>JARKNS010000002.1:89252500-94252500 GCA_029990575.1 Petunia axillaris subsp. axillaris | reverse complement strand
GCTGGGTGTCGCTGCAGCACTTGCACTATGGAGCACCACAGGAGTGATCTCGGTACTGCTACTTTCGATCTACTAATTGCCAGCTTAGGCCCTTTTGGTTCCCATTTCAGTTTTCACTATTGGAACAATTACTAACTTTACAAAGGATGTGCTTAATTGTGACAGGCAATTGACAGGCTTCCTCTGGTTCCTGGTGTTTTTGAGCTTGTAGGAATTGGTTATACTGGTGTAAGTTGAAACACTCGCCACTTTTAGTCCATGCGTTTTCTCTAAAGTTGAAAAATCTGTGGAAATTAGTTCCTCCTAGATCACTTAACCTTCTTTTGATGTTTTTACTTTTATACACTTCTCACACTATCAAGTATTTAAAAGTTGGTGCACTTGTCTTGTAGCATACATTTTGTAATCTTGCTAAAAATGTCAGTAACCTGCTATAACAGACAATTACACCAATAGGGTAAGAAGAAACTTACACTGTTTTTTAGTGTATAAGTGCAAATCTTTTCTTTTGAACCATGCTGCATATGGATTATTCTTAACCTTTGAACGAAGCAATCATCCACAAAATTTTATTGAACGCATTCAATGTTTAACTTCTTTAATTTTCTTGGTGCTTTTCTCTGCAGTGGTTTGCCTACAAGAACTTGATCTACAAACCAGACAGGTAATCCATGTCTTTGTCTATTAATTAGTGGAAGATAATTTTATTAGTCATACCTATGCGTTCATCCCAGCTTACCTGTCTTCTTATTACATCTTGCTGCTAACAGAGAAGCTTTGATATCAAAGATTAAGGACTTGTACAAGGAAATAATTGGGAGCAGCTGAAAAGAAATAAAGTCCTGATGCTGCTGCTGCTGAGACGGTCAAATAGATTTCAGTTGAGCAATCTTGCAGCTTTGCAGCTCAAAATGTAAACTATGTTTTTCTTCTTTTGCTATCTTTATATTCTAACACAATAAAGCCCAGCTGAACTATTTCTAAAGATGTGCTTATTTGTATATTGTCTTTACATTCTCTCACCTTCATATGTTTTCTTTAGCTGTTGGAACTTAATGTATATGCTTTCGAGTAGATCCATGGCATGCATCCAAATTGTTGAGATGACAATCCCTCTTCCTAGAGGCTGTTAAATTGGCAATGGTTTATTCTGCCCTTGGAAAGAGAAGGCCATTCTGTGAAATGATCATAAATCTTTCAATCAATGTGTTGAACCAAACAGGAAAAAGTACCCGTGAAATCAAGTGGTATTTTGCATGTTCTTTCTGAGTTGGCAGCAAAGCAGTACCAGCTCAATGCAAAATTTGCAGCAGACCATATAACCCTGCTCCAATACAAAGTCAAATAGTTTGGATCTACGCTCTTGGGCATATAAAAACAATCTTATTCTGAACGCATGAGTAATCTCAAATTAGGTGAGTGTCACTATTAACTAAAAATGTCATTATCCGAACATATATGAGCTTAATCCTCCATCCCCACAAGTGTAGAGAACAAAGTTATCACATAGAGATGATCTGCTATGAATCCATATGTTGTATTTCAGCTTCTTTTTCTAATGTAATAATCCCATTCTTAGATCTTTTCCCAGATTTCAACCTTAAGTTTCCAAAAGGAGTGAAATTATCGTTATCCTACAATTACAAGAAAAACACAAAACCTACTAAAACTTTAGTTCAGATGGACTTTCATTAAGCTCCAAATGAACACAAATTACACTATTCTGCAAAGCTTTAATTTGGCATGACCGCCATAGCTGGATCTGCTACCTTATCTCTGTAATTGTCTTTGAGAATGATAAATAGACCTTAATTATCTGTCGAGCCCCCTATGATGGTCGACAGATATTGGAAAAGTTTCTTCCTTGATTGTGCTTCCTCTGTTCTTATGCATCTCCAGTATAAATGAAACCACATTAAATGGACGAATAACTTTGACAGATCCAGTTTTTGGACTCGCTCAGTCCAAAAAGTATCCATTGTAGAAACTTCAATACACTAGAGAAAGCAAGAGATTGTAGTCTGTATATAAAGGTTATAGTAATATCAATATCCTATCCTGCACTAAGTTGCCAGTTCAGTTGAAGTCCTGGAAACTCTTTATCCTATAGAGAAAGCAACTTCGTTTTAAAGATCATTAGGAATATCACCACCTTTGGTTGTGGACTAAAGTTGCAATTTCATTGGCAAATGGCTATCCGTGGATACTAAAATTTTACACTCCTGATATAGGAGAGAGCGAACATGTAACCGAGTGATCCTTAGGAATAGCCAAAGCCCCAACGTAGACTAAGTAGCCGTTTTAGTTCCGACTCATTTGGGGATGTGGAAACTCTTCTTATTATCAGAGATACATATAATAAGAGTTTTATTTGCATTACCAACATAATTTGAACAAAGTTACATATCTGTCATAGACTGCATTTTTATTAATCCTTCAATGACAACCCTCTCATACGAGAGAAAACAAACAAGTAATAGAAAGGTAACAAGAAATAGCAATGGTCAATCTGGACTAGGTTACAATTCTATTTTCAGACTGCTGTAAATGGATACTTAAAGTGGAAACTCTATGCAAAGTAGAGAAAGCAGTTGAGGTTCTGGAAACCTACTTGTAGAATTCCATGACCCAAAAATTACAGACACAACATATCAGCTTAATGCCTTTAAATCCAGCTTCAGTTGCCAAGGCTAGAAACTCGTGTTCAGAACGCTCTTTGCCTCCAGGATTTTGAACCATCATCATCAAATCAAGTTGTGTAACACCAACCACTGAGGAATCGGTATCTGGTTTAACTGGAAGAATGGCCTCAACAACAATCACTATTCCATTGTCAGGTAGAGCCTTGTAGCAGTTCTTTAGCAACTTGAGGCAATGACCATCACTCCAGTCATGAAGTATCCACTTTCATTAAGAAATACAGAGTGTCCTTGTTAGTCACAGTTTATAGATACCATTGGTGAAAGAAAGGATACACAAGGGCTTATGGAATTGGAAAATGCAACCAGTTACATAGTAATTGAATTTTGCAACTTCTATTTATTTATTTTGTCATTTAAAGATTTGGCATTACCTTCATAAAAATAGCTTCTCCTTCTGGAACACTTTCAAACATATCTCCCCCGACGTGTTCCAACCCTGCAATATTTTGATTACCAATTTAGTTCAGGTTAAGTAGTGGTACTGCATGTTAAGCAAATCACGTGTCACAAGAGAGCTGTAGCATATTCATTATTGCTGCAACATAACAGATGGCAAATACCATGTTAGGTTAAGAAATTAGCATTTCCGTTCTCTGTTTTTAGATTATAGACAGTAGGAACATTCTATTGTTTTGGCATGGAAGGGGTAGAGTGACATCCCTATTATTCACCTTTAGGAGGATGTGGTCTAACCATAAGGATTATATATAACCTAAATTGAGACCAATTGAAGTCCCCGGTGACCAACCATGGTTGCTAATGAACGGTCTCCTGTGCTTCCAGACGTGCTGAGCTCCACATATTCTTGTACAGTCAAAGAGGTATGTAACCTAAATTGAGTAACTTAGGGGACAATTTTAAGAAGCTGATAACACAACCACCTCCCGAAAGTGTAATCGAATTTTAGGATTCACAAGAAAACTTTAACAGGACTTACAAGTGTAAGTACGAGCAAGTCAAGACCTTTATAATTCCTTCAAAAATTCTATCACGGCTTCTATGGACAAATATAACTCAACACACTTGACAACAAAACAAGAATGAGAAGGTACCTCCTGGATAGGAAGAAGCATGCTCAACGACATGCAGCAAATCCAAATTAGTGCCCTTAATAGTGGGGTATTTAGATATAATCATCTTGAGGTTGATTCCAAGACCACCTCCAACATCAACCAAAGTCTTGAGGTGTTCAAAACCTTTGTAGTTGTCAAGTATTTTTTTCATGACTATAATTGTGTGGTTGAGCATTGCCTTGTTGAAAACATCATTGAACCTGGGGTCTGATTTTGGATATTCAAATGCATGTACGCCATACACCCTGTCAAATGGTACTCCTCCTTCGAGAACTGCATCTTTTAGTTCAAACCTGTAATTTAGATTAGATAGAGAGTCAGATTTAATCCAATCTATATCTATATCTATCTATAATTGAGAAATATAGAAGAGTGATGTGGCATAGTTCTTTGATCAAGACTCACTCATTTTTAGCAGGTTTTCCACCCTTTTTGTTTTCCTCTTTTCTTGGCCTTTTTCTAGGAATAAAACGACATCATTCTTCTACTAAACCAAAAGGAGGATAAAAATCATAAAATGAGAAACCCCCATTAACTGCAGTACTTACTAACGGACTTTATGAGAATTTACTACAGTACTTATTGTCTATAGTAAGTGCATAGTAATGGAGAAATTATAAAAGCAGAATTTGTCTTTGTACTTATTGTTTGTAATAACTGCCCAATAATGAAAAAATTGAATAGGCACAATCAGTTAAACAAATGTCAACTAAAAGGGCTATATAAAAATATGATACTTTTTCATTTCCCTCTACATGCAGTTCAAGCCTTCTTCTCTATTTTCCGTAGCAGAGAGCAGATTCTCTTGAATTTGTTCGATTAGTTTTCTGCTCTCATAGCCCTCAACTATAGCAGACGTCTCTGTAAGCAAGCATACTGAATCCTTTGCATTTCTTTTCCTTCCGTTATCGGCATATTTACATTTATTTAATAATATTACTTAGCTTTTGTTTCTTTTTTCTTCGATAAAAGGTAGTAAACATCTCCTTATTTTTTTATCTTTGTGAATGTAATGATGTAGGTTATTTTTGTTTTAAGCTGATAATAGAAGAAATGAACTAGAATTAGATATGTCATTATATTTATGTATATAGTTGCCCTCATCATGTATCATATATATTTGTAGATATATTTTTCTCGCTTTATCATGCTATATATGTATACTAATTGAGAACTATAGCCAAGTGATGTGGCATACCTCTATCACTTCCATTCACCTCAAATTATAAAGCAAACAAGAGTTTATTTTCTTCTCATTCTAACTCTAAATATTTTTGTTTCCTTCCTTAAGATTAATGCTTATTATTCTCTGTATTAATGTGCCATAACTCTAAATATTACTTACATTACTTTCACTCTCCTTTCCTACTATTCAATTTATTATGAATTTTAATGTGTATATTGAATGTGGTATTTGTTTGGATTGTGAAATGCATTCTTTAATCTTTGTCTATTTAAGTCAAAACCACACGAGTTAGGCAGGCATACAAAATTTTGCAATTCTTCTACTGCAGGTTTATTACCCGGCCTCTTTTCCTCTTCTCTCTAAACGTCTCATTTTATTTTCTTTCTATTTTATTCATTCTTAAATCATTTTCTTTCTTACTCTAATTTTATATCTTGACTTTATTAATTATCTTATAATTAATTTAGTGATTTTTGATATGATAAAATATTTAGGTTGGTGAAAGGTAGAAAACAAGGAAGAAAATACCAATGAAAATAGCAAAGAGGAGGAAGTAAGAACAAGAAAAATTGGATGTGTGCAACTCGAATCAAAGAGTAGACGTTCATCTTATATGCATTTACTAGAATAACAAATCGTGTACTTTATGCTAAATTTATTTCTTCTCTTTTTTCCTTTTGTAGTCCTTTGGTTATCGAAGAAATTAAAGGTTGAAATTTTGATATTAACCTTATATATTATCTCTCATTGCCAATACATTTTTTGATGAAGTTGTATCTTGGATTTATAAGACAAACTTTCAAAGAGAAAGCATATTAGTTTTTGAATTTTGCGCAATTTAGAAATAGTTTGATATTTTTGAGGAGATATCTTATATCAAAGGATTGGCAGGTTATGAAAGGTGAAGAAGTTATATAGGAGTAAGGAACTAGAATGTAAACAATTTTTCTGGAAAAATAAATGGGCAAAAAAATATGAGATCTAAAAGAAGGAAGGACCATTATAGGTTGTGGCGAGTTGGATAGGATCTCTCCATTATTAATCAAAGGTCTCGAATTCAAGCTGGAAATAGCAAAAATGTTTTAGAAGCTAGAAAGTGCTTCAGCGAGAAATCGGCCTTATGCAATGGTAATCCGGATAAATGATGGCTACAATGCAGACGTAGTTACTATGTTAGTAAATTTTGTTTTACTATAGAGTAGGAAGTTGCGTATTTATGCCCGCACTCGCACGGGCGAGTTCCCTAGTCTTTTATTAACATGTTTGACTCATGCTCCAGATTTAGCAAAATCTCTATTAGAGTGTAATCCAATCTTATCAAAAACCTTTTTTTTTTTGGGTCAAGTAATTATTTCAAAGTATGATTCACAGTCATGATAATAGAAAAATGGTCCTACCAAGACAGTATATTCTTTTCCAAAACATCTAGCACCTGTTCTGAAAAAACATAGAGCTTATCGCGATCTTAGTCTACCTTATTATTGTATAAGCCACTTAAGTGTAAGATATGATATAATTTGTATTATGGTATTACAGGGGTGGCCTAACAAAATCGGTAACCTAAAGCAAAATATTGTCAACGAATTTCAAACAATTTCTTCTAGTACTCTTTATTTCAATTGAGAATATAGATAATTAATCACACATCTAAAAATTCTCTTTCTAATTTTTACAAAAATCTTTTTACCTTAGAATATTATATATATTTCCTAAAAAAAATTCATAAAACAAATTATCACTAAAAAATAAGATCCCAAATGATTTGGGGGCTAAAGCCTTTGCCTGCTTTAGACTAGATCTGCGTAAGTATAATATGGACCACATATGAATTGCTTTGTAAAAGGGAAGTTTTCTTTAATGCTCTAAGTTTCCGCAATGCATATGTTAATTCTCATCTTTCATATTTAAACACTTCAAAAGATTTACAGCATGAATATTACCATTATTATAAGACCATCATTGAAGTAAAATATACTGTTTGTTAGGTTATACGTAGCGGAGGCAGGACCGTTTCCAAGGGTTCAACATCTACTATGTATATAGCAACTTTTGATCGAATATTTATGGTGTAATTTTCCGATGAATGAGATTCAGATGAACCCTCCCTTCAACCCAGGCCCTACCTCCGCCCCTGGTTATACTAACTACTAAGAGTATAATCTCATACAATATAATTAACATAATCGGCAAGTTTTTATTAAAATCAAGAATCTGGTAAAAAGGTAACAGTGCTAGAAGAAACAATAATATACGGTAAGAAACTTCTTACCAGCTGTTAATAAATACTTTATCGTGCATTAAAGCCAATAATGGGCCCATGGATGCACCATCTTCATCACGAACAAAGAACTTACCAACAGGTGACAAACCATAGAGTCGTATAGGAACACCTTTTTCATCAACAATGGAGCAAGTGAGCAACGAACTACTAGCTAAGACATAAAGCATCCTATCTAGTGTGGTGGCTGCATCAGGATTCTTGCAGCTGGGCATATGACACACAATTTGTGAAGCTGAAAGTTGAGTGTCAGCACCAGCGTTGGCTAATATTTCAAACACTTCTAGTTGAACTGTAGAATGTAACACTAAGGGAAGTACTGAGGATGACATTAGTTGCATGGCATATGTACAATTGCGCTCTTCATCCGTTTGAGTTGGTAATTGGCTGTTTGCTGAGGATCCCATAGCTGAAATCTAGAGAACAGTTACAACTTAGATCTCCTTTGGTACTCTTTATTTTCCATTTATTATTCTATTACCTTCACTTATCATGTACAGTGGAGCTAGTCTGTTTTATAAATATCACTAGTCAGTGGTCCATTATTTGTCATCATTGCTTTCTGATTCTTTGATAAATACTTCCTCTGTTCCAAATAGTTGTCGCTTTAGGAAAAATGGTGTGTCCCAAATTAGTTGATACTTTAGGATACAAAAATTGTTAGTTTTTTCCAACTATACCCTTAATAATTAAAAAAATTCTCAACAAAATTTAATAGTCAAACATTAAATAGGGGCAACATAGTAAAATACACACTCTATTCAATGATTTTCTTAATGGGCGTGAAGAAGCTAAAAGCGACAACTAATTTGGGACGGAGGGAGTAGTTAAGTTAGCGTTTGGACATAGATTTGGTTGAAACTTGGGAATTTGAGTTTTTGGAGTTGAGTTGAAATATAGTTTTTAGAATTTGAAGTTGTGTTTGGACATAGAATTTACTCGAAAAATAGTTGAAGTTTTGTGGGTAAAATAAAGACAATTTTCCCAAAAATTTTCAAAAAGTGGTGGTTTTTCAAAGCTTTTTTTTCAAAATTTGACCAAAAATTGATCAAAAAATATGTCCAAACAAAATTTCTCCCAAAAATTCTCAAAAAGTGCTTCCAAATTTTATAAACAAACGGGAGCTAAAACGATTTGCTACATGAAAATTAAAATAAGGGAGGCAAACATAATGTGGTAAACTACAAGGTAGGTGAGAGTTAATGATTCAAAATTAAGGAGTGATTTGTGAAGTTATTCCTTTTATTTTTATAATGGAACTTTATAATAATAATAATAATAATAATAATAATAATAATAATAATAATAATAATAATAATAATAATAATAATAATAATAAGAAGAAGAAGTCGTCTTGGTCAGGATAGATATAATTTATGTTAATAGTTTTTGAATATTGTTGCTCCCAAACGCACACGCAAGTATACGTGGTCGGCAAGTAATAAAGTAGTGAGTCGAGTATCATTCCCACAAGGACTTGTTAATGACTATATTCTAGTAAACAATTTCCTAAAAACTATCCAGGGATCTTTTTCAATGATGGTTGAGATTTTTACTAACTAAATGAAATAATTAAAAGCAAGTAATTGAAAGCAAGTAATAGAGCAAATTCTAGGTTGTTATTAATAAAAGAGAAATGGTCCAGGGTCAGAGCTACGAACAATCCAGTTGAGTTTTCCAGTTGTATCTACTTCTTGATTTCCTAAATTGCTAACTTACAGATTAATTATATTCGTGAAAACCTCTCGATTCTTCACAACTCTATGCAAACTACTCTAATGCTTATATTTCTATGGAATTAAATCACATGCATGCATTAAAGAACTCTGTATTTAGCTAAGCCAGGCGAATAGGTATATGTCTATCCTACCCGCAAATCGATTCCCTGATGCTCAGGTTCACAATCAAGCCCTATTCTTTCTTATTTGTATTTACAAGTTCCCTCTGTCGAGTTCAACTTGTAAACCGTAGATAGTGTTTAATTATCGGGCCCTAATAACCAAACAATTAGGCTCAAGTAAGAATAAACAATCCGTAATGGTAAATCAATAGGAAGAAATCAACTTTCAAACATCAATCTTCATGTATTTGCTCTAACCTTAGAACGATATGTTTAGCTACGCATATTCATAATAACAACACAAGAATTCATGGAAGAAATATGAAAGATTATAATAGATGATGTAAAGGAATTAAACCCTTGGTCCAATATGTTAGGAACTCCAAAACTTGCTCCAAAATTCGACCTCCCTTTACAAAATGAAATTATGAGGTTTTATATTTTTTACAAAGTGCTAGGATAAGTTAAACCAAAGCCTAATCTAGTTGGAAAAACTTGTGGTTCGTCAGCCTCAGAGTTTTCGTGGAAGCCACGCTTCCACTATGGCTCCCAACTCTTCAGGGCTTTCGCTGAAGCCTTGCTCCCAGTATAGCTTCCAACTCTTCAGGGCTTTCTTGGAATCCTTGCTTTCACCATAGCTTCCAATGTGTCCATTAACTCCAATTTGATTGTTCTTGTCTCGAATTCATCCGCACCATTTCTAAAATCACAAATACGATAAGTGAGCACAAGAAACACAATTATCACATATAACGAGCGCATAAAGTACCAAAATGTGAGAAGAGATTAAGGTAAAATAGATAAATATCGCTAAACATCACCACCCCATACTTAGATCTTTGTTCGCCCTCGAGCAATCATCAAAAATCAATTTTCCAACTAGATCCCATCACTCAATAGAACAGGTCTACCTATGATTATAGTTGATACCGACCATTAAACAAGTGCATATACATACCATGTGACCCTCAACATGTCAAAAGTTCACCAAAAATTAGAATATAGATTTTGGTTCTCAATTCTCACGAGGCGAAGCCATTATTCACATTCCTTCGGCTATCGATGCAATTTGCATTCCCCAGGTCAAGACCTACTACCAATGGGATGATAATATGGTTGTTTGATGTCCTCCTGACACAACTCGCATTACTGACCGCAAAACCATTATCCTTTCATTTATTCCTATTTTGCCATTGGTTTTCGCTTACTAGTGGAGCCAATTATAGGAAGTGCACACATATATACTAGACGAAACATGCCCGTGCAAGCACGGCCCCAATATTGCAACCTAGAGTCAATTTTTGAATGTAAGTACTGTTATGCCTTTTCTTTTGGGTGGAAAAAATGGTGTAAATAGCTATGCTTTGGCAAGCTTGTGAAATTGTTTTTTTAATAATCCAAATTCATCTCATGTTGAGGCAATTGGGGTATATTATGGCATTAAACCTACCTTATATATTAGAATTCAATAAGTGAATACAAGGATGAAATATATATAACCTTACTGCTTCAAACAAAATAGGCCAATGGAATGTCAATTCCTTACATCTTCAATCTGACAAATATATATACTATTTTTAATGTAACTACCCAGTTACATCTATGTACATTTTGACCTAATGTGAGAATTAAGCGTAGTGTTATATGATATACAAAAAGCTGCATCTTCCAATATACATAAGCTTAAGTATCCTCTAGCCTGAAAATGCCATTCATAGAACATGTTTGGAATGTACAACTATTGCAAAGAAGCCTTAATCTATTTCTTCATGTGGATTTCATATGAATTCCAAGGAACTACCCTAGTTCCTTTTATAATTTAAACAACTATTTGTGAATTCCACTATGACGCGTTCCAATTCGTTCTTCTCACACCCGTCAATAATGGCAAAAGTATCTGCTTGTGGTAACCACTTGTTTGCTTTTCAGCTAATGTCCATATGCAACGATTCAACAAGTATTTTTTTCAATCACTTGAACTCATTAAAATAGAGAAGATATCAAGTGATCTGATCACTAGAATATTAGAGTTAAAAATTCTAAAAATACTTCGACAAAAACTAATACTTCAACATACAGCCGTAAAAGCAATCGAAAGTTTCACCATGCTCACCCTTTGGGCGCATCCTCTCTCTGTGCACATACATATAATTTTGTGAAGTCATAAACTTTGCATAGCTTGCGTAATTTTAAAACTATAAAGTATTAATGTATTTTTTGGAAGTTGACCTTAACTTCTCCGTACCTTTAGTCGAAAGTTTTCTTGTTCGCTAACATTTTTAAGTTGTTTACAGTATTGTAGCAACTCAACAAAGAAAAAGTTGAAATTACACTCATTCGATAGGTACTTTTCTTCTTCGCACCAAAATTTTTGTCCCGAATCAATATTCTTTTTATCACCTAATATCTTATCCAATTAATCCACATTTGACTAAAATCCCTTAGCTTATTCTCCAATTAGTTCACTACTTGCGAGCTCCATTTTTGTAGTAATCATACTTCTCTTCCAAAATCATCTCAAAATTTAAAAGTAATAATAAGGTCCTTCCAAATCAGCGACAATTAGACGAACAACACCTACTGAGTCTTTCTATCTTATAAATTTATGTTCTTTTGCAGACAAATTATGTTTTCTTAAATCCAAATGGTGCTCTTGAGTCTAATTTGCCATATTTTTTTGGGTATAATAATCGTGTTTGTCAAATTGTAGATTGTTAATGTGTTTTTAGAGAGAAAAATATTGGAAAGGATGAGAGGGGATTGGAAAATATCTGATTATTGTTATTGACTAACTCAGCTCACCAACTAACTCCTACTTTATACTAATAACTAACTCTAACCAACTATAAATCACTATTTACATATTGGCCCCTCAGCTTCCAGCTTCTAACTAATTAGCCTAAGTATAACTAACAATAGCTGATAACTACTCGACTACAATTACTGACTAACAATGTACAAACTGCTTTGCATCCTAACTATATACACTGCATACACTGCTTCCAATACTCCCCCTCAAGCTGGAGGGTGAAGCACATTGAACACTCCTAGCTTGCCAACCAAGTAAGAATGCTGGGCACCACTTAAACCTTTGGTGAAAATGTCAGCCTGCTGTTCATCAGTACTCACATGCTGAGTTGCCAGAATTCCCTGCTTCAATTTTTCCCTGATGAAGTGGCAGTCAATCTCTATGTGCTTTGTCCTCTCATGGAAGATTGGATTGGCTGCAATTTGCAGGGCTGCCTTGTTGTCACAATGCAGAACAGCAGGTAAATGCAACTCCACTCCCAGCTCAGTGAAGAGCCCAATCAGCCAAGTCAGCTCTGCTGTAGTGGAAGCCATACTCCTGTATTCTGCTTCAGCACTGCTTCTTGAAACTGTGTGTTGTTTCTTGGACTTCCAGGAGACTAAGGAATCCCCAAGCTTCACTACATAACCACTCACAGACCTCCTAGTAAATGGGCAGGATGCCCAGTCTGAGTCACAATATCCCACCAGCATTGTGCACTGATCTCTCTTGAACAAAACACCCATTCCTGGAGAGGTTTTGATATACCTGACCACTCGCAGAGCTGCATCCATGTGTGATCTTTTTGGTGCTTGGAGGAACTGACTCAAGCTCTGAACTGTGTAACATATGTCAGGCCTGGTGATGGTCAGGTAAAGCAACTTCCCAATCAATCTTTGATAGCTGCTGATGTCCTCCAGTGGAGGATCATTAGTGATCCCTAAAGCCATGTCATACTCCACAGTTGTCAACTTCAGATTAATTTCAATAGGTGTGTAGGCTGGCTTAGCTCCACTGAGGCCAAGATCAGAAATGACTTCTAAGGCATACTTCCTTTGATTGAGTATGATTCCTTCCTTAGACCTCAGGATCTCAATCCCCAGGAAATATTTTAGTTCCCCTAAGTCCTTCATCTTGAACTCCCTGTTGAGCACTTCCTTGGCATCATTTATCAGGACTGCAGAACTACTTGTAATCAGCAGATCATCCACATACACCAGTATGATTACAATGTGTTCTCCTGCTCTCTTTGTGAACAAGGAGTAGTCATAGGCACTCTGAACAAACCCTGCTCTCATCAATGCATCAGTGAGCTTGATGTTCCACTGTCTAGAAGCTTGCTTGAGTCCATATAAGGACTTGAGCAGCTTGCATACCTTTCTCTCCCCCTTTCTCTGAAAACCTTGAGGCAGATGCATGTATACTTCCTCATATAGATCACCTTGGAGGAATGCATTGAATACATCCATTTGGTACAGCTCCTAGTTCCTTGATGCTGCTAGTGCTATCACACACCTCACAGTCACCATTTTTGCTACTGGAGAAAAAGTCTCATGATAGTCCAAACCTTCCTTCTGGTTGTATCCTTTGGCTACTAGTCTTGCTTTAAACCTGTCTACTTCCCCATTGGCCTTATATTTTATCTTGAAAACCCACTTGGATCCAATTGCCTTCTTTCCCCTTGGCAGATCCACTACTTTCCAGGTGTTATTTTCCTCTAATGCATTAACTTCCTGCTGCATGGCTTCAATCCACCTTGTGTCTTTGATTGCTTCATAGAATGTGCTAGGTTCCTTCATGACTGAAAAAGCTGACAGATAGGCCTGATATTTCTGTGTGACATTTGCATAGGATAAGTGATCACTTATAGGGTATGCACAGTTGCTTTGTCTCTTTGTGGTGACAAAGTCTTTCATCCAGGTAGGTGGCTTCTTGCTTCTTGCTTGCCTCTGCAACTCTGGGACAGTGTTTGACAACTCAGTATGTTGCTGCAGCTCAGCAACTTCAGTATGTATAGGTGCAGGCTGGTCTTCTGCTGGTGTTGTAGCAGATTGTAGGTCTGGAATCATTTGGTCTTTATTTGGCTCAACATGAAGTGGGATGTAGTCTGCTGCTAAGTTTTCTGTGTCAACCATTCCTTCTGTGGTGTACTGCTGTTGGGTGTGCAAATCATCTGAGTGATCTGAGTAGTATATCTTGTCTGATTGTATCAGACATTCAGAAGCATCAGAACCTGAGCCATCATTTGAGAAAGGAAACTGGTCCTCTCTAAAGGTCACTTCCCTGCTAACAAACAAACAGTTAGTGTCTAGATCAAGCAATCTGTAGCCCTTTTGAGTAGTAGAGTAGCCCATCATTGCTGCTCTTCTTGCTCTGGCTCTGAATTTGTCTCCTTTTGTTAGGTTAGTTGCATAGCATAGACATCCAAACACCCTTAAGTGGTCCAGTGATGGTACTCTCCCAAACAGCATCTCATAGGGACTCCTTCCATGCAGAACCTTGCTTGGAGTTCTATTCATCACATACACTGCTGTCTTCACACATTCACCCCAATACTGATCTGGCATGTTTGCTTGAAACTTCAATGCCCTTGCAGTGTTCAGTATGTGTCTATGCTTTCTTTCAACCACACCATTTTGCTGTGGTGTGTATGCACAACTACTCTGATGGACTATTCCATGTAACTTCAACAGCTCATTCCAGCTTGTATTGAAGAACTCTGTCCCATTATCTGTCCTTATTACCTTTACTGTAGTACTGAATTGATTTTTTACATAAGCTAGGAATTCTTTCAAGAAGTTAATTGTTTCATTTTTAGAGTGCATCATATAAATCCAGGTTGCTCTAGAAAAATCATCCACAACAGTCAAGAAGTAATATTTGTTGTCAAAAGTTGCTTTCTTATAGGGACCCCATACATCCATGTGCACAAGCTGAAATACATTGTCACTTTTATTCTCACTATCAGGAAAAGTCAACCTATGCTGCTTTGCTAATGGACAGACTTCACAATTGTGTTGTACTAGACTATCTACCTTATGCCTCAGAAACTGAATGTGACTCATAGCTGGGATGGATGGGTGGCCCAGTCTTATGCCATAAACTGCACTCTTCTGCATCCTTTGTGACTGCATTCACCATCATCTTATTCTTTCTTTTATGTACACTGTGTCCCTTCAGCACATATAGGCCATTACATTCTTCACCAATCATCTTCACCTTGCCACTGGAGATGTCCTGAAGCAGACAAAATCCAGGAAAGAAGGTGATGGAGCATGACAAATCTTTAGTCAGCTTGGAAACTGACATTAAATTGAACTTAAAGTCAGGCACATGAAAAACATCCTTCAGTATCTGATCTTGTGATATGCTAAGATCACCTGCATGTGATATGTCAGTGCAGTTTCCTGTTGGGAGTTGTACCCTTTCCCTTTTCCATGGAGCTAGTGATCTTATGTTTGTCAACAGGTTTAAACTTGATGAGATATGATGTGAAGCCCCTGAATCTATGATCCAGTCTGTGTTAGATACATTAGATAGCAAGGATATAGCAGTACCTGCCATATGGGCATGTGTTTCAGGTTCCTTGTTCTTGTCTTTATGCAGCAGGGATATAAGTTGTTTATACTGATCTGTTGTAAACATCTGTGGGCATGTAGCTGCAAATTGTGAGCCTGTGTGTCTTGAAACATTCCCAGAGTTTCCTGCATTATCACCTGCATATTTTTCTCCTGCATAGTTCACTCCATATCCTCTAGTCTGTGTTCTGAGCTCAGAATGGAATTCATCTTGCACTTCCTCTTGCAGTGAAGCCTGATTAGCTGTGGTAAGTACTCCTCTAGATGCATAATCTCCTTTATTTCCACCACCTCTTCTTGTCATAAAGTCAGCTGGATATCCAATAACCTTGTAGCAGTTTTCCTTAGTGTGATTCTTCAAATGTGGGCAATTTTCACAGTACAGTTTCTGTCTATAGTTCTGTCTGCCTCCAGACCTTTGACCTTGACCCTGCTTGTAACCATAACTTGGCTTATAGCCCTGATCTCTTCCAGCAACTAGTGCAGTGGGTTCTACAAAGTCATTCTGGGCTAAAGGTACTTGTTGACTCTCATTATCAATCAGCATTCCATATGCCTCATCTACACTAGGTAGTGGGCTCATTAGCAGAATTTGACCTCTAATTTGACTATAGTGCTCACCAAGCCCCATCAGGAATTGGTATAGATGCTGTCTAGTCATGTGTTCTACATAGTTCTTAGACTCTGGACAGGAACAGCCAGGAGAAGGTGCTAGGGCATAGTATTCATCCCAAAGATCTCTAAGTCGTGTAAAGTAGGTAGAGATGGAACTGTTACCTTGAGTAAGTAGAGCAATTTCTCTGTGCAGCTGATAGGTTCTAGTCCCATTCACCTTATCAAAACGTTTCTTCAAATCCTCCCAAACCTTGTGAGCATTTGTGGCATACAGAATTCCTGTTCTCAGTTCCTTGCACACAGTGCTGAGAATCCATGACAGTACAATTGCATTGCAACGTTCCCATAGGTGCTGCAGTTGCCCATTGTACATGCCCTTTTTGCAAGATCCATCTATGAACCCTAGCTTATTCTTAGCTAGGATTGCCATTTTCATTGAACGGCTCCATATTGCATAGTTTTCCGATCCAGTCAACTGAATAGGAACCAAAACTGACCCCGGTGTATCTAATGAATGAATATACAACACATGATTGTGATCTACTTCAACATCTTCTCTGTTTCCTGCATTTCCTGCTTGATTTGGGGCCATTTCTGCTCAGAATTTACGATTTCAAAGCTGTGCTCTGATGAATTTCAAGAAAAGGATTGCGAAATTGTTGTTCAATCTGTGCTTTGCACTCCAGTTTCAAGATCGATCCGCTCTGATACCATGTCAAATTGTAGATTGTTAATGTGTTTTTAGAGAGAGAAATATTGGAAAGGATGAGAGGGGATTGGAAAATATCTGATTATTGTTATTGACTAACTCAGCTCACCAACTAACTCCTACTTTATACTAATAACTAACTCTAACCAACTATAAATCACTATTTACATATTGGCCCCTCAGCTTCCAGCTTCTAACTAATTAGCCTAAGTATAACTAACAATAGATGATAACTACTCGACTACAATTACTGACTAACAATGTACAAACTGCTTTGCATCCTAACTATATACACTGCATACACTGCTTCCAATAATGTTTAAAGTAGGAAGTTAATTTTGATTTAGAAGTTAAGATAGTCTTATTCTAATTAAAAGAAGCCTGTAATAGCGCAATTAAAGCACAACACCAAAAAATTTGAGTTCTCTAAATTGCATAAAATCTCTAACTTAATATTAATAAAATATTTAATTGGATAATGCAGAGGCAGGTGCAAAACCAAATTTTAAGTGGCGTCTACATGATCAAGAAGGCCTAGAAAGGTTGTTACTCTGGATGTGTGAAATGGCAAAATGATATGGGCCCCACAGTGCAATGAAGGCTGAGAGAGGACAGTACTTCAGTACTTTTTGGAGATATCAGTTGTCCCCAAACTTTGTTAAATTTACTAAAATTCATTGAGACAAGTAAAAGCTAATATGACTAAAGTGACAGTTAATTTTACCGGTGGTCACTCAACTATTGATTTATTACCATAAATTTTTTTTTTTAACACAAAAGTCACTCAACTATTGCCTCATTACCACAAAGTAATTTTTATTTTTTTTATTACCCAAAAGTCACTCAACTTTCCTCCGGTCTACACCAAAGTCACTCTAGCCGGATTTTACTTAAAACTCACCGAAAAAATGACGTGGCATTTTTAATTAAAAATAATCTTAATTATATTAATCTAATTCTTTAACCCATTACATTAATTTTACCCAACCCAAGACCCAAACTCATTTCACTACTTAACCCTGCAGTTGATTATGTCAAGTCATTAAAATATTTCTAGTTTACTGTGCTGTTAAACAGAGGGGACTAAGAATTGCCGAAGAAAGAATTCTTCTAGATTGTTCACCAAAAAGTCCACTCGAGTTCATTCACGTTCAGATTGCCAATGTGAAGTCCAAGTCTGCCAGCGCTATTATTGATTCTGGAGGGATTAGAGTGGAGGGTAGGGTTAGAGATGGAAATCCTCTTTTAACAAAAGAGAATCTTTTAAAGTGGATATGAGCTTAGAGTGCAGTATCATTCTCTACAGACAGATTGATTAGCCAGGAATGATTGAAAAGGTTGGAAGCATCTTGTCTGAGGAGAATGTGAATATAAGCTTCACGAGTGTTGGAAGGACTGCTCCAAGAAAGCAAGTTGTGATGGATATTGGGTGGATGAGCGACCAAGCAAGGAGACATTGAAGAGAATTGATGAAATTCTCGCTAGGTAAAATTAGTAGTGAAATCGGTTTGGGTCTTGGGTTGGATAAAATTAGTGTAATGGGTTAAAATTGGGTTAATATAATTAAGAAAGATTATTTTTAATTAACGATGACACGTCATTTTGCTTGTGAGTTTTAAGTAAAATTCGGCTAGAATGATGATATTTGGCAATATTTGCCTATTTTACCTTAATTTCTTCTCACATTTTAGTACTTTATGCGCTCGTTATATGTGATAATTGTGTTTCTTGTGCTCACTTAGTGTATTTGTGATTTTAGGAATAGTGCGGATGAATTCGAGACAAGAACAATCAAATTAGAGTTAATGGATACATTGGAAGCTATGGTGGAAGCAAGGCTTCCAAGAAAGCCCTGAAGAGTTGGAAGCTATACTGGGAGCAAGGCTTCAGCGAAAGCCTTGAAAAGTTGGAGGCTATAGTGGAAGCGTGGCTTCCACGAATGCTCTGAGGCTAACGAACCACAAGTTTTCCCAACTAGATTAGGCCTTAGTTTAACTTATCCTAGCACTTTGTAAACATTATAAAACCTCATAATTTCTTTTTGTAAAGGGGATGTCGAATTTCTAAAGCAAGTTTTGGGAGTTCTTACACTTTGAACCAAGGGTTTAATTCCTTTTCATCATCTATTACAATCTTTCAAATTTCTTCCATGAATTCTTGTGTTGTTATTATGAATATGAGTAGCTAAACTCATCGTTCTAGGGTTAGAGCAAATACATGAAGGTTGATGTTTGAAAGTTGATTTCTTCCTATTGATTTACCATTATGGATTGTTTATTCTTTCTTGAGCCTAATTATTTGGTTATCAGGGCCCGATAATTGAACACTACCTACGGTTTACAAGTTGAGCTCGATAGAGGGAACTTGTAAATGCAAATAAGAAAGAATAGGGCTTGATTGTGAACCTGGGCATCAGGAAATCGATTTGTGGGTAGGATAGACATATACCTATTCGCCTTGCTTAGCTAAATATAGAGTTCTTTAATGCATGCATGTGATTTAATTCCATAGACATATAGGCATTAGAGTAGCTTGCATAGACTCGTGAAGAATCGACAGGTTTTCACGAATATAATTAACATGTTAGTTAGCAATCTAGGAAATCAAGAAGTAGAATCAACTGAAAAACTCAACTGGATTGTTCGTAACTCTGACCCTGGACCGTCTCTCTTTTATTGATAACAACCTAGAATTTGCTTTGTTACTTGACATCAGTTAGTTGTTTTTAATTATTATTTTAGTTAGTAAAAATTTCAACCATCATTGAAAAAGATCCCTGGATAGTTTTTAGGAAATTGTTTGCTTTAATATAGTTATTAACACTAGTCCTCATGGGAACGATACTCGATTTATCACTTTATTACTTGTCGACCATGTATACTTGCGTATGCATTTGGGAGCACGAAGTTTTTGGCGCCGTTGCCGGGGATTAAATAATTGATTGTTTTCTTTTTAGACAATTTATTATTTTCTATTCAGGTTTAATTTTTGTTTTGAGTTTCTTGTGCCATTTCAGGTAATAGGTCTTGAATGCGAAGGGAGAGAAAGGACGAATCACTTGAACCTTTTGATCCTGAACCTGAAAGGACCTTACGGAGATTAAAGAAAGAAGCAAGAGACCGTGAAGCACTCACAATTGTACTTGCTTCCTACCTATTGGAATGGCAGAAGAACGAGCTTTAGCAGTGCGCGATGTTGCTCTTCCCAGTCTGGAGGGAGTAGCTTCTAGCATTGTGAAGCCTGAAATTACTGGACATTTCAAGATTAAGCCCGACATGATACAACTGCTGCATGCAACTGGGCAATTTGCTGGATTACTGCACGAGGATCCACAACAACATATCCAGAATTTCTTGGAGATTAATGAAACATACACACCATCAGGCGTCTCAACTGACTATGGTCGCTTGATACTTTTCCCGTTTTCATTGATTGGAACAGCAAGGAAGTGGTTAAAGGCTAAAAAGCCTGGGTCTATCACAACTTGGGATGATTTAGCTAAGAAATTTTTGGCTAAATTCTATCCATCTGCAAAACAACGAGAATACGGAGTGAGATTATGTCTTTCAGACAACAGGGTGGAGAATCCTTGTATTCAGCTTGGGAGAGATTCAAGTCATTCTTAAGAGATTGCCCGCACCACAACCAATCCAATGAGGTGTTGGCCCACACTTTTGTTGAAGGATTGAATGCTCATACCAAGATCCTCGTGGATACTGCAGCTGGGGGCCAAGTATCAGCCTTGAATTTTAATGAGATTTATAAATTGCTGGATAAATTTTCTCAGAGAAATCCTAATTAGAAGGGTTATGGTAGAGCACCAACTCAGAAAGCTGCTGGGATACTTCAGTTGGATGCATTCTTAGCATTAACTGCAAATGTAGATGCCATAGCTAATCAAATCAACAAGTTAGCACTGCCACCAACTCAGCAACTAGTAGCACCAGTAAAACAAGTCCAGCAGTTCCAGTATTTCTGTGAGGTCTGTGGAGAGGATCATACTACCGAGGTTTCCCCCTCCAATCCAGAGTCAGTTTATTACGTGGAAAATCAAAACAGGTTTCAGGGACAGAATCGGAATCAGTTTGGCAACAGCTATAATCCTAACTCACGAAATCATCCTGGTTTCTCATGGAGTGATAATCAAGCTACTCAAGGTAATACGAGATCTCAGAATAATTACCAGAGTTCACAACCTCAGGCTTAGACACAGCAGTCGAATAGTTCAGTTGAAGATTTGATAAAGCAGAATTTGGCAGGTCAGTAGAAAATTATAGTAGATAATGCAGCTCAAGCATAGGCCATAAAAGATCTTGCCAATACTAAAAAAGATCTGGAACGCCAAATGGGGCAGGTAGCTGGAGCACAAAACACTAGACCACATGGTGCCTTGCCAAGTGATACAGAGAAGAATCCTAAAGAATTTGTGCAAGCAGTTACTCTGAGAAATGGGCGAGCTCTAGAAGAAGTCCCTCCAAAGCCGAGGAAGCCTGCTGGTGAACTGGAGCCGAATACTGAAAAAGAAGCTGATAAAGTGGTAGAGATGCAGCCCGAGCTTGACAATGTCAGACCACCACCGCCTTTCCCTCAATGGCTTCAAAAGCAGAAAGTAGATGCAGCTTGCAAGAAATTTTTGGAGATATTGAGTTAGATACAAGTGAATATTCCTTTGGTGGAACTTTTGCGTGATGTTCCTAAATATGCTAAGTACATCAAGGATATAATGGCAAACAAAAGCAGACTGACTGAGTTCGAGATGGTTGCACTTACTGAAGAGTGCAGTTCCAGAGTCAGAAGTAAACTTCCTCAGAAATTGAAAGATCCTCGAAGCTTCACTATTCCTATAAAAATTGGGAAGCATGAGGTTGGACGAGCTTTATGTGACTTGGGCGCTAGCGTAAATTTAATGCCATCATCGATATTGCGAAAGCTAGGCCTGGGCGAACCAAGACCAACCACAGTGACCCTGCAGTTAGCGGACAAATCTTTGACATGCCCCGAGGGAGTTATTGAGGATGTTCTAGTACAAGTAGGCCAATTCATCCTCCATGTTGATTTCATCATTTTGGATTATGAGGCTGATCAAGAAGTCCCACTCATCTTGGGAAGAGGATTTTTGGCTACTGCTGATGCTGTGATTAAAGTTAGAGCAGGGAAGATGATCATGAGGGTAAATGGCGAAGAATCTGTATTTAATGTGTTCCGGGCTACTCAACTTCCATCACACTATGAAGAGTTATCTATGGTAAAAGTGCTGGATACGGAGTTGACTGCCTCTGAAAAATCACTTTTGGCTTCTAAGGATGATCCTCTTGAAAGAGCACTAATGTATGAAGATGATATGCTGAATGATTAAGAAACTGAGGAATACTTGGAGATTCTCAACATGGAGTGTCAATTCATCTCAGGGTCGAAGAAGTTTGAGGAGCTTGATAGACCGCTGACACTAGCTCCTGCTAAACCGTCTATTAAGAAAGCTCCAGTTCTTGAACTTAAACCTTTACCTGCTCATTTACGATATGCTTATTTGGGTGAGGGTAACACCTTACCCGTAATCCTTTCTTCTTTGTTGTCTGATGTGCAAGTTGAGAAGGTCTTAAGAGTGTTGCGAGAGCACAAGAGGGCAATTGGATGGACCATTGCGGATATTAGAGGGATTAGTCGTTCTTTTTTTATGCACAAGATCCTCTTGGAGGAGGGCCATAAGCCAAGTGTCGAGGAGCAAAGAAGGCTAAATCCAGTCATGAAGGAGGTGGTGAAGAAGGAAATTATCAAGTGGCTTGATGCTGGTATTATTTTTCCAATCTCTGATAGCAATTGGGTGAGCCCTGTCCAATGTGTTCCAAAGAAGGGAGGTATGACAGTTGTGATGAACGAGCAGAATGAATTGATTCCTATAAGAACAGTCACATGGTGGCGGATTTGCATTGATTATAGAAAATTGAACAAGGCCACCAGAAAGGATCACTTTCCACTCCCCTTCATTGATCAGATGTTGGATAGGCTAGCTGGGCATGAATATTACTGTTTTCTGGATGGATACTCGGGCTACAACCAGATTGTGATAGCACCAGAAGATCAGGAGAAGACGGCGTTTACATGTCCTTATGGCACTTATGCATTTAGAAGGATGCCGTTTGGACTATGTAACGCACCGGGAACCTTTCAGAGAATCATGATGGCTATTTTCACCGATATGGTGGCAAAATTTGTTGAGGTATTCATGGACGATTTCCCAGTCTTTGGAGATTTGTTTGATGGCTGCTTGAAGAACTTAGATGCCGTGCTGAGCCGATGTGAAGAAACCAACTTGGTACTCAACTGGGAAAAATGTCACTTCATGGTTCGAGAAGGCATTGTACTTGGCCATAGAGTGTCAAAGCAAGGGATCGAGGTTGATAGAGCAAAAGTGGAAGCAGTTGAAAAATTACCACCACCTATCTCTGTCAAAGGTGTACATAGTTTCTTGGGACATGCTGGGTTCTATAGGCGATTCATTAAGAAATTTTTGAAGATAGCTAATCCCATGTGTAAATTGTTAGAGAAGGATGCAAAGTTTGAATTCTATGGTGCCTGTCTGAAGGCATTTGAAGAGCTAAAAAAGATGTTGGTGACTACACCAATTATTATTGCTCCTGATTGGTCTCTACCGTTTAAGTTGATGTGTGACGCGAGTGATACTGCTGTTGGGGGTGTTCTCGGGCAAAGAAAGGGTAGAACATTTTACTCTATATATTATGCAAGCAAGACTCTTGATGCTGCCCAATTCAATTACATTACCACCGAAAAGGAGCTGTTAGCTATTGTTTATGCTTCTGATAAGTTCCGATCTTACTTGGTTGGCACTCGAGTTATCGTCTACGCTGATCATGCCGCAATCCGGTATTTATTTGAGAAGAAAGATTCCAAGCCGCGACTGATTCGTTGGGTTCTTCTACTTCAAGAGTTTGATATGGAGATCCGAGATCGAAAAGGGATCGAGAATCAAGTGGCCGATCACTTGTCGAGGCTGGAAGATAGAAAACATGTAGATGAGGGGCCTGAGATAAATGAAAGTTTTCCAGACGAGCAACTTTTTGCTCTGCAGGTAACTGAGGTGCCCTGGTATGCAGATATGGTGAACTTTATGGTGAGTAATGTTATCCACCTGAAGCTACAGCTGAACAGAGAAGGAGACTCTTCCATGAGAGTAGATTTTATGTCTGGGATGAGCCGTATTTGTATAAAATTGGTCCAAACTAATTGGCGAGGAGATGTATTCCAAGTGAGGAAGTCGATTCTGTGTTGCAGATATGCCATTCATCCCCCTATGGTGGTCATCATAGTGGTGATAGGACAACTACTAAGGTGCTTCAGTCGGGGTTCTTTTGGCCTACTCTATTCAAGGATGCTCATGCCTTTGTTAACCAGTGTGATCGTTGTCAAAGTACCGGTAATATCTCAAGGCGTCACGAGATGCCCTTGAATAACATCCTGGAGATTGAGTTGTTCGATTTTTGGAAAATTGATTTTATGGGTCCGTTTCCACCTTCTAATGGCAACAAATACATACTTGTAGCAGTCGACTATGTGTCAAAGTGGGTGGAAGTTTTTGCACTTCCAACCAATGATGTAGTCAAGTTCTTGATGAAAAATATTTTTATTCGTTTTGGGACACCACGGGCGATCATCAGTGATGAAGGTACGCATTTTTGCAATCGCTTGTTCAATAAACTTTTGGCCAAGTATGGGGTGCGTCACAAGGTAGTTACTGCTTATCATCCTCAAACAAGTGGCCAAGTGGAGGTGTCGAATAGAGAGATAAAGCAGATTCTTGAGAAAACTGTTAATACTTCAAGGAAGGATTGGTCTATGAAGCTCGATGACGCTCTTTGGGCCTATAGAACGGCGTTTAAAACGCCTATTGGAACCTCTCCTTATAGATTGGTTTACGGTAAGGCCTATTACTTGCCTGTCGAGTTAGAACATAAGGCGTATTGGGAAATTAAAAAGCTAAATTCGGATATGGAAGTCGCTGGTGAAAAGAGGATGCTTCAGTTGCACGAGTTAGATGAGTTCCGTTTCCACGCGTATGAGAATGCAAAATTATATAAGGAGCGGACGAAGAGATGGCATGATAAGCACATTGAGCATCGTCAATTTGAGCCGGGCCAGTTGGTATTGTTGTTCAATTCTAGATTGAAACTATTTCCTGGAAAGTTGAAGTCTAGATGGTCGGGCCCCTTTGAGGTAGTACGTGTCACTGCACATGGAGCGGTTGAATTGAAAGCCCCGGACTCCGAGAAGTCATTTTTAATGAACGGGCAAAGAGTTAAGAGCTATTGGGGAGGTTTGGTGGATCATCGTACCTCCGTCTCATTGCGAGACCCGTAAATTGTAACCATCGTGCCACGACGTTAACTAAGGCGCTTCTCGGGAGGCAACCCGAGCTTTGTATGTACTAGAAAAAGAATAAAAAAATATAAAAAGAGTCGTGCCGCGACGTTAAATCAAGCGCTAGTTGGGAGGCAACCAAATTTTTGTTGTTTTCGTCATTTTATTTCTTTAGTGTTATGTAGTTCTCATTGTTTTTGCACTTGAGACATGATGAAAATTTTAGGGTTTTTGACTGAGATTTCAAGGTTTTTCAGTCTTGTGCTTTTGAGAGAGAAAGTAGGATGAAAACGAACAGAGTTGTAGAGTGTGTGAGTTCTCTGTAGAAAGACGAAGTGGAGAGGGTTTTGGTGATTAGACAGTCTCTAGGAAAGCCAAAGAAATAATGAGATATAAGTGAAAAAGTAGCTTTTTGAAATTTTTGAAAACCGGGAAGGGTTATGGATTTGACGGTTATGGACTTATTCAATTAAGCCTTCTCAAGTGGTGGGGTCCATACAAGTCAAATAGAATTATATCCCAAAAAGGAATGTGTTCCTATAATTTAGGATAGTTACAGGAACATGGAGGATCTCCCTTGACACATGTACAATTGACAATTTAATTTCAGTTATGACTTCTATCATGCAAGATAGTGTGACTGTACCTGGACATGATTCCTCATGCTTCAGTCGGTTCCTTCTCAGTACATAGTAGGTTCTTCGTGGGATCACATTATCCTCACCTGGTGCTTAAAGGCTGAACAAGTATACTTAATAAAGTACAAAATTAGACTGAACAATAATAAGAGAATTTTACACACAAATAATTGAATACTTAACTAACCAATCATTGAGGAACCACCTGCTGAGTCATCCGTGTATTTTGATCATCCCTAATTCCAACCTGTTCCTCTCAAACTGTACCTTGTTCAATGCTTTGGTAAATATGTCAGCAATTTGATCTTCAGTCCTGCAAGAATTCATAGTAATCACACCCTTTTCCACATTATCTCTAAGGAAATGGTGTCTAATATCAATATGCTTTGTTCTTTTGTGTTGGACTGGGTTCTTGGCAATATTCACAGCACTTGTGTTATCATAGAAAATTGGCACTGCTCCACACTTGATACCAAAGTCCTCCAGCTGTTTCCATAGCAGTTGTGAGCAGATGCAGCTGCTACATACTCAGCTTCCGCAGTAGATAGGGCAACTGAGTTTTGCTTCTTTGTAACCCAAGAGACCAAACAAGGACCAAGAAAGTGTGCCATTCCTGAAGTGCTTTTCCTGTCCACCAAATGACCTGCATAATTTGCATTAGCAAAACCAATTAGTTCAAAAGTACCTCTCCTTGGGTACCATAGACAGAGGTCCTGAGATCCTTTCAAGTATCTCAGGATCCTCTTCACAGCTGTCAGGTGTGACTCCTTGGGCTTGGACTGAAACCTGGCACACAGTCCCACACTATATACTATATCAGGTCGACTAGCTGTGAGATAGAGGAGTGAACATATGATTCCTCTATATTTTGTCTTGTTTGTCGAAGGACCTAGTTCATCCATATCCATCTTGGTTCCAGGAGCAATGGGTGCAGTCATTTCTTTTGCTCCTTCCATGTCAAATTTCTTCAGAAGTTCCTTGACATATTTTTGCTGATGAATCATAGTCCCTTCAGTCATTTGCTTTATCTGCAATCCAAGGAAGAAATTAAGTTCCCCCATCATGCTCATTTCAAATTCACTTCCCATCAGATAAGCAAACCCTTTGCATAGCTCCTCATCAGTGGCTCCAAAGATGATATCATCAACATACACTTGAACCACTAATAGATCCTTTCATTTCTTCTTGAGGAATAACGTGTTGTCAAACTTTCCTCTTGAGAAACTATTCTTTAGCAGAAATCCTGAAAGTCTTTCATACCAGGCTCTAGGAGCTTGCTTCAATCCATAGAGTGCCTTGTCCAGTTTGTAAACATGATCAGGAAATTCAGTGTTCACAAATTCTGGTGGTTGTATTACATATACCTCTTCAGTTAAGTAGCCATTCAGGAAGGCATTCTTCACAGCCATCTGATATAATGTGAACTCCATGTATGTAGCAAAGGCAATCAACATCCTAATGGCCTCCATCCTTGCAACTGGGGCAAAGGTTACATCATAGTCTATTCCTTCTTCCTGACTGTATCCTTGAACTACTAACCTTGCCTTGTTCCTTGTCACTGTACCATGCTCATCCAGTTTGTTCCTGAACACCCATTTTGTTCCAATTATTGATCTGTCCTTCGGCTTAGGAACTAGGTGCCACACTTTGCTCCTTTTGAATTGATGAAGTTCATCCTGCATGGCCAGAACCCAATCTGGATCTTGTAGAGCTTCTTTTACATTCTTTGGTTCCATAGATGAGAGGAATGCAAAGAATGCACAGAAGTTTTTCAAGGCTAACCTGGTCATGATTCCAGTGTCTAGTTTTGACAATACATTCTCCAAGGGATGAGAGCTTTGATGTTTCCATGGCCTGAGTTGAATGTGACTGGAAGAACCTGCAACATTATCTTTGGGAGGTTCTTCGTGACTTGCTGCATCATCAACTTCATCTGATGTTCCCCCTGTCATGTTGACTCCTTGTTCTAGTGTGCTTGAATCTTCACCAGATGTCTCTTTGTCTTCAGAGTCTTCCAGTCCATCTACTCCATCTTCCCGACTTAGGCCAATCACTTGATCATCTGCCTCAGTTTCACCCAATGCCTTATCAGATTCATCAAATACAATATGCATACTTTCCTCCACCGTTTGTATTCTTTTGTTAAACACTTTGTAGGCCTTTCTTTGAGTGGAATAACCAAGAAATATTGCTTCATCACTCCTAGTATCAAACTTTTCCAGTGGTTCCTTGCCATTGTTGTGAACAAAACATTTACAACCAAAGGGTTTCAGGGGAGCGATATTTGGTTTTCTTCCTCTGAGTAGCTCATATGGGGTCTTGTCAAGAATTACTCTGATAGAACACCTGTTCAGCAAATAACATGAAGTGTTATTGCTTCAGCCCAAAATTTTCTTGCAAGCCCGCTTGACAACAGCATAGTCCTTGTCCTCCAGGGACCTGTTCTTCCTTTCAACCACTCCATTTTGTTGTGGAGTTCTTGGTGCAGAGAAGTTATGATCAATGCTGTTCTTTGCACAATACTCAGAGAATTTTGAGTTTTCAAACTCAGTTCCATGATCAGATCTGATGCTGATAAGTTCTAGACTTAACCTTTTCTGCACTACACCAGCCCAGTCTATAAAGCTGTAAAATGCTTCATCTTTAGATGCTAAGAACAAGGTCCATGTGTACCTAGAGTAGTCATCAAAAATTACGAACACGAATCTCTTTCCTCCTCTGCTCCTGACTCTCATAGATCCACACAGATCCATATGCAATAGTTCCAGTGCTTTGATGTACTTGCCAGCTTTTGGATTTAAAGGATGATTTCACATGCTTCCCCCTTACACACGCATCACACATTTTTATGTTTTCAAATCTCTTACTTGGCAATCCACGAACCAGCTCCTTAGATACAAGCTTGTTCAGTTGTGAGAGACTTGCATGACCCATCCTTTTGTGCCACAGCTGAGAGTCACTTTCTTACACATTCAAGCATGTTAAGTTGTTTTCAGGTAATGACTTCAGCGATGCTTTGTATACGTTGGTCACCCTCTTTCCTTCAATAACAATTTCTCCACTCTGTAGATTCTTCATAATACATCCTACAGAGGAGAAACTCACTTCATTACCTCTATCACATAGTTGGGAGATGCTCAGCAGATTGTGTCTGAGACCATCAACACAGTAAACATGTTCAATTGCATGATCCAGAGTTCTCCCAATCTTGCTCTGATTCGCATGATTTGACCACTTTTTCCTCCTCCGAAGGCCACACTGCCTCCCTGAAATGCTGCGAGTGAGAGAAAATTTCTTCTATCTCCTATCATGTGCCTTGAACAACCAGTATCAAGAATCCAGCTTGGGTTGTTCTCCCTCACTTCAGCCTGCAAAACAGATTAGAGGTTAGCCTTAGGAACCCAGACAAGCTTGGGTCCCTTCTTACGAGAGAATTGATAAATCAAATCCTGTCTAGCCCATTTAGGTAGAACACTTCTTTTATTCTTGGCCTTTGCCTTGCTAACATTCATGCACTTTTGTTTGTAGTGGCCAGTTTCACCATAAAAGGTACACAACATGTTGCAAGGCAGCCCCACATACTTGCTCTTAGGATTGTATGGAGGCAATGGTTTCTTGAATCCTAATCCTTGTTTTCCCTTGTTTTGATTTTCAAGAACCCAGTTCATTGCCTCCGATGATTTATTCCATTTAGTTAATCTGGTAAGCTCAAATTCAGATTTTTCAACATTTTGGTTTAAAATCCTGTTCTTTTCAGTATCCTGATACAGAATCTCATTAGCTCTTTTCAGTTCATTTTCCAGAAAGGTTTGAACTTCACTTATTACTTGCTTACCATTTATACTGTCTCTTAGCTGATTGCATTCCAATTCTAGTTCAGTGATCTTAGAGTTTGACACAAGAGTCTGCCCTTTTAGGATGGCATTGACTTCTTCTAGTTCAATGTTTTGTTCTAGGAGACTCTTGTGCTTGGTTCTGAGATCACCTAGCTCTTCAGTTAATTTATCATTTTCAATTTTCTCCTTTTCATAACCCTCAATCAAAGTGGCAGTGATTAGAATCAAATTTTCAGAAGAGTATGTATGTAAGGTTTCCTTAAGATCACATAAACATACCTCTGCTGAATGAGCAGTTTCAGCTCCATCAGTTGCCATAAGGGCAGAGTCATTCTTTTGGTTGTCATCTGTGTACAACTCCTTCAGCTTATCCAAGACTTCCGCCGGACTTGTATTCAAGTATCCTTGCTAGCACATCATAGGTAAGTCCTCTCCTTAGGTACAATTCAGCCTTGGAATTTGCCTGTAGCCAATCTAGATCTTGAGGATCTAGTTCTTCCACCTTCTTTGGCACCAGAACTCCATTTGCTGCTCTCTTTACAGGGACATGAGGTCCTCTCTTCACGATCAGCCAAAGACTATAATCAGTTGCTTGTAGGAAGTTTTTCATCTGTTTCTTCCAGCTCATATAGTTAGTCCCGTTGAACACAGGTGGCTTTGACGGATCTCTCCCTCCTCTGAAATCTCGAGGGTCTTCTTTATCTGAGCTGATGTCTGTTAGGCCCATCAGCGCTAGTGGTGGATCATCTTCGGATTCCTTTTCATGATCAGATTCACTGTCAGTTGTTCCTCATGTGGCATAGAAGGCTTCCTTCTTCTTTCTTCTTTCTGCTCTGAAGTTTGGAGGTCGTCTTGACTTCTTCTTATCTTTGTCATTTTCTTTTGACGTCTCCTTCTCCTTTTCCTTAGTTGCTCTGTTTTTCATCCATTCTATTTCCCACATAGGACAATCCATAACGGCGTGATTTTTCTTGAAACACTTAAAGCATCCTGAGTAATCCAGACTGTCGACTATGTTCTTCCTGCCAGAATTCTCCTTGCCACTTCTTTTGAAGCCTTTGAATATACCCAGGTTAAGCTTATGTTTGAGGGCACTAACCATTGTTGCTTCAACTGATTGCAAATCAACATATTCATCAGTTTCCTCAGTCGCTTCAAACTGAAGGGTCTTGTCCTTCTGCAAAGCTGGTTTAGCTTTTGAGTCTTTCATCATCTCATGAGTTTTCAAGCTACCAACCAGTTCTTCAAGTTTGATGGATCTTATTAGTTTTGACTCAATGATGGCAGTCATCTTAGGTTCCCACGCTTCAGGAAGCACATTTAGAATCTTATCGACCATCTCCATTTCTGGTAATTCCATATCCAGGGATCTCATCTCATTAGTAATGATGGTCAACCTGGTCATCATATCCTGGATTGATTCCTTCTCACCCATAGAGAACAGTTCAAATTGTCTCTTCAGCATTCTTCTCTTTGAGTCCTTCACTTCGGTGGTTCCTTCATGCGCTACCTACAGGGCATCCCAAATTTCCTTAGCCGTCTTGTAAGATGATACTCTGTTAAACTGCTCAGGACCAAGACCACAAATAACCAGACGTTTCGCTTTGTGATTCTTTTCAATCATCTTATAATCCGCCTCATTGAACTCCTCTTTCAGTTTAGGTTCTTGTTTGGCAGTGGCTCCTTCACCAACTATTTTAATGGGGATCAAGTTTCCTTCAGATACTATCAGCCAGAGTTGATAGTCTTCAGCACATATGTAATTCTCCATCATGTTCTTCCACCAAGCATAGTACTGCCCGTTAAACTGTGGAGGCCTTTGAACTAATTGTCCTTCGGTAATAGTAGGTGGTGCACTCATGATTCTAGTCCTTCTTAAGGTGTTAACCTCACACGAGAAGACCTGTTCTAATACCACTTGTTATAATCTATGCACCCTCTAAGGACACTAGAAGGGGGGGTTGAATAGTGTCCACCGATTTTCGTTTTGAGAAACCGATTCTCTTGAGTCATGAACCATGTTCTTGACTCTGCAAATTAGCTGTTTGAACACTGCAACACACCAAACACACACTCAGAAGACACAAGGATTTTACGTGGAAAACTCCTTGCTCAAGGGAGAAAAACTACGACCCATACTCTGGGATTTTAGAACTCAATTCACTAACACAAAGAGCAAGTTTCTGATTACAAGACTCTGTAACCAAGGGGCTACACTCTAGACTCTAATCACTAATCAAAGCTAAACTCTAGCTTTACAAGTAATTTCTCACAAGTTCACCTAATACATATGCTTCTACAATAAGCCAATAGGTAAAAATAATGAACGCTCAAACTAAGATAACTTACAACGCAATGAACCTAGACAAAATATTTAGATTCAAACAACTAAAGCACACAGTTGTCTTCTTCAGTTATCTCACGTAGAAAGATGCTGGATCGCCTTTATATGCTCTCAACTCTCTGTTTGTGAATAACTAGTTTACGGCTGCATCAACTACTTGTATTTATACGGGCCTTGCAACCCTAGTTGAGTCCTACAAGGAATCCTTGTAATTATGGTAAGACAGGATTCCTAGTAACTCTTTTCCTTGTTGAAGTCCAACTCCTATTCACACTTCGAAGACACAGCCTGGGCACCGCCTCTTTTAGTCTGACTAGGATACATATTCATTCACGCGCCACTACTCCTAGTTCCGCAGGGATTTGCAACCCACAAATCTTTTCGAACAGTGGTGCCCTTCTTTCTCAAGGACTAGGTTCTTCTATCAAGACCACTGAGTCCCTTCTCGTTTGTCATACTTCAAAACCAATGCTCAACAGTCAGACATACTTTAATATATTTAGATCTAAAAGAATGACAATTGACAAGTAATTCATCCAAAGTTTACAAATATTGTGCACGCTCTGCCAAAAGAATTAACAACCTTGAAACCAGCTCTTTAAGACGATATTAACTTGTTGACGCCCAATTTTGTCTCGAAAAATTTAATTAAGATTAATTATCTATATAAAATTCAATTTCATAATTTTTAAAGTGAATTAGTGACGTTTTGGGAGAAAAAAGCTAAATTCGCAATAACATACCCTAAGTTCTGCTTACCTCTGCAATTCCCCTACTTATTAATAATCCTCAAGCAGGGGCTAATTTAGTGGTTAACCTAAAAACTAGCCTACTTTTGAAACCATTACATATTACATACACACGCCTATACAACCCATTACCATCTTCAGCCTAACCCGATCTCATCTCCCCTAATCCATAACCCTAATAAGAAAATTACCTGTCGCCCTCTCCTAATTCCCATCTCCCCAAAATCCTAATCAACAGAAAAGTCCAAATTCCATCGTCACCAGTGGCCCCCGGTGGTCCCGCGCTACTTTTCTCCTTCATACGGCGTCGGATCGAACCCCTCTCTCCCCATTTTGTCCACTACTACTTTTGTGCTGGATGAATAGGCAGCGAAGAGGTACAATCCACTTCTTTTTCCATCCGTTCAGATCAAAAGCAAAGAATTTGCACCATTGATTCGAACAGGTAACTATTTTTCACCTTTTACTCAGTTTTTTTCACTGATTTACTCTTTGTTTCATAGCCTATAAAGTCTTTAGTCCCACATTGAAATGGGAGTGCTTTTTCCACTCTCAAACACCTATAAAACCCCTTTGAACCGTGGAGAAAAGGGGAGGGAATTTTGGGATTTTAACAGTCAGTTTCAACTCAAAGTCCTAGAAGTTTAAGCTTTTCTTTTAAGTTATATATTTAAAGCATTGAGGTCTAGGAGTTGCTTCTGAGTTTATTCAGCTCGTCGAGGTGCTCACAAAAGCTCAGATCAGCGCCTCATTTCACTGCCCGCAAAAAGGTCGGTGTTTCTCGCATTTTCTGTTTTAGTTTGTGTAATATAGTTATTGTTGTCGTTAGCTTGAAATGTTAGTTCTAATTATTAGTGTTCTTTGACCTTGAGCTAAAATAGCTTGAAAATAGGTTACAAAGGGGCCTTGATTTGCTAATGTGTTTAATTTGCTTCAAATGTGTAAAAAATGATTAGCAGCTGTTCGTGTTAAGCTTTATTAATATCTATGATTAACTTTAAATAGTGATTAACACCCTAAGGAAATTCTTGAACTGCCTACTAGCAATGGTTGTTTAAAATTTGTCTCACTTGATTAGAATATAGTTAATTGTATGTTTAAGGTCAGCCCTTTAAAGAAATGTAAAAGCAATAAGTTATTTACCTAGTTCTTCTACTTTCTTATTTCTGCTTCTTGGTTCTGTTCTCTATGAAGTTAAGGGGCTTTTCAGCTTTTATTCAGTTGTGAAAGGGGTGTGTGAAGGGTCTGAAAGGGTTAGAGGTTTGTTTTTCTGTAGCTGTGATGTTTGATATGCGTTCAAGTTGCTTAAAGAGAGTTTAGTCTCAGCATGTGCAGCAGGTTGTTGAGGGGATGCAGAGGTAGTTGTGGGTCTGGTATGTGTGCAAGATGTTAGAGCCTATTCTAGGTTCGCATAAGTGTGAAGGAAAGTTGTCTCTTGGTTATGCAGAGGTGTTCAAGAGGGAGTTGGTTCCTGGTTTTTCTTGCCTGATAGTAGTAGTTAGCTGGGTGATTAGGAGAGTGGCCTGTGAGCTTGTAGAGGGAGTCAAGATTTGTCTTGAAGTAGTGTAGGGAGCCCTGGCTGTCTGCCATGTGTTCTAGGGTCTATATGTGAAGTATATCTACAGTTTGGTTCCCTGTTTGGGGTATGTTATGGTATGCAGCTGATGAATGTGAGGGGTATATGGAGTTTAGGTTGTTTGAAGTAGTTCATGCCATTTCTAGGTTTTAAGGTGTAGTAGTTCCTGGTACTGTGGGAAGTATAATCCCAGGGAATGTCCAGAGAGTATGTAGTGTGTGCTGCAGTTTGTATAGGAGGGATATGGAAAGAAGTCTTCCTATTTTCTTTCATTATAAGTTGTAGCAATCCTAAAAAGTAAAATTGGTTCTGGATGGTGGCAACAAGGTGTTTCTGTTCAGTAGGAGTATAGGTGTTTCAGTTTGTTCCTATTTGACTGCAAGTTCAAGTAAAATTTTGTTTTAAAAGGGCTAGAATCTACCATGTTCATGTTCTTTTATGTCCTTTCGTTTGGAATGATATATGTTTTCTTTAGTGCATAGCTTGTATCTGCAGATATTCTATGCCTTGGTTCTGGTCATTGTTAATCTTGAAACTGCTTATAAATCAGCTAGTTGGAGGAAGTTTTGAAACACTTTTTGTTCATATTTTAGAAGAGTTGAACTGTCTATGTCTTGAAAATAGTCTGGGAGTTTAACTTTATTTGATTTTCTTGGCACATTAATTTGTTTGGTATCTTCATTTAATTTGGTTAGAAGGCAGTCGTTTAAAGGAAATGAGTTTTCTGATATGAGATTACATTTTGCGCTAAATTTTATGTTGGTTTGACTTAAGTAAAAGTGGAATCATTGTGTCCATTTTGTATGGCTTGAAAATTGCATGACAAAGTTCTTCCTATTCTGCATTAGTAGACATTGTTATGTTCTTTCAAGTTTACTTTCGTCCTCTTCTTCACTAATTATGCTACATTTTATTATTATTAAGTTCCCCTTATTCTTCTGCTTGCTAATTCTTTATCTCCTCTTTCTTTTGCATAATATATCTTACGAGTTTGGCTAACTCACAAATGGGGGTTCATGGGCTTGGAGTCTCATCGGGGTCAAGTTCGCACTCAAGCTTTCAAGAAATGAAGACCTATAGAATTTTCAAAAAAAATACTTTGTTGAGACGCTTAATATAACTTAGGCTCATGGGCATAATGTAAAAAATAAAAATAGTCATTCATTCCGCATTTTCCGGGTTCTTTTTTTAAATCCTTCTCTCTCCCTCTCTATCTCTTAGATTGCATGTCTATAGGAATTCTCCGTAGGTAATTAATTATTGTAGGATAATTTATTTGATTATTTATGAATGAATGAATGGTTATTTATTGAGTTGTTTTGTGAATAATTTATTTCTTTTGAATTTCCATCTTATTTAGGAGTTTTGAACCTTTTAATTAAATAGCGCGTGCAATTAAACCCGAAAATGACTAAAGAAATAATTCGATTTCAAATCCAATAAATTGCAACTTCTTTCCAATTAATTGGTTCTACTATTTTGGAAAAATTGCATTTTTCAAGCCTAAGTTCATTTAAATTCATATTTCTTTAAAGCATAATTTATTGTAATTTTAGATTGTAGCCTTAGTTTTAAAGCATTTAGATTAATTTTTGAAATTCTATTTATTTAGATATTTTGTGAAAACCGAAGGATTAACCACATTTTGTGGATTTTCGAAAGTGCTTTCAAATTGAAACCTTCTTTCAAAAATAATTGAACCTCTTACTTCGAATCTCTGAAAAATAGACCATTTTCCTTAAAACGGAGGAATTGCACGCACTATTTAATTGCTTGGTTCCTAATTCTCCTAAATTAGGTAGCGACTCCAAAGAAATCCTTTGGAATACCATATTTTTTAACATTATACCCGAAACCTATCTATTCTTAAAGAAAAGGTAATTTTTTTGGGGTTCAACAGCATGGCGACTCCGCTGGGGATACCTTAAGGTTCTAACAGCAAGGTTTTCATAAGATAGCTCTTTATTTGTTTATTATTTGCAAAAATAGCATGTTTAGTTAATTTGATTATTTGCAATTGTTTGTCACTGAAAGTATGTCACTACACTTTTATTTGTGCATATAAATTGGCATTCCGTTCATATTTTTCCCACTCCTGGGAGCTTCTTCATGCTTACGTATACCCGCGAGGTGTATGCATATACACCCGCATCTCAGAAAAATATCTTTAAGAAAGAGTGCGCGTGCCTGCGAGGTGAGCGGATAGTTTTACTACCGCGTGACCGCTTGCCACCCAAAACAGCCTTGTGTTTAGTAAACCTACTCTAGAGTTTCCGTTAGGAACATGCGATAAACCTTAGATTGGACCCGGTCCTTGGTACCACTTCCATAGTTAGGAAAACCATAGTTAGGAAAACCGTCCTTTTTCGTTGACGGGTTTAAACCCAACAACAGTGCATATTATCTGTTTATGTGATAACAGAACTTCCAGTCCAAGCCAAGTTTTGCAATCAATTAAATTTAGAATATTTTTATTAATTTTGTAGACTAGAAGACGCTTGAATTCAAGAGGTATTTCAAATAGTCATCAAGTTGAAATTGTGAAGATACTTGGAAGAAGATAACAAGTTAGGGGCAAGAGACGTCGAAAGGAAGATAAGACATTCAATCCATCGATGTTTGATTCAAGCAAGTTTTTTGGATGTAAACGACATTTAGGACCAGATATCAGAAATTATACCGATTGTACAAGCAAGCAATGATTGATCTTAATCAGGCCCGCACTTCAGCTTCATCGCCTCCTCGAGCCTGGTGCAGCGTAGTTATAGCGGTTATTTATATTTTCATTGTACTCAAAACGATGTATTAAAATTATGTCTGGCAGTTGCTATTTTTGATGTATTCAAAATCAAGTTATAATGAAAGAGAAATTATTATTATTGTTATTGTTACTTACTCTAAATTCGGTTATTGCAAAACTGGCTTGGACTATTTTTCATTATCATCTATTTGGCATCTTAGGCCCCACCTCTGGAATAAAGAGGCACCTTACCGGGTAGGACGCGCCCGCATTTTCATTTACGCTCAACTAATTGTAATTGCCACATGTCAAAGTTGTTTAAAATGCAAAGCGCTTTGTGATGCGCGCTACGTGATTTTATGCAGTGTTGTTAATGACACGCAAACTAACATAGTTTACCTTTTGAATTTTTCTTTTGTTTGATTATTCCCCAAAGGAGAGAGTTTGATTCATGTTGACTCCCGAGTTGGTTAAGTGTCTAATCTAAAGTGAAGCAAGCAATGACTGATTTGATTGATAATCAGACTAGTATCCCTAAGTCTTCAAATGAGCAAGCGGTCGTTGTTCATGATGAACAAATTGCTTGAATGGCTAAAAGAATGGAATGTATGCAAGCTGAGATGGAAAGATTGAAGGAACTGAATCGCCTGGCAACGTTAACTCATGGATCAAACCCATCTCAGCCCTTAAACCAAAATATGGAAATCATTCAATCATCCACCAACCCAGACTTTAGAACCACAAATTCAAACACTCAATTATTCCCAAATACAGTCCATGTGCCTGCACTCGCCATCAACAACCCAAATGCACCTATCCACTATATACCGCTCGTTCACACTTTTGCACCTAACAACGCTTAATCTGCACAACTGACCACACCTATAAGCCAAGCCATTCCACCTCTCTATCCACCTGACCTTTCATATCCGCCTTACGCTCCGTACCCTTACCCACCGTATACTCATTATCTACACCAGCCTCCCACCTACTCAAATGAGCTAACTCGACAAATCTACACAGAAAATCTACCCACACATGTGGTCCAGGTTACTCAACTAGGTGGTCAAAATACTTACATTCCTCAAGTAAGGTTTCAAAAGTGTGTTGAAGGAGCAAGAGAAGTAGTTGAGGCAGATAAAGAATTGGCAAAGAAAGTACAGACATGAGTAATGAGTGCTATTAATAAAGCGTCAGTTGGCAAGAACAAAGAAAGCTTAGAATATGAAGATCTTTGTGTTCACCCAGGGATTAAGTATCCAGAAGGATATAAGGCACCTAAATTTGTTAAGTTTGATGGCAAGGGAAACCCTCGGTGTCATATGAGAAGATATTGTGAAACCCTAGGAGTTGCAAAGAACGAAGGGTTGCGTATGAAGTTATTCATTAAAAGTTTGGAGGGACAAGCTTTAGACTGGTATTCTGAATAATAGCCTAGCAAATGGATCTCTTGGAGAGACATGGCACAAGACTTTATGGAGCGCTTTCAATTAATACGGAAATGCCCTTAGATCGTTTGGCCATTGTTAAGTTTCGAAAGAAACCAGGTGAAATATTTAGGGAGTATGCCGTACGTTGGAGTAGTGAAGCTGCAAAGTTTAAACCCCCTATGAATGAAGGAGAAATGGTTACACACTTCATTGAAACATTGGAAGAGCTTTACTATGATCGAATGGTGGCCATGACCAATTTTACCTTTGCCAATCTTATCAAGGCCGGGGAAACTCTTGAAGCTGGTTTCAAGTCCGGGAGAATATTTAAACCAGTTGTTGTGCAAGAAACCAATAAACAATGGAACCGGGGAAAGTTGGAGAGTTGAACAATAAAAGGGATGCAGTTGGTTTGATATGATCGACATCGACCAAAGGCCAAACAAGAAGCCAACCTTTAGAAACTCACCAAACCAATCTATTTACAAAAGCACACTATACCCAACTTATCCAAGTCAGCTTCAAAATCCACCCGCGCCATATCCAGCCTATAATTCCCAACCCAATTACCATCAATTTGCAGAAACCGCTTATCAGCCTTATTCACAACTGCAAGTATATAATTATCCGCAGCAACATCTGCCACCTGTGGCCCGCAGTCTAAACCATCAGGATCGCATCCCAAATATGAGAAGAAGCAGCGTCGAAAATTCACATCTATAGGTGAACCACAGGCTCAATTATAGGAAAGATTAAAAGATGTGGGAATGCTAGAACCATTATCAAGAAATGGTACATTTGACCCTCTCCCACAATGGGTTGATGGAACCAAATATTGTGCTTACCATGCAGAATTTTCAAGCACGACACTAACGAATGTGTTGCTCTTAAACACAAGATCCAAGATTTAATCGAAGATGGATCGATCCAGATGAGAGAACCAATGTCCAGAGATTTAGTAGCATGACTGTTGTTGAAAAATTGTCTCATTTGCGAGAAGGCTCACTCTTACAGTTGTTGAACCCCAAAAAATAACCCCGAAAGGCTAATCCGGAATATCGACAGGATGGACTAACTCTTTTGGAGTTTTTGGAGTCGCCACCCAATTTAAGGAAAACAGGGAACCAAATTAACAAATGCGTGCAAAAACTCCGTTTTAGGAAAAAGACGGTCTTTTAGAGATTCTAAAGGTAAGAGGTTTTATTAATTTTGGAAGAAGGTTTTTAAGGCACTTCCGAAATTCCGTTAAAAATGGTTAATCCGACAGGTTTCCAAAACATTTGCAAAATATGCTTTACTAGAAAATTTATCTAAAAATAATTAATTGAAATAAAACTTGTTTATAAGAAATATTTAATTTGCACGCATTTTGCTAAATGGCCCCAGTTTGCAATAAATTAAATAACGACTTTAAAATAAAAGGCAATGAACATAAAGTAAAGCAATCAATCAAATAATCATATATAATCAAAGGTTAATTTTACAAATAAATTGTACAAATTCTATCAAGTCGAACAATATAAATAATGAGAATAAGTTCAAAAGGTAGAACCCGGGAGCGGCTATTCATTCAATTAAAGGTACCTCGCAAAACAAATAAAATGAAATTGGATTAGTACCATAATAAAGCGTAATAACCAATAAAAATAAAATACTAATAATAAATTAATAAAGTAATGATAATAATAATAATAATAATAATAATAATAATAATAATATATAATAGTAGTAATAAAAATAATAATAATAGTAAAGGGGGGTTTGTTTTTGCAAAATTTAGGCTGAGGTTTGTATGGCGCGTCATGTAGAGGCTCGGGATGTTGGTACGGTTGCAAACACGCCGGGCGGTCGTGTTGCCATGCAAAGTACCAAACCCACCACTCTATTCGACTTGTTTTGCCTCAAATGCATACATTCATCATCGCCCATTTTTCTTGAGGGACACAGGGGCGGGACTGTTCAAGTATAGTATCGTGTTCAAATCAATCCCGAGGCCTCAATACGTGTATATGTATTTTCATTGGCCAATATTGGTATAGTATCCGTCAATTCATTGTGTGCCCGTCAATTCATTGTCCGTCAATTCCTTGTGTAGGCCTCAATATATGTGAACTATAATTTTTCATTGGCCATAGGCAAACAAATAACACACTGTCGTTTCAGTTCAGCAATATCAATATCAATAATAGCAGGGACATAATTTCAAACAGAATAGCAGTCAATATCCCGAATATAACCAGGCACCAGCTAGACTCTGAACTTCGATTAAGCCTAAGTCAACAGTAGTGAACATATTCAAAGCAACTCCAGAATTATAACCAATCTGCGGGATCAATAAAATATTAGTAACAAGCAACACAATGACGGTGAAGCAGCCAGAAAATTCATAGTGACCAATCAAGATCCTGGAAACGCCACCGTTTTCTAATCAAATTCGGAAGTGAGCAGCGAACATAATCCTAAAAAAAAAGAGACATAGTCAAAGCAGCAAACAATAGAAATCCAGTCATGAACAGGCGTGCCAAGGCACGATTTTTCGATGGGACAAACGAGACAGTGCCGAAACAAAGAGGAGGAGCAACACCAAGTCGTAGTGGCGCCGCTGCGACTCCACTACTCCCTTTCAATCTCAGTCAACAACAATGGAATCTCTGCTCCATTTTTGTTTCTCCGGTGGCGCCTCTCTGATTTTGTATTGACGGTGGTGGTGGCTTAACCACCGTACCCACAGTTTCTAATCTCCCTTTCTATTTTCCCCTTTTTCTAATCAATGTATAGATCGAGCCAGAACAGGGGAAAAAGGACTTAGTGAACGGCGAATGATTCCGATGGAAAACCAGTAACGCCACTAGCCTCACCCTTACATCACCTTAATCATCTAAACCCTCATGTCCCGATCTCTTTTCTCGACTTGTGTTGGATCTGATTTTTTGTGTTATGGTGTATATGTTGCCGAGAAAATGAAGCTGTGATGGGGTTTTTTGATGTGTTGTGCTTGATCTCAATTTTCATTGTGTAGGTGGTAGATAAGGAAGATGATGAATAGTACTAGTGAGGGTGAGGGTCAAAAATGAGTGGGGGTGTGTGAGGCTGATTTTTTTAGGGTGTAGTTGTAAGGGTTTTTTGTGAGGGAGGAAGATGAATAGTGGGCTAGGGTTTTAGAATTTATAGGGAGGGGATTAAGGCTTTTTAGAATTTGGGCTACGAAAATTGTAAATGCGAATTGCGTAAAATAGGCCGGGACTTAAAGCGAAAAACAATTATGACCCTTTTTCATTAAAATTATGGACTTAATTTATTCAAAAAATTAACCTTAGTTTAAACATAATTAGACGTTAATTGAAAAATCCCGGGACAAAATTGGGTGTCAACAGCTGCCCCTCTTTACCCGAAAAGGATGAAAGAGGTTTCAGGGTAAAGAAAGTTGACGTGAAAGCCAATTTTGTCCCAAGACTCTAATTCCTAGGATCAAAATGCGAGGCTTATGGACATGGTCGAGCTCCGGTCTCCGAGTTGCCTACCTATCTCGGGCTGAAAGAGAATCAGGCCATATATAGTTCAACGCGATTTGAAAATCAAAGACGAGATAGTAACGACTACTCAAGCGCGGGAAAAGAGGCTTGTAATCACCCTAGTTATGAAAATGTGGTTGACGACACAACCATTAAGAGGGGTTTACACGGACATAGCTTCCGCTGCACCTCGACAACCGAGCCATCTTGTCTTCAATCTCAAATCTCAGACTCAGGGTTAACAAGAGACTTACCTCTAGGGTGGATGACTCATGCGGGTGTGATTTTTCAGGTCTTCGTTGACGAGTCTAGCTCATATCAACGATTGCCCCGGTTCATTACTAAGAAAAGCTCCATGTTATGCTCCAATCGCTGCTGCGGTGGTGCTAAAAATCCTGGAATAATCTCAACAAGCGGTAAGCGTGCAACTTCTAATAAACTGTAATAATTGGAACAAGAAATAGATAAAGTGATAAAGTTGTAAATGCGGGTTGCGGTATCATCGATAAGTTCTTCCTTCGATCAACTGACAAGGAACTCCGCCCGGAGAACCTCTAAGCTGATCCTTATTCTGAAACAGTAAAGCAAGACAATAAGTAAAGCGAGAACAAATTATAAAATGCAAGGCTTTCATAAAATAAGTCGACTAACTGGACATAATGTCTCAAGTCGAATTGTCCATCATTATCATCTACTTCAAATATAATATGCCAATATTGCGAGACAACCGACATCGCGAAACACTCCGAAAGTGGTGTTTCAGCCGACTTGTCTTAGACTATCTATGCAGGCTTCAACATAACGTTTATTTTGAAAGAAGAATCATAAAGATAGAAAATGCCGCATGTTCGGCAACAAACCATGATACGCATAATGCTTTAATTAATGAAGAGGCAGTTTACAACGCAATCTTGTATTGTGTTTCAATCCCTTGACAAAACAAATGAAACGTCTGGTCTTGAAGCATCCATTGTCTCAATACAACTTGAAAGAAACCTGCATATCCTATTTGTGGGTGGAGAAACCCGAGATATCCTATTTGTGGGTGGAAGGATCCGAGATATCCTATTTGTGGGTGGAAGGACCAGAGATATCCTATTTATGGGTGGAAGGACCCGAGATATCCTATTTGTGGGTGGAAGGACCCGAGATGTTCATCTACAAGACGAAGTAAACAAACAAAATTAAAGTAAAGCAAAAGACACAAAGCTCATTAAAGCAGGTACTTCTCCAAATTTAGTGATATCTACAAATCACAACAATGAAATTTTAGTAAGTGCCCTCTTAAAGAGAAATAGAAATGAAACGGATATGTTTAAAATTTACAAGAATTATAAGAGATTGAAATGCCGCCGTTCGGCCATAAATCATGATCGAGCCTACAGTGGGCTCCATAACAATAGCGTCCTTTGATTGTCTATGATAGGCTTCATAATAATGCCTCCAATTGCTTATGGTAGGCTTCAAATGATAATGATGTCTTCACTTGCTCACGATAGACTTGATAATAAGACCCCCGATTGCTTACGGTAGGATCAATAACATAAGAGCCTTCAATTGCCTATGATAGGCTTCAGAATAATGCCTCCAATTGCTTATGGTAGGCTTCAAATGATAATGATGTCTTCGCTTGCTCACGATAGACTCGATAATAAGACCCCCGATTGCTTACGGTAGGATCAATAATAAAAGAGCCTTCAATTGCCTATGATAGGCTTCAGAATAATGCCTCCAATTGCTTATGGTAGGCTTCAAATGATAATGATGTCCTCGCTTGCTCACGATAGACTTGATAATAAGACCCCTATTGCTTACGGTAGGATCAATAACAAAAGAGCCTTCAATTGCCTATGATAGGCTTCAGAATAAGGCCTCCAATTGCTTATGGTAGGCTTCAATGCTAATGAAGTCTTCGCTTGCTCACGATAGACTTGATAATAAGACCCCTGATTGCTTATGGTAGGCATGACTTAATTTGTAAGAGCAAGCTGCAATATCTTTGATAAATTTTCTTCCCATCCACTGGCGAAGCAATAAAGCAAATACGAAGGCATAGTGCAAAGAATTTTCAAAAATCTTGACAAATCAATTGGCAAGCCGGTCGGGCATGAAGCAAGAAGGGTCTTGGGGTTGATTGTCGACAAATCAGCTGGCAATTCGGTCCGGCACAAAGCAAGGAGGGTCTCGGGGCTGACCTGTTAACCTGTTAAGCTAAAAGTAAAGCGGTTCCTAATATAAAGCAAGTGCAAAGTCATAATTGAAAGCAAGTGCAAGGCAATTTAGCGTGAAATGTAAAGCAACGCAAAAGCGATTTAGCGAGTCAACAGGCGTGAAAGTCCAACAAGAGAGTAGCCCTGCTTGGTGGTCAACCTGAAAAACGTAAAGCAAGGAATCAATTTTAAAGCTAGTGCGACGACATAATTTAAAACAAGTGCAAAGAAAAGCAGTGCGGGAATGTAGAGCAATGCAAGAGCCATTTGCGAATCAATAGGCAAGATAGTCCAACAAAGGGAATTCTCATAGCCGATGGTCAACCTGAAAAAAATGTAAAGCAATGCATCAATTTTAAAGCAAGTGCGAAGGCATAATTCAAAGTAAGTGCAAAGCAAAGTAGTACGGAAATGTAGTCAGTGCGATAGCCATTGATAAATCAATTGGCAAGATAGTCCAACAAAGGGAATCCTCATAGCTGATGGTCAACCTGAAAAATGTAAAGCAAGGCATCAATTTTAAAGCAAGTGCGAAGGCATAATTCAAAGTAAGTGCAAAGCAAAGTAGTGCAGAAATGTAGTCAGTGCGATAGCCATTGATAAATCAATTGGCGAGACAATCAGGCAATGATGGCCTTGAGTGGATTGTCAATTGAAAAAAATAAGGCAATGCTTATTTTGGCGTGATTTGAAAACACAACGCATGCCTCGGGTTCATTGCTTATTTGGGAATGAAAATTATAGAAGCAGAAATGCCGCCTGTTCGGCAATAACTCATGGCAAAGCATAACGCTTTAAGTCATGAAAAAGGCAATGCGACGCAATCTGCAAGGCAACTTCGAATGCGTTTCAAATAATTGTTCATCCGTAGTGTGAATGATCCTTTCATTGCAAGCTTTCATGTTCCTACTCTCAAAGAAAAATTGTTAGTTTTGGGGAGGGAGGCGGAAGCGTTTGACTTGTGCAGACTTCATCTTGATCTTGCTGCTTCTGCTGCTTCCTCGTCTTCATTGGACTTGGATTTGCGAATTGCTTTCAGAAACTTGGCTCATGAACTCAAATAGCATGGGAGTTTGAGAAAAATAGAGGCAAGGGTAAATTAATTTAATGCAATATAGTAAGTAAAGCAAGCATGCAAATAAAGTCATGCATTTTGAAAATTTTTTGCCTTGACTTAAACTTGTAACATATCTTAATACAAACTGAACGTCCTTTGCCTTGGACTTTGCACTGTTTGCTTAACCAATTACAGAGTTCTTGCCAACTCATCTTTAATAACCAATGATTTTTCTTGCAAAATTCTGCCCCAGTTATTATCTTTCGCATCTCCAACTTGTTTTGGAAAAATTTCCCCAGTTGTCCTCCTTGAGGGAAAATAATAATTTAGATGCTAAAGGGTCGAGCCCGATGGGGGAGCCTACGTATCCCTCCTTGGGAATCAGACCGTGCGTAGTTCTGCATCACTTCTTCAATGCCATATACCAACAAATAAAAGCTGCCCCAGTTGAAGTTCTAACAGATAGTGCGATATCCAAAGAGCGCAGACAATAAGTTTTCAGTGCGTCGCTTTAAATTGTTCAGTTGTTTTGCCCTACGTTACAAGTAAAGCTTTGGCGGGTTTATCAATTTTAATTTTTAAATGGAAACAAAAGCAAGCGTAAATAATATAATAAGAATGAGCTGCATTTTATTTCAACATTCTTTAATTCAAAATGAGTTGATTCAGATTAACATAAGCTTTAAAGTACAATGCAATTCAGGGCCTCAATCGGAATTAAAATTGAAAATAATGCTGCTAAGTTCAATTGCCAAGTTCTTTCAAACAATGCCATTAGCTTCTGGTGCTGCATCGTTCACGAGCTAGAGCATCTACCATCAATCAGATCTCGAATCCCTTGCGTGGTGAATGGTCAGCCACTTCACAAATCCAACATTTGCTAGAGAAATAAACAAAACAAAAGAAACCTCTCAAAGGGTAACTAAGATAGTTTGCATGTCATTCAAAGGATTGGATACAAGCAAGCAACACCTAGTATTTAACGCATTTTGAGCAAATAAAGCAAGACAAGCAATTAACATGTGACAATCACAAGTAGTTGAGCATAAATAAATATGCAAACGCGTCCTACCCTGTAAGGTACCTCTTTTTGCCAGAGGTAGGCCTAATCGCCAAGTTGCACGCACATGTGGTTATTATAACGACGCAAGTTGTTTGTCAATGCAACATCTGAGATATGAATAAACCGACATAATTTTCAACTTCTCAAATTTGATATGGCAAATGGTTTGGAATTCGTTATAATATCCACATGATCACATAATATGAAGTGTCGTTGGGATTCAATAACCCATCAACAAAAGGACGGTTTCTTAATTACTGGAAATGGTGCCAAAGACCGGGTTCAAACTAAGGTGTATATGCATGCATGACCTAATCTCCTTCTAAGAGTGGGCTAACGGTTGAGGCTGACTCGACCTATGCGGGATAAACCTGGCCCCATAAACCAGTAATACCGGCCATGACAAAACTAGGCAAACCATACCCCAACTAACTTTGGTGACACGAAAGAAATTCAAAGAGTTAGGAAAGACAATGCCATTCCTATAATATTGCCCGTCACGCGGGCACCCCGTGATGAAATCGAGGAGATGAAAAAGAATTGACAGGTTCCATGAGGGAGGAAATATGAACGGAATGCGGACTATGCACAAATAAATGTAATACATGCTTTATAAGGCAAACCAAACAAACAGATATAATAAAGCAAATAAATTAAGCATGCTAGTTGCAAAAAATTGGAAACCTTTATGGTCAAAACCTTTATTGTTCCCCAGCGGAGTCGCCATGCTGTTGAACCCCAAAAAATAACCTCGAAAGGCTAATTCCGGAATATCGACAGGGTGGACTAACTCTTTTGGAGTTTTTGGAGTCGCCACTCAATTTAAGGAAAACTGGGAACCAAATTAACAAATGCGTGCAAAAACTCCGTTTTAGGAAAAAGACGGACTTTCAAAGATTCTAAAGGTAAGAGGTTTTATTAATTTTGGAAGAAGGTTTTTAAGGCACTTCCGAAATTCCGTTTAAAATGGTTAATCCGACAGGTTTCTAAAACATTTGCAAAATATGCTTTTGTAGAAAATTTATCTAAATATAATTAATTGAAATAAAACTTATTTATAAAAAATATTTAATTTGCACGCATTTTGCTAAATGGCCCCAGTTTGCAATAAATTAAATAACGACTTTAAAATAAAAGGCAATGAACATAAAGTAAAGCAATCAATCAAATAATCATATATAATCAAAGGTTCATTTTACAAATAAATTGTACAAATTCTATCAAATCTAACTATATAAATAATGAGAATAAGTTCAAAAGGTAGAACCCAGGAGCGGCATATTCATTCAATTAAAGGTACCTCGCAAAATAAACAAAATGAAATTGGATTAGTAAGATAATAAAGCGTAATAACCAATGAAAATAAAATACTAATAATAAATTAATAAAGTAATGATAATAATAGTAATAATAATAATAATAGTAATAATAATAATAATAATAATATATAATACTAGTAATAAAAATAATAATAATAGTAAAGAGGGGTTTGTTTTTGCAAAATTTAGGCTCAGATTTGTATGGCGCGTCATGCAGAGGCTCGGGATGTTGGTACGGTTGCAAACACGCCGGGCGGTCGTGTTGCCATGCAAAGTACCAAACCCACCACTCTATTCGACTTGTTTTGCCTCAAATGCATACATTCATCATCGCCCTTTTTGCTTGAGGGATACGGGGGCGGGACTGTTCAAGTGTAGTATCGTGTTCAAATCAATCCCGAGGCCTCAATACGTGTATATGTATTTTCATTGGCCAATATTGGTATAGTATCCGTCAATTCATTGTGTGCCCGTCAATTCATTGTCCGTCAATTCCTTGTGTAGGCCTCAATATATGTGAACTATATTTTTTCATTGGCCATAGGCAAACAAATCACACACTGTCGTTTCAGTTCAGCAGTATCAATATAAATAATAGCAGGGACATAATTTCAAACAGAATAGCAGTCAATATCCCGAATATAACCAGGCACCAGCTAGACTCTAAACTTCGATTAAGCCTAAGTCAACAGTAGTGAACATATTCAAAGCAACTCCAGAATTATAACCAATCTGCGGGATCAATAAAATATTAGTAACAAGCAACACAATGACGGTGAAGCAGCCAGAAAATCATAGTGACCAATCAAGATCCTGGAAACGCCACCGTTTTCTAATCAAATTCGGAAGTGATCAGCGAACATAATCCTAAAAAAAAAGAGACACAGTCAAAGCAACAAACAATAGAAATCCAGTCATGAACAGGCGTGCCAAGGCACGATTTTTCGATGGGACAAACGAGACAGTGCCGAAACAAAGAGGAGGAGCAACACCAAGTCGTAGTGGCGCCGTTGCGACTCCACTACTCCCTTTAGATCTCAGTCAACAACAATGGAATCTCTGCTCCGTTTTTGTTTCTCCGGTAGCGCCTCTCTGATTTTGTATTGACGGTGGTGGTGGCTTAACCACCGTACCCACAGTTTCTGATCTCCCTTTCTTTTTTCCCTTTTTTCTTATCAATGTATAGATCGAGCCAGAATAGGGGAAAAAGGACTTAGTGAACGGCGAATGATTCCGATGGAAAACCAGTAACGCCACCATCCTCACCCTTACATCACCTTAATCATCTAAACCCTCATGTCCCGATCTCTTTTCTCGACTTGTGTTGGATCTGATTTTTTGTGTTATGGTGTATATGTTGCCGAGAAAATGAAGTTGTGATGGGGGGTTTTTGATGTGTTGTGCTAGATCTCAATTTTCATTGTGTAGGTGGTAGATAAGGAAGATGATGAATAGTACTAGTGAGGGTGAGGGTCAAAAATGAGTGGGGGTATGTGAGGCTGATTTTTTTAAGGTGCAGTTGTAAGGGTTTATTGTGAGGGAGGAAGATGAATAGTGGGCTAGGGTTTTAGAATTTATAGGGAGAGGATTAGGGCTTTTTAGAATTTGGGCTATGAAAATTGTAAATGCGAATTGCGTAAAATAGGCCGGGACTTAAAGCGAAAAACAATTATGACCCTTTTTCATTAAAATTATGGACTTAATTTATTCAAAAAATTAACCTTATTTTAAACATAATTAGACGTTAATTGAAAAATTCTGGGATAAAATTGGGTGTCAACAGCTGCCCCTCTTTACCCGAAAAGGATGAAAGAGGTTTCAGGGTAAAGAAAGTTGACGTGAAAGCCAATTTTGTCCCAAGACTCTGATTCCTAGGATCAAAATACGAGGCTTATGGACATGGTCGAGCTCCGGTCTCCGAGTTGCCTACATATCTCGGGCTAAAAGAGAATCAGGCCATATGTAGTTCGACGCGATTTGAAAATCAAAGACGAGATAGTAACGATTACTCAAGCGCGGGAAAAGAGGCTTGTAATCACCCAAGTTATGAAAATGTGATCGACGACACACCCATAAAGAGGGGTTTACACGGACATAGCTTCCGCTGCACCTCGACAACCGAGCCATCTTGTCTTCAATCTCAAATCTCAGACTCAGGGTTAACAAGAGACTTACCACTAGGGTGGATGACTCATGCGGGTGTGATTTTTCAGGTCTTCGTTGACGAGTCTAGCTCATATCAACGATTGCCCCGGTTCATTGCTAAGAAAAGCTCCATGTTATGCTCCAATCGCTGCTGCGGTGGTGCTAAAAATCCTGGAATAATCTCAACAAGCGGTAAGCGTGCAACTGTTAATAAACTGTAATAATTGGAACAAGAAATAGATAAAGTGATACAGTTGTAAATGCGGGTTGCGGTATCATCGATAAGTTCTTCCTTCGATCAACTGACAAGGAACTCCGCCCGGAGAACCTCTAAGCTGATCCTTATTCTGAAACAGTAAAGCAAGACAATAAGTAAAGCGAGAACGAATTGTAAAATGCAAGGCTTTCATAAAATAAGTCGACTAACGTGACATAATGTCTCAAGTCAACTTGTCCATCTTTAACATCTACTTCAAATATAATATGCCAACATTGCGAGACAACCGACATCGCGAAACACTCCGAAAGTGGTGCTTCAGCCGACTTTTCTTAGACTATCAATCTACTTTAAATATAAAATGCCAATATTGCAAGACAACCGACATCGCAAAAACACTCCGAAAGTGGTGTTTCAGCCGACTTATCTTAGACTATCTATGCAGGCTTCAACATAACGTTTATTTTTAAAGAAGAATCATAAAGATAGAAAATGCCGCATGTTCGGCAACAAACCATGATACGCATAATGCTTTAATTGATGAAGAGGCAGTTTACAATGCAATCTTGTATTGATTTTCAATCCCTTGACAAAACAAATGAAACGTCTGGTCTTGAAGCATCCATTGTCTCAATGCAACTTGAAATAAACCTGCATATCCTATTTGTGGGTGGAGAAACCCGAGATATCCTATTTGTGGGTGGAAGGACCCGAGATATCCTATTTGTGGGTGGAAGGACCCGAGATGTTCATCTACAAGACGAACTAAACAAACAAAATTAAAGTAAAGCAAAAGACACAAAGCTCATTAAAGCAGGTACTTCTCTAAATTTAGTGATATCTGCAAATCACAACAATCAAATTTTAGTAAGTGCCCTCTTAAAGAGAATTAGAAATGAAACGGATATGTTTAAAATCTACAAGAATTATAAGAGACAGAAATGCCGCCTTTCGGCCATAAATCATGATCGAGCCTACAGTGGGCTCCATAACAATAGCGTCCTTTGATTGTCTATAATAGGCTTCATAATAATGCCTCCAATTGCTTATGGTATGCTTCAAATGATAATGATGTCTTCACTTGCTCACGATAGACTTGATAATAAGACCCCTGATTGCTTACGGTAGGATCAATGACAAAAGAGCCTTCAATTGCCTATGATAGGCTTCAGAATAATGCCTCCAATTGCTTATGGGAGTCTTCAAATGATGATGTCTTCGCTTGCTCACGATAGACTCGATAATAAGACTTGTTAGCTTGGATAAGCTTGGATTTTGACTGATGACTGAGGAACGGATTCAAAGGACCTGTTCCTTTGAATCACTGCAGCAAAATAGATAATTCATGAAAAATCGTTTAATTGAGATATTATTAATTATCCTAAAACTAATGTTTATCTTGATAATTATGCAGGTCTAAACGGATACGAAAATATTGCATAAACAAAAGATAAAGGATAGAAGATCCGGATTCTAAAGAGTAGAATTCAAGTAGGACTCAAACTCATGGGAGCTTTGGAGTTCTAATTGTTCAAGACTTCTGGGCTGCTGGAGCTATAAAACGTGGAGCATATCAGCCATAGAAGTTTGCACAAATACAGAGAGCATCGAGCAAAAGCTTAAAAGAGTTATTAGCTTAGTTGTGTGATCAGTTAGCTACAGTAGAACTAAGTTACAACCTATTCCTTAGATTCAATCTTGTAAAAGTTCAAGTCTTAGTTCAACTGTAGTAAGCAACAATCGAGTTGTAAACTTTCTGGTTCAAGTCGTGGACTTGACACAACTTCACTGATCGTGAGAAAGATCACTAACAGATTAGAGTTAGTCCTAGGTTATTAAGAGTGAGTCTTGTAACCAAGTGGGTGTTTTTACATAGTGAAGTTGAAATCCTACTTGAGAAGTAGGTCGTGGTTTTTTGATCCCGAGTCAAGGGATTTTTCCACACTAATATCTGGTGTTCAATTACTTACAGTTTTAATTCCGCATATCGTATAGTAAAGGAACACATTTTAAGGAACTGGTCCTTAAAACAGTAAAGTGGTGTAATCGTGGGAAATAACAATTGGTATCAGAGCAGGTTATCCTTGAAAAGGCTAACACCTAGGATTAGATGAGTACATCACGAGAGAACAGTGAGGGTTAGTCAATGGTTAGAGCTCCTTATTTCAATGGGAAATACTATTCATGGTGGAAAGAAAGGATGCGTAATCACCTTCAAGCAGAGGACTATGAATTATGGGATATAGTAACTGAAGGTCCCATGATCCCTATGAAGAAGGATGCTGAGGGAAACGATGTTCCCAAAACCAGGAAGGAATGCAATGCTGAAGATATAAAGCAATGGGAAAAGAATGCAAAAGCTAGGAAGTGGCTTGTTGGTGGACTTAGTCCGGACGAATGCACTAGAATCAGAGGGTATGCCACCGCAAAGGAGATTTGGGATGCTCTACAAGTTGCACACGAAGGAACAAGTCAGGTAAAAAGGTCCAGAGGTACACTTCTTTATGCTGAATATGAAAGTTTTAAAATGAAAGAAGAAGAGTCAATCTCTGAAATGTATACTAGATTTAATGCCATTGCTTCTGAACTGATCTCTTTGGGAAGGGTTTTAATTGTGGAAGATAGAGTAGAAAAGATTCTAACTAGGGTTCTTCCAGATTCTTGGGAGATCAAAGCTTGTGCTATCATAGAAAGCAAAGATTTAACCACTATATCCTTAGATGAGCTTATAGGCAATTTAAAGACTTATGAACTAAGGAAAAAGATTAAAAACATAGGAGTTCCAGTTAAAACTGAGCCTAACCTAGCCTTGACTGCCGCTGATAAGATTATTAATGATAAGGACCTGGTCCTTATTGCTAAAAGTGTTCAGAAATACCTGATTAAGAAATTTCGGCAATTAGTGGACAGGGTAGGTCTACTAACATGAAACAGGCTGGAGAATGCCACAAATGTGGAAGCTCGGAGCACTACATCAGCAAATGTCCAATTATAGAAGGAGAATGGAGGAAGAGATTCATTGAGGAAAGGAAAAAGGCTAGGGAACAGGTCCATAAGAAAAGTGGAAATCCCAAAGCAATGGTTGCAGGATGGCAAGACAGTGAAGACGAAATAACTGATGATGATCTGGATGAGGATCTTACTCTAATGGCTCTTGGAGATTCAGAAAATGAAGAAGATGCTGAGGTATTTGTTTCTAAACTTAAAGAAGATGTAAAAAGCATGTCTAGAGAAAATATGGTTAAAGTATTCCATATTGTGCTGAATGAATTTAAATCTCTAAGGGATGGCAATCATCAACTGCGTGATAAAATTGATTGTTTAGAAGCCGAATGCAAAGAGGAAGTAATTAAAAATGATTTTCTAGAAAGGAAGATTAGCATGCTTGAGGAACAGGTCCTTACACTTGAATCAACTGCTCAGGAATTAAAAAATGTTAAAACTATTGAAAAAGGTAAAGGTATTGCTAATTCTCATCAGATCATGGCTGAAGAGAAACTGAAAGTCACAGTTGATGAACTGTGTAAAAAAGATGAGAAGATAAGATCTTTAGAAGAAGACTTGGTTAAAACAAAAATGCAACTTAGAAAAACTATAGAATGGAACAAGTCTTCTGAAGCACTAGAATGGTTACAGGAAAATCACAGTAGTAACAGGAAAGGTATTGGATTCATGAAAGCACAGAGTTCGTCCAAATGGGATCCAAAGAGTAAGTACTTATCACTTCCTGAAAACTGGCTATGCACTCATTGTGGGAACACTGGTCACCGGAAAGGAAATTGTCAATCTTTAAAAAGGGCTGCCCAGAGGAACATGTCCTATACACCTGTTCAAAATTATGTGAAATAGAAGAATAGGTCCTATAAACCTGTTCAACATTCTGTAAAAAAGGGAAACTGTTCACACAAAGAAACCATTACCATTCTGGGCTAGGAGAGATCTGATTCATCCTTTTTCTAAAGGAAAGGAACCCAAACTAGTTTGGGTTCTTAAAATTAACCCCTAGTTTTATTTTGCAGGCTAGAGTGAAGGAGATAAACCACAAATGGTACATGGACAGTGGTTGCTCAAGACACATGACAGGACATAAGGAACTGTTCCTTTCACTCTCAGCCTTCCAAGGAGGAAGTGTTTCCTTCGGTAATGGTAAGAAAGGGGAAATCATTGGAATTGGAAAGGTAGGTAGGTCTGATTCACACTGTATAGATAATGTGTTTCTAGTAGATGGGCTGAAGCATTGCTTATTGAGCATATCTCAATTGTGTGACGAAGGTAATAATGTTAATTTCTCATCTACTGGATGCACTGTGACTAACCAAACTTCTGGAGAGATTATTTTGCAGGGAAATAGGCATGGAAACATCTACATAGTAGACTTGCTGACACTATCTGATGGAAGCTTGAGTTGCTTAAGTGTGGTGCAAAATGATTCCCTCCTATGGCACAAAAGACTAGGACATGCTAACATCAAGTTTAATGATGAAAAAGTATGTGAAGCATGTGCCAGGGGGGAGCAGGTAAAATCCTCCTTCAAACCGAAGAAACAGGTAAGTACCACTAAACCTTTGGAACTGGTCCATATGGATTTATGTGGTCCAATGAGAACAATGAGTCATGGAGGTAAGAAGTATGTTATGGTATTGGTGGATGATTACTCCAGATTTACATGGACTATATTTCTTGCATCTAAAGAAGAAGCATTTAATGCATTTTCAATTTTTGCTAAGAAAGCTCAAAGAACTCTAGATAATCATATTGTTGCCATTAGGTCAGATCATGGAACTGAATTTGAAAATCATATATTTTTCAATTTCTGTAATGAAAATGGCATTAATCATAATTTCTCTTCACCTAGAACTCCACAACAAAATGGTGTAGTGGAAAGGAAAAATAGGACTTTAGAGGAAATGGCAAGGACTATGTTAATATCTGGAAATCTTCCACAAAACTTTTGGGCTGAGGCTATTAATACTGCATGCTACATAATAAATAGATGTATGACAAGGCCATTAATAGAAAAGACCCCATATGAATTGCTTAAGGGAAAAACTCAATATCTCTCATCTTAGGGCTTTTGGTTGCAAATGTTTTATACATAACAATGGGAAAGATGCCTTAGGAAAATTTGATCCTAGAAGTGATGAGGGAATATTTGTTGGTTATTCTTTAAATAGTAAATCTTATAGGGTGTTTAACTAGAAAACATTGAAAATTGAAGAAAGCATGCATGTTAAATTTGATGAAACTGACAGTCTCACTCAAGAACAGGTACAGGAGGATGAAGAAATTGGAATGCTGAAAGAGTTTGAATTTAATCCACAAATGTAGATTCTGGATATGAGAAGTGAACTGCAAGGAACTGTTCCTCAGGACAGAACTGAAAAGAGTGGCACAGAAACAGGGGGAACACATGTTGGTTCCACCTCACAAACTGGTAGTGCTACTCTATCAGGAACTGTTCCGCAGCAGAGGACTTCTGATAATGGATTGACACCCAAGCCTTACAAGTATCAAGGGTCACATCCTGTGGATCAAATAATCTAAGATAAGACTGCTGGGGTTCAAACTAGATCAGCAGTCAAGAATCACAATCTGTGTGCCTTTAGTGCTTTCTTATCTCTTGTTGAACCTAAAAATATGAAAGAAGCACTGAAGGATGCAGATTGGATTAATTCTATGCAGGAGGAATTGAATCAATTCAAAAGGAGTCAAGTTTGGCATCTGGAACCCAAGCCAAGGAACAGGTCCATAATTGGAACAAAATGGGTTTTCAAAAACAAACTTGATGAGGATGGCATGGTAACAAGAAATAAGGCCAGGCTAGTCGTTCAGGGATATAGTCAAGAGGAGGGCATCGACTATGATGAGACTTTTGCTCCAGCTGCAAGATTGGAAGCAATAAGACTTCTTATAGCCTTTGCTACATACATGGAATTTACTCTACATCAAATGGATGTTAAGAGTGCATTTCTGAATGGTTACTTGAAAGAAGAAGTGTATGTCAAGCAACCTCCAGGTTTTGAAAGTGAACAGTTCCCTGAACATGTGTACAAGTTGGACAAGGCCTTGTATGGGCTCAAGCAGGCACCAAGAGCATGGTATGAATGACTATCAAAATTTCTACTCCAGCATGGATACAAGAGAGGTAAAACTGATAGTACATTGTAGATGATATAATCTTTGGTGCTACTTGTGAAAAAGGTAAGCATCTCTTAATGTTAGCTTGTATAAGCTTGGAGTTTTGACTGATGACTGAGGAACGGATTCAATGGACCTGTTCCTTTGAATCACTGCAGCTAAATAGATAATTCATGCAAAATCGTTTAATTGAGATATTATTAATTATCCTAAAACTAATGTTTATCTTGATAATTATGCAGGTCTAAACGGATACGAAAAGATTGCATAAACAAAGGATAAAGGATAGAAGATCCGGATTCTATAGAGTAGAATTCAAGTAGGACTCAAACTCATGGGAGCTTTGGAGTTGTAATTGTTCAAGACTTCTTGGCTGCTGGAGCTATAAAACGTGGAGCATATCAGCCATAGAAGTGTGCACAAATACAGAGAGCATCGAGCAAAAGCTTAAAAGAGTCATTAGCTTATTTGTGTGATCAGTTAGCTACAGTAGAACTAAGTTACAACCTGTTCCTTAGATTCAATCTTGTAAAAGTTCAAGTCTTAGTTCAACTGTAGTAAGCAACAATCGAGTTGTAAACTTTCTGGTTCAAGTCGTGGACTTGACACAACTTCACTGATCGTGAGAAAGATCACTAACGGATTAGAGTTAGTCCTAGGTTATTAAGAGTGAGTCTTGTAACCAAGTGGGTCTTTTTACATAGTGAAGTTGAAATCCTACTTGAGAAGTAGGTCGTGGTTTTTTGATCCCGAGTCAAGGGTTTTTCCACGCTAATATCTGGTGTTCAATTACTTACAGTTTTAATTCCGCATATCGTACAGTAAAGGAATACATTTTAAGGAACTGGTCCTTAAAACAGTAAAGTGGCGTAATCGTGGGAAATAACAAGACCCCCGATTGCTTACGGTAGGATCAATAACAAAAGAGCCTTCAATTGCCTATGATAGGCTTCAGAATAATGCCTCAAATTGCTTATGGTAGGCTTCAAATGACAACAAAATTTTATGTAAGTAGAACTATGCACGGTCTTATTCCCAAGGTGGGATGCGTAGGTGCTCTTATTGGGTTCGACCCCTTTAAGATTAAAATTTCAGTTTTCCCTGAAGGAAAAAACCGGGGCAAATTTTGCAAGGCAAGCCGAAGAATTGAAAGATAGCAACTGGGAAAAATTTTGCAAGGAAAGTTTGAAAACTCGAAGGATAATAAATGGAGCAGATTTTGCAAAGCGGTTTGAAGTCATAAAGGTTGTAACTGGGGAGGATTTTATAAAGCAGTTAGAGGGCATAAAGATCATAACTGGGACAGATTTTGCAAAAGCCGTATTGCTTGACAAAGATAAGTCAACAAAGGACGTTCAATTTGTTGAAATATATATCACAATCTGAAATACGACAGAGTTCGTTGGCCAAGTCTCAAAAGATGGATTGAAAACCTAGACAAAGAGAGAAGAAGGAAGCAGTTGCATGATGAAGGCTCGAGTCAGCATGAATCAAACGCTCCCCCCTCCCTCCCCAAAACTAACAATTTTTCTTTGAGAGCAGGGACATTAAGTCCCGCAATAGAAGATCAACATCTTAGCAAGTCAATCTCCAAGATTTTGATTGCTTGAATTGCAATGATATTTGGATAAAGCTCGTGCTTCATAACTCGACGCTTTTCCACTTTGCCGAAAGGCGGCATTTCTATTTCACATAACTCTTGCAATTTGCTTCACATATTTGTTTCATTTCTCTTTCATGAGAGCAGTTACAAAGTTTCTATTTTATGGTTTACAGATATTTCCAAATTTGGGAGGTTCACTTTGCTTTGTAGCCAAGACCATTCATCCGTAGAAGAATTCAAAGAGATAAGCTTATTTGTGGGTCACGCCTTCGATAGGCGTATTTATGTGTTAACGCTTTTGATAAGTATTTGTGTCACCTCGAAGGTTTTAATTATTTGAATGATGATTTTCTGTGGCCTCTAAGTCGTATTCGTATCACCTCGAAGGTGATAATTATTTGAATGCCTCTAAGGCATAATTTTGTTGCCCCAGAGGTGTATTTGTGTCACCTCGAAGGTGTTAATTATTTGAATGCCTGTAAGGCAAAATTTTGTTTCCCTAGAGGTGTATTTGTGTTACCTCGAAGGTGTTAATTATTTGAATGCCTCTAAGGCGTAATTTTATTGCCCCGAAGGCATATTTGTGTCACATCAAAGGTGTTAATTATTATTATTATTTTTTTAAGCGAATATCACTAAGCTCAGGGCCTAGTGACAAATTTTATTAATAATAAAATAAAAAAAACCCAAGTCTTTACAAGTAACGAAAATAAAACTAAAGAACAAACAACTTGTGGAATTAAATCAAGTATAGCTAACACCTCCCTATGTACATGCCATTGAATTACATTTCCCAATTAGGTTGAGCATTTAAAAATGCTAATACCACCAATGTGAAGTTATGTTCTTCAATAGCAATGCATTTAACAAACATTGCGCTAGCTACTTCTAACAAGATATAATAGAATGCATGAAAATTATATGCACTTAACGTCTTGTAAGCTGCCTCAAAATGTATTGCACTGCCTGAATGTAGAACACCAGCGAGCGCTGTGGCATTCATTAAACAAGCACCTGAAGCAACATCAACATTTCCAAGCAGAATGACAAACGTACAACTCCTCAACATTGAATGTCGAAGCACCCCATATTTGAGGTGTTAATTATTTGAATGCCTCTAAGGCATAATTTTGTTGCCCCGGAGGCGTATTTGTGTCACCTCGAAGGTGTTAATTATTTGAATGCCTCTAAGGCATAATTTTGTTGTCCCAAAGGCGTATTTGTGTCACCTCGAAGGTGTTAATTATTTGAATGCCTCTAAGGCATAATTTTGTTGCCCCGAAGGCGTATTTGTGTCACCTCGAAGGTATTAATTATTTGAATGCCTCTAAAACGTAATTTTGTTGCCCCGAAGGCGTATTTGTGTCACCTCGAAGGTGTTAATTATTTAAATGCCTCTAAGGCGTAAATTTTTATGGTCTCAATAGACGTTTAATATTAGCACACTTTCTTGAGCACATTTTGTAGCCTCCTGAGGCGTTTATACATTTGTTATACATATTTTAATAGCCTTATATTGCTAATAAGTTTGTTAAGACATGCAGGATAATGTGAATACTTCGGACGTATTCTTACTTTTGGTTGGAGTACAATCCAAGATGGCATTCAAATTGACTCCTCATGATTTAAAGCATTATGCTTTATCATTGATTATTGCCGAAAAGGCTGCATTTCTTTTTACCCTTATGATTATATTTAAATTTCACTTTATGTTCCTATTAATTGAAACTTTTATTGCTTTATTTTCAGTCTAACAACGGCCCCGAAGTCATCTTGCCTCACAAAGCCGGATTTCTTTATCAGTTGATTGGAGACAAGCTTATCATTGATATTGCAACCAGCATCTACAAGTTTTTTGTTATCATTATTTATTTATTACTCCATTTATCAAGTCTTGTTTGCAGTTACTCGCCTACCGTTTGCTTTATTACAGGATTTTAGCAGCACCGCAACAGCATTTGGAGCATAACGTGGAACTCTTTCTTAGTAGAAAACGGGGGCAATCGTTGATATGAGCTAGACTCATCAACGAGGATCTGAAGAATCGCACTCGATCTGAAGAATCGCACTCGAAGAAGCAGGTCTTACCTAATCTTTCATTCCAAATTAGGGGTCAGTCAGATTCTTTCTTGTTTATGTGTTTCTTTCCTGTCAATCGTGCGAATCTTCGTATCTAAGTATTGTCGAACTACATATGGCCTGATTCTCTTTTAGCCTGAGATATGTAGGCAACTCGGAAACTGGAGTTCGGCCATGTTCCTAAGCCTCGAACCTCGATCCTCGGAATCAAAATCCCTTGCTTTATTGTGACAAAATTGGTTTTCGTCAACTTCTTTACCATGAAAACTCTTTCATCCTTTTTCGGGTAAAGTGGGGCAGCTGTTGACACCCAATTTTGTCTCGAAAATTTTAATTAAGATTAATTATCTAAATAAAAGTCAATTTCATAATTTTTAAAGTGAATTAGTGAAGTTTTGGGAGAAAAAAGCTAAATTTGCAATAACATACCCTAAGTTCTGCTTACCTCTGCAATTCCCCTACTTATTAATAATCCTCAAGCAGGGGCTATTTTCGTGGTTAACTTAAAAACTAACCTACTTTTTCAACCATTACATATTACATACACACGCCTATACAACCCATTACCATCTTCAGCCTAACCCGATGTCAACTCCCCTAATCCCTAACCCTAATCAGCAAATTACCCATCACCCTCTCCTAATTCCTATCACCCCCGAAATCCTAATCAACAGAGAAGTCCAAATTCCATCATCAACAGTGGCCCCCGGTGGTCCCGCGCTCCTTTTCTCCTTCATACGGCGTCAGATCGAACCCCTCTCTCCTCATTTTGTCCACTACTACTTTTGTGCTGGACGAATAGGGAGCGAGGAGGTACAATACACTTTTTTTCCATCCTTTCAGATCAAAAGTAAAGAATTTGCACCATTGATTCGAACATGTAACTATTTTTCACCTTTTACTCAGTTTTTTTCAATGATTTACTCTTTGTTTCATAGCCTATAAAGTCTTTAGTCCCACATTGAAATGGGTGGTTTTTTTACACTCTCAAACACCTATAAAAACCCCCTTTGAACCGCGGAGAAAAGGGGAGGGAATTTTGGGATTTTAACAGTCAGTTTCAACTCAAAGTCCTAGCAGTTTGACCTTTTCTTTTAAGTTAAATATTTAAAGCATTGAAGTCTAGGAGTTGCTTCTGAGTTTATTCAGCTCGTCGAGGTGCTCACAAAAGCTCAGATCAACGCCTCATTTCACTGCCCACAAAAAGGTCGGTGTTTCTCGTATTTTCTGTTTTAGTTTGTATAATATAGTTATTGTTGTCGTTAGCTTGAAATGTTAGTTCTAATTATTAGTGTTCTTTGAGCTTGAGCAAAAATAGCTTGAAAGTAGGTTACAAAGGGGCCTTGATTAGCTTATGTGTTTAATTTTCTTCAAATGTGTAAAAAAGGATTAGCAGCTGGTTCGTGTTAAGCTTTATTCATATCTATGATTAACATCAAATGGTGATTAACACCGTAAGAATATTCTTGAACTGTTTACTAGCAATGGCTGTTTAAAATTTGTCTAACTTGATTAGAATATAGTTAATTGTATGTCTAAGATTAACCCTTTCTTGCTTCTGCTTCCTAGTTCTGTTTTCTGTGGAGTGAAGGGGCTTTCAGCTTTTATTCAGTTGTGAAAGGGGTGTGTGAGGGTCAGAAAGGGTCAGAGGTTTGTTTTTCTGTAGCTGTGATGTTTGATATGTGTTCAGGTTTCTTAAAGAAAGTTTAGTCTCAGCATGTGCATTAGGTTGTTGAGGGGATGGAGAGGTAGTTGCGGGTCTGGTATGTGTGCAAGATGTTAGAGCCTGTCCTAGGTTCGCATAGGTGTGAAGGGAAGTTGTCTCTTGGTTATGCAGAGGTGTTCAAGAGGGAGTTGGTTCCTGGTTTTTCTTGCCTGATAGTAGTAGTTAGTTGGGTGATTAGGAGAGTGGCATGTGAGCTTGTAGAGGGAGTCCAGATTTTCTTGAAGTAGTGTAGGGAGCCCTGGCTGTCTGCCATGTGTTCTAGGGTCTATATGTGAAGTGTATCTTTAGTTTGGTTCCCTGTTTGGTGTCCGTTATGGTATGCAGCTGATGTATGTGAGGGGTATATGGAGTTCAGGTCGTTTGAAGTAGTTCATGCCATTTCTAGGTTTCAAGGTGTAGTAGTTCCTGGTACTGTGGGAAGTATAATCCCAGGGAATGTCCAGGGAGTATGTAGTGTGTGCTGCAGTTTGTATAGGAGGGAAAGGGAAAGAAGTCTTCCTAGTTTCTTTCATTATAAGCTGTAGCAATCCTAAAAAGGAAAGTTGGTTCTAGATGGTGGCGGCAAGATGTTTCTGTTCAGTAGGAGTATAGGTGTTTCAGTTTTGTTCCTATTTGACTGTAAGTTCAAGTAAAATTTTGTTTTAAAAGGGATAGAATCTGCCATGTTCAAGTTCTTTTATGTCCTTTTTTTTGGAATGATATATGCTTGCTTTAGTACATAGCTTGTATCTGCAGATATTCTATGCCTTGGTTCTGGTCATTGTTAATCTTGAAACTACTTATAAATCAGCTAGTTGGAGGAAGTTTTGAAACACTTTTTGTTCATATTTTAGAAGAGTTGAACTGTCTATGTCTTGAAATTAGTCTGAGAGTCTAACGTTATTTTATTTTCTTGGCACATTAATTTATTTGGTATCTTCATTTAATTTGGTTAGAAGGCAGTCATTTAAAGGAAATGAGTTTTCTGATATGAGTTATTACATTTTGTACTAAATTTTATGTTGGTTTGACTTAAATAAAAAGTGGAATCATTGTGTCCATTTTGTATGGCTTGAAAACTGCATGACAAAGTTCTTCCTATTCTGCATTAGCTGACATTTTCAAGTTTACTTTCGTCCTCTTCTTCACTAATTATGCTACATGTTATTATTATTAAGTTCCCCTTATTTTTCTGCTTGCTAATTCTTTATGTCCTCTTTCTTTTGCATAATATACCTTGGGACGAGTTTGGCTAACTCAGAAATGAGGGTTCATGGACTTGGAGTTTCATCGGGGTCAAGTTCGCACTCAAGATTTTAAGAAATGAAGACCTATAGAATTTTAAAAAAATGCTTTGTTGAGCCGCTTAATATAACTTAGGCTCATGGGCATAATGTAAAAAATGAAAATAGTTATTCATTCCGCATTTTCCGGGCTTTTTTTAAATCCTTCTCTATCCCTTAGAAATTGCATGTCTATAGGAATTCCCCGAAGATAATTAATTATTGTAGCATAATTTATTTGATTATTTATGAATGAATGAATGTTTATTTATTGAGTTGTTTTTTGAATAGTTTATTTCTTTTGAATTTCCATCTTATTTAGGAGTTTTGAACCTTTTAATTAAATAGCGCGTGCAATTGAAACCGAAAATGACAAAAAAAATAATTCGATTTTAAATCATATAAATTGCAACTTCTTTCCAATTAATTGGTTCTACTATTTTGGCAAAACTGCATTTTTCATGCCTAAGTTCATTTAAATTCATATTTCTTTAAAGTACAATTTATTATAATTTTAGATTGTAGCCTTAGTTTTAAAGCATTTAGATTAATTTTTGAAATTGTATTTATTTAGCTATTTTGTGAAAACCGAAGGATTAACCACATACTGTGGATTTTCGAAAATTCTTTCAAATTGGAACCTTCTTTCAAAAATAATTGAACCTCTTACTTAGAATCTCTGAAAAATAGACCATTTTCCTTAAAATGGAGGAATTGCACGCACTATTTAATTACTTAATTCCTAATTCTCCTAAATTAGGTGGCGACTCCAAAAAAAACCCTTTGGAATCCCATATTATTGAACATTATACCCGAAACCTATATTTTCTTAAAGAAAAAGTAATTTTTTTTGGGGTTCAACATAACTAATACTCCAGCTCAATAATATTTAGTTGAGCCATACCAGTCTCGATTCGTATTTTAACTCTGTGAGAACCTTGCAGCCCTCGGTAACGTTCCCATAATCAGCATGAAAATCACAATATAGGTTATGGTCCCTCTTCCTAGGGGACGTTCTCATATCTTTTGGGAGTCTTACCCCCTGATCAGTCATTTGTTTCAGCGCGTTCACCAATGCCGTGTTCGAGATGTTGAAATTGTACTCTGAAATCTGAGGCAAATCCTTATCCTTAGACATTGTGGAAGTCCCCCTAGCATTCTTTTGATTAATATTTGCGTTAACCCTTCCTCCGAGCCGTTAGCTCACATGCTGTCCCCCGAGCCTTTCACTGACGTGTTGCTTTTGAGAGTTGTAAGGGTCGTACTGACCCTTCGAGTTTCCATGTGGCGCTTCGGCGCGTCGTGACGACTCGGGGCGATTTCTATAACTAGAGCCTCGACCAGCTGCTCTCCACCCTACTTCCTCTAGTCTTACTTTGGCAGTAGCTCTATCGTGCAACTCATCCCATGTTTGTGCTTGCCAATTCTGAAGTTATTTTTTCAACTCGGCAGCAGCCTCATAGTTGTTGACATTGATGTTCTTTTCGAACGCCATAATTTCCAAATTGTCATCCATTGCTGGAAATTCCATCCTCTCTAACTGAAAGCGCTCGAGGAAGTCCTTGATAGGCTCCTGGAGCCATTGTTTAACCTCGAAGATATCCTCTTTCTGCTTGAGGATCTTTTGCGCTCCAGTATGAGCTTTAATGAACAAATCAGCCAATTCATTAGAGTTTGTGTTGAGGTGAATATTTTGAAGAATGACAAACGAATGACCTAGTGGTTCTGGAGAAGAACCCGGTCCTTATGGAGAAGGGCACGACTGATCGAAAAGATTAAGGGTTGAAAATCCTTGCAGAACTAGGAAGAGTGGCAGAACTAGGAAGAGTGGCGCGTGTATGCATCCTAGTTAGCTAAAAGAGGTTGTGCCGTGGCTCTATCTTCGAAGTACGAATAAGAGTTGGATCTAAACAAGAAAAAGAAGTCACAGGAAATCTTGTCTTGCTATAATTACAAGGTTTCCTTGTGAAATACAACTAAGGTTATGAAGCCCATATAACATCTAGTAGTTGAAGCACCTGATACTCAGTCATTCACAAAGAGAGTTGAGAGAAATACAAAGGCGATCCAATAACTTTCAAAGTGACTTAACTGTTGAAGACAACTTACGAAGGTTACATAGTTAAACTTAGATATTCTGTCTAGGTTCATGTATTGGAGTTGTCAAAGTTTTGTGCTATCATTGTTTTACCTACAAGCTTTATTTAGAAGCAACTGTATTAGGTGAACCATTGTGAGATTACTTTGTAAAACTAGTGTGTAGCTTAGAGTGATTAGGGTCTAGAGTGTAGCCCCTTGGTTACAGAGTTTTGTAATTTAAAACTTGTTCTTTATGTTAGTGGATTGGTTCAAAAATCCCAGAGTGTGGGTCATGATTTTTCTCCCTTGAGCAAGGAGTTTTCCACGTTAAAACACCGTGTTCTCTTTGTTTGCATTTTGTGTGTGTTGTGGTGTTGCTGTGGAAAACTGTTGCGCCAAAAACAAGGTTCTTGACAAAAAGAGGTCAGTTCTTAGAAGAAATTGGTGGACACTATTCAACCCCCCCTTCTAGTGTCCATAGGAGGTGCTTAGATTCTATCAAGTGCTATCAGAGCGGGTCTTCTCGTGCTAGGTTAACAACTTGAGAAGGATCAAAATCATGAGTGCACCACCTACTATCACTGAAGGACAGTCAGTTCTGAGGCCCCCACAGTTCAATGGGCAGTACTACGCTTGGTGGAAGAACAGAATGGAGAACTATATTTGTGCTGAGGATTATCAACTCTGGCTTATAGTATCTGAAGGAAACTTAATTCCTACCGAAGTAGTTGGGGAAGGAGCTGCTGCTCCAGAAGAACCCAAGTCAATAGAGGAATTCAATGAAGCTGACAATAAGATGGTTGAAAAGAATCACAAAGCCAAACGTTTGGTAATTTTTGGGCTTGGTCCTGAGGAGTTCAATAGAGTCTCATCTTATAAGACGACTAAGGAAATTTGGGATGCCCTGAAAGTTGCGCATGAAGGAACCACTGAAGTGAAGGACTCCAAGAGAAGAATGCTGAAAAGACAATTTGAAATGTTCACCATGGGAGAGAAGGAATCAATACAAGACATGATGACAAGGTTGACCATCATCACAAACGAGATGAGGTCTCAAGATATGGAGCTGCCAGAAGTGGAGATGGTGAAAAAGGTTCTGAATGTACTTCCTGATGCTTGGGAACCAAAGATGACTGCCATCATTGAGTCCAACCCTTTTAGATCCATCAAACTTGAGGAACTGGTTAGAAGTTTGAAAACACATGAGATGATGAAGGAGTCAAAAAGTAAACCAGTACCCAAGAAGGACAAGACTCTTGCACTTGAAGCAACTGATGAATCTGAGGAATACGTTGACTTGCAATAAGTTGAAGCCGGTATGGTCAGTGCTCTGAGACAGAAGTTCAATCTGGGAAAGTTCAAAGGATTCAAAAGAAACAATAAAGAAGGCTCTGGAAGAAAGAACATTGTTGACAATCCAGACTACTCAGGATGCTTTAAATGTTTCAAGAAGGACCGTGCAGTTGCGGATTGTCCAATATGGGAAGTCGAGTGGATAAAGAATAGAGCTACGATGGAAAAGGAGAATGAGGCATCAAAAGATACTGATAAAGACAAGAAAAAGTTCATACGACCTCCAAACTTTAGAGAAGGAAGATGAAGGAAACTTTTATGCTACATGGGGACCTACTGACAGTGAATCTGACCAAGAAATGGAATCTGAGGATGAGTCTCCACTAGCATTGATGGGATTGTCAAATGAAAGTTCAGACGAGGAGGATCCATGGGAGTTCAGAGGAGGAAGAGATTCCTCAAAGCCACGTGTGTTTAATGGGACAAGCTACAAGTGGTGGAAGAAAAAAATGTAAATTTTCTTTCAAGCGATGGGTTATAGTCTCTGGTTGATCGTAAAACGAGAACCTCATGTTCCTGTAAAAAGATTAGCAAATGGAGTCTTGGTTCCAAAGTTGGTTGAAGAACTTGATCCTCAAGACTTAGATTGGTTGCAAGCAAATGCCAAAGCTGTGTTATACTTGAGAAAAGGGCTGACAACTGATGTGCTAGCAAAGGTACTTGAACACAAGTCTGCCAAAGAAATTTGGGAGAAGCTGAAAGAGATGTACACAGAAGATGACCAGAAGAAGGACTCAACCCTTATGGCAACTGATGGAGAAGAAGTTGCTCATTCAGCAGAGGTATGTCTTTCTGAACTAAAAGAAAATTTGCACACAAACTCTACTGAAAACTTGATTCTAATAACTGCCACCTTAATTGGGGGTTATGAAAAGGTAAAGGCTGAGAAAGATAAATTGACTGAAGATATGAGTGATCTTAGAACAAAACACAAGAGTCTTCAAGAACAAAACATTGAGTTGGAAGAAATTAATGTTGTTTTGAAAGGGCAGGCTCTTGTGTCAAACTCTAAGATCTCAGAATTAGAAGTGGAATTGAATCAGTTGAAGGAGAGTGTTAATGGTAAGCAAGTAATAAGTAAAGTTCAAACCTTTCTTGAAAATGAGCTTAAAAGAACAAATGAGATCCTGTATCAGGAAACTGAAAAAAACAGGATTCTAAAACAAAAGGTTGAAAAAATCTTACTATGAGCTTACCAGATTAATAAAATGGAACAAATCCTCTGAGGCAATGAATTGGGTTCTCGAAAATCAGAACAAATGAAAACAAGGGCTAGGATTCAAGAAACCACTTCCCCCATATAATCCTAAAAGAAAATATGTGGGTTTGCCTTCTAACATGTTGTGTACCTTCTGTGGTGAAACTGGGCATTACAGACAAAGGTGCACAAATGCAAGCAAGGCAAAGACAAAAAATAAAAGGAGTATTTTACCTGAATGGGCAAAGAAAGATTTGATTTATCCATTTTCTCATAAGAAGGGACCCAAGCTTGTCTGGGTTCCTAAAGCTAACCATTCATTTATTTTGCAGGCTGGAGTGAGAGTTAACAACCCAAGCTGGATTCTTGACAGTGGTTGTTCAAGACATATGACAGGAGATAGAAGAAACTTTCTCTCACTCACAGCATTTCAAGGAGGCAGTATAGCCTTCGGAGGAGGAAAAAAGGTGAATAATGTTTACAAAGCATCACTGAAATCATTGCCGGAAAACAACTTAACATGCCTGAATTTTCAAGAAAGTGATTCTCAATTGTGGTACAAAAGAATGAGACATGCTAGTCTGTCACAGAACTGCCTTTGCAGCTGAGCTGCTGATCTGAGCCACTACCCTGATATTCATCTTCTGAAGAATAACTGCCACCATGCTCTCGGCCTTTAGCGAATCGTGGCATTTCTCTTGATTGAGATCTAAATGAATTTTCCTACGACTGTGCAGGTGCCTGATGACGAGAGAAAGGACAACTGCCTACTTGTCGGAGTAAGGAAAAACTCCTCAAAGGATAACCAGACTCATGACAGTGATAACACCCTTTTCGCTAAAAATGGAAACTGGACAGATTATTGATAGCTACAAAGAAAAAACTGAGTCTATCTTGATGAACCACTACTGCACATTAAGAATTACGCTCTACAAGCTGAGATAACCTGCCAGGTGACCTCCCTAAATAATCAGAACTCTTACCTCCAAAGGAGATATGGTGCCCACCAAGGCCGTGGGATCTCTTGCTCTCCCGCTCTAACTCTCTTCCCGCTCTAACTCTTCCTGTTATAGCTTATGGTACGCCTAATACCTCTGAGCAATATCAACAACGACATCAAATGAATTCGTAACCTCAATTTTCTCGAGCCATCTGGGATCTCAAGGAAGGAGAAAGGTCACCAATAAATATTTGAACATTCTCAAAAGGTTCATGGACTAGTTCTAGTGCATACCTAATCATTCTAGATAATTCAATCTCATATTCTGAAACCAACAGGCTAACCGACAGAATACCATGTCTAATCTACTCAAACTGGAGACACTCTTCATCTCACTCGCTACTCGAAAGGAACTTTTCCACGAATCTAGAAGAAAAAATCGAACCAAGTTAGTTAATAAGAGAGCGGCCCACCAATTCAAGGCAGGACCCTGAAACTGGAAAGAAGAATAATCAACACCATACCACTCGATATAATCAAGAGCCTAAAGGATATGTTGACATTATTTAATTTTTTTTTTTTTAAAAAAAGAAAACTTACACAGGGATTATCTGATGCATGGCTTGAGAATATCGGAAGGTCCAATTGGGTAAAATAATGCAGCCTCTTCATACACTCAGACCGAGCCACTACTCGGGCTAGCTAACTAGCCATAATAACTAGAGGCACAACACATGCTGCTTCTAGAACATAAATTACTGGGGCAGCATTAGGGAGTGGAACAGGGGCTCCCTAATACCGAACGTCTCCATCTGCGGCAACCTGATAAATTGCCTAGCGAATAATAGATTCTTGCGATATCTGCGTCGCCAAGATTCCCGTAAAAGAATCGTAGAGAGCATAGGGAGCCACAAGGCCCTGCTCCCTTGCCCATCGCGAGCTCGTACGGTTGGGACCTCCATAACTAGATCGTCAGCACGACCAAAAACTCTCGGGGCTTCGCTAGTCCTAGCCTCACGCTAGACTGCTTCGTCTTGAACTCATACCCTTTGCTGATTTGTCGCACGAGGGTTCATAATTACCACGAGGGAATTAACAAAAATACTTTTGCATCCTAGACCGACGCACGATCAGAAAAGCAGGAAGTGAAACTTCCAAAATGCTATCATAGCCCCTCATAGATAAGTACGGACGTCTACGTACCCATCAGCGAGACTCTACTAGACATTGTCTTAGTCTAGATAGAATCTAAACCGGGCTCTGATACCACTGACACGACCAAAATTTTTGGCTAGGCCATGCGGGCACCCGACATCCTCCCCTAGACCCATCGGGCGAACCCTTAACAGCTGAATTAGGAAAATGAATATACATCCAACTCATAAATAAGAATAAGATTTAGAAAAACCACAGACATACTGATACCTCTAAGTTGTACAAAAGAAATTACAGATGACTACCCAACATACTAGGTTTAGGGCTATCCAGACTAGACATCTAAGAGTACATAAGAAGACAGATACCTCCTGAAGGGAGCAAACTGAAATAATAGACATAAAACTGATGGCCATCCTGAATAAAAGCTGGCTCACCCTGACAGCTGAAGTCGTCTTCGCTCCTTCACAACGTGGCGAACTCAATCCGGGAGCGAACCTTCCGAAACGAAATAGATAGAAAAAAACAAACAACAAACAAGGGATCATAAACTCATAAACAACTAGGGACATAAGATAGACAGAACGTATGGGTTTTTAACTATCCCGAACATAATACTTTCACGCCGTGCAACCCGTTCCACATGTTCATACTGTCGCGGCGTGCAACCCGATTCATATATTCATAATGTCGCAGCGTGCAACCCCATCCATATATTCTTATTGTTGCGGAGGCAATCCGATTCATATATTCATACTGTCGCGGCGTGCAACCCGACCCATATAGCTAAAGCATATAAACCAATTAAGGACACTAAATTGCTAGAAATGTATAGACAAGCTGAAATATGTCCACAACATGGTATACATGCCGCATAGACAAAACACAACACAATAGTCACACACTAGTTAGTATGTAGTGCAATGACATGGGATGAATGCGGTATGATGCAATGCAGTCACATGTGCCTGATACCTTCACCGGCTCGGGACTCTCATCGATTACCGGAAAGTATATGCAATAATGACCCTTCACCGGCTCGGGACTATCATCGATTACCGGGAAGTATATGCAATAATGACCCTTCACCGGTGCGAGACTCTCATCGCCAACCGGGAAGTATATGCAATAATGACTCTTCACTGACTCGGGACTCTCATTGATTACCAGGAAGTATATGCAATGATGACCCTTCACGCTCGGGACTCTCATAGATTACCGGGAAGTATATGCAATGATGACCCCTCACCGGCGCAGGAATCTCATCGCCAACCGGGAGGTATATGCAATAATGACCCTTCACCAGCTCGGGACTCTCATTGATTACTGGGAAGTATATGCAATAATGACCCTTCACCGGCTCGGGACTCTCATCGATTACTGGGAAGTATATGCAATGCTCAAAACCAGCGTGCAGTGCTCATATGCTCAATGCAATACCAACAACAGGGCCTAACATATAATATACAATGTAAATTCAAAGCTAAGGCGTAATGAGTACGCCTATCGACAGCTAAACACGTAAAGAACACGTGGTAGAATATCCACAAGGCCAAAGGCCTCCAAAGAAATGGATATAAATACTTATCTTGTTATAAATTTTGCACAACCACTCAATAACCACTTTATCCTTTGGATTCATTGCCAAACAATCCCACTGAATGTTTTGAGGTGAAAATTCTATCTTTTTCCGGCTCTTTTCTCATTTTCTAGAATTTTTTCATTTCTCTTCGTTCTCTGCTTTTTGTTGTTTCTCGTATCTTTTGGATGATTCTGATCATCCTTAGCTTATACATATAAGCTTATAAGCTATGGAGCCATCGCCCTTCAATTTTATTTTCTTTCATTTCCTTTTTGTCCTTTTCTCTTTTTCTTTTATTTTATTTTCTTTTCATGACGAAAATTAAAACGGAACTTTACGAAATTCGAAATAATCCCGAATTTCTAAAGTAATACAAAATATATGTAACACACTTGCTAAGGCGGATCTCAAATCGGACTCCCGAAACTCAATATTTAAATTAAATAGAAAAATGTCAAATTATTTAACTTTCGGTATTTTAGCAGAAACTAGCCGAACAACTTTGAAATTCACTTTCGAAAGTTCACAAAAGTCACAAATAATCATACGAACCTAACAGCGCTTTCGAATTTTGAATCGGAGCTCATTCGCCAAAACTGAGCTCGAAAATCTCTTTTTAATATTTATCGACAATAAAACTGAAATCTTCTTTCGATACTTACCAAACGAAGTCCGATTTAGCTCAAATTTTACAGATGAGTCCTAATAGACCTTACGAATATTTTAAAATTATCCGCACGCTAATCGGAGTCCTAAGTTCTAAAACGACTGACCGAGGTCGTTTCATGTCACTCCTCCCCTCTCCATCTGATCGATACATCGTGTGCTGTTTCCCCACCACTGTCCCATCAGAAATCACGCCCCAGCGTGCCTATGCATATTTTTGTTCCTGATCAGTTTGGAAGTTGAATTTTCTACTATCGTAGGATCATCTCACCCATTTGATTTTGCAGGCTTGTTATAGAATTCTGGAACTTCCTGATCTTTGTTAAGTATGAATCGATTAAGGACTTCCTTTACCTCTTTTGTTCTTGGTTGTTTCTGGACTGATTATTGTTCTAGAACGATCTTTTGTGCAGCTTCGTTTGATGAGTTATTGGCTATTGTTAGATAGAATAGATACATGCATTAAATGGCCTATGAAAATATATACTTATTTGAGGCCTATACACGGATTTGAACGGATACTACACTGTTAGGCCAATGACATTTTGGATGCCAAAACAAGTCCCGTTCCGTATACAATATCCCTACACGTCCCTCCGAAAACAAAATAGCCGATGACGATAAAATTTATATACAATGTTGTAAAAACAAACGGGATAGACAACGGGACCCGTACTTGGCATGGCAACACGAACGGCCAGCGTGTTTGCAGCCATGACGGTATCCTTAAACCCCTATTACCCGATCTGAGCCTAAACTTTCACAAATTTATTTTTTCCTTATTATTATTACTATTATTTTATATATTACTATCTTTTCTATTATTATTATTATTATTATTATTATTATTATTATTATTTTGCTTTATTACTTACAATACTAACTCATTTTTATATTTTTTGCGATGTAAATTTGAATGAAAGACGACATTCTAAAAATATTTCAAGCTCCACTTACTATTACATTATTTTTTAGTTTTTGCCTTATAATTATTAATTTATTTGACATACTATCTAAATTGATTTATTTTGCAAGGTCTATTTTGGAGGAAAGCAATTAGTAGAAAAGAACCTTTTATTTTAGTTATTTTATCTAACTTGTATATTATAGTAGGAATTGTCTAGTTAGATTTAATTTTTTGAATCCTAATTATTTAGTCCGGCCGGTAACCACATTTGGTGGAACCCGAGAGGTGCCTAAAACCTTTCTTTCGGGTTAACTTGAACCCTTACCTAGAATCCTTAAGTTCGCATGACCATATTTCGAAATTAATTATAAAATTGGCTAGAAACAAAAGTGGGTTCCCTAATACGCTTAGTTAAAAAATATGTTAGGTGGCGACTCCAAGTCTTACCCGTGAGTTCCAATAACTCGAGTCATGTTTTGAACTTTAACTGAGTTCCAAAAAGGGGATATCAAGGTTCAAACCATAACGGAATTTATATCGGGATTTTCTATATTATTTATTTTATTGACATTTTGAGACTAACTTTTTTTTCCTTCTTTAAAGGAATAAAACTTAGTTTCCTTGACATTTCTTTTATTACTTCAATTTTATTGGGTTTTCTTTACAATTCCTCCACTCCTGGAAATTTTTACAGTTGCACACACCATAAACAGTTACGTGGTTCTAACGGTCATTTCATTCTCAAAAAATCCTTAAGGGGGGAATGGTTTGGAATCTAGTTGGTCTGTGGTACAACCAACGATTCTAAACGTTCTCACCCCTTGGTTGTCTACCTGGGGGAACCATAACTTGTCTAGAAACCCACTCTTAGAAGTTTCTTGTAGGAGAAGGTATCAGATTCCATTCTTCAACAGTTTTCAAATCCTCCACAAGTTTGCTAATTTTTTTTTAAAACAATTTCATTTCATGATTTTTTTTTTCATTTTTAATATTGTCTTTTTCCTATTATCCTATTTTTCGATACTAACTTATTTGTTTTTCTTTTTACTCATCTTTTAAAAAAAATATTCTGCGAATTACTTCAACATGTGCATCATTTTTCAAATATTATACATTATTAGAAAACATGTACATTTTCTTTCAAAACTTTTACATTTTTAAACTTGTGCATACCGCTCATACTTCCCGCCAGTCCTGGCAGTTTCAAATCGTGCGTTGGAAAATACGGTGGTTACGACAACCTCTCCCTCATAAAATTTCCTTTAGGGAGAACGACTTGGAATCTACTTGGTCCGTAACGTTCCCGCTCCTGAGTCGTCCGCTAGGGAGGATAATAAAACCTGGTCTAGCTCACTCCATTCCTTAGTATCAACTCTAGGACCATACATCATGACATATCATTAGTCGACTTGTTCTCAAGTCCGATAGGCCAACTTGTTCAAACAATCCGAACGGGTCCTTGACCCTCAAAGAGCATTGAACATGATTTATTTGCATTTACTTAAAGAATAGAACGTGCAAATGTGGACCATTTATTGGGCTTATTCTGCATTCAAAGCCATTTAAAGGCATAAAAAGTAACCGAAAAGGCATCAAAGCCCAAATTGAAGCGAAAACAATCATTTATTTCCAAACAGTCAGAATTATTCTGCGTTCAAAGCCATTCAAAGGCACAAAAGGTAACCGAAAAGGCATTAAAGCCCAAATGGAAGCAGAAACAATCATTTATTTCCAAACAGTCGGAATTACTCTGCGTTCAATGCCATTCAAAGGCACAAAGGGTCACCGAAGAGGCATCAAAAGCCCAAATTGAATTAGAAACAACCATTTATGCCTATACGATTGGAATCATTCTGTATTCAATGTTATTTAAAGGCGCAAATGGTAACCTAAGAGGTATTAAAATCCCAACTTGAAGCAGAAACAAATGTTTGATAGACGGGATAACACATAATGCACATTTATCCTTTAGGCATTATATAAAGACTTAACATCCATGGTGTGTCAAAATTCCATTAGAAACTTTCGTCTAAAGGGTTATCAACCCACAATGATACATCTTCATATTCTCCATTGCATTGCTTTCAAAAACCTCGTGCCACACGTTAATCGTTTGCTTACAAGCGGAATTTAGGCATCTTCCTTCCCCTTTTTCTCCTTTCTTCATCTTTTCCAAAGATCATGGCTACTAGAACATTCGACATGGTTACTGGAGTCCCTCAGTTACTCAAAGATTGGTGGGGAAACCTAAGTATAGATTAATAGGACCGAGTTAAAATAGTGTTGGGGAATCTGGATTCACTAATGGAACACACTGCAGTAAAAGGGATAGTAGAAGTAGCGGTACACTATTGGGATGTAGACGAGCAGTTTTTCACTCTGGGAGTGTAGAGTTGACACCGTTGCTGGAAAAAATAGGTGAGTTGACTCAATTACCATTTAAAAGTGAGGAAATCTTGATGCCTAAGAATATTACACTTGAGGAGTTCTTCAAAATAGTAGGGTTTAAGCCCGAATTATGCACAGACAGTGTAAGGCAGTCGGGAATTTCCTTGATTTCGCTCTACATCAAATTCGGGTACGGAGAAGCATTTCAAGAATTCGAAGATAATTTCAGCATTAACAAGACAGATTGGCAAGAGCGGAGGATACTTGCTTTTGTTACCAGCTTTTTAGTGACAGTCATGTTTCCAGAACACAAAGGACGAATTGACATTTGTATGGTATCAATTGTTGATGCCCTACTCAAGGACTTTGACAAGAAGTACACTTTGGTATCGATGATTTTTATACTCTAAGCACCTCCTATGGACAGTAGAAGGGGGGTTGAATAGCGTCGTCCGATTTCCGTCGAAGAACCAGATTCTTATCGTCTAGAACCTTGTCCTTGTCGCAACAGTTTCCACTACAAACACCACAGTACACACAAATTGCAAACTTAATGAACACGGTGTTTTTACGTGGAAAACTCCTTGCTCAAGGGAGAAAAACTACGACCCACACTCTGGGATTTTTGAACCAAACCACTAAACAAATAGCAAGTTTTAGATTACAAAATTATGTAACCAAGGGGCTACACTCTATATCCTAATCACTCAACAAAGCTAAACTCTAGCTTTACAAAGTAATCTCGCAATGGTTCACCTAATACAGTTGCTTCTAAACTAAGCATGTAGGTAAAAACAATGATAGCACAAAACTACGACAACTTCAAACAAGAACCTAGACCGAATATCTAAGTTCAACTATGTAGCCTTCAACAGTTGTCTTCACCAGTTAAGTCACTTTGAAAGTTATTAGATCGCCTTTTGATTTCTCTCAACTCTCATTGTGAATAACTGAATATCGGCTGCCTCAATTACTAGCTTTTATAAGGGCTTCGTAACCCTAGTAGTATTTCACAAGAAAACCTTGTAATTATGGCAAGACAAGATTTCCTGTGACTCTTTCCATGGTTAGCTCCAACTCCTATTCATACTTCAAAGATACAGCCACGGCACAACCTCGTTCAGCTAACTAGGATGCATAATAGTTCACGTGCCCCTATTCCTAGTTCTGCAAGGATTGACATTCCATAATCTTTTCGATCAGTCATGCCCTTCTTCATAAGGACGAAGTTCTCCTCCAGAGCCACTGGGTCCTTCGTTTATCATTCTACAAAACATTCAGCTCAACAAATTCCCCTTTTTTGATGATGACAAACAAATGTTGCCAGAGAACCTGGACATATAAAAACACCAAAGACACAGAAGCAAAAATACATTTGAAAAATTTTAAACGGATGAGTTAGGCCACAAACACCCCAACATTTCCTTCTTCCCCCTTTTGGCATCATCGAAAAGATTCAAAATCCTACCAGAACAATCAGTACTATCCAGCCTAGAGCACAAGGGAATCAAGTCAATGGAATACACATGAATGAAACTAAGGGCCCAATCAGAACCAGATATGTCATAAAAAGACCCAATTCAAACAAAAGAAATTTAAAACCATTTATCCAGGGCGTGGCAAACACACAGCCCAATAAGTACACAACATAAAATGATTATCTTCAAAACACACATCAAAGGAAGGACAGATAGGAGAAGAAAGCAGGAATTAAGACAAGGATGTGGAAGGAAATGGGAAGGACTTAGGTCTTCAGGTTGAAGTGCGTGACAAGTGCCTCAATATTCCTTGATTTTTTTTCTCTTTCTACCACCAGCTCGGCCTCATGCTTGTGACACTCAATTTTCAAGTGATCAATTTCTTGATCCTTCACCTGCATATGCCTTTTCAGTTCAGCATTCTCTTCATCTACTTCCACTACATGCTGCTCCAATTCTTCATAACTGCAATTACTTCAGCAGGTCCGAAGTCTTCACTTTCCTCAGGCTGCTCTTGCTTAACTTGCACCGGCCTCTTGGATGACCTCTTCTCCTTGAAGAAGTCACAGTTCTTCAAGACATTCTGATTGAACATCTGATGCAGAGTTGGCTTCTTTCCACCTTGCAAGGGCACCCCAAAGTGCTCAAAGACCCGCTGGAGGATGTAGGAATGCACTAAAGAGTGTGGCTTTTGGTCAGTATCTGCAATCCTCTTTATATGTCTGATAACCAGACCAGGCAAATTTATGTTTGTTCCTCAATCCAGCAGATCCATATATGTTAAGTCAAGAGCACATGCCTTACTGTTCCTTTACCTCTAGGTAGCAGGAATCTATGGAAAAATTCAAAGAGCAACTGATGTGTAGGTTCCATCTCCTTCTTCTCAACCTTTCTTTCCTTTTTGAGTCTGATTTTGCCTTAGAATTTCTTCACAATACTCAGAGGAGTGACACCATCAGTTCTCTTTGGCCATTTAAGCTTGATGTACCTGCAATATCCTTCAGCAGGAACCTCAAGAATAACTCCTAACTCCTTCCTTCCAAACTCTATCTCCACCCCCTTTGACCATAGAGAACACCCTTCTTGCAGCTACTCTGCAATTAATGTAGAACTCTCTGATCTCTTCAGCATATGGGAATCTGTTCTCCTTTGCAAAGAGGTTCAGCCACCCTTGATCCTCTACCTTCCTCAATGAAGGCCTTATGTTATACTCATCCAGGTCACTCAAGATGCTCCCAGCCAGTACTTGGTGCTTAGCAAAGAAGGCTGCCCTGTCAACCTCTTCATCAGTCTCTTTCTTTTTCTTCTTGCCCTCTACTTCATTGTCAGTTTCAGAATCACTAGGGTCAACATAATCCCCATCCTCATCACTTTCCATCTTTGCTTCAATAGTACTTTTCTCCTACTTCTCTTCTACCACCTTTTTGTCTTGCTTCTTCTCAAGATTTGCAACTTTTTCTACCTCCTGTTTCTAAGCAGACCTAGTAGCCACCCTCCTAGGTATTGCCTGCACAGTAGGTTCTCCATCACCTTCATTCTCACCCTGAGAGTCTTCATCACTATCATCTACTAACCTGCGTTTAGACACAGCTTTTCCACCTTTTACAATATTCTTCTCTTTTCTGTCACTGGCTTTGTTTTACTTACAAACACAACTTCCTCTTCTTCCTCTTCTCCCATCGTCTTCTCATCCTCCTCACCAAACTTTCTTTTCACACTTTTCTTTGGTTTCTCCACAGCCTTCTTACTGCTACCATTATCAGCCTGAATATTCTCATCTTTGTACTCCTTAGAATCAGTCCAATCAAGTTCTGCATCCTCAGCTACTGCAGGAACTGAGCAAGAGCCAGGTTCTTGACTCAATTCTTTTGTAGCTTCAACAGAATTAGGTCCTCCACCCACTGGATCTTCCAACACAGACTCCACATGAACTTTCTCAAGGGGAGCAGCCTCCGAACTAGGTTCGTCGACTGGGCCCTTTTGAGACTCTACAGAATCCTCCTCTCTTAGTCTTTCTAGCATGTCCTCAACAACGTTAACCTCCACCACCTTGTCACTTACACTAGGAACATGAAAACCAACCGCAAGCACAAAGTCATCTAAGACCACTTACACACATCCCTCACTAACTTTCCCCTATCAGTTGCACAACTAGCCTCTACTGTTTCCATAATTTCATCTAACCCTTTAACTAAATTATCAGTGCTCAATTTTCAAGGCTTTTAACCAAATCTAATGCAGTAGAACTAGTTTGAGTCGAATCAGGTCTTACCTCAACTGATTTCTCATCAGGGACTAGTGATGCCGATGTTGGAGGTGAGGGTTTCACAACAACTATCTTGGGAACCTTCTTTCCTATCTTTTTTTTGGATTTTCAACCTAGCATTGGCAATTTTTTCAGCGAGAGTAGAGGCAGGCGGTTTAAGAGAGGATTCTTTAGAGGTGTGGGTTTCCAAGGTTTTTGCTGGAGAGGCGGATGAAGATTGTGCTTGAGACATGGTGTGGGTTTGAGTTAGGGTTTTGAGAGAAAGATTTTTCTTGTTTTGAACTAGAGAGAGAACAGAGTAGAAGGAATGTTGATTAATGTATCTCTTTTCTCTTGCTTCAGATGAGTTATGTGAGAAAGTAACGGCGGGTTCAAGCGTCTCTAGGGAATAGGTAGTAATGATGGTGCTGTAAAGTATATCAACTTTTCAGAGTTTTTGGAAATCGGGAAAGTGTGGGATTTGACGATTATTTCAAATAGCTCATTAAGGCTTCTAGAATAAGTGGGGTAGTTTGAGTTTTAAAATATGTAACCACAAAAGGAATTTTCCTATGATTTTGCGGTTACACAAACATGGAAGGTTTCCTTGATGCACGTTCATAAGTCAATCAATTTTAGTTATATTACTTAACATAAATAGTTGTGTAAATGTACTTGGACATAGTTCCTCATGCTTTTCTTGGTTCCTTCAACGTACCTTCTTGGTTCTTTCATGGGAACACATTAGAACACTCTAGTGGTACTCAGTTGAACAAGTATACTTAAATAAAGTACGAAAATAGACTGGACAATAGCAACTATAGTTACAAGCAAAATAATGAACACTTAACTAGCCAAACCTTGGGGAATAAATGTTGAGTCATCCATGTATTTTGATCATCCCTAACTCCAACATATTCCTCTCAAATTGAACTTTGTTCAGTGCTTTCGTAAAGATGTCAGTAATTTGGTCCTCAGTCCTGCAAGAATTCATGGTGATTAGATCATTTTCCACATTATCTCTAAGAAAATGGTGTCCAATATCAATGTGCTTGGTTCTTTTATATTGGACTTGGTTCTTGGCAATGTTCACAGCACTTGTGTTATCACAGAAAATAGGCACGGCTCCGCATTTGATTCCAAAGTCCTCCAACTGCTGTTTGATCAATAGCAATTGTGAGTAGCATGATGCGCCAACTACATACTCTGCTTCTGCATCAGACAAGGCTACTAAATTCTCCTTCTTTGTAGCACAAGAAACTAAGAAAGGACCAAGGAAGTGTGTCATCCCTGAAGTGTTTTTCCTGTCCACCAGATGACCTACATAATCAGCATCAGCAAACCCAATTAATTCAAAAGTACCACCCCTAGAGTACCATAGACATAAATCCTGCGTTCCCTTCAAGAATTTCAAGATTCTCTTCACAACTGTTAGATGTGATTCCTTTGGCTTGGACTGAAATCTAGCACACAGTCCCACACTGTATAAAATATCAGGTCAACTAGCTGTGAGATAGAAGAGTGAACCTATAATTCCTCTATATTTTGTCTCATTTGTAGAAGGACCTAGTTCATCCATATACAGCTTTGTTCCAGGAGCAATAGGTGTAGACATCTCTTTCTCTCCTTCCATGTCCAACTTTTTTAGTAGTTCCTTCACATATTTCTGTTGATGAATCATAGTTCCTTCGGGGTCTGTTTATTCTGCAGTCCTAGGAAGAAATTGAGTTATCCCATCATACTCATTTCGAATTCACTGCCCATCAACTCGGCAAATCCCTTGCACAATTCCTCATCAGTGGTTCTAAAAATAATGTCATCAACATATACCTAAACCACCAATAGATCCTTTCCTTTCTTCTTCAGGAACAGTGTGTTGTAATTCTTTCTTCTTGAAAACCCATTCTTAAGCAAGAACCCTGATAATCTCTCATACCAGGCTCTAGGAGCTTGCTTCAACCGATAGAGTGCCTTATCAAGTTTGTAAACGTGATCAGGATATTCACTGTTCACGAAACCTAGAGTCTGTATCACATAAACTTCTTCATTCAGGTATCCATTCAAGAAAGGACTCTTCACATCCATCTGATACAGTGTAAACTCCATGTATATAGTAAAGGAAATCAACATTCTTATGGCTTCCATCATGGCTACTAGTGCAAAGGTCTCATCATTGTCAATTCCTTCCTCTTGGCTGTATCCTTGGACTACCAATCTAGCTTTGTTTCTTGTCACTATACCATGTTCATCCAGTTTATTTCTGAACACCCATTTTTCAAATAATTGATCTGTCATTTGCTTAGGAACCAAATGCCAGACTTTGCTTCTTTCAAACTGATGTAGTTCATCCTGCATGGCTAGGACCCAATCAAGATCTTACAAGGCTTCCTTTACGTTCTTTGGCTCCATAGATGATAGGAAGGCAAAGAATGCACAGAAGTTCTTCAAGGCAGATTTAGTCATAATTCCAGTATCTAATTCAGATAACACATTCTCTAGAGGATGAGAACTTTGATGTTTCCATGGTCGAGGTTGTATCTGATGAGAAGAATCTTTAGTGACATCTAGAGTGGGTTCTTCCTGATCATTTGATTCATCAACTTTATCTGTTGTTCCCCCTGACATGTTGACTCCTTGTACCCTTTGAGTTGAATTTCCATCTTCTTCACATGGTTCCTCCTTTTCCTCTGAGTCCTCAGAGTTACCTGTACAATCTTCTCGAGCAAGACCGATAGCCTGATCATCCACTTCTTTTTCATCAATTTCCTTATCTAACTCATCACATGCATGCTCTCCTCTACTGTTTGTGTTCTTTTGTTAAACACTTTGTACGCGTTGCTTTGGGTAGAGTACCCAAGAAATATTGCCTCGTCACTTCTTGCATCAAAATTTCCCAATGGTTATTTGTCGTTCTTGTGAACAAAGCATTTACACCCAAAAGGCCTCAAATGTGAAATATTTGGTTTCCTTCCTCTGAGAAGTTCATAGGGAGTCTTGTCAAGAATGGCCCTATGGAACACCTGTTCAGCAAGTAACATGCAGTGTTTATAGCTTCAGCCCAGAAGTTCTTTGCAAGACCACTTGATAGCAGCATGGTTCTTGCTGTATCCTCCAGAGACATGTTCTTCCTTTCAACTACTCTTTTTTGCTGTGGAGTTCTTGGAGCAGAGAAATTATGATCAATACTGTGTTTGGTACAATACTCTGACAATTTTATGTTTTCAAACTCCATGCCGCGGTTAGATCTGACGCAGACCAATTCCAGACTCAACCTTTTCTGCACAACCTCTGCCCAATCCTTAAAGCTATCAAAGGCTTCATCTTTAGATGCCAAGAACAGGGTCCATGTATACCTTGAGTAATCATCAGCTATCACAAACACAAACTTTTTTCCTCCTCAGCTCCTGACTCTCATGGGTCCACATAGATCCATATGTATCAACTCCAGTGGCTTTGATGTACTTACCACCTTTTTGGATTTGAAGGATGATCTCACATGTTTCCCTTTAACACAAGCATCACACATCTTTATGTTTTCAAATTTCTTGTTCGGCAATCCACGAACCAGCTCCTTCGACCCTAACTTGTTGAGCTGTGACAAACTGGTATGTCCCATTTTTTGTGCCACAGCTGAGAGTCACTTTCTTGAACGTTCAAGCATGTTAAGTTATTTTCAGGCAGTGATTTCAGTGATGCTTTGTCAACATTTTTTTACCCTTTTTCCTTCTATGACAATCTCTCCACTCTATAGGTTTTCACAATACACCCTACAGATGAGAAGCTCACTTCATTTCCTCTGTCGCACAGTTGAGAAATACTCAGCAAATTGTGTCTAAGACCATCAATACAATATACGTTTTCAATTGCATGATCTAGAGATCTCCCAACTTTTCCAATTCCCACAATCTGACCACTTTTTCCTCCTCCGAAGGCTACACTGCCTCCTTGTCATGAACAACTACTATCAAGAATCCAGCTTGGGTTGTTCACTCTCACTCCAGCCTGCAAAATAAATCAAGGGTTAGTTTTAGGAACCCAGACAAGCTTGGGTCCCTTCTTACGAGAAAATGGATAAATCAAATCTTTCTTAGCCTAGTCAAGTAGAGTACTCCTCTTATTTTTGGTCTTTGCCTTACTTGCATTCATGCACTTTTGTATGTAATGCCCAGTTTTGCCATAGAAGGTGCACAACATGTTACAAGGCAAACCCACATATTTACTTTTAGGATTATATGGAGGCAAAGGTTTCTTGAATCCTAGTCCTTGTTTTCCTTTGTTCTGGTTTTCAAGAATCCAATTCATTGCCATAGAGGATTTGTTCCATTTTGTTAATCTTGTAATCTTATAGTCAGTTTTTTTCCACCCTTTGTTTGAGAACCCCGTTTTTCTCAGTTTCCTGATACAGGATTTTATTTGTTCTTTTAAGCTCATCTTCAAGAAAAGTTTGAACTTCACTGATTACCTGCTTACCATTAACACTTTCTTTTAACTGATTTAATTAAATTTCAAGTTCTGAGATCTTAGGGTTTGACACAAGAGCCTGTCCTTTCAGAACAACATTAATTTCTTCATGTTCCGTTCTTGAAGATTCTTGTGTTTTCCTCTTAGATCACTCATATCTTAAGTCAATTTACCTTTCTCAACTTTTACCCTTTTCATAACCCTCAATTAAGGTGGCAGTTATTAAAATCAAGTTTTCAGTAAAGTATGTGTGCATGTTTTCTTTTAGTTCAGAAAGACATATCTCTGTTGAATGAACGGCTTCTTCTCCATCTATTGCCATGAGGGCTGATTCCTTTTTTTGATCATCTTCTGTGTACATCTCTTTCAATTTCTCCCAAATTTCTTTGGCAGACTTGTACTCCAGCACCCTTGCTAGCACATCAGTCGCCAGCCCTTTTCTCAAGTATAACACAGCTTTGGCGTTTGCTTGCAGCCAATCGAAATCTGGAGGATCAAGTTCTTCTACCAGCTTTGGAACCAAGGATCCATTTGCTACTCTCTTCACAGGTACATGAGGTCCTCATTTTACGATCAGCCAGAGACTATAATCCATTGCTTGAAGGAAGACTTTCATTTGTTTCTTCCACCATTTATAGCTTGTTCCATTAAACACAGGTGGCTTGGAGGGATCTCTTCCTCATCTGAACTCTCGTAGATCTTCCTCGTCTGAATTCTCATCTGACACTTCCATCAATGCTAGTGGAGACTCATCCTCAGATTCCTTTTCTTGGTCAGATTCACTATCAGTAGGTCCCCATGTAGCATAAAAGGCTTCTTTCCTCTTCCTTCTTTCTGCTCTGAAGTTTGGAAGTCGTCTGAATTTCTTCTTATCTTTATAAGTATCTTTTGATGCCTCCTTCTCCTTCTCTTTTGTAGCTCTATTCTTCATCCACTCAACTTTCCACATTGGACAATCCACAACTGCATGGTCCTTCTTGAAACATTTAAAGCACCCTGAGTAGTCTGGGCTGTCAACAATGTTCTTTCTACCAGAGTTTTCTTTTTTGTTTCTTTTGAATCCTTTGAACTTCCCCAGATTAAATTTCTGCCTCAAGGCACTGACCATAGCAACTTCGACTGATTGTAAGTCAACATATTCCTCGGATTCATCAGTTGCTTCAAGTGAAAGAGTCTTGTCCTTCTTGGGTATTGGTTTACTCTTTGATTCCTTCATCATCTCATGTGTTTTCAAGCTTCCAACCAGTTCTTCAAGTGTGACGGATCTGAGAAGTTTGGACTCAATGATAGCAGTTATTTTGGGTTTCCAGACATCAGGAAGTACATTTAGGACGTTGTCCACCATTTCTACTTCCGGCAGCTCCATATCTAGAGACCTCATCTCGTTTTGTATAATAGTCAACCTTATCATCGGGTCTTGTATTGACTCCTTCTCTCCTATGGTGAACAACTCAAGTTGTCTTTTCAACATTCTTCTCTTGGAATCCTTAACTTCAGTAGTTTCTTCATGCGCAACTTTCAGGGCATCCCAAATTTCCTTAGCCGTCTTATAAGATGAAACTCTATTGAACACTTCAGGACCAAGCCCACAAATTACCAATCGTTTGGCTTTGTGGTTCTTTTCAACCATCTTGTAGTCAGCCTCATTGAACTCCTCTTTTGTTTTGGGTTATTCTCGAGTAGCAGCTCCTTCCCCAACTACTTTGGTCGGTATCAAATTTCCTTCAGACACTATCAACCAAAGTTGATAATCGTCAGCACAAATATAGTTCTCCATTCTATTTTTCCACCAAGCGTAGTATTGCCCATTAAACTGTGGGGGCCTCAGAACTGACTGTCCTTCAGTGATAGTAGGTGGTGCACTCATGATTTGATCCTTCTCAAGGTGTTAACCTAAAGCGAGAAGACCTGCTCTGATATCACTTGTTATACTCTAAGCACCTCCTATGGACACTAGAAGGGGGATTGAACATTGTTCTCTGATTTTCGTCAAAGAACCAGATTCTTATCATCTAGAACCTTATCATTGTCGCAACAGTTTCCACTACAAACACCACAGCACACATAAATTGCAAACTTAAGGAACACGGTGCTTTTACGTGGAAAACTCCTTGCTTAAGGGAGAAAAACCACGACCCACACTCTGGGATTTTTGAACCAATCCACTAAAAAATAGCAAGTTTTAGATTACAAAAATCTGTAACCAAGGGGCTACACTCTTGACCCTAATCACTCAACAAAGCTAAACTCTAGCTTTACAAAGTAATCTCACAATGGTTCACCTAATACAATTGCTTCTAAACTAAGCATGTAGGTAAAAACAATGATAGCACAAAACTACAACAACTTCAAACAAGAACCTAGACAGAATATCTAAGTTCAACTATGTAGCCTTCAACAGTTTTCTTCACCAGTTAAGTCACTTTGAAAGTTATTGGATCGCCTTTTTATTGCTCTCAACTCTTGTTGTGAATAACTGAATATCGGCTGCCTCAATTACTAGCTTTTATAAGGCTTCGTAACCCTAGTTGTATTTCACAAGGAAACCTTGTAATTATGGCAAGATAAGATTTCATGTGACTCTTTCCTTGTTTAGCTCCAACTCCTATTCATACTTCAAAGACACAGTCATGGCTCAACCTCTTTTAGCTGACTAGGATGCTTAATAGTTCACATGCCCCTATTCCTAGTTCTGTAAAAATTACAATTCTAGAATCTTTTTTATCAGTCGTGCCCTTCTTCATAAGGACCAAGTTCTCCTTCAGAGCCACTGGGTCCTTTGTTTGTCATTCAGCTCAATAATGATCCTTGCAGAAATGTATCGAGCTTTAGAAAGATGCAAGAAGGGTGTTAGCTTTTTTAAAGGTTGTAATCTGCTTCTACAAATTTGGTTGATGAACATTTGCGAAATATGAACAGCACAGACCAAGCCTTTCACTCTATACCAAGAGAGAACTACATCTTGACTCATACCACCCGCATGGACAACGCTTTCGAGAAATAGGACCAGCCAACAACTGCCAAAGGCTGGCACAACATGCTCTCTCAGCTGACACTGAAAAGATACAATGGATGTTTGACTACTTTCGCAATACTACAGTGATCACACGATCAGAAGGAGCTTCTTTTCTTCTCTTGGTTGGTTTTAGAGGAGTTTACCCATACATTCGTCTAAGAGCACTTAGACAAGGAGGGAGAAAGTATATTGTACCCCAATTGCAGACATCAGAAGTTACAACGCAGATATTTTTGGGGGAATGATATCATTCAAAGAAAATATATTAAAACTTTGGAAAGCAAGGCATCAGATGGGATTCGACACTATCGGACAAGACAGGTTTGATGCAGGCTATGATGAAGATTACCTGGACTGGCTTAGAAAGACATAGCAAGGGCAGTTCAACCAAGAGCCACTATAAAAAGGATAAAAAGAAAAATGGTTCAATAAGGCAAAGCTTTTGAAAAAACGCATAGAGTCTATAGGTGTATGGGCTAGCGAAAGAATAAACGTTGTGGCTGACAAAGGAATAGAGGAAAAAAGGAAAGAGGACTTGGAAATGTTGATAAATCTCATATTTGACATATCCCAACTCTTAACTGATGCAGACAATATCATCCTCCAAGAAAACTCATCAGAGGCAAGCTTGTCCGAGGGAGACTCGTCCGAAGAAGAAGAATGATCTTCTAGGGGTGGATCAGCATGAAAGATGTTCATTTGGCCATGATCTAATATCCTAGCAAATGTTTAGTCTTTTCCATCTCTTACATTGTTTTAATATCGGCCATTGTAATAAAGGCCAATGTTCGATAAATGCAATATTTTCTTTTATGCTCCGCATTTTGTTAGCAAACGAAATGATACATATGGCAAAAAGCATCTTTAAATCATCATGCATAAAGCGGTCATTTTGCATTATATGATGCATTTCTTATCTGCTATGTAAGCATTACATGAATTTTTATATTGCTCTACGTCTCTTTCTACCTAAGTCAATCCCTCCCCAAATCTAATCTCCTACCAAGGCATCTCATTTCCATACTCTATGCCCGAATCCTGATATGAAAAATCTTTCATATGTCTTGATGATTCCCTATCCCTTACCAACACAAAAATCTATTTGGCTTAAGTTGAATACCAAGGCAGAAGATGTTGTTAAGCAAAGTGCATTTGTTAGTGATTGGTCAACAAGAAAATCCTTTTACGAAAAGCACTATACACATAGAGTGGAAAAATGAAAGGGCGAGAAAATGTTAGTCAAACTCAAAAGCACACCTGACTTACCACAATGCCTTTTGACATCAATGTCTGATGATCACTTTGTTGCACCAGTCTATACTGTTTTACCACCCGCAATACAGGAATATGATCCAAAGCATTTTTCAAGCTCACACATGTTCATGGTCGAAAGAGCAGTCAAAAGGTTATCAAAAAGTAATAAGGATGTTGAGAAATAAGGGGAACCCGATTGATGTTACAAAGGTTCGTGCACAACAACCGAAATTAGCAGCCGATTCAACTTGAAAAGGAAGGCAAAGAGACAATGACAAAGCTTTCTTTATATGACAGACCTGGAAACCCCTTGATCATTTGGAAGCATATGTCTACCTACTAGCAAGCATAAGGCAAGACGATGGATGAAATTATTTGTTAAGACACTGATTTGGTACATAGCACAAGACTCGAACTACTAGACTTCTGGGCCAAAGATTTTATCAAGCAATTTGGGATCTCATGACAACAACCATATATACAATAGCTTACTGAAAAGGAAAGATGTGAAAAAGAGCATCCCATAATTAGTGCACATGCCACATGAAGACAATTTGAAGAACGCCATTAGAATCTCGATCAAACTTCATGACTCGGGGGACTCCTTCCGTCCAATCATGGATAGAGAGATGGAAGAGAACGGCTGCACAAACTTTCTCATTTACAGTTTTCTCATGCACCATCCATTCTGGACGAAGAAATATTTTTGGGAACATTGGACTAGGATTAAAGGAAAGTATTTTTGAAGATGAAGGAATTATTCTCTCATAAGACAGCTTTGGAAGGGATGAAGAATTTTTCTGAACAAGATTTGTGATTTAACCACTATCGTGAAGCCCTGATTTATAGGCAGAATGAGATAAAGATGAAGTATGAAACAGTCAAGCACAATTATGACGTGAAGATATGAAACGATTTGGCGCAGAAAAAGGTGTTCTTGGAAAGGTTCATAGAGTCCACAACGACCTATCAGATAAAGACACGAAAGGTTCTTGAAGAAATCAAGTGTCGGTCTCGACCAAAGAGACTGCGAGTTTCAAGGAATCAGTGAGATATCTCGCCGCCTTAAGGTTCACAATCTCCTAGCTAAGATTTCGTATATACTACCACGTTGAGTTTAGGCCCATAGCCTTTATTAGTATTTTTATTTTACTATAATTAAGACTAGGTAAATCTCTACTAAAAATACCCCCTCCTCACATTGTATTATACATCAAGCGACTCACACAAAATACGACTATTCTCAAGGAATAAGATTATTACTTTCTTGCTTATTACTTTTCTCTTAATATTTATTTACTTTTCATATGTATTTATTGTATTGCTTGTGACCACTAATAAATTCAATAATTTTACCTAAACGACTAAATTTAGGCTAAACAATCATAGAAGAGCATCACTATAGACATCTAAAGTTATGACCATTTACTCCTGAATGTTCAAGAGAAATGTCAGTAGATAGTTGAATGATATTTTATGTTGCTAATGCATATGAAAAACTTAACCTCATTTATTAACATGTCGAAAAATGAGCCTTGCGGGGGGGGGGGGGGGGGGTTGGGGGGACAAGCATTAGATAAAAATTCATAGAAGAGAAATATATTTGTCCTTCAATCAGTTCTTGTTGTAAACTTACAGAAATAGTGGAAATACTAACTCGGCAGTTTAGTATTACTGGTAACATTCTGAATTCTTCTGTAGTTTACTGAATGTAACCTTTTAACGTTAGTTTTACAAAATTCTAAAATTTCTTAACACTTTTACTTGGGTAATATCATACCCCTCAAAAGGATATTATAAATTGCCTCTAAAAAAAGCATAGTAATTTCATGGGAGCCACCCTTTTCCTCTCCTACGCTCATGTTGCAGATGCAGATATAATTAGAATAGAGCTCATTTCTACGTTAAAATTGTTTCCTACTGTATGCACTAGAAAAAAACTACATAGATGATCAATTGAGTTAGTGTGATAATTTTCTTGATGAATTTATTTCTTCATTCAACCAACATTGAGTACTCAACTGGTTATGAAAATGTCCTTGTTTAAGATAATTTTAGCAAAATGATCGCTTCTTTATCCGAATGTAGCATTTCAAGTTATCCGAGAGAAAGTGGGAAGAGGTCAAGAGCAAGTGTTTCCTTGGTAAGAATGTCAAAATCAAGTGTGCCTAGGTTACAATCCAAGTTAGCTGGGTCAATGTGTGAAGAGTTCAAGAGAAAATATTGGTTAAGCAAGTGAAGTCAAAAGCAAGTGTTTCCTCTTCAGCAGTACTTATGTAAAAAAAAAAGGAGAGTGGGAATACGTGCACCATTTATAAAATTTGTACGAGTTTTCCGTCCTAAATTTATTCATTAAACCAGCCAAAGACCTTTCTTGCCAAACCACTGTTATCGGGGTCAAAAAGGCAAACCAGCTTCCCTGGTGTCTTAGTTTCATAAATAACCCCAAATACTCCAACTAACTTTGACAATGTCGGGCTCATGTTGAACACGAATCAATATTCATCTAGTATATAATAGTAGTAAATATATATGAATTAAAATATTAAAATTTCATGGTTTATAGAAAGGGTGCCCATGGTACGGTACGATTTTGAATACTTCGATTTGGTAGTTTTTTTTTTTGTTTTCAAAAATATCATGTCGTTACCATACCAACCTAATTTTTTATGATTGGGTATTTTTACATTTGGCTTTGATAAATTCGCAGTAGGGTATGTTGGTTACTGTAGTTTATTATATGTTGTAAGGAAATGCCAAAGGAAAGAGCTAGCTAAATGCTAGAACACATAAAAAAAAATTATTTCACAATTAACAATGGAACTCGGACACATGCTAATGCAAAATACAAAAACACAACAAATAAAGAAGCCAAAGTTCTCACGTACAAACGACACTAGCCAAAACACAAAATTAAGCCCAGTCATGCTATACAAGCTACATGAAATTTAGGATTATATAATAATTATTTTATATTATTTAATCAACTAAATTTAGGATTTTATAAGTTCATATTTATATTGGGCCCCAAAATAGAAAAGGCTAGACAAGACTGTTATACTTTATGCACCTCCTACGGACACTAGAAGGGGGGGTTGAATAGTGTCTCCTGATTTTCGCAAGAACTGTGTTCTTCTACTGTCGAACAAGGTTCTTAGGATTTCCTTCTACCTCCGTCTAACAAGAACATACACTGACTAGCACGCCAAACACACAAGGATTTTTACGTGGAAAACTCCTTGCTCAAGGGAGAAAAACCACGACCCACACTCTGGGATTTTTGCACTGAATCCACTAACACAAGAACAATGTTTTAGATTACAGACTCTGTAACCAAGGGGCTACACTGTAGACCCTAATCACTAATCAAAGCTACACTCTAGCTTTTCTAGTAATCACAAAAGAGTTTACCTAATACATAAGCTTCTAGAATAAGCAGATAGGTAAAACAATGAATGCTCGATATTATGACAACTTACAACTCGATAATCCTAGACAAGAAATCTAGACTCAATACTCTGCATGCAGTTTAGTTGTCTTCTTCAGCTTATCCACGTAGAAAGTTATTGAATCGCCTTTACTTGTACTCAACTCTCTGTGCGTGAATAATCAGCATCTCGGCTGTCTCTACTACTGGCTTTTATATGAGTCGTGTAACCCTAGTTAAGTTCTACTGGGAATCCCCTTAATTAAGGTAAGTTGAGATTCATAGTAACTCTTTTCCATGTTAACGTCTGACTCTTTTCATACTTCGTAGACACAGCTGGGACACCGCCTCTTTTAGTCCGACTAGGATACGTATACAACCACGTGCCACTATTCCTAGTTCCACAGGGATTTGCAACCCACATTCTTTTCGATCAGGCGTGCCCTTCCCTTCAAGGACCGGGTTCTTCAGGTTCCTTGCATGAACCTCGGTGTCCTTCCTGTTTGTCATACTTCAAAACCAGCTTTCAACAAATTCCCCCTTTTTTATGATGACAAACAACCGTTGCCCAAGAACCTGAACAGACATAAACCAAAAACCAAAACAAGAGAACAGAATAAAAAACAACAGATGAGTTAGGTCACAAACACCCCAATTCCTTCTTCCCCCTTTTGGCATCATCGAAAAGATTCGAAGACCTGCAGGAACTTGTCAAGTTAGTCCAGTCTACTGCACAAGGCAACTCGTTAGTAATAAGAACACAAGCATACACAAATAAGGGCCCATCCAAGAACCTGATTACTTAAGCAGAAAACAGATAAGAACACAAGAAATTTAAAAACATTATCCAGATTGTGACATCAGCACAACCCTGTTAATAGTTACAAAACCGAATTTAAATTGTCTTAAACATCCATAACATGCAATCACAGGAGAATGAGAAGGGGGAAAGATCAGGTAGAGGTAGGAGGACAGGAATGGAAAGATCACAGCTGAAGGTTGAAGTGTTTGACAAGTGCCTCAAGTTGCTTCGTATTTTTGGCCCTCTCCATCACCAGCTCGGCCTCATACTTGTGGCAATCAATCTTCAAACGATCAATCTCTTGATCCTTCACCTTCAACTGTCTTTGGAGCTCAGCATTTTCAGCATTAATCTCAAGAACAATTGTCTCCAGTTCCTTTACTACATCAATGGCCTCATCAGGACCAAAGTCTTCACTGTCCTCTGCTTGCTCTTGTTTTACCTGCATTGGCCTTTTAGAAGCTCTGCTTTCTCTGAAAAAACCACAATTCTTAAGCATATTTATCCCAAACATTTGATGAATTGTGGGCTTCTTTCCTGCTTCCAAAGGAACCCCAAAATGCTTAAAAATCTGATGAAGAATGTAAGAGTGCACAAGAGAGTGGGGCTTCTGATCAGTGTCAGAGATCCTCTTTATGTGCCTAATGATCAGCCCAGGCAGATTTATCTTCACCCCCCTGTCCATCAGATCCATATAGGTCAAATCCAGAGCACCTGCCTCACAATTCCTTTCTCCCCTAGGCAGAAGAAACCTGTGCACAAATTCAAACAGTAGTTGATGGGCAGGTTCCATCTCCTTCTTCTCTACTTTCCTCTCCTTCCTCAGTCTTGGTTTCCCTGAAAACTTTCTCACAACATCCAAAGAGGTGACTCCATCTGTTCTTTTTGGCCATTTTAGTTTAACATACCTGCAATATCCTTCAGCAGGTACATCCAGAATCACCCCTAGTTCAGGTCTTCCAAATTCTATCTCAATTCCTTTAACAGTAGAAAACACTCTCCTGGCAGTTACTCTACAATTAGCATAGAATTCTCTCACTTCATCCACAAACAACTTCCTGTCCTTGTTGGAAAACAAAGCAAGCCACCCCTGATCACCAATCATCCTCAGCAATGGTCTCATATGGAACTCCTTTTCATCATGCAAAATACTGCCTGGCAGTACCTGATGCCTAGAGAAAAATGCTTCCCTATCCACTTCTTCTTCATTGTCCCCTCTTATTCTTTTCTTATTCTCCATCTCACTATCAGTATCTGAATCACTGGGTTCTACATAGCTCCCATTCTCACTTTCCTGCTCAGCCTCACCAGCTTCCCTTCCTTCTTCTTCCATCTTCTTTTCTTCTCTTTCTTTAACATTGGTTACTGTCCTTCCCAACTTGTCAAGCTTTTCTAACTGCATTTTTAATGAGGATCTGGTACCAACTCTCCTGACAACAGGCTCATCAGCTGCCTTGTCATCACCTTCTACACTTTCTTCATCAACCAGTCTAGACTTCAGCACTGGCTTCCCATCTCTCACCAACCTTTTTTTTTTCTGGCTCTACTAGATTCTCTCTCACAAACACTACTTCCTCGTCTTCTTCCTCAACTAATTTTTCATCTTCTTCCCCAAACTTTCTCTTCCTCTTTGATTCTTCAACTTTCTTGGTTATCTCCTCTTGTTTTAAAACAACTTCTTTGTTCCTTTCCTCTTCAGAATCTGTCCAACTAAAATCTGCCTCATCAGTCTCAGTAGGATTTGGACAAACAGCAGACTTTTGACCCAAATCCCCTGAGGCTTCAGCAATAACAAGTCCATCACCTGCAGGACTTTTAGGCACAGATTCTTTCACAACTTCAACAGTTTCACTCACTCCTTTACTCAGTTCTACTGTATTTTCCCTCAAGATTTCCACATTATCTTGTTCTTTAAACTGTTCTACTATTCTTTCCGCAATATTCAACTTATCTCCAGGTTCACAAACTACAGGACTTAGCACATCTTCCCTAAGATCAATCTTTTTACTATCTTGTTCCCCCTCACATGAATTCCCCCTATCTGTTCTATCCTTTTCTTGAACACCCATTATCTTGTCTAGTTCAGTAACTAGGGTTTCACTTTCTACAATTCCAGGGCTCTTTATATTAACAGGATCAACAGGCATAGATGCAATAGGTTCAGGAATTACCTCTTGTGACGATAGTGATGAACTTTGGCCGGTAGGTGTTTAGAGAACAGTTCTTGATTTCATCTTCTTTACCAGTTTCCTATCCCCCTTTTGCAGAAATTTTGTGCGTGCCCTTGCAATTCTTTGAGCCAGAGTGGATGGAGGTGGTCTATCAGACATCTTGAACGATTTATGAGTGATTTCTGAGATTTCTAAGGAGATTTTGTTTTAGGGTTTGAGAGAATTTTGGTGTTTCAGCAGGAGAAGTAGGTGAAGTGTGAGGGATTGAGAGAGTGTGGTCGAGGCTTTAGTGATTTGACACTGTCTAGGGAAGGCAAGAAGTAATGAGTAGAATAGAAAGGCAGCTTTTTGAATTTTTCGAGAACCGCGAGAAGTTACATATTTGACGGTTATGAACCTAATTAAATAAGCCCTTTTCCAAGAAGTGGGGTCCAAGCTATTCAAAAAGAGATCTATTCTAAAAAGGAAAATGTTCCTATAATTTAGGACAGTTATGAGAATATGGTAGACCCCTGTGACACACGTATGAATGACAATTTTAATTTCAGTTATGAATACTATCATACAGAGTAGGATGAATGTACCTGGACATGATTCCTCGTGTTCAAACTGGTTCCTTCTCAGTACATAGTAGGTCCTTCATGGGATCACATTATTTGTACCTTGTGATCAAAACATCAACACGAGTGTACTTTTACAAGCACGAGATTAGACTAGACATTAATAACAAGTTTCAAGCAACCACATCAAATACTTAACTAACCAAATACAAAGGGATTACCTGCTGGGTCATCCATGTATTTTGGTCATCCCTAACTCCAACCTGTTCCTTTCAAACTGTACCTTGTTCAAAGCTTTGGTAAATATGTCAGCTATTTGATCTTCAGTCCTGCATGAATTCATAGTAATCAGACCTTTTTCTACATTGTCTCTCAGAAAATGGTGTCTGATATCAATGTGCTTGGTTCTTTTATGTTGGACTGGGTTCTTGGCAATGTTCACTGCACTGGTGTTGTCACAGAAAATTGGCACTACTCCACACTTGATACCAAAGTCCTCCAGTTGTTGCTTGATCCACAGCAATTGTGAGCAACATGAAGCAGCTGCCACATACTCAGCTTCAGCTGTTGATAGGGCAACTGAGTTTTGTTTCTTTGTAGCCCACGAGACCAAGCAGGGACCTAAAAAGTGTGCCATCCCTGAAGTGCTTTTCCTGTCCACCAAATGACCTGCATAATCTGCATCAGCAAAACCAATGAGTTCAAAAGTCCCACCTCTGGGATATCAAAGACCTAAATCCTGAGTCCCTTTCAAGTATCTCAGGATTCTCTTCACAGCTGTCAAGTGTGATTCCTTGGGCTTTGACTGAAATCTGGCACACAGTCCTACACTGTATACTATATCTGGTCGACTAGCTGTGAGATATAGGAGTGAACCAATGATTCCTCTATATTTCGTTTTATTTGTCGAAGGACCAAGTTCATCCATGTCTAACTTTGTTCCAGATGCAATAGGGGTAGTCATTTCTTTTGCTCCTTCCATGTCAAACTTCTTCAATAGTCCCTTGACATACTTTTGCTGATGAATCATGGTTCCTTCAGAAGTCTGCTTTATCTGCAACCCAAGGAAGAAGTTCAGTTCACTCATCATGCTCATTTCAAACTCACTTCCCATCAATTCTGCAAAACCTCTGCTCAGTTCTTCATCAGTAGCTCCAAAGATGATATCATCAACGTACACTTGAACTACCAGCAAATCCTTTCCTTTCTTCATGAGAAATAGTGTGTTATCAATTTTGCTTCTTGAAAAACCATTTTTCATCAGGAACCCTGAGAGTCTTTCATACCAGGCTCTAGGAGCTTGCTTCAAACCATACAAAGCCTTGTCCAGTTTGTAAACATGATCAGGAAATTCATTGCTCACAAAGCCTGGAGGCTGCACCACATAGACTTCTTCATTCAAATAACCATTCAGAAAAGCACTCTTCACGTCCATCTGATACAGTGTGAATTCCATATACGTGGCAAAAGCAATCAGCATCCTAATGGCTTCCATCCTTGCAACTGGTGCAAAAGTTTCATCATAATCTATTCCTTCTTCCTGACTGTATCCTTGAACCACTAGTCTTGCCTTGTTCCTTGTCACTATCCCATGTTCATCCAGCTTGTTCCTGAATACCCATTTTGTTCCAATTATAGATCTGTCCTTCGGCTTAGGAACTAGATGCCACACCTTGCTTCGTTCAAATTGGTGAAGTTCCTCCTGCATAGCTAGAATCCAGTCTGGATCTTCTAGGGCTTCCTTTACATTCTTTGGTTCCAAGGATGAGAAAAATGCAAAGAATGCACAGAAGTTCTTCAATGCTGATCTAGTCATAATTCCAGTGTCCAACTCAGATAGGACATTCTCCAGTGGATGAGAACTTTGATACTTCCATGGCTTGAGTTGAATCTGACTGGAAGGACCTGCAGCATTCTCTGGGTTAGGTTCTTCTTGACTTTCTGGATTATCAGCCTCATCTGAAGTTCCCCCTATCAAGTTGACTCCTTCGTCTGAATTGTTCAGATTCTCCTTTTCATCTGAGTCCTCCAGTTCATCTATGCTTTCTTCTCTCCTTAAGCCAATTTCTTAATCATCTGCTTCAGTTTCTCCCAGTGTCTTATCTGATTCATCAAATACAACATGCATACTTTCTTCTACAGTTTGTGTTCTTTTGTTAAGCACTTTGTATGCCTTACTTTGGGTGGAATATCCCAAAAATGTTGCCTCATCACTCCTAGCATCAAACTTTCCGAAAGGTTCCTTGCCATTGTTGTGAACGAAACACTTACAACCAAAAGGTTTTAGGTGAGCAATGCTTGGCTTTCTACCTCTGAGCAACTCATACGGAGTCTTGTCAAGAATTGCTCTGATGGAACACCTGTTTAACAAGTAACACGCAGTGTTTACAGCTTCAGCCCAAAAATTTCTTGCCAGCCCACTTGCTAACAGCATAGTTCTAGCCATATCTTCCAACGACCTGTTCTTCCTTTCAACCACACCGTTTTGTTGGGGAGTTCTTGGTGCAGAGAAGTTGTGATCTACTCCATTCCTTGCACAATACTCAGAAAATTTTGAGTTTTCAAACTCAGTACCATGATCAGATCTCATACTGATGATCTCAAGGCTTAGTCTTTTCTGAACCACACCAGCCCAATCATTGAAACTTTCGAAGGCTTCATCCTTAGAGACCAAGAACAGGGTCCAAGTATATCTTGAGTAGTCATCCACTATAACAAACACAAATCTTTTTCCTCCACGGCTCCTGACTCTCATAGGTCCACATAGATCCATATGTATCAGCTCCAGTGGCTTTGTTGTGCTGACCACTTTCTTTGGTTTGAATGATGTTCTCACATGCTTTCCCTTTACACAGGCGTCACACATTTTTATGTTTTCAAATTTCTTGCTTGGCAATCCGCGAACCAGTTCCTTCGAAGCTAGCTTGTTTACCTGAGAAAGACTTGCATGACCCAATCTTTTGTGCCACAGCTGAGAGTCGCTTTCTTGCACATTCAAGCATGTCAGATTGTTCTCAGGTAAAGACTTCAGTGATGCCTTGTATACATTGTTCACCCTTTTTCCTTCCATCACCACTTCTCTACTCTGTAGGTTCTTTACGATGCAACCAACAGATGAGAAGCTCACTTCGTTTCCTCTGTCACACAGTTGGGAGATACTTAGTAGATTATGTCTAAGACCATCTACACAATAGACATTTTCAATTGCATGTTCCAGAGATCTCCCAATCTTTCCAATGCCTACTATCTGACCACTTTTTCCTCCTCCGAAGGCTACACTGCCCCCTTGAAATGCTGCGAGTGAGAGAAAGTTTCTTCTATCTCCTGTCATGTGCCTAGAACAACCGCTATCCAGAATCCAGCTTGAGTTGTTCTCCCTCACTCCAGCCTGCAAGACAAATCAGAGGTTAGTCTTAGGAACCCAGACAAGCTTGGGTCCCTTCTTATGATAAAATGGATAAATCAGGTCTTGTTTAGCCCATTTGGGTAAACCACATCTTTTATTTTTAGCCTTTGCCTTGCTGATATTAACACACTTTTGCTTAACATGACCAGTTTTACCACAAAAAGTGCATAACATGTTGCAGGGTAGACCTACATATTTGCTTTTAGGATTATATGGAGGCAGGGGTTTCTTGAATCCTAATCCTTGTTTTCCTTTGTTTTGATTTTCAAGAACCCAATTCATAGCTTCAGAAGATTTATTCCATTTTGTCAGTCTGGTAAGTTCAAGTTTTGAGTTTTCAACCTTTTGGCTTAAAATCCTGTTTTTTTCAGTTTCCTGATACAGAATTTTATCTGCTCTTTTCAGTTCATCTTCCAGAAAGGATTGAACTTCACTCATAACTTGCTTACCATTCTTACTTTCTCTTAACTGATTACATTCCAATTCAAGCTCAGTAATCTTAGAGTTTGACACAAGAGTCTGCCCTTTCAAGATGGCATTAGTTTCTTCAAGTTCAATATTCTGTTCCAGGAGACTCTTGTGCTTAGTTCTAAGATTGCTTAGTTCTTCAGTTAAATTATCCTTTTCAAGTTTTTCTTTTTCATATCCTTCAATCAGGGTGGCTGTGATTAGAACTAAATTTTCAGAAGAGTATGTATGTAAAGTTTCCTTTAGATCAGATAAGCATACCTCTGCTGAACTTCCTGCTTCCTCTCCATCAGTTGCCATAAGTGCAGAGTCCTTTTTGATGTTGTCAGCAATGTACAATTCCTTCAGTTTCTTCCATATTTCCTTGGCAGATTTACACTCCAGTATCCGTGCAAGCACATCCTCAGTAAGTCCTCTTCTTAGATACCCCAAAGCCTTGGAGTTTGCTTGTAACCAGTCCAAATCTTGAGGATCTAGTTCTTCCACTTTCTTTGGCACTAGGACACCATTTACAGCTCTCTTCACAGGAACATGAGGTCCTCTTTTCACAATCAGCCACAAGCTGTAATCAGTTGCCTGTAGATAATTTTTCATCTGCTTCTTCCAGTGATTGTAATGAGTCCCATTGAACACTGGTGGTTTTGATGGATCTCTTCCTCCTCTAAGTTCTCGAGGATCTTCTTCATCACAGCTAACGTCTGTCATACCTGCTAGTGCTAGTGGTGAGTCATCCTCAGCCTCCTTTTCATGATCAGACTCACTATCAGTTGGTCCCCAAGTGGCATAAAAAGCTTCCTTCTTTTTCCTTCGTTCTGCTCTGAAGTTTGGGGGCCGTCCTGTCTTCTTTTTGTCTGTATCATATTCCTTAGTGGTTTCCTTTTCCTTTTCCTTAGCAGCTCTGTTCTTTCTCCATTCTATTTCCCACATCGGGCAGTCCATGACAGCATGATCTTTCTTGAAGCATTTGAAGCACCCAGAGTAGTCAGGACTGTCAACTATGTTCTTCCTACTAGAGCTCTCCTTGTTTCCTCGTTTGAACCCTTTAAACCTTCCCAGATTGAGTTTTTGTCTTAAAGCACTCACCATTGCAGCTTCTACTGATTGAAGATCAACATAGTCATCAGTTTCCTCTGTTGCTTCCAGCGCAAGAGTCTTTTCCTTCTTTGCTGATGGTTTAGCCTTCGAGTCCTTCATCATCTCATGAGTCTTCAGGCTTCCAACCAATTCTTCAAGCTTGATGGATTTTAAAGGTTTGGATTCAATAATGGCAGTCATCTTTGGTTCCCATGCTTCTGGCAACACATTCAGGATTTTATCGACCATCTCTATTTCAGGCAATTCCATCTCAAGGGATCTCATTTCATTTGTGATTATGGTCAACCTGGTCATCATGTCCTGAATCGACTCCTTCTCGCCCATAGTAAACAACTCAAATTGTCTCTTCAACATTCTCCTTTTTGAGTCTTTTACTTCTGTAGTTCCTTCATGTGCAACCTGTAAAGCATCCCATATTTCCTTAGCCGTCTTATATGATGATACTCGATTGAACTCTTCCGGACCAAGACCACATATGACCAACCGCTTGGCCTTGTGATTCTTTTCGATCATCTTATAATCCGTCTCATCAAACTCTTCTTTCAGTTTAGGTTCTTTTGAGGCAGTGGTTCCTTCACCAACAATTTTGGTGGGAATCAGATTTCCTTCAGAAACTATCAGCCAAAGTTGATAGTCTTCAGCACATATGTAATTCTCCATCCTATTTTTCCACCATGCGTAGTATTGCCCATTAAACTGTGGGGGCCTCAAAACCGATTGTCCTTCAGTAATGGTAGGCGGTGCACTCATTCTGATCCTTCTCAAGGTGTTAACTTTACAAGAGAAGACCCGCTCTGATACTACTTGTTATACTTTATGCACCTCCTAAGGACACTAGAAGGGGGGGGGGTGGGTTGAATAGTGTCTCCTGATTTTCGCAAGAACTGTGTTCTTCTACTGTCGAACAAGGTTCTTAGGATTTCCTTCTACCCCCGTCTAACAAGAATATACAGTGACTAGCACGCCAAACACACAAGGATTTTTACGTGGAAAACTCCTTGCTCAAGGGAGAAAAACCACGACCCACACTCTGGGATTTTTGCACTGAATCCACTAACACAAGAGCAATGTTTTAGATTACAGACTCTGTAACCAAGGGGCTACACTCTAGACCCTAATCACTAATCAAAGCTACACTCTAGCTTTTCTAGTAATCACAAAAGAGTTTACCTAATACATAAGCTTCTAGAATAAGCAGATAGGTAAAACAATGAATGCTCGATATTATGACAACTTACAACTCGATAATCCTAGACAAGAAATCTAGACTCAATACTCTGCATGCAGTTTACTTGTCTTCTTCAGCTTATCCACATAGAAAGTTATTGAATCGCCTTTACTTGTACTCAACTCTCTGTGCGTGAATAATCAGCATCTCGGCTGTCTCTACTACTGGCTTTTATATGAGTCGTGTAACCCTAGTTGAGTTCTACTGGGAATCCCCTTAATTAAGGTAAGTTGAGATTCATAGTAACTCTTTTCCATATTAACGTCTGACTCTTTTCATACTTCGTAGACACAGCTGGGACACCGCCTCTTTTAGTCCGACTAGGATACGTATACAACCACGCGCCACTCTTCCTAGTTCCACAGGGATTTGCAACCCACATTCTTTTCGATCAGGCGTGCCCTTCCCTTCAAGGACCGGGTTCTTCAGGTTCCTTGCATGAACCTCGGTGTCCTTCCTGTTTGTCATACTTCAAAACCAGCTTTCAACAAAGACAAATACACAAACTGAAATTTTGTCGAGTATATGATGGTCGCTAGTATTTAATTTCTTGAACTTTGGTGAAAGAATTTGTAAAAAATAGTATTTATGGCTATCTGTCAGGTACCAACAGGACTTTTTTGAACTAAAATATTGGATATCCACTCTAATAATCCATTAAAAAATGCCTTCAAGTTTTAATGTTGAAGCTATAAGTTGTTTATAACTAAAATTCGCCGAATAGGTTAAATAGATATATTTCTCTATCCACGATAAGCTCGGCGGCATAAGAGGCTCTGCCGAGCAAGGCCTCTGTATCGGCATACTCTCCACTTTCTTCAGGGATGTGTTGATGCAATAAGGCTTACTTCCTCCTCCTTATCCCTATCCACGGCTGCTCTACACTTATTTTTTAGAGCTACTTCTAGTGGACTATCCTTGTCTGCAGTTCAGAGGTTATCCCCACTCTTATCCATTAGGGATGAATGGATAATACTATACCCCTTCGACAATGGGCCATTCTCAGTGTCGGACATGAATTTCTTTTACATGTAGAGCATTCAGCACCAGCTACACTTTTCAAGAATCTTCCCTCCTATCTCTCATCCCCCAGGACTTTGCATTCGTGCTGATATTACTGGCGTTTGTGCAGGAGTTTGCACAGATGTTATTTCTCGGGCATTGAAAGTGATAGAAAATTTTATTCCAAGGGAATTCTCAAATCACAACATATTTGGCCTACGGCTACACTTTTTATAGCAACACTTAAAAAATATTGTCAAAAGTATTTATGGGCACGCTTTCAAGGCGTGGCCTTTGTTCAGAGCTTTCGGCCACAAATTTTAAAGCAACACCTACGAAACGTGCCTTTTAATATTTAATGCAACGCTTCATAAGTGTTACCAAATAAAAGAACATTTACGCCACACCTGGCACTTGTGTGGCCGCGCTTTTGAATGGTATCTATATGATCGTAGCATATGTAATTCCTTAGAAGCATTTTCTAAAACTTTTCTATTAATATTTTTTCAAGAATAGTCCCCAAAATATTCCCAAAATAATGAAATATTTCCCAAAACTATAGTATTCCCGCGCGTGCGAAATTTTCCAACTTTCTCATTCTTTTCCCTCTTCCCCTGCTTTACCCTCCACTGCAGCAGTTCACCCTAATTTTTTAGTTACAGCTATTCACGCTTCGCTTCTACTGGTTCCTGCTATTCACGTTTTGCTGCTACTGGTTCCTACTATTCAGGCTTCGTTGCTACTGCTATCTTTAGGTATGTGTGTCTCTATTTCTTAGGCTGTTTCGTTGGTTAGGCTTTCGTCTACCTTAATGAGATATTTTCTGATTTAAATATTGTTAGTGAAATTCGGTGTTTTTGTTTTATGTATAACCAAACTAAGCTGTTTTTACTCGTAATAGAGGTCTGATGCTAATGGGTATTTAGGAAAAAGAAGCCTTTAAACATACAAAATCTCTTAGTTTCTCATAGGGTTTCAACTCTTGGTCAAAGGTTGGATTCATGTCCAAAAGGTGAAATTTTGAAGCAGTAGGTTTGATATTTTAGGAGTTTATGTGGAATTATCAAGCAGTAGAATTCATTGTTATTATATTTTTTCCTTAATCTTTAAACTATACTGCTTTGCTTCTCTAAAACTGTGTATTATTGTGATGTAAGTTTTTTGAGTTCTTGCTTTTGATGCTTAGAATACTGATATTTATGTGACAATGCCTCCCTCATGCCACTTTGCTATCAATGGTTTCTCTTGTTTTTTATTTTTCTGCCAAATATCTAATTTCTTAAAAAGTTTCATGCTTTGGTATTTTAATATCTCCGCTTATTGTGAATTAATGACATCCGATCATCTGTTAAAGGAGTTATTTTTTTCAAGTGAACTTTAACTTTTTTACTTTATATTTGCAAGATGCTTGCTACTGATTTTTTCAGTTATCAGAGTGTTTGTTTTATGTGAGGCTGGTTATCACCGTGGTGTGTTTGTTAAGTTGTTATTGTCTTAGTTGTTCGCTATAATATCTCCTGATGAAGTATTAGTCTAACTATTCAAGGATTACATACTTCTATTGTGAACTTGGTGTTTGCTGTTAGATCTGTTGACTTCTCTAGCTGCCAATTTCAGTAGTCCGTTCATTTCAATCTTCTTTTAGTTAGTGTACTTGTTGGTCAGACATGTTAAACTTCTCATGGTTTGATTTTACATTCGCCCTTCTTTGTATGTTGTTGGGCTAGTATCCAAGTTGATATTAGAGTGTTTGTAATTTTTTGGTTTGTTTGTTGGGGTTACTCTTGGTCGCATTTTAAGTTCAGCTGCTTTTATCACCTTTTATGTTGTTGCTTATGCTCTAGATTTTTGATTGTGAGTTCTTATCTCTTATAAAAATTATTTATATGGCCCTTTATATCTAGTAGTGCAGTGCAGGTTATCTAACTTCAAATGCATGATTATTGATTCCAAGCTTAGTACTATTATTTGCTTAATGAGTTCGTTTTACATTTGTGAATCTTATTAGTTTATTTCTTTTCTCCAAAGATTAGTCAACGCTCAAGAATGTCTGTGGTGGAATTGAAGTTGGGTTTGGCTTAGGACAAGTATCATGACTAGGTAAGAAACTCTTTATCATTTTTCACCAGACGATTTTGACAACTTACTTAAATTTTTTATAATTTCTTTGTAAATATAGTTAATGCTTATATGAATATATATTTAAAGATCTAGCATCATTATTTGATTTTAGAATCCAAATGTTCCATCCAAGGATAGGATGGATTTACTAAGGTATATCAAAGAGTATACTGATGGTGTGAACCATTTATTTCTAGACTTTTCTTACTTTGATGGAGATCCTTAGGGTGAAGAAATTCAATGTCCATGTGCATTATGTTGTAATATCTATTGGTTTCGAAGGAGAGTAGTGTTTAATCATTTGATAGGTGATGGTTTTATGGAAGGTTATACAAGATGGATTAATCACGAAGAATAGAAAATTTTAATGAATGTTGATGTTGACATGGATGATGATGTTAACTCGTATAATGTATCGATGGGTTGTTGAATGATCAATTTAGAGATGTTGCACATGCTGAAGAGGTTAATGAAGGCTCAAATGAAGATGCTAAAAAATTCTATAATATAGTTGATAAGGCAAATCAAGAACTATATCCTGGTTGTAAATGATTCTCTAGATTATCATTCACAATCCGTCTATATTTATTGAAGTGTCTTCATGGATGGAGCAATGCATCTTTTACTTCTCTTTTGGAGTTATTGAACATTCCTATTTCTTACAATAAGCCAAATATATGATAAAGGATTTAGGTCTTGATTATGTGAAAATTGACGCATGTCCAAAGGACTGTATGCTATTTTGGAATGACAGTAAAGGTGATGAATATTGCCGTGTTTGTGGGGCTTCTCGATACATTGAACATCCTGAAGTAGATAGCGAGCTTAAGTCTTCTAAAAAGGCTCATCCCGTTGTTGCTAGAACTCCGAGACACTTTCCACCAACTCTTAGACTCAAAAGGCTATTGATGTGCTCAAAGATGGCAGATACATTGAGGTGGCATGACAAGGGGCCTCCTAAGGATGGAAAGTTAAGGCATCCTGCTAATGGCCAATCATGGAAAGACTTTGATAACCTTTATCCAAAATTTGCAAAAGATACTCGCAATTTAAGACTTGGCTTGGCAAGTGATAGATTCAATCCATTACAAACTATGAGCATATCTCATAGCACCTGGTCAGTTGTCTTATTGGTGTATAATTTGCTTCCTTAGATGTGCATGAAATCAAAATATTGTATGCTTTCTTTGCTTATATCTGGGTTGTGCTCAGCTGGAATGATATCGACATTTATCTGCAACCATTGATAGAAGAGTTGAAGGTGTTGTGGGAATTCGGAGTAGAAACATATGATGCTTCAAGAAATCAAACCTTTCAAATGCGAGCAGCTCTTATGTGGATAATTAGTGACTTCCCTGCATACGCTATGTTGTCCGCTTGGAGTACAAAAGGTAAGTTTGCTTGCCCTTTTTGTAAGTATGGCACTAATTCTTGCCACCTAAAACATAGTCGGAAAATGTGTTACATGGACCATCCTGTTTTTCTACCTATGGATCATCAACGGAGATCTAACAAAAGGTCTTTCAATGGAAAAACAGAACATAGATCTCGTCCACCATTGATGAAGGGAACATATGTGTTTAATATGTTACAAAATTTTGACAATGTGTTTGGGAAGACACAAAAGAAGTCAAGCAGTGGACCGTAGAAGAAAAAGTCAATTTTTTTTAATTACCATATTGGCAGCATAACTTGCTTCCCCACAATCTTGAGGTGATGCATATAGGGAAGAACGTATTTGAAAACATAGTTGGAACGTTTTTGGATATTGATGGCAAAATGAAAGATCATCCAAATGCTCGTTATGATCTTAAAGAGATGGGCATTAGAAAGAACTTTCAACCAAAAGATAAAAAAGATGGCAGGAGAATAAAGCTTGCACAAACTTGCTACTCAATGACTAAGGCAGAAAAATCTATATTTTGTGGAGTTTTGAAGAATGCAAAGTTACCTGATGGTAGTGCTTCCAACATTTTTGGATGTGTGAAATTAGCGAAAAGAAAGATATCCAATTATACCCATAATGCCCATTTCATGTTACATTACTTGTTGCCAATACCAATTAAAAGCATACTTCCTGATCATGTTGCTATTCCTTTGATACGTCTAAGTTCCTTCTTCCGCCGTTTATATCAAAAGCTTATCACACTTGAAGAGATAGATTGTTTAGAAGCAGAAATTAAAGAAATATTATGTCAATTGGAGCGAATTTTTCTTCCCACTTTTTTTTTATATAATAGTTCCTATGCTTATTCATTTGCCAAACGCGGTGAGATTAAGAGGTCCAGTTCAGGGTCGGTGGATGTATCCTCCTGAGATACATATGTGTACATTTAAATCATATGTTCGCAACAAAACCATCTAGAAGGATCTATTCCTGAGGCGTACTTGGTTGAAGAGTATTTAAATTTATGCTCCAGATATTTACATGGGGGTGTACATACCAGATTTAATAAGAGGCCCCGAAATGATGATGAATGTGATTCAATTAATGCACAAGTTTGTAGTTTTCGCCTTAGCAAAGGTTGTCCTTTAGGAGCGAATAAAGATGATCCAATTGATCTAGATGACAAGTCACTAGGTCAAGCACATGGATACGTATAAACAATTGTGATGAAATTCAAGAGTATGTTAGGTAATTTGGCTCACTTGTACTATTTTCTTTTATGCAAATAACTCTTAAACTATTTTATATATCTTCTTGCTAACAAATAATAATACTTGTTCTGTAGAGAGCACAAACTTGAGGTTAATAATCATGGGTGAAGATCTAAATGGAGCAAGGCTAAGAATCATAGTCAAAACTTCTCTCAATGGTTTGAAAGTCGTGTCTTGCACGAGGATGTGTCTGATTGGATAAAACATTTGTCTAGAGGACCAATTTCAATTACTAAAGATAATATGGGTATCTCATCCGCAGATATAAATTCGTGATGCAAGGTGTAAAACACAAAATAGTGGTGTTACATTAGTTGCATTAACTACAAGTTTTGCAAGCTCAAAGGATAAAAATCCAGTTGATGCAAATTTGACTTACTATGGTAGATTAGTTGATATAATTGAGTTAGATTACTATGGTCATTTTAAGGTTGTGTTGTTTAAGTGTGACTGATATACGGTTGAAGAAGATAACTATGGCCTTACTTATGTCTACTTCAACAAAAAATGCTATCAAGAAGAGCCTTTTGTGGTAGCATTACAAGCACACCAATGCTTTTATGTGCAAGATCCACATGACCGAGACAAACATTATGTTATTAAGAATGTCCCGAGAGACTTTTTAACTGTAGTGAGGAATTTGAATCTGATGTTCTCCACGGTTATGAAGATGAGCCAATTGAACATCCGATGGGACCATCTATACCAGATGATAATGGTGAGGTTGTCTTAGTAAGGAAGAATGTACCTGCAACCATTATTGATATGCCTCCAGAAAAATTTCTTGGGCAACAAACCGAAGTTGATTCAGAAGATGAGTTCAGCTAGATAAGTAGCTCAGTCATTGCTTGGTTAAAAACTAGATACACATTAAAGACTTCAATTAGATGTCCAATCGATGAATTTTTTTGGTCGATATCTCTTGTCTATTTATCAAGTTCTTATATCGAATATTTTATTTCTGATGGTAACCCTCTCAGTTTACTTGTTCATATCAGTATCTTTTTTTGATTGACTACTATTTTCTTATTTCTAATTTTTTTCCTTTGGTATTGAGATAAGAGTTTGTTTAATATGTAGGTGGTGTTACAGTTTGACATGTTTGAGAAAAAAGTTGTGATCCTTCTAATTTACTACTGATGTAAAATTTGTACCTCATTTCATTTAAGCAGAAATTATGGGTAAGTGTATGTTACATTCTTACCCCTGATGTATATTACATTTTTGGATGGATTAATGTTTGAACTTGCTGCTAGAAATCTATTGCATTCTCTTTGTTTACATTCTTACCCTTGATGTTAGTTTTTTTAGCACGGTTCTGCCTGTTTGAATGGTTTAATGTTTGAAGTTGCTGCTATATTTTGGAAGCTGCTGTTGCTACTCTGTTTACATGAAGCAGCCTTTTGGATATTGTTTACATGAAGCAATCTGCATCTGCGTTGTTAGCTTGTTTGGATGCTGCTATTTTGTTTACATGAAATTGCAGCAAATTTTTAATCTGCTGCTTTTTTAGATTGTTTGGCTGCTCCTGTTTATTATCTGTTTATTGCATTGCTTGCTAATATTTTTTTAATCTGCTACTTTTTTTGGTTACCGTATTAACGTAACTTTTTATTCTCTTTATGCAGAGTGAATCTAGGTTCAAGGAAAAGGTCTTGAATCCAAACAAAGGCCAAAGTCCTATGAAGAAGATAAGTTTTGATTTCCAATTTCGATCAAGTGCTGAATTGGCCAAGCAATTTCAGATTAGGAATGAAAAACTCGCTAATGAACGCGAGTATAGAGCTGTGAAAGAGCAAGCACCACTAACCCATAAATGGAAGAATCCTATGCATGTAATATCAAATTCAGAAGAACGAAAAAGTAGTCAGAGTTTAATACAATCTGAGGAGTCTGTTCAACAGCAACAAAAGAGTAGATTAGCTATGCACAACTCCACGATCCAATCACCTTTGAGGGAAGCATTTAATCCTTCATATGTGATTGCAGGATCTCAAGGCGAAAGAAAAACGGTTTGGTATTCAGGAGCTACAACATGGCAAAAGGTTGAAGAAGTCAGTCTCTCCGACAGCGTGTGTTAGTCCTTCTTTAGAAAGACAAGGGATACAGCTGGGTGGAGAAAAACAAATTTATAATGAGCTAGTAGATAATGTCAGATCTATGCCCTCTCCTCTTATTGATGAGTCCATCCAACAATAAGGAAGGAGTAGATTAACTATGCATAAATCCACGATCCAACAGTCTGCGAGCGAAGAGTTTAATACTCCACATAGGATTGTAAGATTACAAGGCAAAGGTGAAAATCAGCTTGATATTCAGGAGGAAAAAAAGTTAAAAGGTGAAGAGGAAGTCGGTCTTACCTGCGACGAGTCTTGGTCTTTTACTAGAAAAATAAGGGATACATCCGAGTGGAGAAAACAAACCTCATAGTCAGCCAGTTGATAATTCCAGATCTATGCCCTCCCCTCTTGTTGAATAACATCATTTTGAGATAGATGATTTTGCTGCAGAAGAAGTTGATAAAGATGAGTATGTTGGAGACAAAGATATGGACAATAATTGCGCTACAGGTTGAATGTCTTAAACCTAGTAAAATTTTTGTGTTCATTGTATTTTTTTCTTATATCTTGGTTGATACATCAAACTAAGGTCATTAGAGAAGAAAAAAGTTCGAGGGAAAACAAAACATAAGAAGATTTACACAAGAAATTTAGATGAAAGAGAGGAGGTGATATTTGACAAAGGACAAGCCATGAGACCAACCGATAAAAGAGTGTCTAATATAAGTAACTTTATAGGAACAATTGGCAGGAATCCAAGATTTATCACCTTATTGTACACTAGTTGGCATGCTGTTCCAGATGATATTAAAGAACGAATGTGGGATTATGTCAACGTAAGGACGATTGATTTAAATTTTCTATTTTATTATGTTTCTTACTTAATGAAGATACTTATATATTATACTGTGCAATCCAAGTTCATAATTCCAGCAGAAGGAAAGAAGTGAGTGATGGAAGGTCTTCGTGATGCTTCAAAAACGGCATTAAAGATGTATTAAGATGAATCATTTTGATGGGTATGAAGCAATTGAAGATATGCTAGAAAATCGTCCTGGGCAAATACCAGAAATGCAATTTCGCCAATTGATTGAGTATTGGAAGCTTCCAGCTGTCCAAGTGAGATCTAAACAGTGCATTTATTCTGTTGAACAAATTGTTACGTAACATATATTCTTCCCTTGTTGCTTCATTGATTAATATACTTCTTGTGGTGGGGTTTTAGGCCATGTGTCATTTAAAATCTCAAAACAGGAAAAAAAGAAGTGGAGGCACCGAATAGGACCTCGTAATTTTTCCAGAGTACGCGTGGCATTGGTAATATTTACTTAGAAAAATCTGACTTTCTTTTCTTTTTGTATTTTGTTAGAACAGTTTGATATTTGTTCTTTTTTTACTTTTAATATAATTTGTAGCGTGCAACCAAAGAGAACAATGAGGAACCATCTCAGTCTGAAATTTTTATTGCAACTCGTACGAAGAAAGGAAAGCAACTTCAAGCAGATGCCCAAATTGCAATTGTAAGTCATTCTTCCAGCTATGATCTTGTGTGTTAATTACATTCTCTTTTGAAATACTAGTGAACTAGCAGGTGAAGTAGATGAATTTAGTATGGTATCATATTAGTTATGCTTTTAACTTGCATTATGCGAGATGATGCGTGTTTGGGAAATATATAAATAGTTCTGGGTAATTGTTTACCTTTCTATTCATTTGGAAGGTAATCGACTATTGAAGAATAACAATTACATGAATAACAATAGTAGGTATTAACCAAACTTTTTAGTAATTTGGACAATGGAGGACTTGATATCATAACTAATAAGTCAAAAGAAGACTAGAGAAGATAGTTAGAGGTCTAGTGTTTACTGTAGAGGTCTATTATGTACATGACAAGGCAGGCAGTAGCACATGCTTCACCATACTTAATCTAGCACCGAGAAAACAGGTGACAAACTCTTCAGATTCGTGAGAACTCACAAGTGTGACTTAATATTTTAACTAATAGGTGATTTTTGTTATTGACTAATGTGAAAAGAAGAAACTCATCATCTTCCATTATTTTAAACAATATTCATTCACAAATTTAAGGCCCCATAACAGAATAGCCAAAAGACATTAGCATATGGATTTGCCTGCAGTGGTTAGTGGTAAATACTTCCGCTCCAACTCAATGAACACCTACATGTGATAAAATTAGTCACTAACATTATTTTTACTCGGTTACTAATTAATGCTTATAATAAAAGTTCACCTGTAATTACTTTATAAGTAATTTTATTGCGTAAATATTGTTTACAATGTTTGTCAATACAATAGTATACAGTTTGTAAAGTCGAATGGAAATTAAATTTCATAATCTTAAATCTTTTGAATAGAGTGCAATATGAAATACTGATTGTCACCTCCAGCTGAGCTATTCTTGAACAAGCTAGGTACAACTGACACTAATTCTGAACATTTGTTGTGGTAGCAGTTACTCTCCTAGTCCATAGACAAGCTGTTGTAGGAAGATATCTCCCAGATCCTAAAGAAGTTGAAAGAGTCATAGTGTTAGTGCATCTTTCGGATACGTTTCAAGGTCCACAACACCTAGGTCTTCGTCTCCTTCAAGGACTCCTTTACCATGAAGGACTATAGCTGCTAAGAGGGATTAGGTATCTCTCTGTCATGAAGAGTAAATCTGCTTTCAAGCTTATATGACTGGTAGATAGAGGGTGTATAACAAGTAGTGAAAGCTGAAATGTTGGTCTTAATGGTTGTGAAAAAAAGGTCTTCATGGTTGTTAGATTAATCCTTCATTGATTGGAAGGATTCTTGAATTAGAATGGGCCTCTGAAACATTTGTTTCCACAACAGATTGTCCAAACAAGAAAATCTCATGCAAACAAAATTTAATTTATCAAGGAACCATTTAATTTAGTTTCTTCTGGTCAGAAGCTTTTACCATGGGATCAAGAAATCATCAGACTGGACTAGAATATATTGATCAGGCAGAAGGTTAAGAGAGCAGTAAAGCATAATCTTTTTTCATATATTGGCCCAAAGGGGATCTTTTTTCTACTTCAGTATGCGGGATTGTCCTATTTTTAGAGGATAAAAACATATCTATTGGTCAACCAGAAGACAACCCCAAAGAAAAGAAAGAAGATGGCAACCAAGAATATATGAGGATTGATGGTATAACCAAGTACTATGCAAAATGCTGTCCATAATATGCAGCATGTTGCTATAAAATACTGTTTCATATGAATGCTAACAAATTGAAATAGAGCTAATAGAGAGTTGTATGCAGGGGCATATAGATTTAGAGCCTTAGGATGTTTTCTTCCTGCTATGTTGGTGGGTGTCTCATATAATATGCTCTTCTATTCTGTGCTTAGTTTTTCCTACAGTTATGTCTTACCCATGAGACACTTAAAAAATAAGGCCTGGTTCTATAGGATGCATTCAGAGTGTATATGTCATTTGTTTTGCGGTTTGTCAAGTTAAAATCAGCGTATTTGTTAGAAAATTATTGAAGAGAAATACTCAGCTGTTTATTCGACAAATATCCTCTGCTAGATTGATATCTGCTAGATTTATCAAATAACCATTTATTGTTATCCTCTGTAACTCTATCTTCACAAATGTTTCTCTGTGATAGTCTGAACTTCAAAATCATCAGAATTCTGGGGAATCACCATATGATACATTCAGGGCGGTGTTTGGAAAGGAGTAGCCTGGCCGCGTTCGATGCTATGGTAGATCGGTGACAACAGGTTCTCTGAAAAAGGATGAGGAAATCAACAAGCTCACACAAAAGCATAACAATGAAGTCTCTTGTTTGAAGGAAGAAATGCAAGGAATGAGAGAGGAAATGCAAGAATTAAGGCAATTGCGGCATTGTTTTACTCTGTTGGTGCATAACAACCATGGACTGAATGTTAAAGATATACCATCGTTCATCGGATCAAACAAACCTTCTCCGGTTGATGCCAATAGTGCAGGAGCTGTGAGAGGCCAAAATCATCCATATTCTTCTGGATCGAATCATGGTATGATTCTTTAAAAGGTACTTATATTCCACATTCCCACCAAACTTAAATGCTTCCTAATTTGTGTTGAGTTTCTTGTAAAATCTTTTGGTCTTAGATTAGGTGATACAGATCTTAGGATTCTTGTTTTAGCATCATACCTGCAAACTATTTCAACAAACAATTGTCTGCAAACTATTTTAACAAACTCTAAGTTCATAAAGTTGATCCTATCTCAACGTAATAATATTTCACTGCTATTGGTAAGATTTGGGGTCTGCTAGGTTCTAAAATATTTTAAGAAAGTAAGATAATATATGCTCATGAAGTGAGCAATTTGTTTTCCATATTCAGAGATCATTAAAACACTTAATTGCTTGCTTAGTATGGTAGGCTTATTGTTAAATGCTAACTTATTGTTCAAGAATTAGTAAATTGAAAGATATGTAAAACTGAATATTATGCTTCTAGTATGTGTTATCCTAGCCTTTCTTTTTCTTGGCGAATGATCAAAGTTCAGTACTATCTAATTATTATTTTTTAAATGTGTAGGAAAATATGGATGATGCAATTGGAAGCGGTGGCTTATAGAAAATTTGATCTATCGATGTGAATGTCGAAGAATTTTTGACAATTAGGATGTTTAATATTCGTGATACTATACGAACACATTTGATTTTCTAAATTTTATTGTACACATTTCAAAATATTATTTTATTTGTACGTGTAGTACGCGAAATTGAAATTTATTGCAAGTATATGTGAAACGACCTCGGTTAGTCATTTCGGAAGTTAGGACTCTGATTGGCGTGCCGATAATTTTAAAATGTTCGTAATATCCATTAGGACCTGCCTGTAAAATTTGAGCTAAATCAGACCTCGTTTCGTAGGCATCGGAAGAACATTTCAGTTTTTATTGTCGATAAATATTAAAAAGAGATTTTCGAGCTCGGTTTGGCGAACGAGTTCCGATTTGAAATCCGAAAGCGCTGTTAGGTTTGTATGATTATTTGTGATTTTTGTGAACTTTCGAAAGTAAATTTCGATGTTGTTCGGCTAGTTTCTGTTAAAATGCCGAAAGTTAAATAATTTGATTTTTTTCATTTAAATTCGCATCTTGAGTTTCGGAAGTCCGATTTGAGATCCGCTTTCGTGAGTATGTTACATATATTTTGTATAGCTTGTATGCAAAAGTTGGAATTATTTTGAATATCGTAGGGTTCCGTTTTAATTTTCATCGCGAAAAAGGAAAAAAAAAAGGGAAAAAGACAAAACTTAAAATGAAATGAAGTTAGGCGGTGGGGGATATATATCCCCCTGATCAATTTCAACAACAGAGGGAGAAAGAAGCACAGAAACGTGAGAGGTGAAGCAGAAACATGGAAATATGAAAAAAATGCCAGAAAATAAGAAGAGGGGCCGAAGAAAAGTAGAATTTTCACCCTGAAACATTCAGGTAATGATCCTAATATATTATTTGAGTTTATTACGTTGTTTGAATATGTTTTAACGGTAAAATTTGGAATATTAGACATCGTTTTAATAAGTATTAATAGTTTAAAGGGTCAAATGGACCCCGATAATGGAATTCATTATATATTCATACTCAGTGAGTTATGGGCAACTTATAAATGTAATTTATTTAGGGTTTGGTTATGTGACCTTAAACCCTGTACATAGGCCTGGCCTGCGTATCGCGTATGCGAATAAGGTATCGGGTTCCTACCTGGATTGCCCTAAGATGTGAGGAATGAAGCTTTTCGCCTAATTTGATATATTTTTCTGCTTATTGAATAGAGTGGGATCGTTTGGCAGTGAAACCAAAGGACAAGCGGTTATTGAATGGATGTACTAACTTTGTAACAAAGTAAGTAATCCATTCCTTTGGAGGTACCCGGCCTTGTGGATTTTCTACTACGTGTTCCTCACGTGTGTAGCTGCCGATAGGCGTGCTCCTTACACCTTAGCTTTGGATTTACATTGTGTATTATATGTTATGTCCTGTTGTTGGTACTGCATTGAGGAACTGAGCATTGTACTCTGGCTGTAAGTTGGCATCTACTTCCCGGCTGTCGATGAGAGTCCCGCGCCGGTGAAGGGTTATTATCGCATCATATTGCATTCATATGCATTACATTGCATATCATATCGGGTGCAGGAGTATTCCGCCCCAGGAGAGTGGAGGAGTATTCCGCCTCTGGTTTACATCATATTGAGGTTAGGAGGATTCCGCCCTCGGAGCAGGAGGATTCCGCTCCATTGCATCATATTGAGGGTAGGAGGATTCCGCCCTCGGAGCAAGAGGATTCTGCTCCATTGCATCATATTGAGGGTAGGAGGATTCCGCTCTCGGAGCAGGAGGATTCCGCTCCATTGCATCATATTGAGGGTAGGAGCATTCCGCCCTCAGAGCAGGAGGATTCCGCTCCATTGCATCATATTAAGGGTAGGAAGATTCCGCCCTCGGAGCAGGAGGATTCCGCTCCGTTCATTTGGAACATGTGACCCTTTGCATCATATTTCATTTCGTTTCATTTCATCTCACTTCATTTAATTTCATCTCAATTCATACCATTGTGTAGACTTGCGGTACATGACTGCTGTTCTGCTTATATGTGCATTGCTTATTTGTGGATATGTTCTGGCACGCACCCTTGGTTGAGTTTAGAAGTTTCTTACGTGTTTCCGGTTGTTATATGGCTCTGCCTTTTCATAATTTAAATAAAAGGAATTTGGTTTATCTGTTTCTTCTCCCTGATTAGCTATCCTATTCTTTTGAGGTGGCTAGTCTGCCCCACTTATTGAGTCCTTTTGACTCATCCTTGTTTGTTGTTTGTTTCTTGTCTATCTATTTCGTTTCGGCAGGTTCGCTCCAAGATTGAGTTCGCCACGTTGTGAAGGAGCGAAGACGACTTCAGCTGTCAGGGTGAGCCAGCTTTTATTCCGAACGGCCACCAGTTTATTGGTTATTATTTCAGTTGCATTCTGTTCCCTTCAGGAGGTATCTTTCTTCTTTTGTACTCTTAGATGTCTAGTTATGATAGCCCTAAACCTAGTATGTGGGTAGTCAACTGTAATTTTTTTTTTACAGCTTAGAGATATCATTATTTTGTACTTTTTCTAAGTCTTGTTATTATTTATAAATTGAATTATATTTATTTTCCTAATTTAATTGATAATGGTTCGGCCGACGGGTCTAGGGAAGGATGTCGGGTGCCCGCACGGCTAACCGAATTTCGGGTCGTGTCAGTTGGTATCAGAGCCATGTTTAGAGTCTATTCAGACTAAGACAGTCTATTAACGTCTCCACATTGTTAGAATTCATGTCTGCAGCTGTTGCTAGGCTGGCCAATGCATCAGCTTCCATATTTTCCTCTCTTAGTACCTGAGCAAATTTCCAGCTATGAAATTTTTTCAGCAAGGCCTCTACTCTAGCTAGGTATTCCTGCATGCGAGTGTTTTTGGTCGCAAATACTCCATTTACCTGGTTCACAACTAGCTGCTAGTCGTTGTGGAGGCTGACCTCCCTAGACCTCAATATGTAAGCTAATTCAAGGATAAGTAAGCAATCCACACCGGACTCGATCAAATTATTGTAATGCTTCGGGCTTGTTTATCTTTGATGATGTAATTCCGAACTACGCATCTGGGCAGATGTGTAGGCATTCCAATTCGGATTTGGCTTCGTACTTAGATTGCCATATTCCCCAAAAGTTTTATGTAAGCAGAACTACGCACGGTCTGATTCCCCAGGAGGGATACGTAGGCGCTCTCAACGGGCTCGACTCTATAATATTAAAATTTTTAGTTTCCCCCCTAAAAGTCAACTGGGGCAAATTTTGCAAAATAAGTTGAAAATTTGAAAGATAGCAACTGGGGCAGATTTTGCAAAGCGAGTTGAAGGCGTAAAGATCATAACTAGGGCAGATTTTGCAAAAGCCGTATTGCTTGACAAAGATAAGTTGGCGATGTTTCGAGAGTTATTTTGAGGGATAATGCAGAGTTGCAAAGATAAAGAACATTCAATATGTTCAATATATGTCACAATCTGAAATACGATAGAGTTCATTGGCCAAGTCTCAAAAGACGGATCACAAATCTAGGCAGAGTGAGAAAAAGGAAGCAGTTGCAGGATGAAGGCTCGAGTCAGCATGAATCAAACACTTCACCCTCCCTCCTAAAACTAACAATTTTTCTTTCAGTGCAGGAATTCTCAAAAACAACAAAATGAGGAAAATTTGCAACCATTTTGTCATACACATTGCACAATGTTGCCAAGATAATCAACCGAGATTGGAAGCGTTATCTGATTCATCGCATACGCGAAACGATTTTATTTTTCCCTCTATTTTGCCCTTGCTTAATCAAAACCTTATTGCTTTATTAACAACTTTACTTTACTCTTTGCAGGAATTAAGCATTAACTTTAGTTTTACTCAAGAACAACACTCAACCCTTTATGGCGTCACCAAATATAAGCCGGACGGCTTAAACTCTTGCTTTACATCTCCTTTATCTTTGACCTTTTTATGTCTATATGAATTTAATGAAAACTTTATTTTGCAGGCCATTTATTTTACAAGTATCAACATCAAGTCTATTGGTGACAACCGAAGACATCACTTTATTGTCATTATTTACCGTAGACAACCCGTGATATTACTTTGACAAAATTGTTACCAAAACTTATCATAGACACTTGATTGAGGTATCATTGGTACCACAGACCATCAAGGATGTTATTATTGAAGAAAATAGCCTTTATATCGGATCCATCATACACAATCGATGGTATTATTTTAAGGGATTTTCTACTTTTGATCTATCGTACACAATCAGTAGTAGTATTCTGATGGCTTATTATATGTGAATCATCGTATACAATCGGTGATATTATTGCAATGGCTTTATGAATTGGGATCATCGTGCACAATCGGTGGTATTTCTCCAACAGTTTCTTATATTAGATATATCGTGCACAAATCGATGGTATTATTCAAATGACTTCAGTTTCTTGGAATTGTCGTACACAATCGGTAATATTGTTCCAATGGCCTTCTTATATTGGATCAATTGTACACAATCGGTAATATTATTCCAATGGCTTTGCGGATCCATCGTACACAATCAATGATTTTATTCCAAAGGCTTTTAAATCGGATTCATCGTCCACAATCGATGGTATTCTTTCAAGGATTTTCTACTTTAGGTCTATCGTATACAATCGGTAGAATTATTCCAATGACTTTCTTATATTGCGTCAATCATATACAATTGGTGATTTTATTCCAATGGATTTTTTTTATATATATATATATATATATATCGGGTTTATCGTATACAATCGGTAGAATTATTCCAATGACTTTCTTATATTGGGTCAATCATATACAATTGGTGAATTTATTCCAATGGCTTTTTTATATATATATCGGATTTATCGTATACAATCAGTTTTATTATCTCAACGGGTTTATTATGATAGTTTTATTATCTAGTCTATCGTATACAATCGAAGACGCTACTTCATCAAGTCTATTGTGTACAATCAGAGACTCTTATTATGAAGTCTACCGTAAACAATCGGAGACATCACATTTACTAAGTCTACCGTAGACAATCGGATGCGTGGTTCTTTATCAAGTCTATCGTATACAATCGAAGACATTATCATTGAAGCCTACCATAAACAATTGGAGGTCTTTTATGAAGCCTATCGTAGACAATCGAAGGCGCTATTGTTATGGAGCCTACCATAAACAATCGGGGTCCTCATTATGAAGTCTATCGTAAACAATCGAAGACGTCATTATCATTTAAAGCCTACCATAAACAATGGAAGCCTTTTAGGAAGCCTATCGTAGACAATCGAAGGCGCTATTGTTATGGAGCCTACCGTAAACAATCGAGGGCCTCATTATGAAGTCTATCGTAAATAATCGAAGGTGTAGCTATTGTTATGGAGCCCACCGTAAACAATTGGAGGCCTTTATGTGAAGTCTATCGTAGACAATCGAAGGCTCTATTGTCATGAATCCTACCATAGACAATTGGAGACTCAATCATGAGTCATTGCCGAAAGGCGGCATTTTTATCCTTATATTTTATTTAAGTCTACTTTATGTTTCTATGGATTGAAGCCCTTTATTGTTTTATTTTCAGTCTGCCAACGGCCCTGAAGTCATCTTGCCTCACAAAGCTGGATTTCTTCTAGTTGATTGGAAACGAGCTTGTCATTGGCACTGAAACCAGCATCTACAAATTTTATTAATTATCTATTTCTTACTCCATTTATTAAGCCTTATTTGCAGTTACGCGCTTACCGTTTGTCGAGTTTATTACGGATATTAGCAGCACCGCAGCAGTATTTGGAGCATTACGTGGAACTCTTTCTTAGCAGTGAACTGGGGCAATCATTGATATGAGCTAGACTCGTCAACGAGGATCTGAAGAATAGCACTCGAACAAGCAAGTCTATCCTAATCTTTCATTTCGGATTAGGGTGTCAGTTTGGTTTCTTTCGTATTCGTGCCTTCTTTTCTGTTAATCGTGCAAGTCTTCGTTTCTAAATGTCGTCGAACTACATATGGCCTGATTCTCTTTCAGCCCGAGATATGTAGGCAACTCAGAAACCGGAGTTCGGTCATGTCCATAAGCCTCGCACTTTGGTCCTTGGAATCAAAGTCTTGGCTTTGTCGGGACAAAATGGGCTTTATGTCAACATCTTTACCCTGAAAACTCTTTCATCCTTTTCGGGTAAAGAGGGGCAGCTGTTGACACCCAATTTTGTCCCGAAAATTTCAATTAAAGTATAATCATTTTAAAATTAAAATCAATTTTGAAAAGTCAAAAGTAATTGAGTAAATTCAAAGAAAATGGTTAAATGTATAAAATATGGCCTTAATTTGAACCTATGCGTGCAATTACTCTATTTCCTTAATTTATTTTAAAAAGGGGCTAAAATCGCTCTCTAATCCTAAAATCTAGCATATCTATGCAAGACCAATATATACATTACCCCCCTTTCCTAAATCAGAGAATTCCCCAATTCAGAAACCCGTTTCTTCCCCAGCCCATTTCCTAACCCCGAGTACCCGATTCCCACCCTGAAAATTTTGAAGTCGATCGACCCCACTCGCCTCCACATCACCATCTCCGTACCAAGCTTATCCATTAGAGCCCGTTGGAGGGTTCTTTTGGTATTTCCGGAAATCTGATAACCCTAAGGGGCGCAAATATAAATGGGTTGTTTCTAGTTCAAGAGGGGACAGCGGGCTTGAGCAGAGAGGGTTCAAAAAACATTTTGAGCCGTTAATGGGGAGGGTCTGGAGCAGCAGCCGTTAATAGAGAAGAGAGCAGCAGCAGAAGAGAGGAGTTTCCAAAATTTTGAGCCGTGGATAGTGAAAAGGGATCCAGCGGCCGGAAAAGGGAAGTTAAAAGAAACGGCATAATATATAAAAATGCTATTTCAGTTTTAAATCCCTATCAGTGTTTTGGTTTCTATTTTTGAAGATTTTATTGTGTCGTCGCATCGCCATTCAAGTTGTCGACGTCGCTCGAGTCATCGTCTTGTTCGAGTGACATCGTTTCAGACCCTCTCCCTAGTTCGCTGCACTGCTAGAGGTAACAGCTTATCCTCTTTTTACATTTTCAGTTAGTTTAGAATAATGACTGCTCATACTCGTATTTTGTTGTCTTGGTTTGATCTTGAATCATATTTTGTATGATTGTTGATCCATAGTGAAAGACGAAATTGTGTTGTGTGTTTACTGTCGAGTAAAAGGAATGAAACTTTCTGTTCATTTTTCCTTAAAATTAGCTCAAAGAATTTGACTGCCTTAAGTCTTGATAAAGCTGGAATGTGACTACTGTTTTGCCTTTAGGTACCACTTATAATTGATTATGCTTTAATCAATCCCTATTTGAATCTAATCAACAGTTGCATTTATGGTATTTGAAGAATGAACCTGCGATCAACATATTGGTTAAAGTCTCAATCTTTATTTGTTTAGTATGAGCGTGAACCATTTCTTTATGAGTTTGTTCAAATCATTTTCTTTAAATATATGTAATAAGTATTGAAAAGTTTTAACCTTTCCTCTTTTGATAAGCTAGATTAAGAATCCTAGCAGAGTGTATAACTAGATCCCAAGTTTGGTTCAGCTCAAAGGTTGTTCCTTTCTTTGAAGATTAATATGAAGTTTAACATGTACCATTTTTAGTCCGATGTTTTATCAGTAAACTCTTCTTGGTTAAATGAAATTTCTTGTTAAGTTTGTGGGAGTTGCTTTATGTATGTTGAAACTCCTAAAAGTTAATAGGTTGCATCATTCTTTTCTAAAAACCATTTGCTTCCTAAAGTGTGTTAAATCAAATTTTAAATGTCAAAGGGATTTAAAGGGCTTGTAGAAACTGCGTAAGTAGAGACCAGACTTGAAAAGAAATTAATTTCATGATCCTTCACTTAAAAAGCATATTTAGATCAGTCTTTCATTGTCTTAAAATGATCAGTTAATAATGAATAGGATAAGTGCTGTGATCTTATCCTTCTTAAAATATTTGAAGTCTTATAGGCATAAATGGTTTTCTTGATTAAAGCTTAATTTGCTATAACTAAGTCTGGTCATATTCTGGTGTGCCTGCATGATTTTTATCATGACCATTCCTTCTCATTCTTGAGTTTTCATTTAGTTTTCATGCCTATTAGCTGAGTTTCTTTTGAATTTCTTCCCCTCTCCTCTCCTCTCTGATCCTACCTTAAGTTCAATGTCCAGCCTTCCCCTAATATTTCATTTCCTGGATTGGTGCAAGGTATGTTGAGTTTAGTTTGGTTCTGTTTATTCTATATAGTAGAGGGTGCAGGTTGTTTTGCAGAAGTTCTGGTGGTCTTTTCGCGTAAGTTTTGTTAGGGGTCAAGGCTTGATTGAGGTGGGTTGGAATCTGTGGCAATGGCAAAGGTTCTAGAAGTTGTTCTGGCCATTTGCAAATGCAGTTTGTTAGTTTCTTATAGCATAGGTTTGTAGGTGTGCAGAGATGTGTTTGTGTGTGCAGCAGTGAGGTTTGTTGTAGTTGATCCTGGTTTCTGCCTGTGGTGGAAAAGAGTGGTTCAGGATATGTTCTCTTGGAGTGTGAGAGAGTTCAGGGCCCTGGTAAGCTTAGGGAGTATTGTGTGAAGTGCTGCAGGTAGTGTAGAGGTTGTTTCTTATGGCTGCAGGTGGTCCAGGTGGTTCATAGAAGTTCAGGGGTTAGTTATTTTGTAGCTGGAAAATGAGAAGCAAGGGTTCGAGGGTGATGCTCCTGTTAAGTGGAGTCTGGTTTCAGGTAGTAGCTTAGGTGTGCTGTGAGTGAAAGAGATGTAGAGGGGTCTGTTAAGCAGGTTTGTATTCAGTTGTAAGTGGAGTTTTATTCAGGTGTGTGCAGTTGATGAATATCCGGCAGGTTTGTAGGAGTTTCGGTTGATGGTTTGCAGGAGTAATAAGAGGGAGTCCTGGTTGTTTGAGGAGTTATAGTGAGGTTTAGGGAAGTATATGTACGGGTGCAGGATCAGGTAGCAGGGAGTTGTTTCTTTTGTTGTTGTGAGTAGGCAAAGAGTAGAGGGTGTATTTAGTTTGTCTTTTCAGGTTGTAAAGGGTTTTTTTTCTTTAGAGGTCTGTGAGCTGTATGCTAAGTTCAAGGAGCAGCTTGCAGGGCGTGGGGGAATGTTCCCTTTTGGTTTCAGTACAGTCTCTTATTTGGTCCAGGTAGTGTGTGGAGGGGAAAGTTCTCTAAATGTTGTTTGTAGTTGATACTGTACTGATTGTTGTCTGTGTTCCTGATATTTAGCCCTAGTGATGGCATAAATTTGTTGACATGGAGTCTATAAGTTGATTGTTCAACTTTGCACTTGAAGAACCAGAATCTTTAAAATCCTTTTCTTCCAGAATTTAATGTTCAATGATTGTTAGCTAAATTATTATATGATATGTATCATCAAGTATGACTTAATTAGTCCAAATTCAAGCGTGCTCTCAATTTATATATTCTGTGATGTTCTTTAAAAAATATGTCTTAGCCTTTGGCATTCATTTGTTCACTTTATGGGTTCTTCCATTGATAACTGCTTTTGGTGTCATCTGTAAAGCAACAAAGTATCCCTAGTTCAGGAATCATTATATGTTTGTCTTTAAAAGTCACAAGTGATTATTTTGTTAAATGTGCGTTTTTAAAAAGTAAGATGTAATTTCAAATTTCATTTTCTTATGCGCAATGTTGTGGCTGTTGTTGGCATACTGTTATACAGTGTAAGCACCTAAGTGAAAATTGAAGTAAAAGTAAAGAAGTGTATAGATGGCTTAATGGCTTACACAATGATTGCGTTTTTCTTGGTTTGCAACTTTATTGGCATGTGTTCCATCTTTTCCTTTATTGGTTTGTTCCTCCTATTGTAAGTCATTTAATTAGTTGGGAGTTAGTTTTAAACTTTGCATGAACTCGTATTTAATTATTGAGTATTTGCTAATCGTTATTTCTTTATTACATTGCATGACACATCCTCGGGACGAGTTCGGGCAAAACTCGCAATTGGGATTAGCTCACTAGCTTGGAGTTGCATTGGGGTCGAGGTTCGGGCTCGAGTTCTCAAGATTATAGAAAACTTTAGAAAATTGAACGCTCCCGAGAGTTTGTCAAATTTCCGAGTTTTATCTTTCAACTCTTATCATTCCTTTCCCCTTTAGAATATTTATGTAAACTTTGTAGAAACATTTTATTTATTAATACATATGATTTGTTTGGATTACTTGATTCACTTTATGGTTATTACCTTTAAATTTTTGAGTTGTTATTTAATTGATTGTGAATAATGGCCAATTATGCAAATGCGTGCAAAATTTCATAAATTTTCAAAAAAAAAAAAAAACCACTTTTAATAATAGACTATAAGAAAAGACTTCTATCTTATCGATACGAAGTAGTTTCTTTAAAAATTCAGAAGTTATAAAGAAGTTTTAATTAACTTCTAACTGTCCCGAAACGACTTTGCAAAAAAGTGACTTAAAATCTAAATTCCATCTTATGGTGCGAAACTCGGGATTTAAAGTTAAAATTAAGCAAGTGCCATTTATGCGCTACCACATATGAGTTGGCAAAGAAATTAGGACGATCAAATCGCTCCTTTTTCAAAAGAAAATGCGCTTTTAGTTTATTTTATTTTATTTTATTTTAAAAAATAATTAAAGCTTTCAATAAAATTGTAAAATCTTCTGAAAACTTACTAAATTTAATTAGTTGAACTAATTAATAGTTCAATTAATTATTTTTTAGAAAAAACGCATAAATAGCACTTGCAAATTAATTTAGAAACCTGTCGGATTAACCGTTGTTAACAGAATTTCGAAAGTGCCTTAAAACCTTCTTTCGAAATTAACAAAACCTCTTACCTTAGAATCTCTGAAAGAAAGACTCCCTTTTTCCAAAAACGGAGTTTTTGCACGCATTTATTTATCTGGTTCCCTGTTTTTCCTTAAATTGGGTGGCGACTCCAAAAACTCCAAAAGAGTTAGTCCATCCTGTTGATATTCCTGAATTTAGTCCTTCGGGATTAATTTTTTGGAGGTTCAACAACTGCATTGCAACGTACTGCCTTCATCCCATCTCATTGTACCGCATACTAACTATTGTGTGTATTGTGTTGTGTTTTATGTATGCGGTATGTATACTATGTCGTGGACATATCTCAGTTTGCCTATATATTTCTTGCTCGTATTCTGAATTACGGGGATCGGGTTGCACGCTGCAACGGTATAAATATATGGATCGGGTTGCATGTCTGCACGTCGCAACGGTATAAACATATGGATCGGAATGAACACCGCGACGGTATAAATTTATGGATCGGGTTGCACGCCGCTACAGGATGTATTTCTGATTGTTGATGTGTTCGGGATACCTATATGTTCTGGCTATCTTATGTTCCTGGTTGTTGATGAGTTTGTGATTCCATACGTGTTTCTAGTTATTATCTGGCTCTGCCTTTTCATAATTTAAATAAGAGGAATTTGGTTTATCTATTTCTTTTCTCCCTAGCTAGCTATCCTATTCTTTGAGGTGGCTAGTCTGCCCCACTTATTGAGTCCTTTTGACTCACCCTTGTTTGTTGTTTGTTTTTGTCTATCTACTTCGTTTCGGCAGGTTCGCTCCAGGATTGAGTTCACCACGTTGTGAAGGAGCGAAGACGACTTCAGCTGTCAGGGTGAGCCAGCTTTTATTTCGGATGGCTACCAGCTTTATGTTTACTATTTCAGTTGTATTTTGCTCCCTTCAGGAGGTATCTGTCTTCCTTTGTACTCTTAGATGTCTAGTCTGGATAGCCCTAAACCTAATATGTTGGGTAGTTAACTGTAATTTCTTTTGTACAGCTTGGAGGTATCAGTATGTATGTGCTTCTTTTTCTAAGTCTTTTTCATATTTATGAGTCGAATTTATATTTATTTTCCTAATTTAATTGGTAAGGGTTCGCCCGACAGGTGTGGGGAGGATGTGGGGCGCCCGCACGGCCTAGCTGGATTCTGCGTCGTGTCAGATTTATATGTGCTTCAAGCCTTTCTCTGTAATTTGGAACACTGAAGAGATGCATTTGGTGCACTTTGTAGTAAGTGCAATAGAGGAAGGCTTAGCTAAAAACATGAATTCTAAGGTTTGAGAGTCTAATATTGCAAAATCAAGATTCCGACCAGGATGGTAATTTCGAAGCTTATTTTATGCGGATTTTAGTGGAAAGTCTGGACGAACCATGGTTCTATGGTTTCCTAGTCTTGGCTTGGAAAAAATTTGCTAGTTGATGAAGAGAAGATGAGCTGATAAAGCAAGCTGACAGACAAAGTAAAGAGGAGAAAATGAGATTGTCCATTGCCTATGTTTGTAGGAAAAGTTCGAAGTTGGTTTAGAAGAACAAAGAACCATGCTTTGCATTAGTTATAATTTAATTAATTATATTTAAGAACTATTCGAAGTTCAGGAACATTGTTTCTTTATTTGCTTTCTCCTCACCCTCACGTATCATATAAGTGAAATTCGAACAATGAATTTTAAAAAATGGCAAGAGCTCCAACCGGAAACGCAAGTAAAAATACTGCTATCAAAGCCAATGGAGGAGGAGTTCTCAAGAACAACTCCCAGAAGTGCTGCTCATCCGCTCTGACATCGATCGACTTATCCGCCTCCTCTTCGAGGATAAGAGGAGGCATGAGATGAACATCCACCATGTGGCCAAGATGCTGCTGCAGCGGGCGGGGGAGGATCTTGTCGACTACATCACCCCTCCCCCCTCCCCTCATAATAATTATTTTTTTAATTAAAAAAATATTAAAAAAAAGAACTTTCATTATGATTGCTCTTTTTTTATTAAAATTATTAATGAAAATCTCTACTATTATTAATTTCGTTGTGTTCCTGCTTTTATTTTATTTTATATTTATATCTTATTTTAATTTTCGCTCTTGTTTTCTTTCAAATTCCATTATTTCAGTTTGGTGTATAATAAATCAACACTAAGTAGATGAAGCGATAGGTTTTATCAGAAAGGAGAAAATAAAAATAAGTAATAAAGAAAAATACTTAAAGAAAATGGAAAAAGTAAAATAAGTAATAAGCAGAATATATAAATAACAAGAAAAGTGAAATAAACAGAAAAATGAAAAACAAAATAAGTAATAATGAAAATGGAATAGTAAAATAAGTAATAAAGAACAAGATTTAAAGAAAATAGAAAAGTAAATAAGTAATAAGCAAAATATATTAATAACAAGTAAGGTGAAATAAACAGAAAAACGAAAAAGTAAAGCAAGTAATAAAGAAAAAGACTCAAAGTAAAATAAGAAATTATGTAATAAAACGGTGTTAAATAATAATCTTTTAACCAGCACTTTATTTTTTCACTTTTGTTTGGTTGATTATAAACTAACAGTGTAGTCGATGAAAGAATGTAACGACTAGAAAATAAGACACAACTTGTTTGAACGAAGGTAAGAGATCCTTAACCGACTATTAACCAAATCAATCAGAATGAAACTTGATTATCGACCTTGTGTAATTTCACATTAAATCACTAAACCATGACTCGTATGTGTTGTTACACCTCAAATATTGGTATAATGTGCCCATTTGAGCGTTATGAGTCGTATAATGCATTATAATAACTTATTGATGCCCACAAGGGTATCACTCATCTATACATAAATCTACTATGTCTACTCTTGTTAAGCAATGCCGCCTTAGTGTTTTGACTCATATGTATTGTTGCACCTCAAATGTTGGTACAATATGCCCATTTGAGTGTTATGGCTCACTATTAATTAATACATGATAACAACATATTGACACGTACAAGAATGTAACTCATCTATACATAAGCCTACTATGTGTACTCTTGTTAAGTAATGTTTTAGTGTTACGACTCATATGTCTCGTTATACCCTAAATGATAGTATAATAGCTACACAACTCAAGTATACGCATGTATTAAGTCATGTTAATCCATTTATTTCATTTATAGACTTCACATAGAATAATTCTAATATTACCTATTTTGGATTTGGCAAAAATTACGTATATTAATTTTCAAGTGAGAAAGTTGATTATCAACTACAACTCGTCGATTATCCCTAACCCTAAAACATTGAATTAATAAGTCAATGAGAGAATATAACGACTCCCAAATAATGACTAAAAAAGACAACTTGTCAGAACAAAGGTATGAGTTCCTTATTCGACTATTAACTAAATCAATCAAAATCAAAGTTGATTGTCGACTTAGTTTAATTTTACATTAAATCAGTTATAAACTAAATGATTGGGTTAAAAATTATTTAACTTTCCCTAATCATTCCTCTAATGAAATAAGGACATTGTAACAACTTATTAACGCCTACAATAGTACAATACAACTGTATATCATGTACTATGTATATTGTTGTTAAGCACTGCCTTAGTGCTAGACTCATATGTCTTGTTGCACCACAAATATTTGTATATGTTACCATTTATACTTAGTGTAATAAAAAAAAGACATCCTAACAACTTATTAATATTTATAAGAGTACAACTCAATTATGCATCATGTACTACGTATATTATTATTAAGTAATCTTAGTGTTAGAATATGTCTTGTTACGCCACAAATGTTACTATTTCTCTACAATATATAAGCGGGAGTTAGCTGTGCGAACAAGGGTAGTTTAGGTATTTCAGTATTACTTTTTGGGGGTGAAATGGTTATTCTATTATTTTAAACGACTTACATGTTAATTTTGAAATGCAAGTGAAAGGCGACGTGTAACTCAATTTATTTTTCTTCACTTTCTTATCTGTTTGACTGTTTCTTTCGTCAAATTTACCATCTTCTGACTTGATCTATTCTTCCATTCAGTGATCTTTTCTATTAGTTACAAAGAATTCCGGTGAGTATTTTGTCTTTGGCATTTTTGGTTGTTTGTCTTTTTTGGTTTGATATCAATTTTATGAGTTCTACTAATTTTTTTTCTATTTCTTTGGGAGCATGCAAACCTTTGATTTCAATTCTTACAGATTACTGATTTAGAATCTCCATTTTTCTATGAATTTATTTTTTTATTTCTGTTCTATTTTCTTATTAATTACGTGTAAAAGATTTTGAATTTTTTATTTACATGTATCAGGTTTTTCCTTTTTTTTTTTTTTTTTTTTAATTGGTGGATTATATGCATGTAGTTATTTGTTCAAAGGCTTCTACCGGAAATTTCTGCTCAGGTGCACAAAATGGAAGAAAAAAATTGTAGTCAAAAGTGTTTGATGATTTGCTTGAATAATTTCTATGCCATCTCTTTTTCCATAGGTGATTTATAGGACATTTGAGAGAAGCTTTGCCAACTATATTGTATAACTGTAAAAAATGTAATGTATCCTTTACTGGAGATGTGTTTCTGCTGAAAAAAAAAAGAGATGTGTTTCTAAATTTATTATTTATCTAAAAAAAGAGATTTAACTAATTTGAATAACTCTAGAAAAAGCTATCTTTTAGCATAGGGGGTAATCTATGGTTAACTTATCTAAAATTGAAGGGTAGATCACTGCTAGGGAAAAAATATTCCATCTGATGTTACTAAATACGCAAATTTACTTGCATGTCTCTGTAACCTTTTCAGTTTCAAAATTCAGAACTCATGTAGTTTGATAGATCAAGGTGAAATTGTCATTTTTGTTTGCATGATTTTTGAACTGCACAATATACATTATTTGTGCCTTTTTTTCTCCACTAATTTACAGGAGTAGTACAATATTAGTCTATTTGTACTTTATTCCCTTTGACGACAGAAATCATTCTGGTTCTTGACTTGGAATACAGTACAATGCCAACAAATTTTATTCAAACAAGGTATAGAGATGACGCGTCCTATAGAATTAGTAAAATAGAACATTTAGTGGTTTTCTCAGAAAGAAGAATAAATGATTATGCAGGAAATTGGAGCTTGAATTGTACAAGAACGAGGAAGAAGTAGCGCATACAGCCTTCCATGCTTGGTATGCTCGGCTGTATGGCCTGGGAAGAGTGAAAAGTTGAAGAAATCAAAGACTAGCAGCGCATACAGCCATGAGCGCGAGGCATGCTCGGCTGTATGCGCCGAAAAATAGTCCCAAAGCAGCTTGGAAAGGCTAATAACGTGGGCCACTTAGAATATTCCGTATTTAAACCCTTGTAAACATATTTTTAGAGATTATTACGTACTTTTGGAGGCAAGAATGATAGTAGAGGCTAGAGCATTAAAGATTCATCACATGAGTTGTAAATCTTCTTCCCTCTTGATTGTTTCATGACTTTTGAATTATTTTGTGAGAAAACTATCTTGTCTATGAGTAGCTAAACTCTATTATTTTATGGTTATGGGTTAACCGTAAAAGTTGTACTCCAAAGTTGATTGAAATACATTAAATTTATCAAATTGAGTTGTTTATTTAATTCTGCTCTGAATTACTTGATTTCCTGGCCAGTTGTTAAGTACTATCCATGAACCTTGAACTCCAAAGTGGGAACCGTAGGTTGCAATAGAAATAAATAAAGTGTGTTCCTGAACCTGGGCATCGGGGAATGCTTTCGCGGTTAGGATAGAAATATACCTAATAATCACGCTTAATCAGTATACAGGAGAAGAGCATGCATTCTTGTTAATTCTAATTCCATAGACATATAGGCGTTAAGTCAGCTTGAATAGGCGAGCAGGGTATCGAAAGAGCTCTATGAGTATAATCAACCATGTGATTAGCAACTCAGATAAATAAAGTTAATTCAATTAGCGGAGGAGTGCAACTGGATTGGTGAACGTCACATAATCCTGAAATATTTCCTCTCACTGATATCTGAAACCCTTGAATTGTCTTGCATTCAATTCTTACTTCAATTACTTTTAGTCAATTAGCTTAATTAAACACAATCGAAATTTGGTTGAACTCTCTTGAACAATATTTGAATTAAAGTTTGTCTAGTTAATAGTTAATCGATAATCCTCGTGGGAACGATACTTTCTTATCACTTTTTTACTTGATCGACTGCGTATATTTGCGTGTGCGTTTCAGGCGACAAGTTTTTAGCGCCGTTGCCGGAGACTAAGATTTAATTGGTTTCTAGATTAGCTTTTATTTGTTATTTGTTTAAGATTAATTTTTGTTTTAGTTGTCTATGGGTGTTTCAGGTTTTGGCTTGAATGCGAAGGAGCAAGAGTAGTGATAAACTCAACACTTTTGAACCTGAACGACTTTTTCACAGGCTAAGGAAGGAGGCCAGACTCAAAGCAAAGCTAGAGAAAGCCCTTATTTCTGAACCTGCAGAGATGCCTGAAAATTCAAACCGCGCCATACTGGATGTGGCCAGACCAACTCTTGATAACATGGCCAAAGCTATTGTGAGGCCCACCATTACTGGTAAATTTGAGCTGAAAGACAGTATGATCCGACTCTTCCAGTCTAATGGTCAGTTCGCGGGCTTATCACATGAAGATCCTCAACACCACATGCAGATTTTTTTGGAGATCAGCGACACTTACAGATATGATGATGTGTCGGATGAATATATACGGCTGACTATGTTCCCATTCACTTTGCTGGGTGAAGCAAAGAAGTGGCTCTTGATCCAGCCACCGAACTCCATTAGCTCTTGGTATGAACTGGCAAGGAAGTTTTTGATCAAATTTTTTCCATCGGGCAAGACTGCAAAGATCAGAGGTGAGATAGTGTCATTTAATTAGAGTTCATCAGAGGAGATATGTGAAGCATGGGAAAGGTTCAAGGCATTGTTGAGAAGCTGCCCACACCGTGGTCAATCAAAAGAGGTATTGGGACATATTTTTGTTGAGAGATTACAATCGCATAGTAAAATCTTGCTGGATGCTTATTGTGGCGAACCGAGTCTAGAGAAGCAGTATGATGAGCTAGAGATCATTCTTAACAAAATTTCAGAAGGAAATCAGCATGATCAAGGTGACTCAGGCAGAGGCAAAAATCTCAAGTTAGGTGGAAAGATGGAAGTGGATGTACTGACAGCTATGAGAGCTGAAATGGCAACAATGCAACACTCTGTTAAGCAGCAACTTGAAGCAGTACTAGTCCAGGTAAGCAAGCCACAGGCTCCACCCCAGGTTCAACAAGTGCAATAAACTTCATTCTGCGATGTGTATGGTGGAGCTGATCATATAAGTAATGTTTCCCCGGACAACCCAGAGTCTGCATATTACGTGGGTCAACAGAGCAGGGGTTTCAACCAAAATGTTCAGTATGGCAACACTTACCCGTCTAACTTTTGTAACCACCCTAATTTCTCATGGGGCGGTAATCAAGGCGGGCAAGGCATCAGACAACCTCAAGGTAATACTCAGCAAGTGCAGAATCCACCGCAGCAGAAACAACATGAGACGCCAAAAATAGAGGCAATGATACAACAACTGGCTGTTGATCTTAATCAGAAAATTACAACTCTCCAGTAGAACCAGGACAGTGCCATTCGCTCTTTAGAAAAACAAATGGGACAGCTTGCTAGTAATCAAAATACAAGGCCACTTGGTGCATTGCCTAGTAATACTGATCCCAATCCTAAGGAACAGGTGCAAGTAGTTTCATTAAGAAATGGGAGAGAGCTGGAAGAATTGCCAAAGAAGCCAAAGCAGTCACACTCTGATAAAGAAAAAGAAGCCGAGCTAGTAGTCGTAGTCGAGAAGGAGGTAGAAAAGCAAGAGGCAGTGATTGCTGCTAAACAACCACCTCCTTTCCCTCAAAGGTTGCAAAAGAATCTGCAGGATCTCGCAGTCACAAAGATCTTGGGCATACTTAGTCAGACTAGTATCAATATTCCATTGCTAGAAGTGCTCCGAGGAATTCCAAAGTATGCCAAGTACATCAAAGACATAGTGTCATCAAAGAGGAAACTCAATGAATTTGAAACTGTGGCACTTACTGACGAGTGCACATCCAGGGTTCATAACAAACTCCCACAAAAGTTGAAGGATCTAGGTAGTTTCATTATTCCTATTCGTGTTGGCAACATAGCAGTTGGTCGAGCCCTATGTGATCTAGGGGCTAGCATAAATCTTATGCCATTGTCTGTGTGCAACCAACTGGGTCTCGGTACTCCAAAGCCAAAAACGGTCTCACTTCCGTTAGCTGATCGGTCTACTACTTATTCTGAGGGGGTGATTGAGGATGTATTGGTTCAAATTAGTCAATTTATTTTGCCCGCTGATTTTGTCATCCTGGATTATGAGGCAGATAAGGAAGTTCCTATCATCTTGGGACGGCCTTTCTTAGCCACTGGTGATGCTGTGATCTGTGTCCGAGAGGGAAAAATGACAATGAAGGTGGATGATCAGGAAGCAGTTTTTACTGTGTACAAGGCTCTAAAAATGCCTAACCATCATGAAGAGTTGTCCATGATCACAGTGAGTGACCCGGAGGAGAAGTCGAGTGATCCAGCTGATTATGTTAATGATGATTTGCAGCGAGCACTGATGTTGGGAGAAGAAACTAGTAAAGATGCTGATATAGAGGAGATGTTGCAGCGTTTAGACTGCTCTTGTGACTATATTATGGGGTTTCCTAATTTTGAGCCTCTAAATAGACCATAGACCGCTAGGGCTACCGCCCAAGCCATCTATTGAAGAGGCGCCCAAGCTTGAGCTCAAACCTTTACCTGCTCATCTTCGTTATGCCTATTTGGGACAATCTAACACTTTACCTATGATTATTTCTTCTCTGTTGTCTGACCTGCAGGTAGAAAATCTGTTGAGAGTGCTACGAGAGCATAAGAGTGCTATTGGTTGGACCATAGCTGATATCAAGGGAATAAGCCCGGATTTTTGCATGCACAAGATCTTTATTGAGGAAGGATACAAGCCAAGTGTGGAGCATCAGCGTCGCCTCAATCCAATAATGAACGATGTGGTAAAGAAAGAGGTGATTAAATGGTTAGATGCATATATAATTTTTCTTATCTCTGACAGCAAGTGGGTAAGTCCAGTGCAATGTATCCCTAAAAAGGGAGGGATGACAGTGGTGCAAAATGAGAATAATGAACTTATCCCCACAAGAACTGTTACGGGGTGGAGGGTGTGATTGATTATAGAAAATTGAATAAAGCCACCCGGAAGGACCACTTCCCCTTCCCTTTATTGATCAGATGTTAGATAGGCTAGCTGGTCAAGAGTATTACTGTTTCCTTGATGGTTACTCTGGCTATAACCAGATATGGATTGCTCCCGAAGACCATGAGAAAACTACTTTTACATGCCCTTACGGTACCTATGCCTATAGGAGGATGCCATTCGGGTTAAGTAATGGACCTGCGACTTTCCAAAGGTGTATGATGGCTATTTTCACTGATATGGTGGAAAAATTTGTCGAAGTGTTTATGGATGATTTTTCTGTCTTTGGTTCTTCTTTTGATGCTTGTCTAACTAATCTTGGTCTAGTGCTTGCTAGGTCTGAAGAAACTAACCTTGTTTAAACTGGGAAAAATGTCATTTCATGGTTCGTGAAGGTATAGTTTTGGGACACAAGATATCCAGTGCTGGAATTGAGGTTGACAAGGCGAAGGTGGAGGCGATTGAAAAATTACCTCCGCCCACGTCTGTGAAGGGAGTCCGAAGTTTCCTCGGACATGCTGGCTTCTATAGGAGGTTTACTAAAGATTTTTCTAAAATTTCTACTCCTTTGTGCAGGTTACTTGAGAAAAAAGCAGCACTTGTATTCAATGAGGCCTGTCTGAGGGCCTTTAACGAAATGAAAGAGAAATTGGTATATGCACCAATAATAGTGGCTCCTAATTGGACTGCACTATTTGAATTAATATGTGATGCTAGCGATGTCGCTATTGGTGCAGTCCTGGGGCAAAGGAGGAACAAGGTGTTCCATTCCATTTACTACGCCAGCAAAACTCTCAATCTCGCCCAATTAAGTTACACAGTTACTGAAAAAGAGTTGCTGGCAGTAGTATATGCCCGTGACAAGTTTCGGGCATACTTGGTTGGAACCAAAGTTATTGTTTACATAGATCATGTATCAATCAGGTATTTAATTGATAAAAAAGATGCTAAGCCTCGACTAATTCGTTGGGTGTTATTGTTTCACGAATTTGACTTGGAGGTCTGGGACCGTAAGGAAACGGAAAATCAAGTAGCTGACAACCTATCAAGGTTGGAGAACCACAAGCATGTGGATGAAGGAAGTTTGATCAAAGAAACCTTCCCTGATGAGCAACTTTTTGCCATAACAAATCGCTCGGACCCATGGTATGCTGACTATGTCAACTATTTGGTAAGTGAGGTAGGGCCACCACATCTGACTGTAGAGGGTAAGTGTCGGTTTTCCATGATGTGAGATTTTATATGTGGGATGAGCCGTTTTTGTTTAGATTATGTGTAGATCAGTTGGTGAGAAGATGCATTCCTAAAGAATAGACGGAGGTTGTTCTACAAGAGTGCCATGCATATCCTTATGGGGGTCATTATGGTGGTGACAGAACAGCCGCCAAAGTACTTTAGTCCGGGTTCTATTGGCCGACACTGTTCAAGGATGCTCACGCTTTTGTAAAGAAATGTGATCGGTACCAAAGAACCGGCACAATCACAAGGAAGCAAGAGATGCCTCTGCAAGGCATTCTAGAGGTGGAGATTTTTGACGTGTGGGGGATCGACTTCATGGGTCCCTTCCCTCGTCGAATGGTAGAAAGTTTATTTTACTGGCGGTGGATTATGTGTCTAAGTGGGTAGAGGTTGTTGGTCTTCCTACTAATGATGCGAATGTGGTGGTGAGTTTCGTCAATAAGAACATTTCACCAGATTTAGAGCTTCACGGGCTTTGATTAGTGATGAAGGTACACACTTCTGTAACAAGTTGCTAAACAACCTTCTAGCTAAATACGGGGTCAAGCACAAGGTCGCCACCGCCTATCATCCGCAAACTAGTGGGCAAGCTGAGGTATCCAATAGAGAGGTGAAGCAAATTCTTGAGAAGACTGTCAGTGCGAATAGGAAGGATTGGGCTACCAAGCTCGATGATGCACTCTGGGCATATAGAACAGCTTATAAAACTCCAATTGGGACTTCACCGTACAAGCTGATCTATGGAAAAGCGTGCCACTTGCTAGTCGAGCTTGAGCACAAGGCCTATTGGGCGATTAAAAAGCTAAATTTTGATATGGAATTGGCGGGTGAAAAGAGATTGTTGCAACTCAATGAACTTGATGAGTTTAGGTTGCACGCTTATGAAAACGCCAAGTTATATAAAGAGAAAATTAAGCGGTGGCATGACAAGCGCATTCAGCACCGTCACTTTGAGCCGGGCCAACTAGTTCTTTTATTTAACTCCAGGTTGAAGCTCTTCCCTGGTAATCTCAAGTCGAGGTGGTCTAGTTCGTTTGAAATCGGTAAGGTTATGCCCCATGGAACGATTGTACTGCAAACCCCGGGTTCCGACAAGTCATTTCTAGTGAATGGGTAAAGAGTGAAGCGATATTGGGGAGGTGAAGTCGATAGGCTTAAATCCTCCATTTTTTGGTCGACCCTTGAAAAAGGGATGTATTCGTCGTGCCGCGACGTTAAATCAAGCGCTTCATGGGAGGCAACCCATGTTTTATCGCTTTCTTTAGTTAGTTAATCCATGTTTTATTTAAAAAAATGGAACTTGGTGAGATTAATGCGTTTGTGTAGTGTTTTTCCAGGTTCCCGAGGCTCGAAAACAGTTGGAACAGTGAAAGGAGCCTGCACCAGACATAACAGAAGCAGAATTCAAGCAGTCCAGAGCATACAGCCTTGTGCGCGTCGCATGGCAGGCTGTATGCTGGCTGTTACTTGTTTTTCGAAACATATATTAGAAACAGTGTTGCAGCTTCTAACGCATGCTCTACTATTTGGATAATTAGCTCTGTACAGTCTGGCTCGCGTCGCACGCTATGCTGTATGTGAGTGTTGCTCTAAATTTTTATAAAACAGTGTTGCCAGCTCGATCGCTCAGGCCACTGCTTGTGCTGAGGTGATTCAAAACAGCGACGGATGCGTCGAATCCCTTACTGTATGTGCAGGTATCCTTATTTTCACTTAAACACACACACAACACAATCCAAAAGAACAAAACAAAGAAACACGCTGTTTTGCTTAAGGAAAAAAACTGCTGATTCGTATCCCTTGCAACGTTCCAGGTATGATCTGTTCCTCTGGTTCTCTCTTCCCTCTTTGTCCTCTCCATTCGACCTCACTGCTGCTACAAGTGCTGCGTGCAGTTTTTCCCAATCTCCCTCTTCCCTTAGACTTAGTTTAACTTCAAGTTGCGATGATGAAAAGTGGTGTGAATTCAATTTTTTTATTGGTATCTACTGTGGGGGGTGCGATGATGCACCGGGATGAGTATTACATGTAAGCTCCAGGAGTTGGGAGGTCAAAACAAAATCAAATAGCTCACATACAAGCTGTCCAAAATCGTGTACGTAAGGTGTTCGATGAAATTCCCCAATAAAAATTCCAAGCATTCGGCCAAGTCCGAGTAACCGACAATTATAGGGTATAAGTTGAACATAAATGTGTTAGAATTAGGTCTTAGGAGCTGAGTTTAGGGCGTTTTAACTTGAATGACACACATTGCACGACACTCACACATGACGAGTGTCGTTTTGCACATTAATCGAGTGAGCCGCTGCCCCATTATGTAATTCATGGGCTGCTGTAGTTATTTTGCTTAAGATAATATTTCTCCATATTTTTGGGATGAAGAAGAGCATAAGTGTGGGGTGTATGAACCCCGTTTGTACACTTTGGCGATTTTTAAAACATGAGAATTGTTTCGAATAAAGAGGTGCGCATTGAGGGAAGTCTGAGTACCTCGCGAATGACACCATGAGTGTACTATGAGCATAAATTGATTGAATGTGAAATACACTTGAGCTTAAGTATGGGGTGTGTGCGCACCAATGTGAATTTAATGCAAAGCTTGAATTGGACGAGTTTCTAGCTATTTTAATGAACTCGGTTGTAATTCATTGGCTAATTTTAGATTGTTTGGGTGCAGGTATTTCATTACAAAATGATTGGTGGCCAACCACCCCGGAATCAAACATAGGGCAAGGATAAACGAGAGTCCCGCTCAAAGAGGAAACAAAATACACCTGCCCCGGAAGTGTAAGAGGAGAATGCTGAGCTTGAGGTCATATCTTTAGCAAAGAAGAGATCGGCTCCAAGTGCCCGGACCATCTTCGCTTCTCAGGCTACCACGGGCAAGAAGAAATCAACCAATGTGAAAGAAAAGCTAGTGGTGATCCGTGAGGGTGATGCTTCTAAACCACCGGCTAAGAAGAGAAGAGTAGTTTAAGACAAATGGAAGAAACCATTGGAGCAGGATGATAAGGACGACGAGCAGGTTGATGATAATGCTGAAGATGAGTACATTCCCACTCCAGTGCTTGATGACATTCCGTACACGAGTAGCCCTATTGACATATCATTGTGGGAGGACACATTTGAGAGTAATAATGCATACATGGAACACCAGTGGATCGTCAAGAAGCAGATCACGCAAGAAAGGCCATTGAACTATCATGCTTGTGAGAATGCTTGCCCAACTATTCTGGATGTTGTGAAAGATAGGAAGTGGGACAAATTTATACAAGGTCCCAAGTGCAAGGCAAACATTACTGCTGTTCAAGAATTATACGGTAACTGGGAGGATCCGACGAGCAGCATGGTGTGGATTAGAGAGGTTGAGGTCGATATCTCTGCCAGAGCCATTAATGCATACTACAGGGCTAATGAAGTGGCAATGGATGACTACAAGAAGATTCTAGAAAAGCCAGACTTTGAGGATGTCATTCAAGTATTGTGTAACTTACCAGCTATTACTGATGATAGTGATTCCTCAAAGCCTGCATGGTTGCACAACACTAAGAGAAAATATGCTACCTTGCCAAAGAAGTTCATGTCTAGGGAGAGTAGATCTTGGTTAAACTGGGTGTCCAACAGAATAATGCAAGCAGATCATCAGACAAATGTCCTTCGGGAAATAGTGCTTCTCATTTATGGTTTGATGACTGGGATAGTGTTGAACTTGGGAGAGCTCATGTATGAGCAGATGGTACGTACTCGGAAGGAGAAGACTTTGAAGCTGTACTTTGTGCATACTTTGATGGCTCTGATGAGGAATCACGGGGTCCCCTTCTGTACGGGTTATGATTTTCTAGAGGTACCCAATGCGCACGACATTACATCGGTGCATGACCCGATTGCGGCCAAAGAGGATAAGAGATCTACGTCAGAGCGACTTGAAGCATTTGAGGCCGAGCTGGCCAAGCTGAGAGAGGGGCAACAGGCCGAGCTGGCCCAGCTGAGACAGGAGCAGGCGGCTCAAGATACCCTGATGTTGAGTAGACTGGAGGAGATATTTTCTTCTATTCAGAGTACCAGAGTGACGCGTTCCATTGGCGTCCAGATGAGGCAGAGTCCAGTCATGAGGTTGTGGATTTGAGTGCTACTGATGGCACTGCTACAGAGCCAGCTCCGGCTACTGATACTACCATGGAGGGGTTGCTGATCGATGCTATGGATGCAGCTAGCACTACATTGTTAGATCCCTCCACTGCTCAGACCGCAGATTCAGATCGGTCTGCAGCACCTCCAAACTGCAGTTTGAGGGAGCTTTTTGATACTCACTCTTGTTCATTATTTCTGTATTTGTGCAGTGGGGACCATGTACTATTTTAAGTGTGGGGTGGGGTATCATGACTTATAATTGTATTTTTACTGCTTTTATTTTAATTTGTAGATTAGTGGCATAATCTTTGGGTTTTCTTCAAGCCACGGTTCTTTCCCGAGGATGCCTTTTGTTTTGAACCGGGTATTTTTAGATAAAAATAAAAAAAATATTAAAATTTAAAATACAAAAAAAAAAAAAAAAAGGAAATATGAGTAACTAAGTGGTGAAGCTTTCTCTGTGAATTGTTTGATACTATCATATTTAATCCTTTGCATGCAAGTTGAACTTCCCTAGAGATTTTTGGTGTGAGTTATGTATTGGATTGATAGTCAGTCTTGTTAGTAACTCTTCGGCTCAGGTTTCTGACTCTGAGTGCTGACTGAATAGCATGACTTGTCTCGCTTATTTTTGTTAGGTGTTGGAATTGTTCTGTCTTGAGTAGTTCATGTACCATGAGTGGTGAGATGCTTGTATTTCTTCTCGTGCTTGCATCATTGGTCTAGAACTTGCCCCGCGTGTGTTCAAAGCGAAATCCTAGGTTTACTCTAGTCGGGAGATGATACATGCGTTTCTTTGATAAGCCCTTATTTTGCAACCTTGATTAGCCTACCCATTTATATATATCGCTTGTAACCCCTTTTTGAGCCTATTAGCCTTTTTTTGGCACCCTCATTACAAACCTATGCTTTTTATTCTTAATTACTCTCTTTTTGAACCCTTACTCCTTAGAGCACTTTATTTGAAAAATACTTTTGTTAGTGGAGTTATGGTTGGAGAAATTTAGTGGCTTTTGAGTAGCGTCAATGAAAAAAAAATATGGTGTAATTTGAGGGTAAGTACATTGGCAAGGTTGAGAAAAAAATATTTGAAAAATAAAAGAAAAAAATGAAAAGAGAAAAATAAAGAAAGAAAAAGAGGAAAAGTTCTCAATCCTTGCTAGTGTTGTGCAAAATTAAGGAAAATACTTAAAGTGAGAGGAAAGTTTTTGGTTGATGTTCGGGTGGTAGCTTGGTTGGTTTTGTGAAGAGTTGAGCTATAAAAATTGAAAGTGATGTATTAAAGTGCTTAGGGAGGTAGTCACTATTTTAACCATATATATCATACCCGTGCTTTAGCCTGCATTACAACTCTTAAAGTCCTAGTTAATCCCGGATAGGAGCGAGCCTACATTAGTGGAGTCCTACACTACGGGCAAGCCTATGGTGCCATTGTGTGGCACTTGAATTTCTTTGTGAGTGTGAGAGAATTATTTCTATCTTGAACGTCCCTTATAATTCATTTGATATATTTTTGTGTGATTACTAGACTTTGATTGGTGAGGGCACATGGATTATGAGAGGTTGGATCTTTTATTAGGCCCTGATCTTGAGCGAGCGGGCATGCCGTGAGTAAGTTAGTGTGAGGAGTCATTTCTTGAGGCGTGGATGTTGCTACTTGATTGTTTTGATAATCCTTGTTTTCTAAATGTGTGGTGTGTAAAGATGGGGAAGTTGTGTGCTTGTATGTTTGGTGGCTAATTGTTGGTATCTACCTATTTCATAGATGCGCTTCCTTGGAGTTCTTGAGTTGGTTGGATGACATCTATTGAGTACAAGTATGTTGGGTTTGTTTGTTCAGGGACGAACAAAGTTTAAGTATGGGGTGTTGATGTTGAGCGTATATCTTATGTTTCGGCGTCGATTTCTTATAGCTTTTGTGTTGTTTTCATTGTATTATGTGCCCAACAATGACTGATTGGAGGTAAATTCTAACTTGATGTGTTTAAATATTTTAGGAGCAAAATGAAGGAAATTGGAGCTTGAATTGTACAAGAACGAAGAAGAAGAAGCGCATATAGCCTTCCATACTTGGCATGCTCGGCTGTATGACCTGGGAAGAGTGAAAAGTTGAAGAAATCAAAGACTAGCACTACAAGAAAAATAACTTTTAAAGACCAACATTTGATGACCAGTTGAAAATCTGGTCCTTAAAGGTCTACTTACGTGGACCGGATTTTTTACTGGTCCTTGGTTCATATTTCAGTCGTTTAGTTAATGACGGGATTAAAACTGGTCCCCAAAATATATGAGTATTTGGTCCTTAATTTCTTAATTTGAGCGGGACTAAAGGCAACACTTAAGTTCAACTTAAAATGTCAATGAAAAAGGGCTTTTGACTTTTCACAACCCTCAGACCCCTTACACACTTATCAGAAGCGTCACCTCCATATCGCAGCGAAACCCATCTTCTTCAGAGCGTAAATCACTCGACGTTACATTACTGTCGGCCTCTGAGATAGTCTCCGATTGGATCGTCAAACTCTCCACCATCGACCTGGAAGGCCACAAACGTGAGATAATATTACTCTCGGGTCAAACACTTCTCAAAGCCCTTACAAAATCTAGGGTTAATTGACCCGGACTCTCATCGACTTTAAGAGATAAATCCGTGTTCTCTTTGCGCTGGAATTGCTCGAGAGGAATTTCTAGGGCTAGGGTTGGTTGTCAGGTGGTTCTCTCACAGCCTCAAGGTATGGTTGTGGTTATTCCTTAACCCAAGCCTTATATTACAGAAGTTAAATGGTTGGTACTGGGAGTTTACTTACCCTGTTCCTTTGATTTCTATTTTGTTTACTCCCAATACCTAGCCGTCCATCTCTCGAAAGCGCTAACCCTCATTGTTTTCTCAATCGATTGAACAATTTTTCCCTGTTTTTACTGAACTTCTTAATTTTTTGTGTTTCTTACTGAAAGTTATTATTTACTCTAATCCCATTTAAAGTTCCATCTTGCTCAATGTCTTGTGTTTTTTTGCTCAAAGAGAATCTGAATTGTCATGCTTATGTTGTTGCGGTTGCAACTCTTCACTTGGAAATTTGTGGATTTCCAGAAAAGTTCTGTTTTACGACATAATACATGCTAGGGAAGCTAGTTCTCTTAATAATTATCAAGGGGTGGAGTGTAATCACGCCATAAGTGTCCCTCAACCGTAGCCCCTAAAGTGAAGTCAGGTTAGTAATTGCTGCAACTAATATATTGATACTCATTTGTTTAAAATTATGCATTACAATATGGATACCCCACTACTGATGGTTGTGGTGCTGTAATGTGAAATTAAAAGATCAGTTTTTTTAGCAGTGAAGGGTTTCCTTTGCATACAAGATTTCGTTGTAATGGTTAATACTTTAACTGTATCAGCGTATCTGCTTCACAATTGCCTTATAAGTTTTCGTTAATCTAAGTGTAAACAGTTTTCTCACTAAGAGCATCAATCTTAACTGTTGCACTGCGTCGTGGCTGGCCTTTCACTTGATATAGGGAAATAAATAGAGTAAGCTATTTTCTTATGATGGGCTGGCAGTATTCATCCTTACATGACTATTTCTTTCATATCTTGTCTTTCATATCTTGTCAAGTAGTTTATTGTTCTAAATGAATTCAAGTTCGGAAAACTAATTTTTGTTCAAATATATCAGGTTAAAACCGACGTGTACAATTCATCTAATATTGCAGAATGCAGAGTAGTTGTCGTCGCTCTTTGGAGGTCCTCTAAATGCATTTTAGGATTTCTGAGAAGGAAAGCGAGTATGGCCATGTCAGAAAGGCAAATTTCTTCTCCTTATACAGGTCTTTGCTTGTTTCTTTCTGATCGAGTGAGGCATCTCATGAGTAAAGCTAGTACGGCTATGTCAGAATAGGATCTGTGATTACATCTCGCACTCCACTCTATGGCTTTTGGGGGTACTAATTATGTCTTTTGTAATAGGTGTTTGGACCAGTGGTTGTTGCTGATGGAACCAGGGTGGGGGGTGCTATGTATGAACTAGTTCATGTCGGACATGACAATCTCATTTTGGTGAAATGGTTAGGCTGGAAAGAGATTCTGCTACCACTTAAGGTACACTATATTGATCTTGGTCCTATTAATTGCAACTCTTCCTGCTTATGCTTATCCCTGCAATATCTTGTCTTTGTTTCGTTACTTCCTCCTTGTTCCATGCTTTTACCCTGCAAGTCCTAATTACACATCATGTTGTGCTACAAATATGCGACATCTGCTTAAGTTAACAAACTGATAAGTTTGAATAATATTGTTTCAAATAATATTGTAAATGAATTCCTCACCTCTTACTGATTATTGAACCAACTTCAGTAATACCTTCCCTAACGTATTTCTTCAACTCCATTATTTCTACTTTTACTGCACATTCATTATCTTGGAAAAATTATGATTAGACTTTGCCCATTTTTACATCTGTTGCAACATTAGTCTTCTAGGGAGGTTTAGTTACTGGATACAACAATATTTTTGTGAGTTACTGCACTATTAGTAGTTTAGTTAATATGTTTGATTTCTTAGTTATTACAACAGATGACAAGCTTGTTGAATCTTAGTCATTTTTTCAGGCATGTGGTTAAATTATTGTTATGTAAAGTAAAAGTAAATTAGTTAACCAATTTTCCAGTGATCTTTAATAAATTTTTCTAAAGAGAATATATTTTACAACTTTTGCAGGTTCAAAAAATTGAGAGTACATGTCCAAGAATCAGACTTTGATTGAAGAAAGACAAGTTGATTATCATTTTACTAGGAATGTTGGGCAAAACTGTATGTTATTTCTAGGATATTAACTAGATTGTTGTCAGGGTCGTGCAAAGAGTATTTTACTTATATTTGGTTGTACAATGTTGCCAACGGGTATTCGTCTTCTGTTATTAACAACTACTCCTAGTAGGGATTGCCCGTGCGCACGGGCCCAACAATTTGTACTGTATTTTTTACCACAACAATACACTCAGTATAGTCCTAAATTTGTAATGTATTTTTTATTTAAAAAAAAAAATTATCCAGATCTTTTTCTGAATAGGTGTTTAAATTTTTGGGAGGTTTACAAAAGTATCCATCAAAATTAAAATATCTATCTATCTCTATCCATAAGTTTCATATTTACAAGCCCTACCTATAAATTATATATATGTCATATCCATCTAGACTTGTATACTATTATTTATGCAGTATACCTTAAAGGTATATACTCATATCTAGACTTGTATAATATTATTTATGCAGTATACCTTAAAGGTATATACCCATAAGGTATAACAAAGGTATACAGTAATAAATAGGTAGGTTGAGTAAATACTTTTAGTTTCATTGGTAGTTTAATTTTTAATATGTAGAGCTTGTAAATACTTTGAATTTTATGGATATATAGTGTAAAAAACCCTAAATTTATATAACTGAGCAAATAGAGACCCAAATATTATTTTTACCCTCTTCTTTTCCCTCAAAGACGATTTCACTATTTCTCAAAAAGTCCATTTCTTTCTTTTTGTTAAACTCTAGAGATAGCAACAAGATAATACTGTATGTAATAAAACGAAGAGAGTAACAACAATATTTCTTAGTAATTATATTGCACAAAAATATTTTAAGGTGAAGAAGATTAATTAAGCTTTAATTTATAGTCAAACAATTGCATGAAGAAAATGACTTTCTCTGTTTATTGATTGCAGCTTTTCTAAAGTATGTTGTTAGACGAATTTCATGAAATCCAAAATATTCATTGCAATGCTTCATAACCTGGCAACTGATTAATTTAATTTCAGTTCCATCCTAAGGCCATCTCCAAGGGTTTTCTCTATTTTTTTTCTTAAAATGGGAAAATTCCTATTTTAGGGTAAACTTACTCCAACTATTCCCCCATTTTTTTCCTTAAAAAGAATATTCTTTTTTATATTCTTCTCTCTCTTCTATATTATATTATTATCTTTATCTCAATTTTATTTTCTTATTTCTATTAAACAAATTCTATCTTTTATTTTCTTTGTTACATATTTGCCACACATAATTTATATTCAATATAAAATTATTTTCTACCATAAAATTTTAAACAACATAATTTTTAAGAAAATATTAAAGATTATATATATATGAACGGATAATTCAAATAAAAGTGAAATCATTGTGATACAAAATAATTAAATGCATATTATATTACGATAAAATTCATTCGAAATACTACATAAAAATACAATTTGCACCTCTAGTATGCTCCCATAAATTAATTATATAAAGATATTATATAAACATAATTACATTTATATAAAGAGATAAATTAAAAGGTTAAATAATAAAAATAATATTATTTTAATGATGAATAGTAAATAGGGAGATGAATAGTGTGTCCCCAAATTTGAGAAAAAATACTATTCACTTCCTAATTTAGGGACATAAATAGGGAGCCATTGGAGTAAAATTTCCCTAAATGTGTCCCTAAAAATTGGAAAAAGTGGGTTTAGGAACAACCGTTGGAGATGACCTAGTGGAGAGCTCACCACATCTCATAATTTTTCGAGAAGACTGATGACTTTTACCATTAGGCAAATGTTATCCTTTAAGTTAGACTTTGTTTGTTTATGCAAAGTTATCCAAAATTGTGAAATATGCTTATTTACACCAATATTTCAATATTATCCAATATTTTTTTTTAAATTCAAAATTTATACACATTTAGTAATATATTTCGTCATATTCTTAAATCAAATGTCGATGCTTGGCTAATAAATTAAGTAGCTTAATTATAGATGCCATAGAAAAGCTTAGTAAACCTAATGTTGAATCCATCATAATGGAATATTTTAGCAGCTAACTGTACTTTTCTAATTCTATTGTTTTACTTTGAAAATTCATTAGTTGTAAATTGTGTAGGCAATATTAAACATCTAGGTGTAACTGCTAAAAACAGTGCTTAAAGCAAGTCCCAAAAGAAACTTGGAAAAAGCTTATTCACGTGCCCGCACATTGTTGGCAAAAGGACTGAAAAGCTGTATGTGACATCATGCTCTTTTTGGGCTTTTTAAAAGCCCTCAAATGTTGGCCATATTTACAAAAAACATGAAATAAATAGCGTAATAAGCTGAAGGGCTGAATTGCAAAAATATGCTCCGGGAAGCCATGGTTTGCCAAATTGCCCTCACTAACAGATGTTTAGCAAAAATGCCCTCATTAGTTTAATGAAACTTTTTTCGGACCAAAATACCCCTACAAACCAATAAAAAGACACGCACAGTCCATCCCCTTCCTTTCAGTATTCACGCGATCACAACAACCCTAAAGCCCTATTCCTTTCAGAGATTGCTCCCTTCAAGCAAAGGTTCACTGTAAGATTTCTTCAAATTGCTATTAAATTTTATTAACAGTTATAATTTCATTTATATTATGCTTAACTTTGGTTAAAATTCTATATAAAGCAAACGAGATATGGTTTTTATTCATAATAATCACAAAACACATGACATTAGATTGATTACAGTAATTGCAATATGCACTTTCATAAAAAAAAAAAAAATCTATCAATTCTGGAAAAGTCTTGGCTTATTGACAATAGTTTAAGCTCTGGTGCAATGGGAGGCTTGTACAAAGTTATTGTCTATTGCCTATTGCCAAGACTTTCAACCCTATTGCAATGAGGGGCTATAGCCAAGACTTGCAGCTCTGATGCAATGGGGTCCTTGTAGACACTTCTTCCCTATTGCCAAGACTTACAGACCTTTGCAATGGGGTACTTGCAGACAAATTCTCTGCAAGTCTTGGCATAGCCAAAACTTATAGCTCTGGTGCAATAAGCACAAAACAGAGACTTCTTGGCTATTGCCAAGACTTTCAGACCTGTTTCAATATATAAATATCATATATGGTCATATTATGACTTTAAACTCACTTAAATCATTCTTAACATATCTTTAGAATGATATGCGTCACTTTGGACATACGGGGTGTAACAATCTTCCCCCGTTAGGAACATTCGTCCTCGAATGTTAAATGAAGTACGTAGAAGCATTAAGCAACGATATGTTACATACTTGTAGTGAAGAGATGTGAAATGTCAAATTATTTAACTTTCGGCCTTTTAGTGAAAGCTAGCCGAAAAACCTCGAAATTCACTTTCGAAAAAGCACAAAAGTCACAAATAATCATACGAACCTAAGGGCGCTTTCGGATTTTGAATCGGAGCTCGTTCGAAAAATCGAGCTCGAAAATCTCTTTTTAGTATTTATCGACAATAAAAACTGAAGCCTTCTTCCGATGCCTACCAAACGAGGTTTGATTTAGCTCAAATTTTGCAGACAGGTCCTAATGGACATTACGAAATTTTTAAAATTATTGGCACGCCAATCGGAGTCCTAACTTCCGAAACGACTAACCGAGGTCGTTTCACGTAACCTGCAAATATAGTTATAGTTATAGTTATTATATATTAGAAGCAAACTTGTATACAAAAGTGTGAAAGAGAAAGTATAGGTGCAAAAAAAAAAAAGTTAAATCACCTTGTCGCCTCTCAGAAATAGTTTGCTCCCATCTTATCATTCTTACATACTGTTGATGATGTAGCATGCAGCGGTTCTTTTGGCTGGCATACTTTCCTCTTGTAATGAATCACACGGCCAAAAAAGTGTAACACATTGACCATGGTATTCCTCTCCTCTCATCACTGCACATGTTAACATCATTTCAAATGTGAAAATCAGATCTAATAACATTGAGCCATGGCTAAGGAGGTGAGAACTTTAGAGATATGCCTTACCCTCTCTTAGATCATCTACATATGAGAACACGCATTTAAAATAATTCTTATCATTTTTCTTAATAGTTTGTCTTACCAAAATGCCACAAGCAAATTATATATACTCTAATGTCTTTATTTGACAATTTGATACCATACTTGATATTTTAGCAGAACTTCTATAGACCCTTTATGCCCTACATAAACAGATCGAATCAAGTACCTGCGAAATAAGCTTTCATATATGCTCCGTAGCAAATTTTTGGCAGTGAGCTAAGTTATAAACAATTTAACAAGGCCCTTCCAATATTTCAGGCAACGCTCTCGATGTACAGTTAACAGTATGATGCATAAAGTAAGAGGATAGAAAAAATAAGTTGAAGAAAAAGTAAAAAAATACAATGATCAACTTGAGGAGCTTTTAGTTCAACTTGAGGAGCTTTTTGTTTTCCTGGTTCCAAAGACACATGGATACGAAACGAAGAAAGAGCTTAAAAAGAGCATATACTATATATACTTGATTCCTTGAAGTTATTGGCCTGGTATATGAACCATTTTTTGCAGACATTTCGTTGAACGTCCTTGCTACATCAACTTATTTCCTTTTTTATTAACTACTATTTTAGTTTTATCTAACATTTTAGTATGCAGAGATATAACAGGCTAATTTTTTTCTCTTGTGAGGGTTAGTGGGGAGGGTTGGTGTTTGTTGGGAGACGAATATGCAGAGCACTTGAATATCTGCACCATCCTTTTTTGTCAAGAACTGAAATTCCCAAAAAACTATAGCTAGAGTCCTATAATAATTACCGATAGCCATGTTGCAGATTCATGCCTATTTGAAAAGTTAAAACTTCTTGATAACAAAATGAGTTCCGTATTTATCTAACATGTGCTACAAGAAGGACCCTGCAAGCTCCACTATAATTGATAAACTGTTGGCAAAACCATGCAAAGAAAGGGAGGTTCTCGACAACACTATTTCAAGTTAAGTAACATGGTTATTGAGCTGTTGGATAGAGCATTCATTTGTGGGATTTGTCAAGCAATTCCTCTTAGAGTTGTATGCTCATTAAACAACGTGGGTTAAGATTCTTATAGAGTTTGATAAGAAAAGATCATAAAAGCAGTCAGAGATTCATAAACCATCCCTCAAGAAGCTGTTGAGCAATAGAAAATAGGACATGCAGGCTGAATTTTCTAAGGAAAAATAGGAGCTTTGTAGCTGTTTTTCTGTGTGGAAACTGATCGTCAAACCATTAAAATATAGTATCAGGATTTCAAATGCCTTTCAAGGAAAGGTAAATTATTTTAATGAGTTCATATCCACTATGTTTGAGATGAATTATTCCTTATGTATATCCTAGACTCTTAGTATACATTGGATCAGTATCACTTCAAAGGTCCCACTGCCCATATACAGCTAAAAGACTTCCCACCAGTCATCTAGAATTTGATCCTTGAGGGAAAATTAAATCATCACATGATAATATGGTAGTATTAGGTACGTCTTTTTTCCCTTTAACTCAGAAGTGTAATTTTTTCCCCTCGGAAGCAACTCAGAAGTTGCTAACAGACTCCAAAACAAACTTATACCAAAAGCTAAAAGGTATCATAAAAGATAAATTATTGTGTTTTAAATGAATCAAGCTAAAATAGTGTCATGGAGGATTCATATATCAAAACTCAAGCATATGTGTTACCGCATTTCAACCCTCTACTTTCCCTAATTTAAAACATAGGCAGCTTCTTGTTACTGAAAGTTTTAGCATCCGAAGATTATTGTGTTCAACAAATTTCGTTTACACTTGTACACACAACGATGGTTAGGATATTTTCAGAGCATGGTACATACAAGAAAACCCAAAACTCTAAGCTATATAGAGTAAGAAGAAAAGGAAACCAAAAAAATTTACCTAATTTTAAAAAGCTTTAGTCCAGCAGAATAGATCGAGTGGCGAGTCGGCGATGACGGAGGAGATCAGTGTGCGCGATGAAGAAGATGAATTTAATCCGTCAATTTCAATGAAGATAAGAGTTAACAACGTAAAAAGACTATGCTACCCTTAGAGTATGACTAACAGGAATAGCAGCAAGGGCGTAGAAGACATTTCAGAGCAAGCAGGCATATTGACGAAGTCCTGCCTGCTTCAGCCCATTAGGGTGCTTCTATATAGTATAAATATAATAATACTAGTGAGGAGAGCCCGTGCTGAGCACGGGCCCAACAAACGATTTCTGTTATAATTTACATGTAAAACGTCTATTTTAATATTACTGAAAAAAAAAATCTCAAAGTTTTTGAAATAGTATATATTTAACGTAAACTTCTTATTTTATTCTTAATGAGAAGTTTTATGACTACACAAATGATACGATAATATTTGTAGTCATAAGTCTCACTTTTTGTCTTAAATTCCATGCATATTCAAACTTTTGATACATAAATTAGAGCGAAAGAAGCATAATTTTTTGGCTTTTATTGTGCAATTTCAAGAACATTAGTTTGTTTTGTGATTTAAGTTGTTGTCCATGAGTATTTGAATAGAGAAGTTGTATATAATATGTGGTTTTTTTAAAGAAAATACTTAGGTGTTGGTATATATCCTTCTCTTTCTTAACCATAATTAATTAACGTATTTTTTTACCTTATTAAATCACTTAGCTATAGTTAATTGATGTGGTTTGGTGCATATACCCAGTGTGGACAAATTTTTTTTACCTATGATTTTTGTTCTTTTTGAAAATATTGAAGTACTTGAAAAATGTAATGGTCAATCTTCTCATTTTCATTTCAAAATTCATAAGCCAAGAAAGAAACCTACTTTAAATCATGTATTACTGACTGCGTGTTAGAACTTTTATTTTTATATTTTTATATAAATGATAATAATGTTCGTCAAGTCAATTTTCAAATTTTTGTAGTTGTATTATAGTAATATTTGAGATTATTATTCACAAATCACAAATTAAAAGCCTAATACTAAAATTGAATTTATGGTCTTGTTATTCTATTATCTTGAATTTATTTTAATGTTTATTGGATTCATGTTATAGCCAAATAATATGATACACTGTTGTTAATGTTTGATGTTTGATTGAGTAATTGATCGACCATTTTTCACCAAATTGACACCATTTTATGTTTCGAATTAATTTCATATATAATACTAAATTGCATCTGTTTATGGAGTATATATTTGGTTAGAAAAGTACTTGTTTGGTACGTTTATCTTTCTTTCTTTTTCCTTGGGATTTCTACGCTTTTCTGTAAGCAAATTGTGCTTATATACTATTTTGCCACATATACCTGTGATTTCTACTTAATCTATTATACTATGCTCTTTCCGTACATTTCTTTTGATCATACTAAAAACCACAAGTCTAATAATTGTGTTTGAAGTATATATGATCATCTTATATACTATTGACGTATAATAGGAGTGCAAAAACTATTGGTTGAACTGAAAATTGATACTAATGTTTATTGTAATTATATAATGTAATACGTACTCCATTGATTTTAGCAGAACACAATGACGCATAACTATCTTGAGTACAGATGGTTATGTATTGTTTTTTACACTTTCCAAAATTTTCATCTAACCATGATTAAGTAATAGATGTATGTATTTCAATACACATGGCTTGTATTTATTGGTTCGATATAAACACCGGGTGCGGGTAAGTATTTACCTTACATAATTGTTCTTCCTTTCAATCTCTAGAACCTTCCCTATCAGAATCTCTTATCTCTGCTCCATAATTTTCACATGGCATTCTCCCTTATCTCTTATCCCTTATTTTTTCTATGTGTATTGTCGCACCCCACTTTTAAAATCATCAGTAAAGTAATAAAGTGGTGTTCGACTTGGGGTAATTCGTTTGGAGTTAGAGTTTTGGAGTCGCCACCTAATATAGTTCTAAGGTGTATTAGGTCACCTATTAATTTCTAATTTAATTTTAAAGAATAACTCCGAGTTGGTCTACTAGTCAGAGATTCAGGTAAGTGTTCAAGTTAACCTAGAAGGAAGGGGTTAGGCACCTCCTAAGTTCCACAAATGTGGTTCCCGGCCGATTTTCTATATTGGGTTTAAATATATTGCTTTAGAGAAGGACAATAGTTAAATAAGGTTAATAAATGAGATATGGACTGCAAAACAAGTAAAGCAAACAATTTAATGTATTTGCCTAAATAATTAAACGAATAGTCATGTTGCACGAATAGCCACAAAATAATAAATAACTAATTAAACATTTAAATATCCCTAGGTTTTATTATCCTATTCGGATCAGAACCCGGCTTTCGTAAGGGACGATAGTTTTAAATCCACTATCAATATATAGCTCGGGTAATTTCATCACTTCCGAGGGGCTTAATTCCCTTAACCCCCATACCCTCTTTAATATTTAAACTAAAACGCATGCTAATATTTTCACGTCCTAAAGTATTGCTAGCGCCCCAACTTAATGTCCCGGAGGCCGTTAGGACAACTAATTTTAAAGAAGATATTTAGACCCCTAAATTTAATATTAGCGCCCCAAGTCTAAACTCTATTAGGCGTGACAAATAATAACGGTCACGCTTTTCATACAAATTAATTGAAAACACATAATCACAATTTGAACTTAAGAAAACTTGACCTCCAGATTAATTAAACAAGCAACTGCGACAAAAGCACTAAAGCTCACCAACTAGGCTGTTCAGTTTCCGAATATAAAATTTGCAGAAATAGTCCAGTCTTCAAACTCTCTTACAATTTTCAGCCCTTTCAAGATAAACTAATTTCCAGCATACTAAAATTGCACCAACAACCTAAATTGACTTTCAAATATCAGTTTTAACCACTTTTAAGAAAATCAGACTACCCTGTAATGTTTCAGAATATTAATTTACAGAAATAAGCCAATTTTAATATTGTCTTGCATTTTCAGCCTATTGACTGATATAGTCTAAATCTAACACATTAAAATTGCACAAATAGTTTAGATAAGCATTGAATTTCAGTTTCAAACATAACTGATACTGCTGCAATTTCAGTTTTCAATATTTGCACGAATAAACTAGTTTCAGCCTTTATTGCAATTTTAGCCCTGTTGTCTAATTTCCAGCAAAGCAGTCTCTATGTAACCTGATTTTAGACCTGTCTAACTTTTGAATTATGCACATAAACTAGCAGTTCAGTTTCCACATAATTTAAGTAAAACTAAAAGATGAGGGATAGAGAAGGCCCCTGTCAGCCAATTTCTAATGCCGTTAACACATGGAGACATTTTCGATACCTGTCTTACATACTAATTAGCACCTTATGGTGCTTTAGTACAAGCAAGGGAACCTAGCAAATACAAAAGTAGGGGGTCTAGAGGGGGATAAGTATGTATTCACAGAGAGAAGAAGAGATGTGCCATGTATACACTTTTAAATGAACTCCCAGTTCATCACTTCAATACACCACTTCAATACACCTGTCTGTATTAAGCCCTGTAGCTAAAAAAAACTCACACAAGCAGTCACTAATACAGCCCTTTCAGACTGCCCACCATTTGTGAATCCCTGCAACAACTTATGAAAGATTGGTATGGCTTACTAGCCATCCTACCCAGATCTACAACAAAAGGTTAGAGAATGGCCAAAAGAGGCCTAAACAAATACATACAGACATCCAGGATATGGCATACAAGACAGTACAATATCAATTCTAATTTGACATGTCTTGAACATTATTTATTCAGTTAGTGAGATACCTTAGGAAGAGTGAGAGAATCACTATCACAGCAATAAAACTCGAACAAGCAAGGGCCAAAAACTTTGTTTCTAGCCAGCGAGATCAGAATAATAAATGAGAACAGGCAGCCCTTTCACACTTTCTTCTGTTAATGTGTATTCAAGGGCATGCTAGTGTGTATAGTCTAAGTGTAAGTGATGTATTTTTTCAGAGCTGTGTAAGAGGTGTAGAGGGCCTCTCTGGTTCAGTGTGTGTAAATCAGCGTGTGTATCAGTGAAGCTAATTCTAGCTATGGGTGTGTATCAGATCTGTCTCAGTGTAGAAGATGGTATGTGTATGTGTATGTGTATTCAGGGATGTATATGCGTGTGAGGCTATGAGAGATACCCGTTTTAGTGTCCAGAACTGAAAACAGGCAGCCATATTTATAGTGTCAAAACAGGGCTGATTTCATACTTGTCAATCAAGAGATATTGAATATTGCCCAATCAATTCCAAAATTCAATTTCTTCAACAGAATGCTAAACAGGGAAAACTAATAACAACTAAATCCAAAAATCCAAACAGATCGCATACTGCCTATTTGGGCTTCTAGAGCATTCAACTCCTCAATCTAGCCTAAGAATAGAAATGTATATATATTCGGCTAGTCATGTATCTTATTCAAGAAAGCAGCAAAATCCAATTAAATAGGCATATCATGCTTCATGATTTCAGACCGAAAATATAGCCAAGTTAAAATGGAATCGTGAATCTAGACATGTAACACACACGAATTTACCAAGTTTAACAGAGAATTATCACTCAAAATTAAAAAAGGAAAGATATTATCCTGTTTCAATGCATCTAGGTCGGGTCATGGTTGAACCGGGTCGGGTCGCCTCAAATCTGCCCGTTTTTGCTTTGACTTTCAGAGATTCGAGTTCATATTCCTTGATTCTTTCCTTGTACGATGTTGAATACTTCCATGATTCTTGCTTTGTTTGTGCTTTGATTAGGAAGATCAATACCCAATCTTTGTTTCCTTTTGGTCTCGTGAAAGAGACGAGACAGGAGAGAGAGAAGCGCGTGACATGCGGCGTTGACGGAGGTAACTGGGTCGCCGGATTTGGTGGCGGAGTGGTGGGGATTCGGTGTGAATTTGGACTGATTTCGTGGAGAAAGGGGAGAGAGAGGTCGATGGGGGTCGGCTGATGTAGTTGAGAGAGAAAGGGGAAATAATTTAGGGTTTCGGGTGAGGTGTGGGTTTAGATATATTAAAATGTAGGAATTATTCTGAGCCGTTGGACTTAGAGAATAAGAGGCTCAGATCATGCCACGTCGGCGCGTATATGTATATGTATAACATAGTGGCTGATGTGTATGAAGGATAAGGATGCTTTAAAAGGTTGTACCACACGTTACAATGAGTTGTACGCGTGCTTAAGAGAGTAGTACGTCGTGCTAAAAGTGTATTTGGTGAGGTGTAAGCTTATGTGAAGCTTAGGTGGCGTATACGTGGACAAAACGCAATGACATGGACGGAATATAGTGGAAATAGAATTGTAAAAATAGATAATGGCTAATATTTAATTAAAATACTTATAAATGCAAATAATTGGTATAAAATAAGGAATTTTGTAAATAATTATGTAGATAATTATAAATAAATATATTTAATTATAAATAAATATAGATGACCACAAATAATACTAATTAGATATAAGTAGCCACAAATAATTATTAAATGATATCGTAATGCATTAAATTACAAATAGCACACGTATTTTAGAAAATAGCCTAAATGAATGCAATTACGTAATATAGTCACAATTAAATAAATATTATAAGTAGGGGGTTAGTAATAATATTACACTCGTAAATGCATGTTGTCTAATGCAGTTTTGTTTGGAAAATTACTATTATCAAAAATAATTAAATATAGCCAAATTGCGAAAAACGGAGGGACAAAATTGGGTGTCAACAGCTGCCCCTCTTTGCCCGGGGACGATGAAAGAGTATTCGGGCAAAGATAGTTGACGGAATAACCAATTTTGTCACGACTGGAAGGCAAAACAATTGAAAAGGGCAAACGAGGGTTTTGGGGTGTTTTGGCCGAACCCCGGTCTCTGAGTTGCCTACATATCTCGGGTTTCACGAGAATCAGGCCGTGTGTAGTTCTAGAATGGCACGTTGCCTGTGTGAGATATTTATGACGCACGATTTTGGATGTAAAGACTAAACTTATCCAAATATGTAAAGTTTAGATTCGTGTACGCTTTGCCTTTTGGCAAGACGAATGAAGAATAAAGCAAAGGCATTGTCGGAGATGAAATAACATCGGTATATCGAGCGTGGGAAAAGAGCCTTATAATCATCCTAGTTATGAAGATGTGGTGCACGACACACCCATAAAGAGGAGTTTACACGGACATAGTTTCCACTTCATCTCGATAAATGATTCATTTCGTCTTCAATTTTGCTTTGAATGAGCTTGGAAATATTTGGGGAGCGAATTTTATGAATGCGCACGATTCAAGCTAACGGGCACGATTAAGCACGAAAATACGCACGATTGACGCAACTGGATATGGATACGAAACTGACATCCCATTGACAAGGAAGGATTAGGTAGGCCACTGGTACGAGTATGGAATTGTAGCTTGGAACTCGGCAAGATAGGTAGCTTGCGGGTGTAGCAAAAGGCATTGCTTGTAGGGTTAGGCTTTGCTTTGTATGTGTTTGAGATTTTGAGGTTGCATGGTTGGTAGTGATTTTAGGAGCAGGCGTGAGAGTATGGCACATGGATTTGTCGAGAAATCGGGACGTACCCTGCAGCAAAATCATGATAAATGCAATAGATATAAAGATAAAGATAAAGTAAACTTCCCTGTTGAGCCGGGTAATTGTTTTGTCTTATGCTTGCTTGATCGATATCTCATCCAAGTGTTTTTCCAATGCTATGCCCACCGATGCGGACCTTGCTCTACTGCAAATTGTTGTCATGTTCACCACTGCGAACCTTATATATCTTATGCTACTTTCAATGGTGAACTGTATACATAGGCACTGATCCTATGTTCCTCCAATGGTTGAACTGCCCACAAACGCGGACCCTATTATCCACAATCGCAGATTCTATGCTTGATCAATAGTTGGTCTGCCCACAAACGCGGACCTTAAATATATATCCACCGACGTAGCTTCTATGGATGTCATGTCCACCGATGCAGACCCTATGTATCCACTGACATGGATTCTATGCCTCTCAAATTGATATCATGTCCACCGCTGCGGACCCTATATATCCACCGACTTGGAGTCTATGCTGGTCAAATAATGTCATGTCCACAGACGCGAACCCTATATATCCACCGACATGGATCCTATGCTTCTCAAATTGATGTTGTGTCTGCCGCTGTGGATCATGTATATCCACATACATGGATCATATGCTTGTTATGTCTACCGATGCAGACCCTATATATCCACCGACATGGATTCTATACTTCTCAAATTGATGTCATGTCCACTGCTGCGGACCCTATATATCCACCGACATGGATCCTATGCTTGTCATGTCCTGCAGACCCTATACATCCACTGACATGGATTCTATACTTCTCCCAAAAGATGTCATGTCCACAGACGCGGACCCTATATCATTTTCATTGTTGAATGTGTCCACCGATGCAGACCAAATATGCTTCCTCAAATTAATGTCATGTCCACAGACGCGGACCCTATATTATTTTCATTGTTGAATGTGTCCACCGATGCAGACCAAATATGCTTTCTCAAATTAATGTCATGTCCACAGACGCGGACCCTATATATCCACCGACATGGATCCTATGCTTGTCAAATTGATGTCATGTTGCTTTGCAAAAGTTGTCAGGTATACTCGGTACCTGTGTAAACCTGCGATCAAAGAAAATTTGTGAGTCTTTTAGGGGGAGGCTGACTTGCGCATTCGCTGTGTTGTACTCTGCTTCTGCATCTTGTATAATCTCCTCCTTGTAATATCTCCCTTTTTGAACGTCGAACCTTAGTCGAGCTGTGGGAAAAAGGGGTAAGGAAATGATATATGCATGTGTTTTGAGAAAAATGATGTTTAAAGAGTAATGCGAATTCATTCCATTGAATCATAGACTATGACGTGTTGTTTGGACATAATCTCCTCTATATCCATTTGCTGCTTCAAGATTATCCATTTTGAAATTTTGAGGGAACCTCAAAATTTCTGCCCCAGTGTGCTGCTTGTATTTTCCTTGAATTTTTGAGGTCCCTCAAAAATTCTGCCCCAGTGTGTTGTAATGCATTCTTTGAATTTTTTGAGGGAAACTCAAAAAATTCTGACCCAGTGTCTAATAAAAATCTCTTATGATGTGACCGTGCCTTGGGTAGGCTGCCTACGTATCCCCTTTTGGGAATCAGGTCGCTACGTAGTTCAAATCCAATAAAAATGGATGTTGCTCAATTTTTAGTATCTCTTGATTGCATCAGAGTAAAGGATCTTGTTAATTTTGTCTCGATTTAGAGAATTCCACTTTAGGATAAACTCTCTTGCTCCAACTTTTGGTAAATGCCTTTGTCATTCTATTGCTCGTTGTATTCATACTTCGCTATCTATGAGTGCCAATTGCTTGAGTATGCTTTTAGTCCTTTTGGGATTGTCTAATTCTTCTCCTTATATGTATTTCTACTATTTTGCGTTGAATTGTAAGTCATCTTCCTCAATATGCTCTTGTCTCAGTCGTCTGTGTTAAGATCTATGCGATAAACTAATGAAGTTTCCTTAGATGTCCTTGGTCGAATCACCATAGCCTGGTTTGTACTCGTCGTTTTGGGCTGCTTCCTCACATCGCAGTCGCAGATTCAAATGGAATTAAAACAATTTTGCAGACGGTGAACGATGCATACTCGAAAAATGAAAAAACAAGAAATGCTTTTATTATTGGATTTGAGAAATAGTCTTCAAAGGGAGACAATGATGCAACAAAGTTGAAAAAACAAAGAAATCAAAAACAAACGACTTGGAGTCGTGTTTTATTTAAGAAGACAACTAATGCCCCAGCTCTACTAAGGTTCTCGGCATGCTCGGAATGTGCTGCAGATTCAGTTGTTTAGTTTCAGCTTTCTAGATGTTCGGAGCTTCAGTATGCTTTTCAAGAGCTGCATCATATTCTTCCATGAATAGCTCCTTTAGATCGGTCAGCTCATCTTCTATACCGTGAACACCTTCGGCAAGTCTTTCTCCCTTGAGAGTTTTCGTGCAGCTTGAAAAGATGGATGCTTGTTTCAGAGTTGGAACAAACTGCTCTAGTGAATGATAACCTCTTGTAGTGCCTTTTCCTTTGCAAACCAGGGTGTACCCCATGCCAAACTTGTATTCATCAAACACTGTTTTTACTTTTATGATTGTGCCTTCCAGATTGCATTCTTTGCTGAAGTCAATCATATTCACCTTCTCATCCCCATGATTGGGTAGCGGGTTTTTGTGCACATTTGGCGCTTTCAAATTAATGACCTTTTCATCTATTAGGTCTTGAATCTTATCTCTTAGTGCAAAACATCTCTCTGTCTCATGTCCCGGTCCACCTGAGTGATATGCACACCTTTTACTGTAATCAAAGTTAGGTGAAGGGTTGTCTGGCATCTTTTGAGGTATCGGGACGATAAGCCCGGCAGCTTTCAATCTTTCGAACAATTGAGTGCGAGATTCGGCTAGTGGAGTGTAGTCCCTTTTGGGTCTTTGGTTTGCCTCGGGGCGAGGCCTGGGAGGGTATGATGGTGCATTTCGGTAGTTGGGTTGAGTATTTTGCTGGTATGGTGGACGGCTTGGTGCTGGGGTGTGAAATATAGGCCGAGTGGGCTGAGTGTTATAGACGGAATATTCAGGTGGTATGTGAGGGTATGAATAGAATGGTGGTGGTGTTTGATAATAGTGGTTGAAAACAGGGTCTTGAACGGTTGCAGCAAAAGAGACTTCATCTTTCTTCTTTTTGGAAAGGCTCACATTTCCAGACTGGATGGCCTTATTAGTAGCTTGTAGTGCAGCTAAACTAATAATCTTTCCACTTTTCAGCCCTTCTTCTACGTCATCTCCCATCAACACTACATCAGCAAACTTTTGATTTTTCATATGCAGCAGCTTATCATAATAGACGTCCTCTTGAATGCGGATGAATATGTTCACTATTTCCCTTTCATCCATAGCGGGTTGCACCTTGGCAGCTTCTGCTCTCCACCTCGTAGCATATTCTCTAAATGTCTCTGTGGATTTCTTTTTCAACTTTTCCAGGTAGAAACGATCTGGTACCATTTCAGTGTTGTACCCAAATCGTTCTACGAAATCTGCTGCCATATCTTCCCAACCAAGCCATGTGCCAGGCTTCTGCTTAGAGAACCAACTCAAAGCCTCTCCGGTCAAGCTTCGACTGAACAGCTTCACTCGTACTTTCTCATCTTCCCCTGCTCCAATCAACTTGTCACAATATGTTCTCAGATGTGCCATAGGATCTCCAGTTCCATTGAACAGGTCGAACTTTGGTATCTTGTATCCGTCTGGCAATTTCAAAGTTGGATAGATGCACAAGTCTTCATAAGCTAAACCTTTAGTAGTTTTGCCTAACTCAAACTTCTTAAAGGCTGCCTCTAGCTTACGAACTTTCTCTTTCGTCCCATCATCATTGGTCTCATCCTCCGCCCATTCATAATTGTCATGGTCTTTGATGGGTGAAGTGAGTTGTTTTGTCTCGGCAGTGAACATGGGATTGTAAGGCTGTGGATATGCAGTGTTGGTGTGAGGTAGGCTTGTGTTTTGGTAAGTAGGGTATGTAGGAGGTGGTGCTTGATAACTGGAAGGTAGGGTTGCTTGGTAAGTAGCAGTTGGTGCTGTTTGGTAGATAGCGGGTGGTGCTGTCTGGTAAGTAGCAGGTAGTGCTGTTTGATAAACAAAAGGGGGATCCGTTGGGTTTGTAGGGTCCTTTCCATTAGGGCGGGCTGACCCACTTGGATCAACTGATTCCCTTGAATGGGTGGAGTTAACACCGGGTAAACTGGTCATTGTCAGTTTCTCTTCAAGTTCTTTAATTCTTTGCTCTAAAGTAGCAACATGTTCGTTATACCCAACTGGGGCAAGCTTGCGTGGCGTTCCATTGTTATCATCAATAAGAGCAGCGTTATTCAACTCAGACATAATATTTCGCTTTCCTCTTCTTCTAGTTTGTGAGGGGGGAGGGGTTGTAATTGGTCCTTTGGCTCTCGTCCGGTACTGATGCTCGGCCAGAATGCACAAGTCAACCTCGGGAGTGGGAGTAAAACTTACACATGAAAAAAATAAGTCAGTGTTGAGATAATAATTTTCATATACAAAACATATCATATTTTATAATGCAAGGAACCTCTTTTGTATCGGAGGTAGGCCTAACAAGACCAACACATATAAGATGCATGATAAGCGTCATTTGGACGAGGTTGGCTAATGGACTTTAACATGCCAAGGATGTTAAGTCTTCCTAAGTTTGGGTATGATATTTAAAATTGAACGTGTATCGTGCGTCATCCCATTTGTTCTCATAACCCAAAGTTAAAATAATTTTGTTGTATAAGTTGGAATAACATTTTTAAGTAAATATGAATAATAATTGATCTTGCTACATTAAAAGTAGAGGAAATTAATTTAAAGACTATGATTTGATTTTCAAAAAATAGAAAAATTAATTTCGTTCATAACCCAAAAATAATGTTATAAAATAATTGGTTTTGTATGAATGTAAAAAAAAAAAATTCATACGTAAATAGAAATAAATAATTGATTTCTATAACAATTTCCATTTATAGAAATAAATAGTTGATTTTGTTATGCAAAAGTAGAAAAATCAATTTAAAGTCTGTTTTCTTTGATAAATAATTGGATGATCCACACTTTTGAGAACAAATGGTCTATATTAGACACGTTAAATGTTAAATAGATGCACACATAATACATTTAAATATCTCTTAGGGTTGAAAACCCATTCGGTTCATTCAAATATGGTGAACTAGTAGACTTAGACATGAGCCGAAGTCAAAAATGGTCCTAGATATGATATGATGAATGATCCCTAAAAGGAGTCTTCATTAAGAGTTGGCTAATCTAGACAAGGACATGGTTCCCCCAGGCGGACAACCAAGGGGTGGGAACGTTTGGAATTGTTGGTTGTACCACGGACCAACTTATCCCAACCGTCCCTCCTAAAGGGTTTTTTGAGAGTGAAACGACCGTGAGATCCACGTAATCGTTTGTGTGTGTGTAAGTGTCGATTTTCCAGGAGTGGAGGAGTATGAACGAAATGCAACGAATAAATTCAATAATATACTAAATATCATATAATAAAAAAAATGCAAAATGTAAAAGATTGCCCACCTGCAAAGAGAAAAAGTTAGTATTGAACAAAGTAATAAAAGCAATAATAAACCCAATATAAAAAATCGTAATGGTTAGAACATTTAATCCCCAGCGGAGTCGCCATTCTGTCGCACCCCACTTTTAAAATCATCAGTAAAGTAATAAAGTGGTGTTCGACTTGGGGTAATTCGTTTGGAGTTAGAGTTTTGGAGTCGCCACCTAATATAGTTCTAAGGTGTATTAGGTCACCTATTAATTTCTAATTTAATTTTAAAGAATAACTCCGAGTTGGTCTACTAGTCAGAGATTCAGGTAAGTGTTCAAGTTAACCTAGAAGGAAGGGGTTAGGCACCTCCTAAGTTCCACAAATGTGGTTCCCGGCCGATTTTCTATATTGGGTTTAAATATATTGCTTTAGAGAAGGACAATAGTTAAATAAGGTTAATAAATGAGATATGGACTGCAAAACAAGTAAAGCAAACAATTTAATGTATTTGCCTAAATAATTAAACGAATAGTCATGTTGCACGAATAGCCACAAAATAATAAATAACTAATTAAACATTTAAATATCCCTAGGTTTTATTATCCTATTCGGATCAGAACCCGGCTTTCGTAAGGGACGATAGTTTTAAATCCACTATCAATATATAGCTCGGGTAATTTCATCACTTCCGAGGGGCTTAATTCCCTTAACCCCCATACCCTCTTTAATATTTAAACTAAAACGCATGCTAATATTTTCACGTCCTAAAGTATTGCTAGCGCCCCAACTTAATGTCCCGGAGGCCGTTAGGACAACTAATTTTAAAGAAGATATTTAGACCCCTAAATTTAATATTAGCGCCCCAAGTCTAAACTCTATTAGGCGTGACAAATAATAACGGTCACGCTTTTCATACAAATTAATTGAAAACACATAATCACAATTTGAACTTAAAAAAACTTGACCTCCAGATTAATTAAACAAGCAACTGCGACAAAAGCACTAAAGCTCACCAACTAGGCTGTTCAGTTTCCGAATATAAAATTTGCAGAAATAGTCCAGTCTTCAAACTCTCTTACAATTTTCAGCCCTTTCAAGATAAACTAATTTCCAGCATACTAAAATTGCACCAACAACCTAAATTGACTTTCAAATATCAGTTTTAACCACTTTTAAGAAAATCAGACTACCCTGTAATGTTTCAGAATATTAATTTACAGAAATAAGCCAATTTTAATATTGTCTTGCATTTTCAGCCTATTGACTGATATAGTCTAAATCTAACACATTAAAATTGCACAAATAGTTTAGATAAGCATTGAATTTCAGTTTCAAACATAACTGATACTGCTGCAATTTCAGTTTTCAATATTTGCACGAATAAACTAGTTTCAGCCTTTATTGCAATTTTAGCCCTGTTGTCTAATTTCCAGCAAAGCAGTCTCTATGTAACCTGATTTTAGACCTGTCTAACTTTTGAATTATGCACATAAACTAGCAGTTCAGTTTCCACATAATTTAAGTAAAACTAAAAGATGAGGGATAGAGAAGGCCCCTGTCAGCCAATTTCTAATGCCGTTAACACATGGAGACATTTTCGATACCTGTCTTACATACTAATTAGCACCTTATGGTGCTTTAGTACAAGCAAGGGAACCTAGCAAATACAAAAGTAGGGGGTCTAGAGGGGGATAAGTATGTATTCACAGAGAGAAGAAGAGATGTGCCATGTATACACTTTTAAATGAACTCCCAGTTCATCACTTCAATACACCACTTCAATACACCTGTCTGTATTAAGCCCTGTAGCTAAAAAAAACTCACACAAGCAGTCACTAATACAGCCCTTTCAGACTGCCCACCATTTGTGAATCCCTGCAACAACTTATGAAAGATTGGTATGGCTTACTAGCCATCCTACCCAGATCTACAACAAAAGGTTAGAGAATGGCCAAAAGAGGCCTAAACAAATACATACAGACATCCAGGATATGGCATACAAGACAGTACAATATCAATTCTAATTTGACATGTCTTGAACATTATTTATTCAGTTAGTGAGATACCTTAGGAAGAGTGAGAGAATCACTATCACAGCAATAAAACTCGAACAAGCAAGGGCCAAAAACTTTGTTTCTAGCCAGCGAGATCAGAATAATAAATGAGAACAGGCAGCCCTTTCACACTTTCTTCTGTTAATGTGTATTCAAGGGCATGCTAGTGTGTATAGTCTAAGTGTAAGTGATGTATTTTTTCAGAGCTGTGTAAGAGGTGTAGAGGGCCTCTCTGGTTCAGTGTGTGTAAATCAGCGTGTGTATCAGTGAAGCTAATTCTAGCTATGGGTGTGTATCAGATCTGTCTCAGTGTAGAAGATGGTATGTGTATGTGTATGTGTATTCAGGGATGTATATGCGTGTGAGGCTATGAGAGATACCCGTTTTAGTGTCCAGAACTGAAAACAGGCAGCCATATTTATAGTGTCAAAACAGGGCTGATTTCATACTTGTCAATCAAGAGATATTGAATATTGCCCAATCAATTCCAAAATTCAATTTCTTCAACAGAATGCTAAACAGGGAAAACTAATAACAACTAAATCCAAAAATCCAAACAGATCGCATACTGCCTATTTGGGCTTCTAGAGCATTCAACTCCTCAATCTAGCCTAAGAATAGAAATGTATATATATTCGGCTAGTCATGTATCTTATTCAAGAAAGCAGCAAAATCCAATTAAATAGGCATATCATGCTTCATGATTTCAGACCGAAAATATAGCCAAGTTAAAATGGAATCGTGAATCTAGACATGTAACACACACGAATTTACCAAGTTTAACAGAGAATTATCACTCAAAATTAAAAAAGGAAAGATATTATCCTGTTTCAATGCATCTAGGTCGGGTCATGGTTGAACCGGGTCGGGTCGCCTCAAATCTGCCCGTTTTTGCTTTGACTTTCAGAGATTCGAGTTCATATTCCTTGATTCTTTCCTTGTACGATGTTGAATACTTCCATGATTCTTGCTTTGTTTGTGCTTTGATTAGGAAGATCAATACCCAATCTTTGTTTCCTTTTGGTCTCGTGAAAGAGACGAGACAGGAGAGAGAGAAGCGCGTGACATGCGGCGTTGACGGAGGTAACTGGGTCGCCGGATTTGGTGGCGGAGTGGTGGGGATTCGGTGTGAATTTGGACTGATTTCGTGGAGAAAGGGGAGAGAGAGGTCGATGGGGGTCGGCTGATGTAGTTGAGAGAGAAAGGGGAAATAATTTAGGGTTTCGGGTGAGGTGTGGGTTTAGATATATTAAAATGTAGGAATTATTCTGAGCCGTTGGACTTAGAGAATAAGAGGCTCAGATCATGCCACGTCGGCGCGTATATGTATATGTATAACATAGTGGCTGATGTGTATGAAGGATAAGGATGCTTTAAAAGGTTGTACCACACGTTACAATGAGTTGTACGCGTGCTTAAGAGAGTAGTACTTCGTGCTAAAAGTGTATTTGGTGAGGTGTAAGCTTATGTGAAGCTTAGGTGGCGTATACGTGGACAAAACGCAATGACATGGACGGAATATAGTGGAAATAGAATTGTAAAAATAGAAAATGGCTAATATTTAATTAAAATACTTATAAATGCAAATAATTGGTATAAAATAAGGAATTTTGTAAATAATTATGTAGATAATTATAAATAAATATATTTAATTATAAATAAATATAGATGACCACAAATAATACTAATTAGATATAAGTAGCCACAAATAATTATTAAATGATATCGTAATGCATTAAATTACAAATAGCACACGTATTTTAGAAAATAGCCTAAATGAATGCAATTACGTAATATAGTCACAATTAAATAAATATTATATAAGTAGGGGGTTAGTAATAATATTACACTCGCAAATGCATGTTGTCTAATGCAGTTTTGTTTGGAAAATTACTATTATCAAAAATAATTAAATATAGCCAAATTGCGAAAAACGGAGGGACAAAATTGGGTGTCAACATGTATTAGTATTACAGAATTGTTTTACTTCTGAAAAAATTGGGGAAAGTCAAGATTATTGAAGAGATATTGTATGGCCTAAATCGGTTTTAGGATCACAAATCGAATTTGGGTTAGAATATAAGCAAAACTTCGTATCAAAGTTGATAAATGCCAAGAATACTCATAAAATTCAAGAAAATAACTGAAATTCAATATATTGCGGTGAGTACAAAATTCAGCAGAGTTTCAGTATGTATTTCTGGATGATGTACAATGTAAAATGAAATGCATTTATAGATACAACGTATTGTCCCACGTTCTCCACTACTTATTCATGGCCAACCCATGTCTGGAGCATTTATGGGTGGAGTTAATTGGCAAAGTAGTGGACTGAAGTAGTGGGCTGCAAAGCCGCTTGAACCTGGGGGACTCACCGAGGCGCAAGTAGATGACCTCAGTGGCAGGGCCCTGTTATTTGACCGAGGTGACTATTATCGAAGCTCAGCTTGCGGCTCGCCTTCGGTGACGACCTCGGTGCCTGACTTCGGCGATCCACTCATTTGCTTCGGTCTCTGGCTTGTCGTTAAGTGCTTAGTTGCTGTCAGATCACATGGCCGAGGCGAATCATCGTGAGCCGATTTTTACCCAATACAGATAGTCCCCCCACTCTTCGGTTACTTATCGAAGTTACCGAGGAGTGGAGTGAAATTCCGCGGGAAAGCGACGTGGCTTGATCTTATCCAAGCGTTTTAAATTTTGTCAACGGTGTTGACACCCAATTTTGTCCCGGATTTTAATTAAATGTATAATTATTTTAAAATTAAGTTCAATTTTGAAAATTGCAAGTAAATAGCTAATTTTAAAAGAAAATGACCAAAATCGCAAGTCGTCCCTTCATTTGCAACGCGCTATATAATTATTTGTTTAATTTGATTAAAAGGCTAAATCTGTTTTAAATTTCAATTTAGGATCACTTTTTAAAAAAAAGCCCACACACACAAAAGCCCAACCCAACTATTCATTCATCTTCCCCATTCAAAAAAAAAAAAAAAAAACCCTATACACATTATTCATCTTTCTTAACCAAAAAAAGCAGATCTACACGTACACCATTACCACTACTCACACACCCACACACAGAACACCCCTTTTTCTTTTTATCTTCTTCAAACACCATACCACAATACAAACACACATACGGCATCATCAAGCACCCACACGTACACCACACAAACAGAGCAGAAACATAGAGATATCAACTCCCTTCTTTCTCCTGTAAGCTGTCGACATTGAGACCTACCGGAAAAATAGAGCAGTGGTTTAACGCCACCATTGTCGGAGCCCAGATCTGAAAAATGAGACCGGAAATGGGAGCTACTGATTCACGAGCACCATTGAAGAAAAATCAGTGAGGTCAACGGTGGTATTGAACCTCACCGGAAATCTCTAATCACCGCTGAACTTTGTTCTCCCCTGTTTCATTGGTACTGACTGAACGGAAAAGGGTTTGGGGTTGTAGTGATGCTGCTATCGGCATTGCTCCTCCTTCCCTGACTTCTGTCGCCGGTGTCGCTCCTCCCCGTTGAAGGCTGTTTCTGCTTGTTCTTGTTGCCAACGATGGCGTTGGTTGGAACCTCACTGCAGTCATCATTTCCCTTTTCTCCGTCTCACTGATTTGTCGATTCATTCTCTGGGATTTGGTAATCCACATCGTGTTTTGGAATCAGGGGTGATTGTTTTGGGGTCATCGTTTGTTATGTGTTTGAATGTTTCAATGTTGATATTACTGTGTGGTTGCCGGAGTTCAGTTAACAGTATCGGGAATTGGTTCTTTCGTTTGTTTTGGATGATGGTTACTGAGTTTTTGGACTTGTGTCGCTCCTCATGATGGGTTACTATTCCGTTCGCCGTGGCCATTGGAAACCGGCAGGGATTTTAGCCAACGATGCCTCATCGTTCTTTGACCTATACGCTCTGTTGCTGCTTTACAGTTGTTCGTTTGGTCACACTAATTTTTATTGTTTACAGGATTTGTGTTTCATGATAATGGTGGAGTTATCTGCTCCTTCCATGAATTGGTTATCGATTGGTTTAGCTGGTTGCTTAATTGATACTGCAGATCTGCTAATAGCTTTTGGATGGCAATATTTCTTTCGGGTTGAAATTTTGACCTGCTTGTGCTGCGTTGATAAATATCCAGCACTGATTGTTAAACGAATGCTATACTTGGCTTTGCTAAAATGCATATTCTGGGTTTCTGCAAAAGAATTGTTTTAAACGATACTGCACTTAAGCCTATGAAATTATTAATTTTGAGGCTATGAACTGATTTAGAACAATACTACACTTGTTAGGGCCGATGAAAATACATACAAACGTATTGAGGCCTCGGGATTAATTTGAACAGGATACTACACTTGAACCGTCTCGTTCCCGTGTCCCTAAAGCAAAAGGCGATGATGAATGCATTTTAATGCTAAGCAAGTTGAATAGAGTAGTGGGTTTGGTGCTTTGGCATGGCAACACGGCCCGGGCTCCGTGTTTGCAACCGTACCAAATCCCGAGCCTCTATTCAACGCGCCATACAAACCTGAGCCTAAAATTTTGCAAAAACAACTCCGTTACTAGTATTATTATTATTATTATTCTTATTATTATTATTATTATTATTATTTATTATTATTATTATTATATATTCTATTATTATTATTATATATTCTATTATTATTATTATTATTATTATTATTATTATTATTATATATATATATATATATTTTTTCTTATTATTATTATTACTTTATTATTAGTTTATTTTATTAATCATTACACTTTATTATCGTACTAATCCCGTTTAATTCCCGTTTTATTGCGAGGTATATCTTGGCACGAGCAATTCGGGAACGCTTTTGGCTAACTCGCGAATGAGAATAGTCCTTTGCATTGAGGGCATTTGGAGATTGAATTCGGACCCGAGCATTCAGAAATAAGACTTAGGAATTTTAAAAAAAATCAAGACTCCCGCGAGTTGATCAATTTACCGGTTCTATCTTTAACTTTGCTTTCCTTAGATATTTATGTAAATAAAATGTGTGAATTATTTTATTTGATAATAATATTTGATTGCTTGGTATATTGCTTTACTTTATGTGCATTATCCTTTTTATTTTTGAAGTCGTTATTTAATTTATTGCAAACTGGGGCAAATTAGCAAAATGCGTGCAAAAATTAAAATATTTTTCATAAACAAGTTTTATTTCAATTAATTATTTTAGATAATTTTTTTTAGAAAAGCATATTTTGCAAATATTTGGAAACCTGTCGGATTAACCGTATTTTACGGAATTTCGGAAGTGCCTTAAAAACCTTCTTCCGAAATTAATAAAACCTCTTACTTTTAGAATCTCTGGAAGAAAGACCGTCTTTTTTTTATAAAAATGGAGTTTTGCACGCATTTGTTAATTTGGTTCCCTGTTTTCCTTAAATTGGGTGTCGACTCCAAAAACTCCAAAGAGTTAGCCCATCCTGTCGATATTCCGGAATTTATCCTTTTCGGGGTAATTTTTGGGGTTCAACAGCATGGCGACTCCGCTGGGGAGCAATAAAGGTTTTGACCATAAAGGTTTCCAATTATTTGCAACTAGCATGCTTAATTTATTTTTGCTCTATTATATCTGTTTGTTTGTGTGCCACGAAACGCGTGTCACTACACTCTTATTTGCGCACATATAAACTGGCATTCCGTTCATATTTCCCCCACTCCTGGGAACCTCTTGCATTCTCACTCAAATACCCGCGAGGTGTGTGCATACGCACCCGCACTTTCTTCCACTAAAGAACCCTTTGACGAGTTGGTGTACCGGCGGATTGTCGTGGGAGTTATTCGACCACGAAGCCGCCTGCCACTCACCTGTTTGCCTCAACCGTTAGCCCACTCTTAGAAGGAGATTAGGTCATGCATGCATATACACCTTAGTTTGGGGGAAAGTTCGGCAGATTTGGTTGGTTTGTGTTTATGAGATGGCTTGGTATAGTGAGATCTAAGAGGCGAAGCCCCTGGTGTCTTTAAAAGGATCAGTGGGGTCCCTCTCGTGAACGGCTTTGCGTGTGTGCAGGCCTTTGTTGATTATCCAGCTGCAACCTTATAAAATTGAAGTATGCTTGTCGCATACTAGGAGAGCGAAGCCCTTGTGTCTTTGAATGACTAGTGGGGTCCCTCCTTGAAGACCAGTGCGGTCTTGGCTGCCTAGGAAACTGAGAGGCTCGATTAAAGCCGAGGACCAGTGAGGAGCCCTATGAACAAGGTCTGTGAGCCTTGCAAAACCTAGGAAACTGAGAGGCTTGTCCAAAGCCGAGGACCAGTGAGGTTTTACTTTGAAAGGCCAATTGGCGCCTTTCGTGATTTGCAGTCTGGTATTGTGGAGGCAGTTGGAAATTTCTCCCTGGATGTTGTCATACAATTGGGAGTTGCGCTTGGAGGAGTGCGGATGTTTGCAAAAGCTATGGAGGATTGTTTCGGGTTTTAGGCATTCGGGTTTAGAATTTTGTGCAGATTCTATGGAGAGAATGAGTTGTGTTATATACTTGTGATTGTCGCATGTTAATTGCCTACCTTGCTTTATTTGGTCAAAATGCGTTAAATACTAGGTGTTGCTTGCTTGTATGCAATCCTATAAATGACATGCAAACTATCTTAGTTACCCTTTGCGAGGTTTTTTTTGTTTTGTTTACTTCTCTATCAAATGTTGGATTTGTGAAGTGGCAGACCATCCACCATGCAAAGGTTTCGAGATATGATTGATGGTAGACGCTTTAGCTCGTGAACGGTGCAGTACCAGAAGCTAATGGCATTGCTTGAAAGAACTTGGCGATTGAACTTAGTAGCATTGTTTTCAATTTTAATTCAGATTGAGGCCCTGAATTGCATTGTACTTTAAAGTTTATGTTAATCTGAATCAACTCATTTTGAATTTATGAAAGTTGAAATAAAATTCATCGCATTCTTATCATATTATTTACGCTTGCATTTGTTTCTGTTTCAAAATTAAAATTGATAAACTTGCCAAAACATTGCTTGTGATGTATGGCAAAACAACTGAACAATTTGAAAGCGATGCACTGAAAGTTATTGTCTACGCTCTTTGGATATTGCACTATCTGTTAGAACTTCAACTGGGGCAGCTTTATTTGATGGTATACGGCACTGAAGCAGTGGTGCAGAACTACGCACGGTCTGATTCCCAAGGAGGGATACGTAGGCTCCCCAATCGGGCTCGACCCTTTAGTATCTAAATTATTATTTTCCCCCAAGAAGGATAACTGGGGCAATTTTTGCGAAACAAGTTGGTGATGCGAAAGATAACAACTGGGGCAATTTTTGCAAAGCGAGTTGGAGATGCGAAGGACAATAACTGGGGCAAATTTTGGAAGAAGCAGCATTGGTTATAAGAGGCAGAATCGGCAAGAATTTTGAGATTGGTCAAGCAAACAGTGCAAAGCCAAAGACAAAGGACGTTCAGTTTGTTTTGAAATATGGTACAAGTTTAAGTCAAGGCAAAAATTTTAAAATGCATCTTTGACTTCATTTGCATGCTTATTTCACTCGCTACATTGCATTAAAATATTTTATCTTGCCTCTATTTTTCAAAGTCTATGCTATTTGAGTTCATGAGCCAAGTTTCTGAAAGCCATTTGCAAATCCAAGTCCAATGAAGACGAGGAAGCAGCAGAAGCAGCAAGATCAGGATGAAGTCTGCACAAATCAAACGCTTCCCCCTTTCCTCCCCAAAGCTAACAATTTTTCTTTGAGAGCAGGAACATGAAAGCTTGCAATGAAAGGATCATTCGCATTATGGATGAACAATTTATTGAACGCGCATCCGAGTTGCCTTGCAAATTGCGTCGCATTGCCATTTTCATGACTTAAAGCATTATGCTTTGTCGTGAGTTATTGCCGAACAGGCGGCATTTATACCTCTATGACTTTCATTCCTAATAGGCGACAAAGTCAAGGCTTGTTTTGGGTTTTCAAAACTAAGCCGAATAGGGCATCGCTTTGTTTCAGGCTATAATCCGCACAAGGCCATCCCTGCCGGATTGTCTCGCCAATTGATTTATCAATGGCTATCGCACTGACTACATTTCCGCACTACTTTGCTTTGCACTTATTTTGAATTATGCCTTCGCACTTGCTTTAAAATTAACGCCTTGTTTTACTCTTTCAGGTTGACCATCGGCTACGAGAATTCCCTTTGTGGGACTATCTCGCCTATTGATTCGCCAAATGGCTCTTGCATTGCTCTATATTCCCGCACTGCTTTTCATTGTACTTGCTTTAAATTATATCGTCACACTTGCTTTAAAATTGATGCCTTGCTTTACATTTTTCAGGTTGACCACCAGGCGGGACTTCTCTCTTGTTGGAGTTTCACGCCTGTTGATTTGCTAAATCGCTTTGGCGTTGCTTTACATTTCACACTGAATTGCTTTGCACTTGCTTTAAATTATGCCTTTGCACTTGCTTTAAATTATGACTTGCTTTACTTTTAGTTTAACAGGTCAGCCCTGAGACCCTCCTTGCTTTGTGCCGGACCGGATCACCAGCTGATTTGTAGACAATCAATTCCAAGACCCTCCTTGCTGCGTGCCCGACCGGCTTGCCAGTTGATTTGTCAAGATTGTTCAAATTGCTTCGCACTTGCTTTAAATTATGCCTTTGCATTTTCTTTGTATTACGTCTTGTTTTACTTTTCAGATTAACAGGTCAGTCCCGAGACCCTCCTTGCTTCGTGCCGGACCGGCTCGCCAGCTGATTTGTTCGACAATCAACCCCAAGACCCTCCTTGCTGCGTGCCCGACCGGCTTGCCAGTTGATTTGTCAAGATTGTTCAAATTGCTTCGCACTTGCTTTAAATTATGCCTTTGCATTTTCTTTGTATTACGTCTTGTTTTACTTTTCAGATTAACAGGTCAGTCCCGAGACCCTCCTTGCTTCGTGCCGGACCGGCTCGCCAGCTGATTTGTAGACAATCAACCCCAAGACCCTCCTTGCTTCATGCCCGACCGGCTTGCCAGTTGATTTGTCAAAATTGTTGAAAATGCCTTGCACTATGCCTTCGCATTTGCTTTATTGCTTCGCCAGTAGATGGGAAGACAATTTATCAAAGATATTGCAGTTTTCACTTACAAATTACGTCATGCCTACCATAAGCAAATTGGAGGCCTTATTTTGAAGCCTATCATAAGCAATTGAAGGCTCTTTTATCATTGATCCTACCGTAAGCAATCGGGGATCTTATCATCAAGTCTATCGTGAGCAAGCGAAGACTTCATTAGCATTCATGCCTACCATAAGCAATTGGAGACCTTATTTTGAAGCCTATCATAAGCAATTGAAGGCTCTTTTATCATTGATCCTACTATAAGCAATCGGGGGATCTTATCATCAAGTCTATCGTGAGCAAGCGAAGACTTCATTAGCATTCATGCCTACCATAAGCAATTGGAGGCCTTATTTTGAAGCCTATCATAAGCAATTGAAGGCTCTTTTATCATTGATCCTACTGTAAGCAATCGAGGGATCTTATCATCAAGTCTATCGTGAGCAAGCGAAGACTTCATTAGCATTCATGCCTACCATAAGCAATTGGAGGCCTTATTTTGAAGCCTAGCATAAGCAATTGAAGGCTCTTTTGTTATTGATCCTACCGTAAGCAATCGGAGGTCTTATTATCAAGTCTATCGTGAGCAAGCGAAGACATCATTATCATTTGAAGCCTACCATAAGCAATTGGGGGCATTATTATGAAGCCTATCATAAGCAATTGAAGGCTCTTTTGTTATTGATCCCACCGTAAACAATCGGGGGCCTCATGATGAAGTCTATCATAAACAATCGAAGACGTCATTATCATTTAAAGCCTTCCATAAACAATTGGAGGCCTTTTATTAAGCCTATCGTAGACAATCGAAGGCGCTATTGTTATGGAGCCTACCGTAAACAATCGGGTGCCTCATTATGAAGTCTATCGTAAACAATCGAAGATGTCACTATCATTTGAAGCATACCATAAACAATTGGAAGCCTTTTATGAAGCCTATCGTAGACAATCGAAGGCGCTATTGTTATGAATCCTACCACAGACAACTGGAGGCGTATCATGGTTTGTTGCCGAACAGGCGGCATTTTCTATCTTTATGATTCTTCTTTCAAAATAAATGTTATGTTGAAGCCTGCATAGATAGTCTAAGACAAGTCGGCTGGAGCACCACTTTCGGAGTGCTTCGCGATGTCGGTTGTCTTGCAATACTGGCATTTTACAATTCGTTCTCACTTTACTTATTGTCTTGCTTTACTATTTCAGAATAAGGATCAACTTAGAGGTTCTCCAGGCGGAGTACTTTGTCAGTTGATCGAAGGAAGAACTTATCAATGATACCGAAAACCGCATTTACAATTTTATCACTTTATCTATTTCTTTTTCCAATTATTACAGTTTATTAGCAGTTGCACGCTTACCGCTTGTTGAGATTATTGCAGGATGTTTAGCAGCACCGCAGCAGCATTTGGAGAATAAAATGGAGCTTTGCTTAGCAATGAACCGGGGCAATCGTTGATATGAGCTGGACTCGTCAACGAAGACCTGAAGAATCGCACCCGCAAAAGTCATCCACCCTAGAGGTAAGTCTCTTGTTAACCCTGAGTCTGAGGTTTGAGATTGAAGACAAGATGGCTCGATTATCGAGGTGCAGTGGAAGCTATGTCCGTGTAAACCCCTCTTTATGGGTGTGTCGTTGACCACATTTTCATAACTTGGGTGGTTACAAGCCTCTTTTTCCGCGCTCGAGTAGTCGTTATTATCTCGTCTTTGATTTTCAAATCGCGTCGAACTACATATGGCCTGATTCTCTTTCAGCCCGAGATATGTAGGCAACTCGGAAACCGAAGTTCGGCCATGTCCATAAGCCTCGCATTTTGATCCCAGGAATTAGAGTCTTGGCTTTACCGTGAAAAAATTGGGTTTCACGTCAACTTCTTTACCCTGGAAACTCTTTCATCCTTTCCGGGTAAAGAGGGGCAGCTGTTGACACCCAATTTTGTCCCGGATTTTAATTAAATGTATAATTATTTTAAAATTAAGTTCAATTTTGAAAATTGCAAGTAAATAGCTAATTTTAAAAGAAAATGACCAAAATCGCAAGTCGTCCCTTCATTTGCAACGCGCTATATAATTATTTGTTTAATTTGATTAAAAGGCTAAATCTGTTTTAAATTTCAATTTAGGATCACTTTTTAAAAAAAAGCCCACACACACAAAAGCCCAACCCAACTATTCATTCATCTTCCCCATTCAAAAAAAAAACCCTATACACATTATTCATCTTTCTTAACCAAAAAAAGCAGATCTACACGTACACCATTACCACTACTCACACACCCACACACAGAACACCCCTTTTTCTTTTTATCTTCTTCAAACACCATACCACAATACAAACACACATACGGCATCATCAAGCACCCACACGTACACCACACAAACAGAGCAGAAACATAGAGATATCAACTCCCTTCTTTCTCCTGTAAGCTGTCGACATTGAGACCCACCGGAAAAATAGAGCAGTGGTTTAACGCCACCATTGTCGGAGCCTAGATCTGAAAAATGAGACCGGAAATGGGAGCTACTGATTCACGAGCACCATTGAAGAAAAATCAGTGAGGTCAACGGTGGTATTGAACCTCACCGGAAATCTCTAATCACCGCTGAACTTTGTTCTCCCCTGTTTCATTGGTACTGACTGAACGGAAAAGGGTTTGGGGTTGTAGTGATGCCGCTATCGGCATTGCTCCTCCTTCCCTGACTTCTGTCGCCGGTGTCGCTCCTCCCCGTTGAAGGCTGTTTCTGCTTGTTCTTGTTGCCAACGATGGCGTTGGTTGGAACCTCACTGCAGTCATCATTTCCCTTTTCTCCGTCTCACTGATTTGTCGATTCATTCTCTGGGATTTGGTAATCCACATCGTGTTTTGGAATCAGGGGTGATTGTTTTGGGGTCATCGTTTGTTATGTGTTTGAATGTTTCAATGTTGATATTACTGTGTGGTTGCCGGAGTTCAGTTAACAGTATCGGGAATTGGTTCTTTCGTTTGTTTTGGATGATGGTTACTGAGTTTTTGGACTTGTGTCGCTCCTCATGATGGGTTACTATTCCGTTCGCCGTGGCCATTGGAAACCGGCAGGGATTTTAGCCAACGATGCCTCATCGTTCTTTGACCTATACGCTCTGTTGCTGCTTTACAGTTGTTCGTTTGGTCACACTAATTTTTATTGTTTACAGGATTTGTGTTTCATGATAATGGTGGAGTTATCTGCTCCTTCCATGAATTGGTTATCGATTGGTTTAGCTGGTTGCTTAATTGATACTGCAGATCTGCTAATAGCTTTTGGATGGCAATATTTCTTTCGGGTTGAAATTTTGACCCGCTTGTGCTGCGTTGATAAATATCCAGCACTGATTGTTAAACGAATGCTATACTTGGCTTTGCTAAAATGCATATTCTGGGTTTCTGCAAAAGAATTGTTTTAAACGATACTGCACTTAAGCCTATGAAATTATTAATTTTGAGGCTATGAACTGATTTAGAACAATACTACACTTGTTAGGGCCGATGAAAATACATACAAACGTATTGAGGCCTCGGGATTAATTTGAACAGGATACTACACTTGAACCGTCTCGTTCCCGTGTCCCTAAAGCAAAAGGCGATGATGAATGCATTTTAATGCTAAGCAAGTTGAATAGAGTAGTGGGTTTGGTGCTTTGGCATGGCAACACGGCCCGGGCTCCGTGTTTGCAACCGTACCAAATCCCGAGCCTCTATTCAACGCGCCATACAAACCTGAGCCTAAAATTTTGCAAAACCAACTCCGTTACTAGTATTATTATTATTATTATTCTTATTATTATTATTATTATTATTATTATTATTATTATTATTATTATTATTATTATTTTTATTATTATTATATATTCTATTATTATTATTATTATATATTCTATTATTATTATTATATATATATATATATATTTTTTTTTTTTCTTATTATTATTATTACTTTATTATTAGTTTATTTTATTAATCATTACACTTTATTATCGTACTAATCCCGTTTAATTCCCGTTTTATTGCGAGGTATATCTTGGCACGAGCAATTCGGGAACGCTTTTGGCTAACTCGCGAATGAGAATAGTCCTTTGCATTGAGGGCATTTGGAGATTGAATTCTGACCCGAGCATTCAGAAATAAGACTTAGGAATTTTAAAAAAAATCAAGACTCCCGCGAGTTGATCAATTTACCGGTTCTATCTTTAACTTTGCTTTCCTTAGATATTTATGTAAATAAAATGTGTGAATTATTTTATTTGATAATAATATTTGATTGCTTGGTATATTGCTTTACTTTATGTGCATTATCCTTTTTATTTTTGAAGTCGTTATTTAATTTATTGCAAACTGGGGCAAATTAGCAAAATGCGTGCAAAAATTAAAATATTTTTCATAAACAAGTTTTATTTCAATTAATTATTTTAGATAATTTTTTTTAGAAAAGCATATTTTGCAAATATTTGGAAACCTGTCGGATTAACCGTATTTTACGGAATTTCGGAAGTGCCTTAAAAACCTTCTTCCGAAATTAATAAAACCTCTTACTTTTAGAATCTCTGGAAGAAAGACCGTCTTTTTTTATAAAAACGGAGTTTTGCACGCATTTGTTAATTTGGTTCCCTGTTTTCCTTAAATTGGGTGGCGACTCCAAAAACTCCAAAGAGTTAGCCCATCCTGTCGATATTCCGGAATTTATCCTTTTCGGGGTAATTTTTGGGGTTCAACAAACGGTTCGCGTCTCTTCAGGTCACTTCTCACTGACACGTGTCACCCATCCATTGGCTTCTCGAACGGTCACGCCGTTTTTTTGTTTCTTCCAGCGTTACAATGATGATGCTTCACCACTTGCTTTTTCCATACCTATATATACTTCCCCACCAAACTCTTCTTCTCACTTTTAACTTCTGCAAACAACACTATCAAGAAAAAGGCAAAGGCTTCCATACCTACTTTGATCGATTCTCATCTTTAAGAAAACTCTAAACTCAAATTATAATCATGTCTACCACTCATTCTAGGCAAGAATTGAGTGATTCAGGCGAGAGGGCAAAGATTGCGCGTTACGCCGCCATTATATCCAGCGGCGAGTTTATCACCACCGTGCCGGCTCTGCAGGTGATAGAGGCAGAGGGAGGCGGTGAGGTGACCTCTAGTGCTGGTGGCTCTAAGCACCGGAAAGAAAGGCCAGGCGCGACATTGCTGCGGTAGGCGATGATGTCAGCCTAGAGGAGGATGATGATGTCGTGGGCGATGCCGTCATGGAGACAGCTGGCGCTGATGATGTCACCCATGGGGATGAGGACGCCGAGGGCGATGACACCGCGGGCGAGGTTGAAGGCGCAAATACCGCCGAGGTGGGGTCCTCGGGCCCGATGATTCCCCTCGAGCAGGAGCTCGAGCCTCACCAAATTATTCCCTTTCACTTCGACAACAGCAAGGATCTCAAACTGCAGGTCCAATCTGCTGATCAAGAGGAGAAGAATAGAAACATACCGGTAAATACGACGCCAACTTGCATAACGCAGGCTCATGTTGAGCGAGTCCGAAGGGAGCGTAAGTTTGGGCCCGAGGTGAAAGTAGTCATCCCCGACCCAACAAGTAGAGTTTGCCACCACGTGGAGGGGTTTTCATTTGCTTATACTTACCCTTTCAGCCTCGGCTTTTCTCTTCCAGTGCATAGGATTATCGATGAGTTTTGCCGAGCCTACAACTTGTGCTTGGCCCAACTAGGCCCCGACGTCTGGAGAGTTTTCCAGTGCATGGATTGGCTGAGCAAGAAAGACGGGGTGGACTTCACTTTGCATCATCTCATCTCCCTCTATTATCCTTACTTTCATGAGGCCGGGGTTGTGGCCTTAAACAACCGAGGTAAATTTGCGCTCCTACATAAAAGCGAGGACCATGGGGACCGAGGCTGGAGCGATTGCTACATCATTTTGGAGACCAACGTTTTATCTGCCGAGCCTGATTTCCCTGAGCGGTGGAACAACACACGTAAGTATCCCTTCATTTTTATTTCATTCCCGGTGATCGTTCATGCTTCCTAACCCTTTTTCATTGTTACTTCTTAGCCAACAAGGTTGATATCATACCCCCTGAGGGGCTGACTGAATGGGTGAAAGCCATGACCGGGGCTCGTGTGCGCCCAGCAAGAACATGGATGAAAATGGCTACCGAATTTGGTTGGCAGTGCAAACGGCATGGTAATCTCTTTTGTGATGTTTTACTTAATGTGTCGTTTTGGAATTTTGGCTTCGTTTTGTTGACCTCTTTTCCCTCGGTACTAGGTTTTCCGAACCGTGCTGTCAATACGAAGAAAAGCAAAAAAAAGAAAGATGAAAAGAAGAAGATGAAAGATGGAGAGGATACCGAGTCAGATGACAATCTGGCTTCGGTAGCAGGTGACTTAAAGGATTTGAAGGCTGCAAAGTCTTCAAAAGTTTAAAAGGGGGCCCCAGGGGCCTTCCAAAGGTAATCACCATCCTCAGTCATCTTGCTGATCTTCGCTTCTCTTCATTCTTTTTTATTGAAATTCTTTCATGTTACCTCTTGTAGGCGTGAAAAGGATGAGGGCAGTTTCCAAGAAGCCCTCCCGTTCTGTGGCTCCTCGCACCGAGGTGGAAACTTCTCCGGGGCCCGAAGTTGCAGCGGAACCGCGCCGAAGGCTGATCGACGAGCCTGATGATGTCGATGCCGAGGACTTTGCGGCCCGAAGGGTAGTTGTGGTTGTGGATCTTAAGGATCAGGAGCAAGATACCGGGGCGATGGTTCTAAGGCCAAAGTTGGAGAGGCTGGGGCTGCTGCTACTGAGGGGAGAGCTGAAGCAGGGGCGGTTCGGGCACAATCTGAACCCGCGAGGATTTCATCCTCGGTTGGGTCCTTTCGAAAGCTCGAGGTGCCTACTTCTTCAAACTTGCTGTCAGGCACTCGAGGCGATATATTGAGCCTTATGCCCCTGCTTGGCCCAGAAGAAGATAAAGTGGTGCAACCATTCCTCCCAGCTCAGCTATTCACTACCCTCTCCGCCAATGCTCTCAGAGTAAGCTTCGGTCTTTTAAATTCATTTCTTTTTTGGGGATGTTCCTTCATGCTGATCTTTGAAAAACATTCTCCCAGGGATTTGTCCTGTCGTTGAGAGCTATTGAGCTCGAGAATGTGAGAGCCGAGGAGTTCAGCGGGTGGCTCGAGCTTGGGAAAAGCAGAAGGACAGCTTCAGGGCGCAAATAGCCGGATTGAAGGCTAATCTAGCCAAGTCCCAATCCGATTTGCTTGAGGCTGAAGCTTCCTCCGAGGCAAAATTCATGCCCTCGACGCTGAGTTCCAAGCTAAGCGCTCGAGGCTGGAAGCTAAAGCTGCGAGTCTAAGTGCCGAGCTGGCTCAAGCGAAGGGCAAGGCCGAGGAGATGTTAAAAAAACATCATGAGCAGTTGAGAAAGCATGTGCTCCATATCCAGAAGTTGGAGGGTGAGAGCTCCAAACATTCAGCTAGGGAGGCCGAGGTCGAAGCTCTTCGAGACGAAATCGCCGATCGTAAAAATAGAGCTAAGATCAAGGTCAAGAGGGCTGAGCTGGATAAACAATGGGCCATCATTAAGTCTCGGTTGAAGCTGCTCAAGCAGTGCCTCACCGGCGAGCTCAACTTGTGGGAGGAAATTGCAAAGGCCGAGGCGAAAGCAGCAAAGGCTCAAGCTATCATTGATGACCTCCCATCAAGTGAAGCCTCGAGCGACGATGAAGATGAAGAGGATGAAGAAGATGCCGAGGGGCCCTCCGAGAAGGAAGGTGATGCTCCCGAGGCTTAGACTTCTGATAGCATTTTTTGTTTTTGTAAGCCTTCAGGCTTTTTTATGCTTATGTTTTGGACCTTCGGGTCCTTTAGATGTAAATACTTTCAGCCTTCGGGCTTTCTAATGAAATGATTCAGTACTTCTTATCTTCAGTGTTAGTTTATGCATGTGCCTAACACTTTAGAATAAGTAGCTCGCTTGCAAGACTTGATTGAATTTAATCAATGCAAACTTAGAACGACGTCTCATTCACGAGTCGATGCATTTAAAGTGTAACTTCGTAGTGAAGATTTAGAGAAACATAAAATTATGGAATGAAGCTCATTTCATTGATAATATTAACAGGCCGAAATCGGCTTTTACATGGAACCAAGTCGAAGCGGACCTTGGGTGAAAGTACAAATTAACAATGTGCCACTACCGGGCGAAATTACAATGTACTAAATCTACTCCTCGGATAACAGTCCCCGGTTATCGAATAGATGGTCTTCGATTGCGAGGCGCGTTGTTCGACCTCGGTTGTAACTCGTCCCTTACTCCCCCCAGTGTTCGGGTGCGAATCTTAATGAAGGCCCTGGCACTGGAGATCATTTAATCTGCTTCCTGAAAAGATCAAGCAAAATGAAACGAGGTGCAAGTTAGTACATTTCGACCGAAGCCTTTAGGAGCGTTGTTCTGCTCGAGGCTGTGGGTAAAATTTTTTAAATGAGCAAGGGATATTTACCTCGATTAGAATTAGTACCGGTTTAAATTGGAGATGTTCCAATTTAAGGGTTTGGGCACACCTTGTAGATCTTCAATTTGATAAGATCCTTTCCCAACAATTGTTTTGACATTGTAAGGTCCTTCCTAATTCACAACAAGCTTTCCCCCATTTTCTTCCTTCGTTGACTGGTTTGTAGCCTTTAGCACATAGTCGCAAACTTCAAAATCTCTGAGTTTGGCTTTCCTGTTGAGGTATGCTTCGATCTGCCTTTTTTGGGCGACTAACCGAACTAAAGCCAGCTCTCTTTTCTCCTCGAGCAGATCCAGTTCTATGCGCATAGCCTGTTGATTTGCATCTTCAGTGGTGTGGGCGTACCGAAGACTTGGTTCGCCCACTTCCATGGGGATGAGGGAATCCATACCATAAGCAAGTGAAAAAGGAGTCTCACTGGTGCTGTTCTTCTCCGTTGTCCGCATGGCCCACAACACACCTGGCAACTCCTCGGGCCAAGGACCCTTTTTCTCGTCGAGCCTTTTCTTGAGATTTTCGATTATAATTCTATTTGAAGATTCAGCTTGGCCATTGGCACTTAGATAATAGGGGGTCAAAGCAGTTCTCTTGATTCCCCATTGTTTGAAGAAATCAATGATGGCTGCTTCCATGAACTGTTTACCATTGTCGCAGGCAATTTCTCTCGAAACACCGAACCTGTAGATGATGTTTTTCTTGATGAAATCGATTACCTGGTTTTGTTTGACTTCAGTAGGAGCTCCTGCTTCCACCCATTTAGTGAAGTAAGCGGTTCACACGAGGATGAAGCGAACACCACCCTTTCCCTTTGGAAAAGGCCCAACAACATCCATCTCCCACTTCATGAAAGGCCATGGTGATACCACCGAATGCACAGGTTTTGCCTGTTGGTGGATCATCCGTGCGTGGCGTTGGCACTTATCGCATTTCGGCACGAAGGCCTTTACATCTGCACTGATGGTGGGCCAATAATATCCAGCTCTTAGTAACTTGCGCACCAAGGATTTTCCCCCCGAGTGATTGCCACACTCGCCTTCGTGCACCTCGGACATCACATATCTAGCCTCATCGGGACCCAAACACTTGGCCATCGGGTCGCAATATAACCTCTTATACAGATTATCCTCGATCAAGTGGTATGAAGCCGCTTGGGTCTTTAACTTTTTGGCCTCCTTTTTGTCTTGGGAAACAGTCCCCGAGTCGAAGTAAGAGATGAACTTACTTCGCCAATCCCATCTGTTGTCCACCGAGTTGACTTACAATTTCATCTCTCTCATTTACGCGGACACAACCGAACCACTGAATCAGCCCCCGAGTGAGCTTCATCGACTGTCGAACCCAAATTTTCCAAGACATCAGCCTCGGTATTCTCCTCCCGGGGCACTTGCTTGACTTGCTACTCTCGGAATTGTCCTAAAATCCTTTGTGCTTGGTCTAAGAATAGCTGCATTCTGGGCTCTCGAGCCGTGTACTCGCCGAGCACTTGGTTCACCACCAACTGGGAGTCGCACCTTAGCTCAATTCTCTCCACTCCCATTTCCTTAGCCAACTCCAAGCCAGCTAGAGCCGCTTCGTATTCGGCCTCATTATTGTTCACTTTTTTGAACCGAATCGAGTGCCTGATTTTCTCCCTGGTGGGCGCTTTCAAGTCTATGCCTAACCCCAAACCCTTGGAGTTAGTTGCCCCGTCGGTATGAAGTATCCATAGCCCCGAAGCCGTTCCTTTCGACATTGAGTTCTCCTTTTCGGCTTCGGGTAGAATCCCAACACTAAAATCAGCTACGAAGTCGGCCAAAACTTGGGATTTGATGGCTGTTCGGGGTTGATAGGTGATGTCATATCCGCTTAATTCTACCGCCCATTTTGATAACCTCCCCGATAACTCCGGTTTGTGCAATATACTTCTCAAGGGGAAAGTTGAAACTATTGCTATTGGGTGACACTGGAAATAGGGTCGTAGTTTTCGGGCAGTAACAACTAAAGCAAGTGCTAGTTTTTTCAAATGTGGGTAACTGGTTTCAGCATCGAGGAGTGTCTTGCTCACATAGTAGATGGGTTGTTTCTTTCCATCCTCCTCCCGAACCAGGACCGCGCTGATTGACACCTCGGACACAGCCAAGTAATCTAGCAATGTTTCACCATCCTTAGGCTTGGCGAGCAACGACGTGTTAGCCAAGTAGCATTACAAATCTTTCAGTGCTTCTTTACACTCCGGTGTCCATTCGAAGTGGTTGTTCTTCCTAAAAATAGAGAAGAATTTGTGGCATCGCTCCGAAGACCTTGAGATGAAACGACTCAAGGCAGCGATTCGGCCAGTTAAGCGCTGAACTTCTTTCACCCCGGTCAGCTCTTCGGGGATATCTTCGATAGCTTTAATCTTGTCGGGGTTTTCTTCGATACCTCATTCAGAGACAATGAATCCCAAGAATTTGCCTGACCCCGATGCCGAAGGCACATTTCTCAGGGCTCAACTTCATGCCATATTGCCTCAGAACAGCGAAAGCTTCCCTTAGATGATTCAAGTGATCCTCCATGAGCATATCATCTATGTAAACCTTCGTTGACTTTCCTATATATTCTTTGAACATGCGACACACCAACCTTTGATACGTCGCCCAAGCATTTTTCATACCGAAGGGCATTACTTTATAGCAGAAACTGCCTCGGTCAGTGATGAACGAGGTTTTCTCTTCGTCTTTCGGGTCCATGAGTATCTGCTTGTAACCCGAATAAGCATCCAAGAAGGTTAATAGTTTATGTCCAGCCGTGGAGTCTATTAACCTATCTATTTAGGGCAATGGGTAGGAGTCTTTAGGGCAAGCCTTGTTCAAATCGGTGTAATCTACACACATCCTCCACTTGCCATTCTTCTTCGGTACGACAACCACATTAGCCGGCCATTTGGGGGGTATTTCACCTCCCTTATGAAACCATTTTCTTGTAGCTTTGTGGTTTCATCTTTGATTGCCTTCTTTTTAACCCCGGCGTGAGGTCTCTTCTTTTGCTTCACTGGGGTGAACTTTGGGTCCACATTCAGCTTATGGGTCATGATCTCCGGATCGATACCAATCATGTCTGAATGAGACCAAGTAAAGCAATCGTTGTTGGACTTTAAAACTTCAAGGATTGCTTTCTTCGACTCTGGGTCCAACTCCGAGCCGACAAATACCTTTCTCTTGGAAAAATCTTTCAATAGTGTGAAAGACTCCAATTCCTCAATGGTAAAGTCCTTGGCTTTTTGTTTTCGAGGCTCTTGTATGCAAACTGGGATCTTTTCAACTTCTCCTCGGAGGTCCTCCTCACTCGACCCCGGTTGCTGTAGTTGCTATTGTTTTGGCCCGGTCGGGGCGACTCCACTTTTCAACGCAACCGAGTAGCATTCCCTTGCTACTCATTGCTCTCCTTTGATTGACCGAACCCCCTAAGGTGTAGGGAATTTGATCACTTGATGCAGCGTAGAGGGAACAGCCTCCATGGAATGGATCCATGGCCTGCCGAGGATCACATTGTATGCCATGTCCTCGGGCAACATTTGGAACAGTGTTTCCTTGCTTACTCCTTCAGCAAATGTTCTGAGTGTAATTTCACCCAAAGTTTTTTCTGTGGAGTTGTTGAAGATGGTCAACACCGTTGCTTTAGGGACAACTTTCCCTTTGAGCCATATTTTCTTAACGGCCTCGTAGCTGATTATATTGACCGAGCTACCGGGGTCGATCAAGACTCACTTGATGTCAGATTCGTTGATTCTTAACATGATGACCAAGGCATCGTGATGAGGTAACATCATCCCATCACAATCATCATCATCAAATACAATCTCTTTACCCGAGCCGCCAACTTGGGTTCTTTTTTCCATGGTGATTGATAATTTGGCGAATTTCTTCGCAGCTGCGAAATTCACCCCGTTCACCTCTGATCCCCTAGAGATGACATTCACAACTCTCTCTGGGGGTGGAGCCCGAGGTGGTTGCCTATCACCTCGGTTCTTGGAGTAGTTCTCCTTTCCCTTGTCGGTAAGGAACTCGGCCAACACCCCTTTCTTCAACAAATGAGCCACCTCGAGGCGCAATGCTTTGCAATCCTCGGTTCGGTGGCCATAATCCGCGTGGAACTCACAGTGCAAATTATGGTCTCTCTTATCCGCTGGAGTTCTCATGTCTTTGGGCACTCTTACCCCGGCAGTCCTCTTGACTACATTGACCAGCTCCGAGGTCGATATGTTGAAATTGTAGTCAGGGATCCGAGGCAGTTCCTTCTTCGAGGCCGAAGCTGGGCTTGAGGAATTTCTTAGGTTCGTGTTGGAGTGAACCTTTCCTCCGAGCCGTTGGCTTATGTGCAGACTTGTGAATGAATTCCCGAAGGAGTTTCCCAGCCTTTGGCTGACAGGCTGCCTTGTGGAGGTGTATGGTTCATACCTCCCCTTCGGATTTCCTCACGACGCCTCGGCGTGGTGTGAGATTCGCCTCGGTTCTTATAATTATAACCTCGGCTTTTAAATTCAGCTTCCTCCAACCTGATCTTGGAGTAAGCCCACTTGTGTAGATCTTCCCAAGTCAAAACTTGGTATTGTTGGAGCTCCTTTCGCAATTCAGCAGCGGCATCAGAATTGCGAACATTGATACCCTTTTCAAATGTCATGATGGCCAGAGTATCATCCATCCGAGGTAGCTCCATGCGCTCGGAGTGAAAGCGCTCAAGGAACTCCTTAAGTGGCTCACCGAGCCGTTGTTTGACCTCGCACATATCCTCCTTTCTTTGGAGGATCTTTGGGGCCCCGGTGTGTGCCATAACGAAGGCGTTGGACATTTCCTTGAAGGTGGAAATCGACCATGCTGGTAGACACATGTACCAGCGTAGCGCTCCTTTCTCCAAGGATTCGCAAAACTTCTTTAAGAACATTGACTCGAGCTCTATTGTCGTTAAGTCATTGCTCTTTACCATTGCCATGTATTCCCTTACATGCTCTTTGGGATCGGTGGTCCCATCATACTTCTTTAAAAACATGAGCTTGAAATTCTTAGGAGTTGGGGCTGGGGCCGCTTCGGGCTTGAAGGGCAACTCCCTGTACTGATCTATATCAAGCTCATCTTCGATTTTTGTCATCCCCGGTACGCTGTCGAGGCGCTTTTCTATGCGTGCCTCAATGCGAGCTTCAACGCGCGCCTCGACGCGTGCTTCAATCTCCCTGGTCAACCTCTCAACGTCGACCGGGGGTGTTGTTTCAGCCACAGTGGGAATCGTCCCAAAGTGTGGCGTTGCGCCTGGTACGTTTCCCGAACCCCCAGACGTGGCTCCGTTGAGAGGTCCCCCTATTATCGCGCCCGTAGGAACGAAAGTCGGGATGCCTCCGCTTGGAGCCGAAGGCTGGGTGCCATTCGGTGCTGTGGTGTTCCTCGCTTCCAACGAGGCACGGAATTCAGCATTGTCGTTGATCTGCTCATCCTGTCGATCTTGGAGAGCTTTCAGCGCGTTAACAACAAAAGCTTGGAACGCTTCGGTTGTCATTGGAGATGTGGGCTGTTGGTTCAACGGAACGTCAGCCCGCTCGTTAGGATTTTCAATGTTATCAGCCATAACGTTGAAGAGACTGTGTGTTTTGACGAAAAAAACAAACGTTGAACTTCGGAACAAAGCGTTTCTGCCTATATCCCCACAGACAGCTCCAATTTGTATGGGCCTTAATTAGTTTTAGGATCACAAATCGAATTTGGGTTAGAATATAAGCAAAACTTCTTATCAAAGTTGATAAATGCCAAGAATACTCGTAAAATGCACGAAAATAACTGGATTTCAATATATTGCGGTGAGTACAAAATTCAGCAGAGCTTCAGTATGTATTTCTGGATGATGTACAATGTAAAATGAAGTGCTATTTATAGATACAACGTATTGTCCCACGTTCTCCACTACTTATTCATGGCCAACCCACGTCTGGAGCATTTATGGGTGGAGTTAATGGGCAAAGTAGTGGACTGAAGTAGTGGGCTGCAAAGTCGCTTGAACCGGGGGGACTCACCGAGGCGCAAGTAGATGACCTCAGTGGCAGGGCCCTGTTATTTGACCGAGGTGACTATTATCGAAGCTCAGCTTGCGGCTCGCCTTCGGTGACGACCTCGGTGCCTGACTTCGGCGATCCACTCATTTGCTTCGGTCTCTGGCTTGTCGTTAAGTGCTTGGTTGCTGTCAGATCGCATGGCCGAGGCGTATCATCGCGAACCAATTTTTACCCAATACAGATATTGCAAGGAATTAAAAGAATATAACTTAAATTGATCTAATGATGGCACTCCTTGCATGGTCTGTTGATGATAATTAGTGCATGAACAATGGTGGGATTTGTCGGCCTCTCTCCTGATGAAAGTTTGGCAGCCTAAATTACATTTTTGTTTAACTCTAGCTTCAAAGTTTGTAATTTAGAAGTACTTTTAGCTTCATCTTTAGGCTTTCTTTTTTCTAGATTTTGGGTTCTAGAATTTTGAGTTGTTCTTACCCCACCCCTTAAATTTGCGGTTTCTTTTTAAATCTGATGAAAATTTGTTTTGTTGTTTTCTTGATTTTATGATGTTTAAGAGTAACTTTTTTGAAGATTTTTAAAGATATAATTGGTGTCTAACATGATGGGTTTTTGGTATTCTGTAAAATGGAGTTTATGAACTCTAGCAACTGAGCGTGGGAATAGAAATCTCTGTGGGACCCATTTTTAATAGCTGCCCAGCTTTTTAGTTGCCACGATTTACTACTCCTATATGTTATTTTAGTATTTTTTTTATAATGCTATAAAAAATAGTGTGGTGTTTACTGTGCAATACATACTAAGGGTGACTAAAGCCCGGTCCGGGACCGGTACCGAACCGGGCAAAAAAAAATTCAAAACCGGCTAAAAACCGGTCTACCGGTCCGGTCTCATCCGGTTAAAAAATTGGAGCCGGATCGGGACCGGTACCGGCGACCTTTAAGCCGGTCGGTCTGGTTTAATGTTTTTTTTAATTTTTTTTAGTTTTTTTTAGGCAAATAAAGTTAAAATTTGAAAATCTTAACAATTTATTTAAACACCATTTGTGATAATTATGTAAATTATATTTTTAATAAAATAAAATAATTATGTAAATTATACTTTTAAATTTATTAATGTAAAGTAAATAAATAAACACTAAAAAAATATTGATTGAAAAAGAAATATACACAATTTATTGAAAATTCGCGAAATACATATTGAATGACAAAACAAACTAGAAATTGAAAAATTACAAAGATCTTAAATAAACTAGAAATTAGAAAATACATAAATGAAATGACATAGATATTCCCTTATCCATCTCTTCAAATTTTCAATCACGCGGAATAAAGCCATTTATTCTATCCCATTCGGTCTTGTGACGTTTTTCTAAGTGTTGCCTAAACTTTCCTGCCCTCCATTGTAGTTGCCAGTATAAATTTATACTCTTTGTTACAGAGGCTACATTTCGCTTTCTGAGTTTCAGTATCTTTCATAATAAGTTGCCACACTATAGAACGACGTCTTCATTCCGCAATTCTTGTTTCACTAGGACCGGGAGCAGCGGGAGTTTGATTTTCAGCCATTATAATTGTTTGGATTTTGGAAGAAATTTAGAAAATAGCCTTTGAGAGTAATTTGAGAGATAAATTGATAGAAAGTGCTAAATTGTGAGATATAATGATGAAATAATAGAGTATATATAGATAAAAATAGGTTGGGGGGGGGGGGGGGAGAGTATGGAGGGCGTTTAGGGGGGTGATAGGCAAATATAGCCGTTTTTGGCCGTTGGCCAACGACTATATTTGAAAGAGAGCTGTTGGCCCAAACTACCGGTCCGGTCCTATTCCGGCCCGGTCCGGTCCGGCAGTCGCCAAATATATATATATATATATATATATATATATATATATATATAAAATATTTATTTTTTGTTTTTCTTTGTGTTTTATTTAAAGTGATGGATAATTTGAAAAATATTACAACAAGATATTATCAATTTTTTACTTGTACATATGCTTGGAATGTTTAGTTTATTTCAATGTTTAAAGTTTAAACTTAGAATTAAAAAACTTGTAGTATTTTTTTAAACTTTGAAGTAATGAAATTTTTGAAGTGATGATTCAAAGTTCAAACTTTTGAATTAATTTGTTTAGTTCAAAATTCAAAGTTTGAATTAATTTTAGAAAAATCAAATTTGAACTAATTTACAAACTAGTAATTAATTGTAGTATTTTTGCGCATACTATAAATTAAAAATAAAAAGTATGAAGACAATAGTTGTAATTGAATTCCAAGACTTGGAGCAATTTTATTGAATTGTTTAAGACATAAGTAGTGCAACACATACTACAATAGCTAAAATTTCAAACTTGTAATTTCAAAATTCTTATTTAGAAAATTACTTTCTTTTAAACATATTAGCTAGTTTCTTGAGGATAGTTGTAGGCTTTTCTTTAGGAACTGGCCGTTGTTGTTCTTGCTCATCATCTCCTTCTGGTTCTTCTTCTTCTTCTTCATTCCCGGTTTGACTCCCTTCACTTGTTCCGTCGCTCAAAATTTGATCGAGATATGCTTTGCCTTTTTCCTTAGTAAGTTCTGGTAGACCAAAGTTTCTTCGCTCTACTCTGATCCAATCCCTGAATAAAACTCCTGTCTCCATTGCCTCCTCCTTCAACGAATATATGTGATCTCCAATTTGAAATCTTCCTTGGCTAAAAGCGCTTTCCGATGCAACTGATGAAGCTTGAATTGTTAATATATCCCGGGCCATTTTTAAAAGAATTGAAAATTGCGATTCTTGATTCTTCCAATAATCCAACAAATGATGAGTTCCAAAGTTGTTAAGTTTCTTTGGATATTGAATTAAATACACTTGGAACTCGTTGTATTCCTCCCCGTACTCGTCCTGTTCTGAAAGCAACTTTTCATCAAGTCCCCCAAAAGTGCTCATCCCCGCATGTGAAGAACTTTGCCCGGTGGATTGTATTGGTTCCGTTGGTGTAGCAGTGTCTGCCCAAGCTCTATGCTTTGCAAAAACAGCCACGGTATCTGCATAAATTTTAGCAATAGCCTCTTCTATAGTTGGATACCCATTTGTAGCAATTTTAATAGGAGTAATTTCTAAATTTCCATATATTTCTCTAACAAGTCGTTCAGTTAACTTAATTTTAAAAGCAGGATGCAACACAGAAGCAATGTAAAAAAGAGGAGGAATCGGAAAAAAATATTTTCTAAATTTTTCAATCATTCTCTCTACAGCCGGTTTGTAAATTTCATATTGCTTATATAATTTCAATAATTCCGATATTCCAGCTATATAATATAACATGGTAGGAGTAGTTGGATAATATTGACCGGAAAATTCTAAAGTAGCGTGATAAATTTTTTGTAAAAACTGAAGAAGATGTTGAACAACTTGCCAATCCTCATCTTTAAGGTGATAGATTTCCATAAAATGTTTATTATATATTTGAGAAATAGGCACTTTATATTCATAAGCGACTTTCAATGCATCATATAAAGTGTTCCACCTAGTACAAACTTCCTTTGGGACTCTCCTATTTGGCATTCCTGATTCTACACATTTTCTTTCCCATTCTCGTCTTCTTTTTTGATTTTTATTTCTAAAAATATAAGTAATAGCTATTTGCACCTTTTTGATAATGTCGTTAAAAAAGTCAAGACCATCTTTTACTACTAAGTTGTAAATATGACATGCACACCTAACATGAAAAAATTCTGCAAAAGGGGGGTTCAAAATAGGTATCAAGTTCCTAAGTGTGTCTGTGTTGTTTGTAGCATTATCTACCGTAATACTAAAAATTTTGTTAGTTAAACAGTACGTACGAAAAATTGATGAAACTTTATTACAAATATAATTTCTCGCGTGTGGTTCATCAACAACTTTATAAGCAATAATACGTTTTTGAAATACCCAATCGGGATCTATCCAGTGAACAGTTTCAGTAGTATAATCACATCCATTAGTAGAACGACCCATATCCGTAGTAAGACATACTTTAGTGTCAAAGTTATCAAACATATATCGCAAATAATCCTGATATTCGTTCTTAAATTTAATAATATCATTTTTAACAGTAGTTCTTGGAAAACCTTTAAAAGAGGGATTATATATAGACTGAACATAACGAACAAAACCAGTAGAAGAAGGAAAACTATAAGGTAAACCCTCGAGGGCAACTAGTTTAGAAATAACTTCCCTATCCTTTTGTTTATCATAAGTAAGAAGCCCTCCTGTTGTTTGGTTAATTCATGTTTGGGTACCCGAAGATTCACCATGCGCTACTCCCCCATGTTCGGTCCCTAAATATATACCACCTGCCTGCATTGACCATTCTTTAGGATGTTTCTTTTATAAGTGGGCCCAAAGTTTACCCGTCGCACCCTCATTACCCCCCCCCCCCCCCCTCCCCAGTTTTAAAAACCCACACTTTTTCACAAATACCACACATGGCCGTCTGCGATTCAACATTCTTTTTTGCAAATTCCCACACCTCAGATCTTTCCTTACGTTTAACCGGTATTTTAGTAGGAGGTACAGGAGGCACGTCGGACTGAACTTTGGGTGGACTAGCTTGAAATTCAGGTGTTTCTTCTAAATTAACCCCGCTTTGATCCCATATCGTGTTTCTAACATTTTGTGATCAAATATATTATCAGCACTAACATTATGATAATATTGAGAATCATCTATGTGGGTGAACTGACTAGAATTACCAGCAATTTCTTTACCCCTATTTCCCCTACGACCACGTGCCCGCCCCCACCTCTAGTTCTAATTGAACCTCTTTGAGACATAATAATAGCAAATAAAATAAATATATGAAAAAAAAATTATAAAAGAGTAGAAGTAGGAACGACCAACCAAATATAACCGTATAATTGAGGTGATGTTGAAACTTGAGCCTCCATTTCAATTAATTAGTTGAATACTTGATAATCGAAAAATTGCAAAAATAGCTAAATTGATATTTCAACCAAGTAGCTCCTTCAATTGACCCAATACTTGATATTTGTAAACTTCACCAAATAGCCAAATATAACTTTGATAGCAATTCCAATTAGAACTTGATAAAGTAGCCAAATTATAAACTTTTAACTAATAGCCAAAGTAGAATAATAGCAATATTGTTGAAAATTTGAGAGAATTAGAGAGAATTAGAAGATTTGTGTGAAAAATATGATGAAATAATGTGGGTATTTATAGAAAAAAAAATAGTTAGGGGGTGGTTATAGGGTGGTAAAGGGGTCAAAATGACCGTTTTTGGCTGTTGGACAACGGCTAGGGAGTCAAAAGAGCCGTTGCCAGCGGCTAGAAAAATCTAACTTTTTTTTTGGACCGGTCCGGTTCCGGTTCCGGTCCATTTTTATACCGGTCCATCCGATTTTTTTGGTCCAAACCGTGTCGGAACCGGGCTCGGAGCCCGTTAAGGATTTAATGGTCCGGTCTCAACCAGTCCGAGCCGATTTTCGACCCGAATCCGGCCCCGTCCGGTCGAAACCGGACCGTTAGCCACCCTTAATAGATACTACTGTAAAGAGTCTAAAGACTATTGTAGAAGTCAACAGTTGTGACTCATTGTGTTTTTACGGTCATATTATAGCCACGTGTCATTGTTTGTTGTATATCAACAACTTCCTTGTTTATAACGAAATAAACATTGAAGTTGTCTTTCCTCTCCTTTGTTCTCCAGTCTAAGCTTTGTGATGCCTCAATATTTCAGCACCAGCGACCACCGTTCTCCTCCCTCCGACGAACCAGTTACACCACTCTACTCATATTGACCCCGTCATATCTATTTTAAACCCCTTCCCCAAAAATATTACAAAAGTTCGCAAGGTCGTCTGTTTGCTCCTCTGCGCAACTTCTGTTCTCCTTCATCATATTGTCAGGATATGTTGTCTTGCTTGCTTATTCAATTGGGTCACTCTTCATTTTCGTGATGGATGCTGCTGGCGATTTTGGGTGTCCATTTTTAGCTGTTTCTTATTGATTTTAATGGCCATCTACTGTTCTGGTTTCTGTATGTTTTTTGGAGTGTATATTTTGCAAATCTCCAGCAATATCTTGTGTTTGGCATTTTTCTTTTGGTGTTTGATTTCACCATGAGAGCCTCTTGCTTTTAGTCGTCTTCATCTATTCTTAATTCTTGTTTTATTTTTCTAGGAATATAAGGTCAAAAAGGAGAGAGAAATAAGAATTGCTCTGAAGAAATTCAGTGACGTGAGCTAAGGGTAAATTTGTTAGGGCACATAAAATTTTGTATTGAAGCTACGGTAAGATTCTATATTATCCAATGAAAAATTGTGGTTTTCCGTGAAATTACTAAATTACCCCCAAACAGGGCCTGCCTGCTTGAGCGCTTTAGGCCCTTTCTATAAAGGAGAAAATATAGAAATATGATATTGTAGATAAAGGCATGGTTTTGTTATTTATTATCTTTTGGTGAATATGATTTGTTTTTTTCGTACAGTGCACTACAAAGTTTCAAATTAAATATGAATCACAAGTGAATTAGGGACCAGATAAATATGAACCAAAAATTAATTATATTAAAAATCATATTTGTGTACTAGACTTTTATGGACTTATACTTCTAGTCGCCAAACGCTTTAAGGACCAAATTAAAGTGCCTGATAATGCTACTTTGGGACCAGATATATGGTCCCTAAAGATATTTTAAGGACCAGATTCTTGCTGGTCGCAAAACCATATTAAGGACCAGTTTCTGGTCTCGTCCTTATTGACCTTTAACCACGGAAGCTTTAGCGACGGGGCGGCGACCAGATTTTCTGGTTGTTATTTCTCTTTTAGGACGAGAATGTGACTTTTAAGGATCATTTTTCCCGTCCCTAAAGGACATTTTTCTTGTAGTGTAGCATCGCATACAGCCATGAGCGCGAGGCATGATCGGCTGTATGCGCCGAAAAACAGTCCCAGAGCAGCTTGGAAAGGCTAATAACATGGGCCACTTAGAATATTCTGTATTTAAACCCTTGTAAACATATTTTTAGAGATATTATGTACTTTTGGAGGCAAGAACGATAGTAGAGGCTAGAGCATTAAAGATTCATCACTTGAGTTGTAAATCTTCTTCCCTCTTGATTGTTTCATGACTTTTGGATTATTTTGTGAGAAAGCTATCTTGTCTATGAGCAGCTAAACTCTATTATTCTAGTGTTATGAGTTAACCATGAAAGTTGTACTCCGAAGTTGATTGAAATACATTAAATTTATCAAATTGAGTTGTTTATTTAATTCTGCTCTGAATTACTTGATTTCCTGGCCAGTTGTTAAGTACTATCCATGAACCTAAGGTTGAATTCGAAAGTGGGAACCGTAGGTTGAAATAGAATTAAATAAAGCGTGTTCCTGACCCCGGGCATCGGGTATTGGTTTCGCGGTTAGGATAGAAATATACCTAACAGTCACGCTTAATTAGTATACAGGAGAAGCACATGTATTCTTGTTAACTCTAATTCCATAGATATATAGGCGTTAAGTCAGCTTGAATAGGCGGGCAGAGTATCGAAAGAGCTCTGTGAGTTTAATCAATCCTGTGATTAACAACTCAGATAAATAAAGTTAATTCAATTAGCAGAGGAGTACAACTGGATTGGTGAACGTCCCATAATCCTGGAATATTTCATCTCACTGATATCTGAAACCCTTGTATTGTCTTGCATTCAATTCTTACTTCAATTACTTTTAGTCAATTAGTTTAATTAAACACACTCGAAATTTGATTGAATTCTCTTGAACAATATTTTGAATTAAAGTTTGTCTAGTTAATAGTTAATCGATAGTCCTCGTGGGTACGATACTTTCTTATCACTTTATACTTGATCGACCGCGCATACTTACATGTGCGTTTCGAGCGACATACTGCAATTACTAATGTCTTTTTGTCACTGATCCATTATTAATAAAAAGGTTTCATTTCTCTTTTTTCCATTTGATATCGAAGTGACAGTCTGTAGAAACACGTCCAGACTATCATCATAATGTGTTTGTCAACCTAATGCTGACTAAATGAACTATTTGTGATATCTTAACTCCTTTTGCCTTGGATGGTATAATGACACATGGATTTCCTTTTTTGGTTTATCTTGATGATACATGGTTTTTAAAACGAAGTTGTGTTATTATGTGTTAATGTTGGAGATTTACTCACTGTCTCACCTTGTAGTTTTACGCAGCACTGAGGTGATATTAACTACTGTTGTCATCCAGATGCATGGTGTGCTTGATTATGTGATTGAGTTTGATTGACTGGCTGCTTCCCAAAAGCAAAAGCTGAGAGGTACATGAATATAGTAGTCTTTGACTAGGTATTACTCCTTTGTAAAGTTCTCAAACATGAGAAATTTCAGTAGATCATTTACCGGAAGAAACTGAACTCTCAACTTTGACTTATCATAATTATTCCATATTAATAACATGGTTTTGTCTATAGTCGCCATTTGCATTTCAGAAAATGAATATCGGAAAACTTGAAATGAAAATCACCTCGGAACGTCTCATTGGTCTTCAGGTGTTCATGTCAGGTGGAATTTTCTTCATAACGAATTATATTTGTACCTTACGAGTAAGTAATAACATGCTTGAGCTACAACAGATGCATATCTTACTCTTTACCTAATGTAGGTACAACGTCTATGTACTAGCCTAACTCTTCATTAGAGGACATTATATAAGTGAGGTGAATTTATAAAAAGACAAAGACAGAAAACTGAAGAATACTTTGGGAAAACAAAACCTTCAAAGTAATTTTATTACTCATTTTCTATCCACTCTTATCTGTTCAAGTTTGTTTTGCAGGTGGCTTTTGGATCTTCTGGATACGAAGTAGAAGCGAGTCTACATTTAGCTATGGTATGGGTTACTCTTGTTTTCATTTACAAATTGAAATCTTCTACTTTGTCATCCATATTCCAAATTCCAAACAACCAAATTTTGTATCGTTGATTTCTTATCTGTAATTTGTATTTGCGGGAGCTAGAGAAGTTGTTCAATTCTTTTTTACCTGAGGTTTCATCGCACGTATTTGAGGTTTCTAGGAGAACATTGTCTTAGATGGATAAAAATTGACTTGGGTTAACATTAGAAGATATCTTTTAGTTTTTAACACCATATTTGTGTAATTTTTGTGTGATTGTATCTGAAGGTATTGAATATAAGTGCCTTTTGTTGATATTGCTATAGTTTAGTGACTCTTAAGAAGCTGTGGTTGGTAACCAAATCAAATATGTTGGGCCTGTGCTATGCACGGGTTTGCCCTTCTAGAGATTACGAATCTTTGTAATATGATGATTAATTACATCAACATGATGCACTAGGTACTCCTGCTTACCTTCTAAATGGATTTAGTTTTCTGATTTACTAAGATATGTTTGTGGCATAAGCTCTTGAAAATGTCTTATGCAGTAGGTAAGTGCTAGATGCATACGATTGTTGAATTACTGAATTTTAGTGGACTTTGCTCACTATTGTAATTGTTTTAGACACCATCTGTCAATGCTACCTGGACTCGCACACTGTAATTGCCAATTGAGTTAACAAATTTGAGTAGCATGGTGTAAAAAATGGTATTTTTTGGGACCTTGTCTGGTAGAAAAACATATAGGAACATCTTGATTTTTTATTAGTAGATAAACTTTTTTAACTGTGTTCAGTTTTCAGTGACTAATATTTTTTTTCTTTTGTGCTTCGAGTTTTCAGTTCTTCTGGAGTTGTTGAGTTGTTTTAGTGTTCTCTTGTTTTTCACAAATATGTCAGCTGATGAGCACATCTTTGCTGAAGAAAAGGCTAGAGAAAGCCTATATCCTTGTTATGTAGGACAATTTGGTCTTGAAGATTCGCTTGTGTTAATTTCAATGAACAAAGATGTATTTCAGTGGAAGTTTTAGTAGTGTTGTATGAAACTGAGGAATTATACAAATATCAAGCTCATATTTGTAACTTATGTGGTACATCAATATCACAAAATAGCTTCTCCAAATTACCAAAATAGAATTAGCAACAATTCCAGAGTCTAAAAGTATTGGGCCCGTACTCAGCACGGGCGGTTCTCCTCTAGTTGTACTATAAAAACTCGAGTAATGTCATATAATGCATCATTGTCATCCTATTATACCTTTTATACGCATCACAATGTATAATTATATTTTTACTCTCTATGCATAAGTCCAAAATTCATTAAACTAATTTTTAGGATACAATGTTGATTATCGACTAAAAATTAGTCGATTATAGAGCAGCTATTTAACAGTTCAAAATAGTTGAAATTTATTATTTACCAACAAGTGGTTGATAATATATATCCAAGCCCATAATCAATAACCCCAATTCCTAAACACCAAACCCGTATTACATCATTCCACCACGTGGTCCTAAACCAAATCAACAAAATATGGCTCGACTTAAAATATATCTTCATATTTCACTTGCTAGTGTTTATTGACCATCAACCAAATCAACTGACATGTAAGTTGAGCATCAAACTAATTGAATTTGACATTAAATTAATTGATAATCTGGCAACGGTTGTCTATAACAGAAAAGTGTATTTAATAGTATAAATTTGAACGATTTTATTATCTACTAACCAGAAAGAACTATTGAACTAAAAATATCTCAACAATAAGGAATTAATGATTTAACAATATGCAAGGATTGCATTTATACATAATTTTTTTTTTCCAGAATTTTCGAGTAGTTGATACAGTTCCACTAATCGACTGTTGTGTATAATTAGTCTGAATACAATATACATTGACTTAAATAAGTCTTTATATTTCATTTAAAAATGAGTATTACACAAAAATAATACATCGTCTATCCTAATTTAAGTGTCTACATTTCCTATTTGGCTCGTCTAAAAAGAATAACTCTCTTTATATCTAGCAACTCTTTAATTCCAAGATTTATTTTAGACCACAAAATTTAAAGGCACTTGACAACATTACACACACCTTTAATTTCAAACCACGAGATATAAAAGTTTTCCTTATTTTCTTAAATTTTGTGTCTAGTCAAATCCAGACACTTAAAATGAAATGGAGAGAGAAAAATTTTCAAAATAAAAATACAAGTTAGTAAAAAATTTTGCAAAGAAATATAATATTATTACAAGAAATATTGTTGCAAATAATTATAGAATTTTATGATTCTTACCTAATTCCATGTTCATATTTTAAAAATTGCAACTTTCTTAAAATTTTATTTTAAATGGCAATAAGAAAATGTTATTGTTCTCATCTTCCTCGTCGGTGTATACATCGCAGAGAGCGTTTACGGACACAAAGTGAAATGGATGGATAAGGCCAAAGGCTTCTCAACAGTGTAAAATACAGTAATGTAGAAGAAATCTCCAACCAAGTGTGAACATCTATTGACAAAATTTATGTAATTTCTTTCTCCGTCTCAATCAGTTTAACAACATAGAAGGTTACCATTTTTCCAACAAATTTGATCTCATTGGACGCCGTTATTCAAAGATAATGGATGATCAAGATTTGGGATTCTTTGCTAACTGTGTCGGCATCGTCGTTTTCGCATTTATTATTGCTTATCAGTATGTAGTGGCTGATTCTAACTACCCAAGCAATTAGGTGATGCCAATCATCCAGTGGGAACTTTTATTAGTGAGCTTATAGTGAATTTCATTTTTATTAAATTAGCCACCAGCCTGAGATTGGATCTGTAGTTCCTTTCTGAAAAAAAAAAAATATCTAGGAGAATTTGAGATCAGTTTGGATTAGGATTATGAGAAATTGGTAAAACTAAACTTAGAACAAAAGCTGGTGGAAGAGAGACAAAAAGTGGAGGCGGAGGCTGCCAGAAAGTTCGCCGGATATTTGCCGGAACGTTGTCGGAGACGGTGACGAGTTTGAAGAGGGAAAATGGAAATAGAGATGTCGGGACCGATTTGTAATTTTAAGAACTTTGGGGCAGTGAGTTTCAAAACTCTTTACATTTTGTTAAGTATGATTAAGAGTAAAACGTCATTAGTGAATTATAGGGTCATACACTGAATATTTAAAACTTGAGGATTATTTCCTAATGTTTCTACATACAGAGGGTGTTATACCAAAGGACCCAAGTAACTTGGAATTTACAAAAAGCCTTTAGGTTATTTTGGCAAGTGGGAGGAAAGTACAACCGCGGATGACTAACTATACAAACCTTCTTAGCAACTATATTTATTAAATCCATAATTGCCCTCATGGTCGGCCCTCATGGTCGGCAAGCATCTTGACCATGAGGTGCTTATCTGTATTTATAGTATAAGAAGTAGATAGGAAAAAAGAGTCCTAGAAAGAAAGTGGATCGTTTTGCAGACGCGTGATCGTGATAATTTTTGCTTACCCCTTAATTACGGGATATGGCAGGGCGGTTGCAGCAATGGAAAGACGTGTACAAAACCCTTCAATCACAAGGTCGCATATCGATGTACTTGAGTACTATCATTAATGCAAGGCATGTGATAAGACAGGGGACCAGTATTGGGACAGGCCTCTACGTTTCCTATCACGCCTCTTTCACTTCAGGACCTCTTAGTCAGCACACAGCAAGTGAGGGGACTGATTGAGTGGGTAAAAATACGCCACTTATGATTACGATGGTACGAGTCCAACTGGCGAAGACTAGACTTAGCCTACAAGTCATCAGGCGCTGATGGTACACGCCTGCTCCATAAACCACGACCGCTCAGCAGGCACGAGTCAAGGGATGAAAGGCATACATCCCGCCGCCTTTAGGTTTACAGTCTCCTAGTTAGGTTTAATTTGCATCACCGCCTTGAGTAAACAGGACCATGACCTATAGTCTTTGTAATTCACCATAATTAGGACATGGGTAAATCACAGCTATTATCCCTGTTCCAATTGTATTATGCATCAAGCGATTCTCACAGAATCCGGCTATTCTCAAGGAATAAGATATCATTATTTTCTGCTTTTATTTACTTTTCCTTAGTATTTATCGTATTGCTTGTGACCCTTGTCGACACTCAATTTTTCTCGAATCCGGTTAAAGTTCGAAACAGGGCTCGACTTACTGGAACTCACGGGTAAGACTTGGAGTCGCCACCTAACATATTTTTTAACTAGGCGTATTAGGGCACCTACTTTTTTTCCTAGCTAATTTTAAAATTAACTCCGAAATATGGTCATGCGAACTTAAGGATTCTAAGCAAGGATTCAAGTTAACCCGAAAGAAAGGTGTTAGGCACCTTTCAAGTTCCATCAAATATGGTTGCCGGTCGGACTAAACAATTGGAATTTAAAAAAATGAATCTAACTAGACAATTCCTACTATAATATACAAAAGAGTTGCAAATGTACGCAAAATGCTAACGCATCAACTCACCCAAACTTAAGCTTTTGCTTGTCCTCAAGCAACATTAAGCACTATCTTATGTATCACAATTTAGCACCGAGATTGAGTTCAACAATGAGAATGTTGGCAAGAGGAAGTTCATGACTTGGGTTGACACTAATATTTAGTTTCACACATGAGAATCCAACCAAACAATCCACAAGTACCCAAGTTGCAACTACATCACTAGAGCTTCTAGTGATGACTAGAGCATGCATAGCACAATTACTTTCTCAGCTCACCTAAGGCTTTCTTAATCGCACTTTCAAGTCTAAAGTCCGCTAATGCTCTCACCACAAGGAATGAGTCCCTATCTCTATATACAATTCAAATAAAAGGGATCCTCAAGTCTAACCCCTCACTCTCATAAATGAATGCAAGTTAAGTACATACAATGTCATAGGCTTGGCCTTAGTGTCAATTTGTCATTTCTTTCATGTCAATTACTGAAGGATCAAATAGGACTTCTAAGGTTGTAATGTAGGTTTTTGGTCATAGGTAGAGTATAATTAAGAGTGACTAAATTCCCTCATTAGGCACTACATCATATTTTTATTCATTTCACTTTGAGCTTTCGTTTCACATTAGCTCTTATTCCCAATTTTCTTTCTTGATTTTTGCTTTATGGCTCTTATTTTCTTTTTGCTTCACTTTTCTATTTTTGTCTTTTCAAATTTTCCTTGCTATTTTGTATTTTCTTGATTTTCTTCTTTTCTTCTTTTGCCACTTTTCTATACAATCATCTTCCCTTTTTTTAAGATCCACTTAGCTTTCACTTCTTTGTTCCTCTCTCCTAAAGTTAGATTTTAGTCTAAGTTGCATGTTTTTCAATGCCTCAAGGAGATAGGGCCAAGAGAAGGTTAGTGTTATCAAGCACTTAGAATTGGCTCGATCTATTTACATGGCTTATCAAAAGAAAGGATATTAAGGCTCAAAGTTGGCTAACTAAAGAATTATTTCATTAGGTGGCTTGAAAGGCTCAAACGCATCAAAGAAATGCCTATAATCCTATCCAATCATTAATTTGACACTCCATTCATTTTCAAGGACACACAAGCCAAGCTCTAACATGCATATGCAATTAACAAGCTTAAGCAAAAACTCACCTCACTAGCATAAGGGACAAGAGATAAGAACATCAACTTTCAAATACTTATTGTAAGGATTTAGCTTATACTTCACATGCATAAAGTCATCAAAAGAACCTAAAGGTTATAGGTGCAACTCTCAACAAACAATTCACTAACTTTCTCATGTGTGCTCCTAATATGTTAGTCAAACAAGTCACAAAAAAAGGATGACACTTCTATGATTAAAGTCCTAAAAAGTGCCCGGTTCAAAAGAATTGCATTCTTGGGAAAAGAATCGATTCAAAAAAACCAAGAAGGTTATTTACTAATTCAAAGTTATTTACACAAATGGTATTTACAATGGGGGTGGTTGTTGTCGTTTCGGACCCAAGTAAAACTGAGTTTCACGAGGGTTGCCTACGTATTACAACAAGTGCGAATCAGACCAAAGAAGGCAACATCCTAAGCGTAGTTCATGGGAGTACCTTTGGAATCTTTTCTTTTAGGGATTTTTAAAATTTTTAAATTTGTTTGGGTTTTTTTTTTCAATATTTTTGGATTTTTGTTATATGGCAACTAACTATAATTACACTATAGCAACTAATAATAATAAAACTATGATATTTAAAAGCAAAAATTAAAGACAAGAATTTAAACATAAACATCCTAAATCAAAGTTAACATTCAAAGTTAAACATCAACATAAAACATAAGCAAAAATTAAAGACAAGAATTTAAACATAAATATCCTAAATCAAAGTTAACTTAGAAGTTAAACATCAACATAAAACATAGTTTAGGGCATATCACAAAAATTAACTTCCCCGCCCCCAACATGAAAAGTTGATATGTCTCAAAGAAACTAATCCAAAAACAAAACACAAGTTATGGGTTTAATCAAAAAGGGAGAGAAGAACTCCCTATTCATCTCGGGCAATTTCTTTGCCCTTCCCCTCAACATGATCTTTTGGGGCTTTGTTGTCTTCTTTGCCCTCTTATTTCTCTTGCTCGAACTGCTTCCTCTATTGAAGCCAGCCTGGCCAAATCCATTTGGACTTCTTCATCAAGTTCTATGTACCTGAGTACACCTAAATCTCCAAGTACCTCTTCTTCAATTCTTCTCATGTTCATTTGGTGCATAGTTTTTGGGGCTGCTGGTTGACTCAATCTCTCTTGCCTCTGCTTCCTTTCACTCCACAACACGTTCATGTTGTTTACCATATCCCGATGTGCGATAGCAAATATATGAATGCACTTCTTGGTTTTCAAGATATCCTTGGTATGTGCATCAATGACTTCACTTAACTAGTCAAATTCAGTTGGATTGACTTTGCGTGATGAAGATGGAGATGGTTGCATCTGTGGCATATTGCAAAAATGTACCCCAAACTCATGCATCTTGCCTTGCAGCTCCTCAAGTTCCCAAGTGAGACTTTCAATGGATGCTTCAGCTTAATGCACCTGAGGTGGAAGAGCTCTTGAGGAGGATGGCCTATCAGCTTGTGATGGTGCTTCATAAGTGGGAGCAACAGAAGTTGGGCGGATTGGGTTGTTTTCATCTTCAATTGCATATAAATTTAAGCCTCTTGCAGCAAAGGCATAATCATCACTCCCCAAGGTATCGCACCCACGCTTCTTCAGGAAGTCTATCAGTGTGTTAGCATAATGGAGGTTTTCACCACCAGATCTAGCAGCCTCGAACATCACTTGCATAATTTCGGCTCCCAGGTTGATTTGTATCCCAGCCATGATGCACCTAATAAGAATTGCCTTTCACAAAGGTAACTATGTGACTCTCTCTTGTGGGTAGGATTCTTGAACTGACAATAACATTCCAACCCTTAGCCTCAAAATTGAGATCTTAGGTTGTGATCATGACACCTAATTTATTCCACGCTGGTGTCCGCTCTCGACCAATGATGAGAATCAACCACTTCCTTTGCATTTTCTCTCTCATAACTAACTTGGCCATATACTCTTCTGGAACAAAGTGGGGGAGTCGGAGGTATTGATTTAAAGCCCTTGCTGAAATTTCCACAGTTGTATCCCTGCAGTCAACCACACATTCTGGTTCATTCTGTTCACTCAATGCAGCTTAGAATTCCATTACTAGTTCCACAGCAGCTGCCCCCAATCTTGTGAATATCTCACTTCATCCCGTCTCCAGGAATACTTTGTAGAAAGCTGGGTTGAATTCCCCTACTCTGTCTAATACAACTCTTCTTTCACAGATGAGCACTGCATGCTCTCCATCAGTACTGATGTTTGCTTCTTATGATTCATTGTCAAAAAAATCACTGTCGAAAGGATCACTCTTAGAAGAACTATTTGGTGGAGGAGTATCCCTTCTTGTTCTTTTATGTGGTGCTTGACGCTGCGCCATTTCAGTACCTAGGCAGGATCACCTCTAAGAAGAGTTTTAGTTTATGCACCCACTATATTATCCTACTCCTACAATACACTACACTAAGATTAACTAAACTATAGCACAAGCAATCTAGGAAAGAAGCAAAACAGTTGCAAGTTCAAAAGGGATTTTTATTTTAATCTCATCAATCGGCGGCCAGCAGAAAGAAATGCAGCCTCGCATATGGCAATCGGCGGCACGCAGGAAGCTTTGTTGATAGAATTCGGCGGGACACCATGGTCAAAGTGCGGGAGACAAGCCTCCTTTGCACTTTTACCAAAAACATTCTGATGGTATCGGCGGCCCCACAATTGAATTGGCAAGTTCGCCAAATAGGTTCGCACTTTAACCTGTGGCCTTTCTCTCCTGAGTGGCGGGTCGCCGCTTGAGGTGCAAGATGCTACATCTCATGTTCAATTTCCAGGCTCACTGACTACATCCGCGGCTCGAGCTCACTGAGTGCATTCCGCAATGCACTTTGCGGCATTTTTCCTTGCTCGGCGAATCGCCAATTGAGGTGTGAAAGATAAGTCTCGCTTCCACAAGATTTGTGCTTATTGACCACATCAGCGGCTCCACAAGTGAAACTGAGAGTCCGCCGAGTTGTTTAGCACTTCAAAGTTTGATCACAATTCCTCATCGGCGCCTTGCCAAATAATTGGCCAATTTCAATCCATATTGCACAAATCTAAAGTTATTCCCTTCTCATGACCCTTAACACCCCCAAACCTACTCCTTTGTGGTCTTTTCAACTTTTCACAACGTTCAAATACTCTCTCAAGAACGAGACCACAATTTCAACCAATTTTCAATGAAAAGTCAACCAAAAAATCACACCAAGTCCAAGTTGTTTCAAGATTATCAAGCACACCAGGTATGTTCATGGTTACAATCTTAAGTTTATTTTGGTTATTTTTCTTTCTTTTTCACTCTTTTCTTCTACCCATTTCTTCACTGAACATCAACTTCAACAATATCACACACATTTAGGGCATAAAATTCTATAAAATCAAGTTAAAACTACCCTAATCATGATATTCACCAAACCCAACCCCAACATGGTGTTTAACTTACCCACACTTAAGAAATAACAAGAATTTGAAAAACTAGGGAAGAAAACATATCGGATCTAGACGAAAAATGAAAATGGGTTGAGGGAACAGTGTAGGATTGGTGAAATTTAGTGCGTGTGAGTGATTTGGAGTGTTGATTTTGATTGGGGTGTGTTGGAATAGTAACTTCCGGTCAGTGGGTTGTTGGTTTTTACAGTGGGTGTGTGTAAAAAGTGAAAAATAACTTACCTGGGGCCTTTTATAGTCGGGTAATTTGACCAGGCCCATGAAGGGTTGCGGCTCGCATTTTATTCGGCAGGTTGCCGAATTCTATGCGAATAGGGCGCAAGTCATTTTTTTCAAGTGCATAGGATGGTGGCCGCTAAAACATCCGCAGAATTGGATCGGCGCCTCGCCTTTTTATCGGCTGGATGCCTCTCCATTCCGCATAAGCAAGCTTGCTCACTGACCAAGTCGGCAGGCCGCAAAATGACTTCTGCAATTCCTTCGGCGGTCCCTTCCGCTTATCAACTCCCTTCTTGCCTTCTTTCATTCTTTCACTTTTCCACCCTTTGCATTGTTGTTGCACTAACACCACTTGACCAAGATTAAATGCAACTATCTAAGAATTTCATGTGCAATTTCTACATTAACTAAAATTCTGGTTGCCTCCCAAGAAGCGCTTGATTTAACGTTGCGATACGACGGTGTTTCCTCAGTTCATCAAGGATCTGAGAGATAGATGCAAGCAACCTCTCTAGGTTTGATTTCACATCCCAAGTAGTGCTATACCCTTTGGCCATTCATTCGGAAAGTTTTGAAACTTCCTCTCTCTTGCAATTCAACCCATCCATATGGTGATGTGTCCATTGCCTTGTAGGGTCCACTTTATTTGGACTTCAACTTGCCCGAAAAAGGGTGTAGCCTTGAATTGAAAAATATCACCATATCTCCTGCCTTGAATGCAAGATTCAAAATCTTCTTGTCATAGATGATCTTCATCTTCTCTTTATAGAGCTTATCATTTTCATAGGCAAGGAACCTCATCTTCTCAAGTTTATGCAGTTTCTCCACCCGTGACTTAGAAGCTTCCTCCCAATTCATATTTAGCTTTTTCAATGCCCAATAAGCTTTGTGCTCCAACTTGATGGGGAGATGGCAAGTTTTGCAAAAAACCAATCGGAACGCTGACATCCCAATCGGAGTCTTGTATTCCGTGCAATATGTCCATAAGGCATCATCCAGCTTTTTGGCCCAATGCATTTGGTTCACATTAACCGATTTGGCTAAAATTTGCTTTATTTCACGATTCGACACTTTCACTTGACCACTCGTTTGGGGATGGTAAGGTGTAGCAACCTTGTGTCTCACCTCATACTTCTCCAACAGGGAATTAAAAGCTCGGTTACAAAAGTGAGTTCTCCCGTCACTTATGATTGCGTGATGGGTGCCAAATCTTGTGAAAATGCTTTTCTTGAGGAAGGCGGTGACACTTCTAGCTTCATTGTTTGGCAAGACAATTGCCTCAACCCATTTGGTCACATAGTCAACAGCTGCAAGGATATATTTTATGCTATAAGAACTTGGGAAAGGACCCATGAAGTCAATCTCCCATACATCAAAGAGTTCTACTTCCACAATTAGGTTTTGGTGTATTTCATACTTTTTTGAGATTCCCCCCGTTCTTTGACATTGATCACAACTCTTTGTATATTCATGAGCATCCTTATACAAAGTAGGCCAAAAGAAACCACATTCAAGTACCTTCACTGCCGTTCTAACGCCACCATAATGTCCTCCATATTGAGCGGAGTAACATCCTTCAAGAATAGGTCCTTGCTCGGCTTCGGCAACACATCTTCTTATCATTCTATCGGCACATACTTTGAATAAAAAGGGATCATCCCAAAAGTATTGTCGGGAATCTTAATCAACTTCGTCTTTTAATTGAATGAGAAATCCTCCGGGACCTCTTTACATGCAAAAAAATTGGCTAAGTCCGTGTACCAAGGGATATCTTCCCGAGATAACGCTAATATTCTCTCATCCGGAAAAGAATCATTGATCACATGGGTTTCTTTTGGGTGACCCTCCTCCTCCAACCCCTCCAGACGAGATACGTGGTCCGCCACTTGATTCTCGGTTCCCTTTCTATGAAGCACATCAAGATCAAATTCTTGTAGCAAGAGCACCCATCGTATCTCTTGCTTTTAAGTCTTTCTTGGCCATCAAATACCGGATGGCGGAGTGGTCGGTGTGCACAATGACCTTGGATCCAACCAAATAAGATCGAAATTTCTCAAAAGCAAATACAATGGCCAATAATTCCTTCTCGGTCAACGTATAATTCAATTGAGCTCCATTCATGGTCTTGCTAGCATAATAGATTGGATGAAACATCTTCTCAACTCTTTGGCCAAGCACGGACCCCAATGCTACATCACTGGCATCACACATAAGTTCAAATGGAAGATCACATCTTGGGGTCACTATCACCGGTGCGATTTTCAATCTTTTCTTTACCTTCTCGAAGTCTTTCAAGCATGCCTCGTTGAATTCAAACTTGGTATCTTTCTCTAGCAATTTGCACAAAGGGTTCACAATCTTAGAAAAGTTTTTAATGAAGCAGGGATAGAAACCCACATGTCCCAAGAAACTTCTCACTCCTTTGACGGTTGTGGGAGGTGGAAGTTTAGAAATAACTTCAATCTTGGCATGATCAACTTTAATTCCCTTCTTGGACACCTTGTGCCCTAAGCCTATTCCTTCTTGGACAAGGATATGACATTTCTCCCAATTTAGCATAAGCTTTGTTTCTTCACACCTCTCTAAGACTTTCTCCAAATTAGATAGACAATCTTCAAAGGAATCACCAACTACCGAAAATCATCCATAAAAACCTCAAAAAAATTCTCCACCATATCATGAAAAAGTGCGAGATGCACCTTTGAAAGGTAGCCGGGGCATTGCAAATTCCAAAAGGCATCTTGCAAAAAGCAAAGGTGCCATATGGGCATGTAAAGGTTGTCTTATCTTGATCATTTTCTTCAATTGAGATTTGATTATTCCACGACCGGCCAAACGATCAAGCATTTGGTCAATGAAAGATAGGGGAAAATGATCTTTTCTTGTTGTATTGTTGAGCTTTCGGTAGTCCATATATACTGGTTGACCGGTAACGGTTCGTGTTGATATAGCTTCACCCTTCTCATTGTGAACTATTGTCATCCCTCTTTTGTTGGGCACACATTGAACGGGTGATACCCATTTACTATCGAAGAGTGGAATAATCACCCCCGCATCTAACCTTTTATGATCTCCTTCTTAACAACTTATTGCATTGGAGGGTTCAACCTCCTTTGATGTTCCACCATTGGTTTGCAACCTTCTTTAAGTAGAATCTTGTGAGTGCATACTCCCAGATCAATTCCCCTTATATCCGCTAGAGTCCACCTAATGGCTTTAATTCGCCTTGTTACCACTTCAACTAATTGATCTTATTGCTCTTTGGTTAAGTGGGAAGAAATGATTATGGGAAGAGTAGAGTTTGTACCTATGAAGGTATATCTCAAGTGGTTTGGTAGGACTTTGAGTTCAAGATTGGGAGGTTCTTCAATGGATGATTTTGTAGGTGGAGTGGTTCGATTTTCAAGGTCAAGTGAGAGCTTTTTGGGCACATAGGATCTAGTGCCCAACCCTTCCAAGGCCTTCACACACTCGGTAATGCTTTCCTCATTGTCAATATCAATGTTAAAACTGGTCGCGGCCATTTCATCCGCTTGGCTCACTAGGACACTTTCTTTTTTACAAGTGCATCCACAACCATATCCACATAAGAACAAGTGGCTTCCTTCTGCATAGGTTGTTTTATTGTTTTGCATATATGGAACACAACCTTCTCTCCATTGAATCGAAAAGTGAGCTATCCCTTCTCCATATCACATAATGCTTTCCTAGTAGCTAGAAATGGATGCCCAAGGACAATGTGGACATCAAACTCCACCGGGCAACCAAGAATAACAAAATCCGCCGGGAATATGAACTTCTCTACCTTCACTAGAACATTAGTGACAACTCTAATTAGTTGCCTCATGGAATGGTCGGCCATTTGCAAGTTCATTGTTGTGGCTTTTTGAACTTTTTTTTGTAGTCAAAGTCTTGTATACCGCATATGGCATCAAATTGATTCTTGCTCCAAGATCACATAGAGCTTTAAATGAGCCCCTCCAATTGTGCATGGAACCGTGAGGCTCCGGGGTCCTCCATTTTTCTTGCCATATGCTTAGAAACAATTCAACTACATTGATGAGTCACCTTGTTTGGTTCATAGTCATCATAAGTCTTCTTGGTAATAAGATCTTTCATGAGTTTGGCAACATTTGGCATCTGGCTTAATGTATCAACCAAAGAGAGGTTGATAGATGTTGTTGCTATCTTATCCAAAATCTTCTAGGCTTGTGATACTTGTCTTTGCTTGATAGTATTTTGTGGGAAAGGAAGTGGAATTTGGGGAATAGAGCTTGGACTAAGAGGGCTTTGTTTGGGTGGTGGAGTTTTCTTTGGTTTGGCTTTTCAAGTGGTAGTGACTTTGGGATTTGGTTCTTGAGGGATTGGCTCTTCATCAATTTCATGCCTTGGAATTTCTTCATCCACATCAATTGCCTTGCCTTGATTTAACTCTTCCCCCTTGTTTTACTCATGAGCTTGCACCTCTATGTCAACACCATCATCTTTTGCTTTGGGATCATCCCATGTTTTCCCACTCCGGGTTGTAATTTCCATCACATGACCTTTGTCATTCTTCTTAGGATTTACCACCGTGTCACTAGGTAGTGCTTCTTGAGGTATTTGATTCACTTGGTGAGATAGGCTACTCATTTGAGATTCAAAAGCCTAGATGGAAGTGTTGTGAGATGTGACCATTTGATTGATATCTTTGATGTCACCGGAGTAAATTTCTTAATTCTTTAGCACTTCTCCCATCATTTCTTCCAATTTGGATGGACCTTTTCCTTCATTCTCACCTTGCTTGAATGGGGCTCTTAGAACATAGCCTTGAGAGGTACCAACTCCTCTCCCATCTTGATTGTTGTTTCAATTGCCTTCCTCTATCTTGCCTTCATTGGCCTTGTTGATATTGACCTTGTTGATATGGCCTTGGATAACCACCTTGATAGTTAGACACATAATTGGCTTCTTCTTCACCATGGACATTGAAACATTGTTCCGAAAAGTATTCTTCTTGCCCTCTTTGAAAAAGGGTAAGAGGTGGAGCTCCAGGGTTCACATAACTAATAGGGGCTACTTAATGACCGACATTTGTAAATGGAAGATTTTCCACCTTGTTCACTTTCTTCTCGTTGTCTTCCTTGGCACCTGTAAGAAGCTCAATGTTGGTAAGAATTCGAGCCTTTTGCTCTTCCTCTTGTTGAAACCTTGGTAGAAACATTGTAAGAGCATGTCTTCTCCAAAAACATGAGTTGGGAAATGCAATAGAACTTCTTGAAAAGCTTCCCAAGCTTCACATAATGAATTGGTTGGATCTTGCTTCAACATATAAACCTTGTCCCTCATTGAAGCCTGCTTAGGTAAGAATTTTGCAAAGAATTGCTTTACAAGTTCCTCCAAAGTGTAAATTGAATTCTTTAGTAACTTGCTCAACCATGCCTTGGCCTTCCCGGATAGAGAATAGGGAAAGACCCTTAGGCGTAAAGATTCTTCCGTACAATAGGCCGACTTGTATAGATGACATGTTTGGATGAAATTCCTCAAATGCTCATTTGGATCATCATGCTTGCCTCCACTAAAGTATCAATTTTGATCAAGCCCGTGCAAGATCAATTGTGGACTGTTGAAAGTAACGTTACCACGAATGGGTGGTGGAACAATTGCACTAGCAAAACTATCCTTATTCACTTCTTCATCGGACTCTTCCACAACTTGCATTGGTTGATTTGCATTTTGGGTACCCCTTGCATTCCTTTGGTTTCGGTTGACATTGCGAACATTCACTTGTTTGGCTGTTTGATTAGCTTGATTAACATGAACACCTCGGTTTGCACCTCGGCCTCCTCGGTTATCATTATTGCCTCTTTGTTGTGCATTGTCCGCAACACCATCATAGTTTTTAACATTCACTCTCACATTGGCTTGATTGTTGCCAATGGGCTTTTCGTCAATTGGGGCACCATCTTCCACTTGCAGTTGATCATTCTCTTCAAACGCATCATGAATTCTATAACTCTCCTCACTAAGAGAAGTTTCATCATAATCTTTCTTGGTTTCTCCATCATAATCATTTGTAGCCATTGGAGCATTTGGAAATGGAAAACCCTCATTTGCTCGATTGTAGATGGGGTTCCTGAAACGACCGCGGTCAATCATTTCGGGAGATAGGACTCCGATTTGCATGCTGATAATTTTAATATCTTCGTAAGGTCCATTGGGACTTATCTGTAAAATTTGAGCTAAATCAGACCTCGTTTGGTAGGCATCGGAAGAAGGTTTCAGTTTTTATTGTCGATAAATATTAAAAAGAGATTTTCGAGCTCGGTTTTGGCAAATGAGCTCCGATTTGAAATCCGAAAGCGCCATTAGGTTCATATGTTTATTTGTGACTTTTGTGAGCTTTCGAAAGTAAATTTTGAGGTTTTTCGGCTAGTTTCCGCTAAAATGCCGAAAGTTAAATAATTTAACTTTTTCCATTTAATTTGCATATTGAATTTCGGGAGTGCGATTTGAGATCTGCCTTATCAAGTGTGCCACATATATTTCGTATAACTTACTTGAGAAATTTGGAATCATTATAATTTTGTAGAGTTTCGCTTTAATTTTCGTCGCGAAAAGAAAAGAAAAGAAAAGAAAAGAAAAGAAAAGAAAAGAGAAAAGAAAAAGGAAAGGAAATGAAAACAAAAAAATTGATAAGAGTAAGGCGGTGGCGTGAGCTCCTTAGCTCATTCTAACTGCAGAATTAACCAGAAACAAGAATTGAACAAAACGAGTAGGAAAGAGTTCGTCGGGAAAAGAAAAAAATGCCAGAAAATAAGAAAAGAGCCGGAAAAAGATAGAATTTTCACCCCGAAACATTCACGTAATGATCTTAATGCATTATTTTAGTTTATTACGTGTGTTTAGATATATTTTAACGGTAAAAATTGGGATATTATACATCGTTTTAATAAGTTCAACTGATAGTTTAAAGGGTCAATTGGACCCTGATAATGGAATTGATTATATATTCGTACTCAGTGAGTTATGGGCAACATACAAATGTAATTTATTTAGGGTTTGGTTATGTGACCTTAAACCCTGTACATAGGCCTGGCCTGCGTATTGCGTAAGCGAATAGGGTATCTGGTTTCTAAGCGGATTGCTTAAGCGGATTGCTCTAAGATGTGAGGAATGAAGCCTTTAGCCTAATTTGATAAATTTTCTGATCGTTGGCAGTGAATCCAAAGGATAAAGCGGTTGTTGAGAAGCACCTTGAAATAAGGTAAGTGTTTATATCCATTTCTTTTGAGGCACCTGGCCTCGTGGATAATCTACCATGTGTTCATTACGTGTGTAGCTGCTGATAGGCGTACTCATTACGCCTTAGCTTTGGATTTACATTGTGTATTATATGTTATGTCCTGATGTTGGTATTGCATTGAGGATCTGACCATTGTACTCTGGCTGTGAGTTGGCATCTACTTTTCGGCTATCGATGAGAATCCCGCGCCGGTGAAGGGTTACTATTTCATCACATTGCATTCATATGCATTATATGTCATTCATATAAATTACATTGCATATCATATTGGGTGCAGGAGTATTCCGCCCCAGCAGCAGGAGGATTCCACTCCATTGCATCATATTGAGGGTAGAAGGCTTCCGCCCTAGAGTAGGAGGATTCCACTCCATTCATTTGACACATGTGACCCCATTGCATCATACTGCCTTCATTCCATTTCATTGCATCAGTTGCGGTGTATTGTGTGATTATAGAACGATGTTTCGTGAATATGTCATGTATTACTGATTGTTGATATGTTCGGGGTTCCTATATGTTCTGGCTATCTTACGTTCCTGGTTGTTAATGAGTTTGTGATTCTATACGTGCTTCTAGTTATTATCTGGATCTGCCTTTTCATAATTTAAATTAGAGAAATTTTGTTTATCTGTTTCTTTTCTCTTCGGCTAGCTATCCTATTCTTTGAGGTGGCTAGTCTGCCCCACTTATTGAGTCCTTTTGACTCACCCTTATTTGTTGTCTGTTTTTGTCTATCTATTTCGTTTCGGCAGGTTCGCTCCAGGATTGAGTTCGCCACGTTGTGAAGGAGAGAAGACGACTTCAGCTGTCAGGGTGAACCAGCTTTTATTCCGTATGGCCACCAGTTCTATGTTTATTATTTCAGTTGCATTTTGCTCCCTTCAGGAGGTATTTGTCTTCTTCTGTACTCTTAAATGTCTAGTCTGGATAGCCCTAAACCTAGTATGTTGGATAGTCAGCTGTAATTTCTTTTGTACAGCTTAGAGGTATCAGTACGTCTGTGCGTTTTCTAAGTATTGTTCTTATTTATAAATTGAATTACATTTATTTTCCTAATTTAATTGGTAAGGGTTCGCCTGACGGGTCTAGGGAAGAATGTCGGGTGCCCGCACGGCCTAGCTGGATTTCGGGTCGTGTTAGTTGGTATCAGAGCTCAGTTTAGAGTCTATCTAGACTAAGACAGTGTCTAGTAGAGTCTCGTTGATGGGTACGTAGACGTCCGTACTTATCTACGAGAGGCTATGATGGCATTTAGGAAGTTTCACTTCCTTTTTTTCTGATCGTGCGTCGGTCTAGGATGAAAAAATATCTTCGTTAATTCCTTCGTGGTAATTATGAACCCTCGTACGACAAATCAGCAAACAGTATGAGGTTAAGACGAACCAGTCTACCCTGGGGATAGAGCTATTCAAGCCCCGAGAATTGTGGATCGTGCTAACGATCCAGTTGCACAGGCCCCAGCTGTACGAGATCGCGATGTGCAAGGGAGCAGGGGCTTGTGGTTCCCTTGCTCCCTACGATGCTTCTACGAGAATCTTGGTGACACATATACCGCAAGAACCTATTATTCGCTAGGCAGCTTATCAGGTTGCCGCAGATGCAGATATTCGGTCTCAGGGAGCTCCTATTCCAGTTCTTAATATTGCCGCAGTAAAGTATGTTCCGGAGGCAGCAAGTATTGTGCCTCTAGTTATTCTGGCTGGTTAGCTAGCCTGAGTAATGGCCCGGTCCGAGTATCTGAAAAGGCTGCATTATTTTACCCAATTGAACCTTCCGATATTCTTAAGCCATGCATCAGATAATCCCTGCATAAATTTTTAAAATACAATGATGTCAGCGTATCCTTCAGGCTCTTAATTATATCGAGCGGTATGGCGTTGATTATTCTGCTTTCCAGTTTCAACGGTCCAGCCTTAAATTGGTGGACCGCTCTTTTATTAACTAACTTGGTTCAATTTTTCTTCTAGATTCGTGGAAAAGTTCCTTTCGAGTAGCGAGCGAGATGAAGAGTGCCGCCAGTTTGAGTTGATTAGACAGGGTAGCCTGTCGGTTAGCCGGTTGGTTTCAGAATATGAGATTGAATTCTTTAGGATGGCTGGATATGCACTAGAACTAGTCCATGAACCTTTCGAGAGATTCAAAGATTTATTGATGACCTTTCTCCTTTTTTGAGATCCCAGATGGCTCGAAAAATTGAGGTTGGGACTTTATTTGATGTCGATGTTGATATAGTTCAAAGGTATGAGGCATACCATAAGTTAGAGCTTGAGGAGTTAGAGCGGGAGAGCAAGATATCGCATGGCCTTGGTGAGCATCATGGTACCTCATTTGGAGGTAAGAGTTCTGATTATCGTGGGAAGTCACCTACCAGGATATCTTAGCTTGTGGCGCGTGATTTTCAGAGTGCGCGAGTGGTTTATCAAGATTAGACTCCTTTCTCTTTTTAGCTATCAAGAATCTGTCCAGCTTCCATTTCCATCGAAAAGGTGTTATCATTTTTGTGAGCCGGTCATCTTTGGAGGAGTTTTTTCTTACTCCGACAAGTAGGCAGTCGTCCTTTCTCTCGTCATCAGGCACCTGCACAGTCGGAGAGAATTTCATTTAGATCTCAATCAGCAAAAGAAATGCCACCATCCAGTAGAGGTTGAGAGTGTGGTGGCAGTGGTTCTTCAGAAAATGATTGTCAGGGTAGTGGCTCAGCTCAACTGCAGAGGCAGTTCTATGAACTACTTGTCTGGCGGGATGCTGAGGTATCCGAGATAGTAGACCCTGGGATTTTTTCTTCTCTTAAATGTAAGATTTGATTCTTTCGATCGATCTAGAAATGGTGTGTCTTATCATGTTTCGATGGTTTCCTTGGATGTCGTTTCTATTAAGAATCGGTTGCGGTAGAGGGGTGAGCTTCTGATATAATTTATTCCTAGCATTTGTGATGACCCTACTAGTTTATCTGGTTTAAATATGTGAGATTTATGAGTGAGTATCGGTATTATTTGCTTGGCATCTTATTGTGCCTCATTCTGTAATAATGTCAAGTTAGTCTACCTCTCTTTGGAACTCAGTGTCGGTAGGATGATGGGATTCTTATTCGTCACCATCAGAAAGTGTCATTGTTTCTTCCGGTGTAAAGTGATTAGTAAGTAATACTCGATCTACATATCTCCTCATGGTTTGAGGCGCTAGTAGAGTCATGTTATTCTATGAGGTTGTCTCGATTAGAAAAGGGTTTCTGGTAAATTGTCAGAGTTTCCTTCTTACAGGAAGGTTAAATTGACATAGAAGTTATTCCATAAAGCTTATTTAATGTCTATCTCTTCAAATGTGTTTCTTTGGTTAGCCTGACTCAGAAGTAGTGTAGCTCTGGGAGCCAAGCAAATAAAAAGATGAGCTTCCTGAAGCTCTAATTATTTCTATCTTTAGTCCATTGCCATCTCTTCTTTGTTCGGCACTGGTGAGCTTAGGCGGTCAATAGCCTCTTGTGATGTTCCCTGTGTTGAGCCAGAGTGCGTGTCAAAGTGGCCGGGTAAGCACATTGTTGTTTTTCAAGTCTATTAAGGGTAATGAGAGGCGTCATTTGACCTTTGATTTGATCCATCAGGCAGTGGTACTTATAGAAAATGTATGGAGTTGTGAATTCGTCAGTTGCAGCTGTTTGGCAACTCGAGAGAGTAATTTGGTAGCTCAGGTCTGAGCCGCGTTCTCTATTTAGCTAAGTCTTCCTTAATCCAACAGGTTGTGCGAGGATGACTATTTCTATTCAAATTAGTAGTATGAGTTTATGCTTTAAGTGGAGGAGTCTTTCTCCAATTGATACTGAATCATAATATTAAATCTCTAAGGCGTTGCTGAAGCGTAAGCTAATTCTTTGTTTCATCGACTTGTTCTATATCGAAAAGTATATCGACGAGGTGATTCACCGGCAGAATCATGTTAATCTATCAAGAGTTTCATGTACATTTGTTTCGAAAATGTAGATCTCTCCTCTCGTGATCTAGGAAGGATCAACTTAGTTAGAATAAGCTGGGTAATGACATTATGATATTATCCAGATATGTTTATTTCCAAGAGTTCAGTGTGCGTGTTATAATTCTGATTCTGTAATCATGAGATAATATCTGTGGCGTAGTTTATGAAGGTTGTGCAAGTTCTTTTGTTATCTGCGTGAATCTTGCTTTAGACTTAGGCTCGTTCGAGGACGAAAGAGAGTTTAAGTGGAGGAGAATGAAACGACCTCGGTCAGTCATTTCGGGAGATAGGACTCCAATTTGCGTGCTGATAATTTTAATGTCTTCGTAAGGTCCATTGGGACTTATCTGTAAAATTTGAGCTAAATCAGACCTCGTTTGATAGGCATCGGAAGCAGGTTTCAATTTTTATTGGCGATAAATATTAAAAAGAGATTTTCGAGCTCAGTTTTGGCGAATGAGCTCCGATTCGAAATCCGAAAGCTCCGTTAGGTTCGTATGATTTTTTTGAACTTTCGAAAGTAAATTTCGAGGTTGTTCGGCTAGTTTCTGCTAAACGCCGATAATTTGATCATTTTCCATTTAATTTGCATATTGAGTTTCGAGAGTCCGATTTGAGATCTGCTTTAGCAAGTGTGTCACATATATTTTGTATAACTTACTTAAGAAATTTAGAATCATTTCAAATTTCGTAGAGTTCCGTTTTAATTTTCGTCACGAAAAGAAAAGAAAAAAATAAAAGAAAAGAAAAGAGAAAAGAAAAAGGAAAGGAAATGAAAACAAAAATTTGATAAGAGTAAGGCGGTGGCGTGAGCTCCTTAGCTCGTTATAACTGCAGAATCGAACAGAAACAAGAATTGAACAAAACGAGCAGGAAAGAGTACGCCGGGAAAAGAAAAAAATATCAGAAAATGAGAAAAGAGCCGGAAAAAGATAGAATTTTCACCCCGAAATATTCAGGTAATGATCTTAATGCATTATTTTTTTTATTACGTGTGTTTAAATATATTTTAACGGTAAAAATTGGGATATTATACATCGCTTTAATAAGTTCAACTGATAGTTTAAAAGGACAATTGGACCCCGATAATGGAATTGATTATATATTCGTACTCAGTGAGTTATGAACAACATATAAATGTAATTTATTTAGGGTTTGGTTATGTGACCTTAAACCTTGTACATAGGCCTGGCCTGCATATTGCGTATGCGAATAGGGTATCAGGTTCCTAACCGGATTGCCCTAAGATGTGAGGAATGAAGCCTTCAGCCTAATTTTATATATTTTCTACTTATTGAATAAGCAGGATCGTTGACAGTGAATCCAAAGGATAAAGCGGTCGTTGAGTAGCACCTTGAAATAAGGTAAGTGTTTATATCCATTTCTTTTGTGGCACCTGGCCTCGTGGATAATCTAGCACGTGTTCTTTACGTGTGTAGCTGTCGATAGGTGTACTCATTATGCCTTAGCTTTGGATTTACATTGTGTATTATATGTTATGTCTTGTTGTTGGTATTGCATTGAGGATCTGTGCATTGTACTCTGGCTGTGAGTTGGCATCTACTTCCCGGCTGTCGATGAGAGTCCCGCGCAGGTGAAGGTTTACTATTGCATCACATTGCATTCATATGCATTAATTTGCATATCATATTGGGTGCAGGAGTATTCCGCCCCAAGAGCAATAGGATTCCGCTCCATTGCATCATATTGAGGGTAGGAGGATCCCGTCCTAGGAGCAGGAGGATTCCGCTCCATTCCATCATATTGAGGGTAGGAGGATTCCGCCCTGGAGTAGGAGGATTCCGATCCATTCATTTGAAACATGTGACCCCATTGCATCATACTGCATTCATTCCATTTCACTGCATCGGTTGCGGTGTATTGTGTGATTATAGTGCGGTGTTTCGTGAATATGTCATACATTCCTGATTGTTGATACGTTCGGGATGCCTATATGTTATGGCTATCTTACGTTCCTGGTTGTTAATGAGTTTGTGATTCCATACATGTTTCTAGTTATTATCTGGCTCTGCCTTTTCATAATTTAAATAAGAGGAATTTGGTTTATCTGTTTCTTTTCTCCCTGGCTAGCTATCCTATTCTTTGAGGTGGCTAGTCTGCCCCACTTATTGAGTCCTTTTGACTCACCCTTGTTTGTTGTTTGTTTTTGTCTATCTATTTCATTTCGGTAGGTTCGCTCCAGGATTGAGTTCGCCACGTTATGAAGGAGCGAACACGACTTCAGCTGTCAGGGCGAACCAGCTTTTATTCCGTATGGCAACCAGTTTTATGTTTATTATTTCAGTTGTGTTTTGCTCCCTTCAGGAGGTATTTGTCTTCTTCTATACTCTTAGATGTCTAGTCTGGATAGCCCTAAACCTAGTATGTTGGATAGTCAGCTGCAATTTCTTTTATACAGCTTAGAGGTATCAGTACGTCTGTGCGTTTTCTAAGTCTTGTTCTTATTTATAAATTGAATTACATTTATTTTTCTAATTTAATTGGTAAGGGTTCGCCTGACGGGTCTAGGAAAGGATGTCGGGTGCCCGTATGGCCTAGCCGGATTTCGGGTCGTGTCAGTTCCTCATAGCTCGATCCGGATTTCTTCTCATTGCTAGTAGTTACCTACACACGGTAAGCAAAAAACAAGAGATAAAATGGTAGGAATAACCTGCAAGACAAGAACACGAAATATCCAATCTAATAGATGCACCGTAGCTCCCCGGCAACGGCTCCAAAATTTGATCCATGCTCAATCCACTCACCAATGAAGGTGTGGGGCAATCGCCAAAGATAGTAGTACCCAACTAGAGTCGGGGTCGAATTCCTCATGGAGCTAGCTTGTAATCTATTAATCTTAGATTGAATAGTGACGGGTTCTATGAATTGCTTGTTAATTCCAAAGTATATATTTAATATGATTGAATTAACTACAACTCATACTAATAACTAACACTAAAAACATGTAACAAACCCGACACCTTAAAATAGATGTAAATATGGAGAATAAGCGAGGGGCTTACTCATTCCGACTAGATTCATTTCACTCAAACCCTTGCCTTAACCTTGTAAATCGTATGGGTAGTACAAATGGTCGGACCTCGAATGTATTCCTCAAAACACGTTAGGTATAGAGAGGATTTACCACATCAAGCCCGTTAGGGTCAATAGTAGGATGCGAGAAACCCTAGTCCAAAGACTCGAGCGGGAATGACCTCTTTGGGGTCTTTCCCTTTAGATGGGGTAGGCCGTAGCCAATATAACTCGAATTCTTGCTAATTTCTATAAACCTACACCTTCAAATCCGTTAGGGTGATGAAAGTAAAGTAGGGATAGGTTTAAGTACGGTCGTGCCTCAAAACCTAGTCAATGAAAGTACGAAAGAGAACTAGATTCATCTTCACCCATTAATTACAAAAGATTAAAAACATGTTTTAAGTAAAAATCATCAAGTCATCATGAATAACCCTTAGTATGAGTTCTAACACACACATAATAGAAGATGATATTGGCAATAATCATAAGAAGAATATATTAATAGAAGAAATTCTTACAAAAGATTCAAGTTATAGCCCTTCCTTTGCCTCCAAGAATATTCCAAAGTATTTTAAAGTATATTCTAAGTTGAAAAAAGGTCTCTTTTTTTCTAGGAGGCATAACAACCTATTTATAGGCATGGGTTTAAAACTTAGGCTAGCTTTTACAAAATTGTCATTTTTCAACTCTGATGCAGAGGCAGTTCTATGACCTGCCAGTCTGGCAGGATGCTGAGGTATCCGATGTAGTAGACCCATGTATTTCTTCTTCCCTTATCTGTGAGTAAGATTTATTTTTCTGATCGATCTGGAAATTGTTTGCCTTATCATATTTCCATGGCTTCATCAGATGTCGTTTCTATTAAAAATCAGTTGCAGTATAGGGGTGAGCTTCTAGTATGATTTATTCAAGGCATTTTTGAGACCCTACTAATTTATCTGATCTAAATATGACAGATTCGACAGTGAGTGTCGCTATTGTCTGCCTGGCACCTTTTCGTGCTACCTTCTATTATTATATCAAATTAGTTTACCTCTCTTTTAGGAATTCCGGGTTGGTTGGATGATGAGATTCTTATTCGTCACCAACAGAAAGTGTCATTGTTTCTTTCGGTGTAAAGTGGTTAGTAAGTAATACTCGATCTATGTGTCTCCTCTTAATTCAAGACGCCAGTAAAGTCATGTTATCCTATGAGCTTATCTGGGTTATAAAAGAATTTTTGGGTAAATTGTCAGAGTGACGAGCTCTTGAACTCACTCCTCCTTCGGCAGGAAATTAGGTGGGTAGCATATCAAACTGCTGTTCATTTTCCTTTTTCTTCAAAATGTAGCCAAAGTTCACTTAGTTTTGTTCTTTTCTTCGTTCCTTTTAGCTTTGTACTTTGATATTCTCTGTAAACCTGAAACATAGAAATAAACATTAGATTTACTCAAATAATAAAAATTTTAGGACATGAATGCTAGCCTTAAAGAGTTGCAAATTTACGCAAAATGTTAACGCATCATCCATAAACTCAGATCTCGGCCAACCCAGTAATGAAGGTAAATAATTCTCTCTAGAGAAACACGGTGGAAAAGTGAAAGGATTTGGTATGGTAAATACAAAATATGGAAATAGTTAGAAACAACGAGGACTTTTCAGGAATTAAACCAGGCTATTCCATGCTTTATCCACAATGTACAAAAAAGCTGCAGAAGATTAAAGAGTAAATACCTATAATACCCTTCATCCAGCTGGTTAAACTCGAGGGTAGCGCGAAAATAATCACAAATAGCTTGGTTTTCTTGATATATTTGTGAGAAATTACAACACTGAGAGCACAAATGTATAGCAATCATAAGCACGGGTAAAGTGAAAATCAAAAATTACTCCGAACCCAAGGTAAACAGGCAGCTCAACTGTTTCTTCTAAAGTAGTAGTAATAAATTGTAGTTTATATGTAGCGGTAGCACTCAACAAGCAAAGGTAATTAAATAACTATTTTGGACTTGATGACATTATGTATGAACTTAAGTTAGGAAAGTGTGCCTTTATATCCTTTTTAACTATGATGGAGTTAACCAATCTTCATGCTAGTTTAGAATTCTCACTTCAAAAATAAAGTACAAATAACACATAATAACATGTCTTCCTACTTGAAAATAAAAAGGCATGATAATGAAGACAGAAGCGCATGTGTTATCTAACTAATTAGGTTAACTTCTTCCGTCATCAAAATTAGTAAGACATATGCTTCACCTTTTCTTTTCACCGAAGCAAATCAGCAGTTATTTATCAACGCTGAACAATTGTAATAGAATCCAATTTTCTAGACGGATTCACAAAAGCTAGTTAAACCCATAGTAGATCAATTAAAAAGAAAATTAATAACAATAACTACTATTCGTCCATCTTACTTTATTTATCATACTTTTTATTTTAATCAATTTTATAAAGATTGTCATTTCTAAATTATGAAACAACTTAACTCAAACCTTCTCATTTTACTTATTTTTGCAGCCACACAAAATGCTTATTTTAGAAGTCTGCCTTTTTTTATTTAAACTTGCGTCAAGTCAAACTGTAGAAAATAAAGTGGGACAGAAGGAGTAAGAAATAAGCTACACAAGATTTTTGCAAAGAAATCTATGCCAAAGCTCCTGACGAAATACAAAAAACAAACAAAAAATAAAAAAGAGAAATAATAATTGTATTCGCAAAAAAAAAAGTCCTTTTCAGATTAGATATTTACAACTAATCATACAAGTTAAAACTCCTCACATTTTCATATATTATTAGATGTTATTTGTCCGTGCTCAATACAGACCCAACAATTATTGGATAGCAGCAATAATATTAACTTATTTATTATTCCTAATCCAACTTTTCACTCCCTTTCTTTCTCTAGCCACTCAGCCTTTTTCTAAATATTTATTAATAAAATTATATAATATTAAATACAGTTAGATATTAACTATTTATCCCTTCTATCTAGGGATTAATCACAAATCAAGATAAGACCCAAACCATTTTAAATCCCTAAATGTCAGGAAATTAAATGTTTGTTATTTAAGATATTTCAATCAATGCACATTTTGTGGGCAAAAATACGCCACCTATTGTTGAAGGGATACGAGTCCAGCTTGCTACTAAATTATCCTACAGGTCACCGGGCACAGAGAATACACGCCTGCTCCATAAGTTATGATCGTTTAGGCAGTACGGGCGTAGGATGCAAGGCATGCATCCCGTTGCCTTAGGTTTTACTGTCTCCTATCTAGGGTTTCGTATATACTACCACCTTGAATTTATAGGTCCATAGCCTTAGTCTTTGTATTTTACAAAAATTAAGACCGGGTAATTTCTACTATAAATACACCTCCTTACATTGTATTGTACATCAAGCGATTCACACTAAATCCGGCTATTCTCAAGAAATATTATTACTTACTTTCTTTTTAAATACTTTTCTCCCTATTTACTTACTTTTTCAATCGTTATACTATATTTCTTGTGACCGTTTTATAAATTTAATTGTTTAACTTAGATGCACAATTTTAGGCATAAACAGTTTCGTACCCACCGTGAGGCCCAGGAAATTGTAGGTATTCTTGAGAAAAAGGCGCAGTCATGTCGCATGACAACGGTAACATCCCAAAGAACACTACCACGCAATAGACGAATCTGTATAGGATCCCAGCGATCCCAGCGTACAACCAAATGATCCTGCCAAGGAGCCAGTCCATGTAGCCAGCGAAGGCGATCAATTACGTGAAGGTAATTCTGAGTTTAGAGGTTTCCTTGTTAATCTCATCAAAACCTTGTCAGAACGTGCAAAGGAGAACTCGGTCAACATGGTCGAGGGCATATCTCAAAAGTTAGGAGCGATGTTCGTTGGATCGTCGTAGAGGCCAGCATCCCTTCGAGGACCAATGCCCGTGAATGATTCACCAACATCCATTCCTAATTACAGAATTAATATGGATGCCACTTCTGGAGGCTCAACGACAGTTAATAATCAAGAATTCAAATGAACACAAGTCATTCAGGACATCCTAAAGGAGATGAAGGCCATCCACGACCGGATCGCTAATGTACCGAGTGCACCACCTAAGGTTACCACCATAGATAAGCAGAAGTTTTATATGCATGCATACAAAGCAAGTGTTGTACCGATCTGCATACCAAAGCACTTCCGCCTGCCGGATAACTAAAGTACGACGGGATGATGGATCTGGATGAGCACATTGCTGCATACTATACAGTCGTCAAAAGAAACAAAATCTTTGAGGAAGAAATCCAATCTGCTCTGGTGAAGAGGTTTGGATCGACCTTAACTAATGGCACCCTTGCTTGGTACACTTAGCTACTAATGGACTCCATCGAGTCATTCACCCAGATGCAAGATTTGTTCAAGAAAGCGTATTCTGGCGCTCGTAAATAGGAGAAGTGCATGGAGGACATCTTCGATATTCGGCAGCAAGAGGACGAGTTGTTAAAAGACTACCTTAAAAGGTTCCAAAGGGAACGCATGGAGCTTCCTCTAGTTCCTGATAATATTATTCTATAGCTTTTGGTAAGAGCCTGAATTCCAAAGGGTCATTAGCTACTAGGAGTTGCAGTGGAGTCTAACTCAACACCCTGTGACAACATGGAACGCTTTGCATCAAAGATACACAGAGAAGCTGTGCTTGGAGCCTGAACAATCCTTAACCCCCATTCTAAAAGCTCGACCGATCACCGAAGACATCATCTGTCAAGGACAGAAATGGGGAAATGTTGAAGAACCTAGAGTTGCAGACAAGGGAAAATAGAGTAGGAGAGACTATAGGGATGACTTCCCTAGGCCGGTCGAAAAGCAGGAAGTCAACAGGAAGGCTCCAACGCCATCTCAAAAGAGGTCACTCAGCATAGACTGGGTACCCGATAGGTTTGAAGAATTAAGATTGTGCATCAACGTCGTGGAGTTCGTGAGTGATTAAATGAAGGTCGCCCAAGTGCGTTGGCCTAGCAATATGAGGGCCGAACCTGGTAGAAGAAACAAAAACCTTTACTTGGACTTTCGTAGGGATCATCGACATTAGACTGCTGGCTGCAGGGCCCCGATGTCAGAAGTTATGAATCTGCTTAATAAAGGCTATTTGAAGGACCTACTTACCTATTGGAAAAAGCAAACTTATGCCAAAAGCGTGATTCCAGAGCAACCCTCAGACCTACCAGAGCCTAAGAGGTCCATCAACGTAATAGTTGGGGCCCAACATTGCTTGATGGCTCGAAACACAATGGGGCAGCGCCTGATGAGGGCCACACCCAAGAAGAGATGATCTTATTCAGTGATGAGGATATCACTAGATGCAACACTCCTCACCATGATGCCTTGGTCATAACACTCCGAATAGAGGATACAGACATCAAACGCGTCCTAGTCGATACAGGCAGCTCTGTGAACCTCATTAAATGGGACACCCTGCAGGAGATGGGAGTTGAAGGCAAAACGACGGCGAGTACACTGGCAGGCTTTAACAACTCATGCAAAAAATTTGTCAGGGAAGTTAAGCTTGCTACACATGTCTCGAGGGCATATTATGTTTCATCTTTTCAGGTAATCAAAAGAGGGGTCCATATAATCCAATCATAAGATGACCGTGGATTCACCAGGTCAAACCAGTGCCTTTTACTTGGAATCAAAAACTCAAGTACCCTACCAAGTAGGGAATAAAAGAGATTAGGATTCAACAAGGAAATACTACACGGCAGCGATTCTAGAATCATCTGAACCCGAACGGGTACCAGAGGCATACATCTCTGACGTCGATGAAGACCTCGACACCTCAATCAACCAAAATTATTATTCCAACTATTCAGTTGATTGATGTGTTTTCGGGGGGGAGAAGGAGTAGGGCACTTAGAAGTATAATTCTTTTCAGTATTTACTTCAATTAAGTCTCTAGTTTCTTTTAATTTTGATCGAAGTATTTTCATACTCATCAGCTATGTTACGGGTTTTCACCCACAACATTTCAGGCCTTGCGGCTCTATTTATCAATAAAACTACTGTTTTACTTTGTCAGTTTTTTACAAATTCAGATTCATCTATGATCCAAATATCATAGCCCCAGCCAAACTCAAGTTGAAGTAATATACTCACTTTTCGTGATAAAAGTAGGGTAAACTGCTCGCTTGGAGCTAGATTACGTTTAGCTCAGCCAACAGGAATTATTCGTAAGTTGAACTCATCAATTCAACAAATTTGCACCTACATGTCGATGGGGACGCCCACCTGCATAGTGCCAGAAATTCTTAAAATACTCGAGTATACAAGTGTAGATGTTCTAGTTGGATTGCAAAAATGCCCCGTCCTACATGGGCTAAAGTCTTCCCATTGTGGGTGCAAAACAGTCGTCTATCACGGACGCAATTCCAGCCGCCAAGCACGGGCGCACACAACAGATGTAATTGCCCAAGCAGGCTCACTGATAAACATTCTAGACTTTAGAACAAACAGGACGTCCGGAAGCCGCCTAATCTTTAGGTGCATACGCTCATGAAGGCATGACTTAGCAAAGACATTACTTAATAAATTGTTTACGGTGGAAACTAAAATTATCACAAACAAATTAACAAGTAATTCAAGTTAAAAAGCCTTAAAACAAGCTAAAACATATCATAACACCCGCAAAACACGGGCAAGTGTTCAGAACTTATATGTAAAAAAAAATCTTAAGCATCAAAAATGGGGGGGGGGGGGGGGGGAGGGAGGAATTTTTTTCCCTCTCTCGGAGGACTTCCTTCGATGGAAACACTCCACGAAGGGCCTGCTTCACTAACTGAAGGTTCCCCATCCAGCGCTTCATCTCCTCTTTCGCCACTAACCTCTTCAGAACCTTCTTTATGATCGGATCCCATCTGATTATCTGCTTGGGGCATAAGCTCGGTCAACAGAGCAATTTCAGCCTTCAGGTCTACACTAGGGTCATCACGGACCCAGAGAAATGTGGCGTGAGCAGCTGCGATGTTAGCTATGCGGGGAGAATTCAAGGCATTCATCTGTTTCTCCTTGAGATGAGCAACATTGCAAAGCTTATCATGAACACTCTCCAGGGACGCCACTTTGCTTTTCAGCTTGTCATTCTCATCTTGAAGAAAGGCAGAAAATCCCCTAGTATCAGAGATACTCTTTTCAGCAACATCGATTCTTTCATCTACCCCAGACACCTTTTGTTGCAGAGCCTCCATAGCCGCTTCCAGGCGGGCCACATTATTATACTGGAGCTGTTTCGAGAGCTTGGCCTCTGTAATGGAAAATGGAAGGGTTTCCGCGGCCTGTTTACGCTTGCAGAACAAATTGCTTATGGCTTAATCAAGGTTCTTACTTCTCAGAGATTCCACTTGATAGGCTCTGCGCGTGGTGTGAAGCTCCCCTCTCAGCCGTTCAACTTCTTCAACAAAGGGTTGCATGCTAGCGACTTGTTCTAGTAGGGCTTCGTTCTCCTCTTTCATGTTCTCATCTGAGCCTTCTCGACGGGGCATCTCATGATATACCATCAGCCCCTAGACGAATGTTTGAACGAGTATTCAGTAGAGAGAGTAAGGATTCAACTTGTAAAGTGTTGAAAAATGGAGAAGGAAAGTTTACCTGAAGAGAGCACCCTGCGGCGACCTCAAGCAGCTTCTGGCGGCTATAACCAGCGATATGTCTTTGCTTGTTAGGACCGATCAACACAGCGTTATGGTCTGTCACAACCCTTGGGGTCTTAAACACGTTAACTCCCACGAAAATGGGAATAACAACCTCACGGGCACCATCCACGGGTTCAGCTACAGCATCTGCATCCACGGCCACCTCCTTGCCAGGAAGGCGCTGGAAAGAGTCGGTCAGCTCGGGGGACGGTGTCGATATAATGGGCTCTACATGTATACAAAAAATATTTACTTATGGAGCGCATAAGGAAATTATACTAGCGATATATGGAGTGAAGAATTGACCTGAAGACTGGGTCTCGAGGTGAACGGGTGGTAGCACCACTTCATCTTCCACGCCAGCTTCCTCTCCGACCTCAGGGGATTCATCTATCAAGTGTCTGCACTTTTGTGTAGACGGGCCAGATTCAACAGTAGCAGAAGAAGGAGTCTCAATGGCCTTAGGCTTAGGCACTCGGGGGACTTCACCCGCACCATCTGAAATCACCAAAGGCTCATTAACAACCACCACATTATCAAGCTTGGAAGACCTTTTTCTCTTTAAAGAACGAGAGTTACTCGCCCTTTGAACAATTCTCCCTCTAGACGCTCACACATCGGGTAAGGGAGCAATGTACATGGCTGCAATTTTAATCTCTTTCAGCAGGGGCATCTCATAGGGAGAGCCCTAAGGCAAAGAGGAAGTAATGAAGATAGTGGAAGCCAAGGATCAAAAGAGAAATTCTGGAAGAAGTGACTTACCATGGTCTTTTTCCTGCCAACCATTCACGTTAGCCAGAGATGTGAAAGTCATTGAAGTAGGGGGTTTCTCGCAAAGATCGTAGTAACCCACATGGTTGACTTGTCATGAGTTAATTATATAACAGTCTCAGAATTCACTAAAGAAGATGAAAATTCAGTTCGAAGAAACAACGGGCGCAGAATGTACAAAGATAAGGGCGCAGAAAGTTACATCTCCTATTGAAGACCTCTGGAAAGGAAAAAGAGGAAACTATATTTGGCATCCTCACCGCCTCATACCGGTGGACCCACTATTGGGAACCATCCTTTCCTCCCCCATTTGATGAACATCAACATGCTCGCCTTGTGGAGACGGGGAGAGTAGAAAGCAAGAAGATGCCAGATTGAAAACTTTACTCTGACATGGTTTGCCAGGTGATCTAACACAGCCACCAATTGCCACACGGAGGGACCTACTTGATCCAGACAGATATTGTATTGGCGGCATATCTCTTTAACGATTGAATATAACACTCGTTGAGACGCAGAATAAAAGGGCCACTTACAATCAAGCCTGATACGAGTTATGTCATCCCTCACAATTGTAGATGCGTATCACTCAATAGAAAGGTTGCTATTTTCACCTTCTTGTTTGGATGTCTGACCTTGTATTCGGCCATCACCTTCAAAGTTAAAGGTTGCAGGGAGATAATCTTGGGCTTTGAAGTTTGCGAGAAGTAATTTTGGTCCTTGGGCCATGGCAAAGGATAGAATTGTTGTTAAGACCGGAAGAAGGTTTGTTTTTTGAAGAAAAGCTCATGAACAATTTGAAGATCGATAAAAAACCTCTATAATTACGGCGTATATATACATGCCTAGGAGGATTCTTGGATGGGAAGTTGAACGATCTTGGTCACATGGGATCGTAATTATGTGGGATTGTGATTATTGTAGTTTACGTAATGTGTATCCCAATAATTACAGGCTACAGAAAGTGGCACCATTGGGAAGATAAGTAAAAAACCCTCCAATCACGGAGGTACACGTCATTATACTAAAGAGTTTGCATTCAATGCAATACATGCGAAGAGACAAGGGACAAGTATCGGTACAGTCACACCTTTACGTCTTCTATCACACTCTTTCACTTCCTGAATGCTCACGCCAGCACTCAGCAAGTGGCCTGTTCCACGAGTTACGACCTTTTAGACAGTACGGATGTAGGACGCAAGGTATACATCCCGCCGCCTCAGGGTTTACAGTCTCCTAGCTAGGGTTTCGTATATACCATCGACTTGAGTTTATAGGCCAACATTCTTTATTAGTTTGTGTACCATAATTAGGACTGGGTAATCTATACTACAAATACTTTCCTTACATTGTATTGTACATCAAGCGATTCACACTGAATCCGGCTATTCTCAAGGAATAATACTACTTACTTTCTTGTTCATTACTTTTCTCTCTATTTACTTACTTTTTCCATCGTTTATACTGTATTGCTTGTGTCCCTTTCATAAATTTAATTGTTTAACCTAGATGTACAATTTTGGCCATAAACACACATCTAATCCTCTTCCACTTTCACACATGATTCAGTATCCAATGTTTTTCTCCTCTATCCTCTTTAATTAAAATTGAATAAAGATTAATATATACAATATTAATTAAATAAATAGTAGTATATACATAATATATTAAAATATAAATACACGATATGTAATAAATATATATCATACATATCATGTATTTGATAATTAAATATTAAAATATAGATATTTTGTATGTACTTATATAATATTTAATCACTTAATATTTTAACATATTATGTATGTAATATTTATTCAATTAATATTTTTAACATAATTATGTAGTGAATATTTATTTATTAACTTTAACACAATATACCACTCTTTGTATCGATTGTGTATCCAATATTTATTAATTTTAATATTTGTTATTCTTATTTTTAGGTGATATGTATTTTATTTGGGTAAAATATTAAATATGGCAACTAAAAGGAAAAAAAAAAAGAAAAAATCTGCCTAAAAATTGTCCCTAAAAAGTGGGTGTCTGTTGGTATTAACCAAATTTATCTCATCACATATTATTTAAAACTGAACGATATCACTCAAATTTAAGAAGAAATAAATACTAAATGTCAATATTATTTTCTAATATTCCTTTATTTTTATATTAGTGTTGTAGCTATAAAAAATTAGTGTTAATAGATAGTAAATAAGTATATATAGCTGTTGTTTATGTAAACAACCCTTTTTATTATTCTACGGACACAAGATGATGCATGTTTACCCTTGATATAAGTAACAGAAATACAAAATCTAATACTCCATTATCTAAAAACAATTCAAGAAATTGTCTCAGCATATGTGCCTTGAATCAAGGCAAGGTCTGATCCCTACTCCAAATTTCCGCGAATATGTCCATAAAAATTGGAACTCTTGATAAGCTTTTGTTCCTGCACACCATTTGTGGAACAGTTGCATCTTCAAGTGATCTACAACAAGAAGGATAAGGCATATGTCAAACCGAAGCAGTGCTTTTGTTTAATGGGTGCTGACTAAACGAATACATCCATATCCTTACTATTTTGTAGGTAATTATATACAAAGTTTAGGCTTAATGGCCAGCCTAATTTTATGTGTAGGTCTGCTACTGGGCCAGAGGATTAAACATAGAGAAACTACATGACAAGGATAACTTGTACAGATATTGTGATTTACCAATCAGAATAGAAACCATCATAAAGAGAGTAGCAATTTATGAGATTAACAATAGTGCATTAGCAGAGAGAGAATGGATAACAAGCAGATAATAAAGACATACTCTTCTTTTTTCCACTGACTTCAAGAAAAACGCACATTTATTTAATAAAATAGCTCAGCTACTTAGCTATCCATAAAAGTTGGAAGTTTACCATATTTAAGAGATGGGGCACTCTATCTCGAGATGCAGTAGAGTGTGGTCCAAATATATTAACAAACCATAACAGCTTTAATTATGTGCAAAAGCTTCTTCTCTTTTTTTTTTAGTACATGGAGAAGTTTAAGGCAATTAGAGATGCTCAAAGAAAGATCAATGCTCAGTTATTAAAATTTCATCAATAAGAGTATCATTTTTCTGATAGATAAACTTACCTTTTATTTTAATAAAAGAAAGCTAACAACCAATATAGTGATCAGTCACAAGTCTAATGCACAAGGAGATCAACAACGGCCATGTTGTTCATCGATGAGAATATTAATGTTATATTTCCTTTTAAGATATGTAGCAAGTTATAGACCAGTTTTCCATTGAGAAATTGCACTATTGATTTCGGTTTCCTCTTATCACCATTCTGGAAAATGACCAAGCTTCGGCCAGACACTTTGTTGTTTGGATATTCTGACTTATTTTCCTACCTAGCTTAACATCAATGTTTACCTAATAATATGGTCAAACATTCTTAATCAGATGGCCAGAATAGCTTTTATTCCGAGTGGAAGAGGTGGATGAGAGATCAACATACATAATAGAGCATTTGGAGAAATTGCATTAACAAAAGTCACAAAAATCTTACAAGCTGGCTATAAATTAATGCTCTCTAATCCTCTGCCTAACAATAGAGGTGAGCGAAGGTAAATTGGTAATTTCATACCACACTGGCCACATATCGAGAGAACCAAACAGTATCACCAGCAACAATTAGCAAGTGTAAGAGGAAATAGGAACAACAAAACGTGGAAATAGGAAAAGGAAAATCAAAATATCGATTACTTCCAATAAAAGAACATGATGTGCGAAATTATCTTAACAGAAAAAGAGACCTTTTTTATCAATTCGAAGCCTGGCAAAAGCATAAGAAATACACAACTGACATGTACAAAGGAAAGAAAACAGCGTATAGGCTTCCGACGAACCGGAGAAGATGGGATCATGGAGCAAGAAAGAAGTTGAACATAGAGAAATCAGCTCAAATGACACGATGTGGACACGTGCTAGCTAATTGAAGTAGGACAACAGAATAACTTTTATATGACTAATAACTTACCACTTAAGATGTAGAATTTACTTTTAAGCACACTCGTCGAAACTCTTCATGTTTGTATATAATCTATCTACTGCTCCCTCCGTTCCATAATAGATGTTCTATTTTTCTTATGGGAGCTGCTATTTGGCCACACTCTCCTTGTCCCAACCTTGGCCACACCCCTAAAATTACTAATATATCCTTAATGTGTGTTTGGCCTATTAAACAATTTTTTCCCTCCAAAACCTTCCCTCCAAACCAACTATTAAATGTTGTTTATTCCCAAAACATTGAGCCATGCAAAATATAATGCTAGGGAGATGGAAGGATTTCGGAATTAATAGTAGGAATGGTATACGTATAAGTATATGTATACGTAGACCGTATTTATACGTATTTTTGTTTTTTAAAATACTCTTTATTAATTAAGTGATAATTTAATTTTATACGTATTTATGTTTTTTAAATGTGGCTTCTTTATTAATCTAATTATATTTCTTATACATACACATTTTGACTACTACCACCAACTACATGTCTATTAGTATTCCATTGTTATTCCTATACCGTTTTGAGAAACACCACAAACCCTAATCACAATCAACACCCATTTCTAAACATGAACACCAACCCTCCAAGTCCTAATACGGATGAACTAAGAAATGAATTACATAGAGCTTTAGGACTGGAATCCGACGATAGTTTGATGAATGATGAGGATCATTTGGATGACCTTGATTCTGACGGGTTCCACAATGATGTAGAGAATAATGAAGGTGATGATGATATTGATGTTGAAGATGATGAAGTTGTAGAAGTGTTAGAAATTGGAGAGGACAGGGAAATGGGTGATGATATTTCTCAAGAGGATCTTGCAATAGGGCCACTTCCTGGAATGAAATTTAAAGGTAGTGGACATATGTATGAATTTTACAAAGCACATGCTAGATTATTAGGTTTTTGTATTGTCAAGCGAACATGCAACAAAAAAGGGGGGGATACGGTAAGGTATGTGCAGTTTGTTTGTGATAGGGCAAGGAAACCAAAACATAAGATATCCGGCAAAAGAATGAATTGTATGGCTAGAATTAATGGAATTTTTGAAAATGATGGATCATGTCGTGTTTCTAAGGTTATTAGAAAGCATAATCACAAATTGGAACCATCACTATCACGATTGATGGCTGGACACAGGAATGTTAGTAATTCCCTTAAGAGATGGTTTCAAGCTAATGATCTAGCTGGCCTAAGACCATCCAAGAACATAAGAGTAGCCGAAGTACTTGCTGGTGGGCCGGAGAATTTGGGTTGCACTACTAAGGACTGCAGAAATTATATTATGAATAGTAGGAGGTTTGAATTGCAAGAAGGGGACGCACAAGCATTATTGAGGTTTTTTACTGATATGCAACAAAAAGATAGGGAATTTTTCTATTCAATTGATGTTGATAGCGTAGGTAGGATTCGCAACGTTGTATGGGTGCATTCTCACTCAAAAGTAGCATATGATACGTTCCATGATGTTATATGCTTTGATACAACATACCTAGTGAACCGGTATAATATGCCATTCGCTTCGTTTGTTGGTGTCAATCAACATAGACAATCCGTACTTTTGGGGTGTGCTCTCCTATCAAATGAGGATATTGCAAGTTACTTGTTGGTGATCTCTACATGGCTTAGGGCAATGGGAGATGTTTGTCCCCTGGCTATATTGACTGACCAATGTGAAAGCATTAAGGCAGCTATACATCAATTGATGCCGAATACGGTACAAAGATACTGTGTATGGCATATATTCTCTAAGTTGCCTTTGAGGTTAAGCGGGGTTAGTGATGCTAAAAGAGCAAAGTCAGAATTTAAGGCCATGGTGCTTGAAAGCATTACTACAGTTGAGTTTGAGAATAGATGGGATGAATACATTGCAAAATACAACTTGAATGGAAGAGAGTGGTTTCTTAAGCTTTATTTAGAAAGGGAAAAATGGGTTCCTGCATACCTAGATGATCATTTTTGGGCAGGGATGTTGTCTACTCAAAGAAGTGAAGGAATGCATGCTTTCTTTGATGGATTTATCACCCGTCAAAGCACTCTTAAGCAATTTGTTCAGCAATACGAGTTAGCGATAAGAGATAAGTTTGAGAAAGAGCTTGAAGCAGAATATAGGTCCAATTGTTTTGAATTAAAGTGTTTGTCTGAATTCCCGTGGGAGGCACAACTTCAAGCTTGCTATACTCGTGAAATATTTGAATTGTTCCAACAGCAACTAAAGAAGCACATGCATTGTGAAATCAGCAGCTTTGAGGATGATGAAGCAGAACCTGGCGTGGAGAAATTCCTTATAACTGATTATTCAAAGAGAAGTTTTAGTCGTAGCGATCCGTTTTTATTCACTGTTAGGTACACGGCTGTTGGTGAGCATCTAAGTTGCTCCTGCAAATGGTTTGAAAGTAGAGGATATCTATGCTGCCATATACTGAAGGTTTTGTCTCACAAAAGGATTGAAACTGTTGACCAAAGGTATATTTTGGATAGGTGGAGAAAAGATATTGTTCGTCCGCACTTAAAACGATTCTTTTTAGGAGGTTATCCCCATATGACTTCCGAGTACATGATGTACAAGGATTTGCTTAAGCATTTTGAGCGGAATTGTGATATTGCATTGGATAGTGAAGTGAAGAGGAAGTATATGAAGTATATGATGATCAAAATTGAGCATGATCTTTCAAATTGGAATGATGAAATTATCGAGCAGTTTGTCCCATTGGAAGAGTTGAATGAGGTTGATGTTTACGTTGACCCGGTAAGTGTGGGTGAGGGTGATGCTACTATTTTACGTAACCCTCGATACACTCGTTCACGAGGACGTCCACGGTTGAGCCGGTATAGAGGACGACTTGAAACATATTTTAGAAGTTCACAAAGTGGTGGTAGAGGAGGTGTGAGTAGCAGAGGTGGTGGTAGGGGAAGTAGAGTTGGTGGTAGAGGTAGTAGAGGTGGAGGTAGAGGTGGTGGTAGGGCTGGTGGTAGGGCAGGTGGTAGAGGCAGTCAAGGTAGTCAAGGCATTAACGGGCAAGATGAAGGAAATGAGGTAACATTTACTTACATATTAACTATAGTTCATTGAATATTTGTTTTAACTATGCCATATTTTACGCTAATTAAATTTTTTTTTTCATGTTGTAGCAAGGTGGTGCTCCAACATCACCACTTGGTAGCTTGCCCGATCTAAACGATGACATTGAAGACTTGACGATTTAATTAGATATAATATAAGTTTGTGTTTTTTTTGGTTGGTTATGACATAGAATCCTTCTTAATTTATTTACATTCTTTTTGTAATGAAACTTAATGAAAATCGACTTATGTAAGTTTCATTCATAGAATGATGATTTTTTCATGATAAATTTTTGCAACTTAAATAGTATGAATTGATGTATCCAATGTTAGGGTTACTTAACTGTAATCCTAGTTCAAAGCTTTTACATCCAAACTATTTTATAACAAACTATACAACTAAAACTTAGATGTTGTTATCTAGAATCTTTGTCCCACATCGAAAATTTTGTGAAACGTTGAAGTGTTTATAAGGATCAATCAACTCTCACTCAAGTGAATTAATGTATTGTCTTGGTAGAGTGCTCTACCAAGACAATACATTAATTTTAAGCACGACTATTTTTTATTTAAAACGATCTATAATTTTAAGCGCGACATACAATTAAAGTAATAAAGACAATACATTAATTTTAAGCACGACTATTTTTTATTTAAAACGATCTATAATTTTAAGCGCGACATACAATTAAAGTAATAAAGACAATACATTAATTTTAAGCACGACTATTTTTTATTTAAAACGATCTATAATTTTAAGCGCGACATACAATTAAAGTAATAAAGACAATACATTAATTTTAAGCACGACTATTTTTTATTTAAAACAATCTATAATTTTAAGCACGACATACAATTAAAGTAATAAAAATACTACAATTAAAGTATTAGAATTCCTATTTATATAGTTCACAATCTAATAGACCTAAATTGTACCAAAAAAATAGATCTAAGTAGACATAAAATGTGCCAAACGAGACTCGAACCCTAAACCCCAACCTCCTAATATGTGACTTATGACCATTTTTCTGGAATAGCATCATCTGTTCTTCCACAAACTTTATTGTATTTTATAACAAAACAAACTATACAACTTACCAAAACCCTAACCATCACCTCCTTTACCTTTCCTTATTTAAAGAGACCCAAAGGTCGTTCTTCCTTTGTAGGAATCTGCATATTTTCATACTAAGTTTAAACCCACAAAAAAATGGAGGCTGATGCAACCCTACTTAAGTATTTTGGACCTGGTACCTTTATAAACACTGTTGGTAAGAAGAGCTTTCTTGTGAGGTTAACCAAATCATATGTAACTACGGATGATTTTGTAAGTTTTTTTGCTTATCTTTTTAATTTTTTTAAAATATCCATAGTTTCTAATATTTTATTTTGTGATTTTTTCATGTTAATAGATTTTTCCAAAATATGCACTCCCTTTTTTGCCTGATGAACCAGTTCCTGCTCGAGTGCTATCTGGTAGTGATGTACATGATATGCGCTTGGTTATCAATAAGGGGAAGAAAAGGCTAGCGAAAGGTTGGTTAGAATTCATAAAGGCCAACAATTTGACGGTTGGTAAGGCACTTTATTTTAGTTTTGTGGAAGGTTTAGATGATGGTAGATTTGTATGTCGAGTTCACATTATGGGACAGCCTGGTGATCTTGCTGCTGATTTTGACAATGAATTATCAAGTGTATCAAGTTCTAGTGATGGTTCTGATTTTAGGGTGATGTTGGACTATGGTGGTTCTGGAACAAGTGCAGATCCTCTTCAAATTGATTGAAATGTTAGGGTTACTTGGCCTATGGTTTTTGGTGAAATGTATTATCAAGACTTTTTGGTGTTGTTTATGGCAAGTTCTTAATATGTCCAATGATCGGCTAGTGTATTGTATTTTAGGGTTTGTTAGGTTGAATTGTTGCTAAGATGTGTAAGCAACATTTCTTCTTTGTTTTATCATGTTTTTTTTTATGTTAAGGCTCAATGTATTTATCCTAGATGTTGTTATGTCAAGACTCTCTATGTTTATATCCAGATTTCTAGTTGGTAAATTATCACTAATGTTTAGTCAAGACTTGTTGAGGCACATATGATGGCTGATTAAATTGCAGTTGGGATTAAATAACTTGTCAAATAAATTGCAGTAAGTCATCAAAGATCACACATAGACAAATATTTATCATAGCCTTTGATTAAAATTTAGGAAGAAACAAGCCTTCATACATTATCCTGCTTACATAGCACAGATTAAACCAAAACAACCCTAAAAGAACTTTCCTACACCACTTGAGCTTGGGGGTTGAATAACAAGTTTGGTAGATTGACACTTGCTCTCAATCCTACTTGCAACAGCTTCCATACGTGCCATCATCTCTTCCTGGCTAAGTTTAACTTGATCCACAAGGCGATTAAGATTGGCAACTTCACCACGCAGTTCTTGCACCTGAAAATTAACATTGTTCACTGTCCAGGTTACAGGAAAAACTTGTTGATCTACACGACGACTGAGATTGGCAATTTCAGAACGAAGTTCTAGCATATGAATGATAACATTGTTCAATGCCCAGTTGATATTCATAATATGTTGTGAAGTAACAACAGGAAAAGGATAATTGATGTTCATCCTGCAAAAAAAGTAACACAAGGGCTGTCAATAAGGGAATAGTAGGAAGGAATTATTGCAAAGTTGAAATTTATATCTTCTAACTGACAATGGATGATGCATATATTCTCCCCCATGTGAGATTACTTACCCGTTCAGTCTTGTAGAGTTGGTATCGAGGTGATTATACATTGACAACAAAAAGTATTCTTCAAAGATATGATACGGGATGATGATTACACTATGGAACGTGTTAGGGTTTAAATAGGAAGAGTATTGGGTAATGGAAAGGCAACAACTCAAGTGATGCATGCATTGCAAGAACCCATGCACGCCAAACCAATTGAAACGGTAGCTTGTATTGGGATTGTGATTGTTGTGTCTTTTGATTTGTCCAATGTACACATATTCTCATAACAATCAATACACACATTTAATTAACAATCAATGCGCAGAAACGTTCTAATTCTAATTGTATTCTAACTGATCAGTCCAAATGAAGTCTAAAATTGCATGATCTTGGATGTTACTTAGTGAATCAATAAGTAGTTACAATAGGACGGTGCTATTACTTGCTTAAATCAAATAACAACTATGATTTATGAGGTAAATAGTTCACGTAATCATACTTACACCTTATTGCATCGAATTGGAGACGTTTAAATAAGATTTTTCATCTGTTTTGTAAAATAATTTGTAGAATTTAAAATTTGAGAAATTGTCATATTTTATGTATAAAATATGAATTTATAATCTGCCTTTAGGTACATTATGAAATTTCCATAAAATGAAGTCTCTTCAACTAAGAACAATTTTTCTGAAATTAAGAGAGTGTTTTTTGGATGTCAATGGTGGTAAACAACAACAACAAAAATTAATAACAAACATTCTTAGAATATAATACTTCCATATATATATTGATTCTTCAAACAACTTTAACATTAACAACCATCCAAAAGATAATGAAACTTCATCAAAAACAACAATCCCCTACTAATACATAACCCACACAACTATCCAAGTACGTACCATGAGTTACGGGGGATATAGGAATTAAAACATACAACTAAACTAGAAACTAGGTGATGTTGGAGCAGAAACATAATCATAGGGATGAAGGCCGGCACCACTAACAGCAGCCTCTGATAACTTCTCAATCCTGTCAAGCATTTTCATAATTTTGTCCTGGTTACTCTCAAGAACCTTCACAAGTTCTTCAATGTCCTCTAGTTTGCACTGCATGTCGATAACACGCTCACGAACACACTTATCCATACAAAATATATTGTCATACTTGCTAGTTGGTTTCCACTCGTTACTTTTTTCATTCCAACCATTGCTTTTTTCACCTTCCATGACTGAAAAAGAAAAATCAGAGTTAAATCACAATAATATCATCCAAAAATTAAAACACAAAACACTTATAAAATCTATGAAATTTAAAAAGAAATTGATATCAAACCGTACTTCTCTTGTCAAGTGGATTTGTTCTCAACAAATGAAGGGACGCTTAATAGATTTTTTTAGTTGTAATGGGGGGTAAGGAGAACTGATTACCTTCTTAAATAGAGGTTGTCATACCCATTCAAGATGGGGTGCGTTGTTTAAAATAGATACTAAACAGGGGGGTCGTTTAAGTTTTGCACACTTAATTCCGTAAAATTGTAAACATAAATATTAATAAATAAGTGTGTTTAAATAATGACCCCAAATTGCATAGTTTGGATTGACATTTCAGTGTAATATGACACCTACTGCACTTAATTAATAAAATATTTAAATATTAAATGACATTAGTAATTAGACATGAACAATGTTATTAGCTATGATTACTCACTTTAATTGTGACAATATTACAAATTTATGTGATCGCATTTATGCAATAGCATGATGACAACTACGACGTGTTACCGGTGTTAATTAAATCACCACAAGGAACTAAATAGAGGTGTTAAGGGTGTCTTTAGCTATGATCAATCACTAAATTGCATCATGAAGTCAAATTTATGAAAATTATGTCTTCGCTTGTATACAATTACATAATTAACACTACGACATTATGCCGGCGACCTTAACTCACCACATAGACCAATATTGCAAGTGTAAGGGTGTCAATAACTATGATCATTCACTACAATTGCCTCATGAAGGGAAAGAGATGGAAATTAAGTGGTCACTTGTACATAATAGCAACACGCACAATACGACATATTACCGGGGATTACTAATACATTGACCAATGATTGATGACTAGCATCAATTGCAACATGTAGGAACAAGAAAATAGTGTTTGAATTGATACATTGTATTACTAATATAAGTATGAATATTATGAAGTTGCATTAGTAAATCTTAGAGTGTAAGGTGTAAGCTTTAGCGTTTAGGGTTAGGGTTTAGGTTAAGGGAAAGGGTTAGGGTTTCTATAAGAATATTTTATAAGGGTGTCGTTGCCTATGATCACTCACTACAATTGCATCATGTAGGCAAAACACATCACTTAAGTGTGCTTGTTTGTAGAGATTTATACCGGTAACCTTAAGGAGTCGTTTGGTTGGTGGGACAACATATCAAGAAAATCCCCATAAATAACCCCACCACCTCCTTGGTATAAAATATCAACATATTTTAACAATAAAATCTATAACACAAATTAATTAATATTACTAATCAAACGTGGGATAATTGTCCTCCTTATCAAACCAACCAAACGACTCCTTAGGGTCTAGGGTTTAGGGTTAGGGTTAGGGTTAGGGTTTAGGGTTTGGGGATAGGATTTCAATATGCAGATTTTTTTAAAAAAAAAAAAAATTAATTAACTGAGCCTATCCAGACTCGAACCCTTAGCCACCACATCAAGTCACTACACTAAACACCACTATGCTGGAATAGCGTGTTATGCCATTTTAATTTTCTTTAATTAATGTTATAGTTGGTCTCAATATATGTGTAATTTAATTCAGGCGCACTTAACGATGTGAAATTACAACTATAATCATTAATGACATTACTTCTTTCAATAATGACCCTAATTACATATGTTGGACTGATATTATTGTGTTATTTAATTAATGACTCTATATAAATTATATTTAATAAAAATAATTAAAAAATAATAAATATATGTTAATTAATCATGAAAAAATTTATATGTGAGACATTTAATGGTGTCATTAGCTATGTTAATCATTTTAATTGGATCATGTAGTCACAATAGTACAAATTAATGTGATCAAAATTATACGATAGCATGATGAACCCTACGACATGTTCCCAGTGTCGTTAACTCACCTCAAGGAACAATGTGGGAGGTGTAAGGGTGTAATTACATATGATCACCCACTTCAATTGCATCATGAAGGCACAAGAACACAATTACAAGTATCACTTTTATACAATAGCATCATAAACCCTACGACATATTATAGGTGAACTTAAATCACCACATGGACCAACGTGGGACATCTAAGGGTGTCGTTGCCTATGATCACTCACTACAATTGCATCATGTAGGCAAAACACATCACTTAAGTGTGCTTGTTTGTAGAGATTTATACCGGTAACCTTAAGGAGTCGTTTGGTTGGTGGGACAACATATCAAGAAAATCCCCATAAATAACCCCACCACCTCCTTGGTATAACATATCAAAATATTATAACAATAAAATCTATAACACAAATTAATTAATATTACTAATCAAACGTGGGATAATTGTCCTCCTTATCAAACCAACCAAACGACTCCTAAGGGTCTAGGGTTTAGGGTTAGGGTTAGGGTTAGGGTTAGGGTTTGGAGAATGGGAATTGAGCACTGCCCTTAAAAAAACACATAATAAAAAAGGAGCCTAACCAAACTCGAACCCTAGATCCTCACCTCGTTCAATACACGCACAACCACTATGCTAGAATAGAATCATCTGTCCATACAACTAACTTTTAAATTTTTTATGTACATTTGTAGCTTATATTTAGGGGGGAATTCATGGAGGGAAATTAAAGTTCTGTAGCTTATATTTAGGCACAGATTTTTAAAACTAAAATATCAAATAAATTTCGTGGAGGGAAATACAAACAAGAGGAGGGAATTATTAAAGGTTTAGTGATGTTTTGGACTCTATAAATAGTTGCACCATGCATTGTCACTAGCACTTCTAAATCAATAAAATAGTTAAAACAAATATAAACTAAATGGAATGCGGATGGATTGAAGAAGATTTCATAACATGGTTCGAGATGGAGATGCCCTATTCATACATTACTCGTGACGCATTGGTACCTTTTTTTTTTTAGCCTTACACTTTTTTAATTCTAATATAGGAATTTACATACGATAATAACATTACTCTTTCTTATGTTTCCGCAGTGCCTTCCAAAGAAAATCTATCACTATCTTCCTCCTACCATGGTTGAAACAACTATCCAATGTAAAGGGAAGAAATGGACTACAACACTGAGCAGTGGTGTTCAGCGAAAACTCGTGAAGGGATGGAAAAAATTTGTCAAGGACAATTTCATTAAAAAAGGACATGTTCTTATCTTTGAACTTGTTCAAGCAACACCAACGACTGTTATGTTCAATGTTGAAGTGAGCCTTTGAGAAATTCTTCAATGTTGAACTTGAATTACAATTGTTTCACTTTATCAATGGAACTAGTCATTATGTTCTGATTTTTAATACGTGACTATTTAATTTCATTGACAACTTATAGTATATGTTGCCACACATAACAAATGTTATTTGCAAACTCAATCAATCATAGGTGACTACACTTAGCGATTCTTATGAACATGATAGACAAGTGCAACCTCAAACAATTTTCTAAGTCAATTTATTGTAGCTAGGCGTGTCCTACAGGGAAGTGCAATGGCTGCACAGAAGAGTGGAAAGGCTGCATAGAGAAGTGAAATAACTACATAGAAAGCTTAAACAATTATGAGAGCACATAGGGATTAATATACTATTTAATGCGGCTACACAAAATAAACCACTATAAATAGTTTCCAAAGTCAAATTACGAATCCACTTCTAATCCTAATCAACTACCTTTTATAAGCATTACAATGGATAGGACTCCAAAGAAGAACGTTGTTGCACAACCACTGCAAGGATCACCAGTTAGCCATAACATTTTGTATCAAGAGCTTAAGAATATACATAGGAAGCTAGAGAGTGAGGTTAACGAATTGCTAGGGAGGTTGGTTAAGGAGAGTGACATTGTTTTCATCCAAAGTCTTTTATTGGAAGGCACGGTCCCCTTAACCACTCTTTACACCATGCTTGATGACCTACCCATTCCAAGCAACGAAAATGATCCCAAAGAGAATTCTGTTATTGTTATCTCTAGCGACACTGAATCTGTTAACAAGTCTTCTAGGTCTGTGCCTGATACCCCAAAAATTGAGTAGTCCGTTATGAACTTGTCTCTTGTGCATGCCATGCATATAGCATGGTATGCTAGTGTAGGTGTTTTTGCTGTTTATGCTTATGGTTGTCTAGTTTGGTTCTTGTCTTGACTTGGTCGTGGTATTATGTAATGGAATATCAATCCATGAACAATCTATTAATGAATCTTATATTATGGTAAAATTATTCTCCAATTCTTCTTTACTTTTAACACGACTGATTACTAATGACTCCATCCTTATAAATATGAATAAGGTTTTCACTATTAATTGTTGAATCAAAACAGATTTTATGTGCAACCAAACTAGCTCCATATTGTACCTTAGATCATTAGGTTCGAAATCCATAATGAAGGTGTCACTTATTAATATTACAAACTTTTACTTGCATTATCATGTTTTTTTCTCTAAGTGTATGTTATAATCAAACTTCAAAAGGCTAAACTAATGGGTTCACAATTCATAAACTAGTTTTTCAAACAACTTGAATTTCATCTAACTTAATGAATTTTGCGTTAATTAAAACTATATATGACACATTAGACAAATGTAAACTAATTACTTGAAACAAATTTATAATTGCTAATTGAGAAAATACTATATCGAAAAACAAGTAAAATGATATGCCTAATTGATTAAGAACTATACTTTTGCATTAACGATTAACAAAAATACAAAATCAGTCATTTCATGATTGGAAACATATTTTAACAATCAACTTGATAATTTCATCCCTACAAACATTCCAACTAACAAAGCAGAAGAAATAACACAAGATTCATTATCAACCTCAAACCCTACAACACTTTCATCTACTAACGAGCTTGAAGAATGATCTTTATGACCAGTATTATTTTTTTGATATTCATATAAAGCTTCTTTGGCTTCATCATAAGTCTTGAAAGCCTTGAAGATGCTACCCTTGAAACCTACTACCATTGGAGCACACTCATGCCAAGAGTTGTACAAACCGGGTCTCTTACCATAAAATACCACATACACTTTGGATTGAGACTTGTTCTTAGCTTGATCATTCTTTTGGAAGTCGTTGAAAGCTAATATGGCTTCATCATAAGATTTAAAAGCTTTGAAGATGCTACCCTTAACTCCAATAACCATAGGGGCACACTCACACCAAGAGTTGTATAATCCCGGCCTCTTACCACGAAATACTACATAGATTTTTGATGATTTATTCTCATTCACATTGACCATGGTTCAATTGTCTTCCTTACTCTATTGAAGTGAAGATAGGAGGAAAGTAGATATAGAACTACTTTAAGGGGGGCAGCCAACACTTAAAAGAGTATATATATTGCTAAAAGTAATAGGGTTAGACAATGACCAATCAAAAAAAAAGAAGTCTATAAGCATATAAAATTTTGTAGTAAATACACAAAAATGGAGTATTTTCGTATTCCCGTATTTTTATTGTATTTCGTATGTATTTCGTATGTATTTTGTTTTTCTACCAACCTAATTAAATACTTTATGGGAAACAAACAAATGCATGGTTAGTTGTGAAAGTGCTTTGAAAATGTAAAACATACTTAATAACATGAGAGAGAGTTAAACAAATTCAAAAAATAAACCTAAAATCTGATTAAGGGTATAAATGGAATACAATTAACGAATTTAATAAAAAGGCGTGTGAAATTACTAAACTACCCCCATTTGGGACATTTGGGCCAAGAATGGTGTGGCCAATTATATTTATCGTTTTCTTATTAGTCCGTTCCAAAAAATATGTCATAATTAATATTTGGAAATAATTTATTTTTAAACTTATCATTTAACCTTAATGAAATACTCCCTCCGATCCATTTTATTTGATTTTTTAGTCTATTTTTTTTGGTCCACAATATTTGATTTTTTCGAAAATCAAGACAGAATTTTACAATGTCACCCCTTGCTAATAAATGATTTTAAACAAAATAATAAGTAATAATAGCTTAAATAAGGATTAATATAGTCAATTATATTGCTAGTTAATGCTAAAAATGTGATTTTTTTAATATGCGTGAAAACACCAAAAAAATCAAATAATATGGACCGGAGGGAGTAGTTTATAAGCACACATTTAGCTATGACTTATTTTAGACCACAAATTTCAAAAATCTCCTTTCATTTTTTAAAGTCCGATCTAAGTCAAACTAGGACATCTATTGTGGAACGGAGGGAGTATATATGATAACAATCACGATATAGATTTATGATGAATAAAAATTGAGAGGTTTTCTCTTGCACTTTTGTGTGTGGCTACTCTTGGAGTTATATTTCAACCTTCAAGTCTACACTTTTAGGTGATGAGGTATTTCTTCTTCAAATCTTTAGATTACTTTTAGGTATTCAAGAAAGGCGGTAAATTCTATTTTACTGTTGTTCTTTCTTACTCTAACGGGGGTCGGGATTCCATAATCTTCTTCTTGAGCTATTCTCTACCAAAGGTGGTTAGCTTAGTCTAATTGTTGTTGTTAGGAGTTTCTTTTCAAGATTTAGACTTGTCTTGAATTTCTTGATTCTTTCTTGAGAATCTTGATCCGTTCTTGAATTCAAGAAACTCTTTCTTGAATTCATTCTATCCTTATTTTCAATTCTTGTTCGTTTTTAAGTATATTTTATTAGCTTCCGCGCGTTTCTTTAAATTTCTTTACCAAGTTCTTGGATCCATAACGTGAGCGTTATCGAGAGGTATCGTGATTGTTATCAATATATCTACTAGTTAATGTTAGTACATGCTGAGCACGGATTTAATAATCACTCTTTTCGTTCTAGTTTATGTGTCTGCTTTATTTTTTATTCTGTTGTCAAAAAAGAAAAACAGTGTTGAAAATTTATGAATAATTTAACGTAAATTTCTCATTTTTTCCTTAATAAAAAGTTTTTAAGCAGCACACATTGTACGATAATGTTTGTGAATATAATTTTCTGAAGTCTCACTATCTTTCTTAAATTTCATGCTATTCAATTTTTTTAGCACATAATGAAGCATATTTTATGATGTATTCTTTTGCTCTGTCTTTTTGTATTTTTATTGCACTTAACACTTGATCTAATTTAGGGATCGTTACTAATTTTTGTGATTTAAATTGTTGTTCATGAGATATTATAATAAAAAAGTTATGTATCACATGATATATTGTTTTCTTTCACTTGTGGCTTTAATTTTCTCCTATCTCTTTTTATTTTATATCGTTAACTGGTTGGAAATTATCAATTTTACAATAATAATTGCTTCGCCGTCAGACATTAAAATATTTAAATACTTGAAATATTCCGTGCTCAATCTTCTCTTTTTATTTCAAAATTCATAAGTTAAGAAAAAATCTATTTTAAGTCATATATTGTTGATAACGTGTTAGAATTAAGTGAAAAGCCTAACATAAAGTTAAATATATATCTTGTTATAATATTATCTTTTATTCATTTTAATGTTCTATAGATTCACGTTATTGATGCTGTCTGACTGAGTAATCAACCTCTTTTGCCATTATTTTTCACCAAGTTCATGTTAAAATATTAATTTTAATCTCTTTAGGCATATGTACTTGGTTAGAAAACTTGATTTTTATATTTTTCTACTAAGAAAATTGTGCTTATATATTTTTTAGCCTTATATGCCTGAGACGTCCAAGTTAACATAAGTAGGAGTATAGTTTTTCCGTACATCTCTTTTTCAAGTATATATTGTGTACAAAAGGCAAAAGAAGGCGGCATGTGACACCCTTGAATGCGAACCACAGGCTCCAAATTATTAATAAAAAAAATAAATGGTGGAGATCACAAGTGTATGTGTAAAGGCACACATTAGTCGAACCACTTTGAACCTTCGACATTGTCAAAGTTGCATCTTCCATGTCGCCGGTGAAACTACTCCAATCAATCCTCTTTTCTCTTTCATTCATTGATGAACCATTGCTTGAAATAATAATTTCAACAATTCTTAACCACAATGCATAACTTCAAAAGTTGTCTTATAATATATTCACTTTTCTTCTTACGATATAAAATATCAAAAATCTTCTTCACAAAGTGACTTTCGCCATTTAGTCAATTCCAGTCTTCACCTTTATAAATATATATAAATTGAGTTTAGTCAATTTAGGGATTTTAGGGTTCTTTTTGTGGATCTTAAGAGAATAATCGGATCCATAAACTTGGTGTCAGCTAGTACACTGGTCCTTTTACAACAACTGAGAGTTCAATTATCGTCTACTTAAATTTTCGTTGACTTATTTATATGGCTGATCTTCTGACTTCTCCTTGTTGTAAATTTCGTCGGCTGTGAGGTTTGTCAAAGGTTGGAAAGTTCACGAAAAGATTGAGGGTGTATTGGAAAAGCTGGCAAGTATTCCCCTCATTTATTAAAAGAGGCGGAGGGTATTATGGCTATAAATACATGTATATCCAGTAAAATGAAAAAGGTACACAATTTATTTCAGCTAGTACCCTACAGTCATAGGAGTCAATATTCAAGTTTACTGATTTACCCCAATAGAAAGCATGCAGCACAACCAAGAGCTGGTTAACTGTTTCTTATATATTATGTAAGGATGTAGGGATATGGAAAACAATCAACCATTCAAAAAAAGTGTATCGTTCTACAAATAGGAGATACGACTACTTGTTCCGGAAAAAATGGCCACTGTCGAAGAAATTCGTAAGGCACAACGGGCAGAGGGACCTGCCACGGTCTTGGCTATCGGAACAGCCAATCCTTCCAATTGTGTTGATCAAAGTGCCTATCCTGACTTTCTTTTCCGTATCACTAACAGCGATCATAAAACTGAGCTTAAGGAGAAGTTTAAACGCATGTGTAAGATGATTTACTCACCTTTTATGTTACGTTTTTTTTTTATAATGTTATCTTCATTGTAGAAATTTAACAAATCTAAGTGCTTTTTTAGCATACTTGACCATATTGTCAGGTTACTCTGAAAAGTAATTTTGGAAAATTCGAGTGTTTTTTAAGAATGCTTGACCATATTGTCAACTTATTCTGAAAATTACTTATTAAAAATTATTATACTTTCCGTTCTTAAAAAGATGACACAATTTTTTTATTAGTCATTTCAAAAAAGAATAACATAATTCTAAATTTAAAATAATTTAGCTTTAAACTTTTCATTTTATCCTTAATGAGATATATAACTTATTTTTTACCATAAATTTCAAAAGTAATCATCTTTTCCTTAAACTTCGATCCAAATCAAATTATGACATTCTTTGTGGAATGAAAAGTCTAGATGAATAACACTTTTATTGGCCAAATCATTTGAAAATTACTTATGTTAGATAGTATGTGCTTAAACGTGATTTTATACATCAAATACCGGTAACAGATATACACATAAGCTCTCACATATTAATCAACTGGCTCATAAAAATTAGTTAAACACTTAATTTTGTCACTAAAGATTTGTTATACTAAATAAATATACGAGCCCGCGTATTTTGATTCGTCATTTCAAATAAATAGAGAAGCATATTTATACCAATTTAAGAACTTAAAGATTATAAAATTATGTTACTATAACATATATAAAATAATAATATGCAAGTTTAATAGATATTATGAAATTAGAAATTAGCTACTAATATGTTTGGCAATGTTCAACTTTGGATATGGATAATTTTGTCCTTAAAAAATAAAAGCACTAAAGTTTGGAGCTATTTTTTTTAAGCTTCTGCTTATAAATTGAAAATAACTTCTCCTACCTCCACATTCATAGTGCTTGTCTAGATTTTTTTTATATTTTCATGTATAAGGTAATATTTTCTACTTAAAATAAATAAAAAAATCACTTTTACTAGGAAAATATATTTTTTTCTTGCCAAACACACCATAAATCGTCTTTAACCTCCTACCGCTAGTGCTAAAAAGCTAATGGCAGTTAAAACCTAAAACAATCAGCAAAACAGAAGTGAACATATACACTTCGGATACAAGATTATGGGCAAAGAAAGGAGGGTCACTCCGCACAAATTAGCTCTCAAAAAGGAGTTTGAACAAATGTTAAAATAATTGCATTAGATTCATCATTTTGTTCAGTCGAAGATTAACTTATACCTTTCTTATTTTGTCTAGTTCTAAAATTAACAATTCCAGCCTTGTCGATTCTGAAAGCTCCTATAGCTTCTTTAAGAAGGTGTTGGACACTTTAAAAAAACACTTGTCCGGCCAGAAAGAGAATCTGCCCAAATGAGTTGAACAAAACACATGGCAATCCTACTTAAACATCGGCATTGCGCTATAGGCAAAATATGTCAAAATAGTTTATGCATTTACTTAACGTCAATTACATTTACATTTTCCTCTTTCTCCATTTACAGATCGAAACAAACCTTAAGGAAAGATATATTTCACCTTTATTATAACTTGATGGCATTACATATACGCTAGGTTGTCTCTGAGTGAAGAAACAAGTTCGAAGATATATTGTTTATTTACGCCATGAGCCCCGAAATACTTCCTTTTTTTCTTAAACATCGTGTCTATTTAATTAACCAAGGCCACAAGTGCAACTGTTGAAGTAATTCTTCATTTTGTTGATTATTTACTTAATTATTAGTAATGTACTTGAGCAAGGGGATAATTGATAAATATGCATGCATGCACTTACTTCTAGTGTTGGATAATGAATGTATGCATGTTTAACGTTGTTGTGTCTCTCTCGCTCAGTACTCTTATCAATCTCTATATCTATCATGAGTATATAAAGGGGATTATAAACTTTAACTAGCTTTATGCATTGACTTTAAGATATTTGATTAAATACTAGTAGTAGGATTCTTTCACAACCTCTTCACATAAAAGAAAGAAATCAGTATGTCTTCAACTGAATCATTATAAGCATTAAAATTGATCAATCCTTTATGAAGTTGATGAACATTGCACCTTTTAAGAGATGTTGGGTGAGAGCTCATCTAATTATATACTACTATGTTTTTAGTTAGTGTTTATTTACATGCATCCTCCATATATATGTTTCACGCAGGTGAAGGATCAATGATTAAAAAGAGGTACTTGCACTTAACAGAGGAAATCTTGAAAAACAATCCTAATATTTGTGAACACAAAGCACCTTCCTTAAATGCTAGGCAAGAGATAGCGGTAGCTGAAGCGCCAAAACTAGGAAAGAGAGCTGCCCAAAAGGCCATAGAAGAATGGAGCCAGTCTAAGTCCAACATTACCCATTTGGTTTTTTGCACCACTACCAGTGTTGAACTTCCAGGAGCCGACTACCAACTTACTAAGCTTCTTGGACTTTCTCCATCAGTTAAACGATCAATGATGTACCAACAAGGGTGCTATGGTGGTGGCACTGCTCTCCGATTGGCCAAGGACTTGGCTGAGAATAACAAGGGGGCTCGGGTCCTTGTTGTTTGCGTGGAGATAACTGTGATGAGCTTCCAAGCCCCAAGTCGTAATGACACTGATGAGTTGGATGTTTTAGTTGGGCAAGCTCTCTTTGCTGATGGGGCATCAGCCGTCATTATTGGTTCAGATCCAATCCTAGCAATCGAGAAGCCTTTGTTTGAGCTCGTGTTTGCAACTCAAACTCTTATCCCAGATAGTGGACATGTAATTTGTGCTAACCTCACAGAGGCTGGGCTGATACCCCATCTACTTAAAGATGCTCCAATAGTCATCTCACAAAACATTGAGAGGAGGCTAGTGGAAGTATTCAAACCTTTGGGCATTTCTGATTGGAACTCTATCTTTTGGGTAGCTCATCCAGGTGGACCTGCCATTCTAAACCAAATTGAATTGAAGTTGGGCTTAAAGCCTGAAAAACTCAGGGCTGCAAGGCATGTCTTGAGCGAGTATGGAAACATGTGTAGTGCATGTGTTCTGTTTGTTTTGGATGAAATGAGGAAAGCCTCTATCGAGAAGGGGATGGGTACTACTGGTGAAGGTCTCGAGTGGGGTGTGCTTTTTGGTTTTGGGCCTGGACTAACTATTGAGACCGTTGTCCTCCATAGTGTCTCTATTAATTAGTTAGAGGTTTATATTGTCGGTTGATTAAATGTTTGAGTTGCTTTTTTAATTTGCCTTGGCTTTTCTTTTGTTTGATGTGACGTACGTGTTTGTTGTTAAGAAATAATATTCTTCACATAATTGGCACGGCTTATGTGAGGCTATTTTCTGCTCCCTCCGTTCCACTTTAGATGAACCCACACCGAATTTAATAAAGAAGGAAAGACTTTTAAATTTGTGGTCTAAAATAAATTATAGATATTTGTGTGGCTACAAATCATCTAGAGATGAGTAAAAGTAAAAATTTCTTTCTAAATTTAGAAAGAGATCATTCTTTTTGAAATAAACTAAAAAAGAAATAGGTTCATCCTTTTTGAAACGGAGGGAGTACTATTTAGATAAGTAGATTTTACGACCACATTTACTAATAAGCACAACTGCATTAAACTTAAATCCGTTGGGTATATTAGTTGAAAGGGACGTAGATAAATCAACTTTCTTTTTCCAGGAATGATGGTGGCAGCATGAATTTGTAGTAGAGGACTCAAAAATTACACAGTATCACACCTATGAATTGAATATATATATATATATATATATATATATATATATATAATATGTAAATTTCACTTTTAAGTTTGTAAAAGAACTATCCCTATTCATTCGATCTGCACGTACAAGAGCAAAAATGTTCCTCCCTATATTTCAATTTATGTGGCAATATTTTATTATTAATTTGTTGCAGTAAGAATGATAGATTTCTAAATTTAAAAATATTTAACTTTTAAAACTACCCTTAATGAAATAATTTACAACCATAAAAATATGTGTGACTTATTTTAGACCACAAATCTCCAAAGTCGTCTTTTCAATCGTAAACTCTATGCCAATTCAAACTATGACATATACAATGAAACGAAAGAAATATTTGTCAGAACTAATTAGCTAATAGGTTGACATGACCCGAAATCCGGCTAGACCGTGCGGGCACCCAACATCCTCCCCTAGACCCATCGGGCGAACCCTTACCAATTAAATTACGAAAATAAATATAATTCAATTCATAAATAAGAACAAGACTTTAAAAAAAAAAAATACAGACATACTAATACCTCTAAGTTGTACAAAAAAAAATTACAGCTGACTACCCAACATACTAGGTTTAGGGCTATCCAAACTAGACATCTAAGAGTAAGAAAGAAGACAGATACCTCCTGAAGGGAGCAAAATGCAACTTAAATAATAAACACAAAATTGGTGGCCATCCGGAATAAAAGCTGACTCACCCTGACAGCTGAAGTCGTCTTCGCTCCTTCACAACGTGGCGAACTCAATCCTGGAGAGAACCTGCCGAAACGAAATAGATAGACAAGAAACAAACAAAAAACAAGGGTGAGTCAAAGGACTCAATAAGTGTGGCAGACTAGCCACCTCGAAGAATAGGATAGCTAGCCAGAGAGAAAAGAAATAGATAAACCAAATTCTTCTTATTTAAATTATAAAAAGGCAGAGCCAGATAATAACCAGAAGCACGTATGGAATCATAAACTCAACCAGGAATACGAGCCAAGAAACATATCAATAAATAAGCAATGCATGTATAAGCAGAACAGTAGTTGTGTACCACAAGTCTACACAATGGTATGAAATGAAATGAAATAAAATGAGATGAGATGAACTGAAATATGATGCAAAGGGTCACACGTGCCAAATGAATGGAGCAGATTCCTCCTGCTTCTAGAGCGGAATCCTCCTGCCCTCATTATGATGCAATGGAGCGGAATCCTCCTGCTCCTAGGGCGGAATCCACCTACCCTCAATATAATGAAATGGAGCGGAATCCTCCTACTCCTAGGGCGGAATCCTCCTACCCTTAATATGATGCAATGGAGCAGAATCCTCCTGCTCCTAGGGCGGAATCCTCCTACCCTGAATATAATGCAATGAAGCGGAACCCTCTTGCACTCAGTAAATGATATAGCAATGTAATGCATATGAATGCAATATGATGCAATAATAACCCTTCACCGGCGTGGGACTCTCATCGACAGCCGAGAAGTAGATGCCAACTCACAGCCAGAGTACAATACTCAGATCCTCAATACAATACCAACAACATGACATAACATATAATATACAATGTAAATCTAAAGCTAAGGCATAATGAGTACGTCTATCGGCAGCTACACACGTAAGGAACACGTTGTAGAAAATCCACGAGGCCAGGTGCCTCCAAAGAAATGGATATAAACACTTAACTCGTTCCAAAGTTAACATTACTACCCAACAACCGCTTTATCCTTTTTGGATTCATTGCCAACCGATCCCAGTGTGTTCAATAAGCAGAAAAATATATCAAATAAGGCTAAAGACTTCATTCCCCACATCTTAGGGTAATCTGGTTAGGAACTTGATACCCTATTCGTATATGCAATACGCAGGCCAGACCTATGTACAGGGTTTAAGGTCACATGACCAAACCATAAATAAATTATATTTATATGTTGCCCTTAACTCACGGAGTACGAATATGAAACGACCTCGGTCAGTCGTTTCGGAAGTTAGGACTCCGATTGGCATATCGATAATTTTAAAATATTCGTAATGTCTATTAGGTTCTGTCTGTAAAATTTGAGCTAAATCAGACCTCGTTTGGTAGGCATCGGAAGAAGGTTTCAGTTTTTATTATCAATAAATATTAAAAAGAGATTTTCAAGCTCGGTTTTGGCGAATGAGCTCCGATTCGAAATCTGAAAGCGCCGTTAGATTCGTATGATTATTTGTGACTTTTGTGAACTTTCGAAAGTGAATTTCGATGTTGTTCGGCTAGTTTCCGTTAAAATGCCGAAATTTAAATAATTTGACTTTTTCTATTTAAATTCGCATCTTGAGTTTCGGGAACTCGATTTGAGATCCGCCTTCGCGAGTATGTTATATATATTTTGTATAGCTTGTATGCAAAAGTTGGAATTATTTCGAATATCGTAGGGTACCGTTTTAATTTTTACCGTAATAGCGAATTTTAAAAGAAAAAGAAAAAAAAAGGAAAAAGACAAAACATAAAATGAAATGAAGTTAGGCGGTGGGGGATATATATCCCCCTGATCAATTTCGACAACAGAGGGAGAAAGAAGCACAGAAACGGGAGAGGTGAAGCAGAAACATGGAAATATGGAAAAAAATACCAAAAATTAAGAAAGGGTCCGGAAAAAAGTAGAATTTTCACCTTGAAACATTCAGGTAATGATCCTAATATATTATTTGAGTTTATTACGTGTTTTTGAATATATTTTGACGGTAAAACTTGGAATATTATACATCATTTTAATAAGTTCAACTAATAGTTTAAAGGGTCAAATGGACCCCGATAACGAAATTGATTATATATTCATACTCAGTGAGTTATGTGCAACATATAAATGTAAATTATTTGGGATTTTGTTATGTGACCTTAAACCCTGTACATAGGCCTGGGCTGCGTATTGCATATGCGAATAGGGTATCAGGTTCCTAACCGGATTGCCCTAAAATGTGAGGAATGAAGCCTTTAGCCTAATTTGATATATTTTTCTGCTTATTGAATAGTGTGGGATCGTTTGGCAATGAAACCAAAGGAAAAGTGGTTATTGAATGGATGTACTAACTTTGTAACAAGGTAAGTGTTTATATCCATTTCGTTGGAGGCACCTGGCCTCGTGGATAATCTACCATGTGTTCCTTACGTGTATAGCTGCCGATAGGCGTACTCATTACGCCTTAGCTTTTGATTTACATTGTATAATATATGTTATGTCCTGTTGTTGGTTATATTGCATTGAGGATCTGAACATTGTACTCTGGCTGTGAGTTGGTATATACTTTCCGGCTATCGATGAGAGTCCCGCACTGGTAATGGGTTATTATTGCTTCATATTGCATTCGTATGCACATTGCATCATATTGAGGGTAGGAGGATTCCGCCCTCGGAGCAGGAGGATTCCGCTCCATTGCATCATATTGAGGGTAGAAGGATTCCGCCCACGGAGCAGGAGGATTCCGCTCCATTGCATCATATTGAGCGTAGGAGGATTCCGCCCTCGGAGCAGGAGGATTCCGCTCCATCTATTTGGCAGATGTGACACCATTGCATCATACTGCATTCATCCCATTTCATTGCACCGCGTGCTGACTATTGTGTGACTATCATGCTGTGCTTTGTGTACGCGGTATGTATACCATATTGTGGGCATATTTCAGTTTGCCTATATATTTCTGGCTCGTATTATGGGTTGCGGGGATCGGGTGGCACGCCGCAACGGTATAAATATATGGATCGGGTTGCACGCCGCGACAGGATGAATATATGGATCGGTTTGCATGCCGCAACAGGATGTATTTCTGATTGTTGATATGTTCGGGGTACCTATATGTTCTGGCTATCTTACGTTCACGGTTTTAATGAGTTTGTGATTCCATACGTATTTCTAGTTATTATCTGGCTCTGCCTTTTTATAATTTAAATAAAAAGAATTTGGTTTATCTGTTTCTTCTCCCTGGCTAGCTATCCTATTCTTTGAGGTGGCTAGTCTGCCCCACTTATTGAGTCCTTTTGACTCACCCTTGTTTGTTGTTTGTTTCTTGTCTATCCATTTCGTTTCGGCAGGTTCGCTCCAGGATTGAGTTCGCCACGTTGTGAAGGAGCGAAGACGACTTCAGCTGTTAGGGTGAGCCAGCTTTTATTCCGGATGGCCACCAGTTTATTGGTTATTATTTCAGTTGCATTCTGCTCCCTTCGGGAGGTATCTGTCTTCTTTTGTACTCTTAGATGTCTAGTCTGGATAGTCCTAAACCTAGTATGTTTTTTTTAGTCCTGTCTTTATTTATGAATTGTTATATTTATTTTCCTAACTTAATTGATAAGGGTACGCCCGACGGGTCTAGGGAAGGATGTCGGGTGCCCGCACGGCCTAACCGGATTCCGGATCGTGTCAGAATATATAATTAATTCCATTATCGGGGTCCAATTGACCCTTTAAACTATCAGTTGAACTTATTAAAACGATGTCTAATATCCCAATTTTTATCGTCAAAATATATTCAAACACACGTAATAAACTAAAATAATGCATTAAGATTATTACCTGAATGTTTCGGGGTGAAAATTCTATCTTTTTCTGGCCCTTTTCTCATTTTCTGGCATTTTTTCGCCTCTGCTTTCTCGCACTTTCTTGGTTCCGTCTCAGTCTCTGTTTCGCTCTATATACTTCTTGTAAATAAGCCTACCGCCTCATATCTTTTCCTTTCTTTTCTTTTTCTTTTATTTAATTTTCTTTTCTTTTCGTGACGAAAATTAAAACGGAACTCTATGAAATTCAAAATAATCCCAAATTTCTCAAGTAAGTTATACAAAATATATGTAACATACTCGCTCTGACGGATCTCAAATCGGACTCCCAAAACTCAATATGCAAATTAAATGGAAAAAGGTCAAATTATTTAACTTTCAGCATTTTAGCGGAAACTAGCCGAACAACCTCGAAATTCACTTTCGAAAAATAAAAAAATTCACAAAAAATCATACGAACCTAAAAGTGCATTTGGATTTTGAATAGGAGCTCATTCGCCAAAACCGAGCTCGAAAATCTCTTTTTAATATTTACCGACAATAAAAACTTAAACATTCTTCCGATGCCTACCAAATGAGGTCTGATTTAGCTCAAATTTTATAGATAAGTCCCAATGGACCTTACGAAGATTTTTAAAATTATTGGCACGCAAATCAGAGTCCTATCTCCCGAAACGGCTGACCGAGGTCGTTTCATAGGTCTACGAGCCGGTTTAGCCAAACTTCTCAAAAATTGCTTATTTTGAGAAGTGTTTTTCGTAAAAATACTTTTGGAGAAAAGCAGTTTGGGTTTGGCCAACTCATTTGAGAAATACTTTTGTTAATAGTTGAGTAGTAATTGGTGTTTGGCCAAACTTTTGAAAAGTACCTTTGAGTGTTAAATTACGAGTATGGACATTCAAAGATTAACTTTACAACTATTTAAGTATTAACCTTTATGTGACAAAATAAACATCACTAAAAATGTAAAATAAAAGTAACAGAAAAAGTCCAACCACCTTATAGGACGTTACTGATGCCTATGTATGCTATTTAGCAAATTAAATAAAGAAAGAAACATCGACAACCTTATAGGAGTTGTTCGGATAGTTTACGCTAAAGTTTCGAAAATTAAGAATTTGATCTCTTTCCATTTAATTCGCATCTTGAGTGTCGAAAATCCGATTCAAGATCCGTCTTAACGAGTATGTCACGTAAATTTTATATAACATGCTTGAGAAATTTGAGATCATTCCAAATTTCGTAGGATTCTGTTTTAATTTTCGTCACGATGGTAAGTTTTCAATAAAAAAAGAAAAAGAAAAAAAAAGAAAGAAAAAGGAAAAGATAATGGAAATGGGGAGGCGGTGGCTAAGGGACATAAGCCAATCCCTTAGCTTAAGTTCCAAGCATAAAATGAGAACAGAAACAAGAAACACGAGAGAGCGAGAGAGAGAAAACACAGAGAACAAAAAAAAAGTCAGAAAAGAGAGAAAGGAAAGGAAAAGGAGAATGAAAAAAAAAATTCATCCTGAGACATCTAGAGCGGGATCGTTTGGCAGTGAATCTAAAGGACAAAGCAGTTTTTGAGTAGCAGTGCTAGCTCTGGAACAAGGTAAGTGATCATATCCATTTCTTTGATGGACTGCCTTATGGATATTCTATTCACGTGTTCTTTACGTGAATAGCTGCCGGCAGGTCGTATTTATTACGCTACAGCCTTAAAACGCATTCATATGGATTACATTTTCTGGTTATGGGTTGCTATGTTATATATTGAGTGCAAGAGTATTCCGACTAAGCTTTATATTATCTCGGGTGCCGGAATATTCCACCCTTTGAGCAGGAGTATTTCGCTCCTTTTGTCATATACTGAGTGAGGAGTATTCCGCCTCAGCTTTATATTATCTCGAGTGCAGGAGTATTCCGCCTCAGGAGCAAGAGTATTCCACTCCACGAGCAGGAGTATTCCACTCGGATTGTATATCACACCGCCGGATTCGATGAGTGTCCAGAGCTGAGGCAGGATTCGATGAGTGGCGATGAAAGTGTCGCACCGCCGGATTCGATGAGTGGCGATGAAAGTGTCGCACCGATGATGGTTATCAAGACATTGGGCACATGTGACCCTATTGCATCATGATACATTCATTTCATATCTTTGTATGTGTTTTGTGAGCTGTATGGATTTGTTGCATTCATTATCTGTGAATGACTTATCTAGTTGACTACTATGGCTTCTGTTTCCCTGGCTAGCATAGCTATTTTTTGAGGTAGCTAGTTTTACCTTCCTTACTAAGTCCTTATGACTCATTCCCTATCTATTTCTGCTCCAGGACGTAGCCAGCCGCGTTGTCATTGAGGAGCAGTACGTTTCCAGTTGTCTGTGGTGAGCCATCTTATTCATTAAGGCCACCAATTGTAGATATTGTAATTTATCTTATTTTTACTCAATTCGGACGATGTGTATATCTATTTGACTTCTTAGATGTTTGATCTTGAAACCTCTAAACCTGTGTATTTTGTGTAGTTAGTTGTATTATTCTGACAACTTGTATATATTTCTATCCTTGGGAGTTGTCTTGTATTGTTAAGGTTAGATTTATTTTATTCTCAAAATAACTCTACGCTATTTATATTGATTCAGCCAATAGGGTTCGCCCGACAAGTCTAAGGGAGGTTGTCGGGTGCCCGCATAGCCTAGTCGAGAATTCAGGTCGTGTCAGTTGGTATCAGAACCCGGTTTGAGTCTTTCTAGATCATGCCAGTGTCTAATAGAGTCTCGCATATCGGACGGAGATGTATGTACTTATCTACGAGAGGCTATGGTGGCATTTAGGTAGTCTCCTTTCTTTCTGTTCTTATCATGCGGGGATCTTTTTCCCTGAGGCTAAATATCTTTGTTAATTCATTCGTACTAAATGGTGAGAACGTATGCGACTGCTCAGCAAGAGATGGAGGAGTTAGAGCGGGAGAGTAAGAGATTCCATGGTTAGGGCATCCTAGTACCTCGTTTAGAGGTAAGAGCTATCAATAGCATAGCAGGCCACCTGTTAGGCCAGTTCAGCTTTCGGCGCGTGGTTTTAGAGTGCGCCTGCTTCACCTCAAGGTCACATTCGGTTTTTCCTGCGAGATCACTCTTAGTTTTACCAGCGTAGATTTGCTCCAGGGTGCTTTATCTGTTAAGATACAGGGCATCTTAAGAAAGATTTCCCTTATCTTTATCAGTAGGGTAGTAGTCATCTTTTCTCTCGCACTTCGGCACCTATGCAGCAGCACCATCAGGGTGTCCTTTCAGGATCTCAACTAGCTCGAGGTGCACCTCCACTTAGTAGAGGCCGTGGGCATAGTTTTGGTGGTCCCTCTAGAGGTGGATCTCAGAGTGGCGGCACAACTCAATTACAGAGACAGCTATATGCATTGCTGGCCAGAGAGGATTCCGAGGCATCTCCAGCTATTGTTATAGGAATTCTATTTATTTGTAGTCGAGATGCATATTCTTTGGTGGATCTAGGATCTACATATTCATATGTCTCTCCTTATTTTGCTTCGGGTTTTCATGTTTATTATATGCGTCTTCGTGAACCCTTCTGTGTATCTACTCCTATTGTAGACATTATTTTTGTGGATTGAGTTTATCAAGCTTGTACCATATCATTTGGGGGTCATGAGACCCTGGTAGACTTTCTGGTTTTGGATGTGGTCGAATTTGATGTCATTATTGGCATGGATTGGTTGGTGTCAAGCTATGCTACTCTGGCTTGTCATGCCAAGTCTATTCGATTATCTCTTCCTGGCTCAGCGCCGGTGGAGTGGCAGGATTCTCAATTGCAATCTACAGGCGTGTTATCCCTTTCTTGTAGGCGAGGCGGATGATGAATAAGGGGTGTTCAACGTATCTTTCCATGGTTCGGGATACGACTATGGAGATTCCATCTCTCGATTCAGCTCCAGTTGTGAGGGAATTCTCTGATGTGTTCCAGATGATCTCCTAGGACTTCCTCCCAATTGAAAGATAGAATTTGACATTGATATAGTGCCAGGGACTCAGCCTATTTCTATTCCTCCTTATCACATTGCTCTGTCAGAGTTGAAGGAGCTGAAGGAGCAATTGTAGGCTTTGCTTGATAAGCGGATCATTAGGCTGAGTATTTCTCTGTGCGGTGCTCCTGTGCTATTCGTGAAGAAGAAAGATAGGACCATGCGGATGTGTATTGATTTTTTATAGCTAAATAAGGTCATCATCAAGAACAAGTACCCCTTGCATAGTATTAATGATTTGTTTGATTAGTTGCAGGGTGCCGAATTATTTTCTAAGATCGATCTATGATCTGGTTATCATCAGCTGAAGATTTGGGAGTCATATATACCGAAGACTGCTTTTAGGACTCCTTACAGCCATTACGAGTTCCTAGTTATGTCTTTTGGGCTGACTAATGTCCCTGCAGAATTTATGGATCTCATGAACCGGGTGTTTAAGTCGCTCCTCGATTCATTTTGTTATTTTCTTCATCGATGGAATTCTTATTTATTCTCGTAGCCGCGAGCATGATTATCATTTGAAGTCGGTTCTTCAGACCCTCCGTGATCGTAAGTTGTATTTCAAATTCTCAAAATGTGAGTTTTGACTTGATTCTGTGGCATTTTTAGGTCACGTGGTATCCAGTGAGGGTATCAAGGTTGATCGAAAGAAGATGGAAGCAGTACAGAAGTGGCCTCGTCCTACCATTCCGATGGAGATTCATAGCTTCCTTAGATTAGCAGGTTGTTATCGGAGGTTTGTGGAGAAGTTCTCCACTATTGTAGCTCCCCAAAATCATCTGGCTCAGAAGGAGATTCAGTTCCGATGGTCTGAGGAGTGTGAGGCGAGCTTTCAGAAGCTCAAGGCTTTATTGACTTCAGCTCCAATGCTATCCCTTCCTTCTGGCACTGGTGGATTTGTAGTCTATTGCGATGCATCCCATGGGTCTCGGTTGTGTTTTTATGTTGCACGGGAGAGTGATTTCATATGCTTCTAGACAGTTGTTTATGCCTAAATTTGTATGTCTAGGTTAAATAACTAATTATGAATGAGGTCACAAGTAATACGGTGAATTATGATGGAAAAGTAAGTAAAATACGATAAAAATAATGACAAGTAAATAAACAAGAAATAATGGAGAAAAGCAATGCAAATATTATTCCTTGAGAGTAGCCGAAGTTGTTGGCGTATCCAGAGATAGTACAATAAAATGTAAGGAGGGATATTTATAGTAGTGATACCCAGTCCTAAATAAGGTGAAATGCAAGTACTAATAGGGCCATGAGCCTACAACTCAAGGCGGTGGTATATAAAACCCTAACTAGAAGGCTGTAAACTCTAGGCGACGGGATGTGTGCCCTGCGCCCTGTGGCCAAACTTCTTAAACAGTCATTCGCTCTAGGAGCGGGCGTATATCCTTAGTGCCCGGTGACTTGTAGGATAAGTTTAGTCTCGCCAGCTGGACTCATATCCCCGCAACAATAGGTGGCGTATTTTTGCCCACATAGTCAGTCCCTCCACTTGCTGAGTGCTGATGCAAGTAGTCAGGAAGTGAAAGAAGCGTGATAGCTAACGTAAAGGCATGACGGTATTGATGCTCGCCTCCTTGACCCTTTACATGCGTCGTATTAAATGCAGATTCCTTAGTACATCGACGTGTCTCGTGATGATTGGAGGGGTTTTTCCTCGTATCTTCCCAATGCTGCTGCTCTGTTCACATCCCGTAATTACCCATATCACTTAAAGTAATCATAATTACGATCCCTCATGATTGAGATCATTCTACTTCCCTATATGTTTCCAACCTAGACGTGTATATAAATGTTGTAAGTGAGAAAGTTTATTCACAACCTTTCCAAGATTTTCAAGAACCTTTCTTCAAAAGATACTTTCTTTTCCAATCTCGTTAACAATATCATCATGGCTCAAGGTCCGAGCTTTCACCCAGCAAATTTTAGAGCGTAAGATTACCTCACAAATACCTTCAACTTTGAAAATGACGGCCGCATACTAGTCCAAATTCCCAAGAAAAAGGGTGAAACATCAATCTCTCCATCGAATCTTACCCTTCTGCAGTCACGGAGAGGGACATAATGTTTATCAAGCACGAATGCAGATGGCCTGATTTTGCTGTCGTTCTTGCTCCTGGTGCTAAAGAAAGGATTTCTTCTCATCGAGCTGGCTACTCGGTGGTTCATACATACCTTTTCATTCTTCATCTCAACAGACGCGTCCACTTAATCATAGAGGATATATATCGTCGTTATAATGTTTGATTAGGCCAAATCGGCCTTTCTATATGGCGGTTAGTGACCGTGCTTGATCACTTGGCTAACCACGCCCAGGTCGCATTTACTTTTGATCTTCTTCTAGCCTTCTACTCCCATCGTCTTCATAAAACGGGGATGGTGATGTTCAAGAACATTGGCGGAAGAAAGGTATAGTCCCCAATAGTGAGGATTCCAAGGACCGTGGTTGGGTATACAGGTATGTGGCTCTGCAGAACGCAGATTTGGTATCCTCTCTTCCCTTTCTAGAGGTCTTCAATAGAAAGCATAAGCCCGTAGAAATTTATCTCCTTGCTTTTCCATTGTGGTTGCTTGAAACTGATTTTCTTTTTTATGTGTAGTGAACATAGTCTCCACCATTTCTCTGACCCATAATGACTGATGATTTAGGTCACTAAAATCTTTTCAAGAAACCATCATGTTAGCTTGAAAGTTTTGACTGATGACGAAGGAACAGATCCAAGGACTTGTTCCTTTGGATCACTACAACTGAATAATTAATTATGCAAAATCATTTAACGGGAACATTAATTGTTATCTTAAAATCTAATGTTAATCTTGATAATCATGCAGGGATGTACGATATAAGAAAAGATTGCATAAGATTGGTATAAAGGCTTGAAGATAAGCAAGGAGATCAATTAGGACTCAAACACTTGAAGGGCTTTGAAGTTCTAATTGCTTAATACTTCTCAAGTATTCGAGGCTATAAATTGAGGAGTATTTCAGCTATTGAAGACACGCACAAATACATAGAGTTTAGAGCAGCAAAATAGAAGTCATTTTAAATTGTATTTGAGCAGTCGTCTAGCTACAGGGGACTAAGTGAAGAACTTGTTCCTTAGGATTGAGTTTATATTGTTCTCAGTCTTAGTTCATCTGTAGTAGGATATATCGAGTTGTACTAATTATTTCATAGAAGTTCTGTAAGAGTACACATCATTCAAGTCTTGTACTTGGAGAAACTTCACTGATTGTGAAAGGGGTCACTATAGGATTAGAGTTAGTCCTAGGTTAATAAGAAGGTACTCTTGTAACCAAGTGAATCTTTCAAATAGTGAAGTTGAAATCCTGCTTGAGAGAATAGGTCGTGGTTTTTTGATCCCTAGTTAATGGGGTTTTCTAAAATTTTGTGTTCATTTACTTACTTATTCTGCATTTAATCAGTAAAGGAGCACATATAGGGAACTGGTCCTTTAGTACTGATGTGTCTTGGGATATATCAATTGGTATCAGAGCGGGTTATCCTTGAAGAGGCTAACACCTAGGATTATAATGAGTACATCACAAGAAAATGGTGAGAGTCAGTCTACAGTTAGGGTACCTTTGTTCAATGGAAATACTACTCATGGTGGAAAGAAAGGATGTGAGATCATCTTCAAGCTGAGGACTATGAGTTATGGGACATAGTCACTAAAGGTCCTATGATTCCAATGAAGAAAAAGGCTAAATAGAATGATGTTCCCAAAACCAGAAAGGAAAGCACAACTGAAGACTTGAGGCAATAGGAAAAGAATGCCAAAGCTAGAAAGCAGCTTGTCTGTGCATTCAGTCCCGACGAGTGCACTAGGATTCGCGGGTATACCACTGCTAAAAAAATTTGAGATGCATTGCAGGTTGCTCATGAAGGAACAAGTCAAGTAAAAAGATCTAAAGGTACACTTCTTGCTGAATACGAAAGTTTTAAAATGAAAGAAGGAGAATCAATTTTTGAAATGTACACTAGGTTTAATGCTATTTTATCTGAACTTATCTCCTTGGGAAGGGTTTTAATTATTGAAGATAAAGTTGAAAAAATCCTAACTAGAGTTCTTCCAGACTCTTCGGAAATTAAGGCTTGTGCCATAATTGAAAGTAAGGATCTTACCACACTTTCCTTAGATGAGCTTATAGGTAATCTAAAAAATTATGAACTAAGAAAAAAGGTTAAGAACATAGGTGAACCAGTTAAAACTGAATCTAACTTAGCCTTTACTGCTACTGATAAGTCTATTGATGATAAGGAACTAGTCCTTATAGCTAAGAGTGTCCAAAGATACTTGAATATGAAAAAGGGGGCTAGTGGACAGGGTAGGTCTTCTAACATAAAATAGGGTGAAGAATGCTTCGTATGTGGGTGTATGGAAGACTACATCAGCAAATGTCCAGTGATGGAAGGAGAATGGAGAGAGAGATATGTTGAGGAAAGAAGAAAGGCTAAGGAACAGGTCCACAAGAAAAGTGGAAATTCCAAAGCTATATTTGCTGGTTGGCAAGATAGTGAGGATAAGCAATCAGATGATGATCTGGATGATGAGCTTGCTTTAATGGCTCTTGAAGATTCAGATAATGAAGAAGATATTGAGGTATTTGTTTCTAAACTCAAAGAGGATGTGAAAACCATGCCCAGGGAGAAATTAGTTAAAGTGTTTCACACTGTGCTAAATGAGTTTAAATCTCTGAGATATAGTAAAGATCAACTACATGATGAAACTGAAAGTTTAGAAACTGAATACAAAAAGGTTGTAATTAAAAATGATACTTTGAAAAGGAAAAATAGCATACTAAAGGAATAGGTCCTCACACTTGAATCAACTGTTTAGGAACAAGAAATTGAGAATTTTGAAGACAAAACAGTTGAAAACGGTAAGGGTATTGCTAATTCTCATCAGCTTATTGCTGAAGAGAAATTGAAAGTTATAGTTGATGAAATGTATAATATAGATGAAAAGATAAGATCTTTGGAAGAGGACTTAGTTACAAACAAAGAAGGAATTAAGCAAAACTGTAAAATGGAACAAGTCCTCTGAAGCTTTAGAATGGTTACAGGAAAATCATAGTAGTAATAGGAAGGGTATTGGTTTATGAAATCTCAGTCATTACCCAAATGAGATCCAAAGAGTAAGTATCTAACTCATCCTGAGAATTGGTTATGCACACACTGCGGGAACACTGGTCACTTGAAAAGAAATTACCAATCTCTGGCAAAGGCTGCACAAAGGAACAGGTCCTATAAACTTGTTCAAAACTCTGTGGCAAAGAAAACTGTTCACACAAAGAAAGCATTACCATTCCGGGCTAAGAAAGTTCTGATTCATCTTTTTTCTCAAGGAAAGGAACTAGTTTGGGTTCTAAAAATTAATCCCTAGTTTTCTTTTGCAGGCAAGAAAGAAGGAGACAAACCACAAATAGTACATGCACACTGGTTGCTCAAGGAATATGACATGACATAAGGAAATGTTCCTTTCACTCTCAGCTTTTCAAGGAGGAAGTGTTTCCTTCGGTAATGGTAAGAAAGGGGAAATTATTGGATTGAAAAAGTAGGTAGGTCTGATTCACATAATATTGATAATGTTTTTCTAGTAGATGGACTGTAACATTGGTTACTAAACATATCTCAATTCCGTGACAAAGGTAACAGGGTAAATTTTTCTTCTACTGATTCTTTTGTGACTAATCAAGCATCTGGAGAGATCATTTTGCAGGGAAATAGATATGAAAACATCTATATGGTAGATCTTTTGTCACTAGATGATGGAAGTATGAGTTGCTCAAGTGTAATGCAAAATGATCCCCTCCTATGACACAAAAGACTTGGTCATGCTAGCTTTCGCAATTAAATAAACTAGTTTCCAAGGACTTGGTGATAGGACTCCCTAATATCAAGTTCAAGGAAGAAAGAGTTTGTAGTGCTTGTGCTAGGAGAAGCAGGTAAAGTCATCCTTTAAACCAAAGAAACATGTCAGTACTACCAAACCTTTGGTACTGGTCCATCTGGATCTTTGTGGACCAATGAGAACAATGAGTCGTTGGGGTATGAAATATGTTATAGTATTGGTTGATGATTATTCTAGATTTACTTAAACTTTTTTTCTTACATCTAAGGAAGAAGCATTCAATGCATTTTCAATATTTGCTAAGAAAATTCAGAAAACACTAGATAGTCATATTGTTGCTATAAGGTCAAATCATGTTAATGAGTTTGAGAATCAGATGTCCTTTAAATTTTGCAATGAAAATGGTATTGATCATAACTTCACTTCACCTAGAACTCCACAACAAAATGGAGTAGTTGAAAGGAAAATAGGACATTAGAAGAAATGGCTAGGACCATGCTGTTATCTAGAAATCTTCCACAAAGTTTTTGGGCTGAAGCTATTAATACTACTTGCTATATAATCAATAGATGCATGGCATGACCATTGTTAGAAAAGACCCCATATGATTTACTTAAAGGAAGAAAACCTAGTTTTGCTCACCTTAGGGCTTTTGGTTGTAAATGTTTCATTCACAATAATGGAAAGGATGCCTTAGGAAAATTTGATCCTAGACATTATGAAGAAGTCTTTGTATCTTCTTCATTACATAGCAAGTCATATAAGGTATTTAATAAGAAAACTATGAAAAAAGAAGAAAGCATGCATGTTAAGTTTGATGAATCTGACATTATCTCTCAAGAACAGGTACAGAAGGATGAAAAAATTGGAATATTGAGCCATGGTGAACCTGTTACTCAACAATTGCAATCTGTGTCAGGTGAATCAATGGGTAGTGAATCAGAAAGAACAGTTCTTTCAATTGACACTGGCATGGGTAGCACAGAAACAGGGGGGAACAAATGCTACTACATCAGGAACTGTTCCTCAGCATGAACACTCACAGGATGGATTGGTGCCAAAGCCTTACAAATATCTAAGTTCTCATCCTGTGGATCAGATAATTTCAGATAAAGATGCTGGATTCAAACTAGATCTGCAGTGAAGAGTCATACTCTGTGTGCGTTTAGTGCCTTCTTATCTATTGTTGAACCCAAAAATGTAAAAGAAGCACTGAAGGGTGCCTATTGGATCAATGCTATGCAGGAGGAGTTGAATCAATTACAAAGAAGTCAAGTTTGGTATCTGGAACCTAAGCCAAGTAACAGGTCCATCATAGGAACCAAATGGATTTTCAGGAACAAACTTGATTAGGATGGCATAGTAACCAGAAATAAGGTCAGATGAGTTGTTCAAGGATATAGCCAAGAGAAGGGCATTGACTATGATGAGACTTTTGCTCCAGTTGCAAGATTGGAAGCAATAAGACTTTTTATAGCTTTTGCTACTTACATAGATTTGACTCTATACCAAATCGATGTTAAGAGTGCCTTTTTGAATGGTTATTTGAAGGAAGAAGTATATGTCAAATAACCACCAGGTTTTGAGAATGAACCGTTCCCGGAACTGGTCTACAAATTAGACAAGACTTTGTATAGACTCAAGCAGGCATCAAGGGCATGGTATGAAAGGTTAACTAAATTCCTACTTTAGCATGGATACAAAAGAGGTAAAATTGATAGCACACTGTTCTTAAAAGAAAATGGTAAACATCTTTTAATTGTACAAATTTATGTAGATGATATAATCTTTGGTGCTACTTGTGAAAATTTATGGAATTTGCAATTCTGATGAGGAGTGAGTTTGAGATGACCATGATGGGTGAACTCAATTTCTTTTTGGGTTTACAAATAAAGATAACTTCAAATGGAACTATGATCCACCAACAAAAATATGCTAAGGAATTACTTAAAAGATTTAACATGGATAATGCTAAGGAAATTGATACACCAATTTCCACTGCTACTAAATTGGAAATTGATGAACATGGTAATTCAGTTGATCAAAAATTGTATAGAGGCATGATTGGTTCTTTGATTTATCTAACTACAAGTAGACCTGATATTATGTTTAGTGTTAGCTTGTGTACTAGATTTCAATAAGATCCTAAAGAATCTCACTTGAAAGCTGTTAAAAGAAATTGAGGTATCTGAAAGGAACATGTTCCTTAGGATTTTGGTATCCAAAAGGTGGAAATTTTAATCTTGTTGGACACACTAATGCTGACTATGCAGGATTTCTTGTTGACAGGAAAAGTACCTCAGGTATGTCACACTTTCTTGGTGAGTGTTTGTTTTCATGGGAACCAAGAAACAAAATTCAGTGGCACTCTCCGCTGCAGAAGCTAAGTATGTGGCTACTGGCTCATGTTGTTCTCAATTTTTGTGGATAAAACAGCAATTACAAGATTTTTGTATTGATGTAGGAATTGTTCCTATCTATTGTGATAATACTAGTGCAATTAACATGACTAAAAATCCAGTGCATCAGAAAAGGACTAAACACATTCACATAAGACATCATTTTTTGAGGGACAATTATGAAAAGGAATTGATTACTATAGCCTTTTGTCCTACTGATAAAAAATTGCTGACATATTTATAAAGGCCTTAACTAGAGATCAGTTTGAAAGAAAAAGGTTAGAATTAGGGATGATTAAATTCACCCAAGTCTACTCGGCTTTACTTCAAAAGTTGGCTAGAAAATTTGGCTTAAAACTAATTTTATTAAAGTCAATTTGAAGTTTTCAGTTCAGTTCTATACTTAATTGTATACTCTATACCATGATTTCTACTTAAGTTTGTTAAATATTAATGATGTTACCCTTATATTCTTAGAATTTCAGATTATGTAATTTTATTGAAATTGGGTATGAGAACAGTTCCTTGTCACATTCTCAGGTATGTACTACTTTATTTTTCAAACATTATTAGAGTTTGATGGCCATAGGTAATTAGAAGAGTCTAAATCCCACTCAACCTCTATCTCTCTGAAAACAGTCCCATCAAGGAACCGTTCCACACTCTATCTCCCACTTGAATTCTAATCAAAACGGCTGTTATTGTAACGTTAAAGTGACCTAATCAGTCTGAAACTCTATTTAAACAAGGAAACTGAAGGTAAATCGTTTTAGACTCCATTTCTATCACTGCCTCTTGCTGTTATATAAATCCTTAAGCTCTCATTTAAAATTCTCATTTAATTTTTCAAAATTTTAGAAAGAGTGATTAATTATCTTTTGAATCGAATTGTTGCCATATCTCTTTCACCTGAAAACACTTTATCTAATCCTACCACTGAACAACCACCAGTTAAAAACCCCACTTCACCCATGCAAACAAATTCACCACTTCCAGAAAACCAAAACCCTCAAAACCCTGACTCTGAAATTCAGGGGGAAGGATGAGGTCCATCTGTTGCTGAGACATTGGAGCATATGGATGATTTGTCTTGGGCCATGATCCTGTATGAATTTAAGGTAAATTGTGCTGAGCCTTTAAATGTTGTTGATGATAAAGGGGAATAAGTAGAAGGACTAGGTGTATCTGTACAAGAAAATAAGGGGGAAAAGGAAACTGTGAAGTGCTAAGAGGGTCCCATGCATGAGTCTTCTGAGTTTCCTGTGGATGCTTCTAGAGCACCCATAGATGATGTAGAAATGGTGGATGTGAACGAAGTAATTAGTGACAGTAATAGGCCACTTGTTGATTTAATTAAATTGAGAGGGTTGAAGAAAAAGTTAACAAAGCAGGGGCCTGTTGATCCTGCTGAACTTGCTGAAATAAATGCTAAGATTAAAAAAATAAGTGATAGTTATAAGCCTGGAATGCAAAAGAAAAGTCAAAAGAAAAGTTTTGGCAAGAGTAAAGGAACTGTTCCTTCCACCCAGACTCCTGCAAGTAGTGTTAGGAGAACCAGAGGTTCTGTAAAAGCTGCTGATGCAGAAATGGCTGAGACTCTTGAGAGAAACAGGAAGGGTAAGCAGAAACAGGTTCCTAAGGTTGTTGTGCCTGTTGTTGACTCTGAAGAGGAGGAAGTAGAAACTGTTCCTTTGACCAGGAAAAGAAGAACTTCTCAAAAGAGGTCTGCACAGACTGATGAGAGATCTTCTAGTGCTGGTCCTATGTCAAAGAGAATAAGATCTTCTCGGAGGGCTTTAGTAGATGAAAGCACTGAGTCTGAGGAGAAGCTGAGAATCAAGAAGAGGAGGTTGAAAGTGAAACTGATTATGATAAAAGGAAGTTGTTGAAAGGAAGAGTACTTACTGATATGGACGAAGAAGGGATGTGTTGACAAACAAGGCTGGAAGGACATGGTCCTTAAAATAAGAGGGAAGATTGCCAGAGATGAAGTGGTTGAATTTTTTTTCAACTGCTCCATTGATGAAGGCAGAATCAATAGTACAATGAATGAAAGGACATTTCCTTTGATGCACAAGAACTGGGAGAACTGTTTGATATCTGTGGGCTATAGTGACTATGTTAAAGGGGAATGGCCTTATCTCAATGGTTTGCCTACTGCCTTTGAGATTACAAAAAATTTGGTAAGAATCCAGAAGAGGAAAAATCAAGAGCAGTGGAAAAATGTGAGATGCAACCAAAGCATCAACTTCAGTTTGAATTTGTCAATAAAATCGTGTTTCCCAGACAAGAGAAAAGATCAAAAGCAAGTTTCTTGGACCTAGTCCTTATGGAGTTGCTGAACTCTGACAAGCAAATAAATTGTCCCATGTTTATGGTGCATCTGATCACTAGAGTGGTGACTGGGAAAAAGAAACATGCTCTGCCATATGGATTCATTCTCACTGATCTGTTTGTCAAATTAGGGATTCCATTAAAGGAAGTGAAAACTGCTACCAAAAAGGAGAGATTTGGGGCTACTACACTGGTCAGCTGTGACATGACTGTCAATGCTGAGCTTGCTGCTGCTGTTGGGGCTACTGTTATTGGTTCCTCCAAGGGACCTTTGAACAATAAGGTTAGGATGTTGAGGTAGAAAATTGATATGCAACTGCTGAGATTAAGAGGTTGGAGGTAGAGAGAGACTTCTAGAAAGCTGAAGCTACTAAGGTAAAGGAAACAAATGAAGGGATGCTTCAAAAAATGTTTGACCTGTTGCACGACAAGTCCCAAGGACCTGGTCCTTCCACCACCTGAAACCCAAAATCTTATAGCCATCTTTTGACTAGTGGGATTTAGAGTAGTTCTAGTTGCCTAGCCTTCTTATCATTAGTTTTTGATTAATTTAGCAGTACTTACTTAGTCTATTTCCCCTGGTTGAAATCTTTTTGTTAATGATGAATTATCTTTGATGGCTAATATCATTTTTATGCAGTTTCTTTATGTTGAATTATGCTTGCAGCTTGAGTTGCCTTAATGGCTATGATTTTCTTGTTCTTTTTCTTGATGAATTCTAACTTATGCAACCTTTTCAATGATGCCAAAAGGGGGAAGAGTAAATATGATTTTGCTTGTGATATTTATAACCAGTTTGAAGAGAACTTGATCCTTAATGATGAAATGAAATTGATTTCTCCTAATATGGCTTTTAAGTTGCAAATTGTGGTTCAGGACATTAAGGATGTGAAGCAAAGTCTATGAGTTTGTCATCATCAAAAAGGGGAAAATGTTAGCTTGAATAAGCTTGGAAGTTTTGACTGATGATGAAGGAACAGATCCGAGGACTTGTTCCATTGGATCACTACAGCTAAATAATTAATTACGCAAAATCATTTAAGAGGGAACATTAATTGTTATCTTAATATCTAATGTTAATCTTGATAATCATGCATGGATGTGCGAGATAAGAAAAGATTACATAAAATTGGGATAAAGGCTTGAGGATAAGCAATGAGTTCAATTAGGACTCAAACACTTAAAGGGCTTTGAAGTTCTAATTGCTCAAGACTTCTCAAGTATTCGAGGCTATAAATTGAGGAGCATTTCAGTTCTTGAAGATACGCACAAATACAGAGAGTTTAGAGCAGCAACATAGAAGTCATTTTAACTTGTATTTGAGCAGTCGTCTAGATATAAGGAACTAATTGAAGAACATGTTCCTTAGGATTGAGCTTATATTGTTCTCAGTCTTAGTTCATATGTAGTAGGATATATCGAGTTGTACTAATTACTTTCATAGAAGTTCTATAAGAGTACACATCATTCAAGTCTAGTACTTGGAGAAACTTCAATGATTGTGAAAGGGGTCACTATAGGATTAGAGTTAGTCCTAGGTTAGTAAGAAGGTAGTGTTGTAACCAAATGAGTCTTTCAAATAGTGAAGATGAAATCCTACTTGAGAGAGTAGGTCGTGGTTTTTTGATCCCTAGTTAACGAGGTTTTTTCACACTAAAACTCAGTGTTCATTTACTTACTTATTCCATAATTAATCAGTAAAGAAACAAATATAGGGAACTGGTCCTCCAATAGTGGTGTGTCTTGGAAAATATGACATCCCGATTCCCTGACCTTCTTGTCCTTGGCGAACGCGAATGGCTGGCGGGCGAAAGATCACGGTAAGTAATCATTGAGCAGTTATTTCTATCCAAAATTTCTCTTACGTCTTGAATCGCTTCTGCTTCTCGAGTTTTCTCGTCGTGATATGCCTATGCTGGCAGAGATTCAGATTGCTGCCTTGTATATTGCTCCTCTTCCTGATGTATCAATATCCAGTGAAAGAATTTTTGAGCGGGCGAGCATATCCCGTTCCTCGAAGAGGAGGAGGTCTTCTAGGCTAGACAGCGTGCCTATTGCTAGTGAAACCCTTGTAATTTCTGATAGTGAGGGGGAAGTCCCCCGAGTGTCTGGGTCTGGGGCTGTTGAGGATATCATGTCTGTCGCTGTTGAAGCTGGTCCTTCTTCACAAAAGTGTAGATGTCTGATTGCAGAGACTCCCATAGTCGAGGAAGAGGCTAGTTCGGAGGACAATGTCTTGTTTCTTCCCATGTCTTTTGATCCACAACCTCCAGGTCTGTTGCTTCTTGAACTTCAATTTTTTTTTTTTAAATAGTATTCTTTCCTAGTTACCTCCAGAAGTTGATTTCATCAATTCATGTTTAGAGCAGGTGCTCCGGCTCTTAAGGGCTCTGACTCTTTTCAGCGGCGTCCTGGCAAGGAAGCTGTCGTAGGCCATGCATGGACCCGTAGGTGGAGCTCGAGAGGTTATTATCCCTATTGGTGCGGGAGTGAACCTGATGAATACTCCACCAGTTGTGAAAGTCCAAACTGCTAAACTGATTGGCCCTGCAGAACAGGAACATCTCTCTGGCTGCAACAATCACAAGTTTCTTGAGGTTGCCACCGGCTACTCCCTTCGGGTATGTTTTCCTGTCACTACTATGTCAAGTTTAACATCGATCCTCTTTTACCAAATTTCTATCTTTGCTATTACCCAGGGATTGATGGAGTATCATGAGATACTTCGCTGGGAGAACTTAGAGGGGTATCTGGTCGAGGAAGTGGATGCTCTGTATGGACAAGCAGCTAGCTTGTAGACCTTTGTAGAGAAGGATGAGGAATTGAAAGGTGAGCTGCAGACTACTTGTGATGCTTATCGTGCGGAGGCTCTAAAGAGCAGGAACTTGGAGATAGCGTTGATTGGTGAAGTGCGCAAGCACAAGTAAGATGTGGAGGCCCTCAAGTCGTCCCTTAAAAATGCCAAGGTCTCAAAGCAGCTCCATCTCAACAAGGTTAATCATCTGGAGGGGATCATTAGAGATCTACATCAGCAACTATCCAGTATGGGGGAGAGAATAAATGACGCTAAGAAATATGCCGCAGATGCTCAGGGTCTCTCCTCCTTCCTTCAAGATAAGAATGACAGGCTGAAAGGTACAGTGGCTTCTCTTGAGTGATTCGCGACGACCTCTGCGAGAAGTGCCTATTGAAAGATCAACAGAGAGAAGCTCTGAATGCTCATCGCATAGCTGAAGTTGATCGTGCCAACATTGCTGCCGCTCTTTCCACTCTTCTCCAGGTTCGTGACGACCCAAATCTTGACCTTACTGCTAAGATTGCCTCGTATACTGGCCTTGTCGCCCAGGTAGATACTCAATTTGGTCCTGACCTCGAGGAAGGCTCTAAAGAGATGAAGGGCAAAAGAGAGGAGACAACCGACTAGGGAACCTACAGCTGATGAAGTAGGACCTTCGTGGAGTGTTGCCGATGAAGGAAGTCCCCCGAGAAAGGAATGAGGACCCCCCTATTTGATGATTTTATTGTATGCATCAGATGATTTAAACATTTATCCGCAATTGGAGATGTTTTAATGTAATTTTTGGGCCTCTTTTTTGGCGTGTTAACTTAAATCACTTGTTTTTTCTCATGGCGTTTTTTAATTTTCGCCTTAAACAATGAGTAATGCTATGTTATGCCTCTATGAGCGTTTGTATCTAAGAATTAGATGGCTTCGGTCGTCCTGATTGTTCTAGTTTAAGAACGCGTGTTAGTGTGCCTAACTTGAGCAATTACGTCCATTCTGTTGCATTTGTAGTAGATGGCTGCTTGCGCCCACAATGAGACGACTTTAGCCCGTGTGGAAACAGTCCTTTTACGTTTTGAGACAACACGTCTTCGCTTAGTACTCGAGTATTTAAGACTTTTTAGCGCTACGGGAACAGGCGTCCCCATCGGCGTGTAGGTTAAATTGTTGATTTAATGAGATCAACACTCGATTAATGCTTGGTGGCTGAGTTAGACCTGGTCTAACTCTAACCGAGTAGTGTACCCTACTTTTGTCACGTAAAGTGGGTGTATTACTTCAACTTGTATGTGGCCGGGGCAATGAATAGTTGGATCGTAGATGGATCTAAATAAATGAGTAAAACTGACTAAGTAAGATAGTAATTTTAGTAATAAAGGTGCGGAGCCTAGGATGTTGTGGGTGAAGACCTGTAACATGTCTAAAAATGTATGAAAATACTATAATCTGAGAACGAGACTAATGTGCGAAGTAAATTCTTAAAATAAAAGTACTTCCGATTATCTCTACTCCTTCTCCCCCCTCGAAAGACATTAATAGTCAACCGTACCGTCTGAATCGCAACCTTGGTTGATTGCAGCTTTGAGGTCTTCGGGGTTTCCTGGAATATTCATCCCGGGCACTTGCTCGGGGATAGCTGCTCCAAGGATCGAAGCCGTATAGCATTCCCTTGCTGCCTCCTGATCAGAATTCACTTCTTTTACCCCACCTGTGTAGGATACTTTAGTTTCTGATGCCAGGTGGACGATACTGCTTTTTCTTGATTAATCCATGGTCTCCTGACGATCGCATTGTAGGGAACGCCTCCTTTAATTATCTGAAAAGATGAATCATATTCTATCCCCGGTAAGCGGGTGGTTAAGTCAACTTCGCCTACAGCTTTCTTGTAAGAATTGTTAATAGTTGCGAGCGTGTAGACACTCGGCACGATTCGATCTTCAACACCCATTGCCTTTAGTGCATCCCCATCTGATGATGTTTACGGCACTATCGGCATCGACCAATACACGTTTCACGTCTGTGTTTTCCATCCTGAGTGTTATGACCAGGGCGTTATGGTGTAGGATGCTGCATGTGATGCTGTCCTGCTCGCTGAATAGGATCGTCTCATCTCCAGCAAGACCCTGACTGGGCGCTGTTGAGATATCCTCTGATCCCCTGAGCAATGTTGGTCAGCCGATTATTATATTGATGGACCTCTTAATTTGGCGGTGCGTCCTGGTTCTCACTTCTGCCGATGGTTTTCTTTCCCTTATCGGTGAGCAGGTCCTTGAGGTACCCTTTGTTCAACAAATTTATGACTGCTAGGATCAATGCTCTGCACTGGGCCGTGTCATGTCTATGGTCTCTATGAAATCGGCAGTAAAGCTACTTGTTCCTCCTACCAGGTTCTGTTCTCAGGTTGCTTGGCCAACAGATTTTTGCGCTTTTAATATGATCTCTTACGAACCCGACAATATTTATGCATAAACCCAATTCTTTGAATCAATTTGGAACTCACTCCACATTGAGCGATCCCTTGGACAATGACCCTGATGTTCCCTGTCCGTCTTGCTGTTTTGGAAAATCATCGCTGTTGTCTTTCCTGTTTCGCTTGCCTTTGTCCCCCATTTGAGGTTCCTCCACGTATCCCCATCTCTGTCCTTGGCGGATGATGTCTTTGATAGCCGATCGGACTTCCTCGGGAGCAAAAGACTCCCCTGGCTCTAGGCGAAGCTTCTCGGTGAACCTCTGGTGTAGGGCGTTCCACGTCGACATAGGGTGCTGAGTCAGACTCCACTGGAGATCTCTGGTGGCAGGGGATCCCTTTGCATTCAAACTTTTACCAAAAGCTACCACAACAATATTGTCGGGAACTGGAGGAAGCTCCATGTGTTAACTCTTAAACCTGTCGAGGTAGTCTGTGAGCAACTCATTGTCTCGCTGTCGGATCTCAAAGATATCCTCCATGCGCCCCTCACGCTTGCCGGCACCGAAATGCGCTTTCTTGAATAGATCCTGCATCTGAGTGAATGATTTGGTCAAACCTATTGGTAGCTAAGTGTACCAAGCAAGGGCTCCTTTGGTCAGAGTTGAACCAAACCTCTTCACTAGAGCAGACTGGATTTCTTGTTCAATAATCTCGTTACACTTTACAGCCGTATAGTACGCAGTAATATGCTCGTTCGGATTAGTCATCCCGCCATACTTCAAGTTATACGGCAGGTGGAAGTTCTTTGGTATACGGACCGGTGTGGCACTTGCCTCTTAAGCATGCTTACAAATATTTTTCTCATCTATGGTGGTAACTTAGGGTGGAGCACCCCACACGTTACCAATCCGGTTCTGGATGGCCTTCGTCTCCTTTATGAGGTCTTGAATCACAGGGGCTCCCTTAAGATCCTAATTGATGATTGTTAATGAGCCTCTTGGAGCCTTCGGCCAGACACAGATGCTGGTGAATCGCTTATAGGCACTGGTCCTTGTGGAGATGCTGGCCTTTGAAACGATCCTGTAAACATCGAGCCTAGTTTGCGAGATACCCCCTCGATCACGTTGTTGGAATTTTGTTCCGCCTGTTCTATCATAGTTTTGAGGAGATCAGTGATGAAAATTCTGAAATCAGGGTTACCTTCCAATGGGCAGTTGATCCCTTCATTACTGGTGACAGGGGTCGGCTCTTGAGAAAGATCATTTGGCTGTTCGCTGGATCCTTTTGTTGGACACTGGGATCGTCAAGATCCTTTGTTTATTCATCCACTCCATCTGCGGTGTTCTTTAGAACACTGTTGTCGTTGTCAGATATGATTACCCTTTTCCATCGTAGAATAACTACAATTGCCTAGGCCCTATGGTGGGTGCCAAACTGTTTATGCATAAATTTGTACGCCTAGGTTAAATAATTAATTATGAATGAGGTTACAAGAAATATGGTAAATTACGATGGAAAAGTAAGTAAAATACGATAAAAATAAAGACAAGTAAATAAAAAAGAAATAATGGAGAAAAGCAATGTAAATATTATTCCTTGAGAGTAGCCAAAGTTGTTGGCGTATCCAGCGATATTATAATGCAATGTAAGGAGGGGTATTTATAGTAGTGATATCAGTCCTAAATAAAGTAAAATACAAATACTAATAAGGTCATGGGCTTACAACTCAAGACAGTTGTATACTAAACCCTAACTAGGAGACTGTAAACCCTAGGCGTGGGGAGTTGTGCCCTGTGCCCTCTGACCAAACCGCCTAAACGGACTTTGGCTCTAGGAGTGGACGTATATCCTCAGTGCCCGGTGACTTGTAGGATAAGTCTAGTCTTGCCAGCTACACTCATATCTCCGTAACAGTAGGTGGCGTATTTTTGCCCACACAACAGCTGAAGCTAAATGAGAAGAATTATCCGACTTATGATCTAAAGTTGGCAATTGTGGTCTTCACTGTGAAGATTTGTAGGCACCATCTTTATGGCGAGCCTTGTGAAGTGTATAACGATCACAAGATCTTTTAGTAGCTCATATATCAAAAGGATCTTAATGGCCAGCAGCGGAGGTGGCTTGAGTTAGTTAAAGATTATGATCTCACCATCCGCTATCATCTTGGGAAGGCAAATGTTGTAGCAAATGCCTTGAGCAGGAAGTCTATAGGCAGCATGGCTTTTCTTCATGCTGACATGAGACCTTTGGCCCGAGAGTTGCAATCCTTTGGCGACTCTAGAGTGATATTTCTTTTCCCAGACTCCAGCCGAATCTTAGCATATATCACAGCTCAGTTTTCCTTAGTCAGTCAGATTAAGCGAAGACAATTTTAAGATCCCCATTTGCAGAAGTTGTGTGGTCGTGTCCTAAGTAGAGGAGTTCCTTTTCTCGAGCATGACTCATATGGTATTCTTCGATTTAATAATAGACTCTTTGTCCCTGATATAGAAGATTTGAGGAAGTCAGTGCTCATAAGTCTCGTTATTTTATTCATCTTGGTATTACTAAGATGTATCAGGACCTCTAAGAGCTATATTTGTGGAAGGGGATGAAGGGAGATATATTTGATTGTGTATCTCGTTGCTTGAACTGTCAGCGAGTTAAGTTCGAGCACCGGAGACTGGCAGGATTAGCTCAGGCATTGCCCATTCTCAAATGGAAATGGAAGCAGATCACGATGGATTTTGTAGTTGGTTTGCAAAAGACCTTGCAGCGCCATGGTTCAATCAGGGTCATTGTTGACAGACTGACTAAGTCAGCTCACTTCATCCCTATGAAGACTACTGATTCAGCTCAGAGATTGGCTCGGATTTTCATTGATCAGGTGGTTAGGTTGCATGGTACTCATGTATCTATTATCTAAGATCGGGGTTCCCAGTTTAATTTCCAGTTCTAGCATTCAGTCTTTTCAGAGGGAGTTGGGGACCCAGGTGAAGCTTAGCATGACATTCCATCATCAGACTAATGGTTAGTCCGAGCGGGTTATTCAGGTTTTGGAGGATATGCTACGAGCTTGTGCACTAGACATCGGAGGCTACCGGGATGATAATTTGGCCTTACCAGAGTTTTCTTATAATAATTGCTATCAGTCCTATATTCAGATGGCTCCACGTGAGGCCTTGTATGGTCATAGATGTCGTTCTCCTATCGGTTCATTCAATCATGATCTTTAAAGCCTAAAAATTCTTATCGTTGTTTATGATTCTAGTTCCATAGTGGTATTTGATAAATGACATTAAAAATTAGTGTATGCGATCTCATTAATTGAATGAAATCTACTCTAGACTCAAGCTCGTTCGAGGATGAACGAGAGCCTAAGTGGAGGAGAATGAAACGACCTTAGGTAGTCGTTTCATGAGTTAGGACTCCGATTGGTGTGTTGACAGTCTTAAACGCTCCGTAACGTCCATTAGGACCTGTCTGTAAAATTTGAGCTAAATCAGACCTCGTTTGGTAGGTATCGAAAGAAGGTTTTAGTTACCGTTGTTGGAAAATCATAAAAAGAGGTTTTTGAAATCGACTTTGCCGAATGAACTCCAATTAAAAATCTGAAAGCGTCGTTACATTCATATGTTCATTTGTGAACTATGTGAACTTTTGGAAGTTGATTCCAAGGTCGTTCGGATAGTTTCAGCTAAAGTTTCGAAAATTAAGAATTTGATCTCTTTCCATTTAATTTGCATCTTGAGTTTCGAGCATCCGATTTGAGATCTGTCTTAGTGAATACGTCACATAAATTTTGTATAACTTGCTCGAAAAATTTGGGATCATTCCGAGTTTCGTAGAGTTTTGTTTTAGTTTTCGTCACGATGGCAAGTTTTTTCTAAAGAAAAAGGAAAAGATAATTGAATTGGGGACGCGGTGGCTAAGGGGTATAAGCTAATCCCTTAGCTTAAGTTCCAAGCATAAACAAGAACAGGAAAAAGAAATGAGAGAGAGAGGAAATGCAGAGAACAAAAAAAAGTCGAAAATGAGAGAAAGGAAAGGAAGGAGAAGGAAAAAAATAGAATATTCATCCCAAAACATCCAGAGCGGGATTGTTTGGCAGTGAATCCAAAGGATAAAGCAGTTTTTGAGTAGTAGCGCTAACTTTGGAATAAGGTAAGTGATTATATCTATTCTTTTTTTACTGCATTTGGCCTTATGGATATTCTATTCATGCATTCTTTACATAAATAGCTACCGACAGGGTGTACTTATTACGCTACAACCTTGAAGCATATTCATATGTATTATATTTTCTGGTTATGGGATTCGATGTCATATACTCAGTGCAGAATTTTTCTACCTCAGCTTTATAATATCTCGGGTGAAAGAGAATTTCACCCCAGGAGAAGGAGTATTCCGCTGTGTTTGTCATACACTGAGTGTAGGAGTATTCCGCCTCAACTTTATATTATCTCGGGTGTAGGAGTATTCCACCCCAAGAGCAGGAGTATTTTGATCCACGAGCAGGAATGTTCCGCTTAGATTGTATATCATACCGCCGGACTCGATCAGTGTCCAGAGCTGGGGTAGATTTATGTATCTCACCGTGGCAATGGGAGTGCTGCACAGATGAGGGTTATCAGACATTTAGGCACATGTGAGCCCGTTGCATCATGATATATTCATTTCATATCTTTATATGTGTTTTGGGAGGTGTATGGATTTGTTGCACTAATTATCTGTGAATTACTTATCTTATTTACTACTATGGCTTCTGTTTCCCTAGCTATTTTTTGAGGTCGCTAGTTTGTCCTCACTTACTGAGTCTTTATGACTCACACCCTATCTGTTTCTGCTCCAGAACCTAGCCAGCCGCGTCGTGACTAAGGAGGAGTACGTTCCCAGCTATCTACGGTGAGCCATCTTGTTCATTGAGGCCACCGACTGTAGATATTGTAGTTTATCTTATTTTTGCTCCCTTCGGGCGACGTGTATATCTTTTGGAATTCTTAGATGTCTGATCTGGAAATCTCTAAACTTGTGTATTTTGGGCAGTTAGCTGTATTATTCATACAACTTGTATTATTTTTGTCCTTGGGAGTTGTTTTGTGTTGTTAAGTTTAGATTTATTTTGTTCTTGAAATAATTCTACGGCATTTATATCGATTCAGTCGATAGGGGAGGTGGTCGGATGCCAGAAGGCTCTAGCTGAGAATTCGAGTCGTGTCATATTTATAGGTTAAGTTGTATCTAGAATTATCCAGAACCCTAATACTTCAAGTTGAATAAATAGAGAATGGAGATGAATTATGAGAATGTAAAGGTCACCTCTAAAATATTGGATACATGCACCGTGTTAAGTATTTTGAAATTCTCAAGGCACATTAATTTTATAATTTGAAGATAAATTTTCAGAATACTCAACACGACTCGAATTCTCAGCTAGGCCGTGCAGGCACCCGACCACATCCCATAGACTTGTCAGGCGTACCTTATTGACTGAATCAATATAAATGCGTAGAATTATTTAGAGAACAACATAAATCCTACCGTAACAACAAAAGATTACTCCCAAGGATGGACATATATAGAAGTTGTCTGAATAATATAGCCAACTATCCGAAATACACAAGTTTAGAAGTTTCCAAATCAAACATCTAAGCAGTCCAAAAGATATACACAACCCCCGAAGGTAGCAAAAATAAGACAAACTACAATATCTACAGCTGGTGGCCTCAATGAACAAGATGGCTCGTCGTAGACAGCTGGAAACATACTGCTTCTCAATCACGACGCGGCTGGCTAGGTCTTGGAGCAGAATCTGTTGAATGAAATGAAAACACAAGAACATATAGGGAGTAAGCCCTAAGTACTCAGCAAGGGAGGACAAACTTGCGGCCTCGAAAAATAGCTACGCTAGTCAAGGAAATAGAAGCCATAGTAGTCAAACAGATAAGTCATTCACAAATAATCAACGCAACGAATCCATACAACTCACAAAACACATATAAAGATATGAAATTAATGTATCATGATACAATGGGGTCACATGTGCCCAAATGTCTGATAACGCTCATCAGTGTAACACTCTCATCACCACAATGAGATACATAATGCAATAATAACGTCCCCCGGCTTTGGACATTCATCGAGTCCGGTGGTATGATATACAATCCATGCAGAGTACTCCTTCTCGTGGAGTTAAATACTCCTGCTCCTGGTGCGGAATACTCCTACACCCGAGATAATATAAAGTTGCAGCGGAATACTCCTGCACTCAGTATATGACATAGCAACGCATAACTAGAAAACATAATACATATGAATGCATTTCAGGGCTGCAGCATAATAAGTACGCCATTTCGGCAGTTATTCCCGTAAAGAACGCATGAATAGAATATCCATAAGGCCAAAGGTCGTCAAAGAAATGGACATAATCACTTATCTTGTTCCAAAGTTAGCACTGCTACTCAACAACCGCTTTGTCCTTTGGATTCACTGCCAAACGATCCCGCTCTATTCAATAAGTAGAAAAATATATCAAATAAGGCTAAAGGCTTCATTCCTCATGAATTCAGTTAGGAACCCGACACCGGATTCACATCGTGATACGCAGTCCAAACCTACATACATGGATAAAAGTCACATAACCAAACCCTAAAAAAATTACATTTATGGGTTGCCCATAACTCTCTGAGGTCGAATGTATAATCAATTCCATTATCGAGGTCTAGTTAACCCTTTAAACTATCGATTTAACTTATTAGAACGATGTCTAATATCATGATTTCTACTATTAAAATATAGTCAAACATATATAATAAACTAAAATAATGAATTAACATCATTACTTGGATGTTTCAGGATAAATTTTATTTTATCCTTCTTATTTTCCTTTCCTTTCTCTCTTTTCAGCCTTTTTTCGTTCTCTGCGTGTGCTCTCTCTCGTCTCCTTCGTTCTAATCGTATTATGCTTTTAAGCTATGGGATAAAATCTCTTAGCCACTGCCCTCATTCATTAAACATTGTTTCTTTCTTTTTGTTTTTTAATCTTTTTTTTTTAAACTTGCTACCTTGAAGAAAATTAAAACAGAACCTGACAAAGCTTAGAATGACATCAAATTTTTCATACAAGTCATACAGAACGTGTATCTTAAACGACCTCGGTCAGTCTTTTCGGGAGATAGGACTCCAATTTACGTGCCAATAATTTTAAAATATTCGTAAGGTCCATTGATACTTATATGTAAAATTTGAGCTAAATCAGACCTCGTTTGGTAGGCATCGGAAGAAGGTTTCAGTTTTTATTGTCGATAAACATTAAAAAGAGATTTTCGAGCTCGGTTTTGGCGAACGAGCTTAGACTCAAAATCCGAAAGTGCCGTTAGGCTCGTATGATTATTTGTAACTTTTGTGATTTTTCGAAAGCGAATTTCGAGGTTGTTCGACTAGTTTCTGCTAAAATACCGAAAGTTAAATGATTTGATCTTTTTCCATTTAAGTTCGCAGCTTGAGTTTCGGGAACCCGATTTGAGATTCGCCTTAGCGAGTATGCTATATATATTTTGTATAACTTACTTGAGAAATTCAGGATCATTTCTAATTTCTTAGAGTTCCGTTTTAATTTTCATCGAGAAAAGAGAAAGAAAATACAAAACCAAAGAAAATAAACAAAAGACAAAAAGGAAAAGACAAAAAAGAAAGAAAATGGAATAGAAATGAGGCAGTGGTTGAGCTTATAAAGCTCAAGATGGATAGAAACAGAGAAACGGAAACATAGAAAATATCAGAAAATTGAAAAAGGAAAGGAAAAAGAGCTGGAGAAAAATAGGATTTTCACCCTGAAACATTCAGGTAATGATCTTAATGCATTATTTGAGTTTATTACGTGTGTTTGAATATATTTTAACGGTAAAACATGGAATATTAGACATCATTTTAATAAGTTCAATTAATAGTTTAAAGGGTCAAATGGACCCCGATAATGGAATTTATTATATATTCATACTCAGTGAGTTATGGACAACATATAAATGTAACTTATTTAGGGTTTGGTTATGTCACCATAAACCATGTACATAGGCCTGGCCTGCGTATTGCGTATGCGAATAGGGTATCAGGTTCCTAACTGGATTGCCATAAAACGTAAAGAATGAAGCCTTTAGCCTAATTTGATATATTTTTCTGCTTATTTAACACAGTGGGATCGTTTGGAAATGAATCCAGAAGACAAAGTGGTTTTTCAGTAACTATGCTAACTTTGTAACAAGGTAATTGTTTATATCCATTTTTTTGGAGGCCCTTGGCCTTGTGGATATTCTACCACGTGTTCCTTGCGTGTTAGCTGCCGATAGGCGTACTCATTACGCAATAGCTTTGAATTTACATTGTATATTATATGTAATGCCCTGTTGTTGGTATTGCATTGAGCGTAAGAGCATTGCACTCTGGTTTTGAGCATTGCATATACTTCCTGGTTGGCGATGAGAGTCCCGCACCGGTGAAGGATCATTATTGCATATACTTCCCGGTAATCGATGAGAGTCCCGATCCGGTGAAGAATCATTATTGCATATACTTCCCGGTTGGCGATGAGAGTCCCGTACCGGTGAAGGGTCATCATTGCATATACTTCCCAGTTGATGATGAGAGTCCCGCACCGATGAAGGGTCATCATTACATATACTTCCCGGTAATCGATTAGAGTCCTGAGCTGGTGAAGGATCATTATTGCATATACTTCCCGGTTGGCGATGAGAGTCCCGCACCGGTGAAGAGTCATTATTGCATATACTTCCCGGTAATCGATGAGAGTCCCGAGCCACTGAAGGGTCATCATTGCATATACTTTCCGGTAATCGATGAGAGTTCCGAGCTGGTGAAGGATCATTATTCTATATATATCCTGGTAGACGATGAGAGTCCCGCGCCGGAGATAGGCATCAGGCATATGTGATTGCATTGCGTCGTACTGCATTCATCTCATCTCATTGCACTGCATACTGACTATTGTGTGTATTGTGTTGTGTTTTATGTATGCGGTATGTACACTATGTCATGGACATATCTCAGTTTACCTATATATTTCTAGCTCATATTCTAGGTTGTGGGGATCGGGTTGCACGCCGCAACGGTATATATATATGAATCGGGTTGCACGCTGCAACGGTATAAATATATGGATCGGGTTTCACGTCGCAACGGTATAAATATATGAATCGGGATTCATGCCACAACAGGATGAATATATGGATCGGGTTGCGCGCCGCAACAGGATGAATATATAGATCGGGTTGCACGCCGCAAAAGGATGTATTGCAGATTGTTGATATGTTCAGGATACGTATATGTTCTGGCTATCTTACGTTCCTGGTTGTTAATGAGTTTGTGTTTCCATAAGTGTTTCTAGTTAATATTTGGCTCTGCCTTTTCATAATTTCAATAAGAGAAATTTGGTTTATCTATTTCTTTTCTCACTGGCTAGCTATCCTATTCTTTGAGGTGGCTAGTCTGCCCCACTTATTGAGTCCTTTTGACTCACCCTGGTTTGTTGTTTGTTTCTTGTCTATCTATTTCGTTTCGGCAGGTTCGCTCCAGGATTGAGTTCGCCATGTTGTAAAGGAGCGAAGACGACTTCAGTTTTCTGGGTGAGCCAGCTTTTACTCAGGATGGCCACCGGTTTTGTGGTTATTATTTCAGTTGCATTTTGTTCCCTTCAGGAGGTATTAGTCTTCTTTTGTACTCTTAGATGTCTAGTCTGGATAGCCCTAAACCTAGTATGATGGGTAGCTAGCTGTAATTTCTTTTGTACATTTTAGAGGTATCAGTATGTCTGTGTTTTTGTTTTAAGTCTTGTCCTTATTTATGAATTGTTATATTTACTTTCCTAATTTAATTGGTAAGGGTTCGCCCGACGGTCTAGGGGAGGATGTCAGGTGCCCGCACGACCTAAGCGGATTCCTGGTCGCGTCAGTTGGTATCAGAGCCTAGTTTAGAGTCTATCCAGACTAAGACAATGTCTATTAGAATCTCGCTGACGGGTACATAGACGTCCGTACTCATCTACGAGAATCTATGGTGGCATTTAGGAAGTTTCACTTCCTTTTTTTCTGATCGTGCGTCGGTCTACGATGCAAAATTATTTTCATAAATTCCTTCGTGGTAATTGTGAACCATCGTGAGATAAATCAGCAAACGGTTTGAGTTCAAGACGAAGCAGTCTAGCCTGAGGCTAGCACTGATTAAGCCCCGAGAGTTTTTGATCGTGCTGACAATCTAGGTACGGAGGTCCCAATTGTACGAGCTCGCGATGGGCATGGGAGCAGGGCCTTGTGGTTCCCTTGGCTCTCTACGATGCTTTTACAAGAATCTTGGCGACGCATATACCACAATAACCTATTATTCATTTGGCAGCTTATCAGGTTGCCGCAGATGGAGATGTTTGGTCTTAGAGAGTTCTTCTTCTAGTTCCTGATGTTTCCCCTGTAAATTATTTTCCAGAGGTAGCATGTGTTGCGCCACCAATTGTTCTGCGGTTCGATCCGAGTGCCCAAAGAGGTTGCATTATTTTACGGGCTTGAACCTTCCGATATTCTTAAGCAACGCATCAAATAAACGTCGTGATTTTTTTAATAAAATAAAATGATGTCAGCGTATCCTTCAGGCTCTTGATTATATCGAGCGGTATGGTGTTGATTATTCTTCTTTCCAGTTTCAGGGTCCAGCCTTGAATTGGTGAGCCACTCTCTTATTAGGTAACTTGGTTCGATTTTTCTTTTAGATTCGTGAAAAAGTTCCTTTTGAGTAGCGAGCTAGATGAAAAGTGTTGCCAGTTTGAGTGGATTGGACAGGGTAGCCTATCGGTTAGCCTGTTGGTGCTTCAGAATATGAGATTGAATTATATAGAACGGCTGAATATGCACTAGAACTAGCCCATGAACCTTTCGAGAATGTTCAAAGATTTATTGATGACCTTTCTTTTTCCTTGAGATCCCAGATGGCTCGAGAGATTGAGGTCGGGATTTCATTTGATGTTGTTGTTGATACTGCCCGAATGTACGAGGCATACCATAAGTTAGAGCGGGAAGAGTTAGAGCGGGAGAGCAAGAGATCCTATGGCCCTAGTGGGCAACCATGGTACCCCATTTGGAGGTAAGAGTTATGGTTATTTTGGGAGGTCACCTTTCAGGTTATCTCAGCTTGCGTCACGCGATTCTTAGAGTGCGCCAGTAGTTCGTCAATATCAGACCCAGTTTTTCTCTGAAGCTTTCAATAATCTGTCCAGCTCCCACATTCAGCGAAAAGGTGTTATCATTGTCGTGAGTCTGATTATCCTTTGAGGAGTTTTCCTGTTATCATTGTCGTGAGTCTGGCTATCCTTTGAGGAGTTTTCCCTTACTCCGACAGGTAGGCAGTCATCTTTTCTCTCGTGATCAGGCATCTGCGAAGTCGAAGGGGATTTCACATAGATCTCAATCAGCAAGAGAAATGCCACCATCCAATAGAGGTCAGAAGCGTTGTGGTTTTGGTTTTTATGGAAGTAATTATCAGGGTACCGGCTCAGCACAGCTGCAGAGGCAGTTCTATGAACTGCTAGTCTGGCGAGATGCTGAGATATCTGATGTAGTAGACCCAGAGATTTCTTCTTCCTTAATATATGAGTAAAATTTGATTCTTCTGGTCGATCTATAATTCGTTTATCTTATCATGTTTCCATGGTTTCCTGGGATGTCGTTTCTATTAAGAATTTGTTATGGTAAAGGGGTGAGCTTTTGGTATGATTTATTCCTCGCATTTGTGAGACCCTACTAGTTGCTCTGGTTTAAATGTGAAGGATTTGGGTGTAAGTTTCGGTATTGTCTGTTTGGCATTTTACTGTGCCACCTTCTGTTATTATGTCAAGTCAGTCTACCTCTCTCTTTTGAATTCAGTGTTGGTAGGATGATGAGATTATTCGTTAGCATAAGAAAATGTAATTATTTCTTCCGGTGCAAAGTGATTAGTAAGTAATATTCGATCTACGTATCTCCTTTTGGTTCAAAATGCTAGTAAAGTTATGTTATCCTATGAGCTTGTCTCGGTTATAAAAGGGTTTCGGGTAAATTGTCAGATTTTTCTTCTTATAGGAAAGTTGAATTGACATAGATGTTGTTCCATAAAGCTTATTTAATGTCTATCTCTTCAATTGTGATTCTTTGGTAAGCCTGACTCGGAAGTAGTGTAGCTCTGGGAACCAAGCAAATAATAAGATGAGCTTCCTAAAGTTCTAATTATTTCTATCCTCAGTCCATTTCCATCTCTTCTTTGTTCGGCACTGGTGAGCTTAGGCGGTCAGTAGACTCTTGTGATGTTTCCTGTGTTGAGCCAGAGTGGGTGTGAAGGTGGCCGGGTAAGCACATTGTTGTTTTGCAAGGCTACTAAGGGTAATGAGAGGCGCCATTTGACCTTTGATTTGATCCATCAGGCGGTGGTGCTTATAAAAAATGTATGGAGTTGTGAACTCGAGAGTTGCAGCTGTTTGGCAATTCGAGAGAGTAATTTGGTAGCTCAGGTCTGAGCCGCGTTCTCTTTTTAGGTAAGTCTTTCTTAATCCAGCAGGTTGTGTGAGGATGACTATTTCTATTCAAATTAGTGGTATGAGTTTATGCTCTAATTGGAGGAGTCTTTCTCCAATTGATACCAAATCATAATATTAAATCCCTAAGTCGTTTTTCAAGTGTGAGTTAATTATTAGTTCCATCGACTTATTCTATATCGAAAAGTATATCGATGGGGTAATTATATTCATCGCTGGGATCATTTTAAACCATCCAGAGTTCCGTGTATCTTTGTCCCGAAAATGTATATAACTCTCCTCACGTGTTTGAGGAAGTGTCAGCTTAGTCCGAATAAGTTGGGCAATGATATTATCATATTATCCAGATATGTATTATTCCAAGAGTTTGGTATGATTCTATAATCATGAGACAATGTATGTGGAATAGTTTATGAAGGTTGTACAATTTCTCTTGATATCAGTGTGAATTTTGCTTTAGACTCGAGCTCGTTCTAGGACGAACGAGAGTCTAGGTGGAGGAGAATGAACGACCTCGGTTAGTCGTTTCAGGAGATAGGACTCTGATTTATGTGCCAATAATTTTATAATCTTCGTAAGGTCCATTGATACTTATCTGTAAAATTTGAGCTAAATCAGACCTCGTTTGGTAGGCATCGGAAGAAGGTTTCAGTTTTTATTGTTGATAAAAATTAAAAAGAAATTTTCGAGCTCGGTTTCAGCGAACGAGCTTCGATTTGAAATACAAAAGCGTCGTTAGGTTCGTATGATTATTTGTGAATTTTGTGATTTTTCGAAAGTGAATTTCGAGGTTGTTTGGCTAGTTTCCGTTAAAATACCGAAAGTTAAATAACTTGACCTTTTTCCATTTAAATTCGCATCTTGAGTTTTGGGAACCTTATTTGAGATTCGCCTTAGCGAGTATGCTATATATATATATTTTGTGTAACTTACTTGAGAAATTCGGTATCATTTCGAATTTCGTAAAGTTCCGTTTTAATTTTCGTCGAAAAAAGAGAAAGAAAATACAAAACAAAAGAAAATAAAGAAAAAACAAAAAGGAAAAGACAAAAGAGAAAGAAAATGGAAGAGAAAGGAGGCGGTGGTTGAGCTTATAAAGCTCAAGATGGATAGTAACAGAGAAATGAAATTGAGAAACGAAACAGAGAAACGGAAACATAGAAAATATCATAAAATTGAAAAAGGAAAGGAAAAGGAGCCAGAGAAAAATAGGATTTTCACCCTGAAACATTAAGGTAATGATCTTAATGCATTATTTGAGTTTATTACGTGTGTTTGAATATATTTTAACGGTAAAACTTGGAATATTAGACATCATTTTAATAAGTTCAATTAATAGTTTAAAGGGTCAAATGGACCCCGATAATGGAATTGATTATATATTCGTACTCAGTGAGTTATGGGCAACATGTAAATATAATTTATTTAGGATTTGGTTATGTTACTATAAACCCTGTACATAGGCTTGACCTGCGTATTGCGTATTGCGTATGCGAATAGGATATCGGGTTCCTAACTGGATTGCCCTAAAATGTAAGGAATGAAGCCTTTAGCCTAATTTGATATATTTTTCTGCTTATTGAACACAGTGGGATCTTTTGGTAATGAATCCAGAAGACAAAGTGGTTGTTGAGTAGCTGTGCTAACTTTGTAAGAAAGTAATTTTTTATATCCATTTCTTTGGAGGCCCTTGGCCTTGTGGATATTCTACCACGTGTTCCTTGCGTGTGTAGCTGCCGATAGACGTACTCATTAAGCCGTAGCTTTGAATTTACATTGTATATTATATGTTATGCCCTGTTGTTGGTATTGCATTGAGCATAAGAGCATTGCACTATGGTTTTGAGCATTGCATATACTTCCCGGTTGGCGGTGAGAGTCCTGCACCGGTGAAGGGTCATTATTGCATATACTTCCCGGTAATCGATGAGAGTCCCGAGCCGGTGACGGATCATTATTGCATATACTTCTCGGTTGGCGATGAGAATCCCGCACCGGTGAAGGGTCATCATTGCATATACTTCCCGATTGGCGATGATTGTCGCGCACCGGTGAAGTGTCATGATTGCATATACTTCCCGGTAATCGATGAGAGTCCCGAGCCGGTGAAGGATCATTATAGCATATACTTCCCGGTTGGCGATGAGAGTTTCTCACCAGTGAAGGGTCATTATTGCATATACTTCACGGTAATCGATGAGAGTCCCGAGCCGGTGAAGGTCATCATTGGATATACTTCCTGATAATCTTTCAGAGTCACGAGCCGGTGAAGGATCATTATTGCATATATCTCCTGGTAGACGATGAGAGTCCCACGTCGGAGATAGGTATCAGGCATATGTGATGGCATTGCATTGTACTGCATTCATCCCATCTCATTCCACCGCATACTGACTATTGCATGTATTGTGTTGTGGTTTATGTATGCGGTATGTACACTATGTCGTCGACATATCTCAGTTTGCCTACATATTTCTAGCTCGTATTCTGGGTTGCAGGGATTGGGTTGCACGCCGCAACGGTATAAATATATGAATCGAGTTGCACGCCGCAACGGTATAAATATATGGATCGGGTTGCACGTCGCAACGGTATAATATATGGATCGGGTTGCACACAGCAACAGGATGACTATATGGATCGGGTTGCATGCCGCAACAGGATATATTGCTGATTGTTGATATGTTCGGGTACCTATATATTCTGGCTATCTTACATTCCTTGTTGTTAATAAGTTTGTGATTCCATACGTGTTTCTAGTTAATATCTGGCTCTGCCTTTTCATAATTTAAATAAGAGGAATTTGGTTTATCTGTTTCTTTTCTCCCTGGCTAGCAATCCTATTCTTTGAGGTGGCTAGTCTGTCCCACCTATTGAGTCTTTTTGACTCACCCTGATTTGTTGTTTGTTTCTTATCTATCTATTTCGTTTCGGTAGGTTCGCTCCAAGATTGAGTTCACCACGTTGTAAAGGAGCGAAGACGACTTCAGCTTTCAGGGTGAGCCAGCTTCTATTCAGGATAGCCACCGGTTTTGTGGTTATTATTTCAGTTGTATTTTGCTCACTTCAGGAGGTATCTGCCTTCTTTTGTACTCTTAGATGTCTAGTCTGGATAGCCCTAAACCTAGTATGATGGGTAGTCAGTTGTAATTTCTTTTGTACAGCTTAGAGGTATCAGTATGTCTGTGTTTTTGTTTTAAGTCTTGTCCTTATTTATAAATTGTTATATTTACTTTCCTAATTTAATTGGTAAGGGTTCGCTCGACGGGTCTAGGGGAGGATGTCGGGTGCCCGCACGGCCTAAGCGGATTCCTAGTCGTGTCAGTATCATATGCTCGCGAAGACGAAACTCAAATCTAGTTCCCAAAAGTCGAGTTACGAATTAAACAGAAAAGATCAAATTCTTTAGCTTTCGAGACTTTAGCAGAAACTATCTGAACAACCTAAGAATTCACTTCTGAAAGTTCACACATGTCACAAATGACCATACGAACCTAAAGATGCTTTCAGTTTCGAATCGGAGCGCATTCGCCAAAACTAAGCTCGAAAACATCTTTTTATAATTTACCAACAATGGAAACTGAAACCTTCTTCCTAGAATTTAAGGCTACCTTTCGGAGCATTTAAGACTGTCAGCATGCCAATCAAAGTCCTAACTCCCAAAATGACTACCTAAGGCTAGATTCTAGAGCCGATTAAGCTCATCTGATAAGAAAATTTGAACAAACTTTTTTAGCCTACCAGCAGATACTATTACATAGTTACAAAAGCAGAATTATAAATAAACAAAAAATATCAAGATCGAACCTGAATCATTGAAGAGGTAAGGATACCTCTCACGTATACTGGACTCAATCTCCCAAGTGTCCTCTTCATGAGGAAGATTATACCGTCTCACTCAAACCATAAAATCATGCTTCGAATGAATCTTCCGAACATCATAGGCAACTATAACTCAATCACTTCGGATGGATCCCAGATACACTTTGAAGTATCGACACATGAAACACAAGATGAACTGGCATAGAATCTGACAAATTGAGTCAATAAGCCACCTTACCAATAAACTTCTTGATACGGAAAGGGCCAATAAACCTGAGACTGAGCTTGCCATTCCTCCCAAATCTCTTTACAGCCCGCATCGGCAACAGTTTCAGAAATAACATGCTGCCAACCTCGAACTCTAACTCTCGATTCCTCTGGTTCGAGTATGAAATATGCCTGCTCTGAGCAGTTCGTAGAAGATCCTGAATAACACAAAAAATATCAAGAGTCTGACGAACCATATCTAAACTCATCACCTCAATATCTCGAGACTCGAACCAACTGATAGGAGAACGACATCTATAGAAGTGGCCTCGTGCTACCACTCCGACGGAGGTCGTAGCTTCCTTGGATTGATAGGTTATTATCAGAGGTTTGTGAAGAAGATCTTCACTATTGCGACTCGCCTGACTTAGAAGGCGGTTCAGTTCCTATGGTCCGATGAGTGTGAGGCGAGCTTTCAGAAGCTCAAGGCTTTATTGACTTCAGCTCCAGTGCCATCCCTTCCTTCTAGCACTGGTGGATTTATAGTCTATTGCGATGCGTCCCATGTGGGTCTTGGATGTGTTCTTATGCATCACGGGAAGGTAATTGTTTATGCTTCCAGGCAGCTGAAGCCAAATAAGAAGAATTACCTGACTCATGATCTAGAGTTGGCAGCTACGGTCTTCGCTCTAAAGATTTGGAGGCATCATCTTTATGGCGAGCCCTGTGGGGGGTGTATATCTATCATGAGAGCTTGCAGTATCTCTTATCTTAAAAGGATCTTAATGGCCGGCAATGAAGGTGGCTTGAGGTAATTAAAGATTATGATCTCACCATCCGCTATCATTCTAGGAAGGCAAATGTTGTTGCAGATACTTTGAGCAAGAAGTCAATGGGCAGCATGGCTTTTCTTTATGCTAACATGAGACATTTGGCCCGAGAGTTACAATCCCTTGGAAACTTTGGAGTGATATTTCTTTGCCCAGACTGCAGCCGAGTCTTAGCATATATCGCAGCTCAATTTTCCTTAGTCAGTCAGATTAAGGAAAGACAATTTTAAGATCGTCATCTACAGGAGTTGTATGGTCGTGTCCTAAGTAGAGGAGTTCCTTTTTTCGAGCTTGACTCAGATGGTATTCTTTGGTTTAATGGCTAACTCTTTGTCCTTAATATCGAAGATTTGAGGCAGTCAGTGCTCCACGAGGCTCATAACTCGCGTTATTTTATTCATATTGGCATTACTAAGATGTATCAGGGTTAGCTCAGGCATGATCTATTCCCAAGTGGAAATGGGAGCAGATCACGATGGATTTTGTAGTTGGTCGGCCAAAGGCCTTGAAGCGTACCATGATTCAATCAGGATGATTGTTGACCGATTGACTAAATCAGCTCACTTCATTCATATGAAGACTACTGATTCAGCTGAGAGATTGGCTCGGATTTTTAATGATCAGGTGGTTAGGCTGCATGGTAATTCTGTATCTATCATCTCAGATCGGGGTTCCCAGTTTACTTCCTAGTTCTGGATGTCTTTTCAGAGAGAGTTGGGGACCCAGGTGTAGCTTAGCACGACGTTCCATCCTCATACCGATGATCAGTCTGAGCAGGTTATTCAGGTTCAGGAAGACATGCCAAGAGCTTGTGCATTGGATTTCGGAGGTACTATAGTACCATGATTTGTCCTCTTATTCTTTGGTCATATTGTTGCACCCTTGTAAAAAGACCGAAATTTCCTCTCAATATTCACTTACTACATAAGAAAATGTAATTGCACTTGCAATAGGTTATTTTTTATTAATCTCAAATAGTCAAATGTATAGAATTTGGCATGTTCAATAGACATAAAGGAATTGTGTGGAATTTAAATAATATACATTCACTTCCTTCATGTATTTATTTACCTTTTGGTTAATAATATACGGGCATACTGAAGGCCGAACCCGCACCACCAGCACTATAATGTCTTTGGTTTTTTTCCCTTCATTTCATATGATAGTATGCTATGGGCGGCATCTCAGCCGTGCCCCATGACTCCTTGGGCATGCCCCATGGTGCCCTGGCAAACCTCAAAGCGTCTAGTGCCACGGATGTGGCCGCACCAAGATCTAAAGGCGCATCTACGTATGTCTTGAAAGCACAAGAGGGGGGTAAATTATTAAAATTTTACAACTTTATTAGTCGACTTAAGCGATTTGGCAGTTGAATATCGATAGAAATAAAAGTATTTGACGAAAAAAGTAAATCCAGAAAGTAAAGCTTTGATACAAGTGATTTTATACTGGATCAGAATCAATGTGGTTCCTAATCCAGTCCCCTTAGATCACAAGGAAGGGTATCTATACAAGCACTTGTTAATTTATGTTACACCGTGTGGTTTATTGCTCACCGCTAACGATTTCTTCGATAGTTTTGAATCTGCACTCACCAACAATGACCAAGCCTGATTTATAGCTAATCAGACAAACTTCGCCTTGACACCACTATTACTCTACCTTGATCTTCTCTTTCTTTTCTTTTTTAACACTCGTAATCTCTCAAGAACACAGTGATGGTTTTAAGTAAAAGCTAGATAATTGCATAGACAAAAAATAGAAAGCGTAAGTTATGTTGAGTCCTGAGCAGTCCTTTTATAGTTATATTTCCAAGAGCCATTGAATAGGTTTCCTTTCAATCTGATGTCTTGATTGCGAGATTTTATTTGATATATGATATTGAAAAATTTGTTTTCTTGTGAGTTCTTGCAATATTCCTTATTGCACGAGAGATACTGTAACCCAATAGATTGTATCCTCAAAGATTCTTGATAGAATCCTTTGAGAATAAGGATGAGCTAGATGTGCATGTTCACACTGATTCCGTTCACATTTAACCTGCTAACTTTTGTAACACTGATTCCGTTCACATTTAACCTTAACTTTTGTAACACTTATTTTCTAGATATTCAGCTGATATCCTTCCTTACTTAGCTCCCTAGATTGTCTTCAGTAAACGCCTTCCTTAATTAGCTCCCTTGATTGGATTGCGAATCTTTTATGTTGATCTTCTGGTATCCTGAGGTCTTGATAGCAATATCCTTCTTCCATCCTTCGAGATCTCCTTTCTTGGCTTCAACTTCCTTGTCGTGTACCCTGCCACATAAGCATTACTCAGTGTGGTTTTTGTCATAATCAAAATGGTTTAACAATCTCCCCCTTTTTGATGAGGACGAAAAGGAGAGAGAGAGAGAATGATAAGGAAACTTCCCTGTTGGACCCTTTGTTACAATTTCTTGTGATCTTGCTTGCCGATGTTTGAACAACAGCAAAAGTAGTCGACTCCCCCTATTTTCTGGCATATTACTTACATAGATATGTTTGTATTTAAGATTTAACTTTTATCTAAGCCAACTCCTCTTGTTTCCCTGCACATTACTTTTATAGACATAAGTTAAGGTTTGAGAGTTAACTTTATCCAAGTTACTCCCCTTTTTTCCCTGCACTATAGTTCCACAGGAAAACAGGCAAAAACTACCTACAGTTTTCTACCCCTTTGGTATTAGCAAAAAGGGATTAAGGTCTAGCTAAGCAGTTTAAAAATTATAGACCTAAAAGAGAGAGGCTAAATTGTATAAGAATAAATGACAACATTAGCAATGACCGAGGATATAAGTCAGAGTGTTGACCACATTGTCAGTCATGCAGTCCAACTTCCCTTGCATATCTGTAGAGAGAGTGTTGATCCTTCCCTGAATATCCCCTGAAGTTGCATCTATGCATTCATGCACCTGACAAATCGATGCTGCTGAATCCCTGACTGCATTGTCAATTTTCAGCGAGTTTCGTCCAGTGTCAAGCTCCACTTTAGCAATAGCAGTAGACAGCTGGTCCTGTTTGTACTGGACACTCAATAGAAGATCTTTAAGATTATCAACTTCTTTATGCAATTTTGAAAAATCTTCAGAGTTGCTAGGGCCAGGAGGGTTTGAGGGACCAGCCACATTATTTGGAATGGAATTGTTCCCAGTGGTCCCCTTAGAAATATTTTGGGTTCCCTTTTTAACCCATCATCCATCCACATGAATGTAGCCCATAAACGCAAAAGCACGGGAGTTGTAGCATCCACTAACAATGAAAAATTTGCGACCACACAAATTGACCTTATAGAGCTTTAGGATTCGCATAAGAATAACAGATGAGCTTTCAAGCATGTAGTTCACAATCCAAGTAATAAAATTTAACTTCCTTTTGGTAACCAAAAAATAAACAAGAAAAATGTCTATTTGAGACAGGGTACTAATAGAGCTAGTGCAAGGGAGTAGAGTAGTTCCAACAATATGAGCAATAACACAACATTCAAACGACAAATCATTTGGACCAAGTTGATGACCTTCAGGAATATCAGCATAGTTTTCACTCACACACATTTTAGCTTGTTCAAAATTTACCTTACACTTAGAGGGCCAACCAACTTTAAAAAACTCAGATAAAATGGAAAACTTATAGCCAAGGATGCGTCCCAGAGTGGTTGGGTTCACCACAATACGGGTACCACGAACCACAGTTTCCACAACATCGTCACCAGTCGGATGGAGATTAGCATAAACAAACTTACTAGATCTTCACAAACTTCTTCAGGAGTCAGAGAGAAAACATCAAGCCATCCTTGAAGTGTAAAGAAAGGTTTGATCTTACTGTTTAGGTCTTCCATAGCATCCAAGTCAACACTACAGCCATGAGTCATTGGTTTGTCTTTGAGAGAATGAAATTTTTCTTCATATGAGGGATCCCAGAAATAAAAAAATTCGTATTCTGGTGAGTTGATTTTGCCATGCTTGACAAACTCAACTTCCTCCTGTTCCATAGGGCGTTTTACTTTGCTTTTGGTAAGGTTTGGTTCTTCCATCGATTTCTCCGGAGTATTTTCAGAGTGATCAGAATTGACGTTTACAGGGGATGAAGGACATGGTATTTTAGATGGTACTCTAGGACTTTTTCTTGTGGTTGCGGTTTGCTTTTTTGCTTTTCCCATGGTTGTTTTAGAAAGAAAGTGATGGTGAGAGTTATAGTGCAGAGGCGAGAGAAGGTGAAAGAATGAAGTAGTGGCAGGGGGTTTCTTGATTGTTGAAACGAGGAGTTAGGTCAGATCAAGGGTTGCGTCTGCACAGGAAAAGTAATAATGACACTGGGAAGCGGGAAAAAGGAACTTTTTGTCATTCCAATGACAAGAAGGATTTAATGGTTGAGTTTTACCAAAAGACAAAAGACGAAAGACGAAACAATTTTAAGCCACATATTTTGGGAATATTAAAGTAATACATGCAATACTTACCAAGTGTACCAACGTAAAAAAATGGAAAAGTAATAATTGTACCATTTTACTATAGGGAGTAATGCATGACACATAGAAGGAAAGAACTTCGAAAATTTTAACAATGTTATATCTAAACTAGATGCATAATATGCTAAATATAAGAATTGAGATTTAACAGTTTGGATCAGGGATGATGCCAAGAGATTCTCTTAGGTTGCAAAAATGTTCCTTAAATAATTGCTTTGTGAAGATGTCAGCTAATTGGAAATCAGTGCTCACAAATACAATGTCAATATCTTATTATTGAACATGATCCTTAATAAAATGATATCTAACATCAATATATTTCGTTCTAGGGTGATCAACAGGATTATATGCAAGGTTTATAGCACTAATGTTGTCACATAATAATGAAATAGGTTTAAAATGCAAGTCTTAATCAGATAGTTAAGAGGACATCCACAAGAGTTGCGTGCAACAATGCCCTAGGGCAATGTACTCATATTCAGCTGTAGAAAGTGTAGTACGGTCTTGTTTCTTGCTGTGCCAAGAGATAAGTGACTTTCCACGAAAGAAACTTGCTCCAGTAGTACTTTGGCGATCAACTCTATCACCTGCATAATCTGCATTAGAGAAGCCTATAAGATCGAAATAGTCAGTACGAGGATACCCATATGAAATGGTTCCAAAAAGGAAGCGAATGATTCTCTTGACTGCCACCAAATGAGATACTTTGAGAGGCGACTGGAACCTGGCACATCTGCATAAAGAAAACATTATATCCGTTCGACTAGCTGATAAGTAAAGAAGAGAGCCAATTATGCCTCTATACTGTGAGGCATCTATATATGTTCCTTTTTCATCTGTAACAAGACTAATGGCTGGAATCATGGGACTCTTTGCAGGATTTGCTTCACTCATACCAAACTTAGCAATCAATTCCTTGGTGTATTTGGTTTAACAAATGAATATTCCCTTCTCAGTTTGCTTGATTTGAAGACCAAGAAAGAAAGAGCCTTCCCATCATGGTCATTTCAAATTCTCCCTGCATCAAGGCATCTAACTCCTTGCACATAGATTGATTAGTGCTTCCAAAGATAATATCATCTACATAGATTTGAAGAATTAAGTTCCCTTTTGGCATACGATTAATGAACAAAGTTGTATCACTTATATCTATGAAAATAAACAATGCTTAGAAAAGAGCTTAGTCTCTCATACCAAGCTCTAGGAGCTTGCTTGAGACCATACAGGGCTTTGAATAATTTAAAGACATGGTGGAGAAATTTTCTATTTTCAAAACCTGGTGGATGCTTGACATAAACTTCATCTTTAATGAATCCATTTAGGAAAGCACTTTTTACATCCATTTGATAGATCTTGAAATTTTTATAGGATGCATAAGCTAATAACATGCGAATGGATTCTAACCTAGCCACAGGAGCAAAAGTTTCATCGTAGTCGACTCCTTTGATTTGAGAGTAACCTTGAGTGACTAGACGAGCTTTATTTCTTACCACCTTACCTTCTTCGTTGAGCTTGTTGTGAAAGACCCACTTTTTCCAATAATAGAGGTGCCTTTGGGTCTTGGAACAAGTTTCCAAACTTAGTTCTTTTCAAATTGTTCCAGTTTTTCTTTCATGGCAAGAACCCAAAATTTATCTTGAAGAGCCTGATCAATCCTTTTAGGTTCAATCTGCGAGATAAAGGCAAGTTTAGATTTAAAGGATCTTCGAGCTTTCATATTATCGCATAGATCTCCAATGATGAATTTCTAAGGATATTCTGGTTTGCTCTTCCATTCATTTGGAACCACAACTTCCCATTCTACAGTTGACTCAGTTGTCTTGTCCTCAATAGTGGGCTGTGGAACAATGAGGGTTTCATCAGCTGGTTTATCCTTGCGTTGACTTTCAAGTTGGTGAGGTTGAGCTTCTTCTTCGTCAATTGTTACAACACCTTTCTCGACATTTTTCCAAGAATCATCAAAAACTACATACATAGACTCTTCAACACATAAAGTTCTTTTTTTAAAGACTCGGTATGGTTTGTTAGTGTTAGAGTATCCAAGAAAAATTCCTTCGTCCCTTCTAGGATCAAATTTACCCATATTATCCTTTCTATTGTTGTGTATGAAGAATTTGCATCCAAATGGATGAATGTAGTTAATATTAGTCCGTTTTCCTTTCCATAAGTCATAAGGAGTTTTCTTTGGAATGGGCCGAATTAGACATCTATTCAAGATATAACATGCAGTACTTACTGCTTCAGCCTAGAAGTGATGTATGAGAGAGTGCTCAATCGACATAGTTCTGGCCATGTCTTGGAGAGTTCTATTCTTTCTCTCGATAACCCCATTCTGCTAAGGAGTTCTTGGAGAGGAGAAGTTGTGAGTGTATCCTTGATCATTGCAGAACTCTACAAATATCTTGCTTTCAAATTCTCCACCATGATCGCTTCGGATGGTTGAGATGTGGTAACCTTTCTCTCTCCATACTCTCTTGCAAAGCACTTTAAAGTTCTTTAGTGCTTCATCTTTATGAGATATGATTACCTGAGTAACGGGAGTAGTCATCAACAATAACAAAAGAATATCTTTTGCCACCAATGCTAGTTGTCCTAGTGGGACTGAATAAATCCATATGCAATAGTTCGAGAGGTTTAGAGGTGGTGACAATGTCTTTAGATTTAAAAGAAGATCTAGTTTTATTTCCAAGTTGACATGCATTACAGATATGATTCTTTGAAAAATTTAATTTAGGAAGACCTATAACTAGATCACGTTTTGACAATTTTTCAATTAGATACATGCTAGCATGACAGTTTTCTATGCGATGTCCATAGATCATTAGAGATGGATGCTAAAGATAAATGCTTACCATTAGAATAACCTACATTGTTAAGAACGTAAATGTTGTTCTCCCTTATACCTAATAGAACAACCTTACACTTGGAGTCATGGATTATACATCTGGAGGACTCGAACTTAAATTTGTACCCACTGTCACTCAGCAAGTTATGTTTTAGACCATCTACCAGGAAAGCTTCTTTAATTTCATATGATGGACTGAGCGAGATTATCCCTATTTCAACAATTTTTCCTTTTCCGTCTCCTCCAAACTTATCTGATACTTAATAGATTTTGGTGACTAATTTAAATAGTTGCTTGTCACCCGTCATGTGTCTGGAACATCCACTATTTAGGAACCATTTCCCTTTTTTGTGTGCACGTTTATGGTGTTTCTACAAGAAAAGTATTTACAGATTTTTAGGTACCCAAGCTTGCTTGGGTCCTTGAGGGTTAGCTTTTGAGGTGCTAGCCTCAGAGTCGACTTTGGGTCACCATACCCATTTTCCTGGATTTTCCCTTTTGATTCTGTACTTGTTTTTAGTGTTTCCAGGTTTACCACAGTAATAACAAGTCAAAGAATTCTTATTGTCAACACTAGAAGAGCTTGATGAAGACTTGTGAATTGGTTTCTTTCCTTTATTTTGAAAGGATGATCGTTAGATCTAACAGAACTTTGACTAGTTGACTTTCTTAGGACATTTATCTGATGTTTTATTTGCTGGACTTCCTCTTAAAGGAAGTATCTTTCAATTTCTACTACTTCAAGCTTAAGTTCCCAGTACCTTTTCTTTGTTTAGATTTTCCTTTTCTTTGGCTAGGTCTTCCTTTTCTTTAGTTAGATCTTTAGCTTTTGTTAAAAGCTTTTCTATTTCATCTAGTTCTTCATCAAGGTTTCTAGAATCTTATATACAGAATTCACAACGTACCTCGTTGGAGTTATTTGGAGTCATGCCTCGTTAACTTGAGTCACAAGAGGCCATGAAATATATATTTGCATTTTCTTCTTGATCTTTCTCCGACTCTTCCTCATCGCTCCAGGATGCGTAATATCTTTTTTTGCCCTTGAATTGCTTTTTCTTGCCTTCAGGATAGTTGTCTGCAATTTGTTCAAGCTTTCCACATATAGCATCTTCCTTCGTTTTTGTTGTTCCAATTATCTTTTCTTAACTAAGATCTTTCTTTCCTGAACTGCCTTCTTCTGTTCATAAGGTTGCTAATGTTTTTAGACATCATGGCTAGCTTCTCTTCAAACCCATCCTCCTCAGGGTTTTCACAGTCAACTTCCTCAGTCGTAGTGTTGAAAGCCACAGTTTTCTTCTTGTCTCCTTGAACATTCCTTTTGAGATGGGTTCTCTCAAAAGCAATAAGATCGCCACGTAGTTCATCATAGGACAGTTTATTCAAGTCGCTACTTTAAATATTGATCACCTTTGGCTGCCATATGGTAGGAAGGCTTCTAAGAATCTTCCTAACTTGTTCTCCAGTGGTATAGCTTTTCCCAAGTGCCTTTATTTTACCAATAATCTTGTTGAACCTGGAAAACACTTCTTCCACAGATTCTCCCTCTTTTATCTAGAACATTTCATTGTCACATCCTATTTTTACCCGAACCGGTTAAAGTTCGAAATAGGGCTCGACTGAGTGGATAACTCACGGGTAAAGAGTTGGAGTCGCCACCTAACATATTTTCTTACTAGGCGTATTAGGGCACCTATTTTGTTTCTAGCCAATTTTACAATTAACTCCTAAACTTAGTCTACAAACCTGATATTCTAGGTAAGAGGTTCAAGTTAACTCGAGAGGAAGGGGTTAGGCATCTCTCGAGCTCTACCGAATATGGTTACCGGCCGGACATTATAATTGGAATTCTAAGCAATTAATTAAACTAACTAAGCAATAAAATATTTGGATTATACGACTTTAAAGACAATTAAGAAACATTAGTCTCTTCTAATGATCAAACTTTGTGCCTTGCAAAATAAACAAATAAATTAGTAAAAATTGCAAAAAAATTAATAAAATGAAATCAATTCGAAAGTTCCGCCTTTTCTTAATACCGCCACGATGTATGTCGTAAAAAATATAGAAATACAAATTAGTATGTCAGTTAATAATTATAACAGTAATAATAATAATAATTGTCATAATGATAATAACGAAAGTAATGTAAGTAAAAGGATTTTTCTTCTAGCGGTCTTTTTTCCTCGTCTCTCATCCAATTTTACCTCGCACAAAATATAGAGAAAATAAGATTAGTATTAATATAAATAATAATGATTAAAAAAAAAAATAATAATAATAATGTAAGAATATCAAAATAATAATAATAAGATAAAATAAAAGGGGAAAGGGATTTTCTAAAAGTGTCGGCTCAGGTGTGTATGAATCGGGTGGAGGTTAGGGACATCGGAACGGCTGCAAACACGCCGGCCGGTCGTGTTGCCATGCCAAGTACCGGTTCCGCCACTCCATCACCTGCTCGTTTTTCAATCACGGCTCATACACGTCATCATAGCCTTTTGTTTTATTTTAGGGACACGGGAATAGGTCGTTCAAGTGTTGTATCATGTTCAATTTAGTCCAATAAGCCTCAAATTCAAATTAATTATTGAATTATTTTCATTGGCTTATAGTCAGCGTGTGTTAGTACAAACGGGTCAAGCTGCGAAATAATCTGTCAAGGCAAACGGGTCAGGTTAATTGCGGTAATTAAGGTTAATTGCGGTAATTAAGCAAGTCAATAAGTAAAACGGGTCAAATCTAGCTTGCTAACGAATCTGCAGAAAACGACATTAGCACCACAAGTCCATTTTTTGCCCATAACAAATATCTAAACGAGATCAAACAAACAGATCAGAGGTTGAACAACATAAGCGAATAGCAGTGGCAAGGGCAGTCAACCCCGACGATGCAACCAAACGGGCCCGTCAAGGACCACAGAACAACACCATCGCCGACATGAAATCAGCCAGATTCCGGCTAGATTCAACAAAAAACCTGCAGTAACAGGTCAGAGACAAACATAACAAATAACCAATGGACATCGAAAACAAATAGATGGGTCAAGAGAATAGCAGCGATCGAGGAAAGGCGGAGGAGCGACACCAGCATGGTGGCATCACTGCGACCACGTTCCCTGATTCCCTTCCTTGCCGTTGATGGCGTTTTTCCGGCGCTGATGGCTTCTCTCCACTGCTGCATATTGAACCCCCAAAAATATAATCCCAAAGGGCTAAATTTTGGAATATCGACAGGATGGACTAACTCTTTTGGAGTTTTTGGAGTCGCCACCTAATTTAAGGAAAAACAAGGAACCAGATAAATAAATGCGTGAAAAACTCCGTTTTGGAAGAAGGCAGTCTTTCAGAGATTCTAAGTAAGAGGTTTTGTTAATTTCGATAGAAGGTTTTTAATGCACTTTCGAAATTCCGTTAAAAACGGTTAATCCGACAGGTTTCCAAAATATTTGCAAGTGCTATTTATGTGCTTTTTCTAATAATAATTAATTGAACTATTAATTAATTCAACTAATTAAATTTAGTATGTTTTCAAAAGATTTTACAATTTTATTTAAAAGTTTTAATTATTTTCAAAATAAAATAAATAAATAAATACAGCGCATTTTCTTTTGAAAAGGAACGATTTGATCGTCCAAATTTCTTTGCCAACTCGTATGTGATAGTGCATAAATGACACTTGCTTAATTTCAACTTTAAAATCTGAGCATCTCACCATAAGATGGAACTTCGATTTCTAGTCGCTTTTTGCAAAGTTGTTTCGGGACATTTAGAAGTTAATTAAAACTTCTTTATGAATTTGACTTTTAAAAGAAACTACTTCGTATCAATAAGATAGAAGTCCTTTCTTATAGTCATTTATTAAGCGTAGTATTGAAAATTATGAAATTTTGCACGCATTTGCTTAAATGGCCTGATTTGCAAGAAATTAAATAACGACTTCAAAATAAAGATAATGAACATACAAGTAAAACAATCGTTCAGGCAAATCAAATATATATATTAATAAATAAAGTATTTTACAAATTTATTTACATAAATATCCTAAAGAAAAGGAGGGCAAAGTTAAAGATAGAACCCGGGAATGCAACTCATAATTTGAGCCTTGATAGCAATGCATTTTAACTTGAGACTCGAACTCGATCCAAAAATGACTCCAAGCCAATGAACCATCCCCATTTGTGAGTTAGCGAAACTCGATCCAAAGGGTACATTATGCAAAGAAAGAGAAAAATAAGGATTAGTAAATGCTCCCCAATTATTAACAGAGCTAATTTAAAATTGAACAAATGGTACAGCTAGCAAAACAACCAAGCTTAACGAATGAACACAAAGGTCCGCAACTCCTAATTTCTCCCAGGAGAAAACGTATGAGAATCAAGAAAAAAAACTGGGAAAACAGCCATGTGAGTATCAAATTTTATCATTTAGCCACTAAATGATTTCCATGCCAAACAAGAAGACTTTTGCTATTCGAAAACATAGATCAATTAGACCCTTAATTGATTATGTTAGCTTAATTGCACATAGAGAACAGAAAGGGAAATAAAGTTGTTCAATTAAAACAAAAGCCAATGAAAGTAAAAGAAGTCATATTTCATTCCTTGGTATTAATTAGAGATACTAACATACTCTAATATTGTCTTTGCATTACTGAGACTAGATCAAGCTATTCAACTTCCAGAGAGAAAGACAAGGATTCAAGCTTTCATTACAAAATTTATGTAGATAGACCAACCATCAAACAAATACATACTCATTTGCATAGATATAAGACCATTGTCGAGAACAACTCCAGATTGATAGATGATCCAATAACTCATGTTTACTAATCAACAGGTTCTCGGGTACTTGATTAGGAGTTTAACACTTGGATTCTTACCCATGATAAATGACATTAATTCCTAAAAAAGGAGAGCAAACTACTAGCTTTGACATACGGTTCTACTTACCCAAGGATGCTACTGCCACTAACAGAACCATGAAAATTTCAAGATCAATATTTACTTCATAACATATCACTCACAAGAACCAAGCAGATCAATCACCTAATGCTATTATTTTAAAATAGATGGATCTATTAACAAGTGAGCATGGACAAAATTTATCGCATATGAACTCAAAAAGAAAATTTGATTAAAATGAAAACAAAAAAGGGGCAAAGCAAGATTACTAACTAAGGAAAACCTTGCAAACTACCAATACAACCACAAGCTGCTACCAGGGACATTCAACCTACCTCACTGCCTAACAACCTCTCCTAAATTACCTGCTGCGAACACACACATATACTTCCTGAACATACACCACTATCTGCACATACACACACCTAACACATGCAGCATCAATACCTCTATCCTAGTCACATGCAACCAGGAACCAACCCTGAAACCACCAGAAAACAACCCTGAAACAACCAGACCAAAGCCCAAACACCATACAAAGCCTCCTTGACACAATCACTCATACCTGCACTCACATACCACCCTCACAGACTCCTTTCACCCCCAGGAATTAATTCCAGAAGTGCAAACCAGCTAAGTGCAACATCTGCATGCTAACAAAACAGTGCAGCATCACCCCAAACTATCTTACTCGCACACAAACCAACCAGACCAAACTTCACCACCTCACAACCTGCTTTACTTCCTACCAACACTCATAACAACAGGATATAACCTGCATCTCAAAACTGCAGAATACAAGCTCACAGGACCAACCTGCTATCTAAACAAACTTCCAAACTTACGAGCACCTGCAAACTTCTCCAGGACAGACCCTGCATATCATAACCTCAGGCCACACCAACCTTAACTCCCTGCACTTCTCATAAAGACCAACTACTCCTAAACACCTCTATCCTGAACTACTCCCTAGATGCCTTTTAAAGCCTCCAAAAACTACTACACTAAACCCAAAATCCACAGCCTCCTCTCTACCTCTACTCCCTTACTCCTCACACATCATCTAAACTAATTGCATAGCCTAGAACTGCCCTACAGTTACCAGCCTACAAACAAACTGCATCTTCTGAAACAGATAAGAGCAAACTCACCAAGAACCATCACAATCCCCTCATTATCTCATAGAATTGGCTGAAATTACCTTCATACTGTCAAGCATACAAGCTGACAAACCAACACTTTCGTACACCAAAGCAGGAAACATAATTAAAAATTGAGAAGAACTGAGATTTAAGAGGGGCAAAACCAAAGAAAAGATAGACATAATAAGATGAAGAAGAACTTGAGAGAGATGAAAATAAACTGAGTTCCATAGCTTCAAACATACTGCAATCACTTAAGATCTTCAGATTTGCTTATTAATCCATTATACAAACAAAATGTAGCAAACTTATGGTATGTATTTCAGGCTTAGCTAAATAATACTACAAACAATAGAAGCACTTTGAACTTTGAAAACTGGCATTATTCATGGTCTCCAACTAAACAAGCAGACTAATAGTGATGCAGCTAAACTACTAGCAAGTCGTAACTATAACTTAACTACTAAATCTTAACATGATAATAACTATACTTATCATTACACTTATCACATTATTTCAAAGTGACTGGAACATAAAGAGAAATGGACTATTACTTTTTGCGATGCAGCGATCCGGGCCGAGGATCCGAGAAAAGCGACTTCATCAAGAATGATAACTCGAACAAGAGCGACGACTTGGATAGTGATGAAGCGACAACAATAAAATCCTCAAAAAGAATGGAAAACAAAAAAATGGATTGGAATGTAAAGCTGAAATAGAAATTTTTATCTTATGCCGTTTTCCCCAATCTTTTCCATATTCTCCCTCGGTTGCCCCCTCTTTCCTCCTTTGTGAACTTAAACCCCCTGGCCCCTACTGTTGCTGCCAGACCCCTTTATTGAACCAAAACTTGAGATATATACCTCCACCTGTAGGGCTTTTTGGAGTGGGTGAAATACCTAAATGACCCTCCAACGACTCTAATCGAATATGGTTTTTGAATTCGCTGAGCTGGAGATTGGGGGGGGGGGGGGGACCAGGGAGGTACGATTCTTGGACTGATATGGTGATTAGGATTGTGAAATTTGGGAGGGAATTCACGGGTCGCGACTGAGGTTCCGGGTTTTAGCGGGTTGGGATTTTGACTGAAATGGGGAAGGGTGTGTAGTTAATTGGGTATTTTGCGCAGGTGGGATGAAATCGGGCTATGTCTTGCAATTCTAGTCCTTTTCCTCCAAAAACTAGCAATTTCATTAATTAATTAAAATTAACCCCCTTTAATTAAAAAGACCTTTTAATTAAATAAACTTTTAAGCTTAATATTAACTTAAGTTCGAGACAAAATTGGGTGTCAACAGCTGCTCCTCTTTACCCGAAAATGATGAAAGAGTTTTTAGGGTAAAGAAGTTGACGAGAAACCAATTTTTTCATGACAAAGCGAAGTACTTTGATTCCAAGGACCAAAGTCCGAGGCTTATGGGCATGGCCGAACTCCGATTTTCGAGTTGCCTACATATCTCGGGTTGAAAGAGAATCAGGCCATATGTAGTTCGACGACACTTAGACACGAAGACTCGCACGATTAACAGAAACTGACACATAAACAGGAAAGAATCAGACTGACACCTAATCTGGAATGAAAGATTAGGTAAGACTTGCTTGTTCGAGTGCGATTCTTCAGATCCTCGTTGACGAGTCTAGCTCATATCAACGATTGCCCCAGTTCACTGTCAAGAAAGAGTTCCACGTTATGCTCTAAATGCTGCTGGGGTGCTGCTAAAATCCTGTAATAAACTTGAGAAACGGTAAGCGAGTAACTGCAAACAAGACATGATAAATGGCGTAATAAATAAATAATGATAAAAAAACTTGTAGATGCTGGTTGCAATATCAATAATAAGCTTGTCTCCAATCAACTGATGAAAAAATCCGGCTTTGTGAGGCAAGATGACTTCGGGGCCGTTGGTAGACTGAAAATAAAGCAATAAAAGCTTCAATTAGTAGGAACATAAAGTAAACTTTAAATATAATCATAAGGGTAAAAAATGCTGCCTTTTCGGCAATAATCCATGATAAAGCATAATCATAAGGAGTCAATTTGAATGCAATCTTGGATTGTACTCCAACCAAAAGTAAGAATACGTCCGAAGTATTCACATTGTTTTGCATGTCTTAACAAACTTATTAGCACTGTAAGGCTATAAAAATATGTATAGAAAATGTATAAACGCCTCAGGAGGCTACAAGATGTGCTCAAGAAAGTGTGTTAATATTAAACGTCTATTGAGACCATAAAAGGTTACTCCTTAGAGGAATTTAAATAATTAACACCTTCGAGGTGACAGAAATACCCCTTTGAGGCAATAAAATTATGCCTTAGAGGCATTCGAATAACTAACACCTTCGAGGTGACATAAATACGCCTCCGGGGCAAAATAACTAACACCTTCGAGGTGACATAAATGCGCTTCCGGGGCAACAAAATTTTGCCTTAGAGGCATTCAAATATCTAACACCTTCGAGGTGACATAAATACACCTCCGGGGCAACAAAATTACGCCTTAGAGGCATTCAAATAACTAACACCTTTGAGGTGACATAAATACGCCTCTGGGGCAACAAAACTAACGCCTTAGATGTATTCAAATAGCTAACACCTTCGAGGTGATATAAATACGCCTCCGGGGCAACAAAATTTCGCCTTAGAGGCATTCAAATAACTAACACCTTTGAGGTAACATAAATACGCCTCTGGGGTGACAAAATTAACACCTTAGAGGCATTCAAATAATTAACACCTTCGAGGTGACATAAATACGCCTCCGGGGCGACAAAACTAACGCCTTAGAGGAAAGCTTGAAATATAAAGACGCTTTTCGAAAGCGTGAGAATGTGAATACATTATACTCTCTGAACTCTTCCACGGAGGAATGGTCTTGATTATAGAACAAAGTGAGCCCTCGGGATTGGAAATATCTGTAAATCATAAAAAATAGAACTTTAGTAAGCGCTCTCATGAAGCGAATGAGAAATCAAACGGATATGTTTAACAATTTGCAATAAATATGGGAATAGAAATGCCGCCTTTCGGCAATGACTCATGATCGAGTATCCAGTTTTCTATGGTAGGCTTGTTAACAATAACGCCTTCGATTGTTTACGAGTGGCTTCAATAAAATGTCTTCGATTGTGTATGATATACTTCATAATAAGGCCTCCAATTGCTTATGTGTAGGCTTCAATGATAATGACGTCTTCGCCTGTTTACGAAAAGACTTGATGTTGATACTTGTAAAATAAATGGTAGAATTGCCTGCAAAATAATTTTACATTAAATTCATATAGACATGAAAATGTCAAAGATAAAGGAGATATAAAATGAGAGTTTAAGCCGTCCGGCTTATATTTGGTGAAGCCATAAAGAGTTTAGGGTTGTCCTTGAGCAAAACTGGAGTTAATGCTTGTTTCCTGCAAAGTGTAAAGTAAAGTTGTCAATAAAGCAATAAAGTTTTGATTTTTCAAGGGAAGAAATAGAGAGAGAGAGAGAGAGAGAGAGAGAGAGAGAGAGAGAGAGAGAGAGAGAGAGAGAGAGAGAAATAAGATTTTTTTTTGCGTATACAATGAGTCAGATAACGCCTCCAATCTCGGTCAGTTATCTTGGCAATATTGTTCAATGTGTATGACAAATACTCTATGAGGAATTGATAGTTGCTAGTTTCCTCATCTTGTTGCTTTGAAAATTCCTACACTCAAAGAAAAATTGTTAGTTTTGGGGAGGGAGGGGGAGCATTTGATTCATGCTGACTCAAGCCTTCATCCTTCAACCGCTTCTTCTTCTCCCTTTGCCTAGATTTGCGATCCGTCTTTTGAGACTTGGCCAACTTATCTTTGTCAAGCAATACGGCTTTGCAAAATCTGCCCCAGTTATGATCTTTCAAATCTTCAACTTGCCTTGCAAAATTTTCCCCAGTTGCTTGCCTTAGGGGAGACTGGAAATTTTAATATTATAGAGTCGAGCCCGTTAAGAGCGCCTACGTATCCCTCCACGGGAATCAGACTGTGCGTAGTTCTGCTTACATTAATTTTTGGGGAATATGGCAATCTAAGTGCGAAGCCGAATCCGAATTGGATTGCCTACACATCTGCCCAGATGCATAGTTAGAAATTACATCATCAAAGATAAACAAACCTAAAGTATTACAAAATCTGATCGAAGCTGATGTGGTTGCTTACTTATCATGTTGCCATTCCAGGAATCAGACCAAAAGTAGTTCAAAATTACATAAAAGAGGAAATAGGGGAATCCTACGCTAGTGTAACCAAGCTCTATGTGAGTTGCTTAGGTATCCTGCCTTGGGAATCAGGTCACGCGTAGTTCGCTTTACAATTAAATTTACATAAAATGAGAAAAACACTTGCTTGCACCGCTTGTAAGCTATCTTGATTGTACTTGGATTGATAAATTTTGGTCAGACTTTAAGAGTGAGAGCCTTCTTGCAAATGAGATAATTTTCAACAACAGTCATGCTACTAAATCTCCGGGCATTGGTTCTCTCATCTGGATTGATCAATCTTCAATTAAATCTTGGATCTTGTGTTTAAGAGCAACACATTCGTTAGTTTCGTGCTTGAAAAATTCTGCATGGTAAGCACAATATTTGGTTCCATCAACCCATTGTGGGGGAGGGTCAAATGTACCATTTCTTGATAATGGTTCTAGCATTCCCACATCTTTTAATCTTTCATATAATTGAGCCTGTGGTTCACCTAAAGATGTGAATTTTTGACATTGCTTCTTCTCATATTTGGGATGCGATCCTGCTGGCATAGACTGACGGGCTGCAGGTATAGGAATGTTCCATCGACAGCTATGATGGGTCTACAGTATTCCCAACCTTTGATAGATGCCCCACAAGCGAAAAACATATATTTGAACCTATACAATACAGGGTGCAGTGTTACTAGTAACATCCCATCAAAAAATATCCATGGAGTCCCAGCTTTTTGAACTGTGACTCCATGTAATATATATATTGAGTCTCAGTATTTAATCATGAGACTCTATATATAAAAACTAGCGAGTCCCAGTATATAACTATGGGACACCAACAAAATAAATACCAAGTCCCATATCTTTTTACTGGAACTTCATCCAAAAATAATTGAGACTGCGCAGTTATTTTTCCATATCTTTTACCTGTTCACAGTGTCATTTTTCAAGGCAATGTGTGTGCCTGGATTAATGTCTCTCAGCACATGTAAATATGCAAATAGCTTTTGAACGTTCTCTTCAGGGCTATTGATCAAATTCACACCTTCTTGTATAGCACGCCATGCCTTATTATTAAGAATTTTCAACTCCCAGTTTCCTTCTTATCACTGCAACGACAAAATTAGGTTTGACTGAATATTTATCATCTCGGATATTCTCAACAATCTCATCTCTCTCTCACAATTTTTGAAGTAGCATATTTTTTATCTCTTTTTCTACTGTCAACTAAGCAACTGCGATTCTTCTGAAACTTCAATATTTTGAACAATGTGGATTTTTTAATCCTGGAAGAGCGAAGACTCCAGTCAGATCTTTCGTTTGCGCATAACAGTGCATATCTCGTTATGCTCGATCTAATAACATTGAATTCAAATTGATGTGCAATTGCTATTGTTAGAAAACATCTAGTCTGACCTTGCTTGTTTAGAAAAATGAATCCAACTCTTATGTCATCCAATATTGCTTCTTCTTTGAGTATTGGACGAGGTGATTCTTTCACTTTCTTCTTTGAAGACCTCTTTCTTTTCTGCATGGCAGTTGATGTCTCAGGTTGTTGAAGAACGATAGCTTCTTGTTTAGAGTTTTAAGTATTCATTAATTGATTCATGACAGTATCTACTGGTTCGACTTGCACAGGTGGAGGAGTTAACGTAATAACTTCAAATGCATCATCATTGTCGATTTGCATTATCATTTGTCCTTCAAATGATGCAGTAGGAGGTGTTGTACTGAAATTTAGAGGACTAACAAGAGGATGTGATGTTACATTTTCTAAAAGAGGGGATTGTTAAAGCGGTGTTGATGTAATAGGAGGAGTGTTATTAAAAATCTCAAACTACGGAGATCGTTCTGTAATATCAATTATGAAACATCATGTGCTTTAAGAAGAATTGCTCTTCATCAAGTGTAAGCAGCTTATTAAATCATCAGTTTTCCTAATAGCTACCCCTTTACTTGTACGAAGATTCATATCAAACCATATGACTGCCTCAAACTTATCTTCATCTAAATCTCTAGATTTGAAAAGTTTTTTTTCTAAAATCTTCAACTGTATTTCTTTCACTGTGCAGAGAAAGGCTTGTCTGATGATCTTGATATCTATAATGTGTCGTCCATTTGCAATTGAAAGCAACAACAATACAGATTTCACCCATCCCTACTATTTTTGTTTGCAAAAAACAGTTTCATCATATCAATAAATATAGTAAAATGACCTGGACAACTGCTATAGTAAGATTCATACTGCTTATTTTTTACTTGCTTGTAAAAAGGCCACAACACAAAATACTGCAAGTGTGCTTCAACAATGAACTAAGTCCAAGTATTTTATCATGCGATTCTTATTAATTTCATCTCTATTTTCAACTAAGGACAACAAGTCACAGTATATGGCAATGTAGTAATACTTCAATAATGAACTAAGTTCCAGAATACTATACTTTGACTCTTATGAATTTTATCTCAGAACAATAAAGGACAGTATATAGTATTGTAGGTATGCTTCAGGAATAATAATGGGACTCTTTTGATTAAATATTCATAACCATAGCATAAAATACTGGACTTTTGATTGAATACGGAGCTAAGTCTCAGATTTTTAATACAGTAATTTTTCTATCTCCTTCTGCAGATTTTAAAGTTTTCAGTTTCAATTTTTAAGACTGAAACTACTAAAATTATTTCAGTATACGCAAAGTCGCATAGCAACAACAAATTCGTTGAATGAATTGCATATTTTACAGTAAATATAAGCTCATAATCAACAACTTTTATTTGAATCCCTTACTTTATATTTTTAAAACGCTTAAATTACTGCAAAAAATTAATAATAGATTGAAAATTCAACGCATAAATTGAAAAAATAGATCTCAAATTATAAATTAACTGATAGATTTTGAATCAAAATTAGCAATAACATAACGCATAAATATAACAGAATATGTACCTTTTTTAAACGTTGTTACGCAGATTTGATTTTGAATTTGAATCTGCGTTTCTAGGGAAGAGAAATATTGTTGTGATTTTTGAGATTCCGTGTTTTTACTCTGTTTTTAGAGGCAGATCTTTATTCTATTTTAAATATAGATGTAAGTTTTATAAGGGATAATTTTTTAAAATTAAATGTGTGGGTTGTTGCCACGATAGTAGCGTGTAAGTGTGTGGGGGGAGATTTTTGGCTATTTCTCAATGAATTGTGAAATAGTGGATGAAATTCATTGAGTGGGTCGAAATTTGGCTACTGATCAATTTTTTGCCATACTTTATGCATAATGTTGCATACTCTGCATGTGCATATTATGTGCATAATTTATGCATAATGACTATAGAAATTATTTATGTTAAATTCTTAATACATTTTTTATGGAAATTACGGCCACAGTAAATGGAGGAACAAGTTTTGAGATTTAGCTTCTTTTTTAATATAGTTTTTGGAGATATTTTTTTTCTTAAATTATTCTGGAAACAATGTCTACTTATACAACTTGGCAATTTTTCAAAATGAATTTTTCAAGTTTCAAAAACTGAATTAACCACTTCTTCAAGTTTTTACTCGGAAAATTTAAATTTCTTTTCAAATAAATTATATGTCCAAACACCACTTCAAATTTCAAAAACTTATTTTTTTCAAATTTCAACCAAATTTATGTCCAAACGCTAGCTTCGGAAGAGATTTCTTGAATCCACACTTTGCTTTAAAAACCTTTTGCCAAAGAATAATTGGTGGTGTAGAGGAAATTAGAAAAGGAATTCCCAGAGAAATCATGTAGATATAATTGGAAGGTTCTCCAGGATTTTTTTTCTAAATCAAAAGGGTAGTTGTAGTGTCCCCCACAAAATTTTATTAAAGTTCATTTGAGTTTAATGCTCTAGGTCGCTTAAACAGTTTGTTTTATGTGGAGAAAAGTAAAGATTTTAGATTAATGTGTTGGAATGATGAATTGAGAAATATCATAGGTTGCGAGAAAATCAATAAAGCGAAGCAGGTTAATGTGTTGGAATAATAAGTTGATCATCATTCTTTAAGCACAATTGTATGCCAATTATAGTCTTAGATCCTATTTGGACATGATTTGGAATTGAGATTTAGAATTTGGAATTTGAAATCAAATTGATTTGATTTGATGTTGAAATTTGTTTGGACATACAATTTGAAATTGTTGAATTTCTTAAGTTGTATCTTTTCTCATAAACATGAAAATCCCTTAATTTTTGAAAACTATAAAAACTTCCCCAACTTTATAGAATCCTACAAAATGAGAAAATCATAGTTCATAAACAAAGTATTAGAATATGCTAAGATGCTACATTAATAAATTACATATCTTCATAATCCTTTTATAAATATATGATTACATGTTATTACAAACATTCAAATATTACATAATTTTTCAAAGATCCACTTTCAAAAAATCAATAATTGTAGCAACTAGCTATTTTTTAATAAAATATTCTACATGGTATGGACTATCTCTTCACGTCGAGCACGAGTTATTTTATACAAAATAAAATATGGGTCTCTTTTAATAAAATATAAACTCCTCAATCAAGTTTTACATTTTAAAAACATGAATCAAGATTTGGAATTTCAAATTCTATCTTTTTTAGAGAATTTGGAATTTGAATCAGAATTTGAAGTTTAACTTGAAATTGTGTGAAATTTCATGAAGAAACGTTAATTTGAAGTCAATATTTGAATTACAACTCACAAATCTTATGGACAAATGCTAGCTTAGAAATCTAGTTTTGCAACGCTTCATTCTTGAAATTTTATGAATCAGGTTATTAGTATTTTAATCAAATCTGATAAATAAATAAAAAAATAAGCCAAGTATCATACTTACGCGATACAATGCTAAAATGAATTCTTGGGAAATTTTGTCCAAAATGTAGTACAGTGGAGGCCCACAACACAAATAAAGTCCCAAAACTCAAATTTTAAGGCTTTACCAACGATAGCACCAATATAGAGCTAAAGGTCCGTCGTCTGGTTTATATGTACTAAAAATGGAGATTTTGGTTGAAACTAAGAGGTGAAGAGTTATAGCTTGGATATCTGAGAAGAGATACTTTTTCCAGGGATCAGATTCACCACCCATGTAAGTATAATTATGATGATTTGGTATATGTATAGTCCATATTATTAGCCCTAACACCAAGAACATTATCTATCTTTATTTTAAATATTACAAATAAGAGATACGGTCCGGTCAGAATGGATTATGTACGTTAAAATCAAAATCAAACTAACAAAATAAGTTTTAAACCAAAAAGATAGCATATAATAAAATTTACCTATTTTGTTAACAAACCAACTGGTATTTCTCGTTCTTTTTGTTGCCATTAAAAAGGAATTAATCATCTTCATTCATTAGATGACATAAAGCAGTAAAAAGGAAAAGACTAGAAAATTAAAAGAGAACAAGTGAGAAATAAAGTCATCTATCCTTTTTCTTTATCTAACCTTCTAGAGAGTTCGGGTGAAACAACCTCGGTCAGTCGTTTCAGAAGTTTAGGACTTCGATTGGCGTGACGAAATCTGGTTAGGCCATGCGGGCACCCGACATCCTCCCCTAGACCCGTCGGGCAAACCCATACCAATTAAATTAGGAAAATGAATATAACAATTCATAAATAAGGATAAAACTTTAAAAAAAATACATACATACTGATACCTCTAAGCTGTATAAAAGAAATTATAGCTGACTACCCAACATACTAGGTTTAGGGCTATCCAGACTAGGCATATAAGAGTACAAAAAAAGACAGATACCTCCTGAAGGGAGCAAAATACAACTGAAATGATAACCAATAAACTGGTGGCCATCCGGAATAAAAGCTGGCTCACCCTGACAGCTGAAGTCGTCTTCGCTCCTTCACAACGTGGCGAACTGAATCCTGGAGCGAACCTGCCGAAATGAAATAGATAGACAAGAAACTAACAACAAACAAGGGTGAGTCAAAAGGACTCAATAAGTGGGGCAGACTAGCCACGTCAAAGAATAAGATAGCTAGCCAGGGAGAAGAAACAGATAAACCAAATTCTTTTTATTTTAATTAATAAAAAGGCAGGGCCAGATAACAACCGAAAACACGTAAGAAACTTCTAAACTCAACCAAGGGTGCGTGCCAGAACATATCAACAAATAAGCAATGCACATATAAGCAGAACAGTATTCATGTACCGTAAGTCTACACAATGGTATGAATTGAGATGAAATGAAATGAAGTGAGATGAAATGAAATATGATGTAAAGGTCACATGTGCCCGTAATCCCATCCCGAAGCTGATACTCCTGCATTCGAGGGGAATCCAATCTGATAACCAACTGGAGCGGAATACTCCTGCTCTTGGGGCGGAATACTCCTGCACCCGATATAATATAAACCAGAGGCGGAATATTCCTGCACTCTCCTGGGGCAGAATACTCCTGCACCCAATATAATATAAAGCTGAGGCGGAATACTCCTGCACTCGATATCTGACATAAGAGCGGAATACTCCTGCTCCTGGGGCGGAATCCTACGACCCTCAATATGATACAATGGAGCGAAATCCTCCTGCTCCTGGGGCGGAATACTCGTGCACCCAATATGATATGCAATGTAATGCATATGAATGACATATAATGCATATGAATGCAATGTGATGCAATAATAACCCTTCACCGGCACGGGACTCTCATCGACAGCCGGGAAGTAGATGCCAACTTACAGCCAGGGTACAATGCTCAGATCCTCAATGCGATACCAACAATAGGACATAAAATATAATATACAATGTAAATCCAAAGCTAAGGCGTAATGAGTACGCCGATCGGCAGCTACACACGTAAGGAATACGTGGTAGAAAATCACGAGGCCAGGTGCCTCCAAAGAAATGGATATAAACACTTACCTTGTTATAAAGTTAGCACAATTACTCAACAACTACTTTGTCCTTTGAATTCATTGCCAAACGATCCCACTCTATTCAATAAGCAGAAAAATATATCAAATTAGGCTAAAGGCTTCATTCCTCACATCTTAGGGCAATCCAGGTAGGAACCTGATACCCTATTCGCATACGCAATACACAGGCCAGGCCTACGTACAGGGTTTCAGGTCACATAACCAAACCCTAAATAAATTATATTTATATGTTGCCCATAACTCACTGAGTACGAATATATAATTATTTCCATTATCGGGGTCCAATTGACCCTTCAAACTATTAATTGAACTTATTAAAACGATGTCTAATATTCCAAGTTTTACTGTTAAAATATATTCAAACATACGTAATAATATGCATTAAGATAATTACCTGAATGTTGCAGGGTGAAAATTCTATCTTTTCCCCGGCTCTTTTCTCATTTTCTGGCATTTTTTTCCAGCATTGCTTCTCATTTCTGTTCAAATTCGTTAAGCTTCTGTTTCTGTGTAGTACACTTCGTCCTTAGCTTGAAAAGCAAAGGACCACCGCCTCACACTCTTTTCTTTCTATCTTTTCCTTTTTTTTTTCTTTTTTCTTTTAAAATTCGCTGCTACGGTAAAAATTAAAACGGTACCCTACGATATTCGAAATAATTCCAAATTTTGCATACAAGTTATACAAAATATATGTAACATACTCAAGAAGGCGGATCTCAAATTTGACTCCCGAAACTTAAGATGCGAATTTAAATGAAAAAGGTCAAATTATTTAACTTTCGACATTTTAGCGAAAACTAACCGAACAACATCGAAATTCACTTTCGAAAGTTCACAAAAGTCATAAATAATCATACGAACCCAACGGTGCTTTCGGATTTCGAATCGGAGTTCATTCGCCAAAACCGAGCTCGAAAATCTCTTTTTAATATTTATCGATAATAAAAACTGAAACCTTCTTCCGATGCCTACCAAACGAGGTCTGATTTAGCTCAAATTTTACAGACAGATCCTAATGGATATTACTAATATTTTAAAATTATCAGCACGCCAATCGGAGTCCTAACTTCCAAAACGATTGACCGAGGTCGTTTCATTCTCCTCCACTTAAACTCTCGTTCGTCCTCAAACAAGCCTAAGTCTAAAGCAAGATTCACACAGATAACAAGAGAACTTGCACTACCTTCATGAGCTACTCCACGGGCATTATTTTCTGATTACAGGATCAGAATTATAACACGCATATCGAACTCTTGGATAAAAACATAGCTGGATAATATCATAACGCCGTTGGCCAGCTTATTTTGACTAAACTGACCCTTCCTCGATCACGAGAGGAGAGTTTTACTTTTTCAAAGCAAAGATACACGGAACTTTGAATGGGTTAACATCATTCAGGCGATAATCACCTCTTTGATATACCTTTCGATATAGAACAGGTCGATGAAACTAAGAATTAGCTCACGCTTGATACAATAGGGGGAGCTTTTGAAGTACCTTGTCACTAATGATTATAGAAGATTTGATGCAAGCTATATTATTTTTACAAACACACTATGCAACATCTCAGTTGATGTTAGTGTTGTTCCGCAAGCTCCTTGTGGGAATTTAGTTACTCATATCCTAATGTATGTCAAAGGTTCATCAAAACAGGGTCTATCATATAAGGATAAGGATCATACAAATACTACTGGATAGTATGATGCAGAGCAGGAATGATATTCAGACTGAACATCTACTTCAGGGTATTGTCTTTAAATTAGAAATAATATGACTTGAAAAAGTGAAAATAAAAGAGACATGTTGTTGGACCATGAGCTGAGGCAGAATACCAGCAACAACGTTGATTACATGAGCACTTATAACGCTAAAGTAACTTCTCAAAGAGTTGAGGTGTGAAGGAAATATGCCAATGTTGGATGGACGATAAGCTGCACTAGACCTTTAACTCTAAAATTTCATGAGGTAAAACAATGTCAGTATGAGGATCCAGTTCTAGTTTAATACAGACAGATAGCCAGAAGAAAACCGGAGTCACCATACAGGGTTACTACTGACGGTGTTTTCATGTATAAAGATAGACTTTGTGTTCCTGATGTTGTAAGTTTACGTAGACAGATTATGATAGAGGCACATTATTCCAAATACATTGTTCATCCAGGTTCGACTAAGATGTACCATGGGCAGTTTATTAGATAATCACCTTGTTTAACTGACACGACCCGAATTCTCGGTTAGGCCATGCAGGTACCCGACCATCTCCCCCTAAACCTGTCGGGTGAACTCTATTGACTGAATCGATATAAATTGCAAAGAATTACCTTGAAATGAAAATGAACCAAATTTTAACAACATAAGATAACTCTCAAGAATATACAAACATACAAGTTGTCTGAATAATACAACTAACTACCCAGAATACACAGTTTTAAAGGTTTCCAGATCAGACATCTAAGAAGGCCAAAATATATACACACCTCCCGAAGGGAGCAAAAGTAAGGAAAACTGTAATATCTGAAGTTGGTGGCCGCAATGAACACGATTGCTCACCGTAAACAGCTGAGAACGTACTACTCCTCAATCACGGCGCGACTGGCTGGGTCCTATAGCAGAATCTACTGAACGAAAAGAAAAAACAAGGACAAATAGGGGGTGAGTCATAAGGATTCAATAAGTGCGAACAAACTAGCAACCTCGAAAAATAGATACACTAGTCAGGGAAACGGAACCAGACAACAATCAACAAATAAGCAATGCGCATTTAAGCAGAACAGTAGTCATGTACAAAAAATCCACGCAATAGTATGAAATGAAATTGAATGAGATGAAATTAAATGAAATGAAATGAGATGCAAAGGGTCACATGTGCCCGTAATCCCATCCCGAAGCGGAATACTCCTGCATTCGAGGGGAATCCAATCTGCTAACCAACTGGAGCGGAATACTCCTGCTCTTGGGGCGGAATACTCCTGCACCCGATATAATATAAACCAGAGGCGGAATACTCCTGCACTCTCCTGGGGCATAATACTCTTGCACTCGATAAAATGTAAAGCTAAGGCGGAATACTCCTGTAGTCAGTATGATATGCAATGTAATGCATATGAATGCAATGTGATGCAATAATAACCCTTCATCGGCGCGGGACTCTCATCGACGGCCGGGAAGTAGATGCCAACTCAAATCCAAAGTACAATACTCAGATTCTCAATGCAATACCAATAACAGGACATAACATATAATTTAGAATGTAAATCCAAAGCTAAGGCGTAATGAGTACGCCTATCGGCAGCTACACTCGTAAGGAACACGTGGTAGAAAATCCACGAGGCCAGGTGCCTCCAAAGAAATGGATATAATCACTTACCGTATTCCAAAGCTAGCCCTGTTATTCAACAACTGCTTTTTCCTTTGGATTAACTGCCAAACGATCCCGCTCTATTCAATAAGCAGCAAAATTATATCAAATAAAGATAAAGGCTTCATTCCTTATGTCTTAGGGCAATCAAGTTAAGAACCTGATACCCTATTTGCTTACGCAATACGCAGGCCAGACCTATGTACAGGGTTCAAAGTCCCATAACCAAACCCTAAAAATATATTTATATGTTGCCCATAACTCACTGAGTACGAATATATAATCATTTCCATCATCGGGGTCCAATTGACCCTTTAAACTATCAATTTAAGTCATTAGAGCAATGTCTAATATCCCTATTTTTACCGTAAAAATATATTCAAACACACGTAATAAGCTAAGATAATGTGTTAACATCATTACCTAGAGATTTGGGGTAGAAATTCTACTATTTTCCACCTCTTTTTCCTTTTTTTCCTATTTCTTTTCCAACTTTTCTTTTCTATGTTTTGTTGTAATGTTTCTGTTGTATATCGTACTAGATGCTGCTAGGGGGATTAAATCCCTTAGCAACCGACTTTTTAATTTTCAATTTTTTTTATAACAAATTCGCTACGACGATTAAAATTAAAATGGAATCCTAGAAAAGTCGAAATGATCCCAAATTTTTCAAGTAAGTTATAGAAAATATATGTAACATACTTGCGAAGACGGATCTCAAATCGGACTCCCAAAACTCAAGATGCGAATTTAAAGAAAAAAGGTCAAATTATTTAACTTTCGGCATTTTAGCGGAAACTAGCCGAACAACATCAAAATTCACTTTCAAAAAATCACAAAAGTCACAAATAATCATACGAACCTAACGGCGCTTTCAGATTTTTAATCGGAGCTCATTCGCCAAAACCGAGCTCAAAAATCTTTTTTTAATATTTATAGACAATAAAAACTGAAACCTTCTTCCGATGCCTACCAAACGAGGTTTGATTTAGCTCAAATTTTTTCAGACAGGTCCTAATGGACCTTACGAATATTTTAAAATTATCAGCACGCCAATCGGAGTCCTAACTTCCGAAACGACTGACCGATGTCGTTTCATTCTCCTCCACTTAGACTCTCGTTTGTCCTCGAACGAGTAAGAGTCTAAAATAGATTTCACACCTCTAATGAGAATGCTTACAGCAATTTTCAATGACATTTACTACGAAACCAAAATCATATACAATGATAAGAACTTTTAGGCTTTAAAGATCAAGATCGAACTTGAATCGTCGAAGAGGTAAGGATACCTCTCGCGCATACTGGACTCAAGCTCCCAAGTGTCCTTCTCATGAGGACGATTATTCCATCGCACTCGAACCATCGGAATCTGCTTCGAACGAAGTTTTCGGACATCACGCGCAACTATAGCAACTGGGAACTCCTCGTTAGCTAGATTCACATCTAGCTGAGCAGGGTCTAATTCGATCACTTCGGAAGGATCTCAGATACACTTCCGGAGCATCGATACATGGAAAACTGGGTGAACTAGCATAGAAGCTGGCAAGTCGAGCCGATAAGCTACCTTACCAATACGCTTCTCGATACAGAAAGGGCCAATGAACCTGGGACTAAGCTCTCCTTTCCTACCAAACCTCTTTACACCTCGCATCGGTGACACTTTCAGAAATACCATGTCCCCGACCTCGAACTCTAACTCTCGGCTCCTCCGGTTCGAATATGAAATCTGCCTGCTCTGGGCGGTCCGTAAACGATCCTGAATAACATGAACAACATCAAGATTCTGACGAACTATATCTGAACTCATCACCTCGACATCTCGAGACTCAAACCAGCCAATAGGAGAACGACATCGACGACCATATAAGGCCTCAAATGGAGCAATCTGAATAGAAGACTGATAGCTATTATTATAAGAGAACTCTGCTAACGCCAAATGATCATCCCAGTAACCCCCGAAGTCCAATGCACAAGCTCTCAGCATGTCTTCTAAAATTTGAATAACCCGCTCGGACTGGCCGTCAGTCTGAGGATGGAATATTGTGCTAAGCTGCACCTGGGTCCCCAACTCTCTCTGAAAAGACTGCCAAAACTGAGAAGTAAACTGGGAACCATGATCTGAGATAATAGATACAGGAGTACCATGCAGCCTAACCACCTGCTCAATGAAAATCCAAGCCAATCTCTGAGCTGAATCAGTAGTCTTTACAGGGATAAAATGAGCGAATTTAGTCAGTCTGTCGACAATGACCCAGAGAGAATCGTGGCGCTGCAGGGTCTTTGGCAGACCAACTATAAAATCCATTGTGATGTGCTCCCACTACCACTAGGGAATGGGCAATGCTTGGGCTAACCCTGCTGGTCTCCGGTGCTCGAACTTAACCTGTTGACAGTTCAAGCAACGAGATACATATCAAATACATCTCTCTTCATCCCCTTACACCAGTATAGCTCTCGGAGGTCCTGATACATTTTTGTAATACCAGGATGAATGGAATAACGCGAGCTATGAGCTTCACCGAGCACTGACTGCCTCAAATCCCCAACATCAGGAATACAGAGTCGACCATTAAACCGAAGAATTCTATCTGAATCAAGCTCGAAGGAGGGAACTCCTCCACTTAGGACACGACCACGCAACTCCTGCACATGAGAATCCTCAAACTATCTTCCCTTAATCTGACTGACTAAGGAAGATTGAGCTGCAATACACGCTAAGACTCTACTGGAGTCTGGAAGAAGAAATCTCACGCCAAAGTCGCCAAGAGACTGCAATTCTCGGGCCAATGGTCTCATGTCAGCATAAAGAAAAGCCATGCTGCCCATGGACTTCCTGCTCAAAGCATCTGCTACCACGTTCACCTTCCGCATAGTCGACCCGGATTTCGACTAGGCCGTGCGGGCACCCGACATCGTGTTACACCCCGTATGTCTAAAGTGACGTATATCATTCTAATGACATGTTAAGGATGATTTAAGTGAGTTTAAAGACATAATATTACCAAAGAAGATGTTTATATATTGAATATGAAGTTTGGGAAAAGTCGGATTTAAGTTGAGGAAAAACCGACTAAGGAATTGCCTTGTAACAGAGCTTTTTTCGGCAGTTAATTTTGTGTGTTATATGAGGTTTTTTGGGGACATATCATATACCAAATCGAAGGTCTTGGAGTGTAGTTTCTAAAAATTTTGATGGTTTGTTCATTCAATATTTGGATAAAAAGATATGAGCATCAAAAGTCAGGCCAGAAAAAGGGACATAAGCGCAAAAGAGGATTCAAGTATAAAAGGAAAAATTGGCCTCCATCTCGTCATTTCGAGAAATCTAAAGGGAGAAACAGTGGTTTCATCAAGTTGTAAGCAAATTTTATGGTTTTGAAGGATGGGCATCAATCTTAACTCGAAATTGAAGACAGATTGCGTTAAAACGCTCTACGCAATTAAGGTAACGTTATGCTACCTTCAATTTCGTCTATAGCTTGAGTTTTATAATTACATCATGACTAAGTAAAGTGCCTAAATTCTGTATTATAGCTTGTTTAAGCTTTAGAAGGTGTGGAATTCAAAGGAAACAAGGTTTAGAAGCAAGAAACATCAAAGGTATGTAGACTAAACCTTTCTTTTTGGAAAGGCACGTATCTTGTAGCTTTTGAAGTTTTTCTTAGTTCCAAACATGGTTTTTCTTGTTGGTTACTTGTATATAATCAGAGGAACCTTGTATATACTTAATTTGGTACTAAAATCTGAGGTGAAAGACATTTAAATCAGCAAGGCAAAACGTTTCAAAATCTGGAAAATTGTTTTGATCTTTGGACAGTTGTTCGTATATTGATCATAACTTCTGGTACAAAATTGATATTTAGATTATTAAAGAATCCACAGAACCCTAAGACATATATCTAAAATTTTCATGAGACCATGAAGTCTATATCTTTAATCTACACTCTAAAAATTAGGTCGAAAGGTAGGACAGTGGTGTTGTCCAGACATTCTATCAACGAATTTGTTATGTCATCCAGTCGTCTCATCTTGTTATCCATTTAACATGTTTATATTATCAGTTTATCCAGGTATGCATTCCCGTGTGTAGTATAGTGCTGGTTCTGTTTTTGCAGATTATCCAGTTTCAGGGGAAACTCTGCCGAAAATTTTATGGAAATTCAAAGAGTTGGACAAATTCTGAGTTCTAGGTTGTGTCTATAATTCTATCCAGAGTTTTCTTCTATTACTTTGAGTCCATATCTATTGTTTCCACATGTGTTATGTCTCATACATACTTATACTTATATTGTGATCATGTTATGTGTTATTTGGAGTCCTCCAGAGAGGCTGGACATTGGACACACAGTCCGATCGCGTGGGTATCAGGTTCCTAACCGGATTACCCTAAGATGTGGGGAGTGAAGCCTTTAGCCTTATGTGATATATTTTTCTGCTTATTGAACACAGTGAGATCGTTTGTCAATGGATCCAAAGGACAAAGCGGTTGTTGATTATCCGTACTAACTTTTGGAAAAGGTAAGTGTTTATATCCATTTCTTTGGAGGCACCTGGCCTCGTGGATTTTTTACCTCGTGTTCCTTACGTGTGTAGCTGCCGATAGGCGTACTTATTATGCCTTACTCTTCAATTTACATTGTATATTGTATATTAGATGTTATGTCCGGTTGTTGGTATTACATTGAGGATTTGAGTATTGTACTCTGATATTGCCGGTGAAGGGTTATTATTGCATCATATTGAGGGTAGGAGGATTCCTCTCTCGGAGCCGGAGGATTCCGCTCCATCGCATCATATTGAGGGTAGGAGGATTCCGCCCTCGGAGCAGGAGGATTCCGCTCCATTGCATCATATTGAGGGTAGGAGGATTCCGCCCACGGAGCAGGAGGATTCTGCTCCATTGCATTACATTAAGGGGTAGGAAGATTCCGCCCCAGGAGCAGTAGGATTCCGCTCCATTGCATCATATTGAGGGTAGGAGGATTTCGCCCTAGGAGCAGGAGGATTCCGCTCCATTGCATCATATTGAGGGTAGGAGGATTCCGCCTTCGGAGCAGTAGGATTCCGCTCTATTGCATTATATTGAGGGGTAGGAGGATTCCGCCCCAGGAGCAGGAGGATTCTGCTCCATTGCATCATATTGAGGGTAGGAGGATTCCGCCCTCGGAGCAGGAGGATTCTGCTTCATTGCATCATATTGAGGGTAGGAGGATTCCGCCCTCGGAGCAGGAGGATTCCGCTCCATTCATTTGACACATGTGACCCTTTGCATCATATTTCATTTCATTTCATCTCATATCATTTCATTTCATTTCACACCATTGTGTAGACTTGTGGTACATAACTACTGTTCTGCTTTTATGTGCATTGATTATTTGTTGATATGTTTTTGGTCGTATTTCTAGTTGAGTTTATGGTTTCATACGTGTTTCCGGTTGTTATCTGGCTCTGCCTTTTTTATAATTTAAATAAGAGGAATTTGGTTTATCTGTTTCTTCTCCCTGGCTAGCTGTCCTATTCTTTGAGGTGGCCAGTCTGCCCCACTTATTGAGTCCTTTTTACTCACGTTTGTTTGTTGTTTGTTGTTTGTTTCTTGTCTATCTATTTCGTTTCGGCAGGTTCGCTCCAGGATTGAGTTCGCCATATTGTGAAGGAGCGAAGACGACTTCAGCTGTCAGGGTGCGTCAGCTTTTATTCCGGATTGCCACCAGTTTATTGGTTGTTGTTTCAATTGAATTTTTCTCCCTTCAGGAGGTATTTGTCTTATTTTGTACTCTTAGATGTCTAGTCTGGATAGCCCTAAACCTAGCATGTTGGGTAGTCAGCTGTAATTTCTTTTGTGCAGCTTAGAGGTATCAGCATGTCTGCTTCTTTTTCTAAGTCTTGTTCTTATTTATGAATTGAATTATATTTATTTTCCTAATTTAATTGGTAAGGGTTTGTCCGATGAGTCTAGGGGAGGATGTCGGGTGCTCCTACGGCCTAGCCGAAAATTTGGGTCGTGTCAGTTGGTATCAGAGCCCGGTTTAGAGTCTATCCAGACTAAGATAGTGTCTAGTAGAGTCTTGCTGATGGGTACGTAGACATCCGTACTTATCTACGAGAGGTTATGATGGCATTTAGAAAGTTTCACTTCCTTCTTTTCTGATCGTGCGTCGGTCTAGGATGCAATAGTATTTACGTTAATTCCTTCGTGGCAATTGTTAACCCTCGTGCGACAAATCAGCAAATGGTATGAGTTCAAGACGAAGCAGTTTGGCCTGGGTTTAGCACTGACGAAGCGCCGAGTGTTTTGATCGTGCTTACGATCTAGTTACGGAGGTCCCAGCTGTACGAGCTCATGATAGGCAAGGGAGCAGGGCCTTGTTGTTCCCTTGGCTCTCTACGATGCTTTTACGAGAATCTTGCCGACGCAGATACCATAAGAACCTGTTATTTGCTGGGCAGCCTATTAGGTTGACGCATGTGCAGATGTTCGGTCTCAGGGAGCTCCTATTCCGGTTCTTAATATTGATGCAGAAAATTATGTTCCGGAGACAGCATGTGTTGTGCGTCTAGTTATTCTGGCTGGTTAGTTAGCCTGAGTAATGGCTCGGTCCGAGTGTCCGAAGAGGTTGCATTATTTTACGCGGTTGAACCTTATAATATTCTTAAGCAATACATCAGATAAACCTCGTGATTTTTTTTAAAAAAAAATAAAATGATGTCAGTGTATCCTTCAGGCTCTTGATTATATCGAGCGGTATCGTGTTGATTATTCTGCTTTCCAGTTTTAGGGGTCCAGCCTTGAATTGGTGGGCCGCTCTCTTATTAGCTAACTTTGTTCGATATTTCTCCTAGATTCGTGGAAAAGTTCCTTTCGAGTAGCGACCGAAATGAAAAGTGTTGCCAGTTTGAGTGGATTGGACAGGGTAGCCTATCGGTTGACCTGATGGTGTTTCAGAATATGAGATTGAATTCTATAGAATGGCTGAATATGCATTAAAACTAGTCCATGGACCTTCCGAGAATGTTCAAAGATTTATTGATGACCTTTCCCATTCCCGTGAGGTCCCAGATGGCTCGAGGGATTGAGGTCGGGACTTCATTATGTTGTTGTTGATATTGCTCAGAGGTATTAGGCGTACCATAAGTTAGAGCGGGAGAGAAAGAGATCCCACGACCCTTGTAGGCACCATACCTCCTTTGGAGGTAAGAGTTCTGATTATTTTGGGAGGTTACGTGCCAGGTTATCTCAGCTTGTAGAACGTGATTCTCAGAGTGCGCGGGTAGTTCATCAAGATTAGACTCAGCTTTCTCTTTGTAGCTATCAACAATCTGTCCTGCTTCTATTTTTCAGTGAAAAGGTGTCATCATTGTTGTGAATCTGGTTATCCTTTGAGTAGTTTTCCTTTACTGCGGCAAGTAGGCAGTCGCCCTTTCTCTCGTCATTAGGCACTTGCGCAGTCGCAAGGGGATTTCATTTAGATCTCAGTCAGCCAGAGAAATGCCACCATTCAGTAGAGGTCGAGAGCGTGGTGGCAGTGGTTCTTCAGAAGGTGATTAAAAGGGTAATGGCTCAACTCAGCTGCAGAGGCAGTTCTATGAACTGCTAGTTTGGCAGGATGCTGAGGCATCCGATGTAGTACACCCATGTAATTCTTCTTTCATTATATGTGAGTAAGATTTTATTCTTCCGATCGGTCTAAACTTCATTTTCTTACCATGTTTCCATGGCTTCCTTGGATATTGTTTCTATTAAGAATCGATTGTGGTAGAGGGGTGAGCTTCTAGTATGATTTATTCAGGGAATTTGTGAGACCCTACTAGTTTATCTGATTTAAATGTGAGAGATTTGGGGGTGAGTGTCAGTATCGTCTGCTTGGCATCCCGTTGTATCACTTTCTCTTATTATATTAATTCCATTTACCTCTCTTCTCGGAATTCCGTGTTGGTTGGATGATGGGATTCTAGTTCATCACCATCAGAGAGTGTATTGTCTCTTCCTGTGTAACGTGGTTATTAAGTAATATTCGATCTACGTATCTCCTCATGGTTCGAGATGCTAGTAAATTCATGTTATCCAATGAGCTTTTCTGGGTTAGAAAAGGGTTTCTAGTAAATTGTCAGAGTTTCCTTCTTATTGGGAGGTCAAATTTGCATGGATGTTGTTCCATAAAGCTCATTTAATATATGTTTCTTTAATTGCGATTCTTGGGCTACTTTGACTCGTAAGTAGTCTAGCTTTGGTAGCCAAGCAAATAAGAAGATGAGCTTCCTGAAGCTCTAATTATTTCTATCCTCAGTCCGTTGCCATCTCTTCTTTATCCGGCACTAGTGAGCTTAGCCAGTCAGTAGCCTCTTATGATGTTCCATGTGTGGAGCCAGAGTGCATGTCAAGGTAGCCGGGTATGCACATTGTTGTTTTTCAAGGCTACTAAGGGTAATGAGAGGCGTCATTTGATATTTCATTTTATCCATCAGGCGGTGGTGCTTATAGAAAATGTATGGAGCTGTGAACTCGAGAGTTGCAGCTGTTTGGCAACTCGAGAGAGTAATTTGGTAGCTCAGGTCTGAGCCACGTTCTCTATTTAGCTAAGTCTTCCTTAATCCAGCAGGTTGTGCGAGGATGACTATTTTTATTCAACTTAGTTGTATGAGCTGAAGCTCTAAGTAGATGAGTCTTCCTCCAATAATGAATATAAATATTAAATCTCTAAGGCGTTGCGAGAGCGTATGCTAATTCTTTGTTCCATCGACCCGTTCTATATCGAAGCGTATATCGAAGAGGTGATTATCAGCTGAATCATGTTAACCCATTCAAAGTTTCATGTATCTTTGTTTTGAAAATGTAGAAATCTCCTCTCTTGATCGAGGAAAGGTCAGTTTAGTCAAAATAAGCTGGGCAATAGTGTTATCATATTATCCGGATATGTTTTATTCCAAGAGTTCGGTGTTCGTGTTATAAGTCTGATTCTGCAATCATGAGATAATGCCTGTGGAGTAGCTCATGAAGGTCGTGCAAGTTCTCTTGTTATCTATGCGATTTTTTCTTTACACTTAGGCTCGTTCGAGGACGAACGAGAGTATAAGAGGAGGAGAATGAAACGACCTCGGTCAGTCGTTTCGGAAGTTAGGACTCCGATTGGCGTGCCGCTAATTTTAAAATATTCGTAATATCCATTAGGACCTGTCTGTAAAATTTAAGCTAAATCAGACCTCGTTTGGTAGGCATCGGAAGAAGGTTTCGGTTTTTATTGTCGATAAGTATTAAAAAGAGATTTTGTAGCTCGGTTTTGGTGAATGAGCTTCGATTCGAAATCCGAAAGCGTCGTTAGGTTCGTATGATTATTTGTGACTTTTCTGATTTTTGGAAAATGAATTTCGATGTTGTTCGGCTAGTTTCCGCTAAAATGCCGAAAGTTAAATAATTTGATCTTTTTCTATTTAATTTACATATTGAGTTATGGGAGTCCGATTTGAGATCCGCCTTCGTGAATATGTTACATATATTTTGTATAACTTGTACGCAAAAGTGGGAATTATTTTTAATATCTTAGGGTACCGTTTTAATTTTTGTCGCGAAAAGAAAATAAAATTAAAAAAAGGAGAAAAGGAAAAAAAGAAAAGTAATTAATGGAGGCGGTGCCTCTTAGCTTATATAAGCAGAAGAAAAACATAAATGAATTTGAAAAGTAAGCAACACAGAGAATGTACGAAAAATATCAGAAAAATGAAAAAGGAAAGGAAAAGGAGCCGGAGAAAAATAGGATTTTCACCCCGAAATATTCAGGTAATGGTCTTAATGCATTATTTGAGTTTATTAAATATTTTTGAATATATTTTAACGGTAAAAATTGAGATATTAGACATCATTTTAATAAGTTCAACTAATAGTTTAATGTGCCAATTGGACCCCGCTAGTGGAATTAATTATATATTCATACTAAGTGAGTTATGAGAAACATATAAATATAATTTATTTTGGGTTTGGTTATGTGACCTTATACCCTGTACATAGGCATGGCCTACATATTGCGTATGTGAATAGGGTAACAGGTTCCTACCTGGATTGTTCTAAGATGTGAGGAATGAAGACTTTAGCCTTATGTGATATTTTTTCTGCTTATTGAACGCAGTGGGATCGTTTGGCAATGAATCCAAAGGGATAAAGCGGTTGTTGGGTAACACTGTTAACAATGGAACAAGATAAGTCTTTATATCCATTTCTTTGGAGGCACCTGGCCTCGTGGATTTTCTACCACGTGTCCCTTACGTGTGTAGCTGCCGATAGGCGTACACATTACGCCTTAGCTTTGGATTTACATTGTATATTATATGTTATCTCCTGTTGTTGCTATTGCATTGATGATCTGAGCATTGTACTATGGCTGTGAGTTGGCATATACTTCCCGGTAATCGGTGAGAGTCCCGCACCGGTGAAGGGTCATTATTGCATATGCTTCCCGGTAATCGATGAGAGTCACGAGCCGGTGAAGGGTCATTATTGCATATATCTCCTGGTAGACGATGAGAGTCCCGCGCCGGAGATAGGTATCAGGCATATGTGACTGCATTGCATCGTAACGCATTCATCCCATCTCATTGCACCGCATACTGACTATTGTGTGTATTGTGTTGTGTTTTATGTATGCGGTATGTATACTATGTTGTGGTCATATCCTAGTTTGCCTATATATTTCTGGCTCGTATTCTAGGTTGCGAAGATCGGGTTGCACGCCGCAATGGTATAAATATATGGATCGGGCTGCACGCCGCAACGGTATAAATATATGGATCGAGGTGCACGCTGCAACGGTATAAATATATAGATCGGGTTGCACGCCACAACCGGATGAATATATGGATCGGGTTGCACGCCGCAGCAGGATGAATATATGGATGGGTTGTACGCCGCAACAGGATGTATTTCTTATTGTTGATATGTCCGAGATACCTATATGTTCGAGATACCTATATGTTCTGGCTATCTTATATTCCTGATTGTTAATGAATTTATGAATCCATACGTGTTTCTAGTTATTATCTGGCTCTGCCTTTTCCTAATTTAAATAAGAGGAAATTGTTTTATCTGTTTCTTTTCTCCCTGGCTAGCTATCCTATTCTTTGAGCTGGCTAGTCTGACCCACTTAGTGAGTCCTTTTGACTCACCCTTGTTTGTTGTTTGTTTCTTGTCTATTTATTTCGTTTCGGCAGGTTCGCTCTAGGATTGAGTTCGCCACGTCGTTCAGGAGCGAAGACGACTTCAGCTGTCAGGGTGAGCCAACTTTTATTTTGGATGGCCACCAGTTTTATGTTTATTATTTCAGTTGCATTTTTCTCCCTCCAGGAGGTATCTGTCTTCTTTCCTACTCTTAGATGTCTAGTCTGGATAGCCCTAAACCTAGTATGTTTGGTAGTCAGTTGTAATTTCGTTTGTACAGCTTAGAGGTATCAGCATGTCTGCTTCTTTTTCTAAGTGTTGTTCTTATTTATGAATTAAATTATATTTATTTTCCTAATTTAATTGGTAAGGGTTCGCCCGACGGTCTAGGGGAGGATGTCAGGTGCCCGCACGGCCTAGCTGAATATTTTGGTCGTGTCATCAGGTTTCTGTAAAATGGTTCTCAGTGGGAAGGACGACACAACGATAATCGTGTTACTCTGAAGGTAGGGTCGCAACTTGCGTATAGCCACCACCAGCGCAAGTGCGAGCTTTTCCAAGGGTTGGTATCTTGTCTTCGCGTCCAGAAGTGACTTACTCACATAGTATATGGGAGACTGAACTCTTTTTTCTTCTCGTACGAGGACAACACTCAGAGCTACTTCTGAAACTATAAGGAAAAAGAAGAGTTATTCTCTTGCATGAGGCTTAGTTAACAATGGGGGATTTGAAAGGTAATCCTTTAGGTCTTGAAGCACTAGGCGGCACCGATCTGTCCACTCAAAACTCTTCTTCTTCTTCGACATGTTGAAGAATTGATGGCATCATTCCGAGGATCGAGATATGAATCTACTTAATGCAACTATTCGGCCGTTGATTTTATTCACCACTGCCTCACTCTTTAATGGCTTCCATGGTTTTGATCATGACGGGGTTTGCTTCTATTCCTCGGTTCAAGACGATAAATCCGAGGAACTTTTAGGATGATACCCTGAAGGCACACTTCTCTAGATTAAGTTTCGTGACAAATTTATCCAATTTGTCAAATGCTATCTCCAAGTGCCTGATGTGGTCTTTCACGAATTTTGACTTAACTAAGATGTCGTCGATGTATACCCCCATAGTTTTCCCGATCTGGTCCTTGGACATTAGGTTCACCAGCCACTGAAAAGTGGCTCATGCGTTCTTCAGTCCAAAAGGCATTACTCGGTAATAATAGGTCCCCCGATGCATAATGAAAGAGGTTTTCTCTTGATCATCTGGATTCATAAGGATCTGGTTTTTCCCCGGGTAAGCATGTAGAAAGCTGAGTGTTTTCTGCACTGCCGTGGAATACATGAGCTGATCGAGGTTTGGCAATAGAAACGAGCCATCTGGTATGCCTTGTTTAAGTCAGTGAAGTCAATGCACATCCTTCGCTTGCCATTCTTCTTCGAAACTACCACTACCTTTGAAAGCCAATCTGGGTAGTGAACCTCCCAGATAGATCAGTTGTTTAACAACTTTTCTACTTCTTCATGAACTCCATGTCCCTTCTCGCGGCTGATTGGCTGTTTCTTCTACTTGACAACCTTGAAGGTTGGATCTATGTTTAGCATTTGCGTGATCACTTGAGTGGATATCCTCGGCATATCTGTGTGTGTCCGGACAAAAGTGGTTGCATAGCGCACGTAGCAAATGGAAAACTCTTGTCTGGCTCCGGCCGAAAGCTATAAACCTTTCTACTCCAATGTCTTCTCATCAAAGATTAATGGGTCCTGTTCATATGTCGTGGTCTTAGAACCTTCTTATTCTCTGTCCAAATTGCGGGTGATATCTAGTGTTTGCTGGGAGAGCTCCCCTTCTGGTTCGATCGATATGTCGGTCACCAGGCAAGATCCGAGCAATTTCTCCTATAGCTTTTGCTGATTCTTTGTTTCTTCCTTTACTGCACGCGTGTGATGTGTTGGTGTTTTACGCTAAACTTAGCTCTTTTAGACTAGTTTTTATGTATTTTAGCTTTATGTTATTCTCCATGTTGCAGATGTTAATTGATATTAAAATTTACAAAGCCAAATGGAATGGAAAGTTGACAAAAAACAAAAAGATTGGGTACAATTAAAGACTTGGAGAAAAGGCTGCGCAGATAAGATCGATTGGAATGGGAGCCACCGTACAAAGCCAAATTGAAGGGACCTCAGCCGGTAGAGATAGTGAGTTCACATGCTCAGATGGAAGAGCTTTTGCGAGCCACCGATTAGAATGGGCGGCTGCCAAACTATGTGCTGAAATCAATGGGCAAGCCACCAAAGTATCGGCTATTCCGCCGACCCTTATAGTGAGCTTCGAAACAATAGCGAGGATGAACGAAAATTTTGCCGCTCGATAGGCGCCCGCTGAACCTGAAAGGTGGAAGACAAGAAAGAAGTCAGAAGTCAGCTTCGGTGACCACCAACTGCAACTCTCGGGAGCCGAATGATCGGATGAATGCGATAAACAGACCAAATTGGGAAAGTATATTTTGTTCAATTTATACTTTTGAATATCCTTGTAAACTTGGAAGGCAAGCAAGGGTTTTACAACTATCATTGTAAGAATTTTACTCTTTAATCTTATATCATCACATGATTCTTGTTTATGCTAAATTTGTGCGTCTAGGATAAACAATTAATTATGAATAAGGTCACAAGCAAACGGTAAATTACGGCGGAAAAGTAAGTAAATACAATGCAAATAAGGACAAATAATTAAGCAGGAAATAATAGAGAAAGTAAAGTAAATCTTATTCCTTGAGAGTAGCCGAATTTGGTGGCAAATCATGTTGTTTCTACAATAAAATGTAAGGAGGGGTATTTATAGTAGTGATACCCAGTCCTAAATAAGGTAAAATTCAAATATTAATAGGGTCATGGACCTACAACTCAAGGCAATAGTATACTAAACCCTAACTAGGAGACAATAAACCCTAGGCAACGGGATGTGTGCCCTGCACCCTGTGACCAAACTGCCAAAACGGTCGTTGGCTGTAGGAGCGGGCGTATATCCTTAGTGTTCGGTGACTTGTAGGATATGTACAGTCCCCCCACTAGCCGAGTGCTGACGCAAGCAGTCAGGAAGTTAAAGCGGTGCAGATGTGAAAATATATCTCACTGACTCCTTGAGACTCATAGTCTCTTTGATCAAGAATACATTGATCTCTTCGAGAATTTTGCATGCTTCCTTCTGATTGGCCGATATAGATCTCATGCACCTTTTCAGGAACTGCCATTAACTGCTCCGAATCATTTCATATCTCCAGCAATAATGACACATGACCGTTTCGTGCCTCATCCTTATCTTTTTTTGCCTATAAATAGTGACTTCATGACAGTGAGAAAATCATAACTCATCTTCAGAAAATAATTCACTTCTTCAGCAATTTCTCAGGATAGCGAGAAGCTTTTCTCCCTTTAAAAAATGTTCGCCCTTGATCCTTGTTTGATATTCCTAGAAAACCTTCGTCGTTCTGAATGGATGACACTTCAGAGAATTATAGGAGAAAACTCATCTATAGTTATCTTCTTTTCTCTCTTCATCCATGAGGGGATGAATAAAGTCCCCCAAGTCATGAAGTTTGATCGGGATTCTAATGAAGTCCTTTGGGATGTTTTCATTGTTTCACGTGCACTGATAATGGTGCGCTCATCTTCTAACAGACAGGCTTTGGTTGCACCAGCGGCTGCATACCTTGAAAGAATGCTCGGGCCGACATATCTCGAGCTGTCCGAAGAAAAGAAGAACTCCGGACTGTTTACGGCGTGTAGCTACAATCCAGATGAAGGATTTTCAGCCATGTTAATCTTTAGGAGCTCTTTTTTTTTTAATCTTCCCTTTCCTTTTTTTTTGTACAATTGTTATAAATAAATGTTGTATTCAGGAAGAACGAAATGTATATTATGAGCCTACGGGCTGTTTTTTATTAATGAAACGAAAGGTCACCAATATTTCATACGTACTTATGTTATTATGCATTTCGTAATGTATAACCAAGCAGTATGTTTGTGCACCTAGATATTAGATGGCTTTCGATCGTCCTGACTGCTCTAGTCATTTAAGAACGTGTGTCAGTGTGCCTGCCTTGGGGAATTATGTCTGTTGTGCACCGATGGCAGCTAGGTTGCACCCATAGCAGATGGCTGTTTGCGCCCACAGTGGGACGACTTTAGCCCGTGTTGAAACGGTCCTTTTTCATTCTAAGAAAAAATTTGTTCGCTTAGTTACTCAAGTATTTAAGACTTTCTGGCACTACGTGGACAGACGTCCCCCTCGATGTGTAGGTGCAATTGTTGATTTAACGAGATCAATGCTCGATTAATGCCTAGTTGCTGAGTTGGACGTGCTCTAGCTCTAGCTCTAGCTCTAAGCGAGTAGTGTACTCTACTTTTTGTAGCGAAATGTGAGTGTATTACTTCAACTTAGGTCTAGCCTTGGCTATGAGTAGTTGGATCGTAGATGGATCTAAATAAATGAGTAAAACTGAGTAAGTAAGATTATAGTTTTATTGATAACAGAGGCGTGGGATCTGTGATGCTGTGGGTGAAAACCCGTAACATGTCTGATAAATACAGTAATTAAAAGGAAATAACAAGCAAAGTAAATGCTTTCTAAAGCAAAAGTACTTCATGTTTGATCCTTGAAAGATTCAGGGGCATTCGGTTGGGCTTCCCTATTTAAGGGTGCTGAGCATTAAAAGTCATCCCCAGGTTGTTGACGACCCTGTGGTACAAATGCTCGTCAATCAAGCAATAGTGAACCACCTGTTTCTGCATGTAGATACTTTCTGACTTGTCTTCAGGAAGATCTCATTTTCTAAGGTAGTTGATCAGCACGCTGCCCTGTGAAAGATCTTGTATCTTGAATTTCAAGGTTCATCAGGCTTTTGGGGGTTAGCTCAACTATATTGTGCCAACCGTATGAGTCCTCGGATGCTTCGGCGTCTCCTAAGATCTCTTCTTAGTAGATGAATTCCTACGAATGAAAAGTTTTCAAGATTGCCCTAATTTTCTTCTTTCGATCTAGCTCGCAAATGTCCTCAGCTACGAAGATTCTCTTAGTTGATTAACCATCAGCTGAGATTTGTTGTACAGGCTGATCTCCCTGGCCCCCAGTGTGTAGACTACGTCAAGAGCTAGAATTATGGCTTCACAATTTGCTTCATTGTCATCAGCTTTTGTGGCGTTATGGTAGACCATTCCATAAGGTGTTCTGATCCACATGTCAACCTTCATCCCGTTGGGATTCATTCCTGTGCGAATTTCCGACTCCCTTGAAATTCACCGCTCCATCGAAGAATAATCTCCAACCATCATATCCTCTTTGATGTCTTCCCTAAAAACATGACTTCTTCATCAGGGAAATAAGTGTGCAGAGGTTCGTAATCATCACCCACTGGATTCTCGGCCATATGATCTGCCAAGGCTTGAGCTTTCACCGTCTTTTGAGTGACGAAAGTAATGTCGAATTCACTGAGTAGCATTTGCCATATAGCCAATTTTCCAGTAGGCATTGGCTTTTGGAAGATGTATTTGAGAGAATCCATCCTTGATATCAGTAAGGTTGCATAGGACGTCAGGTAGTGCCTCAGCTTTTGTGATATCCAGGTTAATGCACAGAAGGTGCGCTCCAGCAGTGTGTATTTGGCTTCGTAGGGAGTGAACTTCTTACTCAGATAGTATATTGCTTGCTCCTTTCTTCCAGTTGAATCATTTTGTCCCAGTACACAACCAAATGTTGAGTCTATCAAAGATAGGTACAAGATCAAAGGTCGCCAAGGTTCGGGTGGAACCAACGCAGGCGGGAAAGAGAAATACTCATTTATTCGATCGAATGCTTTTTGGAAATCCTCTGTCCATTCAATAGCCGTATCTTTCTTTACTAACTTGATGATTGGTTCACACATGACCGTGGATTGGGCTATGAATCGTCTGATGTAATTGAGCCGTCCCAAGAAACTCATAACCTCCTTCTTGTTCTTCGGCGGCAGTAATTCTTTAATGGCTTTGATCTTGGATGGATCTAACTCGATGCCTTTTCTACTAATAATGAAACCCAGAAGCTTCCCTACTGGAATACCAAAAGCATATTTTGCTGGATTTAATTTCAAATTATATCTACGCAAGCGATTGAAAAACATGCGAAGATTATCAAGGTGCTCCAAGCTCTTCTTTGACTTGATAATCACATTGTCCACATATACTTCAATCTCTTTGTGCATCAGGTCTTGGAACATGGTCACATGGCCCTCATGTAAGTTGCCCCAGCATTCTTCAACCCAAACGGCATAACCTTGTAGTAATAGATCCCCCAAGATGTAGTGAAAAATGTCCTCTCGGCATCTTCTTCATCCATAAGCACTTGATGGTAACCAGAAAAACAAACCACGAAAGACTATAGTTCATGCTTCGCACAGTTGTCAATCATGATGTGTATATTTGGCAAAGGAAAATCATCTTTTGGGCTTGCTCTATACAGATCTCTGTAGTCTACACAAAGCTTGAGTTTCCTATCTTTCTTTGGCACCGTAACAATGTTGGCTAACCAAGTTGAGTATTTGACTGTTTTCAAAATTTCCGCATTGAGCTGCTTGGTTACCTCTTCCCCAATCTTCAGCAAGGTTGATGAATTGAAAGTTCGGGCTTTTTGTTTGACTGGCGGAAAGCCCAGATTGGTGAGCAATTTGTGAGCCACCACGTCCGTGCTTATGCCAGTCATGTCATCATATGACCATGAAAAAACACATCCTCATATTCTTTAAGAAATTCAGTGTACCGCTTTCTATCTTCTGCGGTAAGATGCACACTAATTCTTGTCTCTTTTATAGTTTTATCGTCTCCCAGATATATCACCTCGGTCTCTTCTAGATTTGGTTTGGGCTTATTTTCAAATCTTTCAATTTCCTCTTGTGTGGCTTCATCAAACTCATCATAGCCAAAATCAGTTTCCTCAAGTTTCATGGTTTCATCACACGTTGCGGTTGCGGACTCAATGGAATTTTTAGTTTGAGTGCTGAAAAAATAAAACGTTGCGTAATTAAAAGATTAAAACAAAAGTGAATGGAAATAGTGCAATATTTTCTTTATGAATCCTTGCTAAACAAAGTTTGTAAAGAGACATACGAAAAAAGAAAAGGAAAATGCAAGTTCCACGACTCGAGGTCGGGTTTTATTTTAGAAAGCATAAAATAAACTCTATCCCCCAGCTCTGCAAGGTCCACGGTAAGCTCGGGCCAGGTTCCCGATTCAGCCTTTTCCAGTCCAGGAAGTTCAACATGCTATCCAAGATCACACAGCAGTCTTTGTCAAGTAGGAACAGCTTTTGCACGCCTTCCAGTAAATCTTTTTCAGAATCAACAATCTTTTGTTTGACCCCTTGTGCTGCAGTACCTCCCCCTTGCGACCATCCAAGTATCTAGATGAGACGAATATGTAAGAGAAATTTGATGCTTTTCTTGTAGAATTTGAAGTCCAGTGATGCTTCTTCTATGCTTTTCTCATAAGTCACAATGTACCCTATGCCAGATTTCTCGTTGTCGGGCCTCATCGCAATTTGAATTGGTTTGACCACGCCATCTAGGTTTTCGCCCAAACCTTTCCCAAGGTCATAGCCTTGCATTATCATGATGCCTACAACCCAGTCTCCAGGCCATTTTGCAGGTTGTGGGAGTATATACGGCTCTTCAATCACTACCTCCATAGGTTCAGGTGTTTTAGGTAGCCATACTTGCTTTCCCCTTGTTTCTTCAGAAGTGCGCTTCCCGTTAGGACGATCATTAAGCGAGCACATCAGTCGCTTCTCTGTTTTAACAGGTATGTTCTCGCGAAATTCACGTGAAGGCACACCCAAATCAGATATTACCGGTTCCCAGACCAAGTTCCTCCCTTCATAGCCTTTGCCTCGACCATCCCAATAAGCGTTGTAGAAACTTCTTTTTTTATCTTCAATTCCAGGCGGTGCACTGACCAAATTAGGAGCGAAGTGTGCAGTATAACCTCCTTGGGCTGCATCAGTGGGATCCCAACACTTATTGTAGTTTTTGCAGTATCCTCCTTGAGTGCCTTGCACTGCTCCCACATGTTCAGTAGTATAAAAAGTCTGCCCGTCAGGAACATTCCCTTCAATTGCCAGTATGGTTTGTTCATTGTAGATAGAGTTGTTCCTTCGCCGAATACTGCCACTTATTTGTTGTCCAACTCGAACTTCACTGTCTGGTAAAATGTAGAAGGCACTGCCCCAGCCATGTGAATCTAAGGTCTTCTAGCAGCAGGTTGTAAGAAGCGGAGATTCCATGACATGAAATTCAGCATTGAACTCTACGGGACCGACCATGATGGTGAAGTCAATTTCTCCAATGGTGCTTCTTTGTGATCCATCAAACTCCTTTACTTTCATGTCGCTTTCTCTTATCTTAATTTGATCAATCCCTACTCTTTTCAGAGTGATGAACAGACATATGTTCAAACCAGACCCACAATCGATCAAAACTCTCCCCACGAACCAATCTTTGCATTTGATGGTGACATGTAAAGCCTTGTTGTGACTTAATCCCTCAGGCGGCAGTTCATCTTTGTGGAAAGCGATTCGATTTGATTCCATGACTTGCCTGACCGTGCTTGCAAGATTCTCAAATGTGGTATCCACCGGGACATGTGCTTCATCTAACACTTTCATCAAGGCATTTCGGTGGCTCTCTGACTTGAAGAGTAAAGCTAAGACAGAGATTTGTACAGGGGTCTTGCCCAAATGTTCCACCACAGAGTATTCTTTGGCTTGAAATTTCTTCCACATTTCCTTGGAGTCCTCCTCGCTGATGCCTCGTCTACCTTGAACAAGATGCTCAGGAGTATAGATCCTCGCACTCCTAGTCATCCCTTGTGCAGAAACGATCTCAACTGTCGATTTACCCATCTTCGCCGCTTCGTAATCCCATGGTACTGCCTTGTCACTGTATGGGGGAACTACGTCAACATAAAATTTTGGAGCAATTTCTATCTCAATGGACTTTGGTGCTTTAGCCTCCTGGGCAACAGAAGCAGGTGCTGGTGTGGCTCCTTTTGCTTTGACAATGGTTCCTTCCAAATTGCATTCCCAACTCGATTAAGTTCACCCTATTGTCTCCGTGGTTAGGTAACGAGTTATTGTGCATATTTGGAGTTTTCAAGTGGATCACCCTTTGATCGATCAAGTCTTGTATTTTATCTCTTAAGGCGTAGAATTTATCAGTATCATGACCAGGTCCTCCAGAGTGATAGGCACAAGTTTTATTTTGGTCGAAGTAAGGTGACATTCTATCAAACATTTTGAATAGGACGGGTTATATGTGGCCAACTTCTTTGAGTCTTTCAAATAACTGAGTGAGGGATTTGGCTAGTCGGGTATAGTTTCTTTTGGGTCTTGGATTGTTTTTTGTGTGTGGTCTTGGTGGATAGGTGTTGGTATTTCTATAATTAGGACTTTGTGGGTATGGTGGTCTTTGTGGCTGTGGGTTATGGAACATGGGTTGAGAGTTGTAGACTAGATAGGTAGATGTGGGTGGAATGTATGGGTATGATAGAGGCGGTGTTTGGTAGTAGTGGTTATGAGTGGGAAAATGATTGAGTGACGCAGCAACGAAAGAGACGTCCTTCTTTTTCTTCGATGTACTGGTGTTACCGGTTTCCAGTGCTTTGTTAGTGGCTTGTAGTGCGGCCAAGTTGACAATCCTACCAGTTTTCAGACCATCTTCAACCATGTCTCCAATCTTGATCAAGTCCCCAAACTTCTTGTCTTGCCTGTTCAGCATCTTGTCAAAGTAGACATCCTCTTGTATGCGGATAAAAGTTGCCACTATCTCTGTATCTTCCATAGGAGGTTGGACATTGGCAGCTTCAGCTCTCCATCTAGTCGTGAACTCCCTAAAGGTCTCAATAGGCTTTTTTTCAGCTTCTCCAAATAGAACCGATTAGGCATGGCGTCGGTGTTGTGCCCAAAGCTATCAACAAAATCTCCAGCCATAGCCTCCCAGCGTGTCCAGTTCTTTGTTTTCTGCTTTGAATACCATACCAGCACATCTCAAGTCAAACTTCAGTTGAACAATTACATGCGAATCTTTTCATCGTGTCCAACTCCGACCAGCTTGTCATAGTAAAACCTCAGATGAGCCATTGGGTCGCCGCTGCCATTGAACATGTTGAATTTGGGCGTCTTATAACCTTCGGGAAACTTCAAATCAAGGTACATGCAGAGATCTTTATAAGCTAGTCCTTGGGTTTCTTTGGTGCCTTGGAATTGCTTGAATTTCTCTACCAGCCACTTGACTTGCTCTTTGGTGCTGTCTGAGTTTTCCCTTGTCCATGCATACATGTCGTGATCTTTGGTGGGTGATGCAACAAATTTGGTTTCAACAGCGAAGGGATGGAGGTTGTTTTGTGGTGGTTTTGGTGGTGCAATATAGGTGGAGTATGTGATGTCTTTCTCGGGGAATAGTAGATCTTTGCCGTGAGGGCGGGCGGTTTTTTTTGGTTCAGTGATTCCATCAGCATGGGCAAGAGGAATCTTATTTTCTAACACAAACAACCTTTGCTCCATCTTAGCGTAATCATCATAGGCAACCACGCCTTGCTTTTCGGGGGTTCCATTTCCAACCTTGTCAAACTCAGCTATGATATTACGTCTCGTCCTTATCCATGTAGGTAAAGGGGAGGTGTTGGAATTGATCCTCTGGAACTTAACCGGTACTGCGGCGCGGCCAGAATGCACAAACAAGCTTCAGGGACATGGGACTAAAATAACAAAAATAGAGAAAATATTGTTAGTGTTAGCATTAATAAATTTGCATCATATTATGCAAGGGACCTCTTTTGTGCTAGAGGTAAGCCTATCGAAGATTTAAAGTAATGTTTGCGTTGAACATATCATTTCATTTGCATAAGCATAATCAACACGAGTCTTAAAACCCAAAACAATAAAATTTTATTTGATTTGCTTGGCTTTATTACAATCACTAACTCCAACATCTTCTTTCTCCTTCTTTCCTTCGGTTTCTTCCTTAGGTTTGTGAACCAAGTTTGTCGGTGAAGGGGCAACGAACATCTCAATCAGGTCCTTTTCAGCTCGCATATCACCCAACGCTTTTGTGAAGAATTCACAGATTTCCACTCCCATTGTTTCCTTTACTTCTAACGACACTGACTTAAAATAATCTCCCGATCCCTTGAGAAAGTCTTGCAGATTTCCAGCGGCTTGCCTTGCTGCCATGAGTTTGCCTGTGAAATACTTAAGCTCATCCCATTTGATCCTTTCCTTGTATTACCTTCTCATCTCCCTCTCTTGTGTCACCCTTAACTCTTTCTTATGTTGGCCGAACTTGTGACGTAGTTTCTTGTACTTGTCAACGATACTTGGAGCTTTGGCTTTCCTTTTTAGTGTGGTCTTTGATCAGAACTTCTCTTTATCTTCACTGAGACACTTAGGATAGGTCAAAGTAGAAACGGGGTTCACCCTGCTGTCTCGGCCTCGGATGTTCAATGTCTTTTATGTCAATGTTGAAACTACTTCCTTTTGTTAGTTGAGGAGTTTGTTGTTTCATCCCTACTTGTCGGAGGATTCTTAGAGGAACATAGTGATGAGTTCTTTGAAATCCAATCAACATCAAGAAAGCGGTGTCTTGACCTTGTATGGAAACTATAAAACCAGCACAATTTTCAATTTATATTGTACTTCTTGTAACTCTTCAAACTTGGTGTACCATCCTCGCATGTTCGCGAGGTCTTCCTATACTGTCATTACAGCCATAAGGGTGCTATGTGAGCGAATGTCTTCATCTCTTGATGGTCTTGGTGCTATTGGGTTCATGGGGACACCGTGTGAGTGTTCTATCAACCATATTTGTAGCAAGAGGATTCACACTTCAAAGAAGTCTCCTCTCATTCTACATTTGGTTAGAGCCGTATAAACTTCCCTTACGATAATTGAAACCAAACATACTTGGCGCTTGTGAGCACCTTTGCGCAGCCCTTCAACCACCTTTCCTAGCCTTATGTCGATCTTTCCTTCTTTCTCGGGGAAAACCATGCTACCCAGAAAAGCAACAGTGAAAGCATTTGATTCAGTCCATTCCCAATCTTGAATTTCCCATGCCCCAGTCCAACAGTGCCTAAGAGTTGGATCTCCAAATCTAGAATATAAATACTCCAAAGTGACATTTCCATCATGCACTCCCTCGACGTGCGGATCATAATGAGCGTGAATGAAACAGTTCTATGAAATCCTTAGGGTCCACGTCTCGGGGATAAATCATGGTCTCGGGCCCAGGCTCTAACCCTGCTAGTCCTCCAAACTCCTCTGCATTAGTGCCAACTCCAAACCATTGAAATGAAATACCGCCCTTTTGTAGTCCCAGAAATGTGTAGCAGCCTCGATTAAACCAGGCATGGCAGTGTAAGCCTTGAGAGCTACCAGTTCCCCCAACACCTTTTGAACATGGACCTTACTGACGGCAGCCAAATCTTCCCACCAGAGTGTGATCAGGTGAGGAGCTCGGGAAAAAGTCTCGAATTTTAGTGTACCTCTTGCGGCCATAGTCTGAAAACAAAACATGAAAAGTAAAGATCAAAACACTCTTATAGTCGTGATCACACTTAGGCAAACAATCAATATTTTGCGCAAACATTTCTTCGAATCCATGTAAGGATGCAGTATTGTCTTTCTCAGGTTGGAGACCCTTTCGACATTTGGAGTAAGTTCACTAATTGACTATAATGTGCCAAGGACGTATAGCCTTCCTAGGTTTATCATGATGCAAGGAAAATAAATACCCATTTTGTTGCCAATTGTTTTCATAGATTCCCAAAACAATTTTGAAATTCAATACATGATGACTTTTGGAAATAAAAAATACTAAAGAAATGAAAATGACACTTGACTAGGCAACATGCTCCGCCTCCAGCCTGACTCTTTTTGCTTCTCGGGTAATCTCCTTGTCTTCTTCCATAGCTTTGGTTAAATATCCCTGGGCCGCAACTAAGTGTAAAATGTCTACCTCAGCATACTCTGAACTCCATTGTTTAAGCTTCATCCCCAACGCCTCTATCTTTCCTTCCAACTCTAATGTACGTTTCTTCCATACTTCGATCTCTTCCTTATTTTCTTTGTCCATTTTGACAGCTTTCAACATGAACTCTTGCTATCGAATTTGAGCTTCCGCCTCTCGGTCTCTTATGTCATTCCCTCGGCTCGGCTCTACTACCATATTTCCCTTTGTGATAGAATGCAACCAGCTATTGTAATTTGCATCTAGCGTTGTATCTGTCTGACGCTAGTGACTCCTCCCCCATGACTTGTCTACCTACCCATGATTTTCTAATGCTTTTGACTTTTGGAACAATGTCTTCAGTATAATCGAACTGAGTGGGATAATTTTCTCTCTCCCTGCTTGCCTCATCACCCTTAGTGGTTGATAGGGTTGGCGACCTCTCAATCCTATAAGTATCACAAAGGATGCCTTCGAAGAGCTGATGATGAAATCTGATGAAGGAAACCGAGTGAACATCCATTGAATTGAATCCTCGGTTATTCTTGCAAACAACATTACCCATTTCTCTGTACTGCTTGGCTGCTTGAATTTTTGAAACCGCACCATTCTCCGACCAAGTAGTTGGAACCAGTTGGCTTAGACAATTCTTACGCACCTCTCAGTTTCCTCAAATGCTCCTTGAACCATGCTTGTAGTAGAAGGTTGCAACCTTGAAAATATTTTGCTCCTCTTTTGCAACAACCCAAAGCACGATAAATGTCTGCCACAATCATAGGAACTATAGTATAATGATAACCATCAATCCTATTAAATACCGCATCAGTAACAATGACAAGCATCGAACATATGTCGTGATTCGAGCTTTCAAGGAACACCATTATTCCTAAGAAACAAACAGCAAATGCCAATGGACTAGCTCCCCTCCAGTCATTGTAGAACTTGAACTCTTTCTTACGATCGTCGAATACACTCAAATACCCAAACCTGTTGTAGAAATAAGAGAAGGGTATTTTCTTTTGTTCTAAAAATTCCACATTCACACTTGCTACCATCCCTAATTTGTCGCGGAACTCCTCAGGTGTATGGATGCTGGGAGCCAAAATGCGACTCCCTTGCTAATGATGTTTGTCTAGCCCCGAGTGTGATATGAATCCTCCTATCTCTTCCAACAAAGGTGTTAACTCGACATCCCCAAATCTAAACACATTTAGCTTTTCATCTCAAAATGACACCGACGCTTCAATCATTTCTCTACATGGTTCTATTTCTAACAGAGAAACCAAATGACCAAAATGCAGGCGTACTTTGGTTTGTTCGCCCAACGACAAATTATTCCACCAATTAGTCAACAAAGGAGGTGCGCCCATAGTCATCCCCAAACGGTGAAACTTTTGACTCATGATGACCTATTAGGAAAAAAAAAGAAAATAAATGATTAAAAATTCCCCTCCCCTTTTGAGAATAATTGGATAAATCAAAATGCGTATTATTTTTAACCTCACTTTTCTTTTCTCTCTCTTTTTATTTTTTCGTTCTTTTCTCTCAAATGCGCATAAGCATGTCCAAACGTTCCTTCGGGGTTAAAACCCCGTCAAGTTGTTTGGACAAGTTAAAGACTAGTCGGCTCACGGGGAGCCCTTCTATGATGCATGCACATTACATTCCAAGAGTAGTGTAATTCTTGACACGGTTCTCCAAGGTGGACAACAAAGGTGTGGGATCATTTGAAATTGTTGGTTGTACTACGGACCAACTATATTCCAAACGTCCTTCCTAAAGGATTTTTTGAGGTGAAAAGACCTTGAGATCCACGTAATCGCCCGTGTGTGTGCAAAGTGTCTTCCAAGAGTGGAGGAGTATGAGTGAAATTTGCCAATATTACATCAATGTTCAAATACAGATAAATAAATAAAAAGAAAGAAAATAAGAATAACAAAAAAGAAACCAAGTTACTGAAATAATAATAATGCTAATATAGATAACAAGATAATAATCAATAAAATAATCCTGAAATAAAGACTCGTTATGGTTAGGACTTTGAGTATCACCAGCGGAGTCTCCATTCAGTCGCACCCCGGTTTTAAACTCAACCCGAAACGAGTCAAGATTCAGGTTCGACTGGGTAACTCGTTTGAGTTAAGGGTTGGAGTCACCACCTAACATGGATTTCGAAGGTGTATTAGGTCACCTAAAATATCTAAGATCTGGTCTTTCGTTAAACAGGTTCAGTTTGAGAGGTTCGAGGGTAAGAAGTCCAAATGACTCGGGGAAGAAGGTGTTAGATACTTCCCCAAATCCCACAAAAAGTGGTTCCCGTCCGGGTTTCTATTTTGGGATGTCTAAATAAGCTATAAAATGTTATTATGTTCAGAAAAATATGTTACTATCTTAAAAGAGGTGAAATTCACAATTAATTAAAGAGACAAATCTATTTATGCAAAATGTGAGAAGTCTAGGCAACATATGTGACTTGGGCTTTATGTTTTGCAAATACGACTTATATGTTCACGCCTACTCGCATTTTCGGCCTTTATTGTAAGTGCCTAATCGAAAAGTGGTTAAATCTGCAAGACGGCGTTAAGAAACAGCTTAGTTTCGCAATTTTAGTGGCCGAATCAATTTTGCAAAAGTAGGCAATTTTCATAAATAATTTCAAATTTTGTCAAAACCAAATACGGGTTATTTTTGATATAAAATATTAGTCATTTAGGGTCGGTGTGAGTCGTCATTAATTGTCGAGCCCTAACCTTAATGGCTATTTCTTTTTTGGGATTATTTTGAAAATATTCACGTATGGAAGGGGCTGTTTTGAAAAAGCGAATTTCACAAGAAAAATCATACAAATGCAAGTAGGGGTTGGCCTCACATAAATAGTTATAGATATAAATACGCAAATACATGGAGTGTTGGTAGTTTCTTCGGAAAATACGTATGTATAATTGTATAGTAGATCCCCTTACTCATACTCTCTTATACACTATTAGATTAGTGTGTAGGAGATAGAATAGGTTTTAGAAGTTTCTTTATATATATAAAGGTCCATATTTAAAAAGCTTTCTGGGCCTTTCCTGTTCGTGCAAAAGAGTGAACAGTTTAACTTTGCAAAAATAATCCAGATTTTGGCATGCTTTGCACAAATAGTCCATGTTCTTAAAACATCAGAAAATCGGTTTTACGCAAATATTGTCAAGTTGAAATTACGTCAAAGCACATTCACCTAAGCCTCGATTCATTATCTAATTTCCAGTTTCAAGGCAGGATCTCTATTTTCTTTAAAATGATGCACACACACAAAGAGAGGAGTTAGAAAGTGCCGCTGTATGGCTAAACACATGACTTATTTCCATGTCCCTGTATTAGAAAGTGATACACACAGGGAGAACCTATCGAATTCAAATTGGGATAAAACTAGAACAAATCAGAAAGAATATGGAGATAGTGCTCTGTATGCACTTAATCATGTCCTTGTGTAGGCTTAGCTTTACAGGACAAAGGAAACCTTTGTCAAATATTCAGAGGACCTGTAAATTGGCTTTGGTATAGCCCTAAGGCTATTCTTACATGCTGCAGAGCAAAGGTTAGCAGAGAGAGCCAAACAATGCCAGCCCCAAACAGATGCATACAGAGGCAAAGGATCACACCAAACAATTCTAAGCATGGGAAGTTTAAACATGAGAGTAAGTAAGAGTGTAGGTCATGCTTTTACCTTATTATTATATCAGAGACTAGCAAAGAGAAACCAAGCTGGTAATGCAAAGCTATTCCCGCAGAAATATCTAGAATAATTGAGGAGAGATCCCAGAGATGCCAACACAGTTACTTTGCCTTTTGTCCTTTCAGTTTTCTTTCTTCTTTTTTGTAGTGAGTGTATGCTTTTGCAGTGTGTGTATAATCCACTTTTTAGTGTATCTGTGATGTCTATTGTGATACAAAAAGCCAGTTTATATAGCTGAGGGGTTGGGATATCGGTTCAAACGGGCAGAACCTAAACAAGGCAATGAATATTGTCTTCCAAACTTATAAGGACTCCATTTGGTGGACTTACAAAGTTTAATTTACTAAATCCCTAAAATTAAGGTAAACCAAGACCTATGACAAGTACAACTCCTCCCCTTTGATCAATGATCATCCAGATTCAAGAATCAATATGGAAAATTATTTTCGACTAATTTAAGCTCGAAAAATCCCTTGACAAATTCCGACAAGTCCTTAACTGACACCGGATCAATCAAATAACCTACTTCCACTCAAGATTCCAATCCTAATTCAATTTGAGCCAATCAAGATCATTCCAATCATGTAAATCAATCACCCTTTTAATTTTCAGTTCAAACAAGAACATAATCAGGAATATAACAAAATAAAAGGCTATATAGGTGAGCACACTATAAGGGTGACCTGAAACACAAGCTACGAGGGTATCTTCAGTCACACAAACAGCCTAAGCACAGGACTCCAATTAACTCACAAGTGAAATTTCCAATCGTGCAGTCCCTTGCCTCGATTAGTCGACTAATAACAACTAACATGCTCACAATTAGATGAATTTAAGCAAATTTAGGCATATGAACGAGTGAAAATTAGTGTCCAAACTAATGCACGAAGTGAAGGCAAACAACTTTTCAAGAATTCCTCTCACTTATCAACGACTAAAATTAAACGCTAGAGCACTAGAGTTTCAGGCAAATTCATGCTCAATCGATCACATAGGCAATTTAGGAAAAAACAAGAAAGTTTAGGCTTACCCGTTTCCATTGAGGTCGGGTCATCCTTGGTCCGTCTCAATCATGTTTGCACGAGGGATTTCCTGCCTCTTTTAGTAGTAGCAACGTCTTAGAATCCTTTTAGGCAAGGTCGGAGATATTTTTCGGTGATAGAAACCTCCGTCGACGAGGGGTCGATTTTGAACCTCGTCAAAACGGCAACAAACCATAATGGTTTTGTAGAGGATGAAGAGAGGAGTATCATGATGTATTTTATTTTGAATTTCGCCGGTGAAATTGACTGAAAAATAGTCGTGACAGTGGAGGTTTTCGTGAGAGAGAAGAGGGGTGAGGTGGCTGAGTGTTTGAGAGGAAATGAAAAGGGTTTTAGGGTTTGGGGGTGGAGAGTATAATTAAAAATGAAAACCTAATTTTTAGCCATTGGATTATACATGTGGACGGTGCCACGTAGGTGGTGATATGTATAAGTGGAATGTGAAGTGTACAAAAATGCTGAGGTGTATCTATGTATATGTATATGTGTATATACAGTGTATAAATGTGTACAAAAATGCATATATGTGTATAAAATGCATATAAATGCATAGAAAAAATTGTACAAAATACTTATAAAAAATTATAACAAATAAGAAAATTAATTGTGAGAGTTAAATAATTATGAAAACCTTATTATTTTAAGTTTTAAAATAATTTAGGCAATTTTTCCAAAAAATACGAATAATTATAAGAAATTGTGGCGAAACATGCAAAATTTTGTAAAATTGCAGTCGATTGTGCAAATGCCCTTTAAAATAGCCTAATTGATGTGCGTGCGCGAAATAGGGTGCGGTTACAAATGCAATTTTGACTGAATAACGGACGTCGGAATAGAAGGGACAAAATAGGTGTCAACAGCTGCCCCTCTTTGCCCGGGGATGATGAAAGAGTCTTCGGGCAAAGATGTTGACAGAACGGCTAATTTTGTCACGACTTTAAAAAGTTCTTATGGATTATGGGAATTGACAAGGTTCTATATCGTAATGTTTGCATTGTCATATCGTATACCCTGTTGGGCTGGATCGTCTTGCCCAGATTTCTCATCATATGCAGGTGTGTTCATCATGTTGAGCTATGTACCCCTTGTCATGTCCATCCTCTCACTGGGCTGTCTACCCTTAAGGTTGTCTTCTTCTTGTAATGCCAAACTCTGCATCGGACTGTCTACCCTCCGCTAAGTCAAATTCGACATCGAGCTGTGTACCCTCAGTCGATGCATTAGACTGTGTACCCTTTGCTTTGTCAAATTCGACATCGGGCTGTGTACCCTCAGTCGATGCATTGGGTTGTGTACCCTTTTCTGTGTAAAAATTCGACATTGGGCTGTGTACCCTCAGTCGATGCATTGGGTTATGTACCCGCCGCTGTGTCAAATTCGACATCCGGCTGTGTACCCTCAGTCGATGCATCGGTCTGCGTACCCTCTACTATATCAAATTCGACGTCGGGCTGTGTACCTTCAGTCGATGCTTCGGCCTGTGTACCCTCAGCCGTGTCAAATTCGACATCGGGTTGTGTACCCTCAGTCGATGCATCAAGCTGTATACTCTGTAAAATGAGAGTGTAGTGAAAAGAAACTGAATAACCTTTTTGTTGAGATATGTTTGCCATGTGGCATCGAGCTGTGTACCCTTCAGGCCTGCATTCAAAGAAAGATTTGTGAGTTGTGCGGGGTAGTTTAGTTTGTGCATTGTTGGCTCGCTTTGTGCCTGCTTCTTGCGAGTGCCGGGACCCTGCCCAAGCTGATAGGGATATGTATAAAGCAGTGAATAACGCAAATATTTTGAAAAACTTTTATGAGAATAAAATGATATGAAATATTTTATTTCATTGAGTCATGAGTCGCATTGTGTAAGATCATGGTCGTTGCTCCTTAGGCCGTTCCAAGTTTCCAGTGAATGATTTTTGAGAGCGACCTCAAAATTCTGTCTCAGTTTGTTTGTTTTGAAATTTTTGAGAGGGTCTCAAAAATTTCTGCCCTAGTGTCAATTATGTCTTATCTTTCGGTATTTTTGAGAGTTCCTAAAAAATTCTGCCCCAGTGTCTACTTTATGGGATAATGAGATTTTTGTATTTATGCGACCGAACCTTGGGTATGTTGCCTACGTATCCTACTTGGGGAATCAGGTCGTAACGTAATTCCAGATTACATGATATACTACAGAATAATAAAACCATTAACTAATGCAAACTCTTATACATAGTATTTTTTGACGGTGTCTGAGTTGATTGGTTTCGGCCAAACTTCTTCGTCTATCTCTGCCAGTATTAGCGCCCCTCCAGTTAGAACTCGATGGACCATGTACGACCCTTGCCAATTTGGTGCAAACTTGCCTCTTGCTTCTTCTTGATTGGGGAATATTTTCTTCAGCACTAATTGTTCAGATTCAAAAGACCTTTCTCGAACTTTCTTGATGAATGTTTTAATCATCCTCCTCTGATATAATTGCCCATGACATATTGCATTAATTCTCTTGCCATCGATGAGTGCTAACTGCTCCCTAAAGTTTCTAAAAATCTTGAAATCTTGAAAGCTTGAGCCCGAACTCGTCCCTAAAAAGACTCCAATGCAATGTAGACCATCCCCGTTTGTGAGTCAGTGAAACTCATCCCCCAAGTTGTTTCCAGAACAAAAAGAAAAGAAGATAACGATAAGTACATGTAATACTGTAACAACAGTGTCTCAAATAAAGTGCATAATAAAAGAAAAAAGCAAATACATTTAAGCTAGAACCTGAAGCATTATTCAACGAAGGCAGAATCAAGAAACAAACTTAAGAATAATAGTTGTTTTTAGTAGTTTAGTTGGTAAGATCAAAAAATCTAATTGGGTAAGATCAGCATTTTTAGCAGCGAAATAAGTGAAGCACATAGCTTACAGAACTTCAAAAAATCAAACATGTATGAGTTCAGTACTTCAATTTATTTGATAGGTATGGATAGCACTTTAATAATTAAATTGTTGTTAAAATAGCAATTTCATCATCCAATATACAATAATGTTGATTTTACTCCAGCTCCTTTAAGAGTTCAAACTCAAGTAAGTACACTCATGCTGTTACACTTGCAAAATAAGGAATAATTAAGAAATAACTCGAGTTAGAAGATGTCCTAGCTATAAGATAAAGGTAGAACACATGTTAACAAGCCACATGATGCACCCTTTTTGTTTATCAATGGCACCTACTCATGCGTCATATCAGATGCAAGAAAGTACATTGGTAAGTTGAGATACATGTAGAAAATCACCTTTCCACAACTTTATAAATTTTGCACAGGCTCTGAGTAGCAAGAACATTTAGAAAAGACAAACATTTCTTTATGAGCTAAAGAGACTAGAAAATAAAACAGAAATCACGCTTAAAAGTGAAGCTTCTTTCATATTAAACCTTTATGACACTAGGTCTTTCAAGACTTGAACTCAAAATCCACACAGATACTATTAAGCAACAAGGATCATAATACCTCCTGAAAACTCTATACACCTACTACAAACAACCTAACAACTACCTGAACAGATTCTACACACACCCCCACACTCTCACACTTCAAGCAGATAGCAAACAAACCTCCAGAGAACATCAGCAAACCCACAGAACCCAAATACAAGCCCCTAACAACTTTTAAACCCTTGCAGCTCATTATAGCTCCTCCTAAACACTAGAAGAACCCAACACACCCTCCTAGAACTACTTTAGGCAGGCCCTATACAATCTAAAGCACAACAACATACTCAGCCCTAAACTACCTGCTGCACCTGATCTCTAACCACCTTTACCAACTACCATGGCTGCCTCTAACAACCTGCAGCCACCAGACCCCCTTTAACTTAAGAGAAACCAACTCAATCAACTGAGAACAACTATACACTAACTACACACCACCTGTAGGCCATAAAAACAACTACCACACCTAAAACCAGCCAAGAACAAACTTCCAAACATTTAGAACCATCACAGAACCAGCATTTATAAATGAGCAAACATCATAGATAGAAACTAGTATGCTAAAACTAGAAAGGGAATGAAATGAAGAAGGAAAATATATGATGAACTCCTACTACTAGGATTTAAGCGAATCAGCCCAGTGAGACTTCACACTAAGCTAATACAACAACAACAATGGACTAAAAACTAGAAAGAAACTAACATTGCGCCTTCACAGACCTTCAAATCCTGTAGCGGATACTCCAACCCCTTGTTATGTTAACAATGAATACTTAAACAGGGAAGAAAAACCACTGATTTAACCTTAAACAAACATACTAATTAGAAACAGTTTCCAGATATGTATACATAGGTACCAGACCTTAAGCTTCAAACAATAATTTAAAGAAACAAGAAAATGAGTCGAGGTTAAGCTATTACCTCTTGCGGCGCAGCGAGCTAGGGCATTCGATCCGAAGAATGCGACTCGAACGAGGCAATGACTCGAATAACAGAAAAGCGATACACAAACCAACAGAAACCAGTAGTTGCGATATCTTTGAGGAAAAAAAACTAAAAAAATTGCTCACCTATGTATATGCTGCTGCTTTAAAATTTTTAACCTCTAAGTTCTGCCTCTTTTTGAACTTAATAACCCCTTCCTTTCTATTCCCCCAGCTGCTTGAAATTGAATAAAAATAGGTTTTATAGGAACTATTTTAGGGTTCATGAGAGCGCAAAAATACCCAAAATGACCTCCAACGGGCTCTAACGGATAAGGTTGTACGATGAGGATGATGTGGAGATGGGTGGGGGGGGGACCAGTGGTACGAGATTTTGGACTAATTTGGTTCAAAAATTAGGGGGAAAAGGGGATTTTAGGAGCTGCCGCATAGGATTTAGGATATTAGGTCTTTTTTGAGTGGGAAATTGGGGAAAGGGTCGTGTATTGATAATTGGAAATGGGTAGTGTATAATGTATATGTAGTTGTTGCGCGTATAGGCCAGAATTTAGGCTTAATAACAATTTTAGCCTCTTCTAGGATATATTAGGAAATTGAGGGGTTGCACATGTAGGCCAGAATTGGGCTATGAATCATGATTTTGGCCTTCTTTTCATCAAAATCAGTTGCTTCTTTCCATAATTTTAAAATTGACTCAATTTCAATTCTTTTTATAACAAATAATTATCATTTTTTAAAACAAATCGGGACAAAGTTGGGTATCAACAACTTCCCCTCTTTACCTGAAAAGGATGAAAGAGTTTTCATGGTAAAGAAAGTTGACGTGAAAACCAATTTTGTGACGGAAAAGCCAAGGATTTTGATTCCAAGGACCAAAATGTGAGACTTATGGACATTGTCGAACTCCGGTTTTCGAGTTGCCTACATATCTCGGGCTGTAAGAGAATCAGGCCATATGTAGTTCGACGCGATTCGGGAAATGCAAGACAAGATAATTAAAAACTATCTTGTCTTCAATCTCGAACCTCGGACTTAAGATGGAGATACGGGATAGGCATACACAAAACCCGATTCAAGAAAGGGTTGACGCAAGACAGACCTCTAGGATTTACAACTTATTCGAATGCGATTCTTCAGATCCTCGTTGACGAGTCTAGCTCATATCAACGATTGCCCCAGTTCACTTCTAAGAAAGTGTTCCACGTTATGCTCCATGTGTTGCTACGGTGCTGCTAAAATCCTATAATAAACTCGACAAATGGTAAGCGAGTAACTGCAAACAAGACATGACAAAATAGAGTAAGAAATAATTAACAATAATAAAACTTGTAGATGCTGGTTGCAGAATCAATGATAAGCTTGTATTCCAATCAACTTGTGAAGCAATCCGGCTTTGTGAGGCAAGATAACTTCGGAGCTGTTGGTAGACTGAAAATAACGTAATAAAAAGCTTCAATATAGGAACATAAAGTGAACTTTTAAACAAAAACATAAAGATAAAAATGCCGCCTTTTCGGCAATAAACCATGATAAAGCATAATGCTTTAAATCATGAAGAGACAGTTTGAATGCAATCTTTGATTGTACCCCAACCAAAAATAAGAACACGTCTGAAATATAAGCAACATAATGTCTTAAAATAGGTGTAAACAGATATATAAACGCCTCAGGAGGCTACAAAATATAATTAAAATAAAGTGTACAAATATTAAAACGCCTATTGAGGCTACAAAAATTACGCCTTGAGGAATTCAGATAATTAATATCTTCAAGGTGATACAAATACGCTTATTCAAAGCGTGAACACTTAAATACGCTTATCGAAAGCGTGAACACATAAATACGCTTATCGAAAGCATGAACATATAAAGGCGCTTCTCGAAAGCGTAAAAGATAAAGATGCCTCTCAAAAGCGTGAACACATAAAGATGCTTATCGAAAGCGTAAATGCATAAAGACGCTTATCGAAAGGATGAACACATAAAGTCGCTTCTCGAAAGCGTAAACACATAAAGAAGCTTATCGAAAACGTAAACACATAAAGACGCTTATCGAAAGCATAAATACATAAAGATGCTTATCGAAAGCGTAAACACATAAAAACGCTTATACTCTCTGAATTCTTCCATGGAGGAATGGTCTTGACTTCTGAACGACCTCGGTAAGTCGTTTCAGAAGTTAGGACTCCGATTGGCGTGTTGATAATTTTAAAATATTTGTAATATCCATTAGGACCTGTCTGTAAAATTTGAGCTAAATCAGACCTCGTTTGGTACGTATAGGAAGAAGATTTCAGTTTTTATTATCGGTAAATATTAAAAAGAGATTTTCGAGCTCGGTTTTGGCAAACGAGCTCCGATTCAAAATCTGAAAGCGTCGTTAGGTTCGTCTGATTATTTGTGACTTTTGTGATTTTTCGAAAGTGAATTTCGAGGTTCTTCGGCTAGTTTCCGCTAAAATGCCGAAAGTTAAATAATTTGACCTTTTTCCATTTAAATTCGCATCTTGAGTTTTGAGAATCCGATTTAAGATCCGCCTTAGCGAGTATGTTAGATATATTTTGTATAACTTGAATACAAAATTTGGGATTATTTCGAATATCATAGGGTACCGTTTTAATTTTCGTCGCGAAAAGAAAAAAAATAAAAGAAAAGAAAAAGAAAAAAACGACAAAAAAGCAAAGAGAAAGAAATGAAAAGAACTGAGTATATGTCGGTTACTAAGAGATCAATATGATCCCTTAGCAGATACATTCAACGAACAGAAACAAAAAATGAAAGATGAACAGAGAAACGAGAATGACGCAGTAGAAAAAAATGCCAGAAAATGAGAAAAGAGCCAGAAAAATAGTAGAATTTTTACCCCGAAACATTCAGGTAATGATCTTAATGCATTATTCAAATTTATTACGTGTGTTTGAATATGTTTTAACGGTAAAACTTGGAATATTAGACATCGTTTTAATAAGTTCAATAAAGAGTTTAAAGGGTCAAATGGACCCCCGATAATGGAACTGATTATATATTCGTACTCTGTGAGTTATGGGCAACATATAAATGTAATTTATTTAGGGTTTGGTTATGTGACCTTAAACCCTGTACATAGGCCTGGCCTGCATATTGCGTATGCGAGTAAAGTATCAGGTTCCTAACCGGATTACTCTAAGATGTGAGAAATGAAGCCTTTAGCCTAATTTGATATATTTTTCTGGTTATTGAATACACGGGGATCGTTTGGCAATAAATCAAAAGGACAAAGCGGTTATTGAGTGGCTATACTAACTTTGTAACGAGGTAAGTGTTTATATCCATTTCTTTAGAAGCACCTGGCCTCGTGGATAATCTACCACTTGTTCCTTACGTATGTAACTGCTGATAGGTGTACTCATTACGCCTTAGCTTTGAATTTACATTGTATATTATATGTTATTCCCTGTTGTTGGTATTGCATTGAGCATATGAGCATTGCACTCTGGTTTTGAGCATTGCATATACTTCCCGGTTTGCGATGAGAGTGCCGCACTGGTGAAGGGACATTATTACATATACTTCCCGATAATCGATGAGAGTCCCGAGCCGGTGAAGGGTCATTATTGCATATACTTTCCGGTTGACGATGAGAGTTCCGCACCGGTGAAGGGTCATTATTGCATATACTTCCCGGTAATCTATGAGAGTCCCGAGACGGTGAAGGGTCATTATTGCATATACTTCCTGGTTGGCGATGAGAGTCCCGCACCGGTGAAGGGTCATTATTACATATACTTCCCGGTAATCGATGAGAGTCCCGAGCCGGTGAAGGGTTATTATTTCATATACTTCCCGGTAATCGATGAGTGTCCCGAGCCTGTGAAGGGTCATCATTGCATACTTCCCGGTAATCGATGAGAGTCCCGAGCTGGTGAAGGGATCAGGCACATGTGACTGCATTGCATCATACCGCACTCATCCCATCTCATTGCACCGCATACTGACTATTGTGCATATTGTGTTGTGTTTTATATGTGCGGTATGTATACTATGTTGTGGACTGGTACAAGCAAACCAGAGGGAAATGCTAAACACGAAATGTCGAAGAAAATGATAAGAAAGTAAATATAGAAGCAAGACAAATCTTACTTCGATTTAAAAGAACAGTGAGGACCCTGTCTCAAAGCTCGATTGAAGGGAAATCAAGATGCACCTATACTATGCAACAATCCTCAAGAAAGACCCGCTTCTTGCAAATTGAATGATCAAGAAGAAATTGTTCAAATGAATCACACCGGTTGACACAAGTTCTTTAAAAGCCCTCGTCGGAGTTCGGCTCCATCGGAGACTCACAATAGCACTTGCTATGTTTTTCATATACTTAAAAAAAACTGTATCCTTACAATGAAATGGAAATGGACTATTTATAGGCTAGTCTAAGGATAAAGTAGTAAATAGTCACAAGTGACTAATAAAAACAAGCCACGCAGGGCTGAGCTAAATTGTGTGTTCGGCAGCCTTGACTTCGGTGCGTGGTTGCTTGCTCGAACTCATTGTCCTCAGACGCTCACTTGTCTTCGAGCTCATTGTCCTCGTTCACTTTGCCTTCGGGCTAAAATCTAAAGATAACGCCTTCGGTTCTTGAGCCCGGCCACTGAGCTTCGGAGCAATTGCTTTCCTTCGGCCAGGCTAAGTGAATGTGCACATCGTGCAGCAGCTTGGCTTGGCTTCGTGTCATTGGTCTCCTCGGTGGATCGAACACTTGATCAGCACGTGTTCGGGCTGCATTATCCTCCCCTTCTTGAGAAGATTTCGTCCTCGAAATCGAGCCCTCCTCGTCCTCCGAATTTTGACCTACAACACAAGGAACTAAGTCAGCAACATTAAAGGTGTTGGACACATTATACTCACCAGGGAGGTCTATCACGTAAGCATTGTTGTTGATTTTGGTCAACACTTGAAATGGACCATCCCCTCGAGGAGCCAACTTTCCTTTCCTTTCCTTTGGTTCGGGAAGCATTCCTTTCGGAAGTGAACCCAAACCCAATCTCCCTTCTTTAATTCCAACTTTTTATGCCCCTTGTTTTTCTTCAAGGCAACCTTTGCATAGGCTTCCTCGAGGTTCTTCTTCACCTTTGCATGTAACTCAATCAAGGCAGCTGCTTGTCGAGTACCTTCAAAATCAAGAACAGAATCTCGAGGCAATGGGGTTAAATCAAGTGGAATCAAAGGATTAAAACCATACACACATTCAAACAGGGTCATATTGATCATTCTATGCACTGTTCGATTGTATGCAAACTCCATCATGGGTAGACGATCAGCCCAGTTTCCAACCTTGCCTTTGGTCATTGCTCGAAGCAACGATCCCAAGGTTCGGTTAACTACCTCAGTCTGTCCATCAGTCTGAGGATGGCGAGACGTCGAGAATAGTAACTTGGTGCCGAGGGCACCCCACAAGCACTTCCAAATATAACTCAAAAATTTTTAAGTCTCGATCACTCACAATAGTACGAGGCACACCATGCAATTTTAACACATTAGTAACAAACAAGGTAGCTACATGTTGCGCATCATCACACTTTTTGCAAGGAATAAAGTGAGCCATTTTTGAAAAACGGTCAACAACAACAAAGATGCTATCATGTCCTCCCCTCGACCTTGGTAATACCAACACAAAGTCCATGGATATATCAACCCAAGGTCGATCAGGCACAGGCAATGGGGTATACAAACCATGAGGGTTGGACTTCGATTTAGCTTTCTTGCAAACGAGACAAGCGTTGCAAAGCTTTTCCACATCTCATCGCATTGTGGGCCAATGGAACTGCTCGGTTAAGATACCAAGATTTTTATCGACAATGAAGTGTCCCATCAGTCCACCGGACTCACCCTTGTTTGTTGTTTGCTTCTTGTCTATCTATTTCGTTTCGGCAGGTTCGCTCCAGGATTGAGTTCGCCACGTTGTGAAGGAGCGAAGACGACTTCAGCTGTCAGGGTGAGCCAGCTTTTATTCCGAATGGCCACCAGTTTTATGTTTATTATTTCAGTTGCATTTTTCTCCCTTCAGGAGGTATTTGTCTTCTTTCCTACTCTTAGATGTCTAGTCTGGATAGCCCTAAACCTAGTATGTGTAACGACCTCAAATAGTCGTTTCGAGAATTGGGACCTCGATTTACGTGTCAAAAATCTAAAAAGCTCTGTAAGGTCCATTATGACATGCCTGAAATTTTTTAGCTAAAACGAACTTTGTTAGATAGGTATCGGAGAAAGACATCCGTTTAGGATATTCGTTAAGGCTAAAACAGGTTTCGGAGCTCGATTTGAGCAAATGAGGTCTGATGTGAAATCTGAAAGTTGCGTTAGGTTCGTATGGTAATTTATGACCTGTAGCAACCTTCAGAAGTGAAAACGGACCTTGTTTGATAGGACTTTTGATAAAGTCTCCGTTGCGGAAGTTTAAAAAGGTTAAAAGAGGTTTTCGAGCTCGATTTAAGTAAACAAACTCTGATGAAAGATCTGAAGGTTTCGTTAGGTTTATATCGTCATTTATGACTTGTAGCAACTTTCGAATTTGGATTCCGGGGTCGTTTGATTAAAATTCGCTATTTTGGCGAAAGTCGAAATTTGACCCTTTCCTGTGGGACCCACTTTTTGAGTTATAGAGATCCGAATTGAGTTTCTTCTAGACGAGCATGTCACACAAGTCTTGTATGACTTTTGTACAAAATTTGGGGTCATTCCGAGCTTCGTAGGGTCCCGTTTGGACCCAAAAACAGTGGCTGAGCTGGTGCAAAGCCAAAAAAAAAAAAGCTGAATTCTGTTTTTTTCTGTTCAGCCGGAAAGATATCGATTTTTCAGATCAATCCATAAGGAATTGGAAAAAAGTCAAAATGTGAAAGTTGTAGCTCTTTGAGTGTGGTTCTAATTCCACCAACCTCGTATCATTTGGACATTTCTATTAAAAGTTATGGGTATTTTACTAAAAACTATCCAGTGAGGTACAATTTGGACAGCATGTGGTACAACTCTTTAAAGCTGCAGGTTGCTATATATACTAGGGCGGGCATTCATTTTTTTTTTGTGCTTCTAAAAGTGATTCCAAGGGGAATTTGAAGTACCAAAATCATTCCTAAACATAAGGTAACTATTCTTACCCATTTTTAACGCTTTAATCCGAGGATCAAAGTGACGATCCTTGGAAAGAGGGTTTGAACCCTAGATTTGTGAAATGGGAAAAATGATCGAGTTGGACTCGGGTATGTACAGTATTGGTACTTTTGGACTCGTGGGATTATGGGGAGTCCGGAAACATAAATTTTACGGGTTTTTGGGTAGGTCCGACCCGGGAGTATTTTGGTAAATTGCCTCTTAAATTGCGTAAGGGCTTAGAATCCTTTCCTCACATGCTTACTAGTGCGACACTATTTCTTTGGCTCAGAGAGGAGTCTTACGGAGGCACATCGTTTGGGAAAGGAGGTCGTTCCTTAGCCACTTGAGCCGATTTTGAGGTAAGTGAGACTTGACCTCTATTTTGCTTGCGGATAAGATTTGATCTTGCTAAGTAAGATGTCGAGTACTTAATTGACTAGCATTGTCTAGTAGATAGTATTATGTACTACTCGTTATATTTATACAAAAAGGAGAAAGCACAAACGTGACTTGTGTATAGTCGATGTTGTGTGCTAGTGTATTATTGATATGCTCTAGGGACAGAGGCCGGTGGTGCGTTATAACCTAGAAGCGAAATTCCATCTAGGGATAGAGGCCGGTAGTGCGTTATGACCTAGATGTGGAGACTTATAGGGACAGAGGCTTGTGGTGCATTATGACCTATAAGTAAAGTTGTTTATAGGGACAGAGGCCTGTGGTGCGTTATGCCCTATAAACAAGGCCGCACAGGGTGTGTGCTTATGCTATGTGCTAGGTATATCATTACCTATGTGGTATGCGAGATATATCATCGCCATGTTGTGTGTTAATTATATTATTGCTTATGCCATAGTATCAATATAATATTGTATATGCTACCTATATTATGTATCTTTATATTATTTACCATGTTATGTATTCGTGTATTATTGCTTGTGTTGTTGTATAATTATATTATCGTATGTAATGTTTATGGGTTACTGTAAAGGTGTGGATTGTACTTCCGTTATCTGCTTATGCATTATCAAAGACTTGTCCCGAAAGGGTAATTTAGCGGGCCTGTCGATGATCTTACTGGGCTTTGGCTCATAACTTACTGTTTAAATGTGCAGATCCTTCTACTAGTCAGACAGCTGGACTTATCTGATCCGTTCGAGGCTGTGACTATTTTTGCTTAAGGTGAGCCAACTGCATGGTTCGCGTTGGCATACCGTTTGATCCACCTTAGTGTTTAGATGCTTCCTACATCTTGTGTGTGTGTGTGTATATATATATATATATCGGATGTCAGAATTCGTAGATGCTCTATTGACACTGTATTTCGGGTGGATGTCTACACCTACATTTTATTGAAATATTTCTATCTAAATTATCATTATGAGTCAGTTTAATTATTCGTGGTTCGCCTAAGGATGTAACACTTAGGTGCCATCACGACCCCGAAAATTGGGTCGTGACAGTATGCCTGTGTTTTTTTTAAGTCTTGTCCTTATTTATGAATTATTATTTTTATTTTCTTAATTTAATTGGTTTCGCCCGACGGGTCTAGGGGAGGATGTCGGGTGCCCGCACGGCCTAATCGGATTTCAGGTCGTGTCAGTTGGTATCAGAGCCCAGTTTAGAGTCTATCCAGACTAAGACAGTGTCTAGTAGAGTCTCGCTGATTGGTACGTAGACGTCCGTATTTATCTACGAGAGACTATGATGGCATTTAGGAAGTTTCACTTCCTTCATTTCTGATCGTGCGTCAGTCTAGGATTCAAAAATATTTTCGTTAATTCCTTTGTGGAAATTGGAACCTTCGTGCAATGAATCAGCATACGGTATGAGTTCAAGACGAAGCAGTCTAGCCTGGGCTAGCACTGACGAAGCCCCGAGAGTTTTTGATCGTGCTGACGATCTAGTTACGGAGGTCCTAGCCGTACGAGCTCGCGATGGGCAAGGGAGCAGGGCCTTATGGTTCCCTTGGCTCTCTACGATGCTTAACGAGAATCTTGGCAATGCAGATACCGCAAGAATCTATTATTCGCTAGGCAGCTTATCAGTTTGCCGCATATGCAGATGTTAAGACTTAAGGAGTTCCTATTTCAGTTCTTAAAATTACCGTAGTAAAGTATGTTCCGGAGGCAGCATGTGTTGTGCCTCCTGTTGTTCTGGCTGGTTAGGTAACTGAGGTAATTATTGGGTCCGAGTGCTCAAAGAGGTTGCATTATTTTACGCGGTTGAACATCTCGATATTCCCAAGCAATGCATTAGATAATCCCTGTGTAAGTTTTTTTTAAATAAAATGATGTCAGCGTATCCTTCAGGCTCTTGATTATATCGAGCCATATGGTGTTGATTATTCTGCTTTCTAGTTTCAGGGTCCAGCCTTGAATTGGTGGGCCGCTCTCTAATAGCTAACTTGGTTCGGTTTTTCTTCTAGATTCGTGGAAAAGTTCCTTTCGAGTAGCGAGCGAGATGAAAATTGTTGCCAGTTTGAGTGGATTGGATAGGGTAGCCTGTCGGTTAGCTTGTTGGTATTTAAGAATATGAGATTGAATTCTATAGAATGGCTGAATATGCATTAGAACAAATACATGAGCCTTTCGAGAGATTCAAAGATTTATTGGTGACGTTTCTCCTTCTTTGAGATCCCAGATGGCTAGAAAAATTGAGGTTGGGACTTCATTTGATGTCGTTGTTGATATTGCTCAATGGTATTAGGCATACCGTAAGTTAGAGGGGAAGAGTTAGAGCGGGAGAGCAAGAGATCTCGTGGCCCTAGTGGGCAATCATGGTACCTCATTTAGAGGTAAGAGTTCTGATTATTTTGGGAGGTCACCTGACAGGTTATCTCAGCCTATAGAGTGTAATTCTCAGAGTACGCGGGTAGTTTATTAAGATTAGACTTGGCTTTCTCTTTACAACTATCAACAATCTTTCCAGCTTCCATTTTTAGTCGAAAGGTGTTATCATTGTCATGAGTCTGGTTATCCTTTGAGGAGTTTTCCCTTACTCCGGCAAGTAGGCAGTCGTCTTTTCTCCTGTCATCAGGCACCTGCACAGTCGCAATGAATTTCATTTAGATCTCAATCAGCCAGAGAAATGCCACCATCCAGTAAAGGTCGAGAGCGTGGTGGCAGTGGTTCTTCAGAAGGTGATTATCAGGGTAGTGGCTCGAGGACGAACGAGAGTATAAGTGGAGGAGAATGAAACGACCTCGGTCAGTCGTTTCAGATGTTTGTACTCCGATTGGCGTGCCGATAATTTTAAATTACTTTTAATATCTATTAGGATTTCTCTATAAAATTTGAGCTAAATCAGACCTCGTTTAGTACGTATCAGAAGAAGATTTCAGTTTTTATTATCGGTAAATATTAAAGAGAGATTTTCGAGCTCGGTTTTGGCGAACGAGCTCTGATTCGAAATTCGAAAGCGCCGTTAGGTTTGTATGATTATTTGTGACTTTTGTGATTTTTCGAAAGTGAATTTCGACGTTGTTCGGCTAGTTTCTCCTAAAATGCCGAAAGTTAAATAATTTGAACTTTTTCCATTTAAATTCGCATCTTGAGTTTCGGGAACCCGATTTAAGATCTGCCTTAGCGAGTATATTACTTATATTTTGTATAAATTCTATGCAAAATTTGGGATTATTTCGAATATCATAGGGTACCGTTTTAATTTTCGTCGCGAAAAGAAAAGAAAATAAAAGAAAAGAAAAAGAAAAAAACGACAAAAAAGCAAAGAGAAAGAAATGAAAAGAACTGAGTATATGTCTGTTACTAAGGGATCAATAGCATATACATTTAACTGAACAGAAACCAAAAAACGAAACATGAACAGAGAAATGAGAATGACGCAGTAAAAAAAAATGCCAGAAAATGAGAAAAGAGCCGGGAAAATAGTAGAATTTGTACCCCGAAACATTTAGGTAAGGATCTTAATGCATTATTCGAATTTATAATGTGTGTTTGAATATGTTTTGAACGGTAAAACTTTGAATATTAGACATCGTTTTAATAAGTTCAATAAATAGTTTAAAGGGTCAAATGGACCCCGATAATGGAATTGATTATATATTCGTACTCAGTGAGTTATGGGCAACATATAAATGTAATTTATTTAGGGTTTGGTTATGTGATCTTAAACCCTGTATATAGGTCTGGCCTGCGTATTGCGTATGCGAATAGGGTATCAGGTTCCTAACCGGATTACCCTAAGATGTGACGAATGAAGCCTTTAGCCTAATTTGATATATTTTTCTGGTTATTGAACACAGGGGGATCGTTTGGCAATGAATCAAAAGGACAAAGCGGTTATTGAATGGATGTACTAACTTTGTAACGAGGTAAGTGTTTATATCCATTTCTTTGGAGGCACCTGGCCTCGTGGATAATCTACCACGTGTTCCTTACGTATGTAACTGCTTATAGGCATACTCATTACGCCTTAGCTTTGATTTACATTGTATATTATATGTTATGCCCTGTTGTTGGTATTGCATTGAGCATATGAGCATTGCACTCTGGTTTTGAGCATTGCATATACTTCCCGGTTGGCGATGAGAGTCCCGCACCGGGTGAAGGGTCATTATTACATATGCTTCCCGATAATCGATGAGAGTCCCGAGCCGGTGAAGGGTCATTATTTCATATACTTCCCGGTAATCGATGAGAGTCCCGAACCGATGAAGGGTCATTATTGCATATACTTCCCGGTTGGCGATGAGAGTCCCGCACCAGTGAAGGGTCATTATTGCATATACTTCCCGGTTGGCGATGACAGTCCCGCACCGGGTATATGCCCGGTTCGCGATGAGTGTCCCGCACCGGTGTAGGGTCATCATCGCATATACTTCCCGTTTGAAGATGAGATTCCCGCACCAGTGAAGGGTCATTATTGCATATACTTCCCGGTAATCGATGAGAGTCCCGAGCCGGTGAAGGGTCATCATTACATACTTGCCGGTAATCGATGAGAGTCCCGAGCTGGTGAAGGTATCAGGCACATGTGATTGCATTGCATCATACCGCATTCATCCCATCTCATTGCACCGCATACTGACTATTGTGTGTTTTGTGTTGTGTTTTATGTGTGCGGTATGTATACTATGTTGTTGATATATCTCAGTTTGCCTATGTATTTCTGGCTCGTATCTTGGGTTGCACACTGCAACAGTATGAATATGTGGATTGGGTTGCACGCCGCGACAGTATGAATATGTGGGTTGCGTTACACGTCGCGACAGTATTATGTTCGAGATACATAAAAACCTATATGTTCTGTCTATCTTATCTCCCTGGTTGTTTATGAGTTTATGGTTCCATGCACGTTTCCAGTTATTTTCTGGCTCTGCCTTTTTGTAATTAAATCAGAGGAATTTGGTTTATCTGTTTTTTCTCCCTGGCTAGCTATCCTATTCTTTGAGGTGGCTAGTCTGCCCCACTTATTGAGTCCTTTTGACTCACCCTTGTTGGTTGTTTATTTCTTGTCTATCTATTTCGTTAAGGTAGGTTCGCTCCAGGATTTAGTTCACCACGTTGTGAAGGAGCGAAGACGATTTCAGCTGTCAGGGTGAGCCAGCTTTTATTCCGGATGGCCACCAATTTTATGTTTATTATTTCAGTTGCATTGGCGGGAACAGAACAACAGGGAAAGACCCGGCCCAGGGCGAGCTTTATTTATTTAAGAGAGAATGGGGAGTGAATCGAAAGGCTTCCGTTTCCGTTCTTTGGGGGCTTTCGGGCCCCTCTCGATCTTTTTCGTAGTTGAGAAGGGGGAAGGAGTCTAAATCAATGGACATTAATGAACCATCATTGATGGACGTTGCACATGACACGATCAATTCGACTCAAGGTCCGGCGCTAATAGAAGTTGCTTACTTTCCTAGTAGCGAAGGAAAGGGCAGGGCTTTTTTCGTAGTAATAGTGGGGTATTTGTCTTCTTTCCTACTCTTAGATGTCTAGTCTGGATAGCCCTAAACCTAGTATGTCTGTGTTTTTTTAAGTCTTGTCCTTAGTTATAAATTATTATATTTATTTTCCTAATTTAATTGGTAAGGGTTCGCCCGACGGGTCTAGGGGAGGATGTCGGGTGACCGCACGGCCTAACCGGATTCCGGGTCGTGTCAACTTCAAAGCAAAGTGAAACCCCAGGATTAGAAATATCCGTAGATCATTAAAAATTGAACTTTAGTAAGTGCTCTAATAAAGCGAATGAGAAATGAAACAGATATGTTTAATAATTTACAATAATTATGGGAAATACAAATGTCGCGTTTCGGCAATAACTCAAGATAGAGTCTCGAATTTTCTACGGTAGGCTTCTTAACAATAGGGCCTTTGATTATTTACAATAGGCTTCATAATAAGGCCTCCACTTGTCTATGGTAGGCTTCATGATAATAGCGTCCTCGCCTGTTCATGAAAGACTTCATAATAAGGCCTCCAATTGTTTATGGTAGGCTTTCATGATGATAACGTCTTCGCCTGTTCACGATAGACTTCATAATAAGGCCTCCAATTATTCATGGTAGGCTTTCATGATAATGACGTCTTCGTCTGTTCACGATAGACTTCATAATAAGGCCTCTAATTGTCTATGGTAGGCTTCAATGATAATGACGTCTTTGTCTATTCACGATAGAATTCATAATAGGTAGGCTTCAATGATAATGACATCTTGGCCTGTTCACGATAAACTTCATAATAAGGCCTCCAATAGTTTATGGTAGGCTTCAATGATAATGACGTCTTCGCCTGTTCACGATAGACTTCATAATAAGGCCTCCAATTGTCTATAGTAGGCTTCATGATAATGATGTCTTCGATTGTATACGATAGACTTTGTAACGTCTTCGATTATATACGATAGGCTAGATAATAAAGCCATCATAATAAAATCGTTGAGATAATGCAACCGATTGTATACGATAAATCCGATATAAAAAGGCCATTGGAATAAAACCACTAATTGTATATGATTGATCCAATATAAGAAAGCCATTGGAATAATACTACCGACTGTGTACGACAATTCCAAGAAATTGAAAGCCGTTGGAATAATGCCATCAATTTATGTACGATAGATCCAATATAAGAAACTATTGGAGTAGTGCTATCGATTGTGTACGATACATCCAAAGTAGAAATCCCTTGAAATAATACCATCGGTTCCGTACGATGGATCCGATATAAAAGCCATTTAAATAATATCATCGATTGTGTATGATGGATCTAATATAAAAAGCAAACAGAATAATACCACTGATTTTGTACGATGGATCCAATATAGAAGATCATTGTCTTCAATAGCAACATCTTTGATGGTTTGCTGTACCAATAATACTTCAATTAATTGTCTAAGACAAGTTTTAACAACAATTTTGCCAAAATATTTTCACCGGTTGTCTACGGTAAATAACGACAATAAAGTGACATCTTCGATTGTCACCAATAGACTTGATGTTGATACTTGTAAAATAAATGGTAGAATTGCTTGCAAAGTAAAGTTTTCATTAAATTTATATAGACAGGGAAAATCTCAAAGATAAAGGAGATATAAAGTGAGAGTTTAAGCCGTCCGGCTTATATTTGGTGAAGACATAAAGAGTTGAGTGTTGTCCTTGAGTAAAACTGGAGTTAATGTTTAATTCCTGCAAAGTGTAAAGTAAAGTTGTCAATAAAGCAATAAAGTTTTGATTAAGCCAAGGCAGAAATAGTAGAGAGAAATAAAATCATTTTGCGTATGCGATGAATCAAAGAACGCTTCCAATCTCGGTCAACTATCTTGGTAACATTTTCCAATGTGTATTGGCAAATAATCTCCGAGGAATTAATGGTTGCTAGTTTTCCTCATTTTCTTCCTTTGAGAATTCCTGCACTCAAAGAAAAATTGTTAGTTTTGGGAGGGAGGGTGTTTGATTTGCGCCGACTTGCTCTTGAATGTGCGGCTCCTATTGCTTCCTTGTCTTCCTCGGACTTGTATTTTTGAATCATGTTCAGAAAGTTGGCTCATGAACTCAATAGCGGCAAGGTAAAATAATTTAATGCAATATAGCAAGTAAAGCAAGCATGCAAATGAAGTCAGAAAATACATTTTGAAAATTTCTGCCTTGACTTAAACTTGTAACATATCTTAAAACAAACTGAACGTCCTTTGTCTTAGACTTTGCACTGTTCGCTTAGACAATTCTCGAGATGTTGCCAATTCAACTTTTGATAATCGATACTGTTTCTTACAAAATTTTGCCCCAGTTATTATCTTTCTCATCTTCAACTCGTTTTGCAAAAATTGCCCCAGTTGTCCTTTTTGAGGGAAATGAAAATTTTAATATTAAAGGGTCTAATCCGATATAGCGCCTATGTATCCCACTGTGGGAATCAGACAGTGTGTAGTTATGCATACAAAATTTTCCCCTTGCTTCTTCCCGATTAGGAAAATCTTCTTCAATGCAAATTGCCCCAGTTTAAAGTCCCTCAATTTGACTTCCTTGATAGATGTTTGATCATTTCGTTCTAATAAAGATGCCTATGAACTCTCGTTTGTTCTTTACGCATTCTACATCCTTCAAATCATCTTCTTGAGTGATTCTAAAAGAAGAAAACTCCATTTATTCAAATAACACTGCTTTAGTGCCATATACCAGCAAATCAAAGCTGCCCTAGTTGGAGTACTAACAGTAGTGATATTCAAAGAGTGAAAAAGATAATTTTTTACCGAATCATTCTCAAATTGTTCAGCTGTTTCGTTATATGTCACAAGTAAAGTTTTGGCAGGTTTACCAATTTTAATTTTGTAGCAGAAGCAAATATAATTGAAATAAATAAATAATATAATAAGGATGCGATGCATTTTATTTCAACTTTCATAAAATTCAAAAGAGTTGATTCAGATTAACATAAGCTTTAAAGTACAATGCAATTCAGGGCATAGCTAAGTTCTTTTCAAACAATGCCATTTGCTTCTGGTGCTGCATCGTTCGCGAGCTAGAGCGTCTACCATCAATCAGATCTTGAATCTCTTGCGTGGTGAATGGTCGGTCACTTCATAAATCCAACTTTTGCTAGAGAAATAAACAAAACAAAAGAAACCTCAAAGGGTAACTATGTTAGTTTGCATGTCATTCGTAAGATTACACACAAGCAAACAACGCGTAGTATTTAACGCATTTTGAGCCAGTAAAGCAAGGCAAGCAGTTAACATGTGATAATCACAAGTAGTTGAGCGTAAAGAAAAAATTTGCAAGCTATTCCTACCCTGTAAAGTGCTTCTTTGTGCCAGAGGTAAGCCTAATTGACAAATTGCAAACACATGTGGTTATTATAATGATGCAAACCGTTTGTCAATACAAAAATTGAGATATAAATAAACTTTCATAGTTGTCAATTTCTCAAATTTGGCATGGCAAATGGCTTGGGGTTCCTTATAATATCCACATGATCACATAATATGCAATGTCGTTGGGTTTTAATAACCCATTCACAAGAACAGCGGTTTCTTAATTCTTGGAAATGGTGCCAAGGACCGAGTCCAAACTAAGGTGTATATGAATGCATGTCCTAAAAGCTCCTTCCAACAGTGGGTTAATGGTTGAGGCTGACTCGACCTATGCAGAATAAACCTGGCCTCATAAACTGGTAGAACCGACCATGACAAAACCAGACAAAGCATCCATATCCCGAACTAACTTTTGGTGACACGAAAGTAATTTCAAAGAGTGAGGTAACTACCTGTCAAGCGGGTGCCCCGTGATGAAATCGAATCGAGGAGGTAAAAAGAATTGACAAGTGTGAGGGAGGAAATGTGAACAGAAAATAAATTAGATATACTAGTTGTAAATAATTGGAAACATTTATAGCCAAAACCTCTATTGCTCCCCATTGAAGTCGACATGCTGTTGAACCACAAAAATAATACCCATTAAGGTTATATTTAGGAATATCAATTGAATGGACTAACTCTTTTGGAGTTTTTGGAGTCGTCACCCAATTTAAGAAAAAATAAGGAACCAAATAAGAAAATGCGTGCAAAAACTCCATTTTTGGAAAAGGAAGTCTTTCAGAGATTCCAGAGTAAGAGGTTTTATTAATTTCGAAAGAAGGTTTTTAAGGCACTTTCGAAATTCCGTTAACAACGGTTAATTCGACAGGTTTTCAAAATATTTACAAATGCACTTTTGTAAAAGGACTATCTAAAAATAATTAATTAAAATAAAACTTATCTATAAAAATAATTTAATTTGCACGCATTTCTAAAATTAGCCCTAATTTGCAATAATAAAATAAAAACTACAAAATAAAGGATAATAAACATAAAAGGAAAGCAATATACAATAATCCAAATTTATTCATAAATAGGTAAATCATTCTACAAGTAATTTATATAAATATCCTAAGGAAAAAGGAAGACCAAATTAAATGCAGAGCTCGGGAAATTGACAAACTCACAGGAGCCTTGATTTTCCTAATGTTTCTAAAAATCTTAAAATCTTGAAAGCTTGAGCCCGAACTCGTCCCTAAAAGGACTCCAATGCAATGTAGACCATCCCCGTTTGTGAGTCAGCGAAACTCATCCCCAAGTTGTTTGCATAACAAAAAGAAAAGAAGATAACGATAAGTACATGTAATACTTTAACAACAACGTCTCAAATAAAGTGCATAATAAAAGAAAAGAGCAAATACATTTAAGCTAGAACCTGAAGCATTATTCAACGAAGGCAGAATCAAGAAACAAACTTATGAATCATAGTTGTTTTTAGTAGTTTAGTTGGTAAGATTAAAAAATCTAATTGGGTAAGATCAGCATTTTTAGCAGCGAAGAGCGATAAGTGAAGCACATAACTTACAGAACTTCAAGAAATCAAACATGTATGAGTTCTGTACTTCAATTTATTTGATAGGTATAGATTTAGCACTTTAATAATTAAATTGCTGTTAAAATAGTAGTTTTATCATCCAACATACAATAATTTTGATTTGACTCCAGCTCCTTCAAGAGTTCAAACTCAAGTAAGTACATTCATGATGTTACACTTGCAAAATAAGGAATAATTAAGAAATGACTCGAGTTAGAAGATGTCCTAGCTATAAGATAAAGGTAGAACACATGTTAACAAGCCACATACTGTACCCTTTTTGTTTATCAACGCCACCTACTTATGCCTCATATCAGATGCAAGAAAGTACATTGGTAAGTTGAGATACATGTATAAAATCACCTTTCCATAACTTTTTAAATTTTGCAAAGGCTCTGAGTAGCAACAACATTTAGGAATGACAAACATTAAAGAGATTAGAAAATAAAACAAAATTCGTACTTAAAAGTGAAGCTTCTTTCATATTAAACCTTTATGAAAATAGGTCTTTCAAGACTTGAACTCACAATCCACACAGAAACTATTAAGTAACCAGGATCATAGTACCTCCTGTAAACTTTGTACACCAACTACAAACAACCTAACAACTACCTGAACAGATTCTGCACATACCTTCACACTCTCACACTTCAAGCAGCCAGCAAACAAACCTCCAGAGAATATCAGCAAGCCAACATAATACCCTCAATCCGACTCCTGCTAACATACCAGGACCCAAATACAAGCCCCTAAGAACTTTTACACACAACCAAGAAAAGGCCTAAACTCTCAGGACCCTTGCGCTCATTATTGCTCCTCTTAAACACCAGCAGAACTCAACACACCCTCCTGGAACTACTTCAGACAGGCCCTATACAATCTAAAGCATAACAACATACCCAGCCCTAAACTACCTGCTGCACCTGACCTCTAAACACCCGTGCTAACTACCAGGACTGCCTCTATCAACCTGCAAGCCACCAGAACCCCTTTAACTTTAGAGAAACAACTCAATCAACTAAGAACAACTATACACTAACTCAACACCACCTGCAGGCCACAAAACCAACTACTACACCTAAAACCAGCCAGAACAAACGTTCAGAACCATCACAGAACCAGCATTCAGAAATGAGCAAACATGATAGATATAAACTAGTATGCTGAAACTAGAAAGGGAATTAACTCTTACTACTAGGATTTAAGCGAATCAGCCCAATGACACTTAACACTAAGCTAATACAACAACAACAACAACAACAACAACAACAACAACAACAACAACAAAAGGACTGAAAACTAGAAAGAAACTAATATTGCACCTTCACAGACCCTCAAATCCTGTAGCAGACACTCCAACCCCTTTTTATGTTAACAATGAATACTAAAAAAAGGAAAGAAAAATCACGATTTAACCTTAAACAAACATACTAAAAACAGTTTTCATATACGGATACGCAGGTACCAGACATTAAGCTTCAAACAATAATTTAAAGAAAACAAGAAAATGAGTCGAGGTTAAGCTATTACCTCTTGCGGCGTAACGAGCTAGGGCATTCGATCCAAAGAATGTGACTCGAACGAGGCGATGACTCGAACCATGGAAAAGCGATACACAAACCAACAGAAACCAGTAGTTGCGATGTCTTTGAGAAAAAAAAACTAAAAAAATGCTCACCTATGTATATGCTGCTACTTTAAAAATTTTAACCTCTAAGTTCTTCCTCTTTTTAAACTTAAGAACCCCTTCCTCTGTATTCCCCCAGCTACTTGAAACTGAATAAAAATAGGTTTTACAGGAACCATTTTAGGGTTTCTAAGGGATGGGAAAGTAACCAAAATGACCTCCAATGGGCTCTAACGGATAAGGTTGTACAATGAGGATGATGTGTAGACAAGTGGGGCGAACAGTGGTACAAGATTTTGGACTGTTTTGGTTCAAAAATTTGGGGGAAAAGGGGATTTTGGGAGTTGCCGCATAGAATTTAAGAGATTAGGGCTTTTTTAAGTGGGAAATTGGGGAAAGGGTCGGGTATTGATAATTGGAAATGGGTAGTGTATAATGTATATGTAGTTGTTGCGCGTATAGGCCAGAATTTAGGCTTAATAACGATTTTAGCCTCTTATAGGATATATTAGGAAATGGAGGGGTTCCACAGGTAGGTCAGAATTGCGCTATGAATCGTGATTTTGGACTTCTTTTCATCAAAATCAATTGCTTCTTTCCTTAATTTTAAAATTGACTCAATTTCAATTTTTTTTTATAACAAAAAATTATTATTCTTAGAAAAATCGGGACAAAATTAGGTGTCAACACTTATTAAATCCTAAATTTAGTTGATTAAAGAATATAAAAAAATTTATTATATAATCCTAAATTTCATGTAGCTGGTATAGTATGACTGGGTTTAATTTTGAGTTTTGGCTAGTGTTGTTTGTATTTGAGAACTTTGACTACTTTATTTGTTGTCTTTTTTTTTTTTTTTTTTTTGCGTTAGTGCATGTCCAAATTCTATTGTTAATTGTCAAAAGAAATTTTTTATGTATTCTAACATTTAGCTAGCTCTTTCCTTTAGCATTTCTTTACAACATATAATAAACTACGGTAACCGACATACCCTACCACAAATTATCAAAGATGAATGTAAAATACCACACCATAAAAAGTTAGGTTGGTATGGTAACGACATGATATTTTTGAAAATCAAAAATCAAAATTACCAGATCAAAGTATTCAAAATCGTACCGTACCATGAGTACCCTATCTATAAACCATGCAACTTTAATATTTTAATTCATATATATTTACTACTACTATATACTAGATGAATATTGACTTGTGCTCAACATGAGCCCGACATTGTCAAAGTTAGTTTGAGTATTTGGGGTTATTTATGAAACTAAGACACCAGGGAAGCTGGTTGGCCTTTTTGACCCCGATAACAGTGGTTTGGCGAAAAAGGTCTTTACTTTGTTTAATGAATAAGCTTAGGACGGGAACACTCGTACAAATCTTATAAATGATGCACGTATTCCCACCCTCTCTTTTTACGTAAGTACTGCCTAAGAAGCAACACTTGCCTTTGACCTCTCTTGCTTAACCAACACTTGCCCTTTAACTCTTCGCACATTGGTCCAGCTAACTTGGAGTGCAACCTAGGCACATATAATGTTGACATTCTTACCTAGACAACACTTGCCCTTGACCTCTTCCCACTTTCTCTCAGATAACTTGAAGTGCTACCTTCGGATAAAGCGGCGATCATTTTACTAAAATTGTCTTAAACAAGGACATTTTCATAACCAGTTAAGTACTCAATGTTAGCTTAATGAAGAAATAAATTCATCAAGAAAATTATCACACTAACTCAATTGATCTTATCTAGTGCATAGTAGTAGGAAACAATTTTAACGTAGAAAGGAGCGCTATTATAATTATATCTGCATCTACAACATGAGAGTAGGAGAGGAAGAGGGTGGCTCCCATGAAATTACTATGCTTTCTTTAGCGGCAATTTCTAATATCCTTTTGAGGGGTATCATATTACGCAAGTAACAGGGTTAAGGAATTTTATCATTTTGTAAAACTATACGTTAAAAGGTTACATTTAGTAAACTACAGAAGAATTCACAATGTTACCAGTAATATTAAATTGCAAGTTGGTATCTCCACTATTTCTGTAAGTTTACAACAAGAACTGATTAAAGGAAAAATACATTTGTCTTCTATGAATTCTTATCTAATGCCTTGCCCCCCTCCCCCAGGCTCATTTTTGGACATGTTAATAAATGAGGTTAAGTTGTTCATATGCGTTAGCAACATAAAATATCTTTCAACTATCTACAGACATTTATCTTGAACATTCAGGAGTAATTGGTCATAAATTAGATGCCTACAGTGATTCTCTTCTATGATTGTTTAGGCCTAAATTTGATCATTTAGGTAAAACTATTGAATTTATTAGTGGGTCACAAGCAATAAGATAAATATGCAGGAAAAGTAAATAAATATTGAGAGAAAAATAATAAGCAAAGTAATAATCTTATTCCTTGATAATAGTCAGATTTTGTGTGAATCGCTTGATGTATAATACAATGTAAGGAGGAGTATTTATAATAGAGATTTACCTAGTCCTAATTATGGTAAAATACAAATACTAATATAAGGCATGGGCCTAAACTCAAGGCAGTAGTATATACAAAACCCTAGCTAGGAGACTGTGAACCCTAAGGCGGCGGAATGTATACCATGCGTCCTATGTCTACGCCGCCTGATCAATCGTGGCTCAAGGAGCGGGCATATATCCTCTATGCCCGGTGATTTATAGAGTAAGTCTAATCTCGCCAGCTGGATTCGTATTCCTGTAATAGTAGGTGGCATATTTTTTTCCATACAGTCAGTCCCCCCCCCCCCCCCCACTTTCTGAGTGTTCTCGTAAGCAGTGAGGAAGTGCAAAAGATAATTAAAAAGGATGTGAAGATATCTCACTAACACCTTGAAACTTGCAGTCTCTTTGGTCGAGAACTACGCTTGATTTTTTCGATAACCCTTCGTATCTTTACATCATAATTGTGCTTGACCATTTCACACTTCATTTTTATCTCATTCTGCCTATAAATAGAGGCTTCACGAAAGTGGTGAAATCACAAATCTTATTCAGAAAAATTCTTCATCCTTTCCAAAGTTTTCTTATGAGAGAATAATTCCTTCATCTTCAAAAATACTTTCCTTTGATCCTAGTCCAATATTCCAAGAAATATTTCTTCATCCAGAATGGATGGTGCATGAGAAAACTGTAAAGGAGAAAGTTTGTGCAGCCCTTCTCTTCCATCTCTCTATCCATGATGGGACGGAAGGAGTCCCCCCAAGTCATGAAGTTTAATCAGGATTCTAATTATGTTCTTCAAATTGTCTTCACTGTGGCATGTGCACTGATTATGGTATGCTCTTTTTCTAACATTACGATTGTAGTGATATTCTTCTTGTCATACGGGGTCAGAAGGCTATACCCCCTCTGCTGTCGTGAGGCTTCTCTTCTGAGATGTCATAGATGTTAAGGAAGCTCCTTCAATAGCACTGGGTTGAAGCTCCAGTGCCTGGTTTCGTTTCATGGCAGGCATAAAGATATGGCTTCATGCCATCAGTCAGTTAGGGTGTCACCAAGTTTTGAATATATTCACGATTCATGGCTTTCACCTTATTCGTCTGGTTCGACTTGATTGCTGTTGTAACGCCTCATCGGCCGCTGACTGTGGATTACCTGGGGGAAAGGTCACCCTTGTGGTAGGTTCCCAGCTCAAGTCTCCCCATTTTTTATAAGCTCCCAAATGTGCTTGAAGATCTACGGTGCAGTGCACTCCCGTTTGACCAGCGGTGGTCAAAACAGATCTTTGAGTCTTGTTGATGGGAGAAGGGAAGGTTACGCCTGTGCTCAGATGCTTTCGAGGTCCTTTGCTATTGACAGGACGTCAGGGCCTTGGTTGTATTAGTGACTATGTGGCAAAGATTGTTCGGGCTGACATATCTCCTGATGCCTAGTAGGGCTTCGAGTGGTTTGCCATCTTGTAGCTACAATCCAGATGAAGTATCTCCGGCTATACAAATTCATAGGAACTTGCAGTTTTTGCCTTTTTTTAGTTTTTTTCTAGAACATCTGTACTAAACAATGTTGTATTCAAAAGGTTTTGATCGTATATTATGAGCCTAGGGGCTGTCGATATTAATGAATCGGTCATTCATCAATATTTTATGCGTACTTACGTAGTTGTTTGTAGTGTAGTCAAGCAGTATGTGTTTGGGTGCCTTTCCGGGCTAGTTCTTATGAAGACGGGTGTGCACACTATTGGGCGCTTCATTTGCATCAGTAATTGACGGCTTATGTTGCATATGTAATAGACCGTTGTTTTGCGCCCGCAATGGGACGACTTTAGCCCGTGATATGTAACGGGATATTTTTGCGTCCAAACATAAACATTGTTGCTTGTTTACTTGAGTATTTTAATACTTTCTGGCACCGGGCAGGCATCCCTACCGGAATGTTGGTGCAATTTTGTTGAATGGACGATTTCAACTTACGAAGTAATGCCTGGTGGCTGAACTAGAAGTGATCTAGCTTTAAGCTAGTAGTTTACCCTACTTTTGTCATGGAAAAATGAGTGTATTACTTCAACTTAAGTTGTGCCGGAGCTATAAATAGTTGGATCATAGATGGATCTGTTTGCAAAAGTGACTAAATAGAATAGTAGTTTTTTTGATAAATAGGGATGCTGGGCCTGATTTGTTGTGGGTGAACACCCGTAATATGATTGATAAGTATGAGATTACTATAATAAAATTTTGAAAAGAAACTAAAGAGTTAATTGAAGTAAATGCTGAAAACAATTGTACTTCCTAAGCTTAATGGTTTTTGATTCTTTCATGCCTTCGGGGGGGGGGGGAGGGGGGGGGATGGGGGTTTCTTTGTATTCGACAAAAATTCAATTCTCGGGAAGTCTGGAAGTATCCCCCGAGGCTCTTTTGTCTCGGGGTTCAAGATCGGTTGATCGCCTGATAGTATAACTCACCTTTGAATAAATAATAATAAACCACCCACCTCCACAGCTGTCTGTTTTCCGCCTTTTCTTCAGGGAGTGCTCCCTTGTCCAAAAAGTTGATCAACAGACGATGTTGCTCCAAAGTGGATCCTATATTTGGAACATCGAGGTTTATCAAGTCCTCGAGGGTTAGCTAAATCATTTTTCTCTGATCGTCTGAACTGGTGCGCGGATCTTCCGACGCTCCGTCGTCGTTTGAACATTCCTCCGATAAACGAACTCCTACTTATGAAATTTTTTTCAAAAGCGTCTTCATTTTATCCTGTAGATCCAGCGTACGATCGACCACTAACTGGGAGCTACTATAGAGACTTATCTCCCTAGGCCCCCAATATATAGGCTAAGTCAAGAGCTTGAATTACAACTTCATATTCTGCTTCAGTGCTCAGGTATTTCACGGTCTTGCTAATGACCTTCCTAGTGGGTGTTTTGATCAATACATTATGGTCGACTTTTATTCCTCCGAGGTCCACACCGTCTCTGCGCTCTTGACCGACTCTTCTACCTTTGACGCTAATTTGTCCAGAAAGTCTTCAGTGAAACCTCTAGAGCTTGTGACTTAATGGCCATCTGCGGCTGATAAATGATATCATATTCTACTAGCTACTCGGCCCACCCTGCCAACCTGCCAACCTCTTCAAGAGTACGGGCCTGGAAAGAATCTTTTGTAGTGTAATAGACGAGATCACACTAACTGTATGATTAAGGAAATATGGACGCAACCCCCGTGTTTCCATGACTACGGCCGCCACGAACTGGTTTAGTAATGAGAGACGTCTGTCCGCCCGTAAGGATTCCTTACTAGTATATTTTACGGGGAACTGCCTCCCACCTTCTTCTCGCACTAAGATCGCATTCCATGCTATTTCCGAGATTGTGACGTATAACAGCAGGTGCTCTCCCTGGACTAGTTCATTTATTGTTTGTAGCTGCAGGAAACGTATCTTTGTTTGGGTAAGAACCTGGCAGCAGTGTATTGACCACCAAGGTCCCTCGGGCTTTACCAAAACTTCGAAGAGCTGATAACATAGTTCTGCTACCTTATGAATTAGGTGACTCATTCCTGACGGTCGTTCCCTCAGCTCCTCGACCGCTATTCTGTCCTTCCGCTCAATAGACTCATCCCTGAGAGACTCTTTATCGATCATATTTGCTTAGTCAATAGGCCTTCTGTGGACGATTTTGCCTGGTACAAGGTAACTTTCGAACAAGGACAGCTCACTCTGTAAGTCGCTGACCCTGCTTGATGTCGGATATCAGAAAGCTTGATGGAGTGTGAGGGTACTCCCTTTACGTTGTTTAACCATGGTCGTCCTAAGATGACATCATATGAGAGACTGCAGGCTAATACCTGAAAAGATGTAATGCTCGTCGCGCAGCGGGATATGAACTGGCAGAGCTAGTTCACCGACAGGTTTCTCACAAAGGCCATTGAAGCCGGTTATCTTCTTGCAGTGGCTCGAAATAATCTGACGGTGCTACCCTATCTTTTGTAATACCTCATTCCAGGTGCCGTTAATGTCGCCCCCTGGGTCGATTAAAGCTCGCTCGATTTGAAGATCGAGCACCTTAGGACAATTAGCGCATCTTGGTCTTTCACTTACTCTTCCACCGGATAAACGCAATCAAACTAGCAAGTAATTCGAGCACACTAGTTCCCCAGGTTGTAACTAGTATATCACGTTGACGCCGCGCTTACGTTCAGAGTCCGGCACTCTCGATCGTCTCGTTCCTTCTTCAATCAAATCCTTGAGGTGCCCCTCCTTCAATAAATGCTCAATTTCCAACATCAAAGCCTTGCAATCCACCGTGGCATGGTCGTTGCTCCGATGAAAATTGCAGTAAGGCATTCAGCTCCTCCCAGTTGCTCCTTTTATAGTGGGCGGCCACTGCATTTTTTAGCAAAGTTTCCCAAAGTGATTGGCATCCAGCTCTATGGTATCGACCCGAAATCCAAAGTCCCTAAAACATCGTGGCTCTGCACCTGTCTCCTGAGGCCCAGTCCCCTGAGAATTTCCTGTCTTCCTGGTTCCTGCTTTACTTTGAGCTTTTCCTTTTGATCTTCTTCCATCTCCTTCCCCCTCCAGGGACGGACTTCCTACTCACTTCTGTGTTTTTGCTTTGGGATTTTGGGAACACTTTGGCTCAAGACAGAGTTAATCTGTGTACCTCTAGTGCAAAGCATTCTATGTTGTCATGGGATGTAGAGTTAAACTCCACTGGAACTCCCTAGTGGCTAATGAAGCCCTAGAGTTCAGGCTTATTGCCAAAGGCTACCACAATAATGTTATTGAGAACTGGAGGGAGCTCCAACCGTTCCCTCTAAAATCTGTCCAGATAGTCCTTTAACAACTCGTCCTCCCGTTGTCGGTCTCGAAGATATCTTCCATGCGCTTCTCCCGCTTGCAGGCTCCAGAGTGTGCCTTCTTGAACAGATCCTGCATCTGAGTTAATGACTCGATCAAACCGATAGGCAGTTGAGTGTACCATGTGAGGGCTCCTTTAATTAAGGTCGAGTCGAATCTCTTCAACAGAGCAGACTGATTTTCTTCTTCAGAGATCTCATTGCTTTTAACGACTGTATAGTATGCAGCAAAATGATCATCCGGATTAGTAGTCCTATCAAAATTAAGGTTATCCAGCAGGAAAAAATACTTGGGTACATGGGCTAGTGCAGTACTCGCCATGTATGCATACTTGTAAAACTACTGCTCAACTACAGTGGTAACCAGAGGTGGAGCACCCGGTACGTTACCGATCCGACCGTGGATTGCCTTTATCTCTTTTAGGATGTCCTGAATCACATGTGTTCCTTTGAGGTCTTGATTATTGATCATTTTCGAGTCTCCAAGGGCGGCATCCATGTTGAGCTTGCGATTAGGAACTGATGCTGGTGAATCGTTCACGAGCTTTAGTCCTCAGGGGGCTGCTGGCTTCTGAGATGATCCAGCGAACATTGCTCCTAATTTCTCAACCATGTTGGCCGAGTTCTGCTCTACCCGTACTGACAGGATTTTGATGAGATAAAAAAGGAAGCCTCTAAACTAAAAATTACCTTCGCGCAGTTAATCGTCCTCGCCATTGCTGGCTATGTGGACTGGCTCCTTAGTTGGGTCCTTTGATTAACCCGTAGGACCACTGGATCCTGTGCGGAATCGCCTGCCGCGTTGGTGGTGTCCTTTGGGATACCATCGTTGTTGTTTGATATGATTGCGCCTTTTCCCCTGTAGAAACCTACAATTTCTTGGGCCCCATGGTGGGCGTCAAACTGTTTAGGCCTATATTTGGTCATTTAGGTAAATTAATTGAATTTGTTAGTGGGTCACAAGAAATACGATAAATACGCAGGAAAAGTAAATAAATATTGAGAGAAATGTAATAAGCAAGAAAGCAATAATCTTATTCCCTGAGAATAGTCGGATTCTGTGTCAATTGCTTGGTTACAATACAATGTGAGGAGAGGTATTTATAGTAGAGATTTACCCAGTGCTAATTATGGTAAAAAAAAAAGACTAATAAAGTCCATGGGCCTAAACTCAAGGCGGTGGTATATACGAAACCCTAGCTAGGAGACTGTATACTCTAAGGTGGGGGGATGTATACCCTGTTTCCTATGCCTGCCGCCTGACCGGTCGTGGCTCAAGGAGCCGGTGTATATCCTCTATGCCTGGTTACTTATATACAATATCTAATCTCGCCAGCTAGACTCGAATCCCTGTAATAGTAGGTAGTGTATTTTTGCCCATACAGTAATCGATAGGGACAGGGGTGTTTCATTGTAGGCAGTCCCATTTGTGAAACCAAGGTTTTTCTCACCATATTAGAATAGTTGCTCGAATCAACAATCATCGAACACACCTTTCCCCTCACTCGACACCTCGCATGGAAGAGATTTTCTCTTTGAAAATCTTACTCATCTTCCATGTTCATAGTGCTCAAGTTTCTACAAACCACTAGAAATACTTTTGGACAGTCAGCTTCGGTAGCTTCGTGACAGTTTTCAACTTCGGTTCCTTCTCCGTTTTCTTTCTCGGAGTCACTCACTTGTTCACTAACGATTCCATTGTTGAGCAACATCATAGCTCGTCGAGTTAGAGACTCTTTATCCATGTGACATTGAATTGATGAAGCACTAGGAGTATTGAGTTGTGTTTTACCTCCCAACTCCTTGGAGATATTGCTGGTCACTCCTTTCTCGAAATTTTTCTTCTGATCTCGGCCAGTGTTGGCACTCGTATGATTCAGATGCTTCCATTCTTTGCCCCGGTTCAAAGGGTAAGTAGTAGTGCTCCCTCGATACCGATTTGCTCTATCGTCCTTCACCCACTTTTCATCATAGATCACTGCATGGAAAGTTTCATCCAAAGTATGGAATACATGCTATCTTAGTTGAGATGATATCTCTCGATTCATCTCATTTTTTAACCAAATAATGGCTTTCTCATTGTCTTCTTCCATATCAAGAGCGAAACAGATCTTTTCAAACTCGTCAAAGTACTCTTCGACCGGTTTAGACCCTTGTGCCAAATTATAGAGCTTCCGAAGTTGCTATTGATGATGTTTAGCCGTCATATACTTAGAATCCGTTACTCTTTTCAATGGTACCCACGTAAGGTGCTCGGGAAAAGCATGTCTTCTTCTCATTCTCTTCTCAGACTCCCCCCAAGTAGAAGCATATGCCTCGAACAAAGCAATTGCATAGGCAGCTTTTCTCTCTTCGGTCATCTCATTTGTTTCAAATATTCGTTCTAATCAAACTTTCCAATCAAGGTATTGGTCTGGATCAGTAGTTCCTCTAAATAGTGGAAGAGTGATCTTGACACTGTTCAAGTTTGCAACTCTACCACATCGGGCTTGTTCCGGATAATCATCATAGTAATCATCAGCCTCACGTTCAAGATGTCGATCAACATATACTCCTCGTCCTCGAACTTGAGGGTTCCCACAGCTTCGTTGAGCCTGACCTCGTGGAAAGAATGGTGGCTCATAATCAGCTATGGCCTCATAGTATTCTCTATCTCGAACATCACCCTCTTTAACAATGGCTACTAAATTCCTTTGGGGCCTTTGAAGTGGTGGTAAATCAGCTTAGGAAATGCCCAAGTTTCGCTCATCACGAGTAGCTTTAGCTCCCAATTGTTGGCATCGAGCCAACTCAGCAAATTGCATTGGCCACATAGGAGTAGAATTGCTCATTCCGGCCCCGAACCCTGGTAAGGCCTCGGAGGCTCGCTCGTGTTCAATATTGGCAACTCGAACACCCACTCCTCTCAGCTCGTCATTGATGCCTTGTATCGCGGCCATAAGATCAGCCAACGACACCTCGGGCGCATCCACACCCCTTTCTCTATTTCCAGTTATTCACCTACAAAAATCAAAGACTAAGGAAATGTTAGAAATCACCTCACTCACTCCCTCACTTTTATATGGTGATGCTCGGGTCCACTCAATTTGTAGGGTCGATAACTCAGAACTTTCTTCAATGGCTTCGTTGGATTGACCGGTTTCCTCAAGATCTTCCAAGTTCGACAAGATTCACCGTCTTATTCAGGAAGAGTGAATTAATATTTGACTCAACGGAACGGACGTTGTTTAACTGCGCACGAGAAGTCAAGAGCTGACTATAAAATTTTGGACTACAATTTTTTTCCACACGAGTTCCTAAAAGCTCAAAATGATTAGTAGAATCTAGAGTAGGAGAAGTACCAACAGATTTACTAACAAGATTTAACGGACACAAAGAAAGAAAGAGAACGTAGGATAAACTACCCCTTTTTTCCCCTTTTGGACACTTCGGACACTCCACTCCTATACGGAAATGGAACTGGTCCCTCCATATCCTCTTGTACGGACTAGTATTTTTCCTTATGCACTTTATTCTTTCAAACTTTCACCTGAGGTTTTAGCAACGACGCTAAACCCTTTCTTCAATAGAACGGTGAACTTTCTTTTCCGATCTACGGACTATTTAAGCTTGTTCACAGTCCAACAATAAGGTAAGATTTCAAGGTCGTTCTTCCTTTGGGTTTTTAAGCACAAATGGGGTAACTTGAGCTCCAAGCAGAGCTAACAATAGCTTCGTGCGTCTGTACACTGTTAATAATTTTTCGGCATACGGACAGTGGCTTACGACTGAGCTTCAAAATTTTAATAGCAAAACATGACAAAAAATCAACCAAGAACAATCCCACAACAACCAAACGCTACGCTGGGGTTTAAAAAAATAGAAGAACTTCGGCGACTGATTCAAATTTTTGCCGGAAACCCTACCACTCAAACATTGTACGACCAAAGTTCCTTGGATTCCTCAGATATTGGTAATAACGAATCCAAGGATGGTTTCTTCAAACAACCAAAAATCCACAAATTATTGAATTTTCTTCCTTTCATTTTTTTTATATATATATATGAACAAACAACAACACAATAAGAACATGAACGGAAACAAAGACACAAAAGCACGAGATAACTTAGAACAGGATTGGGTTTGTAAGAACAAGACCCAAACCTTACTCTAATACCAAGATGGTGCAATGTAAACCCAACAAAGCAACAAACACACACGCAGAAGGTAAAACAAGAATGTAAAGATAAAAGCAAGACACAAATTCAACTCAACCGAACAAAACCAACGAACTAGTCTTGGAACCTTTCGGTTAGATTGTGAATAGACACATATACTAAGCAGCGATCCTTAAGAAAATACTGTTTCTTGCAAACCGAATAACTAAGAAGAAAATGTTCAATTGGATTCCACCAAAAGACACAATTCCATAATAACAGTTTCCACGATGGGGTTGCTCACGACGGAGAAAAAAGTACACAGGCTATATTTAATATTTATCAACAACTACTTTACAAATGAAATAGTAAGGGGCTTATGTATAAAACCACAAGGCTCGAATAGTAAATACAGCCACAGTCGCCCTATTACACAAAGCCACGCAGGGCTGAATAAAGTTGAGTGACTTGGGCGCTTTTCTGACTCGGGCGCAAGTGTAGCCTCGGCTGCTTCACTGCTCAGCGCCAATCTTCAAGGTTCGGACACTGTCTGCCTCAGGCTTGAGCTTGATTATATAGCTTCCAAATCTGGCACCCGACCACTCACTCTTCGAGTTGCTGCTTCTTCCTTGCCACGCTAGATAAACAAGCACATCATGTAGTGTCTTGGCTTGGCTTCATATGACTGGTCTCGATGGCACGAACACAGCTTGATCAGTAGGGACACGAGCTACATCATTATAGTAGACACAATTTTGTACTGCCTATCAACAACAATTACAACAAATCCAATGGTTTCCCATTAATGTAAGGTCTGGGGAGGGTGATATGTACGCAGACTTTACCCTCACCAAGATGGATAGGATATTTTCGGTAGACCCTCGGCTAAGAAGATAAAAAATAAAAATAAATAAAGAAATAAAAAATAAAAAAGACAACATGTCTGAGATAAAACAAGATGGAAATAACAAAAATATAGACAGAACAACTAAACAACACCCAATAGACAGAAAACAACTATAGCAATAAAGACGAAGAATAGCATAGACATACTACACATATGAATAATACTGCTACTAATATGAAAGACAACGCTCAACTACTAGCTAACATTTTACCCTAATCCTCGACCTCGACGTTTTCCTATCTAGGGTCATGTCCTCGGTAATCTGAAGATGAGTCATGTCCTGTCTAATCACCTCACCCTAATTCTTCTTCGGTCTACCCCTACCTTTTCATAGACATATCATTGCCAACCCCTCACACCTCCTCGCTGGGGCATCAGTACTCCTCCTCTTCATATGTCCGAACTATTACAGCCTCACTTCTCGCATCTTATCCTCCACTGAAGCCACTCCCACCTCTTCCCATATAATCTCGTTCCTGATTTTATCCATCATTGTACGCCCACACATCCATCTAAGCATTCTCATCTCTGCTATGCTTGGTACTGCCTATAATAATATGAAATTTAACTATAGGCATCAAGTTATATAAGTAAATAAATTCAAACATGTGAGGTCATTCCTTGGCCGCGTGAACACATTGATTTTGTCGATTCTATGTGTAATTGTAATTTATATGTAGCGGTCGCACTCAACCAACAAGCAAAGCTAATTAAATAACTACAGTATTTTGGACTTCACAACATTATATATGAACTTTAGTTAACAAAGTGTGCCTTTATATCCTTTTTAACTATGATGTAGTTAACCAATCTTCATGCTAGTTTAGAATTCTCACTTCAAAAATATAGTACAAATAAGATATTCTCTCCATCACAATTTGTTGATCATACTTTGACTTGACACAAAGTTTAATAAAGGAATGAAGACTTTTAAAATTTGTAGTTTAAAGTAAGTCATGGATATTTAAGTGGCTATAAATGAGTTAAAAAATAAGTTTGAAATTGAATTGTTGCCAAATTTAAAAATATGACAATCTTTTTTGGACAGATGAATTAGGAAAGTATGACAAATAAAGTGGAACAGAGGGAGTATAATCACATGTCTTCCTACTGGAAAATAAAAATGCATGATAATGAAGACAGAAGCTCATGTGTTATCTAACTAATTGGGTTCTTCTTCCGTCATCAAAATTAGTGCGACGTATGCTTCAACTTTTCTTTTCACCAACGCAAATCAGCAGTTATCTATCAACGCTGAACAATTGTAATAGAATCCAATTTTCTAGACTGATTCACAAAAGCTAGTTAAACCCATAGTAGATAAATAAAATAAATTAGTTCGTAATAATAATTATTATTCATCCATCTTACTTTGTTTATCATACTTTTTATTTTAGACGGTCTCATAAAAATTGTCATATTTTAAATTAGGAAAAAATTTAACTCAAAGAAATAATTTAACTCAAACCTTTTCATTTTGCTCATTTACAGCCACACAAACATGCTTATTTTACAAGTCTGCCTTCTTTTATTTAAATTTGTGTCAAGTCAAATAGTGGAAAACAAAGTGAGACAGAAGGAGTAAGAAATAAGCAACACAAAATTTTTGAAAAGAAATCTATTTCAAAGCCCCTGATCCAAAAAAAAAAAAAAAAAAAGAGCAAAAAGAGAAATAATAATTGCAGTCGCAAAAAAAAAGTCCTTTTCGGATTAGATATTTACAACTAAGCACACAAGTTGAAACTCCGCATATTTTCATATATTATGAGATGTTATTTGCCCGTGCTCAATAAGAACTCAACAATTATTGGATAGCAGCAATAATATTAACTTATTTACTGTTTCTAATCCCATTTTTCATTCCCTTTCTTTCTCTAGCCATTCAGTTTTTTTCTAAATATTTATTAATTAAATTATATAATTTTAAATGCAGTTAGATATTAACTATTTATCCTTTTTATTTTAGGATTAATCACAAATTAAGATAAGACCCAAACCATTTTAAATCCCTAATGTCAGGCAATTAAGTGTTCGTTATTTAAGGCATTACAATCAATGCACCTTGTGTGGGCAAAAAAGTCACCTATTGTTACGGGGATATGAGTCCAGCTGGCAAGACTAGACTTATCTTACAAGTCAACGGTCACAGAGGATACACGTCTGTTCCACGAGTTATGACCGTTTAGGCGGTACAGGCGTAGGACGCAAGGCATACATCCCACCGCCTTAGGTTTAACAGTCTTCTAGCTAGGGTTTCGTATATATCACTGCCTTATAGGCACATAGCCTTAGTCATTGTATTTTACCAAAATTAGGACTGAGTAATCTCTACTATTAATACCCATCCTTACATTGTATTGTACATCAAGCGATTCACCCTCAATTCAGCTATTCTCAAGGAATATTACTACTTACTTTCTTGTTCATTACTTTTCTCTCAATTTACTTACTTTTTCCATTGTTTATACTATATTTCTTGTGACCTTTTTATAAATTTAATTATTTAACCTAGACGTACAGTTTTAGGCATAAACAGTTTCGCGCCCACCGTGGGGCCCAGGTAATTGTAGGTATTCTACGAGAAAAAGGCGCAGTCATGTCGGATGGCAATGGTAACATCCCAAAGAACACTACCGACGCAGTAGACGAATCTGTACAGGATCCCGGCGTACAGCCAAAGGATCCTACAAAGGAGCCAATCCATGTAGCCAGCAACAGAGAAGGCGATCAATCACGCGAAGGTAATTCTAAGTTTAGAGCTTTCATTGTTAATCTCATCAAAACCTTGTCAGAATGGGCAGAGCAGAACTCAGTCAACATGGTCGAGGACATATCTCAAAAGTTAGGAGTGATGCTCGTTGGATCGTCTCAGAGGCTAGCATCCTCGCGAGGACCAACGCCCGAGAACGATTAACCAGCATATGTTCCTAATCGCAGACTTAACATGGACGCCGCTTCTGGAGGCTCAACGACGGTTAATAATCAAGACCTTAAAGGAACACCTTTCATTCAGGACATCCTAAAGGAGATGAAGGCATCCATGGACGGATTGGTGACGTACCGGGTGCACCACCTCAGGTTACTACAGTAGATGAGAAAAAGATTTATAAGAATACATACAAAGCAAGCGCTGCACCGATCCGCATACCAAAGAACTTCCGCCTGCCGGATAACTTAAAGTACGACGGGACGACAAATCCAAATGAGCACATTGCTGCGTACTATACAGCCATCAAAAGAAATGAAATCTCTAAGGAAATCCAATCTGCTCTGGTGAAGAGGTTCGGCTCGACCTTGATTAAGGGCGCCCTTGCTTGGTACACTCAGCTACCAATAGGCTCCATTAAGTCATTCACCCGGATGTAGGATTTGTTCAAGAAAGCACATTATGACGCCCGTAAACGGGAGAAGCACATGGAGCACATCTTTGACATTTGGCAGCATGATGACGAGTTATTAAAAGACTACCTTGAAAGGTTCCAGAGGGAACGCATGGAGCTTCCTCAAGTTTCCGATAATTTTGTTATGGTAGCTTTTGGCAAGAGCCTGAATTCTAAATGGTCATTAGCTACTAGGGAGTTGTAGTGGAGTCTAACTCAACACCCTGTGACAACATGGAACGCTTTGCATCAAAGATACACAGAGAAGGTGCACTCAGAGCCTGAACAATCCTTAGCCCCCATTGTAGAAGCTCGACCGATCACCGAAGACATCATCCGTCAAGGACATAAATGGGGATGTGTTGAAGAACCTAGAGTTGTAGAAAAGGGAAAACGGAGTAGGAGAGACTATAGGGATGACTTCCCTAGGCCGATCGAAAAGCAAGAGGACAACAGGAAGGCTTCAACGCCACCTCACAAAGGGTCACTCAGCATAGACTGGGTACCCGATAGGTTTGAAAAATTAAGATTGCCCATCAACATCGTGGAGTTCGTGAGGGATCACATAAAGGACGCCCAAGTGTGTTGGCCAAGCAATATGAGGGCCGAACCTGGCAGAAGAAACAAAAAAACTTTACTATGACTTTCGTAAGGATTATGGACATTAGGCTGCTGGCTGCAGGGCCTTGATCTTAGAAGTTATGAATCTGCTTAATAAAGGCTATTTGAGGACCTACTTACCAATAGGGGAAATCAGGCTTATGCCAAAAGCATGATTCCAGAGCGACCCCTAAACCTACTAGAGCCTAAGAGGTCCATCAACGTAATAGTCGGCGTCCCAACATTTCTTGATGGCTCGAAGCACGATGGGGCAGCGCTGGACGAGGGCCACACCCAAGAAGAGATGATCTTATTCAGTGACGAGGATACAACTAACTGCAACACTCCTCACCACAATGTCTTGGTCATAATAATCTGAGTAGAGGATACATACGTCAAGCGCGTCCCAGTCGATGCCTGCAGTGCCTTAAACCTCATTAAACGGGACACCCTGTAGGCGATGGGAGTTGAAGGAAAAATAACGTCGCGTACACTAGCAGGCTTTAACAACTCATGCGAAAAATCTGTCGGGGAAGTTAGCTTTGCTACCCACGTCCCGGGGGCATATTATGTTTTGTCTATTCAGGTAATCAAATGAGGGGTCCCATATAATACAATAATAAAATGACCGTGGAATCACCAGGTCAAAGCAGTGCCTTCTGCTTGGCATCAAAAATTCAAGTAACCTACCATGTGCAGAATAAAAGAGATCAATGGAAATAAGGATTTAGGAAGAGAATGCTACACGGCAGCGATCCTAGGAGCATCTGACCCCGAACGGGCACCAGAGGCATATCTCCCTGACACCGATAAAGAACCCAAAACCTCAATCAACAAAAATTACGATTCTGATTGTTCGGGTGATTGATATATTTTTTTTGGGGGGGGGGGGGAGAAGGAGTAGGGCTGAAACGACCTCGGCCAGTCGTTTCAGAAGTTAGGATTCCGATTGGCGTGCCGATAATTTTAAAATATTCGTAATGTCCATTAGAACCTGTTTGTAAAATTTGAGCTAAATCAGACCTCGTTTGGTAGGCATCGAAAGAAGGTTTCAGTTTTTATTGGCAATAAATATTAAAAAGAGATTTTCGAGCTCGGTTTTGCCGAATGAGCTCCGATTCGAAATCCGAAAGCGCCGTTGGGTTCGTATGATTATTTATGACTATTATGAACTTTCAAAAGTAAATTTCGATGTTGTTCGGCTAGTTTCCGCTAAATTACCGAAAGTTAAATAATTTGACTTTTTCTATTTAAATTCGCATCTTGAGTTTCGGGAGTCCGATTTGAGATCCGCCTTCACGAGTATGTTACATATATTTTGAATAACTTGTATGCAAAATTTGGGATTATTTAGAATATCGTAGGGTATCGTTTTAATTTGTACCGTAACAGCGAATTTTAAAGGAAAAAAAGAAAAAAAAGAGAAAACATCAAAACGCAAAAAGACAAAACATAGAAATTGGATTCGGTGGTCAAAGGGTTTAAGCTCCCTTAATCCCTTATCCTCTATTCAAAAAAGGATAGAAACATTTGGAACAGAAAACAGAGACGCGAAACAGAGGGATATAAAACGCAGTGGAAAAATGCCAGAAAATGAGAAATGGGCCCGGAGAAAAATAGTATTTTCACCCCAGAACATTCAGGTAATGATCCTAATATATTATTTGAGTTTATTACGTGTGTTTAAATATATTTTAACGGTAAAACTTGGAATATTAGACATCGTTTTAACAAGTTCAATTAATAGTTTGAAGGGTCAAATGGACCCCGATAATGAAATTGATTATATATTCGTACTCAGTGAGTTATGGGCAACATATAAATGTAATTTATTTAGGGTTTGGTTATGTGACCATAAACCCTGTACATAGGCCTGGCCTGCGTATTGCGTATGCGAATAGGGTATCAGGTTCCTAACCGGATTGCCCTAAAATGTGAGGAATGAAGCCTTTAGCCTAATGTGATATATTTTTCTGCTTATTGAATAGAGTTGGATCGTTTGGCAATGAAACCAAAGGATAAAGCGGTTGTTGATTAGCAATGCCAACTTTTGGAAGAGGTAAGTGTTTATATCCATTTCTTTGGAGGCACCTGGCCTCGTGGATTTTCTACCACGTGTTCCTTACATGTGTAGGTGCCGATAGGCGTACTCCTTATGCCTTAACTTTTGATTTACATTGTATATTATATGTTATGTCCTATTGCTGGTATTGCATTGAGGATCTGAGCATTGTACCCTGGCTGTAAGTTGGCATCTACTTCCCGGCTGTCGATGAGAGTCCCGCGCCGGTGAAGGATTATTATTGAATCACATTACATTCATATGCATTAAATGCCATTCATATGCATTACATTGCATATCATATTGGGTGCAGGAGTATTCCGCCCCAGGAGCAGGAGGATTCCGCTCCATTGTATCATATTGAGGGTAGGAGGATTCCGCCCCAAGAGCAGGAGTATTCCGCTCTTATGTCAGATATTGAGTGCAGGAGTATTCCGCCTCAGCTTTACATTATATCGGGTGCAGGAGTATTCCGCCCCAGGAGAGTGCAGGAGTATTCCGCCTCTGGTTTATATTATATCGGGTGCAGGAGTATTCCGCCCCAGGAGCAGGAGTATTCCGCTCCAGTTGGTTATCAGATTGGATTCCCCTCGAATGCAGGAGTATTCCGCTTCGAGATGGGATTACGGGCACATGTGACCCTTTGCATCACATTTCATTTCATTTCATCTCAATTCATACCATTGTGTAGACTTGCGGCACATGACTACTGTTCTGCTTATATGTGCATCGCTTATTTGTTGATCTGTTTCTGCCACACATCCTTGGTTGAGTTTATAAGTTTCTTACGTGTTTCCGATTGTTATCTGGCTCTGCCATTTTATAATTTAAATAAAAAGAATTTGGTCTATCTATTTTTTTTTTCTCCCTGGCTAGCTATCCTATTCTTTGAGGTGGCTAGTCTGCCCCACTTATTGAGTCCTTTTGAGTCACCCTTGTTTGTTGTTTGTTTCTTGTCAATCTGTTTCGTTTCGGCAGGTTCGCTCCAGGATTGAGTTCGTCATGTTGTGAAGGAGCGAAGACGACTTCAGCTGTTAGGGTGAGCCAGTTTTTATTCCGGATGGCCACCAGTTTATTGGTTATTATTTCAGTTGCATTCTGCTCCCTTCGGGAGGTATCTGTCTTCTTTTGTACTCTTAGATGTCTAGTCTGGATAGCCCTAAACCTAGTATGTTTTTTTTAGTCCTGTCTTTATTTATGAATTGTTATATTTATTTTCCTAACTTAATTGATAAGGGTACGCCCGACGGGTCTAGGGAAGGATGTCGGTTTGCACGCCGCAACAGGATGTATTTATATTGTTGATATGTTCGGGATACCTATATGTTCTGGCTATCTTACGTTCATGGTTTTAATGAGTTTGTGATTCCATACGTATTTCTAGTTATTATCTGGCTCTGCCTTTTTATAATTTAAATAAAAGAAATTTGGTTTATCTGTTTCTTCTCCCTGGCTAGCTATCCTATTCTTTGAGGTGGCTAGTCTGCCCCACTTATTGAGTCCTTTTGACTCACCCTTGTTTGTTGTTTGTTTCTTGTCAATCTGTTTCGTTTCGGCAGGTTCGCTCCAGGATTGAGTTCGCCATGTTGTGAAGGAGCGAAGACGACTTCAGCTGTCAGGGTGAGCCAGCTTTTATTCCGGATGGCCACCAGTTTATTGGTTATTATTCCAGTTGCATTTTGCTCCCTTCAAGAGGTGTCTTCTTTTGTACTGTTAGATGTCTAGTCTGGATAGCCCTAAACCTACTATGATGGGTAGTTAGCTGTATTTTCTTTTGTACAGCTTAGAGGTATCAGTATGTCAGTATTTTTTTTTCTAAGTCCTGTTCTTATTTATGAATTGAATTATATTTATTTTCCTAATTTAATTGGTAACGGTTCACCCGACAGGTCTAGGGGAGGATGTTGGGTGCCCGCACGGCCTAGCCGGATTCCGGGTCGTGTCAAGGGTACTTGAAAGTATAATTCTTTTTAGTATTTACTTTAATTAAGTCTCTAGTTTCTTTTAATTTTGATCGCAGTACTTTTATACTCATCAGTTTTGTTACAGGTTTTCACCCACAACAGTTCAGGCCTTGCAGCCCTATTTATCAATAAGACTGCTGTTTTACTTAGTAAGTTTTTTACAAATTCATATCCATCTACGATCCAAGTATTCATAGCCCCCGCCAAACTCAAGTTGAAGTAATACACTAACTTTTCATAACAAAAGTAGCGTAAACTACTCGCTTGGAGCTAAATCACGTCTACCTCAGCCACCAGACATTATTCGTAAGTTGAACTTGTCAATTCAATAAATTTGCACCTAAATGGCGGTGGGGACGCCCGCTCGCATAATGCTAGAAAGTCTTAAAATACTCGAGTATACAAGTGTAGACGTCCTAGTTGAAACGCAAAAATGCCCCGTCCTACATGGGCTGAAGTCGTCCCATTATGGGCACAAAACAACCGTGTATCACGGACAAAATTCAAGCCACCAAACACTGGCGCACACAGCAGACATAATTACCCGAGCAGGCTTACTAATAAACATTCTAGAATTTAGAACATACAGGACGTCCGAAAGCCGCCTAACCTTTAGGTGCATACGCTCATGAAGGCATGACTTAGCAAAGAAATTACTAAATAAATTATTTACAGCTGAAATTAAATCATCACAAATAAATTAACAAGTAATTTAAGTTAAAAAGCCTCAAGTGGGCTAAAACATATCATAACACCCACAAAACACGGGCAAGTGTTCAGAACTTAGATGGAAAAAAAATCTTAAGCTTCAAAATTTGGCGGGGATTTCTATTCCTCTTTCGGGGGACTTCCTTTGGCGGCAACACTCCGTGAAGGGCCTACTTCACTAGCTGAAGGTTCCCCAACAAGTGCTTCATCTCCTCTTTTGCCACTAACCTCTTCAGAATCTTCTTCAGGGTCGGATCCCATCTGAGCATCTGCTTGGGCCACAAGCTCGATCAACAAAGCAATCTCAGCCTCCAGGTCCACACTAGGGTCATCACGGACCCGTAGAAATGTGGCGAGAATGGCCGCGATGTTAGTACGACGCACCTCAGGCATGCGGAGAGAATTCAAGGCATTCATCTGTCCCTTCCTAAAATGAGCAACATTGCAAAGCTTATCACGAACCCTCTCGAGGGACACCACTTTTTTTTTAGCTTGTCATTCTCATGTTGAAGGAAGGCGGATAGGCCCCTAGCATCAGAGATACTCTTTTCAGCAGCATCGATTCTTTCATCTACTCCAGACAGCTTTTGTTGCAGAGCCTCTGTAGCCATTTCTAGGCGGGCCACATTATAATGCTGGAGCTGTTCCGAGAGCTTGGACTCTGTAAGGGAAGATTGAAGGGTTTTCACGGCCTATTTATGATTGCAGAACTCATTGCTTATGGCTTCATCAATGTTTTTACTTCTCAGAGATTCCATTAGATAGGCTCTGCGCGTGGTATGAAGCTCCCCTCTCAGCCATTCAACTTCTTCAGCAAAGGGTTGCAGGCTAGCGACTTGTCCTAGTAGGGCTTCATTCTCTTTTTTCAGGTTCTCATTCGAGCCTCCACAACGGTGTATCTCATGATATACCATCAGCCCCTGGATGAATGTTGGGACGAGTATTCAGTAGAGAGAGAGTAAGGATTCTGGCAGCTATAACCAATGAGATTTCTTTGCTCGTTAGGATCGATCAACTCAGCGGTATGGTCTGCCATAACCCTTGGGGTCTTAATCACGTTAACTCCCGCGATAATGGGAATAACAACCTCGCGGGCACCATCCATGGGTTCAGCTACAGCATCTGCATCCACGGCCACCTCCTTGCCAGGATAGCGCTGGAAAGAGTCGGTCATCTAGAGGGCCGGTGTGGGTATAGTAGGCTCTACATGTATACAAAAGATATTTACTTATGGAGCGCATAAGGAAATTATACTAGCGATATATGGAGTGAAGAATTGACTTTAAGACTGGGGCTCGAGGTGAACGGGTGGTAGCACCACTTCATCCTCCACGCAAGCTTCCTCTCCGGCCTCAAGGGAGTCATCTATCAAAGCGTAGACGGGCCAGATTCAGCAGCAACAGAAGAAGGAGTCTCAATTGCCTCAGGCTCAGGCACTCAGGGGACTTCGTCCTCACCATAAGAAATCGCCAAGGGCTCATTAACAACCACCGCATTGTCAGGCTTGTAAGACCTTTTTATCTTTAAAGAAAGGGAGTTGCTCGCCCTTTCAAATTCTCCTTCCAGACGCTCGCACATCGGGTAAGGAAGCAAATGTACAGGGCTGCAATTTTAATCTCTTTCAGCAGGGGCATCTCACGGCGAGAGAACTCTATGGCAAAGAGGAAGTAATGAAGACAGTGGAAGTGAAGGATCAAAAGAGAAATTCCGAAAGAAGTAACTTACCATGGTCTTTTCCCCACCAACCATTCGCGTTAGCCAGAGATGTGAAAGTCATTGAAGTAGGGGGGTTTCTCGTAAAGATCGCAGTCTCCCACATGGTTAACTCGTCATGAGTTAATGGTATAGCGGTCACAAAATTCACTAAGGAAGATGAAAAGTTAGTTCGAAAAATAACGGATGCGGAATGTACAAATATACGGGCGCGGTAAGTTATATCTCCTATTGAAGACCTATAGAAAGGGAAGAAAGGAAACTATGTCTGGCATCCTCACCGCCTTATACCAGTGGACCCAACTACGATCCTTGGAGTCTCACTGTTGGGAACCACGCCTTTCTTTCCCCATTTGATGAACATCAACATGCCCGCCTTATGGAGACGGGGAGAGTAGAAAGCAAGAAAATGCCAGAAGGAAAACTTTACTCTGGCATGGTTTGACAGGTGATCTAACACAGCCACCAATCGCCATACATAGGGACCTACGTGATCCAGGAAGATATTGTATTGGCGGCATATCTTTTCAACGATTGAATAAACACACTCGTTAAGACGCAGAGTAAAAGGGCCACTTACAATCAAGCCTGATACGGGTTATGTCATCCCTCACAACTGTAGATGGGAATCACTCAATAGAAAGGTTGCTATTTTCACCTTCTGGTTTGGATGTCTGACCTTGCATTCAACTATCACCTTCAAAGTTAAAGGTTGCAGGAAGATAATCTTGGGCTCTGAAGTTTGCAGGAAGGAAGTTTGGTCCTTCGGCCATGGCAAAGGATAGAATTGTCTTTAAGGCTGGAAGAAGGTTTGTCTTATGAAGAAACGCTCATGATCAATTTAAAGATCGATAAAAAATTTCTATAATTACAGCGTATATATACACGCCTAGGAGGATTCTTGGATGGAAAGCTGAACAATCTTGGTCATGTGGGATGGTAATTATGTGGGATCGGTATTATTGCAGTTCACGTAATGTGTATCCCAATAATTATAGGATATGAACAGAACAGTGGTAGTATTGGGAAGATACGTAAAAAAACCTCCAATCACGGAGGTACACATCATTGTACAAAAGATTTTGAATTCAATGCAACGCATGCGAAGAGATAGGGGACGAGTATCGGGTATAGTCACACCTTTACGTCTTCTATCACGCTCTTTCACTTCCTGAATGCTCACGTCAGCACTCAGCAAGTGGGGGGCTGACTATGTGGGCAAAAATATGCCACCTAGTTTTATGGAGATACGAGTCCAGCTTGCGATACTAGACTTATCCTACAAGTCACCGGGTACAGAGGATAGACCCCCTGCTCCACGAGTTACGACCGTTTAGGCAGTACGGATATAGGACGCAAGGCATACATCGCGCCGCCTTAGGGTTTACAGTCTCCTAGCTAGGGTTTCGTATATACCACTGCATTGAGTTTTTAGGCCCATAGCCTTAATTAGCCTTTATATTTTACCATAATTAGGACTGGGTAATCTCTACTATAAGTACCTCTTCTTACATTGTATTGTACATCAAGTGATTCACACCAAATTCGGCTATTCTCAAGGAATTATACTACTTACTTTCTTGTTCGTTACTTTTCTATCTATTTACTTACTTTTTCCATCGTTTATACCATTTCATAAATTTAATTTTTTAACCTAGATGTACAATATTATGCATAAACACATATCTAATCCTCTTCCACTTTCACACATGATTCAATATCCAATATTTTTCTCCTCTCTCCTCCTTAATTAAAATTGAATAAAGATTAATATATAAAATATTAATTAAATAAATAGTAGTATATACATAATATATTAAAATATAAATACATGATATGTAATAAATGTATAATATCATACATATCATGTATCTAATAATTAAATATTAAAATATACATATTTTATATGTATATGATATTTTATCACTTAATATTTTAACATATTGTGTATGTAATATTTATTCAATTAATATTTTTAACATATTATGTATTGAATATTTGTTTATTTACTTTAACACAATATATCACTTTTTGTATCTATTGTGTTTCCAATATTTATTAATTTTAATATTTGTTATTCTTATTTTTAGGTGATATATATTCTATTTGGGTAAAATATTAAATATGGCAACTTAAAAAAAAAAACTTCGCCTAAAAATCGTCCCTAAAAAGTGGGTGTCTGTTGGTATTAACTAAATTTATCTCCTGGCATATTATTTAGAATTGAATGATATCCCTTAAATTTAGGAAGAAAATAAATACTAAATGTCAATATTAATATCTAATATTCCTTTATTTTTATATTAGTGGTGTGGCAAGAAAAAGTTGGTGTTAATAGATAGTAAATAAGTATATGTGGGTGCTTTTTATGTAAACAACCATTTTTATTATTCTACGAACAGAAGATGATGTATAGTTTACCCTTGATATAAGTAACAGAAATACAAAATCTAATACTCCATTATCTAAAAACAATTCAAGAAATTGTCTCAGCATATGTGCCTTGAATCAGGGCGAGGTCTGATCTCTACTCTAAATTATCTGCGAATATGTCCATAAAAATTGAAACTCTTGACAAGCTTTTGTTCCTGCACACCATTTGTGGAACAGTTGCATCTTCAAGTGATCAATAACAAGAAGGATAAGGCATATGTCAAACCGAAGCAGTGCTTTTTGATGTTGGACATATTTGATGTATTTTAGATATATATATTTCCCTACCTTTTGCTTAAATTCAATGCTAAAGGGTGCCCAATATTGCTTATTTTGGATATTCTACTAACTTGGTGTGTTTGAATGACTTAGATATGAATTGGTGAAATTTTGGAGCAAGATGGCTATACTTTTTGGAGAAGTCCAAAGTCAAAAATTGAAGTAGAAAAATGAAGAATGCTAGTGTAAAAAAATCAGCGGACTAGGAGCTTTGTAAGCTCATTCTATGACCCTTACAACAGTCGTACATTGTAAGAGATGTTGTGAGACCGGAGAGCAAAGCATACAAAAGGTCTTACATTGTAAGAGTGGTTGTACGACCTGAAAATTTTCAATCCAAAATTGGATTACGTTAAGACGTTTTTTACCATTGTAATTCATATATAAGCAGCCTTAAACATAATTTGAAGTATCTTTGGACTTTTGGGAGGCAGAGAAACACTGGAGATGGATTGGAGCTCAACATCTACATTGAGTTTTCTTTTCTTTTCCTTTACATAGTTTCTTAGTTCTAGAGTTGTGGGATTCTCCATGATTGTTGATATTCCTAAGTTGATTTGATTTCATTGATTTATTATATTGGGTTATTTATTCATATCCTGAGCTTAATTATTTGATTGATTGATCAATAATTGAATACAATTTATGAACCTAGGGTTGAACTCGAAAGTGGGAACCCGAGGTTGCAATAGGATTGGATAGAGCGTGTTCCTGATCCTGGGCATCGGGGAATGGTTTCACGATTAGGATAGAAATATACCTAACAGTCATGCTTAGTCACTATACAGGAGAAGCACATGCATTCTTGTTAACTCTAATTCCATTGAAGTACAGGCGTTAGGTTGGCTTGAATAGGCGAGCAGGGTATCGAAAGAGTCATGTGAGTAATATTAACCCTGTGATTGGTAACCCTGATAAATTAATTTAGTCATTGGTAACCCAAATAAATTGATTTAGTCAATTAACTGAAGAATTCAACAGGATTGTTAGATATCCCATGACCTTAGGCTATTATCCCTTCTTGAATCTACAATCGTGTTTTACTTGTTATTATTTTCTTGGTTTAATTAGTTAATTTTAGTTAGATAAATTCTCAACTCTTGAAACCTTCTTGCTTAGATAATTAGGAATTTTTTGATTTAGTTAGTAGTTAATCAATAGTCCTCGTGGGAACGATACTTTTCTTATCACTTTATTACTTGATCGACCGCGTATATTTGCGTGTGCGTTTGGAGCGACAAGTTTTTGGCAGTGTTGCCGGGGACTTAGAATTAGCTATTTTCTAGATTAGATTTTTACTTTTTTCTATTCAAGTTTTTTGTTTAGTTTAATTTAGTTTATTTTATTACTTTTTAACATGGCATCTTTTAATGAAAATTGGTCGAAAGTTGGCTACTCGTATTTTGGTGCTCCTTACATAATTTGTAATGGACGTCACTTGTGGGAAGATTGCCGACATCTTCATATCCTACGAGACTTTATATCTAGTTGTTCTTCTACAATTTTTGATCGGAACTGTTGTTAATTGTGTGGTGGTAATGACTGTCCTATGTGTCGTACTCCTTCCCCAAGTAATTTTCATGATAGTACTAATCTTTCTTATGAATTTTATAGGAGCAACAATGTGCCGGATGCATCACGGTATGAGGAAAATTCTGAAGAAATGGAGATCGTGAGCGAAACTTGGCTAATGGAACAATCTCAACGATTAGATGTATGTGGGGGTCTTCTTGATGATATTACAAGTGCAGTTAAGTGCTTTATAGAATGGAAAAGTGTGATCAAACAAGAGATCGACCGATTTGGCTTGTCTATTCATGACTTGGAGGCGAATCTGATTGAATCGATTGAGGCGTCTAACGCCCAACGAGATCAATTGTTGTGGATATAGAATTTGAAGTTGAAGATGAATTTAAGAGCCAATTTGAGGAGCTAAGTATGGAGTTCCAACAGTTCGACCCAGTAGTAGTTGATGATACCAAAGTTGAGAACTTGGCACTGGAGTCAAGTGAGGATGTAAAAAATATAATTTTTGACGACTCTAGTGTGTGTAAAGATGATGATGTCAAGAATAATACAACCTTGGAGTTGGGGCGCATTGGACCTCACTCTATGCACTTTTGGACATTGTATTTGGATGGAAACATGAACGCCTTCCGAGCTAATAGAAGAGTTACGGGAGGAGGAACAAGGTATCTATGTTCTAAAATTTGTGATGCCGAGGAGACAAAATGATATTCATCATTCAAAAGCCAAGAGGTGCAAAATGTGATATTTAATTCTTGGTTTCTTTGGGTTTGTGACACCACCTCAAAAGCATAGTCGTAAGCTTGAATTCAATATGGGGAGAAAATTCATAACTTCGAGGTGGAGGAAAAAGTGATAGTTGCATCCTTGTCATGCCGCGACGTTAAATCAAGCGTTTCATAGGAGGCAACCCATGTTTTATTGTTTTCTTAAGTTAGTTAGTTTTTACATTTTAAAAAAAGTAAATAAATAAAAAAAATGAAAAGAACGTAATTTTGAAACTAATGTGGTTGTTTGATTGTGTTATAGCAGGGCGTTAGTGAGGTGAACTTGGAGAATTAAGCACGGTGGTGTAAAGCAAAAATGCAGGGAAAAAGAGCAGAGTTCAGGCCCTTACAGCAAGTCTTACATTGTAAGACCTATTGTAAGCCTATGGTGCTGGGAATAAATGCATAATTAGTGGACTAAGATTTTTGCAATAGTTTTGTAAGAAAATTTTTATCTCCAAGGACAAGTCTTACATTGGGCATACATTGTAAGAGTTTTGTAAGGTAAGTAAATAAGTCATCAACATACACACACTTAACAGAAAGAGAGTCATCAACACAAAAAAAGCACGCTGCTCTCTTTCATTTAACAGAAAAGCACGTTGTTATCTTTCACACTGAAGCAAAACATGTTGCATCCCTTGCAAAATACCAGGTATGATCTCTTCCTTCTCAATTTCTATCTCTCCTAAGGCATTCCAGTCGTCCTTAGTGCTCTCCACGTTCAGTTTCTCCATCCCCTTTTCCCTTAGGCTTAAGTGTTAACTTCAAGTTTCATGGTGAAAACATGGTGTAAATTCAAAACATTGCTTGGTATCTACTTGTGGGGGCTGCGGTGATGCACCGTGATGAATATTACATAAAATCTCCCGGAGTTGGGAGGGTAAAACACGAAACAAATTGCACACAAGGTCTGCCCAGAATTTTGCATACCACATGTTTGACAAAATTCCCCAATGAATGTTTAATTCATTAGAATGAAGTCTTAGTAATCGAATCTTTGATGGGGACAGTTGTAAGTCTAAATTGAGTAGGGAGAAAGGTCAGGGCAGCGTTTACAACCATGGGGTCACATGTTACGCACTTGACACGTTGTTCGTGCACGTCAAGTGTCAATTGTTTGCTCGCCATCATTGGATGCTTGTTTCGCTTATTAGGGCTGCCCTGTTTCTGTGGATCTATTAATTGATATTCCATGTTTTCTTGATGTAGTCAAGTCTAAGTGTGGGGTGCTTGCACCCTGGTTGCGTGCACTAGGTTGTTTAAATGAGTTTGTTGGCTTGAAATATAAATTGTGCACGCTAGTGAGGGAAGTCTGAGTACCTCGATTTACTACTTCTTGTCCTTAGCATCGTGCATTGAGCACAATGCACCATTTTAAGTGTGGGGTGGGGAACCATGAAAAAAAATAAAAAAATTAGTTAGTTTAGATTAGTGGTCGAGTCCTTGGGTTTTGTTCAAGCCACGGTTCTTTCTCTAGGATTCCATTTCTTTTGAACCGGGTGTTTTTAGGAGTAGTTGTAGTAATTAGGATTTAGAAAAATGGAATGAGAAGAAAATAAAGGATGGTAAACTTTGCTCCTAATCTTATGTGTGAGTTGTTTGATGCCGTCATATTTAGTCCCTTGCATGCGAGTTGAACTTCCCTATGGACTTTTGGTATAAGTTTTGCATTGGATTGAAAGATGATCTTGTTAGTGACTCTTCGGCTCATGTTTTTGACTCTGGTTATTGACTGAATAACATGACTTGCCTCACTGATTCTTGTTAGGAGTTGGAATTATTCCGTCTTGAGTGATTCATGTGCCATGTGTAGTGAGGTTTTAGTATTTTTTCATGTGCTTGCATTATTTGTCTAGAACTTGCCCTGATTGTTTTCGAGGCGAAATCCTAGGTTTTACTTGGTTTAGAAAATGATTATAGGCCTTCTTAAGCCCGTTTGAATTTTTGTAGCCTTCCGTGATGATTTGACCCTAGTCAGCCCCTTTGAGCCTTTATCTTGTTTATATGCAACCATATTAAAAGCCTTTACCTGTGTTTGTATTGAATTTCCTATCTTTTGAACACCTTATCTCCTAGAGCACTTGCAAAAATTGTATAATGAGCTGGAAAAACTAAAGTTGGAGAAAAAGGTTGGTTATATTGTGAATGTGGTGCCAGGTAGAAGTGAAAGAATTGCTTGTAAAAATTAAAAAAAAAAGTGAAAATTGAAAGAAAAAAAATTATATGATTGTCTGGCCAACAATCAAGTAAAAAAAAAATTGAAGCTTGGAAGAAATAAAAATAAAAATAAAAAAGAAAAAAAATGAGCATTCTTTGTGAGCTAAAAAAAATGTCCAATGGTGTAAATACAAATGGGAAGATTAAAGCTTGATTTATATTGAAGAAGGAAAGCCATGGTTGAGAAGGAAGTATGTAATTGAGGTTTAAATACGTTTTATAATTGCTTAGGGAGGTGTTAGTCACTTTTATCCATATATTTATCCTACCCGCCCCCTAGCCAACATTACAAACTTGATAAAGTCCTATTTGATTCTAGATCGAGTGTACCTACATTAGAGGAGAATTACAAGATGGGCAAGCTTATGGTACCATTGTGTGGCACTTGAAGTTCTTTGTGAGTGTGAGCGAATTCTTTCTATCTTAGGCGTCCCTTATAATAAATTTGATCTATTTGTGTGTGATTGAGACTAGGCCTTGATTGGTGAGGGCACATGGACTATGAGAGATATGAGCTTTTATTAGGCTACCTAATTTTGAGCAAGTGAGCATGTTGTGAGTAAGTTGGTGTGTGGAGTCGATTCTTGAGGCTTGGTTGTTGCTACTTGATTGTTTTGATAATTCTTGCTTTTAAATGTATGAGTCATAAATATGAGGAAGTTGTGTGCTTGTATGCATGGTTATTAATTGGTGGTATCAACCAAACTCATAGGTGATTGAGTTAATTGTTTAGAAGTATTGTTGGATTGAATTGTTCGAGGACGAACAATAGTTTAAGTGTGGGGTGTTGATGTTGGGCATATTTGATGTATTTGAGATATATATTTTCCCTACCTTTTACTTAAAGTCAATGCTAAAGGGTGTCCAACTTTTCTTATTTTGGATATTCTACTAACTTGGTGTGTTTGACTGACTTCGGTATGAATTGGTGAAATTTTGGAGCAAGATGGCTATACCTTTTGGAGAAGTCCGAAGTCAAAATTGAAGTAGAAAAATGAAGAATGCTAATGTAAAAAATCAGCAGACTAGGAGCTTTGTAAGCTCATTGTATGACCCTTACAACAGTCGTACATTGTAAGAGATGCTGTGAGACCTGAGAGCAAAGCAGAGCATACAGAAGGTCTTACATTGTAAGAGTGGTTGTATGACCTGAAAGTTTTCCATCCGAAATTGGATTAGGTTAAGACGTTTTGTACTCGTTGTAATCCATATATAAGCAGCCTTAAACATAATTTTAAGTATCTTTGGACTTTTGGGAGGCAGAGAAACACTGGAGATTGATTGGAGCTCAACATCTACATTGAGTTTTCTTCTCTTTTCCTTTACATAGTTTGTTAGTTCTAGAGTTGTGGGATTCTCCATGATTGTTGATATTCCTAAGTTGATTTGATTTCATTGATTTATTATATCGGGTTATTTATTCATATCCTGAGTTTAATTATTTGATTGCTTAATCAACAATTGAATACTATTTATGAATCTAAGGTTGAACTCGAAAGTGGGAACCAGGGGTTGCAATAGGATTAGATAGAGCGTGTTCCTAAACCTGGGCATCGGGAAATGGTTTCACGGTTAGGATAGAAATATACTTAATAGTCATGCTTAGTCACTGTACACGAAAAGCGCATGCATTCTTGTTAACTCTAATTCCATAGACGTATAGGCGTTAGGTTGGTTTGAATAGGCGAACGGGATATCGAAAGAGTCCTATGAGTAATATTAACCCTATGATTAGTAACCCAGATAAATTGATTTAGTCAGATTAACTGAAGAATTCAACAGGATTGACAGATATCCCATGACCCTACGCTATTATCCCTTCTTGAATCCAAAATCGTGTTTTACTTGTTATTATTTTTTTGGTTTAATTAGTTAATTTTAGTTACATAAATTCTCAACTCTTAAAATCTTCTTGCTTAGATAATTAGGAATTGTCTGATTTAGTTAGTAGTTAATCAATAGTCCTCGTGGGAACGATACTTTTCTTATCACTTTATTACTTGATCGACCGCGTATATTTGCGTGTGCGTTTGGAGCGACACTTTTGTTTAATGGGTTCTGACTAAACGAATATATCCATATCCTTACTATATTGTAGGTAATTATATACAAAGTCTACACCAGGCTTAATGGCCAGCCTAATTTTTTATGTAGGTCTGCTACTGGGCCAGAGGATTAAACATAGAGAAACTACATAAGGATAAGTCGTACAGATATTGTGCTTTACCAATCAGAAGAGAAACCATCATAAAGAGAGTAACAATTTATGAGATTACTCCAAGTGCATTAGCTGAGACAGAATGGATAACAAGCAGATAATAAAGACATACTATTCTTTTGTCCATTCACTTCAAGAAAAAACGCACATTTATTTGATAAAATAGCTCAGCTACTTAGCTATCCCTTGGGAAGTTTACCATATTTAAGAGAATGGGACACTATCTCGAGATGCAGTAGAGTGTGGTCCAAATATATTAAGAAACCATAACAGCTTTATGTGCAAAAGTTTATTCTCTTTTTTTAGTACATGGAGAAGTTTAAGGCAATTAGAGATGTTCAAAGAAAGATCAAAGCTCAGTTATTAAAATTTCATCAATAAGAGTATCATTTTTCTGATAGATAAACGTACCTTTTATTTTAATAAAAGAAAATTAACAACCAATCTAGTGATCAGTCAAGTCTAATGCACAAGGAGATCAACAACGGCCATGTTGTTCATCGATGAGAATATTAATGTTATATTTCCTTTTAAGATATGTAGCAAGTAATAGACCAGTTTTCCTTTGAGAAATTGCACTATTGATTTCGGTTTCCTCTTATCACCATTCTGGAAAATGAGTAAGCTTCGGCCAGACACTTTGTTGGTTGGATATTCTGACTTATTTTCCTACCTAGCTTAACATCAATGTTTACCTAATAATATGGTCAAACATTCTTAATCAGATGGTCAGAATAGCTTTTATTCCGAGTGGAAGAGGTGGATGAGAGATCAACATACATAATAGAGCATTTGGAGAAATTGCATTAACAAAAGTCACAAAAATCTTACAAGCTGGCTATAAATTAATGCTCTTTAATCCTCTGCCTAACAATAGAGGTGAGCGAAGGTAAATTGGTAATTTCATACCACACTGGCCACATATCGAGAGAACCAAACAGTATCACCAGCAACAGTTAGCAAGTGTAAGAGAAAATAGGAACAACAAAACGTAAAAATAGGAAAAGGAAAATCAAAATAACAGAAAAAGAGACCTTTTTTATCAATTCGAAGCCTGGCAAAATCATAAGAAATACACAACTGACATGTATAAAGGAAAGAAAACAGCGTATAGGCTTTCGACGAACCGGAGAAGATGGGATCATGGAACAAGAAAGAAGTTGAACATAGAGAAATCAGCTCAAATGACACGATGTGGACACGTGCTAGCTAATTGAAGTAGGACAACAGAATAACTTTTATATGACTAACTTACCACTTAAGATGTAGAATTTACTTTTAAGCACAGTCGTCGAAAGTCTTCATGTTTGTATATAATCTATCCACTATCCATAATGGATGTTCTATTTTCGAAATTAGTCCGTTCTAAAAATTATGTCATAATTACTTCATCCGTTTCAAAAAGGATGAATCTTTGCGGAGTACGAGGGTCAAATTGACTAATTTTGACCAAGAATTTGCACATCGAATTTTTAAATTTTTTGAAATAAAATTTACATATTTAGAAACTACATGAAAAATACTATAAGTCACAATAGTTAACAATTTAAAATAATTATAAAATATTTGTAAGACATGTGGTCAAACATAATCTTATTTGACCCTTCAAATAGTAATAGGTTCATCCTTTTTGAAACGGAGGAATATTTAGAAATAATTTATTTTTAAACTTACAATTTAACCTTAATGAAATACTCCATCAAATCCATTTTATTTGATTTTTTAGCCTATTTTTTTTGGTCCACAATATTTGATTTTTTCAAAAATCAAGACACAATTTTACAATGTCACCCCTTGCTAATAAATGATTTTAAACAAAATGATAAGTAATAATAGCTTAAATAAGGGTTAATATAGTCAATTATATTGCTAGTTAATGCTAAAAATGTGATTTTTTAATATTCGTGAAAACACCCAAAAAATCAAATAATATGGACCGGAGGGAGTAGTTTATAGGCACGCATTTAGCTGTGACTTATTTTAGACCACAAGTTTCAAAAGTCTCCTTTCATTTTTTAAACTCCGATCTAAGTCAAACTAGGACATCTATTGTGGAACGGAGGGAGTATATATCTACTAGTTAAAGTTAGTACATGCTGAGCACGGATTTGATAATCACTCTTTTCGTTCTAGTTTATGTGTCTGCTTTATTTTTTATTCTGTTGTCAAAAAAGAAAAAACAGTGTTGAAAATTTATGAATAATTTAACGTAAATTTCTCATTTTTCCCTTAATATGAAGTTTTTAAGCAGCAGACATTGTACGATAATGTTTGTGAATATAATTTTCTGAAGTCTCACTATCTTTCTTAAATTTCATGCTATTCAATTTTTTTAGCACATAATGAAGCATATTTTATGATGTATTCTTTTGCTCTGTCTTTTTGTATTTTTATTGCACTTAACACTTGATCTAATTTAGGGATCGTTACTAATTTTTGTGATTTAAATTGTTGTTCATGAGATATTATAATAAACAAGTTATGTATCACATAATATATTGTTTTCTTTCACTTGTGGCTTTAATTTTCTCCTATCTCTTTTTATTTTATATCGTTAACTAGTTGGAGAATATCAATTTTACAATTATAATTGCTTCGCCGCCGTCAGACATTAAAATATTTAAATACTTGAAATATTCAGTGCTCAATCTTCTCTTTTTATTTCAAAATTCATAAGTTAAGAAAAAATCTATTTTAAGTCATATATTGTTGATAACATGTTAGAATTAAGTGAAAAGCCTAACATAAAGTGGAATATATATCTTGTTATAATATTATCTTTTATTCATTTTAATGTTCTATAGATTCACGTTATTGATGCTGTCTGACTGAGTAATCAACTTCTTTTGCCATTATTGTTCACCAAGTTCATGTTAAAATATTAATTTTAATCTCTTTAGGCATATGTACTTGGTTAGAAAACATGATTTTTATATTTTTCTACTAAGAAAATTGTGCTTATATATTTTTTAGCCTTATATGCCTGAGACGTCCAAGTTAACCTAAGTAGGAGTATAGTTTTTTCCTTACATCTCTTTTTCAAGTATATATTGTGTAGAAAAGGCAAAAGAAGGCGGCATGTGACACCCTTGAATGCGAACCACAGGCTCCAAATTATTAATAAAAGAAATAAATGGTGGAGATCACAAGTGTATGTGTAAAGGCACACATTAGTCGAACCACTTTGAACCTTCGACATTGTCAAAGTTGTCTCTTCCATGTCGCCGGTGAAATTACTCCAATCAATCCTCTTTTCTCTTTCATTCATTGATGAACCATTGCTTGAAATAATAATTTCAACAATTCTTAACCACAATGCATAACTTCAAAAGTTGTCTTATAATATATTCACTGTTCTTCTTCCAATATAAAATATCAAAAATCTTCTTCACAAAGTGACTTTCGTCATTTAGTCAATTCCAGTTTTCACCTTTATAAATATATATAAATTGGGTTTAGTCAATTTAGGGGTTTTAGGGTTCTTTTTGTGGATCTTAAGAGAATAATCGGATCCATAAACTTGGTGTCAGCTAGTACGCGGGTCCTTTTATAGCAACTGAGAGTTCAATTATCGTCTAGTTAAATTTTCGTTGACTTATCTATATGGCTGATCTTCTGACTTCTCTTTGTTGTAAGTCAATTTCGTCGGCTGTGAGGTTTGTCAAAGGTTGGAAAGTTCACGAAAAGATTGAGGGTGTATTAGAAAAGCTGGCAAATATACCCCTCATTTATTAAAGTAGGCGGAGGGTATTATGGCTATAAATACATGTATATCCAGTAAAACAAAAAAGGTACACAATTTATTTCAGCTAGTACCCTACAGTCATAGGAGTCAATATTCAAGTTTATTGATTTACCTTAATAGAAAGCATGCAGCACAACCAAGAGCTGGTTAACTGTTTCTTATATATTATATAAGGATGTAGGGATATGGAAAACAATCAACCATTCAAAAAAAGTGTATCGTTCTACTAATAGGAGAAACAACTACTTGTTCCGGAAAAAATGGCCACTGTTGAGGAAATTCGTAAGGCACAACGGGCAGAGGGACCTGCCACGGTCTTGGCTATCGGAACAGCCAATCCTTCCAATTGTGTTGATCAAAGTGCCTATCCTGACTTTCTTTTCCGTATCACTACCAGTGATCATAAAACTGAGCTTAAGGAGAAGTTTAAACACATGTGTAAGATGATTTACTCACCTTTTATGTTACGTTTTTTTTTTAATGTTATCTTCATTGCAGAAATTCAACAAACTAAGTGCTTTTTTAGCATACTTGACCATATTGTCAGGTTACTCTGAAAAGTAATTTTGGAAAATTCGAGTGTTTTTTAAGAATGCTTGACCATATTGTCAACTTATTCTGAAAATTACTTATTAAAAATTATTCTGTTCTTAAAAAAATGACACAATTTTTTTATTAGCCGTTTCAAAAAAGAATAACATAATTCTAAATTTAAAATAATTTTGCTTTAAACTTTTCATTTTATCCTTAATGAGATATATAACTTATTTTTTACCACAAATTTAAAAAGTAATCATCTTTTCCTTAAACTTCGATCCAAGTCAAATTATAACATTCTTTGTGGAATGAAAAATCTAGATGAATGACACTTTTATTGGCCAAATCATTTGAAAATTACTTATGTTAGATAGTATGTGCTTAAATGTGATTTTATACATCAAATACTGGTAACAGATATACACATAAGCTCTCACGTATTAATCAACTAGCTCATAAAAGTTAGTTAAACACTTAATTTTGTCACTAAAGATTTGTTATACTAAATAAATATACGAGCCCGCTATTTTGATTCGTCATTTCAAATAAATAGAGAAGCATATTTATACCAATTTAAGAATTTAAAGATTACTCCATCCGGTCCACTTTATTTGATGTTTTTCACTTTTCGAGAGTTAAGTTGACCAATTTTCGAATTCAAATTGAACTAGATTTAGTCAATATTTTAAAATTATAATTTAGATATTTAAAAACTACACGAAAAATACTACAAGTTGTAATTCTTGTCATATTAATATGGTGAAGATATATATCCCAAAATGTTGGTCAAAGTTTACATTATTTGACTTTTAAAAAAGGAAAGTGATCAAATAAAATGGACCGGAGGGAGTATAAAATTATGTTACGATAACATATATAAAATAATAATATGCAAGTTTAATATATATTCTGAAATTAGAAATTAGCTACTAATATGTTTGGCAATGCTCAACATTCGATATAGATAATTTTGTCCTTAAAAAATAAAAGCACTAAAGTTTGGAGCTATTTTTTTTAAGCTTCTGCTTATAAATTGAAAAATAACTTCTCCTACCTCCACATTCATAGTGTTTGTCTAGATTTTTTTATATTTTCATGTATAAGATAATATTTTCTACTTAAAATAAATAAGAAAATCACTTTTACTAGGAAAATATATTTTTTTTCTTGCCAAACACACCATAAATCGTCTTTAACCTCCTACCGCTAGTACTAAAAAGCTAATGGCAGTTAAAACCTAAAACAATCAGCAAAACAGAAGTGAACATATACACTTCGGATACAAGATTATGGGCAAAGAAAGGAGGGTCACTCCGCACAAATTAGCTCTCAAAAAGGAGTTTGAACAAATGTTACAATAATTGCATTAGATTCATCATTTTGTTCAGTCGAAGATTAACTTATACCTTTCTTTTTTTGTCTAAAATTAACAATTCCAGCCTTGTCGATTCTGAAAGCTCCTATAGCTTCTTTAAGAAGGTGTTGGACACTTTAAAAAAACACTTGTCCGGCCAGAAAGAGAATCTGCCCAAATGAGTTGAACAAAACACATGGCAATCCTACTTAAACATCGGCATTGCGCTATAGGCAAAATATGTCAAAATAGTTTATGCATTTACTTAACGTCAATTACATTTACATTTTCCTCTTTCTCCATTTACAGATCGAAACAAACCTTAAGGAAAGATATATTTCACCTTTATTATAACTTGATGGCATTACATATACGCTAGGTTGTCTCTGAGTGAAGAAACAAGTTCGAAGATATATTGTTTATTTACGCCATGAGCCCCGAAATACTTCCTTTTTTTCTTAAACATCGTGTCTATTTAATTAACCAAGGCCACAAGTGCAACTGTTGAAGTAATTCTTCATTTTGTTGATTATTTACTTAATTATTAGTAATGTACTTGAGCAAGGGGATAATTGATAAATATGCATGCACTTACTTCTAGTGTTGGATAATGAATGTATGCATGTTTAACGTTGTTGTGTCTCTCTCGCTCAGTACTCTATCGATCTCTATATCTATCAAGAGTATATAAAGGGGATTATAAACTTTGACTAGCTTTATGCATTGACTTTAAGATATTTGATTAAATACTAGTAGTAGGATTCTTTCACAACCTCTTCACATAAAAGAAAGAAATCAGTATGTCTTCAACTGAATCATTATAAGCATTAAAATTGATCAATCCTTTATGAAGTTGATGAACATTGCACCTTTTAAGAGATGTTGGGTGAGAGCTCATCTAATTATATACTACTATGTTTTTAGTTAGTGTTTATTTACATGCATTCTCCATATATATGGTTCACGCAGGTGAAGGATCAATGATTAAAAAGAGGTACTTGCACTTAACAGAGGAAATCTTGAAAAACAATCCTAATATTTGTGAACACAAAGCACCTTCCTTAAATGCTAGGCAAGAGATAGCGGTAGCTGAAGCGCCAAAACTAGGAAAGAGAGCTGCCCAAAAGGCCATAGAAGAATGGAGCCAGTCTAAGTCCAAGATTACCCATTTGGTTTTTTGCACCACTACCAGTGTTGAACTTCCAGGAGCCGACTACCAACTTACTAAGCTTCTTGGACTTTCTCCATCAGTTAAACGATCAATGATGTACCAACAAGGGTGCTATGGTGGTGGCACTGCTCTCCGATTGGCCAAGGACTTGGCTGAGAATAACAAGGGGGCTCGGGTCCTTGTTGTTTGCGTGGAGATCACTGTGATGAGCTTCCAAGCCCCAAGTCGTAATGACACTGATGAGTTGGATGTTTTAGTTGGGCAAGCTCTCTTTGCTGATGGGGCATCAGCCGTCATTATTGGTTCAGATCCAATCCTAGCAATCGAGAAGCCTTTGTTTGAGCTCGTGTTTGCAACTCAAACTCTTATCCCAGATAGTGGACATGTAATTTGTGCTAACCTCACAGAGGCTGGGCTGATACCCCATCTACTTAAAGATGCTCCAATAGTCATCTCACAAAACATTGAGAGGAGGCTAGTGGAAGTATTCAAACCTTTGGGCATTTCTGATTGGAACTCTATCTTTTGGGTAGCTCATCCAGGTGGACCTGCCATTCTAAACCAAATTGAATTGAAGTTGGGCTTAAAGCCTGAAAAACTCAGGGCTGCAAGGCATGTCTTGAGCGAGTACGGAAACATGAGTAGTGCATGTGTTCTGTTTGTTTTGGATGAAATGAGGAAAGGCTCTATTGAGAAAGGGATGGGTACTACTGGTGAAGGTCTCGAGTGGGGTGTGCTTTTTGGTTTTGGGCCTGGACTAACTATTGAGACCGTTGTCCTCCATAGTGTCTCTATTAATTAGTTCGAGGTTTATACTGTCGGTTGATTAAATGTTTGAGTTGCTTTTTTAATTTGCCTTGGCTTTTCTTTTGTTTGATGTTATGTACGTGTTTGTTCTTAAGAAATAGGAGTAATATTCTTCACATAATTGGCACTGCTTATGTGAGGCTATTTTCTACTATTTAGATAAGTAGATTTTACGACCACATTTACTAATAAGCACAACTACATTAAACTTTAATCCGTTGGGCATATTAGTTGAAAGGGACGTAGATAAATCAACTTTCTTTTTCGAGGAATGATGGTGGCACCATGAATTTGTAGCAGAGGACTCAAAAATTACACAGTATCACACCTATATATATATATATATATATATATATATAATTCCAATGTAAAATTCCAATGTAAAATTTCACTTTTAAGTTTGTAAAATTACCATCCCTATTCGTTCGATCTGCACGTACAAGAGCAAAAATGTTTCTCCCTATGTTTCAGTTTATGTGGCAGCATTTCATTATTAATTTGTTGCAGTAAGAATGATAGATTTCCAAATTTAAAAATATTTAACTTTTAAAACTACCCTTAATGAAATGATTTACAACCATAAAAATATGTGTGACTTATTTTAGACCACAAATCTCCAAAGTCGTCTTTTCAATCTTAAACTCTATGCCAATTCAAACTATGGCATATACAATGAAACGAAAGAAATATTTGTCAGAACTAATTAGCTAATAGGTTGACACGACCCGAAATCTGGCTAGACCGTGCGGGCGCCCAACATCCTCCCCTAGACCCATCGGGCGAACCCTTATTAATTAAATTAGGAAAATAAATATAATTGAATTCATAAATAAGAACAAGACTTTAAAAAAAATACAGACATACTGATACCTCTAAGCTGTACAAAAAAAAATTACAGCTGACTACCCAACATACTAGGTTTAGGGCTATCTAGACTAGACATTTAAGAGTAAGAAAGAAGACAGATACCTCCTGAAGGGAGCAAAATGCATTTGAAATAATAAACACAAAATTGGTGGCCATCCGGAATAAAAGCTGGCTCACCCTGACAGCTGAAGTCGTCTTCGCTCCTTCACAACGTGGCGAACTCAATCCTGGAGCGAACCTGCCGAAACGAAATAGATAGACAAGAAACAAACAAAAAACAAGGGTGAGTCAAAGGACTCAATAAGTGGGGCAGACTAGCTACCTCAAAGAATAGGATAGCTAGCCAGGGAGAAAAGAAATAGATAAACCAAATTCTTCTTATTTAAATTATAAAAAGGCAGAGCCAGATAATAACCAAAAACACGTATGGAATCATAAACTCGGCCAGGAATACGAGCCAAGAAACATATCAATAAATAAGCAATGCATGTATAAGCAGAACAGTAGTTGTGTACCCCAAATCTACACAATGGTATGAAATGAAATGAAATAAAATGAGATGAGATGAAATGAAATATGATGCAAAGGGTCACATGTGCCAAATGAATGGAGCAGATTCCTCCTGCTCCTAGAGCGGAATCCTCCTGCCCTCAGTATGATGCAATAGAGCGGAATCCTCCTGCTCCTAGGGCGGAATCCACCTACCCTCAATATAATGAAATGGAGCGGAATCCTCCTACCCTTAATATGATGCAATGGAGCGGAACCCTCCTGCTCCTAGGGTGGAATCCTCCTACCCTCCATATAATGCAATGGAGCGGAATACTCATGCTCCTAGGGCGGAATCCTCTTGCACTCAGTAAATGATATAGCAATGTAATGCATATGAATGCAATATGATGCAATAATAACCCTTCACCGGCGTGGGACTCTCATCGACAGCCGAGAAGTAGATGCCAACTCACAGCCAGAGTACAATGCTCAGATCCTCAATGCAATACCAACAAAAGGACATAACATATAATATACAATGTAAATCTAAAGCTAAGGCATAATGAGTACGCCTATCGGCAGCTACACATGTAAGGAACACGTTGTAGAAAATCCATGAGACCAGGTGCCTCCAAAGAAATGGATATAAATACTTACCTCGTTTTAAAGTTAACACTACTACCCAACAACTGCTTTATCCTTTTTGGATTCATTTCCAAACGATCCCAGTGTGTTCAATAAGCAGAAAAATATATCAAATAAGGCTAAAGGCTTCATTCCCCACATCTTAGGGTAATCCGGTTAGGAACCTGATACCCTATTCGCATACGCAATACGCAGACCAGACTTATGTACAGGGTTTAAGGTCACATAACCAAACCATAAATATATTATATTTATATGTTGCCGTTAACTCACTGAGTACGAATATGAAACGACCTCGGTCAGTCGTTTCGGAAGTTAGGACTCCGATTGGCGTACCGATAATTTTAAAATATTCGTAATGTCCATTAGGATCTGTTTGTAAAATTTGAGTTAAATCAGACCTCGTTTGGTAGGCATCGGAAGAAGGTTTCAGTTTTTATCGTCAATCAATATTAAAAAGAGATTTTCGAGCTCGGTTTTGGTGAATGAGCTCCGATTCGAAATCTGAAAGCGCCGTTAGATTCGTATGATTATTTATGACTTTTGAGAACTTTCGAAAGTGAATTTCGATGTTGTTCGACTAGTTTCCGTTAAAATGCCGAAAGTTATATAATTTGACTTTTTCTATTTAAATTTGCATCTTGAGTTTTGGAAACCCGATTTGAGATCCGCCTTCGCGAGTACGTTACATATATTTTGTATAACTTGTATGCAAAAGTTGGAATTATTCCGAATATCGTAGGATACCGTTTTAATTTTTACCGTAACAGCAAATTTTAAAAGAAAAAGTAAAAAAAAGAAAAAAGACAAAACATAAAATGAAATGAAGTTAGGCGGTGGGGGATATATATCCCCCTGATTAAATTCGACAATAGATGGAGAAAGAAGCACAGAAACGGGAGAGGTGAAGCAGAAACATGGAAATATGGAAAAAAATGCCAAAAAATAAGAAAGGGGCCGGAAAAAAGTAGATTTTTCACCCCGAAACATTCAGGTAATGATCCTAATATATTATTTGAGTTTATTACGTGTGTTTGAATATATTTTGACGGTAAAACATGGAATATTATACATCGTTTTAATAAGTTCAATTAATAGTTTAAAGGGTCAAATGGACCCCGATAACGAAATTGATTATATATTCATACTCAGTGAGTTATGAGCAACATATAAATTTAAATTATTTGGGGTTTGGTTATGTGACCTTAAACCCTGTACATAGGCCTGGCCTGCGTATTGCATATGCGAATAGGATATCAGGTTTCTAACCGGATTGCACTAAAATGTGAGGAATGAAGCCTTTAGCCTAATTTGATATATTTTTCTGCTTATTGAATAGAGTGGGATCGTTTGGCAATGAAACCAAAGGACAAGCAGTTATTGAATGGATGTACTAACTTTGTAACAAGGTAAGTGTTTATATCCATTTCTTTGGAGGCACCTGGCCTCGTGGATAATCTACCACGTGTTCCTTACGTGTATAGCTGCCGATAGGCATACTCATTATGCCTTAGCTTTGGATTTACATTGTATAATATATGTTATGTCCTATTGTTGGTTATATTGCATTGAGGATCTGAACATTGTACTCTGGCTGTGAGTTGGTATATACTTTCCTGCTATCGATGAGAGTCCCGCGCTGGTAATGGGTTATTATTGCTTCATATTGCATTCATATGCACATTGCATCATATTGAGGGTAGGAGGATTCCTCCCTCGGAGCAGGAGGATTCCACTCCATTGCATCATATTGAGGGTAGGAGGATTCCGCCCTCGGAGCAGGAGGATTCTGCTCCATTGCATCATTTTGAGGGTAGGAGGATTCCGCCCTCGGAGTAGGAGGATTCTGATCCATTGCATCATATTGAGGGAAGGAGGATTCCGCCCTTGGAGCAGGAGGATTCCGCTCCATTGCATCATATTGAGGGTAGGAGGATTCCGCCCTCGGAGTAGGAGGATTCCGCTCCATCTATTTGGCACATGTAACACCATTGCATCATACTGCATTCATCCCATTTCATTGCACCGCGTGCTGACTATTGTGTGACTATCATGCTGTGTTTTGTGTACGCGGTATGTATACCATATTGTGGACATATTTCAGTTTGCCTATACATTTCTGGCTCGTATTATGGGTTGCGGGGATCGGGTGGCACGCCGCAGCGGTATAGATTTATGGATCGGGTTGCACGTCGCGACAGGATGAACATATGGACCGGGTTGCACGCCGCAACAGTATGTATTTTTTATTGTTGATATGTTCGGGATACGTATATGTTCTGGCTATCTTACGTTCATGGTTTTAATGAGTTTGTGATTCCATACGTATTTCTAGTTATTATCTGGCTCTGCCTTTTTATAATTTATATAAAAGGATTTTGGCTAATCTGTTTTTTCTCCCTGGCTAGCTATCCTATTCTTTGAGGTGGCTAGTCTGCCCCACTTATTGAGTCCTTTTGAGTCATCCTTATTTGTTGTTTGTTTTTTGTCTATCCATTTCGTTTTGGCAGGTTCGCTCCAGGATTGAGTTCGCCACGTTGTGAAGGAGCGAAGACGACTTCAGCTGTTAGGGTGAGCCAGCTTTTATTCCGGATGGCCACCAGTTTATTGGTTATTATTTCAGTTGCATTCTGCTCCCTTCGTGAGATATTTGTCTTTTTTTGTACTCTTAGATGTCTAGTCTGGATAGCCCTAAACCTAGTATGTTTTTTTTAGTCTTGTCTTTATTTATAAATTGATATATTTATTTTCTTAACTTAATTGATAAGGGTTCGCCCGACGGGTCTAGGGAAGGATGTCGGGTGCCCGCACGGCCTAACCGGATTCCAGGTCGTGTCAGTTGGTATCAGAGCCCATTTTAGAGTCTATCCAGACTAAGACAGTGTCTAGTAGAGTCTCGCTGATGGGTACGTAGACGTCCGTACTTATCTACGAGAGGCTATGATGGCATTTTGGCAGTCTCACTTCCTTCTTTTCTGATCGTGCGTCGGTCTAGGATGAAAATGTATTTTCGTTAATTCCTTCATGGTAATTGTGAAACCCTCGTGCGACAAATCAGCAAGCGGTATGAGTTCAACACGAAGCAGTCTGGTCTGGGGTTAGTACTGACGAAAGCTCGAGTGTTTTGATCGTGCTGACGATCTAGTTACGGAGTTCCCAGTTGTATGAGCTCGCGATGCGCAAGGGATCAGGGCCTTGTGGTTCCCTTGGCTCTCTGCGATGCTTTTACGAGAATCTTGGCGACGCAGATACCGCAAGCACCTATTATTCACTAGAAAGCTTATCAGGTTGCCGCAGATGCAGATGTTCGATCTCAGGGAGCTCCTATTCCAGTTCTTAGTATTGTCGCAGTAAAGTATGTCACGAAGGCAGCATGTGTTGTGCCTCTAGTTATTCTGGCTGGTTAGTTAGCCCGAGTAATGGCTCAGTCCGAGTATATGAAAGGGCTGCACTATTTTACCCAATTGAAACTTCCGATATTCTTAAGCCATGCGTTAGATAATCCTGCGTAAATTTTTTAAATAAAATGATGTCAGCGTATTCTTCAGGCTCTTGATTATATCGAGCGATATGGTGTTGATTATTCTGCTTTCTAGTTTCAAGGTCCAGCCCTGGATTGGCGGACCCCTCTCTTATTAGCTAACTTGGTTCGGTTTTTCTTCTAGATTCGTGGAAAAAAAATTCCTCTCGAGTAGCGAGTGAGATGAAAAGTGTTTCCAGTTTGAGTGGATTGGACAAGGTAGCCTGTCGGTTAGCCTGTTGGTGTTTCAGAATATGAGATTGAATTCTATAGAATGGCTGGATATGCATTAGAACTAGTTCATGAGCCTTTCGAGAGATTCCGAGATTTATTTATGACCTTTATTTTTCCTTGAAATTCCAGATGGCTCGAGAAATTGAGGTCTGGATTTTATTTGATGTTGTTGTTAATATTGCCCGAAGGTTAGAGGCATACCATAAGTTAGAGCCGGAAGAGTTAGAGCGGGAAAGTAAGAGATCCCACGGCCCTGGTGGGTAACCATGGTACCTCATTTGGAGGTAAAAAAGTTCTGATTATTTTGGGAGGTCACCTTCCTGGTTATCTCAGCTTGTGTTACGTGATTCTTAGAGTGCGCCAGTAGCTTGTTAATATCAGAATCAATCTTTTCTTTATAGCTATCAACAATTTTTCCAGCTTCCACTTTTCAGCGAAAAGGTGGTATCATTGTAGTGAGTCTTGCTATTCTTTGAGGATTTTTCCTTACTCCGGCAAGTAGGCAGTGGTCTTTTCTCTCGTTATTAGGCATCTGCGCAGTTGCAGGGGATTACATTTAGATCTCAGATTCTCAATCAGCCAGAGAAATACCACCATCTAGTAGAGGTTGAGAGCGTGGTGGCAGTGGTTCTTCAGAAGGTGAGTACCAGGGTAGTGGCTCAGCTCAGCTGTAGAGGTAGTTCTATGAACTGTCAGTCTGGCAGGATGCTAAGGTATCTGATGTAGTACACCCAGGTATTTCTTCTTCCATTATATGTGAGTAAGATTTGATTATTCCGATCTCTCTGGACATCGTTTATCTTACCATTGTTTCATTGGAAATTGTTTCTATTAAGAATCGGTTGCGGTAGAGGGGCGAGCTTCTGGTATGATTTATTCTTTGCATTTGTGAGACCTTACTAATTTTTCTAGTCTAAATATGAGAGATTTGGCAATAAGTGTCGGTATTGTCTGCCTGGCATCTTGTTGTTCCATCTTCTGTTATTATGTCAAATCAGTTTACCTCCTTCGTCGAAATTCAATGTTGGCAGGATAATGGGATCCTAATTCGTTACCTTCAGAAAGTGTTATTGTTTCTTCCGGTGTAAAGTGGTTAGTAAGTAATACTCGATCTACGTGTCTCCTCTTGGTTCGAGATGCTAGTAGAGTCATCTTATTCTATAAGTTTGTCTCGGTATAAAAGAGTTTTCTGGTAAATTGTCGGAGTTTCCTTTTTATAGGAAGGTTAAATTGACAAAAATTTTGTTCAATAAAGCTCATTTAATATATATTTCTTCAATTGTGATTCTTCGGTTAGCCTGACTCATAAGTAGTCTAGCTCTGGCAGCCAAGAAAATAAGAAGATGAACTTCCTGAAGCTCTAATTATTTCTATCCTCGATCCATTTCTATTTTTTCTTCGTCCACCACTAGTGAGCTTGGGCGATTGGTAGCCACTTGTGATGTTCCTTGTGTTGAGCCAGAGTACGTGTTATTGTAGCTGGGTAAGCATATTATTATTTTGGATATCAGTTTATCCGGGTATCCATTCCCATGTATAGTATAGTGCTGGTTCTGTTTTTGCGGATCATCCAGTTTCAGGGGAAACTCTGCCGAAATTTTTATAAAGAAGTACCATCCATCAAGCGGTGGTGCTTATGGCAAAGGTATGGAGTTGTGAACTCGAGAGTTGCAGCTGTTTGGCAACTCGAAAGGGTAGTTGGTAGCTTAGGTCGGCCTACGTTCAACTTTTAACTAGATCTTCTTTAGTCCAGCAGACTGTGCGAAGATGGTTATTCCTATTCAAATGGCTGCATGAGTTTGTGCTTTAAGTGGAGGAGTCTTTCTCCAAATACTGAATGGTAATATTAAATCTCTGAGGTGTTGATACTACTTTTCTCACGACCCAAAGTAAGGCCACGGTAGAAATCTACAATGACTGTCGATCATTGCTAAACCCACTAATAATCTATTAATGATAGAGATAAGCTGACAACCTGATCGTACATACGTACCTATCTGCTGAAAGCATAAAGTCTGGAAAGATGACACAACTTTAACTTACTGGCAATTAGAACACTGAGCCACAAATTCTGCTATGTCACATTTCATTCCGTCTCACTAATAACTCTGCTTAAGATCATGGTACATCTTAATCGAACCTGGATGAACAGTGTATTTGGAATAATGTGCCTCTATCATAATCTGTCCACGTAAATCTGTAACATCAGGGACACGAAGTCTATCTTTATACATGAGAACACCGTCAGTAGTAACCCTGTATAGTGACTCCGGTTTTCTTTTGGCTATTTGTCTGTATTTAACTAGAAATGGATCCTTATATTGATGTTGTTTTATTTCATGAAAATTTAGAGTTAAAGGTCTAGTGCAGCTTGTCGACAATCCATCATTGGTATGTATATCTCCTTCACACCTCAACTCTTTGAGAAGTTACTTTAGCGTTATAAGTGCACACGTAATCAACTTTGTGCTAGTATTCTGCCTCAGCTCATGGTCCAACTACATGTCTCTTTTATATTTACTTTTTCAAGTCATAATAATTCCAATTCAAAGACAATACCCTAAACTAGATGTTCAATATGAAGATCATTCCTGGTCTGCATCATACTATCCAGTAGTATTTGCATGATCCTTATCCTTATATGATAGACCCTGTTCAGATGAACCTTTGATATATATTAGGATATGAGTAACTACATTTCCACAAGGAGCTTGCGGAACAACACTAACATCAACTGAGATGTTGCATAGTGTGTTCGTAAAAAAAATAATATAGCTTGCATCAAATCTTCTATAGTGTGTAGTGACAAGGTACTTCAAAAGCTTCCCTTATTGCATCAAGCGTAAACTAATTCTTAGTTCCATAGACCTGTTCTATATCAAAAGGTATATCGAAGAGGTAATTGTCGGCTGAATCATGTTAACCTATTCAAATTTTCGTGTATCTTTGTTTCGAAAATGTAGAACTCTCCTCTTGTGATCGAGGAAGGATCAGCGTAGTCAGAATAAGCTGGGCAATTGCGTTATGATATTATCCAGCTATATTTTTATCCAAGAGTTCGATATGTGTGTTATAATTCTGATACTGTAATCAGGAAATAATGCCCGTGAAGTAGCCCATGAAGGTCGTGCAAGTTCACTTGTTATCTGCGTGAATCATGCTTTAGAGTTAGGCTCGTTCGAGGACGAACGAGAGTATAAGTGGAGGAGAATGAAACGACCTTGGTCAGTCGTTTCAGAAGTTAAGACTCCGATTGGCGTACCGATAATTTTAAAATATTCGTAATGTCCATTTGGACCTGTTTGTAAAATTTGAGCTAAATCAGACCTCGTTTGGTAGGCATCGGAAGAAGGTTTCAGTTTTTATCGTCAATAAATATTAAAAAGCGATTTTCGAGCTCGGTTTTGGCGAATGAGCTCCGATTCGAAATCCGAAAGCGCCGTTAGGTTCGTATGATTATTTGTGACTTTTGTAAACTTTCGAAAGTGAATTTTGATGTTGTTCGGCTAGTTTCCGCTAAAATGCCGAAAGTTAAATAATTTGACTTTTTCTATTTAAATTCGCATCTTGAGTTTCGGGAACCCGATTAGAGATCCGCCTTTGCGAGTATGTTACATATATTTTGTATAACTTGTACGCAAAAGTTGGAATTATTTCGAATATCGTAGGGTACCGTTTTAATTTTTATCGTAACAGCGAATTTTAAAAGAAAAAGAAAAAAAAGGAAAAAGACAAAACTTAAAAGAAAATGAAGTTAGGCGGTGGGGGATATATATCCCTCCGATCAATTTTGACAACAGAGGGAAAAAGAAGCACAGAAATGGGAGAGGTGAAGCAGAAACATGGAAATATGAAAAAAAATGCCAGAAAATAAGAAAAGGGGCCGGAGAAAAGTAGAATTTTCACCATGAAATATTCAGGTAATGATCCTAATATATTATCTGAGTTTAATACGTGTGTTTGAATATATTTTGACGGTAAAACTTGGAATATTATACATCATTTTAATAAGTTCAATTAATAGTTTAAAGGGTCAAATGGACCCCGATAATGTAATTGATTATATATTCATACTCAGTGAGTTATGGGCAACATATTAATGTAAATCATCTGGGGTTTGGTTATGTTACCTTAAAATCTGTACATAGGCCTGGCCTGCGTATTGCATATGCGAATAGGGTATCAGGTTTCTAACCGGATTGCCCTAAAATGTGAGGAATGAAGCCTTTAGCCTAATTTGATATATTTTTCTGCTTATTGAATAGAGTGGGATCGTTTGGCAATGAAACTAAAGGACAAGCGGTTATTGAATGGATGTACTAGCTTTGTAACAAGGTAAGTGTTTATATCCATTTCTTTGGAGGCACCTGGCCTCGTGGATAATCTACCACGTGTTCCTTACATGTATAGCTGCCGATAGGCGTACTCATTACGCCTTAGCTTCGGATTTACATTGTATAATATATGTTATATCCTGTTGTTGGTTATATTGCATTGAGGATCTGAACATTGTACTCTGGCTGTGAGTTGGTATATACTTTCCAGCTATCGATGAGAGTCCCCCGCTGGTAATGGGTTATTATTGCTTCATATTGCATTCATATGCATATTGCATCATATTGAGGGTAGGAGGATTCCGCCCTCGGAGCAGGAGGATTCAACTCCATTGCATCATATTGAGGGTAGGAGGATTCCACGTCGGAGCCAGAGGATTCTGCTCCATTGCATCATATTGAGGGTAGGAGGATTCCGCCCTCGGAGCAGGAGGATTCCGCTCCATCTATTTGGTATATGTGATACCATTGCATCACACTGCATTCATCCCATTTCTTTGCACCGCGTGCCGACTATTGTGTGACTATCATGCTGTGTTTTGTGTACGCGGTATGTATACCATATTGTGGACATATTTCAGTTTGCCTATATATTTCTGGCTCGTATTATGGGTTGCGGGGATCGGGTGGCACGCCACAACGGTATATATTTATGGATCGGGTTGCACGCCGCAACAGGATGAACATATGGATCGGGGTGCACGCCGCAACAGTATGTATTTCTGATTGTTGATATGTTCAGGATACCTATATGTTCTGGGTATCTTACGTTCACGGTTTTAATGAGTTTGTGATTCCATACGTATTTCTAGTTATTATCTAGCTCTGCCTTTTTATAATTTAAATAAAAAGAATTTGGTTTATCTGTTTCTTCTCCCTGGCTAGCTATCCTATTCTTTGAGGTGGCTAGTCTGCCCCACTTATTGAGTCCTGTTGACTCACCCTTGTTTGTTGTTTGTTTCTTGTCTATCCATTTCGTTTCGGCAGGTTCACTCCAGGATTGAGTTCGCCACGTTGTGAAGGAGCGAAGACGACTTCAGCTATTAGGGTGAGCTAGCTTTTGTTCCAGATGGCCACCAGTTTATTGGTTATTATTTCAGTTGCATTCTGCTCCCTTCGGGAGGTATTTGTCTTCTTTTGTACTCTTAGATATCTTGTCTGGATAGCCCTAAACCTAGTATGTTTTTTTAGTCCTGTCTTTATTTATGAATTGTTATATTTATTTTTCTAACTTAATTGATAAGGGTTCGCCCGACGGGTCTAGGGAAGGATGTCGGGTGCCCGCACGGCCTAACCGGATTCCGGGTCGTGTCAGAATATATAATTAATTCCATTATCGGGGTCCAATTGACCCTTTAAACTATCAGTTGAACTTATTAAAACGATGTCTTATATCCCAATTTTTACCGTCAAAATATATTCAAACACACGTAATAAACTAAAATAATGCATTAAGATCATTACCTGCACGTTTCGGGGTGAAAATTCTATCTTTTTCTGGCTCTTTTCTCATTTTCTGGCATTTTTTCGCCTCTGCTTTTTCGCACTTTCTTGTTTCCGTCTTGGTCTCTGTTTCGCTCTATATACTTCTTGTAAATAAGCCCACCGCCTCATATCATTTCATTTCTTTTCTTTTTCTTTTATTTAATTTTCTTTTCTTTTCACGACGAAAATTAAAACGGAACTCTATGAAATTCAAAATAATTCCAAATTTCTCAAGTAAGTTATACAAAATATATGTAACATATTCGCTCAGACGGATCTCAAATCGAACTCCCGAAACTCAATATGCAAATTAAATGGAAAAAGGTCAAATTATTTAACTTTCAGCATTTTAGCAAAAACTAGCCGAACTACCTCGAAATTCACTTTCGAAAAATAAAAAAATTCACAAATAATCATACAAACCTAAAAGTGCTTTTGGATTTTGAATAGGAGCTCATTCGCCAAAACCGAGCTCGAAAATCTCTTTTTAATATTTATCGACAATAAAAACTTAAAGCTTCTTCCGATGCCTATCAAATGAGGTCTGATTTTGCTCAAATTTTATAGATAAGTCCCAATGGACCTTACGAAGATTTTTAAAATTATTGGCACGCAAATCGGAGTCCTATCTCCCGAAACGACTGACCGAGGTCGTTTCATAGGTCTACGAGCCGGTTTAGCCAAACTTCTCAAAAATTGCTTATTTTGAGAAGTGTTTTTCGTAAAAATACTTTTGGAGAAAAGCAGTTTGGGTTTTGCCAACTCATTTGAGAAATACTTTTGTTAATAGTTGAGTAGTAATTGGTGTTTGGCCAAACTTTTGAAAAGTACCTTTGAGTGTTAAACTACGAGTATGGACATTCAATGATTAACTTTACAACTATTTAAGTATTAACCTTTATGTGACAAAATAAACATCACTAAAAATGTAAAATAAAAGTAACAGAAAAAGCCCAACCACCTTATAGGACGTTACTGATGCCTATGTATGCTATTTAGAAAATTAAATAAAGAAAGAAACATCGACAACCTTATAGGAGTTGTTCGGATAGTTTACGCTAAAGTTTCGAAAATTAAGAATTTGATCTCTTTCCCAAGATCCGTCTTAACGAGTATGTCACATAAACTTTTTATAATATACTTGAGAAATTTGAGATCATTCCAAATTTCGTAGGATTCTGTTTTAAATTTCGTCATGATGGTAAGTTTTCAATAAAAAAAGAAAAAGAAAAAAAAAGAAAGAAAAAGGAAAAGATAATGGAAATGGGGAGGCGGTGGCTAAGGGATGTAAGCCAATCCCTTAGCTTAAGTTCCAAGCATAAAATGAGAACAGAAACAAGAAACACGAGAGAGCGAGAGAGAGAAAACACAGAGAACAAAAAAAAGTCAGAAAAGAGAGAAAGGAAAGGAAAAGGAGAAGGAAAAAAAAAAATTCATCCTGAGACATCTAGAGCGGGATCGTTTGACAGTGAATCCAAAGGACAAAGCAGTTTTTGAGTAGCAGTGCTAGCTTTGGAACAAGGTAAGTGATCATATCCATTTATTTGATGGACTGCCTTATGGATATTCTATTCACGCGTTCTTTACGTGAATAGCTGCCGACAGGTCGTAATTATTACGCTACAGCCTTAAAACGCATTCATATGGATTACATTTTCTGGTTATGGGTTGCTATGTCATATATTGAGTGCAAGAGTATTCCAACTAAGCTTTATATTATCTCGGGTGCCGGAGTATTCCACCCTTCGAGAAGGAGTATTCCGCTCCTTTTGTCATATACTGAGTGCAGGAGTATTCTGCCTCAGCTTTATATTATCTCGAGTGCAGGAGTATTCCTCCCCATGAGCAGGAGTATTCCACTCGGATTGTAGATCACACCGCCGGATTCGATGACTGTCCAGAGCTGAGGCAGGTTTATGTATCTCTCGGTGGCGATGAAAGTGTCACACCGATGATGGTTATCAAGACATTTGGGCACATGTGACCCCATTGCATCATGATACATTCATTTCATATCTTTGTATATGTTTTGTGAGCTGTATGGATTTGTTGCATTCATTATCTGTGAATGACTTATCTGGTTGACTACTATGGCTTCTGTTTCCCTGGCTAGCGTAGCTATTTTTTGAGGTCTCTAGTTTTACCTTCCTTACTGAGTCCTTATGACTCATTCCCTATCTATTTCTGCTCCAGGACGTAGCCAGCCGCGTTGTCATTGAGGAGCAGTACGTTTCCAGTTATCTGTGGTGAGCCATCTTGTTCATTAAGGCCACCAATTGTAGATATTGTAGTTTATCTTATTTTTACTCAATTCGGACGATGTGTATATCTATTTGACTTCTTAGATGTCTGATCTGGAAACCTCTAAACCTGTGTATTTTGAGTAGTTAGTTGTATTATTCTGACAGCTTGTATATATTTCTGTCCTTGGGAGTTGTCTTGTATTGTTAAGGTTAGATTTATTTTATTCTCAAAATTACTCTACGTTATTATATTGATTCAGTCGATAGGGTTCTCTCAACAAGTCTAAGGGAGGTTGTCGGGTGCCCGCATAGCCTAGTCGAGAATTCAGGTCGTGTCAGTTGATATCAGAACCCGGTTTAGAGTCTTTCTAGATCATGACAGTTTCTAATAGAGTCTCGCATATCGGACGAAGACGTATGTACTTATCTACCAGAGGCTATGGTGGCATTTAGGTAGTCTCCTTTCTTTCTGTTCTTATCATGCGGGGATCTTTTTGCCTGAGGTTAAATATCTTTGTTAATTCATTCGTACTAAATAGTGAGAACGTATGCGACTGCTCAGCAAGAGATGGAGGAGTTAGAGCGGGAGAGTAAGATATTCCATGGTTAGGTCATCCTAATACCTCGTTTAGAGGTAAGAGCTATCAATAGCATAGCAGGCCACCTGTTACGCCAGTTCAGCTTTCGGCGCGTGGTTTTAGAGTGCGCCTGCTTCACCTCAAGGTCACATTCAGTTTTTCCCGCGAGATCACTCTTAGTTTTACCAGCGTAGATTTTCTCCAGGGTACTTTATCTATCAGGATACAAGGCATAATAAGAAAGATTTCCCTTATCTTTATTAGTAGGGTAGTAGTCATCTTTTCTCTCGCACTTCGGCACCTATGCAGCAGCACCATCAGGGTGTCCTTTCAGGATCTCAACTAGCTCGAGGTGCACCTCCACTTAGTAGAGGCCGTGGGCATAGTTCTGGTGGTCCCTCTAGAGGTGGATCTCCGAGTGGCGGCACAGCTCAATTGCAGAGACAGCTATATGCATTGCTGGCCAGAGAGGATTCCGAGGCATCTCCAACTATCGTTATAGGAATTCTATCTCTTTGTGGTCGAGATGCATATTCTTTGGTGGATCTAGGATCTACATATACATATGTCTATCCTTATTTTGCTTCAAGTTTTCATGTTTATTATATGCATCTTCGTGAACCCTTCTGTGTTTCTACTCCTATTGTAGAAATTATTTTTGTGGATTGAGTTTATCAAGCTTGTACCATATCATTTGGGGGTCATGAGACCCTGGTAGACTTTCTGGTTTTGGATGTGGTTGAATTTGATGTCATTATTGGCATGGATTGGTTGGTGTCATGCTACGCCACTCTGGCTTGTCATGCCAAGTCTATTCGATTATCTCTTTCTGGCTCAGCGCCGGTGGTGTGGCAGGATTCTCAATTGCAATCTATAGGCGTGTTATCCCTTTCTTGCAGGCGAGGCAGATTATGAATAAGGGGTGTTCAACGTATCTTTCCATGGTTCAGGATACGACTATGAAGATTCCATCTCTTGATTCAGCTTCAGTTGTGAGGGAATTCTCTGATGTGTTCCAGATGATCTCCTAGGACTTCCTCCCAATTGAAAGATAGAATTTGGCATTGATATAGTGCCAGGGACTCGGCCTATGTCTATTCCTCCTTATCACATGGCTCCGTCAGAGTTGAAAGAGCTGAATGAGCAATTGTAGGCTTTGCTTGATAAGCCGATCATTAGGCTGAGTATTTCTCTGTGCGGTGCTCTTGAGCTATTCGTGAAGAAGAAAGATGGGACCATGCAGATGTGTATTGATTTTTTATAGCTAAATAAGGTCATCATCAAGAACAAGTACCACTTGCGTAGTATTAATGATTTGTTTGATTAGTTGCAGGGTGCCGAATTATTTTCTAAGATCGATCTGTGATCTGGTTATCATCAGCTGAAGATTCAGGAGTCAGATATATCGAAGACTGCTTTTTGGACTCCTTACGGCCATTACAAGTTCCTAGTTATGTCTTTTGGGCTGACTAATGTCCCTGCAGAATTTATGGATCTCATGAACCGGGTGTTTAAGTCGCTCCTCAATTCATTTTGTTATTTTCTTCATCGATGGCATTCTTATTTATTCTTGTAGCCGCGAGAGCATGATTATCATTTGAGGTCGGTTCTTCAGACCCTCTGTGATCGTAAGTTGTATTTCAAATTCTCAAAATGTGAGTTTTGGCTTGATTCTGTGGCATTTTTAGGTCATGTGGTATCCAGTGAGGGTATCAAGGTTGATCGAAAGAAGATTGAAGCAGTACAGAAGTGGCCTCGTCCTACCATTCTGATGGAGATTCATAGCTTCCTTAGATAAGCAGGTTGTTATCGGAGGTTTGTGGAGAAGTTCTCCACTATTGTAGCTCCCCAAAATTATCTGGCTCAGAAGGCGATTCAGTTCCGACGGTCTAAGGAGTGTGAGGCGAGCTTTCAGAAGCTCAAGGCTTTATTGACTTCAGCTCCAATGCTATCCCTTCCTTCTGGCACTGGTGGATTTGTAGTCTATTGCGATGCATCCCATGGGTCTCGGTTGTGTTTTTATGCTGCACAGGAGAGTGATTTCATATGCTTCCAGACAGTTGTTTATGCCTAAATTTGTATGTCTAGGTTAAATAACTAATTATGAATGAGGTCACAAGTAATACGGTAAATTATGATGGAAAAGTACGTAAAACATGATAAAAATAATGACAAGTAAATAAACAAGAAATAATGGAGAAAAACAATGAAAATATTATTCCTTGAGAGTAGCCGAAGTTGTTGGCGTATCCAGAGATAGTACAATAAAATGTAAGGAGGGATATTTATAGTAGTGATACCCAGTCCTAAATAAGGTGAAATGCAAGTACTAATAGGGCCATGAGCCTACAACTCAAGGCGGTGGTACATAAAACCCTAACTAGAAGGCTGTAAACCCTAGGCGTTGGGATGTGTGCCCTGCGCTCTGTGGCCAAACTTCTTAAACAGTCATTGGCTCTAGGAGCGGGCGTATATCCTTAGTGCCCGGTGACTTGTAAGATAAGTTTAGTCTTGCAGCTGGACTCATATCCCCGTAACAATATGTGGCGTATTTTTGCCCACATAGTCAGTCCCTCCACTTGCTGAGTGCTCATGCAAGCAGTCAAGAAGTGAAAGAAGCGTGATAGCTAACGTAAAGGCATGACGGTATTGATGCTCGCCTCCTTGACCCTTTGCATGAGTCGTATTAAATGCAGATTCCTTACTACAGCGATGTGTCTCGTGATGATTGGAGGGGTTTTTCCTCGTATCTTCCCAATGCTGCTACTCTGTTCACATCCCGTAATTATGGGGATCCATATCACTTAAAGTAATCATAATTATGATCCCTCATGATTGAGATCATTCTACTTCCCTATATGTTTCCAACCTACACGTGTATATAAAGGTCGTAAGTGAGAAAGTTTACTCCCAACCTTTCCAAGATCTTTAAAAACCTTTCTTCAAAAGATACTTTCTTTTCCAATCTCGTTAACAATATCATCATGGCTCAAGGTCCGAGCTTTCTCCCAGCAAATTTTAGAGCGTAAGATTACCTGACAAATACCTTCAACTTTTAAAATGATGGCCGCATGCTAGTCCAAAGTCCCAAGAAAAAGAGTGAAACATCAATCTCTCCATCGAATCTTACCCTTCTGCAGTCACGGAGAGGGACATAATGTGTATCAAGCACGAATGCAGATGGCCTGATTTTGCTGTCGTTCTTGCTCCTGGTGCTGAAGAAAGGATTTCTTCTCATCGAGCTGGCTACTCGGTGGTTCATACATACCTTTTCATTCTTCATCTCAACAGACGTGTCCACTTAATCATAGAGGATATATGACGTCGTTATAATGTTTTGCTTAGGCCAAATCGGCCTTTCTATATGGCGGTTAGTGGCCGTGCTTGATCACTTGGCTAACCACGCCCAGGTCGCATTTACTTTTGATCTTCTTCTAGCCTTCTACTCCCCTCGTCTTCATAACGGGGATGGTAATGTTCAAGAACATTGGCGGAAGAAAGGTATATTCACCAATAGTGAGGATTCCAAGGACCGTGGTTGGGAATACAGGTATGTGGCTCTGCAGAACGCCGATTTGGTATCCTCTCTTCCCTTTCTAGAGGTCTTCAATAGAAAGCGTAAGCCCGTAGAAATTTATCTCCTTGCTTTTCAATTGTGGTTGCTTGAAACTGATTTTCTTTTTTATGTGTAGTGAACGTAGTCTCCACCATTTCTCTGACCCATAATGACTGATGATTTGGATCACTAAAATCTTTTCAAGAAACCATCATGTTAGCTTGAATAAGCTTGGATGTTTTGACTGATAACAAAGGAACAGATCCAAGGACTTGTTCCTTTAGATCACTGCAACTGAATAATTAATTACGCAAAATTATTTAGCGGGAACATTAATTGCTATCTTAAAATCTAGTGTTAATCTTGATAATCATGCATGGATGTACGATATAAGAAAAGATTGCATAAGATTGGTATAAAGGCTTGAAGATAAGCAAAGAGATCAATTAGGACTCAAACACTTGAAGGGCTTTGAAGTTCTAATTGCTCAAGACTTCTCAAGTATTCGAGGCTATAAATTGAGGAGTATTTCAGCTATTGAAGACACGTACAAATACAGAGAGTTTAGAGCAGCAACATAGAAGTCATTTTAAATTGTATTTGAGCAGTCGTCTAGCTACAGGGAACTAAGTGAAGAACTTGTTCCTTAGGATTGAGTTTATATTGTTCTCAGTCTTAGATCATCTGTAGTAGGATATATCAAGTTGTACTAATTATTTCATAGAAGTTCTGTAAGAGTACACATCATTCAAGTCTTGTACTTGGAGAAACTTCACTGATTGTGAAAGGGGTCACTATAGGATTAGAGTTAGTCCTAGGTTAATAAGAAGGTAGTCTTGTAACCAAGTGAATCTTTCAAATAGTGAAGTTGAAATCCTGCTTGAGAGAGTAGGTCGTGGTTTTTCGATCCCTAGTTAACGGGGGTTTTCTAAAATTTTGTGTTCATTTACTTACTTATTCTGCATTTAATCAGTAAAGGAACACATATAGGGAACTGGTCCTTCAGTACTGATGAGTCTTGGGATATATCAATTGGTATCAGAGTGGGTTATCCTTGAAGAGGCTAACAGCTAGGATTATAATGAGTACATCACAAGAAAATAGTGAGAGTCAGTCTACTGTTAGGGCACCTTTGTTCAATGAAAATACTACTCATGGTGGAAAGAAAGGATCTGAAATCATCTTCAAGCTGAGGACTATGAGTTATGGGACATAGTCACTAAAGGTACTATGATTCCAATGAAGAAAAAGGCTAAATAGAATGATGTTCCCAAAACCAGAAAGGAATGCACAACTGAAGACTTGAGGCAATGGGAAAAGAATGCCATAGCTAGAAAGTAGCTTGTCTGTGCATTCAGTCCTGACGAGTGCACTAGGATTTGCGGGTATACCACTGCTAAAGAAATTTGGGATGCATTGCAGGTTGCTCATGAAGGAACAAGTCAAGTGAAAAGATCTAGAGGTACACTTCTTGCCGAATACGAAAGTTTTTAAATGAAAGAAAGAGAATCAATTTTTGAAATGTACACTAGGTTTAATGCTATTTCATCTGAACTTATCTCCTTGGGAAGGGTTTTAATTATTGAAGATAAAGTTGAAAAAATCCTAAATAGAGTTCTTCCAGACTCTTGGGAAATTAAGGCTTGTGCCATAATTGAAAGTAAGGATCTTACCACACTTTCCTTAGATGAGCTTATAGGTAATCTAAAAAATTATGAACTAAGAAAAAAGGTTAAGAACATAGGTGAACCAGTTAAAACTGAACCTAACTTAGCCTTTACTGCTACTGATAAGTCCGTTGATGAGAAGGAACTAGTCCTTATAGCTAAGAGTGTCCAAAGATACTTGAATATGAAAAAGAGGGCTAGTGGATAGGGTAGGTCTTCTAACATAAAATAGGGTGAAGAATGCTTCACATGTAGGTGTATGGAAGACTACATCAGCAAATGTCCAGTGATGGAAGGAGAATGGAGAGAGAGATATGTTGAGGAAAGAAGAAAGGCTAAGGAATAGGTCCACAAGAAAAGTGGAAATTCCAAAGCTATGGTTGCTGGTTGGCAAGATAGTGAGAATAAGCAATCAAATGATGATCTGGATGATGAGCTTGCTTTAATGGCTCTTGAAGATTCAGATAATGAAGAAGATGTTGAGGTATTTCTTTTTAAACTCAAAGAGGATGTGAAAACCATGCCTAGGGAGAAATTAGTTAAAGTGTTTCACACAGTGCTAAATGAGTTTAAATCTCTGAGGGATAGTAAAGATCAACTACATGATGAAATTGAAAGTTTAGAAACTGAATACAAAAAGGTTGTAATTAAAAATGATACTTTGAAAAGGAAAAATAGCATAATAAAGGAACAGGTCCTCACACTTGAATCAACTGTTTAGGAACAAGAAATTGAGAATTATGAAGACAAAATAGTTGAAAACGGTAAGGGCATTGCTAACTCTCATCAGCTTATTGCTGAAGAGAAATTGAAAGTTATAGTTGATGAAATGTATAATAAAGATGAAAAGATAAGATCTTTGGAAGAGGACTTAGTTACAAACAAAGAAGGAATTAAGCAAAACTGTAAAATGGAATAAGTCCTCTGAAGCTTTAGAATGGTTACAAAAAAATCATAGTAGTAATAGGAAGGGTATTGGTTTATGAAATCTCAGTCATTACCCAAATGAGATCCAAAGAGTAAGTATCTAACTCATCCTGAAAATTGGTTATGCACACACTGCGGAAACACTGGTCACTTGAAAAGAAATTGCCAATCTCTGGCAAAGGCTGCACAAAGGAACAAGTCCTATAAACCTGTTCAAAACTCTGTGGCAAAGAAAACTGTTCACACAAAGAAAGCATTACCATTCAAGGAAAGGAACACAAACTAGTTTGGGTTCTAAAAATTAACCCCTAGTTTTCTTTTGCAGACAAGAAAAAAGGAGACAAACCACAAATAGTACATGCACACTGGTTGCTCAAGGCATATGACATGACATAAGGAACTATTCCTTTCACTCTCAGCTTTTCAAGGAGAAAATGTTTCCTTCGGTAATGGTAAGAAAGAGGAAATTATTGGATTGGAAAAGTAGGTAGGTCTGATTCACATAGCATTGATAATTTTTTTCTAGTAGATGGATTGTAACATTGGTTACTAAACATATCTCAATTGTGTGACAAAGGTAACATGGTAAATTTTTCTTCTACTGATTCTTTTGTGACTAACCAAGCATCTGGAGAGATCATTTTGCAGGGAAATAGATATGGAAACATCTATAAGGTAGATCTTTTGTCACTAGATGATAGAAGTATGAGTTGCTTAAGTGTAATGCAAAATGATCCCCTCTTATGACACAAAAGACTTGGTCATGCTAGCTTTCGCAATTAAACAAATTAGTTTCCAAGGACTTGGTGATAGGACTCCCTATTATCAAGTTCAAGGAAGAAAGAGTTTGTAGTGATTGTGCTAGGGGAAGCAGGTAAAGTCATCCTTTAAACCAAAGAAACAGGTCAGTACTACCAAACCTTTGGTACTGGTTCATTTGGATCTTTGTGGACCAATGAGAACAATGAGTCGTTGGGGTACGAAATATGTTATAGTATTGGTTGATGATTATTCTAGATTTACTTAGACTCTTTTTCTTGCATCTAAGGAAGAAGCATTCAATGCATTTTCAATATTTGCTAAGAAAATTCAGAAAACACTAGATAGTCATATTCTTTCTATAAGGTCAAATCATGTTACTGAGTTTGAGAATCAAATGTCCTTTAAATTTTTCAATGAAAATGGTATTGATCATAACTTCACTTCACCTAGAACTCCACAACAAAATGGAGTAGTTGAAAGGAAAAATAGGACATTAGAAGAAATGGCTAGGACCATGCTGTTATCTGGAAATCTTCCACAAAGTTTTTGGGCTGAAGCTATTAATACTACTTGCTATATAATCAATAGATGCATGGCATGACCATTGTTAGAAAAGACCCCATATGATTTACTTAAAGGAAGAAAACCTAGTTTTGCTCACCTTAGGGCTTTTGGTTGTAAATGTTTCATTCACAATATTGGAAAGGATGCCTTAGGAAAATTTGATCCTAGAAGTTATGAGGAAGTCTTTGTATCTTCTTCATTACATAGCAAGTCATATAAGGTATTTAATAAGAAAACTATGAAAAAAGAAGAAAGCATGCATGTTAAGTTTGATCTCAAGAACATGTACAAAAGGATGAAAAAATTGGAATATTGAGGCATGGTGAACCTGTTCCTCAACAATTGCAATCTGTATCAGGTGAATCAATGGGTAGTGAATCAGAAAGAACAGTTCTTTCAATTGACACTGGCATGGGTAGCACAGAAACAGGGGGAACAAATGCTACTACATCAGGAACTGTTCCTCAGCATGAACACTCACATGATGGATTGGTGCCAAAGCCTTACAAATATCTAAGTTCTCATCCTGTGGATCAAATAATTTCAGATAAAGATGCTGGATTAAAAGTAGATATGCAGTGAAGAGTCATACTTTGTGTGCGTTTAGTGCCTTCTTATCTATTGTTGAATCCAAAAATGTAAAAGAAGCACTGAAGGATGCAGATTGGATCAATGCTATGCAGGAGGAGTTGAATCAATTACAAAGAAGTCAAGTTTGGTATCTGGAACCTAAGCCAAGGAACAGGTCCATCATAGGAACCAAATGGATTTTAAGGAACAAACTCGATTAGGATGGCATAGTGACCAGAAATAAGGCCAGATGAGTTGTTCAAGGATATAGCCAAGAGAAGGGCATTGACTATGATGAGACTTTTTTTCTAGTTGCAAGATTGGAAGCAATAAGACTTCTTATAGCTTTTGCTACTTAAATAGATTTGACTATATACCAAATTGATGTTAAGAGTGCCTTTCTGAATGGTTATTTGAAGGAAGAAGTATAGGTCAAATAACCACCAGGTTTTGAGAATGAACCGTTCCCTGAACTGGTCTACAAATTAGACAAGACTTTGTATAGACTCAAGCAGGCACCAAGGGCATGGTATGAAAGGTTATCTAAATTCCTACTTTAGCATGGATACAAAAGAGGTAAAATTGATAGCACAATGTTCTTAAAAGAAAATGGTAAACAACTTTTAACTGTGCAAATTTATGTAGATGATATAATCTTTGGTGCTACTTGTAAGAATTTAAGGAATTTGCAATTCTGATGGGGAGTGAGTTTGAGATGACCATGATGGGTGAACTCAATTTCTTTTTGGGTTTACAAATAAAGATAACTTCAAATGGAACTATGATCCACTAACAAAAATATGCTAAGGAATTACTTAAAAGATTTAACATGGATAATACTAAGGAAATTGATACAGCAATTGCCACTGCTACTAAATTGGAAATTGATGAATATGGTAATTCAGTTAATCAAAAATTGTATAGAGGCATGATTGGTTCTTTGCTTTATCTAACTACAAGTAGACCTGATATTATGTTTAGTGTTGGCTTGTGTACTATATTTCAATCAGATCCTAAAGAATCTCACTTGAAAGCTATTAAAAGAATTTGAGGTATCTGAAAGGAACATGTTCCTTAGGATTTTGGTATCCAAAAGGTGGAAATTTTAATCTTGTTGGACACACTGATGCTGACTATGCAGGATTTCTTGTTGATAGGAAAAGTACCTCAGGTATGGCACACTTTCTTGGTGAGTGTTTGTTTTCATGGGGAACCAAGAAACAAAATTCAGTGGCACTCTCCGCTGCAGAAGCTGAGTATGTAGCTGCTGCCTCATGATGTTCTCAATTTTTGTGGATAAAACAGCAGTTACAAGATTTTGGTATTGATGTAGGAATTGTTCCTATCTATTGTGATAACACTAGTGCAATTAACATGACTAAAAATCCAGTGCATCAGAAAAGGACTAAACACATTGACATAAGACATCATTTTTTGAGGGACAGTTATGAAAAGGAATTGATTACTATAGCCTTTTGTCCTACTGATAAAAAATTGCTGACATATTTATAAAGGCCTTAACTAGAGATCATTTTGAAAGGAACAGGTTAGAATTAGGGATGATTAAATTCACCCAAGTCTACTCGGCTTTACTTCAAAAGTTGGCTAGAAAATTTGGCTTAAAACTAATTTTATTAAAGTCAATTTGAAGTTTTCAGTTCAGTTCTATACTTAATTGTATACTCTATGCCATGATTTCTACTTAAGTTTGTTAAATATTAATGATGTTAACCTTATATTCTTAGAATTTCAGATTATGTAATTTTATTGAAATTGGGTATGAGAAGTGTTCCTTGTCACATTCTCAGGTATGTACTACTTTATTTTTCAAAACTTATTAGAGTTTGATGGCCATAGGTAATTATAAGAGTCTAAATCCCACTCAACCTCTATCTCTCTGAAAACAGTCCCATCAAGGAACCATTCCACACTCTATCTCCCACTTGAATTCTAATTAAAACATCTATAATTGTAACGTTAAAGTGACCTAATCAGTCTGAAACTCTATTTAAACAAGGAAACTGAAGGTAAATCGTTTTAGACTCCATTTCTATCACTGCCTCTTGCTGTTATATAAATCCTTAAGCTCTCATTTAAAATTCTCATTTTAAGTTTTCAAAATTTTAGAAAGAGTGATTAATTATCTTTTGAATCGAATTGTTGCCATGTCTCTTTCACCTGAAAACACTTTACCTAATCCTACCACTGAACAACCACCAGTTGAAAACCCCACTTCACCCATGCAAACAAATTCATCACTTCCAGAAAACCAAAACCCCAAAACCCTGATTCTGAAATTCAGGGGGAAGGATGATGTCCGTCTGTTGCTGAGACATTGGAGCATATGGATGATTTGACTTGGGCCATGATCCTGTATGAATTTGAGGTAAATTGTGCTAAGCCTTTAAATGTGTTTGATGACAAGGGGGAATAAGTAGAAGGGCTAGGTGTATCTGTACAAGAAAATAAGGGGGAAAAGGAAACTGTGAAGTGCTAAGAGGGTCCCATGCATGAGTCTTCTGAGTTTCCTGTGGATGCTTCTAAAGCACCCATGGATGATGTAGAAATGGTGGATTTGGACGAAGCAATTAGTGACAGTAATAGGCCACTTTTTGATTTAATTAAATTGAGAGGGTTGAAGAAAAAGTTAACAAAGTAGGGGCCTGTTGATCCTGCTGAACTTGCTGAAATAAATGCTAAGATTAAAAAAATAAGTGATAGTTATAAGCCTGGAAAGCAGAAGAAAAGTCAAAAGAAATGTTTTGGCAAGAGTAAAGGAACTGTTCCTTCCACCCAGACTCCTGCAAGTAGTGTTAGGAGAACCAGAGGTTCTGTAAAAGCTGCTGATGCACAAATGGCTGAGACTCTTGAGAGAAACAGGAAGGGTAAGAAGAAACAGGTTCCTGAGGTTGTTGTGCCAGTTGTTGACTCCGAAGAGGAGGAAGAAGAAACTGTTCCTTTGACCAGGAAAAGAAGAACTTCTCAAAAGAGGTCTGCACAGACTGATGAGAGATCTTCTAGTGCTGGTCCTATGTCAAAGAGAATAAGATCTTCTAGGAGGGCTTTAGTAGATAAAAACACTAAGTCTGAGGAGAAGCTGAGAATCAAGAAGAGGAGGCTGAAAGTGAAACTGATTATGATAAAAGGAAGTTGTTGAAAGGAAGAATACTTACTGATATGGAAGAAGAAGGGATGTGTTGGTTGCTGGAGAAGCTTGACATACAAGGCTGGAAGGACATGGTCCTTAAAATAAGAGGGAAGATTGCCAGAGATGAAGTGGTTGAATTTTTTTTCAACTGCTCCATTGATGAAGGCAGAATCAATAGTACAGTGAATGGAAAGGACATTTCCTTTGGTGCACAAGAACTGGGAGAACTGTTTGATATCTTTGGGCTATAGTGACTATGTTAAAGGGGAATGGCCTGATCTCACAGGTTTGCCTACTGCCATGGAGATTAAAAAAAAATTTGCTAAGAATCCAGAAGAGGAAAAATCAAGAGCAGTGGAAAAATGTGAGATGCAACCAAAGCATCAACTTCAGTTTGAATTTGTCAGCAAAATCGTGTTTCCCAAACAAGAGAAAAGATCAAAAGCAAGTTTCTTGTACCTAGTCCTTATGGAGTTGCCGAACTCTGACAAGCAAATAAATTGTCCCATGTTTATGGTGCATCTGATCACTAGAGTGGTGACTGGGAAAAAGAAACATGCTCTGCCATATGGATTCATTCTCACTGATCTGTTTGTCAAATTAGGGATTCCATTAAAGGAAGTGAAAACTGCTACCAAAAAGGAGAGATTTGGGGCTACTACACTGGTCAGCTGTGACATGACTGTCAATGCTGAGCCTGCTGCTGCTGTTGGGGCTACTGTTATTGGTTCCTCCAAGGGACCTTTGAACAATAAGGTTAGGATGTTGAGGTAGCAAATTGATATGCAACTGCTGAGATTAAGAGGTTGGAGGTAGAGAGAGACTTCTAGAAAGCTGAAGCTACTAAGGTAAAGGAAACAAATGAAGGGATGCTTCAGAAAATGTTTGACCTGTTGCACGACAAGTCCCAAGGACCTGGTCCTTCCACCACCCGAAACCCAAAACCTTGTAGCCATCTTTTGACCAGTGGGATTTAGAGTAGTTCTAGTTGCCTAGCCTTCTTATCATTAGTTTTTGATTAGTTTAGCAGTACTTACTTAGTGTATTTCTCTCGGTTGAAATCTTTTTGTTAATGATGAATTATCTTTGATGGCTAATATCATTTTTATGCAGTTTCTTTATGTTGAATTATGCCTGCAGCTTGAGTTGCCTTAATGGCTATGAGTTTCTTTTTCTTTTTCTTGATGAATTCTAACTTATGCAACCTTTTCAATAATACTAAAAGGGGGAAGAGTAAGTATAATTTTGCTTGTGATATTTATAACCAGTTTGAAGAGAACTTGATCCTTAATGATGAAATGAAATTGATTTCTCCTAATATGGCTTTTAAGTTGCAAATTGTGGTTCAGGACATTAAGGATGTGAAGCAAAGTCTATGAGTTTGTCATCATCACAAAGGGGAAACATGTTAGCTTGAATAAGCTTGGAAGTTTTGACTGATGATGAAGGAACATATCTGAGGACTTGTTCCTTTGGATCACTACAGCTAAATAATTAATTACGCAAAATCATTTAAGAGGGAACATTAATTGTTATCTAAAAAACCTAATTTTAATCTTGATAATCATGCATGGATGTGTGAGATAAGAAAAGATTACATAAAATTGGGATAAAGGCTTGAGGATAAGCAAGGAGTTCACTTAGGACTCAAACACTTGAAGGGCTTTGAAGTTCTAATTGCTCAAGACTTCTCAAGTATTCGAGGCTATAAATTGAGGAGTATTTCAGCTCTTGAAGATACGCAAATACAGAGAGTTTAGAGCAGCAACATAGAAGTCATTTTAACTTGTATTTGAGCAGTCGTCTAGATATATGGAACTAATTGAAGAACATGTTCCTTAGGATTGAGCTTATATTGTTCTCAGTCTTAGTTCATCTGTAGTAGGATATATCGAGTTGTACTAATTACCTTCATAGAAGTTCTATAAGAGTACACATCATTCAAGTCTAGTACTTGGAGAAACTTCAATGATTGTGAAAGGGGTCACTATAGGATTAGAGTTAGTCCTAGGTTAGTAAGAAGGTAGCCTTGTAACCAAATGAGTCTTTCAAATAGTGAAGATGAAATCTACTTGAGAGAGTAGGTCGTGGATTTTTGATCCCTAGTTAACGAGGTTTTTCCACACTAAAACTCTGTGTTCATTTACTTACTTATTTATTCCGTAATTAATCAGTAAAGAAACAAATATGGGGAACTGGTCCTTCAGTAGTGGTGTGTCTTGGAAAATATGACATCCCAATTCCCTGACATTCTTGTCCTTAGCGAACGGGAATGGCTGGCGGGCGAAAGAGCACGGTAAGTAATCATTGAGCAGTTATTTCTATCCAAAATTTCTCTTGCATCTTGAATCGCTTCTGCTTCTCGAGTTTTCTCGTCGTGATATACCTATGCTAGCAGAGATTCAGATTGCTGCCCTGTATATTGCTCCTCTTCCTGATGTATGAACATCCAGTGGTAGAATTTTAGAGCGGGCGAGCATATCCCGTTCCTCGAAGAGGAGGAGGTCTTCTAGGCTAGCCAGCGTGCCTATTGCTAGTGAAACCCTTGTAATTTCTGATAGTGAAGGGGAAGTCCCCCGAGTGTCTGCGTCTAGGGCTGTTGAGGCAATCATGTTTGCCGCTGTTGAAGCTGGTCCTTCTTCACAAAAGCGTAGATGTCTGATTGCAGAAACTCCCATAGTCGAGAAAGAGGCTAGTTCGGAGGACAATGTCTTATTTCTTGCCATGTCTTTTGATCCACAACCTCCAGGTCTGTTGCTTGTTGGACTTCAGTTTTTTTTTGAAATAGTATTCTTTCCTAGTTACCTCCGGTAGCTGATTTCATCAATTCATGTATAGAGCAGGTGCTCCGGCTCTTAAGGGCTCTGACTCTTTTCAGCGGCGTCCTGGCAAGGAAGCTGTCGTAGGCTATGCATGGACCTGTAGATGGAGCTCGAGAGGTCATTATCCCTATTGGTGCGGGAGTGAACCTGATGAAGACTCCACCGGTTGTGAAAGTCCAAACTGCTAAACTGGTTGGCCCTGCAGAACAGGAACATCTCTCTGGCTGCAACAATCACAAGTTGCTTGAGGTTGCCACCGGCTACTCCCTTCGGGTATGTTTTCCTGTCACTACTATGTCAAGTTTAACATCGATCCTCTTTTACCAAATTTCTGTCTTTGCCATTAACCAGGGATTGATGGTCTATCATGAGATACTTCGCTGGGAGAACTTAGAGGGGAATCTGGTCGAGGAAGTGGATGCTCTGTATGGAAAAGCAGCTAGCTTGTAGACCTTTGTAGAGAAGGATGAGGAATTGAAAGGTTAGCTGCAGACTACTTGTGATGCTTATCGTGCGGAGGCTCTGAAGAGCAGGAACTTGGAGATAGCGTTGATTGGTGAAGTGCACAAGCACAAGCAAGATGTGGAGGCCCTCAAGTCATCTCTTACAAATTCCAAGGTCTCAAAGCAGCTCAATCTCAGCAATGTGAATCATCTGGAGGGGATCGTTAGAGATCTACATCAGCAACTATCCGGTAATGGGGGAGAGAATAAATGACGCTGAGAAATATGCCGCAGATGCTCAGGGTCTCTCCTCCTTCCTTCAAGACAAGAATGACAGGCTGAAAGGTACAGTGGCATCTCTTGAGCGATTCTCGACGACCTCTGCGAGAAGTGCATATTGAAAGATCAACAGAGAGAAGCTCTGAATGCTCGTCGTATGGCTGAAGTTGATCGTGCCAACGTTGTTGCTGCTCTTTCCACTCTTCTCCAGGTTCGTGACGACCCAAATCTTGACCTTACTGCTAAGATTGCCTCGTATTCTGGCCTTGTCGCCTAGGTAGATACTCAATTTGGTCCTGACCTCGAGGAAGGCTCTAAAGAGATGAGGGGCGAAAGAGAGGAGACAACCGACTAAGGAACCTGCAGCTGATGAAGCAGGACCTTCGTTGAGTGTTGCCGATGAACGAAGTCCCCCGAGAAAGGAATGAGGAGCCCCCCTATTTGATGCTTTTATTGTATGCATCAGATGATTTAAACATTTATCCGCGATTGGAGATGTTTTAATGTAATTTTTGGGCCCGTTTTTTGGTGTGTTAACTTAAATCACTTGTTTTTTTCTCATGGCATTTTTTAATTTTTGCCTTAAACAATGAGTAATGCTATGTTATGCCTCTATGAGCGTTTGTATCTAAGAATTAGATGGCTTCGGTCGTCCTGATTGTTCTAGTTTAAGAACGTGTGTTAGTGTGCCTACCTTGAGCAATTACGTCCGTTCTGTTGCATCTGTAGTAGATGGCTGCTTGCGCCCATAATGAGACAACTTTAGCCCATGTGGAAACAATCCTTTTGCGTTTTGAGACAACACGTCTTCGCTTAGTACTCGAGTATTTAAGACTTTTTAGCGCTACGGGAACAGGCGTCCCTATCGGCGTGTAGGTTAAATTGTTGATTTAATGAGATCGACACTCGATTAATGCTTGGTGGCTGAGTTAGACCTGGTCTAACTCTAACCGAGTAGTGTACCCTACTTTTGTCACATAAAGTGGGTGTATTACTTCAACTTGTATGTGGCCGGAGCAATGAATAGTTGGATCGTAGATGGATCTAAATAAATGAGTAAAACTGACTAAGTAAGATAGTAATTTTATTAATAAAGGTGCGGAGCCTAGGATGTTGTGGGTGAAGACCTGTAACATGTATAAAAATGTATGAAAATACTATAATCTGAGAGCGAGACTAATGTGCGAAGTAAATTCTCAAAATAAAAATACTTCCGATTATCTCTACTCCTTCTCCCTCCCGAAAGACATCAATAGTCAACCATACCGTCTGAATCGCAACCTTGGTTGATTGCAGCTTTGAGGTCTTTGGGGTGTCCTGGAATATTCATCCCGGGCACTTGCTCGGGGACAGCTGCTCCAAGGATCAAAGCCGTATAGCATTCCCTTGCTGCCTCCTGATCAGAATTCACTTCTTTTACCCCCGCTGAGTAGGATACTTTAGTTTCTGATGCCTGGTGGACGGTACTGCTTTTTCTTGATTAATCCACGGTCTCCTGACGATCGCATTGTAGGGAACGCCTCCTTTAATTATCTGAAAAGATGAATCATATTCTATCCCCGGTAAGCGGGTGGTTAAGTCAACTTCGCCTACAGCTTTCTTGTAAGAATTGTTAAAACTTGCGAGCGTGTAGACACTCGGCACGATTCGATTTTCAACACCCATTGCCTTTAGTGCATCCCCATCTGATGATGTTTACGGCACTATCGGCATCGACCAATACACGTCTGCCTTCTGACCAAACCGCCTAAACGGACTTTGGCTCTAGGAGCGGACGTATATCCTCAGTGCCCGGTGACTTGTAAGATAAGTCTAGTCTTGCCAGCTACACTCATATCTCCGTAACAATAGGTGGCGTATTTTTGCCCACACAATAGCTGAAGCTAAATGAGAAGAATTATCCGACTTAATATCTAAAGTTGGCAATTATGGTCTTCATTGTGAAGATTTGTAGGCACCATCTTTATGGAGAGCCTTGTGAAGTGTATATCGATCACAAGATCTTTTAGTAGCTCATATCTCAAAAGGATCTTAATGGTCGGCAGCAGAGGTGGCTTGAGTTAGTTAAAGATTATGATCTCACCATCCGCTATCATCTTGGGAAGGCAAATGTTGTAGCAAATGCCTTGAGCAGGAAGTCTATGGGCAGCATGGCTTTTCTTCATGCTGACATGAGACCTTTGGCCCGAGAGTTGCAATCCCTTGGCGACTCTAGAGTAATATTTCTTTTCCCAGACTCCAGCCGAGTCTTAGCATATATCATAGCTCAGTTTTCCTTAGTCAGTCAGATTAAGCAAAGACAATTTTAAGATCCTCATTTGCTGAAGTTGTGTGGTGGTGTCCTAAGTAGAGGAGTTCCTTTTCTCGAGCATGACTTAGATGGTATTCTTCGATTTAATAATAGACTCTTTGTCCCTGATATAGAAGATTAGAGGCAGTCAGTGCTCCGCGAGGCTCATAAGTCTCGTTATTTTATTCATCTTGGATTTACTAAGATGTATCAGGACCTCTTAGAGCTATATTTGTGGAAGGGGATGAAGGGAGATATATTTGATTGTGTATCTCGTTGCTTGAACTGTCAGCGAGTTAAGTTCGAGCACCGGAGACTGGCAGGTTAGCTCAGGCATTGCCCATTCTCCAGTGGAAATGGAAGCAGATCACGATGGATTTTGTAGTTGGTCTGCCAAAGACCTTGCAGCGCCATGGTTCAATCAGGGTCATTGTTCACAGACTGACTAAGTAAGCTCACTTCATCCCTGTGAAGACTACTGATTCAGCTCAGAGATTGGCTCGGATTTTCATTAATCAGGTGGTTAGGTTGCATGGTACTCATGTATCTATTATCTAAGATCGGGGTTCCCAATTTAATTTCAAGTTCTAGCATTCAGTCTTTTCAGAGGGAGTTGGGGACCCAGGTGAAGCTTAGCATGACATTCCATCATCAGACTAATGGTTAGTCCGAGCGGGTTATTCAGGTTTTGGAGGATATGCTAAGAGCTTGTGCACTAGTCATCGGAGGCTACCGGGATGATAATTTGGCCTTACCAGAGTTTTCTTATAATAGTTGCTATCAGTCCTTCATTCAGATGGCTCCACGTGAGGCCTTGTATGGTCGTAGATGTCGTTCTCCTATCGGTTCATTCGATCATGATCTTTAAAGCCTAAAATTTTTTATCGTTGTTTATGATTCTAGTTCCATAGTGGTATTTGATAAATGACATTAAAAATTAGTGTATGTGATCTCATTAATTGTATGAAATCTACTCTAGACTCAAGCTCGTTCGAGGATGAACGAGAGCCTAAGTGGAGGAGAATGAAACGACCTTAGGTAGTCGTTGCATGAGTTAGGGCTCCGATTGGTGTGTTGACAGTCTTAAACGCTCCGTAACGTCCATTAGAACCTGTCTGTAAAATTTGAGCTAAATCAGACCTCGTTTGGTAAGTATCGAAAGAAGGTTTTAATTACCATTGTTGCAAAATCTTAAAAAGAGGTTTTCGAAATCGACTTTGCCGAATGAACTCCAATTAAAAATTTGAATGTGTCGTTACATTCATATGTTCATTTGTGAACTATGTGAACTTTTGGAAGTGAATTCCAAGGTCGTTCGGATAGTTTTAGCTAAAGTTTCGAAAATTAAGACTTTGATCTCTTTCCATTTAATTTGCATCTTGAGTTTCGAGCATCCGATTTGAGATCTGTCTTAGCGAATACGTCACATAAATTTTGTATAACTTGCTTGAAAAATTTGGGATCATTCCGAGTTTCGTAGGGTTTTGTTTTAGTTTTCGTCACGATGGCAAGTTTTTTCTTAAGAAAAAAAAGAATGAAAAAGGAAAAGATAATGGAATTGGGGAGGCGGTGGCTAAGGGGTATAAGCTAATACCTTAGCTTAAGTTCCAAGCATAAACAAGAACATGAAAAAGAAATGAGGGAGAGAGGAAACGCAGAGAACAAAAAAAAGTCAAAATTGAGAGAAAGAAAAGGAAGGAGAAGGAAAAAAATAGAATTTTCATCCCGAAACATCCAGAGCGGGATTGTTTGGCAGTGAATCCAAAGGATAAAGCAGTTGTTGAGTAGTAGAGCTAACTTTGAAACAAGGTAAGTGATTATATCCATTTTTTGACTTCATTTGGCCTTATGGATATTCTATTCATGCATTCTTTACATAAATAGCTGCCGACAGGGTGTACTTATTACACTACAACCTTGAAGCACATTCATATGTATTATATTTTCTGGTTATGGGATTCGATGTCATATACTGAGTGCAGAATTTTTCTACCTCAGCTTTATAATATCTCGGGTGCAAGAGTATTTCACCCCAGGAGAAGGAGTATTCCGCTGTGTTTGTCATATACTAAGTGTAGGAGTATTCCGCCTCAACTTTATATTATCTCGGGTGTAGGAGTATTCCACCCCAAGAGCAGGAGTATTTTAATCCACGAGCAGGAATGTTCCGCTTAGATTGTATATCATACCGCCGGACTCGATCAGTGTCCAGAGCTGGGGTAGATTTATGTATCTCACAGTGGCAATGGGAGTGCCGCACAGATGAGGGTTATCAGACATTTAGGCACATGTGAGCCCGTTGCATCATGATATATTCATTTCATATCTTTATATGTGTTTTGGGAGGTGTATGGATTTGTTGCACTAATTATCTGTGAATTACTTATCTTATTTACTACTATGGCTTCTGATTCCCTAGCTAGCGTAGCTATTTTTTGAGGTCGCTAGTTTGTCCTCACTTACTGAGTCTTTATGACCCACTCCCTATCTGTTTCTGCTCCAGAACCTAGCCAGCCGCGTCGTGACTGAGAGGATGAGTACGTTCCCAGCTATCTGCGGTGAGCCATCTTGTTCATTGAGGCCACCGACTGTAGATATTGTAGTTTATCTTATTTTTGCTCCCTTCGGGCGATGTGTATATATTTTGGAATTCTTAGATGTCTGATCTGGAAATCTCTAAACTTGTGTATTTTGGGCAGTTAGCTATATTATTCAGACAACTTGTATTATGTTTGTCCGTGGGAGTTGTTTTGTGTTGTTAAGGTTAGATTTATTTTGTTCTCGAAATAATTCTACGCCATTTATATCGATTCAGTCGATAGGGTTCACCAGACTTGTCTAGGGGAGGTGGTAGGATGCCCGTACGCCCTAGCTGAGAATTCGAGTCGTGTCATATTTATAGGTTAAGTTGTATCTAGAATCATCCAGAACCCTAATACTTCAAGTTGAATAAATAGAGAATGGAGATGAATTATGAGAATGTAAAGGTCACCTCTAAAAGATTGGATACATGCACCGTGTTAAGTATTTTGAAATTCTCAAGGCACACTAATTTTATAATTTGAAGATACATTTTCAGAATACTCAACACGACTCGAATACTCAGCTAGGCCGTGCAGGCACCCGACCACCTCCCATAGACTTGTCAGGCGTACCTTATTGACTGAATCAATATAAATGCGTAGAATTATTTAGAGAACAACATAAATCCTACCTTAACAACACAAGATTACTCCCAAGGATGGACATATATAGAAGTTGTCTGAATAATATAGCCAACTATCCGAAATACACAGGTTTAGAAGTTTCCAAATCAAACATCTAAGAAGTCCAAAAGATATACACAACCCCCGAAGGTAGCAAAAATAAGATAAACTACAATATCTACAGCTGGTGGCCTCAATGAACAAGATGGCTCGTCGTAGACAGCTGGAAACATACTGCTTCTCAATCACGACGCGGCTGGCTAGTTGTTGGAGCAGAATCTATTGAATGAAAAGAAAATACAAGAACATATAGGGAGTAAGTCCTAAGGACTCAGTAAGGAAGGACAAACTTGTGACCTCGAAAAATAGCTACGCTAGGGTAAGCACATTGTTGTTTTGCAAGGCTACTAAGGGTAATGAGAGGCGCCATTTGACCTTTGGTTTGATCCATCAGGCGGTGGCGCTTATAAAAAATGTATGGAGTTGTGTACTCGAGAGTTGCAGCTGTTTGGCAATTCGAGAGAGTAATTTGGTAGCTCAGGTCTGAGCTGCGTTCTCTTTTTAGGTAAGTCTTTCTTAATCCAGCAGGTTGTGCGAGGATGACTATTTCTACTCAAATTAGTTGTATGAGTTTATGCTTTAAGTGGAGGAGTCTTCCTCCAATTGATACCAAATCATAATATTAAATCCCTAAGTCGTTATTCAAGTGTGAGTTAATTATTAGTTGCATCGACTTATTCTATATCGAAAAGTATATCGATGGGGAAATTATATTCATCGCTGGGATCATTTTAATCCATCCAGAGTTCCGTGTATCTTTGTCCCGAAAATGTATATAACTCTCCTCACGTGTTTGAGGAAGTGTCAGCTTAGTCCGAATAAGTTGGCAATGATATTATCATATTATCCAGATATGTATTATTCCAAGAGTTCGGTATGATTCTATAATCATGAGACAATGTCTGTGGAATAGTTTATGAAGGTTGTACAAATTCTCTTGATATCAGTGTGAATTTTGCTTTAGACTCGAGCTCGTTCGAGGACGAACGAGAGTCCAGGTGGAGGAGGACGAACGACCTCCGTCAGTCGTTTCGGGAGATGGGACTCCAATTTACGTGCCAATAATTTTATAATCTTTGTAAGGTCCATTGATACTTATCTGTAAAATTTGAGCTAAATCAGACCTCGTTTGGTAGGCATCGGAAGAAGGTTTCAGTTTTTATTGTCGATAAAAATTAAAAAGAGATTTTCGAGCTCGGTTTTAGCGAACGAGCTTCGATTTGAAATACAAAAGCGTCATTAGGTTCGTATTATTATTTTTGAATTTTGTGATTTTTCGAAAGTGAATTTCGAGTTTGTTCGGCTAGTTTCCGCTAAAATACCGAAAGTTAAATAATTTGACATTTTTCCATTTAAATTCGTATCTTGAGTTTTGGGAACCCGATTTGAGATTCGCCTTAGCGAGTATGCTATATATATTTTGTATAACTTACTTGAGAAATTCGGGATCATTTCGAATTTCGTAGAGTTCCGTTTTAATTTTCGTCGAGAAAAGAGAAAGAAAATACAAAACAAAAGAAAATAAAGAAAAAAGAAAAAGAAAAAGACAGAAGAGAAAGAAAATGGAAGAGAAAGGAGGCGGTGGCTGAGCTTATAAAGCTCAAGATGGCTAGTAACAGAGAAATGAAATTGAGAAACGAAACAGAGAAACGGAAACATAGAAAATATCATTAAATTGTAAAAGGAAAGGAAAAGGAGCCAGAGAAAAATAGGATTTTCACCCTAAAACATTCAGGTAATGATCTTAATGCATTATTTGAGTTTAGTACGTGCGCTTGAATATATTTTAACGGTAAAACTTGGAATATCAGACATCATTTTACTAAGTTTAATTAATAGTTTAAAGAGTCAAATGGACCCCGATAATGGAATTGATTATATATTCGTATTCAGTGAGCTATGGGCAACATGTAAATATAATTTATTTAGGGTTTGGTTATGTTACCATAAACCCTGTACATAGGCTTGACCTGCGTATTGTGTATGCGAATAGGGTATCAGGTTCCTAACTGCATTGCCCTAAAACGTAAGGAATGAAGCCTTTAGCCTAATTTGATTTATTTTTCTGCTTATTGAACACATTGGGATCTTTTGGCAATGAATCCAGAAGACAAAGTGGTTGTTGAGTAGCTGTGCTAACTTTGTAACAAAGTAATTTCTTATATCCATTTCTTTGGAGGCCCTTGGCCTTGTGGGTATTCTACCACGTGTTCCTTGCGTGTGTAGCTGCCGATAGGCGTACTCATTACGCCATAGCTTTGAATTTACATTGTATATTATATGTTATGCCCTGTTGTTTGTATTGCATTGAGCATAAGAGCATTGCACTATGGTTTTGAGCATTGCATATACTTCCCAGTTGGCGATGAGAGTCCTGCACCGGTGAAGGGTTATTATTGCATATACTTCCCGACAATCGATGAGAGTCCCTAGCCGGTGAAGGATCATTATTGCATATACTTCTCGGTTGGCGATGAGAATCCCGCACCAGTGAAGGGTCATCATTGCATATACTTCCCGGTTGGCGATGAGAGTCGCGCACCGGTGAAGGGTCATCATTGCATATACTTCCCGGTAATCGATGAGAGTCCCGAGCCGGTGAAAGATCATTATTGCATATACTTCCCGGTTGGTGATGAGAGTCTCGCACCAGTGAAGGGTCATTATTGCATATACTTCCCGGTAATCGATGAGAGTCCCGAGCCGGTGAAGTGTCATCAATGCATATACTTCCCGATAATCGATGAGAGTCACGAGCCAGTGAAGGATCATTATTGCATATATCTCCTGGTAGACGATGATAGTCCCGCGCCGGAGATAGGTATCAGACATATGTGATGGCATTGCATCGTACTGCATTCATCCCATCTCATTCCACCGCATACTGACTATTCCATGTATTGTGTTGTGTTTTATGTATGCGGTATGTACACTATGTCGTCGACATATCTCAGTTTGCCTATATATTTCTAGCTCGTATTCTGGGTTGCGGGGATCGGGTTGCACGCCGCAACGGTATAAATATATGAATCGAGTTATTGAGGTGGCTAGTCTGTCCCACTTATTGAGTCTTTTTGACTCACCCTGGTTTGTTGTTTGTTTCTTATCTATCTATTTCGTTTCGGTAGGTTCGCTCCAAGATTGAGTTCACCACGTTGTAAGGCTAGTCTAGAGCCGATTAAGCTCATATGATAAGAACATTTGAACAAACTTTTCTAGCCTACCAGCAGATACTATTACATAGTCACAAAAGAAGAATTATAAATAAATAAAAAATATCAAGATCAAACCTGAATCATTGAAGAGGTAAGGATACCTCTCACGTATACTGGACTCAATCTCCCAAGTGTCCCCTTCCCAAGAAAGATTATACCATCTCACTCGAACCATCAAATCATGCTTCGAATGAATCTTCCGAACATCATAGGCAACTATAACTCAATCACTTCGGATGGATCCCAGATACACTTTGAAGTATCGACACATGAAATAGAAGATGAACTGGCATAGGATCTGACAAATTGAGTCAATAAGCCACCTTACCAATAAACTTCTTGATACGGATGAGATTGAGCTTGCCATTCCTCCCAAATCTCTTTATAGCCCGCATCGGCGACAGTTTCAGAAATAACATGCTGCCAACCTCGAACTTTAACTCTCGATTCCTCTGGTTCGAGTATGAAATATGCCTGCTCTGAGCAGTTCGTAGAAGATCCTGAATAACACGAACAATATCAAGAGTCTGACGAACCATCTCTAAACTCATCACCTCAATATTTCGAGACTCGAACCAACCGATAGGAGAACGACATCTATAGAAGTGGCCTCGTTCTACTACTTCGACGGAGGTCGTAGCTTCCTTGGATTGATAGGTTATTATCGGAGGTTTGTGAAGAAGATCTCCACTATTGCGACTCGCCTGACTTAGAAGGCGGTTCAGTTCCTATGGTCCGATGAGTGTGAGGCGAGCTTTCAGAAGCTCAAGGCTTTATTGACTTCAGCTCTAGTGCCATACCTTCCTTCTGGCACTGGTGGATTTATAGTCTATTGTGATGCGTCCCATGTGGGTCTTGGATGTGTTCTTATGCATCACGGGAAGGTAATTGTTTATGCTTCCAGGCAGCTGAAGCTGAATAAGAAGAATTATCCGACTCATGATCTAGAGTTTGCAGCTACGGTCTTCGTTCTAAAGATTTGGAGGCATCATCTTTATGGCGAGCCCTGTGGGGGTGTATATCTATCATGAGAGCTTGCAGTATCTCTTATCTTAAAAGGATCTTAATGACCAGAAATGAAGGTGGCTTGAGGTAATTAAAGATTATGATCTCACCATCCGCTATCATTCTAGGAAGGCAAATGTTGTTGCAGATACTTTGAGCAAGAAGTCAATGGGTAGCATGGCTTTTCTTTATGCTAACATGAGACATTTGGCTCGAGAGTTGCAATCCCTTGGAAACTTTGGAGTGATATTTCTTTGCCCAGACTGCAGCCGAGTCTTAGCATATATCGCAGCTCAATTTTCCTTAGTCAGTCAGATTAAGGAAAGACAATTTTAAGATCGTCATTTATAGGAGTTGTATGGTCATGTCCTAAGTAGAGGAGTTCCTTTTTTCGAGCTTGACTCGGATGGTATTCTTTGGTATAATGGCTAACTCTGTGTCATTGATATCAAAGATTTGAGGCAGTCAGTGCTCCACGAGGCTCATAACTTGAGTTATTTTATTCATATTGGCATTACTAAGATGTATCAGAGTTAGCTCAGGCATTGCCTATTCCCAAGTGGAAATGGGAGCAGATCACGATGGATTTTGTAGTTGGTCGGCAAAAGACCTTGAAGCGTACCATGATTCAATCAGGATCATTGTTGACAGATTGACTAAATCAGCTCACTTCATTCATATGAAGACTACTGATTCAGCTGAGAGATTGGCTCAGATTTTCAATGATTAGGTGGTTAGGCTGCATGGTACTTCTGTATCTATCATCTCAGATCGGGGTTCCCAGTTTACTTCCTAGTTCTGGATGTCTTTTTAGAGAGAGTTGGGGACCCAGGTGTAGCTTAGCACGACGTTCCATCCTCAGACCGATGGTCAGTCTGAGCAGGTTATTCAGGTTCAGGAAGACATGCCAAGAGCTTATGCATTGGATTTCGGAGGTACTATAGTACCATGATTTGTCATCTTATTCTTTGGTCATACTGTTGCACCCTTGTAAAAAGACCGAAATTTCCTATCAATATTCACTTACTACATAAGAAAATGTAATTGCACTTGCAATAGGTTGTTTTTTGTTAATCTCAAATAGTCAAATGTATAGAATTTGGCATGTTCAATAGACATAAAGGAATTGTGTGGAATTTAAATAATACACATTCACTTCCTTCATGTATTTATTTACCTTTTGGTTACTAATATACGGGCATACTGAAGGCCGAACCCGCACCACCAGCACTATAATGTCTTTGGTTTTTTTCCCTTCATTTCATATGATAGTATGTTATGGGAGGCATCTCAGCGGTGCCCCATGACTCCTTGGGCGTGCCCCATGGTGCCCTGTCAAACCTCAAAGCGTCTAGTGCCATGGATGTGGCCGCACCAAGATCTCAAGGCGCATCTACGTATGTCTTGAAAGTACAAGAGGGGGGTAAATTGTTAAAATTTTAAAACTTTATTAGTCGGCTTAGGCGATTTGGCAGTTGAATATCGATAGAAATAACAGTATTTAACGAAAAAAGTAAATCAAGAAAGTAAAGCTTTGATACAAATGATTTTATACTAGATCAGAATCAATGTGGTTCCTAATCCAGTCCCCTTAGATCACAAGAAAGGGTATCTCTACTAGCTCTTGTTAATTTATGTTACACCGTGTGGTTTATCGCTCACCGCTAATGATTTCTTCGATGGTTTTGAATCTGCGCTCACCAACAATGAACAAGCCTGATGTATAGCTAATGAGACAAACTTTGCCTTGACACCACTATTACTCTACCTTGATCTTCTCTTTCTTTTCTTTTTTAACACTCGTAATCTCTCCAGAATACACTGATGGTTATAAGTAAAAGCTAGATAACTGCATAGACAATAAATAGAAATCGTAAGTTATGTTGAGTCCTGAGCAGTCCTTTTATAGTTATATTTCCAGGAGCCATTGAATAGGTTTCCTTTCAATCTGATGTCTTGATTTCGAGATTTTATTTGATATGTGATATTGAAAATTTTGTTTTCTTGTGAGTTCTTGCAATATTCCTTATTGCACGAGAGATACTGTAACCCAATAGATTGTATCCTCAAAGATTCTTGATAGAATCCTTTGAGAATAAGGATGAGCTAGATGTGCGTGTTCACACTGATTCCGTTCACATTTAACCTGCTAACTTTTGTAACACTGATTCCGTTCACATTTAACCTTAATTTTTGTAACACTTATTTTCTAGATATTCAGCTGATATCCTTCCTTACTTAGCTCCCTAGATTGTCTTCAGTCAACGCCTTCCTTAATTAGCTCCCTTGATTGGCTTGCGAATCTTTTATGTTGATCTTCTGGTATCCTGAGGTCTTGATAGCAATATCCTTCTTCCATCATTCGAGATCTCCTTTCTTGGCTTCAACTTCCTTGTCGTGTACCCTGCCACATAAGGATTACTCAATGTGGTTTTTGTTATAATCAAAATGTGTTTAACAATCTCTCCCTTTTTGAAGATGACGAAAAAGAGAGAGAGAGAGAGAGAGAGAGAGAGAGAGAGAATGATAAGCAAACTTCCCTGTTGGACCCTTTGTTACAATTTCTTGTGGTCTTGCTTGCTGATGTTTGAACAACAGCAAAAGTAGTCGACTCCCCTTATTTTCCGGCATATTACTTACATAGACATGTTTGTATTTAAGATTTAACTTTTATCTAAGCCAACTACCCCTGTTTCCCTGCACATTACTTTTATAGACATAAGTTAAGGTTTGAGAGTTAACGTTATCCAAGTTACTCCCCTTTTTTCCCTGCACTGTAGTTCCACAGGAAAATAGGCAAAAAATACCTATAGTTTTCTCCCCCTTTTGTATTAGCGAAAAGGGATTAAGGTCTAGCTAAGCAGTGTAAAAATTATAGACCCAAAAGAGGAAGGCTAAATTGTATCTGAATAAATGACAACATTAGCAAGGAGCGAGGATATAAGTTAGAGTGTTGACCACATTGTCAGTCATGCAGTCCAACTTCCCTTGCACATCTGTAGAGAGAGTGTTGATCCTTCCCTGAGTATCCCCTGAAGTTGCATCTATGCATTCATGCACCTGAAAAATCGCTGCTGCTGAATCCCTGACTGCATTGTCAATTTTCAGCGAGTTTCGTCCAGTGTCAAGCTCCACTTTAGCAATAGCAGTAGACAGCTGGTCCTGTTTGTACTGGACACTCAACAGAAGATCTTTAAGATTATCAACTTCTTTATGCAATTTTGAAAAATCTTCAGAGTTGCTAGGGCCAGGAGGGTTTGAGGGACCAGCCACATTATTTGGAATAGAATTGTTCCCAGTGGTCCCCTTAGAAACATTTTGGGTTCCCTTTTTAACCCATCATCCATCCACAGGAATGTAGCCCATAAACGCAAAAGCACGGGAGTTGTAGCATCCACTAACAATGAAAAATTTGAGACCACACAAATTGACCTTATAGAGCTTTAGGATTCTCATAGTAAGAACAGATGAGCTTTCAAGCATGTAGTTCACAATCCAAGTAATAAAATTTAACTTCCTTTTGATAACCCAACTATAAACAAGAAAAGTCTCTATTTGAGACAGGGTACTAATAGAGCTAGTGCAAGGGAGTAGAGTAGTTCCAACAATATGAGCAATAACACAACATTCAAACGACAAATCATTTGGACCAAGTTGATGACCTTCAGGAATATCAGCATAGTTTTCACTCACACACATTTTAGCTTGTTCAAAATTTACCTTACACTTAGAGGGCCAGCCAACTTTAAAAAACTCAGATAAAATGGAAAACTTATAGCCAAGGATGCATCCCAGAGTGGTTGGGTTCACCACAATACGGGTACCACGAACCGCAGCTTCCACACCATCGTCACCAGTCGGATGGAGATTAGCATAAACAAACTTACCAGATCTTCACAAACTTCTTCAGGAGTCAGAGAGAAAATATCAAGCCATCCTTGATGTGTAAAGAAAGGTTTGATCTTACTGTTTAGGTCTTCCATAGCATCCAAGTCAACACTACAACCATGAGTCATTGGTTTGTCTTTGAAAGAATGAAATTTTTCTTCATATGAGGGATCCCAGAAATAAAAAAATTTGTCAAATTCTGGTGAGTCGATTTTGCCATGCTTGACAAACTCAACTTCCTCCTGTTCCATAGGGCGTTTTACTTTGCTTTTGGTAAGGATTGGTTTTTCCATCGATTTCTCCGGAGTATTTTCAGAGTGATCAGAATTGACGTGTACAGGGGATGAAGGACATAGTATTTTAGATGGTACTCTAGGACTTTTTCTTGTGGTTGCGGTTTGCTTCTTTGCTTTTCCCATGGTTGTTTTAGAGAGAAAGTGATGGTGAGAGTTATAGTGAAGAGGCGAGAGAAGGTGAAGGAATGAAGTAGTGGCAGGGGGTTTCTTGATAGTTGAAACGAGGAGTTAGGTCAGATCAAGGGTTGCGTCTGCACAGGAAGAGTAATAATGACACTGGAAAGCGAGAAAAATGAACTTTTTGTCTTTCCAATGACAAGAAGGATTTAATGGTTGAGTTTTACCAAAAGACAAAAGACGAAAGACCAAACAATTTTAAGCCACATATTTTGGAATATTAAAGTAATACATGCAATACTTACCAAGTGTACCAACGTAAAAAAAGGAAAAGTAATAATTGTACCATTTTACTATAGGGAGTAATGCATGACACATAGAAGGAAAGAACTTACTATTTTATGGAATGTAAAGCGGAAAAAATATGCAATGAACTTCGAAAATTTTAACAATGTTATATCTAAACTAGATGCATAATATGCTAAATATAAGAATTGAGATTTAACAGTTTGGATCAGGGATGATGCCAAGAGATTCTCTTAGGTTGCAAAAATGTTCCTTAAGTAATTACATTGTGAAGATGTCAGCTAATTGGAAATCAGTGCTCACAAATACAATGTCAATATCTTATTATTGAACATGATCCTTAATAAAATGATATCTAACATCAATATATTTCGTTCTAGGGTGATCAACAAGATTATATGCAAGGTTTGTAGAACTAATGTTGTCACATAATAATGAAATAGGTTTAAAATGCAAGTCTTAGTCAGATAGTAAAGAGGACATCCACAAGAGTTACGTGCAACAATGCCCTAGGGCAATGTACTCATATTCAGATGTAGAAAGTGTAGTACGGTCTTGTTTCTTGTTGTGCCAAGAGACAAGTGACTTTCCAAGAAAGAAACTTGCTCCACTAGTACTTTTGCGATCAACTCTATCACCTGCATAATCTGCATTAGAGAAGCCTATAAGATCGAAATAGTCAGTACGAGGATACCCATATGAAATGGTTCCAAAAAGGAAGCGAATGATTCTCTTGACTGCCACCAAATGAGATACTTTGAGAGGCGACTGGAACCTGGCACATCTGCATAAAGAAAACATTATATCCGTTCGACTAGCAGATAAGTAAAGAAGAGAGCCAATTATGCCTCTATACTGTGAGGCATCTATATATGTTCCTTTTTAATCTGTAACAAGACTAATGGCTGGAATCATGGGACTCTTTGCAGGATTTGCTTCACTCATACCAAATTTATCAATCAATTCCTTGGTGTATTTGGATTGACAAATGAATATTCCCTTCTCAGTTTGCTTGATTTGAAGACCAAGGAAGAAAGAGCTTTCCCATCATGGTCATTTCAAATTCTCCCTGCATCAAGGAATCTAACTCCTTGCACATAGATTGATTAGTGCTGCCAAAGATAATATCATCTACATAGATTTGAAGAATTAAGTTCCCTTTTGGCATACGATTACTGAACAAAGTTGTATCACTTATATCTAAAAAAAAACAATGCTTAGAAAAGAGCTTAGTCTCTCATACCAAGCTCTAGGAGCTTCCTTGAGACCATACAGGGCTTTGAATAATTTAAAGACATGGTGGAGAAATTTTCTATTTTCAAAACCTGGTGGATGCTTGACATAAACTTCCTCTTTAATGAATCCATTTAGGAAAGCACTTTTTACATCCATATGACATATCTTGAATTTTTTATAGGATGCATAAGCTAATAACATGCGAATGGATTCTAACCTAGCCACAGGAGCAAAAGTTTCATTGTAGTCGACTCCTTTGATTTGAGAGTAACCTTGAGTGACTAGACAAGCTTTATTTCTTACCACCTTACCTTCTTCGTTAAGCTTGTTGTGAAAGACCAACTTTTTCCAATAATAGAGGTTCCTTTGGGTCTTGGAACAAGTTTCCAGACTTCGTTCTTTTCAAATTGTTCCAGTTCTTCTTTCATGGCAAGAACCCAAAATTTATCTTGAAGAGCCTCATCAATCCTTTTAGGTTCAATCTGCGAGATAAAGGCAAGTTTAGATTTAAAGGATCTTCGAGCTTTCATATCATCGCATAGATCTCCAATGATGAATTTCTAAGGATATTCTGGTTTGCTCTTCCATTCATTTGGAACCACAACTTCCCATTCTACAGTTGACTCAGTTGTCTTGTCCTCAATAGTGGGCTGTGGAACAATGAGGGTTTTATCAGCTGGTTGATCCTTGTGTTGACTTTCAAGTTGGTGAGGTTGAGCTTCTTCTTCGTCAATTGTTACAACACCTTTCTCGACATTTTTCCAAGAGTCATCAAAAACTACATGCATAGACTCTTCAACACATAAAGTTCTTTTTTTTAAAGACTCGGTATGGTCTGTTAGTGTTAAAGTATCCAAGAAAAATTCCTTCGTCCTTTCTAGGATCAAATTTACCTATATTATCCTTTCTATTGTTGTGTATGAAGCATTTGCATCCAAATGGATGAATGTAGTTAGTATTAGTCCGTTTTTCTTTCCATAAGTCATAAGGAGTTTTCTTTGGAATGGGCAGAATTAGACATTTATTCAAGATATAACATGCAGTACTTACTGCTTCAGCCTAGAAGTGATTTATGAGAGAGTGCTCAATCGACATAGTTCTGGCCATGTCTTGGAGAGTTCTATTCTTTCTCTCGATAACCCCATTCTGCTAAGGAGTTCTTGGAGAGGAGAAGTTGTGAGTGTATCCTTGATCATTGCAGAACTCTACAAACATCTTGCTTTCAAATTCTCTACCATGATCGCTTCGGATGCACTCTTGATCATTGCAAAACTCTACAAACATCTTGCTTTAAGATTCTCCACCATGATCGCTTTGGATGGTTGAGATGTGGTGACCTTTCTCTCTCCATACTCTCTTGCAAAGCACTTTAAAGTTATTTAGTGCTTCATCTTTATGAGATATGATTACCCGAATAACGAAAGTAGTCATCAACAATAACAAAAGAATATCTTTTGCCACTAATGCTAGTTGTCCTAGTGGGACTGAATAAATCCATATGCAATAGTTCAAGAGGTTTAGAGGTGGTGACAATGTCTTTAGATTTAAAAGAAGATCTAGTTTTATTTCCAAGTTGACATGCATTACAGATATGATTCTTTGAAAAATTTAATTTAGGAAGACCTATAACTAGATCACGTTTTGACAATTTTTCAATTAGATACATACTAGCATGACAGATTTCTATGCCATGTCCATAGATCATTAGAGATGGATGCTAAACATAAATGCTTACCATTAGAAAAACCTACATTGTTAAGAACGTAAATGTTGTTCTCCCGTATACCTAATAGAACAACCTTACACTTGGTGTCATGGATTATACATCTGGAGGACTCGAACTTAAATTTGTACCCATCGTCACTCAGCAAGTTATGTTTTAGACCATCTACCAGGAAAGCTTCTTTAATTTCACATGATGGACTGAGGGAGATTATCCCTATTTCAATAATTTTTCCTTTTCCGTCTCCTCCGAACTTATTTGATCCTTAACAGATTTTGGTGACTAATTTAAATAGTTGCTTGTCACCCGTCATGTGTCTGGAACATCCACTATTTAGGAACCATTTCCCTTTTTTTGTGTGCATGTTTATGGTGTTTCTACAAGAAAAGTATTTACAGATTTTTAGGTACCCAAGAATGCTTGGGTCCTTGAGTGTTAGTTTTTGAGGTGCTAGCCTCAGAGTCGACTTTGGGTCACCATACCCATTTTTCTAGATTTTCCCTTTTGATTCTGTACTTGTTTTTAGTGTTTCCAGGTTTACCACTGTAATAACAAGTCAAATAATTCTTATTGTCAACACTAGAAGAGCTTGATGAAGACTTGTGAATAGGTTTCTTTCCTTTATTTTGAAAGGATGATCGTTAGATCTAACAGAACTTTGACTAGTTGAATTTCTTAGGACATTTATCTGATGTTTTAGTTGCTGGACTTCCTCTTGAAGGAAGTCTATTTCAATTTCTACTACTTCAAGCTTAAGTTCCCAGTACCTTTTCTTTGATTAGATTTTCCTTTTCTTTGGCTAGGTCTTCCTTTTCTTTAGTAAGATCTTTAACTTTTGTTAAAAGCTTTTCTATTTCATCTAGTACTTCATCAAGGTTTCTAGAATCTTATATACAGAATTCACAGCGTACCTCGCTGGAGTTAACTTGAGTCACGCCTCGTTAACTTGAGTCACAAGAGGCCATGAAACATATTTTTGCATTTTCTTCTTGATCTTTCTCTGACTCTTCCTCATCGCTCCAGGATGCGTAATATCTTTTTTTGCCCTTGAATTGCTTTTTCTTGCCTTCAGGACAGTTGTCTGCAATTTGTTCAAGCTTTCCACATATAGCATCTTCCTTCGTTTTTGTTGTTCCAATTATCTTTTCTTAACTAAGATCTTTCTTTCTTGAACTGCCTTCTTCTGTTCATAAGGTTGCTAATGTTTTTAGACATCATGGCTAGTTTCTCTTCAAATTCATCCTCCTCAGGGTTTTCATAGTCGACTTCCCCATAGTTTTCTTCTTGTCTCCTTGAACATTCCTTTTCTGATGGGTTCTCTCAAAAGAAATAAGATCGCCACGTAGTTCATCATAGAACAGTTTATTCAAGTCGCTACTTTCAATATTGATCACCTTTGGCTGCCATATGGTAGGAAGGCTTCTAAGAATCTTCCTAACTTGTTCTCCAGTGGTATAGATTTTTCCAAGGGCCTTTAGTTTACCAATAATCTTGTTGAACCTGAAAAACACTTCTTCCATAGATTCTCCCTCTTTTATCTAGAGCAGTTCATTGTCACATCCTATTTTTACCCGAACCGGTTAAAGTTCGAAATATGGCTCGACTGAGTAGATAACTCATGGGTAAAGTGTTGGAGTCGCCACCTAACATATTTTCTTACTAGGCGTATTAGGGCACCTATTTTGTTTCTAGCCAATTTTACAATTAACTCCTAAACTTAGTCTACAAACCTAATATTCTAGGTAAGAGCTTCAAGTTAACTCGAGAGGAAGGGGTTAGGCATCTCTCGAGCTCCACCAAATGTGGTTACCGGCCGGGACATTATAATTGGGATTCTAAGCAATTAATTAAACTAACTAAGCAATAAAATATTTGGATTATACGACTTTAAAGACAATTAAGAAACATTAGTTTCTTCTAATGATCAAACTTTGTGCCTTGCAAAATAAACAAATAAATTAGTAAAAATTGCAAAAAAAATAATAATAAAATGAAATCAATTCGAAAGTTCCGCTTTTTCTTAATACCGCCACGGTGTACCTCGTAAAAAATATAGAAATACAAATTAGTACGTCAATTAATAATTATAACAATAATAATACTAATACTAATAATAATAATAATTGTAATAATGATAGTAACGAAAGTAATGTAAGTAAAAGGATTTTTCTTCTAGCTGTCTTTTTCCCTCGTCTCTCATTCAATTTTACCTCGCACAAAATATAGAGAAAATAAGATTAGTATTAATAAAAATAATAATGATAAAATAATAATAATAGTGTAAAAATATCAAAATAATAATAATAAGATAAAATAAAAGGGGAAAGGTATTTTGTAAAAGTGTCGGCTCAGGTGTGTATGAATCGGGTGGAGGTTAGGGACGTCGGTATGACTGCAAACACGTCGGCCGGTCGTGTCGCCATGCCAAGTACCGGTTCCGCCACTCCATCACCTGCTCATTTTTCAATCACGGCTCATACACGTCATCATAGCCTTTTGTTTTATTTTAGGGACACGGAAATAGGTCGTTCAAGTGTAGTATCATGTTCAATTTAGTCCATATAAGCCTCAAATTCAAATTAATTATTGAATTATTTTCATTGGCTTATAGTCAGCGTGTGTTAGTACAATATGGGTCAAGCTGCGAAATAATCTGTCAAGGCAAACGGGTCAGGTTAATTGAGGTAATTAAGGTTAATTGCGGTAACTAAGCGAGTCAATAAGTAAAATAGGTCAACTCTAGCTTGCTAACGAATCTGCAGAAAACGACATTAGCACCACAAGTCCATTTTTTGCCCATAACAAATATCTAAACGAGATCAAACAAATAGAGCAGAGGTTGAACAACATAAGCGAATAGCAGTGGCAAGGGCAGTCAACCCCGACGATGCAACCAAACGGGCCCGTCAAGGACCACAAACAACACCATCGCCGGCATGAAATCAGCTAGATTCCGGCTAGATTCAGCAAAAAACTTGCAGTAACGGGTCAGAGACAAACATAACAAATAACCAATGGACATCGAAAACAAATATATGGGTCAAGAGAATAGCAGCGATCGAGGAAAGGCGGAGGAGCGACACCAGCATGGTGGCATCACTGCGACCCCGTTCCCTAATTCCCTTCCTCGCCGTAGATGGCGTTTTTCCAGTGCTGATGGCTTATCTCCACTGCTGCATGTTGAACCCCCAAAAATATAACCCCGAAGGGCTAAATTTAGGAATATTGACAGGATGGACTAACTCTTTTGGAGTCGCCGCCCAATTTAAGGAAAAACAGGGAACCAGATAAACAAATGCGTGCAAAACTCCGTTTTGGAAAAAGGCAGTCTTTCAGAGATTCTAAGTAAGAGGTTTTGTTAATTTCGAAAGAAGGTTTTTAAGAAACTTTTGAAATTCCGTTAAAAACGGTTAATCCGACAGGTTTCCAAAATATTTGCAAGTGCTATTTATGCGCTTTTTCTAAAAATAATTAATTGAACTATTAATTAATTCAACTAATTAAATTTAGTATGTTTTAAAAAGATTTTACAATTTTATTTAAAAGTTTTAATTATTTTCAAAATAAAATAAATAAATAAATAAATAAAGCGCATTTTCTTTTGAAAAGGAACGATTTGATCGTCCAAATTTCTTTACCAACTCGTATGTGATAGTGCATAAATGATACTTGCTTAATTTCAACTTTAAAATCTGAGCATCTTACCATAAGATGGAACTTAGATTTCAAGTCGTTTTTTACAAAGTTGTTTCGGGACATTTAGAAGTCAATTAAAACTTCTTTATGAATTTTGACTTTTAAAAGGAACCACTTCGTATCAATAAGATAGAAGTCCTTTCTTATAGTCATTTATTAAGCGTAGTTTTGAAAATTTATGAAATTTTGCACGCATTTGCTTAAATGACCTGATTTGCAATAAATTAAATAACGACTTCAAAATAAAAATAATGAACATAAAAGTAAAACAATCATTCAGACAAATCAAATATATATTAATAAATAAAGTATTTTACAAATTTATTTACATAAATATCCTAAAGAAAAGAAGGGCAAAGTAAAAGATAGAACCCGGGAATGCAACTCATAATTTGAGCCTTGATAGCAATGCATTTTAACTTGAAACGCGTACTCGATTCCAAAATGACTCCAAGCCAATGAACCATCCCCATTTGTGAGTTAGCGAAACTCGATCCAAAGGGTGCATTATGCAAAGAAAGAGAAAAATAAGGATTAGTAAATGCTCCCCAATTATTAACAGAGCTAATTTAAAATTGAACAAATGGTACAGCTAGCAAAACAACCAAGCTTAACGAATGAACACAAAGGTCCGCTACTCCTAATTTCGCTCAGGAGAAAACGTATGAGAATCAAGAAAAAAAACTGGGGAAACAGCCATGTGAGTATCAAATTTTATCATTTAGCCACTAAATGATTTCCATGCCAAACAAGAAGACTTTTGCTATTCGAAAATATAGATCAATTAGACCCTTAATTGATTATGTTAGCTTAATTGCACATAGAGAACAGGAAGGGAAATAAAGTTGTTCAATTAAAACAAAAGCCAATGAAAGTAAAAGAAGTCATATTTCATTCCTTGGTATTAATTAAAGATACTAACATACTCTAATCTAGTCTTTGCATTACTGAGACTAGATCAAGCTATTCAACTTAAAGAGAGAAAGACAAGGATTCAAGCTTTCGTTACGAAATTTATGTAGATAGACCAACCATCAAACAAATACATACTCATTTGTATAGATATAAGACCATTGCAGAGAACAACTTCAGATTGATAGATGATCCAATAACTCATGTTTACTAATCAACAGGTTCTCGGGTACTTGATTAGGAGTTTAACACTTGGATTCTTACCCATGATAAATGGCATTAATTCCTAAAAAAGGAGAGCAAACTACCAGATTGACATACGGTTCTACTTACCCAAGAATGGTACTACCACGAACAGAACCATGACTCTTTCAAGATCAATATTTACTTCATAACATATAACTCACAAGAACCAAGCAGATCAATCACCTAATGCTGTTATTTTAAAATAGATGGATCTATTAACAAGTGAGCATGGACAAAATTTATCTCATATGAACTCTTAAAGAAAATTAAATTAAAATGAAAACAAAAAAGGGGCCAAAGCCAGATTACTAACCAAGGAAAACCTTGCAAACTACCAATACAACCACAAGCTGCTACCAGGGACATTCAACCTACCTCACTGCCTAACAACCTCTCCTGAATTACCTGCTGCGAACACACACATATACTTCATGAACTTACACCACTATCTGCACATACACACACCTGACACATGCAGCATCAAGACCTTTATCCTAGTCACCTGCAACCAGGAACCAACCCTGAAACCACCAGAAAACAACCCTGAAACAACCAGACCAAAGCCCAAACACCATACAAAGCCTCCTTGACACAACTCATACATGCACTCACAGACCATCCTCACAGACTCCTTTCACCCCAGGAATTAATTCCAGAAGTGCAAACCATCTAAGTGCAACATCTGTATGGTAACAAAACAGTGCAGCATCATCGCAAACTATCTCACTCGCTCGCAAACCAACCAGACCAAACTTCACCACCTCACAGCCTGCTTTACTTCCTACCAACACTCATAACAACAGGATATAACCTGCATCTCCAAACTGCAGAATACAAGCTCACAGGACCAACCTGCTATCTAAACAAACTTCCAAACTTACCAACACATGCAAACTTCTCCAGGACAGACCCTGCATATCATAACCTCAGGCCACACCAACCTTAACTTCCTGCACTTCTCATAAAGACCAACTACTCCTAAACACCTCTATCCTGAACTACTCCCTGATGCCTTTTAAAGCCTCCACAAACGACTACACTAAACCTAAAATCCACAACCTCCTCTCTACCTCTACTCCCTTACTCCTCACACATCATCTAAACTAATTGCATAGCCCAAGAACTACCCTACATTTACCAGCCTACAAACAAACTGCATCTTCTGAAATAGAGAAGAGCAAACTCTCCAAGAACCATAACAATCCCCTCATTAACTCATAGAATTGGCTGAAATTACCTTCATTCTGTCAAGCATACAAGCTGACAAACCAACACTTTCATACACCAAAGCAGGAAACATAATTAAAAATTGAGAAGAACTGAGATTTAAGAGGGGAAAAACCAAATAAAAGATAGACATAACAAGATGAAGAAGAACTTGAGAGAGGAAAATAAACTGAGTTCCATAGCTTCAAATATACTGCAATCACTTAAGATCTTCATATTTTCTTATTAATCCATTATACAAACAGAATGTAGCAAACTTATGGTATGTATTTCAGGCTTAGCTAAATAATACTACAAACAATAGAAGCACTTTGAACTTTGAAAACTGGCATTATTCATGGTCTCCAACTAAACAAGCAGACTAATAGTGATGAAGCTAAACTACTAGCAAGTCGTAACTATAACTTAACTATTAAATCTTAACATGATAATAACTATACTTATCATTACACTTATCACATTATTTCAAAGTGACTGGAACATAAAGAGAAAGGGACTATTACCTTTTGCAATGCAGCGATCCGGGGCGAGGATCCGAGAAAAGCGACTCGAGCAAGAATGACAACTCGAACAAGAGCGACGACTTGGATAGTGATGAAGCGACAACAATAAAATCCTCAAAAAGAATGGTAAACCAAAACACTGATAGGAATGTAAAGCTGAAATAGAAATTTTTATCTTATTCCGTTTTCCCCAATCTTTTCCATATTCTCCCTCGGTTGCCCCATCTTTCCTCCTCTGCGAACTTAAACCCCCTGGCCCCTACTGTTGCTACCAGATTGCTTTACTGAACCAAAACTTGAGATATATACCTCCACCTTTAGGGCTTTTTGGAGTGGGCGAAATACCCAAATGACCCTTCAACGACTCTAATCGGATAAGGTTTTTGAATTCGCTGAGCTGGAGATTGGGGGGAGGGGGGCCAGGGAGGTACGATTCTTGGACTGATTTGGTGATTAGGATTGTGAAATTCAAGAGGGAATTCTCGGGTCGCGACTGAGGTTCCGGGTTTTAGCGGGTTGGGATTTTTGACTGAAATGGGGAAGGGTGTGTAGTTAATTGGGTATTTTGCGCAGGTGGGATGAAATCGGGCTATGTCTTGTAATTCTAGTCCTTTTCCTCCAAAAACTAGCAATTTCATTAATTAATTAATTAAAATTAACCCCCTTTAATTAAAAAGACCTTTGAATTAAATAAACTTTTAAGCTTAATATTAACTTAAGTTCGGGACAAAATTGGGTGTTAACTGCTGCACCTCTTTACCCGAAAAGGATGAAAGTGTTTTTAGGGTAAAGAAGTTGACGAGAAACCAATTTTGTCATGACAAAGCCAAGTACTTTGATTCCAAGGACAAAAGTGCGAGGCTTATGCCATGGCCGAACTCCGGTTTCCGAGTTGCCTATATATCTCGGGTTGAAAGAGAATCAGGCCATATGTAGTTTGACGACACGTAGACACGAAGACTCGCACGATTAACAGAAACGGACACATAAACAGGAAAGAATCTGACTGACACCGAATCTAGAATGAAAGATTAGGTAAGACTTGCTTGTTCGAGTGCGATTCTTCAGATCCTGGTTGACGAGTCTAGCTCATATCAACGATTGCCCCAGTTCACTGCTAAGAAAGAGTTCCATGTTATGCTCCAAATGCTGCTGGGGTGCTGCTAAAATCCTGTAATAAACTTGACAAACGGTAAGCGAGTAACTGCAAACAAGACTTGATAAATGGCGTAATAAATAAATAATGATAAAAAAAAACTTGTAGATGCTGGTTGCAATATCAATAATAAGCTTGTCTCCAATCAACTGATGAAAAATCCGGCTTTGTGAGGCAAGATGACTTCGGGGCCGTTGGTAGACTGAAAATAAAGCAATAAAAGCTTCAATTAGTAGGAACATAAAGTGAACTTCAAATATAATCTTAAGGGTAAAAAATGCCGCCTTTTCAGCAATAATCCATGATAAAGCATAATCATAAGGTGTCAATTAGAATGCAATCTTGGATTGTACTTCAACCAAAAGTTAGAATACGTCCGAAGTATTCACATTGTTCTGCATGTCTTAACAAACTTATTAGCAATGTAAAGCTATAAAAATATGTATAGAAAATACATAAACACCTCAGGAGGCTACAAAATGTGCTCAAGAAAGTGTGTTAATATTAAACGTCTATCGAGACCATAAAAGATTACTCCTTAGAGGAATTTAAAACACCTTCGAGGTTACAGAAATACGCCTTTGAGGCAATAAAATTATGCCTTAGAGGCATTCGAATAACTAACACCTTCGAGGTGACATAAATACGCCTCCGGGGCAAAATAACTAACACCTTCGAGGTGACATAAATGCACCTTCGGGGCAACAAAATTTGCCTTAGAGGCATTCAAATAACTAACACCTTCGAGGTGACATAAATACGCCTCCGGGCAACAAAATTACGCCTTAGAGGCGTTCAAATAACTAACACTTTCGAGGTGACATAAATACGCCTCCGGGGAAACAAAATTAACACCTTAGATGTATTCAAATAACTAACACCTTCGAGGTGACATAAATACGCCTCCGGGGAAACAAAATTAACACCTTAGATGTATTCAAATAACTAACACCTTCGAGGTGACATTAATACGCCTCCGGGGCGACAAAATTAACGCCTTAGAGGCATTCAAATAATTAATACCTTCGAGGTGACATAAATACGCCTCCGGGGCGACAAAACTAACGCCTTAGAAGAAAGCTTGAAATATAAAGACGCTTTTCGAAAGCGTGAAAATGTGAATACGTTATACTCTCTGAACTCTTCCACAGAGGAATGGTCTTGATTTTAAAACAAAGTGAGCCCTCGGGATTGGAAATATCTGTAAATCATAAAAAATAGAACTTTAGTAAGCGCTCTCATGAAGCGAATGAGAAATGAAACGGATATGTTTAACAATTTGCAATAAATATAGGAATAGAAATGCCGTCTTTTGGCAATGACTCATGATCGAGTTTCCAGTTTTCTATGGTAGGCTTGTTAACAATAACACCTTCTATTGTTTATGAGAGGCTTCAATAAAATGTCTTCGATTGTGTACGATAGACTTCATAATAAGGCCTCCAATTGCTTATGTGTAGGCTTCAATGATAATGACGTCTTCGCCTGTTTACGAAAAGACTTGATGTTGATACTTATAAGATAAATGGTAGAATTGCCTGTAAAATAAATTTTCATTAAATTCATATAGACATGAAAATGTCAAAGATAAAGGAGATATAAAATGAGAGTTTAAGCCGTCCGGCTTATATTTGGTGAAGCCATAAAGAGTTTAGGGTTTTCCTTGAGCAAAACTGGAGTTAATGCTTGTTTCCTGCAAAGTGTAAAGTAAAGTTGTCAATAAAGCAATAAAGTTTTGATTTTTCAAGGGAAGAAATAGAGAGAGAGAGAGAGAGAGAGAGAGAGAGAGAGAAATAAGATTTTTTTTTGCGTATGAAATGAGTTAGATAACGCCTCCAATCTCGGTCAGTTATCTTGGCAATATTGTTCAATGTGTATGACAAATATTCTATGAGGAATTGATAGTTGCTAGTTTCCTCATCTTGTTGCTTTGAAAATTCCTGCACTCAAAGAAAAGTTGTTAGTTTTGGGGAGGGAGGGGGAGCATTTGATTCATGCTGACTCAAGCCTTCATCCTTCAACCGCTTCTTCTTCTCCCTTTGCCTAGATTTGCGATCCGTCATTTGAGACTTGGCCAACTTATCTTTGTCAAGAAATACGGCTTTTTGCAAAATCTTCCCCAGTTATGATCTTGCAAATCTTCAACTTGCCTTGCAAAATTTGCCCCAGTTGCTTGCCTTAGGGGAGACTGGAAATTTTAATATTATAGAGTCGAGCCCGTTAAGAGCGCCTACGTATCCCTCCATGGGAATCAGACTGTCTGTAGTTCTGCTTACATTAAATTTTGGGGAATATGGCAATCTAAGTGCGAAGCCGAATCCGAATTGGAATGCCTACACATCTGCCCAGATGCATAGTTCGAAATTACATCCTCAAAGATAAACAAACCTAAAGCATTAAAAAATCTGATCGAATCTGATGTGGATTGCTTACTTATCCTGTTGCCATTCTAGGAATTAGACCAAAAGTAGTTCAAAATTACATAAAAGAGGAAATAGGGGAATCCTACGCTAGTGTAACCGAGCTCTATGTGAGTTGCTTACGTATCCCGCCTTGGGAATCAGGTCACGCGTAGTTCGCTTTACAATTAAAATTACATAAAATGAGAAAAACACTTGCTTGCACCGCTTGTAAGCTATTTTGATTGTACTTGGATTGATAAATTTTGGTCGGACTTTAAGAGTGAGAGCCTTCTTGCAAATAAGACAATTTTCAACAATAGTTATGCTACTAAATCTCCGGGCATTGGTTCTCTCATCTGGATTGATCAATCTTCAATTAAATCTTGGATCTTGTGTTTAAGAGCAACACATTCGTTAGTTTCGTGCTTGAAAAATTCTGCATGGTAAGCACAATATTTGGTTCCATCAACCCATTGTGGGGGAGGGTCAAATGTACCATTTTCTGATAATGGTTCTAGCATTCCCACATCTTTTAATATTTCATACAATTGAGCCTGTGGTTCACCTAAAGATGTGAATTTTCGACGTTGCTTCTTCTCATATTTGGGATACGATCCTGCTGGCATAGATTGACAGGCTGCAGGCAACTGGTGTTGTTGAGGGTAATTATATGCTTGCGGTTGTGAGTAAGGCTGATAAGCGGGTATTCTAGATTTATGGTAATTGGGTTGAGTACTATAGACGGGATATGGAGCATGTGGAATTTGATATTGACTTGGGTAAGGTGAGTATAGTGTGCTTTGGTGAGTGGGCTGGTTTGGTGAGTTTCTGAAGGTTGGCTTCTTATTTGGCCTTTGGTCGATGTCGGCCATATAAATACCAAATTCAACTTCCTTCTGAAAATTACTTGTGCCATCTTGAGCGTTCTGGGCAGTTGCCTTCATCGCGGAAAAGCTTAAAATTCGCCCAGTTTTGACACCTTCTTCAACCATTTCTCCTATCACAAGAAGTTTAGAATAGGGTTTACCCATCATAGGGAGCAAGTGCATGTAATAAGAATCACCTTAGGCTCGGATGAAGGACTTTACCATGTCTTCCTCAGTCATTGGTGGTTGCACCCTTGCAGCTTGTTCACGCCATCTCAATGCGTATTCCCTAAAGGTTTCTATTGGTTTTTTCTTCAAATTGGACAAGGTTATAAAGTCAGGAGCCATCTCGACATTGTACTCAAACTGCTTTGTAAAATCATTGGCTATGTCATCAAACTCACGCCACTTTCTTATATCCTGTCTTACAAACCATTTACCAGCAATACCTTCCAGACTATGACTGAAGAAGGCCATCAGAAGTTCCTCTTTACCTCCCGCAACCCTCATTCGGTTGAGAAATTTGGTCAAATGAACAAATGGGTCACTATGACCATCATACATATCAAATTTTGGCACTTTAAACCAGGGAGAAAGAGTAACGTCAGGGTATAGATAAAGATTACGATAGGAGATACTTTGACGCCCTCTAGAGACTTGCAAATCCTTTATGGATTGCTGCATGATTTTCATCGTTTGGATTATCTCCCCTTGCTCAACTGTCCTTCCCCGCTTTTTCACGGTTACGGGCACTTCACTTTGTGGCACATAGTTTGTGAAACCACGTTCTTACCATTGGGGTCGTGCTCATAGTATTGGGCTTCGGGATATCCTTGTCTTGGATCATTGGAATTTTGAGGAGCAACAGCCATAGAAATAGGTGCTTTGGATTGTGGAGGACGAGGAGTATCTTTGGCAGGTAAATATTGATAGTGAGGAAAGTTGTTTTGGTTAATGAATGCATTTGGTATATTGTTAACTGGTGCAAGCATATGAATGACACTAGAATTTAAAGGTGTGTTTGGATTGGCTGTTTCAACATTGGGATTAAGAGTTGATAGCACGGCTGGTGTGTTTCTGTGGCTCGACCCTTTCATTCTTTCTAGTTCAGCTTGCATACATTCAATCTGCTTGGCCATTCTAGCAATTTGTTCATCAGGAACAACAACTGCTTGCCCATTAGAAGATGCAGGGATACCAGTCTGATTAGATGCTTAACCAACTCGGGAGTCAACACGAATCAAACTCTCTCTTTTGGGGAATAATTAAAACAAAAGGAAAAAAATCAAAAGGTAACTATGTTAGTTTTGTGTGTCATTAACAACATTGCATACAATCACGTAGTGCGCGTCACGTAGCGCTTTGCATTTTAAACAAGTTTGACATGTGGCAATCACAATTAGTTGAGCGTAAATGAAAATGCGGGCGCGTCCTAGCCTGTAAGGTGCCGCGTTGTGCTAGAGGTAAGCCTAATCGCGCAAATAAGTGGTAACGAAAAATAGTTCATGCCAGTTCTGAGCAATTCAGATTTAGTGTAAGCAACAATAACAATAACTGATAACAATCATCTCTCCACCTTGACACTGCAATTTTGTTATCCCAACTACCTTCCAAAAGTTGGTATCAACTCCAAATTCCAACACAGCTCATGCTCTTAACAATATTTGCACAAAATTCTAAACCCAAATGCCTAAAACCTGAAAAAATCCCCATACATCTTTTGTAAACATCCACACTCCTCAAAGCGCAACTCCCAATTATTCAAACCATCTAGGGATGAAATTTCCAACTGCCTTCATAATACCAGACTGCAAATCATAAAAGGTTCCAATTGACCTTTTACAAATAAAACCTCACTGGTCCTTGGCTTTGGACAAGCCTCTCAGCTTCCTGGGTTTTGCAAGGCTCACAGACCTTGTTCATAGGGCTCCTCACTGGTCCTCGGCTTTGATCAAGCCTCTCAGTTTCCTTGGTAGCCGAGACCGCACTAGTCTCCAAGGAGGGACCCCATTGGTCGTTTATAGACATAAGGGCTTCACTCTCCTAGTATGCGACAAGCATACTTCAATTATCTTGAATGCAGCTGGACAGTCGACACAGACATGCACACACGCAAAGCCATTCACGAGAGGGACTCCACTGATCTTTTTGAAGACACCAGGGGCTTCACCTCTTAAATCTCACTACCCCAGGCCATCTCCAAAACAGAAGCCAACCAAATCTGCCTAACTTTCCCCGTACTACAATTCTGTCTTGTTCACAAAATTCTGCACTATGATCTCAAATACTCTGTGAACTGCCATGACCACATAGATTCTGCTAAATTCTTCCATTCTCTAACCTAAAAGACAACATAAGAGACAAATTATAAATCTGATTTTTCTCAAAACATGGTTAGGGCTGAGGATTCGTTATCACATAGCACATAATATGCATAGTCATTGGGTTTCAAAAATCCATTGACGTAAGGGCGGTTTCCTAACTATGGAGGCGGTACCTAGGACCAGGTCCAGACTAAGGTGTAAATGCATGCATACTCCTAGAGCTCAATCTAAGAGTGGGTTAATGGTTGAGGCTAACAGGTGAGTGGCAGGCGGCTTCGTGGTCGAATTACTCCCACGATAATCCGCCGGTACACCAACTCGTCAAAGGGTTCTTTAGTGGAAGAAATTGCGGGTGCGTATGCACACACCTCGCGGATATTTGAGTGAGAATGCAAGAGTCTCAGGAGTGGGGGAAATATGAACGGAATGCCAGTTTTTATATGTGCACAAATAAGGGTGTAGTGAAATGCTTTTCGTGGCACACAAACAAACAGATATAATAAAGTAAAATAAATTAAGCATGCTAGTTGCAAATAATTGGAAACCTTTATGGTCAAAACCTTTATTGATTCCCCAGCGGAGTCGTCATGCTATTGAACCCCCAAAAATATAACCTCGAAGGGCTAAATTTAGGAATATCGACAGGATGGACTAACTCTTTTGGAGTTTTTGGAGTCGCCACCCAATTTAAGGAAAAACAGGGAACCAGATAAACAAATGTGTACAAAATTCCGTTTTGAAAAAAGGCAGTCTTTTAGAGATTCTAAGTAAGAGGTTCTGTTAATTTCGAAATAAGGTTTTTAAGGCACTTTCAAAATTCCGTTAAAAACGGTTAATCCGACAGGTTTTCAAAATATTTGCAAGTGCTATTTATGCGCTTTTTCTAAAAATAATTAATTGAACTATTAATTAATTCAACTAATTAAATTTAGTAAGTTTTCAAAAGATTTTACAATTTTATTTAAAATCTTTAAATATTTTAAAAATAAAATAAAATAAAATAAATAAATAAATAAAGCGCATTTTCTTTTGAAAAGGAATGATTTGATCGTCCAAATTTCTTTGCCAACTAGTATGTGATAGTGCAAAAATGGCACTTGCTTAATTTCAACTTTAAAATCTGAGCATCTCACCATAAGATGGAACTTAGATTTCAAGTCGCTTTTTGCAAAGTTGTTTCGGGACATTTAGAAGTTAATTAAAACTTCTTTATGAATTTTGACTTTTAAAAGAAATTACTTCGTATCAATAAAATAGAAGTACTTTCTTATAATCATTTATTAAGCGTAGTTTTGAAAATTTATGAGATTTTGCACGCATTTGCTTAAATGGACTGATTTGCAACAAATTAAATAATGAACATAAAAGTAAAACAATCGTTCAGACAAATCAAATATATATTAATAAATAAAGTATTTTACAAATTTATTTACATAAATATCCTAAAGAAAAGGAGGGCAAAGTTAAAGATAGAACCCGGGAATGCAACTCATAATTTGAGCCTTGATAGTTATGCATTTTAACTTAAGCCCCGAACTCGATCCCAAAATGACTCCAAGCTAATGAACCATCCCCATTTGTGAGTTAGCGAAACTCGATCCAAAGGGTGCATTATGCAAAGAAAGAGAAAAATAAGGATTAGTAAATGCTCCCCAATTATTAACAGAGCTAATTTAAAATTGAACAAATGGTACAGCTAGCAAAACAACCAAGCTTAACGAATGAACACAAAGGTCCGCTACTCCTAATTTCGCCGGGGAGAAAACGTATGAGAATCAAGGAAAAAACTGGGGAAACAGCCATGTGAGTATCAAATTTTATCATTTAGCCACTAAATGATTTCCATGCCAAACAAGAAGACTTTTGCTATTCGAAAACATAGATAAATTAGACCCTTAATTGATTATGTTAGCTTAATTGCACATAGAGAACAGAAAGGGAAATAAAGTTGTTCAATTAAAACAAAAGCCAATGAAAGTAAAATAAGTCATATTTCATTCCTTGGTATTAATTAGAGATACTAACATACTCTAATCTAGTCTTTGCATCACTGAGACTAGATCAAGCTATTCAACTTCCAGAGAGAAAGACAAGGATTCAAGCTTTCGTTACAAAATTTATGTAGATAGACCAACCATCAAACAAATGCATACTCATTTGCATAGATATAAGACCATTGCAGAGAACAACTCCAGATTGATACATGATCCAATAACTCATGTTTACTAATCAACAGGTTCTCGGGTATTTGATTAGGAGTTTAACACTTGGATTCTTACCCATGATAAATGGCACTAATTCCTAAAAAAGGAGAGAAAAACTACCAGCTTTGACATACGGTTCTACTTACCCAAGAATGCTACCGCCACTAACAGAACCATGACTCTTTCAAGATCAATATTTACTTCATAACATATCACTCAGAAGAACCAAGCGGATCAATCACCTAATGCTATTATTTTAAAATAGATGGATCTATTAACAAGTGAGCATGGACAAAATTTATCTCATATGAACTCTTAACAAAAATTAAATTAAAATGAAACCAAAAAAAGGGGCCAAAGCAAGATTACTAACTAAGGAAAACCTTGCAAACTACCAATACTACCACAAGCTGCTACCAGGGACATTCAACCTACCTCACTGCCTAACAACCTCTCCTGAATTACCTGCTGCGAACACACACATATACTTCATGAACTTACACTACTATCTACACATACACACACCTGACACATGCAGCATCAAGACCTTTATCCTAGTCACCTGCAACCAGGAACCAACCCTGAAACCACCAGAAAACAACCCTGAAACAACCAGACCAAAGCCCAAACACCATACAAAGCCTCCTTGACACAACTCATACATGCACTCACAGACCATCCTCACAGACTCCTTTCACCCCAGGAATTAATTCCAGAAGTGCAAACCAGCTAAGTGCAACATCTGTATGGTAACAAAACAGTGCAGCATCATCGCAAACTATCTCACTCGCACACAAACCAACCAGACCAAACTTCACCACCTCACAGCCTGCTTTACTTCCTACCAACACCCATAACAACAGGATATAACCTGCATCTCCAAACTGCAGAATACAAGCTCACAGGACCAACCTGCTATCTAAACAAACTTCCAAACTTACCAGCACATGCAAACTTCTCCAGGACAGACCCTGCATATCATAACCTCAGGCCACACCAACCTTAACTCCCTGCACTTCTCATAAAGACCAACTACTCCTAAACACCTCTATCCTGAACTACTCCCTGATGCCTTTTAAAGCCTCCACAAACGACTACACTAAACCTAAAATCCACAACCTCCTCTCTACCTCTACTCCCTTACTCCTCACACATCATCTAAACTAATTGCATAGCCCAAGAACTGCCCTACATTTACCAGCCTACAAACAAACTGCATCTTCTGAAATAGAGAAGAGCAAACTCTCCAAGAACCATAACAATCCCCTCATTAACTCATAGAATTGGCTGAAATTACCTTCATTCTGTCAAGCATACAAGCTGACAAACCAACACTTTCATACACCAAAGCAGGAAACATAATTAAAAATTGAGAAGAACTGAGATTTAAGAGGGGAAAAACCAAATAAAAGATAGACATAACAAGATGAAGAAGAACTTGAGAGAGGAAAATAAACTGAGTTCCATAGCTTCAAATATACTGCAATCACTTAAGATCTTCATATTTGCTTATTAATCCATTATACAAACAGAATGTAGCAAACTTATGGTATGTATTTCAGGCTTAGCTAAATAATACTACAAACAATAGAAGCACTTTGAACTTTGAAGACTGGCATTATTCATGGTCTCCAACTAAACAAGCAGACTAATAGTGATGAAGCTAAACTACTAGCAAGTCGTAACTATAACTTAACTATTAAATCTTAACATGATAATAACTATACTTTTCATTACACTTATCACATTATTTCAAAGTGACTGGAACATAAAGAGAAAGGGACCGGGGCGAGGATCCGAGAAAAGCGACTCGAGCAAGAATGACAACTCGAACAAGAGCGACGACTTGGATAGTGATGAAGCGACAACAATAAAATCCTCAAAAAGAATGGTAAACCAAAACACTGATAGGAATGTAAAGCTGAAATAGAAATTTTTATCTTATTCCGTTTTCCCCAATCTTTTCCATATTCTCCCTCGGTTGCCCCCTCTTTCCTCCTCTGCGAACTTAAACCCCCTGGCCCCTACTGTTGCTGCCAGACTGCTTTACTGAACCAAGACTTGAGATATATACCTCCACCTTTAGGGCTTTTTGGAGTGGGCGAAATACCCAAATGACCCTCCAACGACTCTAATCGGATAAGGTTTTTGAATTCGCTGAGCTGGAGATTGGGGGGGGGCCAGGGAGGTACGATTCTTGGACTGATTTGGTGATTAGGATTGTGAAATTCGGGAGGGAATTCTCGGGTCGCGACTGAAATGGGGAAGGGTGTGTAGTTAATTGTGTATTTTGCGCAGGTGGGATGAAATTGGGCTATGTCTTGCAATTCTAGTCCTTTTCCTCCAAAAACTAGCAATTTCATTAATTAATTAAAATTAACCCCCTTTAATTAAAAAGACCTTTTAATTAAATAAACTTTTAAGCTTAATATTAACTTAAGTTCGGGACAATATTGGGTGTCAACACTGCAGTTCAAATAATCTAGAACCAACCCCGATCTTTGACTCTCCCACTCCCCTGTTTCCCTTTTGGTTTTTGATTTATTGGTGTGTGTGAACTGATTTTAATTTGGGTTTCGTATGTATGAGTATTGGTATGTATTTGAATGAAAAGGAGATAGTGATGGGGGTACTGTGATGATGTTTCTCTGTATATGCGTGTATGTGCTGAAGGATTAGAGACGGGAGGGGTAGTTTTGTGTGTGTGAAGGTATTGGAGGTGGTGGAGTTGTGTTGGGACGATAATCCCCAAAAAATCAGTAGGGTTGGGGGAGTGGTCTGTGATAGTGTGGAGTGTAGGAGGGAAGATGGGAAAGCTGTGTGTAATGTCCTGTGTATTGGTCTCCTCGGATTTTTTTGGGTAATGTTAATGCTGATCGTGTGTCTCAATTGAGGAGGAGGGGAAGTACTGATAATGAGTGTAAGTGATCCTGCGTATTTTGATAGGTGGGGATGAATATGAGTGAGTGCTGATTTTGTGTAATTAAGAGGTGAATGGGGGGATTTTGAGAGATTGAGGGAATTGGGATGATGATTTTCCCCAATTAAAGAGATAGGAGAACTTAGGAGGGAAATTTGAGTGGGAAGACGTATCTGGACTATATTTGGTCCAGATTCAAGGTAGAATCAGGAAGAAGATTTAGGATTTAAAATTCAAATAATAAGGGTGTATTTGGTTAATAATTTGGTCTAGGTTCAAAGTAAAGTGTAATTCAAAAAATAAAAATAAATAAAGAATTTGGGTAGTAATTTTGAATTATGGAAGAATTAATAATAAAAAGGAATTTGGACACTTTCTTTTTAATTGGCCAATATTTAACTTAAATGTACAAAAACAAAAAAACAAAATATAAATATGTATATATTGTATAAGATGCACAGATATTCGGTTGAATTGCAAAAATATGCTACGGGAAGCCATGGTTTGCCAAATTGCCCTCACTAACAGATGTTTAGCAAAAATATCCTCATTAGTTTAATGAAACTTTTTCCGGACCAAAATACCCCTACAAACTAATAAAAAGACGCGGACAGTCCATCCCCTTCCTTTTCAGTATTCACGCGATCAAAGCAACCCTAAAGCCCCATTCATTTTAGAGATTGCTCCGTTCAAGCAAAGGTTCACTGTAAGATTTCTTCAAATTGCTATTAAATTTTACTAAGAGTTATAATTTCATTTATATTATGCTTAACTTTGGTTAAAATTCTAAATAAACCAAACGAGATATGGTTTTTATTCATAATAATCACAAAACACATGACATTAGATTAATTACAGTAATTGTAATATGCACTTTCATAAAAAAAACAAAATCTATCAATTCTGGAAAGTCTCGGCTTATTGACAATAGTTTAAGCTCTGGTGCTATGGGAGGCTTGTACAAAGTTATTTTCTATTGCCTATTGCCAAGACTTTCAACCCTATTGCAATGAGGGGCTATAGCCAAGACTTGCAGCTCTGATGCAATGGGGTCCTTGTAGACACTTCTTCCCTATTGCCAAGACTTACAGACCTGTTACAATGGGGTACTTGCAGAAAAATTCTCTGCAAGTCTTGGCTATAGCCAAGACTTGTAGCTCTGGTGCAATAAGCACAAAATAGAGACTTCTTGGCTATTGCCATGACTTTCAGACCTGTTGCTATCGGGGACTTGCAGATTGGCTATTGCCAAGAGTTGCAACTTTGGTGGAATAAGCACCTAGGAGAAACTTCTTGGCTATTGCCAAGACTTTCAGACTGTTGCTATGAGGGGCATGCACATAAAATCTCTACAAGTCTTGGCTATTGCCAAGAGTTGTAGCTCTGGTGCAATAGGCACCTAGGAGAGACTTCTTGCCTATTGCCAACACTTAAAGACTGTTACTATGGGGGGGGGGTGGGTTGCAGACAAAGTCTCTCCAAGTCTTGGCTATTGACAAGAGTTGCAGCTCTGGTGCAATAGGTACCTAAGAGAGACTTCTTTACAAGACCTTAAGCCCAGAAAAGGGCAATATTTTTACCCATGATCTTGCTTCTATTAACGCATATTATTTGTCTTGATTATGTGCAGGATTACCACTATGGCGACTCGCTGCATTTATATACCCTATAATGGGAATTGGGATGCAAACAGTAAATACATCAACCATGATATAAAGTTGATACTTGTCGAAAACGGTATAAGCTACCACACATTTAGAAAAGAAATTTGTAATGCTTTAACCATCAACACTGCTGAAACTGAAGTAAAGATAAGGTTTGACACAAATCTCGAAAGATGCAGAGAAATGATGGTAACAAATGATCAAGAACTTACGACTTGCATTTTCTGCTGAAAAATGATGAGAATTTCAGAAAATCTCACTTCATAGTAGAAGTTATTAAAAGGACAGACATGTCAGAAAATTTCGCTTCTTTGTGAATGAAGCTGACCATAGCATGGTGTTCCATCAAAAGGAATGACACTTATTGATTATAAATATTTTTAAAAATCAAATGTGATTGGAAAGTTAATATTATCAATAAACTAAACTATTGGCAATAGCCAAGACCTTACACTCATAGAGATAACCAATTCAATTTAACTTGACGTAAAGTCTTGGCAAAGGGTAAGATATTTCCTACCAAAACTTATTTATCGACTTTAATATTAGAAATAGTTAACTTGCCTTGATGTCTTGTCATAGGCAATAATATTGACAACTAAATTGACACAAAGTCTTGGCAACACATTACCAGCACAATTCTCCATGAATTATTTATTAATTTTAAATTAATTATATAATATTAGAGTTGGAATTGATTAACTAGAATTCAAGTCTTGCCCATTGGAAAGGCTTTCCATCTAAATATGTTCACCCAACAGCAATTAAAATGCCTTGAAGTCCTGCAATTGCCAATACTTCCAGTTCATCCGATTCAAAGCAACTTCAGTCTTTAAAATAACAAAAATATCAAACATTCAAGTGTACTTGTTTACATAAACACAAAAAACACGGTAAATACGAAATACATGTAATTAACAACTACTCAACAACTTTCTCTAACTCTTTTGTAGTACTAATAGTCTCATTTGGACTACTACACATATCATCTTGCGACAGAGATAACAAACAAAAATTTGGAAATTCATCACCCATATCACATTTTTGCCTTGGAATTCATCAGAAGATCTTGGCTGACATATAAAATCATCAACCACATCAAAATGTGCATGATCAAGATCAGGAGATTGAAGATTCAATATCCATTACCTGCAAAATTTTAAAAAACAACAATGCAACACATAATAACAAAAAAATGAAATAATAATGAAAAGGTCATATACTTCACATCACCATCCCAAGAACCTTTGGAATCAAACCAGTGCTCAAACTTAAAATTTTGATCTCCTTCCTATAGGAACAAAAGATAAAATATGCATATTCAACAAATAATATTACAAAAATAGTATGATAAAAAAACAACAAGTAAAGACAAGGAAACATACATCACGAAGTGCCATTTATGAACTCATGATTCATATGCAGAAAAATTCCTATGTCATTACCATAATTCAGAGTCAACATGCCAAAAGCAAAGACAACTGAAAAACACAGCAACAACTACAGAATGCATGACTGATGAAAAAAGCAAACTACAGAAAAAAGTCTCTGCAACTATTGACAATAGCCAACACATTAAACTCTAGTGGGAGGGGAAACTTGTAGAACTAGTCTCTACAATTATTGGCAATTGCCAACACTTTTACCTATATTGCAGTGACAAACTTGCAGAAACTCTTGGCAATAGCCAAGATTTTAAGTTCTGGTGCAAGGTGGACCTTACACTGAAAATCTCTAAAAGTATTGACAAGACTTTTACCTCTACTGCAGTGAACAAATTACAGACAAAGTCTTTGCAACTCTTGGCAATAGCCAAGACTCTAAGTGCTGCTGGAAGCGACAACTTGCTCGGAACATCTGTGCAAATGTTTGCAATAGCCAAGACTTTAAAAGTTAATGCAATAACCAACTTGAAGAAAAATTCTATGCAACTCTTGGCCATGGCAAAGACTTTAAGCTCTAAACAATAAGCAACAACAAAATCTAATAGCGTTAACCTGTAAAAACCTTCAAATCACCGTAATCAACCAAAAACAAGCGAAGATCAAACTTAATTCAACAATCATTCCAAAATTTAAGCTCTGTGCAAAACATGAATATCTAATAGCCATAGGCAATAAAAACCTTCAAATCACTGGAATCAAGAAAACACAAGAAAAAAAATTCCAAATTTCTTGCACAAAAAGAAGAAACAAGGAGGCCAGGAATGAGGAAAGAGAGAAGGAAATCTTTTAGCGTGAAGAAAGAAGGAGGCCAGGAATGGGGAAAGAGAGAAGGAAACCTTCAGCGTGAATTAATACAAGCTGGGGGGCAAAATAGTCCTTTCATAAGGGCGATATGATGTGGAGGGCATTTACTTAAAACATTTGTAAGTGGGGGCAATTAGGTAAGACCATGGCTTATTGAGGGTACTAGGTGAAATTTTTTTGCAGATATTCATTAAATAAACTCAAATAAAATTATTTAAATATATATAATCACACATAATTACTAATTTGTACAAATAATCTCAAATTGAAACAAACCTGACATATAGCCAAAACGACGCAATTATATAATATAGCCACTAATATTATAAAGGTACTAATTTTCACACATAGTCACAGTTTCGACAAATAGCCTAACTGATGCAAAAATTACGTAATATAGCCATATTTAAGTATATAATATATAAGTAGAGGATAACGCACGTAAATGCATGATTTTTAATGCACATTTTACACAAATAGTCAAATTGCACCTTTAAGTTAAATTATAGCCAATTTTAGAAAAATGAGGGACAAAATTGGGTGTCAACAGCTGCCCCTCTTTGACCCGGGATGATGAAAGAGTCTTCGGGCAAAGATAGTTGACGGAGTAACCAATTTTGTCACTACTGGTAGACAAAATGACTGAAGGGAAAAATGGGCGTTTTGGGGTGTTTTGGCCGAACCCCGGTCTCTGAGTTGCCTACATATCTCGAGTTTCACGAGAATCAGGCCGTGTGTAGTTCTAGAATGGCATGTTGCCTGTATGAGATGTTTATGACGCACGATTTGGAATGTAAAGACTAAAGTTACCCAGGTATGTAAAGTTTAGGTTTGTGTATGTTTTGCCTTTTGGCGAGTTAAATGAAGGAGGGAGCAAAAGTGCTACCAAAGATGAGTTAACATTAGTAGATCGAGCGTAGGAAAAGAGGCTTATAATCGTCCTAGGTATGAAAATGTGGCGCGCTACATACCCATAAAGAGGAGTTTATATGTACATAGTTTCCACTTCATCTCGATAATTGAGTAATCTCGTCTTTAATATTGCCTTGTCTGTGTTGGGAAATATTTGAAGAGTGAAATTTGTATTCGCACACGATTTAAGTAGACGGACACGATTTAAGCACGAAAATCCACGATTGACGCAGATAGGCTTGATTAAGCAAAGTAGGCATTAGTTGGAAGGAAATTCAAAATGACATCCTAATTCGCAATGGAGGATTAGGCAGATTACTTGTGAGGGCATGGAATGATCGGCTTTTGGGAATGTCAAAATTCGACAGAATAGGTATTTTACAGGTAAGATAAAGGCGTTGTCGAAGTCGAGATAACATCGATAGACCGAATGTGGTGAAATAAACTTGTAAGCGTCCTAGTTATGAAGATATGGTGCATGACACACCCATAAAGAGGCATTTACATGGGCACATTTTCCACTATAACTCGATAGAGGAGTCATCTTGGCCTCAACATTGTCTTGAATGAACTGAGGAATATTGAGGAGTAAAGCAAGATGAATATGCACGATTCAAACAGATAGGCACGAATAGGAAGTAATACGCAACTGGTAACCAATCGGCAAGGAAAGGTTGGGTAAACCACTGGTGCGAGTACGGTACTGTTGCTTTGGTATGTATTTGAGGTTTGTGATTGCACAATTGGTAGTGATTTTTGGAGTAGGTGTGAGAGTATGGTGCAAGGATTCTTCGAGAGGTCGAAGAGTCCTTATAGCAGAATCAGGATAAATACAAATAAAGATAGAGATGAAGATAAAGTAATTTCTGTGTTTAGTTGATCTCTCCTTTGTCTGGTCGGTTTCCAGTGCTCGGTGCTAGGGAATGTGTGCCTCTCCTCTGGGGGATATTCATTTGCTTAAGGCTTCTCGTCAGGAGGTAGTTGCTTTGTCGTGCTGAAGTGTTGTTGGATCATCTTGGCAGTGTGGCGCCGGATTGTATGTTCATTGCTTTTCCTCCTTTAAATGTGTGCCTGTCACGTCGGGCCGTATATTCCTTTTGTATTGAGCTGTGTATCTTTTCATGCGGGTTGTCTATCATTGTTTCATCTTGGTTGCGCACCCTTTGTTTTGCTATCCTTTCACTGGGTTGTCTACCCTTTGTCATGTTGTCCTCTCCCTGGGCAGTCTACCCTCCAGGCTGTCTTCCTATTACAATGTAAAATTTGCATCGGGTTGTGTACCCTCTGCGGAGTCAGTTTCCACATCGGGCTGCATACCCTCTGTCGGTACTTCGGGTTGTGTACCCTCGGCAAATTTAACTGCAAATCGATACCGGTCTGTGTACCCTCAACCATATCTTCGTGCTATGTACCCTCAGCAAATTTTAATGACAAATCGATGTCGGGTTGCGTACCCTCAATTGACGCTTTGGGCTGTGTACCCTTAGCTAATTTAAAATGCAAATCGATATCGGATTGTGTACCCTCAGCAAATTTAAATGACAAATCGATATCGGGTTGCGTACCCTCAATCGATGCTTCGGGCTGTATACTCTCAGCTAATTTAAAATGAAAATCGATATCGGGCTGTGTACCCTCAATCGATGCTTCGGGCTGTGTACCCTCAATCGATGCTTCGGGCTGTATACCCTCAGCTAATTTAAAATGCAAATCGATAACGGGTTGTGTACCCTCACTTGACGCTTCGGGCTGTTTACCCTCAGCTAATTTAAAATGCAAATCGATATCGGGCTGTGTACCCTCAATCGACACTTCAGGCTGTGTACCCAAAGCTAATTTAAATGCAAATTAATATCAGGTTGTGTACCCTCAATCGACGCTTCGAGCTGTGTACCCTCAGCTATATTAAAATGACAAATCGATATCGGGCTGTGTACTCTCAACCGACGCTTCGGGATGTGTACCCTCAGCTAATTTAAATGAAAAATCGACATCGGGCTGTGTACCCTCAGTCGACGCTTCGGGCTGTGTACCCTGAGGTAAATTTAAATTCAAATCTATATCGGGCTATGTACCCTCAATCGACGCTTCGGGCTGTGTACCTTCAGCTAATTTAAATGACAAATTGACATCGGGCTGTGTACCCTCAGTTGACGCTTTGGGATGTGTACCCTAAGCTAAATTAAATGAAAATCGATATCTGGCTGTGTACCCTCAGTCGATGCATCAAGAGTAAAGTAAAGTGTAACAAGTAGGATGCTATTGGTATGTCATGCAATGTGCTAAGGAGGCTATCATGCTGCTATTGTAAGGACTTTTCTTGAAATTTTTTAGGGGACCTCAAAAATTTCTGCCCCAGTGTCAAGTTTGCGTCTTCTGGAATTTTTGAGGGGATCCTCAAAAATTCTGCCCCAGTTTATTGTTTATGACAGTTCACCGAGAAAAGGTGGTTGTATTGCACAGAATACCAGTGTATTGGCTAAAATCTGCATTCGCCCTTTAGTGTGACGATTGGATGTATTGATGACTATGAGTATGCGGATATTTTGCATACACAGACTGGGGTTTGATATTTGGATTTGCCAAATTTTAAAGGTTGTCAGAATGGTATTTTTCTTAGGTTGTGCTTTCGAAAGTAATGGAGCTAACTCTGATGGATAGGCCTTTGTAGAAAGTGTGTTTGTAGTCTGGGAGTTGCAGTTTCCCTTTGTTGGTTCTTATTGTATCGTTGACTTGCTTTGGCCAGTCAGACATTGAATTTTGTTTCCTAGTGTTGGATATTTCACGGTGTCATGGTATTGAATGTTTGGGTGTAGATCTTATTGGATCGAATTTAGGAATGGGTATCTAGAGAGAAGTTTGTCTGCTGGTTGCAATGTCCTTTGATTGGGCTAGAGGAGCAAATGCATGAGGTTTTGTCTTTTTGTATGTCCTTGGTTGGGTGAAGCCTAATAGGGGTGTAGTTTAAAGTCTTGATAGAATGGAGGTTGTTTATTATGTGAGTTTGGGTACAGTGTGAGGTTGTGAGTTTTTGCTAGCTTTGGTTGTATAATGATCGAATTTCTTTGTTGTGACTCTTGTGTGAGGATAATGCAGATTGTACGATATTGGGATTGTCTGAATGCTCTTGGTGTCATATGTTGGCGGTTCAAAGGACTTTGTAGCAGGAGAAAGTTTTTTCAGCTTGGCTTGCCATTTGGACTTTTTCGAATGCAGATGCTTGACCGATTTCAGTGTACAAGCGCAAGGCAACCATAACACAGTGGTGAAATGCACAAAATAGAGTGGGCATGTTAGCAAAGACTTGAAGAAAAAATGACACATGAACTTAAGAGAATGCCTAGACCATGGATGACAGATTAGCGCTTGAATTATAACAGAGTGCATAAATATCACAAGGGATTGCCTAAGTGCTTTATGTAGCAGTCCAGGCAAGGATTTTGGTAAAACGACAAATGCTTGTTTAAGCGGGAGATAAAGAATTGAATGTCACTGAAAAGCGATAAAGACATTGTGCAAGGAATAGATTGTGTTATGTGACAGAAAAGGATGTTGGTTTTTGTCGAATACCAGGACCTTGAGTGCATTTGTCATCTTTTCTTACCAAATTTGTTCATCATGACGGCTATGTATCTTTCAAAGAGGTTCTCAACGTCTTTCATACTCGTTGTCCAACTTCTGCAATATAGTCCTTGCACCAACTTTCTTTGCTGGATAATATCTTATTGCTGAGCCATTGAACTCGATGTAGGTTGGGCTACGTATCATGCTCATTCTTAGATTGTTGCGTCTTATTGTGGTCGTTGTCATGAGAATTCATATCACCCGAATAAAGCCTTCGACCACGATTGCTCCAAGAAGTCTATTCGCCTGTGCTTTTATATCAATTCAACCCTTGCTATGGTAAGTGTCTCAAATAACTTCATCGTCTTGCTTTATCTTTGCTAGTGGGTAAAGATATACTTCCAAATGCTCCAGGGGTCTGCAGGTTTGTCATATAATGATGGCTTTGTCATTGTGTCTTTGCCTCTCCTTTTCGAGTTGAATTGGTTTGCTTGTTTTTGGTTGTTGTGCACAAGTATTTGCTACGCCTCTGTCTTTCCAATATTATCCTTCACTGGCCCTTTGAATGCTTGGATGAGTTGGAAAGTGCTTTGGATCACAGTCAAGTATTGTAAGTGGTGTGACTATGTAGACAGGTGCAAAAATTGATCCCTGGATGTTGGTGTCAAAAGGGTCTTAAGGTGAGTCATGTGTGCCTTCGAGTCTGACCAACATTTTCCTTGCTTTGTCAATTTTCTCTCATATCGCTCGATGGAACAATTGAGGTGCTTGGGACAATAAGCCCGACAGTTTCCAACCTCTCGAATATTGAATGTTGGATTTGGCTAGTCGAGTGTAGTCACTTTTCGGTCTTTGTTTGGTATCGGGGAGAGGCCTAGAAAGGTAAAGTGGTGTATTTCGGTAGTTGAATTGAGTGTTTTGTTGGTATGGCGGACGATTTGGTGTTGGGATGTGGAATATAGGCCAAGTGGGCTGAGTGTTTTGCGGTATGGTGGACGATTTGGTGTTAGGATTTGGAATTTAGGTCGAGTGGGCTGAGTGTTGTAAACGGAATATTCGGGGTGGTATATGAGGGTAGGGATATTCAGGTGGTATCTGTGGACAGTTTTTCAAGAAAACGCCGAGAACAGTTCTCGACGAAACCTCATGGAGCTAAGGCAGACGAAATCTATACGTGGATATGTTCGTGAATTCACGGCCCTAATGTTAAGCACTCACGACATGGGAGAGAGGATGAGCTCTTTACTTTTATGGAAGGGCTGAAACCTTATGCTCGTGCAAAGCTATAGAGGCAAAGAATAGACACATTGGCAAGGAAAATTAAGGCTGTTGAGTGCGTTTCTGATTACCAGGTGGATACTCAAAATGATAGGCCACAAACGGCGCCTCGTCCGGCTGGTGGTTGTTGAACCCCCAAAAAAACTAACCCCGAAGAGGCTAAATTTAGGAATATCAACTGAATGGACTAACTCTTATGGAGTTTTGGAGTCGACACCCAATTTAAGGAAAACAGGGAACCAATAAGCAAATGCGCAAAACTCCATTTTTATAAAAAGACGGTCTTTCTTTCAGAGATTCTAAAGGTAAGAGGTTTTGCTAATTTCGAAAGAAGGTTTTTAAGGCACTTTCGAAATTCCGTTAAAAACGGTTAATCCGACAGGTTTCCAAAATATTTGCAAGTGCTATTTTTGCGCTTTTCTAAAAATAATTAATTGAACTATTAATTAATTCAACTAATTAAATTTAGTAAGTTCTCAAAAGATTTACAATTTATTTAAAAGCTTTAATAGTTTTTCAAAATAAAATGAAATAAAGTAAAGTAAAAAAAAGTATTTTTCTTTTGAAAAGGAGGAATTTGATCGTCCTAATTTCTTTGCCAACTCATATGTCGTAAGCGCATAAATGGCACTTGCTTAATTTCAACTTTAAAAACCCAAGTTTCTCACCATAAGATGGAACTTTAGATTTCGAGTCGCTTTTTGCAAAGTTGTTTCGGGACATTTAGAAGTTAATTAAAAATTCTTTATGAATTTTGACTTTTTAAAGAAACTACTTTGTATCAATAAGATAGAAGTCTTTTTCCTGTAGTCACTTATTAATCGTGGTTTCGAAAATTTAAGGAATTTTGCACGCATTTGCTTAAATGGCCTAATTTGCAATAAATTAAATAATAATTCAAAATTTAAAAGGTAATAACCATAAAGTAGAGAATAAATCAATCAATAAAATATTTATTTATAAATATAAGTACATAATTATTCTATAAGTGATTTATATAAATATCCCAAGGGCAAAGGGAAAACAAAAGTTAAAAGATAGAACCCGGAAAGAAAACCCACGAAACGAGCCTTGGATTTCTAAAGATTTCTAAGGTCTTTGCTCGAATTCAATCCCAAATGATTCCAATGTCGATAAACCATCCCATTTGTGAGTTAGCAAAACTCGTTCCAAAAGTGTTCATGCCAAGGAAAATAAGGGTTAACAAATGCTTGAAGGACAATTTTACATACTAAGCTCAAGAAAAGAAAACTAAAACAAATAATTAAGTTAATTAAATGTATTTAATGTCTAAGAAAGAGACGAAAACAGAAACATGAATTGGGATGAGTTTAGCTAAAAACAAGTTAAGCACTCACAGAACTTCTTTTCTAGTTTCAGATGCAACACTGGAGGAAAATTCAATAGACAAATAAGGAAAACGCTATTATTTACGGAATTGTGAAACACGTTAAGGAAAAATGAACTTTTAATAAGTGGAACGTGCTAAAATATGACACAAATGTATTTTCCGATAACATAGATTACGCTTAATTTTGGTCTATTCATAACCAAAGCAGGCACAAACATGAAGAGTATATTTTTTTTTAAAAAAAAGACATGAAAAACTTGAAAGAAAGGGTCCTTCATTTTATTAACTAGATACAAACAAACTCGAATTTGAACTTACTTCCTATATCCGAACTAGACTCGGACAAACCTTCATATGTATTTATTATAGCCAAGAGTCCAGGAATATCTCAAAGTTCTAACTCACTATAAATAATAGGAATAGAGATTTAATCACATTTAGAACAAAACTTGCCATCCTTAACACCTTATAAGGAAATAGATTGTCCACACAAAGATGATATCAAACGGAACCAAACATACATGATTCAAAATGAAGAAAAGGAGAGGCATACACTAGGAAAGAATTAGCAAACAGAAACCTTCATAAGAACAGAACCTAGGCTAAAACTTCCTTTTTCTCACCATGTAACAGAGCAAACGACACATCAACCAATTCAAGCTTAATAAGCAACACCTAAACCTCAGGGAATGGATAAGTTTCAGGAAATATAAGGAGACCAAATAAAACTAAACAAAGAAAGAGTTAGAGCTGCTGGAAAGGACATGATAGAAAGAACTTGGACTGCACCTCTAGGGAATACTCCATTAAGACTTGAAACTAGCATCAACTACATGTCATTTTATCATGCATATAAACATGAAAAATCTGGAGCTTTCACCTCTGCACACACAGACACATCTCTGCACCTCACAAACTCCCTCACTACCTTCTAACACTCACACACATACCTGGACCAATATCAAACCAACCAGGACTAAACTAAACACCTACAACACACCTGCAATACTCCCTCAAACTCCTCACACTGGCTGCCAACTCCCATATCCTCCCTGGGCTACTACGGACAACTCTATGCTCCTGCAGATTCCCTAGCCTTGAACCTCCTCTATATTAAACTGGACCAAAAACAGCCTCTTAAACTACATCTCAGACCCCTGGAACCTATCAGGACCTACAGCTTCACTTATTACCCTTAACTTCCTTCCAACAGTTAATAAAAGAAGTAATGAATATCAAGAAATGACTTGAAACTAAAACATCTTTCTGCAGACTTTGCATTAATCAGAAAACTAGACTACTACTTTGATTCTTTTAAAAGATAAGAAAAGCCAGAAGAAAAGAACACGGGACCAATCCGTAACTATACTTAAGAGATGTAAATGCTAGTAGAAATGAGCTCAAAAACTCTGTAACAACTTCATTCTAAGATTGAACATTACACCTATCTTAAGCATTTCAACACAAGAAACATATTCTCAAGCCTAAACTATAGTCATTTAAACCTCCAAAATGACATTTTTAACGAGACTTTCTTAAGTTTGAAGATAACTAAAGAAAGGTCTAACTTTCAAGCTTAACATTACATGACATAAACGATGATTGAAACCTGTGATATTAATCAAGCAAACCGAGCAAACACTGGAGTTTATACAGCCAACCAACCATTAAACAAATAAACATCGCAAGTTTTAAATTTATGGAGAAGATGTGATCCTCATTAATCAGACCATTACCCTTTTCAAAAGAAATTTCATAACAATCAGAAGATAAAGCAGACAAATCATTATAACTCAAATGAACAAAACTGAAAGATAGTAAAAGGCTATAAAATAAAAATTTACCTTTTGCGGGGCAGTGAGCTAAGGCGAGGGATCCAAAGCAAGAGCAACTCAAACAAGAGCGATGATTCGAACAAAGTCGACGACGACTTGAAAGGCAAAGCGGCGATACCAAAACCAGAATGGAACAAAGACACTATGTTTTGTATAATCTTAAAACTAAGACTCAAAAATATGTTGTGAGCTCTGCTCCTTGTTCCTATTTCCTTCACTGCTGCTGCTCACTGTTCTCAGCTTTTTCCCCTATCACCGCTACTGCCGTTGCTCCTCTATGAACTCTCTGCTATTTTCTTTCAGTGCTGCTCAATTCCCGACCCCATTAACGGCTGCCTCCTCATTTTACCTTCAACTTCAGCTTTTTATCCCCTCATTAGGGTTCTAGAGGTGGAAAAAAATACCCAAAAGAACCCTCCAACGGCTTAGAATTGGATAAGCTTTGTACGAATTCGTACTGATGATAGCTGGAAATGGGAATGCCTGAGGACCAGAAAGGGGAAAATCGGGTTCTATCGCGGGTCAAAGTGTGGAATCGGGTAAAGGAAAAGGATTTTCTGAAAATGGGAAATACGGGTGTGTGATGCTGAATGTATGTTTACATTGATAGCCCAATTTTAACACATAGGAACAGATTTAGCCCTTGTTTTAAGATTTAATTGGGAAGTGATGGAATTGCACAGGTAGGATAGTATTTTAGGTTAGGAACGAATTTAACCTTTAGGATAATTAAACATAAATGGGGGGTGTTGCGCAGGTGGGACAAGATTGAAGTAATTTTGCAAAATTTAGTACTTTTCCCATTAAAACTCATTAATTCACTTTTAAATATTTAAAATTAATCTTATTTTAATAATTAGACATTGATTTGAAAATTTCGAGGCAAAATTGGGTGACAACAGCTTCCCCTCTTTACCCGAAAAAGGATGAAAGAGTTTTTAGGGTAAAGAAGTTGACGGGAAACCAATTTTGTCATGATAAAGCCAAGGACTTCGATTCCAAGGATCGAAATGTGAGGCTTACAGATATGGCCGAACTCCGGTTTCTGAGTTGCCTACATATCTCGGGCTGAAAGAGAATCAGGCCATATGTAGTTCGACAATACTTAAACACGAAGACTCGCACGATTAACAGAAACAGACACATAAACAGGAAAGAATCTGACTGACCCCTAATCTGGAATGAAAGATTAGATAATACTTGCATGTTCGAGCGCGATTCCTCAAATCCTCGTTGACGAGTCTAGCTCATATCAACGATTGTCCCAGTTCACTGCTAAGAAAGAGCTCCACGTTATGCTCCAAATGCTGCTGCGGTGCTGCTAAAATCCTATAATAAACTTGACAAACAGTAAGCGAGTAACTGCAAACAAGACTTGGTAAATAGATTAATAAATAAATAGCGATAATAAACCTTGTAGATGCTGGTTGCAATATCAATGATAAGCTTGTCTTTAATCAACTTGCGAAGAAATCTAGCTTTGTGAGGTAAGATGACTTCGGGCTGTTGGTAGACTGAAATTAAAGCAATAAAAGCTTCAATTAATAGGAACATAAAGTGAACTTTAAACTCTAAATAATGAGGATAAAATGCCGCTTTTTCGGCAATAACTAGGATAAAGCATAAAGCTTTAATCATGCAAAGGCAATTTGAAAAGCAATCTTGGATAGGGCTCCGACCCAAAGTAAGTACACGTCCGAAGTAATCTTATTATCCTGCAAGTCTTAACAAACTTATTAGCAACATAAGGTCATTAAAATAGGTATAAGGAAATATATAAACGCCTCAGAAGGCTACAAAATATAATTAAAAAAGTGGAAAATATTAAAACACATAAAGACTCTTACCGGAAGCGTGAAATATAAAAGACGCTTATCGAAAGCGTAAACATAAAGACGCTTATCGAAAGTGTGAATACATAAAGACGCTTACCAGAAGCGTGAAATATAAAGACGCTTATCAAAAGCGTAAACACATAAAGACGCTTACCGAAAGCGTAATGATAAAGACGCTTATCGAAAGCATGAGCACATAAAGATGCTTACCGGAAGCGTGAAATATAAAGACGCTTATCGAAAGCGTAAACACATAAAGACGCTTACCGGAAGCATAAACACATAAAGACGCTTACCGGAAGCGTGAAATATAAAAGACGCTTATCGAAAGCGTAAACATAAAGACGCTTACCGGAAGCGTGAAATACAAAGACGCTTATCGAAAGCGTGAACACATGAATACGTTATACTCTTTGAACTCTTCCGAGGAGGAATGGTCTTGACTACAAAATAATGTGTGGCCTCAGGATTGGCAATATCTGTAAATCATAAAAAAAAAAATGGAACTTTAGTAAGCGCTCTCATAAAGCGAATGAGAAATGAACCGGATATGTTTAACAATTTGCAATAATTATACGAAATATAAATGCCGCCTTTCAGTAATGACTCATGATCGAGTCTCCCATTTTCTACGGTAGGCTTCTTAACAATAGTGCCTTCGATTGTTTACGATAGACTTGATGCTGATACTTGTAAAATACATGGTAGAATAGCCTGCAAAATAAAGTTTTCATTAAATTCATATAGATAGGAAAATGTCAAATATAAAGGAGATATAAAGTGAGTTTAAGCCGTCTGGCTTATATTTGGTGAAGCCATAAAGAGTTGAGTGTTATCCTTCAGAAAAACTGAGTTAATGCTTAATTCCTGCAAAGTGTAAAGTAAAATTTTAAATAAAGTAATAAAGTTTTGATTTTGCAAGGGCAGAATTAGAGAGAGAAATATGATCGTTTTTGCATATGCACTGAGTCAGATAACGCCTCCAATCTCGGTCAGTTATCTTGGCAATATTGTTCAATGTGTATGACAAATACTCTATGAGGAATTGATAATTGCTAATTTCCTCATCTTGTTGCTTTGAAATTCCTGCGCTCAAAGAAAAATGGTTAGTTTTGGGAGGGAGGGGGGAGCGTTTGATTCATGTTGACTCGAGCCTTCCTCGTTCAATCGCTTCCTTCTTCTCCCTTTGTCTAGATTTGTGAACTGTCTTTTGAGACTTGGCCAACCAACTCTGTCGTATTTCAGATTGTGACATATATTTGAACAAATTGAACATCTTTTATCTTTGCAACTCTGCATTATCCCCTAAAATAACACTCGAAACTTTGTCAACTTATCTTTGTCAAGCAATACGGCTTTTTGCAAAATCTGCCCCAGTTATAATCTTTAAGCCTTCAACTCGCTTTGCAAAATCTGCCCCAGTTGCTATCTTTCAAATCTTTAACTTGCCTTTCAAAATTTTGCCACAGCTGCCTTTCTCGGGAAAAAAGAAATTTGTTCATCATGAACAACGACCGCTTGGTCATTTGAAGACTCGGGGATACCAGTCTGATTATCAATCAAATCAGCCATTGTTTGCTTCACTTTAGATTAGACACTTTACCAACTCGGGAGTCAACAGGAATCAAACTCTCTCTGTTTTGGGGAATAATCAAACAAAAGAAATTTTCAAAAGGTAAACTATGTTAGTTTGTGTGTCCTTAATAACATTGCATACAATCACGTAGCACGCGTCACGTAGCGCTTTGAATTCTAAATAAATTTGATATGTGGCAATAAAAATTAGTTGAGCGTAAATGAAAATGTGTGCGCGTCCTACCCCGTAAGGTGCCTCTTTGTGCCAGAGGTAGGCCTAATCGTCAAATTGCACACATGTGGATATTACAATGATACAAGCCGTTTGCCAATACAAAATTGAGATTGTCAACTTCTCAAATTTGACATGGCAAATGGTTTGAGATTCGTTATAATATCCACACAATCACATAATATGCAGTGTCGTTGGGATTTAATAACCCGTCAACAGAAGGGCGGTTTCTTAATTCCTGGAAACGGTACGAAGGATCGGGTCCAAACTATAGTGTATATGCGTGCATGTCCTAAAATCTCCTTCTAAGAGTGGGCTAGCGGTTGAGGCTGACTCGACCTATGTGGGATAAACCTGGCCTCATAAACCAGTAAAATCGGTCATGACAAAACCAGGCAAACCATACGCCAACTAACTTTGGTGACACGAAAGAAATTCAAAGAGTTAGGAAGGACAATGCCCTTCCTGTATAATTGCCCGTCAAGCGGGCCCCCGTGATAAAATCGAGGAGATGAAAGAGAATTGACAGGCTCCATGAGGGAGGAAATATGAACGGAATGCAGACTATGCACAAATAAAATGTAATACATGCTTTCTATACAAACCAAAGAAACAGATATAATAAAGTAAATAAATTAGGCATGCTAGTTGCAAACAATTGGAAAGTTTTATGGCCAAAACCTTTATTGTTCCCCAGCGGAGTCGCCATACTGTTGAAACCCCTAAAAAACTAACCTCGAAGAGGCTAAATTTAAGAATATCAACTGAATGGACTAACTCTTTTGGAGTTTTGGAGTCGCCACCCAATTTAAGGAAAACAGGGAACCAAATAAGCAAATGCGTGCAAAACTGCATTTTTATAAAAAGACGGTCTTTCTTTCAGAGATTCTAAAGGTAAGAGGTTTTGCTAATTTCGAAAGAAGGTTTTTAAGGCACTTTCGAAATTCCGTTAAAAACGGTTAATCCGACAGGTTTCCAAAATATTTGCAAGTGCTATTTATGCGCTTTTCTAAAAATAATTAATTGAAATATTAATTAAGTAAACTAATTAAATTTAATAAGTTCTCAAAAGATTTACAATTATTTTAAAAGCTTTATTTGTTTTTCAAAATAAAATGAAATGAAGTAAAGTAAAAAAAAAAGCATTTTTCTTTTGAAAATGAGCGATTTGATCGTCCTAATTTCTTTGCCAACTCATATGTGGTAAGCGGATAAATGGCACTTGCTTAATTTCAACTTTAAAAACCCAAGTTTCTCACCATAAGATGGAACTTTAAATTTCGAGTCGCTTTTTGCAAAGTTGTTTCAGGACATTAATAAGTTAATTAAAACTTCTTTATGAATTTTGACTTTTTAAAGAAACTACTTCGTATCAATAAGATAGAAGTCTTTTCCTATAGTCACTTATTAATCGTGGTTTCCAAAATTTACAGAATTTTGCGCGCATTTGATTAAATGGCATGATTTGCAATAAATTAAATAATAATTCAAAACTTAAAAGGTAATAACCATAAAGTAGATAATAAATCAATAAATAAAATATTTATTTATAAATATAAGTACATAATTATTCTACAAGTAATTTATATAAATATCCTAAGGGCAAAGGGAAAACAAGAGTTAAAAGATAGAACCCGGAAAGCAAACCCGCGAAACGAGCCTTGGATTTCTAAAGATTTCTAAGGTCTTTGCTCGAATTCAATCCCAAATGATTCCAATGTCGATAAACCATCCCATTTGTGAGTTAGCAAAACTCGTTCCAAAAGTGTTCATGCCAAGGAAAATAAGGGTTAGCAAATGCTTGAAGGACAATTTTACATACTAAGCTCAAGAAAAGAAAACTAAAACAAATAATTAAGTTAATTAAATGGATTTAATGTCTAAGAAGGAGACGAATACAGAAACATGAATTGGGATGAGTTTAGCTAAAAACAAGTTAAGCACTCACAGAACTTCTTTTGTAGTTTCAGATGCAACACTGGAGGAAAATTCAATAGACAAATAAGGAAAACGCTATTATTTACGGAATTGTGAAACACGTTAAGGAAGAATGAACTTTTAATAAGTGGAACGTGCTAAAATATGACACAAATGTATTTTCCGATAATCTAGATTACGCTTTTGGTCTATTCATAACCAAAGCAGGCACAAAAATGAAGAGTATATATATATATTTTTTTTTTTAAAAAGACATGAAAAACTTAAAAGAAAGGGTCCTTCATTTTATTAACTAGATACAAACAAACTCGAATTTGAACTTACTTCCTATATCCGAACTAGACTCGGACAAACCTTCATATATATTTATTATAGCCAAGAATCCAGGAATATCTCAAAGTTCTAACTCACTATAGATAATAGGAATAGGGATTTAATCACATTTAGAACAAAACTTGCCATCCTTAACACCTTATAAGGAAACAGATTCTCCAAACAAAGATGATGTCAAACGGAACCAAACATACATGATTCAACATGAAGATAAGGAGAGGCATACACTAGGAAAGAATTAGAAAACAGAAAGCTTGATAAGAACAGAACCTAGCCTAAAAGTTCCTTTTTCTCACCATGTAACAGAGCAAACGACACATCAACCAATTCAAGCCTAATAAGCAACACCTGAACCTCAGGGAATGGATAAGTCTCAGGAAATATAAGGAGACCAAATAAAACTAAACAAAGAAAGATTAGAGCAGCTGGAAAGGAAATTATAGAAAGAACTTGGACTGCACCTCCAGGGAATACTCCATTAAGACTTGAAACTAGCATCAACTACAGGCCATTTTATCATGCATATAAACATGAAAAATCTGGAGCTTTACCTTTGCACGCACAGACACATCTCTGCACCTCACAAACTCCCTCACTACCTTCTAACACTCAACACACATACCTGGACCAATATCAAACCAACCAGGACTAAACTAAACACCTACAACACACCTGCAATACTCCCTCAAACTCCTCACACTGGCTACCAACTACCATATCCTCCCTGAGCTACTAGGGACAACTCTAAGCTCCTGCAGATTCCCCAGCCCTGAACATCCTCTATATTAAACTGGACCAAAAACAGCCTCTTAAACTTAATCTCAGACCCCTGAAACATACCAGGACCTACAGCTTCACTTATTACCCTCAACTTCCTTCTAACAGTCAATAAAAGAAGCAATGAATATCAAGAAATGACTTGAAACTAAAACATCTTTCTGCAGACTTTGCATTAACTAGAAACTAGACTACTACTTTGATTCTATTAATAGGTAAGAAAAGCCAAAACAAAAGAACAGGGGACCAATCCGTAACTAAACTTAAGAGATGTAAATGCTAATAGACATGAGCTCAAAAACTCTGTAACAACTTCATTCTAAGATTGAACATAACACCTATCTTAAGCATTTCAACACAAGAAACAGATTATCAAGCCTAAACTATAGTCATTTAAACCTCCAAAATGACATTTTTAACGAGACTTTCTTAAGTTTGAAGATAACTAAAGAAAGGTCTAACTTTCAAGCTTAACATTACATGACATAAACGATGATTGAAACCTGTGATATTAATCAAGCAAACCGAGCAAACACTGGAGTTTATACAGCCAACCAACCATTAAACAAATAAACATCGCAAGTTTTAAATTTATGGAGAAGATCGCATCCTCATTAATCAGACCATTACCCTTTTCAAAAGAAATTTCATAACCATCAGAAGATAAAGCAGACAAATCATTATAACTCAAATGAACATAGCTGAAAGATAGTAAAAGGCTATAAAATAAAAATTTACCTTTTGCGGGGCAGTGAGCTAAGGCGAGGGATCCAAAGAAACAGCAGCTCGAACAAGAACAAGAGCGATGATTCGAACAAAGTCGACGACGACTTGAATGGCAAAGCGACGATACCAAAACCAGAATTGAACAGAGACACTATGTTTTGTATAATCTTAAAACTAAGACTCAAAAATATAATGTGAGCTCTGCTCCTTGTTCCTATTTTCCTTCACTGCTGCTGCTCACTCTTCTCAGCTTTTTCCCCTATCACTGCTACTGTCGCTGCTCCTCTATGAACACTCTGCTATTTTCTTTCACTGCTGCTCATTTCCCGACCCCATTAACGGCTGCCTCCTCATTTTACCTTCAACTTCAGCTTTTTATCCCCCCTTTAGGGTTATAGAGGTGGAAGGAAATACCCAAAAGAACCCTCCAATGGCTAGAATTGGATAAGCTTTGTATGAATTCGTACTGATGATAGCTGGAAATGGGAATGCGTGGGGACCACGAAGGGGAAAATCGGGTTCTATCGCGGGTCAAAGTGGGGAATCGGGTAAAGGAAAAGGATTTTCTGAAAATGGGAAATGCGGGTGTGTGATGCTGAATGTATGTTTACATAGATAGCCAATTTTAACACATAGGAACAGATTTAGCCCTTGTTTTAGGATTTAATTGGGATGTGATGGAATTGCATAGGTCGGATAGTATTTTAGGTTAGGAACGAATTTATCCTTTAGGATAATTAAATATAAATGGGGGGTGTTGCGCGGGTGGGACAAGATTGAAGGAATTTTGCAAAATTGAGTACTTTTCCCATTAAAACTCATTAATTCACTTTTAAAATTTTAAAATTAATCTTATTTCGAGACAAAATTGGGTGTCAATAGTGGCAATAAGTACAAAGGGGGCCAATCCAACAGGAGTGGTTCTAGCATGATGCTGAAACAAATACAAGGATGATTTGAACCCCAAGATCTGATTTTAGACGAGAATGAAAGAAAGAGTAACAATAGATAGGCTGATGTAACACAAGAAAAATAAGAGAACAAGAACAATTTAAAAGATGAAATAGTAGCTTACACCAAAGACTTAGAAGCAAAAAGCAACCAAGGTTACATAAAATCAAGACTTCAAGTTGAGTACAAGCCTAGAAGAAAAGCTATCAAGAAGGATAGGTTTGATTACTACAAAGAAAAGTCACTTTGCAGCAATCAAGAGTTGTTCACAAAAGAATATTAGGATCTACCCAAAGCTCTCACAAAGAGTGTTAAAATATGATGATAAACTAGGGTTTTCAATGACAAAATGAACTATTTATAGCTAGGGAAATAACTAAGTTCAGGTGGCCTTGGCCCATCATCTTAATAAGCACAAATAAACTAAGTAAAGGCTGCTGAATTCCTTCTCTTTTAGCACGACCCAAGGTCTAAAATATGGTGTATCTTTCTCCTTTATCACGTTCCAAGACCCAAAATTGACCTATCTATCTTGGTCTTCACTTGGGAGTATTTTTTTCATGTTGATCATCTTTAATTCTTCTCCCGAATCTGAATTTGTGCCTTTTCTATTCCTTGTCCTACGAAATTGTTGGTGAAGCTTTGTATTTCCTCTTAAATCCTCCTTGCATGAGCTCGAGTTATTGGACCACTTTGATACTTGTTGATCATTGGAGGTGACTTGGTAAGCCTTTCTCACATCATTCCCCTGTATTCAAAAGGATTCGTCCTCGAATCAGCACCTACATCAAAAGGAGATAAATAAGAACTATTAAAAGTGGCACTTACTTGATACTCACCAGGTAGATCAAGCTTGTAGGCATTCTCATTGATCCTCTTCGAAACATGAAATGGTCCTTCGCCATGAGGATGCAGTTTTGTCTTTCTTTTTATGGGAACCTTTCCTTCCTCATATGCACCCAAACCCAATCTCTAGGCTCAAAGATTACTTTCTTTCTTCCTTTATTTGCTTTAGATGCATATTTCTCATTCTTTGTTTCAATTTGTTGGCATGCTTGCTCATGGATCTTCTTCACCAATTCAGCTTTCTTCTTTCCATCAATGCTACCTATCTCACCAACATGCAAAGGAATTAAATCTATTGGAGTTAAAGGATTAAACCCATAAACTATTTCAGAAGGTAAGAAAACAGTAGACGAGTGAACTGCACAGTTATAAGCAAATTCAACAAATGGCATGTATTCCTCCTATGATTTCAAGTTTTTTTTTTAATGATAGTACGCAACAAGGAGCCGAATGTTCTATTAAAATTAATAGAAAACTATAACTTAGTGCCCAACTTACCCCACAAAACTCTCCAGAAGTGACTAAGGAATTTTACATCCCTATCACTCACAATGGTTCTAGGAACTGTTTATGCCTAAATTTGTACGTCTAGTTTAAACAACTAATTATGAATGATGTTACAAGCAATACGGTAAATTATGATGGAAACAGTTCGTAAATACGATAAAAGTAAAGATAGGTAATTAAGCTAGAAATAATAGAGAAAGCAAAGTAATTCTTATTCCTTGAGAGTAGCCGACTTCGGTGGCAATTTGTGTCTTGTCTATAATACAATGTAAGGAGGGGTATTTATAGTAGAGATACTCAGTCCTAAATAAGGTAAAATACAAATACTAATAAGGCCATAGGCATACAACTTAAAGCGGTGGCATATTAAATCCTCACTAGGAGATTGTAAATCCTAGGCGGTTGATGTGTGCCCTGCGCCCTCTGACAAAACTGCCTAAACGGTCGTTGGCTCTCAGAGCGGGCGTATATCCTCAGTGCCCAGTGACTTGTAGGATAAGTCTAGTCTCGCCAGTTTGGAAACTCATCTCTTCTCTCGTCATATCAAGAAAACACACGAGGGGAACAGTTCCTTCTTGAAGGTTGAAGCCATATTTATGGTTTTGAAGGAAGAACGTCAAACTTAACTTGAAAATGAAGACAGGTTGCATCAAAACGCTCTACGCGGTTAAGGTAACGTTATGCTACCTTCAATTTTTTCTATAGCTTGAGTTTTTGACACGACCCGAAATCTGGTTAGGCCGCGCGGGCACCCGACATCCTTCCCTAGACCCGTTGGGCGAACCCTTACCAATTAAATTAGGAAAATAAATATAATTCAATTCATTAATAAGAACAAGACTTAAAAAAACACTGACATACTGATACCTCTAAGCTGTACAAAAGAAATTACAGCTGACTACCCAACATACTAGGTTTAGGGTTATCCAGACTAGACATCTAAGAGTACAAAAGAAGACAAATACCTCATGAAAGGAGAAAAATGCAGCTGAAATAATAACCAATAGACTGGTGGCCATCCGGAATAAAAGCTGGCTCACCCTGACAGCTGAAATCGTCTTTGCTCCTTCACAACGTAGCGAACTCAATCCTGGAGCGAACCTGCCGAAACGAAATAGAATAGACAAAAACAAACAACAAACAAGGGTGAGTCAAAAGACTCAATAAGTGGGGCAGACTAGCCACCTCAAAGAATAGGATAGCTAGCCAAGGAGAAGAAATAGATAAACCAAATTTCTCTTATTTAAATTATAAAAAGGCAGAGCCAGATAACAACCGAACACATGTATGAAACCATAAACTCATCAACAACCAGGAACGTAAGATAACCAAAATATATAGGTATCCCGAACACATCAGCAATCAGAAATACATCCTGTTGCGGCGTGCAACCTGATCCATATACTCATCCTGTTGCGGCGTGCAACCCAATCCATATATTTATACCGTTGCGGCGTGCAACCCGATCCCCGCAATCCAGAATACGAGCCAGAAATATATAGGCAAACTGAGATATGTCCACGATATAGTATACATACCGCATACATAAAACACAACACAGTACACACAATAGTCAGTATGCGGTGCAATGAGAGGGGATGAATGCTGTACGATGCAATGCAGTCACATATACCAGAAACCTATCTCCGGCGCGGGACTCTCATCGTCTACCAGGAGATATATGCAATAATGACCCTTCACCGGTGCGGGACTCTCATCGCCAACCGGGAAGTCTATGCACTCATGAACCTTCACCGGCTCGGGACTCTCATCGATTACCGGGAAATATATGCAATGATGACCCTTCACCGGTGCGGGACTCTCATCGCCAACCGGGAAGTGTATGCAATAATGACCCTTCACCGGTGCGGGACTCTCATCGCCAACCGGGAAGTATATGCAATGATCAAAACCAGAGTGCAATGCTCATATGCAATACCAACAATAGGGCTTATCATATAATATACTATACAATGTAACTTCAAAGCTAAGGCGTAATGAGTACGCCTATCGGCAGCTACACACGTAAAGAGCACGTGGTAGAAAATCCATGAGGCCAAGTGCCTCCAAAGAAATGGATATAAACACTTCCTTGTTACAAAGTTAGTACATCCCCTCAATAACTGCTTGTCCTTTGGTTTCATTGCCAAACGATGCCACTCTATTCAATAAGGTGAAAAAAATATCAAATTAGGCTAAAGGCTTCATTTCTCACATCTTAGGGTAGTCGAGGTAGGAACCTGATACCCTATTTGTATACACAATACGCAGGCCAGGCCTATGTACAGGGTTTAAGGTCACATAACCAAACCCCAAATAAATTACATTTATATGTTGCCCATAACTCACTGAGTACGAATATATATTCAATTCCATTATCGGGGTCCATTTGACCCTTTAAACTATTAATTGAACTTATTAGGACGATGTCTAATATCTCAATTTTCACCGTCAAAATATATTTAAACACACGTAATAAACTCAAATAATATATTAGGATCATTACCTGAATGTTTCGGGGTAAAAATTCTACTTTTTCCCGGCCCCTTTTCTTATTTTCTGGTATTTTTCCACTGCGTATTTTCTGTTTCTTTCTATCTGTACGAATGTACTATGTTTGTGTTTTTTCAAAATGTCGTTGCTGCTTATCTCGTCTAAGCTAAGGACACCGACTCCATTAAGTTTTTTGTTTTGTCTTTTACTTTTTTTTTTCTTTTTTTCTTTTAAAATTCGCTGCTACGGTAAAAATTAAAACGGTACCCTACGATATTAAAAATAATCCTAACTTTTGCATACAAGTTATAAAAAATATATGTAACATACTCGCGAAGGCGGATCTCAAATTGGACTTCCGAAACTCAGGATGCGAATTTAAATAGTAAAAGTCAAATTATTTAACTTTCGGCATTTTAGCGGAAACTAGCCGAACAACATCGAAATTCACTTTCGAAAGTTTACAAAAATCACAAATAATCATACGAATCTAACGGTGCTTTCAAATTTCGAATCGGAGCTCATTCGGCAAAACCGAGCTCGAAAATCTCTTTTTAATATTTATTGCCAATAAAAACTGAAACCTTCTTCCGATGCCTACCAAACGAGGTCTGATTCAGCTCAAATTTTACAGACAGGTCTTAATGGACATTACGAGTATTTTAAAATTATCGGCATGCCAATCGGAATCCTAACTTCCGAAAAAACTGACCGAGGTTGTTTCACTCTCCTCCACTTAAACTCTCGTTCATCCTCGAACGAGCCTAAGTCTAAAGCAAGATTCACGCAGATTATAAGATCAAACTTACACAACTTTCATAAACTATTCCACGGATATTATCTCATGATTATAGAATTAGAATTATGACACGCACATCAAACCCTTGGATAAAAACATAGTTGGATAATATCATAACACCATTGCCCAACTTATTCTGACTAAACCGATCCTTCCTCGATCACGAGAGGAGAATTCTACATTTTAGAAGCAAAGATATACGAAACTCTGGATGGACTAACATGATTCAGCCGAGAATCACCTTTTCGATATACCTTTCGATATAGAACAGGTCGCTAAAATTAAGAATTAGCTCACGCTTGATGCAATAGGGGGAGCTTTTGAAGTACCTTGTCACTACACACTATAGAAGATTTGATGCAAGCTATATTATTTTTACGAACGCACTATACAACATCTCAGTTGATTTAGTATTACCATTCAGTATTTGGAGGAAGACTCCTCCACTTAAAGCACAAACTCATGCAGCCATTTGTATAGGAATAACCATCCTCGCACAGTCTGCTGGACTAAAGAAGATTTAGCTAAAAGCTGAACATAGGCAGACCTAAGCTACCAACTACCCTTTCGAGTTTCCAAACAGCTGCAACTCTCAAGTTCACAACTCCATACCTTTGCCGTAAACACCACCGCCTGATGGATGGTACTTCTATATAAAAATTTCGACAGAGTTTCCCCTGAAACTGGATGATCCGCAAAAATAGAACCAGCACTATACTATACATGGAAATGGATACCTGGATAAACTGATATGCAAAATAATAATATGCTTACCCGGCTACAATAACACGTACTCTGGCTCAACACAGGGAACGTCACAAGCGGCTACCAATCGCCCAAGCTCACTAGTGCCGGACGATGAAGAAATGGAAATGGACCAAGGATAGAAATAATTAGAGCATCAGGAAGCTCATCTTCTTATTTCTTGGCTACCAGAGCTAGACTACTTCCGAGTCAGGCTAACCCAAAAATCGCAATTGAAGAAATAGACATTAATGAGCTTTATGGAAAAACATCCATACCAATTTAACCTCCCAATAAGAAGGAAATTCTGACAATTTACCATAAAAACCCTTTTATAACCCAGATAAGCTCATGGGATAACATGACTCTACAAACATCTTGAACCATGGAAGACACATAGATCAAATATTACTTACTAACCACTTTACACCGGAAGAAACGATAACACTTTCTGATGGTGACGAATTGGGATCTCATTATCCTACTAACACGGAATTCCGAGAAGAGAGGTATACTAATTTGATATAATAATAAAATGTGGCACAACAAGATGCCAGGCAGACGATACCGACACTCACTCCCAAATCTCTCACATTTAGACCCAATAAATTAGTAGGATCATCATAAATGCCAAGAATAAATCATATCAGAAACTCACCCCTCCACCGCAATCGATTCTTAATAGAAACGGCATCCAAGGAAACCATTGAAACATGATAAGACACACCATTTCCAGATCGATCAAAAGAATCAAATCTTACTCACATTTAAGAGAAGAAGAAATACATGGGTGTACTACATCAGATACCTCAACATCCTGCCAGATTAGCAGTTCATAGAACTGCCTCTGCAGCTGAGTCGAGCCACTACCCTGATAATTACTTCTAGAAGAACCACTACCACCACGCTCTCGACCTCTACTGGGTGGTGGCATTTCTCTGATTGATTAACATTTAAATGAAATTCCTGCGACTGTGCAGGTGTCTGAGGGCAAGAAGAAGGACGATTGTCTACTTGCTGGAGTAAGGAAAAACTCCTCAAAGGATAACCAGACTCATGACAGTGATAACAGATTTTCATTGAAAATGGAAGCTGGACATATTGTCGATAGCTATAAAGAGAAAAACTGGGTCTAATCTTGATGAACTACTCGCGTACTCTGAGAATCACGCTCTACAAGCTGAGATAACCTGGAAGGTGACTTCCAAAAATAATCAGAACTTTTACCTCCAAATGAGGTACCATGGTTACCCACCAGGGCCGTGGGATCTCTTACTTTCCCCCTCTAACTCTTCCCGCTCCAACTTATGGTATGCCTCGAACCTTCGAGCAATATCAACAACAACATCAAATAAAATCCCGACCTCAATCTCTCGAGCCATCTGGGATCTCAAGGAAAATGAAAGGTCATCAATAAGTCTTTGAATCTCTCGAAAGGCTCATGGACTAGTTCTAACGCATATTCAGCCATTCTATAGAATTCAATCTCACATTCTGAAACACCAATAGATTAACCGATAGGCTACCCTGTCCAATCCACTCAAACTGGTAACATTTTTCATCTTGCTCGCTACTCGAAAGGAATTTTTTTTTCTACGACTCTAGAAGAAAATTCGAACCAAGTTAGTAATAAGAGAGTGGCCCACCAATTCAAGGCTGGACCCCTGAAACTGGAAAAAGAATAATTCAACACCATACTGCTCGATATAATCAAGAGCCTGAACGATACACTGACATCATTTTATTTTTTTTAAAAAAAATCATGAGGTTTATCTGATGCATTGCTTGGGAATATCGGGATGTTCAACCGCGTAAAATAATGCAACATCTTTGAGCACTCGGACCCAATAATTACCTCTGTTACCTAACCAGTCAGAACAACTGGAGGCACAACACATGCTGCCTTCGGAACATAGTTTACTGCGGTAATTAGGACCTGGAGCAGGAGATCCCTGAGACCGAATGTCTCCCTCTGCGGCAACCAAGTAAGATGCCTAGACAATAATAGGTTCTTGCGGTATCTGCGTCGCCAAGATTATCGCAAAAGAATCATAGAGAGCCAAGGGAACCATAAGGTCCTGCACCCTTGCCCATCGCGATCTCGTACAGCTAGGACCTCCGTAACTAGATAGTCAGCACGATCAAAAGTCTCGGGGCTTCGTCAGTACTAGCCCCAGGCTAGACTGCTTCATCTTAAACTCAGTTTGCTGATTCGTCGCACGAGGGTTCATAATTAACACGAAGGAATTAACAAATTAACGAAAATACTTTTGCATCCTAGACCGACGCACGATCAGAAATGAAGGAAGTGAAACTTCCTAAATGCCATCATAGCCTCTCGTAGATAAGTACGGACGTCTACGTTCCCATCAGCGAGACTCTACTAAACACTGTCTTAGTCTGGATAGACTCTAAACCGGGCTCTGATACCAACTGACACGACCCGAAATCCGGTTAGGCCGTGCGGGCACCCGACATCCTTCCCTAGACCCGTCGGGCGAACCCTTACTAATTAAATTAGAAAAATAAATATAATTCAATTCATTAATAAGAACAAGACTTAAAAAAACACTGACATACTGATACCTCTAAGCTGTACAAAAGAAATTACAGCTGACTACCCAACATACTAGGTCTAGGGTTATCCAGACTAGACATCTAAGAGTACAAAAGAAGACAAATACCTCCTGAAGGGAGCAAAATGCAGCTGAAATAATAACCAATAGACTGGTGGCCATCTGGAATAAAAGCTGGCTCACCCTGACAGCTGAAATCGTCTTTGCTCCTTCACAACGTAGCGAACTCAATTCTGGAGCGAACCTGCCGAAACGAAATAGAATAGACAAAAACAAACAACAAACAAGGGTGAGTCAAAAGACTCAATAAGTGGGGCAGACTAGCCACCTCAAAGAATAGGATAGCTAGCCAAGGAGAAGAAATAGATAAACCAAATTTCTCTTATTTAAATTATAAAAAGGCAGAGCCAGATAACAATCGAACACATGTATGAAACCATAAACTCATCAACAACCAGGAACGTAAGATAACCAAAATATATAGGTATCCCGAACACATCAGCAATCAGAAATACATCCTGTTGCGGCGTGCAACCTGATCCATATACTCATCCTGTTGCGGCGTGCAACCCAATCCATATATTTATACCGTTGCGGCATGCAACCCGATCCCCGCAATCCAGAATACGAGCCAGAAATATATAGGCAAACTGAGATATGTCCACGATATAGTATACATACCGCATACATAAAACACAACGCAGTACACACAATAGTCAGTATGCGGTGCAATGAGAGGGGATGAATGTTGTACGATGCAATGAAGTCACATATACCTGAAACCTATCTCCGGCGCGGTACTCTCATCGTCTACCAGGAGATGTATGCAATAATGACCCTTCACCGGTGCGGGACTCTCATCGCCAACCGGGAAGTCTATGCACTGATGAACCTTCACCGGCTCGGGACTCTCATCGATTACCAGGAAGTATATGCAATGATGACCGTTCACCGGTGCGGGACTCTCATCGCCAACCGGGAAGTGTATGCAATAATGACCCTTCACCGGTGCGGGACTCTCATCGCCAACCGGGAAGTATATGCAATGATCAAAACCAGAGTGCAATGCTCATATGCAATACCAACAATAGGGCTTATCATATAATATACTATACAATGTAACTTCAAAGCTAAGGCGTAATGAGTACGCCTATCGGCAGCTACACACGTAAAGAACACGTGGTAGAAAATCCATGAGGCCAAGTGCCTCCAACGAAATGGATATAAACACTTACCTTGTTACAAAGTTAGTACATCCCCTCAATAACTGCTTGTCCTTTGGTTTCATTGCCAAACGATCCCACTCTATTCAATAAGTAGAAAAATATATCAAATTAGGCTAAAGGCTTCATTTCTCACATCATAGGGTAGTCGAGGTAGGAACCTGATACCCTATTTGTATACACAATACGCAGGTCAGGCCTATGTACAGGGTTTAAGGTCACATAACCAAACTCCAAATAAATTACATTTATATGTTGCCCATAACTCACTGAGTACGAATATATATTCAATTCCATTATCGGGGTCCATTTGACCCTTTAAACTATTAATTGAACTTATTAGGACAATGTCTAATATCTCAATTTTCACCGTCAAAATATATTTAAACACACGTAATAAACTCAAATAATATATTAGGATCAGTACCTGAATGTTTCGGGGTAAAAATTCTACTTTTTCCCTGCCCCTTTTCTTATTTTCTGGCATTTTTCCACTGCGTATTTTCTGTTTCTTTGTATCTGTACGAATGTACTATGTTTGTGTTTTTTCAAAATGTCGTTGCTGCTTATCTCGTCCTTAGCTAAGCTAAGGACACCGACTCCATTAAATTTTTTGCTTTGTCTTTTACTTTTTTTTCTTTTTTTCTTTTAAAATTCGCTGCTACGGTAAAAATTAAAACGGTACCCTACGATATTTGAAATAATCCCAACTTTTTCATACAAGTTATACAAAATATATGTAACATTCTCGCAAAGGCGGATCTCAAATTGGACTCCCGAAACTCAGGATGCGAATTTAAATAGTAAAAGTCAAATTATTTAACTTTCGGCATTTTAGCGGAAACTAGCCGAACAACATCGAAATTCACTTTCGAAAGTTTACAAAAATCAAAAATAATCATACAAACCTAACGGTGCTTTCAAATTTCGAATCGAAGCTCATTCGGCAAAACCGAGCTCGAAAATCTCTTTTTAATATTTATTGCCAATAAAAACTGAAACCTTTTTTCGATGCCTACCAAACGAGGTCTGATTCAGCTCAAATTTTACAGACAGGTCCTAATGGAAATTACGAGTATTTTAAAATTATCGGCATGCCAATCGGAGTCCTAACTTTCAAAACGACTGACCGAGGTCGTTTCAGTTTTAGAACTACTTCATGACTAAGAAAAGTGCCTAAATTCTGTGTTATAGCTTGTTTAAGCTTTGGAAGGTTTGGAATTCAAGGGAAACAAGATTTATAAGCAAAAAACATCAAAGGTATGTAAGGCTAACCCTTTCTTTTGATAAGGCATCTATCTTGTAGCTTTTTAAGCTTGTCTTAGTTCTAAACATGGTGTTTCTTGTGAGGAACTTGTATGGCATCAACGGAACTTTGTATATGCTTCATTTGGCAATAAAAACCAAAGTGAAAGATGTCCAAAACAGCAGCACAAAATATTTCAAAATCTTGAAAATTAGTTTTATCTTTGGACAGCTGTTAGTAGTTTGAGCATAACTCGTTGTATGAAATTGATATTAGATGATTTAAGATTTCCTGGAATCCTAAACCATATATCTGCAAGATGATTCTAAAATTTCCTGAAATTTACGAGGATAGATTATGACAAAGGCACATTATTCCGATTACACTGTTCATCCAGGTTTGACTAAGATGTACCATGATCTAAAGCAGATTTACTAGTGGGAGGGAACGAAGCATGACATAGCAGAACTTGTGGCTTAGTGTCCTAACTGCCAATATGTTAAAATCAAGCATAAAAAACCTAATGGCTTGTTGCCGAAAATAGATATTCCTTCATACAAAATGGGAAGCAGTGAATATGAACTTAATTACAGGCTTGTCCTGTACACGGAGCAGGTATGACTCTATCTGGACTATAGTAGACATGCTTACTAAATCAGCTCATTTCTTGCCTATTATAACTATATATAAGTGGAGGATTATTGCCAGACTTTGTATCAGAGAGATAGTGCGCCTACACGGTATTCCAGTATCTATCATTTCAGATAGAGGCGCATAGTTTACAGCTAATTTCTAGCGATAGTTCCAGACAGGTTTAGGGACACGAGTGAATCTGAGTATAGCATTTCATCCCTAGAAAGACAGGTTGAGCGGACCATTCAGACGTTAAAAGATATGCATAGAGCTTATGTGTTAGATTTTGGAGGAATATGGAGTGAACATCTACCGTTGATAGAGTTTGCATACAACAATAGCTATCATTCTAGCATACAGATGGCACCATATGAAGCTTTGTATTGGCGCAAATGCAGGTCTCCTATAGGATGTTTTGAGGTTTGTGAGTCTTAATTGATAGGTTCAGACTTAATCCAACGAGCTGTTGATAAAGTCAAGTTGATCAGGGAAAGATTATTAGCAGCGCAGAATAGACAAAAGTCCTATGCAGATAATCGGCATCGAGATTTAGAATTTTAGATTGGCGATTAGGTTTCTTGAAGGTATCGCCTATGAGGCGTTATGAGATTCGGCTAGAAGGGCAAGCTTAGCCATAGATTTATACGTCCATATCAGATTATCAGACGAGTTGGGTGTATACCCTACGAGTTAGACCTTCCAGTAGACTTTCAGGAGGTACATCCAGTATTTCATATTTCCATGCTTTGAAAATGTGTCGGAGATCCTCCAAGAGTTGTACCAGTAGATGATGTTCAGATCACAGAGTTTTTGACTTATGAAGAGGTGCCACTTGCAATTTTAGAGTGGCAGATTCATCGGCTATGGATGAAAGACATTCTTTCTATTAAGGTGCTATGAAATAATAATGTAGAAGATATGACTTGGGAAGACTAGACTGATATGACATCCTAATATCCACATCTCTTCGCTACTTCAGGTATGTAATAGATCGTTGCTTAATGCTTCTACATACTTCATTTAATATTCGAGGATGAATGTTCCTGGGGGGGGAGGGGGAGGGGGTGGGGAGATTGTTGCGCCCCGTATGTCTAAAATGACGTATATTACAGTAATGACATGTTAAGAATAATTTAAGTAAGTTTAATGTCACAATATGAATATATATGATGTTATATATTCAATATAAAGTTTGGAAAAATCAGATTTAAGTTGCGGAAAAACCGACTAAGGATTTTCCTTGTAACAAAACTTTTGAGAAATTAATTCTATGTGTTATATGAGGTCTTTTGAGGACATATCATATACCAAATTGAATGTCTTGTAGTGTAGTTTCCAAAACTTTTAATCGTTTGTTCATACATCTAGATAAAAAGATATGAGCATCAGAAATCAAGGCGATGAAGGGACATAAGCGCAAAATAGGGCTAGAAATAAAATATTTTTATTATAAAAGAGAAATTCATCTTTATTCTCGTCATTTCTAGAAAACACGCAAGGGAAACAGTTCCATCTTGATGGTTTAATCCATTTTTATGGTTTTGAAGGAAGAACATCAATCTTAACTCGAAATTGAAGACGGATTGCATCAAAATGCTCTACGCGGTTAAGGTAACATTATGCTACTTTCAATTTCGTCTATAGCTTGAGTTTTAGAACTACTTCATGACTAAGAAAAGCACCCCGATTCTGTGTTATAGCTTCTATAAGCTTTTGAAGGTTTGAAATTCAAGAGAAACAAGGTTTAGAAGCAAAAAATATATATATATATCAAAGGTATGTAAGGCTAAACCTTTCTTTCGACAAGGCATCTATCTTGTAGCTTTTGAAGATTGTCTTAGTTCCAAACTTGGTGTTTCTTGTGAGGAGCTTGTATGGAATTAAGGTAACCTTTTATATGTATAATTTGGCAATAAAAATCAAGGTGAAAGATGTCCAAAATAGCTGCACGAAATCTTTCAAAATCTGGAAAACTATTTTTATCTTTGGACAGTTGTTAGTAGTTTGAGCATAAGTCTTTGTAAGAATTTGATATTGAGATGATTTAAGATTTCATAGAATCCTAAGCCATATATCTGCAAATTTTATGCAGACCATAAAGTCAATAACTATTGACACCTAATTTTGTCCCTCTTTTTCCAACAGCCGTTATTTAGTCAATAATCTGGAAAACTATTTTTATCTTTGGACAGTTGTTAGTAGTTTGAGCATAACTCTTTGTAAGAATTTGATATTGAGATGATTTAAGATTTCATAGAATCCTAAGCCATATATCTACAAATTTTATGCAGACCATAAAGTCTATAACTATTGACACCTAATTTTGTCCCTCTTTTTCCAACAGCCGTTATTCAGTCAAAATTGCATTTGTAACCGCACCCTTCTCATACATTCACCCTATTTCAAGTTACTATTTCACGCACGCACGCACACCAATTAGGCTATTTTAAAGGGCATTTGCCTAAGCGACTGCAATATTACAAAACTAGCATGTTTCGCCACAATTTCTTGTAATTATTCGTATTTTTTGGCAAAATTACCTAAATTATTAAAATAATAAGGTTTTCTTAAATATATAACTCTCACAATTAATTTTATTTTTTGTTATAATTTTTATAAGCATTTTATACAATTTTTTCTATGCATTTTATACACTTATATGCATTTTTATACACATTTATACACTGTATATATACATATGCATATACATATATATACATATATATACATACACCTCAACATTTTTGTACACTTCACACTCCACTTATACACATCACCACCTACGTGGCACTATCCCAACCATCCACGTGTACAATCCAACGGCTGATAATTAATTTCCCATTTTTAACTATACTCTCCACCCCCAAACCCTAAAACCCTTTTCATTTCCTCTCAAACACCCAGCCTCCTCACCCCTCTTCTCTCTCACGAAAACCTCCAATGTCACGAACATTTTTCGGTCAATTTCACCGGCGAAATTCAAATTAAAATACATCATGATGCTCCTCTCTTCATCCGCAACAGAACCCCTATGGTTTGTTTCCGTTTTGACGAGGGTCAAAATCTATCCCTCGTCGATGGAGGTTTCTATCGCCAGAAAATATCTGTGACCTTGCTTAAAAGAATTCTAAGACGTTGCTACTACTAAATAAGGCAGAAAATCCCTTATGCAAACTTGATTGAGACGGGTCAAGGATGACCCAACCTCAATGGAAACGGGTAATCATAAACCTTCTTGTTTTTTCCTAAATTTCCTATGTGATCGATTGAGCATTAATTTGCCTGAAACTCTTGTGCTTTAGCGTTTAATTTTAGTCGTTGATAAGTCAAAGGAATTCTTGAAAAGTTGTTAGCCTTCACTTTGTGCATTAGTTTCGGCACTGATTTTCACTCGTTCACATCAAGTAATTGTGCGCATGTTAGTTGTTATTAGTCGACTAATTGAGGCAAGGGACCGCACGATTGGAAATTTCACTTATGAGTTAATTGGAGTCCTGTGCTTAGGTTGTTTGTGTGCCTGAATTTGATACCCTCATAGCTTGTGTTTCATGTCACCCTTATAGTGTGCTCACCTTTGTTTGACAGTATACTTAGCCTTTTATTTTGTTATATTCCTTATCATATGCTTGTTTGAACTGAAAATTAAAAGTGTGATTGATTTACATATTGGAATGATCTTGATTGGCTCAAACTGAATTAGGATTGGAATCTTGAATGGAAGTAGGTTATTTGATTTGATCTGGTGTCAGTTAGGGACTTGTTTGAATCTGTCAAGGGATCTTTCGAGCCTAAATTGATCTAAAATACTTTTGCATATTGATTCTTGAATCTGGATGATTATTGATCAAAGAGGAGGAGTTGTACTTGTCATAAGTCCTGGTTTACTTTAATTTTAGGGATTTAGTGAATTAAACTTGGTAAGTCCACCTAATGGAGTCCTTATAAGTTTGGAAGACAATATTCATTGCCTTGTTTAGGTTCTGCCCATTTGAACCAATATCCCAAACCCTCACCTATATAAACTGGCTTTTTGTCTCACAATAGATATCACAGATACACTAAAAAAAAATGGATTACACACAAACTGCAAAAGCATACACTCACTATAAAAAAGAAGAAAGAAAACTGAAAGAACAAAAGGCAAAGAAACTGTGTTTTCATCTCTGGGGATCTCTCCTCAATTCTTCTGGATATTTCTGGGGGATTAGCTTGGCACTACTAGCTTGGTTTCTCTTTGCTTGTCTCTGATTTAATAATAAGGTAAAAGCATGGCCTACACTCTTACTTAGTCTCATGTTTAAACTACCCATGCTTAGAATTGTTTGGTGTGATCCTTTGCCTCGGTATGCATCTGTTTGGGGCTGGCTTTTTTTGGCCCTCTCTTCTAACCTTTTCTCTGCAGCATTTAATGATAGCATTAGGGCTATACCAAAGCCAATTTACAGGCCCTCTGAATGTTCGACAAAAGTTTCCTTTGTCCTGAAAATCTAAGCCTACACAAGAACATGTTTAAGTGCACACAGGGCACTATCTCCATCTTCTTTCTAATTTGTTCTAGTTTTCTCCCCACCTGTTTGTATTCGATAGGTTCTCCCTATGTGTATCACTTTCTAATACAAGGACATGGAAATAAGTCATGTGTTTAGCCATACTGGGGCACTTTCTAACTCCTCTATTTGTATGTTTGCATCATTTTAAAGAAAATAGAGACCCTGCACTAAAACTGGAAATTAGATAATGAATCGAGGCTTAGGTGAATGTGCTGTCAGTTAATTTCAACATGACAGTATTGGCGTAAAACCGATTTTCTGAAGTTATAAGAATAGGGATTATTTGTGCGAAGCATGCCAAAATCTGGATTATTTCTGCAAAGTTAATCTATTCTCTCTTTTGCACGAAAAGGACAGGCCCAGAATCCTTTTTAATTAGGGCCTTTTATGTATATAAAGCAACTTCAAAAACCTATTCTATCTCTTATACACTAATCTAATAGTGTATAGGGGAGTATGAGTAAGGGGATCTACTATACAATTATACATATGTATTTTCCGATGAAACTATCAACACTTCATGTATTTGTGTGTATATCTATAACTATTTATGTGCGGAAGCCTCTACTTGCATTTGTGTGCTTTTCTTGTGAAATCTGCTTTTTCAAAACAGCCCCATCCATACGTGAATATTTTCAAAATGATCCGAAAAACGAAATAGCCATTAAAGTTATGGCTCGAAAATTAATGACGAGTCACTCCGATCCTATATGACTAACATTTTATTTTAAAAACAACCCCTATTTAGTTTTGACAAAATTTAAAATTATTTACAAAAACTGCCTATTTATGCAAAATTGGTTCAACCACTAAAATTGCGAAACTTGTTTCTTAACGCCCTCTTGCAGATTTAACCACTTTACGATTAGGCACTTGCAACAAAGGATGAATACGCGAGTAGGCGTAAAATATAGGCCGTATTTGCAAAATATAAAGCCAAAGTCATATATGCTGCCTAGACTTATCACATTTTGCATAAATAGATTTATCTCTTTAATTAGTTGTGAATTTGACCTCTTTTAAGATAGTAACATATTTTTGTGAACATGATAACGTTTTATAGCTTATTTAGACATCCCAAAATAGAAACCGGGGGGGAGGGGGACCAATTTTTGTGGGACTTGAGGAAGTGCCTAACACCTTCTTCCCCAAGTCACTTGGTCTTCTTACCCTCGAATCTATGAAACTGGACCTGTTTAACGAAAGACCCAATCTTAGACATTTTAGGTGACCTAATACACCTTGAAAATCCATATTAAGTGGTGACTCCAACCTTTAACTCAAACGAGTTACCCAGTCGAACCTGAATCTTGACTCGCTTCGAGTTGAGTTTAAAACCGGGGTGCGACAGAATTGCGACTCCGCTGGGGATACTCAATGGTCTAACCATAACGAGTCTATTTCGGGATTATTTTTATTGATTATTATCTTGTTATCCATATTATTACTATTATTATTATTATTATTATTATTATTATTATTTTACTAACTTGGTTTCTTTTTTGTTCTTCTTTTTTTTCTTTCTTTTATTTATTTATTTGTATTTGAACAGTAATGTAGTATTGGCATATTTCACTCATACTCATCCACTCCTGGAAAATGACACTTTGCACACACACGGGCGATTACGTGGATCTCACGGTCGTTCCACCTTAAAAAACCCTTTAGGAAGGATGTTTGGAATATAGTTGGTACGTGGTACAACCAACAATTTCAAATGATCCCACCCCCTTGGTTGTCCACCTTGGAGAACCTTGTCAAAAGTTACACCACTCTTGGAATATAATGTGCATACATCATGGAAGGGCTCCCCGTGAGCCGACTAGTCTTCAACTTCTCCAAATACCTTGACGGGGTTTTAACCCTGAAGGAATGTTAGGACATGCTTATGTGCATTTGAGAGAAAAAAAAAAATAAAAGAAAAAGAGAGAGAAAAGAAAAGTAAAGTGAAAGTAAATACACATTTTGATTTGTCCAATTGTTCTCAAAAGGGGAGGAGAATTTTTAATCATTTATTTTCTTTTTTTTTTCTTATAGGTCATCATGAGTCAAAAGTTTCACCGTTTTGGGATGACTATTGTTGACACCTAATTTTGTACCTCCTGTTTAGATAGCCTTCTACTAAAGCAAATTGCACTGATAGCCACACGAGTATCATGTACTCATTCATATTCAAGGTCACTACTTTATACACGCCCATCAATTAGGTCATTTGTCAAAACACCGGCACAAGCCACGGCTATTTACAAAATCTTCAAGTTCAATTACAATTTTTTTTGAAATTATCCCCATTTTAGAAAGATTTCACAAAATTACTTTAAAATTCAAAATTATAATCTCCGTTAGCCCTTTTGACCCTCAGAATTAATTTCCTAATTTTTCTATAATTTTATAAGCATTTTTGTGCAATTTTCAACACATTTTATAAGCATTTATACGCATTTATACATATTTTATACTATTTTTATACAACATATACATATATACACGTCTACACACACATAAGCTCCATTTTTTACACGTCACCATCTACGTGGCTTAATCCTTGCCGTCCACCACACTAATCCAATAGCAAGGATTAAAGTTTCCATTTTTATTACACTCCAGCCCCCAAACCTTAATAGACCCCTCATTTCTTCTCAACTCACTCAACCGGCTCTCTCTCTCTCTCGGCGAAATCTAATCGTCGCTGTGTATGGCGATTTCCGGTTGATCCAGCTGGCAAAATCAAAAACAAATTACACCACTGTACTCCTCTCGTGTTCCGCTACAAAACCCATAAAACGGTTTGCCCATTTGACAAGGTTGAAGCCTAACCCTAATACGACCTCCCTGTCTGTCGCCGGAAAAGGTACTCCGGCGGTTGATTTGTTAAAATTATGAATGACGCTATCGTAGGGAAAGGAAAAATCCTTATGCATGACCAGAGTCGGGTCAAATCGAACCCGATTCCAAACTTAAATGGGTAATCCTTCTCCCGTTTGACATTTTTATATTTATGTGAATTTATGCCTAAACTTGCCTAACATTTTATGTGTACCAACATGTTTGTGTGTTATTTGCTAATTAACTAGTTAAAAATTCACGCGATTGTTATATTCTTGTTAATTCACTGATTTAATTGAACACTGCCTTGAATCCTCGCATGTCTGATAGGTGATGTACTCATAACTTGTGCCGTACACAACCTCTATTACTCTGCAAAGTCAAAATCCATGACAATTTTGAATTAGTTATGTTTGTTCTTGTTTAATATGTATTTTGCCTCCTATTCTGTCAAGATACGTGATTTTCATGACTAGATGCTTAAAATCAATAGGATAATCTAATCTAGTATGATTAGGAGAATCTTGAATTAATTCAATTTGTATTCTAGATCGACGACTGGATTGGAAATATGTTCTTGGATTGATGTGATTTCAACTGAGACTTACCAGGATGATTGACTGATTTTTCGAGCCTGAAATTAGCCTATAATTAGCCTAAGACATGTTGCATATACTGATTTTGAACCTACACTTTGTTTAGGTTTAGGGGAGAAACCATAGTTGTATAGGATCTTGATTTCCTTAAGTTTAGGGGACTGATTGCATTATATTTTGGAAAGAGGGCCTAAAAACATCTTTTTAATTCTAGAAAACTATTTCCTCTTACCTTTTTGAGTTGCACCCATTTGAATTAGTTTTACAACCCTCACCTATATAAACTAGTTCTCTTCATTCACTTAGGACACTTTTTACCCCTCACATACTTCTCTAAATAGAAGAAACTGAAAGCATAAGAAGATTGACTGCATACTCTTGTTCTTTTCTCTCTTGCTCACTGGACACTGATAAAAAAAAGGGCACACTGCACTGCTTCTGTACTACTCCCTGTTTGCTACTATTTTGAAAAGGTATAAGCTATGGCTCACCTTATTGTTTGCTCTCATATTTAGAGTGTTAATGCCTAGTTTCCTTTGTGTGGTTTCTATCTGTTTGTTACCTCTGTGTGCACCTCTGTTTGGGTCTTGTTTTTTGCCCTGCTAACCCTTTCATGCATCATGTGTGAGGATAGTCTCAAGGGCTATACCAATGTTTAATTTGCAGGGCTTTAGTGTGTTTAAAGGCCTAGGAAAAGGCACTCTCTTCTTTGATAAAAACTAAGCCTAGACAGGCTACACTCCAGTGCATACACGGCAACATCTGACCCCGACTCTTCTTTGTTCTTTTCCCCTTAGAAATTGTCCCCATCTTGTACATTTGATAGGAATCCAGCTTGTATTCATATTAAGACAGGGTACACAGTCATGAGACTGTGTACAAGGCTATACAAGAGCCATTATAAACTCCCTCTCCTTGTGTGTGCATCATCATCATACTAGAACATAGATTCACATGTTTTAACTAAAATCTGGCCATGTTTTTCACTCTTTCGTTTCAGTAATAGTTTGAAAATAACGTGATTATGGTATATTTCAACTCAACTCGTACGTTTACTATCGAAAATCTGGAAAATTCATACAACAGGGTTTATTTATGTAAAGTGTGATAAAATCTGGACATTTTCTGTAAAGTTTGAACTGTCATATTTTTGCATAAATAATACAGGCCCAAAAAAGTTTTTAAAACATGGCCTCTTATGTGTGTGTGTGTTGACACCCAATTTTGTCCCTCCTATTTTTAAAGCAATGGTTTTCAAATTATGCCCACGATCGTGCATTTTTTCTCGCCCCGTCAATTCTTTCAAATTATCTTCTCATAATAGCCAGGTAATCAAAGCAATTTTCGAAAACATCATCGCAAACCATATCAGTTTGTACAAAATATACGTTTCCATTTAAAATTTCGCAACCACCTCTATTTTTGATAAAATTATCCAAATCATTTTAAATCCTAAAATTACATTTTTTATACGCTTCCCTTAGCCATTCTAATGTTCTAAATTAATTTCATACTTTTTTTTTTATAATTTTATACCTATTTTATACAATTTTCATGCCTATTTTATACTAAATATACACCATATATACACTATCTATACACTCTTATTTACACCTCATATATCCATCTCACTTATCCACGTCAAGCCTACGTGTCTTGATCACAACCCTCTATTCCTTTGATCCAACGACCAAAAACTAAATTACCTTTTTTAATTACTCTACACCCCTCTCCCCCCCCCCCCCCCCGAAACCCTATTCCCCCTCCCAATTTCCACTCAACATCACGCCGCGACCCTTCTCTCTCTCTCAAAAACTCCCACTGTCACGACCATTTTTTGGTCAATTCGGCCGGTGAAATTTAGGGAAAATGGTATCATTCTGTTCCCCTAGTCATCCGCTGCAAAACCCATATAGTTTTTGGTTGTTTTGACGGAAGTCAAAATTGACCTCTTGTCAGCAAAGGTTTTCTGTCACCCGAAAAATCTCCGGACATATCTAATCGGAGCCTAAGTTGTCATGATTATTGGAGGAGGAGGGAAATCCCTTTTGCGAATGCGATGGAAGCGGGTCAAGATTGACCCGACTTCAATTGAAAACGGGTAATCCTAAATCTTTCTATTTTCTTCCATTGCCTATGTGATCGTTGAACCTGAATTTGCCTAAAACTTTAATTTTTAGTCGTTGATTAATTAGAAAAATTCATGAAAAGAGAATAGTTAGCCTTCACTGTGATTTATTGATTTAGACATCGATTGTCACTTGTTCATATGCTAGATTAATTGTGATATGCACTCGAAGCTACTTTTGACATTCCATAAAGTTAGGGATTAGTACAGTTTCGATTTGATTGTGCCCTATTTTATTGCTATAATGAACTTGGCTCTACACTCTATCAAAATACTTATTTTTCATGATTCACGAAGGGCATTGTGATTCATTGTGATTGGGGGGGATTTCAAACTGATTCTTGATTGAAAACTTGTTGTTAATTAGGCTAATGTCAATGGAATTTTATTTAAAATATGTGGAGGGTAATCCGAGCCTAAGCCAAGTTTAATCCCAGTTTAATTGAACCTAGACACTGTTAAGACCAAGGGACGGAGTCCATATCAATTTGGGATTGGGTTTTGCCCTAATTGTGGTGTTTAATTAGTCTATTTCAGGAAGAAGTACTTAAAGGTGCCTCCCTTATTCTTGGAAAGGATTTTGCCTTGCCTTTTTGTGTGACACCCGTTTGAATTCAAATTCCTACACCAACACCTATATAAACCTGGCCTCTCATTCACTAGATAGACAGTTTTCTACACAGAAAAATATAGAACATTTCACAGGCATACACTTTACTCTCTCTCTGACTGTCTTTAAAAATCATTGGAAGACCCATGTCTGTTTGCTTTCTGGTTCTTCTTTTTGCAAGTATTAAGCATCACCTGCAACTCTCTTTACCTGTTCATTACTGTTGAAGGTATTTCCCTATTCCTGACTACTTGTTGCCTTTAGTTTAAACTTGCCTATGTTTGGTTGCCTAGTTTGTTTCATCTTTGTCTGTGTTTGTACCACCTAAACTACATATTGCTTGTCTAACACTTCATCCCTTGGTTCTGGGCTTCCTGTTAGTTTTTGTTAACCCTTGTACAGTTGTCAGGATGATCTAAAAAGATCATACCAGTATTACTCAGTGCAGGGTATTGAATGAACTTGTTTTTCAGCTATTACACCCTACTACTATGGATTTGTGAAGCCTAATCACTGTGGTCATGGGCCACTGCGACAGTTCAAATTCAATAGAGCTTTAACAAATGTTTCCCTCTCTAGTATCCCCTTTATGTGTATTTTGATAGGATCCCAGTTTGTATTTTTGTTAAAACAGAGGCTACCCAGGGGCCATTCTTAATTTCTTCTCTTTCTATGTGTTGCATCATCTCCTAAAAAATTAAAACCTTGCATGCAAATCTGGTTTAGGTGATCATAAGCATGTTTAAAGTACGTAATAATCTGAATTCAATGTTTTAGTGATTGCTCAAGCATTTTCGCGAGAAATCTGGAAAGTTTTAAACAACAGGGGCCATCTGTGAAAGAACCGCTTGTGATCTGCTTATTTCTGCAATTTTAAACTGCCCCTTTTTTGTGTACACAATGCGAGCCTAGAAACCATTTTAAAACATGGCCCTTATGTGCATAAAGCTTTTTTTGAACCACTTTTACCTTTTGTACACTAATCCAATAGTGTATAGGTGGGTATAAAAGTATGGGGGTCATTATACAATCTGCAAGTATTTTTAAAGGATATAATCTCACTTATCAGGTATTTTCATGTTATATCTATACATAATTATGTATGGCAACCCCTTTTATTTGCATCCTTAACTGCTCCGTGAACACCCTTTTCAAAAACAGCCCATCATTTAAATACTTTTCAAAACTGACTCCCTAAAAAAATAACTGTTAAGGTTAGGGCTCGACAATTAATGACGAGTCACTCCGACCCTAAATGGCTAACATTTTATTTTAAAAACAATATCCATTCGGTTTTTGACAAAATCTGAAGTTATTCATGAAAACTGCCCATTTCCGTAAAACTGCCCATTGGTACAAAACTGATCTAAATGCTGAAATTGCACAAGTAAGCCAAAATTCAGTACATTTTGCATGTGTAACTATACTTTTGATTAGGCATTTGTGTTAGAGGCCTTAAAATGCGATTAGGCGTTAATATAGTCGTATGTCTAAAACTTAAAGCCTATTTGTTGTTTAAACTTGGGTTGAATTGCAAAAATATGCTACCGGAAGCCATGGTTTGCCAAATTGCACTCACTAACAGATGTTAGCAAAAAGGCCCTCATTAGTTTAATGATACTTTTTTCGGACCAAAATACCCCTACAAACCAATAAAAAGACGCACACAGTCCATCCTCTTCCTTTTCAGTATTCACGCGATCACAACAACCCTAAAGCCCCAATTCCTTTCAGAGATTGCTCCGTTCAAGCAAAGGTTCACTGTAAGATTTCTTCAAATTGCTATTGAATTTTACTAACAGTTATAATTTCATTTATATTATGCTTAACTTTGGTTAAAATTCTATAAAAACCAAACGAGATATGGTTTTTATTCATAATAATCACAAAACACATAACATTAGATTGATTACAGTAATTGAAAGTGAAAAAGTCTTGGCTTATTAACAATAGTTTAAGCTCTGGTGCAATGGGAGGCTTGTACAAAGTTATTGCCTATTACCAAGACTTTCAACCCTATTGCAATGAGGGGCTATAGCCAAGACTTGTAACTCTGATGCAATGGGATCCTTGTAGACACTTTTTCCCTATTGCCAAGACTTACAGACCTATTGCAATGGGGTACTTGCAGAAAAATTCTCTACAAGTCTTGGCTATAGCCAAGACTTGTAGCTCTTGTTCAATAAGCACAATGCAGAGAGTTCTTGGCTATTGCCAAGACTTTCAGACCTGTTGCTATGGGGAACTTGCAGACAAAGTCTCTGCAATTCTTGGCTATTGCCAAGAGTTACAACTCTGGTGGAATAAGCACCTAGGAGATGTATTTGACACGAATGTTGAAACGTGCAGAGGCATGATGGTATCAAATGATCAAGAACTTATGACTTGCATGTATCTGCTGAAGAATGATGATAATTTCAGAAAATCCCGCTTCATAGTAGAAGTTATTAAAATGAATGACATGTCAAGTAACAACACCACCACCACCACCACCACCACAAGTACATGCGAATTCTTTGTGAATGAAGCTGACCATAGCATGGTGTTGCATCAAGGAAGGGCAGTTGTTGATTATAAATATTTTTAAAAATCAAACGTGATTGGAAAGTTAATATTATCAATAAACTGAACTTTTGGCTATAACCAAGACTTTACACTCATACAGATAACCAATTCAATTTAAATTGACGCAAAGTCTTGTCAAAGGGTAAGACTTCCTACTGAAACTTACTTATCGGCTTTAATATTAGAAATAATTAAGTTTCCTCGAAGTCTTGCCACAGACAATAGTATTGATAACTAAATTTCCACCAAGTCTTGGCAAAAACATTACCAGCACAATCCTCCACGAATTATTTATCAATTTAAATTAACTATATAATATCAGACATGGAATTAATTAGCTAGAATTTAAGTCTTGCCTATTGGCAAGACTTTCCGTCTAATCCCTTCACCCCATAACAACTAAAAAGCCTTGAAGTCTTGCAATTTCTAACACTTCCATCTCATCCAATTCAAAACAACTCCAGTCTTTAAAATAACAAAACTATTAAACATCCAAGTGTACTTGTTTACATAAACATAAAAAATAGAGTAAATAGGAAATACACGTAATTAAAACTACTCATCAACTTTCTCTAACTCTTTTGCAGTACTAAAAGTCTTATTTGGACAACTACACGGATCATCTTGCGACGGAGGTAACAAACGAAAGTTTGGAAATTTGTGCCCATACAAAGCTTCATATGGCGCCATCTATATGCTAGAATGATAGCTATTATTATATGAAAACTTTATCAATAGTAGATGATCACTCCAGCTGCCTCCAAAATCTAACACGTAAGCTCTAAGCATATCGTCTAATATCTGAATGGTCTGCTCAGCCTGTCCATCTGTCTGGGGATGAAATTTTGTGCTCGTATTCACATGTGTCCCTAAATTTGTCTGGAACGATCTCTAGAGATTAGCTGTAAACTATGCGCCCCTGTCTGAAATAATAGATACTGGAATACCATGTAGGCGCACTATCTCTCTGATATAAAGTCTGGCATAATCCTCTGTTGTATATGTAGTTTTAACAGGCAAGAAATGAGCTGATTTAGTAAGCCTGTCAACTATAACCCAGATAGAGTCATACCTGCTCCGCGTATAGGGCAAGCTTGTAATGAAGTCCATATTTACTGTTTCCCATTTTCATGATGAAATCTCTATTTCCTGTAGCAAGCCACTAGGTTTTTTATGCTCGACTTTAACCTACTGGCAGCTAGAATACTGAGCCACAAATTCTGCTATGTCATGCTTCATTACGTCCCAACAATAAATCTGCTTAAGATCATGGTACATCTTAGTCGAACCTGGATGAATAATGTATCTGTAATAATATGCCTCGGACATAATCTATCCATGTAAATCTACAACATCAGGAACACAAAGTCTTTCTTTATACCTAAGAACCCCGTCACTAGTAACCTATATGGTAATTTCGGTTTTCTTCTGTCTATCTGTTGGTATTCAACTAGAACAGGATCCTCATACTAGTGTTGTTTTACTTCTGTAACTAGGCAAGTAGTGGCTGCTTTCGGAACTATAACTCCTGCATCCTCTGATCTATTAATCTGACTCCCAAGCTGGACAACTAGTGGAGTGCATGAGCTAACTCTCTTTTCTGTGGCTGAAGTAAGATAAACTACACATGGACTTATGACTAAGGGCATCAACTACAACATTAGCTTTACCTGGATGATAAAGAATTTCCATGTCTTAGTCCTTTAGCAACTCTAGCCATCACCTTTGTCGTAGGTTTAGTTCATTCTGATTAAATATGTACTTGAGGCTCTTATGATCTGTATAAATATTAACATGAACCCTGTACAAATAATGTCTCCAAATCTTTAATGCATGAATGACTGCTGCAAGCTCCAGATCATGAGCAAGGTAGTTCTGCTCGTGCTTTTTCAGCTGCCTGGAAGCATAGGCAATTACTCTTCCGTGCTGCATCAAACACAACCAAGACCAATTCGAGAAGCATCACAGTAAATGACATAGCCCTCAGATCTATCTGAAAGTGTAAGTACTAGAGCCGTTATTAACTTTTTCTATAGTTCTTCGAAGTTGTGCTCACAAGAGTCTGACCACTAAAATTTGACTGCTTTCTGTGTCAATTTGGTCAGTGGAGTTGCAATGGAGGAAAAACCCTCTACGAACCTTCTGTAATAACCTGCCAAACCGAGTAAACTACGTACATCAGTTGGCGTCGTAGGTCTTGGCCAATTCTTCACAGCCTCGATCTTCTGGTCATCTACTTTAATTCTTTCTGCTGAAACTATATGGCCAAGAAATGCCACTGAATCTAACCAGAATTCACACTTTGAGAACTTAGCATATAATTGCTGGTCCTGAAGAATACCCAATACTGTGCGTAGGTGCTCCACATGCTATGATTTAGACTTTGAATAGATGAGAATATCATCAATAAATATAATCACAAATAAATCTAGATAAGGCCTGAATATGCTATTCATCATATCCATAAAATACTGTAGGGGCATTAGTCAGTCCAAACGACATCACTAAAAACTCATAATGTCCATAGCTAGTCCTGAATGCAGTCTTAGATATATCAGAGTCTCTGACTCTAACCTGATGGTAGCCTGATCGTAAATCTATCTTCGAGAAGCACTTGGCACCCTGGAGCTGGTCGAACAAGTCATCAATCCTGGGCAGAGGGTATTTATTCTTGATTGAGACTTTATTTAGGTGTCTATAATCTATGCATATGCGTAGAGAGCCATTTTTCTTTCTCACAAATGATACCGAGGCTCCCCACGGGGAAATACTGGGTTTGATGAGGCCTTTATCTAACAAATCCTTCAGTTCCTCTTTAAGTTCTTTCTGTTATGCAGGTGCCATCCTGAAGAACATGCCCCTGATGGCATGCTGGTGCTAAGCAAGCAACTGCTGATCTAGCTGGCTGGGTTGTACAACTACCACCCCTAGTCGGGCAACCTCTCATGAAATGGTCTGCCTTTTGACAAATATAACGAGTATCAACTCCTAACTTACACGGTCTCAAGTTGCGTCTACCACAATCTGGACATTTGGGATATGTCTGACTGGCCTGTACAGAAGTACCACGGCGCTTAAATCCTGAAGTCTGTAATGCGTGACTAGATCTGGACTGAGGAGGTCTATCAGATCTCCGGCCACGAGACTCTGGAGGTATACTAGCTGGTTTTTGTCTACCACTCTGCTACCTACTCGCTCTGGATGTCTCTCTAAATGAACAAGACAATCTTCCCCTCTTATGTAACCCTCTATCCCTGTCGGCTCTCTGTTTCTACTTCCTCTCCTCAAGTGATAAAGCAAACGCCTGAATGCGTAATATAATACCTGGCTGCATAGAAACCGCCATGCACTCGTTCACCAGGCGTGGACCTAGTCACACTACATACCTGTGAATTCTATCCTCTGTACTGGCTAAGTAGGGTCAAACCTTACTAAGAAATTAAAACAATGACTATACTCTTCAACGCTCAAACTTCCATGTCTCAAGGTCAGGAACTGATTAGCACGGCTCTCTGTGTCTCTATGGGCATATACTGATGAAGGAAGGCATCTGAGAATTACTTCAAAGTCGCAGGAGTAGCATCTGGCCCTCTAGATAGCTCACATGTCTGATATCACCCTGCTGCTAGGTCATGCAATTTGAATGCCTCCAACTCTAACACGTGCATAACCCCAACCACTCTGGCTATCCTTACTAGAAAATCCTGAGGGTCCTCTCCTGTACGGGATCTAGTAAAGACTGGAGGCTCTAGTCGGATAAAATCCCTGATCCTGGATCCAGTATCTCCTTGGGCATCTGCATTATGCTGTCTAGACTGAGCAACTACAACACTGGTCAATAATCTGATGGCATCCCTCACTTCCTGCCCCTGACTATCAGGCTGAGGAGCTGGAGGTATGGAAGCTGCAGTACCTCTAATATTGCCCTGAACTGAAGGGATCTATGAGGCCTCAGATGGAGCCTCAGATCTTGACTCCTCACTCTCATCCACCTCAAGTGGCACTCTACTAGTACCCTGGCCGGAAATAGCCTTGCCCTTCTGGCAGCTGTTAGTTTTTTTTTTTTTTTGGCGGCATCGCTTAGCTGAAAAAACTATTGTTAGAGGGCTGAATTCTATAATCATGGCTCTATCGCACGATCCAGAGATGAAAGAAAGACAACTGTCTTGAAGCGCCTTGTAGCCTCCTATTCAAAAGTATGGCGCGCAACATACTCTTGAATAAGACTGTACTAGACACGGCCTGCAGATACCCTAGGAATGAGCTGCTCTGATACCACTTTTGTCACGACCCAACCTAGGGCCGCGACGGATAACCGATATAAGTGTCGATTATCGCTAAACCTATTAATAATCTATGAATTATAGAGATGAGCTGGCAACCTGGTTATGAATACATACATATTTACTGAAAACATAAAGTCTGGAAAGATGACAAGGCTATCACACGATAATATATATAACATACTGACTGAACCACACAGGGACATATCTACAGGCCTCTAAGAGTGATGAACTGAATATACAAAGGACGGCACAAGGCCCCGACATACCCAAGCTGGCTGACTGTACACATACCAAAAGATAAGTAACTCCGGGAGTAAGCGGAGTGACTCCAATAGCTGATAGATGGCCTACTAACATGGTCCAAGCGTTGATCTATCTGCACCTGCACGGCATGAAACACAGCGCCCCAGAAAAGGGCGTGAGTACGATATGTACCAAGTATGTAAGACATGAGCATATAATATATCATAGCTGAATGAAACAGTAAGGCTGGAATATAAATATATAAATATGAGCTGGATCATAGCAATGTAGCCGAAAATCTGAAGAACGTACTAAACATGATTTGAATTTAAACTGAAGTCTAGCTGAATCTGAAACTGAAGACTGACCTGAACTATACTGATAAATAACTGTAATATGACTGATAAATGGTAACTAGAAACTGGAACTGATAACTGTCAACTGATCCTGACGCTAAGAACCGGTGGTTGATAACTGAGAACTGACAATTGATACTGAGCTAAAACTGAACTGTTATCTGAACTGGTACCTGTCTAGTGTTATGGGCTATATCCCCCCAAATTAGGTAACTGAACTTCTGAACTAGTACCTGTCTGGTGTTATGGGCTGTATCCCCCCAAATCAGGTAACTAAAAACCTGAACTAGCCTCATGTATAATCATGCAGTGCATACTGTGGCTATATACGCGTATATAACAAACCTGGTGGGTGTTATGGGTTATATCCCCCCCAGCCAGTAATATCTAGTCTCTCTGGTCAGTGTGTGTGAATGACACCCGGTCACACTAGGTATTTCAACTCCCGTCTGAACTAGAGGGGTTGCATCCCCCAAACGGGTAGTATCACACGTGACCGGACTGTGTGTCCAATGTCCAGCCTCTATGGGGGACTCCAAATCACACATAATATGATCACAATATAAGCACAAGCATGTATGAGGCATAACACATGTGGCAACAATAGATATGAACTCAAGGAATGATAAGAAAACTCTTGATAGAATTATAGACACAACCTAGAACTCAGAATTTGTCACTCTTTTAATTTCTATAAAAATTTCGGCAGAGTTTCCCCTGAAACTGGATGATCCGCAAAAAAAGAACCAGCACTATACTATACACGAGAATGGATACCCGGATAAACTGATAACATAAACATGTTAAATAAATAACAAGATGAGACAACTGGATGACATAACTAATCAGCAGATAGAATGTCTGGACAGCACCATCGTCCTGACTTTCAACCTAATTTTCAGAGTATAGATCACAGCTATAGACTTCATGGTCTTCATGAAAGTGTTAGATATGTGTCTTAGGATTCTGTGGATTCTTAAAGCATCTTAATATAAATTTTGTACTAGGAGTTATGATCAATATACTAACAGCTGTCCAAAGATCAAAATGATTTTCCAGATGTTGAAATGTTTTGTCGTGCTGATTCGGACGCCTTTCACCTTAGATTTTAGTACCAAATTCAGTATATACAAGGTTTCCTTGATACCATATAAGTTTCTCACAAGAAACACTAATTTTAGAACTAAGAAAAGCTTCAAAAGCTAAAAGATACATGCCTTGCCAAAACAAAGGTTTAGTCTTACATACCTTTGATGTTTCTTGCTTCTAAACCTTGTTTCCCTTGAATTCAACACCTTCTAAAGCTTAAACAAGCTATAATACAACATTTAGTTACTTTACTTAGCCATGATATAATTCTAGAACTCAAGCTATAGACGAAATTCAAGGTAGCATAACGTTACCTTAATCGCGTAGAGCATTTTGACGCAATCTGTCTTCAATTTCGAGTTACGATTGACGTCCTTCCTTCAAAATCATAAAAGGGGCTTAAACCTTCAAGAACACACTATTTCTATCGTTTATATTCTGTAAATGAGGAAAAGAAGACATGTTTTTCCTTTTATACTCGAAACATTTCAGTTCCAGCCCTCTTTTGCGCTTATGTCCCTTCTTCTGGCCTGACTTCTGATGCTCATATCTTTTCATTCGTATGTTGTATTAAAAAACCGTTAAAAGTATTGGAAAATACACTCCAAGACCTTCAATTTGATATATGATATGTCCTCAAAAGACCTCATATAATACATGAAATTAATTGCTGAAAAAGCTTCGATACAAGGCAATTCCTTAGTCGGTTTTTCCGCAACTTAAATCCGATTTTTCCTAAACTTTATATCAAACATATAAATATCATATATGGTCATATTATGACTTTAAACTCACTTAAATCATTCTTAACATGTCATTAGAATGATATACGTCAATTTAGACATACGGGGTGTAACAATCATCCTCCCCTTCTTGAGAAGATTTCGTCCTCGAAATCGAGCCCTCTTCATCCTCTGATGCTTGGCCTACAACACAAGGAGTTAAGTCAGCAACATTAAAGGTATTGGACACATTATACTCACTAGGGAGGTCGATGACATAAGCATTACTGTTGATCTTGCTCAACACTTGAAACGGACCATTCCCTCGAGGAGCCAACTTTCATTTCCGTAGGTTCGGAAATCATTTCTTTCGGAAGTGAACCCAAACCCAATCTCCCTTCTTTAATTCCAACTTTTTTTGCCTCGTGTTTTTCTTCGATGCAACTTTGGCATAAGCTTTTTCGAGGTTCTTCTTCACCTTTGCATGCAACTCGATCAAGGCAGTGGCTCACCGAGTACCTTCAAAATAAATGATAGAATATCGAGGCAATGTGGTTAAGTCAAGTGTAATCAAAGGGTTAAATCCATACACACATTCGGACGAAGCCATTCCAATCATTCGATGCACAGTTCGATTGTATGAAAATTCTATCACGGGCAAACGATCAGCCCAGTTTCCTACTTTACCTTTGGTCATAGCTCGAAGCAGAACTTCCAAGGTTCAATTAACTACCTCGGTCTGTCCATCAGTCTGAGGATGGTGAGACGTCGAGAATAGTAATTTGGTGCCGAGGGAACCCCATAAATATTTCAAAAAATGACTCAAGAATTTTGAGTCTCAATCACTCATATTAGTACGAGGCACACCATGCAATTTCAACACATTAGAAATAAACAAACTAGCTACATGTTGTGCATCATCACACTTCTTGCGAGGAATAAAATGAGCCATTTTGGAAAAATTGTCCACGGCAACGAAGATGCAATCATGCCCACCCCCCGACCTCGGTAACCCCAAAACAAAATCCATGTATATATCAACCCAAGGTCGATCATGCACAGGTAATGGAGTGTACAAACCATGAGGGTTGGACCTCGATTTAGCCTTTTTGCAAACGAGGCAAGCGTTGTAAAGCTTTTGCACATCCTGTCGCATTTTCGGCCAATGGGACTGCTCAGACAAGATTTCAAGAGTTTTGACGACACCGAAGTGTCCCATCAAACCTCCAGAGTGAGCTTCTCGGACCAAGAGCTCTCTCCACGATGACACTGGCACACAAACCCTCCCATTCTTGAAGAAGTCGCCATCGTGCCACTGATATTTCTCAACCCTTCGGCCCCTCAAGATTGCGTCACGGACGCTTTTCAGCTTGGTATCGTCTTCGTACATCGACTTGATGCTTTCGAATCCTATGAGCCTCGAGGCGAGAGTGGTCGCCAAGGCAAATTTTCTTGATAGTGCGTCAGTCACAACATTGTTTTTTCCCTTTTTGTAATGAATTACATAGGGAAAGCTCTCAATAAATTCCACCCACTTGGCATGCCTTCGATTTAATTTCTCCTAGCCTCGGAGATGCTTCAAAGACTCATGGTCACTTTTAATCACAAACTCTCTCGGCGACAAATAACGCTGCCAATGGGCGAGTGCTTGAACGAGGGCATACAACTCCTTGTCTTACGTCGAGTAGTTCAAGGTCGCACCCTTAAGCTAAAGTAAGCGATCGGCTTCAATTCTTGCATAAGCACTCCTCCAATCCCAACTCCGGACGCATCACACTAGACCTCGAATGTTTGCCGAAGTCCGGGAGTTGTAACAACGGGGCAGAGCAAAGCCTCCGTTCCAGCTCTTGGAAAGCCCTTTCTTGGGACTCTATCCACACAAATGGATGGTCTTTCTTTACCAGCTCGATCAAAGGGGCAGCCTCGGTGCTAAAGTCACGAACAAAGCTTCGGTAAAAGCTAGCTAACCCATGGAAGCTATGAACTTGCGATACCGAGGTTGGAGTTGGCCAATCTTTGATGGCTTCGACTTTTGACTCATTGCCTTCAACACCATTAGCACTCACAACGAATCCTAGAAAGACTATACGTTTGACACAAAAGGCACATTTCTTGAAGTTAGCATATAACTTCTCTTCTCTAAGCTTATCAAGGACTAGCCTTAGGTATTCGACATGTTCATCCACAAATTTACTAAAAATAAGGATGTCATCGAAGTAAACGACAACAAACTTATTTATGAACGGTTAGAGTACATGGTTCATCAGTCGCATGAATGTGCTCGGTGCATTAGAGAGGCCAAAAGGCATTACCAACAGTTCATAGAGACCGAATTTGGTCTTGAATGCAGTTTTCTAATCGTCTCCGAGTTTCGTTCGGATTTGGTGGTAACCGAACCTAAGGTCTATCTTCGAAAAGCATGAAGAACCACTTAACTCATCGCGCATGTCATCTAATCGAGGAATAGGATGATGATGCTTTACCGTTATTTTGTTGACTGCTCGGCAATCAACACACATTCGCCATGTTCCATCTTTCTTCGGGGAAAGGATAACAGGAACGACGCAAGGACTCAAGCTTTCTCGAACAAGGCCCTTGTTCAGCAACTCATCAACCTACCTTTCGAGCTCTTTGGTGTCTTCGGGATTACACCGGTATGCAGGCTAGTTAGGGATTTGAGACCCCGGTACGAAGTCAATCTGGTGCTCGATTCCTCTCAATGAAGGCAATCCACCTGGCATTTCTTCGGGAAACATGTCTCCGAAGTCCTGCAAAACACTTTGTGCAACACTAGGCAAAGGGTTATCTTTACATAAATCATCATTAGAGTTTAGAAAGATACCCTTGTGCACGAGTCAAATTATCATTCGACCGGTGTCGTTGCCTCGTAAGTACTCCCCCAGTTGCATGATTGCACAGATGTTGTTGACCACGGGTGGTGGAGTTTGGCTTAGACCACAATTGGTGCTCCGACAGGAGTCTTGGCTTTGGCCGCTTCTTTCAGCTCTCTCATCTGTTTATAGTCCTCACTGACTTGTTTCATGGACAAAGGTTTGAATACAAAACTCTCATCTCCGAGCTTAGCTGTGTAAGTGTTTGTTCGACCGTTTGAATACAAAACTTTCATCGGTGCTTTTATGGGAAGCATGGTTTTCCCCGGGAAGGAAGGAAAAATCGACATAAGGTTGGGAAGGGTAGTAGAGGGGTTACGCAAAGGTGCTCACAGGCGTCAAGTAAGCTTGGTTCCAATGATTCTGGGGGAAGCTTATAGGGCTCTAACCAAATGTAGAAGATGAGGAGACATTTTCGTAGGGTGTAATCTCTTGCTGCAAATATGGTTGATAGAACATTTGCACAGTGTCCCTATCAGTCCGGTAGCACCAAAACTGTCATGGAAGGGAGGCATTCGCTCATATAGCACCCGTTTGGCTGGAACGGAAATCTGGGAGGACCCTACAAACGTAGAAGGATGGTACGCCAAATTTGAAAAGTTACAAGAAGTACAATGGGTAATCGAGAACTGTGGTGGTTTTATTGTTTCTATACAAGGACAAGACATCACTTTCCTGACATTGATTGGATTCCGATGAACTAATCACTATGTTCCTTTAAGGATCCTCCGGCAAGTAGGGATAACTCAACAAACTCCGCAGTTGACTGAAGGGAGAAGCTTCAACGTTGACATAAAAGACATTGAGCATCCAATGGTAGGGACTATATTGACAATGTGGGAAAAGAGGCTTACTATGAAGTTTTGTCGTGGCTGAGACAGTAGGGTGAACCCTGCGGCTACTCTGGCTTATCCTCAATGGCTCAGCGAAGATAAGAAGAGATTTCGATCAAAGAATACACTAAAAAGGAAGACCAAAGCTCCGAGTGTTACTGAAAAATACAAGAAGCTGCGACACGAGTTCGACCAAGGCAAGAAGGAGTTAAAGGTAACACAAGAGATGGAGATGAGGAGACAATAGAAGGATAAGATTAAAGGGGATGAACTCAAGTATTGGACAAACAAAGTCATCGCGGCAAGGCAGGCTGCCGGGAACCTACAAGATTTGCTCAAGGGATGGGGCGAGTATTTTAAGGCTTTACCACTGGAAGAGAAGGAAGCAAATGGAATAGAAATCTACGAACTCTTCACGAAAGCTCTGGGTGACATGCAAGCTGGGAAGGATCTCATGGAGATGTTCGCCGATCCTTCACCCATGAGCCTGGTTCGCAAGCCTAAGGAAGAAGCCAAAGAGAAGAAGGAAAAAGAAGACGTTGGAACATATGCTTGATTTAAAGCTTCTTTGCTTGGCATGCAGTCTGGTCGTATTGAGTCGAGTCATCTTGTCTTTCTTTTGTCGTTTTTCATTTTAATCGAGTCGTTGTCTCAAATTAGTGGTTGTAATAAAGCCAAGGAAATCAAATAAAATTTCATTATTTTGGGTTTTTAGGCTTGTGTTGATTATGTTTATGCAAACGAAATAATGTGTTTGGTGCGAATGTTACTTCGAATCTTTCGATATGCCTACCTCTGGCACAATAGGGGTCCCTTGCATAATAGGACGCGATTTTGTTAAAACTAACATATACTCACATTCTTTTCTTTGTTTTTGATATGATAGAATCCTCAAAATTTTGGTTTGTGCATTCTGGCCGCACCGCAATACTGGTTGAGATCCAGAAGATCAATCCCGACACCTCCCCCTTTACCAATAAGGACAAGGACGAGACGAAATATCATGGCTGAGTTTGACAAAGTTGGGAATGGAATTCCTGAAAAGCAAGATGTGATCGCCTATGAAGACTATGCTAAGTTGGAACAGAGATTGTTCGAGTTGGAGAATAGGGTCCCTCTTGCTCGTGCTGATAAGATCATTGAACCAAACAAAACCACCCGCCCTCACGGCAAAGATCCACTATAGCCTGAAAAAGACATTCCTTATCCTACCTATGCCACACCACCAAAAGCACCACAAAACAACTTACCTCCCTTTACTGTTGAAACAAAAACCATTGCATCACCCACCAAAGATCTTGACATGTATGCATGGACCAAGGAAGATTCAGACAACAGCAAGGAGCTAGTCCAATCGTTGGTAGAGAAGTTCAAGCAATTTCAAGGCTCCAAAGGAACCCGAGGGCTAGCTTATGAGGACCTCTACTTGTATCCTGACTTGAAGCTGCCCGAAGGCTATAAGACGCCAAAGTTCAATATGTTCGACGGTAGTGGAGACCCAATGGCTCATTTGAGATCTTATTGTGACAAGTTGATTGGTTTTACATGACGAAAACATCCGCATACAATTGTTCAGCCGCAATCTGACCGGAGATGCGCTGGTATGGTACTCAAAGCAACAAACAAAGAAGCGGACGAGCTGGAAAGCAATGGCTTGAGACTTTGTTGACAGTTTAGGGCACAACACTGATGCTATTCCCGATCGGTTCTATTTGGAGTAGTTGAAGAATAAGCCATTCGAAACCTTCTGAGAATTTCCAACTAGGCGGAGTGCTGAAGCCACCAAAGTCCAACATCCCATGGAAGACACCGAGATAGTGGCAACCTTCATCCGCATACAAGAAGACGTCTACTTTTACAAGATGTTGAATTTGCAAGACAAGAAGTTTGGTGACCTGATCAAGATAGGAGATATGGTCGAAGATGGACTGAAGACTGGCATGATCGTTAGTTTGACTGCATTACAAGCCACTAATAAAGCCCTACAAGCTGGAAGCACTACCACATCAAGAAAGAAGAAGGATGATGTCTCCTTCGTGGCTGCATCACTCGATCATTCTCCCAACCACAATCACTACTACCAAATACCTCATCTATCATACCCGTACATTCCACCCATATCTACCTACCCAGTTTACAACACTCAACCCATGTTCCAAAACCCACCACCACAAAGGCCACCATCCTCACAAAGCCCTAACTATCGAAATGACAACGCCTATTAACCAAGGCCTCACGCCAACAACAAGCCAAGACCCAAAAGAAACTATACCCTATTGGTCGAGTCCCGCACTCAATTGTTTGAGAGACTCAAAGTAGCCGGCCATATACAACCCGTACCATTCAAAATTCCTGATAGGATGACACCCTATTTTGACCAAACCAAAACTCGTACCTATCACTCTGGAGGACCTGGTCATGATACTGAAAAGTGCTACGTCTTAAGGGACAACATACAAGACTTGATCGATCAAAAGGTGATACACTTGAAAACTCCAAATGTGCACAACAATCCTTTGCCTAATCACGGAGACAATAAGGTGAATCTGATCGAGTTAGATGAAGAATGCAACCTGGAAGGGACCATTGTTAAAGCAAAATGAGACACACCGGCACTTGCCTCAATTGCTCAAGCCGCTACAGCACCAGAGCCCATCGAGGTAGAAGTGGCTCCAAAGTTCTATGTTGATGTGGTTCCCCCGTACAGTGACAAGGCGGTACTATGGGACTATTAAATGGAGAAGAAAAACAAATCAGCGGTAGAGACTAATGCTGCACAAGGAATGACTAGGAGTGGGAGGATTTATACTCCCGAGCATCTCGCTCAAGGTAGACGAGGCATCAACGAGGAGGAGTCCGAAGAATTGTGAAAGAAAGTACAAGCAAAGGAATACTCTGTGGTTGAACACTTGGGCAAGACTCCAGCGCAAATCTCTATTTTAGCCTTACTCCTCAAGTCGGAGAGCCACCGAAATGCTTTGATGAAAGTGTTGGACGAAGAACATGTTCCGGTGGACACCTCCGTTGAAAACCTGGCTAGCATGGTCGGACAAGTCATGCAAGCCAACCGAATTTCTTTTCACGAAGATGAGCTGCCACCTGAAGGGTTGAGCCACAACAAGGCTTTACACGTTACTATCAAATGAATAGATTGGTTCGTAGGAAGAGTCCTGATTGATGGAGGTTCTGGTCTGAACATATGCCTGTTCATCACTCTGAAAAGAATGGGAATTGATCAAAGCAAGATAAGAGAAAGTGACATGAAGGAGAAGGCGTTTGATGGATCGCAAAGAAGCACTATTGGGGAAATTGACCTGACTATCATAGTTGGTCCCGTGGAGTTCTCTGCCAAATTTGATGTCATGGACATCTCCGCTTCTTATAACCTGCTACTGGGAAGACCTTGGATTCACATGGCTAGAGCAGTGCCTTCCACATTGAACCAAATAGTTAAATTCGAATGGGACCACAAAGAGGTGGTACTGTTCGGTGAAGGGAACAACTCCATTTACAATGAGAAAACCATACTAGCAATCGAAGGGAATGCTCCTGATGGGCATACCTTCTATACTGTAGAGCTCGTGGGAGCAGTGAATGGCACTCGAAGAGGACGTCGAAAAAATTACAACCTGAATTGGAATTCCATAGACACAATCCAAAGAGGTTACACCACACATTTTGTTCCTAAGCTGGTCAACACACCGCCTGGGGTTGAAGAAACGAAGAGAAATTTTTATAGTGCCTACTGGGATGGCGGAGGCAAAGGCTATGAAGGGAGGAATTTAGTTTGGGAGCCAGTCATATCTGATTGGGGAGTGCCCTTATATGAATTTCATGAGACATTACTGGATAAGACAGAAAAGCGGTCGATGTACTCACCTGATGCCCGTCCCAATTAAAAGTGTATCTCTGAAGAAACAAAGGGAAAGCAAGTGTGGATACCCAAGGCGCCCGAACCTATGGAGGTAGTGATTGAAGAGCCATATGTGCTCCCACAACCTGCAAAATGGCCTGGAGACTGGGTCATAAGCATTATGATAAAGCAAGGCTATGAACCCGGTTAAGGTTTGAGCAAGAACCTGGATGGCATGGTTGAGTCGATTAAAATTGTGATGAGGCCCGACAATGAGAAGACTAGCGTAGGGTACATTATGACCTACGAGGAGAGCATAGAAGAAGCATCACTGGATTTCAAGTTCTATAAGAAAAGCACCAAGACTCTCTTACATATTTTCGTCTCGTCTGGATACTTGGATGACCGAAAACAGGAGGTGTCCGCAACGCAAAGGGTGGAGCCAAAGATAGCTGATGTTGAAGAAGACCTGCTGGCTAGAGTGCAAGAGCTGTTCATATCTGACGAAGACTGCTGTGTGATCCTGGAAGAACATGTTGAACCTCCTGGGCTGACAAAGGCTGGATCTGGAGCCGTAGTTAACAACTAGATCAGCAACCTGGCCCGAGCTTACCGTGGACCTTGGTAGAGCTGAGGGATAGAGTTTATTTCATGCTTTCTAAAATAAAACCCGAATTTGAGTCGTGGGATTTGCATTTTCATTCTTGTTGCACATGTCTCCCTACAAAATTTGTTTTGCAAGGATTCATAAATAAAATATCACACTATTTCCCGTCTCACTTTTGTTTTAATCTTTTAATTTTGAAATATTTTATTTTTCAGCATTCGAACAAATAATCCCATTGAGTCCACAATCGCAGCGTGCGATGAACAATGGAGCTTGAGGAAACTGGGTCCGATTATGATGACTTTGACGAAACCACAAAAGAGGAAACTGAAAGATTTGAAAATAAGCCTAAGCCAAACCTAGTGACAAGGATGAGTGTGCACCTCACTGCCGAAGATAAAAAGCGGTACACTGAGTTTCTTAAAGAATATGAGGAGGTATTTGCCTGGTCGTACGATGACATGACTGGTATAAGCACGGATGTGGTAGCTCACAAATTATCTATCAATCTGGGCTTTCCGCTGATCAAACAAAAGGCCGAAACTTTCAAGTCAACAGTTTTGTTAAAGATTGGGGAGGAGGTAACCAAGCAGCTCAATGCAGGAATCTTGAAAACAGTCAAATACCCAACTTGGCTAGCTAACATTGTCCCAGTGCCGAAGAATGATGGGAAACTCTGAGTTTGTGTGGATTACAGGCATTTGAATAGAGCAAGCCCGAAAGATGATTTTTCTTTTGCCAAATATACACATCCTGATTGATAATTGCGCGAAACATGAGCTACAATCCTTCGTGGACTGTTTCGCCGGTTATCATCAAGTGCTCATGGATGAGAAGGATGCCGAGAAGACAATTTTCACCGCATCTTGGGGAACTTATTGCTACAAAGTTATGCCGTTTGGGTTGAAGAATCCTGGGGCAACTTACATGAGAGCAATGACAACTATGTTCTATGACTTGATTCACAAAGAGATTGATGTCTACGTGGATGATGTGATCATCAAATCAAAGAAGAGTTCAGAGCATCTCAACAACTTGCGCAAGTTTTTCAATCGCTAGCGAAAGTATAATTTGAAGCTAAATCCAGCAAAGTGTGCTTTAGGTGTTCCAGCAGGGAAGCTCCTGGGTTTCATCGTCAGTAGAAGGGGTATCGAGCTGGATCCATCCAAGATCAAAGCCATCAAAGAATTTCCACCGCCAAAAAGCAAGAAAGAGGTTATGAGCTTCCTGGGAAGTCTTAATTACATCAGCCGGTTCATAGCACAATCCACTGTCATCTGCGAGCCAATCATTAATCTACGGAAGAAAGACACAACGATCGAGTGGACGGAGGACTGTCAAAAAGCATTCGATCGAATAAAGGAGCACTTGTCTTGCCCGCCTGTGCTGGTTCCACCCGAGCCTGGGCGACATTTGATCTTGTACCTGTCTGTGGTAGATTCGGCATTTGGTTGTGTATTGGGGCAACATAATTCAACTGGAAGAAAGGAAAAAGCAATATACTATCTAAGCAAAAAGATCACCCCCTACGAGGCCAAATATACGTTACTGGAACGCACGTGCTGTGCGCTGACTTGGAAAGCGCAAAATTTGATGCAGTATTTGACATCTTACTCAACATTGCTAATATCAAGGATGGATCTTCCAAAAAACCAATGACTGGAAAATTGGCTAAATGGCAAATGCTGCTCAGTGAATTTGACATCACTTTTGTCACTCAAAAAGCGGTAAAAGCTCAGGCACTGGACGATCATATGGCCGAGAATCCGGTGGGAGATGACTATGAACTGTTGCACACCTATTTCCTCGATAAAGAGGTCATGTTCGTAGGAGAAGATATCACTGGGGAGTATGATGGTTGGAGGCTATTTTTCGATGGAGCAGTGAATTTCAAAAGAGTCGGCATTGCAGCAGTTTTAGTTTCGGAGACTGGACAACATTATCCCGTCACTGCCAAACTAAGGTTCCCTTGCACCAACAACATGGCGGAATATGAAGCTTGCATTTACGGTCTTAGAATAGCGATAAACATGAACATACAAGAGCTGCTAGCGATCGGAGATTCTGATTTGTTGATTCACCAAGTCCGAGAAGAATGGACAACAAAGAACTCCAATGTACTGTCGTACCTTGAGTACATAAAAGAGTTGAAGCAAAGGTTCACCAAGATAGAGTTCCGGCATGTACCCAGGCTACAAAATGAGTTCACGGATGCTTTGGCCACCATATCTTCCATGATCAAACATCCCGACAAGAACTACATTGACTCAATACCCGCGACAGTAAGGAAGCAGCCAGCATATTGTTATCATGTAGAAGAGGAATCAGACGAACAATCTTGGTTCTACGACATCAAAGGGTTGCTCAACGACGACATTTACCCTAAGGATGCAACAAGTCTCCAAAAGAAGACACTGAGAAGGCTAGTAGATGGTTTCTTTTTTAACAGAGAAGTTTTGTAGAAAAGGACATCTGGTATGGGATTGTTGAGATATGTGGACGCCAAAGAAGCGGCTAAATTGTTGGAAGAAATACACTCTGGGACGTGCGGCCCACATATGAACGGTTTCGTGCTTGCAAAGAAGATTTTGAGGGCTGGCTATTTCTGGATGACAATGGAGCATGATTGCATAAAGCATGCAAAGAAATGTCATCAATGCCAAGTACACGGAGATATGATTCGAGTGCCTCCTAATGAATTAAATATCATGGGATCACCTTGGCCTTTTGCTGCCTGGGGAATAGATGTCATAGGACCTATCGAGCCAGCCGCTTCCAATGGACATCGTTTCATATTGGTGGCCATTTATTATTTTACCAAATGGGTGGAAGCTCCATCGTACAAGTCAGCGACAAAGAAAGTGGTGTCAAACTTTGTCCTTGATAAGATGATCTGTCGGTTTGGCATACCTGAGTCGATCATTACCGACAATGGGTCCAATCTCAATAGTGACCTAATGAAAGCAACCTGTGAGGTTTTCAAGATCAAGCACCATAATTCGACCGCATATAGACCCCAAATGAACGGTGCAGCCGAAGCAGCCAACAAGAACATCAAGAGAATATTGCGCAAGATGACAGACAATTCAAAGCAATGGCACGAGAACTTGCCCTATGCTCTATTAGGGTACCGCACCACAATGAGAACATCAACGGGGGCTACCCCCTACATGCTGGTGTATGGCACTGAGGCGGTGATACCAGCAAAAGTCGAGATACCATCTTTAAAAATCATCAGAGAGACACAGTTGAAAGACGCTGAATGGATAAAAGGAAGAATGGAGCAATTGGCCCTCATCGATAGCAAAAGACTAAATGCAATTTGTCATGGGCAGTTATATCAGAGGAGAATGGCTAAGGCATTTAACAAGAAAGTTCAAGAGAGATCCTTCGAACCTGGGCAATTAGTACTGAAAAAAGATATTTCCCGATCAAGAAGAGGCAAAGGGCAAATTTGCACTAAATTGGCAAGGCCCATACATGGTTCACCGAGTTCTGAATGGATGAGCACTGATATTGGTAGAAATGGATGGAGAAGTTTGGCTGAATCCAATCAACTCAGACGCCGTCAAAAGATACTATGTATAAGAGCTTGTATTAATTAGTGATTCTGCAGTACACCATGTAATCTGAACTACGTCATGACCTGATTCCCCAGTGGGATACGTAGGCTACCTACTCAAGGTTCGGCCGCATAAATATAAAAAAATTTCCATTTTCCCATAAAGCAAACACTGGGGTAGAATTTCTGAGGAACTCTAAAAAATTCCTAGAAGACAAACTTAGTTGACACTGGGGCAGAAATTTTTGAGACCCCCTCAAAAATTTCAAACACAAATTGGGGCAGAATTTTGAAGTCGCCCTCAAAATTCATTCGATGGGGTTTGGAACGGCATGAAGAGCGGCGACTATGGCTTTACACAATGCAACTCGTGACACAGTGGGATAAAATATTTCACTTCACTTCTTTCTCATAAAAGTTTTCAAAAATATTTGCATTATTTACTATTTTAGGCATATCCCTATCAGCCCGGCCATGGTCCTGACACTCATGGGCAGCAAGCGCGAAGCAAGCCAAGAATTCACAAACCAAACCACCCCGCACAACTCACCAATCTTTCTTTGGATACAGTTACAAAAGATGTGCACATCGGAAACCCACAACGGACATATTTAGACAAAAATGATCAAATTCCTCCTATCCCATTTTAATTTGCTGAGAGTACACAGCCCGATATTGATTTGTACTTAAATTTGCTGAGGGTACACAACCCGAAGCGCCGATTGAGGGTACACAGCCCGATATCGATTTGTCATTTAAATTCCTTGTGGAGGGTACACATCCCAATGCATCGACCAAGGATACACAGCCCGATGTTGAATCTAACACTTGGCACAACAAAGGACACACAGTCGGGCATAGCAGACACAACTACATACGGTAAAAAATCCTGGAAAGACAATTCAGCACGATGGGAAGGTACGTTCTACATTCGCTTATACATACATTATTTTACAGATTCATCTTTATTGCAGGGTATACACTCAGACAATGCAAACATTACAACCTTATTTCTCAACAGTTCCCGTAAGTCAGAGGCACTCCTTTAGAGTCGTGACAAAATTGGCCGTACTGTCAACGTCTTTGCCCGAAGACTCTTTTGTCCCTCGGGCAAAGAAGGGCAGATGTTGACACTCAATTTTGTCCCTCCTATTTTTAAAGCAATGGTTTTCAAATTATGCCCACGATCGTGCATTTATTCTCGCCCCGTCCATTATTTCAAATTATCTTCTCATAATAGCCTGGTAATCAAAGCCATCTTCAAAAGCATCATCGCAAAGCATAGCAGTTTTTACAAAATATACGTTTCCATTTAAAATTCTGCAACCACCTCTATTTTTGATAAAATTACTCAAATCATTTTAAATCCTAAAATTACATTTTTTTATACGCTCCCTCTTAGCCATTCTAATGTTCTAAATTAATTCTATAATTTTTACCTATTTTATACAATTTTCATACCTATTTTATACTAGCTACACTAAATATACACTCCTATTTACACCTCACATATCCACGTCACTTATCCACGTTGTTGCCACGTCAAGCCTACGTGGCTTGATCCCAGCCCTCCATTCCACTGATCAGACGGCCAAAAACTAAATTTCCTTTTTTAATTACTCTACACCCGCCTGAAACCCTATTCCCCCCTCCTCATTTCCACTCAACATCACGCCGTGACCCTTTTCTCTCTCTCTCTCTCGAAAACTCCCACTGTCGTGACCATTTTTCGGTCGATTCAGCCGGTGAAATTTAGGGAAAATGGTATCATTGTGTTCCCCTCGTCATCCGCTGCAAAATCCATATACTTTTAGGTTATTTCGACCGAGGTGAAAATTGACCTCTCGTCGGCGAAGGTTTTCTGTCACCGAAAAAATCTCCGGACATGTCTAATCGGAGCCTAAGTTGTCATCATTGTTGGAGGAGGAGGGAAATCCCTCATGCGAATGTGATGGAAGCGGGTCAAGATTGACCCGACTTCGATTGAAAATGGGTACCCTAAATCTTTCTATTTTCTTTCATTGCCTATGTGATCGTTGAATCTGAATTTGCCTAAAACTTTAATTTTTAGTCGTTGATTAATTAGAAAAATTCATGAAAAGAGAATAGTTTGCCTTCACTGTGATTTATTGATTTAGACATCGATTGTTACTTGTTCATATGCTAGATTTAATTGTGATCTACACTCGAAGCTACTTTTGACATTCCATAAAGTTAGGGATTAGTACAGTTTCGATTTGATAGTGCCCTATTTTATTGCTAAAATGAACTTGGCTCTACACTCTATCAAAATACTTATTTTTAATGATTCTCGAAGGGCATTGTGATCCATTGTGATTGGGGGGATTTCATACTGATTCTTTATTTAAAACTTGTATGGAAAACTTGATGTTATTTAGGCTAATATCAATGGAATTTTATTTAGTATATGTGGAGGGTAATCCGAGCCTAAGACAATTTTAATCCCAATTTAATTCAACCTAGACACTGTTAAGACCAAGGAGGGAGTCCAAATCAGTTTGGGATTGGGTTTTGCCTTAACTCTGGGGTTTAATTAGTCTATTTTAGGAATAAGTACTTAAGGGTGCCTCCCTTACTTGGAAAGGATTTTGCCTTGCCTTTTTGTGTGACACCCGTTTGAATTCAAATTCCTATACCCAGACCTATGTAAATTTGGCCTCTCATTCACTAGATACACAGTTTTCTACATAGAAACATATAGAACACTTCACAGCCATACACTTTACTCTCTCTCTCTCTCTCTGACTGTCTTTCAAAATCATTGGAAAACCCCTGCCTGTTTGCTTTCTGGTTCTGCTTTTTGCAAGTATTAAGCATAACTTACAACTCTGTTTATTTGTTCCATACTGTTGAAGGTATTTCCCTATTCCTGACTACTTGTTGCCTTTACTTTAAACTTGCCTATGTCTGGTTGCCTAGTTTGTTTCTTCTTTGTCTGTGTTTGCACCACCTAAACTACATATTGCTTGTCTAAAACTTCACACCTTGATTCTGGGCTTCCTGTTAGTTTTTGTCAACCCTTGTACAGTTGTTAGGATGATCTAAAAAAATCATACCAGTATTACTAAATGCAGGGTATTGAATGAACGTGTTTTTCAGCATTTACACCCTACTTCTATGGATTTTTGAAGCCTAATCACTATGGTCATGGGCCACTTGGACAGTTCCAATTCAATAGAGCTTTAACACATGTTTCCATCTCTAGTATCCCCTTTATGTGTATTTTGATAGGATCCCTGTTTGTATCTGTGTTAAAATAGGGTGCATAAGCCTAGGCTTATGCACAAGGCTACACAGGGGCCATTCTTAACTTCTTCTCTTTCTATGTGTTGCATCATCTTCTAAAAAATGAAAACCTTGCATGCAAATCTAGTTTAGGTGATCATAAGCATGTTTACAAGTACGTAATAATCTGAATTCAATGTTTTAGTTATTGCTCAAGCCTTTTCGCGTGAAATCTGGACAGTTTTAAACAACAGGGGCTATCTGTGAAAGAACCCCTTCTGATCTGCTTATTTCTGCAATTTTAAACTGCCCCTTTTTGGATAAAAATCCGGGCCTAGAAACCATTTTAAAATATGGCCCTTATGTGCATAAAACTGTTTTTGATCCACTTTTACCTCTTATACACTAATCCAATAGTGTATAGGATGGTATAAAAGTATGGGGGTCATTATACAATCTACAAGTATTTTTAAAGGATATAATCTCACTTATCATGTATTTGCATGCTATCTATGTATAATTATGTGTGGCAGCACCTTTTATTTGCATCCTTGACTGCTCCGTGAACACCCTTCTCAAAAACAACCCATCATTTAAATACTTTTCAAAATTGACTCCCTAAACAAAAATAGCCATTAAGGTTAGGGCTCGACAATTAATAACGAGTCATACCGACTCTAAATGGCTAACATTTCATTTTAAAAACAACATCTATTCGGTTTTTGATAAAATGTGAAGTTATTCATGAAAACTGCCTATTTCCGTAAAATTACCCATTTGTAAAAACATATCTAAATGCTGAAATTGCACAAGTAAGCCAAAATTCAGTACCTTTTGCATGTTTAACTATACTTTCGATTAGGCATTTGTGTTAGAGGCCTTAAAATGCGATTAGGCATAAATATAGATTGTATGTGTAAAACTTAAAGCCTATTTGTTATTTAAACTTGTGTAGATATACTTTAGACATGAAAATGGCCTTTTAAGTTAGTATTGTCTATAATAATGCTCGCAACCTTACTAAGACATCCCAAAATATAGACTCGGGCGGGAACCACTTTTCGTAGGACTCGAGGAAGTGCCTAACACCTTCTTCCCCGAGTCATTTTGACTTCTTACCCTTCGAATCTCTGAAACCGGACTAGTATGATAATTAAACTCAACCTTAGATGCTTAGGTGGCCTAATACACATTAGAAAACTATATTAGCTGGCGACTCCAATTCTTGAACTCAAATGAGATACCCAGCCAAATCCGAAACCTAACTCGCTCCGAGTTGAGTCTAAAATCGGGTATGACAGTGTGAACTGACTTTAACCCACTTTAACCTCTTGTACACTAATCTAATAGTGTATAAGGGGGTATGACTATTGGGGTCACTAGTACAAACTATTATATATATGTTTTTAAGGTATATTACCACGTGTTCACGTACTTGTATGCTTATACACTTATATTTATGTGCGACAGACTCCATGTGCATTTGTGTGCTTCTATGAGCTTTCTTTTCAAAAACAGCCCCTGTTATACATGTATATCTTCGCAATAGACACCAAAAAAATAGCCATTAAGTTTAGGACTCGACAACTAATGACGAGTCACACCGACCGTAAAAAGCTGACATTTTATTTCAAAATAACCTCAATCTTTTTTTCTAACCCAAAACTATTTTTTACCAAAACTGGCTTTTTTGCAAAGCTTCTGCGAAACTGGTTATTACTGCAAATTATAAATGTATATAAACAGATCTAAACTATGTCTTGCAAAACTGGCCCGTTTAACTAAATTCTTGTTAATTTGAGGCTAAATGTGCGATTAGGCATAGGGCTTAGGCCGTCCCTGCAATTTTAAAAGCCCAATTGCATATATCTGCTATCCTTATACATTATTTTGCAAAATAGACTAGATTCCTTGAACAATTGTGAATTTGACTCTATGATTTAAGCAATATAACTATCCATAACTTGCATATACATCCCAAAATATAAATTCGGGCGGGAACCATCTTTCATGGGACTTGGGGTAAGTGCCTAACACCTTCTTCCCCGAGTCATTTGGACTTCTTACCCATTGTATCTCTGAAAATAGACCAGTTTAATAATGAACTTAACCTTAGACGCTTAGGTAACCTAATACACCCTTGGAAACTATATTAGGTGGTGACTCCAGTTCTTGAACTCAAACGAGTTACCTAGTCAAATCTGAAACCTGACTCGCTCTGAGTTGAGTTTAGAATCGAGTATGACAGAATGACGACTCTGCTGGGGATATTCAAAGTCCTAACAATAACGAGTCTTTAATTTTTGGATTATTTGATTATTATCTTTTTTTTTTTTTTTTTAGCGAATATCACCAAGCTATTAGCTTAGTGACAAATTTTATTAATAAAAACAAAACATAATTAGGTCTTTACAAACTAATAAAATAAACAACAACTTGTGGAGACTAAATAACGTAACTAGTGCACTCCTATGTATTTTCTCGTGTAAACTATATCCCCAATTGGGTTGAACATGATAACATGTTAATACCACCAATATGAAGACATAATTTACAAAAACAAAATACTTAAAAAATTGTGCACTAGTTGCTAAAATGAATTGTAAATAAATAAGTCAATGTAAATAAGTAATGGGCAATTAGTGCACTCTATTTGCTCGTGCAACTGAAAATCACCAGCTTGGAAACTTGTCCAACGTAAAAACAGCCAACCACGTGATGCATAGCACCCTTCACACTCATCGAAGCAGCCCATTAGAAGCTCGTGCATTAGCATCTCATCCAAATTAAAAGTAGTGTGCAGTAGAATCTCGTTCCAAGTAAAAGCATCGTGACCAAAACTTGGCAACCTGAAGCAAGCCACTCCACAAGCAAATCTGTAAAGCAAAACATGAGTAAGTGTGCACGAGTAACAACAAAGGAATCTGCGTCCAAAGAGTGAATGGTGAGGCACCGATGTTGCACTCTTCAAACCAACAAAGAGTTGCCCAAGAGAACCACGGCCAATGTCGCATAGCAGGCAATACCATAAGATTGTCATAGCTGCACCAAAATAGAAAACCAAGGCATATAGTTGAAACCATATCGCAGCTAATGGAAAAGTTGAAGCAGCGAAACAAACGAGCACAGCATCCATCTCGTCAAGGTAGCATAAACGCTGCAGCACACATTGATTAAATTGTAGGGGGACGCCAGTAAAACGCTGCAGCTTAACTCCCTTGTCCAACCAACACCAAGCTCCTTGCCAACTGCCTGTAGCTTTAAGAACCATGAAAAATTGTACCAGCTGGGGTCCACATAGATTGTACCAGCTGGGGTCGAGCAGACAAAGCGAGTAATTGTTGCTAGGTAACTCCAACGTAGCCAGAACAAAGAAAACCACGTTGCTGCAGCAAACCAAGCGCTGTAGCTCAGTCGATCAAAGACTAAATTGGAGACTCCCCTATGCGAGATAAACCCAGCAGCGTCCTCAAGGAAATGTAATATCTTCTTCTCAACCATAAGCTTGGTCACGACATTCAACATGAAGAAAACAGTGACCAACTTGAACCACGAACAACACTGCCTCATAATGCAAAAATTAAGCTGCAGCTCCCACCTGTGTGTTGACAAAACTGGACCAAAAGAACTGGCACAACGTTGCACAAACTGCATCGCTTCGTCGCGTCTGGAATAACACAGGTTCAATCCAGCTTTCGTCGCGTTACCAAAATAAAGACTGGAACAAACCAGGTGCAAAGATCGTTGACGCTCAACACTGCATCCAATTTGATAATGATTCCCAGGACAAACAAAGTGCAAGGCAATGCACCTAAAAAACAGTACATCACACTGCCAAGCTTCCTTCAACATGTATAACCTACAAAATGAACACACAATGTTAGTTAAAAACCAAAGCTCCTCCTCAACAAGACCCAACTGCACCATGTTTCATTATTTTTGCTCGATACGTAGGTAATTGCGCCTTGTCCCAATTCACAATCCTCCTCCCATTGACACCCAAATCTGTGAAGCTAAAGAGCTCTACTTCATCAATCTCATACGCCAAATTTGCCAAGTAGTCTGCCAACCTATTCCCTTCACGAAACACATGCGCAAAACTGAAAATTCCACTACTTCTCATCTCCACAATGTCATCAATTATCTCAGCTATGCTCCAAGCGACATCCCAAACACCTTCAATAATGTTTTTAAGGAGCAGCGAGTCCGTCTCAATTATGATAGGTGAGGTAACATTTTCTATAGAATATCTCATAGCCTCTCGAATAGCATAGGCTTCCGCCATCACATTCGAACCCTCTCCAATCAATTGAGCCTTAGCATACACCAAATTACCTTCATGGTTTCGCAAGCAAAACCCAAAGGAATTCAAACCCGGGTTACCTCTACACGCTCCATTCGTATTACACTTAATATATCCCATGTCTGGACACTTCCAAAGCACTTTGATATATTTAAAACGTGGTCTGAATTCATCAAGAAACTTAACCAACAAGGGCCAATCATTAGGAGCATGCTGCATACCTGGAAAACGGACCACCAAAAATTTATGCAAGTTTCAATTTACCTCATGAACAACACGCTTGAAAGATACACGACCTCCATGAGCCAATGTGTTGCGCCTTTTCCATAGTTCCCAAAAAACAAATGCTGGAATAGCTCGACAAAGTAGTCGAAGCCGTGGACGATGTCTACACTTCCAAAACTTGTTAATTACTTGTCGAAACCTCCAATCCTGGATCACAAACCCCATTGCATTTGCATAGTACGACCACACATTTTTAGCCATAGAACTCGTAATAAATACATGATCACGAGTTTCCTCTTTTGGATGCAGACAACACCAACAACGGGATGGGATATTAAAACCGATACGCTTCAACTCATCATCCAATGGTAGCTTATGTTTCCACGCACGCCATAGTGCAAATGCAACCTTAAAGGGAATACCTTTCAACCAAATTAATTTATAAGCATCATTTACAGTACCCTTACCCCTCAAGTAATGATATGCACTGCTCACTGTAAATTGTCCATTGGAATTAAGTTCCCACGAAGCCTTATCCCTTGGTAGCAAGACATTCCCTGGCTGAATATTATCAATAACATGCTACGCCAATTCATCAGGTAGCGCCTCAAACAACAGCTGCTGATTCCACCCATTTGCATTGTAGAAATCCTTCACCACATTCAATTCTTCCTTTATGTAAAACCTGCGAGGTACAACAAAATACAACGCGCCTAAAAGCGACCAATTATCATACCAAAAATGTGAAGATCCTTGCTTTACATGCCAAATAATCACATGATCAACCATTTCCCTCACAAGTAAAATTTTTTTCCAAATAGGAGATCCAGCAGTGTATGGCACAGTAGAGTAATGAATTTTTTTACAATACTTATTGGCCATAAAAGTACCCCATAAAGAAGTCCTTGTCCTAAAATTCCACCATAACTTTGCCAAAAGAGCATTTGCAACATCATACAAAGACTTAAAACCAACACCCCCCTCAGCTGGAGGTTTACACAAAGTCTCCCAGGAAGCCCAATGCCTCCTTGAATGCTCCTCAGAATTGTTCCAGAAAAAATTAGCAAATATTTTATGAATTTGATCAATAACACTAACTGAAGGATTGGTTGCAGACAACAGATGAATAGGCATACTTTGTAGGACATGCATAATTAAAACAGCCCTACCTCCATAAGACAACATCTTTGACTTCCAGGATTGCAACTTCTTCCTAATCTTTGACACCAGATCATTAAACTGAGCTTTATTTTTTCTTTTATGCGTAACAGGACACCCTAAATAAGTAAAAGGAAAGGTACCTCTTGGAATTTGAGAAATATGCTCCACCCTATCAACAATGTCCTGCCGCACCCTGTGATACAAAGAGACAGCACTCTTTTCTTTATTAATCTTCTGGCTACTGGCACCCTCATAAGCATCCAACACCCCCATAATCAGCCGCAGTGAGGTAGTATCTGCTGAAGAAAATAAAATAATATCATCTGCATATGTTAAGTGATTGATAGGAGGGCTCCACTTAGGCATAGCAAATTCTTTGAACATAGCATTCTGGTGCAAAGCATTCAGAGCCCTGGACAACACCTCAGCTGAAAGAATAAATAAAGTAGGAGACAGAGGGTCCCCTTGCTTCAAACCCCTGGATGAATTAAAAAAGCCATGAGGTTGGCCATTAAAAAGAATAGAATACCAATTGTTAGACAAAAGCCTCCAAACCATATCAATGCATCTTTCACCAAATCTCATCTTCCTAAGAACTTTAGTCAAAAACAGCCAGGACACACGATCATAGGCCTTCATCATATCAAGTTTGATTACAACATTGGCCTCTTTAGCTCTCTTTCTAATATCATGAATGATCTCCTGAGCCAGCAGCACATTCTCAACAATACTCCTTCCCCTAACAAAACCAGCCTGTGTAGGAGATATCAGATCAGGTAACAAATCAACTAACCTGTCGTGTAAGACCCTGGAAATCACTTTGTTTGAGAAATTACTCAAACTAATAGGCCGGAGATCAGAAAAGGTAGCAACATTAGGCTTCTTGGGGAGTAGCACTAAATTTGTATGGGATACAAATCTAGGTATTTCATGTCCCACAAAGAAAGCCTGCACCATACTAGTAAGATCAGCAGCTATGACATCCCAGCAGACTTGATAAAACCTCCCTGTAAGACCATCAGGACCTGAAGCACTGTCACCATTCAGGCCAAATACCGCATTCTTCACCTCTTCCAAAGAAGGAATTTCTTCAATAGCAAGATTCTGCTCTGCGCTAACCATTTCAGGGACATGTAAAAGCAAATCAAAATTCAAATCCTGACCATCATTAGCAAATTGTTGTTGAAAAAATCCCACAGCTTCAGCAGCCATATCTTCTTCAGCATTAAGCCAATTTCCAAGCCTATCCTGAATTCTATGAACTTTGAGCTTCTTCCTCCTGCCTTGTACCTGAGCATGAAAAAACTTAGTGTTTCTATCACCATCTTTGAACCACTGAAAACCTGCTTTTTGCTTCCAAAATTCTTCTTCAAAATGCAACACCCTTTTCAATTCAGCTTCAGCTTTCTTCAATTGCTCTCTATGATATGCATCAGGTGCCTCTTCAAGCTTGAGCTCATGAGCTTTAATAATATCTTCAAGTGAAGCAATTTTCTGAAAAATATTACCAAAAGTAGCCTTGCTCCATCTTGACAAAGCCTGTTTCACTTTCTTCAGCTTCCTGTGAAAAATAATGAATGGATCCCCTACACAATCACACACCCAGTTATCCTTCACAACCTGTAAAAAGGAGTCATTCTCAACCCAGAAATTAAGAAACCTGAAGGATTTAATAATATTAGCCGAATCAGTAGAGCATTTAATCAACAAAGGAGAGTGGTCAGATCCAGTCCTGGCAAGGTGTTCAATGTCAATCTTAGAAAAGATTTCCATGAAATCCTGATTAGCAAAACATCTATCAAGCCTCTTCAACATAAACTGATTCTCAATTCTTCCATTCCACCAGGTATAAATAGAGCCAGAATAGCCTAAATCAGTCAACCCACAAGCTGCAATAGAAGCAGCAAAGTCATCAACTTCTGGAGTTAAAACAGGAAGTCCCCCATATTTTTATTCTTCAGAAAGGATGACATTAAAGTCACCTCCAATCAGCCACGGCTTCACCATAGTAGAAGACAAGAATTGTAAAGAATCCCACAATTCCAATCTTTCAGCCCTGTCACACTTAGCATAAACCAATGTAAGAAAAAAATCCTGAGCCTGTGCAATATGGTGCAATTTTAAAGTAAGTTGTTGCTCTTGATCATCCACCACTGTCACTGCATAATCATCTCCAATAAAAGCCCAAATTTTACCATTGACATTAGTAAAGGACCAATGCATAACCAGTCTCATACCATAATATTGAACTCTACAGGGTCCCTGAAAAGGCTCAAGTAATCCTATAAAATCAAAATGATGGTGCCTGTGCAAAGTAGTCAACCTTGTAAACGCCTCCTGCGTATTAACTGATCGAATATTCCAAATCAAAGCTTTATTCATCATCAAACTTTTAATTTAGAACTCCGAACTGGCTGTATTCTGGCAATTGGCCCAGGGTCTTTTTTATTACGTCTGAAAGGTTTTTTTGGTACATCTCTAGGTGACAAGTCACCTTCCCTGGCCATATGTATGAAGTTGTGGACTGTTGATTCCTCCTCCTCATCATCAATATCAGCTGCATCTCCCACATCATCGTGCATTACAAGCTGTTTAATAGGTGAGTGTCTTTCTTGCCTTTGCAAAATATCTTTACCATCACTGAGTTCTAGAGATTTTAGCAATAGTTTTTCCTCCTCAGTAAAATTCTCCTTACAAATTCCCTTGGACAAGCTCTCATCAGATTGCAAATTAAAACCAGTGTGCAAATTAATCAATTGAGACGGAACTGATTTGTCTGAGGTATTAAGAGGCACATGCTCTTCAATGGGATTGCCTTTTGAAAGCAGAGGAATATCTGGGGAATGCAAAATCACATTCTCTGTGGTCTGCATCTTATTACTTCGACATGAAGCATTTAACTGGGCAGTCATTATTTTTAAGTTTTCCAAAGGAATCAAATCATCACGAGTCAATGGAGCAATACCCATAGCCTTAATGAGAAGACTCTGCACGTCTGCATTAACTACATGGGAACCTTTAGCTCCTTTAAAATCTTTACCACACGAACCTCCAGCTTTTAAAGCGTGCCCATTAAATGCATGCAAACCCTTAGCTTTAGAAGCTGAAATTAATGCACTCCCATCAGGATTAGGAGATACCATTAATTCCATTCCCAACTCTGACTCGTTAACAAGCACACGTGGGGAATCACTCTCACCTTCAGCATTAATTCCCATCGAACCCCCAGCTAACGCGTCGTCATCCTTCAGCTTTAAACCCACTGCATTAAACGCTTTCTCATTAACTTCCCCAGCAGCAAATTTAACACCCTCAGCTTTACTCCCAGAAGTAATAACTCCCCCCTTAACTCCTACTAAATCTTTGTCTGCGCCATAACTACTCCCAGCTTTAATATTTCCCAAGTCTTGATTTTCGGGCACATTAACTCGACCCTCATGTGTGGAAAAATCCAACCGTTGAAGACCTAAATCCTTTGCTGCATCATCCACAATAACAACACCTCGAGAGCATAATAGATTTTTGGCAAGGGTCCCCGTTCCTCCAGCTTTAATGCGATTCTCATTCACCTTCACAACACCCTTCAGCTTTAATGCAGTTAAATCTTTGTCAAAAAATTTACCACCTCGTTCTTTTGCAAAATCTTTGTCCTGGGATAAATCACCCCCAGCTTTAATATGTTCAACGTTTGTAGCATTCACCTCTGTTGGACGCAACTCCTCTTCATCTTGTAACACCTCAAAGGCGTTAATATTACGTGCAGCTTCCTTAACACCCACTTGATCTTGAATGGTAACACCACCATTAGTTTTCTTCCTTGTCACAACCTGCCACGCATTTGGATCCCTATAAGGATTTTGTCGTCGTACATTAGCCACCTTCCTGCCTAAGTTTTCATTATAATCTTCAGTGCGCGTAACATTATTCACACGACTTGGCCCAGGATCCCCAACAACTTTGCCACTTTTCAACACTTTCAAGCCTTGTTGAACTGCACCTTGTCCTCCATTATTGTCACCTTGCTCATTAGAATCTTCATATAATCCTGGGTGCAGCACACAACATTCATCATCGACATGACCTTGCAAGCAACATTGAGAGCAATATTTTGGGAGGTAGTCGTACAGGATTTTAATACACTTCGACTTCTTCTTCCCCGTTTCTTCATCAACTTCGACAATATCAATTTCATGCGGCAAGTCTCCTAACAAATCAATCTCCACTTTTCCTCTAGCACAACTAGGTCGTGTATGATTGAACGTTGCTGCATCCAAGTGTAGAGGCTTGCCAACTGCCAAGGCTAAGGAAAAAATACATTCCTTCACAAAAAAGTTAGGTGGCAGGTTGGGAAAGGATATCCAACCTATAGCAATTGAGGTCTCTTTTCTAGGATCACACCAAGGATCCCACTTAAGTGTTCTCATCAAGAAAGATTGACGACCAAGAGTAAGCCAATGACCTTTAGAGAGCAAATTCACATAATATTCAAAGAGAGAACAACGGATGAGGATACTCCTATAGTCTAAAGAACCAATAACACAATGTCCACGAATCTCACATTGAGTAGGAATCACTTTACGAAGATCATTCAACTCCGGCGAGCCGTACATAAACTTTCCAATAATACCATATATCAACTTGGTAGAAACGATGGACTGTTGAACCTCACGCTTGTTCCACATCATGGTAGGGCGTCCATTAAGCTTTTGTGGATGACGAACTGGAAGCACGGGAGCTTGGGCAGCTTGGGTTTCGATCGTTTGTGTTGGTGGAGCTACCGTAGCAGCGTAGGAGGCCGTGAGTGGATTTGGGGTGGGTTGGGACGTTATGGGAGGTGGTGTATTGGAATGTGCAACCCCAGTGGGGGGCTGCCCAGTGGCCATGTTGGCCATGGAAGACGTCTAGACTCGGCAGCAAAGAATCGCCCTTGAATCGCCAGGGAGCGCCAAAACCTAGAGAGAAAAAACCTAATTTTGCGGTAAGCTGATTATTATCTTGTTATTCATATTATTATGATTTTACTAACTTGGTTTCTTTTTTTTTTTTTTTGGGTTTCTTTTTCCTTTTATTTTATTTATTTATATGAATTTGAATTTGATGTAATCTCGGCATGTTTCACTCATACTCTCCCACTACTGGAAAACGACACTTTGCACACACACGGGCGATTACGTGAATCCCACGGTCGCTTCACCACAAAAAACCTTTTAGGAGGGACATTTTGGAATATAGTTGGTCTGTGCTACAACCAACAATTTCAAATGGTCCCACCCCTTGGCCATCCACCTTGGGGAACCGTGTCTATAATTACTCCACTCTTTGAATGTAATGAGCATGCATCATACCGTAGGAAGGGCTCTCCGTGAGCCGTCTAGTTTTCAACTTGTCCAAATTATTTGATGGGTTTATAACCCCGAAGGAACGTTTGGACATGTTTATGTGCATTTGAGAGAAAAGAAAAGAAAAGAAAAAAAGAGGTAAAAGAAATATGAGAAAAAAATAAAAAACACATTTTGATTTGTCCGATTATTCACAAAAGGGAAACTAGCAGAGCCGATTCGGGGATCGGTGGGATGCCGTAGCTTTAAGAGATAGGGGCAGAGGTAATCAGAAAGGCTTTTTAGGAACGAGGCCCCCTCCATCCTATGTTGTAAAAGGGAAGTGCAGATCTTTATCTTTCTGCAACACTCTTCCGACTTGATGCCGCCCCTGAATCCACAAGTACCGGCTTGATTACCCTCTAAGATAAGAGGAGGATATAGAAGCAGATTTAGTTGCTGGTAGGAGCGAGTCTACCCTGCAAAGAGGCTTCTCGCTTATCCCCATTTTCAAATGAGGAGATCCGACGTCAAGTGTAGGAATTGGGTATTTTAATCCTCACAATGAGTCAAAAGTTTCACCATTTTGGAATGACTATGGGCGCACCTCTTTTTTAAACTAGTTGGTGGAATAATTTGTCATTAGGCGAGCAAACCAGAGTACGTCAACATTTGGGTCATTTCGTTTCCCTATTAGAAATAGAACCATGTAGAGAAATGATTGAAGCGTCGGTGTCATTTTGGGATGAAGAACTAAATGTGTTTAGATTTAGGGACGTTGAGTTAACGCCTTTGTTGGAAGAAATAAGAGGGTTCGTGTAACACTCGGCCTTAGACAAAAATCGTTGGCAAGGGGGTCGCATTCTAGCACCTAGTGTTCCCACAGCCGAGGAGTTTCGTAACAAATTAGGGATGGTGACAAGTGTGGATTTAGAGTTTTATAACAAAAGAAAATACCCTTTTTGAATCGATCCTAAACTAGGATTAGGAAGATAACAAGAATTTAAAGAGATAAAACCAAGACCCGATTTGATTAATTTAGAAATAAGAAAAAAAATTAGGGATGAGCCTAATCACCCCCCTTAAATACATAATCAAAAAGAACAAATACTAATTAGTCCTCATTTGAATTAACATTCAATTAATTCAATTACAAACCAAGGAAATAAAGTGCTCAAGCAACATGCTTAGCCAATGTTTACTCACATCATTCATCATCAAAAATCTAACTAATGAATAAACATTCAATTAGGCTATTTATAGTGCCTAGGTAATGACAATGATAAATGGACTAAAAAGCCCCTAATGTTGATTCTGGAAATCTGGTCTTCCGCCCTTCAGCACGATTGTGCTTGTGTACTCACGATCGCGGACTATGACTGAATCCCTTTGCGTGATCGCGTCCTTGGAGTCGCGATCGCGAAGCATACGTAGAACTCCAGAATCCAGCAAGCTCCATCTGCTTGTTTGGCCAATCCTTTGGCTTGATTCTTGGCTTCCAAGCCCTTTTGAAGATTTCCAAGCTCCGGACGTCGAGCATGAACCCTCCACGGCTTAAAGTACCAATCCAGATCGCATCATTCCCTCCTTCTTTAAAGGAATTTGTCCTCAAATTTGTACCTTGCAAAACCATGACGCGAATGAGTAACAACTCAACAATTTTCCAAGCACTACACAATAAAGAGAATGGGACAAACTCACATACTCATCCTCAAAGTGCACACTCTTATGATTTAACCAAGCATTAAAGTCATTCATAAAGAACATTTTTTCAATTCCAACATCAAAAACTTGGATATAAAAGCAAGAATAAGCAAGATCATTCACATAACAAGCTTCATTTTTAGACCCATTCAACTCATGCCAAGCCTCCATTGACAATTTTTCACTCTTAACATTAGACGCTCTAGCAAAATCTACTTCAAAATTATGCTCAAGACTAGGAATAAAGAAAGTAAAGAAATTGACACTAAAACTAGCATCTATTACTTTACCACTACAATCACTAATGCCTCCCTCCTTCTTTAATGGGAAATCTTCACCTTTGGACGACTTCCAAACATTAGACAAGCTTTCAACAAACATCTTGGGAGTTAGATTGCTAACACCCACACAACTATCACTCTCAAGCAAGTCACAAGAATCATTTTGAGCAAATAGTGGATTGTTAATACTAAAATCACCTTCCAACACTTCATCTTGCTCATTTTCAACAAATAATGAATTTTCAAATAGTTTAAAACCTTGAAACAAACCACCACCACAATCAAGAGTGCTATCAAATGCTATCACATCAAGATCAAGCAACTCATTGACACATTTTTCAAACAAAGGTGGAACGTCAAAACTCAATTCATTATGTTCAAGCTCATCCATTTGCACAAGACTAGTGTGGGACAATTCACACACACAAAGTCCATCAATTTTATTTTCACAAGTGTACCCAACTAGTGTATGCTCACAACCAATATTATCAATGCAGGATAAAGAATCATTAATTCCACAGAAAGTAAAGCAATCAACCATACTCAAATCTCGATCAAACTCAACCAAAGGAATACAAGAGTTAGGATTAGCTTTGTTATCTTGTAGCACATCTAAAGATTCTTCTTTACCTTGGCTTTTCAAAAGGAAGCTCACTTGTTCATTTGGAGACTTCACATTGGTCTCTTGTTTTTCTTCCAAGCATGGAACCACTTCCAAAGAAGGATTCCTAATTTTAGCTTCTTCAAGAGTACCTTCAAGAGACACAAAACAAGTAGAGAAACAAGAAAGGTTAGAATTGTTAGAATAAGGAAAATCCTCACCCTCTCTCTTTTGTTTTCCCTCTTTCTTTTCTCTCATTTTATTTTCAAACTCCTCTCTCTTTTCTTGTGACAACTCACTCACTTCACTCAACTCAAGCTCTCCTTTTTCCTCTATTAAGTTGTCACTTGTCACTCCCTTACTCCTCTCAATCTTTTCTCTCTCAAGTTTATTTGAATTAGGATATGTGCCAAGAATCTCTTTGGAAGGAGTAGGGGTACACTTGACCTCATCTTTCAATTTTTCTCCTTGAGAATCTCATCCAACTTTTGCTTCACTCCTTTTTCCTTTGTCTTTCTTCCTTTTTCTAGCATTCCAAAATAAAATTTTTTGACTTTCATTGAAGGGGTGGCGCCAAGAATAAAATTTTGGTCCCGTAAAGTGAGAGCATGTTTTCCAAACTTCTCACTATACTTTGCATTTCTAGCAAACTTCCATGGTTTTCCCAACAACAAGTGACAATCTTTTATGGGCATCACATCACATAGTACCTCATCATGATAATCACCAATTTTGAACTTTACCCACACTTGTTGTGTAATGACCACAAACCCATCTCCATTCAACCAAGGCCACCTATTGGGGAAGGGATGACTACAAGTTTCCAACTTTAATTGCTCAACAAAAGAAACACTTGCAATATTAGTATGACTCTTATAATCAATGATCATAGCACAAGTAAGCCCTCCAACCTTACAAATTGCGTGGAAGAAGTTCTTTCTTTCTTCCAAAATTGCTCCACAAAAACTTCACCACACTCATGGTTGTCTACAATGATTCCGTTTAAACATGGTTCTCAAAATATTGTTAGTCCAAGACAAATCACTTGTAGTACATGTAGCACCTTTTTCCGCTCTAGACCTCAAGTTGTCTTTCATATAAGAATTAGAGACATTAATCCTTTTAGCACAATTAGAAGATGTATACTCTCTTTTTCTCATGGACTAATTACCACTTCTCCTCAAACCGATAGAAAGACCACTACTACTCTCTTGTTTATGTTTAGGAACACAAAGAGGCGATGCAAGTGAATAATTTCTATAATAAGCTTCATCATCAATTCTCTCTATGTCACTATCTATATTTTAATGTTCATCACAAGAAGAGTATGTAGGAACATTGTACCTTGAAGCGTCACTATCATCATCTCCAAGACTAGAAGCATAGGAGTTTTCACGGTCACGTTCATCCTCATAAGCCTCATAGCCTCCACGAGCTTCATGATCACCATAGTGACTCGCTTCATCTTCATAAGAGCTATAGTTCCCCAAATCATCATAGTAACTCCCACCATCATCATAGGATACATAGTCTCCACAGTTATCGTAGCAACCCATCATTTCCATAGGAGTCATAACCGCCACAATCATCATCCGAGGACATATTTGCAACAATAATAACAAAAGGACCTCACAAATTCACTCCCTCACGTATATCACTCGATATATGTTCACTCAATTTTCTTTCCGCTCGTGTATATACTCATCGTCAATGGCTTTTGTAACCACACTCTAATGTTCTCACAACGCTTGCCTTTTACCTCTCGTTGGCAAAGTCAAGTTGCTTTTCGCACTCAATTCCGATTTGACAATTGAACTCAATCCAATTTGGGACGGGAAGAAATTGTTGTGATAAGAAACGGACAATTAAAACTAACGGGCAGAATTTAGGAAAGTTAAAGAATGGAAAGAAAGAAAGGATTAAATCGAATTGGCACGAAACGAATTTGGATTTGGATGAAATTTTGTGTGTGATCTAGAAACTTATTGTATTTGATGATATGAAAGGGGTTTGGGTGATCTGAAACAGTTTAGGGATTGTTCTGAACAATCTGTAAAGTGACTGATTTTTTGTTCAGCGCTATCGAGACAGTCTGCGCGCGATCGCAAATAGTAAAAAAAAATAACTTTGCGCTGTCGCTTCGCGATCGCGAAGAGCAACAATTAATAAGCCTGCGCGATCGCGACACTTCTCGCGCGATCGCGAAGAGAAAATTCTGGGTCTGATGCAGAACTTGAAAGCCGAATATCTGGAAATTTTCTTCACTTGAATCTTTACAAATCAACTTATTTTTGCTCCAAATTTGAGATATAAGCTCCTTATATGTCTGTGAATGAACCCCAATGATCAATTCTTCAAGAACAACACCTAAAATACAAAAGCCCCAAATCTTTGTTGAAGAACCCCAGATTTTGATTCTTCAAATTATCACCCCAAATGTTGTTTGTTGTTCAATTCTTTCGAGAATCAACTTCTCGAATCACCAAGCAACAATTGGTAACAAAGATTTCATCCAAAGAAAACCTAAAGCTATGACTCAATTTTTGGATTTTTGGATTTTTTTGATATTTTTTTTGTGATTTTTTTCAGATTTTGATATTCTAAACCTAGATAGTGTTTGTAAGAACAAACAACAATCCGTGCTCTGATACCAAATGATATGATCCTAAACTAGGATTAGAAAGATAACAAGAAATTAAAGAGATAAAAGCAAGACTCGATTTGATTAATTGAGAAATAAGGAAACAAATTAGGGATGAGCCTAATCACCCCCTTAAACACATAATCAAAAAGAATCAATACTAATTAGTCCTCAATTGAATAACCATTCAATTGCAAATCAAGGAAATAAAGTGTTATAGCAACATGCTTAGCCAATGTTTACTCACATCATTCATCATCAAAAATCTAACTAATGAATAAACATTCAATAAGGCTATTTATAGTAGCTAGGTAATGACAATGATAAATGGACTAAAAAGCTCCTAATGTTGATTTTGGAAATTTGGTCTTCCGCCCTTCAGCGGGATCGCGCTTGTGTACTCGCGATCGCGGACTATGACTGAATCCCTTTGCGTGATCTCGTCTTTGGAGTCGCGATCGCGAAGCATACGCAGAACTCCAGAATCCAGCAAGCTCCATCTGCTTGTTTGGCCAATTCTTTGGCTTGATTCTTGGCTTCCAAGCCTTCTTGAAGCATTCCAAGCTCCGGACGTCGAGCATGAACCCTCCACGGCTTAAAGTACCAATCCGGATCGCATCACTTTTCCTACTTTTACAAATGGTTTGGGTATTTGGGTGCATTCGACGACTGTAAGAAAGAGTTCAATTCCTACAATGATCGGAGAGGTGGTAGACCACTTGCATTTGCTATTTGTTTCTTAGGAGTAATGGTATTCCCTGAATGCTCGAGTCACGAAATATGTTAGAGGCTTGTCATGGTTGCCGACGCAGTATTCAATGGAATTAATAGTTATCATTATAATATAGTTCCTATGATAGTGGCGGACATTTATCGGGCTTTAGGTTGTTTCAAGAGAGGAGCAAAATATTTCCAAGGTTGCAATCTTCTATTACAAGTATGGTTCAAGGAGCATTTGAAGAAAATGAAAGGTGTACAAGAATTGTCTAAGCCAACTGGTTCCAACTACTTGGATGGAGAGCGATATGGCGTTCCAAAATTAAAGCAGCCAAGCAGCACGGAGAAATGGGTAAAGTTGTTTGAAAACATAACGGAGGATTTAATTCAGTGGATGTTCACTTGGTTTCCTTCATCAGACTTCATCATTAGCTCTGAGAAGGCACTCTTTGTGATACTTATGGGATTAAGAGGTCTCCAACCCTATCAACCATTGAGGGTGATGAGGCAAGCAGGGATAAGCAAATCATACCGTTGATACCAGACACGAAAGCCTATCAGTTTGATTACACTGAAGATGTTTTTCCAAGAGTTAAGAGCATTAGAAAATTCTGGGTAGGAAGTTAAGTTATGGGAGAAGAATTACTTGCATCAGACCGATACAACGCTGGATGCGAACCAAACTACAAAAGTTGGTTACACTCTAGCATAAAGGGAAATGTGGTAGTAGGACCGAGTCGAGGGAATGACATAAGATCGTGAGGCGGAAGCCCAAATTCGATACCGAGAATTCATTTTGAAAGCTATTAAGATGGACAAAGAAAACAAAGAAGAGAGCAAAGTGTGGAGAAAACGTACCTTATAGTTGGAGGGAAAGATAGAGATGTTGGAGACGAAGATTGAACAATAGAATTCAGAGTGTGCAGAGGTGGACATTTTACACCTAGTGGCAGCTAAGGGATACCTAACCAAAGCTATAGAAGAAGTCAAGGAGATTACACGAGAAGCAAAGCGAGCCAGACTGGAGTAGGAGCGTGCTACCTAGTCAAAGTGTCATTTTCATTTTTTTTTTTTTTTTTGTATTTTTATTTCTAAAGTCCATCATGTACCGAATTTCAAAATCGATTTGGAGAATTTATGAGAATAATTGGCAACAAAATTGTTATTTCTTTTCTTTGTATCATGAAAAACTTAGGAAGGCTATACGTCCTTGGTACGTAATAGTCCATTAATAAGCCTACGTCCAAATGTCGAAAGGGTTAACCCGAAAAATGACAAAATTGCATCTTTGCAATGATTCATAGAAATGTTTGCACAAGACATTGATCTTTTGCTTGAATATGATAAAGACTATAAGAATAATTTGGTCTTTTCCTTTTCTTGTTTTGTTTTCAGACTATGGCTGTGAGAGGTACACTTCAATTCGAGATTGTTTCCCGACCTCCTCACATGATCAGACTCTGGTGGGAAGATCTGGCTGCTGTTAGCAAGGTTCATGTTCAAAAGGTGTTGGGAGAACTGGTGGCTCTCAAGGCCTACACTGCCATGCTTGGTTTAGTCGAAGTTGTTACACATTTCTGGGACTATAAAAGGGTGGTGTTTCATTTCAATGGCTTGGAATTGGCACCGATGTTGGAGCAATTTAGAGGACTAGCAAGGTTAGAGCCTGAACCTGAGACTGTGATTTATCCTCGAGACGTGGACCCTAAGGAGTTCATTGAACTGTTGGGCGCTCCTTATAATCCATATGTCGAGGGAGTGCATGATGGAAAGGTCACCTTGGAGTACCTACATTTTAGATTTAGAGATCCAACACTTAGGCATGAGTGGACTGGGGCATGGGAAATTCAAGATTGGGAGTGGACTGAATCAAATGCTTTCATCATTGCTTTTCTAGGAAGCATGCTTTTCCCCGAGAAAGAAGGAAAGATCAATATAAGGTTGGGAAGAGTGGTAGAAGGATTGTGCAAGGGCACTCACAAACGTCAAGTGAGTTTGGTTCTAATAATTTTGGGAGAAGTTTATAATGCTCTAACCAAATGTAGAAGAGGAGAAGACTTTTTTTAAGGATACAATCTTTTGCTGCAAATGTGGTTGATCGAGCATTTGCACTGTGTCCCCATCAGCCCAGTAGCACCAAAATCGTCATGGAAAGGAGAGATTCGCTCACATAGCACCTGCATGGCTGGGACAGCAGCATGGGAGGATCCCGCAAGCATGCAAGGATGGTATACCAAACTTGAAGAGTTGGAAGAAGTACAATGGGTAATCGAGAACTGTGCTGGTTTCATTATTTCCATACAAGGTCAAGACATCACTTTCTTGACGTTGATTGGAATCGCAAAGAAGCACCATTGGGGAAATCGACTTAACCATCATGGTTGGTCCCGTGGAGTTCAATGCTGAGTTAGTCATGGACATCTCCGCTTCTTACAACCTGTTGCTGGGGAGACCTTGGATTAATATGACTGGGGCGGTGCCTTCTACATTGCACCAAACAGTGAAGTTCGAGTTGGATAACAAAGAGGTGGTGGCGTTGCGTTCGGTGAAGGGAACAACTCCATTTACAATGAACAAACCATACCGGCAATTGAAGGGAATATTCCCGATGGGCAAACTTTCTATATTGTCGAGCTTGTGGGAGCAGTGCAAGGTACTCGAGGAGGACGTTACAAAAGCTACAACAAGGGTTGGAGCTTCACAGACACGGTCCAAGGAAGTTATACTGCACATGTCGCTCCCAAATTGGTCAACACACCGCCTGGGGTTGAAGAAAGGAAGAGGAGCTTCTATAGTGCTTATTGGGATGGCCGAGGTAAAGGCTATGAAGGAAGAAATTTGTCTGGGAACCAGTCATATCCGATTGGGGTGTGCCCTCACGTGAATGTCGTGAGACCTTACCGGCTAAGGCAGAGAAGTGACTGATGTACCCACCTAATGCTCGTCCCAATTGGAAGTGTATCTTGGAGGAAGCAAAGGGGAAACAAGTGTGGCTACCCAAGACACTCGAACCTATGGAGGTGGTGATCGAAGAGCCATATGTACTCCCACAACCCAAGGAATTTCATGTTTTCTAAAATAAAACCCGACTTTGAGTCGTGGAATTTGCATTTCTTCTCTGTTTCACATGTCTACCTACAAACTTTGTTTTGGAAGGATTCATAAATAAAATATCACACTATTTCCCGTCTCACTTTTGTTTTAATCTTTTAATTTTGTAATATTTTATTTTTCAGCATTCAAACTAATTATCCCATTGAGTCCACAATCGCAACGTGTGATGAAACAATGGAGCTTGAGGAAACTGGGTCTGATTATGATGACTTTGAAGAAAGCACACAAGAGGAAACTGAAAGATTTGAAAATAAGCCTAAGCCAAACCTAGAATAAACGGAGGTGATAAACTTAGGAGATAAGGAAACTGCGAAAGAGACAAGGATCAGTGTGCACCTCACCGCCGAAGATAAAAAGTGGTACACTGAGTTTTTTAAAGAATATGAGGAGGTATTCGCCTGGTCGTACGATGACATGACTGGCATAAGCACGGATGTGGTAGCCCACAAATTACCTACCAATCCGGGCTTTCCAACGGTTAACCAAAAAGCCCGAACTTTCAAGTCGTCAGTTTTGTTGAAGATTGGGGAAAAGGTAACCAAAACAGCTCAATACAGGAATTTTGAAAACAGTCAAATATCCAACTTGGTTAGGTAACATTGTCCCAATACCGAAGAAAGATGGGAAACTCCGAGTTTGTGTGGACTACAGGAATCTTAATAAAGCAAGCCCAAAAGATGATTTTCCTTTGCCAAATATACACATCCTGATTGAAAATTGCACGAAACATGAACTACAGTTTTTCGTGGATTGATTCGCCGGATATCATTAAGTGCTCATGGATGAGGAGGACGCCAAGGAGACAGCCTTCACTATATCTTGGGGAACTTATTGCTACAAGGTTATGCAATTTGGGCTGAAGAATACTGGGGCAACTTATATGAGGGCAATGACAACCATGTTCCATTACCTGATGCACAAATAAATTGAAGTCTATGTAGATGATGTGATCATCAAGTCAAAGAAGAGCTCAGAGCACCTTGATAATCTGCGCAAGTTTTTCAATCGCTTGCGTAAATATAATCTGAAACTAAATCTAGCAAAGTGTGCTTTTGGTGTTCCAGCAGGGAAGCTTCTGGGTTTCATAAGTCAGTAGAAGAGGTATCGAGCTGGATCCATCCAAGATCAAAGCCATCAAAGAATTGCCGCCGCCAAAAAGCAAGAAAGAAGTCATGAGCTTCCTAGGAAGGCTCAACTACATCAGCAGGTTCATAGCACAATCTACTGTTATCTGTGAGCCAATCATTAAGCTACTGAAGAAAGATGCTACAATCGAGTAGACGAAAGACCGTCAAAAAGCATTTGATCGGATAAAGGAGTACTTGTCTTGCCCGCCTGTGCTGGTTCCACCCGAGCCTGGGCGACCTTTGATCTTGTACCTGTCTGTGGTAGATTCGGCATTTGGTTGCGTATTGGGGCAACATGACTGAACTGGAAGAAAGGAGCCAGAAATATACTATCTGAGCAAGAAATTCACTCCTTACGAAGCCAAGTACACATTACTGGAACATACATGCTGTGCGCTGACTTGGATAGCACAAAAGCTGAGGCACTACTTGACGTCCTACTCAACGACGCTGATATCAAGGATTGACCCTCTCAAGTATATCTTCCAAAAACCAATGCCTACCGGAAAACTGGCTAAATTAAAAATGTTGCTCAGTGAATTCGACATTACTTTTATCATCCAAAAGGGGGTAAAAGCTCAGGCCCTGGCTGATCATATGACCGAAAACCCAGTTGGAGATGATTATGAGCCACTACACACCTATTTTCCCGACGAAGAAATCATGTTTGTAGGAGAAGATAACACAGAGGAGTACGATGGTTGGAGGCTATTATGGGGCAGTGAATTTCAAAGGAGTCGGGAGCAGTATTAGTTACAGAGACTGGTCAACACTATGCCGCCACAGCCAAACTGAAGTTTCCTTGCACTAACAACATGGAGGAGTATGAAGCTTGCATCTTGGGCCTTAGAATGGCAGTAGATATGAACATACAAGAGCTGTTAGCAATTATAGATTCTGACTTGTTGATCCATCAAGTCCGAGGAGAATGGGCGGTAAAGAACTCCAAGATATTGCCATACTTCGAGTGCACAAAAGAGCTGAAGCAAAGTTTCACCAAAATAGAGTTCTGACATGTACCCAAGCAGCCAGCATATTGTTATCATATAGAAGAAGAATCAGACGGACAACCTTGATTCTACGACATCAAAGGGTTACTCAAAGATGGCATTTACCCAAAGGATGCAACAAGTCTCCAAAAGAAGACGTTGAGGAGGTTAGCAAATGGTTTCTTTTTGAACGGAGAAGTCCTATACAAAAGGACACCTGATCTGGGATTGCTGAGATGTGTGGACGCCAAAGAAGCCGCTAAGATGTTAGAAGAAATACACTATGGGACGTGCGGCCCGCACATGAACGGTTTCATGCTTGCAAAGAAGATTTTGAGGGACGGCTATTTATGGATGACAATGGAGCATGATTGCATAAGGCACGCAAAGAAATGTCATCAATGTCAAGTTCACAGAGATATGATTTGAGTGCCTTCTAATGAATTGAATGTCATGGGATCGCCCTGTCTTTTCGCTACCTGGGGGATGGATGTCATAGGACCCATCGAGCCAGCCGCTTCAAATAGACATCGTTTCATGTTGGTAGCCATTGATTATTTTACCAAATGGATAGAAGCTGCATCATACAAGTCAGTGACAAAGAAAGTGGTGTCAGACTTGATCCGTGACAAGATGATATGTCGATTCGGCATTTCCGAATCCATCATTTCTGACAATAAATCCAATCTCAATAGTGACTTAATGAAAGCAACTGGTGAGATTTTCAAGATCAAACACCACAATTCCACCGCATATAGACCTCAAATAAATGGTGGGGTCGACACAGCTAACAAGAACATCAAGAAGATATTGCGCATGATGACAGACAACTCAAAGCAATGGCATGAGAACTTACCTTATGCTCTGTTAGGGTATCGCACCACAGTGAGAACATCAACAGGAGATACCCCTTACTTACTGGTATATGGCACCGAAGCAGTGATACCAGCGGAAGTGTAAATACCATCTCTAAGAATCATCTAAGAGACACACTTGAAAGCGTTGAATGGATCAAAGGAAAAATGGAGCAATTGGCCCTCATCGACGGCAAGAGACTAAATGCAGTGTGTCATGGGCAATTATATCAGAGGAGAATGGCTAAAGCATTTAACAAGAAAGTTCGAGAGAGATCCTTCGAATTCGGACAACTAGTACTGAAGAAGATATTCCTCAATCAAGATGAAGCAAAGGGAAAATTTGCATTTGAGGTTTGCTTAATTTGTAAACCCAAAAAGAAAGTGAGTTCACCCATCATGCTCATCTCAAACTCACTCCCCATCAAGTTTGCAAATTCCTTACTCAGATTTTCACATGTAGCACAAAAAATTATGCCATCTACATAAATTTGAACAATTAAGAGATGCTTACCTTTTTCTTTCTAAAACAGTGTGCTATCAATTTTACCTCTTTTATAACCATGATGAAGTAAGAATTCTAATAAACGTTCATACCAAGCTCTTGGCGCCTGCCTGAGTCCATACAAGGTTTATCCAATTTGTACACATATTCAGGGAACTGTTCATTCTCAAAACCTGGCGGTTGTTTGATATACTTCCTCATTTAAATAGCCATTTAGAAATGCACTCTTAACATCCATCTGATGTAGAGTGAAATCCATGTAAGTAGAAAAGGCTATAAGAAGTCTTATTGCTTCCAATCTTGCAACTGGAGCAAAAGTCTCATCATAGTCAATGCCCTCTTCCTGACCATACCCTTGAACAACCAATCTGGCTTTATTCCTAGTTACCATACCATTTTGTTCCTATGATTGACCTGTTCCTTGGCTTGGGTTCCAGATGCCAAACTTGACTTCTTTGGAATTGATTCAACTCCTCTTGCATACCATTAATCCAATCTGCATCCTTCAGTGCCTCTTTTACACTTTTGGGTTCAAGAAGAGATAAAAACGCACTAAATGCACACATATTGTAATTCTTGACAACTGATCTAGTTTGAATTCCAGCAGTCTTGTCTGAGATTATCTTATCCACAGGAAGTGAACCTTGATACTTGTAAGGCTTGAGAATTAAACCATCTTCAGAAGTTCTTTGCTGAGGAACAGTCCCTGATGTAGTAGCAAAAAAAGTATGAGGGGTGGATCCAACGTTTGTTCCCCATGTTTTTGTGCTGCTTTTCTCAGTTCTATATGGAGGAACAGTTCCTTGCAATTTAGTTCTCACATTACTCTTATCCAAAGCTTGAATTTGCTAAGGACTAGGTTCACCATGCCTTAGCATTCCAATTTCTTCATCTTCCTGCACCTGTTCCTGAGACAAGTTGTCAGATTCATCAAATTTGACATGCATGCTTTCTTCAATTTTTGATGTTTTCTTGTTAAAGACGATAGGATTTACTATTTGAAGAATAACCAACAAAGATTCCTTCATCACTTCTAGGATCAAATTTTCCTAAGGCATCATTTCCATTGTTGTGTATAAAGCACTTACAACCAAAGGCCCTAAGGTGTGAAATATTTGGTTTCTTCCTTTAAGTAACTCATATGGTGTCTTTTCTATTAGTGGCTTTGTCATACACCTATTAATTATATCGCATGCAGTATTAATGACTCCAGCCCAAAACATTGTGGGAGGTTTTCAGATAGTAACATAGTCCTAGCCATTTCTTTTAAGGTTCTATTTTTCCTTTCCACCACTTGATTTTTCTGTGGAGTTCTAGGTGAAGAGAAATTATGATCAATACCATTTTCATTGACAAAGTTAAAGAACATTTGATTCTCAAACTCAGTACCATGATCAGACCTTATAACAACAATATGACTGTCTAGTGTTCTTTGAATTTTCTTAGCAAATATTGAAAATGCATTAAACGCTTCTTCCTTAGATGCAAGAAATAAGGTCCACGTAAATCTAGAATAGTCATCTACTAGTACCATAACATACTTCTTACCTCCACGGCTCATTATTCTCATTTGTCCACAAAGATCCAGATGGACCAGTTCCAAAGGTTTGACAGTACTTAACTGCTTCTTTGGTTTAAAAGAAGATTTTACCTGCTTCCCCCTGGCACAAGCCTCACAAACTTTTTCATCCTTAAACTTGATGTTAGGAAGTCCTATTACCAAGTCTTTGGAAACCAGTTTATTCAACTGTGAGAGACTTGCATGACCAAGTCTTTTGTGCCACAACAGGGTATCATTTTGCATAACACTCAGACAACTCATGCTGCCATCAGATAGTGTTAATAAATCTACTTTGTAGATATTTCCATGTCTACATCCCTGCAAAATAATCTCTCCAGAGGTTTGATTAGTAACAGTGCATCCAGTAGACGAGAAATTAACATTATTACCTTTATCACACAATTGAGATATACTCAATAAACAATGCTTCAGTCCATCTACTAAAAACACATTATCTATGCTATGTGAATCAGAACTTCCTACCTTTCCAATACCAATTATTTCCCCTTTCTTACCATTTCTGAAGGAAACACTTTCTCCTTGGAAGGCTGAGAGTGAAAGGAATAGTTCCTTGTATCCTGTCATATGCCTTTAGCAACCACTGTCCATGTACCATTTGTGGTTCTCCACCTTCACTCAAGCCGGCAAAAGAACACTAGGGGTTAATTTTAAGAACCCAATAGTTTGGGTTCCTTTCCTTGAGAAAAAGGATGAATCAGATTTTTCTTAGACCCAAAATGGTAATGCTTTCTTTGTGTGAACGTTTTTCTTTGCCACAGAGTTATGAACAGGTTTAAAGGACCTGTTTCTTTGTACAGCTCTTTCAAGAGATTGGCAATCTCCCTTTAAGTGACCAGTGTTCCCACAGTGTGTGCATAACCAATTTTCAGTAAGACTCACATAATTACTTTTAGGATCCCATTGAGTTGAGGATTGAGATTTCTCAAACCCAACACTTTTTCTACTATTACTCTGATTTTCCTGTAACCATTCTAATGCCTTGGAGGACTTATGCCACTTGACAGTTTTGTTCAGTTCTTTGCCTTGGAGGACTTATGCCACTTGACAGTTTTGTTCAGTTCTTCTTTTGTTCTAATCAAGTCCTCTTCTAAAGATCTTATCTTTTCATCTTTTTCAAGCATTTCATCGACTGCAATTGTCAAATTTTCTTCAGCAATGAGCTGATGAGAATTAGAAATACCTTTGCCATTTAAATCTGTCCAAACTTCTAAATTTTCACACTGAAATTCCTGAACAGTTGATTCAAGTATAAGGACCTGTTCCTTTAGCATGCTATTTTTCCTTTTCAAGGTATCATTTTTTATAACAACCTTTTTGTATTTAGTTTCTAAATTCTCAATTTAATCATGCAACTGAACTTTACCATCCCTTAGAGATTTTAACTCATTTAGCACAGTGTGAAACACTTTAATTAATTTTTCCCTAGGCATGTTTTTCACATCTTTTTTGAGTTTAGAAATAAATACCTCAACATCTTCTTCATTTTCTGAATCTTTAAGAGCCATTAGAGCAAGCTCATCATCCAGATCATCATCATATTGCTCATCTTCACTGTCTTGCAGGCCAGAAATTATTTCTTTGGTTGTTACACTTTTCCTACGGACCTGTTCCCTAGCCTTCCTTCTTTGCTCAACATATCTCTTCCTCCATTCTTCTTCCATAACTGGACATTTTCTGATGTAATGTTCCATGCTTCCACATTTGAAGCATTCTCCAGCCTGTTTCATGTCAGAAGGCCTACCCTTCCACTAGCCCCCTTTTTCCTATTCAAATATCTTTGACCACTTTTAGCTATGAGGACTAGTTCCTTGTCATCAACAGGCTTATTGGCAGAAGTTAAGGCTAAGTTAAGTTCAGTTTTAACTAGTTCCCCAAAGTTTTTAACCTTCCTTCTTAGTTCATATGTTTTTAGATTGCCTATAAGCGCATCTAAGGATAATGTGGTAAGATCCTTACTCTCTATTACAGCACATGCCTTAATCTCCCATGAGTCTGGAAGGACTCTAGTTAGAATCTTCTCAACTCTATCCTCAACAGTTAAAACCCTTCCTAATGAGATAAGTTCAGGTGCAATCATATTAAATCTAGTGTACATTTCAGAAATAGACTCATTTTCTTTCATTTTAAAGCTTTCATACTTAGCAAAAAGAAGTGTACCTCTAGATCTTTTAACCTGACTTGTTCCTTCATGAGCAACCTGCAAAGCATCCCAAATTTCTTTGGCAGTAGTGCATCCTCTAATCCTAGTACACTCATCAAGACCGAGTCCACACACAAGCCACTTTCTGGCTTTAGCATTCTTTTTCCATTGTCTCAAATCCTCACCAGTACATTCCCTTCTTGTTTTGGGAACCTCATTGCTTTCAGCATCTTTTTTCATGGAAATCATGGGACCCTCTATGACTATGTCCCATTAACCATAATCCTCAGCTTGATGATGATCTCTCATCCTTTCTTTCCACCATGAGTAGTACTTCCCATTGAACAAAAGTGCCCTTACAGTAAACTGACCCTCACTGCTTTCTTGTGATGTACTCATTATAATCCTAGGTGTTAGCCTATTCAAGGATAACCCACTCTGGTACCAATTGTTACTTTCCCATGAGTCACCACTGAAGGACCAGTTCCTTCTGTGTGTTCCTTAACTTGTAAATTGCGGAATTAAGTTAAAAAAGAGTAAATGAACGCTGATTTTAGCGTGGAAAAACCCTTGAACTTGGGATAAAAAAACCACGACCTACTTTCACGAGTAGGATTTCAACTTCACTAATTGAAAGACTCACTTGGTTAAAAGACTGCTCTCTGTCTTATCAAGGAAAAGAGATTATGGAGGTCGCTGCTGATGTTAATGGTCTAACTCGCTCTGGAAGATGCTTCACTCCAGAAGAATTGGGAAAGGTAAAACCTGGTCGTGAGGACCAAAGACCAATCAAAGAACCAGTGTCAGAGAAAGAAGCTAGGGAATTCTTAAAGAAGATGAGAACGATGGATTACTCTATCGTCGAGCAGTTAAGGAAGACTCCAGCTTAGATATCACTCTTGTCTTTGCTGATGAACTCTGAAGCACACCGCCACGCACTACTGAAGATACTGAATGAAGCTTATATTCCTGAACAAACAACTGTGGCTAATCTGGAAGCACTTGTAGGCAGAGTATTTGAGACCAACCGCTTGACCTTCACTGATGAAGTGTTACCCAAAGAATGAACTGGTCATAACCGGGCACTTCATGTTTCGATCAAATGTGAAAACTCTTATGTCTCACGTGTTTTAATAGATGGCAGTGCAGGTTTGAACATCTGCCCTCTCACCACATTGAAGAGCTTGAAGGTGGATACCAGTAGGATCAGAGCCAGCTTATCCTCTGTTCGTACTTTTGATGGAGGAGTTCTAGAATCATTGGGTATCTCTTGACACCCAATTTTGTCCCGAATTTTTTTAAAATTATTAAATTATGATAATATTTTTATAATTGAGGTTTAATTTGAAAATTAAATAAAATAATGATACTAAAAGAGGATCAATTGAAATTTCAAAGAATGTGCTAAATTTGCAAAATCCCTCCAATTTTAACCCACCCGTACAACTCATTTACTTTTTTTTTAATTTTAATTAATTGTAAATTGAGGCCAAATCCGCTCACACCCCAAGCACTAGCCTATTTGTACAAATCCTCTACATATATATGCATACTTATCCCAAAACCCTAGCACACAATCACTATTCATTCATCTTCCCCACTCAAAAAAAACCTAACTCACTATTCATCATCTTCCCCACATCATTCATCATCTCCCTTCTACAACTACACACTACAAAAATCAGCACACAAAAATAAAGGAGAAAGGGAACACCATCACTGGTGGAGGAATACACCAACACCACCATCACATACACCAGCCGATACAAGCCAACCATCCAACACGCCCACAGTTAAAATCCATTCAGAAACAGAAGAAACGGAGGGAGTACAGAACCAGTGGGATCGAGGTTGGGGTTTAGATTATTTGAACAGTGGCAAACTGCCACCACCCCATTTGAAAATCCCATCGCCGGTGGACCTCCTATTCTCGTCCTTCTTCTTCGTCTCTGTTTGATTTATGGTTAAAATAGAAAGGGTTTGGGGGAGTCGCAGGGACGCCGCCGAGGCGGATCTGGTGTCGCTCCTCCTCCATTTGGCTATGATTTTGCTCGTTGTCACTATATGCTTTTTTGCCGGAAAACATCACGCCGGTGTAGTCTTTCCCTTAGTTCTGTTATTTTCTTTATTATCAGTGAGACCCTATTCTTTTTCTATGGCTGCGATTTTCTTATCCGTTATCAGCGATGATGGTGAACTTTGACTGATGGATCTGTGTTATGCTTCTTTTGTTCATTAGACCTGTTTATTACCATTACTAGTATTACTTGGGAATAATGGTTCTTTGCAATTTGCTGGACATTTGTTATTTCTATGACATTGGACCCTAGAGGGTTTATCGATAAGAGAAGGTTGGGGTAGTAGTGACGCCGCTAGGAACGAGCATCACTCCTCCTCCTCCTCCATTTGGCAGTGGTTCCGTTCCTTGGCGTTGTCGCCGGGAGATTTGTCTCTGGTTTATTTGCTCTTTTGCCTACGTTTTCTGTTATGCCTATTTTGGCTTCACTATTAGTTTTTGCTAATATATTTGTTGTTTTTGTCTACTGATGCAATTTCATTGAATCAGATGTTGCTGATAACTTGGAAACCACTGTTCAATTTGTGATAAGATATTATTGACCTTCACAGTTCATGGATCTACTATTGGGTTATTGGACGAGAATTTGTTTAACAAAGTATTGCGCTTGGCCAATGAAAAAATACATATATACGTATTGAGACCTCGGGATTGATTTGAACATGATAGTATACTTGAACAGTCTCGTCCCCGTGTCCCTAAAACAAATAGGCGATGATGAATGTATGCACTTTAATGCAAAGAAAGTTGAATAAAGTAACGGAATTGGTACTTTGGCATGGCAACACGACCGGCCGGGGTGTTTGCAATAGTACCAACATCCCGAGCCTCTACATGACACGCCATACAAACTTGAGCCTAAATTTTGCATAATAAAACCCCTTTACTATTATTATTATTATTTTTATTACTATTATTATTATTATTATTTTATATTTTGTCATTATTATTATTACTTTATTTACATCAGTTGTTACACTTTATTATCGTACTCATTCAATGTCATTTTTATTTTTTTTGCGAGGTACATTTTGGTACGAACAATTTGTGGACTAGTTTGGTTAACTTGCAAATGGGAATATACATTGGTCTGGAGTCATTTGGGATCGAGTTCGGGCTCGAGCATTCAAGAAATATGACTTTAGAAATTTTAGAAAATTCAAGGCTCCCGCGAGTTGATCATTTTCCCGGTTCTATCTTTAACTTTGTATTACTTTCCTTGGATATTTATGCAATTGAATGTGTAAAATATTTTATTTATCAATAATATTTCATTGCTTGGTATATTACTTTATTTTATGTGCATTACCTTTCATTGTGAAGTCGTTATTTAATTTATTGTAAATTGGGGCCATCTTAGAAAATGCGTGCAAGTAAAAATATATATTTTGCAAAAAAGCTTTTTATTTAATTGATTATTATTATTATTATTATTATTATTATTATTATTATTATTATTATTATTATTATTATTATTATTATTATTATTATTATTATTATTATTATTCAAATAATTCTTTCCGAAAGAAAAGTGCACTTGTAAATATTGGAAACCTGTCGGATTAACCGTATTTTACGGAATTTAGAAAGTGCCTTAAAAACCTTCTTTCGAAATTAAAAAAAACCTCTTACCTTTAGAATCTCTGAAAGAAAGATCGTCTTTTTATAAAAGTAGAGTTTCTGCATGCATTTCTTTATTTGGTTCCCTGTTTTTCCTTAAATTGGGTGGCGGCTCCAAAAACTCCAAAAGAGTTAGTCCATCCTGTTGATATTCCGGAATTTATCCTTTTCGGGGTAATTTTTGGGGTTCCACAGTATCGTTGATCTTGAGTTGACCATTGGCCCTGCAATATTCACCATTGAATTCCAAGTCATGGAAACTAATGCATCTTACAGTCTACTCTTAGGCCGACCGTGGATCCACATGGCATGTGATGTACCATCTACTGTCCATCAGGCGGTCAAGTTCACTTGGAACAACCAAGCTGTCGTGGTTTTTGGAGAAGATGACTTGCAGTTTAACAACAATCTGGATGTACCAGCTCTCGAAGTTATCATCACTTGTCCGACTATTATGTATCAAACCGCTAACATGGTATATATGGAAAAGGTAACAGAAGGGAATCCCATATTTGTCCCAAAAGTGTCAGATACGGCCATCATGATGGCCTCTGAAATGCTGAAACATGGCTTCCAACCTGGAAAAGGTCTTGGAACGTCACTGTAGGGCAGGGTGAATCCAGTAGAGCCAATTGGCGTGCAAGGCACTTGGGGGCTAGACTTCAAACCAAAAGCAGCTGATCACAAGCAAGCAAGAAAGAAGAAGTCCGAAGTTTGGTCCCTCCCGAAGCCAATTATGTGTCTTGCCCAGTCTTTTATAGGCTATGTTATGAAGCCGAAGATCATTGCAACAGACGTCAACACAGTGAAAGACAATCATGATGCACTATTTGATTTGGGTGGCAGCTTTCAAATCTGCATGGTCCAGCCGGGCGAAGGCTCCAGCAATGCCTCAATTCAGTATATTGGCCTGAAGGTGCACCCGACTAACTGGAATGCAACTCCCTTCCCAATCAGGAAGGGGTCCTGGTAGACTATTGTTTTGCTGTTTCTTTTGAATACAGTTGGATATTCTAAGGGTTGTATGCCAAGTGTATTATTTTTCTCACCTTCTTTATAGTAATTCAAACCCTTTTTCATTAATGAAAAGCTTGAGAGCCGAATTTTCCCCAAATCTCTATCTATCTTCCTAATTTTATTCTTATCTTTGTTTATCTATAGTTATGTATCTGATGGTCCTAATATCATGACATGTGCAAGAAATTTACCATCCATCCAGTATATACAAGCTAATCTTAATTCCATAACCATAGTTGAGGTTGAAAATAATGAAGAACACAGTGACGAGTTTGTTAATAAGATTAAATATGATGAGGAAGCGGCTGATTTTGAAATATGTTTGGAAGTGGAACGTCACGAGGAGAAGCCTAAACCCAATCTGGCTGATACAGAAGATTTTAACCTTGGGAGCCCTGATGATGTGAGGGAAGCCAAGATAAGCATGTATGCCCATCCCGAGGTAAAGAGCGATATTCTACAAGTGCTTTTTGATTACCGGAATGTCTTTGCTTGGTCTTACAATGAGATGCCGGGTTTGAACTCGGATTTGAAATTCCACAAATTGCCCATCTAACCTGCATTCCCACCTGTCAGGCAGTTACAACGCAAATTCAAAACTGACATGATAAAGAAAATCAATGACAAAATCTTGAAACTCGTCGATGCGAAAGGCATTCAACCAGTCCAATACACCACTTGGGTTGCTAATATTGTGCCGGTTCCCAAGAAAGATGGGAAAACAAGGATATGTGTCGACTATCGAGATCCGAACAAGGTAAGTCCCAAAGATAATTTCCCATTACCTAACATTCACACTCTAGTTGACAATTGTGCAAAACATGAGATACAATCCTTTGTTGATTGTTATACCGGGTATCATCAAATCCAGATGGATGAAGATGATGCATACAAAACAGCATTTACTACACCTTGGGGGACGTTCTATTGTAGAGTGATGCTGTTTGGATTGAAAAATGCTGGGGCAACCTATCTGAGGGCTATGACTACTATCTTCCATGATATGATGCATAAAAAGATAGAAGTGTATGTGGATGACGTGATTGTAAAGTCCAGAACCGCTGAAGAGCACGTGAGGGATCTTAGAAAGTTCTTCGAAAGGCTCCGTAGGTATAACTTGAAGTTGAATCCAGCCAAATGCGCATTTGGTGTTCCTGCTAGAAAGTTGTTGGGCTTCATCGTTAGCAGGTGAGGTATTGAACTGGATCCTGCGAAGATTAAAGCAATACAAGAATTACCTCCACCTCGGACCAAGAAGGATATCAAAAGCTTTCTTGGCAAGTTAAACTACATCAGTAGGTTTGTCGCCCAACTCACCACAATATGTGAGCCAATTTTGAAATTGATGAAAAAGGATGCGAAGATTTCTTGGACTGAAGAGTGCCAAGAAGCATTCGACAAGATCAAGCAATACTTGTCGAACCCTCCTGTTTTTGTCCCGCCTGAACCTGGCCGACCATTATTTCTATATTTATCAGTCAACGACAACTCATTTGGTTGTGTACTGGGACAACATGACGCCTCGGGAGAGAGAGAGCAGGCGATCTATTATCTGAGCAAGAGATTCACCGATATAGAGGCCAAGTACACTTTGTTGGAAAGGACATGCTGCGCCTTAACTTGTGTCGCACAAAAGTTGAAATATTACTTGTTGTCCCATACCCCCTACCTCATATCCCGGATGGACCCACTGAAGTACATATTTCAGAAGCCGATGCCAACATGCAAATTGGAAAAATGGCAGATCTTGCTCACAGAATTTGACATAGTCTATGTCACCAGAACTGCAATGAAAGGTCAAGCTTTAGTCGACCACATGGCTGAGAATCTGGTGGATGATGACTCTGAGCCATTGAAAACTTACATCCCCGATTAGGAGGTGGATACATTGGAAGAATTGATCAATGAAGAGGAACATGTGTGGAAAATGTACTTTGATGGCGCTTCAAATTCAAAAGGTCACGGTGTTAGGACGATTCTCATTTCTCCCACATGGCACTATTACCCTGCCGCAGCCCAACTTCATTTCAGTTGCACTAACAACACAGCTGAATATGGACATCAAAGAGTTATTGGTGATCAGAGATTCAGATCTTTTGATACGCCAAATGAAAGAGTTATTGGTGATCGGAGATTCAGAGTTATTGATGATTGGAGATTCAGATCTTTTGATACGCCACAGTGGCACTAGATATGGACATCAAAGAGTTATTGGTGATCAGAGATTCAGATCTATTGATATGCCAAATGAAAGGTGAGTGGGAAACCCGTGACCTTAAGTTGATCATGTACAAACAGAGTGTGGATGATCTCCGTCAAAGGTTCGATAATTTAAAGTTCAGATACGTCCCAAGAATACACAATGAACTGGTTGATGCATTGGCTACACTAGCCTCAATGCTTGTCCATCCTGATAAAGCTCATATTGATCCGTTGAAGATCCAGGATCAAAGTCAGCATGCCTACTGTAATATGGTCGAAGAGGAAATTGATGGCCAACCATGGTATTTAGACATCAAGAATTTTCTTCAAGATGGGACATATCCGCCAACGGCAGAAAGCAATCAGAAAAGAACCCTTCGACGACTTGGGAGTGGTTTCTTTCTGAGCAGAGTAGTAGTGCACAAAAGAACACCAGATTTGGGACTGTTAAGATGCGTGGACGCAACTATTAAGAGCAGGATACTTTTGGCTCACCATGAAACATGACTGCATAACCTATGTGCGAAAGTGTCATCAATGTCAATTGCACGGTGATTTAATACACTCTCCTCCCCTAGAGTTGCACACAATGTCAGCTCATTGGCCTTTTGCAGCATGGGGGATGGACGTTATTGGCCCCATTGAACCAAGAGTATCAAATGGATACAGATTCATTTTGGTTGCAATCGATTACTTCACCAAATGGTTCGAAGAGGTCACTCTCAATTCCATGACCAAGAAAGTCGTGGTGGATTTTGTTCATTCTAATATTATTTGTCGCTTTGGTATCCCAAGTACCATTATCACTGATAATGAAGCAAATCTGAACAGTCATCTAATGAAGGAAGTGTGTGAAATATTCAAGATAACGCACCGAAACTCCACACCTTACCGGCCAAAAGCAAATGGTGCGGTTGAAGCAGCAAACAAGAATATCAAGAAGATCCTTAGGAAGATGATATAGGGATGTCATGATTGGTATGAGAAACTGCCTTTTGCCTTGCTCGGCTATCACACAACTGTGCGCACTTCCATAGGTACGACCCCATATTTATTGGTGTACGGAACTGAAGCGGTCATACCAGCCGAAGTTGAAATACAATCACTCTAAATCATTGTAGAAGCAGAAATTGAGCATACAGAATGGGTCAAAACAAGGTTAGAACAATTTTCGTTTATTGATGAGAAGAGGCTCAACCCAGTTTGTCTCGGCCAACTTTATCAACAAAGAATATCACGTGCATACAACAAGAAAGTTCGCTACCGCGATGTAAATGAGGGCAACTGGTTCTGAAGCGAGTCTTCCCTCATCAGGAAGAAGCTAAAGGGAAATTTTCTCCAAATTGGCAAGGACCATACCTAATAAAGAAAGTGTTGCCAAACGGTGCCCTGTACTTGATGGATCCAGAAGGAAGGACCACCGAGATGCCAGTCAATGCGGATGCAGTCAAGAGATACTACAGATGAGCTTCAGGTCAACTTTATTTTGTTAGGATAGACATTCTCCTACCCAAAATATTGTACTCTTCGATGGCCTTTAGAGCCTTGCACTTCCTATTGTAAACTATGTTTGGGTATCAATGAAATTGTAATGAAATGAAATTTAAAAAAAAAACATCAAAACAAAATTGGCATTGAGTTGTCAGAGCTACGTCTTGACCTGATTCCTCTCAAAAGGATACGTAGGCGGTCATAACATGGAAGAGTTCCTTTCTTTCCTGTCTCACATTGACGCAAAACCTTGCCTCCAAGTTTGCGGCCAATACAAAAGAAACTCGCCTGATGCATATGTTTTCCAAAATAATCCCAGGGGTTAAGTCATCGCCTGATGCATCTTGAAGGACGTTTATGCCCTGTCAAAGAGAAACACGACCACCCCAGTTTATTCTAAACTTGGGCAGATGTTTTTTTTAATTATTTTTACAGGAGAATGTTTCCAAAAGGTGCGAATTTCACGCAATCACCTCAATGATGCATTTTGGATGTTATTTAAAAAAAATGAAAAAATGATGATGTCTTGCCGGTGAAAACCTGAAAAGGCGCCGCAAGACAATGGAGAGGCTAAAGATTAAAGAGAGAAGCTAACCGGCAAAAACCCTAAAAGGGCGCTGCTAGCCAACTTGAGAGTCACCTCAACTATGACTGGTTATGGGCTAGTATCCACATTGAAATGATTCTGGACAAACGAGCAATGCTAGTCGGACGGGATCATTCAAGAAATATGTCATGATCATCAGGGCCGCCAGTATGTTGCTAGATAAGTTTCCCCTTTTCAGAAAGACGTTTCTTGTCCGAACGATTTTCACTCCAATTGTTTCTGTCCCTTTTGTTTTATTCCACTTCACCATTATTTCCTTGCCCTTTCGGCACTAACCTAACGTGAGCAACAAAAGAAATTTGCAAAACTCTGTCTCTACAGGATTTGCAGTTTACTTTCAGCAATCGGGGGACACCCCTCACAATGGGACAATTTATTTTCAGCAATTGGAGCACTCCCTCACAATGGAGCAGTTTATTTTCAGCAATCGGGACACACCCCTCACAACGGGATAATTTATTTTCACAATCGGGGCACACCCCTCACAATGGGATAATTTATTTTCAGCAATTGGAGCACTCCCTCACAATGGAGCAGTTTATTTTCAGCAATCGGGGCACACCCCTCACAATGAGATAATTTATTTTTCGTAATTGGAGCACTCCCTCACAATGAAGCAATTTACATTCAGCAATTGGGGCCCACCTCTCACAACGGGACAATTTATTTTTACAGTCGGGGCACACCCGTTACAACGAGACAATTTATTTTTAGCAATCGGGGTACACCCCTCACAACGAGACATTTTATTTTCAGTAATTGGAGCACTCTCTCATAATTGAGCAGTTTACTTTCAGCAATCGGGGCACACCCCTCATACAAAAGCAATTTACTTTCAGCAACTGGGCTCATTCCCGACAATGAAGCAATTCATCTTTAGCGGATCAATCCTGAAAGAACAAGCATGCAATGAAGGTCAAGCAAGCCGCCCTTAGAAAATGGCAGAATTCTATATTGTAATTTTATGTCTCTTGTAAAATGTTGTAGAAAAGCAATCAATACCCAACAACAACTAGCAACCAGCAGCAACAACTCTAGTATGTCAAAGGTGTCTCAAGTTAGTCCGGGTAAGTCTAGGAGCATCGAGTCAGTCCCAGTTAGTTTTGAAAATGTCTAGAGTTTAGTCTATGTATGTATAGAGAGTGCTTAGTGTTAGTCTAGGAGAGTCTAGTGTCTGTTTGCAAGTGGTAGCCTCAGCTATTGCACGTGAGGAACTACACTGACCTGATTCCTTATTCCGGGGATATATAGGTAGCCTTGTTCTTGGTTAAAACCGAAAGATCAAGGTACGGTCGCCATTTTTCTACACTCTTGGCTAGAGCCAAAGCCAAAATTAATTGTGATTATGGTCTTTGCTCGAAAACTCTTCGAATTTCCAATCAAAGAGAGGCAGCTATAATCACCTAATTCTAGACAGTCATCAGGTGGTGCTACAAAACCTGCACTTATTGTTAATTCTAATGCAGAAGCAGATACTATTCATGATAGTAATCCTCTACAGCCAACTTCATATGCAATGCAGGAAACATTCTGGACAGGGTGTCCCTTTAAGTTTTGAAAAAGGATGCACATGTTGAAGTAGTTCACGTAATAACTTTTAAAAAGAGGAGTAAAAAGAAAAAAAAAACAAAACAAACAAGTTAGTTTTATAAAAAAAATAGGATAATTGAAGCAAAATAATATTAAAAGTGGAAAAACAATCATGAAGTCAAAATGTTTAAAAAAGAAGATTTAACAAAATTGTGGAGGATTTTAAAAATCTTTGAAGTGTGATGCATTCTCCTAACAGAGATTTTTAAGAGTGGGCTCCTAGACCGGACATGGTTCCCCCAGGCAGACAACCAAGGGGTAGAAACGTTTAGAATTATTGGTTGTACCATGGACCAACTAGATTCCAAACCGTTACTCCTAAAGGGTGTTTTGAGAGTGGAACGACTGTGAGAACCACGTAATCGCTCATAGTGTGTGCATGTGTAAATTTCCACGAGTGGAAGAAGGTGCAAGGAAAAAATAATCCAACAAAATTTAAAATATAGAAAAAGCGCCAAGAAAACCAAGTTTCAATCCTGCAAAAAGGAAAGGAAAAAAGTCTTGAAAACATGATAATAATGGATATAAGAGCAAAGAATCCCAATAAAAAGTCTGTTATGGTTAGAACCTTGATGTCCCCAGTGGAGTCGTCATTCTGTCGACAACCATTTTTCTCGAACCGGTTAGAGTTCGAAACAGGGCTCGGTTTATTGGAACTCACGGGTAAGACTTGGAGTCGCCACCTAACATATTTTTTAACTAGGGGTACTAGGAAACCTACTTTATTTCTAGCAAACTTTATAGTTAATTTCGAGAACATGGTCTTGCAAACTAAAAGTTCTAGGTAAGGGTTCAAGTTAACCCGAAAAGAAGGTGTTAGGCACTTCTCGGGTTCCACCAAATATGGTTAACGGCCGGAATAAATATTATTGATTCAAAAGCAAATAACTAACTAATTAAGCGACAAAATATTGAATAATCGACTATAGTATACGAATATCTACAATATGAAACAAATATTCATCATTTCTAATGTTATCTCTTTAACGAGCTTCATTCAAATGTGCCTCGCAAATAAAATAAATAAGTGAGTAAGAATCATTAAAAAATTACTTAGAATATAAGAAAATTAAGTAAAAGTAACAATTTTGAGATATTTTGTCCTTTTGAAAAGCGTCGTCCTTTTGCCTCCAAAATGTCATTGGCATGTAACAAAGTGTAGTAACATTGTTCCAAATCAGTAGCATCTTGAAAAAACAAGATCAGAAGTGAGGGTCGTGTTCTTGCTTCCGAAACCAAAGTACACATCTGTTAAAAGCCTAATCACATCAGAAATTAACACCACATAGCAAACGAATTAACAGTGGGCTAACAACGGTCAAGGGGTCCAGCTTATCGACAATTACAATGTAAACGAGTCAACCAGGGACCACTACCAGTCAAAAACAAATACCCAACGAGATAGCAGTAGAAGTATCAACCCGATTTGTTTCCCCAACCCGGTAGAGATCCAATTGCATCGCAGGTGACACACAAAGTTGAATAGAGCTCTAAAACACTACAGATTGAACCAGAATTGAACTCGACGAGTCATTAACATCAGTAGCGAAGTAGATAGTGACCGAGCGGAGGAGCGACCACCAGCGAGCGAAGAGCGGTGTCACTGCTACTCCGGTGTCGGTGGCCGGTGGCTTCGCTGGTTTTGTGTCTTAAAGCATGTCCCGATTTCCCTCTCTCTATTTCTGATGGTTCACAGCAGTGGTGATGGCTCTGCCCTGTATCCCAACCCCCTGTCCTGATCTCCGATGACCCCTTTTCGATCTGCGACTACCCCACTCCCTCTGTTTCTATTTGTATTATTGTGTATGTATCGAAAGTGGTGTATATTGCTTTTCTGCTATGTGTATATGTAATGAGAAGCAAGAAGAGGGAATAGGCGTGTCTATGCCTTTTCAGAGGATAGAGAGATTGGAGTCGACTTTAGAAGATGAGGGGTGTGTGATTTTGGACTCTGTGTATCGATGGTGTTTTGTGTATAGGTGCAAGGGTGAAGAAGATAACCCCTATAGATCTGTTATTGTGTGTTGGTGTTGTTGGGTCTACTGCGTGTATATGTAATGAGGAAGGAGTTGAGTTGGTGGGGACGATGTATGTCACTGTTGATATCCACACAGTGTCCATTAAAGTAGAGGAGATCAATCCATATATACAAAAAGAATGGAAATAGACGTTGGAATTGATATCCCAATCGAGGGATTTGATGGAGTAATTTGGGATGAGCCGTTGGAACATTTCCAAATGGAGAAGATGAGGGAGATATGGGGTGTAATTAGAGGGATTAGGGAATCTGCTATTTTGGGAGAGAGATGTGAGAGATTGAGGGTGATTAAGAGATTAGGGAGGGTATTTGGAGCTGATTTGGGGAATTTCTTCTTTGAAGCTTTATTTAAATTAGGAAAGAAGAAAAAATGTAATTAATTTAAAAACATGAGGAATGTATTTGAATTGTCTTTTCGTCTACGTTCAAGATAGGAGAGAAAGATTTGACTGAAATTTGAAATTAGGAAGAGGAGGATTTTTTGAGGAAAATGAAATATATGGTAGGATTTAAAAAGAGCATTTTTTGTCGCAAATTAAATGTAGAAAAATATATTTGGTTAGCTATTGCGTCTACATTCAAAGCAAAGGAGAATTTTGGTGAAAGAAGAAAACAAAATATTCTAGTAAGGTATGGCTTTTATAAAAGAAGATAAGTAATTATTCAAATTCAAAAGAATTTAAATTTCAAGTGAAAAGGAAGAATGAACGTGTAAAAGATTGGACCGAATAATCAGTCTTGGATTTAAGTTAAAGGTACTAAAATACATGTACATATTATATAATGCAGGAAAAATGCACACATAAAAACAAGGGGTTCGATTGAATCAATTAAGTATAAATAGCCGCATATAATTACTAAATGCTATAAATAAACTAAATTGCATAAACAACCGTGTTTTTAATAAATAGTCTAAGTGATGCAAAAATTACGTCATATAGTCACAGTTAGGTACATAATGTATAAATAGAGGATAACACACGTAAATGCATGCCTTCTAATGTAAATTTGCTCAAAAAATCTAAATTGCTCCTTTAAGTTAAATTATAGCGAATTATGAAAAATGATGGATAAATTGGGTGCAACAAATACACAACAATTCAAAACATTTTGTATGTTCTTATTAATATAAATATTCGACTTTGTTATTGAAGAGAACACACAAAAATTTACAGTTTATGATGCCAGGTCTCTGGGAAGCAGTGTTGAATGAATTAGATGCTCAGTTAGATCAGTTTGTAAGTTAATCATAAAGTTTTTTAAAAGTGTCATTTTTGTTGTTGTTATTATGGAATAACGGTGTTCTTTTTTATTTTTTTATTGCAGATTTTACCACAATGCTTGGCGGTTAGGCTTCCATGACATGATCTCCCAGCTATTCTTATTTGCTGGGGTACTGAATACCGTATGAACTGTCAAAAATGTAGAAGACAAAATTAGCTTGCCATGGATGGAGGGAGTTTGTTCGTCGTAATAATCTGGAGCTAGGAGCTAAACTACATATTAGGATTTTGGAATTTGCAGATCGTGTGGTTTTAGATGTTAACATGTGGCAACTTGAACTAGAACCTTTGAGTTCTTGTTCTAGTTCTAGTTTTTATGTCTATGTGTTTTTATTGTTTGTTAACTTCCCAGTAAGTGGAATGTAATTGTCGTTTCTGTTTTGGTAATGAATTGTGACTATTCAGTATTTTTTGTAACTGTTATATAATGGTGTCTTTTCAATTATAAGTCTCAATTGTTACAAATAGGTTTGATGTTATGATTATATATACATAACAATTATTAGTTGTTTCACATCTTATTATTATATTTTTCAGATTTTTCAAAAATGTCTGAGAGTAGTGTCAATCAACAAATACCACCCCCTCTACTAGTACCAGCACTACCACTATACCACCAACTACCTCCACCACCACCGAATAATCTAAATTGGGATGTTGCAATTCTGCAGGATCAGATGCAGAACAGAGATAATGTAATAAAACAAATTCGCAACGATGTCTGGAATATACGTTACGTGCAAAGAAAAAAACTGCGAAGGATCTGTCGCTTTATTGATGCTATAGTAAAGGCTATAAGATTGGAAATTCCACGAGGATCTCTATAATGAAATATGTGAAGTTTCTATTTTGTTATTTTAAATAATTACCCTATAATTACTTATTTTGTACAGCACAAGTATTTGGCCCCAAATTAGAATATTGTGATTGTGTATTTTCATAATTCTATAACTCCAGCTCAAACTACTGGGACTTTCTATGTAATTCTTATTTTTCATCTATTAATAAAAATTTTGTGGTTATATTTTTATATGTTGTAATTTGTTAAATTTTTTATAATGATTTAGTGGATATTTTTGTTTCATTTTTTTTTTGTGCTTATGAAAATGTCAGGTATTTTTTTTTTGTTACTTTCAATAGTATAAAGTGAGATTCAACATTTTGTATTGTAACTTAAAGAATCTTTCCAAATTATTTTTTTGAGTTGTCATGTCATATAAAAAAACGAAAGAATCTATCTGCTTTGTTTTTGTATTGTCAAGTGCATAATATTGTGACGTTTAATAAACAATTGCAAAAGTCCTAGTTCTATCTTATCATATACAGATAGGAGGACCCCCTAGCAAAAAAAGTTATATCTTTTTATTGGAATTTGTTCTATCTTTATGCAGAAAAAGATCTGAGTGGAATCTATGTGATTTCAAGCTTGAAAATGTAAAAAAGAAGGAATCTATTACAGTTTTTTTTCTAAGTTGTAATGTAATCTAAAAAGAACAAAGATTCTTCACATGTTTTTATTATTTTTGGAATTCTGAATTGGCAGTTTAGGTTTCATGTATAAATTACGCACTTGATGTTGTGTTTTTATTTTACAAAATTAATATTATTGCAAAATAATAAAAAAATAAAAAAGCAATACAACAAGAAATGGCTTGCAATGATGAAGCAAGAAGACAACAATGGTACAACTACAGGAATGATATTAGGAATTTGAAAACTGATCTTGAGTTATTAAAAATGAGGCATTAGTGGTGAAGAACAATTTGGATGTGCTGATTGATATTTTTGTAGCATTGAAAGTTAAAAACACTACAAATATGGATAGTCTTTTTGACAAGCTTATGGACATTGAACTGCAGAACTTTACAGACTCAACCTCTGGCTGTACCTCCTGTGTCCCTAGTAATTGTTAACATTTTCGTCGTGTTTTACTGTATGTTTTCTAGTGTTTATGTTTTTCATGCTTCCAGCTGTGGGAAGCAAGTGTAATTTAAGTTTATCCGTTTTCATTTTCGCTGTATTTTGTGAATTTCAGGACGCTTCTATTGTATTTTTAGAAGTACACTTTTCTGTAATTTTTATCTCATTTTTAATGAAAATTCCTATAAGTTTATTTTTGTTCTGTGAAAAAATTTGATTATTTTATTGCAATATTAGCAAAACCAAACAATAAAAAGCCTAATCTTATGCTTAGATGGGGATCCCAGCCCACATGGAGTCCCAGTTTTTTTACTATGTTAAAAACAGATGGAGTCGCAACATTTTAATATTGGGACATTGAGCTAATGCAGATGTAGTCCCAGTATTTTATCCTGGAACAATAAGCTTAAGCCATGTGGAGTTGAAATCTGTGTACCCAATAACCACCTAACCCTGCAGTCGAGAAAATCTACAATTTACTAATACATTGAAAAACTGAATAACAGAGAAACTCAGCTTTTTGAATTGAATTATTTTGTATATCAATGCATTTGTTTTACTGTAACAGTTGAACAAAGTTATGTAGTGTTAACCTATAAATAAGGCTTTGCAGTGGAAGGAAATTACAACATATTTTTAGTTGATCTAGTAATATAAGTTTTCCTTTGTAGTAAAAAATATTTCGTAAAAGGTATATGGAGCAGCCTGCTTATTTCTATAAGAAACTCACGAGATCTTATTTTAAAAGACATGATTTTTTAAGTTAAAAGTTTTTAATTTTCATACATTTTTTTAGTTTACGTTACTTTTACTAATTGTCAGAGTTTATTGCTTGTAGGTTTTTTTAGAAAATTGGAGGCACAGAATCCCTAATATAAGTGGCATCGCGCTTATATCATGTAACGGAAAAGACTACAAGTTGAGATACAGTGTTGGAAAATACAAAAGACTCTGGAAAGGATGGAAAACTCTTCTTCAAGAGCAAGGTTTCAACCAAGAGGATACCCTTCGTTTTAATTTGATTTTGTTGGAGGACGCCGACGCCGATTAGAATCAGATTACTTGGTTTGAAATCAGCCGCAACAATCCTCAAGATACTGGTAGCGATTATGATGATGGCGATGATGATGATGATGATGATAGTGATGAAGATGATGATGCAGGATTAGCACAGAAGCCAATTCTAATCAATTAAGCTATTTTTGTGTTGTGCTTTTAGTTAAAGTAGTTTAAATTTCTTATTTTATTATATGAACTGTGCTTTTCCGAATTTTTGAGTGTATTTTTCTGATGTTTAATGTACTAGTTTTAATCTAAATTTTTAATATAATTTCCATCAAGTTTTTATGCATTGGTGATTCAATTACTAAAAAAACTAAGACAATCTAAATTGGAACAAGAAATTTCTTACTAAAAATTAAAATTATCTAGTATTTATAAAAATCATCTCAAAGACAATAGAAAAAAAATTCCTCTGTAAACGAATTGTTAGTTTTTTACTAGGACACCTAACTAATGTTAAGTAGAGTCCCAGTAAAAATACTGGGTCTCTAAGGTTTAACCAAGAAGGAGTTACAATATTTTTATCTGGGACACTAGCCTTAATTGTGTTTGAGTCAAATTGAAACTGTATACAGAAAAATCACTTAACACTGCAGTCGAGAAAGTCCGTAATTTATAACAATGAGAAACTGGAAGAACATAGAATCACAAATTTTTTGACTATATTTATTATGATATCAATGTGTTTTTTGATTATACAATTTATTATGATATCAATGTGTTTTTTGATTATACAAATTATGTTTGACTGTAACAGTTGAAGAGAAGTAGTAACTATTAGCCTATAAATAAGGCTTTGCAGTTGAAGGAAACTACAAGTTATTTTTCTGTTTATCTACTCATATATGATTTTACATGTAGTAAAAAATATTTTCATAAAAGAAGATATGGACAATGACGAGAATCGCGTAGAGCAAATTGGTCATTTCTTTAAGAAACTGATAAGTTCTTACTTCAAAAAAGATGATTTTGTATGTTAAAAAATTTTCAAGCCAATGTTTATTTTTTCATCTAACTTTTTAGTGTCTGTATTTTTTTTTATTAACTGTGATAGTTTACTCTTTTTAGATTTTTCCAGAAAGTTGGAAAGAGAAGATGCCTGATATAAATGACTATGTGTGTATATTTTGTGAAGATGACGATGAAGTATATGAGATGAAATTCAAGGTTGCAAGTGGTGTAATGGATAGAAAGATATGCTTCGTCAAAATGGTTTCATGCAGGGTGATTTGCTTCGCTTTGAACACCTTTGGCATGAGATTTTGAAGGACGGGCTGCATCTATTTATTTCCAGGTTGCTGTCAGAAATCATCGGGATGGTGATATCGACGATGATGATGACGACAATGATGACGACAATAGTAAAGATGATGATGCAGGATCAGCACAGAAGCCAATTGAAATTCAATAAATCTTAGCAGTATTATCTTGTCCTTTTAGTTAATGTAGTTTATATTTTCTGTCTTTATTATATGTAGTGTGTTTTTTAGTTTTCTTTTAGTTAAGATACCATGTTTTAGTTTGATGTATTTTTCTATTGTTAGTTCATGTACTGTGTTGTGTATTAGTTTTTTATGGCATCCATGTGTTTCTGTTAGTTTCCCTACCAATAACTGAAACTGTTGGTTATTCAATTAGTAAAAAACTAGAAAACATATGCTCTTTAAAAGAATAGTCCTTTTTTTCATATCAGAATTGCTGCTACTTGATGAAAACAGAGAATTATGGTCTTCTATCTATCTAGTGACGATAGATTCCTAACTGAGAAAAATAAAAGACAAAATGAAATTTTTTAACATAGCATCTTTTACAAGTGAGGGTTGCTCAGATGGTAAGCACCCTCCATCTACATTAAAGAGGTTATGGTTCTGAGTCACCATAGGAGCAAAAAGTGGGAGGGCCACTATTTGTTCCGAGAGAGGGGAAGGGGTGGGGTTAAAAAAATAATATAGCCTCTTTTGTCATGTTTAAATTTCTTTTGAAATGTAGTAAAACACAATTAAAAAATAAAAGCAGATATAGACATACCTACATTTTTATTGAGAGCTATGTTTCTTTGAACACAGATGGAATGCTGGAGTGTATATGCAGGATGTTCTGGTTGTCCACGCCTTTTACAGTTCCCACATCTCTTCATCTTTTGTCTGACAAATTCTGCATTTGACATATATCTTTTCGTCTGACTCCTCCCTAGCTTACTTTAAAATTTGGAGGTTCTGTTATCTCTTCTTTGATGCTATCTGGCACAACTCATAATTCTTCATGTCCAACAGTGTTGATTTCTCCTTCATATTGTTTTAACCATGTTTCTCTTTTATACCATATAGAGCAATAATCAGACTTGTGTAGGTGTACCCTATCTATACCAGCAAGTGCATGTTCACAAGGTATTTCATCCATTTGGAACTTCAAGCATTGACATTCCTTGTTCTTTAAACAAACCGTGAATTCTTTCCCTTCACGTGTTACCTTAAAGCTTTGATCTCCATTCTGGTCAACCTGAAAAAATAAAATCTATAAGAGTGCTAGTCGAGTTTATATTTTATAAAAAGAAAAACAATAACCAGCACAACACATGAAAAGTCCATCTACATAAATATTGAGTCCCAATACTTTTCAATTCTTGGATTCTATCTATGTAAACTAGGGAGTCCCAGTATTTTATTTTGAGACACCAACAAAATAACTGAGAAGTCCCCGATCTTTTTAATGGTACTTCATGAATAATAATAGGGATAATAGGAATTCTATCCTAAAAACAGCTGGGAACTCCCCATGCATACAAAAGTGTATTTGTTTCATATACTCACATTCATTCTGTATGTTGTTTGTATCTTCTTTTGCTATTCATCGTCTGCTAATTTTGATGTTGCAAAGAAAACTTCCCCAGCTTTCTTCCATCTCTCAGAAAACCAGGTTTGTAGCTTGTTCATTATGTTGTCCTTCATTTACAATATTGATTTTTCTCTAGCTTGCAACAGAGCATTATTCATTGATTCCATAATATTTGTTGTCATCATGTCATATAGTCGATTCTGAAAGCAAGCTCTAGCTCATCTCTCTAGTGGTTCTTCCATGAGGTAATCATAAGTTGCCCTGTCTGTTTGTTTCATATTCTTCATATCTTCTTCAAACTCTTTACGTGTGTAGACCCGAGATGCACTCTGGAATATAGTTATCACCGCAGGACTCACGTTCCTTTTGTTAAAGTTTTTCGAGATGATATACACAGATCCAATGCGTGCATTCTGGATACACATTTGCAAGCCCATTTGCAATTGCAGAATTATGATCAGAAAAAAACACCAAATTCTCACGGCTTCCAGTTGCAATGCGCAACTGTGTAAAGAACCAATTGTAGGCCAAAAATTTTTTTGAGTCCACTACTCCAATGGCAAGAGGGAAGATTTGGTTATTTGCATCTTTTGCCACTGCTACCAATAGATTTCCTGAATATCTTCCTTTAAGGAATGTTCCATCGACAGCTATGATGGGTCTACAGTATTCCCAACCTTTGATAGATGCCCCACAAGCGAAAAATATATATTTGAACCTGTACAATACAGGGTGCAGTGTTACTAGTAACATCCCATCAAAAAATATCCATGGAGTCCCAGCTTTTTGAACTGTGACTCCATGTAACATAAATATTGAGTCTCAGTATTTAATCATGAAACTCTATATCTAATAACTAGCGAGTCCCAGTATATAACTATGGGACACCAAAAAAATAAATACCAAGTCCCATATCTTTTTACTGGAACTTCATCCAAAATAACTGAGACTGCGCAGTTATTTTTCCATATTTTTTTACCTGTTCACAGTGTCTTTTTTCAGGGCAATGTGTGTGCCTGGATTAATGTCTCTCAGCACATGTAAATATGCAAATAGCTTTTGAACGTTCTCTTCAGGGGCCATTGATCAAATTCGCACCTTCTTGTTTAGCACGCCATGCCTTATTATAAGAGTTTTCAACTCCCAGTTTCCTTCTTATCTCTGCAACGACAAAATTAGGTTTGACTGAATATTTATCATCTCGGATATTCTCAACAATCTCATCGATCTCTCACAATTTTTGAAGTAGCATATTTTTGATCTTTTTTTCTACTGTAAACTAAGCAACTGCGATTCTTCTGAAACTTCAATATTTTGAACAATGTGGATTGTTTAATCCAGGAAGAGCGAAGACTCCAGTCACATTTTTCATTTGCACATACCAGTGCATATCTCGTTGTGCTCGATCTAATAACATCTAATTCAAATTAATGTGCAATTGCTATTGTTAGAAAACATCTAGTCAGACCTTGCTTGTTCAGAAAAATGGATCCAACTCTTATGTCATCCAATATTACTTCTTCTTTGAGTATTGGACGAGGTGATTCTTTCACTTTCTTCTTTGAAGACCTCTTTCTTTTCTGCATGGTAGTTGATGTCTCAGGTTGTTGAAGAACGATAGCTTCTTGTTTAGATTTTTAAGTATTCATTAATTGATTCATGACAGTATCTACTGGTTCGACTTGCACAAGTGGAGGAGTTAACGTAATAACTTAAAATGCATCATCATTGTCGATTTGTATTATCATTTGTCCTTCAAATGATGCAGTAGGAGGTGTTGTACTGAAATTTAGAGGACTAACAAGAGGATGTGATGTTACATTTTCTAAAGGAGGGGATTGTGGAAGCGGTGTTGATGTAATAGGAGGAGTGTTATTAAAAATCTCAAACTACAGAGATCGTTCTGTAATATCAATTATGAAACAGCATGTGCTTTAAGCAGAATTGCTCTTCATCAAGTGTAAGCAGGTGATTAAATCATCAGTTTTCCTAATAGCTACCCCTTTACTTGTACGAAGATTCATATCAAACCATATGACTGCCTCAAACTTTTCTTCATCTAAATCTCTAGATTTGAAAAGTTTTTTTTCTAAAATCTTCAACTGTATTTCTTTCACTGTGTAGAGAAAGGCTTGTCTGATGATCTTGATATCTATAATGTGTCGTCCATTTGCAATTGAAAGCAACAACAATACAGATTTCACCCATCCCTATTTTTTTGTTTGCAAAAAACAGTTTCATCATATCAATAAATACAGTAAAATGACCTGGACAACTGCTATAGTAAGATTCATACTGCTTATTTTTTACTTGCTTGTAAAAAGGCCACAACACAAAATATTGCAACTGTGCTTCAACAATGAACTAAGTCCAAGTATTTTATCATGCGACGCTTATTAATTTCATCTCTATTTTCAACTAAGGACAACAAGTCACAGTATATGGCAATGTAGTAATGCTTCAATAATGAACTAAGTTCCAGAATACTATACTTTGACTCTTATGAATTTTATCTCAGAACAATAAAAGACAGTATATAGCATTGTAGGTATGCTTCAAGAATAATAATGGGACTCTTTTGATTAAATATTCATAACCACAGCATAAAAATACTGGACTTTTGATTGAATACGGGACTAAGTCTCAGATTTTTAATACAGTAATTTTTTTTATCTCCTTCTGCAAATTTTAAAGTTTTCAATTTCAATTTTTTAGACTGAAACTACTAAAATTATTTCAGTATACGCAAAGTCGCATAGCAACAACAAATTCGTTGAATGAATTGCATATTTTACAGTAAATATAAGCTCATAATCAACAACTTTTATTTGAATCCCCTACTTTATATTTTTAAAATGCTTAAATTACTGCAAAAACTAATAATAGATTGAAAATTCAACGCATAAATTGGAAAAATAGAGCTCAAATTATAAATTAACTGATAGATTTTGAATCAAAATTAGCAATAACATAATGCATAAATATAACAGAATCTGTACCTTTTTTAAACGTTGTTACGCAGATTTGATTTTGAATTTGAATATGTGTTTCTAGGGAAGAGAAATGTTGTTGTGATTTTTGAGATTTCGTATTTTTACTCTATTTTTAGAGGCAGATCTTTATTCTATTTTAAGTATAGTTGTAGGTTTTATAAGGGATAATTTTTTAAAATTAAATGCGTGGGTTGTTGCCACGACAGTAGCGTGTAAGTGTGTGGGGAGATTTTTGGCTATTTCTCAATGAATTGTGAAATAGTGGATGAAATTCATTGAGTGGGTCGAAATTTGGCTACTGATCAATTTTTTGCCATACTTTATGCATAATGTTGCATACTCTGCATGTGCATATTATGTGCATAATTTATGCATAATGACTGTAGCAATTATTTATGTAAAATTCTCAATACATTTCTTATGGAAATTACGGCCACAGTAAATGGAGGAACAAGTTTTGAGATTTAGCTTCTTTTTTAATATAGTTTTTGGAGATATTTTTTTCTTAAATTATTCTTGAAACAATGTCTACTTGTACAATTTGGCAATTTTTTAAAATGAATTTTTCAAGTTTAAAAAAGTTAATTAACCACTTCTTCAAGTTTTTCAAGTTTTTACTCGAAAAATTTAAATTTCTTTTCAAATAAATTATATGTCCAAACACCACTTCAAATTTCAAAAACTTATTTTTTTTCAAATTTCAACCAAATCTATGTCCAAACGCTAGCTTCGGAAGAGATTTCTTGAATCCACACTTTGCTTTAAAAACCTTTTGCCAAAGAATAATTGGTGGTGTATAGGAAATTAGAAAAGGAATTCCCAGAGAAATCATGTAGATATAATTGGAAGGTTCTCCAGGATTTTTTTTCTAAATCAAAAGGGTAGTTGTTAAAGTTAATTTGAGTTTAATGCTCTAGGTCACTTAAACAGTTTGTTTTATGTGGAGAAAAGTAAAGATTTTAGATTAATGTGTTGGAACGATGAATTGAGAAATATCATAGGTTGCGAGAAAATCAATAAAGCGAAGCAGGTTAATGTGTTGGAATAATGAGTTGATCATCATTCTTTAAGCACAATTGTATGCCAATTGTAGTATTAGATCCTATTTGGACATGATTAGGAATTGAGATTTGAAATTTCGGATTTGAAATCAAATTGATATGATGTTGAAATTTGTTTGGACATACAATTTGAAATTTTTGAATTTCTTAAGTTGTGTCTTTTCTCATAAACATGAAAATCCCTTAGTTTTTGAAAACTATAAAAACTTCCCCAACTTTTATAGAGTCCTACAAAATGAGAAAATCATAGTTCATAAACAAAGTATTAGAATATGCTAAGATGCTACATTAATAAATTACATATCTCCATAATCCTTTTATAAATATATGATTACATGTTATTACAAACATTCAAATATTACATAATTTTTCAAAGATCCACTTTCAAAAAACCAACAATTATAGCAATTAGCTATTCTTTAATAAAATATTCTACATGGTATGGACTATCTCTTCACGTCGAGCACGAGTTATTTTATACAAAATAAAATATGGGTCTCTTTTAATAAAAAATAAACTCATCAGTCAAGTTTTACATTTTAAAAACATGAATCAAGATTTCGAATTTCAAATCCTATCATTTTTAGAGAATTTGAAATTTGAATCAGAATTTGAAGTTTAACTTGAAATTGTGTGCAAATTTCATGAAGAAACGTTGATTTGAAGTCAATATTTGAATTACTACTTACAAATCTTATGGACAAATGCTAGCTTAGAAATCTAGTTTCCAATGCTTCATTCTTGAAGTTTTATGAATCAGGTTATCAGTATTTTAATCAAATCTGATAAATAAATAAAAAAATAAGCCAAGTATCTTACTTACGCGATACAATGCTAAAATGAATTCTTGGGAAAGTTTGTCCAAAATGTAGTACAGTGGAGGCCCACAACACAAATAAAGTCCCAGAACTCAAATTTTACTGCTTTACCAACGATAGCACCAATATAGAGCTAAAGGTCCGTAGTCTGGTTTATATGTACTAAAAATGGAGATTTTGGTCGAGACTAAGAGGTGAAGAGTTATAGCTTGGATATCTGAGAAGAGATACTTTTTCCAGGGATCAGATTCACCACCCATGTAAGTATAATTATGATGATTTGGTATATGTATAGTCCATATTATTAGCCCTAACACCAAGAACATTATCTATCTTGATTTTAAATATTACAAATAGGAGATACGGTCCGGTCAGAACGGATTATGCACGTTAAAATCAAAATCAAACTAACAAAATAAGTTTTAAATAAAAAAAATAGCATATAATAAAATTTACCTATTTTGTTAACTTTTTTATTGTTAACAAACCAACTGGTATTTCTCGTTCTTTTTCTTGCCATTAAAAAGGAATTAATCATCTTCATTCATTAGATAACATAAAGCAATAAAAAGGAAAACACTAGAAAATTAAAAAAGAACAAGTGAGAAATAAAGTCATCTATCCTTTTTCTTTATCTAACCTTCTAGAGAGTTCGGGTGAAACGACCTCGGTCAGTCGTTTCGGAAGTTAGGACTCTGATTGGCGTGCCGAAATCTGGTTAGGTCGTGCGGGCACCCGACATCCTCCCCTAGACCCGTCGGGCGAACCCATACCAATTAAATTAGGAAAATAAATATAACAATTCATAAATAAGGACAAAATTTTAAATAAAAAAAATACAGACATACTGATACGTCTAAGCTGTACAAAAGAAATTACAGCTGACTACCCAACATACTAGGTTTAGGGCTATCCAGACTAGACATTTAAGAGTACAAAAGAAGACAGATACCTCCTGAAAGGAGCAAAATACAACTGAAATGATAACCAATAAACTGGTGGCCATCGGGAATAAAAGCTGGCTCACCCTGACAGCTGAAGTCGTCTTCGCTCCTTCACGACGTGACGAACTCAATCCTGGAGCGAACCTGCCGAAATGAAATAGATAGACAAGAAACAAACAACAAACAAATGTGAGTCAAAAGGACTCAATAAGTGGGGCAGACCAGCCACCTCAAAGAATAGGATAGCTAGGGAGAAGAAACAGATAAACCAAATTCTTTTTATTTAAATTATATAAAGGCAGAGCCAGATAACAACTGAAAACACGTAAGAAACTTCTAAACTCAACCAAGGGTGCGTGCCAGAACATATCAACAAATAAGCAATGCACATATAAGCAGAACAATATTCATGTACCGTAAGTCTACACAATGGTATGAATTGAGATGAAATGAAATATGATGCAAAGGTCACATGTGCCCGTAATCCCATCCCGAAGAGGAATACTCCTGCATTCGAGGGGAATCCAATCTGATAACCAACTGGAGCGGAATACTCCTGCTCCTGGGGCGGAATACTCCTGCACCCGATATAATATAAACCAGAGGCGGAATACTCCTGCACTCTCCTGGGGCGGAATACTCCTGCATCCGATATAATGTAAAGCTGAGGCGGAATACTCCTGCACTCGATATCTGACATAAGAGCGGAATACTCCTGCTCCTGGGGCGGAATACTCGTGCACCCAATATGATATGCAATGTAATGTATATGAATGACATATAATGCATATGAATGCAATGTGATGCAATAATAACCCTTCACCGGAGCGGGGCTCTCATCGACAGCCGGGAAGTAGATGCCAACTTACAGCCAGGGTACAATGCTCAGGTCCTCAATGCGATACCAACAATAGGACATAACATATAATATACAATGTAAATCCAAAGTTAAGGCGTAATGAGTACACCTATCGGCAGCTACACACGTAAGGAATACGTGGTAGAAAATCACGAGGCCAGGTGCCTCTAAAGAAATGGATATAAACACTTACCTTGTTTTAAAGTTAGCACAATTACTCAACAACTACTTTGTCCTTTGAATTCATTGCCAAACGATCCCACTCTATTCAATAAGTAGAAAAATATATCAAATTAGGCTAAAGGCTTCATTCCTCACATCTTAGGGCAATCCAGGTAGGAACCTGATACCCTATTCGCATACGCAATACGCAGGCCAGACCAATGTATAGGGTTTAAGGTCACATAACCAGACCCTAAATTAATTATATTTATATGTTGCCCATAACTCACTGAGTACGAATATATAATTATTTCTATTATCGGGGTCCAATTACTACAAGAAATCTGCCCTATTGCGGCGACAAAAGTCGCCACTAAAAGTTTTTAGTGGCGACCTAAGGGTTGCTACCGTACAAGCCGATACTGAATGTCTTTAGTGGCGACCTGTTATCATCGCCACTAAAAGTTATGATTTTGTGGCGACCTTAGACGCTACAAAAAGTAAATATTGATGCTACAAAAGATGATTCAACAATTTAACTTTTAGGAGAGTCGCCACTTTAAGTAATTTTTAGTGGCGACTCAACCCGCCACAGAAACTACTATACTATCAGTGGCAACTAGTCTTTCGCCACATTATCCTGATCTTTTACTGGCAACATTATAACTATTTTGCATCAAGATCAAGTTGCCACTAAAACTTTTTTTTCAACTACTATACAATTATCAAAATTGAAATGCAGTCTAAACCCATTAATTAATATAACATATTTCTATCAATTGTATACCAATATTAAATGAATATGTCGAAAAAAGCAAAACTTATGTGCATTCGGGCTCTTTGGTCAATGTGATCTGATCGTCTTAGAAGCATTGTCCCTGTTAAAAAAATAAACACATGAATCCTTTGATAATTCTCATAATCTAATACAATAGTAGAAAAGGTAAAGATTGTAAATTAGAGTAAAAGATTGCCGAACTTATTTAAGAACAACATCAGCTTGTAGTACAGAAGATATGGTGCAGAGTTCCTTGTTGGGAGTTAAAGCAACAGATACAAGAGGAAACTAATAAAGAGTGACCAAATATTTGATTTCTATCATTAGTAGGAAGTCTATTCCTGAGTGCTCCCAGAGAGGAAAGAGCATTTGAAAGGTAGGGATTTGTGCCATGTACTTCTATTAACAAAGGTATGTGGTCTATGTTTTGTAATAAAATTCCAAGACCTGAGGCATTAAGAGACCAAACTAATTCATTAGTGAAAGCAACATCATAATTTGGATCAACCTTGACAAAGATCAAAACATCAGGTTCTTTTTCCTTGAGCTTGTTGATGTCCCATCTTCCTTGAGTTAGACGGAAATCAAACAAAATCACATCATTATTCAGTTTGTGATAATTTACCCAACATCTTTTAGTTTGTCAATAAGACCAATAGCATCATTCAGTTTGCGATAATTCAATATTTTTCTATTTGGACCAAACAATAAAAATTTCAGCTAATTTAGGACCATTATAAAGTCATATCTATCTGAACAATCACACATATTAAAAGTTGCAGTCAGAAGCTATAAGACATTGCACCTCAATATAAACACAAGACCACCTAAATTGAACTTTTAGAGATATATATGCACCACAAAATATTTTTTATAATTCATTCTAATGATCCAACAGGTAACAAACAATTGATGTTACTTTTATACTTCTAAGACTCTACATCGCAACTAAGTACGAAGTATTGTAACAGCTCCAATACGAATAAAGAATTTAAACAACTCCAGAAAATAAGGGAAAGGGTGGTAAGCTTGGTAGTATCTCTACACTTAACAGGGATCTAGAACTTTCTATCCTAAATGTCTGCATACGACTATTTTTACCTACAGAAATATCATCCCCTATGTCTTTTTCAGTATGCTGCTGATCATGGGCACATCTTGTTAAATAATACAGAGGATCAATTTAAATTCCTTAAAAAGGAGTTCATCAGATATTTTTCTTAACTTACTAAGCTTCACAAATTAATGCAGCCTACTAGACGTTATACATAAAGTCCAAACTCTTTTTTAGTATGCTGTAGGTTACGTGCTAGAAATGATTTGGATGACTAAGTCAGAAATTTAAAAAAAAAAAAATAACTCGTCCCTTGAAATATCATTACCACTTTTCTCCTACAAGGACAATATTGCTGCTACTCCTGAATTTGTGAATAAATTACTTGATACTATTGAAAGCGATTTACTGAATATTTTTAGGAAAAATTTAGATATGCTTTCTAAATGTAGTGTAGGGGAGGAGGAGGTGTGCACCGAGAGACAAGTGGAAGAGGCTATACAGAAGTTGAAGTTTTTAAGAAATTTAGTCTACTTATAATACTTACAAGACTCAGCATTGCAACTAAGTACAAAGTATTGTAAATACAAATAAAGAATTAAAACAACTCCAGAAAATAAGGGAAAGGGTAGGAAGCCTGGCAGTATCTCCACCACTTAATAGGGATCCAAATAAAAAATTAATTTCAACTTTATGTCGAGATTACATACTTGTCTAACTATATCAGGTTTTCAATTATACAAAATTATGGTTTACTTCAAGTCTTCAACACTTGCATGCACAACTATAGAAAATGATGACGCACACATAATCAATGATCATCAAGATAAATCCAACGGAGCTGAGGGAACATTTTTACTGGATGAACATGATAGCTCTAAATCAACAAAAATTAAGACAACAGAGCTGCATTATTTACTCAGCCAAACTAATAGTTTCCAATAAAAAATTGTAAGTGAAAACTGCCTATAACTTCAAGGTGATGAGTCAATATTTCTTTCAGGTATTTTATCGAACTGTTCATAATCCTCATTGAAAAATTCAACTTGCACATAAAGGAGATCAAAATGAAAAGATTAAAATATGAAAAGGAGAAATATCTAAGACGAGCATAGGAGAATTGTCGAGAAGGTAAGAAGAATTGCTAGGTTCGAAGGGAAAGAACATAAACAAAGTACCTGTTGCATTCTGATCATTACATCAGCAAACTTCTCTTGGAATTTCTCATTTCTACCTGGATCCTCTTGTCTACTTCTAGATTCACGTGTTCGTGCTCCTCTTCCAACTTTTTTTGCAACTCCTCTTCCTTATTTCTTCTTGCAACTTTTGATCCATTTTGGCTTGCATCTCTTGACGCATTATTTCCATGGAAAAGGACACAATGGCCTCTACGTTTGCCTGCTGACTTCGACTATTTTTGGGAGGCTTCTTACCATACCCTTTTCCACGAACATAGCATGTTCTCTAACCAAGAACTGAGGTTAAAATCTCATCTTGAGTCATTGGATGTTCGATTTCAGAAGGTTTCTGCTGAGCTACAACTTCCTGGAGTTGGACTGTAATTATGCATTATAATTTAAACCATAGCATAATAGAACATATTGAAAGATAAAAAGGAAGTGAGTTTAGTGAATTACATGAATTTGTTGGGATTGTGGATCCGCCCACAGTACTTCACCTTGATCAATTTTACGTGTATGTTGGATCTCCCAAACTTTATCAAGTGGGTCATTTTCTTCAGTTTCAGCGTTTCTCTATGGTATAGTTCAATATAAAACATTTATAAGCAAACAATAATCCAGTATAAATAACAAAGAGATGTATAATAGTAGGGGGATAAATCTATTTTCACCGTACTTCTACAAAGGACTTTGTACCACATGTATGCCTAGTTATTTGCTTTTCTCTATTTTTTTATTTCTCTCACTTACAGCCTGCATAAAGTTAAAGAAAGTTAATAAACCATTATTCAAAGTGCAATTTACTAAACAATGTTTATTAGGTTACCTTGAAATCCTCGCTCCCAAAATAATCGACCATATATTTCCAGTCCTCAAGCTCAACGTCTTCAGGTCGATGAGACAATCTTTCAGCATTAGTGCTGTAGCGATTGTAGTGAGTACTTAGCCGAGCTTTCCATGTTCCAAAGAGCCTTTGCATAGTGCTGATCACAAAGGCTTGAAACACATGCTCTCGCACACCGCAACTAACTATAAATTTATCCTAGACACAAATGTAACATTACTTTTTATATCCTAACCATGTAAGTAAACCATGTGATCTAAAGTCAATACAATATTCAAAGTAACTTATCACCTTAACCTTTAATCACATTGCTTCACCGTGCTTCCAAACAATCTCTTGCCAATCCCCGTCTCGAAATGAGACAATGCTTCTCATGATTGTAATTAACAATATCTCTTGCTCCAGAACCTACTGCTTTGTCAATGTCATTTGGAATATTAACTGTGATTTTGCTGCCACACTTAGTTTTAACATCTACAGTTTTTGACTTATATTTTCCTCTTCCTCTCTTTCCGTTGAAGCATGAAACTGCAAAACAAACAAAATACACATATACATCACCACATCTTGATCTCAAACATGAAATAATGTCAACATCAGACAGGAAATACCATTACTGAATAATACCATACAATCCTACTTTCCAAACTTCTTAATGAAGATTATGAAGAACTAAATATTTTTAAAATAAAAACCAGACCTACACCACCAGTTCCAGCCTCTGGAGAGCGATTTACACTTTGAATCCTTGATGACTCTGACTCAATAAGTCCTCGATGGAGACTTGATTGTCCTGTTTCTGGAGTAGCTCCTTGATGAGGACGGGATTGTCCAGACTCTAGAGAAACTTTAGTCATCCTCTTCAAAGCTATCATCTTCTACTTCATTACTGTGTGCAATGCTTGAATTTTCAGCTCTTACTCTATGTAAGTCCTACACTTTATAAGAATCCCAGAAACCAAACTTCTATAAGTCTCTCTTGACTTTGATCTTTGCCTTGTAAGAAGTGTTCATACACATTTTAGAAGGACATCAAATCAAAGTGCTCACCTTGTTTGACTGAATGCCAAGTTAAGAAAGTTATCCACTCCAGCTCTATATTTTTGTCACCTCTATTTCGAATATTCAACCAACTTTTATCCATTCATATTTTTCGAAAAAAAAGGCGGTTAATTAAAAATAGTGTAAGGACAACAATAAATTAAACGGAAAAGGGCCAAATTTGCCCCTCTACTATAGTTTAGGGGTCACGTTTACCCCTCGTTAAAATTTTGGTGCAGCAATACCCCTACCGTTACCATAGTACGCAGATTTACCCCTCTCATTAACGGACCTCCACGCTGGACAACACGTAGCTGCCACATCAGTGCCATAGTATATGGGCAAATTTGGCCCTTTTCAGTTGTTTCTAAAATCGTGTTTGGACTAAGTTTCAATACTTAAAGAAAAAGTTTCGATGCTTAGAGAAGTCATTATAGGAGAGAAAAATGTGCTAAGAATGATAAATAAGATATTTTGAGAGAACTATGGAATTAAAATGACACTCTCTTCGATTTTGTTCCGTAAGAAAGATATACTTTTGAATTTTGTAACAAAAATTATCTTTATTAAAGATAAGATAAAAGTTTAATAATAACATTATTTCCAAATAAATAGATATGTTCTTTTTAAAAAAACTAAAAGGTAAAATATGCTACTCCTATTAAAGTGGATAAAGAGTTCTTTCATGTATTTCAATTTAAAAGATATTTTTCAATTTATCACAAAAGGTGATTTTTGCTATATATTGACTTATTAACTTTAGTTTAATCTCTTTTCCTTTAATGACATATTTTTTGTAATATTAGAAAAAATAATAATAGAGTTTTATGTTTAAAATCACAAATTCTAGAATTCAATCATGACATTAAGCTAGCGTTTTTCCATAAAATTAGTGTCATGATTGAATTCTAGAATTTGTGATTTTAAACATAAAACTCTATTATTATTTTTTCTAATGTTACAAAAAATATGTCATTAAAGGAAAAGAGATTAAACTAAAGTTAATAAGTCAATATATAGCAAAAGTCACCTTTTGTGATAAATTGAAAAATATCTTTTAAATTGAAATACATGAAAAAATTCTTTATCTACTTTAATAGGAGTAGCATATTTATCTTTTCGTCTTTTTAAAAAGAAAATATCTATTTATTTGGAAATAATATTATTATTAAACTTTTGTCTTATCTTTAATAAAGATAATTTTTGTCACAAAGTTCAAAAGCATATCTTTCTTATGGAATCAAACCGAAGAGAGTGTCATTTTAATTCCGTATTTCTCTCAAAATATCTTATTTACCATTCTTAGCAAATTTTTCTCTCTTATAATGACTCCTCTAAGTATCGAAACTTTTTCTCTACACGATTTTAGAAACAACTGAAAAGGGCCAAATTTGCCCCTCTACTATGGCACTGATGTGGCAGCCACGTATCGTCCAGCGTGGAGGTCCGTTAATGAGAGGAGTAAATCTGCGTACTATGGTAACGGTAGGGGTATTGCATACACCAAAATTTTAACGAGGGGTAAACGTGACCCCTAAACCATAGTAGAGGGACAAATTTGGCCCTTTTCCGTAAATTAAATATCTAGGAATAGAAAAGTATTTATAGACATGCTGAATTTTACCACAAATCTGAGCCTGCTTCGTGTTTAAATCTGTGGAAGATACAATTCTCAATCGGTATTGAAGTGATTGAAAGTGCACAAATCTCGATTGTAAATGTTGTCTCAATTGTCGCTTATCTTATATATAAATACCATAACATTATACAATGAAAAATGAGTGACATACTTATTTAGAATAAAATAGCTTTCACCAAAATACAGAAACAATGAACACTATGATTTTTACAAAGAAAACATGTTAGGACTGTTTCATTGTTGTGGAAAAAGTTTTGAACTACATAGCTGCACTAGCAGTTGGCTATACACAAAATTAGCCAATATTTCTTTTTTTGTAAAACAGATTCAGGACATGGATTAGAGCTAGATATTGACTGACAATATACATAAAGGTAGAGCTATAAAACTTAAACATAAATGTGTAGCACATACACATAAGGACACACATATACTTTTGGTAAATATATACAAACATGTAGATGAAAGAAACACACACTGATACAAACTTGTTACTTTAAAAACTAAGCAAGTAAAAATCCAATTTTCCAAAAAAAAACCGACACACTAAAACTAAGCCATAAAAAAAAAAAACAAATCTCATACTCTAAAACAAAACCAGCTTCACCTTAAAATAAAGTTATACGCATACACAAAAACAATACCTATATGCAGAGAGCAAATAAATCTCAACATAGACAACTAGTACTAAAAGCGATAGATGGAGTAGTAATGTCATATATGGATTAGCTAACATTCGGAGATGAATCGAATCCTCATTCTTCTCGAGTATTAAACTCAAAGTACATGTACCGTCTAACAGGTCCTAACGTTTCAAGTAGGCCAATTTATATGCAACTTGGAAAAATTCAGCCATAGACATACATCAATATTCTTTAAGGATATTGCAATAATCAGTCAAGACCCAAGTCGAAAAGAAGTTGCTTACACATAATTTACGAACGCCATTCAACAATCCTACACATAAATTAAGAAATTAGTCATAAACCAAACCTAGAAAACATTATGTAAATAGAAGTACCTTAGATGTACAAACAATTTTTAAAGAAAAAACTTAAACACCTACAAACATAAGAGAACACAAAAAAAATCCCAAAATAATAATGTGAGAAATCAAGCTGTATTTCCCAAAAATGTATCAGCTTTTACAATTAAATTTATATTTAGTTGAGTCTAAGGCGACCGTTTATATCTCAATTCGATCCGATTGATAAGCAGCTTACGTTAGTGAAACAATTGAATTTTAGCAATTTAATTCGAGAACGAGTAATATATCGATGTCAAGGATGCGGATTCGATGTCAGATATCACTTAACGATGTCAAGTTCAAATAAACGGTTCGAAGACAAGTATGAACAAACTAATTCGAAGTGAATAACAAGCCAATAATTTACGATGAGATGATTCTGTCTTAATTAGATGCACGGTTTTGATTAACTACGGTGACAACAACAGATTCAGCGATGATGATAAATACGATGACGAGCGAACATAATATGATAGTGAATGAATGCAGTATGAATATATTTGTCCGAATAATATAATAAGGTAAATGACAGCAATGTATCCGAAATAACTTAACAATAAGCAGATTGACGAACTAACTTATGCGATCGGAATGCGACAACGAATTGATAAGATTGAAAGTAGTGAGATAGCGAATGAATCAAACGATAAATAAAGCATGTATCAACTAAAACGAGCAAGCGGCAGATAAATAATTAAAGCGATAAAAGCTTATTGTATTGAAGAGCCGGAGGATGGTGCTTCAAATGAAAGAGATGATCCTTCTCCCACGTTTGAACCAAGCCACGGCTGAATTTGATACAAGGATTGCTCTAAAGACGACAGTAATTCTATGTATGTTGAAAGAACAAAGCAAAAATATTTAAGTGGCTGAATAAAGATTTGAGAGTAATATTGCTTCAGATGAGAGAATAACAATGTGTCCTCAAATGAGAGTATAAAGACCTATTTATAGGTTGAAATGATGAAGAGTTTCAACCCTAGAAGAACTCCACTTTCTCACGTTTCTCATCCAACAGTTGCACGTTTTCACCCACTTCCCCCGAATCCGCTAAATTCGCTCCGATAAATTTGGGATAAGGACAAACTGCGTTATCCATTGGAATGCTGTCTTCGAAAACATCCGATCGCAATGAGTACATAACCGATCACGGAAGTAAACGAAACCATTTCTTCCCAACCACAATGATTCCGAAGTCAATTAATGCCTCTTTATGAAATCATAGCCGATGACTGTGATCGAACAGAAATCGACCAATACAGATAGTCCCCCCACTTGTCAAGTCGTGTGTTCGTGAAAAATTGGCAAGTGGCTTGAATTCTTGGCGGGAAACCACGTGGAACACTCGTGTCCCTCCATTTTGAAACGCCAAAACGTCGCCTCAACTTCCCATCGCTACACGTGTCAGAAATCATGCGGGCAGCAGTTTCTCGACGGTTCCCAAGGCAATGATGATTCTTGCCCTATAAATACCCACTTCAAAACTCACTTTATAAACTTTACAACTTCTGAAAGAAAATTCTCCAAGTTCTTGAAAACTTCTCCAATTTTCTTAAGCAAATCCCAGAAATCCCTTACTGATCTTGTGAATTCTTATCACCTTTGCTCCAGGTCTTCTAAGAACTTTGTTTAAATTAATCAGATTCGCGCCTTGATAATGTCTACCTCTTCTCAAAACGTTGTTGACGCTGAACTTACTTCCACTACGGCAGTTATCGCCACAGCCCCACCGCAGTCCGGCACGGTGGTGGAGCAGACTCCCACCATTGCTGGCCCTTCAGTAGACAAGAAGGGAAAAAAAGCGGAAGGAAAGTAAGGTGAAGGACTATGGTCCCAAGAAGTTGTGGTCGGAAATTCTTCCGAAGAGATTTACTTATGAGAACGATTGCAAAATCAGTGTTCAAAGTGAAGCGGAGCAAGGGAAGAAGAAGAACATTCCGATCGATTCAGTCTACTTTGCGATAACGCCGGAATCGATACCACGAGTTCGAGAGGAATGTGGTTGGAAAGTGGGCGACATCGACGTGATGTGTCCTCCAAGAAAATCGACGTTGGCGACTCACGTCGAGGATCACTCAGTGGTGCTGACTTACCCCTTTATGATCGGATTTTCTCTCCCGGTCGATAATGTGATTGAGGAGTTTTGCAAGATGTACAACGTCTGTCTTGGGCAGCTTTCTTCGATGATATGGAGAACGGTAGTAATTATGCGATACATCGCAGAGGAGGCAGAAGTGGAGCTGACACTTCGCCACATTCTCAACATATACTCTCTTCGAGTTTACAAAGGAGGGGTGATAAATTTGGCCAAACGAGGTCAACGGGCCTTGATATCCGACAACGATGACAATCTCCGAGGATGGGATCAACGCTTTGTCTTTATTTCTACGAAGCAGCTAACCGACCCTGAAAAGGAGCTGCTGCCAAGTGTTTGGAATCGAACCCGTAAGCACTTCGTTTGTTCGTTTTCTTTCTTTTTGAATGAATTTAAGATCTAAATCTCAAAGTTCTTCCAAATTTTTCAGCTGATGTGGTCATTTTCGATCAAGTTGCTGATATTATACCATGGCTGATAAGGGTACTTGATAAGACGACCAACGAAAAACGAGCTTGGAAGTCGATCGCAGCTTTGAAGAAACTCAAACCTAAAAATCATGGTAACTTTGAACTATCCTTGTATTTACGATTTTTGTCCCGTTGATGCCTTTTGATACTTTAAAAAATGTTTTCTTAGGCATCACCGGTGTTGGAGGTGAGCCAAGTGACGGAGAGGCTGAGCCCGAGGGTGGAGAGAAAATGGATGACGCTCCTCCGCCGAAGAAGAAGAAGAAGTCGTTCCAAGAATTGAGGAACAAATATCTGCCCAAGATAGTGGTGGTTGAAAAAGGGCAAGGGGGCAGTTCATCGGAGGCGCCCCAGACCATAGAGGATGTGATCGCTGGGACAAGTTCAGCGATCGCAGCGGCGAAAGCCGCCGAAGGAACGACCTCGGTCATTGACATCGAGGGAGAAGAAACCGGGGACGAATCGGGATCTGTCCGATTAGTGAGGCGTCCCAAGAAGCCAGTTAAAGAGAGACTCCAAGAGACAGCCATCCAATTCAAGGTGGCTGAACAGGGAGATCTTTCAGTGGACGACTATCATCTTTCCCCTGTAGCCGAAGAGGTCAATTCGGGCTCAGGGGGTTTGCCTAGTAGAGAAGGTGCTCTCGTTTCTTTGGGCGTTGCTCCTGAAAACCAAGGAGAAATGATCGAGGCTTTTGACCGCGAATTCGAGGAGAGGGATCCAGCTAAAGGGAAAATGCCAGCTTTGGATCGGCCGATATCGACGACGAAGTCTAAATACGATGAAGGAACAGGGTCGTCTTTTTTTGGTGCGGATCATGCTGATCCTATCGCGCCTCTTCCTCGGGGCGAAGAAGCTGCTGCCTTCGCCGCTTTGGGTGAATCCGAAAAGAGGGGTGGCAGATCGCTTACAATAGAGGTGCCACCCAACGTCGATCTGCTAAGGTGCCTGAAGCGGTTGGCAGATTATTTATTCGATGTCATTGGCCCGATGGAGCAAGCTCGATTGAACACGCATTCATATCTGAGTTTGCCTTCTCAGATTTCTTTTAGTGCCCTCAGGGTAAATTCCATATTTATAAAAATTTTCCTTACTTGCTTTGCATAGATTTTTATGTACTTCGACTGCAATTTGTTTTCAGAACTGCATAATGGCGATCGAGACCGCCGATCGGATCTGCCAGCATCAGGATGGAGCTAAAGTTTTGAATGAGCAAATCATTCATCTTACTTCGGCTGGAGAGGACCTGCATCAGAAGCTGAAAGCTGCAGAGGCCAAGTATGCTGAACTTTTGGCCAATTTTGATAAGAGTGCGAATGAACATGCTCTTTGCCAAACGGAGCTGGAATCTCAGATCAGAGCTTTGAACGAACAGTTGAGTGATCACGAAGCCAATTCTGATATGAAGATAGCCGAACTCAATTCTGTCTTGGAGAGCAAGAACAAAGAGTTTGCTGACCAGTTCGAAGAGTTGAGCGTTCTTCGTAAAAGTAATGAAGACCTAATGGTTCAAGCTGATAGCTTGTCGGAGCGGAACTTGTTGCTTCACAAGGAATCCACCACCCTAAGGCGCGATCTCCAGGAAGAGTTTGAAAAGAAGAAGGATCTGATCCTCGCAGAATCAAGGCGCGATGTCCTTAGGGAAATGTTGGATCGAGATGTCAACGTTCCTGCCGAATTGAGCGAAGCTATTGCCATTGTGCGGTTAACTCGTGAAGATCTTGGTCTCCCAGCGAGTTCCTCCGATGAAGGCTCTGATGGTGAATGATCTGTAGTTGCTTTCGACTTGTTATTTTAGTCGTTTTTGAAAGCTGATGTAATATTGGCTATGCATATACGATTAATATGAATGAAATTATATTCCTTTCATTGTTGTACTGCTTTTTTCGAAGATGATTTTATTCGTTCGAAGAATTTGATGTTCAACAATAGTCGTCGAAAGAGATGATTGGGGCCCAATGTCTTAGCGCGTAATGAGAAATGACGTCTCATCTCCATGCAATGTACTCTTCGAACATTTTCATGTGTTCTGAATTAAGAATGAACACTTGGTGAAAAACTTGGAATTGTAAAATTCGCTAACATTCCGCTCGAGTCGGACAAATGTGAAAAGTTGAGAACATAACCAGTGTTGCGTGTTATCGAAATGAGCCGCTAAAGGGCTTTAAATACATTTTGGATCGTGTATTTTGATCGATTACAGGATGTGGCCGTATAAAGGCACAGACTTTTGATCGCTAACGGATCGTTTACATAAATGGACAATCTTTGACTTTAAAATAAAGTTGTTAAAGTTTGAAACATCCGATAGTCAAATTTCCAATTCGAACGAGGCCCCAGTTTGAGTGAACGTAGGAACTTTAGTCGAATTTTGAACGAGTCCCCAGTTCGAGTGAACGTAAGAACTTCGATCGAATTTTGAACGAGTCCCCAGTATTGTCTTCAATTGGTCTCGTTCCTTCTTCCGATGGAAAGCCTCTGGTTCTTGGGCAGTCCCCAGTATCAGTTGATAACAATCGTGCTAACTCCATCTCCCCCCCAATGTTTGAGTATGAAGGATGAGTGGTCGAACACTGGTCCTGAAACGGAGTCATAGAAAAAGCCGAGAATCGTTATAGATGAAGACCACGTTAGAATGTTCGTCAGACTTATCGACCCCGATCGGAGCGTTTTGGGCTCATGTGTTCGTGGGTGATGTTTGTCATCATTCGATTCCAACTATGCCTATCATCTAAGAGTGTTAGTGTCAAATAATCGATTAAATAATTCTTTCCGATGGAAGAAAATTTGAAATTTTGCGAGATTAAAAGATGAAAATTGATGATACCGTAGTCTCTCAAAAGTAGTACTTCTTTAATTGTGTGATGTTCCAATTGAAGTCGACTGGTTTGGAGTCCATTGTTTCGAGTTGGTATGATCCTTTCCCGATTACTGCTTTGACCCGGTAGGGTCCTTCCCAATTTGCTCCTAGCTTACCTTCGTTGGGCTCATCCTTTTTCGGTCTTCTAATTTTCAGCACATAGTCACCTACATTAAAAGATCGATACCTGATTTTTTTGTTGAGGTAGTTTTCTGCCCTTTGTTTCTGTGCTTGTATTCGAACAAATGCCATGTCCCTTTTTGCTTCGATCAGGTTGAGATCTATCAGCATGGATTCTCTGTTTGTTTCTTCGGTGGAGTGGGCAAACCGAAGACTAGGTTCTCCCACTTCCACCGGTATTAGTGCTTCTGCTCCATAGACAAGTGAGAACGGTGTTTCTCGTTCGATGAGCCCACAGCGCTCCGGGGAGTTCGTTCGGCCAGTTACCCTTTGAATCATCCATCCTTTTCTTCAAATACTCAATTATTGTTTTGTTGGAAGATTCAGCCTTTCCATTTGCACTAGGGTGATAAGGTGTTGAAGCAATTCGCTTGATCCCCCATTTTTCGAAGAAGGCAGTGATCTGTCTTCCTACAAACTGTTTACCATTATCGCATGTGATCTCTTTCGGGATCCCAAAACAACAGATAATATTTTGATGAATAAATTTAATGATTTCTTGCTCACGAATTTTAGCCAAGGCAATTGCTTCTACCCATTTAGAAAAATAATCAGTAAGAATTAGAATAAATTTTACCCCGCCGGGCGCTGTTGGAAGCGGCCCGACCAAATCCATTCCCCACTTCATGAATGGCCATGGTGATGTGACCGAATGAAGTGGCTCTGCCTGTTGATGTATGAGGTTGCCGAATCGTTGACACTTGTCGCATTTGCGGATGAATTCTTTGGCGTCATCTGCGATCGTTGGCCAATAGTATCCAGCTCTTAAGATCTTTCGAACCAACGATTTGCTGCCGGAGTGATTGCCGCACTCGCCTTCATGGATTTCTTTCAACACATAGTTTGTCCCATCTGGTCCCATACACTTCGCTAAAGGGCCGCTGAACATTCGTCTGTAGAGCTGGTTTTCTAAGAGACAATATCTTGCCGCTTTAGTTTTGAGTGATCGGGCAGATTTTTTGTTATCGGGAAGGGTTCCTGCCTTTAAATAAGACAAGTATTTGTTTCTTCAATCCCAAGTATGGTTAACATTGTTTACCTCTTTGATGCTTCGACAGAGTGGTGATTCGAACAGGTGGACCACTGTTTCATCGATTTTGGCATCGATGACCGCTGCAGAACCGAGGTTGGCTAAAGCGTCTGCTTCGATGTTGTCCTCCCGTGGTATCTGAGCTATTTTCCATTCTTGGAAAGATGTAAGGAGATTTTGCACCTTTTCGAGCAACTGCTGCATCCTTGGATCTCGAACACAAAAATCGCCTTGGATTTGATTTACCACCAGCTGAGAGTCACTTTTGATGTCTAGTCGTTCGACCTTAAGTCTTTTGCAATCTTTAAACCTGCAGCGAGGGCCTCATATTCGGCCTCGTTGTTAGTTTTTGCATGTAATTTGATTGCGTACCTGAGTTTTTCACCGGTAGGTGCTATTAACAAGATTCCGAGACCAGTCCCTTTCACATTTGAGGCTCCATCGGTAAACATTTTCCAAACTCCGGGATCGGGATACCTCATCATCAATTCTTCCTTTTTTGCCTCCGGAAAAATATTAGCGCTAAAATCTGCTACAAAATCAGCTAACACTTGAGATTTTATGGCGGTGCGAGGCTGATAAGTAATATCGTACTCGCTCAGCTCGACCGCCCATTTCATTAATCGACCAGAGAGATCTGGCCGATGCAAAATATTTCGCAATGGAAAACTAGTTACAACAGATATTGAATGACATTGGAAATAAGGTCTTAGTTTCCGTGCAGCAGTAACTAGTGCAAGTGCTAGTTTTTCTAGGTGCGGATACCTTGTTTCTGCATCTAACAATATTTTACTAACATAATAGATAGGAGATTGATTACCTCTGTCCTCGCGGACGAGGACAGCGCTTACAGCGACATCGGAGACGGCCAAGTAGATCAGCAGCATTTCTCCTTCGATCGATTTTGACAAGAGTGGAGCATTTGACAGGTACAACTTCAATTCTTTGAGGGCCTTTTTGCATTCTGGCGTCCATTCAAAGCTTTTGTTCTTTTTCAGCACTGAAAAGAACTTGTGACATCGTTCAGATGACCTCGAGATGAACCTGCTGAGATAGGCTACTCGACCGGTCAGCTGTTGAACTTCCTTCACCGTTGTTAAGTCTTCGGGAATGCTTTCAATTGCTTTGATTTTGTCTGGGTTGGCCTCAATTCCTCTTTGCGATACGATGAATCCCAAAAACTTGCCGGATCCAACTCCGAACGCGCATTTCTCCAGATTCAATCTCATGTTGAACCGCCTTAGTATCGTGAAAGTCTCCTCCAAATGATTTAAATGATTTTCTTTCTCAAGAGACTTGACCAGCATGTCATCGATATACACTTCCATGGTTTTTCCGATCAAATATTTGAACATAGTAGTGACCAAATGCTGGTAAGTAGCGCCAGCGTTTTTAAGGCCGAAGAGCATGACTGTGTAGCAATAAGTCCCCATGTCTGTGATGAACGACGTCTTCTCCCGATCCAATGGGTCCATCGAAATTTGATTATAGCCTGAATAGGCATCCAAGAAGCTTAACATTTCGTGTGCTGCCGTTGAATTGATCAATCTATCGATGTGAGGTAACGGGAATGAATCTTTTGGACAGGCCTTATTGAGGCCGGTATAATCGAGGCATACTCTCCACTTGCCGTTTTTCTTTGGCACTACTACAGTGTTTGCAAGCCATTCAGGATATTTGACCTCCTTAATGAACCTATTCGTTAGCAACTTTTCTACTTCGTCGTTGATTACTTTTCTTCGAAATCCTCCGTTTGGCCGTTTCTTTTGTTTCACCGGCCGATGTTTTGGATCGACGTTTAATTTGTGTGTGGCGACCTTTGGATCGATCCCAACCATATCTGCATGGGACCAAGCAAAACAATCAGAATTATCCTTGAGAAAGGATACGATTCTTGCTTTTACTTCAGGGTCCAATTCCGCTCCCACATAGACTTTTCGATCAGGCTTATCATCGAATAATGTTACTTCTTCCAAGTCTTCTATCGTAGAGTCTCCAGCTTTTTGTTTATACGGTTCTCTCACACATGGTGGAACCTGTGCGAAGTCGCCTTCGACTTCGGAATCCGGTAGCTGCGTTGAGGCACACAACGGAACCGAAGTGAAGTTTTCGATCACGGGTTCCACTAGCTTATATGGTGAAACCTGTGCGAAGTCGCCTTAGACTTCGGATTCCGGTAGCTGCGTTGAGGCGCACGACGGATCTGAAGTGAAGCTTCCGGCCACGGGTTCCACTAGCTGTGATTGCTACAATCGAAAGCCATCCTTAACAGCTACTGAGTAACATTCTCAGAAAGCCTGTTGTTCGCCTCTGATTTCACGAATTCCCTATGGGGTAGGGAATTTTACGACTTGATGTAGGGTCGTGAATCCACGGTCGACCCAATATCACGTTGTACGCTATTTCGCCTTTCATTACTTGAAACGATGTCTCATTCTCAACACCTTCTGCATAAGTCTTGATTGTGATTTCTCCAACGGTCACTTCACTCGAATTGTTGAAACCCGACAATACTGTTGAACGAGGCACGATCTTGTCGCTCAACTGCAGCTGTTCGACTACCCTTGCATGTATGATGTTGACTGAACTACCAGTGTCGACTAACACCCTTTTCACATCAGCGTCGTCGATCCTCATCGTGACTACAAGTGCGTCGTGATGGGGATGAATTCTGTCATCGAAATCAAAATCTCCGAACACGATCTCATCATTCATATCATCTCGTGTTCGCTTGTCTCGTGTAAATGAGACCTTTGCATATTTCTTGGTAGTGTAAGTTACTCCACAAATGTCATCTCCTCCGGTAATGACATTTACCGTCTTCCTAGGAGCATGGGGTTTTGGCGGCTCATCGTCTTTCTTCTTATTAAAATTGTTTCGTCCTCTGTCAGTCAATAGTTCGACCAGGTGCCCCTTCTGCAGTAGGCTGGCCACTTCGTATCTCAACGTCTTACAATCCTCCGTTGTATGGCCGAAGTCATGGTGAAATACACACCATAGATTTTCATCCCTTGTATTTGGATTTGTTTTTATGCGACCTGGAAATTTTACAACCTTCTCACCCATCCCCTTCAAGTGATTCACCAAGTTTGGTGTTGATATGCAAAAATTGTACTCCGTCACTTTTGGGGGGAGTGGTCGATCTTTTGGAGCCGAAGATGCGCTCGACTGCCCTTTCTTCGATTGATTCTTCGAACCACCAGCTTCGTGGTTGTTGTTCCCCATTCGAGGGAAACTGTAGGGCTCCCATTGTTGGTCCCTGTAGTTTCGCCTGTCATTTTCAACTCTCCGTGGTGGAGGTCGATCATAATGGTAACTATTTCGGACTAGCTGCAACTCCTCCTCCTCAGCCTAATCCGCGGCTCGCATTCCCGATATAGCACTTCGAATGTCCATGCATCAATCTCTCTGAGACGATCTTTCAACTTCCATGCCTCAATCGAATCAGTGCGCAGATTGTTAGCAAAGGTCAAGCAAGCCCACCTTTCTTCGAGATTCGGGATATGAATCTTCTCGTCGTTGAATCGCTTCACAAATTGTTTTATGGTTTCCCCAGGTCGCTGCCTAACATTCAATTTGTCTTCCACCCTTGGTGCTATCTTTTTCGCTCCAGTATGTGATCGAATAAACTTTGGTGACATGTCATCAAAATTCAATATCTCATTTTCAGGCAATTGCAGATACCATTTCAATGCCGCTCCTTTCAATGTCTCACAAAACTTTTTGAGGCTGACCGAATTAATTTCTTCCGAAGTTAAGTCGTTCGCCTGAACTACAATCGAAGACATATCGATGTGATCCCTTGGATCTGTGGTCCCATCGTACCTCAAACTTTCTGGTAACTTGAAAGTTTTAGGAATTGGCATCGGTGCTGCACTTGCTGGGAACGGATGCTTTGAGATCGATTTCTTAGAGACCTTGTCTGTTAAATTTGGGACACCTGGCAATTTCTCCATAAATGATTTTATCTCACCGAATTTTTTTCCACTGTGTCATTCAGCAGAGTTTGCATCGTCGCTAACATTCTTACTTCTGCTGTAACCGAGGCCGGAGCTCCCATAGCTGCCGCGGCCGTACCCGATCCCCCAGATCCGACCCCCGCTGCAAGTCCCCCTGTTACGGCGCCCTGAGGAACCGAAGTCGGAATGCTTGCTGGGGGTGTGATCGGTGGGGTGGGCGTTCTGTTTCCGATAGAATTAGATAAAACCCTTAGTTGCTCCTGTATTATTTCGAACTGAGCGTCGTGCCTTTTCAAATACGCCATTAGTGACGTATTTGCATCTCCTGACTCAGTTTCGACCACGGGCTCCTTACCCGGTCGCTGTCCTCGGGGTGCGTTCAACTGTGAACCAGCAGGAATGTCGTCATGAGTTGGATCCTGCTCGCGATTGGTAGACTCATCGACCGCTTCATAGTTGGTCGGAACTGGAACCCCATCATTGGGATTGAGTTTTTGTTGACCGTTCAGAGCGGCGGCGGTGGTGTTACGTTCATCTGCCATTTCAAGACAAGGAAACAAACGTAAGTAGTATAAAAAAGATTCAAATTTCGGAATAAATCGATTTCCTAGACCCCACGGTGGGCGCCAAACTGTATTTCCCAAAATTGTATCAGGTTTTACAATTAAATTTATATTTAGTTGAGTCTAAGGTGACCGTTTATATCTCAATTCGATCCGATTGATAAGCAGCTTACGTTAGTGAAACAATTAAATTTTAGCGATTTAATTCGAGAACGAGTAATATATCGATGTCAAGGATGCAGATTCGATGTCAGATATCACTTAACGATGTCAAGTTCAAATAAACTGTTCGAAGACAAGTATGAACAAACTAATTCGAAGTGAATAACAAGCCAATAATTTACGATGAGATGATTCTGTCTTAATTAGATGCACGGTTTTGATTAACTACGGCGACAACAACAGATTCAGCGATGATGATAAATACGATGACGAGCGAACATAATATGATAGTGAATGAATGCAGTATGAATATATTTGTCCGAATAATATAATAAGGTAAATGACAGCAATGTATCCGAAATAACTTAACAATAAGCAGATTGACGAACTAACTTATGCGATCGGAATGCGACAATGAATTGATAAGATTGAAAGTAGTGAGATAGCGAATGAATCAAACGATAAATAAAGCATGTATCAACTAAAACGAGCAAGCGGCAGATAAATAATTAAAGCGATAAAAGCTTATTGTATTGAAGAGCCGGAGGATGGTGCTTCAAATGAAAGAGATGATCCTTCTCCCACGTTTGAACCAAGCCACGGCTGAATTTGATACAAGGATTGCTCTAAAGACGACAGTAATTCTATGTATGTTGAAAGAACAAAGCAAAAATATTTAAGTGGCTGAATAAAGACTTGAGAGTAATGTTGCTTCAGATGAGAGAATAACAATGTGTCCTCAAATGAGAGTATAAAGACCTATTTATAGGTTGAAATGATGAAGAGTTTCAACCCTAGAAGAACTCCACTTTCTCACGTTTCTCATCCAACAGTTGCACGTTTTCACCCACTTCCCCCGAATCCGCTAAATTCGCTCCGATAAATTTGGGATAAGGACAAACTGCGTTATCCATTGGAATGCTGTCTTCGAAAATATCTGATCGCAATGAGCACATAACCGATCACGGAAGTAAACGAAACCATTTCTTCCCAACCACAACGATTCCGAAGTCAATTAATGCCTCTTTATGAAATCATAGCCGATGACTGTGATCGAACAACAATCGACCAATACACAAGCATTCGAGAGATTGAGGAAAAATGGATAAACTAAGATGTGGCAAAGCAAAAATACTGAAAATCATTCTCTTTACAACATTACAACTAAAAAAAAACTAAGATTCGAAAAAAAATGAGTACATACCTAAAATTGATTAGGGCTTTTGAGTCTGGAACTGATGGGTCACTATGGTGACTTGAGCAGATAGATTGAAAGATTTAATCAATTGTAATGATTGCGTTGAATAGAGGAGAAGAAGACGATTATTGTGATAATTAAGTTGAATAAGTACTTCTGAAGTGAGAAAGTACTTGAAGGAGTACTTTCTTTTTAGCAGTAACAAATACCTAAGGTTTTTGTTTTCCCATTTGTAATGTTATTTTTAAACTAAAAGTAAAATAATTAGATTATAAGTGGCGACTGGATTCACCACAATTAATCTTTAGTAGCGATTATTTATATATCGCTACAATAGTTTTGGAGCCATACTTTTAGGCTTCGCGGGAATGTTAAATTTGGCCTTTAGTGTCACTTATTTGTGGCGACTTATAAATGTCGCCACTAAATGTATATTCTTTGTGGCGATAAGATTGCTACAAAAGACTTACATATTGTGGCAACTACTATAATCGCCACAAAATATCAGATTTCTTGTAGTGAATTGACCCTTCAAACTATTAATTGAACTTATTAAAATGATGTCTAATATTTCAAGTTTTACCGTTAAAATATATTCAAACATACGTAATAAAATCAAATAATGCATTAAGATAATTACCTGAATATTACAGGGTGAAAATTCTATCTTTTCCCCGGCTCTTTTCTCATTTTCTGGCATTTTTTCCCAGCGTTGCTTCTCATTTCTGTTCAAATTCGTTAAGCTTCTGTTTCTGTACAGTATACTTCGTCCTTAGCTTGAAAAGAAAAGGACCACCGCCTAACTCTCTTTTCTTTCATTCTTTTCCCTTTTTTTTTTCTTTTTTCTTTTAAAATTCGCTGCTACGGTAAAAATTTAAACGGTACCCTACGATATTCGAAATAATTCTAAATTTTGCATACAAGTTATACAAAATATATGTAACATACTCGCGAAGGTGGATCTCAAATTTGACTCCCAAAACTCAAGATGCGAATTTAAATGAAAAAGGTCAAATTATTTAACTTTCAGTATTTTAGCGAAAACTAGCCGAACAACATCAAAATTCACTTTCGAAAGTTCGCAAAAGTCATAAATAATCATACGAACCCAATGGCGCTCTCGGATTTCGAATCGGAGTTCATTCGCCAAAACCGAGCTCGAAAATCTCTTTTTAATATTTATGGATAATAAAAATTGAAACCTTCTTCCGATGCCTACCAAACGATGACTGACCGAGGTCGTTTCATTCTCCTCCACTTAAACTCTCGTTCGTCCTCAAACGAGCCTAAGTCTAAAGCAAGATTCACACAGATAACAAGAGAACTTGCACGACCTTCATGAGCTACTCTAGGGGCATTATTTCCTGATTACAGGATCAGAATTATAACACACATATCGAACTCTTGGATAAAAATATAGCTGGATAATATCATAACGCCGTTGGCCAGCTTATTTTGAGTAAACTGACCCTTCCTCGATCACGAGAGGAGAGTTTTACTTTTTCAAAGCAAAGATACACAGAACTTTGAATGGGTTAACATGATTCAGGCGATAATCACCTTTTGATATACCTTTCGATATAGAACAGGTCGATGAAACTAAGAATTAGCTCACGCTTGATACAATAGGGGGAGCTTTTGAAGTACCTTGTCACTACACATTATAGAAGATTTGATGCAAGCTATATTATTTTTACAAACACACTATGCAACATCTCAGTTGATGTTAGTGTTGTTCCGCAAGCTCCTTGTGGGAATTTAGTTACTCATATCCTAATATATGTCAAAGGTTCATCTAAACAGGGTCTATCATATAAGGATAAGGATCATACAAATACTACTGGATAGTATGATGCAGACCAGGAATGATATTCAGACTGAACATCTACTTCAGAATATTCTCTTTAAATTGGAAATAATATGACTTGAAAAAGTGAAAATAAAAGAGACATGTAGTTGGACCATGAGCTGAGGCAGAGTGCCAGCAACAACGTTGATTACATGAGCACTTATAACGCTAAAGTAACTTCTCAAAGAGTTGAGGTGTGAAGAAAATATGCCAATGATGGATGGACGATAAGCTGCACTAGACCTTTAACTCTAAAATTTCATGAGGTAAAACAATGTCAGTATGAGGATGCAGTTCTAGTTTAATACAGACAGATAGCCAGAAGAAAACCGGAGTCACCATACAGGGTTACTACTGACGCTGTTCTCCTGTATAAAGATAGACTTTGTGTTCCTGATGTTGTAAATTTACGTGGACAGATTATGATAGAGGCACATTATTCCAAATACATTGTTCATCCAGGTTCGACTAAGATGTATCATGGGCAGTTTATTGGATAATCACCTCATTTAACTGACACGACCCGAATTCTCGGTTTGGCCGTGGGGGCACCCGACCATCTCCTCCTAAACCTGTCGGGCGAACCCTATTGACTGAATCGATATAAATGGCAAAAAATTACCTTGAAATGCAAATGAACCAAATTTTAACAACATAAGATAACTCTCAAGGATAGACAAACATACAAGCTGTCTGAATAATACAACTAACTACCCAGAATACACAGTTTTAAAGGTTTCCAGATCAGACATCTAAGAAGGCCAAAAGATATACACATCTCCCGAAGGGAGCAAAAGTATGGAAAACTGTAATATCTGAAGTTGGTGGCCGCAATGAACATGATGGCTCACCGTAGACAGCTGAGAATGTACTACTCCTCAATCACGGCGCGACTGGCTGGGTCCTAGAGCAGAATCTGCCGAACGAAAAGAAAACACAAGGACAAATAGGGGGTGAGTCATAAGGATTCAATAAGTGCGAACAAACTAGCAACCTCGAAAAATAGATACGCTAGTCAGGGAAACTGAACCAGACAACAATCAACAAATAAGCAATGCACATATAAGCAGAACAGTAGTCATGTACAAAAAATCTACTCAATAGTATGAAATGAAATGGAATGAGATGAAATGAAATGAAATGAGATGAAATGAAATGAGATGCAAAGGATCAGATGTGCCCGTAATCCCATCCCGAAGCGGAATACTCCTGCATTCGAGGGGAATCCAATCTGCTAACCAACTGGAGCGGAATACTCCTGCTCCTGGGGCGGAATACTCCTGCACCTGATATAATATAAACCAGAGGCGGATTACTCCTGCACTCTCCTGGAATACTCTTGCACCCGATAAAATGTTAAGCTGAGGCAGAATGCTCCTGCAGTCAGTATGATATGCAATGTAATCCATATGAATGCAATGTGATGCAATAATAACAAGCCAAAGTACAATACTCAGATTCTCAATGCAATACCAATAACAGGACATAACATATAATTTAGAATGTAAATCCAAAGCTAAGGCGTAATGAGTACGCTTATTGGCAGCTACACACGTAAGGAACACGTGGTAGAAAATTCACGAGGCCAGGTGCCTCCAAAGAAATGGATATAATCACTTACCATATTCCAAAGCTAGCCCTGTTATTCAACAACTGCTTTTTGCTTTGTATTAACTGCCAAACGATCCATCTCTATTCAATAAGCAGCAAAATTATATCAAATAAAGCTAAAGGCTTCATTCATTATTTCTTAGGGCAATCCAGTTAGGAACCTGATACCCTATTTGTATACGCAATACGCAGGCCAGGCCTATGTACAGGGTTCAAAGTCCCATAACCAAACCCTAAATAAATATATTTATATGTTGCCCATAACTCACTGAGTACGAATATATAATCATTTCCATTATCGGGGTCCAATTGACCCTTTAAACTATCAATTTATGTCATTAGAGCGATGTCTAATATTCCTATTTTTACTGTAAAAATATATTCAAACACACGTAATAAGCTAAGATAATGTGTTAACATCATTACCTAGAGATTTGGGATAGAAATTCCACTATTTTCCACCTCTTTTTCCCTTTTTTCCTCTTTCTTTTCCAACTTTTCTTTTCTATGTTTTATTGTAATGTTTCTGTTGTATATCGTACTAGATGTTGCTAGGGGGATAAAATCCCTTAGCAACCGACTTTTCAATTTTTAATTTTTTTTTATAATAAATTCGCTACGACAATTAAAATTAAAATGGAATCCTAGAGAAGTCGAAATAATCCCAAAATTTTCAAGTAAGTTATAAAAAATATATGTAACGTGCTCGCGAAAACGGATCTCAAATCGGACTCCCGAAACTCAAGATGCGAATTTAAAGAAAAAAGGTCAAACTATTTAACATTCGGCATTTTAGCGGAAACTAGCCGAACAACATCGAAATTAACTTCCGAAAAATCACAAAAGTCACAAATAATCATACGAACCTAACGACGCTTTCAGATTTCGAATCGGAGCTCATTCGCCAAAACCGAGCTCAAAAATATTTTTTTAATATTTATAGACAATAAAAACTAAAACCTTCTTCCGATGCCTACCAAACGAGGTCTGATTTAGCTCAAATTTAATAGACAGGTCCTAATGGACCTTACAAATATTTTAACATTATCAGCACGCCAATCGGAGTCCTAACTTCCGAAACGACTGACCGATGTCGTTTCATTCTCCTCCACTTAGACTCTCGTTCGTCCTCGAACGAGCAAGAGTATAAAATAGATTTCACACCTCTAATGAGAATGCTTACACCAATTTTCAATGACATTTACTACGAAACCAAAATCATATACAATGATAAGAACTTTTAGGCTTTAAAGATCAAGATCGAACCTGAATCGTAGAAGAGGTAAGGATACCTCTCACGCATACTGGACTCAAGCTCCCAAGTGTCCTCCTTATGAGGACGATTATTCCATCGCACTCGAACCATCGGAATCTGCTTCAAACGAAGTTTCCGGACATCACGCGCAACTATAGCAACTGGGAACTCCTCGTAAGCTAGATTCACATCTAGCTGAGCAGGGTCTAATTCGATCACTTAGGAAGGATCTCGGATACACTTTCGGAGCATCGATACATGAAAAACTGGGTGAACTAGCATAGAAGCTGGCAAGTCGAGCCGATAAGCTACCTTACCAATACGCTTCTCGATACCGAAAGGGCCAATGAACCTGGGACTAAGCTTTCCTTTCCTACCAAACCTCTTTACACCTCGCATCGGTGACACTTTCAGAAATACCATGTCCCCGACCTCAAACTCTAACTCTCGGCTCCTCCGGTTCGAATATGAAATCTGCCTGCTTTGGGCGGTCCGTAAACGATCCTGAATAACACGAACAACATCAAGAGTCTGACGAACCATAGAACTCATCACCTCGACATCTCGAGACTCAAACCAGCCAATAGGAGAACGACATCGACGACTATATAAGGCCTCAAATAGAGCCATCTGAACAGAAGACTGATAGCTATTATTATAAGAGAACTCTGCTAACGCCAAATGATCATCCCAGTAACCCCCGAAGTCCAATGCACAAGCTCTCAGCATGTCTTCTAAAATTTGAATAACCCGCTCGGACTGACCGTCAGTCTGAGGATTGAATGTTGTGCTAAGCTGCACCTGGGTCCCCAACTCTCTCTGAAAAGACTGCCAAAACTGAGAAGTAAACTGGGAACCACGATTTGAGATAATAGATACAGGAGTACCATGCACCCTAACCACCTGCTCAATGAAAATCCAAGCCAATCTCTGAGCTGAATCAGTAGTCTTTACAGGGATAAAATGACCTGATTTAGTCAGTCTGTCGACAATGACCCAGACAGAATCGTGGCGCTGCAGGGTCTTTGGCAGACCAACTATAAAATCCATTGTGATGTGCTCCCACTTACACTCGGGAATGGGCAATGCTTGGGCTTTTGGGCTAACCCTGCTGGTCTCCGGTGCTCGAACTTAACCTGTTGACAGTTCAAACAACGAGATACATATCAAATAAATCTCTCTTCATCCCCTTCCACCAGTATAGCTTTCAAAGGTCCTGATATATTTTTGTAATACCAGGATGAATGGAATAACGCGAGTTATGAGCTTCACCGAGCACTGACTGCCTCAAATCCCCAACATCAGGAATACAGAGTCGACCATTGAACCGAAGAATTCTATCTGAATCAAGCTCGAAGGAGGGAACTCCTCCACTTAGGACATGACCACGCAACTCCTGCTGATGAGGATCCTCGAACTGTCTTCCCTTAATCTAACTGACTAAGGAAGATTGAGCTGCAATACACGCTAAGACTCTACTAGAGTCTGGATGAAGAAATCTCACGCCAAAGTCGCCAAGGGACTGCAATTCTCGGTCCAATGGTCTCATGTCAGCATAAAGAAAAGCCATGCTGCCCATGGACTTCCTGTTCAAAGCATCTGCTACCACGTTCACCTTCCGCATAGTCAACCCGGATTTCGACTAGGTCGTGCGGGCACCCGATATCCTGTTACACCCCGTATGTCTAAAGTAACGTATATCATTCTAATGAAATATTAAGGATGATTTAAGTGAGTTTAAAGATGTAATATTACCAAAGAAGATGTTTATATATTGAATATAAAGTTTGGGAAAAGTCGGATTTAAGTTGCGGAAAAACCGACTAAGGAATTGCCTTGTAACACAGCTTTTTTCGGCAGTTAATTTCGTGTGTTATATGAGGTCTTTTAGGGACATATCATATACCAAATTGAAGTTCTTGAAGTGTCGTTTCTAAAACTTTTGACGGTTTGTTCATACCATATTTGGATAAAAAGATATGAGCATTAGAAGTTAGGCTAGAAAAAGGGACATAAGCGCAAAAGAGGATTCAAGTATAAAAGGAGAAAATTGGCCTCCATCTCGTCATTTCCAGAAATATAAAGGGAGAAACAGTGGTTTCATCAAGTTGTAAGCAAATTTTATGGTTTTTAAGGATGGGCGTCAATCTTAACTCGAAATTGAAGACAGATTGCGTCAAAACGCTCTACGCGATTAAGGTAACGTTATGCTACCGTCAATTTCGTCTATAGCTTGAGATTTAGAAATACTTCATGACTAACTAAAGTGCCTAAATTCTGTATTATAGCTTGTTTAAGCTTTAGAAGGTGTCTAATTCAAAGGAAACAAGGTTTAGAAGCAAGAAACATCAAAGGTATGTAGACTAGACCTTTCTTTTTGGAAAGGCACATATCTTGTATCTTTTGAAGTTTTTCTTAGTTCCAAACATGGTTTTTCTTGTTGGTTACTTGTATATAATCAGAGGAACCTTGTATATACTTAATTTGGTACTAAAATCCGGGGTGAAAGACATTCAAATCAGCCAGACAAAACGTTTCAAAATCTGGAAAATTGTTTTGATCTTTGGACAGTTGTTAGTATATTGAACATAACTCCTGGTACAAAATTAATATTTTGATTATTTAAGAATCCACAGAACCCTAAGATATATATCTAAAACTTTCATGAAGACCATGAAGTCTATATCTTTAATCTACACTCTAAAAATTAGGTCGAAAGGCAGGACAGTGGTGCTGTCCAGACATTCTATCAGTGGATTTGTAATGTCATCTAGCCGTCTCATCTTGTTATCCATTTAACATGTTTATGTTATCAGTTTATCCGGGTATCCATTCCCATGTGTCGTATAGTGCTGGTTCTGTTTTTGCGGATTATCTAGTTTCAAGGGAAACTCTGCCGAAAATTTTATGGAAATTCAAAGTGTTAGACGAATTCTGAGTTCTAGGTTGTTTCTATAATTCTATCCAGAGTTTTCTTCTCATTCCTTTGATTACATATCTATTGTTGCCACATGTGTTATGTCTCATACATGCTTATACTTATATTGTGATCATGTTATGTGTGATTTGGAGTCCCCCAAAGAGGCTGGACATTGGACACACAGTCCGATCGTGTGGGTATCAGGTTCCTAACCAGATTACCCTAAGATGTGGGGAGTGAAGCCTTTAGCCTTATGTGATATATTTTTCTGCTTATTGAACACATCGAGATCGTTTGTCAATGGATCCAAAGGACAAAGCGGTTGTTGATTAGCCGTACTAACTTTTGGAAAAGGTAAGTGTTTATATCCATTTCTTTAGAGGCACCTAGCCTCGTGGATATTCTATTACGTGTTCCTTACGTGTGTAGCTGCCGATAGGCGTACTCATTACGCCTTAGCCATGGATTTACATTGTATATTGTATATTATATGTTATGTCCAGCTGTTGGTATTGCATTGAGGATTTGAGCATTGTACTCTGGCTATGAGTTGGCATCTACTTCCCGGCTGTCGATGAGAGTCCCACGCCGGTGAAGGGTTATTATTGCATCACATTGTATCATATTGAGGGTAGGAGGATTCCGCCCTTGGAGCCGGAGGATTCCGCTCCATTGCATCATATTGAGGGTAGGAGGATTCCGCCTTCAGAGTAGGAGGATTCCGCTCCATTGCATCATACTGAGGGTAGGAGGATTCCGCCCTCGGAGCAGGAGGATTCTGCTCCATTGCATTATATTGAGGAGTAGGAGGATTCCGCCCCAGGAGCAGGAGGATTCTGCTCCATTGCATCATATTGAGGGTAGGAGGATTCCGCTCCATTACATCATTTTGAGGGTAGGAGGATTCCGCCCTCGGAGTAGGAGGATTCCGCTCCATTGCATAATATTGAGGGGTAGGAGGATTCCCTCCATTGCATCATATTGAGGGTAGGAGGATTCCGCCCTTGGAGCAGGAGGATTCCGCTCCATTGTATCATATTGAGGGTAGGAGGATTCCGCCCTCGGAGCAGGAGGATTCCTCTCCATTCATTTGAAACGTGTGACCCTTTGCATCATATTTCATTTCATTTTATTTCATCTCATATCATTTCATTTCATACCATTGTGTAGACTTGTGGTACATAACTACTGTTCTGCTTTTATGTGCATTGCTTATTTGTTGATATGTTTCTGGCTCGTATTCCTAGTTGAGTTTATGGTTTCATACGTGTTTCCGGTTGTTATCTGGCTCTGCCCTTTTATAATTTAAATAAGAGAAATTTAGTTTATCTGTTTCTTCTCCCTGGCTAGCTATCCTATTCTTTGAGGTGGCTAGTCTGCCCACTTATTGAGTCCTTTTGACTAACGTTTGTTTGTTGTTTGTTTCTCGTCTATCTATTTCGTTTCGACAGGTTCGCTCCAGGATTGAGTTCGCCACGTTGTAAAGGAGCGAAGACGACTTCAGCTGTCAGGGTGAGCCAGCTTTTATTCTGGATGGCCACCAGATTATTGGTTGTTGTTTCAGTTGCATTTTGCTCCCTTCAGGAGGTATTTGTCTTCTTTTGTACTCTTAGATGTCTATTCTGGATAGCCCTAAACCTAGCATGTTGGGTAGTCAGCTGTAATTTCTTTTGTACAGCTTAGAGGTATCAGTATGTCTGTGATTTTTCTTAAGTCTTTTCCTTATTTGTGAACTGTTATATTTATTTTCCTGATTTAATTGGTAAGGGTTCGCCCGACGGGTCTAGGGGAGGATGTTGGGTGCCCGAACGGCCTAACCAGATTCTGGGTCGTGTCAGTTGGTATCAGAGCCCGGTTTAGAGTCTATCCAGACTAAGGTAGTGTCTAGTAGAGTCTCGCTGATGGGTATGTAGACATCCGTACTTATCTACGAGAGGCTATGATGGCATTTAGGAAGTTTCACTTCCTTCTTTTCGAATCGTGCGTCGGTCTAGGATGCAAAAGCATTTTCGTTAATTCGTTCGTGGTAATTGTGAATCCTCGTGTAACAAATCAGCAAACAGTATGAGTTCAAGACGAAGCAGTCTAGCGTGGGGCTAGCATTTACGAAGCCCCGAGAGTTTTTTATCGTGCTGACGACCTATTTACGGAGGCCCCAGTTGTACGAGCTCGCGATGGGTAAGGGAGCAGGGCCTTGTGGTTCCCTTGGCTCTCTATGATGCTTTTACGAGAATCTTGGCAACGCAGATACCACCACAACCTATTATTCGCTAGGCAGCTGCAGATGTTCGGACTTAGAGAGTTCTCATTCCGGTTCCAGTTCCTTATGTCGCCCCAGTAATTTACGTTCCAGAGGCAGCATGTGATGCGTCACTAATTATTCTGGTTTGTTAGCTAGCCCAAGTAATAGCTCGGTCCGAGTTACCGAAGATGCTGTGTTATTTTATCTGGTTGAACCTTCCGATGTTCTCAAGCCATGCATCAGATAATCCATGTGTAAGTTTTTCTAAAAAAATAAAATGATGTCCGCGTATCCTTCAGGCTCTTGATTATATCGAGCGGTATGGTGTTGATTATTCTTCTTTCCAGTTTCAGGGGTCCAACTTTGAATTGGTGGGCCTTTTTCTCTTATTAGCTAACTTGGTTCCATTTTTCTTCTAGATTCGTGGAAATGTTCCTTTCGAGTAGCGAACGAGATGAAAATTATTGCCAGTTCGAGTGGATTGGACAGGGTAGCCTGTCGGTTAGCCTGTTGGTTTCAAAATATGAGATTGAATTCTATAGAATGGATGAATATGCATTAAAACGAGTCTATGAACCTTCCGAGAATGTTCAAAGATTTATTGCTGACCTTTATCCTTCTTTGAGATCCCAGATGACTCGAGAAATCGAGGTTGGGACTTCATCTGATGTTGTTATTTATATTGCTCAGAGGTATTAGGCATACCATAAGTTAGAGCGGGAGAGCAAGACATCCCGTGGCCCTGGTGGGCAACCATGGTACCTCATTTGGAGGTAAGAGTTCTAATTATTTTGGGAGGTCACCTTTCAGGTTATCTCAGCTTGTGTCACGTGATTCTTAAAGTGCGTCAGTAGTTCGTCAAGATCAGATCCCGTTTTTCTATTTGTAGCTATCAACAGTCTGTCCAACTTCCATTTTTACTGAAAAGGTATTATCATTATCGCGAGCATGTCATCTTTGGTGGAGTTTTCCCTTACTCTGAAAGTAGGCAGTCGTCTTTTTTCTCGTCATCAGGCACCTGCACAGTCACAGGGGATTTTATTTAGATCTCAATCAGCTAGAGAAATGCCACCATCCAGTAGAGGTCGAGAGTGTAGTGGCAGTGGATCTTCAAAAAATAATTGTTAGGGTAGCGGCTTAACTCAGCTGCAGGGGCAGTTCAATGAACTGCCAGTCTGGCAGGATGCTGAGGTATCTGATGTAGTACACCCAAGTATTTCTAGCTCACTTATATGTGTGTAAGCTTTGATTTTTCCGATCGATTTGGAAATGATTGTCTAATCATATTTCCTTAGCTTCTTGGGATGACGTTTCTATTAAGAATCTGTTGCTGTAGAGGGGTGAGCTTCTTGTATGATTTATTCCTGGAATTTATGATGACCCTACTAGTTTATCTGGTTTAAATGTGAGAGATTTGTGAGTGAGTATCGGTATTGTCTGCTTGGCATCCTGTTGTACCACTTTCTCTTATTATGTCAAGTCAATCTATCTCTCTTTGGAATTCAGTGTTGATAGGATGGTGGGATTTTTATTCGTCACCATCAGAAAGTGATATTGTTTCTTCCGGTGCAAAGTGATAAGTAAGTAATATGCAACTTATGTGTCCATGAGTTTGTTTAATTATAAAAGGGTTTCTGGTAAATTGTCAGAGTTTCCTTCTTATAGGAAGGTTAAATTGACATAGATTTTGTTCCATAAAGCTCATTCAATTTCAATTGCGATTCTTCGGTTAGCAGCCAAATAAATAAGAAGAAGAGCTTTCTATAGCTCTAATTATTTCTATCCTCAGTCTGTTTCCATCTCTTCTTTGTTCGGCACTTGTGAGCTTAGGCAGTGAGTAGTCTCTTGTGATGTTCCTTGTGTTTAGCCAGAGTGCCTGTCAAGGTAGCCGGATGAGCACATTGTTGTTTTTCAAAGCTACTAAGGATAATGAGAGGCATCATTTGACCTTTGATTTGATCCATCAGGCGGTGGTGCTTATAGAAAATGTATGGAGTTGTGAACTCGAGAGTTACAGCTGTTTGGCAACTCGAGAGAGTAATTTGGTAGCTCAGATCTAAGTCGCGTTCTCTATTTAGCTAAGTCTTTCTTAATCCAGCAGGTTGTGCGAGGACGACTATTTCTATTCAAATTAGTTGTATAAGTTTATGCACTAAGTGGAGGAGTCTTCCTCCAATTGATATCGAATCCTAATATTAAATCCCTATGGCGTAGTTCAAGCGTGAGCTAATTCTTAGTTCCATCAACTTGTTCTATATCGTAAACAATATCGACGAGGTGATTTGTCGGCGGAATCATGTTAATTCATCCAGAGTTCCGTGTATCTTGTTTCGAAAATGTAGAGCTCTCCTCTCGTGATCGAGGAAGGATCATCTTAGTCAGAATAATCCGGGCAATGGTATTATCATATTATCCAGATAGGTTTTATTCCAAGAGTTCGGTGTTCGTGTTATAATTTTGATTCTATAATCATGAGAAAAATTCCGTGGGATTGTTTATGAAGGTCGTGCAAGTTTTTTTGTTATCTGTGCGAAATTTTCTTTAAACTTAGGCTCGTTCGAGGACAAACGAGAGTTTAAGTGGAGGAGAATGAAACAACCTCGGTTAGTCGTTTCGGAAGTTAGGACTCCGATTGGCATGCCGATAATTTTAAAAACTTCGCAATGTCCATTGGGACCTGTCTGTAAAATTTGAGCTAAATCAGACCTCGTTTGGTAGGAATCGGAAGAAGGTTTCAGTTTTTATTGTCGATAAATACTAAAAAGAGATTTTCGAGCTCGGTTTTGGTGAATGAGCTCCGATTCAAAATCCGAAAGCGCCGTTAGGTTCGTATGATTATTTGTGACCCTTGTGCTTTTTCGAAAGTGAATTTTGAGGTTGTTCGGCTAGCTTCCGCTAAAATGCCGAAAGTTAAATAATTTGACCTATCACATCTCTTCACTACTACAAGTATGTAATAGATCGTTGTTTAATGCTTCTACGTACTTCATTTAACATTCGAGGACGAATGTTCCTAATGGGGGAAGATTGTTACACCCCGTATGTCTAAAGTGATGTATATCATTCTAATGACATGTTAAGGATGATTTAAGTGAGTTTAAAGACATAATATCACCAAAGAAGATGTTTATATATTGAATATAACGTTTGGGAAAATTCGGATATAAGTTGCGGAAAAACCGACTAAGGAATTTCCTTGTAACAGAGCTATTTCGGCAGTTAATTTCGTGTGTTATATGAAATCTTTTGGGGACATATCATATACCAAGTTGAAGGTCTTGGAGTGTAGTTTCTAAAACTTTTGACGGTTTGTTCATACAATATTTGGATAAAACGATATGAGTGTCAGAAATCAGACCAGAAAAAGGGACATAAGCGCAAAAGAGAACTAAAACTGAAATGTTTCAAGTATAAAAGGAAAAATTGGCCTCCATCTCATAATTTCCCAAAATCTAAAGGGAGAAACAGTGGTTTCATCAAGTTTTAAGCAAATTTTATGGTTTTGAAGGATGGACGTCAATCTTAACTCGAAATTGAAGACAGATTGCGTTAAAACGCTCTACGCGATTAAGGTAACGTTATGCTACCTTCAATTTCGTCTATAGCTTGAGTTTTAGAATTACATCATGACTAAGCAAAGTGCCTAAATTCTGTATTATAGCATGTTTAAGCTTTAGAAGGTGTGGAATTCAAAGTAAACAAGGTTTAGAAGCAAGAAACATCAAAGGTATGCAGACTAGACCTTTCTTTCTGGAAAGGCACGTATCTTGTAGCTTTTGATGTTTTTCTTAGATCCAAACATAGTTTTTCTTGTTGGTTACTTGTATATAATCAAGGGAACCTTGTATATACTTAATTTGGTACTAAAATCCGAGGTGAAAGACATTCAAATCAGCAAGACAAAACGTTTCAAAATCTGGAAAATTGTTTTGATCTTTGGACAGTTGTTAGTATATTGATCATAACTCGTGGTACAAAATTGCTATTTAGATTATTTAAGAATCCACAGAGCCCTAAGACATATATCTAAAACTTTCATGAAGACCATTAAGTCTATATCTTTAATCTACACTCTGAAAATTAGGTCGAAAAGCAGGACAGTAGTGCTGTCCGGACATTCTATCAGTGGATTTGTTATGTCATCCAGCCGTCTCATCTTGTTATCTATTTAACATGTTTATGTTATCAGTTTATTCGGGTATCCATTCCCATATGTAGTATAGTGCTGGTTCTGTTTTTGCGGATTATCCAGTTTCAGGGGAAACTCTGCCGAAAATTTTATGGAAATTCAAAGAGTTGGATGAATTCTGAGTTCTAGGTTGTGTCTATAATTCTATCTAGAGTTTTCTTCTCATTCCTTCGATTACATATCTATTGTTGCCACATGTGTTATGTCTCATACATTCTTATACTTATATTGTGATCCTGTTATGTGTGATTAGGAGTCCCCAGAGAGGCTGGACATTGGACACACAGTCCGATCGCGTGGGTATCAGGTTCCTAACAGGATTACCCTAAGATGTGCGGAGTGAAGCCTTAAGCCTTATGTGATATATTTTTCTGCTTATTGAACATAGCGAGATCGTTTGTCAATAGATCCAAAGGACAAAGCGGTTGTTGATTCGCCGTACTAACTTTTGGAAAAGGTAAGTGTTTATATCCATTTTTTTGGAGGCACCTGGCCTCGTGGGTTTTCTACCACGTGTTCCTTACGTGCGTAGCTGCCGATAGGCGTACTCATTACGCCATAGCCTTGATATACATTGTATATTGTATATTAGATGTTATGTTCGATTGTTGGTATTGCATTGAAGGTCTTGGAGTGTAGTTTCTAAAACTTTTGACGGTTTGTTCATACAATATTTGGATAAAATGATATGAGTGTCAGAAATCAGGCCAGAAAAAGGGACATAAGCGCAAAAGAGAACTAAAACTGAAATGTTTCAAGTATAAAAGGAAAAATTGGCCTCCATCTCATAATTTCCCAAAATCTAAAGGGAGAAACAGTGGTTTCATCAAGTTTTAAGCAAATTTTATGGTTTTGAAGGATGGACGTCAATCTTAACTCGAAATTGAAGACAGATTGCGTTAAAACGCTCTACGCGATTAAGGTAACGTTATGCTACCTTCAATTTCGTCTATAGCTTGAGTTTTAGAATTACATCATGACTAAGCAAAGTGCCTAAATTCTGTATTATAGCATGTTTAAGCTTTAGAAGGTGTGGAATTCAAAGTAAACAAGGTTTAGAAGCAAGAAACATCAAAGGTATGCAGACTAGACCTTTCTTTCTGGAAAGGCACGTATCTTGTAGCTTTTGATGTTTTTCTTAGATCCAAACATAGTTTTTCTTGTTGGTTACTTGTATATAATCAAGGGAACCTTGTATATACTTAATTTGGTACTAAAATCCGAGGTGAAAGACATTCAAATCAGCAAGACAAAACGTTTCAAAATCTGGAAAATTGTTTTGATCTTTGGACAGTTGTTAGTATATTGATCATAACTCCTGGTAAAAAATTGCTATTTAGATTATTTAAGAATCCACAGAGCCCTAAGACATATATCTAAAACTTTCATGAAGACCATGAAGTCTATATCTTTAATCTACACTCTGAAAATTAGGTCGAAAAGCAGGACAGTAGTACTGTCCGAACATTCTATCAGTGGATTTGTTATGTCATCCAGCCGTCTCATCTTGTTATCTATTTAACATGTTTATGTTATCAGTTTATTCGGGTATCCATTCCCATATGTAGTATAGTGCTGGTTCTGTTTTTGCGGATTATCCAGTTTCAGGGGAAACTCTGCCGAAAATTTTATGGAAATTCAAAGAGTTGGATGAATTCTGAGTTCTAGGTTGTGTCTATAATTCTATCTAGAGTTTTCTTCTCATTCCTTCGATTACATATCTATTGTTGCCACATGTGTTATGTCTCATACATTCTTATACTTATATTGTGATCCTGTTATGTGTGATTAGGAGTCCCCAGAGAGGCTGGACATTGGACACACAGTCCGATCGCGTGGGTATCAGGTTCCTAACAGGATTACCCTAAGATGTGCGGAGTGAAGCCTTAAGCCTTATGTGATATATTTTTCTGCTTATTGAACATAGCGAGATCGTTTGTCAATAGATCCAAAGGACAAAGCGGTTGTTGATTAGCCGTACTAAATTTTGGAAAAGGTAAGTGTTTATATCCATTTTTTTAGAGGCACCTGGCCTCGTGGGTTTTCTACCACGTGTTCCTTACGTGCGTAGCTGCCGATAGGCGTACTCATTACGCCTTAGCCTTGATATACATTGTATATTGTATATTAGATGTTATGTTCGATTGTTGGTATTGCATTGAGGATTTGAGCATTGTACTCTGGCTATGAGTTGGCATCGACTTCCCGGCTGTCGATGAGAGTCCCGCGCCGGTGAAGGGTTATTATTGCATCACATTGCATCATATTGAGGGTAGGAAGATTCCGCCCTCGGAGCCGGAGGATTCCGCTCCATTGCATCATTTTGAGGGTGGGAGGATTCCGCCCTCGGAGCAGGAGGATTCCGCTCCATTGCATCATATTGAGGGTAGGAGGATTCCGCCCTCGGAGCAGGAGGATTCTGCTCCATTACATTATATTGAGGGGTAGCAGTAGGATTTCGCTCCATTGCATCATATTGAGGGTAGGAGGATTCCGCCCTAGGAGCAGGAGGATTCCGCTCCATTGCATCATATTGAGGGTAGGAGGATTCCGCCCTCGGAGCAGGAGGATTCCGCTTCATTGCATTATATTGAGGGGTAGGAGGATTCCGCCCCAGGAGCAGGAGGATTCCGATCCATTGCATCATATTAAGGGTTGGAGGATTCTGCCCTCGGAGCAGGAGGATTCAGCCCTATTGCATCGTACTGAGGGTAGGAGGATTCCGCCCTCGGAGCAGGAGGATTCCGCTCCATTCATTTGACATATATGACCCTTTGCATTATATTTCATTTCATTTCATCTCATATCATTTCATTTCATTTCATACCATTGTGTAGACTTGTAGTACATAACTTCTGTTCTGCTTTTATGTGCATTGCTTATTTGTTGATATGTTTTTGGCTCGTATTCCTAGTTGAGTTTATGGTTTCATACGTGTTTCCGGTTGTTATCTGGCTCTGCCCTTTTATAATTTAAATAAGAGAAATTTGGTTTATCTGTTTCTTCTCCCTAGCTAGCTATCCTATTCTTTGAGGTGGCTAGTATGCCCCACTTATTGAGTCCTTTTGACTAACGTTTGTTTGTTGTTTGTTTCTTGTCTATCTATTTCGTTTCGGCAGGTTCGCTCCAGGATTGAGTTCGCCACGTTGTAAAGGAGCGAAGACGACTTCAGCTGTCAGGGTGAGCCAGCTTTTATTCTGGATGGCCACCAGATTATTGGTTGTTGTTTCAGTTGCATTTTGCTCCCTTCAGGAGGTATTTGTCTTCTTTTGTACTCTTAGATGTCTATTCTGGATAGCCCTAAACCTAGCATGTTGGGTAGTCAGCTGTAATTTCTTTTGTACAGCTTAGAGGTATCAGTATGTCTGTGATTTTTTTAAGTCTTGTCCTTATTTGTGAACTGTTATATTTATTTTCCTGATTTAATTAGTAAGGGTTCGCCCGACGGGTCTAAGGGAGGATGTCGGGTGCCCACACGGCCTAACCGGATTCTGGGTCATGTCACATCCTCCCCTAGATCCGTCGGGTGAACCCTTACCAATTAAATTAGGAAAATAAATATAATAATTCATAAATAAGGACAAGACATAAAATAAAAATACAGACATACTGATACCTCTAAGTTGTACAAAAAGTATTACAGCTGACTACCCAACATACTAGGTTTTGGGTTATCCAGACTAGACATCTAAGAGTACAAAAGAAAACAGATACCTCTTGAAGGGAGCAAAATGCAACTGAAATAATAAACAATAAACTTGTGGCCATCCTGAATAAAGCTGGCTCACCCTCACAGCTGAGGTCGTCTCCGCTCCTTCACAACGTGGCCAACTCAATCCTGGAGCGAACCTGCCGAAAGGAAATAGATAGACAAGAAACAAACAATATAAAAGGATTAGTCAAAAGGACTCAATAATTGGGGTACACTAGCCACCTCAAAGAATAGGATAGCTAGCTAGGGAGGAAAGAAATAGATAGACCAAATTTCTTTTATTTAAATTATAAAAAGGCAGAGCCAGATAACAACCAAGAAACACGTAAGAACTTATAAACTCAACCAAGGATGCGTGCCAGAAACATATCAATAAATAAGCAATGCACATATAAGGAGAACAGTAGTCATGTACCACAAGTCTACACAATAGTATGAATTGAGATGAAATGAAATGAAGTGAGATGAAATAAAATGAAATGAAAAATGATGCGAAGGGTCACATGTGCCCGTAATCCCATCCCGAAGCGAAATACTCTTGCATTCGAGGGGAATCCAATCTGATAACCAACTGGAGCGGAATACTCCTGCTCCTGGGGTGGAATACTCTTGCAGACGATATAATATAACCAGAGGCGGAATACACCTGCACTCTCCTGGGGCGGAATACTCCTACACCCGATATAATGTAAAGCTGAGGCGCAATACTCCTGCAGTCAATATCTAACATAAGAGCGGAATACTCCTGCTCCTGGGGCGGAATCCTCCTACCCTCAATATGATACAATGGAGGGGAATCCTCCTGCTCCTGGGGCGGAATACTCGTGCACCCAATATGATATGAAATGTAATGCATATGAATGACATATAATGCATATTAATGTAATGTGATGCAATAATAACCCTTCACCGGCACAGGACTCTCATCGACAGCCGGGAAGTAGATGCCAACTTACAGCCAGGGTACAATGCTCAGATCCTCAATGCGATACCAACAATAGGACATAACATATAATATACAACGTAAATCCAAAGCTAAGGCGTAATGAGTATGCTTATCGGTAGCTACACACGTAAGGAATACGTGGTAGAAAATCCATCAGGCCAGGTGCCTCAAAAGAAATGGATATAAACACTTACCTTGTTACAAAGTTAGCACAATTACTCAACAACCGCGTTGTCCTTTGAATTAATTGCCAAACGATCCCACTCTATTCAATAAGCAGAAAAATATATAAAATTAGGCTAAAGGCTTCATTCCTCACATATTAGGGCAATCCAGGTAGGAACCTGATACTCTATTCGCGTACGCAATACGCAGGCCAGGCCTATGTACAGGGTTTAAGGTCACATAACCAAACCTTAAATAAATTATATTTATATATTGCCTATAACTCACTGAGTACGAATATATAATTATTTTCATTATCGGGGTCCAATTGACCCTTCAAACTATTAATTGAACTTATTAAAACGATGTCTAATATTTCAAGTTTTACTGTTAAAATATATTCAAACGTACGTAATAAAATCAAATAATGCATTAAGATAATTACCTAAATGTTGCAGGGTGAAAATTTTATCTTTCCCCCGGCTCTTTTCTCATTTTTTTGCTATTTTTCGCTGTATTCCTCGTTCTGCTTTTACGTTTATTTCGTTGATCTTGTTTTAGACTTGTCCCTCTCTGTTAAACTGTTTGCGCCAAAAGGATAAATATCCTGGGGCAGAATCCTCCTACCCTCAATATGATACAATGGATGGGAATCCTCCTGCTCCTGGGGCGGAATACTCGTGCACCCAATATGATATGAAATATAATGCATATGAATGACATATAATGCATATGAATGCAATGTGATGCAATAATAACCCTTCACCGGCATAGGACTCTCATCGACAGCCGAGAAGTAGATACCAACTTACAGCCAGGGTACAATGCTCAGATCCTCAATGCGATACCAACAATAGGACATAACATATAATATACAACGTAAATCCAAAGCTAAGGCGTAATGAGTATGCTTATCGGTAGCTACACACGTAAGGAATACGTGGTAGAAAATCCACCAGGCCAGGTGCCTCAAAAGAAATGGATATAAACACTTACCTTGTTACAAAGTTAGCACAATTACTCAACAACCGCGTTGTCCTTTGAATTAATTGCCAAACGATCCCACTCTATTCAATAAGCAGAAAAATATATCAAATTAGGCTAAAGGCTTCATTCCTCACATATTAGGGCAATCCAGGTAGGAACCCGATACTCTATTCGCGTACGCAATACGCAGGCCAGGCCTATGTACAGGGTTTAAGGTCATATAACCAAACCTTAAATAAATTATATTTATATATTGCCTATAACTCACTGAGTACGAATATATAATTATTTTCATTATCGGGGTCCAATTGACCCTTCAAACTATTAATTGAACTTATTAAAACGATGTCTAATATTTCAAGTTTTACCGTTAAAATATATTCAAACGTACGTAATAAAATCAAATAATGCATTAAGATTATTACCTAAATGTTGCAGGGTGAAAATTTTATCTTTCCCCCGGCTCTTTTCTCATTTTTTTGCTATTTTTCGCTGTATTCCTCGTTCTGCTTTTACGTTTATTTCGTTGATCTTGTTTTAGACTTGTCCCTCTCTGTTAAACTGTTTGCGCCAAAAGGATAAATATCCCTTGGCATCACTGCCTAACCCCATTTCCCTTTCATTCCTATTTTGTCTTTTTCTAGTTATTTTATTTTCTATTCGCGACGAAAATTGAAACGTTACCATACGATATTCTAAATAATTTCAACTTTTGCATACATGTTGTACAAAATATGTGTAACATACTTGCTAAGGCGGATCTCAATTCGGACTCCCGAAACTCAATATGCAAATTAAATAGAATAAAAGTCAAATTATTTAACTTTCGGCATTTTAGCGGAAAGTAGCCGAACAATATCGAAATTCAATTTCGAAAGTTCACAAAAGTCACAAATAATCATACGAACCTAACGGCGCTTTCGGATTTCGAATCGGAGCTCATTCGCCAAAACCGAGTTCGAAAATCTCTTTTTAATATTTATCGACAATAAAATCTGAAACCTTCTTCCGATGCCTACCAAACGAGGTCTGATTTAGCTCAAATTTTACCGATAAGTCCCACTGGATATTACGAGCATTTTAAAATTATCGGCACACTAATCGGAGTCCTAACTTCCGAAACGACTAAACGAGGTCGTTTCATTCTCCTCCACTTAAACCCTCGTTCGTCCTCGAACGAGCCTAAGTCTAAAGCAAGATTCACGCAGATAACAAAAGAACTTACACAACTTTCATAAACTATTCCACGGATATTATCTCATGATACAGAATCAGAATTATGACATGCACATCAAACCCTTGGATAAAAACATAGCTGGATAATATCATAACGCCATTGCCCAGCTTATTCTGACTAAACTGATCCTTCCTCGATCACGAGAGAAGAGTTCTACATTTTCGAAGCAAATATATACGAAACTCTGGATGGACTAACATGATTCAGCCGATAATCACCTCTTCGATATATCTTTTGATATAAAAAAGGTCGATGGAACTAAGAATTAGCTTACGGTTGATGCAATAGGGGAGGCTTTTGAAGTACCTCTTCACTACACACTATAGAAGATTTGATGCAGGCTATATCATTTTTACGAACGCACTATGCAACAACTCAATTAATGTTAGGGTTGGTCCGCAAGCTCCTTGTGGGAATGTGGATACTCATATCCTAATGTATGTCAAAGGTTCATTTGTACAGGGTCTATAATATAAGGATAAGGGTCATGCAAATACTACTGGATAGTATGATGCAGACCAGGAATAATCTTCAAACTGAACATCTACTTCAGGGTATTGTCTTTGAATTGGAACTATTATGACTTGAAAAAGTGAAAATAAAATAGACATGTAGTTGGACCATGAGCTGAGGCAGAATACCAGCAACAAAGTTGATTACATGTGCACTTATAACGCTATAGTAACTTCTCAAAGAGTTTAGGTGTGAAAGAGATATACATACCAATGATGGATTGTCGACAAGCTGCACTAGACCTTTAACTCTAAATTTCCATGAAGTAAAACAGCGTCAGTATGAGGATCCGGTTCTAGTTGAATACAGACAGATAGCCAGAAGAAAATTGGAGTCACCATACAGGGTTACTACTGACAGTTTTCCCATGTATAAATATAGACTTTGTGCTCCTGATGTTGCAAATTTATGTGGACAGATTATGATAGAGGCACATTGTTCTAAATACACTGTTCATCCAGGTTCGACTAAGATGTACTATGATCTTGAGCAGATTTATTAGTGGGATGGAATGAAGTATGACATAGTAGAATTTGTGGTTCAATGTTCTAATTGCCAGCAAGTTAAAGCCGTGTCATCTTTCCAGATTTTATGCTTTCAGCAGATAGGTACGTATATATGATCAGGTTCCCAGCTTAGCTCTGTCATTAATAGATTATTAGTGGGTTTAGAATTGATCGACACTCATTGTAGATTTCTGCTGTGGCCTTACTTTGGGTCGTGATAAAAGTGGTATCAACACCTCAGAGATTTAATATTACCATTCAGTATTTGGAGGAAGACTCCTCCACTTAAAGTACAAACACATGCAGCTACACACATAATGAATACGTGGTAGAAAAACCACGAGGCCAGGTGCCTCCAAAGAAAAGGATATAAACACTTACCTTGTTACAAAGTTAGCACAATTACTCAACAACCACTTTGTCCTTTGAATTCATTGCCAAACGATCCCACTCTATTCAATAAGCAGAAAAATATATCAAACTAGGCTAAAGGATTCATTCCTCTCATCTTAGGGCAATCTAGGTAGGAACCTGATACCCTATTCGCATACGCAATACACAGGCCATGCCTATGCACAGGGTTTAAGGTCACATAACCAAACCCTAAATAAATTATATTTATATGTTGCCCATAACTCACTGAGTACGAATATATAATTATTTCCATTATCGGGGTCCAATTGACCCTTCAAACTATTAATTGAACTTATTAAAACAATGTCTAATATTCTAAGTTTTACCGTTAAAATATATTCAAAAATATGTAATAAAATCAAATAATGCATTAAGATAATTACCTGAATGTTGCAGGGTTAAAATTCTATCTTTTCCCCGGCTCTTTTCAATTTTCTGGCATTTTTTCCAGCGTTGCTTCTCATTTATGTTCAAATTCGTTAAGCTTCTGTTTTTATACAGTAAGGTTGAACTTAAAAAGCAAAGGACCACCGCCTAACTCTCTTTTCTTTCTTTCTTTTCCCTTAATTTTCTTTTTTCTTTTAAAATTCGCTGCTACAGTAAAAATTAAAACGGTACCCTACGATATTCAAAATAATTCTAACTTTTGCATACAAGTTATACAAAATATATGTAACATACTCGCGAAGGCGGATCTCAAATTGGACTCCCGAAACTCAAGAAGCGAATTTAAATGAAAAAGGTCAAATTATTTAACTTTCGGCATTTTAGCAGAAACTAGCCGAACAACATTGAAACTCACTTTTGAAAGTTCACAAAAAGTCATAAATAATCATACGAACCCAACGACGCTTTCGGATTTTGAATCGGAGTTCATTCGCCAAAACCGAGCTCGAAAATCTCTTTTTAATATTTATCGATAATAAAAACTGAAACCTTCTTCCAATGCCTACTAAACGAGGTCTGATTTAGCTCAAATTTTACAGACAGGTCCTAATGGACATTACAAATATTTTAAAATTATCAGCACACCAATCGGAGTCCTAACTTCCGAACGAGATGCATCACAATAGACTACAAATCCATCGGTGCCTGAAGAAAGGGATAATACTGGAGCTGAAGTCAATAAGGCCTTAAGCTTCTGAAAGCTGGCCTCACACTCATCTGACCATCGAAACTGAACCGTCTTCTACGTCAAGCGAGTCAGGGGAGCTGCAATAGCAGAGAACTTTTCCACAAACCTCTGATAATAACCTGCCAATCCAAGGAAGCTGCGAATCTCAGTCGGAGTGGTAGAACGAGGCCATTTCTGCACTGCTTCAATCTTCTTCGGATCAACCTTGATACCGTCACTACATACCACGTGACCCAAAAATGCCACAGAATCAAGCCAAAACTCACATTTCGAGAACTTGGCATACAACTTACGATTACGGAGGGTCTGAAGAACCACCCTCAGATGATAATCATGCTCCTCGCAGCTACGAGAATAAATAAGAATATCATCAATGAAGACAATGACAAAGGAATCAAAGAATGGCTTAAACACCCGGTTCATGAGATCCACAAAAGCTGCAGGGGCATTAGTCAGCCCAAAAGACATGACTAGGAACTCATAATAGCCGTAACGCGTCCTAAAAGCAGGCTTCGAGATATCTGACTCGCGAATCTTTAGCTGATGATAACCAGATCGCAGATCGATCTTAGAAAAGAATTTGGCACCCTGCAACTGATTAAACAAATCATTAATGCGAGGCGACGGGTAATTGTTCTTGATGGTGACCTTATTTAGCTGACGATAATCAATACACATCCGCATAGTCCCATAATATCCATTAGGACCTGCCCGTAAAATTTGAGCTAAATCAGACCTCATTTGGTAGGCATAGGTCGATAAGTATTAAAAAGAGATTTTTGAGCTCGGTTTTGGCGAATGAGCTCCGATTCAAAATCCAAAAGCGAAGTTACGTCTATATGATTATTTGTGACATTTATGATTTTTCGAAAGTGAATTTCGATGTTGTTCGGCTAGTTTCCAACAAAGTGCCGAAAGTTAAATAATTTGATATTTTTCCGTTTAATTTGCATATTGACTTTCGGGAGACCGATTTGAGATCTGCCTTAACAAGTATGTTACATATATTTTGTAAAACTTGTATGCAAAAGTGGGAATTATTTTGAATATCGTAGGATACCATTTTAATTTTCGTCGCGAAAAGAAAAAAATAAAAGAAAAAGAGAAAAGGACAAAAAGGAAAAGTAATTAATGGAGGCGGTGCCTCTTAGCTTATATAAGCAGAAGCAAAACAGAAATGAGTTGGAAAAGTAAGCAACACAGAGAATGTACAAAAAATATCAGAAAATTGAAAAAGGAAAGGAAAAAGAACCGGAGAAAAATAGGATTTTCACCCCTAAACATTCAGGTAATGATCTTAACGCATTATTTGAGTTTATTACATGTGTTTGGATTTATTTTAACAGTAAAAATTGGGATATTAGACATCGTTTTTATAAGTGCAACTGATAGTTTAAAGGGTCAATTGGACCCCGATAGTGGAATTAATTATATATTCATACTCAATGAGTTATGAGAAACATATAAATGTAATTTACTTAGGGTTTGGTAATGTGACCTTAAACCCTGTACATAGGCCTGGCCTACGTATTACGTATGCGAATAGGGTATCAGGTTCCTACCTGGATTGTTCTAAGATGTGAGGAATGAAGACTTTAGCCTTATGTGATATATTTTTCTGCTTATTGAACACAGTGGGATCGTTTGGCAATGAATCCAAAGGGAAAAAGTGGTTGTTGGGTAACACTGTTAACTTTGTAACAAGGTATTTTGTATCCATTTCTTTGGAGACACCTGGCCTCGTGGATTTTCAACCACGTGTCCCTTACGTGTGTAGCTACCGATAGGCGTACTCATTACGCCTTAGCTTTGGATTTACATTGTATATTATATTATATGTCCTGTTGTTGGTATTGCATTTAGGATCTGAGCATTGTACTCTTGCTGTGAGTTGGCATATACTTCCCGGTAATTGATGAGAGTCCCGAGCCGGTGAAGGGTCATTATTACATATACTTTCCGGTTGGCGTTGAGAGTCCCGCACCGGTGAAGGGTCATTATTGCCTATACTTCCCAGTAATCGATGAGAGTCCCGAGCCGGTGAAGGGTCATCATCGAATATACTTCCCGGTAATCGATGAGAGTCCCGAGCCGGAGATTGGTATCGGGCATATGTGACTGCATTGCATCATACCACATTTATCCCATCTCATTGCACCGCATACTGACTATTGTGTGTATCGTTTTGTGTTTTATGTATGCGGTATGTATACTATGTTGTGGACATATCCCAGTTTGCCTATATATTTCTGGCTCGTATTCTGTGTTGCGGGGATCGGGTTGCACGCTGCAACGGTATAAATATATGGATCGGGCTGCACGCCGCAACGGTATAAATATATGGATTGGGGTGTGTTAGCTTGGATAAGGCTGGAGTTTTGACTGATGACTGAGGAACGGATTCAAAGGACCTGTTCCTTTGAATCACTGAAGCAGAATAGATAATTCATGCAAAATCATTTAATTGAGATATTATTATTTATCCTAATACTGACGTGTATCTTGGTAATTATGCAGGCCTAATCAGATACGAAAAGGTTGCATAACTAAGGGATAAAGGATTCGGATTCTAGAAGGTAGAATCCAATTAGGATTCAAAGTCAAGGGAGCTTTGGAATTCTAATTCATTGAGACTTCTTGGCTGCTGGAAGCTATAAAGCGTGAAGACTATCAGCCATAGAAGATATGCACAAATACAGAGAGCATCGAGCAAAAGCTGAGAAGAATTATTAGCTTATTTGTGTAATCAGTTAGCTACAGTAGAACTAAGTGAGAACCCGTTCCTTAGATTGAATCTTGTAAAAGTTCGAGTCTTAGTTCAATTGTAGTAAGCAAAAATCGAGTTGTAAACTTTCTGGTTCAAGTCGTGGACTTGACACAACTTCACTGATCGTGAGAAAGATCACTAAAGGATTAGAGTTAGTCCTAGGTTAGTAAGAGTGAGTCTTGTAACCAAGTGGGTCTTTTTACATAGTGAAGTTGAAATCCTACTTGAGAAGTAGGTCGTGGTTTTTTGATCGCGTGTTTAGGGGTTTTTGCACGCTAATATCTGGTGTTCAATTACTTACAGTTTTAATTCCGCACATCGTAGAGTAAAGGAACACATTTTAAGGAACTGGTCCTTAAAATAGTAAAGTGGTGTAATCGTGGGAAATTACAATTGGTATCAGAGCGGGTTATCCTTAAAAAGACTAACACCTAAGATTAGATGAGTACATCACGAGAGAACAGTGAGGGCCAGTCAATGGTTAGAGCACCCTACTTCAATGGGAAATACTATTCATGGTGGAAAGAGAGGATCCGTGATCACCTTCAAGCAGAAGATTACGAATTGTGGGACATAGTAACTGAAGGTCCCATGATCCCAATGAAGAAGGATGCTGATGGGAAAGATGTTCCCAAAACCAGGAAGGAATGCAATGCTGAAGACATAAAGCAATGGGAAAAGAATGCTAAGGCAAGGAAGTGGCTGGTTGGTGGACTTAGTCCTGACGAATGCACAAGGATCAGAGGGTATGCCACTGCAAAGGAGATTTGGGATGCCCTACAAGTAGCACACGAAGGAACAAGTCAGGTAAAAAGGTCCAGAGGTACACTTCTTTATGCTGAATATGAAAGCTTTAAAATGAAAGAAGAAGAATCAATTTCTGAAATGTATACTAGATTTAACGCCATTGCTTCTGAACTTATCTCTTTGGGAAGGGTTTTAACTGTGGAAGATAGGGTAGAAAAGATTTTAACCAGAGTTCTTCCAGATTCTTGGGAGATCAAAGCTTGTGCTATCATTGAAAGTAAAGATTTAACCACTTTATCCTTAGATGAGCTTATAGGTAATCTAAAGACTTATGAACTGAGGAAAAAGGTTAAAAACATAGGAGCACCAGTTAAAACTGAACCTAACCTAGCCTTGACTGCTGGTGATAAAATCATGGATGATAAGGAACTGGTCCTTTTCGCTAAAAGTGTGCAGAAATATTTGAATAAGAAAAGGGAAATTAGTGGACAGGGTAGGTCTACTAACATGAAACAAGCTGGAGAATGCCACAAATGTGGAAGCTCGGAGCACTACATCAGCAAATGTCCAATTATGGAAGGAGAATGGAGGAAGAAATTCATTGATGATAGGAAGAAGGCTAGGGAACAGGTCCATAAGAGAAGTGAAAATCCCAAAGCGCTGGTTGCAGGATGGCAAGACAGTGAAGATGAAATAACTGATGATGATCTGGATGAGGATCTTGCTCTAATGGCACTTGGAGATTCAGAAAATGAAGAAGACCCTGAGGTATTTGTTTCTAAACTTAAAGAAGATGTAAAAAGCATGTCTAGAGAAAAGTTGGTTAAAGTATTCCATATTGTGCTAAATGAATTTAAAACTCTGAGGGATGATAATCACCAACTGCATGATAAAGTTGACTGTTTAGAAATAGAATGCAAAGAGGAAATAATTAAAAATGATTTTCTGGAAAGGAAGATTAGCATGCTTGAGGAACAGGTCCTCACACTTGAAACAACTGCTCAGGAATTAGAAAATGTTAAAACAGTTGTAAAAGGTAAAGGTATTGCTAATTCTCATCAGATCATTGCTGAAGAGAAACTGAAAGACACAGTTGATGAACTGTGTAAGAAAGATGAAAAGATAAGATCTTTAGAAGAAGACTTGGTTAAAACAAAAATGGAATTAAGAAAAACCGTAGAATGGAACAAGTCTTCTGAAGCACTAGAATGGTTACAGGAAAATCATAGTAGTAACAGCAAAGGTATTGGATTTATGAAAGCACAGAGTTCATCCAAATGGAATCCAAAGAGTAAGTACTTATCATTTCCTGAAAACTGGCTATGCACTTATTGTGGGAACACTGGTCACCGAAAAGAAAATTGTCAATCTTTAAAAATGGCTGCCCAGAGGAACAGGTCCTATAAACCTGTTCAAAATCCTGTGAAACAGAAGAATAGGTCCTACAAACCTGTTCAACAGTCTGAAAAAAAGGAAAATGTTCACACAAAGAAACCATTACCATTCTGGGCTAGGAGAGATCTGATTCATCCTTTTTCAAAAGGAAAGGAACCCAAACTAGTTTGGGTTCTTAAAACTAACCCCTAGTTTTCTTTTGCAGGCTAGAGTGAAGGAGACAAACCACAAATGGTACATGGACAGTGGTTGCTCAAGACATATGACAGGGCATAAGGAACTATTCCTTTCACTCTCAGCCTTCCAAGGAGGAAATGTTTCCTTCGGTAATGGTAAGAAAGGGGAAATTATTGGAATTGGAAAGGTAGGTAGGTCTGATTCACACTGTATAGATACTGTATTTCTAGTAGATGGGCTGAAGCATTGCTTATTGAGCATATCTTAATTGTGTGACAAAGGTGAAAATGTAAATTTCTCATCTACTGGATGCACTGTGACTAATCAAGCTTCTGGAGAGGTTATTTTGCAGGGAAACAGACTTGGAAACATCTACAAAGTAGACTTGCTGACATTATCTGATGGAAGCTTGAGCTGCTTAAGTGTGGTGCAAAATGATCCCCTCCTATGGCACAAAAGACAAGGACATGCTAGTCTTTCACAATTTAACAAACTTGTGTCAAAGGACTTGGTGATAGGTCTTCCTAACATCAGGTTTAATGAAGAAAAAGTATGTGAAGCATGTGCCAGGGGGAAGCAGGTAAAATCCTCCTTCAAATCGAAGAAACAGGTAAGTACCACTAAATCTTTGGAACTGGTCCATATGGATTTATGTGGCCCTATGAGAACAATGAGTCGTGGAGGTAAGAAGTATGTTATGGTATTGGTGGATGATTACTCCAGATTTACATGGACTATATTTCTTGCATCTAAAGAAGAAGCATTTAATGCATTTTCAATTTTTGCTAAGAAAGCTCAAAGAACTCAAGATAACCATATTGTTGCCATTAGGTCAGATCATGGAACTGAATTTGAAAATCATATATTTTCCAATTTTTGTAATGAGAATGGCATTAATCATAATTTTTCCTCACCTAGAACTCCACAACAAAATGGTGTAGTGGAAAGGAAAAATAGGACTCTAGAAGAAATGGCAAGGACTATGTTGATATTTGGAAATCTTCCACAGAACTTTTGGGCTGAGGCTATTAATACTGCATGCTTCATAATAAATAGATGTATGACAAGACCTTTAATAGAAAAGACCCCATATGAATTGCTTAAAGGAAGAAAACCAAATATTTCTCATCTTAGTGCTTTTGGTTGCAAATGTTTCATACACAACAATGGGAAGGATGCCTTAGGAAAATTTGATCCTAGAAGTGATGAGGGAATATTTGTTGGTTATTCTTTAAATAGTAAATCTTATAGGGTGTTTAACAAGAAAACATTGAAAATTGAAGAAAGCATGCATGTTAAATTTGATGAAACTGACAGTCTCACTCAAGAACAGGTACAGGAGGATGAAGAAATTGGAATGCTGAAAGAGTTTGAACTTAATCCACAAATGCAGATTCTGGATATGAGAAGTGAATTGCAAGGAACTGTTCCTCAGGACAGAACTGAGAAGAGTAGCACTGAAACAGGGGGAACAAGTGTTGGTTCCACCTCACAAACTGGAAACACTACTCTATCAGGAACTGTTCCTCAACAGAGGACTTCTGACAATGGATTGACACCCAAGCCTTTCAAGTATCAAAGGTCACATCCTGTGGATCAAATAATCTCAGATAAGGCAGCCGGAGTTCAAACTAGATCAGCAGTCAAGAATCACAATCTGTGTGCCTTTAGTGCCTTCTTATCTCTTGTTGAACCTAAAAATGTGAAAGAAGAATTGAAGGATGTAGATTGGATTAATGTTATGCAGGAAGAACTGAATCAATTCCAAAGGAGTCAAGTTTGGCATCTGGAACCCAAGCCAAGGAACAGGTCCATAATTGGAACAAAATGGATTTTCAGAAACAAACTTGATGAGGATGGCATGGTGACAAGAAACAAGGCCAGGCTAGTTGTTCAGGGATACAGTCAAGAGGAGGGCATCGACTATGATGAGACTTTTGCTCCAGTTGCAAGACTGGAAGCAATAAGACTTCTTATAGCCTTTGCTACATACATGGAATTTACTCTACATCAAATGGATGTTAAGAGTGCGTTTCTGAATGGTTACTTGAAAGAAGAAGTGTATGTCAAGCAACCTCCAGGTTTTGAAAGTGAACAGTTCCCTGAACATGTGTACAAGTTGGACAAGGCCTTGTATGGGCTCAAGCAGGCACCAAGAGCATGGTATGAGAGGCTATCAAAATTTCTACTCCAGCATGGATACAAGAGAGGTAAAATTGATAGTACTTTGTTCTTAAAAGAAAAAGGTAAGGATCTCTTAATTGTTCAAATCTATGTAGATGATATAATTTTTGGTGCTACTTGTGAAAACTTAAGTAAGGAATTTGCAAACTTGATGGGGAGTGAATTTGAGATGAGCATGATGGGTGAACTCAATTTCTTTTTGGGTTTAAAAATTAAGCAAACCTCAAATGGAACTATGATCCATCAACAAAAGTATGTTAAGGAATTACTTAAAAGGTTTGATATGAATAATGCTAAGGAAATTGACACACCTATTGCCACTGCCACAAAATTGGATCTTGATGAACATGGAATATCAGTTGATCAAAAATTGTATAGGGGTATGATAGGTTCTCTACTTTATCTAACTGCTAGTAGACCTGATATTGTGTTCAGTGTTGGTTTGTGTGCTAGGTTCCAATCAGATCCTAAAGAATCTCACTTGAAAGCTGTTAAAAGAATATTGAGGTATCTGAAAGGAACAGGTCCCTTGGGACTTTGGTATCCAAAAGGTGGTAGTTTTAATCTTGTTGGATATACTGATGCTGACTATGCAGGTTTCCTTGTTGATAGAAAAAGTACCTCAGGTATGGCGCATTTTCTTGGTGAGTGTTTGGTTTCTTGGGGAACTAAGAAACAGAATTCAGTGGCACTTTCCACTGCTGAGGCTGAATACGTTGCAGCTGCTTCATGTTGTTCACAGTTGTTATGGATCAAACAACAATTACAAGATTTTGGTGTTGATGTAGGAACTGTTCCTATGTATTGTGATAACACTAGTGCTATTAATATGACAAAGAATCCAGTGCATCACAAAAGGACTAAACACATTGATATAAGACATCATTTCCTAAGAGACAATTATGAAAAAGGTCTGATCACCATAGCATTTTGTCCTACTGAAAAGCAAATAGCTGACATTTTTACTAAAGCTCTAGGTAGAGATGATTTTGAAAGAAATAGATTGGAGTTAGGGATGATTAAATTCACATAAAATCTTCAATGCTTTACTTCATAATTGGCTAGAAAATTGCTCTTAAAACGAATTTTATTCAAGTCATTATGAATTATTCAGTCCAGTTTTCATACTTAAATGTATACTCTCATGCTACATATCTTATTTAGAGTTGCTAAAATTGAATGATGTTACCCTTATGCTCTTAGAATTTCAGATGATCAAAAATTGCAAATTGGAAGGACACTGAATTGTGGTGTTAAAAACAGGTATGTACTCGTAATTATTCAATTAATTTAGAAGTATAAAGGCTATAGGTAACTTGTGTTTAGGATAAAATCCCACTAAGTTTCCTACCCATATCCAAATTGCAAAAGAGTCCCATTGGAGGAACAGTTCCTGTTCTGAAAAGGTATTCTGAAGCCTAACGACTCTTTTTCTCCGGGAGACTCCCAAGAGTCCATAACCGTTGCATGCTGTGCTGAGGTAAGTTGATAGATTTCTACTCTAACTCCACTACCTAATTCACTCTATAAATACACTTCTTCTCCCCCATTAATCTTTTACCTTGTTCATCAATTAAAACTCTCAAAATTTCAGAAAGAATTGTTAATTATCTGCTAATTCGAATTGCAAAAATGTCTCTTGCTTCTGATAATTCTTCAACTGCACCTATTGATGACCAACCACAAAATCTTAATCCTCCCTCACCCATGGAAACCACTGACCTAAACCCTGAAGTTCCTGAACCAATTCCAGAAATACCTGAACCTGAAATTCAGGGGGAAGGACCAGTTCCCACGGCTGAATCAATTGCTGAGCAAGTTGAGGATTTATCTCGTGCTATGGTGTTGTATCAGTATCAGGTAAACTTTACCTACCCTTTGAATGTTGTTATAGACGAGGAAGAAAAGGGAGAGGGGTCTGAGGCTGTTCTTGAGGGGGAACCTATCAAGAGGTTGGAAGCACCCATGCATGGGTCATCAGGGTCTCCAGAGGTTGCTTTTAGAGCACCCATGGAGAATGTGATAGATGTTGAGGAGGCCATAAGTGATAGTGACAGGCCCCTAGTGGATTTGATCAATATTAGGAGTCTGAGAAGAAAATTGGCTAGAAAGGGACCCATTGATGACAGTGTGACTGCTGAAATTGCTGCTAAATTGAAGAAAATAGGTGATAGTTACAAACCTGGAAATAAAAAGAAAGCTGAAAGTTCCTGTAAGGCAAAAGGACCTGTTCCTTCTGCCTCAACCCCTGCTTCTGGGGGTAGGAGGACAAGAAGTGCTGTCAAAGCTGCTGATGAACAACTAGCTGCTGCCTTGGAAAGGAGCAGAAAAGGGAAAGGAAAACAGGTAGTTGAGGAGGAAGAAGTGGATGATATTGATGATCTTGATCTTGCTGATTTCTCTGAGGATGATGAGATGGTAGAGGCTGAGGAGGTGGTGCCTCAGTCAAAGAAAAGAAAAGCTCCTGAGAGAAGAGTAACAAGAAGTTCAGTTAAAGCTGCTGAGAAAGTTGCTAAGAGGACTAGGTCCTCCAAAAGAGTGGTTGTTTCTGAAGACTCTGCTAGTGACAGTGATGAGTTTGTTGCTGAAGATGAGAGTGATAGTGATGATGAAGGTGGTGAGTCTGTGCACTGTGTTCATGATGACATGTTGACCAGGAAGGTTTTGAAAGGAAGAGTAATGGCCGATGTGCAAGAAGAAGGGATGTTATGGTTGCTGCAAAAACTGCATGCTCAGGGTTGGAGGGACATGGTCCTTAAGATCTCTGGGAGATGTGCGAAGGGAATGGTGCAAGAGTTCTACAAGAACTGCTCTATCAGAGAAGATAGACTGACTACCTCTGTCAATGACAATGTAATTATGTTTGATACAAGGGAACTTGGAGAGCTGCTGGGGATTCCTGCTACTGCGTATGCTAGCTATGTCAAGAAGGTTTGGCCTGACTTGACAGACTTGCCTACTGATCTGGAGATCACTAGGAAGTTTGCTGAGAATGATGGTGAAGAGAAACCCAGGGCTGTGCAGAAGAGTGAGATGCATCCACAGCACCAAGTATTGTTTGAGTTTGTGAACAAGATGGTGATGCCAAGGCAGGAGAAAAGAGGAGTTGCCAGTTTCATGGACCTGGTCCTTATGGAACTGTTGGACACTGAAAAGCAGATCAATTGGCACAGCTTTATGATCCACCTGATAAAAAGGGTGATTGCTGGGAAGAGAAAACACTCCATGCCATTTGGTTTCATACTGACTGATGTGTTTGCAAAGTTGAAGATTCCCTTGGAAGGGGTTGTAAAGGCTACAAAGAAGGAAAAGTTTGGTTGTGCCACTTTGATAAGCTGTGACTTGCCAGTTCAGGCTGATCCTCCACAGGCTGGTGTTGGGAGGCAGCCACTGAACAACAAAGTAAGGGCACTTAGGCAACAGGTTGCTATGCAGGCTGTCGAGATAGCAAGGCTGGAAGATGAGAGGAATTACTGGAAGGCAGAGGCCTCAAAAGCAAAGGAGACCAATGAGGGAATGCTCAAGCAGATGTTTGATTTGCTTAACAAGTCTCAGGGACCTGGTCCTTCCACATCCTGACCACCTTAGCCTTAGCCTTAGCCATCTTTTGTCCAGTGGGATCTAGCCTAGCCTAGTGCCTTAGCCTTTTTCTTCTTTAGTCGTTGGATAATTCTGTAGTACTTGCTTGTATCCCCTGATTTTAATATTTGGTTAAATGAATTGTCTTGGATGGCTAATATCATTGTTTTGCAGTTGCTTTATTTGAGTTATGTTCGCATTTTGAGTTGCCTCAATGGCTATGAGCTGATTAATTCTAACACTTGAGTTATATTTTTATATGCAACCTTTTCAGTGATGCCAAAAGGGGGAAGAGTACGTCTGATTTTGCATGATTTTATACCTAATAAAAATCTGTTCCTTAATGATGAATTAATTCTCCACTGATTGATTGTCTTTTTGAGCTTAAATTGTACTTCAGGACATTAAGGAGATGAAGCTATGAGTATGAATTTGTCATCATCAAAAAGGGGGAAATTGTTAGCTTGGATAAGCCTGGAGTTTTGACTGATGACTGAGGAACGGATTCAAAGGACCTATTCCTTTGAATCACTGAAGCAGAATAGATAATTCATGCAAAATTATTTAATTGAGATATTATTATTTATCCTAATACTGACGTGTATCTTGGTAATTATGCAGGCCTAATCAGATACGAAAAGGTTGCATAACTAAGGGATAAAGGATTCGGATTCTAGAAGGTAGAATCCAATTAGGATTCAAAGTCAAGGGAGCTTTGGAATTCTAATTCATTGAGACTTCTTGGCTGCTGGAAGCTATAAAGCGTGAAGACTATCAGCCATAGAAGATATGCACAAATACAGAGAGCATCGAGCAAAAGCTGAGAAGAATTATTAGCTTATTTGTGTAATCAGTTAGCTACAGTAGAACTAAGTGAGAACCTGTTCCTTAGATTGAATCTTGTAAAAGTTCGAGTCTTAGTTCAATTGTAGTAAGCAAAAATCGAGTTGTAAACTTTCTGGTTCAAGTCGTGGACTTGACACAACTTCACTGATCGTGAGAAAGATCACTAAAGGATTAGAGTTAGTCCTAGGTTAGTAAGAGTGAGTCTTGTAACCAAGTGGGTCTTTTACATAGTGAATTTGAAATCCTACTTGAGAAGTAGGTCGTGGTTTTTTGATCCCGTGTCTAGGGGTTTTTCCACGCTAATATCTGGTGTTCAATTACTTACAGTTTTAATTCCGCACATCGTAGAGTAAAGGAACACATTTTAAGGAACTGGTCCTTAAAATAGTAAAGTGGTGTAATCGTGGGAAATAACAGGCTGAATGCCACAACGGTATAAATATATAGATCGGGTTGCACGCCGCAACAGTATAAATATATGGATCGGGTTGCACGCTGCAACAGGATGAATATATGGATCGGGTTGTACGCCGCAACGAGATGTATTTCTTATTGTTGATATGTTAGAGTTACCTATATGTTCTGGCTATCTTATGTTCCTGGTTGTTAATGAATTAATGATTCCATACGTGTTTCCAGTTATTATCTGGCTTTGCCTTTTCATAATTTAAATAAGAGGAATTTGGTTTATCTGTTTCCGTTCTCCCTGGCTAGCTATCCTATTCTTTGAGGTGGCTAGTCTGCCCCACTTATTGAGTCCTTTTGACTCACCCTTTTTTGTTGTTTGATCCTTGTCTATTTATTTCGTTTCGGTAGGTTTGCTCCAGGATTGAGTTCGCCAAATTGTTCAGGAGCGAAGACGACTTCAGCTGTCAGGGTGAGCCAGCTTTTATTCTGGATGGCCACCAGTTTTATGTTTACTATTTCAGTTGCATTTTTCTCTCTTCAGGAGGTATCTGTCTTCTTTCCTAGTCTTAGATGTCTACTCTAGATAGCCCTAAACCTAGTATGTTTGGTGGTCAGCTGTAATTTCGTTTGTACAGCTTAGAGGTATCAGCATATCTGCTTCTTTTTCTAAGTGTTGTTCTTATTTATGAATTGAATTATATTTGTTTTCCTAATTTAATTGGTAAGGGTTCGTCCGAATAGTCTAGGGGAGGATGTCGGGTGCCCGCACGGCCTAGCCGAAAATTTTTGTCGTGTCTGTTGGTATTAGAGCCCGGTTTAGAGTCTATCCAGACTAAGATAGTATCTAGTAGAGTCTCGCTGATGGGTACGTAGACGTCCGTACTTATCTACGAGAGGTTATGATGGCTTTTAGAAAGTTTCACTTCATTCTTTTCTGATCGTGCGTCGGTCTAGGATGCAATTGTATTTTCGTTAATTACTTCGTGGCAATTGTGAACCCTCGTGCGACAAATCAGCAAATGGCATGACTTCAAGACGAAGCAGTTTGGTCTGGGGTTAGCACTGACGAAGTGCCGAGTGTTTTGATCGTGCTTACGATCTAGTTACGGAGGTCCCAGCTGTACGAGCTCACGATAGGCAAGGGAGCAGGGCCTTGTTGTTCCCTTGGCTCTCTACGATGCTTTTACGAGAATCTTGCTGACGTAGATACCATAAGAACATGTTATTCGCTGGGCAGTCTATTAGGTTGACGCATGTGCAGATGTTCGGTCTCAGGGAGCTCCTATTCCGGTTCTTAATACTGATGCAGTAGATTATGTTCCGGAAACAGCATGTGTTGTGTCTCTAGTTATTCTGGCTGGTTAGTTAGCCTTAGTAATGGCTCGGTCCGAGTGTCCGAAGAGGTTGAATTATTTTACGCGGTTCTAATATTCTTAAGCAATGCATCAGATAAACCTCGTGATTTTTTTTTTTTAAAATAAAATGATGTTAGTGTATCCTTCAGGCTCTTGATTATATTGAGCGGTATCATGTTGATTATTCTGCTTTCCAGTTTCAGGGGTCCAGCCTTGAATTGGTGGGCTGCTCTCTTATTAGCTAATTTGGTTCGATTTTTCTCCTAGATTCGTGGAAAAGTTCCTTTCGAGTAGAGAGCGAAATGAAAAGTGTTGCCAGTTTGAGTGGATTGGACAGGGTAGCCTATCGGTTGACCTGTTGGTGTTTCAGAATATGAGATTGAATTCTATAGAATGACTGAATATGCATTAGAATTAGTTCATGGACCTTCCGAGAATGTTCAAAGATTTATTGATGACCTTTCCAATTAACGTGAGGTCCCAGATGGCTCGAGGGATTGAGGTCGTGACTTCATTAGTTGTTGTTGATATTGCTCAAAGGTATTAGGCGTACCATAAGTTAGAGCGGGAGAGCAAGAGATCGCACGGCCCTTGTAGGCACCATACCTCCTTTGGAGGTAAGAGTTCTGATTATTTTGGGAGGTTACGTGCCAGGTTATCTCAGCTTGTACAACGTGATTCTCAGAGTGCGCGGGTAGTTAATCAAGATTAGACTCAGCTTTCTCTTTGTAGCTATCAACAATCTGTCCTGCTTCTATTTTTCAGTGAAAAGGTGTCATCATTGTTGTGAATCTGGTCATCCTTTGAGTAGTTTTCCTTTACTGCGGCAAGTAGGCAGTCGCCCTTTCTCTCGTCATTAGGCACTTGCGCAGTCACAAGGGGATTTCATTTAGATCTCAATCAGCCAAAGAAATGCCACCATTCAGTAGAGGTCGAGAGCGTGGTGGCAGTGGTTCTTCAGAAGGTTATTAAAAGGGTAATGGATCAGCTCAGCTGCAGAGGCAGTTCTATGAACTGCTAGTTTGGCAGGATGCTGAGGCATCCGATGTAGTACACCCATGTAATTCTTCTTCCATTATATGTGAGTAAGATTTGATTCTTCCGATCGGTCTAAACTTCATTTTCTTACCATGTTTCCATGGCTTCCTTGGATATTGTTTCTATTAAAAATCGATTGTGGTATAGGGGTGAGCTTCTAGTATGATTTATTCAGGGAATTTGTGAGACCCTACTAGTTTATCTGATTTAAATGTGAGAGATTTGGGGGTGAGTGTCAGTATCGTCTGCTTGGCATCCTGTTGTATCACTTTCTCTTATTATGTTAATTCCATTTACCTCTCTTCTCGGAATTCCGTGTTGGTTGGATGATGGGATTCTAGTTCATCACCATCAGAGAGTGTCATTGTCTCTTCCTGTGTAACGTGGTTAGTAAGTAATATTCGATCTACGTATCTCCTCATGGTTCGAGACGCTAGTAAAGTCATGTTATCTAATGAGCTTGTCTGGGTTATAAAAGGGTTTCTAGTAAATTGTCAGAGTTTCCTTCTTATTGGGAGGTCAAATTTGCATGGATGTTGTTCCATAAAGCTCATTTAATATCTGTTTCTTTAATTGCGATTCTTGGGCTACTTTGACTCGTAAGTAGTCTAGCTTTGGTAGCCAAGCAAATAAGAAGATGAGCTTCCTGAAGCTCTAATTATTTCTATCCTCAGTCCGTTGCCATCTCTTCTTTATCCGACATAGTGAGCTTAGACGGTCAGTAGCCTCTTATGATGTTCCATGTGTGGAGCCAGAGTGCATGTCAACGTAGCCGGGTATGCAGATTGTTGTTTTTCAAGGCTACTAAGGGTAATGAGAGACGTCATTTGACATTTCGTTTTATCCATCAGGCGGTGGTGCTTATAGAAAATGTATGGAGCTGTGAACTCGAGAGTTGCAGCTGTTTGGCAACTCGAGAGAGTAATTTGGTAGCTCAGGTCTGAGACGCGTTCTCTATTTAGCTAAGTCTTCCTTAATCCAGCAGGTTGTGCGAGGATGACTATTTTTATTCAACTTAGTTGTATGAGCTGAAGCTCTAACTAGAGGAGTCTTCCCAAAGAAACTAGGGTAAACCAATGTGATCATGACATTGTAGGTGCTTGCGATGGGACGGATGCGACTTCCCTCCTCCCTTTTCTGCTCACTCGTAGGGGTCGGGACCCCCACAAAGGGGGAGGGAGTCGACTTCCAATAATGAATATAAATATTAAATCTCTAAGGCGTTGCGAAAGCGTAAGCTAATTCGTAGTTCCATCGACCTGTTCTATATCGAAGCGTATATCGAAGGTGATTATCGACTGAATCATGTTAACCCATTAAAAGTTTCATGTATCTTTGTTTTGAAAATGTAGAAATCTCCTCTCGTGATCGAGGAAGGGTCAGTTTAGTCAAAATAAGCTGGGCAATAGTGTTATCATATTATCCAGATATATTTTATTCCAAGAGTTCGGTGTTGGTGTTATAATTCTGATTTTGCAATCATTTGATAATGCCCGTGGAGTAGCTCATGAAGGTCGTGCAAGTTCTCTTATTATCTGTGCGAATTTTTCTTTAGACTTAGGCTCGTTCGAGGACGAACGAGAGTATAAGTGGAGGAGAATGAAACGACCTCGGTCAGTCGTTTCAGAAGTTAGGACTCCGATTAGCATGCCGATAATTTTAAAATATTCGTAATATCCATTAGGACCTGTCTGTAAAATTTGAGCTAAATCAGACCTCGTTTGGTAGGCATCAGAAGAAGGTTTCGGTTTTTATTGTCGATAAGTATTAAAAAGAGATTTTCGAGCTCGGTTTTGGTGAATGAGCTTCGATTCGAAATCCGAAAGCGTCGTTAGGTTCGTATGATTAATTTTGACTTTTGTGATTTTTTGAAAGTGAATTTCGATGTTGTTCGGCTAGTTTCCGCTAAAATGCCGAAAGTTAAATAATTTGATCTTTTTCTAATTAATTTACATATTGAGTTATGGGAGTCCGATTTGAGATCCGCCTTCGTGAGTATGTTACATCTATTTTGCATAACTTGTATGCAAAAGTGGGAATTATTTTGAATATCGTAGGGAGGCGGTGCCTCTTAGCTTATATAAGCAGAAGAAAAACATAAATGAATTTGAAAAGTAAGCAACACATAGAATGTACGAAAAATATCAGAAAAATGAAAAAGGAAAGGAAAAGGAGCCGGAGAAAAATAGGATTTTCACCCCGAAATATTCAGGTAATGGTCTTAATGCATTATTTGAGTTTACTACATGTTTTTGAATATATTTTAACGGTAAAAATTGGAATATTAGACATCATTTTAATAAGTTCAACTAATAGTTTAAAGTACCAATTGGACCCCGATAGTGGAATTAATTATATATTCATACTCAATGAGTTATGAGAAACATATAAATGTAATTTATTTAGGATTTTGTTATGTGACCTTATACCCTGTACATAGGCCTGGCCTACGTATTGCGTATGCGAATAGGATATCAGGTTCCTACCTGAATTGTTCTAAGATGTGAATGAAGACTCTACCCTTATGTGATATATTTTTCTGCTTATTGAACGCAGTGGGATCGTTTGGCAATGAATCCAAAGGGATAAAGCAGTTGTTGGGTAACACTATTAACAATGGAACAAGGTAAGTATTTATATCCATTTCTTTGGAGGCACATGGCCTCGTGGATTTTCTACCACGTGTCCCTTACGTGTGGAGCTGCCGATAGGCGTACTCATTATGCCTTAGCTTTGGATATACATTGTATATTATACGTTATGTCCTGTTCTTGGTATTGCATTTATGATCTGAGCATTGTAATCTGGCTGTGAGTTGGCATATACTTCCCGGTAATCGATGAGAGTCTCAAGCCGGTGAATGGTCATTATTACATATACTTCCCGGTTGGCGATGACAGTCCAGCACCGGTGAAGGGTCATTATTGCATATACTTCCCGGTAATCGATGAGAGTCCCGAGTCGGTGAAGGGTCATCATTGCATATACTTCAAGGTAATCGATGAGAGTCCCGAGCCGGTGAAGGGTCGTTATTGCATATATCTCCTGGTAGACGATGAGAGTCCCGCACCGGAGATAGGTATCAGGTATATGTGACTGCATTGCATCGTAATGCATTCATCCCATCTCATTGCACCGCATACTGACTATTGTGTGTATTGTGTTGTGTTTTATGTATGCGGTATATATACTATGCTGTGGTCATATCCCAGTTTCCCTATATATTTCTGTCTCGTATTCTTGGTTGCGGGGATCGGGTTGCACGCCGCAACGGTATAAATATATGGATCGGGCTGCACGCCGCAACGGTATAAATATATGGAACAAGGTTCACGCCGCATCAGTATAAATATAAAGATCGGGTTGCACGCCGCAACCGGATGAATATATGGATCGGGTTGCACGTCGCAACAGGATGAATATATAGATCAGGTTGTACGCCGCAACAGGATGTATTTCTTATTGTTGATATGTCCGAGATACCTATATGTTCGAGATACCTATATGTTCTGGCTATCTTATGTTCCTGATTGTTAATGAATTTATGAATCCATACGTGTTTCTAGTTATTATCTGGCTCTGCCTTTTCATAATTTAAATAAGAGGAATTTGTTTTATCTATTTCTTTTCTCCCTGGCTAGCTATCCTATTCTTTGAGGTGGCTAGTTTGACCCACTTATTGAGTCCTTTTGACTCACCCTTGTTTGTTGTTGGTTTCTTATCTATTTATTTCGTTTCGGCAGGTTCGGTCCAGGATTGAGTACGCCACGTTTTTCAGGAGCGAAGACGACTTCAGCTGTCAGAGTGAGCCAGCTTTTATTCTGGATGGCTACCAGTTTTATATTTATTATTTCAGTTGCATTTTTCTCCCTTCAGGAGGTATCTGTCTTCTTTCCTACTCTTAGTTGTCTAGTCTGGATAGCCCTAAACCTAGTATGTTTGGTAGTCAGCTGTAATTTTGTTTGTACAGCTTAGAGGTATCAGCATGTCTGCTTCTTTTTCTAAGTCTTGTTCTTATTTATGAATTGAATTATATTTATTTTCCTAATATAATTGGTAAGGGTTTGCCCGACGGTCTATGGGAGGACGTCCGGTGCCCGCACAGCCTAGTCGAAAATTTTGGTCGTGTCATCAGGTTTCTATAAAATGGTTCTCAGTGGGAAGGACGAGACAACGCTAATCGTGTTACTCTGAAGGTAGGGTCGCAACTTGCATATAGCCACCACCAGCGCAAGTGCGAGCTTTTCCAGGGGTTGGTATCTTGTCTTCGCGTCCAGAAGTGACTTACTCACATAGTATATGGGAGACTAAACTCTTTTTTCTTCTCGTACGAGGACAACACTCAGAGCTACTTCTGAAACTATAAGGAACAATAAGAGTTATTCTCTTGCATGAGGCTTAGTTAACAATGGGGGATTTGAAAGGTAAACCTTTAGGTCTTGAAGCACTAGGCGGCACCGATCTGTCCACTCAAAACTCTTCTTCTTCTTCAACAGGTTGAAGAATTGATGGCATCATTCCGAGGATCGAGATATGAATCTACTTAATACAACTATTCGGCCGTTGATTTTATTCACCTCTGCCTCACTCTTTAATGGCTTCCATGGTTTTGATCATGACGGGGTTTGCTTCTATTCCTTGGTTCAAGACGTAAATCCGAGGAACTTTTCGGATGATACCCTGAAGGCACACTTCTCTAGATTAAGTTTCATGACAAATTTATCCAATTTTTCAAATGCTATCTCCAAGTGCCTGATGTGGTCTTTCACGAATTCTGACTTGACTAACATTTCGTCGATGTATACTCCGATAGTTTTCCCGATCTGGTCCTTGGACATTAGGCTCACCAGCCACTGAAAAGTGGCTCATGCGTTCTTCAGTCCAAAAGGCATTACTCGGTAATAATAGGTCCCCCGATACATGATGAAAGAGGTTTTCTCTTGATCATCTGGATTCATAAGGATCTGGTTTTTCCCCGGGTAAGCATGTAGAAAGCTGAGTGTTTTCTGCCCTACCGTGGAATCAATGAGCTGATCGAGGTTTGGCAAAAGAAACGAGCCATCTGGTATGCCTTTTTTAAGTCAGTGAAGTCAATGCACATCCTACGCTTGCCATTCTTCTTCGGAACTACCACCACCTTTGAAAGCCAATCTGGAACTCCCGGATAGATCAGTTGTTTAACAACTTTTCTACTTCTTCATGAACTCCATGTCCCTTCTCGCGGCTGATCGACTGTTTCTTCTACTTGACAACCTTGAAGGTTTGATATATGTTTAGCGTTTGCGTGATCACTTGAGTGGATATCCTCGGCATATCTGTGTGTGTCCGGACAAAAGTGGTTGCATAGCGCTCGTAGCAAATTGGCAAACTCTTGTCTGGCTTCGGCCGAAAGCTATAAACCTTTCTACTCCAATGTCTTCTCATCAAATATTAATGGGTCCTGGTCATCTGTCGTGGTCTTAGAACTTTCTTATTCTCTGTCCAAATTGTGGGCGATATCTAGTGTTTGTTGGGAGAGCTCCCCTTCTGGTTCGATCGATATGTCGGTCACCAGGCAAGATCCGAGCAATTTCTCCTATAGCTTTTGCTAATTCTTTGTTTCTTCCTTTACTACACGCGTGTGATGTGTTGGTGTTTTACGCTAAACTTAGCTCTTTTAGACTAGTTTTTATGTATTTTAGCTTTGATATATGTACAAATCTTATGTTATTCTCCATGTTGCAGATGTTAATTGGTATTAAAAGTTACAAAGCCAAATGGAATGGAAAGTTGACAAAAAATAAAAAGATTGGGTACAATTAAAGACTTGGAGAAAAGGTTGTCGTAGATAAGATCGATTGGAATGGGCGCCACCGTACAAAGCCAAATGGAAGGGACCTCAGCCGGTAGAGATAGTGAGTTCACATGCTCAGATGGAAGAGCTTTTGTGAGCCACCGATTAGAATGGGCGGCCGCCAAACTATGTGCTGTAATCAATGGGCAAGCCACCGAAGTATCGGCTATTCCGCCGACCCTTATAGTGAGCTTCGAAACAATAGCGAGGATAAATGAAAATTTTGCCGCTCGATAGGCGCCCGCTGAACCTGAAAGGTGGAAGACAAGAAAGAAGTCAGAAAATCAGCTTCTGTGACCACCGACTGCAACTCTCGGGAGCCGAATGATCGGATGAATGCGATGAACAGACCAAATTGGGAAAGTTTTAATTGAATTTTGTGGCTTTCAAAACCCACAACTATAAATAGTCCATTAGGCCTCCAAGGCAAAGCATATTTTGTTCAATTTATACTTTTGAATATCCTTGTAAACTTGGAAGGCAAGCAAGGATTTTTGCAACTATCATTGTAAGAATTTTACTCTTTAATCTTATATCATGACATGATTCTTGTTTATGCTAAATTTGTGCGTCTAGGATAAATAATTAATTATTAATAAGGTCAAAAGCAAATGGTAAATTACGGCGGAAAAGTAAGTAAATACAATGAAAATAAAGACAAATAATTAAGCAGGAAATAATAGAGAAAGTAAAGTAAATCTTATTCCTTGAGAGTAGCCGAATTTGGTGGCAAATCATGTTGTTTCTACATTAAAATGTAAGGAGGGGTATTTATAGTAGTGATACCCAGTCCTAAATAAGGTAAAATTCAAATATTAATAGGGTCATGGACCTACAACTCAAAGAGATAGTATACTAAACCCTAACTAGGAGATAGTAAACCCTAGGAAACGGGATGTGTGCCCTGCACCCTGTGACCAAACTGCGTAAACGGTCGTTGGCTGTAGAAGCGGGCGTATATCCTTAGGTCTGGTGACTTGTAGGATACGTACAGTCCCCCCACTAGCTGAGTGCTGACGCAAGTAGTCAGGAAGTTAAAGCGGCGCAGATGTGAAAATATATCTCACTGACTCCTTGAGACTCACAGTCTCTTTGATCAAGAATACATTGATCTCTTCGAGAATTTTGCATTCTTCCTTCTGATTGGCCGATATAGATCTCATGCACCTTTTCAGGAACTGCCATTAACTGCTCCGAATCATTTCATATCTCCAGCAATAATGACACATGACCGTTTCGTGCCTCATCCTTATCTCTTTCTGCCTATAAATAGTGACTTCATGACAGTGAGAAAATCATAACTCTTCTTCAGAAAATAATTCACTTCTTCAGCAGCTTCTCAGGATAGCGAGAAGCTTTTCTCCCTTTAAAAATTGTTCGCCCTTGATCCTGATTTGATATTCCTAGAAAACCTTCGTCGTTCTGAATGGATGACACTTCAGAGAATTATATAAGAAAACTCATCTATAGTTATCTTCTTTTCTCTCTTCATCCATGAGGGGATGAATAAAGTCCCCCATGTCACGAAGTTTGATCGGGATTCTAATGAAGTCCTTTGGGATGTTTTCATTGTTTCACGTGCACTGATAATGGTGCGCTCATCTTCTAACAGACAGGCTATGGTTGCACCAGCGGCTGCATACCTTGAAAGAATGCTCGGGCCAACATATCTCGAGCTGTCCGAAGAAAAGAAGAACTCCGGACTATGTACGGCGTGTAGCTACAATCCAGATGAAAGATTTTCAGCCATGTTAATCTTGAGGAGCTCTTTGTTTTTAATCTTCCCTTTCCTTTTTTTTGTACAATTGTTATAAATAAATGTTGTATTCAGGAAAAACTAAATGCATATTATGAGCCTACGGGCTGCTTGTTATTAATGAAACAAAAGTTCACCAATATTTCATACGTACTTATGTTATTATGCATTTCGTAATGTATAACCAAGCAGTATGTTTGTGCACCTAGATATTAGATGGCTTTCGATCGTCCTGACTGTTCTAGTCATTTAAAAACGTGTGTCAGTGTGCCTGCCTTGGGCAATTATGTCTGTTGTGCACCAATGGCAGCTAGGTTGCACCCATAGCAGATGGTTGTTTGCGCCCACAGTGGGACGACTTTAGCCCGTGTTGAAACGGTCCCTTTGCGTTCTAAGAAAAAATTTGTTCGCTTAGTTACTTGAGTATTTAAAACTTTCTGGCACTACGTGGACAGACATCCCCCTCGATGTGTAGGTGCAATTGTTGATTTAACGAGATCAATGCTCGATTAATGCCTAGTTGCTGAGTTGGACGTGCTCTAGCTCTAAGCGAGTAGTGTACTATACTTTTTGTAGCGAAATGTGAGTGTATTACTTCAACTTAGGTCTAGCCGGGGCTATGAATAGTTGGATCGTAGATGGATCTAAATAAATGAGTAAAACTGAAGATTATAGTTTTATTGATAAAAGAGGCGTGGGATCTGTGATTTTGTGGGTGAAAACCCGTAACATGTATGATAAATACAGTAATTAAAAGGAAATAACAAGCAAAGTAAATGTTTTCTAAAGCAAAAGTAATTCATATTTGATCCTTGAAAGATTCAGGGACATTCGGTTGGGCTTCCCTATTTAAGGGTGCTGAGCATTGAAAGTCATCCCCAGGTTGTTGACGACCCTGTGGTACAACTGCTTGTCAATCAAGCAATAGTGAACAACCTGTTTTTGCATGTAGATACTTTCTGACTTGTCTTAAGGAAGATCTCATTTTCTAAGGTAGTTGATCAGCACGCTGCCCTGCGAAAGATCCTGTATATGGAATTTTAAGGTTCATCAGGCTTTTGGGGGTTAGCTCAACTATCGTGTGCCAACCGTATGAGTCCTCGGATGCTTCGGCGTCTCCTAAGATCTCTTCGCAGTAGATGAATTCCTACAAATGAAAATTTTTCATGATTGCCCTAATTTTCTTCTTTCGATCTAGCTCGCAAATGTCCTCAGCTACGAAGATTCTCTTAGTTGAGTAACCATCAGCTGAGATTTGTTGTACAGGCTGATCTCCCTGGCCCCCAGTGTGTAGACTACGTCAAGAGCTAGAATTATGGCTTCACAATTTGCTTCATTGTCATCAGCTTTTGTGGCATGATGGTAGACCATTCCAGAAGGTGTTCTAATCCACATGTCAACCTTCATCCCGTTGGGATTCATTCCTGTGCGAATTTCCGACTCCCTTGAAATTCACCGCTCCATCGAAGAATAATCTCCAACCATCGTATCCTCTTTGATGTCTTCCTTACAAACATGACTTCTTCATCAGGGAAATAAGTGTGTAGAGGTTCGTAATCATCACCCACTGGATTCTCGGCCATATGATCTGCCAAGGCTTGAGCTTTCACCGTCTTTTGAGTGACGAAAGTAATGTTGAATTCACTGAGTAGCATTTTCCATATAGCCAATTTTCCAGTAGGCATTGGCTTTTGGAAGATGTATTTGAGAGGATCCATCCTTGATATCCGTCAGGTTGCATAGGACGTCAGGTAGTGCCTCAACTTTTGTGATATCCAGGTTAATGCACAGAAGGTGCGCTCCAGCAGTGTGTATTTGGCTTCGTAGGGAGTGAACTTCTTACTCAAATAGTATATTGCTTGCTCCTTTCTTCCAGTTGAATCATGTTGTCCCAGTACACAACCAAATGTTGAGTATATCAAAGATAGGTACAAGATCAAAGGTCACCAAGGTTCGGGTGGAACCAACACTGGCGGGCAAGAGAAATACTCATTTATTCGATCGAATGCCTTTTGGAAATCCTCCGTCCATTCAATAGCCGCATCTTTCTTTACTAACTTAATGATTGGTTCACACATGACCGTGGATTGGGCTATCAATCGTCTGATGTAATTGAGCCCTCCCAAGAAACTCATAACCTCCTTCTTATTCTTCGACGGCGGCAATTCTTTAATGGCTTTGATCTTGGATGGATCTAACTCGATGCTTTTTCTACTAACAATGAAACCCAGAATCTTCCCTACTGGAATACCAAAAGCATATTTTGCTGGATTTATTTTCAAATTATATCTACGCAAGCGATTGAAAAACATGCAAAGATTATCAAGGTGCTCCGAGCTCTTCTTTGACTTGATAATCACATTGTCCACATATACTTCAATCTCTTTGTGCATCAGGTCATGGAACATGGTCACATGGCCCTCATGTAAGTTGCCCCAGCATTCTTCAACCCAAACGGCATAACCTTGTAGTAATAGGTCCCCCAAGATGTAGTGAAAAATGTCCTCTCGGCATCTTCTTCATCCATAAGCACTTGATGGTAACCAGAAAAACAATCCACGAAAGACTATAGTTCATGCTTCGCACAGTTGTCAATCATGATGTGTATATTTGGCAAAGGAAAATCATCTTTTGGGCTTGCTCTATACAGATCTCTGTAGTCTACACAAAGTTTGAGTTTCCTATCTTTCTTTGGCACCGTAACAATGTTGGCTAACCAAGTTGAGTATTTGACTGTTTTCAAAATTTTCGCATTGAGCTGCTTGGTTACCTCTTCCCCAATCTTCAACAAGGTTGATGAATTGAAAGTTCGGGCTTTTTGTTTGACTGGCGGAAAGCCCAGATTGGTGAGCAATTTGTGAGCCACCACGTCCTTGCTTATGCCAGTCATGTCATCATGTGACCATGCAAAAACACATACTCATATTCTTTAAGAAATTCAGTGTACCGCTTTCTATCTTCTGCGGTAAGATGCACACTAATTCTTGTCTCTTTTACAGTTTTATCGTCTCCCAGATTTATCGCCTCGGTCTCTTCTAGATTTGGTTTGGGCTTATTTTCAAATCATTCAATTTCCTCTTGTGTGGCTTTATCAAACTCATCATAGCCAAAATCAGTTTCCTCTTGAGTGCTGAAAAAATAAAACGTTGCGTAATTAAAAGATTAAAACAAAAGTGAAAGGAAATAGTGCAATATTTTCTTTATGAATCCTTGCTAAACAAAGTTTGTAAGGAGACATACGAAAAAAGAAAAGGAAAATGCAAGTTCCACGACTCGAGGTCGGGTTTTATTTTAGAAAGCATAAAATAAACTCTATCCCCCAGCTCTACCAAGGTCCACGGTAAGCTCGGGCCAGGTTCCTGATCCAGTTGTTCAGTGCGGCTCCAGATTCAGCTTTTTTCAGTCCAGGAGGTTCAACATGCTCTTCCAGGATCACACAGCAGTCTTCATCAAATAGGAACATCTTTTGCACGCCTTCCAGTAAATCCTCTTCAGAATCAACAATCTTTGGTTTGACCCCTTGTGCTGCAATACCTCCCCTTGCGACCATCCAACTATCCAGACGAGATGAAAATATGTAAGAGAAATTTGGCGCTTTTCTTGTAGAATTTGAAGTCCAGTGATGCTTCTTCTATGCTCTTCTCATAAGTCACAATATACCCTATACCAGCTTTCTCGTTGTCGGGCCTCATCACAATTTGAATTGGTTTGACCACGCCATCTAGGTTTTCGCCCAAACCTTTCCCAAGTTCATAGCCTTGCATTATCATGATGCCTACAACCCAGTCTCCAGGCCATTTTGCAGGTTGTGGGAGTATATACGGCTCTTCAATCACTACCTCCATAGGTTCAGGTGTTTTAGGTAGCCATACTTGCTTTCCCCTTATTTCTTCAGAAGTGCGCTTCCCGTTAGGACGATCATTAAGAGAGTACATCAGTCGCTTCTCTGTTTTAGCAGGTATGTTCTCGCGAAATTCACGTGAAGGCACACCCAAATCAGATATTACCGGTTCCCAGACCAAGTTCCTCCCTTCATAGCCTTTGCCTTGGCCATCCCAATAAGCGTTGTAGAAACTTCTTTTTTTATCTTCAGTTCCAGGCGGTGCACTGACCAAATTAGGAGCGAAGTGTGCAGTATAACCTCCTTGGTCTGCATCAGTGGGATCCCAACTCTTATTGTAGTTTTTGCAGTATCCTCCTTGAGTGCCTTGCGCTGCTCCCACAAGTTCCGTAGTATAAAAAGTCTGCCCGTCAGGAACATTCCCTTCAATTGCCGGTATGGTTTGTTCATTGTATATAGAGTTGTTCCTTTCGCTGAATACTACCACTTATTTCTTGTCCAACTCGAACTTCACCATCTGGTAAAATATAGAAGCCACTGCCCCAGCCATGTGAATCTAAGGTCTTCTAGCAGCAGGTTGTAAGAAGCGGAGATGTCCATGACATGAAATTCAGCATTGAACTCCACGGGACCGACTATGATGGTGAAGTCGATTTCTCCAATGGTGCTTTTTTGTGATCCATCAAACTCCTTTACATTCATGTCGCTTTCTCTTATCTTACTTTGATCAATCCTTATTCTTTTCGGAGTGATGAATGGACATATGTTCAAACCATACCCTCAATCGATCAAAACTCTCCCCACGAACCAGTCTTTGCATTTGATGGTGACATGCAAAGCCCTGTTGTGACTTAACCCCTCAGGCGGCAGTTCATCTTTGTGGAAAGCTATTCGATTTGATTCCATAACTTGCCCGAATGTGCTTGCAAGATTCTCAAATATGGTATCCACCGGGACATGTGCTTCATCTAACACTTTCATCAAGGCATTTCGGTGGCTCTCTGACTTGAAGAGTAAGCTAAGATAGAGATTTGTGCAGGGGTCTTGCCCAAATGTTCCACCACAGAGTATTCTTTGGCTTGAAATTTTTTCCACATTTCCTTGGACTCCTCCTCGCTGATGCCACGTCTACCTTGAACAAGATGCTAAGGAGTATAGATCCTCGCACTCCTAGTCATCCCTTGTGCAGAAACGGTCTCAACTGTCGATTTACCTATCTTCTCCGCTTCGTAATCCCATGGTACTGCATTGTCACTGTATGGGGGAACTACGTCAACATAAAATTTTGGAGCAATTTCTATCTCAATGGACTTTGGTGCTTTAGCCGCCTGGTTAACAGAAGCAAGTGATGGTGTGGCTCGTTTTGCTTTGACAATGGTTCCTTCCAAATTGCATTCCTAGTCCAACTCGATTAAGTTCACCCTATTGTCTCCGTGGTTAGGTAACGAGTTATTGTGCACATTTGGAGTTTTCAAGTGGATCACCCTTTGATCGATCAGGTCTTATATTTTATCTCTCAAGGCATAGAATTTTTCGGTATCATGACCAGGTCCTCCAGAGTGATAGGCACAAGTTTTGTTTTGGTCGAAGTAAGGTGACATTCTATCAAGCATTTTGAATAGGACGGGTTATATGTGGCCAACTTCTTTGAGTCTTTCAAATAACTGAGTGAGGGATTTGGCTAGTCGGGTATAGTTTCTTTTGGGTCTTGGATTGTTTTTTGTATGTGGTCTTGGTGGATAGGTGTTGGTATTTCTATAATTAGGACTTTGTGGGTATGGTGGTCTTTCTGGCTGTGGGTTTTGGAACATGGGTTGAGTGTTGTAGACTAGATAGGTAGATGTGGGTGGAATGTATGGGTATGATAGAGGCGGTGTTTGGTAGTAGTGGTTATGAGAGGGAGGATGATCGAGTGACGCAGCAACGAAAGAGACGTTGTCCTTCTTTTTCTTTGATGTACCGGTGTTACCGGTTTCCAGTGCTTTGTTAGTGGCTTGTAGTGCGGCCAAGTTGACAATCCTACCAGTTTTCAGACCATCTTCAACCATGTCTCCAATCTTGATCAAGTCCCCAAACTTCTTGTCTTGCATGTTCAGTATCTTGTCAAAGTAGATATCCTCTTGTATGCGGATGAAAGTTGCCACTATCTCTGTATCTTCCATAGGAGGTTGGACATTGGCGGCTTCAGCTCTACATCTAGTCGCGAACTCCCTAAAGGTCTCAGTAGGTTTCTTCTTCAGTTTCTCCAAATAGAACCAATCAAGCATGGCGTCGGTGTTGTGCTCAAAGCTATCAACAAAATCTCCAGCCATAGCCTCCCAGCGTGTCCACTTCTTTGTTTTCTGCTTTGAATACCATACCAGCACATCTCCAGTCAAACTTCAGTTGAACAATTACATGTGAATCTTTTCATCGTGTCCAACTCCGACCAGCTTGTCATAGTAAGACCTCAAATGAGCCATTGGGTCGCCTCTGCCATTGAACATGTTGAATTTGGGCGTCCTATAACGTTCGGGAAACTTCAAATCAAGGTACATGCAGAGATCTTTATAAGCTAGTCCTCGGGTTTCTTTGGTGCCTTGGAATTGCTTGAATTTATCTACCAGCCACTTGACTTGCTCTTTGGTGCTGTCTGAGTCTTCCTTTGTCCATGCATACATGTCGTGATCTTTGGTGGGTGATGCAACAATTTTTGTTTCAACAGCGAAGGGATGGAGGTTGTTTTGTTGTGCTTTTGGTGGTGCAATATAGGTGGGGTATGTGATGTCTTTCTCGGGGAATAGTAGATCTTTGCCGTGAGGGCGGGCGGTTTTTTTTGGTTCAGTGATTCCATTAGCATGGGCAAGAGGAATCTTATTTTCTAACACAAACAACCTTTGCTCCATCTTAGCGTAATCATCATAGGCAACCACGCCTTGCTTTTCGGGGGGTTCCATTTCCAACCTTGTCAAACTCAGCTATGATATTACGTCTCGTACTTATCCTTATAGGTAAAGGGGAGGTGTTGGAATTGATCCTCTGGAACATAACCGGTACTGTTAGCATTAATAAATTTGCATCCTATTATGCAAGGGACCTCTTTTGTGCTAGAGATAAGCCAATCGAAGATTTAAAGTAATGTTTGCGTTGAACACATCATTTCATTTGCATAAGCATAATCAACACGAGTCTTAAAACAAAAAACAATAAAATTTTATTCTATTTGCTTGGCTTTATTACAATCACTAATTTGAGACAGTGACTTGACTAAAATGGAAAAGATGAAAGGAAAACAACTCGACTAAAACGACTAAACTATGTGCCAAGCAAAAAGGTTTTGAATCAAGCATTAACTCCAGCATCTTCTTTCTCCTTCTTTCCTTCGGTTTCTTCCTTAGGTTTGTGAACCAGGTTTGTCGGTGAAGGGGCAACGAACATCTCAATCAGGTCCTTTCCAGCTCGCATATCACCCAATGCTTTTGTGAAGAATTCACAGATTTCCACTCCCATTGTTTCCTTTACTTCCAACGACACTGACTTAAAATAATCTCCCGATCCCTTGAGCAAGTCTTGCAGATTTCCAGCGGCTTGCCTTGCTGCCATGATTTTTCCTATGAAATACTTAAGCTCATCCCCTTTGATCCTTTCCTTGTATTACCTTCTCATCTCCCTCTCTTGTGTCACCCTTAACTCTTTCTTATGTTGGCCGAACTTGTGACGTAGTTTCTTGTACTTCTCAGCGATACTTGGAGCTTTGGCTTTCCTTTTTAGTGTGGTCTTTGATCAGAACTTCTCTTTATCTTCACTGAGACACTGAGGATAGGTCAAAGTAGCAACGGGGTTCACCCTGCTGTCTCGGCCTCGGATGTTCAATGTCTTTTATGTCAACGTTGAAACTGCTTCCTTTTGTCAGTTGAGGAGTTTGTTGTGTCATCCGTACTTGTCGGAGGATTCTTGGAGGAACATAGTGATGAGTTCCTCGAAATCCAATCAACGTCAAGAAAGCGGTGTCTTGACCTTGTATGGAAACGATAAAACCAGCACAATTTTCAATTTATATTGTACTTCTTGTAACTCTTCAAACTTGGTGTACCATCCTCGCATGTTCGCGAGGTCTTCCTATACTGTCGTTACAGCCATAAGGGTGCTATGTGAGCGAATGTCTTCATCTTTTGATGGTCTTGGTGATATTGGGCTCATGGGGACACCGTGTAAGTGTTCTATCAACCATATTTGTAGCAAGAAGTTTCACACTTCAAAGAAGTCTCTTCTCCTTCTACATTTGTTTAGAGCCGTATAAACTTCCCCCTACGATAATTGAAACCAAACTTACTTGGCGCTTGTGAGCACCTTTGCGCAGCCCTTCAACCACCTTTCCTAGCCTTATGTCGATATTTCCTTCTTTCTCGGGGAAAACCATGCTCCCCAGAAAAGAAACAGTGAAAGCATTTGATTCAGTCCATTCCCAATCTTGAATTTCCCATGCCCCAGTCCAACCGTGCCTAAGAGTTGGATCTACAAATCTAGAATATAAATACTCCAAAGTGACCTTTCCATCATGCACTCCCTCGACGTACGGATCATAAAGAGCGTGAAACAGTTATATGAACTCCTTAGGGTCCACGTCTCGGGGATAAATCATGGTCTCGGGCCTAGGCTCTAACCCTGCTAGTCCTCCAAACTCCTCTAGCATTAGTGCCAACTCCAAACCATTGAAATGAAATACCGCCCTTTTGTAGTCCCAGAAATGTGTAGCAGCTTCGACTAAACCAGGCATGGCAGTGTAAGCCTTGAGAGCTACCAGTTCCCCCAACACCTTTTGGACATGGACCTTACTGACGGCAGCCAAATCTTCCCACCAGAGTGTGATCAGGTGAGGAGCTCGAGAAAAAGTCTAGAATTTTAGTGTACCTCTTGCGTCCATAGTATGAAAACAAAACATGAAAAGTAAAGATCAAAACACTCTTATAGTCGTGATCACACTTAGGCAAACAATCAATATTTTGCACAAACATTTCTTCAAATCCATGTAAGGATGCAGTATTGTCTTTCTCAAGTTGGAAACCCTTTCGACATTTGGAGTAGGTTCACTAATTGACTATGACGTGCCAAGGACGTATAGCCTTCCTAGGTTTATCATGATGCAAGGAAAATAAATACCCATTTTGTTGCCAATTCTTTTCATAGATTCCCAAAACAATTTTGAAATTCAATACATGATGACTTTTGGACATAAAAAATACTAAAGAAATGAAAATGACACTTGACTAGGCAACATGCTCCTCCTCCAGCCTGACTCTTTTTGCTTCTTGGGTAATCTTCTTGTCTTCTTCCATAGCTTTTGTTAAGTACCCCTTGGCCGCAACTAAGTGTAAAATCTCTACCTCGGCATACTCTGAACTCCATTGTTTAAGCTTTATCCCCAACGCCTCTATCTTTCCTTCCAACTCTAATGTACGTTTCTTCCATACTTCGATCTCTTCCTTATTTTCTTTGTCCATTTTGACAGCTTTCAACATGAACTGTTGCTATCGAATTTGAGCTTCCGCCTCTCGGTCTCTTGTGTCATTCCCTCGGCTCGGCTCTACTACCACATTTCCCTTTATGATAGAATGTAACCAGCTATTGGAATTTGCATCTAGCGTTGTATCTGTCTGACGCTAGTGACTCCTCCCCCATGACTTGTCTACCTACCCAGGATTTTCTAATGCTTTTGACTTTTGGAACAATGTCTTCAGTATAATCGAACTGAGTGGGATAATTTGCTTTCTCCATGCTTGCCTCATCACCCTTAGTGGTTGATAGGGTTGGCGACCTCTCAATCCCATAAGTATCACAAAGGATGCCTTCGAAGAGCTGATGATGAAATCTGATGAAGCAAACCGAGTGAACTTCCATTGAATTGAATCCTCGGTTATTCTTGCAAACAACATTACCCATTTCTCTGTACTTCTTGGCTGCTTGAATTTCGGAAACTGCACCGTTCTCCAACCAAGTAGTTGGAACCAGTTGGCCTAGACAATTCTTACGCACCTCTCAGTTTCCTCAGATGCTCCTTGAACCACGCTTGTAGTAGAAGGTTGCAACCTTGAAAATATTTTGCCCCTCTTTTGCAACAACCCAAAGCACGATAAATGTCTGCCACAATCATAGGAACTATAGTATAATGATAACCATCAATCCTATTAAATACCGCATCAGTAACCATGACACGCGTCGAACATATGTCGTGATTCAAGCTTTCAAGGAACACCATTATTCCTAAGAAACAAACAGCAAATGCCAATGGACTAGCTCTCCTCCAGTCATTGTAGAACTTGAACTCTTTCTTACGATCGTCGAATACACTCAAATACCCAAACCTGTTGTAGAAATAAGAGAAGGGTATTTTCTTTTGTTCTAAAAATTCTACATTCACACTCTCTACCATCCCTAATTTGTCGCGGAACTCCTCAGGTGTGGGGATGCTGGGAGCCAAAATGCGACTCCCTTGCTAATGATGTTTGTCTAGCCCTGAATGTGATATGAATCCTCCTATCTCTTCCAACAAAGGTGTTAACTTGACCTCCCCAAATCTAAACACATTTAGCTTTTCATCTCAAAATGACACCGACGGTTCAATCATTTCTCAACATGGTTCTATTTCTAACAGAGAAACCAAATGACCAAAATGTAGGCGTACTTTGGTTTGTTCGCCCAACGAAAAATTATTCCACCAATTAGTCAACAAAGGAGGTGCGCCCATAGTCATCCCCAAACGGTGAAACTTTTGACTCATGATGACCTATAAGGAAAAAAAAAAGAAAATAAATGATTAAAAATTCCCCTTCCCTTTTGAGAATAATTGGATAAATCAAAATGCGTATTTATTTTAACCTCATTTTTCTTTTCTCTCTCTTTTTATTTTTTCATTATTTTTTCTCAAACACGCATAAGCATGTCCAAACGTTCCTTCGTGGTTAAAACCCCGTCAAGTTGTTTGGACAAGTTAAAGACTAGTCGGCTCACGGGGAGCCCTTCCATGATGCATGCACATTACATTCCAAGAGTAGTGTAATTCTTGATACGGTTCTCCATGGTGGACAACAAAGGTGTGGGATCATTTGAAATTGTTGGTTGTACTACGGACCGACTATATTCCAAACGTCCTTCCTAAAGGATTTTTTGAAGTGAAACGACCTTGAGATCCACGTAATCGCCCGTACGTGTGCAAAGTGTCTTCCAGGAGTGGAGGAGTATGAGTGAAATATGCCAATATTACATCAATGTTCAAATACAGATAAATAAATAAAAAGAAAGAAAATAAGAAAAACAAAAAAGAAACCAAGTTATAATAATAATAATAATAATAATAATAATAATAATAATAATAATAATAATAATAATAATAATAATAATAATAATAATAATAATAATAATAATAATAATAATAATAATAATAATCCTGAAATAAAGATTCGTTATGGTTAGGACTTTGAGTATCTCCAGCGGAGTCGCCACCTAACATGGATTTTGAAGGTGTATTAGGTCACTTAAAATATCTAAGATCTAGTCTTTCGTTAAACAGGTTCAGTTTGAGAGGTTCGAGGGTAAGAAGTCTAAATGACTCGGGGAAGAAGGTGTTAGGCACTTCCACAAATCCCACAAAAAGTGGTTCCCGTCCGGGTTTCTATTTTGGGATGTCTAAATAAGCTATAAAATGTTATTATGTTCAGAAAAATATGTTACTATCTTAAAAGAGGTGAAATTCACAATTAATTAAAGAGACAAATCTATTTATGCAAAATGTGAGAAGTCTAGGCAACATATGTGACTTGGGCTTTATGTTTTGCAAATACGACTTATATGTTCATGCCTACTCGTATTTTCGGCCTTTATTGTAAGTGCCTAATCGAAAAGTGGTTGAATCTGCAAGAGGGCGTTAAGAAACAGCTTAGTTTTGCAATTTTAGAGGCCGAATCAATTTTGTAAAATTAGGCAATTTTCGTAAATAATTTCAAATTTTATCAAAACCAAATACGGGTTACTTTTGAAATAAAATATTAGTCATTTAGGGTCGGTGTGAGTCGTCATTAATTGTCGAGCCCTAACCTTAATGGCTATTTTCTTTTTGGGGTCATTTTGAAAATATTCACGTTGAAGGGGCTGTTTTGAAAAAGCGGATTTCACAAGAAAAAGCATACAAATGCAAGTAGGGGCTGGCCTCACATAAATAGTTATAGATATAAACACGCAAATACATTAAGTGTTGATAGTTTCTTTGGAAAACACGTATGTATAATTGTATAGCAGATCCCCTTACTCATACTCTCTTATACACTATTAGATTAGTCTGTAGGAGATAGAATAGGTTTTAGAAGTTTCTTTATATATATAAAAGGCCATATTTGAAAAGGTTTCTGGGCCTGTCCTGTTCGTGCAAAAGAGAGAACATTTTAACTTTGCAAAAATAATCCAGATTTTGGCATGCTTTGCACAAATAGTCCATGTTCTTAAAACATCAGAAAATCGATTTTACGCAAATATTATCAGGTTGAAATTACGTCACAGCACATTCACCTAAGCCTCGATTCATTATCTAATTTCCAGTTTCAAGGCAGGATCTCTATTTTCTTTAAAATGATGCAAACACACAAAGAGAGGAGTTAGAAAGTGCCCCTGTATGGCTAAACACATGACTTATTTCCATGTCCCTATATTAGAAAGTGATACACATAGGGAGAACCTATCGAATTCAAATAGGTGGGGAGAAAACTAGAACAAATCAGAAAGAAAATGGAGATAGTGCCCTGTATGCACTTAATCATGTCCTTGTGTAGGCTTAGTTTTTCTGGACAAAGGAAACCTTTGTCAAATATTCAGAGAACCTGTAAATTAGCTTTGGTATAGCCCTAAGGTTATCCTTACATGCTACAGAGCAAAGGTTAGCTGAGAGAGCCAAACAATGGCAGCCCCAAACAGATGCATACAGAGGCAAAGTATCATACCAAACAATTCTAAGCGTTGGAATTTTAAACATGAGAGTAAGTAAGAGTGTAGGTCATGCTTTTACCTTATTATTATATCAGAGACTAGCAAAGACAAACCAAGCTGGTAATGCAAAGCTATTCCCGCAGAAATATCTAGAAGATTTGAGGAGAGATCCCTAGAGATGCCAACACAGTTACTTTGCCTTTTGTTCGTTCAGTTTTCTTTCTTCTTTTTTGTAGTGAGTGTATGCTTTTGCAGTGTGTGTGTAATCCACTTTTTTTAGTGTATCTGTGATGTCTATTGTGATATAAAAAGCCAGTTTATATAGGTGAGGGGTTTGGATATCGGTTCAAACGGGCAGAACCTAAACAAGGCAATGAATATTGTCTTCCAAACTTATAAGGACTCCATTAGGTGGACTTACAAAGTTTAATCTACTAAATCCCTTGACAGATTCCATCAAGTCCTTAACTGACACCGGATCAATCAAATAACCTACTTCCACTCAAGATTCCAATCCTAATTCAATTTGAGCCAATCAAGATCATTCTAATCATATAAATCAATCACCCTTTTAATTTTCAGTTCAAACAAGCACATAATCAGTAATATAACAAAATAAAAGGCTAAATATACTGTCAAATAAAGGTGAGCACACTATAATGGTGACATGAAACACAAGCTACGAGGGTATCAAATTCAGTCACACAAACAACCTAAGCACAGGACTCCAATTAACTCACAAGTGAAATTTCCAACCGTGCAGTCCCTTGCCTCGATTAGTCGACTAATAACAACTAACATGCTTACAATTAGATGAATTTAAGCAAATTTAGGCATATGAACGAGTGAAAATTAGTGTCCAAACTAATGCACGAAGTGAAGGCAAACAACTTTTCAAGAATTCCTATCAACGACTAAAATTAAACGCTAAAGCACTAGAGTTTCAGGCAAATTCATGCTCAATCGATCACATAGGCAATTTAGGAAAAGACAAGAATGTTTAGGGTTACCCGTTTCCATTGAGGTCGGGTCATCCTTGGTCCGTCTCAATCATGTTTGCACGAGGGATTTCCTGCCTCTTTTAGTAGTAGCAACGTCTTAGAATCCTTTTAGGTAAGGTCGAAGATATTTTTCGGTGATAGAAACCTCCGTTGAAGAGGGATCGATTTTGAACCTTGTCAAAACGGCAACAAACCATAAGGGTTTTGTAGCGGATAAAGAGAGGAGAATCATGATGTATTTTATTTTGAATTTCGCCGGTGAAATTGAGCGAAAAATAGTCGTGACAGTGGAGATTTTCGTGAGAGAGAAGAGGGGTGAGGCGGCTGAGTGTTTGAGAGGAAATGAAAAGGGTTTTAGGGTTTGGGGGTGGAGAGTATAATTAAAAATGAAAACCTAATTTTCAGCCGTTGGATTATACATGTGGACGTACGGTTGGGACGGTGCCACGTAGGTGGTGATATGTATAAGTGGAATGTGAAGTGTACAAAAATGCTGAGGTGTATGTATGTATATGTATATGTATATGCGTATATATAGTGTATAAATGTGTATAAAAATGCATATGTGTGTATAAAATGCATATAAATGCATAGAAAAAATTATACAAAATGCTTATAAAAAATTATAACAAATAAAAAAATTAATTGTGAGAGTTAAATAACTATGAAAACCTTATTATTTTAAGTTTTAAAATAATTTACGCAATTTTTCCAAAAAAATACGAATAATTATAAGAAAGTGTGGCGAAACATGCAAAATTTTGTAAAATTGCAGTCGATTGTGCAAATGACCTTTAAAATAGCCTAATTGATGTGCGTGCAAGAAATAGGGTGCGGTTACAAATGCAATTTTGACTGAATAACGGCTGTCAAAATAGAAGGGACAAAATAGGTGTCAACAGCAGCCCCTCTTTGCCCGGGGATGATGAAAGAGTCTTCGGGCAAATATGTTGACAGAACGGCTAATTTTGTCACGACTTTAAGAAGTTCTAATGGATTATGGGAATTGACGAGGTTCTATATCGTAATGTTTGCATTGTCATATCGTATACCCTGTTGGGCTGGATCGTCTTGCCCAGATTCCTCATCATATGCAGGTGTGTTCGTCATGTTGAGCTATGTACCCCTTGTCATGTCCATCCTCTCACTGGGCTGTCTACCCTCAAGCCTATCTTCTTCTTGTAATGCCAAACTCTGTATCGGGCTGTCTACCCTCCGCTAAGTCAAATTCAACATCGAGTTGTGTACCCTCAATCGATGCATTAGACTGTGTACCCTTTGCTTTGTCAAATTCGACATCGGGCTGTGTACCCTCAGTCGATGCATTGGGTTGTGTACCCTTTTCTATGTAAAAACTCGACATCGGGTTGTGTACCCTCAGTCGATGCATTGGGTTATGTACCCGCCGCTGTGTCAAATTCGGCATCGGGTTGTGTACCCTCAGTCGATGCATCGGTCTGCGTACCCTCTACTGTATCAAATTCGACGTCAAGCTGTGTACCTTCAGTCGATGCTTCGGGCTGTGTACCCTCATCCGTGTCAAATTCGACATCTGGTTGTGTACCCTCAGTCGATCCATCAAGCTGTATACTCTGTAAAATAAGAGTGTAGTGAAAAGAAACTTAATAACCTTTTCGTTGAGATATGTTTGCCATGTGGCATCGGGCTGTGTACCCTTCAGGCCTGCATTCAAAGAAATATTTGTGAGTTGTGCGGGGTAGTTTAGTTTGTGCATTCTTGGCTCGCTTTGTGCCTGCTTCTTGCGAGTGCCGGGACCCTGCCCAAGCTGATAGGGATATGTATAAAGCAGTAAATAACGCAAATATTTTGAAAACTTTTATGAGAATAAAATGAAATAAAATATTTTATTCCATTGAGTCATGAGTCGCATTGTGTAAGATCATGGCCGTTGCTCCTTAGGCCGTTCCAAGTTTCCAGTGAATGATTTTTGAAGTTTCCAGTGAATGATTTTTGAGAGCGACCTCAAAATTCTGCCCCAGTTTGTTTGTTTTGAAATTTTTGAGAGGGTCCCAAAAATTTCTGCCCCAGTGTCAATTATGTCTTACCTTTTGGTATTTTTGAGTGTTCCTAAAAAATTCTGCCCCAGTGTCTACTTTATGGATAATGAGATTTTTGTATTTATGCGACCGAACCTTGGGTATGTTGCCTACGTATCCTACTTGGGGAATCAGGTCGTAATGTAATTCTAGATTACATGATATACTGCAGAATAATAAAACCATTAACTAATGCAAACTCTTATACATAGTATTTTTTGACGGTGTCTGAGTTGATTGGTTTCGGCCAAACTTCTTCGTCTATCTCTGCCAGTATTAGCGCCCCTCCAGTTAGAACTCGGTGGACCATGTACGGCCCTTGCCAATTTGGTGCAAACTTGCCTCTTGCTTCTTCTTAATTGGGGAATATTTTCTTCAGCACTAATTGTCTAGATTTGAATAACCTTTCTCGAACTTTCTTGATGAATCTTTTAATCATCCTCCTCTGATATAATTTCCCATGACATATTGCATTAATTCTCTTGCCATCAATGAGTGCTAACTGCTCCCTAAAGTTTCTAAAAATCTTGAAATCTTGAAAGCTTGAGCCTGAACTCGTCCCTAAAAGGACTCCAATGCAATGTAGACCATCCCCGTTTGTGAGTCAACGAAACTCATCCCCAAGTTGTTTCCATAACAAAAAGAAAAGAAGATAAGGATAAGTACATGTAATACTGTAACAACACTGTCTCAAATAAAGTGCATAATAAAAGAAAAAAGTAAATACATTTAAGCTAGAACCTGAAGCATTATTCAACGAAGGCAGAATCAAGAAACAAACTTATGAATCATAGTTGTTTTTAGTAGTTTAGTTGGTAAGATCAAAAAATCTAATTGGGTAAGATCAGCATTTTTAGCAGCGAAATAAGTGAAGCACATAGCTTACAGAACTTCAAAAAATCAAACATGTATGAGTTCAGTACTTCAATTTATTTGATAGGTATGGATTTAGCACTTTAATAATTAAATTGTTGTTAAAATAGCAATTTCATCATCCAATATACAATAATGTTGATTTTACTCCAGCTCCTTTAAGAGTTCAAACTCAAATAAGTACACTCATGTTGTTACACTTGCAAAATAAGGAATAATTAAGAAATAACTCGAGTTAGAAGATGTCCTAGCTATAAGATAATGGTAGAACACATGTTAACAAGCCACATGATGTACCCTTTTTGTTTATCAATGGCACCTACTCATGCGTCATATCAGATGCAAGAAAGTACATTGGTAAGTTGAGATACATGTAGAAAATCACCTTTCCACAACTTTATAAATTTTGCACAGGCTCTGAGTAGCAAGAACATTTAGGAAAGTCCAACCCCTTGTTATGTTAACAATGAATACTTAAACAGGGAAGAAAAACCACTGATTTAACCTTAAACAAACATACTAATTAGAAGCAGTTTCCAGATATGTATACGTAGGTACCAGACCTTAAGCTTCGATCAATAATTTAATGAAACAAGAAAATGAGTCGAGGTTAAGCTATTACCTCTTGCGGCGCAGCGAGCTAGGGCATTCGATCCGAAGAATGCGACTCGAACGAGGCAATGACTCGAATAACAGAAAAGAGATACACAAACCAACAGAAACCAGTAGTTGCGATTTCTTTGAGGAAAAAAACTAAAAAAATTTCTCACCTATGTATATGCTGCTGCTTTAAAATTTTTAACCTATAAGTTCTGCCTCTTTTTGAACTTAAGAACCCCTTCCTTTCTATTCCCCCAACTGCTTAAAATTGAATAAAAATAGGTTTTATAGGAACTATTTTAGGGTTCATGAGGGCGCAAAAATACCTAAAATGACCTCCAACGGGCTCTAACGGATAAGGTTGTACGATGAGGATAATGTGGAGATGGGTGGGGGGGGGACCGGTGGTACGAGATTTTGGACTAATTTGGTTAAAAAATTAGGGGGGAAAGGGGATTTTGGGAGCTGCCCCATAGGATTTAGGATATTAGGTCTTTTTTGAGTGGGAAATTGGGGAAAGGGTCGTGTATTGATAATTGGAAATGGGTAATGTATAATGTATATGTAGTTGTTGCGCGTATAGGCAAGAATTTAGGCTTAATAATTATTTTAGCCTCTTCTAGGATATATTAGGAAATGGAGGGGTTGCACATGTAGGCCGGAATTGGGCTATGAATCATTATTTTGGCCTTATTTTCATCAAAATCAATTGCTTCATTCCATAATTTTAAAATTGACTCAATTTCAATTCTTTTTATAACAAATAATTATTTTTTTTAAAAAACAAATCGGGACAAAGTTGTGAGACTTATGGACATTGTCGAACTCCGGTTTCCGAGTTGCCTACATATCTCGGGCTGTAAGAGAGTCAGGCCATATGTAGTTCGACGCGATTCAGGAAATGCAACACAACATAATTAAAGACTATCTTGTCTTCAATCTCGAACCTCGGACTTAAGCTGGAGATACGGGATAGGCATACACAAAACCCGATTCAAGAAAGGGTTGACGCAAGACATGCCTCTAGGGTTGACAACTTATTCGAATGCGATTCTTCAGATCCTCGTTGACGAGTCTAGCTCATATCAACGATTTTCCTAGTTCACTTCTAAGAAAGTGTTCCACGTTATGCTCCATATGTTGCTACATTTCTGCTAAAATCCTATAATAAACTCGACAAATGGTAAGCGAGTGACTGCAAACAAGACTTGAGAAAATAGAGTAAGATATAATTAACAATAATAAAACTTGTAGATGCTGGTTGCAGAATCAATGATAAACTTGTATTCCAATCAACTTGTGAGGAAAGATGACTTCGGAGCTGTTGGTAGACTGAAAATAACGTAATAAAAAGCTTCAATATAGGAACATAAAGTGAACTTTTAAACAAAATCATAAAGATAAAAATGCCGCCTTTTCGGCAACAAACCATGATAAAGCATAATGCTTTAAATCATGAAGAGACAGTTTGAATGCAATCTTGGATTGTACCCCCAACCAAAAGTAAGAACACGTCTGAAATATAAACAACATAATGTCTTAAAATAGGTGTAAGCAGATATATAAACGCCTCAGGAGGCTACCAAATATAATTAAAATAAAGTGTGCAAATATTAAAACGTCTATTGAGGCTACAAAAATTATGCCTCGAGGCATTCAAATAATTAATATCTTCAAGATGATACAAATACGCTTATTCAAAGCGTGAACACTTAAATACACTTATCGAAAGCGTTAACACATAAATACGCTTATCGAAAGCATGAACATATAAAGGTGCTTCTCGAAAGCGTAAAAGATAAAGATGCCTCTCGAAAGCGTGAACACAAAAAGATGCTTATCGAAAACGTAAACGCATAAAGATGCTTATCGAAAGCATGAACACATAAAGTCGCTTCTCGAAAGCGTAAACACATAAAGAAGCTTATTGAAAACGTAAACACATAAAGACACTTATCGAAAGCGTAAATATTTAAAGACGCTTATCGAAAGCGTAAACACATAAAAACGCTTATACTCTCTGAATTCTTCCATGGAGGAATGGTCTTGAATTCTGAAACGACCTCGGTCAGTCGTTTCAGAAGTTAGGACTTCGATTGGCGTGTCAATAATTTTAAAATATTTGTAATATCCATTAGGACCTGTCTGTAATATTTGAGCTAAATCAGACCTCGTTTGGTACGTATCGGAAGAAGATATCAGTTTTTATTATCGATAAATATTAAAAAGAATTTTCGAGCTCGGTTTTGGCGAACGAGCTTCGATTCGAAATCCAAAAGCGCCGTTAGGTTCGTTTGATTATTTGTGACTTTTGTGATTTTTCGAAAGTGAATTTTGAGGTTCTTCGGCTAGTTTCCGCTAAAATGCCGAAAGTTAAATAATTTGACCATTTTCCATTTAAATTCGCATCTTGAGTTTCGGGAATCCGATTTAAGATCCGTCTTAGCGAGTATGTTACATATAATTTGTATAACTTGTATGCGAAATTTGGGATTATTTCGAATATCATAGGGTACCGTTTTAATTTTCGTTGCGAAATGAAAAATATAAAAGAAAAGCAAAAGAAAAAAACGACAAAAAAGCAAAGAGAAAGAAATGAAAAGAACTGAGTATATGTCGGTTACTAAGGAATCAATATGATCCCTAGCAGATACATTCAACGAACAGAAACAAAAAACGAAACATGAACAGAGAAATGAGAATGACGCAGTAGAAAAATATGCCAGAAAATGAGAAAAGAGCCGAGAAAATAGTAGAATTTTTACCCCGAAATATTCAGGTAATGATCTTAATGCATTATTCGAATTTATTACGTGTGTTTGAATATGTTTTAACGGTAAAACTTGGAATATTAGACATCGTTTTAATAAGTTCAATAAATAGTTTAAAGGGTCAAATGGACCCCGATAATGGAATTGATTATATATTCGTACTCAGTGAGTTATAAGCAACATATAAATGTAATTTATTTAGGGTTTGGTTATGTGACCTTAAACCCTGTACATAGGCCTGGCCTGCATATTGCGTATGCGAATAGAGTATCAGGTTCCTAACTGGATTACTCTAAGATGTGAGAAATGAAGCCTTTAGCCTAATTTGATATATTTTTCTTGTTATTGAACACAAAGGGATCGTTTGGCCAATGAATCAAAAGGAAAAAGCGGTTATTGAGTTGCTATACTAACTTTGTAACGAGGTAAGTGTTTATATCCATTTATTTGGAGGAACCTGGCCTCGTGGATAATCTACCACTTGTTCCTTACGTATGTAACTGCTGATAGGTGTACTCATTACGCCTTAGCTTTGAATTTACATTGTATTTTATATGTTATGCCCTGTCGTTTCTTGGGTTGCACACCGCAACAGTATGAATATGTGGATTGGGTTGCACGCCGCGACAGTATGAATAAGTGGGTTGGGTTACACGTCGCGACAGTATTATGTTCGAGATACATAAAAACCTATATGTTCTGTCTATCTTATCTCCCTGGTTGTTTATGAGTTTATGGTTCCATGCGCGTTTCCAGTTATTTTCTGGCTCTGCCTTTTTGTAATTTAAATAAGAGGAATTTGGTTTATCTGTTTCTTCTCCCTGGCTAGCTATCCTATTCTTTGAGGTGGCTACTCTGCCCCCACTTATTGAGTCCTTTTGACTCACCCTTGTTTGTTGTTTATTTCTTGTCTATCTATTTCGTTAAGGCAGGTTCGCTCCAGGATTGAGTTTGCCACGTTGTGAAGGAGCGAAGACGACTTCAGCTGTCAGGGTGAGCCAGCTTTTATTTCGGATGGCCACCAGTTTTATGTTTATTATTTCAGTTGCATTTTGCTCCCTTCAGTAGGTATTTGTCTTCTTTCCTACTCTTAGATGTCTAGTCTGGATAGCCCTAAACCTAGTATGTCTGTGTTTTTTTTTAAGTCTTGTCCTTATTTATGAATTATTAGATTTACTTTTTTAATTTAATTGGTAAGGTTTCGCCCGACGGGTCAAGGGGAGGATGTCGGGTGCCCGCACGGCCTAACCGGATTCCGGGTCGTGTCAGTTGGTATCAGAGCCCAGTTTAGAGTCTATCCAGACTAAGACAGTGTCTAGTAGAGTCTCGATGATGGGTACGTAGACGTCCGTACTTATCTACGAGAGGCTATGATGGCATTTAGGAAGTTTCACTTCCTTCATTTCTGATCGTGCGTCGGTCTAGGATTCAAAACTATTTTCGTTAATTCGTTAATTCCTTAGTGGAAATTGTGAAACTTCGTGCAACGAATCAGCATACGGTATGAGTTCAAGACGAAGCAGTCTAGCCTGGGGCTACCACTGACGAAGCCCCGAGAGTTTTTGATCGTGCTGACGATCTAGTTACGGAGGTCCTAGCCGTACGAGCTCGCGATGGGCAAGGGAGCAGGACCTTATGGTTCCCTTGGCTCTCTACGATGCTTTACGAGAATCTTGAAAATGCGGATACCGCAAGAATCTATTATTTGCTAGGCTGCTTATCAGTTTGCCGCATATGCAGATGTTCAGACTTAGGGAGTTCCTATTTCAGTTCTTAAAATTACTGTAGTAAAGTATGTTCCGGAGGCAGCATGTGTTGTGCTTCCAGTTGTTCTGGCTAGTTAGGTAACTGAGGTAATTATTTGGTCCGAGTGCTCAAAGTGGTTGCATTATTTTACGCGGTTGAACATCTCGATATTCCCAAGCAATGCATTAGATAATCCATGGTTTTTTTAAAAATAAAATGATGTTAGCATATCTTTCAGGCTCTTGATTATATCGAGCGATATGGTGTTGATTATTCTGCTTTCCAGTTTCAGGGTCCAGCCTTGAATTGGTGGGCCGCTCTCTAATAGCTAACTTGGTTCGGTTTTTCTTCTAAATTCGTGGAAAAGTTCTTTTCGAGTAGCGAGCGAGATGAAAATTGTTGCCAGTTTGAGTGTATTGGACAGGGTAGCCTGTCGGTTAGCCTGTTGGTGTTTCAGAATATGAGATTGAATTCTATAGAATGGCTGAATATGCATTAGAACGAATCCATGAGCCTTTCGAGAGATTCAAAGATTTATTGGTGACGTTTCTCCTTCTTTGAGATCCCAGATGGCTCGAAAAATTGAGGTTGGGACTTCATTTGATGTCGTTGTTGATATTGCTCAAAGGTATTAGGCATACCGTAAGTTAGAGGGGAAGTGTTAGAGCGGGAGAGCAAGAGATCTCGTTGCCCTAGTGGGCAACAGTGGTACCTCATTTAGAGGTAAGGGTTCTGATTATTTTGGGAGGTCACCTGCTAGGTTATCTCAGCCTGTAGAGTGTAATTCTCAGAGTACGCGGGTAGTTTATTAAGATTAGACTCGGCTTTCTCTTTACAGCTATCAACAACCTTTCCAGCTTCCATTTTTAGTCGAAAGGTGTTATCATTGTCATGAGTCTGGTTATCCTTTGAGGAGTTTTCCCTTACTCCGGCAAGTAAGCAGTCGTCCTTTCTCCTGTCATCAGGCACCTGCACACTCGTAGGGAATTTCATTTTGATCTCAATCAGCCAGAGAAATGCCACCATCCAGTAAAGGTCGAGAGCGTGGTGGCAGTGGTTCTTCAGAAGGTGATTATCAGGGTAGTGGCTCAACTTTGATGCAGAGGCAGTTCTTTGAACTGCCAGTCTGGCAGGATGCTGAGGTATCCGATGTAGTAGACCCATGTATTTCTTCTTCCCTTATCTGTGAGTAAGATTTATTTTTCCGATCGATCTGGAAATGGTTTGTCTTATCATATTTCCATGGTTTCATCAGATGTCGTTTCTATTAAGAATCAGTTGCAGTAAAGGGGTAAGCTTCTAGTATGATTTATTCAAGGCATTTGTGAGACCCTACTAATTTATCTGGTCTAAAATGAGAGATTCGACAGTGAGTGTCGCTATTGTCTGCCTGGCACCTTGTCGTGCTACCTTCTATTATTATATCAAATTAGTTTACCTCTCTTTTTGGAATTCCGTGTTGGTTGGATGATGGGATTCTTATTCGTCACCATCAGAAAGTGTCATTGTTTCTTCCGGTGTAAAGTGGTTAGTAAGTAATACTCGATCTATGTGTCTTCTCTTAGTTCGAGACGCTAGTAAATTCATGTTATCCTATGAGCTTATCTGGGTTATAAAAGGGTTTGTGGGTAAATTGTCAGAGTTTCCTTATTATTGGGAGGTTAATTGGCATAGATGTCATTCCATAAAGCTCATTAAATGTCTATCTCTTCAATTGTGATTCTTTTGTTAACCTGGCTCGGAAGTAGTGTAGCTCTGAGAGCCAAGCAAATAAAAAGATGAGCTTCCTGAAGCTCTAATTATTTCTATCCTCAGTCCATTTCCATCTCTTCTTTGTTCAGCACTGGTGAGCTTAGGCGATCAGTAGCCTCTTGTGATGTTCCCAGTATTGAGCCAGAGTGCGTGTCAAGGTGGCCGGTTAAGCACATTGTTGTTTTTCAAGGCTACTAAGGCTAATGAGAAGCGTCATATGACCCCAAAGTTGATCCATCAGGCGGTGGTGCTTACCGCAAAGGTATGGAGTTGTAAACTCGAGAGTTGCAGTTGTTTGGCAACTCGAGCGGGTAATTTGGTAGCTCAGGTCATAGCCGCATTCTGTTTTAGCTAAGTTTTTCTTAATCCAGTAGACCCTGTGAGGACGCCTATTTTAATTCAACTTAGTTGTATGAGTTTATGCTCTAAGTGGAGGAGTCTTCCTCCAATACAGAATGCTAATATTAAATCTCTAAGGCATTGCTGAAGCGTAAGCTAACTCTTAATTCCATCAAATTGTTCCATATCATAAAGTATATCGACGAGGTGATTCGTCTGCAGAATCGTGTTAATCCATCCAGTGTTCCGTGTATCTTAGTTTCGAAAATGTAGAGCTCTCCTCTCGTGATCGAGGAAGGATTAGCTCAATTAGAATAAGCTGGGCAATGCCGTTATGATATTATCCAGATATATTTTATTCCAAAAGTACGATATGCGTCTTATAATTCTGATCATGTAATCAGGAGATAATGCCCGTAGAGTAGTTTATGAAGGTCGTTCAAGTTCTCTTGTTATCAACGTGAATCTGGCTTTAGACTTAGGCTCGTTCGAGGATGAACGAGAGTATAAGTGGAGGAGAATGAAATGACCTCCGTCAGTCGTTTCAGAAGTTTGGACTCCGATTGGCGTGCTGATAATTTTAAAATATTTTTAATATCTGTTACGATCTCTCTATCAAATTTGAGCTAAATCAGACCTCGTTTGGTACATATCGGAGGAAGATTTCAGTTTTTATTATCGGTAAATATTAAAAAGAGATTTTCGAGCTCGGTTTTGGCGAACGAGCTCCGATTCGAAATTCGAAAGTTCCGTTAGGTTCGTATGATTATTTGTGACTTTTTTGATTTTTCGAAAGTGAATTTCGAGGTTGTTCGGCTAGTTTCCCCTAAAATGCCGAAATTTAAATAATTTAAACTTTTTCCATTTAAATTCGCATCTTGAGTTTCGGGAACCCGATTTAAGATCTGCCTTAGCGAGTATGTTACATATATTTTGTATAATTTGTATGCGAAATTTGGGATTATTTCGGATATCATAGGGTACCGTTTTAATTTTCGTCGCAAAAAGAAAATAAAATAAAAGAAAAGAAAAAGAAAAAAACGACAAAAAAGCATAGAGAAAGAAATGAAAAGAACTGAGTATATGTCGGTTACTAAGGGATCAATAGCAGATACATTAAACGAACAGAAACAAAAAACGAAACATGAACAGAGAAACGAGAATGACGCAGTAGAAACAAAATGCCAGAAAATGAGAAAAGAGCCGGGAAAATAGCAGAATTTTTACCCCAAAACATTCAGGTAATGATCCTAATGCATTATTCGAATTTATAACGTGTGTTTGAATATGTTTTGAACGGTAAAACTTTGAATATTAGACATCGTTTTAATAAGTTCAATAAATAGTTTAAAGGGTCAAATGGACCCCGATAATGGAATTGATTATATATTCGTACTCAGTGAGTTATAGGCAACATATAAATGTAATTTATTTAGGGTTTAGTTATGTGACCTTAAACCCTGTATATAGGCCTGGCCTGCGTATTGCGTAAGCGAATAGGGTATCAGGTTCCTAACCGGATTACCTTAAGATGTGAGGATTGAAGCCTTTAGCCTAATTTGATATATTTTTCTGGTTATTGAACACAGGGGGATCGTTTGGCAATGAATCAAAAGGTCAAAGCAGTTATTGAATGGATGTACTAACTTTTTAACGAGGTAAGTATTTATATCCATTTCTTTGGAGGCACCTGGCCTCATGGATAATCTACCACGTGTTCCTTACGTATGTAACTGCTTATCGGCATACTCATTACGCCTTAGCTTTGAATTTACATTGTATAGTATATGTTATGCCCTGTTGTTGTTATTGCATTGAGCATATGAGCATTGCACTTGTGTTTTGAGCATTGCATATACTTCCCGGTTGGCGATGAGAGTCCTGCACCGGGTGAAGGGTCATTATTACATATACTTCCCGGTAATCGATGAGAGTCCCGAACTGGTGAAGGGTCATTATTGCATATACTTCCCGGTTGGAGATGAGAGTCCCGCACCAGTGAAGGGTCATTATTGCATATACTTCCCGGTTGATGATGAGAGTCCCTCATCGGGTATATGCCCGGTTGGCGATGAGAGTCCCGCACCAGTGAAGGGTCATTATCGCATATACTTCCCGGTTGACGATGAGAGTCCCGCACAGGTGAAGGGTCATTATTGCATATACTTCCTGGTAATCGATGAGAGTCTCGAGCCGGTGAAGGGTCATCATTGCATACTTTCCGGTAATCGATGAGAGTCCCGGGGTGGTGAAGGTATCAGGCACATGTGATTGCATTGCATCATACCGAATTCATCCCATCTCATTGCACCGCATATGACTATTGTGTGTATTGTGTTGTGTTTTATGTGTGCGGTATGTATACTATATTGTGGATATATATCTGGTTGCCTATATATTTCTGGCTCGTTTCTTGGGTTGCACACCGCAACAGTATGAATATGTGGATTGGGTTGCATGCCGCGACAGTATGAATATGTGGGTTGGGTTACACGTCGCGATAGTATTATGTTCGAGATACATAAAAACCTATATGTTCTGTCTATCTTATCTCCCTGGTTGTTTATGAGTTTATGGTTCCATGCGCGTTTCCAGTTATTTTCTGGCTCTGCCTTTTTGTAATTTAAATAAGAGGAATTTGGTTTATCTGTTTCTTCTCCCTGGCTAGCTATCCTATTCTTTGAGGTGGCTACTCTGCCCCACTTATTGAGTCCTTTTGACTCACCCTTGTTTGTTGTTTATTTCTTGTCTATCTATTTCGTTAAGGTAGGTTCGCTCCAGGATTGAGTTCGCCACGTTGTGAAGGAGCGAAGACGATTTCAGCTGTCAGGGTGAGCCAGCTTTTATTCCGGATGGCCACCAATTTTATGTTTATTATTTCAGTTATATTTTGCTCCCTTCAGGAGGTATTTGTCTTCTTTCCTACTCTTAGATGTCTAGTCTGGATAGCCCTAAACCTAGTATGTCTGTGTTTTTTTTAAGTCTTGTCCTTATTTATGAATTATTATATTTATTTTCTTAATTTAATTGGTAAGGGTTCGCCCGACGGGTCTAGGGGAGGATGTCGGGTGACCGCACGGTCTAACCGGATTTCGGGTCGTGTCAACTTCAATGAAAAGTGAACCCCCAGGATTAGAAATATCCGTAAATCATAAAAAATTTAACTTAGTAAGTGCTCTAATAAAGCGAATGAGAAATGAAACAGATATGTTTAACAATTTACAATAATTATGGGAAATAGAAATGTCGCCTTTCGGCAATAACTCAAGATAGAGTCTCCAATTTTCTACGGTAGGCTTCTTAACAATAGCGCCTTCGATTATTTACGATAAGCTTCATAATAAGGCCTCCACTTGTCTATGGTAGGCTTCATGATAATAGCGTCCTCGCCTGTTCACGAAAGACTTCATATTAAGGCCTCCAATTGTTTATGGTAGGCTTTCATGATGATAACGTCTTCGCCTGTTCACGATAGACTTCATAATAAGGCCTTCAATTATTTATGGTAGGCTTTCATGATAATGACGTCTTCGTCTGTTCAAGATAGACTTCATAATAAGGCCTCTAATTGTCTATGGTAGGCTTCAATGATAATGACGTCTTTGTCTATTCACGATAGAATTCATAATAGGTAGGCTTCAATGATAATGACGTCTTGGCCTGTTCACGATAAACTTCATAATAAGGCCTCCAATGTCTATGGTAGGCTTCAATTATAATGACGTCTTCACAATTGTCTATGGTAGGCTTTAATGATAATAACGTCTTCACCTGTTCACGATAGACTTCATAATGAGGCCTCCTATTGTCTATAGTAGGCTTTATGATAATGATGTCTTTGATTGTATACGATAGACTTTGTAACGTCTTCGATTGTATACAATAGGCTAGATAATAAAGCCATCATAATAAAACCGTTGAGATAATGCAACCGATTGTATACGATAAATCCGATATAAAAAGGCCATTGGAATAAAACCACTAATTGTATATGATTGATCCAATATAAGAAAGCTATTGGAACAATACTACCGACTGTGTACGAAAATTCCATGAAATTGAAAGCCGTTGGAATAATGCCATCGATTTGTGTACGATAGATCCAATATAAGAAACTATTGGAGTAATGCTATCGATTGTGTACGATACATCCAAAGTAGAAATCCCTTGAAATAATACCATCGGTTCCGTACGATGGATCCGATATAAAAGCTATTGAAATAATATCATCGATTGTGTATGATGGATCCAATATAAAAAGCAAACAGAATAATACCACTGATTTTGTACGATGGATCCAATATAGAAGATCATTGTCTTCAATAGTAACATCTTTGATGATTTGTTGTACTAATAATACTTCAATTAATTGTCTAAGACAAGTTTTGACAACAATTTTGCCAAAATATTTTCAGCGGTTGTCTACTGTAAATAACGACAATAAAGTGACGTCTTCGGTTGTCACCAATAGACTTGATGTTGATACTTGTAAAATAAATGGTAAAATTGCCTGCAAAGTAAAGTTTTCATTAAATTCATATAGATAGGAAAATCTCAAAGATAAAGGAGATATAAAGTGAGAGTTTAAGCCGTCCGGCTTATATTTGGTGAAGACATAAAGAGTTGACTGTTGTCCTTGAGTAAAACTGGAGTTAATATTTAATTCCTGCAAATTGTAAAGTAAAGTTGTCAATAAAGCAATAAATTTTTTATTAAGCCAAGGCAGAAATAGTAGAGAGAAATAAAATCATTTTGCGTATGCGATGAATCAAATAACGCTTCCAATCTCGGTCAGCTATCTTGGTAACATTTTTCAATGTGTATTGGCAAATAATCTCCGAGGAATTGATGGTTGCTAGTTTTCCTCATTTTCCTCCTTTGAGAATTCCTGCACTCAAAGAAAAATTGTTAGTTTTGGGAGGGAGGGTGTTTAATTTGCGCCGACTTGCTCTTGAACGTGCAGCTCTGCTTCCTTGTCTTCATCGGACTTGTATTTTCTAATCATGTTCAGAAAGTTGGCTCATGAACTCAATAGCGGCAAGGTAAAATAATTTAATGCAATATAGCAAGTAAAGCAAGCATGCAAATGAAGTCAAAAAATGCATTTTGAAAATTTCTGCCTTGACTTAAACTTGTAACATATCTTAAAACTAACTGAACGTCCTTTGTCTTAGACTTTGCACTGTTCGCTTAGACAATTCTCGAGATCTTGCCAATTCAACTTTTGATAATCGACACTGTTTCTTACAAACTTTTGCCCCAGTTATTATCTTTCACATCTTCAACTCGTTTTGCAAAAATTGCCCCAGTTGTCCTTTTTTAGGTAAATGAAAATTTTAATATTAAAGGGTCTAATCCGATATAGCGCCTATGTATCCCACCGTGGGAACCAGACAGTGTGTAGTTCTGCATAGAAAATTTGCTCCTTGCTTCTTCCCGATTAGGAAAATCTTCTTCAATGCAAATTGACCCAGTTTAAAGTCCCTCAATTTGACTTCCTTGTTAAATGTTTGATCATTTCGTTCTAATAAAGATGCCTATGAACTCTCATTTGTTCTTTACGAATTCTACATCCTTCAAATCATCTTCTTGAGTGATTCTAAAAGAAGAAACCTCCATTTATTCAAATAACACTGCTTTAGTGCCATATACCAGCAAATCAAAGCTGCCCTAGTTGGAGTACTAACAGTAGTGATATGCAAAGAGTGAAAAAGATAATTTTTTACCGCATCATTCTCAAATTGTTCAGTTGTTTCGTTATATGTCACAAGTAAAGTTTTGGCAGGTTTACCAATTTTAATTTTGTAGAAAAAGCAAATATAATCGAAATAAATAAATAATACAATAAGGATGCGATGCATTTTATTTCAACTTGCATAAAATTCAAAAGAGTTGATTCAGATTAACATAAGCTTTAAAGTACAATGCAATTCAGGGCCTTAATATGAATTAAAATTGAAAACAATGCTACTAAGTTCAATAGCCAAGTTCTTTTCAAACAATGTCATTTGCTTCTGGTGCTGCATCGTTCACGAGCTAGAGCGTCTACCATCAATCAGATCTTGAATCTCTTGCGTGGTGAATGGTCGGTCACTTCATAAATCCAACTTTTGCTAAAGAAATAAACAAAACAAAAGAAACCTCAAAGGGTAACTATGTTAGTTTGCATGTCATTCGTAAGATTACACACAAGCAAACAACGCGTAGTATTTAACGCATTTTGAGCCAGTAAAGCAAGGCAAGCAGTTAACATGTGATAATCACAAGTAGTTGATCGTATACAAAAAATTTGCAAGCTATTCCTACCCTGTAAAGTGCTTCTTTGTGCCAGAAGTAAGGCTAATCGACAAATTACAAACACATGTGGTTATTATAATGATGCAAACCGTTTGTCAGTACAAAAATTGAGATATAAATAAACTGCCATAATTATCAATTTCTCAAATTTGGCATGGCAAATGGCTTGGGGTTCGTTATAATATCCACATGATCACATAATATGCAATGTCGTTGGGTTTTAATAACCCATTCACAAGAACGACGGTTTCTTAATTCTTGGAAATGGTGCCAAGGACCGAGTCCAAACTAAGGTGTATATGAATGCATGTCCTAAAAGCTCCTTCTAAGAGTGGGTTAATGGTTGAGGCTGACTCGACCTATGCAGAATAAACCTGGCCTCATAAACTGGTAGAACCGGCCATGACAAAACCAGGCAAAGCATCCATATCCTGAACTAACTTTTGGTGACACGAAAGAAATTTCAAAGAGTGAGGTAAGGGCAATGCCCTTCCTGCGTAACTACCTGTCAAGCGGGTGCCCCGTGATGAAATCGAATCGAGGAGGTGAAAAGAATTGACAAGTGTGAGGGAGGAAATATGAATGGAATACGGACTTATGCACAAATAAAGTGTAATACATACTTTCTAAGGCAAACCAAACAAACAGATATAATAAAGAAATTAAATGAGATATACTAGTTGTAAATAATTGAAAACATTTATAGCCAAAACCTCTATTGCTCCCCCATTGAAGTCGCCATGCTGTTGAACCCCAAAATTAATACCCATTAAGGTTATATTTAGGAATATCAATTGAATGGACTAACTCTTTTGGAGTTTTTGGAGTCGTTACCCAATTTAAGGAAAAACAAGGAACCAAATAAGAAAATGCGTGCAAAAACTCCATTTTTTGAAAAGGAAGTCTTTCAGAGATTCAAGAGTAAGAGGTTTTATTAATTTCGAAAGAAGGTTTTTAAGGCACTTTCGAAATTCCGTTAACAATGGTTAATCCGACAGGTTTACAAAATATTTACAAATGCACTTTTGTAAAAGGATTATCTAAAAATAATTAATTGAAATAAAATTTATTTATAAAAATAATTTAATTTGCACGCATTTGTAAAATTAGCCCTAATTGGCAATAAATAAAATAAAAACTCCAAAATAAAGGATAATAAACATAAAAGGAAAGCAATATACAATAATCCAAATTTATTCTTAAATAGGTAAATCATTCTACAAGTAATTTATATAAATATCCTAAGGAAAAAGGAAGACCAAATTAAATACAAAGCTCGAGAAATTGACAAACTCACAGGAGCCTTGATTTTTCTAATGTTTCTAAAAATCTTAAAATCTTGAAATCTTGAGCCCGAACTCGTCCCTAAAAGGACTCCAATGCAATGTAGACCATCCCCGTTTGTGAGTCAGCGAAACTCATCCCCAAGTTGTTTCCATAACAAAAAGAAAAGAAGATAACGATAAGTACATGTAATACTTTAACAACAACGTCTCAAATAAAGTGCATAATAAAAGAAAAGAGAAAATACATTTAAGCTAGAACGTGAAGCATTATTCAACGAAGGAAAAATCAAGAAACAAACTTATGAATCATAGTTGTTTTTAGTAGTTTAGTTGGTAAGATTAAAAAATCTAATTGGGTAAGATCAGCATTTTTAGCAGTGAAGAGCGATAAATGAAGCACATAACTTACAGAACTTCAAGAAATCAAATATGTATGAGTTCTGTACTTCAATTTATTTGATAGGTATGGATTTAGCACTTTAATAATTAAATTGCTGTTAAAATAGTAATTTTATCATCCAACATACAATAATGTTGATTTGACTCCAGCTCCTTTAAGAGTTCAAACTCAAGTAAGTACACTCATGATGTTACACTTGCAAAATAAGGAATAATTAAGAAATGACTCGAGTTAGAAGATGTCCTAGCTATAAAATAAAGGTAGAACACATGTTAACAAGCCACATACTGTACCCTTTTTGTTTATCAATGGCACCTACTCATGCGTCATATCAGATGCAAGAAAGTACATTGGTAAGTTGAGATACATGTAGAAAATCACATTTCCATAACTTTATAAATTTTGCAAAGGCTCTGAATAGAAACAACATTTAGGAAAGACAAACATTAAAGAGATTAGAAAATAAAACAAAATTCATACTTAAAAGTGAAGCTTCTTTCATATTAAACCTTTATGAAAATAGGTCTTTCAAGACCTGAACTCATAATCCACACAGATACTATTAAGCAACCAGGATCATAATACCTCTTGTAAACTTTGTACACCAACTACAAACAACCTAACAACTACCTGAACAGATTCTGCACATACCCTCACACTATCACACTTCAAGCAGCCAGCAAACAAACCTCCAGAGAATATCACCAAGCCAACATAATACCCTCAATCCGACTCCTGCTAACATACCAGGACCCAAATACAAGCCCCTAAGAACTTTTACACACAACCAAGAAAAGGCCTAAACTCTCAGGACCCTTGCGCTCATTATAGCTCCTCCTAAACACCAGCAGAACTCAACACACCCTCCTGGAACTACTTCAGACAGGCCATATACAATCTAAAGCATAACAACATACCCAGCCCTAAACTACCTGCTGCACCCGACCTCTAAACACCCCTGCTAACTACCAGAACTGGCTCTATCAACCTGCAAGCCACAAGAACCCCTTTAACTTAAGAGAAACCAACTCAATCAACTAAGAACAACTCTACACTAACTCAACACCACCTGCAGGCCACAAAACCAACTACTACACCTAAAACCAGCAAGAACAAACGTTCAGAACCATCACAGAACCAGCATTCAGAAATGAGCAAACATGATAGATATAAACTAGTATGCTGAAACTAGAAAGGGAATGAACTCCTACTACTAGGATTTAAGCGAATCAGCCCAGTGACACTTCACACTAAGCTAATACAACAAAAACAACAAAAAAGGACTGAAAACTAGAAAGAAACTAACATTGCACCTTCACAGACCCTCAAATCCTGTAGCAGACACTCCAACCCCTTTTTCTGTTAACAATGGATACTAAAAACAGGAAAGAAAAATCACTGATTTAACCTTAAACAAACATATTAATTAGAAACAGTTTCCATATACGGATACGCAGGTACCAGACATTAAGCTTCAAACAAGAATTTAAAGAAACCAAGAAAATGAGTCGAGCTTAAGCTATTACTCTTGCGGCGCAACGAGCTAGGGCATTCGATCCAAAGAATGTGACTCGAACGAGGCGATGACTCGAACAATGGAAAAGTGATACACAAACCAACAGAAACCAGTAGTTGCGTGTAACGGGGAAGACAAGATGGAAGAAGAAGAGTAAAAGTCAATTACTAAAGTCTAGTCATAGATGGGCTCGGGTCATTAGTCAAGTTGGGCCAGGCCCGTAAGATGTTAATTTCTCCTTTGTTATGTAATAGCAGTCCAGTAGTAATCAGCCCAACGGGCCAATATATTATTAGGGTTATTTTTTATAATTAGCTAGTCCTTATAAATAGTTGTAATAGCAGCCCTAGTCAGTATGTTATGAATGAGACATTTTAATTTTTTTCTAATTTAATTTGCTTTAATTTACTGAAATCCGGAAATCACACTTGAGTCCTAGCTCAAGTTGTTACAATTTGGTATCAGAGCATGGATCTTGGCAAAGGTGCGACGGAACCCTCTACTTCTCTCACCGGAGACGAAGGGTAGAAGGTTCTAGAACAGAAGTTCCATGAATTCGCCGAGGAAACAAATAAGAAATTTGACAATATTGACTTAAGACAAAGTAATTTTGAAAATAAAATGCTGGACTTTGCTGCGTCTTCGAAACGGATCGAAGAATTATTATACAAAATGAACACGGGTAAGGAGGCGGAGGTAGTGCCGCCGACGGCGGCGTTGACCACGATTCCACTAACCACGAACATGAGGGGTGATAGTGGGTACCCAGCTCCGGTGGAAAACATACGCTTTAACACCCCACTTCCGTCACCAATAAACCCCGTCGGATTCAGATCAATGGTTTTTCCCCCGTTTAGTAAGCAAGGAACCAACAATAACCCACAAAGCAACCCTCCGATACAATTAACCCGACCCATGTCCTCATCCCCGTTAAACCCAGCTTCAATGACACAAGTAACCCTTGGCATTACGCCACCTGTCAGTCCGAATGTGTTCACTGGTACCAGTCAACAATTTCAAAACGTGACTGGTCCACAGTCAACGGCCCAAAGTGTCCCTTTACCATTCGGCTCTTCCAGCCCATTACCTATTAATTGGATGTCTTCCAACCTACCAACAGTGGAAAGGTACTCCAACAGTGATAAGTTACCAAAGGCTAAGTTGACTTTCCCTAACTTTGAGGAAAATGACCCCTTAGGTTGGGTGGTGCGTTGTGAGAATTTCTTTAGTTTATACCATGTCAATGACGAGGAAAAATTGTATTATGTGGCAGTACACCTTAAGGATTTTGTAGGGAATTGGTTTAGGATTTATGCGGGAGATAAGAAAGGGGTAATAACATGGCGCGAGTTTTGTGTGGATATCTGTTCAAGGTTTGGGAGTGTGAAACCCTATGACATTATGGTGGATTTTAACCGATTAGACCAGACTACTGATGTTGAATCATATATCCGTAGGTTCGAAGAGTTGAAATGCTTATTAATGATCTCTAAACCTTTTTTGCCGGAATCTCATTTCATTGAATGCTTTATTGGGGGTTTGAAACCTGGGATTCAAGCCCTGGTTTTTAACTAAGAACCACAAACATTGTTAGAAGCATACAAACGAGCCATAGTATTTGAAAAGGCATTTGTAGGTTTGAACAAGCCTACCACCTCATTCACCTATGCAAAAAGTAATTTTCCAAGCCCAAGCAAACCACCCATGACCCAAATCAAAAATGCCAGTGTAATTAATACAAAACAAACCACTAACAAGAATTTGTCCCTCGATGCACTAAGATCTGCTGGGCTATGTTTCAAATGCCATGAGAAATACACTTTTGGTCATCAATGTAAAGGGAAAACATTGAACAACATGGAGGGTGAAGAGTTTTGCGATGCCATGGAAGAGGTCATAGAACAAGAAGGAGAGTTGGCTGAGGAGGCCCAAAATGAAGGGGAATTGTCGTTAATGGTGTTGCTGGGCCATTCAAAGGCCCCCTCTACTATTAAGCTGGAAGGATGGGCAAGGAAAAGCAAGTTGGTGATTCTATTGGACAGTGGGTCCACCCACAGCTTCGCGGATCCACACATTGTAGCACAGTTGAACCTCGTGACCATGAACTTAAACCGGCCAATGAAAGTTAAGGTGGCCAACGGGCAGTGTGTGTGGTGTGAGCAGTACTGTAAGGACTTTAAGTGGAAAATGCAGGAGGAGGAATTTTGTAGTGATCTGAGGTTACTTAAAGTTGGTGGCTGTGACATAGTGTTAGGAATGGACTGGATTGACACAGTGTCACCATTGCTGTTGCATACCAAACCACTAGGGATTTCCTTCAACAAAGGGTCCAAGATGATCCACTTAAAAGCCATCACTGATCCAAGTAAGCTGAAACCTGTGGATTCAAAGAAGATGACCAAGCTGATTAGAAATGGGCAGTGCAGCTACTTAGCTCACTTGATGTTGATGGAAACTAACAAGGAAGCAGAACAAATACCTGAAGCAGTTCAGTCCTTACTGGAGAAATTTGAGGATCTATTCCAGGAACCCAAGCAACTACCACCTGCCAGGGATTGTGATCATGCCATTGAACTGCTGCCATGTACAAAACCCATCAATCTCAGGCCTTACAGATACTCCTATGATCAAAAGAATGCCATTGAAGAAATTGTAAGAGAAATGTTAAAGGCACAAACAGTAACCAACAGTGTATCCCCCTTTGCTTCCCCTGTGCTGTTAGTCAAGAAGAAAGACTCTAGTTGGAGGATGTGTGTGGATTATAGGAAGCTTAATGAAGTCACAGTCAAAAACAAATACCCCATTCCTATAGTAGAGGACCTATTAGATGAACTCAATGGAGCTGAGTACTTTTCTAAACTAGATCTAAGGTCAGGATATCACCAAATTAGGATGAGAGAGGGGGATGAATCAAAAACTGCTTTTAAAACCCACCATGGGTTGTGGGAATTCAAAGTGATGCCATTTGGCCTCACCAATGCCCCAGCCACCTTTCAAGCCCTAATGCACAAACTGTTTGGTCCTTATTTGAGGAGGTTTGTCTTGGTGTTCTTTGATGATATTCTAGTTTATAGCAAGAGCTTAGAGGAACATGTGGGGCACTTAAAAATTGTGCTGGAGGTTTTGAGAGAGAATCAACTGTTTGCTAAGATGTCCAAGTGCAGCTTTGGGCAGGGGAAGGTAGAATATTTAGGGCACATTATCTCAAAGAAAGGGGTAAGCACTGATCAGGCCAAAATAGAGGCTATGCTTAAGTGGCCATGCCCAAAATCCATCAAAGAGTTGAGAGGATTCCTGGGCTTGACAGGTTATTATAGGAGGTTCATTAAGGATTTTGCTATCACTAGCAAACCTTTAACAAACCTTCTAAAAAAGGGTAAATTCAGTTGGACTCATGAAGCCACCACAGCTTTTGAAAATATGAAACAGTCCATGGTCCATGCTCCTGTGTTGGCCTTACCTGATTTTTCCATCCCTTTTATAGTGGAAGTGGATGCCAGTGGTAAGGGTATTGGAGCAATGCTGTCTCAAAAGGGGAGGCCAATAGCCTTCATCAGCCAAGTCTTGAGTCCCAAGAACTTAGGACTCTCTACTTATGAAAAAGAGTTACTGGCATTACTATTTGCTGTAGAGAAATGGAAACATTATTTACAGCCGAGTCATTTTGTGATCAAGACTGATCACTTCAGTTTGAAGTTCCTGAAAGAACAGAGGATCACCACCTCATTACAGCACAAAGGGATCACTAAATTACTGGGGTTAGATTATGAGATTCAATACAGGAAGGGGACTGAAAATGGAGCAGCAGATGCATTATCTAGGAGGTATGATGAAGCTGAATGCAATGGGCTCTCTGTGGTGCAACCAAAATGGGTGGAGGAAATCATGCAAAGCTATATAGATGATACACAAGCTCAAGAAATGATCACTAAACTCCTGATGGATCCAGAGGTAGAAAGTGACTTAAAACTCCAACAAGGTGTCCTTAGAAGAAAGGGGAAGGTCTGGATTGGTAACAATGGCCGAGTGAGGAGTCAAATTATCCAGGAGCTTCACTCATCCCCATGGGGAGGCCATTCTGGTATTTTTGCAACATTGCAAAGAGTTAAAAATCTGTTCTTTTGGCCTAAAATGGAACAGGTTGTTACTAAGGATGTTAAAGAATGTAAGATCTGCCAGAGGAATAAGGAAGAAAATGTAGCTTACCCGGGGTTATTACTACCTATTTCAGTCCCAACAAGAGCATGGGATCACCTAGCTATGGACTTCATCAGTGGTCTTCCTAAATCATTTGGAAAGGACTCAATTCTGGTGGTGATAGACAAATACGCAAAAATGGCTCATTTCTTTGCATTGACCCACCCTTATCATGCTGCACAAGTTGCACAATTGTTTCTAGATGTGGTGGTCAAGTTACATGGGCTCCCAAGTTCCATAATTTCTGACAGGGACCCTATTTTAATGAGCAATTTCTGGAGGGAATTATTCAAAAACATGCAAGTTTAGCTTAAGCCTAGCACTGCATACCATCCACAAACAGACGGGCAATCAGAAAGGTTAAATAGGTGCTTGGAATCTTACCTCAGATGTGTCACTGGCCACAGACCAACGGATTGGAGCAAATGGCTGGCTATGGCAGAATTCTGGTATAACTCTAACTATCAGTCATCAATTGGCATGACACCCTTCAAGGCCCTGTATGGTTATGACCCTCCTCAACCTACTTTTGAGCTCATTTCACAGTCAAAGCTAGACACTGTTGACCAGGTACTGAAGGAAAGGCAGATTATCAACAAAATCCTGCAAGACAACTTAGCAAAGGCACAGAACCGTATGAAACTGTATGCAGATGCAAGAAGGAGTGAAAGGGAGTTCAATGTTGGTGATTTTGTGTTTCTTAAATTACAACCTTACCGGCAGATGTCTGTAGCGGTGAGAAAGAATCTGAAGTTGTCAGCACGTTTCTTTGGTCCTTACAAAATCATCAGAAGGATTGGAGCAGTGGCATACGATTTAAAGTTGCCGGAAGGATCAAAAATACATCCTGTATTCAACGTTTCCCAATTAAAAAAGAAAATTGGGGATCGAGTGTTTGCCTCAAAGGACCTACCTTATTGTGCCAACGATGGTCGAATTTTAACAGAACCGGCGTCGATTCTGGATCGAAGAATGGTAAAAAAGGGGAATAAGGCAAATGTGCAAGTCCTGGTTCAATGGGCCAACTTATCTCCAGAAGAGGCCACGTGGGAAGATTACTCATTCATGAAAGCTCAATTTCCTGATTTTGATCCTTGATCGGCGTCAAGGATCTTTAAGAGGGGTGGAATGTAATGGGGAAGACAAGATGGAAGAAGAAGAAGAGTAAAAGTCAATTACTCAAGTCTAGTCATAGATGGACTCGGGTCATTAGTCAAGTTGGGCCAGGCCCATAAGATGTTAATTTCTCCTTTGTTATGTAATAGCAGTCCAGTAGTAATCAGCCCAACGGGCCCATATATTATTAGGGTTATTTTCATAATTAGCTAGTCCTTATAAATAGTTGTAATAGCAGCCCTAGTCAGTATGTTATGAATGAGATATTTTAATTTTTTCCTAATTTAATTTGCTTTAATCTACTGAAATCTGGAAATCACACTTGAGTCCTAGCTCAAGTTGTTACATTGCGATGTCTTTGAGGAAAAAAAACTAAAAAAAATGCTCACCTATGTATATGCTGCTGCTTTAAAATTTTTAACCTCTAAGTTCTTCCTCTTTTTAAACTTAAGAACCCCTTCCTTTGTATTCCCCCAGCTGCTTGGAACTGAATAAAAATAGGTTTTATAGGAACCATTTTAGGGTTTCTAAGGGATGGGAAAATAACCAAAATGACCTCCAACGGGCTCTAACGGATAAGGTTGTACAATGAGGATGATGTGTAGACAAGTGGTGCGAACAGTGGTACAAGATTTTGGACTGTTTTGGTTCAAATATTTGGGGGGAAAAGGGGATTTTGGGAGCTGCCGCATAGAATTTAAGAGATTAGGGCTTTTTTAAATGGGAAATTGGGGAAAGGGTCGGGTATTGATAATTGGAAATGGGTAGTGTATAATGTATATGTAGTTGTTGCGCGTATAGGCCTGAATTTAGGCTTAATAACGATTTTAGCCTCTTCAAGGATATATTAGGAAATGGAGGGGTTCCACGGGTAGGTCAGAATTGGGCTATGAATCGTGATTTTGGACTTCTATTTATCAAAATCAATTGCTTCTTTCCTTAATTTTAAAATTGACTCAATTTAAATTCTTTTTATAACAAAAAATTATTATTCTTAAAAAAAATCAGGACAAAATTGGGTGTCAACACTTATCAAATCTTAAATTTAGTTAATTAAAGAATATAAAAAAAATTATTATATAATCCTAAATTTCATGTAGCTTGTATAGTATGACTGGGTTTAATTTTGAGTTTTGGCTAGTGTTGTTTGTATTTGAGAACTTTGACTACTTTATTTGTTGTCTTTTGTATTTTGCATTAGTGTATGTCCGAATTCTATTGTTAATTGTCAAATGAAATTTTTTATGTATTCTAACATTTAGCTAGCTCTTTCCTTTAGCATTTCTTTAAAACATATAATAAACTACGGTAACCGACATACCCTACTGCAAATTATCAAAGCTGAATGTAAAATACCAAACCATAAAAAATTAGGTTGGTATGATAACGACATGATATTTTTGAAAACCAAAAATCAAAATTACCAAATCAAAAGTATTCAAAATCGTACTGTACCATGAGTACCCTATCTATAAACCATGAAACTTTAATATTTTAATTCATATTTATTTACTACTACTATATACTAGATGAATATTGACTTGTGCTTAACATGAGCCCGACATTGTCAAAGTTAGTTTGAGTATTTGGGGTTATTTATGAATCTAAGACACCAGGGAAGCTAGTTGGCCTTTTTGACCCCGATAACAGTGGTTTGGCGAAAAAGGTCTTTACTTTGTTTAATGAATAAACTTAGGACGGGAACACCCGTACAAATCTTATAAATAATGCACGTATTCCCACCCTCTCTTTTTACGTAAGTACTGTCTAAGAAGAAACACTTCCCTTTGACCTCTCTTGTTTAACCAACATTTGCCCTTGAACTCTTCGCACATTGGTCCAGCTAACTTGGAGTGTAACCTAGGCACATATAATGTTGACATTCTTACCTAGAAAACACTTGCCCTTGACCTCTTCCCACATTCTCTCAGATAACTTGAAGTGCTACCTTCGGATAAAGCGGCGATCATTTTACTAAAATTGTCTTAAACAAGGACATTTTCATAACCAGTTGAGTACTCAATGTTGGCTTAATGAAGAAATAAATTCATCAAGAAAATTATCACACTAACTCAACTGATCTTATCTAGTGCATAGTAGTAGGAAACAATTTTAACGTAGAAAGGAGCGCTATTATAATTATATCTGCATCTACAACATGAGAGTAGGAGAGGAAGAGGGTGGCTCCCATGAAATTACTATGCTTTCTTTAGCGGCAATTTCTAATATCCTTTTGAGGGGTATCATATTAAGCAAGTAAAAGGGTTAAGGAATTTCATCATTTTGTAAAACTATACGTTAAAAGGTTACATTCAGTAAACTACAGAAGAATTCACAATGTTACCAGTAATATTAAATTGCAAGTTGGTATCTCCACTATTTCTGTAAGTTTACAACAAGAACTGATTGAAGGAAAAATACATTTGTCTTCTATGAATTCTTAACTAATGCCTGCCCCCCTCCCCCAGGCTCATTTTTGGACATGTTAATAAATGAGGTTAAGCTGTTCATATGCGTTAGCAACATAAAATATCTTTCAACTATCTACTGACATTTATCTTGAACATTCAGAAGTAATTGGTCATAAATTAGATGCCTACAGTGATTCTCTTCTATGATTGTTTAGGCCTAAATTTGATCATTTAGGTAAAACTATTGAATTTATTAGTGGGTCACAAGCAATAAGATAAATACGCAGGAAAAGTAAATAAATATTGAGAGAAAAGTAATAAGCAAAGTAATAATCTTATTCCTTGATAATAGTAAGATTTTGTGTGAATCGCTTGATGTATAATACAATGTAAGGAGTGGTATTTATAATAGAGATTTACCTAGTCCTAATTATGGTAAAATACAAAGACTAATATAGGGCATGGGCCTAAACTCAAGGCAGTAGTATATACAAAACCCTAGCTAGGAGACTGTGAACCCTAAGGCGGCGGAATGTATACCATGCGTCCTATGTCTACGCCGCCTGAACAGTCGTGGCTCAAGGAGCGGGCATATATACTCTATGCCCAGTGATTTATAGACTAAGTCTAATCTCGCCAGCTGGATTCGTATTCCTGTAATAGTAGGTGACATATTTTTTCCCATACAGTCAGTCTCCCCCCCCCCCCCCCACTTGCTGAGTGCTGTCGTAAGCAGACAGGAAGTGCAAAAGCTAATTAAAAAGGATGTGAAGATGTCTCACTAACACCTTGAAACTTACAGTCTCTTTGGTCGAGACCTACGCTTGATTTCTTTGATAACCCTTCGTATCTTTACATCATAATTGTGCTTGACCGTTTCACACTTCATCTTTATCTCATTCTGCCTATAAATAGAGGCTTCACGAAAGTTGTGAAATCACAAATCTTATTCAGAAAAATTCTTCATCCTTTCCAAAGTTTTCTTATGAGAGAATAATTCCTTCATCTTCAAAAATACTTTCCTTTGATCCTAGTCCAATATTCCCATAAATATTTCTTCATCCAGAATGGATGGTGCATGAGAAAACTGTAAAGGAGAAAGTTTGTGCAGCCCTTCTCTTCCATGTCTCTATCCATGATTGGACGGAAGGAGTTCCCCAAGTCATGAAGTTTGATCAGGATTCTAATTGTGTTCTTCAAATTGTCTTCACTGTGGCATGTGCACTGATTATGGTATGCTCTTTTTCTAACATTGCGGTTGTAGTGATATTCTTCTTGTCATACGGGGTCAGAAGGCTTTACCCCCTCTGCTGTCGTGAGGCTTCTCTTCTGAGATGTCATAGATGTTAAGGCAGCTCCTTCAATAGCACTGGGTTGAAGCTCCAGTGCCTGGTTTTGTTTCATGGCAGGCATAAAGATATGGCTTCATGCCATCGGTCGGTTAGGGTGTCACCAAGTTTTAAATCTATTCACGATTCATGGCTTTCACCTTATTCGTCTGGTTCGATTGGATTGCTGTTGTAACGCCTCATCGGCCGCTGGCTGTGGATTACCTGGCGGAAAGGTCACCATTGTGGTAGGTTCCCAGCTCAATTCTCCCCATTTTTTATAAGCTCCAAAATGCGCTTGAAGATCTACGGGGCAGTGCACTCCCGTTTGACCAACGGTGGTCAAAACAGATCTTTGAGTCTTGTTGATGGGAGAAGGAAAGGTTACGCCTGTGCTCAGATGCTTCCGAGGTCCTTTGCTATAGACAGGACATCAGGGCCTTGGTTGTATTAGTGACTATGCACCAAAGATTGTTCGGGCTGACGTATCTCCTGATGCCTAGTAGGGCTTCGAGTGGTTTGCCATCTTGTAGCTACAATCTAGATGAAGTATCTCCGGCTATACAAATTCATAGGAACTTGCAGTTTTTGCCTTTTTTTAGTTTTTTTCTAGAACATCTGTAATGAACAATGTTGTATTCAAAAGGATTTGATCGTATATTATGAGCCTAGGGGCTGTTGATATTAATGAACCGGTCATTCATCAATATTTTATGCGTACTTGCGTAGTTGTTTGTAGTGTAGTCAAGCAGCATGTGTTTGGATGCTTTTCCAGGCTAGTTCTTATGAAGACGAGTGTGCACACTATTGGGCGCTTCATTTGCATCAGTAATTGACGGCTTATGTTGCATATGTAATAGATTGTTGTTTTGCGCCCGCAATGGGACGACTTTAGCCCATGATATGTAACAGAATATTTTTGCGTCCAAACATAAACATTGTTGCTTGTTTACTTGAGTATTTTAATACTTTCTGGCACCGGGCAGGCATCCCTACCGGAATGTTGGTGCAATTTTGTTGAATGGACGATTTCAACTTAAGAAGTAATGCCTGGTGGCTGAACTAGAAGTGATCTAGCTTTAAGCTAGTAGTTTACCCTACTTTTGTCTTGGAAAAGTGAGTATATTACTTCAACTTAAGTTGTGCCGGAGCTATAAATAGTTGGATCATAGATGGATCTATTTGCAAAAGTGAATAAATATAATAGTAGTATTTTTGATAAATAGGGATGCTGGGCCTGATTTGTTGTGGGTGAGCACCCGTAATATGATTGATAAGTATGAGAATACTATAATAAAATTTTGAAAAGAAACTAAAGAGTTAATTGAAGTAAATGCTGAAAACAATTGTACTTCCTAAGCTTAATGGTTTTTGATTCTTTTATGCCTTCGGGGGGGGGGGAAGGGGGAAGATGGGGGTTTCTTTGTATCCGACGAAAATTCAATTCTCGGAAAGTCTGGAAGTATCCCCCGAGGCTCTTTTGTCTCGGGGTTCAAGATCGGTTGATCACCCGATAGTATAACTAACCTTTGATTAAATAACAATAATAAACCACCCACCTCTACAGCTGTCTGTTTTCCGCCTTTTCTTCAGGGAGTGCTCCCTTGTCCAAAAAGTTGATCAACGGACGATGTCCCTCTGAAATGGATCATATATTTGGAACATCGAGGTTTATCAAGTCCTCGAGGGTTAGCTAAATCATTTTTCTCTGATCGTCTGAACTGGTGCGCGGATCTTCCGACGCTCCGTCGTCATTTGAACATTCCTCCGATAAACGAACTCCTATTTATGAAATTTTTTAAAAAGCATCTTCATTTTTTCCTGTAGATCCAGCGTACAGATGTCTTCTGTGGTAAAGGCCTCATTCGCTCGATCGACCACTAATTGGGAGCTGCTATAGAGACTGATCTCCCTAGGCCCCCAATATATAGGCTAAGTCAAGAGCTTGAATTACGACTTCATATTCTGCTTCAGTGCTCAGGTATTTCTCGGTCTTGCTAATGACCTTCCTAGTGGGTGTTTTGATCAATACATTATGGTCGGCTTTTATTCCTCCAAGGTCCACACCGTCTCTGCGCTCTTGACCGACTCTTCTACCTTTGATGCCAATTTGTCCACAAAGTATTCAGTGAAACCTTCTAGAGCTTGTGACTTAATGGCCATCTGTGGCTGATAAATGATATCATATTCTACTAGCTACTCGGCCCACCCTGCCAACCTCTTCAAGAGTACGGGCCTGGAAAGAATTTTTTGTAGTGTAATAGACGAGATCACACTGACTGTATGATTAAGGAAATATGGACGTAATCCCCGTGTTGCCATGACTACGGCCGCCACGAACTGGTCTAGTAATGAGAGACGCGTGTCCGCCCATAAGGATTCCTTACTAGTATATTTTACGGGGAACTGCCTCCCACCTTCTTCTCGCACTAAGATCGCATTCCATGCTATTTCCGAGATTGTGACGTATAACAGCAGGTGCTCTCCCTGGACTAGTTCATTTATTGTTTGTAGCTGCAGGAAACGTATCTTTGTTTGGGTAAGAAGTGTATTGACCACCAAGGTCCCTCGAGCTTTACCAAAACTTCGAAGAGCTGATAACATAGTTCTGCTACCTTATGAATTAGGTGACTCATTCCTGCCGGTCATTCCCTCAGCTCCTTGACCACTATTCTGTCCTTCCGCTCAATAGACCCATCCCTAAGAGACTCTTTATCGATCATATTTGCTTAGTCGATAGGCCCTCTGCGGATGATTTTGCCTGGTACAAGGTAACTTTCGGACAAGGACAGCTCACTCTGTAAGTCGCTGACCCTTCTTGATGTCGGGTATCATAAAGCTTGATGGAGTGTTGAGGGTACTCCCTTTACGTTGTTTAACCATGGTCGTCCTAAGATGACATCATATGAGAAACTGCAGGCTAATACCTGAAAAGATGTAATGCTCGTCACGTAGCGGGATATGAATCAGCAGAGCTAGTTCGCCGACAGGTTTCTCACAAGGGCCATTGAAGCCGGTTATCTTCTTGCAGTGGCTCGGAATCATCTGACTGTGCTGCCCTATCTTCTGTAATACCTCATTTCGGGTGCCGTTAATTTCGCCCCCTGGGTCGATTAAAGCTCGCTCGATTTGAATATCGAGCACTTTGGGACAATTAGCGCATCTTGGTCTTTCACTTACTCTTCCACCAGGATAAACGCAATCAAACTAGCAAGTAACTCGAGCACACTAGTTCCCCAGGTTGTAACTAGTATATCACGTTGACGCCGCGCTTACCTTCAGAGTCCGGCACTCTCGATCATCTCGTTCCTTCTTCAATCAAATCCTTGAGGTGCCCCTCCTTCAATAAGTGCTCAATTTCCAACATCAAAGCCTTGCAATCCACCGTGGCATGGTCGTTGCTCTGATGAAAATTGCAGTAAGGCATTGAGCTCCTCCCAGTTGCTGCTTTTATAGTGGGCGGCCACTGCATTTTTTAGCAAAGTTTCCCGAAGTGGCATCCAGCTCTATGGTATCGACCCGAAATCCAAAGTCCCTAAAACATCGTGGCTCTGCACGTGTCTCCTGAGGCCCAGTCCCCTGAGAATTTCCTATCTTCCTGGTTCCTGCTTTACTTTGAGCTTTTCCTTTTGATCTTCTTCAATATCCTTCCCCCTCCAGGGACGGACTTCCTGCTCACTTCTGTCTTTTTGCTTCGGGATTTTGGGAACACTTTGGCTCAAGGCGGAGTTATTCTGTGTACCTCTAGTGCAAATCATTCTATGTTGTCATGGGATGTAGAGTTAAACTCCAATGGAACTCCCTAGTGGCTAATGATCCCCTAGAGTTCAGGCTTATTGCCAAAGGCTACCACAATAATGTGATTGAGAAATAGAGGGAGCTCCAACCGTTCCCTCGAAAATTTGTCCAGATAGTCCTTCAACAACTCGTCCTCCCATTGTCGGTCTCGAAGATGTCTTCCATGCGCTTCTCCCGCTTGCAGGCTCCAGAGTGTGCCTTCTTGAACAGATCTTGCATCTGAGTTAATGACTTGATCAAACCGATAGGCAGTTGAGTGTACCATGCGAGGGCTCCTTTAGTTAAGGTCGACTCGAATCTCTTCACCAGAGTGGACTGATTTTCTTCTTCAGAGATCTCATTGCTTTTAACGACTGTATAGTATGCAGCAAAATGCTCGTCCGGATTAGTAGTTCTATCAAAATTAAGGTTATCCAACAGGAAAAAATACTTGGGTACATGGGCCAGTGCAGTACTCGCCATGTATGCATACTTGTAAAACTACTGCTCATCTACGGTGGTAACCAGATGTGGAGCACCCGGTACGTTACCGATCCGACCGTGGATTGCCTTAATCTCTTTTAGGATGTCCTGAATGACATGTGTTCCTTTGAGGTCTTGATTATTGACCGTTTTCGAGTCTCTAAGGGCGGCATCCATGTTGAGCTTGCGATTAGGAACGGATGCTGGTGAATCGTTCATGAGCTTTAGTCCTCAGGGGGGGTGCTGGCTTCTGAGATGATCCAGCGAACATTGCTCCTAATATCTCAACCATGTTGGCCGAGTTCTGCTCTACCCGTACTGACAGGATTTTGATGAGATAAAAAAGGAAGCCTCTAAACTAAAAACTACCTTCGCGCAGTTGATCATCCTCGCCATTGCTGGCTATGTGGACTGGCTCCTTAGCTGGGTCCTTTGATTGACCGGTAGTACCATTGGATCCTGTGCGGAATCACCTGCCGCGTTGGTAGTGTCCTTTGGGATGCCATCGTTGTTGTTTGATATGATTGCGCCTTTTCCCCTGTAGAAACCTACAATTTCTTGGGCCCATGTCAAACTGTTTAAGCCTATATTTGGTCATTTAGGTAAATTAATTGAATTTATTAGTGGGTCACAAGCAATACGATAAATATGCAGGAAAAGTAAATAAATATTGAGAGAAATGTAATAAGCAAGAAAGTAATAATCTTATTCCCTGAGAATAGTCGGATTCTGTGTCAATTGCTTGATTACAATACAATGTGAGGAGAGGTATTTATAGTAGAGATTTACCCAGTCCTAATTATGGTAAAATACAAAGACTAATAAAGTCCATGGGCCGAAACTCAAGGCGGTGGTATATACGAAACCCTAGCTAGGAGACTGTATACTCTAAGGTGGGGGATGTATACCCTATTTCCTATGCCTGCCGCCTGACCGGTCGTGGCTCAAGGAGCCGGTGTATATCCTCTATGCCTGGTTACTTATATACAATATCTAATCTTGCCAGCTAGACTCGAATCCCTGTAATAGTAGGTAGTGTATTTTTGCCCATACAGTAATCGATAGGGACAGGGGTGTTTCATTGTAGGCAGTCCCATTTGTGAAACCAAGGTTTTTCTCACCATATTAGAATAATTGCTCGAATCAACAATCATCGAACACACCTTTCCCCTCACTCGACACCTCGCATGGAAGAGATTTTCTCTTTGAAAAGCTTACTCATCTTCCATGTTCATAGTGCTCAAGTTTCTACAAACCACTAGAAATACTTTTGGACAGTCAGCTTCTGTAGCTTCGTGACAGTTTTCAAGTTCGGTTCCTTCTCCGTTTTCTTTCTCGAAGTCACTCACTTGTTCACTGACGATTCCATTGTTGAGCAACATCATAGCTCGTCGAGTTGGAGACTCTTTATCCATGTGACCATAACCCCTGAATTTGTGACATTGAATTGATGAAGCACTAGGAGTATTGAGTTGAGTTTTACCTCCCAATTCCTTGGAGATATTGCTGTCACTCCTATCTCGAAAGATTTCTTCTGATCTTGGCCAGTGTTGGCGCTGGTAGGATTCAGATGCTTCCATTCTTTGCCCCGGTTCAAAGGGTAAGTAGTAGTGCTCCCTCGATACCGATTTGCTCTATCGTCCTTCACCCACTTTTCATCATAGATCACTGCATGGAAAGTTTCATCCAAAGTATGGAATACATGCAATCTTAGTTGAGATGATATCTCTCGATTCATCTCATTTATTAACCAAATGATGGCTTTCTCATTGTCTGCTTCCATATCAAGAGCGAAACAGATCTTTTCAAAATCGTCAAAGTACTCTTCGACCGGTTTAGACCCTTGTGCCAAATTATAGAGCTTCCGAAGTTGCTGTTGATGATGTTTAGCCGTCATATACTTAGAATCTGTTACTCTTTTCAATGGTACCCACGTAAGGTGCTTGGGAAAAGCATGTCTTCTTATCATTCTCTTCTCAGACTCCCCCCAAGTAGAAGTATATGCCTCGAACAAAGCAATTGCATAGGCATTTCTCTGATCGGTCATCTCATTTGTTTCAAAGATTCGTTCCAATCAAACCTTCCAATCAAGGTATTGGTCTGGATCATTAGTTCCTCTAAATAGTGGAAGAGTGATCTTGACACTGTTCAAGTTTGCAACTCTACCACATCGGGCTTGTTCCGGATAATCATCATAGTAATCATCAGCCTCACGTTCAAGATGTCGATCAACATATACTCCTCGTCCTCGAACCTGAGGGTTCCCACAACTTCGTTGAGCCTGACCTCATGGAAAGAATGGTGGCTCATAATCAGCTTTGGCCTCATGGTATTCTCTATCTCGAACATCACCCTCTTCAACAATGGCTACTAAATTCCTTTGGGGCCTTTGAAGTGGTGGTAAATCAGCTTAGGGAATGCCCAAGTTTCGCTCATCACGAGTAGCTTTAGCTCCCAATTGTTGGCATCGAGCCAACTCAGCAAATTGCATTGGCCGCATAGGAGTAGAATTGCTCGTTCCAGCCCCGAACCCTGGTAAGGCCTCGAAGGCTCGCTCATGATCAATATTGGCAACTCGAACACCCACTCCTCTCAGCTCGGCACTGATGCCTTGTATCGTGGCCATAAGATTAGCCAACGACACCTCGGGCGCATCCACACCCCTTTCTCTGTTTCCAGCTATTCACCTACAAAAATCAAAGACTAAGGAAATGTTAGGTTAGAAATCACCTCACTCACTCCCTCACTTTTATTTGGTGATGCTCGGGTCCACTCAATTTGTAGGTTCGATCACTCAGAACTTTCTTCAATGGCTTCGTTGGATTGACCGGTTTCCTCAAGATCTTCCAAGTTCGACAAGATTCACCGTCTTATTCGGGAAGAGTGAATTAATATTTGACTCAATGGAACGGACGTTGTTTAACTGCGCACGAGAGGTCAAGAGTTGACTATAAAATTTTGGACTACAATTTTTTCCGCACGAGTTCCTAAAAGCTCAAAATGATTAGTAGAATCTAGAGTAGGAGAAGTACCAACAGATTTACTAACAAGATTTAACGGACACCCAGAAAGAAAGAGAACGTAGGATAAACTACCCCTTGTTTCCCCTTTTGGACACTTTGGACACTCCACTCCTGTACGGAAATGGAACTGGTCCCTCCTTATCCTCTTGTACGGACTAGTATTTTTCCTTATGCACTTTATTCTTTCAAACTTTCACCTGGGTTTTAGAAACGACGCTAAACCCTTTATTCTTCAATAGAACGGTGAACTTTCTTTTCCGATCTATGGACTATTTAAGCTTGTTCACAATCCAACAATAAGGTAAGATTTCAAGGTCGTTCTTCCTTTGGGTTTTTAAGCACAAATGGGGTAACTTGAGCTCCAAGCAGAGCTAACAATAGCTTCGTGCGTCCGTACACTGTTAATAATTTTTCGGCATATGGACAGTGGCTTACGACTGAGCTTTAAAATTTTAATAGCAAAACAAGACCAAAAATCAACCAAGAACAATCCCACAACAACCAAACGCTACGCTGGGGGTTAAAAAAAAAAAGAACTTCGACGACTGATTCAAATTTTTGCCGGAAACCCTACCACTCAAACATTGTACGACCAAAGTTCCTTGGATTCCTCAGATATTTGCAATAATGAATCCAAGGATGGTTTTTTCAAACAACCAACAATCCACAAATTATTGAATTTTCTTCCTTTCGTTTTTTTATATGTATATGAACAAACAACAACACAACAAGAACATGAACTGAAACAAAGACACAAAAGCACGAGATAACTTAGAACAGGATTGGGTTTGTAAGAACAAGACTCAAACCTTACTATAATACCAAGATGGTGCAATGTAAACCCAACAAACACACACGCAGAAGGCAAAACAAGAATGTAAAGATAAAAGCAAGACACAAATTCAACTCAACCGAACAAAACCAACGAACTACTCTTGGAACCTTTCGGTTAGATTGTGAATAGACACATATACTAAGAAACGATCCTTAAGAAAATAATGTTTCTTGCAAACCAAATAACTAAGAAGAAAATGTTCAATTGGATTCCACCAAAAGACACAAGTTCCATAATAACAGTTTCTACGATGGGGTTGCTCACGATGGAGAAAAAAGTACACAGGCTATATTTAATATTTATCAACAACTACTTTAAAAATGAAATAGTAAGGGGCTTATGTATAAAGCCACAAGGCTCGAATAGTAAATACAGGCACAGTCGCCCTATTACACAAAGCCACGCAGGGCTGAATAAAGTTGAGTGACTCGGGCGCTTTTCTGCCTCAGGCGCAAGTGTAGCCTCGGTTGCTTCACTGCTCGGTGCCAATCTTCCAGGTTCGGACACTATCTGCCTCAGGCTTGAACTTGATTATATAGCTTCCAAATCTGGCACCCGGCCACTCACTCTTCGAGTTGCTGCTTCTTCCTGGCCACGCTAGATGAACAAGCACATCATGCAGTGTCTTGGATTGGCTTCATATGACTGGTCTCGATGGCACGAACACAGCTTGATCAGCAGGGACACGAGCTGCATCATTATAGTAGACACAATTTTGTACTGCCTATCAACAACAACTACAATAAATCCAGTGGTTTCCCATTAGTGTAAGGTCTGGGGAGGGTGATATGTACGCAGACTTTACCCTCACCAAGATGGAAAGAATGTTTTCGGTAGACCCTCGGCTAAGAAGATAAAAAATAAAAATAAATAAAGAAAGAAAAAATAAAAAAGACAACATGTCTGAGATAAAACAAGATGGAAATAACAAAAATACAGACAGAACAACTAAACAACACCCAATAGACAGAAAACAACTATAGCAATAAAGACGAAGAATAGCATAGACATACTACACATATGAATAATACTGCTACTAATATGAAAGACAACGCTCAACTACTAACTAACATTTAACCCTAATCCTCGACCTCGACGTTTTCCTATCTAGAGTCATGTCCTCGGTAATCTGAAGATGAGTCATGTCCTGTCTAATCACCTCACCCTAATTCTTCTTCGGTCTACCCCTACCTATTCGTAGACATATCATTGCCAACCCCTCACACCTCCTCACTGGGGCATCAGTACTCCTCCTCTTCATATGTCCGAACTATTACAGCCACACTTCTCGCATCTTATCCTCCACTGAAGCCACTCCCACCTCTTCCCATATAATCTCGTTCCTGATCTTATCCATCATTGTACGCCCACACATCCATCTAAGCATTCTCATCTCTGCTATGCTTGGTACTGCCTATAATAATCTGAAATTTAACTATAGGCATCAAGTTATATAAGTAAATAAATTCAAACATGTGAGGTCATTCCTTGGCCGCGTGAACACATTGATTTTGTTGATTCTATGTGTAATTGTAATTTATATGTAGCGGTCGCACTCAACCAACAAGCAAAGATAATTAAATAACTACAGTATTTTGGACTTCACAACATTATATATGAACTTTAGTTAACAAAGTGTGCCTTCATATCCTTTTTAACTATGATGTAGTTAACCAATCTTCATGCTAGTTTAGAATTCTCACTTCAAAAATAAAGTACAAATAAGATATTCTCTCCATCACAATTTATTTATCATACTTTGACTTGACACAAAGTTTAATAAAAGAATGAAGACTTTTAAAACTTGTTGTCTAAAGTAAGTCATGGATATTTGTGTGGCTATAAATGAGTCAAAAAATAAGTTTGAAATTGAATTGTTGCCAAATTTAAAAATATGACAATTTTTTTTTGACGGACAAATTAGAAAAGTATGACAAATAAATGGAACAGAGGGAGTATAATCACATGTCTTCCTACTGAAAAATAAAAATGCATGATAATGAAGACAGAAGCTCATGTGTTATCTAACTAATTGGGTTCTTCTTCCGTCATCAAAATTAGTGCGACGTATTCTTCAACTTTTCTTTTCACCAACGCAAATCAGCAGTTATCTATCAACGCTGAACAATTGTAATAGAATCCAATTTTCTAGACTGATTCACAAAAGCTAGTTAAACCCATAGTAGATAAATAAAATAAAATAAATTAGTTCAGTAATAATAATTATTAATCATCCATCTTACTTTTATCATACTTTTTATTTTAGTCGGTCTCATAAAAATTGTCATATTTTAAATTAGGAAACAATTTAACTCAAAGAAATAATTTAACTCAAACCTTTTCATTTTGCTCATTTACAGCCACACAAACATGCTTATTTTACAAGTCTGCCTTCTTTTATTTAAATTTGTGTCAAGTCAAACAATGGAAAACAAAGTGAGACAAAAGGAGTAAGAAATAAGCTACACAAAATTTTTGAAAAGAAATCTATTCCAAAGCCCCTGACCCAGAAAAAAAAAAGAGCAAAAAGAGAAATAATAATTGCAGTCGCAAAAAAAAAAAAAAAAAAGAAGTCCTTTTCGGATTAGATATTTACAACTAAGCACACAAGTTGATTATTTGCCCGTGCTCAATAAGGACTCAACAATTATTGGATAGCAGCAATAATATTAACTTATTTACTGTTTCTAATCCCACTTTTCACTCCCGTTCTTTCTCTAGCCATTCAGTTTTTTTTAAATATATATTAATTAAATTATATAATTTTAAATGCAGTTAGATATTAACTATTTATCCTTTTTATTTTAGGATTAGTCACAAATCAAGATAAGACTCAAACCATTTTAAATCCCTAATGTCAGGCAATTAAGTGTTCGTTATTTTAAGGCATTACAATCAATGCACATTGTGTGGGCAAAAAAAGTCACCTATTGTTACGGGGATATGAGTCCAGCTGGCAAGACTAGACTTATCTTACAAGTCAGCGGTCATAGAGGATACACGTCTGTTCCACGAGTTATGACCGTTTAGGCGGTACAAGCGTAGGACGCAAGGCATACATCCCACCGCCTTAGGTTTAATAGTCTTCTAGCTAGGGTTTCGTATATCTCACCGCCTTGAGTTTATAGGCACATAGCCATAGTCATTGTATTTTACCAAAATTAGGACTGAGTAATCTCTACTATTAATACCCCTCCTTACATTGTATTGTACATCAAGCGATTCACCCTCAATTTAGCTATTCTCAAGGAATATTACTACTTACTTTCTTGTTCATTACTTTTCTCTCAATTTACTTACTTTTTCCATTGTTTATACTATATTTCTTGTGACCTTTTTATAAATTTAATTATTTAACATAGACGTCAGTGTTACGCATAAACAGTTTCGCGCCCACCGTGGGGCCCAGGTAATTGTAGGAATTCTACGAGAAAAAGGCGCAGTCATGTCGGATGGCAATGGTAACATCCCAAAGAACACTACCGACGCAGTAGACGAATCTGTACAGGATCCGGCATACAGCCAAAGGATCCTACAAAGGAGCCAATCCATGTAGCCAGCAACAGCGAAGGCGATCAATCACGCGAAGGTAATTCTAAGTTTAGAGCTTTCATTGTTAATCTCATCAAAACCTTGTCAGAATGGGCAGAGCAGAACTCAGTCAACATGGTCGAGGACATATCTCAAAAGTTAGGAGTGATGCTCGTTGGATCGTCTCAGAGGCTAGCATCCTCGCGAGGACCAACGCCCGAGAACGATTAACCAGCATCTGTTCCTAATCGCAGACTTAACATGGACGCCGCTTTTGAAGGCTCAACGACAGTTAATAATCAAGACCTTAAAGGAACACCTTTCATTCAGGACATCCTAAAGGAGATGAAGGCATCCAGGGACAGATTGGTAACGTACCGGGTGCACCACATCAGGTTACTACCGTAGATGAGAAAAAGCTTTATAAGAATACATAAAAAGCAAGCACTGCATCGATCCGCATACGAAAGAACTTCCGCCTGCTGGATAACTTAAAGTACGACGGGACGACAAATCCAAATGAGCACATTGCTGTGTACTATACAGCCATCAAAAGAAACGAAATCTCTAAGGAAATCCAATCTGCTCTGGTGAAGAGGTTCGGCTCGACATTGATTAAGGCCGCCCTTGCTTGGTACACTCAACTACCAATAGGCTCCATTAAGTCATTCACCCAGATGTAGGATTTTTTCAAGAAAGCACATTATGGCGCCCGTAAACGGGAGAAGCACGTGGAGGACATCTTTGACATTCGGCAGCATGACGACGAGTTATTAAAAGACTACCTTGAAAGGTTCCAGAGGGAACGCATGGAGCTTCCTCAAGTTTCCGATAATATTGTTATGGTAGCTTTTAGCAAGAGCTTGAATTCTAAATGGTCATTAGCTACTAGGGAGTTGTAGTGGAGTCAAAGTCAACACCCTGTGACAACATGGAACGGTTTGCATCAAAGATACACAGAGAAGGTGCACTCGGGGCCTGAACAATCCTTAGCCCCCATTGTAGAAGCTCGACCGATCACCGAAGACATCATCCGTCAAGGACACAAATAGGGATATGTTGAAGAACCTAGAGTTGTAGAAAAGGGAAAACATAGTAGGAGAGACTATAGGGATGACTTCCCTAGGCCGATCGAAAAGCAAGAGGACAACAGGAAGGCTTCAACGCCACCTCACAAAGGGTCATACAGCATAGACTGGGTACCCGATAGGTTTGAAAAATTAAGATTGACCATCAACATCGTGGAGTTCGTGAGGGATCACATGAAGGACGCCCAAGTGCGTTGGCCAAGCAATATGAGGGCCGAACCTGGCAGAAGAAACAAAAAAACTTTACTGTGACTTTCGTAAGGATTATGGACATTAGGCTGCTGGCTGCAGGGCCTTGATCTTAGAAGTTATGAATCTGCTTAATAAAGGCTATTTGAGGACCTACTTACCAATAGGGGAAATCAGACTTATGCCAAAAGCATGATTCCAGAGCGACCCCTAAACCTACTAGAGCCTAAGAGGTCCATCAACGTAATAGTCGGCATCCCAACATTTCTTGATGGCTCGAAGCACGATGGGGCAGCGCTGGACGAGGGCCACACCCAAGAAGAGATGATCTTATTCAGTGACGAGAATACAATAACTGCAACACTCCTCACCACAATTTCTTGGTCATAATAATCCGAATAGAGGATACATACGTCAAGCGCGTCCCAGTCGATGCCTGCAGTGCCTTAAACCTCATTAAATGGGGCACCCTGTAGGCGATGGGAGTTGAAGGAAAAATAACGTCGAGTACACTAGCAGGCTTTAACAACTCATGCGAAAAATCTGTCGTGGAAGTTAGCCTTGCTACCCACGTCCCGGGGGCATATTATGTTTTGTCTATTCAGGTAATCAAATGAGGGGTCCCATATAATGCAATAATAAAATGACCGTGGATTCACCAGGTCAAAGCAGTGCCTTCTACTTGGCATATTCAAGTAACCTACCAAGTGCGGAATAAAAGAGATCAATAGCAATAAGGATTTAGGAAGGGAATGCTACACGACAGCGATCCTAGGAGCATCTGACCCCGAACGGGCACCAGAGGCATATCTCCCTGACACCGATAAAGAACCCAAAACCTCAATCAACAAAAATTACGATTCTGATTGTTTGGGTGATTGATGTATTTTTTTTGGGGGGGGGGGGGGGGAAGAGTAGGGCATTTGAAAGTATAATTCTTTTTACTATTTACTTTAATTAAGTCTCTAGTTTCTTTTAATTTTGATCGCAGTACTTTTATACTCATCAGTTTTGTTACAGTTTTTTAACCACAACAGTTCAGGCCTTGCAGCCTTATTTATCAATAAAACTACTGTTTTACTTAGTAAGTTTTTTACAAATTCATATCCCTCTACGATCCAAGTATTCATAGCCCCCGCCAAACTCAAGTTGAAGTAATACACTCATTTTTCATAACAAAAGTAGGGTAAACTACTCGCTTGGAGCTAAATCACGTCTAGCTCAGCCACCAGACATTATTCGTAAGTTGAACTCGTCAATTCAATAAATTTGAACCTAAATGGCGGTGGGGACGCCCGCTCGCATAATGCTAAAAAGTCTTAAAATACTCGAGTATACAAGTGTAGACGTCCTAGTTGGAACGCAAAAATGCCCCATCCTACATGGGCTGAAGTCGTCACATTATAGGCACCAAACAACCATGTATCACGGACAAAATTCAAGCCACCAAACACTGGCGCACACAGCAGACGTAATTACCCGAGCAGGCTTACTAATAAACGTTCTAGACTTTAGAACATACAGGACGTCCGAATGCCGCCTAACCTTTAGGTGCATACGCTCATGAAGGCATGACTTAGCAAAGAAATTACTAAATAAATTATTTATGGCGGAAATTAAAATCATCACAAATAAATTAACAAGTAATTTAAGTTAAAAAGCCTCAAGCGGGCTAAAACATATCATAACACCCACAAAACACGGGCAAGTGTTCAGAACTTAGATGAAAAAAAAATCTTAAGCTTCAAAATTTGGCGGGGATTTCTATTCCTCTTTCGGGGGACTTCCTTTGACGGCAACACTCCGTGAAGGGCCTGCTTCACTAGCTGAAGATTCCCCAACAAGTGCTTCATCTCCTCTTTAGCCACTAACCTCTTCAGAATCTTCTTCAGGGTCGGATCCCATCTGAGCATCTGCTTGGGCCACAAGCTCGATCAACAAAGCAATCTCAGCCTCCAGGTCCACACTAGGGTCATCACGGACTCGTAGAAATGTGGCGAGAGTGGTCGCGATGTTAGTACGACGCACCTCAGGCATGCGGATAGAATTCAAGGCATTCATCTGTTCCTCCCTAAAATGAGCGACATTGCAAAGCTTATCACGAACCTTCTCGAGGGACACCACTTTTTTTTAGCTTGTCATTCTCATGTTGAAGGAAGGCGGAAAGGCTCCTAGCATCAGAGACACTCTTTTTAGCAGCATCGATTCTTTCATCTACTCCAGACAGCTTTTGTTGCATAGCCTCTGTAGCCATTTCTAGGCAGGCCATATTATAATGCTGGAGCTGTTCCGAGAGCTTGGACTCTGTAAGGGAAGATTGAAGGGTTTCCACGGCCTATTTATGATTGCAGAACTCATTGCTTATGGCTTCATCAATGTTTTTACTTCTCAGAGATTCCATTAGATAGGCTCTGCGCGTGGTATGAAGCTCCCCTCTCAGCCATTCAACTTCTTCACCAAAGGGTTGCAGGCTAGCGACTTCTCTTAGAGGGCTTCATTCTCTTTTTTCAGGTTCTCATTCGAGCCTCCTCAATGGCGTATCTCATGATATACCATCAGCCCCTGGATGAATATTGGGACAAGTATTCAGTAGAGAGAGAGTAAGGATTCAACTCGTAAAGTGCTAAAAAATGGAGAAGGAAAGTTTACCCAAAGAGAGCACCCTGCGGTGACCTCGAGCAGCTTCTGGCAGCTATAACCAATGAGATTTCTTTGCTCGTTAGGATCGATCAACTCAGCGGTAATGTCTGCCACAACCCTTGGGGTCTTAATCACGTTAACTCCCGCAATAATGGGAATAACAACCTCGCGGGCACCATCCATGGGTTCAGCTACAGCATCTGCATCCACGGCCGCCTCCTTGTCAGGATAGCGTTGGAAAGAGTCGGTCATCTAGAGGGCCGGTGTGGGTATAGTAGGCTCTACATGTATACAAAAGATATTTACTTATGGAGTGCATAAGGAAATTATACTAGCGATATATGGAGTGAAGAATTGACTTTAAGACTGGGGCTCGAGGTGAACGGGTGGTAGCACCACTTCATCCTCCACGCAAGCTTCCTCTCCGGCCTCAAGGGAGTCATCTATCAAAGCGTAGACGGGCCAGATTCAGCACCAGCAGAAGAAGGAGTCTCAATTGCCTCAGGCTCAGGCACTCAGGGGACTTCGTCCTCACCATCAGAAATCACCAAGGGCTCATTTACAACCACCGTATTGTCAGGCTTGTAAGACCTTTTTCTCTTTAAAGAAAGGGAGTTGCTCGCCCTTTCAAATTCTCTTTCCAGACGCTCGCACATCGGGTAAGGAAGCAATGTACAGGGCTGCAATTTTAATCTCTTTCAGCAGGGGCATCTCACGGCGAGAAAACTCTATAGCAAAGAGGAAGTAATGAAGACAGTGGAAGTCAAGGATCAAAAGAGAAATTCCGAAAGAAGTAACTTACCATGGTCTTTTCCCCACCAACAATTCGCGTTAGCCAGAGATGTGAAAGTCATTGAAGTAGGGGGGTTTCTCGTAAAGATCGCAGTCTCCCACATGGTTAACTCGTCATGAGTTAATGGTATAGCGGTCACAAAATTCACTAAGGAAGATGAAAAATCAGTTTGAAAAAATAACGGACGCAGAATATACAAATAAAGGGCACGGTAAGTTAGATCTCCTGTTGAAGACCTATAGAAAGGGAAGAGAGGAAACTATGTCTGGCGTCCTCACTGCCTTATACCAGTGGACCCAACTACGATCCTTGGAGTCTTCACTGTTGGGAACCATGCCTTTCTTCCCCCATTTGATGAACATCAACATGCCCACCTTATGGAGACGGGGAGAGTAGAAAGCTAAGAAAATGCCAGAAGGAAAACTTTACTCTGGCATGGTTTTGATAGGTGATCTAACACAACCACCAATCGCCATATAGAGGGACCTATGTGATCCAGGAAGATATTGTATTGGCGGCATATCTTTTCAACGATTGAATGAACACACTCGTTGAGACGCAAAGTAAAAGGGCCACTTACAATCAAGCCTAATACGGGGTATGTCATCCCTCACAACTGCAGATGGGAATCACTCAATAGAAAGGTTTCTATTTTCACCTTCTGGTTTGGATGTCTGACCTTACATTCAGCCATCACCTTCAAAGTTAAAGGTTGCAGGAAGATAATCTTGGGCTCTGAAGTTTGCAGGAAGGAAGTTTGGTCCTTGGGCCATGGCAAAGGATAGAATTGTTGTTAAGGCTGGAAGAAGGGTTTGTCTTATGAAAAAACGCTCATGATCAATTTAAAGATCGATAAAAAACTTCTATAATTACAGCGTATATATACACGCCTAGGAGGATTCTTGGATGGGAAGCTGAACAATCTTGGTCATGTAGGATGGTAATTATGTGGGATCGGTATTATTGCAGTTTACGTAATGTGTATCCCAATAATTATAGGATATGAACAGAACAGTGGTAGTATTGGGAAGATACGTAAAAAAACCTCCAATCACGGAGGTACACATCATTGTACAAAAGATTTTGAATTCAATACAACACATGCGAAGAGATAGGGGACGAGTATTGGGTATAGTCACACCGTTACATCTTCTATCACGCTCTTTCACTTCCTGAATGCTCACGTCAGTACTCAGCAAGTGGGGGGCTGACTATGTGGGAAAAAATATGCCACCTATTTTTACGGGGATACGAGTCCAGCTTGCGAGACTAGACTTATCCTACAAGTCACCGGGCATAGAGGATAAAAGCCTGCTCCACGAGTTACGATCGTTTAGACAGTACGGATATAGGACGCAAGGCATACATCGTGCCGCCTTAGGGTTTACAGTCTCCTAGCTAGGGTTTCGTATATACCACCGCATTGAGTTTTCACGCCCATAGCCTTAATTAGCCTTTATATTTTACCATAATTAGGACTGGGTAATCTCTACTATAAATACCTCTTCTTACATTGTATTGTACATCAAGTGATTCACACCAAATCCGGCTATTCTCAAAGAATTATACTACTTACTTTCTTGTTCGTTACTTTTCTATCAATTTACTTACTTTTTCCATCGTTTATACCATTTCATAAATTTAATTGTTTAACCTAGATGTATAATATTAGGCATAAACATATATCCAATCCTCTTCCACTTTCACACATGATTCAATATCCAATATTTTTCTCCTCTCTCCTCCTTAATTAAAATTGAATAAAGATTAATATATAAAATATTAATTAAATAAATAGTAGTATATACATAATATATTAAAATATAAATACATGATATGTAATAAATGTATAATATCATACATATCATGTATCTAATAATTAAATATTAAAATATACATATTTTATATGTATATGATATTTTATCACTTTATTTTAACATATTGTGTATGTAATATTTATTCAATTAATATTTTTAACATATTATGTATTGAATATTTGTTTATTTACTTTAACACAATATATCACTTTTTGTATCTATTGTGTTTCCAATATTTATTAATTTTCATATTTGTTATTCTTATTTTTAGGCGATATCTATTTTATTTGGGTAAAATATTAAATATGGCAACTTTAAAAAAAAACTTCGCCTAAAAATCGTCCCTAAAAAGTGGGTGTCTGTTGGTATTAACCAAATTTATCTCCTGGCATATTATTTAGAATTGAATGATATTCCTTAAATTTAGGAAGAAAATAAATACTAAATATCAATATTAATATCTAATATTCCTTTATTTTTATATTAGTGGTGTGGCAAGAAAAAGTTAGTGTTAATAGATAGTAAATAAGTATATGTGGGTGCTTTTTATATAAACAACCCTTTTTATTATTCTACGGACAAAAGATGATGTATAGTTTACCCTTGATATAAGTAACAGAAATACAAAATCTAATACTCCATTATCTAAAAACAATTCATGAAATTGTCTCAGCATATGTGCCTTGAATCAGGGCGAGGTCTGATCTCTACTCTAAATTATCCGCGAATATGTCTATAAAAATTGAAACTCTTGACAAGCTTTTGTTCTTGCACACCATTTGTGGAACATTTGCATCTTCAAGTGATCAACAACAAGAAGGATAAGGCATATGTCAAACCGAAGCAGTGTTTTTTGATGTTGGGCATATTTGATGTATTTTAGATATATATTTTCCCTACCTTTTGCTTAAATTCAATGCTAAAGGGTGCCCAATATTGCTTATTTTGGATATTTTACTAACTTGGTGTGTTTGAATGACTTAGGTATGAATTGGTGAAATTTTGGAGCAAAATGGCTATACTTTTTGGAGAAGTCCGAAGTCAAAAATTGAAGTAGAAAAATGAAGAATTCTAGTGTAAAAAAATCAGCGGACTAAGAGCTTTGTAAGCTCATTGTATGACCCTTACAAGTGTCGTACATTGTAAGAGATGTTGTGAGACCGGAGAGCAGAGCATACAGAAGGTCTTACATTGTAAGAGTGGTTGTACGACCTGAAAATTTTCCATCCGAAATTGGATTACGTTAAGACGTTTTTTACTCATTGTAATTCATATATAAGCAGTCTTAAACATAATTTTAAGTATTTTTGGACTTTTGGGAGGCAGAGAAACACTGGAGATGGATTGGAGCTCAACATCTACATTGAGTTTTCTTTTCTTTTCCTTTACATAGTTTCTTAGTTCTAGAGTTGTGGGATTCTCCATGATTGTTGATATTCCTAAGTTGATCTGATTTCATTGATTTATTATATTGGGTTATTTATTCATATCCTGAGCTTAATTATTTGATTGCTTGATCAACAATTGAATACAATTTATGAACCTAGGGTTGAACTCGAAAGTGGGAACCCGAGGTTGCAATAGGATTGGATAGAGCGTGTTCCTGATCCTGGACATCGGGGAATGGTTTCACGATTAGGATAGAAATATACCTAACAGTCATGCTTAGTCACTATACAGGAGAAGCACATGCATTCTTGTTAACTCTAATTCCATAGAAGTATAGGCATTAGGTTGGCTTGAATAGGCGAGACGGGTATCGAAAGAGTCATGTGAGTAATATTAACCCTGTGATTGGTAACCCTGATAAATTGATTTAGTCATTGGTAACCCAGATAAATTGATTTAGTTAATTAACTGAAGAATTCAACAGGATTGTTAGATATCCCATGACCCTAAGCTATTATCCCTTCTTGAATCTACAATCGTGTTTTACTTGTTATTATTTTCTTGGTTTAATTAGTTAATTTTAGTTAGATAAATTCTCAACTCTTGAAACCTTCTTGCTTAGATAATTAGGAATTTTCTGATTTAGTTAGTAGTTAATCAATAGTCCTCGTGGGAACGATACTTTTCTTATCACTTTATTACTTGATCGACCGCGTACATTTGCGTGTGCGTTTGGAGCGACAAGTTTTTGGCACCGTTGCCGGGGACTTAGAATTAGCTATTTTCTAGATTAGATTTTTACTTTTGTCTATTCAAGTTTTTAGTTTAGTTTAGTTTAGTTTAGTTTATTACTTGTTAACATGGCATCTTTTAATGAAAATTGGTCGAAAGTTGGCTACTCGTATTTTGGTGCTCCTTGCATAATTTGTAATGGACGTCACTTGTGGGAAGATTTCCGACATCTTGATATCCTACGAGACTATATATCTAGTCGTTCTTCTACAATTTTTTATCGGAACTGTTGTTAATTGTGTGGTGGTAATGACTGTCCTATGTGTCGTACTCCTTCCCCAAGTAATTTTCATGATAGTACTAATATTTCTTGTGAGTTTTATAGGAGCAACAATATGCCGGATGCATCACGGTATGAGGAAAATTCTGAAGAAATGGAGATCGTGGGCGAAACTTGGCTAATGGAACAATCTCAACGATTAGATGTATGTGGGGGGTCTTCTTGATGATATTACAAGTGCAGTTAAGTGCTTTATAGAATGGAAAAGTGTGATCAAACAAGAGATCGACCGATTTGGCTTGGCTATTCATGACTTGGAGGCGAATCTGATTGAATCGATTGAGGCATCTAACCCCCAACGAGATCAATTGTTGTGGATATAGAATTTGAAGTTGAAGATGAATTTAAGAGCCAATTTGAGGAGCTAAGTATGGAGTTCCAACAGTTCGACCCAGTAGTAGTTGATGATACCAAAGTTGAGAAATTGGCACTGGAGTCAAGTGAGGAAGTGAAAAATATAATTTTTGACGACTCTAGTGTGTGTAAAGATGAGGATGTCAAGAATAATACAACCTTGGAGTTGGGGCGCATTGGACCGCATTCTATGCACTTTTGGACATTGTGTTTGGATGGAAACATGAACGCCTTCCGAGCTAATAGAAGAGTCACGGGAGGAGGAACAAGGTATCTATGTTCTAAAATTTATGATGCCGAGGAGACAAAATGATATTCCTCATTTATAAGCAAAGAGGTGCAAAATGTGATATTTAATTCTTGGTTTCTTTGGGTTTGTGACACCACCTCAAAAGCATAGTCGTAAGCTTGAATTCAATTTGGGGAGAAAATTCATATCTTCGAGGTGGAGGAAAAAGTGATAGTTGCATCCTTGTCATGCCGCGACGTTAAATCAAGTGTTTCATGGGAGGCAACCCATGTTTTATTGTTTTCTTAAGTTAGTTAGTTTTTACATTTTTAAAAAAAGTAAATAAATAAAAAAAATGAAAAGAACATAATTTTGGAACTAATGTGGTTGTTTGATTGTGTTATAGCAGGGCGTTAGTGAGGTGAACTTGGAGAATTAAGCACAGTGGCGTAAAGCAAAAATGTAGGGAAAAAGAGCAGAGTTCAGGCCCTTACAGCAAGTCTTACATTGTAAGACTTATTGTAAGCCTATGGTGCTGGGAATAAATGCATAATCAGTGGATTAAGATTTTTGCAATAGTTTTGTATGAAAATTTTTATCTCCAAGGACAAGTCTTACATTGGGCATACATTGTAAGAGTTTTGTAAGGTAAGTAAATAAGTCATCAACATACACACACTTAACAGAAAGAGAGTCATCAACACAAAAAAAGCACGCTGCTCTCTTTCATTTAACAGAAAAGCACGTTGTTCTCTTTCACACTGAAGCAACACGTTGCATCCCTTGCAAAATACCAGGTATGATCTCTTCCTTCTCAATTTCTATCTCTCCTAAGGCATTCCAGTCATCTTTAGTGCTCTCCGTGTTCAGCTTCTCCATCCCCTTTTCCCTTAGGCTTAAGTGTTAACTTCAAGTTTCATGGTGAAAACATGGTGTAAATTCAAAACATTGCTTGGTATCTACTTGTGGGGGGTGCGGTGATGCACCGTGATGAATATTACATGAAATCTCCCGGAGTTGGAAGGGTAAAACACGAAACAAATTGCACACAAGGTCTGCCCAGAATTGTGCATACCACATGTTTGACAAAATTCTCCAATGAATGTTTAATTCATTAGAATGAAGTCTTAGTAATCGAATCTTTGATGGGGACCGTTGTAAGTCTAAATTGAGTAGCGAGAAAGGTCAGGGCAGCGTTTACAGCCATGGGGTCACATGTTACGCACTTGACACGTTGTTCGTGCACGTCAAGTGTCAATTGTTTGCTCGCCATTATTGGATGCCTGTTTCGCTTATTAGGGCTGCCCTGTTTTTGTGGATCTATTAATTGATATTCCATGTTTTCTTGATGAAGTCAAGTCTAAGTGTGGGGTGCTTGCTCCCCGGTTGCGTGCACTAGGTTGTTTAAATGAGTTTGTTGGCTTGAAATATAAATTGTGCACGCTAGTGAGGAAAGTCTGAGTACCTCGATTTACCACCTCTTGTCCTTAGTGCCGTGCATTGAGCACAATGCACCATTTTAAGTGTGGGGTGGGGAACCATGAAAAAAAAATAAAAACATTAGTTAGTTTAGATTAGTGGCCGAGTCATTGGGTTTTCTTCAAGCCATGGTTCTTTCGCTAGGATGCCATTTCTTTTGAACCAGGTGTTTTTAGGAGTAGTTGTAGTAATTAGGATTTCGAAAAATGGAATGAGAAGAAAATAAAGAGTGGTAAACTTTGCTCCTAATCTTATGTGTGAGTTGTTTGATGCCGTCATATTTAATCCCTTGCATGCGAGTTGAACTTCCCTATGGACTTTTGGTATAAGTTTTGCATTGGATTGAAAGATGATCTTGTTAGTGACGCTTCGGCTCAGGTTTTTGACTCTGCTTATTGACTGAATAACATGACTTGCCTCACTGATTCTTGTTAGGAGTTGGAATTATTCCGTCTTGAGTGGTTCATGTGTCATGTGTGGTGAGGTTTTAGTATTTTTTTCATGTGCTTGCATTATTGGTCTAGAACTTGCCCTGATTGTTTTCGAGGCGAAATCCTAGGTTTTACTTGGTTTAAAAAATGATTATAGGCCTTCTTTAGCCCGTTTGAATTTTTGTAGCCTTCCGTGATGATTTGACCCTAGTCAGCCCCTTTGAGCCTTTATCTTGTTTATTGGCAACCATATCAAAAGCCTTTACCTGTGTTTGTATTGAATTTCCTATCTTTTGAACATCCTATCTCCTAGAGCACTTGCAAAAATTGTATAATGAGCTGAAAAAACTAAAGTTGGAGAAAAAGGTTGGTTATATTGTGAATGTGGTGCCAGTTAGAAGTGAAAGAATTGCTTGTGAAAATAAAAAAAAAAAGTAAAAATTGAAAGAAAAAAAATTATATGATTGTCTGGCCAACAATCAAGTAAAAAAAATTGAAGCTTGGAAGAAATAAAAATAAAAAGAAAAAAGAAAAAAAATGAGCATTCTTTGCGAGCTAAAAAAAATGTGCAATGATGTAAATACAAATGGCAAGATTATAGCTTGATTTATATTGAAGAAGGAAAGCCATGGTTGAGAAGGAAGTATGTAATTGAGGTTTAAATACGTTTTATAATTGCTTAGGGAGGTGTTAGTCACTTTTATCCATATATTTATCCTACCCGCCCCCTAGCCAACATTACAAACTTGATAAAGTCCTATTTAATTCTAGACCGAGTGTACCTACATTAGAGGAGAATTACAAGACGGGCAAGCTTATGGTACCATTTTGTGGCACTTGAAGTTCTTTGTGAGTGTGAGCGAATTCTTTCTATCTTAGGCGTCCATTATAATAAATTTGATCTATTTGTGTGTGATTGAGACTAGGCCTTGATTGGTGAGGGCAGATGGACTATGAGAGATATGAGCTTTTATTAGGCTACCTAATTTTGAGCAAGTGAGCATGTTGTGAGTAAGTTGGTGTGTGGAGTCGATTTTGAGGATTGGTTGTTGCTACTTGATTGTTTTGATAATTCTTGCTTTTAAATGTATGAGTCATAAATATGAGGAAGTTGTGTGCTTATATGCATGGTTATTAATTGGTGGTATCAACCAAACTCATAGGTGATTGAGTTAATTGTTTAGAAGTATTGTTGGATTGAATTGTTCGAGTTCGAACAATAGTTTAAGTGTGGGGTGTTGATGTTGGGCATATTTGATGTATTTGAGATATATATTTTCCCTACCTTTTACTTAAAGTCAATGCTAAAGGGTGCCCAACATCTCTTATTTTGGATATTCTACTAACTTGGTGTGTTTGACTGACTTTGGTATGAATTGGTGAAATTTTGAAGCAAGATGGCTATACCTTTTGGAGAAGTCCGAAGTCAAAATTGAAGTAGAAAAATGAAGAATGCTAATGTAAAAAATCAGCGGACTAGGAGCTTTGTAAGCTCATTGTTTGACCCTTACAACAGTCATACATTGTAAGAGATACTGTGAGACCTGAGAACAGAGCAGAGCATACAGAAGATCTTACATTGTAAGAGTGGTTGTATGACCTGAAAGTTTTCCATCCGAAATTGGATTAGGTTAAGACGTTTTGTATTCGTTGTAATCCATATATAAGCAGCCTTAAACATAATTTTAATTATCTTTGGACTTTTGGGAGGCAGAGAAACACTGGAGATTGATTGGAGCTCAACATCTACATTGAGTTTTCTTCTCTTTTCCTTTACATAGTTTGTTAGTTCTAGAGTTGTGGGATTCTCCATGATTGTTGATATTCCTAAGTTGATTTGATTTCATTGATTTACTATATCGGGTTATTTATTCATATCCTGAGCTTAATTATTTGATTGCTTGATCAACAATTGAATACTATTTATGAATCTAAGGTTGAACTCGAAATTGGGAACCCGGGGTTGCAATAGGATTAGATAGAGCGTGTTCCTAAACCTGGGCATCGGGGAATGGTTTCACGGTTAGGATAGAAATATACTTAACAGTCATGCTTAGTCACTGTACACGAGAAGCGCATGCATTCTTGTTAACTCTAATTCCATAGACGTATAGGCGTTAGGTTGGTTTGAATAGGCGAACAGGATATCGAAAGAATCCTATGAATAATATTAACCCTGTGATTAGTAACCCAGATAAATTGATTTAGTCAGATTAACTGAAGAATTCAACAGGATTGACAGATATCCCATGACCCTACGCTATTATCCCTTCTTGAATCCAAAATCTTGTTTTACTTGTTATTATATTTTTGGTTTAATTAGTTAATTTTAGTTACATAAATTCTCAACTCTTAAAACTTTCTTGCTTAGATAATTAGAAATTGTCTGATTTAGTTAGTAGTTAATCAATAGTCCTCGTGGGAACGATACTTTTCTTATCACTTTATTACTTGATCGACCGCGTATATTTGCGTGTGCGTTTGGAGCGACACTTTTGTTTAATGGGTTCTGACTAAACGAATATATCCATATCCTTACTATTTTGTACTCCCTTCGTTCCACTTTAGATGAACCCATTTGACTTTGCACGGAGTTTAATAAAGAAGGGAAGACTTTTGAAACTTGTGATCTAAAATAAATTATAGATATTTGTGTGGCTATAAATCATCTAGGGATAAGTAAAAGTGAAAATTTCTTTCCAAATTTAGAAAGAAGTCATTCTTTTTTAAACAAACTAAAAAGGAAATAAGTTCATCCTTTTTTCAAAGGGAGGGAGTAGGTAATTATATACAAAGTCTACACCAGGCTTAATGGCCAGCCTAATTTTATATGTAGGTCTGCTACTGGGCCAGAGGATTAAACATAGAGAAACTACATAAGGATAAGTCGTACAGATATTGTGCTTTACCAATCAGAAGAGAAACCATCATAAAGAGAGTAACAATTTATGAGATTACTCCAAGTGCATTAGCTGAGACAGAATGGATAACAAGCAGATAATAAAGACATACTATTCTTTTGTCCATTGACTTCAAGAAAAAACGCACATTTATTTGATAAAATAGCTCAGCTACTTAGCTATCCCTTGGGAAGTTTACCATATTTAAGAGAATGAGACACTCTATCTCGAGATGCAGTAGAGTGTGGTCCAAATATATTAAGAAAACATAACAGCTTTATGTGCAAAAGTTTCTTCTCTTTTTTTAGTACATGGAGAAGTTTAAGGCAATTAGAGATGTTCAAAGAAAGATCAAAGCTCAGTTATTAAAATTTCATCAATAAGAGTATCATTTTTTCTGATAGATAAACGTACCTTTTATTTTAATAAAAGAAAGTTAACAACCAATCTAGTGATCAGTCAAGTCTAATGCACAAGGAGATCAACAACGGCCATGTTGTTCATCGATGAGAATATTAATGTTATATTTCCTTTTAAGATATGTAGCAAGTTATAGACCAGTTTTCCTTTAAGAAATTGCACTATTGATTTCGGTTTCCTCTTATCACCATTCTAGAAAATGACTAAGCTTCGGCCAGACACTTTGTTGGTTGGATATTCTGACTTATTTTCCTACCTAGCTTAACATCAATGTTTACCTAATAATATGGTCAAACATTCTTAATCAGATGGCCAGAATAGCTTTTATTCCGAGTGGAAGAGGTGGATGAGAGATCAACATACATAATAGAGCATTTGGAGAATTGCATTAACAAAAGTCACAAAAATCTTACAAGCTGGCTATAAATTAATGCTCTCTAATCCTCTGCCTAACAATAGAGGTGAGCGAAGGTAAATTGGTAATCTCATACCACACTGGCCACATATCGAGAGAACCAAACAGTATCACCAGCAACAGTTAGCAAGTGTAAGAGGAAATAGGAACAACAAAACGTAAAAATAGGAAAAGGAAAATCAAAATAACAGAAAAAGAGACCTTTTTTATCAATTCGAAGCCTGGCAAAATCATAAGAAATACACAACTGACATGTATAAAGGAAAGAAAACAGCGTATAGGCTTTCGACGAACCGGAGAAGATGGGATCATGGGACAAGAAAGAAGTTGAACATAGAGAAATCAGCTCAAATGACACGATGTGGACACGTGCTAGCTAATTGAAGTACAACAGAATAACTTTTACATGACTAACTTACCACTTAAGATGTAGAATTTTACTTTTAAGCACACTCGCCGAAACTCTTCATGTTTCTATAATAATTTATCTACTGCTCCCTCCGTTCCACAACGGATGTGGAGTACTAGTTTCCTTATTACTCCGTTAAAAAAGAATGATACAATTTCATATTTGGAAATAATTTAATTTTAAACTTACCATTTACCCTTAATGAAAAAGTTTATTGCCACACATTTAGCTATGACTTATTCTAGACTACAAGTTTCAAAAGTCTCCTTCCATTTCTTTAGTTCCGATACAAGTTAAACTAGGACATCTATTGTAGAACGGAGGGAGTATATATCTACTAGTTAACGTTAGTACATGCTGAGCACGGATTTGATAATCACTCTTTTCGTTCTAGTTTATGTGTCAGCTTTATTTTTTATTCTGTTGTCAAAAAAGAAAAACAACTTTGAATTTTATGAATAATTTAACGTAAATTTCTCATTTTCCCATTAATAAAAAGTTTTTAAAGCAACATACATCGTACAATTATGTTTGTGAGTATAATTTTCTGAAATCTCAGTATCTTTCTTAAATTTCATGCCTATCAGTTTTTTTTTAACACATAATGAAGCATATTTTATGATGTATTCTTTTGCTCGTCTTTTTGTTTTTTTATTGCACTTAACACTTTATCTAATTTAGGGATCGTTACTAATTTTTGTGATTTAAATTGTTGTTCATGAGATATTATCATAAACAAGTTATGTATCACATGATATATTGTTTTCTTTCACTTAGTGGCTTTTCTCCTATCTCTTTTTATTTTATATCGTTAACTGGTTGGAGATTATAGATTTTATAATTGTAATTGCTTCGTCGTCAGACAATAAATTATTTAAATACTTAAAATATTCAGTGCTCAATCTTCTCTTTTTATTTCAAAATTCATAAGTTAAGAAAAAGCCTATTTTAAGTCATATATTGTTGATAACGTGTTACAATTAATTAAAAAGCCTAACATAAAGTTGAATATCTTATTATTATATTATCTTGCATTCATTTTAATGTTCAATAGATTCACGTTATTGATGCTGTCTGACAGAGAAGTCAACCTCCTCTGCCATTATTTTTCACCAAATTCATGTTACAATATTAATTTTAATCTCTTTAGGCATATGTACTTGGGTTAGAAAATACTTGATTTCTATATGTTTCTACTAAGAAAATTGTGTTTATATATTTTTTAGCCTTATATGCCTGAGACTTCCAAGTTAACCTAAGTAGGAGTATAGTTTTTTCCGTACATCTCCTTTTCAAGTATATATTGGGTACAAAAGTTAAAGAAGGCAGCATGTGACACCCTTGAATGCAAACCATACGCTCCAAATTATTTATAAGAGAAACAAAATAATAAATGGTGGAGATCACAAGTGTGTGTAAAGGCACACATTTGGTCAAACCGCTTTGAACCTTCGACGTTGTCAAAGTTGTCTCTCAAACCTTCTCTTCCATGTCGTCGGAGAAATTACTCCAATTAATCCTCTTTCCTCTTTTATTCATTGATGAATCATTGCTTGAAATAATAATTTCAACAATTCTAATACATTGTTCTCTTATAATATATTCACTATTCTTCTAACAATATAAAATATTAAAAATCTTCTTCTCAAAGTGACTTTCGCCCTTTAGTCAATTTCAGTCTTCACCTTTATAAATATATATAAATTGGGTTTAGCCAATTTTTAGGATTTTTAGGGTTCTTTTTGTGGATATTAAGAGAATAATCAGATCCATAAACTTGGTGTCAGCTAGTACACGGGTCCTTTTACAGTAACTGAGAGTTCAATTATCGTCTAGTTGTATTTTCGTTGACTTATCTATATGGCTGATCTTCTGACTTCTCTTTGTTGTAAGTCAATTTCGTCGGCTGTGGGGTTTGTCAAAGGTTGGAAAGTTCACGAAAAGATTGAGGGTGTATTGAAAAAGCTGGCAAGTATACCCCTCATTTATTAAAGTAGGCGGAGGGTATTATGGCTATAAATACATGTATATCCAGTAAAACAAAAAAGGTACACAATTTATTTCAGCTAGTACCCTACAGTCATAGGAGTCAATATTCAAGTTTATTGATTTACCCCAATAGAAAGCATGCAGCACAACCAAGAGCTGGTTAACTGTTTCTTATATATTATATAAGGATGTAGGGATATGGAAAACAATCAACCATTCAAAAAAAGTGTATCGTTCTACTAATAGGAGAAACAACTACTTGTTCCGGAAAAAATGGCCACTGTCGAGGAAATTCGTAAGGCACAACGGGCAGAGGGACCTGCCACGGTCTTGGCTATCGGAACAGCCAATCCTTCCAATTGTGTTGATCAAAGTGCCTATCCTGACTTTCTTTTCCGTATCACTAACAGTGATCATAAAACTGAGCTTAAGGAGAAGTTTAAACGCATGTGTAAGATGATTTACTCACCTTTTATGTTACGTTTTTTTTTAATGTTATCTTCATTGCAGAAATTCAACAAATCTAAGTGCTTTTTTAGCATACTTAACCATATTGTCAGGTTACTCTGAAAAGTAATTTTGGAAAATTCGAGTGTTTTTTAAGAATGCTTGACCATATTGTCAACTCATTCTGAAAATTACTCCTACTTATTAAAAATTATTAAACTCCCCCGTTCTTAAAACGATGATATAATTTTTTATTAGCCATTAAAAAAAAAGAATAACATAATTTAAAATTTAAAATAATTTAGCCTTAAACTTTTTATTTTATTCTTAATGAGATCTATAGCTCATTTTTTACCATAAATTTCAAAAGCAATCATCTTTTCCTTAAACTTCGATCCAAATCAAATTATGACCTTCTTTGTCGAATGAAATAATTAGAAGAATAACACTTTTATTGGCCAAATCATTTGAAAATTACTTATGTTGATAGTCTGTGCTTAAACGTGATTTTAAACATCAAATACCGGTAACAGATATGCACATAAACTCTCATATATTAATCAGTTGGCTCATAAAAGTTAGTTAAACACTTAATTTTGTCGCTAAAGATTTGTTATACTAAATAAATATATGAGCCCGCATATTTTGATTCGTCATTTCAAATAAATAGAGAAGCATATTTATACCAATTTAAGAACTTAAAGATTATAAAATTATGTTACTATAACATATATAAAATAATAATATGCAAGTTTAATAGATATTCTGAAATTAGAAATTAGCTACTAATTATGTTTGGCAATGATCAACTTTAGATATGGATAATTTTGTCCTTAAAAGATAAAAGCACTAAAGTTTGGGTGAAGCTATTTTTTTTAAGCTTCTGCTTATAAGTTATAAGTTGAAAAATAACTTCTCCTACCATCTACCATCATTTATTTCTTCACCAAAATCCTGACCAAGTTCCTTCGTTCTTCAAATCGGGAAAATGCTTTCTCCGATAAGATAGGAAAAAATATTTCCATAACTCCAAGCAATTGTCTCTTCCTTACCGTTTTGAGACCCTACCCCTTCATACCCCACCCACCCCTCACCCTCCACCTACCTCCACATTCATAGTGTTTGTCTAGATTTTTTTTGTATTTTTATATATAAGACAATATTTTCTACTTAAAATAAGTAAGAAAAATCACTTTTACTAGGAAAAGATATTTTTTTTCTTGCCAAACACATCATAAATCGTCTTTAACCTCCTACCGCTAGTACTAAAAAGCTAATGGCAGTTAAAACCTAAAACCATCAGCAAAACAGAAGTGAACATATACACTTCGGATACAAGATTATGGGCAAAGAAAGGAGGGTCACTCCGCACAAATTAGCTTTAATTTCAAAAAGGAATTTGAACCAATGTTGAAATAATTGCATTAGATTCACCATTTTGTTCAGTCGAAGATTAACATATGCTTTTTTATTTTGTCTAATTTTAAAATTAGCAATTCCAGCCTTGTCGATTATGAAAACTCCTATAGCTGCTTTAAGTAGGTGTTGGACACTTAAACAAAACACTTAGTCCGGCCAGAAAGAGAATTTGCCTAAATGAGTTGAACAAAACACATGGCAATCCTACTTAAACATCGGCATTTGCGCTATAGGCAAAATTTGTCAAAATAGTTTATGCATTTACTTAACGTCAATTACATACTCCCACCGTTCCATAATAAATGTACTCCCTCCGTTCCACTTTAAATGAATCTATTTGACTTTGCACGGAGTTTAATAAAGAGAGAAGACTTTTGAAACTTGTGGACTAAAATAAGTTATAGATATTTGTGCGGCTACAAATCATCTAGGGATAAGTAAAAACGAATATTTCTTTCCAAATTTAGAAAGAGGTCATTCTTTTTTAAACAGATTAAAAAGAAAATAAGTTCATCCTTTTTTAAACGAAGAGAGTAATAGTTTTCTTATTAGTTCGTTCCAAAAAAAATAAGTGGACGTGTACACTTCGGATACAAGATTATGGGCAAAGAAAAGAGGATCGCTCTAAATTAGCTCTCAAAAAAGGAGTTTGAACAAATGTTGAATCTAATCGCGTCAGATTCATCATTTGTTCCGTCCAGGATTAACCTATATTCTTGTTATTTTGTCTAATTCTAAAATTAGCAATTCTAGCCTTGTCCATTTTAAAAGCTCCTAAAGCTGTTTTATCACTTATTCACTTTTATGAAGGTGTTGACCATTTTAAAAAATACTTGTCCGGCTAGAAAGATATTCTGCCTAAATCATGAATTGAATAAAACACATGACAATCCTACTTAAAATCGGACATTGCGCTATAGCCAAAATATGTCAAAATAGTTTATGCATTTGTTTAATGTCAATTACATTTAGATTTTCCTCTTTCTCAATTTAACAGATCGAAACCATCCTTAAGAAAAGATATATTTCATCTTTATTAAAACTTGATGGCATTACATATACACTACTTTGTCTCTGAGTGAAAAAACAAGTTCTAAGATATATGGTTTATTTTACACCATGAGCATCAAAATTCTTGTTTTTTTCTAAAATTTCGTGTATGTTCAATTTCAAACTAGACCACAGGTGCAACGGTGAGAGTAATTCATCGTCATTTTGGAGATTGTAGTAATATATATTTGAGCAAGGGGATAATTGATAAATATACCTGCACTTACTTTTAGTGTTGGATAATGGATATATGCATGTTTAACGTTTGTTATGTCTCTCTCGCTCACTCTATCAACCTATATATATATATGCAATAGTATATAAAGGGAATTATAAATTTTGACTAGCTGTATGCATGACTTTAAGATTGATCAATCCTTTAAGCACCTTATAAGAGATGTTGGGTGAGAGCTCATCTAATTATATATTAGTATTATGTTTTTAGTTAGTGTTGGTTTACATGCATTCTCCATATATATATGTTGCATGCAGGTGAAAGATCAATGATTAAAAAGAGGTACTCGCACTTAACAGAGGAAATCTTGAAAAAGAACCCTAATATTTGTGAATACAAAGCACCTTCTTTTGATGCTAGGCAAGAGATAGCAGTTGCTGAAGCACCAAAACTCGGAAAGAAAGCCGCAGAAAAGGCCATAGAAGAATGGGGTCATTCTAAGTCCAAAATTACCCATTTGGTTTTTTGCACCACTACTAGTGTTGAAATTCCAGGGGCGGATTACCAACTTACCAAGCTTCTTGGACTTCGTCCATCAGTTAATCGATCCATGATGTATCAACAGGGTTGCTTTGGTGGAGGTGCTGCTCTCCGATTGGCCAAGGACTTGGCTGAAAATAACAAGGGTGCTCGGGTCCTTGTTGTTTGCGTAGAGATCTGCACTGTGATGTGCTTCCATGCCCCACGTCATGATGACACCGATGAGTTGGATGTTTTGGTTGCACAAGCTCTCTTCGGTGATGGGGCATCAGCAGTCATTATTGGTTCAGATCCAATACTAGCAATTGAGAAGCCTTTATTTGTTCTCGTATTCGCAACTCAAACTTTTATCCCAGATAGTGGACATGTAATTTGTGCTAACCTCACAGAGGCTGGGCTGATATCCCATATACATAAAGATGCTCCAATACTAATCTCACAACACATTGAGAGGAGGCTAATAGAAGTATTCCAACCTTTGGGCATTTCTGATTGGAACTCTATCTTTTGGGTAGCTCATCCAGGTGGACGTGCCATTCTGGACCAAATTGAATTGAAGTTGGGGCTAAAGCCTGAAAAACTCAGGGCTGCAAGGCATGTCATGAGCGAGTATGGAAACATGAGTAGTGCATGTGTTTTGTTTGTTTTGGATGAGATGAGGAAAGCCTCTATGAAGCAAGGGTTGGGTACTACTGGTGAAGGTTTCGAGTGGGGTGTGCTTTTTGGTTTTGGGCCTGGACTAACTATTGAGACAGTTGTCCTCCACAGTGTTTCTACTAATTAGTTTGAGGTTTATACGGTCGGTCGATTCAAGTTTGAGTTGTTCCTTTAATTAGCTTTAGTTCTCTTCTATTTGGTGTTATGTTTTTATCTGTTTCTTAAGAAATACTCCGTCCCAATTTATGTGGCGACCTTGTTAAGTGTCAATTTTACCCTTGAAAAACTAAGAGAGAGAACATTTGAGTAATAAAAAAGTTGTTGGTATGTTTAAAAGTATGTAGGGCCCAACAAGAATAAAATAGAGATAGTGCATTAAATTAAATAATTGTCAAATAAAGAAAGGTGCCACTTATTTTGGGACAAACAAAAAAGAAAATGGTGCCACATAAATTGGGACGGAGGGAGTAATAAACTTCACATAACTGGCACTGCTTATGTGAAGATATTTATTAATTAGATAAATAGATTTTACGAGCAGATTCACTAGTAAGCACAACTAAAATAAACCTTCATCCATTGGGCATATTAGAGGAAAGGAAAGTAGAAAACTCTAACTTTCTTTTCCCATGAATGGTAGCGGCGCCATGAATTTGCGGCAGAGGATTTAAAAATTGCTACAATATAACACCTATGAATTGAATATGTGACCTAACTCTAATGTAAATTTCACTTTTAAGTTTGTAAGAGATCCACCCTGTTCATTCAATCTACACGTTACTATAACTGTTGGATTTATCTGAATAAAGAGTCCACCCATAAAGGGGTGCTCTTAATGTCTATCCAGGTAAAATATAAGTTATCTGATAGAGTCCTACAAGAGGACAACTACTGTATTATACAGTTATAAATACAGTAGTAATAGGCTCAGATAAACACACAGATTTTCTCTAAAGCTCTTCCTATCTCTCTCTCTCAAATAAACTAGTGTTTAGACTGTGGATAAAGGGGTTGATCCGTCAAGCACGTGACAACCACCGACGGCCAGTAATTCCAGCCACGGTTCAAGATCCTACCGCTTCCGCTTACGAGAACAACAAGTAAGTTCTCGGTTTATGTTTTAACAATCTATTTAGTATAGATTTGTTGTTATATGAATATATGCATATTTGTATGTATCCTACATAACAAAAAATTTCCTCCCTCTCTTCCAATTTATGTGATAATATTTTTATATTAATTTATTGCAATAAAAATGACAATTTTTTAAATTTGAAAATAGTTTAACTTTAAAAGGTTACTACATTACCTTTAATTAAATAACTTACAACCACATAAATATATGTGGCTTATTTTAAACCACAAATCTCAAATATCTTTCTTTCATTCTAAAACTCTGCACTAATTCAAATTATGACATATAATGAAACGAAAGAAGCATCTGTCAGAACTAATTAGCTAATAGGTATACACAAAAATGAATTAATTTATGCTATATCTAATCATACTCAGGACCGACAGCTTTATTATTATATCTAGACCCCATTGGAAAGGCAATTTGGAAATCAGTCTCATCTAAAATTTCATTTTTCCCCTTACACTGTCATAAAAATATAGATTGGTGGGAAAATTAGGTCATGTTTCCACATTTGGTCAAATGGTTACTTGGTCCCTTACAAATAAGTACTCCTTCCGTACCAATGATTTTTACCTTGCATAAACACCTTTAATAGTTTATCACTTCCTTTAAACATATTTTCATTTCCTTTCTTTTTCTAGCCAATTAGTAGTATTTATGTGATCCTTTTTGTATATTTAATCTTTATTATCTTGTCCCTCTATCAAGCATTAATTTTAAGGAGTAGTACTTACCAATTAGTTATCAGATTAAAGTAAAATATAAATCTAATTAATCAATTGTTAGCCTATTAATTACACTATCCTCATATTTTAGATGAAATTACGAATGTGCAATCATCAATATTTTTAGCCTACTTGGTAGGTAGGGGTGTACAAACTAAACCAGTGAACCAAATCAAACTGGCAAATCAAACTTAATCGAGAACAAAACCGACTAGAGGAATTAACATAAACTACATCTTTAAAGTATATATATTTCTATAGTTTATTTCAGGAAAAAATCGAACTGACACCAAACCAAATTGACATTACATATATGTTATATTCAATTTTTTAGACATAAAAAATAGTGGAATTAACATAAACACCATCTTTAAAGTACATATATTACTATATACAATTTTTCAGGAAAAAACCAAACCGGCACCAAATCAAGCTGATATTAAATATATCTTATTTTTAATTTTTTATACATAAAAAATAGTGAATTAACATAAACACCATCTCTAAAGTACTTCTCTTTATTATGCAGCAAGCACTTAAAAGATCCTCACCAAAACCATTTTTGAAAATTTAATACTGTATATCTATAGTTTATTTTTAAAAATATCACTTTCATATTCTCAATAGAATCTCCTAATTCAATTTGTATTAGATATCTCTATCTTTTAAAATCATCTTCTTTTATCCCTTAAAATAGATATTCTAGTCAATAATCCACCAATCATCCTCAAAAAAATCTTTCAAATATCATAAAGGACACCATGTAAAATTAAATATATGTATATATAGTATAATCAATATATGTTATTATTAAGATATTATATGTTTAGTAAAAGATATGTGCACGATTAAAATATTTCACCTATGCTATCTTTATTTGTTTTATTAATAAATTTTGTGGCTAAATTTTTTTATTGTATTATTTACCTGAGAAAGCACCATGAAATAACTGCTTGCCAAGAAAAAGTCAAATCATCTGAATAAATCAAATAAAATCGAGATAGAAAAATCGACTTTATTTGATTTGATTTGATTTGATTTGATTTGGTTTATAGATTTTAAAATCCGACATAATTAGTTTGGCTTGATAAATAGAGAAACCAAACCAACCCAACCAATGTTCACCCCTATTGGTAGGAACAAATACTATTTCTGTAACTATCTTTTTATTTTGTTTAAAAAAATATTATTTGTTTTTAATTTTCTTTCCACTTACTTTTATGTTCTCTTTGATTATCTTTTTTATCATATTATATTATATTATATTATATTATTATTATATTATTATAAAAGCATGAATCCTCAAAATTAAAATGTGAAAGACCATATTACCCTTTTTATTATCAATTTTCATTATCCTTCACTTAAGTATTTTTGTTAATTTAAAAAACTAAGATGTTGCATTATTAGCGTATCAAAGAGTAGTTATAATTGCGGTAATTACAAGGAGTCGCAACCTCCCGGTAGGTGAGGGGAAAAGTCACCTTTGCTTATGTATATGGTGGTTGCGTCATGATTTATTTTATTCCTAATTCAACTGTTCTTATGTGTTGGATTGTGCTATGGTCTCTCGATCGGCCGCTTCGATTCTTGGCTTTTGCGGTGACTTCCATCCATCAGTTTAGAGGTGAAGCTTTGCTTTTATACAGACAAATACAATCAGGTTCTCATATCTCTATTTTTTCTTTCACTTAGATTAACATATATTAAAAAGGTAACAGCTCTATAGCATATTAAAAAAATTAATTAAGTGTGCTTCATGTGTCCCTTTTATGTTGCATGTACTTTTTTTTTTAAAAATGGTAGGTATTGCTACTTGGTAATTCAACTAATATCATGCTTATGGTAATTGCTTGGCTACAATTTTTATATTCAGGCGTCAGCAAGTTGCAATCAATCATGACTGCAGGGAACAAATTCCTGGAATTTTGTTGAAAAATATTAACAATAAGCATTCTAAATGAAAATGTGTCTACTAATTAAGGATTGTTTTCTTTCATAATAATGCAAACACCAAGTATATTAAAATACAATTCAGACATTACTTTTTACAGAACGGCGTGCAAATTCATGGAGGATGGCAAATTCTTCTACAAATCTCATTGTGGGATAGTCTTTGGAAACTACAACGAATCAACGTGAAGGCTACATACACGTTTGAGCTATGGAATATTGAAAGGCATTATACAAAATTAAAGAGCAACCAATAATCATGAATAAAGATTTTATGTAGATAGGTTATCTTTTGTTTGAATTTTTAGGGTAGTCATATTCGGATATACAAGCTAAAGTTAATCAAGACTGCAAAAGGATAGTTGCGCAAGAAGTTCACAATTGATGCATCACTTTCTTTTGACGGAGTTTCCTTGAATGAATATTCACAAAGCAAAGTGTTTAACTTTCTTCTACTTTTGACTAAGAAGATAGCCAAATAGGTCGACTCAATACCGAAGCAATGAATTGGGGTGTGTGTGGGGGGGGGGGGGGGGGGTTGTTGCGGGTTCTACCTTCTTAACTTTACTTAAAATTTATTTTTTTATTATAATTATGTAATCTATCTTCATAGAAAATTACCACTTGGATAGACGACCCCCGTTTTGTGAAGATCTTTAAATGCATATTTGTTGTGTTAGGAATGACATTTGTTAATGTTATAATTTACTTTGTTATGGCGTTGCTATGAAAAAACCATTAATTGAAAGTATATACTACGGTTACATGTGTTAGATCATCTCAAATGTAACTTTCACGTTGAGGAATAACATGAAGTGTTTAATAATTATCCGGAAGACTCTGTCATGAGAATGACTAATATTGACTTAGAAGTTATTTAAAAGTTGACAATCTTTGATGGAATTTGAGTTTCCACTCGTGTTATGAAATTCATAGTATATTATGTATGATATATAATATTTTATTTGGGTAGATAACACACCAATCACCTTGGATGATAAATTTATGTGGTGTTATGTCCAGACTGTCCTTGAAAAAAACTATGCTTTATGATTTGGTATGTTCCAGTTTTCTCATGCTTTAACTATCTGACCAAATAACTTTCATGCATTCGCATTAGTTTAAATTTGTATTGTTACTGCCAATGGAAATTATAATGATGAGCTTGGCATAAAGAGAATATAGTAAGTTTCTTTTTTTTTTTTTTTTGGCTATAATGTAGTTGATGTGAAATGCTATCAAGGGTGTTATCTTACCTGTAAGTACAATGGTGACTAACCTATTTGCACTAAAGAATATTGTGTGCATATTCATTATTTAAATTATTGCTAACATGATGGTCTTAGTGAATTTTTATCTTAGGTGTTTAAGTAACTAATATTTTAGGATCTTTTATCTTAGGTGTTTAAGTAATTAATATATATATATATATATATATATATATATATATATATATATATATATATATATATATAGAGAGAGAGAGAGAGAGAGACACACACACACACACACACATATACAGATACAGTCAAACTTCGGTATAACTGCCACTCGTTTTAACAACATTTCAGTATAACGGCATAATTTCTCCATAAGTGATTTTTTATGTTATATTTTACCTCTCTATAGTAGTAGTCTACCTATAACAGCAATGGCGTTCATTGTAGCGGTACACTCTTTGTAAAATTATCTCTATAACAATCATACTCAAATATTGTGTAATAATACTTTGTAGGAGATACATTATATATAAAATAATATAGTCCAAATCTCATCTCATAACACCAATCAATCAATGAATGCCTACAAATTATATGGAGTTTGGCGCAATACTTTCAATCCTTGAAACTTTTACTGATGAAGAGATTATTGCATAAGTCAATGAAGTGGAAGAACAAGAAACAACAAAGGCAAAAAGTGACAAATGTAAGCGTTGATGAAGAGAATCAACTTACTGCTACTTGGGATGAGATAGAAGAGTCGAACTGTTAAACTCTTAAAAATCCTTCAAAGGAAAGCAATGGAATACCCTTTTGCTGAAAGTGTGGAAATAAATATTTGCCAATTCAAGTGTTATAATTTCACTAAGAGACTGAAATTTACAAAACAACATACAATTGCAGAATTCTTACGTCAAACTTGGTTTTCTTAAATTTTCAATTAGTTGCAAATGTATATGTTCTTTAGATTTTAATTTTTTGTCTGTACGGTACAACTAGTTATAGATTTATTAATAATATACTAACCTTTTCAATTTTTAATAAATACAAAAGTTTATTGAAATTTTAAATTTAACATGTTTTTCATTTTTGTTTGTAACATATAAAGTACAAACAAATAATTTTTTTGCATACTTTTTGTTTATAATAGCTAAAGGAGATCTAGACGTCAAATGACACTATACACATGTAACAACATCTCAGTATACCAACCATGAAATTTTCACACATAATGCCACTATAGTGAGATTTGACTCGGTGTGTATGTGTGTGTGTGTAAATATATATGTATGTATATAATACTAAAGTTGTTCAGAAATATTACAACCCATCGTAATGCTTCGTAGAGCATTTAAATAGCCAAGTCTGGCAAGATTAGTACAAACATATTCAAACATAGACTTAGTACATAATATTTCCTCCTTATCTACTGATAATCTAGAATCAAGGGTAGGAGGAGGAATTACTAAGTTTTCTAGCATGTTTTCCTTGGGTTGGTTGAGTACTGCTTATGACTAAAAGTGGGCTGCCCCATTTGCTTCTCTGAAGATACGTCGAACCTCTGGCATCCCCATTTCCTGCATCAACAACCTGCAAGCATGTAAAAGAGATTTATGAGGGGGATAATCATGAGCATAAATGTCTACTAACTTCGTTGAATCAGTATCGATTTGCAGTGGTTGGATATTGAGTTGACGAGCATATTCCAAGCCTTGTTTCAAGGCTAGTAGTTCAGCATGCAGAGGTGAGCTTGAATATACTTGCTTATGAAATCTAAAGATCCTATCTCCCCTGTAGTTTCTAAATACACGCCCTTATGCCTCCTTTCTACTTCTTGAATTATAAGCTTTATCCGTGTTAAGCTTGTACCAACCTTGAGGAGGTTTAGTCCAACATATATTGACCATAATATTGTTGTCGATGTGACTAGGTCTATCAGTTATATACTTATATTCAACGGCACGACCAACAGTAAACTTGCTAGCTAGAAAGTTGTTTGTGTTGTTCTATAAGTTATTGTTCCTATTAACCCAAAGAAAAGAGCCAATGATTATCGCCATGTGATAACTCTGTAATCAAAAAATTAATATTTAGCTCTCGCCAGAGTTTTTGAGCCATTGGGTAGTTGAAAAAAATATGTATACAGTCCTCCACCTGGCCACAAAAATAACAACTGTTATCAACTTGCACACTTATATGACTCAAATAAACTCTAGGAGGGACTCTATTATGCAAATAAAGCCATAAAAATATTTTATATTTTAGGCAATGTTTTTAGTTTCTAAATCAAGGTAAACTCCATTTTGGAGGGTTGGTCATTATTGATAAGTCTGAACATAGACTTGGTAGTAAACGTTCCTTTTTTGTTAAGGGACCAAATGGGAACGTCGATACCCTATTAGAGGGTGTGACAATGTAAATAAGGTTCTTAATGTGATCAGTAAGATCAAAGGAAAGATTATCTAATTTCAGTCATTATTACACCAAATGTCTTTTATCTGAGTGGTTTTCATGAGGAGAAAGAGGACTATGTATTTCATTTATCAAACAATTGGTTTTTGCGATCCATCTCCTATCCCAAATATTCGACTTAGAATTTATATCAATAGACCAATAAATGCCTTTATGGAAAATATCTCAACCTTTGAGAAAACTACGCCAAATAAAAGACTTTGAATAAGGAGAATTACTCATTGCATAGGTATGAAATTATTCGGGATAAGGTGGGTGTCGCGTCAGTGGTGGAGAAGATGCGAGAGGTAAGGTTGCGCTGGTTTGGGCATGTGAAAAGGAGGAGTGCAGATGCTCCGGTAAGAAGGTGTGAGAGGTTGACGGTGTTGGATCTACGGAGAGGTAGAGGTAGACCGAAAAAGAATTAAGCCGAGGTGATTAGACAAGACATGGCCAAGCTCCAGATTACCGAGGACATGACCCTAAATAGGAAAGCGTGGAGGTCGAGGATTAGGGTAGAAGGGTAGGTAATGGTAAGGTGTCTTCTATCTTCTTAGTTGTAGCACGATGCCCATTTAGACTATTTGCATCCAAGTTGTCGCCTTTATTTCTACTTTTATTATTTGGGTATTTTATATGTTTTTTCATATGTTTTATCGGTTGTTTGTGTCATGGGGTTCTAACGTATTTGCAAAATGTCTCTTGAGATGGGGGTCTTTCAGAAATAGCCTCTCCATCAGGGTGGGTGTAAGATCTGCGTACATCTCACCCTCCCCAAATCCCACATGTGGAATTTACTGGTATGTTGTTGTTGTTTACTCAGTGCATAGGTATTGATTAGGAGCTGATCCCAAAGAGAGTTAGTATTAGTAAGGGGGAGCCCAGATAAGCCTGCTAAAAGAGCTCGATTTTATGTCTAGCCTTTTTTACATCTATCCCCCGTCATCCTTATCTTTTTTAACTATGTCCCAACTGGTATAGTGAATCTTTCTCTTGTCCTCGTAGGATCCCCAAATGATTTTTTTTTTTAACCCGATCAATAAAACTTAATTTTAGCAGGAAGAAGGGTGTACTGCATCAGATGGTTGGGAAGACTATAGTGAGTTGAAATGGCCAACGTAGTTCTACTAGCAATATTTAAGGAGTTGGTTTTCCAATTTGCTAACCTAGCCTGCATACCATGTAATATAAATTAATAATTTGATGCTTATGGGGCCCCTTGAAGGATAGTAAAACGTAGGTACTTTCCAAACCATGCACTAGGAGTAATCTTAAATATATTAATCATCTCCTATCTCAAATTTGAAGGACAATTTTTTGAAAAAAATAATTTTAGATTTTTGAAATTGAATTTTTGTCCAAACAGGTCACAAAATAAGTTAAGGTATCCTGGATAGTGCTGGCTATTTTGGTATTGACTGGTGCAATAAGAGTTAGGTTTTCTGCAAAGAACAAATGCGAAAATTATGGGCCCTTATTAGTCAGTTTAATTGTGTCCCACTTAAAAAATCCTTTATTTTAGGGATGATTACATAAACAGCCACAAAACAGTAAATATTTACTATCTAATAGCCATAACTATTTATAGCCATTATAAATTACCAAATATAAATATTTGTATTAATAATATTAGTATTGAATATTAAATACAAATTATCCAGAAAAAGATTGAAAATTATGCGGCAATGTAGGAAGTGGAACAACCACGTTCAAAGAACTAACCAGTCCTATAAACTGAAAACTCATAATCAATATCCCTATTAAAATGCAACACAATTTTAGTTCCAGACAACACATATTCATCAAACTAACCTACGAAATCAGTTCCCAAACACATATCTTCATCAAACTAAACCTTCATATGATGGAGGACATACATCTACTCATACAGTACCAGGGGATATGGAACAACAATGACAACTACGAGAATTACAAAATGGATGGTATTGTTGTTAATCAAAACTGTTCATACAGTTCATTACTATGTTCAATTAAGAAGATGCTTGAAGGAGTTGGTGTCGTTGGTACATTCAGTATCAAATACAAACGGAAAGAAGGATTAAAGCCAATGCTTATCTACAATGATATGAGCTTTAGGTTCTTCATAGATCTTAGGCAGACAACAAGTGACGTAACACAATTTCCTTTGTGTGTGACGATGGAAGATCAGCCTAGTGCAATTATATGTGCAACTGCAGGTGATGTGATTTCGCAACCAAGCAGACAGAAGGAATTACAAGTAACCACATTATATATGGATCAGGAAGCTAATGAGAATATGATTACTGTGGGCAATGACTATGAACACATGTCTTTAGAAAGCATTCAGATCGTAAGCGACACAATGAACAGTGAAATTTATGCAGGACAATTGTATCAAAACAAGCAAACACTTGTCAGTGTAATGAAAAATCTAGCACTGCAGCAGGATTTCAAATACAAAGTTGACAGATCATCAGCTACCAGGTAATAAGTTTATAAATTATGGTATCAAATTCGTACTAATATTAACAAAAGCAACTCTATATATTACTATTATATTGTTGAATAACACTATCAGTAAAAATATCAATTATCAACTAAATTGATGATGATATGTAAATATAGGTACGGATTGATATGCACTAGCAACATGTGTGATTGGAGAATGCGCTCATCAAGTATAGGTGGTTCTGGCGTATTTAAAATACGAGAATTTAATGATAACCATACTTGTCCAGAAGAAGAGAGACTACTTTATGAGCATAATGCAAGTTATGCAACAATAGGTGAAATAATAAAGGAGAAATTCAAAGATCCTAAGAGGGTTTATACACCTAATAATATAATACAGGATATTAAGAATGATTATGGTGTGGAACTTAATTATATGAAAGCTTGGAGATCAAAAGAAAGGGCACTAGAGCTATTAAGAGGAAATCCTTCAAAATCATACGGTGTCTTGCCAAGTTACCTGTATATGCTAGAAACCACAAATCCAGGAACTGTGACAAGACTGCAAAGAACCAATGATAATAGGTTCAAATACGTTTACATTTCATTGAGTGCATCAATTCACAGCTGGAAGTACTGCAGACCAATTGTAGTAGTAGATGGCTGTTTTATCTCGGATGTTCATGGAGGCACACTGATAGCGGCATCAACCCAGGATGGAGAAGGTAATTTTGTTACAATATAATTACACTTGCTATCAATAAATATTTAATGTCATTCTTTACAAATTGCAATTATAGAACATAATAATAACTAAATCTTGAACATATTATAGGAAGCATCGTACCGTTAGCATACGCAGTCGTCGATTCAGAAAATGACAGATCATGAGAATGGTTTTTTAAAACATTCAGGGACACATATAGAGTCCGAGATGGAATGTGTATTGTATCAGATAGATGTGCAAGCATTTCACGTGCTTGTTCAACAATATATCCAGAACTGCCACACTGTATATGTGTTTATCATCTATGGAATAATATCAAATCAAACTTTAAGATAAGCAGGAAAGAAACAGCAGAAATATTTTTCACCTTGGCCAAGGCCTATACAATTGAAGAGTTTGCTCAGTACATGAAGGAACTAGAGAAAATAGACAAAAGAGTGAAGAGATACCTAGCTGAAATCTGTTACCATAAATGGTCCCGTGCATACGCAGAAGCAAATAGAGCAGATATGATGACAAGCAACATTGCAGAGTCTATTAATGGACGAAATAAACAAGCACTCTCTGCCTATCGTGGAATTTCTAGATGCAATGAGGGACATGGTAAGAAAGTGGAATTGGGAAAATAAGAAAAAAGCTATAGGAACTTTCAAGGTCCTAACAAACAAAAATCAGAGTATATTCAAGGCTACCTGGAAGCTTCAAGAGGGATGACGGTATGCACAAATCATCAATACATCTATTTACATATCTGTTTTAGCACTATATTATACAACTTATTATATGGTAAATTTGAACATACATAGGTCATACCTTCAAATTAATACATGTATGAGGTACATGATGGAAGAATAAAGCATGTAGTATGCCTTCAGTATAAAACCTGTACATGTAGGAGGTTCCAATTGGAGGAGATGCCATGCCCACACGCACAAGCAGTTCTGAGATTCAATAACATGGACGCTTATGGCTACTGCTCGACAATATGCACAAAAGACAACCTTGTGAAAACATACCAACAACCTGTTTTCCCTATGCAAGACCAAAGTGCTTGGATTGTACCTGATGAAATACTGTTCCAAGAAGTCCTACCACCAAAAGGGCGAACAAAGGCTGGCAGACCAAAAAAGAGAAGAATAAAGGCACCATGGGAAGTAAAATGCAAACTAGCTTGTAGTCGATGTGGCAAAGAGGGGCACAATAGAAAAACATGTCGAAATCCTCCAATGGTTTCTTAGATTTTAGATTTAAATATAACAAGAACAATATCTGGCTGCTTTATGAATACAGTTTGCATCAGTTTGTTTAATATTAGAATGCCATTTATGTGATATCTGCCTAGGCTACAATGTCTACAATCAAACTATTATACATTTGATATCAGTGTACAATATTAAAAAGATAAAGTAATCAAAATACAATACACATATTCATAAATAAAGAGATATTAGATTTGCAAATGTTCAACTTCAGAATAGTTGTGAAATTTCAGCAACATAAAAATGACATAAAAGATAAAACCTGGATTTCTTGTGAACTTCTGCACCTAAATCCATGATAAAATGATAAAAGCATAACATATTATGCTACCTGCAAAAGCTTTCAATGTACCTGAGAAATAAATACTCTTTACAGAACATCAGACATATTTGAAAATTCAATCTGCCATATTCAACTTCAATACCTTCAGTCCTAAAATTTTGACAGTTTAACATTGCAAATATGATTAAATATTAATAAATAAAAAAACCTAACAGAACAAACTATAAGGTAAACAAAAATAAAAAGATATTAAATAACAGTTGATAAACTTCCAATATTACTAATGAACAAGCCTCAATATGCATCTAAAATATTAAATTGTAACATACAATATAAAAGATCTAACCAGGTAATAAATATAAACTGATAAGCTATTTATACATTCAATCAGTCACTACAAATCCTGATATAAGAATAATACTAACCATTATAAAAGATATATTGTACATAATCATAAATTAACATACACAAACACAAGATAATTTAAAAACATAAATAAAAAATAATAATAAATCTTAAAACATTCACATTACTTCATAAATAAACCTGTGAAACATACAAAACATAATCAAATGCCATTACAAACCAGTATCCAAACTGTTCAGTACAAAAGGAAAACAATAAAAATAGCGTTCAATGCATATTACAAATTGACAAGTTCATATCAACAAAAACCAACTACATATCAGATTTAATCTTCAACATCACTTTGCTGATTTGCCTCCTGCTTCTTCGGTCCATAATCCCACAGCAACGCCCCAAAACACTTCCTAACGCGCTTGATATTGTAACCAGGAGGAGGCATGTTACGTCCATGCAAGAAATGCTCAGCAAAAGTAAGAGCAAACACACCATAATCACTGACAAAACAAAATAGTTCATAATATTAGCAACATTCCATATTAACAAAGAATAAATACTATAAAGATATTGTAAGCACCACTTACGATTTGGGCACACCAGTCATGTCATATATGTATAAAACCTCCCACTTTTCAGATACTGGTTTCTCACCAAAGATGTAATCAGCAGGATTCAGATCATCCCGGATATCATAGAATCCAATGGCAGACAAAAATAATGGAATCAAAATGGCATACGGCTCCACAGCTCTAATGAGTTCATCATCATAATAATAGTTGTCTAACTTTTGATCGTACACATATAACACCCTATGCTTAAATGAAAGCCTACCTAGTATCCAATGTCAATCTTCAAAAACTTTTATAGGAAGCAACACATCATCCACCAAAGGCCATGACAAATTGCATCTAATAGACATACCTTTCATATAATCAGATATCAAATGATTCTCAGCAGCAACAGATAAAACATTGTTATTTTTCAGATAACCCTTATAAATATCCCTTATTGTTGAATCAAACAAACAATCAGTTGTAGTAAAACGACCCTGGACTGCTGGATCATGCTTGGCCATTTTTCGCAGATAATACAGAATAACATCAAAGTGCTAAAATATCAAAAAAGAGAAAATGTTATTATTCAAAATAAACAATAAATTATAGAAATATTATAACATAAGTTAAAATAACTACCGTTTCTTGAAGAGGATGTTGGGATTTTGGAATAAATAGAGTGTGAATGGGAAATGGGTGGGAAGGTGAAAAGGTTCCTTTTAGTAAGGAAATGCACATTCTCCCATATTGGTAGAGGAAAAGACTTTTGTTGGGTTTAAATACAAAATCACTTCTCTTAGCTCTTAAAAGGGTTGAGAAGAAGGGAAGCCTCGCGCCGTCGTCGTCGCTCGCTCGTCTCGGCTTCGGCTTCGGCTTCGGTTTCGGTTTCGGATTTCGGTCAATTGATATGATTGATTGACTTAATTTTTTGGACCAACAAAACTAAAAATATTATTTAATTAATAATTTATTATTAATATTTAATATTTAATCTGTTTGTGTAACAGAAATCTGAATGGATTAATCAGATTAATCCAGAGTAACTCTCCCACGTTTTCTCACCCACTCTCCCACGTTTTTCATCATTACTAACATTTAGTGAATTCAGCCATTAGTGGCAATGAATTCAGGTGCCATTACTGGCAGAGTTAGTGGTGTTAGTGGCCATTAGTGGTGACTCTTCCTTCCATTTCCTATGGCTATATAAACTGGTCAGTCTTCATCATTTCAACACACTGAAACACCGAAATACAAAAAAAAACTTCTTACTGCATTCCTCTCTTTTCTGCATACTAAGTAAGTCTTAGTAAGTCATGTGATTTGCTCCGTTTTCTTTGAGTTCGCAGTGTTCTACTGTTTGAAGTGCCGCTACAGTAGAACTGTTATCCCGTTCCATCCTGGGAGAAATTAACCCGTGAACCTTGGGCAACTGTGAGGGGGTTAGATTTCTTAAGGAGACACAAGTAAATTGTGGGCTCGGGATTGTCCCATAACAACTGATAATATACTTCTGTTTGTTGTCTTTTCTGATTTATTTGGTTGCAGGACTAACAAGCTTAAGAAATCTTTTGTTATTTATTTTCTGCACTTAAATAAATACTGGTTAAGGAGACTAAAACCTTTGTGGTTTTTTACTCGTTTATAATTTATTAATCTGCTGTGGAGACTAAAAACCTTCGTGGTTTTTCTACTCCTAATTACTGTGAAATAATCTGTTTGTGGGGATTAAAAGCCTTCGTGGTTTTTTCTACTCCTATTGTTTAAACAGTTTATTAATATTGTTTCTGCTTGTGTCACTTGACAGAGATGACTAACGGAGCTGAACAAACTGTCCCTGCTGTGAATACGAATGCTACCGCAGTTTCTGGTGCTGCTGGGCCTAGCCGTGCTGCTGCAACGGTTATGCCACCAGCAGAAAAGCCGGGGAAGTTTACTGGTGTGGATTTTAAGAGGTGGCAGCAAAAGATGTTCTTTTATCTGACCACCTTAAGCCTGCAAAGGTTTATCAACGAGGATGCTCCAGTCCTGACTGATGAAACACCTGAAAACGAACGCTTCCTTGTGATTGAGGCTTGGAAGCATTCTGACTTCCTATGCAAAAATTACATTCTAAGTGGCTTGGAAGATGACCTGTACAACGTTTACAGTAATGTTGAAACGTCTAAGAAACTGTGGGATATTTTAGAAAAGAAATATAAGACTGAAGACGCTGGACTGAAGAAATTTGTGGCTGCCAAATTTCTGGATTATAAAATGGTGGATAACAAATCTGTTGTGTCCCAAGTCCAAGAACTTCAAGTCCTTATCCATGATCTCCTTGCTGAAGGTTTGCTCTTGATTAATACTTCTGTTAAGAGTATTACTTATATTGTTGCTAACAAACTTTTCTTTGAAGGTTTGAAGATTAATGAAGCGTTTCAAGTTGCAGCCATGATTGAAAAGTTACCTCCATCATGGAATGACTTTAAAAATTACTTGAAACACAAGCGCAAGGAGATGACCCTTGAAGATTTGGTTGTACGCTTGAGGATTGAAGAGGACAACAAATCTGCTGCAAAGAAGGCTCGTGGAAGTGCTGCAATAGCGGGAGCAAATATAGTTGAGCACACTCCAAATCAAAATAAGAGAAAGAGGCCTTCTGGAGGGAAGACAAACCCCAGCAAGAAAAAGTTCAAGGGAAATTGCTACAACTGTGGCAAGAGTGGACATAAGTCCGCAGACTGTCGTGCTGCAAAGAAGGACAGGAAAAAGGAAAAAGGTCAAGCAAACATGGTTGAAGAGACAAAATTGGCCCAAGGAGTGCAAGACATTGATTTATGTGCTATGATTTCTGAATGCAACTTAGTTGGAAATCCTAAGGAATGGTGGATTGATTCAGGAGCCACCCGCCATGTTTGTGCTGTGAAGGAAGCCTTTGCTTCGTATACTCCCGCTGGACCTGATGAGGCGCTCTCTATGGGCAATTCTGCAACGGCCAAAATTGAAGGATATGGGAAGATATTCCTCAAGATGACGTCTGGCAAGGTTGTGACTCTGACCAATGTTCTTCATGTTCCTGAAATTAGGAAGAACTTGGTGTCTACTGCACTTCTTGTGAAAAACGGGTTCAAGTGTGTGTTTGTTTCTGACAAAGTTGTAATAACTAAGAATGAGCTGTATGTAGGAAAAGGTTACCTGACTGAGGGCCTTTTCAAACTCAATGTAATGGTCGTTGACACTATGAATAAAATTGCAGCTTCTTCTTACTTACTTGAGTCAAATAATTTATGGCATTCTCGTTTGGGACATGTCAATTATAAAACCTTGCGAAAAATGATTAATTTGGAAGTATTGCCTAAATTTGATTGCGCAAAGTCAAAATGTCAAATATGTGTTGAGTCTAAATATGCTAAACACCCCTACAAGTCAATTGAAAGGGATTCTGAACCATTAGACTTGATTCATACAGATATTTGTGACATGAAGTCAATACCATCTCGCGGTGGAAAGAAGTATTTCATAACTTTCATTGACGATAGCACTCGTTACTGCTATGTTTATTTACTTAGTAGTAAAGATGAGGCAATTGACGCATTCAAGCAATACAAAAATGAAGTTGAAACCCAACTTAACAAAAAGATCAAGATGATAAGAAGTGATAGGGGTGGAGAATATGAATCTCCTTTTGAACAAATATGTTTGGAATATGGCATTATTCATCAAACAACTGCCCCTTACACGCCTCAATCCAATGGGATTGCGGAAAGGAAAAATCGAACATTAAAGGAGATGATGAATGCCTTGTTAATCAGTTCGGGTCTACCCCAGAACTTGTGGGGGGAAGCTATATTCACGGCTAATCAAATACTCAATCGAGTTCCCCATAGCAAAACACTGTCCATTCCATATGAAAAGTGGAAAGGAAGGAAGCCCAACTTGAATTACTTCAAGGTGTGGGGGTGTTTGGCAAAAGTGCAAGTCCCAAAACCCAAAAGGGTTAAGATTGGACCGAAAACAGTTGATTGTGTTTTCATTGGGTATGCTATAAACAGTAAAGCATATCGGTTTCTGGTTCATAAATCAGAAAATCCCGACATTCATGTTAATACGGTGATGGAATCAGATAGTGCTGAATTCTTTGAAACAATATATCCGTATAAGAAGGAATGTGAGTCAGTTGGTGAAAGATCCAAACGACCTCGGGAAGGAACCAAAGGAAATTCACCAAATGAGGAAGAACCAAGACGAAGCAAGCGTCAAAGAACTTCTACTTCGTTTGGAGATGACTTTGTCACTTTCCTGTTGGAAAATGAGCCTCGGACGTTTAAAGAAGCGATGTATTCTTCAGACTCTCCATTTTGGAAAGAGGCAGTCAATAGTGAAATAGAATCTATTTTGAGCAACCATACTTGGGAGTTGGTTGATCTTCCTCCTGGAAACAAACCATTAGGTTCTAAGTGGATTTTCAAAAGGAAAATGAAAGCTGATGGCACTATTGACAAGTACAAGGCAAGGCTTGTTGTTAAGGGCTATAGACAACAAGAAGGTCTTGACTACTTTGACACATACTCGCCGGTAACCAGAATTACATCCATTCGTATGTTAATAGCGTTAGCCGCCGTGTATGGTCTGCAAATCCATCAAATGGACGTTAAGACAGCGTTCTTAAACAGGGATTTGGAGGAAGAAATTTACATGGAACAACCTGAAGGGTTCGTGGTTCCAGGTAAAGAAAAGATGGTGTGTAAACTTGTTAAGTCACTTTATGGACTAAAACAAGCACCTAAACAATGGCATGCGAAATTTGATCATACAATGTTGTCAAATGGCTTTAAAATTAACGAGTGTGATAAATGTGTCTACATTAAGAACACTCCTAATTTTATAGTCATTGTTTGCTTATATGTGGACGACATGTTGATAATGAGCAATAACATTGCCAATATAAATGCTACGAAATGCATGTTGACTAGCAAATTTGATATGAAAGACTTAGGAGTTGCGGACTTAATTCTGGGTGTTAAGATCCATAAAACTCCTCAAGGTCTGGCGTTGTCTCAAACTCACTACATCAATAGTGTTCTTGAAAAATTTAAATATTTGGATTTTAAAATTTCAAAGACTCCTATTGATGTAAACCTTGCTCTAAAGAAGAACAAAGGTCAAAGCACGTCGCAACGGGATTATGCACGTGTTTTGGGAAGTTTGATGTACGTCATGAATTGTACTCGACCAGATATAGCTTGTGCTATAAGTAAACTAAGTCGATACACAAGTAATCCCAATCAGACCCATTGGATGGCAATGAAACGTGTTTTGGGGTATTTAAAATACACTCAAGACTTTGCATTGCATTATAACAAGTATCCTGCCGTCATTGAAGGATATTGTGATGCCAATTGGATCACCGGCACAACTGATTCGAAGTCCACAAGTGGATATATTTTCGCACTTGGTGGAGGAGCGGTGTCTTGGAAATCGTCCAAGCAAACATGTATTGCCCGCTCTACTATGGAAGCTGAATTCATAGCCTTAGACAAAGCCGGTGAAGAAGCTGAATGGCTTCGAAACTTTTTGGAAGACATTCCGTTTTGGCCTAAGCCATTGACACCAGTTTGTATACATTGTGATAGTCAATCGGCTATAGGAAGAGCGAAGAATGTAATGTATAACGGTAAGAATCGTCACATACGACGAAGGCATAAAACCGTTAGGGACCTACTCTCTAGGGGAATTATCACCATTGACTACGTGAAGTCAAGGGATAATGTGGCGGATCCGCTTACAAAAGGCCTAACTAGAGAGGCGGTTGAGTGTTCATCGAAGGGAATGGGACTATGGCCAAGGACAAGTCATCACGGCGGCAACTCTACCTAGGAGACTGGAGATCCCAAGAACTAGGTTCAAGGAGAATACAAAGTCGTGTTTGACGGTCCAACATTGTCAGTTAATGTTTGGTCCATTCTCATGATTAGATAATGTTCAAGTACCAAGGGTAAAATGCTAGAGGCATTTTTTAATGATTGTCTAAGTTTGATATTTTAATTATCAAACAGTGTACATCTATAGGATTACACGTTTAGAAATCACCTATGTAAGTGTGAAGTGGAAGCCGCTTCAAGGAGAATTCGGTATGGCAAGTTCTCTAAGTACTTATGAAACCAGGCGGTGTTCATGGCTGAAACGAACACAACAGTGAGAACCAAAGACGGTTAAGGGTTAGTTGTGTGACATACGTTGTCTAGGTATACACCAAAGCTCAACGGTTCAAAGATATCAAATCTACCGATTGACCGAGTATATCCGATGTATGTTCACTACGGAAAGTTCAAAGGGAAACCTACTTATCCCGATGCAACTAGTTCTTTCTTGCAAATCACACAAGTCTGTCATGCATATTTTCAATATAGCCATTCCCCATTCATGTGGGGGATTGTTGGGATTTTGGAATAAATAGATTGTGAATGGGAAATGGGTGGGAAGGTGAAAAGGTTCCTTTTAGTAAGGAAATGCACATTCTCCCATATTGGTAGAGGAAAAGACTTTTGTTGGGTTTAAATACAAAATCACTTCTCTTAGCTCTTAAAAGGGTTGAGAAGAAGGGAAGCCTCGCGCCGTCGTCGTCGCTCGCTCGTCTCGGCTTCGGTTTCGGTTTCGGTTTCGGATTTCGGATTTCGGATTTCGGATTTCGGTCAATTGATTGACTTAATTTTTTGGACCAACAAAACTAAAAATATTATTTAATTAATAATTTATTATTAATATTTAATATTTAATCTGTTTGTGTAACAGAAATCTGAATGGATTAATCAGATTAATCCAGAGTAACTCTCCCACGTTTTCTCACCCACTCTCCCACGTTTTTCATCATTACTAACATTTAGTGAATTCAGCCATTAGTGGCAATGAATTCAGGTGCCATTAGTGGCAGAGTTAGTGGTGTTAGTGGCCATTAGTGGTGACTCTTCCTTCCATTTCCTATGGCTATATAAACTGGTCAGTCTTCATCATTTCAACACACTGAAACACCGAAATACAAAAAAAAACTTCTTACTGCATTCCTCTCTTTTCTGCATACTAAGTAAGTCTTAGTAAGTCGTGTGATTTGCTCCGTTTTCTTTGAGTTCGCAGTGTTCTACTGTTTGAAGTGCCGCTACAGTAGAACTGTTATCCCGTTCCATCCTGGGAGAAATTAACCCGTGAACCTTGGGCAACTGTGAGGGGGTTAGATTTCTTAAGGAGACACAAGTAAATTGTGGGCTCGGGATTGTCCCATAACAACTGATAATATACTTCTGTTTGTCGTCTTTTCTGATTTATTTGGTTGCAGGACTAACAGAGGATTGTCCGCAGAATAAAGAGTATAGAACCAATCTTTTGAAGAAACAAGGCAAACCCCAAAGTCAAATCTAGGCCTCAGAATATTAGCAGTAAAATGGTATGGAGGCTCCCTGTAAATTAGTTAGAAAATATTTTAACTACATGAGGTACTATCAATATAATTGCTAAAAATTCATAAAACAAAACAAATAGTGATATTACCTGGTCTTCATCAACCTATTTTTGATCCAAGTAGAATAGTTAGCTGACAGCTTTGCATCAACTCGATGCCAAGGTTTGCTGACAAATGGATGCTTCGTTGCAAATTTAAAATTTGAAGGAAAATTCTTGCTATTAACAAAAGATCCAGAACTAAAGACCAAACGTGACCTATGATGCCGAACAACCTTTTTAACACAGACTGCTGTATGATTAGAACACATCATTTTCTTGAATTTATCGTCCTCTGAAACAAACTCTGGCAAAGTTTCATAATCCTTCTCAGTAAACTCATCAATATCACGAAGCAATCTGTTTAGTTCAACATCATCACTAATATTCACTTGTCTAATATTAGGAACTGCAATACAGTAAAACATATAAAAATAAGAAAATAAATTTACAGTAATATTAAATATGAACAAATAAAATATGGCAAAAACATATATTTGAAAGACAAAAAAACATATAAACAGATAAACATGATATACTAAAATATCAACAAATACTAAATATTAAGAGTTATTAGAATAATAAAAATACCTGCTGAAACACCTTCAGAAACATTTGTATCAACACAATCAGCCCTTACAGCTTTACTATTATTGGCCCCTCCTGCTTCAGAGCCAACTTCTTTATAAATAACCAAAGCTGCCAGTTCGAAAAAATATTAAATTACACCAACCAAACTTATATAACAATACATCACATAAATGAAACAGTACATATATATTTTTATGATATAATATATAAATGACTGAAGAAAACAACACTTACCAAATTTATCACCATCATGCACATCCTCAGCAATGACAGAGTTGCTGCCTTCCCCAGATGGTGCATCATTTTTACCATATATTTCAGCTTCTTCTTGAGTATCAAAAAGCCTAAATTTGGGAAATCCTCCAGGAGATGCTGCTCCATAACCACATCAACAGCTGCTTAAATACATACACAATCATTGTATTAAAAATGAAAATACAAATAATTCACATACAAATCAAAATATTAATTATATATTAAATATAAAATACTAACAGTTTTCTAAAGCTTTTCGAACTGCAGCTTCTTTCAACCTATTCTCAACAATACCATCTATAATATTAAACTCCTCAGTGCTTATTGAATCAAGACCCTGTCCTTCATCATTTAGAACTACATAAACAAAAATAAATTAAAATATTTTAAAAATCATATAACATATGTACAATAAAAAAGCTAAACAACAAAAAACAAAGAAATGTCATACAGTAAGTTATATCGCAAAAAGAATATCTAACCAATATCATTATTAGCACCACTCGCTCCATTGAAACATTCCCCTACTAAAGTATCCCCGCAGATTCAACACTCAATTTTTTATCATTGGTAGAAACTACAAAACCTGCAACAACACTCAACTAATTAATAAAAATCAGAAACAATACATCTAAAGTACTCCGATCATTGCTGAAATATAATGCATGTATAGATACTTTGAAAATCACCTTTATGTTTTGCAGACTCTTGAAGTCTTTTCTCAACAATATCATCAATAATATTAAGGTCCTGAATGGACAAAGATTCAACACCTGCACTTTCTAGAATATGGTTTCCATTATCACCAAAATCATATTGTATAATTACTATCATTACATAAAATATATAATCATGTAGAATATGTTACACAGTGCAAATAACAAATATTTAGATTTCCCAATAACAGTTCTGTCATAGACAGCTACATTCTCCAATGTAGCTTCATCGGCCACCATACATGAATTCTATAAGGCTTTCCTTTTGCAACACATATTGCCAACACCTATACTCAATAATAAACAGATAGTACATACAACATAATATGGTTAAAAGCTATAACTAAAGAGTACTACTAAAAAGTCACATAAAAGAAGTTAATACTAATAATAACAAACAGACATTAAACTTACCACTAGAAGCTTTACGTTTTGCAGATTCCTGCAGTTTTCTCTTGACATTCTCATCAATAATATTTAGTTCCTGTGTAGACATTAAAACAATACCTACACCATCTACCTCTTGATTTCCAACATCATCAAACTCAAGTCTTCTAGGTACTGATAAAAATAAACACAATAAAACAATCCACCATATCTTCCAAAGATTGAAGACATCTACTAAAACAAATATACATTAATATTGCAGCAATCATTACTGTACAACCTCATTAATAAACAAACTTACCAATCACATTTATATCACCACTACCATCATTCGCCAGAGCATCTACATCTTCCTCCATAGTTGACTTATCCAAAGATGTACCAAAATCACCAACAAAAGTACCTGCAGATATAGACAGTAAAATAATTAACAATAAATATACTTGTTGCTACTATAGAACTCGATTACAAACAAAACTACACACCATCGACTAATATAAAATTTAATGTCAATGAACATCTTACAAACTAACCTAAAACAGATGTCTCACATGGAGTACGTGTAGGCGTACCATCAATTATAGCATTATTAACTTCATCCGGAACAACATCATGATCAGATCCAAATCTACCAAAGCTGAATACACCATCAGTGCCTGCAGCCTAAATAAAGAAAATATATCATATAAATAAGACATCACTAATAACCAACAATATCAAACACATATAAAGATTATAAAGGTAATATCATACCTGCTCCGGAAATTTTGTATCAATCTTCTTTGATATTATATCCAACTCATTGAAAAAACGATCAGCTGTAGCCACCATAAAATCTTTTAACCCATCAACCGCAAGGTTACTTTTCTGAATATCATGCTTCATATCAACCTGATTTTGTTTTAATAAAGCCATTTCTTTAATGAACTCAACTTTCGTCACAAACAAATCATTGACACTCTCTAACGGTCCAGCTATTTTTACTGAAGGGATATCATCATCACTATGAATTGAAATATCATCACCAACACTTATATCTTCAACTTCAGCCAAATTCAAAGACTCAACTTCACAGTCAGTGGGTGTAATATTTTGCACCACCATCTACATTATAATATTTGAAACAAATAGATACAATTAATATCAATACATACTAACATAAGACACTTAATGAATATCATAACAAAATAAATGATCCAAGTCAATTACTTTGTCACCAGATAATGAAAAAAAAAATACTTCTGAACCTCATTGAACGAAATATGCCTAGTCACCTCCCAATTCAAAATTCTAGGAACCTTATTTCCAACCCGATTAGCAAGCTTTCCATTAACTGTAGGGCAACACTCAAAAAACCATACAAGCAAGGCATATGGCATCCCTGCAAATCTGTAAGACGACTTCCAAACACAGACCTTGTTATGCAAAGAATCAATCGTTGCATGAAAAATGTTATAACCCCATGGATAAGATTCCCATTCACCCGATTCAACAATATCAAAGTGGTCAGAATCAATATAATGAGGAGTCGTTTCACTATTCTTAGTGGAATAGAGAAAAGTATTGATAAGATACAAAGCAGATATTTTAATAGCATCATCATCATTGTCCCACATTTTGTTTTTAAAACATTCATCCAAGGCAGATTTGCTAACCTTCTCTAAACCACCAAAATACTTCAACACAAGACGATTTCCTTCTTTGAAACTATAGTCTTTCATAAAATCACCAACACATTTAAGACCAGTAACCATAGCAAATTCTTTCAAACCAAATTTAATCTTTTGGTTGTTCACAATAAAAAACAACGTATCATCACTTGGACGTACTACTTCCATAAACAACAAAGCAACAAGAACCCGATTTTGAACATGACACGCAGGCAAATCAAGGAAATGACCAAAACAAGTTGCTTTAAACCTCTCATATAAACCACCACATAACCTTTGTTTTAACTCAGAGCTTATTTCCTTGTTGCAGTGCACATTAATTGGCCTGTTACCAAAATTTTTCTTTGGAGTGTAAAATTCCCATATCTGACAAAATAATATAAACACATATTCACTAACATATTTTAATTAAATTCAGAAAAAATTAGATACTACACCATAACTACAATAAAACAACAATCATAATTCTGACAATGTAACTTAATTAACTAAATAAACAACCATACCTATAAAGAGCAATCACTAACAAAATAAATAACCAGACCATATTTAACAACCAAATTAACAACTATTGTTTGTAAAACAGAACAAATAAAACATAAGTAAAAAAGAGTCAATCTACACAAAAAGTGATTTTACTATGTGATAAATGAAAAACAAACCAAAAAACATATTAACATTCAAAAATATTACCAACTAGTAAAGTAAATTAAAAAATAAACATTATATACAAATGCAAACAAATATTCAACTAAAGAAAGCACAAACTGAAAAAATAAATAAAATACCTTCAACTCATGACCATCCTTAGAGCCAAGATCAAAATCGGATTTAGCATTAGCATTTCGTCTAACCTTCTTTTTAGGAATAATAAGACCTTCAGCCTCAACAACATCAACATCAAATTTCACAGCCCGAGTACTCTTATCAGAAACCTTTCTTTTTTGATTGCATGTAGCCTTCGATTGAGTAATTCTCGAAGGCATAGAAGATGCATGCAATGGGATTAACTCAGTAAAATCACCATCTTTAGAACTTTTCTGACCATGCATAAATACTTTGTCGCCTGAACGACGACCTTTCTTTGATATCATTTGTAATGTAATATAGAGAATAATTTAGTATTTACTAAGCAGAGATAAGATGAATATGAATGAAAACTGTAACACAATCAGCTTTTATCAAAGAAAAGGAATGAGAAAGGTTGCTTCAGAGAAGATGTAAAGTTACGAATGAAACTGAGCAGTTACGTGTGGATTTTGTATATGAAAAGGCGGAACAAATTAATTACAATTAGCACACGTCCCCTAGGAAAATGGAAGATCAGTTGCACACCTAATGATATTCCCTATATTGATTGAGCATTAAATCAGATAAACGTTTAAAATCCGAAATTAATGGGATAAACTAAAAAGTTAAAAACTTGTCAACTACCCTAATATTTAAAACAGATATTCATTTAAATATTAAATTCGAAAATGGTAATATAAATAAAAATTATATATAAAATATAAAATTGGCCATACAAAGTAAATCACAAATAAAGGAGGTTACATATTGCAAATACTTTCATTAAATGTTTACCAGGGGTAAAAAATCCTTTATTTTATTGAAAATATAGCGAGAAAGTGAATTCATACAAAAAAATGAAAAATATAAGTAGACATAGGATCATTCCGGTGAATGCTATGTGATGGATTGAAGAAATGTGTAACAAAATCATTCACTAAAACTGCAATTCTAGAAGTGGAGATACAAGCCATAATTAATTAAGTAATTTTAGGAGGGAATTTAAAGTATCAAAAGATTCTATATATAAAAGACCATTCAAGACAATTAAAAGCTTTCTCAAGATCAAATTTAAGAAGCATGTTAGATTTCTTCTCTCTAAGCCTATTAAGTAGCAACTATTTCTTGAATAATCATAGTTTTATGGCTTGCACCTAGCCTGATAAGGACTAATCAATTAATCAATATAGGGTTTGATTCTATTGACAATAATTTTTGTGATGATTTTGTCAATGATATTGCAAAACCCAATTGGCCTAAAATTGTTTAAGTTATTAGCATCGGGTATTTCAGAAATAAGGCATAGGTAAGTTCAATTGATATGGTCAGAAATTGTCTCCGTATTGAAGATATAATGACAAAATTTCCTAATACATTGCCCTACTAGTGAATAATATTTTTGATTAAAAAAATGAGTGTAAACCATCCAGAATTGGTGCCTTCAAGGGTTTAAAGGAAAAGAAAGCATTAGTTATCTCGCAATCTAATAACGGTCGGTCAAGGATTGCCAAATCAGGTTTATCCACAGTGTTGGGATCCATACATGGATAAAGTCTACTGGAAGGAGTATGGTTTGTTGTACAAAGATTTTGGAAGTGATCATACGTATGTTGTAATATGGAGTACGGATCGTCGATCCAGTTTTCTTGGTTGTCCTTAAAATACACAATCCTATTTTTTCTTTTCCTGTTGGTGGCACTGATGTGAAAATTGTTTATGTTACTTTTACCATCATTTAGCCACGAGATTCTAGACCTCAATTTCTAGGAATCCTCTTCCATCTTGAGAATGGTACTGTATTCAATTTCCATGTTTTGGAGGAAGGTGCTGCTCCTATAAAAAAAAATAGACTTTTGTATCCCATTTAACCAAGCCAAAAACCTTTTTTTCTTTGTAAAAATTATCACCAAAGGTGTCATGTTTCCACTGCCTAATCCTTGATTCAAATGCATTAATGACTTTTAGGAGTTCCCAAAAAATTGTACAAGACCTAAAAATTGTCTAAACTAACAACCTAGTAATATTTATAGCTACAAACTAAACCAATGCCCCCCCCCCCCCAAAAACGGCGCCAAAATTTGATCATGCTCAAACCTCGTCTTTGAAATGATAAGCGATAGCTACAAATATAACCCGTTTAACAAGTCCGGGTCGAATTCTACACGGAGCAAACGTTAATTCGTAACCTTACATTCACTAAGTTTTTGTTCAGACAAATTTCAGGTACAATTTATAATGAGTGAAAACTAGAATAATATAAGAACAATTAACTAAAAGCAAAGTAACAAAATGGCTAGAAGAGATTTCAAGAATCAAAAGGCCTAGGACATGACTTCCCCACTTATCAGAGTGATGTACCGAATATTACACATTTAATCTCGCTTGGCTATCCCTAATGATCGTGAGCTCCTAATTTAGCGCTAGTATTCTCTAATAACAAGCAATAACAATACTAAGTTACTTTTTCAAGTTAACACATGATGATAAGATGAACTACCCACGTGATCACGATAAGGTTTGTTGTTCTCGAACTCACCCCACTCTTCTTCTCTAAACAATTCGTTATTTAGGTTAAAGTATCTCTATTCAACTAACTCTAACTCAAACACTCTTTTAAGGTTTTACAAGAATAAAGGACACATTCAATTGTGAGCTCTACAATTGAAAGCAATCATAATATAGTTGAATAATCAGGAATAATAATGTCAAGCTTGATAAATTTATAAAATATTCAGCACATCATCCAATAATAGTTTTGTCAATAACTAAAAGGGGTGACTTAGCCACTCATATTCACAAGTTTTTTGACATAAGCAACCATAATCAGTAAATTACAAGAAAAAGATTGAAAGAGTTAAGAAAACCCATTAGATCCTTGTACTCCACTACCCTAGCCTTCTTCTACTCTTTTGTAGGTTCATAACTGTCTTAAAATCGACTTTTAGGCTTTTATATCATGTTCCTGAACCAAATGACCGAGCTGCACTTTTTTACAAAGCTGCAGAAATTTTGCCCTTGTACTATAGCTATGCAAAGCACAACCATAACATAGGATTTCTGGAACTTCCTTCATAGTTCTGTGCGACGCACAGCCACTCCAAAGCACCTCAGGATCATTTTTCTGATCTTCTCCCATGCTATGGCTGTGCAAGGGGAATTTGCTCACTGACTCGAAAATATTTTTCTTCATCAAATTTATACATAAAGGTTGTACTATGGCCATGCGACGCACAAAACTCTTATATTAATTTCTCAAGATTTTGCCTTTTGGCTCTATTTTTTGGCTCAAATCATCTTTCTTTGGCACTGTTAGCCTCATATACATCAAAATTCAATCAATTAGCTCAATTAATCACATTTTTAACATCAAACATACTAGAATGCACCAATGTATGGATTAAAAAAATCCAATTATGTATAAATTTTTCTTATTAACACAAATCCACACTGGAACCTTTGCTCGTTCACGAGCAATCACAAGACTTCAACACGAGTCACAGATAGCAAACAAGATCATTCACATACCCTGTCAGGCAGTTATGTAAAAATATCAACAGACAGACTCAAACACCTATTCTTTCGCTCATAATCATGTATTGATAACTAAAACCTTGCACTACACAGACTCCAATATACCTCACAATAAAAAAATTGCCCACTATCACACATGTAATGTAATAAATCAATGAAATAGGACACAATATCAAGAGAAGCTCTCATGCTCAAAAAAGACTTTCACATGTACACAAGGAAATACCATATTTTTGCCCTTTTCATCACTCTCCACTAATGTACGCATCTTAAGTGAGGATCAAGTAGAACTTTTCATTTGGCTGTAATGTAGGCTCAGGGACGACATTGATAATATGGCTAAAAGTGACTATGTTCCCTATGGCACTACCACTACAAGGTATTTAAGCTCAACAATCTTCACATTAATTTTCTCTACCAAATTTCCATTTCTTGTAGCTTCTCAAAGACACTGATTATTATTATTATTATTATTATTATTATTATTATTATTATTATTATTATTATTATTTTTTTTTTTTTTTTTTTTTTTTTTTTTTTTTTTTTTTTTTTTTTTTAGCTTTTCTTTTCTCTATCTTTTATTTTTCTTTTTGCACGCCCCACGTATCAAACATTTTCTTTCCTCTTTTTAGTTTCCATATACTTCACAAACCCAACACCATTATTTTTTTCTAGGCACAGTTTCATACACTAAGGCATAATTTGTGCCTCTTTTCGTTCAAATTCCAACACACTCCCTTCACACACTAGTTACTCTGACTAAGTTCAAGTAAGGAGTGCCATTCGGGAATAGTGTGAAAATCTGGATAATCAGACTTATGGGCTAAAGGGTTCTTTTTAGGTTATCAAAGAAAGGGTAATACTTTAGGCTCAATGGGGCTGCCTAGGATTTATATAGGATAAAGTAACTAAACAAACAATGCCTACAATCCTCTCCTAACTCAAGAATATCCTAGGATTTTGTTTCAAGGACAAGCCGAGCAAATTCTAGACTGCAACGTATATATGGAAACATACAAGAACCTCACCTCACTATGTACATGAAATCTATGACTCACTTAATTTCAATACTCAATAAACAATTATAAGCTGGGAAAAGGGGTTCGAGAACAAAAATGGTGACTCTCACAAAAGTTGCTTTTCAATGATTGAACTCTCTCTATCTTGCTCCTATTTTCTTCTCTCTTCTCTTTTTTCTTTTCGATATTTTCTTTTTCAATTTTATGTACTACCTAAAATTTACTTGGTTCAAAAAGAAAAACTCTGTGGAAAAGAACCAAAGCCAAAAAAAACCCATGAGTTTATTACTACACTAAGTTAATAATAAAAGTACTAATGAGACTAAGAATTAACAACTACTGAATATTACTTTTACTAACACTATTACAAGCTATAACATTCAGAATATTATAGACCCATCAAAAATAAAAGCAAGAAACAAATCAAAAGCAGTCAAGGCACCAAATAAAACTAACAACAAATATCCACATAAGTACAGTCATCTAGCAGATAAATCTCCCACCCCACACTTAAGAGATAGCAGTGTCCCTACTGCTATAAAACAAAAATATAAAATAAGGGGTGAAGAGACACACCCTCTACGTGGATGGATCAAAATCAGCATCATCATCGGCTTCATAGTCGTCCTCAACCTCAGCATCAACATCATCAACCAGAGGTGGAGCCGTTAGAGTAGGGGCAGTAGAAGTAGACACAATAGTACAGGCGGGAGCTGGCTCATCATCATCACCGTCGTCATCACTTTCGTCATTCTCCACTACCAACTGGGGCGGAGTGAGCTCATTATCAGATGGGTGAAACTCATCAGTATCATTAAGGCCGAAGGAAAATCGCACCTCAGCACTAAATGGCTTGGAAGCATCAAAAGCATCCATTGTTTTCTCCGCAACTCCTAACTTCCTTGTAAGAAACTTGTAAAAATCCCATTTCTTCTTATCGAACTCAATGAGCCATCAAATTTTTGCTTAATGTGCAACTTCATTGTGACATCAGAGCTCCTAACATTAGCATAGTTATCAATCCTTGTCTCAGCTGCCATCTTCTTATCATGAGTATGGTTAGGTATGCCTAGCTTTTGCATATAACCAGAAAATGTGTTGGCATAGAACAGTCGGTATCTGGGCCACTTTAGTTTCCACCTCATCCCCTGAACCATGATACTACCAATATTGACTGGGAGACGCATCATCAAAGCATAGGCCAAGAAAACCCGACTGCGCCTCATATTAGTAAAGTGTTTGTAAGGCCTCAACCAATTAGTATGAAATTAAGGTAGACTCGGGCCTCTTTGGTGAAATACCAATAAGAAAGCTCATGATGCTTGTTTTGGACCTTTGGGTCACCATTTAGCCCTCTTGTTGTTACCACAAACCACCTCACGAACCTTGGTGTAATCACATTGAAGCTTCCAATCCACACCCTCAGTTATTTGAGGCAGTCCCAAGAAATCATTAAGAGCCCGCACCATCATTGCCACTCCTTCTCTCTCACAGTGAATGATTTGCTGAATTTATCACCCTAATTAGCATACAGTTCATGAACTTTGGTAAGGTTCGCAAGCCCAGGAGGTGCAAACTAAGGGATCCATTCACGTCTTTTTACCAACTTTTTCAAAACATCCCTGTATTTTTTCCTTATTTTCTCGGCATTTATGGCTCATTCTGGAAGGTACTTTTTCTTCTTGACCATCTCAAATATTTCCTTGGTTGCATCATTGACAAACTTGGGTGGTGCCACTTTCTGTTACTTGTTTTGTTGTGGAGCAGCATCCCTCTCCCTCTCAAAGTCCGCGCTGCCCCCTGCCCTACCTCCCTAAACCCCACCACTCTATCCCTTTTCCTACTTCCCTTTCTGAAAATTCTAGGGTTCTACCACATTGGTCGGACCATAGAGTGAATTCTTACACTATTTTTGTTGCTGATTAGTACCAATTTTGATCATTTGTTGCCCCAAATTTGAGCCATATGTAAATTTGTACCTTTTGGACACCCTATGCTTATGTTATTGTGTGGTGTATGCATTTAATGTGTGGTGTCTGCTACCTATGGTTTTTATTCTTGGCATGATATTTGATAGGGGTGACTGAATTATGCTATGTCGACATAGTTTTGTATCGATTAGGAGCGCACAGTGTTGTACTTTGTACTGCTACGTGCAAAGCTGATTGGTGAGTGTTACTGTTGTTATATTGTCATTGTAACAATGTGTTTGTGAGCGAGCGAAAGCGACCATGAAGTAATCCTTGTAATTGGTGTTCCTACTTGTTTGTGTTGCCTGTTTTAGAACCATAACAGGGTGAGATGTTGCTCATATTTTCTTTGTGATCAAGGCTTCGAGCTGTCTATGCTGATAAGGGGAATTTTGAGTACTTTATATGAATTTCAATGCTTACTATGCTCAGTAATAAGTGTGGGGTGGCCAGCTTTGTCTTGGTCTTATCATATGATTTTTTAGCTGCAACTAATCCTGCCTGACCCATGTGCCTCGCTAATAAATGTCCGATAATTTTCATAGAATGTTCCACTTCTGTTAAGCACACGCTACTGTTAAGGGATGACTTTTGCATTGTTATTCTGGAATTTCACTATCTTACATTGATCCATGGAACCTGATGCACCTTTATGCTTTCTTTTCTCCTTAGGCTAGCACTATTTTCTTACACTCGTATATTTGTGATAATATGGTTGGTGTTGTGTCGTTGGCTAGTATTTTTTCATGTTATTGAGTTGGTGTCATATGAGAAAGCGTAGTGCCAACTAAAGTGACTGGATGTTGCTGCACTTTTGTAGATATCATTGCTAAACAAATATGCACAAGACCTAAAAATTTTCTAAACTAACAACATAGTAATATTTACAGCTACAAACTAAACCAATGCTCCACGAACGACGCCAAAATTTGATGACGCCAAAACTCGTCCTCGAAAGGAACTCATCCTCGAAAGGATAAACAATCGCTTCAAATATAATCCAGTTTAACAAGTCCGAGCTCGAATTCCACAGGGAGAAAGTTAATTTGTAACCTTATTTTCACCAAGTTTTGTTCAGGCAACTTCAGGGACGATTTATAATGGTAATTATGTGAAAACAAGAATTAAAAAAAGAAAAGAACAATTAACTAAAAGCCAGTAAGAAAAACGGTAAGAAGAGATTTCAAGAATTAAAAACCTAGGACATGACTTCCCCACTTATTGAAGTGATGTATCGAACGTTACACATTTAATATCGCTTGGGTATTCTTAATAATCGTGAGCTCTAGTTTAAACTAATATTCTCCAATAACAAGTAAGAACAATGTTGAGTTACTTTTCTATGTTAGCACATGATGATAAGATGGACTGCCCACGTGACCACGATAAGGTCGTGTTGTGGTCATGCGATGCACTGCCTTAAAAATATTTTTCTTCATCAAAATTTCATCTAACGGTTGTGTTGTGGTCATGCGATGCACAACTCCCTTAGAATTCTCCAGATTTTACCTTTTAGCTCCATGTTTGCTCAAATTAACTTCCTTTGGCACCATTAGCCTCCTAAACATCAAAATACAACCAATTAGCTCAATTCAGTATATATTTTTGCATCAAACGTCGCTAGTATATACTAAAGTATGGATAAAACACATTCAATTATGTATAAGTTTGGCCTATTATCATCTATTCTCTCAACTTTTTCTAACCACATTAATAAAATCAGGATGAGTGCACTAAATACTTTCTAGTCTAAAGGGACGAGGGAAAGCTAAATTAGAAGGTTTTTTTATATTATAAGGGATTTTGATCCGAATGAGGTTTAGAAAGATGAATAACATTTGCATCCGGGAAAATATTTGCCCATTCTTCATTATCAAATACCCTATCCAATCGTTCCATGATCAACCCTCTATTTTTCCTTCTATGATTGGACAAGTGAATTTGTATCTCTTGAATCCTAAGTCCATCAGTCTACAATTATTCAAGCATGTCCAAAACCTTGGTTGGTAGGAGCAGTTTTGAACGAGCTGGACTTCTTCTTCTTTTATTGAATGCAACTGTTTGCCATGCCGAACCACCATTTGGTTGAGTACTGGATGATGGAAACTCTATAATTAGTTTATCGGAAAAAGAGTAGCGACACCTTAGGGTAGTGTGGCCTAATCTCCACATGCTTTCCGTAGGAAATTCTCACCATCATATAAAATTTCTTGTTTATGTGCACCAATAAAGACGTGATTTCATAATTAAGAAGAATTTCTACACAAAGTCTAGCATATCTTCCTCTTAGCGTTGTTGAAGTACATGCATCTATTTTTAACAATTTGCCACTTTTATTCCCCATTTTTTTAAGAATAATTCGATCATAGAATTTAGTTGGATGTTGTGGCAAGTGAACCCACACAACAGAAACTTTTGTGTTGCTTTTGATGCTACAAAGTTTGGTTCTCATCTCTTGATCAAGAGGTTATGACCATTGATGAAACATGGGCTTGTTGTAAGACTTTAACCATACTTTCCTCTTTATTCAATTTCACAATGTAATAATCATGGCCTAAATCAATTAATGAAAAATTTTCCAATAGCTTCCATAACTCCTGGATCTTCTTTTTCAAGTATTCATGGAGAATCCTCCTACCTAGTAACTTGATGATAACAAAAATCTCCATGGATAACATATTCGGCGAACATCTTCATTCAATAGGATGATAGAGTCTTTAGGTGCTCCAACCATAGTCTTATCCTGACTAAGTTGATTATCCTCCATGAGCATGGGGTACGTACTGATATGGTCTTCATGCAATAAGATGTCTTTGAAGGATGGCGATGGAGTAGATGCATGAATTGTAGAGTCTTTGTTGCTGTTAATGTCTGGTGGTTCAGGCAGAATTAATTGAGTAGGTTGGTTTTTTGGGTTTGAAGTTGTTGTGCTCATTTTTAGAGCAAGAAGGTCTGCTTTCTCACTATAATTTCTAAGTGTACACGTATGTACATATATTATGTATTCTATATTTATTCACAAATATAGTGTATTCTATAGTTATTCACCATGTACATATTATGTATTAAATATTTATTTACGCAATATTTTAGCATATAGCTTATTATTATTTCATGTATCTATTAATTATTCTAGATTTATGAGTTTAAATTTTACATGTATTAACATGATAAGTAGCAGGTATTTATTTAGTATTATCTATTTTTCATAAGATAGGAATATAAACATTTTAGCATATATTAACTTAGTATCTATCATGTATTCATCTATTGTCACGACCCAAAATCCTGGATAGTCGTGAGGGCACCCAAACTAACCCCATCGGGCGAACCCACTCTCTATATTAACATTAAATCTCAAAAATATTAAATAAAGAATACTATAAAATTCAAACGGTGATTTTTATTACTGAAATACGCGGAATATCCCCCAACACAAATGAAAGGTCTAGTCCTCTACCATAAGTCATGAACATCTATAAGATAAATACGAATAAAATATCCCGAATGTCTGAAACAATAAATAACATGAATGAAAATAATGGAAAGGTGCGCCACCACAGAATTAGGATGGTTGGCTCACCGCTGATCAATAGGAAAATCTTCAACTCTGGCCACTGGGCTCACTGGTGCTCGGAACCGTATCTGCCCGAACAGATAATAAAATAAAAACAAAAAAAAAAAAAAAAAAAAAATAACGTAAGTCAAAAGGACTTAGTAGGTGGGTAGACTAGTTCCTATGAAAGACAGGAAACTAGTCTAAGCAATAAATTAACAGAATAGAGGAGAGAGAAAAAGAAACATATTATCATTCGCTATTTAAACAGTCCATCCAATCACACCATTCAACATCAATAAATCTCATTCAAGAACCAATAATTAAACTCAATTAATAAACCAGCAGAATATGTGGGCTAACTCCGAAAAGATGTGATAGTGGACCAACTCCGAGGCTATCAAATAGACAAAATCTAAAATAGATAGTGGACCAACTCCGAGGCTATCAAATGGACAAACTCTGAAACATTATCAACTGGACCAACTCCGACATATCAAAGTAATCATAAATTTTCTTGTCAAACATACACATAACTTGCAATAATTTAAACAACAACCAGGGAAAACAACACATATTCCAAGTAGATATTTAAACACAACGAAAAGGTGTAAAAGGTTACACCTAGAGCAGTGCACATACAAGGAACGTATGTACAATATCCTGCGTGGACTAGTTCCACCAAAGAAAGGGATAGAACCACCTACCTCTGTCCGAAGAAGCAAACTACTGCTCAACAATTATTTTTTTCCCGCTGAATCTCCGCCAAACGGTCTTGCTCTATCTAAAATAAAATGGAGTACATAATTAATTGAAACTATTGGTTCAAATTTTCATTTTCATATTTCTAAAGCTTAGGCCTGATGCACCAATCTTTACTCTTAGTGTCATGATTTAGGATATAAAAATAAGTTAATAATTGAAACGTTTAACCGAACACAGAATTGTTCTAACCCCAAAATAAAGAGTAACAGTAACCTGTATAATAAATTAACCGAGCATTGGTACTATAGGGATCATTAAACAGAAAGAAAATGAACAGTGCGTCAAGTTTTGATACAAAACGTCCAAATTGATGTTCTAAAACATTCTGCCTCAAAAGTTAATTCCATTACTATTTTCTCTATGCAATAATCATTCTCTCATCATTGCCATCATATTTATCCTTTCAATCATTGCACAATTATTACATCACATATTATTTAATTGTTCCACCATTATTTCTAGTCATACAAAATATGCATATAGTGTCTGTAACTATTACAGTATAAAGGAAACAATGACATACCTGCTTTCATCGAGTACAATGAAGCAACTTTCGTTACGCCTTAGCCGACTTGTATTCTTTTTTGTTCCAATTAGGTCTATTCTAAAAACCTAGACTATTTTGTAGTTCTAATGTGATAAGGAAGATTTAAAGCACGGCTATGCCACTCCTTCACTATTATAATATATTTTTTCACTTAAATATAACTAATAAGAGTAACATTTAACTGGTCCAACAACTATTCATAATTATATTTCTAATCCTTTTCCAACACATAATTTACATAAATAATTTTTTTTCTATAATAATAATTAAAATAAATGTATTAAACCAACATAATAACTAGAAAAAAAATAATATTTGTAAAATACCGGGTCATTACATTCTCCCCCACTTAAACTTTCGTTCGTCCTCGAACGATACTTGAATAATCTAAGCCCTATATGATTGCACAAGAGGCAATAGCAAAATATATAATCTCAACCAAGTCAAGTGTCATGACACATACCTGGAGTCTCAAACAAGTACGGATATTTCTCTAGCATACTCTCCTCAATCTCCCAAGTAGCCTCATCATGTGGTCGGTTTCGCCACTGCACCTTTACCAAGGGAATTTCTTTTGATCTCAACTTGCGAATATCCCTTTCAACTATAGCAATCGGGACCTCCTCATAAGCGAGGTTCTCATCGAACTGAATTGTATTCGCCTCAATAACGTGAGTAGGATCATGAACACATTTTCGAAGCATAGAAACATGAAAAACTGGATGAACCGGCATCGAATCGGGTAAGGCAAGCTTATAAGCAACATTACCAATACGCTGAATAATCTCAAACGGGCCAATGAAACGAGGACTTAATTTGCCTTTCTTCCCAAATCTCATCACACCTCGCATCGGTGACACCTTTAAGTAAACCAAATCACCCTCCATAAATACCAAGTCCCGGGTCCTCCGATTTGCATATGATATCTGCCTACTCTGAGCAGTCCGTAAGCGATCCTGAATAATCCGTACCCTATCCAAAGTCTGCTGCACATAATCTGGACCTAAAGCAATCACCTCACCAGACTCAAACCATCCCACTGGAGAGCGACACCTACGCCTGTACAAAGCCTCAAATGGTGCCATCTGAATAGAAGACTGGTAGCTATTATTATAACCAAATTCTGCTAGGGGTAAATGGTCATCCCAATGACCACCAAAGTCCAGCGCACAAGCTCTCAACATATCCTCTAGTATCTGTATAGTCCGCTCTGACTGACCATCCGTCTGTGGGTGAAATGCAGTACTAAGCTGAACCTTAGTTCCCAACTCTCGCTGAAATGACTGCCAAAACTGTGCTGTGAACTGAGAGCCTCTATCAGAAATAATAGAAAGTGGAGTACCATGCAATCGGATAATATGCTCAATAAAAATCTGATCCAACCTCTTTGCTGGATATGTAGTCTTCACTGCAATAAAGTGAGCAGACTTGGTAAGTCTATCCACCACCACCCAAACCGAGTCATGTTGTCTCAAAGTCCTAGGCAAACCAACAACAAAGTCCATAGTGATCATCTCCCACTTCTACTCGGGAATAGGTAATGCCTGGGATAAACCTGCGGGTCTCCTATGCTCGTACTTGACCTGCTGACAGTTTGAGCATCGAGACACGTGCTCAACAACATCCTTCTTCATTCCCTTCCACCAGTATAACTCACGAAGGTCATGATACATCTTAGTGGTACCAGGATGAATGGAATATCGCGAGCTATGTGCCTCATCCAATACCATCCGCCTCAAGTCATCAACATTAGGAACATACAAACGACCGTTGAGACGAAGGACACCATCATCACCAACTGTAAACTCTGATGCTCCCTCACTTAGGGCCGTATCTCGCAACTCTAGCAAATAAGAATCCTCATACTGCCTCTCCTTGATCTGATTGGCAAGAGAGGATTGGGTCATCATACAAGCAAACACTCTGTCAGGCGCTGGGCTGAATAATCTAACCCTCTGGTTAGTCAAGGACTGCAAATCAATCGCCAAGGGCCTCATATCAGCATCTAAATATGCAAGACTACCCATAGACTTCCGGCTCAATGCATCAGCTACAACATTGGCCTTTCCCGGGTGATAACGAATGGTAAGATCATAATCCTTGATCAACTCGAGCCATCTACGTTGCCTACCATTTAAATCCTTCTGATTAAATAGGTGTTGTAAGCTCTTGTGATCGGTGAAAATCTCACAAGGCTCACCATAAAGATAGTGCCTCCAGAGTTTCAAAGCAAACACAACCGCTGCCAACTCTAAGTCGTGGGTAGGGTAGTTCTTCTTACTCACCTTCAGCTGCCTTGATGCATATGCAATAACCCTGCCATTTTGTATTAAGACACACCCCAAAGCGATACGAGAGGCATCACAATATACTACAAACCCACCTGAACCAGTAGGAAGAGTCAATACTGGAGCAGTAGTCAATAAGGATTTGAGCTTCTGAAAGCTCGCCTCACACTCCTTTGACCATCGAAACTGCACAGCTTTCTGAGTCAAACGGGTCAGCGGAGCTGCAATAGAAGAAAACCCCTGAACAAATCGCCGGTAGTACCCTGCCAAGCCAAGGAAACTACGTATCTCTGTCGGAGAAGTAGGTCGTGGCCAATTCTGAACTGCCTCAATTTTCTTCGGATCAACTTTAATGCCTTCACTAGACACAATGTTACCCAAGAATGCCACAGAATCTAACCAGAATTCACATTTAGAGAACTTGGCGTACAACTTCTGATCCCGAAGTTTCTGCATAACAGCTCTCAAGTGCTCCTCATGCTCCGCTCGGCTACGGGAATAAATCAAGATATCGTCAATAAAGACAATGACGAATAAGTCCAAGTAAGGCCTGAACACTCGGTTCATCAAATCCATAAAAGCTGTCGGGGCATTTGTAAGCCCAAATGACATAACCAGAAATTCATAGTGACCATAACGGGTCCGGAAGGCCGTCTTTGGGATATCACTCTCACGAATGTTCAACTGATGATAACCAGATCTCAAGTCAATCTTAGAAAAGAATTTAGCTCCTTGCAGCTGATCAAACAAGTCATCAATATGAGGCAACGGATACTTGTTCTTTATCGTCACCTTGTTCAGCTGCCTATAGTTAATACACATCTGCATCGAGCCATCTTTCTTCTTAACAAATAATACTGGAGCTCCCCAAGGTGAAACACTTGGTCTGATAAATCCCTTGCTAAGTAAATCCTGCAACTGCTCCTTTAATTCTCTCAGCTCAGCAGGAGCCATACGATAAGGAGGAATAGAGATAGGTTGCGTACCCGGAACAACATCTATGCCAAATTCAATATCTCTATCAGGAGGAACACCCTGTAAATCCTCTGGAAACACATCAGCAAATTCACAAACAATAGGAATAGAATCAATAGACGGGGACTCAATGTTGGCGTCGCGGATCAATGCAAGACAGGCTAAACACCCTTTGCTTAACATTTGTCTAGCCTTTATGAAAGAGATAACCTTGCCCGAAGGTGCAAGGTAAGAACCGTGCCACTCAACCGAGGGTGCACCTGGAATAGAAAGCCGGACTGTCTTGGCATGACAATCAAGAGTCACGTAACAAGATGCCAACCAATCCATACCCATGATCACATCATAGTCTACCATGTCAAGAACTAATAAATCAACAACAGTTTGCTGACCCTGGATAGAGACTACACAACCTGGATATACTCGATCTACCATAATAGACTCCCCAACCGGTGTCGAAACACAAAAGGGATCATTAATAAGCATATAATCAATATTGAAACCCGCAGAAAAATATGGCGATACATAGGAATAAGTGGAACCCGGATCAACAAGTGAATAAGCATCACGACCACATATAGAAATCATATCTGTGACAAAAGCATTGGATGCCACTGCATCCTGCCTAGCTGGGAGAGCATAAATCTGATCCCTAGTCTGAGCCTGAGGGTGAACACCAGCTGAGTATCCACCGCCTGATCGACCGCCACCAGAATGACCACTGCTAGAATAACTACGACCTGAATGACCACCACCAGAAGAACCACGGCCTGAATAACCACGGCCTGAATTACCACCACTAGGATAACTGCCACCTCCACGCCCATGACCTCTGCCTGGCTGTGGAGGACCCCTAGAGGCCAAAGGAGCTGCAGAAATACCAGGAGCATGGGTCAATGCCTGCGACTGAGGAGCTGGGTGACTAATAGCCTGATGAAGTCTAGGACAATCCCTCTTGAAATGTCCAATCTCCTTACAATGATGACAATTAATACCAGGACGATATGGCTGGGCCTGATAAGGCATCTGGAAATGACCCTGCTGTAAATGAGGAGCATACTGAATTTGCCCCTGATGAGTCATAGATGCGACCTGAGATCCCTGTAATGTAGAATAAACCTGCCTATCTGAGGATCTGTCGTAGGAACCCTTGCCTCCAGATGAAGCTCAGGAATAATTACCTGAACCACGGGACTTCTTACTGTCCCGCTCTTCTCTATCCTGAATACGGTATCCCTCAATCCTCCTGGATGTCTCGACTGCCTGCTCAAACGAAATCCCAGAACCCACATCTCGTGCCATACGATCTTTCAAAGGAGGGGAAAGACCCTCAATGAATCTCTTCACCTGTTCTGCCGTGGTGGGAATCAATATAGCCCCAAATCGAGATAACTCTGTGAAACGAATATAGTACTGAGTAACTGTCATGTCTCCCTGGCGAAGCTTCTCGAACTGTCTGCGCTTCTCATCTTTCAAGGTCATAGGCAAGAATACCTCATCGAACTTATGCACGAACTCTCTCCAAGTGAGCTTTGGTAACCCAGCTTCCCTGCTTGCCTTAAAAGATTTCCACCAGGCCTTAGCATGCCCTCTGAGCTGAAATGTCGTATATTCCACTCCATGTTCCTGAAGAAAACCCAAGGTAGATAGCATCTCCTCACAACTCTCAATAAAGTCAAGTGGATCTGCAGAAGCATCTGTACCAGAAAAAGTAGGGGGTTTCAACCTCTTAAACTGGTGAAGTCTACCTGTGTCAATACCCTGATCTGTGTCTGAGGCGTCCCACCAATTATAAAAACATCTGGATCATGAAGACCTGTAGCAGCCTGAGTCTCTGGAGTGTGCGTAATCGGAGTCTGGATACCAACCCTAGCCTGATCTCGGGAAGTAGCTGGATCAACTGGTACACCCTGAGGGTACTGAGCCTTAAGAAATCCCAATATCTGTACCAAAGTGTCCTGAAGAACCGGGGTGGCTATAAATCCCCCATCAATAGGAATCGGACCTCCCCGAGCGTCTGGTACAACTGGCGGATCAACTGGTGGATCCTCTGGTACTAGATCATCATCCTGAGCATCCTCCCCTACAGCATGAGTGGCCCTAGGCCTAGGCTGGGTGGCTGTCTGAGTATGAGCTCCACGACCACCCCTACCACGTCCTTTACCTCGGCCTTTGTCGCCGCCTCTACCACCACCTCTCGGGGCAGCCTGCACCGGTGGTACTACCTCAGGGGCCTGTACTCCTGCTGCTGCATCTGGTGCATTCACCCCTTGTTGTGATGAAGAAGCACGAGTAATAACCATCTGCGAATTAGACAGTGGAATAAGTTAGCCTTTGACTTAAATTCTATACGCCCGAAATAGAAGAATGAAAAAAGGGAAATTTTTCACTAAATGCCATATAGCCCCTCGTAGAGTAGTACAGACGTCTCCGTACCAATCAACAAGACTCTGTTAGGCACTGTTCATGACTTATCAGGACACTAAACCTAGGCTCTGATACCAATTGTCACGACCCAAAATCCTGGATAGTCGTGAGGGCACCCAAACTAACCCCATCGGGCGAACCCACTCTCTATATTAACATTAAATCTCAAAAATATTAAATAAAGAATACTATAAAATTCAAACGGTGATTTTTATTACTGAAATACGCGGAATATCCCCCAACACAAATGAAAGGTCTAGTCCTCTACCATAAGTCATGAACATCTATAAGATAAATACGAATAAAATATCCCGAATGTCTGAAACAATAAATAACATGAATGAAAATAATGGAAAGGTGCGCCACCACAGAATTAGGATGGTTGGCTCACCGCTGATCAATAGGAAAATCTTCAACTCTGGCCACTGGGCTCACCGGTGCTCGGAACCGTATCTGCCCGAACAGATAATAAAATAAAAACAAACAAAAAAAAAAAAAAAAAAAATAACGTAAGTCAAAAGGACTTAGTAGGTGGGTAGACTAGTTCCTATGAAAGACAGGAAACTAGTCTAAGCAATAAATTAACAGAATAGAGGAGAGAGAAAAAGAAACATATTATCATTCGCTATTTAAACAGTCCATCCAATCACACCATTCAACATCAATAAATCTCATTCAAGAACCAATAATTAAACTCAATTAATAAACCAGCAGAATATGTGGGCTAACTCCGAAAAGATGTGATAGTGGACCAACTCCGAGGCTATCAAATAGACAAAATCTAAAATAGATAGTGGACCAACTCCGAGGCTATCAAATGGACAAACTCTGAAACATTATCAACTGGACCAACTCCGACATATCAAAGTAATCATAAATTTTCTTGTCAAACATACACATAACTTGCAATAATTTAAACAACAACCAGGGAAAACAACACATATTCCAAGTAGATATTTAAACACAACGAAAAGGTGTAAAAGGTTACACCTAGAGCAGTGCACATACAAGGAACGTATGTACAATATCCTGCGTGGACTAGTTCCACCAAAGAAAGGGATAGAACCACCTACCTCTGTCCGAAGAAGCAAACTACTGCTCAACAATTATTTTTTTCCCGCTGAATCTCCGCCAAACGGTCTTGCTCTATCTAAAATAAAATGGAGTACATAATTAATTGAAACTATTGGTTCAAATTTTCATTTTCATATTTCTAAAGCTTAGGCCTGATGCACCAATCTTTACTCTTAGTGTCATGATTTAGGATATAAAAATAAGTTAATAATTGAAACGTTTAACCGAACACAGAATTGTTCTAACCCCAAAATAAAGAGTAACAGTAACCTGTATAATAAATTAACCGAGCATTGGTACTATAGGGATCATTAAACAGAAAGAAAATGAACAGTGCGTCAAGTTTTGATACAAAACGTCCAAATTGATGTTCTAAAACATTCTGCCTCAAAAGTTAATTCCATTACTATTTTCTCTATGCAATAATCATTCTCTCATCATTGCCATCATATTTATCCTTTCAATCATTGCACAATTATTACATCACATATTATTTAATTGTTCCACCATTATTTCTAGTCATACAAAATATGCATATAGTGTCTGTAACTATTACAGTATAAAGGAAACAATGACATACCTGCTTTCATCGAGTACAATGAAGCAACTTTCGTTACGCCTTAGCCGACTTGTATTCTTTTTTGTTCCAATTAGGTCTATTCTAAAAACCTAGACTATTTTGTAGTTCTAATGTGATAAGGAAGATTTAAAGCACGGCTATGCCACTCCTTCACTATTATAATATATTTTTTCACTTAAATATAACTAATAAGAGTAACATTTAACTGGTCCAACAACTATTCATAATTATATTTCTAATCCTTTTCCAACACATAATTTACATAAATAATTTTTTTTCTATAATAATAATTAAAATAAATGTATTAAACCAACATAATAACTAGAAAAAAAATAATATTTGTAAAATACCGGGTCATTACATCTATAATCTGTACTTTATATTTGATATATCATTTGTAGATTCCCATTGAAATTATAAATCTACACTCTGAAAAAGAAAACATTCGCAATTTATAAAGAATAAAAGTATAGATGGATAACGAAAAAAAGAATCACGAAGATGTAGTAACTAGTATATGAGTTATTTCGACGGAACGATTTGTGGAGCATTCTATAAGGATATACCTAAAATAACATATATTGTTGATTGGATTCCTAATATTTTGCTAAAATTTGGTGAGAGAAAAATCTCATTGATATTAATTTTAAATTTTTAGTATTTTTTTCTATCCTATTATTGACTTAAGCTAAATGGCTAGTTTTTGTTAGGGTTGTTTATGACTATGTTTGACTTGCCACGAGTTTAAGAGCATGTTTGGCATTGCTGTCAAAAACTGCTTATTTTAAGAAGTACTTTTAGTATAAGTACTTTTCAAAGAAGTACTTTTAGATAATAAGCAGTTTGTGTTTGGACAACTCATTAGAGAAGTGGGAGTGTGGGGGAAACTGACGCTCTTGGCGTACGATAAGAAGGATAGCTAGCGTGGCACAGAAAACGACATCAAACCCTAAAATTAACCAGAGAATTCGGTTGCGAACTCTGAGTAGTAACATCGGCTTCTGGGGTTCCTCAACCTCTACCAAAAGTCCACTTATCATAGTGGATTCAAGTAATGGGTAATGCCCAACAATATTACAGAACCAAACACTCCAGAGACGCTGGAAGACCAAACGACGAATCCAGGAACACAGCGATGACAGCTCGTAAATTGACATATACAGCAGGACTTGGGGAGGCAAAGATGGTAACAATAGATACTGGGCAAAATCGATCACCAACAAAAGGTATGCAATTGAAATACTACCCCCTATTATGAAGGAAGGTGTTAAAATGGTTAAATTAAATGGAATCGACATAGTAACATAGAGGGAGAAATGGAGCAATTCACTAATCGGGTATGTGTTTGGAGAAACCCCTTCCCTTCAGAGAGATGCTTAAGTTTGTCAAAACTGTATGGAACTCTGTTAGCACACCTAGGGTTTTCTCTCACGATGAGGGTTATTTTGTATTCCGATTTGAGAATGCCCAAGATAGAGATAAAATCCTTCATTGTGGACCATAAACCTTTAATCTGAGACCGGCCCTGTTACAACAATAGGTCCCAAATTTCAAATTGGATGAGGATGCGAATAGAACTCTACCCTTATGGATCAGCTTACCTGGTTTACCAGTGGAATTCTGGACAAATGAGAACCTGAGTAGAATTACAAGCTATATAGGTAAGCCAATTTGTACAGACAAGTTAACAGCTGAGGAAGAAAGAATTTCTTATGCTCGACTGCTAATCGAGGTTGATATAACACAACCCTACCAGAATGTATGTTGATAGAAGATCTTATGGGGGGATGCCTTGAACAGATAATCTTGTATGATTGGCAACCTACAGTGTGCCAAGACTGCTTACAGGTAGGGCATGAGACAAGAGACTGTGCAAAAGGAAAAGATCCAGAAAAAGAACCACAAGGAAAGAAGAAAACAAAGAACAAGAAAAAAAGAAATAAGCAGCCACATGTCCAATGGTTAGCAAAGAAGACTATTCATCAACAGCTGGCGCAAGAGAATATAGGCAAGAAGGATGAGACACAAGAGGAACCACAACAAGTCTGTCTAATCACAACTCAGGCTACAAAAAATCCTGCAGAACAACCACAAGATAGAAGACACCAGAAAAGGAGCCCAACCATAAACCAACCTGCATTCCACACAAAGCAGAAGGAGAATGCAAGCAGCTCCCAACAAAGGAACAAGACAAGTAACTAGACACCAACTAAGCAAACTGCAAACCAGTAACAAGTTCAAGTTACTAAGCATCCAAGAGAAGGAATCACAGGGTCCTTAGCAGCCCTTGAGAAATCCTCCATAATCATCTACTCCTGGAATATCAGAGGGCTGAACAAGCCCTACAAGCAGAAGGAATTGAAGACCTTCTTGCTGAAGAAGAGAGTAACTTTAATAGGGTGCTTAGAAACAAAGGTTAAAAAATGCAAGCTGAGTAAAGTCTAGAGGAAGTTAGGCAATGAGTGGACATGCTATGCTGACTACTCTATGGAACCAAGAGGAAGAATATTGATTTGTTGGAAACACCAGGAAATGAATGTAAAATAATCCTAGCAAGACCCCAGTTTTTTCATTGTTATGTAGAGGACAAAGGAACACTATTCAAAAGCTGTGTGACCTTTGTATATGGGTACAATACAAACTTGGAAAGACATGATTTGTGGGAAGCTTTAAGAGCCTTAGGAACCAACTTAGTATTAGCTTGGCTGCTACTGGGTGATTTCATCACTATTTGGGCAACTGATGATCGGATCAATGGTGCTCAAGTTCATTACTCAGAAATCCAAGACTTCCAAGAGTGTATGACAAACATAGGGGTAGGACAATTGCAAAGGAGAGGTACTGATTACACCTGGTGCAACCACAGTGATGCCACAGACAGAATATATAACAGAATAGACTGGACATTTGGTAACCCTTTGTGGTTCATGAATTATGCTAACACTGAGGCAATTTTTAGGGAGCCAGAATGCTCAGACCATTCCCCCATAATGATAAATACTGTAGTAGCACCCCAACCTAAACATGCTCTATTTAGACTACTTAATGTGCTACTATGTGAGGAAGAGTTCAAAGAGATGGCGAACCAGGTTTGGAACCAACAGGTAGAATGGTGCAAAATGTATACTGTTTGGAGGAAATTGTAAATGTTGGGGATAGTCACAAAATCCATTAACATGAAGATGTCAAGCCGGAAAAAACCATAACTGAAATAAGATTGCAACTAAAGGAGGTGCAAGAGAGACTGAACAATGATCTACTCAACCAACAACTGATAAATGAAGAAAGGAAACTAGGATGGAAATTGGAGAAATGGGTGTTGCTGAATGAAAAGGTACTACGACAGAAGTTTAGAGCAGTCTAGATACAACATGGATATTCAAATTCAAAGTTCTTATTGGTTCTATCAACAATGCACAAGGAGATAGAACAACTAACCCTATACAGGTCAAGCAAGAATTCTTAATCTTCCTCAAGGGACTCCTGGGATCAGCAAATGATGAAATGCCATGCCCGAACATACAGATAGCCAAGGATGGACCATGCCTCTCCCTGGAATAGAAATAGAAGTTGATTCAAGCAGTCACAGGGGAACATATCAAAGATTCAGTACAACTTCTTCCTAAGGATAAGGCTCCTGGGATGGATGGGTTTCCAGCATAATTTTTTCAAGCTTACTGGCCCCAAATTAGGGAGGAGGTAACAGCTGCAACCATATAGTTTTTTTAGAATGGGAAAATTCTTAAGAGTGTAAATTGTGCTACCATAACCCTAGTCCCCAAAGTCCAAAATCCTATCTCAGTTAAGGAATTTAGACCAATTACTTGCTGCACCACAATATACAAAATCATAGCCGTAATTCTCACTGCGGACTTCAAAGTGTAGGGAACCATCTGGTTAGCACTTCCCAATCTGCTTTTATCAAAGTCAGATGTATCTTGGACAATGTATTGGTTGCACATGAACTGGTCAATGGGTATGGGAAAAGAGGAGTATCTCCTAGGTGAACAATTAAAATTGATATAAGGAAAGCATATGACTCCGTGGATTGGGGGTTTCTGGAAATGGTCCTACTTGCTTATGGCTTTCTATACAAATTTGTGAACTGGGTCATGACTTGTGTATCCACAGTAAGCTGCAAAATCCTGATAAATGGTAGCTTAATTGAAGAGTTCAAGGAAAAAAAGGACTGAGACAAGGAGATCCTATGTACCCCTATCTCGTTGTCCTAGTCATGGACTACCTACATAGAACCCTATACCAGCTAAGACACAATCCAAATTTTAACTACCATCCTAGATGTGAAAAAAATAAAAATAGCACATATCTGCTTTGTAGATGATTTTTTGTTGTGCTGTAGAGCAGATAGGGGTTCCATATCCCTGTTGCTAAAAGCATTCCAGCACTTTTCTGCAGTATCAGGGCTGCAGACAAATATGGAGAAAAGTGTCCTCTATATAGCTGGAGTCTCTGCAGAGTTTAACCAACAATTGCTCAGTGAGCTGCACTTTATACTTGGAGAACTGCCTTTCAAGTACTTGGAAGTCCCCTTGTCCTCCAAGAAACTCACCATCTCCCAGTGTCTGCCATTGGTTGATAAGATCATTGCAAAAGTGAGGTGCTGGACCTCAAAATTTCTATCCTACAGTGGGTGAGTTCAGCTAATAAAGAGTGTACTGTTTGAAATCCGGACCTATTGGGCACAAATATTCTTATTACCAAAGAAGGTGCTCAATATGACCACAAATGTCTGTAGAAACTTTCTATGGACAGGCAGTAGTGGAGGCTCAAAAAGGAATTTGGTAGCCTGGGCAAATGTGTGCCTACCTAGATCTGTGGGAGGCTTATACATAATGGACTTTCATAGATGGAACAAGGCTGCCATAAGCAAATTGCTATGGGCTTTAGCAATGAAAAAGAACACTCTATGGGTATAGTGGGTTCACAGCTTTTATATAAAACATAGAAACCTGGAAGATATGAAGATTCTAAGTCAGGCTTGCTGGATCATTAGGTAAATAGTAGCTGCAAGGGAATGACATGACTCTGGAGACCATAGTGTAGTACTGTGAAAGTTCACTAGTAAGGGTGAATTTAGCATAAAGAGATGCTATCAGGCTCAAATCCCACAGATGATGAAAGTGCCATGGAAATTACTAGCCATGGGAAAAACCCGTTACCTAAACACCAATTTATACTATAGTTGGCACTATTAAATAGACTGAAGACTGTAGACAGACTAGCAAGTTGGGGTATATAAGTAGACAAAAAATTGCAGTCTATGCTTGACTCAGCAGGTAGAATCCTTGCCACACCTCTTCTTTGAGTATGTGTATTCAAAGCATATCTGGGATACACTGTTGAAATGGATATGAGTGCACAGGCAGATCAAAGAATGGAATGAAAAAGTAACCTGGATTACTAAACAAGTAAAGAGAAAAGTTGTCAAAGCAAACATCTTGGCATTCCTCTTTGCGGCTAGAATTTACGATATGTGGATAGAGAGGAACAACAGGAGGTTTCAAGACAGAAGGAAGACAAATGTGCAGCTAATACAAGACATCATTCTGGAACTACACATTAGAGGGCAGAGTATTTGAAAGTGGAAGAGTGTATTAAAGTTTTTAAATGATTACCCTGTATAAGTAGCCTTAAGTGGAAACTTAGATAGGAATATAAAAGTGAGAGAGTTGGCCTTATAATCCAGACAAGGCTGATATGTACTTGAATTGATCAATGGTTGAATAAAATTTTTTCTTTGACCAAAAAAAAAAAAATTATTGGAGAAGTATTTTTGATCAATAATTTGTGTTTAACTAATCTTTACGAAAAGTACTTTTGAGTGTTAAATTACGAAAGGGACATCCAAGTTCATTTTAGATTTTGATTAATAAAAATAAAAAAATAATTTTAAATATTTATCATAAAAGACGTTAATTAAAAAATAACTTAGTTAATTTGCAAAACATAAAGTAAAAGATATAAATTTAACTTATTTAATAACATAAAATATAGTTAAATCAAAGTGATAACGGAATTAGAAATTTCAAGTAATTACTTACTTTTAAAAGATGATTTAAAGAATAGGAGATCATATATACGGTTGATAGGATTTGTAAAAGTACGTAATAGGAAAAAATAGGATTAAAAAAATATAATTTTATTTTGAAAGAGATATCGTTAATTAATAAGGGATAATTTGGTAAATATGGATTTTGGTAAGGATATTTTTGCCTTGAAAAAATTAATAAACTGCTTATGCTTTTGCTTCTTGGAAGAAGCAGGTATTTGTAGCTTCTCCCCAACAGTAGAAAACTGCTTCTGCTTCTACCTATAAATACTTTTCTTTAGTTGCCCAATGCGTCAAAATTTAAAAAAATGTACTTTTTTTTTTGAAAAAAAAAAAAATATTTTTGGCTTTGGAGATGCAATGCCAAACAGGTTATAAGAAAGAAAGAAAACTTTTCAAATATGTTGTTTAAAACAAGCCATAGAAATTTGTGTGGCTAGAAATTATTTTTAAAAGTGAACTATTTCTACTTATAGAAAGATGACATTCTTTTTTTGAACAGACTAAAAAGAAAATAGTATCACGTAAATTGGGACAGCGGAAATAGTATTTTTGGTTAAAAAATTGACCTCGTAACCGGTTTGTAGCGCGCTGAATTAGAAACGACAAGCGTTTGAAAAGTTTTAGAAGAATAGTCATATTTAAGAAATACAGAAAACTTTTCAGAAACAACCACTAAAGTCCAAGAAATTTTCCCCGGACTTTGAAGAAGTCTGAAGAAATTTGCCTTGCACTTTGAACTAAGATTAATGAAGTTCCAAGTAAATATGCTAGGACTTTGAACTAAACCCAAGATATATTCTTGAAGTTTGGTTCAAATTTCTTGAAAATTTACTTCGACTAGCCTTTAAAGAGGTGTATTTTTAAATTTTGCTATTTTTCTAAAAAGGTTTAACTATTAGATGTTTCTCTTTGATCGCCTTAAAACTTGCTATTTATCAAAATTTTGCGGATTTTTTCTTAAGGAAATTTAGATCATATTGGAAGGTCATGATCCTTATGGGACCTATATGCTAATAATAGAGATAACTCAACATTTATATTCTCAAATTTACAAAAAAGGTGCTAAAAAATAAGGCAACCGTCAGTAAAATTTCCAATTTTCTTGGAACAAAACAATCATAAATGAATGCGTAAAATTTACCTAGAATATCCTTTTGCTCCATTAATTGAAAGCTTTCAGAACTTCCATCTTCGCAAAAGATTATTATTTTTAGCTCACAGAATGTTGTGTAAGTAATACATTTCATAGTTTTTTTTTTTTTTTTCATTTTGTTGTGGATGAAATTGAGAAGCAGGGGAAGAACTCATAGAAGAGATGAAAAATAAATGATGGTTGTAGCCGGAGATATGTATATTAAAATGTTGGAGAAATTAGTACAGAACACATGAGATCTTTTTATACGAGATCTTTTTATATGTAGCAGAAAAAAAAAAAAAAAGAAATTTAAAGGTTGAAGCATGAGAGCATTACAGTGTAGGAGAGTTTAATACAAAATGTATGAGATTTGTCTGTTAAAAGATAGGAGATTGGTACTAACTAACTTTTGTTTTTTTCTTCGTAGGTGACTAGAATTTATAGATATCAAAGGGTGATTTGAATATTTGTATTCAGTTCGAGTATAAGAGGAAGTTGTTAGAACAATTCATTGTCATCAAGGAATATATTATGATGACATAGTGTAATTAATGCGTCAATGATGAAGGATAATATGTGACGGCGACAACATTAACAATTAACATGAGTTACATGCCAATAGATTTATGATAAACTTGGAAAGCCAAGAAATACTATATGCTCCACTAGAAGATGATTATGACATTATGTCCTATTTGACAATTGTTGATGAATGAGGCGCTAGGCTAACATTGGAAGTTTGTTTACTTAGAGAATAGAGATGGACTAAACTAATAAGGACAGCAAGTAGGGGAAGTGATTAAATGGAGACTCCCCTGGAAAGCAACAAGTGTCATGCGGTTGAAGAGCTTTATAGTCCTACATTAACAGAAGAAGAGGAAATAACACATAAGTTTGATGAAATTCTATTAGAGCATGATGACATTTCCCAGGTTGATGATTCTCAAACTTTTTATACAGAAGTGAGTTGTGCTAGAGAGGAAGTGAGTGTTGGCACACCATTTTTTGAAAAATTGCTGTGATTTGAGCTAAGACAAGCTAAAAACATGAACCCTAATTGGGGAGGATAAAGAAGAAAGAGTACAGTTGAGAGAGAAGAATCAGGATCGATAACAATGTAATGTGTTATTGAGAATAGGCCTAATCAAGGCTATTTATACAAACTGAAAAACAGGAAATATAAATCCTAACAAATGAATCAGTAATAACTAACTCATTAACTAACTTTAGGAAGTACCACGAATTACTAAACTACCCCTTCTTAAGCTGGTTAAGTATCGGCTTGGATAACACTCCCCCGCAAGCTAGAGGGTGCAAAGATATTGAGCACTCCTAGCTTGGAACATAGGTAGGCATGCTGCACACGACTCAACCCCTTTGTAAGAACATCCTGTTGGGGTTTTGGAATAAATAGAGTGTGAATGGGAAATGAGTGGGAAGGTGAAAATGTTCCTTTTTGTAAGAAAATGCACCTTCTCCCATATTGGTAGAGGAAAAGACTTTTGTTGGGTTTAAATACAAATTCACTTCTCTTAGCTCTTAAAAGGGTTGAGAAGAAGGGAAGCCTCGCGCCGTCGTCGTCGCTCGCTCGTCTCGGCTTCGGCTTTGTCGGCTTCGGATTTCGGATTTCGGATTTCGGTCAATTGATATGATTGATTTTTGGACCATTTAATATTTAATCTGTTTGTGTAACAGAAATCTGAATGGATTAATCTGATTAATCCAGAGTAATTATTCCTCCACGTTCTCCCACTCTCCCACGTTTTCTCATTAGTGGACAATTCATTACTGACATTTAGTGAATTCAGCCATTAGTGGCAGTGAATTTTGATGCCATTAGTGGCAGTGAAGTCAAGTGTTAGTGGTGTTAGTGGCCATTAGTGGTGACTCTTCACACTCTTTCCAAAGGCTATATAAACTAGTCAGTCCTCAACCTTTGAACACACACTGAAAACACAGAAATACAAAAACATCCTACTGCATTCCCTCTCTTTTCTGCATACTAAGTAAGTCTTAGTAAGTCGTATGATTTGCTCCGTTTTCTTTGAGTTCGCAGTGTTCTACTGTTTGAAGTGCCGCTACAGTAGAACTGTTATCCCGTTCCATCTTGGGAGAAATTAACCCGTGAACCTTGGGCAACTGTGAGGGGGTTAGATTTCTTAAGGAGACACAAGTAAATTGTGGGCTCGGGATCGTCCCATAACAAACTGATAATATACTTCAGATTTTCTGTCTTTTCTGATTTATTTGGTTGCAGGAATAACAAGCTTAAGAAATCTATTGTTATTTATTTTCTGCACTTAAATAAATACTGGTTAAGGAGACTAAAACCTTTGTGGTTTTCTACTCGTATATAATATAATAATCTGCTGTGGAGACTAAAACCTTCGTGGTTTTTCTACTCCTAATTACTGTGAAATAATCTGTTTGTGGGGACTAAAAGCCTTCGTGGTTTTTTTTTCTACTCCTATTGTTTAAACAGTTTATTAATTGTTTCTGCTTGGGTCACTTGACAGAGATGACTAACGGAGCTGAACAAACTGTCCCTGCTGTGAATACGAATGCTACGCAGTTTCTGGTGCTGCTGGGCCTAGCCGTGCTGCTGCAACGGTTATGCCACCTGCAGAAAAGCCGGGGAAGTTTTCTGGTGTGGATTTTAAAAGGTGGCAGCAAAAGATGTTCTTTTATCTGACCACCTTAAGCCTGCAAAGATTTATCAAGGAGGATGCTCCAGTCCTGACTGATGAAACACCTGAAAACAAACGCTTCCTTGTGATTGAGGCTTGGAAGCATTCTGACTTCCTATGCAAGAATTACATTCTAAGTGGCTTGGAAGATGAACAACGTTTACAGTAATGTTGAAACGTCTAAGAAACTGTGGGATGTTCTAGAAAAGAAATATAAGACTGAAGACGCTGGACTGAAGAAATTTGTTGCTGCCAAATTTCTGAATTATAAAATGGTGGATAACAAATCTGTTGTGTCCCAAGTCCAAGAACTTCAAGTCCTTATCCATGATCTCCTTGCTGAAGGTTTGATCCTGATTAATACTTATGTTAAGAGTATTATTTATATTGTTGCTAACAAACTTTTCTTTGAAGGTTTGAAGATTAATGAAGCGTTTCAAGTTGTAGCCATGATTGAAAAGTTACCTCCATCATGGAATGACTTTAAAAATTACTTGAAACACAAGCGCAAGGAGATGACCCTTGAAGATTTGGTTGTACGATTGAGGATTGAAGAGGACAACAAATCTGCTGCAAAGAAGGCTCGTGGAAGTGCTGCAATAGCGGGAGCAAATATTGTTGAGCATACTCCAAATCAAAATAAGAGAAAGAAGCCTTCTGGAGGGAAGACCAACCCCAGCAAGAAAAAGTTCAAGGGAAATTGCTACAACTGTGGCAAGAGTGGACATAAGTCCGCAGACTGTCGTGCTGCAAAGAAGGACAGGAAAAAGGAAAAAGGTCAAGCAAACATGGTTGAAGAGACAAAATTGGCCCAAGGAGTACAAGACATTGATTTATGTGCTATGATTTCTGAATGCAATTTAGTTGGAAATCCTAAGGAATGGTGGATTGATTCAGGAGCTACCCGCCATGTTTGTGCTGTGAAGGAAGCCTTTGCTTCATATGCTCCTGCTGGACCTGATGAGGCGCTCTCTATGGACAATTCTGCAACGGCCAAAATTGAAAGATATGGGAAGATATTCCTCAAGATGACGTCTGGCAAGGTTGTGACTCTGACCAATGTTCTTCACGTTCCTGAAATAAGGAAGAACTTGGTATCTACTGCACTTCTTGTGAAAAACGGGTTTAAGTGTGTGTTTGTTTCTGACAAAGTTGTAATAACTAAGAATGAGCTGTATGTAGGAAAAGGTTACCTGACTGAGGGCCTTTTCAAACTCAATGTAATGGTCGTTGACACTATGAATAAAATTGCAGCTTCTTCTTACTTACTTGAGTCAAATGATTTATGGCATTCTCGTTTGGGACATGTCAATTATAAAACCTTGCGAAAAATGATCAATTTGGAAGTATTGCCTAAATTTGATTGCGCTAAGTCAAAATGTCAAATATGTGTTGAGTCTAAATATGCTAAACACCCTTACAAGTCAATTGAAAGGGATTCTGAACCATTAGACTTAATTCATACAGATATTTGTGACATGAAGTCAATACCATCTCGTGGTGGAAAGAAGTATTTCATAATTTTTATTGACGATAGCACTCGTTACTGCTATGTTTATTTACAAAAATGAAGTTGAAACGCAACTTAACAAAATGATCAAAATGATAAGAAGTGATAGGGGTGGAGAATATGAATCTCCTTTTGAACAAATATGTTTGGAATATGGCATTATTCATCAAACAACTGCCCCTTACACGCCTCAATCCAATGGGATTGCGGAAAGGAAAAATCGGACATTAAAGGAGATGATGAATGCCTTGTTAATCAGTTCGGGTCTACCCCAGAACTTATGGGGGGAAGCTATATTCACGGCTAATCAAATACTCAATCGAGTTCCCCATAGCAAAACACTTTCCATTCCATATGAAAAGTGGAAATGAAGGAAGCCCAACTTGAATTACTTCAAAGTGTGGGGGTGTTTGGCAAAAGTGCAAGTCCCAAAACCTAAAAGGGTTAAGATTGGACCGAAAACAGTTGATTGTGTTTTCATTGGGTATGCTATAAACAGTAAAGCATATCGGTTTCTGGTTCATAAATCAGAAAATCCTGACATTCATGTTAATACGGTGATGGAATCAGATAGTGCTGAATTCTTTGACACAATATATCCGTATAAGAAGGAATGTGAGTCAGTTGGTGAAAGATCCAAACGACCTCGGGGAGGAACCAAAGAAAATTCATCAAATGAGGAAGAACCAAGACGGAGCAAGCGTCAAAGAACTTCTACTTCGTTTGGAGATGACTTTGTCACTTTACTGTTGGAAAATGAGCCTCGGACGTTTAAAGAAGCAATGTCTTCTTCAGACTCTCCATTTTGGAAAGAGGCAGTCAATAGTGAAATAGAATCTATTTTGAGCAACCATACTTGGGAGTTGGTTGATCTTCCTCCTGGAAACAAACCATTAGGTTCTAAGTAGATTTTCAAAAGGAAAATGAAAGCTGATGGCACTATTGACAAGTACAAGGCAAGGCTTGTTGTTAAAGGCTATAGACAACAAGAAGGTCTTGACTACTTTGACACATACTCGCCGGTAACCAGAATTACATCCATTCGTATGTTAATAGCGTTAGCCACCGTGTATGGTCTGGAAATCCATCAAATGGACGTTAAGACAGCGTTCTTAAACGGGGATTTGGAGGAAGAAATTTACATGGAACAACCTGAAGGGTTCGTGGTTCCAGGTAAAGGAAAGATGGTGTGTAAACTTGTTAAGTCACTTTATGGACTGAAACAAGCACCTAAACAATGGCATGCGAAATTTGATCATACAATGTTGTCAAATGGCTTTAAAATTAACGAGTGTGACAAATGTGTCTACATTAAGAACACTCCTAACTTTATAGTCATTATTTGCTTGTATGTGGACGACATGTTGATAATGAGCAATAACATTGCCAATCTAAATGCTACGAAATGCATGTTGACTAGCAAATTTGATAGGAAAGACTTAGGAGTTGCGGAGTTAATTCTTGGTGTTAAGATCTATAGAACTCCTCAAGGTCCGGCGTTGTCTCAAACTCACTACATCAATAGTGTTCTTGAAAAATTTAAATATTTGGATTTTAAAATTTCAAAGACTCCTATTGATGTAAACCTTGCTCTAAAGAAGAACAAAGGTCAAAGCACGTCGCAACGGGATTATGCACGTGTTTTGGGAAGTTTGATGTACGTCATGAATTGTACTCGACCAGATATAGCTTGTGCTATAAGTAAACTAAGTCGATACACGAGTAATCCCAATCAAACCTATTGGATGGCAATGAAACGTGTTTTGGGGTATTTAAAATACACTCAAGACTTTGCATTGCATTATAACAAGTATCCTGCAGTCATTAAAGGATATTGTGATGCTAATTGGATCACCGGCACAACTGATTCTAAGTCCACAAGTGGATATATTTTCGCACTTGGTGGAGGAGCGGTGTCTTGGAAATCGTCCAAGCAAACATGTATTGCCCGCTCTACTATGGAAGCTGAATTCATAGCCTTAGATAAAACCGGTGAAGAAGCTGAATGGCTTCGGAACTTTTTGGAAGACATTCCGTTTTGGCCTAAGCCGTTAACACCAATTTTTATACATTGTGATAGTCAATCGGCTATAGGAAGAGCGAAGAATGTCATGTATAACGGTAAGAATCGTCACATACGACGAAGGCATAAAACCGTTAGGGACCTACTCTCAAGGGGAATTATCACCATTGACTACGTGAAGTCAAGGGATAATGTGGCGGATTCGCTTACAAAAGGCTTAACTAGAGAGGCGGTTGAGTGTTCATCGAAGGGAATGGGACTATGGCCAAGGACAAGTCATCACGGCGGTTACTCTACCTAGGAGACTGGAGATCCCAAGAACTAGGTTCAAGGAGAATACAAAGTCGTGTTTGACGGTCCAACATTGTCAGTTAATGTTTGGTCCATTCTCATGATTAGACAATGGTCAAGTACCAAGGGTAAAATGCTAGAGGCATTTTTTAATGATTGTCTAAGTTTGATATTTTAATTATCAAACAGTGTACATCTATAGGATTACACGTTTAGAAATCACCTATGTAAGTGTGAAGTGGAAGCCGCTTCAAGGAGAATTCGGTATGGCAAGTTCTCTAAGTACTTATGAAACCAGGCGGTGTTCATGGCTGAAACGAACACAACAGTGAGAACCAAAGACGGTTAAGGGTTAGTTGTGTGACTTACGTTGTCTAGGTATACACCAAAGCTCAACGGTTCAAAGATATCAAATCTACCGATTGACCGAGTATATCCGATGTATGTTCACTACGGAAAATTCAAAGGGAAACCTACTTATCCCGATGCAACTAATTCTTTCTTGCAAATCACACAAGTCTGTCATGCATATTTCCAATATAGCCATTCCCCATTCATGTGGGGGATTGTTGGGGTTTTGGAATAAATAGAGTGTGAATGGGAAATGGGTGGGAAGGTGAAAAGGTTCCTTTTTGTAAGAAAATGCACCTTCTCCCATATTGGTAGAGGAAAAGACTTTTGTTGGGTTTAAATACAAATTCACTTCTCTTAGCTCTTAAAAGGGTTGAGAAGAAGGGAAGTCTCGCGCCGTCGTCGTCGCTCGCTCGTCTCGGCTTCGGCTTCGGCTTCGGCTTCGGCTTCGGTTTCGGTTTCGGTTTCGGATTTCGGATTTCGGATTTCGGTCAATTGATATGATTGATTGATTTAATTTTTTGGACCATTTAATATTTAATCTGTTTGTGTAACAGAAATCTGAATGGATTAATCTGATTAATCCAGAGTAATTATTCCTCCACGTTCTCCCACTCTCCCACGTTTTCTCATTAGTGGACAATTCATTACTGACATTTAGTGAATTCAGCCATTAGTGGCAGTGAATTCTGATGCCATTAGTGGCAGTGAAGTCAAGTGTTAGTGGTGTTAGTGGCCATTAGTGGTGACTCTTCATACTCTTTCCAAAGGCTATATAAACTAGTCAGTCCTCAACCTTTGAACACACACTGAAAACACAGAAATACAAAAACATCCTACTGCATTCCCTCTCTTTTCTGCATACTAAGTAAGTCTTAGTAAGTCGTATGATTTGCTCCGTTTTCTTTGAGTTCGCAGTGTTCTACTGTTTGAAGTGCCGCTACAGTAGAACTGTTATCCCGTTCCATCTTGGGAGAAATTAACCCGTGAACCTTGGGCAACTGTGAGGGGGTTAGATTTCTTAAGGAGACACAAGTAAATTATGGGGTCGGGATCGTCCCATAACAAACTGATAATATACTTCTGCTTTTCTTTCTTTTCTGATTTATTTGGTTGCAGGAATAACACATCCGCAGGCTGATCTTTAGTAGATATATACTGAGTAGCAATCAGGCCTTGTACAATCTTCTCCCTTATGAAGTGACAGTCTATTTCAATGTGTTTTGTCCTTCATGGAACACATGATTTGCAGCAATCTGTAGGGCTGCCTGTCTATCAGTGTGAACTTTTATTGGTAGCTCACATTTAGCTCCAATCTCAGTAAGAAGATAGAATACCCAAGTAATTTCTGCTGATAAGGAGGCCATACTTCTATACTCTGCTTCTGCAGAACTTTTGGATACTATGGTTTGTTTCTTGGACTTCCAAGATACTAGAGAGTAACCTAGCTTTATAAAGAATCCAGTGACTGATTTTCTAGTGAAGGTGCATGCAGCCCAGTCTGCATCACAATTAGCATTTATGTAGTTAATAGGACTGTTAGAGAGTAAGATTCCTTGTCCAGGCTGACTTTTGACATATCTGACCACTCTCATTGCTGCTTCTAAATGAGATGCTTTAGGCTGGTGTATGAACTGAGAAAGTGTTTGGACACTGTAGGCAATATCAGCCCTTGTAACAGTCAGATATAAGAGTTTTCCTATCAGCCTTTGATAAGAGGTAGGGTCAGGCAATAACTTGTCAGTGAGTCCTTTCTTCTTCAAATATTTGTCATATTCCCAAGTAGTGAGCTTAACATTAGGATAATGGGAGTGCTTGCAGGTTTGGCATCACCAAGTCCAGCTTGAGAAATAAGTTCCAGTGCATACTTTCTTTTATGCATTAGAATCCCTTTTTTCAGACCTTGCAAATTCTATACCAAGGAAGTATTTAAGCTCTCCTAAGTCTTTCATCTTGAAGGCTTGCTGTAACTTGTTTTTAGTTTCCTCTATCAGTTCCAAACTGTCACCTGTGATGAGCATGTCATCAACATACATTAGGATCATCACTAAGCCACTCTTGGTTCTTCTTGTAAACAAGGAATGTTCTAGTTGACTCTGATTAAACTACATTCTCCTTAAAGCCTCACATGGCTTTGCATTCCACTGTCTTGGAGCTTGTTTAAGCCCATACAGGGATTTGGTGAGCCTGCACACTTGATTCTCCCCTGGCTCTTAAATCCCTGAGGTAGAGTCATATAGATTTCATCATACAGATCACCTTGAAGGAATGCATTAAAAACATCTATCTGATGAATTGGCCAATTCCTAGCAGCAGCAACTGACAAAACTACTCTGACTGTCACCATTTTTACCACTGGTGAAAATGTCTCATTGTAGTCTACACCCTCCTTTTTGCTAAAGCCCTTAGCTACCAGTCTTGCCTTAAATCTCTCAACCTCTCCTGAGGATTTGTATTTAATTTTGTACACCCATTTACACTCTATTGGTCTTTTGCCTTTAGGTAAGGTGATAACAGTCCATGTCTTGTTGTTTTCAAGGGCTTCAATTTCAGCTTTCATAGCCTCAATCCATCTTCGATCCTTGGCAGCCTGATCATAACAGGAAGGTTCAGTTTCATTGGAGAATTTAGAAATGTAGGCTTGGTATTTAGGAGAGAGCTTGTCATAGGACAGAAAGTCAGCTAGAGGATACAGGATGTCATCTTGAACCTCTAGTGACACAAAGTCTTTCATCCACAATGGTGCAGTCTTGGTTCTTGATGGTCTGATAGACTGTTTTTGAGGTGGATGCTGAGCATGCTCAGTTTGAGGTTGCTCTACTTGAGCTTGTTGAGGGTGCTCTACTTGAGCTTGTTGACTCAGGTTGTGCATCTGCAAGTCTAAGGGTGCACTAACTTCCTACTCTGTATTTACTCCCCCTTGGTCCAAGGGTGTATTGTCCTATGGTGGAGGGTGTGCCTCCTGATCCTCAGTAACAGACCAAGTGTCTAGAAATATAGGGGGTGTAGCGGCCTGCTGTTTGAAAGGAAATTGATCTTCTTTAAACACCACATCTCTACTGACAAAGAACACTTTGCTTGTCAGGTCATAGAGTATATAGCCCTTTTGTACTTCAGAATAGCCCATGTGACTTGCTACTCTTACTCTGGATGCCATCTTGTCATGTTCCTGTACTACTTTAGCATAGCATAGACAGCCCAGGACTTTTAAGTGAGCCAATGAAGGCTTCTTGCTGTACAATTTCTGGAAAGGTGAAACATTACTTAACACTAAGGAAGGCATTCTATTCATCAGATACACAGCAGCTGAAACATAGTTCCCCCAAAATCTGAGTGGTATGTTTGCTGAAACCGAATTGCTCTGGTTAGTTCTAAAATATGTCTGTGTTTCCTTTCTGCAACACCATTCTTCTGTGGTGTATAGGCACATGACCTTTGATGAATAATCCCAAGGCTTTGAAACAAGGCTACACAGGTTGAGTTAAGAAACTCAGTTCCATTGTCTGTCTTAATAGTTTTGACAGATCTGTTGAACTGGTTTCTAACTAAGATGAAGAAATTTTTTAATGTAACACACACATCTGACTTTAGTCTTAGCAATACAATCCAGGTCATCCTAGTCATATCATCCACAATAGTCAAGAAATACTTATGTCCCTCAAAAGTAGGAGTTCTATAAGAACCCCAGACATCAACATGTATCAATTCAAATGCAACACTACTTCTTGTAGTGCTAATAGGAAATGGAGGTCTAACATGCTTAGCACAAGGGCATACTGAGCAATTATCTAACACTTTTCCAACTCTAGTGTATTCAACTGCTAAAATTTTCTTAAGTATTGAAGGTGATACATGGGCTAGTCTTCTGTGCCAAAAGAGTAATATCTGCATCAGTAATGCTAGTAGCTAGGCTGGCAACTTCAACTCTGCTTGAGTCTTGACTTTGCATTAAGTATAGTCCACCTTTTTCCCTACCAATCAGCTTCACCTTCCCATTGCAAAGATCCTGGAATACACAAAAATTGGGGTAAAAGGTGACTGAGCAGCCTAGGTCTTTAGTTATCTGGGACACAGAAAGTAGATTATATTTGAATTGTGGAAGGTGAAACACATTGTTGAGAACATTATTCCCTGTCAGTGTGCTAGTTCTTGCGTGAGTCACACACACTGTATCACCATTAGGCAAGAACACTTTCTTTGGACAACTAAGTTGAGAAGAATTCTTATCTAGTAGACTAACATCTGACACCTTATGATTTGTAGCTCCTGTGTCAATTATCCAGTCCTGAGAATTTTTAGACACTAGAAAAGCAATGCTAGTACCTGCTATGTTTGCAGCTGCAGTAGATCCTATGTTATTTCCAAGCATCTGAAGAATTTGGGCATACTGCTCTGGAGTGAAAATACATGACCCTATCTGCTGAGCACCAACTTGCCAACTCTCCTGGATTTCACTATTGTCAGCTTGAACATTATATGTGGCATTCCCAGTTCTTCTTCTCTTCTTTTCTGGATGTAACTTCCAACACTCTTCTTTGTTGTGATTGGTCAGTTTACAATGCTCACAGTATAGGGTTCTAGCCTGTCTCTTGTTTTGCTGATATCCCCTAGTCTTAGTGTACATAGCTACTTGATCCAAACCACTAATCACTGGTGCAACTCTAAGAATGCTACTGTTTACAGTCAAGCCCTTCTGACTTTCATCCCAAATTATCATGACATAGGCTTGGTTTATTATTGGTTTAGGACTCATCAACAGAATCTGACTTCTTGCTTGCAAGTAAGAGTCATTGAGCCTCATCAAGAACTGATATAATTTCTGCTTCTGCAGATGCATCTTGAAATCCTTGGATCTCTCACAGTCACAACTTGGTGTAGGCACCAATGCCTCAAACTCATCCCACATGTCTTTCAATTTTGTGAAATAAACAGCAACAGAATTAGTCCCTTGAGTCAGTGCAGAAATCTCCTTATGCAAGTTAAAGGTTCTTGAATCATTAACCTTGTCAAACCTTTCCTTCAGATCCTCCCAAACTATTTGGGCATTTACAGCACATACTATGCCTCTTAACAGACTATTTGACACAGAGTTCATCAACCAAGAAAGCACAATCGCATTACATCTTTCCCATTGGGTCCAAACAATTTCTGGGTACTTATCTTTACTACAAGATCCATCAACCAACCCCAGTTTATTTCTTCCTAGTAGTGCAATACGCATGGATCTACTCCAGAAAGAGTAATTCTCACTACCAGTTAATTGAATTGAAATCATAGATATACCACTAACATCATTAGAGTTCAAATACAAAGGATGATTATGATCTAGAGTAAATGCAGTATTCAGGTCATCAGTTTGTGCCATTTTACCAGCGGAAGTCTTTGAATTATTCAAGAAATCAGACAATGAAAAATCAAGTAATTAATAGAGTTAATGTACCAGAATCGATTCACAAGTCTAGTGGTGATTCTTGCTCTGATAACATGATGTGATTTGACCTAAGACGAGCTAAGAACATGACCCCTAATTGGGGAGGATGAAGAAGAGAGAGTAAGGTTGAGAGAGAAGAATCAGGATTGATAACAATGTAATGTGTTATTGAGAATAGGCCTTATCAAGGCTATTTATACAAACTGAAAACAGGAAATATAAATCCTAACTAATGAATCAGTTATAACTAACTCATTAGCTAACTTTAGGAAGTGCCACTAATTACTAAACTACCCCTGCTTAAGCTGGTTAAGTATCTGTTTGGTTAACAAAAATCAACTGATATGAAAGATATGACTTGGGGAGACAGCTTTCCAACCATTCCAAACATCGAGTATTGCAACGAGAGGGTAGATTTAGTGATCTTTTTTTATCTTCATTTGGAAAAAAAATATGTGAAAGCATAAGGAAGTTGTGAGAAAGTTAAGAATGATTATTGTTATAATAAAACTTACGGTTCAAGACAAAGAAATCTAGTCCTTCTTTTCTCTTTTGGTGAGGCATTATTGAGGAACACGCTTGACGAATATGTGTTGTGTAGTCGGTGTTTGTTCACGCTTTTTTCGTAGAAAGTGATATTTTTCAAGTTACACTTTACTGTTTTAAGGACCAGTACCTTAAATGTGTTCCTTTACTGTATTATATGCGGAATTAAAACTGTGAGTAAATGAACACCCAATATTAGCGTGGAAAAACCCTTTGAACTCGGGGTCAAAAAAACCACGACCTACTCTTCCAAGTAGGATTTCAACTTCACTATGTAAAAGACTCACTTGGTTACAAGACCAGCTTCTTACTAACCTAGGACTAACTCTAATCCTCTAGTGACCCCTTTCACGATCAGTGAAGTTTCTCAAGTTCACGACTTGAAATAAAATGATACAACTCGATAGTACCTACTAGAGTTGAACTAATACTGAACTTTAGCAAGATTCAATCTAAGAAACAGGTTTTTACTTAGTTCCCTGTAGCTTACTGATTGCACAAATATAATTATAACTCTTTTAATGCTAAGACACGATTCTCTCTATATTTGTGTATACCTCAATAGCTGAAATGCTTCTGGTTTTATAGCTTCAGCAACCAAGAGGTCTTGGGCAATTAGAACTCCAAAGCTTCCAAGAGTTTGAGTCCTACTTGAACTCTTCAGTTGATTACTCGAAATCTTTTAGCCCTTATCCACTATTTATGCAATCTTTTCAAATCACGTGTAGACCTGCATAATTATCAAGAAAATATTAGACTTAGGATAATTGATAATATTTCAGCTTAAATGATTTTGCATGAATTATCCATTTAGCTGCAGTGATCCAAAGGAACATGTCCTTTGGATCTGTTCCTTAGTCATCAGTCAAAACTTCAAGCTTATCCAAGCTAACATTTTCCCCCTTTTTGATGATGACAAACTCATGAGCGTAGCTGCCAGTCCTTAATGTCCTGAAGTACACCTTGAGACTCAAAAGCAATCAGTAGAGACTTATTTCATCATTAAGGATCAGATTTTCAAATAGGTATAAAGTTCACGCAAAATCACTTACTCTTCCCCTTTTTGGAATCATTGAAAAGGTTGCATAGAAAATAGTTCAAGTGTTAAACATAATCAGCATTTTGCCATTGAGGCAACTCAAAATGCAAATACAATTCAGACTAAAGCAACTGCAAAACAATGATATTAGCCATCAAAGACAAGTCATCATTAATAAAAGGTTAAACCAGGTGATACAAGCAAGTACTACAAAATTATTCAAAAACTAGAAAAAGAAAAGACTAAGGTACTCGAACTAGTCTAAATCCCCACTGGTCAAAAGATGGCTTATGGCTAAGGTGATCAGGATGTGGAAGGACCAGGCCCCTAAGACTTGTTCAGCAACTCAAACATCTATTTGAGCATTCCCTTATTAGTCTCCTTTTCCTTTGTAGCCTCAACTACCCCTCCAAAGGAATTTTCAATTTGGCACACATATCAGTTAGGATGAAGCCAAGGGAAAAGAGTGATTTTTCTTCCCAGTAACAACCCTTTTGATCAAGTGGATCATAAATCTGGGCAAATTTATCTGCTTATCAGTATCAAGCAGTTCCATAAGGACCATGTCCATAAAGCTAGCAATCCCTCTTTTCTCCTGTCTTGGCATCACAATTTTGTTCACAAATTCAAACAACACTTGGTGCTGAGGGTGCATTTCACTCTTCTGCACAACCCTTGGTTTTTCCTCTTCATCATTTTTAGCAAATTTTCTAGTAATTTCCAGCCCAGTAGGCAAATTGGTCAAATTGGGCCATACCTTCTTGATGTAGCTTTTATATCCCACAAATGGAATCCCCAGCAGTTCACCCAGCTCCTTAGTGTCAAATGTAATTTCATGGTCATGGACAGAGGTGGTAATCCTGTCCCTTTTGATAGAGTAGTTCTTGTTAAACTCCTGAACCATCTCCTTTGCACGCTGTCCCTTAATCTGAAGGACCATGTCCCTCCAGCCTTGAACTTGCAATTTTTGCAACAACCAGATCATACCCTCTTGCTCCACATTAGAGAGTACCCTACCTTTTAGAACTTTCCTAGTCATAATGTCATCATGAACATAGTATTGAACCTCATCTCCCTCATCCTCACTCTCACTGTCCTCACCAGCAAATGATTCATCAGAACTTGAATCAGAACTTTCATCAACCAAGGTTCTTTTAGAGGACCTGGTCTTCTTAGAAGGTTTCACTGCAGCAGCTCTCACAGAGCTTCTTGTCACACGCCCCTGTGCAACTTTTCTTTTCTTAGACTGACGCACAACTACCTCAACATCTTCCATCTAATCATCTTCATCATCCACAACATCCCTCTCCTTTTCTACAAACTCAATTTCTTCTTCCTCAACAGGATCGACAACCTGTTTTCCCTTCCCTTTTCTGCTTCTTTCCATAGCAGCAGCTAAGTTCTCATCAGCAGCCTTGACAGCACTCCTTGTCCTCCTAACCCTACTAGTAGGAGTAGAGACAGAAGGAACAGGTCCTTTTTCCTTAGAGGAAGTTTCACCTTTCTTCTTAATTCCTGGCTTATAACTATCACTAATTTTCTTTAACTTTGCAGCAATCTCAGCAGACATTTGGTCATCAATGAGTCCCTTCCTAGCAAGTTTTCTTTTTAAACTCCTAATGTTGATCAAATAAATAATAGGCCTATCACTATCACTCATTGCATCCTCAACATTTATAACATCTTCCATGGGTGCTCTAAAAGCAACCTCTGGAGACTCAGATGACCCATGCATGGGTGCTTCCAAATGTTTAACATTGTCCCCTTCCCCCTCAGGAAGAGTTCCAGACACCTCTTCCCTTTCCCCTTCATCCTCAACTACATTTAAGGGAGAGGAATAGTTTACCTGATACTGATAAATGATCATTACCCTTGATAAGTCCTCAACCTGTTCAACAATCGACTCAGCAGTGGGAACTGGTCCTTCTCCCAGAATTTCTGGTTCAGGCACTTCAGGGTTATTTTCAGAAACTTCAGGGTTTGGGTTAGTGGTTTCCATGGGTGAAGGAGGGTTCGGAATTTGTGGTTGATCAGAGGTGGGTAGGGATGATAAATTTTCTGGAGAGAGGGACATTTGAGCAATACGATTCAAGAGATATTTCACTATTCTTTCTGAAATTTTGAGAGTTCAATTGAGAGCAAAGTGAAAAGAAATAATGAAGAAATAGAAGTGTATTTATAGAGTGAAATAGGTAATGGATTTTGAGTGTAAATCGATCACTATTACCTCATTGAATGGAAATCAGCTGTTAAAGGACTCTTGGGAGTCTCCCGGAAAAGAGCCGTTAGGCTTCAGGTTACCCGATTTGATTGGGAGCTGGTTCTTCGGACAGGACTCTTATGTAGTTTGGATATGATTAGCATTCCTAGTGGGATTTATCCTAATTACAAGTTACCTACAGTCTTAACCTTCTATGATACATGAATAATAAGGAGTACATATCTGATTTTAACACGAAAATCAGTGTCCTTCCAGATTTAATCACCTTTGTTCAATCTGAAATTCTAAGAGCAGAAGGGTAACATCATTCAATTTTAGCAACACTAAAAAGAAATCATGGCATAAGAGTATACAATGAATTATTAAACTGGATTGAAAATTTCAAATTGACTTGAATACAATTAATTTTTAAGTGCAATTTTCTAGCCAATTTTGAGGTAAACTTTTGATGAATTTAGGTGAATTTAATCATCCCTAATTCCAACCTATTTCTTTCAAAATGATCTCTTTCTAAAGCTTTTGTAAAAATGTCAGCAATTTGCTTTTCAGTAGGACAAAATGCTATGGTGATCAAACCCTTTTCATAGTTATCTCTCAATTAATGGTGTCTTATATCAATGTGTTTGGTTCTTTTGTGATGCACTGGATTCTTTGTCATGTTAATAGCACTCGTGTTATCAAATAATATAGCAAAAGTTCCTACATCAACACCAAAATCTTGTAATTGTAGTTTAATCCATAGCAACTGTGAACAACATGAGGCAGATGCCACATATTCAGCCTCAGCAGTGGAAAGAGCCACTGAATTTTATTTCTTGGTTCCCCAAGAAACCAAACACTCACCAAGAAAATGTGCCATACTTGAAGCACTTTTTCTATCAACAAGGAAACCTGCATAGTCAGCATCAATATATCCAACAAGATTAAAACTACCAGCTTTTGGATGCCAAAGTCCCAAGGAACCTGTTCCTTTCAGATATCTCAATATTCTTTTAACAGCTTTCAAGTGAGATTCTTTAGGATCTGATTGAAACCTAGCACATAAACCAACACTAAACACAATATCAGGTCTATTAGCAGTTAGGTAAAGTAAAGAACCAATCATACCTCTATACAATTTTTGATCAACTGATATTCCATGTTCATCAAGATCCAGTTTTGTGGCAATGACAATAGGTGTATCAATTTCCTTAGCATTATCCATATCAAACCTTTTAAGTAATTCCTTAACATATTTTTGTTGATGGATCATAGTTCCATTTGAGGTTTTCTTAATTTGTAAACCCAACGAGAAATTTAGTTCACCCATCATGCTCATCTCAAACTCACTCCCCATCAGATTTGCAAATTCCTTACTTAAATTTTCACGAGTGGCACCAAAGATTACATCATCTACATATATTTGAACAATTAAGAGATGCTTACCTTTTTCTTTCAAAAACAATGTGCTATCAATTTTACCTCTTTTGTATCCATGCTGAAGTAGAAATTCTGATAGCCGTTCATACCATGCTCTTGGTGCCTACTTGAGTCCATACAAGACCTTGTCTAACTTGTATACATGTTCAGGGAACTGTTCATTCTCAAAACCTGGAGGTTGCTTAACATACACTTCTTTTTTAAGTACCCATTCAGAAATGCACTCTTAACATCCATTTATGTAGAGTAAATTTCATGTATGTAGCAAATGCTATAAGAAGTCTTATTGATTCCAATCTTGCAACTGGAGCAAAAGTCTCATCATAGTCAATGCCCTCTTCTTGACTATACTCCTGAACAACTAACCTAGCCTTATTTCTGGTTACCATGCCATCCTCATCAAGTTTGTTTCTGAAAACACATTTTGTTCCTATTATGGACCTGTTCCATGGCTTGGGTTCCAGATGCCAAACTTGACTTCTTTGGAATTGATTCAGTTCTTCCTACATAGCATTGATCCAATCTGCATCCTTCAGTGCTTCTTTTACATTTTTGGGTTCAACAAGAGATAGGAAAGCACTAAAGGCACACAGATTGTGATTATTAACTGCTGACCTAGTTTGTATTCCAGCAGTCTTATCTGAGATTATTTGATCCACAGGATGTGAACCTTGATACTTGTAAGACTTGAGTATCAAACCATTCTCAGAAGTCCCTTGCTGGGGGACAATTCCTGAGGGAGTATTACTGCTAGTTTGTGAGGTGGAACCAACATTTGTTCCCCCTGTTTCTGTGCTACTTTTCTCAGTTCTGTACTGAGGAACAGTTCCTTGTAGTTCACTTCTCCCAGTATCCCCATCCAATGTCTGCATTTGTGGATCAATTTCACTATGTTTCAACATTCCAATCTCTTCATCCTCATGTACCTGTGCTTGAGTGAGACTGTCAGTTTCATCAAATTTAACATGCATGCTTTCTTCAATTTTCAATGTTTTCTTATTAAAAACTCTATAAGATTTACTATTTGAAGAATAACCAACAAAGATTCCCTCATCACTTCTAGGATCAAATTTTCCTAAGGCATCTTTTCCATTGTTGTGTATAAAACATTTGCAACCAAAAGCCCTAAGATGAGAGATATTTGGCTTTCTTCCCTTAAGCAACTCATATGGAGTCTTTTCTATTAATGGCCTTGTCATAGATCTATTTATTATGTAGCATGCAGTATTGATGGCCTCAGCCCAAAAGTTTTGTGGAAGATTTCCAGATATTATCATAGTCATTGCCATTTCCTCTAGAGTCCTATTTTTCCTTTCCACTACACCATTTTGTTGTGGAGTTCTAGGTGAAGAAAAATTGTGATTAATGCTATTTTCATTACAAAAATTAAAAAACATATGATTTTCAAATTCAGTTTCATGATCAGACCTAATGGCAACAATGTGACTATCTAGAGTCCTTTGAGCTTTCTTAGCAAAAATTGAAAATGCATTAAAAGCTTCTTCTTTAGATGAAAAAAATATAGTCCATGTAAATCTAGAGTAATCATCAACCAACACTATAACATACTTCTTACCTCCACGACTCATTGTTCTCATTGGTCCACACAAGTCCATATGGACCAGTTCCAAAGGTCTAGTAATACTTACCTGTTTCTTTGGTTTGAAGGAGGATTTTACCTGCTTCCCCCTGGCACAAGCTTCACATACCCTATCATCCTTAAACTTGATGTTAGGAAGACCTATCACCAAATCCTTGGACACAAGTTTGTTCATTTGTGAAAGACTAGCATGGCAGAGTCTTTTGTGCCATAGGAGGGGATCATTTTGCACAACACTTAAGCAACTCAAGCTCCCATTAGATAGTGTCAGCAGATCTACATTGTATATGCTTCCATGTCGATTTCCCTGCAAAATAATCTCTCCAGAGGTTTGGTTAGTCACAGTGCACCCAGTAGATGAGAAATTAACATTATTACCTTTTTCACACAATTGAGATATACTCAATAAGCAATGCTTCTGCCCATATTCTAGAAACACATTGTCTATACTATGCGAATCAGGCCTACCTACCTTTCCAATGCCAATAATTTCCCATTTCTTACCATTACCGAAGGAAACACTTCCTCTTTGAAAGACTGAGAGTGAAAGGAACAGTTCCTTATGTCCTGTCATGTGCCTTGAGCAACCACTGTCCATGTACCATTTGTAGTTCCTCTCCTTCAATCTAGCCTCAGCATCTTCTTCATTATCTGAGTCTTCAAGAGCCATTAGAGCAAGATCCTCATCCAGATCATCATCAGATTGTTCATCCTCACTGTCTTTCCATCCAACAACCATTGCTCTGGGATTTCCACTTTTCTTCCGGACCTGTTCCCTAGCCTTTTTCCTTTCTTCCACGTATCTCTTCCTCCATTCTCCTTCCATAACTGGACACCTGCTGATATAGTGCTCCATGCTTCCACATTTGAAGCATTCTCCAGCCTGTTTCATGTTAGAGGACCTACCCTGTCCACTAGCCCCCTTTTTTTTATTCAAATATTTTTGAACACTTTTAGCGATAAGGACCGGTTCCTTATCATCAATAGGCTTATCAGCAGCAGTTAAGGCTAGGTTAGGTTCAGTTTTAACTGGTTCATCTATGTTTTTAACCTTTTTCCTTAGTTCATAAGTTTTCAAATTACCTATAAGCTCATCTAAGGATAAGGTGGTCAAATCCTTGCTTTCAATGATAGCACAAGCTTTAATCTCCCAAGAATCTGGAAGAACCCTAGTTAGGATTTTTTCTACTCTATCTTCAACAGTTAAAACCCTTCCCAAAAAAATAAGATCAGATAAAATAGCATTAAATCTAGTGTACATTTCAGAAATTGATTCTCTTTCTTTCATTTTAAAGCTTTCATATTCAGCAAAAAAGAGTGTACCTCTAGATCTTTTTACCTGACTTGTTCCTTCATGTGCAGCCAACCTGTAAAGCATCCCAAATTTCCTTTGCAGTGGTATACCCTCTAATTCTAGTGTACTCATCAGGTCTGAGTCCACAGACAAGCCACTTCCTAGCTTTGACATTCTTTTCCCACAGCCTTAAGTCTTCAGCGTTGCATTCCCTTCTAGTTTTAGGAACATCAGTTCCTTCAGCATCCTTTTTCATTGGAATCATGGGACCTTCAGTCACTATGTCCCATAACTCATAGTCTTCAGCCTGAAGATGATCTCTAATCCTTTCCTTCCACCACGAGTAATACTTTCCATTGAATAAAGGTGCCTTAACAGTTGACTGACCCTCACCATTTTCTTTTGATGTACTCATTCTAATCCCAGGTGTTAGCCTTTTCAAGGATAACCCGCTCTGATACCAATTGATATTTCCCAAGATACACCACTTTACTGTTTTAAAGACCAGTTCCTTAAATGTGTACCTTTACTGTATTATATGTGGAATTAAAACTATAAGTAAATGAACACCCAATATTAGCGTGGAAAAACCCCTTGAACTCGGGATCAAAAAAACCACGACCTACTCTTCCAAGTAGGATTTCAACTTCACTATGTAAAAGATTCACTTGGTTACAAGACTACATTCTTACTAACCTAGGACTAACTCTAATCCTCTAGTGAACCCTTTCACGATCAGTGAAGTTTCTCAAGTACACGACTTGAAATGTAATGATACAACTCGATAGTACCTACTAGAGTTGAACTAAGACTGAACTTTTGCAAGACTCAATCTAAGAAACAGATTTTTACTTAGTTCCCTGTAGCTTACTGATTGCACACATATAATTAAAACTCTTTTAATGCTAACACACGATTCTCTCTATATTTGTGTACACCTCAATAGCTGAAATGTTCCTGGTTTTATAGCTTCAGCTACCAAGAGGTCTTGGGCAATTAGAACTTCAAAGCTTCCAAGAGTTTGAGTCCTACTTGAACTCTGCAGTTGATTACCCGAAATCTTTTAGCCCTTATCCACTGTTTATGCAATCTTTTCAAATCACGTGTAGACCTGCATAATTATCAAGATAAAATTTGACTTAGGATAATTGATAATATTTCAGCTTAAATGATTTTACATGAATTTTCCATTTAGCTACAGTGATCCAAAGGAACATGGCATTTGATGTTCCTTTGGATCTGTTCCTTAGTCATCAGTCAAAACTCTAAGCTTATCCAAGCTAACAGAAAGTATTATGGAGAGCATAATTTTTGAACTAAAACTTAACAAAGTTACATAAACCAGCTTCCTATAACGTGGTTACCAACATGATGTGCTAACATTTTGATTCATCAGGACAAGGACCAACAAAAAAAAAAAAAATTAAAATGTTGATGCATAATGATATTGGATGTGAAGTTAGTTACTGGAAAGATGAAATTTATAGGTACAACATCAAAGACGGATCCATGATTTAAATAGTATGGATGCGCCGTTACATTTAATTAGAGTTGATTATCCCAAATCATAGGATATAAGCAGGAGTTTGCAATATATGTTAGTTTCTTTAGCTTTGGAAATTGGAATGATTGTTTATTAACAAACTTGCGTATAAACGAAAACAAGTTGAGTTTTCTTTTTAAATATAACAATATCTGTTTAACCTAGATCTAATTTTAGGCCAATTAACAATTAAATTTATATTTGCGGAGTCACGATCAATAGTTGAGATTAAGAATTCGTACGGTGAATCAAATGATATTAGTATAGAACGTCAAAAGTAACGTATAAACAAGAGCAAAGAGAGACAAACGCATCGTGTCCTTCGTCTCCGGGGAGAGTTGGTCGATGCCCACCTTTTAGATGAACCAATCGCTAAAAATAGTAATTGAAATAAAGAGTATATTTGAACGAGAGAGAGTATTCTTATTGATAATGTAGACAAGAAGTAAAAAAAGTTGTTACAATTGGTTAAGATAAACGCTATTTATAGGCCTGAGAGGCGCCCGTTGGGATTGTATTAGCCGTTGGGCGTGGAACCGCCTGGATGAGTAACTGCCGGGCACCCATTCAGCGAAGTTGTAACCGCCGGGCTGTGGTGATTGCCTTAACGATCATTTAATGAATGATCGCGTACGATAATGCTGATAACTGCCCATTTAAGTTATGCTGACTGTTGAGATGTTCCATAACTTCCTTAGGTCTGCCCGTGGGAAATGTCTGTCCGGTGAAATGTCTGTTCGTGCCATGTGGAAGACACGTGTCATCCTTGAATGTCTAGTTAGTTTTTATCAAATACAGATAGTCCCCGCACTTCTCGGGCAGAGCATCTGTCCGAGGAGTGGATAAGAGCTTTGGCGGGAGTTTTGCAAATTTTTTATCTCCATATGATGTAATCTTGATGACGTATGAATCCTACCAGATAAGTGACAAGCCCTCATGTCATGCGCATTAAATGCGCCGTATGAAAAAGTAACTGTAACTGGCACGCCTGCGGAACCGCAGTTTACTCTGAAGTGACTACTGCGTATCCCAAGGGTAAAAAGCAAAGATTTTGACCGTCTCAGCCACGTGCGCATGTCGCCTGTTGATTGCGAGGTGACCGCTGCTCTTCAGAATAATGATGGCGCTATAAAATTTTGATTAATCCTATTTCCTCCTTCGACGGCTAGATCTGGTCGTAGTTTCTCCGATAACCTCCACGTGTCTTCGAGAGAAGTTGGGGGATCTGAATCTTGGTTCCTATAAATAGGGATTCACTTGACGAGAAACTTTTTATTCGCTTTTATTTCTTCTGCTCTGTTCTTTGAAAAACCTCTGAATTAACTCTTGAGTTTCTCTTGATAACTCCATTCTTTTCCTGTAATCATGTCTTCAATATCTAGGAGAAATCAGGGTTCCGATATTGCTGGTAGCTCGACGACCACTCCTAGGCCGCGGGTTGCTCAAGCCACTGCTGCGGAAATAATCCCCAAGAAATGGGGTGAACTTGAGGTGGACTGTAACATCAAGTCCTTTCATAACAGGGAGGGAGATACGCGCAACTGGCCGGTGTATAGGTTTAAGTCGGGGATCACGAAGGAGGTGATCCCTCACGTGAGGTTGGACTGCAATTGGGGCGATGAAATTCCTCTCTTGCCGGTCTCTGAAGAAGAGAACATTACTTCCCACAGGGCTGGGTGGACAGCTATGGGCACCTACCCCTTCACAGTGAGATGTAGGCTGCCCCTGCACCCTGTGCTGGAGAGGCTTTGCAGGGAGTACCTTCTCTGCCCGGAGCAACTGAGCCCCAGTTTATACAGGTAAAATTACACTCTTAGATTGGTTTGCGACAGAAACCGATCAATCTTTTGAGTACAAGCACTTTATTTCTTTGTACAGTATTCAGATTTTTAAAGATGGCTATGTAAATGCCAGGATGCGCGGAAGCAAAGCCTTGGTGCGCAGTTTCGAGGATACCAGTGACCGAGGCTGGGTGCACCGGTATCTGTTCGTGCGCTCCTCGGCCTTAACTTTTTCCGACAAGACATACCTTCCAGAAGTCTGGAATAAGACGCGTAAGTCCCCGAGTCTTTTTTGTATTCTCCTTCCCTCTTCCTCTAACCTTCGTTCAATTTCTTCGTGCAGCGGCCAAGCAACCTTACGACGGGTTCATATCTGTTAATGAACTGACGGCGTGGGTTGAGCCGATTTTGAAGAAATTTGGACCAGAGAAAAGAGAGTGGGCGTATTTTGCATCTCTCAATAGTTTGACTGTAAAAACCACGGTGAGGATATTTCTGTCTCCCCGATAATTCTCCTTTCTTGAACCCTTCTTATGTCTGACCGTTTCATCCTTGTGTCAGGTTTGGGCACTTCGGGAGATTTCTTCCCCGCGCCTCCCCAAGACAGACCTACCGAGCCTGTCGCTGACCCAGCTGCTGAGGCTGAGGCTATACTAGCTTCGGTAGGTGCTCTGCGCAGTAGGGAGGGGGGTGAAGAACTTCTGTCCGATGGACTGGGCTCCTTGAAGAGGAAGAAGAGGAGCCAGGGAGAGGGAGGAGCACGGAAGAATTCTGCTCGTAAGACTTCCGTGGCTTCCAAGCAACCCTCATCGGCTGGTGACGATCATCCTCCTAGGGCCAGCGTCCCTGAGTCCGTAGAAGTGAATGCCGAGGCAGCTGCTGAAGTCCCTGAGTCCGCGCGGGGAGGGGGTCTAGCCAAGGAAGTCATCTATCTTTCGGACACTGAAGTCGAAGTGGATGCTCCTCTTGGGCGGAGATCTCATCTCCGTAGTGACAGGAGAAGGGCTGAGGAGGAGGCCGTCTGTACTCCACAGAGGAGTCCCCGAGTTGATGACGGGGAGGAGGCAGGTCCTTCTCGTGTGGACAAGGGGAAGAGGAAGGTGGATGAAGACGAAGTGAAGGAAGAAGAAGTGGAGGAAGAAGCCAGGGGAGAAGTTCCCCAAGAGAGTAGCCGGGGTCCTCGTGTTTTTCATTTCGAGGACTTGGAGAACGTCGCTACTGAGGGGGCGGCTCCAGTTGGCCTACGTGAATGTGAGACAATTAATCCTGGAATTGAAAATGATTCTAACCTTGCGTCGTCGAGGTTTGTCTGGCGATCAGTCGTTGGTGGGCAGATGGAGTTGAAGGATATCAGGGGTATCCGTTACAAGTTCGGGCCGAACTATCCTTCCGATCAGGCTTGGGAACCCAAGTACTGTGAGAGGAAGCACACTTTAAAGCTTGCTCCCGATGTCAACTTCATAACTGGGCCAAGTGGCTTGGCTAAGGTGGTCTCTTCGCTCATTGGCCCTCGTGAAGAGTGGGTACTGAGGGAGCTGAGCGATGAGGAATTGGCCTTTCAGATTGCCGCTGATTCTGCCCGAGTAAGTATTTTCCGTTCTTAGGTTGGAAATAACTTTAGCCTTGGACCCTTAACCTTAACTTGTTTTATTCATTTCTTCTTTTGTAGTCAAGCATGCTGGCCGCCGAGCTTATTTCGTTCCAGGATCAATAATGTCGATCACGTGGTAGAGGTAAAGAAAGAATTGCTGGAGGCCCTGAAGGACAATAAAGCTCTGGTTGAGCAGTGTGGTTTCCTTGGTAGAGAAGTTAATCGGTTAACTGATGTTAACGATGATCGTCTTCAGCAAATCAATACTCTCACCAGGGAAAAGGACCTTCTTTCCGAGGAGAAAGAGGGGTTCGCACGCTCTATCCAGGTTTTGGAAAGACTACTTGAAGAGTGCCGCAATTGCTTGAACAGTGCTAATGACAACCGCGCATCTCTTGAGATGAATCTGCAGAGGGCAAATGAAGAATCAACCAAAGCCCGTTCTGACCTCCAAGCTGCTAAGGATCAGGTTGCCCAGTTAATGGGTGCTCAAACCGCATTGACTAAGGACTTGGCTAACTTGCGTGATCAGTCGGAAATCAAGGCCAAGCTTGCGGCCCTTGAGGCCAAGCGTACATTGCTCAGGCAGATCCAGGCTGGGCAGGTTGATGTCGAGGAGATGCTGCAGACGATAAAGAGAGCTGTTCGAAGAATACACCAAGCGTTGGGTCTTTCCACCGAAGAGTCTGAAGGCGATGATGACGATGATGATGGAGATGAGGATGAGGATTTAGGGAGTGATGACAGGACTAACGGAGCTGGTGTGTTGAGTCCTGGTCATGGCCCTTGAAGCTGATAATCTTTTTCCTTGATTGATGTATTTTTATTCTGTCTGGCGAGAGCCGGACTTGTTTGTTTGGTGGACAGAAGTCTAACAAAGACTTTCTGGTCCTTGGCCGGTTTGTTTGGCCTTTTAATCACTCTGCGAAAATTCTGTCAGCCGTATTCGGCATTTTATCAACTTATGTATATATGTTATTTTAGATCTATTCAGTGACTATGTTTAGTTTGAATTCCTGATCCCTTTGTATGCATATGCTGTGGCTTTCCTTGAACCTTGAACTTTATTAAGTTCGTATTTTCACAAGTCTGCCCGAATATTTCTAACTTAGCTTTTATTAGGAAAAGGGGCGTAAGTTGTAAGTAGTTTGACCGAGTTGTGGTCGTTTAGAATTTTAGCCGAATCGTTGCTCTGTGCGTACAACTTTGCTTGTCATTTCGATAGTTGAAAGTTGTTGCATGGCTTTGTAGATTGGCTCTGGCCGAGTTGTTGGCCTTGTGATCGACTTCTCTTATTTTCGTGGAAGCCTCGTCACATGAGGGTTTTGTTCTGTGAATGACTTCTCTTATTTGTCGTGGAAGTCTTATCACGTAAAAATTTGAAATTTTGCTGCCTTTCGATAAGGTCTTTTGCCATAAGGTCTTTTGCATGTATGAAGGTCTTATCTGGCCTACAGGGCCCTCACCCCCCCTTGTTTTCATGTTAGAACACGTAAAGTGATAATATGAAAAGAGTTGTCGGTGAGTCGTACATTGAACACATATAACCAATCGAGGAGTGTGTCCGTTGTGGGATTCGAACCCACAGCCGCGAAGTTGAAAAACTCCGAGCTCTGCCAGTTGAAATAGATCTGACCTTGTTCAGGTCGTTAGTACCATTTAGAGGAAATAAATAGTAAGGAACTTTTTGTAAAGATAAAAAGGTAAGTGCAGGGTAACTAACCGTTTTTATCACCTAGAAGTGATACCTTTTGAGGTGAACCACATTCCAACTGCTCGGGATAATCGAACCATCTGGTCGCGCCAAGCGGTAAGACCCCTTGCCGACCGAAGCAACCACTTTGTAGGGTCCTTCCCAGTTAGGGCCAAGTTTCCCCGAATTTGTCTCTTGTGTGCTTTGGGAAACTTTTCTGAGTACAAATCCCCGACTTGGAAGATTCGTACGCGCAGTCCCCGATTGTAGTATTTTTCGATTCGTTCTTTTTGGGCAACCACTCGTACGAGGGCCAGTTCTCTGCGTTCTTCGAGGAGATCCAGTTCCTCGGACAAGTTAACTGAGTTTGACTCCTCCGTGGCATGTGCATATCGCAGACTGGGTTCTCTTATCTCGACCGGGATCAGAGCGTCTGCGCCATATACCAATGAGTAAGGAGTCTCCCCGGTACTCATTTTTACTGTGGTGCGATAAGCCCACAGTACTCCAGGTAGCTCTTCTACCCAACATCCCTTTGCCTGTTCGAGGCGCTTCTTAAGAGATTCAACGATGATCTTGTTGGTAGATTCGGCCTGCCCGTTGGCGACAGGATGATATGGAGAAGAAGTGATTCTCTTAATGTGTAAATCGTCAAGGAACTTAGTCACTTTCTGGCCGATGAACTGCGGGCCATTGTCCATGACTATTTCCTTGGGTGCTCCAAAACGACATACGACAAAGCGCCAGAGAAAATCGACAACCTCTGTTTGCCGTATCCTTGAATATGCTGCTGCTTCGACCCACTTTGTGAAATAATCAGTTATGATCAGTAGGAAACGCATCCCCCTTGGTGCCGTGGGAAAGGGACCAACAATGTCCATTCCCCATTTCATGAAGGGCCACGGGGAGACTATTGAATGCAGTGGCTCGGCTGGCTGATGAAGGAGATGGACAAACCTCTGGCATTTGTCACATTTCTTGACAAACTCATTCGCATCTTTCTCCATTTTGTCCCAATAGTAACCTGCACGTATCAACTTCCGGGTTAAGGCCTTACCTCCGGAATGATTTTCGCAACAGCCTTCGTGGACTTCTCTCATCACATAATTAGTCTGATTTGGTCCAAGACATTTCGCGAGGGGTCCTGCGAACATCTTCCGGTACAGTTCGCCATTGAGGATGGTGTATCGGGCAGCTTTTACTCGGAGTTTACGAGCAGCCTTTGCATCTGCGGGCAGAGTCCAGTGGATAAGATAGTTTGTTATGTCGTTCCTCCTGTCCCAGGTAGTGCTGATAGTGTTGACTTCAAACTTTTCCCTGTCCATGGTCGTGTAGAGAAGTTGAACGATAGCTGAGGAGCTGGCTGCGCCTACTTCTGCAACTGATCCCATGTTTGCGAGAGCATCAGCTTCGTGATTCTCTTCCCGTGGAATCTGAATTGCTTCCTAGTCGTTGAACTGTGCCAAGAGTTCTTTTACTCGGCCGAGGTACGCCTGCATCCTGGGCTCTCGTGCAACGAAACCTCCATTGATCTGATTGATCACTAACTGAGAATCGCTTTTTAACTTGACTATGGTTGCTCCATAGTTCCGTGCCAGTTCTAGTCCTGCAATAACGGCCTCATACTCGGCCTCATTGTTAGTAATAAAGGGGCATTTGATAGCTTGCCTTACCGTCTCTCCGGATGGAGCAACGAGGACCAGTCCAAGTCTTGACCCTTTCACACTCGAGGAACCGTCTGTATGGAGGACCCAAGTGCCCGGAGCCTTCCCTGCATAGAGAATGGCTTCCTTTTCTGCCTCAGGATATATATTCACACTGAAATCTGCCACGAAGTCTGCCAAGACTTGTGACTTTATCGCTACCCTGGGCTGATAAGTGATATCAAATTCGGATAATTCTATAGCCCATTTTACCAATCTTCCTGAAAACTCTGGTTTGTGCAGAACATTTCATAAAGGAAAAGTAGTAACCACAACTATCGTATGACTTTGAAAGTATGGACGTAACTTTCAAGCAGCAGTTACTAGAGCTAATGCCAATTTTTCCAAAGGTTGATAGCTGGTTTCTGCATCAATTAGAGCTTTGCTAACATAGTAGATAGGAAGTTGTTTACCATTTTCTTCTCGAACTAGTACAGCGCTTACCGATGACTCTGAGACTGCCAGATAAATTAGCAACTGCTCACCTTCCACAGGTGTGGTAAGTAGTGGAGGATTGGATAGATATTTCTTTAGATCCCTCAACGCCTGCTGACATTTGGGAGTCCATTCGAACTCCTTGTTTTGCTTTAAGACATCGAAGAAACTCTTGCAACGATCAGATGACCGGGAGATGAATCTGCGTAAAGCAGCTACTCTGCCCGTCAGTCTCATGACCTCTTTCCTATCGCGAAGTACATCTGGGATTGACTCGATAGCTTTAATCTGAGCGGGATTGACTTCAATGCCTCGCTGAGAGACAATGAACCCCAGAAATTTTCCCGATCCGACTCCGAAAGCGCATTTTTCTGGATTCAATTTCATGTTATATTGATCCAAAATTCGGAAAGCTATTTTTAGATGCGCCGGATGGTCTTCTTCTTGTTTGGATTTTATCAGCATGTCATCAATGTACACTTCCATAGTCTTTCCGATATGGTCGTGGAACATTCGATTGACTAGACGCTGATAGGTTGCACCTGCATTTTTTAATCCAAATGGCATAACTTTATAGCAATACGTACCTCTACAGGTTATGAATGCCGTTTTTTCCTGGTCTCCGGGGTCCATCAGTATCTGGTTGTATCCGGAGTACGCGTCGAGGAAGGTTAACACCTCGTGCCCGGCCGTTGCATCGATTAGTTGATCTATCCTGGGAAGGGGATATGAATCCTTCGGACAGGCTTTGTTCAGATCTGTGAAGTCAATACAGACTCGCCACTTGCCGTTCTTTTTAGGTACGACAACCACGTTGGCTAACCAGTCTGGATATTTTACTTCACGTACCGAACCGATCTTTAACAGGTGATCGACTTTGTCATTGATTACCTGATTTCGGAAAGCTCCTTGTTGGCGCGTCTTTTGTTTTACCGGGCGGTGGTATGGATCAACGTGCTACCTGTGAGTAATGATGTCAGGAGAAATACCTGTCATATCTGCATGGGACCAGGCGAATGTTGTATGCCGCTCCTTGAGGAATCGCAGGATATCACCCCGCAGGCGTTCGCTCAGTTCAGTTCCCAAATACACCTTTCGCTCTGGTTTATCAGCGAACAGCTCTTCGGGTTCCAGGGCTTCTACTGTTGGCATGTGGTTTTCTTTCTCATCCATCTTGGCGATGAACTCCGGGACTTCGTACTTAATCTCCTCAGGTGTAGCATTCGGCCCCGGGTGCTGTAATTGCTATTTGTTTTCCTCGGGTAGTTTGAGGGCTACCGAGTAACAATCTCGTGCAGTGCGTTGCTCTCCTCGGACTTCACGTATTCCCCACTCGGATGGGAATTTCAACACCTAGTGATAGGTAGAAGGGACGGTTTGCATGTCGTGGATCCATGGTCTGCCCAGAATGATGTTGTAAGCTAGATCAGCATCGACAACATGAAAAGTCGTCTCCTTTGCTACCCCCTCAGCTAGAGTCGTCAAGGTAATTTCCCCGAGAGTCTTTTCGCTCGAATTGTTGAAACCGGAGAGAACTCAAGATACTGGCACAATCTTATCTACTAGCTGCATTTCAATCACAACTCGCGACTGGATAATATTTGCAGAGCTGCCCGCATCGATGAGTACTCTCTTCACGTCGAACTCCGCTACTCGTAACATTATGACTAACGCGTCGGCATGCGGAAACTGTGATCCGTCAGCATCGGATTCCTCAAAGGTGATCACTCCTTCTGACCGAGGACGCTTGTTGTTTGTAATGGATACCTTTGCATACTTCTTCGCCGTGAAGGTAACTGAATCTACCTCGACCCCACCCGAAATAACATTGACCGTCCGTTTTGGGGAGGATGCTCGTGGTGGACCAGGTTTGTTCTGCTGAGCCTTCGCGTGAGTCTGCTTTCCCTTCTCGGTCAGGAACTCCTTCAAGAATCCCTGTTTCAACAAATGAGCGATTTCATACCTTAAGGCCTTGCAGTCTTCGGTGGTGTGCCCATGGTCGCGGTGGAATTCGCAATACAGGTCTTGATTTCGCTTGTTGGGATCAGTCTTCATGTCTTTTGGCCACTTGACTTTTTCTCCCATATTCTTGAGTACTGCCATGACCTCCGTCATTTCAATATTGAAGCTTGGCAGGCTTGGAATTCCATGGGAACTTGATTCAGGATTCTCCCTTCGAGATAGACCCCTATTGCTGTTGCGGCTGCGTCCTTTGGAGTTGTTACGCGATTGGTCAGGGTATGGCTCATACCGCGTGCCTGACCTCTCCGTTTCTGCTTTTCCACCAGATCCACCGCTGCGAGTCTGAGCCCTTCCCTGAGCGCCTGTTCCGATCAGTTTATCTTCATCGATACGTACTTTGGAATTGTAGCGATTGTAGACGTCTGACCAACTGGCTGCTGGGGACTCGCGAAGAGACTCGTAAAGCCTTCATGTGGCCTCTGAGCTCCTAACATCCAGGCTGTTGGTGAACGCAATTGCCGCCCACCTATCTGGCACTTTGGGGAGCATCATACGTTCTCTCTAGAACCGATCCACGTACTTCCGGAGTGACTCGTCGGGTCTCTGCTTAATTTCAAAGATATCTTCTACCCGGGTCTCCGTCTTCTGAGCACCTGTGTGTGCCTTCACGAATAATTCAGCCATCTCTGCGAAGGATCCAATAGAGTTGGGTGGCAACATTGAATACCATCGCAGGGCCCCATCTGCCAGGGTCTCTACGAACTTCTTCAATTGCACAGATTCGATCTCCTCGTCGGTGAGATCACTGGCCTTTATAAAATTTCTGAACATCATGAGGTGATCGTTGGGATCAGATGTCCCGCGATACCTTGGAATATTTGGCATTTTGAACGTTTTAGGTATCGCTTTTGGGGCTGCCTCCTTCTTCCACGGCCGCTGTGAATAACGCTGGACGTCAACTTTCTTCAGCATAGGTGGGGCGCCTGGTATCTGATCGATTCTCTCGTGAAGAGACTTTTGAAGTGCTTCTTGGCTTTCTTTGAATTGCTTGGTGAGAGCTTCTACAACAAAGCTCATATCTGCAGGTGACGTAGATCCTCCGTTCGGGTTCTGATTGGCTTGAGTTGCCAGATCTGCAGTGCCACTACCGTTGTTGCGCTCTTCTCCTTGTCTTGAAGTATTTGAAGAGGGTGCATTGGGGTTAGGCGCTGCAGCGTCAGCCCCTGCGGTTGAAAGATTGCTTCTCCGGAGAGAGGTTAGTGCTTCGTTGATTCCCCAGTTTACTTCTGCCTGTTGCTGCATAAAATCAAAAAGTGTTTTTTGCAGGTTCCCTTGGCCAGGGGAGAGACTTCTATGTCGTCGTCTCCTGGGTGGAGTAGTGCTCTGAGAGTGTCTATGCCTATTTTGCCTGACCTGTCCTTGGGAAGATTGTTGCTGCCCATCGGACGAATAATCGGGAGAGTACTCAGGAGAATAACTAGTGCTACGCGAAGGGGTGTTTACTTGTTGTCCGCCTACGATGGTTCGCTGGGAATTACTTTCTGCCATGCTAGTTATGAAACAAAAAGAATAGACGGAAACAAGTACAATATCAAAGATAGATTTCTTAACCTACGAAAGCTATTGACCGGCTCCCACTGTGGTCGCCAAATGGTTTAACCTAGATCTAATTTTAGGCCAATTAGCAATTAAATTTATATTTGCGGAGTCACGATCAATAGTTGAGATTAAGAATTCGTACGGTGAATCAAATGATATTAGTATAGAACGTCAAAAGTAAAGTATAAACAAGAGCAAAGAGAGACAAACGTATCGTGTCCTTCGTCTCCGGGGAGAGTTGGTCGATGCCCACCCTTTCGATGAACCAATCGCTAAAAATAGTAATTGAAATAAAGAGTATATTTGAACGAGAGAGAGTATTCTTATTGATAATGTAGACAAGAAGTAAAAAAAGTTGTTACAATTGGTTAAGATAAACGCTATTTATAGGCCTGAGAGGCGCTCGTTGGGATTGTACTAGCCGTTGGGCGTGGAACCGCCTGGATGAGTAACTGCCAGGCGCCCATTCAGCGAAGTTGTAACCGCCGGGCTGTGGTGATTGCCTTAACGATCATTTAATGAATGATCGCGTACGATAATGCTGATAACTGCCCATTTAAGTTATGCTGACTGTTGAGATGTTCCATAACTTCCTTAGGTCTGCCCGTGGGAAATGTCTGTCCGGTGAAACGTCTGTTCGTGCCATGTGGAAGACACGTGTCATCCTTGAATGTCTAGTCAGTTTTTATCCAATACAATATCATATATTCACCAACAAGAAAATCTTATTATTGAAAGTTTTCAAGAGTTTTCAACTATAGTAGAAAGATAATTCATAAGGCCTCTATACATAGTAATAAAAACAGATGATCGTTCTACTCACTTTCGTAGGGTTATAATGAGATTAGTGATTCAGAGCATCTATCACATCAATAATTATAAGTATGCACTGAGGTATTACTCCACAACACTAGAAAGAATCATCTTATAGTAAAAGAACCAATCTTTAAGGCACTACTAGAAAAAAGGTATTTTCCGACCGTCAATACGGTCCGACGACGGTCGGCTAGCCATGGGGTTTAAGGTGAGGGGATTATATAAACATGAGATAATACATGTTAGTTCAAAAGTCCTAGTATTTTATACTCGGACTTTAAATATAAAACTCCAATTTTTGCTGAAACTTTGAACAAAACTTTAGATTATTTTACTGGAGTTTAGTTCAAAGTCTTAGGTATTTGTAGTATGGCCAGTCTGGGGTGTTGTTTAACACCAAGAGGTTGTAAGTATGCGGGAAGGTAATTTGGCTATTTCTCAATGAATCGTGAAATGATGGATGAACTCACTTAGGACGTCCAAAAATGACTACTCATCAAATATTCATTATTTACGAAAAAAAGGCAGCCTGGGGCACAAAGCATCCCGCGTTCGTAGGGTCCAGGGAAGGGCCTCACCCCAGGGGGTGTGATGTATGCAGCCTAACCTTATGCAAACATAACCTTATGCTAACCTTATGACACATGTCCTTTCATTTAACTACCACTATTAATAGTTAATCATGTTTAACACAATTTGTTTTTCACATGAGTGATCGGTCGGTCTATCGGTAAAGCCAAACTTCAACAGGGGCCTTGGTTATGTTGCCTAATCGGTCGGTCTATCGGTAAAATTTATACTTTTAAAAATAATTTTTCCCTTAAAAATAAAGTTGTATCTTCACAAATGTTAAATTGTTCATGCATTAAAAAAATAGCATGATTTTACATTTAAAAAGAGCTATCGCACAATATACTAATGTCGTAATTTATGGAGCTAACCATCCATGCACTAGAAGCTTGAAAGGTAAGTTACGGAGAGCAAATATTTCATTTGGTTTGATTGTTAAGTTGTAAGAGTTTGATATCGCCAACTGTCAAGCTGATTTGTTATGATTTTTCATTTGGGCTCTCATTTGGGTTGTATTACTAATGAGGCTTGGACAAAAAATTTCATGCAGTATCCTCCATAAGTACTGCTCTTACCAATTTGCCCCCAATTTCAAATATTTTAAGTAAATGCCCTCCACATCATCCCTCACTATGCGAAAGGACTATTTTGCCCCTGCCTAAAACCAATTCACATGGAACAGTAATCTTCTCTCTTTGCTTCTTCCTTTCCTTCTCTCCTTCCACCTTCATTTCTTTCTTTCTTCTTTGTGTCCTATAGAGATTTAGGAAATATTGTTGAGGAAAGGTTTTGAAGAATGACAAACGAGAAGGACCCAGTGGTTCCGGATGAGTACCTGGTCCTTGTATAGAAGGGCACGACTAATCGAAAAGATTTGAGGATTGCAAATCCCTGCGGAACTAAGAGTAGTGGCGTGTAATCAAGTATGCATCCTATTCAGACTAAAAGAGGCAGTGCCCAGACTGTGTCTTCGAAGTACGAATACAAGTTGGACTTAAACAAGAAAAGAGTTACAAGGAATCTTGTCTTACCATAATTTCAAGGTTTCCTTGTGGAACTCAGCTAGGGTTCTGATGCCCATATAAATACAAGTAGTCGAGGCAGCCGAAATTCAGTTATTCACAAATAGAGAGTTGAGAGCATACAAAGGCGATTCAGCAACTTTCAACGTGAGATAACTGAGTAAGACAACTGGTGGAGTTAACCAGTTTGAGTCTAGATATTTTGTAGGTTCTTGGTTTGTAAGTTGTCTTGGTTTTGTGCGAGCATCATGTTTACCTATCAGCTTATCTTAGAAGCAATTGTGTTAGGTGAACTTTTGAGAGATTACTTTGTAAAGCTAGAGTTTAGCTTTGTTAAGTGATTAGGGTCTAGAGTGTAGCCCCTTGGTTACAGAGTATTGTAATCAGAAACTAGCTCTTTGTGTTAGTGGATTGAGTTCTAAAATCGCAGAGTGTGGGTCGTGGTTTTCTCTCTTGAGCAAGGAGTTTTCCACGTAAAAACACCGTGTTCCTTATGCCTTTTATTTGTGTGTGTTGTGGTGTCCAAGTGCAAACTGGTAAGAATCGAGTCCTTGCAATGAAAAATTGGTAGACACTATTTAACCCTCCCTTCTAGTGTCCTTAGGAGGTGCTTAGATTATAACAAGTGGTATCAGATCGGGTCTTCTCGTGCTAGGTTAACACCTTGAGAAAGATCAGAATCATGAGTGCACCACCTACAATCACTGAAGGATAGTCAGTTTAAGACCCCCACAATTCAATGGGCAGTACTATGTTTGGTGGAAGAACAGGATGGAAAATCACATATGTGCTGAAGACTACCAACTATGGCTTATAGTACCTGAAGGAAATTTGATCCCTACCAAAATAGTTGGTGAATGAGCTACTGCCAAAGAAGAACCTAAGTCAAAATAGGAGTTCAATGAGGCAGACTATAAGATGATTGAAACGAACCATAAAGCCAAACGTATGGTAATTTGTGGTATTGGCCCTAAGGAGATTAATAGAGTATCATCTTACAAGACTGCTAAGGAAATCTGGGATGCCTTGCAAGTTGCAAATGAAGGAACCACTGAAGTGAAGGACTCCAAGAGAAGAATGCTAAAAAGGCAATTCGAGTTGTTCTCTATGGGAGAGAAGGAATCAATCCATAATATGATGACCAGGCTGGCCATTATTACTAATGAGATGAGATCCCTGGATATGGAGTTGCCTGATGTAGAGATGGTAGATAAGGTTCTGAATGTGTTACATGAGGCTCGGGAACCCAAGATGACTGCTATCATTGAATCCAAACCTCTCAGATCCATCAAACTTGAAGAACTGGTTGGAAGTTTGAAAACACATGAGATGATGAAAGATTCAAAAACTAAACCAGCTCGCAAGAAAGACAAGACCCTTGCACTCGAATCAACTGATGAAAATGATGATTATGTTGATTTGCAATCAGTTGAAGCAGCAATGGTTAATGCCTTGAGACAGAAGTTTAATTTGGGAAAGTTCAAAGGTTTCAAAAGAAATAACAAAGAGAACTCTTGAAGAAAGAATATCGTTGACAGTCTTGATTACTCAGGATGCTTCAAGTGCTTCAAGAAGGACCATGCTGTCGTGGATTATCCAATGTGGGAAATAGAATAGATAAAAAATAGAGCAGCAAAGGAGAAGGAAAAAGAGGCATCAAAACAGAATGACAAAGAAAAGAAGAAGGTTAGACGACCTCCAAACTTCAGAGCAGAAAGAAAATAGAGAAAGGAAGCTTTCTATGCTACTTGCGGACCTACTGTCAGTGAATCTGATCATGAAAAGGAATCTGGAGATGAATCTCCATTAGCACTTGTTGAACCCCAAAACTTACCCCAAAAGGATAAATTCCGGAATATCAACATGATAGACTAACTCTTTTGGAGTCGCTACCCAATTTAAGGAAAACAGAGAACCAAATAAGCAAATGCGTGCAAAAACTCCGTTTTAGGAAAAAGACGGTCTTTCAGAGATTCTAAGTAAGAGGTTTTGTTAATTTCGGAAGAAGGTTTTTAAGGCACTTCCGAAATTCCGTTAAAAACGGTTAATCCGACAGGTTTCCCAAAACATTTGCAAAATATGCTTTTCTAGAAAATTTATCTAAAATAATTAATTGAAATAAAACTTATTTATGAAAAATATTTAATTTGCATGCATTTTGCTAAATGGTCCCAGTTTGCAATAAGTTAAATAACGACTTCAAAATAAAAGGCAATGAACATAAAGTAAATCAATATACAAACAATCAAATATTATTGATAAATAATTTACACATTTTATTTACATAAATATCTAAGGAAAGGAATGCAAAGTTAAAGATAGAACCCGAGATATTGATCAACTCGCGGGAGCCTTGAATTTTTTAAATTTTCTAAGGTCTTATGTCTTGACTGCTTGAATTCGAATGCAAGCCCAAACGACTCCAATGCAATGAACTATCCCCATTTGTAAGTTAGCCAAACGCGTCCCCAAGTTGTTCGTGCCAAAATTTACCTCACAAAAAATATGAAAATTAAACTGGATTAATACAATAATAAAGTATAATAATTAATGAAAATAAAATACTAATAATAAAGTAATAAAGTAATAATAATAATAATAATAATAATAATAATAATATATAATGGTAGTAATAAAAATAATAATAATAGTAAAAGGGGGTTTGTTTTTTGCAAAATTTAAGCTCAGGTTTGTATGGCGCGTCATGTAGAGGCTCAGGATGTTGGTACCGTAGCAAACACGCCGGCCGGTCGTGTTGTCATGCCAAATACCAATTCCATTACTCTATTCAACTTGCTTTGCGTTAAAGTGCATACATTTATCATCGCCTTTTGCTTTAGGGACACAGGGATGGGACTGTTCAAGTGTAGTATCATGTTCGAATCAATCCCGAGGCCTCAATACGTGTATATGTATTTTTCATTGGCCAATGCAGTATCAGTACAATATCAGTCCATAAACTCAAATTCAATATTTTATTAGCTAAGGAGTGCAGTATCATGTCCAAAATCAGTCAGATAACATCAACAAGAGCCGTGTGCTACATAGCAAATAGATCAACAACAGTCAACACCAGTTAATGAAATGTCCAGCTACTATCCAAAAGAATATCACCAGCCAAGCAACTGCAGAACAATCCAATACACGGTAACACCATCAAACATCATCATAAACGGTTTAATAGGGACAGTTCAATCATGGTTCTGCAGAGACTAATAACCGGAAAATAAATTCTCCGGTGAGGTTCAAAAGACCAGACATTAGCTGCAAAAATAACAAGAATCAAATAACAGGTCAAACAGGTGTTACGATAACAAGAAAATTTGCTTAAAACCGAATAGATATAGCAATGGCAATCAAAACCCAGATCTGTGATTCAATCCTAGGAACAAACTACAAGCTTGGAACCATTAACTCATCTCCCACAAGGCACGATGCAGAACAGATGTCATGAGCCCCAATCAACTGGATTGCAACAAATTGAAGCAGTGATGCAGCAGAGGAACGGAGAGGAGGAAGACGAGCGACACCAACTGGAAGAAACCAGTGGCGTCGCTGCAAGACTCCCCCACCCCTCCCTTCAATTTCAGTAACGGAACAGAGAACATTGACGGAGCAGCGGATGAAGTTCCGGTCATGAACAAACACCAACACCCATTCACACCTTTGTCCTTGTCACATTCCCGAATCCCCAATCTCCTTACCCCCTGTTTCAAATCTGTGTGCGTGTGTGTGTATGTATTTTTTTAAGAAATGCCAAAGAATAACATGGGTTAAGAAGGAGATCTAGGGGTGTCGGGTGTATGTATATTATATGTGTGGATCTGACTTTTAGTTGTGTTGGGGGAGATGATGAATAGTGATTGCGTAGGGTTTTTTTTGTGGGGGAGGAAGATGAATAGTGAGTGGGGGGCTAGGGTTTTAGGATTTATAGGGTGAGGCTTTTAGGGGTTCTCAAAATTGGGCTAGGAAGAAAATTATGTGTTGCGTAAATAGGTCGGGACTCAAAATGAAGGACAATTATGGCCCTTTTTACGTTAAAATTATGAACTTTAATTTATTCTAAAAATTAACCTCTTTTTAAACATAATTAGACATTAATTGAAAATTCCAGGACAAAATTGGGTGTCAACAGCACTGATGGGATTGTCAGATGTTGCTTCGGATGAGGAGGATCCTCGGGAGTTCAGAGGAGGAAGAGATCCATCAAAGCCACCGGTGTTTAATGGGACAAACTACAAGTGCTGGAAGAAACAGATGAAAAACTTCCTTCAAGCAATGGATTACAGTCTTTGGTTGATTGTGAAAAGAGGACTTCATGTTCCTGTAAAGAGAGCAACAAACGGGGTTCTGGTCCCAAAGTTGGTAGAAGAACTAAATCCTTAAGACCTAGACTGGTTACAGGCAAATTCCAAAGCTAAATTGTACCTGAGGAGATGGCTGACTACTGATGTGTTAGCAAGGATACTTGAACACAAGTCTGCCAAAGAAGTATGGGAAAAGTTGAAAAAGATGTACACAGAAGATGACCAAAAGAAGGACACAGCTCTCATGGCAACTGATGGAGAAGGAGCTGCTCATTCAGTAGAGGTATGTCTATTTGATCTTAAAGAAAATTTACATACATACTCTACTGAAAATTTGATCTTAATTACGGCCACGTTGATTGAGGGTTATGAAAAGGATAAAATTGAGAAAGATAAATTAACTGAACAGATAAGTGATCTCAGAACTAAGCATAAGAGTCTTCAAGAACAAAACATTGAACTGGAAGAAATCAATGCCATTTTGAAAGGGCAGACACTTGTGTCAAATTCTAAGATCACAGAACCGGAATTGGTACTAAATCAGTTAAAGAAGAGTGTCAATGGTAAGGAAGCAATAAGTGAAGTTCAAACCTTTCTTGAAAATGAACTTAAAAGAACAAATGAGATACTGTACCAGGAAACTGAAAAGAACAAGATTTTGAATCAAAAGGTTGAAAAATCTAACTATGAGCTTACCAGATTAACAAAATGGAATAAGTCTTCTGAGGCAATGAATTAGGTTCTTGAAAATCAGAACAAGGGAAAACAAGGGCTAGGATTCAAGAAATCACTGCCTCCATATAATACTAAAAGCAAGTATGTGGGTTTGCCTTGTAACATGTTGTGTACCTTCTGTGGTGAAACCTGGACATTACCGACAAAGGTGCATGAATGCAAGCAAGGCAAAGACCAAGAATAAAAGAAGTGTTCTACCTCAATGGGCTAAAAAGGATTTGATTTATCCATTTTCTTATAAAAAGGGACCCAAGCTTGTCTGGGTTACTAATGCTAACCCTTAATCTGTTTTGCAGGCTGGAGTGAGGGAGAACAAACCAAGCTGGATTCTTGATAGCGGTTGTTCAAGGCACATGATAGGAGATAGATGAAACTTTCTCTCACTCGCAGCATTTCAAAGAGGCAGTGTAGCCTTCGGAGGAGGAAAAAGTGGTCATATCGTAGGAATTGGGAAAGTTGCGAAAACTCTGGATCATGCAATTTAAAACGTATACTGTGCCGATGGTCTTAGATACAACCTGCTGAGTATCTCTCAACTGTGTGATAGAGGAAATGAAGTGATATTCTCCTCTGTAGGGTGCATTGTGAAGAACCTACAGAGTGGAGAAATTGTTATGGAAGAAAAACGGGTGAACAATGTGTACAAAGCATCACTGAAATCACTGCCTGAAAACAACTTAACATGCTTGAACGTGCAAGAAAGTGATTCTCAGTTGTGGCACAAAAGAATGGGTCATGCAAGTCTCTGACAACTCAACAAGCTAGTATCAAAAGAGCTGGTTCATGGACTGCCTAGTAAAAGATTTGAAAACATAAAAATGTGTGATGCTGTTGTGAGAGGGAAGCATGTGAGATCATCCTTTAAATCAAAGAAGGTGGTGAGTACATCAAAACTACTAGAATTGATACATATGGATCTGTGTGGACCTATGAGAGTCAGGAGCAGAGGAGGAAAGAGATTCGTGTTCGTAATTGTTGATGACTACTCTAGGTATACATGGACTCTGTTCTTGGCGTCCAAAGATGAAGCCTTTTATACCTTCAAAGATTGGGCTAGTGTTGTGCAGAAAAGGTTGAGCTTGGAACTTGTCAGCATTAGATCTGATCATGGAACAGAGTTTGAAAACTCAATTTTTTTTATTATTGTGCAAAGTACAACATTGATCATAACTTCTTTGCACCAAGAACTCCACAGCAGAATAGAGTAGTTGAAAGGAAGAACAGGTCTCTGGAGGATATGGCAAGGACTATGCTGCTGTCAAGTGGTCTTGTAAGAAACTTCTGAGCTGAAGCAATAAACATTGCATGCTATCTGCTGAACAGATGCTCCATAAGAGCTATTCTTGACAAGACCCCATATGAGATGCTCAGAGGAAGGAGACCAAATATTGCACACCTGAGACCCTTTGGTTGTAAATGTTTTGTCTACAATAACGAAAAGGAACTATTGGAGAAATTTGATACTAGAAGTGATGAGGCAATATTCCTTGGTTACTCTACTCAAAGCAAAGCATACAAAGTGTTTAATAATTGAAAACAAACAGTGGAGGAAAGTGTGCATGTGGTATTTGATGAATCTGATAAGGCAGTAGATGAAAATGAAGTAGATAATCAAGCAATTGGCCTTACTCGAAAAGATGGTGTAACTAACTCTGAAGATCCGGAAGACGGGGAAGAATCATGTGAGGATTCAACTTCACGAGAACAAGGAGTCAATATAACAGGGGGGACATCATATGAAGTTGATGATTCAACAAGTCAGGAAGAACCTACCCAAAGTGTTGCTGAAGGTTCTTCCCGTCATATCCAACCCAGGCCATGGAAGCACCAAAGTTCTCATCCCTTGGAGAATGTATTATCTGAATTGGATACTGGGATTATAACCCGATCGGCCTTGAAGAACTTTTGTGCATTCTTTTCTTTCCTGTCATCTTTGGAACCAAAGAATGTAAAAGAAGCCCTAGAAGATCCAGATTGGGTTCTAGCCATGCAGGATGAACTTCATCAGTTTGAAAGAAGCAAAGTATGGCACCTGGTTCCTAAGCCAAAGGACAGATCAATAATTGGAACCAAGTGGGTTTTCAGAAATAAACTGGATGAGCATGGTATAGTAATAAGGAACAAGGCTAGATTGGTAGTCCAAGGATACAGTCAAGAAGAAGGAATTGACTATGATGAAACTTTTGCACCAGTAGCAAGAATAGAGGCCATTAGAATGTTGATTTCCTTTGCTACATACATGGAGTTCACACTGTATAATATGGATGTGAAGAGTGCCTTCTTAAATGGGTATCTGAAATGAAGAAGTCTATGTAATACAGCCACCAGGTTTTGTTAACACTGAATTTCCTGATCATGTTTACAAACTGGATAAGGCACTCTATTGACTGAAGCAAGCTCCAAGAGCCTGGTATTAAAGATTATCAGGATTCCTATTGAAGAATGGTTTTACAAGAGGAAAGATTGATAACACACTATTCTTAAAGAAGAAAGGAAATGATCTATTAGTGGTTCAGGTATATAGTGATGATATCATCTTTGGAGCCACTGATGAGGAGCTATGCAAAGGATTTTCTGAATTAATGGGCAGTGAATTTGAAATGAGCATGATGGGAGAACTCAATTTCTTCCTAAGATTGCAGATAAAACAGATTCCTGAATGAACCATGATTCATCAAAAAAAATATGTCAAGGAGCTTCTGAAGAAAATTGACATGGAAGGAGCAAAAGAAATGACTACTCCTATTGCTCCTGGAACCAAGCTAGATATGGATGAACTAAGTCCTTCTACAAATGAAATAAAATATAGAGGAATTATAGGTTCACTCCTCTATCTCACAGCTAGTTGACCTGATATTGTATACAGTGTGGGACTGTGTGCTAGATTTCAGTCCAAGCCTAAGAAATCACATTTGACAGCTGTGAAGAGGATCGTGAGATACTTAAAAGTAACTCAGGATATATGTCTATGGTACCCAAGGGAAGGTACTTTTGAACTAATTGGTTTTGCTGATGCAGATTATGCAGGTCACTTGGTTGACAGGAAGAGCACTTCAGGAATGGCACACTTTCTTGGTCCCTGCTTAGTTTCTTGGGCAATAAAGAAGCAGAACTCAGTGGCTTTATCTACTACAGAGGCTGAGTTTGTAACAGCTGCATCATGCTTCTCACAATTGCTATGAATCAAACAGCAGTTGGAGGACTTTGAAATTAAATGTGGAGCTGTGCCTATTTTCTGTGATAACACAAGTGCAGTGAACATTGCCAAGAACCCAGTCCAACATGAAAGAACAAAACACATCGATATTAGATACCATTTTCTTAGAGATAATGTAGAAAAGGGTTTGATCACTATGAATTCGTGCAGGACTGAAGATCAAATTGCTAACAAATTTACAAAAGCACTGAACAAAGTTCAGTTTTAGAGGAACAGATTTGAGTTAGGGATGACCAAAATACACTGATGACTCAGCGTTTGTTCCCCAATGATTGGTTAGTTAAGTGTTCAGCAACCTGTTTGAAATTATTGTTTTTATTGTCCAGTCTAAATTTTGTACTTTATTAAGTATACTTGTTCAACTGATTAGCACCAGGTTGGGCTAATGTGTTCCCATGAAAGAACCTATAAGGTACGAAGAAAGAACCAAGGCAAGCATGAGGAACCATGTCCAGGTACAGTTACACAGCTATTTATGTTAAGTGTCATAACTGAAATTGATTTTCAATTATACGTGTGTCAACGAAGGCTTTCCATGTTCTTGTAACCGTCCTTGATTATAGGAACAAATTCTTTTTTTTGGTTAGACTTCTATCTTTACCGTACACCACTAAATTAAACAGACCTTAGTTGGGTAAGTCTTTGTAACTGGCAAATCAGTACCTTTTTTCCCGGTTTTCAAAACATCAAAAAGCTGCTTTTCACTTTTTCAGCCATCATTAGCTTCTGTTCCCTAGTGAAACCCCCTTTCACCATTACTCGTTCTCACTTCCCGTTAGACATAAACGAAACAAACACACTTGCAAAACAAATTTCTCTCTACTCTGTCTATCTCTCTCTCTAAAATCAAAACAAGAAATCCCTTTCATCTTATTTTCAAAACCCTAACCACAATCACCATGTCTCAAGCACAATCTACATCAGCATCTCCCAATAAGACTCCAGAAACCCAAACATCCAAGAAATCTACACCAAAACCCCCTCCTACCACTCTCGCGGAGAGAAATGTCAAAGCTAGGGTAAAATTCCTAAAAAGGGCATGAAAAAAAGGGGTCAAGAAGTCAGTTGTCAGATCCTCATCTCCTACGCCGGCAGAACCAGTTCCCTCTGTAAAACCAGTTGAGGTAACACATGACTCTACTCTATCTGATTCTACTGCTTTAGAAGATGTAAAAAGTCCTGGAAAATTGAGTACTGAAACATTGATGAAAGGACTAGATGAAATTGTAGAAAAGGTAGAGCCCTGTGAAATATTTGATAGGGGGAAGGTAGTTGAGGAGAAACAATAGGTTGTTCAGGAGGAACCTATGTTACACCCCGTATGTCCAAAGTGACGTATATCATTCTAAGGACATGTTAAGAATGATTTAACTGAGTTTAAAGTCATAATATTACCATATATGATGTTTATATATTGAATATAAAGTTTTGGGAAAAATCAGATTTAAGTTGCGGAAAAACCGACTAAGGAATTGCCTTGTAACGGAGCCTTTTCAGCAATTAATTTCGTGTATTATATGAGGTTTTTGGGGACATATCATATGCCAAATTGAAGGTCTTGGAGTGTAGTTTCCAACGATTTTGGCGGTTTGTTCATACAACCTATGGATAAAAAGATATGAGCATCAGAAGTTAGGCCAGAAAAGAGACATAAACGCAAAAGAGGACTAAAACTGAAATATTTCAAGTATAAAAGGAAAACATGTATTCCTTTTCATTATTTCCAGAAAATACACGATGGAAACAGAGCTTCAATGAAGGTTTAAGCAGCTTTTATGATTTTTAAGGAAGGACACCAATCTTAACTCGAAATTGAAGACGAATTGTGTCAAAATGCTCTATGCGATTAAGGTAACGTTATGCTACCTTCAATTTCGTCTATAGCTTGAGTATTAAAATTACTTCATGGCTAAGTAAAGTGCCTAAACGATGTATTATAGCTTGTTTAAGCTTTAGAAGGTGTGGAATTCAAAGGAAACAAGGTTTAGAAGCAAGAAACATCAAAGGTATGTAAGACTGGACCTTTCTTTTGGCAAGACATGTATCTTTTAGCTTTTGAAGCTTTTCTTAGTTCTAAACTTAGTTTTCCTTGTGATAAACTTGTATGGTATCAAGGAAACTTTGTATATACTTAATTTGGTACTAAAATCCAAGGTGAAAGACGTCCGAATCAGCGAGACAAAACGTTTCAAAATTTGGAAAATCATTTTTGATCTTAGAACAGCTGTTAGTATATTGATCATAACTTCTTGTACAAAATTTATATTAAGATTCTTTAAGAATCCCCAGAATCCTAAGACATATACCTACAACTTTTATGAAGACCATGAAGTCTATATCTTTAATCTACACTCTAAAAATTAGGTCGAAAAGCAGGATAGTGGTGTTGTCCAGACATTCTATCAGCGGATTTGTTATTTCATCCAGTCGTCTCATCTTGTTATCCATTTAACATGTTTATGTCATCAGTTTATCCGGGTATCCATTTGTGTAGTATAGTGCTGGTTCTGTTTTTGCGGATCATCCAGTTTCAGGGGAAACTCTGCCGAAAATTTTATGGAAATTCAAAGAGTTGGACAAATTCTGAGTTCTAGGTTGTGTCTATAATTCTATCCAGAGTTTTATTCTCATTCCTTTGAGTCCATATCTATTTTTTCCACATGTGTTATGCCTCATACATGCTTATGCTTATATTGTGATCATGTTATGTGTGATAGAGGTTGGACATTAGACACATAGTCTGGTTGCATGGGTATCAGGTTCCTAACCGGATTGCCCTAAGATGTGAGGAATGAAGCCTTTAGCCTAAATTGATATATTTTCCTGCTTATTGAATAGAGTGGGATCGTTTAGCAAGAAAACCAAAGGATAAAGCGGTTGTTGATTAGCCGTACTAACTTTTGGAAGAGGTAAGTGTTCATATCCTTTTCTTTGGAGGCACCTGGCCTCGTGGATTTTCTACCACGTGTTCCTTACGTGTGTAGCTGCCGATAGGCATACTCATTATGCCTTATCTTTGAATTTATATTGTATATTATATGTTAAGCTCTGTTGTTGGTATTGTATTGAGCATATGAGCATTGCACACTCGTTTTGAGCATTCCATATACTTCCCGGTTAGCGATGAGAGTCCCGTACCGGTGAAGAGTCATTATTGCATATACTTTTCGGTAATCATCCCGAGCCGGTGAAGGGTCATCATTGCATATACTTCCCGGTAATCAATGAGAGTCCTGAGCCGGTGTAGGGTCGTCATTGCATATGCATCCCGGTAATCGATGAGAGTCCCGAGCTGGTGAAGGATCATTACTGCATATATCTCCTGGTAGACGATGAGAGTCCCGCACCGGAGATAGGTATCAGGCATATGTGACTGCATTGCATCATATTAAGGGTAGGAGGATTCCGCCCTCGGAGCAGGAGGATTCCGCTCCATTGCATCATATTGATGGTAGGAGGATTCCGCCCTCGGAGCAGGAGGATTCCGCTCCATTGCATTATATTGAGGGGTAGGAGGATCCCGCCCCAGGAGCAGGAGGATTCTGCCCTAGGAGCAGGAGGATTCCGCTCCATTTCATCTATTGAGGGTAGGAGGATTCTGCCCTCGGAGCAGGAGGATTCCGCTCCACTGCATCATATTGAGGGTAGGAGGATTCCGCCCTCGGAGCAGGAGGATTCAGCTCCATTTATTTGACACATGTGACCTTTTGCATCATATTTCATTTCATTTCATCTTATATCATTTCATTTCATTTCATACCATTGTGTAGACTTTTGGTACATAACTACTGTTCTGCTTATATGTGCATTGCTTATTTGTTGATATGTTTCTGGCTCGTATCCCTAGTTGAGTTTATGGTTTCATACGTGTTTCGGGTTGTTATCTGGCTCTGCCTTTTTATAATTTAAATAAGAGGAATTTGGGTTATCTATTTCTTCTCCCTGGCTAGCTATCCTATTCTTTGAGGTGGCTAGTCTGCCCCACTTATTGAGTCCTTATGACTCACCCTTGTTTGTTGTTTGTTTCGTGTCTATCTATTTCATTTCGGCAGGTTCGCTCCAGGATTGAGTTTGCCACGTTGTAAAGGAGCGAAGACGACCTCAGCTGTCAAGGTGAGCCAGCTTTTATTCCGGATGGCCACCAGTTTATTGGTTGTTATTTCAATTGCATTTTGCTCCCTTCAGGAGGTATTTGTCTTTTTTTGTACTCTTAGATGTCTAGTCTGGATAGCCCTAAACCTAGTATGTTGGGCAGTCAGCTATAATTTCTTTTGTACAGTTTAGAGGTATCAGTATGTCTGTGATTTCTTTTAAGTCTTGTCCTTATTTGTGAATTGTTATATTTATTTTCCTGATTTAATTTTAAGGGCTCGCCCGACGGGTCTAGGGGAGGATGTCGGGTGCCCGCACGGCCTAACCAGATTCCGGGTCGTGTCAACCTAAGTCTAGTTTGCATGTGCCCTTAGTAACTGAGAATGTTCTGGAGGCTGATGTAGTTGAGAAAGTGATAGAAAGACTGAGAGAAGAGGATTCTGCTGAATCCCAAAAGGAACATGTGAGTGAACCTTGACTTAGAAGAATCGAGTTCTTGCAAAGAAAAATCAGTAGATACTATTCAACCCCCTCCCCCCCCCCCCACCTTTCTAGTGTCCTTAGGAGGTGCTTAGATTATAACAAATCTGTAAAAGTTTTATTATTTTATTATTATTTTTAATTTGTGTTATAATGTAATATTTTATTTTGCCTAATTCTTTATTTGTATTTATTTTTTTCTGTATTTTTTTTTTTGGTAATTATTATCTACACACTTATCTGTAAGGTTTTTCCATTTTGATTGATGATCGTTGAATTAAATTTGACGTTCCTGTGAATTTATTTTATTTCTTATGCTTGATTATTGATTTCAGGTTCTTATTGACAATAGCAATTATATATTGTTGTTGCTCATTGCACAGAGCTTAAAGTCTTAGTTATTGTCATTAATGCAGAGACTTTCTCTACAAGTAGCCTCTATTGCACAGAGATTAAAGTCTTGGCTATTGCCAAGACTTGAAGAGACTTTCTCTGCAAGTTGCCTATTGCATAGATCTTAAAGTCTTTGCTATTGCTAATACTTGCAGAGACTTTGTCTGCAGGTTGCCTATTGCACCAGATCGTAAAGTATTGGCAAGTGCCAATACTTTCAGAGACTTCCTACAAGTTGCCTCCTTCCGCCCGACCTTAAAGTGTTGGCTATTGCAAAAAGTTGCAGAGAATTTAGTAACATCATTTGGGGTGGTGTTACCATTGATAAAAGAAGTTGGTTTCTTGATTTGTCCAGTGATAAGTTGACCCTTAATGATGATGTTTGTAACTTTCATTCAATCTTATTTTTATTTTTTTGTGTTAGATTCTACTTTGATTTCCTAGTTAAGGCGCCCATTGCACCAGAGCTTGAAATCTTGGCAATAACCAAGACTTGCAGAGACTTTCTCGCAAATTACCCCATGCAACAAGGCCTGCAATCTTGGCAATTGCCAAGAAGTCTATGCAAGGTGCCCATTGTACCAGAGCTTAAACTCTTTGCAATAGCCAAGATATTGAAAAGACCTCGGTCAGTCGTTTCAGAAGTTAGGACTCCAATTGGCGTGCCGATAATTTTAAAATATTCGTAATGTCCATTAAGACCTGTCTGTAAAGTTTGAGCTAAATCAGACCTCATTTGGTAGGCATCGGAAGAAGGTTTCAATTTTTATTGGCGATAAATATTAAAAAGAGATTTTCGAGCTCGGTTTTGCCGAATGAGCTCCGTTTCGAAATCCGAAGGTGCCGTTAGGTTCGTATGATTATTTGTGATTTTTTTAAACTTTCGAAAGTGAATTTCGATGTTGTTCGGCTAGTTTCCGCTAAAATGCTGAAAGTTAAATAATTTGACTTCTTTTCATTTAAATTCGCATCTTGAGTTTCGGGAGTCTGATTTGAGATCCACCTTCACAAGTATGTTACATATATTTTGTACAACTTGTATGCAAAAACTGGAATTATTTCGAATATCGTAGGGCACTGTTTTAATTTTTGTTAGGAAAAGAAAATAAAATAAAAGAAAATAAAAAAAAAAGGAAAAAGACATAAAATTTAAATGAATGGCGGTGGTGAAGATGAGCATATAAGCTCATCTTCATTAAGTGAAGCAGCAAAAACAACAGAACATTAACAGAGAAAAAGGGAAAAACACAGTGAGGAAAAAATGCCAGAAAAAGGAGAAAAGGGACCGGAGAAAAATAGTATTTTTACCCCAGAACATTCAGGTAATGATCCTACTATATTATTTGAGTTTATTACGTGTGTTTGAATATGTTTTAACGGTAAAACTTGGAATATTAGACATCGTTTTAATAAGTTCAATTAATAGTTTAAAGGGTCAAATGGATTCCGATAATGAAATTGATTATATATTCATACTGAGTGAGTTATGGACAACATATAGATATAATTTATTTGGGGTTTGGTTATGTGGCTTTGAACCCTGTATATAGGCCTGGCCTGCGTATTGCGTATGCGAATAGGGTATCAGGTTCCTACCTGGATTGCCCTAAGATGTGAGGAATGAAGCCTTTAGCCTAATGTGATATATTTTTCTGCTTATTGAACACAGTGGGATCGTTTGGCCATGGAACCAAAGGATAAAAGCGGTTATTGATTAGCAATGCTAACTTTTGGAAGAGGTAAGTGTTTATATCCATTTCTTTGGAGGCACCTGGCCTCGTGGATTTTCTACCACGTATTCCTTACGTGTGTAGCTGCCGATAGGCGTACTCATTACGCCTTAGCTTTGGATTTATATTGTATATTATATGTTATGTCCTATTGTTGGTATTGCATTGTGGATTTGAGCATTGTACCCTGGCTGCGAGTTGGCATCTACTTCCCGGTTGTCGATGAGAGTCCCGCACCGGTCAAGGGTTATTATTGCATCACATTGCATTCATATGCATTACATTGCATATCATATTGAGGGCAGGAGTATTCCGCCCCAGGAGCAGGAGTATTCCGCTCCATTGTATCATATTGAGGGCAGGAGTATTCCGCCCCAGGAGCAGGAGTATTCCGCTCTTATGTCAGATATTGAGCGCAGGAGTATTCCGCCTCAGCTTTACATTATATCGGGTGCAGGAGTATTCCGCCCCAGGAGAGTGCAGGAGTATTCCGCCTCTGGTTTATATTATATCGGGTGCAGGAGTATTCCGCCCCAGGAGCAGGAGTATTCCGCTCCAGTTGGTTATCAGATTGGATTCCTCTCGAATGCAGGAGTATTCCGCTTCGGGATGGGATTACGGGCACATGTGACCCTTTGCATCATATTTTATTTCATTTCATCTCAATTCATACCATTGAGTAGTTTGCGGTACATGACTACTGTCCTGCTTATATGTGCATTGCTTATTTGTTGATATGTTTCTGGCACGCATCCTTGGTTGAGTTTAGAAGTCGTTACGTGTTTTCGGTTGTTATCTGGCTCTGTCTTTTTATAATTTAAATAAAAGAAATTTGGTCTATCTGTTTCTTCTCCCTGGCTAGCTATCCTATTCTTTGAGGTGGCTAGTCTGCCCCACTTATTGAGTCCTTTTGACTCACCCTTGTTTGTTGTTTGTTTTTTTGTCTATCTATTTCGTTTCGGCAGGTTCGCTCCAGGATTGAGTTCGCCACAATGTTCAGGAGCGAAGACGACTTCAGCTGTCAGGGTGAGCCAGCTTTTATTCCGGATGGCCACCAGTTTATCGGTTATCATTCAGTTGCATTTTGTTCCGTTCAGGAGGTATCTGTTTTCTTTGTACTCTTAGATGTCTAGTCTGGATAGCCCTAAACCTAGTATGTTGGGTAGCCAGCTGTAACTTCTTTTGTACAGCTTAGAGGTATCAGTATGTCTGTGTTTTTGTTTTAAGTGTTGTCCTTATTTATGAATTATTATATTTATTTTCCTAATTTAGTTGGTAAGGGTTCGCCCGACGGGTCTAGGGGAGGATGTCGGGTGCCCGCACGGCCTAACCAGATTCCGGGTCGTGTCAGTTGGTATCAGAGCCCAGTTAGAGTCTATCCAGACTAAGACAATGTCTAGTAGAGTCTCGCTGATGGGTACGTAGACGTCCGTACTTATCTACGAGGGGCTATGATGGTATTTAGGAAGTTTCACTTCCTTCATTTCTGATCGCGCGTCGGTCTAGGATTCAAAAGTATTTTCGTTAATTCGTTAATTCCTTTGTGGTAATTGTGAACCCTCGTGCGACAAATCAGCAAACTGTATGAGTACAAGACGAAGCAGTCTAGACTGGGGCTAACACTGACGAAGCTCCGAGAGTTTTGATCGTGCTGACGAACTAGTTACGGAGGTCCCAGCCGTACGAGCTCGCGATGGGCAAGGGAGCAGGGCCTGGTGGTTCCCTTGGCTCTCTACGATACTTTTACGAGAATCTTGGCGACAGATACCACTATAACCTATTATTCGCTAGGCAGCATATCAGGTTGCCGCAGATGCAGATGTTTGGTCTTAGGGAGCTCCGTTGCAATCGTTGATGTTGTTCCAATATATTGTTCCCAATGCAGCATGTATTGTACCTCTAATTGTTCCGGCTGGTTAGCCCACCGAGGTAACAGTTCGGTCCGAGCGCCCAAAGAGGTTGCATTATTTTACGCGGTTGAACCTTCTGATATTCTTAAGCAATGCATCAAATAAACCTCGTGATTTTTTTAAAATAAAAGAATGACAGCGTATCCTTCAGGCTTTTGATTATATCAAGCGGTATTGTTTGATTAGTCTTCTTTCCAGTTTCAAGGTCCAGCCCTGGATTGGTGGACTGCTCTCTTATGAGCTAACTTGGTTCGATTTTTCTTCTAGATTCGTGGAAAGTTCCTTTCGAGTAGCGAGCGAGATGAAAACTGTTGCCAGTTTGAGTGAATTGGACAGGGTAGCCTGTCGGTTAGCCTGTTGGTGTTTCAGAATATGAGATTGAATTCTTTAGGATGGCTGGATATGCACGGAAACTAGTCCATGAGCCTTTCGAGAGATTCAAAGATTTATTGATAACCTTTCTTTTTTCCTTGAAATCCTAGATAGCTCAATAGATTGAGGTTGGGACTTTATTTGATGTCGTTGTTGATAATTCTTAAAGGTATTAGACATACCATAAGTTAGAGTGGGAAGAGTTAGAGCGGGAGAGCATGAGATCCCGTGGCCCTAGTGGGTAACCATGGTACCTCATTTGGAGGTAAAAGTTCTGATTATTTTGAGAGGTCACCTTCCAGGTTATTTCAGCTTGCGTCACTTGATTCTTAGAGTGCGCCAGTAGCTCATCAAGATCAGGTTCAGTCTTCTCTTTACAGCTATCAACAATCTTTGCAGCTTCTTTTTCAGCGAAAAGGTGTTATCACTGTCGTGAGTCTGATTATCCTTTGAGGAATTTTCTCTTAATCTGGCAAGTAGGCAGTCGTCCTCTCTCTTGTCATCAGGCACCTGCACAGTCGCAGGGGATTTCATTTAGATCTTAATCAGCCAGAGAAATGCCACCATTCAGTAGCGGTTGAGAGCGTGGTGGTAGTAGTTCTTCAGAAGGTAATTATCAGTATAGCGGCTTAGTTCAGCTGCAGAGGCAGTTCTATGAACTGCTAGTCTGGCAGGATGCTGAGGCATCCGATGTAGTACACCCATGTAATTCTTCTTCCAATATATGTGAGTAAGATTTGATTCTTCCGATCGGTCTGAACTTCGTTTATCTTACCATGTTTCCATGGCTTCCTTGGATATTGTTTCTATTAAGAATTGATTGTGGTAGAGGGGTGAGCTTCTAGTATGATTTATTCTTGGCATTTGTGAGACCCTACTAGTTGATCTGGTTTAAATGTGAGAAATTTGGGAGAGGGTGTCGGTATGGTCTGCTCGGCATCTTTTTGTGCCACCCTGTATTATTATGTTAAATCAGTTTATCTCTCTCCTCAAAATTCAATGTTGGTAGGATAATGGGATCCTAATTTGTCACCGTCAGAAAGTGTTGTCGTTTCTTCCTATGCAAAGTGATTAGTAAGTAATATTCGATCTACGTATATCCTCTTGGTTCAAAACGCTAGTAAAGTTTATTACCCTATGAGCTTATCTGGGTTATAAAAGGGTTTTCTGGTAAATTGTTAGAGTTTCCTTATTATTGGGAGATTAAATTAGCATGGATGTTGTTCCATAAAGCTTATTTAATATTTATTTCTTCGATTGTGATTCTTTGGCTAGCTTGACTCGGAAGTAGTCTAGATCTGGTAGCCAAGCAATAAGAAGATGAGCTTCCTGAAGTTCTAATTATTTCTATCCTCGATCCATTTCCATTTCTTCTTCGTCCGGCACTAGTGAGCTTGGGCGATTGGTAGCTGCTTGTGACGTTCCCTGTGTTGAGCCAGAGTACGTGTTATTGTAGCCGGGTAAGCATATTATTGTTTTGGATATCAGTTTATCCGGGTATCCATTCCCATGTATAGTATAGTGCTGGTTCTGTTTTTGCGGATCATCCAGTTTCAGGGGAAACTCTGCCGAAATTTTTATATAGAAGTACCATCCATCAGGCGGTGGTTTTTACGACAAAGGTATGGAGTTGTGAACTTGAGAGTTGCAGCTATTTGGCAACTCGAAAGGGTAGTTGGTAGCTTAGGCCTGCCTACGTTCAGCTTTTAGCTAAATCCTCTTTAGTCCAGCAGGCTGTGCGAGGATGATTATTCCTATTCAAATGGCTGCATGAGTTAGTGCTTTAAGTGGAGGAGTCTTCCTCCAAATACTGAATGGTAATGTTAAATCTCTGAGGTGTTGATACCACTTTTCTCACGACCCAAAGTAAGGCCACGACAGAAATCTACAATGAGTGTCGATCATTGCTAAACCCACTAATAATCTATTAGCAACAGAGATAAGGTGGCAACTTGATCATATATACGTACCTATTTGCTGAAAGCATAAATTCTGGAAAGATGACACCACTTTAACTTTCTGGCAATTAGAACATTGAGCCACAAATTTTGCTATGTCACATTTCATTCCGTCCCACCAATAAATTTGCTTAAGATTATGGTACATCTTAGTCGAACCTGGATGAACAGTGTATTTGGAATAATGTGCCTTTATCGTAAACTAAATCTGCAACATCAGGAACACAAAGTCTATCTTTATACATGAGAACACCGTCAGTAGTGACCCTGTATGGTGACTTCGGTTTTCTTTGGGCTATCTGTCTGTATTCAACTAGAACTGGATCCTCATACTGACGCTGTTTTACTTCATGAAAATTTAGAGTTAAAGGTCTAGTCCAGCTTGTCGATAATCCATCATTGGTATATATATCTCTTTCACACCTCAACTCTTTGAGAAGTTACTTTAGCGTTGTAAGTGCTCATGTAATCAACTTTGTTGCTGGTATTCTGCCTTAGCTGAAAGTCCAACTACATGTATCTTTTATATTTACTTTTTCAAGTCATAATAATTCCAATTCAAAGACAATACCCTGAGGGAGATGTTCAGTCTGAAGATCATTCTTGGTCTACATCATACTATCCAGTAGTAGTTACATGATCCTTATCCTTATACGATAGACCCTGTTCAGATGAACCTTTTACATACATTAGGATATGAGTATCTACATTCCCACAAGGAGCTTGCGGAACAACACTAACATCAATTGAGATGTTGTATAGTGCATTTGTAAAAATAATATAGCTTGCATCAAATCTTCTATAATGAGTGGTGACAAGGTACTTCAAAAGCTTCCCCTATTGCATCAAGTGTGAGCTAATTCCTAGTTCCATCAATTTGTTCTATATCGAAAGGTATATCGAAGAGGTAATTATCGGCTGAATCATGTTAACCCATTCAAAGTTTTGTGTATTTTTGTTTCGAAAATATAGAACTCTTCTCTCATGATCGAGGAAGGGTCAGCTTAATCGGAATAAGTTGGGCAATGATGTGATAATATTATCCAGATATGTTTTATTCGAAAAGTACAATGCGCGTAATATAATTATGATCCTATAATCAGGAAATAATGCTTGTGGAGTAGCTCATGAAGGACGTGCAAGTTCTTTTGCTATCTGTGCGAATTCTTCTTTAGATTTAGGCTCGTTCGAGGACGAACGAGAGTTTAAGTGGAGGAGAATGAAACGACCTCGGTCAGTCGTTTCAGAAGTTAGGACTCCAATTGGCGTGCCGATAATTTTAAAATATTCATAATGTCCATTAGGACCTGTCTGTAAAGTTTGAGCTAAATCAGACCTCGTTTGGTAGGCATCGGAAGAAGGTTTCAGTTTTTATTGGCGATAAATATTAAAAAGAGATTTTCGAGCTAGGTTTTGCCGAATGAGCTCCGTTTCGAAATCCGAAAGCGCCGTTAGGTTCGTATGATTATTTGTGATTTTTGTAAACTTTCAAAAGTGAATTTCGATGTTGTTCGGCTAGTTTCCGCTAAAATGCTGAAAGTTAAATAATTTGACTTCTTTCCATTTAAATTCGCATCTTGAGTTTCGGGAGTCTGATTTGAGATCCACCTTCACAAGTATGTTACATATATTTTGTACAACTTGTATGCAAAAACTGGAATTATTTCGAATATCGTAGGGCACTGTTTTAATTTTTGTTAAGAAAAGAAAATAAAATAAAAGAAAACCAAAAAAAAGGAAAAAGACAAAAAATTTAAATGAATGGCGGTGGTGAAGATGAGCATATAAGCTCATCTTCATTAAGTGAAGCAGCAAAAACAACGGAACATTAACAGAGAAAAAGGGAAAAACACAGTGAGGAAAAAATGCCAGAAAAGGAAAAAAGGGACCGGAGAAAAATAGTATTTTCACTCCAGAACATTCAGGTAATGATCCTACTATATTATTTGAGTTTATTAAGTGTGTTTGAATATGTTTTAATTGTAAAACTTGGAATATTAGACATCGTTTTAATAAGTTCAATTAATAGTTTAAAGGGTCAAATGGACGCCGATAATGAAATTGATTATATATTCGTACTCAGTGAGTTATGGACAACATATAGATATAATTTATTTGGGGTTTGGTTATGTGGCTTTGAACCCTGTATATAGGCCTGGCCTGCGTATTGCGTATGCGAATAGGGTATCAGGTTCCTACCTGGATTGCCCTAAGATGTGAGGAATGAAGCCTTTAGCCTAATGTGATATATTTTTCTGCTTATTGAACACAGTGGGATCGTTTGGCCATGGAACCAAAGAATAAAAGCGGTTATTGATTAGCAATGCTAACTTTTGGAAGAGGTAAGTGTTTATATCCATTTCTTTGGAGGCACCTGGCCTCGTGGATTTTCTACCACGTATTCCTTACGTGTGTAGCTGCCGATAGGCGTACTCATTACGCCTTAGCTTTTGATTTATATTGTATATTATATGTTATGTCCTATTGTTGGTATTGCATTGAGGATTTGAGCATTGTACCCTGGCTGCGAGTTGGCATCTACTTCCCGGTTGTCGATGAGAGTCCCGCACCGGTCAAGGGTTATTATTGCATCACATTGCATTCATATGCATTACATTGCATATCATATTGAGGGCAGGAGTATTCCGCCCCAGGAGCAGGAGTATTCTGCTCCATTGTATCATATTGAGGGCAGGAGTATTCCGCCCCAGGAGCAGGAGTATTCCGCTCTTATGTCAGATATTGAGCGCAGGAGTATTCCGCCTCAGCTTTACATTATATCGGGTGCAGGAGTATTCCGCCCCAGGAGAGTGCAGGAGTATTCCGCCTCTGGTTTATATTATATCGGGTGCAGCAGTATTCCGCCCCAGGAGCAGGAGTATTCCACTCCAGTTGGTTATCAGATTAGATTCCCCTCGAATACAGGAGTATTCCGCTTCGGGATGGGATTACGGGCACATGTGACCTTTGCATCATATTTCATTTCATTTCATCTCACTTCATTTCATTTCATCTCAATTCATACCATTGTGTAGTTTGCGGTACATGACTACTATTCTGCTTATATGTGCATTGCTTATTTGTTGATATGTTTCTGGCACGCATCCTTGGTTGAGTTTAGAAGTCCTTACGTGTTTTCGGTTGTTATCTGGCTCTGTCTTTTTATAATTTAAATAAAAGAAATTTGGTCTATCTGTTTCTTCTCCCTGGCTAGCTATCCTATTCTTTGAGGTGGCTAGTCTGCCCCACTTATTGAGTCCTTTTGACTCACCCTTGTTTGTTGTTTAGTTTTTTGTCTATCTATTTCGTTTCGGCTGGTTCGCTCCAGGATTGAGTTCGCCACATTGTTCAGGAGCGAAGACGACTTCATCTGTCAGGATGAGCCAGCTTTTATTCCGGATGGCCACCAGTTTATCTGTTATCATTCAGTTGCATTTTGTTCCCTTTAGGAGGTATCTGTTTTCTTTGTACTCTTAGATGTCTAGTCTGGATAGCCCTAAACCTAGTATGTTGGGTAGCCAGCTGTAACTTCTTTTGTACAGCTTAGAGGTATCAGTATATCTGTGTTTTTGTTTTAAGTGTTGTCCTTATTTATGAATTATTATATTTATTTTCCTAATTTAGTTGGTAAGGGTTCGCCCGACGGGTCTAGGGGAGGATGTCGGGTGCCCGCACGGCCTAACCGGATTCCGGGTCGTGTCAGATATGAAGAGACTTTCTCTGCAAATTACCCACTGCAACAAGGCTTGAAGTCTTGGCAATTTCCAAGAAGTCTGTGCAACGTGCCCATTGCACCAGAGCTTGAACTCTTGGAAATAGCCAAAACTTGCAGAGACTTTCTCTAAAAATTTGCCACTACAACAAGGCTTGAAGTCTTGGCAATTGCCAGGAAGTCTTTGTAAGGTGCCCATTGCATCAGAGCTTAAACTCTTGGTATTAGCCAAAATTTGCAGAGAATTGTTTTTTTGCAAGTTGGCCATTACAATAAAGCTTGAAGTCTTGGAAATTTGAAGTCTATGTAAGGTGTCATTTCACCAGAGCTTAGTCTCTTTGCATAGCCAAGAGCCCAAGACTTTCAGAGACAAGTTGCCCATTGCAACAGGGCTTAAAGTTTTCGCAATTGCCAAGAAGTTTGTGCAAGGTGCCCATTACCAAGAAGTCTGTGTAAGATACCCGTTTTCATATATTTTCTACAATGTTATCCAAATGAATGTAAGGGAATAGGAATTTGAAGAAATCTAACCTTGAATCTTCGTTTCAATAGAGGAATCTGTAAAAGTTGTAGGTTTTTAGGGTTTAGAGATTGTTTGAATGGAGAAGAGGAAGGGGAGGATAGTGTGGGTCTTTTTATTAGTTGTGAGGGGGTATTTTCGTCTGGAATAAATTTTATTAAATTAATGGAAGGAAGTTTTGCTAAGCCACTATTATTGAGGGCATTTTGACAAACCATTGCTTCTCGTATCATATTTTTGCAATTCAGCCGGCCTGGCAGTATAATTGATATTAAATCCAATAAGAATTCTGCTGGTTTGGAGAAAAGGGCCCCCCACAATTATGGGGCCTAAAGCCCAGGCCTTACTGGCCTTACCATTGGGCCGGCCCTGTCCAGATTAAAGATTTGTCCTGGCCATTAATTACGAGCTTATGTTCTATGTTAGCAGTATAATATTTTAACTTTAACAAAGAATCACTTAGCATTATATTAACACAATCATGGCAAAACCTTCGCAAAATTAAACATTTCATGAAAATATTATCAGTCTTAATCTATAGAATGAAATTTGTACTTATATTTTCTTTTCTTAGAGACAATAAAAGCCTTGGTGCGGTTTACTAACTGAAGTAAAGGTTAAGAGAATTCTCTGCAAAACATGTTTCCCACAGCCGTAATTTCATTATTATGCCTTTAATTTTGTTTCAATTGAAGATAAAATTAAAAAAATGAAGAGAAACAAAAAGAGAAACGAGCCATCCCTATTTTTTTTTTCTCAGCAAAGAATTAACTAGGCATGCTGTATAGAGACCAATTTTGTTAATAATATAAATGAAATATTATTTTACAAAGCGGTAGCTATAAAGAGTTGCAAAAATTAAACAAGCTCTATCTAGAAACTAGAGGAAAAAACAAAGATAGTCCCTTAAGTATGAGCATAAAAATATTTTTGTCCCTTCTAAATACTAGTGACTATAAAAATATTACTAATCTTTGTAAAAATGGACAGCTTTAATCTCATCCTTAACAAAGTTTGCAAAACAACTAAACTTAACGGCTAATACTCACTGCTTGTCGTTAGCAAACCCATGCTATGGTTGTCTATCTTATTTTTTGGTTTTATATTGCATTAATTTATTTACATATTTAGTAGTTTGTTTAAGGTTTCAACTATTCTGCAAATTCTTTGCTTATTTCTTAATAGAAAGTTCAAACCGATAGAATTTACCCCAATATCCTCTTCTAGGTTTTTTCTTTTTACATGTAGTCATCAATGGTAGCTTTTCCATGTTTGCATGCTCTTCTTCTATGGTTGTTCTTCCAAGTCCTGATATTGGGTTCTTCCAAGTCCTGATATTGGGGACTCAATAGATGTGTGAACAAAAATACGCCACCTATGATTGTGGAGATACGAGTCCCGCTGGAAAGACTAGACTTAACTTACAAGTCATTGGGCATAGAGGATACACACCTGCTCCTCATACCACAACCACTCAGCCGGCACAGACATAGCATGCAAGGTATACATCACGCCATCTTAGGGTTTATAGTTTCTTAGTTAGGATTTCGTATATACCACCGCCTTGAGCTTATAGGCCCATGGGCTTATTAGTCTTTGTATTTTTTCATATTTAGCACTGGGTAAATCTCTACTATAGATACCCCCTCTTTACACTGTATTGTACACCAAGCGATTCATACAGAATTTGGCTATTCTCAAGAAATAAAACTCTTTACTTTCTTGTCTATTACTTTTCTCTCAATTTTACTTACTTTTTCTGCGTATTTACTGTATTGCTTGTGACCCTCTAACAAATTTAATTGTTTTACCTAAACGACCAAATTTAAGCCTAAATAGTTTGGCGCCCACCGTGGGGCCCAGGTAATTGTAGGTTTCTATGAAGGAAAAGGCACAGTCATTTGAGTAGACAACAACAAAGTATCAAAGAACACGATCGATGCAGTAGACGATTCCATAAAGGATCCCACCAATCCTAGCGAACAGGCGAAGGACCCTACTAAGGATCCAATCCCTGTAGCCAGTGATGGGGAAGACGATCAGCCATACAGAAATATTTCTGGGCTTAAGGAATTTTTCATTGGTCTTTTCAAGAACCAGGAAGAACGGGCAGAGCAAAACTCGGCCAACATGGTCGAAGCCATGGCTTAGAAGTTGAGGCGATATTTGTTGGATCATCTTAGAGGTCGACGTCCCTGCGAGGACCAACGCTCGAAAACGAGTCACCAGCATCCATGCCTAATCAAAGACTTAACATTTATGTCTCCCCTGGCAGCTTCATAGTCAACAATCAAGATCTCAAAGAAACACCTGTCATTCAGGACTTCCTGAATGAGATAAAGGCTATCTACGATCGGATCGGTAAAGTGCCTGGTGGTCCACCTAAATTTACCACCATAGATGAGCATAAGTTCTATAAGCATGCATATAAAGTAAGTGTCGCATTGGTCTGCGTACCAAAATACTTTTGCCTGCCGAATAACCTCTAGTAGGACAAAACGACGGACCTGGATGAGCATATTTCAACCTATTACACAGTCGTCAAAAGCAACGAGATTAGTGAAGAGAAACTCAATCCGCTCTTGTGAAGAGATATGGGTCGACCTTAACTAAGGGTACCCTCGCTTGGTACACTCAGCTACCAATGGGTTCAATCGAGTCATTCACCCAGACGCATAATCTGTTCAAGAAGGTGCATTCCGGAGCCCGTAAGCGGCAGATGCACATGGAAGACGTCTTTGAGATCCGGCAGTGCGATTACAAGCTATTGAAGGACTACCTAGAGCGATTTCAGAGGGAACGCTTGGAGCTCCCTTCAGTTCCTAATAATATCGTTGTGGTAGCCTTTGCGAAGAGTCTGAAGTCTAGGGGCTCATTGGCTACTTGGGAATTAGAGTGGAGTCTTACCCAACCCACGGTGACCAAATGGAGTGCCTTGCATCAGACATACACTGAGAAACTCCATCGTGAACCTGAGCAGTCTCAAGACCCCAGCAAAGGGGCATGGAGAAAGCGAGCAGGCAGTACACCACAATAGGGGAAAGGTGACGGAAGAAGAATTAAAGGAAGGATACATAGTCAAGCAAAGATAAAAAAGAAAAGCAGTACCCGAGGTAATGGATCCCATGTGAAAAATGCAGAATCGCGTAGCTTCAAAGACTTTGGGCTGAGGGTGAACGTTGTAGAACTGGTTGCCTAGCACTTCAGGAAACTAGGCTCTAGGGTACGTTGGCCGCCCACTATCAAGGGCGCATTCGGAAGGAACTCAATGCCTTACTATGATTTTCATCGAAGCAACGGCCACACTAGAGTCAATTGCAAGGCCCTGATGCTGGAAATTGAACGTTTGTTGAAAGAAGGACGACTCAAAGACTTGATGGAAGAAGGAGAGAGGCGATCATAACCGCCAAACCCTAAGGATAAGGGAGGTGTCAATCCAATCTTCGCGACACTAGGGTCGATCAAAACTCAGGGGACTGAAGCATCTGTAGTACTCGCTAGTCCGATTGCGTTCAACCCAGTAGCACAAGAAGGGGAGCAACAGGGTGCTCTCGTAGTCTCGGTCAAGGTGCTCGATCTTTAGATTGAGTGGGCTCTGATTGACCCAGGGAGTGATGTTAACATCATTCGAAGGGAGATACTACATAAGATAGGCCAGCATTGGCAGATTACTCCGATCCCCTGTAGGATAATTAGCTTCAACAACATCTGTGAAAAACCTATTGAAGAACTAACTCTGTCGATCTGCATTATGGGCATGACAAGCATAACAACCTTTCAGGTACTGATTCTATATCTCTCATATGATTTTATCTTAGGGCAGTCGTGGATACATAACGTAAAGGGAGTACCCTCAACACTCCACGAAGTCTTCAGATACCCGACCTCGCGTGGGATTAGTGACTTATGGAGTAAGCGGTCCTCATCTGAAATGTGTCAAGCATATAAAAGGAACCTCGATGCGAGGATGAAAACAAAAATGAATGTGATCAATGAAGATTTTCTATAGGATGCATCTCTCGAGCGGGTGTCGGAGATGAGTGATCCAATCCCTAATGCTGCAGAACTGTGGTATCAGCTCTCCGAGATTTTGGTAAAACATGAAGAACTCGATTGGCCACTACATTGCTATCAGGTATTGACACAAGCAAAGATGCATCTCCTACAGCTTCCGACAATAACTGAACCAGTTTCAGGGAGCGCACCTGCTGATGTACGTCACGATCTCGGAAGTAGCGCAGAATATGATCCTTACGTGGAAAGAAGATAGGAAGTAGTTTCCCAATTATACTAGTAAGGGACTTCTATGGGCAAACTGACGCGTCCCGTTACCAGACCAGTTAGTGGCGGCAATAACCACGGTGAGGCAGGAATTGTGCCATAATTTCCTTAATGACACGGTCAGTGTGGTTTCTTCAATACCACTGCAGACCGTTTTGTCTAAACCCAGACTTTCGAAGAGGTTAGCGAAATAGGCCGAAGATCTGGGAGAATGCGATATCATTTATCAACCACGGGCGAGCATCAGGTCACAAAACCTAGAGGGCTTCACATCATATTTTGTTGAAGAATTAACATTAGAGGCAGAGGAGTCGATAAAGAATGCAGAGGTGATTGATTCCGGGCGCTGGGTAGTCCATACCGGTGTGGATCTCGAAGGAGAAAAGGTCGACCTTGATCTGTGGATTAAAACACCCACCGGGAGGATCTTTTGCAAGGCCGCAAGATGCTCATGCAGCGAAGCAAAATATGAAGCCATAATTCAAGCGCTTGACTTATAGTGTGTTTGGCATTGCTTCTCCAAAGCAGAAAGTGCTTTTTTTTTTTTTTTTTGGAATTTTGATGGCTAACAAAAAAACGTACTTTTTGGTAGAAGAAGTAGTTTTTCTACTGTTGGGGAGAAGCTTCAAATATGTGCTTTTTTCAAGAAGCAGAAGCAATTTATTAGTTTTTTCAAGACAAAAATATCCTTTCCAAAATTCCATATTTATTAAATTATCCCTAATTAATTAACCATATCCTTTTCAAAATAAAACTATATTTATCTTTTTTCTTTTTTTCCCCTTCTACGTACTTTTACGAATCCTCTTTCACTTACGACTAGTTTTTATTTCTAAGTATTTTTCTCAACCCTAGAAAATTATAATTTTCTTCTCACTTTGATTTAATTATATTTTATGTTTAAAATCTTAAATTTATATCTTTTACTTTATGTTTTACATTTTAACTAAATAAATTTTTTTAGTTACACTCATTTATAATAATTTTTTTCGTGATAAAAGTAGGGTAAACTAATCACTTAAAGCTAGATCACTCCTAATTCAGCCACCATGCATTATTCGTAAGTTGAAATAGTCAATTCAACAAATTGCACCTATATGTCAGTTTGGAAGCTTGCGCGCTTAGTGCCAGAAATTCTTAAACCACTTGAGTGAACAAGCATAGACGTTCTAACTTGAATGCAAAAATGCCCCCATTAAATACAAGGGGCTAAAGACGTCCCATTGCGGCGCAATATAAAGCCGTCATTTCTGATGCAAATAAAGCGCCCAACAGTATGCACAACCATATTTGAATGACACTTACCCAGAAAAGCACCCACAACATGCTGCTTGACTACACGACAAGTAACTACATAAGTACACATAAAAAAATTGATGAATGACCGTTTCATTAATACCAACAGCTCGTAGGCTCATAATATACAATTGAATTCTTCTAAATACAACATTGTTCATTACAGGCATTCTTAAGAAACAAAAAAAACTAAAGATTGCAAGTTCCTCCGAATTAGATACAGCCAGATCCTTCATCTGGATTATAGCTACTAGTCAGCAAGCAACTCGAAGTTTTTCTTGGCATCAAGGGATATGTCAGCCCGAGAAATCTTCGGCATATAGTCACTGATATAACCAAGGCCCGGGTGTTCTCTACAACGAAGGACCTCGGAAGCGTCTGAGCACAGGAAAAACCTTCTCCCTGTCGCATCCTATTTTTATCTGAACTGGTTATAGTTCGAAATAGGGCTCGACTTATAGGTGACTCACGGGTAAAGACTTCGAGTCGCCACCTAACATATTTTTTAACTAGGCACATTAGGGCACCTATTTTGTTTCTAGCTAATTTTATAATTAACTCTGAAACTTAGTCTACAAACCAGATATTCTAGGTAAGAGGTTCAAGTTAACTCGAGAGAAAGGGGTTAGGCACCTCTCGAGCTCCACCAAATGTGGTTACCGGCCGGACATCATATTGGGATTCAAAACAAGCAGTCAGGCAAATAAACTAAGTAACTAAGAATAAACGAATAATTTGAATGACTAGTAATATGCATATGGTATTAAGTAAAAAGGTGTGATTTTCTAATGGATTCCTCCTTGGGGATTACACCTTGCAAAAAAAGATGAAAATGAATTAGTAAAATAATAATAATAATAAATAATAATAAAAAATACTAGTAATAAATACTAATAAGAATAAAATAATAATAATAATAATAAAAAGGTTTTTCTTTGAATTGTTCTCCTCCAAAATAGACTGTCGTCTCTCATCCAATTTTACCTCGCACAATATAAAGAAAATGAGTTAGTGAATAATATTAATAATTATTATTATAATAATAAAAATAATAAAAATGATAATAATAATAATAAGAATAAGAGTAATAATAATAATAATAGTTTTAAAATAAAGGGGAAAGGGATTTTTAAAAGTGTAGGCTCAGAATATGTATTGCATCAAGCAGAGGTTAGGGATGTTGGTACGGCTGCAAATACGAAGCCGGTCGTCATTGGCCTTGTAGTATCTGTTCAAATCAGTCTGTAGGCCTCAATCTATGTGTGTGTGTATATATATATATATGTTTTTTTTTTTCATTGGCCAAGAATTCCAGCGTAGCATTTGGTCAAACCAACAGAGAACCGTGCAACAATATCCAAAACCAGCTGGTAACAATGTTTAATAGTGTTACTCAACGAACAAACATCATTTCACAAACAGGGGTAACGTGATAAACAACTCCAGCATTTCCAAGCAAATCAAACTTAGAAGAATAATTCCAGAAACACTATCACTTATAGCCCTATAACACAAAGCGATTAGTGCATAAAATAGGATCCGAGAATCTCTGTCAAACAATGAAGCGATGTCGAGTAAATTCCCGGTGGAATCAGTGGCATAGCAGCAAAGAGTGGATGAGCAGAGGAGCGACCGCTGGCCAGTTCCAGGCGGCGCCGCTGCTACCTTGTCTCCTGATTAGTTCTCTCTCTCTCTCTCTCTCTCTCTCTCTCTCTCTCTCTTTATTTAACGATAGCCGGCGGATCAGATAGAATGAAGTAGAGGAATAGGTGAAATTTTTGATGAAAGTCCCGATGGTGACGGCGGTTTTCAGCACAGTCTTGTCGTGTACTCCCCTCCGTTTTACTGCTTTGGATCAGCCACTCCTTCCCTGACCTCCCTATTTCAGATCTATGTGCGTGTGTTTTTCTCTTGGGTTTTGGGTGTGAAGAAAACGAGGAGGGAGATGTGCGGGGTGCGTGTACTATATTAGAGGTCTGGTGCTCTGTTCTTGTTTTTTTTTTTTTTTTTTTGTGAGTGTATATATGCGATTGTTCTCTGTTTCGTGTGTGAACACAGGTGAGTGATAATGATGGGGGTAGAGTGAAGAAGATGATGTTACTAGGTGATGTTGCGTGTCTGTATTGACGTGAATCTGAGTGTAGGTGTTTATGGTGAAGGTGGTGTGTGTCTATTGTATGTTCTTGTTCGATTAGTGTTTGTGTATATTGGTTATGTGTGGGTGTTGTGAGGAGATATTGGAGATGGTGAAGGAGTTGAGAATGGTGTGTGTTTGTATGTGGATGTACTGTGTGCGTATATATGGATGGTGTGTGCGTAAAGGAAGAAGAAGGCAAAGGAGGGGGTATGCTGATGTAGTTGTATTGATTGTACGCTATGTTGTGTGTGTTGATTTTCGTGTATCTCTGTTTGGTGTGTTAGGAAATGGGGAAGAAGTTGACTGTCCTTTTTGCTCTTTTTGGATTTTTATATTTTAAAATTAGTTAAGGAGTGAGAGATTTGGGCGGTTGGAATAATTGAAGGGATTATGGGAGTGACTAGATAAATTAAGGAAAGACCATTTGAAATTCAAATAAAAGATGTATTTGGTTGTATTTTGGTCTAGATTCAATAAAACAATCAATAAAATAAATAATGAATTTAGTAGAAATTGGAAAAAAGGAAAATTGAATAGTTTTAGATTTTATTTGAAATAATTGGAAGAAAATAAAAATTATCCCTAACTGAGTGGGCGTACCAAGATGGACTCTTGTCTAGGTTCGTAGGAAATTTTAACAAAGGAAGAAGGAAAATAGATAAATGCAAAAATGGAGTGATTTCGGAGGTTTTAATAAAAAAATGATGAAATATAAAAATACGTATATAGGAAATGTATTTGATTAGAGATTTGGTTTAGGTTCAAAAATAAAATGTAATTTAATAAATAAGATAAAAATATAGATAGATGAAGAATTTTAATAGGAATTTGAAATACGGAAGAATTAGTAAAAAAAAGGAAGTTTGACATTTTTCTTTTAAATTAGCCATGATTCAATTTAAAGATGCGAAAGAAATAAAATATAAATATACATATTGTACGAAATGCACAATAATTATTAAATAAGCTCAGATAAAATTATTTAAATATAGATAATCCTAAATAATTACTAATTTTCACAAATGATCACAAATTGATACAAATTAACATGTAGCCTAAATGATGCAATTATATGGTATAGCCATGAATATCATAAATGTACTGATTTGCACAAACATTCATAATTTTAACAAATAGTCTAAATGATGTAAAATTACATAATATATCCACATTTAGGTATGTAATATATAAATAGACGATAACACACGTAGATGCATAATTTTTAATGCACATTTTGCTCAAATAGTCAAATTGCACCCTTGAGTTGAATTATAGGCAATTTTAGAAAAAGGAGGGACAAAATTGGGCGTCAACAGCTGCCCCTCCTTGCCCGGGGATGATGAAAGAGTCTTCGGGGAAAGATAGTTGACGGAGTAGCAAATTTTGTCACGACTGGTAGACAAAAATGATTGAAGAGGAAGTGGGAGTTTTGGGGTATTTTTGGCCGAACCCCGGTCTCTGAGTTGCCTACATATCTCGGGTTTCACGAGAATCAGGCTGTGTATAGTTCTAGAATGGCACGTTGTCTATGTGAGATATTTATGACGCACGATTTTGAATGTAAAGACTAAACTTATCCAAGTATGTAAAGTTTAGATTCGTGTATGCTTTGCCTCTTGGCGAGGTGAATGAAGAATAAAACAAGGGTATTATCGAAGATGAAATAACATGATAGATCGAGTGTTGGAAAAGAGGCTAATAATCATCCTAGTTATGAAAATGTGGTGCGCTACACACCTATAAAGAGGAGTTTATATGCACATAGTTTCCACTTCATCGCGATAAATGATTAGTATCGCCTTTCATATTGCCTTGACTGAGCTGGAAAGAATTTGAGGAGCGAGTTTTACAAATACACACTACTCAAATAGATTGGCACGATTAAGCACGAAAACATGCACAATTGATGCATATAGGCTTGAATAAGCAAAGTAGGCATTAGTTGGAAGGAAATGCAAAATGACATCCTAGTTTGCAATGAAATATTAGGCAGATTACTCGTGGGTGCATGAGATGATCGGTTTTGAGTGTGTTAGAATTCGACAGAATGGGTATTTTGCAAACAAAACAAAGGCATTGTCGAAGACGAGGTAACATCGATAGATCGACTGTGGTGAAATAGGCTTGTAAATGTCCTAGTTATGAAGATGTGGTGCTCGAAACACCCATAAAGAGGGGTTTACATGTGCACATTTTCCACTATAACTCGATAGAGAAGTCATCTTGTCCTTAACATTGTTTTGAATGAACTGAGGAACATTGAGGAGTAAAGCACGATGAATATGCATGATTCAAATAGATAGGCACGAATAGGAAGGAATACGGAGCTAGTACCCAAACGACAAGGAAATATTAGGTAGATCATTGGTGCGAGCATAGAACCGTGGCTTTGGGCGCTTTGGAACTCGGCAACATAGGTAGCTTGCAGGTGTAGCAAAAGTATTGTCTGTGGGATTAAGCTTCTCGAATTGGGCTTTGGTATGTATTTGAAATTTTGTGGTTGCACAATTGGTAGTGATTTTGGGAGCAGGTGTGAGAGTGGGACGCAGGGGTTTGTCAAGGGATCGGAGAGTCCCTATAGCAAAATCAAGACAAATGCAAATTGAGATAAAAACAAAGATAAAGTAAACTTCCCTGTTGAGTTGAGCTCTCCTTTGTCTGGTCCGCTTTCAGGTGTTCACTGCTATGGAATGTTTGCCTCTCCTCTGGGGATATCCATTTGCTAAGTGCTTCTCGTTAGGAGGTAGTTGCTTTGTCGTGCTGAACTGTTGTTGGATCACCTTGCCAGTGCAACGCCGGATTGTATGTCCATTTCTTTTCGCCATTTAAATGTGCGCTTATCACGTCGGGCTGCATACTCCTTTTTGTATTGTGATGTGTATCTTTCCATGTAGGGTTGCTTATCATTCTTTCATTTTGGTTCCACACCCTGTGTCATGTTGTCCTTTCAACGGTCGTTCTACCCCCCAGGCTATCTTCCTGTTACAATGTCAAAATTTGCATCGGGTTATGTACCCTCCGCAGTGTCAGTTTCGACATCGGGCTGTGTACCCTCCGTCGATGCATCGGGTTATGTACCCTCCGTAAAATTAAAATGAAAAAATTGGCGTCGGGTTGTGTACCCTCAGTCAATGCATCGGGTTGTGTACCCTCAGCTAATTTAAATGAAAAATCGATATCGGGTTGTGTACCCTCAGCTAATTTAAATGCAAATCGATATCGGGTTGTGTACCCTCAACCGACGCATCGGGCTGTGTACACTCAGCTAATTTAAATGACAAATCGATATCGGGCTGTGTACCCTCAATCGACGTTTTGGGCTATGTACCCTCACCTAAATTAAATGCAATCGATATTGGGTTGTTTACCCTCAACCGAAGCTCCCGGCTGTGTACCCTCAGCTAAATTAAATGAAAATCGATATCAGGCTGTGTACCCTCAACCGACTATTCGGGCTGTGTACCCTCAGCTAATTTAAATAACAAATCGACATCGGACTGTGTACCCTCAGTCGATGCTTCGGGCTGTGTACCCTCAGCTAATGAAAGTGTAAAATTCGACGTCGGGCTTTGTGCCCTCAGTCGATGCATCAAGAGTAAAGTACAACAAGTAGAATACTATAGTTATGTCATGCGATGTGCTAAGGAGGCTATCACATTGCTCTTGCAAGGACTTTTCTTGGACCTCAAAAATTTATGCCCCAGTATCAAATTTGCATCTTTTGGGAATTTTTTAGGGGATCCTCAAAAATTCTGCCCCAATTTATTGTCTATGACAGATCACCGAGAGAGTGTGGGTTCATTGCACTGAACACCAAGGTATTGGCTAGAGTCTGCATTCGTCCTTTAGTGTGATGATCGGATGTATTGATGACTATGAGTATGTGGATATTTTGCATACTCAGACTGAGGTTTGATATTTGGATTTTGCTGGATTTGGAGGTTGCCCAAAATTGTATATGTCTTAGGTTGTGCTTTCGAAAGTAATGGAGCTTACTTTGATGGATAGGCCTTTGTAGAATGTGTGTTTGTGGTTTGGGAGTTGGAGTTTCCTTTTGTTGGTTTTTGTTGCACTATCGTCTTGCTTTGGTCTATCAGACTCTGAATTTTGTGTTTCAGTGTTAGATGTCTTGCAGTGTCATGGCATGGAATGCTTGAGTGATGAGTATAGGTCTTGTTGGATAGAATCTTAGGAATGGGTATCTAAGGAGTAGTTTGTTTGTCGGATGCAATTTCTTTTGACTGAGCTAAAGGAATAAAGACATGATGTTTTGTCTTTTTTGTATGTCTTTGATTGTGTTGGCCTGATAAGGTTGTGATTAGAGGTCTTGACGGGGAGGAGGTTGTTTGTTGTGTAAGTTGAGTGTAGTGTGAGGTTGTGAGTTTTGTCAGCTTCGGTTGTATAGTGATTGGATTTCTTTGTCGTGACTCTCCTGTGAGTGTAATGCTGGTTGTATGGCATTGGGATGGTTCAAAAGACTTTGTGGTAGGAGAAAGTGTTTTCAGCTTGGCTTGTTGTTTCGGCTTTTCTAAATGCAGATTTTTGACCAATTTCGGCGTCTGAAACGCGAAGCAACCGTAGCAAAGTGGTGAAATGTACAAAATAGTGTGAGGCGTATGAGCAAAGATTAGACGCAAAAATGACACAAAAGCATTAGAAAATGCCTAGACCGTGGATGACAGATTAGCGCTTGAATTTGGAGGTTGTGATAGATCCTACAGATATCACAAGAGATCGCCTAAGTGCTTTATATAGCAGTCAAGGCAATGATATTGGTCATACGACTGATGTTTGTTTAAACGGGAGATGAGGAGTTGGATGTCAATGAAAATTGATAAAGACATTGTGCAAGGAGTAGATTGTGTTGGGTGACAGAAAAGGATGTTGGCTTTTGTCGAATACCAGGACCTTGAGTGCATTTGTCATCCTTTCTTGCCAATTTATTTGTCATGACTCCTATGTGTCTTTTAAAGAGTCTCAACGTCTTTCACACTTATTGACCTGCTTCTGCAATATAGTATTTGCATCAACATTCCATATTGGGTAATATCTTATTGATGAGCCATCGAACTCGATGTAGGCTGCTTATGTACCATGTGTACTCTTAGATTGTTGCGTCCTTTTGTAGTTGTCGTCATGAGAATTTATCTCACCCCAATAAAGCCTTGGACCACAATTGCTCCAAGAAGTCTATTCGCATGTGCCTTTATATCAACTCAACCCTTGCTATGATAAATGTCTCGAATAACCTGATCGTCTTGCTTTAAATTTGCTAGTGGATAGAGATATGCTTCCAAATGCTCCAGGGGTCTCCAGGTTGGGCATATATTGTGTTTTTGCTCTCCTTTGCAGGTTCAATCGGCTTGTTTGTTGTGGTTGCTATGCACAGGTATTTGCTGCACCTCCGTCTTTCCAATATTATCTATCACTTACCCTTCGACCCCTAGGAGCAATTAGAAAGGTGCTTTGGATCACAAAGTATTGCAGGTGGTGTGACCGTATAGATAGAGCAACAAAGATGATCCTTGAATGTTGGTGTCGAAAGGTTTTGAGGTGAGCCACGTGTGCCTTTGAGTTTGACCAGCATTTTCCTTGCTTTGTCAATTTTCTCTCATATTGCTCGCTGGAACAATTGAGGTGCTTGGGACAATAAGCCCGACAGTTTCCAATCTCTCGAACAATTAAGTGTGGGTTTCGGCTAGTAGAGTGTAGTTTCTTTTGGTCTTTGGTTGGCATCAGGGAGAGGCCTAGGAGGGTATGGTAGTGTATTTTAGTAGTTGGATTGAGTATTTTGCTGGTATGGTGGATGATTTGGTGCTGGGATATGGAATATATATCGAGTGGGATAAGCGGGTTATTTAGGTGGTATATGAGGGTAGGGATAAAATGGTGGTGTTGTTTGATAATAGTTGTTGAAGGTAGGGTCTTGAATGGTTGCGACAAATGAGACTTCATCTTTCTTCCTGACTGGCAAGCCTTATTGGTAGTTTGTAGAGAGAGGAGAGAGCTGGTGGGAGCTACTATGAAAAACTCCCTTATTTCAGAAAATCCTTGACAAGTGCACTTGCTTAACCATGTCTTTTGCCTTAGTATTCAACTCGAGCCAACCTCTTGGGTGATAGACTTTTGAATGAATTAGAGACAGTTTTGGACATGCAAAAGATTTTAGATACCAGGATTAAGGCATAGAGTAGGGAGAAGAGGCGCCTCGGTAGGAAATTGAATTTGGAGAAAGAATTCCTTTAGAGACCTAGAGCAACAGACCCATTCATGCAATGATGACATATCAAATAAGAAATGCATCCTATAATACGAATGACCGTTTTACGGACGATGCTTTTGAAAAGCGCTTTGTGACACACGTATCATTTCGTTTGCTAACAAAATGCGAAGCCTAAAGATAATATTGCATTTATTGGACTTTTGTTACATTGGCTGATATTGAAATAGTGCAAAGATGGAAAACGTTGCTAGATTGTTAGATCATGGCCAGGTGAACGTCTTTCATGTTGATCCTTCCCCAAAAGATTCTTCTTCTTCTTCCTCAGACAAGTCTTCCTCGGACAAGCTTGCCTCTGATGAGTATTCTTGGAAGATGATACTGGCTACATCAGTTAAGAGCCGGGATATGTCAAATGTGAAGTTCTTCAACATTTCCCAAGCCTTTCTTCCTTTCTCCTCTATTCCTTTGTTTGCCACAGATTTCATCCCCTCACTAGCCCATACGCCGATAGATTCTATGCGTTTTGTCGGGAGTTCTGCCTTACTGCGCCATTTTCCTTTTCTTCGTTCTTTGCTTCGACCAAACTTTGCTTCTTTGTTATTTTCCCTTGTGCCATTGCCAGTTGTTTGCGTAACCTTTTGTACTCAGATTCTAACTCATCAGCATTCCTTTTCCTTTTTGTTGTTGCATTTAGTTGAATTGCCTTTGCTATGTCTTTCCTAAGCCAGTCTGGATAGTCTTCGTCATAGCCAGTGTCAAACCTGTCTCGTCCAATAGTCTCTATTCCCATTCGTTGTCTTTCTTTCCACAGTTCCATTATCTTGTCTTTAAACGGGATCACTCATCCGAGAATATTTGCTTTGAAACTTCTGATGTCTGCAATTTGGGATACAGTCTGCTTCCTCCCTGCTTTTCTAAGTGTCCTTAAAGGAGTGTATGGATAACCTCCTTTAAAGCCCACTAAGATGAGAAGTGAGTCTTCTTCGGATCGTGTGATTACTACTGTGCTGGGAAAGTAATCAAACATCCATCGAATGTTTTCAGGTGTCAGTTGACAGAACATGTGGTGCCAACCATTGGCGGTTGTTGGTTGCTCCCATATCTCGAGAACGTTGTCCATGCGAGCGGTATGAGTCGAGATGTAGTTTTCTCTTGGTATGGGATGGAAAGCTTGCTCTATGCTAGCCATCCTTTGCAATGCTCCATCAGCCAAATTTGTAAAAGCAAATTGCAACCTTCAAAGAAACCAGCGCCCTTTTGCATCTTTCTTAAGCTCGGTACATTTCCGCAACAATCATCGGTACCAAAGTGCATTTCTTGTTAATGTCTTTGAGTAAGACATCAGCAATTGAAACCATACAAATATCAACTCGTCCTTTGTGTTGTGGAAACATGACAGTCCCTAGAAAGCTGGTGATAAAAACAAGTATCCTCCGCTCCTGCCAATCTACCTGGTTAATGCTAAAATAGTCTTCGGATTCTTGAAATGCTTTTTCATACGCAAATTTAATGTAGAGGGAAGTTAGAGAAATTCCCGATTGCCTTATACTGTCTGTGCATAATTCGAGCTTAAACCCTACCATTTCGAAGAACTCCTCGGGTGTAATATTTTTAGGCTTCAAGACCTCTTCACTTTCAAGTGGCAATTGAGTTAACCTGCCTATTTCCTCCAGTAGCGGTGTCAACTCTACACTTCCAAAGTGAAAGACTGCTCGGTCTGCATCCCAATAGTGCACTGCTGCTTCTATCATCCCTTCCACTGCAGTGTGCTCCATTAGTGAAATCATATTCTCCAACACCACTTTAACTTGGTGTTGTTGATCTATGCTTAGGTTTCCCCACCAATCTCTGAGTAAGTGAGGGATTTCAGTAACCATGTCAAATGTTCTATTGGCCATGATCTTTTTGGAAAATGTGAAGGATGATAGGAGAAGGGAAGGAGAAAATTCCTAAAGTTCGCTTTATAGTGAACAAATGATCAACGTATGGCACAAGCTTTTGAAAATAATGCAACAGAGAATATGAAGAGATGCGTCACTGTAGGTTGAGAACCCTTTAGACACTTTAGATGGAAATTGCTAATGGACTTTTGACATGCCAAGGATGTCAAGTCTTTATATAATGTTAAAGTATAAACGTGCGTTATATGTCGTCCCATCTATCGAATGATCATTTCTACTTCGAAATAGGCTTTTAGTGCCTCTTCGGTTACTATTTAAGCTTTTGAATAACATTGAATACAGAATGATTCCAATCCGTTGGGTCGTTTCTGATTCAATTTGGGCTTTTAATGCCTCTTAGATAACCTTCGTGCCTTGGAATGACATTGAATACAGTATAATCCCAACTGTTTACGAATAAACAATCATTTCTGATTCAATTTGGGCTTTTAATGCCTTTTAGGTTACCAACGTAGCTTTGAATGGTATTGAATACAGAATAATTTTGACTGTCTATGAACAAATAATCATTTCAAATTCAATTAGGACTTTTAACGCCTCTTAGGTTACCTGCGTGCCTTTGAATGGCATTAAATACAGAATGATTCCAATCCTTTGGGAATAAACAGTCGTTTCTGATTCAATTTGGGCTTTTAATGCTTCTTAGATAACCTTCGTGCCTTGGAATGGCAGTGAATATAGAATAATTCTGACTGTTTATGAATAAACAATCATTTCTGATTCAATTTGGGCTTTTAATGCCTCTTAGGTTACCTACGTGCCTTTGAATGGCATTGAATACAGAATAATTTCGATCTTCTATGAACAAAATATCTTTTGTGATTCAATTTGGGATTTTAATGCCCATTGGGTAACTTTTGTGCATTTGAATAGCACTGAATGCAGAACAATGCCAATAAACGGTCCACATTTTGCACGTTCAACCCTTTAAGCAACTGCAAATAAGTCATGTTCAACGCTCTTTGGGGTTAAAAACCCGTTCGGATTGTTTGAACAAGTTGGCCTATCGGACTTGAGAACAAGTCGACTACTGACATGTCATGATGCATGATTCCTAATGCCTCTACTAAGGAATGGAGTTAGCTAGACCGGATTTTATTAGCCTCCCAAGCGGACGGCTCAGGAGCGGAAACGTCTCTGACCAAATAGGTTCCGAGTCATTCCCCCTAAAGGAATTTTTATATGTGAGAGAATAGGTGGTTGTAACCACCGTGTTTTCAACGCACGATTTAGAAAGTTGCAAGAAGTGGCGGAAGGTATGCATGCCAGGTTAGAAATTGTACGAGTTTTAAAAGAAACGCGCAAGTTTGAAATAAATGCACATGTTCTCTAAAAATGCTTAAGTGTTGTAGATATGAATATATAAAAATGTTTTACAAAATATGTTTTAAAAAGGATAACAAAACAAGCACACATTAGTTTTAAAAATAGAATTAATAGAAACTAGACAATATTGAATTAACTAAAATTGTTTAAAAGAAAAAAATTTAGCAATTTTATGGAAAGGATGCACAATTTGAAGTATTTCAAAATCTAATTTTAAAAGAGAGGAGTAAAAGGAAAATGAAACAAACAAGTTAGTTTCAAAAAATAGGATAATAGAAACTAGACAATAAAAAAAATACAAAAAGAATTATGACGTGAAATGATTTTAAAAAAAAAAAAGATTTTGCAAAATTTATGGAAGATTTAAAAATAGTTGAAGTGTGAGACGTGTTGTAAGAATCTTCCAAGAGTGGGTTTAGACCAGGTTCTCCCAAATGGACTGTTTGGAAGTAAAAATACTTGGAACCGTCGGCTGTACCACGGACTCGACCTATTCCAAAACTATTTCAAATGTGTGTTTAGGAGTGAGAACGGCCGTCAAACTGATGCAACCGTATTTCAAATATAGTGCGCGAGTAAACTTTGCCAAAGTGGCGGATATGATGAAAAATGATAGACAAAACAAATACTAATAAATTAAAAAAAATGCCAGTAAAATAGAAAGTTAAGCTTAAAACCTGCAAAAGGAAAAAAAAAAGAAGAAATTTTAGCTTCTAGAAATAAAAAGAAAATAAATGCAAAGAATCCCAATTAGAAAGTCTGTTATGGTTAGAACCTTTAAAAAGTTTCCCAGTGGAGTCGCCATTCGGTCTCATCCTATTTTTATCCGAACCGGTTAAAGATCGAAATAGGGCTCGACTTATGGGTGACTCACGGGCCACCTAACATATTTTTTAACTAGGCGTATTAGGGCACCTATTTTATTTCTAGCTAATTTAACAATTAACTTTGAAACTTAGTCTACGAACCAGATATTCTAGGTAAGAGGTTCAAGTTAACTCGAGAGGAAGGGGTTAGATACCTCTCGAGCTCCACCAAATGTGGTTACCGGCCGGACTTTATATTTGGATTCAAAACAAGCAGTTAGGCAAATAAACTAAGTAACTAAGAATAGACGAATAATTTGAAGGCAGAATACATAGATGGCCCCTTCAAGTTGGCATGAATTCCCACTTGAACACTTGAACTTTCTCAATGATCAGATAGACACTTCATTTAGCTAGAATTGAATCTTTTGAACACTCGAGTCCAGCAGATTATATGCGTGATACACAATCGCCGGCCACGTGCCAAATGAATAAGTAAAAAAAATGACATGTGAATTTAAAAAAGAAAAAAGAAAACTAAGGCATATCTTATTTTTAGAAGAAAAGGAAAAAATATAAAAGCCTTCAATGGCCCACACCCTTCCTTCGTCATTTTTCTTTCTTCATCCCTGTTCCAAAATCCAAACCCACAAATTCCCTATTTGCCCCTCCATTTTCTCCATAATAGAGATGTGCCACCTTATTTTTGCTTCAAAAATAGAGTAACATCACTTCTATCACTCCTTTTGATGAGAAAATCTAATATTTCAAATATACTTAAATAAAAAAAAAATACTCCATAGATTATCAAAACCAATCTGATTTTCAAGCTTTTTCGGTCACCATTTTCAATTGCTGGAGCTTTTTTCTAGTAACGATTGAATTTGGAACAAAAGGTAAGGAGGCACATACTTAATTAAAGAAAGGAACCAGCTCTTTTTGGTCTTTCTCAGTCAGATTTGAGATGAATTTAGTAGTGATTTTGCAAAAAAAAAAAAAAAAAAAAAAAAAATTTACTTTGCTGGTGGAAAATGAGTTGAGATGAATTTAAAGTTAATGAATTTACAGATGTCATGAATGACTGATATTGATTACAAATTTTTGGGATTATTTTAAAATATTTTTATTTGTTCAATTTTGTCTTGGTTGATTCTGTTCGCCGGTCGTGGAGGATGAATCAGCCATGTATTCAACTAGGAAGAGTGAAAATATTTTAGGAAAAAATGAAAAATTTTATGTGGGACCCAAATAAAAATATATGTTAAATTTAAACTTAAATAAAAAGCTAAGGCCTTTCACGCGCTAAGGATGGTGTGAAACACACCCGATTTGTCGTATCATCATGAGAAGTTTACGAAACACGCCGAGGACAACATGAGGTGTCTATCTGATCATTGAGAAAGTTCAGATATTCAAGTGAGAATTCGTGCCAACTTGAAGGGGCCATCTATGTATTTTGCCTAATTTGAATGACTAGTAAAATATGCATATGGTATTAAGTAAAAATGTGTGATTTGCTAATGGCTTCCTCCTTGAGGAATTACACCTGCAAAAAGAGATGAAAATGAATTAGTAAAATAATAATAATAATAAATAATAAATAATAATAATAAAAAATACTATTAATAAATACTAATAAAAATAAAATAATAATAATAATAATAATAATAATAATAATAAAAGGATTTTTCTTTGAATTGTTCTCTTCCAAAATAGATTGTCGTCTCTCATCCAATTTTACCTCGCAAAATATAAAGAAAATGAGATAGTGAATAACAATAATATTAATAATAATGAAAATAATGAAAGTGATAATAATAATAATAATAATAATAATAATAATAATAATAATAATAATAATAATAATAATAATAATAATAATAATAATAAGAGTAATAATAATAATACTTTTAAAATAAAGGGGAAAGTGATTTTTAAAAGTGTAGGCCTAGAATATGTATTGCATCAAGCAGAGGTAGGGATGTCGTTACGGCTGCTAACACAGAGCCGGTCGTGTTGTCATGCCAAGTACCATCAATCCCACCACTCCACTATCGCTTACTTTGTAAAGTGATATGTATCATCATCGCCTATTTGTTTTTAGTGACGTGGGGAGTGTAATGGGACTGATTTTAGGCCTCCAAACGTCATTGACCTTGCAGTATCTGTTCAAATCAGTCCGCAGGCCTCAATATATGTGTATATATTTTTTTTCATTGGCCAAGAATTCCAGCGTAGCATTTGGCCAAACCAACAGAGAACCAGTGCAACAATATCTAAAACCAGTTGGTAACAATGTTTAATAGTGTTACTCAACAAAAAAACATCATTTCACAAACATGGGTAACGTGATAAACAACTCCACAATTTCTAAGCAAATCGAACTTAAAAGAATAACTCCAGAAACACTATCACTTATAGCCCTACAACACAAAGCGATTGGTGCATAAAATAGGATCCGAGAATCTATGTCAAACAATGAAGCGATGTCGAGTAAATTCCCGGTAGAATCAGTGGCGTAGCAGCAAAGAGTGGAGGAGCAAAGGAGCGACCCCCGGCCTATTCCAGGCAGCGCCGCTGCTACCTTGTCTCCTGATTATTTCTCTCTCTTTTTTTTTAACGATAGCCGGCGGATCAGATGGAATGAAGTAGAGGAATAGATTAAATTTCCTGTGAAAGTCCCGATAGTGACGGCAGTTTTCAGCACAGTCTTGTGGTGTACTCCCCTCCGTTTTAATGCTTTGGATCAGCCACTCCATCCCCGACCTCCCTATTTCAAATCAGCGTGCATGTGTTTTTCTCTTGGGTTTTGGGTGTGAGGAAGACGAGGAGGGAGATGTGCGGGGTGCGTGTACTATATTGGAGGAGTGGCGCTCTGTTCTTTTTTTTTTTTTGGTTTTTTGTGAGTGTAAATATGTGATTGTTCTCTGTTTCAAATGTGAACGCGGGTGAGTGATAATGATGGGGGTGGAGTGAAAGAGATGATGTTACTGGGTGATGTTGCGTGTCTCTATTGACGTGAATCTGAGTGTAGGTGTATATAGTGAAGGTGTTGCGTGTCTATTGTCTGTTCTTGTTTGATTAGTGTTTGTGTGTATTGGTTATGTGTGGGTGTTGTGGGGAGATATTGGATATGGTGAAGGAGTTGAGAATGGTGTGTGTTTGTATGTGGATGTACTGTGTGCGTATGTATGGATTGTGTATGCGTAAAGGAAGAAGAATGCAAAGGAGAGGTTATGCTAATGTAGTTGTATTGATTGTACCCTATGTTGTGTGTGTTGATATTCGTGTATCTCTGTTTTGCGTGTTAGAAAATGTGGAAGAAGTTGACTGTCCTTTTTGCTCTTTTTGGATGTATATATAAACCTTTTGAAAAAATAGCTGTGGGGGGGGGGGGGTTTGGAAATTAGTTTAGGAGTGAGAGATTTGGGGGATTGGAATAATTGTAGTGATTATGGGAGTGATTGGAGAAATTAAGGGAAGACCATTTGAAATTCAAATAAAAGTTGTTTTTTGTTGTATTTTGGTCTAGATTAAATAAGAAAATAAATAAAGAGATTGGAAAAAAGGAAAATTGAATAGTTTTGGATTTTATTTGAAATAAATTGGAAGAAAATAGCAATTATCTCTAACAAAATGGGCGTACTTAGACGGACTCTTGTCTAGGTTCGTATGAAATTTTAACAAATGAAGAAGGAAAATAGATAAATGAAAAAATGGAGTGATTTCGGAGGTTTTATAAAGGGATGAAACGGAAAAATACATATATAGGAAATGTATTTGGTTAGAGATTTGGTTTAGGTTCAAAGAAAAAATGTAATTTAATAAATAAGATAAATATAGATAAATGAAAAATTTTGAAATATGGAAGAATTAGTAAAAAAAAAAAAAAGGAAGTTGGACATTTTCTTTTAAATTGGCCATTATTCAATTTAAAGATAACGAAATAAAATATAAATATACATATTTTACAAAATGCACAAATAATTATTAAATAAGCTCAAATAAAATTATTTAAATATAGATAGTCACAAATAATTACTAATTTGCACAAATGATACACAAATTGATACAAATTTGACATGTAGCCTAAATGATGCAATTATATGGTATAGCCGCGAATATCATAAATGTACTAATTTGTACAAACAATCATAGTTTAAACAAATAGCCTAAATGATGTAAAATTACGTAATATATCCACATTAAGGTATGTAATATATAAATAGACGATAACACACCATGCATGATTTCTAATGCACATTTTGTTCAAATAGTCAAATTGCACCCTTGAGTTGAATTATAGCCAATTTTAGAAAAAGGAGGGACAAAATTAGGTGTCAACACTCCCGTCATGATAAATGAACCCGAAGATCTGCTTCTACCTCTACTGCTCAAACGGGAATGCATAGCCCCGCGGATCTTTAAGTAAAATTGGAAGCTTATCGAAGACGAGAAAGATTAAGTTGGGAACCTACAATAAGGGATAATCTTCCGTTGGGTACCCTACAGCCAGCAGCCAAAGAGGAATTGCTATAGCAATTCAGCCGGACCAATCAAACCAAGAGACAACCTCGAACCACGAATAAAGTTAGAGCTTGGTGATTGGCTAATCTGCTGATTATACAACGATGCATCCTCTTGCCTACCATGAAATGGAGCCAGGCACTGGGGTCTCACCCGACACTATTGAAGGAGCTAACCGAATGCCAACGACGTCCTAGAGGAGAAGCCTCATGACAGCTTAAAGGGCCAAGCATGCAGAGACAGTTCATATGGATTGTAGCTCTTGCATCAAAGTTTCTCTTGGTATTCAGAATACCCCAAGCAGCGACATTTTTGCGATGTTGTGCCACGGGAGTCAGAAAATCAGTCCAATTGAGGAATCCCTCAGTAGAACGGCGAAGGAAGTAGAACGCGGCCGGGAGTTTCATCTAGAATCACTTGGAGAGAATCCAACGAGGAACCCTCGGTGGCAGCAAGAACACCATGTTCCCCCTCTTATCCGGACGATTGGAAGTAGATGCAACCTCCGAACATGAGAACTGGGAAGAGCTATATGGCCACCCTGAATGCCACAGTTCTATTGAATTTTTTGGACTATCGACCTCCCAAATAAGGTGAGAATACCATCGCAGACGCACTCCTCGTACAAATGGAGTTACTTCCGGGACTATGGCCCTATGTAACCAAAAGACGAGCAGATACAGAAGTCCCATTGGGTTGGCATTCTTCTGCTGGGGAACTTCGCATGACAAGAGGTATATCACAGCAACCGCCGTATTAGAAGACGAGCACAATGTAATCAATGCAGATGCTACAATGAAGACATTCCGAAGAAAGTCATTAGAATCCCGATCAAACTTCATGACTCGAGGGACTCCTTTCATCGAATCATGGATGCAGAAACAAAAGAGAAGGGTCTTACAAATTCCCTCATTTACAGTTTTCTCATACACCATGAATTTTGAATGAAGAAGTATTTCTTGGAATATTGAACCTGGATCAAAGGAAAACATTTTTTAAAATGAAGGAATTATTCTCTCTTAAGAAAACTTTGGAAGGGATAAATATTTTTTACTAAGAAGAATTGTAATTTCGCCACTATCATGAAGCCCTTATTTATAGGCAGAATAAGATAAAGATGAAGTGTGAAACATTCAAGTATAATTATGGCCTAAAGATATGAAACAAGTCGGCGCAGTAAAAGGTGTTCTTGGAAACGTGCATGGAATCGACGTCAGCAATATCAAATGAAGACACGAAAGGTTCTCGAAGAAATCAAGCATCGGTCTCAGTCAAAGAGAGTACGAGTTTCAACGAGTCAGTGAGATATCTTTTCATATCCTTTTGGCATACCTCTTTCACTTCCTAACTACTTGCGGCAGTACTCAACAAGTGGGGGGACTAACTGTGTCGATAAGAAAACGCCACCTGCTATTACGGGGATACGAGTTCAGCTGGAGAGATTAGACTTAGCATACAAGTCATCGGGCGCAAAGGATAAATGCTCATTCCTTATACTACGACCGCTCAGCTGGCGCAAGCATAGGACGCAGGGTACACATCCCACCGCCTTAGGGTTAACAGTCTCCTAGTTAGAGCTTCGTATATACCACCCGCATTGAGTTTAGGCCCATGTCATTTATTAGTGTTTGTATTTTACCATAATTTGAAATGGGTAAATCTTTACTATAAATACTCCTCTCATTGTATTATACATCATGCGATTTACACCGAATCAGGCTATTCTCAAGGAATAGGACTACTACTTTCTTGCTTATTACTTTTCTCTCAATATTTATTTACTTTTCCTGCGTATTTAGTGTATTGCCTCTGATCCTCTAATAAATTCAATTATTTTGACCTAAACGACCAAATTTAGACCTAAGCAGTTAGGTGCTCACCGTGGAGCCCAGGCAATTGTAGGTATTCTACAAGGGAAAAGACGCAGGTATATCGAACGGCAGCAATGGTGCGCTATCATCAACATTCGACAGATGGCTCATAACTCAGCCGATACGGTTGTAAGAAGTGTTCCTCTATTCACCGTCGAGGCCAGCATCTCATCGAAGATCTCTGCTCGGCAGTAGAACTGACGATGCAGCGTCAGAAGCTGATGATACCATAAAGCTTGTCAACACCATCTTTGGCGAATTTGGAGTTGATAGCGCCGATGCTAGAACCGTCATGGTTTATGAGGTCCACTAGGAGATAACCAAGAGGCCTCGTGTCAATACAATCTAACTCAACGATAGAGACATACAGCAGGTCCTCTATCCGCATCATGATACCCTGATCGTCACCTTGCAGGTACATGATTGCCATGTCAAGCGTGTGTTGATAGATCGGGGCAGCACTGTGAACATCAACATCAGATAATTCCCAGCCCATACACCATAACCAGCTTCAACAGCGCCAGTGAGAAGTCCGTGGGAGAGATACTCCTCCTGGTTCACCTCCCCAGAGTAAAGAAGGCAAAGTACTTCCATGTAATGACATGTGATCTCTCGTATAACATTATCTTGGGAAGACCATAAATTCACGAAGTACGCGTAGTGCCGTTTACACTTTATTAATTACTCAAGTACTCTCCGTGGGGAGTGAAAGAGATTTGGGGGAGCAAAAGTTGTCCAAAAGTTGTTATATAACGGTCGTCACGTGCGCGGTAAAGAAAAAGGTAAAGAATCAGTGCAAGAAGCTAGACAAGCTGCTCAGCCCCTGCCTAGTTACCAGTCTACCATTCGGGTCCGAGGGGCGCGAAGGGACTGGACCCCAGGAGCCAGCCATTACACCCCGAGAATCAAATGACGAACAGAAGACCACCAAAGCCACCGTCGACATCTCGACCCAATAGTCTTCGACGAGAGGGTCCCAGATAAGAAATTATATGTGGGGGCAAGACACTCAACTGAAGCCAAGTAAGAGTTTTCTAGCTTCATGCATGCTCGATCAGGCACGTTCGCCTGGATACACACCGACATGCACAAAATATCAACCAGCGTCATCACACACAAGTTAAATGTAGATCCATTCTTTAAACCCGTCAAGCAAAAGACACGGTCGATCAATTGTGAGAGAGGATTGGCAGTCCACGAAGAAGTTGAGAAGCTGTTAAATAACGGATCCATTCTTGAGGTCCAATACCTCGATTGGTTGCCCAATGGTGTGGTGGTCCCGAAGAAGAATGAGAAGTGAAGAATCTGCATTAAATTCACAGATCTAAACAAAGCATTCCCCAAAGACTCTTTCCCGTTGCCTAACATCGATCAACTCATTGATTCAGGCCATGAAGCCCTCTGTATCTTTGATGCATACTCGAGATACAATCGGATCCTTATGAATTTGGATGATCAAGAAAAGACTTCTTTTATCACATATAGGGGGACTTATTGTTACCTGAAGATGCCTTTTGGTTTGAAAAATGCTGGAGCGACCTATCAGAGATTGGTGAACCTAATGTTCAAGGAGAAGATTGGAAAAACCAACGAGGTCTACAGCGACAATATGCTGGTCAAGTCGGAGTTCTCCAAAGATCACATCGGCCACTTGGAAGCAGCATTTGACATCCTGGATAAGTTTGAGATGAAGCTCAACCCCAAGAAGTGTGCTTTCGGCGTGTCCTCAGGGATGTTTCTCCGTTTCATCATCTCCAATAGAGGGATAGAGGCCAACCTCATGAAGATTGAAGCGATTGAGGCCATACCTGTGGTATTGAAAAGCGAACTAGAGATGAAGCGACTGAACGTGAAGCGACTGAACGTGAAGCGACTGAACGATCGGATAGCCGCACTCAGCTAGTTTATCTTACGATCTTCAAGGAAGTGTCACCAGTTCTTCATTATTCTGAAGAAGAATAAAAGATTTGAGTGGACAGAGCAATACAACAGAGCGCGCCGAGAGTTTAAACAATATCTGGCTAATCCCTCGTTGCTAACCAAGGCACGCGAGGGAGAACCGTTACTGTTGTACCTCGCGGTGTCTAAAGTCGTTGTCTGTGCTGTTCTAGAAGGGGCAACAATCTCCAGTATACTACGTCAACAAATCTCTTCTAGACACTGAAACCCCTTATCAGCATCTTGAAAAGCTGGCACTCACATTAGTATACTGGACTAAGCATTTAACTAGACAAGATCGCTAAGAGAATGCTTATCAATGGAAAGACAAGAGAGATTGCCAAATAGAGAGTTGTATTGACTCAAACTTTTCTGGATGCCTTTACAAATGAAAGACCCCTCTATTTATACTACTCATCAAGGGGCTAACATGCAAATAAAAATTGTCTACAAGTCCCTAATATTTACAGTAAAGGACCTATTCTAGAGAATTTTATGGAACTAGAATCTTTCATACCTTCCTTTACATTTCTAAGAGGTTCTAGGTTATTTCATGAGAACTTCCCACACAACTCTAGTATATTCTACTCCATTTGGTTTAGTTGGCTCCATTCGTGCGCCATGTCGGGCCTATGTGGCATGATGACTTGGCGAGGGTGTCTCACTCTCCCCCACCTGATGTTGCGACGACCGCGGCGCAGTGCTGCTGCATATACTCGTGGCACTTATCTTTGTATTGGCACAAGTCTTGATTTCGCTCCTAAGTAGCCTCCTCCGGAGATAACCCTTTCCAATGCACAAGGAACATGGCTGTCGACTTTTGACCCTTCTTGCTTCTCTCTTCGTAGTCAATGATGGTTCCGATCTCCCGATCTTGTGAGGCAGTGACGGTAATAGGTGCGCGAGTCGTTTAGCCCCGAATCGAGTGTTCCTTGTCTTCATGGTACGGCTTCAACACACTACTATGGAAGACTGGATGAATCTTCCAGTAGGTGGGCAAGTCTAACTTGTAAGAAACTTTGCCCACTTTAGCAGTTATCTCGAACGGCCCTTCATACTTGTGGACTAAGTTCGGATGCATGCATCGTAGTGCCTTGAATTGTCTTAGGCTAAACTTGACTAAGACCATGTCCCCAACTTGATACTACATGGTACGCGTCTTGCGGTTGGCAAACTTCTTCATCTTTCGGGCCACCTTGTCCAAGTAAGACATAGCGGTGTCAAGCGGCTCTCCAAAGCCCTTAGCCATATGATATTCTCCCAAACTCTTGCCCTCGAATGCGGCTGATAAAGAATGAGGAGTTTGAGGTTGTTGGCCTGTGGCTAGCTCGAAAAGTGTCTTCTTTGTGGACTCGCTCCGCTGCAAGTTATATGAGAATTGGGTTACATCCAAAAGTCTTACCCAATCCTTTTGATGTGGGCTCACAAAGTGTCTCAAGTAGCACTCAAGTAGCACATTGACCCGCTCGGTTTGACCATCTGTCTGAGGGTGGAAACCAGAGGAGAAATGCAACTCCATGCCAAGCATCTCAAAACAACTCCTTCCAAAAGTTCCCACTGAAGCGAGGGTCTCGATCACTAATGATATGACTCGACAAGCCCCAATACTTCACAACATTCTTAAAGAATAACTCGACTGCTTCTTTAGTAGTGCAATTAGCTAAGGCGGGCATGAAGGTAGCATACTTAGAGAATCTATCCACCACGACCATAATAGAACTATATCTGTCGGACTTCGGCAAGCAAGTGATGAATTCCACGGTGACACTCTCCCATGATCGCTCTACAATAGGTAGTGGCTCTAATAGTCCTCTGGGTGACCGTTGCTTCACCTTGTCTTGTTGGCATACAAGACAGGTCTGCACATATGCCTCAATGTCATCTCTCATGTGTGGCCAATAATATACCGATTCAACCAAGGCCCTTGTGCATCGTTGGCTTGGGTGTCCGACCCACAATGTGTCATGGCTCTCCTTCACAATACACTGCCTAAGGTTCTCGTACTTAGGCAAATAGACCCCCTTCCTGTGGTGAGTAATAAGCCCTTTTCAACCCAAAAGCGCCTTATCTTGCCCTGAGTGGCTAGCTCCAAGCACATATGCCTCAGTGTCATCTCTTTTGCATGGCTAATTGTATACCAATTCAACCAAGGCCCGTGTGCGGCATTGTCCTGGGTGTCCGGCCCACAATGTGTAATGGCTCTCCTTCACAATGCGCCGCCTAATTTTCTCGTACTTAGGAAGACCCTCTATCATGTGGTGTGTAATAAGCCCTCTTCAACCCAAAAGTGCCTTGTCTTGCCTTGAGTGGCTAGCTCCAAAAGCTGCTTAGCAACTGGATCATGCTGCATACCCTCCTTTATAGCATCTTGGATTGCAAAGCTTTCTGAAGTGATGGCAGCAAGTTCCACTTTACGACTTAATGCATCGGCTACAACATTGCCTTTGCCGAGCCTCTACTCAAGCACATAATTAAACTCGGCCAGGAAGTCTTTCTATCAAGCTTGCTTCGGTGTGAGCTTCTTATGCGACTGGAAGTAGCTAGTAGCCACATTATCGTCTTGACCATGAACTTTGATCCAAGCAAGTAGTGGCGCCAAGTGCGAAGGCAATGCACAATGGCCGTCATCTCCTTCTCTTGTACAGTGTAGCGCCTCTCCGTCTCGTTCAACTTGCGGCTTTCAAAGGCTATGGGGTGTTTTTCTTGCATCAACGCACCCCCAATAGCAATGTCGGACGCATCCGTGTGCACCTCGAACATCTTGGTGAAGTCGGGCAATGCTAGAACTGGCTCCTCCATCACGGCTCTCTTAAGGCCTTCAAACACCTTTTGGCATAGTTCCGGCCAAACCCACGGCTTGTTCTTCTTTAATATCTCGATTAAGGGTGCGGCTTTAGCAGAGAATCCACCTATAAAGTATCGGTAGTAGTTGATAAGACAAAGGAAAGATCTCAACTCTGTTACCTTGGTCGGCGGCTCCCACGATGTCACGTCCTAACTTTTCAAAGTAGTGCTTCATACGGCACTTGACAGTTTGCCTACAAGTTTAGCAAAGTCAAGTAAGCCTTTAACAAGAGTAGATCGTTAAGAGAATGCTTAACAATAAAAATACAAGAGAGATTGTCAAAGAAAGAGTTGTATTCACTCAAATTTTTCTGGGCGCCTTTGCAATTGAAAGATCCCTCTATTTATACTACTCATCAAGGGGCTATGTGCAGATAAAAATTATCTACAAGTCCCTAATATTTACACTTAAGGACATACTCTAGAGAATTCTATGGAACTAGAATCTTCCATGCCTTCCTTTATATTTCTAAGAGGTTCTAGGTTGTTCCATGAGAACATCTCACACAACTCTAGAGTATTCTACTCTGGCTTAGTTGGCGCCATTCGTGCGTCATATCGCGCCTATGTGGCGTGATGACTTGGCGAGGGTTTCACACTAAGCTCCCCTCCAAATCATTAATTGACTTGGAGAATAAAATATTTTAAAAAAATCAATGCTGGATATATTTTTCAGAAAAAAAAAAAGCCTTTTACTTTTAAAACTTGACCAGTGCCTTTTCACAAAATTGTCCCAAAATTGAGACGTCATTTCAGAAATAATCTCTGATTTATAAATATTTCAGTTTTTCTGTTTTAAATATGCAATTTAAAAAAATAATCCTACTATTCACCATCCAGCTTTCATGCTTTATACCAGATGAACGTGTTTCAATGCACAGTTTCAATTCCATCCTTTCTATGTGAAAGATCATGCACAAAGAGATGCATAGGGTCAAGAGAAAAGCCCATGAGTGTCTTATGGATAGCAGCAGCTTTCAACTGCGTGTTCTGCTTGTTTTCACAGCTTTTAAGCCATAATACATACCATTCAACCTGTTTTGATGTACTTTATAAGTACACACCGGGTAGCCTAATAAATACAAACATATGGGATCTAAGGAAGGAGAAAAGGAAAGGGGAAGTGTCCTGGGTGCACAAGTTCAGGAATTATTAGACCTTTTTCAAAACCTATCTTCGCAACACAAAGGTTAGGACGTGTAACATTAGAATCAACCTGCATATCGTAACTAATGGTATAGCCTTGGAAGGACTATCTAGAAAATCTACAAATAGGGTTAATTAATAGTCATAGTTGGCCTAACAAACAAGCACACAAAAAGCAACAAGAATCAACTAATATATAAGACAAACTAACAGGTAATGCTACATGTAGGTTCTTGAAATCATATACCTTAGAAAAGAAGAAGAAATAGAAGCGTGGAGAAAACAAATATCATTAAAATCATTTTTCTTTCTTGAGTTTTCATCAAGCAGAATAAGATAAAGAACAGTAAAGAACATGAAAAGCTTTTAAAGAGGAAGTATTGTTATAGCTTCTGTGAAGTTTTTTAGCGTGTCCAAACAAGTAAAGAGTACTATTATTTATAGATGTAGTGTAAGCGTTTTAAGAATTTGAATTCTAGGTATAAGAAAGGAAAAGAAAGTCAGTAGAAATTCTTAAGGAAAGTATGAAATCAAAAGTTGTCAATTAGTTCAAATTGAGGGCACCAGCATCTATTTCTTCCAAAAATAACTCAACCAATTTGAATTTTTAAACCGTCTTCCCTTTCCCTCACAGAATGCCCATATATTTTCCAAGAAATTAAAAGGTTTAAAAAGATAACGCTTTTTATATAGCTAGAGAAAATCAGAGAAAAATACAGGGAATAGAAAATAGTGTTTACATCTTATGCATTCTCATAAATTCGAAATGTGCTCATTTCTTCAATATATCACACAGATATACATAATCATGCAAATACTCAAGCTAAAACAGTCTAGATAGTAAGCAAATCAAACTAACAACAGTAAAGTAACTATGCTTTTCACTATATTTTGAAATTAAATGACATAATCTTCATTAAATTAGACTAACAATCATATGGATTATAGGACATAGCAGGGTTCAAAGGTTTTCATGTTATGTGATTCAAGAACTTGCAAAAAACTTAGCAACAAAATGTGAAGCCACTTTCATGTATTTACACTAACAGTGGTCATGGCTAGACATAAAAATAAATGGAATGACAAATCGAATAATGTAATTAAACCTTAAATTGCATAAGCATGTATTTCCTTTGTTTTAATTAGTCAGGAAAGAATAGGCATGAGCATGTACATGCGATGATGCAAAACTCTTAAAAAAAAAATTAAAACTATAAAAAAAGGAAGAGTATACCCATTTGGAATTTGAGTCGGGTCCGTCGGGTTTGACCCCTTTTAACCTTACTTTGTGGGGTTTGTGTTGGGGTTCTTTTTGTCTTTGCTTGTGTGCATGCAAAGCTCGACTCTCCGATCTAAACCCTTATCAGATTCCTCTAACTCAAGTGACAGTAAGCTAAAACAGTCTAGGTAGTAAGCAAATCAAGCTAACAGCCAGTAAAGTAACTACGCTTTTCACTATATTTTTAAATTAAATGACATAATCTTCATTAAATTAGACTAACAATCATATGGATCATAGGACATAGCAGGGTTCAAAGGTTTTCATGTTATGTGATTCAAGAACTTGTAGAAAACTTAGTAACAAAATGTGAAGCCACTTTCATGTGTTCACACTAACAGTGGTCATGGCTAGACATAAAAATAAATTGAATGACAAATCGAGTAATGTTATTAAACTTTAAATTGCAGCATGTATTTCCTTTGTTTTAATTAGTCAGGACAGAATAGACATGAGCATGTACATGCAATGATGCAGAACTCTCAGAAAAGATTTAAAACAATAAAAAAGGAAGAGTATACCCATTTGGAATTTGAGTCAGGTCTCGTCAGGTTTGACCCGTTTTGTCTTACTTTGTGGGGTTTGTGTTGGGGTTCTTTTTGTCGTTGCTTGTGCGCATGCAAAACTCGACTCTCCAATCTAAACTCTTATCAGATTCCTCTAACTCAGGTGACAGTAAGCTAAAACAGTTTAGGTAGTAAGCAAATTTGACTAACAGCCAATAAAGTAACTACGCTTTTCACTATATTTAGAAATTAAATGACATAATCTTCATTAAATTGGACTAACAATCATATGGATCATAGGACATAGAAGGGTTCAAAGGTTTTCATGTTATGTGATTCAAGAACTTGCAAAAAACTTAGCAACAAAATGTGAAGCAACAAAATGTGTTCACACTAACCGTGGTTGTTGAACCCCCAAAAGATTAACCCCGAAGGACTAAAATTTAGGAATATCAACTGAATGGACTAACTCTTTTGGAGTTTTTGGAGTCGCCGCCCAATATAAGGAAAACAGGGAACCAAATAAGCAAATGCGTGCAAAACTCCATTTTTATAAAAAGACGGTCTTTCTTTTGAGATTCTAAAGGTAAGAGGTTTTTTAATTTCGAAAGAAGGTTTTTAAGGCAATTTCGAAATTCCGTAAAATACGGTTAATCCGACAGGTTTCCAAATTAATTTGCAAGTGCTATTTACGCGCTTTTCTAAAAATAATTAATTGAACTATTAATTAATTCAAGTAATTAAATTTAGTAAGTTTTCAAAAGATTTATAATTTTTTGAAAGCTTTAACTATTTTCAAAATAAAATAAAATAAAATAAAAGCGCATTTTCTTTTGAAAAAGGAGCGATTTGATCGTCCTAATTTCTTTACCAACTCGTATGTGGTAAGTGCATAAATGGCATTTGCTTAATTTCAACTTTAAAACCCGAGTGCCTCACCATAAGATGGAACTTAGGTTTCAAGTCGCTTTTCGCAAAGTTGTTTCGGGACATTCAGAAGTTGATTAAAACTTCTTTTTAAATTTTGACTTTTTAAAGAAACTACTTCGTATCAATAAGATAGAAGTCATTTCTTATAGTCATTATTAGGCGTGGTTTCTTTTTGAAAAATTTCTTAAATTTGCACACATTTGCATAATTTGCTACTATGCGCAATAAATTAAATAATGACTGTAAAATAAAAAGCTATTGAACATAAAATAGACAAATAACTCCATCAATCAAAAATTTCATAAATAATTATTCTACAAATAAATTGTTTTCATAAATAATTATTCTACAAATAAATTGTCTAAGTACAAGTAATCTATCCACTAAAATAAATGAGGAGATGAGTTAAAATAGTAGAACCTGAAATGGCTAGGAGTTGAAGGCATAATGCAATAATTGAAGAACAGGGCCAAAATAAATCTCCACACGCTTGAGCTTAATGAACATGAAACTCCTTTTGGCAGCAGCTACTTGGACTAATGAGGAACCAAAAATGCAGATGTTGCCCAAACAATGCTAAGCCCGATGGAATTAAGTTTCATGACAAAACTCACGCCGAACAAATTCCATGCAAAGAAAGTAAGAAATAAAGATTAGATACCATATCACTATGCAATGAATCACATAAATAAGAGGAATGCAATTTTAATTTACATATGCCAAGCTTTGAGATAGAAAACAGTGAATCATCTTGACATTATTACACTATAAGCATGTACTTTCAACTCAAGAAAACTTATGAAGAAAAACTCATTGTGACATACTAACTTGAGATACATGATCTGTTCAAACAACAAATATGGAAGAAACTTATCCATCATGGACAATTCCAAACTCACCATCAGAAGATCGCTTTCATTTTAATAGCAGCTAAAGACCTCTTAAACTTGTCTCATAACAATGTAGAAGATTAACAGTAATAGTGCTATATTTTACCACTTAAATCCACTAGATATATTGAACGATAAACAAAATCAGAGTATTCCCTGACCTTGAACATATAAATAGAAATACATACAAATCTTTTAAATGATGAAAGTTAATTTAAATAGACTAAAGGATGGCAAAATGGTTGGGCTGACAATTATGTTGACAACATTTTCACATTGTTTCCTTCTATTCAAATATCAGCTTATTTGTAAATTATAAACAAACAAGTCAGAAATTCATTTTTAAAATTGAAGATAATGTTAATTAATGCAACATGTTTTTAGGGGTACAAGAAAAAGCCAAAAAGATACTGTATAAATATATACCTTATCAGTTACTGATTACTTGTAAAAGTTAAAAATGTGGGCATCTGAGGGAAACTTGTGGAATTTTGAAATATGATTGGTGCACCTTTTGTAAAAAAAATAAAATAAAAAGAATAAAAAGAGAAGTGAAAACCACGTTCTCGCATCGGAGGAATAACAGAAACTGGATTTACAAGTTAAGAACCACTACTTGTTATGGGCCACCTTTAGACAATCCTGCATACTAAGCTAAGCATTCACACACACACCAGACTTCTAGACACCCCTACACTGCCCTAAGAAGCAAAACTTTGACCTCTGCTACCTTCTCCAAAGCTACACCCTCCCACACTTGCAGACCTACAGGAGATATGCAGATACCTCAAGAACCACCAAAGCAATCAAAAGGTTCTCCTGAACTACTAACCCTCCTATCTAGAACAAATTCATTAACTCACGGCCTCCCCACCTCCATTAAATAAAGACAAGAACAGGAACATCCTATCATGAACTAAGCCAAATACCTGCAAACCAGCTCCAGATCTGCCCACAAACTATGAAACTGAAACACCACTACAAACCCCTCACTACCCCTGCATACATACATATACTTCCCTAAACCTCACTATAATTCCTCAGACAACCAGGATTCCTTTCAAACTGCTGGAAACAAATCCAGGTCACCTAGCCCAAACTAAGCATATGCAAGCAAAAAAAAAAAAAAACAAACTCCAAACTCCCATCAAACTTAGAACCAACACCTGCACTACCCTACTCATCATCTGCAAGCTACTGAACTAAAAAACATGCATATTCAAACCCTGCACACCATCACAGACCTCTAAAACATCCACTAGAAACTAGACCCCTTTACGCGCTATCCATGCAGAGAAATAGACCTCTGCTTCTACTACTCAAGCAGCATATCTCCTTCGCTCTTTAAACCACCAAGAACATACTCCCTGGACACCTAAAAAATAAGCAAAGAGGCTCACTAAACACCTTTGAACAAATAGCAACATCAGGCTATGCAACTTCCCCGAAACAAGAGCAAACAAAGCTCATTCAATCAACTGAGTATGCATTCAAGACAAAGGATTATCATAGCTCCACTAAAGAAAGAAAACTAATTCAAATAACAACTACATACTGATTTCATTCTTAAGACCACATTTTTTATTCAACTAACGGTTTCAATATCATTTTGGGGTGAGGATTCAACAAACAGGGACAGGAAAACATGTACAGAATCAACTTCATATGAACATATTCACTATTGTCTAAAACAAGAAACCGAAACTAAAAATGAAAGGCTGAGCTTATACCTTGCTCGGAGCAGTGAACAAAGAGCAAGGGATTTGAATACGCGCACTTGAACAAAAGCGACTCGAACCAAAGCGACGACTTAGAGATTGAAGCGACAACGCAAAACTCGAAAGCGGTGTTTGAATCCCAAACAGAATCCGAAATGCTAACTGTCTTTTTTTTCCTTTTTCAGATTAAAACTCAAAATATATGCCTATAAGTTCTGCCTCTTTTTCTCTATCACCAACCTCTCTATTCCCTGGCCTTTCCCTTCTTTTCTCTATTCCCCTCTTATCTCTCCACGATTTAGGGTTCTATGGGTTGTGAAAATACTGAAAACCCTCCAACGGATCTAATCGAATAAGGTTTCAATTTCAATTCCTGTCCTCTTAAAAAGTACAGTGTTGGAGGAAGCTTATTCGTTCACTGTACGGAGAAGAAGGGAATGGAAGATTCGGGTCGGGTTTGCGGGTGAAGGGATTGGGGAAAACTGATGTGGGGAGGGGTTTATGTGTGTGTATAATTGTTTTTGCAAAGATAGGCTGTAATTTCAGGAGCAAATTTAGCCACCCATTTAGGATAATAAACTAAAAGGGGTGTTGCACGGGTGGGATGAATTTAAAGCTTGGGATTGCAATTTCAACTCTTCTTTTTTTTTCAAATTTCAATTATTTCATTTCAATTTAAAATTGACCATTTTATAAAATAATTAGATATTAATTATAATATTTCGGGACAAAATTGGGTGTCAACAGCGGTCATGGCTAGACATAAAAATAAATGGAATGACAAAGCGAGTAATGTAATTAAACCATAAATTGCATAAGCATGCATTTGCTTTGTTTTAATTAGACAGGACAGAATAGGCATGAGCATGTACATGCAATAATGCAAAATTCTAAGAAAAAATTTAAAGCTATAAAAAAGGAAGAGTATACCAATTTGGAATTTGAGTCGGGTCCCGTCGGGTTTGACTCGTTTTGTGTTACTTTGTGGGGGTTTGTGTTGGGGTTTTCTTTGACTTTGCTTGTGCGCGTGCGAAACTCGACTCTCTGATCTAAACCCTTATCAGATTCCTCTAACTCCGGTGACAGTAATGAAGGACTCGCACTTGAAATTCCTTATTTCATGAAATCATATAGGGGTTTTGTAGCGAAGAGAGGATTCCAAATATGTATATAGTTGGCCATTTCGCGGGCCGGATGGCCAGAAAATGGCCAAAATCAGTAAGAGACATCAGGATTTCGCTGAGAGAGAAGATGATAGGGGGCGCTAAGTGTTATTTTAGTGTAAATGATTTAGTTTTGTTTGGGTGGTGTAGTATAATTAAAAAAGTAAAATTTGATCCTAGCTGTTGGATCAAGTAATGAACTGCCAGGTGGACATGGAGGGTGATTTTGAAGCTACTAGTTAGCTAGGTTGGTCTAGGTGGAATAAGTGAAAGTAAATTTCTTTTATTTGAATAAAAATATCATAAAAATAGAAAAATTACAATAAAAATCCAGATTATTATATTTTAGTTTATGTAATGCAGTATATATGTAAACAATAGCTAATTTGTGTATTTAGCCCTAAATAATTAATTAAAATACTAGTGTCGGTAACAATTGCACAAATAGTCAAAATTGAATTGTGTATTTAGAAAATGGCATAGCTATTTACGTATCTATACTTAAATAATAAAAATATTTGTAGGGGTAAAATACAAGTAAAATGCACTATTAGGAAAATTCACACTCGTTGCAAGGATAGAGGCTACGATGATGCTAATCGCTTTTGCAATCTATATGGAGTTTACTCTATATCAGATAGATGTCAAAACTATCATTCTAAATGGATATCTAAACGAGGAAGTATATATGATTCAACATCCAGGTTTTGAAAACTTAGAGTTTTCTGATCGTATGTAAAAATTGGATAAAGCTTTGTATGGCTTGAAACAAGCTCCCAGAGCAGTTATGAAGTCAAAATTTCTTCTAGGGAATGGGTTCACTAGAGGGAAGAATGACAATACACTATTTCTAAAAAGGAAGGGCAAGGATTTGATGATAATTCAAGTGTATTTCAGTGATATTATCTTTGGTGCAATGAGTGACTATGTTTGCAAGGAGTGTTCAAAGCTGATGGGCATTGAGTTAGAGTATGATGGGGGAACTTAACTTCTTTCTTGGATTGCAAATCAAACAAAGTTCAAAGGAAATAATGATTCATCAACACAAGTGCATCAAGGAATTGCTGAAAAAATTGACATGGAGAATGCCAAGACTATGGATACTCCAATTGCACCTAGAACCAAGTTAAATTTTGATGAAGCTGGCGCACCTGTTAAGGAAAAGAAGTATAGAGAAATCATTGGTTCCCTCATGTATTTCAATGTAGGTCGTCATGACATTGTGTTTAGTGTGGGTCTTTATGCCAGATTTCAATCAAAACCAAAGGAGTCTCATTTTGAGATATCTGAAGGGAACTCAGGACTTGGGGCTTTGGTACCCTAGAGGAGGTAACTTTGATCTTGTTAGATTTGTTGATGCTGGCTATGCTGGAAATCTTGTTAATAGGAAGAGTAGCTCTGGAAAAGGATCATTTTCTTGGTCCTTGCTTGGTCTCATAGGCTAAAAAGAAACAGAACTCAATGGCCATATCTACTGCCGAAGCTAAATATATGGTTGTTGCCTCACGCTGCTCTCAGCTCTTGTTGATTAAGCAACAACTAGAAGACGTTAGAATAAATGGTGGGCCAGTTCCCATATACTGTGACAACGCAAGTGCAGTGAATATTGTAAAGAATTCAGTACAGTACAAGAGAACTAAGCACATTTATATTAGACATCACTTCTTGAAAGACAATGTTGAAAATGGTCTAATCTCAATAATTTTTTTTTAGGACTGAAGAGCATATAGTTGATATCTTTACAAAGGCACTGAACAAATTGCATTTTGAGAAAAATAGGTTAGAGCTGGGATGACAAACCTACGCTAAAAAAGGACCAGCCATATATGTTTTTAAGATGTCTTCATATATTTTAGTACAAATCAGTTTTGAATCTTGTCTAATCTTGCACTGTAAAAAGTGTGTTTGCATCTGTGCTTATAATTTATGTCCCGGAAAGCTAATGTATCCCCTGCTGACATTAGGCTATTAAGTGAAACTTGACATGTAATCGAGTAAAGCATGCACATAAGAAGCAAGGTTTGCACTTGACCATAATTATAATTCTTTAATTATGTTAACTACTTCACCAATAGGTAATAATAACCGCCAAAATTAGCGCTACAAATTCCACCCCATTAAAATTTTGAATTCAAATCTTGCCACATGGCGAATGTTACATCAATTCCCTCTTTAAATCAATCGCCTCAATATCCCATCAAGTTTCAAACTCCACACCTTTATCAAAACTCTCTCTCTTCTCTCTCTCACAAATTATTTCCAAATTTCCTTAAAGCAAACCCTAACCAAAATTCCTAATTTCTTTGTTCCTAACAAAACCCTAAATTTTCTTTTGCAACAATGTCGAATCCAGACCAACCTAAAGTACCCTCTGGATCTTCACAACAAGTTATTCCCGAACCCAAAATCTTTGTAGCACTCAAACCAACAATAAGCAAGCGAGCAGTGGTTGTGGCAAAAAGAATGGCAAAAGTTAGGAGAGCCACCTTTGGTGACTCGACAAAACAAGAAGAAAGCACATTGTCTCTAAGTGAGAAGGTAGATGAGTCTGCTTAGAAACTAGAGGAAGAAAAAAAATTAATGTTGATGGAAGGTCTGAACTCTCTAAGAATATTTTTGATGTTGGTAGTACTATTGTGTCGGAGAGTGTTGGAGACATTGAGTTCGAAAAACTGGTTGAGTCTGAGAGTGGTGTGAAACATAGTTTGGACTCTATTGATTTGTAGTGGATAGAGTAGGTATAGATGTAGCTAGGGAGATAGAGAGAGAACCTGAAAAAGAATTAACTGAAGCTATTTTGCAAGTTGAACGTGTTGAGAATATACATGATAAGATGACCAAGGGGGAGGAAAAGTTGGTGGAAGAAAAAACAGGTGAGTCTGTCAAGGGCACCTTTATTTAATTGGTTTAGATGTGGGCCCCAAGACAGCTAGAGAGCCTATACTGGACTGGACTGATATTGAGCTAGAAAATCCTACTAAGAGGCTGGTGGTCTTGGAGACTGTTCCATCTTTAGACTTTGTAACCCCATCACTATTTAGAGGGTCTAAGGTTAATAATGTACAAGGTTGGAGTCAATATGTTCTTGTGGATCTTATAGAGGAGTATGAGGAAGAAGTTGAATTGATGAAGAGAATTAGAAAAAGGAAAAGTGATGAGGATCTAAGAAAAGTTGAAAACCCTAGAACTGAGAAGAAAAGAAAGTTTGCGAGGGGAACTTGTGAAAGAGTAAGCTCTAATAAAGTTGAAGAGGTTATAGAATCTGTTGATAATGAAGCTGCAGGTATGGCCAAGAAGATACCTAGTAAGGATGGCCCCTATTATACAAGAAGAAAGCCTGCTACTAGGGCTCCATGAAGCATGGGGAGGAAAAGCTGGCCAAAGCTGCTGAAAAAAAAAAGGTTCCAGAGGCTGATAATGAAGTGTATTCTGAAAGTAAGAAAGAGCTTGAGGAGGAACCAACACCCCAAAAGAGACGAATAGATAGAGTTGTCTAGTTTCAACCAAGGAAGATTGTGAGGGGAAATATTCTACTAGATTTCAATGAGCCTACCATTGAGTTGTTGATCAAAACGTTGGAGGTAAAATGCTGGAAGGACTTGTTTGAGGAGTGTGAGAGGTGGTCCTATGATGATGCAGTCAAGGAGTTCTATATGAATTATGATGTTATAGACGGAATAGTGACATTAACTGTGAATAGTGTGAAGTTTAGTTTTGATAAAGATCTCCTAGAAAACATTCTAGGTTTTCAGGCTGATAGATATGGTGAATATGATAAGTACATCTGGCCTCCCAGGTTTGATGGACTGAAACCATTAACATTCACAAAAAGGTTTAGTAGTATTAACAAGTTGAAGAAGGCTAGGAAAGTTCTGAAGAAGAAGATTGAACCCTTTCACCAGCTGATGTTTTAGTTTGTGATCAGAAATGTGATACCAAGAAAGGAAATGAGGAACCAAGCCACCTTCTTGGATCAAACTTATACGGACATGCTGCTAAAGGAGTCCATTATAATTTTTACAGAGTTGATGCTCAGTCAGATTGAGTGTATAGTTGATCCAACAAGAGGGAAACTGAAACGACCTCGGTCAGTCGTTTCAGAAGTTAGGACTCCGATTGGCGTGCCGATAATTTTAAAATATTCGTAAGGTCCATTAGGACCTATCTGTAAAATTTGAGCTAAATCAGACCTCGTTTGGTAGGCATCGAAAGAAGGTTTCAGTTTTTATTGTCAATAAATATTAAAAAGAGATTTTTGAGCTCGGTTTGGGTGAATGAGCTCCAATTCGAAATCTGAAAGCACCGTTAGGTTCGTATGATTATTTGTGACTTTTTGACTTTTTGAAAGTGAATTTCGATGTTGTTCGGCTAGTTTCCGCAAAAATCCCTTAGCTGACCGAAAAAAAAAAATAATTAATCCCTTAGCTTAGCAATAGCAAAACGTACAGAAACATTGGAGCAAAAATAGCAGAGAAGAGAAAAATTAGAAAAAAGGAGAGGAAAAAGGAAAAAAGAGGTGGAAAAATAGTGGAATTTCTACCCCAAATCTTCAGGTAATGATGTTAACTCATTATCTTAGCTTATTACATGTGTTTGAATATATTTTTACGGTAAAAATAGGGATATTAGACATCGCCCTAATGACGTAAATTGAGAGTTTAAAGGGTCAATTAGACCCCGATGATGGAAATGATTATATATTCGTACTCAGTGAGTTATGAGCAACATATAAATATAATTTATTCAGGGTTTGGTTATGGTACTTTGAACCCTGTATATAGGCCTGGCCTGCGTATTGCGTATACGAATAGGGTATCAGGTCCCTAACTGGATTGCCCTAAAACATAAGGAATGAAGCCTTTAGCTTTATTTGATATAATTTTTCTGCTTATTGAATAGAAAGAGATCGTTTGGCAACCAATACAAAGGGAAAAGCAGTGGTTGAGTAACAGGATTAGCTTTCGAATACGGTAAGTGTTTATATCCATTTCTTTGGAGGCACTTGGCCTCGTGGATTTTCTACCACGTGTTTCTTACGTGTGTAGCTGCCGATAGGCGTACTCATTACGCCTTAGCTTTGGATTTACATTCTATATTATATATTATGTCCTGTTATTGCTATTGCATTGGGAATCTGAGTATTGTACTTTGGCTTGGAGTTGGCATCTACATTCCGGCCGTCGATGAGAGTCCTGTGCCGGTGAGGGGTTATTATTGCATCACATTGCATTCATATGCATTACATTGCATATCATACTGAGTGCAGGAGTATTCCGCCTCAGCTTTACATTTTATCGGGTGCAGGAGTATTCCGCCCCAGGAGAGTACATGAGTATTCCGCCTCTGGTTTTGGTTTATATTATATCGGGTGCAGGAGTATTCCGCCCCAGGAGCAGGAGTATTCCGCTCCAGTTGGTTAGCAGATTGGATTCCCCTCGAATGCAGGAGTATTCCGCTTCGGGATGGGATTATGGGCACATGTGACCCTTTGCATCTCATTTCATTTCACCTCATTCCATTTCATTTCATACTATTGTGTAGATTTTTTTGTACATGAATATTGTTCTGCTTATAGGTGCATTGCTTATTTGTTGATTGTTGTCTGGTTCCGTTTCCCTTACTAGCGTATCTATTTTTCGAGGTTGCTAGTTTGTTCATACTTATTGTGTCCTCATGACTCAGCCCCTATTTGTCCTTGTGTTTTCATTTCGTTCGGCAGATTCTGCACTAGGACCCAGCCAGTTGCGCCGTAATTAAGGAGTAGTACGTTCTCAGCTGTCTACAGTGAGCCATCCTGTTCATTGTGGCCACCAACTTCAGATATTACAGTTTTCCTTACTTTTGCTCCCTTCGGGAGATGTGTATATCTTTTGGCCTTCTTAGATGTCTGATCTAGAAACCTTTAAAATTGTGTATTCTCGGTAGTTAGTTGTATTATTCAGACAGCTTGTACGTTTGTCTATCCTTAAGAGTTATCTTATGTTATTAAAATTTGGTTCATTTTCATTTCAAGGTAATTCTTTGCAATTTATATCGATTCTATTAATAGGGTTCGCCCGACAGGTTTAGGGGAGGTGGTCGGGTGCCCGCACGGCCTAACCGAGAATTCGGGTCGTGTCAGTTGGTATCAGAGCGAGGTTTAGAGTCTTTCCAGATCGTGACAGTGTCTAATAGAGTCTCGCTGATCGGACGGAGACGTCCGTACCTATCTACGAGTGGCTATGATGGCATTTAGGCAGTTTCCCTTCTTTTTTTCCCTGTCGTGCGTGAGTCTTCTTATCTGAAGTTAAATATTTTTAATTTTTCGCAGTATGGTGAGAACGCGCACGAATGTTCGGTGAGAGGCGGAGGAGCCAGCGGCCGCCCCTATGCCTGCTGCTCCGCGAGGTCGCGGTGTTGGTCGCAGTAGAGGTCGTGGTCGAGGCAGAGGTAGAGTTGCCCAGGCCGCGAGGATGGTGGATCGTGTTGATCCTGCTGCAGAGGTTCCGGTAGTGCCAGCTTTTGCCGGGCAGGGGGAGCAGGGCTTATTCGTTCCCCCCGCACTTCATGACGCTTTTATGAGATTCTTAGCGACGCAGATGCCCCCAGGACCTCCTATTCCTCAGGCTGCCGTAGAAGCTCATATTCCTCAGGCTGATGTGGATGCTCCTATTCCTCAGGCTGCTGTAGATGCTCCTATCCCTCAGGCAGCTCCTCAGGCTGCGGTAGATATTGGTTCTCAGGTTCAGGAAGCCCCTATTCCAGCTTCACAGGTAGCCCAAGCAGTTCCTGTTCCAGATGGTCATGTTCCAGAGGTAGCGGGTGTTGTACCTCCGGTTGTTAAGGCTAGTCAGCCAATCCTGTAGCAGTTCAGGTTGATGATCCGGCAAGGTTGCATTATTTTACCCGACTTAGTCCTCCGAAGTTCTCTGGTCAGAAATCAGATAAGCTTAAGCCTCGTGAGTTTCTTGATCAATGTCAGCGTATCTTAGAGGCCCTTGGATATCTTGAGCTGTATGGAGCTGATTATGCTGCTTTCCAACTTGAGAGTCCAGCTTTAGCTTGGTGGACCGCACTCCGATCAGCTAGACAGGGCTTACCTAAGCTGACCTGGAGTGAGTTCTCTCATCGATTCATGGAGAAGTTTTTCCCTCGCAGTCAGCAGGATGAGAAGAGGAGACAGTTTGAGAGGATTGGACAGGGTAACCTGTCAGTCACGGAGTACGAGCTTTTATTTTTCAGCGATGTCCAGCTATGCTCCAGATCTTATGCAGGAGCCCTCTGAGAGGGTCAGACGTTTTATTGATGGACTTTCTTCTCATTTGCGGTCCCAGATGGCTCGTGAGATTGAGGCTGGTACTCTATTTGATGTCGCTGTTGATATTGCCAGGAGGTATGAGGCCTATCATAGATTGGAGATGGAAGAGTTAGAGCGGGAGAGTAAGAGATCTCGTGGTCCAGGGCATTCTAGTACCTCGTATGGAGGTAGGAGTTATCAGCAGCAGAGTAGGCCTCCTGTCAGACCAGCTCAGTTTCCAGCGCGTGGTTCTCAGAACGCGCCTACTTCTTCTCAGGGTCAGTTTTGGTTTCGCCCGCGAGATCAGTCCCAGTTTGATCAGCGTAGATTTGCTCCAGGGTGCTTTATCTATCAGGATCCAGGGCATCATAAGAAGGATTGCCCTTATCTCCTTGAACAGGGCATCATGAGATTGAGGCTGGTCTCAGCCAACTAGAGGTGCACAACCACCCGGTAGAGGTCGTGGACGTGGTCCTAGTGGTCCCTCTAGAGGTGGTCGTCAGGGTAGCGGCTCAGCTCAGCCGCAGAGACAGCTATATGCACTACCGGCCAGGCAGGATGCCGAGGCATCCCCAGCTGTTGTTACAGGTATTTTATCTGTTTATGGTCGAGATGCATATTCTTTGGTGGACCCAGGGTCTACATATTCATATGTATCTCCTTATTTTGCTTCGGGTTTTCATGTTGATTATATGTGTCTTCGTGATCCATTTTGTGTTTCTACTCCTATTGGAGACATTATCATCGTGGATCGAGTTTATCCAGGTTGTACCATATCTTTTGGGGGTCGTGAGACACTAGTAGATCTTCTAATCCTACATATGGTTGATTTTGATGTTATTATTGGCATGGATTGGCTGGCGTCGTGTCATGCCACATTAGATTGTCATGCCAAGTCTCTTCAGTTGTCTCTTCCTTGTTCAGCACCGGTAGTGTGGCAGGGTTCTTATTTTCCACCCAGGGGACATTGTTAGCATGGATAAGCTTGGAGTTTTGACTGATGACTAAGGAACGGATTCAAAGGACATGTTCCTTTGAATCACTGCAGTAGAATAGATAATTCATGCAAAATCGTTTAAGCTGATATTATTATTTATCCTAAAACTGACGTATATCTTGATAATTATGCAGGTCTAAACGGATACGAAAAGATTGCATAAACAAAGGATAAAGGATAGAAGATCCGGATTCTAAAGAGTAGAATCCAATTAGGACTCAAACTCAGGGGAGCTTTGGAGTTCTAATTGCTCAAGACTTCTTGGCTGCTGGAGTTATAAAACGTGGAGCATATCTACCATAGAAGAGTACACAAATATAGAGAGCATCGAGCAAAAGCTGAGAAGAGTTATTAGCTTATTTTTGTAATCAGTTAGCTACAGTAGAACTAAGTTAGAACCTGTTCCTTAGATTGAATCTTGTAAAAGTTCAAGTCTTAGCTCAATTGTAGTAAGCAAAAATCGAGTTGTAAACTTTCTGGTTCAAGTCGTGGACTTGACACAACTTCACTGATCGTGAGAAAGATCACTGAAGGATTAGAGTTAGTCCTAGGTTAGTAAGAGTGAGTGTTGTAACCAAGTGGGTCTTTTTACATAGTGAAATTGAAATTCTACTTGAGAAGTAGGTCATGGTTTTTTTATCCCGAGTCAAGGGGTTTTTCCACGCTAATATCTGGTGTTCAATTACTTACAGTTTTAATTCCGCATATCGTATAGTAAAGGAACACATTTTAAGGAACTGGTCCTTAAACAGTAAAGTGGTGTAATCGTGGGAAATAACAATTGGTATCAGAGCGGGTTATCCTTGAAAAGGCTAACACCTAGGATTAGATGAGTACATCACGAGAGAACAGTGAGGGCCAGTCAATGGTTAGAGCACCTTATTTCAATGGGAAATACTATTCATGCTGGAAAGAAAGGATGCGTGATCACCTTCAAGCAGAAGACTATGAATTGTGGGATATAGTAACTGAAGGTCCCATGATCCCAATGAAGAAGGATGCTGAGGGAAAAGATGTTCCTAAAACCAGGAAGGAATGCAATGCTGAAGACATAAAGCAATAGGAAAAGAATGCAAAGGCAAGGAAGTGGCTGGTTGGTGGACTTAGTCCTGACGAATGCACTAGAATCAGAGGGTATGCCACTGCAAAGGAGATTTGGGATGCTCTACAAGTTGCACACGAAGGAACAAGTCAGGTAAAAAGGTCCAGAGGTACACTTCTTTATGCTGAATATGAAAGCTTTAAAATGAAAGAAGAAGAGTCAATCTCTGAAATGTATACTAGATTTAATGCCATTGCTTCTGAACTTATCTCTTTGGGAAGGGTTTTAACTGTGGAAGATAGAGTAGAAAAGATTTTAACTAGGGTTCCAGATTCTTGGGAGATCAAAGCTTGTGCTATCATAGAAAGCAAAGATTTAACCACTATATCCTTAGATGAGCTTATAGGCAATTTAAAGACTTATGAACTGAGGAAAAAGGTTAAAAACATAGGACCACTAGTTAAAACTGAACCTAACCTAGCCTTGACTGCTAGTGATAAAATCATTGATGATAAGGAACTGGTCCTTATCGCTAAAAGTGTTCAGAAATATTTGATTAATAAAAGGGAAATTAGTGGACAGGGTAGGTCTACTAACATGAAACAGGCTGGAGAATGCCACAAATGTGGAAGCTCGGAGCACTACATCAGCAAATGTCCAATTATGGAAGGAGAATGGAGGAAGAGATTCATTGATGAAAGGAAGAAGGCTAGGGAACAGGTCCATAAGAAAAGTGGAAACCCCAAAGCACTGGTTGCAGGATGGCAAGACAGTGAAGACGAAATAACTGATGATGATCTGGATGAGGATCTTGCTCTAATGGCACTTGGAGATTTAGAAAATGAAGATGATGCTGAGGTATTTGTTTCTAAACTCAAAGATGATGTAAAAAGCATGCCTAGAGAAAAACTGGTTAAAGTATTCCATATTGTGCTAAATGAATTTAAATCTCTAAGGGATAGCAATCATCAAATGCATGATAAAATTGATTGTTTAGAAACAGAATGCAAAGAAGAAATAGTTAAAAATGATTTTCTGGAAAGGAAGATTAGCATGCTTGAGGAACAGGTTCTCACACTTGAAACAACTGCTCAGGAATTAGAAAATGTTAAAACAGTTGTAAAAGGTAAAGGTATTGCAAATTCTCATCAGATCATTGCTGAAGAGAAACTGAAAGTCACAGTTGATGAACTGTGTAAAAAAGATGAAAAGATAAGATCTTTAGAAGAAGACTTGGTTAAAACAAAAATGGAACTAAGAAAAACTGTAGAATGGAACAAGTCTTCTGAAGCACTAGAATGGTTACAAGAAAATCATAGTAGTAACAGGAAAGGTATTGGATTCATGAAAGCTCAAAGTTCAACCAAATGGAATCCAAAGAGTAAGTACTTATCATTTCCTGAAAACTGGCTATGCACTCATTGTGGGAACACTGGTCACCGGAAAGAAAATTGTCAATCATTAAAAAGGGCTGGCCAGAGGAACAGGTCCTATAAACCTGTTCAAAATCCTGTGAAACAGAAGAATTGGTCCTATAAACCTGTTCAAAATTCTGTAAAAAGGGAAAATGTTCACACAAAGAGTCCATTACCATTCTGGGCTAGGAGAGATCTGATTCATCCTTTTTCAAAAGGAAAGGAACCCAAACTAGTTTGGGTTCTTAAAATTAACCCCTAGTTTTCTTTTGCAGGCTAGAGTGAAGGAGATAAACCACAAATGGTACACGGACAGTGGTTGCTCAAGGCACATGACAGGGCATAAGGAACTGTTCCTTTCACTCTCAGCCTTCCAAGGAGGAAGTGTTTCCTTCGGTAATGGCAAGAAAGGGGAAATTATTGGAATTGGAAAGGTAGGTAGATCTAATTCACACTGTATAGATAATGTATTTCTAGTAGATGGGCTGAAGCATTGCTTATTGAGCATAACTTAATTGTGTGACAAAGGTAACAATGTTAACTTCTCATCTACTGGATGCACTGTGACTAATCAAACATCTGGAGAGGTTATTTTGCAGGGAAACAGGCATGGAAATATCTACAAAGTAGACTTGCTGACATTGTCAGATGGAAGCTTGAGCTGCTTAAGTGTGGTGCAAAATGATCCCCTCCTATGGCACAAAAGACTAGGACATGCCAGTCTTTCACAATTGAACAAACTTGTGTCAAAGGACTTGGTGATAGGTCTTCCTAACATCAAGTTTAATGATGAAAAAGTATGTGAAGTATGTGCCAGGGGGAAGCAGGTAAAATCCTCCTTCAAATCGAAGAAACAGGTAAGTACCACTAAACCTTTGGAACTGGTCCATATGGATTTATGTGGTCCTATGAGAACAATGAGTCGTGGAGGTAAGAAGTATGTTATGGTATTGGTGGATGATTACTCCAGATTTACATGGACTATATGTCTTGCATCTAAAGAAGAAGCATTTAATGCATTTTCAATTTTTGCTAAGAAAGCTCAAAGAACTCTAGATAATCATATTGTTGCCATTAGGTCAGATCATGGAACTGAATTTGAAAATCATATGTTTTTCAATTTTTGTAATGAAAATGGCATTAATCATAATTTTTCATCACCTAGAACTCCACAACAAAATGGTGTAGTGGAAAGGAAAAATAGGACTCTAGAAGAAATGGCAAGGACTATGTTAATATCTAGAAATCTTCCACAGAACTTTTGGGCTGAGGCTATTAATACTGCATGCTACATAATAAATAGATGTATGACAAGACCTTTAATAGAAAAGACCCCATATGAATTGCTTAAAGGAAGAAAACCAAATATTTCTCATCTTAGGGCTTTTGGTTGCAAATGTTTCATACACAACAATGGGAAAGATGCCTTAGGAAAATTTGATCCTAGAAGTGATGAGGGAATATTTGTTGGTTATTCTTTAAATATTAAATCTTATAGGGTGTTTAACAAGAAAATATTAAAAATTGAAGAAAGCATGCATGTTAAATTTGATGAAACTGACAGTCTCACTCAAGAACAGGTACAGGAGGATGAAGAAATTGGAATGCTGAAAGAGTTTGAACTTAATCCACAAATGCAGATTCCGGATATGAGAAGTGAACTCCAAGGAACTGTTCCTCAGGACAGAACTGAGAAGAGTAGCACTGAAACAGGGGGAACAAATGTTGGTTCCACCTCACAAACTGGAAACGCTACTCTATCAGGAACTGTTCCTCAGCAGAGGACTTCTGAAAATGGATTGACACCTAAGCCTTTCAAGTATCAAGGGTCACATCCTGTGGATCAAATAATCTCAGATAAGACTGCCGGAGTTCAAACTAGATCAGCAGTCAAGAATCACAATCTGTGTGCTTTTAGTGCTTTCTTATCTCTTGTTGAACCTAAAAATGTGAAAGAAGCACTGAAGGATGCAGATTGGATTAATGCTATGCAGGAGGAATTGAACCAATTCTAAAGAAGTCAAGTTTGGCATCTGGAACCGAAGCCAAGGAACAGGTCCATAATTGGAACAAAATGGGTTTTCAGAAACAAACTTGATGAGGATGGCATGGTAATAAGAAATAAGGCTAGGCTAGTCATTCAGGGATATAGTCAAGAGGAGGGCATCGACTATGATGAGACTTTTGCTCCAGTTGCAAGACTGGAAGCAATAAGACTTCTTATAGCCTTTGCTACATGCATGGAATTTACTCTACATTAAATGGATGTTAAGAGTGCGTTTCTGAATGGTTACTTGAAAGAAGAAGTGTATGTCAAGCAACCTCCAGGATTTGAAAGTGAAAAGTTCCCTGAACATCTGTACAAGTTGGACAAGGCCTTGTATGGGCTCAAGCAGGCACCAAGAGCATGGTATGAAAGACTATAAAAATTTCTACTCCAGCATGGATACAAGAGAGGTAAAATTGATAGTACATTATTTTTAAAAGAAAAAGGTAAGCATCTCTTAATTGTTCAAATTTATATAGATGATATAATATTTTGTGCTACTTGTGAAAATTTAAGTAAAGAATTTGCAAACTTGATGGGGAGTGAGTTTGAGATGAACATGATGGGTGAACTCAATTTCATTTTGGGTTTACAAACTAAGCAAACCTCAAATGGAACTATGATCCATCAACAAAAGTATGTTAAGGAATTACTTAAAAGATTTGATATGGATAATGCTAAGGAAATTGACACACCTATTGCCACTGCCACAAAATTGGATCTTGATGAACATGGAATATCAGTTGATCAAAAATTGTATAGGGGTATGATAGGTTCTCTACTTTATTTAACTGCTAGTAAACCTGATATTGTGTTCAGTGTTGGTTTGTGTGCTAGGTTCCAATCAGATCCTAAGGAATCTCATTTGAAAGCTGTTAAAAGAATATTGAGGTATCTGAAAGGAACAGGTCCCTTGGGACTTTGGTATCCAAAAGGTGGTAGTTTTAATCTTGTTGGATATACTGATGCTGACTGTGCAGGTTTCCTTGTTGATAGAAAAAGTACCTCAGGTATGGCACATTTTCTTGGTGAGTGTTTGGTTTCTTGGGGAACTAAGAAACAAAATTCAGTGGCACTTTCCACTGCTGAGGCTGAATATGTGGCAGCTGCTTCATGTTGCTCACAGTTGTTATGGATCAAACAACAGTTACAGGATTTTGGTGTTGATGTAGGAACTGTTCCTATTTATTGTGATAACACTAGTGCTATTAATATGACAAAGAATCCAGTGCATCACAAAAGGACTAAACACATTGACATAAGACATCATTTCCTAAGAGCAATTATGAAAAAGGTTTGATTACCATAGCATTTTGTCCTACTGAAAAGAAAATAGCTGACATTTTTACTAAAGCTCTAGGTAGAGATGATTTTGAAAGAAATAGATTGGAGTTAGGGATGATTAAATTCACATAAAATCATCAATGCTTTACTTCATAATTGGCTAGAAAATTGCTCTTAAAATGAATTTTGTTCAAGTCATTATGAATAATTCAGTCCAGTTTAATACTTAAATGTATACTCTTATGCCATATATCTTATTTAAAGTTGCTAAAATTGAATGATGTTACCCTTATGCTCTTAGAATTTCAGATGATCAATATGTTGCAAATTGGAAGGACACTGAATTTTTGTGTTAAAAACAGGTATGTACTCGTTATTATTCAGTTAATTTAGAAGTATAAAGGCTATAGGTAACTTGTGATTAGGATAAATCCCACTAAGTTTTCTACCCATATCCAAATTGTAAAAGAGTCCCATCGGAGGAACAGTTCCTACTCTGAAAAGGTAACCTGCAGCCTAACGGCTCTTTTTCTCCGGGAGACTCCCAAGAGTCCTTAACCGTTGCATGTTGTGATGAGGTAAGTTGATCGTTTTCACTCTAACTCCACTACCTAATTCACTCTATAAATACACTTCTTCTTCCTCATTATTCTTTTACATTGTTTATCAATTAAAACTATCACAATTTCAGAAAGAGTAGTAAATTATTTGTTAATTCGAATTGCAAAAATGTCTCTTGCTTCTGATAATTCTTCAACTGCACCTATTGATGAAGAGCCACAAAATCTTAATCCTCCCTCACCCATGGAAACCACTAACCTAAACCCTGAAATCCCTGAACCAATCCTAGACGTACCTGAACCTGAAATTCAGGGGGAAGGACCAGTTCCCACGGCTGAATCAATTGTTGAGCAGGTTGAGGATTTATCTCGTGCTATGGTGTTGTATCAGTATCAGGTAAACTTCACCTACCCTTTGAATGTTGTTATAGACGAGGAAGAAAAGGGAGAGGGTTCTGAGGCTGCTCTTGAGGGGGAACCTATTAGGAGTTTGGAAGCACCCATGCATGGGTCATCGGGGTCTCCAAAGGCTGCTTTTAGAGCACTCATGGAGAATGTGATAGATGTTGAGGAGGCTATAAGTGATAATGACAGGCCCCTGGTGGATTTGATCAACATTAGGAGTCTGAGAAGAAAATTGGCTAGAAAGGGACCCATTGATGACCATGTGACTGCTGAAATTGCTGCTAAGTTGAAGAAAATAGGTGACAGTTACAAGCCTGGAAATAAAAAAAAAGTTGAAAGTTCCTCCAAGGCAAAAGGACCTGTTCCTTCTTCCTCAACCCCTGCTTCTAGGGTTAGGAGGATAAGGAGTGCTGCTAAAGCTGCTGACAAACAACTAGCTGCTGCCTTGGAAAGGAGCAAAAAAGGGAAAGGAAAACAGGTGGTTGAAGAGGAAGAAGTGGATGATATTGATCTTGCTGATTTTTCTGAGGATGATGAGATGGTAGATGCTGAGGAGGTGGTGCCTCTGTCCAAGAAAAGAAAAGTTCCTGAGAGAAGGGTAACAAGAATTCTACAGGAACTGCTCCATCAAAGAAGATAGGATTACTACCTCTGTCAATGACAATGTAATTATGTTTGATACAAGGGAACTTGGTGAGCTGCTGGGGATTCCTGCTACTGGCTATGACAGTTATGTGAAGAAGGTTTGGCCTGACTTGACAAACTTGCCTACTGATCTGGAGATCATTAGGAAGTTTGCTGAGAATGATGGGGAAGAGAAACCCAGAGCTGTGCAGAAGAGTGAGATGTACCCACAACACCAAGTATTATTCGAGTTTGTGAACAAGATTGTGATGCCAAGGCAAGAGAAAAGAGGAGTTGCCAGTTTCATGGACCTGGTCCTTATGGAACTGTTGGACACTGAAAAGCAGATCAACTGGCCCAGCTTTATGATCCACCTGATAAAAAGGGTGATTGCTGGGAAGAGAAAGCACTCCTTGCCGTTTGGTTTCATCCTGGTTGATCTATTTGCAAAGTTGAAGATTTCCTTGGAAGGGGTTGTAAAGGCTACAAAGAAGGAAAAGTTTGGCTGTGCCACATTGATAAGCTGTGATTTGCCAGTTCAGGCTGATCCTCCACAGGCTGGTGTTGGGAGGCAGCCATTGAACAACAAAGTGTGGGCACTTAGGCAACAGGTTGCTATTCAGGCTGCTGAGATAGCAAGGTTGGAAGAGGAGAAGAATTACTGTAAGGCAGAGGCCTCAAAGGCAAAGGAGACCAATGAGGGAATGCTAAAGCAGATGTTTGATTTGCTGAACAAGTCTCAGGGACCTGGTCCTTCCATATCCTGACCACCTTAGCCTTTAGCCATCTTTTGTCTAGTGGGATCTAGCCTAGTCTAGTGCCTTAGCCTTTTTCTTCTTTAGTCCTTGGATAATTCTGTAGTACTTGCTTGTATCCCCTGATTTCATCGTTTGATTTATTGAATTGTCTTTGATGGCTAATATCATTCTCTTGCAGTTGCTTTAATATGATTTATGTTTGCATTTTGAGTTGCCTCAATGGCCATGTTCTGATTAATTCTAACACTTGGGTTATATTTTTTATGCAACCTTTTCAATGATGCCAAAAGGGGGAAGAGTAAGTTGATTTTGCATGAAGTTATACCTAATTGAACAATCTGTTCCTTAATGATGAATTAATTCTCCACTGATTGAGTGTGTTTTTGAGCTTAAGTTGTACTTCAGGACATTAATGATATGCAGCTATGCTTATGAATTTGTCATCATCAAAAAGGGGGAAATTGTTAGCTTGGATAAGCTTGGAGTTTTGACTGATAACTGAGGAACGGATTCAAAGGACCTGTTCCTTTGAATCACTGCAGCAGAATAGATAATTCATGCAAAATTGTTTAAGCTGATATTATTATTTATCCTAAAACTGACGTATATCTTGATAATTATGCAGGTCTAAACGGATACGAAAAGATTGCATAAACAAAGGATAAAGGATAGAAGATCCGGATTCTAAAGAGTAGAATCCAATTAGGACTCAAACTCAAGGGAGCTTTGGAGTTCTAATTCTTCAAAACTTCTTGGCTGCTGGACCTATAAAACGTGGAGCATATCAGCCATAGAAGAGTACACAAATATAGAGAGCATCGAGCAAAAGCTGAGAAGAGTTATTAGCTTATTTGTATAATCAGTTAGCTACAGTAGAACTAAGTTAGAACCTGTTCCTTAGATTGAATCTTGTAAAAGTTCAAGTCTTAGCTCAATTGTAGTAAGCAAAAATCGAGTTGTAAACTTTCTGGTTCAAGTCGTGGACTTGACACAACTTCACTGATCGTGAGAAAGATCACTAAAGGATTAGAGTTAGTCCTAGGCTAGTAAGAGTGAGTCTTGTAACCAAGTGGGTCTTTTTACATAGTGAAGTTGAAATCCTACTTGAGAAGTTGGTCGTAGTTTTTTTATCCCGAGTCAAGGGGTTTTTCCACGCTAATATCTGGTGTTCAATTACTTACAGTTTTAATTCCGCATATCGTATAGTAAAGGAACACATTTTAAGGAACTGGTCCTTAAACAGTAAAGTGGTGTAATCGTGGGAAATAACAGATATGTTATTTCTTTCCTGAAGGCAAAACGGATGATGGATAAAGGGTGTTTAGCGTATCTTGCCATGGTTCGAGATACCACTGTGGAGATTCCATCTCTTGATTCTATTCCTGTCGTTAGGGAGTTCCCTGATGTGTTTCCAGATAATTTGCCAGGACTTCCTCCTGATCGAGAGATCGAGTTTGGCATTGATACAGTGCCAGGGACTCAGCCTATTTCTATCCCTCCTTATCGTATGGCCCCATCAGAGTTGAAGGAGCAGTTGCAAGATTTGCTTGATAAGGGGTTCATCAGGCCGAGTATTTCTCCGTGGGGTGCTCCTGTTCTATTCGTGAAAAAGAAAGACGGGACTATGCGGATGTGTATTGATTATCGTCAGCTAAATAAGGCCACCATCAAGAATAAGTATCCCTTGCCTCGCATTGATGATTTGTTTGATCAGTTGCAGGGTGCCAAATTCTTTTCTAAGATCGATCTGCGATCTGGTTATCATCAGCTAAAGATTCACGAGTCAGATATCTCGAAGTCTGCTTTTAGGACTCGTTACGGCCATTATGAGTTCCTAGTTATGTCTTTTGGGCTGACTAATGCCACTGCAGCCTTTATGGATCTCATGAACCGGGTGTTTAAACCATTCCTTGATTCCTTTGTCATTATCTTCATTGATGATATTCTTATTTATTCTCGTAGCCGCGAGGAGCATGATTATCATCTGAGGGTGGTTCTTCAGACCCTCTGTGATCGTAAGTTGTATGCCAAGTTCTCGAAATGTGAGTTTTGGCTTGATTCTGTAGCATTTTTGGGTCACGTAGTATCTAGTGAAGGTATCAAGGTTGATCCGAAGAAGATTGAAGCTGTGCAGAAATGGCCTCGTCCTACTACTCCGATGGACATTCGCAGCTTCCTTGGATTGGCAGGTTATTATCGGAGGTTTGTGGAGAAGTTCTCCACTATTGCAGCTCCCCTAACTCGCCTGACGCAGAAGGCGGTTCAGTTTCGATGGTCCGATGAGTGTGAGGCCAGCTTCCAGAAGCTTAAGGCCTTATTGACTTCAGCTCCAGTGTTATCCCTTTTTTCGGGCACCGGTGGATTCGTAGTTTATTGTGATGCATCTCCTGTGGGCCTTGGTTGTGTTCTTATGCAGCACGGGAAGGTAATTGCTTATGCTTCCAGACAGTTAAAGCTAAATAAGAAGAATTATCCGACTCACGATTTAGAATTGGCAGCTGTGGTCTTTGCTTTGAAGATATGGAGGCATTACCTTTATGACGAGCCGTGTGAGGTGTATACAGATCATAAGAGTTTGCAGTATCTTCTCTCTCAGAAAGATCTTAACGGCCGACAGCGGAGATGGCTTGAATTGATTAAACATTATGATCTCACTATCCATTATCATCCTGGGAAGGCGAACGTGGTAGCAGATGCTTTGAGCAGGAAGTCCATGGGCAGCATGGCTTTTCTTTATGCTGACATGAGACCATTGGCCCGAGAATTGCAGTCCCTTGGCGACTTTGGCGTGAGATATCTTCTTCCAGACTCCAGTAGAGTCTTAGCGTGTATTGCAGCTTAGTCTTCCTTAGTCAGTCAGATTAAGGGAAGACAGTTCGAGGATCCTCATCTGCAGGAATTGCGTGGTCGTGTCCTAAGTGAAGGAGTTCCCTCCTTCGAGCTTGATTCAGATGGAATTCTTCGGTTTAATGGTCGACTCTGTGTTCCTGATGTTGGGGATTTGAGGCAGTCAGTGCTCAGTGAAGGTCATAGCTCGCGTTATTCCATTCGTCCTGGTATTACAAAAATGTATCAGGACCTCCGAGAGCTATATTGGTGGAAGGGGATGAAGAGAGATGTATTTGATTATGTATCTCGTTGCTTGAACTGTCAGCATGTTAAGTTCGAGCACCGGAGACCAGCAGGGTTAGCTCAGGCATTGCCCATTCCCGAGTGGAAGTGGGAGCACATCACGATGGATTTTATAGTTGGTCTGCCAAAGACCCTGCGGCACCACGATTCAGTCTGGGTCATTGTCGACAGACTGACTAAATCAGCTCACTTTATCCCGGTAAAGACTACTGATTCAGCTCCGAGATTGGCTCGGATTTTCATTGAGAAAGTGGTTAGGCTGCATGGTACTCCTGAATCTATTATCTCAGATCGTGGTTCCCAGTTTACTTCTCAGTTCTGGCAGTCTTTTCAGAGAGAGTTGGGGACCCAGGTGCAGCTTAGCACAGCATTCCATCCTCAGACTGACGGTCAGTCCGAGCGGGTTATTCAAATTTTAGAAGAAATGTTGAGAGCTTGTGCATTGGACTTCGGGGGTTACTGGGATGATCATTTGGCGTTAGCGGAGTTCTCTTATAATAATATCTATCAGTCTTCTATTCAGATAGCACCATTTGAGGCCTTATACGGTCGTCGATGTCGTTCTCTTATTGGCTGGTTTGAGTCTCGACATGTCGAGGTGATGAGTTCAGATATGGTTCGTCAGACTCTTGAGGTTGTTCGTGTTATTCAGGATCGTTTACGGACCGCCCAGAGTAGGCAGATTTCATATTTGAACCGGAGGAGCCGAGAGTTAGAGTTCGAGGTCGGGGACATGGTATTTCTGAAAGTGTCACCGATGCGAGGTGCAAAGAGATTTGGCAGGAAAGGAAAGCTTAGTCCCAGGTTCATTGGCCCTTTCCGTATCGAGAAGCGTATTGGTAAGGTAGCTTATTGGCTCGACTTGCCAGCGTCTATGCCAGTTCACCCAGTTTTTCATGTATCGATGCTTCGAAAGTGTATCCGAGATCCTTCCGAAGTGATCGAATTAGACCCCGCTCAGCTAGATGTGAATCTGGCTTACGAGGAGTTCCCAGTTGCTATAGTAGCGCGTGATATCCGGAAGCTTCGTTCGAAGCAGATTTCGATGGTTCGAGTTTGACGGAATAATCGTCCACATGAGGAGGACACTTGGGAGCTTGAGTCCAGTATGCATGAGAGGTATCCTTACCTCTTCGACGATTCAGGTTCGAACTTGATCTTTAAAGCCTTAAAGTTCTAATCACTGTATATGATTTTGGTTTCATAATAAATGTCATTGAAAATTCGTGTAAGCATTCTCATTAGAGGTGTGAAATCTATTTTAGACTCTTGCTCGTTCGAGGACGAACGAGAGTCTAAGTGGAGGAGAATGAAACGACCTCGGTCAGTCGTTTTGAAAGTTAGGACTCTGATTGGCGTACCGATAATTTTAAATTATTTGTAAGATCCATAAGGACCTGTCTGTAAAATTTGAGCTAAATCAGACCTCGTTTGGTAGGCATCGGAAGAAAGTTTCAGTATTTATTGTCAATAAATATTAAAAAGAGATTTTTGAGCTCGGTTTGGGCGAATGAGCTCCGATTCGAAATCCGAAAGCACCGTTAGGTTCGTAAGATTATTTGTGACTTTTGTGACTTTTCAAAAGTGAATTTCGATGTTGTTCGGCTAGTTTCCGCAAAAATGCCGAAAGTTAAATAATTTGACTTTTTTCCTTTAAATTTGCATCTTGAGTTTCGGGAGTCCGATTTGAGATCCGTCTTCGTGAGTATGTTACATATATTTTGTATAGCTTACTTGAAAAATTTGGGATCATTGCGACTTCTCTAGGGTTCTATTTTAATTTTAATCGTCGTAGCGAATTTTAAAAAATTAAAAAAAAAATAATAATTAAGTATGTCGGTCAGCTAAGGGATTTTAATCCCTTAACTTAGCAATAAATGTACAGAAACATTGGAGCAAAAATAGCAGAGAAGAGAAAAATTAGAAAAAAGGAGAGGAAAAAGGGAAAAAGAGGTGGAAAAATAGTGGAATTTCTACCCCAAATCTCCAGGTAATGATGTTAACTCATTATCTTAGCTTATTACATGTGTTTGAATATATTTTTACGGTAAAAATAGGGATATTAGACATCGCCCTAATGACGTAAATTAATAGTTTAAAGGGTCAATTGGACCCCGATGATGGAAATGATTATATATTCGTACTCAGTGAGTTATGAGCAACATATAAATATAATTTATTTAGGGTTTGGTTATGGGACTTTGAACCCTGCATATAGGCCTGGCCTGCGTATTGCGTATACGAATAGGGTATCAGGTTCCTAACTGGATTGCCCTAAAACATAAGGAATGAAGCCTTTAGCTTTATTTGATATAATTTTTCTGCTTATTGAATAGAAAGAGATCGTTTGGCAACCAATACAAAGGAAAAAGCAGTGGTTGAGTAACAGGATTAGCTTTCGAATACGGTAAGTGTTTATATCCATTTCTTTGGAGGCACTTGGCCTCGTGGATTTTCTACCACGTGTTCCTTACGTGTGTAGCTGCCGATAGGCGTACTCATTACGCCTTAGCTTTGGATTTACATTCTATATTATATATTATGTCCTGTTATTGCTATTGCATTGGGAATCTGAGTATTGTACTTTGGCTTGGAGTTGGCATCTACTTCCCGGCTGTCGATGAGAGTCCTGTGCCGGTGAAGGGTTATTATTGCATCACATTGCATTCATATGCATTACATTGCATATCATACTGAGTGCAGGAGTATTCCGCCTCAGCTTTATATTTTATCGGGTGCAGGAGTATTCCGCCCCAGGAGAGTACAGGAGTATTCCGCCTCTGGTTTTGGTTTATATTATATCGGGTGCAGGAGTATTCCGCTCCAGTTGGTTAGCAGATTGGATTCCCCTCGAATGCAGGAGTATTCGGCTTCGGGATGGGATTATGGGCACATGTGACCCTTTGCATCTCATTTCATTTCACCTCATTCCATTTAATTTCATACTATTGTGTAGATTTTTTTTGTACATGAATATTGTTCTGCTTATATGTGCATTGCTTATTTGTTGATTGTCATCTGGTTCCGTTTTCCTTACTAGCATATCTATTTTTCGAGGTTGCTAGTTTGTTCACACTTATTGAGTCCTCATGACTCACCCCCTATTTGTCCTTGTATTTTCTTTTAGTTCGACAGATTCTGCACCAGGACCCAGCCAGTCGCGCCGTGATTAAGGAGTAGTACGTTCTCAGCTGTCTACGGTGAGCCATCCTGTTCATTGAGGCCACCAACTTAAGATATTACAGTTTTCCTTACTTTTGCTCCCTTCGAGAGATGTGTATATCTTTTGGCCTTCTTAGATGTATGATCTGGAAACCTTTAAAATTGTGTATTCTGGGTAGTTAGTTGTATTATTCAGACAGCTTGTACGTTTGTCTATCCTTAAGAGTTATCTTATGTTATTAAAATTTGGTTCATTTTCATTTCAAGGTAATTCTTTGCAATTTATATCGATTCTATTAATAGGGTTCGCCCGACAGGTTTAGGGGAGGTGGTCGGGTGCCCGCACGGCCTAACCGAGAATTCGGGTCGTGTCAGAAACACAGTTTGGCTTATGGTTTCTTGTTGACACCTGTGCTGGAGTACTTCAGTGTTCCACTTGGTGAGCCTCACATTCAAAAGCCTAAAGACTTTTTTGGCAAAAACTTCTAGACTTCCTGTTTCTACTATAAGGACCAGAAAACCCATAAATCACAAAGAAATCAAAGAAGGTTGTGGATGTGGATGATTCAAGCAGTGGTGAAGATGAAGACAAGGATGAGCATGCTGAAGAACTCTCTTGTGAAAGTTTTGGGGAGTTGCAGAGTGAGGTCGATAGGTTTAAGCAACAATTGGAGTTGAGGGAGAAGGAGATTGCTAGGCTTACTATTCAGAAATGACAGAATTGAAGTTGCCTTGGTGGTGAAGAGGAGAACCAACTCCAGGAATATTGCAACTCTTGTTCAACATTTCAATCTTAACCCCTGAATTCATCAATCCAATTTCTTTTGCCCTTCACCCTAGCTTATAGGTGTTTACGCTTAAGACAATTTTTTAAGTGACTAATTTTGGTTCACCTGAGTGTGAACTTTGAATGATTTTTTAAACTGCCTGTTTTCTTTATATGTTAAGTATTGCTTAGTAGTTCTTTTATTTTTGGGCCCTCAGCTGTTTCTCTATGGCTAATCTTGCATATTGTGCTTTCTATCTTGGCTTTAGACTAGAATTCTGAAACGGATTTGTCTTTAGAGGTGTTGCATCTTTTTTACTATGCCAAAAGGGGGAAGAGGTCCCCAACCACACTGGTTTGTCATCATCAAAAATGGAGAATTTGTTGGTATATGATTTTGATGATTGACAAACCTGAGGAACAAGTAAAGAAGACCAGGTTCACTAAATTGTGGGTGGTGTTGCATCTAGGAGGAACTCTGATGGAGAATGTATTAAGGCCTGGACGTGCGAGTAGAGGAGGCCTTAATTGAAAGTCAATTATGTGCAGCTCTTATTATGGAAGGAGTCTAGGTAGAACACGACGCTTGGACATATGAGGAAGAAGTATTATAGTGGAGATATTCTATTAGGACTAGGAGATGCGAGAAGCAAGTAAAACCTATGAGCCACACGTATATAAGCTTAATGAGAGATATAGTCGTGTCATTCATTTTCACTTGGAGAAAAGCTATAAAAGCAATTTCTGAGAAGTGAGTGCATTTGGAGAACATCAGTTAAAGAACCAAGTAGATATCAGTTTCAGTTTTAATTCATTAATTGTTAATTGTTTGATATGGAATTATATTCCTAATTGTGCTTTTTGAACTATTTTGTTAGGACATCTTGCGAACGTTTTGAGTAGTTCATTTAAACTAGAGTCTAGTTTGATTGAATTTAGGGCTAGAGTTTCAATCCTTGGTTATTAGTTTGTAACCTAACATTCCCGTATTCTAATAAAGTGTTTCAAAATCCTAGATCTGGGTCGTGATTTTTGCTCTCTTGAGCAATGAGATTTTTTACGTAAAATATCGTGTGCAAGTTTACCTTCTGGGTGTTAAATTGATTTTATTAAAATATAACCTGTTTCACCGTTAAGCATTAGGCAGTGTCATTAGTCATCCACCCCTCTAGTGTCACTTGGGGTGCACCAAGTCTACCATGGAAATTGTCAAAACACTACAAGAACACGTACTAGCTATTTCACTTCAATTGGTTCTTCATTTGCTCCTTTTGAATCTTGATACCTATCTTTCTTTTTGCAATGGGACAAATTTGAGGATAAGTACGATGTCACTTCACTTGTTGTTGCTACAATGTTAGAAAACTTTGGGATTATGCCAAAAGGGGGAAGAGGTCCCCAACCACACTGGTTTGTCATCATCAAAAATGGAGAATTTGTTGGTATATGATTTTGATGATTGACAAACCTGAGGAACAAGTAAAGAAGACCAGGTTCACTAAATTGTGGGTGGTGTTGCATCTAGGAGGAACTCTGATGGAGAATGTATTAAGGCCTGGACGTGCGAGTAGAGGAGGCCTTAATTGAAAGTCAATTATGTGCAGCTCTTATTATGGAAGGAGTCTAGGTAGAACACGACGCTTGGACATATGAGGAAGAAGTATTATAGTGGAGATATTCTATTAGGACTAGGAGATGCGAGAAGCAAGTAAAACCTATGAGCCACACGTATATAAGCTTAATGAGAGATATAGTCGTGTCATTCATTTTCACTTGGAGAAAAGCTATAAAAGCAATTTCTGAGAAGTGAGTGCATTTGGAGAACATCAGTTAAAGAACCAAGTAGATATCAGTTTCAGTTTTAATTCATTAATTGTTAATTGTTTGATATGGAATTATATTCCTAATTGTGCTTTTTGAACTATTTTGTTAGGACATCTTGCGAACGTTTTGAGTAGTTCATTTAAACTAGAGTCTAGTTTGATTGAATTTAGGGCTAGAGTTTCAATCCTTGGTTATTAGTTTGTAACCTAACATTCCCGTATTCTAATAAAGTGTTTCAAAATCCTAGATCTGGGTCGTGATTTTTGCTCTCTTGAGCAATGAGATTTTTTACGTAAAAGATCGTGTGCAAGTTTACCTTCTGGGTGTTAAATTGATTTTATTAAAATATAACCTGTTTCACCGTTAAGCATTAGGCAGTGTCATTAGTCATCCACCCCTCTAGTGTCACTTGGGGTGCACCAAGTCTACCATGGAAATTGTCAAAACACTACAAGAACACGTACTAGCTATTTCACTTCAATTGGTTCTTCATTTGCTCCTTTTGAATCTTGATACCTATCTTTCTTTTTGCAATGGGACAAATTTGAGGATAAGTACGATGTCACTTCACTTGTTGTTGCTACAATGTTAGAAAACTTTGGGGAGGAAGAGAGGAGAATCTCTAGTCACTCAAATTTTTTTTGAATAGAAGTACGTAGAGAAAATCGTTCTTCTTAAGTTAACTCAACTTGACTCATTCAAATTGTTAATAATACAAGGCTATTTATCACTTAATAACATGTATCTACCAAGTGTGTATATGTCTTTTCATAATTTTATCTACACTTCACTTCTTTCAAAATAAATAAATATATTCACATTCTAATACATTAATCAGAAATCAAAATACTTAATATTCCAGTTCGTATAGGAATAAGTAGGATAATGTGAACAAGTTATACTTCAACACTTTTCCTTAAATTTGATTCGTCATTAACTCAGATCTAGATTTCAGTGTCATCCTCGAACTAGGAATTCCAAAAGCGTTCTTTGGTATCTCAAATTTTTCTTCGTCAACTCATCCAAGATTGCACGTCATCATTATTCTTAGGATTTTGGATGATTTTCATTGTCTTATCAGAAGACTCCTCATCTTCTTAAAAGATGTTCCTTCTTGAGCCTAGAGTTGTCATTTTTACTGATTGTGCTTCAGAAGCACATCATCAGTTTCATCAAAACTTTCCTCATCACTATTGTTCACATGTTTGGAGATTTTTCAGTAGAAAGAGTAATTCTTCATCAGTTTTATCATAACTTTCCTCTTTGCTATTGTTTTCTGTCAGGAGATTTTTCACTAGTATGACTACTTCTTTTCATCATTTTTTAAAATATTATCTTTGCACTACATATGTATAAACCTTTTTAGGTTCTACATTAGAGAATGAGTTTTAAAAGGGTCGACTTTACAATGAGCCACTTCTAGTGGTTATTTTACCATGGTTATTTTAGTCCAATAGCTAGTCATGCATCCAAATTGTTGAGAGACAATCCCTCTTCGTAGAGACTGATATCATCTACTCTGCCCTTGGGAAGAGAAGGCCATTCTGTGAAATTGGCGATGATCATAAATCTTTCAATCAATTTGTGAACCAAATAGGAAAAAGGTACCTGCGAATCCAAGTAAGTGGTGTTTTGGCATGTTCTCTTTAACTTGGCTGCAAAGAAATACTAGTTCAATGCAAAATTCTACAGTAGACCATATAATCTTGTCCTCATACATAAGTCAAATAGTTTGGATCTGTACTCTTGAGCATAAACAAACAATCTTATTCGGAACGCATAAGTAAACTCAAATTAGGTGACTGTCACTATGAACTGAAAATATCATTAATTTGTAGATATGCAGTTTTAACTCCTTCCCCACAAATGTGGAGAACAAGTTATCAGATGGAGATAATTTTTTATGAGTATATTTATTATATTTCAACTTCTTTTTCTAATGCCATAAGTCCCTTGTTAGCTCTTTTTTAAGATTTTAATTATCTTTTCAAGAAGGGAGTGAAATTATCATTATCCTACAATTACAAGAAAAACACAGGACCTACTAAACTTTGGTTCAGATGGACCTTCATTATGCTCCAAATGAAAGTTAACCAGCCATAGCTGGATCAGTGCCACCTTATCTCTGCTGCAAATACACCATAATTGTCTTTTGAGAATGATAATTAGACCTTAATTATCTATTGATCCCCCTATGATGGTCAGCAAATACTGGAAAAGTTTCTTCTTCTGTTCTCATACATCTCCAGTATGGACAAATACATTTGATAGATCCAGTTTTTGGATTCGGTCAGTCCAAAAATATCCATTGTAAAAGCTTCAATCATACTAGAGAAAGCAAAGAGATTGTAGAAAGGTAATAGTAATATCAATGTCCTAGTAAGCACTAAGTTGCCAGTTCAGTTGCAGTTTTGGAAACTCTTACCATATAAAGAAGCAACTTGGTTATAAAGATCAATAGGAATATCACCCGTCATCACCTCCCGGTTGTGGACTAAAGTTGTAATTTCATTGGCAAACGGCTATCTGTGGATACTCAAATTTACACTCCTGATACAGGAGAGAGAAAATATATTATCGAGTGATTATTAGGAATAGCCACTCATTTGTGAATGTGGTAACTCTTCTTTTTATAGTCAGAGATATATGTAATAAGAATTTTATTTGCAATACCAACATAATTTGAATAAAATTAAAAATCTCCGTCATGGACCGCATTTTTATTAATCATCCCATGACAACCCTCTGATATTAGAGAAAACAAATAAGTAAAAGAAAGATATAAAAAGTAATATCAACGTCCAATCTGGACTAGGTTACAATTCCAGTCCCAGACTGCTGTAAATGGATACTCAAAGCGGAACTCCATGCAAAGTAGAGAAAGCAAGTAAGGTTCTGGAAACCTACTTGTAGAATTTTATGACCCAAAAATTACAGACACAACATATTAACTTAATGCCTTTAAATCCAGCTTCAGTTGCCAAGGCTAGAAACTGATGTTCAGAACGCTCTTTGCCTCCAGAATTTTGAACCATCATCGTCACTTGCATAACACCAAGCACTGAGGAATCAGTATCTTGTTTAACTGGAAGAATGACCTCAACAACAATCACTTTTCCATTGTCTGGTAGAGCCTTGAAGCAGTTCTTTAGCAACTTGAGGCAATGACTATCACTCCAGTCATGAAGTATCCACTTCATTAAGATACAGAGTGTCCTTGTTAGTCGCAGCTAATAGATACTCAGTGGAAAAAGGAGAGGAGACACAAGCTTATGGAGTTGCAAAACGCAATGAATTATATCACTAATTGATTTCTGCAACTTCCATTTATCAAGTTTAAAGATTTGGCATACCTTCATAAAATTAGCTTCTCCTACCGGAACACTTTCTAACATATCTCCCCCTACATGTTCCACCCATGCGATTGTCATTACAAATTTACTTCAAGTTAAGAATTAGTAATGCATGTAAAAGCAAATCATGTATCACAACAGAGCTCTAACATATTGATTATTGATTATTGCTGAAAATGAACAGATTGTCAACACTATGTTAGGCATAGAAAACTGCATTTCCATTCTGTGTTTTTTATATTAGATAGAAGGTACATTCAAGAATTTGTTGTTTAGGTAAGTGGGAAATGATGTCCATTATCTACCGAATTCAGACAAACCGACTGTTGGTCCTCTTGAATTTTTTGGATATTAAAAATATGTTTAAAGGAGGATGGTAGAACAAGAAATTAAAAGGGCAAAAGACTCGGAACAATAAGTAGTAGAATGCTGCCACCTTGAGGAGTTCCTTGAGTTAATTAAAATTAATGCCAAGAGATTCCATGAGAAAAGCTTTTGGAGGATATGTAGTGGTCTAACCATTACAATTGTATGTAGCCTAATTGCCAGAGGACAATCTCAAGATCTATAACACAATACCACCCGAATATATTTTGAATTTTAGGATTCACAAGTAAATTTTAACAAGACTTACGAGTGTAAGAACGAGCAAGTCAAAACTTTAATAACCCCTTTAAAAAATCTTGCTGAACTTATATAGGAAAAATATTACTCAAACTTGACGATAAACGACAAAACAAGAATGGGAAGGTACAAGGATATGAAGGTGCATGTTGAACAACATGCGGCAAATCAAAATTTGTGCCCTTAATTGTGGGGTACTTAGATGTAATCATCTTGAGGTTGATTCCAAGACCACCTCCAACATCAACCAAAGTTTTAAGGTCCTCAAAACCTTTGTAGCTATCAAGTATTTTTTTCATGACTATAGTCGTGTGGTTGAGCATTGCCTTGTTGAAAACATCATTGAACCTTGGGTCTGATTTCGGGTATTCAAATGCATGTACACCATGCACCCTGTAAAATGGAACTCCTCCTTCAGGAACTGCATCTTTTAATTCGAACCTGTTATTTAATATAGATAGAGTCAGATTTAATCCCATAATTTTGTGTTGCTTCTTTTGCATTAAATAACAAGTTTAATGGTGTTTGCTTAAAAAATATAAAACCTTGTTCTGGAAAAAAAATTCAACTTTACAAAAACATAGAGCTTATCTAGATCTCAGTCACCCTTGAAATAATTTAAAGACTGAATATTCCTGCAATTCATCTAGAAGCTGTTGTAAAAACATGGAGCTTACCTTGGTCTTGGTCAACCTTTAAATTGGGTAACTAGACACTCATAGTGCAAGTCGTATTACATCATAAGTATGTACAAGAACCACTATGAAACACATTTGTAATTTTTAACCATCCATAAAATTATGAAATTACTTTGTAATCCTTAGAGCTTTAGTAATGGAGTGATCATAGGTACAAAAAGTGCTTATGACAATTTCTCATAATGTATACGTCACAAATCCTGTTAGCCTCTAGCTTGAGTTGTATTTTAAAATATTTAAGGTGACAAAAGGATCAAACAACATTTTCTGGTAGATGAGAAACCACTTTCGTCTTTCATATTTAAACACTTCAAAAAATTTAAAGCATAAACATGAATTTTAAAATTATTACTCCTATTGAAGTAATATATAGATTTGTTAGGTTATACGGAGAAGTATAAAGTCATAGACCACTGACCACATACAATTAACATAATCAAAAAGATTTAATATACAGTAAGACAAAACTTACCAGCTGTTAATGAATACTTTATCTTGAAGCAAAGCCAATAATGGGCTCAATCTTCATCACGTACCAAGAATTTACCAACAGGTGACAAACCATATAATCGTGTTGGAACACAATTTTCCTCAACAATGGAGCAAGTGAGCAACGAGCTACTAGCTAAGACATAAAGCATCCTATCTAGCATAGTGGCTGCATCTGGATTCTTGCAGCTGGGCATATGAGACACAATTTGTGAAGCTGAAAGTTGACTGTCAGCACCAGCTTTGGCTAATATTTCAAACACTTCTAATTGAACGGTTGCATGTAACACAAAAGGAAGCACTGAGGATGACATTAGTTGCATGGGAGTTATGTTGACCCTAGTGATTCTAATACTGATAGTGAGGCAGAGAGCAAGAAGAAAATGAGAGATACTGATGAGGAGGTTGACAGGGCAGCCTTCTTTGCTAGGTACCAAGTATTACCTGGAAGCATCTTGAGTGACCTGAATGAGCACAACATGAAATCTCTGCTAAGGAAGGTAGAGGATCAAGGGTGGTTGAACCTTTTTGCTAAGGAGAACAGATTTCTGTATGCTGAGGAGATGGAACCTGCACATCAGCTGCTCTTTGAATTTGTCCATAGGTTTCTGTTTCCTAGAGGGGAAAGGAATAGTGAGGCTTGTGCTCTTGACTTGACCTATATGGACCTGCTAGATAGAGGAACAAGGATCAATCTGCCTGGTCTGATCATCAGACACATAAAGAGGATTGCTGATACTGATCAAAAGCCACACGTTTTAGTGCATTCCTACATCCTGCAACAGGTCTTTGAGCACTTTGGGGTGCCCTTGGAAGATGGGAAGAAGCCAACTTTGCATCAGATGTTGGCCAGAATGTGCTGGAAAACTATTGAGTTTTTCAAGGAGAAGAGGTCATCCAAGAGGCCAGTGCAAGTCAAGCAAGAGTAGCCTGAAGAAAGTGAAGACTTTGGACCTGATGAAGCTATTGCAGCTGTGAAGGAATTGGAGCAGCATGTGTTGGATGTAGATGAAGAGAATGCTGAACTGAAAAGGCAGTTGAAGGTGAAGGATCAAGAAATTGATCGCTTGAAGATCGAGTGTCACAAGCATGAGGCCGAGCTGGTGGTAGAAAGGTCCAAGAATTCAAGGAATATTGAGGAACTTGTCAAGCACTTCAACCTGAAGACGTAAGTCCTTCCCACTTCCTTCCATGTCCTTGTCCAAATCCCTGCTTTCCTTCCCTATATGTCCCTTCCTGATGTGTGTTTTTAAGACAATCATTTGAAGTTATGTACTTAATTAGGATGTGTGTTTGTCACGCCCTCGATAATTGGTTTTAAATTTCTTTTGTCTGCATTGGGTCCTTTCTATAATATATCTGGTTCTGGTTGGGCCCTTAGCTTTATTCTTGTGTGCTCAGTTGACTTGATTGTCTTGTACTCTATACTGGATAATACTGACTTGTTCTTGTAGGATTTTGAATCTTTTCGATGATGCCAAAAAGGGGAAGAACTAAATGTTAGGTGGTGTTTATGACCTAACTCATCTGTTTTAAATTTTTCAAATGTATTTTTGCTTCTGTGTTTTTGGTGTTTTTTGTATGTCCGGGTTCTTTGGCAATATTTGTTTGTCATCATCAAAAAGGGAGAAGTTCTTGAGCTAAATGTTTTGAAGAATGACAAATGAAGGATCTAGTAGTTCTGGAGGAGAACTTGCTCCTTATAAAGAAGGGCACGACTGATCGAAAAGATTATGGAATGTAAATCCTTGTAGAACTAGGAATAGTTGGCGCGTGAATTATTATGCATCCTAGTCAGCTAAAAGAGGTTGTGCCATGGCTGTGTCTTTGAAGTATGAATAAGAGTTGGAGTCAAACAAGGAAAAAGTTACAGGAAATCTTGTCTTGCCAAAATTACAAGGTTTCCTTGTGTAATGCGACTAGGGTTTTGAAGACCTTATAAAAGCTAGTAATTGAGGCAGCCGATATCCAGTTATTCACAAAGAGAGTTGAGAGCAATACAAAGGCAATCCAATAACTTTCAAAGTGACTTAACTGTTGAAGACAACCGTTGAAGGATACGTATTTGAACTTAGATATCCAATCTACGTTCTTGTTTTGAAGTTGTCATAGTTTGTGCTATCATTGTTTTTACCTACGTGCTTAATTTAGAAGCAACTGTAATAGGTGAACCATTGTGAGATTACTTTGTAAAGCTAGAGTTTAGCTTTGTTGAGTGATTAGGGTCTAGAGTGTAGCCCCTTGGTTACAGAGTTTTGTAATCTTAAACATGCTCGTTTTGTAAGTGAATTGGTTTGAAAATCTCAAAGTGTGGGTCATGGTTTTTCTCCCTTGAGCAAGGAGTTTTCCACGTAAAATCACCGTGTTCTTTAAGTTTGAAATTTGTATATATTGTGGTGTTTGTAGTTGAAAACTATCACGACAAGAACTAGGTTCTCCGCGATAAGAATCTAGTTCTTCGATGAAAATAAGAGGACACTATTAAACCCCCTCCCCCTTCTAGTGTCCATAGGAGGTTCTAAGAGTATAAAAAGTACTACCTTATATCTGCGGAAACACACCTTAATAGTCTTTTGAGAATGATAAATACACCTTAATTACTTGTTGATCCCCCTATGATGGTCAGCAGATACTGGAAAAGTTTCTTCCTATGCTCTTATACATCTCCGGTATGGACAAATATATTTGATATATCCAGTTTTTGGATTCGGTCAGTCCAAAGATATCCATTGTAGAAGCTTCAATAATACTAGGGAAAGCAAAGAGACTGTAGAAAGGTTATAATGATATCAATATCCTAGTCTGCACTAAGTTGCCAGTTCAGTTGCAGTCTTTGAAACTCTTATCATATGGAGAAGCAACTTGGTTAAAAAGATCATTAGGGCTATCACCACCTCCCGGTTGTGGACTAAAGATGCAGTTTCATTGGCAAATGGCTATCCGTGGATACTCAAATTTTACTCTCCTGTACAGGAGAGAGCGAACATGTTATCGAGTGATAATTAGGAATAGCCAAGTCCCAATTAAGACTAAGTTGCCTGTTTAGTTCCAACTCATTTGTGGATGTGGTAACTCTTCTTCTAATAGTCATAGAAACATGTAATAAGAATTTTATTTGCAATACCAACATATATAATTTGAACAAAGTTATAAATCTCTGTCATGGACCGCATTTTTATTAATCCTCCAATGACAACCCTCTCATACTAGAGAAACAAACAAGTACATGAAAGATATAAAAAGTAATATCAACGTCCAATCTGGACTAGGTTACAATTCCAGTCTGGATTGTTGTAAATGCTCAAAGTGGAAACCCTATGCAAAGTAGGGAAAGCAAGCAAGGTTATGGAAACCTACTTGTAGAATTCCATGACCCAAAAATTACAGACACAACATATCAGCTTAATGCCTTTAAATCCAGCTTCAGTTGCCAAGGCTGGAAACTGATGTTCAGAACGCTCTTTGCCTCCAGGATTTTGAACCATCATCGTCAAGTCACATTGCGTAACACCAAGCACTGAGGAATCAGTATCTGGTTTAACTGGAAGAATGGCCTCAACAACAATCACTTTTCCATTGTCTGGTAGAGCCTTGTAGCAGTTCTTTAGCAACTTGAGGCAATGACTATCACTCCAGTCATGAAGTATCCACTTATTAAGATACAGAATGTCCTTGTTAGTCGTAGTTTATAGATACTCAGTGGAAAAGGAGAGGAGACACAAGCTAATGGAGTTGCAAAATGCAATGAATTATATCACTAATTGATTTCTGCAACTTCTATTTATTTATTTAGTTATTGAAAAATTTGGCATACCTTCATAAAAATAGCTTCTCCTTCTGGAACACTTTCAAACATATCTCCCCCAACGTGTTCCACCCCTGCAATTGTCATTGCAAATTTAGTTCAGGTTAAGAATTGGTAATGCATGTAAAAGAAAATCATGTATCACAACAGAGCTTTCACATGTTGATTATTGCTGAAAATGAACAGATTGTCAATACCACGTTAGGCATAGAAATTGCATTTCCTTCCTATATTTTTTATTTTACATAGCAGATACATTCAAGAGTTTGTTGCTTAGATAAGTAGGAAATGGTGTCCATTATCTTCCGAATTCAGACAAACCGCCTGCTGGCCCTCTTGAATTTCTTGGATATCAAAAATATGTTTAAAGGAGGATGGTAGAACAAGAAATTAAAAGGCCAGAACAATAAGTAGTAGTATGCTGCCACCTTGAGGAGTTACTTGAGTTACCATTAATGCCAAGAGATTTCACGAGAAAAGCTTTAAGAGGATATGTGTGTGGTCTAATCATTACAAATGTATGTAGCCTAATTGCCTAACTTGAGTAAAATTTAGGGGACAATCTTAAGAATCTGATAACATAATATACCACCCCGAATATGTGATCGAAATTTAGGATTCAATAGTGGACTTTAATTGAACTTGCGAGTGTAAGAACGAGCAAGTCAAAATCTTAATAACCCGTTTGAAAATTCTTGCTGAAATTATATGGCACAAATATTACTCAAACTTGACGATAAACGATAAAACAAGAATGAGAAGGTACCAGGATAAGAAGGAGCATGTTGAACAACATGCGGCAAATCAAAATTAGTGCCCTTAAGTGAGGGGTATTTAGATGTAATCATCTTGAGGCTAATTCCAAGACCACCTCCAACATCAACCAAAGTTTTTAGGTCCTCAAAACCTTTGTAGTTGTCAAGTATTTTCTTAATGACTATAGTCGTGTGGTTGAGCATTGCCTTGTTGAAAACATCATTGAACCTTGGGTCTGATTTTGGATATTCAAATGCATGTACACCGTGCACCCTGTCAAATGGAACTCCTCCTTCAAGCACTGCATCTTTTAATTCGAACCTGTAATTTAATATAGATAGAGTCAGATTTAATCCCATACTTTTGTGTTGCTTCTTTTGCATTAAATAACAAGCTTTATGGTGTTTGCTTAAAAAATATGAAACCTTCTTCTGGAAAAAAAAGTTCTAACTTTACAGAAACATAGAGCTTATCTTGATCTTATCTATACAGAATGTTCCTGCAACTAATTTAGAAGCTGTTGTAAAAGCATAGAGCTTATCTTGACCTTGGTCAACCTTAAAATTGGGTAATTAAGACACTCATAGTGTAATTTGTATTACATCATAAGTATGTACAAGAACTGCTGTGAGTTGCATTTGTAATTTTTACAAGGCAACTCACCTTAACCATCCATAAAATTCTGAAATTACATTGTAACGCTTGAGCTTTAGTAATTGAGTGGTCATGGGAACAAAAAGTGCTTATAAAGGGTTTTCAAATGTATGTCAACTTGAGCCAATTACACGAATCCAGTTAACCTCTAATTTGAGTTGTATTTTAAAATACTTAAGGTGAGAAACGTTCAAACAACATTTTCTGGTAGATGAGCAATCACTTTCATTTTTCATATTTAAACACTTCAAAAAAATTTACAGCATAAATATGAATTTTAATATTATTACTCCTATTGAAGTAAATATATATTTGTTAGGTTAATACTTACTAGTATAGAGTCATAGACCACATACAATTAACATAACACAATCAACAAAATTGAATATACAGTAAGACAAAACATACCAGCTGTTGACGAATACTTTATCTTGAAGCAAAGCCAATAATGGCCCCATGGACGCACCATCTTCATCACGTACAAAGAATTTACCAACTGATGACAAACCATAGAGTCGTGTAGGAATACAATTTTCCTCAACAATGGAGCAAGTGAGCAACGAGCTACTAGCTAAGACATAAAGCATCCTATCTAGCATAGAGGCTGCATCAGGATTCTTGCAGCTAGGCATATGACACACAATTTGTGAAGCTGAAAGTTGAGTGTCAGCACCAGCGTTGGCTAATATTTCAAACACTTCTAATTGAACTGTCGAATGTAACACGAAAGGAAGTACTGACGATGACATTAGTTGCATGGCATATGTACAATTCCGCTCTTCTTCTGATTGAGTTGGTAATTGGGTGTTTGCTGAGGAGCCCATAGCTGAAATCTAGAGAATAGAATTAACTATACTTAGTAAGAGTTTATATGATCTTCTAAACTAATTTTATCTGGTACTATGCTTTCCTTTTAGAGTTTATATCATTCATGTACACTGGTGTTGGTGCCTTTTTTTAAGTATATCAGTTGGCACTTGTCAACTATTCGTCATCATTGCTTTTCTTGGTGGAATATTGGTTGAATGTCTGGTTCTCCTTTTTTTCATTTTCAAAGGCATAGCTTTTTTTTTTTTGGGTAATTATACAATATTCGGTACTATTTGGTCTGATTGATATATGATCGTGTCGTATAGGATCAATTAAAGAAGAAAGAACTTTCTATTATAGTAGTTTCGTGTTAATTAAACCTATTTAAAGATGGAATATTAATTAAAATCTGTCCAGTCTCCTTTTTTTTTTCCTTCGCTTGCATAGTTTTTTTTCCCCTTATAACTATTTGATATCTACTAGCTCATTAGTGCAGATTTTGCGCCGCGCAAGCTCATTAAACCTTCTGGAAACGTAATCGCTTGGATTTGTGGTAGGTTGAAATCTGTCATATTATTGCAAATTATTGCCTTTTCTAGTAAAAGTTAGTGAACAACGAGGTCCACTAGAAAGTGGATTTAGCCACTTAACATGTGCAACTTTGGTGGTTTTGCTGGCTTCTTTGGTCTACACGACAATCAGCCTGCATTTTCGTCATACTTTCCTCATATAATATGCCTTCTTCGCCTAACCAGCCCATAAACATATAATTAGTTGATTGACTGTAAAAGCAAGTAAAAAAACTTCGTGTTTTATCTTTGACTTTTAATGTAAAAAGAGAACGATACGGTTACAGGTACACTTCTATAAAATTATCGCTGAAAACGCAAGAAAGAGTCTTCATTTGGACATTTGTTTTATTTTTCTAATCTTTTTGTTTGGTATTATATAGGAAGAGATTTCGAGCTGTCGCACTAAACATAGTTTAGGATAGTTTTTTTTTTTTTTTTTTTTCTCTAAATGTAACCAAACGCTGGTCAGAGTAATCCTGGTAATTTTATTAATTTGTTCTTTATAAAAGCTGACTAGGCTTGAGAAGGTGACACGTGTCTTCCACGTGGCACGAACAGACTTTTCAACGGACAGACACCCAACGGGCAGAGGAGCATCACGAACAGACCTAAAGAAGTTACGAAGCATCTCAACGGTCAACACGACTTAAATGAGCAGTAATTAGTATGATCACCCACGATCAACCTATTAATGACAATTAACCCAGCGGCTTTAACTCCAACGGATAGGTGACCGGCAGTTACTTATCCCAACGGATCCACGCCCAGCGGTTACAGAAATCTCAACGGGTGCCCACCAGACTTATAAATAGCACCCGCCTTAGTCGATTATGTAATCTAAAACTTCATATCTGAAATATCAAAAATACTCTCTCTCTCTCGAGATCTTGCTCAGTTATTCTCTTTGATCTTGTTTAGTTCACTGCTGTATTCACCTGAAGGGCAGTCGATATCGAAGAACTCTCCCCGAGGACGAGTGATACGATACGGTTTCTTCTCTTTTGTTTACATTTTGCATATTACTTTTTAACTCATACGAGCATATTGTTATCATCTCAGTTTATCATATAGACTCTTAATCTCAGCTGTTGACCGTGACCCCACAAATACAAATTTAATTGTTAATTTGCCTAAAATCAGATCTAGGTTAAACAATTTGGCGACCACAGTGGGAGCCGGTCAATAAGCATTCGTAGGTTAATAGTTTATCTTTGCTATTATCTCCGCTTTTGTCTATCCTTTTTGCTTTACAATTAACATGGCAGAAAGCAACTCCCAACAAACTGTCGTAGGTGGGGAGCAGGTAAGCACTCCTTCACTCCATCTTGATTATTCTCCTGATTATTCCACCGATTACTCTCCCGACTATTCGTCCGATGGGCGGAAGCAATCTTCCCAAGGATCGGTCAGGCCACGATACAGGCGGATGCGCTTTCAGAGTGCTACTCCACCTAGGAGACGGCGCCATAGGAGTCTCTCCCCTGGCCGAGGGAACCTCCAAGAATACTTTTTGCTTTTATGCAGGAACAGGCTGAAGTAAACCGTGGAATAAACGAGGCACTCACCTCTCTCTGTAGAAGCAACCCTTCAGCTGCGAGAGTCGAAGCTACAGTGCCTGGTCGTGACGCACCATCTTCACATACCTCAAGGCAAGGCGGAGAGCGAAACAATGGTGGAACCATAGATCCTACGACCCAAGACAATCAAAATCAGAATGGAGGGTCCATAGAGCCAACGGATGTGAGCCTTGTTGTGGAAGCCCTCACCAAACAATTCAAGGAAAGCCAGGAAGCACTTCAGAAGTCCCTCCATGAGAGAATCGATCAGATACCCGGTGCTTCACCCACACTGAAGAAGGTTGATGTCCATCGTTATTCACAACGACCCTGGAAGAAGGAGGCAGCCCCAAAAGCGATACCTAAAACGTTTAAAATGCCAAACATCCCTAGGTATCACGGAACATCTGATCCCAACGACCATCTCATGATGTTAAGCAACTTTATCAAAGCCAGCGACTTCACCGACGAGGAGATCGAGTCTGTTCAATTGAAGAAGTTCGTGGAAACCTTAGCAGATGGAGCTCTGCGATGGTACTCAATGCTTCCACCCAACTCCATCGGATCTTTTGCAGAGATGGCCGAGTTGTTCGTGAAAGTGCATACAGGTGCACAAAAAATGGAGACCCGCGTTGTGGACATCTTTGAGATCAAGCAAAGACCCGACGAGTCTCTCCGCAAGTATGTGGATTGTTTCCAGAGGGAACGAATGTTGCTCCCCAAAGTACCAGATAGATGGGCAGCAATTGCATTTACCAATAGCCTGGACATCAGGAGCTCGGAGGCCACGCGCAGACTTTATGAGTCTCTTCGCGAGTTCCCAGCAGCCAGTTGGTCAGACGTCTACAATCGTTACAACTCTAAGGTACGTATCGATGAAGATAAATTAATTGGAACAGGTAGTCGAGGAAGAACTCAGGCACGTAGCGGTGGACCTGGCGGAAAGGCCGAGTCAGAGAAAACAGACATACGCTACGAACCGTACCCGGATCAGACACGCAGCCATTCCAAAGGACACAACCGCAGCAACAAAGGATTATCTCGGCGAGATAATTCAGAATCAAATCTCCGCGGAGCACCAAGCCTGCTAAGCTTCAGCGTGGAAACGTCTGAGGTAGTAGCAGCACTCAAAGACACAGGAGAAAAGGTCAGATGGCCAAAAGACATGAAATCCGACCCGAGCAAGCGAAACCAGGATATGTGGTGCGAGTTCCATCGCGACCACGGCCACACCACCGAAGACTGCAAAGCCCTCAGGTATGAAATTGCTCATTTGTTGAAACAGGGATTCTTGAAGGAGTTCCTGACCGAGAAGGGAAAGCAGACTCATGCAACAGCACAGCAAAACAAACTTGGCCCTCCACGAGCAGCCTCTCCGAGGAGGACAGTTAATGTTATTTCAGGTGGGATCGAGGTGGACTCTATTACAGTTACGGCAAAGAAGTATGCAAAGGTTTCCATCACAAACAACAAACGCCCACGATCAGAAGAAGTAATCACATTTGAGGATTCTGACGCAAATGGTTCGCAATTCCCACATGCTGATGCGTTAGTCATAACGCTATGCGTGGCAGAATTTGACGTCAAGAGGGTACTCATTGACGCAGGCAGCTCTGCAAATATCATCCAATCACGGGTTGTCAGAGAGATGCAGGTGTCAGACAAGATTGTGCCAATATCTCGAGTTTTATCTGGTTTCAACAATTCCAGCGAGAAGACCCTCGGGGAGATTACCCTCACAACTCTTGCCGAAGGAGTAGCAAAGGAAACAACCTTCCATGTTGTCGATGCGGATTTGGCTTAAAATATCATATTGGGCAGACCTTGGATCCACGACATGCAAGCTGTTCCTTCTACTTATCACCAGGTGTTAAAATTCCCATCCGAATGGGGAATACGTGAAGTTCGAGGGGAGCAGCGCTCTGCCCGAGATTGCTATTCCGTGGCTCTCAAACTCCCTGAAGAGAACAAATAGCAATTACAGCGACCGGGACCAGACGTACCACCCGAGACGGCTGAGTACGAAGTCCCGGAATTCATCACGAAGATGGACGAGAAAAAAAACCATATGCCAACTGTTGAAGCTTTAGACCCCGAAGAGCTATTCACTGACAAGCCAGAACGGAAAGTGTATCTGGGGACCAAGCTAAACAAACGCCTACGAAGAGATATCCTCCAGTTTCTCAATGAGCGGCATACAACATTCGCCTGGTCTCACGAAGACATGACAGGTATTTCTCCTGACATCATTACTCACAGGTTAAACGTAGATCCGTATCACCGCCCGGTGAAACAAAAGACGCGCCAGCAAGGAGCCTTTCAGAATCAAGTCATCAACGACGAGGTTGACCGATTGCTGAAGATTGGTTCAGTACGTGAAGTCAAGTACCCAGACTGGCTAGCCAATGTAGTTGTCGTACCTAAAAAGAACGGCAAATGGCGAGTCTGCATCGACTTCACAGATCTAAACAAAGCCTGCCCGAAGTGCTAACCTTCCTCGACGCATATTCCGGGTATAACCAAATATTGATGGATCCCGAAGACCAGGAGAAGACAGCGTTCATCACCTGTCGAGGTACGTACTGTTACAAAGTTATGCCTTTTGGACTAAAAAATGCAGGTGCAACTTATCAGCGTCTGGTCAATCGAATGTTTCACGACCATATTGGTAAGACTATGGAAGTGTACATCGATGACATGCTGATAAAATCTAAGCGAGCAGAAGACCATTTGACACATCTAAAAGAAGCTTTTCGGATCCTGGATCGGTATAACATGAAGCTGAATCCAGAGAAATGCGCTTTTGGAGTTGGATCGGGGAAGTTTCTAGGATTCATTGTTTCTCAGCGTGGCATTGAAGTCAATCCCGCACAGATAAAAGCTATTGAATCAATTCCAGATATACTTCACAACAGAAAAGATGTCATGAAGCTAACGGGGAGAGTAGCAGCTCTACGAAGGTTCATTTCCCAGTCATTTGACCGGTGCAAAAGTTTCTTCGATGTCTTAAAACAAAACAAGGAGTTCGAATGGACTCCCGAATGCCAGCAAGCATTGAGGGATTTGAAAAACTATCTATCCAATCCTCCGCTGCTCTCCACACCTCAAGAAGGCGAACAGCTGTTGATTTACTTGGCAGTCTCAGAATCATCGGTAAGCGCTGTACTAGTTCGGGAAGAGCAAGGTAAACAACTTCCTATCTATTACGTTAGCAAAGCTTTAATTGATGCAGAAACACGCTAGCAACCTTTAGAAAAGCTAGCATTGGCATTAGTAACTGCTGCTCGTAAGTTACGCCCTTATTTTCAAAGTCATTCGATAACCGTGGTTACGACTTTCCCTTTGCGAAATGTTCTACACAAACCTGAATTCTCAGGAAGGTTGGTAAAATGGACTATAGAATTATCCGAATTTGATATCACCTATCAGCCTAGGGTAGCAATAAAATCGCAAGTCCTGGCTGACTTCGTAGCAGACTTCAGCGCTAATATGTACCCTGAGGCAGAAAGGGAATCTATTCTTTATGCAGGGCAGGCAACCGGCACATGGACCCTTTACACAGATGGCTCCTCGACCGTCAAAGGGTCCGGCCTTGGACTAGTTCTTATTACTCCATCCGGCGAAACGGTAAGGCAAGCTATCAAGTGCCCATTCATTACTAACAATGAGGCCGAATATGAGGCCGTTATTGCAGGATTGGAACTAGCCCGGAGTTATCGGGCAACCCCTGTCAAGCTAAAAAGGGACTCTCAGCTCGTGGTCAATCCAGGATGTAAGTGTACCTCGCCCGAGTGAAAGAGTTCCTAGCACAATTTGGCGAATGGGAAGCAGTCCAGATCCCACGGGAAGAGAACCATGAAGCCGATGCTCTTGCAAACATGGGATCAGTGGCAGAGGTAGGGGCAGCCAGTTCCTCAGCCGTTGTTCAACTTCTCTACACAACCGTGGATAGAGAAAAGTTCGAAGTCAACACTATCAACGCTACTTGGGACTGGCGGAATGAGATAACCAATTATCTTATCCATGGAACCCTGCCGACAGATGCGAAAGCCGCACGCAAGCTCCGAGTGAAAGTTGCCCGATACACAATTCTCAACGGCGAGCTTTACCGGAGGATGTTCGCAGGACCTCTTGCAAAATGCCTTGGACCAAACCAGATCAATTACGTAATGAGGGAAGTCCACGAAGGCTGTTGCGGAAATCATTCCGGAGGTAAGGCACTAACCCGAAAGCTGATTCGTGTAGGCTATTATTGGGACAAAATGGAGAAAGATATGAATGAATTTGTCAAGAAATGTGACAAATGCCAAAGGTTCGCTCATCTTCTACACCAACCAGCAGAGCCACTCCACTCAATAATCTCTCCATGGCCTTTCATGAAATGGGGGATGGATATCGTTGGTCCTCTTCCCACGGCGCCAAGGGGGATGCGCTTCTTATGGATCATCACTGACTACTTCACAAAGTGGGTCGAGGCAGCAGTGTACTCAAAGATACGACAAACGGAAGTCGTCAATTTCCTCTGGCGTTTTGTCGTATGTCGTTTTGGAGCACCTAAGGAAATAGTCATGGACAACGGCCCGCAATTTGTCGGCCAGAAAGTGACTAGATTCCTCGAGGATCTTTATATCAAAAGGATCACTTCCTCACCATACCATCCTGTTGCAAATGGACAGGCAGAATCTACCAACAAAATCATCGTTGAATCCCTTAAGAAGCACCTCGAGCAGGCAAAAGGATGTTGGGTAGAAGAGTTACCCGGAGTACTATAGGCTTACCGCACGACAATAAAAAATGAGCACCGGAGAAACTCCTTATTCATTAGTATATGGTGCAGACGCTCTAATCCCGGTTGAAATCGGAGAGTCCATCTTGCGATACGCACACGCAACTGAAGAGTCAAACTAAGTCAATCTATCCGAAGAGCTGGATCTTCTCGAAGAACGCAGAGAGCTTGCTCTTATACGAGTAATCGCCCAGAAAGAACGAGTCGAGCAATACTACAATCAGGGACTGCGCGTACGAAGCTTTCAAGTCGGGGACTTTGTACTCAGAAAAGTCTCCCAAAGCACATAAGAAACAAATTCAGGTAAGCTCGGTCCTAACTGGGAAGGCCCCTACAAAGTAATTGCTTCGGTAGGTAAAAGATCTTATCGTTTGGCACGACCAGACGACTCTATTGTCCCGAACAGCTGGAATGTGATCCACCTCAAAAGGTATCACTTTTAAGTGATAAAACGGTTAGTCCTCTAGCACTTACCTTTTATCTTTGTGAAAAGTTCTTACTTTTAATTATATATTCTTTTTTCTAAATGGTACTAACGACCTGAACAAGGTCAGATCCGTTTAGCTCAACTGGCAGAGCTCGAAGTTTTTCAACTTCGCGGCTGTGGGTTCGAATCCCACAACGGACACACTCTTCGTTTGGTTATATGTGTTCTATATGCGACTCACTGACAACTCTTTTCATGTTATCACTTTACGTGCTCCAACATAAAAACAAGGAGGGTGGTGAGAGGCCCCTGTAGGCCAGATAAGACCTTCATAAAGGCAAAAGACCTCGCCAAGAGGCAGTGAGAGGCCCTTGTAGGCCAGATAAGACCTTCATAAAGGCAAAAGACCTCGCCAAGAGGCAAATTTTTAAAAAATTTTTCGAATAAAAAAAAAACTTTTACGTGACACGACTTCCACAGCAAATAAGAAGAGTCAGCTCACAAATCAAAAACTTTTACGTGACACGACTTCCACAGCAAATAAGAGGAGTCAGTTCACAAATCAAAAACTATCACGTGATAAAACTCCTACAACAAATAAGAGGAGTCATTCACAAAACAAAATTTTTTGTGTGACAAAGGCTTCCACGAAAATAAGATAAGTCAATCACCAGGCCAACGACTCGGCCAGAGCCAATTCACAAAGCCCTGCAATAACTTTCAATCATCAAAACGATAAGCAAAGACATATGCATGGGGCAACAATTCGGCCAACACTCTAAAAACGACCATCATTCGGTCAGACTAATGACAACTTACCTCTTCCTAAAGAAAGGTTAAGTTACAAACATTCGGTCACTTACAATTTACGGCCTCTTCTCAACGAAAGGCTAAGCTAAATTCACTCGGGCAGACTCTTGAGAATACAGACTTAATAAAGTCCTGACCTCAGAAAACTCCCAAATCACAAGGCTCGAAAGCCACAATACATGCAAGCAAAAGATCAAAAAGTTCAAACTAAATATAGTCACTGGATAGATCTAAACAACACATATACACTATCTTTGTAAATGGATAAAATGCCGAATACGGCTGACAGAAATTTGTCGAGTGTTCAAGGGCCAAACTTACCGGCCATACAAAGGACCAGAGAGTCTATACTAGACTTCTGTCCACCAACAAACAAGTCCGGCTCTCGCCAGACAAAATAAAAGCACATCAATCACAGTTTGAAAAAGGCATCAGCATGAAGGGCCATGACCAGGACTCAACGCACCAGCGCTGTCAGTCCTGTCGTCATTCCCCGAATCCCCACCGTCATCCTCGTCATCATCGTCATCATCATCACCTTTAGACTCTTCAGGAGAGAGACCCAATGCTTGGTGTATTCTTCGAACAGCATTCTTTGTTGTCTGCAGCATCTCCTCGACGTTGATTTGTCCAGCCTGGATCTGCACGAGCAATGCACGCCTGGCTTCAAGAGCCGCAAGCTTGGTCTTGATTTTCGATTGATCACGCAGGTTTGCCAAGTCCTTAGTTAATGCGGTCTGAGCACTCATTAACTGAGCGACCTGATCCTTGGCAGCCTGGAGACAGAACGAGCTTTAATTGATTCTTCGTTTGCTCTCTGCAGACCCATCTCGAGAGATGCGCGGTCTTCGTTGGCATTGTTCACAGAATTCCGGCATTCTTCAAGCAGCCTCTCCAAACCCTGGATAGAGCGTGCGAACCCTTCCTTCTCTTCGAGAAGAAGGTCCTTCTCCCTGGTAAGAGCGTTGATGTGCTCAACACGGTCATTGTTGACGATAGTCAACCGATCAACTTCTCTACCAAGGAAACCACACTGCTCAATCAGAGTCTTGTTGTCCTTTAGAGCCTCCAGCAATTCCTTTTTCACCTCAACCATCTGATTAACATTTTTAAGCCTGGAGCAGAACATGATCTCGACAGCCAGCATGCTCGACTAAAAAAGAAAAAAAAAGAAAACAAAGTAAGTCACGATTAAAGTTACTCCCAAAACAAAGCGGGGAAGAACTTACCCGGGCAAAATCAGAAGCAATCTGGAAAGCTAGTTCCTCATCGGTTAACTCCCTCAGCACCCACTCTTCACGAGGGCCGCTGAACGAAGAGACTGCCTTGGCCAAGCTGTGTGGCCTGGACACAAAGTTGACATCAGGAGCAAGTTTCAAAGTATGCTTCCTCTCGCAGAACTTGGGTTCCCAAGCCTGTTCAGAGGGATAGTTTGGCCCAAACTTGTAGCGAACTCCCTTGATGTCACTTAACTCTGTCCTACCACTAATAACCGACCGCCAAACGAACCGTGACGAGGAGAGGTTAGAGTCACCCTCCACTCCAGGGTCTATGGTCTCACAATCACGAAGAATGACGGGGGTCGCCCCCTCAGTAGCCACGTTCTCCAAATCCTTGAAACGGTAAATGCGAGGACCCTGGCTACCCTCTTGGGGAGTTTCTTCCTTTGCCTCTTCCTTACATCTTCTTCCTCTTCTTCTCCAACTTTTCTTTTCCCCTTATCTGCACGAGAAGGACCTGCCTCCGCCCCTACACTGACTCGGGGACTCCCTTGGGGAGTATGGACAGTCTCTTCCTCGGCCCTCCTCCTGTCACTACGGAGATGAGGCCTTCGTCTAAGGGGAACATCCTCTTTAACCTCCGTGTCCGAAAGGGTAATAACCTCATTGGCTATATCCTCTTCCCGTCAGACTCGGGGACTCCAGCGGCATTAGCATTAGCTTCCATGGGCTCCGGTACACTGATCTTGGAAGAAGAATCTCCGCCAACCGACGAGCTTTGCCCGGCACCCACGGAAGTCTTACGAGCAGACTTCTTCCGCGATCCGCCCTCGCCTTGGCTCCTTTTCTTCCTCTTCAAGGGGGTCAATCCACCGGACAGGAGTTCTTCACCGCCCTCCCAGCTGCGCAAAGTCCCTACAGAAGCTTGTATAGCCTCAGCTTCAGCCTCTGGGTCAGCCACAGGCTCAGGAGGCCCGTCTTGGAGAGGAGCGGGAAAGAAACTTCCCGAAGTGCCCAAACCTTTTAAAAGGTAATACGGTTGGCTATAAGGAAGGTCCAAAGGAGAAGAATTATCATAGAAGCAGAAACATGCTTACCATGGTTTTTTACAGTCAAACTATGCTGAGTGACGAAATACATCCACTCTCTCTTCTCCGGGGGAAATTCCTTTAAAATTGGCCCAACCCATGCAGTCAAATCTTCAACAGAAATGAACTTGTCATAAGGTTGCTTGGCCGCTACAAAATTGAATGGAGTTAGAAACCGAGAAGAAGAAAAAGCACGAAAAGCGTTAAAAGAGTACTCGGGGACTTACGCTTCTTATTCCAGACTTCTGGAAGATAGGCCTTGTCGTCAAAAGTCAGGGCCGATGAGCGCACAAACACAAACCGATGAGCCCAGCCTCGGTCACTGGTGTCCTCAGAACTGTGCACCAAGCCTTTGCTTCCGCTCATTCTGGCATTTAGATAGCCGTCCTTGAAAATTTGTATACTATACAAAGAAATAAAATGCTCATAACTAAAAGATTGGTCGGGTTTTGCCGCGAACCAATCCAAAAAAGTAACTATTCTATACATACTGGGGCTCAACTGCCCCGGACAGAGGAGATACTCACGACAGAGCCTCTCCAACACAGGGTGCAGGGGTAAACTGCTCCACACGGTGAAAGGGTAGGTGCACATGGCTGTCCACCCGGCTCTGTGGGAAGTAATATTCTCCTCCTCAGAGACCGGTAAAAGGGGAATCTCATCGCCCCAGTTGTGGTCCATTCTTACTCGTAGGATCACTTCCTTCGTGATCCCAGATTTATATCTATACGCCAGTCAGTTCCGCGTGTCTCCTTCCCTATTATGGAAGGACTTGATATTGCAGTCTGCTTCAAGTTCACCCCACTTCTTGGGGATTATCTCCGCAGCCGTAGCTTGTGTAGCCCGGGGCCTAGAAGCGGCCGCGGAAGAACTACCAACAACATCAGTACCCTGATTTCTTCTGGATCGTGAAGACATGGTTGCAAGGAAAGTATGAAATTATCAGAAAGAATTCAAAGCTAGTTCAAAGTATTTCCAAAGAACAACAGAAGAAATAAAAGCGAGTAAAGGGTTTATCATCGAGCAAACCCCTATTTATAGGAGCAAAAGTTCAGCCCCACTAAATCTCCCTCAAAAACACGTGGAGGCTATCAAAGAGACCTTAGTCAGATCTGGCCGTTAAATATGGTTCATCACAGCTTTATAAAATCATCATTATCATGGAAAATGGACAGTCACTTCGCGATCAGCAGTCTTGCAGACGTGCCAGCTACAATTACTTTTTGTTACGGTGCATTAAATGCGCACGTCATGAAGACTTGTCATTTAGCGGATAAGGATCATACGTCACCAAAATATGTCACACAAAGACAAAAACTCTCCAGGGACTCCCGCAAAAAATTGTATCCATTCCTCGAACAGATACTCTGCTCGAAAAGTGCGGGGACTATCTGTATTGGATAAAAGCTTACTAGGCTTGAGAAGGTGACACGTGTCTTCCACGTGGTACGAACAGACTTTTCAACGGACAGACACCCAACGGGCAGACGAGCATCACGAACAGACCTAAAGAAGTTACGAAGCATCTCAACGGTCAACACGACTTAAATGAGCAGTAATTAGTATGATCACCCACGATCAACCTATTAATGACAATTAACCCAGCGGCTTTAACTCCAACAGATAGGTGACCGGCAGTTACTTATCCCAACGGATCCACGCCCAGCGGTTACAGAAATCTCAACGGGTGCCCACCAGACTTATAAATAGCACCTGCCTTAGTCGATTATGTAATCTAAAACTTCATATCTGAAATATCAAAAATACTCTCTCTCTCTCTCTCTCTCGATCTTGCTCAGTTATTCTCTTTGCTCTTGTTTAGTTCACTGCTCTATTCACCTGAAGGGCAGTCGATATCGAAGAACTCTCCCCGAGGACGAGTGATACGATACGGTTTCTTCTCTTTTGTTTACATTTTGCATATTACTTTTTAACTCATACGAGCATATTGTTATCATCTCAATTTATCATATAGACTCTTAATCTCAGCTGTTGACTGTGACCCTGCAAATACAAATTTAATTGTTAATTGACCTAAAATCAGATCTAGGTTAAACAGTAAGTGCCACCAGAAACTTTCTGACGCTATGAGTATAAGGCCAAAGTGCATATATTTTGATACTTTTAGGGCCACAATTTGGAAAAATTACCAACATCTACATTATATGTAAATTTTTTAAGCACCTGTTGACCAGGGATCTGAAGTTTAAATTGCCAATATCAATCTCCAGACGTTGGATATGAAATTTGAAATCTTTTATTTGTTATTGTAATATGTTTTCTGCAAGTATAGTACTCCGGTTATGAATAAGATAAACATTTATGTGAAAAAACCATCTTACTACAAGGAAAAACGTTTTTTTTTTTTTTGCCGGATTGTGTCGGAATACCATCGAAAAATAGCTCGCAAATAACAATTTTCGTATTGAGCAAGCCATTTTCATCGAAAATAACGAATTCCTGTTAGTGTTTATGCGTGGTTGTTATCTTTGTACTAAAATTGATACAAGAACCAACACTTAAGTTATTCCATCAAGGTGGCCATAGATAGTTCAGCTTTTACACATTTTTTGATAGAGAAACTTGAGAAACTCTCATATATATATATATATATATATATATATATATATATATATATATATATATATATAGTTATTAGGTATGGGGTGCCACGGCACCCGTTAGCTTCGGCCGAAGCTTTGTATATATATATATATATAGTTATTAGGAATTGATACAAATAAAGCAATTGGCACCCAAAGAACAAACCCTTGCCCTGGTGCCAATGGTAAATTAGTCCTGCTTTCTCCCAATAGACTCAGGTTTGACTCTTGCTCGCCCTTAATGATTTTCAGTTTTCCCAATTAGACCATCCACTTTTATACTAGTCCCAGGCCTAGGCAATAAGGTATCTGTTTTGCCCTTTTCCACTTTTCCCTTTTATAACTTAACTTAAATCTCTTCCTCCTCCTTTCTTATTTTCTTCTGCTTGTTGTTTTTTTTAATTTATTTCTACTATTACACTTTATCTTTTTTATCATTTTTTTGGTAAATAACTTGAATTGATTTTAATTAACATATAGTTTTTCTTTTTTCAATAAAGAGAATAATTTGAACAAGATTTTTTTTGGATTTTGAAATAATTAAGTAGCTTGATTAATAGATCTTTTGAATAAATTCTTATAGATTGAAAAATTAAAGTTTTTGTTAGGTAAAATATTTCTATAAATTTGACAATTAAGATGAAATAACTAATACCAAATTATTGAAAGTAAATTAATTTAGTCAATCAAAAAATAAATAGTAACTGAGCTACTTTTAAGCAAAATTTCTAATTAGGACGGTCATTGAATACTCTTATATGGTAATTTGAGATGTCTTTTATTATATATTATTAAATAAAAGTGGTTTAATTAACATATTCGAAGTAACCAAAAACTGACCGACATGACCCGACCCACCTTCCTTTTTTATTTATGGCGAAGGGTTGATATCGCGAGTGGCACCCGCAAGGTTCGAATCCTGGATCCTCCCCGGTAGAGAGAGAGAGAGAGGGGGGGGGGGGAACTAGTTATGCATGGGATTAGTAGCTCGCATGGCAGAGAAAATAAAAAGGACAAATGAAGAAGAAGATAATGGAGAAAATAAAAGTTCAGTTATGCGACTTTGTGTCCGAGATTTGGCTGTGACAATTTAAAAAATGTTTTGAACGGATTTCACCGATCATTAACATTGCAATTTTTCAAACTTTATAACTTAATTTATTTAAAAGTCTTGATTATTCTTTAGCTTGAATACTTGACAGAATTGTTGAACAACTAAAAAATTAAAACTTTTTAATGTTTATGCAGGAGGAATAGCGACGAAGACGAATAATTAGCTCTTGCACAACTTAACAAATAATTAGCCACTTTTAGGGTTATTAATTGGAGTTGGCCAGTTTTTGCAAAGTGGCTAAAATTCATCACTTCTTTAAAATGTGCATACTAGTTGAAATGAATTTCAAATTTTTTTCTGGAACTTGCAATGGTACAAGTGAAAGTCCGGGCATATAAAGAGGTTTTCGAGAATTATTTAGCATATAAAAGGCACTAGGTCCGCTATGAGACTCTTGAATAAAGTGGGTTCAAAAAATTGTGTTGAGTGACATTTTGCATAAAATGATAAAAAGTAAATGACCTTTCTAATGACAAAAAGAAAAAAAAAATTAACGGTGATATTTTAGTGAAATAAAAAATATATTTGTTTTATACAGAAACAAGAATAGTGACTTCGTCCACCAATTCGATAATTTTGTAGCCCTTTAAGTAATGAACTCTGGTAAGTGAACAAAGCGAGAAAAAGAAAACGCTAACCTTAAAAAACTAAAATTTTGATTTCTATTGCTTACTTTGGGCCGATGTTGGCACACGCTATCTAATATTACTAGTAGTAGCACAGGTAGTGGAGCACGAGCAACAGCAACACTACTAGTAGTAGTAGCATTTAACAAAGATTTATTCAATACTCCATAAGTATATGTCACCTGGTGTACCTTTGTAAGACATTAGAGGGTGGTGAATAGTGTCCTTATCTAATTTTCGAACTCTAAGATGTGCTCTTAACTTGATCCCCTACCTCATAAAGAGCCAAGTTCCTTGCAAGTTTCGCCTATCACTATTAAACTAAGTACGGAATATAAAGAACACATATATTTTTACGCGGAAAAATCCTTGCTCAAGGGATAAAAAACAAGACCCAACACTTTTGGGATTTATACTTTCCACGAAAGGAATACCGAGCATGCTTTAGATTACAACGCAATGCAATCAAGGAATTGGCGCTCTTAGTATCTAGAACCTTCCAAGCTTCACTATAGCTTGCAAGGTTGAAACTACCTCACAAAAAGTAATCTTTTCTCTCTGCTTCTAAACAAGCTAATATGATTATAGCTTGATAGCCTATAATAGAAACTAGACACAACAGACTATACCTATGAAACTTCAACTTCGTCAGGTTCTGCTGCCTCGCTTCTGCTCTTGTAGACAATAGCTCTCACGACTGATTTGCTCTTGATTTGCTATATTGAGAATTCTTGAGTGCGTAACTTATTCTGGCCAAAATAACTTGTATTTATAGAATTCTTGAAATCCTTTTCCGCCTTAGCTTAGAACTCCTTTTATAATTACTAATCTGTTTCTCATAAGGTTTGATAAATTTTCCTTATATGAAACCTAAGTTGTTTTGCCTAAGTCTTCAATCCTAAACTGATAAGGAAACTCTTCTTCAATCTACACCATGTTGACACCCAATTTTGTCCCTCCTATTTTTAAAATCAATAGTTTTTGAATTTTACACACGATTGGGTATCCACTCATGCCCCGTCCACTTCTTTTAAATTACCTTCTCATAATAGCCTGACAATCGAAGCCTTTTGCAAAAGCATCGTGTCAAACCATAGCTATTTTTACAATCTCTGCAATAACCTCTATTTTTGATAAAATCATCCAAATTATCTCAAATCCCAAAATTACAATTTTATGCATTTTCTAGCCATTTTATTGTGTTAAAATCAATTTCTTAATTTTTCTATATTTTTACAACAATTTTATACCAATTTTATGCTCATTTTATATCAAATTATGCCTGATATACACTATTTATATGCTATATATATATATATATATATATATATATATATATATATATATATATATATATATATATATATATATATATATATATATATATATATTACACCTCATATTTTACACATCACCCATATTTTTACACTTCAGCATTGACGTGGCTCTTTCCTACCCCTTCATTTCCTTAATCCAACGGCCCGGATTAAATCTCTCATAATCCACCTACACAACCCCTAAACTTTCCCCCTGCCCTCATTTCCCCTCACCTCTCCGATATTCACTCCTCTTTCTCTCTCTTTGGCGATTTGATGAGCCACCACTGTCGAGGACTTTTTCGGCCAAGTTGGCCAGTGGAATTTGGGAAAATTACTGTCATTAGATTTCCCTCGTCGTCCGCTACATAACCTATACACTTTCTATGGGGTTTGAACGAGGGCGAAAACTCAACCCTTGATTAACTGAATCGCCAACGTCGGGAAACGCCTCCGACAGGGCTTTGCTTGGGCTGAATGGTATAGACACTGAGAAAGGGGTAAGATTTCTTCTTTGTAACCCCAATTTGAGACGGGTCGATTTGACCAGACTAGATTCGAAAATGGATAAACCCTAATCTCTTTGGTTTGATTATTTGAATTTGTATGATAACATTGCCTAAACTACTTACTCTTTTTTTTTTTTTTAAATTAACACATTCATTTGTTATTTGATCAATTAGTTAGGTTAAAATTCCATGAGTTCTGATTTTACCTAATTCAATGATTTAATTGAACAAATGTTTGGAATTGTCGACTGCCTATAGTATCTCCATATTTTTTGTACCTTGTGTCATCTAAGTTTTCTCCCGGGTATGCAAAGATCAATAATAGTTGAGGTTTGAGCATGATTCTTTGTGTTTCATAGCATGTTTGTCCTGGATTATTGACCTAAGGTGCGACCTCTACGATTATGTGCCTAAAGTTGAGGGTTATTTAACTTAGCATGATTAAGGATATTCTGAACTGAGCCTTTTTGAAATTCTTGATTGAGACTAAGAAGGAAGTTGTTTCTGTGATTAGCAGTGTATCAATTAAAGCCTGATTGAAATTTATTAGTTTAACATATTGATTCCCAGTCCTGATTTGATTGGGGATGCCTTTATATGCTAATTTTGAACCTAGGCTTTATTTGGGGGTTGGGTTTATCTTAATCCTGAGGGCTGGGGGAATCTGTCAAGGATTTAACTTGATCCTGAGCTTAAATTGGTTTAGTTTATTTTTTTTATGAACCTGGACAATACTATATGAAAAGGAAGGGAAACTATTTTTGTCTTGGACTCTGATTTGCCCTAGACTTAGGAATTGAGTGATTTATATTTGGTAAACTTATTTGATTGATTTCCCCTAACTATGGGAACAATATTACCTTGCCTTTTTGGCTCCTTCTACCCGTTTGAAATCTGAGTCCTTACCCTCACCTATAAAAACATTGTTTTTTCTCATTCATTCACAGAACTGTCTATGAACTAACATATAAGCACACAACATACACACAAAATAAAGGAAAACATAGCTCTTTCATAGGAAGAAGAAAGCTGCAGAACACTCTCCTATAGCTTGATCTCTTCTCTGAATTTTCTAGAAAGAAACTGCTTGCTTGGTTCTGTTTTGCAAATCCTAATCGATCTACACACTGTTTTATTTGCTTTCTTATTGTCAAAAGGTACTTTTTTTTTCCTGATTACTCACTGCATACTGCTTCTCTGTTTGTCTATGCTTGGATGAATTAGTTTGTTTCATCCCACCTCTGTTTGGCATTACTCTGAACTGTTTAGGTTTAAACACTGTACGCTTAAGTTTTGTTCTTGCTAGCCTATATTAATCCTATCTAGTAAAGAGATCCAATAGGATCATACTCACTTTTGTTAAGAACATGGACATAGTTTTATTAGTCAGGTCCTCTGTTTTGGACAAAGACCTCAACTCAGGCTTTCCCCTTTCCCCTTCGCTGCTAACTTCATACTTGCAGGCTATTTGAATAGTCTTAGATGGGCCAAACTCTGCTGCATTGACTGCAGGGTGGTCTTAAGAGATTTAAAAAAGGGTCTATGTTTGAACTTTCCTTTAGCTGGTCCTGATACTGAAGTTCTAGAACTATAAAATTGTGGTGGTTATGATAACCTCAACTCTAACCTTAAGGAACATGACATTCCTTTGACCTTCACCTATTTTTCTACGCTCTTCCCTTAGGAATTGTCCCCTATCATGTAAATTTGACTAGGAATCCTGTTTGTACGTCTATTAACACAGGGAACACAATTTCTAAGCTATGTGTTGGCTATTCAGGGGCCTATTCCTAACCTTTTGCTCTTATATGATTGCATTATTTTAGGTTTCAATCCTCTTAAAATTAGTCTAACATGCATATAGTTGGAATAAGATCATACAGATTGTTTTAAAACTTTCAGCCTTGCTCTGTTAAAGTGTTTTAAACAGATTCCTAGAACTGAAATTTGAAAGCATGCTTATTTTGTGATTGAACCTGAAACCTAACCTGAAACAGGGGCTATTTGTGCTATTTGCGTCTACAGTGGACTGTTTTCGAAAACTGAATCTGCCCCCTCTTTTACATAAACAGTCTGGGCCCAAATTTTTTTCCAAAAGGGGTCCTTTACGTGCCTAAAGCTGATTTTGACTACTCTAACGCTCCTATACACTAATCTAATTGTGTATAGGGGTGTATAAAACACTTGGGATCATTTATACACTTTAAAGTATATTTTTAAAATATAACTATCATTTAGTCATGTATTTGCATGTTTCATACCAATACGTATCTATACTTTATATGCGACTGCCTTTATTTACATTTATGTGCTTCTATGACACCCATTTTTAAAAACAGCCTCTTCGCCTATATATTTCTCAAAATCTGACCCCTATACAAAAAAGGCCATTAAGGTTAGGGCTCGACAATTAATGACGAGTCACACCGATCCTAAATGGCCAACATTTCGTTTTAAAAACAACACCCTTTTCGGTTTTTGATAAATCTGAATTTTATTTACAAAGTAGACTATTTATGGAAATTGTTTTATATGTGAAGATTGCATAGATGAGCTGAAATTGAACACCCTTTGCATATTGAAACTTGTCTACGATTAGGCGTTTGATGTTAGAGGCCATTATATATGACTAGGATTAAATATAGGCCGTCTATGAAAATTATTTGTATGTATGTGTTTCAAAATTGCATAGACATTATTTTGAACTAAAATGCTAAATTAATTCCCAAGTTAGTATTCATGCTAATATACACTGTTTTTATCCCAAAACATAGACTCGGAAGGGAACCACATTTCGTGGGACTCGGGGAAGTGCATAACACCTTCTTCCCCGAGTCATTTGGACTTCTTACCCTACAGAATCTCTGGAATAGACTAGTATGACCTATCAAACTTGACCTTAGATACTTAGGTGACCTAATACACCTTAGAAGACAATATTAGGTGGCAACTCCAACATCTAAACTCAAGCGAGTTCACCCAGTCAAATTCGAAACCCGACTCGCCTCGAGTTGAGTCCAAAATCGGGTATGACACACCACTTCTGAGTTCTTCATTCTTCAGCAGGCTTAAGACACCGACTTCAGCTGCTCTTATTTCCTTCTGCATTTTGAGCTCGAATAACAACTTGAATAGCTTCATCTTTAACTTCTACTGTGAACCTTTTCATTGTCCACTCAGCACCAGGTCCTTTGTCATTTGTAACAGACTATACCGATGAAACTCCAACTTCATCAGGTTCTGCTGCCGGGCTTCTGCTCTTGCACAAAATAGCTCTTACGACTGATTTGCTCTCGATTTGCTCTGTTGAGAATTCTTCAGTGTGTAACCTATACTAGCCAAAATAACTTGCATTTATAGAGTTCTTGAAATCCTTTTCCGACTTAGCTTAGAACTCCTTTTATAATTACGAATTCGTTTTTAATAAGGTTTGACAACTTTTCCTTATATGAAACATAAGTTGTTTTGCCTAAGTCTTCAATCCTTTCTTGATAAGGAAACTCTTCTTCAATCAGCACCACTTCTAAGTTCTTCGTTCTTCAGCCAGGATTAAGACACCGACTTCAGCTGCTCCTATTTCCTTCTTCATTTTGAACTCGAATAACAACTCGAATAGCTTCGTCTCTAACTTCTACTGTGAATTTTCCCTTTTTGATGATGACAAACAATGTTGTCTCACCGAGGGTATTAGCACAAGAACCTGTATATATAAGCACTACACTAAACAATGAACTAGGATAAAACAGCTAGGCAAAAATTAGGTCACAAATATATACTGGACTAAACAACATCCTAACTTCCCTCTTTTAGCATCATCGAAAAGTTCACAGTGCATGAACCTGCTTAACTTAAATTTGACTCTAGTTTCATAGGCAGCTAGCCAACCTTTCAAGTCAGAACCTGTTTCAGATAATAAACACCAGCAAATCACAGTAAAGGATGTTTATAACAAAATATGTGTCAAACCGGCTTAAAAAATCCAAAAACAACATCCAAATATTAAAGACCAAATTAGTAAACTGTCTTAATGGCCAATAGCAAGAACCGGCTTAAAGGAACTGATGAAGGTACTGGTTTAGAGATGGGAAATATCAAGGATATTAAAATGAGCAAGCAACTTGGCAAGACGATGCGAGTTTCCATCACGTTCATGTTCCAGCTCAACGTCCAGCCTGGTATTCTCTGTATTTAACCTTGCCAGCTCATCATTCTGCCTTTCAAGTTGCCTCTTGAAACCCTCTATCCTTCTGTCCACTCTAGCAGCACGCATCTCCTCAGCATCTTCCTCTATATGCACATGTTCATCAGCAGGTTCACCATCCAACACATTATCACATGACTTTAAAATGTTCCTCCCAGACATGTCATTGTGGTCTGGCTCAGTCCAACTTGCAGCAGGCACCCCAAAGAACCCAAACACCTTGCTCAGCAAAAACCCATAGACTAAGGCATGTTTTCCTAAACCCATATCAGCCACCCTACCAATGTGCTTTATCATCAAGTCAGACAGATTTATATGAATCTCTCTATCCAGCAGGTCCATGTAGGTCAGATCAAGAAATTTGGCCTCACTGTGCCATTCTAACCTCTGCAGTAGTTTCTTAAGCACAAATTCAAATAATAGCTAATAGAAAGGTTGCATAGCCTTTTTCTTAACTTGTGTAGCCCTTACCAGTCTAGGTCTCCCTACAAATTTCTGTGTCACCTCCAGAGCAGACACATCATCTCCTCTTTCCGGCCACGAGTTTCTCAAATACTCGCTATAGCCCTAAGAAGGGACACCTAAAATCACATCAAGCTCATTGTAGTGGAAATGAATCACCAAACCTTTGACAATTATGGTCACTATCCCCTTACTCACTGTGCAGTTTGAATAAAATTCTCGAACCTCCTTTTCTCATAGCTTTCTAGTCCCATCATGAAACAGGTTCCTTGGGAACTCAGCTTTGTCACCAAGCTATGTCATACCCTCAAACTCCAGGCCGGTGAGAATTTTACCTTTCACTGGGGGTAACCTCCCAAAGTAATCAACTCTTCTTTTCTTTTCTTCCTTGTCCTCACCACATACCAACTTAACCTTAAAACTTTTCCCACGCAACTCAGGTTCTTCACCAGCCTTTTCCTGATGTTCCCTAATAGAACCTCGAATCGCAGGTCTCCTAGCATGACTTGCAGTCTTTCTACTGCTTTCTCCTATACCCTCGTCAAAATCACCAAAACTCCCAGCTTTGGAACTCCCCACACGTTCACATCCTTTTATCAACCTTCAGTTCTTTACTACCTTTGACTGAACTTTTACCATATGCTCCAACTATTTTTTGGTCTTCTTCTACCACAACCTCTGTCTCACTAGAGGAACCCTCACTAGCTTGAAGAGTTGGATTTTCCTCCGTATCCTCAGAATAAACAACATTTTGGGGCTCAGTAAAACCAACACCTTCTTGATTTTTCTCCTCATATTCATTCATTTCTCTCAGATGTCATTACCAGCCACAGAACCAAAGAACGAACCACGTTCTTTCTCAGTTTCCTTGGCAGGTTCAGCAGACTTCTCTATATCTCCCTCTTTCACAATAGTATCCTCATTCACATAAATTGTCACAGAAACATGTTCCTTAATATGTTCCTCTACCACTTTCTCACCCATAACACTCTCTACATGTTCATTATGTTCTTTTTCTAAAACTTCTACCATATTTTTATCTACCACAATACCTTCAACTCCTGCTTCTTTTTTCTAAATCTACTAGAGGCTCAGGGTTTGGACTATTTTCAACAACAACATCAGCTACAAAAGAACTAAGGTTTAGCTTTTAAGTTTCTTGAACAAGTTCTTACATTGTTTTAACCCTTTCTTCTGTAGCAACAACAGAAACACTTTCTCTCTTGCTAGTAGCTTCCTTCGACACCTTTCTTTGCCTTAACTTCGTGAACATTTTTGGCGTTGCCACAGAGCGACTCCCTGCTAGTTGCTTTGCCTTGGTTCAGTTTGGAGATTTTGAGTTTAGGAGAGGTAGGGTTAGAGACATTCTTGGATGTAGTAGACAGCTTGAGAAAGTTTGTGAGTTTATTTTAGAGAGAGTGAAAAGATTTAGAGAGAATTTGATTTATCATACGATAGAAACAATTATCAAAATAGAACCTTTCTGATGACTTAAGAGAATAGAGAAGGGTAGTAGTTATATCGAGAAGTGAAAAGGGTTTGAGGGGATGTGAAAAAGCTGACAGATATAATTACGTCTAGGAGCTGACGCATCAACGTTCAATGAATTTCAATTTTTAACTTATCCAAGCAATCAGGTGCCACTTAAGGTTTTAATGGTAACAAATTTGGCTACGTAAGACAAGTTATACTTATAAGTAAGTAAATTTGAATGCGTACCTAAACATCCAAGCACCAGGTTCTTAAGCTTTTATCCTTTACTCAAAAATATTATTTGCCAACATCTAAGTCATGAAGACAGGTTCCACACAAGGTTAGCAAGTAAAATAATTATGTTTTAAAAGTAGAGTCACCTTAACAAAGTTAAGCTAAGTAAAAACTAAAACTTTTCTAGCTAATCATTGGGAGAACCAGGTGCTCCCTCGATCAGTGTATCTTGGTCATCCCTAACTCAAGCCCGTTCTTTTCAAATTGTACCCTGTTCAAAGCTTTAGTGAAGATGTCACCAATTTGATCCTCAATCCTACAAAAATTCATAGTAATTAGGTTGTTTTCAACATTATCCCTTAAAATGATGCCTAGCTAGTATCAATGTGCGTTGTTCTCTTGTTCTGGACCGGGTTCTTGACTATATTGACTTCACTGGTATTATAACAAAAGATTGGAACTGGTCCACACTTAATTCTAAAGTCCTCCAACTGCTGCTTGATCCATGATAGATGTGAACAACATAAAGCAACTGCTATATATTCAGCTCTGCCATAGATAATGCTACTGAGTTCTACTTCTTTATAGCCCATGGAACAAGACAAGGACCTAAGAAATGTGCCATCTCAGATATAATTTTTCTATCAACTAAGTGACCAACATAGTCAACATCAGGAAAACCAATCAGATCAAAACTTTCACCTCTTGGATACCATAAGCACAGATCTTGAGTTCCTTTCAAATATCTTAAGATTCTCTTGACTGCTGTCAAATATGACTCCTTTGGTTTTGACTGAAACCATGCACACAACCCTACACTATAAACAATATCTGGACGATTTGTAGTTAAATAATGTAGTGGACCAATTATTCCTCTGTACTTAGTTTCATCAATCGAAGCATCAGTTTCATCCAAATCCAACTTAGTTCCCGAGGCTATTGGTATGCTCATGTTCTTAGCAGTTTTCATAACAAATTTCTTCAATAACTCCATGATGTACTTCTGCTGATGGATCATTGTGCCTTCCTGAGTTTGTTTGATTTGCAAGCCTACGAAAAAATTCAGCTCACCCATCATACTCATCTCAAACTCACTACCCATCAGGTCGGCAAACTCCTTGTAAAGGTTCTCATTGGTAACTCCAAAGATGATGTCATCTATATATACTTGAACAATCAGCAAGTCCTTGGCTTTATTTCTTAGAAATTAAGTGTTTTTTTATTTTTCCTCTTGTAAACCCATTCTTCAACAAGAACTCAGACAACATTTCATACCAAGTCTTAGGAGCCTTTTTCTGCCTATATAGCGCCTTGTCATGTTTGTAGATATAATCAAGAAACTCTAAACTTTCAAAACCAGGTGGTTGAATCACATATACCTCTTCATTCAGATACCCATTAAGGAATGCACTCTTTACGTCCATCTGATATAGCTTGAATTCCATGTAAGCTGCAAAAACTATCAGCATCCTAATGACTTCCATTCTCGCAACAGATGCAAAGGTTTCTTCATAATCTATCCCTTCTTCTTGACTGTAACCTTGAACCACCAGTCTTGATTTGTTCCTCGTTACTATGTCATGTTCAGCGAGTTTGTTTCTGAATACCCATTCAGTTCCAATGATAGACATGTCCTTAGGTCGAGGGGCCAGGTGCCACATTTTACTTCGTTCAAATTGATGAAGTTCCTCCTGCATAACAATCACTCAATCTAGATCCTCAAGTACTTCTCGTACATTCTTGGATTCTATGGCCGAAAGAAACGCATTGAATGCACAGAAGCTCTTCAAAGCTCTTCTAGTAACAATTCCAGTATTTAGATCAAAGATGAGTTTCTCCAATAGGTAGGAACTTTGATATTTCTAAGGTCTGGGTTGAATCTGCTAAGAAGTATCATCAGAGGAACCAGATGGATAAGAAATTTTCTCTTTTTGTTCCCCTATTTGATTGTCTCCTTGTTCCCGCTGAGTCTGATCCTTATCATCACTTTGGTCAGCTATATTTTCTTCAAGTCTCTCAGGGTCTTTAGCAGGTTCATCTCTAGCCAAAACAATTTCCTGATCATTATCTTCTCTCTCTTTGCAACAACTTCAGATTCGTTAAAAACCACATGCACACTTTCTTCCACAGTCAAGGTTCTTTTATTGAACACTTTATAAGCCTTGCTTTGTAAAGAATATCCTAAGAAGATGGCCTCATCACTTCTACCATCAAACTTCCTTAGATGTTCTGACACGACCCGAATTCTTGGTTAGACCGTGCGGGCACCCGACCACCTCCCTTAAACCTGTCGGGCGAATTAACTGAATCAATATAAATTGTGAAGAATTACCTTGAAATGAAAATGAACCAAACTTTAACAACATAAGATAACTCTCAAGGATAGACAAACATACAAGCTGTCTGAGTAATACAACTAACTACCCAGAATAACAGTTTTAAAGGTTTCCTGATCAGACATCTAAGAAGGCCAAAAGAAATACACACCTCCCGAAGGGAACAAAACTAAGGAAAACTGCAATATCTGAAGTTGGTGGCTGCATGTTGAACCCCAAAATTACCCTTTCTTTAAGAAAAGACAGGTTTTGGGTATAATATTCAACAATATGGGACTCCAAAGGGCTTTCTTTGGAGTCGCCACCTAATTTAGGAGAATTAGGAACCAATTAATTAAATAGTGCGTGCAAGCACTCCGTTTTAAGGAAGTGGTCTATTTCAGAGATTCTAAGTAAGAGGTTCAATTATTTTCGAAAGAAGGTTTCAATTTGAAAGCACTTTCGAAAATCCATAAAATGTGGTTAATCCTTCGGTTTTCACAAAATAGCTCAATAAATATGATTTTCGAAAAATATTAATCTAAATGCCTTAATGTTAATGCTAAAATTTTAAAATTACATTAACTTATGCTTTTAGAAAAATAGGGATTTAAATGAACTTAGACTTGAAAAATGAAATTTTGCTAAAATAGGAAATCTAATTAATTTGAAAGAAGTTGCAATTTATTGGATTTAAAATCAAGTTATTTGCTTGCTCATTTCCGGCTTGCACGCGCTATTAGACTAAAAGGTTCACAATTCATAAATAAGATGGCAATTCTAGAGGAAATGATTTTATTCACAATAAATAGCTCAAAATAAACATTCATCAACATATAAATAATTTTATTATTCTACAACTAATAAAATAGAGAATTCCTAATGACATGCAAATTCTAGAGAATTTAGAAAGAGGAGGTTTCGAAGAAGAACCCGGAAATTGCTAAACTCACGGGAGCCTTGATATTATTTAATTTTATACAATTATATGCCCACGAGACTAAGTTAGAATAGGCGGCTCAACAAAGCATTTTCAAAGTTCTATAGGTCTTCATTTCTTGAAAGCTTGAGTGCAAACTTGATCCCAAGTGACTCCAATGCAATGTAAACAATCCCAATTTGCGAGTTTTAGCCAACTCATTTCCAAAGTTGTACATATCATGCAAGGAAACAAAAGATAAGGATTAATAAACGTTGATAACAATTATAAGATTGCGTATAGACTTGGCAGGGAGCATTAGAACTTCCTAAAACAGGATCTTATCAAGAAAAGAAAGCCAAAATTTAACAGAACTTGAGCTGCGTAAACATTGAAACAAGAGCAAACCAAGACGAAAATATATAAGCTTAGCATTATTCAATACCAAACTGGACCACAGCAACCAAAATAGAACTTAACCACAATTCAACAGAAGTCAAGAGTCAAACAATTTCCAAAAAAAAAAAAAATCATTTCTAAATCAAAGAAACTGGCATGCTATATTCAACTAGGCAGAGAAAAAGAGGATCCCATTCACAATGCAACAAACATAAGAAATCCCTATGCAAATCCGGAACAAATCAAAAGCCACGACATGACAAGAAAACTGATTCAAATAGGGAGGTGAAGACTGCTATTACATACACCAAAGGGAAACTGAAGGAAACTTAGAATAAAATCAAGAAAAACTTCAGACCACATCCATGAATAGGCCAAAATAATTTCAGACATTTCTAAGACATGCAGGCATCAAAACTCCTTCAAAGCTTCCCACAAAACTGCCTGCAGCTTCCTCACAAATCCTACACATTCAAACAGGACCTGAGATGAACTCAGCATATCCCTGACCAAATTCCCCTGCCTCATAGAACAACTAACAGACCCCTTCCTAAACAACTACAAATGACTGCATACACACAACTAGACAGCCCCAGACTTCTCCTTAAAGCAACCTGCACACCACCTCACACCACCTGGAAACACCAGAAACAACCTCATATTACTCCTTAAACCTCCAGGCAGCTACAGCCCTTAGGACTCCTCTATACATACACCAACAACCACCTGGACTCCCTGAACCCCCCTACCTGCTACATAGGCCATGAACCTGAGACAACCGCACACATACACAGACCTACAAACCAGAATACTCCCTGCCTCAGGACCTAAACAGACATCCACACACCACAGAAACTTCACAAAATCACTCACAGGCACTCCTTCCACACCCTGAAGCTCCTAATACATAACCTGAACTAACTGCAGCAATCAGAACCCTTCACATACTTCTTATTAACCTGGCACACACTTAATTGCAGAAAACAACTCTAATAAACACCTACATGCTTCTTCACTCATCAGACCCAAACCTGAACCTTCAGCATTTGAGACCTAACACCTACAAGCCAACAGACTTCTCCTCTAACCTGAATTAAACTCCAAATCACCCTCTAAACAGCACTGCACAACTGATCACCCTCACACTCACACACAGACGTGCCCAGCAATACCCTCACAAAACATCCAGGAACAAAAATCCATTCAAATCTACTCCAATGCCCTCACCTTAACATACATACTCAAATAGAAACAACAGTAGGCAGAAACAGGGTAAAACTAGGACATCAATCAACTTTTATTCAAAATGAAAACCAATTTTAAAACAACTTGTTCAGCTAACAGTTATGGGGTTACTTAAGCATTCAGTTTAAGTGCCATTTTCAACAGTTTCTTAAGTTCTAAACTAAGCAGGAAACCCTTTTCATATTTCTTTCATTCATTCATGAACTGAACCTATAAACTGATTAACTCGCCTAATAATTGACCATTTATCTTAATCTACATCTAGCTGGATACTAATTCAGAGAAACAAGCCTGAACTTAACACTTATTTTGAAGCTAATACTAAACTAATCAGAGACAAAACACATACGAGAAGCAAGAAATAAAGAGAAGACCGACCTTTCGCGAGGCAGTGAAATGAGGCGATTGATCCGTCGAAATCCGCACTTGAACAAGCGACAACAACTCGACGATTCACAAAATTTAAAGGTCGGAAATTAGGAAGGAAAAATGAAATCGCTATTAAAAAATCACTAAGAGGGTCCTCGTTTCCGAAGTCCCCCAATTCCTTCAACCAAATCCGACCCCTAAATCAGTTAATCGGAAGGGTATTTATAGGGAAATTCTAGGGTTCAAAAAGGGTGCAAAACGATGTGGGAAAATATGTGTAAAGTGATGAAAACAATTCACATACGTTGAATTCAAACTTGGATTCAAAATGGACGCTCAGATTTGCTATAATGCTGGACGATTTTGATTTGTTCTTGGAGGATAATGATGGTACAAACAAGTACAAAGCTGGAGCATTTTGATTTACTTGTGTACGAAATTAACAGCTAGAAATTTGGACTGATTCACGTTTGAATTTGGGGGGAACCGGGTAGGGAGATTAGGGCTCGTAGGTGGATCGGGGAATTGAGGTTAACGGGTCTGAAAAATGGGTAATGAAGTGTAATAAAATGTATATAAGGGTTTGCACGAATAGGACAAAATTTAGGCTATGAATTATGCTTTTAGCCTCTTTTGATCAAAATCAATTGCTTTATCTCTTTTATTTCCAATTTTAGCCTTAATTAAAATCTTTCCATAGTAAATTATCAATTTCAATAACTCCGGGACAAAATTAGGTGTCAACACTGCAATGAACAGGATGGCTCACCGTAGACAGCTGAAAACGTACTACTCCTCAATCACGATGCGACTGGCTGGGTTCTGGTGCAGAATCTGCCGAACGAAAAGAAAACACAAGAACAAATAAGGGTGAGTCATAAGGACTCAATAAGTGTGAACAAACTAGCAATTTGCAAATAGGGGTGAGCCATAGAAGTAAAAATGCCACCTGTTCGGCAATAACTCATGACAAAGCATAATGCTTTAAGTCATGAAAAGGGTAATGCGACGCAATTTGCAAGGAAACTTTGGATGTGTGTTCAAATAATTGTTTATCCGTAGTGCAAATGATCCTTTCATTGCAAACTTCATGTTCCTGCTCTCAAAGAAAATTTTGTTAGTTATGTGGAGGGATGTTTGATTTGTGCTGATTCATCTTGAACTTGCTGTCGCTGCTCCCTCGTTTCTTCTTTAGACTTGGGCTTGCAAATTATACTCAGAGACTTGATTTATGAACTCAATATTGTATAATATTTCAAGATAGAGGCAAAGTAAAGTAATTTGATGAAATATTAAACAAATAATCATTGATATGCAACCAAAAGTTATAAAAAATTTCTGCTTTAACTCAAACTCATGACATATTTTGAAACAGACTGAACGTCCTTTGTCTTTGCGACTTGTGCTAATCTTGAATACTTTAAAACTCCGCCATTTCATCCTTTGATAAGTAATACCAATTTTGCAAAAATCTGCCCCAGTTATAATGTTTATGCCTTCGAACTCTTTTTGCAAAATTTGCCCCAGTTTCTATCTTCCATGTCTTCAATTCATCTTGCAAAATTTGCCCAGTTGCTTGCTTTAGGGAAAACTAAGAATTTCAATATTATAGAGTCGAGCCTGTTAAGAGCGCCTACATATCCCTCCACGGGAATCAGACTGTGCTTAGTTCTGCTTACATAAAGATTTTGGGGAAGTATGGCAATCTAAGTATGAAACTGCATCCGAATTGGAAACCATATACATCTGCCCAGATGCATATTTAGGAATTGCATCATCAAAAGATAAACAAGCTTAAGGTATTATAATATGTTGACCGAATCCGATTAGGATTGCCTACTTATCCTGTTGCCATTCCAGGAATCAGGTCAGAAGTAATTCAAAATACATAAAAGAGGAAATAGGGGATTCCTGTGCTCGTGCAACCGAACTCTATATGAGTTGCCTACGTATCCCGCCTCGGGAATCAGGTTACGCGTAGTTCGCATTACATCAAAGATTACATTCGAACTAATGCTAACTTGCGGTTGCTTCAGACATAGTATCTCTTGATCACATCTGCGTTGATTACCGTTGGCCAAACGTGATCATAAATATCTGCCAGGATTAGTGTTCTCTCACATAATGACATTGCCAACTTGGTGCAAATTTTCCCGTTGCCTCTTTTTAAGTATGAAAAAGCTTCTTCAACACCAATTGCCCCGGTTTGAAGTAAACTATTCAAATCTTCTCTTCGTGCATTCAACATCTTCCAACTTATATTCTTGAATGGTTTCTCAAATAAAGGTCTTCCATTTGTATAGATAAAACGCTTCGGCTCCAATTGCCGGCAAATAATGCTGCCCCAGTTTGAAGTTCTAACAGTAATGTAATATCCAAAGAGTGCAAAATAACCTTCATCATCCTTAAATTGTTCAGTTGTTTCGTTATAGGTCACAAGCCAAGTTCAAGCAGGTTTTGTTATTTTAATTTGAAACAATAGTAAGTATATTAATCAAAAGCAAATAATAAAGCCCATGAATAATTAAAGTATAGCAAAATAATAAGGTAGGAATGCAGTGCATTTGTTTATTCAAAACCTAATTTAGGGAGGCATACAACATAAAAGTAAACATGCATGATTTAAAAGAGTTATTTGAAAGACATAGACATAACATAAACAAAGTGCAAAACACAGTTCAGGGCCTCAAGCTGACTGTGATGCCAAAACAAAAATAACGAGTTCCCTTTTGGACCACAAGTCCAATTAGCCATCACATCACTTGGTTCAGCATTCTGCACATGTGGCCCTTTCTCAAAATCTTCAATAGTTGTACTGCATTTCAATCCATCATTCAAGAATAGGCTGCCAACACCTTCAACCAAATTCTGCATGGCCATTTCTGGTGCTTGAAGAACTGACTGGATCAACGGTAAAAGAGACTGTGGTATGACACTAGTAGGATTCTTCTCAGACTCAGCCTTTTCCATCTTTCCTTCAGCGGGGTTGCCACCTAGGGTGCTCCATGAAGTCGTGAGCCATACTCCTTCAGTTAATCCATTTTGAGGTATCCTGCTCGGAGTACCAGTCTAAAGCTTCGCCTTCAAGACTATGAATGAATAATTTCATACGGAGCTCTTCATTCTTCCCCACTCCCAAGGTTTCACAGTACATTCTCAAATGGGCTCGGGGTTTGCCTTTGCCATCAAACTTAACAAACTTTGGTACTTTGTACCCTTCTGGGTATTCAATCCCAGGATGAAAACACAAGTCTTCATATTCTAGACTTTCCTTATCCTTGCCTTTTGATGCTTTGCTAAGAGCACTCATCACCCAACCTTGTACTTTTTTCTCCAAATCTTCACCCCCATCGACTGCTTTTTCGGCTTTTCTAACACCATTTTGAAACTTCACATAAGGAGGATTGGTGTAATCATCAATTTGCACAATAGGAACATCTTGCCCACCAGATACCGCCACTTGGACTAATGGTGCGGATGGATTTTCAGTATAAGCTTGCTGGATGGGTTCATTTTGGTAAGTGGAGGTTTGGTATGGATATGGACTGTGTGTCTGATAATAAGTATTGGCATGGTGCGGGGTGTATGATGGGTATTGTTGATGTGGTGGGTAGATGGGTGGTCGGTTGATTGTTTGGCTAGATTGAGCGTTATTTGGAGGTGGAGCTTGAACAAGTGGCAAGTTGCTTTGGTGGACTGGTGCTTTTAGAGAATTGTGGGTGTTCAAATGTGTGTTCATATTGGCGACCCCATCAATTGAGTTCAGAGATTGCCCAATTTGACCCAGAGAGTGGGATGCATCGGGCCCACGCAGCAGCGTGTTTTTAGGAGTTTGCCCTCTTACCACAGCCAGTTCATCTTTTAGCATCTGTAGTTCCTTAGTCATTTCAAGAATCAGTTCGTCTGGAGCAATAATGACATTTCCTCTTGATGATTCAGGAGCTGCAAGATTTTTCTCGGTATTGCGAGGTTCATCATCTATTCCAGTCATTGTCAGTTGTGGAAATGTGTACCAGTATGCAGATTGGTCTTTTGCCCTTGTGTAATAGGAGTGATCGGCCAGCTTAAATCAGCACAAATCAAACCTCTGTTTTTGGGATAAACAAAACAAAAGAAAAAGTTCAAAAGTAACCATGTTAGTTTGCATGTCATTGGCAAAATTGCACACAAATCACGTAGCGCGCATCACGTAGCGCTTTGCATTTTAAACAAGTTGACATGTGGCAAACACAAGTAGTTGAGCGTAAATAAAAATGCAAGCGCATCCTACCCTGTACGGGGCCCCTTTGTGCCAGAGGTGGGCCTAAGACGCCAAATAGGTGATAATGAAAAGTAGTCCAAGCCGGTTTTGCAATAATCGAATTTAGAGTAAGTGACAATAACAGTAATAATAATTTTCTTTCATTGTAACTTGATTTTGAGTACATCATTGTTACATAAAAAATAGGAAGTGCCGGACATAATTTAAATACATCGTTTTGAGTATAATGAAAATATAAATAACTGCTATAACTACACTGCATCGGTCTCGAGGAGGCAATAAAACTGAAGTGCGGGCCTGGTTAGGGTCAATCCTTGCTTGTTTGCACAATCGGTGTAATTTTTGACATCTGGTCCCAAATGTGGTTTACATCCAAAGACTTGCTTGAATCAAACATCGATCAAATGGATCGAACGTCTTATCGTCCTTTCGACGTCTCTTGCCCCAACTTGTTATCTTCTTCCAAGTACATTCACAATTTCAACTTGATGACTATTTGAAATACCTCTTGAATTCAAGCGTCTTCTAGTCTACAAAATTAATAAAAGTATTCTAAATTTAATTAATTGCAAAACTTGACTTGGACTGGAAGTTCCGTTATCACATAAACACATAATATGCACTGTTGTTGGGTTTAAACCCGTCAACGAAAAAGGGCGGTTTTCCTAACTATGTAGGCGGTACCAAGGACCGGATCCAATCTAAGGCTTATGCATGCATGTTCCTAACGAAAACTCTAGAGTGGGTTTACTAGACACAAGGCTATTTTGAGTGGCAAGCGGTCACGCGGTAGTAAAACTATCCGCTCACCCCGCAGATACGCGCACTCTTTCTTAAAGGGTTTTTTTTGAGTTTCAGGTGTATATGCATACACCTCGCGGGTATAAGTAACAATGGAAAAGCTCCCAGGAATGGGGGGGAAATTTGAACGGAATGCCAGTTTAATATGTGCGCAAATAAAAGTGTAGTGAAATGCTTTCAGTGACAAACAATTGCAAATAATCAATTTAACTAATCATGCTATTTTTTTGCAAATAAGAAACAAATAAAGAGTTATCTTGTGAAAACCTTGCGGTTAGAACCTTAAGGTAATCCCCAGCGGAGTCGCCACGCTGTTGAACCCCAAAATTACCCTTTCTTTAAGAAAAGACAGGTTTCGGGTATAATATTCAACAATTCGCCACCTAATTTAGGAGAATTAGGAACCAATTAATTAAATAGTGCGTGCAAGCACTCCGTTTTAAGGAAGTGGTCTATTTCAGAAATTCTACGTAAGAGGTTCAATTATTTTCGAAAGAAGGTTTCAATTTGAAAGCACGTTCGAAAATCCACAAAATGTGGTTAATCCTTCGGTTTTCACAAAATAGCTCAATAAATACGATTTTTGAAAAATATTAATCTAAATGCCTTCAAGTTAATGCTAAAAATTTAAAATTACATTAACTTATGCTTTTAGAAAAATAGGGATTTAAATGAACTTAGACTTGAAAAATGCAATTTTGCTAAAATAGGAAATCTAATTAATTTGAAAGAAGTTGCAATTTATTGGATTTAAAATCAAGTTATTTGCTTACTCATTTCCGGCTTGCACGCGCTATTTGACTAAAAGGTTCACAATTCATAAATAAGATGGCAATTCTAGAGGAAATGATTTTATTCACAATAAATAGCTCAAAATAAATATTCATCAACATATAAACAATTTAATTATTCTACAACTAATAAAATAGAGAATTCCTAATGACATGCAAATTCTAGAGAATTTAAAAAGAGAAGGTTTAGAAGAAGAACCCGGAAATTGCTAAACTCATGGGAGCCTTGATATTATTTAATTTTATACAATTATATGCCCATGAGCCTAAGTTAGAATAGGCGGCTCAACAAAGCATTTTCAAAGTTCTATAGGTCTTCATTTCTTGAAAGCTTGAGTGCAAACTTGATCCCAAGTGACTCCAATGCAATGTAAACAATCCCAATTTGCGAGTTTAGCCAACTCATTTCCCAAGTTGTACATATCATGCAAGGAAACAAAAGATAAGGATTAATAAACGTTGATAACAATTATAAGATTGCGTATAGACTTGGCAGGGAGCATTAGAACTTCCTAAAACAGGATCTTATAAAGAAAAGAAAGCCAAAATTTAACAGATGTTGGGCTGCGTAAACATTGAAACAAGAGCAAAGCAAGACGAAAATATATAAGCTTAGCATCATTCAAAACCAAACTGGACTACAGCAACCAAAATAGAACTTAACCACAATTCAACAGAAGTCAAGAGTCAAACAATTTCCAAAAAAAAAAAAAAAATCATTTCTAAATCAAAGAAACTGGCATGCTATATTCAACTAGGCAGAGAAAAAGAGGATCCCATTCACAATGCAACAAATATAAGAAATCCCTATGCAAATCCGGAACTAATCAAAAGCCAAGACATGATAAGAAAACTGATTCAAATAGGGAGGTGCAGACTGCTATTATATACACCAAAGGGAAACTGAAGGAAACTTAGAATAAAATCAAGAAAAACTTCAGACCACATCCAAGAACAGGCCAAAATAATTTCAGACATTTCTAAGACATGCAGGCATCAAAACTCCTTCAAAGCTTCCCACAAAACTGCCTGCAGCTTCCTCACAAATCCTACACATTCAAACAGGACCTGAGATGAACTCAGCATATCCCTGACCAAATTCCCCTGCCTCATAGAAAAACTAACAGACCCCTTCCTAAACAACTACAAATGACTGCATACACACAACTAGACAGCCCCAGACTTCTCCTTAAAGCAACCTGCACACCACCTCACACCACCAGGCAACACCAGAAACAACGTCATATTACTCCTTAAACCTCCAGGCAGCTACAGCCCTTAGGACTCCTCTATACATACACCAACAACCACCTGGACTCCCTGAACCCCCCTACCTGCTACATAGGCCATGAACCTGAGACAACCGCACACATACACAGACCTACAAACCAGAATACTCCCTGCCTCAGGACCTAAACAGACATCCACACACCACAGAAACTTCACAAAATCACTCACAGGCACTCCTTCCACACCCTGAAGCTCCTAATACATAACCTGAACTAACTGCAGCAATCAGAACCCTTCACATACTTCTTATTAACCTGGCACACACTTAATTGCAGAAAACAACTTTAATAAACACCTACATGCTTCTTCACTCATCAGACCCAAACCTGAACCTTCAGCATTTGAGACCTAACACCTACAAGCCAACAGACTTCTCCTCTAACCTGAATCAAACTCCAAATCACCCTCTAAACAGCACTGCACAACTGATCACCCTCACACTCACACACAGACGTGCCCAGCAATACCCTCACAAAACATCCAGGAATAAAAATCCATTCAAATCTACTCCAACGCCCTCACCTTAACATACATACTCAAGTAGAAACAACAGCAGGCAGAAACAGGGTAAAACTAGGACATCAATCAACTTTTATCCAAAATGAAAACCAATTTTAAAACAACTTGTTCAGCTAACAGTTATGGGGTTACTTAAGCATTCAGTTTAAGTGCAATTTTCAACAGTTTCTTAAGTTCTAAACTAAGCCGGAAACCCTTTTCATATTTCTTTCATTCATTCATAAACTGAACCTATAAACTGATTAACTCGCCTAATAATTGACCATTTATCTTAATCTACATCTAGCTGGATACTAATTCACAGAAACAAGCCTGAACTTAACACTGATTTTGAAATTAATACTAAACTAATCAGAGATAAAACACATACGAGAAGCAAGAAATAAAGAGAAGACCGACCTTTTGCGAGGCAGTGAAATGAGGCGATTGATCTGTCGAAATCCGCACTTGAACAAGCGACAACAACTCGACGATTCACAAAATTTAAAGGTCGGAAATTAGGAAGGAAAAATGAAATCGCTATTAAAAAAGCACTAAGAGGGTCCTCGTTTCCGAAATCCCCCAATTCCTTCAACCAAATCCGACCCCTAAATCAGTTAATCGAAGGGGTATTTATAGGGAAATTCTAGGGTTCAAAAAGGGTGCAAAACGATGTGGGAAAATATGTGTAAAGTGATGAAAACAAATCACATACGTTGAATTCAAACTTGGATTCAAAATGGACGCTCAGATTTGCTATAATGCTGGACGATTTTGATTTGTTCTTGGAGGATAATGATGGTACAAACAAGTACAAAGCTGGAGCATTTTGATTTGCTTGTGTACGAAATTAACAGCTGGAAATTTGGACTGATTCACGTTTGAATTTGGGGGGAACCGGGTAGGGAGATTAGGGCTCGTAGGTGGATCGGGGAATTGAGGTTAACGGGTCTGAAAAATGGGTAATGAAGTGTAATGAAATGTATATAGGGGTTTGCACGAATAGGACAGAATTTAGGCTATGAATTATGCTTTTAGCCTCTTTTGATCAAAACCAATTGCTTTAACTCTTTTATTTCCAATTTTAGCCTTAATTAAAATCTTTCCATAGTAAATTATCAATTTCAATAACTCCGGAACAAAATTAGGTGTCAACACTGCAATGAACAGGATGGCTCACCGTAGACAGCTGAAAACGTACTACTCCTCAATCACGATGCGACTGGCTGGGTTCTGGTGCAAAATCTGCCGAACGAAAAGAAAACACAAGAACAAATAGGGGTGAGTCTTAAGGACTCAATAAGTGTGAACAAACTAGCAATCTCGAAAAATAGATACGCTAGTCAGGGAAACAGAACCAGACAATAATCAACAAATAAGCAATGCACATATAAGCAGAACAGTAGTCATGTACAGAAAATCTACACAATAGTATGAAATGAAATGGAATGAGATAAAATGAAATGAAATGAGATGAAGTAAAATGAGATACAAAGGGTCACATGTGCCCGTAATCCCATCCCGAAGCGGAATACTCCTGCATTCGAGGGGAATCCAATCTGCTAACCAACTGGAGCGAAATACTCCTGCACCTGATATAATATAAACCAGAGGCGGAATACTCCTGCACTCTCCTGGGGCGGAATACTCCTGCACCCGATAAAATGTATGGCTGAGGCGGAATACTCCTACACTCAGTATGATATGTAATGTAATGCATATGAATGTAATGTGATGCAATAATAACTATTCACCGGCGCGGGACTCTCATCGACAGCCAGGAAGTAGATGCCAACTCAAAGCCAAAGTACAATACTCAGATTCTCAATGCAATACCAATAACAGGACATAACATATAATACAGAATGTAAATCCAAAACTAAGGCATAATTAGTACCCCTATCGGCAGTTATACACGTAAGGAACACGTGGTAGAAAATCCACGAGGCCAAGTGCCTCAAAAGAAATGTATTTAAACACTTACCGTATTCAAAAGTTAGCCCTGCTACTCAACAACTGCTTTTTCCTTTGGATTAACTACCAAACGATCCTGCTCTATTCAATAAGCAGAAAAATTATATCAAATAAAGCTAAAGTATTCACTCCTTATGTCTTAGGGCAATTCAGTTAGGAACCTGATACCCTATTTACATACGCAATATGCAGGTCAGGCCTATGTACAGGGTTTAAAGTCCCATAACCAAACCCTAAATAAATTAAAAATTTATATGTTGCACATAACTCACTGAGTACGAATATATAATCATTTCCATCATCGGGGTCCAATTGACCCTTTAAACTATTAATTTAAAGTAGAGGACGGATAGAACATCGATTCAGTAAATAACATGCGGTCTTAACTGCTTCATCCCAAAAGTTCTTTGCCAAACCAGTCGATAACAACATAGTTCTAGCCATATCCTCTAAGAACATGTTCTTCATTTCAACTACTCCATTTTGTCGAGGGGTTCTTGCTGCAGAGAAGTTGTGGTCCACACCATGTTTATTACAATACTTAGTAGATTTAGCACTCTCAAACTCAGTTCCATGGCCAGAACTACTACTCACAAGCTGGAACCCTAGTTTCTTCTCTACAATCTTTGCCCAATCCTCAAACATATCATACGCTTCATCTTTAGATCTAAGAAATAAGGTCCAATGTGTATCTGGAGTAGTCATCAACAATCACCATCACGAACCTTTTACCGCATCTGCTCCTTACCCTCATTGGCCTACACAAGTTCATATGAACCAACTCAAGTGATTTAGAAGTATTAACAACTTTCTTTGACTTGAATGAAGATCTTACATGTTTCCCCCTTACACAAGCATTACAGATGTTGATGTCATCGAACCTCTTACTTGGCAATCCACGAACCAGGTCCTTTGATACCAACTTATTCAACTGTGTCAAGCTTGCATGTCCTAATCTCTTGTACCACAGTTGTGTATCATTCCCAAGCACATTCAGACAAGTGAAATTATTTTCTAGAAGAGAACCTAATGTAGCCTTGTATACATTGTTAGCTCGTTTCCCTTCCAGTACTATTTCTCTAGTCTGCAGGTTCTTTACAGTGCATTCTACAGATGTGAAACTAACTTGGTTTTTGCTATCACATAGTTGGGAGATACTCAATAGGTTATGCCTCAATCTATCCACACATAGTACATTTTCAATAGCATGATCGAGGGACCTCCCAACCTTTCCAATACCGACAATTTCACAACCTTTGCCTCATCCAAAAGCCACACCACCTCTTCAAAATGCTGCGAGTGAGAGAAAGTTTCTTCTATCTCTTGTCATGTGCCTGGAATACATACTATAAAGAATCCAGCTTAAGCTGTTCCTGTTGACACCCAATTTTGTCCCTCTTGTGCAAATTTACTCTATATCATGGCTATATTCATCTTTAAGATGCAATAGTAATTTTCCTTGCCTTTTGCATTAGTTATCCTGCATTATTTGCATATCTCCCTATCATTAATTTCCTTTAAATAAAATGTTTACTGAATTGAGACTATTATACAATTGTACTGTTCTAGGCTATTTTTTAATCATATCATCATATGAGGCTAATTGTCTAACTACTTGCCGTATTATTAAATTTACCTAATTATTTGCGGTGATTGATACCTATCCCTTTTCCATTCTAATCATTTATGTTTATTAATGCTACATTACGTTCTTATGCAATTGTTTATGTCCATTTACATTTATTTTAAGCAACAAGCTTTCTATTTGTTTATTTAATCATAGTAAATTAGTGGCCAAATTCTAACCACCTAGCTAAAATTCCTAACCTTAATTGTCGGTTACCATATCTACCAAAAGTATTCCTACGGAAACTTTTCGAATTTTGCCAAGAATTCATTTGAATCATTCTCTATTTTTACGTACCAATTTCACCAAATAATTCTCATATTTCACAATCATTCTTTTCCATATTTATGTTTCTTCTCCCAACGTCTCTTTTTTTTTTCACCTATAAAACCATGTTGTCTCCTTCATTTTGAGGACGGATAGCTCCCCTCTCCCTCTGAGCTCTAACGTTTTTCATATTCTTATCCACATGAAGTTTTACTACACATTTGTGTCTTCTTCATAATCGTTAGATGGCATCTTTGAAAATTTTCAGCCTAGCCACTATTGATCTAATAGGCATTGGAAGTTAAATTTCATCTTTATAATTTTTGGTATCAGCTCGGAATTGGATGTCAATGAAAATAGGTTGTATCTCTAACCCTCCATCTTTTTTAAAGATTTTAGAACTATTGTTATGTCCACTTTAAGTCTCAAAATGTGCTCTACAGAGAATATATTCTTCCACGATTGCGTTTCCTCTTTCTCGCATTTTTACTAACACTGGCACTAGTTTATCTATCATATTTGTCGTGCTGATTGGGATTTAATATCTTGACACAATTGTGTGGTATTTTCGAACTATGGAGAGAATGAGTTTCAGTCGATGCCCTGCCCATGTTTGTTGGTTAATTGAGATCTTTCTATTTTCTTTACCTTCTTTGTTGTTCACAAAATGAGTAGAAAGAGTGATGATTAAAGAAAGCTTTTAAGTTTAAATCTTTACGCTATAAAGTATGATTCTGTAAAGTAAATGTAACTATCAACATTCATATATGATTGGTTCTCGTTTAGCCTAACAAGCTGTTGAATGACTGCATATTTTCACCATAGCGAAAAACGTATATATTATCTCATTCCACTTAAAGAAGTACTAAAATTGTCATGTTTGAATACAAGCTCCCTTTATGTTATCTACTAAACTATTCATTTGTTTCTTTATCAAATAATTGGTTTTGTGACGGAGTCTCTACTCACTGCTCGTTTTAATTTATGTCATGGGGTACTTGGAATTCAATCTCGGCACACGAAGAAGTGGAAGCATCATCCCAAGAGGAGTCAGGCATGTTTTGGGATATGATGACAATGGCAGGCCCTGACTTCTTGAATGAAGAACACATATATAACTTTACAAAAATTAAAGCGACTCGTTACTCCCTCATTTTGATTTGATATGTAACTCTCTTAAGATTTTAAAAGATTCAATACTTTAACTATTTTTAAACTTTAATTTTCTTTTCACCGTTTGACATTTCTAAGAACTAATTACAAAATTTAGACTATTTAAAGCTTTACATTGCCTTTCAAATAACAATATTTAGAATAGAAAATGACTTTTACATATGCTATAGAAGCTAAATCATTTTGAGTTGAATACTACTTTCAAATCTAAATACTTTAATACTTCTTTTGTTTTGTCTGAAAACGTTTAAGATTGTTGATCATACAAAGCCAAAAAGAGGAAATTAACATTGGACTGGACTCTTCTCCCGCCTCGCCTATACCTGATCCCACATTTTTCTCAACCCTTAGTTCTAGTTGATTTATTTAGTTTGTTCAAATGTTTCACTCATATTAATTTTTTTTACCAAAATAAGGTGGCACATGTTTCTACTAGTATTTTTTTTATTTATTTCTTGTGAAGTAATATAGGATGCTTTTCTGAAGAATTCAAATGATCTCGTGCAACTCAACTAGTTACTTCCTTACTTAATTACTTATTTACTTGTCATTTGTGTGACTGATTGTATATTTTAAGACCAGTTTAAATTAAGTATTTTTGGCAGTTTGGTTGATGTTTTAGAATTGAATTGGAGATGTGAGAAAAACTTGAGTGGAAGTTGATCTTTTAGTTCTATTTTAAGGAAATAGATGTACTTAGGATAAAATCGCACCCTTGATCTTTAATCTTGCTGATACTTCAATTTTTAGCCCTGGCATAGTCTAAATTGCTTATTTACGCTAATAGACTCGAATTGCATGTCTACTTTGTATTAAAATCCCAATTGTTTAGTCTGGTCAATAACCACATTTGGCGGAGCTTGAGAGGTGCCTAACCCCTTCCTCTCGAGTTAACTTGAACCTCTTACCTAGAATTTCTGGTTCATAGACTAAGTTTCGGAGTTAATTATAAAATTAGCTAGAAACAAAATAGGTGCCCTAATACGCCTATTTAAAAAATATGTTAGGTGTCGACTCCAACTCTTTACCCGTGAGTTACCCGCTAAGTCGACCCTATTACGAACTTTAACCGGTTCGGGTAAAAAATGATGCGACAGAATGGCGACTCAGCTGTGGATGTCAAGGTTCAAACCATAACGAACTTTAAATTGTGATTCTTTACTTGCTTTATTTTCTTGTCATTTATTTCGATACTAACTTTTTTTCTTCTTTTTATTTTTGCAGGATTAAGGTTTATTTTTTTAATTTATGTGTTTTATTCTTGAATTATTTGATTGTATTATATTATTTGTTCATGTCACTCATATTTCCCCCACACCTTGGAAACGACACTTTGCATACACACGGGCGATTACGTGGATCCCACGGTCGCTTCACCACAAAAAAACCTTTTATGAGGGACATTTTAGAATATAGTTGGTCCGTGGTACAACCAACGATTTCAAATGGCCCCACTCCTTGACCATCCACCTTGGGGAACCGTGTCTAGAATTACCCAACTCTTAGTGGGGACTCTGGTCTAGGAACCATGCATCATGTCATGATTAGGAAAATTTTGACTTCGGCTCATGTCTAAGTCTATTAGTTCACCATATTTGAATGAACCGAATGGGTTTTCTAACCTACGAGACTTTTAAATATGTTATGTGTGTATTTATTTAAAGTTGAACATATCTTATGTAGACCACTTGTTCACATAAAAGTGGGTTCTCATAACAAAATCAATTATCTATTTCTACATATATACAAACAAAAGGATTATTTTATGAAATTATTTTTTGGGTTATGAACGAAATTAATTTTTCTACTTTCATGAAAACAAAATCATAGATTTTAAATTATTTTCTTCTACCTTTAATGTAGCAAGATCAATTATTATTTCTATTTACCTAAAATAAAATGTTATTTCTACATTTATACAGTACAATTAATAATTTTATAAAATTATTTTCTGTTAATTTTGGGTTATGAGAACAATTGGGATGATACAAAATACACGTTCAATTTTAAATACCATAATCAAATTAGTAAGGCTTAACATCCTTGGTATGTTAAAGTCCATTAGCCAACCTCGTCCAAAATCGTCATCATATGACGTCTATCATGCATATTATGTGTATTGATCTGCTTTGAATGTGAAATTATTATCTCAATACTAACTTGTTGTTTCATATGTGAGTTTTACTCCCACTCCCGAGGTTGACTGGTGCATTAATTTCATAATTTCTACATTTTTAAACTTCTGCATGTCATGCATACCTTCCGCCACTCCTGGCAACTTTCTAAAATCGTGCGTTGAAAACACGGTGGTTACAACCACATCTTCTCTCACATAAAAATTCCTTTAAGGGGAACGACTTGGAATCTATTTGGTCTGAGACGTTCCCACTCTCAAGCCGTCCACTTGGGAGGATAATAAAATCCGGTCTAGCCAACTCCATTCCTCAGTAGCGGTGCTAGGAATCATGCATCATGGCATGTCATTAATTGACTTGTTCTCAAGTTCGATAGATCAACTTGTTCAAATAATTCGAACGGGTTTTTTGACCCCCAAAGGGCGTTGGACATGATTTATTTGCATTTACTTAAAGGATTAAACGTGCAAATGTAAATCGTTTATTAACATTGTTCTGAATTCAGTGCCATCCAACGACACAAAGGTTACCTAAGAGGCTTTAAAAGCCCAAAGTAAATCAGAAATGATTGTTTATTCCTACACGGTCGGAATTACTCTGATTCAATGCCATTCAAAGGCACAAAGGTTACCCAAGAGGCCTCAAAAGCCCGAATTGAATCAGAAATTATTGCTTAAACAGTCAGAATTATTCTGTATTCAATGTCGTTCAAAGGCGTGAAGGTAGCCCAAGAGGCGTCAAAAGCCCGAATTGAATCAGAAATGATTGCTTAAACAGTCAGAGTTATTCTGCATTCAATGTCGTCCAAAGGCATGAAAGTTACCCAAGAGGCGTCAAAAGCCCGAATTGAATCAGAAATGATTGCTTAAACAGTCAGAGTTATTCTGTATTCAATGCCATTCAAAAGCACGAATGTAACAGATGAGGCGTTAAAAGCCCAAATTGAATCAGAAACGACCGTTTATTTCTTAAACAATTGGAATCATTCTGCATTCAATGTTATTCAAAGGCATTAAATAGTAACCAAAGAGGCATTAAAGGCCTAATTTGAAGCCAAAATAACCGCTTGATAGACGGGATGACACTTAACGCACATTTATCCTTTAATCTTTATATAAAGGCTTGACATCCTTGGCATATCAGAGGTCCATCTGTCTAAAGTATCCAAAGGGTTCTCAACCCACAACGACACAACTCTTCACATCCTCTATTGCATTGTTTTCAAAAGCTTGTGCCACACGTTGATCACTTTGTTCACAATAAAGCAAATCTTAGGCATTTTTTTGTCGTCCTTCACCTTTTCCGAAAGATCATGGCCACTAGAACATTTGACTTGGTTGTTGAAATCCCCCAGTTGCTCAGAGATTGGTAGGGAAACCTTAGCATAGATCATCAAGATCGAGTCAAAATGGTGATGGATAATACGATTTCACTAATGGAGCACACTGCAGTGGAAGGGATGATAGAAGCAGCAGCACATTATTGGGATGCAGACCGAGCAGTCATTCACTTTGGGAGTGTAGAGTTGACGCCATTACTGGAGGAAATAGGTGGGTTAACTCAATTGCCATTTGAAAGTGAAGAAGTCTTAATGCCTAAGAACACTACAGCTGAAGAGTTCTTCAAAATGGTAGGGTTTAAGCCTGAATTATGCACAGACAGTATAAGGCAATCGGAAATTTCTCTAACTTCCCTCTACATTAAATTTGGGTATAGAGAAGCATTTCAAGAATCTGAAGGCTATTTCAATATTGACCAGACAGATTGGCAAGTGCGAAGGGTACTTGCTTCTGTCACCAGCTTTTTAGGGATTGTCGTCTTTCCACAAGACAAAAGACGAGTTGATGTTTGCATGGTCTCAATTGCTGATGCCTTACTCAAAGTCATTAACAAGACATACACTTTGGTACCGATGATTGTTGCAGAGATGTACCGAGCTTTAGAAAGATGCAAGAAGGGCGCTGGTTTCTTTGAAGGTTGCAATCTGCTTTTACAAATCTGGCTGATGGAGCATTTGCAAAGGATGGATAACAAAGACTAAGCTTTCCATTCCATACCAAAAGAAAACTACATCTTGACTCATACCACCCGCATGGACAATGCTTTTGGGAAACGGGACCAACCAACAACTACCAATGGTTGGCACCACATGTTCTGTCAACTAACACCTGAAAACATACAATGGATGCTTGATTACTTTCCCAGCACAACAGTAATCATACGATCCAAAAAAGACTCATTTCTTATCTTGGTAGGCTTTAGAGGAGTTTACCTATACACTCCTTTAAGGTCACTTAGGCAAGCAGGGAGAAAACAGACTGTACCTCAAATTGTAGACATTAGAAGTTTCAGAGCAAATATTCTCGGAGGAGTGATCCTGTTTAAAGACAAGATAATTGAACTTTGGAAAGAAAGACAACGAATGGGAATCGAGACTATTGGACGAGATAGGTTCGACGTTGGCTATGATGAAGACTATCCAGACTGGCTTAGGAAAGACATAGCTGGGGCAGTTCAACCGAGTGCCACGGCAAAAAGGAAAAGGAATACTGATGAGTTAGAATTTGAGTACAAAAGGTTACGCAAATAACTGGCAAGGGCACAGGGGAAAATAGCAAAGAAGCTAAGTTTGGTCGAAGCAAAGAACGAAAGAAAAGGCAAATGGCGCAGCAAGGCAGAGCTCCTGAAAAAACGCATAGAGTCTATTGGCATATGGGCTAGCGAGGGGGATGAACTCTGTGGAAAATAAGGGAATAGAGGAAAAAGGAAGAAAGGCTTGGGAAATGCTGAAGAACTTCACATTTGACATATCCCGACTCTTAACTGATGCAGACAGTATCATCTTCCAAGGATACTTATCAGAGCCAAGCTTGTCCGAGGAAGACTCGACCGAGGAAGAATCTTCAGGGGAAGGATCAACATAAATGATGTTCAACTGGCCATGATCTAACCCTCTGGCAATGTTTTCTTTCTCTTACACTATTTCAATATCAGCCAATGTAACAAAAGTCCAATAAATGCAATATTATCTCTAGACCTCACATTTTGTTAGAAAGTGAAATAATACATGTGGCACAAATCGTTTTTTAAAATCATCGTGCGTAAAACGGTCCTTCATATTGTAGGATGCATTTCTTATTTGATATCTGTGCATTGCATGTATTTGTCTGTTGCTCTAGGTCTCTAAAGGAATTCTTTCTCCAAATTCAAATCTCCTATCGAGGCACCTCCTCTCCCTAGTCCATGCCCAAATCCTGGTATCCAAAATCTTTCACATGTCCAAACTGTCTTTAATTCATTCAAAAGTCCATTGCCAAAAGGTTGGCTCGAGTTGAATACCAAGGCAAAGGACGTGGTTAAGCGAGTGCACTTGTTAGGGATTTTCTGAAATAAGGAAGTTCTCACAACAGTTTCCACCAGCCCTCTCGTATCTATACATTACCTCCACTGCACTACAAACTACCAAAAGGCTAGCAAGTCGGGAAATATGAGCCTTTTCGAAAACGAAGATGAAGTCTCTTTTGCTGCAACCATTCAAGACCCTACCTTCAACCACTATTATCAAACAACGCTACCATTTTATCCCTACCCTCATATACCACCTGAATACCTCATTTACAACAATCAGCCCACTCGACCTATATCCCACATCCCAGCACTAAATCGTCAACCATACCAGCAAAACACTCAAGCCAACTACCAAAATACACCATTATGCGCTCCTAGGCCTCACCCTGATGCAAACCTAAGACCAAAAAGAAGCTACACTCTATTAGCCGGATCCCATTCTCAATTGTTGGAGAGATTGGAAAGGCTTATTGTCCCAGTACTTCAAATTGTTCCAGCAAGCACCACGCACATGGATAAAATTGATAAAGCAAGGAAAATGTTGGTCAAACTCGAAGGCACCCATGACTCGCCTTAAGACCTTTTGACACCAACATCCAAGGATCATTTTTAGTGCGCCTGTCTACACAGTTACACCACTTACAATACATGACTGTGACCCAAAGCACTTTCCTACTCGCTCCAAGCATTCAAAGGGCCATCGAAAGATAATATTGGAAAGAGAGAGGTGTAGCAAATACTTGTGCACAACAACCAAGACAAGCAAAATGATTCAACTTACAAAGGGCAAAGACAAAGCCATCATTATATGACCAACCTAAGACCCCTGTAGTATCTGGAAGCATATCCTTATCCACTAGCAAATACAAAGCAAGATAGTGAAGTTATTTGAGACACTTACCATAGCAAGGGTTGAGTTTATATGAAAGCACATACGAGTAGGCTTCTTTGAGCAATTTTGGTCGAAAGTTTATTGCAGTGATATGAATTCTCATGATGACCACTACAAAAGGACGTAGGAATCTAAGAGTACACATGACACATAGGCAACCTACATTGAGTTCGGTAGCTCAACAATGAGATATTATCCAACAAGGAAGGTTGGTGCAACGACTATATTGCAGCAATTGGTCGACAAGTATGAAAGACGCTAAGTATCTCTTCGAGGACACATGGCCATCATGATAGACAAATTTGCAAGGAAGGATGACAAATGCACTCAAGGTCCTGGTATTCGACAAAAGCCAACATCCCTTTCTGTTATACAGCACAATCTATTCCTTACACAACATCTTTACCACCTTTCATTGACATTCAACTCCTCACCTCCGGCTTAAACAAACGTCGGTTGTTTGGCCAAAATTCTTGCCTTGGCTTCTGCATAAAGTACTTAGGGAATCTCTTGTGATATCTATACGATCTATCACAACCTCCAAATTCAAGCGGTAATTCGTTATCCGCGGTCTATGTTGAGCATTGGTTTTGAAGAATGGAAAATGAGAAGGACTCAGTGGTCTTGGAGAAGAACCTAGTCCTGGAATAGAAAGACACGACTGATCAAAAAGAGTTGTGGGTTGCAAATCCCTGCGGAACTAGGAATAGTGGCGCGTGAATGAATATGTATCCTAGTCAGACTAAAAGAGGCGGTACCCAGGCTGTGTCTTCGAAGTATGAATTGGAGTTGGACTTTAATAAGGAAAAGAGGTACAAGGAATCCCATTTTACCATAATTACAAGGATTCCTTGTAAGACTCAACTAGGGTTGCATAGCCCGTATAAATACAAGTAGTTGATGCAGCCGAAACTAGTTATTCACAAACAAAGAGTTGAGAGCATATAAAGGTGATCCGGCATCTTTCTACGTGAGATAACTGAAGAAGACAACTGGTGTGCTTGATATTCTGTCTAGGTTCATTGCTTTGTAAGTTGTCTTATTTTGAGCGATCACTGTTTTTACCTATTGGCTTATTGTAGAAGCATATGTATTAGGTGAACTTGTAAGAGATTGCTTTGTAAAGCTAGAGTTTAGCTTTGTTTAGTGATTAGGGTCTAGAGTGTAGCCCCTTGGTTATAGAGTCTTGTAATCAGAAACTTACTTTTTGCGTTAGTGGATTGAGTTCTAAAATCCCAGAGTGTGGGTCGTGATTTTTCTCCCTTGAGCAAGGAGTTGTCCACGTAAAATCCTTGTGTCTTCTGTGTGTGTGGTTGGTGTGTGTTGTAGTGTTTAATCAGCAGAATTGCAGAGGCAAGAACAGGGTTCTTGACTCAGGAGAATCGAGTTCTTAAAACGAAAATTGGTGGACACTATTCAATCCCCCTTCTAGTGTCCTTAGGAGGTGCATAGATTATAACAAGTGGTATCAGAGCAGGTCTTCTCGTGCGAGGTTAACACCTTGAGAAGGATCAGAATCATGGGTGCACCACCTACTATTATTGAAAGACAATCAGTTCAAAGGCCCCCACAGTTCAATGGGGAGTACTATGCTTGGTTGAAGAACAGGATGGAAAATTACATATGTGCTGAAGACTATCAACTATGGCTGATAGTATCTTAAGGAAACCTGATTCCCACTAAAATAGTTGGTGAAGGAGCTACTGCTAAACAAGAACCTAAATTGAAAGAGGAGTTCAATAAGGCAGATTATAAGATGATTGAAAAGAATCACAAAGCCAAACGTATGGTCATTTGTGGTCTTGGTCCTGAGGAGTTTAACAGAGTATCATCTTACAAGACGGCCAAGGAAAGATGCCCTGCAGGTTGCACATGAAGAAACCACTGAAGTGTAGGACTCAAAGAGAAGAATGCTGAAGAGACAATTTGAGCTGTTCTCTATGGGAGAGAAGGAATCAATTCAGGATATGATGACCAGGTTGACCATTATTACTAATGACATGAGATCCCTGGATATGGAATTACCAGAAGTGGAGATGGTCGATAAGATTCTAAATGTGCGTCCTGAAGCTTGGGAACCCAAGATGACTGCCATCATTGAGTCTAAACCACTAAGATCCATTAAACTTGAAGAACTGGTTGGTAGCCTGAAAACTCATGAGATGATGAAAGACTCAAAATCTAAACCCGCTCTGAAGAAGGACAAGATCCTTGCGCTTGAAGCAATTGAGGAAACTGATGAATATGTTGACCTGCAATCAGTTGAAGCGGCAATGGTCAGTGCTCTAAGACAGAAGCTTAACCTGGGTAGGTTCAAAGGCTTTAAAAGAAGTGGTAAGGAAAACTCTGGAAGGAAGAACATAGTTGACAGTCCTGATTACTCAGGATGCTTTAAGTGTTTCAAGAAAGATCACGCTGTTATAGATTGTCCTATATGGGAAATAGAATGGATGAAAAATAGAGCATCTAAGGAAAAGGAAAAGGAGATGTCAAAGGAGAATGACAAAGATAAGAAGAAGACAAGACGACCTCCAAACTTTAGAGCAGAAAGAAGAAAGAAGAATGAAGCTTTCTATGCCACATGGGGACCAACTGACAGTGAGTTTGATCATGAAACGGAATCTGGAGACGATTCACCACTAGCACTGATGGGACTGACAGGCATCAGTTCAGATGGAAGACCCTCGAGAGTTCAGAGGAGGGAGAGATCCGTCAAAGCCACCTGTGTTCAACGGGACTAACTATAAGAGCTGGAAGAAACAGATGAATTATACCTGAGGAGAGGGCTTACTCATGATGTGCTAGCAAGGATACTTGAATACAAGTATACCAAGGAAGTCTGGGAAAAGCTGAAGGAGTTGTACACAGATGACAACCAAAAGAAGGACTCTGCCCTTATGGCAACTGATGGAGCTGAAACTGCACATTCAACAAAGGCTTGTCTATCTGATCTTAAGGAAAATTTACACACATACTCTTCTGAAAATTTGATTCTAATCACTGCCACTTTGATTGAGGGTTATGAAAAGGAGAAAATTGAAAAAGATAAATTAACTGAAGAGTTAAGTGATCTCAGAACCAAGCATAAGAGCCTTCTAGAACAAAATATTGAACTAGAAGAAATCAATGCCATCTTAAAAGGGCAACTCTTGTGTCAAACTCTAAGATCACTGAACTAGAATTGGAACTCAATAAGTTAAGAGAGAGTATAAATGGTAAGAAAGTAATAAGTGAAGTTCAAACCTTTCTGGAAAATGAATTGAAAAGAGCTAATGAGATTCTGTATCAGGAAACTGAAACAACAGGATTTTAAATCAAAAGGTTGAAAAATCTGAATTCGAGCTTACCAGATTAACAAAATGGAACAAAATCATCAGAGGCAATGAACTGGGTTCTTGAAAATCAAAACAAGGGAAAACAAGGGTTAGGATTTAAGAAACCGTTGCCTCCATATAATCCTAAGAGCAAGTATGGGGCGTTGCCTTGCAACATGTTGTGTACCTTTTGTGGTGAAACTGGACACTACAAACAAAAGTGCATGAATGTTAGCAAGGCAAAGGCCAAGAATAAAAGAAGTGTTCTACCTAAATGGGCTAGACAGGATTTGATTTATCCATTCTCTCGTAAGAAGGGACCCAAGCTTGTGTGGGTTCCTAAGGCTAACCTCTAATATGTTTTGCATGCTGGAGTGAGGGAGAACAACCCAAGCTGCATTCTTGATAGTGGTTTTTTAAGGCACATGACATGAGATAGAAGAAACTTTCTCTCACTCACAGCATTTCAGGCAGTATGGCCTTCGGAGGAGGAAAAAGTGGTCAAATCGTGGGAATTGGAAAGATTGGGAGAACTCTGGATCATGCAATTGAAAATTTTTACTATGTTGATGGTCTCAGACATAATCTGCTGAGCATCTCCCAACTGTGTGATAGAGGAAATGAAGTGAATTTCTCCTCTGTAGGATGTATTGTGAAGAATCTACAGAGTGGAGAAATTGTTATGGAAGGAAAAAGGGTGAAAAATGTATACAAAGCATCGCTGAAGTCATTGCCTGAAAACAACCTAACATGCTTGAACGTGCAAGAAAGTGACTCTCAGTTGTGGCACAAAAGAATGGGTCATGCAAGTCTCTCACAACTGAATAAGCTTGTATATAAGGAGCTAGTCCGTAGTTTGCCAAGCAAGAGATTTGAAAACATAAAAATGTGTGATGCGTGTGTAAGAGGGAAGCATGTGAAAGCATCCTTTAAGTCCAAGAAGGTGGTAAGTATATCAAAGCCACTGGAATTATTGCATATGGATCTGTGTGGTTCCATGAGAGTCAGGAGCAGAGGAGGAAAGAGGTTCGTGTTCGTAATTGTTGATGACTACTCTAGGTACAGATGGACCTTGTTCTTGGCATCTAAAGATGAAGCCTTTGGCAGTTTCAAAGACTAGGCTGGTGTGGTGCAGTAAAAGTTAAGCCTAGAACTCATCAGCATCAGATCTGATCATGGAACGGAGTTTGAAAACTCAATGTTTTCTGAGTATTGTGCAAAGTACAGCATTGATCATAATTTCTCTGCACGTAGAACTCCACAGCAAAATGGAGTGGTTGAAAGGAAGAACAGGTCCCTGGAGGATATGGCAAGGACTATGTTGTTGTCAAGTGGGCTTGCAAGAAACTTTTGGGTTGAAGCAATAAACACTGTATGCTATTTGCTGAACAGATGTTCCATCAGAGCGATTCTTGACAAGACCCGATATAAGCTACTTAGAGGAAGAAAACCAAATATTGCTCAGCTGAAACCCTTTGGTTGTAAATGCTTTGTTCACAACAACGGCAAGGAACCATTGGGGAAGTTCGGTGCTAGATGTGATAAGGCAATATTTCTTGGTTACTCCACTCAAAGAAAAGCATACAAAGTGTTTAACAAAAGAACACAAACAGTAGAGGAAAGTATACATGTGGTATTTGATGAATCTGATAAAGCCTTGGGGGAAACTGAGGAAGATGATCAAGTGATTGGCCTAAGTTTGGAAGATGGTGTAGATGAACTGGAAGACTCAGAAGACAAAGAGACATCATGTGAGAATCCGATCTCACTAGAACAAGGAGTCAACATGACAGGGGAAACATCGGATGAAGTTGATGATCCAGCAAGTCAGGAAAAACCATCCCAAGATAATGCTGTAAGTTCTTCTAGTAATATTCAACTCAGGCCATGGAAACATCAGAGCTCTCACCCCTTGGAGAATGTCTTATCAGAACTGGACACTGGGATCATGACCAGGATAGCTTTGAAGAACTTCTGTGCATTTTTTGCATTCCCCTCATCTATGGAACCAAAGAATGTAAAAGAAGCTCTAAAAGATCTAGATTGGATTCTAGCCATGCAGGATGAACTTCAACAATTTGAAAGAAGCAAAGTGTGGCACCTAGTTCCTAAGCCGAAGGACAGATCAATAATTGGAACAAAATGGGTGTTCATGAACAAACTGGATGAGCATGGTATGGTGACAAGGAATAAGGCAAGGTAAGTAGTTCAAGGATACAGTCAGGAAGAAGGAATAGACTATGATGAAACCTTTGCACCAGTTGCAAGGATGGAGGCCATTAGGATATTGATTGCCTTTGCTACATACATGGAGTTCACACTATATCAGATGGATGTGAAGAGTGCCTTCCTGAATGGCTACTTGAATGAAGAGGTATATGTAATACAGCCACCAGGCTTTGTGAACAATGAATTTCCTGATCATGTTTACAAACTGGACAAGGCTCTCTATGGATTGAAGCAAGCTCCTAGAGCCTGGTATGAAAGACTCTCAGGATTCCTGCTGAAGAATGGTTTCTCTAGAGGAAAGATTGACAACACGTTATTCCTCAAGAAGAAAGGAAAGGAACTATTAGTGGTTCAAGTATATGTTGATAGTATCATCTTTGGAGCCACTGATGAGGAGCTATGCAAAAGGTTTGCTGATCTGATGGGAAGTGAATTTGAAATGAGCATGATGGGTGAACTAAATTTCTTCCTTGGACTGCAGATAAAGCAAATGCCTGAAGGCACTATGATCCATTAGAAAAATATGTCAAGGAACTTCTGAAGAAATTTGACATAGAAGGAGCAAAAGAAATGACTACGCCTATTGCTCCTGGAACCAAGCTGGATATGGATGAACTAGGCACTTCGACAAATGAGACAAAATATAGAGGAATCATAGGTTCACTCCTCTATCTCACCGCTAGTCGACTTGATATAGTATACAGTGTGGGATTGTGTGCTAGTTTTCAATCCAAGCCCAAGGAGTCACATCTGATAGCTGTGAAGAGGATCCTGAGATACTTGAAAGGAACTCAGGACCTTTGTCTTTGGTACCCAAGGGAAGGTACTTTTGAACTAATTGGTTTTGCTGATGCAGATTATGCAGGTCATTTAGTGGATAGGAAAAGCACTTCATGAATGACACGCTTTCTTGGTCCTTGCTTGGTCTCTTGGGCTACAAAGAAGCAAAACTCAGTTGCCTTGTCTACTGCGGAAGCTGAGTATGTAGCAGCTGCATTATGTTGCTCACAACTGCTATGGATCAAACAACAGTTGGAGGACTTTGGTATCAAGTGTGGAGCAGTGCTAATTTTCTGTGATAACACAAGTGCAGTGCATATTGTCAAGAACCCAGTCCAACACAAAAGAACAAAGCACATGATATTAGACACCATTTCCTTAGAGATAATGTGGAAAAGGGTCTGATTACTATGAATTCTTGCAGCACTGAAGATCAAATTGCTAACATATTTACCAAAGCACTGAACAAGGTACAGTTTGAGAGGAACATGTTGGAATTAGGGATGGCCAAAATACACGGATGACCCAGCAGGTGGTCCCTCAATGATTGGTTAGTTAAGTGTTCAATAATCTTTGTGTAAAATTTGTTATTACTGTTCAGTCTAATTTTGTACTTTATTAAGTATACTTGTTCAACTTTTAAGAACCAGGTGAGGATAATGTGATCCCGTGAAGAACCTACTAGGTACTGAGAAAGAACCGACTGAAGCATAAGGAATCATGTCCAGGTACAGTCACACTACCTTGCATGATAGAAGTTATAACTGAAATAAAATTGTCAACTATACGTGTGTCAAGGGAGATTTTCCATGTTCTTATAACTGTCCTAAATTATAGGAACACATTCCTTTTTTGGATAGAATTCTATTTGACTTGTATGGACCTTACTACATGAAAAGGCTTAATTGAATAAGTCCATAACCGTCAAATCCATAACCCTTCCCGGTTTTCAAAAATTTCAAAAAGCTGCTTTTTACTTTTATGTCATCATTTTTTTGGCTTCCCTAGAAACCATATCGTCACAAAAACCTTCTCCCCTTCTTCGATCAACTCAGAACACAAACACTCAACAACTTCGTTTTCTCTCTACCTACTTTCTCTCTCAAAAACACAAGATTGAAATCCTTGTAATCTCAGTCAAAACCCTAACAATTTCACCATGTCTCAAGCACAATCTTCATCCATTTCACCCACAAAAACTCTCTTCAAATCAACTGCAAAACCACCTCCATCCACCCTCGTAGAAAGAATTGTGAAGGCCAGGACAAAGTTTCTCAAAAAGGGAGAAAATAAACTGGTCAAGAAGATGCTGTCAAGATCTTTGTCTACTACGCCTACTGAACAAGTTTCATCTGAACCATCTACTGAGGTAATCCCTGACCCTACCCCATCTACTCCTGTTGATTTAGAAGGAATAAAAAGTCCTGGTACAGTGGATACTGAAACCCTAGTAACAGGACTAGATGAAATTGTAGGAGTGGTAGAGACTGATGACAAAACTGGTAGGGGGAATGTAGTTGAAACAAAGCCAAAAGATGTTCAGGAAGAACATAGGGTAGATTTGCATGTGCTTGTAGTAGAAAAGACTGAGATAGAGGTTGATGTAGCAGGAAGAGTGATAGAACAACTGAGGGAGGATGATCTTGTTGAGTCCCTTAAGGAACGTGTTAATAAACCAAGTTCTAGTGTTGTGGTTGCTGAGGAGAGTCAAGAGGTGTCTGTCCATAAAGGTCCAGTAGTTGGGGGACTGGATCTGCTGAGGCCTCCCAGGATTTGGGTCAAGACTCTTCTTCTTGCCCAGATCCCACGGAGGCTGATGATGCAGGATTCAACTGGACAGAGTCGGAAGAAGAAAAGGATGAGGAGGTTGGGAAAGAAAAAGTTGAGAGTGAAGAGGTTACAAAGAAAGCAGAAGAAACAAAGAGGAAAAGGTTGAAAAGGAAGTTTGGTGAGGAGGATGAGAGGCTGGTGTGTGAGGACGAGGAAGAAGAGGTAGTGTTTGTGAGGGAAAACAGAGTAGAGCTTGATAAAAGGAGGAGACTGGTGAAAGGGGGAATTCCAGTATAAAAAAACAAGTTTGTTGATGAATCAAGTGAAAAAAGTGGTGACAGGGCTGTTGCTGAGCCAGTGGCCAGGGGAGTTGGAACTAGATCTGCCTTGAAGCAACAGCTGGAGACTGTTGGGAAGCTGGGAAGAACAATTACCAATGTGAGAGACAGAGAAGCAAAGAAAAAGGAAGAAGAGAAGAAAGCTGGTGAGGCAGAGGAAGAGAGTGACGAGGCTGGTAATTATGTGGAGCCAAGTGACTCTGAGACTGACAGTGAAGCAGAGAACAGGAAGAGAAGAATAAGTTCTGAAGAAGAGGTTGATCGAGTGGCCTTCTTTGCAAAGCATCAGGTGCTGCCTGGTAGCATTTTGCATGATGAGAAGGAACATCACATGAAACTACTGCTGAGAATAATTGGTGACCAAGGATGGCTTGGTTTGTTTGAAAACAAGGATAAAATGTTATTTGCTGATGAGGCCAGGGAGTTTTACACAAACTGCAGAGTCATAGCCAGGAGAGTGTTCACCACTGTGAAGGGAGTTGAGATAGAATTTGGGAGAAATGAGCTTGGGGTGATCCTTGACATACCCGCTGAAGGTTATTGCAGGTATACAAAGCTGAAGTGACCCAAGAGGACAGATGGAATAACCTCTCTAAGTGTGGTCAAGAAATTCTCAGGAAAACCCAAGCTAAGGAAGGAAGAGAAGATAGACAAAAAGAAGATGGAGCCTGCACACCAGTTGCTGTTTGAGTTTGTGCACAGGTTCCTTCTGCAAAGAGGAGAAAGGAATAGTGAAGCTAGTGCTCTAGACCTAACATACATGGACTTGCTGGATAGGGGGGTAAGAATCAACTTACCTGGGCTAATCATCAGACATATTAAGAGGATTGCAGATACTGATCAAAAGCCACACTCTTTAGTGCATTCCTATATTCTCTAGTAGGTTCTAGAGCATTTTGGGGTTCCACTGGAAGCAGGGAAGAAGCCAACCATTCATCAGATTTTTGAGTACAATGTGCTTAAAAGCTGCGACTTCTTCAAGGAAAGGAGAGCTTCCAAGAAGCCCATGCAGGTCATGCAAGAGCTAGCTGAGGAGAGTGAGGATTATGGACCTGACGAGGCCATTAATGCTGTGAAGGAGCTGGAGACTCATGTTCTTGAAGTGAATACTGAAAATGCAGAGCTTCACAGACAGCTGAAGTTGAAGGATCAAGAAGTTGATCGTTTGAAGATAGACTGCCATAAGTATGAGGCCGAGCTGGTGATGGAAAGGGCCAAAAATACAAAGCACCTTGAGGCACTTGTCAAACACTTCAACCTTCAGCCCTGAGTCCTCCTGTCCTATCCTCTTGTCCTTTTTCCTAAATGGTGTTAATTCCTTCTGTTCTCCCTTGCTCATGTTATGTTGTTTCAAACAATTTATTTTTCAGTTGTGTACTACTGGATAGGGTTGTGCTGCTGTCACACCCTGGATAATGGTTTTAATTTTGCTCATGTTTATGGTTGTTTGCTCTACAGTATTTAATTCTTATTGGGCCCTTAGCCTTATTTCTGTGTGTTTAAAATTTTGCTGACTTGTTGCCTTGTGCTCTAGACTGGATAGTACTAACTGGTTCATGCAGGTATTTGAATCTTTTCGATGATGCCAAAAGGGGGAAGAAGGAAATGTTGGGGTGTTTGTGACCTAATTCATCTTTTTCAAATTTCTTGAACTTGTTACCTTTTGTTTTTGTGTTTTTGGAAAATTTGTCTATTCAGGTTCTTTGGCAATATTTGTTTGTCATCATCAAAAAGGGGGAATTTGTTGAGCATTGGTTTTGAAGAATGAGAAACGAGAAGGACTCAGTTGTCTTGGAGAAGAATCTAGTCCTGGAATAGAAGGGCACGACTGATCTAAAAGAGTTGTGGGTTGCAAATCCCTGCGGAACTAGGAATAGTAGCGCGTGAATGAATATGTATCCTAGTCAGACTAAAAGAGGCTGTGCCCAGGCTGTGTCTTCGAAGTACGAATTGGAGTTGGACTTTAATAAGGAAAAGAGGTACAAGGAATCCCATCTTCCCATTATTACAAGGATTCCTTGTAAGACTCAACTAGGGTTGCTTAGCCCATATAAATACAAGTAGTTGATGCAGCCGAAACTAGTTATTCACAACCAGAGAGTTGAGAGCATATAAAGGCGATCCAACATCTTTCTACGTGAGATAACTGAAGAAGACAACATGTGTGCTAGAATTGATTGAATCTAGGTATTCTGTCTAGGTTCCTTGTTTTGTAAGTTGTCGTATTTTGAGCGATCACTGTTTTTACCTATTGGCTTATTATAGAAGCATATGTATTAGGTGAACTTGTAAGAGATTACTTTGTAAAGCTAGAGTTTAGGTTTTTTTAGTGATTAGGGTCTAGATTGTAACCCCTTGATTACAGAGTGTTGTAATCAGAAACTTGCTCTTTGTGTTAGTGGATTGAGTTCTAAAATCACAGAGTGTGGGTCGTCGTTTTTCTCCGTTGAGCAAGGAATTTTCCACGTAAAATCCTTGTGTCTTCTGTGTGTGTGGTTGGTGTGTGTTGCAGTGTTCAATCAGCAGAATTGCAGAGGCAAGAACAGGGTTCTTGACTCAGGAGAATTGAGTTCTTAAAATAAAAATCGGTGGACACTATTCAATCCCCCCTTCTAGTGTCCTCAGAAGGTGCATAGATTATAACAGTCTAGGCTTTCTCTTTAAGCTCATGTGTTATTTTTGCTTCAAGACTTTGCTAACATGCCCACACTACTTTGTGCATTGCACCACTTTTTTAAGGTTGCCTTGCGGCTGAACACTCAAGAATATGCATTCGAAAAGCCGAAACGGCAAGCCGAGTTGAAAACACATTCTCCTATAACAAAGTCCTTTGAACCATCAGCATATGACACCAAGGGCATTCAGCAATCCCAAAACCATACAACTTGCATTATACTCTCACGAGAATCACAATAAAGAAATCCAATCACTATACAACCAAAGCTAGCAAAACTCACAACCTTACACTGCATCCAACTTACACAATAAACAACCTCCTCTCCGTCAAGACTTCTAACTACAACCCTATCAGACTCAACACAACCAAGGATAGACTCAAAAGACAAAACCCTATGTGTTTGCTCCTTCAGCCTAATCAAAGGACATTGCAACCAGCAGACAAACTACTCCCTAGAGACTCACTCATAAATTCGATCCATAAGATCTCCACACGTCAATCAAAAAAATTCCATACCATGCCATCGCAAGACATCCAACACAGAAACACAAAGTTCAGAGACTGATCGACCAAAGCAAGACGATCATGCAACAAAAACCAACAAAGGGAAACTCCAACTCCAAAACCACAAGCACACTTTCTACAAAGGCCTATCCATCAAAGTTAGCTCCATTACTTTCGAAAGAACAACCTAAGACAAATACAATTCTGGACAATCTCCAAAACCAGTAAAATCCAAATATTAAACCGCAGTCAGAATATGCAAACTATCCACATACTCAGAGTCATCAATACCTTGGTTTTCGGTGCAATGCAACCACCCTCTCTCGGTGACCTGTCATAAACAATAAATTGGGGCAGAATTTTTAAGGATCCCCTCAAAAATTTCAAAAGACGCAAACTTGACACTGAGGCAGAAAATTTTGAGGTCTCCTAAAAAATTTCAAGAAAAGTCCTTACAACAGCAACATGATAGCCTTCTTAGCACATCGCATGACATAACAATAGCATTCTACTTGTTTCACTTTACTCTTGATGCATCGACTGAGGGTACACAGCCAGATGTCAAATTTTTCACTTTTATTAGCTGAGGGTACATAGCCAGAAGCGTCGATTTAGGGTACACCGATCGATATCAATTTGTCATCTACTTTAGCTGAGGGTACACAGCCCAAACCGTCGATTGAGGGTACACAGCCCGATATCGATTTTTCCTTTACATTAGCTGAGGGTACACAGCCCGAAGCGTCGGTTGAGGGTACATAACCCGATATCGATTCGTATTTTAAATTAGCTGAGGGTACACAGCCCGAGGCGTCAGTTGATGGTACACAGCCCGATATCGATTTGCATTTTAAATTAGCTGAGGGTGCACAGCCCGAGGCGTCGGTTGAGGGTACACAGCCCGATATCAATTTGTATTTTAAATTAGCTGAGGGTACACAGCCCGATATCAATTTGCATTCTAAATTAGCTGAGGGTACACAACCCGAGGCGACAGTTGAGGGTACACAGCCCAATATCGATTCACATTTTAAATTAGTTGAGGGTACACAGCCTGAGGCATCGGTTGAGGGTACACAGCCCGAGGCGTCGGTTGAGGGTATACAGCCCGATATCAATTTGTCATTTACATTAGCTGAGGGTACACAGCCTGGAGCGTAGGTTGAGGGTACACAACCCGATATCGATTTGCATTTTACATTAGCTGAGGGTACACAGCCCGAAGCGTCGGTTGAGGGTACACAGCTCGATATCAATTTGCATTTAATTTTGCGGAGGGTACACAGCCCGATGCATCGATGGAGGGTACACAGCCCGATGTCGAAATTGACACCATGGAGGGTACACAGCCCGATGCAAATTTTGACGTGGTAACAGGAAGACAGCCTGGGAGGTGGACAACCCGTTGATAGGACAACATGACAAAGGGTGTGCAACAAAGATGAAAGAATGATAGGCAACCCTGCATGAAGAGATACACAACTCAATACGAAAGGAGTATAGCCCGACGTGACAAGTACATATTTAAGGGACGAAGAGCAATGGACATACAATCTGGCGCCACACTGGCAAGATGATCCAACAACAGTTTAGCACAACAAAGCAACTGCCTCCTGACGAGAAGCACTTAGCAAATGGATATCCCCCGGAGGAGAGGCACACATTCCCTAGCACTTGGCACCTAAAAGCGGACCGGACAAGTAGAGAAAAACTCAACAGGGAAGTTTACTGTATCTTTATTTTTTATCTCAATTTGCATTTTGTCTTGATTTTGCTATAATGACTCCCTGATCTCTCAACAAACCCCTGCACCTTGCTCTCACACCTACTCCCAAAGTCACTACCAATTGTGCAACCAAAATCCTCAAATACACACAAAGCATCATCCCAAGACCCAATTCAAAAGGCCTAATCCTACAGACAATGCTTTGGCTACACCCATAAGCTACCCTTTTTTTTTCAAGTTCCAAAGCGCCCAAAGCCACGGTTCCATACTTGCACCGGTGATCTACCTAATCCTTCCTTGCCAATTGGGTACCGGCTCCATATTCCTTCCCACTCGTGCCTGCCTGTTTGAATCGTGCGCATTCATCGTGCGCATTCATCGTGCTTTACTCCTCAATATTCCTCAGTTCAGTCAAGACAATGTTAAGGCCAAGATGACTCCTCTATCGAGTTATAGTGGAAAATATGCCCATGTAAACCCCTCTTTATGGGTGTGTCGTGCACCATATCTTCAGAACTAGGACGTTTACAAGCCTTTTTCACCACACTCGATCTATCGATGTTATCACGACTTCGAAAACGCCTTTGTCCTACCTGTAAAATACCTATACGGTTGAATTCTGACGTGCCGAAAAGCCTATCATTTCATGCCCTCACAAGTAATCTGCCTAATCCTCCATTGCGAATAAAAATGTCATTTTGCATTTCCTTCAAACCAACGCCTACTTTGCCTATTCAAGCCTATCTGCGTCAATCGTGTGTGTTTTCATGCTTAATCGTGTCCATCTGTTTGAGTCGTGCACATTTATAAAACTCGCTCCTCAGATTCTCCCCAGCTCAGTCATGGAAATATTGAAGGCGAGATTAATCATTTATCGAGATTAAGCGGAAACTATGTGCATATAAACTCCTCCTTATGGGTGTGTAGCGTGCCACATTTTCATAACTAGGATGATTATAAGCCTCTTTTCCCACGCTTGGTCTATCGATGTTATTTCATCTTCGACAATACCTTTGCTTTATTCTTCATTCATCTCGCCAAGAGACAAAGCATACACGAATCTAAACTTTACATACCTGGATAAGTTTAGTCTTTAAAACAAAATCGTGTGCCATAAACATCTCACACAGGCAACATGTCGTTCCAGAACGACACACGACCTGATTCTCGTGAAACCCGAGATATGTAAGCAACTCAGAGACCGGAGTTCGGCCAAAAACACCCCAAAACTCCCATTTCCCCTTCAATCATTTTACCTTCCAGTCGTGACAAAATTGGCTACTTCGTCAACTATCTTTGCCCGAAGACTCTTTCATCATCTCCGGGCTAAGAGGGGCAGCTGTTGACACCCAATTTTGTACTTTCTATGCCAATTTAATCTGTCTCATGGCTATATTCATCTTTAAGATGTAATAGTAATTTTTCTTGCCTTTTGCATTAGTTATCCTGCATTATTTTCAGATCTCCCTATTATTAATTTCCTTTAAATAGAGTGTTTACAGAATTGAGACTATTATACTACTGCTCTAGGCTATTTTCTTTAATCATGTTATCATACGAGGCTAATTGTCTAACTACTTGCCGTATTATTTAATTTACCTAATTATTTGCGGTGATTGATACCTATCCATGTTCCATTCTAATCATTTGTGTTTATTTATGCTACATTACGTTCATATGCAATTGTTTATGTCCATTTACATTTATTTTAAGCAACTAGCTTTCTATTTGTTTATTTAATCATAGTAAATTGGTGGCCAAATTCTAACCACCTAGCTAAAATTCCTAGCCTTAATTGTCGGTTACCATATCTACCAAAAGTATTCCTACGGAAACTTTTCAAATTTTGCCAAGAATTCATTTGAATCATTCTCTATTTTTACGTACCAATTTCACCAAATAATTCTCATATTTCACAATCATTCTTTTCCATATTTATGTTTCTTCTCCGAGCGTCCCTTTTCTATTTTCACCTATAAAACCATGTCGCCTCCTTTATTTTGAGGACGGACAGCTCCCCTCTCCCTCTGAGCTCTTACATTTTTCATATTCTTATCCACATAAAATTTTACTACACATTTGTGTCTTCTTCATTATCGTTGATGGCATCTCTAAAAATTTTAAGCCTAGCCACTATTCATCTAATAGGCATTGGAAGTTACATTTCATCTTTATAAGTTTTGGTATCAGCCCAAAATGGCACATTCTTAATCATATGCTATTATTTATGAGGACGTCGCCGCTCATGGATGTTAATGAAAATAGGTTGTATCTCTGACCCTCAATTTTTTTTAAAGATTTTAGAACTCTTGTTATGTCCACTTTAAGTCTAAAAATGTGCTCTATAGAGAATATATTCTTCCACGATTGCTTTCTCGCAGTTTTACTAACACTGGCACTAGTTTATCTATCATATTTGTCGTGCTGATTGGGATTTAATATTTTGACACAATTGTGTGGTATATTCGAACTATGGAGAGAATGTGTCCCTGCCCATATTTGTTGGTTAATTGAGATCTTTATATTTTCTTTACCTTCTTTGTTGTTCACAAAATGAGTAGAAAGAGGGATAATTAAAGAAAGCTTTTAAGTTTAAATCTTTACGCTATAAAGTGTGATTCTGTAAAGTAAATGTAACATTAATATATGATTGGTTCTCGTTTAGCCTAACAAGCTATTGAATGACTGCATTATTTCACCTTAGCGAAAAACGTATATATTATCTCATTCTACTTAAAGAAGTACTAAAATTATAATGTTTGAATACAAGCTCCCTTTATGTTATCTACTAAACTATTCATTTGTTTCTTTATCAAATAATTGGTTTTGTGACGGAGTCTCTACTCACTGCTCGTTTTATTTTATGTCATGGGGCACTTGGAGTTCAACCTCGGCACGCGAAGAAGTGGAAGCATCACCCCAAGCGGAATCAGGTATGTTTTTGGGATATGATGACAATGGCAGGCCCTAACATCTTGAATGAAGAACACATATATAACTTTACAAAAATTAAAGCGACTCGTTACTCCATCATTTTGATTTGATATGTCACTCTCTCAAGAGTTTAAATGATTCAACACTTTAACTATTTTTAAACTTTAATTTTTTTTTCACCGTTCGACATTTTCGCAAAACTAATTACAAAATTTAGACTATTTAAAGCTTTACATTGCCTTTCAAATAACAACGCTTTAAAATAGAAAATGACTTTTACTTATACTATAGAAGCAAAATCATTTTGAGTTTTACACTACTTTCAAATCTAAATATTTTAATACTTCTTTTGTCTTGTCTGAAAACGTTTAAGATTGTTGATCATACAAAGTCAAAAGGAAGGAATTAACATCGGACTGGGTCCTTCTCCCGCCTCGCCTATATCTGATCCCACATTTTTCTCGACACTTAATTCTAGTTGATTTATTTACGTTGTTCAAATATTTCACTCATATTAAATTTTTCACCAAAATAAGGTAGCACGTGTTTCTACTAGTATTTTTTTATTTATTTCTTGTTAAGTAATATAGGATGCTTTTCTGAAGAATTCAAATGATCTCGTGCAACTCAACTAGTTACTTCCTTACTTATTTACTTGCCATTTGTGTGACTGATTGTATATTTTATGACCAGTTTAAATTAAGTATTTTTTGCAGTTTGGTTGATGTTTTAGGATTAAATTGGAGATGTGAGAAAAACTTGAGTGGAAGTTACTCTTTTAGTTCTATTTTAAGGAAATAGATGTACTTAGGATAAAATCGCACCCTTGACCTTTAATCTTTCTCATACTTCAATTTTTAGCCCTGGCATAGTCTAAATTGCTTATTTACGCTAATAGACTCGAATTGCATGTCTACTTTGTATTAAATTTCCAATGTTTAGTCCGGACGGTAACCACATTTGGTGGAGCTTGAAAGGTGCCTAACCCCTTCCTCTCGAGTTAACTTAAACCTCTTACCTAAAATTTCTAGTTCATAGACTAAGTTTCGGAGTTAATTATAAAATTAGCTAGAAACAAAATAGGTGCCCTAATACGCCTAGTTAAAAAATATGTTAGGTGGTGACTCCAACTCTTTACCCGTGAGTTACCCGCTAAGTCGACCCTATTTCGAACTTTAACCGGTTTGGGTAAAAATAGGATGCAACAGTTCCTTCTCACTCCAGCCTGCAAAACAGAATCACGGATTACTAAGAGGAACCTAGACTAGCTTGGGTCCCTATTTATGATAGAATGGATGAATCAAATCTTTTCTAGCCAGTAAGGTAAAACTGACTTTCAGTTCTTTATAACTTCTTTTTTTGCAATATCACAATCTTTTCTATAATGACTAGTTTTTTCATAAAGAAAGCAAAGCTTTTTGCAAGAAAGTCCTACATATTTACTATTAGGATTCCAGGCAGGTAAAGGTTTTCTATGCCCTAAGCAACTTTTACCTCTGTTATGATTTTTATGCAATTAATTCAAAGATTCGAAAGACTTGTTCCATTTAGTAAGCCTGGTAAGTTCATAGTTAGCCTCATCAACCTTATTTTGAAGAACTCGGTTCTTCTCAGTTTCCAGATGTAGAACTTTATTTTTTCTTTCAAGCTCAGCTTCAAGGTTGATTTGAGCCTCGCTAACTACTTGCTTACCAGAAACTTCTTTCAAATTAAGATTCTCAAGTTCAAGTGTGGAAAATTTCTTTTGCTCATCAAGTACCTGTGCCTTTAATTTCTGGTTTTCAAGTTCAAAGGCTGAGACTTTATGTTTAAGTTGAAAAAATTGAGCATTACTAGATGCAGATTCTATTTTCAGTTCAGTTTTAGCTTCATCCAAGTTTTTGTTCTTAACTTTATAATCAGTTGGTCTTTCTCAGAAAGCAATTGTTCCTTCTCAGCCCTTAGACTTTCAATACCTTCGATTAAAGTAAGTGCAAGCATATTTAACTCTCTTAAGGAATAAGTAGGAAGTTTTGTTTTCAAGTCATCAAGACCTACCTCAGGCAGGTCATCAATTGGAGGTTCTTCGTCAAGAGCTATCAGTGCAAAAGGAGAGTCATCATCTAATTCTTCTTCTTCTCCTGAGCCAGTGTTACTTTCAGATAGCCCCTATGTAGTGTAGAAGGCTTCATTCTTCTTTCTCCTCATGGCTCTGAAGTTGGATGGATGTTTTTTCTTCTTAAGTTAACCTTCTTTTGCAGCGCTATTCTTCTTCCACTCCATCTCCCACACAGGGCAGTCCTTCATAGCATGATCTTTTTTGTGACACTTGAAACAGCCTGAGTAGTATGGATTATCAACAACAACAAAAATTTGGATTGCCTTTGGTGAACCTTCTATTTCTTTCTAAACTTAGTGACTTTCTCACAGCATTCACCAAAGCTATCTCATACTCAGAAACTTCATACTCAGATCCTTCTTTGGCTTCCAAAGCCAAGGTTTTTTTTTCTTGGGTTCAACTTTTACTCTTGATTGTTTCATCAGCTCATCAATTTTTAGACTACCAGCAAGTTCATCCAACTAAACCTTATCTAGTTATTTTGCTTCAATGATAGCTGTGACTTTGGATTCCCAAGAATCAGGGATAATCCTTATGACTTTTTCCATCAAGTCTTCATTAGTAAGAGTCATGCCCAAAGACTTCATCATGTCTTGGACAGATTTTGTATCTCCCATAGCAAACAACTCGAACTTTCTTTTCAGTAACTGGATCCTTAACTTTTTAACCCCAGTAGTTCCTTCATGAGCCACTAGAAGTGCATCCCAAATCTCTTTGGAAGTCTTGAATGAAGAAACACTTGTATATTCATCAGGACACAGTCCACATATGATGAGCCTCTTAGCTTTAGCATTCTTTTCAACCATCTTAAAATCAGCATCATTATATTCAGATTTCTCCTTAGAAGCAATTTCCTTATTAGGTTATTGTCCAACAGTCTTGGCAGGAGTAAGAGGTCCATCAGTTGTGATAATCCAAACCTGGTAGTCTTCAGCCTGAATGAAATCTTCCATTCTATCTTTCCACCATCCATAGTACTGGCCATTGAACAGCTTCGTCTTTAACTTCCACTGTAAACCTTTTCATTGTCCACTCAGCACCAGGTCCTTTGTCATTCATCAAAACTATACTTCAACAGTATCAATATCCAATGGGAGAGTTATCTGTTCATACTTTCCTTATGAATGTTAATTTACTCATTCGGTCTTTCCCTATAAATTTTTATTATCTACGGATAAAAATACGATAAAAACTAATGTAGACAAAATTGTTAGATTTTAAATATTGTTATTCAGGAATTACTCTTTTTTATTGTTCATTGCCTATCGGTGTTGCAACAGTTTCTTTCTAAAGTTTTGGAGAGGAAATATCAATATTGCATTGATATATAATGCGACATGTAAGATATATTTGGTCATATGGAAAGTGGACACGTTAGTGAACCAAGAGGTCTACTAGAAGGTGGACTCAATTAGCCATAGCAAAGTGCGAATTTGCTGGCTTGCTGGCTGCTTTAGTGTATACGACAAGTGGCATACATTTTCTTGATTTCTTTCCTCATATAATAATCTTTCTACACCTAACCAACATATAAACATATAGTAACTACGTAGTTGATTGATATTACAGGTCCACTTATTAACATTATTGCTCAAAGCGCAAGAAAGAGTCTTCATTTGGACATTTGTTTTTTGTTGTATCTCAATAAATTAGGAAATTTTTACAGAAAAGTACAATTTTTAGAAGTTATTTACAAAACTAGTAATATTTTAGCAAAATTAGCAAAACCATATATTCTTCCTCCCATTTCTCCTAATTTCACTTTTGCTCCTCCCATCCCCAACCACATATTTCTCAACTACCAACCACCTTGTATCTCGATGTATCTCGTTGTATCTTGTTGTATCTCAACTACCAATCACCTCATATCTCATTGTATCTCTCTGCATATCGATGTATCTCAGCTTACAGCAGAAACCAACCACCTCGTATCTCGTTGTATCTCAACTTACACTAGAAAAGCAACGAACTCATATCTCGTTGTATCTACATTAATTTTGCACCGTATCTAACTGTTTCGAGACTGTTTATGCATTGTATCGAGCTATTTGTAAACTGTTTCTGACCTATTTCAGGTTGTTTTAGACTATTTCAGCAATGTTTTAGTAAAACGGAGGCGGAGTAGTTGTCATAATTATAGTGAATGTATTCACTTTGCAGCCCCAAAATAAGGCCCACTCCAATTCATTCGCAATGTCTGCTAGCGTTCATTCACACTCTCCACCATTTCGTCTTCTAGCCTATCCCCTCATTACAAAAAAAAGGAAACTTTTAGATTAATTTGATTAAAGCATAATGGGGGCAACATCAAGTGAAGTTTATGCTTCTAAAAACCCAAATTGAAGGGGAATATGTGGAGGAAGGGCAATGATATCAGACCCTTTAGGGATATCTTCAGCAGCAACTAAGCCAAGGCCAAAACAAGATTCTTCTCTTTTTTTCTATTTTTATGGATTTGTGAACAAACCCACCTTCGCTTTTCACCCATTTTATGAGGTATGGTGGTTATGCCACTAGCCGTGCAGCTGAGACGGCGGCAGCATATGTGAGCGGATGGACCTGTCTTAGCGAATTAGCAGCAGTTCCCAAACACATGTGAGTGGCGATAATGCAGCAGCAGTAAGTGGAACAAGTAAATCAGGTTATAGGTGGTGGAGCAAACGAAGCAGAGGAAAAAGGATTTTCCAACGGCTTCAGTTCCGGCGTTGAGCACTACCGGTGGGGGTTTCAGTAGCGAAAGGGATGGTTGGTGGCGGGGCTTTCGGTGGTGTTGATTTTGATATTTTTCAATTTTTTGTGTCTCTCTCTTTGTCGTTGATGGTTGTGAAATGTGCTAGGAAAAATATTGGTATGTCTTGTAATTTGTATAATATTGGTATTCTTTGTAGTATAAAGATCCAGGTTTGTGTAAAAAAATCCATAAATTAGGGTTCTCAACAAAATTGATAACTAGCCAATTTTGGATGCCTTAAGTGAGTTTTATCTACAGTTTCAGAAATAATTAAAAAATTGCCAAATTACCTCGCGCACGCTTACAGCCTATTGACTTTAACAACACCTAGAGTACAAACATCTAAAATTTTGAACTAAACTCCAATAAAAAATTTTTGAGTTTAGTTCAAAGTTCCAGAAAATTTTTTCGGAGCTTTAAATTTAAAGTCCCAGTATTTCTAACATGTTCTAAGTCTCAGTATTTTTTACTGGGATTCATATTTAAGTGATCCGAGTATAAAATACTGGAATTTTAAAAATTTAGTTAAAAAATTCTAGTATAAAATACTGAGACTTTTTTTGCGTTTCTCGGATCTAGCTAGTTTTCTAAAAGTTTTGCAACGCTGGATAGTTTTCATTGAGTGCGGTCCAAATAGGCTACATGGCCAAATTTTTACTAGGGTTCTTCTATCTTCTTCTTCCCACAAACCCTATCAACTACTCCCCCCATCCTATTGCAGCCCCTCCGCCACTCCTGTCACGGGCCGCCACAACATCCAGGAGAGTTCAGGTGTTTAAATATATTTTAATGGTAGAATTGAGATATTAGATATTTTTCTAATAAGTTAAATTGATAGTTTAAAGGGTAATTGCATTAAGGATCTGAGCATTGTACTCTGGTTGTGAGTTGGCATATACTTCTCGGCTGTCGATGAGAGTCCCGCGCCGGTGAAGGGTTATTATTGCTATCATATTGCATTTATATGCATTATATTTTCTGGTTTATATCACATTGGGTGCAGGAATATTCCACCCCAGGAGAGTTCAGGAGTATTCCACCTCTGATTCATATTATATAGGGTGCAGGAGTATTCCGCCCTAGGAGAGTGTAGGAGTATTCTGCCTCTGATTCACATTATATCGGGTGCAGGAGTATTCCGCCTCAGGGGTAGGAGTATTCCGCTCTAGCTGGTTACTATTTTGTATTCCTCTCTGTTGAAGGATATGTTTTGAAGATGGAAAAGGACCTGGTGCTAAGTGGACCGTGAAAAGGTTCACAGTTGAAGCAAGAAGACCAGCTGTTCAACGAGTTAATCAAGTTAGTGTTGAAGAAGGAAAGAAGGGAACAGCTGGAGTCAAAGTTCCAATCCTACCGGAAATAGAAGAAGCAAGAAGCAGTGCTGAGAAGGATGCGGTTCCTAAACGAAATTGGATTGGGAACTAAGGCAAATTAACCTAGGTTTTAAATAAGGAAATATGGGTAACCTTGTTTAAAACTGATTTCAAAGAGGAAAAGGATTCCTAAACTTGATTGGATCCGGCTGAGTCTAGTTCCTATAAATACAAGTTAATTTGGCCAAATTCGATAAGCACAAAAGACATCTCAACAGAGCATATCAAGTACAATCAGATCGTGAGAAGTTTTGTGTGCAAGAACAAAGGCTGAGCAGCAGAACCTTCTGAAGGAGCAGTTTCACAGTCAAATCTGTTGTCTTAGTTATTTGTTATAGATTATTGAGTTGTAATCTATCAGCTTGGTTACAAGCATTAATTAGAGATTACTTTCTGAGGGTAAGTAGAGGTAAACTTACCAGCTAACGTATGACTATGAAGATTCTTGGTACTAGGGGGTTCTAGTTCCTTGATTACATTTCATTGTAGTCTAAAACTTGCTCGGGTTTTCCTTTAGTGGAAGAGTTGAAATCTCAAGAGTTTGGGTCATGGTTTTTTATCCCTTGAGCAAGGATTTTTCCACGTATAAATCTCTGTTTTCTTTACGTTTCCGCAGTTTATTTAGTTTCACATATAGGTGAAACTTGCAAGGAACCTGGTTCTTTGTGAGTTAGGCGCTGAAAATTAAAAACAAGTTTTAGGATTTGAAAATTGGGTAAGGACACTATTCACCCCCCCCCCCCCCCCAGTGTCTTACGAAGGTGCACCAAGTGCTAAAAATGGTATCAGAGCAGGTTCTCTCGAAGAAAGATTAACATCTTGAGAAGGATTTGAACAACGAGTGCACCACCATTCATACCCGAAGGACACTCTATCAGCAAGCCTCTACAGTTCAACGGTCAAAACTACAAATTCTGGAAGTTTAGAATGGAAACCTTTTTACAGGCAAAGAATTATCAGTTATGGATGATTACTCAAAATGGTCCGTTGTCTCCCACAAAGATTGATATATCAGGGAACAAAGTTCAAAAGCCTGTAGAAGAATTTAATGAAAGGGACTTCAAACTACTTCAGATGAACGTTGAAGCCATGAAGATTCTTTAGTGTGGACTAGGACTTAATGTATGTTCACGTATTCCCAAGTGCTCAACTGCAAAGGAACTCTGGGATACGCTAAACAGAGTATACAATGAAGAAACTACAAAGTCAGAAGAGAGTTCAATCGAGGTCATTCCTGTCAAGAATAGCACTGTAAAGAATCTGAACCACCCAGGATGTTTCAGATGTGGCGAAAGAGACCATGTTATTAAACATTGTCCAACATGGGGACCTTCTGAAAGTGAAAGTGATGAAGAAGAAGAAGAAGAAGAAGAAGAAGAAGAAGAAGAAGAAGAAGAACCTGAAGATGATTATCCATTAGCACTTATGGCTCTCGATGAAGTAAAACCTAGACTTTAGAATTGTTCTCCTATGGAATTAAATTTTCTTATCCTGACTTTAATTGAAGAAATTGAAAATTTAAGGACTGAGAAGGAACAAGCACTTTCTGAGAAGGACCAACTAATGTCAGTTGTGTCTAGAGAAAGCTAAATTTGATCTTAAAAAGGAATTAATTACTAGTGAAAATCAAGCTTTTGAACTAAAACGGAAAGTCTCAGCCCTTGAATTAGAAAGTCTTCAATTAAAGGAACATGTGCTTTGTGAGAAAAAGCTAGTTTCTGCACTCGAACTTGAAAATTAAAAATTGAAAGAAGGGTCTGGTAAGCAAGGAGTTAGTGAGGCTCAAATCAACCTTGAAGCTGAGCTTAAAAAGAAAAACCAGGTTCTACATCAGGAAACTGAGAAGAACCGGGTTCGTCAGGAAAAGGTTGAAAAACTAACTCTGAGCGCACCAGACTCACTAAAAGGAACAAGTCTTCTGAAACTTTGAATTGGTTGCATGAAAATCATAATAGAGGTAAAACTGGATTAGGACATAGTAAACCTTTACCTACTTGGAACCCTAATAGTAAATATGTAGGACTTCCTTGCAACAAACTCTGCTTCTTGTATGGTAAGACTGGACATATCAAGAATGAATGCAGTGTTGCAAAAGAAGCAGTGAAAAAGAATAAAAAATAATTTTTACCTTATTGCGCTAGAAAAGATTTGATTCATCCATTCGATAACAAAAAGGTACCCAAGGGCCAAGCTTGTCTGGGTGCCTGTTACTAACCCTTGATTTTCTTTTACAGGCTGGAGTGAGATGGAATAACTCGAGCTGGATTCTTGATAGTGGGTGTTCCAGGTACATGACAGGAGATAGAAGAAACTTTCTCTCACTCGCAGCATTTCAAGGGGGTAGTGTGGCTTTTGGAGGAGGCAAGAGCGGTGAAATTATTGGTATTGAAAAAGTTGGGAGATCCCTCAATCATGCTATTGACAATGCACTATGTGTGGATGGATTGAGGCACAATCTTCTAAGTATCTCTCAACTATGTGATAGAGGAAACTCAGTGAGTTTCACTTCTGTAGGTTGCACTGTAAAGAACCCGCAGATTGGTGAAGTGATTATGGAAGGAAAACGAGCTAATAATGTGTACAAGGCTGCATTAGGTTCTCTTCTTGAGAATAATTTGACTTGTCTGAATGTGCTAGAGAATGATAGTCAGCAATGGCACAAGAGACTAGGACATGCAAGCTTGACTCAATTGAATAAGTTGGTGTCAAAGGACCTGGTACGTGGAATGCCAAGTAAGAGGTTCAATGACATCAAGATTTGTGATGCTTGTGTGAGGGGGAAACATGTAACATCTTCATTCAAGTCAAAGAAAGTGGTTAGTACGTCTAAACCACTTGAGTTGGTTCACATGGACTTGTGTGGACCAATGAGGGTAAGGAGCAGAGGAGGTAAGAGGTTCGTAATGGTAATAGTTGATGACTACTCCAGATACACTTGGACCTTGTTCCTCAGATCTAAAGATGAAGCATATGATATGTTCGAGGACTGGGCTAAAATAAATCAGAAGAAATTGGGGCTTCAACGAGTGAGTATAAGGTCCGACCATGGTACAGAATTTGAAAATGCCAAGTTTGCTGAATATTGTAACAAGCATGGTGTGGATCACAACTTCTCTGCACCAAGGACCCCTCGGCAGAATGAGGTAGTTGAAATGAAGAACAGGTCCTTGAAGGACATGGCTAGAACTATGTTGCTGTCAAGCGGTCTATCAAAGAATTTTTGGGTTGAAGCTGTCAACACCGCTTGCTACTTACTGAATCGCTCTGCTACTTACTACATCGCTGTTCTATCCGTCCTTTGTTAGAGAAAACTCCCTATGAGCTGATTAGAGGCAGGAAACCTAATATTGCACATCTCAGAGCTTTTGGGTGCAAGTGTTTCGTGCATAACAATGGGAAAGAACCTCTAGGGAAATTTGATGCTAGAAGTGATGAAGCCATCTTCTTGGGATATTCTTCACAAAGTAAAGCTTATATAGTATTCAACAAGAGAACCATGGTTGTAGAAGAAAGTGTGCATGTGGTATTTGATGAATCTGAAAGTGTTACAAACAGACAAGAAGATGATGATTAGGAGATCGGTCTTGCAAGAGATGAACCTGCTGAAGACCCTGAGAATCTGAATGGGGTGAAAATTAATCATGATGATAAGGATCAAACTCAGGGGGAACTGGAAGGCAATCAGACAGGGGGAACTGAAGAACAAGATGAAGAGGTCTTAGATGGCGCAGCTCCTCCTGGAAACGACACTCAGCAGATTCAACCTAAACCTTGGGGATATCAAAGTTCTCATCCACTGGAGAACCTCATGTTTGATCTAAACACTAGAGTTGTTACTAGAAGAGCTTTGAAGAACTTCTGTGCATTCTTCGCTGTTCATGGCCTCAATAGAACCAAAGAATGTACGAAAAGCACTTGAGGATCCAGATTGGGTGATTGCTATGCAAGGGGAACTTCATCAGTTTAAACGAAGTAAGGTATGGCACCTGGTCCCTCGACCAACGGACAGGTCCATCATTGGTACTAAATGGGTCTTTAGAAACAAGCTGGATGAACATGGCATAGTAACAAGGAACAAGGCAAGACTGGTGGTTCAAGGTTACAACCAAGAACAAGGAATCGATTATGATGAAACCTTTGCACCTGTTGCAAGAATGGAGGCCATTAGGATGCTTATTTCTTTTGCTGCTTACATAGAGTTTAAGCTGTATCAGATGGACGTGAAGAGTACATTCCTTAATGGTTATTTGAATGAAGAGGTGTATGTGGTTGAACCACCTGGCTTTGAAAGTCCAGATTTCCCTGATCATGTCTACAAACTTGACAAGGCACTGTATGGGTTGAAACAGGCTCCTAGGGCTTGGTATGAAAGGTTGTCTGGGTTCTTATTGAAGAATAGGTTTACAAGAGATAAAATAGACAATACTTTATTTTTTAGGAAGAAAGCCAAGGACCTGCTGATTGTTCAAGTGTATGTAGACGACATCATCTTTGGTGCTACAAATGAGAACCTTTTCAAGGAGTTTGCCGACCTGATGGGAAGTGAATTTGAGATGAGTATGATGGGTGAGCAAAATTTCTTCTTAGGCTTACAAATCAAGCAATCTCAGGAAGGCACAATGATCCACTAGCAGAAGTACATCAAAGAGCTGTTAAGAAAGTATGATATGAAGTCTGCTAAGGATATGAACACACCGATTGCTCTTGGAACGAAGATAGATCTGGATGAACTGGTCCTTCAATTGATGAAACTAAGTACAGAGGAATGATTCGTTCTTTGCTGTATTTAACTGCTAGTCGTTCAGATATTGTTTATAGTGTGGGGTTGTGTGCAAGGTTCCAGTCAAAACCAAAGGAGTCACACTTAAATGCAGTCAAGAGAATCTTGAGATATTTGAAAGAAACTCAAGATCTTGGATTATGGTACCCGAAAGGTGGAAGTTTTGATCTAATTGGGTATGCTGATGCTGACTATGTTGGTCACTTGGTTGATAGGAAAAGTACATCTGGGATGGCTCACTTCCTAGGTCCTTGTTAAGTTTCATGGGCTACAAAGAAGCAAAATTCAGTGGCATTATCCACAGCTGAAGCTGAATATGTAGCAGCTGCCTTATGTTGTTCACAGTTATTATGGATCAAGCAGCAGTTGGAGGACTTTGGAATCAAGTGTGGATCAGTCCCAATCTTTTGTGATAATACCCAGTCAATATTGCAAAGAACCCGGTCCAGCACAAGAGGACAAAGCACATTGATATTAGGCATAACTTTTTAAGGGACAATGTTGAGAAAGGCCTAATTACTATGAACTTTTGCAGGACTGAGGATCAAATTGCTGATATCTTCACTAAGGCATTGAACAGGGTACAATTTAAAAAGAACAGAATTGAGCTAGGGATGACATGGATACAGTGAACGAAGCAGCACCTGGTTCTCCCAATGATTGGCTAGTGAAGTTTCTTTGTTTTACATAGCTTAACTTTGCTTAGTTGATTCTACATATGAAAACTTAATTGTTTTGCTTGCTAACCTGTTTGGAACCTTTTTTCATGACTTAGATACTGGCAAATTCTTAATAAGGGATATAACTGAAGAAACTGGTGCATGGACATTCAGGTACACATTCTATATCACTTACTGAGTATAACGTTGTGTTACGTGGCCTAAATTATTACGAGTCTTTGATTATATTTTACCGATAGAAATTGAGATATTAGACATCGTTCTAATAAGTTAAATTGATAGTTTAAAAGGTAATTGGATCCCGATAATGGAACTGATTATATATTCGTACTCAGTGAGTTATGGGCAACATATAAATGTAATTTATTTAGGGTTTGGTTATGTGACTTTGAACCCTGTACATAGGTCTGGCCTGCGTATTGCGTATGCCAATAGGGTATCAGGTTCCCAGCTGGATTGCCTTAAGATGTAGGGAATGAAGCCTTTAGCCTAATTTAAAATATTTTCTGCTTATTGAATAAGCACGATCGTTTGGCAATGAATCCAAAGGACAAAGCGGTTGTTGACTAGATGTGCTAACTTTGTAACAAGGTAAGTGTTTGTATCCATTTTTTTGGAGGCCCTTGGCCTTGTAGATAATCTACCACGTGTTCTTTACGTGTGTAGCTGCCGATAGGCGTACTCATTATGCCTTAGGTTTGGATTTACATTGTATATTATATGTTATGTCCTGTTGTTGGCATTGCATTGAGGATCTGAGTATTGTACTATGATTGTGAGTCAGCATATGCTTCCCGGCTGTCGATGAGACTCCCGCGCAGGTGAAGGGTTATTATTGCATTATATTGCATTCATATGCATTATATTTTCTGGTTTATATCACATTGGGTGCAGGAGTATTCCACCCAGGAGAGTGCAGGAGTATTCTGCCTCTAATTCATATTATATTGGGTGCAGGAGTATCCCGCCCCAGGAGAGTGCAGGAGTATTCCACCTCTGATTCATATTATATTGGGTGCAGGAGTATTCCGCTCCAGGAGAGTGCGGAGTATTCCGCCTCAGATTCCTATTATATTGGGGAGAGTGTCGGAGTATTCCGCCTCTGATTCATATTATATTGGGTGCAGGAGTATTCCGCCTCTGATTCTTTTTAAATCGGGTGCAGGAGTATTCCGCCCCAGGAGTAGGATTATTCTGCTCCAGCCGCTTAATATATTGTATTCCCCTCGAATGCAGGAGTATTCCGCTTCGGGACGGGATTACGGGCACACGTGACCCCATTGCATCATACTGCTTTTATTTCATTTCATTGCACCGGTTGCTGTGTATTGTGTGATTATAGTGCGATGTTTCGTGTATGTTTCGTGTATTTCTGATTGGTGATATGTTCGGAGTACTTATTTGTTCTGCCTATCTTATGTCCCTATCTTATGTCCCTATCTTATTTACAGTTATTATATGGCTCTGCCTTTTTTTAATTTAAATAAGAGAAATTTGGTTATCTGTTTCTTTTCTCCCTGGCTAGCTATCCTATTCTTTGAGGTGGCTAGTCTGCCCCACTTATTGAGTCCTTTTGACTCACCCTTATTTTTTTTTCTTGTCTATCTATTTCGTTTCGGAAAGTTCGCTCCAGGATTGGGTCGCCACGTTGTGAAAGAGCAAAGACGTTCAGCTGTCAGGGTGAGCCAGCTTTTATTTGGGATGGCCACCAGTTTTATGTTTATTATTTCAGTTGTATTTTCCTCCCTTCAGGAGGTATCTGTCTTCTTTCGACTCTTAGATATCTAGTCTGGATAGTCCTAAACCTAGTATATTGGGTAGTTAGCTGTAATTTCTTTTGTACAGCTTAGAGGTATCAGTATGTATGTGCTTTTTCTAAGTCTTGTTCTTATTTATGAATCGAATTATATTTATCTTCCTAATTTAATTGGTAAGGGTTCGCCCGACGGGTCTAGGGGAGGATGTCAGGTATCTGCACGGCCTAACCGGATTTCGGGTTGTGTCAGTGGGGGGAGGAGGGGTCGGACGGAAAGTTAGGCTTTTTGGAGAAGTTAGTTGATTTAGGGTGGGGTTGGGTGGGGTGGGGTGGGGATGGACGGCAAAAGGGAGGTGGGGGGAGGAAGGGTAGGACGGGAAGTTAGGTTTATTGGAGAAGTTAGTTGATTTAGGGTAGGGCGCAGTGGGGTGGACGGCAAGAAAGAGGTGGGGGAGGAGGGGTAGGATGAGAAGTTAGGTATTTTGGAGAAGTTAGTTGATTTAGGAGTGTGTTTATCGGGAAAATTCTACCCAAAATAAAAGTCTAATATTAAGAAAATGGCTATATTTTGTAGACAAGCCATAAGAAATTGTTGTGTTGATAATATTTAAAAGTATATTTATGTTAGGCAATTAAGTTTCATAAGCATTTTATTTGTGTAATTTTCTCTATGATGGAGATGGGGTACATCAAGGCCCATCACGAACTAATGATAAGGATTAGAAGGGTTAGTTACAAAAGTATGACACTGAAGCAACTGGTTTTCCTTTTCGACCACCATAATGGTGATTTAGCAAAATAGTATTCATTTGGTTAATAAGTAAATTTTGGATGGAAATAACTCAATTAATCTAATAAATGACGCGTTCTTTGACCTGCTTGGCCTTAATACCCTTTCTCCTCTTCCAAGTCATGTGGGTAGAACCGAAGACCCGTGTGCCGGCCGGCCTACTCCGCTTTAATCGTGGCTATTGATTTGGTTTGATCCAACGATCCGCATCCCCCATCCCTTTCACCAACATAAGTTTAGTCTTCTCATTTTTCACTCATTCACACCACCTAGTCTTTCCACTAATTAAACTCTTGCAATGTTTTCCCCTACTGTCGGAAAAGCCATATCCGCCATTGAAACATCTTCTGTGAGCCGCTGAACAATCATTCACAGCCGTACTGAGAAAATAAAATACACCACGGACTCCTTTATACCATCTCTACCTATTTCTACCATTATCTTTCCCAAATAAATCACTTAATCAGCGTAGAACGAGTTTTGAAAGTGGGACTCCGGATATGAACTCCAATTACCCGAAGAATGCCTCCTTCATCTCGATTTCTATCTGCAACGAAGGTTCAAGGTCTCACTTTCCTCCCCCTTTCGGCCTTGTCACATTTTTCTGACCTCTGTCCTCTTTTCTTTCTTTTCTAGTGGAAATGATCCCATTGGGGCCTTTTTTATTATAGATGAGAGGTTTCGGGACGTGTTCATGGTTTTTGGAGTATAGAGAAGTAGATGACTAGGCGGCGATGTGGCGACGCAGCAGGTTTGCCATGGTGCTGACGCTGCAGTGATACCAATGTTAATCGTGCCAAATCTATTGGTAGTTGTAATATTCCGCAAAATTTCCTAAGTTGCAGGACTACTATCAGTATAGGGAATAAACTTAATAAGCTTATTTTGGTGTGCCATAAGGGCTAGAAGATAAATTATATCAAAAAAAAAATAAGATACAAAGAAAGATGGCCAAAATATCAATACTACTCAAGTTATATAAAATAAAAGAATAGTTGCTCTGGAGACAAAGTCACGTTATTGGACTTTTGGTGTATAAGAATTAAATTGGCTTAGTGGTCGACACATGGTCTAGGTGACCAAATTTACTTAGGAGTAAAATAGGCAAAAGCCTAGCTACCTTAGAAACCGTACAGAGAGGCAAAACAAAAACTTTCTTTGTCCTTTTCTTATCAAACAGTCTTGAGATTTCCTCAATTTGGTCGAGAGAGTTTTGTTGTGTCAAGAGAAAATCAGGTTGCTTACCTGGGACTAATTGTACTAAACGAGCAAGTTGGGATTAAGGAAAATAGACTCCAATTGTCAGTAAGTTTCCCAACTTTATTTCATTGTCCCTTCACCCATGTAACTATCATAGCTGTGTTCAGCGTATCAATGGTGGTTAAGACAGTTGAATGCCCAATATGATTCAAGTAGATATTTATTTACCATTGAGGTGATTTTTTTGAAGATTGACAAACAAACGACTTTGTGAAGAACCTAGTCCTTCAGAGAAGGCATGACTGATCGAAAAGATTATGGGTTGCAAATCTATTCATAACTAGGAAATATGGCGTTTGCATATTTACTTATCCTAGCCAGCTAGAGAGGTTGTGCCGAGGCTGTCTATTTGAAGTGTGAACAAGAGTTGGTGTTATACAAGGAGTATATCACTGGAGATCTTCTCTTACCATAATTGAGAGAATTCCTAGTGAGATACTACTAGGGTTTATACAACTCATATAAAAACAAGTAATTGAGGCAGCCGTATTCATTCATTCACTACGAGAGTCGAGAGCAAACAAAAGGCGATTCAGTATTTCTTGAGTGATTGAACAAAATTTGATGATCATTGAAGAACTCAGAGCTCAGAGCTTATTCAGTTATTAGTTTAGGTTCTTTATTGTAGTTGTCATATTATTGTATATCAAGTTGTTTTACCTATCTGCTTAGTCTGAGAAGCAATTGTAATAGGTGAACTTTGTGTTATCGTCTTGTAAAAGCTAGAGTTTAGCTTTGAGTGTGATTAGGGTCTAGAGTGTAGCCCCTTGGTTACGAGTATTATAATCTAAAACCTGCTCATTGTGTTAGTGGATGTGTTTTCAAAATCCCAGTGTATGGGTTGTGGTTTTCCTTTCTTGAGCAAGGCGTTTTCCACGTAAAAAATTGTATCCTTTATTTTTAGTTTTCACTATTTATGTTTGGTTTCTGTTGGGAATAATTAGCACAAGAACCAGAATCTTGTGATAAAGGGTCAAGTTCTTCACTAAAAATTGGAGGACACTATTCAACCCTCCTTTCCCCCCCTCCCCCCTCCCCCCTTCTAGTATCCTTAGTAGGTGCATAGAGTATTAACAAGTGGTATCAGAGTAGGTCTTCTCACTGTTTGGTCAACACCTAGAGAAGGATCTAATCATGAGTGCACCACACACCATCACTGAAGGACAGTCTGTTCTAAGGCCACCGCAACTCAACGGACAATATATGGAATAACAGGATAGAGAACTATATTTGTGGCGAGGATTATAAGCTATGGATAATTGTTTCTGAATGAAATTTGATCGCAACTAAGACGGTTGGTAAAAGAGTTGCTGCTTGTACTGAACCTAAGGAAAGGTCTGAGTTCAATGAAGCTGACTACAAGATGATTGAGAAAAATTACAAGGCCAAGAGACTTGTGATCTGCGGACTCGGACCTGAGGAGTTCAATAGAGTGTCATCTTACAAAATGACTAAAGACATATGAGATGCTCTAGAAGTTGCTCATGAAGGAACAAATGATGTCAAGGATTCAAAAAAGAGAATGCTTATGAGACAATTTCAGTTGTTCACTATGGGTGAGAAGGAATCAAATCAAGATATGATGAGATGGCTATCATCACAAATGAGATGAGATCCTTGAATATGGAGTTTCCTGAGGTTGAAATGGTAGACAAGGTACTTAATGTTCTTCCAGAAGCATAAGCAGCTTGAAAACTCATGAGATGATGAGAGAATCCAAGAGCAAGTTGGGACCTAAGAAGGAAAATACTCTTGCTTTAGAGGAAACTGATGAAACAGAGATTGATTTGTAAAGTGTTGAGTCAGCAATGGTTAATGCTCTTAGAAAACAATCCAATCTTGGAAATTCAAAGGTTTCAAGAAGAACAGAAAAGACAGTTTTGGGAAGAGAAACATAGTTGACAGTCTAAACTACTCAGGCTGCTTCAAATGTTTCAAGAAGGATCATGTTGTTATGGATATTCCCATGTGGGAAATTGAGTAGATGAAGATTAGAGCTTCAAAGGAAAATGAAAAGGAAAATACCAAGGATAAGGACAAAGACAAAGATAAAAAGAAGACTAGACGTCCACCAAACTTCAGGGCTGAAAGAAGAAAGAAGAAGGAAGCCTTCTATGCAACTTGGGGACCACCTAGTAGTGAATTCGATGAGGGAAAGAAGTCTGATGAGGAATCACCACTAGCACTGATTCCTTCAAAATTACTGAAGGAAGGAATCCCTTCAAACCTCCACTATTTAAAGAAGTTCACCACAAAGAGTGGAAAAGAGAGATGGAGCTATTTCTTCAAGCTATGAACTACAGTCTCTGGATAATCGTAAATAGAGGACCATGCACCTATGAAGAGAGTCGCAAATAGATCCTTAATGCCTAAGCTGGTGGAAGAGCTGGATCCACAAGACTTGTATTGGCTTCAAGAAAATGCTAAAGCTATGTTAGCTTTGAAGAATGGGATGACCTTCGATGTACTAGCAAAGGTGTTAGAATGCACTACTTCCAAGGAGATGGGAGAAGCAGAAGGAAATCTACAATGGAGACAGTCAGAAGAAGGAAGCTGCTCAACTAATGATGAAGAATCTGCTCATGTAGCTGAGGCAAGTCTCTCTAATCTAAAAGAATATTTGCACACTTACTCACCTGAGAGTTTGGCTTTAATAACTGCTACCTTAATCTAGGGCTGTTGACACCCAATTTGTCCCTTCTATTTTTAAAATCAACGGTTCTCGAATTTTGTATACAGTCGTGTATTCACTCTTTCCTTGTCCATTTCTTTCAAATTACCTTCTCGTAATAGCCTGAAAATTGAGGCCATTTTCAAAGGTGTCGTCTCAAATCATAGCTATTTTTACAATCATTGCAATTATCTCCATTTTTGACAAAATTATCCAAAATCGTTTTAAATCTCAAAATTACAATTTTATACGTTTCTTAGCCACCCCAACATTTTAAATTAATTTCCTAATTTTCCTATATGTTTACACCTATTTTATGTCTTATATACACTAGATATACAATATATACATAAATACATATATACATATATATTACACGTCACATACACACATCAGCCATTTTTTACATGTCACGCCTACGTGGATCAATCTTGATCGTCCATGTAGACGATCTAAATGCCTAAATTTTATTTCCTTTATTCTATACCCACACACGACCCCCCCCCCCATTTCCCCGCGTCTGCTCCGATATTCACTCTTCTCTCTCTCTCTCCTTGGTGACTTTAAACGCCACCACTGTCGACGGGTTTTTCCGGCCATTTCAGCCGGAGAAAATTGGGGAAAATAATGTCGTCGTGTTCCCCTCGTCGTCTGCAACATAACCCCGACACTTTCAATGGGGTTTAGACGAGGGCAAACGTAACCCAATGTCGATTGAATCGCCACCGTCGGGAAACGCCTCCGGTGGGGCTCCCTTTATTTTGAATGACATAAACATTGAGAAAGGGCTGAGTCTTCTTCCTTGTAACCCTAATTCGGAGCGGGTCGACTCAACTTGACCCGACCCAATTCGAATCCTAATTGGTACGCCTCTTTACCCCCTCCCCCCCTATTTTCCCTTTATTTTTAATTGTTCCTACGTCACTGTAGACCTGGACTTGCCTAGTTTGTTCAATATTTTATCATGCTTTGTTGTGATTTCTCGAATCAATTAGGGCTAAGAATTAGTAAATGATAGTTTTCTGCTCATAATGTTAATTTGGACACTGATACTGAGCTTAATATAACCACGAATAGCATATTAGATTATTTCTACTGAGGGGTAAGCTGGAAATCCTTGGTTGCTTGAAATTATGTTTGACCTTGTCTGTCACAGTGTGCCTAGCCTTTTACATTACAGGATGCTTGATCCTACACAATTGTATGTCTGAATTTGAAATGAACAATCTGATTTGACATGTTTTAGGTTTTTCAAAGTGCTTTGTTTAATATTTTGATTGAAATCTATAATTGGAAGTTGATATGACATCTCTTGAAATCTGATAAATTGTTTTCAATTTTTTTAAACTTGTTAACGGATTGATCTTGAACCTGGACTAGTTAAGTGTGAAAAGGGGAAATCATGTTTAGTTTAGGATTAAGGTTACCCTAAAACTAAGGGCTTGATTGGTTTATTCTTAGCAAGTCCACCTAAGGGCATCTTTTAAACTTGGAAGGATTACTTTTCCCTGCCATTTTAATTGTCTAACTGGCTTTGACCATGGGAAACTGATTCCCTCGGATTAATAGCATAATCTTCGCTTTCCTTCTTTAAACTTTTACTTTTCTTACATCAAGATTTGAATTTTTAAAGACCCTAGATTAGGCCTATATAAACTCTTCTCCTCCTCGACTAAAGGACAAGTTCTGGACACTAGAAAATCCAGAAATACACTGGTACACTTAGCAAAAACCTGCATAGTTTTTTGGCATTCCATTCTCCCTATTTACTTGTTTCTTTGGAGGCTATTGCTTACAGCTTGTGCGCTGGTTCTTGCATCTCTTCTTCTCTATTTGCATTCAATCTCACAGTACTTAAAGGTATTCATTCTCTCCCCTGATTGCCTATTACTTTTTGCATATATGTGTGGCATACTCTTATCATGTTCTGATTAAAACCACTAATGTACTATGTTGTGTTTTGGTTCTGGTGTGTCCTGAGTAATGTCTGTACTTTCTGATTTCTAGTTGCAATTAGAGTCATGATGCTTTCCTTATTGCTTAGTGCCTCAAGTGTGTGCATGTTTCCTTAACATGATCTTACCCCATCCTTGTTTCATCACTGGTATGACTTGTCTCTTTTGGGTATCCTGCACATCTGTGAACCATAGCAAAAGGTGCACTTACTGCACCTATTCATGGCAGATCTCTTTTAGGTTCAGGCTTTTCCCTTCCCTTTTTTCCCCTGCTGACTTTTCTTTTCCTGCAGCTTATACAAAAGATAATTGGGTTGTGGTTACACCCCTCTAATATGCTTAAAGCTGGGGAGGATCTCCTTTCTTCCCTCTTTAAAACTATGCCTGAATGAACTGTTTAAAGTACTACTGGACCTCTGTCTTATGATTTCCCCTTAGAGATTGTCCTCTTTCATGTACATTTTAGGATTCCCTGCCTGTATGTATTAAAACAGAAGTATACAGTGTGTACATAGCCATCCAGGGGCTTATTCCTTAACCCTTTACTCATATGTGTTGCAAAGCATGGCATTTAGGACCTATAAAGCATTCTTTGATATTGAAACTGACAGTTGCATGCTATTTCTTAAAATTACATGGCCTGTGAATGAGAACCCTGCATTTGGCTTGAAATATTGCAAAAATTCGCTGCCTTAATCTGAAAATCACTTGATAGGGGCTATTTGTGTTGTTTGAGCCTAACTGAACTACTTTTGAAAATAGAATCAGCCCCTATTTTGCATGAGTGATCTGGGCCCAATAACGTTTTCAAAACAAGCCCTTTATGTGCATAAATCATTGTTGTCCACTATTTATACCCTTATAAACTAATCTAATAGTGTATAGGGGTGTATCAAAATACTTGGGGTCGTTTATACGCTTTAAAAACTATACATTTAAAGTATAACCATAATTTAGATCATGTATTTGCATGTATATATATCTATATATGTATTATTATGTGTGACAGCCCTTTGTTTGCATTTGTGTGCTTTCGTGTACTCATTTTCAAAAAACAGCCCCTTTTCCCATATATATTTTCAAAATCCGACCCCAACACAAAAAGGCCATTAATGTTAGGGCTCGACAATTAATGACGAGTCACACCGACCCTAAATGGCCGGCATTTTGTTTTAAAACAAAACCCCTTTTGGTTTTCTTGCCAAATCTGAATTTGTTTATGAAAATGGACTATATGTGCAAAACCTTTTTTGTGTGTAGATTGTATATGTGAATTGGAATTGAATACTCATTCATATGTTAATACTTATCAACGATTAGGCATTTGATAAGGCCGTAAACTACGATTTGGCTCGAAATATAGGTCGTACCTGAGAACTATATATATGTTTAAAATTGCATGAATGTGCTTCACTTTGAACTAGAATGCCAAATTAATTCTCAAGTTAGTATTTATGATAATATACACTGTTTATATCCCAAAACTAAGACTCGGATGGTAACCACTTTTTGTGGGACTCGGGGAAGTGCCCAACACTTTCTTCCCTGAGTCATCTGGATTTCTTACCCATATAGAATCTCTGGAATTGACTAGTAGACTTATCAAACTTGATTATAGACATTTAGGTGACCTAATAAGCCTTAGAAATTATAATAGGTGGCGACTCTAACATTTAAACTCAAACGAATTCACTCAGTCAAATCCAAAACCCGACTCACCTCGAGTTGAGTCCAAAATCGGGTATGACAGAATGGCGACTCCGCTGGGGATCTCAAAGTCCTAACCACAACGAGTCCTTTACTTTTGGGATTTATTTGATTATTATCTTGTTATTCATTATTATTATCATTGTCGTACTAACTTGGTTTTTCTTTTTTTGTTTTTCCTTTTGCCTTATTTATTTATTGTATTGAATTCTTTATGTGACATTTTGCATATTTCACTCATACTCCCCCCACTCCTGGGAAATGACACTTCACACACACACGGCGATTACGTGGATCGCACGGTCGCTTCACCACCAAAACACCTTTTAAGGGGAACATGTTGGAATATAGTTGGTCCATGGTACAACCAACAATTTCAAATGATCCCACTCCTTGGTTGTCCGCCTTGGGGAACGGTGTCTAGAATTACACCACTCTTCTATTGTAATGAGCATGCATCATGCCGTAGGAAGGGCTCCCCGTGAGCCGACTAGTTTTCAACTTGTCCAAACTACCTAAACGGGTTTTCCGACCCCAAAGGGACGTTCAGACATGATTATGTGCGTTTGAGAGAAAAGAAAAAAAAAGTGAGACAAGAAGGAAAACACATTTCGATTTTGTTCAATTATTCTCAAAGGGAACGGGGTTTTTAAATTTTATTTTTTCCTTTATTCTTAGGTCACAATGAGTAAAAAAATTCATCGTTTTGGAGTGACTATGGACGCACCTCCTTTGTTAACCAATTGGTGGAGTAACTTATCACTGGGAGAACAAACCGAAGTACATCAACACTTGGGTCATTTGGTTTCACTATTAGAAATGGAACCGTGTAGGGAGATGATTGAAGCATCAGTGTCGTTTTGAGATGAAGAATTGAACGTGTTTAGGTTTAGGGACATCAAATTAACAGCTTTGTTGGAAGAAATAGGGGGGTTTGTGTCACACTCGAGATTAGACAAACATCGTTGGCAAGGGGGTCGCGTACTAGCACGTAGTGTCCCCAACGCTGACGAGTTTTGTAAGAAGTTAGGGATGGTAGCAAGTGTGGACGTTGGATTTTTACAACAAAAGAAGATCCCCTTTTCCTATTTTTTACATTTGGTTTGGGCATTTGAGGGCATACGATAGTCATGAGAAGGAGTTCGAGTCCTACGGTGATTGGAGCAGAGCTAGACCACTTGCATTTGCTATTTGTTTCTTAGGAGTGATGGTTTTTCCCGAGAGCTCGAATCACGACATATGTTCAAGACTTGTCATGGTTGCCGATGCAGTGTTAAACGGAATTGATGGTTATCGTTATACCATAATTCCTATGATAGTAGCGGACATTTATCGAGCTTTGAGTTGTTGCAAGAGAGGAGCAAAATACTTCCAAGGGTGTAATCTCTTATTACAAGCATGGTTCAAAGAACATTTATGTAAAGCAAGAGGTGTGCAAGCATTGTCCAAACCAACTGGTTGCAACTACTTAATCGGGGAACGGTATGGGGAGCCAAGCAGCACAGATAAATGGGTAAAATTGTTTGAAAACATAACGGAGGACTCGATTCAGCTGATGTACACTTGGTTTCCTTCATCGAATTTCATCATTAGTTTTGAGAAGGCATCCTTTGTGATACTTATGGGGTTAAGAGGCCTTCAGCCTTACAAACCATTAAGAGTAATGAGACAAGCAGGGAGGAAACAAATCATACCATTGATACCAAACACGAAAGATTATCAGTTTGACTACACTTGAGATGTTGTTCCAAGGGTCAAGAGCATTAGGAAGTCATGGGAAGGAAGACAAGTCATGGAAGAAGCATCGTTAGCACCTGATAGATACAACGCTTGATGCAAACCAAACTACAAAAGCTGGTTGTGCTCTAGTATAAAAGGAAATGTTGTAGTAGGGCCAAGTCGAGGAAATAATATAAGAGATCATGAGGCAGAGGCTCGAATTCGGTACCAAGAGTTCATGTTGAAAGCTGTCAAAATGGATAAGGAAAACAAAGAAGAGATCGAAGTGTGGAAGAAGCGTTCATTAGAACTAGAGGAAAAGATAGAGGTATTGGAAACAAAACTTGAGCAATGGAACTCGGAGTGTGCAGAGGTAGACATCCTACACCTGGTAGCAGCCAAAGGACACTTGACCAAAGCCATGAAAGAAGTCAAGGAGATTACACGAGAAGCAAAGAGGACCAAGATGGAAAGAGAGTGTGCTGCCTAGTCAAAGTGTCGTTTTCATTTTTACTCTCTTGTACTTTACTTTTTCAAAAGGTTATCATGTACTGATTTTAAAAGTTGGGGAATTTATGAGAATAATTGGCTACAAAATGCGTATTCATTTTTCTTTGCATAATGACAAACCTAGGAAGGTTATACGTCCTTGGCACATTATAGTCCATTAGTAAACCTACGCCAAATGTCAAAAGGGTTTTTACCCCGAAAAATGACAAATTGCATCTCTACATTGATTCGAAGAAATGTTTGCACAAAACATTGATTATCTGTTTAAGCATGATCAAAACTGTAAGAACGTTTTGGTTTTTACCTTTTCATGTCTTGTTTTCAGACTATGTGAAACGACCTTATGTAGTCGTTTCAGAAGTTAGGACTCCGATTGGCGTGCCGATAATTTTAAAAATCTCGTAAGATCCATTGGGACTTATCTGTAAAATTTGAGCTAAATCAGACCTCGTTTGGTAGGAATCGGAAGAAGGTTTCAGTTTTTATTGTCGATAAATATTAGAAAGAGATTTTCGAGCTCGGTTTTGGCGAATGAGCTCCGATTCGAAATCCGAAAGCGCCGTTAGGTTTTTCGGCTAATTTCTGCTAAAATGCCGAAAGTTAAATAATTTGATATTTTTCTATTTAATTTGCATATTGAGCTTTGGGAGTCCGATATTAGATCCGTCTTAGCAAGTGTGTTACATATATTTTGTATAACTTACTTGAGAAACATGGGATTATTTCGAATTTCGTAGAGTTTCGTTTTAATTTTCGTCGCGAAAAGAAAAGTGAAAGAAATAAAAGAAAAAGGAAAAGACAAAAGAAAAGAAAAAAGGATAAAATCAAAGAAAATAATATAGGCGGTGGGTGCTAAGCTTAAAGCTTAGCTTTAAGATTAAAAGCAAACAGAAAGAAGATACGAAATAGGAACGAGAAAGGGAGGATGACTCAGCGAAAAATACCATAAAAATAGAAAGACAGAATACATGTTCAGCCCCTTAAACTTGACACTTTTTCTCATTTAGACACCTCAACTAAAGAGATAACCTTTTAGACACTTGAACCTCATAACATTTGTAATTATTTAACACTTCTCACACGAGCTTTAAAAAAATTTAGGCGCTTGCGACTCGGAAAAATCAACCAATTAAAGTTTGACACCCATTTTTATAATCCACATCAGATATTGTAAAGGCCAAAAGAAACAAATATAGAAAAGAGATGCCATTTTCCTAAAACACCAAGCATCTCCCCCATCTGTTGCCATGGCCATGTAATCCCTAAAAAATTTCTTCAATTTCTTTCCAATTATGATCCATTATCATGTAGCCTATGCTCAATCCAATAACAATCTATTCATCAAAAATTCAGATATGAGATTTGAAGTTGCTGATTCGAGATGGGATTTCAAAAATTTCGAAGTTCAAATTCAATCCTATGCTTAGTCGAATTCTTGCTTTTTGAGACAATGAAACCCAGATTCAAAGAACTAATTCGAAACAAATTTATGGCTATTTTAGAAGATTGGGAGAAATGGAGAGAAGAATCTGGGTGATATCAAGAAAAGAAAAGATAACTTAAATTGTAAAAGAGGGGAGAAACGAAAGAATTGAGAGTTGGTTTGAATTTTTTTCTTCATATTTTTTATGAGAATGGCTTTAAAACATGGGTGGCAGTGGTGGTTTTGGTCTGGATTTCGCTGGCTAGGGTGGCAGTGGTGGTTCGGTGAGAAGGAGATGGTGGATTAAAGGGTTAGAGGTCAAATAGATTGGTGGTTAATGAAGAATATATGCAATGGCAGCGATGGGAATATGTGGGAATCATGTACTTTGTGAAGGAGAAAGGTATTGTGGTGGTGGGGGTGGTGGCTACATGGTAGACTTGGTGGCAGTAGAGAGGAGATGAATAAATTGATTTTTTTTTGGCTCCTTTCATGCTCTCTCAGTGTGTGTAGCACACGCACAGCTCCAAGTCAGTAATACGTGTCTAATATATACACTTTAAAAAGAGTTCAAGTGTTTAAAATGTTATGGCCTTGGTTGAGGTGTCTAAATGGGAAAAAGTGTCAAGTTTAAGGGGCTGGGTATGTATTCTGCCAAATAGAAAAAGGAACGGAAAAGGAGCAGGAAAAAAATAGGATTTTCACCCCAAAACATCTAGGTAACGCTGTTAACTCATTATCTTAGCTTATTACATGTGTTTGAATATATTTTTACGGTAAAAATTAGGATATTAGACATCGTTTTAATAAGTTCAATGGATAGTTTTGAGGGTCAATTGGCCCCCGATAATGGAATTGATTATATATTCATACTCAGTGAGTTATGAGCAACATATAAATGTAATTTATTTAGGGTTTGGTTATGTAACCTTAAACCCTATACATAGGCATAGCCTGCGTATTGCATATGCGAATAGGGTATCAGGTTCCTAACCGGAGGATTCCGCCCTAGGAGCAGGAGGATTCCGCTCCATTGCGTTATATTGAGGGTAGGAGGATTCCACCCTAGGAGCAGGAGGATTCCGCTCCATTCATTTGGCACATGTGACCCATTGCATCATATTTCATTTCATTTAATTTCATCTCATTTCAGTTTATTTCATTTCATACCATTGTGTAGACTTGTGGTACATAACTATTGTTCTGCTTATACGTGCATTGCTTAATTGTTGATATGTTTCTGGCTCGTATTCCTGGTTGAGTTTAGTGTTTCATACGTGTTTCTGATTATTATCTGGCTCTGCCTTTTTATAATTTAAATTAGAGGAATTGCGTTTATCTGTTTCTTCTCCTTGGCTAGCTATCTTATTCTTTGAGGTGGCTAGTCTGCCCCACTAATTGAGTCCTTTTGACTCACCCTTGTTTGTTGTTTGTTTCTTGTCTATCTATTTCGTTTCGGCAGGTTCGCTCCAGCATTGAGTTCGCCACGTTGTGAAGGAGCAAAGACGACTTCAGCTGTCAGGGTGAGCCAACTTTTACTTCGGATGGACAACAGTTTATTGTTTATTATTTCAGTTGCATTTTGCTCCCTTTAGGAGGTATCTGTCTTCTTTTGTACTCTTAGATGTCTAGTCTGGATAGCCCTAAACCTAGTATGTTGGGTAGTCAGCTGTAATTTTTTTTTGTACAGTTTAGAGGTATCAGTATGTCTGTGTTTTTTTTAGGCTTGTCCTTATTTATGAATTGTTATATTTATTTTCCTAATTTAATTAGTAAGGGTTCGTCCGACGGGTCTAGGGGAGGATGTCGGGTGCCCGCACGGCCTAACTGGATTCTGGGTCATGTCAGTTGGTATCAGAGCCCGATTTAGAGTATATCTAGACTAAGACAGTGTCTAGTAGAGTCTCCCTGATGGGTACGTAGACGTCCGTACTAATCTACGAGAGGCTATGATGGCATTTAGGAAGTTTCACTTCCTTCATTTCTGATTGTGTGTCGGTCTAGGATTCAAAAGTATTTTCGTTAATTCGTTAATTCCTTCGTGGTAATTGTGAACCCTCGTGCAACAAATCAGCAAACGGTATGAGTTCAAGACGAAGCAGTCTAGCTTGGGGCTAGAACTGACGAAACCCCGAGAGTTTTGATGGTGCTGACGATCTAGTTACGGAGGTCCCAGTCGTACGAGCTCGCGATGGGCAAGGGAGCAGGGCTTTGTGGTTCCCTTGGCTCTCTACGATGCTTTCATGAGAATCGTGGTAACGCAGATACCGCAAAAACCTATTATTCACTAGGCAGCTTATCAAGTTGCCGCAGATGCAGATATTCGGTCTAAGGGAGCTCCTATTCTAGTTCTTAATATTGCCGCAGTAAAGTATGTTCCGGAGGCAGCATCTGTTGTGCCTCTAGTTATTCTGGCTGGTTAGCTAGCCCGACTAATGGCTCGGTCCGAGTATCTGAAAAGGCTGCATTATTTTACCCAATTGGAACTTTCGATATTCTTAAGCCATGCATTAGATAATCCCTGCATAAAATTTTAAAATACAATGATGTCAGCGTATCCTTCAGGCTTTTGATTATATCGAGCGGTATTTTGTTGATTATTCTGCTCTCCAGTTTCAGGGGTCCAGCCTTGAATTGGTGGGCCGCTCTCTTATTAGCTTACTTGGATCGATTTTTCTTCTAGATTCGTGAAAAATTTCCTTTCGCGCAGCGAGCGAGATGAAAAAAGTTGTTAGTTTGAGTGGATTAGACAGGGTAGCCTGTTGGTTTCTGAATATGAGATTGAATCCTATAGAATGGCTGGATATGCATTAGAACTTTTCCATGAGCTTTTCGAGAGATTCAAAGATTTAGTAATGACCTTTCTCCTTCCTTGAGATCCCAGATTGCTCGAAAAATTGAGGTTGGGACTTCATTTGATGTCGTATTTGATATTGCTCAAAGGTATTAGGCATACCTTATGTTAGAGGGGGAAGAGTTAGAGCGGCAGAGCAAGAAATTCCGTGGCCCTGGTGAGCAACCATGGTACCTCATTTGGAGGTAAAAGTTCTGATTATTTTAGGAGATCATCTTCCAGGTTATCTCAGCTTGTGTCACATGATTTTTAGAGTGCGCCAGTAGCTCGTCAAGATCAGTTTCAATCTTCTCTTTAAAGTTATCAATAATCTTTCCAGCTTCTATTTTTAGGCGAAAAAGTGTTATCACTGTCGTGAGTCTAGCTATCCTTTGAGGAGTTTTCCCTTACTCCGGCAAGTAGGCAGTCGTCCTTTCTCCAGTCATCAGGCACCTGCACAGACGCGGGGGATTTCTTTTAGATCTCAATCAGCCAGCAAAATGCCACCATCCAGTAGAGGCCGAGAGTGTGGTGGTAGTGATTCTTCAGAAGGTGATTATCAGGGTAGTAGCTCAGCTCAGCTGTAGAGGCAGTTCTATAAACTGCCAGTCTGGTAGGAATATCCGATGTAGTACACCCATGTAATTCTTCTTCCATTATATGTGAATAAAATTTAATTCTTCTGATCGGTCTGAACTTCGTTTATCTTACCATGTTTCCATTGCTTCCTTGGATATTGTTTCTATTAAGAATCGATTGCGGTAGAGGGGTGAACTTCTAGTATGATTTATTTAGGGAATTTGTGAGACCCTACTAGTTTATTTGATTTAAATGTGAGAGATTTGGGAGTGAGCGTCGGTATTGTCTGCTTGGCATCTTGTTACGCCACCTTCTGTTATTATGTCAATTCGGTTTACCTCTCTCCTCGAAATTCAATGTTGGTAGGATAGTGGGATCCTAATTTGTCATCATCAGAATGTGTTATCATTTCTTCCGGTGCAAAAAAATTAGTAAGTAATATTCGATCTATGTACTCCTCTTAGTTCAAAATGCTAGTAAAGTCATGTTATCCTATGAGCTTGTCTGGGTTATAAAAGGGTTTCTGGTAAATTGTCAGAGTTTCATTCTTATTGGGAGGTCAAATTGGCATGGATGTTGTTCCATAAGGCTCATTTAATATCTGTTTCTTTAATTGCGATTCTTGGGCTACTTTGACTCGTAAGTAGTCTAGCTTTGGTAGCCAACCAAATAAGAAGATGAGCTTCCTGAAGCTCTAATTATTTCTATCCTCGGTCCATTTCTATTTCTTCTTCGTCCAGCACTAGTAAGCTTGGGCGGTTGGTAGCCGCTTGTGATGTTCCCTGTGTTGAGCCAGAGTACGTGTTATTGTAGCCGAGTAAGCATATTATTTTTTTTCAAGGCTTCTAACGGTAATAGAAGTACCATCCATCAGGCGGTGGTGTTTACGGCAAAGGTATGGAGTTGTGAACTCGAGAGTTGCACCTGTTTGGCAACTCGAAAGGGTAGTTGGTAGCTTAGGTCTGCCTACGTTCAGCTTTTAGCCAAATCTTCTTTAGTCCAGCAGACTGTGCGGGGACAGGTATTCCTATTCAAATAGCTGCATGAGTTTGTGCTTTAAGTGGATGCGTCTTCCTCCAAATACTGAATGGTAATACTAAATCTCTAAGGTGTTGATACCACTTTTGTCACGACCCAACCTAGGGCCACGACAGGAAACTACAATGAGTGTCGATCATCGCTAAACCCACTAATAATCTATTAATACTAGAGATAAGCTGGCAACCTGATCATATATATGTATACGTACCTATCAGCTGAAAGCATAAAGTCTGGAAAGATGACACGACTTTAACTTGCTGGCAATTAGAGCACTGAGCCACAAATTCTGCTATGCCACACTTCATTCCGTCCCACCAATAAATCTGCTTAAGATCACGGTACATCTTAGTCGAACCTGGATGAAGAGTGTATTTGGAATAATGTGTCTCTATCATAATCTGTCCACGTAAATCTACAACATCAGGAAACACAAAATCTATCTTTATACATGAGAACACCGTCAGTAGTAACCCTGTATGGTGACTCCAGTTTTCTTCTGGCTATCTGTCTGTATTCAACTAGAACTGGATCCTCATACTGACGCTGTTTTACTTCATGAAAATTTAGAGTTGAAGAACTAGTGCAGCTTGTCGTCCATCCATCATTGGCATATCTTCTTCACACCTCAACTCCTTGAGAAGTTACTTTAGCATTATAAGTGCACGTGTAATCAACTTTGTTGCTGGTATTGTGCCTCAGCTCATGGTCCAACTACATGTCTCTTTTATTTTCACTTTTTTCAAGTCATAATATTTCCAACTAAATGACAACACCTTGAAGTAAATGTTCAGTCTGGAGATCATTCCTGGTCTGCATCATACTATCCATTAATATTTGCATGATCCTTATCCTTATATGATAGACCCTGTTCAGATGAACCTTTGACATACATTAGGATATGAGTAACTGCATTCCCACAAGGAGCTTGCGGAACAACACTAACATCAACTGAGATGTTGCATAGTGTGTTCGTAAACATAATATAGCTTGCATTATAATGTGTAGTGATAAGGTGCATCAAAAGCTCCCCATATTGCATCAAGCATGAGCTAATACTTAGTTCCATAGACCTGTTCTATATAGAAAGGTATATCGAAGAGGTGATTATCGGCTGAATCATGTCAGCCCATTCAAAGTTCCGTGTATCTTTGTTTTGAAAATGTAGAACTCTCTTCTCGTGATCAAGGAAGAGTTAGTTTAGTTAAAATAAGCTGGGTAATGGTGTTATCATATTATCCAGATATGTTTTCTTCCAAGAGTTCGGTATTCGTGTTATAATTCTGATTCTGCAATCATGAGATAATGTCTGTAGAGTAGCTATGAAGGTCGTGTAAGTTCTTTTATTATCTATGCAAATTTTTCTTTAGACTTAAACTCGTTCGAGGACGAACGAGAGTTTAAGTGGAGGAGAATGAAACGACCTTAGGTAGTCGTTTTGGAAGTTAGGACTCCGATTAACATGCCGATAATTTTAAAAATCTCATATGGTCCATTGGGACTTATCTGTAAAATTTGAGCTAAATCAGACCTCGTTTGGTAGGCATCGGAAGAAGGTTTCAGTTTTTATTGTCGATAAATATTAAAAAGAGATTTTTGAGCTCGATTTTGGCGAATGAGCTCCGATTCGAAATCCGAAAATGCCGTTACGTTCGTATGATTATTTGTGACTTTTGTGATTTTCTGAAAGTGAATTTTGAGGTTGTTCAGCTAGTTTCCACTAAAATGCCGAAAGTTAAATAATTTGATATTTTTCTATTTTAATTTGCATATTGAGCTTCGGGAGACCGATTTGAGATCCGCCTTAGCAAGTGTGTTACATATATTTTGTGTAACTTACTTGAGAAACTTGGGATTATTTCAAATTTTGTAGAGTTCCATTTTAATTTGCGTCGCGAAAAGAAAATTGAAAGAAATAAAAGAAAAAGGAAAAGACAAAAGAAAAGAAAAAAGGATAAAATGAAAGAAAATAATATAGGCGGTGGGTGCTAAGCTTAAAGCTTAGCTTTTAAGATTAAAAGCAAACAGAAAGAAGATATGAAACAGGAACGAGAAATGGAGGACTCAGCGAAAAATACCATAAAAATAGAAAAAGGAACGGAAAAGGAGCAGGAAAAAAATAGGACTTTCACCCCGAAACATCTTGGACCGGCAAGGTCATGACTGCAAGGCAAGTTGCGGGGAATTGACAAGATTTACTCAAAGGATGGGGAGAGTATTTCAATTCAGTACCATTGGAAGAGAAGGAAGCAAGAGGATTAGAAATCTGCGAGTTCCTCGTAAAAGCTCTGGGTGACATGGAGGCTGGGAAAGACCTGTTGGAAACATTTGCTGATCCTCCGCTCATTAGTCTGGCTCACAAACCCAAGGAGGAAGCCAAAGAGGAGCAGGAAAAGGAAGACGCTGGAGCTGATATTTGAACCTGAAGTCTCTTTGCTTTGCACCTAGTCTAATCGTATCGAGTCAAGTCGTCTGGTCCTTTCTTTATTGTCGTTTTCATTTTAATCGAGTCATTAGTGGTTGTAATAAAGCCAAGCAAAATAAATAAAATTTCGTTATTTTTGGGTTTTAGACTGGTGATGATCATGTTTATTCAAACGAAATGATGTGTTTGGTGCAAACGTTACTTCGAATCCGGGATAAGCCCACCTCTGGCACAAAAGAGGTCCCATGCATGATAGGACGCGATTTTATTTAAACTAACGTATACTCACATTTTCTCTTCTTGTTTTGATGTGTCAGTTCCCAAGTCCCTGATAGTTTGGTTTGTGCATTCTAGCTGCGCCACAATACCGGTTGAGGTCCAAAGGATCAATCCCAACACCTCCCCCGTTACCTACAAGGACGAGACGAAATATCATGGCCAAGTTTGACAAAGTTGGAAATGGAACTCCTGAGAAGCAAGGCATGGTCGCCTATAAAAGCTACGCTAGGTTGGAACAGAGGCTGCTTGAGTTGGAGAATAGGATTCGTCTGGCCCGTACTTATGAGATCACTGAACCAAACCCAACTGCTCGCCCTCACGGAAAAGATCCACTTTACCCCGAAAGAGACATTCCTTACCCTACCCACACTGCACCACCAAAAGCACCACAAAACAACTTACCCGCCTTTACCGTTGAAACCAAAACCGTCGCATCACCCACCAAGGATCACGAGATGTACGCATGGACTAAGGAAGACCCAGACAGCACCAAAGAGCAAGTGCAATGGTTGGTTGAGAAGTTCAAACAACTCCAAGGCACTAAGGGAAACCGAGGTTAGCTTATGAGGATCTCTGCTTGTATCCTGTCATGAAACTACGTGAAGGCTACAAGACACCCAAGTTCACCATGTCTGATGGCAGTGGAGACCCAATGACTCATTAAGATCTTACTGTGACAAGCTGATTGGGGTTAGACATGACAAAAAGATCCGCATGCAACTGTTTAACCGCAGTCTAACTGGAGATGCACTGGTGTTGTACTCTAAGCAACAAACAAAGAAGTGGACGAGCTGGGAAGCAATGGCTGGGGACTTTGTTGACAGTTTTGGGCATGACACTGACGCTATGCCCGATCGGTTCTACTTAGATAAGCTGAAGAAGAAGCCCACTGAGACCTTTAGAGAATTTTCAACTAGATGGAGGTCTGAAGCCGCCAAGGTCAAACCTCCTATGGAAGACGCTGAGATAGTGGAACTTTCATTCGCATACAACAAGATGTCTACTTTGACAAAATATTAAATCTACAAGACAAGAAGTTTGGAGAGTTGATCAAGATTGGTGATACAGTCGAAGATGGACTGAAGACTTGAAGGATTGTTAGCATGGCCGCATTACAAGCCGCTAACAAAGCACTACAAGCCAGCAGCACTACTACCTCAAGAAAGAAGAAGGACAACGTCTCCTTCATGGTCGCATCACTTGACCACTCCCCTACTCACAATCACTACTACCAAATACCTCTTCCCTCCTACCCATACATACCACCTACATCCACCTACCCAGTCTATAACACCCAGCCCATGTAACAAAATCCGCCACTATAAAGACCAACATACCCACAAAGTCCCAATTACTAAAATACCAATACCTATTAACCAAGGCCTCACGCCAATAACAACCTAAGACCCAAAAGAAACTACACCCCGTTGGCTAAATCTCGCACTCAGTTGTTCGACAAGCTCAAAGCAGCCGACCACATACAACCCGTACCATTCAAAATGCCTGATAGGATGACACCCTATTTTGATCAAACCTAAACCTGTGCCTACCACTCTGGAGGACCTGGTCACGATACTGAAAAATGCTACGCCTTGAGGGACAAAATACAAGACTTGATCGACCAAAAGGCGATACACTTGAAGACTCCGAATGTACACAACAATCCTTTGCCTAATCATGGAGATAATAGGGTGAACCTGATCTAGTTAGATGAGGAATGCAACTTCGAGGGGACTATCGTTAAGGCAAAAGAGGAGGTACCAACAACCGCATCAGTATCTCAAGCCACTACAGCACCAAAGCCCATTGAGGTGGAAATGGCTCTCAAATTCTATGTTGATGTGGTTTTTCCATAAAGTGATAAGGCGGTACCTTGGGACTATTAAAGGGAGAAGAAGAACAAGTCCATAGTTGAGACTGTGGCCGCACAAGGGATGGCTAGGAGTGGGAGAATCTACACTCCCGAGCATCTTGTTCAAGATAGACGAGGCATTAGCGTGGAAGAGTCCGAGGGACTGTGGAAAAAAGTACAAGCAAAGGAGTACTTCGTGGTTGAGCACTTGGGCAAAACTCCAGCACAAATCTCTGTTTTTGCCCTGCTCCTCAAGTCGGAGAGTCACCGAAGTGCTTTGATGAAGGCGTTGGATGAAGCACATGTTCCAGTGGACACTTCAGTTAAGAACCTGGCTAGCATGGTTGGATAAGTCATGGAGGCCAACCGAATTTCTTTTCATGGAGATGAGCTACCACCTGAAGGGTTGAATCACAACAAAGCTTTGCACGTCACTGTCAAGTGCAAAGACTGGTTCGTAGGAAGAGTTCTGATCGATGGAGGTTCTGGTCTGAACAAATGCCCGTTCATCACTCTGAAAAGAATGGGGATCGACCAAAGCAAGATAAGGGAGAGCGACATGAAGGTGAAGGCGTTTGATGGGTCACAAAGAAGCACCATTGGGGAGATTGACCTAACTATCATGGTTGGTCCTGTGGAGTTCACTGCTGAGTTCCATGTCATGGACATCTCTTCCTCATACAATCTGCTACTAGGGAGGCCCTGGATCCATATGGCTGGTGCAGTTCCCTCTACATTGCACCAAACTGTGAAGTTTGAATGGGGATTAAAAAGAGGTAGTAGTGTTCGGTGAGGGGAACAATTCTATCTACAATGAGCAAACCATACCGGAAATTGAAGGAGATACTCCTGATGGGCAGACATTCTATACTGTAGAACTTGTGGGAGCACTACAAGGCACTCGAGGAGGACGTCGCAAGAATTACAGTTCAAGTTGGAATCCCACAAGCACGGTCCAAGGAGGCTATACTACACACTTTTCTCCCAAGTTGGTCAACACACCGCCTGGGGTTGAAGAAAGAAAGAGGAACTTTTACAGTGCTTATTGGGATAGCCGAGACAAAGGCTGCGAAGGAAGGAACTTGGTCTGGGAGCCAGTCATGTCTGACTGGGGAGTGCCATCACGAGAATTTCGTGAGACCCTGCCAGCTAAGACCAAGAAGCGGCCAATGTACTCACCCAATGCTCGTCCCAATTGGAAACGCATCTCTGAAGAAACAAAAAGAAAGCAAGTGTGGATACCCAAAGCACTTGAACCTATGGAGGTGGTGATAGAAGAGCCATATGTACTCCCACAGCCTGCAAAGTGGGCCGGAGACTTGGTCATAGGCATCATGATCAAGTAAGGCTACGAGTCTGGCAAAGGCTTGGGCAAGAACTTGGACGGCATGGTCGAGCCAATCAAAATTGTTATGAGGCCCGACGATGAGAAGGCTGGCATAGGGTACATTGTGACCTATGAAAAAAGCATGGAAGAAGCGTCACTGGATTTCATGTACTATAAGAAAAGCACCAAGACTCTCTTGCATATCTTCGTCTCGTCTAGATACTTGGATGGTCGAAAAGGGGAGGTGTCCGCAGCACAAGGAGTGGAGCCGAAAGTAGCTGATGCTGAAGAGGATCTGCTGGCAGGAATGAAAAATCTATTCATAGCTGATGAAGACTATTGTGTGATCCTAGAAGAACTGGATCTGGAGCGGCACTGGACAACTGGATCAGCAACTGGGCCCGAGCTTACCGTGGACCTTGGTAGAGCTAAGGGGATAAAATTTATTTTTATGCTTTCTAAGATAAACTCCGACCCTGGGTCGTGGAGTTTGCATCTTTCCTTTCCTATTGCACATGTCTCCCTACAAACTTTGTTTTGCAAGAATTCATAAATAAAATATCGCACCTTTTCCTGTTTAATTTTTGCTTTAATCTTTTAATTTTGCAATATATTACTTTTCCAACATTCATACTAATAATCCCATTGAGTCCACAATCGCAACGTGTAACGAAACAATGGAGCTTGGGGAAGCTAGAGTTGATTATGATAATTTCAATGAAACCACACAGAAGGAATTTGAAAGATTTGAAAACAAGCCTAAGCCAAACCTTGAGGAGACTGAGGTGATAAACTTAGGAGATGAGGAAATTGTGAAAGAAACAAGGATCAGTGTGCATCTCAATGCCGAGGATAAAAAGCGATATACTGAGTTTCTTAAAGAATATGAGGACGTATTCCCCTGGTCGTACGATGACATGACTGGCATAAGCACGGTTGTGGTAGCTCACGAATTACCTATCAATCCGGGCTTTCCGCCAGTCAAACAAAAGGCCCGGACTTTCAAGTCATAATTGGTGAAGAAGTAACTAAGCAGCTTAATGCAAGGATTCTGAAAATAGTCAAATATCCAACTTGGTTGGCTAACATCGTCCCAGTGCCGAAGAAGGATGGGAAACTCCGAGTTTGTGTGGATTATAGAGAACTGAATAGAGCAAGTCCGAAGGATGATTTCCCACTGCCAAACATAGATATCCTGATTGACAATTGCGCGAAACATGAACTTTAATCCTTCGCAGACTGTTTTGCCGGTTACCATCAAGTAATCATGGATGAAGAGGATGTCGAGAAGACCGCCTTCACTACATATTGGGGAACTTATTTCTACAAGGTTATGCCATTCGGACTAAAGAATGCTGGTGCGACTTACATGAGAGCAATGACCACTATGTTCCATGGCCTGATGCACAAAGAGATTGAAGTCTATGTGGAAGACGTGATCATCAAATCAAAGAAGAGTTCGGAGCATCTTGACAACTTGCGCAAGTTTTTCAACCGCTTGCGAAAGTATAATCTGAAGCTAAATCTGGCGAAGTGTGCTTTTGGTGTCCCGGCAAGGAAGCTCCTGGGTTTCATCGTCAGTAGAAGAGGTATCGAGCTGAATCCATCCAAGATCAAAGCCATCAAAGAATTGCCACCGCCAAAAAGCAAGAAAGAGGTCATGAGCTTCCTGGGAAGGCTCAACTACATCAGCCGTTTCATAGCACAATCCATCGTCATCTGTGAACTAATCATCAAGTTGCTGAAGAAAGATGCAGTGATCGAGTGGACAGAGGATTGCCAAAAAGCCTTTGATTGGATAAAGGAATATTTGTCTTGCCCGCCTGTGCTGGTTCCACCTGAACCTGGGCGACCTTTGATCTTGTACCTGTCTATAGTAGAATCGGACTTTGGTTGTGTATTGGGACAACATAATTCAACTGGGAGGAAGGAGCAAGCAATATACTATTTAAGCAAGAAGTTCACTCCTTATGAAGCCAAGTACACATTGCTGGAGCGCACGTGTTCCGCGCTGACATGGATAGAACTGAAGTTGAGGCTCTTGACATCCTACTCGATGTTGCTGATATCAAGGATGGACCCTCTCAAGTACATTTTCCAAAAACCAATGCCTACTGGAAAGCTGGCCAAATGGCAAATGCTGCTCAGCGAATTCGACATCACTTTTATCACTCAAAAGGCGGTGAAAGCTCAAGCCTTGGCTGATCATATGGCCGAGAATCCGGTGGGAGATGACTATGAACCTTTACACACCTACTTCCCTGACGAAGAAGTCATGTTCGTAGGAGAAGACATCACCGAAGGGTATGATGGTTGGAGGCTATTCTTTGATGGAGCGGTCAATTTCAAAGGAGTCGGCATAGGAGCGGTATTAGTTTCCGAGACTGGACAACACTATCCTGTCATGGCCAAACTGAGGTTCCCTTGCACCAACAACATGGCGGAGTATGAGGCCTGCATCTTGGGTCTTAGATTGGCAGTAGATATGAACATACAAGAGCTCCCTGGTAATCGTAGATTCTGACTTACTGATTCATCAAGTTCGCGGAGAATGGACAGCAAAGAATCTGAAGATAATGCCATACCTGGAGTGCATAAAAGAGTTGAAGCAAAGATTCACCAGGATAAAGTTCCGGCATGTACCCAGACTGCAAAATGAGTCCGCGGATGCTTTGGCTACCATATCCGCCATGATCAAGCATCCCGACCAGAACTACATTGACCTAATACCCGTGACAGTAAGGAAGCAACCAGCCTACTGCTATCACGTGGAAGAGGAGTCAGACGGACAGCCTTGGTTCTACGACATCAAAGGGTTCCTCAAGGACGGCAGTTATCCAAATAATGCAACAAGCCTCCAAAAGAAGACACTGAGGAGGTTAGCAAATGGTTTCTTTCTGAACGAAGAAGTTTTGTACAAAAAGGCACCCGATCTAGGGTTGTTGAGATGCGTGGACGTAAAAGAAGCTGCTAAATTGTTAGAAGAAGTACACTCTGGGGCGTGTGGCCCATACATGAATGGTTTCATGCTTGCAAAGAAGATCTTGAGATCTGGCTATTTTTGGATGACAATGGAACATGACTGCATAAAGCACGCGAAGAAATGCCATCAATGCCATGTCCATGGAGATATGATTCGAGTGCTTCCCAATGAATTGAACATTACGGGATCGTCTTGGCCTTTTGTTGCCTGGGGGATGGATGTCATAGGACCTATCGAGCCAACCGCTTCCAATGGGCTCGCTTCATACTGGTGGCGATGGATTATTTTACCAAATGGGTAGAAGCTTTATCATACAAATCAGTAACAAAGAAGGTGGTGTCGAATTTTGTTCGAGATAAGATGATCTGCCGATTTGGCATCCTTAAATCCATCATCACTGACAATGGGTCCAATCTCAATAATGACCTAATGAAAGCAACCTGTGAGGTCTTCAAGATCAAGCACCGCAACTCCACTGCATACAGACCTCAAATGAATGGTGTGGTCGAGGCGGTCAATAAGAACATCTAGAGGATATTGCGCAAGATGACAGAAACTTTAAAGCAATGGCATGTGAATCTACCCTATGCCCTATTAGGGTATCGCACTACAATGAGAACATCAACGGGGGCTACTCCATATTTGTTGGTGTATGGCACCGAGGCAGTGATACCCGCAGAGGTCGAGATACCATCCTTGAGAATCATCCAAGTGACACAATTGAAAGATGCTGAATGGATCAAAGAAAGAATAGAGCAACTGGCCCTTATCAATGGCAAGAGATTGAATGCAATATGTCACAGGAAACTATATCAGAGGATGGCCAAAGCATTCAGCAAGAAAGTTCGAGAGAGATTCTTTGAACCTGGGCAATTAGTTCTGAAGAAGATATTTTCGAATCAAGAAGAAGCAAAAGGCACGTTTGCACCAAATTGGTAAGGACCGTACATGGTTCACCGAGTTTTGAATAGAGGAGCATTGATACTGGCAGAAATGGATGGAGAAGTCTGGCCAAAACCTATCAACTCAGATGCCATTAAGAGATACTATGTATAGGGATTTTTACTGATTAGTGATTCCCCCATTCTGAAATACATTATGTAAAGTGAACTTCGTCATGACCTGATTCCCCAAGTTGGATACGTAGGCAACCTATTCAAGGTTCGGTCGCATAAATACAAAAATCTCATTTTCCCACGAAATGAACACTGGGGCAGAATTTTTTAGGAACTCTCAAAAATTCCCAAAGAACACACATAGTTGACACTGGGGCAGAAATTTTTGAGGACCTCTCAAAAATTTCAAATGCAAACTGGGGCAGAATTTTTAGGGCGCCCTAAAAATTCATTTGGAACGGCACGAAGGACGACAACTTTGGCTTCACACAACGCGACTTGCGACTCAATGGGATAAAGTGTTTTATTTCATTTGCGTTCTTATAAAAGTTTTTTAAAATCATTTGAATTGCATACTATTTTATGCATATCCCTATCATCTCGACCAAGATCCGGGCACTCGTCGACAACGAGCATGAAGTAAGCCAAGAATGCACAAACCAAACCACCACCCCCCCCCCCCCCCCCCGCCGTACAACTCACCAATCTTTCTTTGGATGCAGGCACTAAAGATGCTTAATCAACAATGCACGACAGATACGCTTCAATGAAAAGGTTTGTCATTTAAATTAGCCGAGGGCACATAACCTGAAGCGTCGATTGAGGGTACACAGCCCAATGTCGATTTGTCATTTAAATTAGCTGGCGTCACACACCCCGAAGCGTCGATTGAGGGTACACAACCCGATGTCGATTTGTCATTTAAATTAGCTGAGGGCACACAACCCGAAGCGTCGATTGAGGGTACAAAGCCCAATATCGATTTGCATTTTTAATTAGCTGAGGGCACACAACCCTAAGTGTCAATTGAGGGTACACAATCCGATACCGATAAGGCGGTACCTTGGGACTATTAAAGGGAGAAGAAGAACAAGTCCATAGTTGAGACTGTGGCCGCACAAGGGATGGCTAGGAGTGGGAGAATCTACACTCCCGAGCATCTTGTTCAAGATAGACGATGCATTAGCGTGGAAGAGTCCGAGGGACTGTGGAAAAAAGTACAAGCAAAGGAGTACTTCGTGGTTGAGCACTTGGGCAAAACTCCAGCACAAATCTCTGTTTTTGCCCTGCTCCTCAAGTCGGAGAGTCACCGAAGTGCTTTGATGAAGGCGTTGGATGAAGCACATGTTCCAGTGGACACTTCAGTTAAGAACCTGGCTAGCATGGTTGGATAAGTCATGGAGGCCAACCGAATTTCTTTTCATGGAGATGAGCTACCACCTGAAGGGTTGAATCACAACAAAGCTTTGCACGTCACTGTCAAGTGCAAAGACTGGTTCGTAGGAAGAGTTCTGATCGATGGAGGTTCTGGTCTGAACAAATGCCCGTTCATCACTCTGAAAAGAATGGGGATCGACCAAAGCAAGATAAGGGAGAGCGACATGAAGGTGAAGGCGTTTGATGGGTCACAAAGAAGCACCATTGGGGAGATTGACCTAACTATCATGGTTGGTCCTGTGGAGTTCACTGCTGAGTTCCATGTCATGGACATCTCTTCCTCATACAATCTGCTACTAGGGAGGCCCTGGATCCATATGGCTGGTGCAGTTCCCTCTACATTGCACCAAACTGTGAAGTTTGAATGGGGATTAAAAAGAGGTAGTAGTGTTCGGTGAGGGGAACAATTCTATCTACAATGAGCAAACCATACCGGAAATTGAAGGAGATACTCCTGATGGGCAGACATTCTATACTGTAGAACTTGTGGGAGCACTACAAGGCACTCGAGGAGGACGTCGCAAGAATTACAGTTCAAGTTGGAATCCCACAAGCACGGTCCAAGGAGGCTATACTACACACTTTTCTCCCAAGTTGGTCAACACACCGCCTGGGGTTGAAGAAAGAAAGAGGAACTTTTACAGTGCTTATTGGGATAGCCGAGACAAAGGCTGCGAAGGAAGGAACTTGGTCTGGGAGCCAGTCATGTCTGACTGGGGAGTGCCATCACGAGAATTTCGTGAGACCCTGCCAGCTAAGACCAAGAAGCGGCCAATGTACTCACCCAATGCTCGTCCCAATTGGAAACGCATCTCTGAAGAAACAAAAAGAAAGCAAGTGTGGATACCCAAAGCACTTGAACCTATGGAGGTGGTGATAGAAGAGCCATATGTACTCCCACAGCCTGCAAAGTGGGCCGGAGACTTGGTCATAGGCATCATGATCAAGTAAGGCTACGAGTCTGGCAAAGGCTTGGGCAAGAACTTGGACGGCATGGTCGAGCCAATCAAAATTGTTATGAGGCCCGACGATGAGAAGGCTGGCATAGGGTACATTGTGACCTATGAAAAAAGCATGGAAGAAGCGTCACTGGATTTCATGTACTATAAGAAAAGCACCAAGACTCTCTTGCATATCTTCGTCTCGTCTAGATACTTGGATGGTCGAAAAGGGGAGGTGTCCGCAGCACAAGGAGTGGAGCCGAAAGTAGCTGATGCTGAAGAGGATCTGCTGGCAGGAATGAAAAATCTATTCATAGCTGATGAAGACTATTGTGTGATCCTAGAAGAACTGGATCTGGAGCGGCACTGGACAACTGGATCAGCAACTGGGCCCGAGCTTACCGTGGACCTTGGTAGAGCTAAGGGGATAAAATTTATTTTTATGCTTTCTAAGATAAACTCCGACCCTGGGTCGTGGAGTTTGCATCTTTCCTTTCCTATTGCACATGTCTCCCTACAAACTTTGTTTTGCAAGAATTCATAAATAAAATATCGCACCTTTTCCTGTTTAATTTTTGCTTTAATCTTTTAATTTTGCAATATATTACTTTTCCAACATTCATACTAATAATCCCATTGAGTCCACAATCGCAACGTGTAACGAAACAATGGAGCTTGGGGAAGCTAGAGTTGATTATGATAATTTCAATGAAACCACACAGAAGGAATTTGAAAGATTTGAAAACAAGCCTAAGCCAAACCTTGAGGAGACTGAGGTGATAAACTTAGGAGATGAGGAAATTGTGAAAGAAACAAGGATCAGTGTGCATCTCAATGCCGAGGATAAAAAGCGATATACTGAGTTTCTTAAAGAATATGAGGACGTATTCCCCTGGTCGTACGATGACATGACTGGCATAAGCACGGTTGTGGTAGCTCACGAATTACCTATCAATCCGGGCTTTCCGCCAGTCAAACAAAAGGCCCGGACTTTCAAGTCATAATTGGTGAAGAAGTAACTAAGCAGCTTAATGCAAGGATTCTGAAAATAGTCAAATATCCAACTTGGTTGGCTAACATCGTCCCAGTGCCGAAGAAGGACGGGAAACTCCGAGTTTGTGTGGATTATAGAGAACTGAATAGAGCAAGTCCGAAGGATGATTTCCCACTGCCAAACATAGATATCCTGATTGACAATTGCGCGAAACATGAACTTTAATCCTTCGCAGACTGTTTTGCCGGTTACCATCAAGTAATCATGGATGAAGAGGATGTCGAGAAGACCGCCTTCACTACATATTGGGGAACTTATTTCTACAAGGTTATGCCATTCGGACTAAAGAATGCTGGTGCGACTTACATGAGAGCAATGACCACTATGTTCCATGGCCTGATGCACAAAGAGATTGAAGTCTATGTGGAAGACGTGATCATCAAATCAAAGAAGAGTTCGGAGCATCTTGACAACTTGCGCAAGTTTTTCAACCGCTTGCGAAAGTATAATCTGAAGCTAAATCTGGCGAAGTGTGCTTTTGGTGTCCCGGCAAGGAAGCTCCTGGGTTTCATCGTCAGTAGAAGAGGTATCGAGCTGAATCCATCCAAGATCAAAGCCATCAAAGAATTGCCACCGCCAAAAAGCAAGAAAGAGGTCATGAGCTTCCTGGGAAGGCTCAACTACATCAGCCGTTTCATAGCACAATCCATCGTCATCTGTGAACTAATCATCAAGTTGCTGAAGAAAGATGCAGTGATCGAGTGGACAGAGGATTGCCAAAAAGCCTTTGATTGGATAAAGGAATATTTGTCTTGCCCGCCTGTGCTGGTTCCACCTGAACCTGGGCGACCTTTGATCTTGTACCTGTCTATAGTAGAATCGGACTTTGGTTGTGTATTGGGACAACATAATTCAGCTGGGAGGAAGGAGCAAGCAATATACTATTTAAGCAAGAAGTTCACTCCTTATGAAGCCAAGTACACATTGCTGGAGCGCACGTGTTCCGCGCTGACATGGATAGAACTGAAGTTGAGGCTCTTGACATCCTACTCGATGTTGCTGATATCAAGGATGGACCCTCTCAAGTACATTTTCCAAAAACCAATGCCTACTGGAAAGCTGGCCAAATGGCAAATGCTGCTCAGCGAATTCGACATCACTTTTATCACTCAAAAGGCGGTGAAAGCTCAAGCCTTGGCTGATCATATGGCCGAGAATCCGGTGGGAGATGACTATGAACCTTTACACACCTACTTCCCTGACGAAGAAGTCATGTTCGTAGGAGAAGACATCACCGAAGGGTATGATGGTTGGAGGCTATTCTTTGATGGAGCGGTCAATTTCAAAGGAGTCGGCATAGGAGCGGTATTAGTTTCCGAGACTGGACAACACTATCCTGTCATGGCCAAACTGAGGTTCCCTTGCACCAACAACATGGCGGAGTATGAGGCCTGCATCTTGGGTCTTAGATTGGCAGTAGATATGAACATACAAGAGCTCCCTGGTAATCGTAGATTCTGACTTACTGATTCATCAAGTTCGCGGAGAATGGACAGCAAAGAATCTGAAGATAATGCCATACCTGGAGTGCATAAAAGAGTTGAAGCAAAGATTCACCAGGATAAAGTTCCGGCATGTACCCAGACTGCAAAATGAGTCCGCGGATGCTTTGGCTACCATATCCGCCATGATCAAGCATCCCGACCAGAACTACATTGACCTAATACCCGTGACAGTAAGGAAGCAACCAGCTTACTGCTATCACGTGGAAGAGGAGTCAGACGGACAGCCTTGGTTCTACGACATCAAAGGGTTCCTCAAGGACGGCAGTTATCCAAATAATGCAACAAGCCTCCAAAAGAAGACACTGAGGAGGTTAGCAAATGGTTTCTTTCTGAACGAAGAAGTTTTGTACAAAAAGGCACCCGATCTAGGGTTGTTGAGATGCGTGGACGTAAAAGAAGCTGCTAAATTGTTAGAAGAAGTACACTCTGGGGCGTGTGGCCCATACATGAATGGTTTCATGCTTGCAAAGAAGATCTTGAGATCTGGCTATTTTTGGATGACAATGGAACATGACTGCATAAAGCACGCGAAGAAATGCCATCAATGCCATGTCCATGGAGATATGATTCGAGTGCTTCCCAATGAATTGAACATTACGGGATCGTCTTGGCCTTTTGTTGCCTGGGGGATGGATGTCATAGGACCTATCGAGCCAACCGCTTCCAATGGGCTCGCTTCATACTGGTGGCGATGGATTATTTTACCAAATGGGTAGAAGCTTTATCATACAAATCAGTAACAAAGAAGGTGGTGTCGAATTTTGTTCGAGATAAGATGATCTGCCGATTTGGCATCCTTAAATCCATCATCACTGACAATGGGTCCAATCTCAATAATGACCTAATGAAAGCAACCTGTGAGGTCTTCAAGATCAAGCACCGCAACTCCACTGCATACAGACCTCAAATGAATGGTGTGGTCGAGGCGGTCAATAAGAACATCTAGAGGATATTGCGCAAGATGACAGAAACTTTAAAGCAATGGCATGTGAATCTACCCTATGCCCTATTAGGGTATCGCACTACAATGAGAACATCAACGGGGGCTACTCCATATTTGTTGGTGTATGGCACCGAGGCAGTGATACCCGCAGAGGTCGAGATACCATCCTTGAGAATCATCCAAGTGACACAATTGAAAGATGCTGAATGGATCAAAGAAAGAATAGAGCAACTGGCCCTTATCAATGGCAAGAGATTGAATGCAATATGTCACAGGAAACTATATCAGAGGATGGCCAAAGCATTCAGCAAGAAAGTTCGAGAGAGATTCTTTGAACCTGGGCAATTAGTTCTGAAGAAGATATTTTCGAATCAAGAAGAAGCAAAAGGCACGTTTGCACCAAATTGGTAAGGACCGTACATGGTTCACCGAGTTTTGAATAGAGGAGCATTGATACTGGCAGAAATGGATGGAGAAGTCTGGCCAAAACCTATCAACTCAGATGCCATTAAGAGATACTATGTATAGGGATTTTTACTGATTAGTGATTCCCCCATTCTGAAATACATTATGTAAAGTGAACTTCGTCATGACCTGATTCCCCAAGTTGGATACGTAGGCAACCTATTCAAGGTTCGGTCGCATAAATACAAAAATCTCATTTTCCCACGAAATGAACACTGGGGCAGAATTTTTTAGGAACTCTCAAAAATTCCCAAAGAACACACATAGTTGACACTGGGGCAGAAATTTTTGAGGACCTCTCAAAAATTTCAAATGCAAACTGGGGCAGAATTTTTAGGGCGCCCTAAAAATTCATTTGGAACGGCACGAAGGACGACAACTTTGGCTTCACACAACGCGACTTGCGACTCAATGGGATAAAGTGTTTTATTTCATTTGCGTTCTTATAAAAGTTTTTTAAAATCATTTGAATTGCATACTATTTTATGCATATCCCTATCATCTCGACCAAGATCCGGGCACTCGTCGACAACGAGCATGAAGTAAGCCAAGAATGCACAAACCAAACCACCACCCCCCCCCCCCCCGCCGTACAACTCACCAATCTTTCTTTGGATGCAGGCACTAAAGATGCTTAATCAACAATGCACGACAGATACGCTTCAATGAAAAGGTTTGTCATTTAAATTAGCCGAGGGCACATAACCCGAAGTGTCGATTGAGGGTACACAGCCCAATGTCGATTTGTCATTTAAATTAGCTGGCGTCACACACCCCGAAGCGTCGATTGAGGGTACACAACCCGATGTCGATTTGTCATTTAAATTAGCTGAGGGAACACAACCCGAAGCGTCGATTGAGGGTACAAAGCCCAATATCGATTTGCATTTTTAATTAGCTGAGGGCACACAACCCTAAGTGTCAATTGAGGGTACACAATCCGATACCGATTTGTCATTTAAATTAGCTGAGGGCACACAACCTGAAGCGTCGATTGAAGGTACACATCCCGATATCGATTTGCACTTTAAATTAGTTGAGGGCACACGACCCGAAGCGTCCGATTTGCATTTTAAATTAGCTGAGGGCACATAACCCGAAGCGTCGGTTGAGGGTACACAGCCTGATATCGATTTGCATTTTAAATTAGCTGAGGGCACACAACTCGAAGCGTCGGTTGAGGGTACACAGCCCGATATCAATTTGTAATTTTAAATTAGCTGAGGGCATACAACCTGAAGCGTTGGTTGAGGGTACACAGCCCGATATCAATTTGTCATTTAAATTAGCTGAGGGCACACAACCTGAAGCGTCGATTGAAGGTACACAGCCCGATATCGATTTGCACTTTAAATTAGCTGAGGGCACACGACCCGAAGCGTCGGTTGAGGGTACACAACCCGATATTGATTTGCATTTTAAATTAGCTGAGGGCACATAACCCGAAGCGTCGGTTTAGGGTACACAGCCTGATATCGATTTGCATTTTAAATTAGCTGAGGGCACACAACTCGAAGCGTCGGTTGAGGGTACACAGCCCGATATCAATTTGTAATTTTAAATTAGCTGAGGGCATACAACCTGAAGCGTTGGTTGAGGGTACACAGCCCGATATCAATTTGTCATTTAAATTAGCTGAGGGCACAAAACCCGAAGCGTCGATTGAGGGTACACAGCCCGATATCGATTTGCATTTTAAATTAGCTGAGGGAATACAACCCGAAGCATCAGTTGAGGGTATACAGCCCGATATCGATTTGTCATTTTATTTCTTTACGGAGGGTATACAGCCCAATGCACCGACGGAGGGAATACAACCCGATGTCGAATCTAACACTTGTCAGCAAAAGGACGCACAATCATGGCATAGCAAGCATAGCTACATATGGCAAGAATCCTGGAAAGACGATCTAGCCCGGCGGGAAGGTACGTTTTATATATACATTATGTTGCAAGCACATCTTCATTGCATGATACACTTCAAGAAAAGCAAGCATTTCAGCCTGACGCCCCACATTATTTTAAGCCATAGGCTCTTCTACAGTTATGACAAAATTTGCCGCACTATCAACGTCTTTGCCCGAAGACTCTTACATCGTCCCCGGGCAAAGAGGGGCAGCTGTTAACACCCAATTTTGTCCCTTCTATTTTCAAAATCAACGATTCTCGAATTTTGCGCACAATCGTGTATTCACTCTTGCTTTGTCCATTTCTTTCAAATTACCTTCTCGTAATAGCCTGGTAATTGAGGCCATTTTCAAAGGTGTCGTCTCAAATCACAACTATTTTTACAATCATTGCAATTATCTCTATTTTTGACACAATTATCCAAAATTGTTTTAAATCTCAAAATTATAATTTTATACGTTTCTTAGCCACCCCAACATTTTAAATTAATTTCCTAATTTTTCTATATTTTTTATACCTATTTTATGCAATTTTATACCTATTTTGTGTCTAATATACACTAGATATACAATATATATACATAAACACATATATACATATATATATTACACGTCACATACGCACATCAGACATTTTTTACATGTCACACCTATGTGGATCAATCTTGATCGTCCATGTAGACGATCCAACAGCCTAAATTTTATTTCCTTTATTCTATACCCACACACGACCCCCCCCCCCCCATTTCCCTGCGTCTGCTCCGATATTCACTCTTCTCTCTCTCTCTCCTTGGCGACTTAAAATGCCACCACTGTCGACGGGTTTTTCCGGCCACTTCAGCCGGAGAAAATTGGGGAAAACAATGTCGTCGTGTTCCCCTCGTCGTCCGCAACATAACCCACACACTTTCGATGGGGTTTGGACGAGGGCAAACGTAACCCTATGTCGATTGAATCGCCACCGCCGGGAAACGCCTCTAGCGGGGCTCCGTTTGTTTTGAATGATATAAACATTGAGAAAGGGGTGAGTCTTCTTCTTTGTAACCCTAATTCGGAGCGGGTCGACTCAACCCGACCCGATTCGAATCCTAACTAGTACCCCTCTTTACCCCTCTATTTCTCTTTGTTTTTACTACGTGACTTTAGACCTGGACTTTCCTAGTTTGTTCAATATTTTATCATGCTTTGTTATGATTTCTCGAATCAATTAGGGTTAAGAATTAGTAAATGATAGTTTTCTGCTCATTATGCTAATTTGGACACTGATACTGAGCTTAATATAACCACGACTAGCATATTAGATTATTTCTACTGAGGGGTAAGTTGGAAATTCTTGGTTGCTTGAAATTATGTTTGATCTTGTCTGTCACAGTGTGCCTAGCCTTTTACCTTACAGGATGCTTGATCCTACACGATTGTATGTCTGAATTTGAAATGAACAACCTGATTTGACATGTTTTAGGTTTTTGAAAGTGATTTGGTTGAATCCTTTGGTTGAATCTTTTGATTTAAATCTATAATTGGAAGTTGATATGACATCTCTTGAAATCTGATAAATTGTTTTCAATTTTTTTAAACTTGTTGTAACGACCCTCAAATAGTCGTTACGGGATCCGGGATTTCGATTTGCGTGTCGACAGTCCCAAAAGCTCCGTTAGGTCATTTATGACCCGTCTGTGAAATCTGAGTCGAAACGGAGTCCGTTTGATAGGTTTTCGAGAAAATGATCCGTTTATGAAATTCCGGAAAGGAATTTGAGGTTTCGATAGGTCGTTTTGAGTAAACGAACCCCGATAGAAAATCCGAGCGTACCGTTAGGTCCGTCTCGTCATTTATGATATGTAGCAACCTTCAAAATTGAAAACGGACCTCGTTTGATAGGACTTTTGATAAAGTCCCCGTTTCGGAAGTTTAAAAGAGTTAAAAGATGTTTCCGAGCTCGATTTGAGCAAATGAGCTCCGATGAGAGATCCGAAAGTTCCGTTAGGTTCGTATAGTCATTTGTGACTTGTAGAAACTTTTGGAATTGGATTCCGAGGTCGTTTGGTTAAATTTCACTATTTTGGCGAAAGTCGAAAATTGAACCTTTGCCATGGGACCCACTGTTTGAGTTCTGGAGGTCCGAATTGAGTTCCGTCTTGACGAGCATGTCACCCAAGTATGTTATGGCTTGTGTGCAAAATTTGGGATCATTCCGAGCTTCGTATGGTCCCGTTTTGCCCCTAAAACAGTAGAAAATCTGGTGCGACTTTTCTGTTCTGTTTTGGCGCAAACAGCCGGATAAAAGCTGATTTTCCAGCCAATCTGTAAGGAATTAGGAAAACCTCAAAACATAAAAGTTGTAACCCTTTGAGTTGTGGTTCTAATGGCATCGGTTTCAGGTAATTTGGACATTCCTATCAAGAGTTATAATTTTTTCAAAAGAAGCTGTCACAAAGGCAAAAAAAACTGCTATAAAAAGGCCATTTCGGGCCATTTTGGTTCATAACTTATAAAAATCATTTGGTGAGCTCTTGAGGCGATTTTTGGGTATTTCTTGAAGACCCAATCATACTTACACTTAAGGTAAGCCCTTTCAATCCATCTTTATGTTGATTAACACAAGAATCAAAGGGTTGATTCTTGGAAATGGGTTAGAACCCTAGATTCTTAAGAATTGGGGAAAGACATCGAGCAAGGCTCGCATGTGGAATCTAAGTGTACTTTTGGACTCACGGGAGCGTGGGGAGTCCGGAAAAGTACGTTTTGTAAATTTAGGGCTCGGCCCTACCCGGGGGTATTTTGGTAATTTTTACCCTAGGATGCCTATAGGCTTAAATAGCTATAATTGAGCACTCATATGTTGTATATCTTGTCTTAATAGACCTAGTGGAGAGTCCTTCGCGGACAAGGCGAGCGGGAAAGGAGATTCTTCCCGGCATTTGAGCCCGAATTTCGAGGTAAGTGAGACTTGACCTCTATTGTGCTTGTGGACTCTTCCTTCATGCTAGTATGCTTCATGTACGCATATATACACCTAACAATGGTTAGGATTAATGATGTGAATTACTTGCTATTATTGTTTGTTATAAATAGCGAGATTGTGACTCGACCGAGGTATGTGCCGGTCTAAACGCTACGTCGAGGTAGCTTAAATTTATATCGTAGTAACGTTTGCTACGCCATGCTTAGATAGCAAGAACTTGGGACGTGGCCGAGGATGTTGCCGGCATGTCATGATAAATGTCTTTCCGAGGATTTTGCCGGCTTTTGTATGATATTGGTACTTGATTTGTTCACATGCCGGGTTGGGTAGTGCTGTCTATACGTAACCTTGGGTTGGACGACATGGGAGTAGGGATTGTACCCCAAAACTGTGGTCGGGTTAACCTTCGCCTTACGTTCAGCTAGCATAACCAACCTGGGTTACGGTGACTGTGAAATATTATCGTTATTAATATTTCTGTTATTGTTATTAATGTCGTGGATATTAATACTGTTAGAGGGACACTTGACAGGGGGTGTGGTGTCGCCTATACTATGAGATGTGTCACACTTGACAGGGGGTGTGGTGTGGACACTTGATCTTTGAGATGTGACACACTTGACAGGGGGTGTGGTGTGGTCACTTGATTTATTAAGATACGACGCACTTGACAGGGGGTGTGGTGCGATCGTAGACAGATTTGAGATGAGCCAACGACTACGGGTCGTTGGTCTACTTATTCATGATTGTGATAGTGACTTCGGGTCACGGTATATGGTTGATACTTAGTAGTGGTGTTGCTAGTCCATCGTAGGTCTAGGTTAGTCGGCACGAGAGTAGAGATTGGACCTCCAAACCGCCGCTGAGTTGACCTATGCCTTACGTTGGATGGGCATAATCCTTGAGACTTCTAGTTACTACTTCTGTGTATGGAATGTGTTACATCTATTTGTGATTTCACTACTTTATTGTATGATTACTATAGTATGTTGTTGCTTATGATGCATGAAGCGACTTGTCCCGCAAGGGTACCTTAGCGGGCCTGTCGGTGATCTTACTGGGCTTCGGCTCATAACTTACTCTGCTACGGGCGCAGGTCCTTCATACAGTCAGCAGCCCGGACGTTAGCGGTTCCCGAGGCTTCTGATACTTTTGATTGAGGTGAGCTGACCACACAGACCGTGGTGGCATACCGCCGGAGTCACTTAGAGATAGGACTCAGATTTCTTTGATGTATATTCATACTTTATTGAGTCACTCTTAGAATGCTCCAATACTTTTGTGGATATATTCTTTTGGACTTCACCCTTTTATATTTATATATCCATTTATGATCTTTTCACATTATTGTTCTTTTCCGCATCTTGTTTCATTGGTTCGCCTAGGCAAATGTTGTTTAGGTGCCATCACGAGCCCTTGGAAATTTGGGTCGTGACAGTTTGGTATCAGAGCCCTAGGTTCTAATTCGAGTCCTAGGAGTCTTGGAGCAGTGTCTGAGTAGAGTCTTGCTTATGGGTATGTTGTCGACTATACTTATGAGCGAGAGGCTACAAGGGCATGTTAGGAAATGTTTTCCCTTCGTTTCATCTCTATTCGTGCTGAGTAGCTTATATAGGTGCTGACCCATTTTCGTGTATTGTATCAGATGGCGAGGACGCGAGCATCCTCATCCAGGAGGGCTGCATCTTCTACACCCGTGTCTGCGGGAGAGCCATCAGCACCTACGCAGCCGCCAGCTGCTAAGAAGACTCGGGCAGGTCGCCCGTCAGCCACTAGGCAGGACACCGCTATCCCTGCGGTGTCCGCAGTGACTCTGTCAGCATCTATTCCCCCTGTGCCTGCTGTTGTGCCAGGCACCGTTGTGATCTCTTCAGAGGAGTATATGAGACTGATGGCCTTGTCTAGCCATCAGGTCCCTGTCAGAGATGATGTTGCAGCTCCTATTTCGGCTCCTCAGCCGACCACACCTGTTATGAGCACGCCTACTTCTGAGGCTGCTCCTGATCATATTGCCCAGCCTTCTGCTTCTGCTCCTCAGGCAGGTCCTGTTATTTCTACTCCTCCTATGGGCACTGAGGAGGTTGCCAAGAGGATAGAGTCATTCATGAAGCTTCAGCCTCCAGAGTTTGACGGTACCTCAGCTACATGTACTGCCCAGAGGTACATTCAGAAGTGTGAGAAGATTTTGACAGTTCTTGGTACTAGAGACACCTTAGGGGTGCAGTGTGCTTCTTTCAGATTATCGGGAGATGCGGAGACATGGTGGGTCTCCATGATGCGGCAGAGGTCTAGTGACCTCCCTCCTTTGTCTTGGGCTGAGTTCGTGTCTATGTTCATGAGCAGGTTCGTGCCCCAGAGTCAGCACGATGCTCAGAGGCGCGAGTTTGAGGGGTTGAGGCAGGGAAACCTGTCTGTTTCAGAGTATGACACCAGGTTCTTGTGGTTGTCTCAGTTTGCGCCGGCTATGGTGGCTCAGGAGAGGGACAAGGTCCTCTGGTTTGTTGAGGGTCTTCATCCCCGCTTGCAGGTAGCTGTTGCCCCTGATATGGGCAACAAGTCATATTTTGAGATAGTTGATGTGGCGCGGCGGATGGAGGATATCTTCGCCAGGGCTGACGCGGAGAGGGCGGCCAAGAGATCGCGTCAGTCTGGTGGATATAGTGGATCCGCTCAGAGGGGTCAGGGTCATCAGGGCCGTTCTCAGTCTAGGCCCCAGGCTGCTGCTTTGCCTGCCCAGGATTTTTCTTCAGAGACCCCGAGGCCTCAGTCATCCCAGAGGCGGGGTGACTCTTCGCAGTCTGGTCTGCCGCAGTGCGGGAGGTGCCATCAGAGGCATCATGGGAGGTGTTCGTCTGGAGGTGGTCATGGCAGAGGTGGTAGAGGCGGTAGAGGAGGTAGAGGTGATGGATGTTTTGAGTGTGGGTCTCCAGAGCACTATGTCAGGAGTTGCCCTTATGTTTCATCAGGTCGCCAGGGATCCACAGCTATGGTACCATCTGGTCCTCAGGCCGCCAGGCCCGTTTCTCAGATTCCTCCTAGACAGCAATCTCAGAGAGCTCCGGGTTCAGGAGGCTCGGCGCAGGTCTATGCTATGACTCGTCAGGATGCTGAGGCATCCAATGATGTCATCACATGTATTATTTCTGTCTGCGGCCGCGATGCTTATGCTCTTATTGATCCGGGGTCTACCTATTCGTATGTGTCGCCGGGATTTGCCCCTTGCTTGGGCAGGGATCTGGTCTTCTTAGATGATCCCTTTATGGTTGCCACCCCTGTCGGGTCTTCTATATGTGTAGATAGGGGTTATCGGCAGTGTATGATCTCCATCTGTGGTGTAGAGTCCTTAGTGGACCTGATGCTGCTCGATATGTCTGATTTCGATGTCATTATGGGCATGGATTGGCTGGCTTCCTGTCATGCGACTTTGGATTTCCATGCCAAGTCCGTGACGATCGGGGCAGAGGGTGAGTCTCGGGTTGTATGGAGAGGTTCCAGGCCTTCTCCGAAGAGTAGGATCATTTCTTTCTTGGAGGCGCAGAGGATGATATCTAGTGGGTGCGAGGGATATATTGCTTCAGTTCGGGATGTCCGGGCAGAGGAGTTATCCCTTGATAGAGTTCTGGTTGTTTGTGAGTATCCGAATGTGTTTCCTGATGATTTGCCGGGTTTGCCGCCTATGCGGGAGATAGAGTTTTGCATTGATCTATTGCCAGGCACTCAGCCTAAATCTATTCCCCCGTATCGTATGGCTCCTGTTGAGTTGAGGGAGCTGAAGGAACAGATTCAGGATTTGCTCGATAAGGGCTTCATTAGGCCCAGTGTGTCTCCATGGGGTGCCCGGTATTATTTGTGAAGAAGAAGGATGGCTCTATGCGGATGTGTATTGATTACCGGCAGCTGAATAAGGTTACTATCAAGAATAGGTATCCTTTGCCGCGTATTGATGATTTGTTTGATCAGCTTCAGGGTGCTACCTTCTTCTCGAAGATTGATTTGAGGTCGGGGTATTATCAGTTGAGGATTCGGTCCGAGGACGTTTCCAAGACTGCTTTTCGTACCCGATATGGCCACTATGAGTTTCTGGTGATGTCTTTCGGGCTTACGAATGCCCCAGCTGCTTTCATGGATCTGATGAACCGAGTGTTCAAGGCCTACCTTGACTCCTTCGTCATTGTGTTTATCGATGATATCTTGGTTTATTCGAGGAGCAGGGAGGAGCATGAGCAGCATTTGAGAGTTGTTCTTCGGACTCCGAGGGATCAGCAGTTGTATGCCAAATTCTCCAAGTGTGAATTTTGGCTCAGTTCTGTATCTTTCCTAGGTCACGTGTTGACCAAGGATGGGGTATGTGTTGATCCGAAGAAGATAGAGTCCGTTCAGAGTTGGCCTAGGCCTACTTCTCCTACAGAGATTCGGAGTTTCTTAGGCTTGGCAGGTTATTATCGGCGGTTCGTCGAGGGGTTTTCTTCTATTTCAGCACCTCTGACGAAGTTGACCCAGAAGAATGTTCCTTTCCTGTGGTCCGATGCCTGTGAGTCTAGCTTTCAAAAGCTTAAGACTCTGTTGACTTCAGCGCCAGTGTTGCGTTGCCTAGTGGATTCTGGGGATTCACCGTATATTGTGATGCTTCGGGTGTTGGCCTGGGTAGCGTTCTGATGCAGGAGGGTAAGGTGATAGCTTATGCCTCGAGACAGCTGAAGGTCCATGAGAAGAATTATCCTGTCCATGATTTGGAGCTGTTAGCTGTCGTGTTTGCACTGAAGTTGTGGAGGCACTATCTTTATGGCGAGCCATGTGAGATATTCACCGATCATAAGAGTCTCCAGTACTTGTTCACTCAGAAGGACTTGAACGGGAGACAGCGCCGCTGGTTAGAGCTGCTGAAGGATTATGATCTTTCTATCCGGTATCATCCCGGAAAGGCTAATCTTGTAGCCGATGCCTTGAGTAGGAAGTCCATGGGTAGCCTCGCCTATCTTGATGCTGATATGAGGCCGTTGGCCCGTGAGTTGCAGGCTTTGTCCATTAGTGGGGTTCGGTTTGATGATTCTGTTCCAGGCCGGGTGCTTGCATATGTGGGGTCTCAGTCGTCTTTAGCTTCCCAGATTTGGGAAAGGCAGTTCGAGGATCCTTATCTGAGAGATCTCCGGGACAGGGTCCTGAGTGGGGGAGTGTCCTCGTTCGTGATTGGTGATGATGGTGCTTTGCGGCTTAACGGCCGGGTATGTGTTCCAGCCATTGTGGAGCTGAGGCAGATGATTTTGGCAGAGGCTCACAGTTCGAGATATTCCATTCATCCGGTACTGCGAAGATGTATCATGATCTTCGAGAGCTGTATTGGTGGAAAGGGATGAAGAGGGATGTTGCTGATTATGTATCTCGGTGTTTGAATTGCCAGCAGGTGAAGTATGAGCACCGGAGGCCAGCCGGGGTGACCCAGTCTATGCCCATTCCCGAGTGGAAGTGGGAGCAGATCACTATGGATTTCGTAGTTGGTTTGCCGCTGACCATGGGTAAGCATGATTCGGTGTGGGTAGTAGTTGATCGACTGACGAAGTCGGCTCACTTCATTCCAGTGAGGACTACTTATACCTCGGAGCGTCTGGCTCGTATCTTCATTGAGCAGATTGTGAGATTGCATGGTGCTCCTGTTTCTATCATTTCTGATCGAGGTTCTCAGTTCACAGCTCAGTTTTGGAGATTTTTTCAGAGAGAGCTGGGTACTCGGGTCGATCTCAGCACTGTATTTCACCCGCAGACTGTTGGCCAGTCTGAGCGGACCATTCAGATCCTCGAGGATATGTTGAGGGCGTGTGCTATTGATTTTGGAGGCCATTGGGATAGCCATTTGCGTTTGCGTATAATAATAGCTATCAGGCTTCTATCCAGATGGCTCCGTTTGAGGCATTGTATGGTCGGAGATGTCGCTCGCCTATCGGTTGGTTCGAGTCTGGTGAGGTCCAGGTGTTGGGGCCCGATTTGGTGCAGCAGACCTTAGATAAGGTCCGGGTTATTCAGGATCGACTCCGCACGGCTCAGAGCCGGCAGATATCGTATGCAGATCGGAGGCGGAGAGATCTTGAGTTCATGGTTGGGGACCGGGTATTCCTCAGAGTGTCGCCCATGAAGGGTGTTATGAGATTTGGGAAGAAAGGCAAGCTCAGTCCTAGGTTCATTGGGCCTTTTGAGATATTGGAGCGCGTTGGCGCCGTTGCTTATAGACTGGCTTTGCCTCCCTCTCTGTCTGTTCATCCGGTGTTCCATGTGTCCATGCTCCGGAAGTATGTTCACGATCTGTCTCATGTGATCGATATGGCTTCCGTGGAGGTAGATGGCGACTTAGCTTATTCGGAGGAGCCTATTGCTATTGTGGCTAGAGAGGTCCGTAAGATGAGATCGAAGGTGATCTCGCTTGTGAGAGTTCAGTGGGGGCATCACTCCATTGCCGAGGCCACTTGGGAGCTTGAGTCCGAGATGCGTGAGAGGCATCCGCGCTTGTTTGATGATTCAGGTATGAAATCCTTGTATTTTCTAAGCCTGAATTTGCATTTTTAAGTTTTATTAATTTCGGGTGGTACCGAGGGGTCCTCGAAATCCGTGCCAGCTCCATGGCTAGTGTGTGGATCCTACCTTAGACTTAGGCTCGTCCAAGGACGGCCGAGAGTCTAAGTGGGGGAGAATGTAACGACCCTCAAATAGTCGTACGGGATCCGGGACCTCGATTTGCGTGTCGACAGTCCCAAAAGCTCCGTTAGGTCATTTATGACCCGTCTGTGAAATCTGAGTCGAAATGGAGTCCGTTTGATAGGTTTTCGAGAAAAGGATCCGTTTATGAAATTTCGGAAAGGAATTTGGGGTTTCGATAGGTCGTTTTGAGTAAACGAACCCCAATGGAAAATCCGAGCGCACCGTTAGGTCCGTCTCGACATTTATGATATGTAGCAACCTTCAAAATTGAAAACGGACCTCGTTTGATAGGACTTTTGATAAAGTCCCCGTTTCGGAAGTTTAAAAGAGTTAAAAGAGGTTTCCGAGCTCGATTTGAGCAAATGAGCTCCGATGAGAGATTTGAAAGTTCCATTAGGTTCGTATAGTCATTTGTGACTTGTAGCAACTTTCGGAATTGGATTCCGAGGTCGTTTGGTTAAATTTCGCTATTTTGGCGAAAGTCGAAAATTGAACCTTTGCCGTGGGACCCACTTTTTGAGTTCTGGAGGTCCGAATTGAGTTCCGTCTTGACGAGCATGTCACCCAAGTATTTTATGGCTTGTGTGCAAAATTTGGGATCATTCCGAGCTTCGTAGGGTCCCGTTTTGCCCCTAAAACAGTAGAAAATCTGGTGCGACTTTTCTGTTCTGTTTTGGCGCAAACAGCCGGATAAAAGCTGATTTTCCGGCCAATCCGTAAGGAATTAGGAAAAACTCAAAACATGAAAGTTGTAGCCCTTTGAGTTGTGGTTCTAATGGCACCAGTTTCAGGTCATTTGGAAATTCGTATTAAGAGTTATGATTTTTTCAAAAGAAGCTGTCACAGAGGCAAAAAAAACTGCTATAAAAAGGCCATTTCGGGCCATTTCGCCATAACTTATAAAAATCATTTGGTGAGCTGTTGAGGCGATTTTTGGGTATTTCTTGAAGACCCAATCATACTTACACTTAAGGTAAGCCCTTTCAATCCATCTTTATGTTGATTAACACAAGAATCAAAGGGTTGATTCTTGGAAATGGGTTAGAACCCTAGATTCTTAAGAATTGGGGAAAGACATCGAGCAAGGCTCGCATGTGGAATCTAAGTGTACTTTTGGACTCACGGGAGCGTGGGGAGTTCGGAAAAGTACATTTTGTAAATTTAGGGCTCGGCCCTACCCGGGGGCATTTTGGTAACTTTTACCCTAGGATGCCTATAGGCTTAAATAGCTATAATTGAGCACTCATATGTGCTATATCTTGTCTTAATAGACCTAGTGGAGAGTCCTTCGCGGACAAGGCGAGCGGGAAAGGAGATTCTTCCCGGCATTTGAGCCTGAATTTCGAGGTAAGTGAGACTTGACCTCTATTGTGCTTGTGGACTCTTCCTTCATGCTAGTATGCTTCATGTACGCATATATACACCTAACAATGGTTAGGATTAATGATGTGAATTACTTGCTATTATTGTTTGTTATAAATAGCGAGATTGTGACTCGACCGAGGTATGTGCCGGTCTAAACGCTACGTCGAGGTAGCTTAAATTTATATCGTAGTAACGCTTGCTACGCCATGCTTAGATAGCAAGAACTTGGGACATGGCCGAGGATGTTGCCGGCATGTCATGATAAATGTCTTGCCAAGGATTTTGCCGGCTTTTGTATGATATTGGTACTTGATTTGTTCACGTGCCGGGTTGGGTAGTGCTGTCTATACGTAACCTTGGGTTGGACGACATGGGAGTAGGGATTGTACCCCCAAACTATGGTCGGGTTAACCTTCGCCTTACGTTCAGCTAGCATAACCAACCTGGGTTACGGTGACTGTGAAATATTATCGTTATTAATATTTCTGTTATTATTTCTGTTATTGTTATTAATGTCGTGGATATTAATACTGTTAGAGGGACACTTGACAGGGGGTGTGGTGTCGCCTATACTATGAGATGTGTCACACTTGACAGGGGGTGTGGTGTGGACACTTGATCTTTGAGATGTGACACACTTGACAGGGGGTGTGGTGTGGTCACTTGATTTATTGAGATACGACGCACTTGACAGGGGGTGTGGTGCGATCGTAGACAGATTTGAGATGAGCCAACGACTACGGGTCGTTGGTCTACTTATTCATGATTGTGATAGTGACTTCGGGTCACGGTATATGGTTGATACTTAGTAGTGGTGTTGCTAGTCCATCGTAGGTCTAGGTTAGTCGGCACGGGAGTACAGATTGGACCTCCAAACCGCCGCTGAGTTGACCTATGCCTTACATTGGATGGGCATAATTCTTGAGACTTCTGGTTACTACTTGTGTGTATGGAATGTGTTACATCTATTTGTGATTTCACTACTTTATTGTATGATTACTATAGTATGTTGTTGCTTATGATGCATGAAGCGACTTGTCCCGCAAGGGTACCTTAGCGGGCCTGTCGGTGATCTTACTGGGCTTCGGTTCATAACTTACTCTACTACGGGCGCAGGTCCTTCATCCAGTCAGCAGCCCGGACGTTAGCGGTTCCCGAGGCTTCTGAGACTTTTGATTGAGGTGAGCCGACCACACAGACCGTGGTGGCATACCGCCGGAGTCACTTAGAGATAGGACTCAGATTTCTTTGATGTATATTCATACTTTAATGAGTCACTCTTAGAATGCTCCAATTCTTTTGTGGATATATTCTTTTGGACTTCACCCTTTTATATTTATATATCCATTTATGATCTTTTCACATTATTGTTCTTTTCCGCATCTTGTTTCATTGGTTCGCCTAGGCAAATGTTGTTTAGGTGCCATCACGAGCCCTTGGAAATTTGGGTCGTGACACTTGTTATCTGATTGATCTTGAACCTGGACTGGTTAAGTGTGAAAAGGGGAAATCCTGTTTAGTTTAGGATTAACGTTACCCTAAAACTAAGGGCTTGATTGGTTTATTCTTGGCAAGTCCACCTAAGGGCATCTTTTAAACTTGGAAGGATTGCATTTCCCCGCCTTTTTGATTGCCTAACTGGCTTTTATCATGGGAAATTGATTCCCTCGGATTAATAGCATAATCTTCCCTTTCCTTCCTTAAAATTTTACTTTTTTTACATCAAGATTTGAATTTTTAAAGACCCTGGACTAGGCCTATATAAACTCTTCTCCTCCTCGACTGAAGGACAAGTTCTGGACACTAGAAAACCCAGAAATACACTGGTACACTTACAGCATGTGTGTTGGTTCTTGCATCTCTTCTTCTCTGTTTGCATTCAATCTCACAGTACTTAAAGGTATTCATTCTCTCCCCTGATTGCCTATTACTTTCTGCATATATGTGTGGCATACTCTTATCATGTTATGATTAAAACCACTAATGTACTATGTTGTGTTTTGGTTCTGGTGTGTCCTGAGTAGTGTCTGAACTTTTTGTCAATGATTTCCAGTTGTAATTAGAGTCATGATGTTTTCCTTATTGCTTAGTGCCTCTCTGTGTGTGCATGCTTCCTTAACATGATCTTAACCCATCCTTGTTTCATCACTGGTATGACTTGTCTCTTTTGGGTATCCTGCACATTTGTGAACCATAGCAAAAGGTGCACTAACTGCACCTGTTCCTGGCAGATCTCTTTTAGGTTCAGGCTTTCCCCTTCCCAGTTTTCCCCTGCTGACTTTTCTTTTCCTGCAGCTTATACAAAAGATAATTGGGTTGCAGTTACACCCCTTTAATGTGTTTAAAAGCTGGGGAGGAGCTCCTTTATTCCCTCTTTAAAACTATGCCTAAATGAACTGTTTAAAGTACTACTGGACCTCTGTCTTATGATTTCCCCTTAGAGACTAGTCTCTTTCATGTACGTTCTAGGATTCCCTGCCTGTATGCATTAAAACAGGGGTATACAGTGTGTACATAGCTATCCAGGGGCTTATTCCTTAACCCTTTACTCCTATGTGTTGCAAAGCATGACATTTAGGACCCTATAAAGCATTCTTTGATATTGAAACTGACAGTTGCATGCTATTTCTTAAATTACATGACCTGTGAATGAGAACCCTGCATTAGGCTTGAAATATTGCGAAAACTCGCTGCCTTAATCTGAAAATCACTTGACAAGGGCTATTTGTGTTGTTTGAGCCTAAACTGAACTACTTTTTAAAATACAATCAGCCCCTATTTTGCATGAATGATCTGGGCCCAATAACATTTTCAAAACAGGCCCTTTATGTGCATAAATCAGTTTTGTCCACTATTTTCATTATACACTAATCTAATAGTGTATAGGGGTTTATAAGATACTTGGGGTCGTTTATACGCTTTAAAAACTATACATTTTAAAGTATAACCATCATTTAGATCATGTATTTGCATGTATATATATCTATATACGTATTATTACGTGCAACAGCCCTTTGTTTGTATTTGTGTGCTTTTATGTACCCATTTTCAAAAAAATAGCCCCTCTTCCCATATATATTTCCAAAATCCGACCCCAACACAAAAAGATCATTAAGGTTAGGGCTCGAAAATTAATGAGAGAGTCACACCGACCCTAAATGGCCGACATTTTGTTTTAAAACAAAATCCTTTTTGGTTTTCTTGCTAAATCTGAATTTGTTTATGAAAATGGACTATATGTGCAAAACCTTTTTCGTATGTAGATTGTATATGTGAATTGGAATTGAATACTCATTCGTATGTTAATACTTATCAATGCATAGGCATTTGATAAGGCCGTAAACTACGATTAGGCTTGAAATATAGGTCATACATGAGAACTATATATATGTTTGAAATTGCATGAATGTGATAAACTTTGAACTATAATGCCAAATTAATTCCCAAGTTAGTATTTATGACAATATACACTGTTTATATCCCAAAATTAAGACTCGGACGGAAACCACTTTTTGTGGGACTCGGGGAAGTGCCTAACACCTTCTTCCCTGACTCATCTGGACTTCTTACCCATATAGAATCTCTGGAATTGACTACTAGACTTATCAAACATGACTATAGACATTTAGGTGATCTGATACACCTTAGAAATTATATTAGGTGGCGACTCTAGTATTTGAACTCAAACGAGTTCACCCAGTCAAATCCGAAATCCAACTCAGCTCGAGTTGAGTCCAAAATCGGGTATGACAGGGCTATGAAAAGTTAAAAGTTGAGAAAGGCCAATTATTTGTACTTATGTCTGAACTAAATGTAAAGTGCAAGAACCTGGCAGAATCAAATATAGAACTTGAGGAAACCAATGCTTCTCAAAAGGGACATGTTCTTATATCTAATGCTAAAATCTCAGAACTTGAACTATAAATTGGGAAAATGAGAGAAGCTAGTGGAAAACAAATAATCAGTGAGGCTCAAACTTTCCTTGAGAATGAGCTTAAAAGAAAAAACGAAATTGTGTATCAGGAAATTGAAAAGAACAGAGTTCTCAAAGAAAAATTTGAAAAGGCTGATAATCAACTAACTAGGCTTACAAAATGTAATAAGTCCTCTGATGCAATGAACCGGGTTCTTGAAAATCATAATAGAGGTAAGAAGGGCCTAGGCTTTAAAAAACCATTGCCTCTATATAATCCTAAAAGAATATATGTTGGACTCCCTTGTAAAATGCTATGCACTTTTTGTGGTAATACAGGACATTATAAAGAAAATTGCATGGCTGTTAGAAAGGCTAAAACAAAGAATAAAAGATTTGCTTTACCTAATTGGGCTAAAAAGGATTTAATTCATCCATTTTTATATAAGAACAGACCCAAGCTTGTCTGAGTTCCAAAATCTAACCCTTATTTATTTTGTAGGCTGGAGTGAGAGTGAACAACCCAAGCTGGATTCTTGATAGTGGTTGTTCAAGGCACATGACTGGAGATAGACAGAACTTTCTCTCACTTGCAGCATTTCAAGGAGGCAGTGTAGCCTTTGAAGGTGGAAAAAGTGGTCAAATTGTTGGTATTGAAAAAGTTGGGAGATCACTGGATCATGCCATTGAAAATGTATATTGTGTTGATGGTCTGAGATACAACTTGCTAAGTATCTCTCAACTATGTGACAGAGTAAATGAGGTTAGCTTCTCATATGTAGGATGCATGGTAAAGAACCTATAGAGTGGGAAAGTAGTCATGGAAGTGAAGAGAGTGAACAATGTGTACAAAGCTTCGCTGGGATCTCTTCCTAAAAACAACTTGACTTGTTTGAATGTTCAAGAAAGTTACTCGCAGAGGTGGCATAAAAGGTTGGGACATGCAAGTCTGTCACAACTAAACAAACTCACATCAAAGGACATGGTTCGTGGATTTCCTACCAAGAAGTTTTAAGATATAAAGATGTGTGATGCTTGTGTTAGGGGAAAAAATGTGAGATCATCTTTTAAGTCAAATGAAGTGGTTAGTACTTCCAAACCACTGGAGCTAGTACACATAGATTTATGCGGCCCAATGAGAGTCAGAAGCAGAGGAGAAAAGATGTTTGTATTTGTGGTTGTTGATGATTACTAGAGGTACGCATGGACCCTGTTCCATGCTTCAAAGGATGAAGCATTTGACAACTTCAAGGATTGGGCTGGAATTGTGCAGAAAAGGCTTGGTTAATTGGAACTTGTAAGCATTAGATCTGATCATGGCACGGAGTTTGAAAATGAAAAATTCACTGAATATTGTCTCAGCCACAACATTGGTCATAATTTCTCTGCACCAAGAATCCTACAGCAAAATGGGGTCGTTGAGAGAAAGAACGGATCGTTAGAAGATATAGAATATGGAAAGAACCATGTTGTTGTCAAGTGGATTAGCAAGAAACTTCTGGGCTGAAGCAGTTAATACGGCTTGCTACTTGCTAAGAAATGTTCTATCAGAGCAGTTCTTGATAAGACACCATATGAGTTGCTCAGAGGCAGGAAGTCTAACATCGCTCATTTGAAGTCGTTTGGGTGCAAATGTTTTCTGCACAATAATGGAAAGGAATCTCTTGAGAATTTTAATGTACTGAGTGATGAATCAATCTTCCTGGGCTATTCTACTCAAAGAAAAGGTTATAAAGTGTTCAATAAACAAACACAATCTATTGAAGAATGATGCATGTGGTGTTTGATGAATCAGACAAGGTAGTTGCTGAAAGAGAATGAGAGGATCAAGCTATAGGTTTTGCTCGAGAAGAACCTATTGAAGTTAAAGAAAATCTAGATGAAAGTGAAGAAATGCAAGAAGCTGATGGTGAACTAACTCAGGGGGAAACAAGGAGTCAACATGGCAGGGGGAACAGCTGATCGTGATGATGAAGATGATGAGAAAGATAAACCTACTCAAAATGAAACTGCAGGTCTTTCGCATTAGATACAGCCACGACCCCTGGAAGCATCAGAGTTATCATCTGTTGGAGAATATGCTCTCTGAATTAGACACTAGCATCATGACCAAGTCTGCATTGAAGAATTTTTGTGCCTTCTTTGCATTTGTTTCAGCCGTGGAACCAAAGAATATTAAGGAAGCCTTAGAGGATCCAGATTGGGTGTACCATGCAGGAAAGACTACACCAATTTGAAAGAAGCAAGGTATGGCATTTAGTTCTTAAGCCTAAGGACATATCAGTCATTGGAACTAAGTGGGTATTCAGAAATAAGTTAGATGAACATGGCATTGTTACAAGGAACAAAGCTAGGTTGGTAGTTCAAGGATATAGCCAAGAAAAGGGAATAAACTATGATGAAAATTTTGCACCAATGGTAAGGATGGAAGCAATAAGAATGTTTATTTCCTACTACCTACATGGAATTCACATTGTACCAGATGGATGTGAAGAATGCCTTCTTAAATGGGTATCTAAATGAAGAGGTATATGTGATCCAGCCACCTGATTTTATGAGTAGTGATTTTCCTGATCATGTGTATAAGATTGATAAGGCACTCTATGGATTGAAGAAAGCACCTAGAGCTTGGTATGAAAGGTTGTCAGGGTTTTTACTTAAGAAAAGCTTTAGGAGAGGAAAGATTGAAAACACATTATTTCTAAAGAAGAAAGGAAAGGACTTGCTCTTAGTTCAAATTTATATTGATGATATCATCTTTGGTTCAACATATGAGAGCTTATGTAAGGGATCTACTAAATTAATGGGAAGCGAGTTCGAGATGAGCATGATAGAAGAACTGAATTTCTTTTTAGGGTTGCAGATCAAACAAACTCCTGAAGGAGCTATGATTCATCAACAGAAGTACATCAAAGAATTCCTGAAGAATTTTGATACGGAATGAGCTAAAAAAATTGCTACTCCTATTGCTCCTGGAACAAAGCTGAATATGGATGAACTTGGTCCTTCTACAAATGAAACCAAGTATAGAGGAATCATTGGTTCTCTCCTCTATCTCACTGCTAGTTGTCCTGACATTATTTTTAGTGTTCCCATTTGACTGTTGTCAAGAGAATATTGAGATATCTTAAAGGAACTAATGCCTTATGTCTACGGTACCCCAGGGAGGCATATTTGAGTTGATTGGCTTTGTTGATGCTGATTTTGCAGGCCATCTAGTGGATAGGAAGAGCACTTCAGGAATGGAAAAATTCCTAGGTCGATGTCTGGTTTAAAACTCAGTGGCATTTTTCACTATTGAAGCTGAATATGTTGTTGTTACTTCTTGTTATTCACAATTGTTATGGATCAAACAGCAACTGAAGGATTTTGGAATCAAGTGTGGACAAGTGCTTATTTTCTATGACAATACAAGTGTTGTCAATATTGCCAAGAACCCAATCCAACACAATAGGACCAAGCACATTTATATTAGACATCATTTTTTTAGAGATAATATTAAAAAAGGTCTAATAACTATGAATTCGTGTAGGACTGAAGATCAAATTGCTGACATCTTCACCAAGGCTTTGAACAAAGTCCAATTTGAGAGGAACGGATTGGAGTTGGAGATGACCAATATACATAGATGACCCAGCACCTGGTTCTCAAAGGAATTGGCTAGTTAAGTGTTCTCGTATCTTGTTTGAAGTTTGTTACTACAGTCCAATCTAGTTTTTATACTTTTAGAGTATACATGTTTAACTTAGCACATACTTGTAGTATTGTCTAATGTGTTCCAATTAAAGGACTTTCTAAGCAAAATAAAGAAACCATGTTCAAGATGAGGAACCATGTCCAAGTACACTTATGTGTTATTTATGTTAAGTACATGAGTTGTCCTAGATGTGCATCATTACAACTTCCATATATGTGCAACCACCCTATTTTCTTGGTACCATTATTTATCAGTTACATAGTCAAATTTAAATTAGACCCCACTATGATTAGAAGTCATAATGACCCTTACATCTGGAACCGTCACATGATCAACTTTTCCTGATTCCAAAACACTCAAAAATTGTCTTCCTTTTTCAGTCATAATTACTTTGCCTTTTCAAGAATTAACAAGACTACTTTTTTTTCAATTCTTTCCTCACTAACCCTAAGCAAATTCACATTCTCTCTTCAAGACTCCTAAAATCTCACGAAAACACAAAATGGCTCAAGCACAGTCTTCATCCGCCTCACCACAAAAACCTCAAAAACCCAGGCTTCACAAAACCCTAAAGAGAAACCATGACAAGTGCTTCTACTTTGGCTAGAAGATTGATCAAAGCGACGGGAAAACATCAAAGAAAGCTCGCCAAGTAAGGATCAAAGAAGTCTGCACCAAAATCAACAGGCACTTCTGCTAAACCTGGCATCTCTGACATGCATTCGACAGAGGTAAGACTCGACACTACTGAACAAGTTCTACTGTGTTTAAATCTATTATGAGTCCTGAAAAAGTAGCTACAGAGCTGTTAGTTACAGGGATAGATGAATTGGTTAAAACTATGGATGAGTCGGTGTCTGTTGTTGATAGTGCTAGGGGAAATGTTGTTAGTGAACAAGTTGATATGTCTAGGGTAGAAGCTGGAATTGCTAGTGTAGATGTTGCTAAGACTGCACTAGATTCTTTAAAATTGGTAGAATCTGAGGGTTCTTTAAAGAGCCCAGTCGACGAACTTAGTTTGGAGGCTATTCCCTGAGAAAAGAGGTGAATGTCCGTGGTCCAGTTGATGTGTTGCAAAAATCTATTGAGGCTGCTAAAGGGTCTAAGGTGAAAGGTATGGGATTTGAGAGGTTGGAAGGTGTTGAGAAGAAAAAAAGCAAGAGAAAATTTGGAGAAGAAGATATGAGAGTTACTGAAAAGGATGAGGAAGTGGTCTTCTTGAATGAGATTAAGGCTGAGGAGAATATAACAGAAAATGGAAAGAAGAGGAAACTGATGAAAGGAGGGAAAGTTGTGGGGAAAAGCAGACTAGTGGATGAAGTGAGAATGATGATAAAGCAACAAATTCAGAGTATGTAAGCAGGAAGGAGAAGGTACCTCCTAGTAAGGTGGCTACCAAATCAGCATTGAAGAAACAAAAAAAAACTTCAAAAGTATGCTGAGAACAGACAGGCTGCTAAGGTTGTAGAAAAGAAACCAGCCTCTGTTGAGAGAAGGAAAGCATTGATGAGGATTGGGACTATGAGGGCTCAGATGACTCTGACTCCGAGACCTCTGCAGATTCTAAGAAGAAAAAATAAAAGAGGGAAGAAGTTGACAGGGTTGCCTTGTATTCTACAAAGATTGTGTTGCATGGGAGTATCTGATGTTATCTGGAGGAGCCAAAGATGAAAACTTTAGCTGAGATGGTTAATGTCCAAGGTTGGACACAACTGTTTTCCAAAGAAGATAGGTGTTTGTATGTAGAACAAGTGAGGGAGTTCGATGTAAAATGCAGAGTAGCTGGCAGAAAAGTTTTCTCAAAAGTTGAGGGAGTTGAGATTGAGTTTGGGAGATCTGAGTTAGGGGTGATTTTGGAGGTTCCTGCTGAAGGTTATTTCAGGAACTTGCAGTTAAAATGGCCCAAAAGAATTGATAATGTTACTCCTTCAGATGTGACTAGCATGTTCTCTAGAATCCCTAGACTTAGAAAAGAAATAAAGGTGGAAAAAAAGAAGATAGAACCAGCTCATCAGCTGCTCTTTGAGTTTGTTCACAGGTTTCTGCTACGAAGGGGTGAGAGGAACAGTGAAGCTTGTGTACTTGATCTAACATACATGGACTTATTGGATAGAGGATAGATGATACTGATAAGATGGGCCACTCTCTTGTGCATTCCTACATACTAAAGAAGGTGTTTGAACACTTTGGTGTACCTCTGAAGAATGGGAAGAAGCCTACACATCATCAGATGTTTGGCATGAATGTCTTGAAGACATGTGATTTCTTCAAAGACGAGAGGGCATCCAAACGTCCTATGCAGGTTAAGATGGAAAAAGCTTATGAGAGTGAGAGTTTTGGACCATAGGAGACTGTTGCAGCTATGAAGGAACAGGAGCAACATCTGTTGGAGTTAAATGAAGAAAATGTTGAGCTGAAGAAGCAGTTGGAGATGAAGGATCAAGAAATTGATCGCTTGACATTTCAGTGCATCAAACATCAGGCCGAGCTTGTAGTTGAAAGGACCAACAACTAAAAAAACCTGGAAGCACTTGTCAAGCACTTCAAACTTCGACCTTAAATTTTCCTTGCCCAGTTCATCTCCAAGAACCTTACCTTTTTCCTCCCACTAGTGATGCATGTTTAAGACAATCTCTATTTTTGGTTTGTACTTAATTGGCTACATATGTGTTATGCCCTGAATAATTGGTTTTAAACTACTTATTTTGATAGGTGGTTTCCTATTAAATTGCAATTTTGTATTGTTGGGCCCTTGGATGTATTGTATGTGTTCTTGCTTAGTTAACCTGCTGCCTTATGCTATATGTCATACCTGATTTTGGACTCGACTCGGAGCGAGTCGGGTTTCGGATTTGATTGGGTAACTCGTTTGAGTTTGAGTGCTGGAGTCGCCACCTAATATAGTTTTCTAAGGTGTATTAGGCCACCTAAGTGTCTAAGGTCGAGTTTAATAGTCGTACTAGTCTGTTTCAAAGATTCGAAAGGGTAAGAAGTCCAAATGACTCAGGGGAGAAGGTGTTAGGCACTCCCTCGAATCCCACAGAAGGTGGTTCCCGTTCGAGACTATATTTTGGGATAAGTTCGTGAATGCAATCATATAATACTAACTTGGAAGGTTAAATTCACATTTAATTCAAGAAAACAATATGTCTATGCAATTTAATTCACACATATGCAAATAGGTTTCATACACGACCTATACTTAAGCCTAATCGTATTTTATGGCCTCTAATACAAATGCCTAATCGCAAGTATAGTTAAACATGCAAAGAGTGTTCGATTTTAGCTTATTTGTACAATTTTAACACTTAAAACAATCTTGCACAAATAGGCGGTTTTACAAATAATTTCAAATTTAGGCCAAAACCAAATGGGTATTGTTTTTAAAACGAAATATTAGCCATTTAGGGTCGGTGTGACTCGTCATTAACTGTCGAGCCTTAACCTTAATAGCTTTGTTTGTTTAGGGGTAGGCGAAAGGGCTATTTTTTAAAACGTTTTTCATATAAGCACAGAAATGCAAACAAAGGCTGTTGCGCGTAATTATAAATAGGAGCATGCAGATACATGAATAATTGGAAGTGTTTAGGCTTTAGAAAAATACTTACATATATTCGTATAGTAGACCCCATTTACTTATACACCCCTATACACTATTAGTTTAGCGTATAGGAAGCTTTAAGTAGTAAAACTAATTTAAACGCTCATAAGGCCATATTTAAAAATAGTTCTGGGCCTAGATTATTTAAGCAAATAGGGGCAGTCCTATCTTTTACAGAAACAGTCCAGTTTACACAAACATTACACATTTCAGCCCCTGTTTAAGTGAACTTCCAGATTTAACATTTAAAAAACATGATGTCGAGTGTTTAGATCTTAAAACATGTAAAGTAGTGTAACGTTCCCTGGTTCTACTCGCGACATGCAGTTTTAAAAGAAGACCAGATGACTTAATTCTACTCAAAACATAATTTTAAAGAAGTGATGACTTTAAATGATGCAACACATAGGAGAAAGGTTAGAAAGAGGCTCCTGGGTAGCCTAAGACATAGCCTAGTAGCTATGTCCCATGTATTAAGTAGTTTACAAGCAGGGAGTCTTTTCTAAAGGGAGAGTAATAGGGAAAGAGTGATGGCCAGAAAAGGTCATGTATGTGCACTAAATAGGGTCTGTTCATGCCTGAATGGTCCAGAGTAAGAGAAACCTTTATATGACACTTAGAAACTGCAAATTGAGGCCTGGTTTAGCCTCTAAGGCCTTACGGACTGTAAGGGAAAGGTTAGCAGGGGAAGGGTAAGGGAAGTATGAATTAAGAGTCTTTAGGTGACTAATCACAGTCCTGATAATGTCCAGAACATCAGAGCCTCTTATATGAAGCCTCATGCACTTATGAAGGATGGTATGATCCTTTCAGATCATCCTTGCAGCTTTAAACAAAGTTAAAGAGAACCAGGGAGTTCATAGAGGCAATATAGGTAATAACAAAGAGCCTGCAGAGCTTAGCAGAGATACTTACAGAGCAAAACATACAAAATAGGTGCAGATATTAGTAGAGAGGTGTAGATGTTAAGCAAAGGGAGGGGTGCAGATATACCTTTAATCAGTGTGAAAGAAACAGAGAGGGAAAAAGCCAAGCAGGGTAAGCTTCCAGGAAGTAAACACAGAGCAGAGACAAGCCAAACACAGGAACAAGGAGATGATGTTACCACAAGAAAAACTCCTTCCAGTAGTCAAAAGAAGAGAGAGAGAGAGAGCTCTTTATAGAATGGTTTTCTTTTAAAGAAAGGGTTTGCATTCAGTTTCTTTCCTTTGTAGCTTTGTGTGTATGTGTGAATGTTCTCTAGAGTGAAGAATAGTACTAGTTTAAATAGGTGTAAGGGGTGAGGTTTTGGTTCAAATGGGCAGGAATTAATTAAGGTAAAGGAATATTGCCTCCTAAAATTAAAAGGATTCACCTAGGTAATCTTTCCAAATATATCTCAATCAAAGCCCTAAACTTAAGGCAAATCAAGCCTTCTGATAAACATAGTCCCTTTTCTTTACACATAATCAAGTCTAGGTTCACAAAATGTTTTAGGCTCGAAAATAATATTAACAAATTCACAAAATTCCAATAATCAATTTCCTTTCAAGGTTTCAATCAGAGATTCAAAGAGAACTGATTGGGATCCTTTAATCAAGTAGAGTTGATGACCATTCAAATTCTGAACATAAAGCAAGATAAAAACATGTATGAACACAAGAAAATTCACAATCTGCCCTAGGCTCTAAACTCTCAAGCTAAGCAAGGTTGATCTAAAATACAAGTCATGATTATACTTAACTCAAGCATATGTGACGAGACCAAATCAGTGTTAAAACTCGTGAAACAAACCGAGATTAACAATTTCATGAACCTTCACTATAGCTAATCAGTGAACAACAATCAATTATCTCAAGAACCAGAAAAGAATAGGCAAATTTAGGCATGTCATCACGCAAGTTAAAATTTAAGTGAAAAGGTTAGAGGTTACCCATTTTGATGTCGGAGTCGGGTCAAATTGACCCGTCTTAATCGAGTTTGCACGAGGGGTTTCTTACCCTTTTTCAGGTGAAAACACCGTTCAAAATACCATGAACCCCGTCGGAGGCGTTTCTCGACGAGGATGACTCAGTCAACAAGGGTGAAGAATCGTCCTCACCCAAATATTGTCAAAAGTATATGGGTTTTGTAGCGGGTGACGAGGGGAGTTCAGTGACACCATTTTCCCCAAATTTCACCGGCCAAATTTACCGAAAAACGCTACGATAGTGACGACTTAGGTTTTCATAGATAGAGAAAATGAGAGGTCACGACGGCTTAGTGAGGGAAGGGGAAATGAAATGGAATTTTGGGGTTTGGGGTGTATTTGTATAATTAAAAAAGGAAAACATCATCCTGGCCATTGGATCAGTTGCGTGGACGGCCAGGATGTTGCCACGTAGGCGCTGAAGTGTATAATTAAAGCTGATGTGTGCAAATGTGTATATGTGTACATATATATGCATATATGTATATATTTGTGTATAAATAATGTATAATTAGCATAGTTTAGTATAAAATAGGTATAAAAATTGTATAAAATGGGTATAAAATCCTAGAAAAATTATGGAATTAATTTAAAGCATTAAAATGGCTAGGAAGCATATAAAAAGAGTATTTTAGGATTAAAATAAATTAGGTAATTTTATCAAAAATAAAGGTAATTGCGGAATTTTAAAACGGAAGCGCACATCTTATAAAAACGGCTATGGTTTGAGATGATGCTTTCAAAAATGGCCTTGATTGTCAGGCTATTACGAGAAGATAATTTGAAAGAATGCACGGAGCAAGAATAAATGCACGATCGCGTGTAAAATTTGAAAACTATTGCTTTAAAAATAGGAGGGACAAAATTGGGGGTCAACAGCTGCCCCACTTTGCCCGGAGATGATGAAAGAGTCTTCGGGCAAAGACGTTGACAGTATGTCCAATTTTTCATAACTCTAGGGGAGTGCCTATGACCTACGGGAACTGTTGAGATGTAAGGCCGTAACGTTCGCTTTGTCTGAGTGTATACCCTGTGACAAAGGATAAGTCTTTCAAATATAGAACGAACCTTATTGTCGGGCTGGATTGTCTTTCCAGGATTCTTGCCGTATATAGTTGTGTCTGTTGTGCCATGATTGTGTGTCCCTTGTTTTCAAGTGTTAGACTCGACGTTGAGCTGTGTACCCTCAGTCGATGCATTGGGCTGTGTACCCTCCGCAAGGAATTAAAATGACAAATCGGCATCGGGCTGTGTACCCTCGACCGACGCTTCCGGCTGTGTACCCTCAGCAAATGCAAATGCAAATCGGTATCGGGCTGTGTACCCTCAACCGACACTTTGGGATGTGTACCCTCGACAAATGTAAATGCAAATCGATATCGGGTTGTGTACCCTAAAACGATGCTTCGGGCCGTGTACCCTCAGCTAATGTAAATGACAAATCGATATCGGGCTGTGTACCCTCAGCTAATATAAATGACAAATCGATTTTGGGGTTTGTACCCTCAACCGACACTTCGGGCTGTGTACCCTTAGCTAATGTAAATGCAAATCGATATCGCGCTGTGTACCCTCAACAGATGCTTCGGGCAGTGTACCCTCAGCTAAATTTAAATGACAAATCGATATCGGACTGTGTACCCTCAACCGACGCTTCGGGCTGTATACCCTCAGCTAATGTGAATGCAAATCAATATCGGGCTGTGTACCCTCAACCGACGCTTCGGGCTGTGTACCCTCGGCTAAATTTAAATGACAAATCGATATCGGGCTGTGTACACTCAACCGACGCTTCGGGCTATGTACCCTCAGCTAATTTAAATAACAAATCGATATCGGGCTGTGTACCCTCAACCGACAGTTCGGGCTTTGTACCCTCAACCGATGCTTCGGGCTGTGTACCCTCAGCTAATGTAAATACAAATTGATATCGGGCTGTGTACCCTCAACCGACACTTGGAGCTGTGTTCCCTCTGCTAATTTAAATACAAACCTTTGTTGAAACACGTATGTCGTGTGTCGCCGAGTTCCGTATCTTTTGTGCCTGCATTCAAAGAAGGATTGGTGAGTTGTGCGGGGTGGTTAGGTTTGTGCATTTTTTACTTGCTTCCCACTCGCTGTCCAGAGTGCCGGGATCTTGGCGAAGCTGATAAGCATATGCACGAAATAGTAAATTGCACAAATGTTTTGAAAAACTTTTATAAGAAATAAATGCAATGAAATGTTTTATCCTATTGAGCCACGAGTCGCTTTGTGTAAAGCCATAGTTGTCACTCTTAATGCTGTTTCCAGCTCCATCAAGTGACCTCAAAATTCTGCCCCAGTTTGTGTTTGAAATTTTTGAGAGAACCTCAAAAATTTCTGCCCCAGCGTCAACTATGTTTGTCCTTTAGGAATTTTTTAGAGTTCTGCCCCGGTGTTTGCTTTATGGGAAAATAATATTTTTTTATTTAAGCGACCGAACCTTGAATATGTTCCTGCGTATCCCACTTGGGGAATCAGGTCGTGACGTAGTTCAGATTACATAATGTATAGCAGAATGACAAAATCACTAATTAGTACAAGCTCTTATACATAGTATCTTTTGACAACGTTTGAGTTGATTGGTCTTGGCCAAACTTCTCCGTCCATCTCTGCCAATATCAAAGCTCCTCCATTCAGAACTTGGTGGACCATGTACGGCCCTTGCCAATTTGGTGTAAACTTGCCTTTTGCCTCTTCTTGATTTGGAAATATCTTCTTCAGTACTAATTGCCCAGGTTCGAAGAATCTTTCTCGAACTTTCTTGCAAAATGCCTTGGCCATTCTACTTTGATATAATTGCCCATGACATATCGCATTCAGTCTTTTGCCATCGATGAGGGCCAATTGCTCCATTCTTCCTTTGATCCATTCAGCGTCTTTCAACTGTGTTTCATGGATGATTCTCAAAGATGGTATCTCGACCTCGGCGGGTATCACTGTCTCCGTGCCATACACCAGCCAGGAGTAGCCCCCGTTGATGTTCTCATTATGGTGCGGTACCCTAACAGAGCATAGGGTAGGTTCTCGTACCATTGCTTTGAATTGTCTGTCGTCTTACGCAATATCCGCTTGATGTTCTTATTGGCCGCCTCGACCGCACCATTCATTTGGGGTCTGTATGCAGTGGAATTGCGATGCTTGATCTTGAAAACCTCACAGGTTGCTTTCATTAGGTCACTATTGAGATTGGACCCATTGTCGGTGATTATGGACTCAGGAATGCCAAATCGATAGATCATCTTATCACGGACAAAGCTAGACACCACTTTCTTTGTTACTGACTTGTACGATGCAGCTTCCACCTATTTGGTAAAATAGTCAATGGCTACCAATACAAAACGATGTCCATTGGAAGCGGTTGGCTCGATAGGTCCTATGACAACCATTCCCCAGGCGGCAAAAGGCCAAGCGATCCCATGATATTAAGTTCATTAGGAGGCAATCAGATCATATCTCTGTGGACTTGGCATTGATGGCATTTCTTTGCGTGCTATCATGCTCCATTGTCATCCAGAAATAGCCAGCTCTCAAAATCTTCTTTGCAAGCACGAAACCGTTCATATGTGGACCGCACATCCAAGAACATATTTCTTCTAACAATTTAGCAGCATCTTTTGCGTCCACGCATCTCAGCAACCCTAGATCGGGTGTCCTCTTGTACAAAACTTCTCTGTTCAGGAAGAAACCATTTGCTAGCCTCCTCAGTGTCTTCTTTTGGAGACTTGTTGCATCCTTTGGGTAAATGCCGTCTTTGAGAAGCCTTTTGATGTCGTAGAACCAAGGTTGTCCGTCCGATTCTTCTTCTACATGATAACAATATGCTTGCTACTTTCTCACTGTCACGGGTATTGAGTCAATGTAGTTTTTGTCGGGATGTTTGATCATGGAAGATATAGTGGCCAAAGCGTCCGCGAACTCATTTTGTAGCCTAGGTACATGCTGGAACTCTATCTTGGTGAACCTTTGCTTTAACTCTTTTATGCACTCCAGGTACGACAATACCTTGGAGTTCTTTGCTGTCTATTCCCCTCGGACTTGGAGGATGAACAAGTCAGAATCTCCGATTGCTAACAGCTCTTGTATGTTCATGTCCACCGCCAATCCAAGACCCAATATGCAAGCTTCATATTCCGCCATGTTGTTGGTGCAAGGAAACCTCAGTTTGGCCGTGACAAGATAGTGTTGTCCAATTTCGGAAACTAATACCGCTCCAATGCCGACTCCTTTGAAATTTAACCGCTCCATCGAAGAATAGCCTCCAACCATCATAATTTTCGGTGATATCTTCCCCTACGAACATAACTTCCTCGTCGGGGAAATAGGTGCGCAAAGGTTCATAGTCATCTCCCACCGGATTCTCGGCTATATGATCAGCCAAGGCTTGAGCTTTCACCGCCTTTTAGGTGACAAAAGTGATGTCAAATTCACTGAGCAGCATTTTTCATTTAGCCAGCTTTCCGGTAGGCATTGGTTTTTGGAAGATATACTTGAGAGGATCCATCCTCGATATCAACAATGTTGAGTAAGATGTCAAGTAATATCTCAATTTCTGTGCTATCCAGGTCAGCGCACAGCATGTGCATTCCAACAATGTTTATTTGGCTTCGTAAGGAGTAAACTCTTGCTCAGATAGTGTATTGCCTGCCCCTTCCTTCCAATTGAATCATATTGTACCAATACACAACCAAAGGCCGAATCTACTACTGACAGGTACAGGATCAAAGGTCACCCAGGTTCAGGTGGAACCAGCACGGGCGGCAAGACAAGTACTCCTTTATTCGATCAAATGCTTTTTGGCAGTCCTCTGTCCACTCGATCACTGTGTCTTTCTTCAGTAACTTGATGATTGGCTCAAAGATGACAGTGGATTGTGCTATGAACCGGCTGATGTAATTGAGCCTTCCCAGGAAGCTCATAACCTCTTTCTTGCTTTTTAGCGATGGCAATTCTTTGATGCTTTTGATCTTGGATGGATCTTGCTCGATACCCCTTCTACTGACGATGAAACCCAGGAACTTCCCTGCTGGAACACCAAAAGCACATTTAGCTGGATTCAGCTTCAGATTATACTTTCGCAAGCGATTGAAAAACTTGCGCAAGTTGTCAAGGTGTTCCAAACTCTTCTTTGATTTGATGATCACGTCGTCCACATAGACTTCGATTTCTTTGTGCATCAAGTCATGGATCATAGTCGTCATTGCCCTCATTTAAGTCGCTCCAGCATTCTTTAACCCAAACGGCATAACCTTATAGCAATAAGTTCCCCAAGAGGTAGTGCAAGCTGTCTTCTCGGCAACTTCCTTATCCATGAGCACTTGATGGTAACCGGCGAAACAGTCTACAAAGGATTGTAACTCATGTTTCGCGCAATTGTCCATCAAGATGTGTATGTTTGGCAAAGAAAAATCATCCTTCGGGCTTGCTCTATTCAGATCCCTATAATCCACACAAACTCGGAGTTTCCCATCTTTCTTCGGCACTGGGACAATATTAGCCAACCAAGTTGGATACTCAACTGTTCTCAAGATCCCTGCATTGAGCTGCTTGGTTACCTCCTCACCAATCTTTAACAGAACCGATGACTTGAAAGTTCGAGCCTTTTACTTGACCGGCGGGAAGCCCGGATTGATAGGTAATTTGTGAGCTACCACATCCGTGCTTATGCCAGTCATGTCATCGTACGACCAGGCGAATACGTCCACATATTCTTTAAGGAACTTGGTATATTGCTTTTTATCTTCGGCGGTGAGATGCACACTGATCCTTGTCTCTGTCACAATTTCTTTATCTCCTAGATTTATCACCTCAGTTTCTTCTAGGTTTGGCTTAGGCTTAGGCTTGTTTTCAAATCTCTCAATTTCTTCTTGTGTGGTTTCATCAAAATCATCATAATCAACTCCATTTTGCTCAGGCTCCATTATTTCATTACACGTTGCGATTGTGGACTCAATGGGATTATTAGTTTGAATGCTGAAAAAAAAATAAATATTACAAAATTAAAGGATTAAAACAAAAGTTAAATGGGAAATAGTGCGATATTATATTTATGAATCCTTGCAAAACAAAGTTTGTAGGGAGACATGTGCAACAAGAAAGAGAAAAATGCAAATCCCACGACTCGAAGTCGAGTTTTATTTCAGAAAACATGAAATAAGTTCTATCCTCTCAGCTCTACCAAGGTCCATGGTAAGATTGGGCCCGGTTGCTGATCTATTTGTTCAATGCCGCTCCAAATCCAGCCTTTGTCGGTCCAGGAGGTTCAACATGTTCTTCAAGGATCACGCAGCATTCTTCATTAGATATGAATAGATTTTTTACTCCTTCCAGCAGATCCTCTTTAGTATCAGCTGTCATTAGCTCCACTCCTTGTGCTGCGGACGCCTCCCCTTTTCGTCCATCCAAGTATCCAGACGAGATGAAAATATGTAAGAGAGTCTTGGTGCTTTTCTTATAGAGCTTGAAGTCCAGTGATGCTTCCTCTATGCTCTTCTCGTAGGTCACGATGTACCCTATGCCAGCCTTCTCATTGTTGGGCCTCATCACAATTCTGATCGGCTCAACCATGCCATCCAAGTTCTTGCCCAACCCTTTACAAGGTTCATACCCTTGCTTAATCATGATGCCCACGACCCAGTCTCCAGGCCATTTTGCAGGTTGTAGGAGTACATATGGCTCTTCGATTATCACCTCCATAGGTTCGGGTGCCCTGGGTATCCACACTTGCTTTCCCTTTGTTTCTACAGAGATGTGCTTCCAATTGGGACGGGAATTAGGTGAGTACATTGGTCGCTTCTCGGTCTTAGTTGGCAAAGTCTCACGAAATTCATGTGAGGGCACACCCCAATCAAATATGACTGGCTCCCAAACAAAATTTCTTCCTTCATAGCCTTTGCCTCGGCCATCCCAGTAGGCTCTATAAAAGTTTCTCTTCCTCTCTTCAACCCCAGGTGGTGTGTTGACCAACTTGGGAGTGAAATGTGCAGTATAGCCTTCTTGGATTGTGTCTGTAGGATTCCAACTTGAGTTGGAGTTCTTGCGGCATCCTCCTCGAGTGCCTTGCACTGCTCCCACGAGTTCTACAGTATAGAATGTATGCCCATCAGGAGCATTCCCTTCGATTGCGGGTATGGTTCGCTCATTGTAGATTGAGTTGTTCCCTTCACCGAACACTACCACCTCTTTGTGGTCCCACTCGAACTTAACTGTTTGGTGCAGTGTGGAAGGCACCGCACCAGCCATATGCATCCAAGGCCTCCTCAATAACAGATTATAGGAAGCAGAGATGTCCATGACATGAAATTCAGCAGTGAACTCCACATGACCGACCATGATAGTTAGGTCAATCTCCCCAATGGTGCTTCTTTGCGACCCATCGAATGCTTTCACCTTCATGACGCTCTCCCTTATTTTGCTTTGGTCAATTCCCATTCTTTTCAAAGTGATGAATGGGCATATGTTCAGACCAGAACCTCCATCGATCAGGACTCTTCCTACGAACCAATCTTTGCATTTAATAGTAACGTGCAAAGCTTTGTTGTGGCTCAACCCTTCGGGTGGCAATTCATCTTCATGAAAGGCAATTCGGTTGGCCTCCATGACTTGTCCGACCATGTTAGCCAGGGTTGTCTATCGGAACATGTGCTTCGTCCAACACCTTCATCAAAGCATTTCGGCGGATCTCCAACTTGAGGAGTAAGGCTAAAACAGAGATTTGCGATGGAGTCTTGCCCAAATGTTCAACCACGAGGTATTCCTTTGCTTAGACTTTCTTCCATAATTATTCGGACTCCTCCTCGATGATACCTCGTCTACCTTGAACAATATGCTTGAGAGTATAAATCCTCCCACTCCTAGTCATCCCTTGTGCAGCAACAGTCTCAACTGTTGACTTGTTCTTCTTCTCCATTTCATAATCCCATGGTACCACCTTGTCGCTGTATGGGGGAACCACATCAAGATAGAATTTGGGAGCACTTCCACTACGATGGGCTCTGGTGGTGCAGCGGCTTGAGAAACTGAAGCAGTTGCTCGTACGTCTTCCTTTTCCTTAACAATGGTCCCTTCCAAGAGTCATTCCACATCCAACTCGATCAGATTCACCCTATTATCTCCATGATTAGGCAGGGGATTGTTGTGCACGTTCAGAGTCCTCAAGTGTATCACCTTTTGATCGATCATGTCTTGTATCTTGTCCCTCAAGGCGTAGCACTTTTCAGTATCGTGACTAGGTCCTCCAGAGTGATAGGCACAAGTTTTGGTATAATCAAAATAGGGTGTCATCCTATTAGGAATTTTGAATGGAACGGGTTGTATATGGCCCGGTGCTTTGAGTCTCTCGAACAACTGAGTGCGAGATTCAGCCAGTGGGGTGTAGTTTCTTTTGGGTCTTGGGTTGTTATTGGCATGACGCCTTGGTGGATAGGTATTGGTGTTTCGGTAGTTGGGACTTTATGGGTATGTCGGTCTTTGTAATGGTGGATTTTGGTATATAAGCTGAGTGTTATAGACTGGGTATGTGGATGTGGGTGGTATGTAGGGTAGGATGGAGGAGGTGTTTGGTACTAGTGGTTATGGGTAGTAGAGTGGTCAAGTGATGCGGCCACGAAAGAGACATTTTCCTTCTTATTTCTTGATGTGGTAGTGCTTCTAGCTTGTAGGGCTTTGTTAGTGTCTTGTAGTGCAGCCAACCTAACGATCCTTCCAGTCTTCAGTCTATCTTTGACCATATCTCCAATCTTGATCAAATCCCCAAACTTCTTATCTTTCAGGTTCAATATCTTGTCAAAGTAGACGTCTTCTTGTACACAGATGAAGGTTGCCACTATCTCGGCATCTTCCATAGGAGGTTGGACCTTGGCGGCTTTAGCCCTCCATCTAGTTGCAAATTCACTAAAAGTCTCAGTGGGCTTCTTCTTCAATTTCTTTAAGTAGAACCGATCGGGCATAGCGTCAGTGTTGCGCCCAAAATAGTCGACGAAGTCTCCAGCCATTGCTTCTCAGTTCATCCATTTCTTTGTTTGTTGGTTAGAGTACCATACCAGTGCATCTCCGGTCAGACTGCGGTTGAACAGTTGCATGCGGATCTTTTCGTCATGCCCAACCCCATTCAACTTGTCACAATAAGACCTCAAATGAAACATTGGGTCTCCACTGCCGTCGAACATGTTAAACTTGGGCGTCTTATAGCCTTCAGGCAATTTCAAATCAAGATACAAGCAGAGGTCCTCTTAAGCTAGCCCTCGGGTTCCTTTGGTGCCTTGAAATTGCTTGAACTTCTCTACCAGCCATTGGACTTGCTTCTTGGTGTTGTCTGGGTCTTCCTTGGTCCATGCATACATGTCATGATCTTTGGTGGGTGATGCGATGGTTTTTGTTTCAACGATGAAGGAGTGTAAGTTGTTTTGCGGTGCTTTTGGTGGTGCAGTGTAGGTAGGGTAATGAATGTCCTTTTCGAGGTATAGTGGATCTTTGCCGTGAGGGCGGGTAGTTTTGTTTGGCTCAATGATCTCATCAGTACGGGCAAAAAGGATCCTATTCTCCAACTCGAACAGCTTCTGTTCCAACTTGGCATAGTCTTCATAAGAAACCACACCTTGCTTCTGAGGAGTTCCATTTCCAACTTTTTCAAACTCAGTATTGCTCCCAAACGCACACGCAAGTATACGCGGTCGACAAGTAATAGAGTGATAAAATCGAGTATCGTTCCCACGAGGACTGTGAAGACTAATATTTAACAAACAATTTCTAAACAAACTATCCAGGAATCTTTTTCTTTGATGGTAAGAGTTTTTTGTAACTAACAAACAGTAATTAAAGTGCTAGAAGTGTAGTCGAGCAATGGTGCAATACTTTGGTTGTTAACAATATTAAGAGGACGGTCCAGGGTCAGAGTTACGAACAATCCAGTTGATGTATCCAATTTACTCCACTTCTTAAATTCCGGGTTACTAACTGACAGAGTAAATGTAACTGTGAAAACCTTCCAGTTCTTCACAGTCTATGCAAGCTACTTCAATCCCTATATGTCTATGGGTTAAATCACATGCACGCACTAACGAATCATGTAATGAGTTAAACTAGGCAAGCAAGTATATGTCTATCCTACTCGCAAATTGGTTCCCCGATGCCCGGGTTCACAAACTAGTTCTATTCTTTCTTATTACGTAATTGAATTCTCTCTTTCGAGTTCAATCAAAAAACCATAGATAATGCATAATTATCGATCTCTAACAATTATACAAGTGAAATCAAGTAAGAATAAGTAACCCGCTATGGGATTCAACTAATGGGAATCAATCTTTAAACAATCAACTTTCATGTAATACTCTAACCCTAGAACGTAATGTTTAGCCACACATATTCATAATCACAAGGCAAAGAATTGGTGTAATAATGAAGTAAATGATGTAATAGATGAAAGATTAGGAATAAACCCTTGTTCAATGGGTATGGTGCTCTCAATATTGCTCCAAAGTAAGAACTCCCTTCAAAAACTAAGTAAAGTGCTATTTATAATGTTTACAAACACCTAGTAATAAGTTAGACCCAAGCCTAGAAGAAATAGGAAGTAAAAATCCGCACAAGGGGCGCTATAACGGGCGCCCCGCACCTCGTAACGTGCTAGGACAATCAGAAGACGCCAAACTTTACACGCTTTAGCCATGCGGCGCGTGAGAAATCGCGCTGGGGCACTGGGCGCCATAGCTGGCGCGCCACGTGCCCCAAAGCGCCCAGCAATTTTTGCTTGTTCCTTGATCCGAAATCTCGCTCCTGTCGTGCCCCCGTGTGCTCAATCCAATCCTCAATCAACCTCCAATAAATTCTTGCTCAATCGCGCTCCTAAAAGCTCCAAATGCACTGCGTAACAACCTACACATGCACGACATCAAATTAGTGTAAAACCACATTCACAAACTATAAAACGAGCGAATAACAAGCTCAAACATGCAGAAATATTAAGGAACATTGGCATCAAATGCCAAACATCACCACCCCACACTTGAACCTTTGCTCGCCCTCGAGCAAGTCACATCTCACTTCCCAACCTAGGTAAAACAGGTCTGCCTATGACTATGGTTGATACCGACCATTGAACCAATACACACATGACTACTATGGATCCACAACATGCCAACAAATTACCAAAACCAAAAATATGAGAACAACCACCCCAAAATAGCTCAAATGCACAAACTCAACTTAATGCAACCATGCTCCCACAAAATCACACCTATCTACTCAACCAAGAACCATCAACTTTACTTATTTCATGCAAACCACGTGCCCTCACCAATATGAAGCAAAAGAGTGCCCCTCCCCCCCCCCCCAAAGATCACACACAACAATAAATATCACGAATAGAACGGGGGCAATAACAAATGAATTCACTCACTCTCATGAAAGTCTCACACGTCACACACAATGTACCATAGGCTTGCCCGTAGTGTAGGACTCCACTAATGTAAGCTCACTCCAATCGGGATTAACTAGAACTTTAGAAAGGTCGTAATGTAGGCTAAGGGGCGGGTAGGATACATATGGTAATAGTGACTACCTCCCTAAGCACTTTAATACATCACATTCAAATTAAGCACAAATCTCATCAAGCCACCCAATCAACACTTCCACACATACACCTTCTCAACAAGTAGCATTTTTCTTTTAAGCATACACTAGCAAGGAATTGATATTCTTTTCTCTTTTTATTTCTTTTTCCACAAAATTTTTTTCTTTCTTTTCAACTTTGCTATTTTTTTTTTCTTTTTCAATTTCATTATCTCCCAACCTTGCCAATGCTTTTCACTACTTCACAATTTTAACAATTGTTCACCTTCATTAGTTCCACTCAAAAACCTCCCAAAATCCAACCACAACTCCAACATAACAACACAATATCACTAAAGTGCTTAAGGAGTAACGGGCCAAAAGAGACAGTTTAGAACAAATGGGTAGGCTCGGAGTGTGGGTGCCAACAAAAAAGGTCAAAGAAATCACAACAATTTTTTTCCAAGGTGTATATGTAAGGGTAGGCAAATCAAAAGAAGGCCTTGTATCATTTCCCGACTAGAGCAAACCTAGGATTTCGCTTTGCACACACACTGGGCAAGTTCTAGATAGTAATATGCAACATGGAGTAAACAAGAATACGCCTCACACACACATCGCACATGGTCCACACAAAAAGGTTCCATCAACAACTCTCAACCAAGCATCTAGAATGCAACTTGTGGAAATTTAAGCGCTAATGCACAAAGGTTCACAATCAAGTCAAGCAAGCGGACTTAAGCATCTCAAGGGGGTCGTTCCAATTTTTCCTAGGCATTCATCACAATTAAAATCCAAGGACACCAAAAATAGCACATGTAATCAATTCAAGTCCACTGGTATCAACCAAATCAAAGGCACCTAGCATTCTACCTCTTTCCTTCGTCTAGGGCCATCTACAACTAACTACTCTAATCCTAAAAATAAAAAACTACCCGGTTCAAAGGCCTCCCCGTGGAAAAGAACCGAGGCCATAAGAAAAACCACGGGGCGGATGACATGTACCACTAATAAAGCTAAAAGGAAAATCTTTTTGGAATTTTTCATTGGTTTTCTAATTTTTTTTTAATTTTTTCATATATTAAAGCAAGAAACAAATAAAAATAAAGTCAAGTGACAAAAGAAAAATCCTACGGTACATGCATCCCTAACCTCAAAAATAGATAAAGGCCAGTACCCCATCCCACACTTAAACTACGCAATGTCCTCAGTGCGACAAAGAAGTAAGTGCAAAAGTAAAAGAAAACTGCCCTGATATCCGCAGGAGTGTGGACCTAGTCCTCCTCCTCATCAGAGCCACCGCCCTCAGCATCAGTCGCCTCAACCTCACTGTCCGGATCCTGAGCAACAATATCCGAATCAGTGTTCTCATCCTCCTCCGGAGGCATCTCTACCGCTCAAGTGATGCCTAGTAGGCGCTTCGAGGTCCCCAGTAGAGGCACAGTGCGATCAATCGCTGCAAAATCCACGCCCGACCGCCGGGCCATCTGCTCCATCATCAAATACTGATGCGCAGACAAGTTGCGTCTGTCTCCCGCCACTCGTCAGCCGTCAGTCTCACCGGTGCAGTAGTGGTCACACCCTTGACCGAGGCAATATCAAATGGCTTCCCTATGTCAGGGACAATGCGATCCCCAATCTCATCCACGGGGACGCCAGCCTGCTCTAAATACCGGGTCAGGAGGTTCCATAAATACAAGCGACTACATGAATCTAGCTTTCGTTGCTCCTTCATCACTCGCAACATGTAGTAGCCTATATTGACTGACCTCCCAGTCATAAAGAAATATACCATGCACGCTCGAGTCTTGGTGACCTCGGAATAATGAGAAGATGGTAATATGCGTGCATTGATAAACCGCTACCATACACGAGCCGGTTTGAGAAACTGCGAGAAATACATAAACTTGTGTCTTCCGGACGAACTGCACTCCCACTTATGAGTGGAGCTCTCGCCACAAAGTGTGTCTCGCAGAGCCTTGTAGTCAGGCTTTTTAATGAACTCCTTCATATCATCATAATCAGGGTCCTCGACCCCCAAAAAGGCATTCAATGCCGTATGGTCTAGCTTCACTCTCACCCCCCTCACCGTGACCATGTCATCCTCCTTCCATGCGTCGTCCGGCTCCCAGTTTGCATAAAGCTCTTGCACTAAATCAAGGTTGGCATGCCCCGGACTCTCAAATACCGAGTCCCACTTTAAAGCAATTATCGCCTCGGCCACCCCTCGGAATTTCTGCATAACCCTCCTCTTATCAATTGCTTGCTCGGGGATGTACCCCGCAAGCCTCACATTTTTATACCACATTTGGCACTCACCTCTCTTTACAAAAGTGATGCCATATCGTGTCTTTCCTCCAGGACGTGGTATCGGCACCGCGTCCGTAGGTATCTTTGCCTTGGCCTTTGCCTTTGCTTTGGCCTTGGGCTTGGCCGATGCCTTGCCCTTTTTCTTTGTAGAAGAAGGCTCGGCTTGGAGTGCTCTCCTCGGGCCCGCGGCGGATGAAGAACTCTTGCTTGGTAGAGGTGTGGTCACCATGGTACCTACACAACAATAGATCAACGTGAGATGGACAACTAAGCACCAAGAATACAATTTAAGCTCAATTGGTAGGGTACCACCCCACACTTATCACACACTCTATGTGTCAATCAACTTAACCCAATGGCACGAGCAACCCCACACTTAAACACAACTAGCTTCGGACAAAGTATGCCACGTTTTTAGTTTTTCAAGATCAAGCTAGTGTGGGTGCATCATGATCAATTCTTATGTGTATGCGAAACTTAATGTTCATAATAAGCCTAAGGAATGCATTGCTACTCAAGAATTCACAATGTCATACAATTTTCATCATTGAGGCTTTTTCGCAAACACTTGGTGTGCACACTTTGAAACTATCAAGTTCAATGAATTTTGGAATGTGCCAACCGTCCCAAATTGTTGGGAGATCTCTTTTTGCAAGTCACAAGCTATCTATCTAGCACCATGAACAATTTAAGCACAACAAGAGTAAAATTTATGCATAAACTTGTAACTAGCTAAGAAACCTTCCATGAAAAAGAATTAGTTCAACTTACATGTTATTGAGAGAGAAAAGTAGGAATTTACTTACTTGAAGGTGTTAGAGTGGATTGCAACAAGATTGGGAATGATTCCAAGTGTTAGAGGTGAATTGGTGAGTGTTTAGATAGTAATTAGAGTGAAACTAGTGAAGAAATTAGTATAGAAACCGAGTATAAGGGGTTGGGGGAAACCAGGTCGCGGGTCAAGACCCGTTTGACCCGAAAAACTAAAAAAATTTTGGCCGGGCGCTTTAAGCACCTCGGTTGGAATTTTGAGCTTTCTGTTTGCCTCGGCGCGGGGCGCTCCCAAAAGCGCCAGGCCAATTTTTTGCAGCTTGCATTTTCCGCGTTGGGAGGCGCGGGGCGCTCCCAAATGCGCCCGAACACGTTTTTTCGCACCAGTTTCTGATTCCAAGCGCGAACCCAAGCGCGGGACATGTCTCGAGATATCCCGTACCCCTCAATACATAAATTTCACCTTGTTTAGCTCACCCGATTCCTACAAAAACGACACACAAAAACAACAAACTACGTGACACTATAAAACAAAAAAAATACTAAACTATTACAAGTACAAGCTCGGGTTGCCTCCCGAGAAGCGCCTTATTTAACGTCGTGGCACGACGGGCATTAATCAAGGGTCCCTCAAAGTAATGTAAGTGCGGTGATTCACCGAACCTCCCCAATAACGTTTCACCCTTTGACCATTAACCAAGAATGTGTTCTCAGAATCCGGGGCTTTCAATTCAACCGCTCCATGTGCGGTAACACGAAAAACTTCAAAAGGCCCCGACCATCTTGACTTCAACTTGCCCGGGAATAATTTCAACCTCGAGTTGAACAACAATACTAGCTGCCCGGGCTCAAAAGTACGACGCTCAATGTGCTTATCATGCCATTTCTTTGTCCGTTCCTTATATAATTTCGCATTTTCATACGCATGGAACCGGAACTCTTCAAGCTCATGCAATTGGAGCATCCTCTTTTCACCCGCTAAGGCCATATCAAGGTTGAGCTTTTGGATTGCCCAATATGCCTTATGCTCTAGTTCAACAGGCAAGTGACAGGCCTTACCATAAACAACCCCTATATGGAGAGGTTCCAATAGGTGATTTAAATGCAGTTCGATAGGCCCAGAGAGCATAATCTAACTTCATAGCCCAATCCTTCCTCGAGGCATTCACAGTCTTCTCAAGGATTTGCTTGATCTCTCTATTAGACAGTTCCACTTGGCCACTAGTTTGGGGATGATAAGCAGTAGCCACCTTGTGGCGAACCCCATACTTAGCCAACAATTTATTGAACAACCGGTTACAAAAATGCGTACCTTCATCACTGATTATAGCCCGCAGTGTCCCAAAACGAGTGAAAATATTCTTCTTCACGAACTTCACCACCACACTCGCATCATTTGTTGGAAGTGCAATAGCCTCCACCCATTTAGACACATAATCAACTGCTACGAGGATGTATTTATGGCCCATAGAAGGTGGGAATAGACCCATAAAATCAATCCCCCAACAATCAAACAGCTCAATCTCCAGGATATTGTTCAAAGGCATCTCGTGACGCCTAGAAATGGTACCCGTTCTTTGGCAACGATCACATTGCTTCACTAATGCATGAGCATCTTTAAATAAAGTAGGCCAAAAGAAACCAGACTGAAGTACCTTTGCAGCCGTTCGATCTCCACCAAGGTGGCCACCATAAGGAGAGGAATGGCAGCTCTGTAGAATCGGCTCTACTTCTTTCCTTGGAATGCATCTCCTAGCTAATTGATCAACGCCTATCTTGTACAAATAGGGCTCATCCCACACATAAAATCTGCTCTCATGAAGGAGTTTACGCTTTTGCTCAGCAGTCGCCCCAGGGGGGTACACATTACTCACAAGTAAGTTCACCATATCAGCGTACCATGGCACCTCAGCTGCATCTAGAACAAAAAGTTGCTCATCAGGGAATACCTCTTTAATATCGGGCCCCTCATCTACATGATCTCTATTCTCTAGCCTTGAAAAATGATCGCTACTTGATTCTCAGTCCCCTTGCGATCTCGAATTTCAACATCAAACTCTTGCAATAGGAGAACCCATCTAATGAGTCTAGGCTTCGAGTCCTTCTTTTCAAACAAATACCAGATTGCGGCATGATCAGTGTAGACAACAACACGAGTGCCAACCAAATAAGATCTGAATTTATCAAAAGCATAAACTATGGCTAGCAACTCCTTCTCAGTGATGGTATAATTAGACTGGGCTGCATCAAGCGTCTTGCTTGCATAATAAATGGAGTGAAAGATTCTTCCAATTGTTTGGCCTAAAACAGCCCCAATAGCATTATCACTCGCATCACACATCAATTCAAACGGCAAAGACCAGTCAGGAGCAATGATAATTGGTGCGGTCACCAACCTTTTCTTCAACTCTTCAAATGCCTTGAGACAAGCATCATTAAACACAAATTTCACATCCTTCTCTAACAATTTGCACAAGGGAGTGGAAATTTTTGAGAAGTCCTTTAGAAAACGTCTATAGAACCCTGCATGTCCCAAGAAACTACGCACCCCCTTAACAGAGATAGGTGGTGGTAATTTCTCAATAGCCTCAATCTTCGCTTTATCAACCTCAATCCCTTGCTTTGACACCTTGTGCCCCAGTACTATGCCTTCTTGAACCATAAAGTGATATTTTTCCCAATTCAGCACCAGATTTGTTTCTTCACAACGGCTCAGCACAGCATCAAGATTTTTCAAACATTCATCAAAAGAGTCACCAACCACTGAGAAATCATCCATAAATACCTCCACAAATTTTTCCACCATGTCAGTGAAAATAGCCATCATGCACCGCTGAAAAGTCCCCAGGGGCATTACACAACCCAAATGGCATCCTCCTAAATGCATAGGTGCCATATTGGCAGGTAAAAGTAGTCTTCTCTTGGTCTTCAGGGGCTATCACAATTTGATTGTAGCCCGAATACCCATCCAAGAAACAGTAATACTCGCGCCCTGCAAGTCTATCTAGCATCTGATCAATAAAAGGGAGTGGGAAGTGATCTTTCCTGGTGGCCTTGTTTAGCTTCCTATAATCAATGCAAATTCGCCACCCTCTAATTGTTCATGTAGGAATCAACTCATTATGCTCATTCTTCACCACTGTCATGCCCCCCTTCTTTGGAACACATTGCACTGGACTCACCCACTTGCTGTCAGAGATAGGAAAAATAATACCAGCATCCAGCCACTTGATAACTTCTTTCTTCACCACCTCCTTCATAATTGGATTTAGCCTCCTCTGCTGCTCTATGGATGGCTTATGATCTTCCTCCAAGAGAATTTTATGCATGCAGAAAGAAGGACTAATCCCTCTAATATCAGCAATAGTCCAGCCAATAGCTCTCTTGCGCTCTCGCAATACTCGCAACACCTTTTCAACCTGCATATCAGACAATAAAGAAGAAAGGATCACGGGAAAAGTATTACCTTCAACCAAATAAGCATAACGTAAATGCGCAGGTAAAGGTTTGAGCTCAAGATTGGGAGCTCTCTCAATAGACGGTTTAGCAGGAGTTAAGGTCAACGGTCTATCAAGCTCCTCAAATTTCTTCCACCCTGGGATGAATCTATTCTGCATATTAAGAACCTCCAAATATTCTTCAATATCATCATCCTTCAGGATATCATCATCATCACATAAGAGTGCCCTTTCTAAAGAATCAACAGTAGAAGCCAAGAATGACCTCTCATCAGCAGTCAACTCATCATCTACCACTTTTACCATGGACAACTCTTCATAATGAGAAGGAAGCTGGGTAGCTCTGAACACATTAAACACAGCTTCTTCCCCATTTACCTTCATGATCATCTTTCCAGCTCTTACTCTAATAACAGCATCAGCAGTAGCCAGAGATCCTCTTCCCAATATGAGAGGAACCTCAGGATCAGCTTCATAATCAAGAATAATAAAATCAACAGGTAATATAAACTGACCCACTTGTACAAGCACATCCTCAATAATCCCCTCGGGGCATGTCAATGATCTATCAGCCAGCTGCAGAGTCACAGTAGTGGGTCGTGGTTCACCCAGGCCTAGCTTCCTGAAAACTGAAGAAGGCATTAAATTCACACTAGCACCCAAATCACATAAAGCTCGACAAACCTCATGTTCCCCAATTTTCAAGGGAATAATAAAACTGCCAGGATCCTTCAATTTCTGAGGAAGCTTGCTTCTAACTCTGGAACTACACTCCTCAGTGAGTGCAACTGTCTCAAACTCAGTCAGTCTTCTCTTGTTAGCAACAATATCCCTGATGTATTTAGCATATTTGGTAACATCCCGCAAAAGCTTCACCAAAGGAATATTTACCTGAATCTGACTCAATATCTCCAAGAATTTCTTGCATGCTGCATCAACTTTCTGCTTCTAAAGTCTCTGAGGGAAGGTGGTGGTGGTCTCACAATAGCAGACTCGGGCTGCTTTGCTATCACTGTCTCTGCTTCTTTCTCCACTTCCCTATCAGCACTGTGCTCTAACTCACCAACAGGCTTCTTTGGCTTTGGGGGAACTTCTTCTAGAGCCCTTCCATTCCTCAAAGTAACTGCTTGCACAAATTCTTTAGGATTCTTCTCTGTATCACTCGGTAAAGCACCCCGAGGTCTATTATTTTGTGCTCTAGCAAGCTCCCCCAATTGTCTCTCAAGATCTTTCTGCGCACTGCTCAAATCTTTAATTGTTTGTTCCTGGGATGCTGAATCATCCATGAGCTTTTGCTGCCCTGCAAGAAGTTTCCTAAGCATATCCTCAACTGCATTAGACTGCTGTGGCTGAGTCTGTGACTGTGACCCCTGCTGTGGTCCATTGCCTTGATTAATTTGGGGTCTCTCATTGCCCTAAATCTGCTCACAGTTATCCCTCCAAGAAAAATTTGGGTGATTACGCCAACCCGTGTTATAGCTGTTACCATATTGATTGCGATTCTGACCCTGTGACCTGTTCTGATTACCCACATAATACACTGACTCTGGGTTAGATGGACAGACTTCAGTAATATGATCCTCTCCACAAACCTCACAAAAGGTTTGAAGTTGTTGCACTAGAGCTAATGGTGGTTTTGCTTGAAGAGTCAGCTTGCTGATGTGATTAGAAATAGCATCCATTTTCGCCCTTAGCTCTGAAACTGCATCCAATTGAAGTATCCCAGCAGCTTTCTGCGTAGTAGCCCTGCCAACACCCTCAAATTGTGTCGTAGCTCTGCTTCCACCCTGCCAATCAGGATTGCTCTGCGAAAACTTGTCAAGTAAGTCATAAATCTGATCAAAATTCAAGGCCAACACTTGGCCTCCAGCAGCAGCATCTACCACGATCTTAGTGTGTTGGTTCAACCCCTCAACAAAAGTGTGTGCAATAACCTCATTAGATTGGTTGTGGTGTGGATAATCTCTCAATAGAGCTTTAAATCGCTCCCAGGCTGCATACAAGGATTCTCCTTCTAACTGTCTGAAGGACATAATTTCGCTCCTCAGCCGGGCTGTCTTGGAAGACGGATAAAATTTAGCCAAGAATTTCTTAGCCAAATCCTCCCAAGTAGTGATAGACCCAGGCTTCTCAGCCTTTAACCACTTCCTTGCTGTCCTTATCAGTGAAAATGGGAACAAAGTCAAACGAACATAATCAGTAGGCACACCCGATGGTGTATAAGTATCACTGATCTCCAGAAAGTTCTGAATGTGTTGCTGCGGATCCTCATGAAGTAATCCAGCATATTGCCCCGTCACATGCAGCAACTGAATCATGCCGGGCTTGATCTCAAAGTGCCCGGTAATAGCGGGCTTCACAATACTTGACGCTACTCCTCCCAGGCTAGGAAGAGCAACATCTCGCACTGCTACTGCTTGTTCTTCTGCCATTTCAATAGGTAAAGAAGCAAGTACGATTGCTAGTGCTTCTCGATCTCTCGCATCTCTTCGTAACCTTCTCAAGGTTCTTTCAGGCTCGGGATCAAAAGGTGCGAGTGGTTCGTCCTTTTTATTCCTTTGCATGCAAAATCTGTTGCCTGAAACAGCATAAGAAACTCAACAAAAAATTAAACCTGAATAGAAATTAAGTAATCGTTCAAAAAGAAATTAGTCAGTAATAGTCCCCGGCAACGGCGCCAAAAACTTGTTGCTCCCAAACGCACATGCAAGTATACGCGGTCGACAAGTAATAAAGTGATAAAATCGAGTATCGTTCCCACGAGGACTGTACAGACTAATACTTAACAAAAAATTTCTAAACAAACTATCCAGGGATCTTTTTCCTTGATGGAAAGAGTTTTTTGTAACTAACAAACAGTAATTAAAGTGCTAGAAGTGCAGTCGAGCAATGGTGCAATACTTTGGTTGTTAACAATATTAAGAGGACAGTCCAGGGTTAGAGTTACGAACAATCCAGTTGATGTATCCAATTGATTCCACTTCTTAAATCCCGGGTTACTAACTGACAGAGTAAATGTAACTGTGAAAACCTTCCAGTTCTTCACAGTCTATGCAAGCTACTTCAATCCCTATATGTCTATGGGTTAAATCACATGCACGCATTAACGAATCATGTAATGAGTTAAACTAGGCAAGCAAGAATATGTCTATCATACTCGCAAATTGGTTCCCCGATGCCCGGGTTCACAAACTAGTTCTATTCTTTCTTATTACGTAATTGAATTCTCTCTTTCGAGTTCAATCCAAAAACTATAGATAATGCATAATTATCGAGCTCTAACAAGTATACAAGTGAAATCAAGAAAGAATAAGTAACCCGTTATGGGATTCAACTAATGGGAATCAATCTTCAAACAATCAACTTTCAAGTAATACTCTAACCCTAGAACGTAATGTTTAGCCACACATATTCATAATCACAAGGCAAAGAATTGGTATAATAATGAAGTAAATGATGTAATAGATGAAATATTAGGAATAAACCCTTTGTTCAATGAGTATGGTGCTCTCAATATTGCTCCAAAGTAAGAACTCCCTTCAAAAACTAAGTAAAGTGCTATTTATAATGTTTACAAACACCTAGTAATAAGTTAGACCCAAGCCTAGACGAAATAGGAAGTACAAATCCGCACAAGGGGCACTATAACGGGCGCCCCGCGCCTCGTAACGCGCTATGACAATCAGAAGACGCCAAACTTTGCACGCTTTAGCCATGCGGTGCGTGAGAAATTGTGCTGGGGCACTGGGGGCCATAGCTTGCGGGCCACGTGCCCCAAAGCGCCCAGCAATTTTTGCTTGTTCCTTGATCCGAGATCTCGCTCGTGTCGTGCCCTCGTGTGCTCAATCCAATCCTCAATCAACCTCCAATCAATTCTTGCACAATCACGCTCCTAAAAGCTCCAAATGCACTGTGTAACAACCTACACACGCATGACATCAAATTAGTGTAAAACCACATTCACAAACTATAAAACGAGCGAATAACAAGCTCAAACATGCGGAAATATTAAGGAACATTGGCATAAAATGCCAAACATCACTCAGCCATGATATTTCATCTCGTCCTTGTCCTTGTAGGTAAAGGGGGAGGTGTTGAGATTGATCCTCTGGATCTAACCGGTATTGCGGTGCGGCCAGAATGCACAAACCAAACTATCAGAGACTTGGGGACTGCTATATCAAAAACAAAGAAAGAGAATGTGAGTATACGTTAGTCTAAATAAAATCGCGTCCTATCATGCGTGGGACCTCTTTTGTGCTAGAGGTAGGCCTATCGAATATTCGAAGCAACGTTTGCACGAAACATATCATTTCGTTAGCATAAGCATAATCATCATCAATCTAAAAACACAAAAATAACGAAATTTTATTTGATTTGCTTGGATTTATTACAACCACTAATTTAAGACGACGACTCAATTAAAACGAAAATAACGACAAAAGGAACAAGACGACTCGACTCAATACGACCAGACCACGTGCCAAGTAAAGAGGCTTCAGATCAAGCATCAGTTCCAGCGTCCTCTTTTTCCTTCTTCTCTTTGGACTCTTCTTTAGGCTTGTGAACCAAACTTATGGGTGGAGGATTAGCAAATGTCTCCATTAGGTCCTTCCCAGCTTCCATGTCACCTAGAGCTTTTGTGAAGAACTCACAGATTTCTATTCCCTTTGCTTCCTTCTCTTCTAGTGGTACAGACTTAAAATACTCTCCTCATCCCTTGAGCAGATCCTGCAAATTCCCAGCAGCTTGTCGGTCCAGTACTTGAGTTCATCCCCTTTGATCTTATCCTTGTATTGTCTCCTCATCTCCCTCTCTTATGTCCCCCCTTAACTCCTTCTTTCCTTGATCAAACTCGTGTCTCAGCTTCTTGTATTTTTCAGCAGCACTCGGAGCTTTGGTTTTCCTTTTCAGTGTAGTCTTTGATCGAAATTTTGCTTTATCTTCGCTGAGCCATTGAGGATAAGCCAGAGTGGCCGCGGGGTTCACCCTACTGTCTCGACCACGACAAAATTGCATAGTAAGCCTCTTCTCCCACATTGTCAATATGGTGCCAACCATTAGGTGCTCGATGTCCTTTATATCAACGTTGAAGCTTCTTCCCTCAGTCAACTGCAGAGTTTGTTGTGTCATTCCCACTTGTCGGAGGATTCTTAAAGGAACAAAGTGATGATTTCCTCGGAATCCAATCAATGTCAAGAAAGTGATGTCTTGACCTTGTATGGAAACAACAAAGCCGGCACAACTTTCAATTACCCATTGTTCCTCTTGCAACTCCTCAAACTTGGTGTGCCATCCTTCCATGTTTGCGGGGTCTTCCCATGCTACTGTTCTAGCCATGCGGGTGTTATGTGAGCGGATCCCTCCTTTCCAAGATGGTTTTAGTGCTACCGGACTGATGGGGACACTGTGCAAATGCTCTATCAACCATATTTGCAGCAACAGATTGCATCCCTCGAAGAAGTCTCCTCCTCTTCTACATTTGGTTAAAGCCTTATAAACTTCTCCCAAAATCATTGGAATCAAACTTACTTGACGCTTGAAAGCACCTTTGCGTAACCCCTCTACTACTCTTCCCAACCTTATGTCAATCTTTCCTTCTTTCTCGGGAAAAACCATGCTTCCCAGAAAAGCAACGATGAAAGCATTGCATTCAGTCCAGTCCCAGTCTTGAATTTCCCACGCCCCAGTCCACTCATGCCTAAGCGTTGGATCTCCAAACCTAGAGTATAGGTATTCCAACGTGACATTCCCATCATGCACCCCTTCGACGTATGGATCAGTAGGAGCACCCAGTAGTTCAATAAACTCCTTAGGGTCCATGTCTCGGGGATAAATCATAGTCTCGGGTCCAGGTTCTAACCCTGCTAGTCCTCCAAATTCTTCCAACATTGGTGCCAACTCAAAACCATTGAAATGAAACACGGCCCTCTTGTTGTCCCAGAAATATGTAGCAGCTTCGACCAAACCAGTCATGGCAGTGTAGTTTTTGAGGGCCACCAATTCTCCCAACACTTTTTGAACATGAGCCTTGCTGACAATGGCCAAGTTTCCCCACCAGAGTCTGATCAAGTAAGAAGGTCGGGAAACAATCTCAAATTGAAGTGTACCTCTTGCAGCCATAGTCTGAAAATAAAACAAGAAAAGGTAAAGACCAAAACATACTTATAGTTTTGATCATGTTTAAACAGACGATCAATATTTTGCGCAAATGTTACTTCGAATCAATGTAGAGATGCAATTTATCATTTTCGGGTTAAAAACCCTTTGGACATTTGGACGTAGGTTTACTAATGGACTATTAAGTGCCAAGAACGTATAGCCTTCCTAGGTTTGTCATTATGCAAAGAAATAAATACACATTTTTTTGCCAATTACTCCCCCAAATCAACTTTGAAAATCATTACATGATGATTCTTTGAAAATAAAATACAAAAGAAAAAATGACACTTTGATTAGACAGCACGCTCCTTCTCCAGCCTGGCTCTCTTGGCTTCTCATGTAATCTCCTTAACTTCTTCCATAGATTTGGTTAAGTATCCTTTAGCCGCTACTAAGTGTAGGATGTCTACCTCTGCACACTCCGAATTCCATTGTTCAAGTTTTGTCTCTAACGCCTCTATCTTTCCCTCTAGCTCTAATGTACGTTTCTTCCATACTTCGATCTTTTCTTTGTTTTCCTTATCCATTTTGACAGCTTTCAACATGAATTTACGGTATCGAACTTGAGCTTCCGTCTCACGATCTCTTATGCCATTCCCTCGACTCGGCCCTACTACCACATTTCCCTTTATACTGGAGTGTAGCCAGCTTTTGTAGTTTGGCTCGTATCCAGCATTGTGCCTATCGGACGCCAGCGATGCTTCTCCCATAACTTGTCTTCCCACCCATTATTTTCTATCGCTTTTGACCCTTAGAACAACATCTCCAGTGTAGTCGAACTGATAATCTTTCGTATCTGATATCAATGGTATGATTAGCTTCCTCCCCGCTTGCCCTATCACTCTCGATTGCTGATAAGTTTGGAGACCTCTAAATCCCATAAGTATTATAAAGGGTGCCTTCTCTAAGCTACTGATGAAATCCGATTAAGGAAACAAAGTGAACATCCACTGAATTGAGTCCTCCGTTATGTTTTCAAATAATTTTACCCATTTCTCCGTGCTGCTTGGCTACTTGAATTTTGGAATCCCATACCGCTCTCCAACCAAGTAGTTGGAACCAGTTGGTTTAGACAGGTCTTGTATACCCTTCACTTTCCTCAAATGCTCTTTGAACCATGCTTCTAGTAGAAGATTTCAATCTTGGAAATATTTTGCTCCTCTTTTGCAACAACCCAAAGCCCGGTAAATTTCTACTACTATCATAGGAACTATAGTATAACGGTAACCATCAATTCCATTGAACACTGCATCGGCAACCATGACAAGCCTTGAACATATGTCGTGACTCGAGCTTTCGGGGAACACCATTACTCCTAAAAAAAATAGTAAATGCAAACGGTCTAACTCTCCTCCAGTCACTGTAGGACTCGAACTCTTTCTTACGGTTGTCGAACGCACTCAAATACCCAAATCGAGTGTAGAAGTAGGAAAAGGATATCTTCTTTTGTTGTAAAAATTCCACATTCAGCTGTGGGGACGCTAGGTGCTAGCACGCGGCCCCCTTGCCAACGGTGTTTGTCTAACCCCGAGTGTGACACTAACCCCCCTATTTCTTCCAACAAAGGTGTTAATTCGACATCCCCAAATCTAAACACATTCAATTCTCCATCCCAAATTACACCAATGCTTCAATCATCTCCCTGCATAGTTCCATCTCTAATAGTGAAACCAAATGACCCAAGTATTGACGTACTTCGGTTTGCTCACCTACTGACAAGTTACTCCACCAACTAGTTAACAAAGGAGGTGCGCCCATAGTCATTCCAAAACGGTGGAATTTTTGACTCATTGTGACCTATACAGAAAAAAAAATAAAGGATTAAAACCCCTCCCCTTTGAGAATAATTAGGCAAATCGAAATGCGTTTTTATTCTCGTCTCAATTTCTTTTCACTCTCTTGTTTTCTTTTTCTTTTCTTTTTCTCTCAAATGCACATAAGCATGTCCAAACGTTCCTTTGAGGTTAGAAACCCGTTAGGTAGTTTGGACAAGTTGAAGACTAGCCGGCTCATGGGGAGCCCTTCCTACGGCATGATGCATGCTCATTATATTTAAAGAGTGTTGTTCTAGACACGGCTCCCCAAGGCAGACGGCCAAGGAATGGGATCATTCGAAATTGTTGGTTGTACCATGGGCCAACTATATTCCAAAATGTCCCTCGTAAAAGGTGTTTTTGTGGTGAAGCGACCGTGGGATCTACGTAATCGCCCGTGTGTGTGCAAAGTGTCATTTCCCAGGAGTGGGGGAGTATGAGTGAAATATGCCAAATGTTACATCAAATTTCAAATTCAATACAAATAAATAAATAAAAGGGAAAAAGAAAAACAAAAAGGAAACCAAGTTAGTAAACTAATAATAATATGAATAGCAAGATAATAATCAAATAAATTCCAAAAATAAAGACTCATTGTGGTTAGGACTTTGAGTATCCCCAGCGGAGTCGCCATTCTGTCATACCCGATTTTGGACTCGACTCGGAGCGAGTCCGGTTTCGAATTTGACTGGGTAACTCATTTGAGTTTGAGTGTTGGAGTCGCCACCGAATATAGTTTTCTAAGGTGTATTAAGCCACTTAAGTGTCTAAGGTCCAGTTTAATATTCGTACTAGTCTGTTTCAGAAATTCGAAAGGGTAAGAAGTCCAAATGACTCAGGGGAGAAGGTGTTAGGCACTCCCCCGAATCCCAGAAAAGGTGGTTCCCGTCCGAGTCTCTATCTTGGGATAAGGTTGTGAATGCTATCATATAATACTAACTTGGAAGGTTAAATTCAAATTTAATTCAAGAAAATAATATGTCTATGCAATTTAATTCACATATATGCAAATAGGTTTCATACACGACCTATACTTAAGTCTAATAGCATTTTATGGCCTCTAATAATATGCCTAATCGCAACTATAGTTAAACATTCAAAGAGTGTTCAATTTCAGCTTACTTGTGCAACTTTAACACTTAAAACAATCTTGCACAAATAGGCAGTTTTACAAACAATTTCAGATTTAGGCCAAAACCAAATGAGTATTGTTTTTAAAACAAAATTTTAGCCATTTAGGGTCGGTATGACTCGTCATTAATTGTCGAGCCCTAACCTTAATGGCTATGTTTGTTTAGGGGTCAGTTTGAAAATACATAGGCGAAAGGACTATTTTTTAAAACGAATTTCACATAAGCACATAAATGCAAGCAAAGGCTGTCGCACGTAATTATAGATAGGAGCATGCGGATACATGAAAAATTGGAAGTGTTTAGGCTTTAGAAAAATACTTACATATATTCGTATAGTAGACCCCATTTACTTATACACCCCTATACACTATTAGTTTAATGTATAGGAGCTTTAAGTAGTAAAAATAATTTTAACACTCATAAGGCCACATTTCAAAATAGTTCTGGGCCTAGATCATTTTTGAAAATAGGGGCAGTCCTATCTTTTACAGAAACAGACCAGTTTACACAAACATTACACATTTCAGCCCCTGTTTAAGAGAACTTCGAGATTTAACATTTAGAAAACATGTTGTCGAGTGTTTAGATCTTAAAACCCATAAAGTAGTGTAACGTTCTATGGTTCTACTCACGACATGCAATTTTAAAAGAAGACCAGATGACTTAATTCTACTCAAAACATAATTTTAAAGAAGTGATGACTAATGTAACACATAGGAGAAAGGTTAGAAAGAGGCTTCTGGGTAGCCTAAGACGTAGCCCAATAGCTATGTCCCCTGTATTATGTAGTTTACAAGCATGGAGTCTTAATCAAATACACAAGCAGGGCAGTTTCTAAAGGGAGAGTAATCGGGAAAGAGTGATGGCCAGATTAGGTCATGTATGTGCACTAAATAGGGTCTGTTCATGCCTGAATGGTCAAGAGTAAGAGAAACCCTTATAGGGCACTTAGAAACTGAAAATTGAGGCCTGGTTTAGCCCCTAAGGTCGTCCTTATAGACTGTAAGGGAAAGGTTAGCAGGGGAAGGGTAAGGGAAGTATGAATTAAGAGCCTTTAAGTGACTAATACCAGTCCAGAACATCAAAGCCTCTTACATGAAGCCTCTTGCACTTATGAATGATGGTATGGTCCTTTCAGATTATCCTTGCAGCTTTAAACAAAGTTAAAGAGAACCAGGGAGTTCGTAGAGGCAATATAGGTAATAACAAAGAGCCTGCACAGCTTAGCAGAGATACTAACAGAGAAAAACATACAAAATAGGTGCAGATATTAGCAGAGAGGTGCAGATGTTAAGCAAAGATAGGGGTGCAGATATACCTTTAATCAGTGTGAAAGAAACAGAGAGAGAAAAAGCCAAGCAGGGTAAGCTTCCAGGAAGTAAACACAGAGCAGAGACAAGCCAAACACAGGAACTAGCAAATGATGTTACCACAAGAAAAACTCCTTCCAGTAGTCAAAAGAAGAGAGGGAGCTCTTTATAGAACAGTTTTCCTTTAAAGAAAGGGTTTGCATTGAGTTTCTTTCCTTTGTAGCTTTGTGTGTATGTGTGAATGTTCTCTAGAGTGAAGAATAGTACTAGTTTAAATAGGTGTGAGGGGTGAGGTTTTAGTTCAAACGGGCAGGAATTAATTAAGGAAAAGGAATATTGCCTCCTAAAACTAAAAGGATTCGCCTAGGTAATCTTTCCAAATATATCTCAATCAAAGCCCTAAACTTAAGGCAAATCAAGCCTTCTGATAAAAATAGTCCCTTTTCTTTACACATAATCAAGTCTAGGTTCACAAAATGTTTTAGGCTCGAAAATAACATTAACAGATTCACAAAATTCCAATAATCAATTTCCTTTCAAGGTTTCAATCAGAGATTCAAAGAGAACTGATTGGGATCCTTTAATCAAGTAGAGTTGATGACCATTCAAATTCTGAACATAAAGCAAGATAAAAACATGTATGAACACAAGAAAATTCACAATCTGCCCTAGGCTCTAAACTCTCAGGCTAAGCAAGGTTGATCTAAAATACAAGTCATGATTATACTTAACTCAAGCATATGTGACGAGACCAAATCAGTGTTAAAACTCGTGAAACAAACCGAGATTAACAATTTCATGAACCTTCACTATAGCTAATCAGTGAACAACAATCAATTATCTCAAGAACCAGAAAAGAATAGGCAAATTTAGGCATGTCATCACGCAAGTTAAAATTTAAGTGAAAAGGTTAGAGGTTACCCATTTTGATATCGGAGTCGGGTCAAATTGGCCCGTCTTAATCGAGTTTGCACGAGGGGTTTCTTACCCTTTTTTAGGTGAAAACACCGTTCAAAATACCATGAACCCCGTCGAAGGTCTTTCCCGGTGAGGATGACTCAGTCAACAAGGGTGAAGAATCGTCCTCGCCCAAATATTGTCAAAAGTATATGGGTTTTGTAGCGGGTGACGAGGGGAGTTCAGTGACACCATTTTCCCAAAATTTCATAGCCAAATTGACCGGAAAACGCTGCGACAGTGACGACTTAGGTTTTCATAGAGAGAGAAAATGAGAGGTCACGACGGCTGAGTGACGGAAGGCGAAATGAAATGGATTTTTAGGGTTTGGCGTGTGTTTGTATAATTAAAAAAGGAAAACATCATCCTGGTCATTGGATCAGTTGCGTGGACGGCTAGGATGTTGCCACGTAGGCGCTGAAGTGTAAAATTAAAGCCGATGTATGCAAATGTGTATATGTGTACATATATATGTATATATGTATATATTTGTGTATAAATAATGTATAATTAGCATAGTTTAGTATAAAATAGGTATAAAAATTGTATAAAATGGGTATAAAATCCTAAGTAAATTATGAAATTAATTTAAAGCATTAAAATTGCTAGGGGCGTATAAAAAGAGTATTTTAGGATTAAAAATAAATTGAGTAATTTTATTAAAAATAAAGGTAATTGCGGAATTTTAAAACGGAAGCGCACATCTTGTAAAAATGGCAACGGTTTGAGATGATGCTTTCAAAATGGCCTTGATTGTCAGGCTATTACGAGAATATAATTTGAAAGAATGGACAGAGCAAGAATAAACGCACGGTCGAGTGTAAAATTTGAAAACTATTGCTTTAAAAATAGGAGTGACAAAATTGGGTGCCAACACTAATAGTCTGGAGTGTGCTAACTTATTCTTGCAGGATTTTTAGAATCTTTTCGATGATGCCAAAAAGGAGAAGAAAGGACATGTTAGGATGTTTGTGACCCGACTCATCTATTTTTAATTTTTTTTCTCAAAATGTTTTTATGTTATTTGTCTAAGTAACTGTATGTATAGGTTCCTTGGCAACATGTATTTGTCGTCACCAAAAAGGAAGAATTTGTTGAGGTGATTGTTTTGAAAATTGACAAACAATGGACCTTGTGAAGAACCTAGCCCTTCAGAGAAGGCATGACTGATTGAAAAGATTATGGGTTGCAAATCCGTGTAGAACTAAGAAAGATAGTGTGTGCATATTTACTTATCCTAGTCAGCAAGAGAGGTTGTATCGACGTTGTCTCTTTGAAGTGTGAACAAGAGTTGGTGCGATGCAAGGAGTATATCATTGGAGATCTTCTCTTATCATAATTGAGAGGATTCCTAGTGAGATACTACTAGGTTTTATACAACCCATATAAAAGCAAATAATTGAGGCAGCCTTATTCATTCATTTACTATGAGAGCTGAGAGCAAAGAAAAGTTGATTCAGTAATTCTTGAGTGATTGAATGAAAGTTGATGACCATTGAAGAACTCAGAGCTTATTCAGTTATTAGTTTAGGTTCTTCATTATAGTTGTCATATTATTGTGCATCCAGTTGTTTTACCTATCTGCTTAGTCTGAGAAGCAATTGTAACAAGTGAACTTCTTGTTAACATTTTGTAAAAACTAGAGCTTAGCTTTGAGAGTGATTAGGGTCTAGAGTGTAGCCCCTTTATTACAGAGTTTGTAATCTAAAACCTGCTCATTGTGTTAGTTGAAGTGTTCTCAAAATCCCAGAGTGTGGGTCGTGATTTTTCCCCTTGAGCAAGAAGTTTTTCACGTAAGAACACCGTGTTCTTTATTTCAGTTTTTACTCTTTGTATTTGGTGTCTGTTGGGAATAGTTAGCACAAGAACTAGGTTCTTTTGATAAAGAGTCAAGTTCTTCAGCAAAAATTAAAGGACACTATTTAATATCCCCCTCCCCCTCTAGTGTCCTTTGTAGGTGCATAGATTATAACATTTACGTTATAATTTGGGATTGAATTTTAGGGTATATTGCCTATAGTGTTTGGTTTACTTGATTAGCTAACTCTAATCCTTGAATGGGTGTTGATGGAAATTAAATCGTATGGTGTAGATTGAACTTAGTTTGATATACTGCACTTGTTGGAGCTACGTTTAGATTCAAGGAGTAATCGAGATGAATTGATATACCCCTTTACTAAAAATAGTTTACTCACAAAAGCCTGCTTACAAAGCATTTGATAAAATGTCTTAAAGAGCTATTATGTGCTTGATTGGAGCGAGAGACTGCATATTAGCTAAATCTCATTCTAGTTATCGTTCAAAAGTTTATCATGGAGTATACACATTTATGTTCATATTTTGTTATGTTTAAGTGATATAATATATCAAGTTTTCATGGATTAAACAATTATCTTAATTATATTGAATAATCCTTCATATATTCATGTCATGTTTTACTCAAGACTATTATGGTTTATGTTCATGGATTATGTTCAAGGAATTTAATGGAGCTTAAAGTGGTCAAGTAAATTTTTATAGAAATATTTTGAGAGTTACCTTGAGATTCTTAGAAGAGTTTCATGACATTTAGTGGTTAATGTTGACAACGAAACTACTCGTGCAAGAGTAGGAGTTATGATAAGATTGGCTGACATGGCCAAGGCACAAAATGCAGAGCATGCTACCACCCGATACTGTGTGGCGCGACCGGGAAGGGGCCTATCCGATCAGGCGAGGATCGAACCTGTGTCGATCACACGGTGACGTTATGGAATCATGTTATGTCAGAGTTAATTGGTACTCCTTAGAAGAGTAAATAAACTATATTTATATATAATTAAAGTTCAAAATTTTATTGTTCCATGATATTTTAGTTTTCTTTAAATGTTTTATGTTCTCATGGTTTTAATGAATTATGTGCATTTCAAGTTTCTTTTAAATATCTCATTCCCACTTTAGTGGGGGGGGGGGGTCGCTGAGACTCATTGAGTACCCTCGTGGTGTACTGACGTTCTCTTTTAGGAACCTATATTGTCCTATGGTACAACGTAGGTACCAATGTTGCAAATACGCAGGCAACATGCTAGGATTTTTCCTCACTTCCAGTGCTATTGGCGAGCTCCGCTTTTGTTCGTGGTGTACTTTCTTTTCGAGTCATCTTTATTTAGTTATTTATTGTGTTGTGAACTAGCTAAGAAACTCATGTCCTGCGCAGTGCGTCAGTTTATCAGTAGAGGCTTCATAGATTGTCTAGTATTTTGGGTTTGTGGTCCAGTCTTGCATTGTTTTGCACGGAACTGTAATTTGACCATGATATTTTCAAGGATAATATTTTCATAAGAGTATTATTATTAGTTTCCTGAATGTTTATGTTGAAGATAATTATTTAAGTTGCATGTATTGTCAGGGTTAAGACAGGATAGATAAGTACAAGAGGTTCGCTCGGTCAAGCTTAGGTATCAGGTGCCGGCCACAGCTTGTTCAGAAAATGGGTCGTGACAAACTTGGTATCAGAGCATCATATTTTAGAGAGTCCTAGAGATCTATGAAGCCGTGTCAATAGAGTCTTGTTTATGGGTATGAAGCACGCCATACTTATGAACGAGAGGCTGCGGACATTTAAGAAAAGTCTCTTCTTCTTCTCACTCTAGATCATGCAATAAAGATTTACTTTAAGAAAATTTCTAATGTATTCATTTTCCTGAATTCACAAAAATGGCTCGTAGTCGAAGCTCTATCAACAACGATCAAGATCCTATTGAAGAAACTATTGCATCTATGGTGAGTCAGAAGAGAACTAAGAAAAGTAAGAAGGGTAGATCTTCTAAGAAAGCTCCAGTGCCCTAGGTTGAACAAGAGGAAGCTATGGAGCAGGTTGAGCATTATAAGAAAGCTACTCATGATTATATGCCACCCTCAGAAGCAGTTCCGGCTCTGATGGTTATACCTCCAGAGGTGGGGCATGTGCTTAACGTTGTTGGCAGTACTATGGATATGTTTCAGGCTTTCATGGCCAACTAGAGCTAGAGGAGGCAGAACAGTTCTGAGCTATCCATGATGGATAAGTTTATCAAGTTAAAACCTCAATTGTTTCATGGTAACAAAGTTGATGAAGACCCCATGCTATGGTTAGAGGGTTTCCAGAAACCCATATGGGTTATGAAAGTATTTAATAATAATGTTGTTAAATTGGCTGCCTTCCAGCTCAGGGATGTAGCTGGATCCTGGATGTGGGATAGAGAAAGAGTTGAAAAAGATGGTCTGCCTATATAGAAAGAATTTGAAGAGACATTTATAGCTAACTTCATACCATAAGAAAATAAGGAAGCTAAAGCTACACAATTCGAGCAGCTCAAGCAAGGGAGTAAAAGTGCACCAGAGTGTCACATGAAATTCATCAGTTTGGCTAAGTATGCTCCAGACATGGTCAAGACAGATAGAGCAAAGATTAGTAGGTTTGTCAATGGTTTGGGTAGTCACATCAAGGACACCACAGCAGCTGTAACAGTAGGAATGACAACTTTCTCTTCAATTGTGGAATTTGCTAAGAACTTGGAAAGAGACAAACAACAAAAGAGGGAAGAAAAGGAGCACAATAAGAAGGCTCACACAAACGGGTGGGTATAGTAGTTCAGCCAGCGGACCAGGAAGAGGTTCCTTCTGTAAGGGGTCAGTTGTACCAGCATAGCCCACTCATTATTCAGTTGATGAGTTATCTTTCAAAAAGATAGAGCTATGGGAATCAATCCCTCCAGAATCAGAATTTCAAGGCACATGTCTCTCAGAGTCAGAGCAACATTAGACAGTAGTTTCAGCAAAAAGATCCTTGCAATTTATGTGGGCGTGCATATTTAGGGTTGTGTATAATGGGTACCGGGGGTTGTTTCTATTGTCATAAAGAAGGACATTTCAAATTTTGAATGACCAAAGTTGCAGGAAAATTTTTGTAGGGCAGTAGCACGTTAAGCAGGTTCTTAAGCTACTATAGTCGCACCACCTCAAGCTCGTGGCCATCAGAATCAAGCTGAGAGAGGGCCAAGTAGAGGTTCGGGTTCAGCCAACCAGGGAGGGGGACGACCCCTGCTACACTTGATCGTCAGAGTGCTGAGGCATCTCCAGCAATTGTTACAGGTATACTTAGAGTTTGTTCACAGAATGCATATGTCTTGATTGATCCAGGTTCTATATAATCTTATGTCAGTCCGTATTTTGCTATGAGTCTCGAGTTAGAACCTGAACAATTAAACGAGTCCTTCTTAGTATCTACTCCAGTTGGTGAGCCGATGAAAGCAACTAGAGTTTAAGAGTTGCTCAATTTTAGTCCAAGGTCGTAATACTACAGCCGAGCTCATATAGTTAGAAATGGTGGACTTATATGTGATCATGGGTATGGACTGGCTATCTTCCTGCCATGCCACATTGAATTGTCGTTCCAAGATAGTTAGATTCCAGTTTCCAAATGAAGAAGTCCTAAAATGGAAAGGTAGTTCAGCATCGCCTGTAAGTAAATTTTTCTTACCTTAAGGTGCAAAAGATGATAAGTAAAGGGTATGTTGCCTATTTCGCTCATATTATTAATGCAAAATCAGAGGCACCAACTCTCCAGTTTGTGCCAATTGTTAGGGAATTTCCAGATGTTCTCACATATGACCTTCGCGGACTTCCTCCAGAAAGAATCATAGATTTCGGTATTGACCTCGTTCCAGGCACTTAGCCCATATTTATTCCTCAATACATAATGGCTCTAGCATAACTTAAAGAATTTAAAGAGCAGTTGAAAGATCTTCTTGACAAGGACTTCATTAGGCCGAGTGTGTCATCGTAGGGTGCCCCGGTCCTGTTTGTCAAGAAGAAAGATGGGTCTCTCAGAATGTGTATCGACTATCAGCAAATGAACAGAGTCACAATTAAAAAAAAAGTATCTTGTGCCTAGAATTGATGATTTATTTGACCAACTTCAGGGTGCAAATTACTTCGCAAAGATAGACTTGAGGTAGGGGTGTCACTAGTCGAGAATTAGAGAAGAAGATATCCCTAAAACAACCTTCAGGACTCTTTACGGGCACTATGAATTTCTAGCGATGTCCTTCAGGTTGACAAATGCACTAGCAACATTCATAGACCTGATGTACAGAATCTTCAAGTCGTACTTAGATACCTTTATTATTGTGTTTATAGATGATATTTTAGTATATTCTAAAAATAAGGAAGACCATGCAGAGTACCTTAGGATAACATTGCAGACACTAAAGGAGAATCAGCTTTATGCCAAGTTTTTTAAGTGTGAGTTTTTGCTTCAGTCAGTGGCATTCTTAGGCCACGTGATATCTAGCGAAGGAATTAAAGCAGATCCTTAGAAGATAGAAGCGGTTAAGAATTGACCAAGGCCGGCAACACCGACCGAAATCCAAAGTTTCTTGGGTTTGGCAGGCTACTACAGGAAATTTATAGAGGGCTTTTCTTCACTTGTAGCACCATTGACAAGCTGACTCAGAAAGCAATTAAATTTCAGTGGTCAGATACGTGCGGGCAAAGCCTTAGGAATTGAAAAAGAGGTTGACTACTGCACCTGTGTTAACGTTCCCGACAAGTTTGGATGGATTCATGATGTATTGTGATGCCTCCAGAGCAGGGCTTAGTTGTGTTCTCATGCAAGAAGGAAGGGTTGTTGCCTATACTTCTAGGCAGTTGAAAAACCACGAGAAGAACTATCCTACTCACGACTTAGAGCTTGCAGTGATGGTATTTGCTTTTAAAATAAGGAGACACTACTTGTACGGTGAGCGTTCTGATATATTCAGACCTTAAGGGTATCCAGTACATTTTCAAGCAAAATGAGCTAAATTTGAGCCAGAGAAGGTGGCTCGAGCTGTTAAGAATTATGACATTAATATCCTTTACCATCCGAAAAAAGCTAATGTTGTAGCAAACGCACTCAGCAGAAAGTCAATGGGTGTCTTAGCTCATTTATCAGTTCAGAGGAGACCGTTAGGCCGAGAAATGCAAAAGCTAGCAAATGACAGGATTAGGGTTGTTCATTTTTCGATTTAAACCGATATAACGAGCTGATAAAAAGTTATTGGATTATTGGTATTGGGTTATTGGGTTATCGATTATTTAACAGTTTACAAAATCTTTTTATTGGGTTATCGGTTTTGCACATTTTCTTATTGGTTAAACCGATAACCCAATAAGGTTTTTAAATTTACTATGTTGCGCTTGTATATAAAAGTAGTATACTTATTTGCTCTTAGTTGGACCTTAAAAAATTCAAATCCTAATCTTCTTTTACTTGTGTAGCTTTCAACTCACCTCCTCCTTTTCAAACATCGATTTACTATTTCAATTCTCACTTCCTCCATTTTAAACATCAATTTATTGTTTCAATCCTCACTTCCTCCATTAGTTTTTAGAACAATAAAGCATATTTGAATCTACTGTTAGTTACTTATTTAAATATGACGAATGCTTTAAGTAGTATTTGAATCCGCTATGAAAATGAAGCCGGTTTTGTATTGGATGCAATCGTTTAAGAGGTGATTATTTTACAATTGTTAGGCCTTAGTTTCTTAATGGTTAAACCGAAAACCGAACCGATAAGAACTTAAAACCGATAATCCAAAAATCGATAACCGATACCTTATTGGTTCGGTTATTGGTTTAGCACTTTTAAAAACTGAAAACCGATAGTCTAAATCGATAAGGTCCAAAATCGAACCGAACCGACCGATAAACACCCCTAGACAGGATCGATGAGACAGAAGGAAGAGATGTGGTTTCTTATCACTCAGCACGTTCATCAGTAGTTGTACATGTTAAGGCTAAGCAAGATGAGGATCTATACCTGATGAAAATAAAAGATGGAGTTAGAATAAAGAAATTATTGTTTTCACTCTTGGAAGCGATGGAGTTTTGAAACTGAATGGCAGGTTATGTGTACCAGATGTAGATGATCTCAGAAAATCCATCATCGAAGAAGCTCACAGCTCGAGATACTCTGTTCACCCAGGTGCTACCAAAATGTATCAGGATTTGAATGATTGTATTGGTGGAAAGGCATGAAGAAGCAAGTGGCAGATCAGGTGGCTAAATGTCTAAATTGTCAGCAAGTCAAGGCAGAGCATCATAGGCTAGGTGATCAACTTCAGGATATAGAGATACCATAATGGAAATGGGAGGAAAGCATGGACTTTGTGGTAGGCTTGCCTTGAACGTACAGTAAACATGATTCAATTTGGGTGATTGTAGATAGACTCACAAAGTTAGCTCACTTTCCACCAGTGAAGACGACAGAAACTGTGGAACAGTATGCTCAGTTGTATATTAAGGAAATTATTAAGTTGCATGGCACCCAAATCTCGATCATTTCTGACAGAAGTCCTCAATTCACAACCCATTTTTGGCAAGCTTTTTAGAAAAGGTTGGGAACCAACGTCAACTTGAGCACCGCTTTCCATCCGCAGACTAATAGTCAGGCAGAAAGGACCATTCAGACCTTCAAGGATCTGTTGCGAGCTTGTGTTATAGATTTTGGAGATAATTTGGATGACCACCTGCCACTCATTGAGTTTGCTTACAATAACAGCTCTCAGGCTAGTATTAGGATGGCTCCGTATGAGGCGCTATATGGGCGTAGATGTAGATCTCCAGTGGATTGGTTCGAACCAGTAGAGGTGTCGTTACTTGGTCCAGAGTTTGTTTATGAGGCTTTAAAGAAAGTCCAGTTAATCATAGAAAGGCTAAAAGCAGCTCAGAGTTATCAAAAGTCTTATTCTGACAAGAGGCACCGAGACTTAGAGTTTAATATAGGTGATATGGTATTCCTAAAGTGTCACCAATGAAAGGAGTCATGAGGTTTGATATGAAGGGAAAACTTAGTCCTAGATTTGTCGGACCTATTTGAAATTTTGAGCAAGAAAGGTAAAGTGGCTTATGAGTTAGCTTTGCCAGTTGAGTTGTCTTCAATCCATCATGTTTTCCACGTTTTTATGCTCAGAAAGTACATCCATGATGAGTCACATGTTATACCGGCCAACACTATAGAAATTAATAAAGTCTTGGCTAACGAAGAGGTACCAACTCAGATTCTTGATAGGCAAGTTAGAAAGTTAAGAAAAAAGGATATAGCTTCGATGAAAGTATTGTGGCATAACCATAACTCAGAATAGGCTATATGGGGAAGCAGAGAAAGATGTGAAGGAAAGATATCCTCATCTATTTGAGGAGAAAGGTATGTGAACTTTAAAGGTTTAGCTTGTATTTAAGTTTTTCTTGTTAATTATGAGTTATCATGTGATTTAGCTCATTGCCGGAGTATAATTAATTTGCTAGTGTGATTTAGCTCCTTGTCGGAGTATGTTTGATTTATTATTGAGATTTAGCTCCTTCCCGGAGCATGTTTCCTTTATTATTGAGATCTGTCTCCTTGCCGGAGTGGTAGTGATAATTTTGAGCTATTATTGGTGCATGGCCTATTATGGTGTATTGGCTGTTGTTGGTATAGTAGTGGTATTTGTGACAGTGATATTTTTTTTAAATAGTCCAGTTACAAGGGAGACTGCCAAAAATTTTAAGAAATGTAACACTTAGCCAAATTTTAAAACATTAGGCTAGGTGGTGGAATGGGAAAGTGGCCTAGGAGTGAGGAATAAGAATCATTCGAGGACGAATGATTTTAAGGGGGAAAGAATGTAATATTTCGCAAAATTCCTAAGTTGTAGGACCACTATCAATATAGGAAATAAACTCAATAAGCTTATTTGGTGTGCCATGAGGGCTAGAAGATAAATTGTATCATAAAAATAAGATACAAAAATGATGGCCAACATATCAATACTATTCTAGTTATGTAAAGTATAAAAATAGTTGTCTGGAAACAAAGTCACGTTATTGGACTTCTAGTGTACAAGAATTAAATTGGCTTGGTGGGACACCACATGGTCTACGTGACAAAATTTACTTAGGAGTAAAATAGGCAAAAAGCCTAGCTACCTTAGAAAATGTACAGAGAGGCCAAACAAAACCTTTCTTGGTCCTTTCCTTATCGAACAGTCCTGAGATTTCCTCAATTGTTATTTACTTATCTGGGACTAATTGTACTACACGAGCAAGCTGGAATTCAGGAAAATAGAACTCCAATTGTCAGTAAGTTTCCCAATTTTTTTTATTGTCCCTTCACTCATGTACCTATCATAACCTGTGTTCAGCATATCAATGGTGGTTAAGATAGTTGACCGTCCAGTATGATTCAAGTAGATATTTATTTACGTTATAATTTAGGACTAAATTTTGGGGTATATTGACCATAGTGTTTGGTTTACTTGAACAACTAACTTTAATCCCTGAATGGGTGTTGATGGAAATTAAATCGTATGGTGTAGATTGAACCTAGTTGGATATACTACACTTGTTGGAGCTATGTTTAGACTCGAGGAGCAATCGAGGTGAGTTGATATACCCCTTTACTAAAGAAGTTTTACTCACAAAAGCCCGCTTATAAAGTGTTTGATAAAATACTTTAAAGAGCTAAGATGTGCTTAATTGGAGTGAGAGAGTGCATATTAGCTAAATCTTATTCTAGGTAACTTTAATCCCTGAATGGGTGTTGATGGAAATTAAATCGTATGGTGTAGATTGAACCTAGTTGGATGTACTACACTCGTTGGAGCTATGTTTAGACTCGAGGAGCAATCGAGGTGAGTTGATATACCCCTTTTCTAAAGAAGTTTTACTCACAAAAGCCCGCTTATAAAGTGTTTGATAAAATGCCTTAAAGAGCTAATATATGCTTAATTTGAGCGAAAGAGTGCATACTAGCTAAATCTCATTCTAGTTAACTTCACTCCCTAAATGGGTGTTGATGGAAATTAAATTGTATGGTGTAAATTGAACCTAGTTGAATATACTACACTCGTTGGAGCTACATTTAGACTCGAGGAGCAATCGATGTGAGTTGATATAACCCTTTACTAAAGAGGTTTTACTCACAAAAGTCCGCTTACAAAGTGTTTGATAAAATACCTTAAAGAGTTAATATGTACTTAATTGGAGCGAGAGAGTGAATATTAGCTAAACCTCGTTCTAGTTAACTTTATTCCCTAAATGGGTGTTGATGGAAATTAAATCATATGGTGTAGATTGAACCTAGTTGGATATGCTACACTCGTTGGAGCTAAGTTGAGACTCAAGGGGTAATCGAGATGAGTTGATATAACCCTTTACTAAAGAGGTTTTACTCACAAAAGTCGGCTTACAAAGTGTTTGATAAAATGCCTTAAAGAGCTAATATGTGTTTAATTGGAGCGAGCGAGTGCATATTAGCTAAACCTCATTCTAGTTATCGTTCAAGAGTTTATCATGGAGTATATACATTTATGCTCATATTTTATTATGTTTAATTTACGTGATATTATATATCAAGTTTTCATGGATTAAAGAATTATTTGAACTATATTGAATAATCCCTTCATATATATTGTTATGGTTTATGTTCATGGATTATGTTCAAAGAATTTATTGGAGCTTAAAGTGGTCAAGTAAAGCTTTATGGAAATATTTTAGGAGTTACCTTAAGATTCTGAAAAGGGTTTCGTGACCTTTAGTGGTTAATGTTGACCACGAAACTACTCGTGCCAGAGTAGGAGTTTATGATAAGATTGTCTGACATGGCCAAGGCATAAAACGCACAGCATGCTATCACCTTAAATTGTGTGGCGCCACCGAGAAGGGGCCTATTCGATTAGGAGGGGATCAAATCCATGTCGATCACACGGTGATTTTATGAATTATGTTATGTCAGAGTTACATGGTACTCCCTAGAAAAGAAAATAAACTATATTTTATTTATAATTAAAGTTCACAATTTTATTGTTTCAAGATATTTTAGTTTTCTTTAAATATTTTATATTCTCATGGTTTTAATGAATTATGTGCATTTCAAAAATAAGTTTCTTTTAAATGTCTCGTTACCGCTTTAGTGGTAGCTGTTGAGACCCACAAAGTACCATCGTGGTGTACTGACGTTCTCTTTTGGGAACCTATGTCTCCTATGGCGCAACGTAGTGCAAGGGACAAGCTAGGATTTCCCCCTCACTTCCAGTGCTATTGGTGAGCTTCACTTTTATTCATGGAGTAATTTCTTTTTGAGTCAGCCTTATTTAGTTATTTATTACGTTGTGAACTAGCTAGGAAGCTCATGTTCTGCACAGTACGTCATTTTATCAATAGAGGCTTCATAGACAATCTAATATTTTGGGTTGTGGTCCAGTGTTGCATTATTTTGCAGTGAAATATAATTTGACTGTGATATTTTCAAGGATAATATTTTCATAAGAGTGTTATTATTAATTTCCTGAATGTTCATGTTGAAGAGGATTGTTTAAGTTGCATTTATTCTCAGGGTTAAGACAGGATAGATAAGTACAGGAGGTTTGCTCGGTAAAGCTTAGGTACCGGGTGTCAGTCACAGCTCGTTCAGAAAACGGATCGTCACAGTAGCCATGGTGGTGATTCCATGGCGACACATCAGCATAAGTAGCATCGGCAGTGACGATGGTAATGCGATGAGGAATGTGGTGAGTTTTTTAGAACTATAGTGGAGGTGATTGGTGGCGTAGAGGCCAGTTTGGTGGCAGCGCATTGCAGGCAGCGGGCAGCAGTGGCGATGCAATGCACATCAAGGCTATGTTCTTGATGTATTGGTGAGACAAAAATTCAATCTTTTTTTCTACTTAATTTGGATCATGACTAGTTGGTAAAAGTAGTGTCGTTTAGGATGCTTATTTACATAAATATGTTTGGTTCAATAAAAGAAATATTCATATCTGTTTTTACTTACAATTTCAATCACTAATGTTGGTGTTTGGTTTGAAGTGTGCAAATGGTATATGTATGTGTATGTACAAGTTCATATGCTTCTAAATTGAAACTGTTCGTAGGAACTAACTAGTGTAGTGTAAACTAGAAGCATTGTATCTTGTCAAGCCATTGAACTATAAAGATTGTAAGAAGTCGCATTTTGTCGTTCCACAGTTTCAAGCATAAATGGTTTATGTAGTCTGTTTATCTTTGTGAGATGTGGTTTTGGGAAGTCATTCTCATGCTTGAACATGAACTTGTATGTCTATAAGTAAGTATTAGGTGTTGATTCTCAGTGATCAAGCATGAATCTTGCCTTTGTATTTCTATTACGTTTACTTTCAGACTGCCATTAGCTCAATAGGTTTAACCGTGATAGGTTTGATGTTTAGCAAATTCTTGATGTAAATAATATTTTATCGGTATTTTAAGCATGAGTATGTAAATGCCTCAGATATTGTTAACACATTCCTGCTAAGGCCTTATGGTTTTCTAGCAGAAGTATGTGAGGAAGTGTGGTTTGTGTTTAGGTATATGATGGGAGAAGTAACATATCAAATCAGTTTTTCAATTAAATGATGTGTTTGATTTTTGTCTAAGATATTTCACCCTTTTCAGAGTTAAGTTTTGGGCTGCTTTACATAGGCTGGAGAGTTCAAATGGCCATCTTGGCCATTTTTTAACTCAAATAAGTTTTTGGACTTGCTATTAGTATCAAAATTGTACTTTAGCAAGTCCAAGCCATTGTTTTGGGCTAGATTGTTAGGATATTGGGCTGTCCAGATCCAATAGCATTGGACAGAAAGGTTGATAGGCCGGAAATAATTTAGGCGGTATGAAATAGTTAGTTTTGGGTTGGACTTTAGTAAGTCTGGCCCCTTGAAATGAAAATTTTGAAATTTGAAAACAAATTTAAAAAAAAAAGAAAAAGAAAGAGAGAGTAAAAACTCTAGGAATAGGAAGCAGCTACTCTTTAAAGGTTAGTGAGAAACATAGCATAGAATAGGTAAAGTCTGATTTTGCATAAATGGCTTAGGATTTTTCACATAACAGCCATTTTTTCCCTTTTTTACCCTCCCCCCCCCCCCCCCCACAATTTTTTTCTCTCTTTCTTAGACCAGCTATATTGTATGGGGTAGAGTATTGGCCAGTCAAGAACTCACACATTCAAAAGACGAACGTGGTAGAAATGAGAATGCTTAGATGGATTTGTGGGCACACTAGGATGGATAAGATTAGAAATAAAGTCATTCGTGACAAGGTAGGTATGGCCTCAGTGGCTAAGAAGATACGAAAAGCAAGGTTGTGATGGTTCAGACACGTGAGAATGAGGAGTACGGATGCTCCGGTAAGGAGGTGTGAGAGGCTGGCAATGCTGCGTCTACGGAGAGGTAGAGATAGACTGAAGAAAAATTGGGTCGAGGTGATAAATAGGACATGGCCCAAATCCAGATCACCAAGGACATGACCCTAGATATGAGAGCATGAAGGTCGAGAATTAGGGTAGAAGGTTATATAGTAGTCGAGTGTTTTTCTCTTATTAGATATAGTATTATGTATATGTAGACGATTTCTATCTTAGTCTTCGCCTTTATAGCTACTGTTGTTATTTGTTTATTTTGGATATGCTTTAGCTTTATCATTCTCTTAAGCATGATATTTCTAGCTTGATTTTCTAAAGTATTTTCTAAAATGTATTTCCTAACCGAGAGTCTATCGAAAACAGCTTCTCCACCTTGGTGGGGGTAAGATTTGCATACATCTCACCTCCCCAGACCCCATTTGTGAGATAAACTGGGTATGTTGTTGTTGTTGTTGTTGTAACTACACACCAACCCATCTGAAAAAAGAAGAAAGCATTGAATGTTAGTAAAAAGAATAGAGAGGAAAAAAATTACTAAGAGTCTTGGATTTTATGGGTGAAAGAGACTTTCAAGTCTATTAAATAAGAAATGAGACATTGTCTTTATGAATTGGGTGAGAAGAATACATTTAGGATTAGTACTAATGACTAATATTTTAATAGCCACCAAATTTTTTTTATTTGCACAAAGCCTTCCACGTACTCATCTCCCCTCCCCAGCCACCCACCCCCCATCAGCCCCCCCCCCCACACCATTAGTCCCCCACCCCTCCGCCCATCACCACTCCTCCACCACTCTCCACCGCCACCTTATACCACTCACAACCACCTTCTACCACCCACCACCACGTTCTATCACCCTACACCACTCACCGCTACCTCCTACCACCCACCACAACCTTCTACCACCCTCCACCACCCACCGCCCTCCACCACTCTAATAAAAGGATGTCTACACATCAGTCGAGATGTATATATATATATATAATAATATGTGTACACATCCATCGAAATGTGATATATATGTACACATCTGACGAGATGTGTACACATTTTTTTCAGACGTGAAAACATCTGCAAAATTATTTAAATATATAGAAAATATATTTACACATCCGAAAAGATGTGTAAAATGACTAGAATTCAAAAAACATAAAGAATGAAACGAAGACGAAGGAGAAAATGGAGAACGAAAAAAATCAAAATGAATAACAAAGAAGAAAAAGAAAACGGAGACGGAGAAGAAGAATGAAAAGTAACAAGGATGGTGATCAAATGAAATTTGAAAAGAAATCTAGAAGAAAGAAGAAAAGAGAGAAATAAAAGATTGAAATGATTTGAATAGGGGAGAGAGTGAAAGTAGGTGGGAATGAGGGAAAATGAAATATCTTATTTTTTTTTTGAATTGTGTGGTGTTTTTGTAAATTTCAGAATTTTTTCTCCTACCCACAAATTTTAAATGTTAAAATTCGGCCCTCGCTTAAGTTAATTAAATATTGACTTAGTCAATGTCCCATTTTCTTATTTGGAAACTTGGGAGGTCTCTTGACCTCTTTTTTCACAAGAGTCTTCAGTGAAGGTTTAGCGCAAAAAGACAACATAAAAAATAGTCTTTTGGAATTAAATCTTTAAGGGTAGAAGAAGAGTAAAGGAGTCGAGACTGGGATGTTTTCTTAGTTGCTGTGTGTGGGCTGTTCTTGAGTTGTTTGCTTTACTTGGTTCCTTCATAAATTGCTTGAAATAACTTTTACATAATAGGTAAACACAAATCACCTCTTGTATTTTTTGTTGTCAATTATAAATCTCAAGCATGTTTAAAAGCTCAAATATTATCTTATTTGTTATGTATGCTAGTCCTTTGATAAAGTGGTTGTCATGTTATAGTTAGCATGTTAGTTACATTATATACATCTTTTTTTTTCTTTGAGCTAAATATGCAAATTACAAAAAGACAAAGTAAAATATGCCTTGACACACAAATGAGAGTGTAAATTATAAGCTCTTTGCAAATCTGTTATGAGAAATTTTAACATAATGGAAATCTGAACATTTTTAAAGCAACAGAATGTTTGAAACATTTTCTATAAAGGGCTGGACAAAATCGAAATAAATAAAAAAAAGTGAGATATGAATGTAAAGAATTTTAAGAACTTGGAATTTTAATTTTTAAAATCACTAAACATGAGAACAAATTGCAACAGAGGAAAATAAGACATTTAGTGCAAATCTCTAACAAACAAAACTGCTCGTGCATGTTTTCAGCTAAAATGAGGCATAACAGAAAAATAAAAAGGGATTTTTACATATATATACAAAATTACACCCTAAATTACAAAAAAAAAAATAGCAATATTTGTCAATTTACAAGCCATAGCAATATTTTTTTGTAGCATAATACACAAGATAAATCATAATTTTCCAAACAAATCCTAATTTCAACCCCAAAACCCTGCCTCCCCCCTGCGACTTGTACAGCAACAAACACCACCATACGCCACCAGCGGGCAACCACCAGCAAACACCGGAAAACACCGTCATCATCGCCTCTATTCTGTTTCAAATTCCGACGGGACTGAGAAGTCATCTTACTTTCGAAGTTTCGTCGTCGTCTTCGTCACCGGGATAGTTGAGGCGGAAGTGTTTTTGAGCGGAGGATCTGGTGGCGGAAGTGTTTTTGAGCGGCGGATCTGGTGTCTTAGTGACGCCACTGCGTCTGTCATCGAAAAACCAAGTCGGTGTCGCATCAACCTCTGATGCTACACATTTCATGTACTTCCTTGCCAATTGTACTGATGAAAGCCTGATCTGCAGAAGAAAAGCTTGTGTTTATGTTAATAGGCCTTGAGAAAGAAGATTTTTTGAAACAGCATCATTTTCTGTTATTTAGATTTGTTTCATTTTTGTTCCATTTCTGTTTCTTTAAAATTATTCAGAGTTCGTTTCTGTTTCCATTCCTGTTTGTACGGATTTGTCAGATTAATAAATTTGAACTCTTGTTTCTATTGCTCACGACTGATGGCGTTGAAATAATATGAAACGGTTTGAAACATTGTTGAAACATTGAAACAGTTGTTGCAACAGTTTGATACATCTGAAACGACATTGAAACAATCTGAAATAACTGTTGAAACAGTCTGATCAGTCTAAAAACGGGAGTTGATACAGTTTAAAACAGTATGATACAGTCTGACGCAGGACTTGATATAGTTTAAAACAGTCTGATACAGTCTGAAATGGAGTAGATACAGTCTGAAACGAGACTTGATACAGTTTAAAACAGTCTGATATAGTCTGAAACAACATTGAAACACTATGATACGGTCTGAAACAGTCTGATACAGTCTGAAACGGGAGTTGATACAGTTTAAAATAGCCTGATACAATCTGAAATGGGAGTTGATACAGTTTAAAACAGTTAGATACAATGCTGAAATGAACCGAAACGGTGCAGAAACAGTTAGATACAGTTCTGCAGAAATAGTTGATACGATGCAGAAACAGTTGATACGGTGCAGAAATAGTTGATACAGTACAGAAATAGTGAGATTCAACGATATACATTAAGGATGGATGAGGAAAAGTGAAATCGGGGAAATGAGAGGAGTAAAAGTGAAATTGGGGGGAAATGGTGGGAGGAAAAGTAAAATATGGGAAAATGGGAGGAACAAAAGTGATAGTGGGGGAAATAGAAGGAAGAATGTAAGGGTTTGATATGTTATGTGAAAATATTGCTATGTTTTTGCTATGTTTGTAATTATCTTGTATTTTTTCTATATAGGTAATTTTATTAAAATGTTGCTATGTTTAGTAATTAAGCTCTAAAACTTGTACTTTTATGTAAAAAAATCTAAATAAAAAACTTGCAAATGCATTCCGAATGTAGGCCCTTTTAACTTATGACCACAAATGTTAACAATGAACAACTCATCTATCTATATTATTATAAAAGCACGAAGACCTTAATAAAATGTCATCCGACTTTTTTACCCTTTATTAATAGATTATACGATAGACAAAATTGTCATTTACTATTTTTAATATTTTATTTATTACATTTTTTTCTCCAAAATTTCATAGTTGATTCTTTATTTAATGTAGAGTCCAAGTATTAAAGATATCCTTTGGTTAATTAATTGTACAATTCTCGTTCGCTAAGAAAACGTATTCTTTTTTCATTATTGGTTGAAAATCAACTTCTTCATTACCCATATTTGAGAAGCTGGTTTAGTGTAAAACAAAAGTTTTTTTTAATTTATATTTACTAAGAAATCCTAAAGCCAACCAAAATCCGCTTTCGTAAGATAACCAAATATATTAGCTACATGGATTGAAATCTCAATAGGAGTCTATTCTTCAAGACATTAAAATATTTATTTTTGGTTCATAATACAAGTCTTCTATTTATGTAGTCCTATCATAATCAACAATACTACAATATATGACAAACCAAGAGAATATTAAGAACGACATTTTTTTTCTTTAATTTGAGACATGTCGTTTATTGTTTAATGTGGAAACTTTTTCTCTTGCTAATAATCATGTTTGATTTGCTTTCCAGGTTCATTTATTGCTTGGGAATTTGAAGACCAATGGAGATGATAACAAAGAGATAATATTGATGAACAAATCTTTGAGGATATGGTTAATTTTTAGAGGTTTTTTTAATTAAATCCTCTCAAAACCAAGCAACGTTTGATCTTATTAATATGATAAACTGACGGGTATCATCACTTTGTTTTACTTTTCTTTATGGTTTTGCTATTCTCCAAATTGTATTTGACTTGAACGTTAATTACTTTTATGGTATCATTATTGCTTAAATTGTTTTTTTTTCTTGTATTATAATTTGTGCATGAGGCGGATTGGTATACTATTCCCCCAAAATAATACTTTAGATCTATTTCTTCTTAAAAATATATAGAAGTTGTAATAATTGTCTTTTTTTCCCTCTATTGTTGTAGATCACTTCCCCGCTGCATCTCTTGAAGTAATTTGCATGAAAATCGTGTTCAACACAGACCACAGTATTTTGGCGGACTCGAGCTGAAATATATTGGCAACTCGCCACTTAAATGACAGTCGACTTGCTCACTCGCCGTTTGGCATAATTTTTTTTGGTTAAGTTTATGATTGTGATTTGTGAGTTCATAATTTGGTGCTATTTTATTCTATTTCATCTTATTGTTTAAGATTCATCATTGACGATATATGTATACTACTCACTAATGTTATACGTAGTTTTTATAATTATTATAGGTTTTAATATTAGTGAAGATTGTTCAAGCAGAAATTTAGATATGTCACATTGTTTATTGATGAGGTACCGTGACTCTTGAATAAATATATTTTCTATACTATAATTTTTTATATCGATTTATCTAAAAATTACTTTTGCATCTGTTCATGAGAATGTGCCTTTCTCAAAACTTAATTTTTTTCATTAATTTTTGCTTTCTTTTTTTTATTCAGTTTGAAACTGTTGTTCCTGATATGTTAGCTCCATGGTAATATTCTGAAACTCAGGAAAGTTAACTGCTAACTCACAGTCATGGATGTCCATGTAAATGTTTCTTTAAGATTTTTGGCTAAGCTAAGGTACGAAATTTAATATTTTCTTTGTGGTGAATTTAGGTATGTATGGATTACTTAGATAGTAAAAGTCTCTCCGTTTGTATTTTTTATTCCATCTTATAACTACTTTAAATTTTATAATCTAATCAATCTATGAAAACTTCCACAAGTGATTTCAATTTTTAAACTTTAATTGTCATGGCACATAACTACATTTATAAAATGAGCTCAATGATGCACCGCTAACCAGGCAACTTTAATGGGTTAGATACCAAATGCAAGTTGAAATATAGCAAATGGTCATGATTTCTTTTGATTTAATATAATTTATTATGTATCGATTCTATTGTTGATAAGTATATTCTTGAAAGATTGTCTCATGTTTTAATTGTCTGAAATTTTTAATGTTGCTAGGTTGGCAGAAAAATATTGGATTCGAGAGTACTCAGAAATAACAATATGGTAAATTTTATATTCTTTATAATTTAATTCTTGATATATGTAATTTCAATACATTTTAATATTTTGATTATGTTGTGAGAATGAATATGTTTATAAGATTTTACTAACCATAATAACATTGGTGATAATTCTACTATGTTTTTCATGTGGTTATTTAAGATCCAACATTGATTATTTGGCACATATTGATCACCAATAGACTCTACAATCTATTACTATCCTTATGCATCAGGCTATATCACAGGTTTTCAAATTTCAATACCAAGAAATAATGTTAAAGCAGACATGGATATTATGATTTCAATACTCACGGTACGAAGGAATTGAGTAGAGATTTAAATTGTTGTTGAACTATGATACAAATTTTGTATATTAATTAACATAAATACCAAAGTAAGCACATATGGTTGTACGATTTTTTCACCGGTTGATCAAACACTACTCCTATATAAAGCAAGTATTGGAACAAAGTCACAAATTCGATGAAAACTCACTAGAATTTAGAATGGATCCAAAGTCCAAGCCTTTAAAGATGATTAAACTAATTATTTTCATTTTATAAAGTAAATACACGCGCATCACACGTACACAGAGACTAGTTCCTTAAATAGATGTAAATACAAATAAGCCTTTTGTTCTAATTTCAAAAAATCAGTCATATTTCAAACTATTTTCAAATCAAAAAATGACAACAGTGTATGTATCTCGTTCTAAAAAATATTTTAACACTCATGACATGATTATCATCTGTAGGCTAATAACGCTTTAGAGTACTAAACCAAACAATTATTTGATTCTAGTGTAACCTATTTTAATTCAGATGATCACGAACGAGTGAAGTGCATGCACGAAGATATACAATTTAAGTTTATTACACTTCGTAAATATTGAATTAAGCAACATTAATTAAATAGTGAAGCAACATATGTAACCCAAAATTAAGCCGGAGTAAAAATTCGAGCTTAACCAAAAAATCAATCGACACTCATTTCAAGTCAGAAAATTTCGAATGGGTTAAGTGTCTACGCGATTTGACAAATAAAGTAAAGTCGAAAGATTTTGAATGGGTGAAATGTCTGGGCGATAATATTTGCTGAGCCTCTATTTGATTGAACCAAAATTGACTATATAAATCAAAGCGTATCAAAATAAATAAAAATAAAGGCACAACCCAACCAATAATTCAAAAAAAAAAGTCGAAATATGTCAAAATAAAGTAAATGTGCTTGAAACAGGACTCGAGAGTGCCTAACATCTTTCGAGAGTCAACCAAGATCTTTAAAACTCTAACGCATACTACTAACGAGTCATAAATGTTCTAAGGTACACCCATTGGGTAACTTGGTGCACCTTAACTTGTCAAGTGGCGACTTCGATAAAAATAATAAATTGTGTACCTTAAAAACATCGTCACTTCCTTAAATAGAAACCCTCTCCCTGGAAAGCGCCAATTCACAATAAAATACCATAAAACACTTAATCCCGAAACGCTCTTCATAATGCGGTAAAAAATGGGTGTGACACCCGTCAGAGTTTTCGCCCCAGTAATTAAAGTCTTACATAAACAGCTCCGGTAAGAAGTTTCTTGGAAATCGTCGGTTCTGTCTATTACAAAGGACTTGACAATCGCAGGAGCTTCCCTTTAGCGATCGCCTACAACTTTTTTTATCGGGGCTAATTGTATAAGACTTTTCTTATGGGGTTAGGATTGTGACAGAAGCTCAAGACGTGTCTATTTTATGCAGAAACTTCTGGACTCAAGGATTTCAATACTTTTAGCAGCCTAGACAACTGCCCAATAAATTAGAATTTTTTACATAAAGAGACAAGGAACCCAAAAAAATTATCAATACGGACCCTTTTATAATTTTTTCACGAAATGGCCCACTTGTATCATTTTTAGAAACAAAAGTTTCTACTTTAATACCCTATCTAAAAAAAAAACCTAGCCCCCAATTCTTTCCTCTATTCTCCGTCCCCTTCTTCTTCTTTAAAGAAAAAGCCCTAGCACCTCATTCCTACTTGCCACTGCTGCTCCTTACCCACCCTTCCACTGCATCTCCTCCGCCGTTGCTGTCGCCGTGTACCTCCACCACTACTTTTTTTTAATTGCTTTTTGAAGAATAATGAAGATTTTTTTAGGCAAACTCCGGCCAAAGCTTTGGTATGGGTTTGTTTATAATGTTCCTTTTTTCACTTTTTTTTCAAAAAATCCAACGAAATCTACTAGCTTTGTCAAAAAAATTTAAATGATTAAATATAGTATTTTTCTTGTAGGAATTTAAATCAATCTGGTATTATTTTTAATTTTTTTTATGTAAAGCTGCCTAAAACACTATATAAGATTTTTTTGTACGTGTTTATATAATTTTGATACATATTTTATTCAAGTCTATACACTTCTGTAAATGTGTATAAACTTGTATAAATTTGTATACGTGTGTATGTACAATGAATAAAGTTGTTTAAATTTTCATATTTCTGCATTATTATAGATGTTTGTATAAAGTTTCAGCTTTTTATATATATTTTTGTATTTCTCTCCTTGTATATGTATTTATCTATATATATTCATGTATAATTTATATTTTCGGTAGATTTGTGTGTATAACTTGTCCAAATAATGACATAGAAAAAACCGCAAAGAAAAAACTCCGGTAAACAAAAAAAGTAACTTTGGTGAAGAAATAAATCTGGTGATTTTAAATTTTTAGTCCCCGCCGGCTGGTCAATGGGTGGGGAGGAGGGAAGTGGTAGCTAGATTTTTTTCTTTTCTTTTGAAGTAGAGCCCTTATTTCAAAATTAAGGAATGTGCTATGTAAATCTATATCTATCTATATCTATTTATATGTATACTATATTAAAAGCACGAAGACCCTTAGAAATATTGATTGAACTTTTTACCCTTCATTAAAAATTCCACAATAGACAAAATCGTCATTTACTATTTTTTTATAATTTATTTATTAAATTTAAGGTTATAAAATAAATATTCCATATATTTGCATGAACGGTGCCGTATCCAACACCAAAGTAAGTGTACTTCTATCTTGAATCTTGAAGTTTCAAAGTATACTAATTCCAATAAAATTGTAATTACCTTTAATTTTGAATAAGTTCATTATTTTAGTCTTACAGTACTTATATTTGCCTTCGTAAGTACCTAACGTATTTGAATTCAACTGAACTTGTTCTTTGACTACAACTCTGATAGCCTGTTTGGCATTGCTTCTCCAAAGCCAAAAGTGCTTTTTTTTCAACAAAAGTACTTTTTTTAGAATTTTGAGGTGTTTGGCAACTTAAAAAAAGTACTTTTAGGTAGAAGCAGAAGCAGTTTTTCTGGTGTTGGGGAGAAGCTACAAATATCTGCTTCTTCCAAGAAGCAGAAGCAGAAGCAGTTTATTAATTTTTTCAAGACATAAATATCCTTACCAAGAATTCATATTTACCATATTATTCCTTATAAATTAACCATATCTCTCTCAATTATATTTTTCTTTTTCCTATTTTTTTCTACTACGTACTTTTACGAATCTTCTTCCTCTAGGACTAATTTTTATTTCTAGGTATTACTATCAACCGTATATAGGATGTCCTACTCTTTAAATCATCTTTTACAAACAAGTGATTACTAGAAATTCCTAATTCCGCTATCACTTTGATTTAACTATATTTTATGTTGTTCAATAGTTTAAATCTATATCTTTTACGTTATGTTTTACATTTAATTAAATAAATTTTCTAATTAAAGTCTTTTATGATAAATATTCAAAATAATTTTTTTATTTTTATTAATCCAAATGTAAAATGAACTTGGATGTCCTTTTCGTAATTTGATACTGAAAAGTACTTTTTGTAACGATTAACCAAACACAAATTATTTATCAAAAGTACTTCTCCAATGAGTTGTCCAAACACAAACTGCTTATTAGTCAAAAGTACTTATTTAAAAAGTACTTATGTCAAAAGTACTTCTCAAAATAAGCAGTTTTTGGCAGCAATCCTAAACAGGCTATGAGATTATCATCTAAACCTAAACCTTATCACTTTTTAACAGATAACTGGTAATTTTATCTGCCATGATTTAAGCAGATTGTAGAGATGCCTTATTTTTATCTTGCTAGAATTTGACCGAGTGAATGCAATAATCCTATGCAACTTATAGCATTTAGCATTTTTTTCAGTATCTTATTAATCATTTGAGAAACTGCAGAATTTGTATTTGCAAAAATACACAAGTAGTCAAAAATTATCAACGACATTCCTATTCATTATATTCTCCAACTCCAGTAGTCAAAATAGAATATTAGTCCAACCCTGTGGTGTATAACTGTGTTAAGATTTTCCTTATCTGAGCTCAACATTGGATGGTTGTGCAAATGTCAGACTTCAAACATGTGTAATGAAGTTGAGAATAACACTTAGCTAGTGTTTGGACATAGATTCCAAAATATTATTTGGAAATCTTGATTTGGCTGAGATTTGGTTTGAAGATGAAAATGTGTTTGGACATCAAATTTGGACCCAAATTTTACCATAATTTGAAAAGGATTTTTTACAAAAATATACAAATTTAAACACTTAATTACGAAAAAATAGCAATACTTTACAAATTACAAGCCATAGCAATATTTTTCCTAGCAAAATGGCAATGTATAAATAGTTCATTCCAACTCTCTTTACAGAAACTGAAACCCTTATTCCTTTCTCTCTGTTTTTTCTCTCTCTAGCTGCTTACAGTTTTTTAATCACTCTGCCTTCAATAACAAATCGGCAACTACTCAAAATCGTATCTTTTCTATTTCTATTTGTTTCTACACATCGTCCTCTGTTTTCGATCAAAAATTCTACAAAGCTGCTACCGTTTCTCCACTGTGTCGCGTCTGTTTCTGCTCTGTGTCGCGGCTGTTTCTCCTCTGTTTCGCATCCGTATATCCAGCGGTTCGCCTCTGTTTCTGCTTGCTGTTACCCGTCTTGTACAGTTTAAACAGATCAAAATCAAAACTTTACAATAGATATGGCACAGATACAAATTCTACTAAAACATAGTGGAAGATAGGACAAATTCGACAATTATATTGATTTTGTTGTTGATGCAATCGCGATAAATTCAGATTCAAACTTTCAAATACTTCGTGATACAGTTGCGAAGCAACTGAAGATTGATCTGACGAGAAAAATTGTTAAAATAAAGTATAAGGTAATGGAAAAAAGTCCGGGTTTAGAAATACACAATGACATGGGTGTTTTAGTGTATACAGGATTAAAAATAGAGAAAAAATGAATAGAAATGTATCCACTTTTTATCACACTCGAGGATATTGTTGAGGATCAAGGGTTCTGGAGTGATAGACAAAGCATAAGGAGTCGTGATACAGTGGGAGACTGTGTTGGTACTGACAGAAACAGTTGCACTATAGACGGGAACATTGATGATACGCTTATAAGTAGTGCTGAAACGGTAGAACTACTGATTTAAGGAACTTGTGATGAGCACGAGGTAGAAGAAGTTGCAGTAATTACCAATAGCATGCAAAACGAGATACTAGAGGACCAAGTCTACCTTAACAAAAAGACTGTAGTAATGGCCATGAAACGATTTGCAATACGAGAAAATGTTCAGTTTAAGGTTGAGAGATGAAGCGCAACAAGGTATTAAATCTCAGTATTTGTGTTTTGTATCAATTTATTTCACAGTATCATTGTATCTGTTTCTGTGTAACTGTATCATAAGTAGTCTAAGAAATGTTCTTGATATCAGCATATCTGCTATGTGTCTTTTGTGTATATGAATTTTTATATTTTAAATTTGTACCACACTGTGTGAGTTTTTTTCAAGCACAAACAGTTTGTATCTCAAATGTGTCATTTGTATCACTATTGTATCTGAAATGTGTATTTTGTTTCAAGCAATAACAATTTATATGTCAGATACAATATGTGAATTATGTATTACATTGTATCTGATCTATAACTCTACCATCTCTTATTATATCATACATGGGTGTTAGAAACTAAGTAAATCGTATTTGTATCATATTGTACAATTTTGTATCTGTTACTTAATTTCTGTAGCTTTCTGTATCATGTAACAGTTTTCTATATCATACTGTATCTGTAGCTACTGCCTGATATGCAAAAGAGAAAATTGCAAATGGAAATTTAGGGCATCCAACTTGAATTCATCAAGTTTGTTCAAAGTTAGAGAATTCACCAATGAACACATATGTTCATACAAAGAAAGAGTGTATGGGCAAGCGCAGCTTACATCACGAATGATTGGTATGATTGTCAAGGACAGGGTTGATGACCCAAAGTCGACCTACAAACCTAAAGAGATAATGGATGAAATGCAGAGGTGTTACGGTATACACATAGATTATATGAAGGCTTGGAGAGCAAAAGAAATGGCCATTGCAATGATATGAGGAGACCCAACTGAATCTTACAAGAAGCTGCCAAGTTACCTTTATATGTTAGAGCAAAGAAATCCAGGGTCAGTTGTTGCTTTGCATGCAAGTGAGGACCATTTGTTCAAGTACGTTTTTGTTGCTTTGAATGCTTCAATAAAGGGATTTCAACATTGCAAACCAATCGTAGTCATTGATGGTAGCTTCCTAAAAGCAGCGCACAAAGGAACATTCCTAGCGGCAAGTACATTAGATGCAGCAAGTAAATCGATTTCTAACGCTACCTGTTGTATCATACTGTTTCAACTGTTTGTATCATACTGTTTCAGCATCTCTCATTTGTTTCATACTGTTTCAGCTTTGTATCAAACTGTTTGAACTTTGTATCAAGATTTTTAAGACCATATATTTTATCTGTTTCATATATTTTATCTGTATCAGACTGTTTCACTTTTGTATCAAACTATTTCCAGCTTTTATATCAGGCTTTTTCAGACACATGGTTTATTTGTATCAGACTGCTTCAATTTTTGTATCAGACCGTTTGAACTCTGGTACAGACTTTTTAAAGCCATGTATTTTCTCTGTTTCATCATGTTTTATCTGTATCAGACTGTTTCACTTTGTATCAAAATATTTACAGCTTTTTGCTATCAGTTTCTTTGAGGACTATACTTTAGTGTTTAAGCTTTCTATTTGAATCAGACTGTTTCAATTTGTACTTGTGTGACACTGTTTCAAATATTTGTCTTACTGTTTCTTTCCATAGGGAGCATACTGTCCCTTGCATATGCAATTGTTGATTCAGAGAACGATGCCTCGTGGCAATGGTTCTTTGAGAAGTTCAAATATGCTTACGGTGAGAGAGAAAACATGTGTGTTGTGTCAGACCGTAACGAGAGCATAATTAAGTCTACTACAATCATATATCCTCAGGTCCCACACTATGCATGCATATGGCACTTGTGGAACAACCTTAAGACTAAGTTCAAGAAATGTGAAGAGAAGCTCCATGAGACATTCTTCAGTATGGCAAAGGCATACACCATACAGGAATTTGACACATACATGAACAGTGTGGAAAAAATGGATAAACATATCAAAGCATACTTGCTAAACGCTGGAGACCAGAAATGGTCAACGGTGCATTCAACAGTAAATAGGGGGTTTACAATGACATCAAACATTGCAGAATCCTTGAATGCGGTCAACAGGGATGCGCGTGATATGCCTGTAGTCGCATTTATGGAGTACATGCGCTCACTGATTGGGACTTGGACTGATTATTATAGGAAGAAAGCACATGAGACATTCACATCTCTTGGATTCAAGTACAACAAAATACTGGATGGATACAGAAGCACAGCTATGCAACTTAAGGTATTATAGAAACTGTTTCATTTCCACTGTATCTAAGTTCTTTTATCATGTATCTTCCTTGTATTTTCTGTTTAAAAAATGTATCATCATGTGTGTCGTAGATGCATTCAACAGGAAATGAAGCAGCTATCTATGATGGTGAAAAAATATTCATTGTTAATCTGAACGAACGGACATGCTGTTGTGGAAAATTTCAAATGGAAGAACTGCCATGTGTGCATGCTTTGGCTATTCTAAAATACAAAGGCTTGGAAGAAGAAGATTACAGCTGTAACTACTACTCAACAAAGTCCCTGGTAAAGACATACGAGTTCCATGTTAATCCAATACCAGATGAAAGCAGATGGAAGATTCCACCATTTGTTTCAGAAATTGAACTACTCCCGCCAGTTGCTAGACGGCCACCTGGAAGGCCAAAAACAACTAGATACAAACCACAATGGGAAGTACATGCAAAAAGGACAAAGATTACGTGTGCAAATTGTGGTCGCGAAGAACACAACAGAAAAACTTGCACACATTCTCCGAAGCCCAAATAGAACTTTTTTTAGTTCTTTCTTTGTCATTGAATCTGAAGTGATACAGTTTGAGAATTGTTGCGCGATTGTTTCAAGATATTCCCAACTGTTAATACATTTAGCTTTCTGTATCAGACTGTTTCATGACTGTATGAAACTGTTTCACCTTTATGTTTTACTTTTTTTTCCACATTGAATCTGAATGGTTAGAAGTGATTAAGTTTCACAAGTAGTTCCTTCGTGTTTCAAGATATTTTCACCTGTTTTTGTGTCAATTTAGCTATCTGATACTGTTAATAATTGTGTCAAACTGTTTCATAGTTGTGTTTTACTGTTTCTTTGTCATTGAATCAGACTGGTTAGAAGTGATACAGTTTCACAAATGGTTGCCGAGGGAGTCAAGATATCTTCAACTGTTTCTGTGTCAATTTAGCTATCTGATACAGTTAATAATTGTATGAAGCTGTTTCACACTTGAAAAAGGAACAAAAATAAAACACAATTGTTGTAAATATAAACCTTCTGAAACTGTCATTATATAAATAGCGAGTACAACAAACAACATACTAAAGTAGAAACGGTTACTCCTTGAAACGTAAACATAGAAACATCACAAAAGAAACAGAACTAATGGTTGGGATTGGCAACTTGTAAACGACACTTTATGGGGCCTTTTCTCTTAGCAAGACGCCTTGGATTTTCACATGCACTCATTGCATCTAAATCAATCTTCCTTTTGCCATAATCCCAAAGCAGCGTTGCAAGACGGCCACGGTAAAGACCTATATCAAAGTCAGGCACACTTGTGATATCAGTCGGAGAAATAAAGTACTCCGCATACGCCATGATAAACATTCCACAATCCCTGAAACAGTGATAGAAAAATGACAATACATACAGTTAGTAATTCTGTCACATATGTGATTTAGATAATCTGAACTAATAAAGGGAAAAGAAACATACAGGGAATCGTAACTCTGTTGCGGAAGGTCTGGAACAAAGAAAAACCCAAAAGGATCATCTAGATCTGCATCAGCATATGCTTCACATCAATTTCGGGCCTTGACTGGTAAAATTCGGTCAGTACAAGATACTGTGGCAACAACTCAGCAATCTTTTCAACAACTTCAACAACAACTGCATTATGACGAGCACCCCCACTACTCATTGAATCGTATATCCCAATGGACCAATCCTTGAATGATACTACACCCAACACCCAATGACAGAGAGACTTTATATTAATCGGGAGCAGAACATAGTCAACCTCTACCTAAGGCACATTTGCAGGGATCTTGCAACCTCTAATGTAGCTTGCAACAGAATCAACATCGGACAGCACTGAAACATCCTTACCACTATTCACATACTTGTCATAGATGATCTCGATCATCGTTTTAAACCAACAGTCAGTAGTAGTGAAGGATAATTCAGTCTTCGGTCGGTACTTTTCTTGCTTACGCATGTAGTAGAAAACAACATTAACATGTTTTAACATTCAAAAGAAAACATTAATGATATAAATAGATGAAACATTACAGAAACAATGAAGAAACGAACAAAATTACAGTTACAGATACACTGAGAAAGAAAAAGAAACAGTACAGAGGCATATGCATACCCACAATATAAAAGAAACAGAAACACACCCTCACACAGTAGAAGAAACAGAAAAGATACAGTAAAGATACAAAACACACACAGACTAAAAAGAAAAATAAAATAAACTTACTGAATCCTGCAATGTATGACCACCATGCAACAGAATATAGAACCACATCCGAGTTGACACAGTTTTGACTCCGAATTGAAACTCATATGGAAGTATATTGTCAGTTTTAGAATAGGCACAAATCCTAAAAACATAAACCAAAACAAACATGAATTAAAACAATATCCACACGATAAATGATACAATAAACAAGCATTAAAGGGGAACAAACCTTTTTTTTCCGCTTAGCTAGATTATCAACAAATGATACAAACCTATTTAATAATAATCCATCAACATCCTCTGTGACGGCAACACAAAATGGATGCCTTTGCAACATCAAAGGTTTGGGCGAAACATAATTGGCACTAGCACCAGAAGCAAACTCATGCAAAAAAGGTGAAACGTCATATTTACCAGGACGCTTCACCCTTACCAACGCCTGTGAAGGTGTACTAGTATCCGCACGTGGGCTTGCCTCCTCGTTCTCATGGTCACTAACCAACATAATATCAGAATCCTCAGCATGATCATCAACAGCAGCATCGTGCTCAATGGGCTCTTCAGCAGCATGCTGAACATGATCTTCATCAACACTGGCACTAGGATCTGCAACAACAGTATCAGCAGGCTTTTCAGCAACCCTGGCACCATGCTCTGCAACAACAGTATCAGAAGCATCTTCAGCAACAGCATCTGCTTCAACAGTATCAGTAGCCTTTTCAGAAACAGTGGCACCAGGTTCTCCAGCAACAGGGTTAATTTCAAATTGTTTCTTCACATTCTTAATGATGTCAGTAATGGTACGGTCCATCTCCGCAAACTGCTCCTCCGTCCAATTATCAAAGAAATCATCTGACGTAAAAGAAGGTCCAGGAATATCTTTCTTAGAAAATGAAGCACCATCAACAGAATAACCTTGAATAAACTAATACAAAAAAAAATAAGGTCAGAAACAATGTACAAGATATGATACAGTTTAGAAACAGGGGAGATCCAAAAAGTTTAAAAAACAGAGAAAAATAAAGTCAAACGCGTACCTCATCAGGTTTAGGAGTCTTTAGAAACTCTTGGCTGAAATTCAAACCAAGGTTGAAGTTTGGGAATTGCAATGCAGGGGTCAAAGGAACCTTGGTTGAAACTGTTGCGGCAGTTAGAACACGTTTTCTACTAACAACTGGTTCAACGTTACTGACACCACCATCAGCAGACGACACATTAATATCTTTTCTGCTGCCGCTTGCCACATTAGTCGCTCCACCAGTAGCACATGGCTGAAAAACAAAATGAAAAATAATTCATAAAAATAAGAAACAGTAGATGTACAAATTCATTGGCTTGTTAAATTGTTTCTATTTGAAAATATCTGTATATGTTTGTATCTGAATGTATCTAGTTGTTTCAACATAACTGAAATAAGATACATACCGTAACATTAGCCGTATCAACATTTAATCTGTCTGTATCATCAACATCTGATTGAAACTTTTCTGTAGCATCAAATCATCAGAAATGAGTTTCTCTGTATCACCACTAGCAGGTGGTGTCCTTGATGAACCTTGAGGATTAACTGCACCACTTTGAGTACCCTATATAAAACCAAAAAAAAAAATTAATTGAAACGGACATTACATCGACAAGAAACAATAAACAGTTTCTTCAACAATTAATACATGTCCTTGCGCAAGTAGCTTAATTGCATCAACAACTTTTCTAAGCTCCTCACCAAAGAATTCCTTGACATTATTAAACTGATCATCAACCTTCAAAAGAAACAAAGGCAAAACAGTATGACAATAATTCTAACTGTTTAAACAAAGTAAAAACACATAAACACAAATACAAAAAAAATACAATGCTTACATGACCCTTTAATAACTCCAAGTCATTGTAAGCTGAAACAAAAAACAAAAATTGTATCAGAATGTGCCAAAAAACAGTATCACAAATATTCAGGCAATTGAATGACTCAATATTAAAAACTAAACATACCTTCTCAACTGAACGAGTCAATATGTCAATCTTAGCATCATTTTCAAACACATGCGCGGGTTTGGACAAATTTGACGTGCCTGCTTTACAGCATCTTCAGAAGGAATGTGGACAAAAGTGGCAGAAGAGGAGGAATGAGGCCCTCCATGGCGGACAAAAATATCATCCTCAGTAGAATCTTGCATAGCATCCGCAACAGGTGCGACCGTATCATCCACCAACTCCAATCTGGCCAACTCAGCAACAGTTGGCTGCATAGGCCGGAAAACAGGCTGCACCATACATAACAGTACACAAATCAATTTAAAAGCATACAACAATAAACAGATACATAGAGAATGAAACATATACATAAAGATGCAAAACAGAAGCATGAAGAATGAAACGGATACAAGAGAAATGAAAACAGATACAAAAATAATGAAAGTATACCTTGTTGACTGGGTCCTCTAAAATCTTAAAAATTGTCTTATACTTTGAAAGATTACTCGTCACTTTCCAGTTCAAGATACGAGGACTTGACTCCTAATGCGCATAGCTACTGATGAAGGAATGTTTGTCCAACACTCATAAAACCATACTTGCAACGCAGAAGGCAAACCTACCACCCAAAAATATGTACTAGTAATTTTAACCTTCTTATGAACACTATCAAAAAATTCTTTGAACGAATCAATACCCCATGGATAGTCATTGTAAAGACCGGACTCAACCAAATCAAAGTATTTCTTAGATACAGTTTGAACATCAGATACAGACATCACAAAATTCACAATAACATACAGAACTGCAATCTTAACTACATCCTCATCACCAATCCACTTCCGTTGAATAAAAGCATTCTTAATATCTACATGAGACACCTTTTCCACAGTCGGAAAGTAACTACTCATAAACCAATTTGGACCACTCATATCAAGAGAACTTAGAGTATCCCCAGAGCACTTTAAACCAGACACTAGTGCAAACTCACGCAACCCAAATTCTAAACATAAACCATTCACACAAACCTCAAACGTACAAGGCTTGGAGGATGCAATCTCACGCACCAGCAAAGACCGAAGCAACTGATTCTGAACGGGCAAATGTTCTACCTGTAACAAATAACCAAAACAGGTCTTTTTGAACATTCCCAACTGCACAGGAATTAAGACATCCTTCAAATGCGTTCTAATATCTCCATCCGTAATTAGCCGTAGATGGAACTCTTTCCAATAAAAATCCTGGGGTATATAAAACGATACAGCCTAAAAAGGAAAAAACAAACTCAGTTAAAACATAGTAAGTACAATACATAAATAGTAAAAAGCAATGCAGAAACAAGAAAGTACAGAGACACAATAAAAAATACTACAGCAACAGTAAGTAACTGTTACACCCCGTATGTCTAACGTGACGTATATCATTCTAATGACATGTTAAGAATGATTTAAGTGAGTTTAATGTCATAATATTACCATATAAGATGTTTATATATTGAATATAAAGTTTAGGAAAAGTCGGATTTAAGTTGCGGAAAAACCGACTAAGAAATTGCCTTGTAACAAAGCTTTTTCAGCAATTAATTTCATGTGTTATATGAAGTCTTTTGGGGACATATCATATACCAAATTGAAGGTCTTGGAGTGTAGTTTCCAACACTTTTAACAGTTTGTTCATGCAACTTATAGATAAAAAGATATGAGCGTCAGAAGTCAGGCCAGAAAAAGGGCCATAAGCGCAAAAGAGGACTGTAACTGAAATATTTCGAGTATAAAAGGAAATTTTCCTCTCATATCTCGTCACTTCCAGAAAAATAAAGATAGAGACAGTGTGTTCTTTATGGTTTAAGCCATTTTGATGGTTTTTAAGAAAGAACATTGATCTTAGCTCGAAATTGAAGACAGATTGCGTCAAAACGCTCTACGCGATTAGGGTAACATTATGCTACCTTCAATTTCGTCTATAGTTTGAGTTTTAGAATTACTTCATAGCTAAGTAAAGTATCTAAATTCTATTTTATAGCTTGTTTAAGCTTTAGAAGGTGTGGAATTCAAAGGAAACGAAGTTTAGAAGCTAGAAACATCAAAGGTATGTAAGGCTAAACCTTTCTTTTGGCAAGGCATGTATCTTTTAGATTTTGAAGCTTTTATTAGTTTCAAACTTAGTTTTTCTTGTGAGAAACTTTTATGGTACCAAGGAAACCTTGTATATATTTAATTTGGTACTAAAATCCAAGGTGAAAGACGTCCAAATCAGAAAGGCAAAACGTTTCAAAATCTGGAAAATTGTTTTGAACTTTGGATAGTTGTTAGTATATTGATCATAACTCCTTATACAAAATTGATATTAAGAGGATTTAAGAATCTACAGAATCCTAATACATATATCTACAACTTTTATGAAGACCATGAGGTCTATAACTTTTATCTGCACCCTCAAAACTATGATGCAATACAGGACGCTGGTACTGTCTAGAAATTCTGTACATCCGTGGAATTGTTACGCCACTCTCATCTTGTTATCCGGTTAATTTGTTTATGTTATCAGTTTATCCGGGTATCCATTCCCGTGTATAGTATAGTGCTGGTTCTGTTTTGCGGATCATCCAGTTTCAGAGGAAACTCTGCCGAAATTTCTATAAAAGTCAAAGAGTTAGACAAATTCTAAGTTTCAGGTTGTGTCTATAATTCAATCCAGAGTATTCTTATCATTCCTTCGAGTCCATATATATTGTTGCCACATGTGTTATGCCTCATACATGCTTATGCTTATATTGTGATCATGTTATGTGTGATTTGGAGTCCCCCATAGAGGCTGGACATTGGACACACAGTCCGGTCGCGTGTGATACTACCCGTCTGGGGGATACAGCCCCTCTGGTTCAGGCGGGAGTTGAAACACCTAGTGTGACCGGGTGTCATTCACACACTCTGACCAGAGAGACTAGATATTACTGGCTGGGGGGGATATAGCCCATAACACCCACCAGGTTTGCTATATATGTGTATATAGCCACATTATGCACTGCATGATTATACATGAGGCTAGTTCCAGTTTTCAGTTACCTGATTTGGGGGGATACAGCCCATAACGCCAGACAGGTACTAGTTCCAGTTTTCAGTTACCTGATTTGGGGGGATACAGCCCATAACGCCAGACAGGTACTAGTTCAGATGTTCAGTTACCTGATTTGGAGGGATATAGCCCATAACACCAGACAGGTACCAGTTCAGATAACAGTTCAGCTTTAGCTCAGTACCAGTTGACAGTTATCAGTTCTCAGTTATCAGCCACCAGTTCTTAGCGTCAGTATCAGTTGACAGTTATCAGTTCTCAGTTATCAGCCACCAGTTCTTAGCGTCAGTATCAGTTGACAGTTATCAGTTCTCAGTTATCAGCCACCAGTTCTTAGCGTCAGTATCAGTTGACAGTTATCAGTTCTCAATTATCATCCACCAGTTCTTAGCATCAGTATTAGTTGACAGTTATCAGTTCCAGTTTCTAGTAACCAGCTATCAGTCATATTACAGTTATTTATCAGTATAGTTCAGCTCAGTCTTCAGGTTCAGATTCAGCTAGACTTCAGCTTATATTCATATCATGTTTAGTACGTTCTTCAGATTTCCAGCTATATTGCTATGCTCCAGCTCATGTTTACATATTTATATTCCAGCCTACAGTTTCATTCAGCTATGACATATTATATGCTCATGCCTTACATACTTGGTACATATCGTACTCACGCCCTTTTCTGGGGCGCTGCGTTTCATGCCGCGCAGGTGCAGATAGATCAATGCTTGGACCACGTTAGTAGGCCATCGATCAGCTATTGGAGTCACTCCGCTTACTCCCGGAGTTACTTATCTTTTGGTATGTGTACAGTCAGCCAGCTTGGGTATGGCGGGGCCTTATCTCGTCCTTTGTATATTCAGTTCATCACTCTTAGAGGCCTGTAGATATGTCCCTGTGTGGTGCAGTCAGTATGTTATGTATGTCAGCTTATGTTAGCCTTGTCAGCTATTTGCATTGCATACTCCTTATCAGCTAGGTTTATGCTTATTCTATTTATCAGTTATAATGGTTAGCATATTATCAGTAGGATTAGTGATGATCGACACTTAGTGTTGGTCATCCGTCGCGGCCCTAAGTTGGGTCGTGACAGTAACAAAAGCAAAAGTAACATACAATCCACAAACAAGAAAAGACAGAGACACGGTAAAGATACTACAGAAACACTAAAAAAGCCTACAGATCTAGTACAAAAACTACATCAACAGTAAATAAACTACAGCAACAGTAAAATGCAATTCAGAAACAGTAAAAGACACAGATACAGAAATATATGCTAAAGAACAACGAAAAACCTACCGAACCAGTACAAAAACTACAGCAAACAGTAAAGACACTACAACAACAGTAAAAATACAATTGAGAAACAGTAAAAGGCACAGATACAGTAAATACGCTAAAGAAACAATAAATATACTAAAGAAATACTAAATGCACTACAGAAACAGGGAAAAGACTATAGAAACAGTAATAATAACATACAGAAACACTAAAACACACAGCAGAAACAGTAAAAACACTACGGAAACAATGAATACACTTAAGAAACACTAACTTACAGTACAAACACATTTAATACCACAATAAATACAGCAAGAAACAACAAATTAACAAATTGATACAAAAAACAGAAATAGAAACAAAAGTATATGTAATGCTACATTAGCCAACACAGCAATCCGACTTTTCTTCAACAGTGGAGCATCTTCTTCAAAATCATCATCATCATCAACCACAAGTTTAGCTTTACCTTTACTCGTAGCAGGAGACGCAGACGACCGCGTTACACGCTTCAATTGTTCCGGGGTTTCTTTCGGCTTAAAAACAGGAACTTTTACCTTTAAAACTGATTTCGACCCAATTTTAGGAACATTTATATCATGTTTCGTTTTACTCCTAAGTTTCCTAGAACTAGAAGACGAACTAGAATTAGACATTGATATGAAACCCTAAAAAATGAAAAAAATTCGAAATTTAAACACTGAAAATCAGTTACGAAATGCTTCAGCAACAGATATGATAGTAGAGAACATGGGTGAGAAAATGGGAGAGAAAAAGTAGGGAGAAACGGTTGAGAAACAGTGATGATACAAAGGCGAAGGAGCAGAAACAGCGCTGAAACAAAGAGAAAAGCGTGAAATTGAGAAACTGAGGAAAAAAAACGTATATATTATGCACCAATTACCAAAATAAAGAAATGAAGAAACATAGCAATATTTTTATTTACATAAATTGCTATATTTGTAATTAGCTTGTGTTTTTCTCTATTTAGGGTTATTTTTCTAAAATATTGCTATGTTTGGTAATTAAGTTCTAAAACTTGTACTTTTGTGTAAAAATTCCATTTGAAAAAATATAAAAAACATAAGTTATACCCATAAGTTCTAATAATATTCAAAAATACCCTACTCTACCAAACAAACATCTTGTTAATTCATTATGATTAGCACAAATCATAATCTTCTTTATGAATAAGTTTCCACAAAGTTATCACTTTTATAATGAATGAGATGATACATTATTTGATAACAATAACATGATAATTTACTAACGGCTAATAAGACAAAAATGAGCTACTACAATTTGTCAAATTACAATATATTACATAAACAATGGCCTTTACGCAATAGTTTCTTAGCTAAGCAAATCGACACCAGAACTTCCAAGCTAAAAAGGGACACCAGACAAACATTAAAACTGGCAAAACTTAAGATAATAAAAACTAAATTACTCCGAATTAATGAACCAGGCGACTTTAAAATTTACAGGAAATACAGAACTTCCTAGTAGCATAACGAACAAAGAAAAACTAGCTTCTCAGAAACCCAAGTTCAAGTCAACTAAAATGGAACCGATTACAAAGATCCATCGGTTCAATAAAATAAAAAACTAACCATAGTAACTAGCTATTCTTTAATATAATCTTTTTACATTGTATGAACAATCTCTTCAAGGCGAGCATGCATTTCTTGATCATATGATCGAGAAGACGAAGAACCATTGTTACTCTGAGTCGATTGTTGGCCAGCTTGATCAACAACCATATCGTCGTGTTCATATTCAGTGAATATTCAATCACCACTTTGATGTTCACGCAAAAAATTATGTAACACAGCACAAGCAACTACTATTTTCACTTGTATTTCAAAGTCATAATTGTTCATGCCTTGTCGTAGTATTTTGAATCTACTTTTTCAAGCTCCAAAAGTTCTTTCAATCACATTGCGCAAAGAGGAGTGTCTATAGTTAAATAGCTCTTTGTCATTCTTAGGCTCTCTTTCACTGCCTCTATAGTCCTCCAAATCATATCGCACTCATTTGTAAGGAGCTAGAAACCCCTTCATATTCCGAAGACCAGCGTCAACAACATAATATTTATCTACAAAATGAGAATAGCATAAAGATGATTAGTGACCTTTGTGCTTATTTTATCCTTGATCTCATTCTTTTAATGCAGAAAAATGACACTCCTCTCTTAGAAATTTATCATCTAACATGAAACAATTAAACTTTAAAATTTATCATCTAACATAGCTTATATACCTTGAGGTCGAAATGAAAATTTTTTCGATGGGCCAGTAATCGCATTCTCAAGCACTTTACTGTCATGTGCAGTGCCTTCCCAACCAGCCGTAACAAAGGTGAACCTCATATCAAAATCGCATGCACATAAGACATTTTGTGAATTATTTCGTTTGCGGTTACGATAAACTTGTTGCTTATCTCTTGGCATCTCCCCTTGAATATATGTTCCATCAATTGCACCAATACAACCCTATCAAAGAAATTATAGTAAAGTTATCAACTATAGTGAACACCCAATGAATAATTAAATCTTATATTGGTTTATATCTTACCTTAAAGCATGGCCGAAAGCGGCTATTGTGTCGTATATTTGGATGTACACTAGTCATATTTTTTTAACATATGTTGGTGCCAGTTGGCAAAGTGTCGCAGCAACTCTTCTAACATGTCGATTAATTGTCTCGAGTGAATGTTGAAAACACTCACTTGCTGAGCGTTGACTATCATTACGTGCAACTATAGTTAGGAAAATAGCCACAGACTCCACAACTGGAACACGTGTGGTTCTACAATCAGAGGGCAACAAGTTGTTTTGTCTAATCACTTCGATAAGCTCACGAAATATTTCAGGATAAAATGCATAGATTCATTCATAGCCTTACAGTTTCATTCAGCTATGTTATAGATTATATCCTCATGCCTTACATACTATGTACATATCGTACTCACGCCCTTTTTTTGGGGTGCTGCATTTCATACAGCACAGGTACAGATAGATCAGCGCTTGGGCCACGTTAGTAGGCCATCTACCAGCTGTTGAAGTCACTCTTCTTACTCCCGAAGTTACTTATCTTTTGGTATGTGTATAGTCAGCTAGTTTGGATATGGCGGGGCCTAGTCCCGTGCTTTGTATATTTAGTTCCGCACTCTTAGAGACCTGTAGATATGTCCCTGTGTGGTTCAGTCACTATGTTATGTATGTCAGCGTGTGATAGCCTTGTTATCTTTCCAAACTTTATGTTTTCAGTAAATATGTATGTATTTATAACCAGGTTTCCAGCTCATCTCTATTATTCACAGATTATTAGTAGATTTAGCGATGATCGACACTCCCGGTTATCCGTCGCGGCCCTAGGCTGGGTCGTGACAACTTTGGCCCACTTATGAAAAAACGTGACAAAATTGTCCTAATTTTATGTTTTGATATGTATATTTGTGGATGAATGAAGTGGGGAAAATTTGGCCTCATTTATTTACCAAAAGAACATAATATTTTGCTCATTGTATGAATGAGTACGACTGCATTGTCCTTATTTCTAAATATAAGCACTTGAAGTTCTCTATTTGTGAATGTGTGAAGTGAAGTTGATTTGGCCTATTTTATTTTTTTATAAATTGAACATATTTTTTGTTCAATATATGCATAAACACAAACGAATTGACATTGTTTCAGCTTTGTAGGGAACAATGACATTTTTGTAATTAAGACTTCATTAAATGTAAAAGGTGCGGTGATATTTTTGTAGTTATGACTTCATTAATATGAGATGGTATTTTTGTTATTATGGAAGTGCTCAAGTTTTAAGGACCACCTTTAAAGCGCTCAACTCTTTAAGACTAGACCTTTTTTTGCCTATTTGTGTAAGTTACCATATCATTGACCTTAGGAATTTTTACATAAAAGTACAAGTTTTAGAAGTTATTTACAAAACATAGCAATATTTTAGCAAAATTACCCAATATAGAGGAAAGTAAAAGTTAATTACAAAACATAGCAAGCCCGTACATTCTTCCTACTATTTCTCCCAATTTTATTTTTCCTCCTTTCATTTTCCCCCAATTTCACTTTTCCTCCCACCATTTCCCCCAATTTCACTTTTCCTCCCACCATTTCCCCCAATTTCACTTTTACTCCTCCAATTCTCCCCCAAACCCTTATATTCTGTCTATTTTTGCTCCATATCAAACTGTATCTCATTGTATCTGCGCCGTTTCAGGTTGTTTCAGCACCGTTTAAGTTGTTTCAGCACTTTTCAGGTTATTTTCACCGTATCTAACTATTTCTAGACTGCATCTAGCTATTTCTAGACTGTTTCAGCCTTGTTTCATCCCGTTTGTGCGTTATTTCTCCTTGTTTCTAAACTATTTCATCCTTTTTGCGTTGTTTCACATTATTTTTTATATTTTGTTTCTGACTTTTTTACTAGCCGTTTCAAACTATTTCAGCGCTGTATCTCATTGTATCTGCACTATTTTTGTTCCGTATCAAACTGTATCTCACTGTAGCTATGATGTTTCAGCACTGTTTCAGGTTGTTTCAGCACCGTTTCAGGTTTTTTTGCACCGTATCTAACTATTTCTAGACTATATCTAGCTGTTTCTAGACTGTTTCAAAATTGTTTCATCCCATTTGCACGTTGTTTGTCACCGTTTCTAAACTATTTCACCTTTTTGCGTTGTTTCATGTTATTTTTTACAATTTGTTTCAGACTTTTTACCAGATGTTTCAGACTGTATCATACTATTTCAACGTCGTTTCAGACTGTTTCAATAGTTGTTTCAGATTGTTTCAACGGCGTTTCATACTATATCATAGTGTTTCAATGTCGTTTCAGACTGTATCAGACTGTTTCAATAGCTGTTTCAGACTGTTTCAACGTTGTATCTGCACTATTTTTACTTCGTATCTAACTGTATCTCGCTGTATCTATGCCGTTTCAAACTGTTTGTAATGTAGCTCATGTAAATAAAAGAATTGTTCCTACTGGACACACACATTTGCATAAAAGTTACTTTGACACCTCAAAAGTCAATTATTCTAATTTTTCACAGACTTTTGGTACATATAATTTTGTCATTTCTCATAAAACTCACCAACTTAAAGATACACCTCAATTCACCTTATAATATCCATTTCCTTTTTATCTTCGTTTCAAATTAGAAGTCTAAAAACAGACGTGATCCGGTCTTCACTAACGCCGCCACCGTCGATGACAATGACGACATTTTGTTTTTGTGAGATTTTGTTTCTGCCAGAGCTCTGGTGACATGCTCGATTATTGCAATGCCGGAGAGGCATTTCTACTCGTCGACGACATTTAGTTTTATGTGATTTTGTATCTGCCGGAGATCTGGTGACGTGCTCGATTATTCTAATGCCGAAGAGGTATTCATGCTCTAACGCCGCCGCAGTCGACGACGGCGGGTCAGAAGCTTTTACAAATCAGAAATAAGTAGATGGGTGAGATTTGCAGCGGAGATATGGGTAGAGTATCAGGTTTATCTATTTGATTATAGGGTTTTGAATCAGAATTTTTGTCTTTCTTGCTATGGTAATCACGGTGGTGGTGATGACTGTGACGGTAGCATTTTGATGGTTCATCCGCCGCAGTCGACTCCCTCTCGCATCTCACTTTTTAGTAACTTTAATTTCATATTTGGGGTTCGAATATAATGTTTTGGCGCAGCCTTTACTTTGCATTTGAACTGCCTACGAGCATCTTTCTACCAAATTATGGGCCTCTGACAACTAAGCCAAAAAATTTCACCACATGTACCCGTTATCCCTGATTATGATTTTTTCCCACTTAAGAATGTTTAGCAAAATAGCCTCGGAGGCAGCATTTCACGTTATAAATTGACAAGTGCCGCATCTTCCGAAAATATAAAGGGAAAGTGGTGCCTGCGAAGAGATTAAAGGGGCAAGTGCCGACGAGGCAAGTTATAAATTGACAAGTGATGCCTCTTCGAGAAATATAAAGGGTAAGTGCTATTTACGAAGAGATTAAAAGAGGCAACTGCTACTGAGGAAACACTTCAAGTTATCTCTGAGGGCGGGGCAACACTTCAAGTTATCTGGGAGAATGTTGAAAGAGATAAAAGGTCAAGTGCTCCCAAAGGGGCAGCACTTATTATAAAATTTCGTAGGGATATTTCCATCCCGATTTTATTCATTAAAGTTAGCGGAGGCCATTATTGCAAACCAAACGGGGACATTTAGGCAAACCATTTTCATCGGTGTCGTGGTCGTGTAATTCTCAATGCCAAATAGTGATATGCATGGATAGACAATTTTTGCGCATTCAATTTTGAAATATTTTATTTTTAATTTGTGCAAGAAAAATATCATTTTTCAAGGTGTGACAAATTAGTCATAAGTTGTATATATTTTAATCACAAGTTTTGACGAATCCTTCAACTGTTCATTTTATCCTAACTTTTGACGTTAAAAATTTACCATAATGTTTCGACAGATTTGTCAATTGTGGAAAGCTATTTATTCGATGCTTTACTCTGAACCTGTGTGTTAAACTTTTATATGTTTGTGAGAACTTGCAAAATGGGATATTTGTGCAAATTTAAATTAAAACCTAAACAAAACTGACCCAAAGAGTCATCAGTCGAAATATTCTCCATTTGGAAAATTTGACCACCGAAAAAAATTCTTACAAAAATGGCCTCTTTGGTGATCTCCTGATCGTTCTATTAGTAAAGACCCAACAGTCACTAGGTCTTTACTAATGGAAGCATCTGGTGATTGTCAAAAAGGATCATTTTTGCAAAACTTTTTCCTTACGGGATTAAATATCGGACAAGCGCTACAAAGTGTCATATTTGTGCAAATTTCCCGAAAAAGCTTGGAAAGAACACTAAACATAAAACGGGGTTAGAAAATTATAGAAAAAATACATTTTGGAGACTATTTTTACAAAACATAACAACAATAATTAAAAATAATAGCCAAAAAGTGAGTTAATTACAAAATGTAGCAAAAATTATGATTTAATTACAAATCATAACAAGAAATACTTCCTCTCGCATCTCACTTTTTAGTTACTTTAATTCCATATTTTGGGTTCGAATATAATGTTTTACCGCTGCCTTTACTTTGCTTTTGAACTGCCTACGTGATTAAGTCTCGTCTGACTTCTATCAGCGGCTTGTATTCCTTTGCTGCTTTTTGGACTCGCTCCCAGTGAGAATGATTATCAGTGTAGTCCCAAGGTGCTCGCTCGACGAGGCAAGTTATAAATTGACAAGTGATGCCTCTTCGGAAAATATAATGGGCAAGTACTTCCTGTGAAGAGATTAAAAGAGGTAACTGCTGCCGAGGCAATATTTCATGTTATCTTGGAGGGCAGGGAAACACTTCAAGTTATCTGGGAGAATGTTAAAAGAGATAAAAGGTCAAGTGCTCCCAAAGGGGCAGCACTTACTAGAGAAGGGAGCGCAGGATGCGGGTGTCAATATAAAATTTCGTAGGGATATTTCCATCCCGATTTTATTCATTAAAGTTAGCGGAGGCCATTATTGCAAATCAAACGGGGACATTTAGGCAAACCATTTTCATCGGTGTCATGGTCGTGTAATTCTCAATGCCAAATAGTGATATGCATGGATAGACAATTTTTGCGCATTCAATTTTGAAATATTTTATTTTTAATTTGTGCAAGAAAAATATCATTTTTCAAGGTGTGACAAATTAGTCATAAGTTGTATATATTTTAATCACAAGTTTTGACGAATCCTTCAACTGTTCATTTTATCCTAACTTTTGACGTTAAAAATTTACCATAATGTTTCGACAGATTTGTCAATTGTGGAAAGCTATTTATTCGATGCTTTACTCTGAACCTGTGTGTTAAACTTTTAATATGTTTGTGAGAACTTGCAAAATGGGATATTGGTGCAAATTTAAATTAAAACCTAAACAAAACTGACCCAAAGAGCCATCAGGCGAAATTTTATCCATTTGGAAATTTTGACCACCGAAAAAAAATGTTACAAAAATGGCCTCCTCTGGTGATCTCCTGATCGTTCTATTAGTAAATACCCAACAATCACTAGGTTTTTGCTAATGGAAGAATCTGGTGATTGTAAAATAGGATCGTTTTTGTAAAACTTTTTTCTTACGGGATTAAATCAAGGACAACCGCTACAAAATGTCATATTTTTGCAAATCTCCTGAAAAAGCTTGGAAAGAACACTAAAGTAACATAAAACGAGGTTAAAAAAATACATGTTGGAGACTATTTTTACAAAATATAACAACAACAATTACAAATAATAGGAAAAAAGTGAGTTAATTACAAAATATAGCAAAAATTATGATTTAATTACAAATCATAACAAGAAATATTTCCTCTCGCATCTCACTTTTTAGTTACGTTAATTTCATATTTTGGTTTCGAATATAATGTTTTGGCGTAGCTTTTACTTTGAATTTGAACTGCCTACGAGCATTTTGCTACCAAATTATGGGACTCTAACAAGTAAGCCAAAAAATTTCACCACATATACCCGTTATTCCTGATTATGATTTTTTGTTCCCACTTAAGAATGTTTAGCAAAATAGCGTTGGAGGCAGCACTTCACATTAAAAATTGACAAGTGCCGCCTCTTCGAGAAATATAAAGGGAAAGTGTTGCCTGCGAAGAGATTAAAGGGCAAGTGCCGACGAGGCAAGTTATAAATTGACAAGTGATGCCTCTTCGGAAAATATAAAGGGCAAGTGCTGCATGTGACGAGATTAAAAGAGGAAACTGCTACCGAGGTAACACTTCAAGTTATCTTGGAAGGAGGGGAAACACTTCAAGTTATATGAGAGAATGTTGAAAGAGATAAAAGGTCAAGTGCTATCAAAGATGCAGCACTTACTAGAAAGGAAGGGGCGGGATGCGGGCATCAATATAAGATTTCGTAGGGGTATTTCTAACTGGAATTTATTCATTAAAGTTAGTGGAGGTCATACTTGCAAACTCTTTTAAACGGGGATAGGTAGCAAAACCATTGATGTCGGTGTCATAGTTGTGCAATTCTCCCCAAGTAAGCATACTAATAAACAATCATTTTTTATGTGAATTGAGCACTTTTGGGTATGGTTTTGATTTGCTGATCACTTTTTTTATAGTTTGAATTTTTTACTATTTTTAAAAATATTTCCACTTCTATCCTTTAATCACCGTTCTATAATTATTTCACATTCACACTTTCTCTCTCTAGAAAAGTCATCTTCCACTTCTCCTCCTTCTCCCTAGTTTACCGTCGTTGACCGTCATCGGACCACCACCGATCGCCACGAGAATGTTGAAAAAATTATATCCCCAGCTTTGTCTTAGCCTCCTCTTTCCGTTTCTACCATTGATTTTTCGAAAATCACACTAAATTAGTGTAGATTGAATTTAATGATTCAGCCAAATCGTTTTCCGGCTATCCTTTTGATTTTTTCGGAGACCTGTTGGAGATAAGTCACATATTGTTGACTTTACATTGTTAGGAATCCACCCAACCAAATAGGAAGACTTTTGAAAGAACATCGCATAGCAATTTGGGTATGACATTTTTTTTCGTGCTGGGTAGATGTTATCCAGTTTCCTCAAATAATCTTATTCTTAAACCACATAACAAGATCGAGGGAGGGAGTTGTTTCTTTTGCTTTGGAAATTCGAACAAAAAGGATAAATATTTTTACCTCTACATACTTTTGGCCAGCAACTTTGTTACCTTCCAGTAACTAGTGCACGCTAATCATATATTCTACCAAGAAGATTTAGCAAGTTAAGGTCTAAGAATCCACCAAATATTAAAGAGTTTACATAGATTTGCTAATAGTCCAACTACTGTGATTTTTGGTAGGTAGATCCACCCTCAAGTGAAGCAACATCAGATCGTTGAATCATGTTTTTATTTTTTGTAATAGTTATATGGTAAAAAGTAATGATATTTTGGAGTCATTGGAAAAGTGATGACGATGTATTGGAAGTTGTATTGAAGGTGATGACGGTTTGCGTTGAAAGTGATAGCAATTTGTTTTCAAATAACTATTGAGAATAATGACGATTTGGCGTTACTTATTGTAAAATGTACATATCATATAGCTCACACTATGAAGAAATGATGCCGGGTTGGCCTTGTTTTATTTTTACTTTGAATTTTTGTATTTGGGCAAAGTGATGACTATTTGTTATCATTTATTTATGAAGTAGACACCTCAATTTTGCTTAGTTATGAATAAATACAACATGATTGTCTTCATTTTATATTGTCATTTGTATTCTTATGGATAAACGAAGTGAAAATAATTTGGACTCATTTGTTCGCAACATGTACTTAATATTTATCTCACATTATGAATAAACAATGACAAATTGGGATAGTTATATTATTTTAATTATTGTTGATTTTTGTGTTTTTATATGTATTTTTGTGGATGAATGAAATGAAGACGATTTGGACTCATTTGTTTGCAAAACGGACGCAATTTTGGATTCAACATATGAATAAACACAACAGGATTGTCATTATTTCTAAATATATAAGCACTTGAAGATATCTTTTATAGATGTGTGAAGTGAGGCCGATTTGGCCTCATTTCTTCACAAAACTGACACAATTATCTGTATAAATGCAGTCGGATTGTTGTTATTTCTAAATATATATCACTTTAAGGTGTTTTTTGTGAATTAATAAAGTAAGGCCAATTTGACATCATTTTCTCACCCTGTCCCCTACATTTTTTTCGATGATGCCCCCTGGGCGAAAGGAGCCACCATTCTCTTTCTTTCTTCAATCGTTCCGATCAGGACAAGTGCTATTTACAAAACGAATATAAATTTTTGCTTATTGTGTGAAGAAATGACGTCGGAATGGTCTTATGTTATGTTTTGCTTTGATTTTTGTATATGAGCGAAACGACGGTGATTTGACTTTATTTGTTCACAAAATGAAGGTCAAATACAGATAGATTGACATTTTTCTTTGTCTTGTATATGAGCGAAACGATGACGATTTGGCGTTATTTATTCACAAAATGGACTTGAAACACAATCGGATTGGTGTTGTTTTTTGTTGTGTAGGAAGCAGCTGTGACATCTTTTGTAATTTCGGAACTAAAAAGGTGTTGCGGTATTTTTGTAATTACGACTTCAAAAAGGTGTGACGATATTTTTGTAATTACAATAAGTTCTCTATTAATAAGGATATTTCTGTACTTTCAGCTTCATTTAATGTAAAAGTGATCAATTTTTTAAGACCACTATAAAATAGCTCAATTTTTTTTTTTAAGATCTTGCTCCTTTTTGCTCAATTGTGTAATTCACCCACAAATAATTATACCAAAAACTAGAAGACGTGAGTTATTAATGAACTCAATTATTAGCAATTCGATTCTCCCGTACGCATTATGAAATTAAATTACATCAACCTGATACTATTTAACAAGTAAGCACACTAACAAACAATTATACCGAAGACAATAGAACCACTAACACAGATCTAGTAGTTAGAAGTCTAATCTTAGAAGTCAATAATCAGTACTCATTAGATAGTGATGAATACCAAAATCGAGTGAAAATTATAATTCAGATATGAAATAGAGGACCAAATCGTTTTTCACAAATATAAGGCGAAAAAATTATCAGACAATATTGGCACCAAGAGAGTATTTGATGCAATAAATCATTATAACAATCACTAATTAAACGACCAAACACCAGAAAAAGAGAGACAATAAATCAACTAATTGTTCATATAAAGCAATACTACAAAACTTCTTTGCTCAAAACCTTATGACATCCAGTCAATGTGAACAAATTAAAAAAGGCTGAATAACAGAAAAGCAAAATGTGAAGTCAGATATGCTCAACACAGTATAATGAATTTTTACACTATCACATCATACAATAGATATCCAAAAGTAAGCCTTCATAAAATATTAAATATTTAGATTTATAATTTTGAAATTAAAGTAGGTCTATTGTGAATATTGATAAATGCAACATGATGTTGTAAAAATGATTTCAGTTATTTTCTGCATTGAAGGAAAAGTAGTGGCTATCTGAAAAGAGTGTCCCTTACTGGTGAGGGAGAGCGTAACTGGTTTACTTTGTACAGTATTGTTCTTTTAATGGCGTAGTAGAAGAGACAAAAAAAAAGGGATTAGGCTCGGGAAGATAATAATTAGAGTGCTAGGAAAAAGTATAAAATCATTCATAACACATAAACAATACATGTAATAAAGACAGGGTCTTGAACACAATAATCTTGCTGAGAAAGATAGACATACCTATAGCGGAAGCCATTAGCGGAAGCATTAAATAGGTTTCTACCTCCTTGACCTAACTTTATGTTACCACAGCCGTGAGAGATAGAACTACAGTAATATTAATGTGGTAACCCTAATGGGTGGAAGGAGGACCTATTTAAGTGGTTTTGCAATCTGGTACGTCCATCAAGTAACCAGTGAACAGACGAGATTTATCTGTCATTAAATATGGGTTATGAGCTTTCCATTAATTGGGTCATATATAAAATAATAATAAACCAACATTCTCCCACTTGGCCCAATGATCACATAATATTAATATTCAATGACATAAACATTAGTTTCGCATTGAACAAATCTCTTCTTAATTTCCATCATACATACCATAATATGACAAAATACTGAATGCGAGTCATAGCGGTTATACATAATTTTCTACATACTTCCTTCCATGTATACAACATTAGCACCTTATCATACCTGGTTCATAAGCTATAAAATTCTTATCATTACGGTCCACAATAATATCTCATTGAGACTTATCATATTATATCTCAAATTAATAATGTGTACACCATTATGAGAAACATGAAATTTATTAATATATGTCAAAAATACATAAATGAGCTCGTTCTAAACAACATGAGTACATCAATCATAAATACAACTAAGTCTCATTCTAACAACATGTTCTTTAAATGTTTTTGGCTGTAAACTTTTCATTAATAGATCTACAATCATGAGATCAATTCTAATATTCTCGATTGACACTACTTGTTTTTGAACCTCCCCCTTGAGGTCAAGGTACTTTAAATCTATAGGTTTTGCACATTTAGAGTACCTGTCATTCTTAGCGAAGAATATTGACGAGGTATTGTCATAATAAAGTTTCAGCAGTTTGCTAATGATGTCGACAACCCCAAGTCCTGAAATAAAGTTCCTCAACCATTTTACATAATTTGTGGCTTCAAAGCATGCCACAAATTTTGCTGCCATAGTGGATCCAGCAGTTGATTCATGTTTGACACTTTTTCACGATATTGTTCCTTCAGCTAATAGGAACACATATCCAAAAATGGACTTTCGAGTGTCAGCGCATCCATCATAGTCTGAATTCGAGTATCCAATGAATTCCAAATGATTGGATCTCGTATACGTGAGCATGTAATCTTTTATTCCTTTTAGATACCTCAAAACCTTCTTTGCAACTCTCCAGTGGTCAATTTCTGGATTAATTTGATATCTGCCCAGCATCCCAACCGCAAAACTAATATCCGGGCTTGTGTAGGTTTGAGCATACATCAAATAACCAACAATAGAGGAATAAGGAATTGACTCCATTTCTTTTCATTCTACATCATTTTTAGGACATTGCTCGTGAGTAAATTTCTCCCCTTCCCGAGATGGAATAATTCCTCTAGAATAATTGCTCATATTAAATCTTTCTAGAATTTTCCAATATAGCCTTTCTGAGACGGTCCCAAAAGTTCTTATGATGTATCACGAAATATTTCTATCCCTATCACATAGGACGCCTCATCCATATCTTTCATTTCAAAATTATTAGAGAGAAAATCTTTAGTCTCACGCAATATACCTAAATCATTAGCAGTAAGTAGGATATCATTAACATATAGGACTAAGAATATAAACTTATATATATCGATCAATGATATTTTCAATAAACCCAAAAGTTCTTATAGTATCATTAAACTTAAAATACCATTGTCGTGAGGCTTGTTTGAGTCTATATATTGACTTCTTTAGCTTACACACTATTTGACATTTTTCTTTAATTTTAAAACCCTCGGGTTGGTCCATGTACACTTCCTCTTCAAGGTTTCCTTTAAGAAAGACAACTTTCACATCCATTTGGTGTAAATCTAAATCGTAATGAGCCACCAAATCCATAATATTTCTTAACGAGTCTTTTGTTGAGACCGGTGAAAAGATGTCATTGTAATCAATGCCATATTATTGAGTATAACACTTGGGAACAAGTCTAGCTTTATGTAATTCGATATTTCCATTTGAATCACGTTTGGTCTTAAAGATCCATTTACACCTGATTCTTTTAGAACCTTTTAGTAATTCAACGAGATCCCAAACATTGTGGTATTCCATGGATTTTAACTATTCCTTTAGGGCATCGATCCATTTTTCAGACTCACTACATTATTTGGCTTGTGAAAATGAAACCGGGTCTTTATCAAGTACAATGGAAAAATCTGACTCTTGTAAATAAACCACGTAATTATCCGAAATAGCCGATCTTTTTTTCTCTTTGATATTTTCTTAATGGCATTACTTATGGTTCATTTTCGTCAGGTACTAACTTGTTAGCTTCTTCATGAAGTGCTTCATCTAAATATTGTTCATTATTGTCTAGGTGTTCTTCGACTACTGGAACAACATGTGTTAAAGGTATGGAAGTAGGCACATCTATGGGCAATGGAACATTTACCCTAACCTCATTTATTTCCATACTTTGACGTTCAACACTCCCACTAACTTCACCATTCTCAATGAAACTTGCATTACTAGTTTCAACAATCCTCGAACTATGGTTAGGACAGTAGAACTATACTCTTTAGATTTCTCTGGGTAACCAATAAAGTAACCACTTATCGTTCGAGAATCAAATTTCTTTTCAGGTGGATTATAAATTCTAGCTTTCGCTGGGCAACCCCAAACATGCAAGTGCCTTAAACTAGGTTTCCTTTCAGTCCATAGTTCAGAAGGGGTCTTTAGAACTGCCTTACTAGGAACCCTATTTAACAAATATGCAGTGGTTTTAAGAGCATACATCCACAAAGATTTGGGTAATGAGGAGTTACTCATCATACTCCTAACCATTTCAATATTGTCCGATTACGCCTTTCTGCAACACCATTTTATTGAGGTGTGCCTGACATAGTATACTGTGTACATATGCCATGTTCCTCAAGGAACTTTGCAAATGGACCTAGACATTGTCCTGATTCATCATATTTTCCATAGTATTCATTACCCCTATTAGACCTAATGATTTTCACCTTTTTATCTAATTGTCTCTCAACCTTATTAATGTACACCTTAAGAGTATCTGTAGCTTGATTTTTTTTTTTTAGCAAATAGACAAATCCGTAACGTGAAAAATCATCAATGAAGCTGATAAAATATTTCTCTCCACCAAAGGATGGAACATCAAATGGTCCACAAATGTTGATGTGCATAATTTCAAGAAGCTAGGTACTTCTTGTGGCATCTTTCTTACTATGTTTAATTTGCTTTCCCTTAATGCAATCCAAACATATATATAGATCAGTAAAATCTAGATTCGGAAGAATCTCATTTTTAACTTAACTTTCTAACCTTTCTTTGGATACATGACCCAAACGTCTATGCCACAAGTAAGTAGAATTTTCATCTAGTGAACTACATTTAATTCCAACATTATGTTGCACAGTAAAGAGGGATTTGGAAAAATCACTATCAAGTTTCAATTTATATAAACCATCAATAAGAACACCAGAACCATAAAGAGTAGTATTCTTATATAAATTGAAACATCCATGTCTAAACTTAAAACTAAATCCAAAAACATAAAGTCTTAAAAGAGAAATCAAATTCCTAGAATCTGAAGGAACATAAAGGATCTGTAAAAGATCAAGGTGTTGTCCATTCTCTAAGATCAGACAGTAAGCCCCTATGCCTTCAATCGGAACCTTCATACAGTTTTTATGAACAAGAAATCTTCATTTAGATTTGTGGTTCGGATCGTAAGAAATCCCTTTCTGTTCAAACCAAGCTTTATGCTTCAGGCAATCTTTCTCATAGTGTCCTTCCTTTCTATAGAAGCGACACAAATCTGCCTTTTGTTCCTTCTTTGTATCCTGTGAAACATTAGCAGGTGCTTTCTTCTTCTTCTTCTTCTTCTTCTTCTTCTTCTTCTTCTTCTTCTTCTTCTTCTTCTTGGCCTTAAGTCCTTTTCCATCTCCATGTCCCATGAGGTTAATAGAATGACTCTCTTATTTCTTTAGCCTTGACTCCCTGAATAAGCATACTGGATAGTTCACTAGCATTCCACTTATTCTTAATAGTGTTATAGTTAATTTAGAACGATCCATACTCAGGAGGCAATGAGTTTAGAATAAACTGAACCAAGGAGTCATCCACTTTTATCCCCAAGGACTCAAGCTTTGCTGCAATGTTAGTCATGTCGATGATATGGTTTTGCATATTACGAGACCCATCAAATTTCATGATCGTGAGTTCTGCCATGAATGTACCAGCGAGAGACCTATCTGCAGAATGAAAACGTTATTCCACAAACTTCAGGTATTCTCTGGTACTTTCTGTTTGTGGAATAGCACTCTCAATGTTGTTGGAAATAGCCGTTCGCATGAACATAAGATTCAACCTTTTAGAATATTCCCATGCTTTATGGAAGGAATTCTCTTCCCAACTGTTTGAATTAGTAATAGCAGCAGGTTTACTTTCCAGCAGAGCCAAATCAAGATCCATGACACCTTAAGTGGAACTGGACTTGCTCATGCCCTTCAGAGAATTTCAACCCATTAAGCACACTAATGGATGAAGCTTGCGAATGAAGAGAAACAGCTGCAAAATAAATATACATTCTCACAAATTGGAATCAATGGATTCAGATAAAACAATAAAAGTACATCATAATTCTCATTTGGATAGATACTATGACATACGATCATAATTTAAATGTCATTTTAAACTTTAGTAGAAAATTAAATATTTTTAATCAAACATACATGACGTCTTTGGATATACAAATATGTTTGACTAAAAATCTTAATTCGCCTCACTATGTCCACGAATAATAGAATAATTAATTCACCTTTGGAATTCTTAATTTTTAGCAATAGTAAAATGTCAGTTCATCCGCTTAATTTTCAATAATAAGCATTTCATAATTATCATGTATAATTGATAATTTTATATATGCATGTCTTTCAATAAACATACCAGTTTTTCCACTTTGGTGACTAACAAACTATATGAACATAAATGCATATATAAAAGTAAATTTTTTTTATACACATGTGTAATTTTAAACATTCCATAGTTTGGTCACTTTTATGACTAACAAGCTACATATAAACTTTAATACATGCATAAAATTAATGTACGTGTGTAAATTAAACATTCTAATTTGGTCACTTTGGTGAATAACAAACTATAAAACTTTAAGAACATACATTATATACAAACAACAATAGTTGTATGTACATAGAGTAAAATATTTTGTATGCTCCACTTTAACCAGTGTGTAAATAATGTTGACTTCCATTTTTGCATAAATCAAAGTAGGAAACAAATCATAACCAATACCCTATATGAGATTATGTGTAATTTCAGTGTTTACGCAAAATTCATTTATTAAGAAGGCATAATCAACTTAATATTCCAAGCAGTACTTAAAATTAGACCAACCTTAATTACGTCAGCAAGCAGTTAGTAAAATTCTAAACTGAAATTGAGGGGACTAGTTTCAGTTTTTAGTGCACATCTCTAATTATACTTAAGTCATCCAATGAATAGAAAACTTGAAAAGTTTGCTTTAGTCTGATGACTTACGAAAGTGATTTACCCACAGGTGTTTCGTTCCTAGAACCAACACTTCATCATTTTAACTTATAACTAATCAGGAACTAATTAATTTGTTCAACTTTTGATGTTAGAGAAAACCCTAACATAACACAATCAATGAAACGGTAATTCAAAAATTCCATCGTCGTATTGGTTAACATTAATCATAATATAGTTTTTTTTAAAGATTATCAGTTCAAATATCCAAGCTCTTGATACCACATATAAAATTATTCATAGCACATAAAGAATACATGTACTAAAGACAGGATCTTGAACACAATAATCTTACTGAGAAAGGTAGACATAATTGTAGCGGAAGCATCAAATAGGTTTCTACCTCCTTGCCCTAGCTTTATGTTACCATAGTTGTGAAAGATGGAATTGCAGTAATATTAAAGTGGTAACCCTAATGGATAGAGGAAGGACCTATTTATAGTGATTTTATTTTTAATTTGGTACGTATACCAAGTAACCATTGAACGAGATTTATCTGTCATTAAATATGGGTTATGGGCTTTCTATTTGGGCCACATAAAAAATAAATAAACTAACAAAAAGTTCTGACTTCCTCTCTCCCATGTGCGAAATAGATGCAAGGCCTGATTACCGAAACAATAAGTTCCAGTTCCCACCATCTATTATGGAATGAAAAATCAAATACTTGTTTGTTTATGCAATTTAGACTAAATTTGATAAATTTTGAAGTTCCAAATGCCAAATACCAAATTGTGGTCCAAAGCTAAATTTGGAGCAAAATCATGACCATTGGAGCAAATTCAAAAACGCCCTCAACTTTTGATAACTGTAAAAATACCATCTGCATTAACTATCAGCCAAAAAATTTCGAACCCCCATTAACTCACATACACAATCCAATCTACTGAATTTTGCCTCATTAACTCCATTAAACTTGACCCTATCTACCCATTTCCCCCATTAACTGACTCCTCTATAATATTGAAGAAAGCCCAAGAGCAAATTGTTGTGCCAAACTGTGGCAGTTCGCGTTGAGGAAACTTGAAGATAATTTACCAAATCTGCTAGTATTATGGTTGATATGCATGAATTTCTTCAAATTTATTTTGCTTGATTTGTATGATCTTTTCTGCAAATTTGTAAACCATAGCTTATATATTTATTTTTTTCGATTGTATTTGGTTGAATTTGAGGTCTTGGGTCGACTAAAGTAGTAAATATTTTCCCTCAACTTTGTTGGTTTCATTGTAAATAGTATCTTGTCTTTTTATTTTTTTAATCATTCGGTTGGTGCATCGAATATTTTGGCCTTATTTTTTAAGTTTGGTAATGCTCATAAAAGTTGAACTTGGCTTTGAGATATCCGACGAGAATTCCGTGACTCCGCCTCGACCGGTTAACAGGGTAAGCATACTTTATTTATAATCCTTTTCCTTGTGCCTGTATGCCTCTCATATTCATATAAGGTATTGTTTTAGATTTTATGCACTATAAAGAAAATAAAGTTATGTTCTTTTATTGTTGTTCTATTGTAGAAACATAAAAGAATAAGTAAACTACGTGGCGCAGCCGCTGATAAGTGGACTGACAAAGAACCTCGCTCCTCGTTAGTGTCCTACATGATGATGCGAGTAAGAACGAGTTTATATGGTTCTACCGTTAGTGGTCCACGTTGGATAGAAATTAAGAATGAGTTTCTATCACAAGTTGAAAATAAAGAGAAGTTTAACTGAGCACAAATTAAGTCCAAAGTTCAAGATTAAGGAAAGAGACAAAAACCTTCAAGGACCTTCTTAATTCTTGCTCCAGATATGGATGGGACTCTAACACTAAAACAGTTACATGTGATACTGATATTTGGGATGATCACGTGCAGGTAAGTTTATGTTTCTTTACCTTCAGCACTAAAAAAGGTGATTAATATCTAAGGTTTTGTGGGCTAATTCCATAAGAGGTACATATAAAATTAGTAGCATCTTTGATGACACCTAAAGCAGTAATATGATGAACTTTTGTTGGCTTCTTACTCTTTAAATTCTCTGCCATTGTTATATTAATTTTGGGAAAAGCCTTTTGTGAATGTGCATAAATGTCGTAAAATAATGAAGTAGAAAGTAATTATCTATATGCCTTCTGCCTATAGTATACATGTATTGCAGACCTGTAGAATCATCAGCTCTAAGTTTAAATTAAATCAAAGTAAAAGTTCAATTAAACATGAAGTTTGAATAAAAAAGAGATGGTAAGCCTTGTTCCCTGGAAATATTGTTCCTAAGAATGAGTAGGGGGTCTCTGTTTTGCAGGATGAGTGAATATCATTGAACCTGTTATACTCAATATTCAACTGCTACTTACTTAGTACAAGTTTGATGCGTTTCTGGTTTAGGTTTCTTGATAGTAATTTTGGAGGCTATGTTTGATGTTCACTTATCATAGAGATTTTTACCTTTAATTATTTCATAAGTGACCTGATGGCAGCTAGGGTGTATAGAAAAACTCATTTTTTGTATATGTTCTACCTTAATGCACATTGAATCAATATTTGGTTTCAATTTTTTTCCAGCAAAAGAAATTAAAGGGGATATATATTTCCAAGTACAGACACGAGGGACTTAAAGATTTTGAGCGACTTGATGAGATTTTTGGAAGATCATTTGCTACTGGGAACAATGTTATGTACATTGCAAATCCAAATTTTTTACGGCAATCAAATGATACTACTGACATGGAAAATGAACCTTTTGATTGTGATGACTATGTTGGTACTGAGAATATGTATCGTCCTATGTATGTGAACACTGGTAGTGGTACTGGTAGTGGAAAGCGAGCTATCGCGTGTGATATGTTTGTGCAGACTGAGGGTGGAACATCAACTCGTCGAAAAAAAGGTCGTGCTATAGTTGTAAAGGACTCCCCTGATTATTCTTAGGAATTCTTTAAGTGGAAGAAAGAGAACGAGGCAGAAAAAAAGAAAAAAGCAGGAAAAGGAACAAGCACAAGCAGCGAAAGAAACTGAGATCGATATCTATTGCGAGGTAGCAGTGACAACTTACTTGCAAAATGTCTTGGTAAAGAATGGTTTAGCCGATAGAAATTTCTCTCCAGCAGTGGCTCACTTGCTCAACCCCAGCTTTCGCAAGATATTAATGCATATGATCGAAAAGAATCAAGTTGAATGGTTCTGTAATTTAGGGTCAAATTGAGCTGACTGTTATTTTTATTTGGTTATGTTGTACTCTAATGCATGGAATGCTGACTCTAATTATTTTAGTTGTACTTTGTTATGGTGTAGAAATAACTGTTATTTGAGTAATGACTAGTTACATGTTAAATGACTTTTGATTTCATGAATGCGTTTTTAGAAAATTTTAGATTAAAATTTGCTATCTCTATGAATGTGCTTTTCTAATTTTTTTTGAACGTGTAGTTCATTGTATTTTTATGCTTCTACTTCCTATGAATAAGCAGGTTGTATTTTTGTTATTTTCAATTAAAACAGGAAATAAGCATCATTAATGAGCAGTAGCTAAATTTGTTACGGTAACTCTCTTTCTCTCTTAGGTGGTTTTATTTTACTGAACTGAAAACATAAAGTTTGGTGTAGCTGATTTTGTGTTAGTGCCTTATTATTACTAGTCTTTTTTATTGTTATTACTTGAATTTTGGAATTCTTTGTTGCAAGTTTTCACCATTACACCTGTTATCTGTGTCAGGAAAAGGAGGAAGAGCACCGAGACGGTCAAGAGCCACAAAAAAATAATAATCTGCACCTCAACACCTATCTCTAATATTGGTGAGGCTTGTTATCTGAATGTTCTTTTTGTCTGTGTTGTGACAGATCAAATATGAGCACAAGCTAATATTCAAATCTTATTTCCCTCTGAATTCATATAAAGATAAAGCTTATGTATTGGAAACTGTTTTTGACATGGTTACTTTGGTTAATATTTTCTTACTAACTTCTGGATGTAAATTTTGTAGGTTCCCCTTCTCCTCTTATACCTGCAAGCGGCCGTTATGACAGTTCATTAGGTAAATTCATGAATTTTTGGCACATGGATGAGTTTGTCGTAAAGTTCTTAAGATTGAACCAGTATCTTCTATTCAGGTCTTTAACCAATTTTTTTTTTTTTTTTTTTTTTTTAACTTGATCAAGCATGCTGAAGATGGTATTCTTGATCTTAACAAGCTGTCGACACTTTGGAGGTGATATATCATTTAGCTAGAAGTTTTCTCAATGTATTGTTAAAATCTGATTCTAATATTCTGACCATACAGGTGCAGAAAAGAATGATCTATGATATAACAAATGTGCTTGAGGACATTGGTCTTATTGAAAAGAAGCTCAAGAACAAAATACAGTGAAAGTAAGCTAGCTTTGCTTGGATATAAACACATCTTTTCTACTTTGATACTGGTTACAATGATCTGCCATTAAGCACCTGAAGCTATACTGATTTTTGGAAATCCTTATTGCATGTTTTCACTATTACAGTTGTTACCTGTCTGGTTGTAAGCAGTTTTTCACCATTACAACTGCATTTGACTGAACATTTTTGAGTTGAAAAATAATGAGCATAACCAGCAGCGACACCACTGATTCAGACAGTGATATTGAGAATTACATCATCTATTGTGGTATTGTTGATCATGCTAAACATGTTGCATGACAAAATAAGTTACTATCTCGCCAAAAGCAACACACATCTAGGCCAGGTATGACATAGGTCAGTGAGCTTCTCTGTGGACATATGAAAATATGTGCTGAAGTATAGCAATGAAGCTGGAAATCTGAAACATGAACTAAACATGATCTGAATATAAACTGAAGTCTAACTGAATCTGAAACTGAAGACTGAGCTGAACTATACTGATAAATGACTGTAATATGACTGATAACTGGTAACTAGAAACTGGAACTGATAGCTGTCAACTGATACTAACACTAAGAACTGGTGGTTGATAACTAATAATTGGTACTAAGCTAAAAATGAACTGTTATCTGAACTGGTACCTGTCTGGTGTTATGGGTTGTATCCCTCCAAATCAGATAACTGAACATCTGAACTAACCTTACGTATAGTCATGTGGTGTATACTGTGGCTATATACGTGTATATAACAAACCTGGCAGGTGCTATGGGCTATGTCTCCCAGCCAGTGCTATCTAGTCTCTCTGGTCAGAGCGTGTGAATAACACCCGGTCACACTAGGTGTTTCAACTCCCGCCTGAACCAGAGGAGTTGTGTCCCCCAGACAGGTAGTACCACACGTGACCGGACTGTGTGTCCAATGTCCAACCTCTTTGGGGGACTCCAAATCACACATAATATGATCACAATATAAGTATAGGAATTTATGAGGCATAACACATATGGAAACAATATATATGAACTCAAAGGAATGATAAGAATACCCTAGATGGAATCATAGACACAACGTGAAACTCAGAATTTGTCCGACTCGTTGAATTTCTATAAAAATTTTGGCAGAGTTTTCTCTAAAAATGGATAATCCACAAAAACAAAACTAGCACTATAATATACACGGGAATGGATACCTAGATAAACTGATAACATAAACAGAGTAAATGGATAACAAAATGAGATGACCGGACGACATAATAAATCCGGGGACAGAATCTTTGGACAACACCATTGTCCTGCCTTGCGACCTGTTTTGCAGGGTACAAATTGAAGTTATAGATGATCTTCATAAAAATTGTAGATATGTGTATCAGGATTCCAGAGAATCTTAAATCATCTCAATATCAAGTTTTTACAAAGAGTTATGCTCAAACTACTAACAACTGTCAGAAGATAAAAACAATTTTTCATATTTTGAAACATTTCGTGCTGCTATTTTGGATATCTTTCACCTTGGTTTTTATTGCAAAATTAAACATATACAAGGTCCCCTTGATGCTATACAAGTCCCCCACAAGAAACACCAAGTTTAGAATTAAGACAGGCTTCAAAAGATACAAGATGTCTTGCCGAAAGAAATGTTTAGCCTTACATACTTTTGATGTTTTTGCTTCTAAAACTTATTTCCCTTGTATTCCAAAGCTTAAATAATCTATAACACAAAAGTTAGGTACTTTTCTTGGCCATGAAGTAATTTTAAAACTTAAGCTATAGATGAAAAGAAAGGTAGCACGACGTTACCTTCGTCGTACAGAGCGTTTTCATGTAATCCGTCCACAATTTCGAGTTAAGACTGACGTTCTTCCTTCCAAAACCCTATCAATGGCTTAACCTTCAAGAGAACACTGTTTCTCTCATGAATTTTCTGGAAAATGACGAGTAAAGAGATAAGATTATCTTTTATAATCGAAATATTTCACTTCTAGCCCTCTTTTGCGCTTATGTCTACTTTTCTGACATGACTTCTGAAGCTCGTATCTTTTTATCCAGACGTTGTATGAACAAACGGTAAAAAATTGTTGGAAACAGACCTCATATAACACACAAAATTAATTGCTCAAAAAGCTTCGTTATAAGGCAAATTTTTAGTCGGTTTTTCCGCAACTTAAATCCGATTTTCCCAAATTTTATATTCAATATATAAATGTCATATATAATCATGTTATTAATTTAAAGATACTTAAATCATTCTTAACATGTCATTAATGTAATATACTGTACTTTAGACATACGGGGTGCAACAAAAGTACTCTTTTATTTTACAAATGAGTGAGTCCAAATCGGCATCACTTCGCTCATATAATAAAAATCCAACAAAAATATAATATAATGCCAATCCAGCATCATTTATTTATAGTGAGAGTGAAAATGCTATGTACATTATGTAAAAAAAAATGAGTCCAAATTGTCACCACTTTCAATAAATGTCAAAACATAAACCTATTAATTTCTCTCTCTAAACAATCCAGATTTTCACTTGAAAGTTGCAGGAGTTTTGCTAAACAATTACTAGTTATTTACATTTTTAGGACTCCTAGGGCTATCATTAACACATTGTCATAAGGATTCTCATTTACAAGTTGAAACTTGTATGGGCGACGGAGTTGAAGTTTATGAGAGAGAAATTTTACATTGTAGACTTTGCATCAGGAATGGATTGAAATCGTTTATGATTCCCAAGATTGACTTTTGAAAATCATTAACAATCAGCTCTGATTATCAAAGTAGACGACAGCTTCTACAGTTGCGGATCTCGCCGAAATTATGGGCGGCAGCGGACCTCGCATGAAGTATCAGTGAATTTATGGCCAGCAATAGTCGTGTCGTTGTCGCCTGCAATGGCTGTGACAATTAGTTACCATCGTAAAAAAGTGCTAAAAATTTCAAGACCATGAAAAAAGCAATCAAAACTTCAAGACCATGTTTAAAAGTGCTCAATTCGGACAAAAAAAATACAATTATATTGGTTAACTGCAATAGCGCTTACATGCCTCAGTTTTATAAACGGAACACTACTATAATAGTTGGTCGTTTCATTTTTATTACAGTCGGCTGGCATTAACATCTCCATCAACTTATTCATCGTTGGTGTCTATCCATCATCTTATTCATCTTTGCCGACTCTGTCGCATCCTATTTTTTCCCGAACTGGTTAAAGTTTGAAATAGGGCCCAACTTATTGGAACTCACGGGTAAAGAATTCGAATCGCTACCTAACATATTTTTTAACTAGGCGTATTGGGGCACCTACTTTATTTCTAGTTAATTTTATAATTAATTCCGAAACTTAGTCTAGAACCAAAAATTCTAGGTAAGGGTTCAAGTTAAACCAAGAGGAAGGGGTTAGGCACCTCTCAGGTTCCACCAAATATGGTTACCGGCAGGACTAAATAATTGGGATTCTAAGTAACTAAAAGTAAATAAGCAAATAAAATAACTAACTAAAATAGACAAATAATTAAACGACTAACATGCATATAATAATTAAGTTTAAATGAAACGGTTCAAGTTGACTTCTTCCTTGGAGAATTGCACCTCGCAAAATAAAACACATTAGTTAGTATATTAAAATAAAATAATAATGATAAAATGAAAATGAAAGTAAAGTTATTTTAAAAGGTATTTTCGGGAGCGTCGTCTTCAAGATTGTTCATCCAAATATACCTCGCAAAAAATATGAAAATGGGTCAGTATTGTAAGTAATAATAATAGTAAGAATAATATAATAATAATGATGATATAAAATAATAGTAATAATAAAATAAAGGAGAAAATAGATTTTAAAATAGTGTAGGCTCAGGTTTGTATGAATTGGGTAGAGGTTAGGGACGTCGGTACGGCTGCAAACATGGGGGCCCTCCGGTTGCCATGCCAAGCACCGATCCCACCACTCCATTATCGGCTTGTTTTGCAATACAGCTAATACATGTCATTATCGCCTATTTGTTTTAGGGACACGGAGTAGTACGTAACGGGACTGATTTGGCCTCCAAATGTCATTGGCCTAAGTGTAGCATCATGTTCAAATCAGTCCAAATAAACCTCAAGTAAGTGTATATTGTCATAGTCTAATAGTGCAGCATCTGTTCATAAATCAGTCACATCTGAAAGCGTAGTATTCGTCCTAATCGGCAAGAACATGTAAGATAATGACTAGCAAATGAAAATTCTCACAAAGAGAGCCAGTATACCAGTGATGAGAGGAATTAATTAACATAACAAATAAAGCAGCACAAGACTTGGTCAAACGGGCATAGCAAAATAACACAAGCCGCAGTAAACAATAATATATCTAAATTAACAAACCACAACAAGATAGGCAAAAAGCCATAAGGATAACGAAACAAGCTCAAAGGCAGAATGAAGAGAACGAGTACACCGTGGTTCAACACCCCCAACGAGACGGTGGTGACAATAATGATACCAGGATACACCAGCAAATCAGAAGAGGGTCGTCCCCTTCATTCTATGCTGACCCCGGCCCGAGCTGGTTTCTTGGGAAGCCGGCGTAGAGAGTAGGCGAGTCAGTCTATAGAGCTAGTTAAAGTCGAAAACACGTTCAGCTCCAGTGTCTCTCTATATCTCGGTCTCGGTTTAGCATCATATATCGCTCTGGAGAGAATTTGGAGAGGAGCGACACTGTTTGCAATTTTTCGGCTGAGAAGTCGGTGGCATCACTGCGACTCCAGCTCCGATCCTCTTTCAATTTCAACCATAAATCGGCCAAAGATGGAGAATAAAAATGAGAATAGGAGGTCCCCGGCGATGGGATTTTCCAACGTTGGTGGTGGCAGTTTGCTACTATTCAAATGGTCTGAACCCCAACCCCGATCCTACTGGCTTTGTACCCCTCAATTTCGCATGTTTTCGTTTGATTTAGTGTGGGTATATGTATATGTGTTTCGATCTGATTTTTGTGTGTGATTGTTGGTGGATGTATGTGTAATAGGTTTGGAGAAGATCAGTTTGTGTGAGCGTGGATGTTTGATTGTAGGTGCGCGTGTGAGGGTATTGTATCTCTGTTATTCTGATTTGCTTGTGCGTGTATGTATTCATAGATGTGTGTGTGTGTGTGTGACTAGTTTTAGAGAATAAGATAAGGGGAAATTGGTTTTATGTCTGTGGTGTTCTATTTTTTGGAGAAGGAGAAAGATGGGGGTGTGGGGGTGGTCTGCCTTTGTTTTTCAACTAGTGGTGGTGGTGTGTCGATGGTGTTGTTAGGGAGGAAGACAATGGAGAGGTAATTCTGACGTGATGTCTGCTATTTGGGAAAAGAATCAACGAGGGATCTATGTATATGTGTGTGTGTGGAGTGGTTTAAAAGAGGTCGGGAAGAAGATGATGTACTATGTTGTTGTGTATATTGGGAGTGTATATATGTGTACGGATCCTCATAGAGAGGAGAGAAAAGCCATAAAGAGTTTAAAAAATAGTTGTTGGGAATTGGAGGTAGTTGGGGAAATTTATATTTAGGGAGAGATTTAGGGGATTAGAGAATTGGGGATATGATGGGGGAAGCGTATTTAAACTACATATTGTCCAGATTCAACCTGAAAGGAATTAAAAGAATAATAAGAATGGTAGGGATTTTGAAATATGAAGGAATTAATAAAAGGAATTTGGACTTTCGTTTGTCTAGGTTCAAAATATGAGTAAGAATTTGAATATGAATTTGGACAACTACGTCAGGATTATAAAATAAAATGAGTAGGAGACGGACAAAATTGGACTAATAATTAAATTAATAGGTGCAGCATAAATAAAATAAATAAAGATATAAATACGTATATGTACTGTATAAAATAAAACAAATAAAAAGCAGAATGCACACAAAAGCAAATTAGGACACAAATTAAATTAATTAAATATAAATAACCACAAATATTTATTAAGTATTATAAATGCACTAAAATTTCATAAACAATCACATTTTATCAAATAGCCTAAATGATGTAAAATTACGTAATATAGCCACATTTAAGTATGTAATATATAAGTAGGGGTTAACGCACGTAAATGCATGCTCTCTAATGCACATTTTACATAAATAGTCAAATTGCACCTTTAAGTTAAATTATAGCCAATTTTAGAAAAATGAGGGACAAAATTGGGTGTCAACAGCTGCCCCTCTTTACCCGGGGATGATGAAAAGAGTCTTCGGGCAAAGATAGTTGACCTCATAGCCAATTTTGTTACGACTGGTAGGCAAAATGATCGAAGAGGGAAAATGGGAGTTTTAGGGTATTTTTAGCCGAACCCGGTCTCTGAGTTGCCTACATATCTCGGTTTCATGAGAATCAGGCCGTGTGTAGTTCTAGAATGGCATATTGCCTGTGTGAGATGTTTATGATGCACGCTTTTAGATGTCAGGAGTAAACTTGTCAAGAGTATGCAAAGTTTACATTCGTGTATGCTTTGCCTTTTGGCGAGATAAATGAAGAATAAAGCAAAGGTATTATCTAAGATGAGATAACATCAATAGATCGAGCATGGGAAAAGAGGCTTATAATCATCCTTGTTATGAATATGTGGCGCGCTACATACCCATAAAGAGGAGTTTATATGTACATAGTTTCCACTTCGTCTCGATAAATGAGTGATCTCGCCTTCAATATTGCCTTGACAGAGCTGGAAAACATTTGAGGAGCGAGTTTTATAAATGCATACGAGTCAAAAAGATGGACACTATTAAGTATGAAAATACGCACGATTCAAAGTAGATCAGCACGAATAGGAAGGGACACAAAGCTGGTACCCAATCGGCAAGGAAAAATTAGGTAGATCACTGGTGCGAGTATGGAACTGCAGTTTTGAGCGGAACTCGGCAAAATAGGTAGCTTGCGGGTAAAGCAAAAGCATTGTCTGTAGGATCAAGCTTCTTGAATTGGATTTTGGAATGATGTTTTATATGTGTTTGAGGTTTTGTGGCTGTACAATTGATAGTGATTTTGGGATCAGGTGTGAGAGTATGGCTCAGGGGTTTGTCGAGATATCAGGGAGTATCCTGCAGCAAAATCAAGATAAATGCAGATAGAGATAAAGATAAAGTAAACTTCCCTGTTAAGTCGAATGGTTGTTTTGTCCTATGCTTGTTTGATAGATGTCTCATCCACATATGCGAACCAAGTATCTATCCAATGCTATGCCCACCAATGCGGACCTTATACTTCAAATTGCTGAACTATGCCCACAAACGCGGACCCTACGCTGCTATAAATTGTTGAACTATGTCCACAAACGTGGACCCTACCCTGTTGTCATTTCTGTCATGTTCACAAACGCAAACCTTATATATCCGCCGACGCAGATTCTATGCTTGTCAAATGATGTCATGTCTATAGACGCGGACCCTATATATCCACCGACATGGATTCTATGCTTCTCAAATTGATGTCATGTCCACAGACGCAGACCCTATATATCAACCGACATGGATTCTATGCTTCTCAAATCGATGTCATGTCCACAAATGTGGACCCTATATATCCACCGATTCTATGCTTCTCAAATTGATGTCATGTCCACAGACGCGGACCCTATATATCCACCGACATGGATTCTATGCTTCTCAAATTGATGTCATGTCCAGAGACACAGAACCTATATATCCATCGACATGGATTCTATGCTTGTCAAATTGATGTCATGTCCACAGATGTGAACTCTATATATCCACCGACATGGATTCTATGCTTCGGTCAATCTGATTGTTTTACAAGAGTTGTTAGATATACTCGGTACCTGTGTAAAGCTGCAATCAAAGAGAATTTGTGAGTTTCTATGGGGAAGGTTGACTTGTGCATTTGCTGTGTTGCACTCTGCTGCTATATCTTTTGTAATTGTCCCCCTTGTCATGTCGTTTCTTCATCGGGCTGTCAACCCTTCAGGCTGTATACCCTGCCAACACAAAAGTAAAGCATAGTAAAGAAAAACAGAATGCTTCTCATCGGGAGATGTTTGCCTGTTACGTCGGGCATTGTATCCTACAAACAAAAGTAAAGTAAAGTGAGACAAATAGAATGTCATTGTTACGGCATGCAATGTGCTAAGAAGGCTATTGTGTTGCTTTTATAAAGACATTCTTGAAATTTTTGAGGGGGTCTCAAAAATTTCTATCCCAGTGTCAAACTTGCGCCTTTTTGGAATTTTTGAAGGTATCCTAAAAAATTATGCCCCAGTTTATTGCCCATGATAGATCACCAAGAGAGGATGGTTGCATTGCACTGAATATCAATGTGTTGGCTAGAATCTACATTCTTCCTTTAGTGTGACGATTGGGTATATCGATGACTCTAATTATGTGGATATTTGGATACTCAGACTGCGGTTTGTTATTTGGATTTTTCCATATTTTGGAGGCTGTCCAAAATTGTGCTCGTCTTGGGTTCTATTGGGATGTTTTCATGCTTTGTGCTTTTCAAAAGTTATGGAGCTATCTTTGATGAATTGATCTTCGTAGAAAGTGTATTTGTGATTTGGGAGTTGGAGTTTCCATTTGTTGGTTCGTGTCGTATCATTATCTTGCTTTGGTCAATCAGACTTTGAATTTTGTGTTTCAGTATTGGATATTTTGCGGTGTCATGGTATTAAATGTTCGAGGGATGAGTGTAGATCTAGGTTGGATTCAAATCCGGAGTGAGTATTTGAGGAGTAGTTTGTTTGCTAGTTGTAATGTCCTTTGATTAGGCTAGATGAGTGAAGATGTAAGGTTTTGTCTTTTTATCTGTCCTTGGTTGCGTTGAGCCTGTGTTGACACCCAATTTTATCTCTCATTTTTTTAAAATTGGTCATAATTCAACTTAAGGATGCAATGTGACTATTTGTGCAAAATATGCATTAGAAATCATGCATTTACGTGCGTTATCCTCTATTTATATATTATATACTTAAGTGTGGCTATATTACGTAACTTTTGCATTATTTAGGCTATTTGTCAAAATTTTGACTATTTGTGAAATTAGTATATTTATAATATTAGTGGCTATATTATATAATTACGTCATTTAGGCCACATGTGAAGTTTGTTTCAATTTGTCATTATTTGTACAAATTAGTAATTATTTGTGATTATATATATTTAAATAATTTTATTTGAGTTTATTTAATATTTATTTGTGCATTTTATAATATACATATATCTATATTTTTATTTACACCTTTAAGTTGAATATTGGCCAATTAAAAAGAAAATGTCCAAATTCCTTTTTATTTTAATTCTTCAATTTTTTAAAATTCTTATCAAAATTCCTCATTTATTTATATTTATCTTATTTATTGAATTACATTTTTTCTTTTGAACCTAGACGAACACTAGTCTAGGTACGTTCATAATTACATCGAAATTTTTTTTTATTATTTTATTTTTTGAATTAATCCTTTTCTTTTTTAATCTCAAATCTCCTACCTTGAATCTAGATTGAGTGTAGTCTAGATACACCATGTCCAAGTTCGTTCCCCCATATCACTATCCTAATCCCTAAAATCATTCCCTAAAATCCCTCCTCAATCTCCTGATCTCTCAAAAATCCCCTTATATCTCCTAAATCCCTAAATTACCTCCCAAAATCCCCAACAACTCTTTCTAAAAAGTTGTACATATACACAACTCACATATGGACAACATCATATATACACACAAGACCCCCTTCATCTCCTCCACACACACCATTAACTACACACTACACAAATCAGACAACACCCCCGACCCCACTCCTCTTTGGTTCTTTTCCTCACAGTACCATTAATTCCATCTGATTATCCTCTCCTTCCATTACAATACCAAGAACCCCATTTACATACTGTACAGATACCACACCTCTCCATCGTCTTCTTCCCCAAAAGTCAACCCACACAGCACAATCACACCTATTACACCATCTCCCCTAAACATCTATCACACATACCAATCAAACAGAAATGGGGAAAGAGAAAGGGAGATTTGACGCAGAAGAGATCGAAAGGGAGGTTTGGGGAAGTGGATCAGCGACTATGAGACCACCGCTATCTCTCGAACCACCGGAGTGACAGCGATATCGCTGGTGCCTCTTGCCGGAGGAGCCACGTCGACAGTCGCTCCTTCGATTCCATGGTCATGTTTTCGTTTGACCAGTTTGGTTTTAACCGGTGAGATATCTCTATTGTCGTTGTTCCATTGGATTGGGTTTTTGTGATTCCACTGATTTGGTTCTATAATTAGGAGCCATTAAACGCTTTTGATAATTTTGATAAATGATGCAGTTCATTCATTTCTTGGTTGCACTGATTAGTTTGGTTGCAGGATCTTTGATTAAAGAGCAGGGTATCGGAGTTGGCAGCGATGCCGTTGAGAAACTGGTGGTCGCTCCTCCTCTGCCGTCTGGACTGGTTCTGATCTTCAACCCTCGCTGGAGTTTCGTTGACTTCTCTGTACCCGTTTATGTCGTGAATCTATTCACGTTTTCTGGGTTCCCTCATTACCCTTTCGATTCCTTCCATCACAATTGTTTGGTTACTAGACTGGTGTTGACGAATTCTTGATTGGTTTGACTGGTTCTTATGGGCTTCGACTATTTTTCTCTGTTGTTGCTTGTCTTTTGCTAAAATGTTATATTTGACACTATTAATGGGTGCTGCTGACTATATTTTTTCGAGAACTTTTTTGCAGCTCCTGGAGGTTGTTACTGATTTGTGAACAAAATACTACACTGATCAAGGCCTACGAAAATGCTTTAATTTGAGGCCTATGCGACTACACATGGAATTGACGGACATGCAATGAATTGACGGATGTTACACGAATCATGGCCAAGGAGAATAATTATTTATTTGAGCCCTACTGATAAAACAATCCCATTCCCACGTCCCCAAAACAAAAAGGCTATGATGATGTGTATAAGCCGTTATTACAAACGAGCCGGTGATGGAATGACGAGACCGGTACTTGGCATGGCAACACGACCGGCCGGCGTGTTCGCAGCCGTATCGACATCTCTAACTTCCACCCAATTCATACACACCTGAGCCGAGACTTTTAAAAATCTCCTTCCCCTTTATTTTAAAACTATTATTATTATTATCATTATAATTATTTTAAATTATTATTACTACTTATTATTGTTATTATTATCATTATTATTATTTAAGTTATTATTAATGTCATTATTAACATTATTATTATTAATTATTATTATCCAATACTTTTTTATACTAACCTTATTTTCTTTATATTTCTTGCGAGATAAAACTGGATGAAGGACGACGTTCCTTTAAAAAGAGAACAACGAGAAACAATTCTTTTATTATTATTTTTATATTATCTACTAATATCATTATTATTATTTACTAACTTAATTTCATTTGCTTTTTGCAAGGCTCGAAGCCAATTAGAAAATTCATATCCTTTTTTAATATTATACGCCTAGTATTTAAATCATCTTTTAGCTAGTTAGTTAGTCTATTTGCTTATTTACTTGTTCGAATCCCAATTATAAGTCCGGCCGGTAACCACATCTGGTGGGGCTCGAGAGGTGCCTAACCCCTTCCTCTCGAGTTTACTTGAACCTCTTACCTAGATTCTCTGACTCGTAGACCAACCCGGAGTTAATTATTTAAATGAAATTAGAAATTAATAGGTTAGTTAATACGCCTAGAAAAATATATTAGGTGGCGACTCCAAAACATTAAACCCAAACGAATCACCCAAATCCGAAACTCGATTCGCCTCGAGTTGAGTCCAAAATCGGGTATGACAGAATGACGACTCTGCTAGGGATATCAAGGTTCAAACCATAATGGACTTTATTGGGATTCTTTACTTACTTTATTTTCATTTATTTCGATACTAACTTTTTCCTTCTTTTTCTTTTGCAGGATTAAGGTTTAGTTTTTATTTTTTATTTATGTGTTTTATTTTTGAATTGTGTGATTATATTATTTGTTCATGTCACTCACACTTCCCTCACTCCTGGAAAACGACACTTCACACATACACAGCGATTACGTGGATCCCACGGTCGCTTCACCACAAAAAAACCTTTTAAGAAGGATATTTTGGAATATAGGCTGTCCGTGGTACATCCAACGATTTCAAATGGTCCCACTCCTTAGTCGTCCGCCTTGGGAAACCGTGTCTAGATTACCCCACTCTTAGTCTAGGAATCATGCATCATGGCATAATTCGGCTCAGGTCTAAGTTTGTTAGTTCACCATATTTGAATGAACCAAACTGGTTTTCGACCTTAAGGGACATTCAAATATGTTATGTGTGCATTTATTTAAAGTTGAACGTGTTTAATGTAGACCATTTGTTCACATAATAAAATCAGTTATTTATTTCTAAAATCGTTATTTCTATCTTTATATAAACAAAACCAATTATTTTATAAAATTATTTTTGGGTTATGAATGAAATTAATTTTTCTACTTTCATGAAAACAAAATCATAGATTTTAAATTAATATCTTCTACCTTTAATGTAGCAAGATCAATTATTATTTCTATTTACCTTAAATAAAATGTTATTTCTACATTTGTACAGTACAATCAATTATGTTATAAAATTATTTTCTGTTAATTTTGGGTTATGAGAATGATTAGGATGATACAAAACACACGTTCAATTTTAAATACCATAATTAAATTAGGAAGACTTAACATCCTTTGTATGTTAAAGTCCATTAGCCAACTTCGTCATAAAGCGTCATCATATGATGCATATCATGCATATTATGTGTATTGATTTGCTTTGCATATGAAATTATTATTTCAAACTTGTTGTTTCATGTGTTAGTTTTAATCCCACTCCCGAGGTGGACTTGTGCATTTCTTTTAAAATTCAACTTGTGCATGCATACCTTCCGCCACTCTTGGCAACTTTTTAAATCGTGCGTTGAAAATACGGTGGTTACAACCATCTCTTCCCTCACATAAAAATTACTTTAGGGGGAACGACTTGGAATTTATTTGGTCCGAGACGTTCCCTCTCCCGAGCTGCCCGCTTGGGAGGATAATAAAACCCGGTCTAGGTAACTCCATTCCTTAGTAGCGGCACTAGGAATCATGCATCATGACATGTCATTAGTCGACTTGTTCTTAAGTCCGATAGGCCAACTTGTTCAAATAATCTGAACGGATTTTTAACCCCTAAAGAGTGTTGAACAAGATCTATTTGCATTTACTTAACGGACCGAACGTGCAAAATGTGGACCATTTATTGCCATTGTTTTGAGTGCTATTAGAAGGCACAAAGGTTACCCAATGGACGTGAAAAGCCCAAATTGAATCAGAAATAATTGTTTATAGACAGTCAAAATTATTCTGTATTCAATGTCATTCAAAGGCACATAGGTAACCTAAGAGGCGTCAAAAGCCCAAATTGAATCAGAAATGATTGTTTGTTCATAGACAGTCGAAACTATTCTGTATTCAATGCCATTCAAAGGCACGAAGGTATCCTAAGAGGCATTAAAAGCCCAAATTGAATCAGAAACGACTGTTTAATCCTAAATGATTGGAATCATTATGTATTCAATGCTATTCAAAGGCTTAAATGGTAACCGAAGGAGCATTAAAAGCCTATTTCGAAGCAGAATGACCGCTCGATAGATGGAATGACACATAACGCACGTTTATCCTTTAAGCATTATATAAAGACTTGACATCCTTGGCATGTCAAAGGTCCATTAGCAACTTCCGTCTAAAGTGTCTAAATGGTTCTCAACCCATAACGACACATCTCTTCATATTCCTTGTCACATTGTTTTCAAAAACTTGTGCCACACGTTGATCGTTTTGCTTCCTTCACCTTTTTCAAAAGATCACGACCAATAGAACATTTGACTTGGGTGCTGAAATCCCTCAGTTAGAATCTTCTGGGGATGGATCAACATGAAAGATGTTCACTTGATCTAATTTCCTAACAGTATTTAGTCTTTTCCTTCTCTTGCACTGTTTCAATATGAGCCAATGCAATAAAGTCCAAATAAATGAAACATTCTCCTTTAGGCTCCACATTTTGTTAGCAAACGAAATGGTGCGTGTGGCACAAAGCGCTTCTCAAAATCACCGTGCGTGAAACGGCCCTTTGCATTGTAGGATGCATTTCTTATTTGATATGTGTGCATTGCATTGAATTTGTCAGTTGCTCTAGGTCTCTAAAGGAATCCTTTCTCCAAATCCCATCTCCTCCCTAGGAAGGCATCTCATCTCCCCACTCTACACCCAAATTCTTATATCTAAAGTCTTTCACATGTCCAAACCATCTCTAACTCATTACCCAACTCAAAACCTATTGTCCAAAGGTTGAGTTAAGTCGAATACCAATGCAAAAGATATTTTCTGTCGCACAACACAATCTATTCCTTACATAATATCTTTACCACTTTCCATTGATACTCAAACCCTCATCTCCTGTTTGAACAAGCCTCGGTCGTTTGATCAAAATCCTTGACTTGACTGCTACATAAAGCACTCAGGCAATCTATTGTGATACTTGTGCATTCTATCACAACCTCCAAATTCAAGTGCTAAGCCATCACTGCGGTCTAGGCATTCTCTTAAGCTTACGTGTCATTTTTCCTTCAAGTCTTTGCTAATGCGCCCACACAGTATTGTGCATTTCACCATTCTGTTACGGTTGCGTCGTACTTGGACACCGAAGTTGGTCAAGAATTTGCATTTAGAAAGCCAAAATGGCAAGCAGAGCTGAAAACACCTTTTTCTGCAACAAAGTCCTTTGGACCAACAACATATGACAGCAAAGGCTTTCAGACAATCCCAATACCGTACGACCAAGCTCACAACCTCATACTGCACCCAACTTATACAATAAACAACATCCCCCCTGTCAAGACTTTCAACGACAATCTTAACAAGCTTGAAAGACAAAACCTCACGCCTTTGTTCCTTTAGCCCAATCAAATGACATTGCAACCAGCAAACAAACTACTCTCTAGGCACTCATTCCTAAATTCGATCCAACGAGATCAACACTCATCACTGAAACATTCAATACCATGACACCCAGCACTAAAACGCAAAGTTCAGAGTCTGATTAACCCAAAGCAAAACAGTGGTACAACAAAAATCAACAAAGGGAAATTGCAACTCCCAAACCACAAAAAACACTTTTTCACAAACCAATCCATCAAAATTGGCTCCATGACTTTCGAAAGCACAAAACATGAAGACACCCCATCACAACCTAAGACAAATACAACTTTGGACAATCTCCAAATCCGGAAAATCCAAACATCAAACCTCAGTCTGAGTATGCAGATATCCACATACGCATAATCGTCGATATACCCAATCGTCACACTAAAGGAAGAATGCAAATTTTAGACAATACATTGGTGTTCAGTGCAATGCAACCACTCTCTCCCGGTGATCTGTCATAGACAATAAACTGGAGCAGAATTTTTGAGGATCCCCTCAAAAATTCCCAAAAGACGCAAACTTGACATTGGGGCAGAAATTTTTGAGATCCCCTAAAAAATTTCAAGAAAAGTCCTCACAATAGCAACACAATAGCTTTCTTAGCGCATTGCATGACGTAACAATGGCATTCTATTTGTTGCACATTGCTTTAATTTTGCTTGCAGGGTATACAGCCCGAAGGGTAGATAGCCCTAAGAAGAAACAGCATGACAAGGGGACAATTATACAAGATATAGCAGCAGAGTGCAACACAACAAATATGCAAGTCGATCTCCACTAGAAAACTCACAAATCTTCTTTGATTTGCAGGTTTACACAGGTACCGAGTATACCTAACAACTCTTGCAAAGCACATTCATCCATTTGACATATATAGAATCTATGTCGGTAGATATATAGGGTCCGCGTCGGCGGGCATGGCATTGCATAGAATCCATGTTGGTGGATATATAGGGTCCGCATCGGTGGGCATGACATTGTATAGAATCTGCGTCGGTGGATATATAAGGTCTGCATAGGTGGACATGACATATATAGAATCCATGTAGGTGGATATATAGGGTCCGCGTCGGTGGGCATGACATATACAGAATCCATGTCTGTGGATACATAGGGTCTGCATAGGTGGACATGACATATATAGAATCCATGTTGATGGATACATAGGGTCCGCATCGGTGGGCATGACATTGCATAGAATCTGCGTCGACGAATATATAGGGTCCGCGTTGGTGGGCATGACATATATAGAATCCATGTTGGTGGATATATAGGGTCTGCGTCGGTGGGCATGACATTGCATGGAATCCATGTTGGTGGATATATAGGGTCCGCGTCGGTGGGCATGACATTGCATGGAATCCATGTTGGTGGATATATAGGGTCCGCGTCGGTGGGCATGACATTGTATAGAATCTGCGTCGGCGAATATATAGGGTCTGCATAGGTGGACATGACATATATAGAATCCATGTCGGTGGATATATAAGGTCCTCGTTGGTGGGCATGACATCATTTGAAAGTGCATAGAATCCTCGTCGGCAGATAAATAAGGTTCGCGATGGTGAACATGACAACAATTTAGAGCATAGTAAGGTCCGCAGTGGTGGGCATATCATTGAAAAATATTTGGATGAGACATCAATCAAGCAAGCATAAGACAAAACAACTAACTAGCCAACATGGAAGTCTCTTTATGCATTTGCATACTATTTTGCAAAACTCACTTTTATAGCAGGACATTCCGGCGCCATACTGGCAAGATGGTCCAACAACAGCTCGACACGACAAAGCAATTATTCCTCACAAGAAGCACTAAACAAATGGATATCCCCCAGAGGAAAGACACACATTCCTTAAGCGTTGAGCACCTGAAAGCAGACTGAACAACTGCACGACAAAGGAAGGCTCGGCTCAACAGGAAAGTTTACTTTACCTTTATCTTTATATCTATTTCATTTATCATGATTTTGCTGCAGGGTACTCCCTGATCTCTCGACAAACCCCCGCGCCATTCTTTGACGCCTGATCCCAAAATCACTACTAATTTGTGCAGCCACAAAACCTCAAAAACATGCAAAGCATCATCCCAAAAACCAATTCAAGAAGCCTAACCCTACAGACAATGCCTTTTTCTACACCCGCAAGCTACCTATTTTGCCAAGTTCCAAAGTTCCCAAAGCCACGGTTCCATACTCGCACCAGTGGTCTACCTAATCCTTCCTTGCCAATTGGGCGTCGGTTTCGTATCCCTTCATATTCGCGCCTATATGTTTAAATCATGCACATTTATCGTGCTTCACTTCCCGATATTCTCCAGTTTAGTTGAGACAATATGGAAGGCAAGATGACTCATTTATCGAAACGAAGTTGAAACTATGAACATATAAACTCCTCTATATGGGTGTGTAGCGCGCCACATTTTCATAACCAGGACGATTATAAGCCTCTTTTCCCACGCTCGATCTGTTGAGGTTATCTCACCTTCGTCAGTGCCTTTACTTCATTCTTCATTTATCTCGCCAAAAGACAAAGCACGCACGAACCTAAACTTTACATACTTGGATAAGTTTAGTCTTTACATCTAAAATCGTGCGTCATAAACATCCCGCACGGGCAAAATGCCATTCTAGAACTACACATGGCCTGATTCTAGTGAACCCGAGATATGTAGGCAACTCAGAGACCGGGGTTCGGCCAAAAACACCCCCAAAACTCCCATTTGCCCTTTTCAGTCTTTTTGCCCACCAGTCATAACAAAATTGGCTGCTCCGTCAACTATCTTTGCTCGAAGAATCTTTCATCATCCCCGGGTAAAGAGGGGCAGCTGTTGACACCCAATTTTGTCCCTCCTTTTTCTAAAATTGGCCATAATTCAACTTAAAGGTGCAATGTAACTATTTGTGCAAAATATGCATTAGAAATCATGCATTTACGTGCGTTATCCTCTATTTATATATTATATACTTAAGTGTGGCTATATTACGTAACTTTTGCATCATTTAGGCTATTTGTTAAAACTGTGACTATTTGTGAAATTAGTACATTTATAATATTAGTGGCTATATTATATAACTACGTCATTTAGGCCACATGTCAAGTTTGTTTCAATTTGTGATTATTTGTGCAAATTAGTAATTATTTGTGCTTATATATTTAAATAATTTTATTTGAGTTTATTTAATATTTATTTGTGCATTTTATAATATACATATATCTATATTTTTATTTACACCTATAAGTTGAATATTGACCAATAAAAAAGAAAATGTCAAATTCCTTTTTATTTTAATTCTTCCATTTTTCAAAATTCCTATCAAAATTCCTCATTTATTTATATTTATCTTATTTATTGAATTACATTTTTTCTTTTGAACCTAGATGAACACTAGTCTAGGTACGTTCATAATTACATCGAAATTTTCTTTTCTTATTTTATTTTTTGAATTAATCCGTTTCTTTTTAAATCCCAAATCTCCTACCTTAAATCTAGATTGAGTGTAGTCTAGATACACCATGTCCATGTTCGTCCCTACCATATCACTATCTTAATCCCTAAAATCATTCCCTAAAATCCCTCCTCAATCTCCTAATCTCTCTAAAATCCCCTAATATCTAATAAATCCCTAAATTACCTCCCAAAATCCCCAACAACTCTTTCTAAAAAGTTGTACATATACACAACTCACATACGGACAACATTAGATATACACACAAGACCCCCTTCATCTCCTCCACACACACCATTAACTACACACTACACAAATCAGACAACACCCCCGACCCCATTCCTCTTTGGTTCTCTTCCTCACAGTATCATTAATTCCATCCGATTATCCTCTCCTTCCATTACAATACCAAGAACCCCATTTACATACTGTATAGATACCACACCTCTCCATCGTCTTCTTCCCCAAAAGTCAACCCACACAGTACAATCACACCTATTACACCATCTCCCTCAAACATCAATCACACATACCCAATCGAACAGAAATGGGGGAAAGGGAGATTTGACGCAGAAAAGATCGAAAGGGAGGTTTAGGGAAGTGGATCTGCGACTATGAGACCCCCGCTATCTCTCGAACCACTGGAGTGACAGCGATGTCGCTGGTGCCTCTTGCTGGAGGAGCCACGTCGACAGTCGCTCCTTCGATTCCATGGTTATGTTTTCGTTTGACCAGTTTGGTTTTAACCGGCGAGATATCGCTATTGTCGTTGTTCCATTGGATTGGGTTTTTGTGATTCCACTGATTTGGTTCTATAATTAGGAGCCATTAAATGCTTTTGATAATTTTGATAAATAATGCAGTTCATTCATTTCTTGGTTGCACTGATTAGTTTGGTTGCAGGATCTTTGATTAAAGAGCAGGGTATCGGAGTTGGCAGCAATGCCGTTGAGAAACTGGTGGTCGCTCCTCCTCTGTCGTCTCGACTGGTTCTGATCTTCAACCCTCGCCGGAGTTTCGTTGACTTCTCTGTACCCGTTTATGTCGTGAATCTATTCACGTTTTCTGGGTTCCCTCATTACACTTTCAATTCTTGCCATCACAATTGTTTGGTTACTCGACTGGTGTTGACGAATTCTTAATTGGTTTGACTGGTTGTTATGGGCTTTGACTATTTTTCTCTGTTGTTGCTTGTCTTTTGCTAAAATGTTATATTTGACACTATTAATGGGTGTTGCTGACTAGATTTTTTCGAGAACTTTTTTGCAGCTCCTGGAGGTTGTTACTGATTTGTCAACAAAATTCTACACTGATCAAGGCCTACGAAAATGCTTTAATTTGAGGCCTATGCGATTACACATGGAATTGACGGACATACAATGAATTGACGGATGTTACACTAATCATGGCCAAGGAGAATCAATATTTATTTGAGGCCTACTGATAAAACAATCTCATTCCCACGTCCCCAAAATAAAAAGGCTATGATGACGTGTATAAGCCGTTATTACAAACGAGCCGGTGATGGAATGACGAGATCGGTACTTGGCATGGCAACACGACCGGCCGGCGTGTTCGCAGCCATATCGACATCCCTAACCTCCACCCAATTCATACACACTTGAGCCGACACTTTTAAATATCCCCTTCCTCTTTATTTTAAATTTATTATTATTATTATTATTATTATTATTATTATTGTTATTATTATTATTATTATTGTTATCATCATTATTATTATTTTAAATTATTATTATTATTATCATTATTATTATTATTATTATTATTATTATTTTAAATTATTATTACTATTACTTAAAATTATTATCATTATTATTATTTAAATTATTATTAATGTCATTATTAATATTATTATTAGTAATTATTATTATCCATTACTTATTTAAACTAACCTTATTTTCTCTATATTTCTTGCGAGATAAAACTGGATGAAGGACGACGTTCTTTTAAAAAGAGAACAACGGGAAACAATCCTTTTATTATTATTTTTATGACATATACTAATATCATTATTATTATTTACTAACTTAATTTCATTTACTTTTTGCGAGGCACGACGCCAATTAGCAAATTCATATCCTTTATTTAATATTATACGCATAATATTTAAATCATCTTTTAGCTAGTTAGTTAGTCTATTTGCTTATTTACTTGTTCGAATCCCAATTATAAGTCCGCCGGTAACCACATTTGGTGGGGCTCAAGAGGTGCCTAACCCCTTCCTCTCGAGTTTACTTGAACCTCTTACCTAGATTCTCTGACTCGTAGACCAACCCGGAGTTAATTATTTAAATAAAATTAGAAATTAATAGGTGACCTAATATGCCTAGAAAAATATATTAGGTGGCGACTCCAAAACCTTAAACCCAAACGAATGAGCCAGTCAAATTCGAAACCCGACTCGCCTCGAGTTGAGTCCAAAATCCGGTATGACAGCCTGGTATAGTCTTGAGGGGAAGTTGTTTATTTTGAGTTAGGTGTAGTGTGAGGTTATAAGTTTTGTCAACTTCGGTTGTATAGTGATTAGATTTCTTTGTTGTGACTCTTGTGTGGTTATAATGCAAGTTGTATGGGAATGGGATTGTCTGCATGCTTTTGGTGTCATATGCTGGTGGTTCAAAGGACTTTGTTGTAGAAGAAAGTGTTTTCAGCAAGGCTTTGCCGTTTCGACTTTTCTGAATGCAGATTCTTGACCAACTTCGGTGTTCAACCGCGAAGCAACCGTAATGAAGTGGTGAAATGCACAAAACCGTGTGGGCACATTAGCAAAGACTCTAAGCAAAAAATGACACATAAGCTTAAGAGGATGCCTAGACCACAGATGATGGATTAGCGCATGAATTTGGAGATTATCATAGAACGCACAAATATCACAATAGAGTGTTTTATGTATCAGTAAAAGCAAGGATTTTGGTTAGACGACCGATGCTTTTAAGCGGGAATGAGGAATTGAATGTCAATGAAAGGTGATAAAAATGTTGTGTAAAGAACAGGTTGTGTTATGTGACGGAAAATGAGGTTGGCTTATATCGAACACCAAGATTTTGAGTGCATTTGTCATCCCTTCTTACGAATTTGTTTGTCATGATGCCTATGTGTCTTGCAAAGAGATACTTGATGTATTTCATAATTGCCAACAAACTACTGTGATTCAAACTTCGCATAGATTTTCCTTTGTTTGATAATATCTTATTGCTGAGCCGCCGAACTTGATGTAGGTTGCATATGTATCATGTGTACTCTTAGATTGTTGCGTCCTATTGTAGTTGTTGTCATGAGAATTCATATCACTCCAATAAAGCCTTCAACTGAAATTACTCTAAGAAATTTATCCGTCTGTGCTTTTATACCAAAGCACCTCTTGCTCTTGTAAGTGTCTCAAATAACTTCATCGTCTTGCTTTATCTTTGCTAGTGGATAGGAATATGCTTCCAAATGCTCAGAGAGTTCCTAGGTCTATCATATGATAAGAGTTTTGTCATTGTGTCTTTGCCTTCTTTTCAAATTGAATTGACTTGCCAGCTTTCGGTTGTTGCACACAAGTCTTTGCTACATCCCTTGTTTTCCAATTTTTTATTGTCTTCCACTGGACTTTTGATTGTCGTTTAGATCATGACAGAAGCTGGCTGGGAAAATTTTTGGATCAAAGTCATGTGTTGCAGGTGGTGTGACTGTGTAGACAGGAGCAACAATGTAATCTTCCGGTGTTGCGTCAAAAGGTATTGAGGTGAGTCATGTGTGCCTTTGAGCTTGACAGATACCTCTCTTGCCTTATCAATTTTCGTCTCCGTGTGCGTAGAGCTTGTTGTGGCAAACTTTTCTTGTTTGACAAGTTGCTAGCAAGTGTACTTTGCTTAACCATATCTTTTGCCTTGGTATTCGACTTAAGCCAACCTTTGGATAATAGGTTTTGAGTTGGTAAAGGGATAGAGAGTTATCAGGACATACGAAAGATTTTAGATATCAGGATGTGGGCAAAGAATTGGGAGAGTAAATGTCTTGGCAGGAGATTGAATTTGGAGAAAAGATTTAGTTAGGTAGAAAAGACCTAGAGCCGCCGACAAATTCATGCAATGCATACATGCCAAATAAGAAATGTATCCTATAATGCGAAGGACCATTTTACGTGCGATGATTTTAAAAATGCCTTTATATAATGTCTAAAGGATAAATGCGTTTTATGTGTCATCCTGTCTATCAAGCGGTCGTTTCTGCCTCAAATTAGGCTTTTAATGCCTCTTAGGTTACCTTAGTGCCTTTGAATGGCATTGATTACTGAATATACCTCCGTACCTTTGAATTGCATTGATTACAGAATAATTCCGACTGTTTATGAATAGAACAATCATTTCTGATTCAGTTTGGGCTTTTGACACCTATTAGGTTACCTTTGTGCCTTTGAAATGGCATTGAATGCAGAACAATGCCAATAAATGGTCCACATTTGCACGTTCGATCCCCTAAGTATATGCAAATAAATCATGTTCAACGCTCTTTGGGGGTTAAAACCCGTTCGGATTATTTGAACAAGTTGGCCTATTGGACCTGAGAACAAGTCGACTAATAATATGTCATGATGCATGATTCCTAACGTTGAAACTAAGGAATGGAGTTAGCTAGACCAGGTTTTATTATCCTCCCAACCAGACGACTTGGGAGTGGGAACGCCATGGACCAAATTGATTCCAAGTCGTTCCCCCTAAAGGAATTTCCGTGAGGGAAAAGGTGGTTGCAACCACCGTGTTTTCAACGCACGATTTAGAGGTTGCCAGGAGTGGCAGAAGGTATGAGCGGTATGCACAAGTTAAAAAAAATGTACAAGTTTTGAAAGAAATGCACATGTTTTTCTAAAAATACATAAGTATTGCACATATTGAAGCATTTTACAAAAAAATAAATTTTAAAAAGGATGAGTAAAAAGAAAAATGAAACAAACAAGTTACTTTTGGAAAAATAAGATAATAGAAACTAGACAATACTTTTAAAAAATGCAAAAAGAATCATGAAGTGAAATTATTGGAAAGAAAAAATTTATCAATTTTATGAAAGATTTGAAAACAGTTGACGTGTGGGATGTGTCGTACTATCCTAAAAGAATCTTCCAAGAGTTGGGTAATCTATACAAGGATATAGTTCCCCCAGGCGAACAACCAAGGGGTGGGAACGTTTGGAATTGTTGGCTGTACCCCGGACCAACTATACCCCAAACTGTTTCCCCTAAAGGGTTTTTTTAGAATGAAATGGCCGTGAGATCCATGTAACCATTTATGGTGTGTGCAAGTGCAAAACTTTCTAAGAGTGGAGGAAGTGTGACTGACATAAACAATTATAAAGTGAGTATAACCGAGCAATTAAAGAATAAAGCACCAAAATTTAAAAATTCAAAAGTAAACCTTAATCCTGCAAAAAATAAAAGGAAGAAAAGTTAGTAACGCAATAAATGGCAAGAAAATAAAGCAAGTAAAAATCCCAATTTAAAGTCTGTTGTGGTTAGAACCTTGATATCCCCAGCGGAGTCGACATTCTATCGCATCCTATTTTTCCGAACCTGTTAAAGTTTGAAATAGGGCCCGACTTATTGGACTCACGGGTAAAGAGTTGGAGTCGCCACCTAACATATTTTTTAACTAGGCGTATTAGGGCACCTACTTTGTTTCTAGCTAATTTTATAATTAAATCCGAAACTTAGTCTACGAACAAGAAATTCTAGGTAAGGGTTCAAGTTAAACCGAGAGGAAGGGGTTAGGCACCTCTCAGGCTCCACCAAATGTGGTTACCGGCCGGACTAAATAATTGAGATTCTAAGTAATTAAAAGTAAATAAGCAAATAAAATAACTAACTAAAATAGATAAATAATTAAATGACTACTATAACATGCATATAATAATTAAGTTTAAATGAAACGGTTCAAGTTGACTTCTTCCTTGGAGAATTACACCTCGCAAAATAAAACACATTAGTTAGTATTTTAAAATAAAATAATAATGATAAAATGAAAATGAAAGTAAAGTTATTTTAAAAGGTATTTTCGGGAGCGTCGTCTTCAAGATTGTTCATCCAAATGTACCTCGCAAAAAATATGAAAATGGGTCAGTATTGTAAGTAATAATAATAGTAAGAATAATATAATAATAATAATGATATAAAATAATAGTAATAATAAAATAAAGGAGAAAATAGATTTTATAATAGTGTAGGCTCAGGTTTGTATGAATTGGGTAGAGGTTAGGGACGTCGGTACGGCTGCAAACACGGGGGCCCTCCGGTTGCCATGTCAAGCACCGATCCCACCACTCCATCATCGGCTTGTTTTGCAATACAGCTCATACATGTCATCATCGCCTATTTGTTTTAGGGACACGAGATAGTACGTAACGGGACTGATTTGGCCTCCAAATGTCATTGGTCTTAGTGTAGCATCATGTTCAAATCAGTCCAAATAAACCTCAAATAAGTGTGTATTGCAACATCTGTTCATAAATCAGTCACATCTGAAAGCGTAGTATTTGTCTTAATCGGCAAGAACCTGTAAGATAATGACTAGTAAATGAAAATTCTCACAAAGAGAGTCTGTAGACCAGTGATGAGAAGAATTAATTAACATAACAAATAAAGCCGCACAAGACTTGGTCAAATGGGCATAGCAAAATAACAAAAGCCGCAGTAAATAACAATAGATCCAAATTAACAAACAACAACAAGATAGGCAAAAAACCATAAGGATAACGAAACAGCACAAAGGAAGAATGAAGAGAACGAGAACACCCCGGTTCAACACCCCCGACGAGACGGTGGTGACAATAATGATACCAGGATACACCAGCGAATCAGAATAGGGTCGTCCCCTTCATTCTATGCTGACCCCGGCCCGAGCTGGTTTCTTGGGAAGCCGGCGTAGAGAGTAGGCGAGTCAGTCTATAGAGCTAGTTAAAGTCGAAAACACGTTCAGCTCCAGTGTCTCTCTATATCTCGGTCTCGGACTAGCATCATATATCACTCTGGAGAGAATTTGGAGAGGAGCGACACTGTTTGTAATTTTCCGGCAGAGACGCCGGTAGCATTACTGCGACTCCAGTTCCGATCCTCTTTCAATTTCAACCATAAATCAGCCAAAGATGGAGAATAAAAACGAGAATAGGAGGTCCCCGGCGATGGGATTTTCCAACGTTGGTGGTGGCAGTTTGCTACTGTTCAAATGGTCTGAACCCCAACCCCGATCCCACTGGTTCTACCCCTCCATTTCGCCTATTTTCGTTTGATTTAGTGTGGGTATATGTATATGTGTTTCGATCTGATTTTTGTCTGTGATTGTTGGTGGATGCGTGTGTAAAGGGTTTGAGGAGATCGGTTTGTATGAGCGTGGACGTTTGGCTGTAGGTGCGCGTGTGAGTGTATTGTATCTCTGTTTTTCTGATTTGCTTGTGCGTGTATGTATTCATAGATGTGTGTGTTTGTGAGTAGTTTTAGAGAATAAGATAAGGGGAAATTGGTGTTAGGTTTGTGGTGTTCTGTGTTTTGGAGATGGAGAAAGATGGGGGTGTGGGGGTGGTCTGCCTCTGTTTATCAACTAGAGATGGTGGTGTGACGATGGTGTTGTTAGGGAGGAAGACAATGGAGAGGTAATTCTGACGTGGTGTCTGCTATTTGGGAAAAGAATCAACGAGGGATCTATGTGTATGTGTGCGTGTGGAGAGGTTTAAAAGAGGTCGGGAAGAAGATGATGTAATGTGTTGTTGTGTATATTGGGAGCGTGTATATTTGTGTACTGATCCTCATAGAGAGGAGAGAAAAGCGAATTATAAAGAGTTTAAAAAATAGCTGTTAGGAATTGGAGGTAGTTGGGGAAATTCAGATTTAGGGAAAGATTTAGGGGATTAGGGGAGTGAATTGGGGGATATGATGGGGGAAACGTATTTAGACTACATATTGTCCAGATTCAACTTGATAGGGATTTAAGGAAGAATAAGAATGATAGGGATTTTGAAATATAAAAGAATTAATAAAAGGAGTTTTGACTTCCGTTTGTCTAGATTCAAAATATGAGTAAGAATTCGAATATGAATTTGGACAACTACGTCAGGATTATAAATAAAATGGGTAGGAGACAAATAAAATTGGACTACTAATTAAATTAATAGGTGCAACATGAATAAAATAAATAAATATATAAATATGTATATGTACTGTATAGAATAAAACAAATAAAAAGCAGAATTCACACACAAAAGTAAATTAGGACACAAATTGAATTAATTAAATATAAATAACCACAAATATTTATGGGTGAATTACACAAATATACAGCCCTAATAACAAATTTACAAAAAATACCGATACTATTCCATATTACAAAACATACAAATATTTTCTTTACAAAACATATACAAGTTTCAACAAAACCATGAAAATGAACCTTTCTTCTTCTCCCCCAAGCCACTGCTTCAGTTTCAGGTATGCCACCGGTGGCCGGTCACCGCCGGCAGGTCGCCAGAAATCTTTTTTTTTTTTTTTTTGGTAAATCTGGAAAACAAGCATAAAACATACAAAAACACAAATTCATACTTTAAAAAATATATTTAACCAATAAAAAATACATAAACATACATAAAATTTAAAATATACAAAACATACATTTATATACACCCACAACATACAAAAGCTATACAAAAATGTATTTGGGGATGTGCAAAACACTTTTTCAATACAGTTAAATACGAGTATATACAAAAATATACACATACACAACAAAAAATATTTCAAACATACAATTGAAAAATATAAAAATACAGAAATATACAATAACAATACAAAAAATTCAATAACCATTTGAAAAGATTTTAATGTGTATTTAGGCACAAAAAATACACATAAACATTAATACAAAAATATACATATACACATTAATACACTTCCAAAAAAAAAAAAAAGAACGAGAGAAGCAGATCGGAGCCAGATCTGCTTGGATGGAGGAAACAGCAGCAGCAAGACCAAAAAACTTGAGTTGCTTGGCCGGAAATGGAGGAAGGACGACGGGGGGGTGCTAGTTGCTGGAGATGGAGAAGGGACGGTGGGTGGGTGGGTGGTGGGTGGAGGAGGAGAAAGAAAAGAGAGAGAAATTGGGGTTTGTGATAGGAGAAAGGGGGAAATGAGAAAATGTTATATACTATCGTTATGTTATGTAAATAGTGTAAAAGCATCGTTATTTTTTGTAATTAAGCAATTAGGGTAGTCATGTGATGTAAATTTTCCAATATTTATTAAGTGTTATAAATGCACTAAAATTACATAAACAGCCATATTTTAATAAATAGCCTAAATGATGCAACATTACGTAATATAGCCATATTTAAGTATGTAATATATAATTAGGGGATAACGCATGTAAATGCCTGCTCTTTAATGCACATTTTACACAAATAGTCAAATTGCACCTTTAAGTTAAATTATAGCCAATTTTAGAAAAAAGATGGACAAAATTGGGTGTCAACTCCTTTTGAACCATTATCTCCACCTATATCATCGGATCTCTAATAACCTCAACCTATCCCCAAACACTACTCTCCACATCAAAAAAAAAAAAAAATTGAAAGAAAAGAATTAAAAAAAATTGAGAGAGCTAGTGTGAGAGAGTCCTAGCAAGTTTTGATCTCTAACATATACACTACTATATGTCTCTACGTAGTGAAGAAAGGAAAAATGGTATGCATAATATACACAACATATACACTACTATACGGTATATATACACATAATATAGAGAAGGAAAAAAAGAAGCACCCCCTAAGCATATACTCAATACGAATGAGACTCGATGGTAAGAACTCTCCACCTATAACCAAGAGGTTGTGGGATCAAGCCACAGTAGGAGCAAAGTGGAGGGTCACTAAAGTGTGTATATATATAGTCGACATAGATACCAGATACCAAAGTATACACTAAACATTTTGTTGCTATGATCTTTCTCGTCGAAGGATCAATCAAAAGAACTTTAAGAGGTCCATTATACTATTGAGAAAGTCTCTTAATTAATAAGGCCCCGACATGCTAATTTCTATATGGATGGTGGCACCAATGAATTCGAAAGATCGAATCTTGAGCTAGGTTGTAAGCCTAGGCTATCCTACATTGATTGTACCTGAGATTATAGGCTGCATATACAATAAGTAAGCATATTCCCCACCTAAGCAAGAAAATAACATCATCATCATCATTCATTACTGCCATAGCTACCACCTTCACATGTGGTATACAATACAAGATAGTCCCATCGAATATGCTATTTGCTGATGATATTGATTCAATTGATAAAACCAATGAAGGCGTTAACCAAAGGCTTGAACAATGAAGAATCACTTTAGAGAGTGATATTTTAATATAAGTATAAGTAAGACCGTACACATGCACTACAAGATTAGTCAACATGAGACAACAAAGATTTAGATATCTGGACTCGTTGTTTTTAAGAGAATGGGATGCTCTTTGAAGAAATTACTCATAGAATTGAAACTAGATGGTCAAAATGGAGAAGTGCTACCAGGGTAATATGTGATGGAAAGAGGCCTATCTAAATTAAAGGTAAGTATTACAAAATATTTACAGAACCGACTATGTTATATGGTATGGAATGTTGAGCCACTAAATTTCAGCAAATCCACATGGTGAGTATTGTAGAGATGTGAATGCTAGATTGATGTACAATTATACACGACTGGATAAGATTAGAAATAGCCATATTTAATAGAGATGTAAATAACATGCAGTGAAGATAAATAAGAGAACTAAATTGAGATCGTGTGGTCATGTCAGGCATCTATCCTCAAATAGAATGACCAAGAGATGTGAAACTATAGTGAGTAAAGGTATTTGAAGAGGACAAGGTAGACCTAAAATCACATCAAAAGAAATCTTATTGAACACATACAATTTGTTGGATTCAAAGCAGACTCGGGTAAAAGTAGGCATATTGGAAGAGAACGGTCCGCATAGATGATATATAGTAGTTGGTAACAACAAAAAAATGTATAATTAATATTATTATTACTAATAGTTGTATATGCCTAAATTTGTACGTCTAGGTTAAACACTTAAAGTTAATGAATGGGTCACAAGCAATACAGCAGAATACGATGAAAAGTAAGTAAATGAAGAGAACAATAATAAACAAGAAAATAAAAAGCTTTTATTCCTTGAGAATCGTCAGATTCAGTAATGAATCGTTTATACAATACCATGTAAGGAGTGATATTTATAACAGTGGATACCAGTCCTAATTAAGGTAAAATACAAAGATTAATAAGGTTCATGGCTTATAAACTCAAGGCGGTGGTATATACAAAACTCTAACTAGGAGACTGTAACCCTAAGGCAGCAGGATGTATGCCTTGCATTCTATGCCCGTACCTCCTGAACGGTCATAACTCGTAGAACAAGCGTATATTTAGTGTGCCCAGTGACTTGTAGGATAATTCTAGTCTCGCTAGCTGGACTCGTATCCCCGTAACAATAGGTGGCATACTTTTTTCCCACACAGTCAGTCCCCCTACCTGTTGAGTGCTGACGTAAGCAGTTAGGAAGTAAAATCGGTATGAAAGATATCTCACAGATTCCTTGAAACTCGCAGCCTCTTTGACCAAGACTGATGCTAATTTATTCAAGAACTCCACGCGTCTTCATCTGGTTGGTTGATGTCGATTTCATGCCCCTTTCCAAGAATACTTTTTGTCGCGTCAAATCGTTTCATATCTCAGGCCATAATTACGCTTGACTATTCGTGATCCGTTCTTATCTTTTTTTGCCTATAAATAAGGGCTTCGTGATAGTAGTGGAATCACAACTCTTCTTCAGAAAATACTTCATCTTCTTCAAAGTTCTTCATGAAATAATGGTTCTTCTATCTTAAAAAATATTTGCCTTTGATCCTAGTTTGATTCCCAGAAAAACTCTTTCACTTTGAGCGGATGGTACATGAGAAAACTGTAGGAAAAAGACTATTTGCGGTTTTCTTCTTCTCTTCCTCCATCCGTGATTGGATGAATGGAGTCTTCCGAGTCATGAAGTATGATCGGGATTTTAATGATGTTCTTTAGAATGTCTACAATTTGGCATGTGCACTGATTACGGTGTACCCTTCTTCTAACATAGTAGCTGCTGTGATATTCCTCTTCTCATGTGGTGTTAGGATGCATAACCCCTTCTACTGTCGTGAGGCTTCTCTTTCGGGATGTTGTAGATGCTCAGGTAGCTCCTTTAATAGTATTGGGGTGAGATTATGCTGTCTGACTCCATTTCATGGCAGACAAGAGGATACAGCTCCATGCCGTCTGCAGATCATGGTCCAGGGCTATCTCCTGGTTCGGTTGTTTCGACCATATTGCTACTGCAACGCCTCATCGGCCGCTTGCTGTGGGATACCCAAGTGAAGGGGCTCCCTTGTGGTAGGTCGCCAGCGCAAGCTTTTCTGTTCTTGGTGAGCTTCTGATTGTACTTAAAGATCCGCGAGGTAGTGCCCTCCCTTTTGACTAGTTGAGGATGAAGCGGATATTCAAGTTTTCTTGCTAAGCTCTACGGACGAGATGGGAGAAGAATATGTCTGCGCTCATATGCTTCCGAGGACCCTTGCTCTGATCAAGTCCGTACATGCTGGATTGTTCTAGGTCCACATCCACGTCCGTACAGATTCCCCAGTGCCCGGGCTCGATTGTTCTTGTATGTTGGATTGATTCCTCCGCCTTTGCTGCTAATTCTTCCACAAAATCTGAAGTGAAGCCTTCCAAAGCTTGTGACTGGATGGCCAATTTCGATTGATAGATGATAGCGTACTCTCCCAACTCTTTGACCCACTCTGCCAAATTTTTTGAAAGCCCAGGTATGTACAGAATGTCGCATAGAGGTACCAAAGAGACCACACTGACTGTATGGTTGAGAAAATACGGGCGGAACACTTAGGTTGTCATGTCTATGGCCGCAATAAAATGGACAGGTAGAGGTAGAAGCCTATCTGGATACGAAAGTCCCTTGCTAGCATATTTTACCGGAAGCTGCCTTCCGTCTTCTTCTCGTACGAGCACTGGGTTCCATGCTATTTCTGAAGTCGAAACATACAACAACAAGTGTTCTCCCTGTGCCGGATCGATGATTGTCGGAAGCTGCAAAAGTTGCACCTTGACCTGAGCCACTACCGAATAGCAATGTATCACAGCTGATACCATAACTCTACTGCCTTGGGGACTAATTGGCTCATTCCTGATATCCGTTCCCTCAGGACTCCTGTCTCTATCCTAGCCTTTTGCTCCATCGTTTTACAATAAGTTGACTCCTCATCGATCATGTTTACCTTGGTTATTGGCTCTTTAGCCAATTCTCCTCCGTCTGTCGGACAGTCTTGGATCGTGGGACGCTTACTCCATAAGCTATTAATCCTATACAATGTAGGATATCTAAAAACTTGATGGAGCATTGAGGGCACTCCCTTTACACTGTGTATCCATGGCCGCCCAAGGATGATATCATGTGACATATTACAGGGTAGTAGCTAGAAGGAGGTGATGCTCGTCATGCCCAGGATATGAACCGGTAGAGCTAATTCCCATACAAGTTCTTCTCAGTGGCCATTGAAGCTAGTTATCCTACGGTAGCTCGGTGCCATCCAATTGTCTTGTCCTAGCTTCTATAGTACTTTTCTTCGAATAATGTTCACATTGCTCCCTGGATCCACCAAAGCTTGCTCGATCTGAAGACTCGACATCCTTACGTGGATTATGAGAGCGTCTTGATATTTTTATTCGCCTTTTGGACTGAAAGCAATAGTACAAGCGGTCGATGCTACCTTTTTTAGTCCCCCGGACAGTGACAGGTCACGGTGTTGCAAAGATCGCATTGATATGCCGCTTGTCCCTCTCTCGAGCGCCTCGGTCTTTCTTTAATTGTATCTTTGAGGTGACCCTCAGTTAGTAGAGGCTCGATCTCTAACATCAGGGCCTTGCAGTCGACCGTAGCATGGACATTGTTGCGATGAAAGTCACAATAGGCCGTTGTATTCCTCCCGGCTGCTCCTTTTAAGATAGGCGAGCACCGTACTTTTGGCCCTAGTTTACCGAAGTGATTGGAAACCAGTTCCACGGTGTTGACTCGCAAACTAAAATCCCAGAAGCTGCGGGGCTCGATTCGTTTCTCCTGAGGTCCAGGCCCCGGGCATTTCCTTGCTTTGCCGCTCCTGCTTGGCTCTGCGTCTTTCCTTTTACTCTTCTTCCATCCCATTCTCTCTCAAGAAACAGGCTTCCTCCTCGTTTTCTCCGTTCAGCTTCAGTGTTCTAGGAGTGTTCTGGCTCCAGGCGGAGCTTTTTCAATGTATCTCCGATGTAAAGCATTCCATGTCGACATGAGATGTTGAGTTAGACTTGACTGCAATTCCCTGGTAGCCAGTGACCTTTTTGGAATTCAGGCTCTTGCCAAAAGCTACCATGACGATATTATCGAGGACTGGAGGGAGCTGTATGTGTTCCCTCTGAAACCTTTCAAGATAGTCTTTCAACAACTCGTCGTCGTGCTGTCGAATCTCAAAGATATCTTCCATGTGCTTCTCCCATTTACGGGCGCCAGAGTGCGCTTTCTTGAACAAATCTTTCATCTAGGTGAATGATTCAATGGAGCCCATCGGTAGCTGAGTGTACCAATCAAGGGCGCCTTTGGTCAGGGTTTAGTCGAACCTTTTCACTAAAGCAGACTGGATTGCTTCTTCTGAGATTTCGTTGCTCTTGACGGCTGTATAATACGCAACAATATGCTCATCCGAATATGTAGTTCCGTTGTACTTCAAGTTATCCGATAAGCGAAAGTGCTTTGGTACGTGGATCGGTGTAGCGCTTTCTTTGTATGCATGCTTATAAAGCTTTTGCTCATCTACGGTGGTAACCTGAGGTGGTGCACCCGGCACGTTACCGATCCGATCGTGGATGGACTTCATCTCCTTCAGGATGTCCTGAATGATAGGTGTTCCTTTGAGGTCTTGATTGCTGACTGTCGTTGAACCCCCATAAGCGGCGTCTATGTTGATCCTGCGATTAGGAGTGGACGCTGGAGTATCATTCATGGGCGCTGGTCCTCATGGGGATGCTGACTCTTGAGACGATCCAGCGGACATAGTTCCTAACTTCTGAGATTTACCATCGACCATATTGACCGAATTTTGTTCTGCCCGTGCTGACAGGGTTGTGAGGAGATTAACAAGAAAGCATCTAAGATCAGTATTACCTTCGCGTGACTGATCAACTTCACCGTTGCTGGGCACATGGACTGGCTCCTTGGCAGGATCGTTTTGCTGCACGGTGGATCGCCAGGTTCCTGCACAGACTCGTCTATAGCATCAGCAGTATTCTTTGGGGATTTGTCGTCTGACATGACTGTGCCTTCTCTTCGTAGAATACCTACAATTGCCTGGGCCCCACGGTGGGCGCCAAACTATTTAGCCTAAATTTGTACGTCTAGGTTAAACACTTAAATTTATGAAGGAGTCACAAGCAATATAGTAGAATATGATGAAAAGTAAGTAAATAAAGAGAACAATAATAGACAAGAAAGTAAAGAGCTTTTATTCCTTGAGAATAGTCGGATTCAGTGGTGAATCACTTGATGTACAATATAATGTAAGGAGGGGTATTTATAACAGTGCATATCCGGTCCTAATTAAGGTAAAGTACAAAGACTAATAAGCCTCATCGGCCTATAAACTCAAGGCGGTGGTATATTCGAAACCCTAACTAGGAGACTGTAACCTAAGGCGGCAGGATGTATGCCTTGCGTTCTACGCCTGTACCACCTGAATGGTCATAACTTGTAGAATAAGCGTGTATCTAGTGTGCTCGGTGACTTGTAGGATAAGTCTAGTCTTGCCAGTTGGATTCGTATCCCCGTAACAATAGGTGACATATTTTTTCCCACATAGTAGTTATGTATATCTAATTATTTTTTAATTTCAATTTGATATCATGATGATTTAAGTTGAACTTAAGTAAAAAATATGATTATAGAAAATGTACAGAGCCGACCACAACATATTAAGTAGTCGTTTGGCCATAAATACCAAAAAAATTTTGAAAAAGAGTTTTTGAAGTTGAGTTGAAAAAATGTATTTGGAAATTGAAGTTGTGTTTGGACATGAATTTTACTTGAATAAAAGTTAAAATTTTGTGAGTAGAGAAAGTTGATTTTTTCAAAAAACTGTTTTTCAAAATAGTTTAAAAAACTGACAAAATTTTATGGACAAACAAATTTTTGAAAAAAAGCAAATTTTTTTCTATGGACAAACGAGTCCTAAGGATTGATGTGCAGTGGGTTGTTATTGTTGTGAAAATATGAAACTTAGCAGTATTTGTTACCAAAATTTTGTCGACTAGTTTGTTCGAATTTCTTTTCCCAAAATATTTATATTATTTTGATACAAGATGCAAAATAAAAAGTACATGCACTCAACTTGGGCTAAAGAAGATTCGTGAACCACATAAACAGTTGGCCAAGTGGCATTCACAGCAACCACATTTCCTCTCATACCATTTCTGACCTCAAAACTCCCCCACGCGCTCTTCACCAAAATCCACATCAGATTCACGGGTCCCACACTGCTTATCTGGACGAACTTTTAGGTACCTTTTTAATCAATAACTCAGCGAGTTATATAACTCACTCATTTCCCCGAGTTTGTGGTTGAGAATTACGATTTGTACTCTATCATCTCGAAAAAGTGCAAAGTAGGTCATCCTTGAGCCACTCATGCTATGCCACGTGTAATATTTTAATACTCCTTCTCTCTCTTACTCACCCTTTAGCACTTTCTAGCCTCAAATATATTAGAAAAACAAAAATCCAGTAGCAAAAAATAGTTAGTGGCTGAGAAAATTTTGGGCTAATTTATGAAAAAAGAAAATCAAAATCTGTTACCTGTCTTGGTTGTAACTTGTACTCCCTGTTTCTTCTTCACTTCTTCACTAGTTCTTTCTTCTTCAACTTTCCTTTTTTCAGTTTCCCCTCTACTTTCCATTTGTAAATTATTATTATTATTATTTTGTTGATTCGCACCAAATGCTATAAACAAACTATGTGTTACTCAACAACAAGTGGTGGATGATTTTTAAAACATCTAGAATCTACTATGACTTTCTTCAAAGGTACTTTTTCAAATCTCTTAGGGTTTTTTATATTTAGATTTGAAAAGTAGCTAAGTATTTTTTATTTTTTGATTTGATTTTGTTGTTAAAGGTTTAGGAATCATGCGGTTCCTTTTGGTGAGCAATTCTGGATAAAGGAATTTTCGTCTATATCCTGGTGGACTCTGATTTAATTTTTGAAGAATTATTTTAGAAAAAATAAAATTAAAATTAATTTAGCAGAAATTATTTGCTACTAGTAAGTAGTATATTTTTAGAATTTGGCCAACAGGTTTGACATATTTATGATTTTATTTCTGTAATTGATATGGGGAAATACTGGATTATTATACAATGTCTTTTTGTTACTGGCTTCTGGCTTTTGCAGTAGTGTTACATTATCAGGTTCTTTGTTACTACACCACCACGAGCACGACGGATAAGCTATATTTGCTACTAGTAACTGATGTTGTGGGAAGAATTGGAATTGGAAGAAGACGATTCGTTCTGTATCCCCTGTTTATCCGCGAGGATTTGAAGCAGCGCTAGCTAGCGACCTTTGGTCCTTTGATTTTTGATGGACCCTTACTCCTCTGGGGAGGAACTTGTTGTTAAGGTCCTTTTTATATTTGGTTGATAAACTATATAGAGTTTAGTTTATATACACTGTCAGCGTAACTCAACTGTTTATATTAGTCTGGCGTAGCTTGAAAGCCGATTTGATTGTTGTTTTATTGCAGACAAGGAAACCTTATACGATCACTAAGCAACGCGAGCGATGGACAGAGGAGGAGCACAATAGGTTCCTAGAAGCTTTGAAACTCTATGGGCGTGCTTGGCAGCGCATAGAAGGTCAGTGTTATGTTTCTCTTTAATTTTTTTGCTGAAATCTAAGTATTAGTCAATGTATCATTTTGATAAATATCAGTCTTGACAACCTACCTATGTTTAGAGAATTGATTTGTGCATGTATTTGTTGAAAATACATCTTCGTTTATGGTCCAAGTGAAGTTAATCTGATAACTCATGTGATGTTGTTCTTTCATCACTTACAGTTCAATCCACTGAATATCTCATCTTTCAGAAACTTGGGTCAACATTCTATCTAATATGCTGTCTATGTATTCTCGTACCTTGAGGCATTTTTTGTGATTTTTAGTGATTTTATTCTTTTGCTATTGCGCAGAACACATAGGAACAAAAACTGCCGTGCAGATCAGAAGTCATGCGCAAAAGTTTTTCACAAAGGTCATTCGCTACCTTTCAGCTTATGCTTAATTGTATCATTCATTTTTCCATAATGGTTCCATGATTTAATTTTCTTGTGGATCACTTTTACCTTCTAGGCTTACTTATCATTGTTTGCTGTCGGAGAGTACATAATCTAGAACAGATAGATTTCTTTCTATGAGACTTGGCATATATGAATAGTGGCAAAGATCTCAAGTCTAATTGTCACCTATAATTGAAAAACTTCCACATGCTTGACCCATGATTATTTGGGCCAGGAACAAGGGGACTTGTTAAAAACATGTTAGAAAAAGGAATATGAATGAATATATATATCTATAAGCTTGAAGCTTTTAAGTAAGGTGGATTCTAATATTTCAGATTCTTAGCCAATACTTTTGGGAGTAACTTCGGTCCTATGTAATGTGCTTTGTCATGTGATAGTTATATTATATATGTGCATGTGAGTCTTTTAATGATAGTAATATTTGTAAAACTCTTTTTGTTATGCTGTTATTCTGAATTATCTGTTCTTTTGCATTTGTAAAGCAGTTGTCTTCTTTTCTTTTCCTCTTATCTTTGAAACTACATTTGCGTTGATTAGACTTTTGTAAAGTGTTATAGTCTATGAATTATAAAACTGCGGAATCTATAACAATAATTCAACTCATGGAAAACTTAAAACAGACTCAATCTATTCAAAAGAAGGGCATGAATTCCAACACTCCACACCGTAATGTTCTTGCTTCATGATTCCAGTTATCTCTTAGGTAGACAGAACTTCTCTTTATGTGACTTGGTCAGTATGTCAGCCAACTATTTATGAGTTGTACAATGCTCGAGTTAAATTAAACAAAACTTCTGTGATGAAATGATACTTTATGGCAATGTGCTTTCCACTGTCACGATTACTTGGTTTTCACTGATGACTATGGCAGACTTGTTCTCAACCATGGATCACGCTTCCTTCGTCGTGTTTATCCCAATATCATTACGTAACCCTTGAACCAATGTCATGTTGATTTTTTGATACAACAACATATTTTGTTTCGGAGAATGATTGAGCAACAATCCTTTGCTTTTCTTGATTACCAAGAGATTTTCCTCATCCAAGTGCAAATTACTTTTCAAAAGTGCTTTTCATGTCATCCGGTCTTCCAGCCCAACCGCTGTCTGCATAATGAATCAGGTTCATGTCATCTGCTTTTCAATAGATGTTCCATTACCTTTCTAGTATCTTAGCACTTTTGCTGCTCTAAAGTGAATTTCACGAATTTTCTGCAAATGTTAGGTAAATTTTTGTTGTTGTAAGGTGTAACAACTTGTTTATCAAGCTTCTACTTGAAGTCATTACATTCGTTACAGATTATTCTTCTTCTACTGTCGTTCAGTTGCTGGGTTTACACTGCCTTGCAATTCTCCATCTTGATCGTTTGAGACTATTGTCTCATGTTCCTATTGAGAGATGAATATCTCTTCTACATTTGGGACACTTCAATTCCTTGGAGAACATAATGCAGGCCTCCAGTACCTGCCATCTTGTAAGTTCTTGCTGCGTCACTTTTGAACTCATTCATGAGGCTTGAAATTTTCTCTGGAAATCAATCATCTACATAGATGCACAGAGAATATGCACTCAAAATCCCTTTCATAAAAAATAAATTAATAGTATGTTAAGATTCACTTTACTGAAGCCTTGGTCAAATAACCAAGATCTAGGACCTTTTTTCTAATGAAGTACTATTAAGATTTAGGGCAAAAACACCCTACTTCAACAAAGTTGAAAACCTTACAAAATGATACATGGTTTTCTACAAATGCATCCAATTTATCTCTCTCTATATACGGTCCACGTAAGTGCTAGTAGAGCAACTTCTCATGCCCTGCATCTCGTGTTCGGCCTTCTATAAGTCCAGCTAAACAGTGACATCATATCATTATAGACCAAACTAACACAATATTTCCCACTACAATCATGATGATATCCGGAAGGAGGTGATTCACTTCTTCACCCTTGGTCACCATAAAAAATAATTGACTAGTATTTTCCTAGTTAATATACAAATAGTATCTTTTAAATAGCTCTAAGATCAAGTTGAAAAGTCTACCATTTTTTTCTTTGAATGACGAGATCTACGATCGTATAACTTTCTTTAAAAGGAAAGTACTTTTTTTGTTGAATTCTCCTGCTACCAACATCGCTTTATATCCTCTGCATAGTCATTTTTAACTTTTTTATAAATCCATCTTAATGTACTTTATAACTCTCACTTGAGGTACCTAAAGCCTAAGTTGTATCGACACTACATGGGTGTGGGTATGAGAACCGTACCGGATTTGGTCAAACCAAATTGGGTAGTTTGACCACAAAATAGGAGGAATTTGAGACTAAATCTGGCCATAAGCTTACTATATTTTTATTTCCCAAGTTTAAGATCATGCCATCTTGGAATGTGTCTAAATGTCTGTCTACAAATTTGTGATTAGAAGAGAAACTTTCTACACTTTAACCAAATACACGGAAGTTTTCCACTTAATCATAATTTAGGCATGTTTTTATAGCTCTACTTTTAGATATTTGATATATTTTTCGCCGAATCCCGATACTCGTATCCATACTTGGATCCATACCCCAGAATCTTAAAATTTAGATCATGAAGGGTCCGACTTCTGGATCCGCACCCGTATCGGATACCCCTACCCGAGTCCAAGCAACTTAGGATAAATCAACCTAGATTTATTTTGCTCAATCATGTGTATCTCCTTTGCATTATCTTTAATTAGGCTTCCTCTATCACTACTTGTACCACCTTTTTGGTTCAATCATTATTAAGTTTCCGTGTGTATGCTTTGCTCAGAATCCCTTATTTTTTTTTTGGAAGAAAAGTTGATATATTGTTGGGTCTATATCAGTTGGATTGATTTTTCAAGTTGAAGGAAATAATGATGTTACTTCAACTTAGCTTCCTAGGTTGTATATGGCATGATCTACACTTCTTTTTCATAGCAATTCCAATAAGCATCTTCATGAAAAATGACATATTTGTTAGCAAGTTTTCTAGTATCAAAATAAGCAACGGATACCTTTGGGTTCAAATTCAAAACTATAGTTATAACATAAATACATCTCCACTTTTTCCATCAAATTTGCTTCTTTTTTCGATAGGATTATGAGAATAACATAGTTGTCAAATATTTTGGGAAAAAGGTCCAAGTATGCCTTTGAAGCGTTCGAGAGGTATTCCCCCACTAATAGTGGCTTTGCCATGCTCTTGCCATTACAAATGTAGTGCAAATATGCTATTTGCCCAACCTCAGCCTCTAATCCAACTAATTAGCTACCTTAGTTATATTACTCCACGATGGGCATATTTGCGTAATAATGCATACTTGAAGGGCATATTTGGACCATTTACAAACCGCCTTATTCCATGGTCGATTTTTTTATTTTTTTTTATTTTTGGCAGATCTATACAAATGAGTACATTTGTACCTGGTCTTGAGAGATTGAGCACATTAAAAATAGTCTTTAAAAAAATGAGCAGTTTTATATTCAATGAAGATGTAATTACAAAAATATCCTTGCTCTCGGCACACAGCAGAAATCAGGCAAATCCGGCCGCACTTATTCATATAGTGAACTAAAAAACTATGTTTGTTTTGCAAGTGAGGCTGAGCATCCACAAAAACATACCTTCGGGTGCTAATATTTAGTAATCACGACAATTGGACCGCACTTATTCTTATAGTGAGCCAAAATACTCTTTACATTTGCAAATACCTGAGGCCAGATCGTCCTCACTTTGCTCATTCACAAAATTATACATAAAAACATAAAATCATGATAATCCGGCTGCACTTATTCCTACAGTGAGCCATAATACTCTATCCATTTTGCAAATAAATGAGGTTAAACTGTCATCACTTTTATAAATTCAAGTCATAAACACCAAAATTTGTTTTTGTTTTATTCAGAACGTCGTAGTTTTCACCTATTCTCTGTTGCTGTAGTCTTTTCAAAATCTTGACACCTCAGAATTACAACATTCTCATCCTCAACTACGACCACCGCTGCAACATCGCCTCATTATCGGACCTATTGGTGTTGCACTGGTTGCAATACTCTGACGAAACAGTAAATACCTCACGAGAACGGATGGATAAATGTGAAAGCACCGTTTTGGTTTAAAGATTTGAACTAGAAATCTTAGGCCGAGTCGCTCGTGATGGAGCTAATCAACTGGCTTGAAAGGCAGAGATTAAAGAGAAAGAAGAATGGTCGGCGAAGCTCCAGCACCTGTACAGAGACATGGAGATGGTGGTGGGAGATGAGAGGGAGGAAGGATGGTCGGGGGAGATTAGTGAGGTTAAGGTTTCGTCGAAGGAAGAATTTGCTCAAATTTTTAGTAACATGAAAGAGGTACTCAAAATTTCAGTACCAGGTACAAATATGCTCGATTTGCACAAAAACTGCAGGTTTTTTATTCATACTCAAACAGGTCTACACCAAATGATCTGAAATTTCACGCAAAGCTTCTGATAAAAAACCCTAACAAACCCAATTACTTATTTGGACCAAACTTCAACAAATCCAAATACCCATTTTCATAGTTCTTCATGCTCTTCAATGGAGTTCTAAAATTTCTTCAGTGAATCAACCGAAATTAGTATTGAGTTGTACATCTAAGTTTAAGTAAATCAACAAACAACCACGCACTACCAAGTTCAAATTTTATGAATTATTGAGCTCACAAGAACAAAGACAATGGTGGATTTCCCTATTTTCTCCACTCCAATCTTCGAGCAACAACTAATCAATTTCAAATCTTTAAAATACCCATGAACCAACTATAACTTCAGAACTTTGAGTTTCCAGATTCGAGTTCTAGCTGTAACGATGGAGCTATTTCTCCGCTAATCTCACTCAAACGAAAAAGATAACACACGATTTTTGTGTTAAAATTGAAGACACATCAAATTCTCAAACAAATATTCCCTTCAACTATGTTGGATAAGGACGTATTTTTACACAAATATGTCCATCGTTGAAAGTAATTAAACTAGTTAGTTGGATAAGGAGTTTTTTTGGACCAAAAGTGCATATTTGCACCATATTTGTAACGACAAAGACATGATTGAGATAAACTATTAACGAGGGGCATATTTGTTGAATATCGAATACTTTAAGGGCCACTTGTGGGAACATACTTGGTATGTTATTGTATCGAATACTTTAAGGGCATATTTGGACTTTTTCCCAAAATCCTAACATTGACTTACTTATGCTTTCACTCCACCCTATACCTTAACTGAAATTGTTTTCGTCATAGCTTTGGAGGACTATGATTTAGGATATTGTTGTTTACAATTTTTTTTTTCTTTTAAGAATGAACTTGTGTAGAAACTTTTACAGTTTCCTTTCTTAGTCAACATAGTTGCTTGTAAGACGGAGTATTTAGGCTCTCCCTAGCTCACAGCTCAGCTAGGGTTCAATCAAAGCTTTAGCTCGAGCTCAGTCAAAGTTTGGCTCGACTTAGTTGAGCTTGGGCTCGACCAAGCTATCTCACCTTCGCTTGGTTGAGTTATATTTTTATTTATTTATTTATATATTAACTCATTATTATGCTCGATTAATAAGTTAATCGTAATTAATGTAGGTGTTTATGTAATAATCAAACAGTACTTATCAAAAATCTCGAATTTTCATTTCTATATTAGATGTAATGACAATTTCATCTTGTTGTAATATAATCCTACTTTATAATTAAGGTGAAATTGAAATGAAATTAAATTTAAGAAATTTAAATTGATGAAAGTAACTTAATACATATTTTTATTGAATTTATTATTATTTTTTTTTTTTGCTAGAAGGTTTGATTTTATGTTTATATTTAATTGACCACATCTGAGTTTAAGTTCTAATTTAAGCTTAATAATAATAATAATAATTCATATAGTTCAGTGGCATATTCATTCAAGTTTCAAATTAAGGTAGTAATCTTATATCTTTTTTCTTAATCAGCCGATGTATATGGAAGTGATTACCCCTAAAGGTGTAGAGCATATGCACGTATTTATTTAGTCAACTAGGTGTTTAGTTCAGGCCAAGGTTTGGATTGTAGCATGTGGGTATGTTCAGCTCCAGGCCTCTTTGTGTTCTTCAGGCCCAAGCTCTAAATCACATGTTCGTTTCACTCAAGCACTATGTATAACATGAAGTGGTCTTCTCTAAATAATCTAGTGATGCCTCCCACTTCATCACGAGCTATCCAAGTTCTTATAACTCATTAGCTTGGTCATGGGTGAGGGTCTTGAAGTAATGGTCATACGCTAAGAGTTATCACAAGTCTAGATGAGTCTTATAACTCTTAGAACTCTTAGAATACCTTCAGGGAAGAAAGACAAATCCTAGATGAGTCTTTGGTGGTAGATCTAAGTTACTTGGACTCTTCAAAATTGCCGTCGTACCCGTGTCGGATAGGACACGGGATTCACACCGGATGTGGTCAAATAAAAATGGATACTTTGACCAAAATCCACAGAAAATTGAAGATTTTTTTTTTTTTGACAAATAGACTCTCAAGATAGACATTGGAAATGAGATATCTTCAAAATTATGCAGAAATTTATTATCTTTTGTCTCTTTTTCATCTTTTGACGACATTCTCGAATTTCTGATTTTATGTTTTGAGGGTAACTTTTGGGAAAACAACTTAATAGAGAAAAGCAGAGATATTGGGGAAGAGGACTCCTCTAGGAAGAATCGAAATTAAGGATTATGACTTTCTTTTTAGAATTTTGAAATTTTTTAGTCCCGTATCCGTGTGCGGATTCATACCCCCGAATCTCTAAATTTAGATTTTGCCGAATCCGACCTCTAGATCCGAACCTGTGTCGGATACCCATACTCGAGTCCGAGTAATTTAGTGGTATATAAAATGGTCGACTCTAGTAAGAAGAGAAAGTTAGGAAACTTTGGGAATATTCATGTAAACTGGATGTTGGTGGCCTTTATGATGTTGAAAATGCGATTTGGGATAAATGGCAGAAGTGCATCAAATTTCACTTAACTGTTAGAATCTCTAAATTTAAATTTTGCCGAATCCGACCTCTAGATCCGAACCTGTGTCGGATACCCATACTCGAGTCCGAGTAATTTAGTGGTAGATAAAATGGTCGACTCTAGTAAGAAGAGAAAGTTAGGAAACTTTGGGAATATTCATGTAAACTGGATGTTGGTGGCCTTTATGATGTTGAAAATGCGATTTGGGATAAATGGCAGAAGTGCATCAAATTTCACTTAACTGTTAGATTTTGGGTCCTACCGAAAATGGCAACCTGTGTGGTTTCTTTGGCAACTCGAGAAAGCTTGAGGTAGGGAGACCGTTGTTTCCAATGCTATTCTTCAGGGTTATGGATTTGTTAGTAGAATGTTGGATAGAATTGTGAAAGTTCTACTTGAGGGGCTTCTCTACACCAATTGAGGAGCAAGGTACAGTGAGGGTTCCACGCCTCTTATTTCGGACGACACTTGAGGTTTCTCTGATGCAGCCATGAACTAAGTTGCTCGGATTCGGGTGCGAGTATTCGATACCGGTGCTGATCCAGACGTCGGACCCTTCATAATCTAAACTTTAAACTTCGGGGGTACGAATCTAAGTTTGGATATGAGCGCAGAGATTTAACTAAAAAATGATTAAAATATCAAAAAGTAGAGGTACTTATGAAGAGGTACTTGAGTAAGGAAGTATTAACTAACGGTAGTCTCTTGGGTGCATCCTTGTACTTCAGATGCTTCCACCGGCTAGTGTCAGCTAAATTAGAATGTTTCGGAAACAAATCGAACCGAAAGTTCAACTTAGTTAGCCGAGAGGGCATTACATCGCTAATAATATGGTGGAAAAGAGGTCTTCGGGTGAATGATTTAAGTTTCAACATTGCCTATTAGGAAAATGGTTTTGGAGATTCAAAGTTGAGGAGCACAGTATGTGGAAAGAGGTGATTGTAGAAAAGTTTGATATGATAAAAGGGGATGAAGGAGAAAATATCACACTTCCATTTGGGTGCACACTTTAGAGGGATATTATGAAAGAATAGGAAGATTTCATCGGCAACGTAACCTTCAGGTAAGGATGGAAAAAGAATCAACTAATGTCATGGTTATGTTGAGAAAAATTTTTGGGATCCACACTCTTGAAACTAATAGAATCTTGGGCAGAAGTTCAAATCATAGCCTATCATTATCTTTTTGAATGAGAAAGAATTTCACCTGAAGATTTTGGGATAACAAAAAAAATAAAAATAAGGATGACACATAGTTACAAGGGAATAAGTTTGAAAAGGTATAAATGTCATGAGGATTACAAGTATAAATACTGTACAAAGGAGATAGGCCTAGAAGGATCTAGTAGTACAAGGCATGAATTGTTGAAACTTGGTGTGGATGCTAAAGGTGATATGATAAGTCAGGAGTGATGCATAGTTGAACAAGGACAAGTTTTTGCTCATGTGTGTCTTTGTACAACTTTTGGATACCAGCGCACACTCTTTGTGCTAATGATATATGAAATCGTTACCTTATACTAAAAAAGGTCAGAAGTAAGGCTAGAGATGAGCTAATAGGATTGCAAATGGTGGTTTACGTAAAATTAGAGAAATGTTAGACAATTGGAGGTAGGTGATATCGGCTAAGATTATTGGTTCATGAAAGTCGGGTGAATGCTAATGATATTTCTTCTAAACATGTGGTAACCAAGAAGAAACAAGTGCTCCTAATGATACGGGTACGAAAGAAATATAGAGGTCAATGCTCGAATAAGACTGAGAGTGGGACGTGATCCGCGATAGCAAAGACAAATGTATGTTTAATCAAATAATAGGATGTGATAGCTATATCCACCAAAACATAACAAAATATATAACTTTATAAATAAGGTGAACAGTAAAAATGATGTCTATTTTTTCTATCAGTTACTCCCTCCATCTCATTTTATGTGACACACTTTCCTTTTTGGTCCATCCCGAAAAGAATGACACACTTCCTTATTTGACAACTAATTAATAGCATCATCTCTATTTTACCCTTGTTGAGCCCTACTTACATTAAAAGCTATTAACAATTTTACTCCAATTTTCTCTCTTTTTTTCTTTACGTCTAACAACGGTAATTTGAAACTTTACAAGATCAATCTTTATTTCTTAAATTTTGTGCAAAGTCAAATTATGTCACATAAATTGAGATGGAGGGAGTATCATTTATGATTGGGGGATAAAATGGCATCTGATGAATAATCTGCGAGAGTTCATAAACTTCTTAGACTAAAATGATTAGTATTGCATTATCACTATACAAAATGCTTATGGAAAGTTGGAAACTACAAACTACATTTGTATCTCTGTTATCTTTATCAAAAAAAAAAAAAAAAAAAAAACAAACAAACATAGAACATTTGTATTTCAGCAAATGTTTGATAAATTGAAAATTCAGAACAAACATTAAATTCTTATATACATCTTGAATAATCATTAACGAAACTGATAAGATAATGAAAAGTTAAAGTTGACTTTTGCGAGGACACCAAACATTAGAATTGATTTACGTAAAATATTGTGGATGTTAGAATGACGAGGAAATATGGAATTGGTATGTTTACTAAATGACACGATTCACAATAGGGTAGGTAATTTGACAAGCTTGGCAATATCTTCTGATACTTAGGAAAAATTACATGTCCGATCTATGTATAGATTAAATTAGGAGAGTCAATAACTAAGAGGCTAACCATTTCGTTGTAGATTTTGACGAGTAGATTGGTGAGCATTACCTAGAAAGACCTCTGTTGCTTGGACTCGGGTGCGGATCTGAAGGTTGGATCTTTCATGATCTAAATTTTGATATTTGGGGGATATGGATCCCTGTATGGATACGGTTGAGGGGATTCAGCTAAAAATAACTCAACTTTCTATAAAAATATCCTAATTTATGAGAGATATTATGTCGAGAACTTTCTTGTAGGTTGTGGAGTGCAGCCAATAATTCAATCTTTCATTTTGAGAATTTCTCAAGTTGTAGGCACTAGCAGCTTGAGTTTAGACATTTTAGAGTTTTAGGCATTAGCAGCTAGAGTTTTAGTCAATTTTTTCTCAAATTTGTCCATGGTTTGTGGTCAAAGGATCCTATGTTGATTGACCACATCTGGCAGAAAACCACACCCTTACTAGTACCAGTGTCAGCCGCAAGAATGAAGAGTCCGCGCAACATAGAGAAGGACACTAAGTTTTTTGAACTTTTTCATGAAATACTCTTTTGGCGTTATCACTGTGTAGGATATGGAATGAAGTCCAAGTTGAGTTTTGATATTAGCACAAATACTTTGTCTAGGAAATTAACTCAGAATACGCTTCCTTAAGAATATCCAAATACAACTGGAATAATTGTCAATAAAGGTTAAAGTAATGGAAACCTAAACTATAACTAGCTCGGCTTAGTCCCATGTATCATTGGGAACCAATTCGACTTTGGATGCTGCTGATTGAATGTCAATTCATTTTGGTACAACATGTTTTTGTTTTCAAGTTGGCACAACTATAATTGATATGGAAGAAATTTAAGAATCATCCATGAAAGTTTAGGGCGATAGGGATGACCAGATACCTCAGGATAAGAAAAAATGAAAAAGAGACTTATCAACAATGACTGATAGAAGATGGTGCATGGGAGATAATAAGGAACTTACGCTAGGCACGCTCATGTTCAGGAACATACTTATTACTGAATGTACTTGACAGATGTAAGTTTGTTGTTAGAGATACGATTAATAGGGTATAGAATGGAGTCAAGATTCAAAGAGAGTAGTAAGAACTTGACCAAGTGTACTGACCACAAATTTGGTGCCCACTGAGTAAGTTAGCTGTCAGTGGCAAATAATATTGAAAAGACGAGGTCATCTGAGGGAGACTTAATCAACCTGATCAAAAGGGGCTCCTTAATCAAGAATCTAGAGCCTAAACGATGAAGATTGAGCGAGGCATGCAATTGAGTTACTGATATAGGCAATAGAGTGAATATTGAGCTACCTCTTTTTCAAGACGCTGTCCAGTCCCAGAAACTATAATGGACTGGTTTCCTGCAAATGCTCTCTAATCCTTGTTCAAATTTGACAAATATTATTTTTGAGAATGAAAACTGAATCAACTATAATGGAAAAAATTTGACAAATATTATTGCACAACGGAACAGAGATATTGAGAAATCTAAAGCAGGAATATCGTAGATTTTTGCTTATATGGGAGGTAACGAAACAGTGACATGATGGTATAACAACTTACTTGAAGTAATGTGTCTGCTGTTTCAGCTGGCTGAATTAGACGTCACATGGCTCTAGATGTTAACAAAAAGTGACGTTTCAGCTGGTAGAATGTTGACATTGCGATGACGTGGTGCAGCTTGCGGGATACTCACTCATAAAAAGAGTCCCGTGAAACAAAAGACAGTTATACTAAGAGGACATATGAGAAATGAGCTATTTTTATTGGTGGCTGGGAATAAAAGTTATAGGTTTGTGAGGTTGTAGGTAGTGTTAGGTCAGCAAAACTATGTTATTTGAATCTAGAACAGAGCGAAGGAGATGACAATTCTTTTCATAATATAAGTTTGTTTTTTGGGTAAAACATTTGTATATGAAGGAGAGGATAATGTTACACCATTTGTCCAAGTTGTAACCATGATGCCATTGTCAGGAAAATCGTTGGAGAGAGTTGGGCAGTAAGGATCTAAGTTGAAGCAAGGAGATGTATTGAGAATGTTTGGAAGGGCTGAATCTTCTATCATTATCTTCTTTTAAATTAGAATTATTTGAAAAAAGAAACTCCGAAAACAGTGAAGCAAATAGTGGACCTTGGCCTGCCAGAGCAGGGACCAGATTTTTTATGAGGATCTAAAAACCAAAATGATGAGAAGAATAAGAAGCGGAAAAGAGGGGTTGAAAAATGAAGCACAAAAAGGAGAGAAAGTGGTGAAGAGAGGAAACAGATCCAAGAAAGTAATTGTTGGGTTCAGTTGAAGTTTTGAGTCTCTTAGGTCTAGAATGACAAGAGGAGCCTATTCGACTCTGATTAAGTGATACCCAGCAAAAGTGGTCACAATGGTTGTTAAAGTTGGCCAGAGTGTCCATCAGCAATGAAGTGGTTGCGGTGGTGTGTGTGGTGCACATGTGCTTATTCAGGCAACCGGACCACTACCAGTGGAGTAGCAGCCGTTTGGATTTCTCTTGGAGTGGGAAGTGAGACTTGAAATTCAGCTTATAATTACAAATTAAAGCACCATATTCTGCGTCTTCACAAATCTCTATCTATTTCAAATGTCTTTTGAATTGAAAAAAAGTTGAGAGGATGCCTTTTCATTTTAAGAAATTGTTTCATTTGCGCTATACCAGCAGCATACTGCTTTCAAGGTTGAAGGAAGTTCTTTCGACTGTAGGAAGCCATACAGAACCAACCTTCCATGCATACTTCCTAAAATAAGGTAATGATTTACCCCCTCTCATTCAAACACGGACCTAGTTTTACTATATATGGTATATCTTTTATTATCTGATGAAGGTTTTTAAGTGTCCTCCTTACTTTAGAGCTAACATAGATGATGGACGAACTCTCTGTCTCTAATACCATCTTAAAAGAGGAGATAAAGAAGAAAAGATTGAGACTGAATTGCTTGATTATTTCCTCAAGCTATTGAGGATTAAATAGTGTTTACAAGTGATGGAAAACCAAATATTATATCCCTAAATTTCCTAAATATGTATTTGCATGGTCTAGACATTCGGCCTTTCCTTATTTATAGTTATAGATTTTCTTTTTGTATTTACATTTTTAACAGATTCTGGAAACTACATGGTGTTGGAGCTAAGTATGTAAACCCTATTACTAAAGAGAAGTCATGAAGTTAGAAGGAGAAGCAAAAATACTAACAATCAAATAACAAGGATCTTTTTTATTTTTCCCAATGATATAAAGAGAAACTTGTAGAAGCATATTAAACTTTTGTATAGGAATGCATTTGTACAAATCAAACTTAATCATCTTGACATACTGTGAATACCTCCTGTGTACTCAAATAAACAACAAACAAGGCAGTCATCTTTTCTGAGACATGGCCTCTCCCCTCCTTCAAACAGTCTATGATTCCTATCACATAATATTGTCATATGATCTCTTTTTCCCTTGCTTCTGCCCCTATGCTTCGAATGCCTCAGTGACACCTTAACAATATTAGGGATTATCTACTTCACCCCAATAAACTTCAAAATCAAATCCACAGTTTTGTAGGTAGTAGGAGGTGATCTACATATTCCCTTATCTTTTTGCACATGAAGCACCATTTATGCAGATTCTTTTTTGTTTCATGAAGAGTAGAACATCTATTCTTGATTAAGGAAAAAAAGCTGGCTGATCATTGCTAGTTCGCACTTCCCATTTAGAGAGTAAGAAAGATAACATTGATTGAAAGAATGAGAAACTTACCTCAACAAATGAATTTAAGGGTAAGCAGTTTATGCCAAAACCAAGGTGCACTAGTAGATTATGTAGTTCTGATGGTTTCCGAGTAGCAAAGCAACTAATGGCTTCTAGTTTGCAAGACCAAAAAACATAGGTCAGCCCTTTGCCACCCGTTGGTTTGCCTTGTCATCAAGTACTGGAATTCTAAATGAGAAGTAAAGAAGTCGACTTTCTTAATATATTCTTCAGTTCTAATAAAATAAAATTTGTATTAACAAAGAGGAAAGGGGAATAAATTAGGGTTGTGGAGGCCCTGCCTCTAAGATTAATGGAAGGAAGAAACTATTTTAAACCTTTTAAGAGAAGTAGTAGAGCTAGCCAATAGGACAAGGTTGTTACATATTCTTCTAAGCTAGGAAAGTTGAAGGGGCTGGTTTGGCTGTGTGCAAACTGCTCAGCCGAACCAGCCCCATTGTTTTCTTGGGTGAATAACTTAGACCTCCCCTTTAGTATATTGACACTAAATGGAGCAATGGACTGCAGCTCCAGTCAAGAAATGCGTGAGACCTCCACTCTCCAAAGTTGAAATTGAACATCTGATTGTTTTATTATTTGTTAAAATAGCTCCATCCCTTCGTCTTAGCTTCAAATGTTGGAAATCTCAATCTTAGAGATCCATATTAGAAACTACAATTGGATCTTCATTGCCATTTCATGTCTTGAATTTCATACGTAAAGGCTATCTTCCAACTGGAATGAACACGTCTGTGTTCTGATGGTAGAATCTGTGCCTCCTAAACTTTTACATCACTTCTCTGGCACAATAAATTTTTTTATAAGCAACTTTACATGGAAGTTTCAGCTACTTGTGTACCAGACTATTGTTATTCTTAGCGACACCCACCTTGTAGCACCAGACCGCATTTAGCCTAGACAACTATACCAGGCTATGAGAATATAAATTTTTCCAATGGCATGTAGTATAAATAGAGTTTTGAATACGATCTTCTGATGATTCAGCTATATCCAATTCTGATTATGTATAACCTGATTCTCCTCTTTTTATTGAAATTCTCCTATTAATATTGTGGCAAGGATCTAGGCTGTAGACTGACACTTTCAGTTTCCTAATCTGGTCCAGCTAGAAAAGGAGGCTCTCATAAAGGGAGTCCCGATAAGTGAAGCACTCGACATTGAGATTCCTCCTCCACGACCTAAAAGGAAACCAAGTAATCCTTATCCTCGTAAAACCAGCATAGCAGTTCCTACATCACAGGTGGGAACAAAAGATGGTAAATTGTCGACACCTTTTCCTTCCATCTGTGAGAATAGGAACTTACTTGACCTTGAGAAAGAACCAATTATTGAGGTATGGGTTTCTTTTCATCTTACATATCTTTTACTTCGTTCTCTTTGTAGGACTGACTATTAGTATTCGTGTTCTTTATCAGAGTGTTGGTGGAAACGAGAAGCTGAGCAATGTACAAGAAAACCAGAACAAGAAAAATTTCTCCCAAGGGTTCACTCTTTTCAAAGAAGGTGCTTCTGCAGCCTCCGTCTCTTTAGGGAAGTCTTCGCAAACACTTGCAGAACCTACAGATTCATGCACATTAAACGAGTCTGTGTCTGTCTCTAAAGGAGTGATTAACCATGATGTAGCAAATAAATCCTTTCCCGCTGTTGAATCCAAAGGGCATCAACAGTTGGATATACTTGATGCCAAACAGTCCTTTCAATTTGATAGCTCTTGTAACACCTCTAGTGTGGGGAAATCTTGCCAGTCGAATGAAAAGTGGGCACAAGGTGAGCAAAAAGATCAACCGAGTCAGCCAGATCATTTTGAGGAATTCTCAAGAAATGATATGCAAGTGCCACACAACTATCCAAGACATGTGCCAGTGCATATTCTTGATGGGAGAGCGAATGGTGCCCAAACTACCCCAGATATGTTTTATCATAAATCCGTGAGTCACCAGGTAGGCGGGTTACAGGGCCTCTCAGATATGTACACGAACCCTGCTTCATCTGCCACATCCGAGCAACATAGCAATGCTGCAAGGTCTTCCATACATCAGTCATTCCCTTGTTTCCACCCTATCTTCACCCCTATTCGTGATCCAGATGATTACCGATCATTTCTGCAACTTTCCTCAACTTTCTCAAGCCTAGTAGTTTCTGCTTTGTTGCAAAACCCAGCAGCACATGCTGCAGCAAGTTTTGCAGCTAGCTTTTGGCCTTATGCAAATATGGAAGCTCCTGTAGATTCAACAGGTAACAACACTGCAAGCCAGATTAACTCAGCTCCTAGTATGGCAGCAATTGCTGCTGCCACAGTAGCAGCTGCAACTGCATGGTGGGCAGCCCATGGGCTCCTACCTCTGTGTTCTCCATTTCATAGCAGTTTAACCTGTGTTCCCACATCAGCAACATCAATGCAAGTGGATGTCTGTCAACCAAAAGAAGGCAAAAGTGAAGGAAGAGAGGGAACTCATAATTCTCCTCCCCATGTTCAACAACCTGGGCCAGAATGCTCTGAAGCTTTGCAAGAACAACATTCAGCTTCTAAGTTGCCAACTTCGCCATCATCAGACTCGGGGGAGAGTGAAGGTAGGAACCTAAAAAATGGGTTAACTGCTACTGATACTGAGCAAGGAGCTGCAGTCACTGAAACTCATGAGCCAAACGCAGAAAAGGTTAGAAAACAGGTGGACCGTTCTTCCTGTGGTTCCAACACACCTTCAAGTAGTGAAGTGGAAACAGATGCTTTGGAGAAGGATGAGAAAGGTAAAGAAGAGCCTGAAGAACCTAATGTTAACCTTCTAGCTGGAGATGCTGCGAATCGACGTGGTAGGAATTGCATCAGCAATTCAAATGATTCTTGGAAAGAAGTCTCCGAAGAGGTAGTGAAAGCTCATGTTTTTGTAAGTCCTTTGATGACCATTTCTTGCTTTAATGATTTCTGTTTCTCACCTTTTCCACAGGGACGGATGGCTTTCCAGGCTCTTTTCTCCAGAGAAGTGTTGCCTCAAAGCTTCTCTCATTCAAACTATCTGAAAACTAAGGGAAACATCGATTTTGAAAAGTTTCAGCAAAAGCCAGACGAGCAAGGTCCAAGTGGTTCGCAGTTAGACCTTAATGATCAGGCGTCCAATATTTGTTCGAGTCATCAAGCAGTAGAAGAAAATGTACAGTTCTTGCTTGGGAATAAGGAGGGTGCTGAAAAATGCCAACCGACAATGGAACTTGGAGAAATAAGGTTGAAAGCTCGCCGCACTGGATTTAAACCTTACAAGAGGTGCTCATTGGAGGCCAAGGATAGCAGGGTGGCAAATTCAAGCTGTCAGGATGAGGAAAAAAGCTGTAAGAGACTTCGCTTGGAAGGAGAAGCTTCTACTTAATGTCTATGTGCAATTCTACGAGGGAACCTCTCTTGTTGCATGGAATGCTCCGTCTATCCTGTCATTATCTTTTTACAGTTAAATTATGTAGTTCTAATGTGCACGAAACTTGTCGTGTAGGTATGTACCATATATATTTAATGTGCTGTTTAAATTGGAGTTGTGCAAAGCGACCTTGAAGAGCGAACTTAAATGGATTTCTTCAACAATTCATAGCAAAATGAATGGACCTTGATTGGACCAGCTTCGCTTCTGAGTTAACTTGTGAGATGCTCATGTTAACATATTCCATTGTTCTGCGTTCTTTTAGTATTAGGGGGTTTGAGGATAATTGGCTTTTCTCAATTCTTTCTCGACTTCTCGTTGAGATGTTTTCCATCGTAGAAATCATGTGGTAGTTTTTGTCTTTTTTTCCTCCCTAACGTTCATCTGTAACTGTAGATCATCTGATGATTAATTGTTATTTCCCACGAATACACCACTTTATTGTTTTAAGGACCAGTTCCTTAAAATGTGTTCCTTTACTCTACGATGTGCGGAATAAAAACTGTAAGTAATTGAACACCAGATTTTAGCGTGGAAAAACCCCTAGACACGGGATCAAAAAACCACGACCTACTTCTCAAGTAGGATTTCAACTTCACTATGTAAAAAGACCCACTTGGTTACAAGACTCACTCTTACTAACCTAGGACTAACTCTAATCCTTTAGTGATCTTTCTCACGATCAGTGAAGTTGTGTCAAGTCCACGACTTGAACTACACAGTTTACAACTCGATTTTTGCTTACTACAATTGAACTAAGACTTGAACTTTTACAAGACTCAATCTAAGGAACAGGTTCTTACTTAGTTCTACTGTAGCTAATGATTACACAAATAAGCTAATAATTCTTCTCAGCTTTTGCTCGATGCTCTCTCTATTTGTGTACAACTTCTATGGCTGATAGTCTTCTCGTTTTATAGTTTCCAGCAGCCAAGAAGTCCCAATGAATTAGAATTCCAAAGCTCCCTTGACTTTGAATCCTAATTTGATTCTACCTTCTTGAATCCAAATCCTTTATCCTTTAGGATTATGCAATCTTTTCGTATCTGATTAGGCCTGCATAATTATCAAGATACACGTCAGTATTAGGATAAATAATAATATCTTAATCAAATGATTTTGCATGAATTATCTATTCTGCTTCAGTCATTCAAAGGAACAGGTCATTTGAATCCGTTCCTCAGTCATCAGTCAAAACTCCAAGCAGCTTTCCAAGCTAACAATTTCCCCCTTTTTGATGATGACAAATTCATACTTATAGCTTCATCTCCTTAATGTCCTGAAGTACAATGTAAGCTCAAAAAGACAATCAATCAGTGGAGAATTAATTCATCATTAAGGAACAAATTTTTATTAGGTATAAAATCATGCAAAATCAGCCTTACTCTTCCCCCTTTTGGCATCATTGAAAAGGTTGCATATCAAAATATAACTCAAGTGTTAGATTTAATCAGCACATAGCCATTGAGGCAACTCAAAGTGCAAACATAAATTAAATAAAGCAACTGCAAGACAATGATATTAGCCATCCAAGACAATTCATTTAACCAAATATTAAAATCAGGGGATACAGCAAGTACTACAAAATTATCCAACTACTAAAGAAGAAAATAAAGGCTAAGGCACTTGGCTAGGCTAGATCCCACTAGACAAAAGATGGCTAAAGGCTAGGGCTAAGGTGGTCAGGATGTGGAAGGACCAGTTCCCTGAGACTTGTGAAGGAGATCAAACATCTGCTTGAGCATTCCCTCATTGGTCTCTTTTGCTTTTGAGGCCTCTGCCTTCCAGTAATTCCTCTCTTCTTCCAACCTTGCAATCTCAGCAGCCTGCATAGCAACTTGTTGCCTAAGTGCCCTCACTTTGTTGTTCAGAGGCTGCCTCCCAACACCAGCCTGTGGAGGATCAGCCTGAACTGGCAAGTCACAGTTTATCAGGGTAGCACACCCAAATTTCTCCTTCTTTGTAGCCTTCACAACCCCTTCCAAGGGAATCTTCAACTTGGCAAAGATATCAGTCAGAATGAAACCAAATGGCAGGGAGTGTTTTCTTTTCCCAGCAATCACCCTTTTTATCAGGTGGATCATAAAGCTGGGCCAATTGATCTGCTTTTCAGTGTCCAACAGTTCCATAAGGACCAGGTCCATGAAACTGGCAACTCCTCTTTTCTCCTGCCTTGGCATCACAACTTTGTTCACAAATTCAAATAAAACCTGATGCTGTGGATGCATCTCACTCTTTTGCACTGCCCTGGGTTTTTCTTCACCATCAATCTCAGCAAACTTCCTAGTGATCTCCAGATCAGTAGGCAAGTTTGTCAAGTCAGGCCAAACAGTCTTGACATAACTAGCATACCCAGAGGCAGGGATCCCCAGCAACTCACCAAGTTCCCTTGTATCAAAAATGATGACATTGTCATTAACAGATGTAGTGATTTGATCACCTCGGATGGAACAATTCTTATAGAATTCCTGCACCATTCCCTTTGCAACCCTACCAGAGATCTTAAGGACCATGTCCCTCCAACCCTGAGCATGTAGCTTTTGCAACAACCAAACCATTCCTTCTTCTTGAACATCAGTCATAACCCTTCCTTTCAACACCTTTCTAGTCAGCATGTCATCATGAACACAGTGCACAGTCTCACTTTCTTCAGCATCACTATCACTCTCAGCCTCAGCAACTAACTCATCGCTGTCACTGGCAGAGTCTTCAGAAACCACCACTCTTTTAGAGGACCTGGTCCTCTTAGCAATTTTCTCAGCAGCTTTAACTGAGCTTCTTGTCACCCTTCTCTCAGGAACCTTTCTTTTCTTTGACTGAGGCACCACCTCCTCAGCCTCTACCATCTCATCATCCTCAGAAAAATCAGCCAAATCAAAATCATCACTATCATCCACCTTTTCTTCCTCAACTACCTGTTTTCCTTTCCCTTTTCTGCTCTTTTCCAAAGCAGCAGCCAGTTGTTCATCAGCAGCTTTAGCAGCACTTCTTGTCCTCCTACCCCCAGATGCAGGGGTTGAGGCAGAAGGAACAGGTCCTTTTGCCTTAGAGGAACTTCCAACTTTCTTCTTATTTCCGGGCTTATAACTATCACTTATCTTCTTCAATTTAGCAGCAATTTCAACAGTCTCATGATCATTAATGGGTCCCTTTCTAGCCAATTTCCTTTTCAGACTCCTAATATTTATCAAATCAACCAAAGGCCTATCACTATCACTAATAGCCTCTTCAACATCAATAACATCTTCCATGGGTGCTCTAAAAGCAACCTCTGGAGACCCTGACCCCCCATGCACAGGTGCTTCCAAACTCCTAATGAGTTCCCCCTCAAGAGCAGCCTCAGAGCCCTCTCCCTCTTCTTCCTCATCAATAACAACATTCAAAGGGTGAGTGTAGTTTACCTTAAACTGATACAACACCATAGCATGAGAGAGATCCTCAACCTGCTCAGCAATGGATTCAGCCGTGGGAACTGATCCTTCCCCCTGAATCTCAGGTTCAGGTATTTCTGGGATTTGTTCAGGAACTTCAGGGTTTGGGACGATGATTTCCATGGGTGAAGGAGGGTTGAGATTTTGTGGTTGTTCAACAGTGGGTGCAGATGGAGAATTATCAGAAGAAAGAGACATGTTTGCAATTCTAATCAAAAGATAATTGACAATTCTTTCTGAAATTTTGCTAATTCAATTGATGAACAAGGTAAAAGAATAATGTAGGAGAAGAAGAGTATTTATAGAGTGAATTAAGTAGTGCAATTAGAGTAGGAGACGATCAGCTTACCTCAGCACAACATGCAACGGCTAAGGACTCTTGGGAGTCTCCCGGAGAAAAAGAGCCGTTAGGCTGCAGGACACCTTTTCAGAATAGGAACAGTTCCTCCGATGGGACTCTTTTGCAATTTGGATATGGGTAGGAAACTTAGTGGGATTTTATCCTAAACACAAGTTACCTATAGCCTTTATACTCCTAAATTAATTGAATAATTACGAGTACATACCTGTTTTTAACACCACAATTCAGTGTCCTTCCAATTTGCAATTTTTGATCATCTGAAATTCTAAGAGCATAAGGGTAACATCATTCAATTTTAGCAACTCTAAATAATATATGTGGCATGAGAGTATACATTTAAGTATAGAGACTGGACTGAATAATTCATAATGACTTGAATAAAATTCATTTTAAGAGCAATTTTCTAGCCAATTATGAAGTAAAGCATTGAAGATTTTATGTGAATTTAATCATCCCTAATTCCAATCTATTTCTTTCAAAATCATCTCTACCTAGAGCTTTTGTAAAAATGTCAGCTATTTGTTTTTCAGTTGGGCAAAATGCTATGGTGATCAAACCTTTTTCATAATTGTCTCTTAGGAAATGATGTCTTATGTCAATGTGTTTAGTCCTTTTGTGATGCACTGGATTTTTTGTCATATTAATAGCACTAGTGTTATCACAATAGATAGGAACAGTTCCTACATCAACACCAAAATCCTGTAATTGTTGTTTGATCCATAACAACTGTGAACAACATGAAGCAGCTGCCACATATTCAGCCTCAGCAGTGGAAAGTGCCACTGAATTTTGTTTCTTGGTTCCCCAAGAAACCAAACACTCACCAAGAAAATGTGCCATACCTGAGGTGCTTTTTCTATCGACAAGGAAACCTGCATAGTCAGCATCAGTATATCCAACAAGATTAAAATTACCACCTTTTGGATACCAAAGTCCCAAGGGACCTGTTCCTTTCAGATACCTCAATATTCTTTTAACGGCTTTCAAATGAGATTCCTTAGGATCTGATTGGAATCTAGCACACAAACCAACACTGAACACTATATCTGGTCTACTAGCAGTTAGATAAAGTAAGGAACCTATCATACCCCTATACAATTTTTGATCAACTGATATTCCATGTTCATCAAGATCCAATTTTGTGGCAGTAGCAATAGGTGTGTCAATTCCCTTAGCATTGTCCATATCAAATCTTTTAAGTAATTCCTTAACATACTTTTGTTGATGGATCATAGTTCCATTTGAGGTTTGCTTAATTTGTAAACCCAAAAAGAAGTTGAGTTCACCCATCATGCTCATCTCAAATTCACTCCCCATCAAGTTTGCAAATTCTTTACTTAAATTTTCACAAGTAGCACCAAAAATTATGTCATCTACATAAATTTGAACAATTAAGAGATCCTTACCTTTTTCTTTTAAGAACAAAGTACTATCAATTTTACCTCTCTTGTATCCATGCTGGAGTAGAAATTTTGATAGCCTTTCATACCATGCTCTTGGTGCTTGCTTGAGCCCATACAAGGCCTTGTCCAACTTGTAAACATGTTCAGGGAACTGTTCACTTTCAAAACCTGGAGGTTGCTTGACATACACTTCTTCTTTCAAGTATCCATTCAGAAATGCACTCTTAACATCCATTTGATGTAGAGTAAAATCCATGTATGTAGCAAAGGCTATAAGAAGTCTTATTGCTTCCAATCTTGCAACTGGAGCAAAAGTCTCATCATAGTCGATGCCTTCCTCTTGACTATATCCCTGAACAACCAGTCTGGCCTTGTTCCTTGTTACCATGCCATCCTCATCAAGTTTGTTTCTGAAAACCCATTTTGTTCCAATTATGGACCTGTTCCTTGGCTTGGGTTCCAGATGCCAAACTTGACTTCTTTGAAATTGATTCAATTCCTCCTGCATAGCATTTATCCAGTCTGCATCCTTCAGTGCTTCTTTCACATTTTTGGGTTCAACAAGAGATAGGAAAGCACTAAAAGCACACAGATTGTGATTTTTGACTGCTGATCTAGTTTGAATTCCTGCATTCTTGTCTGAGATTATTTGATCCACAGGATGTGACCCTTGATACTTGTAAGGCTTGGGGGTCAATCCATTGTCAGAAGTCCTCTGCTGAGGAACAGTTCCTGATCGAGTAGCACTACCAGTTTGTGAGGAGGAACTAGCATTTGTTCCCCCTGTATATGTGCCACTGTTCTCAGTTCTGTTCTGAGGAACAGTTCCTTGCAGTTCAGTTCTCAAATCCAGACCTTGCATTTGTGGATCAAGTTCATAAGCTTTCAGCAGTCCAATTTCTTCATCCTCCTGTACCTGTTCTTGAGTGAGACTGTCAGTTTCATCGAATTTTACATGTATGCTTTCTTCAATTTTTAAAGTTTTCTTGTTAAACACCCTATATGCCTTACTATTCGAAGAATAACCAACAAAGATTCCTTCATCACTTCTAGGTTCAAATTTCCCTAAGGCATCTTTCCCATTGTTGTGTATGAAACACTTGCAACCAAAAGCCCTAAGATGAGAGATGTTTGGTTTTCTTCCTTTAAGCAACTCATATGGGGTCTTTTCTATTAATGGCCTAGTCATACATCTATTTATTATGTAGCATGCAGTATTAATAGCCTCAGCCCAAAAGTTTTGTGGAAGATTTCCAGATATTAACATAGTTCTTGCCATTTCTTCTAGAGTCCTATTTTTCCTTTCCACTACACCATTTTGTTGTGGAGTTCTAGGTGAAGAAAAATTGTGATTAATGCCATTTTCATTGCAAAAATTAAAAAACATATGATTTTCAAATTCAGTTCCATGATCTGACCTAATGGCAACAATAGGACTGTCTAGTGTTCTTTCAGCTTTCTTAGCAAAAATTGAAAATGCATTAAATGCTTATTCTTTAGATGCAAGAAATATAGTCCATGTAAATCTAGAGTAATCATCCACCAATACCATTACATACTTCTTACCTCCACGACTCATTGTTCTCATTGGACCACATAAATCCATATGGACCAGTTCCAAAGGCTTAGTGGTACTTACCTGTTTCTTCGATTTGAAGGAGGATTTTACCTGCTTCCCCCTGGCACAAGCTTCACATACCTTTTCATCATTAAACCTGATGTTAGGAAGACCTATCACCAAGTCCTTTGACACAAGTTTGTTCAATTGTGAAAGACTAGCATGTCCTAGTCTTTTGTGCCATAGGAGGGGATCATTTTGCTCCACACTTAAGCAGCTCAAGCTTCCATCAGATAATGTCAGCAAGTCTACTTTGTAGATGTTTCCATGTCTGTTTCCCTGCAAAATAACCTCTCCAGAAGCTTGATTAGTCACAGTGCATCCAGTAGATGAAAAATTAACATTATTACCTTTGTCACACAATTGAGATATACTCAATAAGCAATGCTTCAGTCCATCTACTAGAAATACATTATCTATGCAGTGTGAGTCAGACTTACCTACCTTTCCAATTCCAATAATTTCCCCTTTCTTACCATTACCGAAGGAAACACTTCCTCCTTGGAAGGCTGAGAGTGAAAGGAACAGTTCCTTATGCCCCGTCATATGTCTTGAGCAACCACTGTCCATGTACCATTTGTGGTTTGTCTCCTTCACTCTAGCCTGCAAAAGAAAACTAGGGGTTAATTTTAAGAACCCAAACTAGTTTGGGTTCCTTTCCTTTTGAAAAAGGATGAATCAGATCTCTTTTAGCCCAAAATGGTAAAGGTTTCTTTGTGTGAACATCTCTCCTTTTTACAGAATGTTGAACAGGTTTGTAGAACCTATTCTTCTGTTTCACAGGATTTCGAACAGGTTTATAGGACCTGTTCCTCTGGGCAGCCATTTTTAAAGATTGACAATTTTCTTTCCGGTGACCAGTGTTCCCACAGTGAGTACATAGCCAGTTTTCAGGAAATGATAAGTACTTACTCTTTGGATCCCATTTGGATGAACTTTGTGCCTTCATGAATCCAATACCTTTCCTGTTACTGCTATGATTTTCTTGCAACCATTCTAGTGCTTCAGAAGACTTGTTCCATACTACAGTTTTTCTTAATTCCATTTTTGTTTTAACCAGGTCTTCTTCTAAAGATCTTATCTTTTCATCTTTTTTACACAATTCATCAACTGTGTTTTTCAGTTTCTCTTCAGCAATGATCTGATGAGAATTAGCAATACCTTTACCTTTTACAACTGTTTTAACATTTTCTAATTCCTGAGCAGTTGTTTCAAGTGTGAGGACCTGTTCCTCAAGCATGCTTATCTTCCTTTCCAGAAAATCATTTTTAATTATTTCCTCTTTGCATTCTATTTCTAAACAGTCAACTTTATCATGCAGTTGGTGATTATCATCCCTCAGAGTTTTAAATTCATTTAGCACAATATGGAATACTTTATCCAACTTTTCTCTAGACATGCTTTTTACATCTTCTTTAAGTTTAGAAACAAATACCTCAGGATCTTCTTCATTTTCTGAATCTCCAAGTGCCATTAGAGCAAGATCCTCATCCAGATCATCATCAGTTATTTCATCTTCACTGTCTTGCCATCCTGCAACCAGCGCTTTGGGATTTCCACTTTTCCTATGGACCTGTTCCCTAGCCTTCTTCCTTTCATCAATGAATTTCTTCCTCCATTCTCCTTCCATGATTGGACATTTGCTGATGTAGTGCTCCGAGCTTCCACATTTGTGGCATTCTCCAGCCTGTTTCATGTTAGTAGACCTACCCTGTCCACTAATTTCCCTTTTCTTATTCAAATATTTCTGAACACTTTTAGCGATAAGGACCAGTTCCTTATCATCAATAATTTTATCACCAGCAGTCAAGGCTACGTTAGGTTCAGTTTTAACTGGTGCTCCTATGTTTTTAACCTTTTTCCTCAGTTCATAAGTCTTTAGATTACCTATAAGCTCATCTAAGGATAAAGTGGTTAAATCTTTACTTTCAATGATAGCACAAGCTTTGATCTCCCATGAGTCTGGAAGAACCCTAGTCAAAATCTTTTCTACCCTGTCTTCTACAGTTAAAACCCTTCCCAAAGAGATAAGTTCAGAGGCAATGGCATTAAATCTAGTATACATTTCAGAGATTGATTCTTCTTCTTTCATTTTAAAGCTTTCATATTCAGCATAAAGAAGTGTACCTCTGGACCTTTTTACCTGACTTGTTCCTTCGTGTGCAACTTGTAGAGCATCCCAAATCTCCTTTGCAGTGGCATACCCTCTGATCCTTGTGCATTCGTCAGGGCTAAGTCCACCAACCAGCCACTTCCTTGCCTTAGCATTTTTTTCCCATTGCTTTATGTCTTCAGCATTGCATTCCTTCCTGGTTTTGGGAACATCTTTCCCATCAGCATCCTTCTTCATTGGGATCATGGGACCTTCAGTAACTATGTCCCACAGTTCGTAATCCTCTCTTTCCACCATGAATAGTATTTCCCATTGAAGTAAGGTGCTCTAACCATTGACTGACCCTCACTGTTCTCACGTGATGTACTCATCTAATCCTAGGTGTTAGCCTTTTCAAGGATAACCTGCTCTGATACCAATTGTTATTTCCCACGAATACACCACTTTACTGTTTTAAGGACCAGTTCCTTAAAATGTGTTCCTTTACTCTACGATGTGCGGAATAAAAACTGTAAGTAATTGAACACCAGATTTTAGCGTGGAAAAACCCCTAGACACGGGATCAAAAAACCACGACCTACTTCTCAAGTAGGATTTCAACTTCACTATGTAAAAAGACCCACTTGGTTACAAGACTCACTCTTACTAACCTAGGACTAACTCTAATCCTTTAGTGATCTTTCTCACGATCAGTGAAGTTGTGTCAAGTCCACGACTTGAACTACACAGTTTACAACTCGATTTTTGCTTACTACAATTGAACTAAGACTTGAACTTTTACAAGACTCAATCTAAGGAACAGGTTCTTACTTAGTTCTACTGTAGCTAATGATTACACAAATAAGCTAATAATTCTTCTCAGCTTTTGCTCGATGCTCTCTCTATTTGTGTACAACTTCTATGGCTGATAGTCTTCTCGTTTTATAGTTTCCAGCAGCCAAGAAGTCCCAATGAATTAGAATTCCAAAGCTCCCTTGACTTTGAATCCTAATTTGATTCTACCTTCTTGAATCCAAATCCTTTATCCTTTAGGATTATGCAATCTTTTCGTATCTGATTAGGCCTGCATAATTATCAAGATACACGTCAGTATTAGGATAAATAATAATATCTTAATCAAATGATTTTGCATGAATTATCTATTCTGCTTCAGTCATTCAAAGGAACAGGTCCTTTGAATCCGTTCCTCAGTCATCAGTCAAAACTCCAAGCAGCTTTCCAAGCTAACATTAATACCATCATATCTATCACAAATTCCCAATCCATAAGACAAAAACTTGTCATATTTTCTTAGAGATTTTGCATTTATCTCTCATGATTGCAAATCAACTAAACATTTGTTGCACTCTTTCTTTCTTATGCGTTCTGTAGTTCGAATAAAATTTCGTGTACTTGATAGACGACACAGGTTTGTGATTTGATAGTTCCCCCAGTTCATTGAACACGTTGGATACTCGAAACTTGGGTGGATAATGACATTTGCTTGTGTATGTGGTAGGTTTGAACCTGTAACATGCACTTAATCACGCTCTTATTACTAGAAATTCTATTTTTGCTCCTTTTTTTACTTTGAGATGTAGGTAAGTTTTTCCTTTCCAGTAACAAAAAGTGACAGAGGCAACGAGATGGTATTTTGCAGTTATCAAACTGAGAAAACCCGTGAGATCAGCTTAGTATTTGTATTAAGGGTTGAATAGTAGTTCTTAAGGTAACTTCTTCAGGTGGATACTGATATTGGTCCGCTGAACTTACAGATTGTGTTGCATGGAGCTATTTTCTCGGTATGCTCAAGCTACGGGCTATATGAAATCAGAAAGTGCCAGAATAGATTTCAAGTTATATTAAGGTTTTAAATGCACTATTGCGATCAATTTGATGAAGAACTTGAGATGTGCTTATAGTTAAGAGCATAATATGGGATTCTCTTTCTTTGCATAGCACTTTACAGCATTACTTCTACAGGCATTAGGCTATGTTAATCTTCCCTGTCCACTCCAATCTGCTGAGATGTCCCGTTATTAATCACATTTCACCTTTCTGATTTCTACTTTACGTTTTATTTGTCCTTTTTCTGATTTCTAATGAGACTGTGTATGGATGGTCTTTGAAAAGGAAAAACTGCGAGAGGTTTTGATTTCGAGGGCAGATTCATAATCGTTTTCCGTTACTTGTCTTTCTGTAACTGCGCCTCACAAACAAGAATAATTTAATTCGATAATCTTTTCATGTCTTCACTATTTTTAGAAGGATGAATTTGGACAATGTTTCTAAGAAATTGAGGGAATTAGGAGCAACTACAACATTCATGCAGTATAATCTATACTTTGCCATCCCTAATATATACCTATGCACCGTCATGTAGGGGTGTGCAAAATCAAACCGGTACCGATATCCGAACCGTTACCGCTACCGATAAGCATAACGGTATCGGTATAACGGTTATTGGTTCGGTGATGGTATAAATTTCTAATACCGATAAGATATCAGTATGGTAACGGTTTCTATATATCATTACCGTTACCGTACCGATAACCGATAAGGATTTTTTTTTTATAATTTTTATGTATTTTATTTATTATTAGTATATTAATTTATATGTTAAAGTATAAATATTATTACTACTAGTGGCTATTTGTCGTTACAAATATATGAGGCCTGGCCTATTTTGAATTTGTCATCACAACATTCTAAGATGGAGAATGTTAGGGAGAAAACATTGCAGAAGGTGCATAGATGTTGGCGGAGGAAACATTACTGTAAAATGATAATCCCTTGATTGAGGTTGCTAATGTTGATAAGTAATATTAATAGCTGTCTGTTTATGGAAGATATGAATGAAATTTACCTTCTTTTAGCTAATTTTCTTTTCTATAGGTTGTGCTGCTGCTTGTAACAAAAGTTTATAAGTTGTACATTTAAGAGTAAAGCTAATCTTTTTATGTGCTTTTGTGAGATTTCTTATTAATCCAACAAGCTTTCTTTGATTACTTCCTTTCGTAAATCTGGGTTATTGTGGCTTCGGTATACCGCTTACCGAACCGTTAACTACCGAACCGTTAACTACCGATAACCGATAACCGATAGCTTATCGGTACGGTATTGGTTTTACATAATTACATACCGTTAACCGATATACCGTTACCGATAAGCTTAAAACCGTACCGTACCGTACCATGAACACCCCTACCGTCATGTCATTTGTTTTCCTTTCTTTTGAGAATAAAGGACTAGTTCGGACATCATTTATACTTAGAAATAGAAGTAATTAGGAGGAACAACAACATTCCTTCACTACAATCTAACATTATCATCCCTAACTTATATATGTATGCACCGTCATGTCATTAGTTTGTCTTTTGATTTGGTGACAATAGGTCATTATCATCTTGCCACACTTCCTCGAATTTTATCAAGTTTCGTCATACGAGTGCATGCATAATGACGTTGAGTGCAAAAATAGGCTAATCTTGTCCTAAAGACGTGTCCTCAAACTTGATTAGGTGTTTTCCCTCTACGCCATTTTACTTTTGATTTTATACGATGCTATTATATTAATCAAAAGTTAAGCAATCACTATCAAAATTCAAACTTAAAATTAAAGAATAGTACATTAAATTTCTTACTTGCATTAGAATAGACTGCGTACATTATATTCACAGAGTGCGGTCTTTTCTGAATTCTGTATAAATGCAAGATGGTTTATACACTAAACTATTTTTTTTATTACTCTAAATTCGGCCCTTCGCTTTGTAATGTTTTGTGTTAAGAATGCTGACTGCTTTAAGTAAGGTACGTAGTAAAACATAATTTTATAATTTGTGCTGCTAGAATTTATTTACCTTTTACTCCCCGTTTTAAATTATTTGTCCTTTTCACTTTTATAGGTCCCTTAAAAATTATTAATGAGGGAGAATTATTGACTATTTTACTCTTATTTAATCTTCATTGGTATTTGAACAATTATAATATTAACCATTAAGTGAGATCTTTGTGGTCTTCAAGACATTTACTACTATGGGTAAAATGGAAAAAAAATGAAAAATTTTACCTTGAAATCCTAACTGGACAAATATTTTGAGACAACTATATTTAGAAAGAAGGACAAATAATTTGAAATGGAAATATTTACTTGTATATACAGCTACCTGACATACCGTAATACTCAAACAAGACGAATCTCGATGTACATATTTTTCTAAAACTATGTACATATTCTAAAACTATGTACTTCTACTATTCCCTAGGCCAGTTATAATCTTGGTATTTCATTTGAAGGTGACACGAAATTTCTTATTTAATAATCAACTATATGGTGATAAATTTTATGCCTCAAAATAATATATAGGTGTACTAATAAAACATTTAAAATGTAACCTATATCAGGAGAAGATATATTGCTCATACGGAATTATAGTTCCCGTATAAAACGTTCAAATATAGAATAATTGTTGCATATAATGATATATAGTATGAAAGTGAATCATCCGTAATTTTATACACTACTGTTGCTTGAGATAAACATTTTGTTTTTGCTTAAATGTTTTTAATTACTTATAGTAATTGCTATATGTAGCATTTTTTTTATTTCTTACTCATATACTTCCTTTATATGTTGGTTAAGGTTGGAGTCGAAGAAAGAAATATAGACTTAGTGACAAAACAAAATAATCCTTAAAATTATGACAACATTTTTTAGATTATAAGAACTTCTTGTTATTAATATAAAGTTTAAAGGTTTTTAAATATGCTCGTTACGTTTGTACTCCAAATTAAACTCGGTGTTTATTTTTTGAATAGAAGGGGGCCTTAAAGAATTCATATTTTTAATTTCACGAATTAAGTAGAGTACAATAGTAGTAGGAGTATTATTTTGTTTTGTTGGAGCCTAGGTAGTATATTTAGCGGGTGTCCCAATTCGCATTTGGCACAATTCCAGTTACAAGTATGTACCCCGTTCCTCAGACCAATCGTCTTCCTTTTCCTTTCTTCCATGATAAAATCCTCAGTTTCCACACCAACTCATAGTGTTAATTAAACGAGAAAGATAGTCACAATCTTTCATATTTTCAGTCCTTTACCATCTTTTTTACTATAGACGTCGTGTGAATATCTATAGATTAGTGGTTGCAAGGTATAATCTATAGTATAGGCCAGTTTGTAGGAAAAGTTGGAAAGGAGAGACAGTTTGTTTATGATGAGGAAGGCCTCTTTATTGTTTGATCTTGTTTTCCTTAAGTCTGTCTAGTGCCTTTCGGTTGAGGTCTACCTTCGAGTTAGATTAGACAACTTGAATTTCTTTGCTAGTATCAAAGCAGTCAACGTGTCAGCCATTCTTCACTCGTTAGATTTTATCATATAGTTTGCTCTTTTTTCTTCTCTCCTTCTAAGTTCGATTTACATGGACTATAGACACACAAAGGTAAGTAGGTATAGTTCATATGACTTCTGAAAAGTTTAGTTATTACAATTTCTAATGTCAAATAAAGCAACCACCATGTTGTCCTTTCATTCTTTCCCATTTATCCTTGTCCAAAGCTCATTCACTATTCTTTTTATCACACTACTCCTAATAACCAATTCCACTGCTCATTCTCTCTCACATATAGTCAAAAATGAGCAAGAAGAACAAGACCATCAGCAGCATGAAGGTTGTGGAGAGAAATGTGGGAATCTTCACGTACCATTTCCATTCTACATGAACCATACTAAATGTGGTTCACCACTTTCTGAAGCATTTAAACTTTCTTGCTTTAACTCCACTTCACTTTTCCTCAACATAGACGCCCAAAGCTATCGCGTTCTCCACTTCTTCACCGATGGCCTATTAGTTGATTTCCCAAACACCACTTATTGTCGTCAATACAATGACCTCAAATCCTTTGGATTTAAAGGAAATGACTATTTTGGCATATCCACTGATAATATCATAGGCTTATATGATTGTGAGGATTCATCTTTGTGTAAACCAGATTGCGAGAAAAATGTAATGCCTCGTTGTGATGGGTCCCCTGGTAGTTACCCTGCATGTTGTTACCCGTTGTCTGATCGTAGTGCTTGGCGTGCAGATCAGAGAGATGGTTTCTCTACTTTTTCCCAGTTTGGGTGCAGGGGTTTCTCTTCTTGGGTTGTTGTATCTGGAAATCAAGTAGGCAAACGTGGTGTTAAGTTAGAATGGGCTGTTTCAAGAAATGCAACCACAGCAGGCTGTGCTGCCAATGCAGATATTGTGAATGCCACGACTGTTGCTTCTGGGATTAGATGCAAATGCCAAGATGGATTTGTAGGAGATGGTTTTGCTGTTGGAGAGGGGTGCCTCAAATGTGAGTTCTTTTAAATAACCATAAGATTTACCTTAACCATAAGATTTACTATAGCACGTTACTGATTGCATTAAGGTAGCAAATTAGAATGAGTTCAAGTTATGTGTACTACAATATGTATTTATACCTCATAGGTTAAATTGACCTATAAGCAGGTAACTCTTCATAGCAAATATAATATGGTAAACTGCAATTGTACTGAAGGAATAAATATTGTTTTACTTAAATCCAGTTAGAATTACTACAGACAGTTAATTGTTAATATAGGTCATCTTAACCCGATGGTGTTCAAAAACCGTATGCTCTCACTCAGTGTAGAGGAGTTGAACTCATAACCATATAACAGAGATCAACTATTATCAATATTGCAGATAGTTTATTATCCATGATCAGTGTTTAATCAATGTGAGTTGTTTGGCAGCTTGCATCAAAGAAGGGAAGGAAGCATATGGCAAAGCATGTTACTCAACTAGTAATGGCAGAAGGAAAACAGAAATTCTAGCTGGTCTGTTCTCTGTACTAGTGACAGTAATTTCAATTGAATTTGGCATGTTTTAACTCATAACTGAAAAGGAGGAATAAAATAACTGTACTGGATTTTGTAATGCTCGATTGCACTCTTCTTTACATAATCAATTCTCTTTGGAACTGCACATCATCTATTAAATGGACCCGGCTACCCCCTCTCCCAGATCCCTTAGTTTTTTTCCTATTGCAGGTTACCTAAACCTGATAGTGTTAAATAATATCAACTGAGTCAACAAATCTGTGCAAGTAGTCCACCCTGCTTGTAGACAATGTTGTCTTACATCAAATATTATATTCTGTAATTCATCGGATAAAGAGAGACACTCATAGCAATTGTGTACATATGCACAGGAGTACTCACTTCAGCGCTCACCATCACCTCCTTGACAGCACTTTTCTGTGTTTTAAGACGGCCTATGAAGACAGACATATTTGAACATCCTAGTCTGTCTCGCAGTCAGGGTAACATCTCATTCAAGAAACCCTGTACTGCCCGAATATTTACTTACCATGAGCTAGAGCAGGCCACTAAAGGTTTTCAAGAAGATCAAATTCTTATTGATGGTGGCAAAGCTACACTATATTCTGGAACACTAATGGATGGTTCAAGGGTTGCTGTACACAGGTTACAATGTGATAGTGAAAGAGAAGTTCTCGATGTCTTAACCCGAGTGGAAGCATTACATGCTGTATCACACAAGAACATTGCCCAGATTCTTGGATGGTCTGTTGATTCTGGATACACCCCATTAGTGGTGTACGAGTATCCTGTGAATGGAACTCTCAGTGAACATTTTTTTCAAGCTAAAGATGAAACTAAGAGAGGCCTTGATTGGCACCAAAGAATAAACATTGTTGCTGAAGCAGCAAGTGTTCTTGCATTCCTCCAATGTGAGGTTTATCCTCCCATTGTTCATCATGAACTTAATGCCAGTTGCATCTTTCTAGATGAGGAATTGACAGTGAAACTTACTGGATTCGAGCTCCTCACAAAGGCCAACACTGACATCAGAAAGCATAGCGATGTTTACAACATTGGATTGGTCCTTTTAGAGGTAATCACAGGTAGCAGCTTAGATCATCTTCCATCAAAGATGGCTTTACAGAAGATAACAGGTGGTAAGGTAGAAGAGATTGTAGATCCACATCTTTATTATCATGAGCAGCCTATTTTCCGCAGGGAGCAGATAGAGATAGTTGCAGACCTTGCAACAAGATGCATAATATTTGGTTCCCAAGGTGGAAAATTTCACATGGGAGATGTTGCTAGAGAACTGGTTCACATAACAAAGGATGGAATAGATGGTAGAAGTAGGAGGTGCCCATCAACTCATAATCTTGAAGAAACTTTTTCCAATTCAAGCCTTCTTCAGATGATATCTATGTCTCCTGATTCAATACATGTCCCTGCCAGAGGATTCCCTTAAGCCTGCAGTCTTGGGGTTTTATCATCATGAAATACATACTGTAATTATGTTTGTAATCTCCTGCTGCTTTCATCTCCACTCTCTTGAGTAAACTCATGCAATCTCTTATTTCAATAAAATTTTCTGCTCTCTCCAGATTTTTGCTTGGAATGCATTCTTCTTCCATGTTAAGGCATTTCACTGGTTCTTCCCCAAATTTACTCCTACACTTTTCCAGTAACATGGGTAAAGTGTAGGATTATCCACTCCTAAGTGCAAGTATACAGGCTTTAGCCAATACTATTGTCCTGAAGCTTTCAACTAAAAAGCTTAATTTCTTCAACTAAAACGCTTAATTTCTAGACATTGTGTCCGGGAAAACTGAACTTCAGGACAGTGGGTAAAACGTAAATAGCAGCCATTAGAGTGGCTACCTGGTGTCATTTCCACTAAAAATATACTTCCTCCGTTCCAAAAATGGATGACACTATTTCCTTATTAGTCCATTCCAAAAAAAATGACACAATTCAATAGCCACATATTTATGTATAGTTTATTTTGGACCACATATTCCAAAAGTCTTAGGGAGTAGCAAGGAAAAACTAAAGTGGAAATTCAAAATATTCATCAGCAAAATTACAAAAGGTTTAAAAAGGTTTAAATTTCATACCACTGTGTCGTATTGATATGAGTGCGGCACCAAAAATGAAGATTCCAAGCAACTTACCAATAACATACAAACACGTAATAATATCAAGCAATAAATGGAACTGGAATTCAAAATCTTCAACAAATTTATTATAAACGGTCAACAAAAAGTTACTACTTACTAAATTTGTAATAATAGTACACATGAAATGAGTAAAGAATCAATCAAATTCTGATAACAAATTTCCAGTGCAACAAATCTAATCATCAGATCTATAGATCTATCAAATGCAGTAATAGTGTAAAGGTACAGTCTGGTGTACAAAATATCTTGCATTCACACCGTTTATCCTAATGCAAGAATCAATAACTGTTATCGAATGCATTAATAGTATATTATATAAAAACTCATTGCAACTTCAAAGAATTTCTCTTCTAGCATCAAATCCAAACTGCGATCGCTGAATATTCTGTTGACGCTTCTTGTAAACAAATGCACCTGCACCTACAAAACTAACGGCTGCGATTACTCCAATTGCGATCCCCGCTTTCTTCGCACCGTTCATTCCAGACGATTCCTTCTCCGACGACGACTCACTCTCGTGGCTTATATCACTTGCTACTTCAGTATTTGGAGCCGGTGCCGGAGACGACGACGGAGGAGAATCTGCATTCACCGGTGATGGTGCCGGAGAGAGATCTGACGGTGGAGGAGCTGGTGGAGAAGTTAGATTTGATAATGGTGATGGAGCAGGCACGTTAGGAATGTCGGCGCCGGATTCTGGTGCAGGAGTTGGGGAAGTTGATGGTGGATCTATGGTGGTGGAGATGGTGGGGTGTATAAATACTAATGCGACGAATACTAGAAGTATTTGAATTGTTGGCGCCATTGATGATAATTTAACTGTTTGTAAATCACAAAAAGAATGTAGATCTGGAGAGTAAGCTTAAGGAGGAAGTAAGAGGAGATAAGTAGAGAGAGAGTGTGTGTGTACCTGGAAATGTGGGGAGGGAATTGAGGCACTGCTAGATTAAGGGAATATTGTCAAGGAGAAAGAAATGGAGTTGCCTATATAATATCTATGGATAAAAGTCGCTGGCTTTTTCTTTTTTCTTTTATAGGTACACTAATATAAGGGGAATATTGAATAATTAAAAGATGATATGTTTTTCAAAATTTGAATATGTATAATTTTGTCTTTATTACAGTTAATAAGTATAACTTTACATAAAATAATTTAAAGGTTGTATATGCAGTTTATTAAGTTGTAAGATGGTCGCTGGTGGCTCTAGCTAGTGAAATTTGGCGATGATAGATGGTTGGTGGTGATTGATGCAGTATGATTGTTGGTGATGATAGTTGCTGGCGGTAGTAGTTAGTAGTAATGAAAAGTGGTGGTGGCTGATGGTGGTTTGCAGCGATAGTTGTGGTTGGTAACATGCGGTTCTGATCATTGAGGTAGTTGGTAGTAGTGGTTGACAGTGATTGTAGTGATGGTTGAAGCTAAGGTCTAGTAGTCGTGGTGGTAATAACTGAGGCTAGCGGCTAGTAATGATAGTGGCGAATATGGTGATAGTTGTTATGACAGAGGTGATTGGTGTGGTTGTGAGTGGCAAGTTGTTGCTCCCAAACGCATACGCAAGTATACGTGGTCGACAAGTAATAAAATGATAAGTAGAGTATCGTTCCCACGATGACTATTTAGACTGACGCTTAACAAACAATTTCTAACTACTATTCAGGGATCTTTTTTCAATAGTGAGAGTTTTTATTAACTAAAGAACAATAATGTAAATGGTGGAAATTCAGTCAAACAATGGTGCAAACTTTGGTTGTAAACAATATTAACGAAATGGTCCAGGGTCAGAGTTACGAACAATCCAGTTGAGTTTTCCAATTGATTTCACTTCTCAAATCCCGGATTACTAACTAACAGATTAAATGTACCCGTGAAAACTTTTCGATTCTTCACGGTCTATGTAGGCTACTCAAATCCCTATATGTCTATGGGTTGAATCACGTGCACGCATTAACGAACTCTGTAATTAGTTAAGCTAGGTGAGCAAGTATATGTCTATCCTACTCACAAATTGGTTCCCCGATGCCCGGGTTCACAATCTAGCTCTACTCTTTCTTATTGCGTTCATAAATTCCCTCTTTCGAGTTCAATCTAAAAACCATAGATAATGCATAATTATCGAGCTCTAATAATTAAACAAGTGAAATCAAGAAAGAATAAGTAACCCGTTATGAGATTAAATATATGGAATTCAATCTTCAAACATCAACTTTCATGAAACACTCTAACCCTAGAACGAAAGATTTAGCCACGCATACTCATAATCACAAGACAATAATTTGATGAAATAATGATGAAATGATTAATAGATAAAAGAATAGGAGTAAAACCCTTGTTTAATGAAGTATGATGTTCTCAAGTTGCTCCAAAGTCTGAACTCCCTTCAAAAACTAAGTAAAAAAGTATGTATAGTGTTTACAAAAGCCTAGAAATAAGTTACGCATAAGCCTAGACGAAATAGGACTTAAAAACTCGCTCCAGGGGCGCTATAGCTGGCGCCCCGCGCCTCGGAACGTGCTCAACTAGGCAGAACCCGTCGAATCTCGCACGCAATAGCCACGCTCCGCGCTGAAAAACGCGCCAGAACCTTGGGCGCCATAGGGGCGCGGCGCGCCACCCACCGCGCCTAGCCAATTTCTGCTTTTCCTTGCTCCGCAGCTCGCTTCGCGACGTGCCTTCGTATGCTCGATCCAATCCTCAATAAAATTCCAAACTTTTCTTGCTCGATCATGCTCTTTAAAGCTCCAATTGCACTTCATAACAACCTACACGGATACGACATAAAATCAGTGCAAAATCACATTCATTAACTAGAAAACAGGCGAATAAAGTACTCAAACGTGAGGAAATATTAAGGAAATATAGGCATAAAATGCCAAACATCACCACCCCACACTTGAACCTTTGCTTGCCCTCCAACAATTACCAATAACTTTCCAACCTAGGTAGAACAGGTCTGCCTATGACTATGGTTGATACCGACCATTGAACAAATGCATACAAGACTACTATGGGTCCAACAAACATGCCAATAATTTCACAAATTCAAAAACATGAGAACAACCACCCCAAGACAACTCAAATGCACAAACTCAACTCATTGCAACCATGCTCCCACAAAGTCACACCTATCTACTCAACCAAGAAGCCACGACTTCACCTATCTCATGTAAACCGTGTGCCCTCACCAAAATGAAGCAAGAGAATGTCCCCAAAATATCACACACAACAATGAATATCAAGAACAGAATGGGGGACAATAGCATAAAGAAATCACTCACTCTCATGAAAATCTCACATGTCACACACGATGTACCATAGGCTTGCCCATAGTGTAGGACTCCACTAATGTAGGCTCACCCCAACAGGATTAACTAGGACTTTAAAGTGTTGTAATGTAGGCTAAGGGGCTGGTAGGATACATATGGGTAATAGTGACTACCTCCCTAAGCACTTTAATACATCACATTCAAATTAAGCACAAATCTCATCAAAACCAACCATTTCACCCAACGAACAAATTTCACACACACCTTTTTCAACGGGCAAAATACATACTTTACCACCTAAACTTGTCCCGAAAACACAATAACTCACCCAAACTTTGCGGGCGACCTATCACCCCCCTTAATATGTTCGAAGTGGTATTAATACAACCACTAACGATCAACTGTCCGGCATATGGTGAGGGGTGTCTCACACGCGCCTGGGTCTTGTGACACGTGTATTTCCACCTAAATTTTCTGATAAAATATAAACCAACAAACAAACAAATAATGAATTAACCTTTCAATTACCCGACCCGTCGATTCAATTACCCGACCCGTCGTTTCATTTACCTGACCCATCGAATCAGTTAAAACATTGAACATTTCACCCCCATCCCTCCATTTACCCCAACATCAAATTAACCCTAATCATCCGAATCACAACATTGACCATAATCATCACAAAAACAACGTATGTTCATCACTCACAAATTATCAGTCACTGCGGAAGGTTAATTTTATCAGTCATTCAGTCGACTTGTTTCTTTCAAAAATTAAAGGTTAGTGTTTTCGTATAACTAATTAATTTTAATGGCTTTTGTTCTTGTGACCTTACGAATATATCATGGGGGTAATTTTATGTCTGATTGTCTTACATATGAGGGTGGGGGAATCAGGGAGTACTATGATGTCGATGTAGATACATTCTCATATTTTGAGATGAAAGACTATGTAAAGGAGTTAGGGTATGATCATATCAATTCTTCAGTTTTAATTAGACTACCTAACTCTTCTAATTTGATTGAAATCAAAAGTGATAAGGATATTATGGAGATTTTCCCTTTGATAAAAAATAAAGACACGGTTGAAATGTTTGTGTCCCACATTGTGGTGGATCCACCTGTGGCCCCACTTGAATTAGAATATAGTAGTCCAGTGGGTGGGGATACAGGGTTTGGTCAAAATATTGGGGGTAATGAAAGTGTTGTATTTGAAGAGGCTGAAACTGCTGCTGAAACCCTAAACTCCACAGAAAAACCTTCTCAAAACTTTACACAAACTTCTGAAACCGCTGCTGAGACACACACAAACTCCACAGAAAAACCTACTGAAAACTTCACACAAACTGTTGAAACTGATGCTGACACTGACACAAACTCCACACAAAACCCTGCTGAAACTCTACCTGAGCAGACAACATTAGATGCTGACACTGACACAAACTCCACACAAAACCCTGCTGAAACTCTACCTGAGCAGACAACATTAGATGATGAATCAAAAGTGCTGGGATCTGAGTTCAGTACTGCAGACAGTTCTGAATCAGACCATGATGAACTATTTGAAGAAGTAGATGCTGACTATGGAAGTGATGTCCATGAAGAATATAGGACCTTCAGGGAAGAGAGGAGGGTAGTGCAGAGAAAGAAAAAGAAAGCTGACACTGAAAGTGATATACAGGAAGAGAACATGAGGAGGGGAAAAGGGCAGGGAAGGATGATGAATGAGAGTGAAGATGCAGACAATGGAGAGAGGGGGAGAGGAAAAAAAAGAAGGAAGAGGAGTGAGAGGCCTGAGCTACCTGCTCATGTAAGAACTGAGAGAAAAGGTCCTGATGAGGGGTATCCTGAGACCATACCAACAAAGAATACTTTGGAGGGCAGATTGGGAGGTGATGAGCCTTTCTATCTGTCAGATGAACCAACCAACTTTGAGACTGATCCAGATGCAGCTGATTATGCAGATGATGAAGGTGAAGTGCAGCAAAAAGTGAGAGCAAAAAGGCCCAAGCATAGAGTAATTTTTGATCCAAGTGCTAAGAAGGTTTTCTGGCAAATTGGTTTGGCATTTGAAAGTGTGATACAATTCAGGGAAGCTGTCACCAGGTATGCCTTACAAGAGCATGTTAACATTGACAAATATATAAATGAAAAGAAAAGGGTTAGGGTTAAATGCCAAAATGGTTGTCCATGGCTGCTGTATGCAAGTTATGATTCCAGGACACATGATTTTGTAGTTAAAAACTACAATCCTGTCCATAATTGTGACACAACAAACCACAACACCCTTTGTAATTCTAACTTTCTAGCAAAACACTATAGAGATAGAATAGCTGAACAACCTAACATTAGGATATTTGATTTTCAGAAAGTTATTAGAAATGAATTTGAATTGAATGTGGGTAGGACTGTGGCTAGAAGAGCTAGGAATAAGGTCTTGAAAGAAATTATGGGTGACCATATCCTTGAGTTTAGTAGGATTTTGGACTATAGAGATGAGCTACTAAGATCAAATCCTGGTAGCACATGTGTTGTTAAATTGAGTGATGAAACATTTGAGGGTGGAAAAAAAATATTTCATGGGTTTTACATCTGTTTTGATGCCTTGAAAAAGGCTTACAAGTCTGGTTGTAGGCCTTGCATTGGCCTGGATGGGTGTTTCTTAAAGGGTGTTTGTAAAGGTCAATTGGTTACAGCTGTATGTAAAGATGGGAACAACCAAATGTTACCACTAGCCTGGGCTGTGGTTGAGTATGAAAATCAGCATACCTGGAAGTGGTTTATCAGGATTTTGAAGCATGACCTTGAGCTTGGAGATGGGACCAATGTGACATTGCTCACAGACATGCAAAAGGTTAAGCAAACTGTCATAACTTTCCTTTTCATTTTTATATACATTTTCTATCTGTTCTAATCAGTTCTTTCTTCTTTAATATTTTAATGTTTGCAGGGGCTCAAAGCAGCTATTGATGATTTGTTACCAATGTCTGAGCACAGGATGTATGCTAGACATATCCTTGCTAATTGGAGTAAGGAATGGAGGGGTCTTGAAAGGAGAAACTGTTTTTGGAAATGTGCTAGGAGTACATTTGAGGCAGAACTTAGAGAGAACATTAAGTACATGAAAAAACTTGGACCACCAAGAATGGTTGATCAACTGTTGTACTATAATGCTGAGAGGTGGAGCAAGGTGTATTTTGACTTTAACAGCCAGCGTGATAGTGTTGACAACAACATGGCTGAAAGCTTTAACTCATGGATACTAGAGGCTAGGCATAAGACTATCATAAGTATGCTTGAGGAGATAAGGGTCAAGATGATGAACATGATTGGGAAAATGAGAGAATTCTGTGAGAAGTGGGATGAAAACATATCTCCAATGGCTAGCAAGGTGTATGGAGACAATTTGAAAAGGTCAATGAAATGTCATTTGGTTTTTAATGGTGAGCATGAGTTTGAAGTTGAAGAGGGTGACTATGGACATACAGTGGATCTTAGGAACCTTACATGTTCCTGCAGGTCTTGGAGGCTAAAAGGGATACCATGTGCACATGCCATAGCATCAATGCACAATAGAAGAATGGATCCAGCTGTATATATTTCTCATTATTACTCACAAGAGACATACATGAAGGTGTACTCTCACTTTATCTAGCCTGTTTTGAATATGAAAATGTGGCCAGAAGGTCAGAATCCAATAGTAATCCAACCTGAGATTAAAAAAAGGCCAGGAAGGCCTAAGAAGGTCAGGAGAAAAGAGATAGGAGAAAAGAAGACAGGGAAGATGTCTAAGGCTGGAGTTGAGATGACTTGCAGCAACTGCCATGGAAAAGGCCATAATAAGAGGGGCTGCCCCAAGGGGCCATCATCTAGTGCATCTCAAAGACCCCCTGCAGCTAGTGCATCTCAAAGACCCCCTGCAGCTAGTGCATCTCAAAGACACACTGCTGATAGTTCTTCTCAAAGACCCAATGCTGATAGTGCATCTCAAAGACCTCCTGCTGCTAGTTCTTCTCAAAGACCACCATATCAAGTGTTGGCTCATCTCCAGCTCAAACCACCCAACCAACCAGCACAAAGGTATGTATTTGGTTTAAATCAAATAACATCTCTTGTGATAGCTTTGGTAATTACTCCAATACTCATTGTAGGATTCTGGAAATAGAAGGGGTGAGGGAAGGGGTAATACAACCTTTCAAAAGCCAAGAATGGTACGGATGGGAGTGCTTCACACTCAAAGTGGTCATTCTATTGTGAATGTAAATTTTTTCATTATGCTTAGTGGTTGTCTTTTATGCTTGTAACTAGTATGCCTTATACTTGTTCCCACTTATGCATCCTGGTATTTCTGTGAGAAGGCCAGTTATTTTGTCTTCAAATGTGACTGGTGACATTGGCCATAAACTTGAAGGTGGTGTAAAATGGAAAGGCAAATCTGCTGTGCTTGCTGGTGGCCTTCAAGAAATGAAAAGGATGAAACAGAAAGAGGTCAAGGCAGCTGCAGCAAAGAGGGTCCAAATGAGTCAATCAAGCTTTGTTAATCAACCTGGAACTTAGTGATATGTGGGCAATAAGTCCTCTTGTTGGTTGTATCTTTTGTTTAGCATCTAAAACAATTTCTGGAATGCTTCAGCAGCTATGACTGCATACTTTATGTCTGATTTTGTTTTATGGACAAACACAGCAGCAATGACTGCCCTTTTTATGCCTTCTTAATTGAAAGCAGCAATGACTGCCTTTTTTGCCTTGTTTATGCCTGCTTTTGTGACTATAATGCTGGTTTGCCTTGCCATAACAACAACAATATGTAATAAACAACCAGTGTCAAATATGAAACTGAAACACATTCATTACTAATATTCATTACAACTTAACCACCAACTAAGGCAAATCTGCTACTTAACTACAACTTAACTATAATTTGGACTTAACATATGATGACAAAACATAGATGCTGATACAAATGAGCAAAAACAACAACACATTCTCTCTAATCTTGGAACAAACCAGCTTGGACTTCAACTTATTCTCCTTTTGCTTCATCTTCTCAATCTCAGTTTTCATGTCGCGATTAGGTGTTAAGGGATAACCTTCCAATTCCCTATCTAGTTCACGAATTCTTGCAACAAGTTTAGGAATAATCACCTTTGACCGCAGGTCAATTTCGTCGTCTGCCCACTTCCAAAAATTGCAATATCTTGGTCCCTATAAATTAAAGCAATGTCGAGTATAAAGAATCATCATTTAAAGGAAGAAAACCTGTGCAAAAAACAAATAAATTACCTTATAATAAGGGAAAACCCAGTATCTTCTACCAGGATTCCTTTCAGTCCAAGCAGTCAACAATGGCAACAAATGGCCATGTTTGCACCGAACTTCTTGGTTCACAACATGGTCAACTTCTTCTCTACACAATGAATTTAAACTACTAGACGACATTAATCTTTTTTGGAGGGGTTATTTTGATGAAAGGCTTCGGATTTGATTTGACTAGGGTTTATTGTTGAAGAAGAAGCAAATTGGGGAAGTAATAAAGGAAAGGGTCGGGTTAAAAGGATAAAAGGGGAGAGGGAAACAGATTTTACCGTTATGTTCTTTTATTTTTTTAATTTTTTAAGTAGCAAAAATAAATTATACGCACCTGAAAAAAGATGAATTATACGCGCAGGACAGTTGATCGTTAGTGGTTGTATTAATACCACTTCGAACATATTAAGGGGGTTGATAGGTCGCCCGCAAAGTTTGGGTGTGTTATTGTGTTTTCGGGACAAGTTTAGGTGGTAAAGTATGTATTTTGCCTTTTTCAACGAGTAGCAATTTTTATCTTTTAAGCACAACACTAGCCTGGATGGATCTTAATTTTTTTTCTTCTTTTCTTCAATTTTTTCCAGCTTTTTTTTTCTTTTCATTTATTTTTTTCTATTCACTTCTTTCCAAACCTTGCCAATGCTCATAATCAACTACTTCACAATTCATCACATATTTCCCTCATTGGTTCCACTAAAAAACCTCCCAATATTTCAACCACAAACTCCACAATAATATAAAATCATTAATTAAAGTGCTTAAGGAGTAAAGGGTCAAAAGAAAACAATTTAGAATAAGTGGGTAGGCTTGCGGTGTGGGTGGCAACGAAAAGGTCAAAGACATCACAACAATCAAGTCCAAGGTGTATATATAAGGGTAGACAAATCAAGAGAAGGCCTGTATCATTTCCCGACTAGAGTAAACCTAGGATTTCGCTTTGCACACACGGGGCAAGTTCTAGACACCAATATGCAAACATGGAGTAAAATAAGAATATGCCTCACAACACACATTGCACACAATCCACACAAAATGGCTCCATCACAACTCTCAATCAAGCAAACAGGGTGCAACTTGTGGAAAATTAAGCACTAATGCACAAAGGTTCACAACAAAGTCAAGTGAGTAGACTCAAGCATCTCAAGGGGGTCGTTCAATTTTTTCTAGGCATGCATCTCAATTTAAAACCAAAAGATACCACAAATAGCTCATGCAACAAGTTCAAGTCCACCGGTATCAAATAAGCCAAAGGCACCTAGCATTCCACCTATTCCTTTCGTCTATGGCCACCTATAACTAACTACTTTAATCCTAATAAAATAAAAACTACCCAGTTCAAAGGCCTCCCCGTAGAAAAGAACCGAGGTCATAAGAAAAACCACGTGGTGGATGACATGTACCACTAACAAAGACTAAAAAGAAAATCTTTTTGAAATTTTTTTTCATTGGTTTTCTAATTTTTTTTCATTTTTCCATATATTAAAGCAAGAAATAAATAAAAATAAAGTCAAGTGACAAAAGAAAATCCTAACGGTACATGCATCCCTAACCTCAAAAATAAAGGAGAGTTCCCCCACCCCACACTTAAAACAAGCAGTGTCCGTAGTGCTAAAAAAATAAAAAGTGCAAAGGTAAAGAAACTTCCCAGAGGGCCAGTCGGCCTACAACGGACGGTGCGCTGGAGTGCGCTCCTATTCCTCCTCCCCCACATCTGTGGCACCTCCCTCTGCATCTGTCTCCACACCTTCACTGTCCGGATCACGGTCTACGATGTCCGAATCAGTGTTCTCATCCTCCTCCGGGGGTAGCACCACCGCCTGAGTCATGCCCAGCAGGAGTCTCGAAGACTCCAATAAAGAAACTGTGCGATCAAGCGCCGCCATATCCATGCCAGCCTGCCGGGCCATGTGCTCCATCATCAAGTACTGACGTACGGACAAGTTGGCGTCTGTGTCCCGCCACTCGTCTGCTGTCAACCGTACTGGTGCAGTGGTGGTCACACTCTTCACTGCTGCGATATCAAACGCCTTCTCAATGTCGGAGACAATGCGATCCCCGACCTCATCAACTGGGACACCCTCCTTCTCGAGATACTGGGTAAGGATGTTCCCAAAGTACAATCGGCTACATGTCTTCGAGTTCCTTTGCTCTCTCGTCACCTTCAGCATGTAGTAGCCAATGTTAACCAGCCTCCCAGTCATTGAAAAGTAAATCATGCACGCCCGAGTCTTGGTGGCCTCGGAATAATGGGACGCAGGTATGATGCGTGCATTGATCAATCTCATCCATACTCAAGCTGTCTTCAAAAATTGCGAAAAGAACATGCGTTTGTGTCTACCTATCTCAGATCTCTCCCACCTATGAGTGGAGCTCTCACCACACAATGTCTCTCGCATGGCCTTGTAGTCAGGCCTCTTTATAAACTCCCGCAGCTCGTCATAATCGGGGTCCTCTACCCCCAAGAAAGTGTTCAATGCAGTGTGGTCCAGTTTTACCTTCTCACCCCGAATAGAGACCATGTCATCATCTTTCCATGCTTCATCTGGTCCCAATTGGCATAGAGTTCCTGCACTAGGTCGAGGTTAGCATGGCCCGGACTCTAAAAAACTGAGTCCCAATGCATGGCGTGAATGACATCTCCCACACCCCGACACTTTAGTATCAACTTCCTCTCATCAATGGCTTGCTTGGGAATATATCCCGCAAGCCTCACATTCTTGTATCAAGTTTGGCTTTCGCCTTTCTTCACAAAGGAGAGGTTGAACCTCGTCCTACCATCGGGCCTTGGGATAGGTACCGCATCTTTAGGAACTCTAGCCTTGGCCGTAGCCTTGGCTTTGGGCTTGGCCGGTGCCTTGCCCTTTGCTTTGCTTGATGAAGCCCCAACTTGGAGTGACTTTTTAGGAGCCGAGGCAAAAGAGGAACTCGTTTTGTGAGATGTTATAACCATGGTGCCTAAATCAAACAAAAATACCAATGTGAGATTTCAATTCAAGCACAAAGTTAAAGGGGAGTTCCCCGACCCCACACTTATCGCTCATTCTATGTATCAACAATTCAACTGATACCCACGAGCGACCCCACACTTAGCCAAAACAAGTATTGCACAAATTGCCACGGGCGTGAACTTTATGATCAAGCTAGTGGGGGTTACAAGAATAGCCAATTTTATGCATGTGTGACACTCAATGTTCATCTTAAGCCTAAGGATATCATTGCTACTCAAGAATTCACAATGTTAGGCAATTTTCATAGTTGAGGCTTTTTAACAAACACTTGGTGTGCACAATATTCAACTTGCAATTTCAATGGCTAAAGTAATGTGATAACCCTCCCAAATTGTTGGGAGATCCCTTTTTACAAGTACACAAGCTATACATGAAGCACAATTATGAATATAGGAAATTTAAGATCAAATTCTAATCAACATGCTTGCACACTAGTTAGGGATTTTATCATGGAAAGAGATTGTTAACTTACATGTAATGGAAAGAGAAGGGATAGAATTACTTACTTGAAGAGTTTAGAATGAGTAGAGAATAACTTGTGATCAATTTCAAGAATTAGGAATGATGTAGGAGAGTTTTGAGTGAAAACAATGAAGAAAATAGGGAGGGGGATCGGGTAAAGAGGAGAAAGGGAATCCAGGTCGCGGGTCAAAACCCGTTTTGACCCGGATTTTTGAAAATTTTCACCTGGCGCTATGGACCAGCGGCGCGCCACTAAGGCGTGAGGAAATCTGCGCGTTCTGCTTGTCCAGGCGCGGTAAGGGGCGCGGGGCACGCCTAAAGCGCCCAAACTTTTGACTCTACTGATCATCCAGGCGCGTTGGGAGGCGCGGGGCACTCCCAAACGCGCCTGAGCAATTTATTCGTACCAATTTTTGATTTCAAGTGCGAACCCAAGCGTGGGGTATGCCTCAAAGCATCCCAGACCCCACAATATATCAACTGTATCTCGTTTAGTACTCCCGATACCTACAAAAACGACACAACAAAACAAAAACTACATGACACTATAAAACACAAAACAACTAAACTATTACAAGTACAAACTCGGGTTGCCTCCCGAGAAGCGCCTTATTTAACGTCGTGGCACGACGAGTATCAATCATGGATCCCTCAAAGTAATGGAGGTACGATGATTCACCAAACCTCCCCAATAATGCTTCACCCTTTGGCCATTCACCAAGAACGTCTTCTCCGAATTGGGGGCTCTCAACTCAACCGCTCCATGTGCGGTAACACGAACTACTTCAAACGGCCCCGACCATCTAGACTTCAACTTGCCCGAAAATAGCTTCAACCTCGAATTAAACAACAACACCAGGTGCCCAGGTTCAAACTGACGACGCTCAATGTGCATGTCATGCCACTTCTTTGTCCGTTCCTTATACAATTTTGCATTTTCATAAGCATGGAAACGGAACTCTTCAAGCTCATGCAATTGAAGCATTCTCTTCTCACCCGCCAGTGCCATATCAAGATTGAGCTTTTGAATCGCCCAATATGCTTTATCCTCTAGCTCAACGGGCAAGTGACAGGCCTTACCATAAACAAGCCTATATGGAGAAGTTCTAATAGGCGTTTTAAATGCAGTCCGATAGGCCCAGAGAGCATCATCTAACATCATAGCCCAATCCTTCCTTGAGGTATTTACAATCTTCTCAAGGATTTGCTTGATCTCTCTATTGGACACTTCCACTTGGCCACTAGTTTGGGGATGATAAGTAGTTGCCACTTTGTGGCGAACCCCATACTTCCAACAATTTATTGAACAACCGGTTGCAAAAATGAATACCTTCATCACTGATTATAGCCCGCGGTGTCCCAAAACGAGTGAAAATATTTTCTTCAAGAATTTTACCACCACACTCGCATCATTTATTGGAAGTGCAATAGCCTTCACCTATTTAGACACATAATCAACCGCCACAAGAATGTATTTGTGGTCCATGGAAGGTGGGAATGGTCCCATAAAGTCAATCCCCCAGCAATCAAACAGCTCAATCTCCTGAATATTGTTCAAAGGCATCTCGTGACGCCTAGAAATAGTACCCGTTCTTTGGCAATGATCACACTGCTTAACAAGAGCATGAGCATCTCTAAACAAAGTAGGCCAAAAGAACCCAGACTGAAGTACCTTTGCAGCTGTTCGATCTCCACCAAAATGGCCACCATAAGGAGAGGAATGGCAGCTCTGTAGAATCGGCTCAACTTCTTCCCTTGGAATGCATCTCCCAGCTAATTGGTCAGGGCCTATCTTGTACAAATAAGGCTCATCCCATACATAAAATCTGCTCTCATGAAGGAGTTTGCGCCTTTGCTCAGCTGTGGCCCCAGGAGGATACACATTACTCACAATTAAGTTCACCATATCAGCATACCATGGCACCTCGGCTGCCGCTAAAGCAAAAAGCTGCTCATCAGGGAATACCTCTCTAATCTCAGGCCCTTCATCTACATGATCTCTATTCTCCAGCTTTGACAAATGATCAGCTACTTGATTCTCGGTCCCCTTGCGATCTCGAATTTCAACATCAAACTCTTGCAATAGGAGAACCCATCGAATTAGCCTAGGCTTGGAATCCTTCTTCTCAAACAAATACCGAATTGCTGTATGATCAGTGTAGACAACAACACAAGTGCCAACCAAATAAGATATGAATTTATCAAAAGCAAACACAACAGCTAGCAACTCCTTCTCGGTGGTGGTATAATTGGATTGGGCTGCATCAAGAGTCTTTCTTGCATAATAGATGGAGTGAAAGATTATTCCAATTCTTTGGCCTATAACAGCCCCAATAGCATTATCACTCACATCACACATCAATTCAAATGGTAAAGACCAGTCAGGAGCAATAATGATTGGTGCAGTCACCAACCTTTTCTTCAATTCTTCAAATGCTTTGAGACAAGCATCATTAAACTCAAATTTCACATCCTTCTCCAACAAATTGCACATGGGATTAGAAATTTTGGAGAAGTCCTTTATGAAACGCTTATAGAAACCTGCATGTCCCAAGAAACTACGCACCCCCTTAGCAGAGATGGGTGGTGGTAATTTCTCAATAGCCTCAATCTTCGCTTTATCTACCTCGATCCCTTGTTTTGACACCTTGTGCCCAAGTACTATGCCTTCTTGAACCATAAAGTGACATTTTTTTCAATTCAGCACCAGATTTGTTTCTTCACAACGGTTCAGCACAGCGTCTAAATTCTTCAAGCAGTCATCAAAGGAATCACCAACTACCGAGAAATCATCCATGAACACCTCAACAAATTTTTCCACCATGTCGGTGAAAATAGCCATCATGCATCGCTGAAAAGTCCCTGGGGCATTACATAATCCAAACAGCATCCTTCTAAATGCATAGGTGCCATATGGACAAGTAAATGTAGTCTTCTCTTGATCTTCAGGATCTATCAGCCCGAATACCCATCCAAGAAGCAATAATACTCGTGCCCAGCAAGTCTATCCAGCATTTGATCAATAAAAGGGAGTGGGAAGTGGTCTTTCCTGGTGGCCTTGTTCAACTTTCTATAATCAATGCAAATTCGCCACCCTGTGACTGTTCTAGTAGGAATCAATTCATTATGCTCATTCTTCACCACTGTCATGTCCCCCCTTCTTAGGAACACATTGCACTGGACTCACCCACTTACTGTCAGAGATAGGAAAAATAATACCAGTATCGAGCCACTTGATAATTTCTTTCTTCACCACCTCCTTCATGATTGGAATTAATCTCCTTTGCAGCTCTATAGATGGCTTATGGACTTCCTCCAAAAGAATTTTGTGGATGCAGAAAGAAGGACTAATCTCTCTAATATAAGCAATGGTCCAGCCAATAGCTCTCTCTTGCAGCACTCTCAACACCTTTTCAACCTGCACATCAGACAACAAAGAAGAAAGGATCACGGGCAAGGTATTACCCTCACCCAAATAAGCATAACGCAAATGCGCAGGTAAAGGTTTGAGTTCAAGTGTAGGAGCCTTCTCAATAGACGGTTTAGCAGGAGTTAAGGTCACCGGTCTATCAAGCTCCTCAAATTTCTTCCATCCTGGGATGAATTTATTCTGCATATTCAGAATCTCCATATATTCTTCAATTGCATCATCCTTCAGGATATCATCATCATCACACAAGAGTGCCCTCTCCAGAGAATCAACATTAGAGGCTAAGAATGACCTCTCAGCAGCAGTCAACTCTTCATCTACCACTTTCACCATGGACAACTCTTCATAATGGGAAGGAAGCTGGGTAGCTCTGAACACATTGAACACAGCTTCTTCACCATTTACCTTCATAATCATCTTTCCAGCTCTAACTCTAATGACAGCATCAGCAGTAGCCAAAATCCTCTTCCCAAAATGAGAGGAACCTCAGGATCAGCTTCATAGTCAAGAATAATGAAGTCAACAGGCAATATAAACTGACCCATTTGTACAAGCACATCCTCAATAATCTCCTCGGGGCATGTCAAAGATCTATCAGCCAGTTGCAGAGTCACAGTAGTTGGTCGTGATTCACCCAGGCCTAGTTTTCTGAAAACTGATGAAGGCATTAAATTCACACTAGCACCCAAGTCACACAAAGCTCGTCCAACCTCATGCTCCCCAATTTTTAAGGAAATAGTAAAACTGCCAGGTGTCACGCCCTTTTTGATTTACTAAAAATAATAAAATAAGGTTGTGACTTAGGTGTTTTAGAGGTACCAAATTATTAAAGAGATTATCGGAGTCACCACTTGACATAGTTCAAAGGTGTGCCAAGTCACCAAAAGGTACCTTAGAACACCCTTGACTCGTTTTAGTGGTCTGCGTCAGAGTTCCGCGTAAGGATCTCGATTGACTCGCGGGAAGGTGTTAGGCACCCTCGAGTCCTGTGCCAAGCACAATTACTTTTATTGATACGTTTCGACTCTTTGAATTTGTTTGTTGTTTATTGCCTTTATTATTTTCGCTTTAATATTTTTTGAACTAAAGATTGTATTAGCTAACCCACTGGATATACTTTATAACAAATTGCCTTTCTGTTTATTTTGGTGTGGCTAATAAGTAGATCGCGAATCATACTTATTTGTCGCACTTATCTTTAATTCGACTTAACTTTCTTATTTTTATTGCTATTTGCCTAATAAGTAGATCACAAATCATACTTATTTTTGCCTAATCGAGCGGATCTTTATTTTCTATTGATTTGCCTAGTCATACTCTTATCTTGTTAATTACATATCACAAGATAAAATACTTATCCTTGTTCGTTTTAACCCATTACTAAATAACTTTATTAAACAAATAAATTACTTGTCTTAATTTGTTTCCATATTCGCGAATGTTAGACAAACTAATTCGTTCCTATGTATTTGCCTAAACGGCTATACAATCTCAATTTAACGGTATTGTAAAATTTTTTAGCGTGATTACCTATTTCAAAGAAATAAGAATATTGTAATACTTTGCCATATTAAAAGGAAACTAGATGTTAAGACTATTTATTAAAGGGGCTGTGTGTAAAAGAATGACCGCTAAAGCATGGCTAGTTGTCAAAAAATAAGAAGAAAACAAAGAACATTGAACGTTATCTGAGATGGGCTAAATTGCTTGCGGGAGTAGACTGTTTTAAGGTCTGTCTTGCACATTTAAACACATTTTATTTCTTGTTTAACAATAACGGCTGTTTCATAAATTGTTGATCAAAACAAACTAAATGAAACAATTATGCTTCAGCTAAAAAATGTTGCTGCATATTTCACTAACCCCATTTTACAAAGTTGCCTATGAGTCAAAATCGCCTTTCATTTCTGTCTAGATTTTCATACATAGCTAAAAATGATACATGAATCAAATTGCACCAATAAACACTGCCTATTTCCTATTTTTCACAAATAGCCAGTTTTAACTAAAATAAACTCATAACAAAATGCATACAATAAAGGGCTTTAGACATGAATTTTTACTTCATTTCATAGACAAGATAATAAAAACATACAAGGTAAATTATGTTTACCTAATGAAGAATAAATCCCAAAGCAAACACCAATGAAGGCAAGCGAGCAAACCAGTGACGAGCAAACAGTGAACTCACAACAGCCCTCTTTACCCCCTTTCAAACTCCAAGATTTATACCCCAAAGACCCTTAATGTCAAGCCTTTAGTTCTAAATCCCTCTTTCCAACTTACTTCTTTTTTTTAACTCTATTTTTTTTCTCAAGTATTACTCTGTTTTCTCTAAATTTCAGCTAGGTTCTCCTTTGAAAATGAGTGAGAGACTCTCATTTTATAGCTGATATAAATTCAGCTCTCTTCCCTCCCAAAGCCCCAAACAATAAATGCCTTCTACAAAAGACAAACAAAGCATGCCATACAATTAATATAAAGTGAAATGGACAAAAGTCACATGTGCATACTTACTTTTCAGCAAAACAAAAGGATCCTATGTGAATATTACAACTTTACAGCTGACTTTGTACTCCTATTGACCTTTGACTCTTTTAACTCTTTTTGTGCTAAGCTTCTCACTAACCAAAAAGAGAAGAGCTGAATCATGCTATTTCAGGCTAAGCTTTGTCCTACTCTTTGATTCTTTCAAATCCCAACTTAAAGACCAAATGAAATCTGAAATTATGAACTTAAACCTCCTAAAAGACTCTTGACTCGCTGCACTTATTAAAAGAGTAACAAAACTCAAACAAATTTACCATTAAACTTGAACAATGAGAAGACAAGGACAACACACATGCTTATATACAAAGGCAGACATGAGCATAGCAACCTTCATGCTGAAAACACAAGGTAAAACAAGACATTTAGGGACTGGCACTAAACTGAACAAAGACAAACATGAATTGATGGCATACATATGCATTTAAATTGTAACACGGAACAATATATCCGTTGATTTTGTTTTCTCATAATAATACCAAGCTACACACCTAAAACAGGATTTAACCAAATTAAGCTTAACTAGGAAAACAATTCGCATGAACTTCAAAGTTATATGAGGCACAACAAGCAGGACATTCGTCACATATGACCTTTATTCTCATAAGAGTGATCAAACAAGACAGTTTGGAACATCAAAAGGAAACGATTCTCAAATGGTTACCTATATGCGAATCAGTAACATGATTTCTACAAGTCGAGACTACCTATTCTAACATTACTGAACACACTGATTCAATGATCTTTCCGAGTCAGGGAAACGACAAAATAATTGAACTAACCTATGACTAACAAACTAACAGTTAACAAAAGAAAGGGACTTAGTCGACTAAAGCACTCTACCATCACTGCCTCGCCAAGTTTGCATCGGACCAGCTGCGTATCAGTTTAGCATCACCAAAGACACCACCGTAGCAGCGTCATCGCTGCCTAACTGCCGCGCGGACACTGCCCCTGCTTCGCAGCCACAAGCCGCTGCCTATGCTGCCTCTCTATCGCCTTTAGCATCACTGTCGATAGTACATCATTCCCATTGCCATACCGCAACAGAACCACCACTAGTTTCCTAAACTTTCAGCGCCCATCTCAAACATACATCACTAAACTGCCAAGTCCCAACAATGTCGCCATCGTCAACAAAACAAGCCACCAATCATAACCCCAACCAAAATATCATCATCACAGCCCCAAAAACAAAATCAACCTCACACCACTAACGACTTCAAACAAAACGCTGAAACAACTCCTCCACCTTAACATAAACCACCCGTCATCATCTCGCCATTATACAGGAAGCCACCATCATTACCACGCATCAACAGGGCAGCGTCAACCATAGCAGAAAAAGAAAGAAAAGAAATAAGACGAAAGGAGAAAAAGAAAACGGAAACGGGTGCAAGGGGACGGGGTTTGGGAAAAATGGGGTATGAGGGTGGAAGAGGGGAGTAAAGGGAAAAGAAAAGACTAAAAACTTACCGAAAAAATCAAAGTGTGGCCGGATTTCAAACTTTTGACCGAATTTTGACTCTCGATCTACGCCAAACGGTCCACTCTTTGAAGAAAAAAATAGCGAAATGGAAAGAGGGGGCCGAGATCTTTCGATTTTCCGGCCACCGGAGGTGGTGGCCGGCGGCGGAGCAGTGGTGGCTCCGCCGTGGAAGGCGATTTCCGGCGTGGGGTGGGAAATTGGCAAGACTTTCCCCTTTTCTGAATGTTTTATGTCAAATGCCAAAAATGGCAAAGAAAAATGTTTATATATAACGGGAATGGGCCGGGTAAGAGAGTGGGCTGATGAGCCAATGTTTGGGCTATTATTTTCTTGATAAATGGCCATTTAAAATGGTTGATACACACACAACTAACTAAAAATTAACCATATACTTTACAATACTATCATAATTAAACTATCGAATAAAAAATTAAACACATAACAAGTAATTTTGGCAATTTTCATATTTTACATCCTAATTAATGATAATTTTAGTTAAGAATAATTACTAGAAGTCCAGAAAAATTTGAAGACACGTCCTAAGAATCTAATACGACTATTCTGAGCAATTTTGAATTTTGGTGCAAAAATTAGGTGATTACAGCTGCCCCTCTTTGTTCGGAAAAACGAAGAGTTTTCGGACAAAGAAGTAATCGACAACTAATTTTGGCTTTTCGGTTCTAGCCGAGAGCATGCTTTTCAAAATGGTGACCGTACCTTGAATTTCGGTTCTAACCGAGAACAAAGTTACCTACATATCCTTGGACTAAGGAATCAGGTCAGTGTAGTTCCTTACGTGCGGTAGCTAGGACTACCGCATTCAAATAGACACTAGACTCTTCTAGACTCACTAAGACAAACCTAGACACTCTAGACCACTAAGATGACACTAGACACTCTAGACTACTGCGACAAACAAGAGACACTTCTAGAGACACTTGGGGCTGATACTAGACACTCTTAAGCACACAAGGGCTGTCGCTGCTGGTCACTGGTTGCTGGCTGATGGTCACTTGCTTTACAAAGAAAAAGAAACTACAACATTGGAAACATAAAATTGCAATTCCTGTACTAAGTCTTCATGCTTTCCGAGTTGAGCCTTTTGATTCTTTCTCCCTCATTTTTTTAAAAATAAACCACCGCTCCTGGCTTAGGTGGGTCTTGCTCTTGAAGGAAAGTAAGCCACCGATCATGATCCAGGTAATCAGGTGGGTCTTCCTCATTTCACTTAAATGGATTCCATCGTTCTTCATGTGGGTGCCTCGACTTCTTTACAGATTTCTCCCTCATTCTCCAGCTGGGTGCCTCGACTTCTTAAATAAATTATTCCCTCTTTCTTCAGGTGGGTGCCTCGACTTCTTTACAGATTGCTCCCTCATTCTCTAGGTGGGTGCCTCGACTTCTTTACAACTGCTCCCTCATTCTTCAGGTGGGTGCCTCGACTTCTTTACAACTATTCCCTCATTCTTCAGGTGGGTGCCTCGACTTCTTTACAACTACTCCCTTATTCTTCAGGTGGGTGCCTCGACTCCTTAAATAAATTATTCCCTCATTCTTCAGGTGGGTGCCTCGACTTCTTTACAGATTGCTCCCTCATTCTCCAGGTGGGTGCCTCGACTTCTTTACAACTGCTCCCTCATTCTTCAGGTGGGTCACTACAAGAAACGAGATTTTTTGTGGCGACCATTGGAATCGCCACAAAAGATAGGCTTTCGTGGCGACTAAACATAGTCTCCACCAATACGACCTTCTTTTAGTGGCGACCTTTTAAGTCGCGACAGAAAGTATGGCTATTGTAGCGACTTTACAAAGTCGCCACAATAGTGGTTGCTTTAGTGGCAGCTACATTTAGGTCGCTGCAATGATTACGATATTTTCTTATGCAATGGTTTAGTTCGATATTCTTGTGACTTGTGACAACCTTTATCTTTAATTACTATTCTTTGTTAAATTAATAATATAGTAAATATTATATAAAAAATTATAAATATATTTAAAATTAATATACTCTCCATTTGTAGGAGGCTTAAAATCTTTGCTAGGAATGACTTTTAATGCATTTAATTTTTCGCTCCTATTAATTATCTTTCAAACTCAAAAATTAATTTTAAATTTCATAATTTTTTTTTAAATAATTACAAAGTCCATCTAATTCTAATAATTTGATAATTAACAAAATGATTCTATTTTATTTATGAAATGAGAGAGAGCAAGAAATTTTTTAAAAGTCCTTAGCTTTATAATTCGAATTTGAATTCAAATGTCATTATGTAAGATTTGTTGTAAATTTTAATTTAAGTATACTATATTTTATATTTCTTTCACCATATTCTGGTTACTTCCTTTCCCCTATATCTTCTGGACCTTTAGTCATACCCTTTTACTTTGAAATCCCCAAATCGCATATTGCAGCGGCAAAATTTTTAAGAGCCCTAAAATCTCCAAAACACTGCAATTGTTCATTTTTCTCAATCATAGTGACAATTATTCACTTCTCATCACGAGCTTACACAATTTCTTCTTATAAGGTGGGTGCATTTGATTTGGGTATTGTTTGATATCTCTTGGCGTTGTGGACATCTAAAATGTGGACCTCTAAAAGGTGAAGTGTTGCGAAAACTGGCGCTGGGATCGCTTTGCACCACCGATGTCACAATCCGTCTTTTTTCTCTTTCGTATTTCGATCTTTCTGTAAGTCTATTTATTTTCAATTAATAGAGAATTCCTTAACTGTATTAGTAGCTGAAATCAGTAGACAAGGGTAAGATAAGATATCTTCCTAACTTTGCTAACAAGCAAAGGGAATTAAATCAAGAAATTATAGTATCTTGATTACATACTAAAGTAAAATACTCCTCCTTAGGTTCTGGTTTTATAATTATGTAAAGCTCACTTTAGACTTCTTTTTGGTTTGAAGCTCACTTTAGATTTCGTCTTGCTATGGACTTGTTTGAGTGTAGTGTTTTACTGTGAAATTTTCCGAGTTCAAGTTTCTTCTCGCAATACTCAATGCCTCATTTTTCGTTTCCCTTGAAAGTCATAATTAATCATATTCACAAGATATACCAGTTTCATTCAATTTATTCTAGGAATATTAAAGAGTTTGAAGTTAGAGCTTCATGTAGTTATCTGGTTTGGAGTTTACTTTAGGAAATTGGATTACCATGTTGAGGTCATGGATCTCTTGATAGGGCGAGGGGCAAAATGTTATACTCGAAATTGAAGACAATTCTGGCTATAAATGGTATGTTTTATTGATTTTGTCATATTCTTTAGTGTCGTTGCCTCCTTTACTTGCCGGTGAGCTCTCCTTTTAAGCTTTGTTCATACTCTGCTCTTTGAATTTCATAGGTTAATGTATTTCTAATTACACTACGCAACTGCTTGTGCAGTTATTGGATCTATTTTATTGAAAGTTTACTTCTCCTGGTTCTTGCCTATTCTTTTCTATGCTTAGGTCAGAACTGCATCGTTTTAGAATTTACCATCAAGTTAGGTGAATTCTTTGCGACTTTATCCCAGAACTCATTCGCTATGAACTGATAAACCAAATAAAAAAAATTATGTATCTTATTTTTTACATAGTTGATCGTGCACTTAACTTTTTGTTCACTGGTACATGATGAATCTAATTTCTTTAGAGTGTGAAAAGATATTGAAACTATGAAGGTTACATAGTAGAGTTTACTTCAATATTAGATAAGAGTATATATTGTAGTTTCCCTGATTTTGGCAGAGACTGATCCTTCATCAAGTAATAGGTCCAAATAATCCCTTCCAATAGGTGTGTATTGCACATTTGTAGCTTAGTAGCCATAGACTGTAAAAATGCAGGAATAATAATCTATTTTGTTATAATATAATCTATTTGCCATAGGTAATGAGACTAAAGATAATCTTGATTTTTACCCCACCATATAGTGCAGACTGCAGTGTGAAAATTTAAGAATTGAAACTTCTTATTTTAAAGTATCTCATATATGTGTAATGGTTGTAATGACCTTTTTGGTTTCTTGCTAAAGACACGATATGATTACAAAATTTTGGTCTACTGCAAGACCAAAAGTCCATTGTAATAGGTGATAAAATAATACAAAATGAAAAGAAGATAGAAAAGAGAAAACCCATAACTCTACCTCCACCTCCAAGAGATTTTCATGCCTTTAGCAAGGCATTGCAATGTTAATAGTTCAGTAGACACTAGTGTAGCACATTTTTTATCTTCTTGTTCTTTTTATCTTCTTGTTCTTAAATCATCAGTGACTGAAATAAGTCCACAGCACACAAGCTTGCAAAGTTCTCCTGGTAGGGAAGACTTTATATCCTTAGGATTTTAATTACAAGATTTATTTCCCTGATTTTATCTAAATATAATGCCTGGACATATTTAAAGAGCAACACTCCCCTGCCCAAGCTAGCTTCTTTATGTAAAAAGTAATAGTGTAAAACAAATTTAAGAATTAGAACTGTTATCTTTGCTAAGATCATTTTCTGTTAAATCGTAGTAAAGGAATTTTTTAAAAATGAATGTTGGGCCCGTGCCAGTGCTGGCACGAGCGCTCCCACCTAGTACTACTATAATCTACTGGAGTAATGAGGAACTTTCAAATATTTATTCTATATACGTGATATTTTTCATATGTATTCAAGATTACAGTGTGTATATATGATATGGTAATAGAAATCTTTTAAAATATTTTGTTCTGGTGTCTTGGTTGTATTAGTTAAGTTGATAATACTATTAAGTAGTAAGTAATATTGAAGTTGGTTTAGTACTATAAAATTAGAAGAATTCATATGTATAAGCAGGGGATGTTCATTACTAGTTCTTATCATCATTGTTCACTTTTTTATGTCTTCAAGCTAAACATGTGTAATGTATTCTTATCAACCTTAGTGCCACTCTATGGATTTGTTGATTTGTATTGTAAATAATTGTAATATAACTTAGTTGAGGTAAAGGTGGTGATCTTAATTTAGGATTATGTTAATTCAACTTTAATGTAGCGGAACAATTCTTAAACTTTGATGTTCAGAACTCTGCACTTACATTTACTATAAAAAAAATCTCTCTGTGCTTACTATAAAGATGATGATCTGATAGTCTTTAGTTATATATTGAATACGACACCTTTTTTTTAGTGTCTTTGTATGTGAGTGTTTTTCCGATGGTTAAAAGGGCCTTATTTTTCTTCTAAGCAATGAGTTAAGATTTCGATTGTTGTGACTTATTAATTGTGTTTAAGGTGAACTCAAGAGGGGATAGCAAGTCATTATCATGGAATGATTATGGCACGAGACGTTATATTGCAAGATCATATTCTCTAAGGGGTAACACTGTAAGCTAAGGCGGAGCTTGAAGACAATTTTGCCTTTATTTTTTGTATTTTTCATTTCATATGTATGTACAATTACTCTATATTTTGAACTTATTAATACAAAATGCATGTATAATTTATTTTTGAGAAATGTCTTATTAGTGTCTCTTCTAATGTTGATGTTTTGCTCTAATCCATTTGTACAGATATTGCTGCTAATAATTTTTTTTAACAAAAGATAAACAATCAGTGGCGACTAAAAGTTGCCACGAAATTAGTTGCCACCATATCAGGTTGATTGTCGCTACAATAAGTCTATTGTGGCGACCACAGTGGCCACTAAAGGTGAATATTTTTGTGGCCACTATTATATTGGACACTTTTATGATATTTTTTGTGGTAGCTAAAGTCGCCACCAAAGAGAGTCTTTCAGTGGCAATGTATAAAAGTCGCCACGGAAAAGTTTCAGCCACTCACTATAGCCAACGACCCTTGAGTCGCCACGAAAAGACTATTAGTGGCGACTTCTCCACTTATAGTAGCGACTTTTGTCGCCACGAAACGTGTCATTTCTTGTAGTGGGTGCCTCGACTTCTTTACAACTATTCCCTCATTCTTCAGGTGGGTGCCTCGACTTCTTTACAACTACTCCCTCATTCTCCAGGTGGGTGCCTCGACTCCTTAAATAAACTATTCCCTCATTCTTTAGGTGGGTGCCTCGACTTCTTTACAGATTGCTCCCTCATTCTCCAGGTGGGTGCCTCGAGTTCTTTACAACTGCTCCCTCATTCTTCAGGTGAGTGCCTCGACTTCTTTACAACTACTCCCTCATTCTCCAGGTGGGTGCCTCAACTTCTTAAATAAACTGCTCCCTCATTCTTCAGGTGGGTGCCTCGACATCTTAAATAAACTACTCCCTCATTTTTCAGGTGGGTGCCTCGACTTTTTACAACTACTCCCTCATTAATGTTGCTTCTGACTTGAAAACTGACATTGTCACTCTTGAAGTTGGTGCTCAGGCGAGATTTGATGATCTTGAAATATGCCTATCGTTTGATGATCTCTTTCATGGTGCAAATTCTCAACGCGTCAATTTTGCGATCGAGAGTTGATTTGGCTTCCATCATCCAAGGGGTCCTGACCATGCTCTGATACAACTGCAGAACAGGTAAACAATTTTTTACAAAACTTTCTTTTGCTCGTTTTGATGTTATTTTGATTGAAAAGCGAAAAATGGAAACGATTCTGGACAAAAGGACTCCGAACGAAATGATGTCCCTTTGGAGATGTAAAAGAAACTTATCTGGAGGTGGAAGCGATGACCTTAATAAACATGACATGCCTCTGGTCCTCAAACCCTGATCATTCACAATAGTTCTTCCTCGGTCGTGACTACTTTCCAAACCCATCTTGATGACATTTATGAAGACCCTCATTCGGTTAGTGGCGCCCCTTTCGGGGTTTTCACCAACTAACCTCTCTCTCTTTGTTCTTTTATCTCACTGTTTGTCATGCGGCGCCCTTTCAGGTTTTCACCGGCAAGACTTCATTTTCTTTTCTTCTTTTTTTTTTCTTTTTTTTTCTTTTTTTTCTCTTTTTGCTGATGATAATGTCTTGGGAGCTTTGAGCCTCTTCCTGATTTCGAGACTGAAATGCCAAACGTCTCATAAGCATGTGAAAAGATAGTATGAATAATAGAAGTTTGTTTTTATTTTATTGACGAAATAAAATAAAAACAAACTTCTGCCCCAGTTTAGCAGAAACTGCGGATTTGGGTTTTCTTTGAATTTGGCCGCAAACTTGGAGGCAAATTTTGCGTCGATATGAGATAGGGAAAAATGTGACTTTCCCCTATTATGACCGCACCAGAATGGTTGCCTACGTATCCTTTTGAGAGGAATCGGGTCAGACGTAGCTCTGGAAACTTAATGCCAAAATTTGTTGTTTTGAATCTTTCTTTCATTCATTTCATTTCATTACAATTACAGGATTCCCAATAAGGGTTCACAAAAGCAATACAAAGCCAAAGGCTAACAAAAGGGATACATCATCTGGATAAGGGAAACAAAGACTTTCACTATCCCAATCCAAGAACATCAAATGTAGTACCTCTTCACTGCATCAGCATTAACAATCATTTCAGCCATCGTGCCTTCGATGTCTGTCAAGAATAGAGCACCATTGGGCAACACCTTCTTCACCACATACGGTTGTTGACACCCAATTTTGTCCCGAAAGTTTAATAGATATCTAATTATTTAAAATAAAGTCAATTTGTAAATTTAAAAGTGAAATAGTTGAAATCTTGATAAAAAGGGTAAAATCGTAATACCTAGCCTAATCCCTAGCCTACCCCATGCAATTGCTTATATTTCAATTAATTTATCTAAAAGAGGCTAAAATCGCTCCTAGTCCTAATTGTCAGTCCATTTGTGCAAACACACATATACACCCACAACACAAAACACAAAACACGCGTGAAGATCATCAGCCCATTTTTCTCCCCAAACCCGTTAACCCCAATGCCCATTTTCCCAACCCACGAAATCCCTAAAGCTGATCCCCAATTTCCCAGTTCAATTTCCCTCCTAAAATCAACAACAGTCCAAGAACAGTGGTCCCTGGTCCCCTTTTACCCTCTCTCCAGTACGAAGCATGAATCACTATCGTCCATTTCAAAAGCGAGAATCAATCCGATCCGTGAGATATCATAACGTTCATATTCTCTTTGAAATCAGAGTTAAACTAGTACGATCCGAAGGATTATACTATTTTAACCCTGGTTTCAAAAGGGAAAAGAAAATGAGCAAGGATTATTTGGGGTATTCAAAGAAATCCAAAACCCTAAGGTATGAGATATATATTTCCTTGTTTCTTTCATTTTTGGGGGGGTTCTGATTTTTAGATAACAAAAACGGCATCAATTCTGTATAGAAAATATTTTTCTCTCAGTTTAAAGAAAAGATATACACATGTTAATCTTTTTTTCTCAGTTTTCTTTAAAGAAGAAAATCAGTGTCACTGTTGCTATTTTTCGGATTCGAGTCGACGACCTTGCTTGAATCGTTGAACTTAGTCGAGTCGCTTAGTCGAGTCCCATTTATTTTCGAATCCTCGCCTCATTCGCTGCTCCTTAAAAGGTAAATCCTAACTATTACTCTCATGTTTATGCACTTTACAGTATGTTTTTCTAGCTTGTGTATGAATCTGAATCAGTAAAGCTTTACTTTTCTTGCAGTTCTTTTTTTAGTTCTAATATTAGTGTTAAGTCTTGAAGTGCTGATTATTTAGTGAGTAGTGTAATAAGTAGAACTGGAAGCATGTCATAATCATAAGACATGAGTAGACCATGAATTTCAAACTGCTAAATATGGAAATTGAACCTCTAAGGTAGTTATTTCAGTTTTCCTTGCTGAAGGTGGTTTGATTCTGCATAGCTTGAAACTGTATTATTGAGCCAGGGTTTCTAAAGTTGTTAAAGGGAGGTATAGGGTTGTTCTTGGTTCTGGTAAGATGAAGGAAGCTTCAGGCCATTAAAAGAGAGGGGTCTGAACTTCTTGTCTGGCAGGATAAGGGCCCTGGGTTCTTTTGTTTATGCAGTTTCTGAGGTGTTCATAGGAAAGAGGGAGTTCAGGTGGTGTTCTGGATATTGCTTGTGTAGAGGAGCAGCAGCAAGGTGGGTTTGATCATAGTGAGTCCTATTTTCTGTGAAAGAATGCCGAAGGTTTAAAGGGCATTTTTTATGGGAGGTGTGTTGTTTTGTGATATGAGGGAGTCTGTTTTTTGTAAAGGTGTTTAGTGGTCTGTTGGAGGGGATGTTGGGTGAGTAGTGCAAGGCAGTGATATGATAGTTTAGGTAATGTCTAGGCAGTGTTAAAGTTGCTTGGGTCTGGTTTTGTTCTCTGTTTCAGTTTGTAAAAGGGTTGATTTGTTCAACTGTGTGTATGAGCTATAAGTGCAGGTGGTTGTGTGCTAGTGTAGTAGGCTGTTTCAAGTTGGTAGCATGTTGTTATAGGTGTTTCCTGGTGGTTCTTTGATCTTGGGGTCAGGGGTGTTTTTGGAAGTCTTAGGGTCTGGTTCTGGTGGTTCTTTGGAGTGGTGCAGGTAATGGTGTAGGTGAGGTTGGAGTTTCCTGGTTGATAGCAGGTGATTAGATGTGGGTTGTAGTTGTTTGTTAGATGTTCTGGAAGTTGAAGAGAAGTTTAAGTGATGTTGTGAGATGAAGTCCTTAGAGTGTAGATGGAAAGTTTGCTAAGTTGCTTTCCTGTTATTGTCTTGAAATTATGGAAAACCTGCTAAGTTTCTACTTTTCTTTCCTAATGTTTGCAAGTCAGTTCAGGGGTGTGGAATGTGGTCTCAGCTTGTTTGGAGTGTTCCTGGAGAATAGCAGGTAGAGTAGTTTTTTTTCTGGTTAGGCTTAGAGGGTCTATGGTGCTGCAGGTGGTTCAGGTGGTTTAGATTCCTGTTCTGGTGCTAGCTTGGATTTGAAGAGGATCTGTTATGGTATGTGGATGCTAGCAGGTTCTGTTTCTGTTGAAATGTAGGGTGAGCTTGTCTTGTTCTGTGTTGTGTTTAGGAGCAGGATAATGAGGTCTGTTTCAGGTTTGTTTCCAGGTGTGAAAAAGGGTCTGTTAAGGGTAGAGGGAGTAAGGTGGTTCGGCTGTTCTTGTTCTTGAAATTACCATGATGTCTGGAAATGTTCTTCTGCTTCTAGTAATCATTCACTCTTGCTTTAGTTGCAGTGGTTTTATTTTCTAAAAGGCAGACTTCTTCCTAATTGGTCTAGCTTTTCTTAGTTCAAGTGCTTAAGATCCTATTTCGCCTTAAAGTGCTCTGCTTAAGGGTGTCTCTTCTGGTCCTGCAAGTAAAGCAAATGATTAAGCTTCTTGTTTCATGGTTTAATCGGACTATGAAATATTGACTTTTCTTTTTTTTTTTGTTCATGTAAGCATTGGTGTATGTTGCTCCGTTAGAATTCGAAATGAATAAATTTAACCTTAAAGAATCTAGCATGTCTTTGTTAATGCCTTCACTTTACCAGATCATAAAGCTACGACAAAGTGGTAGAAGTAGTATTAAAGTGGTTCATTATCTTGTCTGTATAAATTGTTTGGAGGCGGAGACATCTCAACCAAGTTTCAATTTCGAAAGTGCTGTGAATAAGGGCTAATAAATTAGAGATCTGTGTGGATACGTCTGTTAAGTCTAAACTATTTGCCTGAAGGATTGTCAGTATGTGAAATTCATACTTTATTTGATTGTGTTATTCAAGAGTGTGTTTTTCATTTGCTAATCTTTATTATCCTTTGTTTTGACATGAACTCTTGGGAACGAGTTGAATGAAACTCATACACGGGAATGGCTGCATGCATTTGGAAGTTATTTGATCCGCTCCGCATTTTCGGGACTTGATATCCCCGAAAATGTAAAAGAAAGAAAAAAACGAAAATCACAAAGTCCAAGACTCAATGATTGAGTTTGCGCTTCCGGGTTCTACCTTCTAAACTCCATCTTTCCCCGCTCCCTTAGAAAATGCATGTTGTACAGGATTTTCCCATAGACCGGATTAGGAGCCCTGTAGGATAGAAATGATATTTGAATTGTGAATAACTATTGTAAATTACTTAAATTGTTTTATATGAATGCTTTGTATCATTTCTTTTCGAATCGTCAATTAATTTATGGATGTTTAGAATCATTTGTCAATTAATGAGTGCAAAATCAAATTCGACTAAAAAATCGTACCCTCGTCATAATTCGCATTTGAATTGCTTCTTTATCATTATATTAAATATTCAATTATTTATTTATCTAATCTAATTTATTTATTTAGTTAATCAGTTAAATTTTGATCCTTTATTTATTTATTTACTTAATCTAATTTATTTAATTTCAATTAATCATTTATTTATTTAATCCATTAAATATTTATTTATTTAGTTAATCAATTATTATTCATTTACTCCTTTATTTAATTAAAATTGATAAGTATTCATTTATTTAATTAAATTATTTATTTCTTCATCTATCTATTTAATTAATTAATTAATTAATCTTTTATTATTATCTAATTATTTATCTAGTTTATTTCATTTATTTAATTTTATTTAGCCTTTATTTATTTAATTAATTAACCAATTAACCATCATTTGATTATCCATTTAATTAATCTTAAATCGGGTCATCCATTTATCTAAGTATCGGCATAACTAAAGTCTTACCTTATTTATATTATTCCTATTATCTTTATATAAAATCAGCTTTATATACTTATTATCCTTAACAAATTCGTAAAAAACCGCTGGATTAACCGCATTTAGCAGATTTTCGAAAGTGTTCCCGCAAGGGACCTTCTTTCGATTTTAAAAGAACCACTTACCTAGAATCTCTGAATTTAATTTCTCTTAATAAAGAATAAATTGCACTCTATAGTTAACTTAGGTTCCTAATAATCCTTAAATTAGGTGGCGACTCCAAAGAAACCCTTTGGAATCTCATTTTGTTGAAATATACCCGAAACGTATCTTTTCTTAAAGAAAGGGTAATTTTTGGGGTTCAACAGCATGGCGACTCTGCTGGGGATACACAAATGGTTCTAACCAAAAGGCTTTCACGAATTTGTTTGTTTGTATTGTTTGAGTTGTATGTCGATACTAGTATGCGTAGCTCTTTTAATTATTGCGTTTGTATGTTGAAACTGGCATGATTATATCTACTGTTTATTTGCGAGCATGCTTAGTTAATTTAATTGATTGATGTGTGTCACGAAAGCATGTCACTACACCCTCTTTGTACACATATAAACTGGCATTCCGTTCATACTTCCCCCACTCCTGGGAACCTCTTGCATTCTCACTCAAATATCCGCGAGGTGTGTGCATACGCACCCGCAATTTCTTCCACTAAAGAACCCTTTGACGAGTTGGTGTACCGGCGGATTGTCGTGGGAGTTATTCGACCACGAAGCCGCCTGCCGCTCACCTGTTAGCCTCAACCGTTAACCCACTCTTAGACGGAGTTTTAGGAGCATGCATGCATTTACACTTTAGTCTGGACCCGGTCCTTGGTACCGCCTCCATAGTTAGGAAACCACTCTTACTTCAGCGGGTTTTTAAAAACCCAACAGCAATGCATATTATGTGCTATGTGATGACGAATCCTCAGTCCTAACCATATTTTGAGCAAAATCAGATTTAGAATTTTGTCTCCTATGGTGTCTTTTAGGTCAGAAAATGGAAGAATTTAGCAGAATTGAGATCATAATGCAGATTTTTGTGAACAAGGTAGAATTGTAGTCGGGGGAAAGTTAGGCAGATTTGGTTGGTTTGAGTTTTTAGAGATGGTATGGTGTAGTGAGATCTAAGAGGCAAAGCCCCTGGTGTCTTTAAAAGATCAGTGGGGTCCCTCTCGTGAATGACTTTGCGTGTGTGCAGGCCCATGTTGACTAACCAGCTGCAGATTTTTATGGAATGAAGTATGCTTGTCGCATACCAGGAGAGTGAAGCCCCTATGTCTATAAACAACCAATGGGGTCCCTCCTTGAAGACCAGTGCGGTCTTGGCTACCTAGGAAACTGAGAGGCTTGATTAAAGCCGAGGACCAGTGAGGAGCCCTATGAACAAGGTCGGTGAGCCTTGCAAAACCTAGGAAGCTGAGAGGCTTGACTAAAGCCGAGGACCAGTGAGGTTTTATTTTTTGAAAGGCCAATTGGCGCCTTTCATGATTTGCAGTCTGGTATTGTGAAAGCAGTTGGAAATCTCACCCTTGGATGTTATGAAATAATTGGGAGTTGTGCTTGGAGGAGCGTTGATGTTTGCGAAAGGTATAGAGGTTTGTTTCAGGTTTTAGGCATTTGGGTTTAGAAATTTGGTGCAGATGTTGTGGAGAGCATGAGCTGTGTTAGAATTTCGAGTTGACACCAACTTTTGAGAAGATAGTTGGGATAACAGAATTGCAGTGTCGAGGCGGCGAGCTGATTATTGTCAATTATTGTTACTATTTATCGCTTACTCTAAATCTGAATTGCTCAAAACTGGCATGAACTATTTTTCGTTACCACTTGTTTGCGCGTCTTAGGCCCACCTCTGGCACAAAGAGGCACCTTACAGGGTAGGAAGCGTTCGCATTTTCATTTACGCTCAACTACTTGTGTTTGCCACATGTCAACTTGTTTAAAATGCAAAGTGCTATGTGATGCGCGCTACGTGCTTTGTGTGCAATTTTGCCAATGACATGCAAACTAACTTAGCTACTTTTGAACTTTTCTTTTGTTTTGTTTATCCCCATTCAGAGGTTTGATTTGTGCTGATTTAAGCTGGCTGATCACTCCTATTACACAAGGACAAAGGACCAATCTGCATACTGGTACACATTTCCACAGCTGACAATGACTGGAATAGATGATGAACCTCGTAATACCGAGAAAAATCTTGCAACTCCTGAATCATCAAGAGGAAATGTCATTATTGCTCAAGACGAACTGATTCTTGAAATAGCTAAGGAACTACAGATGTTAAAAGATGAGCTGGCTGCGGTAAAAGGGCAAACTCCTAAAAATACGCCGCTGCGTGGGCCCGATGCATCACACTCTCTGGTTCAAATGGGGCAATCTCTGGGGAAATCTCTGAACTCAATTGATGGGGTCGCCAATATGAACACACCTTTGAACACCCACAATTCTTTAAAAGCACCAGTCCACCAAAGCAACTTGCCACTTGTCCAAGCTCCGCCTCCAAATAACGCTCAATCTAGCCAAACAATTAACCGACCACCCATCTACCCATCACATCAAAAACACCCATCATACACCCCGCACCCTGCCAATACTTATTATCAGACACACACTCCATATCCGTACCAAACCTCCACTTACCAAAATGAACCCATCCCGCAAGCTTATACTGAAAATCCACCCGCACCCATAGTCCAAGTGGCGGTATCTGGTGGGCAAGATGTTCCTGTTGTGCAAATTGATGATTACACCCATCCTCCTTATGTGAAGTTTCAAAATGGCGTTAGAAGAGCCGAAAGAGCAGTCGATGGGGGTGAAGATTTGGAGAAAAAAGTACAAGGTTGGGTGATGAGTGCTCTTAGCAAAGCATCAAAAGGCAAGGACAAGGAAAGTCTAGAATATGAAGACTTGTGCGTTCATCCTGGGATTGAATACCCAGAAGGGTACAAAGTACCAAAGTTTGTTAAGTTTGATGGCAAAGGCAACCCCCGAGCCCATTTGAGAAGGTACTGTGAAACCTTGGGAGTGGGAAAGAATGAAGAGCTCCGTATGAAATTATTCATTCATAGTCTTGAAGGCGAAGCTTTAGACTGGTACTCCGAGCAGGATCCCTCAAAATGGATTAACTGGAGGAGTATGGCTCACGACTTCATGGAGCGTTTTGGTTTCTATGCTGATATACCATTAGATCGGTTAGCTATTGCAAGGTTTAAGAAGAAGACGACCGAGACTTTTAGGGAATACGCGGTACGTTTGAGGAGTGAGGCTGCCAAAGTTAAGCCTCCCATGAGTGAGGAAGAGTTCGTGGGACATTTCATCGAGACATTGGATGAATTCTACTATGATCGAATGGCATCCATGACTAACTCTACTTTTGCCAATCTAGTGAAAACGGGGGAGATGTATGAAGCTGGTTTGAAATCTGGTAGGATCACAAATTTGGCCGCTTTGCAAGCTGCAAGTAAGGCAATCCAGTCTGGGTCTGGTAATGGCTTTAACAAAAAGAAGAAAGAGGAAGTGGGAGCTGTTGTGGGAGACATCGAGCGTCGACCGGCTGGAAAGTTGAATTTTGACAATTCGTCTGCTTTTCCTACCTACCAAAGCCCATATTACCCAAATTACCCCCACTCACTACCAGATGCCACCTGTTCCTTATCCGGTTTACAATGCACAAGCAAATTACTACCAACCTAGAGCACATGCACCTAATCAATACCCTCCTTAGCCAAATTTTCAAGCACCCCAGAATTACCAGCCTCGTCCTCCTGTTCGTCCCAATGTGCAAGGGTTTAATCAGAATTACGAAAAGAGAGCAACCAAAACCTATACTCCCATAGCCGAGTCATATGGCCAGCTTTTTGAGAGATTAAGAAATGCGGGAGTTGTGCAGCCTATCCCTGATAACACTCCAAACCCACCTCCAAAATGGTATGATGCAAATAAGCACTGTGCTTATCACTCAGGGGCAGCCGGCCATGATATTGAAAGATGTTATACTTTCAAAGACAAGGTCGAGGGTTTAATCAAAACAGGCACCATTCAACTCACCGGCACTCAGCCAAATGTGCATGATAATCCTCTTCCCAATCATGGTAACAATGCAGTTAATATGATTTCTCTTGAGGAAGAACCAAATCTGAAGGGCACCATAGTCTCTATCTATGATGTAAAGGTTGATAATATTGCTTTTAAGGTACCTAAGCAAGCACTAACTCTATTGCCAAAGAATGAGGGAACTTTCGGCCTAGGTGGCAACCCCGCTGAAGGAAAGATGGAAAAGGTTGAGTCTGAGAAGAAGCCGACTAGTGTCATGCTACAGCCTCTTTTACCATTGAACCAGTCATTTGTCCAAGCACCAGAAATGGCCACGCAGAATTTGATTGAAGGTGTTGGCAGCCTATTCTTGAATGATGGATTGAAATGCAATGCAACTATTGAAGGTTCTGAGAAAGAGCCACATGTGCAGAATGCTGAACGAAGTGATGTGATGGCTAATTGGACTTGTGGTCCAAAAGAGGCTTGATGAATGAACTCGTTATTTTTGTTTTGGCATCACAGTCAGCTTGAGGCCCTGAACTGTGTTTTGCACTTTGTTTTTGTTTATGCCTATGTCTTTCAAATAACTCTTTTAAATCCTGCATGTTTACTTTTATGTTGTATGCCTCCCTAAATTAGGTTTTGAATAAACAAATGCACTGCATTCCTACCTTATTATTTTGCTATACTTTAATTATTCATGGGCATTATTATTTGCTTTTGATTAATATACTTACTATTGTTTTAAATTAAAAATAACAAAACCTGCTTGAACTTGGTTTGTGACCTATGACGAAACAACTGAACAATTTAAGGATGATGCATTGGAAAGTTACTCTTGCACTCTTTGGATATTACATTACCGTTAGAACTTCAAACTAGGGCAGCTTTATTTAACGGCAGTTGAAGCCGACGCATTTTATCTATACAAATGAAAGACCTTTATTTGAGAAACCATTCAAGAAGATAAGTTGGAAGATGTTGAATGCGCGGAGATAAGATTTGAATAGTTTACTTCAAACCGGGGCAAATGGTGTTGAAGAAGCTCTTTCCTACTTAAGAAGAAGCAACAGGAAAATTTGCATCAAGTTAGCAATGTCATTATGTGGAAGAACACTAATACTGGCAGATATTCGTGATCAAGTTTGGCCTAAGATAATCAGCGCAGATTTTGTCAAGAGATACTATGTCTGAAGCAACCGCAAGTTAGCATTGGTTTGGATGTAATCTTTGATGTAATGTGAACTACGCGTAACCTGATTCCTGAGGCGGGATACGTAGGCAACTCATATAGAGTTCGGTTTCACTGGCACAGGAATCCCCTATTTCCTCTTTTATGTAAGTTTTGAACTACTTCTGACCTGATTCCTGGAATGGCAACAGGATAAGTAGGCAATCCCCGTCGGATTCGGTCAAAATATTGTAACACTTTAGGCTTGTTTATCTTTTGTGATGTAATGCCGAACTATGCATCTGGGCAGATGTATGGATTTTCCAATTCGGATGTGGCTTCGTACTTAGATTGCCATATTTTTCCAAAAAAATCTTTATGTAAGCAGAACTACGCACAGTCTGATTCCCATGGAGGGATACGTAGGCGCTCTTAACGGGCTCGACTCCATAATATTAAAATTTTTAGTTTCCCCTAAGGCAAGCATCTGGGGCAAATTTTGCAAGATGAATTGAAGATATGGAAGATAGAAACTGGGGCAAATTTTGCAAAAAGAGTTCGAAGGCATAAAGATTATAACTGGGGCAGATTTTTGCAAGATTGGTAATACTTATCGAAGGATGAAGTGGCAGAGTTTTAAAGTATTCAAGATTAGCACAAGTCGCAAAGACAAAGGACGTTCAGTTTGTTTCAAGATATGTCATGAGTTTGAGTTAAAGTAGAAATTTTTAAATGCATTATAACTTTCGGTTGCATATCAATGATTATTTGTTTAATATTTTATCAAATTACTTTATTTCGCCTCTATCTTAAAATATTATACAATATTGAGTTCATAAATCAAGTCTCTGAGTATAATTTACAAGCCCAAGTATAAAGAAGAACGAGGGAGCAGCGGCAGCGAGTTCAAGATGAATCAGCACAAATCAAACACCCCTCCCCAAAAACTAACAAAATTTTCTTTGAGAGCAGGAACATGAAAGCTTGCAATGAAAGGATCATTCGCATTGTGGATGAACAATTTATTGAACGCGCGTCCAAAGTTGCCTTGCAGATTACGTCGCATTGCCTTTTTCATAACTTAAAGCATTATGCTTTGTCATGAGTTATTGTCGAACAGGCGGCATTTCTACCCCTATGTCTTTCATCCCTAATAGGCGACAAAGCCGAGGCTGGTTTTGTGTTTTCAAAACTAAGCCAAATAGGGCATCGCTTTGTTTTAGTTGATAATCCGCACAAGGCCATCCTTGCTGGATTATCTCGCCAATTGATTTATCAATGGCTATCGCACTGACTACATTTCCGCACTACTCTGCTTTGCACTTGCTTTAAAAAAGTTAATTCCTTGTTTTACTCTTGTTCTTGAAATTACCATGATGTCTGGAAATGTTCTTCTGCTTCTAGTAATCATTCACTCTTGCTTTAGTTGCAGTGGTTTTATTTTCTAAAAGGCAGACTTCTTCCTAATTGATCTAGCTTTTCTTAGTTCAAGTGCTTAAGATCCTATTTCGCCTTAAAGTGCTCTGCTTAAGGGTGTCTCTTCTGGTCCTGCAAGTAAAGCAAATGATTAAGCTTCTTGTTTCATGGTTTAATCGGACTATGAAATATTGACTTTTCTTTTTTTTTTTGTTCATGTAAGCATTGGTGTATGTTGCTCCGTTAGAATTCGAAATGAATAAATTTAACCTTAAAGAATCTAGCATGTCTTTGTTAATGCCTTCACTTTACCAGATCATAAAGCTACGACAAAGTGGTAGAAGTAGTATTAAAGTGGTTCATTATCTTGTCTGTATAAATTGTTTGGAGGCGGAGACATCTCAACCAAGTTTACATTTCGAAAGTGCTGTGAATAAGGGCTAATAAATTAGAGATCTGTGTGGATACGTCTGTTAAGTCTAAACTATTTGCCTGAAGGATTGTCAGTATGTGAAATTCATACTTTATTTGATTGTGTTATTCAAGAGTGTGTTTTTCATTTGCTAATCTTTATTATCCTTTATTTTGACATGAACTCTTGGGAACGAGTTGAATGAAACTCATACACGGGAATGGCTGCATGCATTTGGAAGTTATTTGATCCGCTCCGCATTTTCGGGACTTGATATCCCCGAAAATGTAAAAGAAAGAAAAAAACGAAAATCACAAAGTCCAAGACTCAATGATTGAGTTTGCGTTTCCGGGTTCTACCTTCTAAACTCCATCTTTCCCCGCTCCCTTAGAAAATGCATGTTGTACAGGATTTTCCCATAGACCGGATTAGGAGCCCTGTAGGATAGAAATGATATTTGAATTGTGAATAACTATTGTAAATTACTTAAATTGTTTTATATGAATGCTTTGTATCATTTCTTTTCGAATCGTCAATTAATTTATGGATGTTTAGAATCATTTGTCAATTAATGAGTGCAAAATTAAATTCGACTAAAAAATCGTACCCTCGTCATAATTCGCATTTGAATTGCTTCTTTATCATTATATTAAATATTCAATTATTTATTTATCTAATCTAATTTATTTATTTAGTTAATCAGTTAAATTTTGATCCTTTATTTAATTTCAATTAATCATTTATTTATTTAATCCATTAAATATTTATTTATTTAGTTAATTTATTTACTCCTTTATTTAATTAAAATTGGTAAGTATTCATTTAATTAAGTTATTTATTTCTTCATCTATCTATTTAATTAATTAATTAATTGATCTTTTATTATTATCTAATTATTTATCTAGTTTATTTCATTTATTTAATTTTATTTAGCCTTTATTTATTTAATTAATTAACCATCATTTGATTATCCATTTAATTAATCTTAAATCGGGTCATCCATTTATCTAAGTATCGGCATAACTAAAGTCTTACCTTATTTATATTCTTCCTATTATCTTTATATAAAATTAGCTTTATATACTTATTATCCTTAACAAATTCGTAAAAAACCGCCGGATTAACCGCATTTAGCGGATTTTCGAAAGTGCTCCCGCAAGGGACCTTCTTTCGATTTTAAAAGAATCACTTACCTAGAATCTCTGAATTTAATTTCTCTTAATAAAGAATAAATTGCACTCTTTAGTTAACTTAGGTTCCTAATAATCCTTAAATTAGGTGGCGACTCCAAAGAAACCCTTTGGAATCCCATTTTGTTGAAATATACCCGAAACGTATCTTTTCTTAAAGAAAGGGTAATTTTTGGGGTTCAACAACGGTCCTTGCCAATTTGGAGCAAACTTGCCCTTCGCTTCTTCCTGATGTGGAAAGATGCGCTTCAAGACTACCTGGCCTTTACTGAACTTGCGTTGGCGCACTTTCTGATATAGTTGACCATAACATACTGCATTCAGCCTTTTCTCGTCAATTAAAGACAATTATTCCAAGCGGGATTTGACCCATTCAGTGTCCTCGATCTCAGCTTCAACAATGATTCTTAAGGATGGTATTTCGACTTCTGCCGGAATGACCGCTTCAGTCCCATACACCAGTTCATATGGGGTCGTGCCTATTGAGGTGCGCACAGTTGTGCGATAACCCAGAAGAGCAAATGGCAACTTCTCATGCCAATCTCGAGATCCTTCCACCATTTTTCGAAGGATCTTCTTGATGTTTTTGTTTGCAGCTTCGACCGCGCCATTTGCTTTTGGCCGGTATGGTGTGGAGTTTCTATGCACATTTTTGAACCTTTCACATACCTCTCTCATCAAATGACTGTTCAGATTAGCCCCATTGTCAGTGATGATGGTATTGGGGATACCGAATCGGCAAATGATGTTCGAATGAACAAAGTCGACCATAGCTTTCTTGGTTACCGACTTGAAGGTCGCTGCTTCCACCCACTTAGTGAAATAGTCAATAGCGACCAAAATGAATCTATGACCATTTGATGCCTTTGGTTCTATCGGGCCAATGACATCCATTCCCTATGCTACGAAAGGCCAAAGAGCGGACATTGTGTGGAGTTCTAAGGGAGGTGAATGTATTAAATCGCCGTGTACTTGACATTGGTGGCATTTCCGCACAAACCCTATGCAATCTCGCTCCATGGTGAGCCAGAAATAACCTGCTCTTAAGATCTTCTTGGCTAGCACATAGCCATTCATGTGTGGCCCACAGATTCCAGAATGCACCTCGTTGAGAATTCTTGAGGCTTCTTGTGCGTCCACACATCTCAGCAGTCCCAGATCTGGGGTTCTCTTGTACAACACCCCTCCACTTAGAAAGAAACCATTGGCAAGACGGCGGAGGGTTCTTTTCTGATTGCTCTCTGCCAGCGCTGGATACTCTCCATTCTTGATGTAGTTTTTTATGTCCAGGTACCATGGCTCGCCATCAAGTTCTTCTTCAACCATGTTGCAATAAGCATGTTGATCCCTAACTTGAATCTCGAGAGGATCAATATGAGTTTGGTCAGGATGACTAAGCATGGATGCTAATGTAGCCAAAGTGTCAGCCAACTCATTGTGCATTCTTGGGATATGCCTAAATTCAATAGAATCAAATCTTTGGCAAAGATCTTCCAGATACTGCTTATACATGATGAGATTCACGTCTCGAGTTTCCCATTCACCCTTGTCTAAGTGTCGTTGAACTACATATGGCCTGATTCTCTTTCAGCCTGAGATATGTAGGCAACTCGGAAACCGGAGTTCGGCCATATCCCTAAGCCTTGCATTTTGATCCTTGGAATTGAATTACTTGGCTTTGTCGTGACAAAATTGATTTCTCGTCAACTTCTTTACCCTGAAAACTCTTTCATCCTTTTCGGGTAAAGAGGGGAAGCTGTTGACACCCAATTTTGTCCCAAAAGTTTAATAGATATCTAATTATTTAAAATAAAGTCAATTTGTAAATTAAAAAGTGAAATAGTTGAAATCTTGATAAAAAGGGTAAAATCGTAATACCTAGCCTAATCCCTAGCCTACCCCGTGCAATTGCTTATATTTCAATTAATTTATCTAAAAGAGGCTAAAATCGCTCCTAGTCCTAATTGTCAGTCCATTTGTGCAAACACACATATACACCCACAACACAAAACACGCGTGAAGATCATCAGCCCATTTTTCTCCCCAAACCCGTTAACCCCAATGCCCATTTTCCCAACCCGCGAAATCCCTAAAGTTGATCCCCAATTTCCCAGTTCAATTTCCCTCCTAAAATCAACAACAGTCCAAGAACAGTGGTCCCTGGTCCCCTTTTACCCTCTCTCCAGTACGAAGCATGAATCACTATCGTCCATTTCAAAAGCGAGAATCAATCCGATCCGTGAGATATCATAACGTTCATATTCTCTTTGAAATCAGAGTTAAACTAGTACGATCCGAAGGATTATACTATTTTAACCCTGGTTTCAAAAGGGAAAAGAAAATGAGCAAGGATTATTTGGGGTATTCAAAGAAATCCAAAACCCTAAGGTATGAGATATATATTTCCTTGTTTCTTTCATTTTTGGGGGGGTTCTGATTTTTAGATAACAAAAACGGCATCAATTATGTATAGAAAATATTTTTCTCTCAGTTTAAAGAAAAGATATACACATGTTAATCTTTTTTTCTCAGTTTTCTTTAAAGAAGAAAATCAGTGTCACTGTTGCTATTTTTCGGATTCGAGTCGACGACCTTGCTTGAATCGTTGAACTTAGTCGAGTCGCTTAGTCGAGTCCCATTTATTTTCGAATCCTCGCCTCATTCGCTGCTCCTTAAAAGGTAAATCCTAACTATTACTCTCATGTTTATGCACTTTACAGTATGTTTTTCTAGCTTGTGTATGAATCTGAATCAGTAAAGCTTTACTTTTCTTGCAGTTCTTTTTTTAGTTCTAATATTAGTGTTAAGTCTTGAAGTGCTGATTATTTAGTGAGTAGTGTAATAAGTAGAACTGGAAGCATGTCATAATCATAAGACGTGAGTAGACCATGAATTTCAAACTGCTAAATATGGAAATTGAACCTCTAAGGTAGTTATTTCAGTTTTCCTTGCTGAAGGTGGTTTGATTCTGCATAGCTTGAAACTGTATTATTGAGCCAGGGTTTCTAAAGTTGTTAAAGGGAGGTATAGGGTTGTTCTTGGTTCTGGTAAGATGAAGGAAGCTTCAGGCCATTAAAAGAGAGGGGTCTGAACTTCTTGTCTGGCAGGATAAGGGCCCTGGGTTCTTTTGTTTATGCAGTTTCTGAGGTGTTCATAGGAAAGAGGGAGTTCAGGTGGTGTTCTGGATATTGCTTGTGTAGAGGAGCAGCAGCAAGGTGGGTTTGATCATAGTGAGTCCTATTTTCTGTGAAAGAATGCCGAAGGTTTAAAGGGCATTTTTTATGGGAGGTGTGTTGTTTTGTGATATGAGGGAGTCTGTTTTTTGTATAGGTGTTTAGTGGTCTGTTGGAGGGGATGTTGGGTGAGTAGTGCAAGGCAGTGAGATGATAGTTTAGGTAATGTCTAGGCAGTGTTAAAGTTGCTTGGGTCTGGTTTTGTTCTCTGTTTCAGTTTGTAAAAGGGTTGATTTGTTCAACTGTGTGTATGAGCTATAAGTGCAGGTGGTTGTGTGCTAGTGTAGTAGGCTGTTTCAAGTTGGTAGCATGTTGTTATAGGTGTTTCCTGGTGGTTCTTTGATCTTGGGGGTCAGGGGTGTTTTTGGAAGTCTTAGGGTCTGGTTCTGGTGGTTCTTTGGAGTGGTGTAGGTAATGGTGTAGGTGAGGTTGGAGTTTCCTGGTTGATAGCAGGTGATTAGATGTGGGTTGTAGTTGTTTGTTAGATGTTCTGGAAGTTGAAGAGAAGTTTAAGTGATGTTGTGAGATGAAGTCCTTAGAGTGTAGATGGAAAGTTTGCTAAGTTGCTTTCCTGTTATTGTCTTGAAATTATGGAAAACATGCTAAGTTTCTACTTTTCTTTCCTAATGTTTGCAAGTCAGTTCAGGGGTGTGGAATGTGGTCTCAGCTTGTTTGGAGTGTTCCTGGAGAATAGCAGGTAGAGTAGTTGTTGTTCTGGTTAGGCTTAGAGGGTCTATGGTGCTGCAGGTGGTTCAGGTGGTTTAGATTCCTGTTCTGGTGCTAGCTTGGATTTGAAGAGGATCTGTTATGGTATGTGGATGCTAGCAGGTTCTGTTTCTGTTGAAATGTAGGGTGAGCTTGTCTTGTTCTGTGTTGTGTTTAGGAGCAGGATAATGAGGTCTGTTTCAGGTTTGTTTCCAGGTGTGAAAAATGGTCTGTTAAGGGTAGAGGGAGTAAGGTGGTTCGGCTGTTCTTGTTCTTGAAATTACCATGATGTCTGGAAATGTTCTTCTGCTTCTAGTAATCATTCACTCTTGCTTTAGTTGCAGTGGTTTTATTTTCTAAAAGGCAGACTTCTTCCTAATTGATCTAGCTTTTCTTAGTTCAAGTGCTTAAGATCCTATTTCGCCTTAAAGTGCTCTGCTTAAGGGTGTCTCTTCTGGTCCTGCAAGTAAAGCAAATGATTAAGCTTCTTGTTTCATGGTTTAATCGGACTATGAAATATTGACTTTTCTTTTTTTTTTTGTTCATGTAAGCATTGGTGTATGTTGCTCCGTTAGAATTCGAAATGAATAAATTTAACCTTAAAGAATCTAGCATGTCTTTGTTAATGCCTTCACTTTACCAGATCATAAAGCTACGACAAAGTGGTAGAAGTAGTATTAAAGTGGTTCATTATCTTGTCTGTATAAATTGTTTGGAGGCGGAGACATCTCAACCAAGTTTACATTTCGAAAGTGCTGTGAATAAGGGCTAATAAATTAGAGATCTGTGTGGATACGTCTGTTAAGTCTAAACTATTTGCCTGAAGGATTGTCAGTATGTGAAATTCATACTTTATTTGATTGTGTTATTCAAGAGTGTGTTTTTCATTTGCTAATCTTTATTATCCTTTGTTTTGACATGAACTCTTGGGAACGAGTTGAATGAAACTCATACACGGGAATGGCTGCATGCATTTGGAAGTTATTTGATCCGCTCCGCATTTTCGGGACTTGATATCCCCGAAAATGTAAAAGAAAGAAAAAAACGAAAATCACAAAGTCCAAGACTCAATGATTGAGTTTGCGTTTCCGGGTTCTACCTTCTAAACTCCATCTTTCCCCGCTCCCTTAGAAAATGCATGTTGTACAGGATTTTCCCATAGACCGGATTAGGAGCCCTGTAGGATAGAAATGATATTTGAATTGTGAATAACTATTGTAAATTACTTAAATTGTTTTATATGAATGCTTTGTATCATTTCTTTTCGAATCGTCAATTAATTTATGGATGTTTAGAATCATTTGTCAATTAATGAGTGCAAAATCAAATTCGACTAAAAAATCGTACCCTCGTCATAATTCGGATTTGAATTGCTTCTTTGTCATTATATTAAATATTCAATTATTTATTTATCTAATCTAATTTATTTATTTAGTTAATCAGTTAAATTTTGATCCTTTATTTGTTTATTTACTTAATCTAATTTATTTAATTTCAATTAATCATTTATTTATTTAATCCATTAAATATTTATTTATTTAGTTAATCAATTATTATTCATTTACTCCTTTATTTAATTAAAATTGATAAGTATTCATTTATTTAATTAAGTTATTTATTTCTTCATCTATCTATTTAATTAATTAATTAATTAATCTTTTATTATTATCTAATTATTTATCTAGTTTATTTCATTTATTTAATTTTATTTAGCCTTTATTTATTTAATTAATTAACCAATTAACCATTTGATTATCCATTTAATTAATCTTAAATCGGGTCATCCATTTATCTAAGTATCGGCATAACTAAAGTCTTACCTTATTTATATTATTCCTATTATCTTTATATAAAATCAGCTTTATATACTTATTATCCTTAACAAATTCGTAAAAAACCGCTGGATTAACCGCATTTAGCAGATTTTCGAAAGTGCTCCCGCAAGGGACCTTCTTTCGATTTTAAAAGAACCACTTACCTAGAATCTCTGAATTTAATTTCTCTTAATAAAGAATAAATTGCACTCTTTAGTTAACTTAGGTTCCTAATAATTCTTAAATTAGGTGGCGACTCCAAAGAAACCCTTTGGAATCTCATTTTGTTGAAATATACCCGAAACGTATCTTTTCTTAAAGAAAGGGTAATTTTTGGGGTTCAACAGCATGGCGACTCTGCTGGGGATACACAAATGGTTCTAACCAGAAGGCTTTCACGAATTTGTTTGTTTGTATTGTTTGAGTTGTATGTCGATACTAGTATGCGTAGCTCTTTTAATTATTGCGTTTGTATGTTGAAACTGGCATGATTATATCTACTGTTTATTTGCGAGCATGCTTAGTTAATTTAATTGATTGATGTGTGTCACGAAAGCATGTCACTACACCCTCTTTGTACACATATAAACTGGCATTCCGTTCATACTTCCCCCACTCCTGGGAACCTCTTGCATTCTCACTCAAATATCCGCGAGGTGTGTGCATACGCACCCGCAATTTCTTCCACTAAAGAACCCTTTGACGAGTTGGTGTACCGGCGGATTGTCGTGGGAGTTATTCGACCACGAAGCCGCCTGCCGCTCACCTGTTAGCCTCAACCGTTAACCCACTCTTAGACGGAGTTTTAGGAGCATGCATGCATTTACACTTTAGTCTGGACCCGGTCCTTGGTACCGCCTCCATAGTTAGGAAACCACTCTTACTTCAGCGGGTTTTTAAAAACCCAACGGCAATGCATATTATGTGCTATGTGATGACGAATCCTCAGTCCTAACCATATTTTGAGCAAAATCAGATTTAGAATTTTGTCTCCTATGGTGTCTTTTAGGTCAGAAAATGGAAGAATTTAGCAGAATTGAGATCATAATGCAGATTTTTGTGAACAAGGTAGAATTGTAGTCGGGGGAAAGTTAGGCAGATTTGGTTGGTTTGAGTTTTTAGAGATGGTATGGTGTAGTGAGATCTAAGAGGCAAAGCCCCTGGTGTCTTTAAAAGATCAGTGGGGTCCCTCTCGTGAATGACTTTGCGTGTGTGCAGGCTCATGTTGACTAACCAGCTGCAGATTTTTATGGAATGAAGTATGCTTGTCGCATACCAGGAGAGTGAAGCCCCTATGTCTATAAACAACCAATGGGGTCCCTCCTTGAAGACCAGTGCGGTCTTGGCTACCTAGGAAACTGAGAGGCTTGATTAAAGCCGAGGACCAGTGAGGAGCCCTATGAACAAGGTCGGTGAGCCTTGCAAAACCTAGGAAGCTGAGAGGCTTGACTAAAGCCGAGGACCAGTGAGGTTTTATTTTTTGAAAGGCCAATTGGCGCCTTTCATGATTTGCAGTCTGGTATTGTGAAAGCAGTTGGAAATCTCACCCTTGGATGTTATGAAATAATTGGGAGTTGTGCTTGGAGGAGCGTTGATGTTTGCGAAAGGTATAGAGGTTTGTTTCAGGTTTTAGGCATTTGGGTTTAGAAATTTGGTGCAGATGTTGTGGAGAGCATGAGCTGTGTTAGAATTTCGAGTTGACACCAACTTTTGAGAAGATAGTTGGGATAACAGAATTGCAGTGTCGAGGCGGCGAGCTGATTATTGTCAATTATTGTTACTATTTATCGCTTACTCTAAATCTGAATTGCTCAAAACTGGCATGAACTATTTTTCGTTACCACTTGTTTGCGCGTCTTAGGCCCACCTCTGGCACAAAGAGGCACCTTACAGGGTAGGAAGCGTTCGCATTTTCATTTACGCTCAACTACTTGTGTTTGCCACATGTCAACTTGTTTAAAATGCAAAGTGCTATGTGATGCGCGCTACGTGCTTTGTGTGCAATTTTGCCAATGACATGCAAACTAACATAGCTACTTTTGAAATTTTCTTTTGTTTTGTTTATCCCCATTCAGAGGTTTGATTTGTGCTGATTTAAGCTGGCTGATCACTCCTATTACACAAGGACAAAGGACCAATCTGCATACTGGTACACATTTCCACAGCTGACAATGACTGGAATAGATGATGAACCTCGTAATACCGAGAAAAATCTTGCAACTCCTGAATCATCAAGAGGAAATGTCATTATTGCTCAAGACGAACTGATTCTTGAAATGGCTAAGGAACTACAGATGTTAAAAGATGAGCTGGCTGCGGTAAAAGGGCAAACTCCTAAAAATACGCCGCTGCGTGGGCCCGATGCATCACACTCTCTGGTTCAAATGGGGCAATCTCTGGGGAAATCTCTGAACTCAATTGATGGGGTCGCCAATATGAACACACCTTTGAACACCCACAATTCTTTAAAAGCACCAGTCCACCAAAGCAACTTGCCACTTGTCCAAGCTCCGCCTACAAATAACGCTCAATCTAGCCAAACAATTAACCGACCACCCATCTACCCATCACATCAAAAACACCCATCATACACCCCGCACCCTGCCAGTACTTATTATCAGACACACACTCCATATCCGTACCAAACCTCCACTTACCAAAATGAACCCATCCCGCAAGCTTATACTGAAAATCCACCCGCACCCTTAGTCCAAGTGGCGGTATCTGGTGGGCAAGATGTTCCTGTTGTGCAAATTGATGATTACACCCATCCTCCTTATGTGAAGTTTCAAAATGGCATTAGAAGAGCCGAAAGAGCAGTCGATGGGGGTGTAGATTTGGAGAAAAAGGTACAAGGTTGGGTGATGAGTGCTCTTAGCAAAGCATCAAAAGGCAAGGACAAGGAAAGTCTAGAATATGAAGACTTGTGCGTTCATCCTGGGATTGAATACCCAGATGGGTACAAAGTACCAAAGTTTGTTAAGTTTGATGGCAAAGGCAACCCCCGAGCCCATTTGAGAAGGTACTGTGAAACCTTGGGAGTGGGAAAGAATGAAGAGCTCCGTATGAAATTATTCATTCATAGTCTTGAAGGCGAAGCTTTAGACTGGTACTCCGAGCAGGATCCCTCAAAATGGATTAACTGGAGGAGTATGGCTCACGACTTCATGGAGCGTTTTGGTTTCTATGCTGATATACCATTAGATCGGTTAGCTATTGCAAGGTTTAAGAAGAAGACGACCGAGACTTTTAGGGAATACGCGGTACGTTGGAGGAGTGAGGCTGCCAAAGTTAAGCCTCCCATGAGTGAGGAAGAGTTCGTGGGACATTTCATCGAGACATTGGATGAATTCTACTATGATCGAATGGCATCCATGACTAACTCTACTTTTGCCAATCTAGTGAAAACGGGGGAGATGTATGAAGCTGGTTTGAAATCTGGTAGGATCACAAATTTGGCCGCTTTGCAAGCTGCAAGTAAGGCAATCCAGTCTGGGTCTGGTAATGGCTTTAACAAAAAGAAGAAAGAGGAAGTGGGAGCTGTTGTGGGAGACATCGAGCGTCGACCGGCTGGAAAGTTGAATTTTGACGATTCGTCTGCTTTTCCTACCTACCAAAGCCCATATTACCCAAATTACCCCCACTCACTACCAGATGCCACCTGTTCCTTATCCGGTTTACAATGCACAAGCAAATTACTACCAACCTAGAGCACATGCACCTAATCAATACCCTCCTTAGCCAAATTTTCAAGCACCCCAGAATTACCAGCCTCGTCCTCCTGTTCGTCCCAATGTGCAAGGGTTTAATCAGAATTACGAAAAGAGAGCAACCAAAACCTATACTCCCATAGCCGAGTCATATGGCCAGCTTTTTGAGAGATTAAGAAATGCGGGAGTTGTGCAGCCTATCCCTGATAACACTCCAAACCCACCTCCAAAATGGTATGATGCAAATAAGCACTGTGCTTATCACTCAGGGGCAGCCGGCCATGATATTGAAAGATGTTATACTTTCAAAGACAAGGTCGAGGGTTTAATCAAAACAGGCACCATTCAACTCACCGGCACTCAGCCAAATGTGCATGATAATCCTCTTCCCAATCATGGTAACAATGCAGTTAATATGATTTCTCTTGAGGAAGAACCAAATCTGAAGGGCACCATAGTCTCTATCTATGATGTAAAGGTTGATAATATTGCTTTTAAGGTACCTAAGCAAGCACTAACTCTATTGCCAAAGAATGAGGGAACTTTCGGCCTAGGTGGCAACCCCGCTGAAGGAAAGATGGAAAAGGTTGAGTCTGAGAAGAAGCCGACTAGTGTCATGCTACAGCCTCTTTTACCATTGAACCAGTCATTTGTCCAAGCACCAGAAATGGCCACGCAGAATTTGATTGAAGGTGTTGGCAGCCTATTCTTGAATGATGGATTGAAATGCAGTGCAACTATTGAAGGTTCTGAGAAAGAGCCACATGTGCAGAATGCTGAACCAAGTGATGTGATGGCTAATTGGACTTGTGGTCCAAAAGAGGCTTGATGAATGAACTCGTTATTTTTGTTTTGGCATCACAGTCAGCTTGAGGCCCTGAACTGTGTTTTGCACTTTGTTTATGTTTATGCCTATGTCTTTCGAATAACTCTTTTAAATCCTGCATGTTTACTTTTATGTTGTATGCCTCCCTAAATTAGGTTTTGAATAAACAAATGCACTGCATTCCTACCTTATTATTTTGCTATACTTTAATTATTCATGGGCTTTATTATTTGCTTTTGATTAATATACTTACTATTGTTTTAAATTAAAAATAACAAAACCTGCTTGAACTTGGCTTGTGACCTATGACGAAACAACTGAACAATTTAAGGATGATGCATTGGAAAGTTACTCTTGCACTCTTTGGATATTACATTACCGTTAGAACTTCAAACTAGGGCAGCTTTATTTAACAGCAGTTGAAGCCGAAGCACTTTATCTATACAAATGAAAGACCTTTATTTGAGAAACCATTCAAGAAGATAAGTTGGAAGATGTTGAATGCGCGGAGATAAGATTTGAATAGTTTACTTCAAACCGGGGCAAATGGTGTTGAAGAAGCTCTTTCCTACTTAAGAAGAAGCAACAGGAAAATTTGCATCAAGTTAGCAATGTCATTATGTGGAAGAACACTAATACTGGCAGATATTCGTGATCAAGTTTGGCCTAAGATAATCAGCGCAGATTTTGTCAAGAGATACTATGTCTGAAGCAACCGCAAGTTAGCATTGGTTTGGATGTAATCTTTGATATAATGTGAACTACGCGTAACCTGATTCCTGAGGCGGGATACGTAGGCAACTCATATAGAGTTCGGTTTCACTGGCACAGGAATCCCCTATTTCTTCTTTTATGTAAGTTTTGAACTACTTCTGACCTGATTCCTGGAATGGCAACAGGATAAGTTGGCAATTCCCGTCGGATTCGGTCAAAATATTTTAACACTTTAGGCTTGTTTATCTTTTGTGATGTAATGCCGAACTATGCATCTGGGCAGATGTATGGATTTTCCAATTCGGATGTGGCTTCGTACTTAGATTGCCATATTTTTCCCAAAAAATCTTTATGTAAGCAGAACTACGCACAGTCTGATTCCCGTGGAGGGATACGTAGGCGCTCTTAACGGGTTCGACTCCATAATATTAAAATTTTTAGTTTCCCCTAAGGCAAGCATCTGGGGCAAATTTTGCAAGATGAATTGAAGATATGGAAGATAAAAACTGGGGCAAATTTTGCAAAAAGAGTTCGAAGGCATAAAGATTATAACTGGGGCAGATTTTTGCAAGATTGGTAATACTTATCGAAGGATGAAGTGGCAGAGTTTTAAAGTATTCAAGATTAGCACAAGTCGCTAAGACAAAGGACGTTCAGTTTGTTTCAAGATATGTCATGAGTTTGAGTTAAAGTAGAAATTTTTAAATGCATTATAACTTTCGGTTGCATATCAATGATTATTTGTTTAATATTTTATCAAATTACTTTATTTCACCTCTATCTTAAAATATTATACAATATTGAGTTCATAAATCAAGTCTCTGAGTATAATTTACAAGCCCAAGTATAAAGAAGAACGAGGGAGCAGCGGCAGCGAGTTCAAGATGAATCAGCACAAATCAAACACCCCTCCCCAAAAACTAACAAAATTTTCTTTGAGAGCAGGAACATGAAAGCTTGCAATGAAAGGATCATTCGCATTGTGGATGAACAATTTATTGAACGCGCGTCCAAAGTTGCCTTGCAGATTACGTCGCATTGCCTTTTTCATAACTTAAAGCATTATGCTTTGTCATGAGTTATTGTCGAACAGGCGGCATTTCTACCCCTATGTCTTTCATCCCTAATAGGCGACAAAGTCGAGGCTGGTTTTGTGTTTTCAAAACTAAGCCAAATAGGGCATCGCTTTGTTTTAGTTGATAATCCGCACAAGGCCATCCTTGCTGGATTATCTCGCCAATTGATTTATCAATGGCTATCGCACTGACTACATTTCCGCACTACTCTGCTTTGCACTTGCTTTAAAAAAGTTAATTCCTTGTTTTACTCTTGTTCTTGAAATTACCATGATGTCTGGAAATGTTCTTCTGCTTCTAGTAATCGTTCACTCTTGCTTTAGTTGCAGTGGTTTTATTTTCTAAAAGGCAGACTTCTTCCTAATTGGTCTAGCTTTTCTTAGTTCAAGTGCTTAAGATCCTATTTCGCCTTAAAGTGCTCTGCTTAAGGGTGTCTCTTCTGGTCCTGCAAGTAAAGCAAATGATTAAGCTTCTTGTTTCATGGTTTAATCGGACTATGAAATATTGACTTTTCTTTTTTTTGTTCATGTAAGCATTGGTGTATGTTGCTCCGTTAGAATTCGAAATGAATAAATTTAACCTTAAAGAATCTAGCATGTCTTTGTTAATGCCTTCAATTTACCAGATCATAAAGCTACGACAAAGTGGTAGAAGTAGTATTAAAGTGGTTCATTATCTTGTCTGTATAAATTGTTTGGAGGCGGAGACATCTCAACCAAGTTTCAATTTCGAAAGTTCTGTGAATAAGGGCTAATAAATTAGAGATCTGTGTGGATACGTCGGTTAAATCTAAACTATTTGCCTGAAGGATTGTCAGTATGTGAAATTCATACTTTATTTGATTGTGTTATTCAAGAGTGTGCTTTTCATTTGCTAATCTTTATTATCCTTTGTTTTGACATGAACTCTTGGGAACGAGTTGAATAAAACTCATACACGGGAATGGCTGCATGCATTTGGAAGTTATTTGATCCGCTCCGTATTTTCGGGACTTGATATCCTCGAAAATGTAAAAGAAAGAAAAAAACGAAAATCACAAAGTCCAAGACTCAATGATTGAGTTTGCGCTTCCGGGTTCTACCTTCTAAACTCCATCTTTCCCCGCTCCCTTAGAAAATTCATGTTGTACAGGATTTCCCCATAGACCGGATTAGGAGCCCTGTAGGATAGAAATGATATTTGAATTGTGAATAACTATTGTAAATTACTTAAATTGTTTTATATGAATGCTTTGTATCATTTCTTTTCGAATCGTCAATTAATTTATGGATGTTTAGAATCATTTGTTAATTAATGAGTGCAAAATCAAATTCGACTAAAAAATCGTACCCTCGTCATAATTCGCATTTGAATTGCTTCTTTATCATTATATTAAATATTCAATTATTTATTTATCTAATCTAATTTATTTATTTAGTTAATCAGTTAAATTTTGATCCTTTATTTAATTTCAATTAATCATTTATTTATTTAATCCATTAAATATTTATTTATTTAGTTAATCAATTATTATTTATTTACTCCTTTATTTAATTAAAATTGGTAAGTATTCATTTAATTAAGTTATTTATTTCTTCATCTATCTATTTAATTAATTAATTAATTGATCTTTTATTATTATCTAATTATTTATCTAGTTTATTTCATTTATTTAATTTTATTTAGCCTTTATTTATTTAATTAATTAACCATCATTTGATTATCCATTTAATTAATCTTAAATCGGGTCATCCATTTATCTAAGTATCGGCATAACTAAAGTCTTACCTTATTTATATTATTCCTATTATCTTTATATAAAATTAGCTTTATATACTTATTATCCTTAACAAATTCGTAAAAAACCGCCGGATTAACCGCATTTAGCGGATTTTCGAAAGTGCTCCCGCAGGGACCTTCTTTCGATTTTAAAAGAATCACTTACCTAGAATCTCTGAATTTAATTTTTCTTAATAAAGAATAAATTGCACTCTTTAGTTAACTTAGGTTCCTAATAATCCTTAAATTAGGTGGCGACTCCAAAGAAACCCTTTGGAATCCCATTTTGTTGAAATATACCCGAAACGTATCTTTTCTTAAAGAAAGGGTAATTTTTGGGGTTCAACAACGGTCCTTGCCAATTTGGAGCAAACTTGCCCTTCGCTTCTTCCTGATGTGGAAAGATGCGCTTCAAGACTACCTGGCCTTTACTGAACTTGCGTTGGCGCACTTTCTGATATAGTTGACCATAACATACTGCATTCAGCCTTTTCTCGTCAATTAAAGACAATTATTCCAAGCGGGATTTGACCCATTCAGTGTCCTCGATCTCAGCTTCAACAATGATTCTTAAGGATGGTATTTCGACTTCTGCCGGAATGACCGCTTCAGTCCCATACACCAGTTCATATGGGGTCGTGCCTATTGAGGTGCGCACAGTTGTGCGATAACCCAGAAGAGCAAATGGCAACTTCTCATGCCAATCTCGAGATCCTTCCACCATTTTTCGAAGGATCTTCTTGATTTTTTTGTTTGCAGCTTCGACCGCGCCATTTGCTTTTGGCCGGTATGGTGTGGAGTTTCTATGCACATTTTTGAACCTTTCACATACCTCTCTCATCAAATGACTGTTCAGATTAGCCCCATTGTCAGTGATGATGGTATTGGGGATACCGAATCGGCAAATGATGTTCGAATGAACAAAGTCGACCACAGCTTTCTTGGTTACCGACTTGAAGGTCGCTGCTTCCACCCACTTAGTGAAATAGTCAATAGCGACCAAAATGAATCTATGACCATTTGATGCCTTTGGTTCTATCGGGCCAATGACATCCATTCCCTATGCTACGAAAGGCCAAAGAGCGGACATTGTGTGGAGTTCTAAGGGAGGTGAATGTATTAAATCGCCGTGTACTTGACATTGGTGGCATTTCCGCACAAACCCTATGCAATCTCGCTCCATGGTGAGCCAGAAATAACCTGCTCTTAAGATCTTCTTGGCTAGCACATAGCCATTCATGTGTGGCCCACAGATTCCAGAATGCACCTCGTTGAGAATTCTTGAGGCTTCTTGTGCGTCCACACATCTCAGCAGTCCCAGATCTGGGGTTCTCTTGTACAACACCCCTCCACTTAGAAAGAAACCATTGGCAAGACGGCGGAGGGTTCTTTTCTGATTGCTCTCTGCCAGCGCTGGATACTCTCCATTCTTGATGTAGTTTTTGATGTCCAGGTACCATGGCTCGCCATCAAGTTCTTCTTCAACCATGTTGCAATAAGCATGTTGATCCCTAACTTGAATCTCGAGAGGATCAATATGAGTTTGGTCAGGATGACTAAGCATGGATGCTAATGTAGCCAAAGTGTCAGCCAACTCATTGTGCATTCTTGGGATATGCCTAAATTCAATAGAATCAAATCTTTGGCAAAGATCTTCCAGATACTGCTTATACATGATGAGTTTCACGTCTCGAGTTTCCCATTCACCCTTGATTTGATGTACTAGTAGGTCAGAATCTCCAAGCACTAGTAGTTCTTTGATGTCCATGTCTATTGCCATGCGTAGACCCATGATGCAAGCTTCATATTCTGCCGTGTTGTTGGTACACCAGAAACGAAGTTGCGCATCCGCCGGATAATAATGACCTGTCGGGGATATGAGAACAGCCCCAATACCATCGCCCTTGGAGTTAAAGGCCCCATCAAAATAGAGCTTCCAATAATGATCATCTTCAGAAGGCAACTCCTCAATTGTGTCTACCTCTTCATCAGGAAAGTATGTCTTAAGAGGTTCATACTCATCATCCACTGGATTTTCGGCCAAATGATCAGCCAAAGCCTGGGCTTTCATTGCAGTTCTGGTGACATAAACTATGTCGAACTCTGTGAGTAATATTTGCCACTTGGCAAGCCTTCCTGTTGGCATAGATTTCTGAAAAATGTACTGTAGCGGATCCATCCGGGATATGAGGTAAGTAGTGTATGACAACAAATAATGCCTCAGCTTATGTGCTACCCATGTGAGGGCACAACACGTTCTTTCTAGCAAAGTGTACTTGACCTCGTAATCCGTGAACTTCTTACTCATGTAGTAGATCGCCTGCTCTTTCTTGCCTGTGGCATCATGTTGCCCCAGTACACAACCAAATGAATTGTCCATCACCGACAGATAGAGGAACAAAGGTCGTCCTGGCTCCGGCGGGACCAACACCGGTGGATTTGACAAGTATTGCTTGATTTGGTCAAAGGCCGCTTGACATTCCTCAGTCCACTTAACTGCAGCATCTTTCTTTAGCAGCTTGAAGATTGGCTCACACGTGGTGGTGAGTTGAGCGATGAACTTACTGATGTAGTTCAATCTTCCGAGGAAACTCATAACTTCTTTCTTGTTCCTTGGCGGAGGCAACTCTTGTATAGCCTTGATCTTTGAAGGATCCAATTCAATGCCCCGCCTGCTAACAATGAAACCCAACAACTTTCCAGCTGGAACACCGAACGCACATTTGGCCGGGTTCAACTTCAAATTGTACATTTTGAGTCTTTCAAAGAATTTCTTGAGGTCTTTAACATGATCCTCTACCGTTCTTGATTTGATTATCACATCATCCACATATACCTCAATTTCTTTGGGTATCATATCATGGAAGACGGTTGTCATGGCTCTCATGTACGTTGCCCCAGCGTTCTTCAAGCCGAACGGCATGACCCTGTAACAAAAGGTTCCTCATGGCGTGGTGAATGCTGTCTTCTCTGCGTCATCCTCATCCATCAGGATCTGGTGATATCCAGCATAGCAATCCACAAAAGATTGGATCTCGTGTTTAGCACAATTGTCTATGAGAATGTGAATATTAGGCAAAGGAAAATTATTCTTGGGACTGGCCTTGTTCAAATCTCGATAGTCAACACAAATTCTTGTCTTCCCATCTTTCTTCGGCACCAGCACAACATTGGCCAACCAAGTGGAATACTGAAGAGATTGTATCACCTTCGTAGATAGCTGCTTCATGATTTCCTCATGGATTTTCTTGCTCATATCTGTCTTGAATTTCCTCCGAAGCTGCTTGACCGGAGGGAAACCAGGATTAATTGGCAACATGTGAACGACCAAATCTGTGCTCAAACCGGGCATGTCATCATATGACCAAGCAAACACGTCTCTATAGTCAAGCAAGACTTGGACTATATCACTTTTCACTTTTGGTACGGCGTACATGCTTATCTTGGTTTCCCTAACATCGTCGGGGGTTCCCAAATTTATATTTTCTGTGTCATCTAGATTGGGCTTAGGCTTGTTCTCAAACTGTTCTAATTCCCCGTTTATTTCACTCTCAGCTCCCTCCTCATCATATTCTTTCTCAAACATTTCTTCGGTATCAGTCCCTTCCATGTCATCTACCTCCTCAAATGTTACTTCATAATCATTCTAACCACCAACATGTATTTCCTCAATTTTTGGATGATCCATTGAGACCAAGTTAAACTGTGTGTTTAGATCAGGGCGTGATTTCAGCATGCATGTCATGTTATTAAGGCCATCAGAAACATAGCTACAGAAAGAAATAAGGAACAAAAATCAGGAAAGTAAAGAGATAGAATAAGGAGACAAGAACATGTCTTGCTTTTAATTTGAAAGATAAAAGGGTTTGACATCATAACGAGCAAAATAAATATACTTGGATTACAACCCTTAGAATAACCAAGTATACAGAAAGGATAACAAAACTTGCTACCAATAGCCCCTCCTACTGGGGAGAGGCATGGATTCCCAGTTGTTCAGCTTCACATCAGGGCCAATGTCCTGGATTTCTGCATTGCTAGATCCTTCGCCAGTTTGCACCATGTTGATTCCAAAGACGTGCCTCAGATCGGCCAGGAGTTTCTTCAGTCTCCTCAGCATTCTTGGAGATAGACTTGCCCCCGTTGGACCTCGTGAAAGACTGACCGAGGCAAGGGACAGGCTTCTCAAGGGACTATTCTTGTTTCTTCATCTTTCTAGATCTTGCTCTGTCTGCAGCTGTGGGCTTGTATCCCAGACCCCAGGTACCTCGAATGCCAAGTGGACTAATTGGATGCGGCATTCCCTGTAATGCTGCCCCGAGACCTTTCCCTGGTTGAAAACCGTGCTTCAACATTTCTGTAGCCATCATGACTGCCGCTTCTGACAATCTTGCTTGGGGCAAAGGCTTGCCTTCAGGAACCTCTTCCACGTTGACTGCTTCAAAAGCTTGGTACATCAGAGTTGGGCTATCATTGGTGACCTCGATAACTAGAATGGACGGGTCCTTATAGATTGACAAATCTCCCTCTCCGTGTACCATGATCATCTCACGGTTCCACTCAAACTTCACAGTCTGGTGCAAAGTTGACGGTGCTGCGCCCCCCATATGAATCTAGGGCCTTTCCAACAATAGATTGTAAGACGAGTCCATGTCGAGGACTTGGAAATCAATAGCAAAGTCCATAGGCCTAATTGTCAGTGTCAGCTCGATCTCACCAATTGACTGTCTCTTTTCTCCATCAAAAGCACGGATACTCATAGTGTTGGTCCGAATTTTGTCCATTTTGACCTTCAATCTCTTTAGGTTAGACAATGCACAGATGTTCAGACCGGACCCACCATCAACCAGTACCCTTGTGACATAAGAATTATCACACTTGACAGTCAGATGTAATGTTTTGTTATGACCAGTGCCTTCCATTGGTAGTTCCTCATCAGTGAAAGTGACCCTGTTTACCTCAAAGATACTACTTGCGACTTCTTCGAGGTTGCTAACGGTCATCTACTCAGAGACATGAGCCTCATTCAGGATTTTCAACAGAGCACGTCGGTGTGTCTCAGAATGCATCAACAAGGATAACAAGGAAATTTGAGCAGGGGTCTTCCTCAGCTGCTCCACAATGGAGTAATCTTGAACTTTCATCTCTTCAGAAATTCCTCCGCCTCTTTTTCAGTGACAGGTTCTTTGATGGGGCCCTGATTTTCTCTGGCCTGTTTTGCTTTTCTTAACTCTTCTGTGGTAAAGCACCGCCCAGAACGAGTTAGACCGCCCACTTGTGTTGTTTCTGCTACAACCTCTTTTCCCTTGTATGTTACCAATGCCTTGTCATAATTCCATGGGACATCATTAGTATTTTTCACATGAATCTGAGCTGCGCTCTTTATGACAACGGGCTCACACAGCTTGTTCTGATCGTCTTCACTGGGTGCCCTTCTGATAACCAACTTTGGTTTGGCCACACAACTTGCTTCCCCTTCATTTTTGCGGATCCTTTGGATCACCAACTTTGGCCTTTCAGCCACCTCTTCCTTTCTCTCAATGGTTCCTTTCAATGTCAACACTGGCTTGTTTGGCTGGATAGGATGCCCCACTTTCCCCGGCACAACCGAAAGAATTGGTTGCATCCTTTCCACTCCAATTGTTATAGCATCGACTGACACTATTGGCCTTGCAGATTCATCTTCAAATTCCCCTTCACATATACCCACCATGTGTACATTGTGGACTGGCAAAGGATTGTGATTAATGTTCGACGTTTCTGCATCTTCGATCACTATTTGGTTATTGTCAATCAGAACTTGCACTGCCCTCTTGAGATAATAGCAATCTTCTGTATCATGCCCTGGTGCACCCGAATGATATTCACAGTGCCGAGAATAGTCCACCTTCCCTATAGGATGCATGTTTCATTGAATTGGCTTTATCATGTCCAACGCTCGCAATTTCTCGAATATGCTGGTGTAAGATTCCTCAATTGGTGTGAATTCTCTCTTTTTCTCTTCCCGAGCCTTCTCAAATTCAGCTCTTGGACGGAAGCCTGCGGGACCTCTTGGTCGGTAGGTAGGGTTCGGCGGAGCTTGATAATTGTTAGGTGGAGCTTGGTGAATGTGATATGCAGGCTGTGGGGCCGGCGCGCGCCATTGTGGATAAGATGTTGGGGCATATGGCTGCGAAACGTGTACAGAGTATTGGGGTGGAGGTATGGAGTATTGTGCATTTTGTGGTGGGTAATAGTGTTACAAATGAGGTGTTTGTGGAGCTTGGTATGAATTAGGTTGACTGTATCGCTCCTCGTTCCACATTCGCGGACTCGACCCTACCATGGCCACATCTTCTTTCTTTTTCTTAGCAAACCATGTTGCCCCCGTTTGCACAGCCTGTGTGGTTGCTTTCAGTGCGGTCTGGCTCACAATCTTACCAGCTTTGACTCCCCTCTCAATCATTTCTCCCATCTTGACGACTTCACTAAACGATTTCCCAAAGGCGGCGATTAATGCACCATAGAACGCCTCATCTTGCGCCTCGATGAACAAACGGACCATGTCGTCGTCGGTATTGTGGGGCTCACTCGAGCGGCCTGCTCGCGCCATCTGAGGGCGTACTCCCTAAAGCTTTCACTTGGCTTCTTTTTTATCGCATCCAAAGAGGATCGATCCGGCAAAACCTCAATGTGGTACTTGTACTGGTCGTAGAATGCCTGTGCCATGTCATCAAATGCCAACCACTTAGTTACATCCTGCCTCATGAACCATTCGGCAGCTGCACCCCCCCCCCCCCCCCCCAAGCTTTCGGAAAAGTAGGCTATCAACAACTTGTCTTTCTTCACCCCTCTCATTTTGTTCCAGTAGGTCTTCATATGAACTCTTGGATCTCCTTGCCCGGTGTATACATCGAACTTTGGAACTATGAACCCGTCTGGCAATTGCAATTCGGGGTAGGGGCAAAGATCCTTGAAAGAAATGTTGGTATGATCTCCATAGCCCTGCATGATCCTTACTGCTTGTTCTAGGCCCTTCACTTTTCTCAGAACCACGCTCTCATCAAGCTTTCCTGATCGATCAACCTCAACTTGAGACTCGCAGTGGAACCCCTGATCATATGAGTCACTGTGTCGGAAATTGGGTTCATGGTGCTGATCATAATGATGATCCCCAGCCTGGAGATGCGGTTCGCTGTTGGACCTGGCCATAGCAGGCCTAGCTGGGCCCCAAAAAGTTGGAACATGTGGGAAAGGTGGGCCATACAGTCCCTGTGGTGGGGGTGGACCATACTATCCCTGTGGTGGATGTTGTCCATATTGCCCTTGAGGTGGAGGTGGTGGGGGCGGCGCACGAGGGCGCACTTTAGCTTCTTTTGTTGGACCATGGCTAGTGCCAAAACCAGGGGGAAATCGAGGATGTGCCTAGTGCTCGCTGGCTAGCTGTTGGAAAGAGCCCATCTAGGAGGTTTGGCATGGGAGGAGGTGCCCGTCCCGTGGTTATCGCATGATCTATGTCTACCAGGAATTGCTTCAGAGTTAGGGCCTCTTCTGTCGTCCTATCATTTTCTTCGGAACCAGCATCAGATTTGTCTCCTTCAGTGGCCATGTTACCCAGTGGAATTTCAGAGTCCTTTGATTTAGTTGTGCGAGGATGGGGTTATAGCAGAGTGCTGCACCAAATCATTGGTAATCTATACTTGTCTGCAAACAAAACAGGTTAGGCAACACAATATTTATAAGCCAAGCGTGCCTATAAGCCTAAGGTCGTCATGCGTCATCCCGAAACGGTTTAGATTAGATTCCCAAGTGTATTGTTTGAGTTTTCTTTTCCTTTCTTTTCTTTTCTCTTTTTTTTTTTTTTCAAAAGAGAGGCCAGGGGGTGAAATAACTTGACACAAAAAATAAGCAAAAGATTTTCATTACTCTTAGTACAGGATATACAGTGCTCCAAGGTACAACTTTAGAAATATACAAATGACTGAAAAATGAAAATAAATTACCACTACTAAGTTCAAAAGCAACATAAAGTACAATATGCCGAGATGCTAAATGAGTGACAAGACAAAACAATAAGCTGCATCATCTTGGACCGATGTATCTGCTAAAGCGACCCTGGCTCGGCGTCAGCTGGCTCCTCTATGTCAGACTCAGGTGGCTCTTGGGGATCTTCTTCTACTGGTGACAAAGGCTGGAAAAATTGCCATTCTCAAGACGTGAAAAATTGACTCAAAATATTGTCGCCAAAACTAAACAGACGCTTAGACTTTCCACAAAATTGGGCATATCACGGTTGTCACAATGGGACTTAGTGATTTCCAAAAATTTACCATTATAACGGCGTGAATTTTAAACCAAAAGAATCCTTTGGCCAACCAGGGCACTTGGAAACTTAAAATATTTCGCCATTATAACGGTATCAAGACTAACTCCAGAAAATTCGATAGCTTTGGTATGAAAATATTTTCTCTTTTTTTTTTTTTTTTTGAAAAACAATTTCGCCATCATGACGACGTAAAAACTGACTCAAAAGTTTTTCCGACATAAAAACTTTACAAAATTTCTGTTTCGACAGCATGACTCAAAATATGAAATGTATTAAAACAAGACATCTACAAACTGAAATTCACCCTACTTCCTCTCATTCCCTCATTTTTCTTTTATTTGCTCTCTTTTTTTTCTCATTTCTTTTGAAATCTGCCCTTCCCCGATTCGGTCAGCATGACGACCATTCCTTCTAAATGCAACACAAAAAATGCTTCGGACTTATCTTGACGCCAAGGAGTCATCCTAGACAAGTGCGGTACCGGCGTACCGCACCTCACTAAGTCAATCATGATGTAGATAATTGGGCCTAAAGGTTTAACTCTAGGTGACACAAACTGACTCGGTGTCTAGACTGGCTCATAACCCGGTGGACAACCGGGCGGAAAGCGCATCAGGGCCATCCGGAGACAGTGTGTCTGGCCTAAAACCCCGTCACGCCTTCCTCCTAAATCATGGGCAATTTAGTAAGAAAGTCCCAGATACCACAAGCAATCTAGTGTGTGTGTATATATACATATATATCAGAGACTCAGAGGAGTTGTGCGAGAGGAGACAGTTTATAAACAGTTCAGATAAATATTAAAGCGGTAACATTCAAAATATGGCAACAAACAACAACAATATCACTAAGCCGAAAAGCGACAAATTATCAAGCCTGAGACTCTCAGTTTTCACTTTCATCCCCAGCGGAGTCGCCAAGCTGTCACGCCCTTTTTGATTTACTAAAAATAATAAAATAAGGTTGTGACTTAGGTGTTTTAGAGGTACCAAATTATTAAAGAAATTATCGGAGTCGCCACTTGACATAGTTCAAAGGTGTGCCAAGTCACCAAAAGGTACCTTAGAACACCCTTGACTCGTTTTAGTGGTCTGCGTCAGAGTTCCGCGTAAGGATCTCGGTTGACTCGCGGGAAGGTATTAGGCACCCTCGAGTCCTGTGCCAAGCACAGTTACTTTTATTGACGCATTTCGACTCTTTGAATTTGTTTGTTGTTTATTGCCTTTATTATTTTCGCTTTAATATTTTTGAACTAAAGATTGTATTAGCTAACCCACTGGATATACTTTAGAACAAATTGCCTCTCTGTTTATTTTGGTGTGGCTAATAAGTAGATCGCGAATCATACTTATTTGTCGCACTTATCTTTAAATCGACTTAACTTTCTTATTTTTATTGCTATTTGCCTAATAAGTAGATCGCAAATCATACTTATTTTTGCCTAATCGAGCGGATCTTTATTTTCTACTGATTTGCCTAGTCATACTCTTATCTTGTTAATTACATATCACAAGATAAAATACTTATCCTTGTTCGTTTTAACCCATTACTAAATAACTTTATTAAACAAATAAATTACTTGTCTTAATTTGTTTCCATATTCGCGAATGTTAGACAAACTAATTCGTTCCTATGTATTTGCCTAAACGGCTTTACAATCTCAATTTAACGGTATTGTAAAATTTTTGAGCGTGATTACCTATTTCAAAGAAACAAGAATATTGTAATACTTTGTCACATTAAAAGGAAACTAGATGTTAAGACTATTTATTAAAGGGGCTGTGTGTAACAGAATGACCGCTAAAGCATGGCTAGTTGTCAAAAAATAAGAAGAAAACAAAGAACAGTGTACGTTATCTAAGATGGGCTAAATTGCTTGCGGGAGTAGACTATTTTAAGGTCTGTCTTGCACATTTAAACGCATTTTATTTTTTGTTTAACAATAACGGCTGTTTCATAAATTGTTGATCAAAACAAACTAAATGAAACAATTATGCTTCAGCTAAAAAACGTTGCTGCATATTTCACTAACCCCATTTTGTAAAGTTGCCTATGAGTCAAAATCGCCTTTCATTTCTGTCCAGATTCTCATACGTAGCTAAAAATGATACATGAATCAAATTGCACCAATAAACACTGCCTATTTCCTATTTTTCACAAATAGCCAGTTTTAACTAAAATAAACTCATAACAAAATGCATACAATAAAGGGCTTTAGACATGTTGATTTTTACTTCATTTCATAGACAAGATAATAAAAATATACAAGGTAAATTATGTTTACTTAATGAAGAATAAATCCCAAAGCAAACACCAATGAAGGCAAGCGAGCAAACCAGTGACGAGCAAATAGTGAACTCACAACAGCCCTCTTTACCCCCCTTTCAAACTCCAAGATTTATACCCCAAAGACCCTTAATGTCAAGCCTTTGGTTCTAAATCCCTCTTTTCAACTTACTTCTTTTTTTTTAACTCTATTTTTTTCACAAGTATTACTCTCTTTTCTCTAAATTTCAGCTAGGTTCTCCTTTGAACATGAGTGAGAGACTCTCTTTTTATAGCTGATATAAATTCAGCTCTCTTCCCTCCCAAAGCCCCAAACAATAAATGCCTTCTACAAAAGACAAACAAAGCATGTCATACAATTAATATAAAGTGAAATGGACAAAAGTCACATGTGCATACTTACTTTTCAGCAAAACAAAAGGATCCTATGTGAATATTACAACTTTACAGCTGACTTTGTACTCCTATTGACCTTTGACTCTTTTAACTCTTTTTGTGCTAAGCTTCTCACCAACCAAAAAGAGAAGAGCTGAATCATGCTATTTCAGGCTAAGCTTTGTCCTACTCTTTGACTCTTTCAAATCCAAACTTAGAAACCAAATGAAATCTGAAATTATGAACTTAAACCTCCTAAAAGACTCTTGACTCACTGCACTTATTAAAAGAGTAACAAAACTCAAACAAATTTACCATTAAACTTGAACAATGAGAAGACAAGGACAACACACATGCTTACATACAAAGGCATACATGAGCATAGCAACCTACATGCTGAAAACACAAGGTAAAACAAGACATTTAGGGACTGGCACTAAACTGAACAAAGACAAACACGAATTCATGGCATACATATGCATTTAAATTGTAACAGGGAACAATATATCCGTTGATTTTGTTTTCTCATAATAATACCAAGCTACACACCTAAAACAGGATTTAACCAAATTAAGCTTAACTAGGAAACAAATTCGCATGAACTTCAAAGTTGTATGAGGCACAACAAGCAAGACATTCGTCACATATGACCTTTATTCTCATAAGAGTGATCAAACAAGACAGTTTGGAACATCAAAAGGAAACGATTTTCAAATGGTTACCTATATGCAAATCAGTAACATGATTTCTACAAGTCGAGACTACCTATTCTAACATTACTAAACACACTGATTCAATGATCTTTCCGAGTCAGGGAAACGACAAAATAATTGAACTAACCTATGACTAACAAATTAACAGTTAACAAAAGAAAGTGACTTCATGGACTAAAGCACTATACCATCACTGCCTCGCCAAGTTTGCATCGGACCAGCTGCGTATCAGTTTAGCATCACCAAAGACACCACCGTAGCAGCGTCATCGCTGCCTCACTGCCTCGCGGACACTGCCCCTGCTTCGCAGCCACAAGCCGCTGCCTATGCTGCCTCTATATCGCCTTTAGCATCACTGTCGATAGTACATCATTCCCATTGCCATACCGCAGCAGAACCACCACTAGTTGCCTAAACTTTCAGCGCCCATCTCAAACATACATCACTAAACTACCAAGTCCCAACAATGTCGCCATCGTCAACAAAACAAGCCACCAATCATAACCCCAACCAAAATATCATCATCACAGCCCCAAAAACAAAATCAACCTCACACCACTAACGACTTTAAAAAAAAATGCTGAAACAACTCCTCCACCTTAACATAAACCACCCGTCATCATCTCCCTATTATACAGGCAGCCACCATCATTACCACGCATCAACAGGGCAGCGTCAACCATAGCAGAAAAAGAAAGAAAAGAAATAAGACGAAAGGAGAAAAAGAAAACAGAAACGGGTGCAAGGGGACGGGGTTTGGGAAAAATGGGGTATGAGGGTGGAAGAGGGGAGTAAAGGGAAAAGAAAAGACTAAAAACTTACCGGAAAAATCAAAGTGTGGCCGGATTTCAAACTTTTGACCGAACTTTGACTCTCGATCTACGACAAACGGTCCACTCTTTGAAGAAAATAATAGCGGAAATGGAAAGAGGGGGCTGAGATCTTTCGATTGGTGTATTTTTTGTATTTTTCCGGCCACCGGAGGTGGTGGCCGGCGGCGGAGCAGTGGTGGCTCCGCCGTGGAAGGCGATTTCCGGCGTGGGGTGGGAAAATTGGCAAGACTTTCCCCTTTTTCTGAATATTTTATGTCAAATGCCAAAAATGGCAAAGAAAAATGTTTATATATAACGGGAATGGGCCGGGTAAGAGAGTGGGCTGATGGGCCAATGTTTGGGCTATTATTTTCTTGATAAATGGCCATTTAAAATGGTTAATACACACACAACTAACTAAAAATTAACCATATACTTTACAATACTATCACAATTAAACTATAGAATCAAAAATTAAACACGTAACAAGTAATTTTGGCAATTTTCATATTTTACATCCTAATTAATGATAATTTTAGTTAAGAATAAATACTAGAAGTCCAGAAAAATTTGACGACACGTCCTAAGAATCTAATACGACTATTCTGAGCAATTTTGAATTTTGGTGCCAAAATTAGGTGATTACACCTGGATCCTTCAATTTCTGAGAAAGCTTGCTTCTAACTCTATAACTGCACTCCTCAGCGAGTGCAACTGTCTCGAACTCAGTCAATCTTCTCTTGTTAGCAACAATATCCTTGATGTATTTAGCATATTTGGGAACATCTCGCAAAAGCTCCACCAAAGGAATATTTACCTGAATATGACTCAAGATCTCCAAAAATTTCTTGCATGCTGCATCAATTTTCTGCTTCTGAAGTCTCTGAGGGAAAAGTGGTGGTGGTCTCACAATAGCAGGCTCGGGCTGCTTTTCTGTCACTTTCTCGGCTTCTTTCTCCACCTCTCTATCAGCATTAGGCTCTAACTCACCAACAGGCTTCCTTGGCTTTGGGGGAACTTCTGCTAGAGCTCTTCTATTCCTCAAAGTAACTGCTTGCACAAATTCCTTAGAATTTTTCTTTGTATCACTTGGCAAAGCACCCCGAGGTCTATTATTCTGTGCTCCAGCTAGCTGCCCCATTTGTCTCTCAAGATCTTTCTGAGCATTGCTCAAATCTTTTATTGTTTGTGCCTGAGCTGCTGAATCATCCATGAGTTTTTGCTGCCCTGCAACAATTTTTCTAAGCATATTCTCAACTGAACTAGGCTGTTGTGGCTGAGCCTGCGACTGTGACCCCTGCTGTGGTGTATTTTGAAGATTATTTTGGGATCTCTCATTGCCTTGTAGCTGCTCACGGTTATCCCTTCAAGAAAAATTTGGGTGACTGCACCAATTGGTGTTGTAGCTATTACCATATTGATTGCGATTCTGACCCTGTGACCTGTTCTGATTACTCACATAATACACTGACTCTGGATTAGATGGACAGATGTCAGTGGCATGATCATCTCCACAAACCTCACAAAAGACTTGAATTTTTTGCACTGGAGCTGCTTGTTGTTGAGTCTGCGGCAGTGCTAGCTTGATGATTTGATTGGAAATAACATCCATTTTTGCCCTCAGCTCTGAAACTACATCTAATTGAAGTACCCCAGCAGATTTCTGTGCAGTAGCTCTACCACCTCCCTGCCAATCAGGATTGCTCTGCGAAAACTTGTCCAGTAAATCATAGATCTGGTCAAAATTTAAGGCCAATACTTGGCCTCCAGCAGCAGCATCTACCACGATCTTAGTATGCGCAGTCAACCCCTCAACAAAAGTATGTGCCAGAACCTCATTTGATTGGTTGTGGTGTGGACAATCTCTCAGTAAAGCTTTAAACCGCTCCCAGGCTGAATACAAAGACTCTCCTTCTATCTGTCCGAAGGACATGATTTCACTCCTCAGTCGGGTTGTCTTGGCAGATGGATAAAACTTAGCCAAGAACTTCTTAGCCAAATCATCCTAAGTAGTGATAGACCCAGGCTTTTCAGCCTTTAACCACTTCCTTGCTTGCCCGATCAGTGAAAACGGGAACAATGTCAAGCGAACATAATCAGTAGGAACTCCCGTTGGTATATAAGTATCACTGATCTCCAAGAAATTCTGAATGTGTTGCTGTGGATCTTCATGAAGTAATCCAGCATATTGCCCAGTCACATGCAGCAACTGAATCATGTCGGGCTTAATCTCAAAGTGCCCGGTGATCGCGGGCTTCACAATGCTAGACGCCACTCCCCCCCAGGCTAGGAAGAGCAACATCTCGCACCACTACTGCTCGTTCTTCTGCCATTTCAGTGGGTAAGGAAGCAAGTAGAATTGCTAATGCTTCTCAGTCTCTCGCTTCTCTTCTTACCCTTCTCAAGGTCCTTTCAGGCTCGGGATCAAAAGGTACGAGTGGTTCGTCCCTTCTATTCCATTGCATGCAAAACCGGTTACCTGAAACAGCACAAGAAACTCAACAAAAAATTAAACCTGCATATATAATAAGTAATCATTCAAAAAGAAATCAGTCAATTATTAGTCCCCGGCAACGGCGCCAAAAACTTGTTGCTCCCAGACTGACACGCAAATATACGTGGTCAACAAGTAATAAAATGATAAGTAGAGTATCGTTCCCACGAGGACTATTCAGACTGACGCTTAACAAACAATTTCTAACTACTATTCAGGGATCTTTTTCCAATAGTGAGAGTTTTTATTAACTAAAGAACAATAATGTAAATGGTGAAAATTCAGTCAAACAATGGTGCGAACTTTGGTTGTAAATAATATTAACGAAACGATCCAAAGTCAGAGTTACGAACAATCCAGTTGAGTTTTCCAATTGATTCCACTTCTCAAATTCTGGATTACTAACTAACAGATTAAATGTACCCGTGAAAACCTTTTGATTCTTCACGGTCTATGCAGGCTACTCCAATCCCTATATATCTATGGTTTGAATCACGTGCACGCATTAACGAACTCTGTAATTAGTTAAGCTAGGTGAGCAAGTATATGTCTATCCTACTCACAAATTGGTTCCCTGATGCCCGGGTTCACAATCTAGCTCTACTCTTTCTTATTGCGTTCATAAATTCCCTCTTTCGAATTCAATCTAAAAACCATAGATAATGTATAATTATCGAGCTCTAATAATTAAACAAGTGAAATCAAGAAAGAATAAGTAACCCGTTATGGGATTCAATATATGGAATTCAATCTTCAAACATTAACTTTCATGAAACACTCTAACCCTAGAACGAAAGATTTAGCCACGCGTACTCATAATCACAAGATAATAATTTGATGAAATAATGATGAAATGATTAATCGATGAAAGAATAGGAGTAAAACCCTTGTTCAATGAAGTATGGTTCTCTCAAGTTGCTCCAAAGTCTGAACTCCCTTCAAAACCTAAGTAAAAGAGTATTTATACTATTTACAAAAGCCTAGAAATAAGTTACGCCTAAGCCTAGACGAAATAGGACTTAAAAACCCGCTCCATGGGCGCTATAGCTAGCGCCCCGCGCCTCGGAACGCGCTCAACTAGGCAGAACCCGTCGAATCTCGCATGCAATAGCCACGCTCCACGCTGAAAAATGCGCCAAAACCTTGGGCGCCATAGGGGCGCGGCGCGCCAAGCCAATTTTTGCTTTTCCTTGCTCCGCAGCTCGCTTCGCGACGTGCCTTCGTGTGCTCGATCGAATCCTCAATCAAATTCCAACCTTTTCTTGTCCGATCATGCTCTTTAAAGCTCCAATTGCACTTCATAACAACCTACACGCATACGACATAAAATCAGTGCAAAATCACATTCATTAACTAGAAAACGGGCGAATAAAGTACTCAAACGTGAGGAAATATTAAGGAAATATAGGCATAAAATGCCAAACATCACAAGTAGTGGAACTACCATAGTGGTGGTTGATAATGGTGGTGGTGGTGATGACTAATAGTGGTGATCATTGTAGATGGTGTTAGTGGAGGTTGGTGATGGTTGTGGAAGGTGATCATTGTAGATGGTGTTAGTGGAGGTTGGTGGTGGTGGTGGCAGGTGCAAAGGTGGAGGTGTTAGTAGTTATAGGTTGATGGTTAGTGCTAGTAGTTGTAGTGGTAAAGGTTGAGGTGATGGATGATAGTTATGCTTGTGACTGCGGTTAGTGTGCTAGCGATTAATGGTGATGGTTGGTGTATTGGTTTAATGACGGCTAATTGTTGGTTATAGATAGAGTTGTGATCAAAAGTCGTATATATAAAAAAGTTTGAATAACCTCTTAATGATATAAGTTATACTCATTGTTATTTTTTACTACAGAGATATCCTAATGTTTCACTGTGTTAGGTTGGGTGAGGAGACAAGTAAATCTAATCGCTCATTGTCCGGCAAGAGAGTCTAGAAACTATTTGAGTCCTATTTATTAAAAATATACGCTTAGTTTTATTGTAAACTTGTTTGTTGTTGATTCACGTTAATAAAATCCTTACTTTAAGCTTAAAAAAAATATCTATTCAAACAGATTAAGTGGTTGTTAGAGAAAAACAAACGTACTAGATGATTGAAATCTGAATAATTAAGATTTCGACCTAAAAGTAAACATATTTAATGACTACGATCTAAATGATTAAGATTCAAACCTATTAAGTGTAAATAAATGAGAATTAACACATCCTCAAATGATGATGTGTTGGAAAGTGTAATATTTACGTACATAGTGCATTTTGCATGTGAAAAGTAAAACTCTATCAAAATACTTCTTTCTTTACCAATTTGTTTATCGTCATGTTCTTATTAGTCTATTCTAAAAATAATTTAAATCCAAACTTTTTATTTTACTTATTTCCAATCACAAAAATATCTATGATTTATTTAATACAAGTTTCAAATTTTTTTTTTTAATTAAGTTTTGTGCCAAGGCAGACTATGACTAACAATATGAAGTCTAAGCTTTTTAACAACCTAGACCGTTTGAAACTTGAAAAGTGGAAGGTGGGGTTCATGTTTTATTGTCGTCAAACCTTCAAAAGGAAATATCTTTTTGGTACAGGAAATTTTAGAGAAATAGGCCAGGAGAAAAACTTTATTTTGCTGAGTGCAACTTCCTTGATTCTCAAGGCTTCTTCATGTTTATGATTATTATTTGTTAGAAAATATGTGCACTTGCTGGCCTCCCTCCAAGTTTGAGTAATCGTAGCTGTTATGTAGCTGTTATAATCTATGCACCTCCTAAGGACACTAGAAGGGGTTGAATAGTGTCCACCAATTTTTCTTAACGAGAACCTGATTCTTCTAAAGGTTCTTCACTTGACCGTTTGGACTTGGATACCACAACACACAATCAAAAAGCACAAGGAACACGGTGTTTTTACGTGGAAAACTCCTTGCTCAAGAGAGAAAAACCACGACCCACAGTCTGGGATTTTTGAAATCAATCCACTAACACAAGCTAAATTCTAGCTTTACAAAGTAATCTCTCAAAAGTTCACCTAACACAATTGCTTCTAAGACAAGCTGATAGGCAATAACAATGATCGCATCAAGACAAGACAACTTACAAACCAAGAACCTAGACAAAATATCTAGACTCAATCCCCTTAACTCTACCAGTTGTCTTCCTCAGTTATCTCACGTTGAAAATTGCTGAATCGCTTTTGTCTACTCTCAACAGTCTATTTGTCAATAACTAAATTACGGCTGCACCAACTACTTGTATTTATATGGGCATCAAAACCTTAGTTGAGTTCCACAAGGAAACCTTGTAATTATGGTAAGACAAGATTCCTTGTGACTCTTTCCTTGTTCAAGTCCAACTCTTATTCGTACTTCGAAGACACAGCGTAGGCACCGCCTCTTTTAGTCTGACTATGATGCATACTCATTCACGCGCCACTACTCCTAGTTCCGCAGGGATTTGTCGCCCTCAAATCTTTTCGATCAGTCGTGCCCTTCTATGCAAAGACCTGGTTCTCCTCCGGAACCTCTGGGTCCTTCTCGTTTGTCATTCTTCAAGACTTTTCTTCAACAGTAGCCTTGATGATTCTCAATAAGTACCCAGAGTCTTCAATAATAGTCGTAATAGGGTGATATTGTGTGTCCTCATTGAGCAGCTCGACAACAGTAGACAGTGTGAACTTGTAGTTCTTTATACCCTGTTTCTCTAGCTATCAACAATATGAACAAAACAAAGAAAACCCCCTAACATCTGATATGATAACACTACAAGAGCTTAATTACACTATTCCTTGAATCTCACCTATTACAAATTAAAGGGAAAGCAAATGAGGTCTCTACTGATGCTCCATAGCTTTGCAAAGGGTTGAAATAGGCTTCATCGTACCTAAGTATCCAAATATTCATTGTCCTTGTTCATTTCTAAAATTCCCTCAAAAATAAAAAAAATAAAAATAAAAACTCCAATTTGCGTCTTGACACTACATGCACAAGGAGGGAATGACCGAGCAATTAGTTTGACTTGTTTAAACTTAGAGAGTTGCCACGGAAATACTTCGTCAATTTGTTAAGCGTAATTAGGGGTGGGCATTCGGTTTTTCGGTTCGGTTTTTAACTATTCGGTTTCGGTTTTGAAAAACTTCAATCCAATCCAAACCAAAATAAATTTGGTTTGGTTCGGTTTTCCTCTTTTCGGTTCGGTTTTTTTCGATTTAGTTTTCAGTTTTTTCGGTTTTGTCATATAAGACAAACTTTAAAATGAAATACTTGAAAGAATATAAATACAAGTCAAAATATTAAACATTAAATCTAAATCATAATTCTAGATAAAGAGAGAACATGAATCCTCGGTAAAAGGAGATCTTACCATTCAAAAGGTAAAAACAGATTGAAACTTTTGATGAAAGCTTCACATGTATTATACCATAATACAAAGAGGTTAAAGTATTGAAAGCATAAAGTATTGAAATATTCAAACTCTAAAACCCTTGAACAAGTTTAGATTAAGAGTTAATCATAAAAGTATGAGAGCCTTTCTTTTTTTGTGTGTATATATATATTTCGGTTTTTTCGGTTTTTCGGTTTCTATGATTTGAAATCCGAAACCAAACCAAAACACCAAAGTTTTCATATTCTCAATCCAATCCAAACCAATTATTTAAAAATCCAAACCAAATTAAAAAAATAATTTGGTTCGGTTTGGTTTTTCGGTTTAATCCGAATAGTGCCCACCCCTAAGCGTAATCACTAATGTGTTCACAATTAAGTTCTAGGAATAGGGATCTCTTTAATAATATTTTTCTTTTATTCGTTCCATATATACCACATAATAGAGATTATAAATAACACCAAAAGACAATTAGCCGACATAATTTATAATATCATACCTTAAGTGTATATACACTACCAATTTTCGAACTTCATTTGACATGTTGATCGCTTGCAATATTTTTCAAGAAAATTATTTCGCGTAAGATGGGAACAATCCTTCATTAGTTGATATGGTTTTCACTATTATAACCAAATGTCATGGTACAAAACACTGCCCGTCTTTGTCCCAGTCTCCCAGCTCACCCATCTGTTAGATTTACATTTCATCCATCTTTTTGAATCACATTTTACCAATATTATATCGAATAATCATGTTACTAAAATGATTCAAGAATTTGTTTCCTATTTAAAAAAAGATCCATGGAAAAAAAAATTCTACTCTCCCGTTGACCAGTGGGGACAACCCCCCAAAAAAACGAGTTATCCACGAAAGAGATTACCTCATGTCTAACAAGCACTGAATTGAGAGAATTCATCAGTTGGAACAGAATCTACAAATTTACAGAATGATACAATGATTGTTACATCTTTAAAAGGTACAACGAAGTATATTTGATTTTCAAACATTAAAAAAAGAACAAAAAATAAAAAATAAAAAAAGAGCAAAACCTCGATGTATTTTTCGCCCAAGGGGACATTATGATCTTGTTCTACATCCTTTTTGTCAATGTACTTTAAAATTATATGCTTAGAACTAGGAATATCTTTCTCAAAAATTAACGACGACAACATACCCAGTGTTCTACCACGAGTCGGATCTGAAGTGAGTGACATATACGCAGACCTTACCCTACCTTGCAAAAGATAAAGAGACTTCTTCTCATAGACCCTCGACTCAAAGAAACAAGGTAGAGACATCAAATATTAAAAATAACCAAAGTAAATAAAACAACAGCAATAAAGACAAGGGGTAAAATAAAAATAGTATATACAAGAATATTACTACTACCAGGGGCTGATCTTCCATGTATTTCCCAATTCATGCGAACTCATAATCCCCTACGAAACTAGGTATATTATACATATTTTATAAAATGTCTAATATGATGTTTGGGAACCCATACTATAAAAATTTAAATGGTTTACTTGGTCAAGCGGTTATTCGCTGACACTTAGGTTTAGGGATCAATTCTTATTTAAATGTCCTTTAATATTTTTTTCCCGTAATATATCATCATATAAAATGATATTTGACCTATATACACACAAAAAAATTCGACGAAGTTGGTTTGCCGACCACTTTTGGGACACTCCTAAACAGTGGTGACCCATCCTCTCGAGATCCTAAATTCACCTCTGATTACTGCTAGTTTGACAGACATATACGCACCAATGTAGCTGAACACGATTTTTCCTCCCTTGATATGGTATTTTGCATTTCCTCGGCAGTTCCTGAGATATGACTTGAGAAGTGGGACTGGAGGGTATCGCTCTGCTAATCCAGATTCATGCGCAAAATATATAGCTTCAATCTCTTTGCCACTCTTCACTAGCCCTTCAATAATATCCAGGGAGTATTTTGTTCCCAAATCCCAAGGCAACTGCAAGCTTTGGCATATCTTTCCTGTTGCTAAACTCCATCATGAACTCCTCCTCAAACCTCTTTTAGTGCAAATGCTGTAACCAACTGCAGAAACATTGTTGCTTCAGTAGCACAAACTCCATTGGTCCTGTCCCCACCACACAAAGCTCCTTTACATTTCTCCAAAACTCTTGCTGCCCTCTCCTTTAAACTACTCCCTGCACCACAACAATCTTCCACAACTGGCACCACTGACTGAACTAACATATCACATGCCCACCTCCTATATGCTATTCCTGTCTTCCCCTCTACCTTCATACCCACAAGCTCCTCCGCTGCATTCAAGATCAACCTCACTGGGTCGACAGAGCACTCAAGGGCAGCGGAAATCTCAGTCCTGGAAAGAGTAGCCAACTCCTTTCGCTTCGTCTTAAGAAATTTAACGAGGCTACTTGCATCCATTCTGGTACGTTGAATTATAAAACAAAAGGAACTCAAATCTGTTAAGAAGGATAAAGTTTCCAAGTCTTATAAATGTGTGACCATGTTTGTGTAGTCACTAGTCAGGATATCATACTACTATTTTTGACATGTATTCCACCTGTTCGAATGATATGGTACTCCTGAACTTTTTTGAAGTCCGTAAAATGCATTTTTCACACCTTTAAATTATGGTACACCAGATTCCATATTGCTGGTGACTAAATTCGACCACAGATTATTTTCCAATTGCATCTCATGGCCTAGGCATCCTGATAAGCAATAGAAGGCTGCAGTTGTAAAAGGTTTTACGAATACCATATATTTAAGAGCTCCAAAGTAGAGATGCTGCACAATCCTTGGTTTTCTTCACTTTCTGCATAGATTCCCGATGCATTCATCTGTCTATCCTTTGTCTGAAGTACTTTCGCGTACAGCATATGTAAACCTCTTGCATGTGCTGGACCACCCTCGTGGACACATCTAACAAAAAATAATCAAGTTATTGATAAAGTTTGCAATAAAATGTGATGGTATGGACACCGACTAGTTCACCAGCAATATCATAGCATTTGCAAAGCATGTAGATAAGAAAGCTAAGTTGTAATAACTCTTCTTACCAATATATAGTAGCGTGGGCCGATTTCTGCATAAGCATATATCGTTCAATGTCTGCCTAGTGAAACTCAGGTTTCCATTCTTCTTCTTTCATTCCTCAGCCTTCTTAGCTTTAGCTACCTCCCTTTCTTTCAACACAACAAGGCAATTCCTGGCAGCCAACTTCTGTGTCATTTTCTTTTGAGGATTCTAAGCCATTGCAACCTCAACAACATCCACATACACTTCGACTGTAGCTATATATTCCCACTTCGAGTTGCTTTGTACTCTAAGCCTTGAGCTTGTTGTTCACAACATTCTCCCAGTTCTCGAAATGGATATAATGGCAGTGTTTCGGCATGACTGTTGGATGCAACAGTGGTTGGAAAACCTGATAAAATTCACAAATCTAGTGAGCAAACATTTCAACCTAAATTCATTTGCCGATAACTGGATCGCTGGACAATGTAGTTAAATATTACAAGGCGCTTGAAACTAACCTTCCATACAGCAACAGTATCACTCACTGTCAAGAAAAATAACCCCAGTGATTGATTCAAAAGTATCACCAAGAACTTAAGGAGCTTCGCAATCCCCTAAACCAAAGGGATTGAAGCGGAGTTTTGATAGTTCAGTTTTGACCTCACTCACAAAGTCTCGAATCTGGACAAAATATCAAGTAAAAAGAATGGGATGGTAAATATTTCTTTGCAAAGAGAGAAAGCTCAATATCATAACTGAAAAATGATTATACAAAACGGAAGCGAAGTGTAAGTTCGGGGAATCGGATCACCTTCATCATCCTGTTCAACTTTCTCCGATTCCACTCGACTTCCTTTTTCTGGCAACAGCATGTCCGTAAATGCCCCAATCTGGTGGAGCTTCTTGCAAGCTTCCAAACAAGCAGTCGGCATCACAAACTACTTTTAGTTTTTGGTATATCAAAGTTATTAGTTGAGAACAAAACTTATACGCAAACCTGCAGCGCAAGGGACATTGAGCTGCATACAGGGCCCTCAAGTTTCTCAAAAGGTGCATTGCAGGTGAGTTGAAGCCTGCATGAATACTCAGTAGGGCAACCCGGCCTCTCATGACGCTCCATTGTAAACTCGGGATGGAGAATTGAGTACCTGGATTGAGACAGAAAACTAGTTAAACCAGTCACCAAAATAAGCTTCTGAGTAGATGTGCGTATGTAATTCCACCTGTCAATTGGTACAACAACAACATACCAAGTATATTCTACAAGTGGGGTCTGGGGAAGGTGAGATGAACGCAGATCTTACCCCACCGAGGTGGAGAGGCTGTTTCCGATAGACCCTCGGCTAGGAAAGACATAGTAGAAAGCATTTTAGAAAATTGGTTTTAAAAATCAGGCCAGTATTATCATGCTGAAGAGAATGTTAAAACTACAGTATATCCAAAACAAACAAATAATATCAGTATATATCAAGGCGAAGACTAAAATGGCAATCGTCTATATATGCATAATACTACCTCTACTACGGGAAAAGGTACATGACTACTACCTAACCAACTACCCTAATCCTCGACCTCCACGCTCCCCTATCTAGGGTCATGTCCTCGGCGATCTGGATTTGGGCCATGTCCTGTCTAATCACCTCGACCCAGTTCTTCTTCGGTCTACCTCTAATTCTAAATGTCTAATCACCTGTCAATTGGTAATTGGGAGCAATAAAAGTGATCAGCCCGACAGCAAAATTTAAGCTCAAAAGCTCCAGTGAACTCCACCTGATAAACTGAATCAGTTGCTGCCTCCCCAGAAATCAGCTGGCAGGCACCTATGAGATGACTAATATCAGTACGCTCAACTGCTTCTTTCCGCAATGTCTCTTCACTGGTTCTGGCATTCTTCAGAAATCCTTTATGTGATGGATTATCCCTACATAATGATTTATAATAATGCTTTAGAATCCATTAATAGTCCACATGAAGGAGGACCAGACGTGCTGAAATACATAATAGAATGCTGAAACACATGAAGGAGGACCAGACGTGCTGAACTACATAATAGAATGCTCTGGGTAACAAGTCACAGCATCTAAATAGAAATTCAGAAGTTCCTGGAGAATTCAGAGAATAATTAAATATTTTACAAGACAAAGATTGATAAATAACTATAGTTGCAGCAGTTACAAGTGAACCTAAGTTTACACTGGTAGTTCACCAAAGCACTATGTAAGGTCCACAAATACTCACTAGATATATAAACTACACTAGCAAAATATGTGGTTCTTTGTCCTTATTATTTGTAAAAGATTATCAATATGTGGTTTGTAAGGCATTGGAATACATATGAAACACACCAAGCCTCATAGAATAGTAAATGCAATAACAATTTAATGTTAGACTTATTATTTGCTGTTATATTATTCCCATCTAGTTCTTGTATCTATTGCCTATTGGTTAGAGTCACGGCTGTACGTGATATTTGTCAAGCAATGTCAAGATGACATAACAGTCATATAAAATATTAACATGCCGGTGAAACATTTATTGTTTTCAAAAAACCTTAGGATTGGAGATGAGGAAAGCTCTATGTTTTAACATCAATACTACAAACAAGCATATTACGAAAACCACTCAAAAGGAAAACTGGGTTGACGAAATTTGACAGATGATTCACTCAAAAAATAAATAAAATAAATTAAACGATAAAAAAGAACATTTATCAACTAGCTCAAACCAATATGACTAGGTAAGATGCCATAACTTAATACTCCCACCAAGTGGTTAAAAGAGGTATGACAAGAATGAACTTCAGTAAACACAGGGTGTGCACAAAGAGGTGTGACAAGAATGAACTTCAGTAAACTCAAACCAATATGACTAGGTAAGATGCCATAACTTAATACACCAAGTGGTTAAAAGAGGTATCACAAGGTCGAAAAGAATAGAATGAACTTCAGTAAACACAGGTTGTGCACAAACTTGATGGTAGACTCATCACATAATTAGAAGAGAGAAGCATGAAGCTACCTATTTAGTTTCACAACTCAAGATGCCACTTTGGTACGTCCCAAAAATTTTGGCCCATTTTACCACAATAATGACCAACTTGATATCCAGTTTGCTCACGAATAACTTCTGCTTGCTGTGGTTCCAGAACAACAGCTCAAAAATTCAATGCCAGTTTACACAGATGTGAAAATGGAGAGCTGCTAAAGAAATACTACCTGATAAACAAGTGGAATTTTAGGAACCAGAAACACCACGAGCATCTTCTTGTTCTGCTTTTGCAAATCATCACAGAGACTCTTCATGAGGAGGATGGCGAAAAGCATTTTTCTGGCTCATGTTTCAAGAAAAGCAATTGGGCATGTTCAAGTACATCCAACTGATATTTGCAGGCTTGCTCTTTGGTAGGAGCTTGTTCCTTTGAGAAGTATCTTAAGTGCTGATTGGACTTTTGGTGGTTGCAAAGTTGAGCACCATTCCTAATTAATAATGCAGTACCTTTGCCAATCGAATTTTAGACTGGATCTTCCTTGCTTCTTGGGAAAGTCCAGAACCACGAAGGCCATTAATAACAACACGTTTATCTGATTTAAGAATTCTCATGCCACCCCTAATACACGATAGTAGAATCTTAGATGCTGCACGAAACCTCCCAGCTTTGCATAGACCGTGCACCATAGTGGAGTAAGTGATAGAATCTTTGGCAACCATTGATTCAAACATATGCAAAGCACGATCAAAGTGACCAGCTTTACACAACCCATTGATATAAGAATTCAAAGCAACCAAGTTAGAATCATAACCCATCATACTCACACAGTCTAAATGTTGCTGGGCCTCTTTGAAATGACCAGCCCTACACAAGCCATCAATCATGATACTATGGGTGTACCTATCAGATTCCAAACCTCTTTTTTCTGCCTCATACAACAACTTATAAGCATTATCTAGCTGACCTTCCTTGCAGTATAGATTAACGATGGTATTAAAAGACACCGTATCAAGGTCAAAGCCATTTGTAATGATATAGCCCAGGTACTCATTGGCCTCATTCATCCTCCCAGTTTTAAGTAACATACTTGCAACTGTACAGTAAGCAAAGGCATCATATGTATATCCTTTCGTTCTCATCTCTGCAAAGATCTTAAGGCCTTCTTCAAATTGTCTACATCTGAAGAAGCATTTCATCACTGTTGTATAAGTGATGGCGTTCGGGATATGACCTGATTCTACCAATTCATTAAGAAACTGTCTTGCAGCTTTTCCTCTTCTTGACTTGCACAACCCATGAATAAGAATGTTGTAAGTTACTAACTGTGGAACAAATCCTTGACGTTGTAAATTCCTAAATAGCCTTAGGGCGTTCTCTGTATATCCATTCATACAAAGACCATTAATTAGAATATTGAATGTTGCTGGATGAACAGAAATATCATCTTTCAAAAGAATATCCTGAAAAATGCCGTATGCCTCATCTGGCTTTCCCAATTTAAAGAAGCAATGCATTAATGTGTTGTAACTCCAAATATCAGGAAGAATACTCATGGCAAGCATTTCTTCAAAAAGATTGAAACATCGAGATAACATGCAATATCTGGCAGCTCCAGCTATCAATGAGTTAAATGTAATAATATCAGGGTTAATTCCAGCGTCCCTCATCTTGTAAAGGATGGAATAACCTGCATCAACGCCAACAAATCGGCAATATGCGGCAATCAGTATATTGTAAGTGACAACATCTGGTTGTACTCCAACTCTTATGCCATCAACTATTACAGCTTCAGCTTTCTCCAATTGTTTGGCTTTACAAAGAGATGTTACACAAACATTCATCAACCTTGTTGATAATTTATCTTTGATAATCCACATCTAATCCAAGAGTTAACACCTGCGACCTGAATCAATTCTGAACAAACTTATAAGACAAATCCCTTTTCGGATATCAACTATTTCTACTGTAATAAGTAGAAAGAATAGTATCTTTTACGGTAAGCAAGTTTTTTTAGGCAAATCCATAGATAGAAATAGCATGGTGCTGCTCCAAGTAAACCGCAAGAGGGGTGCTTTCTTTTTCTCAGTCATATATTCGTTGCGAACTTGCATAGCAGCTAGACACAGGGTCGAATTCTTATTAGTAAAAGACAGCGCCAAATTATTTTAAAAAATGAAAATTCAAAGAACTCAGCACTGAGACAGCTACAAACTAGTGAATTCAAAGCTGGTATTTGGATCCGAAAATGATCTATGTAGAGTGGAAATGACAACCTGCACTGCTAGATACATGTAATACAAGTACAGATTAAGTAAATCACCTGTTTTTCTCAAGAGGAATTGCAAAACTACTGTTTAAGTGCCCCTGAGCAGTGGACTAGTGGTAAGAGCTGAGGTTGTGATGTATGGGTTAGGCGCACATCACCAATTAAAATCCCATTGTAGAAGAAAGTCTGGTAAAGGTTTTGGGCTCTAGGAACTTCAGAGTTATCAAAGAAAACAATAACAGCTGATGAAGCAACAGCAACTTGTTCAGGAAAATGGAAATGTAGAATATAATGGCTTATGAAACACACAAGAGTATCGAAAATAATGTTTTACTTGTATGTAGCAATGCAAGTTCTCATTTCCACTCAATATCCAGCACTTTTTTTTATCCAAATACAAGAGGATACCATTCACTACTTTGTAGCTGCCTCAGTGATGATTCATTTCTTAAAGTAATTTGGCACTGCATTTTAATACTCAATCTTAAAAACTATATATAAGCTAAGAGAAACAAAAAACGCACGTAACAACAACTACGCTTTAATCATGAACAAGTTGGGGTCGGATATATGAACTATCGCCGTAAAAGACACGTACCTTAATTAAAGGAGAAACCGGTGACGGCCAACGGTGCAACGGGCAGGGAGGGGTATGGATAGGGACTTGGGTAGTTGGGTTTGGACTTTGAACCTTATGGGGTTATTGGGCTGTTTCATATTTGGCCTTTTTACTCAACGTTACTTGGCCAAAAAGTTAACCATATAGCCATTTTTACAAAGAGCCACCACTTACAAAATTTTACAAAAATGACTGCAAAATATGAAGTCAAAAAGGAAAATTCCTGAAACTTTAAACTGAGTTCCTGGAGGTTACCAAATGAGGAAGAATAACAATAATTTTTGTAGCTCTAGGTGGGCAGAAACTACGCGGCACTTATACTTATTTTGTTGTAATGTTTTAATATTGAATTCCTAAGTTAAGATAGTAGAGTACAATCAATTTAATTAAGGAGTGCTCTTTTCTGCAGCATCACATTCTGTGTTTGGGTGATTGATAAATCAAAGATGAGGAATGCATTCCTCTTTCTTGCCTTAACATGTAGAAATGAAGGAGGTGTTACTTGGCCGGATTGAAAAATAAGAATATCCCATAAGTTCGGAATTGTTTAATTTAGATTATAATTCTTTTTCCTATGTGGAATAGGATAGTATCATATTTTTAGTATAAAATTTATTTCTGATTAACTAATACCACTAACCAAAAATGAGATAAATATAGTCTCAAATTTTATGTAAAAATTATTAATCCAATACGACCAATCAAACCACCCTTCGAAGAGTTTTTACATATTTGAGCCAGATTTCTTCTTTATGGTGTTTGAACTTACTAAAGATGTGTGTTGACTTTAGCTAGTTGACTGTGGGAACAAAGATCAGTTAAAGTAGACAGTTAGTAGGGCGACTTGGCTAAAAGACCCCCTGCAATGAAGGAAATACAGGGAATAACCCTAAGTCTTAAAAATTGGGTGTATAAACCTTTAATTGTTTAATGATCATTTAACACTAATGATCTTACCCAAGTTCTCAAGTCTCAAACCCCCGGCCCCCAAGTTACAAAAACTACACTTTGGTCTACTATATAAACAATTATTATTTATCTAAAATAGCAAAATTATTAAATCTTCCCACCAAAACCCCTAGACCCCCAGTTGCCTTCTTCTTCCCTCCAAGTTTTTCCGCCCAGAACCACCTGCGCCTTCAATGATTGTTTGAGCTTCATTTTTTGCTCCATTTTACTCATCAAGAACTGCGTCATCTCGATCTATAACTGTTTTCTCTTTTGGAACCCATTTTTCTTGAAATTTCTTGGTGCGGCTGTAACGTCTCGATGCGAGTAATGTGGATGGAAATCTGAGGTGAATTGGTCTGGGCTTCCGTCTTTGCACATACATCCTTTCATTTCTTCAACTGGTAAGAAGTTCAAGCTATTTTTTATTCGTTCGCCATTGTTGCAGAACTACTGCATTATTTCATCGACCATCGACCACATTTGGTTGATCATCGACTTCGATGAAGTAGATGGGGGGTTTCGTAGTAGTAGGTGCTGACTTTATGGGTGAATGGATTAAGACCCCAAAATGCTGGAATTGGCAATCTAGGACAAAGACAACAATCCATATTGCATTAAATTTGGAATGTACCTACGATCAGTTAATTGACCAATTAATCGATCGCGGCAACTTAACGTGTCATCGCAGCGAGGTTTCAATTAGCTATGTTTTTAGTGCTGCTCCTACGAGGGGTAAGGTGGCTCCTTCTTTTATAAGGAATGATAATGATTTGCATATCTATATGCTCGATGTTGGAAATAATGGTAGCAGGCCTATTTTAAAGATATTTGTTGTCGAGAGCTCTCAAGCAGGCTCAAATGCTGCCACTAATGCTGTAGCTGCTTCTGCAAGACCACCACGACCACCACTATTCAATGAGAGTACGGGTGATTATGGCAGTGATGCTGGAGTTGGTGATACTGCTGGTGATATGGATAGTGAAGAAGAAAATGCTATTGAAGATCCAGAGGTTGGAGAACCCGCTGTAAATGGGAGCAACTGTGTTGCCGAATCTGCTCCCACTCAAGGCAGCAACTTGGGTGATGTGGTTGATGATTGCACAGGTTTTCATACTGGGAAAACCTTCGATACCAAGAAGAGCCTGGTTGTGGCTTTGAAGATGGGTTCAATGAAGAAGCCATTCACATTCAAAACAAAGAAGAGTATTAAATCCCTGTATGTCGTGGCGTGTGTAGAAGCGCGTTGCAGGTGGATGGTGCGCGCCATGAAGTATGTTAATTCCAACAGGTTTGTGATCACCAAATACTTTAAAGAGCACACATGTGGGGTGCAACATCTACCAAGCCATCATCCACATGCTTCAGCGGATGTCATCGGAGAATATTTCAAGAACAGGTTTATTGAAGGCAAAGGGTTGACGATAAAAGATATCAAGAGCGCTTTGGATCAACAACTGAATAGTAAGGTAAGTTATTGGAAGTGCTGGAAAGGAAGAGAAATTGCAAAGGCTTTAGTTAGGGGCAGTCCGGAGCACAGTTACGCAATTTCAGATGCGTACAGTTTTGTGTTGGAAAGCCTAAATCCTGGCAGCAAGACTGGGTTAAGGGTTGATGAACAGGGGAGGTTCAAGTATTTTTTTGTAGCTTACGGAGCTTGGGTTAGAGGTTTTACATATATGAAGAAGGTGATATCAGTCGATGGGACACATTTATCGTCCACCTACGGTGGTGTTTTGTTGACGGTTGTCGCGCAGGACACGGAGAACCACATTTATCCATTGGCTTTCCGTGTGGTAGACAAGGAGTGCGATAGCTCATGGCAATTATTTTTTGAACAGCTAGCTCACGTAGTCCCTAGTACACCGGACCTGTGCATAATTTCCAATCGCGCCAAGGCCATAGCAAATGGGATTAGAAGGGTGTATACCTAAGCATCTCATGGTTGTTGCACCAAGCACCTTGCTGAGAACATGCGTGTAAGGTTCAAGTGTGGATCATTTTTGAAGGATTATTATACCGCTGCGAAGGCGTACCGTTTTGAAATGTTCAGCGATGATTTTAACCAGCTCGCGTCAAAATGCCCTGCTGCAGCTGCTTGTCTTAAGGATGAAGTAGGCTTCCATATGTGGACGAGAGCATTTTTTCCAGGAAACAGGTACGATGTAATGACCACAAACCTTTCCGAGTCCCTCAACGCAATATTCAGGGACGAGAGAGAATACCCCATCCTGGGACTGTGCAATGCTATTACTCGCAGGTTTACTGACAAGTTCAATGAGAGGCGTGAGGAGATGAAGAAACACAACACCATTTTGGTGCCCAGTGCTGAAACAAAATTGAATCAGAATATGCTTGAAGGAAACAAATTGATTGTTTATCATGCAGACGGGAACGTGGAAGTACTGAAATACACTGTGGTTGGAGATGGCCTATCCCACACTGTCAATCTTCATTTCAGAACGTGTACATGCCGGGAGTTTGACCTGGACAAGATACTATGCAAGCATGCGTTTTCAGTGTTAAGGATAAGGTATGGAGATGAATATGGTGCTAGCGCGTACCATTACACTGGTCCATTTTATATAATGGCAAGAGCTCCAGGCACTGCATGTAGAAGTGGAAGTGCCACCAGAAACAACAGCAACAATAATGGCAATGGAGGAATTCTCACTCTTAGGAACAACGACCCAGAGGTGCTGCTGATTCGTGTTGACATAGACAGGCTTATCCGCCTCCTGTGTGATCATCGTAGGAGGCAGGAGATGAACATCCGCCGTACTGCTAGGATGTTGAGGGTGCTCATGGAACGAGCAGGGGAGGATCTGGAAAACTACATCACCGCTCCTCCTCCCCTCGTAATAATTAGTTTTTTTGTTTTAATTTTTAAATGTAAAAAGAAAAGGGTTTTCATGATGATTGCTCTTTTCTTAAAAATTATTATAAATGAAAAAGCCCCCTGAGCATTATTATTATTATTATTATTATTATTATTATTATTATTATTATTATTATTATTATTATTATTATTATTATTATTATTATTATTATTATTATTATTGGCAATGGTTCTTTTAATTTCTCGTTCAATTTTTCGCTCCCCCATTTTTTTTTGCATATTCTTGATGAACTGTCCATACTCTATTTTGGTGTATAATCAACCAACACCAAGTAGATAAATCGATAGATAGGTTCGCAAAAATAAAAATAATCAGAAAATGAGCAAAAACAAAAATATAAATAGAAAAAGATAAATAAAATAATAAATTACGATAATATTTAATTAATAGAAAAAGTGAAATTTATTGGAAAATGTAAATAAAATAAATATTAAGTAATAAGAAAAATATTTAAGTAATGGGAGAATTTTCTGAAAAAGGGAAACGTATCAGAAAAATGAAAAGCCGGGACTTGACTGGACAAAGGTAATCGACTATTAACCAAATCGACTAATCGACTGCACATAGGTCCTTAATCGACTATTAACCAACTCAACCACGAAAGGGTTGATTATCGACCTAGTGTAATTTCACATAAAATCAAAAAAATCATGACTAATGTGTGTTGTTACAACTCATGTGTTGGTATATGGAACCTATTTGAGTATTATAGCTCATATTGATGCCTAAAAGGGGAAATCTCATGTATATATAAGCCAACTATATCTATTCTTGTTAAGTAATGCCTTAGTGTTACGACTAATGTGTGTTGTTACAACTCATGTGTTTGTATATGGAACCCATTTGAGTATTATAGCTCACATTGATACATTAAAACAACATATTGATGCCTAAAAAGGTAAAGCTCATGTATATATAAGCCTACTATGTCTATTCTTGTTAAGCAATGCCTTAGTGTTACGACTCATATGTCTTGTTACATTATAAGTGATGGTATAATGTGTCCATCTAATATTATTGACCACTTTAATACATTATAACAACTCATTGATGCCTACAAGGGTATAACTCATCAATACATAAGCCTATTACGTCAATTCTTGGTAAGCAATGCCTAGTATTGCGACTCATATATCTTGTTACACCATGAATGATGGGATAAATACTACATAACTTAAGTATAAGCATGTATTAAGTTAGTGGAGTTCATTTATAACATCATTTATACACTTTTCAATAAATAATTACAATATTACCTTTTTAGATTCGAGAAAAATTCCATATGTTAATTTTCAAGATACAAAGTTGATTATCGACTACTATATGTCGATTATCGCTAACCCTAACCCCAAACCCCAAATCCCCAAACCCCAAACTCAAACACGGAACAAGTCACGCCCCAGGGCACTTGGCTTAGACAAAAGTCAAAAAATTTCAGCGGCAAATGGTGCCCAAATTTCCCCCAATTTCCCGCCTCCCTTAAATATGAATTTAATATTTTAAAACAATTCCCCAAATATAAAAAACCTGATTTAACCCCAAAACACACAATTAAAATTTCTATTTTACAAATCAAACCTAACCCACCCAATTCTTCAAAATCTTCTCTTTCACCAGCAGAAAAATCAAACAACTCCAAGAACATCATGAGTCAAGATTCGTCCAGCTCCAACATAGCAGCGGAAGCCGATATCTATTTTTGCGGCAAAAGCACGAAGTTAAGGACCTCTCGTACAGCTACAAACCCTGGCCGCAGATTCTGGAGTTGTAAACTCCAAAAGTGTGTTAGTCATACATTATAGTTCTATTTTTGTTTTTGATTAATTGTTAATGTACTGATTTTTTCTTGGGTTTTGTTAAATAATGCATTCAAATAGTGGGTGCGACTATTTTAGGTGGTTTGATGGTGGACCACTGCCTGCAGCAGCATCGAGTGTGATTGGGAACTTAGTTAGAAAGCTTAAAGATACTGAAGACAATTGTGTTCTACTGAGACAACTGTTGAGTGAATGTGAAGAGAAAAATAATTTTCTGAAAATCATACTGAGGGAAGCTGAAATAAAGCTGAAAGAAGCTGAAATGAAGAGGGAAGAAGCTGAAATGAAGATTCATTGACTAAAGATGTTGATTAAGTCGATGGTTGCTGGTTGTGTTATCTGCTCCGTTTTTAAATGGATCTCCTATTAGTTCGCTGCATATATTATGTAAATATTGGTATTTTGGACATCTCAGTTGGCCTACTATAAAATTTAGACACTGTGTAAATTTTGTAATTAATCCGGATATGTGTATTATTTTGACGCAGTGTAAACTTAAGGCGTTTGGCTGTTTTTGTATAAAAGCTTCGATATTGTAATGTAGTCGTATGGCTGTTTTTGTTATAAAAGCTTCGATATTGTTTGAGTTGCGAGCACATAAGCACAAACATGTTATTAGTTGCAAACCATAATTGAAACATTGAATAATGAATGAAATGAGTTCCTAACAAGTATCCTGCATTAATAAACCCACACTTCATGTCCAAAATCAAGGTCAACCACCATACACTTGTCTGTGACTAACCATAATATTTCCAAAGATAACAAGTGTTGACACCTAATTTTGTCCCTGTCGTGTAAATTAAAGTCTAATTGTTCTCAATTAAAATTAATTATTTTGAAAATTCAAAGTAATTGAGTTAAATTTAAAGGAAAGGGCTAAATGTGTTAGACGTGGCTTTAATTTTAGCTTACGTGTGTAATTACTTCCATTTACTTAATTATATTTTTAAAAAAGGGGCTAAAATCGCTCAAAAAACTAAATTCTAGCCTAGTTGCGCAACGATACATATAACATATCACACATATACACCCATTTCCCCATTTTCAGAATACCCGACCCACTACTTTCCCCAATTATCAGAACCCAATCCCTAATCCCTTTCCCTAATCCTGATTTCCCCTCAAAGCTTCCTCAAGTCAGTCCAAGAACAACGTCACCATGGTCCCCCCCCCCCCCCCCCACGTTTCGTCTTTGCTTTTTCCGTACAATACCCGTTGCAAGCTATCTCGTCTGTTTATTTCAAATGAATGTCGAATCCGAGTCCTTGGATCACTTCTGTTGAAGATAATGACGAGAAGGGTGTAATTTGACCCTTCTCACCCTTATCTCACAAGAGGAGGGATCAAAAGGAGGAGGAGTATTTTCGGAATTACACTAGAGGTAAAAGCCCTAAAATCTCAGGTATAAATTCTCACTTTTAGGCAGTCTGAAAGTGTTAGGGTTTAGAAAGAAATTCAAAGGGAGGCAGCAGCATTAAAAAAAAAAAAAAACCTGGGGTAATTTTTACATTCAGTTTATAGTCTCAATTAATAGGAGAATCTTCGGATTCTGGAAGGGTATAGTGTCACTGCTACTACTTTCTGTGTCTTCGCTTTGTTACACTTGTCATCGCCTTTGCTCGCGTCGCTTAGTCGAGTCGCATCTCTTTTCGAATCCCTCGCCCCGTTCACTGCTCGCAAAAAGGTAACCTTCCCTTTTTATTCTTTGTATGCGACTGTTTAGAACTGTTTCAAGTTAAAAATCAGGTTTATTAAGTTTATCATGTTAGCTTATGATGATAGATGAAAATGGTTTATCTCTATCGGTTTAAAGGTTGATATAAGTTGAGGTTTAGATATGTTTGGTGCTGAATCTTGCTAGAAGAATGCAGGAAATCGACTTCATGAAAAAATAAAAGAAAGTTTGAATCCTTTTCTCAAAAGCATGCTGTTATATCTTTATTCACCCAAGAACTTACTTACTTGTGTTTGTTTCCTTATTCTTGGTGAAAATGCTTCAGTTCAGGTCATTTTCTTGTTGTTATTTCCCTCTGAGTCAAAATAGTATAGGAGTCTGGTCTGCTGGTCCTCTTTTGGTCTTGGTTTCTGGTTTTTCTTGTTGCTGTAAGGATGCAGAGGCCTGATCAGGAGGAGGTTAGTAGTGAGGGAGTTGTAATGGCTTTAATGGGTTCTTGTTGGCCTGTGAATGTGAGAGTATGAGAGAGTTGTCTCCTGGAAGCTGCAGGCAGGTGTAGATAGGTGCAGTGTGTTTATAATCCTGGTGTTTGATGTGGGTGTTAGCAGGAGTTCAGAGGTTTTGTGTGTTAGTGAGTTCAGGAGTGTATGCAGGTTGTTGGTTCTGTATATATAGGAGGTTGAGGAATGGCAGGTCTTATAAGGGAGTTCAGTAGTTTGTTAGGAGTCATTTTCAGTGTCCCTATTGCCTGGGTAGTTTCAGGCACATAGAAAGGAGTTTTTTGTTGGTCTGCAGTGGGTTTGCATGAGTTTAGCATGCTGCAGATGATAGTATAGGTCCGGGAGGAGTTTCTGGAGTTGTGAAGTAGAAGTTTAGGGGGAGAAAGGGTTTGTTTCTGTTTGTTTTCAGGTGATTGTGAAGGTTTGCAGGAGCAGATGCTAGAGCTTTGGGGATCTGGTTCAGGTTGGGTTTTCAGCTTTGAATGTGCAGGTAGTTGCATTAGGTGGAGGGCAAGGAGAGTGTAGTTGAAACTACAGGTTCCTTAAGACCCTGTGGGTTTATAGGTTGTTTCTTGATGAGTTGTTTCAGGTGGTTGGTCAGTGAGGTGTTGCAGGCTGTTTCTGGTTCCCTTTTGAGTATCCAGGTGTGTGCAATGTGTGTAAAGGGCTGGTTCAGGTAGATATAGAGTGTGTGTGTGGTTCCTGCAGGTGGTATGCAGGTTATTGTTAGAGGCCTTGCTTATTTTCTGGAAGCTGTAAGGGCATAGAGGGAGTGTAGATTGGAGTCTATGGAGGTTAATGTGTATGTTTGAGAAGGATTGTAGGTCTTAAGTGGAGTTTTAGTTTGTGCTTGTGGCTGGTTAAGTGAGTAGGAGCTCTAGGTGTTTTTAGAAGCTTCTTTGGTTCAAGAGAGTTTTTGGAAAGGAGAGTTTAGTGCAGGTGTGTTCCAGGTTCTTGGGTGGTTTCAGGATAGTGAGTAGAGGGGTCTGTCAAGGGTCTATTTGTTTGTCCCAGGTTGGTTTAGGTGCAGCCGATGGTTTGCAGGGGTATAGAAGTAGTTTAATGGAGCAGGTTTGTCCTGGTATTAATTTGTAGTAACAGGTAATGAGATAGGTTGGTTGGTTCAGATAAGGTATGCTAATGAGATAGGTCTGTTGATCCATATCTCTCATAATCTATTAATAATTAGTCTTTCTTCAAATGAAATTAGGCTATAAAATAAATGCAATCCATCCTGAAAACTAAAGTCTCAACCATTTTTTCCATTCCCATTTTAGAACTTCAATAAGTACTTCAATTTATGTTTCATTTATAATCTGTGCACATTGCTATGGTTCGATCCTCAACAGCTTATTGTTTATAATTTATTTCATCTGCTTCTGTCCATTGTTTCAGCTTTTCTAGGCATCTACTAATCCTCATCGTTACATATTTTATTTGCATGAACGCTTGGAACGAGTTTGAGTTGGTAAACTCACAAACTGGGTTGGCTGTCTGCATTGGAGTTTGTATGATCCGCTTTGCATTTTCGGGAATTGAGATCCCCGAAAAATGCAAAAAAAATGAAAATCACAAAGTCCAAGGCTCAATGATTGAGTTTGCGCTTCCGGGTTCCACCTTCTAAACTCCCTCTCTCCTGTCCCCTTTAGAAAAACATATTTTAGGAGCCCTGTAGAATAAAAAATGGTATTTGAATTGTGAATAATTATTATAAATTACTTAAACTGTTTTTATATGAATGCTTTGTATCATTTCTTTGCGAATCGCCAATTAATTTATGGATGTTTAGAATCATTTGTCAATTAATGAGTGCAAAATCAAATTCGATTAAAATCGTACCTTCGTCATAATTTGCATTTGAATCATTTATTTATTTATTATATTAAATATTTAATTATTTATTTATTTAATCTAATTTATTTAAATACGATTAATTATTTATTTATTTAATTAATTAATCAATCATTATCCATTTACTCCTTTATTTAATTAAAATTGACAAGTATTCATTTATTTAATTAAATTATTTATTTACTTATTTATTTATCTATTTATTCAATCAATTAATTAATCCTTTATTATTATCCAATTATTTATCTAGTTTGTTTTATTTAATTATCTAACTTCATTTAACCTTTACTTATTCTATTAATTAATCAATTGATCATTATTTCATTATCCATTTAATTAATCTTAAATTGGGTCATCCATTTATCTAAGTATCGGCATAATTAAAATCTTTCTTATTTATATTATTCCTATTATCCTTATATAAAATTAGCTTTATATACTTATTATCCTTAACAAATTTGTGAAAACCGCCGAATTAACCGCATTTTGCGGATTTTCGAAAGTGCTCCCGCTAGGGACCTTCTTTCGAATTTAAAAGAACCGCTTACCTAAGAATCTCTGAATTTATTTTCTTTAAATAAAGAATAAAAATTGCACTCTTTAGTTAACTTAGGTTCCAAATAATCCTTGAATTAGGTGGCGACTCCAAAGAAACCCTTTGGAGTCTCCATTTTGTTGAAATTACATCCCGATGCATACTTGTGTGTATTTTTTGGGAGGGTTCAACAGCGTGGCGACTCCACTGGGGATAACACAAATGGTTCTAACCAAAAGATTTTCACGAATTTGCTTTATTTATATATGTGTTGATTGTATGTATGCGTAGCTTAACTCTTTGTTTGTTTGCATGCCTAGAATTTATTGTTGTGAATGAATGTATTGAAGCATGTTTTTATTTGTGCATGGTCCGCATTCCGTTCATATTTCCTCCCTCATGGAGCCTGTCAATTCTCTTTCATCTCCTCGATTTCATCACGGGGGGCCCGCTTGACGGGCAATAATACAGGAAGGGCATTATCCTTCCTAACTCTTTGAATTTCTTTCGTGTCACCAAAGTTAATTGGGGTATGGTTTGCCTGGTTTTGTCATGGCCAGTTTTACTGGTTTATGAGGCCAGGTTTCTCCCGCATAGGTCGAGTCAGCCTCAACCGTTAGCCCATTCTTAGAAGGAGATTTTAGGACATGCATGCATATATACCTTAGTTTGGATCCGGTCCTTGGTACCGTTTCCAGGAATTAAGAAACCGCCTTTTTGTCGACGGGTACTTGTAACCCAACGATGTTTCATTTTATTTGGTATGTGGTGACCATACACGGATCCATGCCGGTTTGCCTTTGCTAAATTTGGGAGTTTGTCTTACGGTTCCTTTTGTTTGCAGGGAGATAGCCGGTTGTTCAATAAGGTAATGTTCACAGTTGTTTGCCAATGCGTTCAATATAGTTGAAGATTAGCAGTTGACAGATCTTGATCCAACAAGGAGCAAATAATTGTGGTTTTAGTATTTTGGGACTGAGTTATTGCATTTTATTATTTATTTTATTTTCAAAAACAGTGTATTACCATGTTGTAGTGGTTTGTTGCCGGATTGTTGTTCAAGGCATTGTATTATTGGAGACATGTTTTTAATAAAAACGGGCTTTTAAATTTTTATTGTTTATTGTACCGTTATCTCCCAGATTTGCATTGGCAACGGTTTGGATCAATCTATTGCCACAGCATCGGTGTGCAACTTGACGATTAGGCTTACCTCTAGCACAAAGAGGCACCTTACAGGGTAGGACGCGTTCGCATTTTCATTTACGCTCAACTAATTGTGATTGCCACATGTCGAACTTGTTTAAAATGCAAAGCACTACGTGATGTGCACTACGTGATTTGTCTGCAATTTTGCCAATGACATGCAAACTAACATGGTTACTTTTGAACTTTTTCTTTTGTTTTGTTTATCCCCAAACAGAGGTTTGATTTGTGCTGATTTAAGCTAGCCGATCACTCCTATTACACAAGGGCAAAAGACCAATTTGCGTACTGGTACACATTTCCACAACTGATAATGACTGGAATAGATGATGAACCTTGCAATACCGAGAAAAATCTTGCAACTCCTGAATCTTCAAAAAGAAATGTCATTATTGCTCAAGATGAAATGATTCTTGAAATGGCTAGGGAAATACAGATGTTAAAAGATGAGCTGGCTGCGGTAAAAGGACAAACTCCTAAAAAACACGCCGCTGCGTGGACCCGATGCATCCCACTCTCTGGGTCAAATGGGGCAATCTCTGGGGCAATCTCTGAACTCAATTGATGGGGTCGCCAATATGAACACACCTTTGAACACCAACAATTCTCTATAAGCACCAGTCCACCAAAGCAACTTGCCACTTGCCCAAGCTCCACCTCCAAATAACGCTCAATCTAGCCAAACAATCAACCGACCACCCATCTACCCATCACATCAACAATACCCATCATACACCCCGCACCCTGTCAATACTTATTATCAGACACACACTCCATGTCTACCAAACCTCCACTTACCAAAATGAACCCATCCCGCAAGCTTATACTGAAAATCCATCCGCACCATTAGTCCAATTGGCGGTATCTGGCGGGCAAGATGTTCCTATAGTGCAAATTGATGATTACACCAATCCTCCTTATGTGAAGTTTCAAAATGGTGTTAGAAAAGCCGAAAAAGCAGGCGATGGGGTTGAAGATTTGGAGAAAAAGGTACAAGGTTGGGTGATGAGTGCTCTTAGCAAAGCATCAATAGGCAAGGACAAGGAAAGTCTAGAATATGAAGACTTGTGTGTTCATCCTGGGATTGAATACCCAGAAGGGTACAAATTACCAAAGTTTATTAAGTTTGATGGCAAAGGCAACCCCCGAGCCCATTTGAGAAGGTACTGTGAAACCTTGGGAGTGGGGAAGAATGAAGAGCTCCGTATGAAATCATTCATTCATAGTCTTGAAGGCGAAGCTTTAGACTGGTACTCCGAGCAGGATCCCTCAAAATGGATTAACTGGAGGAGTATGGCTCACGACTTCATGGAGCGTTTTGGTTTCTATGCTGAAATACCATTAGATCGGTTGGCTATTGCAAGGTTTAGGAAGAAGATGACCGAGACTTTTAGGGAATACGCGGTACACTGGAGGAGTGAGGCGGCCAAAGTTAAGCCTCCCATGAGTGAGGAAGAGTTTGTGGGACATTTCATCGAGACATTGGATGAATTCTACTATGATCGAATGGCATCCATGACTAACTTTGTTTTTGCCAATCTAGTGAAAACGGGGGAGATGTATGAAGCTGGTTTGAAATCTAGTAGGATCACAAATTTGGTCGCTTTGCAAGCTACAAGTAAGGCAATCCAGTCTGGGTCTGGTAATGGCTTTAACAAAAAGAAGAAAGAGGAAGTGGGAGCTGTTGTGGGGGACATCGAGCGTCGACCGGTTGGAAAGTTGAATTTTGACAATTCGTCTACTTTTCCCACCTACCAAAGCCCATATTACCCAAATTACCCCACTCACTACCAGATGCCACCTGTTCCTTATCCGGTTTACAATGCACAAGCAAATTACTACCAACCTAGAGCACATGCACCTAATCAATATCCTCGTCAGCCAAATTCTCAAGCACCCCAGAATTACCAACCTCGTCCTCCTATTCGTCCCAATGTGCAAGGGTTTAATCAGAATTACAAAAGGAGAGCAACCAAAACCTATACTCCTCTAGCCGAGTCATATGGCCAGCTTTTTGAGAGATTAAGGAATGCGGGAGTTGTGCAGCCTATCCCTGATAATACCCCAAACCCTCCTCCAAAATGGTATGATGCAAATAAACACTGTGCTTATCACTCAGGGGCAGCCGGCCATGATATTGAAAGATGTTATACTTTCAAAGACAAGGTCGATGGTTTAATCAAAGCAGGCACCATTCAACTCACCGGCTCTCAGCCAAATGTGCATGATAATCCTCTTCCCAATCATGGTAACAATGCAGTTAATGTGATTTCTCTTGAGGAAGAGCCAAATCTGAAGGGCACCATAGTCTCTATTTATGATGTAAAGGTTGATAATATTGCTTCTAAGGTACCTAAGCAAGCACTAACTCTATTGCCAAAGAATGGGGGAACTTTTGGCCTAGGTGGCAACCCTGCTGAAGGAAAGATGGAAAATGTTGAGTCTAAGAAGAAGCCGACTAGTGTCATACTACAGCCTCTTCTACCATTGAACCAGTCATTTGTCCAAGCACCAGAAATGACCATGAAGAATCTGATTGAAGGTGTTGGCAGCCTATTCTTGAATGATGGATTGAAATACAGAGCAACTACTGAAGATTCTGAGAAAGAGCCACATAGACAGAATGCTGAACCAAGTGATGTGATGGCTAATTGGACTTGTGGTCCAAAAGGGACTTGATGAGTGAACTCGCTGTTTTTGGCATCACGGTCAGCTTGAGGCCCTGAACTGTGTTTTGCACTTTGTTTATGTTTATGTCTTTCAAATAACTCTTTTAAATCCTGCATGTTTACTTTTATGTTGTATGCCTCCCTAAATTAGGTTTTGAATAAACAAATGCACTGCATTCCTACCTTATTATTTTGCTATACTTTAATTATTTATGTGCTTTATTATTTGCTTCTGATTAATATACTTACTACTGTTTCAAATTAAAATTAACAAAACCTGCTTGAACTTTGCTTGTGATCTATAACGAAACAACTGAACGATTTAAGGATGATGCACTGGAAAGTTACTTTTTGCACTCTTTGGATATTACAGTACCGTTAGAACTTCAAACTGGGACAGCTTTATTTGCCGGCAATTGGAGCCGAAGCGGTTTGTCTATACAAATGGAAGTCCTTTATTTGAGAAACTATTCAAGAAGATAAGTTGGAAGATGTTGAATGCGCAAAGAGAAGATTTGAATAGTTTACTTCAAACCGGGGCAATTGGTGTTGAAGAAGCTCTTTCCTAATTAAGAAGAAGCAACGGGAAAATTTGCGCCAAGTTGGCAATGTCATTATGTGGAAGAACACTAATCCTGGCAGATATTTATAATCAAGTTTGGCCAAAGGTAATCAACGCAGATGCCGTCAAAAGATACTATGTCTGAAGCAACCGCAAGTTAGCATTGGTTTGGATGTAATCTTTGATGTAATGCGAACTACGCGTAACCTGATTCCCGAGGCGGGATACATAGGCAAATCATATAGAGTTCGGTTGCACTAGCACAGGAATCCCCTATTTCCTCTTTTATGTATTTTTGAACTACTTCTGACCTGATTCCTGGAATGGCAACAGGATAAGTAGGCAATCCTTATCGTATTCGGTCAAAATATTGTAATACCTTAAACTTGTTTATCTTTTATAATGTAATTCCGAACTATGCCTCTGGGCAGATGTGTATGTTTTTCAATTCGGATGCGGTTTCGTATTTAGATTGCCATACTTCCCCAAAAATCTTTAAGTAAGTAGAACTACGCACAGTCTGATTCCCGTGGAGGGATACGTAGGCACTCTTAACGGGCTCGACTCTATAATATTAAAATTTTTAGTTTCCCCTAAAGCAAGCAATTGGAGCAAATTTTGCAAGACGAATTGAAGATATGGAAGATAGAAACCGGGGCAAATTTTGCAAAAGAGAGTTCGAAGGCATAAAGATTATAACTGGGGCAGATTTTTGCAAAATCGGTATGGCTTATCAAAGGATTAAGTGGCAAAGTTCTAAAAGTATTCAAGATTAGCATAAGTTGCAAAGACAAAGGACGTTCAGTTTGTTTCAAGATATGTCATGAGTTTGAGTTAAAGCAGAAATTTTTAAATACATTATAACTTCGGTTGCATATCAATGATTATTTGTTTAATATTTTATCAAATTACTTTACTTTGCCTCTATCTTGAAATATTATGCAATATTGAGTTCATAAGTCAAGCATCTGAGTATAATTTGCAAGCCCAAGTCTAAAGAAGAACGAGGGTTCAATAGCGTGGCGACTCCGCTGGGGAGGGAGGGAGCCGCCCGGAGGCCGCTCCTCGAGTTGTTAAACAAGTTCGCGATAAGTTCAAAGTTAACTGTCAACTACTGTCATCAATAGAATAGACCTTAACAAGTTTAAAGTTAACTGTCAACTACTGTCATTAACTACTAGTTCAACATTCACCTTATACAAAACCACGAACCAATACTGGAGTCAAACATTATCTGCTCCAATATTCTCTGCAGGAAATAGAACATTCAAACTTGCAAGCACTTCATTCACAGCAACATCAGCTTCATCCACCTGCAATGCTGCTTGTGTCTCTCGATTTTCTTCAACAATCTCTTCGTTTCTGGCTTCTTCAACAATCTCTGCATTGTCTCCATCCACTGCTTCATTTTTTCCTTCTTCAACTGCAACATCTTTCTTATTCAGCTCTCCAGACATCTCTTCATCTGCTCCATCAACTTGAGCTTCATTTCTGGCTTCTTCTTCAACTGCAGCATCTGCAGTCCTCTCTTCATCTGCTCCATCAACTTGAGCATCATGGAAAACCTCTTCTTCTTCATCGACTGCAGCATTTTTTCCTCTCACCTCTTCATCCTTCTCTTCATCATTATTCCCTTCATTCACTACAACTAAAAGGATATACTTAGAAACAGACAAAATTAATCAAATTATCATTAAAATGAATATAGATATCTTTCTTTTTTCTCTTGACAATCTTCCTTTGCTTGAACAACTTCCTCTTCATCAAGTTCCTGGACTTTGTTTTCCTTTCCCTGTTCACCTTTTTCTCTTTCAACAACTTCAAAATCTCCTCACTCACCTCCAGCATTCTTGACAGCGCACCTTGCACATGCCCACAGTGCCTGCAAGTTCCCCTGCTACCACCATCAACGCCATCACCAGCACCAGCACCAGCATCATCACCATCATCAACATCATCACTCCTATCTTCCTGGCTTTCACTTCTGTGCATTTCATCAGCATACTCCTCCACAATGTACTTAATGCCAGTGACCCCCTCCAGCATAGCCCTTACCCTGTCCAGTGGGTCCTCGACCTCATCAGCATGAGGAGAGATAAATTTTTTGCAACCCTTCACTTCTTGCACTGTTTGGATCAAGAAAGGGTGCAAAATCTGTCATCAAATGATAAAATAATTAATAAATTAATTAATCATTAAATGATAAAATAATTAATAAATTGAATTAGCACATTCCTGTCTAGCTCCTTGATGGCCTGCATCAACATCTCCCAATCCTTGGGATTGGCAAGGGGGACTGTTCAGATTTGCCAGCATTACAGCCAACCAAGGGCATAGCCTCATATATCCATGCCTGTCATGAATGCCACAGTCACATTACTTAAGTTTTCACACAATCATTCTTAATAAAACTGGAAAATAATATAACAATACTTACAAGGAAGGCCCATGGGAATCCAAACAGTGCATAGCCGGCAGTTTTTCCCTCTACATGTTGTCGATGGGTCTTTGCAAAATCCACTTTATTGTAGAGGTAGTCCACTATCAAGTCATAGCAAAGCCTACCCCAGAGGTACTTGCTGAAAAAGTCTAGGTTATCCACACATTGGATCCACCATTTCTCAACATTTTTTATTTTGTCCCTGGCCATCAGAACAGTATGGAGGAACCACAGAAGAGTCAACTTTAGCTTCTCTTCCTTAGAGAACTGTTTCAGCTCCATCAAGTACAGCATATTTTCTGCCCTCACTTCCCCACCACCACAGACCTTCTCCAGAAATCCTTCACCACTTGCCAAGAACTTGGCCTTCAATTTGGTATCTGGCTCTTGACAACAGTTTAAGCCAGTCATCAAGTAGAACTCCCTCAAGCCAAAACAGACTGGCTTACCATCTATCAAGAACCATATCTCATGTTTTTTCTTGGACTGCCTAATAGTTCTCAAAAGCACTGAGTGCACCAGCTGACCATTGAAGGTCCAACTCTCAGATAGGCTTAAGAAATCCCCAAAAACTGATCTCCTAAACATCTTTTCAAGCCCCAATTTTGCCAACTTGGTCTTGAAGTCATAAAACTTTTTCACTAAAGATCTCACAGAGATCTTTGCATTAAATGATTCAAACCTTGAAAACATTTTGAACCTAAAGCTACTGACATCAATGTCAATCACCTTCTTTGAAATACTCAATCTGTCAAGAGGATGCACATCCTCTTCATCATCTTCACCCCCTTCTTCCTCATCTCCCTCTTTGTTTTTTTCCCCAGCACTAGCATTATCCCTATCAACCTCTTTATCAACTCCATCATCCCTTGCACCAGCCTGATCCTCCTCTCCATCCCCTGCACCAGCACTCTTCCTACTTACCTCTCCAGAATCATCCTCATCCTCATCATCATCAATAACAACAGTCTTTCCTTTTCTTTTTGCTGCAGCAGCACCACTACCAACTCCATCTTCAGCCTCAAACTCATCTTGAAATCTGTCTATCTGATCAAAGGTATCAGCCGATGCTCCTTTTGAACTCAGGTACTCTGAGTTGTCACCCACCTCTGTTTGACCTCGACCAACATCTTTATCGGTGGCTGTCTCATCACTATCATCATGTTCCTCCACCCTTCTTTTTTACATTTGACAAAATCTTTGGGGATGTTCGCATGCACCCAAGCTTCTTCGCTGATTTACGCATGGGCCACCTACGCGTACGTATATATTTTTCCTTAGCTCTATTATTTTCTAAAAGCTCCGCTCTACGCTCTTCCTAAGTTCATGGACCTTTTCCTTTCGGAACGGCGTGCTTTACCTTAGGCATTTAAACACCTACACAAACCATATTTTTACTACGAAAGTTAAAGAGAAAACTCCCAAAAATTACACCTACACAAACCACATTTTTACTACGAAAGTTAAAGAAAAAACCTCCAAAAATTAAACCGAAATCCCAAATCAAAAATTGCGTATAAAACGGTAAAATAACAAAACCCATTATTCGAAATCTCTATGTAAAGATGCAAAATAGCCATTAATCGAAGAAAATACCGTAGTTAAATTTCAAATAAAAACTCTAACAAAATCGAGTGCGTACCTGTTTATGCTCTTGGTCGATAATGTGCTTTAAACCCACAGAGATCCTTTAAATAACTGAAACGGAACACTCACAGCAGTTACGAAGTCGTGCAGGCAGTTGATAGAGAGAAAATAGGAGAAGTTGAGAGAGAAAATTTGAACGGCACAATGTAGTGTATGATCAACCAAATAGAGTAGATGTAGTATCCGTTATGTTTTAAATTACCTGGGTACTTTTTTTTTATTTGAAAGAGTTCACAAGTTTTTTATGTTTTGCACCCTAACGAATTATTATTTTGCACCCACAAGTTTTTAAAAATACTAATCCAGCCCTTGGTCCCCACTTAAACCCACTTAAGTTTTTCTCTCTCCAAAAATAAGTCAAAAAGAAATGGAAAGATTAAACTTTTTAATCAACACTTTGAGAGGGTCTTTTAGCTAATTCTTCTCAAGTTAGTAGGGATTAAAGTTATACCGTCAGATAGATGCATAAGGTGTTGATACTCTTTCTCTCTCCAGTTCCTTTTCTCAGTTTTTTTTTTAAAGAAAACAACTTTAGTACTTTCAAGCTAAATGATTTACTTCTTCGTTTCAATTTTATGTGATGACATTTCATTTGCTATGGAATTAAAGATATCAATTTGATATGACTTTAAATGGGCGATTATAAAAGCGAATACTAACGTACTACTGGAAAGTTTGATGAAAACAATATCACATTAAATTTTAAAGTTGGAATAGTATGAGGGGTATTTGTTTTTATTAAAATTAAGATATCTGAATCTAAATACACATCTGAAAATTTAGATATTGTCTCTAGATTTGAATACTGAATGATTAAGCTTGTTTGATTTGCGACATCTGAATGTGTATATATTATCTGTATAAAATATAATAATAAATATAATTCAAATAAAAAATATTAATTATATACAAGTATTAGATAAAAAATTAATTTAAACAAAACAAAATCATTATTTGATAAAATTTGAAATGTCTTACCATAGATATGAAAATTTTATCTTTGATAAAAATCTTAAACTATTACTTCAAATTATCAATCACCGTTTAAGAATTTGTAGTATGTGTTCCGAGAGAAAACCTTCTTAAACACAAACTGAAACTTTCAATTCACAAGCAAATTACTGTGCAAAGAGGCAACAAAAGTGTTCAAACTAAAACTAAACTGAGCAACTCTTCTCTGTTATGAATTTAACCATTTCCAGCAAAACCCATCATTTTTACAAAACGACTCATACTATATTTTGTTGTCCTTCATTCAAAACCCACCGCTTTTACCACCTCTTTCTTCTATCTTACACTCAAATAATATATCAAAATGGGAGCCGTAAATTATCACTAAAAAATAGAGTCAAGTTCGAAAATCCTGATTCGACTATTCCCAGAAAAGACTTTGGGAAATTATAAGTACAAGAGAAAAAGATTGCTGGCGGTTGATTATGAGAGAGAATGAGAGGATTTGTTCTAAAGAAACGTGGTACATGAATTTGCGGAACAAAAATAAAAATTTGGTACTCCAGTATTTTAGAATCTGTACAGTATTAAGTCTTAAGTATTTGTGAGAGATCTGATTTAGGCAGAGGTGTTCAGGTGTATTAAGAAGTTTTTCTTCTAAAAAAACAAATGTACAAAATCTGAATCATCTAGATTCAGACACCCATTAAATGCAAACAAATAAGGCCTGAATCTGAACTCTTGAAAATTGTATCGAAATGGAAATAGTCTCAAACATTTTGGGACGTTAAATTTGAACATGAAAGTTAAAGAGTATCATGGCAGAGCCTTGATAGTAGCGATAAGCTTAGCTAGTGGAGGTTCTTTCTGAAGTATCACTCCTTTAAAAGGAGGGGCGTCTGACAAACCATTTACTTACTATCGGGCGAGATGTAAGCCCCAGATATGGGGTGTAAGTCCGTGGATCTTATTTTTAATTAATTTTAATTAATAAAATAGCATAATGATCCCAAAAAATATCGAATATACATTACAAAAATTTAAGAAAATTAAAATGACTAAACAAGCTTATAACAACAAAAAGCTAACATACTTACAAGTATTTAAAAATTGAATAATATTACCATTTTAATGAGTTATAAATAAACTATAAGGCCTTAATTAAATTTCAAACAATTAAAAATCATAATTTGTGAAAAATAAAAGTGAATAGTAGATAAATAAAATTACTACTATAATTTAAAAAATTAATTCGTCATGGATAAATATAAAATTGCTTCCAAATTACAAAACAATTGAAGCCTAATAATTTTGAGAAACAGGAATAAGACAAGAATACAAGTATTGTATGATGATATATAACTGGACTATATATTTTCGAATTGAATATACAAATGATATTCACCCTCGTGATTAAGGTTGACTAACGGCCCGGTCAGGTCCGGGACCCGTACCGGCCGGAACCGGGCAAAAAAAATTCAAAACCGGCTATAAACCGGCCTACCGATCCGGTCTCATCCGGTTAAAAAATTGGTGCCGGATCGGGACGGGTACCGGCGACCGTTAAGCCTGTCGGTCCGGACCGGTCCGGTTTAACGGTTTTTTTTATTTTTTTTATTTTTTTTTAGGCAAATAAAGTTGAAAATTGAAAAACTTAACAATTTATGTAAATACCATTTGTAATAATTATGTAAATTATATTTTTTTTAATGAAACAAAATAATTATGTAAATTATATTTTTAAATTCATTAATGTAAAGTAAATAAATAAACACTAAACAAACGTTGATTGGAAAAGAAATACATACAATTTATTGAAAATTCGGGAAATACATAATTCAAATGACAAAAACAAACTAGAAATATAAAATTACAAAGATACTAAATAAACTAGAAATTCGAAAGTACATAATTGAAATGACATAGAAAATTTCTTAACCATTTCTTCAATTATTACGCAGATATATGCCCCCCTCCCCCCCCCCCCCCCCCACGACGATTCCATTCGTAATTATGTTGTTTTTCTAAGTGTTGTATAAGTTTATGGGTTCCACCCACTAAGCTCCACTCTCTTGCACAAATTCTACATTTAGCTTTGTGATCTTCTCTATTATACTCCATAAATTCCCAAATTTCAGAGCGACATCTTCGTTCAGGACGTTGTGGAGCAGCAGGAACAGAGGGAGCAGCGGGATTAGCGGAAGCTTGATTTCCAGCCATTATAATTTATAATTGTTTGGACTTTGGAAGAAATTTAGAAAATAGCCTTTGAGAGTAATTTGAGAGATAAATTGATAGAAAGTGCTAAATTGTGTGATATAATGATGAAATAATAGGGTATATATAAATAAAAATAGGTTGGGGGAGTATGGAGGGCGTTTGGGGGGGGGGGGGGGTGATAGGCAAATATAACCATTTTTGGCCGTTGGCCAACGACTATATTTGAAAGAGAGCCGTTGGCCAAAACTGCCAGTCCGGTCCGGCAGTCGGCCAAATATATATAATTTTTTTTTTTTGTTTTTTCTTTGTGTTTTATTTAAAGTGGTGGATAATTTGAAAAATATTACAACAAAATATTATCAAGTTTTTACTTCTACATATGTTTGTAATGTTTAGTTTATTTCAATGTTTAAAGTTTAAACTTAGAATTAAAAAAGTTGTAGTATTTTTTTAAACTTTGAAATTTGAAGTGGTGATTCAAAGTTCAAATTTTTGTATTAATTTGTTAAGTTCAAAATTCAAACTTTGAATTAATTTTAGAAAAATCAAATTTGAACTAATTTACAAACTAGTGATTAATTGTGGTATTTTTGCGCAAACTATAAATTAAAAATAAAAAGTATGAAGACAATAGTTGTGATTGAATTCCAAGACTTGGAGCAATTTTATTGAATTGTTTTAGACATAAGTAGTGCAACACATACTATAATAGCTAAACTTCAAACTTGTAATTTCAAAATTCTTATTTAGAAAATTACATTCTTTTAAACATATTAGCTAGTTTCTTGAGTATAGTTGTAGGCTTTTCTGTAGGAACTGGCCGTTGTTGTTCTTGTTCATCATCTCCTTCTTCTTCTTCTTCTTCTTCTTCTTCTTCTTCTTCTTCTTTTTCTTTTTCTTCTTCTTCATTGCCGGTTTGACTCCCTTCACTTGTTCTGTCGCTCAAAATTTGATCGAGATATGCTTTGCCTTTTTCCTTAGTAAGTTCTGGTAGACCAAAGTTTCTTCGCTCTGCTCTGATCCAATCCCTGAATAAAACTCCTGTCTCCATTGCCTCCTCCTTCAAAGAATATCTGTGATCTCCAATTTGAAATCTTCCTTGGCTAAAAGCGCTTTCCGATGCAACTGATGAAGCTTGAATTGTTAATATATCCCGGGCCATTTTTGAAAGAATTGGAAATTGCGATTCTTGATTCTTCCAATAATCCAACAAATGATGAGTTCCAAAGTTGTTAAATTTCTTTGGATATTGAATTAAATACACTTGGAACTCGCTGTATTCCTCCCCGTACTCGTCCTGTTCTGAAAGCAACTTTTCGTCAAGTCCCCCAAAAGTGCTCATCCCTGCCTGTGAAGAACTTTGCCCGGTGGATTGTATTGGTTCCGTTAGCAATAGCCTCTTCTACACTTGGATACCCATTAGTAGCAATTTCAATAGGAGTAATTTCTGAATTTCCATATATTTCTCTAACAAGTCGTTCAGTTAACTTAATTTTAAAAGCAGGATGCAACACAGAAGCAATGTAAAAAAGAGGAGGAATCGGAAAAAAGTATTTTCTAAATTTTTCAATCATTCTCTCTACAGCCGGTTTGTAAATTTCATATTGCTTATATAATTTCAATAATTCTGAATATTCCAGCTATATAAACATGGTAGGAGTAGTTGGATAATATTGACCGGAAAATTCTAAAGTAGCGTGATAAAATTTTTGTAAAAACTGAAGAAGATGTTGAACAAGTTGTCAATCCTCATCTTTAAGGTGATAGATTTTCATAAAATGTTTAATATACATTTGAGAAATAGGCACTCTATATTCATAAGTGACTTTCAATGCATCATATAAAGTGTTCCACCTAGTACAAACTTCCTTTGGGACTATCCTAATTGGCATTCCTAATTCTACACATTTTCTTTCCCATTCTCGTCTTCTTTCTTGGTTTTTATTTCTAAAAATATAAGTAATAGCTATTTGCACCTTTTTGATAATGTCGTTAAACAAGTCAAGACCATCTTTTACTACTAAGTTGTAAATATGACATGCACACCTAACATGAAAAAATTTCGCAAAAGGGGGGGGTTCAAAATAGGTATCAAGTTCCTAAGTGCGTCTGTGTTGTTTGTAGCATTATCTACCGTAATACTAAAAATTTTGTTAGTTAAACAGTACGTACGACAAATTGATGAAACTTTATTACAAATATAATTTCCCGTGTGTGGTTCATCAACAACTTTATAAGCAATAATACGTTTTTGAAATACCAAATCAGGATCTATCCGGTGAACAGTAACAGTAATATAATCACATTCATTAGTAGAACGACCCATATCCGTAGTAAGACATACTCTAGTGTCAAAGTTATCAAACATATATCGCAAATAATCCTGATATTCGTTCTTAAATTTAATAATATCATTTTTAACAGTAGTTCTTGGAAAACCTTTAAAAGAGGGATTATATATAGACTGAACATAACGAACAAAACCAGTAGAAGAAGGAAAACTATAAGGTAAACCCTCGAGGGAAACTAGTTTAGCAATAGCTTCCCTATCCTTTTGTTTATTATAAGCAAGAAGCCCTCCTGTTGTTTGGTTAATTCTTATTTGGGTACCCGAAGATTCATCATGCGCTACTCCCCCATGTTCGGTCCCTAAATATATACCACCCGCCCGCATTGACCATTCTTTAGGATGTTTCTTTTGTAAGTGGGCCCTAAGTTTACCCGTCCCACCCTCATTACCCCCAGTTTTAAAAACTCACACTTTTTCACAAATACCACACATGGTCGTCTGCAATTCAACATTCTTTTTTGCAAATTTCCACACCTCAGATCTTTCCTTACGTTTAACCGGTATTCTAGTAGGAGGTACAGGAGGCAAGTCAGACTGAATTTTGGGTGGACTAGCTTGAAATTCAGGTGTTTCTTCTAAATTAACCCCCCGCTTTGATTCCCATATTGTGTTTCTAACATTTCGTGATCAAGTATATTATCAGAGCTAACATTATGATAATATTGAGAATCATCTATGTGGGTGAACTGACTAGAACTACCAGCAATTTCTTTACCCCTATTTCCTCTACGACCACGTGCCCGCCCCCCACCACTAGTTCCAATTGAACCTCTTTGAGACATAATAATAGCAAATAAAATAAATATATGACAAAAAAATAATAAAAGAGTAGAAGTAGGAACGACCAACCAAATATAACCGTATAATTGAGGTGAAGTTGAAACTTGAGCAAACTTCACCAAATAGCCAAATATAACTTTGATAGCAACTCCAATTAGAACTTGATAAAGTAGCCAAATTATAAACTTTTAACAAATAGCCAAAGTAGAATATAGCAATATTGTAGAAAATTTGAGTGAATTAGAGAGAATTGGAAGATTTGTGTGAAAAATATGATGAAATAATGGGGTATTTATAGGAAAAAAATAGTTAGGGGTGGTTATGGGGTGGTAGAGGGGTCAAAATGGCCGTTTTTGGCCGTTGGACAACGGCTAGGGGGTCAAAAGAGCCGTTGCCAACGGCTAGAAACGGCTAGAAAAATCTGACTTTTTTTTTGGACCGGTCCGGCCGGTTCCAGTCCATTTTTATACCGGTCCATCCGGTTTTTTTGGTCCAAACCGTGTCGGAACCGGGCTCGGAGTCCGTTAAGGAGTTAATGGTCTGGTCTCAACCGGTCCGAGCCGGTTTCCGGCCCGGTCCGGTTGAAACCGGACCGTTAGCCACCCTTACTCGTGATATTCTCAATTATAATCACTTTGTTGTTGTGTTTATGTATCTTCCACTCTTTCTCAATTATTATAGATGATTATAACTTGTATAATTCATTTTTAAAGAAAATTGTGGATGAACAATCTTAATTAGAGAATCGGACAATGGTTTATATAGGTTTTATTAGGCGAGCCCCGAGTGTTGAGCATTACGCATGTTCTGGGCGCATAGCCGGGCGTTTGAAGCGTAAGCCTCATGGATATAAGCCTCACCTATAAGCCTTAGGGAGTTTTGCAAGTGTCCCGCCTCGGGGCGAGCCAAAATAGCCTTTTAAAACAGAGCTCTGAACTGATGCTGGATTAACTAATAAATGTAGTTTAAACTCAACAACTGATTCAAGTTAGATGCATAGTTATGCTAGTGTTAGTTCAAAACAAGTGATTTAAATTTGATCGTCATGAAATGTTATAAAGGCTCAACTCCTGGATCGGATCGCAGCAATTGCTTTTGATGTAGTTTTATTTTTCCTATCACTTCTATACAGGGGATTTTCCTACTAATCACTTATAAATTATTAATTTATCCAATATAATATAGAACTTTCCCAAATTTGTACCTGCAAATCTTTCTTCGTTTTAACTTATGAGAGTCTTCTCATAGTTCCTAAACATTTTTCGAAGACATTGGGAGTGTTATGTTGTAAAATTTGTGTGAAAGCTCGTTGTTGCTTGGCATGTGAATTCTCCTCTGATTGCGACTGTTTGATTTATAGTCTCAGTGAAGTACTACTTCCTTTTCTTTCTGAAGTTTTTAGCTCAATATATTTGTCGTTGTGCATGTCGGAAACAAGAATGCACTTTCACATATGGCACGTAGATCCTCACATAGAATAATTAAATATATCAGTTGCCTGAATATGTTAAGGTAACACAGTGAGATCTTTATAAACATTCTTGGTAAGATAGTTTCTCGATTTAGTTTACGTTGATATATTTTTAAGTGCGTAAACGTGAGACATTAGTCGGATAAACGAGAGACGTTAGTCGGATATCAAGAAATAGGTTTCCAGCCAGAGCAAGAGTTGAACTTCACTGTTGAAAAGCTCGAGTTGCTTACCGTCTGTCTCAAAACAGATTTCGGACCACAAACAAGAATCAAAATATCTGTTTTTATGTGTTAAAACTTCTATGGTATTCTTGTTTCCCTGGCCCTTGGTTTCGTTGCTTTTAGATGCAACGGAGAAAAGAAAGAGATGACCTTTTTAAAGGTTATGCTTATTTTATAATTTCCTGATTTTTTATGATTTCCTGTTACCCTTCCCCCTCCAAATAAATAGGACAACAAATGGGTGAAGGAATATTAATCAAGAACTTCCTCTGTGTAAAGAGGCGTGTATGGGATTTGGAAGATTAACTCGGAAGAAATGGGAGGGTAAAGGCCATTACGAAACAAGCTAGCAGGAAGTAAAAGCAACATTGTTGACATCTCAATCTAGAGACATTATTGTGTAGCAGCAGCGTAGCAGCAGCAGAGGATTTGGATTTGTATGAGCTTGTGGCTTGTACATTCCGTTGGCGATTCTGAAATAAGAGAGAGCTTTCTCAAACATTGAATTGAAACAAGAATACTCCACAAATCTGCAGACAGCTTTCAAATATTTAGGGGATAAAGAGGGAGTTTTAATTGTTTGCTGCCGTAGATTATTTGCAAAATGCATCTCACGACATAGGCATCCTGATAAGCGCATAGAAGGCTGCAGTTGTAAAAGGTATTACGAATACCATCTATTTAAGAGCTCCAAGAGTAGAGATGCTGCAGAATCCTTGGCTTTCTTCACACTCGGCATAGGTTCCCCAATACATTCATCTATCCATCCTTTGTCTGTAGTATTTACGCGTACAGCATATGTAAACCTCTTTGCATGTGCTGGACCACCCTCGTGCACACATCTAAAAATATTATAGCAAATTGTTGATTCAGTAAGCAATTCAAAGTGAGGATACAGACACCTTTTTCACAGCAATACCACAGCATTTGTATAACATGTAGGTAGAAAATTAGGTTGTAAAAACTCTTCTTACCGATACAGTGGCATGGGCCAATTTCTGCGTAAGCATATATCGTTCAATGTCTGTCTAGTAAAACTCGGGTTTCCATTCTTCTTCTTCTTCCCTTCCTCAGCCTTCTTAGCTTCAGCTTCAGCTTCCTCCCTTTCTTTCAACACAACAAGGGCATTCCTGGCAGCCAACTTCTGTGCCATTTTCTTTTGAGGATTCTGAGCCATTGCAACCTCAACACCATCTACATACACTTCAACTGTAGCTATATTCCCACTTCGCGTTGCTTTGTACTCTAAGCCTTGAGCTTGTTGTTGACAACGTTCTTGAAGTTCTCGCACGGGATGCATTGGCAGTGTTTCGGGTGTGACCATTGGATGTAACAGTGGTTGGAAAACCTGAGAAAATTTCACGAAGCTAGTGAGCAAAACATTTCAACCTAAATTCATTTTCCAAAAACTGGATAGCTGGACAACGTTGTTTTATTTATTAGAAGGCAGTTGAAACTAACCTTCCATACAGCAGCAGTGTTACACCCACTGTCAAGAAAAATAGCTCCAGCGATTGATTCAAAAATATCACCAAGAACTTTAGGAGCTTTGCAATCCCCTAAACCAAAGGAGTTAAAACCGGGTTTCGATAGTTCATTTTTAGTCTCACTCACAAAGTCACGAATCTGGACAAAATGGAAGGTAAAAAGAATGCATTGGTAAATATTTCTTTGCAAAGTGAGAAAGCTCAATAGCCCAGATGAAAATTATAACACAAAGTGGAAGAGAAGTTAAAGTACCTGCTTTTCTAGAGCACTGGATCCATGACGAAGATGTAAATGAAGGCTGTGTTTGACAGCAACACGTGCAAAATTCTCATTGTTCACAGCTGCAGCTCGCAAGTCAGTCAATCGGCCTGGGGGCAGATCTGTGTATGTAAAGAACAAGTGCCTCGTGATGAGATGGTCTAATACTGCATCACCCACAAACTCCAGCCTTTGATAACAGGAGACCCCAGAAGATGGACGCGAAGCATGAGTAATTGCTTCTAGCAGTAGGCCTTTATCATTGAATGTGATGTTCAATGCACCTTGTAAGGCATCAAAGTCAACACTTCTGAGTACATTCTCGGGAACGCTATAAGGCCTAATAGAGTACTCAGTCTCTTTGATATTGAAATCAACCTCGATACCTATCCATTTCATGAAGTGGTTTGCAGCACACTTTCCACCCTCAACATAATACACTCCAATCAGTGCTTCCACAACATCAGCCATCGTCTTGCTAGAGAGTACACGATAAGAACCTGAATCAGTATCAAGCTCACCTTCTTCCATTTCCTCATCTTCAAACTCATCACCAGCAAGAGCCTTTGCTGCTACAGTCCCATTTTCTGTTGTTCCATGATCAAATATGGATAATTCTTCTTCATTGGTGTCTTCGTCATATACAGGTAACACCCCTGGAGCAGCCCATCTAGATGGAGAAAACCGATCTGCTTGGATGTATGACTGGATTCCCTTATTCAAGGCAAATTGGTACAATACCATGTTGCTTACCATTTGCTGTCTCATCCTAGTGAGTTGACCTTCATGCTTCTGGGGATACTTGAGGAAAAGAAACCGACTAACAACCCATTTCAGATATGCATCTCCAAGAAGCTCTGCTCTTTCATAGCAGAAAGTCTCCTGGCATGAAGCAGCGGTTAATGCTTCCAAGATCTGCAAGAGAAAAAGGCTTAGACAAACAACAACAAGAAGAGAAAAAGGCTTAGAAATAGGCTTAGACATCGAATGAAATTGTAAGACAGCCTCCAGAAAACAATCATAGGTTATTTACCTTCAGTGCTGGGACAGGGTAACTAATCAAATCCTTAAGCTGAACAGCAAGCAGCATGCTCTCTATCCTCCTCATGATTGAGGGCAATCTCTGAGCTCCCCGAATTAGGGATCCAGGAAGTGGGTGTAAAAGACACAGCTCAGGAGGGAGGAAAACATAATACGTTTTGTCAGTTGCCTCTTCAAGTTCACCCTCGTGTTCTACAAAAATAAATTACAAACTTACACTCAAGAATGAACAAGAGACGAACTTAGTCAAAATAATAACCCTGGAAAGTGTAAGCATACCATCAGAATGTTCAAATCGTGGTGACAGGAAGTTCTTGCAATATGAAACACCGCGGCCTCTTATTAGAGGTTGTTTCTTATAGACCAAATCAACTCCATACCTGCATAAAGTTGGACTGGATAGCCAAATGCACCAAGGTTGTACTTGAGAACAGTTTTTTCGAACAAAAGAGCTTCCCAAATCTAGGACTTCAAAATAGTGGATAAGGGAAAACGTATAGGCTAGTTGAAAACCCAACTCATCTCATCCTTAAAATTAATTTAGCCTTCAAAATGAGAACTCTTTTATTCTTCAAGTACAACCAAGGTGCACTGGAACCACCCAATCCTTGCAAATAATTGAGCATTTGTCAGAAGCAGCAATAAAGAAATGGTTTAAACTTTAAGGACAGAGAAAGCAGAGACAGAGGAGACAATATGATCTTGGTGGCAACGTACTTTTGCTTATAATATGCAGCATAACTGCTGTACTCAAGAGGACCGAGGTAACCTTCTTTCCTAGGAAATGAGTTCTCTGCAGTCATATCATTGCGAATGCAATCAACATAAAATCTCTTTCCAGAGTGAGCTGCTGTGACAATTCTTCCTACAAGATATTCTGCTCTAAGACAACAGTCGGCCATCATTATCTCATCTTTACTCGAATCAACTTCAACCATATCAAGGCTACTCCGATTAGGAACCAATCCAGATGCTTTGACCACATCAAAGTGTGCAATAGCACCTCTAACACCATATGTTGGATGAGACTTCAGTCCAAAGGCCATACCATGTCGCAATTTAGCAAAGCCATACTCCCTTCGGTCTCCACCAAGAGCACGCTCATTGGTGCCAAGATGTACATCTGGACGAGCTCTCTGAAGAGGATTGCTCCATACATCAGGTTTAGAAATTTCCTTAATAAGATCCCAGTTGATATCTTTTATGGGATTTCCAGCTTCATCACCACTCACAGGTGCAAATAAATATGCCTTTGCAGGGTCCCAAGGAGTGGTGGATGGCTCAACATCGACATCCAATACAATGCTCATCATTCTTACATGAAAGCTCTTAAGGGACGCCAACTGCCAATCAGCAGAAATTAGAAATTTGTTCAAGGTAGTTAAATGTAAGATTAATAGTTATTCATCACTACTTTAGTTAGTAAAAGGAAACTCAACCTGAGTCTCTGTAACGTCTATTGGCCCTCGGGAGACAAGAGTCGCCTTTGTTACTGCAGTCCGAGCAATAAATAAATCCATCGACATCGATAATACCTGTACACAATAAAAAGGGAAAACACCAAATGATTGTTGAGGGACAAATGTTAGCAGAATTTACATTTGAAAAATAGATGTTCATGTCTTAAAAAGTAAAAGAAACCTCTGCATCCAGTTCCTTGCCAAACAGTATTGCAAACTCTGACACATCAGTTAAGAACGGGTCCTTCGAGGTGCCAATATTCACAAATTTGATAGAATACATATAGAGGTGAAAGAACTTTGAGCTGTCACAAGGATCCTTCCCTGACAATATCCATTCACCCTTCAAAAGATAAAAGGGTTGCACATAAGTGTGTTGAGAATATTGAAAGACTAAGATCAAGCAAAATTTTATTCCCTAAACTTACTATAGCGGAACAATGTATAGAAACTCTTCCTTGTCATAACATAGTATAGATTACTATAAATAGCAGCATAAAGATTAGATATGTTCATAATAATAGTTTCTTTTACAAGCTCCCTGATTAGTGATTACTGCTACATCTATATTGACCCAGGTCTGACAAAAGAACACTGTTCACTCACTCTGCCTGCACAAGCCATGTCCGGGCTTTGAGAAAATGGAAGACAATATACATTGGGAGTCAGTTATATTGGCATCCCAAGGTGTCACTCAATTGCAAACAACTTATCCTAACGGCTCCTAGAGTTATTTTATAACACTAATCAAATTTGATTCTTTTTTTTATTTTTTGGATGAACTATAAATTTGATTCTCATGCATGTTCTAAGGAACAACTCAAATATAAATATCGTATTTTCTTTTTCTTTATTTAAACCCAGCCTCACTTGTAATATCATATTTTCTTAAAACACGAGAATAGTGTCTATGCTTCTCCTTTTTTTGATAAGGAGAACAGCATCTATGCTTCTTTAAATGAAAATGGCATCTATGCTTCATCATTTACTACTAATTTTTATCATTGCTCTCCATTTTTGGTGGTGAACAGAGTGGTATACCCTTTACGAAAAGCTGAGAAGAATCTGTAGAACGTCTACTGAAGCACGCAGAAGCTATTTCTCAAAGGAGAATTGTGAACAACAGAAGCCCTTAAATCAACAGGTAAGCGAGTGGAGAAACAATGTCTTTGACAATGGCAAAGGATGCCAAGAAATGGACTAGGGAGATGGCAAAGGATGCCAAGAAAATTGGATTACAGGCTTTTTTGCAAATCCTAGGCGCTCAGAAGGTTTATGCATTTCTCACATTTTGTATGCAGACGATACCTTATTTTTTGTGAAGCGAAGGAACAACAACTACTATTTTTAAGGTTGATTCTGACAATATTTGAGGCGGTCTCTGGTCTTCATATAAATTTTGCAAAAAGTTCCATTTTCCCTGTTAACAGTGTTCCTAACATTCAAGAACTTGCTGGCATATTACAGTGCAACATTGGCTCCCTTCCCACAAAATATCTGGGACTTCCCCTGGGAGAAAAACACAAACCAATTGCAATTTGGAATGAGGTTCTGGAGAAGATGGAGAAAAAGTTGTCAAACTGGAAGCGACAATACCTTTCGTTAGGTGGGACAGTTACTTTAATCAACAGTGTTCTTGACGCTCTTCCAACTTACACTATGTCCTTTTTTCCTGCTCCTACTTCAGTTCTAAAGCATATGGATAAACTTAGGAGAGAGTTTCTCTGGAATGGAAATAGACAGTCAAAATCTTTCTGCCTTGTCAATTGGAAAAATGTCACCATGGACAAAAAATGTGGAGGACTTGGCATAAAGAACCTCAAATGTCAGAATGAAAGTTTGTTGTCAAAATGGCATTGGAGGTTTAACAAGGAGGAAAATGCGCTTTGGAGAAGACTTCTAGTTGAAAAGTACTCCCTGGATGGTCCTTGGCACACCAAGGTTTCTCAAGCCTCTCATGGTTTTGGACTCTGGAAACAAATACAATCACTTTGGAGCAAATTTCAATCAAACATTACCTTACTGGTTGGAAGTGGTAGAAAGATTAGGTTTTAGGAAGATGCTTGGATAGGACACACCCCTTTGAAGGACCTTTTTCAGAATATTGACTGCACTTCATCACTTCACAATGCCCCAATTGCTGATTTTTTTACTGTCCAGGGATGGAATTTATTTCCTAGAAGAAACTTAAATGATTGGGAGATTGAAACATCTTGCTTACTGTTACAATCACTTAGTTCCATAGTCTTGGATCCTCACAAAGGTGACTCTATCTAGTGGAAACATAACTCAAGTGGAGCATTCTCTGTTAAGTCTTGCTACAAGTTATTCACAGCTTGCAATTCTACTTCCTGGCCTTGGAGGAAGATTTGGTATCACAAAGTTCCTTTAAAGATTTCTTGTTTCTCTTGGCTTGTGGCTAAAGAAGCATGTCTCACCCAAACAAACCTTCAGAGAAGAGGAATGCAACTTTGTAGCAGATGCCCTCTTTGTGAGGAGAACCCTGAAGACACCCCTCATCTTTTTTTGCATTGCAAAGCGTCATATCAGATATGGAGCATGTTTTTTGCTATATTGAGCTTGTCTTGGACAATGCCCCACTCCATTCTGGAATTTTGCATAGTTGGGAAAAAGGTGGTCTCAACAAAAAGGCTCGTAAGCTTTGGAACACTAATCCTATGGTTATATGGTGGACAATATGGTAGGAAAGGAACAATAGAATTTTTGAAGGCAAATACAGCAACATACTTAGCCTTAAGAATAGATGTATTTCTTTGTTAGCTTTTTGGTGCAATTTGACCTTAACGGATGATGTTCATTCCTTGTTAGATTTGATCGAGGCTTTGCATACTTTGTAATTATCTAACGCACAGTCTTCGTGCTGTTACATCATTTATAAAAGATTATCATTACCTATCAAAAAAAAAAAGAAACTTGTTATGTAAAAATATTTTTTTGGTTGAAGACTGCCTTGAGGCACTTGTTGAATTAAGAAATGTTCTCGCGCACATAAAGCACTCATAATATTTTCAGAAAAACTATTACTATCCATAATATATTTATCTTTTACACAAACTTTCTCTCCCAACATGAAAAAAACTACAAAACAGTTTATCAAAGAAAATGCAACTGAAAATACATTTTGCAAAATCATTTTTCAACCAATGTTTAAATAGTTTATAAAGCAATTATTCAGTTCCTAAACTTTCAACCATTTTTCCAACAAAACACCTTCAGCTCTGCAAAATACTATAGAAAAGGCTGGTATAGAAGAGTTCATTTGGGTGCAGTTTGTGGAGAAGTATCATGAAGGGTAAGAGAACTTCAGTGGCCATATTACTTTCAGGGTAGAACCGGAGGACATGGAGAAGAGTTTGTTTTTAGAATCATAAGTGGTGTGGGGAGGGATATTTTGAGGGTCTTCTTCCCTATTGTATTCAGTCTTTCGAGCCAGAAAGAGATGACTGTCCATCAGATTCGAAAGGTGCATGATGAAGAGTTTCCCTGGAGACTGGGAAATATGAGAGTTCCACTCTAAGTAGGAGCTTCTTTATAAGCAGATCATATCATCTTATAATACGGATTATTCATGGAGGTGGGGTTGAATAGGGATTGTATATTCACGGTCAAATTGTTCTATCAAAAATTGTTGGGTTCCCAGGGAACCAAGTGTGTGCTATTTTGCTTGGTTGGCTGCAAGGGGAGAAATCCTAATAGCGGAGAATTTGAGGAAGAACATTACTTATGTTAGCCGACGCTATAAGTGCAAATGTTCGGGCGAAGAAGTTGATCATCTTTTGGTGTATTGCAAGGTGGCATCAGACCTATGGAGGGTGGTATTGAGTTACTTCGGGTTGCAGTGGGCCATGCCTCGTAGTGTTAGAGATGTGCTACATAGTTGGGCTTGTAGAAGCAAAAGAAGAAAACGTAGGGCATGGGAGGTTACACCACTAGGCTCTTATATGGGTAGAATGGAGAGAGAGAAATAGGAGAGCGTCTGATGGTGTTGAAAATTATTTTGTACATTTGAGAAATAGTGTTTTATCTTTGATAGCTTTTTGGTGCACCCTTAAGATTCTTGTATGTATAGATGATTTGGTGTCTTTGATGTAGATTCTCTACCTTTTGGTATACCTCTTGTATATGAGAGCTTTTCCCAATGTCAATAAAATTATTTACCTTATCTGAAGAAAAAAAAAGGCTGGTAGAGATCACTTTTCTAGTGTTACTATTCAGAACGTAGCCACAATTTAAAATTAGTGCAACTATAACCACCTTTTCATTAGCGGACTACCGCAATACCCCTTTCTGTATCTAATTCTTGGCGGCTTAATTCCTCCTCAGGAAGAGCCTCTGAACAAACAGCAAATGCCTCTGATAAGCCCTCTACCAGCAAGAGAGAGGTAAAGGAAGCATCTTCTGTTTAGCGAATTCTACAAGTTCAAGTCTCTTTTTAAACACCAGCCAGTATTTTCCTGAACCAGTCTGTTCTTTATCATTCTTGTTATTAGTTGCAGATGCAAAGACCGACCAGTTCTCACTCCCTTCCCCCCACCCTCCACCCCATCTTTCTCTCTTCTTCACCTAGTTCAAGCTTAAAACCAGTAGCCTTAAGTTTAGGTGTGGCAGCTCAACATCAGGCCAACTGCCACACCTAAACTTCTGGACTGGTCTTAAGTTTGAACTCAACTGCCAAACTTCAGCTGTAGCATTTCAAACTTTTTGTAATTTGAATTACTATATGTCTGGAACCATCTGCTGCTAGAATGGCTGTGACAGTGGAGTTGTTCATGCCTTGCAAATGCTGTAGCAAAACTCCCTTTTTGCTTTTCAACATGGAATGGGTCCACAAGAGAAAAAATTGGTAAAATAGCATTTCCTCTTCTCCTGTTGTTTTCTAGGATCACGACAAGCTCATGAAGGCACCAGCTGGAAGATGCATAATTTTGGGGCAATATGATGAATTTCTTATCCAATTCAGACTTGCTATTTTCCTCTTTCGATGTCATGATCATCTCTGAATGTGCGAAGACCCACATCCACCAAGGCTCTATAGAGCTGATCAGAGAACGAATTGGAGTTAGGTTGGGACCCCTTTGCTTCCCAGGGATAAGGAACACATTGTTGTGCATTTAAAGATGGTCTAAAGTTGCACTATTTTTACATTGTGCATTTAAAGTAACCTCAAAAAAGTGGTTATTGGTGCAAATGCCCCAAATATACTCGAGTCCAAGACCATCAAATACTTTATCTTTGGGTTTCCATTCCCATGCTGGCAGTGGAATTTTCTTTTCTTCTTCAAACAAGAAAAGGGTACAGCAAAATAATGGATATTGAATATAAATCAGAGAACTAACCCTCAGAATATCAGCTACACCTTCTGGATAAAATTCCCTATGCCTAGAAGTTCCGGGTATCGGTTCACCTTCATCATCCTGTTCAACTTTCTCCGATTCCACTCCACTTCCCTTATCTGGCAACAGCATGTCCGTAAATGCCCCCATCTGATGGAGCTTCTTGCAAGCTTCCAAACAAACAGTCTGCATCACAAACTACTTTTAGTTGTCGGTAATATCAAAAGTTGTTAATTGAGAACAACAGGATACGCAGACCTGCTGGGCGAGGCGCATTGAGCTGCATACAGGGCCTTCAAGTTTCTCAAAAGGTGCATTGCAGGGGAGTTGAAGTCTGCATGAATACTCAGTAGGGCAACCAGGCCTCTCATGACGCTCCATTGTAAACTCAGGATGGAGAATCGAGTACCTGGATTGAGATAAAAACCAGTTAAACCAATCACTAAAATAAGCTTCTGAGTAGAGACGTGCGTATGTAATTCCACCTGTCACTTGGTAATTGGGAGCAATAAAAGTGGATCAGCCCAACAGCAGAATTTAAGCTCACAACAGCTCCAGTGGACTCCACTTGATAAACTGAACCTGCTGGTGCCTCCCCAGAAATCAGCTGGGAGGCACCTTTGAGATGACTAATATCAGTACGCTCAACTGCTTCTTTCCGCAATGTCTCTTCACTGGTTCTGGCATTCTTCAGAAATCCTTTGTGCGATGAATTATCCCTAAACAATGATTTATAATAACGCTTTAGAATCCATTAATAGTCCACAAGGAGGACCAGACGTGATAAAATACATGAAGAACGCAGATACCTCTCAACCATCAAAATATAATCTGATCCAGGCTTACGGGCACGACCTCTAGACTGGATGTACGCCAAAATAGTTTTGGCCAGATCAAAACGGATGACAACATTGCATTGCCGTATGTCAAGCCCTTCCTCAGCAACACTAGTAGCAACCAATAAATTAATCTGTAACATACATTCTTTTATTATGAAGATTTAATTGTAAAACACTTGGAAACAATTAGGAGAGAATAGAATTATCAACTATACACAAGCTGCTTTTGGCAACACAGCCAAAGATTCTAAAGAGACACTTTACAGAGGTTCAGTTGTGTAGAGCTGACCACATAAAATTAGAAATTCTCAACAATAACATGCAGTAATCAGAGCAGAATTGAACAATATTTGACTATTGAAAGACGACCAAAATTATTTCCTAATAGGTATTAGTACTCTGTTTCCAACAGAATAAATTGCAGCAGATAATTCAAATTAAGATTTCACCTTAGAATTATCTAATCGCCTTACTACTAGAAAAACATTTAATAGACCAATTCTACATTTCACAATCAACAGGGCATTTTCAGCAATGATTCAACCAACAAATAAGCCAAAATAGCAAGGCAGTAAAGTTTTTAAAAAGGAAGCATGTCACAGTAAGAGTTGACTCCAACTTGACAAATGCATAAATAAGTAAAAGGCCAGTACAAAACAGAGTAGCACTCTAAATGTTACTGGTAAGTTACTGATGTAAAAAACAATGATATTGAGTCAAAAGCTTGGGCTGGGACATACACGACCATCTCGGAATTTGGCTATTGTGTCCTGCATTTGGCCTGTTCGCATTTCTTGACTATTGTTGTGCCCAATTAAACTTGAAGAAATGATAAAACTTAGGGAAGGGAGCTCCTCAAAAACCTGCATGCTTAGCAAAACATGTTATATAATAGTGTTACGGCAATGTACTTTCCTATTAAGAAAAGGAAAGAAGCAACAGTGCACCTTCGGAAGAACCAAGGCAGTTACAACGCGTTCAACAAATATTATAGCACGGAAATCCTCTGTATGCTGATACTTGAGAAGTATCTTAATTAATGATTGGACTTTTGGTGTCACTTTCCCATCAGCCACAGCAGCTCCTAAAATCACATCTACATGCTCCCCACTAGATACAGCTGCAATATACATCTCCAATCAGGTAAAATAACCGTGTACATTTTTCTAGAGAACATTTTTCTTAGTAGAAGTCCTAACATCAGGAGCATATGAGGTTCTAGGAACAAAGGCTAATGCAAAAGGATATCAGCCCATGTCTCACTTTAATTTAGATAGTGATGAGCCTTAACTTCTTTTACAAACTTATGCTTCTCTTGATGTAAGAGCATACTAAGGCGCAAGTGCTACATCTGAGGTATAACAAACATATACCTAGATATTTTTATTTTTTATCCCTATAATCTATCTACAGCAGCTTCCAAATAGCTAGGAGAAGCAATTCATTTTGGGCAACTGCAGCATCCTGACATGCATTGGAGTTTCAATCTCCCACATGAGGTATATGTTTTCTGATGCATGTCTGATTTGCTTATTTAGACAAGGTGATGTTAGTCAATGCATTCAGGTCTTACAGCTAATGTCAAAGACTATCAAGCTAAGTACAGTGCTTAAACTAACAACTCAATGCATACGAATAGGAATCACAAGTTGACATCCAGCTTCATAAAAATCTATCTAACTATCTATACAATGTATAATATCCTTCCTACTCCATAGGTCTCTTTACTCTCCACTGTGACTTCAGGTTCATTCAAAAACTCCCCTATTCTTTCTTCCCAAATCAACCAAAAATATACAAAGAGCAAGTAGTTTTCTTGACGTTTGTGTACACCAAAGATCAAGTTTAGTGGATTAACGGAAAAGTGCATGGTCCATCTCTTTCCTCTAATACATTGAACATCAATGAGGGACAAATGTCTAGTCTATCTGCTATCAATGTACATATAATAATTTGCGCTATACTTTCAGACATTATTACTGCAATTGGTTTGTTGTATTTTGTTTTGGTGCTTCTGACTACTTTTAATGTTCCTTCTACTTTTAGATCATGTATGCAGGTCTTTTAAAACAGATATAAAGCTTTTTCACAAGACAACAATTTTTAAAGAAAGTTCTCTGCCAGTACTATACTTGAGCACAGTGAGCATCTTAAAAAACATAATGAGTGTAATAGGTGATTACCATGACTCTCAAGAAGCTCGCCCTCCTCTATCTCATCTGGTCTATTACTATTCGCAGTGTTACATTTATCCATCTCGCCATTTAGGTGATTTTCTTTAACGGCTCCCTCCGATAACTGGCATTGCAGGAGCGAGACAACCTTATCCAGGTAGGATTCTTGGAACTTGACATCAAGCTGGTAGCTTGCCCTTTCATCATTTCGTAAGGCTGTTAAAAAAGAATGGGCTACCTACAATATAAAAAGGCTTCAGGAAACACCGCACGTAGAAACATCCCATTTACAAGGTAATAAAGAACAACATAAGTGGTAATATCTTCTACCTTATAGGCACACCACTGTCCCAGTTCACCAAGAGCATAGTCGATAGCCCTTAACTTTTGAATTAAATTAGCAGCCCCATCACTTTCAGTTCTTTCAGATACACCATAGACTTGGCGCAGCTCTTCTCTGCCTCCAGCATCACGAGCGCCCATAAATTGCCATTTACTTCTTCTGGAGCTTGACTGAGCAGCTTCTTCAACCGCGGATTCCATTTGTTTTATTTGTTCATGAAGGGACCATAAACTAGCAGCTTTATCATACTCCACTACTACTTCTGAAGGCATTGGCACATGCTTCTCCAGCTCCTTGCGGTCCTTTATGGTAAAGACGACAGAATCTAATTTAGTCTCCAAATTACGAATCTTTATCGCACAATCAACCTGGCTGGAAACACCTACATTGATTGCAGACATCACAAATTTATGACATGCAGTAAGCTCAATATAACCGAAAATAAGAAATACAGAGAAACATAGCAGGAAGTTTAAGATTTAACACAAAAAGGGAAGAGGAAACTTCTTTCAGTAAGCCAGCACTTCCAATAGAGTCAATGCAACCCGGAAAAACACAGAAATATGAACGGGAAACATGACCAAGCCAAGCTTGAGATTTAGTTACAAAGAAAGGAAGAAGGAACTCCATCTGCATCCTGCAAAGCTATCACTTTTGGCATAACCAAAAGTTCAAATCTTATAAGGGCAAAGAAAAACTACCCTTCAAGTTAACAGGTGACGCAGTCATGCCAAAAACAGATGGCCTTTTCTCCTTGTGTGTTGTATGATAGAACTCAGACATTACTAAAGAATATGGATGCTTCTTCACAGCATGATGGCATTCATCCATAATAAGGAGATTAATTGCTTCCATTTTTAATATACTGTGCCTCAAGATATTCAAAAGAATTTGAGCAGTCATCACCAGGACCTGCAAAAAAAGGAAGTTCTCGAGTGATAAGGAATAGAATTCGCAATCGTCAACTAACTCACACAACTTAGTGATATGACACTTGTTCTCCATTTTTTCCGTATAGGGAGTTTGATGAACCATCTCAGGATGAGATCACACTTATGCAACAACTCTAGCTATTTGTCCTAGAAACTACAATATGAGTACTACTGGCACTATCTTGATGTACTAATTTTAAAGAATGCTATCTTGTTGTACTATTAATCGAAAGGACTGAATTTTATCAGAACAAAACTTCCTGTAGAAATAAAAGAACAAAATGTACTTATGTAGAGCACAGAAAGCCTTCCTACATCATCTTGTGCATTGCAATTACATCAATCATAATATCAGCAGATGTTACAGGATTTCATGGAAATTTCAGCACATTAGCATATCAATTGATTCACAAAAAGTATGACCATTTCTATATCAAAATACATAGCCCCCTGCCTTTTGCCTCTATGCTGGCCTATAGACATTAAGTTGATTTTGAGAGCATATAGTGAAATCTCCAGGCACTTTGTGGAAATTTAATAATCTAATAGACTCAAGACTTGGAATCTTCAGCAGCCTAAATAAGCTTTGCTTCAAGAAAGATGAAGATGGAGAGAGGAGAAAATAACACCGCCACCCAACAACATTCCCACATCTTTCTAGTGTAGCTCTTTCTCCACCATGCTAAAAGCAGCTTAAATGTCCAAGAAATTTCAACATCACAATTTCCAGTCAAGGTTGTTGCAAATTATAAGTTATCGAACAAATGAAAAAGATCATGTTGCACATGATACAAAACTTTTGGAAGACATTCTCACTCTCCTCTTTTTTTTTTTTTTTTTTTTGGGAGAAACGCAAAAATATACATTCTCATTCTAGTTGTACCGATGAAGAAGCAAATTTTGGCATGTCATTCAGCGCCTCTACGAAATGCACATAGAAAACTGGTTCATCTATCCTTCCCACTATTTTTCTTACTTATGCTCGGGGTAACATAGTCACAGCATCTTAATAGAACTTCAGAAGTGTCCAGAGAATTGAGAGAATAATTAAATTGTTTAAATCAACAAAGATTGAGGAATATCTATAATTTATAATTGCACCAATTAAAAGTGAACCTAACTTAGAGTTAGCAGTTCACCAAACCAACTGATTTGGCTATGTAAGGTCCACAAATACTTACTAGACATATTAACTACACAAGCATATTATGTGGTTCTTTTTCATTTTTATTTGTAAAAGAGTATCATGTGTGGTTTGTAAGGTAATGGAATACATATGAAACATACCAAGCCTCATAGAGTAGTGAATGCAATTGCATTTTGATGTTAGACTTACCATATCTCTGTTAAAAACTTCCCATCTGGTTCTCGTATCTATTGCCTCCTATTGGTTAGAGTCATGGCTATATGTGATGATTGTCAAGCAATGTCAAGAGGACATAACAGACAGATAAAAGGTATTGACATGCCGATGAAACATTTATTCAGGAAACCTTATGATTGGAATGACGAAAGCTTTATGCTTTAACATCAACCTTGATGGTAGACTCGTTACAAAATTAGAAGAGAGAAGGTTGAAGCAACCTGTTTAGTTTCAAACTCACGGTGCCACCTTCGTGCATCCCAAAAATTTTGGCCCATTTCACCACAATAATGACCAACTTGATAACCAGTTTGCTCACGAATAACTTCTGCTTGCTGTGGTTCCAAAACAACAGCTCAAAAATTCAATTCCAGTTTACACAGATGTGAAAATGGAGAGCAGCTAAAGAAATACTACCTGATAAACAAGTGGAACTTTAGGAACCAGAAACACTGCGAGCATCTTCTTGTTCTGCTTGTGCAAATCATCACATAGACTCTTCATGAGGAGGATGGCAATAAGCGTTTTTCCTGCTCCTGTTTCAAGAAAAGCAATTGTATTTTTGCTTCTGGCATGTTCAAGTACATCCAACTGATATTTGCGGGCTTGCTCTTTGGGAGGAGCTTGTTCCTTTGGTTTGCTTCCATCTTTCTTCTTAGTAATAGATTCATCAATGGAGGTTCTCTCGGTTCGTAATCTTTTTCTGTCAGCTTCCCATGAACCCTCACGAAAGACCATCTCATTCTTTTCTTTGTCGAACTCCCAGTAGCCCCTCCCTCCTTCCCTTCCATCCCTATCATGATTTTCCCTTCTCTTCCTTTGGCCCCTTTCTACTGCTCTATTAATCCCATCACTCTCACGGGGTCTCTTCCTAGCTGCCAAAGGTGGTCTATCACGGCCTCTCCTATCATCACTACTAAATCGCAATCGCGCCCTTTTACCATTTCTCTCTTGTTTATCATAATAATCTCCCCGTTCCTTATGCCTAGAAAATCCATTTCCTTCGTGTAAAGACTTCTTCTTTCCACTATCACTCCCTTTATGCTTAGCATCCCCATTGTACTTGGAAACTTCAGGCCCAGCCGAAGCTTCACTATGTCCATTTCTATTGCTGCAATCCACAGAAAGTACAGTACCATCACCGTTCTTCAACTTGTCAAGAATGCCATCAATTCCACCAAAGAAGCAAGGATCAAGACCGCCATCATCTTGACTCAATGGCACAGAAACAGCTGCAGTGGGTCCCACAAAATCATCCTTCATAAAATCATCGCACGAAATGTCCTCGCAGGCATCAAGCCAGTAGGAAGCTTTCTCAGAAACTCGACCATCATCATCACCCTCCATTACACAATATTTTGTAATATAACTAATAACGAGCACCAGAACAGTGTAACGAGTGGGTAAAATAAAAAGATCCTGTAAGAATCAAATATTATTCTTCAGCATATTATAATAGCAATAATAGATGCGATGGAACATATATCAGAAAATAAAAGGCGAGATAGTACCTGAACTAAATACGACTAGATAACACAGGGGGTATAGAGTAAAAAAGAGAGAGCAGATTGGCGTTAAATAGACCGTACGAAACACGCAAATTATAGTGGGTAAAAAAGAGAGAATAAATTCAAAGATTCGCACGGTCTATCTTACGCCGATTCTGCTTTCTTCTTCCTTGGTCCCAATCAACTAACAACTTGTTCTTTCAGCTGATTTTGCTTTGAAAAGGGGAAAGGGGCGGCCGTTGCGGCAGCTATACACTAAACCCTAACAAATAAAATCTTGTGAACAAGTAGACATGCTCTTTCTGGAATTTTAATTTTTTTACGTCACTCTTTCTTACAGTACTAGTACTAGTATTAAATTGTGTCAATTATAGATGGGACACGTGAAAAAGAAAAGGAGAGAAAGTCTAAATTAATCCCTAAAATTTGCGAAAATAGTTGACATGCCCCAAGCGTGCAAAACCAAACATGCCACTATGTATAAGTATAACGATATGTCATTAGTAATGAATATTGATTTTCACAATCAAATATAGTGCTGTCAAAATAGGCTGGCTCGGCCCAGTCTATTTGCGCTTCGCAATTTTTTGGGTCAGGCTGGATCGGTCCACAATTTACACGAGACATTAAATCGGAAAATTTTGATGAGTTGCCATTTTTGGACGCGCTCAAAGAGTTTTATCCACCGTTTCAAAATTAATTGAGAAATAGCTAAAAATTCGCGCGCACACTTATACTCCATTAGCGTTGGAAAAACACCCCAGACTAGTCCCATAACAAAATAATGGGGCTTTGAACAAAACTTGTTCAAAGCCCCAGTATAAATACTGGGTTAGTTTACTGAAACTTCCCAGTATTTATACTGGGACTTGTCCGGAGGTGGCTATTTCTCAACGAATTTGTTTTTGACGGCTACAAATCAATTAACGGGTACCAAACAGGCCCCTACGCGAAATTTTTACCAAGTCCAGCCCGATGTGGATGCAGGCCGGGCAGGGCTAGCCACCATTATTTATTATTAATTATTTCTTAATAATGTTAGTTTTATTTTTGAATTGTTAATAACATTATATAGTAGAAGTAAACCAAATATTACCATGATATCCAACTGAACAATTCTTTGTAGAGGAGATAATGTAAACAAGCAAAAATATAGTACAAACTTTGGTGTCAAAAAGTATCTAATGTGAACTTAAAATTTATTTCAATTATTATTAGTTAAAAGAGAATCTTAATTCTGGAACAATTTCAGATATCATTAACTGTTGTTAACACAAGATAATCAAAAAAAAAATTACAATCTTTGATAAGTCACCACATACATGTAAATTGTTATTCTCCAAGAACCCGCATTCCAAATAAACTTAAAAAGAAAATAAAAAAGATATCAATAATATAATATTTGTCAAAATATAAGTACTTAAAAATTGCAACAAAATATTCAAACTGGAAGCTCTGTTTTCATTATTTTTAGACTGGTTCTTATTTTATTATTTAAATTATTTTATTTAATTAAGCCCACGGGCCCGCCCGGCCCAGCCTCGTCCAAGCCTCACGGGCCATGGGCTTGCGTGGGTCGGGCTAAAAGCCTTGTTGTTTCATGGGCTAAAAAAATCTTAGCTCAAACCCTATTAAATTACGGGTCATGTCGGGCCAGCCCAGCGGGGCAAGCCCATATTGACGGCTCCAATCAAATAGGTATCAATATGGTAACTACTTTTATATGTATTTGTTGATACCATACTGATATACTAATAAAACATTATCATATACATATTTTATTTATATGGATGGTTTTGTTTAAGACTTAAAGTTTATTAACTTAAGCTTTGTTATGTTTAAGATTTTATACTAGTTTTGATGGTTTTGTTTAAGACTTTTGATTCTAAATTAGAATGAGTTTTATTTTAGATGTTACAAGTTGCGACAAATAGTAACGAGTAAGGTAGTAATGTGGTACTCCGTTGTCTACTGGATTGAAGTGGTTTCACCCGAAGCATCGAACCAATGATCACCCAAGACTTCTGTGGCACACTAGTACCACAAAAGGCCTTTGGTGGTCTTATTGGCGCATACCACGATGGGAGGATCAGCTCTTGTTAACCCGGTACAACAAAAAAATAGAAGAGAGTTAGTACTCATTTAATTGACCTCCTTTTCGAAGTCAATAAATTTCTTTGTTACATGATCTAAATTATTTTCAAAATCCAAAACAATAATAGTTACTAGTAATATTGATAGCCCAACTATTATTGATTGAACTGTTAAGGACTAATATCAATAAATCGATAGCTTGTCGGTACGGTATCGAGTTTACGTAATTACATGCCGAAAATTGATATACCAATACCTATAAGTTTAATACCGAACTGTACAAACCTATGAACAGCTCTACATGCTGTTAGCTTTTCATAATTGTAAAAAGAAAAAATTGAGTATAGTTTTACAAAAATATTTTCTTTGTAAATTTAGTCTATATAGAAATAAAATTACGTAATTATTTTCTTTGTAAATTTAGTCCAGGTAGTCACCAATTGACAAAGTTCATCTTTTTTTAAAAAAAATAATGGGTTTTTGCAATATATCTAACCATATTTTAGTCTTTGTAATATGTGGTAATAATTAATTTTAATCTTTCACTTAATTGACTTCTCATCACTCCCCTTAAGAATGTCCACAATTTAACATGTTGTTAACTGTTATGACATTATAAATTTTACAGCCATTTGACACTAAGGAAAGTCTCGATTAAATAAAGGTAAAATGGAGGAAAAAATGTAGAATTTAGTGCTGTCAATGGCAGCCTGCCTTTGTGATGGATTTTTAGACTAACCTAGAGTTCTTTTTGTTTGTATTTCTTTTAGTTTTTTGTACATAGCATTCATTTTCCATGTTGAAAAGAGTTAGGTAATGTCCTGGTTCTCATATTTTTTGCGTAGTTTTACTAACCAGAAAATAAAATGTGGGTGTGTGTTTGTTGATTCATCAATTTTTTCATTCATTTTTTTATATGGGTTTCATATTTTATGTGGTTCTCTCTCACTTTATAGCATTCATACCAAACATAATGAGTTGTGATTATGCGAGTCTCTATGCTGTTAGGAAAAACAAAAGAAGAAAATAAGAAAAGTAGACTAAAAAATAAGGTTCTTAATAATGGTTGTTGGTAATTTTTACTTTATTGTCTGTTCCAAAAGGAATGTTTCCTTTTTAGATCTAAATTGAAAACAATCTGATTCCAACTTTACCATTATACCCTTAGAGAAATAATATGAGATAGATTTATAGCTACACAAATATCAATGATTTATTTTAAACCACAAGTTTAAAAAATAATTCTCCTTTGTTAAATTTTGCGACAAGTCAAACATTTTCACATAAATTTTGCGACAAGTCAAATATTTTCACATAAATTAAAATGAATTGAGTGTATTATATATATTCTGCATAAAAAACCATACCTTTAACGAATTATTTTTGTGTTATTATTTCCTCTTTCACTATACTTAGACCCGAGGGATACGTGATTATGTTAGGAAGCATCTTGTGAACACCTTGGATTGTGATACTACACTTGTCTATGTAGATCTCATTGTTAGCTTTCTGCATTGTAAACAGCATTGAACACGGTTTCAAAGACAACATGCATTTGCTTATTGTGCGTGGAATTATAAAGAAGATAACTCTTATTATTCTTGTAGTTTTAGCCTTTTAGGAGATAAAGCCTTAATCGGACTTCAGTAAAGCACCTGTAGCAGCTGGTTAGCCGTTAATCAATTTTAATTGTTGACTTGAGCACTTTTTGTCACTTAAGAATTTGTCAAAAAACTACAGGTTAACTGTTGAGGCATTGTCCCATATATTTACAGCCATCCCCTGAAGGCTAGAACCATAATAAATATAATTATGTAAGGTATAGACTAACTGAGTAAGCAATTAATTCTGAAGCGCATCAAGGTTCTGCTTCCCTTCTGGCCCATTTTTGTTAAGACTTTAACATAGTCTTCATACTCCACCGCCTGATGTTTAGGAGGAGAAAAGGCTGGAGAAATGCGTCTATCCTTGGCTGGATCATGAAAAGTGGAAACGGAAGTCTGGGATCTTTTGGAATTGGTTACAGCATAATATTGAGCACTTTTATATTTGCCATTGCTAATGATCTGTTGGAAAAGAGCACAAGGAAGTTTTCAGTCATAGCATTCAAAATGGTGCTTACATATATACAACTTATATTACATCAAGAACACTGAACATACCCTCACCGACTCAAGGCAATATAGCTTTGATAGCATATACATATATAATAAAAAGAAATGCTTGTCATTTACTCTGATACTGCTAAATAGGATGTAATCACTTTTACTTTGTTGAAAAGGCAAAATAATATCCCCTATTCTAAATAAGATATCTCAACAAATTTTACCTTTCCATGGTTCCACTCAACATCTAAACAGACCAATGTCATCAACAGTTGGAGTCACTTGTCAGAGAATAACCAATATCTCCAACTCTATCTAAAATCAATTTGTACATACAAAAGACATATAGAAGTCAAACAAGACATTTTTATTAGAAAAGGAAGAAGTAGAACGTAGTGAGCGGACTCATAAAACATGGGATAAGATCCTCGGCATGTCCTGCTTAACCCACAATACTCCAGCCTTTTATAACAGGACACCCAAGAAGACACACGTGAAGCATGAGCAATTGCTTCTGGCACTAGGCCTTTATCATTGAATCTGATGTTCAAAGCACCTTGTAATGCATCAAAGTCAACACTCCTAAGTACGAGAATGCTATAAGGCCTAATAGAGTACTCAGTAATTTTGATATTGAAGTCAACCTCGATATCTTTCCATTTCATGAAGTGGTTTGCAGCAAACTTTCCACACTTAACATAATAATACTCGAATCAGTACTTCCACAACATCATCCATTGTCTTGCTAGAGAGTACACGATAAGAACCTGAATAAGCATTAAGCTCACCTTCTTCAGTTTCCTCATTTTAAACTCACCACCAACACTGTCACGACCAAAAAATTGAGTACGTGATGGCACTTAAGAGCTTCTACCCTTAAGCAAACCAATTCATAAAAAACTTCTCAATTAAGTTTAATATTAAGAAATCAAGGTTTCAAAGAAAACCGGACAAGGAAAATTTAAGCGCAATATTAAGTGAAACCATTATTAATGTCATAAATCTAATAATTGAATAAAACAATAAAATAGTGTATACCAACCCAAAACCCAATAGCTAATCATGGAGCATGTATGAGTGTAAGATATATAACAATAGGTTCAAATCCAACTAAAATATCATAAGGATTAGACACTACCACGAACTATGCAGCAGCATCTATGTACAGTGCTGGAAGATAATCACGATCGGGACCAAGAACTCCAGAAGTACCTCAACTAATGAACCTGCACCCAGAAACTATGAGGGAGTGAGTCACCCTGACCCAGTAAGATCCTCGACGAGCCCTCCTGTCCTTACCATTTTTGAAAGCTAGTCTAATAAATAATATATAGATAAATCTGTCCAATAGTCCTAAGAAAGGATATATCTTCTTCATTACAGTTATAAAGTCGATCAGAGATATAATGAGAACCTAGCTCAATCAAAATATCAACCAAGGGATCTCAACTCAACCATAATAACAAACCAACTCGGTAGCATAGGTCTTCACCATAAAAAGGCTAGACTAGTGGCTATATCAACTCAGTAGCATAGGCCATCACAATAATAGGCTAGACCAGTAGCTATATCAACTTAGTAGCATAGGCCCTCACCATAATAGGCTAGACCAGTGGCTATATCAACTCAGTAACATAGGCCCTCACCATAATAGGCTAGACCAGTGGCTATATCAACTCAACGACATAGGCCCTCACCATAATAGGCTAGACCAGTGGCCCAACAATCTAGATACCAATAAGGCAATAATATCAACTAAAGGATAATGCTAACATAAAAGAAATATCGTCCAAAACATAACTCCACATCAAATGGATAGTAATATAACCCGGCAATGCACGCCAAAATAGGCATATTATGATTCCATAAGCGATATTAATCAAAATATTGTAGATCACAATAAGATATCTTGGCTAAATAAATAAATTCTAAGCTTTGCAAAGTGATAACACTACTTTCATAGAAGGATCAATGTCGCAATATGGTTAAACTCACAATATTCATGATATATTGAATATTATGCTCTCTTTACCAAATTAAATGCAAGTCATACTTTCGATATTCCAAGTATCTCAAATTAGACCGCCATAATATATCATAATTATTGCATAGATAATGCATCACAATACCCCCCAACGTTACTTCAACTAGTGAGCTCGTATTCAATAGCTTTAAACCTTTGGATACCAACAAAAAATAGTTTTAACGAGACACATATTATGCTTATACAGAAAAAGCAAGTAGAAGTTCAAGTCTCCCTTACCTCACATCCGACGAAACATCAACTACTAATTCAAATCTGAAGTCCATAAAACAGCCTCCAATCGCTCCAAACTATTCAAAATATGAATCTAGGTGTCAAAATACGCTAGGAGACTAAAGCTCATGGCTTTCGGACAAATTCAATGAAAGTCAATAAAAGTCAACCAACGGGTCAACTCCTTAGATTCCGAATCCGAGTCGGAATTCCGATGGCCCATTACTCAACGAGTTCATACATACAAAAATTGAGTCAATGGGACTCTCATAACATCCCCAAATCTCCAAATTAAGGTCTCTTAAGTTCACATACAAAACCACCAATCAACACTATTCATCATCTTCTTTTTCCCAAGAACACTATTAAACCCATAAACTAGGATTTTATAATACACACTTCCAACCAAAACAACTTGAATGAAATACTATAAATGTCATCAAATACTCATGAGAAATAAATTTGAGATGATGGAATTACCTTCTTGAAACTTTTCCTTAAAAATCCAAAGTTTGAGCTTTGTACTATTTGGAAGCTTCAACTAATAATCTTAGTTAGTAGACAAAGTCTCAAGCTTAATCTTGAACTCTAGAAGAAAACCCCAACTCAAAATTTCCCAAATAAAGAGGCTGCCCGTTTCTCTATTTATAGCAGCCCTGCTGCATCAGCAAATTGTACCATAGGCTGTTCAGATTATACTTTACTGGATAATATTTAGTAAAATACTCATAACTTTTTGTACATAACTCCGATTGATAAATGGTTTGATTTCTTGGAAACTAGATTCAAAGGCCTAAAACTTTCATCTTTTGACTTTTTTAAGAATATATATAGATGGAATGCTATATTTATTTGAAATCAGATTATGTGCGCATTCACTAAAAACTTTAGTCACTTGCGAAGCTTCCAACGTGCATCAGCTCTAAGGTTCTTCCAGGGATTATGAATCACTTCCAAAAGTTTCTACCAGCTACAAATAATCATGTAAATCTAATGGATCATAATATGGAGCTTTTTACTCAACATGCTACTATAGTTTATTTTCTAGCAAACAATGAATCTCACCGAACAATCGATTCAAACCCGACCAAACGACCTCTGAATGACCTCAAATTTCACATACGAGTTATAATCACTATATCGAAGAAACTTGAAGTTTCGGCACGTCAAACATAGCTCTAAATCTTGAAGTTAGAGGGTTGGGTCATTACAAGCACGAGTCTCTTTGAGGTTAACTTCAATATCAGAGAGACTGGGTACTCTATTAGACCTTATAGCATTCGCATATGCAAGATTGTTGACTTTGATGCATTACAAGGTGCTTTGTATTGGGATATACTAATAATCATGTGGTTTTAGTTAGATTATTCCTAGTTTAACAATTGGTTATTCATTTACTAAAGATAATAAAGTATTATTTATTTAGATCAATTGTGTCATGTGTGTCATATTATTTATATAGTAATTGATTTAGTATGTAGAGCCAAGCTTATACACAGAAGATTTAATTATCGGTTCTTATAAATAATAAAGTAATGTTCACAATCTAAGATGAAAATTGGACAAAACCATCGATATGATTGTAATACAAGATTATATATAATTTATCTTGATTATGGGAACGGTATAGTTCCAACTTCTTGTGCTAGTGCGCTTTGTGTGCATTGAACGAACCAAGTAGTGATAAGTGTTTTTATACTGACTATATAAAATAAACTCTCTAGCTCATCAAATGTACTTATACTCTTAATCTTTATATAGCTATTGTTAGTGGTGTATATTATTCATTGTCTTGATTTATTATTAGGTGAGGTCCAGGATATTTGGGTCAAATAACTCCTGATAAGTTGGATAATGATAATATACATTTGCAAAGTGATAGCTAGTTGATATAATTCATGTCTCGGTATAGAGATTGATGACACCCTTTTATGAAAGCTTATGAGTTTCTATGAGTAAATCTGGCCAGTGGATTTCGCATCCGGCACATGGACTAAGTTAAAGCGAAAGTCTAAAGGATATTCATTTAGTCAATATATTAAATTTTCAATAATTTGATATTATTGATTGATGTCTGTAAACTTAACGTGGAGAGTTAAATAAGGTTTTGATGGAAGAATTCGAAATTCGACTGAGGAGTGCAATTACGAATTTCTAGTGGAAATAATTTGTAATTTATTATGGAAATGTTAATTCAAGAGAAAAAAATTAATTTCATAATTGGAAGCCTCGTTAATTAATTTTGTGGTCCCTATTGTGACCGAATTCAATTAGGACTAGGAGAGAGGTTTCTTGGTGGGAAGGAATCCTAGACAGTTTTGGAAAAGGGTTTTAGCCTTAAAACTATATAAGGAGGATTCTTGGCCAAAAGGAAAAACATACGAAAAACCTATTGGTTGTCTCTCTCTAAAATATTTATTCCACCCAAATATTATTAGTCCGGTTATTGTTCGGACACACGACAGAAAATCATGGAACTGGAGGATGCTCCTGTAGATGATCTTGCTCGTGATTGAAGATTGCCTCGCGGTTGAAGTCACGCTTCAATTAGCATCAGAGCATGCTCACGTCTAACTAGATAACTAGGGTTTCATAAAAAGGACTACTCAAAAGGATTGTGATTTTTTTTTCGGAGCCTGGTTGCAGATATTAATATGGATTGTTTTTTTTTTGGATCAGTGTATTTGTAAAATTGGCAACGAAAAGAAGATGAGAACAAATCATGCCGGGCGAGATTTTGAGATGCAAATTTTTGCGAAGGCTTCAAAGTTTGATCTGCACCAACATGTTAAATTTTTTCTAGAGGATGAGTCCTTGTTATCGAAAAGTATTAGATGCATTGACAAAATTAATTATATTAATATGTTTATGCATAGAAGAGAAAGCAGTTCGCCGTCGGGTTCTCCAGCGGTAATGCTACTTCTGAACAACTGAATTTGTTGGTTGTAATTTTGGTGTACAGTGCTGGTGGCGTGCTGATTTTCTTTTCTAGTATGTGTCAAAGAATATTTTTGCTTGCTGCCTGGTAATTTAGCACTTCACAAAGTTAGGATTTGCCTTCTCATGTAAATTTAAGAAGATTTCTTCTTGGGATTAGTCAAATCAATTTTTAAAGGGGTAAAATAAGGATATGCACGTAGGGTTAAGTGGTGGAGATAGCTGCTAGGTAATTCTTAAAGTAGAAAAGTTTTCTTTTGACTTGCTAACTAAATCCTAAGTTTATGTGCATGTGCAAGAAGAAAAAGAAAAGGGGAACAAAACATCCTGGTTTATTGGTGGTGGCTAATTAAATGGGTTGCCATGCAAATTAGCAAATTCAGTAAAGTGAGGTTTTGATCTTCTATTGTGTAATGTAACAATTATTTGCTAGAATAATGATGTTATTATACAATAGGATTCTTCTGTGATTTGAATGATATGATAACTACCCTATTTGTCTGGTTTTGCTTGGTTTAATTGTATGAGCAATTTCTTCCCTCTCTCACATGCCTATTGTTGGGTATAAAATAAGCATTTTATAATTAATAAATAGTTACTATCAAAGTGGTGTATTTATTTGGATCATTGAAAATTCTTAAGATTTTATACATGTAAGACAATATTGAACATGGATTAAGAATTTTGTGATAAATAATTAGTTGCGGCCGAACTAGTCTATTTATTTGGAATCTTGAGAATTCTTAACAGGGTTATACATGCGAGATGATATCATATAGGGACTAAGAATTTATGATTGATAAATGGTTTCCACTTATGTGGAATATTTACTGAGAGTCGTTGAACACTATTAACATATTATGAGAGATGATATCATATGTCATTGAGAAATTATGTTTTAATAAATAACTGTAACAGGATTGATTTATTTATTTTGAAATCATTGAAAAATCTTAGTTACTTATATATGTGTTAAGAATTTTATGATAAATAAATTGTTGTAATCAAAGTGGTTTATTTATTTAAAATCATTGAAAATTCTTAATAATTTTATATATGTGTGATTACGTCAACGCATGGATTGAAAGTTGTGATTGATAAATAGGATTTACCAAAGTGTTCTATTTATTTGAGTCATTGAATACTTCCAATATACCATGTGTAAACTGTCTTTTGATAAGTATATGCTAGTGGTGGAATTTTATCTAATGAAACGGAAATTTTATTTCTAGATAACTAGAAACACTAAATTAATTCATGAGATAAGATATTGAGGTTTTCACTCAAAAGGAGAAAATAATATCTTGGGTTCTCATGTGTATTAATTGAAAGGACAATTTGATGCAAGATGAGGTTATGTGCATCTTAGTCAAAGAAGTAACATATGTATACCTTGTGTTCATGGGATAATTATAAGGAGAATAGAAACGGGCATCATGTTTGTTTCAATTCACAAAACTGCCTAAAAGGTTATCTTTTGAATTTGGTCATAGCCTTGTGATCATGAATTTACGATCTCTAATTGACCTAAAATTCGGTAGAGACATCAAAAACGATCCAGTAAGCAATTTTCAATGCTTTGCAGTGAAGTGATGTTAGGTTTTTGATGTTTGGAGATCGCTTGGATGGAGTTTTAGGTAGTGTGTTGGATTTAAAATGTGATTGAAATATGAAAAAAAAAGTAATTCTTTATATCGATTTTGGTTTATATTAAATCCAGGACATGATGATACATGATGATTCGATATATGTTGATATATGATAAGAATGTAGTTCATATTTTATATTCTTAAGAACATATCAGTCACACAGTTTTTTATTTGAAAAATATTTTTTTTAAAATATGTTGTTTGATCTTGATTCATGAATATCAAAAGATTATATGTTGATATATGATAAGAACAAGCAACAGAAATATGTTAAATCCTAAAAAAAACGTGAAAACAATTTTTGTCCGAATTTGGTCATAGTTTCAGAGACCAGAAAATTTGATGGACTCTGATTGACCTGAAATTTGGTAGGCTCATCGGAAACGGCTCAATGAGAAAAACTCACTGCTATACAGTGAACCATGTCGTTTTTCGGTAGTTTAAGGCTGTTAAGATGGCGTTTTCGGCATTTTTCTATTTTCTGGAAATTATTTTTTCTAAGAAAATTTAATGGTTGGCATCCAGTGGCAATAGGGATTATTCTATATGGTCTCCATGATCATATACTAGTATAAACAATAAGTTTACGAATTGACATAGATCTTCCTCCATAACGGATAAATTTATTGTTAAGTAAATTGGGCTTAAAAGTCCCTATGGTATCCATGATTAAATACTAGTACGTGTTGACAATAGGTCTTCCTCCCTAACGGATAAATGTATTGTTGGTATACTAGGTTTAATCACTAGTTGTTGATGACTTGTATATATCTCTCCAACTGAGAATTGCATGTTGAGTCAATGAGAATAGGACTATTCAATAATTGATATTTATTTGAAATAAATTGATAGTAGACTCTCTAACTGAGTTTGATATTATTTAATTTAATGAGTGAAATCTGACATTGCATGTATATGGTACATGAATATTTACTTTCCCAACGAATTTGGCTATTCAAGATGCATGAAAATATATGTGTGATGTGTTTTGAATTTAATTATTCAATGTTACATGAACAATATTGATCTATTTAAATTATTTTATCTCACTAATTAGATATGTCTTCATTCAAATTTCTAAGTGTTATTCTCTCACAAAACAAACATTTTCAAGAATTTATTTTGGTGATGATAAGACATTAATTTAAAGGATGCATTATATGTACGTTAGGTTAGAAAGAAACTTAATTTTGGTTTCTAGCTTAATAAGAGATGGATATTCAATTTATTTTACCAATAACTTTGGTGTTATTGAGGTTAATAAATGTTTATCTCTTGTGGTACAATGTTGCAAGGCCTTTTCATTTGATATGTCTTCCGAATTTAACGATATTGATCTACCCCATAAGAGAAATTATTCTTTGAAATTGAATAATACTTATCTGTTGCTCTTGTATCAAGGTCATATTTATTTTAATAGAAAGTTGTGGTTGGTTATGGATGGATCTTTAAGGTTCATTGAAAGTGGAGGCACTACCAACCCTGAGAATTCTGGTTAAAGGAAATATGATTAAGAGATACTTCCCATTAAAAGGAAATACAACTGGTGATAAGTTAGAATTAATTCATTTTGATTGGTATAATCTAATGAACATACATGCAAGAGGTGTTTTTGAGTGATTTTATGATATTCATAAGTGACTACTCAAAATATGAAATATTTATTTAATGCATTATAAGTCTTAATGCTTTGAGAAATCAAGGAGTTTAAGACTGAAAAGGAAAAGCGTCATGAAAAATATATTAAGTCGTTGCGATTTGATCGTGGTGGTGATACCTCTCTGCATAGTTCATTCATTATTTATCAGAATAAGAAATTATATCTACACTTGAGATGCTATAACAAAATGGTGTAGTAGAAAGAAGAAATAAGACTCTTTATGGAGATGATTAGATCAATGTAAAGTTGTTCAAACTGGTTGTTCTCTTTCGTTTTGGGAATATGCCTTAAAAACTATAAATTACATTCTAAATGTAGTCCTTCTATATTAGTACCTTTTAAAAAGGAAAAATTGATTAGTTGGAATCACTGATGAATGTGTATGTGTTTATTAGCTATCCAAAGGGTACGAAAGGAAGTTTATTTTCTTGTCATAATGAAAAGAATGTATTTGTTCAGCATAAATACCAGATTTTTAGAATATGACTATTTAATAAGCAATGCTCCTAGAAGTAAATTTTATTTACTGGAACTATACAAAGAAATAACAAGTGAATCACCTGCAAATCCAAAAGTTCAAGATATCCAATCCACTTGTCGGAATTGATGTTCCATTGCATTTAAGTAGTGGGAGAACTGTTAATAGACAAAAGGTTCTTGAAATCCAAAATAGTGGGAGTGATTTTTTGAAAAGTCATTAAAATACACTACAAGATAAAGTTGTTATATTCTAATACTGAAAGGTAAGGAATTTGACACTTAAGATTCTAATTGTTGTGTGGTTTGACTGCAAGAACATGGTAGTGTGACTTAGTATTAGTACTTTGTCGTAGTGGGAGAAAAGAATGAAAATGGTTCGGTTAGCACTCTTGGGATAGTTTCATGACTGGATCCTGCAGAGGTTCAGACCGACCGGTTAGTATTGAAAAGCATTGTTGGACAATGATTGCATCAGAAAACAACTTGTCTAGATTCTTTTAGTATTCATGGAAAATGAATGCTTGTGAAAGTTGTAGGTGCATGGTTAAAAGTCTAAGTGGGAGTTTGATGGGATATATACTATTAACCATGTGTTAAGATATAATATGTATTATAACAATGACATGGTTATAAGTATAAGTGGGAGATTGTTGGGATATACTAATAACCATGCGGTTTTAGTTAGATTATTCCTTGTTTAACAATTGGTTGTTCATTTACTAAAGATAATGAAGTATTATTTATTTAGATCAATTGTGTCATGTGTGTCCTATTATTTATATAGCAATTGATTTAGTGTGTAGAGTCAAACTTATACACGGAAGATTAAATCATCTGTTCTTATAGATAATAAAGTAATGTTCACAATAAGATGAAAATTGGACAAAATCATCGGTATGATTGTAGTACAAGATTATATATAATTTATCTTGATCATGGGAACGGTATAGTTCCAACTTCTTGTGCTAGTGCGCTTTGTGTGCATTGAACGGACCAAGTAGAGATAAGTGTTTTTATACTGACTATATAAAATAAACTCTCTAGTTCATCAAATGTACTTATACTCTTAATCTTTATATAGCTATTGTTAGTGGTGTATATTATTCATTGTCTTGATTTATTATTAGGTGAGGTCCAGGATATTTGGGTCAAATAATTCTTGATAAGTTGGATAATGATAATATGCATTTGCGAAGTGACAGCTAGTTGATAGAATCCACGTCTCGGTATAGAGATTGATGACACCCCTTTATGAAAGCTTATAAGTTTCTATGTATAAATCTGGCCAATGGATTTCGCATCCGGCACATGGAATAAGTTAAAACGAAAGTCTAAAGGATATTCATTTAGTCAATATATTAAATGTCAGTAATTTGATATTATTGATTGGTGCCTGTAATCTTAACGTGGGGAGTTAAATAAGGTTTTGACGGAAGAATTTGAAATTCAACTGAGGAGTGCAATTACGAATTTCTTGTGAAAATAATTTGTAATTTATTATGAAAATGTTAATTCTTGAGAAAAAGAATTAATTTCATAATTGGAAGTCTCGTTAATTAATTTTGTGGTCCCTGTTGTAACCGAATCCAATTAGGACTAGGAGAGAGGTTTCTTGGTGGAAAAGAATCCTAGAGAGTTTTAGAAAAGAGTTTTACTCTTAAAACTATATAAAGAGGATTCTTGGCCAAAAGGAAAAATATACGAAAAACCTATTGGTTGTCTCCTCTAAAATATTTATTCCACCCAAATATTATTAGTCCGTTATTGTTCGGGCACACGACAGAAGATCATGGAACTGGGGACGATCCCGTAGATGTTCTTGCTCGTGATTGAAGATTGTCTCGCGGTTGAAGTCACGCTTTAAGAGGTATTCCGTTTTATGTTTATGTAAAACTAAATAGCATGCTAGTTTGTCTAGATTACATGTAAGTTCTTGATCCTGGGATTGCTTCCGCTGTGTTTGTATTCTTTCACTTTCAACATCAGATTCAATTATTAAGGCCTAGTGCCAGAAGCAATTGCTCATACTTCATGTGTCTTTTGTGGTATTCTGTTATCAAAGGATGTTGTTTGTGGGTGATGCAGTATTAGACCATCTGATCACGAGGCACTTGTTCTTTACATACACAGATCTGGCCCCAGGCTGATTGACTGACTTGCGAGCTGCAGCTGTGAACACTTGAGAATTTTTCCCGTGTTGCTGTTTAACACAACCTTCATTTACTCCTTCATGGATCCAGTGCTCTAGAAAAGCAGGTTCTTTAACTTCGCTTCCAGTTTGCATAATCATTTTTCAATTGGGGTATTGAACTTTCTCCTCTTGCAAAGAAATATTTATCACACATGTTGTACACCAAAGATCAAGTTTAGTGGATTAGCGAAAAGTGTATGGTCCACATCTTTCCTCAAACATATTGAACATCAATGTAGGGATGAAAGAGCGAGACAACCTTATCCAGGTAGGATTCTTGGAACTTGACATCAAGCTGGTGGCTTGCCCTTTCATCATTTCGTAAAGCTGTTAAAAAGGAATGTGCTATCTACAACATAAAAAGGCTTCAGGAAACGCTGCATGCAAAAACATATGTGGGTGTTTGTTGATTCATGAATTTTTCATTCATCTTTCATGGGTTTCATATTTTGTTTGGTCCTCCCTCACACTTCATAGTAAACATACCAAACATGATAGCATTGTGATCATGCGAGTCTCTCTGCTGTTAGGCAAAAAGAATGAAGAAAATACAAAAGCAGACTCGAAAAAAATTGGGTTTTCACTAATGCTTGTTGGAAAATTTTTACTTGGTGACGCATAATTTTGAGGTCACATTTCAGTGTTAGCTTGACTTCTCTGTTATCCATTGAGGAGAGTTCGTGACTATCAACCTCCAAAGTTACTACTCCCTACCTTTGAACCTTTTTATTTTTGAGAATTTTCTACCTTTCAGTTCGTTTCAAAAGAAATTATCATTTTTTAAATTTGAAAACAATTTAACTCTAAATTAATCAAAATTTCCTTAATAAAATAATTTTAATTTATAACTATATAAATACAAATTTATACAGTAGCTTAATTTAGACCACAATTTCAAAAAATCTTTCTTTTTTTAACTAAACTTAATGCGTTAAATAATTTCACATAAATTGAAAGGGGGAGTGTGTGTGTGTGTATATATATATATGAATAAAACACTGTAACTATAAGGAGATTTTTGATTTTTATTTCCGATTTCAATACTTGCTCAATTTGACAGGACTTTCAGAACACGAGGGGTTTATGTTTTTTGGTTTTTATTTCCGATTTCAATACTTGCTCAATTTGACAGGACTTTCAGAACACGAGGGGTTTATGTTTTTTGGTTTTTATTTCCGATTTCAATACTTGCTCAATTTGACAGGACTTTCAGAACACGAGGGGTTTATGTTTTTTGGTTTTTATTTCCGATTTCAATACTTGCTCAATTTGGCAGGACTTTCAGAACACGAGGGGTCATACGAGATTATGTTTGGAAGCATTTAGGGAAAACCCTGGATAGGGAATACTACACTAGTTTACGTATATCTCATTGTTAGCTTTCTGCATTTTATAAACAGAGTTGAGCACTGATATAAAATCAGCATGCATTTGCTTATTTTGTGTGTAATTATAAAAGAAGACTGCTCTTACTATTCCTGTAGTTATAGGAGATAAAACTTTAATCAGACTTGAGTAAAGTACCTGTAGCAGCTGGTCAGCACTTTCAATTTTAATTTTAATCTTTGACTTGTGCACTTTTTGTCACTCACTTAAGAATTGTCAAAAAAACCAACAGGTTAACTGTCGTGACATTGTCACATAAATTTACAGCTTAAATGTAAGGTTAAGAGTTGAGACTAATTTGAGTTAGCAATTAAATTATAAGTGCATCAAGGTTCCGCTTCCCTTCTGGCCCTTTAGTGTACCACGATGACACATAGTCTCCATAAACCACTGGACGATATTTAGGCGGATCAAAGGCTGGAGAAATTTGTCTAGTCTTTGCAGGATCATGAAAGGTGGCAACAGAAAGCCGAGCTCTTTTAGAATTGGTTATTGCCCGATGTTGAGCACTTCTATACTCGCCATTGCTTATAATCTGCAGGAAAAGAGCACGAGGAAGTTTTCATTCACATCATTCAAAATGGTACTTACATGAATATAAATTTAATTTTATAACATCAAGAACATTGAACATACCCTCACTGACTCAAGGCAATAACTTATATTAATATCAAGAACACCGAACACACCTCACTGACTCAAGGCAATATAGCTTAGATAGCATATCCATGTATAAAAAGGGTGCTGCTCATATACAGCGTTCATTCCAAATTGGACGCAATCACTTTTTACTTTATACCAAGGCAAAATAACATCCCTTATTCTAAATAAGACATAAAAACCAAACCAACATACCTAGTGATAGCCCACCAAGGTGGGATTCTAAATAAGATATCTCAAGAGAAAATGTTTTCCATCCAAAAAGATATAAAAGTTTAATCAAATGATCAATAGGATTTACTTTTTACTTTTCTACTCAACAATCAACATCTAAACAAACTAATGTCATCAACAGTTGTCAGTTGGAGTCACTTGTCGGAGAATAACCAATATCTCCAACTCTATCTAAATAAAACTATCTAAAATCAATTCGTACGTACCAAAAATATGTAGAAGTCAAACAAGACATTTTAATTTGAAAAGGAAGAAGTGGAGTGTAGTGAGCGGACTCAAATAATGACGGGATAAGAACCTCGGCCGGTCCTGCTTTACCTCACCCCCAAAGCCCCACAAAAGAAAACAATAAAAGAAGAAAAAAGGTGAAAGCATATCAGGAGCTGTATAATTGCTAGCTATTTCCCAGGTCAAATTCAACAAAACTGATCCGTTGGGGTTTGGGGAACCATTAGAATAACTTAGAAAAAGCTGCTCAAAAATGGCATTGGACTTACTTAGTGGCCTCTTATGCATCAGATACCAATCCCTTTCCTCAGGGTATTGTTCCAGGCCATGAATTTCTCAATAGGAAAGTCCACTTAAATAGGTCAACAGCTATTCAACAGATATTTAGAAAAAGGTGATGAAGAAATGTCATTCGCAATTAGTGGCCTCTTAAGCATCAGATACTCATCCCTTTCTGCTGAAATTTTGTCCAGGACCTTGAATTTCTCCATTTGAAAGTCAACTGGAGTAAAGGGTTAACCCCAGAACCAGCCTCTCAATGTTTCTTTCATATCATTCACAGGTGTTTTACATAACTTTATAGAATTCTATTCTTTTGTTCTGTTGTTATGCAGACAAACTTTTTTTCACATCCAAAGAACTCGTTTTCAGAAAACAAGTTTTTAGAAAAGTTTTCGAGCCAACATGGGTTTTCAAACACTATAACTTGAGCATTTGATTCTTCCCAGAGCTTGGCGCACTTGTTCTCTACATTTTTTTCCTTAAGATGATTTAAAAGAGTGAAACAAACAGCTGAATGTGGAACATAACAGTATGAGAGTGTTATCTAAACACTTAACACAAAGCATGACTAAATCAGTGCAAGAAGCCATATAATTTAATCACTGACTACAACGAGAAACAGTACCTCAAGTTGGTCAGCTAAGATCACGACGATAGCATCAGACATGGGATTTACCAATATCCATTCACCATTGTTGAAAACCTCCAGACCCCCCACATCATCTTGGATGAGGAGGGTAATGGCACCCATGTCAGAGTGCGATTGAAGCCCGAGAGTGAGTTCTGGTTGAGGGCAGGGAGGATAATAACTAATAGTTATATTCTGATAGATCTCGCCTACTGCATTTTTCATGCACGTGGATGGCAATCCGAGAGTCTCAGAGACTAAGCCCATAAGATCCTGTGCAAGGGCTTTCATCTGATTGCTATACTCTTCGACAACTCCTCTGTAGCAAATTCACATTTTTAATGATTTAACATTACGTGAGAAATGGAAAACTAACGACATTGGAAACTCATGAACAGATGAACACTTGATGCAGAAGTTAACAAGTACATATCCAATACGTAATGCAAATATCCACCTTAAATACATGCCACTTTTGTTCAATTTTTAGTGTATTTTGAAGAATCCACAACAAAATAGCCATTCCAATATCACACTCATTCAACGCATGTCTATCTAACCAAATGATAGATTCATACAAACAATGCAAGGCAAAATTTGTTTTTAGTTCCTTTATTTCTTCTTCTTTTTGCCTTTTCAATTTTGTTTGTAATTTATACAGATTAAGGGGCTATCTTTTTAAATACCTTTTGGGTGCTATTTATCATAATTCATAGTATTTGAGCTTAATGAAAATATACAACATATCCTTGACGAAGCACCAGGAGCATACATATGCACATTTAGAGGGGAGCAACATCTCTTGCCGCTATAAGAAGACAGTATGAGTTCCACTATATTTTCCTTTTGGTTTCGCAGCTGGTGGCCACACACATTTTGAGCCCCGACTGATCCTGACTCGTGACTCTATTCAGCGGCCCCAAAACGAGACCTGTAATTAAAGGATGGAGGGCACTAACTACCCCTCGGGTTACTAAACTAGTTGACTTCCAGTTTAGAAATTCTACTTACTCAACATATAACAATTCATTCCAAGCAAATGACAAACTTGGTAAAATTCATTACCTATATGCGGACGGAGATTGAGGCCAATGAGAAGGATGACGACGCGAAAGAGGCAACGTGTGGTGATCAAAGTAATCTCTCCAATCCAATACAGTATCATTCGACTCCACGAGCATTCGACTCCCATATCCTTCCGAAGCAGGCTCGCCCGAATCACACGAATACTTCAACTTCTCTTCAATCGAACGCTCCTCAAAGAAACCGCGACCCACACGCCTTATACCATTCAATAGTTCAATAGGAACATTATGGTTTATAACGTGAAATGCTCCCCATTCTTTACACGCGTTAGTTAATTCTTCAACAAGGTTCGATCTACAACTTAGATCGATTACTGGTATTTGTTTAGAGTTTGGGTTTAAGCGGTGTGGTCGTGTTTCGGGTGGTTGTATGTACTGTGAGGGCACTGATGCTTCAGCTTGTTCGGCTAACAATTGTACTCTCACAGGCTCCATGGATTTTAGTTAACAAAATTACAAACAAGAAAACCACACGACAGGAGTTGTTAGGATATATCCGAAGCTATATGGAACTCTCTTGATCTTGAGAGAAATGGACACAAGAAAAAAGGGATACCCTTTTGTTTTTGCATTTCTTTTATTTTCTAACACTCCGTTTGGATGGTTGTTACCCATGTTTCATATTGTATTATATGTATCGTATCGTACTGTACCGTATTGTGTTGTACAATATTTGGATACGCTATATTATTTACCGTAAGGGTAAAATGGGAATATTATAAATAAGTGAGGGCATAATGGGAAAGTAAAAAAGTAACGACGTGGTCCCACCAAATCAGTGTTACATAAAGTGATAGTTTTCATGGTTACATAACCATGGATTTAACAATACAATCAATAATAATTAGAGTAACAATCAAAACAAACGTCGTACTCACGGCAACAATATGATATGAAACAATGGGTTACAACCATCCAAAACAAGTTGTAAGTGTGTTTAAAGGTTAATCAGGGATCAACTAAAAGTTTTAAAAGTTGGGGGAAAAGATTAAAAGTCATTAAAACTTTATAAAAGCTCAAAACTTATTTTTTATTTTTGGTGAAATGGAGACTATATTATATATCACAAGATAGATACATCAGTACAACTAGGAACAGTAGTATCCAAGTTTGTACTGGTAGCCCTAGGTAAACTGGCTATAGGCATAGTAGCACCATCAGCATGTATGGCCATCATACTATCAGCAGGAGTGGTATCCAAAACAACATGTGGGAGCACAACTAGGTTTCCTGCTTTTACTAGGCTATTACAAGCACGAACATATATAGTTCTAGTATATATAGTAGTAGCATCTCTTTCAAGGTGTACTTCCTCCCTAATGCGAGCAGGTGGCTGTGATAATATGTGCAGCTGATTAGATGTCATCATTTGAAGTCCACATTTTGACAAAAAATGTGCAATCTTGTTTGCTTCCCTGAAGCTATGGCGCACGACTGGATTTCCCAATCTCATGAGTGCGCACCTGCATTCATAAATGATATGAGCATATACTGGATTATCATGTTCCAAAAGATGAATGATCTTCAATGAATCTGTATCAATTTCCAATTTTGGGAGAAGTGATGTTCTTGGGCAAGTTGGAGACCTACATGAAGCGCCATGAGTTCCATGTATGTTGGGAGTGGCCTTCAATTTTTTTTGATGAAAGCAAGTATCCAATTACTCTCAGAATCTCTGAATACACCCCTTATACCCCCATAATTTTTGGTAGCACATAAAGAACCATTTATATTTAGTTTAAGCTTACCAGCTTGAGGTGCCTGCCACTTAAAAGCAATAGTTTCAGTGGAGTGATCAACGATATGTTTCTGAGTGAAGAATTTATATTCTTGGGATTTCATGATAATTAAGTTAGTGTTTAAATGAAGGCAAGCAGCATTAAAAACATTGTGATTGCGATTCAGCCACAAATTCCATATGACAAAAGGAAACAAATCAGTCCCAGTGATATATAAGTTTGGACCAGTTATAGGGGTAGATGATAGAGAAAGACAAAGATCTTTTAACTAGCTATTAGTCTGGACAATTGAATTAACTGAGTAAGACAAGTTATTGCATGTGTTAATAGCTATAGGGCATTCTATAAAAATATGGAAAACAGTTTCAGGTTGTTGGCAAATAGCGCAGGTTGGGATACCTATTTTATGGAGATAAGCTTTAGTGGTTAACCTATCATGCTGAATTTTCCATAATAAATACTTTATTTTAGGTAATGTATGCAACTTCCAGATTCAAGAAAAATCTGTAGCAATGGTGTCATAAGATCTAAGAACAGGGTATAGTGATTTTGTAGAAAACAAACCATTTGAATTTAATGCCCAATATGATGAATCTTGTGTATCTGGATATTGTGAAATTGGGGTAGACTATATAGCATCTTTAACATATGCTGGTAATTCAAAAGGAAGATCATCAAGATTCCATGTAGAATTAACCCTTAGGTTTGCTACTGTTTGATTAGTATCTGCAAGAGTAAGAGGACCATGTAAAGAAAGAAGCCAAGAGGCCGCTAGAGAAAGGGTTCCATTTTGAGTCTGTTTCCGATCAAAGTAGTGGTTGCAGCGCGTTGAGGCACTTCTTCGACAGTCCCCGTACGCCTGGCCTGCCGGCCCGCTCTGAAGAATTCATGATTTATTTTACAAGTACCCTCACTGCACACTTTCTATATATCTGTCTCCATCCAATCAAAGACGTCCATGCCTAGAGAATCTGGCTCAGCAAAAACGAGATTAGGGATCATGCTCCCCGCTGCCGGTTTCCTGTCGCATCAGCCTTCCTAGTGCGCGGAGCCCCAACGAGGAAGGTGTTAGTGCTTTATTATTGGGTCAATAATGCTAATCCCTCTTTTTGTGCTACTCCTAGGGCGGGAAGAAGATAAGAAAATGAGAAGCGTTCTCTTGCTTTCCACTCTCTTTCTGAATTTCTCGACTTTCTTTCTCAAATCGATCGATAAAAGGAAGTTTTAAGATCATTGACACAAACCCATTGTCGAATCCTACTCAGTAGAATATGGAGGTACTTATGGCAGAACGGGCCAATCTGGTCTTTCACAATATAGCGATAGACAGAACTACCATGAAACGACTTATTAGTAGATTAATAGATCACTTCGGAATGGCGTATACATCACATATCCTGGATCAAGTAAAAACTCTGGGGTTCCAACAAGCTACTGGTTGAAACTTCCAAGAAAAACTTCGAATTGGGAGGGCGATCCTCCCGGTGAACTGACCGTACCCTGGCCTCTCATTTCCATTAGGGCAGATGCATTCCATTCCCATTGTAACGGCGGCGGAGGGTGCCTCCGGGTTGCAGCGGTTCTTCCATGTCAACTTAATTGAAAAGCATCCTAGAGATTTATTGGCTTTTCCAGTACTAGGCTTTTGCTTTCTTGTAGTTCTTCTCTTTATATCTACCTCAAAATATGATAGTTGTAATTGGTGGGAGTGAGGGGATCCACTTGTCAGTCCAAAAGTGGACTTGGTCCCCTTCCCCTATGGACCAGCCAATACCTTGTTGACACACGGCCCAACCCTTTTGCATATTCTTCCAAATAAAAGATGGTGGAGAGGGTCGTTTGGCCATTTTGTATTTGTGGAGTAATGATTTTGCCCAATGAAGGGTAGGCTGCATGAACATTCTCCAAGAAAAAGAAGCTAATGATGTGATATTCTTATGGTTAGACTGTTTGATATCAAGTCCACCTAGATGTTTAGGTTTAGTGAGAGTGTCCCAGTTAATATAATAAACCCTCTTATAGGATGTAGTTGAATGCTGTGTTTTATCAATTAAGGTATGAATATTTTTATGTAAATAATGATATTGCATAATGTGATTTGGGATAGCATTTAAGGTAGCTTTGGCTAGAGTTACCCTACCTGCCAGAGTAAGGAAATTGGATTTCCATCCTGCCAATCGACTAATTATCTTATCAATGATAGGTTGAAAGTCAGAGGATGTTGGTTTATTTTTCAATATTGGGAAGCCAAGATATTTACCAAATGTTGAGCTAACAGTATAATCAAGGATGGAAGTGATGTTATCTTTTAAGGTCGGAGGACATTGTTTTGAGAAGATTAGTCTGGTTTTATTAACATTGACCTTATGCCAGAAAGCTTACAAAATAAAGTAAGACATTATTTCATAGATGTAGCTGATTTAATATTAGCATGGGCCATAATAGTTAAATCATCTGCATAAAATAAATGGGTAATAGGAGCTCCATTTGGGCTAATTTGGATGTGATCCCATCATGTGTAATCAACATAATGATTGATGAGATTGTAAAGCAATTCTATTGAAAGGATAAAAATGTAGGGAGACATAAGATCTCCTTGTCTAATACCCCTGGATGGTGAGAAATAGCTTGTCAATGTGCCATTGACCATAACGACAATATTACTGGAAGATAGACAGGATATTATAAGTTTAGTGATATTAGGGGAGAACTTGAAATATTTGAGAGTACGATAGATGAAGGACCATTCTAATCTATCAAATACCTTTTCTAAATCAATTTTCAGGATCATTTTAGCTTAGAGCTTTTATTTTTATAAAAATGATTCATTCTCTCCTGAATGATGATAATATTATCAGATGCTCTCCTACCTTTAAGGAAACTAGTTTGATTGGGCTAATAAGTTTAGGGAGGAAAGGTGTTATCCTATGGACAATAGTTTAGTAATAACTTTATAAATAGTATTGCAAAGATCTATTGGTCTGAAATTTTCGAGGTTATTAGCATTATGAAATTTTAAAATTAAACATAATAAATTTTTGGGATTTCATAAGTGCTAAAAACTTCATGACAAAACTGAGTAACAGTAGGACCAACTTTATCCTAATTTTTTTGATAAAAGAAGGGATGGAGGCCATCTGGTCCTGGCGCCTTGTATGGTTGGAAATAAAAAACAGAGAGGCATATTTAGTGAAAATAGGTCAATATTATAAAAGCTGTTAGAAGAAGAAATAATATCTTTAAGATCTGTAGCTATATGATCTGTTGTAAAGATATTTTAAAATAATTAAAAGTATGGTTTAAAAGTTCATTATGATCCGTGATCCAATTATCATTAGTATCCTTAAAAAAGTGAATTTTATTAATTCTTCTCCTATTAAGGGTTCTAATGTGGTAGAATTTTGTATTAGCATCACCCTCATTGATCCAATTTATCCTGGATCTCATTTTTCAATGGTCCTCTTCCAGAATTAAACAGTTGTTATAATCTTTGAGGAGATCCTTTTCTAAGTTTTTAAGATAAGAACTTGTAGGGTAATGTAGAGATTTCTGTATATCCCCTATCCTAGCTAAAAGCTTTTCTTTATTCTGGATAACATTTTCAAAGGTGTCAGCATTCCATCTTTTGATGGAATCAGTGAAGTGAGGAATGTCATAATCTAAATTTTTTACTTGACCAACTAATACTAACCTTGCTGGAAAATTCTGGATGAGAACACCAATACTTCTCTAGTCTGAATGGTTTAAGAGTTGGTGAAAAACAATGTTTAATAATATTAATAAGGAGAGGTGTATGACCAGAGTAAGTCTTAGGTAAATGTGTGATAGAAACATTGGGTTATTGTTGTAACCAAGTATCATTAACACACCGATCTAATCTTTCAAGAATGAGACCCCTAGAGTGATGTCTATGATTTGACCATGTAAATTTAGCACCTTTAAAACCTAAGTCCATTAAGTTACAATAATTTAAACACGGACTAAAATATAACTGCCTACATCTATTAATAGGTCTCTCCCAACTTTTCCTGCTGGTTCAAAATTTCATTAAAGCCCCCCCCCCCCTCAAAACAAAATCATGGTCCTTTATAACTATTATATATATGACATAAATTTTGGCATAGGAGTAGACGATTACGAAGACTAGTACTAGCATAAACAACAGTAAAAAGCCAAGAAGTATGGTTTGGTAGTACCTTAACATTGCATGAATTTCTTGGTTAGTTGCCCTAATGTCATATAAGGCCAGCTTACCAGTTTTCCACAGAACCACAAGACCACCAGATCTTCCCGGGCTCTGAGCAGGTATTTCTATCATACGATCAAAGTGAAATGAATTCCTAATATGCACATGACTGTATATTTTGGTTTCTAGTAAAGCCAAGAGACAGAGATTATGAACTCTAATCAATTCACTCAAATTTCTTCTGAAATCCATATTGTTACCCCCCTTATATTTCAGAATATAAAATTAGTTTGGTCAGTCATTAAAGGGTTGGTTACTTTTTTCTAAAGATGAAGCCCCAACATCCATGGCCATTATATGTTCGCTGGAAAGGGTTGGATTCAGGACTGCAACATGCTTTCTTGCATCCTTGTTCACAGTGGGTCGTATGTCTAAGGAAGTCTTGTAAAGAAGAAGAGGCAAGGTGTGAATGTATTTCTTGTCCTCTAGTTCTAGGAATAACATGCACGTAGCCATGCGCAGTCTTGAGACTTCTGTGAACGACCCTTATGGAGGTGGTTCCACCATCTCTGCCTCTCCCATCTATTCTTCTTGTTCTAGTACAGTGGGAGGGACATCCTTCTCGTTGATCATCTCATGTGGTTGTTCCTCTTGAGGGTTCTGGGGATGATTTTGAGGGGGGAGGCATTGGCTGGTCCATCTGTTGTGGTGGTGGATTTTGAGGTTGAGAAAATTGCTCCTGGGAGAAAGGTAGTTGTTGTTGAGGTGCAGGAGGAGGGTTGGCATTGACTGATTGTGGTTGCCAAGGGAAGAATAGTGGTAGTGCATTTGGAACTTGTGATGGAAAGAAAGGGAGATTGTGGATTGGGTTGACAGGTAGGTGTGGGTTGAAGTGTTGTGGCAGGTTCCAGCGGTTGTGCAGGTGTGGAAATAAAGCTGGAGCCATAGCTGGAGCTAAGGGATCTATGATGTTCATCATCAAAATGTGGTTCATATAGTTGTCTAGAGCTAGTCTCATCTTTTCTGAGATCAGGTTGGCAAGAAACATTGGATTCTGAATTAGTAGTATGATCTCTTGACCATTTAAATCCATGTTGAAAGATATTGCCAGACCCATTAGTGCATGTTCTATCCAGGAGAGTGGCTGGTGATCTGGGGGAAGAGGTGGTGGAGCAAAGACTATTGGTAGAGGTGGGTTGAAGTTTGGTGGAGGGGGTGGAGGTACATTGTTCATCCTGGGAAATGGTAATCTCCTTAGTACTGGAAGAAGAATGACCCTTCTTCTGTAAACTCTCTGTTGGTAAGGAAACATTATGGAATTCAGGGGGTATTTAGAGAGGAATGAAGGAGTTCTTGATTAGTGTGACAATATTTTGTGTGTTTCTGATTTTGCATGGGAGGAATATGATTGGGAGTTGGTATTATATGATCATTTGAAGTGATCAAGTCTATTGGTTGATCAAGCTGCATGTCTATTTGGCCTGATGATTGTGCCAAATGGCTTGAGCTTTTCGATGATTTGTCATCTTCCAGGAGGAGATGATTTGCATGGCAAGGTGAGGTGTCATTGTATTGAATTTTGTTGTAGTAATTCACTCTTAGTTAATAAATTATGTGTGTCAGATATTGTCTGGACATTGTCGTCCAATGATTGAGAAGAAAATCCTACTTTTTCTTGTGATACGTTTGGAGAACGTGTCTCAAGTTGTATATTCAGTATTTTATTATATAGGGGAGGACAAAAGTTATTGGGGGAATTCAGAAAAGGCCCTTTTTGGGGGTGTAGTCAGGACAAAGTTCTCATTGTTTGGCAATACAACAAGAGCATTAAATTTATTAGGAGCATTAGCATTCTCACTAGCAGACAAACAAATAGTTGTAGTAGTAATATTTTTAGGTCTAAAAACTGAACGAGGATTGGTTGAGGACTTACTGGAAAATGTGGATATCTATTAACTGTATTACCTGGAACATTTGCACGCGTAGAGGTGGAATTGGTACCCATTTTCTTTCTTCTTTAGAAGGAGACTGTCTGCCACTTATTATCAGAGTCATTGGTGTTGGAGGGAGTATGAACCATATCAGCAACAATAGAGGTGGATGCCATGGAATTATTTGAATAGCTGACCCTTGTAGTTGAGTAGTCGAACAAGACTTTGATGTGTGGTCCAATAATCCACATGAGATACATAGGATGTTTTGACCCTCATAAAGGACTTGTTGGCGATGTGAGCCAATCTGAATAGTAGATCTAACCGGTGTATGTAGGAAAACCTCAATACAAAGTCTAGCATACCTACCTCTTAAGGTTTTACTAGTGCGCATGTCCACATTTAGTAATTTCCCTAACGAGTTACAAATCTATTTTAGGATCTGGGAATCATAGAACTCGGTTGGTAATTGGGGTAAACAGACCTATACTGCAGAGGATTGATGCTTTGCGTTTGACGCCATAAAGTTGGGTTCCCACCTTCTTCTAAATAATGACCATTGATGAACCAGGGTGCTCATTCTAAAACCTTTATTATATTCTCTTCACGATTAAACTTAGCAATAAAGAAGTCATGGCCTAGATCTATAAGTGAAAAATCCTCCGATGGTGACCACATGGATTGTAACTTAAAGGTCACATGGATTGTAACTTAAACTCTAAATATTTATGTGGGATTTTCTTAACAAATAGTTTTAACGGAATTCCCTTGAACTATCGAAAATGAAACAAATATGCCCTCCGTTTGCTCTTGGGCTCAAAAATATCCTCACCGTTAAACAATTGGACCAAAGATGCCCTTCTTTGTTAACAGAAGTCCAGCTCAGCTATTTCCAAGTTTAAAGTTATTTTCGTTTGCTTATAAGGACTCCACGTTGGATATAGTACGCCCCTCACACATAGGTTTTGTTAGTATAAAACATTATTCTCCTGCACTAGTGAAGCAATCCTCATTTATCTTCAGAAACCATTCGTGGTACATTGTGGGAATATTCATTTTTAATTTCTGAAATGTAGAGAAACTTATTTGCTTAGTCATGAAAATTTGATTGTGGAGCTATATCATGATTGTGGAAAGACACAGTGATGTAAGAATTTCCCTTCAATTCACAATGCACACCATAAATGCAATAAACCAAACCCTTGTTTTCAGTCACCATTTCATGCTCAATTGGATACACTAAAATCGTCAGATTGAAGCTTCTTGGACTCTTCAAGAATATGCTCTAAGTAGGTATCTTCATAAATCTACCTAGCTGCAGTAGTCGTAACTCTGATGGGTCGTCGTCAAGATGTAAGTCTAGTCTCAAATTCACATCTTGGTAATAACTAGTGGGTTCATATCGTATATAACAATTTCTCTTTGAATGAGACGGAAGTAGTATCGACATTATTGTCAATATTCGGTGGTTTAGGAGGTATGTCAAACGCTTGGGATGGATGTGTTGGTGTTTCAGTCATTGAATTTGGACGTGTGAAGCGGAAAAATTGGTCTTGGTTGAATAAGCAATTTGAGCGTCAAGAAAATGAAGCGTTATGGCCTGTTGGAAAAGTAGAGAGAGGTCAGACTCTCTCTCTCTCTAGAAATATCTCTTGGCAGCTCAAAATTTTTCTTGCTCATCCACTTCTTCCCTTCTCTCTTTTTCTCTTCTCTCTCTTTTCTTTTTTTACCTCGTGCACTTATCATTTGCTCCTTCTACTCTTCTTATTTTTTAATCATTTTTTCCTTCTTCTTCTTATTCTTCTTCTTCTTCTTCTTTATAAGCTTCTTTTTCTCTAATTATTTTTTAAAATATTTGAAATAAGTATAAATATTCGAAACTAATTTTGTTGTTATTTTGGAGTGGGAATAGTATTTAGATATTGGGAATAGTATTTAGATATTGAATACAAAATTTGAGATTATCTAGATTTGATTTGGATCGATTTGGAATATCATTAAAGAAAAAATGCTGATGATGTTTTTCTCAAATCTGTAAGGATGTTCGAGACATCTTCTATCATGATGTTCAAAACATCCTTCTGTCAATATATTGAGGCAAAAAGTGAAAAAATATATATTATTCATTGAGTGATAAAGAAATATGAAAAACTTATCGATAGTTACAGTTCCCACCATTGAATAGTACACATACACATCGTCATACAATAAATATCCAACACGTACTTTCCTTCTTCTTCATCATCTTCTTTATAAGCTTCTTTTTTTCTAATTATTTTTTAAAATTTTGAAATAAGTTTAATTATTCGAAATTAATTTTTTTGTTATTTTGAAGTGGGTATAGTCTAAAATTATTGGGAATAGTGTTTAGATGTTGAATACAAAATTTGAGATTATTTAGTTTTGATTTGGATCGATTTGGATTGACATTGAAGAAAAATCGCTGCTGATTTTTTCTCAGATTTGTCAGGATGTTTGAACATCTTCTATCATGATATTCGGAACATCCTTTTGTCAATATATTGAGGCAAAAATTGAAAAAAAAATTATTCGTTGACTAATAAAGAAATATGAAAAACTTATCGATAGCTACAGCTCCCACCATTAAATACACCTACACACCTTCATCGACTTTAAAAGAAATATGAAAAATGTGTCATATGTAATAGATCTTTTTACCGCAGTCAATATTTGAGGACGAATGTTCTTAAGGGGGAGGGGGAGGGAGATTGCTACACCCCATATGTCTAAAGTGACGTATATTACACTAATGGAATGTTAAGAATTATTTAAGTAAGTTTAAAGTCATAATATGACTATATATGACATTTATATGCTGAGTATAAAGTTTTGGAAAAATCGGATTTAAGTTGCGGAAAAACCGATTAAGAATTTGCCCTGTAGCGAAGCTTTTTGAGAAATTAATTATGTGTGTTATATGAGGTCTTTTGGGGACATATTATATACGAAATTGAAGGTTTTGGAGTGTAATTTCCAACACTTTTTATCATTTGTTCATACGACATCCGGATAAAGAGATATTGGTGCCAGGGGAAGGGCCCGTGAAGCACACACATGGTTGACTTTTCAACCTTGCTATAAATAGAAGACCTGGTCTTCTTTTCCTCATTTTCCAGAAAACTCATGAAAAACGGAGCTTCTATCGTTCTCCAAGAAGCACCTTAAGGTTTTAACACAATTCCATCATCCGCAACTCAAAATCAAGAAGCGAGCACATCCACGTGATCCTTACGACATATGTAAAATTTTGCCGTCCTCCTTTCTCTTTATAACTCGAGTTTTGGAAAGATCTTTGTGGCTAAGAAATCTTGTCACCACTATATTTTAGCTATAAGCATAGGAAAGGGTGTGAATCAAAGAGAACAAGGTTTGTGAGCTAAACTGGTGAAGTATGTAAGGCTAAACTTTTCTTTCGACAAGGCATCTATGTTGTAGCTTTTGAAGCTTGTCTTAGTTTTAAACTTGGTATTTCTTATGAGAAAATTGTATGTCATCAAGATAAACTTGTATATGCTTAATTTGGTACTAAAAACCAAGGTGAAAGATGTCAAAAACATCAGCACGAAATGTTGGCTCAAAATCTGGAAAGTTGTTTTTAACTGTTGGTATTTTGAGCATAATTATTTGTACAGAACTGAAATTAAGGTGATTTAGGATTCCCTGGAATCTCAAGCAATATATCTACAACTTTTATGTATACCCTAAAGTCTATATTTTTTATTTAGGCCCTGAAAACTATGACGCAATATAGGACAGTGGTGCTGTCCAGAAAGTCTGTGCGACCATGGAATTGTTTCGCCGTCCGGTCGTTTCATTTTGTTGTCTATTCAATATTTTTATGTAATTCCTTAGCCTATGCATATTCTATATCATATCTTATGAATGCGTAATCTAATATAACATGTCTAGGTTTCATCCTAAGTCATAGTAGAAGCGTACGTTCTAAGTTATAAAATAATTGGCCGACATTACATTCATAATTCTATTTTATTGCTCGTTTTGTGGATAGATACATGTCCTTTTGCTTGTTGTTATCATCCTGACTGGGTATCTATTCCCATTTAAGTTGTATTGCTGGTTTCTTTTTATGGATCATCCAGTTTTAGGGGAAACTCTACCAATTTTTTTATGAAAATTGAATGAGATGGACAAATTCTGAGTTCCAGGTTGTGCCTATGATTCCATATAAGGTTTTCTTATCATTCCTTCAAGTTCATATCTATTTTTTCCACATGTGTTATGAATCATATATGTTTATGCTTATATTGTGATCATATTATGTGTGATTTGGAGTCCCCCAAAGAAGCTGGACATTGGACACACAGTCCGATCACGTGTAATACTACCCGTCTGGGGGACACAGCCCCTCTGGTTCAGGCGGGAGTTGAAACACCTAGTGTGACTGGGTGTCATTCACACACTCTGACTAGAGAGACTACATATTACTAGTTGGGGGACCATAGCTAATAACACCCGCCATGTTTGTTATATATGCATATATAGCCACAATATGCACTGCATGACTATACATGAGGCTAGTTCAGATGTCCAGTTACCTGATTTGGGGGGGGGGGGGGAGGGGATACAATCCATAACACCAGACAGGTACCAGTTCGAATAACAGTTCAGTTTTAACTCAGTATTAGTTATCAGTTCTCAGTTATCAGCCACCAGTTCTTAGTGTCAGTATCAGTTGACAACTATTCCCAGTTTCTAGTTACCAGTTATTAGTGATATTACAACCATTTATCAATATTTTTCAGCTCAGTCTTCAGTTTCAGATTCAGTTAGACTTCATTTATATTCAGATCATGTTTAGTTCATGTTTCAGATTTTCAGCTGCATTGCTATACTTCAGCACAGATTTACATATTTATATTCCAGCCATATAGTTTCATTCAGGTATGATTATATTATATGCTCATGCCTTACACACTTTGTACATATCGTACTCACGTCCTTTTCTGGGGTGCTGTATTTTATGCAGCACAGGTACATATAGATCAGCGCTTGTGCCACATCAGTAGACCACCCATCAGCTAATGGAGTTACTTTGCTTACTCCTTGAGTTACTTATCTTTTGGTATATATACAGTCGGCTAGTCTTGGTATGTCGGGGCCCTGTCCCGTTCAGTACTTGTTTAATTCAGCACTCCTGGAGGCCCGTAGATATGCACATGTACAATTAGTATGTCTTTGTATGTCAGCTAATGTTAGCCTTGCCAGCTTTTCAGATTGTACAGTTCTTATCAGCTAGGTTTATGCTTGTTCAGTTTATTAGTTATACTCATGGTTAGCAGATTATCAGTAGGTTTAGTGGTGATCAACAATTAGTGTCAGTTTTCTATTGAAACCCTAGGCTAGGGCCGTGAAAAACATGGCTATCATTTATCAGGATGATTAGATCATCTTTTGTCGGGACGTTTAGAACATTTCTTTTGGGAGGTTGAGACAAAATAGCACAAAGATATCACTTGATTCTTCGATCTATAAAAATGCATGGTTATGACGTTGAGTTCATCAACACTTTAAGGATATGTGTCCATTTAGTTCAAAAAAAAAAAAAAAAAACTATGATAGGGGCAATAAGCTATTGATCTATCAAATGATTATTCGTGAGGTCAGCATCGTAAGTCCAAGAATTGATGTAGTTCCAAAGAAGAAAAATAAAGTGATATCTACGGCTACAAAAAAACAACATGCATTATAAGAAAAATAGTAGTTGAATGAACAATTCACTACGTAGCATCATGAATTTTTGAATTTTCTTTTGAGCAAATGCACATTGCATCCAAAATGCAAGGAACAATCATTGAAATGTTTAGAACATCCTTGGAAGATATTCAGAAATTTTTCGAAACACTGATCTTTTGAGATGTTCATAACATCCTTCGAAGATGCTCGGAACATCCTTGAAGATTTAGAATCTTAAAACCTAAACCCTTAACCCTAAACCCTAAACCTAATTACCCTTAACTCTAAATCATAAACCCCAAACGAAACATGTTAGGAACATCTCGAAGCATATTAGAAACACCTCGAAGAATATTGTAAATATCTTCCAAACATCTCAAGGGATGTTCCAAACTTTCATCTAAATGTTCGACATAAATTAAACTTTTACATATACAATTTAGAATGTACAAGAGATTCCACCATAGATTGGAAGTTTTCTTATATATTTTGGAATATAACAAGTGATTCCACTATAAATTAGAGGTTCAGTTAAAATTTTTGAAAGGTAACAAGTGATTCACAATAAATTACAGATTCATCTATATAATTTGGCTAGTACCAAGTGATTCTAGCATAAAATAGTGGTTGAATTATATAGTTTAGAATGTAAGAATTATTACACCATAATTTAGAGGTTCACTTGTATATTTTAGAATGGAACAATGGATTCCACTATAAATTAAATGTTAAACTATATAATTTGAAAAATAACAAGTGATTCCACCATAAATTAGAGGTTCACCAATAAAGTTTGGCATGTAACAAGTGATTTTACTATAAAATTAGAGGTTCAATTCTATAATTAATAATGTAAACATTGATTCCACCATGAATTAGAGGTTCACCTATATAATTTGGCATGTAACAAGTGATTCCATTATAAATTAAAGGTTCAATTATATAATTTGAAATGTAATAAGTGATTCCACCATACATTGAACTTTCAAACATATTAGAATGTAAGAAGTGATTCCGCCATAAATTAGAGAGGTTACCTATGTAGTTTAGCATGTAATAAGTGATTGCATTATAAAATAGAGGTTCGATTATATGATTTGGAATGTTGTAATCATCTAATTATGGCACGAAAATACAAAAATTTGCTCAAAATAGCCTTGCTAATTTCATAGGATTTTTATTAAATTTTCCTTAAGCAGAGGCTTTTTATTTTAACTAAAATTGTCATTAAATAGGAAAAGTGTGAAAATTACCAAAATTGGTTGTGTTATATTTATTTGTGGTTTTACATTTTAGATTGCTATAGTATTGCAACTTGTGTGGTTTTAATTCTGCTTAATTGTGTAGCTAATATATGTGTAGGGTTTTTGGTTTAATTAGCAAGGTATTTAGGTTATCACAAATATATTTTGGTAATATGATTTTTTCTGTTTTTGAGTCCATGCATATATATATATATATATATATATATATATATTTACTCTTGTAAGTTTGTATTGCTTTATCGATTTTATTTGTAACATGTTAATCATCTCGCCGATAATCTCATGTAGTTTCAATTATTGTTCTTTCTTTCTTTGCTTTACATAGTAATTTGCACTCTTAGTTGTACTTGATAGTGTTGAGTCGTTGGTTACATGGCATATGATAAGAAAAATATTTTCTAAAAGATCTGAATATTTATCAGTTTGGCTTCAAAATGTTTACTAGTAACATACACAAACAGATTTTTATATATTAATATATTTATGTTATTATTAAAAATTTATCTTAATCAATAGGGGTACACGAGCAGGATATGCACAATGTTGAGTACTCAAAAACTAGTCTTATTAGACGAGCATATAACTTACGTTGAGGTTCAGCTGAATTCTCAGTAGCAACTTTCTAAAACTATGACCTAATAGAGAAATTTACAATATTTTCTTATATCCTTGAACAACGTAAATATAACACAAGGAGTACCCGAATCTACTGGCACCTTCAACAGTTACGGTATTCTTCCTCTACAAGTCCTCCATGAACTTGTATTTCTCCCAGCAGCATAGAAGATCTTTAGAGATCTTATGCATCACCCAACTCGATTCATAAATCTATTTAAGTTACCATTAGCTTTTGATTTTATAGTGCAGAACAAAGTGTGCCACATAATTTGGAACAGAGGCAGATGTGAACATACCCTTACCGAAGAGGTATCAAATGATATCCAGATTACTCTCTCTCTCTCTCTCTATATATATATATATATATATATATATATATATATATATATATATATATATATATATATATATATATACGAACCAAATACCTTAATAAGTGTTTTGACTTATTAAAAATTTGGTCAAACATGCTATTATTAAGCATTAACTATGTGAAGCATCAATTTATTACGTAAAGTGTTGTCTCCTGAGACCATTTTTCTAAATCATTCTTAAGTGGGGACAAAAAATCATAACCAAGGATAAGAAGTACATGTAGTGAAATTTTTTGGTAACTGCTGGCTATTTTTTTGTTAGGCGGCTTAAAAGCTAATTAGTTGTCAAAATAATCCACTTTAAGAGGGTCATTTTAGCCCAAAATTGTCAAAACTAGTCTTGTCTTCAATTTTTTTTAACGACCACCTTAATATTTCTTCACATTCGTCGACAATGCTTCCTTCAATTCTCCCCTCCTTAGAGAATGTTTCAAGTAGAAGATACATAACTAATTATTTCTTTTTCGCCGTTTGAATTAGCTCGGTTATTTTTTCCTACTCCTTATATTTTAATTTTTAGTTGGACACGTATTTTAAGAAAGAAATGAAAGACTTATCATCTAACATATGTTATTGCAGCTGACAAATAAAGTCCTATTTTATGTGATAGAGCTCTTTACTGGACAGAAAGTTTAAAAACAAAATCAAGAAAGACTTTTAAAACTTGTGGTTTAAAAATAAAACATATTTGTGTGGTTTGTAAATCATCTTATTTAGCGGTTAAAATGGTAAGCTTGAAATAAATTGTTTCCAAGTATAGAAAAATGTTATTGTTATGGGTCAAATAGAAAAGGTTAGTGTATCAACATAAATTGGGATAGAGTGAGTATAACATTAGTGTAGTTATAAAGCTTTGAACTTATTTTTTTTTAAAAATATACAATAATATTTGTGTCGCTATAAGAGCTTCTTATTAAGTACAAAATGGGTTGTTTAAGATAATTTATTTTCGAATTTAGAAATATGCCGTTCTTTTGGAATGGAGGGAGTACATTTCTAGTTTGACTAAGTTGCATTCTGTTTGAGGGTTCTAGTCGGTTATAGAATGCCCTTTATGATGAAGGATATGGCATTCTACAAGTGTACTGCATTCATTAGCTTTGAGTTTGTTATCCTTCTATTTCCACACGCTCATTTAAACACTACTAATAATGTGAAGTTTTGGTAGGTTTATGATGAATCCCATAATAATGGATTCCCGGATAGTTTGAAACTGAGACTTAGTTGATTGATTCCATTTGCTTAGTTAAGAATCAGAGGGGTTATCTAATGGCAGTCTAGTTGATTTTGAAATGTGTTTCAATTATGGCCTTCTACTGGTATATTGCATTTAGTAGTTTTGCGTTCGTTTTGTTCCTGTTTTTGTTTCCAATTGCTTAGTTAAAATCCTCCTATGTGAACTTATGGGGCTGCTGTAGCTCAATAGTATAAGTTTTCGTCTTTTTTTTTTTTTAATTTTATAAATCATGTTATTTTGGAGCTTCATGTTTTTAGAGCCACTATATCATAAAATAAGATATAGATATACATAGATAAGGTTAAGAGGCAAGTGAGTTTTCTCTTAAGGAATTACTATTATGATTTATCACTGCATGTTAATACCCGAAAAGGATAAATATTTCGGCATAATGCCTGCCCGATTAGAGTGAAATGTATAGGGGATTCTTTTCTCAGGCATCAACTAGTTTGGGATTAAGTTGAGGCATAGTTGTTTGATTCCACTTGCTTAGTTAAGAATGGATGAGGACTAGAGTAATCAACTTCTTTTAGTTGTTCTCTGGGCAATTCTTGGCCCCTTCTACTTGATTGTGCATCCCTGAAACCAATTCCAGATAATTTATAATCCCCAATAAGGTTTATTTCTTTTACCAAGTTCTGCATCTGAATAACCCCTTTGCACCAACATTACATATTAATTATTGCTACTTTTAGACTGATGCTCCTAAAGGTATTCCTATTCCCCTTTTTAATTATGGTTATTATCCCCTTTGATGCTCATCTGCTTTTGATTGTCAAATGTATAAATTTGTGGGAAAAGAAGAGATTGCTTAGGATTAAAGAGTCACTTTGATAGCTATTGCATTCTTCTTTAGGATTTCGAAAGAAATCAATTATAAGAAAAAGAGATTGCAGTTATAGAATTAGGACAGCGTGATATCCACTTGTCTTGATTTAGCATAGAAATCGATTGTTGTCCAACGCAAAGCACATCTGCTCCTTTTGCAGTTTCCCATTAGTCACAGTTATTCTTGTTGGACTGGATATCTGTTCGACCTGCTGTTAGTAAGTTCTATCATCGCACGAAGAAGGGTGAAAATAAGGCCTAATAGTGTCTATTTTAATTATTTATTTATGTGTATTTATTATAGCAGTTACCTAGCAGTTTTTAGCAATCTGTCAGTTAATTTAAGTAATTTATATTACAAATAAAGTTTGGACAGAAGCAGTTTTATTTTAGGGCTTGTCTGTGTGTTTTTCTCTAGCAGTTGGGAGGATAAGATACCTCGAAATACTTTGGTTGTTGGTTGTAAACTTCTTCTAATTTATGTTGTTTATTTGTAAACTTAATCTATTTTTTGGTGGAAATAAATAGTAGTTGAAGTGTTTAAATTATGTGTTTGTTCTCTGTGTTATTTTGAGTTAGGAAATAGACAGATCTTGGTTAGGAAATTCTGGTTCTTTACAAATTTGGTATCAGAGCCTTGATGGTTTCAACCAGAATGGAGGGGAGGATTGAAGGATTAGAGAAGACAGTAAACGAAATACAAGAAGAGATTGGATCGGTTTGGGATTGCATAAGACCGTTACAAGATTGGATGCTAAAAAAAGATAAACATGACGCTGAAATTCTTCGATATATTAAATGAAAATCAGTGGTTCTAGCAGATCCAAGTAGAGAGGCGGAAGTAATGGACGAGAATAGTGGCAATCGGGGAGGTGATCGACCTCGAGAAGAAATTCAGCCACATATTCGCAATAAAATGCATCCTAGAAGACTGGAACTGCCAATATTCTCTGGTGATAATCCATATGGGTGGCTTAACAAGGCATAACACTATTTTAATTTCAATGGCATCATTGACAAGGATAAGTTGGAGGCTGTTGTTGTTTGTCTTGAAGGGAAAGCCTTAAATTGGTTCCAATGGAGGGAAACAAGGACGCCGATTGTCACCTGGGATGTGTTCCAAGTAGCCATATTCCAACGATTCACTCCATCGCAGTTAGGGAACCTATATGAGGTTTTAATATGGTTGCAATAAACTGAAAGCGTGGCCCAATACAGAGAAGATTTTGAATTACTTTCAGCACCTTTGAAAGATGCAGATGATGTGGTTTTAATGAGATTTTTCATAAATGGATTGAAAGAGGAGATTAAATTAGAGTTGCGTCTTAGTAAACTGGGAACCTTGATACAAATTATGAATCAAAGTCAGCGTATTCAAGAGAAGAATTGGCTCTTAGCCAAGCCCACTTGCCGAGGCACATGCGTATGGCACTTCACAGGGGTTCAACTCATTTTCCAGTGACTGATAATAGCCGAACAATAAGCTTTGTAAGTCCACATGCTCGTTTGCCACAACACCATTTAATTATGCACGTGCTACAGCAGCACCATGACAATATCAAGAGCAAAAGTAAGGAGAAATGATGCAAGCAGGGACAGAAACTTCTACAAGACGTGGAGGAACATACAAAAGGCTATCTGATGTAGAGTATTAAGAGAAATTCAGAAAAGGACTTTGTTTTCGTTGTGATGAAAAATATGATCCCAATAATAAGTGCATTTCAAAGTAGTTGAATATGCTTATTGTTGCAGCAGAGGGTGATGAAGAAGAAGGCTTAAATGAGGATTCAGATGAAGCAGAAAAAGGCAGGACATGCCAATTAAATATTCAAGAACAATTAGAAACACAAAAGTTATTGGAATTGTCCTTGCACTCTATTGTAGGGTGAAACTCTATGAGGAATTGTTTCCGCATTTTCACCTTGACAAGGTGAAACTCATTGGGGCGGGTAATATTAGACATGCTGTTAGTAAGGTCTATCATCGTAGGAAGAAGGGTGAAAATAAGGCCTAATTGTGTCTATTTTAATTATTTATTAATGTGTATTTATTATAGGAGTTTTTAGCAGTTTGTCAGTTATTTTAAGTTATTTGTATTACAAATAAAGTCTGGACAGAAGCATTTTTATTCTAGGGATTGTCTGTGTATTTTTCTCTAGCGGTTGGAAGGATAAGGTACCTCGAAATACCTTGGTTATAAATTTCTTCTAGTTTATGTTGTTTATTTGTAAACTTAATCTATTTTTTGGTGGAAATAAATAGTAGTTGAAGTGTTTAAATTCTGTGTTTGTTCTCTGTGTATTTTTGAGTTAGGAAATAGACAGATCTCGATTAGGAAATTCTGGTTCCTAATAATATCCAAATTAATACAGCTCCAAAGTGGAGCATAATGTGCCTAACTTGTACTTCCTGTTGGGCCACAGTCAACTAGGAGATCATTTTCTGGGATTGCTAGTTCTCTGAATTTTAAAAATTTGCCATGCTAATCCCGTCATGTGTTCTGGTTAACATAAAGGCAAGAACATGTTTCTCAAAAGAAAAACACCTCTTACACAATTTAATTTTTAAATATATGCATGTTTCTCTGGAATTAAATCACATGCATGCATTAAAGAACTCTTTACTTAGCTAAGCAAGGCGAATATGTACATGTCTATTCCCTGATGCCCAGATTCACAATCAAGCCTTATTCTTTCTTATGTGAGTTCACAAGTTCCCTCTATCAAGTTCAACTTATAAATCGTAGATAGTGTTCAATTATCGGGCCCTAATAACCAAACAATTAGGCTCAAGAAAGAATAAACAACCTGTAATAGTAAACCAATAGGTAGAAATCAACTTTCAAACATCAACCTTCATGTATTTTCTCTAACCCTAGAATGAACAAACTATATAATTAAAGAGAAGGATAAGAGAAAGAGAGAGAAAACTCGTTTAGAAGACATCTAGGCTCCTCTGCTCTCCTCCACATCCGACCCCTTAAAAGACTAAGTTATAATGTATTTATAGTGTTTAAAAAGTACTAGGCTAAGTTAAACCAACTCTTAGACCAAGTTGGAAAAGTTGGGGTCGCCAGGCTTCATGCTGTTCTGAAGGCATCACCTTTGGTACAACCTAGACAAAACAGTGGTGCCCAAATCTATAAAGACTTTCTTTGGGTGCCGCATGCCAAACAACACCTTGATGGTGCAGGCTGTGGTGAAGGCGTCGCATGGGAGACAACCTTCCATAGTCTGAAGCTGTGATAGATCTGCAGTTTGCACCATAGCTTTGCCTTCTAATAAAACATCCCACATTTTGCTAATTCCATCAACTCTTTGCTCGATTGTATCCATCTTCGCTCCATTTACACTCGTTCACGCCCTACAAGCAATATTACGAAAAATGAGTGCAATAATCATATATATAACCTAAAAGGAACGGGCAAAGTACTACAAATGCAAGGAAATCTTAAGGAAATATAGGCATATATCGCCAAATATCCCAACCCCACACTTAGACCCTTGCTCTCCTTCGAGCAATCACTAACAACAACTCCCCAACTAAATACCAACACTTGATAGAACATGTCTACCTATGGTTATCGTTGATACCGACCATTAGACAAGAGTATAAATACATACCAAGTGACCCACAATATGCCAAAACTTCACTACATTTCAAAACACTAGAGCAACCAACTCAAGACATCTCAATTTCAAAAACCGACTCAATAAAACCAAGTTTTCGCAAAATCACACCCATTCACTCAACCAAGAAGTCAATAACTTCACCTATATCTCGCAAACCATGTGCCCTCACCCAAAATACTGAATCAAAAGAGCGTCCTAAAAATCACACAAAGAATAGATTTCAAGAATAGATTAGGGACATAATATAGGAAGAATTCACTCGCTCTCACGAAGAAGTTCACGTGCCACACACGACATACCATAGGTTGCCCGCAGTGTAGGACTCCACTAATATAAGCTCACTCCAATCGAGATTAACTAGGACTTTAAGGATTGTAATGTAGGCTAAAGGACATGTAAGATAAATATAGATAAAATAGACACTCTCCCTAAGCACTTTAATACATCACTTTCAATTTTTAGCTCAATTATTCTCAAAAGCAACCAAGAAACTACCCAAACATCACCCAAGAATTTTCCTCTCAACTTTAAGTATTTATTTCACTTTTTGCACACAATAGCAAGGATTGAGATATTCTTCTATCTTTTGATTTCTATATTTTTCTCTTTTTCATTTTTTTCTTCTCTTTATTTCAATTTTTTTCCTCAACCTTGCTAATGTACCTTTTTCTCAAAATGCACTACATTTTCTCCTTATTAGTTCCACTCAAAAGCCACCCAAATTCTCCAACCACAACTCCACAAACAAAAGTATTTTTCAATTAAAGTACTCTAAAGAGTAAGGGTTCAAAAAAAGATAATTAAGAACAAAAGGGATAGGCTTGTAATGTGGGTGCCAACAAATAGGTCAATAAGCTCAAAAGGGCTAACTAAGGATAATATTAAATGGTAGGCTAATCAAGGCTAAAAGGGCTTATCAAAGAAACGCCTGTATCATCTCCCGACTAGATCGAACCTAAGATTTCACTTTGAACACGCATGGGGCAAGTTCTAGACATCAATATGCAAGTACGTGACATAAGAAAGAATACCTCACATGACACATAGTTCACTCAAGATGATTCTATTTCAATTCTCGGTTTAAGCAGACAAGGTGTAACTTTTGAAAACTTAAGCAATAACATACAATGCTTCACAAAAGAGTCAAGTAGTTGAACTTAAGCGTCTCAAGAAGGTCATTCCTTATTTTTTTTAGGCATGCATCAATATTTTAAGACTAAAAGGGACTTACAAATCGTAAATGCTCAAGTCCAAATTCTCCGGTATCAAACAAACCAAAAGCACCTAGCATTCTATCATTTTTCCTAAAATATTCTACTAACTAATACTATACTACTCCTAAAAATAAAAATAAAATATTACCCGGTTCAAAGGTCTACCCATGGAAAAGAACCGAGACCATAAGAAAGACCATGGGCCAGATGACATCTACCACTAACTAAAACTAAAAAGAATTTATTTTAGAATTTTTCATTAGTTTTCTAATTTTGTTTTTATTTTTAATATATATTAAAGCAAGAAACAAATAAAAATAAAGTCAAGTCACAAAAATAAAAAATATACATTAAAGAAATTCCTAACGGTACAGTCATCCATGCCTAAAAAAGAATGAAAGTTCCCGCATCCCACACTTAAAACCAAGCAATGTCCTCAGTGCGTATAAGTAAATGAACTAACAGTGCAAGTAGGTAAGAAAACTCCCTGAAAGCCAAGCCTAGCCCTTAGTGCTACTATCCTCCAAGCTTCCGTGTGGTATGAGGTACTCAGACTTTCCCCAACAAGTCATCAATATTAGGCAGTGGTGAGGACACCGTACATTTTAAACTCGACATTACATGAACTTGTAATCTAAAGAATCACCCAAAGTAATATACAACCATAAAAAAAGTAATAAAATAAAAATACAAGCAAAGCAAGAAAATTGGATTGCCTCCCAAGAAGCGCTTGATTTAACGTTGCGGCACGATGAAGATAACTTCACCACTTTGCCTTCACTTTGAACTTATGAGTTGAATCCCCAAATTTGCCTCAAGCTTATTACTATGGTATTGGGGTGGTGGCAAAAATGCAAAAGGACAAAGTAACCAATATCACATGTTGCACTTCTTGGCCTTTAAATGAGGGATGTCGTTTTGTCTCATCGACATCACAAACTTTAAAATATAGGCACCTTGTTCCTCCTCCTTTGGTTTCTTCATAGGCTCGGGTAGCTCGATTTCTATGTCACCATCCAAACACAATGTTGAAAAATGATTGGAATGAGGTCCAATGCGCTTCAATTCTAAAATTGCATTACTTTTGACACCCTCACTTGCACAAACACTAGAGTCCTCAAATATGATGTATTATTTTTCCTCACCTGACTCTAATGTAATTTTATCAACCTCGGCATCATCAACTAATATAGGGTCGAATGGTAGAAATCCCACTTTTTGCTCCTCAAATTGGCTCCTTAGCTCTTCTATCTCAAATCTACTATCCACAACAATTGATAATTGGGCTGCAGACACCTCAATTATATTACTCTAGTTTGCCTCTAGATCATGAATAGCTAAGCCAAATTTATCAATCTCTTGTCTGAACTCAACCCTTTCTTCCATAAATTGCCTTGTCATGTTTGTAACTTCACTTCTGAAGTCCCCATATGCTTCTAAAAGGTTGGCTTGCCCCGTTAGAAAATTTTGGCTCACAACATGCACTTCATCATTCTTGTCAGACTAACAAGCATTGTTAGAATCATCACTCACATTGATTGGGGAAGAAGTATGACACTTGGGAACACTATTCCACTGACCACCACACAATTTGCAAAAGTTCCAATAGAAGATTTCAGAAATTCACATAACCAATCTCGTAGGGTTGAAAGAGTTGGATAATTTTCTCACAAGTGAGTTCCTCTACAAAGTAGACAGAGATCATCAAAGTTTGAGCAACTATTGTTCGACCAGTTTCCATGAAAAGATGCCATATTAACAAGTAGCACAATAATAAACTAAACAAAGAGAAAATAATTAAACCAAAATAGAAAATAATAAATCGTTCAATAAGAAAACAGTCAATTATTTAGCCGCCGGCAACGACGCCAAAAACTTCTTGCTCCCAAATGCACACGCAAGTATACGCAGTCGACAAGTAATAAAGTGATAAGTTGAGTATCGTCCCCACGAGGACTAGTGTTAATGACTGTATCCTAACAAACAATTTTCTAAAAACTATTCAGGGATCTTTTTCAATTATTGTTGTGATTTTTACTAACTAAAACAAACAATAATTAAAAGCAAGTAATGAAGTCAAGTAATCGAGAGCAATTTATAAGTTGTAATTAATAAGAGAGAAATAGCCTAGATTCAGAACGACAAATAATCCAGTTTAGTTTTCCAGTTGATTCTGCTTCTTGATTTCCTAGATTGCTAACTAATAGGTTGAATATGTTCGTGAAAACCTATCGATTCTTCACGACTCTATGCAAGCTACTCAAACGCCTATATTTTTATAGAATTAAATCACATGCATGCATTAAAAAACTCTGTACTTAGCTAAGCAAGGCGAATAGGTATATGTCTATCATATCCGCAAATAAATTCTCTGATGCCTAGATTCACAATCAAGCCCTATTCTTTCTTATGTGTGTTCACAAGTTCCCTCTATCGAGTTCAACTTATAAACCGTAGATAGTGTTCAATTATCGGGCCCTAATAACAACAATTATGTTCAAGAAAGAATAAATAATCTGTTACGGTAAACCAATAGGTAGAAATCAACTTTCAAACATCAACCTTCATGTATTTGCTCTAACCCTAGTTCGAACAAACTATAGAATTAAAGAGAAGATAAGAGAAATAGAGAGAAAACTCGTTTAGAAGACATTTAGGACTCCTCTGCTCTCCTCCACGTCCAACCCCCTTGAAAGACTAAGTTATAATGTATTTATAGTATTTACAAAGTACTAGGCGAAGTTAAACCAACTCCTAGACCAAGTTGGAAAAGTTGGGGTCGCCTGGCTTCATGCTGTTCTGAAGGCATCGCCTTTGGTACAGCCTAGATAAAATAGTGGTGCCCAAATCTACAAAGGCTTTCTCTGGGTGCCGCATGCCAAACAATACCTTGATGGTGCAGGCTGTACTGAAGGCGTCGCATGGGAGACAACCTTCCATAGTCTGAAGCTGTGACAGATTTGCAGCTTGCACCATAGCCTTGCCTTCTAATAACACATCCCACAATTTTCTAATTCCATCAACTCTTTGCTCGATTGTATCCATCTTCGCTCCATTTACACTCGTTCACGCCCTACAAGCAGTATTACGAAAAATGAGTACAAAAACCATATGTATAACCTAAAAGGAATGGGCAAAGAACTAAAAATGCAAGGGAATCTTTAGGAAATATAGGCATATATCGCCAATATCAATAATCAATAATGTGACCATTTGTATATGTACAACATAATCTTCACCCATCAATGCCGTATCCTGAATGATAAAGAAATAAGTAGAAAGGAGCACCAACTAAACAAACAAGATGCATTAGGAAAGGAAAACTATAAAGATGTAACAACAACCACATGATGGGATGGGGGTGGGCCTGTGGGTTGAATGTAGGTAAAGTCGATGAGGATAGTTGATGGATGGAGACAGATAGGAGAGTATATTGCCGCGACATAGTGAGAGGAGAATATATAGGTGCTGGGTGGTGCACCATGGGAGTTGTGCATACGGGAGGAGAGGGGCGATAAAAATTTGAGATACAGATAAAGAGCTTTGGTACTAATGCACAGGAAAGGAAGAGGTCACGGGATGAATGTGGTGGCAACTGGCGGGGGAGCTGAGTATGGGGTTGAGTACACGAGAAGAGAAAATGGAGTTTCTAGTTAAGATAGGAAGAAGAATAGATTGAATGCTCGATAGGGAAATGATGGTGCATGGTGTATAGTGGTAGTTGCGGGCGGAGGAAGTAAAGAGGCAACAATAATCTAGATAGGTAAAAGGAGCTTTGGTAGCGATGGGTAGGTAGAGGTTGCTGAATGAATGCGATGGAACAAGGGCAGATGATTAAGATTGGGAATAAAAAATAAAAAAGAAAGAGCGAAGAGGGAAGCCCATCTTATTATTATTTTTTATTTTTCTTTTCATTTAAAAATAATAAATGCAACCAAACTGTGTGTAAATTTCACCCCCCTTAATCTAATGTTACCAGTTAGCTTGGCTTGACTTGCATCCCAGCTTCATCAAGAACAGCTTGAACTTAGAGTGTTACAGCAGTCAGGAATTGTTCTTAATTCTTTTTTTTATGGGTAAACTAGGGAACCCGCCGCCGTTATGCTTTGGGTGCGCTCTAGGTAAACTCCACTCCTTGTGCAATAGCTCGCAAATCACACATGAGAGGTAAACTACACTAGGCAAGCCCCGTGCGACGAGCTCAAACTAAGAAGGCTATTGGCGAAGGGAATTGATCCCAGATCTCCCATGTGAGAAGCCACTCAGTCAACCAACTCATCTACACTTGCGGGTAAACTATTTTGTTTTTTGTTACGTTTTCAAGATTGAAAACTTGCCAAATTACTAAGAATATTTTATGCTCTTGCAACAAATGTCTTGCGTGCTTTTAGCATTTCAGAATCTGTTCGCAGGTAAAACTTATAAATATATGATCGGTAGTCTGCATCAGAAATAGCTATAGCAGTTAATTATTCGTTTGTTAAGATTGTCTGGTATATTTTTGGCAAGTCCATGCCTGTGATGTGTACATCTTCATTAATTTAAGTTGAACTATATTAATTATTAGTTACTTGAAACTAATTTAAGTGTAGACTGTAGATGCTCCAGGAGCACCACGACAATGGTGGTTTGGAGGTGGTACTGATCTGACGCTAGCTTACATTTTTTAGGAGGATGTGAAGCAATTCCATTTGGTATACACATACAAAAAAATATTTCACCTTGTAGCTCTTTCTTTCTTTAGTTCAAAATTTCTATGTCTAATTTAGACAAGTATACCATCGGGAAAAGTAGTGAGACTTTTTTGATGGACGAGCTATTTTTTTTCACACAAAAGTGACGGACAAGTCTTTCTTGGTTGGAAATGAATCTAATTGAAGCCTTGAAATGCTTCCTTCATTTGGGTATGTCCAACCCTACAATCTGACCGTAGCTTATTTATTTTGTATCTCCGACTAAGAATCTGGTATCTGTTGCAAAGTCTTCCAGCTTGTTCTGGCGTGTCCACGCAATTTTTTGTACAAAGTGTACTTTTCTTGGAGCACCACTGTCCAACATCAATACCATTCTTTGCTAGAATGTGAGATCTTCATATCCTATCACATAGTTTCTCTTGGATGTTTAAAATTTTATTGGAATCCTCTATCTGATTGCCTAAAGCAGGTTTATTGTTTGCCGGTATAAAAGGGTGCTTGTGATAAATTTGCTGCTAGATTCTACTCATTTCAAGAAGTGGTGTGATGATTATTTCTATGTTAAGGTATTATGAACTTCATTTACTAACATATATGAACTTCTGCTGAAATCTGGACAATTGTGACTGTTAAAGAATCTGAAACTATTGTGTCATTTGTTCTTTTTCCTAGGTAAATTTTTTGTGTGACTTTGATCCATGATTGAGCTGAAATTTAATTTCCTAGGAGCGTCTGGTCCATTGTTTGGATGTGGTTATGCATCTTTTATATCTTTGTAAGAAGATGGGAAGAAATTTTATAGAGACAATCTGTAGCGGGTCTTGCCCGTCATATCTGGTTCATTTCTGTTGAGGACCACGGTCCTTATGCAGGATCACAATGCTGCACTCTGGTTATCTTAATTTATGTGGTATTGGAAGCTTACACTGCCATTGCTACCTATTATATTGTTAGCTTGATTAAACTCAGAATCAAGTTTTTATAGAGCTCATTGTCTTGCGCCCCATGGTGAGAGATGGGGTCTTGGAGAAGATGCTTCTCTACTTTGCCACATGTAATTGTGAGCAAAGACCACAATTTCTAGCAGGAAAAGGCAATGACATCCCATCAAAGCAGTTCTCTAGAGAAGTTCCTTTTGCGTGCAAAAGGCAAAATTCACCTATAACCCTGTTCAGACAGCTTGTTCCTAGCAGGATGTATATGGTGTTTGTGCATATGTCATCTCTTAGATGCATATCAAAATGCATTCTAATGTAAAATCTATGGAACTGTTGCATGAGTAGCTATCCAAATTCTCACTTCTCCATTCATTGATTGGTCTTTTGCCATTTTCTTAGAAATAATAGTGGAAGCTTACTTTTCTAGAGAGTAGTCTCTCTCCCTTTATTTTATGAATAATTAGGACATGGAAAACATCCTACTGTTGCTTAATTCCAGTGATAGAAGTTAATTCAGGCTTAGTAAACTTCAAATTATTGGAAATGGATAAACAACCTTCTTCTGATGTATCAGTTTTTTACTGCAGAGTGTGCTAACTCTGTCATTCCAGCATATATAACTATCATAGAGAAGAGGAATGATACCCCGTTCACCAATGAACACAAGGCATGGAAACAATTACGGAGGGGGCGCTATGTGGAATTCAACTTGGTGGAATACTATGTTCCTTAAGTTCTTATTTACCAAGGGATAAACAAATAATTTTTTTACTTGTTTTTTCTTTCTTGAAGGTCTATGACCGTGGAACTACATTTGGTCTCAAGACAGGAGTTAGGATTGAGAGTATTCTTGTTTCTCTTCCATTAAGTGCACGATGGGAGTATGATCAGGTAAGTTTCTTCTTTTCTTTGGTAATCCATTTTGTTGATATCCTTTTTAATTGGGAGGAAGCCATGGATAAAAATAATTCCATTTTAATTTAATATAAAATATATACTCTATGCAGCAACCAGTAGAGGGGTCTAAAGAATGGGAACTTTTGGATGCTTGTATCAACCCTAAGAGATGGATCTAATAGTCTCAAATCCATGTAAATTTTGCTTGTTTTTGTCTTCTGTTAGTTCTCTTCCTATTTCTTTGATTACAGTTTCTTTCCCTTCGGTGGGGGTCACGCGGGGCCTAGGAGAATGGTTGGAAATGGTTGATGCATGAATCTGGTAGGATTCCTTATGTTACTATAACCGAGGCTTTTAATAACCTAATAGGATGAGAGGAAAGTTTGTTGTCTAGAGAGTGTAAGGTGGCTAAAACTACTTCTGTAGCATTTGTAATAATTATATTTGGAACCACCATAAATCTTGTTTTGGTAACTACTTATGTTAAAAGATAGTTTTGAAGATGAAAAAGGACCTGATGTTGAGTTGACTACGAAAAGGTTCATAGTTGAGCGAAGTGACTGGGCTGTTCGATGGGTTATTCGAGTCAGAGTTGAAGAAGTAAAACGAGAACATCTGGAGTCAAAGTTTCAATCCTATCGAGAAAAGAAGAAGCTTGAAGCGGTGCTGAAATAGGACGTGATTCCTAGTTGGAAAAGGATTGAAGACTTAGGCAAATTAACTTGAGTTTCAAATAAGGCAATATGGGTAAACCTTATTTGAAATGGAATCCAAATTGTAAAAGGAGTTCTAAACTTAACTGGAATCGGCCTATGTTGAACTCTATAAATAAAAGTTAATTTGGCCATAATTCTTTATGCAATCAAGAAATCTCAATAAAGCAAATCAAGAACAAAATTGATCGTGAGAAATATTGTGTGCAAGAACAAAGGCTAGACAGCAGAACCTGATGGAGGAGCAGTTTCATAGTTTAGTCTGTTGTTTTAGTTCTTTGTTATTGGCTATCGAGTTGTAATCTATCAGTTTGTTAAGAAACATATAGTAGAGGTTACTCTTTGGTGTGGTAGATTCAACCTGACAAGCTAACGTATGGAATGGAAGATTCTAGGTACTAGGAGGTCTAGTTCCTTGATTGCATTACGTTGTAATCTAAAACTTGCTCGGTTTTCCTTTAGTGGAAGGTTGAAATCCCAAGAGTTTGGGTCGTGGTTTTTGATCCCTTGAGCAAGGATTTTTCCACGTAAAATCTCTGTGTTCTTTACGTTTTCGCATTTTGTTAAGGTTCAGAGATATGTGAAACTTGCAAGGAACCTGACTCTTTGTGAGTTAGGCGATCGAAGTTAAGAGAAGGTTTTAGGAGTTTGAAAATCGGGTAAGGACACTATTTACCCCCCTCGTATTTTACAGAGGTGTACCAAGTACAACAAGTTGTATCAGAGCAGGTTCTCTCACATAAAGATTAACATCTTGAGAAGGATCTGAACAATGAATGCACTATCGATGATCACTGAAGGACATTCTATTAACAAGCCTTCGCAGTTCAATGGTCAATACTACAAATTCTGGAAATTTAAGATGGAAACCTTTATGCAGGCAAAGAATTATCAATTCTGAAAAATTACAACAAATTGTCCTATTATTCCTACAAAACTTGACGAGTCAGTGAATAAAATCCACAAGCCTGTGGAAGAACTGAAACAAGCAAATTATCATGATGCTGAAGCCATGAAAATACTACACGGTGGTTTGGGTTTCAATGTGTATAAGAAAATACCAAGATGTTCAACAACAAAAGAACTATGAGATTCTTTGGACAACATCTACGGCGGAGAACAAGAAAGAAAGGTGAAGCCTTTGTCAAAGAGTGGGCAACATCCGATAGCGACACTGATTCAGGAGAAGAAGAAAACTCAGATGATGATTCCCCATTGGCGTTGATGGCTCTTGATGATGAACCTCTCACTGACGATCCACCTGAGGTAAGTCTCGATGAACTGAAAACTAGACTTCATACTTGCTCCTCTAGGGAACTAAATTTGCTTGCTCTGACTTTAATTGAAGGCATTAAAAATTTGAGGACTGAGAAGGAACTAGTGCTTTCTGAGAAGGACCAACTAATTTCAGTTGTGTCTGAATACTCAACGAAAAATAAAAACTTGGAAAAGGCTAAAACCGATCTGAAAAAGAAATTAATTGCTAGTGAAAATCAAGTTTTTAAACTGAATCAGAAGTCTCAGCCTTTGAATTTGAAAGTTGTAAATTAAAGGAACAATTGCTTAGTGAGCAAAAGAAAGTTTCTGCACTCGAACTTGAAAATCGAAAATTAAGAGAAGGGTCTGGTAAGCAAGTAGTTAGTGAGGCTCTAATCAACCTTGAAGATGAGCTTAAAAAGAAAAAACCAGGTTCTCTATCAGGAAACTGAGAAGAACTGGGTTCTTCAGAAAAGGTTGAGAAACCTAACTATGAGCCCACCAGACTCACTAAATGGAACAAGTCTTCTAAAGCTTTGAATTGGTTGCATGAAAATCATAATAGAGGTAAAACTTGTTTAGGGCATAGAAAACATTTACCTGTTTTGAATCCTAATAGTAAATATGTAGGACTTTCTTGCTACAAACTCTGCTTCTTGTGTGGAAAAACTGATCATATTAAGAACGAATGCAGTGTTGCAAAAAGAGCAGTCCAAAAGAACAAGAATCCAATTTTACCTTATTGGGCTAGAAAAGATTTGATTCATCCTTTCTATAACAAAAAAGGACCCAAGCTAGTCTTGGTTCATGTTACTAACCCCTGAACTTCTTTTGCAGGCTGGAGTGAGAAGGAACAACCCAAGTTGGGTTCTTGATAGTGGATGTTCCAGGCACATGACCGGAGATAGAAGAAACTTTCTCTCACTCATATCATTTTAAAGGGGGGTAGTGTGGCTTTTGGAGGAGGCAAGAGCGGTGAAATTGTTGCAATTGGAAAGGTTGGGAGGTCCCTCAATCATGCTATTGAAAATGCACTCTGTGTGGATGGATTGAAGCACAATCTTCTAAGTATCTCCCAACTATGTGATAGAGGAAATCTAGTAAGCTTCACATCTGTAGGTTGTACTGTGAAGAACCTGCAGACTGGTGAAGTGATACTGGAAGGGAAACACGCAAATAATATGTACAAGGCTACATTAGGTTCTCTTCTTGAGAATAATTTGACTTGTCTGAATATGCTGGAGAATGATAGTCAGTTGTAGCACAAGAGATTAGGACACGCAAATTTGACTCAGTTGAATAAGTTGGTGTCAAAGGACCTGGTTCGTGGAATCAAGCAAGAGGTTTGATGACATCAAGGTCTGTGATGCTTGTGTGAGGGGGAAACATGTAAGATCTTCATTCAAGTCAAAGAAAGTGGTTAGTACTTCTAAACCACTTGAGCTGGTTCACATGGACTTGTATGGACTAATGAGGGTGATGAGCAGAGGAGGCAAAAGGTTTGTGATAGTGATTGTTGATGACTACTCCAGATACACATGGACCCTGTTCCTCAGATCCAAAGATGAGGCATATGATATGTTCGAGGACTAGGTTAGAGTTGTTCAGAAGAAACTGGGGTTTCAACTGGTAAGTATCAGGTCCGACCATGGAAGAACATGTCCTTAGAGGATATGGCTAGAACTATGTTGTTGTCAGGCAGTTTGGCGAAGAGTTTCTGGACAGAAGATGTTAACACCGCTTGCTACTTACTGAATCGCTACTCTACCCGTCCTCTGTTGGAGAAAACTCCCTATGAGCTGATTAGAGGCAGGAAACCCAACATTGCACATCTCAGAGCTTTTGGGTTCAAGTGTTTCGTGCATAATAATGGGAAAGAACCTCTAGGGAAGTTTGATGCTAGAAGTGATGAGGCCATCTTCTTGGGACATTCTTCACAATGTAAGGCTTATAAAGTGTTCAACAAGAGGACCATGAATGTGGAAGAAAGTATGCATGTGGTATTTGATGAATTTGAAGCTGTTGTAAATAGACAAGAAGATGATGATCAGGAGATTGGTCTTATTAGAGATGAACTTGCGGAAGACCCTGAGAACCTGAATGGAAATAAAGATGATCATGCTGATAAGGATAAGGCTCAGGGGGAACTAAAAGGCAATCAGACAGGGGGAACTGAAGATCCAGATGTAGACGATCCAGATGAACCCGCTCCTTCTGGAAGCACTACTCAGCAGATTCAGTCTAAGCTTTGGAAGCATCAAAGTTCTCATCTACTGGAGAACCTTATCTCTGATCTGAATACTGGAATTATTACTAGGAGAGCTTTGAAGAATTTCTGTGCATTCTTTGTGTTTCTATCCTCTATAGAACCTAAGAATGTATGAGAATCACTTGAGGATCTAAATTGGGTGATTGCTATGCAAGAGGAACTTTATCAGTTTGAACTTAGTAAGGTATGGTACCTGGTCCCACGACCAATGGACAGGTCTATCATTGGTACTAAATGGGTTTTCAGAAACAAGGTGGATGAACATGGCATAGTTAGAAGGAATAAGGCAAGACTGGTGGTTCAAGGTTATAGTAAAGAAAAAGGAATCGATTATGATGAAACTTTTACACCTGTTGCTAGAATGGAAGCCATTACGATGTTGATTGCATTTGCAGCTTACATGGAATTTAAGCTATATCAGATGGATGTGAAGAGTGCATTCCTTAATGGTTATCTGAATGAAGAGGTGTATGTGGTGTAACCACCTGGTTTTGAAAGTCCAGCGTTTCCTGATCCTGTCTACAAACTTGACAAAGCACTATATGGGTTGAAACAGGCTCCTAGGGTATGGTATGAAAGGTTGTCAGGGTTCTTATTGAAGAATGGATTTACAAGAGGTAAAATAGACAACACCTTGTTTCTAAGGAAGAAAGCCAAGGACCTGTTAATTATTCAAGTGTATGTAGACAACATCTTTGTAACTAGTAATGAGAACCTTTGCAATGAGTTGGCCGACCTGATGGGAAGTGAGTTTTAGATGAGTATGATGGGTGAGCTGAATTTCTTCTTAGTCTTACAAATCAAGCAAATTCAGGAAGGCACCATGATCCATCAACAGAAGTACATCAAGGAGATTTTAAAAAAGTATGATATGAAGTCTACTAAGGATATGAACACACCCATTGCTCCTGGAACGAAGATAGATCTGGATGAAACTGGTGCTTCGATTGATGAAACTAAGTACATAGGAATAATTGGGTCTTTGGTGCATTTAATTGCAAGTCGTCTAGATATTGTTTATAGTGTGGGGTTGTGCACAAGGTTCTACTCAAAGCCAAAGGAGTCACACTTATCAGCAGTCAAGGGAATCTTGAGATATTTGAAAGGAACTCAAGATCTGTGCTTATGGTATTCAAAAGGTGGAAGCTTTGATCTGGTTGGTTATGTTGATGCTGACTACGCTGGTCACTTGGTTGATAGGAAAACTACATCTGGGATGACACATTTCCTAGGTCCTTATCTAGTTTCATGGGATACTAAGAAGCAGAATTCAGTGGCATTATTTACAGCTGAGGCTGAATATGTAGCAGCTGCTTTATATTGTTCACAACTACTGTGGATCAAGCAGCAGTTAGAGGACTTTGGAATCAAGTGTGGACCAGTTCCAATCTTTTGTGACAATACCAGTGCATTCAATATAGCCAAGAACCCAGTCCAGCATAAGAGAGCAAAGCACATCGATATTAGGCATCACTTTCTAAGGGACAATGTTGAAAAAGGTCTATAACTATAAATTTTTGCAGGACTGAGGATCAAATTGCTGATATCTTCACTAAGGCATTGAACATGGAACAATTTGAGAAGAACAGGCTTGAATTAGGCATGACCAAGATATACTGATCGAGGCAACACCTGGTTCTCCCAATGATTGGCTAGAGAAGTTTCTTTGTTTCACCTAGCTTAACTTGTTTAGTTGATTCTATTTTTAGAACTTAATTGTTTTACTTGCTAACCTGTTTGGAACCTGTTTTCATGACTTAGATGCTGGCATATTTTTTGAGTAAAGGATAAAGTTGCAGAACCTGGTGCATGGATATTCAGGTACACATCCTATATTGCTTACTGATTGTAATACTTGTCTTACGTGGCCAAATTGTTACCAATTAACCTTATTTGACGCCGAATTATCTGTGATTATTTAAAATTTAAATTCTTTGAATTCTGTGGCATCAGCTCCTATGTGTCATAATGACTTAAACAACTTTTTCACATCACGTCACCCGTTCCTCTTCCCGATACAAACTATAGACCTTTTCTATTCCCTTAAGTAATCAGATATAGAGAGAGAGATTCATTGTTTCTATTGCTGAAAAGAACTAAAATTCTCTCCAGAAATGTTTTTCATTTTCTCTCTAAAATTCACAAACTCTTTCACCATGTCTACTGGTTCTAAAATTGACTCAAACCCTTCTTCTCCTAAACTCAAAATCTCTAAATTAAATCAAAAGGCTAAGCAACTGGCGTCGAGTCGCTCCGTGGCAATGACAAAAATGTTTGCTAAATTAAGGCAAAAGAAATTGTCAGAGGAAGCTACTAGCAAGAGGGAAAGTGCTTCTATGACGATTGAAGAAGAAAAGGTTGAAACGGTTCAAGAACGTATTCAAGAAACTGAAAAGGTAAACCCTAGTTCCTCTGTTGCTAATGTTATTGAAAGTAGTTTGAATCCTGAGCCTGTAGATTTAGATAAGGAAGTAGTGGTTCAAGATAGTGAGAAAGAGAGGGAGGTGGTTGAAGTTCTTGAAAAAGAAAATATTGAACATGCAGAGGGCGATTTAGGAGAAAAGTTATTTGAGGAAGTTGTCAAGGAACCTGTTCCTGTGACAGTTCCCGTGCTGGAAAAACCTAGTAGTAGTAAGAGAGAAGAGAAATCTGCTGAACCTTTCAAGGAACCCGAGAAAGGACCTGGTTCGTTCTCTGGTTTTGTGGCAGGTGATGATGCAGATCTGAGAGAATAGATGATTATATGGAAGGGAATGTAGAAGGAGTAGGCTATACTGAACCCTTGGATGCTGTGTTTCCTGAGGCAAATCCAACTCCTCAAGCTAGTGAAGTTTCCTCCAGTGAAACTGATGTTGTAGTGGTGGAGGAATAGAGAAGGTTGGAGAAAAGGCCTATGGTAGAGGATTAGGCCAAGGTTGTAGAGAAACGAAAGTTAGTAAAGGGAGGTGAACGTGTGGGTAGTTCCAAAGTCGGTAGTTCTTGTGATGTTGAAGGTATGGGAGAAAACAGTAGGAAAACTGTGAGTCATGCTAGGAGGCCTGCTACCCGTAGTTCTATCAGAGAACAGTAGAAGAAGGTTGTAGAGGAACTTGAGGTTCGTAGGAGAGGTTGTAAAATCATGTTGGTAATTGGCGATGATAAGGATAAAAAGAAGAGGATTGTGGCCTACTTTAGGAGTTTGCCACTGGTGAAAGGTAAAATTCTCACTGATCTAGAGTTAGAGGTTATGACACAGCTTGGTGCTAAGCTAAGTGCTCAGGGTTGGTTGAACCTGTTTCGTGATAGAACTAGAAAGCTGAGAGAGCAGGAGGTCGAGAGTTTTACTCAAATTGCATAGTGAGTGAGGGAATTGTGACAAACGTAGTGAAAGGGTTCGTGATCCAGTTCGACTATAATGAGCTTATGAGATTTTAGGTGTTCCTTCTCGGAGCTATAGTGAGTATATGCGGAACTCGTGGCCGGCCAGAGGAGAGAGTGTGTCTGCTTTTAGAAGTGACCTAAAAGTTTGCAGGGAGACCTAGGCTAGCAAAGGCAACTCAAGTGAAGAAGAAGGCAATACAACCCTTCTATCAGTTGTTATTTGAATTTGTGCTGTAGAACCTATTGCAGAGGTCAGAAAGGCGCAGTGAGGCCAACTTTCTGGATCTGACCTATATGGACCTGCTAGATCGTGAGGTTCGTATAAATCTACCTGAATTGATAATCAAGCACATTGGTAAGGCAGTTGATATGGGGTTAGGAAAATATGCCTTTTTCTATGGGTTTCTGCTGAGCAAAGTATTTGATTTCTTTGGGTGTCTGTTGCAAAGTGGACTGAGCCGGATCGCAATGATGTGTTTGGGAGGAACATTCTGAAATCCTGTGATTATGTGTTGGATGGTGAACCTGCTGATGAACTAGAGCATATGGAGAAGGATGCTGAGGAAATGCGTACTGCTAGGTTGTACAGGAGGATTGAGGGGTTCAGGAGGCAGCATGAGAGACAAAATGATGGGCTGGCATAGCTTAATGCAGAGAATACCAGGCTGGATACGGAGCTGGAGTGTGAACGTGAAGGAAACTCGCGTCACCTTGCCTTGCTGCTTGCTCATTTTAACATACCTGACATTTCCCAATTCTGAACCAGTTCCTTTCCCAGTCCTTTTGTTGGTTCCTCTTTATGGCCTATTTTTAAGACAATTATTACTTTTGGTTTGTAATATGTGGATGATGTATTTGGATGTTTAAGCCGGTTGGCACTTATTTTGGTTAATATCCTTTGCTATTTGCTGGTAAATTTGTCTGAAACAGGTTCCTGACATGAAAAGGTTGGTTAGCTGCCTATGGCACTAGAGTCAACTAGACTTAATTTAAGTTGAGCAAATTCATACAACTGTGAACTTTTCGATGATGCCAAAAGGGGAAAGTTAGATGTTGTTTAGTTCATTGTATATTTGTGACCTAATTTTTGCCTAACTGTTGTTACCCTGGTTCTTGGTTAGTGTTTGATATTATACAGGTTCTCGTGCTTAATACCCTCGGTGAGATAACATTGTTTGTCATCGTCAAAAAGGGGGAATTTGTTGAAGGATAGTTTTGAAGATGACAAAGGACCTGGTACTGAATGGACTACGAAAAGGTTCAATGTTGAGCGAGGTGACTAGGCTGTTTGATGGGTTATTCGAGTTAGATTTGAAGAAGGAAAACGAGAACAACTGGAGTCAATGTTTCAATCTTATCGAGAAAAGAAGAAGCTTGAAGCGGTGCTGAAATATGACGTGATTCGTAGTTAGAAAAAGATTGAAGACTTAGGAAAATTAACTTGAGTTTCAAATAAGGCAATATGGGTAAACCTTATTTGAAACGGAATCCAAATTGTAACAGGAGTTCTAAACTTAACTGGAATCAGCCTGTGTTGAACTCTATAAATACAAGTTAATTTGGCGAGAATTCTTTCCGCACTCAAGAAATCTCAATAGAGCAAATCAAGAACAAAATTGACTGTGAGAAGTATTGTGTGCAAGAACAAAGACTGGACAGCAGAACTTGACGGAGGAGCAGTTTTATAGTTTAGTCTGTTGTCTTAGTTCTTTGTTATTGGCTATCGTGTTGTAATCTATCAGCTTGTTAAGAAGTATATAGTAGAGGTTACTCTTTGGTGTGATAGGTTCAACCTGACAAGCTAACGTGTGGCTTGGAAGGTTCTAGGTACTAGGAGGTCTAGTTCCTTGATTGCATTACGTTGTAATCTAAAACTTGCTCGGTTTTCCTTTAGTGGAAGGTTGAAATCTCAAGAGTTTGGGTCGTGGTTTTTGATCCCTTGAGCAAGGATTTTTCCACGTAAAATCTCTGTATTCTTTACGTTTCTGCATTTTGTTAAGGTTCAGATATAGGTGAAACTTGCAAGGAACCTGACTCTTTGTGAGTTAGGCGATCAAAGTTAAGAGCAAGTTTTAGGAGTTTGAAAATCAGGTAAGGATACTATTCATCCCCCTATAGTGTCTTACAAAGGTGCACCAAGTACAACAACTTAACATGAATCATGATATATATAGCAAGGTTGTGTTTTTGTTGGTTTCTTACTAGATACTCACTAGCTTCTTAATAAACGACCTTTATCAGCACGCGATATATAGTCTCATATACTGTTTTGGACGTAACAATGTAGCAGCAACTGTACATGAATCTCTGAGTGGCCTCTTAGATTACTCTCACCCTGATGTAAGAAGGAAGTTGGCTGGTTCTCGAATTTTTGTCCCTGTAAATTGCACATAAAAAAATTGGTAGATTTATCTCTGATTATGAACTATGATCTTTTTTAGTCTGATCTTTGATTATGAACTATGCATGAGGATATTTTATTGGTACGTGAGTTAGTAAACATATAAACTATTTCAGCATATTGAGTCTAGACAGGACTACCACGTATTGTGGTGCGATGGATATAATTCCTTCACCTTTAACCAGAGATTTTTGGTTCGACCATAGGAATGTAAAATATCTTGATTGGGAGTGCTTCCCAAAATACGAGCCTTATATGTGAATCCAAATTAGTTGGGCCCCAATGCACCCGAAACCAGAAGGGAAACAACAAGAGACATGGACAAGTGAGTTTAACTATCTTTGGAATATAGACTTTCCTGCGTCACATCATAATATCAAAATATCTTTAGTGGTAGAACTGATAACTAAACACCAATATGCTTATCTAATTGAATGAATGAACGTCTCCAACGACTTGTTTCATGAAGTCATAACATAAATTGCAATTTTATTAAAGAAAGCCACTCATATCTAGTGTTTTTGACCAATGAATATATAACATTTTCATCTCAATTTGTTACCTAACCTTTGCAAAACTTATGATGTGATGGATACTGTGCAAAACTTATGATCTGATGGATACACTAGTTATACGTAAGTTTTCTTATATCATTGGTTTGAACACCGATTCCCAGTTATCTAATCAGAGATCTCATACTCTCATATTAAATGTGGAGAAGATATCTCAAGAGAGGGAAAATAGTGACGAACTCAAGATTTTTTTCTTTTAAAAGAAAAGAGAAAAAAAATGCATGAAGAAGACATTTGTTGAGCTGAAGGTTTTGAAGAATGACAGGCGAAGGAACCAGTGGTTCTGGAGGAGAACTTGGTCCTTATGAAGAAGGGCACAACTGATCGAAAAGATTATAGAATGTAAATCCTTGCAGAACTAGGAATAGTGGCGTGTGAACTATTATGCATCCTGGTCAGCTAAAAGAGGTTGTGTCGTGGCTGTGTCTTTGAAGTATGAATAGGAGTTGGAGCTAAACAAGGAAATAGTCACAGAAAATATTGTCTTGCCATAATTACAAGGTTTCCTTGTGAAATACTACTAGGGTTACGAAGCCCTTATAAAAGCTAGTAATTGAGGCAGCCGATACTCATTTAGTCACAGTGAGAGTTAAGAGCAATACCAAGGCGATCGAATAACTGTCAAAGTGACTTAACTGGTGAAGACAACTGTTGAAGGCTACATAGTTGAACTTAGATATTCTGTCTAGGTTCTTGCTTGGAGTTGTCGTAGTTCTGTGCTATCATTGTTTTTACCTGCGTGCTTAGTTTAGAAGCAACTGTATTAGGTGAACTATTGTGAGATTACTTTGTAAAGCTAGAGTTTAGCTTTGTTGAGTGATTAGGGTCTAGAGTGTAGCCCCTTGGTTACAGAGTTTTGTAATCTAAAACTTGCTCTTTGTGTTAGTGAATTGATTCAAAAATCTGAGAGTGTGGGTCGTGGTTTTTCTCCCTTGAGCAAGGAGTTTTCCACGTAAGAAAACCGTGTTTCTTAAGTTTTCAATTTGTGTGTGCTGAGGTGTTTGTCATGGAAACTGTTGCGACAAAGACAAGGTTCTTGATGATAAGAATCGGATTCTTCGACGAAAAATGGAGGATACTATTCAACCCTCCCTTCTAGTGTCCATAGGAGGTGCTTAGAGTATAACAAGTGGTATCAGAGCATGTCTTCTCGCTTTATGTTAACACCTTGAGAAGGATCAAATCATGAGTGCAACACCTACTATTACTGAAGGACAGTCGGTTCTGAGGCCCCCACAGTTTAATGGGCAGTACTACGCTTGGTGGAATAACAGAATGGAGAACTATATTTGTGCTGAAGATTATCAACTTTAGTTGATAGTATCTGAAGGAAACTTGATTCCGACCAAAGTAGATGGGGAAGGAGCTGCTGCTCGAGAAGAACCTAAATCAAAAGAGGAGTTCAATGAGGCTAACTATTAGATGGTTGAAAAGAATCACAAAGCCAAACGATTGGTAATTTGTGGGCTTGGTTCTGAAGAGTTCAATAGAGTTTCATCTTATAAGACGGCTAAAGAAATTTGGGATGCCCTGGAAGTTGCACATGAAGAAACTACTGAAGTTAAGGATTCCAAGAGAAGAATGCTGAAAAGACAATTTGAGTTGTTCACCATAGGAGAGAAGGAGTCAATACAAGACATGATGACAAGGTTGACTATTATCACAAACGTGATGAGGTCTCTAGATATGAGCTGCCAGAAGTAGAAATGGTGGATAAGGTTCTAAATGTACTTCCTGATGTCTGGGAACCCAAAATGACTGCTATTATTGAGTCCAAACCTCTCAGATCCATCAAACTTGAAGAACTGGTTGGAAGCTTGAAAACACATGAGATGATGAAGGAATCAAAGAGTAAACCAGCACCCAAGAAGAACAAGACTCTTACACTTGAAGCAACCGATGAATCCGAAGAATATGTTGACTTACAATCAGTCGAAGCTGCTATGGTCAGTGCATTGAGATAGAAGTTTAATCTGGGGAAGTTCAAGGGATTCAAAAGAAACAACAAAGAAAACTCTGGTAGAAAGAACATTATTGACAGCCCAGACTACTCAGGGTGCTTTAAATGTTTCAAGAAGGACCATGCAGTTGTGGACTTTCCAATGTGGGAAGTTGAGTGGATGAAGAATAGAGCTACGGAGCAGAAGGAGAAGGAGGCATCAAAAGATACTGATAAAGACAAGAAGAAATTTCGACGACCTCCAAATTTCAGAGCAGAAAGAAGGAAGAGGAAGGAAGCATTTTATGCTACACGGGGACCTACAGATAGTGAATCTGACCAAGAAAAGGAATCTTAGGATGAGTCTCCACTAGCATTGATTGGAGTGTCAGGTGAGAGTTCAGACGAGGAAGATCTACGTGAGTTCAGAGGAGGAAGAGATCCCTCCAAGCCACCCGTGTTTAATGGAACAAGCCATAAATGGTGGAAGAAACAAATGAAAATCTTCCTTCAAGCGATGGATTATAGTCTCTTGATTGTAAAACGAGGACCTCATGTACCTGTAAAGAGAGTAGCAAATGGATCCTTGGTTCCAAAGTTGGTAGAAGAACTTGATCCTATAGATTTAGATTGGCTGCAAGCAAATGCCAAAGCTGTTTTATACTGGAGAAAAGGGCTGATGACTGATGTGCTAGCAAAGGTGCTGGAATACACATCTGCCAAAGAAATTTGGGAGAAGTTGAAAGAGATGTACACAGAAGATGATCAGAAGAAGGAATCAACCCTCATGGCAACCGATGGAGAAGAAGCTGCTCATTCAGCAGAGGCATGTCTTTCTAAACTAAAAGAAAACCTGCACACATACTCTATTGAAAATTTGATCTTGATAACTGCCACCTTAATTAAGGGTTATGAAAAGGTAAAAGCTGAGAAAGATAAATTGACTGAAGATATGAGTGATCTAAGAGCAAAACACAAGAGTCTTCAAGAGCAAAATATTGAACTTGAAGAAATAAATGCTGTTCTAAAAGGACAGGCTCTTGTGTCAAACTCTAAGATCTCAGTATTAAAAATGGAACTAAATCATTTAAAGGAGAGTGTTAGTAGTAAGCAAGTAATCAGTGAATTTCAAACTTTTCTTGAAGATGAGCTTAAAAGAACAAATGAGATCCTGTATCAGGAAACTGAGAAAAATAGGATTCTCAAACAAAAGGTTGAAAAAACTGACTATGAGCTTACCAGATTAACAAAATGGAACAAATCCTCTGAGGCAATGAATTGGGTTCTTGAAAATCAGAACAAAGGAAAACAAGGGCTAGGATTCAAGAAACCATTGCCTCCATATAACCCAAAAAAAAAATATGTGGGCTTGCCTTGTAACATGTTGTGCACCTTCTGTGGCGAAACTGGGCATTACAAACAAAGGTGCATGAGTGCAAGTAAGGAAAAGACCAAAAATAAGAGGAGTACTTTACTTGAATGGGCTAAGAAAGATTTGATTTATCCATTTTCTCATAATAAGGGACCCAAACTTGTCTGGGTTCCTAAAACTAACCCTTGATTCGTTTTGCAGGCTGGAGTGAGAGTGAACGATCCAAGCTGGATTCTTGACAGTGGTTGTTCAAGACATATGACTGGAGACAGAAGGAACTTTCTCTCACTCACAGCATTTCAAGGAGGCAGTGTAGCCTTCGGAGGAGGAAAAAGTGGTCAGATTGTGGGAATCAGAAAGGTTGGGAGAACTCTGCATCATGCAATTAAAAATATATATTGTGCTGATGGTCTTAGACACAATTTGCTGAGTATCTCTCAACTGTGTGATAGAGGAAATGAAGTGAGCTTCTCCTCTGTAGGGTTCATTGTGAAGAACCTACAGGGTGGAGAAATCGTCATGGAAGGAAAAATGGTAAATAATGTGTACAAAGCATCACTGAAATCACTGCCTGAAAATAATTTAACATGCCTGAATGTTCAAAAAAGTGATTCTCAGCTGTGGCACAAAAGGATGGGACATGCTAGTTTGTCACAACTCAACAAGTTAGTGTCGAAGGAGCTGGTTCGTGGATTGCTAAATAAGAAATTTGAAAACATAAAGATGTGTGATGCTTGTGTTAAAGGGAAAGATGTGAGATCGTCCTTCAAATCCAAAAAGGTGGTATGTACATCAAAGCCACTGGAGTTGATACATATGAATCTATGTGGACCCATGAGAGTTAGGAGCAGAGGAGGAAAGAGGTTCATGTTCGTGATAGTTGATGATTATTCAAGGTATACATGGACCCTGTTCTTGGCATCTAAAGATGAATCCTTTGATAGCTTCAAGGATTAGGCAGGAGTTGTGCAGAAAAGGTTGTCTCGAATTGGTCAGCATCAGATCTGACCATGACACGGATTTTGAAAATATAAAATTCTCTGAGTATTGTACCAAACACAGTATTGATCATAATTTCTTTGCACCAAGAACTCCACAGCAAAATGGAGTAGTTGAAAGGAAGAACAGGTCTCTGTAGGATACGTCAAGAACCATGCTGCTATCAAGTGGTCTTGCAAGGAACTTCTGGCTGAAGCCATAAACACTGCATGTTACTTGCTGAACATGTGTTCCATAAGAGCTATTCTTGACAAGACTCCCTATGAACTTCTTAGAGGAACGAACGAATATTGCACATCTGAGGCCCTTTGGGTGTAAATATTTTGTTCACAACAACGGCAAGGAACCATTAGGAAAATTTGATGCAAGAAGTGATGAGGCAATATTTCTTGGGTACTCTACTCAAGGCGTATAAAATGTTTAACAAAAGAACACAAACAGTCGAGGAGAGCATGCATGTGGTATTTGATGAGTCAGATAAGGAAATTGATGAAAAAGAGGTAGACGATCAGGCGATTGGACTTGCTCGAGAAGATTGTGCAGGTAACTCTGAGAACCCAGAGGAAAAGGAGGAACCATGTGAAGAAGATGGAAATTCAACTCAAAGGGAACAGGAGTCAACATGTCAGGGGAACAATAGATCAAGTAGATGAATCAAATGATCAGGAATAACCCACTCCTGATGTCGCTGAAGGTTCTTCTCATCACATACAACCTCGACCATAGAAACATCAAAGCTCCCATCCTCTGAAGAATGTGCTATCTGAGTTAGATACTGGAATTATGACTAGATCTGCGTTGAAGAAAAAAAGTCTGGCATCTGGTTCCTAAGCCAAAGGACAGATAAATTATTGGAACAAAATGGGTGTTTAGAAATAAACTGGATGAACGTGGCATAGTGACAAGAAACAAAGCTAGACTGGTAGTCCAAGGATACAGTCAAGAGGAAGGAATTAACTATGATTAGACCTTTGCACCAGTAGCCAGAATGAAAGCTATAAGAATGTTGATTGCCTTTGCTACATACATGGAGTTTACACTATATCAGATGGATGTAAAGAGTGCCTTCTTGAATGGATACCTGAATGAAGAAGTCTATGTGATATAGCCTCCAGAGTTCGTGAACAGTGAATTTTCTGATCACGTTTACGAACTTGATAAGGCACTCTATGGGTTGAAGCAAGCTCCTAGAGCGTGGTATGAGAGATTATCAGGGTTCTTGCTTAATAATGGATTTTCAAGAGGAAAGATTGACAACACGCTGTTCCTGAAGAAGAAAGGAAAGGATCTATTGGTGGTTCAAGTATATGTTGATGATATTATTTTTGGAGTCACTGATGAGGAATTGTGCAAGGGATTCGCGGAGTTGATGGGCAGTGAATTCGAAATGAGTATGATGGAAGAACTCAATTTCTTCCTAGGATTGCAGATTAAACAGACCCCTGAAGGAACTATGATACATCAACAGAAATATGTCAAGAAGCTTCTAAAGAAGTTTGACATGGAAGGAGCAAAAGAAATGTCTACACCTATTGCTCCTGGAATAAAGCTGGATATGGATGAACTAGGTCCTTCTACAAATAAGACAAAATATAGAGGAATTATAGGTTCACTCATTTATCTCACTGCTAGTCGACCTGATATTGTATACAGTGTGTGACTGTATGCTAGATTTCAGTCCAAGCCTAAGGAATCACATCTAACAGTTGTGAAGAGAATCTTGAGATACTTGAAGGGAACTCAGGATTTATGTCTATGGTACCCTAGGGGTGGTACTTTTGAACTAATTGGCTTTGCTGATGCTGATTATGCTGGTCATCTGGTGGACAGGAAAAGCACTTCAGGGATGACACATTTTCTTGGTCCTTGCTTAGTTTCTTGGGCTACAAAGAAGCATAACTTAGTAGCCTTGTCTACTACAGAAGCAAAGTATGTAGTTGCTGCATCATGCTGCTCACAATTGCTATGGATCAAACAACAGGTGGAGGATCAAACAACAGGTGGAGGACTTTGGAATTAAATGCGGAGCTGTGCCTATTTTTTGTGATAACACAAGTGCAGTGAACATTGCCAAGAACCCAGTCCAATATAAAAGAACTAAGCACAGTGATATTAGACACCATTTTCTTAGAGATAATTTTGAGAAGGGTCTAATAACCATGAATTCTTGCAGGACTGAAGATCAAATTGGTGACATCTTTACCAAAGCACTGAAAAAAGTTCAATTTGAGAGGAACAGGTTGGAATTAGAGATGGCCAAAATACATGGATAACTCAGCATTTATTCCTCAAGGTTTGGCTAGTTAAGTGTTGATTATCTTGCTTGTAACTATAGTTGCTATTGTCCAGTCTAATTTTGTACTTTATTTAAGTATACTTGCTCAACTGAGTACTATTAGAGTGTTCTAATGTGTTCCCATGAAAGAACCAACAAGGTATGCAGAAGGAACCTAGACAAGCATGAGGAACCATGTCCAGGTATATCTACACAGCTATTTATGTTAAGTGTTTTAACTGAAATTGATTGTCTTATGAATGTGTATTAAAGAAACCTTCCATGTTTGTGTAACCGCCTAAAATCATAGGAAAATTCCTTTTATGGTTACACTTTTTACGACTTCAACCTACCCCACTTATTCTAGAAGCTTTAATGTGTTGATTCAAATAATCGTCAAATCCTACACTCTCCGGTTTCCCAAAACTCTAAAAAGCTGATCTACTTTACAGCACCATCAATTACTACCTATTCCCTAGAGACGCGTGAACCCATTGTTATTCTCTCTCACATTATTCATCTAAACAATAGAAAGAGAAACATTCATCAAACTCCCTTCTACTATGTTCTCTCTCTAAAGTTCAAAACAAGAAAAACCTTTCTCTCAAAACCCTAACCAAAAATCACACCATGTCTCAAGCACAATCATCATCCGCCTCTCCGGCAAAAACATCAGAAACGCACACCTCCAAAGAATCCACTCTCAAACCCCACGCTTCTACTCTTGCTGAAAGAATCGCCAAAGTGAGGTTAAAATTCCACAAAAAGATGGGAAAGAAGGGTCCCAAGAAAGTTTGTGCGAAACCCTCACCTCCGATGTCGGCATCACCAGTTCCCGATGAAAAATCAATTGAGGTAAAGCATGATTCAACCCTAACTAGTTCTACTGCTTTAGATTTGGTTAAAAGCCCTGGGAAGTTGAGCACTGAAATTTAGTTAAAGGGGTAGATGAAATTGTAGAAACAGCAGAGCCTAGTGGTACAACTGATAGGGGAAATGCTAGTGAGGAAAATTTGCAGACTGTACTAGAGGAATTTGTTCCTGGGAGTGGGTTTCATGTTCCTTTAGTAACTGACAAAGTGGTGGAGGTGAATGTAGTTGAAAATATGTTGGAGAGATTAAGAGAGCAGGATTCTGCTGAGTCTCAAAAGGGCCTAGTCGACGAACCTAGTTCGGAGGCTGCCCTCCTTGAGAAGGTTCAAATAGAGTCTGTCTTGGAAGGTCCTGTGGGTGGAGGACCTAGTTCTGTTGAAGCTACAAAGGAATTGAGTCAAGAACGTGGCTCTTGCTCAGTTCCTGCAGTAGCTGAGGATGCAGAACTTGATTGGACTGATTTTGAGGAAAACAAAGATGAGAAAACTCAGGTTGATGATAGTGACAGTGAAAAGGCTGTGGAGAAACCAAAAAAAAAAGTGTAAAAAGAAAATTTGGTGAAGAGGATGAGAAGATGATGGGAGAAGAGGAAGTAGTGTTTGTAAGTGAAACAAAGTCAGTGATAGAAAAAAGAAGAAGATTGGTAAAAGGTGGAAAAGTTGTGTCTAAAAGCAGGTTGGTAGATGAGAGTGATGAGGACTCTCAGGGTGAGAATAAAGGTGATGAAGAACCAATTGTGCAGGCAGTACCTCGGAGGGTGGCTACTAGGTCTGGTCTGAAACAGCAGGTAGAAAAAGTTGGAAATCTTGAGAAGAAGCAGGGTAAAAAGGTGGTAGAAGAGAAACAGGTGAAAAGTACTGTTGAAGCAAAGGTGGAAAGTGATGAGGATGGGGATTATGTTGACCCTAGTGATTCTCATACTAACAGTGAAGTAGAGAGCAAGAAGAAAAAGAAAGAGACTGATGAAGAGGTTGACAGGGCAACCTTCTTTGCTAGGTACCAAGTATTGCCTGGGAGCATCTTGAGTGACCTGAATGAGCACAATATGAGACCTTTGTTGAGGAAGGTAGAGGATCAAGGGTGGTTGAACCTCTTTACTAAGGAGAACATATTCTTATATGCTGAAGAGATCAGGGAGTTCTATATCAATTGTAGAGTAGCTGTAAGAAGGGTGTTCTCAGTGGTCAAAGGTGTGGAGATAGAGTTTGGAAGGAAGGAGTTAGGAGTAAATCTTGAGGTTCCTGCTGAGGTTTATTGCAGGTACATCAAGCTGAAATAGCCAAAGAGAACTGATGAATTCTCAGAAAAAACTAGACTCAGAAAGGAAAGAAAGGTTGAGAAGAAGGAGATGGAACCTACACATCAGTTTCTCTTTGAATTTGTCCGTAGATTCCTGCTACCTAGAAAGGAAAGGAACAGTGAGGCTTGTGCTCTTGACTTAACATATATGGATCTGCTGGATAGAGGAACAAAGATAAATCTGCCTGGTCTGATCATCAGACATATAAAGAGGATTGCTGATACTGATTTAAAACCACACTCTTTGGTGCATTCCTACATCCTGCAGCAGGTCTTTGAGCACTTTGGGGTGCCCTTGGAAGATGGAAAGAAGCCAACTCTGCATTAGATGTTTGGCCAGAATGTGCTGAAGAACTGTGACTTCTTCAAGAGAAAAGGTCATCCAAGAGGCCAGTGCAAGTTAAGCAAGAGCAGCCTGAGGAAAGTGAAGACTTTGGACCGGATGAAGAAATTGCAGATGTGAAGGAATTGGAGCAGCACGTGTTGGAAGTAAATGAAGAGATTGTTGAACTGCAGAGGCAGCTACAGGTGAAGGATCAAGAAATTGATCGCTTGAAGATCGAGCGTCACAAGAATGAGGCCGAGTTGGTGGTAGAAAGGGCCAAGAATTCAAGGAATATTGAGGCACTTGTCAAGCACTTCAACCTGAAGACCTAAGTCCTACCCATTTCCTTCCATGTCCTTGTCCAAATCTCTGCTTTCCTTTCCTATCTGTCCTTCCTCTGATGTGTGTTTTTAAGACAATCATTTGATGTTATGTACTTAATTGGGTTGTGTATTTGCCACGCCCTGGATAAGTGGTTTTAAATTTTTTTTGTTTGAATTGGGTCTTTTTATAATATATCTGGTTCTGGTTGGGCCCTTAGTTTCATTCATGTGTCTCACGTTGACTTGATTGCCTTGTGCTCTAGACTGGATAGTATTGACTTGTTTTTGTAGGATTTTGAATATTTTCGATGATGCCAAAAGGGGGAAGAAGGAAATGTTTGGGTGTTTGTGACCTAACTCATCTGTTTTAAAATTTTCAAATGTATTTTTGCTTCTGTGTCTTTGGTGTTTTTGTATGTCCAGGTTCTTTGGCAACATTTGTTTGTCATAAAAAAAAGGGGGAATTTGTTGAGCTGAAGGTTCTGAAGAATGACAAACAAAGGACCCAGTGGTTCTGGAGGAGAACTTGGTCCTTATGAAGAAGGGCACAACTGATCGAAAAGATTATGGAATGTAAATCCTTGCAGAACTAGGAATAGTGGCGCGTGAACTATTATGCATCCTGGTCAGCTAAAAGAGGTTGTGTCGTGGCTGTGTCTTTGAAGTATGAATAGGAGTTGGAGCTAAACAAGGAAAGAGTCACAGAAAATCTTGTCTTGCCATAATTACAAGGTTTTCTTGTGAAATACTACTAGGGTTACGAAGCCCTCATAAAAGCTAGTAATTGAGGCAGCCGATACTCAGTTATTCACAATGAGAGTTAAGAGCAATACCAAGGCGATCGAATAACTTTCAAAGTGACTTAACTGGTGAAGACAACTGTTGAAGGCTACATAGTTGAACTTAGATATTCTGTCTAGGTTCTTGCTTGGAGTTGTCGTAGTTCTGTGCTATCATTGTTTTTACCTGCGTGCTTAGTTTAGAAGCAACTGTATTAGGTGAACTATTGTGAGATTACTTTGTAAAGCTATAGTTTAGCTTTGTTGAGTGATTAGGGTCTAGAGTGTAGCCCCTTGGTTACAGAGTTTTGTAATCTAAAACTTGCTCTTTGTGTTAGTGAATTGATTCAAAAATCCCAGAGTGTGGGTCGTGATTTTTCTCCCTTGAGTAAGGAGTTTTCCATGTAAAAACACCGTGTTCCTTAAGTTTGTAATTTGTGTATGCTGAGGTGTTTGTCGTAGAAACTGTTGCGACAAGGACAAGGTTCTTGACGATAAGAATCGGATTCTTCGATGAAAAACAGAGGACACTATTCAACCACGTTCTAGTGTCCATAGGAGGTGCTTAGAGTATAACACCATTAAATGACGGCGGGTTAAGATTTGGCTAATATTTGTTGACGGCATCTTCTTGCTAAAAAATTCACCTATATGGCAAATGATTGGTAGGATATCGACATTTTATTAATTTATTTTGGTCAATATGAACAAGTATGCTTGCTGAATGGACCATGACAACATAAAGGAAAGACGAATAAATAATACTCATAGCAAATTGTTAATGGACTAAATGATATGATAAATTTAATGTCCTAACTAGTTGCGTCTATCAAACTTATCTTTGAAACTTCAATTTCCAATATAATACATACATAATTGGTCCAATTGCTTAGCACATAGTTTTCTTGCGTGTGGGCAATCGAATTTGGTTTCAATCTTAGCTATCAGTAGCCCTACCAACCAGTACCCATCCCTCTGGATTTACGATAAGATTATCAGGAATGGTGGTGTTATTAACAATAAAACTTTGCTGCTATATCCTTTCTGGATAAGTTACTTATATTATTGCCACAGTACTCTTATTACATAATATATCATAATCCAGAAGACAGTTAAGAAGGTGAATACTTGACAGGAGCGAAACTACCTTGATAGGAGGGGTGTCACGAGACACTGCGTCATCGAAATTGTTTACCGGGTATTTATATAAATATATGAAAAATCTACTATATGTTGGTACAAATACAAGAGGTGACACTGCTTAGAACAAGAATTCAAAGTGATTACATTACTGGTTGTTCTCTCACATGACGCAGGTTCGAGTCCAAACTATCATTTTTTATCACAATTTTTGAATATTTATTCAATTAAAAATATTTGGTGTTTGGGGATTGAACTTTGTAAGGTTAAATAAATTTAAGAGGCTTTAAACCACATATGCTAGACATCACTATTAGCCAATATTACCATTAAAATATACAAGTATGGTATACAATCGCAACAGTAGGCTAACAACAGAATCATTGACTTTGAAAAGTGAAATGCGGATCTTCAAAATTTTACCAATATCTCTATTCAAAGTGACACTAGTTACAAAAAATCCTGCGTATGCTACTGATACTTGAGACCTATTTCATATGCCTAGAGGCAGGGGAGATGCTCTAACAGGGTTCAATTGAATCATTTACGCTTGAAAATACATATTCCGCAAATAATGCAAAAGTAAAATATATAAATTTTTGAATGCCATAAATATAATGAAGCTTCTAGTATAGCGTTATTGGTTTATGTTCAATTCTTCACTCTGCCACTGCTTAAAGGCTGTGATACTAGATGAAATTGTTGTGATTCACCTAGGTTGATAGTAGATTTCATTTTGAGATCATCAAGTTCACTGTTTTACGTGGATATCAATTAGCCATATCCTTGGAGTTGATTAAATTTATGAGTATGAAAGAGACTGGAATCCATATGAAAATTATGGTTAGACTGTCAATATAGATATAAAATTAGATAAATGAGGAGTTTATTCAGACTCTACAATCCAAACTCTCAAGCAATTGACTACTCAAGTTTCAGCCATATTTATCAACTGTCATGTTTGAAAGATAGTTGCTTCCATCTGGTTAATTGAAAGAAGCTCGCTAGCTAGACTATAGATTTGATTTCACTATGTATTTTCTAGTAGTTATTGCGAGTAAAAAATGGTCGTATATGGTACGTGTCATTGATCTTTTATTAAAAATGTCTACCATCTCTTTCATATTCATACCTGGCAATAGAAATTTGAATACACCTCATAGTTTTGTCCATACTACAAATAGTTTTCACCTTTTGGCTTTTTGCCAATGATGCCATCACATCAACCATTATTCGTACACGCAAGTTGTGATATTCCTCGTCTTTTCCCCCTAAAACTTTTTTTTCTTTATCACAGCTTATCTAAGCAAAATTATCAGTCAGGTCGTTGATTACTTAGATCAAGTTGTTGAATCTGATCTAACTTTCATTTCATTAAGAAAAGAATAAAAGGTGAAGAACTAGAAAGGAAGAATAATAAAGTTGATATTGTGATCTGGAAAAGACTTGTCAAAAATAAGATTTAATAGAGCTTATTGTTTAGAATTTAGAGGGCGCTTCGCTAGCTTATACTAGTAGTATGTTTATTTAGCACAACAATTTCACTATTTCATTCTTAATTTCCCAAATATGTTTTTCGATACAAAATTCTCAACTCCATTTGCATGTGTTCATCATCCGTTGTCTTTTCATGTAAACAAATTTAAAGTCTATATGTTCTTTTAAACAAAATTTAAGAATATTTAATTATTTTAACATGAAAATCGCTTATTTATAAAATCAGATTTTTTATTTTATTTTATCAATTCAGATTCAGTGGTGTACTTAAACGTGTTTATCAGCACTAGTGCTTATCAACATCATTATTTCAATTAGTTAATTATCTAAACGAGCTAATTAATCACACCCTTTATACTATGGATCGGAGTAGAGGAACATACGCTTCATCACACTATTTAAACTATGGAGTAATTAAAGGGTATGTGAGTAACCAAGCACATTTTACAGTATTGAAAACATGCTAAGTGACAGCTTTGAAAAAAACAACATTAAACATTATATTGTCGAGAACTTGAGATAATGTACAAACTAACGAAGGGAGTAAAAGAAAAAGGAGAGGACAACAATAAAGAATAACAAATCATGTTTTGATCTTGAAATATAGAAAAATAAAACTATATAACTAATAACCTTTATGCAAAGACAAATTAAAAGAGGTCCCCCAAACTCCAAAAGTAACCAAACTTTTTGCTCACAATTTACTGCAAGGTCATTATAATATTTATCAAGCCTTTGGTGGTTCTGCTGCTGCTGCTGGTGCTTCTTCAACCTTAGCTTCCTCAACAGGAGCTGGTGCTGGTTCCTCTTCTTTCTTTGGTTCTGCTTCAACAACAATCTCTTTTTCTTTCACTTCTGCAGCAGTGGCAGCACTACTTGTTTCTTCTTCTGTAGCTTTTGTTTCTGTTTCAGCTGGGGCTGCACTCACCTCCACATCTTTTGTCACTTCTTCTGTGACTATAAATGTGGAAACTTTCTCGAACACAAAGGAAACTGGACCAGATACATAGGATGGCCCAAACTGGCTACTTGCTTCACTCACTGCTTTTGATCCCGGAAATTCTGCATTTTATTATAGTAAGAACAAATAAACCAATGTTTCGTTAGTTCCATGATGTAACTAAATCGGATAACAAATAAGTATACACTAACAATGATTTCTTTTTTACTTAGTCAATATTACCTGTAGTTGCAGGTTAATTGTATTTTTGTACCAGTCAGTAATATAAATATTGAATTCAACTGAATAAGGTACATATAATTGTCGACACATACTACATACTACTGTGTCATATATTTAAAAAAAATACTGCCTTTGTTCCTAGCATGATGGTCAAATTTTTTAACTTTGATTCTAAATTTAGACATTTTTTTAAAGTTTTTGAAAATAAATTTATATGTTTAGAAATTATATAAAAATAATACAAGTCAATAATCATAATAGTTTACAATTTTAAGTATTTATAATATATGTAAGAAAAATATAGAAAAAATCATCTAGCACACTCCTCAATTATGAATATTCTTAAATATTTGAATTGATAACTATGGTGATACATAATACTTTTCAAATAAATTACAAATATTTTACTTTTTTGTAAATATTTTTATAATCGAATTCACACGAAAATTAGTTAATTGAACCATGGACACTAAACAATGTGATATAAAGTGAAATAGATGGACTACTAGTAAAAGAATAATAGACAAACCGATTTTGACAAGTTCATCAAGGAACTTCTGGACACCAGCTGAGTGTTTCTTCAGCCCTGCATCCTTAGGTTCCTTCACCAAAGTCTGTATTTTACATCATAAAGAGATAATAGCAGTAAGTTATATGTTGCAATTATATATGGTAACTTTGCATAACTTTCCTTCTTCAAACATAAATAAAAGTATATGCAAACCTTGATCTCAACTGCAGCAGCTTCATAAATTTCAACAACTTTGGGCTGGAGTTCAGTTTTTTTCTCTTCAAATTCTGTGCTGTATTGCTCCTGAAATTAGCAAGCCAATAACCCGTGTTAATATATTAATATTGACTAGGTAACAAAATAAAATTTACCTTGCCCTTGTCTTTTTCTTCTTTTTTGTTTATTTTGCAATATATAATTACTTAAAAATTAAAAAAGAAAAAGAAATAAAGGGTGTTAATAATTTTACCTTGGCCTCGTCAAAGGTCTTGCATGCCTCAGCAGCAGCAGCCTTTTTGGGTCCATTTTTCTCAAAGATCTGCTTAATCTTGGGAAGAACCTTGGCTTTCCAGTAACCCATCTTTATTTTTCAACTCAAAGCACAACTGAGACTATAGCAAAATATAATATGAATGAGTACGGAGATCAACCTTTAGCTTTTGCTACTACACCACAACAAAACAATAGTAATACCTATATTTATAATAGTACAAATTAAAACCTAATTGTAATATTAAATCCTAATTGAGTTAGTTTTCAACAAGGAAAAAAATATATTAACAAGCAAAAAATAAAGAGTACTTCATTAATCTTTTCCTTCTCCGACATATGATTAATCTTCTTGTTATACATACATAAGAGAAAAAACAAGAAAGAATAAGTGTCGTCAGTTTCACTTACATGAATGAAAGTCTTTAGCTCCTCTTTGTTTGCAAAGTGTAGCTTTAGGTTTTTTCTCTCTAATAAAACATACAACTGCTCTCGTGTTATATATATTATGTGGACAATTCAGCAAACTCTTATTTTTGTAGCCAACTGTGCTTCCAAACATAAGGCCTGGCAAACCTTCTTCTAACACACACTTATTTCCAACCAAATACACCTTGTATTTCCCATTATTTACACTTTTACCCTTTGGGTGATTGCACATATAACTCTTAGCTTCTGTTTGAACATAGTTTTTGGGAGATTTTTTTGGAGTTGGGCCAAAAAGTATTTGTTTATACTTTTTGAGTAAAACTTGTCCCAAAAACTCAAAAAGTGGTCTTGAGTTGTTTTTGAGCCAAAAACTGTTTATTAGATATCAATCTTCTTTTTCACAAGAGTTCAAAGGCTCTTTTTGAGCCAAAAAATTTGTTCCCAAAAAGTATGTCAAAACACTTTTTCATTTTCATATCAAACTTCATCCAAAAAATATTTCCCAAAAACTATTTGGGAATCTATGTCCAAACGCTAGCTTAAGAACCTTACAAGAAATTCCATATAATTTTACCATGTTTCAGTTTACCGCTTTAAAAACAACACTACTTGTATAATATACTATTACTCCCTCGGTTCAAATTTATATAGAAGTCTTTTCTTATTAGTCTGTTCGAAAAAGAATGACAATATTTCAATAGGATAAAATAATTTAACTTCAAAATTGTAGATATGCCATTAATGAAATGATATACAGGACAACCACAAACATCTATGTCTTATTTGAGACCATACGTTTCAAAAGTCTTCCTTTATTTCTTAGTTTTAGTGCATTGTCAAATTATGATACATAAAGTGGAATGGATGAAGTATTGGTTATTAATTTAAAATAATGTATTTGTGTCTTTTGGCCGGATAAACGGTCTCTATATTGACTAAGTTGAACAATCCATGATGAAGTGATTATTACATAAAAAAGTTAATCGCATACAATGTTTAGACTACATTACACCAATTATCTTTGATTAATTAAGAAAAAAGTACAAAAAACATAAAGGGTAAAATAGGGAAAAGAGTGACAGCTAGCAAATGGCTCAATCAGAGGTGGGCATGGGACCCTTGCCCAGCTTGATGGTGATCTGTAACAAAACGTTACTTTGAGCTTCACAAGTTGCTCACGTGGCTTCGCTGGTCACGCCGTCAAACAAATTACTCCCCTTCAAAATCACCCCTCCTTTTCTATACAAATTTCGTAATTGCCACCCGATTATCATTGGGGTTGTTTGGTTGGTGAGCTTCTCTGGAATCATGAGGCCATGATTATAATAAAAATTATTTAATAGATGTATTTTTGTTGGTAAACCTTTTATTGACAAAATTTGAGATATAATACGAGATGTATGTTCAGTTTTATACTAGATAAATTGAGATAAATATTTATTCCAATTTTAACTTTGTATTTCTTGAAGGACTTTGGGGGTAGAGCTTTCGAGAAATGTATTTTTATCATATTATTACTGCGGGATTAGTAATATTTAACTTGATTTTTTATCTGAAGTTGTGTCAACACAGGGGTCTTGTTGGAGTAATGTCGATGTCATGCATCGATTATTAAATTTTAAAGCAGTTAAACTGATAAAGATAAAGTAATTGTTCTTGCTTTGTTCGACATGATACAAAATTTTAGAAACAAAATAATTTTTTGACACCTAAACAAAATATGTGCAAATTATCAAAATTACTCTTTTTATTAAATGTTAAAAAGAGGTAGCAAAGTTTCACATTCTTTTTCATATTCATTGATGGATATTATTTTTGTGCTAGAGTTCTACGGTCTTGTGTTGGCTTTGCCAACTTATTGGGTTGCGGGTGGAGAAAAGCGGACGTGGAGAATTTAGTATTTTCGACTTTTAAATGTATATTTAAAAAATTACTAAATTTCTACATAGTTCAAGCCTAAATTCAAATTTTAGAAGTACAATTTGTTCAATTATAAAAACCTTGAAGAGTAAACTAATTAACATATCAAGTGGTCATAACAAATCATGTTACATAAAATCAAAATTATAAGATTAAATAGTTTGTAAATATAACAGTATAGTTGTAAGGGCCTAAATCGGTTTAGGGTCACAAATCGAATTTGAGTTAGAATATAAGCAAATCTTTGTATCAAAGTCAAGAAAATGCAAGAAATAAGTGTAAAATGCGAGAGAGTAACTTGATTTCAATATATCGTAGTGAGTACAAAATTTGGCAGAGTTTCTGTATGTATTTCTGAATGCGTACAATACAAAATGAAGTGCTATTTATAGACTCAAGAGCCTAGCCCCCGTTTTCCATGTCTGGTAGTGCTCAAACCCACGTTTTGAGTGCTCATTAATGGAGATAATGGGCTGGAGTAGTGGGCTGCAAATCCGCTTTAACCGAGGCGACTCATCGAGGTACAAGTGTGTGACCTCGGTGGTAGGGCCTTGTTGTTCGACCGAAGTTAATGTCGCCGAAGCTCAGCTCGCGGCTCGCCTTCGGTGGTGACATCGATGTTCGACTTTCGGTAGTTCGGTTGTTCGCTTCTACCTTAATCCTTTGGAACATCGGTTCGATTTTCCTTCGGTTTGTCGTGCCGAAGTGCTATCCGAGCACGTCGATTTTTGCCCAATACAGATAGTCCTCCCACTCCTCGGTCAGCTACCGAAGTTACCGAGGAGTGGAGTGATATTCCGCGGGAAAATGACGTGGCCTGATCTTATCCACGCGTTTCAAATTTTGTCAACGGTTCGCGTCTCTTCAGGTTACTATTCATCGACACGTGTCACTCGTCTGCAGGCTAATCGAACGGTCACGCCGCTTTTTTTGTTTCTTCCAACGTTACAATGATGACTTAGGCCACTTGCCTCTTCCCACATCTATAAATACTCCTTTCATAAATTATTCTCATCACTTTCAATCTTTGCAATCAACAGTAACCAAAAAGACAGAAAAGCTTCCGTTTCCATCTTGCTTACTCCCTTTTTTCCAGATATCTCCAAAGCTTTTTAGAACTGCAACCATGTCTACCACGCACTCTAAACAAGATTCGAGCGACTCAGGTGAAAGAGTGAGAGCATCCCACTCAGTCGCCGCTGTGTCGGCGACTCAAACGGCTGTGGCGGAGGGTGGCGATGAAGTGACGTCTGATGTTGGTGGCCTCATGCGTCGTAAGGAGAGAGCCAGGCGCGACTTGGCTGTAGAGAATGTTAATTTCGATATAGAGGAGGAGGGGCGATGTCATGTTTGATGACGACATTGTAGTAGGTGGTGCTGATGATGTCACCCGTGGGGACGACGATGATGAGGGAAATGATGCCGAGGGCGAGGGCGAAGATGTCGCCGGGGCCGAAGCTGAAACTGGTGTTGAGTTGCCCTCAACCGAAGGTAGGCATGATACCGAGGTGGGACTTTCGGGCCCGGCGATTCCCCTCGAGCAAGAGCTCGAGCCTCATCAAATTATCCCCTCACATTTCGATAACAGCAAAGACCTCAAGCTGCAAGTTCAATCTGCTGATCAAGAGGAAAAAAATAAAAACATACTGGTAAACACGTGGGTTCGGGCCCGAGGTGAAGGTAGTCATCCCTGACCCGACGAGCAGGGTTTGCCAGCACATGGAGGGGCTCTCTTTTGCTTACACCTACCATTTCACCCTCGGCTTCTCCCTTCCAGTGCACAGAGTCATTGACGATTTCTGCCGAGCATATAACCTATGCTTGGCCCAACTAGGCCCCGGCGTCTGGAGGGTTGTTCAGTGCATGGATTGGCTGAGCAAAAAAGCCGGGGTAGACTTTACCTTGCAGCATCTCATCTCCCTCTACTACTCATATTTTCACAAAGCCGGGGTTGTGGCTTTAAACAACCGAGGCAAATATGCGCTTCTCCACAAGAGCGAGGACCATGGGGACCGAGGCTGGAGTGATCGCTACGTCCTCTTGGAGACCATCGTTTTATCCGCCGAGCCCAATTTTCCTGAGAGGTGGAATAACACACGTAAGTGTCCCTTGACTTTTTACTTCCTCTTCGGTGATCACTCATGTTTGCTAACCCTGCTTTATTTTTGCTTTTCAGCTAACAAGGTCGCCATCGTTCCTCCCAAGGGGTTGACCTACTGGGTTAGAGCTGTGATAGGGGCTCGTGAATGCCCCACCCGAACGTGGATGAAGATGGCTGCTGAATTTGGTTGGCAGTGTAAGAGGCACGGTGAGTTTTCTGTGGTGTTGCTTTTGGTGTGTCGTTTTGAAGTTTTGCTTTGGTTGCTAACTGTTTTCTCCCCGGTGTTAGGTTTTCCAAACCGTGCTATCAATACGAAGAAAGATAAAAAGAAAAAGGGAAAAGGAAAAAAGAAAAATGATGAAGGTACCGAGTCAGATGACGAGCTGACTTTGGTGGTTGGCTTAGCAGGTGACTTGAAAGAACTGAAGGCTTTAAAACCTTCAAAGACTTCAAAGGGATCCTCGGGCCACGGATCCTTAAAAGGTAAAAATCATCCTCGGTTGCCTTGCTGGTTTCATTTTTCTTCGTTGCCTCGTTTTAAATTCTTCTATGTTGCCCTTCGTAGGTGTGAAGAGGAAGAGGGCGGTTTCTAAGAAACCCTCTCGTTCAGTAAATCCTCGCGTCGAGGTGACTACTTCCCCTCGGCTCGAAGTGGCGGCGGAATCGCACCGAAGGCTAATTGATGAGCCCGAAGATGAAGCTGCTGAGGGCTTAGAGGTTCGAGGAGAGGTCGAGATTGTTGACCTCGAAGATCAGGAGCACAGCTCCGAGGCGGCAGTCACCAAGGCCAAAGGCAAGGCCAAAGTTGGAGAAGTTGGGACTGCTGTCGCCGAAGAGGGGGCTAGCATCGGCGCGGTTAGGTCGCAATCCGAGCCCGCGAGGATTTCCTCCTCGGTTGGGTGTTGCTCCAAAACACACATGCAAGTATACGTGGTCGACAAGTAATAAAGTGATAAATCGAGTATCGTTCCCACGAGGACTATTGTTCAGACTGAATCCTAGCAAACAATTTCGTAAAAACTTTTCACGGATCTTTTTCAAGTATGATTAAGATTTTTATTAACTAAAACAATAATTAAAAACAACTAACTGAAGTCAAGTAACAGAGCAAATTCTAGGTTGTTATTAACAAAAGAGAGAACGGTCCAGGGTCAGAGCTGCGAACAATCTAGTTGAGTTTTTCAGTTAATTCTACTTCTTGATTTCCTAGATTGCTAACTAACAGGTTAATTATATTCGTGAAAACCTGTCGATTCTTCACGAGTCTATGCAAGCTACTCTAACGCCTATATGTCTATGGAATTAAATCACATGCATGCATTAAAGAACTCTTTATTTAGCTAAGCAAGGCGAATATGTATATGTCTATCCTGCCCGCAAATCAATTCCCTGATGCCCAGGTTCACAATCAAGCCCTATTCTTTCTTATTTGCGTACACAAGTTCCCTCTGTCGAGTTCAACTTGTAAACCATACATAGTGTTCAATTATCAGGCCTCAATAACCAAACAATTAGGCTCAAGAAAAAATAAACAATCTATAATGGTGAAATCAATAGGTAGAAATCAACTTTCAAATGTCTACCTTCATGTATTTACTCCAACCCTAGAACGAACAAACTATAGAATTAAGGAAAAGAATAAGAGAAAGAGAGAAAGAACTTGTTTAGAAGACATCTAGGGCTCCTCTGCTCTCCTCCAAAACTGACCTCCCCCTAAGAAAACGAAATAAATGAGGTTTTATAGTGTTTACAAAGTGCTAGGGTAAGCTAAACCAAAGCCTAATCTAGTTAGGAAAACTTGTGCTTCGTCAGCCTCAAAGCTTTCATGGAAGCCATGCGTCCACTATAGCTTCCAACTCCAAAGCTATCTCTGAAGCCTTGCTCCCAGTATAGCTTCCAAATCTTCAGGGCTTTCTTTGAAGCGTTGATTCCACCATAGCTTCCAATGTGTCCATTAACTCTTATTTGATTGTTCTTGTCTCGAATTCATCCGCACCATTCCTAAAATCAGAAATACGATAAGTGAGCATAAGAAACACAATTATCACATATAACGAGCGCATAAAGTACTAAAATGTGAGAATATATTTAGGTAAAATAGGCAAATATTGCCAAATATCACCACCCCACACTTAGACCTTTGCTCGCCCTCGAGTAATCATCAAAAACCAATTTCCCAACTAGATCCGAACACTCAATAGAACAGGTCTACCTATGATTATGGTTGATACCGACCATTAAAGAAGTGCATATACATACCATGTGACCCTTAACATGCCAAAAATCCACCAAAATTTAAAAACACTAGAACAACCAACTCGAGACATCTCAATCTCAAAAACCGACTCAATGAAACCAAGCTTTCATAAAATCACACTCATTCACTCAACCAAGAAGTCAAAACTTCACCTATCTCGCGCAAACCATGTGCCCTCACCAAAAGTAACCAAGAGAGTGTCCCAAATATCACACAAGGAATATATTTCAAGAATAAATCTGGGACAAAATATAGAAAGAATTCACTCGCTCTCACAAAAAAATTCACGTGCCATACACAACGTACCATAGGCTTGTCCCGTAGTGTACGACTCCACTAATGCAAGTTCACTCCTATCGGGATTAACTAGGACTTTACGAGTTGTAATGTAGGCTAAAGGACGGGTAGGATAAATATGGATAAATAATGACTACCTCCCTAAGCACTTTAATACATCACTTTCAATTTTTTTTATTTTCACCATTCTTCTCAAAACCAACCAAACAACCACCCCAAACATACACAAGAAATTCTCTCTCAATTTAAGCACTTAACAACTTTACTTTTGCACAACACTAGCAAGGATTGAGATTTTTTTTTTCTTTTTTTTCTTTTTTTTTCTCTTTTTCATTTCATTTTTTTTTCTTTTCAATATTTTTCTCAACCTTGCCAATGATTCTCTTTTTTTCAAAATGCACCATATTGTTTTCTTTCATCGGTTCCACTCAAAAGCCACCTAATCATCCAACCACAACTCCACAAACAATCAAATATTTTTCAATTAAAGTGCTATAAGGAGTAAGGGTTCAAAAAGAAGATAATGAAGAACAAAAAGGGTAAGGCTTGAAATTTGGGTGCCAACAAAAAGGTCATAGGCTCAAAAGGGCTTAAGAAGGATAATATTAAAGGGTAGCCTAATCAAGGCTAGAAAGGCTTATCAAAGAAACGCCTGTATCATCTTCCGACTAGAGCAAACCTAGGATTTTGCTTTGAACACACACGAGGCAAGTTCTAGACATCAATATGCGGTACGGAACATAAGAAAGATACCTCACATCACACGTGGCACATAGTTCACTCAAGACGGTTTCATTCCAACTCCCAGTTCAAGCAAACAAGGTGCAACTTTGGAAATTTAAGCACTAAGGCGCAATAGTTCACAAATGAGTCAAGTAGTTGAACCTAAGCGTCTCAAAAGGTCCTTCAAATTTTTCTAGGCATGCATAACAATTTTAAAACCAAAAGGGATTCAAAAATAGCAAATGCTCAAGTCTAAATCCACCGGTATCAAACAAATCAAAGGCACCTAGCGTTTTACCAATTTCCTAAACTATTCTACTAACTACTAAACTACTCCTAAAAATAAAAATTACCCGGTTCAAAGGTCTACCCATGGAAAAGAACCGAGGCCATAAGAAAAACCACGGGGCGGATGACTGTACCACTAACTAAAACTAAAAATAAAATCTTTTTAGAATTTTTCATTAGTTTTCTAATTTTTTTTTTCATTTTTTATATATTAAAGCAAGAAACAAATAAAAATAAAGTCAAGTGACAAAAATAAAAGTTGCGAAAATTAAATTCCTAAAGGTACAATCATCCATAACCTAAAAAAGAACGGAAGTTCCCCCTCCCCACACTTAAAACTAAGCAATGTCCTCAGTGCGAAAAAATAAAGTACAAGAGGTAAAGGAACTTACCTGAAGGCTAAACGACCTAGCCTTTGGCACTAGCAGTGGCACAATTTCCATTACGAACTCACCAAGCGTCCGTAGAGCAAGGGGTACTCAGACGTCCCCCAACATGTCATCATTTTAAGGCATTAAGGGGTGCAACACCCCCACAATTGAGCTCGAGATACCTAAGCCTGCAAAACATGTAGTAAACATGCGAAACTGGGGCGTCGTAACGACCCCATAATTAATCCTAACTATACTATAATGGAAATAAAACTAACTAACTAATCTAAACTAACTACAAGAGATCATATCGGACAGTAGGACATAAGAGAAAGCACAACTTAACACTTATAATGCGGGACCTTGCTTATGACATTTATTTAATCATGTTCAAATTACGTTTCAGCCAAAAGTCGTCAATTTTAATCCCATGGATCATCATAATGTTCAAAGTATGCCTATATACCATTTTGCAACTCAAGAATTCGCAAAAATTGGACTTTTATTCATTGTGGCATGGTATCGGTTTTAACCTTCCGTTTCACAAGTATTTAAAGAGAAAGAACACTCCCAAATTTTTATGGGAGATCGCTCACAGAGTCCAGTTAAACTAACAATGATTCAAGGTTTCAACACAGATTCAAACAGTGCCCAGCTGCGATTAACGACTAGAACTAAGGGGCGAAGGATATGGGACTGTTGCAGTGTAGCAGCAGTAGCAAAACTAAGAGAGAGAAATGGAACTTACCTGCACCAGTTGTGAATCAATGAAGGAAATCGTTTACTTACCTGCCTGAGTTCGTGTTCTCTGTTTTATTTTTCTTCTCTTGTTCGTGTTTAAACCAACGGGGAAAAGGGAGAGGGAATGATGTGTTATTGTTTAAAATCACGCGGGTCAACGGGTCAAGACCGGGTCGGCTCGTAAAATCATTGAACTTACCTGGGAGTGGTGGCTGAAGCGACGCCTTGAGATCGCTGTGAGAATTTGGACCTCACTGCTTCACTCAAAGTGGCAGTGGGAGCGACGCCTTGCAGTTTTTGATCAGTTTCGCAGCAATGTTTTAAAGCTGCTATTGAGGCGACGCCTTGAACTGAATTTTGCAGCTGGAAGCGCTAAGGAAGGCGATGCTCCGCGATCTCCTTGAGCTGTTAGAAGCTCACTGTTTTTACAGAGCGATACTGGAAGCGTCGCGTTGAGCTGCTGCTGGTCAACTTTTGGAAGCCAAAAATAATCGTCTAAGTGCAAAACTCGGAAGCCATATTGGAGGCGACGCCTCTGTGACAGCTTCAAACAGGTCTGAGGCTTCAGTTTTACTCGGGCAGTCCAGGGAGTAACGCTTTGAGTTGCTGCTTTCCAAATTATTTTTATGTGTTTTCCCTTTTCTTTTCTTTTTTTGTTTTTTTTTTGTACTTGATTATCATGAAGTTGCTTCCAATATATCTTCTCCCCCTTTCACCTTGATGGCTTTATCATCGTTTCATAAGAACTCTACTCGCTTTCCAAACCTTCGGCGCCCTACAAAAAAATGGCAAGAAAAACTACCTAATACTACATAAACATTAAAAATGACTAAAAAGTAAAATTGGGTTGCCTCCCAAGAAGCGCTTGATTTAACGTCGCGGCACGACGATACCAATTTCATCTCTTTTGCTTCCACTTTGAACTAATGAATTGTCTCCCCAACTTTTCCTCAAGCTTACGGCAATGATATTGGGGTGGTGGTAAAAATACAAAAGAACCAAGTGACCAATGTCGCACTTTATACTTCTTAGCCTTTAAATGAGGGATGTCATTTTGTCTCCTCGGCATCACAAGTTTTAAAATATAGGCACCTTGTTCCTCCTCATTTGATTTCTTCATAGGCTCGGGTGGCTCAATTTTCATGTCACCATCCAAACACAATGTTGAAAATTGATTGGAATGAGGTCCAATGCGCTTCAATTCTAAAATTGCATTACTTTTGACACCCTCACTTGCACAAACACTAAAGTCCTCAAATATGATATTTTCTTTTTCCTCAGTTGACTATAATGTAATTTTGTCAACTTCGGCATCCTCAACTAATATCAGGTCGAATGGTAGAAATTCCACTTTTTGCTCCTCGAATTGGTTCCTAAGCTCTTCTACCTCAAATCTACTATTCACGACAATTGATAATTGGGCATTAGACACCTCAACCATATCACTCAAATTCGCATCCAAGTCGTGAATAGCTAAACCAAATTGATCAATTTCATGTGTGAGCTCCACTCTTTCTTCCATAAATTGCCTCGTCATATTTGTTATTTCCTTAGAAAATTCCTCATATGCTTCAAAGAGTTTGGTGTGCTCCATTATCCAAGTTTCGCTAACAACCTGCACTTTATCGCTCCTGTCAAACTCACAAACACTATTAAAATCAGCACACCTATTAATTGGGGGAAGGAGTATGACACTTAGGACAGGAATTTCACAGACCACCACACAATTTGCAAAAGTTCCAGTCAAAGGTTGTAGAAAATTCAAATAACCAGTTCCGCAAGGTTGAAAGACTTAGAAAATTTTCCCACAAGTGTGTTCCTCCACACAGTAAAAAAGATCATCAAACTTTGAGCAACTATCATTCGACCAGTTTTCATTAAAAGATGCCATGTTAACAAGTAACACAAAAATAAACTAGACAAAAAAAATTAAACATGAATAGAAAATAATAAATCGTTCAAAAAAAAAAACAATCAATTATTTAGTCCCCGGCAACGGCGCCAAAAACTTGTTGCTCCCAAACGCACATGCAATTATACGTGGTCGATAAGTAATAAAGTCATAAATCGAGTATCGTTCCCACGAGGACTATGGTTCAGACTGAATCCTAGCAAACAATTTCGTAAAAACTATTCAGGGATCTTTTTCAAGTATGATTGAGATTTTTACTAACTAAAACAATAATTAAAAACAACTAACTGAAATCAAGTAACATAGCAAATTCTAGGTTGTTATAAACAAAAGAGAGAACGATCCAGGGTCAGAGCTGCGCCAGTTGAGTTTTCCAGTTGATTCTACTTCTTGATTTCCTAGATTGCTAACTAACAGGTTAATTATATTCGTGAAAATCTGTCGATTCTTCATAAGTCTATGCAAGCTACTCTAATGCCTACATATCTATATGGAATTAAATCACATGCATGCATTAAAGAACTCTGTATTTAGCTAAGAAGGGCGAATAGGTATATGTCTATCCTACCCGCAAATCGATTCCCTGATGCCCAGGTTCACAATCAAGCCCTATTCTTTCTTATTTGCGTTCACAAGTTCCCTCTGTCGAGTTCAACTTGTAAACCGTAGATAGTATTCAATTAGCAGGCCTCAATAACCAAACAATTAGGCTCAAGAAAGAATAAACAATCTGTAATGATAAATCAATAGGTAGAAATCAACTTTCAAACGTCAATCTTCATGTATTTACTCCAACCCTAGAACGAACAAACTATAGAATTAAGGAAAAGAATAAGAGAAAGAGAGAAAGAACTTGTTTAGAAGACATCTAGGGTTCCTCAGCTCTCCTTTAAAATTGACCTCCCCCTAAGAAAATGAAATAAATGAGGTTTTATAGTGTTTACAAAGTGCTAGGATAAGCTAAACCAAATGAGGTTTTATAGTGTTTACAAAGTGCTAGGATAAGCTAAACCAAAGCCTAATCTAGTTGGGAAAACTTGTGCTTTGTCAGCCTCAAAGCTTTCGTGGAAGCCACGCTTCCACTATAGCTTCCAACTCCAAAGCTATCTCTGAAGCCTTGCCCCCAGTATAGCTTCCAACTCTTCAGGGCTTTCTTGGAAGCCTTGCTTCCACTATAGCTTCCAATGTGTCCATTAACTCTAATTTGATTGTTCTTGTCTCGAATTCATCCACACCATTCCTAAAATCACAAATACGATAAGTGAGCACAAGAAACACAATTATCACATATAACGAGAGCATAAAGTACTAAAATGTGAGAATATATTAAGGTGAAATAGGCAAATATTGCCAAACATCATTGGGTCTTATCGAAAGCTTGAGGTGCCAACTTCTTCGAATTTGTTGGCGAGCACCCGAGGAGATATATTGAGCCTTATGCCCGTGCTCGGTCCAGAAGAAGACAAAGTTGTGCAACCGTTTCCTCCAGCTCAACTAGCCAGCACTCTCGACGCCAATGCACTCAGAGTAAGCTTTGACATCTTCAATTTCAATTCCTCTTCGGGGTGTTTATTCATGCTGATTCTCAATAATTTTTCCCCAGGGGTTCATTCTATCGTTGAGAGCTATTGAGCTCGAGGCCACGAGAGCCGAGGAGGTGCAACGCGTGGCTCTTGCTTGGGATAGGCAAAAGGATAGCTTCAAAGCGCAAATAGCTGAGCTGAAACCCAAATAGTCCAAGTCCCAGTCCGATCTCCATGAAGCCGAAGCGACTGCCGAGGCGAAGATTAAAGCCCTCGATGACGATTTCCAAGCTGAGCGCTCGAGGCTAGAAGCTGAAGCTTCCAGAATTAATGCCGAGCTGATTCAAGCCAAGGGCGAATTTGTAGAAATGGCCAAGAAGCATCACGAGCAACTGAAAAAGCATGTGCTCCACATTCAAAGGTTGGAGGGTGCGAACTCCAAACTCTCAGCTCGTGAGGCCGAGGTCAAAGCTCTTTAGGAGGAGGTTGCTGATCGCAAAGCCAAGGTTAAGATCAAGACCAAAAGGGCGGAGCTAGACAAAAAATAGGCCGTCATCAAGTCTCGGTTGAAGTTACTCAAGCAATGTCGCTCTGGGGAGCTTAACTTGGAGGAGGAGATTGCTAAAGCTGAAGAGAGAGCGGCCCAAGCTCAGGCCATTATCGAAGATCTCCTATCAAGTGAGGCTTCGAGCTGTAACACCCCAGCTAAGGGTTAAGTGTCCCACATCGGCATAACACAGGAGAGATGCTGGGTATATAAGGTAACTGGCCTTAGACCCTAGTGACGCATTTTAAAGCTGTGCGGGCCTAGGCCCAAAGCGGACAGTATCACTAGTGGGCTTGGGCTGTTACAGATGGTATCAGAGCCACTCCGTGTAAGCCTTGTCGATGTGGGTCAAAGTTCAGGGCTGAGTCTAGGCGAATCCCGGTACGCGGGGCAAACCTCCGTGGTGAGTCTACGCAAATCCCGGTACGCGGGGCAAACCTCCGTGGTGAGTCTAGGCAAATCCCGGTACGTAGGGCAAACCTCAGCGAGGACGCTGAGTCCGTAAGAGGGGGTGTATGTAACACCCCAGCTAAGGGTTGAGTGTCCCACATCGGCATAACACAGGAGAGATGCTGGGTATATAAGTTAACTGGCCTTAGACCCTAGTGACGCGTTTTAAAGCCGTGCGGGCCTAGGCCCAAAGCGGACAGTATCACTAGCGGGCTTGGGCTGTTACACGAGCGATGATGAGGAAGAAGATGATGAAGAAGATGCCGAGGGGGACTCCGAAGAGGGAGGTGACGCTCCCGAGGCTTAGACTTCTGTTAGCATTTTTTGCTTTCGTGTAAGCCTTCGGGCTCTCTTCTTTTGTTCATACTTTGTACCTCCGGGTCCTTTTAATGTATATATTTGCGGCCTTGGGGCCTAATGGAATGAATTTGTGCATTTTATCTTAAATGTTAGTTTTTACACGAACCGAACATTTAAAATCGATAGCTTGCTTGCAAGACTTAGTAAAACCGATGCAAACTTAGAACAACGTCTCGTTCTCGAGCCGATTCATTTAAAGTGAAACTTCGAAGTGCAAGATTATAGAAACAAATAGATGTGAAATCAAGTTTATTTCATTGATAATATCAACGAGCCAAGGTTGGCTTTTTACATAGGGCCAGGTCGCAAAAATAAATTGACAACATGCCACTATCGGGCGTAATTAAAGTGTACTAAACTATTCCTCGGGTAACAGTCCCTGGTTATCAAATAGATAGGCTTCGGTTGGGAGGCTCAGTGTTGACCTCGATTGCAGATCGCCCCTTACTCCCCCCAGTGTTCAGGTGTGAATCTTGATGAAGATCCGAGAACTGGAAATCGTTTCATCCGCTTCCTGAAAAGCTCAAGCAAATTTAAACGAGGAGCAAGTTAGTTCATTTCAATGGAAGCCCTAGGAGCATTTTTTGGCTCGAGGCTGGATGTAAGTTTTAAGTCACCGAGGAGTGCTTACTCGGTATCAGAAGTAGTACCGCTTTAAATTGGAGATGTTCCAATTTAGGGGTTCGGGCGTGCCCTACAAATCTTCAATTTGATAAGATCCTTTCCCAACAATTGCCTTGACTCTGTAAGGTCCTTCCCAATTTGCGACGAGCCTTCCCCCATTTTCTTCCTTTGTTGATTGGTTCGTAGCCTTCAGCACATAATCGCCAACTTTAAAATCTCTAAGTTTGGCCTTCCTATTGAGATATGCTTCGAGCTGCCTTTTTTGTGCAACCACCCGAACCAAAGCCAACTCTCTTTTCTCCTCGAGCAAGTCCAATTCTGTGCGCATGTCTTGCTGATTCGCCTCCTCGGTGGTGTGAGCGTACCGAAGACTTGGTTTGCCCACCTCCACGGGGATAAGGGAGTCCATATAAGCAAGTGAAAAAGCAATCTCGCTGGTGCTGTTCTTTTCTATTGTCCGCATGGCCCACAACACGCCTGGCAACTCCTCGGGCCAAGGACCTTTTTTCTCATCGAGCCTTTTCTTGAGATTTTTTTATTATAATCCTGCTCCAAGACTCAGCTTGGCCATTGGAACTTGGATGATAGGGGGTCGAATCAATTCTTTTGATCCTCCATTGTTTGAAGAAATCAGTGATGGCTGCACCCATGAACTGTTTACCATTGTCGCAAGCAATTGCCCTCGGGACACCGAACCTATAGATGATGTTCTTCCTAATGAAATCGATTACTTGTTTCTGTTTAACCTCGGTGAGAGCTACTGCTTCCACCCATTTAGTAAAGTAATCAGTTAAAATGAGGATGAACCGAACACCACCTTTTCCTTTTAGTAAGGGGCCAACGATATCCATCCCCCACTTCATAAAAGGCCATGGTGACACGACCGAATGCAGGGGTTCGGCCTGTTGATGGATCATTCATGCGTGGCGTTGGCATTTATCACATTTTTGCACGAAGGCCTTTGCATCTGCACTGATGGGGGCCGATAATACCCAGGTCTTAGTAATTTACGCACCAAAGACTTCCCCCCGAGTGATTGCCACACTCGCCTTCATGCACCTCGGCCATCACATATCTAGCCTTGTCCGGACCCAAACACTTGACCATTGGGCCGTAATACAATCTCTTATACAAATTACCCTCGATCATATGGTATGAAGCCGCTTGAGTCCTTAACTTTTTGGCCTCATTTTTATCTTGAGGGACAGTCCCAGAGTCGAAGTAAGAGATGAACTTACTCCGCCAATCCCATTTGTGGTCTACCGAGTTGACCTACAATTTCATTTCTCTCATCTGTGCAGATAGCAACCGAACCACTGAATCAGTCCCCGAGTGGACTTCATCGACTGCCGAACCCAAGTTCGCCAGGGCATCAGCTTCGATATTTTTCTCCCGAGGCAATTGTTTAATTCACCATTCTTGGAATTGGGCCAAAATCGTATGTGCTCGGTCCAAGGATAACTGCATTCTAGGCTCTCGAGCCGTGTATTCACCGAGCACTTGATTTACCACCAGCTGCGAATCACATCTCAGCTCAATTCTTTCCACCCCCATTTCTTTAGCCAACTCCAAGCCTGCTAGAGACGCTTCGTATTCGGCCTCATTGTTGGTCACTTTTTTGAGCCGAACCGAGTGCCTGATTTTCTCCCCGGTGGCTGCTTTCAACACTATGCCTAATCCCGAAACCTTGGAATTAGTTGCCCCATCGGTGTGAAGTATCCATAGCCCCGAAGCTGTTCCTTTCGATATTGAGTTCTCCTTTTCGGCTTCGGGCAGAATCCCAACACTAAAATCAGCTACGAAGTCAGCCAAGACTTGGGATTTGATGGCTGTTCGGGGTTGATAAGTGATGTCATACTCGCTCAATTCTACCGCCCATTTTGATAACCTCCCCGATAACTCAGGTTTATGCAATATACTTCTCAAGGGGAAGGTTGAAACTACTGCTATTGGGTGACATTGGAAATAAGGTCGTAGTTTCCGGGCAGTAACAATTAAAGTAAGTGCTTGTTTTTCCAAGTGTAGGTACCTGATCTCAGCATCGAGGAGTGTCTTGCTCACTTAGTAGATGGGCTGTTGCTTGCCATCTTCCTCCCAAACCAGCACCGCGCTGACTGACACCTCAGACACAGCCAAATAAACGAGCAATGTTTCACCATCCTTTGGCTTGGCGAGCAACGACGCGTTAGCCAGGTATCGTTTCAAATCTTTCAGCGCTTCTTTACACTCCAGTATCTACTCGAAGTGATTGTTCTTCCTCAAAACAGAGAAGAATTTGTGGCATCGCTCCGAGGACCTTGAGATGAATCGACTTAGGGCAGCGATTCGTCCAGTTAAGCGCTAAACCTCTTTCACCCCGGTCAACTCTTCGGGGATTTCCTCGATGGCTTTGATCTTATCTGAGTTGGCTTCGATCCGTCGTTCAGAGACAATGAATCCCAAGAATTTGCCCGACCCTACACCGAAGACACACTTCTCAGAGTTTAATTTCATGCCATATTGCCTCAGAACAACAAAAGCTTCCCTCAGATGATTCAGATGATCCTCCATTCAGATCGATTTGATGAGCATATCATCTATGTAAACTTCCATAGATTTTCCAATATACTCTTTGAACATGCGATACACTAGTCTCTGGTATGTCGCCCCCGCATTTTTCAAACTGAAGGGCATCACTTTGTAACATAAAGTACCTCGGTTAGTGATAAACGAGGTCTTCTCTTCGTCCTTCGGGTCCATGAGGATCTGGTTGTAGCCCGAATAATTATCCAAGAAGGTTAATAGTTTGTGTCCAGCCGTGAAGTCTATTAACCTGTCTATTTGTGGCAATGGGTAGGAGTCCTTGGGGCAAACCTTGTTCAAATCAGTATAGTTTACGCACATCCTCCACTTGCCATTTTTCTTAGGTACGACGACCACATTAGCCAGTCATTCGGGATACTTTACCTCCCTTGCGAAACAATTTTCTTGCAACTTTGTGGTTTCATCTTCGATCACTTTCTTTTTAACCCCGACGTGAGGTCTTTTCTTCTGCTTCACCGGGGTGAAATTTGGGTCTACATTTAGCTTGTGGGTCATGATCTCTGGATCGATACCAATCACGTCTGAGTGAGACCATGCGAAGCAATCGTTGTTGGACTTTAAAACTTCAATGATTGATTTCTTCGACTCCGGGTCCAACTCCGAGCTGACAAACACCTTTCTTTCAGGAAAATCTTTCAATAAGGTGAAAGATTCCAACTCCTCAATAGTTGAGTCCTCGGCTTTTTGTTTCCGAGGCTCTTAAATTCACACCAGGATCTTTTCAACTTCTACTCGGAGGTCCTCCTTGCTTGACCCCGGTTGCGTTAGTTGCTATTGTTTTGGCCCGGTCGGGGCGACTCCACTTCTTAACGCAACCGAATAGCACTCTCTTGCTACTCGTTGCTCTCCCTTTATTGATTGAACCCCCCAAGGAGTTGGGAATTTAATCACTTGATGTAGCGTGGAGGGAACAACCTTCATGGAATGGATCCATGGTCTGCCGAGGATCACATTGTATGCAATATCCTCGGGCAACACTTGAAATAGTGTTTCTTTGCTAACTCCATCAGCAAATGTTTTGAGTGTAATTTCACCCAAAGTTTTCTCCGTGGAGTTGTTAAAGCCAGTCAACACTGTTGCCTTGGGGATGACTTCCCCCTTGAGCCACATCTTCTTAATGGCCCCGTAGCTGATTATGTTGACCGAGCTACCTGGGCCAATCAGGACTCGCCTGATATCGGAGTCGTTGATTCTCAACATGAAGACCAATGCATCGTGATGAGGGAACATCATCCCATCATAATTGTCATCGTCAAATACAATCTCTTTACCCGAGCCCCCCCTCGAGTTCTCTTTTCCATTGTGATTGACAGCTTGGCGAATTTCTTTGCAGCTGCAAAATTCACAATGTTCACCTCCGATCCCCCGGTGGTAACATTTACAACTCTCAGGGGGTGGAGCCTGAGGTGGCTGTCCATCACCTCGGTTCTTGGCGTAGTTGTCTCTTCCCTTGTCGGTGAGGAATTCGGCCAACACGCCCTTTTTCAACAAATGCGTCACCTCGAGGCACAATGCTCTGCAATCCTCGGCTGGATGACCATAGTCCGCATGGAACTCACAACGAAAATTTTGATATCTTTTGTCCGCGTGAGTTCTCATGTCTTTGGGTACTCTTACGCCGGCAGTTCCCTTGACTACGTTGACCAGCTCCGAGATCGATATATTAAAATTGTAATCAAGGATCCGAGGCAATTCTTTTTTTTGAAGCCGAAGCGGGGCCTGAGGAATTTCTTTGGTTCGAGTTAGAGTGAACCTTTCCTCCGAGCCGTTGGCTTATATGCGGGCTTGCAAACGAATTTCCAAAGGAATTTCCCAATCTTTGGCTGACAGGTTGCCTCGTGGAGGTATATGGCTCATACCTCCCCTTCGAATTTCCTCGCGACGCTTCGGCGCGATGCGAGGATTCGCCTCGGTTTTTGTAATTATAACTTCGGCTTTTAAACTCAGCTTCCTCCAGCCTTATCTTGGAGTAAGCTCGTTTATGTAAATCTTCCCACTTCAAAACTTGGTATTGCTGAAGTTCTTTTCGCAACTCACAGCAGCGTCAGAGTTGCGAACGTTGATACCCTTTTCAAATGCCATGATGGCTAGAGTATCATCCATCCGAGGTAGCTCCATGCGCTCAGCATGAAAGCGCTCAAGGAACTCCTTAAGTGGTTCACCGGGGCGTTGCTTGACCTCGCATATATCCTCCTTTCTTTGGATAATTTTTTGAGCTCTGGTGTGGGCCTTAACGAAGGCGTTAGTCATTTCCTTGAAGGTAGAAATTGACCCTGCTGGCAGGTACATGTACCAATGCAGCGCCCCTTTCTCCAAGGACTCGCCAAACTTTTTCAAGAACATTGACTCGAGCTCTATTGCCATTAAGTCATTTCTCTTTATCATCGCCATGTACTCCTTTACATGCTCTTTGGGATCGGTGGTTCCATCATACTTTTTTAAGAACATGAGCTTGAAATTTTTAGGAGTTGGAGCTGGTGCTGCTTCAGGCTTGAATGACAACTCCCTATATTGGTCTATGTCAAGCTCATCTTCGATCTTTGTTATCCCAGAGACGCTCTCGAGGCGCTTTTCTACTCGCGCCTCAACGCGAGCCTCGATATGTGCCTCAATTTCTCTAGTCAACCTTTCTACATCGACCGATGATGTAGTTTCAGCCACGGTGGGAATCGTCCCGAAATGTGGCGTTGTGCTCGGTATGTTTCCCGAACCCCTAGACGTGGCCCCATTGGGAGGTCCCCTTATTATCGCGCCCGTAGGAACGAAGGGTGGGATGCCTCCATTTAAAGCCGAAGGCTGGGTGCCGTTCGGTGCTGCGCTATTCCTCGCCTCTAACGAGGCGCGAAATTCGGTGTTGATATTGACTTTCTTGTCCTGTCGCTCTTGGAGAGCCTTTAGCGCGTTGACAACGAAAGCTTGAAATGTTTCGGTTGTCATTGGAGACGTGGAGTGTTGGTTCGATGGAACGTCAGTCCTTTCGTTAAGATTTCCACTGCTGTCAGCCATATCGTTGTCGAAAAATTATGGGCTTTAACGAAAAAGTACGTTGAACTTTGGAACAAAGCGTTTCTGCTTATATCCCCACAGAAAGGGCCAATTTGTATGGGCCTAAATCGGTTTAGGGTCACAAATCGAATTTGAGTTAGAATATAAGCAAATCTTCATATCAAAGTCAAGAAAATGCAAGAAATAAGCGTAAAATGCGAGAGAGTAACTTGGTTTCAATATATCGTAGTGAGTACAAAATTTGGCAGAGTTTCTGTATGTATTTCTGAATGCGTACAATACAAAATGAAGTGCTATTTATAGACTCAAGAGCCTAGCCCACGTTTCCCATGTCTGGTAGTGCTCAAACCCACGTTCTGAGTGCTCATTAATGGAGATAATGGACTGGAGTACTGGGCTGCAAAGCCGCTTGAACCGAGGCGACTCACCGGGGTACAAGTGTGTGAACTCGGTGGTAGGGCCTTGTTGTTCGACCGAAGTGAATGTCGCCGAAGCTCAGCTCACGGTTCGCCTTCGGTGGTGACATCGATGTTCGACTTCGGTAGTTCGGTTGTTCGCTTCTACCTTAATCCTTCAGAACATCGGTTCGATTTTCTTTCGGTTTGTCATGCCGAGGTGCTATCCGAGCACGTCGATTTTTGCCCAATACAATAGCTTTTGTTAGTCCAAGTTGTTATTGTAGTGAGATTGGAGAGGGGAGGTTTCATCGTTTATCGAGAACAACCTAATAGTATAAATAGAATGAGTTGTAAACATAATTAAGGAGTTATGTACTCCATAAGGAATGGGGGTTGGTTGGAAATTTAATTCAAACAAAAAAGGATGAATGATGAATGTAAATTTGATCAATGATTCGAGAGTAGGGCCATGGGATTGATGATAATAAGTTGTCAAGCACATGGGGTTGATTGTAAATTAAGGAGGTGATTAAGGAAGAAACAAAAAGAGTTGGGTACAAGGAATATGTATTTGTTAATATGTTGAGGGTTTGATTGATCAAAGATTTATTAGGGTCTAATGACAAGGAAGGACACCTAACGCCCTCCAATATTCCTTAATTGTAGTTTAATTTGCTTTAAACAATATGGTCGTTCTCTTGTCACTGTATGTACATTTTTTTTTCATATCATTTAATAGGTCAGTTGAACAATAATGATCATCAAACTTTTAAAATTTGAATTAATGATACTATTATAATTCAAATAGTAGTAGTTTTTTGGCCACATATTTTCTCTTGCATTTGAGAATCCAGGATATTTTCCCTTTTACTGTTTAAATAAATGGTGAAAGAATCTTCGCCTTATACCTCGTTGAATATTTTGTTTCACTTTAACAAATATTATTAATTTTTGAACTTAGAGAATAAAGGAGGATTAATCTTGTTTGAAGTAAACTTTGAAGCACTAGTGATGCAAAATAAGTTATTTACTTGACACAAGAAAACAATCTTTCATAACTTGAAGAAAGTCTATGTCGTCCTGCCAACAGACACATAATGAGATACACATTGGAGAAACTTGCTGTTAACAGCAAATGAATACACCTTTTACATAGGATACACTTTGTATATCGTATTTTTATTTTGTTTTTAGTTTTTAATAAATTAGGTTAAATGAAGGAACAACTACATTAGCTGTTCTGTCCTACCTAATTCCTTTTTTTTCCTCTGCAAATTGATCATTCAAAATACAAGTAATTGATCATTCAAAATACAAGTCACTGTAGTTGTTAGAGAATTACTCCATCCTATGATATTCTGTTTATTGGTATGGATGTGAAGTGTATAACAAGGACGGACCAGGAAGATAATATATGGTGGACTTTATTTCCCTGTAACATTTAACCTATTTTATCCACCATTAATAACCACGGTAAGATATACAAGTCAAAGGAAAGAAAACAGATTAAGTAAAAATAACTTTCCACGAGCCATAACTCGTAAGTATTACAATCAAAGATTATGGTAAATTGATAAATACTTATTTATTCTTAACCATTTGAACTTAATGAACAAAATCAACCTTTGGTAGGGAGTGTTGTAGACAAGGTGAAACCTCCCGATGCATAATCGGATTAGTCAGACCCAAAATTGTGTACTATTACTCCATATATAACCTATACTGAATCTTCACATAAGATGACGTATATTAGCGTTTGAGTGGAGAATTCTGCTGATAATGACTACTACTTCTATACTGTTGTGCTGCTGCTTGCATTACATTAATACCTCTCCTGTCATCTTGAAAGCGATCTTGATTTTAGCCATTCCCAAAAATTTTATAGGTTCTTCATATATTGATTTTCTATTTGCATCCGTCAAGTGTCGACCTAAATGTACCCATACATATCTACAATAAAACGTATAAATAAACATCTCCTCTATCATTAGTTGTTAGAAAATATTCTTGAGTTGCTAGAACTGATAAGCCTCAAATCGAGCTTAAAGTACTTACCATCAAAAGCCGGGATTGGAGGATGCAAAGGACTAGAAGTCAAGAGTGTTGGAGGTGAATTGAAGCCGTTCCGGAAAGATCCAGGCCGAGGCGCCCCGCCCAGACCAACCAGGCGCTCCGCCCTAGAAGGCAGGCTTTCAGGCGCCCCTCCCACCCTTGGGGCGCTCCGCCCAACCACTGCACAGTGGGGCGCTCCGCCCACTATTCAGGCGCCCCGCCTAGGCCACCCCACTGATCATATTGTGAGGCGCTCCGCCTAAGCTTGGGCGCTCCGCCCGATATGCTGAGTTGCGGGATTATTAAGTTTGTTAAGACTATTTTGACCCTACGTGGTCTTTTATCCTAAAGCCTAATGTGTGGGCTATTTAGTCATTTTACTTAGTGCCTAAAAACCCCTATAAATAGTTAGGTAGCTTATTTCATTCCTTAGTTAGTTAATATTGAATTGAGAGATAGAAGATAGAATAGGCTTGACCATTCTTGTTGAAGCTTGGCTTCATGTATCTCTTACTTGGAATCCATGGTGGATCACCGCTAGTGTGACCCCGTTAGTGGTTCAAGTCTCTTCTTCCTTTGAATCAATCTACTTTTGTTAGTTTGATTCGTTCTTTCTTCTATTTTCTGTTCTTCCCCATCCCTATTTCTTGGTTATCGTGTCTTAATTGCTTCCGCCTCTATTTTACTTGCTTCCGCAATTTTGAGTCTTATCATTTGGTATCAGAGCAAGGCTCGGGTTTCGTCCTTATGAATCCACGTTCCTTGTTCATCTTATTTTTACGTTAGTTTCTTGTTGTTGAAGAAAAAAAAAACACAAAAAAAGTAGAAAGGTGAAAAATACAAAAATTGGTGTAACTTTGTGGTGTGATCGATTCGTGTTACGGGTGTTATAGATTCTTGATCCTTGTTGAAAATCTGACGTTTGGGTACCACAATCTTGTTGATTGGATTGATTTGAAAATTTAAAACCCCAAATTGTTAAACCCACCCAAAACCCTTGTTCTTGATGAATTTGATTGATTCTTGGGTTGTTTGATTATGGGGTTGTGGAATTGATTACCGGGGTTTGTTCTTCAATGGAAAACAAACATTTTGAAACAAATTTCATGTGAATCGGAGATGTATAACATCGAATTCAAAGAATCGAAATCCACTTTGGGCCCTTGTTGAAAAACCCTTGTTCAAACTTTGATTGAAGATTGTTCTTGATTTGTTGGTTGATTTAGTGTGAGAATCATTGGGGTTTGAAGGTTATATCAATATTCAACTTTGGGTACCTTGAATTTGTGCATAAAATGTTGAAATCGGACAAAAAATTGGGTTGAAATTGAAGAAAATCGGACTTGGGAAGTGCTGAACCCGACCCCCAGGCGGACCGCCCACCCCCTAGGCGCCCCACCTACCCTCCCTCACTGCCTACCAAGGCAGGCAGACCGCCCACCCACCCCAGGTGGACCGCCCAGTGAGCTGGTTGCTTGGTTTCGCTCCGTTTCATGGTTTTTTGTGTTTGTTTCGATTCCGAATCTCTTGGTTAGTGTTTCTAAGGTATTAGTCCTACTTTATTGACACTAATCTTTGATCCTTAGGGTGTTGTGTGTCTTGGAGTCTTTACCTAAAGTCGTAGAATTTGATTGCTTCAAGTGCGCATTAAATTAGCTTCCGTACATCGAGTCCCTTAAACTCCATTCCTAACCATTACTTGGGGGCATTAGTTGATTGATCTTGCCATTGTGATTACTAAGAGACGAGAAGGTCTTGAGTGGCAAAAGGCTTGAGTAGTGAGAACAATAGAGTGTGGTCACAAAAGCCAACGACCTTGAGTGTATACACGAGTGGAAAGAAAATTGAGTGACATCTTTTGAGTGATACACGTGAGGGAGTGAATTTGTGAGGTCCTATAATCTTTGGTTACAACTATGGCTTCGGATGACGATTGTGGAGGGCATGACTCATGCGGAGATGATGGAGACTATGGTTCCTATGATGATGATGATGGGTATTGCTATGACGATTCGGGGAACCAAGGCTCATATGATGATGAAGCGGGTCACTATGTTGATTATGAAGATGAAGAAGACTATGGGGCTTGCGGAGATGAATGTGAAGAATCTTATGCTCCAAGTCAAGAATTTGAAGATGGTGACGCTTCAAGGTATGATGATCCTACTTACTGTTCTTGTGATGAATTTGAACATGATAAAAGTGACGTAGAGAGAATTGATGATGAGGTTGATTATACAGATTGTGCATATGCATTTTCTCTCGGAGTTGCTTGTGGTGTGCAAGAGAGTAGTAGAGGACATTCCATTAGTATGGGAGGTGGTGGTGGTTGTTCCATGGGAAATGGGAGATTTGCATCTTCTAGTTCCCATGTGAAGGGTGGAAGGAGAAATAGTATTGCTCTTACCGTTACGGGGGTGCATTGCTCTAGTAGTGGCGGTAGGAGTGGTGCTATGGGCTATGGAACCAAGGCAAGAGGCAATTATGGGTTCCATAGTGGTATTCCTTCCCCGACTTTCAACAACACTTCTAATGTTAGAAGAGTGACGGGAAGTGGAGGTTATTCTAGTGGTGTTTCCACTAGTGGAGAGATAAGGAGCACCCAACTTGGGGGTGATGGTTTTCTTGGACTTGATCCTATACAAGACATGTGTGAATGTAGGTTCATTTTTGAGGTGAATGGTAGAGGAGGATGCTTGCTCAAGATTAGTGAAACCTATGCTAATTTTGTTGATGTCTCTTGGGTTAATAAACTAAAGATACCATGCTACAAATTGAAATATCCTTATGAGTATCAAGGTGTTTGGATTACTAGTGAAGCTCGGGTACTCATATCTCATGGGAGTTACAAGGAATATATTTGGTGTGATGTGTGTCCCATGGAGCATTATGGTGTTTGGCTAGGACAACCGTGGTTGCAAGGTAAGAGGGTACGGTATGATATCGTGAAGGATGTGTACAAAGTGAGTAAGGGGCAAAGAGCTTATGACATTGAACCTTTCCGAGCAAAGTTTAAGTTCTATCTTAGTACATTTTCTTGGCCTATGCAAAAGGGAAAGGAGCAAGTATCTCAATCCAAGGATGCAAGAAAGCAAACAAGAAGTCCTACAATCACAAGCAACGGTGGAACTAGTGCAAGAAAAGAGTTGACAACTGTCAACAAGGTGAACCCCAAGCCACAAGCTCCAAATCCAAGTGGTTCACCAACAAAGAAGAAAGAGACCTCAAGTGATGAGTCTCTTAGTCCTAGATTCCAGGTTGATGTTAAGAGTCCACCTACTCCGGCTATGAGTATTCTTGGGCCTCGTCCCAATTCACCCGAATTTGAGAGACAAAAGATTGAGAGGAGTAAGGGAGTGACCGGTGACATTTCTCGAGTGGAAAAATGAGAGTGTGTTGAGTGATGTGAGTGGGATGTCACCACCCGAATCTACACCAAACCTTGAAAAGAAAATGAGGGAAAAGAAAGAGGGAAAAAGAATCATTGAGAGTGAGGACACCCCTTATTCTAACCTTAACCCTTTATCTTTTTCTTCTACTTGTGTTAGCTCTTGTATAGGTACTCTTGAAGGCAAACCAATGGTGCCTCAATCATGTCCCAAAAAAGATGGACAAGGTGAAGAAAATCTTCAATGTGAGCTTCAAGGTGAAGAAACAATTCAAGACACTTCAAGTGCATTGAGTGAGCAAGATGGCCACTCAAAGGTATGTGAAAGTTCTTCCCTTGAACATGTTACTTCCTTGTCATGTGATAGTGTTTGTGACAACTCTATACTAGTTGATGAATTATGTGATTACAATGTGTTTGCAACTAGTGTAGAGTCGGTTGGTCAACTTGTGTGTGATTATGAACCACTAGTTGAGAGGGATGATAAGCCACATCATGATGTGAGCTCGGTTTTCATTGAACCTTTCTTTAGTGAAGATTGTGTAGTTGACCTTATTTGTGACCCTTGTTATGACACACCACCTATATTTGATAAAGGGGAAGATGAGTTAAATGAATACCCTATCCTTTCTCTTGATGAATTGCTTGGTAATGGTGGACCTATGTGTTGTAGTGAGGATGGTAGTGACCTTGAGGAGTCCCTAGTGGATGAAATGGATTGAATTGTATTCGATGAATCCTCAAGTGTGGATGATGAATCTAGTTTTGATGCCTCGCCTTTGATGGGTAGTGGACTTGTTTTCACAAACCCTTTGTTTGAAGAGGATTCGGAAAGAGGTGATGGTGAATATCAAACTAGAGAAGAGTTTGGATTTAAACCTCCATGGGTTGGAAAGTTGAACTCTATGGACAATCCATTGTTTGGAACTCCTAGTGAGGAAGATTGTCCTAGAGGTGGAATTGGAGGTGAGGAAGCCACTCTTAGTGTGTGTAAGAGTGCTTCCAAGAAGGGGAGTGGAGTATTTGATCTTAGTTGCAAATTGAACTACTTTGTTTACTCCACCCCACATGTTGGTCGCCCCTGGGTGTTGAGCATGCCAAAGCTTGGTGTGTTGACCATAAGCGTAGAGGTCATAAGGAACTTAGTTGCTTAATCTTGCATGTTCCATATCTTATTGATATCTTTGCTTGTTATGGTAGTGAGTACTTGTCGTCGTTGAGCCAAGAACTTGTTGTTTCCTTTGGAGACATAAGCTTTTTGATTAGTATTGATACTTGGCTCTATCACAAAAGTGTAATTTTCTCTTCACTTGTACTCACTCTTATTGAACTTGCCTACTCTCGTAATGGGAAGTTTTGGTTTGTTTTTACTGGGCTTAGGGATCATAGGAATTTTGATAGCTTGATCTTGCATATTCTCTACCCTATCGATCTCTTTGATGAATCATGTATTGAGTGCACCCATTGGGGAAGCCAAGTACTTGTTATTTTCTTTGGAAACATGCGCTTTATCATTGTCATTGATACTTGGTTATACCATAAGAGTGTGTTTTCCACACTACTTGCACTAACCTACTCTTGTAGTAGGATATTTGGCTTGTTCTTGTCTTTGATTGTAGGTCTTGATGGTTTGATTTTGAGGACGAAATCCTTTCAAGAAGGGGAGGATGATAAGCCTCAAATCGAGCTTAAAGTACTTACCATCAAGAGCCGGGATTGGAGGATGCAAAGGACTAGAAGTCAAGAGTATTGGAGGTGAATTGAAGCCGTTCCGGAAAGATCCAGGCCGAGGCGCCCCGCCCAGACCAACCAGGCGCTCCGCCCTAGAAGGTAGGCTTTCAGGCGCCCCTCCCACCCTTGGGGCGCTCCGCCCAAACCACTGCACAGTGGGGCGCTCCGCCCACTATTCAGGCGCCCCGCCTAGGCCACCCCACTGATCATATTGTGAGGCGCTCCGCCTAAGCTTGGGCGCTCCGCCCGATATGCTGAGTTGCGGGATTATTAAGTTTGTTAAGACTATTTTGATCCTACGTGGTCTTTTATCCTAAAGCCTAATGTGTGGGCTATTTAGTCATTTTACTTAGTGCCTAAAAACCTCTATAAATAGTTAGGTAGCTTATTTCATTCCTTAGTTAGTTAATGTTGAATTGAGAGGATAGAAGATAGAATAGGCTTGGCCATTCTTGTTGAAGCTTGGCTTCATGTATCTCTTACTTGGAATCCATGGTGGATCACCGCTAGTGTGACCCCGTTAGTGGTTCAAGTCTCTTCTTCCTTTGAATCAATCTACTTTGGTTAGTTTGATTCGTTCTTTCTTCTATTTTCTGTTCTTCCCCATCCCTATTTCTTGGTTATCGTGTCTTAATTGCTTCCGCCTCTATTTTACTTGCTTCCGCGATTTTGAGTCTTGTCAAGAACACTCAGTAATAAAGCAACATAAAAACTGTTGCTGTAAGATTTTGCCTAAGAGCCTGGCATAGCGATAAGAGTTATTGTCATATGACAAGGAGGTTACTAGTCTAAGTCATAGGAACAACTTTTTACATAAATATAAGATACTCCATCCGTTCCAAAATGGTTGTTATAGTTCGGATTTAGAGAGTCGAACGAGTTTAAATTTGACCGTAATATTTTCATGTCTTTTAAATATTTTAAATTATTAATTATTGCGACTTATAGTACTTTTTATGTAGTTTCTAAATATATAAACATCGTTATAAAAAACTTAAAGATTATATGTTTAAATTCACGGTCAAAACGAACTCGTTTGACTCTCGAAATCCGAACTATGATAATCATTTTGAAACGGAGGGAGTAGTAATCGTGCGTAGAGTAGACCTTATGTGTTCGCAGCTTGTGTAACATATACTAATTTTCTAAGATATAACATACAAGTTGAGATTTAATTTTTCCAAAATAAAGTAAAATACTTTGCTACATAACTTTCTTAATTTGAATGACCATTTTGAAAAATTTACTCCACGAGACAACTTGACAAGCGAAATTTGTTAATCCACCAGCACACTTGGGCTTGAGCTACCACTCAAGCCATCAAGCTCACGAGTAACATATTCCCCCCTCAGACAACCCAAGTCCAAATCAATGTAGGACACAATGGGGGCAACTGCCAAAATCCTGTCATTTTTAGATAAAGATTGCCTGGTTTTTTTACCATCCTCTCCCACTTGTCTACCATCACCACTGACTGTTTCTGTATTCCCTTTGTATCAAACTCTATGATATAGACATCCAACATTGATATAGTCAAGTATCAGTTTAAGTATACGCATAGTAATCAAGATTAATTGTCCGGACCAACTGTCCAAAGTTTACCTCTAATATAGCTTTCACTCTTGTTAACTTCAATTGCTAACTCTTTCACGGAGCTGTAGTTGTTTTTCTTATTACTCAACACAGTACCAGATTCATCCAACTACCTCATTCTGGCCAGTCACTTCCCCCACTGGTGTAAATATCTGAGCTGTTCAGATTTAACAAGAAGGAAAATTAGCTTTTTGAAACCATATTATAACTGAACTCTCTCCAAGCAACATGATCCTGTTCATTTGTTTGTACTTCCCTTCAGACTTCATATCATGTCAAAGAAATGATGCTAGGATGATAAAAAGCTTAACACGTCTCGTTACTTTTGAAGATCAAAATGGAAAAGTGAAGAATCAATTGCGTTTTATCCAAAATTTCAACTGTGACATCCCTTCTCTCCCATTTCACACCTGGGAACACATTCTTCTTCTAAGAACGCGATTTCACATCTTCTTAATCCGAAATAGCTGGGGAGAGGAATGAGCTTTTTATAGCTGGAGCATATAGCTTCAGCTCTGGTTTTCTTTTACTATAAGATTCTCTTTGTAAATTTTGTATATTTTGATTACTTCGTTGCGCTACATTCTTCTCATGCATATAGAAGGCTTGCTTGTAGTTTCTGTTGATACGGTAAAATGCATGTCTCTTTTCTCTTTTGCCTAGAGCTATCTCCAATATGCAGCACCAAAATCACAATTTATTTCTTGCAACTTAGATCAGTTCCACTAGACTTCCCACTGCATGGAAAAATTGGATTGCCCTGTCACCAACAGTTGCTGAGTTACATATTAATTATAGGTCCATATTGTCATTGCCACTACAAGTCCAGTTTATATTTATACTGATTTTGTCCTGATTACTGATGTCTTTAGCAATCTCACTGCAGGTTATACATGACATGGTTACAGCTATCGCGAAGAACACAAGGATTTACTACATGGACCACATGAAATACCAGAATTTGTAGTACGTGAATATCAAAATGACTTTGAGCGCCCTGAAAGTCTGATAAATGCTTCCTGCTGCCTAAAGGTCATGCCATAAGATATTATAATCCATGGAGCTGTACCTCCTCGACTTAGAGCAACATATGAAACCACAACAACTCTCTAGCTTCTGCGTTTAGCTACATGATACCAAATTCTGTTTAACACAACAACCAAAAAGTATTGGGACTATTACAACCTTGGTACAAAGAAGCGTAGCAAAACTTAAATTTTATAATATGCATTTAGCGCTTCAGTTGAGTGGTGGTCAATATAGGGCCAAGGTGCACTTTCACGCTTTTGATGGTCTTTCACAAATGAAGAGCAACCTTGTAGTCTATTTGACTAGTGGAGTCATTAATTGTAGATCAAACCATGCAAATGTGGCTGGTCCTAAAGCAACAAAAAATATTGGAATATAAGGTGGTCGCTATTGATAATATTATAAGGCACGAAGAGGATGAAAGAGGGTGAAAAAAAAATAAACTCATTTCATATCATTAGAAAAAATCCACTTTTACTAAACATCATTACTACAAAATAAGGTATTTATAGGCGCCTAAAGACACATCTAGATTCACGCCTAATAAATACTTTCACACACACTATGAGCTTATTTATATTGATAACTTAACAATGCATCCAAATAGTACTACAAATTAATGTACCTAGATAATATTAATCCATGCACCTAGCTAGGATAACTCAAAAGATAAATGAACATTCACACTTAACATTTAAGTTTACTACTATTTTCCAACAATAAACTGTTTAAGTTGAACGAGAAAATCATTAGACAAACACAGATGACAAATGAAAAATGCCCAGAATAGAGGACTAACTAGCATCAGGATCTAGTAGCAGGTATAATCCATTTTTATAATTTATTAATGACAGGTGCATAAAATGACTGAAAGAGCCCGGGGCTAATTTATAGGGTTCGGGGTGGTTCACGTGAACCCATGGTCCCCTGAATAAACTTGACATCATGTACATATTTCTAAGATTGAGTCAAATATTACTTCTGTGCGCTCATATTTTATAATACTTAACCGGTTCACTGGTTAGATGATTATCTTTTTACCTTGAGCACAAGGGTTCGAATCTCAAAAGTAATAATATTTTTTGTCTTCAAAAATTTTATATCATGGTGAACCCATTGTGTTGGCCTAAATTTGATTAGGATAATACATCAAATTTATTTTGAGTTAACAAACAATTGTTTGTATCAAAATCGTAAGATAACAGAAAATACAGTGAAGAAACTTGAACAATAGTAAAGAGACAAAAAGCACGTGTTTTTGATATATTTTTGGATTATAAGCCATATCCTCGGCCATCACTTGAAAAATAGTTTTCTTATCAACTCCTTCGGTAGTTATAATAAGAGTTATTGAACCCTGTTAGTATGGTTGCCTTCGGGACGACGGGGTCCTTCAACCACATCTTCTTGACAGCTCCATAATTAATGATACTTACCGAGCTACCAGGATCGACCAGGACTCGCTTGACATCACAATCATTAATCCTCAACATGATCACTAAAGCATCATGATGGGAAAATATCATCATATCACAATCTTCTGCATCAAAAACGATTTCATTCTCTGACCCACCAGTTCGGGTCCTTTTCTCCATAGTGATTGAAAGTTTTGCGAATTTTTTCGCGGTATCAAAGTTGACACCATTCACCTCTGATCCACTAGTTATAACATTCATGATCCTTTTAGGAGACTGCGCCCTCGGCAGGTGTCGCCCTCCCATATTCTTAGTAAAATTTTGCTTCCCCTTATTAGTGAGATACTCTGCTAACAAATCTTTTATGAGAAGATGAGCCACCTTGAGGCGCAACGCCTTGCAGTCCTCGGTAGCATGCCCATAATCCATATGAAACTCACAATATTGAGTCTGATCTCTTTTCTCCGGGGGTGTTCTCATGTCTCTCGGCGTCCTTACACCTTGACCTGTCATCCCTTTTATAATGTTTACCAATTCAGAGGTGGAAACATTAAAATTATAATCAGGGATTCGAGGCAAGACTTTATCCTTGGACACCAAGGATGGTCCGGAGGAGCTCTTTTGGTAAGCATTCGTACTGACTTTCCCTCCTAGCCTTTGATTTACATGCTGTTGCCCTCCGAAGTGTTGGCTTACATGCTGCCTCTATGAATTGTAAGGCTCGTATCATCCTTTAGAGTTCTCTCGCAGCGTATCGGCGCGTCGAGAGGACTCTGAGTGAACTCGGTATGAATTATACCGGCCTGTCATCCTCCATTCGGCCTTCTCGAGTCTAATCATTGCTGAAGCCCTGTCGTGTAATTCATCCCAAGTCTGGACCTGATATTTCTGAGCTCTTTCTTCAATTCAGCAGCAGCCTCGAAATTGCTCACATTTATGTTTCTTTCAAAAGCCATGACCGCCAAATTGCCATCCATTTTTGGCAGATCCATCCTTTCAGCTTGAAACCTCATGAGGAAATCCTTGATTGGCTCAAGGTATTTTTGCTTAACCTCGAAGATATCCTCCCTTCCCCTGAAGATTTTCTGGTTTCCAGTATGGGCTTTAATAAACATATCGGCCAATTCCTAAAAGTTCGATATTGACTCGGAGGGGAGGTGCATGTAATAACACAACGCTCCTTTTTCAAGGGTATCAGCAAATTTCTTAAGAAACATGGACTCCCTTTCCAGCGAGTTAAAGTCGTTACTTTTGACCATAGCCATATACTCAGTTATGTGATCAACGGGGTCGGTTGTCCCATCATATTTCTTCAAGATCTGTAATTTAAAATGTTTGGGAATGGGAGAAGGGGCAGCCTCGGGCTTGAAAGGTTGCTATCTACACTTTTTGATATCTAACACTCGCTGACGATTTCTGACCCCAGCGACGTTTTCAAGCCGCTTTTGCATGCTGGCCTCGAACTCTTTTTTTTTTTTTAAATTCTGATGGGACGCTAGTTTCTGCCACATTTGGAGCTACCTCGAAGGGTTGAGCGTCTAATGGGGCGGACCCCGAGCCTCCAGATGCGGCTCCATTTGGAACTCCCCCTGTTGCTGCGCCCGTAGGAACAACGTTTAGGATGCTTCCATTAAGTGTTATAGGTGGAGGCTCGGTGGGATTTTCAAACTTCTCCCATTTATAGAGAGAGCAGCAAATTGCTCTTGAAGCCTTTGCAGAGTGGCCATCACATATACTTGAAAATGATCACTCGAACATGATGATGGGGGATCAATCAGTGGTGGAATAATCCCAATTGGGGAAGTTAAACCGACTGGTGGAGTTAAGCCAGCTGGTGGAGTTAAGCCAGTTGGCGGAGAGTAACGCCAGTAATCGGGTCGGGAGTTTGGACTGTTGTGTTGTCGGAGGTGTTAGTATTGTCTGCCATTGATTGAAATTGACAGAGATGATATGTAAGCTAAAAGCGTGACTTTGGAAAAAATGTTATTGCCAGCTCCCCACAGACGGTGCCAATTTGTGTTGGCCTAAATTGATTAGGACAATAAATCGAATTTGTTTTGAGTAAACTAACAACTGTTTGTATCAAAGTCGTAAGATAGCAGAAAATACACTGAAGAAACTTGAACAATAGTAAAGAGACAAAAAGTAAGTAATTTTGATATATTTTTAGATGTCTCTACATAGTTTCTCAATGACTATTTATAGTCTACAAGAATAAAAACGGCAATAAATATGTTTAATGGTCATTACTCCACGTTCAATCATGGTCAGCCCATGATCTTCTTCTTAAATATCCGTGAAACGGTCGATAGTTACAGAAGACAAAAACTCACTCGTCCAAGAGTAAAGCTTCACCAAGGGGTAAGCTGCACGCCTCGTGATGGTTATCCTTTAGTCGCTCCGAGCAGTAACTTTTAGCCAAGATTCATTCTTGCCCGAGGCACCTAGCCTCGAGAACCAAGCAAGCTTCTTCGAGGGTTGTTTCCATAAGATCCAACCAACCCACGTCTTGAGACCTAGCATCGAGGCTCGGTAAATTTTCACCCAATACAACCATGGTATTGAAATTTTAGATCCGCCTCGGAAAAGAGAAACTATGAAGCGTGGAATTGTGCTCTTCATCATCTCTACTTCCAGGTCTAATATCCTTTTCTCTTCCAGGTCTAACTATGCACTAGCTAGGTAATCCCTTTAGTAGACTGATTTTCATTCGTTTCATTGATGTATAACTACACAATACAAATTTAATTGAGAATAAGATCATTTTTACTTGTTGAGCGATTAGTTTCCCTATTCTTTCTGATTCGTACTCCTCTCAAAATATTTAATTCTCAAGGTCGAGTTCTTGAAATCCTAACCTAAATTAAGTTCCTGTCACGCCCTAAAATTTACTAAAATTAAAAGGAAATAGGTTGTGACTTAGGTGTTTTAAAGGTACATAATTATTGAGATTTACGGAGTCGCCACTTGACATAGTTCAAAGCTGTGCTAAGTCACCAAAGAGGTACCTTAGAACACCTATGACTCGTTCAGTGGTCTGCGTCAGAGTTCCGGGTAAGGATCTCGGTTGACTCGCGGGAAGGTGTTAGGCACCCTCGAGTCCTGTGCAAGCACAGTTGCTCTATTGACACTCTCCAGACTTGTGATTTATTGTTTGTTTGTTTAATTGCTAAATTATTATTTGTTACGCTTTGATTTGGATGAAGTCGCTTGTTTATTGACGAAAACTCTACCAGAGATTAATCGTGGACGCATTGTCCATTCGAATCTTGATATAAATGAGTTTCGTGTAAACATTGGACCTTTGTTACACTTAATTTAATTTGGATGTTTGCCCATTCATTGATGGAAAACTCTATCGATAATTAACCCCGAACACAATGTCCGTTTGAATAATATAAATGAGTTCCATATAAATATTTTGGCAACTGTTGTAATTAAATAGTTATACTTTCGGCCTAATAGTTTTGCCTAAACGCGTGTCGTTATTATTGATTAGATATTTTCTCAACTTCAATGATATATGGTCAGATTCACCTCATAAAATTGCCTAGTCATTAGGCCACTTTTACCAACCGTTTTAGAATTTCTATACGTTACAAGTTACAACTCTATGTCTGAATATGCTTACTTTACTTCACTGTCTAAAATTCGATCTTTATGCGATTTGCATTTGATGTCTTATTCCACCTACATATTTAAATTTGATCCAAACGTGAAGTCTACTAGGTACGTTGAAATAGATTTGCAAGACCGACATTATTTGAAAGTTTGCATGAAATGGACATCATTTCGGGCTTGTCCAGATAAAACAAGAAGCTTGATTTAACACTTTTACATGGTCCCAATCTGAGTAGTACCAATTTAATTAGGCTATTTGAAAACAGTTCATATTTTTCTAACTTCATGCAGCGTCCATTTAACATGTAGATGCTCTAACTTAACAACTTCAAAATTTCTTTCCTTGGCGTACAATAGACTAAAAGTTGACACAAGTAAAGAAACAACAAAACTTTTGGGCCTTAACAGGCTAATATTTCATGGGAACATTCAGACTTTAATCATGAGTGATACACACACAGTAAAGATAGCTTAGGAATATTTACCTAGATCAAGGTTCTTAACAAGAATAGCCTCACATCCGAGGCCAAATAGCAAAAAGAAATCAGCAACCGCAACAATGAATCCCAGCAACAAAACAGCCTCCTTAGAACCCTCTTTACTACCTCACAAATGACAAGATCTATAACCCATCTGACTCACTAACCTTTAAATGTTTTTCCTCTCAATGTTTCTCACATTTTTCTCTATTTTACATATTTTCTCTCTATTTAGATGTGAAACTCTCAAGTTTAAGAGTAGAAAGGGTGTTGTTTCTTTCCAAAGAGTGAATTTTTTCGATCTGCGTGTCTATCTCTTAAGAGAGAGAAGTGTGTTTTTTCAGCTCTTGTGTTCAGATCTTCTCTTCCAGATTTTTTTGTGTCTCTGTGAAGGAGGGAAGAAACCTATTTATAGAAGAGAAAATGGGGAGAAATAGGGTAAAAGATTGGGGTGAAAGTGATGGAAAGAAGGGGGAAATTCAGGTGAAAGATGGGGGAACATGCTGGCTAAGAGCCATTAATGTAAAGTCAAAAGAACTACCATTTTAGTGTAAGCTTTTTCATCAACCCAAAAGAAAGCTGAAACCTTACCACTCTTGTGATCCCCTTTCCCAAAGCTAGACATATGAATCTTAGGATTCCCTTTCAAAATTCAGATTTAGACTTGCCCAAGATTAAACTCAATTTCTATTTTCACCTAAACTCTAACCCCAGTCCCACTAGAAATTCAGATTTAAGCTAAATGGATTTAAAGTCCAAACTCCAACAATTTCAACTAAGTTGGACACTAAACTCTCAGCCAAAGCCCAATAAACTTCATAATTGACTCAAATTAACTAATCATAGACCAGATTCAAACTCCCAGACACTTGACAAATCAAACTAAGTCAATAAAAGTTCAAATCAACCAACTCTCCAGGCTTTCATGAACTCTTACATACATCACATGTTCAAATTCATTTTCCAGACCCACACAAGACAACAAACAAATCATTTATGACTCACATACATACATATTTCATACTTACACGAACCAAACTTACTATCTACTTTCTATTGAAGCATGCTCCCAACAGAATAACACAATTATACAATATTTCAAATTTGAAATGAGATTAACAAGGGGGAAAACTGAGTTTCATATCAACAACAAATGTAAATATAATTCAGGACCTTTCACATGCTCGTTTCATGCTTGACAGTAGTGAACAAATAGCAATTCACACCTAAAATAAAGAAGAAGTTTCACACTAGCCTAGCGTTAAACAAATCGAACAAAACTATTGACTAACTGCAATCGAAGAAAAGGAAATGGAACTTGCTGTCTAACCCGTAGCCAATGCCAAAGCTGTGTTGCATTACCAAAAATTCACTCATCGTAGACATAAGCACCACTGCCTCGCCATGGCTATCAGCTGCTGCAGCACCAGTGTCGAGCCAAATACCAGTTCGCAGCCATCATCCTCATTGCCTCAACGCCACTAAACAGTCCCCGCAACCAACTCCACGCGCCATTGCCTTCAACTCGTAATCAGCCTCCAACACCACAACCCCACTGCCTACCAGTTACAAAATCATCGACGCAGCCACTCGTTGGTTCAAAGAAACAGCTGCCAAATCAAACTCATCATCACACACACAATACTACCCCAACAACCCCATCGCATCAGCACCACCCTAGCTTTATCACCCGAGTGGTCACCAAACCAACAGATAACAGAAAATAATAAACCCCATGAACCACAAATGACCCGCTGGTGTCGGGTCCAAGAAAAACCGTAGGGAATTTGGAGAATCCAGCTAGGGGGGTGAAAGAGGAGTGAGAGAAGAGCCGAATAGGTAAGGATTTACCGGAAAAAGTTGACGGGCTCCGACGACATTTGAGGCTTCGATCTACGGCGAACGGCGAATAATTTGGCGAAATTGATGTCGGAAATGGAAAGAGGAGGTCATAGTGGTTTTGGACATGTAAATTGATGGCCGGAACAGACGGTGGATGGTCGCCGGCGAGGTCCCGCGGTGGCGGAATTTCACCATTGCTTTTTCTTGATTTGATGAGTTTTAGGAAATGGGGGATTAGAGGAAACATTGAGGATTAAAAGTTAAGTGGGCCGGGTCAAGTGCATTGGACTGGGTTAACGGGTCGAATGAGAGAGGTTACATATCTGAATTTAATGGTCCAATGCTAAGTATTACCAAGTCCAAACTATTTAAATCTACTCCTAAATCATAGTTAGTTAATTTAAACACAAAACTTAAATACCACAATATATCAAACACAAAATCATATCAAAATCCATATTTCGACATTTTTATTCTTTTTTTTAATTAGACAAACTAAAATTACCAAAAATAAGGATAAAATCTAGGAAAATTAAGCAAATATTCTTTGAAATTAGCACGCTATTTTGAGCGGTTTTTGATATTTTGAGCCAAAATTAGGTGATTACAGCTGCCCCTCCTTGCTCGAGAACATCGAAGAGTTTTCGGATAAAGATATAATCACAACTAATTTTGGCTTTTTGGTTCTAACGAAGAGGAAACAAAATTGGCGACCGTACCCTGATTTTTTGGTACTAACCAAGAACAAGGCTACCTACATATCCTCGGACTAAGGAATCAGGTCAGTGTAGTTCCTCACATACGGTAGTTGGGACTATCGCAAACAGATAGACACTAGACTCTCTAGACTAACACTAAGTACTTTCTAGACACACTTGACTGAAACTAGACGTTTAGGCTAACTGGGACTGACTCGACATTTCTAGACCTACCCGGACTGACACTTTTGACATACTAGAGTTGTTGTTGCTGGTCACTTGTTGCTGGCTGCTGGCTGGTGGTCATTGCTTTACAAAGGAAAATAAAAATACAATATTTGAAATGTAAAATTACAATTTCTAAACTACTCCTCATGCTTTCCAAGCTAATGAACTGGTCCGAGACTCCCACTGTCCAAGTGGGTCTTGACAACTTGAAATTGCCGCTCGGGCGGGCTTGACTTGAAAGTTGAAATCGCCGCTTTGACGGGCTTTAACTGAAAAGTTGAAATTGCCGCTTTGACGGGCTTTGACTTGAAAGCTTAAATTGCCGCTTTAATGGGCTTTGACTGAAATTGCCGCTTTGATGGACTTTGACTTGAATAAAATTGCCGCTTTGACGGGCTTTGACTTGAATGAAATTGCCGCTTTGTCGGACTTTGACTTGAATAAAATTGCCGCTTTGACGGGCTAATTGAATGAAATTGCCGCTTTAACAGACTTTGACTTGAAAAATTAAAATTGCCGCTTTGACGGACTTTGACTTGAATGCTAAAATTGCTGCTTTGACGGGCTTTGACTTGAATGAAATTGCCGCTTTGACGGACTTTGACTTGAATGCTAAAATTGCCGCTTTGACTTGAATGAAATTGCCGCTTTGACGGACTTTGACTTGAAAGATAAAACTGGAACCACCACTCTGGTGTGTCTTTTTTTTTTGTTGAATTGAAAACCATCACTCTGATGGGTCTTGCTTTTTGCTGAAAATTAAAAACTATCACTCTGATGGGTCTTGCTTTTTGCTGAAAATTAAAAACTATCACTCTGATGGGTCTTGCTCATGTTGGAATTTAAAACCATCACCCTGATGGATCTTGTTTCTGCTGGAAATTGAAAGCCATCACTCGATGGGTCTTGCTTCTTCTGAAAATTGAAAACCATCGCTCCGATGGGTCTTTCTTCTGTTGGAACTTAAAACCATCACTCTGATGGATCTTGCTATTCTTTGAGCGAAACTGACTAAAAAATGAAATGATCGCTATCTTTCAGCGAAAACTGGTAAGAAATGAACTTCTGCATTATCATGGGAGTGCCCAACTTTTAAATCTATTTTCTACAACTTCTACATTGTATGGTAGTGCCCGATTTTTGAATCTAACTTCTACATTATATGGGAGTGCCCGAATTTTGAATCTAAAACATCTACATTATATGGGAGTGCCCGAATTTTGAATCTAAAACATCTACATTATATGGGAGTGCCCGACTTTTGAATCTAAAACATCTAATTGTTGAGACTATATTCTTTTGCATTGTCAAGGGTGACCCCTGTCTGCTGAATTTGACATCTTTCATTATAATGGGAGGGCCCGTTGTTGAGGCTAACATCTTTCTGGTAGGTCATATCTTCTACCGGTTTCACTCATGTGGTCTTGACTTGACAGCTTGAAACTCTGACCCAATATCCTAATGGGGTCTTGTTTCAAGATTGAAAATCCCGACCGTTATTCAAAGTGGGGTCCAGTTTGAAGCTTGAAGTTGCCACTCTCGATTCAGGCGGTCCTGCTCTTTCCGGCAACGTAGCAATTATCACACTGGGAATTTTCATTGTGGCTACTGAGCCGCTGAATCATGTCCTTGCGAATAAGCTTAGAGGTTCTTGTTCTACTCTTCACAGTAGTTTTGGACGAACAATGTCTTGCTATTGTTGATCTGTTTCTGATCTCCCAACAGCAATGGTCATTCAATGCCAAATGTTCCCCTGAATCTTAAGTCAAACACTTGTAGAAAATAGCATGTCGTTCCATGGAGACTTATCTGGTACATTCTTGGCATGTTGTTTCTGTTGCTGAGGTGCGGCATGGGAGTTGCCCATTTGGGTCTTGACAATGATATGGTACAACTTTGAAACCTGTGAACAAATTTTGTCAAACTTTCTTTTTGCTTGTTTCATGTTATCAAATGAGGAAAATTGAAAGAATAATGAAGGAAGGATGAATTGAAGAAATTAGAAGAGGAGACATCGAACAAAAGATGTCCCTGAAAGATAGAAGGAAAACTATTTAGAGGTGAAATGACGACTTCAGTGAACATGACATACGTCTTGGAATAAAGTCTTGACCTTTTCAGCACAGTCTGTCCTTGATTTTGCCCCAGTTTGACAATCTAGAGGCAATTGTATGCTTGGTCCGATCATGATGAAAAATCAGACACCCCTCATTCGACTAGTGGCGCCCTTTCAGGTTTTCACCGACTAGCCTCTCTCTTTTTTCCTTTTCCTCACTTTTGTCTTGCGGTGCCCTTTCAGGGTTTCACCGACAAGACTTCATTTTAATTTGTTTTTTTTGTGTTTTTGTTTTCTTTTTTCGCTCTTTCCCAATCGACCTCTCATCTTTCCTTGTTACTCGACCCCGTCTTTCATTTCTTCCTTCAATTTTGCCCTTTATCTTGATTCCCCGGAGAATTTCTCCTTTAATGGCCTTGGTACTCTCAGCTCCTAAATGCGATTGCCGGCTTATAAGAATGCGACCTTACAGCGTGGAACTTATCCTTTGATACCCTACTCGGCTTGACATTCTCAATGATCGGTCAGAAGGGTTTTTATTTGGGCTGTAACATAGGATTTGGTTAGGCTATGAAGAAAAGGGGTTCAACATAAAAGCTCAGAAACATCTCATGAGACGATTAGATGAACATCACAAGCTATGAAATCACCACTTTTTGAAAATAAAACAAACTTGTTTCCCCCAATTGGCAAATTGAGGGTTATTTCTCTCTCTTTTTTTTTTTTTTTTTTTTTGAAGTTTTTCTCTTTAGTTTGAAAAGCGGTATGAAAGTATCTCATGAAACGATTTAGTGAATGATACAACCCTTGGAATCATTTCTTTTAAAATAACAACAAACAGTAGCCCCGGTTTAGTGAAACCGAGAAATTATCTTTTGAATTTTCTAATATGAAAACATAGGGAATATAGAGATTATCCCCGAGACGAACACAATGAAAGAAAGGGATGTTGACTTTCTCCTCTTTCCTTTTTTTTTTTAAAAATAAACTTCTGCCCCAGTTTATCCTAAACTGGGGCGCTTTAAGTTTCGTCCCCGATTTCGAGACTGATATAGCAAACATCTCATGAAACAGACGAATATATGGTATAGTAAAATAAAAGTTTATTTTATTTTATTTTATAAAAAATAAAATAAAAACAAACTTCTGCCCCAGTTTAGCATAGAATGGGGAACAAAATTTCTTTTGACGTTGGCCGCAAACTTGAAGGCAAATTTTGCGTCAATATGAACAGGAAAAAAGATGAACTTTCCCCTGTTATGACCGTACTCGAATGGTTGCCTACATATCCTTTTGAGAGTAATCAGGTCAGACGTAGCTCTAGCGCTGAGGTAGATTTGTTTTTGTATTCTATTTTTTTTCATTCTTTTCCTCTTCCCTTTTTTTTTTCTTTTCTTTAGTCATATCAAATGGATTCCAAGGGAGGGTAGGCCAAAGAAAACACAGAACAAGGCTTAAAAGGGGCTGACAAAAGGATATAGTGTTTAGGTAGAAGAAATGAAAGCCGTTCGTCATCCCGACCCGAGAATGCCTCGCACAAATAATGATTCAATGAATTGACCTGGATTGATCCACACGTGTCATCGACTTCTGCTTCACTGATGGTTCTCAAAACTGGTATTTCAAATTCGGTCGAAGCGACCGTCAAGGATTTTGAACTCTTCACAGATCTCTCTCATCCGATGACTACTGATTAATACCCAACTTATTTCGCTCCCTCTTTTATCCATCTTTACTACTCAAATAGCCCACAATGCCAGAGCGCGTGTTTAGATCAAGACGTAAATTCCGCACACTTGTCATGTTATTAAGGTCGACAAAACATAAAATCGAAAACTAAGGAGGTAAGAAAATGAAACATAAAAGACCGAATATTAGGACGAGATGAATCTCTCTTTCATTGAATTGAAGATATAAGGGTTTGAACAAACAAAACAAGCAAAATAATACACTTGGGTTACAACCCTTGAATAACCAAGTACACAGAAAGATTAGAAAAATAAGCTACAACATTTCACACTCATTCAATTGCAAGTCAGGGCTAGTTTCCTGCTTTTCATGCATTGTTGAGCCCTTCACAAGGATGCACCTGAATCTGGAAATTTCTTCCTCTTTTCCTTATTTTCTCCAAGTCCCATCAGGGTGGACTTCACTTCTTTGGGACTGATGAATGACCGAGTTGGATACTGAATTGGCTCAATGACCACATCTTGCCTTGTTGTGTTGATAGTTGATGCATTTGGCCCACTGACTGATACAACAATAGATGACTCATGGCGTCTAGTTTCTGGGGAAGGACCAATTGCCACAATCTGCTTGGCCTCATTCCCTTTCAAGTCTTCTTTTGTGAACACTGTCCCAACCATACCTGTGTCATTCGGAACATTATGAACCGGAAAAGGTATTTGGTTCACATGTTGTGTCTCATCCCACACCACCTTTATCTGATTGTTATCTATCAACACTTCGATTGCTTTTTTGAGATCCCAACAGTTCTCAACGTCATGTCCAGGTGCTCCAGAATGAAAAGCACAACGACGCGAGCGATCCACTTTTCCAGTTGGATTCGTGTTTCCTGAGATGGGTTTCAGCATGTTAGCTTGTTGTAGCTTTTCAAACAGGTTGGTGTAAGATTCCTCGATTGGTGTGAACCTCATCATCCCCCCTCGTCGCAACTTCTTATGACATGCACTCGCATGGGAGCATGGATTTTTCCTTTTTCGGAAGGGAAGTGATTGTGAGGAGTATTATATGTGGTTTGTGTGGCTAGTGCACGCCATTGCGGATAGGAAGATGTTGGAGCATATGGCTGCACTTTGTGGAGTGGATGGGTGGAGTATTTTGGATCATGTGGGAAGTGGTGGTGCTGATGATGCTTTTGTGGAGTTCGTGAGTATGAGTGGGGTTGTTTGAATTCTCCTTTGCTCCACTTTCTGGGATCTCGTTCCCTTTCTGTTTCATTGCGAAGATTTTCTGACCTAGCTAGGACAGTGAATCGGTTAGCAGAGGCCGAGGGTGGAGCAAGTGGAGATGGTGGTGCCAGAGGACACATTGTGGAGGATCCTGCCACTTTTGATTCATTGTAGTAGTGGGGAGAGTCGGGAGAATACTGAGAGTCCTCAACTGTTGTAGGCGGGCCACGTGCTTGATGCACGATTCTCGGTGCAAGACCTCTGAGACTGGCTGGCAGGGGAGGAGTTGTCTGTCCCGATATAATGGCAAGATACAAGTCGGCCACCAACTGTTTCAAATTTTTAACCTCTTCAGTCAACCTCCCATTCCGTTCGGCCATCAACTGTTTCATAATTTCGGCCTCTCCGGTCAACCTATCAGTTCGCTCGGCCACCAACCTTTTCAGATTTTTGACCTCTTCGGTCAACCTCTCATTCAACTCAATCAAACACTCGTGAGCGCCGAACTCAGAATTCGCAACTTCAGACGTTATGACCACGGGCCGCGTTGATGCTGTTGTGTACGGGTGATATGATGCCAGAATGTTTGTCCGAGTTACCACAGAGGTCCAAACAACTAAAGCAAACAAATTGGGTTAGCACAAAACACACATTGGCAAGTTAAGGTTGTTATGCATCATCCCGAAAAAAGTTCGCGGCACATGCTGCGTGTATCGAGGGTATCCCAAAAAGATCGTCTATGTGTCGCATTGAGACAATGTCAAAATACAAACCATAGACGACACATAACTCAAGATGACAGGCATGATTATTTTTTGATGATTTTTTTTTCTTTTTTTTTTGTTTCATTTTTGTTGAAGCAACTGACATAATTTAGACAATGACATGAGACAAGAGTCAAAAATAAAAATATGACATCTGGGTATTTACAAAATTAGAGAAAAACAAGGATATAAAATGACAGACACGAGACACATGAACGATTAACAAAATTTCGCCATTTGGCATAAAAAGATGAAAAATTATTCTCATACTTAGGGTAAAATCAAAACACATACTCGGACACAGGAACATTTCAAAAATTTTGTCATAAACTGACGACCAAAAATTATTTTCAGACTGGGGATGAAACCCGGACACAGACCTAGGCAAACATAAAGGGTTCCAAAACTTTGGCCATTATAACGGCGTGAAAATGACACTAAGAATTTTCTACAACTGAGGATAAAATTCGAACACAAACCTAGACAAATAGAAACGGTTCTAAAATTTTCACCATTATAGTGACAAAAAATTATTTTTCAAAAATAAATTCGGGTCAAAACCCGAACACGGAACTAAACACAAGACTCTAAAAAAATTCGTCGTTACAATGGCTTAAATAACGACTAAAATATTTTTTTTTCAGACTCAAGACTCAAACCACCATTCTTTAATTATTTTTTTTCTTTACGACTTGGATAAAGGTATAAAATTGACACAAATATCGGATAATTCGTCATTACGACAACATTAAAATGGTAGTTTATTTGACAACTTGAGACAAGATCCTTGACTCGTATTTCGACAGTTTTCGTAACGATTTAAAAAAAATTGGACAACATTAAGGAACCCTTTGACACACATTTAGACACAAAATTTCAAAAATTTGCCATTAAAACGGCGCAAGAAATTATTTTCAATATTTTTAGAATAAATTACTTAAACTCAAATGGCCTAAAGAAAAAAAATTCGGCATTATAACGACAGAAAGTTGAAGAAAAAATAAAACCTTTCTTATGGATTTGATACAATGATCCTGAAAAAATCCGCCGTTATAACGGCGTAAAAATAATGACCCTTTTTTTTTGGAACCAAAATTCTATGTTCTTTTTGCATCCATTTCAGTGTACCCCAACCCCCAAACCAATAGCGGTCAGCATAACAACCTTCCGAATATATGCAACACAGAAAATGCCATAAATGTGTCTTTCTAGGACGTGGGTCCAGCCTTGACACGAAGGAGGTCCGCCTAGACAAGTAGTGCAGCGCCGGTGTACCGCACCTCACTAAGTCATCAAATAAAATGCAGATAAATCGGGCCTGAAGGTTTAACTCTATGTGACAAAATTGACTCGGTGTCTAGACTGGCTCAGAACCCGGTGGACAAACTGGGTGGAAAGCGCATCGAGGTTGTTCGGCAACAGTGTCTCCGACCTAACCCCGACACACCGTCCTCCTAAATCATGGGCAATTTTGTGTAAGAAGGTTTCCCAAATGCTGAAAGCAATACTGGTATGAATATCAGAGACTCAGAGAGGTTGCGCAAGAGGAGACAGTTTATATACAGTTCAGATAAATATTAAAGCAGTAACATTCCACACATGGCAAACAAACAAACAAATATTCACAAGCCTAAAAAGCGACAATGATTAAAGCCTGAGATTGTAATTCATTCCCTAGCGGATTCGCCAAGCTATCACGCCCTAAAATTTACTAAAAATAAAAGGAAATAGGTTGTGACTTAGGTGTTTTAAAGGTACATAATTATTGAGATTTACGGAGTTGCCACTTGACATAGTTCAAAGGTGTGCCAAGTCACCAAAGAGGTACCTTAGAACACCTATGACTCGTTCAGTGGTCTGCGTCAGAGTTCGGGGTAAGGATCTCGGTTGACTCGCGAGAAGGTGTTAGGCACCCTCGAGTTCTGTGCAAGCACAGTTGCTCTATTGACGCTCTCCAGACTTGTGATTTATTGTTTGTTTGTTTAATTGCCAAATTATTATTTGTTACGCTTTGATTTGGATGAAGTCGCTTATTTATTGTTGCTCCCAACGCACACGCAAGTATATGCGGTCGACAAGTAATAAAATGATAAGTAGAGTATCGTTCCCACGAGGACTATTCAGACTGACGCTTAACAAACAATTTCTAACTACTATTCAGGGATCTTTTTCCAATAGTGAGAGTTTTTATTAACTAAGGGCAATAACTAAAATGATGGAAATTCATTCAAACAATGGAGCAAACGTTGGTTGTAAACAACATTAAGGAGACGGTCCAGGGTCAGAGTTACGAATAGTCCAGTTGAGTTTTCCAATTGATTCCACTTCTTAAATCCCGGATTACTAACTAACAGAGTAAATGTACCCGTGAAAACCATCCGATTCTTTACGGTCTATGCAGGCTACTTCAATTCCTATATGTCTATGGGTTGAATCACGTGCACGCATTAACGAATTCTGTAATTAGTTAAACTAGGCGAGCAAGTATATGTCTATCCTACTCACAAATTGGTTCCCCGATGCCCGGGTTCACAAACTAGCCCTACTCTTTCTTATTGCGTTCATAAATTTCCTCTTTCGAGTTCAATCTAAAAACCATAGATAATGCATAATTATCGAGCTCTAATAATTAAACAAGTGAAATCAAGAAAGAATAAATAATCCGTTATGGGATTCAATTAATGGAAATCAATCTTCAAACATCAACTTTCATGAAATACTCTAACCCTAGAACGTAAGATTTAGCCACGCATACTCATAATCACAAGGCAATGAATTGATGAAATAATTATGTAATAGATTAATAGATGAAAGAATAGGAATTAAACCCTTGTTCAATGAAGTATGGTGCTCTCAATTACTCCAAAGTCTGAACTCATATCAAAAACTAAGTAAAAGAGTTTTTATAGAGTTTACAAAGGCCTAGTAATAAGTTACACATAAGCCTAGACGAAATAGGAAGTCCAAAAACGCTCCAGCGGCGCTGTAGCTGGCGCCCCGCGCCCCCGAACGCGCGCACGAAGGCAGTATCCGTCGAAATCCACGCGCCTTAACCACGCCCCGCGCTGAGAAATGTGCCAGAAGCCTGGGCGCCTTAGGGGCGCGGCGCGCCTAGCAACGCGCCAGGCAGATTTCTGCTTCTCCGCGCTCCGCAGCTCGCTTCATGTCATGCCTTCGTGTGCTCGATCCAATCCTCAATCAAAATCCAATCTTTTCTTACTCGATCATGCTCTTTAAAGCTCTAATTTCACTTCATAACGACCGACACACATACGACACAATATCAGTGCAAAATGACATTAATAAACTAGAAAACGGGCGAATAGATTATCCAAACGTGAGGAAATATTAAGGAATTATAGGCATAAAATGCCAAACATCACCACCCCACACTTGAACCTTTGCTCGCCCTCGAGCAATTACCAATAACTTCCCAACCTAGGTAGAACAGGTCTGCCTATGACTATGGTTGATACCGACCATTGAACAAATGCATACATAACTACTATGGGTCCAACAAACATGCCAACAATTTATCAAACTCAAAACATGAGAACAACCACCCCAAGATAACTCAAATGCACAAACTCAACTCATTGCAACCATGCTCCCACAGAGTCACACCTATCTACTCAACCAAGAAGCCACAACTTCACCTATCTCATGCAAACCATGTGCCCTCACCGAAATGAAGCAAGAGAGTGTCCCCCAAAATATCACACACAATAATGAATATCACGAATAGAATGGGGACAATAGCATAGAAAGAATTCACTCACTCTCATGAAAATCTCACATGTCACACATGATGTACCTTAGGCTTGCCCGTAGTGTAGGACTCCACTAATATAAGCTCACTCCAATCGGGATTAACTAGGACTTTAAAACGGTTGTAATGTAGGCTAAGGGGCTGGTAGGATACATATGGGTAATAGTGACTACCTCCCTAAACACTTTAATACATCACAATTAATTTAAGCACAAATCTCATCAAAGCCACCCAATCAACAACTTTCACACACACCTTCTCAACAAGTAGAATTTTTTTTCTTTTAAGCACACACTAGCAAGGATGGATATTCTTCTCTCTTTATTTCTTTTTCCAATTTTTTCAGCTCTTTTTTTTCTTTTCATTTGTTTTTTTTTCTATTGACTTTTTTCCAACCTTGCCAATGCTCATAATCAACTACTACCTAATTCATTACATATTCCCGTCATTGGTTCCACTAAAAAACCTCCTAATATTTCAACCACAATTCCACATAAATCACATTATCAATTAAAGTGCTTAAGGAGTAAAGGGCCAAAAGAAAGCAATTTAGAACTAGTGGGTAGGCTCGCAGTGTGGGTGCCAACAAAAAGGTCAAAGAGATCACAACAATCAAGTCGAAGGTGTATATATAAGGGTAGACAAATCAAAAGAAGGCCTGTATCATTTCCCGACTAGAGCAAACCTAGGATTTCGCTTTGCACATACACGGGGCAAGTTCTAGACACCAATATGCAAACATGGAGTTTAATAAGAATATGCCTCACAACACACATTGCACACAATCTACACAAAAAGGCTCCATCACAACTCTCAATCAAGCAACTAGAGTGCAACTTGTGGAAAATTAAGCACTAATGCACAAAAGTTCACAACAAAGCCAAGCGAGTGGACTCAAGCATCTCAAGGGGGTCGTTCCATTTTTTTTTTCTCTAGGCATGCATCACAATTTAAAACCAAAGGACACCACAAATAGCACATGCAACAAGTTCAAGTCCACCGGTATCAAACAAATCAAAAGCACCTAGCATTCCACCTATTCCTTTCGTCTAGGGCCATCTTATAACTAACTACTCTAATCCTAAAAATAAAAACTACCCTGTTTAAAGGCCTCCCCGTGGAAAAGAACCGAGGCCATAAGAAAAACTACGGGGTGGATGACATGTACCACTAATAAAGACTAAAACGAAAATCTTTTTGAAATTTTTTTCATTGGTTTTCTAATTTTTTTCATTTTTGTCATATATTAAAGCAAGAAACAAATAAAAATAAAGTCAAGTGAAAAAAGAAAATCCTAACGGTACATGCATCCCTAACCTCAAAAATAAAGGGGAGTTCCCTCACCCCACACTTAAAACAAGCAGTGTCCTCAGTGCGACAAAGAAAAAAGTGCAAGAGTAAAGGAAATTTCCCTGATGGCCAGTCGGCCTACAATGGGTGGTGCGCTGGAGTGCGGTCCTAATCCTCCTCCTCCCCATCTGTGGCACCTCCCTCAGCATCTGTCTCCACAGCCTCATTGTCCGGATCACGGTCAACGATGTCCGAATCAGTGTTCTCATCCTCCTCCGGGGGCAGCACCACTGCCTGAGTCTCCAATAAAGGCACTGTGCGATCAACTGCAGCCATATCCATGCCAGCCTGCCGGGCCATGTGCTCCATCATCAAGTAATGACGTGCGGACAAGTTGGCGTCTGTGTCCCGCCACTCATCTGCCGTCAGTCGTACTGTTGCAGTAGTGGTCACGCTCTTCACCGCGGCGATATCAAAAGGCTTCTCAATGTCGAGGACAATGCGATCCTCGACATCATCAACTGGGACTCCAGCCTGCTCCAGATACCGGGTAAGAATGTTTCCAAATTACAATCGGCTACATATCTTTGAATGCCTTTGCTCTCTCATCACCCTCAGCATGTAGTAGCCAATGTTCACGGGCCTCCCGATCATGAAAAAGTAAATCATGCACGCCCGAGTCTTGATGACCTCGGAATAATGAGACGAAGGCAGGATGCGTGCATTGATCAACCTCATCCACACTCGATCTGTGTTCAAAAATTGTGAAAAAACCATGTGTTTGTGTCTTCCTGTCTCAGTTCGCTCCCACCTATGAGTGGAGCTCTCACCACACAATGTCTCTCGCATAGCCTTGTAATCAGGCTCTAAAGTCCCTCAGCTCGTCATAGTCGGGGTCCTCTAACCCCAAGAAAGTGTTCAATGCAGTGTGGTCCAATCTCACCTTCTCACCCCGAATAGCAACCATATCATCATCTCTCCATGCTTCATCCAGGTCCCAATTGGCATAGAGCTCCTGTACTAGGTCGAGGTTGGCATGGCTCGGACTCTCAAAGACCGAGTCCCAATGCAAGGCGTGAATAGCATCACCCACACCTCGACACTTTTGCATCAATCTCCTCTTGTCAATGGCTTGCTCGGGAATGTATCCCGCAAGCCTCACACTCTTGTACCAAACTTGACACTCACCCTTCTTCACAAAAGAGAGGTCGAATTGCGTCCTTCCTCCGGGCCTTGGGATAGGCACCGCATCTTTAGGAACTCTAGCCTTGGCCTTTGGCTTGGCCTTGGGCTTGGCCGGTGCCTTGCCCTTTGCCTTGCTAGATGAAGGCCCGGCTTGGAGTGATCTTTTAGGAGCCGAGGCGGAGGAAGAGCTCGGTTTGTGGGCTGTGACAACCATGGTGCCTACATCAAACAAAAATACCAATGTGAGATTTCAAGTCAAGCTCAAGATTTCAATTCAAGCACAATTGGTAGGGCACCACCCCACACTTATCGCTCATTCTATGTATGGACAATTCAACTCATAAACACGAGCGATCCCACACTTAGCAAAAACTAGCATTGCACAAAATTTCCACGGGTGTGGACTTCATAATCAAACTAGTGGGGGTTACAAAATAGCCAATTTTATGCATGTGCGACACTCGATATTCATCTTGAGCCTAAGGATATCATTGCTACTCAAGAATTCACAATGTTAGACAATTTTCATAGTTGAGGCTTTGTAACAAACACTTGGTGTGCACAATATTCAACTTGCAATTTCAATGGCTAAGGTAATGTGATAACCCTCCCAAATTGTTGGGAAATCCCTTTTTACAAGTACACAAGCTAAACATGAAGCACAATTATGAATCTAAGCAATTTAAAATCAAATTCTAATCACAAGCTTGCATACTAGTTAAGGAATTTAACATGGAGAGAGATTGTTAACTTACATGTAATGAAGAGAGAAGGGAGAGAATTACTTACTTGAAGAGGTTAGATTGATTGGAGAAGAACTTGTGATTAATTCCAAGAATTAGGAATGAGTTGGGGGAGTTTTTGGGAGTGTTTTGAGAGAAAATAATGAAGAAAAGGGGAGGGGATCGGGTAAAGAGGGGAAGAGGGGGTCCGGGTCGCGGGTTAAAACACGTTTGGACCCGGATTTTTCAAAACATGGCCTAGCGCGGTAGGCCCGCGGCGCGCCTCAAATGCGCTCAACTTTTTGGACAATCTGCCCACCCTCGCGCGATGGGAGGCATGGGGCGGACCAAAGGCGCCCAGCCTTTTTGCTTCAGGTGTCATCCAGGCGTGTTGGGAGGCGCGGGGCGCTCCCAAACGCGCCCGAGCAATTTATTTCGTACCAATTTTTGATTCCACGTGCGAACCCAAGTGCGGGACATGCCTCAAAGCGTCCCACACCCCTCAATACATCAACTGCATCTCGTTTAGCACGCCCGACACCTACAAAAATGATACAACAAAACCAAAATTACGTGACACTATAAATTGCAAAACAACTAAACTATTACAAGTACAAACTCGGGTTGCCTCCCGAGAAGCGCCTTATTTAATGTCGTGGCACGACGAGTAGCAATCATGGGTCCCTCAAAGTAATGGAGGTACGATGATTCACCGAACATCCCCAATAATGCTTCACCCTTTGGCCATTCACCAAGAACGTCTTCTCCGAATCGGGGGCTCTCAATTCAACCGCTCCATGTGCGGTAACACGAACTACTTCAAACGGCCCCGACCATCTAGACTTCAAATTTCCCGGAAATAGCTTCAACCTCGAATTAAACAACAACACTAGCTGTCCGGGCTCAAACTGATGACGCTCAATGTGCTTGTCATGCCACTTCTTTGTCCATTCCTTATACAATTTTGCATTTTTATAAGCATGGAAACGGAATTCTTCAAGCTCATGCAATTGAAGCATTCTCTTCTCACCCGCCACGGCCATATCAAGATTGAGCTTTTGAATCGCCCAATATGCTTTATGCTCTAGCTCAACGGGCAAGTGACATGCTTTACCATAAACAAGCCTATATGGAGAAGTTCCAATAGGCGTTTTAAATGCAGTCTGATAGGCCCAGAGAGCATCATCTAACTTCATAGCCCAATCCTTCCTCGAGGCATTCACAGTCTTCTCAAAGATTTGCTTGATCTCTCGATTAGACACTTCCACTTGGCCACTAGTTTGGGGATGATAAGCAGTTGCCACCTTGTGGCGAACCCCATACTTGGCCAATAATTTATTAAACAACCGGTTGCAAAAATGAGTACCTTCATCACTGATTATAGCCCGCGGTGTCCCAAAACGAGTGAAAATATTTTTCTTCAAGAATTTCACCACCACACTCGCATCATTTGTTGGAAGTGCCACAGCCTCCACCCATTTAGATACATAATCAACTACCACAAGAATGTATTTGTGGCCCATGGAAGGCGGGAACGGACCCATAAAGTCAATCCCCCAACAATCAAACAGCTCAATCTCCAGAATATTGTTCAAAGGCATCTCGTGACGCCTAGAAATAGTACCCGTTCTTTGGCAACGATCACACTACTTAACAAAAGCATGAGCATCTTTAAACAAAGTAGGCCAAAAGAACCCAGACTGAAGTACCTTTGCAGCTGTTCGATCTCCACCAAGATGGCCACCATAAGGAGAGGAATGGCAGCTCTGTAGAATTGGCTCAACTTCTTCCCTTGGAATGCATCTCCTAGCTAATTGATCAGGGCCTATCTTGTACAAATAAGGCTCATCCCATACATAAAATCTGCTCTCATGAAGGAGTTTTCACCTTTGCTCAGCTGTAGCCCCAGGAGGATACACATTACTCACAATTAAGTTCACCATATCAGCATACCAAGGCACCTCGGCTGCAGCTAAAGCAAAAAACTGCTCATCGGGAAATACCTCTTTAATCTCAGGCCCTTCATCTACATGATCTCTATTCTCCAGCCTGGACAAATGATCAGCTACTTGATTCTCAGTCCCCTTGCGATCTCGAATTTCAACATCAAACTCTTGCAATAGGAGAACCCATCGAATTAGCCTAGGTTTGGAGTCCTTCTTCTCAAACAAATACCGGATTGCGGCATGATCAGTGTAGACAACAACACGAGTGCCAACCAAATAAGATCTGAATTTATTAAAAGCATACACTACGGCTAGCAACTCCTTCTCAGTGGTGGTATAATTGGATTGGGCTGCATCAAGAGTCTTGCTTGCATAATAGACGGAGTGAAAAATTCTTCCAATTCTTTGGCCTAGAACAGCCCCAATAGCATTATCAGTCACATCACACATTAATTCAAATGGCAAAGACCAGTCAGGAGCAATGATGATTGGTGCAGTCACCAACCTTTTCTTCAACTCTTCAAATGCCTTGAGACAAGCATCATTAAACTCAAATTTCACATCTTTCTCCAACAACTTGCACATGGGATTAGAAATTTTGGAGAAGTCCTTTATGAAAACGCCTATAAAAACCTGCATGTCCTAAGAAACTACGCACCCCCTTTACAGAGATAGGTGGTGGTAATTTCTCAATAGCCTCAATCTTCGCTTTATCTACCTCGACCCCTTGCTTTGACACCTTGTCCCCAAGTACTATGCCTTCTTGAGCCATAAAGTGACATTTTTCCCAATTCAGCACCAAAGGAATCACCAACTATTGAGAAATCATCCATGAACACCTCAACAAATTTTTCCACCATGTCGGTGAAAATAGCCATCATGCACCGCTGAAAAGTCCTCGGGGCATTACATAACCCAAACGGCATCCTCCTAAATGCATAGGTGCCATATGGACAAGTAAATGTAGTCTTTTCTTGATCTTCAGGAGCTATCACAATCTGATTGTAGCCCGAATACCCATCCAAGAAACAATAATACTCGTGCCCAGCAAGTCTATCCAGCATTTGATCAATAAAGGGAAGTGGGAAGTGGTCTTTCCTGGTGGCTTTGTTCAGCTTTCTATAATCAATGCAAATTCGCCACCCTGTGACTGTTCTTGTAGGAATCAATTCATTATGCTCATTGTTCACCACTGTCATGCCTCCCTTCTTTGGAACACATTGCACTGGACTCACCCACTTGCTGTCAGAGATAGGAAAAATAATGCCAGCATCCAGCCACTTGATAATTTCTTTCTTCACCACCTCTTTCATGATTGGATTTAATCTCCTGTGCTGCTTTATATATGGCTTATGGCCTTCTCCAAAAGAATTTTGTGCATGCAGAAGGAAGGACTAATCCCTCTAATATCAGCAAAGGTCCAGCCAATAGCTCTCTTGCGCTCTCGCAGCACTCTCAACAGCTTTTCAACCTGCACATCAGGAAACAAAGAAGAAAGGATCACGGGCAAGGTGTTACCCTCACCCAAATAAGCATAACGCAAATGCGTAGGTAAAGGTTTGAGTTCAAGAGTAGGAGCCTTCTCAATAGACGGTTTAGCAGGAGTTAAGGTCAACGGTCTATCAAGCTCCTCAAATTTCTTTCATCCTGGGATGAATTTACTCTGCATATTAAGAATCTCCACATATTCTTCAATTGCATCATCCTTCAGGATATCATCATCATCATCACACAAGAGTGCCCTCTCAAGAGAATCAACATTAGAGGCTAAGAATGACCTCTCATCAGCAGTCAACTCTTCATCTACCGCTTTCACCATGGACAACTCTTCATAATGGGCAGGGAGCTTGGTAGCTCTGAACACATTGAACACAGCTTCTTCACCATTTACCTTCATAATCATCTTTCCAGCTCTAACTCTAATGACAGCATCAGCAGTAGCCAAAAATCCTCTTCCCAATATGAGAGGAACCTCAGGATCAGCTTCATATTCAAGAATAATGAAATCAACAGGCAATATAAACTGACCCACTTGTACAAGCACATCCTCAATAATCCCCTCGGGGCATGTCAAAGATCTATCAGCCAGTTGCAGAGTCATAGTAGTTGGTCTTGGTTCACCCAGGCCTAGCTTTCTGAAAACTGATGAAGGCATTAAATTCATACTAGCACCAAAATCACACAAAGCTCGTCCAACCTCATGCTCCCCAATTTTCAAGGGAAAAGTAAAACTGCCAGGATCCTTTAATTTTTTAGGAAGCTTGCTTCTAACTCTAGAACTGCACTCCTCGGTGAGTGCAACTGTCTCGAACTCAGTCGGTCTTCTCTTGTTAGCAACAATATCCTTGATGTATTTAGCATATTTGGGAACATCCCGCAGAAGCTCCACCAAAGGAATATTTACCTGAATCTGACTTAAGATCTCCAAAAATTTCTTGCATGCTGCATCAACTTTCTGCTTCTGAAGTCTCTGAGGGAAAGGTGGTGGTGGTCTCACAATAGCAGGCTCGGGCTTCTTTTCTGTCACTTTCTCAGCTTCTTTCTCCACCTCTCTATCAGCATTAGGCTCTAATTCACCAACAGGCTTCTTTGGCTTTGGGGGAATTTCTTCTAGAGCTCTTCCATTCCTCAAAGTAACTGCTTGAACAAATTCCTTAGGATTTTTCTCTGTATCACTTGGGAAAGTATCCCGAGGTCTATTATTCTGTGCTCCAGCTAGCTGCCCCATTTGTCTCTCAAGATCTTTCTGAGCATTGCTCAAATCTTTTATTGTTTGTGCCTGAGCTGCTGAATCATCCATGAGTTTTTGCTGCCCTGCAAGAATTTTTCTAAGCAAATCCTCGATTGAATTAGGCTGCTGTGGCTGAGCCTGCGGCTGTGACCCCCTGCTGTGGTGCATTTTGAAGATTATTTTGGGGTCTCTCATTGCCTTGTAGCTGCTCACGGTTATCCCTCCAAGAACAATTTGGGTGACTACGCTAATTGGTGTTGTAGCTATTACCATATTGATTGCGATTCTGACCCTGTGACATGTTCTGATTACCCACATAATACACTGACTCTGGATTAGATGGACATACATCAATGGCATGATCCTCTCCACAAACCTCACAAAAGACTTGAAGTTGTTGCACTGGAGCTGCTTGTTGTTGAGTCTGCAGCAGAGCTAGCTTGCTGATTTAATTGGAAATAGCATCCATTTTCGCCCTCAGCTCTGAAACTGCATCTAATTGAAGTATCCCAGCAGATTTCTATGCAGTAGCTCTACCAACTCCCTGCCAATCAGGATTGCTTTGCGAAAACTTGTCTAGTAAATCATAGATCTGGTCAAAATTTAAGGCCAGGACTTGACCTGCAGCAGCAGCATCTACCACAATCTGTGTATGCGCATTCAACCCCTCAACAAAAGTATGTGCAATAACCTCATTGGATTGGTTGTGGCGTGGAAAATCTCTCAATAAAGCTTTAAATCGCTCTCAGGCTGAATACAAAGACTCTCCTTCTATCTGTCTGAAGGACATAATTTCACTCCTCAGCCGGGCTGTCTTGGCAGATGGATAAATTTAGCAAAAAACTTCTTAGCCAAATCCTCCCAAGTATTGATAGACCCAGGCTTTTCAGCCTTTAACCACTTCCTTACTGCCCAATCAGTGAAAACGGGAACAACGTCAAGCGAACATAATCAGTAGGAACTCCCGTTAGTGTATAAGTATCACTGATCTCCAGGAAATTCTGAATGTGTTGCTGTGGATCTTCATGAAGTAATCCAGTGTATTGCCCAGTCACATGCAACAACTGAATCATGCCGGGCTTAATCTCAAAGTGCCCGGTGATAGCGGGCTTCACAATACTAGACGCCACTCCCCCCAGGCTGGAAAGAGCAACATCTCGCACCGCTACTGCTCGTTCTTCTGCCATTTCAATGGGTAAGGAAGCAAGTACAATTGCTACTGCTTCTCGGTCTCTCGCTTCTCTTCTTACCTTTCTCAAGGTCCTTTCAGGCTCGGGATCAAAGGGTGCGAGTGGTTCGTCCTTCTATTCCTTTGCATGCAAAACTTGTTGCCTGAAACAGCACAAGAAACTCAATAAAAAATTAAACCTGAATAGATAATAAGTAATCGTTCAAAAAGAAATCAGTCAATAATTAGTCCCCGGCAACGGCACCAAAAACTTGTTGCTCCCAACGCACACGCAAGTATACGCGGTCGACAAGTAATAAAATGATAAGTAGAGTATCGTTCCCACGAGGACTATTCAGACTGACGCTTAACAAATAATTTCTAACTACTATTCAGGGATCTTTTTCCAATAGTGGGAGTTTTTATTAACTAAGGGCAATAACTAAAATGATGGAAATTCAGTCAAACAATGGAGCAAACGTTGGTTGTAAACAACATTAAGGAGACGGTCCAGGGTCAGAGTTACGAACAGTCCAGTTGAGTTTTCCAATTGATTCCACTTCTTAAATCCCGGATTACTAACTAACAGAGTAAATGTACCCGTGAAAACCATCCGATTCTTCACGGTCTTTGCAGGCTACTTCAATTCCTATATGTCTATGGGTTGAATCACGTGCACGCATTAACGAATTCTGTAATTAGTTAAACTAGGCGAGCAAGTATATGTCTATCCTACTCACAAATTGGTTCCCCGATGCCCGGGTTCACAAACTAGCCCTATTCTTTCTTATTGCGTTCATAAATTCCCTCTTTCGAGTTCAATCTAAAAACCATAGATAATGCATAATTATCGAGCTCTAATAATTAAACAAGTAAAATCAAGAAAGAATAAATAATCCGTTATGGGATTCAATTAATGGAAATCAATCTTCAAACATCAAATTTCATGAAATACTCTAACCCTAGAACGTAAGATTTAGCCACGCATACTCATAATCACAAGGAAATGAATTGATGAAATAATGATGTAATAGATTAATAGATGAAAGAATAGGAATTAAACCCTTGTTCAATGAAGTATGGTGCTCTCAATTGCTCCAAAGTCTGAACTCCTATCAAAAACTAAGTAAAAGAGTATTTATAGTATTTACAAAGGCCTAGTAATAAGTTACACCTAAGCCTAGATGAAATAGGAAGTCCAAAAACACTCCAGGGGCGCTGTAGCTGGCGCCCCGCGCCCTCGAACGCGTGCACGAAGGCAGTATCCGTCGAAATCCACGCGCCTTAACCACGCCTCGTGCTGAGAAACGTGCCAGAAGCCTGGGCGCCTTAGGGGCGCGGCGCGCCTAGCAACGCGCCAGGCAGATTTCTGCTTCTCCGCGCTCCGCAGCTCGCTTCATGTCATGCTTTCGTGTGCTCGATCCAATCCTCAATCAAAATCCAATCTTTTCTTGCTCGATCATGCTCTTTAAAGCTCCAATTGCACTTTATAACGACCTACACACATACGACAAAATATCAGTGCAAAATCACATTCATAAACTAGAAAACGGGCGAATAAATCATCCAAACGTGAGGAAATATTAAGGAATTATAGGCATAAAATGCCAAACATCATTTATTGACGAAAACTCTACCATAGATTAACCGTGGACGCATTGTCCATTCGAATCTTGATATAAATGATTTTCGTGTAAATATTGAACCTTTGTTACACTTAATTTAATTTGGATGTTTGCCCATTCATTGATGGAAAACTCTATCGATAATTAACCCCGAACACAATGTCCGTTCGAATTTTCAATATAAATGAGTTCCAGATAAATATTTTGGCAACTGTTGTAATTAAATAGTCATACTTTCGGCCTAATAGTTTTGCCTAAACAGGTGTCGTTATTTATTGATAGGATATTTTTTCAACTTCAATGATATATGGTCAGATTCACCTCACAAAATTTCCTAGTCATTACGCCACTTTTACCAACCGTTTTAGAATTTATATACGTTACAAGTTACAGCTCTATGTCTGAATATGCTTACTTTACTTCACTGTCTAAAATTCGATCTTTATGCGATTTGCATTTGATGTCTTATTCCACCTACATATTTAAATTTGATCCAAACGTAAAGGCTACTAGGCACGTTTAAATAGATTTGCAAGACCGACATTATTTGAAAGTTTGCATGAAATGGACATCATTTCGGGCTTGTCCAGATTAAACAAGAAGCTCGATTTAACACTTTTACATGGTCCCAATCTGAGTAGTACCAATTTAATTAGGCTATTTGAAAACAGTTCATTATTTTCTAACTTCATGCAGCGTCCATTTAACATGTAGATGCTCCAACTTAACAACTTCAAAATTTCTTTCCTTGGCATACAATAGACCAAAAGTTGACTCAAGTAAAGAACTAACAAAACTTTTGGGCCTTAACAGGCTAATATTTCATGGGAACATTCAGACTTTAATCATGAGTGATACACACATAGTAAAGAAAGCTTAGGAATATTTACCTAGATCAAGGTTCTTAAAAATAATAGCCTCACATCCGAGGCAAAATAGTAAAGAGAAATCAGCAACCGCAACAATGAATCCCAACAACAAAACAACCTCCTTAGAACCCTCTTTACTACCTCACAGATGACAAGATCTATAACCCCTCTGACTCACTAACCTTTAAATGTTTTTCCTCTCCATGTTTCTCACATTTTTCTCTATTTTACATATTTTCTCTCTATTTAGATGTGAAGCTCTCAAGTTTAAGAGTAGAAAGGGTGTTGTTTCTTTCCAAAGAGTGAATTTTTTCTGATCTGTGTGTCTATCTCTTAAGAGAGAGAAGTGTGTTTTTTCAGCTCTTGTGTTCAGATCTTCTCTTCTAGATTTTCGTGTATCTCTGTGAAGGAGGGAAGAAACCTATTAATAGAAGAGAAAATGGGGGAGGGGGGGGGGGGGCAGGGAAATGGGGTAAAAGATTGGGGTGAATGTGATGGAAAGAAGTGGAAAATTCAGGTGAAAGATGGGGGAACATGCTGGCTAAGAGCCATTAATGTAATGTGAAAAGAACTACCATTTTAGTGTAAGCTTTTTCATCAACCGAAAAGAAAGCTGAAACCTTACCACTCTTGTGATTCCCTTTCCCAAAGCTAGACATGTGAATCTTAGGATTCCCTTTCAAAATTCAGATTTAGACTTGCCCAAGATTAAACTCAATTTCTATTTTCACCTAAACTCTAACCCCAGTCCCACTAGAAATTCAGATTTAAGCTAAATGGATTTAAAGTCCAAACTCCAACAATTTCAACTAAGTTGGACACTAAACTCTCAGCCAAAGCCCAATAAACTTCATAATTGACTCAAACTAACTAATCATAGACCAGATTCAAACTCCCAGACACTTGACAAATCAAACTAAGTCAATAAAAGTTCAAATCAACGAACTCTCCAGGCTTTCATGAACTCTTACATACATCACATGTTCAAATTCATTTTCCAGACCCACACAAGACAACAAATAAATCATTCATGACTCACATACATACATACATATTTCATACTTACACGAACCAAACTTACTATCTACTTTCTATTGAAGCATGCTCCCAACAGAATAACACAATTATACAATATTTCAAACTTGAAATGAGATTAACAAAGGGAAAACGGAGTTTCATATCAACAACAAATGTAAATACTATTCAGGACCTTTCACATGCCCGTTTCCTGCTTGACAGTAGTGAACAAATAGCAATTCACACCTAAACTAAAGAAGAAGTTTCACATTAGCCTAGTGTTAAGCAAATCTAACAAAACTATTGACTAACTGCAATCGAAGAAAAGGAAATGGAACTTGCTGTCTAACCCGTAGCCAATGTCAAAGCTGTGTCGCATCACCAAAAATTCACTCATCGTAGACATAAGCACCGCTGCCTCGCCATGGCTGTCAGCTGCTGCAGCACCAGTGTCGAGCCAAATACCAGTTCGCAGCCATCATCCTCATTGCCTCAACGCCACTAAACAGTCCCCGCAACCAACTTCACGCGCCATTGCCTTCAACTCGTAATCAGCCTCCAACACCACAACCGCGCTGCCTACCAGTTACAGAATCATCGACGCAGCCACTCGTTGGTTCAAAGAAACAGCTGCCAAATCAAACTCATCATCACACACACAACACTAACCCAACAGCCCCATCGCATCACCACTACCCTAGCTTCATCACCCGAGTGTTCTCCAAACCAACAGATAACAGAATATAACAAACCCCATGAACCACAAATGACCCGCTGGTGTCGGGTCCAAGAAAAGCCGTAGGGAATTTGGAGAATTCAGCTAGGGGTGAAAGAGGAGTGAGAGAAGAGCCGAATAGGTAAGGATTTACCGGAAAAAGTTGACGGGCTCCGGCAACATTTGAGGCTTCGATCTACGGCGAACGGCTAATAATTTGGCAAAATTGATGTCGGAAATGGAAAGAGGAGGTCATAGTGGTTTTGGACATGTAAATTGATGGCCGGAATAGACGGTGGATAGTCGCCGGTGAGGTCCCGCTGTGGCGGAATTTCACCATTGCCTTTTGTTGATCTGATGAGTTTTAGGAAATGGGGGATTAGGGGAAACATTGAGGATTAAAAGTTAAGTGGACCGGGTCAAGTGCATTGGGTTGGCGTAACGGGTCGAATGAGAGAGGCTACATATCTGAATTTGATGGCCCAATGCTAAGTATTACCAAGTCCAAACTATTTAAATCTACTCCTAAATCATAGTTAGTTAATTTAAATACAAAACTTAAATACCACAATATATCAAACACAAAATCATATCAAAATCTACTTTTCGACATTTTTATTCTTTTGTTTTTAATTAGACAAACTAAAATTACAAAAAATAAGGATAAAATCTAGGAAAATTAAGCAAATATTCTTTGAAATTAGCATGGCTATTTTGAGCGATTTTTGATATTTTGAGCCAAAATTAGGTGATTACACTTCCTGAGTTCAAAGTTACATCACTTGGTATCAACGCATTGACTTCTGAAGAGCAGATGAATTACCTAAGATCTAATATCAATATTTTCGACTGATATAATGTTTTTAACAAACAAGCTGATGCAGGGCAAATCGACCCTAAGGAACTTACCATCAAGAGCCGGGATTGGACGATGCAAAGGACGAGAGCTCGGGAGCGAATTGAAGAAGTATCGAGAGCACCCCAGGCTAGGCACTCCGCCCAGGCAAAGCAGGTGCTCCGCCTGAGCATAGAGCAGCCCAGGCGCTCCGCATTCAAGGAAGGCGCTCCGCCCAAGCTGCCCCGCTGTCCAACTTGGCAGGCGCTCCGCCTTTTTTGCTGAGAAGCCAAGACGAGTTCAACTCTTAAGCCTAGTGCTATTTACTAGTTTGACCCTACGTGATCTTATTTATCTTACCCCAACTTGTGGGGGCTTTTATGTCATTTTTATATAGTCTTAGGAAAGACTATAAATAGGAGCCTTACTCATGCATTTGGGAAGCTAGATTTTGAGATTGAAGAATAAAATTTAGAAGAGACTAGGTCCTTCTTGTTGAAGCTTGGTTTCATGTATCTAATACTTGGAATCCATGGCGGATCGCCCCTAGTGTGACCCCGTGAATGGTTCAAGTTTCTTTCTCTCTTTGAATCAATCTACTTTGGTTAGTTTGATTCGTTCTTTCTTCTATTTTTGTTCTTCCTCGTCCCTTATTTCTTCGTTCTCGTGTTTTTGCTTCCGCTATTTGTTGTTGCTTCCGCCCGTTTACCCTGCATCAGTTTGGTATCAGATCAAGGCTCGGGTTTCGTTCTTACGAATCCACGTTCCTTGTTCATCGTATCTTTACTTTAGTGTTCTTGTTGTTATTGTTCTCGTGAAAGAAGAAAAACACATAAAATTGAAAAAGTTGAAAATCCAAAAATTTGACATATACTGTTGGTGTGATTGAATCTTGAGGTGTTATTGGAGATTGATCATTGTTGAAAATCCGTCTTTTTGATACCTAAATCTCGTGGTTTGGATTGGTATTACGGATTCTGAAGATTTGAAACCCCAAATTTTCTTAAACCCTTGTTCTTGAGTTCATGTCTTGATTCTTAGGTTTGGTTGATTGTTGGTTGTGAAATTGATATCGGGGTTTGATCTAGATTGAAAAACTAACGATTTGGTACCAATTTTGTGAGATTTGGAGTTGTATAACATCAAAAGTGAAGAATCAAAAACCATTCTGAAACCCTTTTGAAAACCCACTTTGAATCTTTGAATGATGATTGTACTTTGATTATTGGGTGTTTGTGGATGAAAATCATTGGGTTTTGAAGAGAATAACATTATACAACTTTGGGTACCAAGGGATTTGAGAATCGGGTTGATATCATTGAGAATTTGGGTGAAAAAAATCAAAAAAACCTATTTTCGGAGGTGCTGGGAGCAGGCCCTAGACGGACCGCCCAGAATTTCCACTGGCCAGCCCACAGGCGGACCGCCCAGTCCATTGGCTGGTTGGTTTTGTCTCGTTTCATGGCTTTTTGTGTTTGTTTCGCTTCCGTACTTCTTGGTTAGTGTTTCTAGGGTATTTGCCCTACTTTATTGACACTAATCTTTGAGCTTTTAGGGTGTTCTGTGTCTTGAAGTATTTACTTAAAGTCGTAGAACTTGCTTGCTTCAAGTGCGCATTTAAATAGCTTCCGTACATCGAGTCACATAATCTCCATTCTGAACAATTACTTGGGTGTACTAGTTGTTGATCTTACCATTGTGGTTCCTAAAGAGATAAGGGCATCTTTGGTTGGGGTGTTTGGGAGTGTGCACCCTAAAAAGAGTGTTGAGCGCCACCACCAAAGGTAAGGGAGAGCAAGTGAGGTTGTTTACACTAACCTTTGCATTTTCTTAAAATATCTTTTGCAGGTACAAGGAGCCATAAGGGAGGTTTGGATGGAAGTGGGAATGGTGAGAAAAGTGTAAATAGAACCAAGTTATATCAAACTTACCTTCGGGATATTTTGACCAAGGTAAAGGCGATAGACAATCGAATCCAACACTTAGAGGATAATTTGGATGAGAATGAGACCGAGGGAAGGGATGGTATGAGTAGTTCAATGGGTTGTGGAACCAAGGAGGGTAGAGTAGGCCTCTACCAAACTCCTACTTCAAGGAGTTCCTATGGGTTCTATAATGAGACTTCTTCCTCGACTTTCAACAACACATCTAATGTTGGAAGAGTGATGGGAAGTGGACACTATTCTTTTGGTGTTGCTAGTAGTGGTGAAATAAGGAAGTACCCAGCTCCCGGTGGTACTATTGATGGGATGTGTAAAGGGCGTTATGCAGATGATCTCTTAAGAAAAAGATAGTGGTGTCAATTCATAGTGAGCCTTAATGGAAATCGTGGGTATGTGCTTCAAGTGGATGAAGGTGAAATAAGTTGGATTAGTCCTATTGTAGTGAGAAGGTTGGGAATACCTTGTGTAGATGGAATGGCTAGGGTAGTTATTTCGCAAATGAACTTTGAAGAAGAAGTTGAGTGCAAAGTGGGTCCTTTAGAAGGATGTGATGTTATGTTGGGAAAGCCTTGGCTTTTCAATAGATACTTCAAGTTCACCTATGCACTTGACGGCTACCAAGTAAAAGCACAAGGGAAGATGCAACAACTCCTTCTTAGGGAAGAAGAAGTACAACACAAAAAGCTCACGAACATGAGAAATAGTAGGATACCATTGAGGAGAAGTCCAATGATTAAAAGAGTGAAAACAAGAAGTCCTACAATCACAAGCAATGGTGGGACTAGTGCAAGAAAAGAGTTGACAAGTGTCAATAAGGTGAACCCACAACCACAAGCTCAAAAGCTAAGTGGTTCACCAACAAAGAAGAAGGAGAGCTCAAGTGATGAGTCTCCAAGTCCTAGATTCCGGGTTGATGTTAAGAGTCCACCTACTCCGGCTATGAGTATTCTTGGGCCTCATCCCAACTCACCCGAATTTGAGAGACAAAAGATTGAGAGGAGTAAGGGAGTGACTGGTGATATTCCTCGAGTGGAAAAAAAGGAGAGGATGTGATGAGTGATGTGAGTGGGATGTCACCACCCGAATCTACACCCAACCTTGAAGAGAAAATGAGGGAAAAGAAAGAGGGAAAAGGAATTGTTGAGAGTGAGGACACCCCTTATTTTAACCTTGACCCTTTATCTTTTTCTTCAACTTGTGTTAACTCTTATGTAGGCATTCTTGGAGGCAAGCCAATGGAGCCTCAATCATGTTCCAAGATGGAAGGACAAGGTGAAGGAACAATTCATGACACTTCAAGTGCATTGAGTGAGCAAGATGGCCACTCAAAGGTATGTGATAGTTCTTCCCTTGAGCATGTTACTTCCTTATCATGTGAAGTGTTTGTGAGAACTCTATGCTAGTTGATGAATTGTGTGATTAAAATGTGTTTGCAACTAGTGTAGAGTCGGTTGGTCAACTTGTGTGTGATTATGAACCACTAGTTGAGAGGGATGATAAGCCACATCATGATATGAGCTATATTTTCGTTGAACCTCTCTTTAGTGAAGATTGTGTAGTTGACCTTACTTGTGAACCTTGTTATGACACCCCACCTATATTTGATAAAGGGGAAGATGATTTGAATGAATACCTTATCCTTTCCCTTGATGAAATTCTTGATAATGGTGGACCTATGTGCTGTAGTGAGGATGGTGTGACCTTGAGGAGTCCCTAGTGGATGAGATGGATCGAATTGTATTCGATGACTCCTCAAGTATGGATGATGACTGTAGTTTTGATGCCTCACCTTTGATGGGTAGTAGACTTGTTTTCACAAACCCTTTGTTTGAAGAAGATTTTAAAAAAGGTGATGATATGTATCAAACTAGAGAAGAGTTTGGGTTTAAACCTCCATGGTTTGAAAAGTTGAACTCTATAGACAATCTATTGTTTGGAACTCCAAGTGAGATGAGTGGTCTTGGTATTGATTGTGTTGGACCATATCCTAGTAGTCCTAACCTTCATTGTGTGGACTATAATGATGAAGAACCTATTATGGAGACCTTCCTTGGGAGTTTGTCTAGTGAGGAAGATTGTCTTAGAAATGGATTTGGAGGTAAGGAAGTCACTCTTGGTGTGTGTAAGAGTGATCCCAAGAAAGGGAGTGGAGTATTTGATGTTAGTTGCCAATTGAACTATTTTATTTACTCCACCCCATATGTTGATCACACCTTGGGTGTTGAGCATGCCAAAGCCAATGAGTCACATTGTGATAGTAATGCATTGAAGGCTTGGTGTGTTGACCATAAGCTTGGAGGTCATAAGGAACTTAGTTGCTTAATCTTGTATGTTCCATGTCTTATTGATCTCTTTGCTTGTTATGGTAGTAAGTGCTTGTCATTGTTGAGCCAAGAACTTGTTGTTTCCTTTGGAGACATGTTCCTTTTGATTAATATTGATACTTGGCTCTATCACAAAAGTGTGATTTTCACATCACTTGCACTCACTCTTGTTGGACTTGCCTACTCTTGTAGTGGGAAGTTTTGGTGTGTTCTTATTGGACGTAGGGATCATAGGATTTTTGATGGCTTGATCTTGCATATTCTCTACCCTATTGATCTCTTTGATGAATCTTGTGTTGAGTGCACCTATTAGGGAAGCCAAGTACTTGTTGTTTTCCTTGGAAGAATGCGCTCTATCATTGTCATTGATACTTGCTTATACCATAAGAGTGTGTTTTCCACACTACTTGCACTAACCTACTATTTTAGTGGGATATTTGGCTTGTTCTTATCTTTGGTTGTAGGTCTTGATGGTTTGATTTCAAGGACGAAATCCTTTCAAGAAGGCAGGATGATGCAGGGATAATCGAGCCTAAGGCACTTACCATCAAGAGCCGGCATTGGAGGATGCAAAGGACGAGAGCTCGGGAGCGAATTGAAGAAGTATCGAGAGCACCCCAGGCTAGGCACTTCACCCAGGCAAAGCAGGCACTCCGCCGGAGCATAGAGCAGCCCAGGCGCTCCGCCTTCAAGAGAGGCGCTCCGCCCAAGCTGCCCCACTTTCCAACTTAGCAGGCGCTCCGCCTCTTTTACTGAGAAGCCAAGACGAGTTCAACTCTTAAGCCTAGTGCTATTTACTAGTTTGACCCTATGTGGTCTTATTTATCTTACCCCAACTTGTGGGGGCTTTTATATCATTTTTACATAGTCTTAGGAAAGACTATAAATAGGAACCTTAGTCATTTCATTTGGGAAGCTAGATTTTGAGATTGAAGAATAGAATTTAGAAGAGACTAGGTCCTTCTTGTTGAAGCTTGGCTTCATGTATCTCTTACTTGGAATACATGGCGGATCGCCCCTAACGTGACCCCGTGAGTGGTTCAAGTCTCTTTCTCCCTTTGAATCAATCCACTTTGGTTAGTTTGATTCGTTCTTTCTTCTATTTCTGTTTTCCCCGTCCCTTATTTCTTTGTTCTCATGTTATCTTTTGCTTCCGCTACTTGCTGTTGCTTCCGCCCGTTTACCCTGCATCACAAGCTCTAGGACTTGCTTGGGCATTATGAATATTTTGTGATGTTCTTTGACTTGACTAATGCTCCGTATGACTTCCAAAGTGATGAATCACATATTTGCAGAACATCTCACGAAATTTGTCCTAGTTTTTTTTTTTTTTACCAAAAAAGAATTAGTATTCTCAGTGGCCATACTATCCTGAAGCAATTACTTAGAGGTATTTTAGTGTTAGCTGGTATTACAAAAGGATTATACAGGATGTGGTATGACAAACATGCCCCTCACTAACCTCTTATTGATAGACAACTTCAAATGGACCAGTAAAAGAACACTATCCCTCTCTTACTCTCATTTGTGCTCTTACATTTATTGTTGTTTTGGTTTACCTCCAATGCTCATTCATTTCTCATTGAGACTAAGGCTAGTGCGTCAGAACTTTGAGCAATGCTCTTGCCACAAGGGTTATATCCATCAACAAAGGGCTGCCTATGTTAACATGTAGAATATGAAGAGAACCGATCAAATGCGATTAAGGTTTATTGAGTAGGTGAGAGAGAAGAGGGGGATTGGAAAATATCTTCTAATAAAAAATGAATTACATGGATCGGGCTACATATATTTATACTGGTCCAACAAAAAATTTCATTGATCGTCCTCCATAAGGAGTGGTTTTGTAAAATTATCCGCGTTAAGCAATGTTTTAGCAAAATACCCTTATTTAGCCCGGATTCAAGGCTTCAAGGCAAAAATATGTAAGTATTGGTACGGGGCCAAGACTTCAAGGGCAAGTGTTGTTTTGCCAATACTTCAAGTTATATGGGAGAGAATGCAGGAAGAGACCGGAAGGGGCAAGTCTTGGCCTTTTGCCAAGACTTACAACCATGTGCGGCAATTGTTGTCTTTTACCAACACTTGAAAGGCAAGTGTTGGCAAATAGAAAGGGGTCAAAGGCAAGTCTTGGCCTTTTGCCAAGACTTACGACCAAGTGCTGACAAGTATTGCCTTTTGCCAATACTTGAATGGATAAGTGTTGAAAGTAGAGAGGGGTTAAAGGCAAGTCTTGGTCTCGAGCTTGACCCAAAAGTTTGACAAGGGCGTTTCCGTTTAGATCTTTATCATTAAACTTAATGGGGGTATTTTTGCAAAATCACTATTAGCGCGGGCAAAAAGGCAAACGATTACTTATAGTATCATATTTCTATAAAGGTATCAAAAGTTTATATTCTCTCAATCAATTAAATGCTCTCCCCCCTCCCTCTATGTTCCTCTCCTCTCCCTCCTCTTTGTTTTTTTCTTTCCCTCTTTCTCCTCTTTTAATTAATTTTAATATATAAAATATTAGTTGAATATAGTACTTATGCAATTGATATTGTGTGATGAATAAATAAATAATATTTTATATTTTTAATAAATACTAGTTTCTATCATCGTGCGTTGCACGATAATAATAGCACGTAGATGTTTGAAATCCCCTTTTGATATATGCATTATCAACGCACTACTTATAGGGATAGTAAATATTAAAAAATTCTTTGCTCATAAAAGACAAAAATTGACAAATAAAGCTTATTGTAAATTTAATGAGAAAGAATTAATTACAAATATAAAAGTTCTTGTTAAAAAACTTGTCGTTCCAAACGCACACGCAAGTATACGCGGTCGATCAGGTAATAAAGTGATAAGAAAGTATTAATCCCACAAGGACTATCGATTAATTATTAGCTAGACAAACTTTAATTCAAATACTGTTCCAGAGAATTCAACCAAATTTCAAGTGTTTTATTTGTAACTAATTAACAAAAAATAAAGGAAGTAAAAATTGAAAGCAAGACGGTTTAAAGAGATTTAAATATCAGTGAGAAGAAATATTCTAGGATCATGAGACGTTCGCCAATCTAGTTGCACTCTTCCGCTAATTGAAATATTTTATTTATCTGAGTTGCTAATCACAAGGTTGATTTTACTCACAGAACTCTTTCGATAACCTGCTCGCCTATTCAAGCCAACCGAACGCCTATATATCTATGAAATTAGTGCTAAGAAGAATGCATGTATTACTACTGTATAGTGACTAAGCGTGACTGTTAGATATATTTCTATCCTAACTGTGAAGCCATTCCCCGATGTCCAGGTTCAGGAACACTCTTTATTTAATTTCATTGCAACCTACGGTTCTTACTTTCGAGTTCAATCTTAGGTTTGTAAAGAGTACTTGATATTTGGCTATTTTACTTATATTTTGAGGGTAGTTTTACCATGTTGTGATAGTACACCTAAGAGTTTATATGCAAAATTCTCAAGAGTTGATACTGTGAATTGAGCAAGAAAGTGCTAGTTTTGGAGCTAAAAGTGAAGATGTTGAAGAGTTCAAGTGATCCGTGTGCCACGCGAGTGACACAGAAAGAAATAGAGTCTTTACTTAGGAATTGAATAAAAATTTCAGCGCATTTAGGCCAAATACGCGAGCGCCACGCGAGCTGAATTGCCAGGAGAAAATCAGTCCGCGTGGCACGCGGGTACCACGCGAAGCACAAAGCTGTTAGGCAAAATTTTAAGGGCTTTTTGGTACTTTTGCTTAGTTTCCTACAGGGTATAAAAGCTTCTTTTGCCTCCATTATGAATTATACACGGGGAAAGAGGCAAAAAGGAGGCTAGAGCTTTGGAGACTTCAAGAACACGAGTTTCTCCTAAATTCTTCCTCACTTTTTGTAATTTATTCATTCATGAATTTTTTTGATATGACTATCATGAACATGAGTGACTAACTTACCCATTCTAGGATTGATTGAACCACTCCAATACTTATGTGCTATGAATATTTGTTTTGATGAATGAAACTTGTGAATTATTCCTATCTAAGTGTTTTTGTTTTGATTGCTATTAATTGGAAGAGCTCCCAATTGATTGTTCCCATTATTCTTGTGTGTCTAGGGATAGATTCATAGGTTTGGGTTAAACACTTAGAAATATTTCAACCTAAAACAAAGGTATTACTTAAGTTTTCAATAAGGTGATTTGTGACCATTGATCCTGATTGTGAACTAAACTTGTAGTCCTAGTTATCTTCATTAATTAATTGAAAAATTGGTTAGTGAAAGTTACTACTATTACATGGAAGTGAATAGTTGTATAATTGGAGCAATTGTTCAATAGGAAGAAAATCAAGTTGAATTTGTTAAAAGAATTACTCTAACACATAGGTAGGAGTTAGGTAAATCAATCCTAGGCTTCTAAATCCTTGATCAATTTATTTCTTAATACTTTACAATTTACTTTTGTTACATTGAAACAATCATTCAAATACAAACCTTGGGAGTTAATTGGTTAGATAAATTAGTTAGAATAACAACTAGATTTTGAGTGTTCCCTGTGGGATTCGACCTCGGGACTTTAAGTACCGAGCTATATTTGCTGCGACCGCTTAGTCCCTTTTATAGGGCGTAGTTGGGCGGGATCAGTACTTAACAACTGGCCAGAAAATCAAGTAATTCAGAGCAGAATTAAATAAATAACCCAATACGATAAGTTTAATAGATTTCAATCAACTTCAAAGTACAACTTTCATGATTAACCCATAACCCTAGAATAATAGTGTTTGGCTACTCATGATCATGGTAGCTTTCTCACAAAATATCCAAAATCATGAAACAATAAAGAGGAAAGAAGAATTACAACTCAATTGATGAATCTCGACTGCTCTAGCCTCTATTATGTTTCTTGCCTCTAAAAGTACGTAAGAAGGTCTAATGATATGTTTATAAGAGTTTAAATATGGAATAATAAGAGTAACAAACGCCCTAGGCTATTCCAAACTCGGATAGGAGAGTTCCCAGTCGTACATCAGTTCATACAATGTAAGAATCCTTATATGTTCAATTCTCAGGTCTCACAGCTTCTCATACAATGTACGGCTGTTGTAAGGTTCATACAATGAGCTTACAAAGCCCCTTAGTCCGCTGATTTTTACACTACTGTTCTTCATTTTTCTACTTCAATTTTTTACTTCAGACTTCTCCAAAAAATATAGCCATCTTGCTCAAAAATTCCACCAATTCATACCTAAGTCATTCAAACACATCAAGTTAGAATCATGTCACAAATTAGTATTGTTGGGCATGTTTACTATGAAAACCATCTAACAGTATTAAATTCCATTACTAAAAATATAGAAAATATGCCCTAACATCAATATACTATCTTGATTTTAATCAATCCTCTCACATCGAATGCTCTCACAGATTTCACATTACCATTTCTTATAATCATAAGCCTCTTTTTCAGCTTTCTACTGTCAAATCTAAACTTAAAGTTAAAATATGTATTAGTTGCATTAAATAAGTTGCACGCATAAACTCTGTAATGTAGCTAATACTACATGTCTTTGACATCATGCAAAAGAAAAATCATCTTTGTTCCTATCCAGCTCAACCGAAAAATAAGACTTCAATTAAAATTATGATTCTACCTTATACTTGTAGAACTTTGGAGTTAGAGTTTATTCACTACCCCCAGTCCTCACTATCAAACAAAATAGAGGGTAATCTTTTTACCAAGGTTCCTGTCTATAACTCATGCCTCAAATCTTAAAGGTACTAAAGTGTAAACAACTCAAACTTGCTAACTACCGTAACTACCAGATGGAGTACAACTCCTACAGCTCACAATACCACTCTCCAATCCCGATCACATCAGAATTATACGTCTTTGGATTCTGTACTTTGTAGGGTTCTGTCCTCTCATCGTGCTTCCTAAAATATTCTTTTGGGCAATCAAACTAATAGTGCATAAACTGGAAAGTTCAAAACTATAGAAAGTTGGCTTTTTTTTGGTGTTTGAAAGGGAAGTATTTGAAATTCCCTATTGTTATTATTAGAAGTTTAACTTCATTGCTTCTATGCAAAAAAAAAAAAAAAAAAAAAAAAAAAAAGAGTTTATGCAGTAGTATCTTATTAAAATTGATGGTCTATCAAAAAAGTTCCTATCTATAAGTTATATGAATTTTAGTTACTTCAATATATGTCTGATGTTATTGTGATTAGTAGGGATAGTGTTCTTTGAATATTTATCGGTTATTACATGTGTTTTGATCTTATGGACTGTCTTTGCAAACTAAAATTTTTATTTTCCACTTTTGCGGGATTCTCAAACTAAGTAAAGTGTGGTTGAAGATGGATAAAGAGCAATAAGAATTCTCAGCCTACAACTATTTTTCACTCATGGACTGATTGACTCAAGCTTATATTTGTTTAGATTGATAGAACTTGTAATTTTTTTAAATGAGTAGAGTCTCCTCTATGGTTCTGGTATTTAGAACTAGTAGCTTATTCATGAAACTTTGCATATCTAAATATTGGAGGTTAGGCTTGAAATCCCCCTCCTTTTGTACACATCTTAAACAATATTTGCAATAAAAAGATAATTTGTTATACAATAGCTTGTTCCAATAAGCAAAAAGATTTCTTGTTCATAACCAACAAATGGTCTATTAGAATTTTTTATCTCTGTACTACCAGGACTTCCTATCAAAAAAATATGATGTGCTGTGACTTATTTCAGTGAGCAAAAAGACTCCATTACAGTTGAATCATCTCAGAGATTCTTTGTCCATCCTTCAGTGACTTGTTTCAGTAAGCGAAAGGACTCCTATACAGTTGAATTATCTCACAGCTTCTTTGTCCATTCTTTTGGAGTCCTACAACCAAAATGATATTCCTCTTAAAATTTTAGTTTGTATAAATTATGAAGACCTAACATTTTGATAAGAGATTAGACATGCTTGAACAGATCCTTACTTGTAAGGAGACTGAGATACTGGAATTTCAACTATTTTCTTTTGAGCGGAAAGTTTCTTGAGTCCTGACCAGTTCCACCACAATTAGGAACATGACAGTATCTTGGTTTTTTAGCTGCCTCAACACCGCCAACTAATCTTTTTCCTCTCTTCCTTCCTTTTGTCTGAGATTGTCTGGGATTTTCAATGTGATAATCTTTATCAGGGGAATTGTCTTCTGTAGATTGACTAATAGCAACATGTTTATGATCTTCATCAATATGCTCATTTGCAGAAAGATATTGAACAGTTTGCAGCACTTTTTCAAGTTCCCTTTTAGCATATTCAAGACGACCTCTTGCCTTCATTGATTCATGAGTCAAATCTCTGACTATTGATTGAAGACTTTGGAACTCATTGCCTTCATTACTGGGATTACTGGGATTTATCATATGAGTAAGAAACCGAAAGGGGTTTGTTTTGAAAAAAATGTTGGCTCATTTGGGGTCGGTGTGACTCGTCATTAATTGTCGAGCCCCTAACCTTAATGGCCTTTTTGTGTAGGGGTCAAGTTTTGGAAGAGGGCTGTTTTTAAAAGCGGGTTCACAAAAAAGCACATAAATACAGATAAGGGGGCTGTCGCACATAACAATATACATATAAATATTAGACATGCAAATATATGGTCTAAGTGATAGTTATATCTTTAGAAAACTCTTTTAAAGTGTACAAGTGACCCCAAAGCTTTATACACGCTTATACACTATTAGATTAGTGTATAAGAGTGTTAGAGCATCTCAAAATATTTTTTATACATATGCAGGCCATTTTTGAAAGGATTACTGGGCCTGGATCATTTTGTGAAAAATGAAAACAGTTTAAGCATATAAAAGGGCCTGTTTTGAAAACGTCATTGGGTCCGGGTTACTTATACAAAAAATGAGCTGATTTTATTTTTCAGAAATAGTTCAGTTTCGGCTCAAACAACACAAATAGCCCCTGTCAAGTTAATTTCCAGATTTAATCAAGCATGAGCATGTGTTCGAGTTCCGCTTTTAAAAATCTGTTCAAGATATATTAACTGAAGTTATAAACAATTTAATATGATTCTATAAGCATGTTAACTGACTAAATACTATCAATGATGCAACACATAAGAGTGGGAGTGAAGAACTGGCCCCTGGGTAGCCATATGCCGTGTTTAGAAACTGCATGTCCCTGATTTAAAGAGTACATGCAGGAAATCCTAATAATGTACACAGATGGGGCAATTTCTAAGGGAGGAAGCACAGGACTACAAGTTCAGGATTGCCTAGTTCCCAAAAGTTCAAAGTTAATCCCAGCAAACAGCCATGAGTTCAAGGTCTCAGTAGCCCAAACCCCAGGATCAACTTAAAAAGAGTCCAGACCCTGAGCCTCAGTAATTACCAGATCATAGCTTGGCCAGTTAAGGCCTGCAAACAGAAAATCAGCAAAGGAAAAGGGGAGGGGAAAGACCTGAGCCAAAGGAGGGGTCTGCCAAGAACAAATACAGTCAAGTGCACCTTTTTTGTAGTGTTAATTATGATCTTAAAATGTGCAGAGCACTCAAAGAAGACAAGGTAGACCAATAACTTAGATAAAACAGAGGCAAAATGAGAGGGTCATACTAGGAAACATACACATTCAAAGAAATACCAAACACTCAGCAGTGAAATAAAGGATCATGCCTTTCAGTGCATAACTTTAGACAAAGATGCAAATACTCCTTAGGAAACACAGAAACCAATCATAGTATAGTAGACTAGTGATTTTAACAGAACAAGCTAAGAGTACACACATACATATGCAGGAGTAATAAGTAAGCAGGAATGAGAATGAGTACCTCTAGGTTGTGAGATGGAATGCAAACACGAGAGAAAAAGATGTAAGAATCAGCAGCAAGCGAATCAGCAGCAAGCAATAATCCTCTAAATAAAACAAGTGAACAAAGAGAGAAGGATTCCAGGAAAAACTATGCAGGTTTTTTTGCTAAGTGTATCAGTGTATTTCTGGATTTTTTAGTATCCACAACTTTGTCCTTCAGTCGAGGAGAAGCAGAGTTTATATAGGCCTAGTCTAGGGTTTTTAACAATTCAAATGTCAAAAGGTAAAATTTTAAAGAAGGAAAGGAAAGATTATGCTATTAATCCGAGGAAATCAATTTCCCATGATCAAAGCCTGTTAGAAAATTAGAAAGGGAGGGAAAAGTATTCTTTCCAAGTTTAAAAGATACCCTTAGATGGATTTGCCAAGAATAAACCAATCAAGCCCCTAGTTTTAGGTAAACTCAATCCTAAACTAAACAGGATTTTCCCCATTTTCAAACTTAACACAGTCCAGGTTCAAGATTAATCTGTTGACAAGTTTAAACATTGAAAACAATTTACCAGATTTCAAAAGATATTATAACAACTCCCAATTATAGATTTCAATCAAAAGATTCAACCAAATCACTTTAAAAAACCTAAAACATGCCAAATCAGATTATCCATTTCAAATTCAGGCATACAAACGCGTAGGATCAAGCATTCTGTAAGGTAAAGGCTAGGCACACTGTGACAGGCAAAAGCAAGAAACGATTCCAAGCAAACGAGGGTTTCCAGCTTAACCATCGCAGAAATAATATAATGCTAATCGTGGTTATATCAAACTCAGTATCAGCGTCTAAATTGACATTATGAGCAGATACTATCATTTATTAATTCTTAACCCTAACTGATTCGAGAAATCACAACAAAGCATGATAAAGTATTGAACAAACTAGGCGAGTCTAGGTCTAAAGTCACGTAGGCACAATTAAAACAAGGAACAAATAGGGAAGATGAAGAGAGGTACTGGTTAGGGTTCGAATCGGGTCGGGTTAAGTCGACCCGCTTCGAATTAGGGTTACAAAGAAAGAAGGCTCACCCCCTTCTAAATGTTTATGTCATTCAAAACAAATGGAGCCCCGCCGAAGGTGTTTCCCCGCGGTGGCGATTCAATCGACATAGGGTTGGTCTCTCCTTCATCCAAACCCCATTGAAAGTGGATGGATTATGTTGCGGACGATGAGAGGAACCCAAAAAATGCCAGTTTCCCCAAATTTCACCGGCTGGTTTGGTCGGAAAAGCCATTGACAGCGATGGCATTGAAGTCGCCAAAGAGAGAGAGAGAGAGAGAGAGAGAGAGAGAGGAGAGTGACTATCTATGCATATATATATATATATATATATATATATATATATATATATATATATATATATATATATATATATATATATATATATGTATGCATAGATAGTGTATAAATAGGTATAAAATAAGTATAAAATGGTATAAAATTATAGAAAAATTAAGAAATTAATTTAAAAGTTTAGAAAGGCTAAAATGCATAAAAATTTATAATTTTGAGGCTTAAAACAATTTTGAATAATTTTGTCAAATAATAGAAGCAATCGCGGAAAATTGTAAAGAAATAGCTATGGTTTGAGACGACACTTTGAAAATGGTCATAATTGTCAGACTATCACGAGGGTATAATTTGAAAAGAATAGACGAGGTCGGACGATGTATACAATCGTGTGTAAAATTCAAAAACTGTTGATTTTGAAAATAGGAGGGAAAAAATTGGGTGTCAACAGCTGCCCCTCTTTGTCCGGGGATGATGAAAGAGTCTTCGGGCAAAGATGTTGACAGTGCAGCCAATTTTGTCATGACTATAGAAGAGCTTATGACTTAAGAGGGTGTAGGGTGTCAGGCTGAGATGCTTTCTTTGCTCGGGGTGTATTTCCTGCAATGAAAATATGCTTGCAACATAGTGTATATATAAGGCATACCTTTCCGCCAGGCTGGATTGTCTTTCCAGAATTATTGCAATATGAGATTGTATCTTCCATGCCGCAATTGTGTGTCTCTTGCTGTCAAGTGTTAGATTCGACATTAGGTTGCATGCCCTCCGTCGGTGCATTGGGCTGTGTACCCTCCACAAACAAAATAGAAATGTGAATCGATATCGGGCTATGTACCCTCAATCGATGCTTCGGGTTGTGTGCCCTCAGCTAATTTTAAAAATGCAAATCGATATCGCGCTGTGTACCCTCAATCGATGCCTCGGGTTGTATGCCCTCAACTAATCTAAAAAGACGAATCGATATCGGGCTGTGTACCCTCAATCGACGCTTCGGATTGTATGCCCTCAGCTATTTTCAAATGCAAATTGATATCGGGCTGTGTACCCTCAATCGACGCTTCGAGTTGTATGCCCTCAGCTAATTTAAAATTCAAATCGATATCGGGCTGTGTACCCTCAATCGACGCCTCGGGGTGTATGCCCTCAGCTAATTTAAAATGATGAATCGATATCGGGCTGTGTACCCTCAATCGACGCCTCGGGTTGTATGCCGTCAGCTAATTTAAAATGCAAATCGATATCGGGCTGTGTACCCTCTATCGACGCCTCGGGTTGTATGCTCTCAGCTAATTTAAAATGCAAATCGATATCGGGCTGTGTACCCTCAATCGACTAATTTAAATGACAAACCTTTTTGTTGAAGCATATCTGTCGTGCATTGTTGATTGAATATCTTTCATGCCTGTATCCAAAGAAAGATTGGTGAGTTGTGTGGGGGGTTCGGTTTGTACATTCTTGGCTTGTTTCGGATTCGCTGTCCACGAGTGCCGGGATCTTGGCCGAGCTGATAGGGATATGCATAAAATAGTATATAATGCAAACGATTTTGAAACACTTTTTATAAGAAAGAAAATGAAATGAAATTATCCCATTGAGTCCCAAGTCGCGTTGTGTAAAGCCAAAGTTTTCGTCCTTTATACTATTCCAAATGAATTTTGAGGGTGCCCTCAAAATTCTGCCCCAGTTTGCATTTGAAATTTTTGAGAGGTCCTTAAAAATTTCTGCCCCAGTGTCAATTATGTTTGTCCTTTAATAATTTTTAAGAGTTCCTCAAAAATTCCGCCCCATTGTTTACTTCATGGGAAAATGAAATTTTTGTATTTACGCGACCAAACCTTGAATAGGTTGCCTACATATCCCACTTGGGGAATCAGGTCGTGACATAGTTCAGATTACATAATGTGTTGCAGAATGGGGAAATCACTAATCAGTACGAACTCTTATACATAGTATCTTTTGACAGCATCTGAGTTGATAGGTTTCGGCCAGACTTCTCCATCCATCTCTGCCAATATCAATGCTCCTCCATTTAAGACTCGGTAGACCATGTAAGGTCCTTGCCAGTTTGGTGCAAACTTGCCTTTTGCTTCTTCTTGATTCGGGAATATCTTCTTTAGAACTAACTGCCCACGTTCGAAGAATCTCTCTCGAACTTTCTTGCTGAATGCTTTGGCCATCCTCCTCTGATATAATTGCTCATGACATATTGCATTCAATCTCTTGCAATCGATGAGGGCAAATCGCTCTACTCTTCCTTTGATCCATTCAGCATCTTTCAATTGCGTCTCTTGGATGATTCTCAAAGATGGTATCTCGACCTCCGCGGGTATCGCTGCTTCGGTGCCATACACCAACAGATAAGGAGTAGCCCTGTTGATGTTCTCATTGTGGTGCGATACCCTAACAGGGCATAGGGTAGATTCTCATGCCATTGCTTTGAAGTGCCTGTCATCTTGCGCAATATCCTCTTGATGTTCTTATTAGCCGCCTCGACCGCGCCATTCATTTGAGGTCTGTATGCAATGGAGTTGCGATGCTTGATCTTGAAAACATCACAAGTTGCTTTCATTAGGTCACTGTTGAGATTGGACCCATTTTCAGTGATGATGGATTCAAGGATGCCAAATCGGCATATCATCTTATCACGGACAAAGTTTGATACCACCTTCTTCGTTACTGATTTGTATGATGCAGCTTCTACCCACTTGGTAAAATAGTCAATGGCTACTAGTATAAAGCGATGCCCATTGGAAGCGGCTGGCTCGATAGGCCCTATGACATCCATTCCGCAGGCGACAAAAGGCCAAGGTGATCCCATAATGTTCAATTCGTTGGGAGGCACTCGAATCATATCTCCATGGACTTGGCATTGATGGCATTTCTTTGCGTGCTTTATACAGTCATGTTCCATTGTCATCCAGAAATAGCCCACTCTCAAAATCTTCTTTGCAAGTACGAAACCGTTCTTGTGTGGGCCACACACCCCAGAGTGTACTTCTTCTAACAATTTAGCAGCTTCTTTTGCGTCCACGCATCTCAATAACCCTAGATTGGGTGTCCTTTTGTACAAAACTTCCCCATTCAGATAGAAACCGCTTGCTAGTCTCCTTAGTGTCTTCTTTTGGAGACTTGTTGCATTCTTTGGATAATTACCGTCCTTGAGGAATCCTTTGATATCGTAGAACCAAGGATGTCCGTCTGATTCTTCTTCCACGTGATAGCAGTAGGCTGGTTGCTTCCTCACTGTCACGGATATTAGATCAATATAGTTCTTGTCAGGATGTTTGATCATGGCAGATATGGTAGCCAAAGCGCCCGCGAACTCATTTTGAAATCTAGGTACATGCCGGAACTCTATCTTGGTGAACCTTTGCTTTAACTCGTTTATGCACTCCAGGTATGGCAATATCTTCAGATTCTTCGCTATCCATTCTCCTCGGACTTGATGAATCAGTAAGTCAGAATCTCCGATTGCCAACAGCTCTTGTATGTTCATATCTACTGCCAATCTAAGACCCAAAATGCACGCCTCATACTCCGCCATGTTCTTGGTGCAAGGGAACCTCAGTTTGGCCGTGATGAGGTAATGTTGTCCAGTCTCGGAAACTAATACCGCTCCAATGCCGACTCTTTTGAAATTGACCGCTCCATCAAAGAATAGCCTCCAACCATCATATTCTTTGGTGATCTCTTCTCCTATGAACATGACTTCTTCATCAGGAAAATAGGTGTGCAAAGGCTCATAGTCATCTCCCACCGGGTTCTCGGCCATATAATCAGTCAAGGCTTGAGCTTTCACCGCCTTTTGAGTGACAAAAGTGATGTCGAATTCGTTGAACAGCATTTTCCATTTAGCCAGCTTTCCAGTAGGTATTGGTTTTTCGAAAATGTACTTGAGAGGCTCCATCCTTGATATCAGCAACGTTGAGTAGGATGTCAAATAGTGCCTCAACTTCTGTGCTATCCACGTCAGCGCACAACACGTGCGCTCCAACAATGTGTACTAGGCTTCATAAGGAGTGAACTTCTTGCTCAGATAGTATATGGCTTGCTCTTTCCTCCCAGTTGAATCATGTTGTCCCAATACACAACCAAAGGCCGAATTTACTACGGACAGGTACAAGATCAAAGGTCGCTCGGGCTCAGGTGGGACCAGTATAGGCGGGCAAGACAAATATTCCTTTATCCGATCAAATGCTTTTTGGCAATCCTCCGTCCACTCGATAACTGCATCTTTCTTCGGCAACTTGTTGATTGGTTCACAGATGACGGTGGACTGTGCTATGAAACGGCTGATGTAGTTTAGCCTTCCCAGGAAGCCCATGACCTCTTTCTTGCTTTTTGGCGGTGGCAATTCTTTGATGGCTTTGATCTTGGACGGATCCAGCTCGATACCCCTTCTACTGACGATGAAACCTAGGAGCTTCCCTGCTGGAACACCAAAAGCACACTTTGCCGGATTTAGCTTCAGATTGTACTTTCGCAAGCGGTCGAAAAATTTGCGCAAGTTGTCAAGATGCTCTGAACTCTTCTTTGATTTGATGATCACATCATCCACATAAACTTCGATTTCCTTGGGCATCAGATCATGGAACATAGTTGGCATCGCTCTCATGTAAGTTGCCCCAGCATTCTTCAGCCCAAATGGCATAACTTTATAGCAATAAGTCCCCTAGGATGTAGTGAAATTTGTCTTCTCGGCATCCTCCTCATCCATGAGAACTTGATGATAACCGGCGAAATAGTCTACGAAGGATTGCAATTCATGTTTCGTGCAATTGTCAATCAAGATATGTATGTTTGGCAGAGGAAAATCATCCTTCGGGCTTGCTCTATTCAGATCTCTATAATCCACACAAACTCAGAGGTTTCCGTCCTTTTTCGGCACTGTGACGATGTTAGCCACCCAAGTTGGGTACTTGACCGTTTTCAAAATGCCTGCATTGAGCTGCTTGGTTACTTCTTCACCAATCTTCAACAGAACTGATGACTTGAAGGTTTGGGCCTTCTGTTTGACTGGCGGAAAGCCCGGATTGATAGATAATTTATGAGCTACCACATCCGTGCTTATGCCGGTCATGTCATCGTACGACCAGGCGAATACGTCCTCATATTCTATAAGAAACTCAGTATATCGCTTTTTGTCCTCGGCATTGAGATGTACGTTGATCCTTATCTCTTTCACAATTTCCTCATCTCCTAAGTTTATCACCTCGGTCTCCTCAAGGTTTGGCTTAGGTTTGTTCTCAAATCTCTCAATTTCTTCTCGTGTAGTTTTATCAAAATCATCATAATCAGCTCTGGCTTCTCCAAGCTCCATTGTTTCATTACACGTTGCGATTGTGGACTCAATGGGATTATTAGTATAAATGCTGAAAAAGTAAGATATTGCAAAATTAAAAGATTAAAGCAAAAATTAAACAGGAAATTGTGCGATATTTTATTTATGAATTCTTGCAAAACAAAGTTTGTAGGGAGACATGTGCAATAGGAAAGGAAAGATATAAACTCCACGACTCAGGTTCGGGTTTTATTTTTAATGAAAAATAAATGTTATCCCCTCAGCTCTACCAAGGTCTACTGTAAGCTCGGGCCCGGTTGCTGATCCAGTTGTTCATTGCTGCTCCAGATCCAGCCCTTGTCAGTCCAGGAGGTTCAATATGTTCTTCCAGGATCACACAACAGTCTTCATCAGCTATGAATAAATTTTGCATTCCTGCCAGCAGATCCTCTTCAGCATCAGCTGCTTTTGCCTCCATTCCTTGTGCTGCGGATACCTCCCCTTTTCGACCATACAAGTATCTAGACGAGACGAAGATATGCAAGAGAGTCTTGGTGCTTTTCTTATAGAACTTGAAATCCAGTGACGCTTCTTCCATGCTCTTTTCATAGGTCACAATATACCCTATGTCGTCCTTCTCGTTGTCAGGCCTCATCACAATTCGGATTGGCTCGACCATACCATCCAAGTTCTTGCCCAAACCTTTGCCAGGTTTATAGCCTTGCTTGATCATGATGCCTATAACCCAGTCTCCGGGCCATTTTGCAGGTTGCGGGAGTACATATGGCTCTTCGATCACTACCTCCACAGGTTCAGGTGCTTTAGGTATCAACACTTGCTTTCCCTTTGTTTCTTCAGAGATGCGTTTCCAATTGGGACGAGCATTGGGTGAGTACATTGGTCGCTTCTCGGTCTTAGCTTGTAGGGTCTCACGAAATTCGCGTGAGGGTACTCCCCAATCAAACATGACTGGCTCCCAGACCAAATTCCTCCCTTCGTATCCTTTGCCTCGGCTATCCCAATAAGCGCTGTAAAACTTCTTTTTTCTTTCTTCAACCTCAGGCGGTGTGTTGACCAACTTGGGAGCAAAGTGTGCAGTGTAACCTCCTTGGACCATGCTTGTAGGATTCCAACTTGAATTGTAATTCTTGCAGCGTCCTCCTCGGGTACCTTGCACTGCTCCCAAAAGTTCTACAGTATAGAATGTCAGCCCTCAGGAGTATTTCCTTCAATTGCTGGTATGGTTTGCTCATTGTAGATAGAATTGTTCCCCTCACCGAATACTATTACCTCTTTGAGATCCCATTCGAACTTCACGGTTTGATGCAATGTATAAGGCACCGCACCAGCCATATGAATCCAAGGCCTCCCTAGTAGCAGATTGTAGGAAGCAGAGATGTCCATGACATGGAACTCAACAGTGAACTTTACGGGACCAACCATGATAGTTAGGTCGATCTCCCCAATGGTGCTTCTTTGTGACCCATCGAATGCCTTCACCTTCATGTCACTCTCTCTTATCTGGCTTTGGTCAATTTCCATTCTTTTCAGAGTGATGAACGGGCATATGGTCAGACTAGAGCCTCCGTCGATCAGGACCCTCCCTACGAACCAGTCTTTGCATTTGACAGCGACGTGAAAAGCTTTGTTGTGATTCAACCCTTCATGTGGTAGCTCATCTCCATGAAAAGTAATTCGGTTGGCCTCCATGACTTCCTCAACCATGCTAGCCAGGTTTTCAACTGAAGTGTCCACGGGAACATGTGCCTCGTCCAACACCTTCATCAAAGCACTTCGGTGGCTCTCCGATTTGAAGAGCAAAGCCAAAATAGAGATTTGTGCTGGAGTTTTGCCCAAGTGTTCAACTACGGAGTACTCCTTCGCTTGCACCTTCTTCCACAGTCCCTCGGACTCTTCCTCGCTAATGCCTCGGCTATCTTGAACAAGATGCTCGGGAGTGTAAATCCTCCCACTCCTAGTCATCTCTTGTGCGGCAAAAGTCTCAATTATGGACTTGTTTTTCTTCTCCATTTCATAATCCCATGGTACCGTCTTGTCGCTGTATGGGGAACCACATCAACATAGAATTTGGGAGCCATTTCCACCTCAATAGGCTCTGGTGCTGTAGCGGCTTGAGCAACTGAAGCGGTGGCTAGTACCTTTTCTTTTGCCTTAACAATAGTCCCTTCTAAATTGCATTCCTCGTCCAACTCGATCAGGTTCACCCTATTGTCTCCATGATTAGGCAGGGGGTTGTTGTGCACGTTTGGAGTCTTCAAGTGTATCACCTTTTGGTCGATCAGATCTTGTATCTTGTCCCTCAAGGCGTAGCACTTTTCAATATCGTGACCAGATCCTCCAGAATAATAGGCACAGGTTTTGGTTTGATCAAAATAGGGTGTCATCCTATCAGGCATTTTGAATGGCACGGGTTGTATGTGGCTAGCTGCTTTAAGTCTCTCGAACAACTAAGTGTGAGATTCAGCTAGTGGGGTGTAGTTTCTTTTGGATCTTGCGTTGTTATTGGCGTGAGGCCTTGGTGAATAGGTATTGGTATTTCGGTAGTTGAGACTTTATGGGTATGTTGGTCTTTGTGGTGGTGGGATTTGGTACATGGGCTGGGTGTTATAGACTGGGTAGGTGGATGTGGGTGGTATGTATGAGTAGGATGGAAGAGGTGTTTGGTAGTAGTGGTTATGAGTAGGGGAGTGGTCAAGTGATGCGGCCACGAAGGAGACGTCGTCCTTCTTCTTTCTTGAGGTGGTAGTGCTGCCAGCTTGTAGGGCCTTGTTAGCGGCTTGTAGTGCTGCTAGGCTAACAATACTTCCAGTCTTCAGTCCATCTTCAACCATATCCCCAATCTTGATCAACTCTCCAAACTTCTTATCTTGCAGATTCAGCATTTTGTCAAAATAGACATCTTCTTGTATGCGGATGAAAGTTGCCACTCTCTCAGCGTCTTCCATGGGAGGTTTGACTTTGGCGGCTTCAGCCCTCCATCTAGTTGCAAACTTTCTAAAAGTCTCAGTGGGCTTCTTCTTCAATTTCTCTAGGTAGAATCGGTCAGGCATAGCATCAGTGTTGTGCCCAAAACTGTCAACGAAGTTTCCAGCCATTGCTTCCCAGCTCGTCCACTTCTTTTTTTGTTGCTTAGAGTACCATATTAGCGCATCTCCAGTCAGACTGCGGTTGAACAACTACATGCGGATCTTTTCGTCGCGTCCAACTCCAATTAACTTGTCACAGTAAGACCTTAACTAAGCCATTGGATCTCTGCTACCGTCGAACATGTTGAACTCGGGTGTCTTGTATCCTTCGGGCAGCTTTAAGTCGGGGTACAAGCAAAGGTCCTCATAAGCTAACCCTCGGGTTCCTTTGGTGTCTTGGAGTTTTTTGAACTTCTCAACCAACCATTGGACTTGCTCTTGGTATTGTCTGGGTCTTCCTTAGTCCATGCATACATTTCATGATCTTTGGTGGGTGATGCGATGGTTTTGGTTTCAACGGTGAAGGAGGGTAAGTTATTTTGTGGTGCTTTCGGTGGTGCCGTATAGGTAGGGTAAGAAATGTCTTTTTCAGGGTAGAGTGGATCTTTGCCGTGAGGGCGAGCAGTTTGGTTTGGTTCAACGATCTCATCAGCACGGGCAAGGGATCCTATTCTCCAATTCAAGCAGCCTCTGCTCTAGCTTAGTAACTTTCATAGGCGACCATGCCTTCTTTCTCAGGAGTTCCATTTCCAGCCTTGTCAAACTCAGCCATGATATTTCGTCTCATCCTTGTCCTTATAGGTAAAGGGGGAGGTGTTGGGATTGATCCTTTGGACCTCAACCGGTATTGCGGCGCGACCAGAATGCACGAACCAAACTATCAGGGACTTGGGAACTGACTCATCAAAACAAAAAGAGTAAATGTGAGTATATGTTAGTTTGAACAAAAATCGCGTCCTATCATGCATGGGACCTCTCTTGTGCCAGAGGTGGGCCTATCGCAGATTCGAAATAACGTTTGCACCAAACACATCATTTCGTTTAAATAAACATATTCATCACCACTCTAAAACTCAAAAATAATAAAATTTTATTTAATTTGCTTGGCTTTATTACAACAACTAATGACTCGATTAAGATGAAACGACAATAAAGAAAAGATAAGACGACTTGACTCGATACGACTAGACTAGGTGCCAAGCAAAGGGATTTCAGGTTCAAATATCAGCTCCAGCGTCTTCCTTTTCCTTCTCCTTTTTGGTTTCTTCCTTGGGTTTGTGAGCCAGACTAATGACCGGAGGATCAGCAAATGTTTCCAGCAAGTCTTTCCCGGCCTCCTTGTCACCCAGAGCTTTTACAAGGAACTCCCAGATTTCTAATCCTCTTGCTTCTTTTCTTCCAACGGCACTGTGTTAAAATACTCTCCCCATCCTTTGAGCAAATCTTGTAAATTCCCAACAACTTGCCTTACAGTCATGACCTTGTCGGTCCAATATTTGAGTTCGTCCCTTTGATCTTATCTCTGTATTGTCTCCTCATCTCTCTTTCTTGTGTCACCCTTAACTCCTTCTTTCTTTGGTTAAACTTGTTTCAACTTCTTGTATTTTTCGGCAGCATTTGGAGCTTTGGCTTTCCTTTTCAGTGTAGTCTTAGATCGATACTTCGTCTTGTCTTCATCGAGCCATTGAGGGTAAGCCAGGGTAGCTGTGGAGTTCACCCTACTGTCACGACCACGACAAAACTGCATAGTAAGCCTTTTCTTCCACATTGTCAATATGGTAAGAACCATTGGATGCTCGATGTCCTTCATGTCAACGTTGAAACTTCTTCCCTCGGTCAACTGCGGGGTTTGCTGTGTCATTCCCACTTGTCGAAGGATCCTTAGAGGAACGTAGTGATGAGTTCCTTGGAATCCAATCAATGTCAAGAAGGTGATGTCTTGACTGTGTATGGAGACAACGAAACCGACATAATTTTCAATCACCCATTGTACTTCTTGCAATTCTTCGAGTTTGGTGTACCAGCCTTCCATGTTTGTGGGGTATTCCCATGCTACAGTTCCAGCCATACGAGTGTTATGTGAACATATCCCTCCGTTCCAAGATGGTTTTGGTGCCATAGGACTGACAGGGACACTATGCAAGTGTTCTATCAACCATATTTGCAGCAACAAGTTACACCCTTCGAAAAAGTCTTCTCCCCTCCTATATTTGGTTAAGGCCCTATAAACTTCTCCTAAAATCATCGGAACCAAGATTACTTGACGTTTGAAGGCACCTTTGCGCAGCCCCCTACTACTCTCCCTAGCCTTATGTCAATCTTACCTCCTTATTCGGGGAAAATCATGCTTCCAAGAAAAGCAATGATAAAAGCGTTGGATTCAGTCCACTCCCAATCTTGAATCTCCCACGCCCCAGCCCATTCATGTCTAAGTGTTGGATCTCCAAATCTAGAATGCAAGTATTCCAGCGTGACCTTCCCATCTTGCACTCCCTCGCCATATGGATCATAAGGGACTCCCAGCAATTCAATGAACTCCTTAGGTTCCACGTCTCGAGGATAAATCATGGTCTCGGGCCCAGGCTCTAACCCTGCTAGTCCTTTTGGTGTCAACTCGAAACCATTGAAATGAAATACAGCCCTTTTGTAGTCCCAGAAGTGCGTAGCAGCTTGAACCAAACCAGCCATGGCAGTGTAGTTCTGGAGAACTACCAACTCTCCCAACATCTTTTGAATATGAGCTTTGTTGACAACGGCCAATTCTTCCCACCAAAGTCTGATCGGTGAGGAGGTCGGGAAACGATCTCAAATTGGAGAGTACCCTTTGCAGCCATAGTCTGAAAACAAAACAAGAAAAGGTAAAGACCAAAACATACTTACAGTCTTGATCATATTTAAACAGACAATCAATATTTTGTGCAAATGTTTCTTCGAATCAATGCAGGGGTGCAATTTGTCATTTTCTGGGTTAAAAACCCTTTTGACATTTGGCGTGGGTTCACTAATGGACTATTACGTGCCAAGGACGTATAGCCTTCCTAGGTTTGTCGTTATGTAAGAAAATGAATACGCATTTTGTAGACAATTATTCTCATAAATTCCTAACAGTTGCAAATTAGTACATAATAATTTTGACAAAAGTGAAATACAAGAAAAATGAAAATGACAATTTGACTAGGCATCACACTCTTTTTCCCTCTTGTCCCTCTTTGCTTCTCATGTAATCTCCTTGACCTCTTCCATAGCTTTGGTTAAGTATCCTTTGGCTGCTACCAAGTGTAGGATGTCCACCTCTGCACACTCCGATCCATTTCTCAAGTTTTGTCTCTAATGCCTCTATCTCTTCCTCTAGTTCTAATGTACGCTTCTTCGATACTTCGATTTCTTCTTTGTTTTCCTTATCTATTTTGACAGCTTTCAACATGAACTCTCGGTACCGAATTTGAGCCTCTGCTTCACGATCCCTTATGTTATTTCCATGACTTGGCCCCACTACCACATTTCCTTTTATACTAGAGCGTAACCAGCTTTTGTAGGTTGGTTCGCATCCAGCGTTGTATCTATCAGGCGCTAGCGACGCTTCTTCCATGACTTGTCTCCCTTCCCATGACTTCCTGATGCTCTTGACCCTCAGAACAACATCTTCAGTGTAGCCAAACTGATAATCTTTCATGTTCAGTATCAATGGTATGATTTGCTTCCTCTCTGCTTGCCTCATTACTCTTAGCGGTTGATATGGTTGGAGGCCTCTTAACCCCATAAGTATCACAAAGGATGTCTTCTCAGAACTAATGATGAAATCTGATGAAGGAAACTAAGTGAATATCCACTGGAGTGAGTCCTCTGTTATGTCTTCGAACAATTTTACCCACTTCTCTGTGCTGCTTGGCTGTTTATGTTTTGAAACCCCATATCGTTCCCCAATCTGTAGTTGCAACCAGTTGGTTTAGACAATGCTTGCACACTTCTTGCTTTCCCTAATGTTCTGTGAACCATGCTTGTATTAAAAGATTACACCCTTGGAAGTATCTCGCTCCTCTCTTGCAACAACCCAAAGCTCGATAAATGTCTGCTACTATCATAGGAACTATGGTATAACGATAACCATCAATTCAGTTGAACATTGCATCGGCACCATGATAAGTTTTGAACATATGTAGTGACTTGAACTCTCGGGGAAAACCATCACTCCTAAAAAACCAATAGCAAATGCAAGTGGTCTAGCCCTCCTCCAATCACCATAGGACTCGAACTCCTTCTTATAACTATCATACGCCCTCAAATACCCAAACCGAGTGTAAAAATAGAAAAAGGGGATCTTCTTTTTTTTGAAATCCCACGTCCACACTTGCTACCATCCCTAACTTCTTACGAAACTCATCAGTTGTGGGGACGCTAGGTGCTAGTATGCGACCCCCTTGCCAACGATGTTTGTCTAATCCCGAGCGTGACACAAACCCCCCTATTTCTTCCAACAAAGGTGTTAATTCAATGTCCCCAAACCTAAACACATTCAATTCTTCATCCCAAAATGACGCTCATGCTTCGATCATCTCCCTACATGGTTGGATCTCTAAAAATGAAACCAAATGACCCAAGTGCTGACGTACTTCGGTTTGCTCTCCTAGTGACAGGTCGTTCCACCTACCAGTTAACAAAGGAGGTGCGCCCATAGTCATTCCAAAACGATGAAACTTTTAACTCATCGTGACCTAAAAATAAAGAAGAAATAAAATTTAAAACCCCGTCCCCTTTGAGAATAATTGAACAAATCAAAACGCATTTTCATTCTCGTCTCACTTTTTTTCTCTTTTCTTTTCTTTTCTCTCATATGAACATAGTCATGTCCAAACGTCCCTTTGCGGTCGGAAAACCCGTTTAGGTAGTTTGGATAAGTTGAGAACTAGTAAGCTCAAGCGGAGCCCCTCCTACGGCATGATGCATGCTCATTACAATAGAAGAGTGGTGTAACTCTAGACGTGGTTCCCCAAAGCGGACGACCAAGCAGTGGGATCATTTGAAATTGTTGGCTGTACCACGGACTAACTATATTCTAACATGTTTCTCTTAACAGGTGTTTTGGTGGTGGACCGACCGTGGGATCCACGTAATCACCGTGTGTGTGTGAAGTGTCGTTTCCAGGAGTGGGGGAGTATGAGTGGAGTATGCAAAAGGTCACGTAAATAATACAATAAATAAAGTAAAAGAAAAAAAAATAAAAAAGGAAACCAAGTTAGTACAATAATGATAATAAGGAATGACAAAATAATAATTAAATAAATCCCAAAAATAAAGACTCCTTGTGGTTAGGACTTTGAGTTATCCCCAGCGGAGTCGTCATTCTGTCATACCCAATTTTGGACTCAACTCGAGGCGAGTCGGATTTCGGATATGACTGGGTGAACTCGTTTGAGTTTAAATATTGGAGTCGCCACCTAATATAATTTCTAAGGCATATTAGGTCACCTAATGTCTAAAGTCAAGTTTAAATAGGTCTACTAGTCTACTTCAGAGATTCTATATGGGTAAAAAGTCCAAATGACTCGGGGAAGAAGGTGTTAGGCAGTTCCCCGACTCCCACAAAAAGTGGTTATTGTCCGAGTCTTAATTTTTGGATATAAACAGTGTATATTGTCATACTAAATAGGGAATTTAGCATTTTAACTAAGGTATACTTATACATGCAAGTAACTTTCTCATTCGGCCTAGGTTTTGAGCCTAGTTGTGTCTACGGCCTCTAATGTCAAAAGCCTAATCGTAAACAAAGGTTATAACATAAATGGGTCCTACATATGTAGTTAACACACTTTGAAAAGAATATTTTGCATAAATACCCTATTTTGCAAATAAATTTCAGATTTAGTTAGAAACCGAAAGGGGTTTGTTTTGAAAACAAAATGTTGGCTCATTTGGAGACGGTGTGACTCGTCATTAATTGTCGAGCCCTAAACTTAATGGCTTTTTTGTGTAGGGGTCAAGTTTTGGAAGATATATATATATATATATATATATAGGCAAGAGGGTTGTTTTTGAAAGCGGGTTCACGAAAAAGTACATAAATGCAGATAAGGGGGCTGTCGCACATAACAATATACATATAAGTATTAGACATGAAAATATATGGTCTAAGTGATAGTTATCTCTTTAGAAAACTCTTTTAAAGTGTACAAGTGACCCCAAAGCTTTATACACCCTTATACACTATTAGATTAGTATATAAGAGTGTTAGAGCATCTCAAAATATTTTTAAATACATATGCAGGCCATTTTTGAAAGGTTTACTGGGCCTGGATCATTTGTGCAAAATAAAAATAGTTTAAGCATATAAAAGGGCATGTTTTGAAAACGTCATTGGGCCCGGGTTACTTATGCAAAAAAGGAGCTGATTCTATTTTCCAGAAATAGTTCAGTTTAGGCTCAAACAATACAAATAGCCCCTGTCAAGTTAATTTTCAGATTTAATCAAGCATGAGCATGCGTTCGAGTTCCGCTTTTAAAAATTTGTTCAAGATATGTTAACTGAAGCTATAAACAATTTAATATGATTCTATAAGCATGTTAACTGACTAAATATTATCAATGATGCAACACATAAGAGTGGGAGTGAAGAATTGGCCCCTGGGTAGCCATATGCCGTGTTTAGAAACTGCATGTCCCTGTTTTAAAGAGTACAGGCAGAAAATCCTAATAATATACACAGATGGGGCAATTTCTAAGGGAGGAAGCACAGGGCTACAAGTTCAGGATTGCCTAGTTCCCAAAAGTTCAAGATTAATCCCAGCAAACAGCCATGAGTTCGAGGTCTCAGTACCCCAAACCCTGAGCCTCAGTAATTACCAGATCATAGCTTTGCCAGTTAAGGCCTGCAAACAGAAAATCAGCAAAGGAAAAGTGGAGGGGAAAGACCTGAACCAAAGCAGGGGTCTGCCAAGAGAAAATACAGTCAAGTGCACCTTTTTTGTAGTGTTATCTATGATCTTAAAATATCCAGAGCACTCAAAGAAGACAAGGTAGACCAATAACTTAGATAAAACAGAGGCAGAATGAGAGGGTCATACTAGGGAAACATACACATTCACAGAAATACCAAACACTCAGTAGTGTAATAAAGGATTATGCCTTTCAGTGCATAGCTTTAGACAAAGATGCAGATTCTCCTTTGGATACACAGAAACCAATCATAGTATAGTAGACTAGTGGTTTTAACAGAACAGGCTAAGAGTACACACATACATATGCAGGAGTAATAGGTAAGCATGAATGCGAATGATTACCTCTAGGTTGTGAGATGGAATGCAAACAAGAGAGAAAAAATGTAAGAATCGGTAGCAAGCAATAATCCTCCAAAGAAAACAAGTGAACAAAGAGAGAGGGATGCCAGGAAAGCTATGCAGGTTTCTTTTGCTAAGTGTATCAGTGTATTTCTGGATTTTTTAGTATCCACAACCTTGTCCTTCAGTCGAGGAGAAGCAGAGTTTATATAGGCCTAGTCTAGGGTCTTTAACAATTCAAATTTTGATGTCAAAAGGTAAAATTATAAAGAATGAAAGGAAAGATTATGCTATTAATCCGAGGAAATCAATTTCCCATGATCAAAGCCTGTTAGAAAATCAGAAGGGTAGGGAAAAGTATTCTTTCCAAGTTTTAAAGATACCCTTAGGTGGACTTGCCAAGAATAAACTAATCAAGCCCCTAGTTTTAGGTAAACTCAATCCTAAACTAAATAGGATTTTCCCCCTTTTCAAACTTAACACAGTCCAGGTTTAAGATTAATCTGTTCACAAGTTTAAACATTGAAAACAATTTACCAGATTTCAAAAGATATTATAACAACAACCAATTATAGATTTCAATCAAAAGATTCAACCAAATCACTTTCAAAAACCTAAAACATGCCAAATCAGATTATCCATTTCAAATTCAGGCATACAAATGCGTAGGATCAAGCATTCTGTAAGGTAAAGGCTAGGCACACTGTGACAGGCAAAAGCAAGAAACGATTCCAATTAAACGAGGGTTTCCAGCTTAACCATCACAGAAATAATATAATGCTAATTGTGGTTATATCAAACTCAGTATCAGCGTCTAAATTGACATTATGAGCAGAAACTATCATTTATTCTTAACCCTAATTGATTCGAGAAATCAAAACAAAGCATGATAAAATATTGAATAAACTAGGTGAGTCTAGGTCTAAAGTCACGTAGGCACAATTAAAACAGGGAACAAATAGGGAAGGTGAAGAGAGGTACCAGTTAGGGTTTGAATCGGGTCGGGTCGAGTCGACCAGCTTCGAATTAGGGTTACAAGGAAGAAGGCTCACCCTTTCTAAATTTTTATGTCACTCAAAACAAGCGGACCCCCGCCGGAGGTGTTTCCCGGCGGTGGCGATTTAATCGACATAGGGTTGGTCTCTTCTTCGTCCAAACCCCATTGAAAGTAGATGGATTAAGTTGCGGACGATGAGAGGAACCCAAAAATGGCAGTTTCCCCAATTTCACCTGCTGGTTTGGCCAGAAAAGCCATTGACAGCGATGGCGTTGAAGTCGCCAAAGAGAGAGAGAGAGGAGAGTGAAAATCGGAGCAGTGGGGTTATGGGGAAAGTCGCGTGGGTTTTGGGGTTGTATGGGGTAGATTAGGAAATATTGTTTTTCAACCATTGGATCAGATCAATGGAGGGTTAGGATTTGGCCACATGGGCGCCTAAGTGGCAAAGGTATGCTGATGTGTATGCATTGTGTGTATATACGTGTATATGTGTGTGTGTGTGTGTGTATATATATATATATATATATGCATAGATAGTGTATAAATAGGTATGAAATAAGTATAAAATGGTATAAAAATTATAAGAAAATTAGGAAATTAATTTAAAAGGTTAGGAAGGCCAAAATGCATAAAAATTTATAATTTTGATAATTTTGTCAAAAAATAGAAGCAATCGCAGAAAATTATAAAGAAATAGCTATAGTTTGAGACGACACTTTGAAAATGGTCATAATTGTTAGACTATCACGAGGGTATAATTTGAAAAGAATAGACGAGGTAGGACTGGGTATACAATCGTGTGTAAAATTCAGGGACTATTGATTTTGAAAATATGAGGGAAAAATTGGGTGTCAAGAGTTGTCATTCCAGCAAAGAAATATCCTTTCAGGTATGGCAATGCCCATTATACACGGTTTGCGTATAGCAATTTGATATGCTTATCTGATTCAAGGCCAAATTCAGAAATTAATTTATCCCATCCACACTTAAATTCTTCTACGCTACTAAGTTCATAAAGCCTGTGGAATTTTGATTTAAATTGTAGATAGCTTGAACCAAGAACAAAAGAAAACCAAGTAGAGAACTTGGACATAATATGCCATATACAAAAGGCATGCTTTGTAAGAGGCTATTTATGAGCAATAGCTTCTGCTAGACCAAGATCCTGATCAGTTAGAATGGTTTGTGGATGTTTCCCATTCATAAGCCGTAATAAGCTCTGCAAAATAAATAAACATCAGCAGTAAAATAAGAAAATATAAAAAATAAAGATCTTTGAGAATAAAATGATATTGACCTTCCATGCCCAAGAAAATGAAGATGCCTTCTCATTTCGTAACAGGACACAACCAAAGAAAATGGTATTTCCATGATTGTTCACACCAACCCAAACTCCTAGCGGCATCTCATAACGATTCAATCGATAAGTGGTATTGAAAACAACTACATCTCCAAAAAGTTCATAAGCACGAATGGAGTCCCCAAATGCCCAAATGATATTTTCAGCCTTCGACAAGCGTCAACTGTGAAATCATATTAGAAATCAACATCTTCATCTTTCAAACTCTTGCATATTTTCAATAGCTCCAAAGCATCATATTCAATATTGGTAGAACTTTCTGATTGAAGAAAGTTCCTAAAATCTTTTTCTGTGAAAGTCAATTGACCAACATCGACACCCTTTTCTAACTCAAGCACTATTCAGATAAAACATATTGAACATCCTGCTTTTGCAAGAAGTGAAATCCTCTTTTGATCAATAAATTCAAGATTTCGATAAGCAGGAAGATATTTAACTTCCTTATCATTCAATAGTTCATGATTGTGGACATTGTCAAAATACACCACTTTTCAATGAGTGATGCCATCAATTATTTCTTTAGCAACAACCATCTTAGCATTACAATTATATCGAGAAGATTTTCGATCTTGTTGTCGCTCTTTTTCGACAACCTTCTGAGGACGAGGACTGCCGGCTCGATGACAAACATAATCCCTCCTATAAATTTCCATATGATGTTCTGCACTTCCAAAGTTGCGGTCTCGTCTAATTGAGAAACTAATACCCTTTGCATAGCAATTATAAATCTCATCATCGCTATTAAAAAAAAATTCCTTATGCAAATCAGTATTACCTATGTCAAAATCTTCTTGTCTAAGTTCTTCATTGTCTCTTTCACTAGTTCCTCCAACTATATCTCCATGAATATAGCATTCATTATCACCACAAGGACAGTGGGTTCTTGAAACATCTAGCCTAGAATCAAAGGAAACCTGTAATTTTAAAACTACAAAAAAAAATCTTGTCAATAATTTTACAAAGTTTAGTACATAAAAGAATCATACTCTGTTGACAAAATTTTATATAATGAATTTTAACTGAAGAGACATTAGAACACTAAACTCTTACCTTCATTGCAGTATTTTCACCTGAATTGAAAAGTAATTGAAAAGAAAAGCATTTAGATTTTGAGAATCATGGTTGGAGATGAAAAATAAGCGCTGCCTCTAAAGAATTATTTCCGCCAAAACAATGGTAGAGAGGGAAAAGTGAACTTAAGGGAACTTTAATGAAGGGACAAAAATGCCCTTAAACTTTAAGGAGGTGGTGCATACAATGCTAATATACTACAACCTTGTAGTATGTTAGCAAGACCCATATATATATATACACACACACACACACAAACAACCCATTATTTAAATTAAACGTACAATATACACAATAATGTAATTCCAACACCTCTCCCCTCAAGTTGGAGGGTGGTGACACTACTTGCGCAAATGTTGATAATGGACTGCACCATGAAGTATCTTCGTGAAAATATCAGCTATCTGGGTAGCACCGGAGGTATGCAACAAGTCAATCAAGCCTTCAATAAACTTGGCACGAACAAAACGGCAATCCAACTCTATATGCTTTGTCCTTTGGTGAAAAACAGGATTGCGGGAAATGTGCAAAGCTACATGATTGTCACATAAAAATGGGATAGAATTAGAAACATGAACACTAAAATCAGATAATAAATGAATCAGCCAAGTAATTTCAGCAGTTGCTTTGCTCATGGCCCTGTACTCGGCTTCAGCAGAAAAAAGGAGAGACTTCCAAGTAATAAGATAGCCATCACGTAGAACACAAAAACCAATGATTGAACATCTAGTATCTGGGCAGGCAACTCAATCACTATCACTGAAAACACATAATGAAAAAGGACCAACATCAGAAGTGCCCTTGAGATATCTGAGGAGTAGAGCAGCTTGCATGTGAGAGATGCAGGGCTTTGCATAAACTAACTGAGATGCTGCATAGCAAATGCCAAGTCTGGCCTAGTATGTGTGGGGAAATTCAACTTCCCTACCAAATTCCTGTATCTATCAGGCTTAGGCAGTAAAGGATCTCGATCATTTCTCAGCTTAGAATGCAGTTCAAGAGTACTAACCAAAAGAAAACAATCAATGTTATGACATTCAGTGAGAAAAACGGCGATAAACTCCTTCTGATGAAGGCGTACTCCAGAATCAATATATAAAACCGCGGCCCCCAGAAAATAATGAAGAGTCCCAAGGTCTTTGGTCTTGAACTCATTGTGAAGATAAGACTTGAGACCAAGAATTTCATATTTGTTAGTCCTTGTACGTACAATATCATCCACATACACAACAAGTATGACCATGAACTGACCTAACCCTTGGTGAAAACAGAGTAGTCATTTAAAGAATGAATATATACTCTAGCATGTAGGGTCTTTCAACTTATCATATCACTTTATGGATGCTTGTCTCAGTTTATAAAAGGACATGTTCAACTTGCAAACTAGTGGAGCAGAGGAAGAATATTGGACATACAAACCAGGAGGCAGTTTTATATAGACCTCCTCATATAAATCACCTTGTAAAAAATCATTGTTGACATCAAGTTGATACAAAGGAAAATTCTTTCTTAATCGTACCAGCAAGCAGAACCTTAACTGTAGAAAGCTTTACTACATCGGAAAAAGTTTCATGAAAATCAACTCCTTTAACTTGAGTGTCTCCCCTAACTACTAATCAAGCCTTATACTTTTCCAAGCTCTTATTTGCATTATACTTTACTTTATTAACCCATTTGCAACCAATAGGCTTCTTGCCTTTAGGCGACTCAACTATTTCCCAAGTCCCATTAGCCTCCAAGGCCTCAAACTCATTTCTCATAGCTTGCTGCCATTCTGGGACTGCATCAGCTTGAGAATAGGTGTGAGGTTCATAAACAAGAGGACATGTACACTACAGAGGCAGAAGGAGCTATATTAGGGAGTTTGCGTGCATAGCCTTAAAGATAACCAGGTACAAGATGGGTCCTGGAAGATTTTCCTAGCACAAAAAAGGATGATGCTACTGGGTGATTAGTAGTCTGTATAGGGACAGGGGAAATATCAGGGGAAGAAATAGGATCAGGATAGAGTGGAGGTTCAGGTGAAGCAGAGGAAGAAGCATGAGGTGAGGCAATTAGAGGAGTAGTGGAATCAGGGAATAAATAAGAAAATAGTGTATGAACCAAAGAAGAAGTAACTTGATCAGTCTTAAGGAAAGGATAAACATGCAAATGAAAAATGACAACCATTGAAACAAAACAACTTTTTGTGTTAAGGTTGTAAAGTTTGTACCTCTTCTTAGCAAGGGATATCCTACAAAAATACAGGGGACAGAGTTAGGCTGAAACTTATTCCTTTGACGTTTAGGAATGGTGGAATAACACAAATACTCAAAGGCCTTAAGGAAACTATAATCTGGTGGTTTACTATAAAGAAGCTCAAAAGGACTTTTGTTGTGCAATAAAATGGAAGGGAATCTGTTAGATGAGGAATTTAGTAGTGAGAATACAATCCCACTAGAATCTAAAATGGAGATGAGACTGAAATAACAGCGCCCTAGCAATTTCAATGAGGTGTCTGTGCTTCCTCTCCACCACTCCATTTTATTGTTGAGAGGAGCAAGTGGTTTGATGCAATTCCTTTTTCAGAAAAATACTTGATCCTATTAGTACTAGACCCAAGTTCTAAGGCATTAATTTTGGTATGAAGTTGAGCTTCTACTATAACAATAAAAGTCTTAAGCAAGTCAAAAGCATTACTCTTAGCACCTAAAAGGTGTGTCCAAGTTACTCTTGTATAGTCATCCACAATTATAATGAAGTATTTAAAAATATTATAAGTAGGGGAATGATAAAGACCCATGTATCAATATGTATGAGTTGAAAAGGCTTTGTATATTTAATGGAACTGTCTTAAAATAGTAGTCTAGTTTGTCTTGCCAAAGGGCAAATGAAAAAGTGAAAAGATTATTTACTTGAAAGTGAAGAGTGAATGCTAGGTATGTGTCTCATCTTTGAAAAAGGAACATGCTCAAGTCTATAATGCCATGCAACATCCATTTTATTTATAGTAACAACATGATCGTATTTAGAATGGGGATAGGGGAAGTCAAGAAGAACACTAGAAGCAATAGTATGTAAAAGGCATAGTAGGAGAAAGAGGTAAAGTAGAAGTTGTACGAAAGTGGATCGCTTGTAGAGTCCATGTTCCAGCTTACTTAGCACCACTAGTATCCACAGAGAAGGGCCCTGGAAAGTACAAGAAGTGTTCGTAAACTGAATAGAGAAATTATGTTGATGCAGTAGTTTATGGACAAAAATAAGATTGTAATGAAAGCTAGGAACAAACAACACATTGTGAAGAACCAAATTAGGTAACAGAATTACAAACCAACATTAGTAACTTTAACCCTCTACCCATTTGGAAGAAAGACTTAACATGGAACTGGAAGAGTTTGAAGGTTGAAAAGTAGGTCTTCATTAAAAGTCATATGACCTGAAGCCCCAGAGTATAATCCATATTGTATTGTCTACCTTAAAAGCTAGACAAGTCCTGACTACAAAACTATCAGGTAAGAACTTACCAACAAAGTTGGACTCTACTCCAACATGAGCAGCTGCCATGCGAGGTGAATCTGAGCCATTTGATACATTAGATTGTTGCAACAACATCAACAACTGAGAGTATTGAGTTTGTGTCAACCCAGGTATCATAGAAGGTTGACCATGCTCATGAGAGAAATAAGAAGCTCCAGGAGTAGCTAACCGATCAGAAGAATGAGATGACTCTACTTCAGCATGAGCAGCTTCCCTGCGAGGTGCATTCTAGGTGGTCTAAGAGGAGGATCACCACCATTACCATCACATACATAACCACCTTTAGCAATCAACTTTTTTCACCTATCGATTGTATGACTAGATTTCTTAAAATACTTGCATGCTTGGAATACTGAAAGTTAGGTTCTCTTGGAGGCCAGGAATTCTCAAAATTCACTCTTGGAAAGAAAGCAGGTACAGGAACCCCAGTAACATTGAAAGAAGCAAAATTGGGTGAGAATTGAGCAAAGACATATACTTGTTTCTGTTTTCATCAGTGAGAAGAAGACTGTATGCAATGCTAACACTATGGAGTGGCTTCATCATAAGAATGTTGATCTTGACTTAAAGATAAGTATCATTCAGGCCCATTAGGAACTCGTACAGTTTCTGCTCATCTTCAACCTTCTGATAAGAACATTTAGCCCCATCTGTGCAAGTGGTGAGAGTATTCAAAGAGATGAAACTGATCTCATCCCACAGTTATTTGATCTTGTTGAAGTAAGAGGCATGTCAAGGGATCCTTGAGTAATGTGAGCCAGCTCTTTCTTCAACTCAAACATCCTAGCACCATCTTCCTGACCATACCATTCCTTAATTCCCTCAATTTCACTTTTCCTTCTCCCATCCTCAACCACCTCATATCTCGTTGTATGTTGCTCTATCTCGATGTTTCTCAACTACCAACCACATCGTATCTCGATGTATCTCAACTAACAACCACCTCGTATCTCGCTATATCTCAACACCAACCACCTCGTATCTCGCTGTATCTCAACTGCCAACTACCTCGTATCTCGCCATATCATAATTACCAAACACCTCGTATATCGTTGTATCTCGCTCTATCTCGATGTTTCTCAACAACCAACCACCTCATATCTCGATGTATCTTGGTGTATCTCAACTACCAACCACCTCGTAATCTCGTTGTATCTCAACTACCAACCACCTCGTATCTCTCTGTATCTCAACTACCAACCACCTCATATCTCGCTGAATCTCAACTACCAACCAACACGTATCTCGTTGTATCTCAACTACCAACCACCTTGTATTTCGTTGTATCTCAACTAGTAGGCACCTTGTATCTCGTTGTATATGCACTATTTTGCACCGTATCTAACTATTTATAAACTGTATCTAGCTGTTTCTAGACTGTTTCAACATTATTTCATCCTGTTTGTGCGTTGTTTCTTTATTTTTAAACTATTTTACCTTTTTTTGCATTGTTTCACACTATTTTTAACATCTTGCTTAAGACTATTTCTCTAGCTGTTTTAGCGCCGTTTTAGACTATTTCAGAGTTGTTTCATTCTGTTTCAGCGTCGTTTCATACTATTTCAACAACTGTTTCAGATCGTTTCAACGATGTTTTAGTGAAACGGAGGCGAAGTAGCATCAAAACAAACTCCACTTACTAAAATCTATTCTTTTATTATCAATATTGCTCTTTTTAGTATCTAAATTATAAAATCACATCAATACACACACGCCCTTTTACAAAGAGACAAAAGCATATAGATCATACAGAGACAAAAGCATGCGGTGAACTGGGTCGTGGTTTTTTCGATGAGGACACAAGCGATGGCAATGAGCAGAACGATAGGTGGATAAACAAAGTTAGTTCTTGCTTTAACACCACGCATAGCTCTAGCAGCACAATCATAAGTACAAGCAACTTATCCAGCTGCATCAAAAGTACCAAGCCACCTCTTTTCTTTGACTGAGGGTCTCTTATCTCCTCCGTATAACGACCCCAAAGACGGCGGCGAAAGCCACGGTACCTCACCGTGCAACCGGCAAGGTGAACCGGGTCGTTGTTTATCCCCGGAAATGAGTTTCGCTGGTCAATATCTGGTGGTGAAGTCATGTAACACCATTACTTGTTTTTTTTTTCACTTTCACTGCTATCGCCGGTGGTTATTGATACCGCTGTTGTTATGCCCTTTTCTTAACTCCCCTATACCGATCTCCTCGGTCCCGATTTCATCTCCCTCACCGATTATGTACTGATCTGATGGACCCCTTTCTGTTTCTGATATGTTTCGTAGCCTGTGTTATTAGATTTGGGGTGGGGGTGATGGCACTGCGGTGGTGGGGGTGGGGGTGATTGCGGCATTCGGGGGAGCTATATCTCAGCTATGGGAGGAAGAGTTAGTAAAGTGTGAGATGTTGTAATTTGGGGAAATGTAAGTGAAATGTCTTGGCTATTCTGAAGTGAGTTAGGAAAAATAATGTTATGTCTTGTTTTGAAAAATATTATTATTATTTTTGTAATATAGAGGTGTAGGTTTGTATATATGTGTAAAAAGTTCTTCTGTAATTCTCCTTGGTAAATATCCCCTAAACAGCTTATTTATTGCCACGTCGTGAGTTTTGTTTCAATTAAAACAACTTGGCGTTTTAAAGTGCCAAGCTATAGGTGAATATCAAAGTGGCTCCTTAATCGTTTGAGAATGGCCATGTGTTGAGTAATGATTAAAAAATTCACAACTCAGTGTTTTAAAAGTGCCCAGCTACAATAGAAAATAATTTTTTTTGTTTCCCATCTGGTGTTCGGTATCCTTATTGGAGCTCCGAATAGTACGGATTCGCGCCGCGTAGGGCCCCATTCGAGGGGAAGCATTTCCTACCAAGGATTTTTTCATATCAGGGATCGAACCCAAGACCTCTAGTTAAGGAAGGAGTAGTCTCATCCACTGCACCACATCACTTGGTGGTAAAAAAGAACAATTTAACCCATGATTGCTTTTTTTTTTTTTTTTTTTTTTAAGTCAGAAGCTATAGTGTGATAAATTGATACTATGAGCCTGTTTGGGTGGGCTTAAAAGTGACTTATAAGCTTATAAGTCCATTAATATATGTTTGGTAACTTAATTTTTTTTAGACTTTTAAGTCATAAGTGACTTAAAAGTCACTTTTTGAGCAGTTAGGAAATCCTAACTTCTCAAAAAGTGGCTTTTAAGTCACTTTTTGACTTAAAAGCCACTTAAAAAAAGCCACTTAAAAGCCCACCCAAACAGGCTCTATATACGAGGACTAGAGATTCCTAGTTGGATGTATCCATTAAATAATTAAAAGATATAGAGTTTCAACTATTCCTACCTTTCTACTGCTATTCATTAATACTCCCCCATTTCAAAATAGTTGTTATAGTTCGGATTTCGAGAGTCAAACGAGTTTAACTTTGACCGTAATATTTTCATATATTTTTTAAATTTTTTAAATTATTAATTATTGTGACGTATGTACTTTTTATGTAGTTTCTAAATATATAAACATCGTTACAAAAAATTTAAAGATTATATGTTTAAATTCACGGTCAAAATGAACTCGTTTGACTCTCGAAATCCGAACTATGACAACCATTTTGGAACGGATAGAGTACTTTTTATCATGCAATCTCACCTTACCGGCTTCTCATATGCTGGGCAGCATTTGTGTGCTCTTGATGATGCTTCTTATTTGCTTCGATTTAAGCAAGGCGTCATAGTTAATACAAATTATGATCACTGTAGTAGCGAGTCGCGAGCCAAGACTTTATCCTGGAATATTACAGTAGATTGTTGCAAATGGGATGGTATTACTTGTGACAAATTTACGGGTCATATGATGGACCTCGATCTTTCTTGCATCTTTCTTGGAGGAAACCATCAACGGTACAACAATAGCCTTGCAAAACTTGCTCATCTCCAAAGACTCAACCTCGCCTTCTACTGGTTGTACCTGAGAGTTGAGTGCTAGCTTTAGTTTTTTGTTTGAATATTTTTTACTCTGTCGAAAGCGAAACGAGTTAACCTTCGTTCCTCCATCCTTGGACACCAACCCGCCTTTTACATCCTATTTTAGCTTCCATAATTTTATTTGATTCTTTTAAAGTTTGAAAAAAAATGTAGTGAAATCATTTATTTGCTCAAGATTCAGTTAATATTTTTTATCAACTCTAAATTGCATACTATCCCTATTTTCCCCTTTTTCTCGTCAAAATTTTGTTTTTGTTGCTTGCTTTTGGCTAATATAGATGTTAGCAGTTTTTTTTTTTTTTTTTGGGTGCGTCGCTCGTATCACCGCAGAAGGAGAAAAATTATCTAAACTTTTTAATGTAATTCAAGTCTGCTTATCATAGAGGTAGTCTCATTGTTGTAATTTGATTATTTTTACTATTAGAGTTGCACGCCATCGTATTAGGTGTTAGAGCCGTCAACATGGGCTTGGCCCGCTAGGCTGGTCCAACCTGACTCATAATTTAATAGAGTTGGACTAAAAAAATTTTAACCCATGAAAGACCAAGGCTTTTTAGCCCAGCCCACACAAGCCCACAGTCCGTGAGGCTTGAGCGAGGCTGGGCTGGGCCGGACCGTGGGCTTAATTGAATAAAATAATTTAAATATTTAATTAAGGACCAGTCTAAAAATAATTAAAACGGAGCTTCTATTTTTCAATATTATTTTTTGCAATTTTAAGTAATTATATTTTGACAAATATTTTATTATTGGTATCTTCTTATGTTTTAGTTTTGATGTTATTTGGAATGTGGGTTCATGAAGAATACCAATTTACCAAATGTGTGTGGTGACTAATCAAAGTTTGTAACTTTTTCTGATTATATTGTGTTAGCAATAGTTGTAATATCTGAAATTGCTCCAGAAATTTTTGAAATTAAGATTCTCTTTAAACTAATGATAATTAAAATGAATTAAGTTCACATTATACTTTTTTACACCAAAATTTGTACTGTATTTTTGCTTGTTTACATTATCTCCTAGACGAAATATATGGACGTTTTCGCTGATAAATATACATAGATATAGAAAGTTCCGCCGAAGCTTACGGGTGCCACGGCACCTGGTCCGTTCAACATAAATCCGCCCCAGTGTATATGTAAGATTATTTCCTCGTGTACAATATTCAGTAAAAGATGGTGTATATTTCAAAAAAATTATTACAATCCCAAATCACAGGAGTTATTGAATTAATTATACTAGTCTTGTGTACGCGTGATATTAAATAATTTAAATATATGTAATAAGTTTGCAAGTGTAGAAATATATTTGAAAATATACTGAATTTCACAGATAATATAAATAGAAACGGATAAGTTAAAGCATAAATGAGCTTAACATTCCTCAATAAATATGTGTCAATTTCATACATGGTTCAGTCTCAAAGCATTTCCCAAGTCTGCCTCTTATCCTCCTAAATTCACCTATCTTCCATAGCTCAAAACATTAACCAACAGCCTCAATTTGTCGGGATAATAACATAATATCTATTACATCATGACATCTGCTACATAATACTATCTCATCTTGCCTTCTTGACCTTCTTTATGCTCATATAGTATAGTTATACATCAGCATACAATTTGTTCCAACTACATAAGTGAAACTACCATAAGCGATATTTGGATTTACGCACAGACAGCAATAGTTATAAGCGTAAGATCAGCCCATAACATCATCATTTATCTATACGCCAAATATACCACATTAAAAAGGAATTTCTATTATTTATATCACCAACAATAAAAATTCTTGAATACATAAGCCAATGGAAATTATTTTAGAAAAAAAAAATGAAAGAATTTTCAATAGGGTTAATGATCTTCATTGGCTGACAGGATATTGAAGATGATGTTGTGTTAAAGCAAACTCTTCTTGGTAACCAAAACAACAATCTAATCTGATAGTGTTGAGAGAGGTTTGAAAATGATCATCTTCACTGTATTTAGTGTATTCCCTACAACAACTACTTGAACAGTAAAGTGTTATAACAAGGAAACAAAATTATGCTCCCCTATGCGAGATACTGGCGGCAAGCAAAAGGTCGACCATTTTGCAAAAATGTGATCTACGTTATTAGCTTGTGTAGCTCAAACACTTGTACTTGCGAATATCCTTTGCTAGCTAAAAATAGTAAGTGCAAGTTAAGACATTACATACAAAAGGGGAAATATTACTTAAAGAGAAGAAAAAATAAATCGGTCGAAATAAAGTATTTTGCCAACAAATCTGCTACAACGAATGGTTCTCTTAACTGAAGAGTCAATGCTTGGATATGCAGGGAATAAGAATATCAACATTTAGTATCGTAGTTAGTGAGAGAAGCTCTGCCTTCTCTCTAAAACTCAACTTTTTCATCCTTCATGGAGATAGATCAAGAGTCAAAAATTGACATGGAACCTCCTCCAAAACCTCCAGATATAATTTCATCTCAAATCACTAAAGCCACTTTCTAAGAAAAATTAATTTCAACAGTTCCTCTAAATTCTCAAAATTCCACGCCTATGTTCGAAAATACTTCAATTATTAATGAACCACAATCAAATCATCTAGATTATGAAAATGTCATCCCTCTCTCAAATTTGGAAATGGAAAGACTCTACCAACCTTGGAGGTTTTCAGTTACTATTAAAATTTTTGGTAAACGTATTAGTCATTAATACTTGAAAACCAAATTGATCCAACTATGGAAACCAACGGAAGTTTTTTCATTGATAGATTTGGGAGTTGATTACTACATTGTCAAATTTCTAAAGGAGGAAAACCTAATTAAGGCATTGCAATTTGGGCCTTGGTTTATCAATGGTTTTTTCTTATCCGTCAAGCGATGGGAACCAAATTTTGTTGCATCAATGGCAAGGATCACGTACTCTGCAATTTGGCTTCGATTACCTGAACGACCTAATGAATTCTATGACGTGCAAATCCTCACAAAAATTGGTACAAAGATAGGCAAACTTTTAAAGGTGGATACTTGCACCTCATCTACTCTTAGAGGCAGATATGCACGTCTATGTGTAGAAGTTCCTTTGGACACTCCGGTGAAGACTTCCATTCAAATTGGAGAACACAAACAAGCAATCATTTATGAAGGAGACAATATTCTATGTCAACTATGTGGGAGATTGGGTCACAGAAACTCAATGTGCACTTATGAGAAGGGTAAAGCGGCTGCTTCTCCTTCATCAATTAAGGATGCAAACTTAATTACTCCTAGTTCCACTTTAGTTCCTGATTCAGACATAAATGAAGCATGGAAAACAGTTAAGTTTCCTAGAAGGAAAAATCGCTCCAATCCAGGTATGTCTGACTCTCTATGGATCAAGCAAAATTTATTGCGCCGGCTCCATTTAATGCCAAAATCTTTGATGCCAAAGTGGCAAATATCTCACTACTCAGAATTTCATTTACAAAACTAAGAATTCGATCATTAAGCAGGACAAAATTAAATCGTTACAACCTAAGGAAAATAATAACTATTTTAATATTTTAAATAATGAATTAGATATTTGTGAGCCTTTAATAAATAATGCTAAATTACCCCATGCAACCAATGAGAATTCGACTGTACCAAGTGTCACTTGCCCTACTTCCCTCCCAAATGATTCTCAATCATTACATAACTTCACTGAAAATAAGGAAAGAAATCATTCTTCTAATCGCATACAACTCCCTGACCAATCCTCTATCTCCCTCGCTGCTCCACTGGCCTTTTCACCCAATCCCTCTCCTCTTCCTAATGATGAACATTCCAAATGTCCACTATCTAAAACCCTACCAATCTCTCTGCATGCATTCACTCCATCACCCACGCCCAGCCACCCTAATACTATGGACATAGATAAATCCACCTATAAACTAACTTCTAATTCCATTTCACAAGACACAAAAGCCTCTCCATATACCCTTCTTAATGATGCCAAGAATTCCTTTAAATCATCAAAGGAGAACAATAAGGCTCCAAGGAACTCAGTATCGACTACTCCTCCGAACACCTCAAGTATTACGAATGGATCCTCATCCACCACCTCAAGCACCAAACAACCCTCCTCCCCAAAACAATCCACTTCTTCCTCCTCTCCTCTTCTCCATGCCTCAACAGGAGAATGTACTTCCAACTTCTTGGCTCGAACACTCAATGAGAGGGAGAGCTCTCATGTTCCACTTTAACTTCAACAATCAACCAGTGGTAGTAGCGATCCAAAACTCTCAGTTCTTAGCACGTCCTTTTACGGAGGCAATGACAATGGCTGCTCAAAGTTACATGAACTTTCACATGGCAAACAATGCATTGAATCCTCTAGGGCCTCAGAATCCTCTAGACCCTTATGCGCAACACTTGATGAATCTTCCTTATTATCATCCGATGGAGGAAAACCCTCAACCTCCAATATTCTATCAGTGGCCACCTCAGGTCAACATGGAGCAGATGCCACCCCAACATTTTCATCCACATCAAGAGGAAATGAATATTCCACCTCAGGAGCAACCTCCAATGAACATGCAAGATCACAACAATCTAGAACCAGCAGAGGAGGTCCTACTACAAGAACAAAATCAAAACGAGGTGCTAATGGACCATCAGGTCATATTCTCAAGCCTGCGAGAGATAACAATCATGTTATTCAAAGAAATAGTCCAAAAAAACTTGTCTTCTTTACTGTCCACTATCTCTCACAAAATGCTCAATGGACTTGAGGTTCCCTACGAACCAAAGAGTGGCCAAGTATGCAATAATATGGAACCTTACTCTAAGGGCCAATGTGAACCCTCAGGGGATGAACCACGAGATTCTACCCCGCTAATTACTTTATGATCTGGAATGTTAGGGGAGCTAACAATGCTGATTTTAGGCGTAATTTTCGGTCTTCTCTTGATCGTCATCATCCTTGTTTGGTCGTTCTCTTGGAAACTCACATGAATGATCACACTAGTCTTAGGGATGCTTTCAATTTTACTGGGATGATTCAAAGTCCCACTGGTGCTAGGTCTGGAGGAATTGTTATTTTATGGCACTCTAACTTAATTTCTGTTGAGGATGTTCGTATGAGTGACCAGGAAATCCATGCCATGGTGAAGGTATTTTCTTTATCCCAACCTTTTTTATTTTCTGCCATCTATGCAAGTAATTCATTTTTGGATCGTTTAATTTTATGGAATAATATCATGAGCCTATATGATTTGTATAAAACTCCTTGGCTAATGGGAGGAGATTTTAACGAGATAATGAGTTCTGATGATAAGTGGGGTGGTAGAAGCCTTAGACCTAGTCGCGCTAATGCCTTTAGAAATTGTATGAACTCTTGCCACCTTCAAGACCTAGGTTTTAAGGGTAGCAAATATACCTGGACTAACAAACAAAAACATGGTAGAATTATTCTGGAAAGATTGGACAGATGCTTTGCTAATGATGCATTAATTCAACTATTTCCGGATATTTTAGTTACTCACTTACCTCGTACCCACTCTGATCATACTCCTCTCTTAATTCAATTACACAAACATAAGATTAGCACTAGCCAAAAACCTTTTCGTTTTGAGAAAATATGGTGTAATCATCTTGATCTTATTAATGTAGTTGCGAATGCCTGGGATCATCATAATGATTTCCACAACTGCACCAAAATTTTCCAGGATAAAGTTACTACATAGAATCTAGAATATTTTGGCAATATCTTTCAAAAGAAAAAGAATATTCTAGCCCAACTAAATGGGATCCAAAAATCTGCTCAATATCTTACTAGTTGTTTCCTCCAAAACTTGGAATCCTATCTTCAGTTTCAATTTAACAATATTCTGAGAGATGAAGAGGATTTCTGGAAAATGAAATCTAGAATAAATTGGCTGGACGAGGGTGATGCTAATACGAAATTCTTTCATATCTCTACCCTCAACCGTCGTAGAACCAATAGAATTGCTTTCATCAAGGATGATAATGATACTATGTTTTTCAATCAAAATGACATTGAAATGCATATTCAGGATTATTTTCAAAATCTCTTTAAAACTGATGAAACTTTTTCCTATCGTATTCATGGAAATTCTAATTCTGGTTCCTTCACTTCAAAAGACCTCGATAGGCTTAATGCCCCTATCACTAACTTGGAAATATATTCTACGCTTAAGTCTTTTAAACCTTTCAAAGCCCCAGGCCCGGATGGTCTCCAACCTTTCTTTTTTACAAAATATTGGCACATCGTAGGCCCCTCTTTCCTGAGACAATGCCACGATATCTTTAATTCAGGCACTATGCCTCCTTATTTAAATGAAACTTACCTTTGTCTCATTCCAAAATTTGTCAATGCTAATAGCATTAAAAATTTTAGACCTATAGGCTTATGCAACACTATTTACAAAACCATCACTAAAATTGTTGCTAACCGAATTAAGCCTTTTCTAAATTCTATCATTAGTCCTTGTCAAAGTAGCTTCCTCAAGAATAGACGAACCTCAGATAGTGCCCTTATCATTCAAGAGGTTGTCAAAGCTTTCAAACACAAGAAAGGAAAAGTAGCCAACATGATTCTTAAAATTGATCTTGAGAAAGCTTTTGATCGTCTTGAATGGAGCTTCATCCTCAAAACTTTGGAATTTTTTCAGTTTCCTAGAAACATTATTAAGCTTATTATGTCTTGTGTTACATCCTCTTCCATCTTCATCCTTATAAATGGAAAAAAAACAAATTTTTTCCACCCCTCAAGAGGTATTCGTCAAGGTGACCCAATATCCCCCTACATTTTTATTCTTTGCCTTGAAATGCTCACTAGAAATATCAATAGCGAAGTGATAGAAGGAAATTGGGATGCGATTAAGATTTCTAGAAATGGGCTAATTCTTTCCCACCTTTTCTTTGCTGATGACCTCAGTTTCTTCTGCAAAGCTGATAGCAAGAACTGTGATTCTGTCTTCCATACTCTGACCTCCTTTTGTAATCAATCTGGTCAAAAGATAAATTACGCCAAGTCGAGAATTATTTTCTCTAACAATTGTGATCCTACAGTTAGAGAAATCATTTCCTCAAAACTCAACATCAAACTCTCTCCCTCTTTTGGCAAATACTTGGGTTTTCCAATCCTCGACAAAACCCTCAAAGCAAAAGATTTTCAATTTATTGTTGACTCTATGAATAACCGTTTAACAAATTGGAAAACAAAGCTTCTCAACATGGCCGGGAGAACCACTCTTGCAAAAGCAACTCTGAATTCCCTCCCAAATCACATTATGCAACTATACAAACTACCTAAGAAAGTTTGCCACTCTATTGATCGTATTCAAAGAAATTTTATCTGGGGCTCTACCAATGAGAAATCTAGACTCCATCTTTTAAATTGGAATACCATAACCCTTCCAAAATCTAAAGGAGGTTTGGGTATAATCAAGGCAGAATCTAAAAACTTAGCCTTTCTTTCAAGTCTGGCTTGGCGTCTCCTATCCAACCCTAACTCCCTGTGGGCCAAATTGCTCATCGCAAAATATACAACTTTTAACTCTCATACAAACTCCTCGACTACTAAATCCTCCTACAAAGGTACCTGGAAAAACATCATGACAGGCCTCAACCTTTGTAAACCTGCTACCTCTTGGCAAATAGGCAATGGCAAATCAATAAACTTCTGGCATTCTGAATAGATTAAAGATACTCCTATTCGATTCCTGATCCATGGCCCCCTTACAAAAGAAGAAGAGAACTTTTCTATTAGTGACTTAAATCTTAGGGGAAAGTGGAACCTCACCCAAATATCTTTTAACTTCCCTGAAGACATAAGGAGAACTATCTTAAGTTCACATCTACCCACCCTCTCTACTACCAAAGATCAACCTTATTGGAAGCTCTCGAGCAATGGCTTGTTCTCTACAAAATCCATTAGAGCTATTATTGATGGTATCCATATAGGTCCATACAAAGATTTCACTTGGATCTGGGCCCTCAAAACCTTAAATAAAATCAAATATTTTCTCTGGTTATGTTACCATGATAGACTCCCTTCTAAAACCTATCTTCACCATATAGGTATCAATATAAATCCTAAATGTCCCTCTTGCCCTAATGAAGATGAAAGTCTCTCTAATATCTTCTTCTTCTGCAAGCAAGTTAAGGACATATGGTCCAATCTCCACATTAATCCTCATAACTACCTTAACCAAACATCCCACTGGCTAGACTGGATCTACAATTCCCATGTTTCTTTTACTCATCACTACTATTCTTGGTCCACTTTCTTTCCTTTTCTCCTTTGGAATATTTGGACCAATCGTAACAATAATCACCACAACAACTTTTCCAATGAGGTCTCTTTTACCCTAATCCATAAGCGCACCATGGAATATAGTCTCATAACTCAAAAACCCTCTGCCCAACACCTTCCCATCACCTTGAATATAAAATGGCATCCTCCTCCTAGAGGCTTCCTAAAATTAAACATTGATGGAGCTAGTAAAAGGATTAAGGGTGGTACTGGAGGTGTTATTCGCAACTATAAAGGTGATTGGGTGTTAGGGTTTTATAACCATATTTACTCAATCCAATCTGTCCATGTGAAACTCTTGGCTCTTTGGCATGGTCTGAATATTATTAAGGATCATCAGTTCTATCCCATCATAATAGAAACTGATTCCTCTAAAGTTGTTGCTACTCTAAAAGAAACTAACACTAATACTTGTGTTTTACTTTGTGACTGCAGAAAGTTGATGGAAACAATGGAAATGGTGGAGCTTAGACACTGCTTTAGAGAAGGAAACAAGGTGGCTGACCAACTAGTAAAAATGGGACTTGATCATAGCCAGTCTGCTTCTCAAATAGTTTTTGTTGAACCCACTACTACTAATCTTATATCTCTGTATTCAAATGACTCTAAAGGGTGCCTGTACCCTAGACATCTCTCTCTCTAGAAGCATGTAATATTTTGGCCTCTCTTGGCGACTATGATGCACAACTGGTAGTTATGCCTGTTGCTAGCCTCACGTAATATATATAATATATCGTATTTTCACAAAAAAAAAAAAAAAGCTTGGATATGCAAACTCAGTCTAAACATATTTCTACCAACATATCCTATGTTCATAAGTTTTTCTCAATACCATAAAAAAGAAAGAGATAGAAGTCGGGTCTCATCACCATCCCCAACGGGTTAATGCCTCTCCAATTCCTACTTCGGTTTTTCTCAACAATGCTACATGAATGGAGATTATAATGACAAAACGTCTTATACAAAAGAAATTACATGAAACATTCACTTACAGAAATATATTAGTGTACGTGGTAGTAGGGCTGAACAGTCTGAACTTCACACATAAATCTTTATAAAATCACCTTCAACTTTATGGAACAATCCCCGTCCTGTGACGGAAAATAGAACCTATTGCAAGACTCATTATATCACTTGTATATTAGTGTTGTAATTCTATTAGAAAATCTTTAATAAGCCATTAATGTATTAAAAAAAAAAACTAAATTTACACCATCGCCAGGCAATTATCCAAGGGCGGAAAATTAAAGATCACATAAAATTGTGCTAGATAAACATTTTAAGTGTTTGGAAGGTGCCTATTTTATTTTATTGCCGCACGTCAAATTCTATACAAAGTGAAGTCCTAGCCAACTATCCACAAGAGTACCAAGTCATTTGGTTTTCCCTGGAGATAGGAAACCATAACTTGCAAACTCGTATATATTAAACTCCAGGGGCCTCTTTTCTTGGGAAAAATCAAATTAACAACGGGCATGATCAAATTAACACTGCAAACATTTAAAAAATTCTGAAATGTTTTTTAATTTTGAATATAGTGAAATGTTTTTTTAATTTTGAATATAGTGAAAAACACTGGCTCACAGTTAGTTGGATCATTATTACGAAAACAATGCAACCTGTAAATCCTAAACTAAAGTAAATGTTACTTGTACACCAATTTCTAATCTAAGCACAATTGATTGTAATAGAAGGGATCAAGAAGTGAAGGTCATGCCATGTAAGCATAGAACTATAAGCGACGCAAAGTCAGAAAATAATACCAATGTTTTATCGACCTCCTGGATGTTTCCTGCGTTGTAACAAGCATAAAACGAGCAAGGTAAGAAGGAAGGGCATCGAGGGTTGAACACTAAGACAACATGAAATTCTTTCTGAAGAGTAACACAATGTCGGATACACGAATACACGAAAAAAGATAATTACTCTAGTATCCCTCAAGGTTATCTAGCTTCAAAAAAATAATTAAATTCAAATACCACTATAGAGTTATAACATTATTAAAGCAGATTTCTATATTAGAACAACCTTATCCTCACCATCCATCTGAATTAGTTTTCAGCCTGCAAATAGCAAACAATACATGATTAGTTTTTAGAAGAAAGTGGATATGTAACGAAATTTGAAAGATTTAAAATGAACTATAACGAATATAATTTTGTAGGTAATTGTTGTATAAATATTGTCTGTTTTACCTCTCAGTCTTCCAGTTATACAACAATTTAAAAGATGGAGATGATGCAAAAGACATCATCGCAAAAACAACAAATAAAGCTACCACATGGTTTAACATAAGAATTGATGAGATACACTATGTGAATAAAAATAAAAATAAAACAAAAAGTACATATATTCAATACCAAAAAAAAAAAATCATGATTTCTTTGCATCTTTCACAAGAATACTAAACATAATAATCTATATATTATAGCTTCGATTTTTAAAATAAATACTATGGAGTATATGAATTAAAAGATTTGGTAGAAAGTTCAACTGTAATACTATTACTTAAAAGGTATAAAAAAATTAAAGCAACAAGAAAACATCATAACAAAATCATGGGTATACAAATAAACTTGTCGCAATTCATAAAAATAATTACATCGAAAGAAAGTGAAAAACAACAAAAAAATCATGATACAACATCGTAAAAGCAGATAACTTAAAACAAAAAATAGGATTCTTGCCTCCTTGGTGGATGGTGCTATTAGTTCTCACTCCCTTAATTTTCTCGCGACCCTAGAAATAACAGGATTGTCCTTACTATATGACATTGAAAAGAATTTTAATGTAATATTTGTGTAAGTTCTAAGAAAAATTAACTTTAATAGAATAATATGAGTCCTAGTAGGTATCCATTATAATTATGAATATGATCAACGTGGAGACTCTTTTATAGAATTTTTATTTTTAAATAAGGCAAGATTTAGTACCAAAAATTTTAGTTAATTGAAAATAAGTAAATGACAATTTTATCTAAAGTGAATTTTTCTTTTTTAAAGAATAAAAAAGTCGAATGACATTTCACTAAGCCTTAGTACTTTTATAATAGTATAAATAGATAGATGTGCTTACCCTCTCTTAGCACCAGATGCAACTTCACCTTTAACTCTAAATTTAGTGTGGCCTTGTGAAGATTTGGAGGGGCCTTTGGAACAGCGGATATGAAACTAAATCATTGCTTCTTCATCTTTCATCTTTTATATTTCGATAACTCTTGATACTTTCGCTTTCCTTTGGTGAATGACATGTGCAAGTATCGTACACAATTAGTAACTTTCTTATTTTGTAAATGAGATATGCAAGTATTGTACACATTTTTTACGCAACCTTTAATGTCTAATTATCATATATTTTTGTGTTTTGAAAACTTAATCATATATAGACTTTATTCACTGGACTGGTAACACGTAAAATATCTGTTAATATACAAATTCTAGTAGGTGAAAAACTTAGGAGTAAGCAAATATGTAGTCAAGAAAAATTGAAGCACATGAGTTGTACATGTTATACAACACATGAAACAAGTCATCACCACTTTTATGTCTTAATTATTAGGCTTGTTCAGTACGCTGAGAGCTTAAAGCATTCCCATATAAGCAAATTTTGTGGTCATAACGAGTTTAAAGGAGGAAGAAGTCAAGACAAGTTTTTATAATTTTTACAATGGAAAACATGATCGTGCGAAAGCACTCTTGTAGAATTCTAGAGAGATAGAAGGAGAAGATATTTTTCTCATTTCATTCAACTAACTAAGAAGGAGCTACACATGTACATATTTATACACAATGAATTGCTTAACCTCTAAGCTAACTAACTATTAACCTAACTAACTCCCTATCTAACTCTTATGCCACGTGCCACATGTCACACTGGTTGATACAATAATTAACTAACTAACTAGGATATTCAGCTAACTAACCACTATCTTCAAGACTCTCCCTCAAGCTGGATGTATTGATGGTGTATTGAATATATTCAATACCCCAAGCTTGGATAACAATCTTCATGTTGGCTCCTGCTCAAGGCCTTGGTTAAAAAAATCAGCTAATTGATCTTTGGTATTAATATACATTATTTTGATTAACCCCTTTTGCACTTTCTCTCGAATGAAATGACAGTCTATCTCTATATGCTTTGTCCTCTAGTGAAACACAGGGTTCACAGCTATCCGTATAGCTGCTTTACTATCACAATATACTGTTGCTACTACAGACAATTGCACTCTCAATTCTCTCAACAGATTAGTAACCAAAATAACTTCACAAGTCAATGAAGCCAAGCTTCTACATTCAGCCTCAGCAGAGCTTCTTGAAACCGTGTCTTGCTTCTTCGACTTCAATGAGATTAATGCAACTTCAGTAGGTAACCAGTGACTGACCTCCTCGTATTTAGCAGGCTGTCCAATCAGCATCACAAAAACCAGTCAACATCTCTTTTTTCTCTGAGGACATCAACAGACCTAAGCCTGGATCCTTCTTAATGTATCTGATGATCTGGCTATGGTGGCCGGAGAGTATAAAGGGTTGAAGGCTTCCAAGTCTTACAAAGCTTCCAAGGGAGCCCCCGTCCAAGGAACCTCCAAAGGTAACGCTCATCCTCGGTTGGTATCATCAAGTGTTGTACCTTTTTTGCTTTCTTATTCTCATATCTTCCATCGTCGCAGGCGTGAAGAGGAAGAGGGTCACTCCAAAGAAATCCTTCCGCTCGGTGGCTCCTCGCACCGAAGCGGAGATTCCTCCTCAACCCGAGCCGCTGGTTGAGAGGCGTCGAGGATTAATTGACGAATCCGATGACGCAGCTGCTGAGGATTTGGTTCAAAGAGACGTTGATGTTATTGACCTCGAGGATCAAGAACTTGAATCCGAGGTAGCTGCGGCAAAAGCTAAGGGCATGGCTAAAGTCGCGGAGGCTGGCACCGCTGCACTTGAAGAGGGAGCTGGCACCGGGGCGGTTAGGTCGCATTCAGAACCCGCAAGGATTTCATCCTCGGTGGGATCTTATCGAAGACTCGAGGTGCCAATTTCCTCAAATTTGCTAGCTTGTAGCCGAGGGGACCTCTTAAGCCTCACGCCCTTGTTGGGGCCGACCGAGGATAGGATTGTGCAGGAGTTTACTTCTGGCCAGCTATACAGCACTATGGCCTCCAATGCTATAAGGGTAGGTTTCACCATACTTGAACTAAAAAAAAAAAAAACAATTTTATCTTTACCTTCTATTCGTAACTGACCCTGATTCTTTAATCTTTGCTCAGAGTTTCATCCTATCACTGAAGGCCATCGAGGTCGAGTCCTCGAGGACTGAAGAGGTTCGGCGCGTGGCTCGCTTATGGGATCAACAAAAGGAAAAATTCAACGCACAAATAGCTTCGCTGAAGGCTGACCTGTCCAAGTCCCAGTCCGGTCTGCGTGAAGCCGAGCCGAACTCCGAAGCTAAGATCAAAATCCTTGGTGATGATTTCCAGGCTGAGCGCTCGAGGCTGGAGGACGAAGTTGTGAGGCTGGGTGCCGAGCTGTCTCAAACAAAGGCCGAGGCTGTGAATATGGCCAAGAAACATCATGAATAGTTGAAATAGCATCTGCTCCATATCAAGAAGCTGGAGAGTGAAAACTCCAAGCTTTCAGCTAAGGATGCTAAGATTGAAGCCCTTCAAGATGAGATTGCTGACGAAAGAGTAGGGCTGCGCTCAAGGTCAAGAGGGCCGAGCTGGACAAACACTTTACTATCGGGGAAATCTTTCAATAGGGTGAAGGATTCCAATTCTTCAACAGTTGAGTCCTCGGCTTTTTGCTTCCAATGCTCTTGAATACAGGCTGGAATCTTTCCGACTTCTCCTCAGGCGTCCTCCCCGCTGGACCCCGGTTCCTGTCGTTGCTATTGCTTTGGCCCGACCGGGGCGACTCCACTCTTTAATGCAACCGAATAGCACTCCCTTGCTACTCGTTGCTCCCCTTTGATTGATCCAACTCCCCAAGATGTAGGGAATTTAATCACTTGATGTAAGGTGGAGGGGACAGCCCCCATGGAGTGGATCCATGGCCTTCCGAGGATCACATTGTAGGCTAGATCCTCAGGCATGACTTGGAACAGTGTTTCTTTGGTAACCCCCTCGGCGAATGTCTTGAGTGTGATCTCACCCAACTTTTTCTCCGTGGAGTTGTTGAAGCCAGCTAACACTGTTGATTTGGGAACAACTTCCCCCTTCAACCACATTTTCTTAACAGCCCCGTAGCTGATTATATTAACTGAGCTACCGGGGTCGATCAAGACTATTTTGATGTCAGAGTCGTGATTCTCAGCATGATAACTAGAGCGTTGTGATGAGGGAACATCATCCCATCACAGTCATCATCGTCAAACACAATATCTTTGCCCGAGCCTCCAACTCGGGCTTTTTTCTCCATGGTGATGGAGAGCTTGGCAAATTTCTTGGCCGCGGCGAAATTTACGCTATTCACCTCTGACCCTCCGGTAATGACGTTCACTACTCTCTCCGGGGGTGGAGCCCGAGGTGGTTGTCCATCGCCTCGGTTCTTGGAAAAATTATCTTTCCCTTTGTCAGTGAGGAAGTCGGCCAAAACTCCCTTCTTCAGCAAGTGAGCTACCTCGAGGCGCAAAGCTTTGCAATCCTCGGTCCTATGGCCATAATCAGCGTGGAATTCGCTATGCAGATTGTGGTCTCTTTTATCTACCGGGGTCCTCATATCCTTGGGAACCCTTACCCCGGCAGTCCCCTTGACAACATTGACCAGCTCCGAGGTCGATATGTTGAAGTTGTAGTCTTGGATCTGAGGTAGATCCTTTTTTGGGGCCGAAGCGGAGCTTGAGGGATTTCTTTGGTTCACACTGGGTCGAACCTTCCCTCCGAGCCTTTGGCTTATGTGAGAATTTGGGTATGAATTAACAGGGTGTTTCCCAGCCTTTGGCTGACGTGCTGCCTTGTCGAGGTATAAGGCTCATACCTCCCCCTCGAGTTACTTCGTGGCGCCTCGGCGCTGTTTGAAGATTCACCTCGGTTTCATTGATGATAACCTCGGTTCTTGAATTCAGCCTCCTCCAACCTGATTTTGGAGTAGGCGCGCCTATGCAGATCCTCCCATGTTAGGACCTGATAATGTTGGAGTTCTTTTCGCAATTCAGCGGCAGCGTCGGAATTGTGAATATTGATACCCTTTTCAAATGCCATGATGGCCAAGGTATCATCCATCCGAGGCAATTCCATGCGTTTGTGGCTCACCGGGTTTTTGTTTCACCTCGCATATGTCCTCCTTCCTTTGGAGGATCTTTTGCGCCCCGGTGTGCGCCTTGACGAAGGCGCTAGACATTTCCTTAAAGGAGGAGAACGACCTCGCTGGCAGGCACATATACCAACGTAAAGCCCCTTTCTCTAAAGACTCGCCAAATTTCTTCAAGAACATCGACGCGAGCTGTATAGCCGTTAAGTCGTTGCTCTTCACCATTGACATGTATTCTCTTATGTGTTCTTTGGGATCGGTAGTCCCATCATATTTTTTCAAGAATATGAGTTTGAAGCCTTTGGGAGTTGGGGCTGGAGCCGCTTCGGGTTTGAATGGTAGCTCCCTGTATTGATCAATATCGAGGCCGTCTTCCTCTTTTGTTATCCCCGGCACGCCCTCGAGGCGCTTTTCCACGGGCGCCTCGATGCGAGCCTCGATCTCCCTGCTCATCTTTTCAACGTCAACAGAGGACGTTGTCTCAGCCACTGTGGGAACCGTCCCGAAGTGTGGCGTAGTAGTTGGATTGTTCCCTGAGCCCCCAGACGTGGCCCCGTTGTGAGGTCCCCCTGTTATCGTGCCCTGAGGAACGAAGATCGGGATGCCTCCACCAGGAGCCGAAGGCTGGGTGCTGTTTGGGACAGCACTGTTCCTCGCCTCTAACGAAGCGTGAAATTCAGCAATAATGTTCGCTTGCTCATCCTGTCTATTTTGGAGAGCTCTTAGCGTAGTGACAACATAAATTTGGAACTCTTCAGTCGTCATTGGTGAGATGGGCTGTTGGTTCAACGGAACGTCAGCCCGTTCACTATTGTTACCGCCATTGTCGGCCATAACTTTGTTGAATCGTAACCTTTGGTGAGAAACGGACGTGAAAACTTTGAAACAAAGCGTTACTGCTTATATCCCCACAGACGGCGCCAATTTGTATGGGCCTAAATCAGTTTAAGTGTACAAATCGAATTTGGATTCGAATATAAGCAATTCTTCGTATCAAAGTTGAAATAATACACGAAAAAGATATAAAGGTGGGAAAATGAACTGTTCTCTAATATATAATCTTGAGTACAAATTTGGGCAGAGTTTCAGTATCAATTTCTAGATGCCTATAATACAAAATGAAGTACTATTTATAGGCCTAAGAGCTATTGCCCACGTTCTCCACTATCCGTCCCGTTTTGACCCACGTTCTTGGCATTTAATGGAGGCGTTAGTGGGCTAAAGTAGTGGGCTGCAGAGCCGCTTGAACCAGGGGGATTCACCGAGGCGCGAACAAGTGGCTTCGGTGGTGACGCCCTGCTGTTTGACCGAGGTGGCTGTTATCGAAGCTCAGCTTGCGGCTCGCCTTCGGTAGCGACCTCGGTGTAGTGGCCTCGGTGATTTGCTCAATCGCTTCGGCGCTTGTCTTGTTGGTGCGTGTCCGGTCGTAAAGATTTGCATGACCGAGGCGAATCATCGCGGATCGATTTTTACCCAATACAGTACCTCTACAACCTTAGACTATACAATAATTTCCACTCTATTTATATTTTAATCAATCCCATAGCAACGTAATTTATAACTCGTGTTACCATCTAGTCTCGTGTAGGCATGAAATTTCTTTTACTGCATCTACTTATTCCATCGACTTTCCCGTGAAAGTGACTATGTTCCAACTACCCTCCTTATTCCATATGAACATGCTTTCTTATTTTTCACCATATCCAGGCATTGATGTGGCGGAACTAGCTTTTTTTACCCACGCCCGTCCATGATGCTGGACCCTTTTATATTTTTCACCATAATCAGGCACCGATATAGTGGAGTTAACTTCTTTACCCACACTCATCCCTAATGTAGGAACCCCTGAATTAGGGGCGGATCCAGAATCCGAAGGTTACAAGTGCCACTATTTGTATATATCCTTATTCATAAAAATCAAATAGAAATGACGCGTCCGATCGGATCGGTAAAATTTTGTTACTTTGAAGTTTATTAAGCATTTTTTCTCAATAAACAAATAAGTTAAGTTTAATTTAATAATTTTTGTCACCCAATTTTAGATTCTATATTATGGAAGAATATTGCTATATATTTAAAAGAGCGGCTTAATTCGAAAATACACAAAAAAAAAAAAAATAGCTTTAACTACTGATATATTTGTTTAGTTTGATTGTAATTCAACAATTCTTCAACTTAAATGTCACATTTTATGTCAAGTTTCTGTACAAAAAATAATCAAATGTTTTAATCTATGAGAATTAACTTAAAATATCTATTAATCAAGCCGCTTAAATTTTTCTAAAGACAATAAAAGATATTGCTCAAATTATTCTCAATATGTATAGATTAATGTGCTATCGCCAAAAGGAGAAACTACATAATATTTAAAATTACCTAATTTTTTACCAAAAATAAGTTCCTCATGAAATATAAAATAATGATAGAAATAATTTTAAAATAAAAATAATAACAAAACTAAAAAAAGAAGAGAAGATGAGAAATTAACAAATTTATTAAAGCGAAAAGAAAAGGGGGAAACTAAAAGAGAAGCCTACGCTGGGCTCCAAAGTACAAACTTTGTGTCTGTGTACGTAACTTTTTGCAAGAAAAAAAATATTATACTAGAATTGGGATCTGTCACTTGGAAGAAAACTTGCACCATTAACCATTGGCAACATGGCGCCTATGTTCACTGTGGGTGCCAGACGAAACATATGGACGTTTTTGCTGATAAATATACATAGATATACAAAGTTCCGCCGAAATTTGCGGGTGCCACGGCACCAAGTCCGTTCGACATAAATCCGTTTCTGCCCCTGATCATGCTCTCTCACACATAAACAACAATGTAATAGAATCTGTTGCTCATATATTATCACACCCGGATGTAGATGTAACGCATGAGGATTCACCATGGTAGGTAAAATTTTATGCCTGCCTGCCGGTTTACTACAACCCCCCTCTCTTGTTCGGGTTTACTTTTGAAAATGTAAGCAAGCTCACAGATGCATAAGAAGTCTGTATCTATCCATAACAAATAAGATTTGGCTCACCATTAGCATCCTTAACCCATTAGAATTCCCTGCCATTATTTTACGGACCACTTTCGGTTAGTAATCTGACGGAGACTTGAGCTAGCCAAATTGTGGACTCCAATAAATTACTCCTAGTTGGCATTCCCTCGTTAGTCCTAACTCAAATTCCATGCGTACCTCTATTAAATCCCCACCCAAAGGCCAAACCTACACGTCCATCAAACATGACCCTAAACCAACTACTCTTCTTCATTTACTCTCACCATCTTTCTCTCTCTTAATCCAATTAGGGTCTATAGTTGCCTTAGCTTATTCTTTTTTAACCTTCTCGAGTCTTTATATGTGTAAAATAGGTAGAACCCAAAAGAATAATTTGGAATGCAAAAGAACAACTTGAGGAGGTGAAAGTGGGTGGAAAATCAGTTATACAGCATGTTTGAGTGAGCTTATTTTAAGTAGCTTAAAAGCCGAAAATTGCTTATACGTCATTTTTGAGAAGTTAGGTTCTAACTTCTCACTTTTGGCTTCTTCTAAGTACTTTTTGTTTATAAGTTCTTTATTTTTTGAGTTATCAAACACCAATTTTTTTACTTAAAAGCACACGCTACTTTTTAAGCTTACCTCAACGGGCTCATAGGCTAGTGCTTGTCCTTGTGTTAGGTCTTTTTACGATTTCCATCATGAAACTATCAACACAGAAGTGAGTTGGTCTTGGTGCACTTTTTTCTCCCATCCTACTATATTATTGACTGGAAATATTTTTAATAGGTTTTCTTATGCTGAATTTTATTATTATTAGTATAAGAACTTTTGTATTTAGATGTACAAGATTTTTGTTTTCCCTTTTTTATCAGACAACTATGATTTTCTTTACTATATTCAATTTATGGGTTTTCTCTTTTAAACTTCATCAAAGAAAAAGAGCTGAGTTATTATCAATTTTTTATCTAGTATTTATAACTTAATTAATTTAAATCATTATTGTATTGGGTAAAAATCAACCCACGGCAATTTGCCCCGGTTACGCAAATTTCAACGATCGAACACGACACGACTGAGCAATCGCCGAAGCGGTTGAGCGAGTCGCCGAAGCCTTGGATCCGAAGACGCGCTATCGAAGGCGAGCCGTGAGCTGAGCTTCGGTGACTATCTCCTCGGTCAAGCAACAGGGCCAAGCCACCGAGGTTGTAAATTCTCTCGGTGGATCCCCCTCGGTTCGTCCGGCTTTGCAGCCCACTACTTCACCCCACTAACTCAGCCACTACACCTCAAGATCGTGGGACAACATGGCAACAGATAGTGGAGATCATGGGCAGAGACTCACATCTATAAATAGCAGTTCATTCCATGTAATAGGGATCCAGAAATTCATACCGAAACTCTGCCCAAATTTGTACTGAACATCCATATATTGAAACCAAGTTATTTTACGTATTTTTCATCTATTTCGTGTATTATTTACCGCTTTGATACAAAGATTTGCTTATATTCGAATCCAAATTCGATTTGTGTACCTAAAAACGATTTAGGCTCATACAAATTGGCGCCGTCTGTGGGGATATAAGCAATAACGCTTTGTTCCAAAGTTCGAAATCTGTTTTTCATCAAGAAATTTGTGATCTAACGCTATGGCTGATAACAACAATGGTGGTAATGGTGATCGGGTTGACGTTCCGACGAACCAACAATCTTTCACCCCAATGACAACCGAAGAATTTCAAATGTATGTTGTCACCACACTAAGAGCTCTCCAAAATAAGCAAGATGAGCAGGCTAATATCAACGCCGAGTTTCGCGCCTCGCTAGAAGCGCGAAACAGCGTCGCCCCAAACAGCACTCAGCCCTCGGCTCCTGGTGGAGGCACCCCGCCTTTCGTTCCTCAGGGCGCGACAACAGGGGGACCTCACAACGGAGCCGCGTCTGGGGGGTCGGGGAGTAATCCATCTTCCATGCCACACTTCGGGACGGTTCCCTCCGTGGCAGAAACAACGTCATCGGTTGACGTTGAAAAAATGAGTAGAGAAATCGAGGCCCGCATCGAGGCGCGCGTCGAAAAACGCCTCGAACGCGTACCGGGGATAAGCAAGGAGGAAGATGACCTCGACATCGAGCAATATAGGGAACAGCCTTATAAGCCCGAAGCAGCACCAGCTCCAACTCCTGTGGGTTTCAAACTCACATTCCTCAAAAAGTACGATGGGACAACTGATCCCAAGGAGCATGTTAGGGAATACATGTCCATGGTAAAGAGCAACGACTTGACGTCCACGCAGCTTGAATCCATGTTCTTAAAGAAGTTTGGTAGTTCGTTGGAAAAGGGTGCCCTTCGGTGGTATTTATGCTTGCCGCCGGGGTCAATCTCCTCGTTCAAAGAACTATCCTGCGCCTTTGTCAAAGCTCACACCGGCGCGCAAAAGATCCTCCAGAGGAAGGAGGATATATGTGAAGTGAAACAATGGCCTGGTGAGCCGCTAAAGAGTTCCTCGAGCGATTCCATGCTGAACGTATGGAGTTGCCTCGAATGGATGATACCTTGGCTATCATGGCCTTCGAAAAAGGTATCAACGGTCGCAATTCAAGTGCTGCTGCCGAATTGCGGAAAGAGTTGCAACAATATCAGGTCCTGACGTGGGAGGACCTGCATAGAAGAGCTTACTCCAAAATCAGATTGGAGGAGGCGGAGTTCAAAAACCGAGGTTACCAAAACCGAGGTGATATGTCAAATCGCGCCGAGGCGCCACGAAATAATTTGAAAGGGAGGTATGAACCTTATACTTCGCCGAGGCAACATGTTACTCAAAGGTTGGGAAACAACCCCGGTAACTCATACCCGACGTCTCACATAAGCCAAAGGCTTGGAGGGAAGGTTCAAACCAATATGAACCAAAGGAATCCCTCGAGCTCCGCTTCGGTCCCAAGAAAGGATCTTCCCCGGATCCAAGATTATAATTTCAACATATCAACCTCGGAGCTGGTCGACGTCGTTAAGGGGACAGCCGGGGTAAGAATTCCCAAAGACATGAGAACCCCGGCGGACAAAAGGGATCAGAATCTGCATTGCGAGTTTCATGCAGATTATGGTCACAGAACCGAGGACTGCAAAGCTTTGCGCCTCGAGGTAGCTCACCTACTGAAAAAAGGAGTCTTGGCTCAATTCCTCACTGACAAGGGGAAAGAAAATTTTTCAAAGAACCGGGGGGATGGGCAACCACCTCGGGCTCCACCCCCGGAGAGAGTAGTTAACGTCATCACCGGGGGGTCAGAAGTAAACGGCGTGAACTTCGCCGCAGCTAAAAAATTTGCTAAGCTCTCCATCACCATGGAGAAAAGGACCCGAGTTGGAGGCTCGGGCAAGGACATCGTGTTCGATGAGGATGACTGTGATGGGATGATGTTCCCCCATCACGATGCTCTAGTCATCATGCTAAGAATTAACAACGCCGACATCAAGAGAGTCTTGATTGACCCCGGTAGTTCGGTAAACATCATCAGCTACGGGGCGGTGAAGCAGATGTGGCTAAAAGGGGAAATCGTTCCCAAATCAACAGTGTTGGCTGGTTTTAACAACTCAACAGAGAAGACGTTGGGTGAAATCACGCTGAAGACATTCGCTGAGGGTGTCACCAAGGAGACACTGTTTCAAGTGATGCCCGAGGATCTGGCCTATAATGTAATCCTTGGGCGGCCATGGATCCACTCCATGGAAGCTGTTCCTTCCACTTTACACCAAGTGATCAAATTCCCAACGCCTTGGGGGGTTCGGTCAATTAAGGGGGAGCAGCGAGTAGCGAGGGAATGTTACTCAGTTGCACTGAAGAGTGGAGTCGCCCCGAGCGGGCCCAAAAAATAGCAACCAACGCAACCGGGATCGAGCGAGGCGAGCCTCCAAAATGAAATTGAAAAGATCCCGGCATGCGTGCAAGAGCCTCGGAAGCAAAAAGCCGAGGACTCTACCATTGAGGAGCTGAACTCTTTCACTCTACTGAAAGAGTTCCCAGAAAGGAAAGTGCACATCGGCTCGGAGTTGGACCCGAAGTCGAAAGAGGCAATTATGGAAGTGTTAAGGTCCAACCATGACTGTTTTGCTTGGGCTCATTCAGACATGACGGGTATCGATCCGGAGATCATGACTCACAAGCTGAATGTAGATCCAAGGTTCACCCCGGTGAAACAAAAGAAGAGACCTCACGCCGGGGTGAAAAAGAAGGCGATTGAAGAGGAGACCACGGAGCTGCAAGAAAATGGTTTCATCAGGGAGGTGAAATATCCCGAATGGCTGGCAAATGTGGTAGTTGTGCCGAAGAAGAATGGCAAGTGGAGAATGTGTGTAGACTACACCGACCTGAATAAAGCTTGCCCCAAAGATTCTTACCCATTGCCACAAATCGACAGGTTAATAGACTCCACGGCTGGACACAAACTATTAACTTTCTTGGATGCGTATTCGGGCTACAATCAAATCCTCATGGACCCCGAGGACGAAGAAAAAACCTCGTTCATCACTGACCGAGGTACATTCTGTTACAAGGTCATGCCCTTCGGTCTCAAAAACGCCGGGGCGACTTACCAAAGGCTGGTATGTCGCATGTTCAAGGAATATATTGGAAAGTCTATGGAAGTCTACATAGACGACATGCTCATCAAGTCGATCCAAATGGAGGATCACCTAAATCATCTGAGGGAGGCCTTTGCCGTGTTGAGACAATATGGCATGAAATTGAATCCTGAAAAGTGCGCCTTCGGCGTTGGGTCTGGCAAATTTTTGGGATTCATTGTCTCTGAACGAGGCATCGAGGCTAATCCTGACAAAATCAGAGCTATCGAAGAAATCCCCGAGAAGCTTACCGGGGTGAAAGAAGTCCAACGTTTGACTGGCCGAGTCGCTGCCTTGAGTCGTTTCATCTCAAGGTCCTCGGAGCGATGCCACAAATTCTTCTCCGTTTTGAGAAAAAATACTCACTTCGAATGGACACCGGAGTGCGAACAAGCGTTGAAAGACTTGAAACAGTATTTGGCTAACGCACCGCTGCTTGCCAAGCCAAAAGAAGGTGAAACATTGCTAGTCTATTTAGCAGTGTCCGAGGTATCAGTAAGTGTTGTGCTGGTTCGAGAAGAAGATGGAAAGCAGCAGCCCATTTACTATGTGAGCAAGACACTCCTCGACGCTGAGACCAGGTATCCACATCTGGAAAAACTAGCTCTTGCTTTACTTGTTACTGCTCGAAAATTGCGGCCCTATTTTCAATGCCATCCAATAGCCGTAGTTTCAACCTTCCCTTTGAGAAATATTTTGCATAAGCCAGAGTTGTCGGGAAGATTATCAAAATGGGCGGTAGAGTTAAGTGAATATGACATCACCTATCAGCCTCGGAACGCCATTAAGTCCCAAGTCTTGGCAGACTTCGTGGCAGACTTTAGCGTTGGAATCTTACCCGAGGCTGAAAAAGAAAACGCCGAAGCTAAAGGAACAACTCCGGGCTTATGGGTACTCTATACTGATGGAGCAACCAACTCCAAAGGTTCGGGGCTGGGCATAGTCTTGAGAGCACCCACCGGAGAAAAAATCAGACACTCGGTTCGATTCAAGAAAGTAACCAACAACGAGGCAGAATATGAGGCGGCTTTAGCGGGTTTAAAGTTGGCCAAAGAAATGGGGGTTGAAAGAATCGAATTGAGATGTGACTCTCAGTTAGTGGTGAACCAAATCCTCGGTGATTACACGGCTCGTGAGCCCAGAATGCAGTTATACCTAGATCGGGCACAAAGGATCTTGACCCAATTCCAAGAATGGCAAGTTAAACAAGTGCCTCGGGAGGAGAACACCGAGGCTGATGCCTTGGCGAATCTGGGTTCGGCTATCGATGAAGATCACTCGGGGACTGACTCGATGGTTCGGTTACTATCTGCACAGATGAGGGAGATGAAGCTGCAAGTCAACTCGGTGGACAACCGATGGGATTGGCGAAGTAAGTTCATCTCCTATTTCGACTCGGGGACCGTCCCCCAAGATAAGAAAGAAGCGAAGAAGCTGAGGACCCAAGCTGCCTCGTATCACATGATCGAAGGCAATCTATACAAGAGGTTGTATTGCGGCCCGATGGCCAAATGCTTGGGTCCCGATGAGGCAAGATACGTGATGGCAGAAGTGCATGAAGGCGAGTGTGGCAACCACTCGGGAGCAAAATCCTTGGTACGAAAGCTATTAAGAGCTGGGTATTACTGGCCCACTATCAGTACCGATGTGAGGGATTTTGTACAAAAATGTGACAAGTGCCAACGCCATGGGCGGCTGATCCACCAACAGGCCGAGCCTCTTCATTCGGTGGTGTCGCCATGGCCCTTCATGAAATGGGGAATGGACGTTGTTGGACCATTGCCCAAGGGAAAGGGTGGTGTTCGTTTCATCCTGGTATTGACTGATTACTTCACCAAATGGGTGGAAGCAGCGGCTCTCACCGAAGTTAAGCAAAAGCAAGTAATCGACTTCATCAGAAAGAACATCATCTACAGGTTCGGGGTCCCAAGAGAAATTGCTTGCGACAATGGCAAACAATTCATGGGGACTGCTATCACCAACTTCTTCAAGCAGTGGGGTATCAAGAGAATAGCTTCGACTCCCTATCATCCAAGCGCCAATGGTCAAGCCGAGTCTTCAAACAGGATCATAATTAAGAATCTCAAGAAAAGGCTCGATGAGAAAAAAGGTCCTTGGCCCGAGGAGTTGCACGGGGTTCTGTGGGCCATGCGAACGACTGAAAAGAGCAGCACCGGGGAGACTCCCTTCTCTTTGGCGTATGGCATGGACTCTCTTATTCCCGTAGAGGTGGGTGAACCAAGCCTTTGATATGCCCATACGGCCGAGGATGCAAACCAGGAAGCAATGCGCATTGAGTTGGATCTGCTCGAAGAGAAGAGGGAGTTAGCTTTGGTTCGGTTGGTTGCTCAAAAGAGACAGATTGAAGCGTATCTCAACAGAAAGGCTAAATTCAGGGACTTCAAGGTCGGGGATTATGTGCTGAAAACCGTGAAGCAATCAACCAAAGAAGAAAACGAAGCTCATTGCAAATTGGGAAGGACCCTACAGAGTCAAAGCAATTGTTGGAAAAGGCTCTTATCAAATCGAAAGTTTGCAAGGAGAGCCTGAACCGTTGAATTGGAATATTTCCAACTTGAAGCGGTACTACTTCTAGTCGAGGTAAATATCTTCAAACTTCTTTAAATCAAACAGCCCCGAGCCGAACTCCGCTCCCATGGCATTAACAGAAAATGTACTAAACTTACCCCTCGTTCCGTCTTTTTGCTTGACCTTTTCAGGAAGCGAACCGAACCGATTCCAGTGCTCGGATCTTCATCAAGATTCACAACCGAACACTGGGGGGGAGTGAGAAGGGGTTGATATCGAGGTCTGCATCGAGCCTCCCAACCGAAGCTTATCTATCCGACAACCGGGGACTAACGCCCGGGGACTAGATTTAGTACATTGTAAATTAGCCCGGTAGCGGCGTGTTTGTCAGTTTGCTTTTATTTTGAAATTCTACCCAAGGTCCGTTTCGGCTTGGTTTTATGTACATAGCCTTTTGGCTCGTCAATATCAATAAGAACGACTTCGATTACACTCATTTTATCTGTTTAAATCTTACATTTTGAAGCCGCGTAATGCGTCGACCCGAGGACGAGACGTCGCCCTAGGTTCGCATCGGTCAAATTCTGTCTAAATCTTGCAAGATTAAAGTAAAGTTTGCATCAAAGTGTCCGATATGCTTAAAAGGCCATTACACAGAATAAGGATGCAAATATTTCTTACTGAAAGCCCGAAGGCTGAATATATACATTCTCAAAAGACCCGAGGGTCGAAAGTACAAACTCAAAAGCCCGAAGGCTTGCAAAAGAAGTGCTAAAAGTAATTCAGGCCTCAGGAGAACCACCTCCATCCCCGGAGCCCTCTTCGGCCTCTTCATCTTCCTCATCTTCATCATCGCCGCTCGAGGCTTCACTTGAAGGAAGATCCTCGATGATAGCTTGGGCTTCGGCTGCTTTAGCTTCGGCCTTCTCAATCTCTTCATCAAGATTAAGCTCCCCGGCGCGACACCGCTTGAGCAACCTTAACCGAGACTTGATGATGGCCCACCGCTTGTCGAGCTCGGCCCTTTTCACCTTGAGTGCAGCTTTATCCTTTCGGGCCGCAATTTCATCTTTCAGGGCAACGATTTGATCATCCTTGGCTGAAAGCTTGGAAGTTTCGCCCTCTAGCTTCTTAATGTGAAGCAGATGATCTCTCAGCTGCTCTTGGTGCTTTTTGGCCATATTAACCGCCTCGGTTTTGGTTCGTGACAGCTCGTCCCTCAGCCTCGCGACTTCCTCTCCCAGCCGTGAGCGTTCAGCTTCAAAGTCATCACCGAGGATCTTAATCTTAACTTCGGAGTTCGCCTCAGCTTCGCGTAAATCGGCCTGAGACTTGGCTAAATCAGCTTTCAGCAAAGCTATCTGAGCATTGAATTTATCTTTTTGCTGATCCCATAGGCGAGACACACGCCGAACCTCAGCGGTCCTCGAAGACTCAACCTCGACGGCTTTCAAAGAAAGGATGAAAGTCTGAGCAAAAGCCAAATAAACCGAAGTCAGATAGAACCTGAAGGTAAAGATGCAAATCAAATTCTTTTGGTCTCTTAAAAAGTTTTTAATATGGCGAGACTTACCCTTACTGCGTTGGAGGCCAGGGTACTGTATAACTGACCCGGGGTAAACTCTTGCATGAGCCTATCCTCGGTTGGCCCTAACAAGGGTGTAAGTCTAAGGAGATCCTCGGGGTTGCACCCAAGAAGATTTGAAGAGATCGGCACCTCAAGTTTCCGGTAAGACCCCACCGAGGAAGAAATCCTCGTGGGTTCGGAGTGCGCTCTCATTGACCCGGGACCAGCCTCTCCGATGAATGCAGCAGCTCCAGCTTCGGTAACTTTAGCCTTACCTTTGGCTTTTTCCGCAGCTGCATCAGGCTCGGGCTCTTGACCTTCGAGATCTACAACACCGACATCTCCTCGAGACCAAGCCTCGTCGGCTGCCTTATCCTCGGGCTCGTCCACCAGTCCTCGGCGTTTTTCAGCCGCCGCTTCGGGCTGGCGAAGTGTCTCCGCCTCGGTACGAGGAGCTACCGAGCGGGACGACTTCTTCGACGTAGCCCTCTTCCGCTTCACGCCTACGAACGAAGGAGAAATTTTAACATTGGAACAGAAAGAGAACGATGCTTAACAACGCGTGCCGAGGACAAGAATTACCTTTGGAAGTCCCTTGATCGGGGGCTCCCTTGGAGATTTTTGAAGACTTGGAAGCCTTCAATCCTTTATACTCCCCGGCTACCGCAGCCAGATCATCGTCAGACTCGGTCTCTTCATCATTTTTCTTCTTTTCTTCCTTCTTCTTCTTACTCTTCTTGGTGTTAGCAGCACGATTTGGAAAACCTGACACCGAGGGAAGGAAAGTCAGAAAAATCCCAAAGTTAACCATTATTAAAACACTATCAAAACTCACCATGCCTCTTGCACTGCCAACCAAATTCGGCAGCCATATTCATCCACGTCCTCTCGGGGCGCGTGCGAGCGTTAGTCATCGCTTTCACCCACTCAGTCAAGCCCGCCGGAGGCACGATGTCAACCTTGTTGGCTGAAGAAATAGCAAATGAAGGAAATCAGTTAACACTAGCAAACTACCGAGGAGTAAAATGACAAAAGCGATGTGCTTACGTGTGTTATTCCACCGTTCGGGAAAATCAGGCTCGGTGGATAAGACCTTGGTCTCCAGCAAGATGAACCGCTCACTCCAGCCTCGGTCTCCGTGATCCTCACTCTTGTGAAGGAGAGCAAATTTGCCCCGGTTGTTGAGCGCCACCACCACGGCTTTGTGGAAATAAGGGTAGTAGAGGGAAATAAGATGTTGAAAGGTGAAGTCCACCTTCGCCTTTTTGCTTAGCCAATCCATGCATTGGACGACTCTCCAGACACCGGGGCCAAGTTGGGCCAGACACAAATTATAAGCCCGGCAAAAGTCATCGATGACCTTGTGGACAGGAAGAGTGAAACCGATGGTGAATGGGTAAGTATAAGCAAAAGACATACCCTCGATATCATGGCATACCCTGCTTGTTGGATCGGGGATAATGACCTTGACCTCGGCGTCAAATTGGCACTCCCTCCGAACCCGCTCAGTGTGAGCCTGAGTAATGAGGGTTGGGGTAGTGTTCACGGGGACGTTCCTGTGCTTCCCCTCCTGCTCAGCCGTCCGAGCCTGCAATTTTAAATCCTTGGAGTTATCAAAATGGGAGGGAATGATTTGGTGTGGTTCAAGCTCCTGCTCGAGGGGAATAGACGGCCCCGTGGATCCCCCCTCGGCAACATCTACGGCCTCGGCGCCTCTGCCCTCGACATCGACGTCCTCGGTGCCAACTCCCTCGCCATCCCCTCCATCGTCATCGTCTCTAAGGAGAGCATCACTAAAGCTGCGTAGAGCGGCATCGTCCAGCACGGCGTCGTCCTCGTCTGAGGCGACCTCCTCCTCCGCCGCCAGCTGGCGCATAGCCCTCATCTTACGGCGCTTCACGCCCCCAACGCCTGATGATACTTCGCCGCCTTCCACCACAGCTGTGGTAGTCACCGGCATAACAGCGGCGGCGTCGCCGCTGACAACAGCTGCAGTTGGAGGCGGAATTCGCACTCTCTCACCTGAGTCGCTGGAATCTTGCCTAGAAATTGTGGTAGACATGGTGATGAATTCAAAACTGGAGGCTTTTCTGTAAAGTTGGAAGATTGGAAAGAGTTTGGGAGAATTCTTAAGTTTTTACTGTTGATTGCTCTGAAGTAAGTGAAGAGGCAGCTTGGCGAATGGCCCCTTTTATAGGTATGGAATTTTAAAAGAAGATGACGTCAGCGTCATCATTGAAACGTTGGAGAAAACAAAAATTTTGGCGCGACGGTTCGGTCAACCCACGGATGAGCGCCACGTGTTATTGAGAAGAGACCTGATGGGACGCGAACTGTTGACAAAGTTTTTGAAACGCTTGGATAGGATTAAGCCACACCGCTTTCCCGCTAAAACCTCATTCCACTCCTCGGTCACCTCGGTAGTCAACCGAGGAGTGGGGGGACTATCTGTATTGGGTAAAAATCAACCCACGGCAATTTGCCCCGGTTACGCAAATTTCAACGATCGAACACGACACGACTGAGCAATCGCCGAAGCGGTTGAGCGAGTCGCCGAAGCCTTGGATCCGAAGACGCATTATCGAAGGCGAGCCGTGAGCTGAGCTTCGGTGACTATCTCCTCGGTCAAGCAACAGGACCAAGCCACCGAGGTTGTAAATTCTCTCGGTGGATCCCCCTCGGTTCGTCCGGCTTTGCAGCCCACTACTTCACCCCACTAACTCAGCCACTACACCTCAAGATCGTGGGACAACATGGCAACAGATAGTGGAGATCATGGGCAGAGACTCACATCTATAAATAGCAGTTCATTCCATGTAATAGGGATCCAGAAATTCATTCCGAAACTCTGCCCAAATTTGTACTGAACATCCATATATTGAAACCAAGTTATTTTACGTATTTTTCATCTATTTCGTGTATTATTTACCGCTTTGATACAAAGATTTGCTTATATTCGAATCCAAATTCGATTTGTGTACCTAAAAACGATTTAGGCCCATACAATTATTATTGATGTGAGAGCTTGCAAAATTTATGCTAGGGTCTTCTTTGATGAATGAGTTTCAGGTTTGAGTCTGTGGGTGATCTTTTTAATAGAGTTGCACGTGTGATTTGAGTTGGACCGATGATGGGGTGCTCACTAACAAATTGGAGCCCACGACTTGACCAGTCTCTATTAGATTATTAGTCGAAAAATGTCTTACAAATTACGTAGAGCTATTTAGGAACCGTTAGGCTAAACAATGATAATGGTGAGCCAAATTGTATTGGGCTCTTACAAAAATATACAGTAGTAGAAAGTAGTTTTCAAAAAATACCCATATTATCTCACTTTTTATAAAACACAACATTATATTTTGTATACTATATACAAATTCCAATAATTTTGTATTTATATATACATATAGAATACAAGTTTTTATATCATTATATGTAATTATATGGTGTATGTATGTTTGTATATTCATATGTATATGTCATTATATATACATGAATATACATTTATATACAAGTATATGCAATTTCTGTATATTCTTTAAGTATCCACTATGCACCAGCTCTTTCGGGAGCACGAGTGCCCACTATGCACCAGCTGAGAGCATTGTCATTTATTCTTTAAGTATCCAATCGGTACTGACATATGGGGCAAAATGCTACAGCTCCAAGGTGTCTCAAGACAGCCTATGGTATTGAGTGAGGAGCTGGAATTACACTACAACGATAAAATTTTGACAACTACAATCTATATAATGGTAATGGATGCCACTATATCCGACATTTTGCAAGAGAGAAACCATGTGGTGTTCAAGAAGTTGAGAAAGCAACCAACAACCATAATTAAGATGATCATGCAGGATGTGTTCCAGAGAGTTGCCCAGAATAGCAAGCTGACAAAAGCTCTATTAAACTGATCCTACCTTGTATACTGTTAACTAGATGCAATTGTGTTAGCAAGTTGAGTTGTTGTTCTTCCGGCGTTCGTTTTTTCTTCGTTTAAGCTGTAAATCTCATTTTGGTGATAAAATTGCTTATATTGTGTCTAAATTGCAAATAATTTGTAATAAAATTGAAAAAATTATTACTATGCTTTATACATTTTTTAAAGTATCGGTATATTTTATAATAAATATTCGTAAAGCGTCAATCAACGTAAAAATTTCAATTGTATTCATTAGGGGTAGATTTAAACCTTTTTTAAAAAAAATATTATGGATAAATTTAATATGATGCATCTGAATAAGAAAATGTTTCACCATATTTATTAAGAGTGAATAGACTTACATAATTAAATTTACATGACATAAAATTAGCGCACAATCTGTAGATAATCTAAACAGGTGGCAAATGGGCAAATCTAAAACAAGTTTGAGTCATGTTCACTTGTAGTATACACAAATATATTTTTTCTATGTCATCAGATAAAATTAATTACAAAAATTGTTAATTATTTATACTAAATCGTATTAGAGCCGCCAATTTAGGCTTTGGCATGTGGACTGGCCCAGTCTAGGCCTATATTTGGTAAGATGGGCTAAGATTTTCCGAGACCATTGAAGACCAAGGCTTTTTAACCCGATCAGATAGGCCCACTAGACCAGAGGCTTGATCGAGATTAGGCTGGGCTAGCCATGGGCCAAAAGAAATCACGTTAAAAACTGAAAGAGAGAAAGAGTCTAGTTCTTAAAAATACATTATATTCCAATGGGAAAATTACGAAACTATGACACTATCGGCAATGGTTTGCCTAATTGACCTAACTAAGGGTGGTTTAGCAAGAATGGTCTTCCCTAATAATAAATTTTTTGGACGAAAATACCCCTACATAAAATATAAAAAGACGCGTAATTTCCCTTCTGTCCTCTGTCTATCCCTTCCCTCTGTTTATCCCTTCCCCAACAGATTTCATCAAACTCAAACACAAAAAATCTGCAAATTTCCTCTAAACGAAGATCCAAATATAAATATCTTCAATATCATATTGATTATACGTAAACTTTGTATTGAATTCCGCAAAATTATGTTTAGATTCATATAATTTGTTTCAAATTTCGTATAATTGCATATTAGCTAATACAAGTTGTGAACTTTGTTGATACTGATTGAAAAATATTGTCTCATAGCCAATAATTAATGTTACAATGATTGCAAGCAGTAAAAAAAATTTACAATATTTTCAATATGTATTTGCTATAGAATTTAGTGGTAGAATTGAAAGTATTCTTTTCTGGTTGGAATGACAATACTTTGCCCTAAATTAACTTGGAATAAGTTGTGGACAATCTCTATAAATTGTGGTTGCAAGGCAACACTTTTTAAGCTCCGATGCACGGGTTAATATTTGCTCTGTACTAACTTGCTTATGGGAAACACTTGAAGTTATGGTGCAACAAACACTTGATGAGAAACTCTACATCTGGTGCCCAATAGGCAGCAGTTCTGATCTAAGGAAGTAGTGCCTTGTAAGTGGTGCCTAGTGGGCAGCAGTTAAAGGTTTAGTGCAAAATACTCTATAGAAAAGTCTCAACATGTGTTGCCTAATAGGCAGTACTTTAGTTATGGTGCAACCTCTGCATACACTTGCCATAACTTGTAGTGAATTTCCTTACAAATCACTGAAGGCCAACACTTTAAGCAATGGTGCAGAGAAGTCTCTACAACCTGCTATCACTTGACCTCCACCGCCTATGTGTACCACTTAATAAAGGAATATTGATGTTTGCTTCTATCTAGTTAATCTATTCACCAAATTCTAAACTCGTGTTTAAGTTTTACTGTGTACAATATTCGGATAGCAACAAATAGCATCTATATTGGGCCGGAAAAGAGCTGACTAACAGGATTGCTACTGCTTTAAGCTGACAGTAAGTAGCACTTCTTCAACAAAAAGATACTTCAATATTATCTCTGTAAACAAAGAAACCAATAACATTTAGACTCTTGACTTTATTGTTTAGGTAATTTTAGCTTTTGCGTGCAGGTAAATCCTATCAACGGCACAAGATTTTTTGTCAAAGACGGACCTGATGAATTCACAGTAGACTTAATAGAGAGGTCATGCGACTGCTTGTAGTTTTAAATGGACGAGATACCATGCACCCATGCTATTGCAACAATAGATAGAAGAAATTTGTACAAGCCGACTTATTGTGCACAATGGGTCACAAGAAGCACTTCGACGCAAACTTATCAAGGAAAAATTCTCCTAGTAGAAGTGCAAGCTCGTGGGATGTTCCATGAAATATAAAGAAATTCATCATACATCCACTGTATACGAAAATTCTGACCTGAAGGAGACAAACAAACAGATATGTTTCAAGAGCAGAATTTTTCCAAGAGTAGGATCAGATGCTCGCGATATAAAAGATTAGGACACAATAGAACGAGTTGTCTTTATACTCCATTCCAACATCCGCATGCAAGAAGATATAGAAATAAGAGTTGTGGCATGAATTTTCTTACGAACTTGCGTTGAATTTATTTAACAAATATTTATTTTTTTGGCTGTAATCACGATTATTCGACACTCTCATTGTTGTTACATGAATACATTCGTTCTACAAATAAAAATTTGATCTCTGATTTGCATTGAAAATATGGTAACTAAGCATCTATTTCCCCCTCAACCCCTTCACCCGCTGCACTTAAAATATCTTGAACTATGGGCAAATAAGCAACAATTATCCCAACCCCATCACACAACTTCGCCCAGACTAACTGTCCTTAAGTAGTGCCCGGGGGGGCAGCACTTTAGGTTCAACTCCGCAAAACCTTCTCCTAATAATTGTCATGAGCTGCTGTCGGGGCATCACTTTCCCCTAGTGTGCAAGTGACGTTTCAAAAAAATATATATAATTTTCTAGACCGCAGTTTTCTCCACCACGTCCCGATTTCTACAAGCTAATAGACATTAAAGTGTTGACTCCCAAGTAGCACTTTACACACCTTTTAACATACGCAATCCAAATAACCAAAATTAATCCCTAGGCAACACTTACCCTCCAACATGTCACAAACTTTTTAACACAATGGCTTGAACATGTTGCCGCACAAGCATCACTTTCCAATTCTTACCACATAACTAAATCTCCTATACAAATAGCTTTAAGGTGCAGCCTCCCAGACAGCAAGTTGCATTCGCAACACCCCAAACTCTCCCAGATAATAACCTTGGACTGTTGCCGCCCAGGCAACACATAGACATCAACAACTAGTAAAATTATCCTAGACAAACAGCCTTGAGTTATTGCATGGGAAACACTTCACCTAGACCCATTACCAAATAACAAGTCCCCCTACCCCCAACAAGATAAAAGTCGAGCAAAAATAAATTATATGTAACACATGTAGTAACACTTAAAATATAATTACTAACATTAATATAGTGTTACAAAATAATAATTCAAATGTAAATAAAAGAATAACAACAATTTGTTGTACTATTACAAGACTACATAGAATCTAAACAGAAGTTTTTTCTAACTTTTCTGTCGTATAAAATGTCTGGATCTAGATATTAGTACATCGTGTATCAGACACATCATCTTATGACTCACATAACAAACAGAATGATGGCATATGAAAATCATCATCCAATCCATATTTTTGCCTTTTTCTAGCAACGACGTCCTCATAAATGACTAGTTGGTTTATAAAGTCTTCCACATTGTCTATAGATTGCAATTCATAAAGTTCATTATCCATAACCTGAAAAAACAAACCATACCACTGAAATAACCGGAAAATAATAGTAACAATAAAAAAGTAACGTAAAAGGCTTGTAAAAATGCATTACGACACACCATAATGAAACTAACAAATTTTCCTTTACAAGCAAAAAATGAAACGTCAACATTACCCAAAGAAAGAAAATTAAAAAGACAATACTTACTAAACAGTAAGCAAAGAACAACCTAACAAGCATCACTTCTCCTATAACCAAAAGTTATGCTTGAATATTATGTCAATTATTGCCTTTTTGGCAACAGCAAGGCAACAGAACTGAAATAACAAGAAAACAAAATGCAACAGCCAACAGAACTTATGCTTGAATGTAATTTTAATTATCGCCCTACGGTCAACAGTTTCTACAGCAAAAAAAATATTAAAAAAAATAAAAATAAATAAAAATACAACACCAACACTTTTGAAAACATTAATTCAACTATGTACTTAATAATTTCATATAAGATATTCAATAATATTAACTAAACATTACTGATTAATAACAAAACTTAACGATTGAGTGAAGCAAATATTGGATTATTAATTTAAATCAAAAAGGAAAAAAATAAATAAGAAAAAGATGGATACTAACCCAGACAAAGAATCCTAATTCACAAGGGAAAGGAAGGGAAGAGAGATCTGAAAAAAAGGAAAGGGAAGAGAGATGTGAAAAAAAAAAGGAAGGAAAAAAAGTGAATAAGAGAATGGGCCGCGCTTAATTAGGGATTGATATTAGTCAGGGGTAAAAAGTTCTTTTCATATGATTAAAAATAAATAGAAGGTCATTTTGCTAAAATATTTCTAAGTGGGATAAAAAGACATAACCAATGATAATGGGGTACATGTAGTAAAAAATTTTGTATTCCTGTAATCACCTAACTTTTGCACGCAATTTCATAAATTTTTTGCTCACAATAGCCATGTTAGATTCTTAAGATTATGGCCGAATTTTCCCACAATTAGTCTTTTATTTAACTAAAATTATTATTAATCGGGAAGAAAACATGAAAATTACCAAAAAAAATTAAAATTAAATTACTTGTTATGTGTTATTTGTGATTCTATGTTTAAATTGTGGGTATTCATTATAGTCAATTGTGTGTATTCAAAATAAATGTAGACTCTTTTAATGGTTATCTGCAGAAAATAGAAGTCCAACTCGTTCAGCCCATCGGCCCACTTGCTCCATGGCCCGTCAACCATTGCTTTGATCCCTACCCTTGGATCAATTCTAATCCAACGGTTCCTGCTCTTCCCTTTCATTCCCTTATAAGTTCACAAAAAACATCATTTACTATACACATACCCTTAAGTCTCAATGACTTGGGGTCACCCAGGCAAAATTTTGCCAGGCAGCTGAAGCCACCGTCCCCCGTCATATCTCCACCACTGTACCGCTGTGGACCACCGTCTCTGGTGGCCGAAAAATTTAAAAAAATATATATCCTCGAACTCCTCTCGACCTTCTCTTTCTATTTTCACGGTTATTTCTTGCAAATTCCAAACCGTTTGGAGTAGATCTGCAGTCAAAGTTTCAGTCAACTCAACTCCGGCGTGTCTTCGACTTTTTCCGGTAAGTTTTTGCTTTTCCGCTTCGTTTCACCCTCCTCTTTCACCCCTTTTACACCATTTCCCAAAACCCTCTCTTTTTCTCCCCCGTTCATTTTCCCTTTTGTTCTAATTCTCATTTTTTCCCTTGTTCTTATTTATCTTTTTCTCGCTTTGTTATGGTGTGGCTGCTGCATTTATTTTGTTGGTTATGGGGGACGATTGGTTGGATTCGTGATTTGGCGGCAGTAGTGGTGGAGCGACGCGAGGAAGATGATGATGATGACTGATTTGAGACCGCGAGGGCAACGGCGTTGAAACGACCTCGGTTAGTCGTTTCGGAAGTTAGGACTCCGATTGGCGTGTCGCTAATTTTAAAATATTCGTAAGGTCCATTGAGGCTTATCTGTAAAATTTGAGCTAAATCAGAACTCATTTAGTAGGCATCGGAAGAAGGTTTCAGTTTTTATTGTCGATAAAAATTAAAAAGAGATTTTCGAGCTCGGTTTTGACGAATGAGCTCCGATTCGAAATCCGAAAGCACTGTTAGGTTCATATGATTATTTGAGTTTTGTGAAGTTTCGAAAGTGAATTTTGAGGTTGTTCGGCTAGTTTCCGCTAAAATGCCGAAAGTTAAATAATTTGACCTTTTTCCATTTAATTTATATTTTGAGTTTCTGGAATCCGATTTGAGATCCACCTTAGTGAGTACGGCACATAAATTTGGTATAACTTGTATGCAAAAGTTGGAATTATTTTGAATTTCGTAGGGTACCGTTTTAATTTTCGAAAAGAAAAAAATTATAAAATAAAAGAAAAGACAAAAAAAAAAAAGAGAAAGGCGGTGGGTCCTTAGGTAGTTTATTAGTAAATAGAAACAGAAGCTTGAATGATATGAAACAGTAAGAAAGAAAATGAAATGACGCAATGAAAAAAATAAAATGTCAGAAAATGAGAAAAGAGCCGGAAAAAGATAGAATTTTCACCCCCAAAACATTCAGGTAATGATCTTAATGCATTATTTGAGTTTATTACGTGTGTTTGAATATATTTTGACGGTAAAAATTGGGATATTAGACACCGTTTTAATAAGTTCAATTAATAGTTTAAAAGGTTAATTGGACCCCGATAGTGGAATTAATTATATATTCGTACTCAGTGAGTTATGGGCAACATATAAATATAATTTATTTAGGATTTGGTTATGTGACCTTAAACCCTGTACATAGGCCTGGTCTGCGTATTGCGTATGCGAATAGGGTATCAGGTTCCTAAGCGGATTGCCCTAAGATGTGAGGGATAAAGCCTTTAGCCCTAATTTGATATATTTTTCTGCTTATTTAATAGAGTGGGACCGTTTGGCAATGAAACCAAAGGACAAAGCGGTTGTTGATTAGCAATGCTAACTTTTGGAAGAGGTAAGTGTTTATATCCATTTTTTTGGAGGCACCTGGCCTCGTGGATTTTCTACCACGTGTTCCTTACGTGTGTAGCTGCCGATGGACGTACTCATTACGCCTTAGCTTTGGATTTACATTGTATATTATATGTTATGTCTTGTTGTTAGTATTGCATTGAGGATCTGAGCATTTTACTCTGGCTGTGAGTTGGCATCTACTTCCCGGCTGTCGATGAGAGTCCCGCATCGGTGAAGGGTTATTATTGCATCACATTGCATTCATATGCGTTATATGTCATTCATATGCATTATATTTCATTATATTGAGGGTAGGGGGATTCCGCCCTATGAGCAGGAGGATTCCGCTCCATTGCATCATATTGAGGGTAGGAGGATTCCGCTCCATTACATCCTACTGAGGGCAGGAGGATTCCGCCCTAGGAGCAGGAGGATTCCGCTCCAATCATTTGGCACATGTGACCCTTGCATCATATGTATTTCATTTCATCTCATTCCATTTCATTTCATACAATTGTGTAGACTTGTGGTACATGACTACTATTCTGCATATACGTGCATCGCTTATTTGTTGATATGTTTCTGGCTCGTATTCCTGGTTGAGTTTGTGGTTTCGTACGTGTTTCCGGTTATTATCTGACTCTCCCTTTTAATAATTTAAATAAGAGGAATTTGGTTTATCTGTTTCTTTTCTCCCTAGCTAGCTATCCTATTCTTTGAGGTGGCTAGTCTGCCCCACTTATTGAGTCCTTTTAACTCACCCTCGTTTGTTGTTTGTTTCTTGTCTACCTATTTCATTTCAGCAGGTTCGCTCCAGGATTGAGTTCGCCACGTTGTGAAGGAGCGAAGACGACTTCAGCTGTCAGGATGTGCCAGGATGGCCACCAGTTTATTGTTTATTATTTCAGTTGCATTTTACTCCCTTCAGGAGGTATCTGTCTTCTTTTATACTCTTAGATGTCTAGTCTGGATAGCCCTAAACCTAGTATGTTGGGTAGTCAGCTGTAATTTCTTTTGTACAGCTTAGAGGTATCAGTATGTCTATGTTTTTTTTTAAGTCTTGTCCATATTTATGAATTTTTATATTTATTTTCCTAATTTAATTGGTAAGGGTTCGCCCGACGGGTCTAGGGGAGGATATCGGGTGCCCGCACGGCCTAACTGGATTCCGGGTAGTAGTAACCCTGTATGGTGACTCCGGTTTTCTTCTGGCTATCTGTCTGTATTCAACTAGATCTGGATCCTCATACTGACGTTGTTTCACTTCATGAAAATTTAGAGTTAAAGGTCTAGTGCGGTTTATTGTTCATCCATCATTGGCATATTTCCTTCACACCTCAACTCTTTGAGAAGCTACTTTAGCGTTATAAGTGCACATGTAATCAACTTTGTTGCTGGTATTCTGCCTCAGCTCATGGTCCAACTACATGTCTATTTTATTTTCACTTTTTCAAGTCATAATATTTCCAAATCAAAGACAATACCTTGAAGTAGATGTTTAGTCTGAAGATCATTCCTTGTTTGCATCATACTATCTAGTAGTATTTGCGTGATCCTTATCCTTATATGATAGACCCTGTTCAGATGAACCTTTAACATACATTAGGATATGAGTAACTATACTCCCACAAGGAACTTGCGGAACAACACTAAAATCAACTGAGATGTTGCATAGTGCGTTCGTGAAAGTAATATACCTTGCATCAAATCTTCTATAGTGTGTAGTGACAAGGTACTTCAAAAGCTCCCCCTATTGCATCAAGTGTGAGCTAATTCTTAGTTCCATCGACCTGTTCTATATCGAAGAGGTGATTATCGGCTAATCATGTTAATCCATCCAGAGTTTAGTATATCTTTGTTTCGAAAAAGGTAAAACTCTCTTCTCGTGATCGAGGAATGATCAGCTTAGTCAAAATAAGTTGTGCAATGTTGTTATCGTATTATCCAGATATATTTTATTCCAAAAGTTTGATATGCGTCTTATATTTCTGATCCTGTAATCAGGAAATAATGCCCGTAGAGTAGCTCATGAAGGTTGTGCAAGTTCTTTTGTTATCTGTGCAAATTTTCCTTTAGAATTAGGCTCGTTCGAGGACGAACGAGAGTTTAAGTGGATGGGAATTAAACGACCTAGGTTAGTCGTTTCGGACGTTAGGACTCCGATTGGCGTGCCAAAAATTTTAAAATATTTGTAAGGTCCATTGAGACTTATCTGTAAAATTTGAGCTAAATCAGACCTCATTTGGTATGCATCGGAAGAAGGTTTCAGTTTTTATTGTCGATAAATATTACAAAGAGAATTTCGAGCTCGGTTTTGGCGAAAGAGCTCCGATTCGAAATCCGAAAGTGTCGTTAGGTTCGTATGATTATTTGTGACTTTTGTGAACTTTCGAAAGTGAATTTCGAGGTTGTTCAGCTAGTTTCTGCTAAAATGCCGAAAGTTAAATAATTTGACCTTTTTCCATTTAATTTGTATTTTGAGTTTCTGGAATCGGATTTAAGATCCGCCTTAGCGAACACGTCACATAAATTTTGATTTAACTTGTATGTAAAAGTTGGAATTATTTTGAATTTCGTAGAGTACCGTTTTAATTTTCGAAAAGAAAAGAAATTATAAAATAAAATAAAAGACAAAAACAAAAGAAAAGAGAGAAAGGCGGTGGGTCCTTAGCTAAAGCTAAGGAAGAGTAGTTTAGTAGTATATAGAAACAGAAGCTTGAATGATATGAAACAGAAAGTAGGGTCAATTAGACCCCGATAGTGGAATTGATTATATATTCGTACTCAGTGAGTTATGGGCAACATATAAATGTAATAATTTAGGGTTTGGTTATGTGACCTTAAACCCTGTACATAGGTCTGGTCTGCGTATTGTGTATGCGAATAGGGTATCAGGTTCCTAACCGGATTGCCCTAAGATGTGAGGGATGAAGCCTTTTTAGCCTAATTTGATATATTTTTTTGCTTATTGAATAGAGTGGGATCGTTTGGCAATGAAACCAAAGGATAAAGCGGTTGTTGATTAGCAATGCTAACTTTTGGATGAGGTAAGTGTTTATATCCATATCTTTTGAGGCACCTGGCCTCGTGGATTTTCTAGCATGTGTTCCTTACGTGTGTAGCTGCCGATAGGCGTACTCATTACGCCTTAGCTTTGGATTTACATTGTATATTATATGTTATGTCATGTTGTTGGTATTGCATTGAGGATCTGAGCATTGTACTCTGGCTGTGAATTGGCATCTACTTACCGGCTGTCGATGAGAGTCCCGCCGGTGAAGGGTTATTATTGCATCACATTGCATTCATATGCACTATATGTCATTCATATGCTTTACATTGCATTATATTGAGGACAGGAGGATTCCGCCTTAGGAGCAGGAGGATTCCGCTCCATTGCATCATATTAAGGGCAGGAGGATTCCGCCCTAGGAGCAGGAGGATTCCGCTCCATTGCATCCTACTGAGGGCAGGAGGATTCCGCTCCATTCATTTGGCACATGTGACCCTTTCATCATATTTTATTTCATTTCATCTCATTCCATTCCATTTCATACCATTGTGTAGACTTGTGGTACATGACTACTTTTCTGCTTGTACGTGCATCGCTTATTTGTTGATATGTTTCTGGCTCGTATTCGTAGTTGAGTTAATGGTTTCATACGTGTTTCCGGTTATTATCTGGCTCTGCCTTTTTATAAATTAAATAAGAGGAACTTTGTTTATCTATTTCTTTTCTCCCTGGCTAGCTATCCTATTTTTTGAGTTGGCTAGTCTGCCCCACTTATTGAGTCCTTTTGACTCACCCTCGTTTCTTGTTTGTTTCTTGTCTATCTATTTCGTTTCGGCAAGTTCGCTCCATGATTGAGTTTGCCACGTTGTGAAGGAGCGAAGACGACTTCAGCTGTCAGGATGAGCCAGCTTTTATTCTGGATGGCCACCAGTTTATTGTTTATTATTTCAGTTGCATTTTGCTCCCTTCAGGAGGTATCTGTCTTCTTTTATACTCTTAGATGTCTAGTCTGGATAGCCCTAAACCTAGTATGTTGGGTAGTCAGCTGTAATTTTTTTTGTACAGCTTAGAGGTATCAGTATGTCTGTGTTTTTTAAAGTCTTGTCCATATTTATAAATTTTTATATTTATCTTCCTAATTTAATTGGTAAGGGTTCGCCCGACGGGTCTAGGGGAGGATGTCGAGTGCCCGCACGGCCTAACTGGATTCCGGGTCATTTCAGGCGTCACTCTCGCTGCAGCGATGGTGATAGCAAACCAGTGCAGCAGGGACGGAGATGTGAGGATTTGATTTTAGCATACTCATAGTGCTTGATTGTTTATTGGTATTGAGGTTCAGTTGATATTTTTGGGCAAAGAAAGCGGCTTGGAGCGGCAGTGGTTGTTTGTTTATTGGTTCACTATAGTGCAGTGATCGCAAAGTTGTGCCGCGATGTTGTTTTGCTCTTATCGGGTTACATAAGAACCTAATCCTCCCTGTTCACTATCCCATTCTTGTTTTGAAACTTCTTTAGCCATAAGATAGTAATGTTTTGTGGTAGTTTTAGCATGTAGAGTCACTGTTATGTGTTGTTCAGCTTTAACACGTGCTTATAAGTCAAAGAAGTTTGATCTCATTGTTTACTAGCAATATGTAGATTGTGAAACAAAATCTACATGTTATAGTCTAATGATAAGTTGTGAATGAATATTGGTTCATTGTTATCTTTGTTAATTGGCGAATACGAATGGTATGATAACATGTATATATTCTTATATTTGAAGTTGTTACTCTTCAGTGTTTAGTTTTGAATTCGCACCATAAGTCATTAAGTTTCCATGATTTCGAATGAGAGATTGTCCAACCAGGAGGTTCTAGTTTTTTGTTCTAGTGAGATTGTTCAATTATAAGATGCATGTTTTGTTTTAACAAGTTAGAAATTATACATTTGAAGTTTAGGTGGCTCTTGGCTAGAAGTTAGACCTTGGGAGAGGCTTTGGCCAGTTTTGAGGATCTGGTTACCTTTGAGTTCAATTTCAAGCTAGTTTAGTTGATTTTAGTTTGTTTAGTGAGTCCTAGTCCTTTTAGTTAGTATAATGAGTATTTGGTGTCCTTTTAAAGGACACTTATTGTATACAAATAACTGTTTCAAAAAAATGAGGCAGATGCTGCTACAAGCAGCGCACGTCAATCATTTTCAAAAAAACAACCATCTTTTTTTTAACAAAACAGCCACTGATGAGATTGGAAGTAAAATAGCATGATTTTTGCAAAAACGAATTTTAAAGAAGCTTGTTATTTGCAAATAATTCAGCCCACTCCAAACGTAAGGCTTGCTTGTGGTGGTTTGACAAACGTCCACATGTTTTACAAAATAGTCTGTAATTTTGAAAACAATCTATTTTGGCAAGAGAGATGCATAATTGGTTAATTCCGTCAAGTTAATTACATTTAAGCTAAACCATATAATTAATTTCACTCGAAAGTTAGATTTAAAATGGGTTTGATCTATATAGTCCAATATTTAGCCACTATCCATTAAACATTTAATTTGAAAGTTACTTAACAATAAAATATAATACTATTAGACAAACTGATATTGACAAGTATGACCAGCAGTCTGCTTATTAGGCTAAAAAGAAATTAAATCAAGGAAATCAATTTGTGCTAAGGTATACCCAGCGGGTTACTTAATACAATTTTTGGTTAAACAATAAAACGTGACTTTAAATCAACGACAAAATAGTACAACCATATTTGATAAATTTAAAATACGATAATAAAGCAACTGTGCTCGGCACAGGCCTCGAGTGTGCCTAATACCTTCCCGAGAGTCAACTGAGGACCTTACCCGAATCTCTAACGCAGACCGTTCAATGAGTCAAAGGTGTTCCGGGTACACCACTTTGGTGACTTGGCATACCTTTAACTTGTCAAGTGGCGACTCCGAATTTTTTATTAATTTTGTGTACCTTGCAACACCCGTCATAACCTTTAAGTATACAATTCTTAATTTAGTTTTGTTAAAAAGGGGTCGTGACAGCTTGGCGACTCCGCTGGCGAAACTAGTGAATACTAGAATCTCCAGCTTTATAAAATTTTCGCATGTTTTAATTTATTAAATATCGGGTTGTTATATATTTGTCGTTATCACGTGAAAGGTTGAATGTTACCACTTTGATTTTGTTGAACTGTATATAAATTGTCTTCTCCGCGTACACCTCTGAGTCTCTGAACACCTGGACACGTACACTTACCAGATCGTTTGTGGTATCTGGGCCTTCTTACTAAATTACCCATGATTTAGGAAGAAGACGTGACGGGGTTTTAGGTCGGACACAGTGTTGTCGGACGGTCCTGATGCGCTTTTCGCCCGGTTTGTCTACCGGGTTATGAGCCAGTCTAGACACCGAGTCAGTTGTGTCACCTAAAGTTAAATCTTTAGGCCCAATTATCTGCATCATATTTGACTTAATGAGGTGCGGCACACCGGTACCGCACTTGTCTAGGCTGACTCCTTGGTGTCGAGATACATCCGAAGCATTTTCTGTATTGCATTTAGGAAGAAATATCGTTATGCTGAACGAATTAGGGAATGATGGATTTCAAAAGAAAAAATAAATTGAAAAAAAAGGAAAAAAAAAAAGAAGAAAAGAGAATAAAAAATGAAGGAAAAGAGAGGAAGTAGGGTGAATTCCTGTTTGTAGATGTCTTGTTTCTTATTTTGGGTCATGCCATCGAAATAGAAAAATTTTGCAAAGATTTATGTGTCGGAAAAACTTTGAGCCAGTTTTTACGTTGTCATGATGGCGAATTTTTTCCAAAAAATAAAAATAAAAAGAAAAAAATATTTGCTTCAATACCAAATTTGTCAAATTTTCTGGAGTCAATCTTGATACTGTTATAATTGCAAATATTCCAAGTTTTTAAGTGCCCTGGTTGGCCGAAGGATTCTTTTAGGTTCAATTTCAAGATGTTATAATGGTAATTTTTTTGGAAATCGCTAAGTCCCATTGTGACGACCGTGATATGCCCAATTTTGTAGAAAACTCTAAGTGTCTGTTTCGTTTTGGCAACAGTATTTTGAGTCAATTTTTCATGTCTTTAGAATGGCAATTTTTTTCAACAGTTAGTAAGTGCCTCGGTTGGCCGAAGGACTTTTTTTGATCAATTTTATGCTGTTGTAATGGCAAAATATTTTGTTGAAAATCTGAGTCTTAAATGGTGAACACATGTTAGATTTTTTAGGAAGTTTTAACCATCGGTTTGTTTTTCTCTGCCAATGTTTCGAGGTATTTTCAGTTTTTTCAAAATTAAGTGACACGTGTTTTTAAGGTACGATGGCGGCATCGTCTTCTAGGTCTAGCAAGAGAAAGTACCCTCTGATGCCACCCCACCATCTATCATGATGGCTGACGGCCCGCCTGAATTGTTGTAGTCTTGGTGGAAGAGTATGAACAAGATGCAGCAAGGTTTAGTCCAGGAGAAGATTGGTTTTCTGACTGACCTTGTGACTAAAGATATTGTCCTGCATAGAGATCTGGTTAGTATACTAGTTGGATTCTGGAACCCAAAAAGTAATTCTTTTTTTTCAAGAGATTTGAGATGACACCTACCACTGAGAAAATAGCCGGGCTCATTAAGCTAGATTTAAATGAAAAGAGAATGATTGCCCCGAAAAAGGTCAATGCACATGATTTCTTTCAAAACATCCGGATGCAAGTAGATGCCTCTATTGTTAGTGTTAGTCACGGTTGGATTTTATTTGACTACCTCTATGCTCTATTCAGATGTGATAATGGTTTCAAACGGTATGGCTTCGAGTTTCATGACAAGCTGATATATGATGAATGGGTGCAACTTTGTCCAAAGGTTTTTGTGTTTGCTCTTCTAGGGTTGTTGGTTTTCCCATTGTCGCATAAAAGGATATACTAAAGTCAGTTGGATCATGGTAGCTCTCTATGAGAAAGCACCAAATCCTACAATGAATCCGACAATTCTGGGGAGTATTTTTCATGCTTTGACTCAACGCTGCAAAGATAAAAATGAGCTCTTCGAGGGGTGTAACTTCCTGTTGCAGGTGTGGTTTTTTTAGCACATACGCCCCCGTCCACCGCGTCCTGTTGTTAACTGCTGCGACATTGGTTATCTTGGTTATCATCTCGAACATATTGAGAAGTTTAAGTTTCCAAATAGTGAACGTGCTTGGAGGTCGTGCTTGAACTCCCTTACATCAAATAAGATATTGTGGCAGTATAACTGGCTTTCTATGAAGAAGGTTGTGCACAGTAGCATCGAGCACCCCTTTTTAGATCTGATGGGTTTGGAAGTAACCCAGCCTTATGCCCATCTACGGGTACTCAGACAGTTGGGCCGACAACAGATGGTCCCGATAGTTGAAGAAATGAGTGCTTGTCTCTTAGTTTATCCTCCAGGACTGTTTACCCACAAGGATAAGATCTTGAACTTGTGGGACACTAGGCGTCACCTCACAAAAGAGACTCAGGTTCAGAATGGACTCATGGGAGATGTCACTCAGGAGTACGACTCATGGTATCGCCACCAGCCCATACCTAGAGAGATGCCTGGTAGGTCGAGTACATGCGCGGTTGACATTGAGGCTTTCTTGGATATGCAGGTTCGGATGGCCAGGCGTGAGATTAAGGAGGGGTACCGTGCTACTATACAAAGCTTAGTTGTAGAGAGGGACGCCGCTAGAGCCGCTCAATCTGAGAGCGAAGACTTGACACATCAGTACTCAGATACTATCAGGCGACTTCATGACTTGCACCGTAAAGCTTTGACAGAGGGGGAGGCCACCAGGGCAGCTTTGGTTGAGAGTAGGGGAAGAGAGGATCATCACCGCCGTGATGCTATAGACGCTCAAGCTCGACTTGATAGGGCATTGGAGCAGGGAGCACAACTTAGAGAGCTAGCACAGGACCGACTCCGGGATGTGGAGGCTTCCAAAATCACCGTTACTCGGACATCTTTCCCCTTGGCTAGCCTCCTCCGTCCCTCGGGACCAACAAGGGGCAGTACAGAATCATTACTGTAGCTTATCGGCAGGTTTATGATGCCGTCGCGTATGTTGTGCAGACTATCATTGACTATAGGAGGCTGCCTCCGGAGGACCTACTCGCACAGGCACTTCCATTTGTCACCAGAGTTGCAGCAGATTTGGGTGGATTGCGTCGCACCTTTATAGAAGACCCACCAGTGGGTCAGTAGGAGCTACCCAAGGAGCCATCCGAGTTTGATCCCGGATGAGCTAGCTGACTTTGAGCCCAGGTCATCTTAGCAGATACATCAGTACGAGATGATGCAGCTTATTATTTTATTTTGTCACTTATTTAGCATATTGGCATGTTGTACTTTATGTTGATTTTGAACTTAGTAGTTGTAATTTATTTCTATTTTCGGTCATTTGTACTCTTCTTTGGTCGTGTATGTCTTGTACTTTCTTTAGTAATGGAAATCTTTTGCTTATTTTTATGTGTCAATTTATTTCACCCTCTGGCCCCTCTTGAAAAAAAAAGAAAAAAAAGAGAAAAAAAAGAAAAAAGAGAATTCAAACAATACACTTGGGAATCTAATCCAAACCGTTTTGGGATGACTCATGACGACCTTAGGCTTGTAGGCGCGCTCGGCTTATAAATATTGTGTTTCCTAACCTGTTTTGTTTGCAGACAAGACTAGATTACCAGTGATTTAGTGCAGCACTCTGCCATTACCCCACTCTCACACAACTAAATCAAAAGGACCTGAAATTCCACCTGGTAACATGGCAACTGAAGGAGAGAAATCTGATGCCGGTTCCGAGGAAAATGAAAGGACGATAGAGGAGGTTCTGAGCTTGAAGCAATTCCTGGTAGACATGCATCATGCGATGACCACGGGAAAGGCACCTCCTCCCACGTCAAACCTCCTGGATAGGCTTGTGCCAACAGCTATCCAGCAAGCACCCGGCACATCTACAGTAGGCGAGGATCCGACCTATCCTCCTGGTTTTGGCCCTAGCCATGGTTCAACGAAAGAGGCTGATGTGCGCCCTCATGCGCCACAACCACCACCTCCACCACAAGGACAGTATGGACAACATCCACCACTGGGGCAGTATGGTCCACCTCCACCACAGGGACAGTATGGCCACCTCTCCCACAGGTTCCAGTTTTCCGGGGCCTAGCTAGGCCTCCCATAGCCAGGTCCAACAGTGAACAACATCTCCAGGCTGGGGATCACCACTATGATCAGCACTATGAACCCAATTTCCGACACAGTGACTCATATGATCAGGGGTTCCATCGTGAGTCTCAGGTTGAGGTTGTTCGATCGGCAAAGCTGGATGAAAGCGAGGTTCTGCGAAATGTGAAAGGCCTAGAACAAGCAGTAATGATCATTCAGGGATATGGAGATCATACTAACATTTCTTTCAAGGATCTTTACCCCTACCCTGAATTGCAATTGCCAGATGGGTTCATAGTGCCAAAGTTTGATCTATACACCGGGCAAAGAGATCCAATAGTTCATATGAAGACCTACTGCACAAAATGAGAGGGGTCAAGAAAGACAAGTTGTTGATAGCATACTTTTCCAAAAGCTTGGGGGACGCAGCTGCGGAATGGTTCATGAGGCAGGATGTAACTAAATGGTTGGCATCTGACGACATAGCGCATGCATTCTACGACCAGTACAAGTATCACATTGAAGTTTTGCCAGATCGATCCTCTCTGGATGCGATAAAAAAGAAGCCAAGTGAAAGCTTTAGGGAGAAATGATTGGAAGGGGAGTCAAAGATGGCAAGATTGTAATCCAAACTACACTGAAGGCGACTACACAAGCTATGCAGACCGGGGCAGCAGGGTTTGTTAAGAAAAAGAAAGAGGATGTGGCCATGGTAGGGTCTGGTCCGCGAAAGTGGAACGAGGAACGATACAGTCAACATAATTCATACCAAGCTCCACAAAAACCCCCTTTACAATACTATTACCCACCACAAAATGTTCAATACTCCATACCGCTACCCCATTACTTCGTACATGCTGCACAGCCACATGCTCCAACATCCTATCCGCAATGGCATGCGCCAGCCCCACAGCTTGCATATCACACGCACCAAGCTCCACCTAATCACTATCAAGCTCCGCTAAACCCTGCCTACCAACCAAGAGGTCCCGCAGGCTTCCATCCAAGAACTGAATTCAAGAAGGCCCGAGAAGAGAAAAAGAGAGATTCACACCAATTGGGGAGTCTTACACCAGTATCTTCGAGAAATTGAGAGCCTTGGACATGATAAAGCCAATTCAAGCTAACATGTATCCTATAGGGAAAGTGGACCACTCTCGGTGTTTTGAATACCATTCGGATGTACCAGAGAATGATACAAAAGATTGCTATTATCTCAAGAGGGTAGTGCAAGATATGATCGACAATAACCAAATCGTGATCGAATATACAGAAACGCCGAACATTAATCGCAATCCTTTGCCAGTCCACGATGTACACATGGTGGGTATATGTGAAGGGGGATTTGAAGATGAATCTGCAAGACCAATAGTATCAATCTATGCTATAACAATTGGGGTGGAAAGGATGCAACCAATTCCTTCATTTGTGCCGGGGAAAGTAAGGCATGCTATCCAGCCAAACAAGCCAGTGTTGACATTGAAAAGAGTCTTTGAGAAAAAGGAAGAGGAGATTCAGAAACCAAAGTTGGTGATCCAGAGGACCAAAAGAAATGAAGGGGAAGCAGACCATGTTGCCAAACTAAAGTTGGTTATCCAAAGGGCACCCCGTGAAGATGATCAGAACAAGCTGTGTGAGCCTATTGTCGTAAAGAGCGTATCTCAGATTCATATGAAGAACACTAATGTCGTCCCATGGTATTATAACAAGGCAGTGGTGACATACAAGGGAAAAGATATTGTGGCAGAAAAAACACAAGTGGGCGGTCTAACTAGTTCTGGGCGGTGCTTTACTCCGGAAGAGTTAAGAAAAGAAAAGCAAGTTAGAGAAAATCAGGGCCCCATCAAGGATCCTGTCATTGAGAAAGAGGCAGAAGAATTTCTGGAGAAGATGAAAATGCAAGAGTACTCCATCATGGAGCAGCTGAGGAAGACCCCAGCTCAAGTTTCTTTGTTGTCCTTGTTGATGCATTCTGAGGCACACCATCATGCTCTGATGAAAATCTTGAATGAGGCCCATGTATCTGAGAAAATGATCGTCAGCAATCTCGAAGAAGTCGCAAGTCGTATCTTTGAGGTAAACATGATCACTTTCACTGACGAGGAACTGCCAATGGAAGGCACTGGTCACAACAAAGCACTACATCTGACTGTCAAGTGTGACAATTCTTATGTCACAAAGGTACTGGTTGACGGTGGGTTTGGTCTGAACATCTGTCCATTATCTACCCTAAAGAGATTGAAAGTCAACATAGACAAAATTCGGACCAACACCATGAGTATCCGTGCTTTTGATGGAGAGAAACAACAATCGATTGGTGAGATAGAACTGACACTAACAATCGGGCCCGTGGATTTTGCTATTGATTTTCAAGTTCTTGATATGGATTCGTCTTACAACCTACTGTTGGGAAGACCCTTGATCCATATAGCAGGTGCAGTACCGTCGACCTTACACCAGACTATCAAGTTTGATTAGAATCGTGAGATGATCATGGTAACGGAGAGGGGGATTTGTCAATCTACAAGGATCCATCTATTCCAGTTATTGAGGTCACTAATGATAGCCCAACTCTGATGTATCATGCATTTGAAGCAATACATGTGGAGGAGTTTCCTGAAGGCAAGCCTTTGCCCCAAGCAATATTGTCAGAAGCAGCAGTCATGATGGCTGCGGAAATGTTGAAGCACGATTTCCAACTCGGGAAAGGTCTCAGGGAAACACTACAAGGAATGTTGCATCCAATTAATCCACTTGGCATTCGAGGTACATGGGGTCTGGGATATAAGCCCACAGCTGCAGACAGAGGAAGAGCTAGGAAGATGAAGAAACAAGAATGGTACCTCTAGAAGCATGTCCCTTGCCTCGCTCAATCTTTCACAAGGCCCAACGGGGGCAAGTCTATTTCGAAAAATGTTCAGCAGACTGAAGAACAAAAGAAGCTACTGTCAGACTTGAGGCACGTCTTTGGCATCAACATGGTGCAAACTGGCGAAGGACCTAGCAATGCAGAAATCCAGGACATTGGCCCTGATGTGAAGTTGAACAACTGGGAATCCACGCATCTCCCCACTAGGAGGGGCTATTGGTGGCAAGTTTTTGTTATCCTTTCTGTATATTTGGTTATTTTAAGGGTTGTAATCCAAGTATACTTATTTTTCTCGTTATGATGTAAAACCCTTTTATCTTTCAAATTCAATGAAAAGCAAGACATGCATTTTGTCTCCTTATTCTATCTCTTTACTTTCCTGATTTTTGTTTCTTATTTCTTTTCTGTAGCTATGTTTCTAATGGCCTTAATAACATGACATGCATGCTGAAATCACGCCCTGATTTAAACACACAATTTAACTTGGTCTCAATGAATCAACCAAAAATTAAGGAAATATATATTGGGGGTGGAATGATTATGAAGTAACAGTTGAGGAGGTAGATGACATGGAAGAGACTGATACAGAAGAAATCCTTGAGGAAGAATATTTTTGATGAGGGAGCCGAGAGTGAAATAAATGGGGAATTAGAATAGTTTGAAAACAAGCCTAAGCCCAATATGGATGACACAGAAAATATAAATTTGGGAAGTCATGATGATGTTATGGAAACCAAGATAAGCAGGCACGTTGTATCGAAAGTGAAAAATAATATAGTCCATGTTTTGTTTGACTATAGAGACGTATCTGCTTGGTCGTATGATGAGATGCCCGGTTTGAGCACAGATTTGGTGGTTCACAAGTTGCCGATTAATCCTGATTCCCCTCTGGTAAAGTAGCTTCGGAGGAAATTCAAGACAGATATGAGCAGAAAATCCAAGATGAAATCATGAAGCAACTAACTGCAAAGGTGATCCAATCTCTTTAGTATTCACGTGGTTGGGCAATGTCGTGCCAGTTCCCAAGAAGGACGGGAAAATAAGGATTTGTATTGACTATCGAGATTTGAAGAAGGCCAGTCCCAAGGATAATTTCCCGTTGCCTAATATCCACTTTCTCATAGACAGTTGTGCCCAACACGAGATCCAATCTTTCATGGATTGCTATGCTGGATAAAACTAGATAGTAATGGATGAATATGATGTAGAAAAGACGGTATTCACCATGCCTTGGGGAACCTTTTGTTACAGGGTCATGTCATTCGGTTTGAAGAATGTTGGGGCAACTTACATGAGAGCCATTACAACCGTCTTCCATGATATGATACACAAAGAAATTGAGGTGTATGTGGATGATGTGATAATCAAATCAAGAACAGCAGAGGATCATGTTAAAGACCTCAGGAAATTCTTCGAAAGACTCAGAAGGTACAATTTGAAGTTGAACCCGACCAAATGTGCATTCGGAGTTCCAGTTGGAAAGCTGTTGGGTTCAATGTCAGCAGGCGAGGCATTGAGTTAGATCCTACAAAGATCAAGGCTATACAAGAGTTGCATCCGCCAAATAACAAGAAAGAAGTCATGATTTTCCTTGGGAGATTGAACTACATTAGTAGGTTCATCGCTCAACTCACCACCACTTGTGAGCCAATCTTCAAGTTGCTAAAGAAAAATGTTGCAGTCAAGTGGACCGAGGAATGTCAAGCGGCCTTTGACCAAATCAAGCAATACTTATCAAATCCACCTATGTTGGTCCGGCCGGACCCAGTCGACCTTTTTTTCTCTATCTGCCGGTGATGGACAATTCATTTGGATGTGTACTGGGGCAAGCCACAAGCAAGAAAGACCAGGCCATCTACTACATGAGCAATAAGTTCACTGATTATGAGGTCAACTACACTTTGCTGAACGTGTTGTGCCTCACGTGGGTAGCACAAAAGTTGAGGCATTATTTCTTGTCATACACTACTTACCTCATATCCCGGATGGACCCACTGAAGTACATTTTCCAGAAGCCGATGCCAACAGGGAGGCTCGCCAAGTGGCAAATGTTACTCACAGAGTTTGACATAGTTTATGTCACCAGAACTACAATGAAAACCCAGGCCTTGGCTGATCATTTAGCCGAAAATCCAGTGGATGATAAGTATGAACCCCTCAAGACATACTTCCCAGATAAAGAGGTGGACATAATTGAGGAGTTGCCCTCGTAAGATGACCATTATTGGAAGCTGTATTTTGATGGGCCCTCTAACTCCAAAGCTGACGGCATCGGGGCTGTTCTCATATCTCCAACAGGACATTACTATCCAGCAGCTGCCCAACTTCATTTCTGGTGTACTAATAACACGGCAGAATACGAAGCTTGCATCATGGGTCTACGCATGGCGATAGACATGGACATCAAAGAACTACTAATGCTCGGAGATTCTGACCTACTAGTACATCAAATCAAGGGTGAATGGGAAACTCGAGATGGGAAACTCATCATGTATAAGCAGTATCTAGAAGACCTTTGCCAAAGATTTGATTCCATTGAATTAAGGCACGTCCCAAGAATACACAATGAGTTGGCCGATGCTTTGGCCACATTAGCATAAATGCTTAGTTATCCTGACCAAAATCACATTGATCCTCTCGAGATTCAAGTCTGGGATCAACATGTTTATTGCAACATGGTCGAAGAAGAACTTGATGGCGAGCCATGGTATCTAGACATTAAAAATTACATCAAGAATGAAGAATACCCAGCACTAGCCAAGAGCAATCAGAAAATAAACCTTCACCGTCTTGCAAATGGTTTCTTTCTAAGTGGAAGGGTACTATATAAGAGAACCCCAGATCTGGGGCCATTGAGATGTGTGGATGCGCAAGAAGCCTCGAGAATTCTTAATGAGGTACATTTTGGAATCTGTGGGCCACACATGATGGCTATGTGCTAGCCAAGAAGATCTTAAGAGCAGGTTGTTTTTGCATCACCATGGAGCGAGATTGCATAGGTTTTGTGCGAAAATGCTACCCATGTCAAGTGCACGGCGATCTAATACATTCGCCTCCCTTGGAGCTTCACACAATGTCTGCCCCTTGGCCTTTCGCAGCATCGGCAATGGATTTCATTGGACCGAGACAACCAAAGGCGTCAAACGGACATAGATATATCTTGGTCGCCATTGACTAATTTATCAAGTGGGTGGAAGCTGCGACATTCAAGTCGGTAACCAAGAAAGTCGTGGTTGACTTTGTCCAATTGAACATTATTTATCGATTTGGTAGCCCTAATACCATTATCACCGACAATTGGGCCTGCCTCGACAGTCATTTGATGAATGAGGTATGTGAAAGATTCAAAATTATGCATAGACATTCCACACCTTACCGTCCAAAAGCAAATGGTGCGGTCGAAGCGGCAAACAAGAACATTAAGAAGATCCTTCGAAAAATGGTGCAAGGATCACGAGATTGGCATGAGAAGTTGTCATTCGCTCTTCTAGGTATTCGCACAACCGTGCGCACCTCAATAGGCACAACTCCATATGAACCGGTGTATGGGACTGAAGCGGTCATTCCGACAGAAGTCGAAATACCATCCTTGAGAATCATTGTTGAAGCTGAGATCGAGGATACTGAATGGGTCAAATCCTGCTTGGAACAATTGGCTTTGATTGACGAAAAAGGGCTAAATGCAGTTTATTATGGTCAACTATATCAGAAGAGGATGGCCAAGGCATACAACAAGAAAGTGCATCAGCGCAAGTTCAGTGAAGGACAATTAGTCCTGAAGCGTATCTTTCTACATCAAAAAGAAGCCAAGAGCAAGTTTGCTCCAAATTGGCAAAGACCGTACGTGGTGAAGATGGCGTTGCCCAATGGTGCTCTATTCTTGACAGACATCGAAGGTACGATGGCTGAAATGATTATTAATGCTGCTGCAGTGAAGAGGTACTACATTTGATGTTCTTGGATCGGGATAATGAAAGGTTTTATTTCCCTTACTCAGAAAATGTATCCCTTTTGTTAGCCGTTGGCTTTGTATTGCTTTTGTAAAACTTTATTGGGAATCTTTGTAATTTCAATAAAATGAAGAAAGAAAAGATCCAAAAAAACAAAAGTTGGCATTAAGTTGCCAGAGCTACATCTGACCTGATTCCTCTCAAAAGGATATATAGGCAACCATCCAGGTGCGGTAAAAATAGGGGAAAGTTCCTTTTTCCCTATCTCATATCAACGCAAAACTTGCCTCCAAGTTTGCGGCCAAAGTCAAAGAAAATCTGAATCCGTGCGGTTTCTGCTAAACTGGGGGAGAAGTTTGTTTTTATTTTATTTTACTTTTATCAATAAAATAAAATAAAAACAAACTTCTATTTTATTGTACCATTCATTCATTCTTGAAAGTGTGGAAGATGCTCAAAGCGCCCTAATTTGCACTAAGCTAGGGCTTAAGCTCTTTATTTTTCTTAAGAGCGATCTCTATCATTTCATGAGACGCTTTTGAGCACTCAGGCCTAAACATTGTTTCCAAACTCAGACAAATATCCAATAAGCCTTGCTTCCAAACTCAGATAAATGTCCAATAAGCCGTTTCTGGCCAATCTTGAGAATGTTAATCAAGCGAGAATGATCTCAGGAAATCATCATCAATGGGTGGAATGAAAAGAGGTCCACGGAGAATTTTATTTTTAAAATAATGAAGTCTTGTTGGTGAAAATCTGAAAGGGTGCCACATGACAAACATTGAGGTAAAAGAACAAAGAGAAAGACCAGTCGGTGAAAACCCTGAAAGGGGCACCGCTAACCGAATGAGGGCTTTAGTAATTGTCATCAAGTTGGGCTAGATGAGTATTATTTTGAATGTTCAAACTGGGAAAAGGTCGAGGGAAAACTGTTGTGAATGGATCAGGGTTTGAGGTGAAGATGCACGTCATGTTTATTGAGGGCATTGCTTCCACCTCTAGATAAGTCCTTTTACTTCCCTAAAGGACATCTCTCACTTAGAGTCCTTTATCCAGAATTTCTTCCACTTCTACCTTCTATTCAAAATAACATCTAAACGAGCAAAAGAAAGTTTTGCAAAAATTGTTTACCTGTTTTGCAGTTGCAGTGGAGCACGGTCAGGACCCACCTAAATAATGGAAGCCTGTGTGGTATCTCGGTATCTGGAATGACATTCCAAGGTTTGCACCGCAAAAGAGACCATCAGGGAAAATATACCGTTCTTAACAAAGTTTGACTAATGACTAGTTGGAACATATGGCCGCATGACGTTCTGTGTCAAAGACGAAGGAATGCAAGAAAGCAAGAAGAATCAAGAAAGGAAAAATAAGAAGTCGAGGCACCCACCTGAAGAATGGGAGAATTTATTTGAGAAGTCAAGGCACCCACCTGAAGAATGAGGGAGTAGTATCTTAAAAGTCGAGGCACCTACCTGAAGAATGAGGGAGTAGTATCATAAAGGTCGAGGCACCTACCTGAAGGATGAGGGAGTAGTTTAAAAGGTCGAGGCGCCCACCTGAAAAATGAAGGAGTAGTATCTTAAAGGTCGAGGCACCCACCTGAAGAATGAGGGAGTAGTATCTTAAAGGTCGAGGCACCCACCTGGGAAATGAGGGATTTTATTTGAGAAAGTCGAGGCACCCACCTGAAGAATGAGGGGGTAGTTTTAAGAAGTCAATGCACCCGCCTGAAGAATGAGGGAACAATTTAAGAAAAAGCCAAGGCACCCACCTGAAGAATGAGTGAATAGTTTTAAGATCGTCAGGGCACCCACCTGGAGAATGAGGGAATAGTTTCAAGATCACCGAGGCACCCACCTGGAGAATGAGGGAATTCGTTAAAGAAAGTTGAGGCACCCACCTGAAAAATGAGCGAACAATTTGAGAAAGTCAAGGCACCCACCTGAAGAATGAGGGAATAGTTTCAAGATCATCAAGGCACCCACCTGGATAACGAGGGAATAGTTTAAAGAAATCAAGGCATCCACCTGGAAAATGACGGAATCTATTTCAGTAATAAGAGCAAGACCCACCTGAACGAAGAGCAGTGGTTTTATTTTCAACAAAGGATGAGAGCAAGAACCAAGAGGCTCATCTCAGGAAGCATGAAGACTCAGAGTAAGAATTGTAATTGTACGTTTCAGTATTGTACTTTTATTTTCTTTGTAAAGCAATGACCGCCAGCAAGCAACGAGTGACCAGCAGCGACAGCCCTAATGTGTTAGAAGTGTTAAGTTGTCAGTCCCTTCGTATGTTAGAAGCATCTTGAGTCAGTACTAGTATGTCTAGAAGTGTCTAGTGTCTGTCTAGACGTGTATAATGTTAGTCTGGAGAGTCTATAAGTCTGTCAAATGCGGTAGTCCTAGCTACCGCGCGTGAGGAACTACACTGACCTGATTCCTCAGACCGAGGATGTGTAGGTAGCCTTGTAGTCAGTGTACGGTCACCACTTTAGAAGCACGCTTTTGGCTAGAATCGAAAAGCCAAAATAAGTTGTCGATTACTTCTTTGTCCGAAAACTCTTCGTGTTCTCGAACAAATAGGCCAGCTGTAATCACCTAATTTTGGCACGTAATTTCGTAAATTTTTTGCTCACAATAGCCGTGTTAGATTTTTAGAATTTTGGCCGAATTTTCCCATAATTAGTCTTTTATTTAACTAAAATTGTTATTAATTGGAAAGAAAATATGAAAATTACCAAAAAAAATTAAAATTAAATTACTTGTTATGTGTTAATTGTGATTCTATGTTTAAATTCTGGGATTTTCATTATAGTCAATTGTGTGTATTTAAAATAAATGTAGACTCTTTTAATGGCCATCTATAGAAAATAGAAGCCCAACTCGTTCAGCCCATCGGCCCACTTGCTCCATGGCCCGTCCAACACTGCTTTGATCTCAACCTTTGGATCAATTCTAATCCAACGGATCCTACTCTTCCCCTTCATTCCCTTATAAGTTCACAAAAAAACTTCATTTACCACACACACCCCCTTAAGTCTCAATGACTTGGGGTCACCCTGGCAAAATTTCGCCAGGTAGCTGAAGCCACCGTCCCCCGCCATATCTCTACCACTGTCCCGCCGCTGGACCACCATCTCCGGTGGCCAAAAAATTTAGAAAAATATATCCCAAACTCCTCTCGACCTCCTCTTTCTATTTTCACGGTTATTTCTTGCAAATTCCAAGCCGTTTGGAGTAGATATGCAGTCAAAGTTTTGGTCAACTCAACTCCGGCGTGTCTTCGACTTTTTTTTAGTAAGTTTTGGCTTTTCCACTTCGTCTTACCCTCCTCCTTCACCCGTTGTACCCCATTTCCCAAAACCCTCTCTTTTTTCTCCCCCGTTCCTTTTCTCGTTTGTTCTGATTCTCGTTTTTTTACTTGTTCTTATTTTGGTTATGGGGAACGATTGGTTGGAGTCGTGATTCGGTGGAAGTGGTGGAGCGATGCAAGGAAGATGATGACCGATTTGAGACCGCGAGGGCAGCTGCGTCGCTCTCGCTGTAGCGATAGTGATAGCAAAATAGGGCAGCATGGGCGGAGGTGTGAGGATTTGATTTTAGCATACTCATAGTGCTTGATTGTTTACTGGTATTGAGGTTGATCTGATGATTTTTAGGCGAAGAAAGCGTCTTGAAGTGGCAGTGGTTGTTCGTTGATTGGTTCGCTATAGTGCAGTGATCGCAAGGCTGTGCCGCGATGTTGTTTTGCTCTTATCGGGTTAGATAAGAACTTAAGCCTCCCTGTTCACTATCCCATTATGGTTTTTGAAGCTTGTTTAGCCATTAGATAGTAATGTTTAGTGATAGTTTTAGCATGTAGAGTCACTGTTGTGTGTTGTTCAGCTTTAACACGTGCTTATAAGTCAAAGAAGTTTGATCTCATTGTTTACTGGTAATATTTAGATTGTGAAACAAAATCTACATGTTATAGTCTAATGATAAGTTGTGAATGAATATTGGTTAATTGTTATCTTTGTTAATTGGCGAATACGAATGGTATAATAGCATGCATAAATTCTTATGTGTGAAGTTAGTTATTCTTCAGTGTTTAGTCTTGAATTGGCACCATAAGTCATTAAGTTTCTATGATTTTAAATGAAAAATTGTCCAAGCGGGAGGTTGTAGTTTTTTTGTTCTAGTGGCATTATTCAATTAAAAGATGCCTGTTTTGTTTTAGCCAAGTTAGAAATGATACATTTGAAGTTTAGTTGGCTCTTGGCTAGTAATTAAACCTTGAGAGAGGCTTTGGCCAGTTTTGAGGATCTGGTTACCTTTGAGTTCAGTTTCAAGTTAGTTTAGTTGATTTTAGTTTGTTTAGTAAGTCCTAGTCCTTTTAGTTAGTATACTGTGTGTTTGGTGTCCTTTTAAAGGACACTTCTTGTATATTTCAGCTTTGGAACTGTATAGGGCTGCTGAAACAGTGTCCTATAGCTGTTGTACTATTTCTGAAAATAGTACTAGAAAACACTCAAGTATAGGGGTGTGGGCTTGTACTTTTGTACAAGACCACACTCCACCCTTTGGTCTTTATTTTTGAGTTTTAAAAATAGCATTTACTACTCTTGAAACACACAACAACCAATCTGAAAATTGGCAGAGAAAGAGGGACAAATTAGAGAGTGAAAAGAGAGTAATATTTAGTAAATTAAGTGTGGGGGTTTAGAACCAAAAGACATCAACACTAAGAGCCTTTTGGGGTATAAACTCAAAAGTTTGAGTCAAGTTAAGGGTGTTTTAAAGGGTTGTTTGCTTGCTGATTTTGGAGTAAAAGTTGTTGCATTTGGTGCTGTGTTTTGCTATTTCATTGTTGTTGGCTTGGGATTTTCGGCTCATAAGTAAACACTCAATAACCTTGTGCTTATGTTGAGCTTTTGGCTATAAAAGATGGCATGAAATTAGCATATTTGAATGATCTAAAAATTCTTTTATTGTATTGTTGGTTAGTCTCTCTAGAATTTAATATTTGTATTTAAAACATAAGAAAGAGACTAGTTTTAAGTCATATATGCTTGGTTGTATCCTCCTTTAAAAGCCATATGTGTTGTCTTGTTGGATATGTATTTTAGGGCGTTGAACTGAAGTACTGTAAAATGGATATATAATATGAAATTTCAGATTGTGCAAATAATTACAAATGCCAAAACTGGACAGATTTTGATAGAATGACATAAATAGAACATGTAGTGCAAATGTTCAAGTTTGATGATTCTTGAGTTCTGGATGTGCAAAAGAATGGAAAAATGGTAGGACTAACTTTGACTCAAACCACCCTTTACAAAATTGACCTCTCAATTTGATTCTTTATTTAGTAATATGGACATAATAAATAAAAGCGGATAGTTGTGCAAATCTTTAAAAGCCCAATTCAACTCTAAAGCCCATAAAGTCTTTTTTTAAAAAATAAAAAGGGATTTTTACCCCACATAATCATTCCCAACCCTTATCAACTTTTTGTAACCATATTTTGTCCTTTCTTTCTTTTCCTAGCATATTTATTAAATATAATTTGATGATATAAATTTTTAAAAAATATGGGACAAATATATATGTGTATAGAAGGTATATATACAAAATATCAATCTATTATATTTGATATTTTAATTATAAATTAAATTTTAAACATAATTATTGTGGCTATATTATGTTAGTGCTAAATAACTTGTTAATATGAAATATTGTGAGCTATTTATGTGGAAATCCCAAATAAAAATGAGGCAGATGCTGCTTGCACGTCAATCATTTTTAAAAAAACAGTCATCTTTTTTTACAAAACAGCCACGGATGAGATTGGAAGTAAAATGGCATGATTTCTGCAAAAACGAACCTTAAAGCAGCTTGCTTTTTTGCAAATAATTCAGCTGACTTCAAACGTAAGACTTACCTGTGGTGGTTTGACAAACAGCCACCTGTTTTGTCAAGAGAGATGCATAATTGGTTAATTCCGTCAAGTTAGTTACATTTAAGCTAAACCATATAATTAATTTCACTCTAAAATTAGATTTACAATGGGTTTGATTTATATAGTCCAATATTTAGCCATTATCTATTAACCATTTAAATTGAAAGTTACTTAACGATAAAATATAATACGATCAGACAAATTTATATTGACAAGTATGACCAGCGGTCTGCTTATTAGGCTAAAAATAGTTAAATCAAGAAAATTAATTTGTGCTAAGGTATACCCAGCAGGTTACTTAATACAATTTTTGGTTAAACACTAAAACATGACTTTAAATCAACGGCAAAATAATACAACCATATTTAATGAATTAAATATACGACAATAAAGCAACTGTACTCAGCACAGAACTCGAGAGTGCTTAGTGCCTTCCCGAGAGTCAATTGAGGACCTTACTCGAATCTCTGACGCAGACCATTTAACGAGTCAAAGGTGTTCCAAATACACCACTTTAATGACTTGGCATATATTTAACTTGTCAAGTGGCGATTTTAAATTTTTTATTAATTTTTTGTACCTTGCAACACCCATCATAACCTTTAAATATACCATTTTTAATTTAGTTTTGTTAAAAAATGATCGTGACAATCCCGGTGGCTATGCCCATCAAAAGTGGAAAATGAGCCAAAAAATCAATCACCAACTCATCCTCCTTTGACTTTTGCCAACTTAGCGAAAATCAACTTGGATAAAATAAATTTTTCAAATAAAAAACGCTCAACAGTTAACAGGCACATCAAAAGTGCAAAATGCACGGAGCCATCACAAAGACAAATCCCCTAACCCTAGGCTAGAGGTCAAAATTTTCATCCCCTAAATCATAATACTGCAGCTCGTAAGTAGCCAAATATCAAAGTGTAGTGGAAGTTTTTGCGTTTCTCAAGTCTTTTGACTTTTAAATTTTAATGGATGAAATGTATACACCTTTTTATGCTTAATATTTTTATTGTGTCTTATATTATATAACTTCATATTTAGTACAACTCCAGTCCCAATTTTTGTGACACTTTTTATTTTTGGAAAGTTAAACGAGTTATTCTTTGACCCTTAAATATTGTTACTAAATAGCATTTTTTATGTAGTTTTTAATATATAATTTTTATTTTAAAAATTGTAAAGATTCTATGACCGAATTAACGGTCTAATTTAAGGAATTTGATTCTTGAAATTCGAATTGTTTCTGATAAACTCTCGAATCGAGAAAAAAATACTTATAAAACAATTTGGAAAAGGTAATGAACAAAGATGGAAATACTAAGGTAAACAAGCAATGACATAAAAAATATTAATGATAACCAGAGTAAACGAAACAACAATGTTAGCAAAACGAACAACAACAACAACAACAACAACAACAACAACAATAATAATAATACATCTAAGGTTCAACCATGCTCCCCATGGAAAAGAGAGAATACACATAACTGCCTACTAATCTGTTACCCTAATCCTTGACTTCAATGTTCCTCAATTTAAGATCAAGTTCTCGGTGATATGAAGTTATGTCATGCCCCGCCTAATTACCTCGCCTGAATTCTTTCTCGGTCTACCTCTTCCTCTTTGTAGACCCAACACAGTCAACTTCTCACACTTCCTCACTGGGGCACCTGTGGTCCTCCTTCTCACATGCTCGAACAACCGCAACCTCACTCCCGCATCTCGTCCACTATAGATGCCACCACTCCTACCGTCCCCTATGACTTCATTCCTAATCTTATGTTTCTTCGTACCCCTACACATCCATTTAAGCATCCTTATTTTGGTACATGCATCTTCTAAACGCGAGTGTTCTTGACTGACCAACACTTAGCCCCATACAACATAACTGGTCTAACAACCGCTTTAAAGAACTTATCCTTAAATTTAAGCGAAACTTTCTTATTAAAGTTGCCTCTAAAGTGAAAACCACCGTGAACCTTGATAGCCCCTCGAAGTTGTCTCTATGTGCCCATTTTAATCTCCTTCTATGAGTTGCTTCTCCATGTCAGGGATGCTCCAAACTACTAACTATATATGACAAATTTGTAAAAATTTATGTTTTTAAATTCTTAGGCAAGAATTTAGAGTGAAAAGATATTTATAGAAAAAATAATTTTAAAAAATAAGTTCGGCCCAGCCCAGCACCTGCCACTTAAGGCTGGGAAAGGTTGATCAGTTGGTGTCGGCCCGCCCAGTGTGTCTATCTTCAAAGTCTTCACTGGCTGGACTGGATCTGGATCGGGTCAGTTCAAATTGACAGTTTATCGGAAATGGTAACACGTATAGTAGAGCGACAACCTGCTTTTAATAAGTTATTGGTAAAGTCTGATAATTCTTTTCTATATACAGTGTTATAGAATCTGAGTCCTTTATTGTATTCTTCATAAGTAAAGTTGGGCTCGTCGTAGTAGCCAAACTTACCGCCAATCTATTGGCTAGAGTTAAGTTTTGATCTCAATTGCTAGTCTATATCGTCTTATTTTGTCTTGAGTTTTAAACTCAATATCGACAAATTCTTTTTAAAAAAAAAAATTCTGACAATAATCTCATAATTACGGCACGTATCAATATTTCATTCTATTTATAAAATAATATAATAGATCATATCATATGATCATCACTCATGAGAATGCATCACCATAATCATGCTCGTTGATTGTGATATTGTATACTCAAGTAGCCTATCTTACTCTCCTAATGATCGCCGAAAGGCTTTGCTCATGCTCGGCCTTGCAAGTTGCACCTTCTTGCTTCATTGTGTACTGGCACTGTGCTAGTAAATTACTAACAATTTAGGGGTCGTTTGGTTCCCCTCATTAAACATTAATAACCGCACAAAACTCTGCGTTAATTTAGCGTAGCGTTTGATTATTTTTTTATGAAAATTTAATACCCGCATAAAATTAGTGCAACGTTTGGTTGCGTTTTTGTATATTCCGCATTATTAATACCCGCATTATTAATGCGGGAATCTATGTATTATTTTATACGGGGTAGAAGGTGGTATTAATAATGTGGTATTAATAATGCAGGTATTAAAATTTAAAATGACAAAATTAACCCCCGTAATAATAAGAATATTTTAAAATTTTATTTAAGGAATAAATAAATATTTTAAATAATAATATTTTTTGTTAATTTTTAATTTATCAGTGATTCAACAAATAATCCCTACGTTATAATATATGCGTGGCTAATACCCACATTATTAAACCCCACATAACTAATACCCGCATTATCAATACCCACATTATTAATACACACATGATTAATACCCACATTATTAATACCCGCATTAATAATTAATACCCGCGTAAAAGCAAAGCCAAACTAAACGACCCCTTAAGGAAATAACTTAAACTATCTTCATTAACGTTTATTACAAATATAGTCTAGCTCAGTCAATTTTGTTAGATTACAATAATAAATATATCTCATTTTGCAAGTTCATTATTACAGTAGTTTCTAGAAAGGATCGGACTAATAACATATACTCCCTCCGTTTCAAAAAGGATGAACCTTTTCACTTTTTGAAAGTCAATTTGACTAATCTTTGAACTTAAATTATACTATATTAAATTAATATTTTCAAATAAAAATTTACATATTCAAAAACTATACGAAAAGTACTATAATATGCAACTCTTTGCATATCAATATGATGAAAAAAATCATCTTAAATTGTTGGTTAAAGTTCATCCAGTTTGACTCTCGAAAAGCGAAAAGGTTCATCCATTCTGAAACAAAGGGAGTATAAAAATTTTGCTTCGCTAATTATTGACATTCAACACAATCAGCGTACTCTATTTGGGTTTTGAAGAATGACGGTTTTTTTAATATATATATATAACTAGAAACTATATATAAAATTACCACTACTACAATTACAACTCTTTGTAATTTAAGTTTTTGAAATTTACAAAAACAAAATTGTTTTGGACAAGTCGTTGTTTGACCATTCAAATTATACTGATTGGTTCGCAATATAAACATAGTAGTTAATTTTAAATAACTTTACATTTAAAAAGAATGTATACTGTCCTAGAAATTATGAAACTACTTGCAACTCTTTTAAGCAGCATAGGACACGACGGTTCTTAATAGTTCCTCACTATAAAAAGCCCGCTTTTGTAGAGCTAAGCCTACTACTCAACTACTTCGTACAAAAATCCCCACACATCCACCACACCAAACTTAAATTTTCCATCCTTTCCGCCGCTTCCAAAATATTTAGTTGCACCACACTTTTCTTTTGTTCTTCTTCCTTTTTTTCACTCAATGGAGTTTTTATCCCAACACCCACATCAAGAACAAAATCAAGTAAGTTCTGCAAGAGAATCGATGATCATTGACACAAAAAACACCACCACCAAGAAAGGTGGTAGATTCCAAATGCATGACCAAGAAACAAACTCTACTACTAAAAAACGTTACATGGTACTCCTAGGAATCAACTACATGTGTCTTTTTATTGGTTCCATTTCATCAAGTTTACTCTCAAAATTTTACTTCAATCACAAAGGTTCTAGTCGTTGGGTTTCTACTTGGGTACAATCTGCTGGCTTTCCTCTTCTCCTTTTCCCTATTTACTTTCCAGTGTACGTTTTTAAATCAACTACTAGAAAACCATTCAGTGGTTTCACTCCTAAAATCTTGTCATTCTCAATTTTAATAGGTTTATTATTAGGTATCAACAACCTTCTCTTTTCTTGGGGTAATTCTTATCTACCCGTTTCAACAAATTCTCTAGTTTTATCATCACAACTTGCATTCACTCTTATCACCTCCGTAATTATCGTTAAACAAAAAATCACATATGCAAATCTCAACTGTGTTATTTTACTAACACTTAGTTCAGTCCTGTTAGCCTTAGGTTCAAGTCACGACAAACCAAATGGTCTAACAAAATCTAAGTACTTCATTGGATTTTTCTCAACACTTGGTGCTGGATTATTATTTGCTCTTTATTTACCTATTATGGAAAAAATATATAAAAAAGTTTATTGTTACTCTATGGTTGTGGAAATGCAATTGGTTATGGAATTAGCAGCTACACTTTTGGCGACGGTAGGAATGGCTAGTGACGGTGGATATTTGGACGTGAAAAAAGAGAGTACAAATGTGTTTGACTTAGGTGAAAAAGCTTACTGGTTAACGGTGGTGTTTAACGTTGTTACATGGCAGTTATGTTTTATGGGTACTGCTGGAATGGTGTTCTTAACAAGTTCATTAACAGGAGGAATTTGCATGACGGCGTTAATGGCTATGAATGTTTTAGGTGGAGTTATAGTGTATGGAGAACATTTTGGTGGGACTAAAATAGTTTCTACTTTGTTATGTGTTTGGGGATTTTCTTCTTATTTGTATGGAATGTATGTTAAAATGAAAGAAGAAGAGAAGAACAGAGCGAGCAGTTCTAGTGAAAAGCTGATTAATCAAGATGATGATGGTCAACAGCAGCAACAACAACAGTTGATGGAAATGACTGAGATTGTAACGCACACTGGATGAGGTTCCATGGTCACGTGCCAAGTCATTGTGTTTTTTTTTAGCTTTTTGTGGAGTGGGAAGACGGTTGGGGGATGGATAATGGTTTTATTAATAGTTGTCTCCGTTGTTTTGTTTCAATGTCAATGTTCTAATACTGTCATGTATCAATTAATTGAAACCTTCTTCTTTTTTGGTTAATACTCTTTTCTTTTTCTTATTCTCCTAGTAAAAAACTTTATATAAATTTCAGATTGGAGCATCATATAGAAACATCGATTTTTCTTTTTCCTGTGGAACTAGGAAGAGTGTGATCTATTTTCATCAAACAAAAGTAGGAGGATTATTATGATAATGTAATAACGTAGTCTATAAAATACTACTCCCGCTATCCCATTTTGTTTGTCATAGTTACTGTTTCGAGAGTCCGCTATCCCATTTTGTTTGTCATAGTTACTGTTTCGAGAGTCAAACTTCTTAAATTTTTAGACTGTAGATTAGAATATAAAATTTTTAATTTTTTAAAAATAAAATTTACATATTTGAAAACTACATGAAAAGTACTATAAATTACAATAAATTACAACTCAAAATATTTACTCCATCCGTTTAAAAAATGATGAACCTATTTTCTTTTTAGTCTGTTTAAAAAAGATGACCTCTTTCTAAATTTGGAAAAAAAAAATCACTTTTACTCAGCCCTAGATGATTTGTAGACACACAAATATTATAACTTATTTTAGATCACAAGTTTGAAAAGTCTTCCATTCTTTATTAAACTCCGTGCAAAGTCAAATGGGTTCATATAAAATGAAACGGAGGGAGTAAAATATATAGTATATAAAAATTACAGTAAAAAAATAAACTTGTTTGACTCTCGTAATTCAAATTATGACAAACAAAGTGAAACGGAGGGAGTATTACAACAAAATTTGAGTAGTAAATCCGAAATAATATTTGCTTCTACGTGGATAAGTACTGGTAACTATAACAAATTAGAAGGCAAATGGAAATTAAGTTAAAGTAGTTCCACTTATACCTTGGGTTTTGACATCTTTGTTAAGTAACATATATATCTAATTTTTGAAATACTTATAACTATATATATAAAAAAATTTGCCGATGTTAACGGTGCTGGTACACCAAAAAGTTATACATAGGTCCGCACCACCAAGAGTTTAATATCGCCCTCTTTGCAAGTTCCTCTAATTCTCTCCTCCGGAGGAATCTTGTTAGTACTATGACTCTTGTTCTACATCAACACGAGACATATTGGGAAATATATAAGTTCTCTTTCATCGATCCCTCATTCACGATGGTATAATTTCAAGACAAAATTCATACATCACATATGTATGTAAGATATATATTTTGAACAGTTTAAATCTCTGTATTTGGTGACAGATATTTTGATCAATAAAGAGAGAATCAATGCTATTAATCAAAGATTTACTAAATTCAAACTCGTGAAACTATAATTTGAGTGGCGTTTCTCTCGCTTCGGCTATCCGATCCGCAGAAGGATTTATGACAAGTTCTAAAAATTGGCACAAATAATTTCAAAGTCAGTGAAGAAGCATCAGATTACGTACATGCTTGTACTCATGTTTATTAATGGTATCAAATATGACAAAAGAGCAAAATTATTTAAGACTTTTCACAAAAGACTGATTTTACTGTTTGGACTAAAGAGTTAAAGAATTTAAAGCTTTTCACAAAAGGATGATCTAGTTATTGGATTTTGATTTCTTCATTGATCTTATCATTAGCATAAATGACTTACATCCGACTCAATTAGTTAAAGAAGGGGACAAAAAAATAGACATCCATAATTTGATAAAGTATTTAAGGCCATTTAAGTTTAAGCTTGACCGCACCTTCTTTTTCTTTTTTAAGGACAAGTTGAAGGAACCTTACATCTTTGATCAAAACTGTCTAATACTAAACTCTAATCTAAGTCGGTTTTAGTAATAAAAATAAATAAATACACCAATAAATGAAAAAGAACAAGAGACTTTTAATCTTTACCTCTTATAAATTACTAACAGAATATGTCACATCATCTTTAATCTTCCTTTGTTTAGGATTGCTGCATTTGCAATTTTCGCAATGTTTCCATCATAAATGAAAGAAGTAAGAAAAATATGAAAAAAGAATGTCAGTTAAGAAAGCAATCTATTTGGGACTTGACCAATTGCAGAAAATACTAGAAATGAAAAAATGATTGAACTTCCTGTATTCCATAAATTGCTTACCTTCCAATAAATACAAAAAAATAAAAAGGCTTCAGTTTGGGTATTGGAAAATTCTAATCTTGTCAATTCTGTTGACTACCTTAATTATCAAATTATTTATCAAATCATAAGTGATGAGGAGTATTCTTTGTTTGAATATCCATAATTTAGAGGTTTATTATATATTTTGTATCATATGATTTAGGCTGAGATTGAGTTTATTAACTTTTTATATGAATGGACGTTGTTACTCGATCTTTCTGATTCACTTTTTAATTCACAAATAATTACACTTGTAGTATGTATATAGACTTCAATTTGAGGTATGCTACACGAGTATATACTTCCAACCTTTTTTCATGTTTGAATTGAGATCAGATGATTTAAAGTATGATAGTAGCAAGTGTTTCCCAATAGGAAATGCCACTTTTTTCCAGTAATGCAGGCATATGTTTAATGTTTTACTTAATTGTTTATTGCAGCTACTCAAATCTAAAGTTTGATAGGATGGCAAGATTTCTTGCTGCTCTAAGTGCTTTTTCAAGTTAGAAAGAATCAAGATTTCAAAATTTTACAACAAAATCTTATAAATTCTCCAGAAAACACAAAGCACCTTCATTTAAGTACAATAGAACATGACGTTGTATACCATATTAGGGAGTGGACCTAAATCATCTGAAGAGATCACCATTATATTCCACGGATGAGAAACCAAAAGCTTTTCTAGGAGGAATAAGCATGTTCTCCTAATTTTAAAATTTTTAATTTATAAGTACAATAAATTTAGTTTTAAAAACTTTAGAAGGTAATTGACTTTAAAATCATGAAAGTTCGTCACCGAAATATCAAGGTTCCAGCTCTAAGAACTAAAAGACTCTTAACAAAGACATTTCTTCTTTAATGAGTCATTATTTGTAAGTCGAATTAGTTAGGACATTGATCCAGAATATTTAGCTACCGTTTGGACATAGATTTGGTTGAAATTTGGGAATTTAAATTTTTGGGGGGTGAGTTGAAAAATAATTTTTGGAACTTGAAGTTGCGTTTGGATATGGAATTTTCTTGAAAAATAGTTGAAATTTTGTGGGTAAGATAAGACAATTTTCCCAAAAACTCCCAAAATGATTTTTCAGAACTCTTTTTTAAAATTTGACCAGAAATTGATCAAAAAGTATGTCCAAACAAAATTTCCCTCAAAAATTTTCAAAAAGTCTCTCTAAGTTTTTTAAATGGGAACTTAATTATGATTAAAAATAAATTAATGTATACCCCTATGCTGTGGTGGTGAGGCGACACAATCCCGTGGTTTCTTGCTTGTGTGTTTTGCAGATGCCCAAATGTGTGGCTGGGATGTCCATTTGCAAAAGCAAATTTAATTTGATGGATAATGGATTCTCTGAAGCTTCTCTTCTTTGACGTGACGCCTACACTTAACTGTTCATCATTTTTCATGTATAGACAAGAAGAAGCTTTTAAGTACAGTGGTTACGTAGCTACAGTACGTACTATTAATATTCTCAGCTCAATTTTGTGAAGAAAATATATTCCTACAACCATTTTCAACCTTTGCTGTCTCTTTTCGTACACATCAATGTATACGAAGTGACACCTCTTTTTGTAAGCATCATATATATATATATATATGTAGGCATAGCTTCTGAAATCTCACCTGCAGGCTCAGGCTAGCTGAAGCAGAGGCGACGAATTCAACTCGTTTATTCGATGTCATCCACGAAACGCATGGGCGTAGACAATAGAACCTACCGAAAAGAACCGCAGCATACTATTTTGGCGCGCGTATTGCCGCACCATACATGGCCACCGTATGAAAAGACGAAAATATTCTTGAGTTTTATTTTGTCCGTATTAGGCGCGTGATTTGCACATTCGAATCCTCTCACTCAGCCGCTGCAGGCCCAATTTTAACTATTTTAATTTAAATTATTGAAATCTTAATAGGGCATATATTCAAATACTCCTATTTGTTTTAAATAATGTCTTTATTTTCGGACACAATTTTAGAATTAGAGAAATCATTAAAAAAAATTATCAAAAATATTTTTGTGGTGCCATAATATTCAGAACATATATTATTTTTACTTTTCATTTATTTTTGTTATTAAACGACTCTTTCACTTTCTGATTTACTTTTGCTTTATTTTCGGTCACAATTTTATTTTTACTATGAAATTTGAGAAATCGTTGAAAAATTGTATCAAAAATATTTTTGTACTGCCATAATATTCAGAACATATTTTATTTTTACTTTTTATTTATTGTTATTAAATGGCTCTATAAAATTGGTAAAATCGTTGAAAATTTGTATTTAAAATTAAATATTGCCGGGTAATAGTATTCAATGAGAGTATTTAGAATATATACCAAAATTTTGAATTGTACATTCAATCACGATAGACCGTTATGAGCTGGATATAAATAAAAATCACAAATACACTAGGAATTCATTTCAAATTTTCTTTAACACATATTGAATTTCCTTCTTTACCACGCAGTTGCATTTTTAGGAGCATCCAATGTCTAAGTACTTTTAATAGTAGTTAACTACTCCCTCCGTTTCAAAAAGGATGAACCTTTTCACTTTTTGAAAGTCAATTTGACTAATCTTTGAACCTAAATTAGACTATATTAAATTAATATTTTCAAACAAAAATTTGCATATTCAAAAACTATACGAAAAGTACTATAACATGCAACTCTTCGTATATCAATATGATGAAAAAAATCATCTTAAATTATTGTTCAAAGTTCATCCAGTTTGACTCTCGAAAAGTGAAAAAGGTTCATCCATTCTGAAATAGAGGGAGTATATGAGTTTTGATGAGGGGGAGTAGTATTCAATGAGAGTATTTAGATGAGTTCTAAAATTATGTTTGTTTATTTATTTAAATGCGTCATTAATGATATGCGACTGCTCCCTTATTTATATTGAGTTGATTTCAAGTGAAACTTGTAATAGTACTCCTCTAAAAATATAGTTGCAGACCTCCATTTAGTCATTTGAGTTGACGTTTCGCGTTCTAAAGCGGTAGTTGGCGTATTTAGTGCATCCAGTGTAGTTGGACTTTTGATGAGGGTAGTTGGGGTTGTAGTATTTATGTTTTGTGTATGGTTTCAATGCATCGTCTATGAAGTTCAAGTGGAGCTTTTAAATACTTCTCACAAACCATATTGGGGTTTCAGTCCTCCATCTTGAAAAAATAATTGTTGTTCTCGTATACTTGTCCAAACGTGATGAAGCAAGAACCGTGTCTACTGGACCTTCCAGCAACAGTTGTAGAATCAATAATCCATAAATTTATGGAATCCGACCCTTCTGTTGCTGATATCTCAAATCTGACCTTAGTGTGAGTTCAAGAATGATTTGTTGATTCTTTAATGCACTTTTTTATACCTTAGTACTTGCCACGACGTTATCATGCATGCATTTTACAATTTCGGGTGCGACCTTACACGTAAGCTGGTGTTTACAGGGAAATTTCAATGATACCTGCCTCTGGAAAAGATCTTGGATAAACTGCAACGCTGCGACCGTGGAAATCTTGAATTTCTATATGGACTGAGCAGCAAAGGAATTGATTATGCTACCCTACTTCTCGAGACTCATATATTTTTTCTTGCCGGTAACAAGGAGGGGTTACACTATATGGCCCAAGTCGCTAATAATTCTTCGGGCGAGGCCCAATTCGTTAATAATTCTGTTGTGGCCCAAGCAAAGTACAATTACGGGATTGCATTGCTGATGTTTGATAGGGAAGATAAAATTAGCATCAACTCGGGGATGGAAGTGCTGCTTAGTCTATTGAAGGAGTCCGACGGAAGATATAAGACGATTGAATGAAGAAGACGTCTCAAAAGGATGATTGGTTCGGCAAACTGCAGCAAAGTCGTAGAGACTGGGTATTGTCACTTTCAGGGGCCGGTGCACTGGAACGGATATATGACAGATATTTACGGCTGCCGTGAATTATTTGTCAATTGTGATCTATGTCTCATTGACGTTGAAACCATAAAATTAACCTTTTCGATATTTGACTTTGAGATGGGAGCTCCTTTTTATTCAGATTTATGTTCGGATGATGGTAGCTTTGGTTCTAGTCTGGATTATTAGGGATATATTTACTTTGTATCACCTTTTTGGGCTCTATATATGTAGTACTTACTTCAGCATGGACTGATCGTGCGCTTGTACTTGTCTAACGATTGTCCAGTCTGAAGTTGTAATGTACTTAGTACTTAGTAGCAGTATTGACTTTCTCCTTTTTGTCCATGTAGAATACACCAAGTTTGCATACGCTGGGCTGATTTCGTGCATTCCAGTTATTTGTATTGTTGCAAGGGCAAAGAATTTGTCTACTAACCAAAACAAGTTCTACCCATCTTGATTAATAAAGAAGTACCAGGGCATGTGATAACTGCTCAATATTAAAGAGTACCTAAAATTCGATTAAACAAGTGTCCTTATTTTACACATGTCGTCGGCTAAACTTAAACGATAGCGAGCGTGGGAATGTTGAATTCCTATCAGGATTCATACGTGCAAGAATAGATTATGCGACCCAACTCCTGGGGACTTGCCGAAAACGTGTTGGAGGGCTTACCCTACATGGGCCGAGCACATGCCTTCATTGATGGTGCGGCCCAATTCGCTAATTAATCAGCTGTGCCCCACAAATAGTCCAATTATGTGTTTGCATTGCTCCTGTTGACAGAATGAACAAATTAGAACTAATACGGCAATGGTTTCGTTGATTACCCTATTGGTTGAGGACGACGGTATATGTACGGTGGTTAAAACCAGAGGACCTGCCATTAGTGATGGTAACTGCAGCAAATTAATGGATTCTAAGTTCTGAGGCGAAGTCGGAGCAGGATACATGAATTTATAATGCAATTCATGGCAATATTGCACCCGTTAGTTAACAGTCATCTACGTGTTGTTGACATTGAAACTTTCGCATTAATTTATCCACTCTTTGATGGTGTCAAGCAGAAGTCGTTGATTCACACGAAACACCTACTTCTACTTTGGATGAATATGTGTCTAGACAACGTACCTGCTCAATCCTGATGCAGTACTTATTAATTTGTGGTTTTGATTTAGTTTGTGTCTAATGGACTGATTTCTAACTTTAATTGTATTCGTCAATGGTAATTGCAAATAAAAACAAAAATTTATTAATAACGTATGACATTCGGGGGAATATAGACCAATATTAGTCAAGAACGGAGTATTTGGAGGAACATCTGTGCACGGAATACTACACCACATAATACTGTAACTAGATAAGTTTCCGGTACAAACAAGCGCAGCAAGAACAAAAAATCTTGTAATTAGACGATTAGAAGAACGGAACCTGATGCTAAAACACCATGGACAAATGCAATACCAACTCAAATATATCAGCATCAAATAACATTTTCTTTAATTAATCGTCTTCTCATACGCGTGTGCTAAAGCAATTACCGGGGGAGGGGGAACAAACGAAGAGAAGACCATCAGCGCGAAAAGTAGAGGAAAAATGGTCGTGCAATTACAAACTAGTGCTGCAAGTGGCATAGGATCAGAAATTTAGCAGCACCCAAAGCCAAATTCAGAAAGGAACAACAGATTCAGACATAGGGAAATATATATATAGTATAGTCAAATTAAACGCGACTACGGCTTTAAACAAACAAACCCAAATCCTGGAGTGGTGAGGCTATAGGACTGTCAATTTGCGCTCCTTCAAGACAATTGCCTCCAAAATTATGCAAAACTCGTTCTAAGGTCGTCACGAAGCCTTCCAAACGCATCATCAGCAGATCCATCTGGCGAGATACACGATCGAGCCGCACGGCCATAACATTAACGTCGGTCCTCACCGTGTCTACACAGTGGAAAACATGGTTATCTACGACGACGCGCGGAAAAGATCTACATCTTTCTGCAGGCATATCAATTTAACTTCACTATGTTAGAAACGGCGGAAAGAAGAGGATATGGGTGGTTTTTTAGAGAAATGAGGGGGCTTATGAGTGACAATTTCCTTTTAGGGTTATGGGACAATATATAATGGACCGGGTTGTAATCCACATAAGTTACTGCCATACATTTCGTTTTTTTAATTTTCCCTGGAGGGAAAATCTTAAATCCGCGAAAAAAATGGGTGGGAGATTAATTAATCAGTTGGAGGGAAGTTTCATTATTGCAATACTAATTGACATGGCATGTCTTCAAATTTTAAAATCCACTTGGATCTGCCGCTTTGTTAAAGAGTTAGTAATTTGGTAATATTGACTAAATATATCGCATAATTCGGTTCCATTTTTGTTATGTTGCGGCGCGCTCTATGGTTTATATACTTTTTTGTGATGAAGGGTGCATGTAAAATTTTGGGGAAACTCAACCTATACTAGACTTTATGTATTTTTTCTACAGTGTTTATTGCCCTTCAATGTTTATTAAACATATACTCGACTGCTTATTGGTAGTAAAACAGTACCAGTAATTTTCTACACTGTATTCTCGAAAGTACATACGTCCATAATTCCAGTTGTATTGATGTTGTCGTGTTAAATCATACAAACATTTCGTATAAGATGTTTTCAGCGACTCTCCACCCTCTGTGTTCATACTCTGATTAACATTTGGTTGAATCGTCAACCAAAGCCATTTTGGCCCCTTCTTCCTGATTTTATCTTTGGTTGATCCATCAACCAATGATATTCCACAAAAAAATTCTATTGCTTTTGACTGATGCGTCAACCAAGGCTTCTGGTGTGTCTTTCAATAACAAGGGTCACGAGATCGAACCACGATAAAGGCGCGTGACTTTGTGAACTGATATTTTTTTTTTAAAACCCTTATGTGTGTAGTAAAATAAATAAAATAATCAACCCCCCTTTCACGCGTGAGTGGCTTTTTTCCACTATAATTAATATTTGATTGCTTAATTTGATTTCTACCTAAGCTGTACAATATTGATGAAAATGCTAGTTTATATTTGGTAAACCATTTTTTTCTCCAAAAAATGATATTCCCTTTTATATTCTTTTCTCTCTTCTATATTACTATATTATTATCTTTTATCTCAATTTTAATTTGTTATCTTCATTAAACAAATTCTATCATTTATTATTATTATTTTTTTTACATATTCATCACATATAATTGATATTCAATACAAAATTATTTAATTACCATAGAATTTTAAATAATATAGTAATTTGTAAGCAAATATTATAGATTAAATATATTAACGAATAATTCAAAAAAAGTGAAATCATTCTGATACAATACAATAAAATACATATTACATTACGTTAAAATTCAATTGAAATACTGCATAACTATTCAATTTCCACCTCTAGTATGCTCGCATAAATGATCTATTTATCAAAATTATACGCCTAAGTTAAGATATGAAATAAATATTATAAAACCGTTACATAAGCATAATTAAGTGTATATAAAGAGATAAATTAAAAGAGTTAAATAATAATAAAGTAGTAATAATGAATAGTAATGGATGTGATGAATAGTGTCACTTCAATGTTTATTAAACATATACTCCACTGCTTATTATAGTAGTAAAACAATACCAATATTTTTCTCCAGTGTATTCTCGAAAATACATACGTCCATAATTCCACTTGTATTGATGTCGTCGTGTTAAATCATACAAACATTTCGTGAAAGACCGGCTTTAGCGACTCTCCACTCTTTGTGTTCATGCTCCGATTAACATTTGGTTGAATCGTCAACCAAATCCATTTTGGCCCCTGCTTCTGATTTTATCTTTTGTTGATCCATCAACCAATAATATTCTACAAAAAATACTATTGCTTTTGCCTGATGCGTCAACCAAGGCATTGGAAGCTCAAGACAGAGGCAATCAGTTTTTATTTTATTTTGGCTCAACGTCTAACAGATGTGGCTAATTCTGCGCATCGGCTTTTATTGTGTCTTTCATAATAAGGGTCACGAGATCGAACCACGATAAAGGCACGTGACTTTTTGAACTGTACTTTTTTTAAAAAAAAAAAAAAAAAAAAAACCTTTTTGTGTGTAGTAAAATAAATAAAATAATGAACCCCTCCAACCATTTCTCCATTTTTTCCTCCAAAAAAAAAAATCCTTTTTGTATTCTTCTCTTTTAATTATATTATATTATTATCTTTTATCTCTATTTTATTTTCTAATTTTCATTAAACAAATTCTATCTTTTTTACATATTCATCGCATATAATTGATATTCAATATAAAATTAAAGTATTACCATAAAATTTTAAATAATATAGTAATTTGTAAGAAAATAGTATTGATTAAATAATAAGAAAGGGAACAACATGCAAACACCCCTATAAATAGAGACTATCATCAGCCAAGAGCTCCATCTCACTACCATCCAAAATCAAAGCATTGTACATCTTTGAGACAATATAACTACTATATTTTTTTACTTATTTTACATTCAACAATATTTTCGTCAAACATCCACATTGTTCCTACAAAAGTGACACTTAAAAGTAGAAGAAGGAGTAATACTATATATAAAACAATATTCATCCTCGATAAGTACTTAGTAACTCACTCTAAAAAGGTATTTTATTTCTTACCAGAATTGTCAGGTTTTGAAGATTGTTACACCTTGAGCATCTGTGGTCAAGTACATTTACTTCATGATGGGAGCTGGAGAAAAAACGCTTCTTTGTTTCTGTCACTGGGGTAGGAAGAATAAGGTACTTCCAGATGGATCCACTTCATATGTGGGAGGTATCGCTGATCAGATCATTGTAAAGACGGGCGTATCGTATGATGATTTTGTCACTGCAGTTTTTGACAGATTAGGCATTGATCCTTCAGATAAGCTATTGCATTTTACAGTGAAATTTTATAGGTCCGAACAGATAAGGCTGAGAGACCAAGGCGCAATCGATACCCTGTTACAATTTAATAATGATTTTGCTCATGTTTACGCATCAAGTTTGGAGGAAGAGCCTAATTCTAGACTGTCATCAGGTGGTCCTAGAAAACCCGAACTTATTCCCTTTCTCAGAATTACTAGAACTGAACAAGATGGTGTACCCGCGAGATCATGTGAACTTAATCCTGCTTATTTACCCCTCAATCCAGATGATATCAACGACAACAGGACTGCGACTTATGAACCTGTAGAAAATGTTTTGTCTCTAATTCCTCCTAGGACTAGAGATGAATGCAGGATGTCTAAGAATGTGACATCATCTCTGCAGCCTGACAATTTGAATGGAAATTATGCTACTAATAGAGAGTCTACTAATGTTCCAAGATCTTCTTGGGTAGTAAACGTCTATGAGGAAAAACAAAGTCTGATGAGCTCTTGTTATGCCAATGACAGGCCTTCCACTGATTTTGATGAGAACCGTGTTAAAAGAAGCTATTTCTCAAGTTTGGAGGAGGATCCTAATTCTAGAGGGCCATCTAGTGGTGCGGAAAACCTGAACTTATTGTTATTTCTGATGATGAAATAGATACAATTCCTGATAGTGATCCTCAAGAGAGAGTTGATTATCCTCCCGATCCTAGTCTCACACGGGTTGGATTTCAAAATGAGTCGCTCGTCAATATTGGGGTTAACTTGATTGGCTCTAGTTCTGATACGTATGCAGAAGGTACGCTTGTAAGTGGAGGATGTATGAGACGGGATATTATCATTCGACCCTACGTAATGTGTAGCATTATTTCCCTAACTTGCATGTTTTGTCCAAAATCGTTGAACATTTTGTCGGAGAAGTTGTTAGCACCTCTTCACTGTTTGTCTTCATACTCGGTGTAACGTTTGGTTGCATCGTCAACCAAAGCCACTTTCGCCCATATTACCTGATTGCGCCTTTGGTTGATGCAACTACCAAGGCTTAGGTTACAAAACAGACTATTGTTTTAGCCTGATGCGTCAACCAAGGCATTAGAAACTCAAGACAGATGTTTGAACAATTTATTACTTTACTAGTAATAATCAGAGTTCTGCTGAAAGGCCACGGAGTCGTAGCTGTTCCGGCGCAGTGGCGTCTATTGGGTCATCCATAGCGAGGGTCACGACATCGAATCTTGCTAAAGGTTTGTTCCTCAAGAGAACTCTTGAATAGGAAAGAGGGGGAAAACGGACGATGAGATCAGTCGCAGGCCAATGAACAGTCTTTGAGAAGGTCGGGATCCTTCTAGTGGGGCGATCCTTCGCCTTATTTTGTAGTAGGGCTTTTGGATGTGAGGGGGCCGCAAGTCTCATTCTTCTGAAATGCTTTTTTTTTTTTTTTTTTTGGACTTTTTTTTTTTGGGTGTAGAAAAAATCGACCCTCTTTTCATGTATACCAGGTGTGTATTCAGACATATGTGGCTATATAATTAACAATTGATTATACTTAAAAAAAATTCCCAGCTCCACAAATACCTTCATCAATAAAAGCCCTTGATTATCCTCCCTTTTTTTAAAGGTTATTTCAATCTTTTAAATTAAAAAAATATTTTTAAACCAAACAACTATGCAACATATTTTTCAATTTGAACATGTTTATCCAAACACGTAATTAATTATTCATAAAATAAGCTCCAACATTTAAAAGTTCCTTTTATGCACTTGTGCTGAAAAGCTACTTGACTTGCAACTACGACTATAGCACCTAGGGGATAATTCACTGCTTAATTCTTACTGTAATTCTTATGTTTAGATGTCAATTGAACATAAAAATCTTTTGAAATATTTCCTTTGACCTAATTATCTCTTTTAAGCCAACTAGTAAACTTACCCGTGCTTCGCACAGTTAGGTTATAAATAATGCCACTTAAGCCCTACCTCATTACCTGTGAATTCTTTTCCTCATTGACGTCAAATTTCACACATTATGTAAAGTCTAAACTGCTAAAATTCTTTAATCGCCAAACAGTGTACTATTCACACTCACTAATTTTTTTTAGTGATTTTTACATTGTATAGACATTTGGATGTGCCTTAGGGCAATATAGTACATTTTTTCTAATTTATTGATATAGACATTTAGACTTATGTAGGTATCTTTTATCAGCCATTTTTAAAAATAGATTAACTCCCCTCTAAGCGTGCCTACTTTTGTGGGAACTTGCATTTTTCTTTTTCACTGTATTTATTATTTTTTCATAATCTCAATTAACTTCCCCAATTTAATGCCTATTTTTGTGGTATGTGATAGACAGCTTTTGTTAATGCATATCATTTAATAATGATATGATAATAACTAATTAGAACACACGATTTTATCTCATAATATTAAGGTAATACGTCAATCAAGTGGTAAATGAAAAGTTAAAAAAATTCAAAACCAAATAAATGAGACTTTTCATCTAACAACAATTTTCTCACTTTATCTTGGAATTGTAAACCGAAAAACCCTTCAGTGAACAGAGCCTTTCCATCTTCTTCTCTACAGTCTGGTATTCCTTGCATATTACTGATATTCATTTATATAATGTGAATACTTGCATATACAATACATATTTGTTGCATATTACCTTCCATATATAGTATACCTTGCATATTATTGAACAGTATCTCTTTCAATTGCATATGTATTATATTGAATAAATTGCTGAATATATTATGGGGTATATATTTGCGATATATTTGATAAAAAATAAATCAGCAGCATTGGATATATAATTGGAAGAGATTGTGGATTATGTGACTTGTGGGACTCCTTAAATGTAGGATTTGCTTTTATTACGTGTATTTAGAACATAATTAACGCAGCTTTGTTATGAAAAAGGATACACATAAACCTATACTTATGCTAGGAGTGTGTTCAAGTAAGAAGTAAGCTTAGGTGGAGCTTATGTGGTGTATGTGTGGGTAAAAAATGGTGACATGGACTAGAGGTGGTAGAATTTTACTTGTAAATTTACAAATTGGCTAGTGTTTAATTAAAATGCTTATAAATATGAGTAACTAGTATAAAATAGGGAAAATGCTAAATAAATATCTTTAATCACAAATAAATATAAATGAGTTCAAATAATACTAATTTAATATGAATAGCCGTAGATAATCATTAAATAATGTTGTAATGCATTAAATTGCACAAATAGTAGATGTATTTTGAAAAATACCCTAAATGATGTAATTACATAATATAGTCACAATAAAGTAAATATTACTTAAATAGAGGATTAATAATAGTGTCCCACAACTAAGTGCATGCTATCTAATGCAATTTTACTTTAAAAATAATGTTACACCTTTTAATTATATATAACCAAATTGCGAAAAAGTGAGGGACAAAATTGGGTGTCAATAACTGCCCCTCTTTGCCCGGGGATAATAAAAGAGTCTTTGGGCAAAGATAGTTGACAGAGTAACCAATTTTGCCACGACAGACAAAATGAAATATAGCCTGTGCGAAAGGGTTTATGACGCAAGAGTAAAGGTTTGGGGCACGTAGAAATGAGAATAGGAATTTATGATAAGAAGTGGAAAGGATTCAGCCCCTCCTCAAATTCTATTTGGGAACTCTGTCTCTGTCATCTATTTTTAACTTTGTAAGGGATGTCTCATTCCGACCGTCATGCCGAAAGTAACCGCTTATCTGTCACATGAGTTGTAGTTGTGTTTGCATTCGAGGATATTTCCTCACATGGGAGGCATTGTTTCTTAATTTTATAAGCATCAAAATCTGAATTCTGATTGTCTCTCCCACTTTGATTGTATCCCCACTAACACGGGCTTGAGTTGTCTTTTAATTAACGAGTATCTGAATTGCTTGCTCAATGTTGTCTTGTCCGCATAACATGGACAATAAGCTTTTCATTATCATCTAGTCCACAAATGAGGACCCTACACTTTTATCCATAAAAGCAAATAATATGCCTCTTCAAATATTATGCCCACAAATGCGGACCTTATGCTTGTTTCATAGTTGACTTGTCCAAAATCGTGGACTAATTCTGCTTCAATTCCAGCTATGTCCACAAACACGGACCCTATACTGCTTTCACCAGCATCTTTCTTGTCAACAAATGCGGACTTTCCATTTCTTTATCCACAGATACAGATCCTATGTTCCTTTAATAGTTCAATTGCCCACAAACGCGGACCCTATCATCCACAGTCGTGGATCTTATGTTGGATCAAAAGTTGGTTTGTCAAGAAATGCAGTCCTTACTGCTTTTAACTGTTGAACTATGCCCACAAATGCGGACCCTAATCTGCTCCAAATTATTGAACTGTGCCCTCAAATACGGACCCTAGACTGTTTCAAATTGCTGAACTATGCCCACAAATGCGGATCCTAGGCTGCTTTAAATTGCTGAACTATGCCCCCAAATGCGGACCTTAGACTGATTCCAATTGCTGAACTATTCCTACAAAGGCGGAACCTAGGCTGCTTCAAATTTCTGAACTATGCCCACAAACACTGACCCTATCTGCTTCAAATTGCTGAACTGTGCCCATAAACGCAACTGTTCCCTCAAACGCGGACCCTACTCTGCTTCAAATTGCTGAACTATGCCTATAAACACAGACCTTAGGCTGCTTCAAATTGCTAAACTATGCCCATAAATGCGGACCTACTGTTCATTCATATGCTGTCAAGTCCACAAATGCGGACCCTATACGTCTGTTTGTATCCATATACGCGGATCATATGCTTTTCAATGATATGTCCACAAAGCAGACCTGATGATGCCTGATTGATGTCTTCTCCATAAATTCAGACCCTATACTTTTCATTGTTGTCATGTTCTCAAATGCGGACCCTATACTTTTTTCAATCCACAAACGCAAATTCTATGCTTCTTTCATGGCTGTCATGTCCACAAACGCGAACGCTATACCTTCAATTGCTGAATTATCCACAAATGCAGATTCTATGTATCTACAGACGCAGATTCTATGCTTCTTCAAATGTTTACTATGTCTACAAACACGGACCTTAGGTTTTTCTATTGTCGTCTTGTCCACAAATAGGGACCCTATGCATCCGCAATAGCAGATTCTATGCTTCCTTAATTATCGACTACGTCCATATACGCGGACCTGATGTGTTGTATCCACAAACGCGGATCATATGCTCTGACAATTTGATAATGTTTGTTTGCAGGAGTCATTATGTATACTAAGTACTTGTGTAAAACCTGCAATCAAAGAAAACTTTGTGATTTTTAGGGGGAGGTTGACTTGCGCATTTGTTGTCCTGCACTCTGTTGCTACATATTGCATAATTGACTCCTTGTAATGTCGTCCTTTCGAGCGTCGAACCTTGGTTGAGATGTGAGCAAAAGGGATAAAGAAGGGAAATATGCATACATTTTGAGAAAATACTGTTTAAAGGGTAATGCAAATTTGTTCTACTGAATTGCAGACTGTGACGTGTTGTTTGGACATAATGTCCTCTATATCCATTTGTTGTTCAAAGATCGTCCATTTTGAAATTTTCCCTAGTATGCTGCTTATATTTTCGTTGAATTTTTTAGGGAACCTAAAAATTATTCCCTAGTGTGTTTGTGATGCTTCTTCCAATTTTTTTTGGGAAGCTCAAAAAATTTTGCCCAAGTGTTCAATAAAATTTCTTATGATATGACTGTGCCTAGGGTAGGCTGCCTATATATCCTATTGTGGGAATCAGGTCGAAATGTAGTTCAAGTTCCATAAAGATGAATGTTGCTGGTGTCGATTTTGATTTGTAGTTTAACTTGATTGCATCTGAGTAAAAGAATTTTTGTTGTACTTCATGATCCATCTTTGCTGGAATTAATGTTTCTTCTTGTCAATACCCGGTGTATGACACAAGAATCTAGCTTTGTCTCGATTTGGAGAATTCCAATTCGTGCCCAACTGTCTTACTCTAACTTCCTTGTTGAATGCCTTATTCATCCTAGTTGCTTGATGTGTTTATTTTTTTGTCGTTTATGAGCGTCACTTGCTCGATCATGCTTTTGATCCATTCGGGATTGTCTAATTTTGCTTCTCATATGTATTTCTACTGCTTCATCTTGAATCGTCTAGCATGATATCTTCTTGATATTCTCGCTTGCTGTCTTACTTAACTCATTTGTCTGTTGTAAAATTTCTTTGATTGACCTTAAAATCCCTTAAATACCCTCTGTTGAATCAACATACTCTGGCTTGTACTTATCGCTTTGCATTGTTTTTTCACATATCGCAGTCGCAGATCCAATGGAATTAAAATAATTATTTTTCCCAGAAAGTAAATGATGCATACTCAAAAACTGAAAAACGAGAAGTACTTTTATTATTGTAATTGAAAAATAGTCTTTAAAGGACAAACGATGCAATAAAGTCGGAAAACAAAGAAAAGCTAACGACTCGGGGTCATGTTTTATTTAAGAAGAAACAAACAATGCTCCAGGTCCACTATGGTTCACAACATGCTCGTGATGTGTTGCCGATTTAGTTGTTCAGCACAATGTTAGATTCAGCTCTCTAGACGTTTGGAACCATAGCATGCTCTTTTGGAATTGCATCATGTTCTTCTATGAATGGATTTTTCAGGCCGGTTGGCTCATCTTTTGCCTTATGCATATTTTATGCTGGTTCTCCTCCCTCCGCAGTTGTCTTATAGCCTGAAAAAATGAATGTTTGCTTTAAAGTTGGAATAAACTGCTCTAGTAAAGGATAACCTCCTGCATCTTTAGTAGCATCTTTTCCTTCTTTGTCTTCATTATATGTCTTTGCAACAAACATTTTTTTTTCTTTTATAATTGTGCCTTCTAGATTGCACTTGGTTTCAAAATCGACCATGTTTACCTTCTCATCTCCATGATCTGAAGTGGGATATTGTGGACATTCGATGCCTTCAGATGAATGACATTTTCATCAATTAGGTCTTGTATCTTATATCTCAGTGTAAAACATTTATGTATCTCATGCCCCGGTCCTTCCGAGTGGTATGCGTACCTTTTACTGTAATCGAAGTGAGGTGAAGGGTTGTCTGGCATCTTTTGAGGTATTAGGGTGATGAGCCCGGCAACTTTCAATCATTTAAGCAGTTGGGTGTGGTATTCAGCTAGTGGAGTGTAGTTTCTTTTGGGTCTTTGGTTTGCGTCATGGCGAGGACTAGGAGGGTATGGTGGTGCATTTCGGTAGTTAGGTTAGTGTTTTTGCTGGTACGACGGGTGGCTTGGTGCTGGGGTGTGGGATATAGATCGGGTGGACTGAGTGTTGTAAACGAGGTACTCAGGTCCCATGTGAGGATATGAATAGAATGTGGCGGTGTTTGGTAATAGTAGTTGAAAGCAGGATCTTAAATGGTTGCAGCTAAAGAGACTTCGTCTTTCTTCTTTTTGGAGAGGCTCACATTTCCAGAATGGAGAGCTTTGTTAGTAGTTTGTAGTGCAGCTAAGTTAATAATATTTCCACTCTTCAGCCCTTCCTCTACGTCATCTCCTATCAGCAATACATCAGCAAACATCTTGTTCTTCATATGCAGCAACTTGTCATAATAGTCGTCCTCCTGGCTGCGGATAAATATGTCAATAATTTCTTTTTTATCCATAGTTGGTTGCACCTTGGCAGCTTTTGCTCTCCAAGTAGTAGCATATTCTCTAAACGTCTCTGTGGGTTTCTTTTTCAACTATTCTAGGTAGAAATGATATGGTACTATTTCAGTATTGTACCCAAATAGTTCTACGAAATCTGCTGCCATGTCTTTCCAACCGAGCCATGTACCTAATTTCTGATTAGAAAACCAACTTAAAGCATCTCCAGTCAAGCTTTGACTGAACAACTTTACTCGCACTTTCTCGTCTTCACTTGCTCCAATCAACTTGTCACAATATGTTCTCAGATGTGCCATAGAGTCTCCAGTTTTCCATTGAACAGGTCAAATTTTGGTATCTTGTATCCATCAGGCAATTTTGAAGTAGGATAGATACACAAGTATTCATAAGCTAAACCTTTGGTGGTTTTGCCTAACTCAAACTTCTTAAAGGTTGCCTCCAGTTTACGGACTTTATCTTTTGTCCCATTATCATTGACTACCCTAACTTCATCCTCCGCCCATTAATAGTTTTCACGGTCTTTGACTGGCGGAGTGAGTTGTTTGTTTTTAGCAGTGGACATGGGATTGTAAGGCTGCATATTTGCGGTGTTGGCTCGAGGTCAGCTGGTGTAAGTAGGATGTGAGGAGGTGGTGCTTGATAAGCATTAAGTAGGGCGGCTTGGTAGGTAGCGGGTGGTGATGTTTGGTAAATAGCGAGTGGTGCTGTTTGGTAAGTAGCAGGTGGTACTCCTTTGGTAAGTAGAGGGTGGTGTTTTTTTTGTATGTGACGGGTGGTGATGTTTGGTAAATAGCATGTGGATCTGCTGGGTGTATAGGGTCTTTTCTCTAAGGGAAGGCTGACCTATTTGGATCAACCGTTCTCCTGAATGGGTGGAGTTAACAACGAGTAAACTGGCAATTGTCAGTTTCTCTTCTAGTTCCATAATACTTTGCTCTAAAACAACAACTTGTTCGTCATACCCAACCACAACATATTTGCGGAGTGTCCTACTAGTCCCAATGATATCATTACTAAGAGCAACATTATTCAACTCAGGCATAATGTTTCGTCTTCCTCTTCTTCTAGTTTGCGAGAAAGGAGGAGTTGTAATTGGGCCTTGGCTCTTGTTTGATATTGATGCTCGACCAGAATGCGCAAGTAAACCTCAGGAGTGGGAGTAAAACTTAACATACAAAAAGAAATAAATTAGCATCGAGGTAAACACTAATATGCAAATTATAAAGCGTCCTATTATGCAAGGAATCTCTTTTGTGCTGGAGGTAGGCGTAATGAGAGCAACACATATAATATGCAAAATAGGCATCATTTGGCGAAGCTTTTGGATGAAGTTGGCGCATAGAATTTAACATGCCAATGATGTTAACCCTTCCTAAGTTTGAGTATGATATTCAAAATTGAACGTGTATTATGTGTCATCACATTTGTTCTCATAACCCAAAATGAATGAAATAACTTGATTTTGTTACATAAAAGTAGAAAACATTCTTTTTTGTAAATAAACATAAATAATTGATTTTGTTACATAAAAGTAGAAAAAGAAAATTTAAATTAATCTAAAGTCTATGTCTTCTTCGATCTTTCAAGTCCTCGTGACTTGTGACAACTTGCAACCAAAATAAGCTATTAGAAGATCCATCCTTTTCGAGAACAAATGGTCTCATTAGACATGTTCAATTTTAAATATATACACACATAACACATTTAAATGTCTCTTGGGGTTGGAAATCAGTTCAATTTATTTAAATATGGTAAACTGGTAGACTAATACATGAGTCGAAGTTAAAATATTCCTACATATGACATGATGAATGATTCTTAAACAAAGTATTCACTAAGAGTTGGCTTGACCAGGCAAGGTTCTTCAAAACGGATAATTTGGAAGTGGAAAGTGTACAAACTACCAACAGCTTTGCTAGTTGACTAATTTTTCACAACTTTTCTAAAAGGTATTTTGGTAGTAGAATGACAGTGAGTTTCACGGAATAGCTCTTTGTGTATGAAAGTGTGAATTTTTCATAAATGGAGGAAGACATGAACAGAATGAAAATTATAAATGCATATAATTAAATAAAATATAAACAAGAATTAAAGGGTTACTCAAAACAAAATAATTGACAAGGAAAAAAAAAAGCGTCAGAAAATCTCATGTCACACTTTAAAGCCTTTGGTTATAGAGGAAAAACCCTTTGCTCTCTTCTCTCTCATCGATTTGAAGGAGACTTGCTCACAGCTTTACATTGGCTTCTTTGATAGCCAATACGGCCACTGGACAACCCCTACTTGGGTTGTCCAGCCTCTCCCTAACACAATACAACCTGCTCTTCCTTTGCCTCCCAAAGAATCCTATATATCTAAGGTTAAACCTAACACTGAACCGTTTATTATGCCTTCTTTACCTCCCCCCACAGTTGACTATCATCATGGTGAGCCTCAATTCATATGGATAGATTAAGATGTTGATGTTGACAACATGGTAGTTCATGAAGAGCTTCAATATGCAGCCGTGGGAAAATTCTCCTATGGGATGCCGGACTATCATGAATTACGTAAACAAATTCCATTACAGTGTGAAATCAAAGGGGAGTGCTCTATTGGATTCCTTGAATCAAGACATGTGTTGATCAGGCTTTCATTTTTTTAAGATTATGTTCATTTATTATCTAGGCTTGTGTTTTATGTTAAAGTTGGTATTACATATCACCAAATGTGAGGGTTAAAATATGATATTTGGTTTGATCCAAGGGACGAAACTTCTATAGCTGTGGCTTGGATATCTTTTCTAGGATTACCTCCAGTGTTCTTTGTAAAAGAGGCAGTTTTTGCCTTAACCACTGCAGTTGGGAGACCATTACAATTAGATACTGCTACCAAAGCTAAATCAAGACCTAGTTGTTCAAAAATTAAGGTGGAAGTTGATTTATTGGCTTCCCGTCCTCAGTGAGTTCGTTTTGGAATCAAGAATACAACAACACGTGAAAGAAGTTTTAAGTGGGTTAGAATTAAGTATGATTACATCCCAAAATATTGTAAGGAGTGTAGGCTTCAAGGGCATAGTGAGGATGAATGTTTTGTACTGCACCAAGAGCTTGAAGAAAATTATGAAGTTGTTAAAGCTGTTACCCTAAAGGATGAACCTGCTAAGGCTTTAAAAAGTGGAAAGGTTGTAGGTGAAAATAAAATAGGAGATGTTGCTTTGGTGTCTCAGCAAGTGGAGCGTATTCAGACTATTCCAAAAAAGAATGCTGATATTGTTGAGAATTTGGCAAGTAATAAGAAAGGTGATGCTGCACAACCTGCCCAATACAAATCCAAATGCATAGAGCCGTGTGGATAGTAAGAAAAAATAAGTACAAGAACCTATTAAAGAAAAAGAAGTAGTCCACGTTACTAATTCTTTTGCCATGTTAGAGGAGGAATAAATTGATTGTCAAGAAGATGTTGCAAACGAAGAGCCTGCTGATGATTCAGTCAAAGGAGTTGAAGGCTTGTCAAACAATAAGGATGTTGAAACTATTGTGGCCGCTAAGACAGCTTCAACTACTAAAGTTGTGAATGACGAACCTGTGGGAGCTGTTGTTACTGCTGCACACAAGGATAAGGTTAGGTCTCCAGTTATTAATGCTGGGAATAAAATTGTGGGGATGTCTCCCTCAGCTTTGATTCCTAATGTCGAGGGGACAAGACAATGGGCTTCCAATGTGTTTAAAGATCATCCAAAGGTTACTGCAGTTGGTGTTTCAGTTACATCGGGTACAGGTGTTCCAATCATTGCTAATTTTTCCTCTCTTGTCAATGTTTCTCATGCCTTAAAGCTGGGAGAATCTGGGCAACAAATCGCTTTGTCTCCTAGTCGGAATATTGACAATATGGGTGGGGTTCGACTAAAAGCTGGGCAACTACAGGGAATTAATGCAGATGATCAGGAAGTAGTTAATGTAGCAACTAAAATTTCTTTTGAGTTTGGTGTGAAAGCATTAAACGCTAAAGCTGTGGGAAGTTTTAATGACTCTAGTCGTGCCTTAGTTATTGCAAATCACGGAGCAAATTCTTGCACGGCTGGGAAAGTTGGCGAGGGGAATAACTTTGGCATCAAGCAGGTGGTTATTAATGATGCAGCCTTAAAAGAGTTAGAGGCCTCTAACCCCGCTGCTTTCTCCTTAATGAAGTAGGGTTTAGGTTTAATCTCTGGGGTTAGTAATGAATTAATTCTTGTCAGTTTGAGAAAGGAATTAGTTTCTCATGATCAAAATATTTGCCTAGTTGATATGGGAACACCTAACTGTATTTTAAATACCACGGTATATGCAGACCCTTCACTGGAATTTTGTTGACGGGGCTGCACATGAGTCTTCTTTGGCGTCTGAATTTTTATCAAATAATATAGGTGAAGAGGAACCAGATTCTTCATCTATGTTACGAGATGATGAGTTTCTTAGAGCCAATATGGCTTTGAATCCAGTCACCAAAGAGATAAACCAACAGGAGGGCATTAGGTTTGTGGATGATCCATTGAGTCCGGGTAGATTGAATATTGAAGAACATGATGAGGATTCCACAGCACACAACTTTGAACAAGTTGCTTGGGAAGGTGATTTATCTCCGAGGAGTGTCAAGTCGAAGAAGAAGTTGATTTCTCCGGCACCTTTGGAGAAGCCAGACCCACCAAAGCAGCAGAAAAGGCAAAAGAAAAGTTATAGTTAGGATCCAAACAAAGCACAATCGTTGAGGTCTGCCTCAAAAAGAAAGAATTAATTGATGGATAAATTTCTTATTTTGAATATCCGGTCAGTTAACCCTCAAGAAGCCTTTGATAGGTTGATTACCCTGAATCAAAGGAATCATTTTGAATTTATTGGTCTCATGGAGCCGTTTCAGAATGTGAATACCATTGAAAGTTATAGAAGAAGACTGGGCATGGAGCAGTGCTTTTATAATTTAAATGGAAGATCTGGGGTTTTTCTACTGGAGACTATGTTGTTTGAGAGATTATGAACGATGATCAGCAGTTGACTCTGAATTTTTACCATGAGCAATATGACCAAGAAGTGGTGGTTACTTTTGTATATGCAAAAACAAGTTCTGTAGAGAGAATTTTACTTTAGGATGCAATGCAATATTTTTCAACTCATAGTGAAAAGCCTTGGCTTGTTGCGGGGGAGTTTAATGTTATATTGTCTGATTCAGAGAAGTATAGTGGCTTGCCAATTTTTTCACAAGAATATGATGAGTTTGCAGCAACAATTGCTAATTGTCAGATTATGGACCTGGGTTTCTCTTCAGGTAGTCTTTAATTGGTAGAATGGAAGAATTGAGGAAGATTTTATTCTTAAAAGGCTCATAGATGCTTGGGTAATAAGCAGCTGTTGGACCTGTTTCCTAGAATTGAAGTTGATCATTTAGCAAGAGTTGGGTTTGATCATTCACCTCTCTTGGTTAAATTCTCCCTGGAGACAACCCCAATCATTAAACCCTTCAGGTTTTTGAATTTTTTGACCAGCCATGGTACTTTTATGAATTTTGTACATGAGTCTTGGGCTTTGGAGGTTCGAGGGGATCCATTTGTGGTATTTCATGCAAGGCTGTCGGCGCTAAAAAAGGCTTTGGGAAAATCGAGCAAAGATACCGATGAGAATATTTTCCAGCGCATTGCCTCGCTTGAAGATATTATTTTGGCTCATGAAATTCAATTAGAAACATCCTCTACAACTGAGAATCGTGCAACTTTTAAGAGGGCAGAAGCAGAATTGAAACACTTTCTTTTTTGGAAGATGAATTTTGGAAACAAAAAGCTTGAATGCAATGGTTCAAGGAGGGTAATTATAATTCAATATTATTCCATGCTCATGTTAATGGTAAGAGGAAGAGGCTTCATATTAATAGAATTCAAAATAGAGATGATGCTTGGATTAACTCTCAGGAAGCAATGGGGAGCGATGCACCTTGGTTCTATGGGAGGTAATTTTCTAGGGAGCTTCGTGATCATAATTTTAATTTGCTGATGCATGTTCCAAAGTTGATTACCAAGGAGCACAATCAGGAGTTGGTCAGGCTACCTTCTATTGATGAAGTTCGGGCAGCGGTATTTGGTTTGAGTGGTGATAGTGCTGGTGGTCCAGATGGATTCACTGGTAAATTTTTTCAGCATTGCTGGGACATTGTCAAGGAGGATCTTCTTCAGGTTGTTCGGGCATTTTTTTGTGGTAGGGCTCTGCCGAGATATATTACACATAATAATTTGGTTTTACTTCAAAAGAAACCTAATATTGCTACATTTAATGATCTGAGGCCAATTAGTTTGTGTAACTTTATCAATAAGGTTTTGTCAAGAGTTGTTCATGATCGCCTTTCATGATTTCTTCTTTTACTGATTTCTCCTAATCGGGCTGGTTTTGTAAAAGAGAGAAGTATTGTGGAGAATGTTCTTTTGGCTCAAGAAATAATCCATGACACTAATTATAGGGGTCGAGTTCCTAGTGTTGTTATTAAATTCAATATGATGAAGGCGTATGATAGGGTTTCTTGGCCTTTTAACAATGGTGCTGAGGCAGTTTGTCTTTTATCATGAATTTTTGGATGTTGTGTATCTATTAGTTTCTTCTAATTGGTATACAATACTTTTTAATGGGCATCCTCATGGTTTTTTTTCACTCTGAGAGGGGGTTAAGCAAGGAGACCAACTTTCTCCTACGCTTTTTATTATTACGGCTGAGGTGCTTTCGAGGGGGTTGAATTCTTTGCATAGTCACGGTCTCTACAAGGGCTATGCAATGCCTAAATAGAGTCCCCACATTAATCATTTGTCATATGCAGATTACACCATATTATTTACCTCGACTGATGATGATTCCTTGCACTTGATTATGGGTGTTTTGACTGCATATTAGGATGCTTCAGGGAAAAAAATAAATAATAAAAAAAGTGCAATTTTTTTTCATGATTCGGTGGTTTTTGACGATGTTGAGAAGGTTGAGAGGATAACTAATATTCATAAAAATCCTTTTCCTTTTATTTACCTTGATTGCCTTATTTTTTATGGTAGAAGGAAAAAAATTTATTATGAAAATTTGATGGAGAAAGTGGCTTCAAAAATTCATAGTTGGAGTGCCAAGATGCTTTTTTTGGAGGTAGAGTTATCCTCATCAAGCACGTGCTACAAAGCATGCCAATTCATATGTTGTCAGCTTTGAATCCACTTGATTGTGTGCTCCATCAGTTGTACAGATTGTTTGCCAATTTTTTTTGGGCAATTCTTAAGAGGGCTCGTGCAGACATTGGACTTCCCGGAAGAATTTCTGTGTGCCACATGATGAAGGAGGTATGGGTTTCAGATTTCTCTTTGATATTTCTAGTGCTTTATTTTCTAAACTTTGGTGGAATTTTAGGATTAAAACCTCCCTTTGGGGTACATTCACGGCAAGTAAGTACTGTAAGAAGTTACATATGGCTATTGTACCTTTCAAGCAAGGGTCATACATGTGGTGGAAAATACTGATGCACGAGCTGCTATTGATCATGAGATACTATGGCAACCAAAGAAAGGAAATGCACATTTTTGGTATGATAATTGGACAGCTCTTGGTCTTTTATATTTTGTTGTGCCTTACCGCTTCAATTGTGATTTGTGGTACAACAGGATGAAAGATGTAGTCGTAGATGGACATTGGGATCAAGAACTTCTTCACCAAGTTTGGCCAAATGATATTATTTCTCATATTGTTGATAATGTTAGATTGCACAGGGATGTTGATCAAAGGGACAAGGCGTGGTGGTGTCTTACTTCAAATGAAATTTTCTCGGTAAGTAGTGCATAGGAATATGTCTGGTATAAGTTGCCCAAGGGTAATGTTTCCAAGTTTATTTGGTGTAAGGGGAGCCCAATAAAGATATCATTTATGATGTGGAGATTGTGGAAATTTAAACTTCCACTTGATGAAGAGTTGAAAAAGATGGGCTATAATTTAGCTTCTAGGTGTGCGTGCTGTGAAAATCCTAGTATAGAGACAAGGGAACATGTCTTTTTTACTAGTCCGATTGCTAGGCGTTTGTGGAATTTTTTTGCGCAGGGGGCTAGTTTTAATATGTAGGTGGATACATTGGCACAAGCATGTTTTTTATGATGGAAGCAGTGGTCTAGACCTTGGATTCAAGTTACATATCACACAATTCCATCTTTATTGTTTGGACTTTATGGAAAAAGAGAAATGTTATCCGGTATGGAGGTACTGTCGCTTTTACTAGAATGATTTATGAGGTCTCTCACAATATTTATTTGTTCATTAAATCCAGATTTTCTTGGATTCAAATTCAAAATGATGGTTGGCCTCATATTGTCCGCACTTTGGAAAGTTGTCTGCTTACATTTAGGTACATTAGAGTAGCTTGGGAGAAGCCATTGAGTGGTCATTTTAAATTTAATACAGATGGTTCTTCATGTGGTAATCTTGCCCGAGTTCCATTGGTTTTTGCATCAGAAATTGTGAAGGAAATCTGATTTTTGCTTATGCAAAGAAATTAGGGAACAAAATAATGTTGTAGCTAAAGCAATGACGATATTAGAGGCCATAAAGTATTGTGTTGCCAATAGCTTTGGTCCTATCTTGATTGAGACTGATTCCATATTACTGAAGAATGTTATTGAAGGTAAATGGCCAAATTTATAGTCTATTGCTACTTTGATTGACAAAATTATGTACTTGAAGGGACAAGGAATTTTCAATTTTGCTCATACGTATAGGGAAGGTAACAAACTAGCCGACTATATTCCAAACCTTGCTTATGAGCTGCCTGAAGTAAGCTTTAGCTCATTCAATGAGCTCCCTGTACAAGCAAAGACTTTGGTGAATCTTGACAAGTTATATTGTAGTTCCATTCGTGCAAGGCCAGTGAAGAAGGGACATTGACATTTATAGGAAACGAGTGGATTTGAGGGGAGAAAGGGGCAAAGTTCTTCACTCATTATGATCAAATCCTTTGGGATGAGATCATAATGGACTTTTTCTCTAATGTGTTTGTTTATTTTGCAGGTATTTCAAGTGTAATCTTAAGGTGGGTGCATTGCTTAGCTTGGGAAGAAGGTTTGAAACAATGTCTGAAGTGTTGTGTCAAAGAGTTTTTGATTTGCTCTGAAGCACTGTTCACGCGACAAATCGCTAAGGTGATAATGTTTCTGGACGTCGCTGAAGTAGATTTGAAAGCTCGCGTGGCAGCTGGTTGGGGTGTGGGAGTTTCTGCATGGCTTAGTTCAAGCTCGCTGACTCGCTCGCCTAGACGAGTAAATTTCTATTTAGCAGCTATTTTTGACAGGCTGCATTGCCTCATATGGTGTCAATGGCATCAATCTGAGCGAGGAATTTTCTGGATGTTGTTTGAGGAATTATTAAATGCCTGCTATGCTTTTGTTTGCAGTGTGGTCTTATGGCTGCTTGTGTTTTTATCTTGCTGGAACAACAAAATTATTGCCTGGAAATGGAGCACGATGGAACAGTTTCAATGACTGTTCCAAGGCGCAGTCGACTTTGCTTAAAAGAACAGTTCCAACCAATTCATAGCTTCAAGTTTGTTTGGATCAATTTGTTGAGGAGCTTGACCAACCAGTAAATATTTGAAGGCTGCACAGAAGTGCAACATCTGTCATATTCAAGCACATACAAAAAAAAAAAGAAGTTTTAGTTACATTATAGTATTCATAGTTATTTTTGCTCTATTTTTATTACTAGCAAGACGGGATTGGTTTGTTAAGCACATTGTTGCGGTGTTATATTTATCTCAATTTGTGGTATTAGCACCAAATGGTGCTCATTCCATTTGGATAGGTGTGACATTTATACGTGTAGCTATTTTGCCCCTAGCTCGTCAATTTATTTGGTTTAATTTGTTATGTTATAATTATTATTCAATTTGTAAAGACAATATTTTATTTGATGATTATTAATAAAAATGGTGCCTAGCGGCCTCTTTCTTTAAAATAAACAAAAAGAAAAAGCGTTAGTTCTGAAATAAAATAATCAAAGCAATAAAATAATCAAAGCAATAACATAAACCAATCATAAGAAATCCTTATGGTTAACACATAAAATCCCCAGTGGAGTCGCCCTCCTGTCGCAATCTACTTTTAACTCCTCAAACCGTGCACCCGAAAAGTGGTTTTCGGCTTGGGCAACTCGTTTGGAGTTAGAGTTTTGGAGTTGCCACCTAATAAATTTTCAAGACGTATTAGGTCACCTAAAATATTTCTAACTAATTCAAAAGATAACTCTGGGTTGGTCTTGCTAACTAGAGATTTAGATAAGTGTTCAAGTTAACCTAGAAGGAATGAGTTAGACACCTCCTAAGTTCCAAAAATGTGGTTCCCTACCGATTTTTACGATTGGGTTTAAATATGTAAATTAGCTAATGGAAGAAAATTAAATAAAATAAACAAAGAGGACATTTACGCAAACAAGTTAAAATATATATAAAAATAGGCCGTTTAGTATAATTTAGCAAAAATGATCTTGAATAAAAGTCATGTTGATAAACTACCATGTATTGCATAATTAGCTAACAAATCAATAAGACCCTAGGTTTTATTATCCAATTTGGATTAGAGCCCGACTTTTATCGGAGAAGATACTTTCATAATAAACCGTCATATAACTCGGATAATTTCCATCATTTCTGTGGGGCTTAAATACGCTTAACCCCATACTCTCTTCAAGTATTAAACTAGAGCGTATAGAGATATTTTACGTCCTTAATGCTTTCTAGCGCCATACTTAAAGTCCCGGAGGCCATTGAAACCACTACTTTAATTCAATACTCCTAAGTATTTTAATGACCCAAGCTAGACCACTAGGTGCCAAATAATAAATGGTTTTTGCAAATTAAAAGGAAAAAAAAACACAAAAAAGTATTAAGTGAAAATAATTTTAGACATGTAAAGATGGGCCTCCAGATTTAAACGAGTTGCACATTTGAATTAAACTAAACAACAGGCAAACTCTATGTTGCTACTCCTGTTATATTTTAGAATAATCATTTGCAGAGATAGCCCAATTTTGAGCACTGCCATGCACTTTCAGCCCCTTTTAAAAAAAATAGTTCAGTATTCAAGCTACTGCCACATCTTTAAACTTTTTTAAAAAAAACACACTTCAAATCTGTTATAAACTGTCACAATTTTCTGAACTAGATTTGCAAAAACGAACAACTTTTCAAACCTGTTTTATGATTTTGACCTTTTTACATACAAAAAGCAAAGAGAGGGGACAGAAATGGCCCCTATATAGCCTGCTTAACTGCTTATAGCAGCAACTCATACCATAACAACCTGTCCTAAACGACTAAGTGCACCTAAGGGTGCTTATACAAACCATAAAGCCTAACGAATATTAGTTTCAAATCTAATTACAACGACAAAGATTGTAAATGAGAAGAGGAGAAGAGAGGAGGGCATTTGTTTTTCACAGACGCCTTTTGAACCAGTCATAAGTTCTTTCAAGCCCCATGAACTTTTTACAAAGCTTAAAACAAGCATATAGTCTTTGGACTACCTTTAACTCATAAGAATACCTGCAAAATCAATTACCATGGGTATAGCTCTCTTGACTATCCCTAGTTCATCCAAGTTCCTGCAAAAAGGTTAGTGGTGGCTCCTGAAAGAGCCCATATAAGTAGACCAATGGATGGACATGTAACAACACCCAATGAACTAGTTCTCAAACTAGACATTTAATACATGACATCAAACAGAGTTTTTGACATTAAGAGTCTTACCTTAATGGCAAATAGCAAAAGCAGAACAGTAAGCAATAGTATTCTAATCGAGCAACTGACACGACCCAGAATCTGGTTAGGCCGTGCGGGCACCCGACATCCTCCCCTAGACCCGTCGGGCGAACCCTTACCAACAAAATTAGGAAAATAAATATAATAATTCATAAATAAGGACAAGACTTAAAAAAATACAGACATACTGATACTTCTAAGCTGTACAAAAGAAATTACAGCTGACTACCCAACATACTAGGTTTAGGGCTATCCAGACAAGACATCTAAGAGTACAAAAGAAGACAGATACCTCTTGAAGGGAGCAAAATGCAACTGAAATAATGAACAATAAACTGGTATGAAATAAAATGAAATAAAATGAAGTGAGATGAAATGAGATGAAATATGATGCGAAGGGTCACATGTGCCCGTAATCCCATCCCGAAGCGGAATACTCCTGCATTCGAGGGGAATCCAATCTGATAACCAACTAGAGCGGAATACTCCTGCTCCTGGGGCGGAATACTCCTGCACCCGATATAATATAAACCAGAGGCGGAATACTCCTGCACTCTCCTGGGGCGGAATACTCCTGCACCCGATATAATGTAAAGCTGAGGCGGAATACTCCTGCACTCAATATCTGACATAAGAGCGGAATACTCCTGCTCATGGGGCGGAATCCTCCTACCCTCAATGTGATGTTGGTATCAGAGCTCATTCGGCAAAAACCGAGCTCGAAAATCTCCTTTTAATATTAATTACCAATAAAAACTGAAACCTTCTTCCGATGCCTACCAAACGAGGTCTGATTTAGCTCAAATTTTACAGACATGTTCTAATGGACATTACGAATATTTTAAAATTATCGGCACGCCAATCGGAGTCCTAACTTCCGAAACGACTGACCGAGGTCGTTTCATTCTCCTCCACTTAAACTCTCGTTCGTCCTCGAACGAGCCTAAATCTAAAGCAAGATTTACGCAGATATCAAGAGAACTTGCACAACCTTCATAAACTACTCCACGGACATTATCTCATAATTACAGAATCAGAGTTATGACATGCACATCAAACCCTTGGATAAAAACATAGCTGGATAATATCATAACGTCATTGCCCAAGTTATTCTGACTAAGCTAATCCTAAACTGAGATATGTCCACGTCATAGTGTACAAACCGCATACATTAAACACAACACAATACACACAATAGTCGGTATGCGGTGCAATGAGATGGGATGAATGCGTTACAATGCAATGCAGTCACACATGCCTGATACCTATCTCCGGCGCGGGACTCTCATCGTCTACCAGGAGATATATGCAAAGATGACCCTTCACCGGCTCGGGACTCTCATCGATTACCGGGAAGTATATGCAATGATGATCCTTCACCGGTGCGGGACTTTCATCGCCAACCGGGAAGTATATGCAATAATGACCCTTCACCGGCTCGTATCCCGGGTTGCGGGAATCGAGTTGCACGCCGCAATGGTATAAATCTATGGATCGGGTTGCACGCCGCAACAGGATGAATATATGGATCGGGTTGCACGCCGCAACAGGATATATTTTTTATTGTTGATGTGTTTGGGATACCTATATTTTTTGGTTATCTTACGTTCCTAGTTGTTAATGAGTTTGTCATCCCATACGTGTTTCTAGTTATTATCTGGCTCTGCGTTTTTATAATTTAAATAAGAGGAATTTTGTTTATCTGTTTCTTCTCCCTGGCTAGCTATACTATTCTTTGAGGTGGCTAGTCTGCCCCACTTATTGAGTCCTTTTGACTCACCCTTGTTTGTTGTTTGTTTCTTTTTCTATCTATTTCGTTTCGGCAGGTTCGCTCCAGGATTGAGTTCGCCACGTTGTGAAGGAGCGAAGACGACTTCAGCTGTCAGGGTGAGCCAGCTTTTATTCCGGATGGCCACCAGTTTATTGGTTATTATTTCAGTTGCATTTTGCTCCCTTCAGGAGGTATTTGTCTTCTTTTGTACTCTTAGATGTCTGGTCTGGATAACCCTAAACCTAGTATGTTGGGTAGTCAGCTGTAATTTCTTTTGTACAGCTTAGAGGTATCAGTATGTCAGTGTTTTTTTTAAGCCTTGTTCTTATTAATGAATTGAATTATATTTATTTACCTAATTTAATTGGTAAGGGTTCGCCCGACGGGTCTAGGGAAGGATGTCGGGTGCCCGCACGGCCTAACCGGATTTCGGGTCGTGTCAGCAACATAAGCAATAAGTATACACAATTTTAGCTCTGGCTTATAGCTAACAAAACCAAAGACTAGAACTGGAGTTTTCAAAGAGGTGAGAAAAGAAGCAGTTGCTTTCAGAGAGAAAAGGAGAGGAGGGAATGTCTGAAGATGTATTCGGAGTGTGCTGAAGATGTCTAAAATAGAAGAGAGGGCTTGCTTCATATTGTTGTAGTGCAGAGGATTCAAATTTTGAATTTAAAGTGTAAAAAGAGGTTGGACAATATCAATAATTTTGATTTAACGAAAGAAAGAGTCAAGCCATTAACTGCATGAAATCAGGGGGATATCACTACCTATATACTTCCGTAAATAGTGCCAAATCGATTCAAAAATTCAAATCCTAGAACCTATTTTCCTTTTCCAAAGAATACATGATATCATATATATTCAGACAAACTTGAGGTGATACCTTTTTTATACGAATTGAAGCTAAATAAATGGTAAGAATCAAGCTAACTATATGGACGAGTATATATGCAAAATCAGCAGCTATTTATTTGTATCGCATCAATGTGCATAAGGCTATATCAAGCTTAAAGCAAGAACCATCATCATCAGACTAACCAAAATGGACAGACGCTTCGGATGTGAATTAAATAAATGATTAACATGTGATAGTAAATACAGATTTACTAATAGTAAAGGCATAAGCTTAATCTTACGAGTAATTTTTTAGCGGAAATACTAATCAGAACTATCACACTTAACTTGGAGACAAGCATATAGATAATTTCAATCACAAGAAAATAAAGAAAACAGAAAAAGAAAGATGTTACCAGTTTTTGGAGCCGGGTCAGGTCAAGAAATGGGTCGGGTCAGCCCGATTTTGCTTTGGATTGTGAAGGTTCAAGTTTGAAACTTCCATTTTCATTGTGTGTATGTATGAACATTTGAATATTTCTTTATTCTCACTTTATTTGGATCGATTTGCACTTGATTCTTCGTTTTTCCTATTTGGATTCTAGAGAGATAGATGGGGGATTTGCTTTCCAATTGTCGTGTAAAAAGGACAAAATAGAGAGAAAGAGGGGGTCGCGTGGATGGCAGGACTGGAAGAGCGGAGTGGACACGGGGTGCGTTTGGACGTGTTTGAGGGAGAATGAGGAGAGAGGGTTAAAGTGTGGCGGCGCTGGTTTGGGAAGGGATTGGGGGGAATGTTTTACGGTTTCCAGTGTGGAGGGAAGAGTATAAGAGGGAAAATTAATCTAGGTCATCGGATTGGATAGATGTTGGGCTAAGATTTTGCCACCTAAGACTCGTATATACACGTGTGTCTTACTTTATGTAGTTGTACATGTGTATAACTGATGTGTAGGGGATAAAGAATATGAAATTGTGCATTAGAGGGTTGTACCACATGCTAGGCTGAGTGGTACCTATCGGGAGCTTGATGTATGCTATTTTGTGTACGCGCCCCGATAGTTGTTATGTCATAGGTCTTGTTAAAGGTATCAATCCAATCTTGGAAGAGATCATTGGAAAGTAGTGAAGCGGATTTTTCGATACCTGAAAGGGACTGCAGACTATTCACTATGCTATGGTGATCCGATTTGAAGTTGAGAGGTAATACAAATGCTGATTGGGTTGGTAACTTCGATGAGAGAAAGTCAACATCTGGATATGCTTACTTACTTAATGGTAGAGCACGTTTATGAAAAAGTAAGAAACAAACTTGTATTGCTCTTTCGACTATGGAAACTGAATTCGTAGCTTAAACATATACAGTCTAAGAAGCTGTTTGGTTGAAGAGATTCTTTGAGCATCTAGATATTTCAAAGAATCCTCAAGGATCAATAATTTTTAGTCAGGCGGCTATTGATTTTTTAAAAGATCCTAAGCATCATGAAAAGACCAAGCACATTGACACTAAGTATAAGTACTTGAGAAAAAGAGTTGCAAGTGGCGATGTTCCAATATATACATGCCTACGCTGAAAATAGTAGCTGATCCTTTTACAAAGGCGATATCTAGAGACCAGTTTGAGAAATATATTATGGCTCTAGGTTTGTGTAGGATATGATTTTGTTTGTGTATTGTAAGACGATTTGAATGTTATGCTCATCAATATATTACTATTTGTGTTATATGCGTGTGATAACATTTGTTTATGTTAAGTGTGTCAAACAAGTCACGAGATTGGCTCTCTCACACGAGCGGTCGCCTTTGACGTCGAGGAACGTGTAGAGATGAGACCAAATTTGTTTGTGCCTAAAATTGGACGTCTAGGTTAAACAATTAAATTTATGAGAGGGTCACAAATAATACAATATAAATGATGGAAAAAGTAAGTAAATAAAGAGAAAAATAATGAACAAGAAAGTAAATAGTATTATTCCTTGAGAATAGCTAGATTCGGTATGAATCGGTTGTTGTACTTTACAATGTAAGGAGGGGTATTTATAGTAGAGCTTTCCCAGTCCTAATTATAGTAAAACTCAAAGACTAATAAAGTCCATGGGCCTATAAACTCAAGGCGGTGGTATATACGAAACCCTAACTAGGAGACTGTAAACTTAAGGCGGCAGGATGTATGCCTTGCGTCCTGCGCCCATACCGCCTGAACGGTCGTAACTCGTAGAGCAGACATTTATCCTTTTTCTGAGTGACTTGTAGGATAAGTCTTGTCTCGCCAGCTAGACTCGTATCCCCGATAGTAGGTGGCATATTTTTCCCACACAGTCAGTCTCCCAACTTGTTGAGTGCTGATGCAAGCAGTCAGGAAGTGAAGGAGGTATACAAAGTGGAAGTAAAAGGATATCTCACTTACTCCTTAAAACTCGCAAGGACTCCTTAGAACTCCCAACTTGACCAAGAATAATGTTGATTTCTTCGAGAACTTCGTGTGCCTTCATATTATTGGTTGATGTTGATTTCGTATAGCTCTGCCCTGTTCTGTGGCTTCAGGGATTGCATCTACTTCCAATCATCCGGGGAAGAGGGGGAATATGGTGTTCCTGAGGCTACCGAGGGTTCCTTATTGGATTCTCTCCAAGTGAAGCCTCGGACTGCGTTCTGCTTCCTCCGTCGTTCTTCTGAGGGATTCCTCAGTTAGACTGACTTTCCAACTCCCGTGGCATATTGTTACAAAGATGTTCCTGATTGGGTTATCATGTTGGAAATTTTGCCTTCCAGGTGCCGAGAGAGATTCGATGCAAGAGCTACAATTCTGACAAAGAATCTCTAGTCGTTCAAATTCAGAGGAACTTGCAGTTGTTAGCTTTCCCATTCTGTTTTTTTTTTCTTTTTTTTACAATTGTCATGAAGAATGTTATATCCAGGAAGAACTAATTGTATATTATGAACCTACGAGCTGTCTATTATTAAAGAAATGGATGTCCATTAATATTTGTATGTGTACTTGTGTAGTTAAGCAATATGTTTTGTGTGCCTTTCTGGGCTAGTATCTTTAAAAGATAGGCGTGTGCACTTAGGGGCGCTTCATTTGCATTAGTAATTGACGGCTTATATTGCGCCTGTGATAGATGGTTGTTTTGCGCCCACAATAAGGCAACCTTAGCCCGTGTATGAACGGGGCATTTTTGCGTTCCAACTAGAACATCTTTGCTTGTATACTCGAATATTTTAAGACTTTCAGGCATTATGCGAGCAGGCGTCCCCACCGGCATGTAGGTACAATTTGTTGAATTGACGAGTTCAACTTACGAATAATGCCTTGTGGCTGAGCTAGACGTGATCTAGTTCTAAGAGAGTAGTTTACCCTACTTTTTTCTAGCGAAAAGTGAGTGGATTACTTCAACTTAGGTTTGGCTAGGGCTATGAATATGTGGATCGTAGATGGATGCGAATTGTAAAACTGACTATATAAAATAGTAGTTTTATTGATAAATAGGGGAATTGAGCCATATGAGACATAAAGAATGGGGTTAAGGGCCCATTATGGTATAATGATAATAATTAAATAAACAAGAAAGGATAAAATACACGTCTCGAGTATATAGGTCTAGTTGGCCTTTCAAGAGTGGTACTTTTTAAGCCAAGAGATGTTCCAATTATTAGAAATGACTATTCCTATCATGTCTTCAAGAACGTACGCACCTTTTCAAGCTATGCCTCGGACTCTGTAAGGTCCTTCCCAATTTTGGGCTAACTTGCATGCGCTGACCTCCTTGGTTCTTAAAGTAACTTTGCGAAGGACTAGACTACCCACGTTGAAGGAACGAAAGTTAGCCCCCACGTTGTAGTACTGCTCCACCCGTTGCTTCGGGGCCACGAGGCGTATGGCCACTATCTCCCGTCGTTCGTCTAAGGCATCGAGTGAAGCTTTCAAAGGCTCGTTGTTTGATTCCTCCTCGACCGTCGCAAGCTAGACTCTCCGATTTCTAAGGGAATCATTGCTTTCGTTCCATACGTTGATGAAAATAAAGTTTCCCCCGTGCTGGCCTTGGATGTAGTGCAGTAAGCCCATAAAACTCCTGGCAGTTCCTCCGCCCACTTTCCTTTGGCTTCTTTAAGTCGCTTCTTTAGGCTGTCAACGATTGTTTTGTTTGAAGATTCAGCTTGATTTTGTCTAAGAAAGCAGTGATTTTTTCGCCCACGAATTACGGTCCATTGTTGCAAGTGATTTCTGCTAGGATGCCGAAGCGGCACATGATGTTATTCTATATAAGCTGTATCACTTTCTGCTCCCAGATTCAAGCATAGGTCGCTGCTTCGACCCATTTGGTGAAATAATCTGTCATGATAAGCAAGTATTTGACACCACCGAGTGCTTTAGGAATAGGCCCTACGATATCCATTCCTCATTTCATGAAAGGCCAAGGGGCTATCACTGAATGTAATAGCTGTGCTGGCTGATGAGGTATATTGGAAAATCTCTGGCAACTGTCACATGCACGAACGAACTTGCTCGCATCATCTTCCATTCCAAGGCCAACAGAAACCTGCCCTGATTAATTTGCGAGCTAGAGATCGTCCGCCATAGTTGTTTCTGCATTGCCCTTTGTGAATTTCTCTTAGTGCGTAATCAACTTGAGAGGTTCCTAGACATTTAGCCAAAGGATCTCTAAACATCTGGTGATACAACTCTCCGTTGATAAGGTAATAACGAGCTGCTTGAACCCTCAACCTTCCGTTTTCCTTTCTGTCTGTTAGGAGTATTCCCTTATCCAGGTGTTCAATGATCAGGTGCCGCCAATCCCACATCGATCTTGTGACGTTGACCTCATAGCGCTTGACGTCCGCATAGGTTAACTAAATGACAGATCACAGGCTGTCTGCACTCATGTCTGCAATGTCCGCTGGACTAGCTAGGGCATCAGTCTCCGTGTTTTCTTCCCTTGGTATTTGATTGATCTTCAATTTTGAAAATTCTTCAAACGCTTTTCCACTCTACCCAAGTACTCCTGCATGCAGCCATTTTTAGCAGCGTAGACTCCAGTTACCTGATTGACGATCAGCTGAGAGCCGCTATTGAGACTGGTCTCCTTGGCCTCCAATATGTAAGCTAATTCTAAAGCTTGAATTACTGCTTCATATTCTGCTTCACTGTTTTTAATCGTTGGGCAGCTGACAGCCTTCCGAAATTTGTTCTTAGTTTGGGATTTGATCACTAAACCAAGCCTATCCCCTTTAACATTCGAGGCCCCGTTGTTGTGGATCACCCATTCTCCATAGGTAATACCCTTCATCCTTTTACATTCTATCTCGACCTTCGTCATTGAGTCTGTACTGAAGTCGGCAAAGAAGTCCGCGAGTACCTGTGACTTGATGGCCGTGCGTGGCTTATAGATGATATCATATTCTCCTAGCTCAATGGGCCACTTTGATCGCCTGCTCGAGAGCTCGGGCTTGTGCAAAATGGTCCGCAAAGGGAAAGAGGGGACCACAATAATCGTGTGACTTTGAAAATAGGGCTACAACTTCCTTGCTGCCATAACTAAGGTGAGTGCTAGTTTCTCCAAGTGTTGGTACCTGGCTTCTGCATCCAAGAGAGATTTGCTGAAGTAGTATATTGGCGACTGCACCCCCTTTTCTTCTTGTACCAGGACAGCACTGACGACAACATCAGACACTACGAGTTATAAAAATAACAGCTCTCCCTCGCGTGGCTTAGTAAGAAATGGGGGATTGGCCACATACTATTTTAGCTCTCGGAGCGCTTTGCTACATTGCTCTGTCCACTCGAAACTCTTATTTTTCATCAGGACATTGAAGAGCTAATGACACATTTCTGAAGATCGCGAGATAAAATGGCTGAGCGCAGCTATCCCACCGTTGAGTCTTTTTACCTCCATTTCGCTTGTCAAGACCTCTGATATACCCTCAATTGCTTCAATTTTCACAGGATTTACTTTTATGCCCCTGTTGTAGACAATGAAACCAAGGAACATCCCAGAGGATATGCGCCTTTACCGTAAAGTACCTACAATTATCTGGGCCCACAGTTGGTGCAACGTAATTGTTGTTGTCTGGCATGACTGCGCCTTTACCGTAAAGTACCTACAATTATCTGGGCCCACAGTTGGTGCAAAACTATTTGTGCCTAAAATTGGACATCTATGTTAAACAATTAAATTTATGAAAGGGTCGCAAGAAATACAGTATAAACGATGGAAAAAGTAAGTAAATAGATAGAAAAATAATGAACAAGAAAGTAAACAGTATTATTCCTTGAGAATGGCCGGATTCGGTATAAATCGCTTGATGTACAATACAATATAAGGAGGGGTATTTATAGAAGAGATTATCTAGTCCTAATTATGATAAATACAAAGACTAATAAAGGTCATGGGCCTATAAACTCAAGGGTGTGGTATATACGAAACCCTAACTAGAAGACTGTAAACCTAAGGCGGCGGGTTACTTGAAGTACAATAAAATGTAAGGAGGGGTATCTATCATAGAGATTACCCATTCCTGAGTTTTTTTTTTCCAGAAGATTGGATTTGAGGATTGTTTGAAGAAAAACTCGGGTTAGACATTTAGTAGTCTCTAGACCAAGATCTGTATGGTGTTTATATATTTAAGAATAACACAAACGCGCCGAATTAGACAAGAACACCGTGATATTATCACCTGTGCTAATCGACCAATAGGGTAATGGAAGAATGGATCCCTACTTCTTCTTGTGTGAGACCCTGAGAAAAATCAACATGATTATTCATTGGAATACCCTTTGATCTTTTACTGTCTCTTGAAGTACCAATCTTTGTTGCTACTTTAGCATGATACTAAATAGTCATGAGTGATTTGGCAATGTGGTGCATGTCTAACAAAAAACAACTGATTCGAAATGAATAGATTCGAGTAGAAAAGGAAGACAACTAAAATAATTTTTAACTTAACTTGTATTCACAGGTCGACCATTACGTTTACCATGAGGGTTTCAAGTGTACTTGTGATACAAATTAAATAGGGACTCGAGTTCTCTTCTATCGAAGTTGATGGATCACATATGTAGCTAACGTGGTAGCGAATGTTGCCTGGGTATTGCGAGTGGTAAGTTCCTCACATTAGTAATGAATCCTTTCGGTATGTGATTGGATTTATACTAAGAGATGTTGTACAACTTTAAAAGGTATGGCTCTTGTTGATGCTCGCAGGCCGCACAAACTATGTGTCTGTATGAATTGTATGAGTAATTGACATGGAACTGGTTCGGATCCGGTCCATCATGTGCGAAGTGGGAGATTTTAGAAAGTGGGCTTGAGCGGGTCGGGGGCGGGTCTCGCATGTGGACTGACCCGACCCAATACTTGACTTATTTGGAAAAGATAAAGAAAATAAAATAAAACAGAGAAGAGAATGGATAAAACACAAACTTCCTGGGAGAGGTTACTACACGTTTATTTTTTAACGTCAGAGTAGTTTTTTCCAAAATACAACCGTATTTTTTTCTCCTCTATATGTCTTCCTATGTGTTTCATCAACAGTGTGGAAAAACAAAAACGAGAATATTTTCTTTCTGATTCTTCTTTCAAAAATACACACAACAAAAGACACTTTGTTCATGGTGAATATACTTTGTTTTCTAGTAATCCAAAGTTAAATTTGAAGCAAATTTCTTCTATCTTTATTCAATTTTACTGTGTCGATCCATTAATAGGTACACAAAGTTTGTTCCTGTTATGATTTATTTACCATCAATTGGTAAGCTGCAGCAGCTTTCAGCTAACTTTTTAATGTCAAAAAAATCATGCTCCATTGAATTGGCGTCAAAAAGCTACAAGCACGTCGAAATTAAATTCTCTCTTCGTCTCTCTTTCTAATTGGTATTTAGTCTAGTTTGAGAAAGTAACAAACAAAGCTATTGTCACAATCAATGTATAACTCAAACGACCAAATGCTAATGTATATGATGATAGATGTGAAACTCTGTTGCTTAGTATATCTCCATCATCATGATTTAGGTGTGTCTTAAGGAAGACGTATGATTCAAAATAAAAGACAATTCTCTACTTCTTCGTGAGAGTTTCCATATATAGAAGAAAACAAATAATGGATTCTGAAGGGTGCAGAGCTTGATGAGCGAAGTTAAAAGTAATCTCAAATTAAAAAGAAAATAAAATAAAAAAAGATAAACTAAAGTTTATAAAAATTAAAAGAAAATAAAGATTGGTATAACGGTACGGTTATCGATAAAGATATATAAGTACCATTACCATATCGATAGTTTATCTATAGTAAAAATCAATATCATTATTGAACATGTTACCGTTATACTTATCGGTATCGATTCGATTATCGGTATCGATTCTATTATTGGTACCGATTCAATTTTGGACACTCCTAAATCGGATAATCAGATGATCTTGTCGTGACTTGTGTCCTTTTTGACTTTTATCTGACCTTACTAAAAAGAATGTGCAGAAGCTACGCACATACTCCCTCAGGTCCATATTATTTGATTTTTTGGCTGTTTTCACGCATATTAAGAAAATCACCTTTTTAGTATCAATTAGCAATATAATTGACTATATTAGCCCTTATTCAATTTATTATTACTTATCATTTTGTTTAAAATTATTTATTAGCAAGAGGTGACATTGTAAAATTGTGTCTTGATTTTCGAGAAGATCAAATATTGTAGACCAAAAAAGATAGGCTAAAAATCAAATAAAATAGACCGGAGAGAGTACCATTTAATTTACGTTGTGCAACAACGTACTCTAGAACTTCCTAATCGCCATTTATTTTGTTTATTGTTCTCACTTTCATGAAAGTAGTAGGATAGAACTATAGAAAAGACACTGTATATTAGAGGAAACAAAGATGCTTGTATTTTCTTCGTGCAATTGCTTAATATCACTATGTAAGTATAAAAGAAATTTCATTCTATCTAGTAAGTTAAAAAGTAATTATGGGTAATCTAATAACATGAAAATTAAATAAAATAAATTATATAATATAAAATAATAATTAAATTACACTGATAGTATTAATTTTTTAGTTAGGTCATAGGTATACAAGTTAAATGCCATTATTTAATGTCCATGACACACTTCCTTTTCACCAAATAAAAGACCTCTCCAACAACCAAGTAGTTAACAAGTAGAATAAGTTTGCTTGTTCGATTTCAAGAATCATTGCAGTCAAAGAATTTGGACCTTCATAAATTCACTACCCAAATATCCATACCTCGGAGCTGATTATGTTCGACCAAAATCGAAATATTGCTATCCTCCTAGCTCCCATTTATTCACACTTGAATCCTAGCAATACATGAAACTTCTATAGTTTTAGCGGTTTCTCTTTCTCTACTCTTTCCCTCATAATATTTACATAACTAATTAGACAAAATGTTTGCTTCTACTAAATCCGTACCGGTGTGGGTAAATTTGTGCCACCTGTAATTTACTAGTCATAGCCGCTAGACAGGCACTGGCGTAGAGCCAACATGTGTGTCTCTATTATCTATCTGCCTTAGGTTAAGTCCAAGTCCTATTTAGGTTAAACTTTGTGCAACCGCCTCATATAATGGGCCAAAGACCTCATGCAAATATATTATGTCATAACTAGAATTAGGGAAAAGACGAGCCTATACATATTCCATTCTTTCATTGTAAACGACTAGCTGGTGTTCAACTAGAATCCCCCTTCTTTATTAAAGGAAAACAACTCTTGCTTATTTGCTTCCCTTCGAGATTTAATTATTACATGTGGTTTTTTATAAATTTAATTGTTTTATCAAGCGAGTAAGTTTTAGGCACTAATAGCTTGGCGTCCACCGTGGGCCCCAAACATTACCTTGTTATTTTGAAAAAATAAATCTAACTATGTCACAAGACAAGGATGGACTACCACGTAATGTCGCCTTGACAACAGATGAGGTGGCCAAGGATCCCCATGGACACGAAGCTAATCCTGCCAGGAACGCGGTTGATATAGAAGTTGACGACGATCACAGTGACTTTGAGTCACGATCCTAGAAGCAAGATCCCGCTCAAAGGGAAAGCTCGGGTAGAGCCAAAAACATGTTCGAAAATACATTCGACAAACTCATCGAGGTGCAGCAGAAACATCAGCAATGGTCGACACGCTATTTAGGCATTATGAAGAAGCTTTGGCGAAGTCAGCGCCTCAACCATAATACCACGAGGATCAAGGCCTACAACAAGCACGGCGGCTTCTATGGAGTGATGGATAAACTTGAACCCAACGTCAGGAGATTCGGATGCTGCCAACATTCTGGCAAAGACAGAGTCCACTTTTGTACAAGATATGCTTCGATAGTTGAAGGAAACAAACGAACAAATGGATCAAATACCGGGGGGCTTCCGGTGTGCTAAAAAAAATTTATAAGGACAAGTTCGGCCAGTAACCTTACAAGCTAACTGTCGTGCTGCTCTTAATCTAGAAGTAGTTCGGAAAGCTCGACATACCCAAGTATGATGGCACCACGTACACCACGCTATCATGTGTTTGATTACGTCACAGCAGTCAAGAGCAACAACTTGACGGAGGAAGAAATCTAATCTGTTTTGGTAAAGAAGTTCGGCTCAACTCTGACAAAAAGAGCCTTGACATGGTATTCCCAGCTACCTGAAGGATCCATATAGTCACTTTCTCAGATACATGATCATTTTTTGAAGGCACACTCCAACTCCAGTACCCAAAAGTCGAAAAGAGGATGAAAACATCTTTGAGATTAAGCAGGAGGAAGGCAAACTGCTGAAATAATACCTGGAAAGATTCTAAGATAGCACATGACCCTCCCACCTGTACCATGCAACATTGCGACCATGGCTTTCACCAAGAGTCTGAACTTCAAGGTTTCAGCAGCAATGCGCGAGCTTCAAAGGAGCTTACAAGATAACCCGACAAAAACGTGGAATTAGCTGCACTATTGCTATAGCCATAAACTGAGAGCAAAAGTGGATTCGGTCGCGGAATTTGAAAAAGGTGACAACACGATGCATATGCACGGCTCCTCGGGCGATGACAGGTCCAGTGACAACAGGACAAAAAGACAAAAAGATCGAGATGCCCCACGATTTGCGGCCATGCGCTACGATGCCTGAAGGTCGAACTCTCGAGGTGACGAAGACCTGATGGGTCAAAAAGGAGGAATTCAAGGATTTTAGTCTCCAGGTGAATGCGGTCAAGCTGGTAAGGTACCACCTCAAAAGGCTAAAACAATAGGTCCATAGGCCTGGAGATATAAGGAATAATTGTGGTAAGGACTCTTTAGTTTATTCAGAGTTCCACCAAGGCTATGGTCACGATCACAATTCTAGAGTTCTCATGCTCGAAGTAATGCATTTGCTAAAGAAAGGACATATCAAAGAGCTCTTGACCGAAAAAGGAAAACAAACAGACACAAGGAAAAGGGAGAGCGAGCAAATCTCGTCACTGTCGGGCGTCCAGAGGTTTGTCAACATAATATTCGGTTGTCTAGGGATCGTTAGCATGTTAGAAAAAGCAGTGATGAGTTGTGAAGTCCACGAAATAAAGAAAGAGGCCATGCACGAACACAAAAATGTTCAACAGAGACAAAGCAGAAGGTCTCCTTTTCCCGTAGCATGATGCTCTTGTCGTCACTTTGAGAATAGGCGATACGTAGGTAAATTTTGTGCAAGTAGACCCCAGAGCACCGTCAACATAATAAATCAAAAGGATGTATGCGGCATGCAAATTTTTGACCAAATAGTCCTGAGCCTGTACCCATTGACAAGCTTCAACAACTCCAGCGAGAGATCGATCGGTGAGGTAGTTCTACCAGTCCGTGCGCCTGGTGTAACCAAGCTAACATCCTTTCAAGTCATGATGTGCAAAATATCATACAATGGTACAAACGGGGGGCCATGGATGCGTGGGATGAGAGTCTTATCCTCGACAGTCCATCCAGTGGCTAAGTATCCAACCCCGTGGGGAGTCAAAGAAATTCAGGGGAAACATTGATTGTCAGGAGGAAAAGACGGAAGCTAAAAATAAAAAATAAAAAAAAAATCATAGTCACTAGTATCACAATTGAGCCAGAAAATTCGAAAGGAGCAGACCCCTATGTAACGTCTAACGTCATCGCCAACCCGGACGAAGTAGAAGTCTAGAGAGCTGCAATAGATGACTTAGAGCCATTGATTGTCAATGAAATAACCCTACAGAAGAAGTGTTATGTGTGCTCAAAATTGACAGCCGAAGCTCGAGATAAGTTTGCCAACCTCATCTGTTCCTGGGCAGCAACCTTCGCTTATATGCATACAGATATTCCAGGAATTCCTACCCAAGTGATCACGCATAAACTGAATGTGGACCCACGTTCAAAACAGTCAAACAAAATAAACGACCGGTAAGTTGCGAGAAGAATCAACCAGTCCACGAAAAAGTGAAAAAATTGCGAAAGGACGAGTCTATGCGGGAAGTATACTATCTAAATTAGCTCTGCAACATACCAGCGCTTGGTCAACCTGATGTTTAAGGATCAGATCGGGAAGACTATGGAAGTATACATCAATGAGATGTTAGTAAAGTCAGAGTTTGCAAGGGACTGTATCAAGCATCTGGAAGTAGCGTATGATATACTAGACAAGTTCAGCCTAAAGCTTAACCCTAAAAAATGCGCATTTGGAGTATTGTCGGATATGTTTTAGGCTTTCATTGTTTCAAACTGGGGAATCGAAGCTAGCCCCATTAAGATAAATACGATCGACGGGATTGTGGAAGTGCTGAAAAGTTTACCAGATGTGAAGAAGCTAAACGGTCGCATAGCTGCACTAAGCAGGTTCCTCTCTCAGTCATTCGAGCATCTCCATCAATTCTTCAATGTGCTGAAGAAAATCAAGGTCTTCGAATACACGGATAAATACAGGCAAGCTCTCTCAGACCTAAGTGAATATCTATCAAACCAGCCACTGCTGGCCAAGCCACATGTTGGGTAGCGATTTTTACTATATTAGGCAGTATCAAAAGTAGACGTAATTGGCATACTCGAACACAAAGAGAAAGGAGCACAATCTCATATATAAATGTTAGTCAGTCCTTATAGGATGCAAAGACCCACTATCAGCTATTGAAGAAGCTCGTGCTAGCCCTAGTCACTGTATCTCAAAAGCTATGCCAGTATTTCCAAAGCCACAAAATAGTCTTCGTATCGTCTTTCCTACTAAGAACCATCTTACATAGCCGCTTAGCAAATTGGGCCATCAAGCTAAGTTAAGTATGATATCATCTACCAGCCTTGAATGACCATAAAGTATCAAGTTTTGGTAGATTTCGTTGTGTACTTCACTACCGACATGCTACCTAAAGTCGGGGATAAACTACAAGCCATGGGCGGCGTGACACTCGCGGGGCAGACGGTTTACATGGGCAGAATGTAAAACGATACGGAAGCCGTACTCGACCTGTTGTTGATAACTCCCTTCAGAAATACAATTAGGAAGGTAGTAAGGTGGCCATCTATCACGAACAATAAAGTAGAGTATGAGGCTTCTATCCATGGCCTCAAGTTGGCTTATGCCTTGGGAGCAGGAGTGGTCAATGTCAAAAGCGACTCGCTCCTGGGGATTAATCAGGTAAAATGGGCATTCGCAATAAAAAAAATGTCTGCATGCAAGGGCAACATGCGACATTAGAGGCACTCCTAAAGCAGTTTCCACAAATGATATATCATACAAGTACCAATGGGGGAGAACATAGAAGCGAATACTCTAGCTAGCGTAGCAGCAGCTGCAGACTTGAGTGACAAAGCTTAGACATAGTAATACAGTTGACTCACTCAATCCTAGGACCTTAAGAAGTCAACACAATGGCTTTCGTTTGGGACTGGCATAATCCGCTAGTAGATTACTTAGAGAAAGGGATACTTACCGACGACAAGAAGGCGAGCATGAGGTTGTTTGCTTGATCCAATGGGAGCTACGTCGAAGAATGTTCAGTAGCCCATTAGTTAAATATTTAGGCATGTCGCAGGCTGATTATATGTTGAGGGAGATCCGTGTAGGGCTTTGCGGAAACCACTTAGGAGGAAAATCCTTAGCATAAAAGGTAATCAGAGCAAGTTATTACTGACATCAAATGGTGAGTGACAGAGATAGGCTAGTCAAATGGTGGGATAGGTGCCAATGGTTCGCCCATGCACTACATTAGCAGGTGGATCAGCTACATTTGGTAATAGCTCCATGGCATTTCATGAAATAAGGATTGGACATTGTAGGCCCATTGCCCAAAGCGCCCAGGGGTATAAAGTTCTTGCTCATGTTGACGGATTACTTCACCAAGTGGGTAGAAGCGATTGTTTACACAATAAGGGAGAGAGAGTTGATCCAGGTCATATAGAGGAACATTTTTTGTCGGTTTGAAGTCCCCGCTAAATTATCGGTGATAATGAGCCTCAATTCGTAGGGACGAAGATCGTGGAGTTCTTGAAAGAATAGAAATCAAAAGAACAACCTCGACACCTTACCACCCAGCGGCGAACGAGTAGGAGAAATCTTCGATCAAGAAAATCGTAGACTTCCTAAAAAAGCAGTTAGAGGAAGCCGAAGGCGAGTGGCTGGAGGAGCTACCAGAAGTTCTATGGGCATACAGAACTACACCAAAGGCAAGCACAAAAGAAACCCCTTTTTCCTTGGTATACAGTTCAGAAGCCATGATGCCAAACAAGATCGGCAAACCTAGCTTGCGTATGACGTATGCCAAAGAAGAATCTAACAATGAGGCCCTAACATTTAGGTTTGATTTGACGGACAAGCACCGTGAGCTTACGGCAGTACAGTTGGCCGCACAGAAGCAACGGATAGAGCAATACTATAACCTGAAAAAGAACTTATGTTCCTTTAGAATCAGGGGACCTAGTTCTTTGAAAAGTGTCTCAAACCACGAAGGAAGCTAACGCAGGTAAACTAGCCCCGAATCGAGAAGGACCCTATAGGATCAAAGAGATCAAGATTAAAAGAGCCTACACCCTAAAAAATATGGAAGGCAATGTCATTTCAAACAACTGGAACATGATATGGCTAAAAAAATATTACACTTGAACCTCAGGCCGAACGCATTCGAGCCAATTTATGAACAGGCTCGGATGCTGGGGAGGGGGAGATTGAGTGGCTGGCAGAGTAGTTCAGTAAATTAGGGCATCTCGCCCCTTAGCTAATTTTATTAAGGTCATCTAGACTCGTTGTTACTTTCATTCGGACCCTCAATCCCCATGTCTACTAAAAGCTGCTGTTTCTATTTTAGAGAGTTTAAAGATCAATCATATCTTCTTTAATTAAGCCCTCGGGCCACATCGCTGGTTGGAATCATTAACCCAGCAGTGCTAGATCTTTTCTAGCCAAGCCCCTAAGCTACATCGTTTAATGAAATCTACAATTCAACTTGCACCTAAGTGAAAGGAGGACGTCTGTTTACACAATGGTGAAATCTTGCACACTCAAGTGGACAAGTGAAGACGTCCTCCATGGGTGCAAAAATATCTATAATAAACAGACTAAAGATGTTCTCTACTGGCGCAGTTTACATTTTCACTAGATACATAAGCTGTCTTCCACGGGCGCAAAATAATTCTTCAGCAGACAAAAGATAATGCCTCTTGCAAGTACGAGAATGTCTAAAGTAGGCAAATAAAAGACGCTGATCGAAGGTGTGAGGACGCTCTCAGCGCATGGTATTTCAATAGCAGTTGAAAAATATAAAGTTGCTAAATTAAAAATTCAGATGAACGTAAAAACACATCGGCAAAAGATTTTTTATTTCATCGCACTAAAGCCCGAAGGCTACGTACTACAAAAGGGAGAATCGGGTGTAGGGATTACTACAAGAACTGGCTAAGGCTAGGGAGGCTGCTAGGGTAGCCGAAGCTGGAGAACTGAGTCCGAGGCTAAGATATCAGCACCCTCATCCATCATTTTCATAAACGATCCTTACTCATATCAAAGGAATTGGGCTTCCTTCCTCGACAACGCTGTCTAGTGTACCATCCTCCTCCTCGACCAGATCTTTCGAAGGATCTCCACTATCATGGCCTTCCCAGCCATGACCATCATGTTCAACGACCCTCTCAACCTAATCAAGCAAACTCAAGCCCAAGTCGCTCTCCTGCTCGGTCCACTTAGGCCTGCATCACTCCGATCACCGCATTCTTTCCTCCTATATGCTTATCGCGCCTTCGCGGCCAATGGGCTCACATTGTCAGCGGTAGCCTGCAGAACGGTACTCAGGTCACGGAAACCTTCCAACTCTTGAGGGTGAGGATCCGACCAACAGCTTTAAAGCCATAGGCCAGCCTTTACGGAAGCAAAAGACATGTATATACGATCACATGATCAAAATGATAGAGAAAGGGGAAGCAAAATGCATGGTAAAAGTCAACCTCAATATTTTAGAATCTTGCTAACATGATTGGAATGTGTCGTCTCCGAGAGGTCAAGTATCGTCTTCATCAGGGCGAGTAAACTATGAGTTGTACTCATTTTTCCTGAAAAAGATTTTGTCCCAGTTGGGTTTTCCTTGCAAGGTTTTTAACGAGGTAGCCCACAAAGCGTATACCTTTTTAGTCGTTGATAGGCCATGCTGGTGATCAGCTCGTTAAGGTTAAGTTGCCCGAAGATCCCGAAGAACCGTTGGAACATCATTTCACCTCTTGAGCGCTTACGACAACACTCAGAAAGTGAGAGACTAACTGTGTGAGTAAAATTGTGCCACCTGTAATTACGGGAGTAAAAGACCAGTTGGCCCGGTTCAGACATATCCAACAAGATAACGGGCGCTAAGAGTATAAGCCAGCTCCTTCAGCCACGATCGCTTGACAGGCACGGGGGCAGAGCCGAGAGACGTATCTCTATTAACTAGTTGTCTTAGGTTTAGATTAAAGTTTGGAAAATTGCTTCTTGTAATATGCCAAATGCCTCTTGTAGACGTCTGACCTATATATATCTCATTCTCTCATTGTAAACAACACATTGGGATTCAACTAGAATTTTCCTTCATTATTCAAGGAATAAAACTTTTATTTATTCGTTTTTCTTCGATATTTCGTTATTATTTGTGACCCTTTATAAATTTAATTATTTTATCTAGCGAGCAAGTTTTAGCCATAAACAGCACTATCACGAGAAAATAGAAAGTAACTTGACGAATAAGAAGAAAGAAGGTTAGAGTTGTTTTAAAATGTTAAACTGTCATGTACTACTACCACTACTAAAAATACATAGGTCACAGAAGCCTGAGTACAAATTATTAGAATTAATCCGGTTCATACATTTTTCTTTATAGCAGCAATTGTCTTTCAGGATTTAGCAGTATTAAAAAATTATGCATCTATTAGCTGCAACTTTTTGTTTCAAATAATTTAGTATGTATAAAAGGTTATTATTGCTGCAAAAAATTAAAACGTGGCATAAAGTTGATAATTAGTTACAGATTTTAGATGTAGCGCTAAATTTGTAACTATTTCATAGTTATTGCCACGATACTAAGCAACTATATCAAAAATAAAGAATTGACTCTGCTAATTTTACTTTTGTGGCTAAAAATTTTTACGAAATTGTAATAGCCACGAAAGTCTAATTTTTATGACTATTACTTGGTACTAGCGACTATACTCAAATTTTTAACCGAGTATTCGTTGCTATATATATGTTTTAGTGAGTACAAATAGGTTCAACTTAAATTGGATGGTTTCATACCTGCAGTGATTGTATATGTAAACATTAACAAAATCTTTCAAGATCACTCTAACATGCATTTGCACGTGAAACTTTCCTACTAGAGCTTAAAGGGTGCATTTTATAAGGCAACCATATAGTCGATACAGGAACATATTAAACTTCTTTTGTGACACTCGAACCAAATTGTATTTAGCTGTTGGACTGTTACCATCTTTTGGCCTAATCGTCTAAAAGCTAAAATGAGTTTGTTGAACTTGTAATACTCTTGTTAAAACTTACATATATATGCAGTTTATGGGTGAAATTAATTAAAGCTAATTTGGAAGCGCTGAAGGCTTCACATCTTAATCAATTTCTTACCCAGTGATCAAGGGATATCTCTCTTTGGCAAAGGCTGCTATAGATGCACTTTTCCCCATAGCCAAATACTGTTTTGGTCTTAATACGCTAACTTCAATTTGATCTTATAATATCTTGTTTTTGGTTTCTAATATGAGTAGACAACCAAGCTAGCTACTAGCAAGGCAAAATAACTAGTTTCATAATGCAACAGAAAAATGATCATCTCATTCAGGATTCATTTTCGAGAAAGAACTACGGGTGGAAATCTTCTTGACATATTTCTTAACTATTAAGAGCTTGTACAAGAACGGCCAGTTCTATGTTACTTAGGGTCATAATTCATTTGGTGGATTTTCCCCCTACAATTGTGATGTTGTACTTTCAAATTGTTAAATCTGACAAAAGGCTAATGCATTAAGTATATGCTAAATAGGCACAAGAATGGGTCTTGCAAGATCCATATAGCTCCTTCTAAAAGCTTGTGGAGTTTGAAAGTTATGGCCATATTTAGCCAAAGAGTCGAGTATATATATTCCTTTTATATCCTAGGATAATTAACTTATTTCATTTTTCTACAATTTATGTTACTAGCTTAATTTACAAACTCATGTTGATTTACTTTTTAAAAAAATGTAAAATAATTTGTTCAAAAGTTAATACAAGATGCAATTTTTTCTTATTACGAAATTATATTAAATATATTACTCCCTACTCTTAATTTTATTTGATTCATAAAATAAAATATGAAAAATTATTTTTAACTCAATTAAAGCAAAGATCACAGAAGAAAATAATAATAAAAAGAAAGAAAAGAAGTTAATACCCTGCTATATTACATTTATGTAACTACTTATATGCATCATGAGTTTACATCAAATTAATAAATATATTATACGTGTTTTGCACATACAATTTTTTATTTAATCATAGTTAATCAAAATATATGTTTTCAACTCATTAAATCACTTGACTGTAATAAGTTAATATGATTTAGTAGAAAAGCCGAAATCCATAAGTTTGGACATTGCATTATTTGGCGTTTGGTAGTTTGATTTCCAAAGATGGCTACCCGCACTACCCCTTTAATGAGAAGACCGAGAATGGAAAATAGGAACAAGTAAACATCAACTAGACAATTAAAGACTCGATACTAGCAATGGGACCTTGAAATGACAAGAAGACGAGTGCAGGAGATGAGAGACACATCCCCTTAAAGAGAAGCCCAACCAGGTCCCTCATGGGGCCAGTCCTCACAATCCAAGTGTCTCAATCTTATCGTTTCTTTCTTTCCTCTAAGAGATCTCAAAGGCCCTTTGAGAGTTGAATACCGCCATCCTCCCATACATCATCATTCACATTCGACTTCCTCTCTCTTTTTTGGGCAGTGTTTAAAAGCCTGTTTGGTTAGTTGATTAAAAAAGGTTAATAAGAACTTATTAAGTATTGGCAATATTTTTAGGAAAGGATCATACACGATGGTGAAATAGCATGGTATATATATATGTATATATATATATATCGAAAACTCATGGTGAAACAGAACGCGGTATGAAGTCTAATATCGTCATATATGTATAGTCAAATGTATAGATGTGATAGAAAAAAGAGTGTGCGCATGGGTATATGCTAAAGCTATACGTAATAACTTATTCAACGAAATGATGCAGTCGAATGTAACACGTAAATAAATAACTTGATAGACATACGACATAATTTCTTGTTTGGTTAATGTTTTTATTTATCTTCACATGTATGTTGTTACAAAATGAAGATGAACTGTCTCAGTTATCTTAAATTATTTAATTATACAATTTATGTTGTTACAAAATGAAGATGAACTGTTTCAGTTATCTTAAATTATTTAATTATACAATTTGTTTTCTAAATAAAGATGGTATACACCTATAAGGAAGGAGTCCAAAATACAAGAAGGGAAGATCAAAACTCTGATCTAGCAGTTTCTCTATGGGATGGGCATCAGAACACACAAATGGAGGAGATTTGAGCATCTTTAGATCGAGAGATGTTCTGATGTTGCACCACTGATGTTTGGCATTTTATGCCTATATTTCTTTAATATTTCCTTACATTTTAGTACCTTATTCGCTCGTTTTATAGTTTGTGACTATGGTTTTACACTGATTTTATGTTGTGTGTATGTAGGTTGTTACGCAGTGTAATTGGAGCTTTTAAGAGCATGATTGAGCGAGAAAAGATTGGATTTTGATTGAGGATTGGATCGAGCACACGAAGGCATGACACGGACACGATTTCGGACCAAAGAAAAAGGAGATTGGCTGGGCGCCGTGGGCTCCGCACCGCGGGGTGGTGATGTTTGGCATTTTATGCCTATATTTCCTTAATATTTCCTCACGTTTTAGTACCTTATTCGCTCGTTTTATAGTTTGTGACTATGGTTTTACACTGATTTTATGTCGTGTGTATGTAGGTTGTTACGCAGTGTAATTGGAGCTTTTAAGAGCATGATTGAGCGAGAAAAGATTGGATTTTGATTGAGGATTGGATCGAGCACACGAAGGCATGACACGGACACGATTTCAGACCAAAGAAGAAGGAGATTGGCTGGGCGCCGTTGGCGCGCGCGCAGGGGTTGGGCGCGGTTGCCCATGCGCCGCATGCCTAAAGCACGAAGGCTGGGAGCGGGTTCTGGTTGGTGTCACGCTTTTCGGGGCGCGGGGCGCCCGTTATAGCGCCCCTTGTGCGCGTTTTTACGTCCTATTTCGTCTAGGATTGGGTCTAACTTATTACTAGGTGTTTGTAAACTCTATAAATACTCTTTTACTTAGTTTTTCATAGGAGTTCAGACTTTGGAGCAAGTTTTGGAGGAGAGGGGAGGAGCCCTAGATGTCTTCTACACAAGTTCTTTCTCTCTTTCTCTCATTCTTCTCTTTAATTCTATAGTTTGTTGGTTCTAGGGTTAGAGTAAATACATGAAGGTTGATGTTTGAAAGTTGATTTCTTCCTATTGATTTACCATTACGGATTGTTTATTCTTTCTTGATCATAATTGTTTGATTATAACGGCCGTATAATTGAACACTATCTACGGTTCTTAGATTGAACTCGACAGAGGGAATTTATGAACGCAAATAAGAAAGAATAGAACTAGTTTGTGAACCCGGGCATCGGGGAACCAATTCGCGGGTAGGATAGACATATAGTTGCTTGCCTAGTTTAACCCATTACAGGATCGTTAATGCGTGCACGTGATTCAACCCATAGACATATAGGGATTGGAGTAGCCTGCATAGACCGTGAAGAATCGAAAGGTTTTCACGGGTACAATTAACCTGTTAGTTAGCAATCTAGGAAATCAAGAAGTAGAATCAACTGGAAAACTCAACTGGATTGTTTGTAACTCTGACCCTGGACCGTTTCTCCATTATTGATAACAACCCATAAATTGCTCTATTACTTGACTTCAGTTAATTGTTTTAATTATTGCATTTAGTTAGTAAAATCTCAACCATTGAAAAGATCCCTGAATAGTTTCTAAGAAATTGTTTGCTAAGATTCAGTCTGAATAGTCCTCGTGGGAACGATACTCGATTTATCACTTTATTACTTGTCGACCACGTATACTTGCGTGTGCGTTTGGGAGCAACAAGTTTTTGGAGCCGTTGCCGGGGACTAAGTAATTGACTTATTTCTTTTTGAATGATTTATTATTTTCTATTCAGGTTTAATTTTTGTTTAGTTTAGTATTGTGTTACTTGTCTTATCATGGCATCTATTAATGAAAATTGGTCGAATGATGATTGCTCAAATTTTGAGGATCTATGTCTACTTTGTGGAGGAACCCACTTGTGGGAAAATTGTCCAACTCTTTCAACCCTGCGAGACTGGTTATGTGAATTTTCTACCACCTTTGATTGGAATTTTTGTAAATTGTGTGGTGGTCGGTGGAATGATTGTCCTAAGTGTCATGCTCCTTCCCCCAATAATTTTGGTGATGATTCTAATGATGTTTGTGAGTTTGACAGGAGCGATAAAGTGCAGGTTGTTAGCGAAACTTGGCTAATGGAGCAAGCCAAACTCTTAGAAGCTTATGGGGATTTCAGGAGTGAACTTACAAATATGACGAGGCAATTTATGGAAGAAAGGGTTGTGCTCGGGCAAGAGATCGACGAATTTGGCTTGACTATTCACGACTTGGAGGAGAATTTGAGTGATATGGTTGAGGTGTCTGAAGCTCAATTATCAGTTGTCGTGCTTAGTAGATTTGAGATAGAAGAGCTTAGAAGCCAATTTGAGGAGCAAAAAGTGGAATTCCTACCATTCGACCCAATAGCAGTTGATGATGCCAAGGTTGAGGAAATTACATTAGAGTCAAGTGAAGAAATAGAAAACATCATATTTGAGGACTCTAGTGTTTGTGCAAGCGAGGGTGTCAAAAGTAATGCAACTTTAGAATTGAAGCGCATTGGGCCTCATTCCAATCATTTTTCAACATTGTGTTTGGATGGTGACATGAAAATTGAGCCACCCGAGCCTATGAAGAAACCCAGGGAGGAGGAACAAGGTGCCTATATTTTAGAGTTTGCGATGCCGAGGAGATAAAATGACATCCCTCATTTAAAGGCCAAGAAGTGCAAAATGCGACAATGGTTACTTGGTCCTTTTGTATTTTTGCCACCACCCCAATACCATAGTTGTAAACTTGAGGCAAAGTTGGGGATTCAATTCATTAGTTCAAGATGGAGGAAAAAGTGATGAAGTTGTCCTCGTCGTGCCGCGACGTTAAATCAAGCGCTTCTTGGGAGGCAACCCAATTTGTTTGCTTTACTTTTATTTATTTTACTATTATTTTTATAGTTGTATATTACTTTGGGTGATTCTTTGGATTGCAGGTTCATGTAATGCCGAGGCGAAGTGTGGGGTGTCCTCACCCTTGCCTAATGTTGATGACCTGATGAGGGAAGTCTGAGTACCTCATACGATATGGAAGCTTAGAGGATGCTAGCACCAAGGACTAGAATCTTCAGGGAAGTTTTCTTTACCTTGCACTCTCTTATTTTTAGCACTGAGGACAGTGCTGAGTTTAAGTGTGGGGTGGGGAACTACCCTTTATCTATTTTTGAGGTTAGGATGCATGTACCATAGGATTTTTCTTTTGTCACTTGACTTTATTTTGATTTAGTTCTTGCTTTAATCCATAATATATGAAAAAAAAAAAAAATTAGAAAACCAATGAAAAATTCCAAAAAGATTTTCCTTTTAGTCTTTATTAGTGGTACATGTCATCCACCCCGTGGTTTTTCTTATGACCTCGGTTCTTTTCCACGGGTAGACCTTTGAACCGGGTAGTTTTTTTATTTTTAGGATTAGGATAGTTAGTATAGGTGACCCTAGACGAAAGGAATAGGTAGAATGCTAGGTGCCTTTGATGTGTTTGATACCGATGGACTTGGACTTGATTGCATGTGCTATTTGTGGTGTCCTTGGGTTTTAATTGTGATGCATGCCTAGGAAAAAATTGGAACGACCCCCTTGAGATGCTTGAGTCCGCTTGCTTGACTTGATTGCTATCCTTTGTGCATGAGTGCTTAAATTTCCACAAGTTGCACTCTAAATGCTTGATTGGGAGTTGTTGATGGAACCTTTTTGTGTGGATCATGTGCAATGTGTGTTGTGAGGCATATTCTTATTTTGCTCCATGTGTGCATATTAATGTCTAGAACTTGCCCTGTGTGTGTGCAAAGCGAAATCCTAGGTTTGCTCTAGTTGGGAAATGATACTAGGCCTTCTTTTGATTTGCCTACCCTTACATATATACCTTGGAAAAATTGTTGTTGTGATTTCTTTGACCCTTTTTGTTGGCACCCATACCCCGAGCCTACCCATTTGTTCTTAATTGACTCTTTTGGCCCTTTACTCCTTAAGCACTTTATTGATATTGTGTAGATGATTGGAGTTGTGGTTGGATGTTGGGAGGTTCTTGAGTGGAACTAATGAAGGGGAATACTTGTGAAAATTGTGAAGTAGTGGAAAGCATTGGCAAGGTTGGATGAAATTGAAAATTGAAAAAAAAAGAGCAAAGTTGAAAAAAATTGTGGAAAAAGAAATAAAAAGAGAAAGGATATCCATTCCTTGCTAGTGTGTACTTATATGAAAAATGCTACTTGTGAGAAGGTGTATGTGTAGAAGTTGTTGGTTTGGGTGGCTTGATGAGATTTGTGCTTAATTAATTGTGATGTATTAAAGTGCTTAGGGAGGTAGTCACTATTACCATATGTATCCTACCCGCACCTTAGCCTACATTACGACCTTTCTAAAGTCCTAGTTAATCCCAATTGGAGTGAGCTTACATTAGTGGAGTCCTACACTACGGGCAAGCCTATGGTACATTGCGTGTGACGTGTGAGATTTTCATGAGAGTGAGTGAATTCATTTGTATTGCCCCCGTTCTATTCATGATATTGGTTTTGTGTGTGATTTTTGGGGGACATTCTTTTGCTTCATATTGGTGAGGGCACATGGTTTGCATGAGATAGGTGAAGTTGTGGCTTCTTGGTTGAGTAGATAGGTGTGATTTTGTGGGAGCATGGTTGCATTAAGTTGAGTTTGTGCAGTTGAGCTATTTTGGGGTGGTCGTTCTTATATTTTTTCAGTTTGGTAAATTTTTGGCATGTTGTGGATCCATAGTAGTCATGTGTGCATTGGTTCAATGATCGGTATCAACCATAGTCATAGGCAGACCTGTTTTACCTAGGTTGGGAAGTGATTTGTGATTGCTCGAGGGCGAGAAAAGGGTTCAAGTGTGGGGTGGTGATGTTTGGCATTTTATGCCTATATTTCCTTAATATTTCCTCACGTTTTAGTACCTTATTCGCTCGTTTTATAGTTTGTGACTATGGTTTTAAACTGATTTTATGTCGTGTGTATGTAGGTTGTTACGCAGTGTAATTGGAGCTTTTAAGAGCATGATTGAGCGAGAAAAGATTGGATTTTGATTGAGGATTGGATCGAGCACACGAAGGCATGACACGGACACGATTTCGGACCAAAGAAGAAGGAGATTGGTTGGGCGCCGTGGGCTCCGCGCCGCGCAACCCATAGCGCGCAGGGGTTGGGCGCGGTTGCCCATGCGCCGCATGCCTAAAGCACGAAGGCTGGGAGCGGGTTCTGGTTGGTGTCACGCTTTTCGGGGCGCGGGGCGCCCGTTATAGCGCCCCTTGTGCGCGTTTTTACGTCCTATTTCGTCTAGGATTGGGTCTAACTTATTACTAGGTGTTTGTAAACTCTATAAATACTCTTTTACTTAGTTTTTCATAGGAGTTCAGACTTTGGAGCAAGTTTTGGAGGAGAGGGGAGGAGCCCTAGATGTCTTCTACACAAGTTCTTTCTCTCTTTCTCTCATTCTTCTCTTTAATTCTATAGTTTGTTGGTTCTAGGGTTAGAGTAAATACATGAAGGTTGATGTTTGAAAGTTGATTTCTTCCTATTGATTTACCATTACGGATTGTTTATTCTTTCTTGATCATAATTGTTTGATTATAACGGCCGTATAATTGAACACTATCTACGGTTCTTAGATTGAACTCGACAGAGGGAATTTATGAACGCAAATAAGAAAGAATAGAACTAGTTTGTGAACCCGGGCATCGGGGAACCAATTCGCGGGTAGGATAGACATATAGTTGCTTGCCTAGTTTAACCCATTACAGGATCGTTAATGCGTGCACGTGATTCAACCCATAGACATATAGGGATTGGAGTAGCCTGCATAGACCGTGAAGAATCGAAAGGTTTTCACGGGTACAATTAACCTGTTAGTTAGCAATCTAGGAAATCAAGAAGTAGAATCAACTGGAAAACTCAACTGGATTGTTTGTAACTCTGACCCTGGACCGTTTCTCCATTATTGATAACAACCCATAAATTGCTCTATTACTTGACTTCAGTTAATTGTTTTAATTATTGCATTTAGTTAGTAAAATCTCAACCATTGAAAAGATCCCTGAATAGTTTCTAAGAAATTGTTTGCTAAGATTCAGTCTGAATAGTCCTCGTGGGAACGATACTCGATTTATCACTTTATTACTTGTCGACCACGTATACTTGCGTGTGCGTTTGGGAGCAACAAGTTTTTGGAGCCGTTGCCGGGGACTAAGTAATTGACTTATTTCTTTTTGAATGATTTATTATTTTCTATTCAGGTTTAATTTTTGTTTAGTTTAGTATTGTGTTACTTGTCTTATCATGGCATCTATTAATGAAAATTGGTCGAATGATGATTGCTCAAATTTTGAGGATCTATGTCTACTTTGTGGAGGAACCCACTTGTGGGAAAATTGTCCAACTCTTTCAACCCTGCGAGACTGGTTATGTGAATTTTCTACCACCTTTGATTGGAATTTTTGTAAATTGTGTGGTGGTCGGTGGAATGATTGTCCTAAGTGTCATGCTCCTTCCCCCAATAATTTTGGTGATGATTCTAATGATGTTTGTGAGTTTGACAGGAGCGATAAAGTGCAGGTTGTTAGCGAAACTTGGCTAATGGAGCAAGCCAAACTCTTAGAAGCTTATGGGGATTTCAGGAGTGAACTTACAAATATGACGAGGCAATTTATGGAAGAAAGGGTTGTGCTCGGGCAAGAGATCGACGAATTTGGCTTGACTATTCACGACTTGGAGGAGAATTTGAGTGATATGGTTGAGGTGTCTGAAGCTCAATTATCAGTTGTCGTGCTTAGTAGATTTGAGATAGAAGAGCTTAGAAGCCAATTTGAGGAGCAAAAAGTGGAATTCCTACCATTCGACCCAATAGCAGTTGATGATGCCAAGGTTGAGGAAATTACATTAGAGTCAAGTGAAGAAATAGAAAACATCATATTTGAGGACTCTAGTGTTTGTGCAAGCGAGGGTGTCAAAAGTAATGCAACTTTAGAATTGAAGCGCATTGGGCCTCATTCCAATCATTTTTCAACATTGTGTTTGGATGGTGACATGAAAATTGAGCCACCCGAGCCTATGAAGAAACCCAGGGAGGAGGAACAAGGTGCCTATATTTTAGAGTTTGCGATGCCGAGGAGACAAAATGACATCCCTCATTTAAAGGCCAAGAAGTGCAAAATGCGACAATGGTTACTTGGTCCTTTTGTATTTTTGCCACCACCCCAATACCATAGTTGTAAACTTGAGGCAAAGTTGGGGATTCAATTCATTAGTTCAAGATGGAGGAAAAAGTGATGAAGTTGTCCTCGTCGTGCCGCGACGTTAAATCAAGCGCTTCTTGGGAGGCAACCCAATTTGTTTGCTTTACTTTTATTTATTTTACTATTATTTTTATAGTTGTATATTACTTTGGGTGATTCTTTGGATTGCAGGTTCATGTAATGCCGAGGCGAAGTGTGGGGTGTCCTCACCCTTGCCTAATGTTGATGACCTGATGAGGGAAGTCTGAGTACCTCATACGATATGGAAGCTTAGAGGATGCTAGCACCAAGGACTAGAATCTTCAGGGAAGTTTTCTTTACCTTGCACTCTCTTATTTTTAGCACTGAGGACAGTGCTGAGTTTAAGTGTGGGGTGGGGAACTACCCTTTATCTATTTTTGAGGTTAGGATGCATGTACCATAGGATTTTTCTTTTGTCACTTGACTTTATTTTGATTTAGTTCTTGCTTTAATCCATAATATATGAAAAAAAAAAAAATTAGAAAACCAATGAAAAATTCCAAAAAGATTTTCCTTTTAGTCTTTATTAGTGGTACATGTCATCCACCCCGTGGTTTTTCTTATGACCTCGGTTCTTTTCCACGGGTAGACCTTTGAACCGGGTAGTTTTTTTATTTTTAGGATTAGGATAGTTAGTATAGGTGACCCTAGACGAAAGGAATAGGTAGAATGCTAGGTGCCTTTGATGTGTTTGATACCGATGGACTTGGACTTGATTGCATGTGCTATTTGTGGTGTCCTTGGGTTTTAATTGTGATGCATGCCTAGGAAAAAATTGGAACGACCCCCTTGAGATGCTTGAGTCCGCTTGCTTGACTTGATTGCTATCCTTTGTGCATGAGTGCTTAAATTTCCACAAGTTGCACTCTAAATGCTTGATTGGGAGTTGTTGATGGAACCTTTTTGTGTGGATCATGTGCAATGTGTGTTGTGAGGCATATTCTTATTTTGCTCCATGTGTGCATATTAATGTCTAGAACTTGCCCTGTGTGTGTGCAAAGCGAAATCCTAGGTTTGCTCTAGTTGGGAAATGATACTAGGCCTTCTTTTGATTTGCCTACCCTTACATATATACCTTGGAAAAATTGTTGTTGTGATTTCTTTGACCCTTTTTGTTGGCACCCATACCCCGAGCCTACCCATTTGTTCTTAATTGACTCTTTTGGCCCTTTACTCCTTAAGCACTTTATTGATATTGTGTAGATGATTGGAGTTGTGGTTGGATGTTGGGAGGTTCTTGAGTGGAACTAATGAAGGGGAATACTTGTGAAAATTGTGAAGTAGTGGAAAGCATTGGCAAGGTTGGATGAAATTGAAAATTGAAAAAAAAGAGCAAAGTTGAAAAAAATTGTGGAAAAAGAAATAAAAAGAGAAAGGATATCCATTCCTTGCTAGTGTGTACTTATATGAAAAATGCTACTTGTGAGAAGGTGTATGTGTAGAAGTTGTTGGTTTGGGTGGCTTGATGAGATTTGTGCTTAATTAATTGTGATGTATTAAAGTGCTTAGGGAGGTAGTCACTATTACCATATGTATCCTACCCGCACCTTAGCCTACATTACGACCTTTCTAAAGTCCTAGTTAATCCCAATTGGAGTGAGCTTACATTAGTGGAGTCCTACACTACGGGCAAGCCTATGGTACATTGCGTGTGACGTGTGAGATTTTCATGAGAGTGAGTGAATTCATTTGTATTGCCCCCGTTCTATTCATGATATTGGTTTTGTGTGTGATTTTTGGGGGACATTCTTTTGCTTCATATTGGTGAGGGCACATGGTTTGCATGAGATAGGTGAAGTTGTGGCTTCTTGGTTGAGTAGATAGGTGTGATTTTGTGGGAGCATGGTTGCATTAAGTTGAGTTTGTGCAGTTGAGCTATTTTGGGGTGGTCGTTCTTATATTTTTTCAGTTTGGTAAATTGTTGGCATGTTGTGGATCCATAGTAGTCATGTGTGCATTGGTTCAATGATCGGTATCAACCATAGTCATAGGCAGACCTGTTTTACCTAGGTTGGGAAGTGATTTGTGATTGCTCGAGGGCGAGAAAAGGGTTCAAGTGTGGGGTGGTGATGTTTGGCATTTTATGCCTATATTTCCTTAATATTTCCTCACGTTTTAGTACCTTATTCGCTCGTTTTATAGTTTGTGACTATGGTTTTAAACTGATTTTATGTCGTGTGTATGTAGGTTGTTACGCAGTGTAATTGGAGCTTTTAAGAGCATGATTGAGCGAGAAAAGATTGGATTTTGATTGAGGATTGGATCGAGCACACGAAGGCATGACACGGACACGATTTCGGACCAAAGAAGAAGGAGATTGGCTGGGCGCCGTGGGCTCCGCGCCGCGCCACCCATAGCGCGCAGGGGTTGGGCGCGGTTGCCCATGCGCCGCATGCCTAAAGCACGAAGGCTGGGAGCGGGTTCTGGTTGGTGTCACGCTTTTCGGGGTGCGGGGCGCCCGTTATAGCGCCCCTTGTGCGCGTTTTTACGTCCTATTTCGTCTAGGATTGGGTCTAACTTATTACTAGGTGTTTGTAAACTCTATAAATACTCTTTTACTTAGTTTTTCATAGGAGTTCAGACTTTGGAGCAAGTTTTGGAGGAGAGGGGAGGAGCCCTAGATGTCTTCTACACAAGTTCTTTCTCTCTTTCTCTCATTCTTCTCTTTAATTCTATAGTTTGTTGGTTCTAGGGTTAGAGTAAATACATGAAGGTTGATGTTTGAAAGTTGATTTCTTCCTATTGATTTACCATTACGGATTGTTTATTCTTTCTTGATCATAATTGTTTGATTATAACGGCCGTATAATTGAACACTATCTACGGTTCTTAGATTGAACTCGACAGAGGGAATTTATGAACGCAAATAAGAAAGAATAGAACTAGTTTGTGAACCCGGGCATCGGGGAACCAATTCGCGGGTAGGATAGACATATAGTTGCTTGCCTAGTTTAACCCATTACAGGATCGTTAATGCGTGCACGTGATTCAACCCATAGACATATAGGGATTGGAGTAGCCTGCATAGACCGTGAAGAATCGAAAGGTTTTCACAGGTACAATTAACCTGTTAGTTAGCAATCTAGGAAATCAAGAAGTAGAATCAACTGGAAAACTCAACTGGATTGTTTGTAACTCTGACCCTGGACCGTTTCTCCATTATTGATAACAACCCATAAATTGCTCTATTACTTGACTTCAGTTAATTGTTTTAATTATTGCATTTAGTTAGTAAAATCTCAACCATTGGAAAAGATCCCTGAATAGTTTCTAAGAAATTGTTTGCTAAGATTCAGTCTGAATAGTCCTCGTGGGAACGATACTCGATTTATCACTTTATTACTTGTCGACCACGTATACTTGCGTGTGCGTTTGGGAGCAACAACCACTCATACATGAGAGATGGTGAAGCAGCACATATAGGAAGTGCAACTGCTCTCGCACCCCTCACACATGAGAAATGGTGAAAGCAGCACATACGGGAAGTGAAACCACTAAAGCGGCTTACAGGGGAAGTACTTCCTGTAAGGCTTCTTTGAAGATCCAACGGCTGTGATGCTCTAATAAAATAGTCTCATGGCATGCGTTAAAGGCAGGTGTATGTCATATTTCTTTGGAGCACCTTAACTGCTGTTTTTTCTTTCTTCAACCCCTTGCTCCTCCCCGCTCGTCATGACATTCAACTACAACATGAGTCACCAAAAAAGTCACTCAAATTTCTACTTTTAAATAAGCAGGACTCTCCCAACAACGATTTCCTGTAAGATAGAGTCGTGAAAAAGTATGAGAAATAAGTAATTATGTACTCCCTCCGTTCCAAAATGATTGTCACAGTTCGGATTTCGAGAGTCAAACGAGTTTAGCTTTGACCGTAATATTTTTATATGTCTTTTAAATATTTTGAATTATTAATTATTGTGACTTATAGTACTTTTTATGTAGTTTCTAAATATATAAACATCGTTACAAAAAAATTAAAGATTATATGTTTAAATTCACGGTCAAAATGAACTCGTTTGACTCTCGAAATCCGAACTGTGACAATCATTTTGGAACAGAGGGAGTACAAAATATTTATATTTAGGAGAGGTTATCTTCTTGAGCCTACAAGTACTCAAACAAATATGTTTGGATGAAAATATTGGACATATAAGTTGGGTATTATTTGTAAATAGCTGTAATAGCAGAACCCTAATAAATGCACAAGACAGTGAAGCGTAGTGTTAATAATGAGTATTTTTGCTTTAAAATCAACCAAACAATTCCAATATAAAGAAAAATAAGGCTGTTAATTATATTGAGACAAGCAGTTTCTAGTTATATTTGGGTAGGTTAATCAAATCATGTACAATGAGGATGAGATTTTGGGATTAAACGTCACATACGAAGAGTTTTTGGAAAGTTTAATTTCACCTTCTAAGGATTTCGAACAGCTTTTATGTAGTGTGTTATGTGTTGGGATCTAACCCTTTACAAACTGTAGTGGACGGCTTCTATAAACAAATATGGGGAGGATTGGGATTGATAAAGTTGCCCATGTGAATTGGAGAGTTTTCATAGTCAGATTTCATCCTATTGAGAGCAAGTCCAAAGTGCTAGAGGAGGGGGTCAAGATGTTTGACATGAAACATGTGGTGGCCAAGCCATGGCGACATGATGTGGACGGTAGCAAGGAATCTGTAGAAAAGATACTGGTATAGGTGAGGATGCAAGGGCTGGATATAAGTATTGGCGCCATAAATCATTGGCAAAAATTGCTAGATTAATTGGCAAACCAATGAGAGCTTATAGTGAAACTACAAACTGGGAGAGATTAGCTTATGCTAGGGTGTTGGTAAAGATATCATCAAATCAACCATACCCAAAGAGCATCATGTTAGAAAATGAGGTAGGAAGAATAGTTGAACAAGAAGTACTCTTTGAGTGCAAACCTGTTCTATGCACAAAGTGTAATAATTTTTGGCATACAATGGAGGAATGAAGAAAGCAAACAACAAAGGAAGAATAAGGCAAAAGAGCAACAGATCAGGAAAGATGAACCTGAAGTAGAACCAAGGAGGTGGTATTGTAGTGGAGAAACAAGCATCTCAACAGATACAAGGAGAAGCTCAACAGAATAAAAACCAAGAGTAGCCACATCATTTGTAGATACAAGGGGGAAGGAAAGAAGTACGGGGCAACGAAAAAGGAGATACAATGGTAGATTGAATAAAAAAGGGTGGCAAATGGCAGTTGAGACAAAATATGCAAGAGGGCAATGCTTTTGCACCACTAGTAGATGAAAGACAAGGAACGAAACAGAATGCTGAAAAGCTAGATCTCCTACTCCAAAGGCAGCTTAAGCTGAAGGGGTACGGGGAAATATGAGGGGTGGGAATGCACCCCCTCCCAATGGATATGATAGGATTTTGGAATATGAAGGGTCTGAATAAGCTAGCTAAATAGCAGGAAACTAAATTCTTTTTGCAGAAGGACAAGGTTGGCTTATTTAGACTTCTGAAAACCAGGATTAATAGCGCAAAGGCTAGAAATGCTTCTCTTAATCTATACAATGGGTGGTCATTCACTACCAATTTAAATAAGCACCCATGAAGAAGAATATGGGTGGTATGGAGACCAGAAGTATTTGAAGTAAGTATACATGTAGTGACTGAGCAAGTCATCCATTGCTTAGTCAAAAATATAGGCACAAAGAAAGAGTTCTATGTCTCTATGGTCTATGAGTAAAATGACCAAGGTATGAGAAGAGGGTTGTGGCATAAAATTGGGGGGATACATGGGTAAATAAATAGGCCATGGGTGGTCATTGGAGATTTCAATAATGTGTTGAACACTAAGGAGAGAATTGGAAGACCAATTACTCTAGTAGAAATAAGGGACTTATAGAGAGTGTGTGACTGAATGTGAACTGCAAGACCTCAAATCATCAGGAAGTTACTACACTTGGAACAAACAAGTGGGAGAAGCAAGAGTAATGAGCGAAATTGACAGGGTACTGGTTAATCAAGAATGGATAACCACTCTTCCTGACTATGAGTCTCATTTCATGCATGAACGGGTGTATGTTTATTGCGCAGCAATAATAAGATGTGCAGAAGAAATGCAAAAGTGTCAAAGAAGATTTAGATACTTCAACATGTGGAGTATGGCTGGTGATTACAAAAGGAATGTTAGACAAAGCTAGGAGATGGGAATTCAAGGCACCAAAATGTACCTGATGGTGGGAAAGCTAAACAGGCTTAAAAGGGTGCTCACAAAACTGAATAAAAGCAAGCTTAGTGTAGTGGAGGAAAAAACATAAACTGTATTGGAGAAGCTAAGGCTGTGTCAAGCAGAAATACAAAAAAGACCTAAAGAATAACATGCTCCATGAAAAATAGTTGCAACAAGCACAAGAATACAAGTAATGGAAACAAGCAATAGGCCTCTACCTCAGACAAAAATGCAAAGTGCAATGGATACAGACGGGGGACCAAAGCACAGTTCTTCTACAGTGCAATTAAGGCAAGAAGAGCTGCAAATAGAATATTCTCAGTGAAGGACCTAGCAGGGCAGACTCATGATACCCTTGAAGATATGGCATCAATATTTATTGACTTCTACGTTGACTTTCTTGGGCAGTCAAACTTAACAAGAGATCATGCCAACAGCTCAATGGTAAGGAAGGGAGAAACTGTCACAGAAGAGCAGCAGAATAAACTGATTCGAGCAGTTTTTAGGCAAGAGATCAAAAAGGAATTATGGTCAATCCCTGGAGAGAAAGCTCTGGGACCTGATGGTTATGGAAGTCAATTTTTTAAAGATAGATGGGAGATATTAGACAATGATGTGGTAGCTTGTGTTCAAGAATTTTTCACAAATTGGAAAATGTTGAAAGTAATAACAGTACAGTGATAACGCTGGTGCAAAAAAACAACCATGCAGAAACTATGAAGGATTACATGTCAATATCATGTTGCAACACTATATACAAGGTGATAGCTAAGGTCCTATGTAATAGACTCAAAGAGGTACTACAAATATAATATCACCTAACCAAATTGATTTTGTACAAGGGATAACAATTGCACAAAACATTATGATATGTCAAGACTTGGTGAGATTGTACAACAGGAAAGCAACCACTAGAAGCGCCCTAATCAAGATTGACTTGAAAAAGGTATATGACTTAGTGGATTAAGAGTTTGTGAAAGAATGTTGGATGCCGTCAACTTTCCTCATAGATTTATTCAATGGATCATGGAATGCATCACAATACCTAGGTACCTACTAGCTATTAATGGAGAAACATATGCAATATTAAAGGGAAGAGGGGTCTGAGACAAGGGGACTCTGTCTCCCATTTACTCTTTGTCATATGCATGGAGTATTTCTCCAGGATAATGAAGCTGGTTACTTATCATGAGGGGTTTGAGTATCATCCCAAATGTAAGCAACTATGACTAAACCATCTAAGCTTTGCAGATGATGTGATTCTATTCTGCAAAGGGGAATACCAAGTAGTGGTGTTGATACTGGATGGATTACATGCCTTCACAAACACTTCTGTGTTTTATTACAAATGTAAGCAAGTCTAACATCTTCAGTGTAAATATGGATGAATAGAGCCTCTAGGATATATATGAGATGACAGCGTACCAGAAAGGGAAATTGTATTTATGTACCTTGGAGTGCCAATATCCCCAGAGAAACTGTCATTGCTGATTGTAGAATGCTCATTAAAAAAATCACAAAAAAAAAAAAATGTGAGGATCAAGGAATTTATCCTATGCAGGGAGAGCATAATTTATCAATTTAGTCTTGATACACCTAAATGTATACTAGGCCTCAATGTTCCTACTGCCTAGGAAAGTGATAAAGGAAATCATGGTTGTATGTTTGAAATTTTCTATGGGATCGAAAGATTAGTATAGAGAAAGCACCATTGGTGGCCTGGGAGAAAGTATACAGGGACAAAGCTTAAAGAGGCCTGGGAGTAACATACAACACTGTTTGGAACGAAGCAGCACTAGAAAAGTATATGTGGAATATTACAAAGAAAGCTGACAACTTGTAGGTTTAATGGGTGAACCACATATACAAAAAGGGTGTCGACTGGTGGCAATACAATCTACCAAATAAAACCAGTTGGTACTAGAAGAAGATCTGCTCTATGAAGAAAGAATTGTTGCCTGGATATGTGGAGGGAGGATGGCTCAAACTTAATAGGAGGTCCTCAATAGCTAGTGGGTACAAATGGAAGATGGGGACAACACAAACCAAAGAATGGAAAAACTAGGTATGGAACAACCTTAACATTCCAAAACACAGCTTTGTCTGCTGGCTGGTGGCACATAAGAGGCTGCTAATAAGAATATGCCAAGAGGACAGCTGCTTGATGTGTGTAAATGCTGAAGAGAGTATAGCCCACCTCTTTTTTGAATGCCAGTATTCAAAAAAGTGTCTTCAGGATATTCTTACGTGGTTGGGACTAGAGGTCAGCAACTGGGAGTTGCAAGGATATGGAAAAGGATTGCAAGGTGCATCAAAAGAAGACTGTGTAGAATTTTTACATTAGCAGCATTATCTGCACTGGCGTATGCAATATGGAAAGACAAGAATACAACGCAGTGGGAGAATAAGGTTTTATGGCATGCAAAGTTGTGTTAGCAAATAAGGAGGATTGCAGGTACAAACTCAAGCAAGCAAGAATCATAGGGAAAGGACTGGAGTGGATTGAAGCATTGTGTAGATATGTATAGATAGAGTATAGCATAGAGTAATATACAAAAGAAGAGAGGCAAGGAAAGCATAGTTAGTTATTAATATTTGTATGTTGAGTTATGCTCTTCTTGGATAGAAATTGAGCACTAGCAAAGGTGTGTAAATTGGTTCAGTTGGTGATTAATAAGACTTTTTTCCAAAAAAAGAAAAATGAAATTTAAAATTTGAAGAGTTATATGTTTCCACAGATTTCTGATTAGCTTTTCGTATTACAAAAACTACACAAAAAATTATATAGCTAAAGAGTCCATATTTTTGCGAATTGTTTTCTCATATGGAATTTTATTTGTCATGATAAAAAATTATTTATTATATTATATATCATCAAAAGTATGCAAAATGTCCGAATATATAATCTTAATCTATATTTTAGTAGGATAGTTTTTAATTATTCTGCTCATTCATACATAGCCTTATTTATCACGACAAAAGCTTATTTATTAATTTTAGTCAATTATATGTATCTTGAAGTATGCTCATGTGTCATAATATATATGTTTTTCAAGTATCATAATGGAAAATTTACACATAAGTATAAATTATGGAACTTAATTACAAAAAATAGAGAGATTTTGGTACAATTACACAATATAAAGGAAATGAAAACTTAATTACAAAAATAGCAAAAGTATATAAACCCTAAACATTAAAAAAAAATCCTAGCATCCTCCTCTCATCTCTCCCATTTTCTCTCCCTTCTTCCTCCTCCTTCCTCCTGCTGCCGCCGACCACCACCCACCCACCACCGCTCCACTGCTTGTCCACCTCCGGACCACCACCGGAAAATTAAAAAAAATACATTTTCAAATTCCTCTTTGTATCCTCTTTCTATTTTTGTTATTATTTTTTCCAAAATCTCGTGGAATCGGCATAGATCTAGCTTCAAAGTTTCGGTCAACACCTAACTCCGTCCTCTAAGTCACTTTTCCGATAAGTTTTTACATATTTCTTATCCTCTCACCTCCTCCATCACCTCCCATACCACGATTCCTAATATTTGATTTTTTTTGTTCAAATATGGTGATATTTGAGTAAAATTTAGTATTTTCGGCTACATTTTGTATTTTTCGTTCATTTTTATCTTTACGAGTCAGATATGATATTTTTCTAGCTAGATGTGAATGTTTTTTTTCATATTTTTAATTTTTTGTATCTCACCGTATCTAGTTATATCTAATCATATCTAACTGTTTCTGCACTGTATTTAGCCGTTTCAAGACTGTTTCTGCACTGTTTCTATGTTTTTGCACTGTTTATGCACCGTATCTAATTATTTCTACACTGTTTCTGCAATTATGCACTGTTTCTGCACTTTTCTGCATTGTTTATGCACTTTTCTGCACCGTTTGTGCATTGTTTCTACGCTATTTTCTGCACCGTTTCTGCCTGTTTCAGATTGTTTCAGACTGTTTCTGCACTGTTTCTACATTATTTTAGATTTGTTCTGCACCGTTTCAAACTGTTTTAACATTGTTTCTGTAATTATTCACTATTTCTGCACTTCTCTGCACTGTTTCAGCACTATTTCTGCATAATTTTGCATTGTTTCTACACTATTTTCTGCACCATTTCTGCCTTTTTTAGCACTGTTTCAGCATTGTTTCAGACTGTTTTAGCACTGCTTCAGACTGTTTCTACACTATTTCAAAATGTTTCCGCACTGTTTCATATTATTTATGCACCATTTAAGACTGTTTCAGCAGACTTGGACGGCGGCGGCGGCAGTGGTGGAAATAGGCGGGATGAGGGGCGCAGTGAGGAGGGATGTGGAGTGGAGGCTAAATTTTTTCTTTTCTAGTTATTTATAGCAACTTATATATATATATATATATATATATATATATATATATATAATGCTATGTTTTGTAATTGAAATAATATTGCTAGTTTTTTGTAAATAAGTCTTTAAAATTGTATGTAAATGTAATTAACCCTATCATAATATATATTTTTTTAAGTATGATTCTTTACTTCATTATTCATGCTAAATACTCCAAATAAATATTAATCGTAACATTAACAAAAGAAATTCAAAATCCTTTGAGTTATCTAAATAGTTCTACATCTTTTAAAATTTGACTAAAAAATTAAAAGCCCAAACATTCAACAATCACACGATTCTTCTACTCATACTTCTACTTTTCAACTAAATTACGAGAATCAACTAATCTTTGAAGTAGTTTATTTGCAAGAAATTTATTTACAAGATCAGATGTTCTCATTAAGATTAGTGATTTGGAATTGTTCCATTCCCAAATTACTGAAAGAGAGTAAGGAGTTTTGTTTTTGAAAGGAAACTTGGGAGACTACTACAAATATGAAGGATAAAATTGTAAAATGAATGGTTAAATTAAACTGGTCAAAACACAGTTAAGTTTATGAAAACTTGAACACATCTGTATTGGATAAAAACCGACGTCACTTAAAAAAGTGACACGTGTCTGCTACGTGGCACGGGCAGAGATTTCCCCGGATAGACATCTAATGGACAGATGATTGACTGGGCGGTTATCACGAGCAGGCCCAAGGCAGTTACGTAATGCCTCCTCGAATCAATGCAATTTGAATGAACAGTTACCTGTTCATACGCGACTGCTCAATGTATGATTATAACGGCAACAGCTACCTAGCGGTTACATACCCAACGGTTACGTATCCAGCAGTTACATACCCAACAGTAACGTATCCAGCGGTTACAAACCCAACGGATGCCTAGGAAAATCTATATATAGCACTCGTTTTCGAATCATTGTAACAGACATTCTCTTCTCTATCTACAATATAAAATACTCTCTTTGCTCTTGCTCAAATACTGTTCATCGTTTACATTTATTGCAGACTTTGTTCGCAAGCCTTCAAGTGTAATCAATATCAAGGGACCCTCACCGGGAACGGGGATCTAATACGGTTCCTTCTATCTATTTTATTCGTGCTTTAATCTTATTTATCTTCGATTATTCCGCATTGCTTTCAGAGTATCATTAATTATCATCACATATCCATTGGAAATCGAGCATATACTCATAATCTAGTAATTAACGCAATCCTATACTTGGAATCGGCCAAACTCTTAACCTAAACTATTGATCGTGACTCCGCAAATACAAATTTAATTGTTAATTAGCTTAAAATCGAATCTAGATTAAATAATTTGGCGACCACAGTGGGAGCCGGTCAATAGCCTCTATAGGTTAATAATTTGTCTTTTTCCTGCATTATATTCTTTTCTGTCGATCTTTTGTTTGTAACTAACATGGCAGAAAGCGTTTTGCAAAGAACTATGGTGGGCGGAAGTCAAGAGCGTACTCCTCCGCCAAGCCCTAATTACTCTCCGGATTACTCGTCCGACGGGCAAGAACGTTCTTCCCAAGGACCAAGTAGGCAACGAAACAGGCGTGGATACTCTCAGAGCAGAACTCCGCCTAGAAGACGACGCCATAGAAGTCTCTCCCCAGATCAAAGGAACCTCCAGGAAACAATCTTCGAATTTATGCAACAACAAGCGGAGGTCAACAGGGGAATAAACGAGGCGATCAATTCTCTCCGAGGGAAAATCCCATCAGTTCCAGGGGTTATCCAACAGCCCAAGGTCAAGATGTTCCTTCTTCACGTACTTCAAGGCAAGACGGAGAACAGAATGCGTCCAACAACGGAGGAACCATGGATCCGACAACCCAAGCAAATCAAAATCAAAACGGAGGATCTGCGGTGTCCACTTAAATAAGCGTCGTCGTGGAGGCACTCACCAAGCAATTCAAAGAGAGCCAAGAGGCGCTTCAAAAGTCTCTCCACGAGAGAATTGATCAAATACTAGGTGCTCCACCTACACTGAAGAAAATCGATGTTCAACGTTATTCGCAAAGGGCCTTGGAAGAAGGAAGCAGCGCCAAAGGCGATATCAAAAATGTTAAAAATGCCAAACATTTCGAGATATCGTGGGTAAATTGACCCCAATGATCATCTCATGATGTTTAGCAATTTTATAAAAGAAAGTGATCTCACCGATGAGGAGATCGAATCAGTGCAATTAAAGAAATTCGTGGAAGCCCTAGCGGATGGAGCTCTACGATGGTACTCAATGTTGCCACCAAACACCATTGGGTCCTTCGCGGAGATGGCTGAACTGTCCGTGAAAGCCCACAAAGGCGCACAGAAGACGGAAACTCGCGTGGAGGACATCTTTGAGATCAAGCAAAAGCCAGCGAGTCTCTCCGTAGATATGTGGACCGTTTCCAACAGGAATGCATGTTGCTGCCCAAGGTACCGGACAGATGGGCAGCCATTGCATTCACCAACAGCTTGGATGTCAAAAGCTCAGAGGCTACGCGCAGGCTATACAAATCTCTTCGCGAATTCCCAGCGGCCAATTGGTCGGATGTTTATAATCGCTACAACTCAAAGGTGCGCATTGATGAAGACAAGCTGATAGGATCCAGTGCCCGAGGAAAGAGTCAATTGCGGAGCGGTGGCTCTGGCAAGAAGATAGAATCAGAAAGGTCAGATGTACGTTACGAATCGTAACCTGACCGATCGCGCAACAATTCCAAAGGGCACACCCGCAATAACAAAGGGCTAGCACGAGGAGACGATTCAGAGTCAAGCGCTCGTGGAGCCCCAAGTCTACCAAACTTCAACATAGAAACAACTGAATTGATTGCAGCCCTCAAAGATATAGGTGAAAGGGTCAAGTGGCCAAAGGACATGAAAACCGATCCAAGTAAGAGAAATCAGGACCTTTGGTGCGAATTTTATCGCGACCACGGTCACACCACTGAAGATTGCAAGCCTTAAGATATGAGGTTGCATATCTATTAAAGCAGGGGTTCCTGAAGGAACTTCTAACCGAGAAGGGAAAGCAAACTCACGAGAAGGCTCAGCAAAACAAATCTGGCCCTCCACGAGCATCTTCCCCGAAGAAGACAGTCAACATTATTTCGGGCGGGATCGAAGTGGACTCTATTATTTTCACAGCGAAGAAATACGCAAAGGTCTCTATTACAAAGACCAAGCGTCCACGCCAGAATAAACAATAACATGTGAAGATTCGGATACGGATGGCTTGCAATTCCCGCATGTTGACACGCTGGTCATAACATTGCATGTGGCAGAATTTAATATCAAAAGAGTGCTCATTGATGCGGGCAGTTCTGCAAATATCATTCAACCACGAGTTGTCAAGGAGATGCAACTAATGGAGAAGATCGTGCCAGTATCGTGAGTTCTTTCCGACTTCAACAACTCAAGTGAGAAGACCCTTGGCGAGATTACTCTCACAACTCTCATCGAAGGGGTAGCAAAGGAGACGGTGTTCCAAATCGTTAACGGAGACATGGCCTACAACATTATCCTTGGAAGACCATGGATCCATGAAATGCAGGCCGTTCCCTCCACATATCATCAGGTATTGAAATTCCCATCAGAATGGGGAATACATGAGATACGAGGAGAGCAACGCTCTGCTCGAGACTGTTATTCAGTGGCCCTCAAGCTGCCCGAAGAAAATAAATAGCAATTACTGCAACCGGGATCTGACGCAGCAAATGAAGAAACAAAGTATGAGGTCCCGGAATTTATCACAAAGCTAGAGGCACGGGATAATTATACTACGACTGTGGAAGCTTTGGAACCAGAAGAACTATTCGTGGACATGCCGGAGCGGAAGGTCTACTTAGGGACAGAGTTAAATGAACGCATACGAGGAGATATCCTTCAATTCCTCAAGGAGCGGCATACGACATTCGCGTGGTCACATGCAGACATGACGGGTATTTCTCCAGACATTATCTCTCACAAGTTGAATGTTGACCCGTACCACCGTCTGGTGAAGCAGAAGAAGCGCCCACAGGGAGCTTTTCGGAATCAAATCATAAACGATGAGGTTGATCGACTGGTGAAGATCGGATCAGTGCGCGAAGTTAAATAGCCAGACTGGTTAGCCAACGTGATCGTTGTGGCTAAGAAAAATGGGAAATGGAGAGTTTGCATCGACTTCACTGATTTAAACAAAGCATGTCCGAAGGATTCATATCCTCTTCTCCGGATAGATCAGTTGATTGATGCAACCGCCGGGCACGAGGTGTTCACCTTCCTTGACGCATATTCAGGATACAATCAAATATTGATGGATCCCGACGACCAGGAGAAAATGTCATTCATAACGTGCAGAGGGATGTATTGTTACAAAGTCATGCCGTTCGGATTAAAGAACGCAGGTGCAACGTATCAGCGATTGGTCAATCGTATGTTCCACGATCATATCGGCAAGACCATGGAAGTATACATTGATGACATGCTGATCAAGTCAAAACGGGCAAAAGATCACCTAGCACACTTGAAGGAAGCCTTCCAAATACTTGACCAATACAACATGAAGCTTAATCCGGAGAAGTGCGCATTCGGAGTTGGTTCAGGAGAGTTCCTAGGCTTCATTGTCTCTCAGCGTGGAATTGAAGTCAATCCCATTCAAATCAAAGCGATTGAGTCAATTCCAGACGTGCTCCACAGCCGGAAAGACGTCATGAAATTGACTGGAAGGGTGGAAGCCTTACGCAAATTCATATCCCGCTCATCTGATCGGTGCAAAATTTTCTTTGATGTTCTGAAGCAGAACAAGGAATTTAATTGGACTCATGAATGTCAACAAGCGCTGAGGGACCTGAAAAAATATCTATCCAATCCACCACTACTCTCTATGCCTCAGCACGGGGAGCAGTTGTTGATCTATTAGGCAGTCTCCGAAACTTCGGTAAGCGCCGTTTTGGTTCGAGAGGAAAAAGGTACGCAACTTCCCATTTATTACATTAAAAAAGCTTTAATTGATGGGGAAACACATTACCAACCCTTAGAGAAACTGGCTATAGCAGTCGTAACTGCTGCCCGTAAATTACGTCCTTATTTCCAAGGTCATTCAATAGCTGGAGTAATAACCTTTTATTTAATGTTTTTCATAAACCTGAGTTCTCGGGAAGGTTGGTTAAATGGGCTGTAGAATTAAGCGAATTTGATATTACCTACCAGCCCCGGGTACCAATTAAGTCACAAGCCCTAGCAGACTTTAGCACTAATATATATCCTGATGCAGAAAAAGATGCAATTCTCTATACTGGGCATGCCCTTTTTGTATGGAACCTGTTCACTGATGGCTCCTCGAATGTCAAAGGGTCCGGTCTTGCACTGGTTCTTATCACCCCGTCCGGAGAGACCGTTAGGCAGGCCATCAAGTACCCGTTTATTACTAATAATGAGGCCGAAAACGAGGCCATAATTGCAGGATTGGAGTTAGCCCGAAGCTATGGAGCAAACATTATCAAACTCAAGAGTGACTCCAAACTAGTAGTCAACCAAGTGACCGGAGGTTTCGTTGCACGGGAATCCAGAATGCAAGTGTACCTCGCCCGTGTAAAAGAACTTTTGGCCCAGTTCGACGAATGGGAAGCGCTCCAAATTCCACGGGAAGAGAACCATGAAGCAGACGCCCTGGCAAATTTAGGGTCAGTAGCGGAAATTGGGCGGCCAGCTCCTCGGCTGTCGTTCAACTCCTGTGCACGACCATAGATCGAGAGAAGTTTGAAGTTAATGCTATAAAAGCAACTTGGGACTGGCGGAACGAAATCACCAACTACATTCTTCATGGAACTCTGCCCGGTGATACGAAAGCTGCTCGCAAGTTCAGAATAAAAGCAACTCGATATACAATCGTCAATGGTGATCTTTATCGCAGGACGTTCGCTGGGTCCCTTGCCAAGTGCCTGGGACCAAACCAGATCAACTACATGATGCGAGAGGTCCACGAAGGTTGTTGTGGCAATCATTCTAGGGGCAAAGCGTTAGCACGCAAATTGATCCACGCCGGATATTATTGGGATAAGATGGAGAAAGACACGAATGAGTTTGTCAAGAAATGCGATAAATGTCAAAGGTTTGCACATCTTCTTTATCAGCCGGTAGAACCGCTCCACTCAATTATCTCACCGTGGCCGTTCTTGAAATAGGGAATGGACATAGTTGGTCCTCTTCCTGCCGCGCCAAGAGTATATTTCTTGCTAATCGTCACCGATTACTTCACCAAATGGGCAGAAGCGGCAGCGTATGCAAAGATACGGAAAATAGAGGTAATTGACTTCCTTTGGCGATATGTCATCTGTCGTTTTGGAGCACCTAAGGAGATAGTTGAGTCTCTCATATCATCCGGTTGCCAATGGACAGGCAGAGTCAACAAACAAAATAATCATTGAGTCTCTCAAGAAGTGACTTGAGCAGGCCAAAGGTTCCTGGGTAGAGGAACTGCCCGGTGTACTATGGGCTTATCACACAACAATAAAGATGAGTACAGGGGAGACACCTTACTCATTGGTATATGGCACAGATGCTCTAATCCCAGTTGAAATCGGAGAGCCAAGTCTACGGTATGCACATGCTATCGAAGAATCCAACTCAATCAATCTTTTTGAAGAATTGGATCTTCTCGAAGAGCGAAGGGAACTAGCACTTATACGAGTAGTCGCCCAGAAAGAACGAATTGAACAATACTATAATCGGGGACTACGCGTACGAAGTTTCCAAGTCGGAGATTTTGTATTGAGAAAAGTATCTCAAAACACGCAGGAAGCAAATTCGGGAAAGTTAGGCCCCAATTAGGAAGGCCCCTACAAGGTAGTCGCGTCAGTTGGCAAGGGATCTTACCACTTGGCACGACCAGATGGCTCACGTGCACGCATTAATGAATTCTATATTTAGCTAAGCAATGTGAATAGGTATATGTCTATTCTACCTACAAATTGATTCCCCGATGCCCAGGTTCACAATCAAGCCCTATTCTTTCTTATGTGCGTTCATAAATTCCCTCTGTCAAGTTCAATCTAAGAACCGTAGATAGTGTTCAATTATTCGGCCATTATAATCAAACAATTATGATCAAGAAAGAATAAACAATCTATAATTGTAATTCAATAAATGGAAATCACCATTCAAACCTCAACCTTCATGAATTCGCTCTAACCCTAGAACGATGGATTTAGCCACGCATACTCATAATAACAGCACAAGGATTTGATGAAATAATGAAATAATGATGTAATAAATTAATGGAAGGAAGAAAAACCCTTGTCCAAGGTGTTATGAGCTCTCAAATTGCTCCAAAGTCTGAACTCCCTTAAAAAACGAAGTAAAAGAGTATTTATAGTGTTTACAAAAGCCTAGCAAATAGTTACGCCTAAGCCTAGACGAAATAGGAAGTCCAAAAACGCTCCAGGGGCGCTGTAGCTGGCGCCCCGCGCCTCGGAACTCCCTCAACTAGGCAGAACCCGTCGAATCTCGCACGCAATAGCCCCGCTCCGTGCTCCAAAGCGCGCCAACAAGCTGGGCGCTTCCCTGGCGCGCCGCGCCACCCATGGCGCCAGGCCATTTTCCTGGTTCCGTCGTTCACAGCTCGCGTCGCGTTGTTCCTTCGTGTGCTCGATCCAATCCTCAATCCAAATCCAATCTTTTCTTGCTCGATCATGCTCTTTAAAGCTCCAATTGCAGTTCATAACAACCTACAATCATACGACACAAAATCAGTGCAAAATCACATCCATTAACTAGAAAACGCGCGAATAAAGTACTCAAACGTGAGAAAATATTAAGGAATTATAGGCATAAAATGCCAAATATCACCACCCCGCACTTGAACCTTTGCTCGCCCTCGAGTATTCACAATTAACTTCCCAACCTAGGTAGAACAGGTCGTCCTATGACTATGGTTGATACCGACCATTGAACAAATGCATACATAACTACTATGGGCCCAACAAACATACTAATAATATATCAAACTCAAAACACGAGAACAACTACCCCAAGACAAGACAACTCAAATGCACAAACTCGACTCATTGCAACCATGCTCCCACAAAGTCACACCTACCTACTCAACCAAGAAGCCACGACTTCACCTATCTCATGCAAACCATGTGCCCTCACCAAACAATGAAGCAAGAGAGTGCCCCCCACATATCACACACAACAATGAATATCAAGAATAGAACGGGGACAATAGCATAGAAAGAATTCACTCACTCTCATGAAAAGCTCACATGTCACACAAGATGTACCATAGGCTTGCCCGTAGTGTAGGACTCCACTAATATAGGCTCACTTCAATCGGGATTAACTAGGACTTTAAAAGGTTGTAATGTAGGCTAAGGGGCTGGTAGGATACATATGGGTAATAGTGACTACCTCCCTAAGCACTTTAATACATCACAATACAAATTAAGCACAAATCTCATCAAAACCAACCATTTCACCCAACCAACAAATTTCACACACACCTTTTTCAACAAGTAGCAATTTGTTCTTTTAAGCACAACACTAGCAAGAATGGATATTCATTTCTTCTCTCTTTATTTCTTTTTTCTAATTTTTTCAGCTTATTTTTTTTTTTCAATTCTTTCAAAACCTTGCCAATGCTCCTTCAACTACTTCACAATTTATCAAGTATTCCCCTCATTGGTTCCACTCAAAAACCTCCCAAAACTTCAACCACAAACTCCACAATAATATAAAATTATCAATTAAAGTGCTTAAGGAGTAAAGGGTCAAAAGAAAGCAATTTAGAACAAGTGGGTAGGCTTGCGGTGTGGGTACCAACAAAAGGTTAATATGGTCACAACAATCAACTCCAAAGGGTATGCAAAAGGGTAGGCAAATTAAGGTAAAAGGCTTATCCAAGAAGGTCTGTATCATCTCCCGAATAGAGCAAACCTAGGATTTCGCTTTGCACACACACGGGGCAAGTTCTAGACACCAATATGCAAACATGGAACACAATAGAATATGCCTCACATCACATATTGCACACAATCTACACAAAATGGCTCCATTACAACTCTCAATCAAGCAAATAGGGTGCAACTTGTGGGAATTTAAGCACTAATGCACAAAGGTTCACAACAAAGTCAAGTGAGTGGACTCAAGCATCTCAAGGGGGCCATTCCATTTTTCTAGGCATGCATCACAATTTGAAACCAAAAGACACCACAAATAGCATATGCAACAAATTCAAGTCCACCGGTATCAAACAAATCAAAGGCACCTAGCATTCTACCTAATTCTTCGTCTAGGGCCACCTATAACTAACTACTCTAATCCTAATAAAAATAAAAAACTACCCGGTTCAAAGGCCTCCCCGTGAAAAAGAACCGAGGTCATAAGAAAAACCACGGGGTGGATGACATGTACCACTAACAAAGACTAAAAAAAATCTTTTTGAAATTTTTCATTAATTTTCTAATTTTTTTTCATTTTTTAATTTTTTTTATATATTAAAGCAAGAAACAAATAAAAATAAAGTCAAGTGACAAAGGAAAAAACCTAACGGTACATGCATTCCTAACCTCACAAACTCAGGAAGTCCCCCACCCCACACTTAAAACTAAGCAATGTCCTCAGTGCGACAAAAAATAAAGTACAAGGGGTAAAAGAACTTCCCTAAAGGCTCTAGTCATTGGTGCTAGCATCTTCCAAGCTTCCGTATAGTATGAGGTACTCAGACTTCCCCAAACAGGTCATCAATATTAAGCAGGGGTGAGGACACCCCACACTTAAACTCGACATTACATGAACCTGCAATCCAAAGAAAAACAAAAACTACGTGACACTATAAATAAAATAATACAAGTACAAACTCGGGTTGCCTCCCGAGAAGCGCCTTAGTTAACGTCGTGGCACGACGAAACTTTTAGCTCACTTCCAGCATTTATGTCTTCTCTTCTTACGACGAACCTTTGCTTTCTTCATTTCCTTGAGAGAACCCATCTTCCACTTCACATGTGATGTGCCATTGCTATCTTGTTCCACATTCTGCTCACTCACGTCATTTGGTTTACTTCCATGTTCTTGTTTGACACATTCGATCATAAAGAACTCTTCAACCTTAGTTATGTGTTCCTTATCATTTTAAACCTTGAAAGTAACCTTTTCTCCATGCGCTCTAACAGTTATCTCACCCAGCTCCATGTCAATAAGTTCTGTCGAGGTGACTAAGAATGGTCTCCTCAAAATGATTGGAGCTTCTCGGTCCTCTTCATAATCTAGGACTACAAAATAAGCAGAGAATGTAAACTTACCAACCTTAAGCAACACATCCTCCAATTTATCATCAGGGTGAGTGAGTGATCCATCCGCCATCTTAAGAGTAACTGACGAGGGCTTGATTGCTCCTAGCCCTAACCTTTTGCAAACAGATAGAGGCATGAGATTTATGCTCGCACCCAGATCACATAATGCACCAGTGATATTATGCCCTCCAATGGTGCAAGGAATAGTAAACCTCCCAGGATCTTGAAGTTTTGGAGGTAGCTTGCTCAAGATTGTGCTGCACTCCTCGACTAACTCAACTGTATTTATCTCTTGAAGCTTTTTCTTCTTGACTAAAATCTCTTTTAATAACTTCACAAAGGATAGCATCAATTCAAACACATCAGTCAAAGGAATGTTAACTTGAAGCTCTTTCAACATACTCACAAATTTTTGATACTGGGCCAGATCCTTCGATGGTATAAGTCTCTACGGGAATGGTGGAGGCGGCAGAGGTGCCTCCTTCTTCTCTTCTTTCTTCTTTACCTTCTCCACTCTTTCAACGTTTTCTATTTCAGCTCTCTCCTCAGACTTGGCCATCAGCTCTCCACCTTCAATTATAGTTACTGCAAGACATTGCTCAGGCCCTTTTTTAACAATACTTACTGCTCCCACCAACTGCCCCAACTGGTGCTCAAGGGTCTTTTGAGCATTGACAAGATCTTGTATGGCATGTGCATTGGCTGCAATGTCAGCTATCACTCTCTGCTCAACTGAGTTGCTAACCTGCTGTAGTGGAGCTGGAAGTGGTTGGTAATTATTTGGGGCTCTCATGTTGCCTTGATAATAAGCATTACCAAACTAATTTTGACCCTGCTGCCTGTTTTGATTACCCACGTAATAAACTGACTCGGGATTAGAGGAGCAAATCTCTGTAGCATGATCTTGACCACAAACCTCACAAAAACTCTGGAGTTGTTGCACTGGAGCCACTGGTGGCTGAGTCTTTGCAGAGCTAGCTTGCTAATCTGCTTGGAATAAGCATCCATCTTCGCCCTCAGCTGTGAAACTGCATCTAACTCAACTACCCCAGCAAATTTCTTCATAGTAGCTCTACCATCTCCCTGCCAATATGGATTGCTCTGCGAAAACTTGTCTAGTAATTCATAGATCTGGTCAAAGTTTAAGGCCAGTATTTGGCCTCCAGCAGCAGCATCGACCATGATCTTAGTATGCGCAGTCAAACCTTCAACAAAAGTGTGGGCCAACACCTCATTTGATTGGTTATGGTGTGGACAATCTCTCAGTAAAGCTTTAAACCTCTCCCAGACTGAATACAAAGACTCTCCTTCTATCTGTCTGAAGGACATAATTTCACTCGTCACCTGGGCTGTCTTGGCAGATGCATAAAACTTAGTTAAGAACTTCTTAGCCAAATCATCCCAAGTAGTGATAGACCCAGACTTTTCAGCCTTCAACCACCTCTTTGCTGCCCCAATCAGTGAAAACGGGAACAATGTCAAGCGAACATAATCAATAGGAACTCCCGTCGGTGTATAAGTATCACTTATCTCCAAGAAATTCTGGATATGTTGTTGTGGATCCTCGCTAAGTAATCCAGCAAATTGTCCAATCGCATGTAACAGTTGTATCATGCCGGACTTAATCTCAAAGTTTCCAGTAATTTCAGGCTTAACTATGCTCGAGGCTACTCCCTCCAGGCTGGGGAGAGCAACATCTCGCACAGCTAAAGCTCGTTCTACTGCCATTCATGCAGGTAAAGATCAAGCAGGACCTAATACCTAAACCAACACAAAACTCAAAAAAAAAAAATTAAACTTGAATAGAAAATAATAAATCGTCTGAAAAGAAAACAGGCAATTATTTAGTCCCCGGCAATGGCGCCAAAAACTTGTTGCTCCCAACACACACGCAATTATACGTGGTGGACAAATAATAAAGTGATAAATCAAGTATCGTTCCCACGAGGACTATTCAGACTGGACTCCGAACAAACAATTTCTACTAACTATCCAGGGATCTTTTTCCAATAATGATGATTTAATTAACTAAAGAACAATAATTAAAATGGTAGAAATTCAGTCAAACAATGGAGCAAACGTTGGTTGTAAACAATATTAAGGAGACGGTCCAGGGTCAGAGTTACGAACAATCCAGTTGAGTTATCCTGTTGATTCCACTTCTTAAGTCTCAAGATTGCTAACTAACAGGTTAATTGACCCGTGAAAACATTTCGATTCTTCACGATCTATGCAGGCTACTCCAATCCCTATATGTCTATGGGTTGAATCACGTGCACGCATTAACGAATTCTGTATTTAGCTAAGCAAGGTGAATAGGTATATATCTATCCTACCCACAAATTGATTCCCCGATGCCCAGGTTCACAATCAAGCCCTATTCTTTCTTATGTGCGTTCATAAATTTCCTCTGTCGAGTTCAATCTAAGAACCGTAGATAGTGTTCAATTATTCGGCCATTATAATCAAACAATTATAATCAAGAAAGAATAAACAATCTATAATTGGAATTCAATAAATGGAAATCACCATTCAAACCTCAACCTTCATGAATTCGCTCTAACCCTAGAACGATGGATTTAGCCACGCATACTCATAATAACAGCACAAGGATTTGATGAAATAATGAAATAATGATGTAATAGATTAATTGAAGGAAGAAAAACCCTTGTCCAAGGTGTTATGAGCTCTCAAATTGCTCCAAAGTCTGAACTCCCTTCAAAAATGAAGTAAAAGAGTATTTATAGTGCTTACAAAAGCCTAGAAAATAGTTACGCCTAAGCCTAGATGAAATAGGAAGTCCAAACACGCTCCGGGGGCGCTATAGCTGGCGCCCTGCGCCTCGGAACGCGCTCAACTAGGCAGAACCTGTCGAATCTCGCACGCAATAGCCCCGCTCCGCGCTCCAAAATGCGCCAACAAGCTGGGCGCTTCCCTGGCGCGCCACGCCACCCATGGCGCCAGGCCATTTTCCTGGTTCCGTCGTTTGCAGCTCGCATCGCATTGTGCCTTTGTGTGCTCGATCCAATCCTCAATATAAATCCAATCTTTTCTTTCTTGATCATGCCCTTTAAGGCTCCAATTGCACTTCATAACAACCTACAATCATACGACACAAAATCAGTGCAAAATCACATCCATTAACTCGAAACCGCGCGAATAAAGTACTCAAACGTGATAAAATATTAAGGAATTATAGGCATAAAATTCCAAACATCAAGAGGCCCCTGTAGGCCAGATAAGAGGCTCCTGTAGGCCAGATAAGACCTTCATAAAGGCAAAAGACCTTGTGGAAAAATGGCAAAAGACCTTGTAAAAAGGCGAGTTTTTAAAACTTTTTATGTGACAAACTTCCACGGAAATAAGAGAAGTCGTTCACAAGGCCAGTGACTCGGCTAGAGTTAAACTACAAAATTTCTGCGTCTACTTTCAACGATCAAATTGGTGAGCAAAGTTGTTCGCAAGGCCAACGATTCGGCCAAAACCTATTGACCACGACTCGGTCAGAATTAAACATCTGCGCTGATCATTCACAACTTATAACCTCTTCCTTGGGAAAGGCTAAGTTAAAACATTCGGACAGACTTTTGAAGACCAGAACTTAGCAAAGTTCAAACTTCTAAAAGCTCTTAAAATAAAAGGCACAACGGCCACAATGCATCCAAACGTAAGATCAAAGATTCAGGCTATATACAATCATTGAATTAAAAAGGTCTGAAAATATATACATTATTTTGACAAAATGGTAGAAATGCCGAAACGGTTGACAGAAGTTTTGTTGAGTGATCAAGGCCAATAGAACCGGCCAAACAAGGATCAGAGATTCCCTAAAAGACCTCAAAACACAACCAATCATCCGGCTCTCGCCGGATACACAAACCTACAACTTCACCAATTTGGGGGGGCAATAATTTTGGGGACTACGACCAGAACCCGATGCACCGGCTCCATCGGCTCTGTCATCGTCACCCGAACTCTCATCATCATCTTCATCTTCTTCAGATTCCTCAGGAGAAAGGCTTAACACTTGCCTCACCTCGCGAATGGCATACTTTGATTTCAGCATTGCTTACTCGACGTTGATCTGACCGGCGTGGACCTGCTCGAGCAATGTTCGCTTGGCCTTGATCGCAGAAAGCTTCGCCTTGATCTCAAACTGATTGCGCAAGTTGGCTAAGTCCTTAGATAACGCGTCCTGAATGCTCATGGACGGGGCAACTTGGTCCCTAGCAGCTTGAAGTTCAGCTCGAGCTTTAGCAGACTCTTCCTTGGCCCTTTGCAGGTCCATCTCGAAAGATCCACGCTCATCGAGTGCCTAATTCAGCAAAGAGTTGTGTTCTTCCAGCAGAGCCTCCAGGTCTCGAGCAGATTGTGCGAACCTCTCTTTCTCTTCAGAAAGACGGTCCTTTTCCTCGTAGAGCTTGTTAATCTTTTTAACCTGTTTGTTGTTGGCCTCAGCCAACCGTTTAACTTCACCCCCGAGGAAACCACACCTCTCCGCCAGAGCCTTATTCTCCATCAGAGTCTTCAGCAGATCTTTCTTCAGCTCGAGCACCTTATCAGGGTTGTTGATCCTGGAGCGGAACATCAACTCGGCAGCCATCAAACTTGACTGAAACAGCAAAAAAGTAAGGTTAGAAGTATAAACTCAAAATTACTTTCAACTCAAAAAAGTGTTAAAGGGGCACTTACCCGGGCAGGGTCAACAGCAATGGCAAAAGCCAGATCTTCATCACTCATTTCCCTCATTGTCCATTCTTCACGGGGACCAATGAGCGATGAAACTGCTTTGGCTAAACTGCCCGGCCTGGTCATGAAGTTGAAATTGGGGGCTAGCTTCATAGTGCATTCCTTCTCGCAGTACTTAGGCTCCCTAGCCTGCTCAGAGGGAAAGTTTGGGCCAAATTTGTAGCGCACGCCCCGAATGTCTCTTGCTCCAGTCAGGCCGCTGATGGTGGTCCGCCGAGTGAGCCTTGTCTTCGATATATCAGGATCATTCTCCACGCTAGGATCTCTTGTGTCGCATTCATGCAGACAAACTGGCACCTCCCCCTCAGCGGCCACATTCTCCAAGTCCTCGAAATAAAAAACACGAGAACTCTGGCCGCCCTCTTGGGAATCTCTTATCCTAATTCTTCTTCTTCGCCGACCTTTTTCTTACCCTTATCTGCACGGGAAATGCCAGCTTTCACCCCGTCATCAACTCGGGGACTCCCCTCTGGAGTACGGGCAGTCTTCTCCTCGACCTTCTTCTTATCACTTCGAAGAAAGGGCTTTCTCACAAGGTTTTCAACAGTTTTAGTATCTGAAACATCGATCATCTCCTTGTCAAAGCCCTCTCCCCGTGTAGACTCAGGGACTTCAGCAGGAGTCTTGGTACTCTCTTTCTCAGGCTCAGGCACACTGGCATTAGGTGGGGTCTCACCTCCAACAGCTGAGGTCTGCCCAGCTGCAACGGAAGCCTTACGAGCAGATTTCTTCCGTGCTCTGCCCTCACCTTGGCTCTTCTTCTTCCTCTTCAGGGAGCTAATGTCGCTAGACAATAGCTCCTCGCCACCTTCCGTCCTGCGAATTGCCTCCGCTGCAACTCTTATGGCTGCGACATCATCCTCAGGGTCAACAGCTGGCCCTGACGGCACAGCCTGAGGGGAAGGGGCAGGGAAGAAGTCTCCCTGTGTGCCTAGACCTACAAGAAGGCGGAATGGTTAGATACGAAAAAGCCACGAAGAGAAGAATTAGCTGCAACACCGAAAAGTTCTTACCGTGAGTCTTTGCGGTTAGACTCTTTTGCGTAGCGAAGTATGCCCATTCCCTCTGCTCAGTAGGGGATTTCTCCAAAATAGCCTCAACCCACGCTGTCAGCTCATCAACTGATATGAGCTCATCGTAGGGCAGCTTGGCAGCTGTAAGGAAGAATCAAAGGAATGAATAAACAAAAAGGGAAACATGAAAGTTCAAAAGGAAACTCGGGGACTTACGCTTTTTATTCCAGATCTCGGAAAGAGGAGCATTAGATTTAAAAGACAATGTCTGGGTGCGCACAAATATGTACCGGTGCAACCAACCCCGGTCATTGGTATCTTCAGAACTGTATATCAAGCCCTTGCTCCCACGCATTCTGGCGTTTACAAAACCATCCTTAAAAATTTGTATGTTGTACAAAGAAATAAAATGCTCGTACTCAAAATTTTGACCTGTTTCCTCGGCAAACCAGTCCATATGTGTTATCATCCTATACATGTTGGGGCTCAGCTACCCGGAGCAGAGAAAATACTCCCTGCAAAGCCTGTCGAGTATAGGATGTAGGGGTGACGTGTAACCAACTGTGAATGGGTAGGTGGACATGGCCGTCCACCCAGCCCTATGAAAAGTAATATTCTCATTTTCAGATACCGAAAAAATGGGAACACTCGCGTCACAACCGCAGTCTGCTCTACCTCGTGGGATCATCTCCCACGTGATCCCAGACTTGAATCTGTACGCCGGCCATACGCGTACATCTCTATAATTGTTGAAGTCCTTGACACTACAGTCTTTTACCAGTTCACCCCAATTCTTGGGGATAATCTCTACAAGCCCTAGATCTGGGGGGTAGCCGTAGAAGAACTACCGGCGGCAGCATCCATGTTCAGATTTTTCTTAGCCTTTGGAGACATGGTTAAAGGAAAATTGACAGTTAGAAGGAAGATTGAAGGAAATTCAAGGGTTTCTCGAGATTCAGAGGTTGTAAAATGAAAGCAAGCAAAAGGGGAAAATTCAACAAACCCCTATTTATAGGAGTAAGCAGGTCCAGCCCATCAAGTTCCCATAGGACACGTGAATATCATCGAAGAGGCCACGACCAGATCCAACCGTCAAAAGAGGAAGTGGGTTTCGCCGAGTTTTGAAGCAGCATCATTGCCCTGAAGTGCAGCGGTCACCTCGCAACTGAAAACGAACGTGTGCACGTGACTGAGGCGGTTAAAATCATTACTTTTACCCTTGAAACGCGTAGTAGTCACTTCAAAATTGATGGCGGACGTGCAGACGTGCCTGTCGCAGTTACTTTTTACATCGTGCATTTAATGCGCACGTCACTGAAACTTGTCATGTTGCTGATGAAGGGCGCATGTCACTAAGGTTCGTCATGTTGCAAATAATGGTTGGACTTTGCGAATAAAATTTCCCGCCAAAATTCACATCCACTCCTCGAGCAGAAACTCTGCTCGAGCAGTGCGGGGACTATCTGTATTGGATAAAAACTGATATCGCTTAAAAAAGTGACACGTGTCTGCCACATGGCATGGGCAGAGATTTCCCTGGGTAGACAGCTAACGGACAGATGATTGACTGGGCGGTTATCACGAGCAGGCCCAAGGCAGTTATGTAACGCCTCCTCAAATCAATGCAATTTGAATGAACAGTTACCTGTTCATACGCGACTGCTCAATGAATGATTATAACGACAACGGCTACCTAGCGGTTACATACCCAACGGCTACATATCCAGCGATTACATACCCAGCGGTTACGTATCCAGCAGTTACAAACCCAATGGATGCCTAGCAAAATCTATATATAGCACTCGTATTCGAAACATTGTAACAGACATTCTCTTCTCTATCTACAATATCAATAAAATACTCTCTTTGCTCTTGCTCAAATACTGTTCATCGTTTACATTTATTGCACACTTTGTTCGCAAGCCTTCAAGTGTAATCAGTATCAAGGGACCCTCATCGGGATCGAGGGAACTAATACAGTTCCTTCTATAAATGTTTTTCGTACTAATCTTATTTATCTTCGATTATTCCGCATTGCTTTCAGATTATCATTAATTATCATCGCATATCCATTGGAAATCGAGCATATACTCATAATCTAGTAATTAACACAATCCTATATTTGGAATCGGCTAAACTCTTAATCTAAACTATCGATCGTGACTCCGCAAATACAAATTTAATTGTTAATTGGCCTAAAACCGGATCTACGTTAAAAACAGACATATGCTCAAACTATACAAATTAAATCCTTCATCCATAATTAGTTAAAAAGGTCAAGCATGTGGAGTTTAATCAAGGTGATTTGACAAATAAAGAACGAGGAAGAAAACACACATCAACAAAGAAAAAAGAAAAAGAACACAAAAGGAAAAAAAAGAAAAAAAAAAGAACTTCATGTGAAATAATTCAAAGACCCGAACAACAAGAAGTATCATTTCTTGTGTTTAATACACTCGTTGGAGCTTATATCATGTAGGCTTATTTTAAGTCATTAATAAGTGTTTAGAAAGAAAAGGTGTCAAAAATTTTGAAGGATTGTTTGTGTATTCAGCCTACTTTTTTGGTTTTCTCTTCTGCCTTTATAAATAACTATTCTACACCTACTATTGCTTTGTGACAGTGAGTGTAATTTCAGTATGTGAGGAAACTTCTCCAATCCCCACGACGTCTTTCAACCTTCCCTAAATGTCATTTGATGAACCAGGAAGTTTGACACACCCCATTCCACCAAAACCACCGTATGATACCACGCAAACACTTCCTCACGCGAATACTAACCATCATTCCTACAGAGACCTCCTATGTCAAAATGATCTCCAGTCTATAACTATGCAAATAGACTTTATTCCTGCTGACACGCATGCGACGATTACCACTGATCAAGTTATCAACAAATCTTAGACTCTAGTATTGATCTTTCGCCAGAAGATATAACCAGAATCTATGAACCTTGGAAATTTTCCATTATTATCAAGCTTATGGGAAATTGAGTTGTACAACAATATTTGAAAAAGAAAATTCAAGAACTCTGGAGATTATCTGAGTTTTTTCCTCTTATTGATCTAGGATGTGATTATTATATAGTCAAACTATCCAAAGAGGAAAACATGATTAAAGTCTTACAAAATGGCCCATGGTTCGTGAATGGTTATTACTTATCCATACAAAGATGGAAGCCTAATTTTGTGGCGTATCAAGTGCGTACTAACACCTCTGCAGTATGGTTAAGGCTTCCCCAGCTTCCCACAGAGTTCTATGATAAAATTATACTTCATAGAATAGGGAATAAGATAGGTCGACTTTTAAAGATTGATGCATGTACTTCACACACTCTGAGAAGACGTTATGCTAGATTATGTATTGAGGTTCTAATTGATGAGCCTGTTATGCCTTTTGTTAGTATTAGAACCCATAAGCAAAAGATAGTATATGAAGGAGAAGATTTCCTCTACAAAGCATGCGGAAGGTTAAGTCATATAGCCCTAAATAGTCCCTACTTTGTGCACGAGTCACCCAAGGACCCTTCATCAAGCGTGCAGCCTCCAAGACCTAATTCAGAAGAAAGTGATTGGATAACGGTCTCCTTTCCCAAGAGATCCCAGAAAGCAACAAAGAAGAAATCAGAAGTGACAAAAGGAACTACAAATGAAGGTATCAATGTTAAAAAAAATTTGGCGGAGACAGGTAAGTTTCTTTTACAGAAAAATTGTTATATGTAGAAAAAGACCTAAAAATTTTATCTACCAAAGATAAACCTCTATTATCAAAACTTAATTCTCCTCCTATAAAGAAATCTACAGATTTGCTTTTTAGTAATAATAGCAATAGTTTTTTAGTATTACAGGATGAGCAAATGGTTTGTGAGGAAACAACTACCCCCTCGTCCTGCCAAATGGATCTGTGCATGACCTACACAAATAAAAAATATAAGAGCCAAATGTCAAAAGATATTAATAGTGTTAGTTTGAGTAATCCAACCAATGAAACCCTAAATCCTTTAACTAATTGCAAAGGAATTACTAATCCTTCCAATAAGATCATCACATTAGATTCTAATAATGTTATCCCTATTACTACAACTAACAACACTCACAGCCAAGCGATAATTAACAAACAAAATGGCCAAATGGTTGAATCCAATTCCTTCTCTGCACACTTGGCACCTATTCCTTCACAAGTGTTAGAAGGAAAATCCATGCAAGATTTTCTTGCCTCTCACACGCAAAATCCCACCAATACTATGCTTATAGACTCTACATCTATAAACATACTTATTCCTTCACACTCTCAGTCATCTCTATCTCTTCCATCTATAAAACATTTCAATACCAAGAATGCCGAGATCCTATCCTCGGAGAAGAAGATTTCGAGTAATTCACATCCTAAATCACCAAAGAAATTTTCTAACACACAACCAAACATTACCTTATCAACAAATGGACAACCAGACCACTTACTTCATCTCCCCTCCTCATCCCCCAACTCATCAAGCAACTTCATGGGTGGAACTAGGGCTAAGGGGTCATGCAATAACTTTTCAAGTGAACCTCAATGGTCAACCAGTGGTAGTGATTATCAACAATCCTCAGTTCCTAGCCCAAGTGGTCTCAGAGGAGATGCGACTGGCCATGACAACTTTCTCAATCAGATGTGGCTGAACAATGTTCTGAATCCCTTAGCACAGATGGTTAACAACAACCAAAACCTACTTGGAATCTTGCAGAACCACTGGAACATGCCAAATCACTTCATTCCTCTGGACCCAAAACGTGTACCGGTGAATTTCCCTTTCTTTCCACCGGAGGAAATAGTTCAGATGAATCCAATCTTTGTCCCTTGGGAGCCACAAACCCAGAACCCTGTCCAAAACCACAATCAACAACAAGAAGTGAGGGAGGAACCAGTACCAATAGAAGCTCAGGACCAACCATCCATAAAACCAGGACTAGGAGACAACGTAATGGAAGGGGTGGAAGACCAAATACCTCGATCGAGCATAGAAATTTCAAGTCTCAGAGAAGTAAAAATCATGTTATTCAGGGAGAGGCAGGACAAGAAATTCATTTACAACTGCCTAGTGGCTTTGTACAAGTGCACAATGGACATACGACCACCCCAAGACCCAACTGTGGGGAAGCATGCAGTAATTCTGGTCCCATCACTTCGAGTGAACCAGGTTCTTCCAGCCGAGAGAGAGAACAATGCGAACCCAAACCCTCTAATGATGAACATGCCAACTAATATCATTGTCTGGAACACTCGTAGGGCTAACAATGCCAATTTTCGTAGGAATTTTAGGGATTTAATTGCCACCCATAAGCCTTGCATGGTTGCCCTGCTTGAAACTAAAATGGAAAACCATGCTATTCTTCTGCATGACTATAGTTTCTCAGAGATGATTGAGGTTCCTGCTATTGGAAGATCTGGGGGTTTTGCCTTCCTTTGGGATCACAACATTGTCACTGTCCGGGATTTTGTTAGGACAGAACAGGAAATTCATGCAAAGATAGAGGTAACTCCTACAAATTTCACTTGGCTTTTTAGTATAATCTATGCTAGTACAAAACCTGCTCTAAGGAACATTCTATGGGAAAATCTTAAGGACATTGCTGACAGCTATGATGGCCCCTGGATGATAGCTGGGGATTTCAATGAGGTTTTAACTTCTCAAGAAAAACTAAGGGGTAGACAAATAAATTCTTCTAGGGTTAGTCGTTTTTGGTCCTGTCTGAACTATTGTCATCTTATGGATTTAGGCTATAAAGGATCCAGATTTACATGGTCAAATCATAGATTTCACCATACAAGGGGTTTAATCATGGAAAGATTAGATAGGGTTCTGGGTAATAGTAAATGGATCCAATCTTTTCCAAACTCCAGTGTTATTCATCTCCCTAAGATCCATTCAGACCATAATCCCATCCTCATAAACCTAAATAATCTTCTTCTCATGCATTCCCTAAGCCCTTTCATTCAGAGAACATACGGTGTGCTCATCCAGACTTTATCAAGCTTATAAAGACTAATTGGCATCCTGATGATCTCATTTCCTCTTCTAACCTTTTAACTTCTAAATTAAAAGAATGGAAAAATGATACTTTTGGAAACATCTTTCTAAAAAAGAAAAAGCTTTTGGCCAGACTAAATGGTATTTAAAAATCCTGCCACTATGGCTATAGCACCTCCCTTCATTTACTTGAGCTTGATCTGAAAAAGGAATATAATAATATCCTGCACATGGAGGAGGATTATTGGAAGCTTAGATCTAGGATATCTTGGCTTAATGAAGGAGAGCTCAATATAATTTTTTTTCATATAAGTGCTACCAATAGAAGGAGGAAAAATAGAATCAGTTTCTTTAAAGACCATAATGGAAATTGGATTGATGACCCTATAGCCATCATGAACCATACCTTAAGTTATTTTCAGGAAATGTTCACCACTGATCACATCCATTCAAATCGGAATGACATCCATTCTAGTTTAACTAACTATCAAAATATTGACTTATCTACCCTAGATAATCCCTTACTTGATAGTGAGATAAAGAATGCCATTTTTTCTTTCAAGCCTAATAAGGCCCCAGGACCTGATGGATATCATCCCTTTTTCTATCAAAAATATTGGTCTTGTGTGGGTAGTTCTGTCATATCTTTTTGCCATAGAGTGTTCAACACTCAGTCGATCCCTGAGAATATAAATAACACTTATTTTTGCCTTATTCCTAAAGTTCCAAATGCAAACAACCTCAAAAATTTTAGGCCTATTGGTTTGTGCAACACTGTGTGCAAAATCATTACTAAGATCTTAGTCAATAGAATAAAACTTTTTCTCCAAACCCTTATCAGTCCAACCCAGGCTAGTTTTATTAAGAATAGAAGGGCTAGTGATAATGCCATCATCATTCAGCAGATGATGGTAAAATTTAACAATATGAAAGGGAAACAAGGGGCTATGGCTATTAAAATTGATCTAGAAAAAGCCTTTGAAAGGGTAGAATGGTCCTTTGTTTATAGAACTCTTACTTATTTTAAGTTTCCTCCTAAAGGCAAAAGGTTGATCATGTCTTGTATCTCTTCTGTTAATATTGCTATCTTGGTTGATGGATCTGTCTCAAACTTTTTTAGTCCATCTCGTGGTATTAGACAGGGTGATCCTCTATCCCCTTACTTATTTATTCTTTGTATGGAATTACTGTCTAGACTTATAAGTCATCAAGTTGAATATAATCAATGGGAAACCTTTAAGATATGCCCTAGGAGCCCTGAGCTATCTCATCTGTTCTTTGCAGATGACTTAACTCTTATAGCTAAAACAAATAAAAAATCTGCTTATTAGATTACTAAAAGCCTTGAATATTTTTGTGCTAACTCTAGACAGCGTATCAATTATAGTAAGTCTAAATTTGTATTCTCCAAAAATACAAATCTTAATACTAAATTAGAGTTGTCTACTATTATTGGTATCAAGGACAGCCCCTCCTTTGGTAAATACCTTGGCTTTCCTATTACCTCGACTAAACCAAAGCACTCTGATTTTCAGTTTGTCCTGGAAAAATTGAGACAAAGACTTTCTGGATGGAAAATTAATACTCTTAATATGGCTGCTAGAACTGTCCTTATCTCCTCCACCTTAAATAGAATCCCAAACCATATTATGCAATACACTCTATTACCTTCCAAGACCCTTCAGACCATTGATAAAATTCAAAGGGATTTCTTATGGGGTAGCAGTATTGATAAAAGGAAAACTCATTATATTAGTTGGAAAACAGTCACATTGCCTAAACATAAATGGGGGTTGGGCCTTATAAAAGCTAAGAATAAAAACTATGTTTTGCTAACTTGTCTTGCTAACTTGTCTTGCCTGGAGACTTCTCACTAATCAGAATGAATTGTGGGCTAAAATTCTTACTACTTGTATTATGAAAAACTGTCCTTCCTTCATCCGGAGTGGTATCATGAAAGTTAAAAATATTTGTGCTAGTGGTATTCACCGGATAGTTCACTTCTCCTCCACTATTGACATCTGTATTCAAAGTGGATCCCTGGCACTGATTATCTTAGAAAACTTATTCATGGCCCCCTCTCTTTAATGGATTCTCATACATCTATAAACAACTTATGGAATGGATCCACTTGGGATCTTAATAAGTTAAGTATTACTCTTCCTCCCAATATCAGCTCTTTTATTATGTCCATTAACCCTAATCTAAATGATTCAGAAAGGGATATCCCAGTATGGGGCAGCAAATAGTAGTGGCATTTTCTCAACAAAATCTGTCTATAAGATGATAGAAGACTCTTCTACCTCAGTGCTAGATTTCTCCTAGATATGGCAAATGCATATTCCTCCTAAAATTAAATTCTTCTTGTGGCAATGCCTTCATAATAGAATTTCAAATCATGCTTATCTACACAACATTGGGATTCAAGTTGATCAGTCTTGTAAAGTCTGTGGTGCACTAGAGGAGTCAGTTTATCATGTTTTTCTTGAATGTCCTTACTCAATTGCTATCTGGAATGATCTTCATATTCATATTACCAGGAACATACATGATCATTGGCTTCTTAATATCAGAGATTATGCTAATTTTCAACATAGTATCCTGAATTGGAAGGACACTTTTCCTTTCATTCTCTGGCACATTTGGTTAAATAGGAACAATAATATCCGGAAAAATTTAAAGTTATATATCTCTTCCATGAAAGTTCAGGAAGCTGCTCTTGAATTTAAATTGTTAGCATGAAAGGAACACTTCTCTACTAAACAAGTCAGGGTTTCTATTTTTCCGAAGAAGCCTCATGCTGGCTATTATAAACTGAATATTGATGGAGCCTACAAAGATCACAATCACACAGGAGGAATTGGAGGATTATTCAGGGATGAAAAGGGAGATTGGGTTCTTGGCTTCAATAGTAAAATGTATGCCCACCCTCCTCTACATGCAGAACTCTTAGCATTAAAACAAGGCCTTCAGTTAGCTATAGAGCACAACTTACAACCCATAGAAATTGAAACGAATTCCACAGAGCTGATTCGCATCATTCATGATGGATATCCTACTTATGTTTTTCCCTTATCCATATGCAGGTTGTTGCTATGCAGAATGGGGCTCCAGACAATCAAGCATGAATTCAGACAAGCGAATGAAGCAGCTCATCTTTTGGTCAAACTGGCTTTTAATCTTAGTAGTTTTAATAGTTTATCTGTGATTTCAACTCCTCCTTTTTCATTAGAACAACGCTTGGAATTAGATAAGGATGGAGTTTGTTTTGTTAAGATAATATCTTTTGATGCATGTACTAATCTTGTCAAGCTTGGTAATGACAATGCTCTGTCGAGCATATCTACTAGTTGTATTCCTAATGTTTAATATTAATATATAAGTATCTATGTTATCAAAAAAAAAAAATATATCAGTATGTGAGCGTGTGTACAGTATTTGCAAATATTGAATTTCTGGTGAAGTATTTTTTCGAAAAATATTTCAGATGAATTTATGATTTTCACTCAGAAGTCTTATCATTTTCAAAGTAAAATTTATGTCTAAACACACGACTAACTTCAAATAATCCTACAAATTCAGCTCCACGTACTTTTCTTCAACTTCAGTTTCTATTTTTCAACTTCAACCCAATAGTATCCAGAAGCCCACTTAAATAGTTTAACTACATATAGTTTTTAAAATAAACTACGTGTTTGAACGCATCCATCGTCTCATACTACATATGCGCTGGATCATTATGGTTGCAAGAGGTGAACAAATTGAACGAGAGAGAGAAGAAGATCCATCCCATGTTGTCTGTCTAATGATTAGTAGAGTGGGTGCAATCTTAGAGATTAGGGGTTAAAATTTCAATAGAGATGAGAATACTAGATGATTTTGTCTCATTTACTTAAATTTTAATGGACGGATCGGGTTATTCATTATTGTAAAGTATGTATCTAGTAAAATAGTTGAGGTGTGCTGAAGTTGACATAATCACAACTAACGTTAAGATAGAGAAAGAGAAGGCAGAAGAAGCAGCACTAGATGCTGAGTGGTTGTTTCAACGTTTGATTCAGTGGTTCTCTTGAGGATATTTTGAGGTCGTGGGTCGCAGTTAAGATGGAGGCAGCCACCAGTCAGGCAATCTAGCAAACTAAGTACTTATTTTGTTAAGCTCTTTTGGATTTATATTTCTCTTTCTTATACATCAAAATCTCATTAGCCTTTCCACAATAGGACTATAGCCTATACAATCAATACGTTAATATTTAACACTATACCTATAGCAGTCGTTAGCTGTTTATAATTTCATATTCATAGTGGTACCTTTTGTTACTTTCTTTCTTTGTGGTAGCCCACTTATTCTACCCATTTCTGGGCCATACCAGTAATCTTTCTCTTTCTATGTTGGTGGCTAGCTCTTCTCGTTGCATAGTAAAAATTGCCCCCACCATAACTGCATAAAATGACATTCCAACGTTATTTTGGTTATTATTATTTTATATTTTAATGAAGTAGTACCATATTTTTTGGATTTTCCTCGTGCCACCCCTGCATTTTTGTGACTTATATAAGACCTCTATCTGTCTTTCTCTGTCTCTGCACGTACTTATTTGTTTATTCATGTGCCCCTTCTTCTGAACTCCTATATAGTAGGAGTAGGAAAAGTACAACTAAATTTCTCTATGCCTGACGACATGAGTATTTCTGTAAATGGACAATCTCAAGTCCCACCTGGATTCAGATTCCATCCAACAGAAGAGGAGCTACTGCAGTACTACTTGAAGAAAAAAGTTGCAAATGAGAAGATTGACTTGGATGTAATCCAAGAAGTTGATCTCAATAAGCTTGAGCCTTGGGATATACAAGGTTTGTGCTAGCTATTTGCAAAATAAACTTTGGATTAACCTTATTATATATGCTGTCAGTGTCAAAACTTCTTACACTATAAGTGAATTGTGACTTCTTGTACAATTTGCCTTGTTTTTGCAGTTACTAATCTAACGCTTATGAACGGTTATAGTATAGAAGTTGAACTCAAAATTTACATTGTTTTATATTTAGGTTTGAAAACTTTAGGGGAAAATAATAGGGTACTTTTTCTAACTTTGCAGAGAAATGTAAAATTGGATCAACTCCACAAAATGATTGGTATTTCTTCAGTCACAAGGATAAAAAGTACCCGACAGGGACAAGGACAAATCGAGCAACTGCTGCTGGATTTTGGAAAGCTACAGGGCGTGACAAAGTCATCTACTCTAATTCTCGAAGGATTGGTATGCGGAAAACTCTGGTTTTCTACAAAGGTAGAGCTCCTCATGGCCAAAAATCTGATTGGATCATGCATGAGTATAGATTGGACGATCACATCAACGATCACTCTTGTAATATCGTAAGCACACTTCTTTCTCCACAAAATTGTTACTTCTTACATGTTGACTGGATACGAAGTTTAAGAAAGAAAATAAAATTTTTGAAGCTTACAATTTAAAATATTTTATAACATTTTATATGACTCAAATAATTTTTAAAAATTTATGGTCGTGTATCATAATTTGTGCGACTATAAAAGGTTCTCATTTAGAGTAAATTAAGTAGTTTCAACTAAATTATACACAAACTTTCTTTTACATTGTTAAATATTATTTACACAATCAGTCCATATATACTCATACTTATTGTGCTTTGAAGGTTTCTAACATGGGAATGGGAGAGTTGACACAAGAAGAGGGTTGGGTTGTTTGTCGCATATTCAAGAAGAAAAATCACTTCAAATCCTTTGAGATGATCAGTCCTGCAAGCCAGTCAGTTTCAGATACAAGAATGGGCCAAAGCATGTATCCTAATGATGAAGGGGCCTTAGAACAACTACTCCAATATATGAGAAGCTCATGTAAGGAAGAAAACCAATCCAACAACATTAGTAATTTCCATGACAGATTTATGCAGCTTCCAAGCTTAGACAGCCCAAATTCCTCTGATAATAGTCAAACTTATTGCACCAACGGCAAATTCATGAGTGAAGATCCAAAGACCATAAATTTTGAAGGGGGTTTGAATAATTGGATAGCTGTTGATCGTCTTGTAGCTTCACACCTTAATGGCCAAACAAACGATTTGCATCATGATTATGACCAGCAACAATATCAAAGCAATGGAGGAGGCAGTACTCATGAATATAATCATGAAGAGTGCGATTTGTGGAGTTTTCCACGAGTACCAACTAATGACTCGTTGTGCCACATGTCTAATATTCCTGTCTGATGGAATGACCTAAGGAAGACAACAATTTACGTAATAATCATGTCTTGTATTAAAGTCAAAATATTAATCATGAATTATGTGTTTTATGTAAATAATACTCCATTACGTAACTAAAGTTGGATCTATATCGAATTGAGGAGGCTTGTTATCTACTGTCGATTACCACGTTTTCAGTGGTAGTCGACAGCCTTTTTGAATTTTGTTTTGATTTGTGTATCGTCCGGTGAAGAAAGGAGTATTTAGTCGATGAGCCGTTACATATGGCAAAGGTAACATATCTCCAAATCTGTTAGTAAGTTATTAATATATGGAGTTGTCTCAGATATTTCGTGTAAGAAGAGGGACAGACTTGATAATGTGTAGAATTCTATTTATCAAAGTTGGAAAGTGTCGTATGGTTATAAAAATAATTATGGCAAAACTCAACTTGTAAAAAAAACATAAAGACATAAATCCTAGTTGCGTATGAATAAGTTGAGGTCATGAATCCTCTTAGTGTTAGTGTACTTGAAATATATTATCTAAAACTTGCAGCACATGTCATCTTATCCAAGCTTAAGCGTAGAAGTTTGTTGAAGACTTGGAACACTTATTTCAACCGATGGCTCGATATGCTGCTACTATTATAAATTTGAAATTTGCGTATATGTGTTTGTATGAATATGTTTTTAGTTGTATATATTAATCTCTTCTATCGTCTTTGATAAAAGTTCCTTCCATATATGATCTCCTTAATATGACTTATTACCACTTCAAACATCAAAGTGGATTTCATGTCTTATTACCATTTGTTTTTCGTCAATTTGCAACTGTAGATTGTAGTTAATTTCAATAGTCTAGTAATAAGCAGTCATATTCACTAATATGGATTTTCCATCCACTTCTCTAACGGCATAAACCACCAAAATAATTAAATGATCATGAACTCAAAAGCGACACCTTCAATTTTCTAAATTTCCATGCATGGTAAAGGTTTTCGTATACCGTGGGCTACCAGTGAAGCATAGGGGTTAACGATGTTTTTGGAACTCCATGAAATTCAGGCATTTTTCTAAGAATACGGAACAATTAAGTCAACAAATAAAAGGGGAAAAACAAGAAATTTTTTTACGTTTGATGTGCTCAGCAATTCAAGTTTTCATGCATAAAACTGTTAAAACACACAATCCCGCTAGAACACATCGTTTTCTTAAGATTCTAAGTCCGTATTTCTTTTATTAATTCACGGTACAATCATATGCCATAAACACAAACTACACCATAAATTCGTATTGACAATATTGTTTGACAGAAGATCGCTTTTGTTTACCTCGAGAATCTTCCATGAAATTCTTGTTCACACATGAAAGATTTTGTTCTTTCTTTGCAAGAGAGAAGAAGTTCGGTAAAAAAGGAGGGACACGATTAGTTTATTCCATTTAAATTATTTACATGTAATTGTTCAGGAAAAAAGTCCTATATAGTTGTGTCTCCTTCTTTATTTTTTAAGTATTTATTTATTATCATTGATAATATATACTTTCTATATATCCAATTTTATATGTGAGATTTTTCTCTTTTCGAGAGTCTAATGAGTTCTTCTTTGATAATCATTTTTTCATATACCTTTTAAATATCTTGAATTATTATTGTGACTTGTAGTACTCGATGTGTGACTAAAATACAGACATTAGATACTTATACTTAAACTTTTATTGTGTTAATTTGATGAAAAAGAGTAGACTCACTATGATTTAATCACATATCTTAGATTTTATATGTTCGAGAGGAGATATGGAAGAAAATAAGGTAAAAAAATTGAAAAAAATTAAAAGGCTATCACCCAATTGAAAAGGGCGAAACCTATTGCAAAAGGTGATCGTCCAATATAAAAAGAAAAAGGTTTTGAAGCTTCAGAAGAAAGGTGGCCCATTCAAAGGGTGGCCGCCCTTTTGGCTACGTGATCCACGCTCAATCCACTCACCACGAAAGATGTGAGGCGGTCGTCAAAGATAATAGTGCCCAACAAAGAGTCGGGGTCGATTTCCACAGGGAGCTAGCAAAGCAATCTATTAAATTTAGAATGAATAAAGTCGGGTTCTACGAATTGTTAGTGTATTCCTAATTAAATATGGTAAAAATATTTAAAATACAATTATAACTAATCAATAAGCATAAAACAAGTAAATACTAACGATTGGTGTAAACGATGAGAATGAGCTAGGGGTTTACTGATTCCAACAAGATTCTCATAACCAAACACTGTATTAATCTCACAAATCATATGGGTAACGTCAATGGTCAGACCTCTAATGTATTCCTCAAAACCCATTAGGGATAGGGAGGCTTTACCTCATCCAGCCCCGTTAGGGTCAATAATGAGGTGCTAAAAACCCTAGTCCAAAAACTCGAGGGGGATGACCTTTTTAGGTCTTCTCCTTTAGATGGGGTAGGCCGTAGCCAGTGTAACCCAAATTCTTGCTAGTTTCTATTAACCTACACCTCAAACCCCATTAGGGTGATGAAAGCAAAGTAGGGTTAGGTTCATGTACGGCTTTGCCTTAAACCGTAGTCAAGAAAAGTACGATATAGAACTAGATTTACCTTAACCCATAGATTTTATAAAATTAAATACAAGGTTTAAGCTAAAGTAATCAAATCTTCATGAATAAACCCCTAGTATGAGTAAAACACACATAGTAGAAGATGAAATGGCAAGAATCATATAAGAATATATTAAGAAATGGAATTCTTACAAAGAGATTCAAGTTAAAACCCTTCCTTTGCCTCCAAGAATATTCAAAAGTATGTTAAAGTATATTCTAAGGGTTTAAAAGCTAGGCTAGTATTTACAAAATTGCCATTTTGCCCTGTTTTTTGTCAAACCGCCGGTTACTCGGCGGGCAGCAGAATTAGTTGCGCGGCCGCCAAATGCAATTCTAACTCCTCTATTTTGTTGTTTTGCGATGCAGTTTCGGCGGGCAACAGGATCTTCGACGGACAGTTCCCACACTCCAGACTTTCTCTGAGCTCACTAATATAGTCGGCGGAGCCGCACAAGCGTCTGCAAGTTTGCATAGCTTCTTCAACAATTGTCTCAACGGTCCGCCTTTTAGCTTCACAGGATCCTCATGAGCTCTTGAACTCTCTCCTCCTTTAGCAAGCAATTCGGCAGGTAGTCGATCAAGCTGCGGCTTGTTTTCCTTGTTCTTCAAACTGTAGCCAAAATTTTCTTGTTTTTGTTCTATTCTTCATCCCTTTTGGCTTTGTACATTGATGTTCTTTGTAAACCTGAAACATGGAAATAAATATAATATTTACTGAAATAATAAAGCCTTTAGGACATAAAATCTAGTCTAAAAGAGTTGTAAATACACGCAAAATGGTAACGCATCAACTCCCCAAACTTAAGCTTTTATTTGTCCTCAAGAAACATATCAACTCCCCCAAACTTAAGCTTTTGCTTGTCCTCAAGCAACATTAAGAACTAGCTTATGTATCACAATTTAGCACCAGGATTGAGTTCAACAATGAGATTGAGACAAGAGGAAGTTCATGACTTTGGTTGATACTAACAATTAGTTTCACACATGAGATTCCAACCAAACAATCCACAAGCACCCAAGTCACAACTACATCACTAGAGCTTCTAGTGATGACTAGAGCATGCAGAGCACAATTGCTTCCTCAACTCGCCTAAGGCTTTCTTAATTGCACCTTCAAGTCTCAGGTCCCCTAATGCTCTCACCACAAAGAATGGGTCTCTATCTCTCAATAAAATTTAAACAAAAAGGGACTCTCGAGTATAACCCCTCACTCTCACAAATGAATGCAAGTTAAGCACATACAATATCATAGGCTTGGCCTTAGTATCACTTGTCATTTCTTTTCATTTCAATTAATGGAGGACCAAATAGGACTTGTAAGGTTGTAATGTAGGCTTTTAGATATATGTAGGGTATGATTTGGATGAGAAGTGACTAAATTCCCTCCTTGGGAACTACATCATCTTTGAAATAATTCCACTTGGAGCTTTTTTTTCACATTTAGCTCTTATTTCCATTTTTCTTAATTGGTCTTTGCTTTGGGGCTCTTATTTCTCTTTTTGTTGCACGTTTCTATTATTTCTCTTTTTTCTTTGTCTTTCCAAATTCTTCTTGCTATTTTTGTATTTTTTTGATTTTATTATTTTCTTCCTTTGCCACTTTTCTATACAATCATCTTCCTTTTTAAAGAGCCACTTAGCTTTTATTTTTTTTGTTCCCCCCTCCCAAATTTAGACTTTAGTCTAAGTTGCACGTTTTTCAATGCCTCGAGGAGGTAGAACCAAGAGAAAGTTAGTGCTATCAAGCACTTTGAATTGGCTCGGGCTATTTTCATGGTTATCAAAAGAAATGATATTAAGGCTCAAAATTGGCTAATTAAAGAATAATTTTGTTTGGTGGCTTTGAAAGGCTCAAATGGGTCAAAGAAATGTCTATCATCCTATCCAACCACTAATTTGACACTCCATTCATTTTCAAGGACACACAAGCCAAGTTCTAACATGCATATGCAATTAACAAGCTTTAAGTAGAAACTCACCTCACTAGCTTAAGGGACAAGAGACAAGAACATCAACTTTCAAACACTTAAGGTGAGGTTTTAGCCTATATTACACATGCATAAAGTCATCAAAAGAACCTAAAGGTTATAGGTGTATCTATCAACAAACAATCCACTAACTTTCTCATTTTGCTGCTAATATGTTAGTATCAAACAAGTCACAAAACAAGGATGGCACTTCTATGATTAGAGTCCTAAAAAGTGCCCGGTTCAAAAGAATTGCGTTCTTGGGAAAATAACCGAGTCTAAGAAAATCAAGAAGGTTATTTACTAATTCAAAGCTATTTACACAAAGAGTATTTACAATGGAATGGTTGTTGTATCGAGCCCAAGTAAAGATAAGTTTCACGAGGGTTGCCTACGTAACGCAACAAGTGTGAATCAGAGGAAAGAAGGCAACATCAACTAACAACAATTAAACTATAAATCTAAAGGCTAAATTAAAGATAAGCATTTAAACATAAACATCCTAATTAAAGTTAACATCCTACGTTAAACAAACATCAACATAAAATATAGTTTAGGACATATCACAAAAGATTAATTACCCCACCCCCAACATGAAAAGTTGCTATGTCTCAAAGCAACTAATCCAAAACAAAACACAAGTTTAATAGGTAAGGGGTAAGAGTGCTCCCTAAGATGATCATGATGATGGTGGATGAGTTGTGTCCTTCTCAAGTGGAGTTATCGATGATTCTTTCTCACTTGTCGGACTTTGGATTTTGTTAGAGGGAGCTGAGGATAGTGTTGCAACTGGTTTGGCCTCCATGGCTTCATGTTTGCTTCTTCCATCTTGGCAAGTTGTTCTTTCCTTGCCTTTTCAGCTTCTGCTGCTTATGCTTCAAATTTCCACCCTGCATCTTTCATTCTTTTCTTATTTGCTTCTCTTTGGATCTTTTCTTGCTCCTTCTTTGTGGCTTTCTCTTCTTTTGTTTATCCTTCTTTCCTATCCACTTCTTTCTCACATTTATTTGCACTGTCGTCCGGCTTTCTTTTTCTCACATATGCTTTGGGGTCCTCTTTGGAGTCACCTGCATTGTCACCTTCTTTTGGTTTTGCACTCACTTTTTCTTTCACTTCTTCTCCTCTCTTTTGCTTCTTCAATTCAGGGCCTTCATTACTTTTCTCCTCTTGTGCTTTCTGTTCTTTCAACTCTTTTCTTCTTTTGAATTTTTCCATTCTGAATGCAAGCAAACTGGCTTCTATCTCACTTGGGGTCTGTTTTTACTGTTGGAAGGCCTTGTTCTTCTGTGGTATCTTTACCTTGGGAGTTGATGCAAGCCAAATTGGCTATCATGCATTCCATCTATCCGGGCAGCATATTAGAGGCGACAAGAGACACTTTGATTAGCATTGGAGAAGGAGGGATGATTGAAGCATGTTGAGGCTGAGACTTTGGGAGCTCAACGAGCTACTCAACGAGCTCACTTTTTAAGACGTTGGGAGCTTAATATTCTGGCAGCAACTTGGGGAACTCAACGAGCTCTTATTTGTTATTTTTGCATAGACGCTCAAAGTAGGTGAAATGGCACTTATTTGGCCCTACGTGGTTTTTGATATTTAGCCCAATTGGTGGCTGATATTTAGCTTATTTTAGGCTTGTGGGCTGACCTATATAAGTCCCAACACTTAATTATTTTCAGCACACAATCCATTACAATTAAAATGCAGCTTTTTGGCTTTTCCTACAAAATATTGGAAAACTTGTTCCTTTTGGGAACTGAATCGAATTGAGCTTGTTTCCACCATTGATCACTCAATTTTCAAGACACAATTTTGTGTTGAGGATTTTTGCATAGCCTAGGTATTTTTTGATTCCTAACAAAGGGGTGAGTAGACTAGTTCCTACTAAATCCTTTGTTGTAATTCAATATATGTCTAGCTTTTTATCTCGTTCTTCTTGTTCTTAATCTTGCTTGCATCGGTATCAGATTAAGGAAAGGGATTGTTTCTACAACCCCAATCCTGTTCTTCGTGCCTTTAGGTATTAGGGTTCTTAGATAGTTTTTTGAAATTTTCGTTTTTGATATAAAAACAATAAGAGAAAAAAGGTGAAAAAAAGCAAAGAAACAACCCTGTATTGTGTGTGAGATGCCTAGCGTTTAAGAAAAACTAGTATTAAAACCCGCGCGATGTGCGGTCAAGATAAAAAAAAATAATCATAGCAAACCGATATCTTCTTTATTACTTTAGATCTATAGATTTGATAAAATTGCAATTGCTTTCTCACTTGCATTTATTTGATAGTATTGATATGTGCAAACTTGATACTAATCTAGTTAAAAAAATTTAGTGTTATTGTGTATTGATTGTCACGAAGTGTATGGTACTACAGTTGGACTTTGTATTGAAAAAATACTGAGAATTATTGATTCTTGTAAACTACTTGTACTGTGGTAAGAAAATATTATGTCTTTAATCCACAGATTGTATGACAAAGAAAAGCTTTGAGAGATAAAATAAGAATTACTACACGTAGTTTGTGTGTGAGATGCCTAGCTTTGAGAGATAAAATAAGAATTACTACACGTAGTTTGTGTGTGAGATGCCTAGGGTTTAAGAAAAATTGATTAAAGAAGTGTTCTTGAATGTTTCTTGAAACCCTAGTTGATTCTTGAGGTGTTTCTTGAAGTTCTTGGTGTGTTTTGCTAGAAATTCAGATTGTTCTTGATTGAACTCTTACAAGTTCTTAAAAGAAGAGTCTTGGAACGTGTAGAGGAGATTAGGCAGCTTGTTCTTGACCTTGTGGACGTGTTCTTGACTGAAAATCATTAGTTCTTGGCCAACAATTTGTTGTTCTCGAGTAAGAAATAAAATAGCTTGATTTGATCTTTAAAATCCTTGTCATTACACGTTGAACTTGTTGCTGAAGTTTCTGAATTTTTTTGAGTTGGAATAGAGGAAAAAGGGGCTGTAATTTGTTGATTAAAGGACGAAACCTAAGCCTAATTCAAGAGAGAAACAACTCCCATTCGAAAAAGGAGAAGTTTACCCACTTTGTTCCAAAAGGGAATTAGTTTTTCTTAGGCTTTGGGAGAAGGAAATCAGTTGAATCCTTGAGGGAAAAGGAGAGAGGAATTTCGGCCTTGGAGTGCAGAAAAATGGGTAAAAGTTCTCCAAATTAGAGTTGGAAAGCAAGGGAAATGAGGGAAAACTTATCCTACCCTAAAAGGGAGAGTCTTGTGCGCCTATTTAAGGGGGTATATTCAGATTTTCTATAGGATGTCCTTATTTCTTTGTGAACACCACTTCTAATTAGTAATTCTTAGGTAATTCTTCTACTTAAGTTAATTACTAATTTTTTATCTTTTAGAAGTTCATGCTAAAATTCAGAATTTCCAACTATCGTAGTTAAATTTTTTAACTTCCCGTGATCACTTTAAAAGTTGTCCGCCTATAGAGTCACATTAATTCACTCATCCCTAAGAGAACTTGTGCACCTGAAAGGTCGTTGAGGAACTTGATCAATTCGAGGAAACCATTTAGGACGAGTTTGTGAGATCCTACCTTAAAATTTGAGTGAACCCGAGTGTCATTCAAAAGTGAGGGAGTGAGTGAGGTATTTTGGCTAACCTTAACATATTTTCTAGTCTTTTCTTGTGTGCAGGTACGTGGCTGGAGTAGTTGATAGACAAGAGGGTGTTCCTGAGCTTACTTTGGCCGATCTTTGGGCCGAGATGAGAGTAATGAGAGCTAAATTAGGACGATATATTGACAGCATGGGAATTCAAATTGAGAACATTCAAAAGGAGCAGACATCTATGACTCCAAAATCTACTTGTAATGAGTTAAATTTGGGCAATCTGCAAGTAGTTCTTCCAAAATCGAGGTTCCACAAGTTAAAGGTGAATGTTTGTGGTTATAAGGGCTTCGATCTAGAGCTTGATGACTTGTGTGAAGTCACACTTCTTTCACCTGAAGTTGTTGATCTTTTGCACTTAGCATGGGTGAGAAGAAGAAATCCAAATCTCCATGATAGGTATAAGATTGAGTGGAAGGTCAAGGTAATAGTGCCACAAGGAGAATACTTTGAAACGGTCTGGTGTGATGTGGATCCTCTCCAGACATGTGACTTGTGTTTTGGAGAGCCATGGTTTTTACATCGCAATGTTCCATGTGAGCGAGACTGGATAAGGCATGTAGTGGATGATGAAGGATGGCCTCTATTGCCATTCCCACTTGCGAAGGAAAGTCCCAATAGAGCATATATCTCTTCTATGGACGTAGAGAAGTGTAGTTTCAATCAAAAGGGAAGGTTTGGGCTTACTAATGTAGTTGGGCTGCCACCAATGAAACAAGAGGAAGTAATTGAAAAGAATATTAGAGAAAAGAAAGAAGAAAACAAAATAGAGAGTTTTTAACTCTAACACTTGTAATTCTTCTTTTTCCTCTAGTTGTTTAAATTCTCTTGCAGGTACCATTGGAAACAAGCTTGGGAGTGAACACCACTTATTGGAAGAGCAAAAAGAGGGCATTTTAAGAGCTGCCCGTGGTGATGTAGGGTCTTCCTGTGTCGACTCTAAGCTTGAGAAGGAAGAGAATGAAGGTAATGAAGGTCAATCTTGTGACCTCCAAGGTAAGTTTACTACATTCAATACTCTTGGAGCTAGTGAAGAGAAAGTTAATAATGTGAGTATGAGTAGCGCTATGTCTTATTTGGACCACAAGTCGTCGCTGCCTTGTAATGGAAATTTAAACAAGGTTTGTAATGATACACTAGTTATTCTTGAATGTGCTCCTAAGATTGAAATTACTTGTGAACTTGATGTAATGAAAACTAGTGTTAACACTTTTGTTGAGGGTCTAGGTATTAAAAGTAATGCTTCTAGGGATGTCATTGATGAAAGATTGCAGTCCTAGAAGTAAAATTTAAACGTTACTTGTTTGATCCTGGAATTGAAGGTGTATAGTCATTTTTGAGTTCTTTTGATGTCGCAACTGAGCGTGATAATGAACTGAATTATGTGATGTGTTTGGTTATGTTGACGTCAATGATGAGGTGAACTTGAGTGAGACTTTTCTTGTGAAACTATTCTTACTTGGGGAGACTTATTATTTAGATAATGAGTTTGAGTTTCTTAAGGTTCTTATTTGTGATGGAAGTAACTCCTTGTTTGATAGTAGTTCACTTAGTAGAGGGAATTGTTGTGAGGAGGAAAGTGTGGATCTTTATTTAAATCATGTTTCTTCTTTGTGTTGTCCAAATTATGGCTTTGAGCATGGTTGTAATTTTGATTCTGAAAGTATGTATATCGAAGTGGACACCATTGATGAAGTTACACTAGGAACACTTTTCTTTGCTATTTGTTTGCCTATAATGAGGGTCATATGGGTGTTAGGAGTTCTTGTGAGAAGGATGATAATTTTGATCGTTACACATGGATTGGTTGTTTTTCTTACTTTACGATAGAGGATGCGATATATTTGTATCTCATGATTCATGCTTCTCTGGTATACTCTTGTTGTGATTGGATACATCCTTGTTCCAATAGCTTCTTGTTTTTGCAATCTGAGTTTTATGAGACATGTGTTATGTTTGATGTGTTGACCTCATTGGTTTTTGACCTCAGAATTGATCTTTAAAGTGGTAAGTCCTTTGACTTAATGGCTTTGGGGGCTGGTACAATATTCCCGAATTTAGGTTTGGCATGTCCTACTTGTGTTGTGCTTAGCTATGGAGAGCATTATGTGTACTGTAAAGTAAAACAAGTGAAGAGTTGTTCGAAAGATACTTCTTGGGATTTATTGTGGTATGCGACCAGAACTTGTAGACTCCAGAGAACGGTATGTTTTCTTGGCTCATGCTTATATTTGGACTTTCTAAAGCCATGAAGGTTAGTATATTCGTCTTTGGGCAGTTTAGTAGAATTCTTGTGCCATATCATGGTTATGTGATTGTGAGGCTACTTAGTTATTGCCCAGTTGAGAGTTGGGAGATATCTATAGTCATTCATGTCCATGTTTTGCAGGAATCAGATTCGAAGACGAATCCTTTTCAAGAAGGGGAGAATGATGTAGATGTAATCCATAGAGGAGAGGCCTTGATGATGAGCCATAGATTCCGTGATGTTGATGCTGTGATTTTGAGGACGAAATCCTTCCAAGAAGGGGAGGATGATGCAAGCCAAATTGGCTATCATCCATTCTATCTATCCGGGCAGCATGTTAGAGGTGACAAGAGACACATTGATTAGCATTGGAGAAAGAGGGACGATTGAAGCATGTTGAGGCCGAGACTTAGGGAGCTCAATGAGCTACTCAACGAGCTAACTTTTTGGGGCGTTGGGAGCTTAGTATTCGGGCAGCAACTTGGGGAACTCAACGAGCTCTTATTTGTTATTTTTGCATAGACGCTCATAGTTAGGTGAATGGCACTTATTTGGCCCTGCATGGTCTTTGACATGTAGCCCAATTGGTGGTTGTTCTTTAGCTCATTTTAGGTGTGTGTGCTGACCTATATAAGCCCCAACACTTAGTTATTTTCAGCACACAATCCATAACAATTAAAACACAGCCTTTTGGCTTTTCCTACAAAACATTGGAAAATTTGTTCCTTTTGAGAATTGAATAGAATTGAGCTTATTTCCACTATTGATCACTCAATTTGCAAGACATGGGTTTGTCTTGAGGATTGATGCATAGCCTAGCTATTTTTTAATTCCTAACAAAGGGCTAAGTAGACTAGTTCCTACTAAATCCTTTGTTGTAATTCAAATTATGTCTAGCTTTTTATCTCGTTCTTCTTGTTCTTAATCATGCTTGCATCAGGAGTCATCTTTTTTTGTATTCTCAAGAGCATCTTTTTCCACAGCTTTGCTTGCTTTGCTATGTCCAACTCCCTGGTTCGCATTAATTTAATCTTCAAGGCTCTAAGCTCCAATTTTGTTTTCTGTGCAAAGCCTTCTAAATCTCCCATTTTTTCTCACCTCTTGCAGCTTTTTGGTGTTGTCTTGCACAGCTTTTGTCAGCTCCTTCATGGCATCTACCACAGGTGATGGCCCTCTGAGGTGTGTCACCTTTGTATCCAGTCCCAGCAACTTGTCATCTAATCCCTTTAGTGCTTGGGGAATGTTGAAAAGCCCGAATTGGCGTGCTGAGACATCATCCAATCTTGGAGGAGGAACTTGAATCTTCCTATCCGAAGACTTCTTCCTATCTTGAAGAGTTGCAGCTGCTATATCATCTCTCTCCATCATTGCAAGATCTTCCCTTTCTTTCACTTTATCATCTTGGATCTTTTTAGATCAATTGTACCTTTTTCTTCAATCAAATAATCAATATCAAGTAACATGGGTACCTCTTGTATCAGCTTAGTTAGCAAACAGAGAAAAATAATGGCAGTGCTGTCTTCGTGGGCTTTGTGATCAATGGCTCCATGGATGACCTTGCCTACATTGATAGGATAGTAGTGCATGATAGAAGCTATAAGGACTGCTTTCTCATTTGTGATTCTTCTGTCATTCAAAGATGGGAAGATCCTGCTACTTATCACAGCATTCCATCCTTTTGAAATTAAGTTTAGGTCTTTCTTTTTTATTTCTCTCCCTGGTTTTGTCCATTTTAGAATGATTCCAAGTGCAGCAATGATGGCAGCAATCCAAGTTCTCAAGCTTGTCTCTTCTTCAGTTTCCCACATGTCAACTTTTGCATCATATTCACTTTGATCGAGTGGTGGTGTCAACCCATATGCTTCATTGATCTCCTCATCACTGAAAAAGACTTCAACTGTTCTCACTTTGACTTTCAAGGACTTCTTCTTTTCTTGTGACAAATTGGCATAAATCTCATTCAGCATCACTTCATTGTATTGGCCAGGGGGTTCGAACAAAAACTCCCATTTTCTCCTCTTTATCTCATCATAAAACTCCTCTTCATATTTTTGGGCCCATTTAGGCTGCACCATCTTTTCTGGGTTGATGGATCTCTTTGTGTTGAAAACTGCTTCAGCTTTTTCATTCTTGTTGAATCTGTTGTTCATGATCTTCTTCACCCTCCAGGGTTCTTTCTCAGCCTTTAGAATGAGTTGCTCTCCTTCATCACACCAATCTTCTATCTCTAACTCAGCCTCCTCCACTGAATCAATATGTGGGAGGCTTTGAAGGCTTTGAAGTCCCCTGTCCAGGAGTTGACTTCTGTTTGGACAGCTTAGGATCTACTTTTGTCTTCCCCTTCTTATAGGCTTCTTCTTCTGCCCTTTCCTTGGCTAGATTAGCTTCTAGCTTTTTCCTTTGTTCCGCTTCCTTTTTCTGGGCATCAGTGAGTACTTGCTTCTTTTCTCCTCTATGCACAACATGTTTGTTCTTCATGATTCCCTGACAAGATCATCTCAAAGAGAACTGTTAGTTCCTGCACCAACTATACTATCCTACTCCTACACTACACAAAGTTTACTAAACTACAGCACAAGCAATCTAGGAAAGAAGCAAAACAATTGCAAGTTCAACATGGATTTTTGTTTTAGTCACATCAGTCGGCGGCTAGCATAAAGAAATGCAGCCTCGCAGATGGCCATCGGCGGCTCGCATGGAGCATTGTTGATCAAACTCGGCGGGGCACCAATCAAAGTGCGGAAGGCAGGCGTCCTTCGCACTTCTATCAAAGACATTCCGATGGTATCGGCGGCCCCGCAATTGAGTTGGCAAGCTCGATAAAAGGGTCCGCATTTTATACTGTGGCCTTTCTCTCCTGAGCGGTGGATCTCTACTTGAGGTGCGAGAGTCTAAACTATCATGTCCAATTTCCATGCCTACTGATGTCATCGGTGGCTCCACAAAAGGGCTTGCGAGCTCGCCGAGTGCATTCCGCACTTCATGTTGCGTCATTTTTCCTTGCTCGGAAGATCGCTATTTGAGGTGCGAGAGACAAGTCTCTTTGCACAAGAGTTGTGCTCACTGACTACGCCGATGGCTCCGCAAGTGAAACTGGGAGTCCGCCGAGTGGTTTAGCTCTTCAAAGTACGATCTCAATTCCTCATCGGCAACTTGCCGAATCATTGGAAAATTTTAATCCATAATGCACGAATCCCAAGTTATTCCATTCTCACGATCCTTAACATCCCCAAACTTTCTCCTATGTGGTCTTTTCAACTTGTCACAACGTTTAAACACTCTCTCAAGAACGAGACCACAATTTCAACGAATTTTTAATGAAAAGTTAACCAAAAATTATACCAAGTTCAAGTTGTTTCAAGATTATCAAGCACAACAAGGTATGTTCATGGTTACAATTTAAGTTCATTTTGGTTCTTTCTCTTTATTTTTCACTCTCTTCTTCTACCTATTTCTTCACTCAATCACAAACTTCAACAATATCATACATATTTAGGGCATCAAATTCTATAAAATCAAGATAAAACTACCCCAATCATGATATTCAAACCTACCCCAACATGATGTTTAACTTAACCATGCTTAGAAATAATAAGAATTTTACAACTACGGAAAGAAAACATATCGGATCTGAAATGAAAGTGAAAACGGGTCGAGGGAATCAGTAACGGGTGGTGAAATCCGATGTTTGTGAGTGATTTGGAGGGGTTGTTTTGTTTTGGGTGAGTCAGAATAGTGATATCTGGTCAGTGGGTTTTTGGTTTTTACAGTGGGTGCGTGTAAAAAGTGAAAAATAACTTACGTGGGGCCTTTTATAGTCGGGTGACCCGACCAGGCCCATGAAGGTTGTGGCTTGTATTTTAGTCGGCGGGTCGCCGAATTCAGTGCGATTAGGGCGCAAGCTGCTTTTCAAGCGCATGGGAAGGTGGACCCGCAAGAACATCTGCGGAGTTGGATCGGCATTCCGCCCTTTTATCGGCTAGATGTTTCTCCACTCTACACGAGCAAGCTTGCTCACTGACCAAGTCGGTGGCCCGTAATTGCTTTGGCTGGCCGCAGAATGACTTCCACAGTTCCTTCGGCAGTCCCTTCCACTTATCACTTCCCTTCTTTGCTTCCTCAATTCTTTCACTTTTCCACCTTTTTCATTGTTCCTGCACTTAACACCACTTGACCAAGATCAAATGCAATTATCCAAGAACTTCATGTGCAATTTCTACATTAACTAAAATTCTAACACAACAACTAAACTAAAAATGCTAAAAATGTAAAAACTTAGGTTGTCTCCCAAGAAGCGCTTGATTTAACGTCGCGGCACGACGGTGTTACCTCAATTCATCAAGGATCCAAGAGGTAGATGCAAGCGATCTCTCTAGGTTCAGCTTCACACTCCAAGTAGTGCTTCACTCTTTGGTCATTCACTCAGAAAGTTTTGAAACTTCCCTTCTCTTGCAATTCAATCCATCTATATGGAGATACGTCCATCACCTTGTAGGGTCCACTCCTTTGGACTTCAACTTGCCCGAAAAAAGGTGTAGCCTTGAATTGAACAATAGCACCATATCTCCTGCTTTGAATGCACGGTTCCACATCTTCTTGTCATGGATAATCTTCATCTTCTCTTTATAGAGCTTGGCATTTTCATAGGCAAGGAACCTCATCTCCTCAAGTTCATGTCATTTCTTCACCCGTGACTTGGAAGCTTCCTCTCAATTCATATTTAGCTTTTTCAATGCTCAATAAGCTTTGTGCTCCAACTCGATGGGGAGATGGCAAGCTTTGCAAAAATCCAACCGGAATGGTGACATCCCAATCAAAGTTCTGTATGTCGTGTGATATGCCCCCAAGGTTTGGCCCAATCCGTTTGGTTCACATTAACCGACTTGGCTAAAATTTGCTTTATCTCACGATTCGACTCTTCCACTTGACCACTCATTTGGGGATGATAAGGTGTAGCAACCTTGTGTCTCACCCCATACTCTTCCAAGAAGGAATTAAAAGCTCAGTTGCAAAAGTGAGTTCCCCCGTCACTTATGATTGTGCGTGGGGTGCCAAATCTTGTGAAAATAATTTTCTTGAGGAAGGTTGTGACCCTTCTAGCTTCATTGTTTGGCAAGGCAATTGCCTAAACCCATTTGGATACATTGTCAACCACCACAAGGATGTATTTCATGCTATAAGAACTTGGGAAAGGACCTATGAAGTCAATCCCCCGTACGTCAAAGAGTTCTACTTCCACAGTAGGGTTTTGGGGGCATTTCATGCCTTTTTGAGATTCTCCCCGTTCTTTGACATTGATCACAACTCCTTGTATATTCATGAGCATCCTTGTACAAAGTAGGACAAAAGAAACCACATTCAAGTACCATTTTCTCCGGTCTAACACCACCATGATGTCCTCCATATGGAGCGGCGTGACATCCTTCAAGAATAGCTCCTTACTCGGTTTCGGCAACACATCTTCTTATCATTCCATCGACACATACTTCGAATAAAAAGGGATCATCCCAAAAGTATTGTTGGGCATCTTTCATCAACTTCTTCTTTTAATTGAATGAGAAATCCTCCGGGACCACTCCACATGCTAAGTCCGCGTATCAAGGGATCTCTTTCCAAGATACCGCCAATATTATCTTATCCGAAAAAGAATCATTAATCTCAAGGGTTTCTTTTGGGCGACCTTCCTTCTCCAAACAGGATAAGTGGTCCACCACTGACACGACCCAGAATCCGGCTAGGCCGTGCGGGCACCCGACATCCTCCCCTAGACCCGTCGGGCGAACCCTTACCAATTAAATTAGGAAAATAAATATAATAATTCATAAATAAGGACAAGACTTAAAAAAAATACAGAGATACTAATACCTCTAAGCTGTACAAAAGAAATTACAGGTGACTACCCAATATACTAGGTTTAGGGCTATCCAGACTAGACATCTAAGAGTACAAAAGAAGACAGATACCTATTGAAGGGAGCAAAATGCAACTGAAATAATAACCAGTAAACTGGTGGCCATCCGGAATAAAAGCTGGCTCACCCTGACAGCTGAAGTCGTCTTCGCTCCTTTACAACGTGGCGAACTCAATCCTGGAGCGAACCTGCCGAAACGAAATAGATAGACAAAAACAAACAACAAACAAGAGTGAGTCAAAAGGACTCAATAAGTGGGGCAGACTAGTCACCTCAAAGAATAGGATAGCTAGCCAGGAAGAAAAGAAATAGATAGACCAAATTCCTTTTATTTAAATTATAAAAAGGAAGAGCCAGATAATAACCGAAAATACGTATGAAACCATAAACTCAACCAGGAATACGAGCCATAAACATATCAACAAATAAACAATGCACGTATAAGCAGAACAGTAGTCATGTACCGCAAGTCTACACAATAGTATGAATTGAGATGCAATAACATGAAGTGAGATGAAATGAAATGAAATATGATGCAAAGGGTCACATGTGCCAAATGAATGGAGTGGAATCCTCCTGCTCCGAGGGCGGAATCCTCCTACCCTCAATATGATGCAATGGAGCGGAATCCTCCTGCTCCGAGGGCGGAATCCTCCTATCCTCGATATGATGCAATGGAGTGGAATCCTCCTACTCCGAGGGCGGAATCCTCCTACCCTCGATATGATGCAATGGAGCGGAATCCTCCTGCTCCGAGGGCGGAATCCTCCTACCCTCAATATGATGTAATGGAGCGGAATCCTCCTGCTCCGAGGGCGGAATCCTCCTACCCTCGATATGATGCAATGGAGCGGAATCCTCCTGCTCCGAGGGCGGAATCCTCCTACCCTCAATATGATGTAATGCAATGCATATGAATGCAATATGATGCAATAATAACCCTTCACCGGCGCGGGACTCTCATCGACAGCCGGGAAGTGGTTGCCAACTCACAGCTAGAGTACAATGCTCAGATCCTCAATGATATTCCAATAACAGGACATAACATATAATATAGAATGTAAATCCAAAGCTAAGGTATAATGAGTACGCCTATCGGCAGCTACACACGTAAGGAACACGTGGCAGAAAATCTACCAGGCCAGGTGCCTCCAAAGAAATGGATATAAACACTTACCTTGTTACAAAGTTAGTACAGCCATTCAATAACCGTTTTGTCCTTTGGATTCATTGCCAAATAATCCCACTGTGTTCAATAACCAGAAAAATATATCACATAAGGCTAAAGGCTTCATTCCTCACATCTTAGGGCAACCCGGTTAGGAACCTGATACCCTATTCGCATACGCAGTACGCAGGCCGGGCCTATGTACGGGGTTTATAGTCACATAACCAAACCCTAAATAAATTACATTTATAAGTTTCCCATAACTCTCTGAGTACGAATATATAATCAATTTCTTTATCGGAGTCCATTTGACCCTTTAAACTATTAATTGAACTTATTAAAACGATGTATAATATTCCAAGTTTTACCGTAAAAATATATTCAAACACGCGTAATAAACTCAAATAAAATATTAAGATCATTACCAGAATATTTTAGGGTAAAAATTCTACTTTTCTCCGGCCCCTTTTCTCATTTTCTGGCATTTTTTCTGATAATTTTCCTCTGTTTCTCGTTTTCTCTCCATCTGTTTCGTTTTCCTTATTATAATGATGTTTGCATCGTACTGATAATATTACTTGGTCCAAGGACCCACCGCCTACATTATTTGTCTTTTCCTTTCTTTTTTTTTTCTTTTTCTTTTTTTTTTCTTTTTTTTAACAAAAATTAAAATAGTACCCTACAATATTCAAAATAATTCCAACTTTACATATAAGTTATACAAAATATATGTAACATACTCGCGAAGGCGGATCTCAAATTGGACTCCCGAAACTCAAGATGCAAATTTAAATAGAAAAAGTCAAATTATTTAACTTTCGGCATTTTAGCGGAAACTAGCCGAACAACATCGAAATTCACTTTCGAAAGATCACAAAAGTTACAAATAATCATACGAACCTAACGGCGCTTTCGGATTTCGATTCGGAGTTCGTTCGCCAAAACCGAGCTCGAAAATCCCTTTTTACTATTTATTGCCAATAAAAACTGAAACCTTCTTCCGATGCCTACCAAACGAGGTCTGATTTAGCTCAAATTTTACAGACAGGTCCTAATGGACATTACGAATATTTTAATATTATTGGCACGCCAATCGGAGTCCTAACTTCCGAAACGACTGACAGAGGTCGTTTCGTTCTCCTCCACTTAAACTCTCGTTCGTCCTCGAACGAGCCTAAGTCTAAAGAAAAATTCGCACAGATAACAAAAGAACTTGCACGACCTTCATAAGCTACTCCACGGACCTTATCTCTTGATTACAGAATCAAAATTATGACACGCACATCAAACCTTTGGATAAAAATATAGCTGGATAATATCATAGCGCCATTGCCCAGCTTATTCTGACTAAACTGATCCCTTCTCGATCACGAGAGGAGAGTTCTACATTTTCGAAGCAAAGATATACAAAACTCTGGATGGACTAACATGATTCAGCCGATAATCACCTCTTCGATATATCTTTTGATATAAAATAGGTCGATGGAACTAAGAATTAGCTTACGCTTGATGCAATAGGGGAGGCTTTTGAAGTATCTCTTCACTACACACTATAGAAGATTTGATGCAGGCTATATCATTTCTACGAACGCACTATGCAACACCTCAATTAATGTTAGAGTTGGTCCACAAGCTCCTTGTGGGAATATAGTTACTCATATCCTAATGTATGTCAAAGGTTCATCTGAACAGGGTCTATGATATAAGGATAAGGATCATGCAAATAATAGTAGATAGTATGATGCAGACCAGGAATGATCTTCAGACTGAACATCTACTTCAGGGTATTGTCTTTGACTTGGAAATACTATGACTTGAAAAAGTGAAAATAAAAGAGACATGTAGTTGGACCATGAGTCGAGGCAAAATACCAGCAATAAAGTTGATGACATGTTCACTTATAATGTCAAAGTAACTTCTTAAAGAGTTGAGGTGTGAAAGAGATATACATACCAATGATGGATTATCGACAAGCTGCGCTAGACTTTTAACTCTAAATATCCATGAAGTAAAACAGTGTCAGTATGAGGATCCAGTTGTAGTTGAATACAGACAGATAGCCAGAAGAAAATTGGAGTCACCATACAGGGTTACTACTGACGGTGTTTCCATATATAAAGATAGACTTTGTGTTCCTGATGTTGCAGATTTACGTGGACAGATTATGATAAAGCCAAATTATTTCAAATATACTGTTCACCCAGGTTCGACTAAGATGTACCATGATCTTAAGCAGATTTATTAGTGGGATGGAATGAAGTGTGACATAGCAGAATTTGTGGCTCAATGTTCTAATTTCCAGCAAGTTAAAGTCGTGTCATCTTTCCAGACTTTATACTTTCAGCAGATAGGTACGTATATATGATCAGGTTGCCAGCTTATCTCGAGCATTAATAGATTATTAGTGGGTTTAGCAATGATCGATACTCATTGTAGGTTTCTGTCGTGGCCTTACTTTGGGTCGCGAGAAAAGTGGTATCAACACCTCAGAGATTTAATATTACCATTCAGTATTTGGAGGAAGACTCCTCCACTTAAAGCATACACTCATGCAACCATTTGAATAGGAATAACCATCCTCGCACAGTCTGCTGGACTAAAGAAGATTTAGCTAAAAGCTGAACGTAGGCTGACCTAAGATACCAACTACCCTTTCGAGTTGCCAAACAGCTGCAACTCTCAAGTTCACAACTCCATACCTTTGCCGTAAACACCACCGCCTGATGGATGGTACTTCTATATAAAAATTTTGGCAGAGTTTCCCCTGAAACTGGATGATCCGCAAAAGCAGAACCAGCACTATACTATACATGGGAATGGATACCCGGATAAACTGATATCCAAAACAATAATATGCTTACCCGGCTACAATAACACGTACTCTTGCTCAACACAGGGAACGTCACAAGCGGCTACCAATCGTCCAAGCTCACTAGTGCCGGACGAAGAAGAAATGGAAATGGATCGAGGATAGAAATAATTAGAGCTTTAAGAAGTTCATCTTCTTATTTGCTTGGCTACCAAAGCTAGACTACTTCCGAGTCAGGCGAGCCAAAGAATTACAATTGAAGAGATAGACATTAAATAAGCTTTATGGAAAAACATCCATACCAATTTAACCTCCCAATAAGAAGCAAACTCTGACAATTTACCAGAATACCCTTTTATAACTAAGACAAGCTCATAGAATAACATGACTCTACTAGAATCTCGAACCAAGAGGAGACACATAGATCGAGCACCGGAAGAAACAACGACACTTCCTGATGGTAACGAATTAGGATCCCATTATCCTACCAACATTGAATTCCGACGAAGGAGGTAAACTGATTTGACATAATAACAGAAGATGGAACAACAAGATGCATACTTACTGCCAAATCTCTCATATTTAGACTAGAAAAATTGGTAAGGTCTCACAAATGTAAAGAATAAATCATACCAGAAGCTCGCCCCTCTACCGCAACCGATTCTTAATAGAAACAATTTCCAATGAAACCATGGTGAGATAAACGAAGTCCAGACCAATCTGAATAATCAAATCTTACTCACATATAATGGAGATAAGAAATACATGGGTGTACTACATCGGATACCTCAGCATCCTGCCAGACTGACCGTTCATCAAACTGCCTCTGCAGCTGAGCTGAGCCACTACCCCGGTAATCACCTTCTGAAGAACCACTGCCACAACGCTCTCAGCCTCTACTGGATGGTGGCATTTCTCTGGCTGATTCAGATTTAAATGAAATTTCCTACGACTGTGCAGGTGCCTGATGACGAGAGAACGAACGACTGCCTACTTGCTGGAGTAAGGAAAAACTCCTCAAAGGATAACCAGACTCACGATAATGATAGCAAGAAAACTCCTCAAAGGATAATCGGACTCACGACAATGATAACACCTTTTCATTGAAAATGGAAGCTGGACAGATTGTTGATAGCTATAAAGAGAAAGCTGGGTCTGATCTTGACGAACTACTGACGCACTCTGAGAATCACGTGACATACCCTGAGATAACCTGGAAGGTGACCACCCAAAATAATCAGAACTCCTACCTCCAAATGAGGCACCATGGTTACCCACTAGGGCCACGGGATCTCTTGATCTCCCGCTCTAAATTATGATATGCCTAGTACCGTTGAACAATATCAACAAAGACATCAAATAAAGTCTCAACCTCAATTTCTCGAGCCATCCGGAATCTCAAGGTAGGAGAAGGTCATCAATAAATCTTTGAATCTCTCGAAAGGCTCATGGACTAGTTCTAATGCATATCCAGCCATTCTATAGAATTCAATCCCATATTATAAATCTGACAGGCTACCCTGTCCAATCCACTCAAACTGGCGACACTTTCCATCTCGCTCACAGCACGAAAGGAACTTTTTCCACGAATCTAGAAGAAAAATCGAACCATGTTAGCTAATAAGAGAGAGGCCCACCAATTCAAGGCTGGACCCCTGAAACTGGAAAGAAGAATAATTAACACCATATCGCTCGATATAATCAAGAGCCTGTACGCTGACATCATTTTAGTTTAAAAATTTACGCAAGGATTATCTGGTGCATGGCTTAAGAATATCGGAAGATTCAATTGGGTAAAATAATGCAGCCTTTTCAGATACTCGGACCGAACCATTACTTAGGCTAGCTAACTAGCCAGAATAACTAGAGGCACAACACATACTGTCTCCGAAACATAATTCACTGCAGCAAAATTAAGAATTGGAAAAGGAGCTCCCTGAGATCAAACGTCTGCACATGTGGCAACCTGATAGGCTGCCTAGCGAATAATAGGTTCTTGTGATATCTGCGTCGCCTAAATTCTCCTAAAAGCATTGTAGAGAGCCAAGGGTACCACAAGGCCCTACTCCCTTGCCCATCGCGAGCTCGTACAGTTGGGAACTCCGTAACTAGATTGTCGGCACGATAAAAAACTCTCGAGGCTTCGTCAATGCTAACCCCAGGCCAGACTGCTTCGTCTTGAACTCATACCATTTGTTGATTTATCGCACGAGGGTTTCACAATTACCACAAAAATACTTTTGCATCCTAGATCGACGCACGAACAGAAAAGAAGGAAGTGAAACTTCCTAAATGCCATCATAGCTTCTCGTAGATAAGTACGGACGTCTACGTACCCATCAGCGAGACTCTACTAGACACTGTCCTAGTCTGGATAGACTCAAAATTAGGCTCTGATACCAACTGACACGACCCAGAATCTGGCTAGGCCGTGCGGGCACCCTACATCCTCCCCTAGACCCGTCGGGCGAACCCTTAGCAATTAAATTAGGAAAATAAATATAATAATTCATAAATAAGGACAAGACTTAAAAAAAATACAGAGATACTAATACCTCTAAGCTGTACAAAAGAAATTACATGTGACTACTCAATATACTAGGTTTAGGGCTATCCAGACTAGACATCTAAGAGTACAAAAAAAGACAGATACCTCCTGAAGGGAGCAAAATGCAACTGAAATAATAACCAGTAAACTGGTGGCCATCCGGAATAAAAGCTGGCTCACCCTGACAGCTGAAGTCATCTTCGCTCCTTTACAACGTGGCGAACTCAATCCTGGAGCGAACCTGCCGAAACGAAATAGATAGACAAAAACAAACAACAAACAAGGGTGAGTCAAAAGGACTCAATAAGTGGGGCAGACTAGTCACCTCAAAGAATAGGATAGCTAGCCAGGGAGAAAAGAAATAGATAGACCAAATTCCTTTTATTTAAATTATAAAAAGGAAGAGCCAGATAATAACCGGAAACACGTATGAAACCATAAACTCAACCAGGAATACGAGCCATAAACATATCAACAAATAAACAATGTACGTATAAGCAGAACAGTAGTCATGTACCGCAGGTCTACACAATAGTATGAATTGAGATGCAATAACATGAAGTGAGATGAAATGAAATGAAATATGATGCAAAGGGTCACATGTGCCAAATGAATGGAGTGGAATCCTCCTGCTCCGAGGGCGGAATCCTCCTACCCTCAATATGATGCAATGGAGCGGAATCCTCCTGCTCCGAGGGCGGAATCCTCCTACCCTCAATATGATGCAATGGAGCGGAATCCTCCTGCTCCGAGGGCGGAATCCTCCTACCCTCGATATGATGCAATGGAGCGGAATCCACCTACTTCGAGGGCGGAATCCTCCTACCCTCAATATGATGTAATGGAGCGGAATCCTCCTGCTCTGAGGGCGGAATCCTCCTACCCTCAATATGATGTAATAGAGCGGAATCCTCCTGCTCCGAGGGCGGAATCTTCCTACCCTCAATATGATGTAATGTAATGCATATGAATGCAATATGATGCAATAATAACCCTTCACCGGCGCGGGACTCTCATCGACAGCCGGGAAGTTGTTGCCAACTCACAGCCAGAGTACAATGCTTAGATCCTCAATGATATTCCAATAACAGGACATAACATATAATATAGAATGTAAATCCAAAGCTAAGGCATAATGAGTACGCCTATCGGCAGCTACACACGTAAGGAACACGTGGCAGAAAATCTACGAGGCCAGGTGCCTCCAAAGAAATGGATATAAACACTTACCTTGTTACAAAGTTAGTACAGCCATTCAATAACCGCTTTGTCCTTTGGATTCATTTCCAAACGATCCCACTGTGTTCAATAACCAGAAAAATATATTACATAAGGCTAAAGGCTTCATTCCTCACATCTTAGGGCAACCCGGTTAGGAACCCGATACCCTATTCGCATACGCAGTACGCAGGCCGGGCCTATGTAAGGGGTTTATGGTCACATAACCAAACCCTAAATAAATTATATTTATAAGTTGCCCATAACTCCCTGAGTACGAATATATAATCAATTTCTTTATCGGGGTCCATTTGACCCTTTAAACTATTAATTGAACTTATTAAAACGATGTATAATATTCCAAGTTTTACCGTAAAAATATATTCAAACACATGTAATAAACTCAAATAATATATTAAGATCATTAGCTGAATATTTCAGGGTAAAAATTCTACTTTTCTCCGGCCCCTTTTCTCATTTTTTGGCATTTTTCTGATAAATTTCCACTGTTTCTCGTTTTCTCTCCATCTGTTTTGATTTCCTCATTATAATGATGTTCGCATCGTACTGATAATATTACTTGGTCCAAGGACCCACCACCTACATTATTTGTCTTTTCTTTTCCTTTCTTTTTTTTTCTTTTTCTTTTTTTTTTCTTTTTTTTAACGAAAATTATAATAGTACCCTACGATATTCAAAATAATTCCAACTTTGCATATAAGTTATACAAAATATATGTAACATACTCGCGAAGGCAGATCTCAAATTGGACTCCCGAAACTCAAGATGCGAATTTAAATAGAAAAAGTCAAATTATTTAACTTTCGGCATTTTAGCGGAAACTAGCCGAACAACATCGAAATTCACTTTCGAAAGATCACAAAAGTTACAAATAATCATACGAACCTAACGGCGCTTTCGGATTTCGATTCGGAGCTCGTTCGCCAAAACCGAGCTCGAAAATCCCTTTTTACTATTTATTGCCAATAAAAACTGAAACCTTCTTCCGATGCCTACCAAATGAGGTCTGATTTAGCTCAAATTTTACAGACAGGTCCTAATGGACATTACAAATATTTTAATATTATTGGCACGTCAATCGGAGTCCTAACTTCCGAAACGACTGACCGAGGTCGTTTCAACCACTTAATTCTCGGTTCCCTTTCTATCAAGCACCTCAAGATCAAATTCTTGTAACAAGAGAACCCATCGTATCAATATTGCTTTGGACTCTTTCTTGGCCATCAAATAATGGATGGCGGAGTAGTTGGTATGCACAATGACCTTAGATCCAACTAAATAAGATCGGAATTTCTCAAAAGCAAACACAATGGCCAATAATTCCTTCTCCGTCACCGTATAGTTTAATTGAGCTCCATTCATGCTCTTGCTAGCATAGTAGATCGGATGAAACGTCTTCTCAACTCTTTGGCAAAGCACGACCTCCAATGCTACATCACTAGCATCACACATAAGTTTAAATGGAAGATCCCATCTTAGACTTACTATCACCGGTGCGGTTGTCAATCTTTTCTTTACCTCTTCAAAGGCTTTCAAGCATGCCTCACAGAATTCAAACTTTGCATCTTTTTAAGGCAATTTTCACAAAGGGTTCACAATCTTGGAAAAGTCTTTAATGAAGCGGCGATAGAAACCCGCATGTCCCAAGAAGCTTCTCATTCTTTTGACGGTTGTGGGAGGTGGAAGTTTAGAAATAACTTCAATCTTGGCATGATCAACTTCAATTGCCTTCTTGGACACCTTGTGCCCTAAGACTGTTCCTTCTTGAACAAGAAAATGGCATTTCTCCCAATTTAGCTCCAGCTTTGTCTCTTCACACCTCTCAAGGACTTTCTCCAAATTAGATACACAATCTTCAAAGGAATCGCCGACTACCGATAAATCATCCATGAAAACTTCCAAGAAGTTTTCCACCATATCATGAAAAACTGCGAGCATACACCTTTGAAAAGTAGCCGAGGCATTGCAAAGTCCAAAAGGCATCTTACGAAACGCAAAGGTGCCATATGGGCATGTAAAGGTTGTCTTATCTTGATCATTTGCTTCAATTGAGATCTAATTATACCCCGAATATCCATCAAGGAAATAATAATAAGCATGGCCCGCCAAACGATCGAGCATTTGGTCAATGAAAGGTAGGGGAAAATGATCTGTCCTTGTTGCATTATTGAGCTTTTGGTAGTCCATACATACTCGCCAACCTATAACGACTTGAGTTGATATAGCTTCAACCTTCTCATTGTGAACTACCGTCATCCCTCCTTTCTTGGGCACACATTGAACGGGTGACACCCATTCACTATCGGAGAGTGGAACAATCACCACCGCATCTAACCACTTTATGATCTCCTTCTCTACAACCTTTTGCATTGGAAGGTTCAACCTCCTTTAATGCTCCATCGTTGGTTTGCAACCTTCTTCAAGTAGAATTTTGTGAGTGCATACTCCCAGATCAATTCCCCTTATATTCGCTAGAGTCCACCCAATAGCTTTAATTCGCCTTGTCACCACTTCAACTAACTGATCTTCTTGCTCTTTGATTAAGTGGGAAGAAATGATTATGGGAAGAGTGGAGTTTGGACCTTAGAATGTATATCTCAAGTGGGTTGGTAAGATTTTGAGTTCAATATTGGGAGGTTCTTCAATGGAGGGTTTTGTAGGTGGAGTGGTTCGGTTTTCAAGGTCAAGCGAGAGCTTTTTGGGAACATAGGGTCTAGTACCTAACCCTTCCAATGCCTTCACACACTCGGCAATGCTCTCCTCATTGTCAATATCCATATTCCAAATGGTCACGGCTATTTTATCCGCTTGGCTCACTAGGACACTCTCTTTTTCTACAAGTGCATCTACAACCATATCCACATAGAAACAATTGGCTTCCTCCTCCATAGGTTGTTTTAAGGTTTTATATATATGGAACACGGCCTTCTCTCCATTGAATCTAAAGGTAAGCTCTCCCTTCTCCACATCACATAATTCTCTCCCGGTAGCTAGAAATGGACGCCCAAGGATAATAGGGACATCAAAGTCCACTGGGCAATCAAGTATAACAAAGTCTGCCAGGAATATGACCTTCTCCACCTTCACTAGAACATTAGTAACAACTCCAATTGGTTGCTTCATGGAACGGTCGGCCATTTGCAAGTTCATTATTGTGGCTTTTGGAACTTCCTTGGTAGTCAAAGTTTTATACACCGCATTTGATGCTTGATCCAAGATCGCATAGAGCTTTAGGAAAATGTGTCCCTCCAATTGTTCATGGAACCGTGAAGGCTCTGGGGTCCTCCATCTTTCTTACCATATGCTTATAAACAATTGAGTTACATTGATGAGTCACCTTACTTGGTTCATAATCATCATAGGTCTTCTTGGTGACAAGATCTTTTACGAGTTTAGCAATATTTGGCATTTGGATTAATGCATCAACCAAAGAGAGGTTGATAGATGTCGTTGCTTTTTTATCCCAAATCTTCTTGGCTTGTGATGCTTGTCTTTGCTTAATACTCTTTTGTGGGAAAGGAAGTTGAATTTTAGGAATAGAGCTTGGACTAGGAGTGCTTTGTTTGGGTGGTGGAGTTTGGTTTGGCTTTTTGAGTGGTACTGACTTCGGGATTTGGTTCTTGAGGGATTACCTCATCATCAATTTTATACCTTGGAATTTCTACATCCACGTCAATTGCCTTGCCTTGAATTAACTCTTCCCCCTTGTTTTGCTCATGAGCTTGCACCTCTATGTCCACACCATCATTTTTTGCTTTGGGATCATAACATATTTTTCCACTCCAGGTTGTAATTGCTGTTGCTCCCAAACGCACACGCAAGTATACGTGGTCGCCAAGTAATAAAGTGATAAGATGAGTATCGTTCCCACGAGGACTATGCAGACTGAATTCTAGCAAACAATTTATATAAACTATTCAGGGATCTTTTCCAATAGTGATGAGTTTATTAACTAAAGAACAGTAATTAAATGGTAGAGTGAATTCAAACAATGGAGCAAGACTTGGTTGTTATCAGTAATAAGGAGACGATCCAGGGTCAGAGTTACAAACAATCCAGTTGAGTTTTCCAATTGATTCCACTTCTTAAATCCCGGGTTACTAACTAACAGATTAAATGTACCCGTGAAAACCTTTCAGTTCTTCACGGTCTATGCAGGCTACTCCAATCCCTATATGTCTATGGGTTGAATCACGTGCACGCATTAACGAATTCTGTAATTAGTTAAACTAGGCGAGCAAGTATATGTCTATCCTACTCACAAATTGGTTCCCCGATGCCCGGGTTCACAAACTAGTCCTATTCTTTCTTATTACGTAATTAAATCCCCTCTTTCGAGTTCAATCTAAAAACCATAGATAATGCGTAATAATCGGGCCCTGACAATTACACAAGTGAAATCAAGAAAGAATAAGTAACCCGTCATGGGATTCAATTAATGGGAATCAATCTTCAAACATCAACCTTCATGTAATACTCTAACCCTAGAACGATAGATTTAGCTACGCATACTCATAATAACAACACAAGGAATTGATGTAATAATGAAATAATGATGTAATAGATTAATGGAAGGAAGAAAAACCCTTGTCTTGATGTTATGAGCTCTCAAATTTGCTCCAAAATCTGAACTCCTTCCAAAAACTAAGTAATAAACTATTTATAATGTTTCCATACCCTTGGTAATAAGTTAGACCCAAAACTAGGAGGAATAGGGAGTAAAATCGCGCACAAGGGGCGCTATAGCGGGCGCCCCGCGCCCCGAAAAGCGTGAGCATGGACAGAAGACGCCACCAGTCCTCGTGCTTTTGGCCCGCGGCGCGCCCTCAACCGCGCCAGCCTCCTCACGCCATGGGCTGCGCGGCGCGGAGGCTGCAGCGCAAGGCAAAACTTGCTCTTTTCCGCTCCAAAACTCGGCTCGTGTCGTGCCTATGTGTGCTCAATCCAATCCTCAATCAAAATCCAATCTTTTCTTGCTCAATCATGCTCTTAAAAGCTCCAATTACACTGCATAACAACCTACACACACACGACATAAAATCAGTGTAAAACCACATTCATAAACTATAAAACGAGCGAATAAGGTACTAAAACGTAAGGAAATATAGGCATAAAATGCCAAACATCACCACCCCACACTTGAACCTTTGCTCGCCCTCGAGCAAGTCACATCTCACTTCCCAACCTAGGTAAAACAGGTCTGCCTATGACTATGGTTGATACCGACCATTGAACCAATGCGCACATGACTACCATGGGTCCACAACATGCCAACAATTTACCAAAACCAAAAATATAAGAACAACCACCCCAAAATAGCTCAAATGCACAAAACTCAACTTAATGCAACCATGCTCCCACAAAATCACACCTATCTACTCAATCAAGAACCATCAACTTTACCTACTTCATGCAAACCATGTGCCCTCACCAAAATGAAGCAAGAGAGTGTCCCCCAAATATCACACACAACCATGAATATCAAGAATAGACTGGGGACAATAGCATAGAAAGAATTCACTCACTCTCATAAAAGTCTCACATGTCACACACAATGTACCATAGGCTTGCCCGTAGTGTAGGACTCCACTAATGTAGGCTCACTCCAATCGGGATTAACTAGGACTTTAAAAAGGTTGTAATGTAGGCTAAGGGGCTGGTAGGATACATATGGTAATAGTGACTACCTCCCTAAGCACTTTAATACATCACATTTAATTTCAAACACAATTCTCATCAAAGCCACCCAACCAACACTTTTACACATACACCTTCTCACAAGTAGCATATTTCTATTAAACACACACTAGCAAGGAATGGATATCTTTTTCTCTTTATTTCTTTTTCACAATTATTTTCTTTTCTTTTCAACTTTGCTATTTTTTTTTCTCATTATCTTCCAACCTTGCCAATGCTTTTCACTACTTCACAATTTTACCATTATTCTCCTTCATTAGCTCCACTCAAAAACCTCCCAACATCCAACCACAACTCCAACATCATAACACAATATTAACTAAAGTGCTTAAGGAGTAAAGGGCCAAAAGAATCAATTAAGAACAAATGGGTAGGCTCGGGGTGTGGGTACCAACAAAAAGGGTCAAGGAAATCAAAACAACAATTTTTCAAGGTATATATGTAAGGGTAGGCTAACAAAAAGAAGGCCTTGTATCATCTCCCGACTAGAGCAACCTAGGATTTCGCTTTGCACACACACGGGGCAAGTTCTAGACATTAACATGCAACATGGAGTAAATAAGAACATGCCTCACAACACACATTGCACATGATCCACACAAAAAGGTTCCATCAACAACTCTCAACTAAGCTTCTAGAATGCAACTTGTGGAAAATTAAGCACTAATGCACAAAGGATAGCAATCAAGTCAAGCAAGCGGACTCAAGCATCTCAAGGGGGTCGTTCCAATTTTTCTCTAGGCATGCATCTCAATTTAAAACCAAAAGACACCACAAATAGCACATGCAATCAAGTCCAAGTCCACCGGTATCAAACACATCAAAGGCACCTAGCATTCTACCTTTTTCCTACGTCTAGGGTCATCTACAACTAACTATCCTAATCCTAAAAAAATAAAAACTACCCGGTTCAAAGGTCTACCCGTGGAAAAGAACCGAGGCCATAAGAAAAACCACGGGGCGGATGACATGTACCACTAATAAAACTAAAAGGAAAATCTTTTTGGAATTTTTCATTGGTTTTCTAATTTTTAAATTTTTTTCATATATATTAAAGCAAGAAACAAATAAAAATAAAGTCAAGTGACAAAAGAAAAATCCTATGGTACATGCATCCCTAACCTCAAAAATAAATAAAAGGGTAGTTCCTCCACCCCACACTTAAACTAAGCACTGTCCTCAGTGCTAAAAATAAGAAAGCGCAAGGTAAAGAAAACTTCCCTGAAGATTCTAGTCCTTGGTGCTAGCATCCTCCAAGCTTCATGAGGTACTCAGACTTCCCTCATCAGGTCATCAACATTAGGCAAGGGTGAGGACACCCCACACTTAGCCTCGACATTACATAAACCTGCAATCCAAGGAAAAACAACAACTACGTGACACTATAAATAAAATAATACAAGTACAAACTCGGGTTGCCTCCCGAGAAGCGCCTTAGTTAACGTCGTGGCACGACGACACTTTTAGCTCACTTCCAGTATTTATGTCTTCTCTTCTTACGCCGAACTTTTGCTTTCTTCCATTCTTTTAGATAACCCCTCTTCAACTTCACATGTGGTTTACTTCCATCTTCTTGTTTGACACATTCAATCATAGAGCACTCTTCCACCTTAGCTATGTGCTCCTTCTCATTATAAACCTTGAAAGTAACCTTTTCTCCATGCGCTCTAACAGTCATCTCACCCAGCTCCATGTCAATAATTGCCTTCGAGGTGACTAAGAATGGCCTCCCCAAAATGATTGGAGCTTCTCGGTCCTCTTCATAATCTAGGACTACAAAATCAGCAGAGAATGTAAATTTACCAACTTTTATCAACACATCCTCCAACTTACCCTCAGGGTGAGTGAGTGATCCATCCGCCATCTTGAGAGTAACTGAAGAGGGCTTGATTTCTCCTAGCCCTAACCTTTTGCAAACAGACAGAGGCATGAGATTTATGCTTGCACCCAAATCACACAAGGCACCAGTGATACTATGCCCTTCAATGGTACAAGGAATAGTAAACTTCCCAGGATCTTGAAGTTTTGGAGGTAGCTTGCTCAAGATTGTGCTACACTCCTCAACTAACTCAACTGAATCTATCTCTTGAGGCTTTTTCTTCTTAACTAAAATCTCTTTTAAAAACTTCACAAAGGATGGCATCAATTCAAACACATCAGTCAAAGGAATATTAACATGAAGTTCTTTCAGCATACTCACAAATTTTTGATACTGAGCCAAATCCTTCGGTGGTATAAGCCTCTGCGGGAATGGTGGAGGTGGCCTAGGTGCCTCCTTTCTCTCTTCTCTCTTCTTCATCTTCTCCACTTTTTCAATTTTTTCTATTTCAGCTCTCTCCTCAGACTTGGCCATCAGTTCTCCACCATCAATTAAAGTCACTGCAAGACATTGTTCAGGCTCTTTTTTAACAGTACCTATTTCTCCCACCAACTGCCCCAACTGGTGCTCCAAGTTCTTGTGAGCACTGGCAAGATCTTGTATGGCCTGTGCATGGGCTGCAGTGTCAGCTATCATTCTCTGCTGGCCTGCCATTATTTGCTTTAGCATATCTTCAACTGAACTGCTAGCCTGCTGTGGTGGAGCTGGAAGTGGGTGGTAATTATTCGGGGCTCTCGTATTGCTTTGATAATACCCATTACCAAACTGGTTTTGACTCTGCAGCCTGTTTGGATTACCCACGTAATAAACTGACTCTGGATTAGAAGAGCAAACCTCTGTAGCATGGTCTTGACCACAAACCTCACAAAAGCTCTGGAGTTGTTGCACTGGAGCCACTGGTTGCTGAGTCTTTTGCAGAACTAACTTACTAATTTGATTGGAAATAGCATCCATCCTAGCCCGTAGCTCTGAAACTGCATCTAACTGAAGTACCCCTGCAGCTTTCTGCATAATAGCTCTACCATCTCCTTGCCAATCAGGATTGCTCTGCGAAAATTTATCTAGCAAATCATAGATCTGGTCAAAATTTAAGGCCAGTACTTGGCCTCCAGCAGCAGCATCTACCACGATCTTAGTATGTGCAGTCAACCCCTCCACAAAAGTATGTGCAAGAACCTCATTAGATTGGTTATGGTGTGGACAATCTCTCAGTAAAGCTTTAAACCGCTCCCAGGCTGAATATAAAGATTCTCCTTCTAACTGTCTGAAGGACATAATTTCACTCCTCACCCGGGCTGTCTTGGCAGATGGATAAAACTTAGCCAAGAACTTCTTAGCCAAATCATTCCAAGTGGTGATAGACCCAGACTTTTCAGCCTTTAACCACCTCTTTGCTGCCCCAATCAGTGAAAACGGGAATAAAGTCAAGCGAACATAATCAATAGGAACTCCCGTTGGTGTATAAGTATCACTGATCTCCAAGAAATTCTGGATATGTTGTTGCGGATCTTCATGAAGTAATCCACCAAATTGTCCCGTCGTATGTAACAGTTGTATCATACCGGACTTAATCTCAAAGTTTCCAGTAATTCTAGGCTTAACTATGCTCGAGGCTACTCCCTCCAGGCTGGGGAGAGCAACATCTCGCACAGCTAAAGCTTGGTCTTCTGCCATTCCTGTAGGTAAAGATCGAGCAGGACCTAATACCTGAAACAGCACAAAACTCAAAACAAAAATTAAACCTGAATAGTAAGTAATAAACTGTTCAAAAAGAAATCAGTCAATAATTAGTCCCCGGCAACGGCGCCAAAAACTTGTTGCTCCCAAACGCACACGCAAGTATACGTGGTCGCCAAGTAATAAAGTGATAAGATGAGTATCGTTCCCACGAGGACTATGCAGACTGAATTTTAGCAAACAATTTATATAAACTATTCAGGGATCTTTTCCAATAGTGATGAGTTTATTAACTAAAGAACAGTAATTAAATGGTAGAGTGAATTCAAACAATGGAGCAAGACTTGGTTGTTATCAGTAATAAGGAGACGATCCAGGGTCAGAGTTACAAACAATCCAGTTGAGTTTTCCAATTGATTCCACTTCTTAAATCCCGGGTTACTAACTAACAGATTAAATGTACCCGTGAAAACCTTTCAGTTCTTCACGGTCTATGCAGGCTACTCCAATCCCTATATGTCTATGGGTTGAATCACGTGCACGCATTAACGAATTCTGTAATTAGTTAAACTAGGCGAGCAAGTATATGTCTATCCTACTCACAAATTGGTTCCCCGATGCCCGGGTTCACAAACTAGTCCTATTCTTTCTTATTACGTAATTAAATCCCCTCTTTCGAGTTCAATCTAAAAACCATAGATAATGCGTAATAATCGGGCCCTGACAATTACACAAGTGAAATCAAGAAAGAATAAGTAACCCGTCATGGGATTCAATTAATGGGAATCAATCTTCAAACATCAACCTTCATGTAATACTCTAACCCTAGAACGATAGATTTAGCTACGCATACTCATAATAACAACACAAGGAATTGATGTAATAATGAAATAATGATGTAATAGATTAATGGAAGGAAGAAAAACCCTTGTCTTGATGTTATGAGCTCTCAAATTTGCTCCAAAATCTGAACTCCTTCCAAAAACTAAGTAATAAACTATTTATAATGTTTCCATACCCTTGGTAATAAGTTAGACCCAAAACTAGGAGGAATAGGGAGTAAAATCGCGCACAAGGGGCGCTATAGCGGGCGCCCCGCGCCCCGAAAAGCGTGAGCATGGACAGAAGACGCCACCAGTCCTCGTGCTTTTGGCCCGCGGCGCGCCCTCAACCGCGCCAGCCTCCTCACGCCATGGGCTGCGCGGCGCGGAGGCTGCAGCGCAAGGCAAAACTTGCTCTTTTCCGCTCCAAAACTCGGCTCGTGTCGTGCCTATGTGTGCTCAATCCAATCCTCAATCAAAATCCAATCTTTTCTTGCTCAATCATGCTCTTAAAAGCTCCAATTACACTGCATAACAACCTACACACACACGACATAAAATCAGTGTAAAACCACATTCATAAACTATAAAACGAGCGAATAAGGTACTAAAACGTAAGGAAATATTAAGGAAATATAGGCATAAAATGCCAAACATCAATTGCCATCACATGATCTTTGTCATTCTTCTTAGGATTCACCGCCATATCACTAGGTAGTGCTCCTTAGGATCTTTAATTCACTTGGTGAGATAGGCTACACATTTGAGATTCAAGAGCCTTGATGGAAGTATTGTGAGATGTGACCGTTTGCTTGATATCTTTTATGTCACCGGAGTAACTTTCTTGATTCTTTATCACCTCTCCCATCATTTCTTCCAACTTAGATGGACCTTTTCCTTCATTCTCACCTTGCTTGAATGGGGCTATTGGAACATAGCCTTGAGAGGTACTAACTGCTCTCCCATCTTGATTGTTGTTCCAATTTTGTCTTCCTCAATCTTGCCTCCATTGGCCTTGTTGATATTGACCTTGTTAATATGGCTTTTGATAATTACCTTGATAGTTAGACACATAATTGGCTTCTTCTTCACCATGAATATTGAAACATTGTTCTGGAAAGTATTCTTCTTGCCCTTTTTGAAGAAGGGTAAGAGGTGGAGATCCAGGGTTCGCATAGCCAATAGGGGCTACTTGATGACCGGGATTTGTAGCTTGATGATTTTCCACCTTGTTCACTTTCTTCTCCTTGTCTTCCTTGGAACCTCTAAGAAGCTCAATGTTGGTAAGAATTCGAGCCGTTTGCTCGTCTTGATCTTCAAATCTCTTCATCATCATGGGATTCATTCCTCCATCTCCACTTGGGTTTTGGGCTTTAGATTGCCAATCTTGAGATTGTTTGGTAACCTTGTTGAGAATATATTTGACTTCTTAATATGTCTTGTCCATGATAGCACCTCCACACAAATTGTTTACGGCCGATTGGTTGATCTTGTTGAAACCTTGGTAGAAACATTGTAGGAGCATGTCTTCTCCAAAACCATTAGTTGGGCAATGTAGTAGAACTTCTTGAAAAGCTTCACAAGCTTCACACTATGAATCGGTTGGGTCTTGTTTGAACATATAGACTTTATCCCTCATTGAAGCTTGCTTACCTTTTGGTAAGAATTTTGCTAAAAATTGCTTCACAAGTTCCTCCCAAGTGTAAATTGAATTCTTTGGCAACTTGTTCAACCATGCCTTGGCCTTCTCGGATAGAGAATAGTGAAAGACCCTTAGGCGTAAAGATTCCTCTGTCCAATGGGCCGACCTGTAGAGATGGCATGTTTGGATGAAATTTCTCAAATGTTCATTTGGATCATCATGCTTGCCTCCACTAAAGTATCCATTTTTATCAAGCCCGTGAAAGATCACTTGCGGAATGTTGAAAATAACATTATCACGAATGTGTGGTGGAACAATTGCACCAGAAAAACTATCCATATTTACTTCTTCATCGGACTCTTCCACATCTTGCACCACTGGATTTGCATTTTGGGCACCCATTTCATTCCTTTGGTTCCGTTTGACATTGTGAACATTCACTCGATTGGCTCATTAATTAGCTTGATTAACACGAACACCACGGTTTGCACCTCGGCCTCCTCGGTTAGCATTGTTGCCTTGATGTTGTGCATTGCCCGCAACACCATCATTGTTGTCAACATTCACTCTCGCATTGGCTTGATTGTTGCCAATGGGGTTTCCATCAATTGGGGTACCATCTTCCACTTGCGGTTGGTCATTCTCTTCAAATACATCATGAATTCCATAACTCTCCTCACTAAGAGAACTGTCACCATAATCTTCCTCGGTTTCTCCATCATAATCATTTGGAGCCATTGGGGCATTTGGAAATAGAATTCCCCCATTTGCTCGATTGTAGAGGGGGTTCCACATAGCTCGATCCAAATTTCTTTTCATTGCTAGTAGTCACCTACACACGCTAAACAAAAAACAAGAGGTAAAATAGTAGGAATAACCTACAAGACAAGAACACGAAATATTCAATCTAATAGATGTACCGTTGCTCCCCGGCAACGGCGCCAAAATTTGATCCACGCTCAATCTACTCACCACGAAGGGTGTGGGGCGGTCGTCAAAGATAATAGTACCCAACAAGGAGTCGGGGTCGATTTCCACATAGAGCTAGCAAAGAAATCTATTAAACTTAGAATGAATAAAGTCGGGTTCTACGAATTGTTAGTGTATTCCTAATTAAATATGGTAAAAATGTTTAAACTAAAATTATAACTAATCAATAAGCATAAAACAAGTAAATACTAACAATTTGTGTAAATGATGAGAATGAGTTAGGGGTTTACTCATTCCTACAAGATTCTCATTACCAAATACTTGTATTAATCTCACAAATCATATGAGTAACGTCAATGGTCGGACCTCTAATGTGTTCCTCAAAACCCGTTAGGGATAGGGAGGATTTACCTCATCAAGCCCATTAGGGTCAATAATGGGGTGCTAGAAACCCTAGTCCTAAAACCCGAGGGGGTTGACCTTTTTAGGTCTTCCCTTTTACATGGGGTAGGTCGTAGCCAATGCACCCAAATTCTCGCTAGTTTCCATTAACCTACACCTCCAACCCCGTTAGGCTGATGAAAGCAAAGTAGGGTTAGGTTCAAGTATGGTCGTGCCTTAAACCCTAGTCAAGAAAAGCACGATAGAGAACTAGATTTACCTTAACCAATAGATTTTATAAGATTAAGTACAAGGTTTAAGCTAAAGTAATCAAATCTTCCTGAATAAACCTCTAGTATAAGTTTAGCTACTCATATTAGGGTCTAACACACACATAGTAGAAGATGAAATGGCGAGAATCATATAAGAATATATTAAGAAATAGAATTCTTACAAAAATATTCAAGTTAGAACCCTTCCTTTGCCTCCAAGAATATTCAAAAGTATGTTAAAGTATATTCTAAGCTGAAAAAGGGGTCTTGTTTCTAGGAGGCATAACATTTATAGGCATGGGTTTAAAAGCTATGCTAGTATTTACAAAATTGCTATTTTGCCCTGTTTTTCGTCAAACCGCCGGTTACTCGCCGAGCCGTAGAATTAGTTGCACGGCCGCCGAATTCGATTCTAACTCCTCTAATTTGTTGTTCTACGATGCAGGTTCGGCGGGCAACAGGATCTTCGGCGAACAGTTCCCACACTCGCAAACTTTCTCTGAGCTCACTAATATAGTCGGCAGAGCTAGGGCCGTTCATTTTTCAGTTTAAACCGATAAAAAGTAAATGGTTTATAAATATTGAGTTATCGGATTATCGGTTATTTAACAATTTGCAAAAAAAATTTTATTGGGTTATCGGTTCGGTTGTCGGTTTTGTACATTTTCTTATTGGTTAAACCGATAACCCAATAAGGTTTTGAAATTTACTATATTGCGTTTATGTGCATAAAAGTAGTATACTTAATTACTATTAGTAGGAACTTGAAAACCTCAAACTCTAGTCTTCTTTTACTTGTGTTACTTTCAAGTCTCCCCATCCATTTCAACCACCGATTTACTATTTCACTCCTTGCCTCCTCCATTAGTTTATAGAATAATGAAGTATATTTGAATCTATTGTTGGTTGCTTTTTTGAATATGGCGAATGCTAGAAGAGGCATTTGAATTCGCTTTGAAAATAAAGCCGATTTCGTATTGGATGCAATCGTTTAATAGGTTTTTTTTTTACACTTGTTAGGCCAAAGTTTCTTAATGGTTAAACCGATAAGAACCTAAAACCGATAATCCAAAAACCGATACCCGATAGCTTATTGGTTCGGTTATTGGTTTAGCACTTTTAAAAATCGAAAACCGATAGTCCGAACCGATAATGTGCAAAACCTAACCGAACCGACCGATAAACACCCCTAGGCGGAGCCGCACACGCTTCTGCGGGATCGCATAGCTTCTTCAGCATTGTCTCGGCAGTCCGCCTTTTAGCTTCATAGGATCCTGATTAGCCCTTGAACTCTCTCCTTCTTTAGCAAGCAATTCGGCGGGTAGCCGATCAAGCTGCGGCTTGTTTTCCTTGTTCTTCAAAATGTAGCCAAAGTTTGCTTGTTTTTGTTCTTTTCTTCATCCCTTTTGGCTTTGTACATTGATGTTCTTTGTAAACCTGAAGCATAGAAATAAATATAAGATTTACTCAAATAATAAATCATTTAGGACGTAAAATCTAGTCTAAAAGAGTTGTAAATACACGCAAAATGCTAATGCATCATTATGCAAGTAATAAGTGACTACGCAGGAAAACACATCAAAAGGTCGTTAGAGGGTCTAAACACCACATTAGGGTGGCTACAGGGCGAAAACATCATAGTTCTCCCCCTTTTAACCCGGGGACAATTCTGAGAAAACATTGTTTTTGCTTTAGGGACTATAAATAGATATAATTTATCATAATTTTCATATCATCGATTCAAGCTGGGAAATAAGTACCCATCATCACACCTATGGTTTTGAATATTGGGAGCAAATGAGCATTTCGTTACTCCTCCTCATTTTAATTCCTTAAATTGTTTTGTTGTATTTTGGTGTAGTTGATTTTATTTATGAACATGATTATATGAATATTTCCTTAAGGAATATAAGTACAACGGAAGCAATTGCAGGATCATGAACTCACATGTAATCTAGACAACTACCATGCAATTTAGTACTACATAAGTAAAACAAAATACCTTTTGAAGCGTGGCCACAACCATGCAGGAGACGAGCCTTCAAGCACAAGCAAGATCATCCACGTGATTGTCCTCGAGGTCTATGATTTTCTGTTGTGTGCCCGAACAATACCTAGATTAATAATATTTGGGTGGAACAAATATTCTAGAGAAAGAAAATCAATAGTTATTCTTGTGTTTTTCCTTTTGGCCAAGAATCTCCTTTATATAGTTTGAGGGTTAAAATCCTTTTTTAAAACTGTCTAGGATTCTTTTCCACCAAGAAACATCTCTCCTGGTCCTAATTGGATTCGGTCACAACAGGGACTACAGTATCAATTAAAAGGGCTTTCAATTATGGAGAATTAACCTTTCCATAATAAATTAAAAATTATTTCCACTAGATTCATAATTGCACTCCTTACTTGAATTTCGAGTTCTTCCATCAAATTTAGTTTAACTCCTCACGTTAAGATTACAGACACTCGCCAATATTATTAAATTACTCATAATTTAATATATTGACTAAACGAATATCCTTTAGACTTCCACTTAACTTATTTCATGTGCAGAATACAAGATCCACTAGCCAGATTTATACACATAAAAACTTATAATTTTTCATAAAGCGGTATCATCAATCTATATACCGAGACGTGGATTCTATCAACTAGCTATCACTTTTTCAATGCATATTATCATTATCCAACTTATCTGGAATTATTTGACCCAAATATCCTGGACCTCACCTATTGATAAATCAAGACTATGAATAGTATTCACCACTAATAATAGCTATATCAAGATTAAGAGTATAAGTACATTTGATGAGCTAGAGAGTTTGTTTTATATAGTGAGTATAAAAATACTTATCTCTACTTGGTCTGTTCAATGCACACAAAGCGCACTAGAACAAAAAGTTCGAACTATATCATTCCCATAATCAAGATAAATTATATATTATCTTTTACTACAATCATACTGATGGCTTTGTCCGATTTCCATTTTAGATTGTTAATATTACTTTATTATTTATAAGAACCGATGATTTAATCTTCCATGTATAAGCTTGGCTCTATACACTAAATCAACTACTATATAAATAATAGGACACACATGAAAAAATTGATCTAGACTTTTAACCATGTATCTAGAACGTTCACATGCATTCCTTTTACAAGAATACCAGAGGATCTAGCTAAGTTATTTTCTGATGCAATCTTTGTCCAATAGTATTTTTCCATAACTAACCGGTCGATCTTAACCTCTGCAGGTATCCAGTCATGAAACTCTCTCAAGAGTGCACACCAACCATTTTCATTCTTTTCTCCAACTATGACAAAGTACTACTACTAAGTCACACTACCATGTTCTTGTGGTGAAACCATATAACAATTAGAATCTTAAGTCTCAATATTCTTTTATTACCTTTCAGTATCAGAACATAAACAACTTCATCTTGTAGTATAAATTAACGGTTTATCAAAAAATCACTCCCACTACTTTGGAGTAATGGATTTCAAAGCATCTTTTGTCTATTGAAATTTCTCTCACTGTTTAATTGCAATGAAACGCCAGTTCTGACATGTGGATTAGATTTTTTAAACTTTTAGATTTTCAGGTGATTCACTTATTATTTCTTGGTCTAGTTCGAGTAAATAAAATTTACTTCTAGGAACATTATTTATTAAATAGTCATATTCTAGAAATCTGGTATTTATGCTAACAAATATCTTCTTTTCATTGTGACAAGAAAATAAACTTCATTCATCTCCTTTGGATAGCCATACACGTATACACATTCATCACTGATTCCAACTAATCAGTTTTTCCTTTAAAAAGGTATTAACATAGGAGGACTACATTTAGAATGTAATTTAAGGTATCTAAGGCATATTCTTAATATGAAAAAGAATAACAAATTTAAACAACTTCACATTGATCTAAACATCTCCATAAGATTCTTAATTCTTCTTTATGCTACACCAGTTTATTATATCGTCCCAGGTGTAGATAATTTTGACATAATTCTGTATTCTAATAAGTAATTAATAAACTATGCAGAGAGCCGAGAGGTATCACCATCACGATAAGATTGCAGTGACTTAATATATTTTTTATGATACTTTTTCTTTACAGTCTTAAACTCCTTCAATTTCTCAAAGCATTAAGACTTGTAGTGCATCAAATAAATATATTTGCTTTTTTATTTTTACTTTTCCTTTGAGTAATCATTTATGAATGTCACAAAATACTCAAAACCACCTCTTGCTTTGTAGGTTTATTAGACCACACTAATCAGAATGAATTACTTCTTACTTATCACTGGCTCTATTTCTTTTTTAAGGAGAAATTTCTCTTAGTCATATTTCTTTTTAAGCAGAATTCACAGGGTTGGTAGTACCTCCACTTTCAATTAACCTAAAAGATCCATCCTTAACCAACCACAATATCATATTTAAATAAATATGGCCTTGATAAGTTGTAATAGGTTTCTCTCTCATAGTCCTCGGCACACGTTAGCTAAACGTACGCCGAATCGTGAAATCCATGAGAGAACCTAAGAAACGAGGACGCCCGCGAAAGCTACAGCTTACGATGATTGGAAGTTCTGTTAGTTCAAGAATTACAACATCAGTAACACAAAAAAATCCACCTGAGATGAAAACCCCAAATCCAAATAGTATAGGAAAGTCCAGTGAGAGTGTAGCAATATCACCAGGGATAGTGATGACACAGAAAAATCCGAGCAGATCTGAGTCAGGGAAACAACCCCAGCTGAACCCTGTGACTGAATCAAAGCAGAAACAACTTAGTCACGTAAATGCTCAAGATCGAAATAAGCAGCTAAGACCTAACAATGAACAATGAGAGGAGGGCGGACAAATGATGAATTTCCCCTGCTAGAATCTAAATCGAAAGCTAGTGGAACTCCACCAGAGGAGAAACCAGTGTTCAATCAAGACCAAAACCCAGTAGCAGCATGGGCCAACCTATTTTTAAGTAATATAAAGGCTAGTAATGGAATGGCTTTATCATATGTTCCTTCTACTGTTGTCAATGGTATAGTAGTGGTCCAATTGGGGAAAACTAAAATTAAGAATGAGGTAGAAAAAAGGAAATGTGTTGTAATTGTTCATGCGATAGGGGAAACCTCTGGATATAGCATAATGAAAAGATACGTAGACTTAAGTTGGACCTCTGTTGTTGCACTAGATATCTACCTACATGAGGGGGGATACTATATAGTGAAATTTAAATCCCTAGATGATATGAGTGAGATCCTATACTCAGGATTATACAGTATTAACAACAGACCAATTATAATGAAACAGTTGTCTCCAGACTATGATTTTGGTTCTGAATTTTTAACTGAAGTACCACTGTGGGTTACATTCCCTAAGCTCCCCATGAGCTGTTGGAGCTGTGATTCTTTTAGCAGAATAGCTAGTGCAATAGGGGTGCCTTTATATGTTGATGAGTGCACATCAAAACAAACAAGAATTTCATATGCCAGAATATTGATTGAGGTGAATGTTACTAAACCATTTCCTAGAGAAATATGAAAGAAAGACCCCTATGGCAGGGAATTCAATCAAGCAGTGATCTATGACTGGGCTCCAGAGCACTGTGATAAATGCATGACAATAGGGCATGACTGTATTAAGATGGATGAAATGAGGCAGCATGAGGGCGGCTAGAGAAGGAACATGCAAAGACAGACCTACACAAGCACCTCAGAAGAAAATGGTGCATAAATGGCAAACAAAAGCAACAACAATTTCAAAAGAACCCCCATAACCTATCCAAGACAGACAGTGCACTGGGACAAACTCAAAGAAGGAGACCAAACAACAACAAGAGGTGCAGACAGTACCCTAGCAAGCAAAGCCTGTACAATCTCATGGTCAATAAGATAGTAAGCTTAAGGAGGGGAACACAACTCCAACAGGAACACCGGGGAAACAAATGAATTATCTTGCAGCAGCTACAATCAAAACTTCAAATGGCTTCCAAGCATTGCAAGATGGAGAAATGATATAAGAAGTCACAAAACCACCTGATAAAGGTGGTTCCCACACAAAAACCCAATGACCTGTCTCACATAGAATGTAAGGGGCATTAATAAGAGGTATAAGCAAAAAGAATTACAGCAATACCTCAAAGAGAAACAAATAAAAATAATGGGAGCAATGGAAACAAGGTCAAGAAACATTAAGCTGAGAAAATAGCCAAAAAAATTGCACCTGGATGGAGAATTGAAAGTAATTATGAGCATGCAGCAAATGGTATAATCTGGTTCCTTTGGGATGACAGATTTTATGATATCAAAGCAATGTAAAACTACCCAAATTATACAATACCAAGTCCTACGTCAGACTATGCAATGCTGCATAACAGTGATTTATGGATATAATAAAGTGGAATAGAGGAAAATCCTATGGTTTCAACTAGAGGCTATTGCACCCTCAGCTACAATTTCGTGGATAATGTGGGGAGACTTATAGTGCTTATGTGTAGGATAGGCCTTACGGTAACCCAGTAATACATGTAGAAATCAAAGATTATGAAGAATGTGTGGAAAATTTGAACCTAAGTGAGCTGGCATTGGAAGGAGACTACTATACCTGGTCGAACAGGCAAAGGGGAGATGCAAGGGTAATCACAAGAATTGAAAGAGCACTAGGAAATGAAGAATGGAAGACCACAATAGGGCATTCTAACCATAAAATATCAACTGCCTCATATTTCTGATCATGCTCCTATGATGCTCAAAATATTATCAAGACACCCGAATGCAAGAGCCTCATTTAAGTTCTTCAATGTTTGGGCTGAGCACACTGTTTTCCTAAGTATTGTGGAACAAGGAAGAGCTAGTAATTCTGACAACTGGATAATGACAAGAGTATGAAAGAAGCTGAAGAACATGAGACATGTATTCAAAAAACTGAATGCTGAGGAATTTAAGGGCATCAATGAAAAGATAAATACAACAAGAACTGGGCTAGAATACTTGCAGGACCAAGTTCAAACACAATACACTGATGATGTTGTAGAGCTGGAACAAGCAGCTAGAGAAAACCTGGAAAGATGGTCATTAATTGAAGAGAGCATTCTACAACAGAAATCTAGAGCTAGTTGGATCAGACTTGGGGACTCTAATAATAAGTATTTCACAACAGACATTCAAGAAAGGAAGCAAATGAAGAGTATACTTGAGCTCACATCTTTGGATAGAAGACTCCTAGTTAACCTTACGGAGATCAAACAAGAGATAGTTCAATTCTACAAAGGCCTAATGGGGTCTGCAGCAACTATCCTGCCAGCTGTAGATAAAACAATTATAAAAAAGGGGCCAAGACAGAATCATCAACAACAGCTAGAGCTATGCATAGAAGTGGAAATATGGAATGGTTTAAAGGCTATTGGGGATGAGAAAGCCCAGGAGTCGATGGGTACAATGCTTCATTTTTCAAAAAGGCATGGCCTGTGATCAAAGAAGAGCTATGTGACATTATGAAAGCATATTTTGTTACTGGGAACTTATACAGGGCAATCAACTGCACTACAGTGACATTGGTTCCCAAAACTGCAGCTTGATCATAGGTTGCAAGGAGTTATGCCTACCATAATAAGCGAGACACAATCAGGGTTCTTTCCCGGTAGAAAAATAGCTGATAACGTAATACTATCACATGAGCTAGTGAGAGCATACACCAGGAAGCATCTATCTCCTAGAGCAATAATCAAAGTGGACCTGCAAAAGGCTTATGACTCAGTGAAGTGGCCTTACCTTGAACAAGTAATGGAAGAGCTGGGATTTCCTAAACAATTCATGATATGGCTGTTGGGGTGTGTTAGAACAGCCAGCTACTCTATAATCATTAATGGAGAACACTCTAAACCTTTTGATACAGCTAGAGGGCTTAGGCAGAAAGATCCACTCTCCCTTTTCCTCTTTGCTATAGCCATGGAATACCTGAGCAGAAGCCTCAATGTACTAAACGAAGAGAAACACTTTAAACATTACCCCAAGTGTGCTAAGCTGGGAATCACACCTATGCTTTACAAATGACTTACTGATGTTCTCAAGAGGAGATTTCACTTTAGTACAACTCAAAAAGCTTTTCAAAGATAATCTAATGCCTCTGGCTTGAAAGCTAATTTGTCCAAGAGCTCAATATATTTTGGTGGAACTCCCATTCCGGAAAGGCAAAGGATTTTGAACTACATGGGCTATGTGCAGGGTGAGCTACCTTTATGATACTTGGGGGTCCCTCTGGACATCAAAAAGCTAAAAAATGCATAATGGCAGCCACTACTTGACAAGATTATGGCCAAGATATCCTCATGGACTGCTAAAAAACTGTCTAATGTGGGAAGAATTCAATTTGTAGAAACAAGTATATTTGGGATGCAAGCCGATTGGGCACAGCTATTTGTTTTGTCTGCAAAATTTATGAAGCTAGTTGAGGCCTATTGCAGATCATATATATGGTCGGGGCTAATGGAAAAACAAAAAAGGCTTTAGTATCATGGGAGCATATGTGTAAGCCTATGTCAGCAGGGGGCTATAGCCTCATTAATCTGAAACTGTGGAACAAGGCAGCAGTAGCTAAAACATGTTGGGATCTAGCAAAGAAACCTAAAAAGTTGTGGATAAGATAGGTCTACACATATTATATCAAGAACTGGGAAATTGAACAGGTTTCTGTGAATTAGCAAATGAACTGGATGGTTAAGAAAGTGATCAGTGCAAAGGATTATCTATACCTAGCTCAATGGGCAGCACAGGGGAAGAGGAGAATGATCAGCAGAATATACAAAGAGCTCCCCACTAGCAAAGTTCTATGGAAGCAACTAATGTACAACAACCAGGAAAGGTCTAAGACCAGATTTACCTTATGGGTTCTAATGCATAGAAGATTACTCACAGCAAATAGATTAAACAAAGAGGGGATGAATGTTGATGATAGATGTGTACTATGTCCAAGAAACTAGGAGACAAAGGAACGCATGTTCTATGAATGACCATATATTAACAGGGTGTGGACTAACCTCCTACAGTGGTCCAACAGTAGCTGCTGACAATCAACCAACTGGAACCATCACCAACAAGAGCTGCTTAAGATGACTAAAGGAAGAACCCTATAAGCCCAGCTGAGGAAGATGATGTACACTGAATTTGTCCATAGACTGTGGAGGGAGAGAAATAATAAGATATTTGAGCATAAAGAGAGAGACTAGATGACACCACTACAAGAAAAGAGACCAATAACTATCACTTTTTAACGAAGGGGTCTAAATCGGGTTGTTATATGGGTATTGCTAGTGTCCAATCATTTGCAAAAATATGACACGGGAAGCTTTGGTTTGCCAAAATGCCCTCACTAATAGATGTTTAGGAAAAATGCCCTCATTAGTTTAATGAAACTTTTTTCGGACCAAAATACCCCCTACAAATCAATAAAAAGACGCGCCTAGTCCCTCCCCTTCCTTTTCACCAGTCACGTGATCACAGAAATCATAAACACCCATTCCATTTACAGATTGCTCCGTTCAAGCAAAGATCTGCTGCAATTAGCACATGTTGCAGACTGTTGCTTATTGCCAAGACTTTAAACCTTGTTGCAAAGGTAAAATTCTCTGCACTTCTTAGCTTATTAACAATAGTTTAAGCTCTGGTGCAATGTGAGGCTTATAGAAAGTTCTTGTCTATTACCAAGACTTTCAACCCTATTGCAATTAGGGGCTATAGCTAAAACTTGCAGCTCAGATGCAATAAGATCCTTGTAGATACTTCTTTCCTACCTGTTGCAATGGGGTACTTGCAGAAAAACTCTCTGCAAGTCTTGGCTATGCAGCTCTGGTGCAATATAGCACAAATGAGAGACTTATTGGCTATTATCAAGACTTTCAGACCTATTGATATGGGGGACTTGCAGACAAAGTCTTTGCAAGTCTTGGCTATTGCCAAGAGTTGCAACTCTGGTGCAATAAGCACCTAGTAGAGACTTATTGGCTATTTCCAAGACTTTACTATTGCTATGGGGGGCTTGCACACAAAGTCTCTAAAAGTATTGGCAATAGCCAAGACTTTCAGTTCTGTTGCAAAGGGAACACATACACTGAAAATAACTAAACATATTGGCAATAGCCAAGACTTTAAACTATATTGCAATAACCAATTTAGAAAAAGTCTATGCAACTCTTGGCAATAGCCAAGACTTTACGCTCTGCTGAAAATGGGACCTTACACTGAAAAATCTCTACAGTCTTGGCTATTGCCAATACTTTAAACTCTACTGTGATAACCAATTTAAAAAAAGTCTATACAACTCTTGGCAATAGCCAAAACTTTACGCTATATGAATTTTGAAGCTTCAATTCACCGGAATCAAGCAAACACAACCAAAAGAATCTACAAAAACCTCAAACATAAATCAAAATAGAAATAACTGAAAAATAAATATATAAACAGCCACAATAAGTATACAAATAAAATTGTAGGGGAAAAAATTTGCAGATAAATGATTAGGCTTAGTAAAAATAACAATTTAAATAAAAATTAATATAACAAACACACGAAAATGAGAGAAAACGAACATTAAATCTGCAGTACAAAATGAAGAAACAAGGAAAGAAAGATCAGGAACGTCGAAAGAGACAGAGAAACCCTTTGAGCGTGAATTATGTTAGGCGGGGGCAAAATAGTACTTTCACAGGGGATATGATATGGAGGACATTTACTTAAAATATTTTTAAGTTGGGGCAATTAGGTAAGACCAGCTCTTATTGAGGGAACTGGGTGAATTTTTTTGATTTTTTCTCGGTTGTTAAAGTCAATTTTTTGCGTAAAACGTTTATAATTCCCGACATAAAGTTAAATTTATTTGACAAAAAAAAAAGCGCCAGCGATTCCCTCATTTTGGAATAACTCCTCATCGACTCATCTTATGCCTCCTCCGACCCGCTCCCTTCCCTGCCCCCAAAACAGTTTTTTCCCAATTTCTAAAAGCTAATTTTCTATCTTTCTCTTTCATCTAAATTCTAAAACTAGGCTCTACAATCCTAACCCCACCATTGACAAATGACTCAATACTGACTGCATTTCAACTCCAGCACATAACCTTCGCCCCCAGCCACCCATACTCTAGGGTTTCATTGGCATCATCATTGTAAGCCCAAATTCCTTATCTTTTGATTCATTCTCTTATGTAAAATATGATTTTTACATCAAATAGAGTTGTTCTACAAATATTAGCAAATATTTTGATTTATGTGATTCGGTCCTTTTATTTGATAAATGTTTAAGTTATTTGTTGAAGAGAAAAAAACTGGAACTGAATTTAGATTATGATACGAGTGTTATAATTTTCTAGTTCTTTTCTCATTAGTTTCAAGATAAGAGTGTTGGATTAAAATATTTTTTTATACTAGTTTATTTACTTTGTTTATCCTAAGATATTATTAAATAGTTTTAGAGGTTACAAATCAACCTTAGATGAACTTAAGGTGGGATTTAGCCTGACTTGCTTTAGTCCTTGTTATCTTATTTGACAGCAAAATAGTTTTGTGTTTATTTAGGAATGCAATGTTTTAGCTATAGTACTTTAACTTCTTTAATTCTCCCAAAATCTGTATGTTATTTCTAATTTTCTTTTTTTTTTTTTCATTTTGTGATTCATTGAGAAGTGAAAACTTCAAAGAGTAGCTAAGTTGTTTTTCCTTGACATGAAGTGGTTAGCATAGAATGGTTGTTCTCAAAGAGAAAGGGTGGGGATATGTCTTATGGAACTCTTTAGATCAAATAATATTCGTGAAAATAATAATTGGATGTATCTTTCCTCTTAGTTGATCAAACGGGCACTCTCCGTGGAGGACTTCCTCTCTTTGTGCTTGAGTATTAAAACTATAATAGGCTCTCAAAATCTTAAGCAGGGCACCTTCTCAAGCTAGAGGTGAGACCTATAATTGGAAAAGCTTAATTACTATTGGTTAATTTTTGTTAAAAATACTAGTACTTTTTATTATTGAGCCGCACTATTTGAGATTGCAATGATATACATTAAATACTTATATACAAAATGGAGCTATTTTTTCAGTCAATGTATCTCAATTGATCCTTGATTGATAGAACTTTTCTCTCTCCTCCCCCTCCTTTCTTCCCCAACATTCAATAGCTTCAAAACCAACGGTCACCTCCATTTTTTCCGGCCAGTAAGGCCCAGGTAACGGTAACTTTCTCTCTCTTCTCCCCTTTCCTCTCGCCCCTTTCTTCTCTTTCTCTCTCTCTCTCTCTCTCTGCTCCCCGTCCCCCACCACTGCTTCCGGCTAAAATCCACTTTTTTCGGTGTGTATCAGCGGCGTGAACCAGCAACAGTGGCTCGCAACCACACCCAGCGAGCAACATCAGTGAAGCTGCTACAGTTTCTGTTTTCAACGGGGAAGCAACTGCCATCTAAGGCCAATACCAGAAGCACACTGGCACCGTTCCCGGTCATCAACTGTACGCGGCTAACAACAGTAACGCAGCAGCACTCACGTCGAGATCGGTTCAGAGCGGGAAATCCACATCCCGCATTGGGTTTGCTTTCTTGAATCTTTACACTTTTTACATCGTTCTTGGTTTTTATTTGCGTACTGTACTTGCATTTCAGCCTGGTTGCTTGGACTGTCCTCCATCTTGGCTTTCTTGAATTCTGCAATTTATTATGAATTTGTGTTTTAGAGGTAACATTACTCACATTATTGCCTAGATCCTTATAGTATTAGCTTGTCATTAGTTTGGGTATTAATATATTTGCATTATTTTACTTGTTCTATGGAGCTTCTATTGATATAGTCTAGTTTCCAGTAGTGTGGCGGTGGTTGGCGATGGTAGTTTGAGGTCGTGTCCTCGATTGGGGCCTGAGGCGGGGGGTCGGGGTGGTAAAGAATTTTCTAGGTTAAGAATTGGGTCTTGGAACATCGGATCCTTGACGGAGAAGTCTATAGATTTGGTAAAGATTCTTAAGAAAAAGAGGATTAGTATTGACTGTGTTCAGGAGACCAAATGGGTGTGAACTAAGGCGCGAGATGTAGACGGGTATAAATTGTGGTACTCTGGAATCTCGAGGGACAGGAATGGAGTAGGTATTTTAGTCAATGGGGATTTGCGTGAGCAAGTGGTGGAGGTCAGGAGGGTGAATGATAGGTTGATGGCTATCAAGTTCGTCATAGGTGGGCTCACCTTCAACATTGTTAGTGCTTATGCACCCCAAGCCGGCTTGGATGAAGAAGTCAAGAAGCACTTTTGGGAGGGTCTAGACGAGGTTGCGCGGAGCATCCCTGCCAATGAGAAGCTATTCATTTGAGGTGACTTCAATGGTCACATCGGGGCATCTTCGGGGGCCTACGTTGGAGTGCATGGTGATTTTGGTTTTGGGGATAGAAATGAAGGTGGAGTGGCTCTTCTGGACTTTTCTAAAGCTTTTGATTTGGCTATAGCTAACTCAAGTTTTCAGAAAAAAGAAGAGCACTTGGTCACCTTCTGTAGTTCGAGGGCAAAGACCCAGATTGATTTCCTTCTCCTAAGGAAGAGCGATAGGGGTGTGTGTAGAGATTGCAAGGTTATCCCGGGCGAAAACCTTGTTACCCAACATAGGCTCTTAGTGTTGGAGTTAGATATTGTAAGGCCGAAGAAGAAGAGGATTGTGTCAGAGCGTCCGCGAATTAAATGGGGGGCCTTGACTGTGGAGAAGACCCAGGAGATGGGGAAGAAGCTGGATGCTATGGGTGCCTGGGAGACTTGCAGGGACGCGAGCGGTATGTGGGCTAAGACATCAGAATGCATTAGGGGCGCTGCCAGAGAAGTGCTTGGGGTTTCTAAGGGAAACCCTTATAGGCACAAAGGGGATTGGTGGTAGAATGAAGCTGTCCAAGAGAAAGTGGGAGCCAAAAAAGCTGCATATTTGAAGTGGATTGAGAGCGGTAATGAGGAGGAAAAGATGAAGAATAGGGAAGGATATAAGACTGCAAAGAAGGAAGCAAAGTTAGCAGTTTCGACGGCTAAAACGGCTGCTTATGAGCAGCTATATAAAGGATTAGCTGAAAAGGGAGGAGACCGGAAGTTGTATAGGCTCGCGAAGGAAAGGGAGCGGCGATCGCGGGATCTGGATCAGGTGAGGTGCATTAAAGATGAGGATGGGGTAGTGCTGGTGGAAGAGGCTCGTATTAGATAGAGATGGCAGGCGTACTTCCATAAGCTCTTGAACTCTGATGGCGATAGTCATGTGGTGCTGGATGAGTTAGCCCACTCAGAGGGTCGTCGAGAATTCGGGTATTGTAGGCGTATAAATGTTGAGGAGATCAAGGGGGCAGTTCGAAAAATGCGAGGGGGAAGAGCGACTGAGCCGGATGAGATTCCAGTAGACTTTTGGAAGATCGTGGGTAGAGCAGGTCTGGAGTGGCTGACTAGGTTGTTTAATGCCATCCTTAGATCGGCGAAAATGCCTGAGGAATGGAGATGGAGTTGCATGGTTCCATTATACAAGAACAAAGGGGATGTATAGAACTGCAACAATTATAGGGGCATCAAACTACTCAGCTACACTATGAAAGTCTGGGAGAGGATGGTGGAGATGAGGATGAGGAGGGATATGCACATTTCTGAGAGCCAGTTTGTATTCATGCCTGGAAGATCGACTACGGAAGCCATTCATTTGTTGAGGAGGCTGGTCGAGCAGTATAGGGACAAGAAAAGAGACCTGCATATGGTATTCATTGACCTAGAAAAAGCGTATGACAAGGTCCCTAGGGAGGTTATGTGGAGATGCCTGGAATCTAAAAGGGTGCCAATGGCATACATCAGGGTGATTAAGGATATGTATGAAGGAGCTAAGACTCGAGTGAGGATGGTGGCAGGAGAGTCGGATTACTTCCCGGTCGAGATGAGGCTTCATCAAGGGTCAGCTCTTAGCCCATTTCTATTTGTGCTGGTGATGGATGTGTTGACTCGGAGTATCCAAGGAGAGGTGTCGTGGTTTATGTTATTCGCAGATGATATAGTGTTGGTGGAGGAGGCACGCAGAGGTGTCACTGAGAAGCTGGAGGTGTGGAGGCAGACTATAGAGTCTAAAGACTTTAGACTAAGCAGACAAAGATAGAATATATGGAATGCAAGTTTAGTGACGCTCCGGATGAGTCAGTTATGGAAGTAAAGCTTGATTCCCAAGTCATTCCTAGGAAAAAGAGCTTCAAATATCTTGGCTCAATCCTCCAAGGTACTGGGTAGATCGATGATGATGTCACACACCGTATAAGAGTAGGCTGGATGAAGTGGAGGCTTGCTTCCGGTGTACTTTGTGATAAAAGAGTGCCACTTAGGCTTAAAGGCAAATTATATAGGGTGGTCGTTAGACCAGCTATGTTGTATGGTGCAGAGTGTTGGCCAGTCAAGAACTCTCACGTCCAGAAGATGAGCGTAGCGGAAATGAGAATGCTTAGATGGATGTGTGGGCACACAAAGATGGATAAGATTAAGAATGAAGTCATTCGTGACAAGGTTGGTGTAGCCCCAGTGGCTGAGAAGATGCGAGAGGCGAGGCTACGATCGTTCGGTCACGTGAGAAGGAGAAGTATAGATGCTCCGGTCATGAGGTGTGAGAGATTAGCCGTTCTGGGTCTACGGAGAGGAAGAGGTAGACCGGAGAAGAACTGGGCCGAGGTGATTAGACAGAACATGGTCCGGACTCAGATCACCGAGGACATGACCCTAGATAGGGGGCGTGGAGGTCGAGGATTAGAGTTGAAGGTTAGGTTGTAGTCGAATATCTTTTCCCCTGATAGATGTAGTATAATACTTATATAGATAATTTTTATTTTTTGCTTCTTTGCCTTTATATCTACTGTTATTATCAGTTTATTGGATAATTTTTAGTTTTAACATCCTTTATAGCATGATATTATTGGCCTGACTGTCTGATATGTTTTTTTGCCTAGCCGAGGGTCTATCGGAAACAGCCTCTCCACCTTGGTGGGGGTAAGGTCTGCGTATATCTCACCCTCCCCAGACCCCCACTTGTAGGATACACTGGGTATGTTGTTGTTGTATGCAAAATGGAGCTACTTCCTATCTTGATCCATTAGAACATATGGTCAAAAGTCTCATCTCTCAAAGAAGTGTTCTATTTGGATGTGTTTTTGTTAATTTGAAAATCAAGTCATTCAATTAACATCTTTATTGCAGGAGGAATCAGATTTTAGTTGACTACAATGTTCAAGTGTAATGCTTCTAGATCTAGAATATATTAAGTAGTGCAGGGTGTTTGACAGTCCTTTCTTCATGTTGGGTCAAAGTTTGCACGTTCATTTAATTTGGCCGTCCATTCTCTTTTCGTTTATTTTGCACATCATCTTTGCCTCATTAGTTGGTTTACTTGCTATTTTCTCTTTAAAATAGTTCTATTTGTTTAATATCCAAGCCACCAAAAGTTGTTGCTTTCAGCAAACTTCCTATTTAGAAGGAAGGTCCTGGCGGTACAAATGTTAAAATGAATATAGTAGTGCTCCAAGTTGTAACATCCCTGCTGGAAAATTTGAAAAAGGTAAGTTCTAGTATTTATTATAGAGAAAACAACATAAATAGCCAAAATTAGCATTAGTCCTCCGGTCAAATAGCCCCCGGAAATCTTCCACAAAGGCTAGCCAAATAATACTAAAGGAGAGAGAATGCATTAAGAATTTATCCCCAAAATAAACGCTAAACTCTCGCCGAATTACTATACCATAATTAGACCAATACACTAATAAATTGTATTACTCTATTATGGCAATAATGATAACATGCAAAGTCCAAGAGATATTCTTATCAAGTTGCCTTAATATAACTCTATTATACTATGGATATAAATACACATATTTTAATCAAATATAACGACATATATGTTAAATATATAGTATATAGATAGCGTACATGTTATTTATCACTGATCACTGCTTTCAACATATTAGTCCAATATTTAAATTGCACATATATATAATATGCATAATATATGCATATCACTAGTGTCAATTGTACAGTTATTTATGCATAATGTATGAATATCTGTAGTGCCACTGCCAATCATATAATTATATAATATGCATAATGTATGAATATCAGTAGTGCTAATGGTACAATTATATAATATGCATAATGTATGCATATCGCTCATACATTATAATTTTAAAATAAATTGAATTTATCATTAATAATATATTTTCAGAATTTAGTTCAAGATATCTATAATATAATAAAAATATGCCTGAATAATATACATCAGTAGGAGAAGAAGACACACTAGTTTGTTTTCATTGATATACTTGATACATTTTCCCATAAATCAATCTTATAGTTTCTCCATACTAAATTGATCTATTTTTCCTTGATAGCTTTATAAATTTACGCAACTTGCTAAGGAAAAAAAATATTATATATAGATGTGATATTCACTAAATATAAGCTTACAAGAAATATGTGTTGGAATATAATCAAGCTCCAAAGATTATGGTTTTTACTGTGAATAAGAAAAAGGGCGAAAGAGATCATTAGAGAGAAAAATTAGGAATATGATTTATTATTTAATTATCTAATAGCTTAAATTAACTGCATTCTCTATTTCTCCTAAATTATAGGCAAGTTTACTCTCCACTATCTCACCTACTTATTAGGCTAGAAACTGATAGCCATATTTACTAAAAGTTTAGATCTCATAACTAAAGAAAAATCTGTTTATTTATTGTTTATTACACTTATAAGTGTTACATGTAATTTTTCCTTTATTATATTTAAACACCAATGGGGAGTTGAACAAGATATCTTTTATTCTGTCTCATTCATTCCATTTGTTATTTTCAATATTTTATAGTAACAGTTGAGAAATGCATAGTCAATAACGAAGGAATACAAATATGCATATATTCATATAACAACAAATCTATACTAAATAGATTGTTTAAACATAAACCGAGAACTTACTTGTTGTTCTCGTAAGCGGAAGCGGTAGGATCTTGAACCGTGGCTGGAATTACTGGCGTCGGTGGTTGTCACGTGCTTGACGGATCAACCCCTTTATCCACCGTCTAAACACTAGTTTATTTTAGAGAGAGAGATAGGAAGAGCTGTAGAGAAATCAGTATGTTTATCTGAGCTTATTACTACTGTATTTATAACTGTATAATACAGTAGTTGTCCTCTTGTAGGACTCTACCAGGTAACTTATCTTTTTACCTGGATAGATATTAAGAGCACCCCTTTATGGGTGGACTCTTTTATTCAGATAAATTCAACATCTTCCACTCACACATAATGGGAGTGCCCTTACAATATGAGAAACATATTCTCATCTCATCTCTACAAATATTCATACAGTGAAATAGACCGTGCGACCAGCATACTGTGAGAGCTACGTGCTATACATCTGTTAGGAGTATATAGCCTCTCGTCGAGCGCAAACCTGCAAGTAGATTATAAAGTATGCAATACCCTAGATCATATTAATCACATTTTGATATCCTCTCAAAATCTCAAATATCATTTTTATGTATTCACAATTATAACTCATAAGTTATAACTGGTGCACCTATGAACACAAAATTAATGAGATTCCATCAATGATCTTCCTCTTCTCACGATTCTTTTAACATTAGCTCAACTGCTTTTCTAGATATGTCCCGCCAGACCGCATCCATTTTCATGGTCTTTTGGAAACACACTAAGATAGCTAACATTAGACTAAGTCTCAAGTATCTGATCGGAGTGACTGAGGGTATTTAATTTGAGCCAGCATAAAGGCTCTGGGTCTCACGCAACAGTAAGTTGAGATCAAACTTATGTTAACCCAAGGTCAACATTAGCACACATGGTATGAAACTACGTGCTACAATATTTTTCTCCTTTCCTTAAGGAGCGTATGTCTTTATAAATAATGTTGTATAGATGAAATTCAGACACCATATGTATCTAAATTCGAGTTTCTTAAACTCACATCTAGCTCACTAAGTAGACTAGGTGAACATCCTTTCACCTTAATAACCTTATGTTATTATTTAAACGACTGTATTGATTTTAAGCATATCGCTCTCAAATTATCCATTTGATAATTTTTCTTAAAATCAAGTCTCATCTCTACTTATCACTAAGATAAGGAGGCAGTTGCCTGTGTGAGAAGGCCAACCTCTTGTCTACCCGACATACTAAAATATAATTGAAGAATGTACTAAACACTCAATAAATTATGAACATGTATGTAAGTAAATCAACTTTGTTGATTATCAAAGAACATAGTTTTGTAAACAACTGGGAAAACAAAGAATAATACAAAATCACTCAAAGTCTACGCAAGCCTTGAGACCTAATGTGTCTCACAAATGCATCTCTAGCTAAAGGCTTGGTCAATGGGTTTGCTACCATATCTTCTGTAGATATTTTCACCAGGTTCAACCTCTTGTGTTTATACATGTCCCTTGCATAGTTATACTTGATATATATGTGCTTAGTATCACAATGATGCTTAGGATTCTTGGTTGCATCAACTGCACCCTTACTATCATAGTAGACCAACACTGGTTAATCATCAGTGTTACCCAACAAGCTTTTGAAGAGCCTATTTAACCAAAAAACTTCTTTTGCTGCTTTTGACAGAGCCACATATTCGGCTTCCATCGTGGATAGTGCTACACATGATTTCTTCTTACTCTTCCATGATATGGCACCATTACTATGTAAGAAGACATATCCTGAGGTAGACTTCCTCTCGTCTAAATCTCCTCCATGATCAGCATCAGTGTATCCAACTAATCGCAAATCTTTGCTGCCTTGATAACAAAGTGCGTAGTCAGCTGTTCCTCTCAGATATCTCATGATCCTCTTTACTTCTTGCCAATGTACTGGACCTGGATCGGATTGATATCTACTTACCAAGCCAACTTCTTGACAAATATCAGGTCTAGTACACACCATAGCATACATTAGACATCCGACTGCACTTCTGTAAGGCACTCGCTTCATCTTTTCTGTCTCTTCAGGAGTCTGAGGACACAAATGATTTCCCAAGTTATGGCCTTTGCTGATAGGAGTGTCAATTGGGTTGCTATTCTGCATATTAAATCGTTCAAGAATTTTCTTAATGTAATTCTCTTGAGAGAGATACAATAGTTTCTTAGGACGATCTCTTGAAATCTTGATTCCAAGAATATATGCAGCTTCACCCATATCTTTCATCTCAAATTGAGACGACAACCAGGTCTTTACCTCGTTTATTAACTCCTTATCATTTCCAGCTATAAGTATATCATCGACATACAATGTCAGAATTACAAGCTTATTTCTTGATCTCTTGGTACAAACACAATGGTCTTCATCAACCATAGTAAAACCCTTGGATATGATCACATTTTGAAAGTGTATATACCACTGCCTTGAAGATTGTTTAAGGCCATAAATAGACTTCATAAGTCTACAAACCTTTTGTTCGTGGCCTTTTTTAATGAAACATTCGGGTTGTTCCATATAAATTTCTTCATCTAATTCTCCATTGAGAAAGGCAGTCTTTACATCCATCTGATGTAATTCAAGATCTAAACTTGCTACTACAGCTAGAATCAGGCGAATTGAGTTAAATCGCACAACAGGTGAGAAAGTCTCTTCGTAGTCTATTCCTTCCTGTTGTGTATAACCTTTGGCCACCAGTCGAGCCTTATATCTCTCAACTGTGCCATCAGCCTTGAGCTTAATCTTGAGAACCCATTTGCTCCCAATAGCTCTACATTCTTTTGGGAGATCAACTAGTTCCCAGACTTTGTTGACTCTCATTGACTCCATTTCATCTTCCATTGCTTTTATCCATTTTTCCTTAGAAGGGCATGAGAGAGCCTCTTTTGCATTTTTAGGCTCGTTTTCTACTTGTAAGAACAACATAAAAAGTTCAGCACCTTCGACATCAAATCGTCGGCGTGGAATCTTTTTACGTAAACCACGTTCCCATTTGGATCAACGTTGCTCCCACTTGAATCAAGAACATCTATCCTGCTCCCACTTGGAACAAGATCAGTGACCATCTCGCTCCCACTTGGAACAAGATCCATTTGGTCACTATTTGATGTCAAATGATTACTTACATTCGCATCCGATGATGAAGGAGGTTGTTGATGTGAAACTAATTCATCATCAGTTAAATTTCTCCCACTCGAATGAAGTAATCTTTGTTGATCTTGATCCTCTATCTCAAACAAGGTTAGGTCTTGACCTACTTCTCCCTTTTTAGGAAACTCATCCTCTAAGAATATGACATCTCGTGATTCAAACTCAGTTACGCTCCCACAGTCTTGCAAACCTATAAACACATAACCCTTAGAGGTTTTGAGTATCTTATAAAGATACTTTTCTTTCCTCTTGGGCCTAATTTTCCATGTTTGTGAGAAGAATCATGTGTATAGGCAGTGCAACCCCAAGGTCTTAATACACTTAGGGTAGGTGCTCTTCCAGTCCACAACTCATATGGAGTGGTTGCAACTGATTTTATAGGCACTCGGTTAAGTACATAGGTAGCAGTAAGCAATGCATCACCCCAATAACTAATTGGAAGGTTAGCTTGTGCCATCATTGACCTAACCATTTCTAGAAGCGTCCTGTTTCTTCTCTCCGCAACACCATTTTGTTGTGGAGTATTTGGGATAGTCAACTGATGAATAATTCCCTTTCCATCACATAACTCGTTAAATTGAGTTGACAAGTACTCTCGACCTCGATCAGTTCGAAGAACTTTTATCTTCTTGTCTAATTGATTTTCCACTAAGCTCATATAGCGTTGGAAACAACTTATTGCTTCTGATTTGTGGAAAATTAAATAGACAGAACCGAAACGAGTGTAGTCATCTATAAATGTGATGAAATAGTACGCTCCATGCCTAGCCCTGACATTTATAGGCCCACAGATGTCCGAATGGACTAATTGCAAGGGATATTCAGCTCTAGTCGCTTTACCGAAGGGTTTTCTTGCAGATTTTCCTGCTAGACAATTTTCACAAGTGGACAATTCCACATGTTCAATGCCAGTAAGCAATCCTTGTTTTGCTAACTTTTGCATTCTTTGCTGGCCAATATGACCAAGTCTAGCATACCATATATTTACATCACTATCATATTTATGTGAGGAAGCAAACATAGAAAAACGAGCATTATTATTAAATGAATCATAATCCAAATCCATAATAATAAAACCTCCGGTCACATGACCAAAACCAAATAAAGTTGAACCTAAAGTCAATTTGACATAATGGTCATGGAAAAACAAGCTAAAGCCAAGTCTAAGCAAAACAATAACAGAAATAATATTCCGGCAAATTCCTGGAGCATAGAGGAAATCATGTAGTAGTAGGTGTCGGCCACCACACAAGACTAACTTGCATATACCGATCCCTTCAACAGCAAACTTATTGTTGTTGCCCACATAAATCCACTTTGTTCCACGTGAAATACGCCGAAACTCCACAAAGGAATTGCGTTCCCTCATTATGTGGTCCGTTGCTCCCGAGTCTACAATCCACAAAGGATTAGATTTAGTAAAAAACACTGAACTAGAAACACAAAGTTCACTAGTTTGAGTTTTGTGAAATACCTTTCTAGGAGGCTCAGAGCAATCCTTAGCATAGTGACCCTTTTTGTCACAGTTAAAACATTTCACCTTTGCAACATTGACACTTTTGAGACGTTTGTTATTGCTTTGTTGTTCCGCCCTTGCTCTTTTAGCAGGCTGAGACTGAGTTGGTCCTCTTTTTTTAACCCAATTCTTTTTATTAAAGCCACCTTTGGCTTTAAAGGATGTTGCCATATGCAACTCAGCTGTTGGCTTAGCAGCCTCAAGCCGATCCTCTTCAAGCTCAAGAGATCTCTGGATATCTTCCAGAGTCTTGATTAGCTGATTGTGGGTCAAATGCATCTTCATATGATCCCAAGAATTAGGTAAGGACCGTATGACAGCTTGAACTTGTTGCTCATCGGTCAACACATGACCAGCATCTTTTAATTCCCCAATCATGTTTGTCATAAGCCTCAGATGAGTTCTCACTGAATGTTCTGGGCGCTTTTTGTATGAGTCAAACTTGATTGTTAAGGATCGTAGCCTTTTAATAGAACAGGTACCAAACCTATTCTTCAAAGCAACCCAAAGACTCATAGCTCTTTGGTGATCCATATCATCATCTAAGGTGCTCAGTAACGTAATGCGAGCCAGGGAGTCTTTCTTTTTCCAAGCGTCATAAGTCGCACAGTCACGTCTATGCTGAGCCGTGGTGCCTTCCTCAGGCTCATCCATGACGATGTTAATTGCCTCCAGAGCCTCTTGCTCTTCAAGCGCATATTGGACTTTTAAACTCCAGGTTTCATAGTTGTCACCATTGAGTTTCAACCCTTTGTTGAGCTCAGCAACAATGTTCTTAGCAGCAGTAGACATTTTCTTTTAACAAAATAAAAAAAATATATATAGTGAGGATCTAAAGAAGGAATGTATAAACGCAAGTACTATGTTCAACATACATATTCGGACAATAAGCACTAAGTTGATTAAGTTAATAAACACATATATTAATAATGGAGTCGAAAGTTCACTATGTTCCCAGTCATCGTCCAAAAATTATACACATGTAAATTAACCTAGTCAACTACCTAGCTTAATGTTTTAATCATGTTTTAAAACAACATTTTGTTTTCATGATCTTATAATCCCATTTGGATCTAAGTTAACAAATTAACTTAAACTTAATTATAAATTTTGTTTTACATTCTAAATAAAATAAATCAAATGTTAAACTTATTAACATAAATGTATTCGTTAAACTAATTAACAAATATATTTAATATTAAACTAATTAATATTTTAAACATGCTAAACTAATTAACAATAAAGATAAAAAATTTTAGAATTAAACTATTTACCACTTCATACAATTGTTAAACTAATTAACAAATATACTTAATGTTAAACAAATTAACATTTCATGCAATTGGGATTAAAAGATAATATTTCTTTTATCAAGAATATAAATACTTAATTTATATTCAGAAAATTAAGTTTATTTGACTAAATTTCTTAAACTTGAAATTAAGGGAAAAAATGCCTTTTTTTTAATAAATAATAAGTCATTTCTTAACGAGAGTAGAAATGTGTTGTAAATGGCCCATTAGCCAAAAAGAATGAAATGAGCTATTTTCTCAATTTTGCCTATATTCTGCCACATTTAGCAAAGAGACATTAGTGGACTTTCAGTCCAATTTTCATATTCTCACAACGAAATCTAAGTAGGCCTTTTGCCTAGTTTCGTCACTTCTTCTTTACTAACCCTACTTTTCTTATTTCTCCTCCTCCTCCTCTCATTTTTCTTGTAGCAGACACACTAAGCTAAAAAAATAGGAGGACTAAGAAACCTTTGTTTCATTTTCTTATTATCAATAGAACTCCACCTACGGAAGCACCAAGCTCTACTCTCTGGTCTCCATTTTAGAAGAACACTGCTTCAAAAAACTTTATTTTTTTTAATCGGTTGTTAAAGGTGGTGCTGAGGCAGAGAAAAATAAACTGATTCTCCATTGACGCCGCCCCTCGCCGGACTTTTTCCGGTGATGCCGTGGCTTTTCACGGCGGCGTTTGGTGGGATCTGGAAAAAAACTAATTTTGATTCCTCTTTCTTTCGTTTTAGATCTATACTATCACAGAGTTGTTAAAAACTAATTCAACAACATAGTAGGGAATTGATTTCAGAATTTTGATATGTTATCTTTATCTCTCTGCACAGTGTTACACCTTCTTGTTCATGTTGGAGCTCCAAAGATATATTTATTTTGTTTGGTTTGTTAGATATAAATTCATTTATGAATGTCTGAAGGTGTTGCTTTTATCGACATCGTTCAGCCATATCTAAGACTTCAGCAACAAGATTAGCCCTTGTTTGATGCGTGATTTGGAAGACTGTGATTTGCTTTTCTTTTTGTTAAGGAAAGGAAAAAAAAACAACATTTTCCTAAACTAAGAAAATTACACTAATTAAAGTGTACGTCATTAAAAAATCACACAATGTTATATATTCTTATTGGTAGTTCTAGGATCACATTAGAAAATAGTAGAACTAATATTCAAACCAGAAAACCAGCCTAATGACATCTGATACCAATGAAGGAATACAAATATGCATATATTCATATAACAACAAATCTATACTAAATAGATTGTTTAAACATAAACCGAGAACTTACTTGTTGTTCTCGTAAGCTGAAGCGGTAGGATCTTGAACCGTGGCTGCAATTACTGGCCGTCGGTGGTTGTCACGTGCTTGACGGATCAACCCCTTATCCACAGTCTAAAGACTCTAAACACTAGTTTATTTTAGAGAGAGATAGGAAGAGCTGTAGAGAAATTAGTATGTTTATCTGAGCCTATTACTACTGTATTTATAACTGTATAATACAGTAGTTGTTCTCTTGTAGGTTTCTACCAGGTAACTTATCTTTTTACCTTGATAGATATTAAGAGCACCCTTTATGGGTGGACTCTTTTATTCAGATAAATCCAACAAATAAAGTATAAACTTTTATTATAAATATCTTGTCCTCGTGAAAACCATTAAAAATGGAATAACACTGACTTCTTTCCGATCTACTTATTCTTCTGGCATATGATTAATGATTTAGAACCGAGCTCTATGAGCGAACAAATAAGTGTTGCTGCACAAGTTCTCATTTTTGGTTGTTTTGTAATCTTCTGAAGTCTAGATAGTTAATTCAACTAGGACCTGCTACATAGTGCATCATCACATTTTCCGGCATTTATAATCTTAAAAAAAAAGATGCTTTAAGAATGGTGCTGTCAAATCAGATGTTTCAGGTTGTTTTGCATTTTTCACTGTGAGGCTTTATAAACTTTAAGAGCAGCATTCTGGTTAGTAATTTATTTTTTGATTTCTTGTTGACTTGCATAAAGTTGAGGAATTGTTGTTTTATACACTTTGTTTTGATGTACCTTGATCACTATGCATTTGTGCTCTTGAATATACTTTTCAATTAGTTAGACGCTGGTGCTTGGTGTTATTTTCTTATTAGTTGTGTACTTATTGCTACTTAAGATATTTATTTTCTGACTCAGTAGTTTAAGCTTTAGAAGATATCAAAGAGAGTGTTTAATAAGTGTGCAGTGATAATTAACAACAATTGCAAAATTGATCTATGGGATTGCCAACAATGTTAAGTAAGACTTGTTCCTTTTAATGTAATTACAGCTTATACTATTAGTGTGTGCACGTTACATAGTTTGGATTACATGTTCCTTGTTGTCATGCAGAACAATACTTAGATGCATTAATCTGTCTACCAGATCAGATAAATGATACTATGTTACTACCTTTTCGTAAAGTTAAGGTCACACTGACCTTTCAAATTTTTTGCAAGATATTGAGTTCTAGACTATTGCACCAAAAGGACTTGGAACTTAGAAGCCCTTTATTGTAACAGAACTAGACTCTTGGCCGGAGAAAGAAATTTGCAAAAGGACTTGGTTATGTGATAAACTGTTCTTTTTATATTTCATTATGAAATAGAAAACACATCTCGCCTTTGCTGATAAGTAGTCTGCGAAAACATCTTTTTATTATGGTCTGACCTATAGTTTTGATGTTGTATTTGTAACCAGAAAAGCTTCATCTATCACATTAATTGTACCAATGCTGCCACCCGAATAAACTCCAATGATATTTTTCTCTGCTTGGACACTTCGCCCCGGTTTGTTTATAGTTTTTGGAAATATTTTTTGGGAGTTTTTGGGAGAAAAACTGTTTGTTTATGCTATTTGAGCTAAACTTCTCCCAAAAACTCAAAAAGTGCTCAAAGGCTCTTTTTGGGTCAAAAATTAATATTTACATACAAATTTCATCTTCATAAGAGCCCAAAGGCTCTTTTTGTGTCAAAAATTTTGTTCCCAAAAAATATGTCCAAACACTTTTTTATTTTTATATCAAACTTCACCCAAAAAATATTTTTCAAAAATTATTTGGGAATCTATGTCCAAACGCTAGCTTCTTTTGTCAAATAAATTTACTTGACAGCTCCTAAAAATTGTGTGCGCCTTTTTTATGGTTAGTCTTGACTTCTCGCTTTCTTGTGGTTCTTGTTCACTGTTCTCAAAGTTCTAATTGTGTTTTCTTTCTTTGGATATTCCATTCAATTTAGTTCTATTGTTGCATAAATTGTTTGGACAGTTCCAAGAAATTCGTTTACTAAACTGACACAAAACTGTTCTTTTAACTGATCGAGGATTTGAAGTATAAACCAGTTATTGAAGGAACTGCAGAGCATCTATAAGCAATTGAAAATGTTAAAGAAGCAGAAGCACAAGAGGAACTTATTTGCTGCTTTCTTTAGGATTTGTTTAAAGATGTTCTCAGGTGTAGATAACCACAATTCTGCTTTTTCTTTTGTTTGGAGTTGACAAATATAATGTCACGACTTATATATGCATAATATTATGTTTAGGTTTTTGTATTGAACTATGAATTTTTATATGAATATATTTTGTATGTTTCTGTTTTTAAGAAATGAAGATTAGTATTTATTTTACAATAATAATTATTGAATAATTGTATATTTTGGTTGTCGGTGAAAGTTATAATACAGAATCAACTAAGGGAAAATTTGGTCATTAAAATAAAGCATAACAAGCGGAATTTCTGCAGTCGCTATATGATCTTTAACCGCTGGATTGGAATCCAATCGCTAAACTTTTAACGTGAAGGTCTATAACGACCGGCGATGACTGGCTTTTATCCGGTCATTAATTATGTATAGTGACCGGATTTGAACTTCTAACGACCGAATTTTCCCTCGTTAAAGTGTATATGTATTGTGTAAGAGCTAGTGGTAGAATGAAACTGGTAGTTCAGGGCCTTATGTTTAGTGATCATAGCACAGTTTAAGTAAAGCAGCGTATAGAAGCAGTGATAGAAAAGGTAAATAGATATAGTTTAGGAGTAGCTGTTTGAGATGTAACACAACTTGTTTTGTAATTGGCTCAAAGGTGAATAATAAAATTGTTAGTTACCGAAAAAAGATAAGTGTTATTCAACTTCAAAGAATATTTTCTCTTATGGGGCAGATTAATATCATTAAATTTGGAAGACATATCAAATGAAAAGGTCTTGCAATATTGTATCAGAAGAGATATACATTTATTAACTTCAATAACACCAAAGTTATTGATGAAATAAATTGAATATGCATCTCTAATTAAGCTAGAAACTGAAATCAAATTTCTTTCTAATTTACCATACATATAAGGTATCTTTTATATTAATGTCTTATCATCACCAAAATAAATCTGCAAAAAAAATATTTTGTTAGAGAACAACACTTAGGGATTTGTATATATTTAAATTAGTGAGATAAAAAAATTAAATAGATCAATACTGGTCATGTAACATTGAATAATTAAATTCAAAAATACATCACTCACACACACACACACACACACACACACACACACACACACACACACATATATATATATATATATATATATATATATATATATATATATATATATATATATATATATATATATATATATATATATATATATATATATATCATGCATTTTGAATAGCCAAATTCATTGGGAAAGTAACTATCCATGCACCATATACATACAATGTCAGATTTCACTCATTAAACTGAATAAATTTAATTCAAGTGAATATCAATTATTGAATAGCCCTAGTCTCATTGACTGAACATGCAATTCTCAGTTAGAGAGATATATACAAGTCACCAACAACTAGTCATTAAACCTAGTATACTAACAATATATCTATCCGTTGGGGAGGAAGACATTTGTCAATACGTAAACACATTATTTATATTAGTATTTAATCATGGGTACTATAGGGACTTTTAAGCCAAGTATACTTAACATTAAATTTATTCGTTATGGAGGAAGATCTATGTCAACGTATAAACTTATTGTTTATACTAGTATATGATCATGGAGACCATATAGAACAATCTCTATCACCACTGGATGCCAACCAACTTTCCGTAGAAAAATAATTTCCATAAAATAGAAAAACGCCCAAAACACCATCTTAACAACTTCAAATCACCAAAAAATGACATAGTTCGCTACATAGAAGTGAGTGGTTCTCGTTGGGCCGTTTCCAAAAACATGCCAAATTTCAGATCAATCAGGTCTATCAAATTTTCCGATCTCCGAAACTATGATCAAATTCGGATAAATCTTGTTTCACGTTTTTAGAATTTACAATATCTCTGTTGCTTTTTTTAATCATATATCAACATACAACATTTTTGATATCCATGAATCAAGATCAAACAACATATGTTAAAACTTATTTTTCATTAAAACAGTGTGAGTCTTACGTCTTTTAAAATTTAAAAATATAAACTACATTCTTATCATATATCAATACATATTAAATCATCAATGTCCCAAATTTAATATAAATAAAAATTTGATATAAATAATGGCTTTCATATTTAAATTACATTTTAATTCAACAAACTGCCTAAAAAGAAAACCATTCAAATGACCTCGAAATGTCAATTACTCACTGCAAAGCAACAAAATTGCTTTGGACTGTTTTCGATGTCTTTACCATATTTCAAATCAATTAGAGATCTTGAATTCATGATCACAAAGCTATGACCAAATTCGAAAGATAACCGGTTTAGGCGTTTTTATGAATTAAAGAAAAACCTACTCTAGTTCACATTCTCCTTATAATTATCCCATGAGCACAAGGCATACATTATGTAACTCATTTGACCAAGATACACAAAGCCTCCTCTTCATCAGATTTTTATCTCAATTAAAAAAAATGAGAATCCAAGATATTACTTTCTCATGTTAGATGAAAACCGTAATATCTTATCTCATGAATTAACTTAGTGTTTTCAGTATCAAGAAATTATAATCTCCTTTTCAGTAGATAAAATTTCACCAATTTACACATGGTACATTTAGAATATTCAATGAATCGAATAAATAGATTATTCTAGTGAATCCTATTTACTAAACATAACTCTCTATCCAAGCATTGTCATAGTTTTGCATGTATAAAGCTTTAAGAGTTTCAATGGTCCCGAATAAATACTCCATTTTGGAGGTAAACTATTATCCATCATAAATTCTTAAACCTTATGCAATATTATCTCATATAATATATTAAGAATATTTAGTGACTCTCAAAAAATGTTCCACATAAATGATAATCATTCATCAACCATAAATTCTTAATCCATATATAATATCATCTCTTCCGTATAACGTCATTAAGAATTTTCAAGGATTTAAAATAAATAAACCACTTTGATTGAAACCGTTTATTTATCATAAAATTCTTAACACTTGATAAATTGTAAGAATTTTCAATGATGCCAAATAGATAAATCAGTCAATTTGGTTGCAAATATTTAAAATCAAAAGATTCGTAATTTATACGTGATATCATTTCCTGTGTATAAAATATTAAGAATTTTCAATGATTTCAAATAAATAAACCACATTTACAACAAGTATTTATTAATCATCATTCTTAATTAATACAACATTATACACATGCATATACACACGAGAATAATGCCCACCTCAATTGGCATAACATTACGTGCACAAAGAGTTAAAATCTCAAGTTACATTGCAAATTATACACTGTCATGGATAGAATTATGATGACCATGACCTATGTAGTTCAATTTGCCAACACTTTAAAATCCGCAATTGGCCACACGCCAACATTAACAGTGCTACCAAAAAGAAAAAAAATTATTAAACTTGTTCAACCTTTAAATTGTTAAACTTGTTCAACCCTATCTCACTAGACCATAAGTAAATTGAGGTAATCCCCAATTCGTAACCATCAAACCGCGGGGAAACAACAAACAAAAACCCTTTGATTTTCTTTCTCATGCATAATAACAAACACAAAACTTCCAAAGTTGATCAAGTAATATGTTTGGAAGTCTTCTCGTTGGGCAATGGTCTTGATACAATGAACTAAACTAAAATAGAATTAGTAATAATCTAGGAGCTGGACTCAAGGAAAATGATAGCCAAACTCAGCAATCAATCGAGAGTAGAACAAGAAATTAGAATAGAGATTAAGAAAAGAATAAAGTTGTATTGATATATGAATAAATGATTATAAGGCATTTGTAATGTATTTATATAACAATAGAACTAATAACCGACTCATTGAAACCCTAACTACTTTCTGGAAGCTAACTAACTTGACATGTCAGCTGCTAGCTCAGCTTCTTCTTCTTAGCTCATTTCAAATTTTAATTGCATCAATACCTCCTCCACAAACACACCCTTGTCCTCAAGGGTAAAAAGAAGGAAACCATGGCTTCAGAACAGGAAGATATTCCCCAGTAGATTGAGCAACATCAATACCAAACCACTTAACCAAGACCTGAGTCACAACTTTATTGCCTCGCTTAACTAATCTCCTTTACAAAATAGACTCAGGATGAGGACAATGAGGGCTGGATAAGTGAAACACAGGAGGATGATTAATAGATGAAGGCACTGCATGGCACTTCTTAAGTTGTGAAACATGGAATGTATGATGAATAAGAACATCTTTAAGAAGTAGTAACTTATAAGCTACTGCAGCAATCTTGACCACAATAGGATATGGACCATAATGCTTAGCTGCTAGCCTATCGAATGGCCTATCAGCAACTCCACTCTCCAACTTCAAAACACTTATCACTTCCGTGTCTATTAGCCAATTCTTTCATCCTTTGCTGTGCTCTAGCCAAATGAAATTTCAGTAGCTGAATGATTGCTTCTTTGGCTGCTAAATATCTGTCCACCATCTCAGAATTAGCATCTCCTAACCAATAGGGAAGATGAATAGGTGGCTTCTGGCGATATAGAACCTCATAGGGAGTGCACTTAATAGTGGAATGGTAAGTTGTGTTGTACCACCATTCAGCAAGTGGTAAATATAAGGGCCAATCCATTGGCTTGTTAGAACAAAAACACCTTAGATATGTTTCCAATGTCCTGTTTAACACCTCTGTTTGGCCATCTGTCTGGGGGAGGTAAGCAGTGGACCTCTGTAACTGTACACCTTGTAAGGAAAACAACTCTTGCCAAAAAGAACTAAGGAATACAAGGTCTCTGTCACTAGTTATGGTGAAAGGCATACCATGCAGTTTAAAGATATTGGTCGGGAGACTCTGAGCCACAGACTGAGCAGTGTAAGGGTGATGTAGGCTGATGAAATGCCCATATTTGCTGAGTCTGTCCACCACTACCAGAATAACAGTTTTACCCCTAGAACTAGGCAACCTTTCCATGAAATCTAAGCATATGTCAGTCCATACACCATCAGGCATAGGTAGAGGATGTAGTAAGCCTGGAGAGGCTTCAACATCATACTTGTGTCTCTGACAGATATCACATTTCTGGATAAATTCTCTAGTATCAACAGTTAATGACTTCTAGAAGAAAAAATAATACAATCTTTTAATAGTGGCATCCATACCAGAATGACCCTCTTGCCCTGTAGAATGCCAAGTTTGACTGATGTGGTGACTAAGCTGACTATTGTTTCCTACCACTAACCCACTCTTCCATCTTAACTAATCATTGAACCAAATGTAGGATTTATAAGACTGAGTTTGCAGCTTGACAATCAGCTCCTGTAGGGTGTTGTCAGTCACCCAAGTTTGTTTGATTTCTTCAAATAGGGAGTCATTGGGAGTTAACAAGGATATGGCCAGTAACTCAGCATCAGTATTCCTTGATAAAGCATCAGCAGCCTTGTTCTCATTCCCGTTCTTATATTCAATGGAAAAATCAAAAGCCATAAGCTTAGAAATACCAGATACTTGGAAATCATTGTTTATATTCTGATCTAGAAGGTACTTGAGGGCCTTCTGATATATTTTAATGATTAAGTGTCTACTCAAGAGATAGTGTGATCATTTAGTGACAGCAAATAGTAAGGCCAACAACTCTCTATCATACACAGACATGGCTTGGTGTATGGGGGCTAAGGATTTACTAATACAGGCAATAGGATGCCCCTGTTGCATCAAGACAACCCTAGTATCTATTCCACTAGCATCACTCTCAATTATGAAGGTCTTAGAGTAATCAGGCATGGTCCAGTTAAAGAAGCTGATATCAGTGTTTCCTTCAACTAATTAAATGTAGTGGTTGCTTCAAAGGTCCAGTTAAAGTTATCTTTCTTGAGCAGCTCATGTAGAGGCTTACAAACAGTTCCAAAACCTTTAATGAATCTTCTATAGTACCCTGCCAAACCTACGAATCCTCACAGCTGTTTGATGTTGGTGGGAACAGGCCACTCTTTCACAACTACTATCTTCTTTGGATCAATAGAAACTCTTCTACCACTAATAAAATGCCCCAAATATTCCACCTCATTTGCACTAAATGCACACTTAGAAGGCTTAGCATATAACTGATATTGTTTCATCAGCTAAAAGACAGCTTGCAAGTGGCCTACATGGATGGCAAATCCTTACTATAGATCAGTATATCACCAAAGAAGACCAAGACTGACTTCCTTAGTAATGGTTTGAACACAACATTCATAAGGTTTTGGATTGAGGAATGGGCATTAGTCAAGCCAAATGGCATGACTAGAAATTCATAATGCCCTTCATGAGTCTTAAAGGCAGTCTTGTGAAGATCTTCGTGTTCCATTCTCAGTTGATGATACCCTGCCCTCAAATCAATCTTAGAAAAAACCTCAGCTCCTCCCAATTCATCCAACAGATTCTCTATAATTGGAATGGGAAACTTATCCTTGATAGTCAGCTAATTCAAATCCCTATAGTCAACACAAAGCCTCCAATTACCATCATTTTTCCCAACTAACACAACAGGTGAAGCATAGGGACTGGTACTATGCGGAATGACTCCTTGATCCATCATTTCTTTCACTAGTTTTTCTATGATATCCTTCTTAACCCTAGGGTACCTGTGTTGCCTCTTCCTGACTGGAATTGCTTGATCAATCAATGATATTATGTGATCAAATGGTCCTCCATGTGGTGGCAATGTAGTAGGCACTTCAAAAATACTAGCATATTGCTTAAGTAAGGAAGCCAACTCTGGTGGTAATCCTCACTCTGCTGAGCTTGTAGGCTATTAAATGAGAGTGAGTCAGAAGTGTTTATCAGTGTCATCATAAAGAATTGAGCTTCTTCTGCAGTATTCATAGTGGCATTCTTAGCTTGCACCCCTTTCACCTTGCTAGTATCACCCCTTAACAAGTGTTTTTCCTTGATACCTGAACTTCATAGTTAAGTTCCTGAAATTCAACTTAATATCTCCCAATGAAGTCAACCACTGACATCCCAGTACCATATCAAAACTGCCCAAGGGCAACAACATCGGGTCAGTAGTGAATGTGGTGCCCTACAACAACCACTAGAAATTCTTGCATAATGTTGTGGTCTGTAAGTTCCGACCATCAGCCACTTTCACTGTATGGGAAAACATAGAACTAGTATCACACCTCAACTTCTTAGCTAATTCAGAATCCAGGAAGTTGTGAGTGCTACCAGAGTCAATAAGAATCTGTAGGGGCTTCTTCTTGTGATAACTTGTGACTCTAAGTGTTTGATACCCTATTAGTCCTGTCAATGCCTGCAATGATATAGCCATAAGTTCCTCCTCTAGGTTATACTCCAGTTACTCATCCTTCTCATCTTCCTCACCCTCTATTGCCTCCATCATATATAACTTCATCCTACAGTTATGTTCAGGTGTGAATTTATCTTCACGAAAATAGCACATTCATTTTGCTCTTCTTTCATTCATTTCTGCAGTTGTTAACACCCTCCTATTGGAGTTATGTTGTTGGTTATTCTGGCTCACTCTTGCATTCCTATTATGGCTATTTGGTTTAAATGGTTTTCTGTCTGTAGGTACAGGTAATATAGGATTTGATTTGTAAGAATTGTACTAGCTTGGTTTATCTTGTGAGTTTGCAGCTCTTGCTGCTATTATTTTCTCAAGAACTCTAGCAGCTTTATAAGCCTTCATTAAGGATTTGGGTTCCAATAATTGAACATTGTGATTTATCTTAGGAGTTAATCCACCTAGAAACAAACTAATAATTTGATCTTAAGTTAGATTCACCCTAGTTACCAGCTTATCAAACTCATACTTATATGCACTTACACTACTGGTTTGCCTAAGATTCTGCAATTATATTCTTGCATAGGATCCATATACTCCTCCCCAAATCTTTAATATAATTCCATAACATATTCATTCCAAGTAGGCTCACTAACAGAATTCCTAGACTGCAAATATGTCCTATGCAAAGCAATAGCATCACCATCAAAATGAATGAATGCTACCTTCACCCTTTGGTTTTGGGAAATTATCCACAGAGAAAAATAAATCTACCTTATACAACCATGTTTTTAATCATAACCAAAAAACCTAGGGAATTCCAACTTAGAAAGTCGAGTGAGGTAATTACCATTATTATTAAACTAGAAATGGGGTTCCTTCATCTTGTTCATCATTGCTGGTATTGTTTCCAATTCATCCTTATCCAATTCAGCTTGTTTTGAAAGACCAACAACTTCCTTTAATTTTTCCATCTATTTATCTGTGTTTTCACTTCTTGCATTCAGATTTGATAGACTCTCCATAATCAGCAGTAACTGACTTTGAATCTCAGACAGTTTTTCATCTCTTCCTTTTGCTGCTTTCTCAGGGTTCTTATCATTCTTTCCCATTGTGATTCGAGCCGAGGATCACTTGCTCTGATACCAATTGATGCAATGAATTAAGCTACAATAGAATTAGTGATAATCAAGGAGCTGGACTCGAAGAAAGTGATATATAGCCAAACTCATGAATCAATCAAGAGTAGAGCAAGAAATTAGAACAGAGATTAAGAGAAGAATAAAGTTGTATTGATATATGAATAAATGATTACAAGGAATTTGTAATGTATTAATATCACAAGAGAACTAATAACCGACTCATTTAAATCCTAACTACTTTCCGAAAGTTAACTAACTTTCAAAGTCTAACTAACTTTTCTAACTAACTTGGTACGTCAGCTGCCAGCTCAGCTTCTTCTTCTTAGCTCATTTCAGCTTATAATTGCATCAGGTTTAGACCACAACAAACAACTTTTGTGAATCATTCTCTTAAAAAGAGACTGGTTTACATTCTCAATAACAACTACTCTATGATGTTAAACCAACGTCATTCACAACCACATATCAACCAAATTTGGTCTTGATTTAATTGCCCAAGTCATGCAAATACATAAAGTTAAGGCAGAAACCTTTCACCGAATTTTCAGTATAGTTTTTCCAAAAGGTGGAAAAAAATTATGTATACGGTAGAGGATAAGACCGTAAATCATGAATCATATTTGTTATCTTGACCATCTTTTTAGATACAACTTCATGAAACCTTTGTTATTTAGTTAGACGTGAGCAGGCTCTGATACCATCTGAAAGAGTATAAGTATAGCGGAAACAATTTCAGGAGAACAATTTTAGGAGCATGAACTCACATGTAATCTAGACAACTAACATGCAATTTACTATTACATAAACGTAAAACGAAATACCTTTTGAAGCATGACCGTAACCATCCATGAGTCGCCTTCAAGCACGGGCAAGATCATCCACGTTACTGTCCTCCAGTTCCATGATTTTCTGTTGTGTGATCGAACAATACCCAGACTAATAATATTTGGATGGAACAAATATTCCTGAGAAAGAAAACTAGTAGTTTTTCTTATGTTTTTCTTTATAGCCAAGAATCCCCTTTATAGAGTTTTGAGTTTTAAACCCTTTACTAAAACTGTTTAAGATTCTTTTCCACCAAGAAACATCTCTCCTAATCCTAATTGGATTCGCTCACAACAGGGACCACATAATCAATTAACAAGGCTTTCAATTATGGAGAATTAACCTTTCCATAGTAAATTACAAATTATTTCCACTAGAAATTCATAAATGCACTCCTTAGTTGAATTTCGAATTCTTCCATCAAATATTATTTAACTCCCCATGTTAAGATTAAAGACACCAATCAATATTAATAAATTATTGACAATTTGATATTTTGACTAAATACATATCCTTTAGACTTCCACTTAACGTATTCTATGTGCAGGATATAAAATCCACTAGCCAGATTTACATATGAAAACTTATAAGCTTTCATAAAGGGGTGTCATAAATCTCTATACTCAGATAAAGAATCTATCAACTAGCTATCACTTTGCAAATATATATTATCATTATCCAACTTATCAGAAATTATTATTTGACCCAAATATCCTGGACCTCACCTATTGATAAATCAAGACTAAGAATAATATACACTACTAATAATAGCTATATTAAGAGTAAGAGTATAAGTACACTTGATGAGCTAAAGAGTGTTCTTCATATACTCAGTATAAAAATACTTATCTCTACTTGGGTCGTTCAATGCACACAAAGCACACTAGCACAAGAAGTTGGAACTATACCATTCTCATTATCAAGATAAATTATATATATTCTTGTATTACAATCATACAGATGGCTTTGTCCAATTTTCATCTTAGATTGTAAACACTACTTTATTATTTATAAGAACCAATGATTTAATCTTCCATGTATAAGCTTGGATCTACATACTAATCAACTACTATATAAATAATAGGACACACATGAAACAATTATCCTAAATAAATAATAATTTATTATATTTAATAAATGAATAACCAATTGTTCTACTAGGAATAATCTAACCAAAACCGTATGGTTATTAGTATATCCCAACAATCTCTCACTTAGACTCATAACCATGTTTTTGTTATAATAAATACTAAATTTAAATGCATGGTTGATAGTATATATCATATTGGGCCATATCAATGAGGGCTTCTGGCATCTTGCTATTTAATTTGACGAGCTTAATGAGATAGGCTTTCCATATACGTGAATGTTATAGAAAGTAACTAACAACTAGACCATAATAGAAAAGCCCCACGACATATTTGCATCCTAGGTTCTAAAATTGTCTTCCCTTGCTTGTGAGAATGTCATTAATCACTTTTACTTACTTTTCTAGTGTAGTTAGTAGATGTTAGTACCGTCTTATCAAATTATTACCCCTGTTTTGGTTTAGTTCAATAGGTTTAGTTCATCACTACCAGCACATTGTTCTTTGTAGATTTGACCCCGACTCCTAGTTAGGTATTATTATTGTGACTACCTTTTACTACTTTTTGGAGATGTGCTTTGAGCGTTGTCAGCACTTTTTGTGTAGTATTTAGTAGACAAATTTTATTTTAAAAAACTTAAAAATTATATGTCTGAATCCACGATCAAAGTTAAGAAGTTTAACTCTCAAAATTAAAAAAAAAAAAAATTACCCAAATTTGGACGGAACAGTATAACTCACCACTATATATAAATGTATTTGAATAAAGACGAGGGTTTACCCATATTGGTGGTTCGAATTCAATTTCTAACATGTCATATACTTTAGATTTGAAACTCTTTTTGTTAATTACACTACTTAAAACTAAGTGAGCATAAAGATTTCTTAATTTTTTAGAGTTTTCGAATAAGATGGGTGAAAAGATTGTAACTTTGCCTAACATATATTGTGGAGTTTTGGTATATCGATATTCGTATAATATTGGCCACCGATTAATTACTCCTAAAAAATTATGCTTCAATCACAAAATAAGTTTGGATTAAATATATGAAACTTCACTAACTTTTTTGTTCAATAATTCATCTTTTTATTATCATTTTTATTATTGATACTATATTCTCCATATTTAATTTTCTACTAATAAGAGGAAAAGTTCTTTATAGATTTTCTCTTACGTACAAGGATTTTTTACTATCAAACATTTATTTGCGTGTACACGACTATCATAATAGTATACATACTATTATTTTCTGATGATTAAAAAATATGTGTGAAGCTTATATAATAGAGGGTAGACTGATAGGGTAGGTCTAAGAGAAGGACCGACAGGCTTCTAGGTTGGGAAGTTTTTGAAGAAAATGTGCATATGATACTGTAGGTCAATCACCGGGGAATATGAAGGGTTAATGTAGAGCTTATATGGTATGGACAAATTCACAAAGTATGCGCGCTTTTGGACTCTGTAATGATATAGCTCAAGGGACAAATTTGTGAGGCCTGTTGGGGCAAATTAGATACTATGTGTCATATGGTAGGATGTGACAAATATGATATCAGAATGAGTATTCTCTTTCTCAATATAATGATGGTTCGAAATATTGGTGATTTTTCTTTTGTTCACTTTAAAATAGGGAGATTTACACAAATATACAGCCCTAACGCCATATTTACAAAACATAACAATATTATACCAATTTATAAAAAATAACAATACTTTTTTTACATAGCATATACAAAATACATTTATACCATACAATTAGGATTTTATCATCTCCCTCACAACTATTTCAGTCACCACTGGTGGCGCCAGGTCACCGGATTTATAATTTTTTAATTTTATTTTTGTTTTTAAGATATACAAACGGAAACATACAAAATATACATATACATACATATCAAACTTCATATAAATTATTGTTTTGAAATCAAACATATAAAAAATACACAAACATACAAAGATATACAAAAAAATATATGCAAATAATTTCACTCCACACATACACATACACAAACATACAAAACATACACATATATACACCAACATACACATACAAAAAGCGGGAGATAGATATTTATATACAAAAAATACAAGTATATACGGATTTTATGCAAAAATATACATACTACATACATACAAAAAGAAAAAAAGGAAAAAAAATAGATCTGAAAATCCACCACCGAAAACCCACCGGAAAAGTTAAATCGGAGCAGCAACCGCTGCAATGCAGCAGCGTCGCCGCGGAGAGGAGTGAGGAGCAACAGTGGGGCGCGACGGGGGTTGGCCGGATCTGCTCGGTGGAGAGAGGGAAGGGACGGCGATGGGGGGTGGGTGGATGGGTAGAGGAGGAGAGAGGAAGAGAGAAGAAGAAATTAGGGTTTTGTAGGTGGAAAAGTGGAGATGAAAAAATGGTATGTAGGGTTAATATTAAAAACTATAGTTATATTTTGTAAATGTAGAAAAAGTATCGGTATTTTTTGTAATTTAACTATTAGGGTAGTCATTTTGTGTAAATTTTTCTTTAAAATATTGATGATGAAACTTAATTTTGGCCCATAATTTGATTACGTTTTCAATAAAAGTTCAGCCAAACCTCAGCTAGAGCTTTATAAAGGGGGAAATGCATAGATAGCCTATTTTCCAACGCGATTTCTGGCATAACAACTTTGGCACAACACTCTAAAGCGTGATTACTTATTAAAACCCTAGGAACCGAAGTTGATGTCTAAATAAACATAATTTCACCTCTCATGTCTAAAGTTTAGTGGGTACACTTGCAAATAATTTTTAAATATGGTCACACTTTAAATAGCGTAACCCGAATGGGCTTCTCTGCAATTTCCTGTCTTTATAAGTCATAACACAATTTCACATTGTATGTGCTTTTACCTTCGAATCTCGATAATGACATAGGCCAAGGGACAAATCCACGACATCTATTGCGTTACAACAAACAATACTTGCCGAGCCTTGTAATGCGGCATTATGTCTTCATCCTTGTGATAAAATTCATCAATATTTGTCTCATTGAACTTTTCAGGAGCTTAACGTGCTTTCGTGGATGCATTTTTAGACCACGAAACCAGCACTCCCTTCGTTCCACTTTATGTGTCATAATATAAAGCGGCAAGGATTTAAGAAAGAAATGAAAAGTTTTAAGATTAATGGTCTAGAATAAGTAATAGATTTTTACGTGGTTATAAAATTATTTTATTAAGGTAAACGTAGTAATCATGAAGTTAAATTATTTTCAAATCTACAAAGCTGATATTCTTTTTTAAAATAGGCCAATAAGAAAATGCTGACATATAAACTGTAACATATAGAGTATAAAGGATGTATATGTGTATATAAACGTCATTGTAATTTTGAATAAAATGTGTCACTCTGTAGATTAACTTCGCAGTATGGCGTCAATATCAACCCATGAAAATATGATCCACCAAAACTGTTCAAGCATGCGCATATTACTAACCATTTACTAGCTAAGCTCATCTTGACTGGTTTACTTCAACCTATCAAAAGTTTATTTAGAAGGCGTTGGCCCGCCGCTAGATACCAAACAAAGTTTTGAAATTGAGTTAAAAAATTGTATTTGGAGGTTGAAGTTGCATTAGCAATAGCATTTTACTTGAAAAAAGTTGAAAATTTTACAACTGTAATTTTTTTTATTGGAAAAAATTAAAAAGGTGTAAAAACTTGTTTTTTATTTTCCAAATATCCTCTCTGGAAAATAAGTCAAAGAATTTGATGGTGAAACAAGTTTTCAATTTTAAAGAAATGAAAACTTTGTATGGCCAAACGCCTCTCAATAAGAGTCAGCGGGTTGCGCTAGGACCCATTCTTTAGCTCATTTTGATCCAATCAATCTAAATCAAAACAATCTTTAATTTGGGTGGAGATCCACCCAATCAACCAATTTTAACCCATCCAAATCCATTCAACTTGTCCATTTGACACCTCCAGTTCAGTCATCTACATTTTCAATTAGAGTGTAATAAGATAGTGTATTAATCTTATATTTTGTAGTTCCTGCAACCAAATAAATCAGAAAAGACAGAAAACCAGAAGTACATTATCAGTTTGGTATGGGACGATCCCGAGCCCACAATTTACTTGTGTCTCCTTAAGAAATCTAACCCCCTCACAGTTGGCTAAGGTTCACGGGTTAATTTCTCCCAGGATGGAACGGGATAACAGTTCTACTGTAGCGGCACTTCAAACAGTAGAACACTGCGAACACAAAGGAACGGAGCAAATCACACGACTTACTTAGTATGCAGAAAAGAGAGGAGATGCAGTAAGATGTTCTGTGTATTCTGTGTATTCTGTGTTTCAGTGTGTGTTCAAAAGTTGATGACTGACCAGTTTATATAGCCATGGGAAAGAGTATGAAGAGACACCACTAATGGCTGAATTCATTGCCACTAACATCTGAATTCACTGCCACTAATGGCCAAATTCACTGCCACTAACATCTGAATTCACTGCCACTAATGGCTGAATTCACTAAATGTTAGTAATGAATTATTAGTTAATGGAAAAACGTGGGAGAACGTGGAGGAATAATTAATCCATTCAGATTTCTGTTACACAAACAGATTTAATATTAAATATTAATAATAAATAATTAATTAATTAATATTTTTTAGTTTTGTTGGTCCAAAAAATTAAGTCAATCAATCATATCAATTGACCGAAATCCGAAGCCGAAGCCGAAGCCGAGACGAGCGACGACGACGGCGCGAGGCTTCCCTTCTTCTCAACCCTTTTAAGAGCTAAGAAAAGTGAATCTCTATTTAAACCCAACAAAAGCCTTTTCCTCTACCAATATGGGAGAAGGTGCATTTCCTTACCAAAAGGAACCTTTTCACCTTCCCACCCATTTCCCATTCACACTCCTCATATTCCAAAAACCCAACAATCCCCCACATGAATGGGGAATGGCTATATTGGAAATATGCATGACAGACTTGTGTGATTTGCAAGAAAGAATTAGTTGCATCGGGATAAGTAGGTTTCCCTTTGAACTTTCCGTAGTGAACATACATCGGATATACTCGGTCAATCGGTAGATTTGATATCTTTGAACCGTTGAGCTTTGGTGTATATCTAGACAACGTAAGTCACACAACTAACCCTTAACCGTCTTTGGTTCTCACTGTTGTGTTTGTTTCAGCCATGAACACCGCCTGGTTTCATAAGTACTTAGAGAACTAGCTAGACCGAATTCTCCTTGAAGCGGCTTCCACTTCACACTTACATAGGTGATTTCCAAAATGTGTAATCCTATAGATGTACACTGTTTGATAATTAAAATATCAAACTTAGATAATCATTAAAAACTGCCTCTAGCACTTTACCCTTGGTACTTGAACATTGTCTAATTATGAGAATGGACCAAATATTTAACTGACAATGTTGGACCGTCATACACCACTTTGTATTCTCCTTGATCCTAGTTCTTGGGATCTCCAGTCTCCTAGGTAGAGTTACCGCCGTGATGACTTGTCCTTGGCCATAGTCCCATTCTCTTCGATGAACACTCAACCGCCTCTCTAGTTAGGCCTTTTGTAAGCGGATCCGCCACATTATCCCTTGACTTCACGTAGTCAATGGTGATAATTCCCCTAGAGAGTAGGTCCCTAACGGTTTTATGCCTTCGTCGTATGTGACGATTTTTACCGTTATACATGACATTCCTTGCTCTTCCTATAGCCTATTGACTATCACAATGTATACAAATTGGTGTCAACAGCTTAGGCCAGAACGGAATGTCTTCCAAAAAGTTCCGAAGCCATTCAGCTTCTTCACCGGCTTTATCTAAGGCTATAAATTCAGCTTCCATAGTAGAGTGGGCAATACATGTTTGCTTGGACGATTTCCAAGACACCGCTCCTCCACCAAGTGCGAAAATATATCCACTTGTGGACTTAGAATCAGTTGTGCCGGTGATCCAATTGGCATCACAATATCCTTCAATGACTGCAGGATACTCGTTATAATGCAATGCAAAGTCTTGAGTGTATTTTAAATATCCCAAAACACGTTTCATTGCCATCCAATGGGTCTGATTGGGATTACTCGTGTATCGACTCAGTTTACTTATAGCACAAGCTATATCTGGTCGAGTACAATTCATGACGTACATCAAACTCCCCAAAACACGAGCATAATCCCGTTGCGACGTGCTTTGACCTTTGTTCTTTTTAAGAGCAAGGTTTACATCAATAGGAGTCTTTGAAACTTCAAAATTCAAATATTTAAATTTTTCAAGAACACTATTGATGTAGTGAGTTTGAGACAACGCCAGACCTTGAGGAGTTCTATGGATCTTAACACCCAGAATTAAGTCCGCAACTCCTAAGTCTTTCATATCAAATTTGCTAGTCAACATGCATTTCGTAGCATTTATATTGGCAATGTCATTACTCATTATCAACATGTCGTCCACATATAAGCAAACAATGACTATAAAATTAGGAGTGTTCTTAATGTAGACACATTTGTCACACTTGTTAATTTTAAAGCCATTTGACAATATTGTATGATCAAATTTCGCATGCCATTGTTTCGGTGCTTGTTTTAGTCCATAAAGCGACTTAACAAGTTTACACACCATCTTTTCTTTACCTGGAACCACGAACCCTTCAGGTTGTTCCATGTAAATTTCTTCCTCCAAATCCCCATTTAAGAACGCTGTCTTAACGTCCATTTGATGGATTTCCAGACCATACACGGCGGCTTACGCTATTAACATACGTATGGATGTAATTCTGGTTACCGGCGAATATGTGTCAAAATAGTCAAGACCTTCTTGTTGTCTATAGCCTTTAACAACAAGCCTTGCCTTGTACTTGTCAATAGTGCCATCATCTTTTATTTTCCTTTTGAAAATCCACTTAGAACCTAATAGTTTGCTTCCAGGAGGAAGATCAACCAACTCCCAAGTATGGTTGCTCAAAATAGATTCTATTTCACTATTGACTGCCTCTTTCCAAAATGGAGAGTCTGAAGAAGACATTGCTTCTTTAAACGTCCGAGGCTCATTTTCCAAAAGAAAAGTGACAAAGTCATCTCCAAATGAAGTAGAAGTTCTTTGACGCTTGCTCCGTCTTGGTTCTTCCTCATTTGGTGAATTTCCTTTGGTTCCTTCCCGAGGTCGTTTAGATGTTTCACCAACTGACTCACATGCCTTCTTATACGGATATATAGTTTCAAAGAATTCAGCACTATCTGATTCCATCACCGTATTAACATGAATGTCGGGATTTTCTGATTTATGAACCAGAAACCGATATGCTTTACTGTTTATAGCATACCCAATGAAAACACATTCAACTGTTTTCGGTCCAATCTTAACCCTTTTGGGTTTTGGGACTTGCACTTTTGCCAAACACCCCCACACTTTGAAGTAATTCAAGTTGGGCTTCCTTCCTTTCCACTTTTCATATGGAATGGAAAGTGTTTTGCTATGGGGAACTCGATTGAGTATTTGATTAGCCGTGAATATAGCTTCCCCCCACAAGTTCTGGGGTAGACCCGAACTGATTAACAAGGCATTCATCATCTCCTTTAATGTCCGATTTTTCCTTTCCGCAGTCCCATTAGATTGAGGCGTGTAAGGGGCAGTTGTTTGATGAATAATGTCATATTCCAAACATATTTGTTCAAAAGGAGATTCATATTCTCCACCCCTATCACTTCTTATCATTTTGATCTTTTTGTTAAGTTGCGTTTCAACTTCATTTTTGTATTGCTTGAATGCGTCAATTGCCTCATCTTTACTACTAAGTAAATAAACATAGCAGTAACGAGTGCTATCGTCAATAAAAGTTATGAAATACTTCTTTCCACCGCGAGATGGTATTGACTTCATGTCACAAATATCTGTATGAATTAAGTCTAATAGTTCAGAATCCCTTTCAATTGACTTGTAAGGGTGTTTAGCATATTTAGACTCAACACATATTTGACATTTTGACTTGGCGCAATCAAATTTAGGCAATACTTTCAAATTGATCATTTTTCGCAAGGTTTTATAATTGACATGTCCCAAACGAGAATGCCATAAATTATTTGACTCAAGTAAATAAGAAGAAGCTGCAATTTTATTCATAGTGTCAATGACCATTACATTGAGTTTGAAAAGGCCCTCAGTCAGGTAACCTTTTCCTACATACAGCTCATTCTTAGTTATTACAACTTTGTCAGAAACAAACACACACTTAAACCCGTTTTTAACGAGAAGTGCAGTAGACACCAAGTTCTTCCTTATTTCAGGAACGTGGAGAACATTGTTCAGAGTCACAACCTTGCCAGACGTCATCTTGAGGAATATCTTCCCATATCCTTCAATTTTGGCCGTTGCAGAATTGCCTATAGAGAGCGCCTCATCAGGTCCAGCGGGAGCATATGAAGCAAAGGCTTCCTTCACAGCACAAACATGGCGGGTGGCTCATGAATCTATCCACCATTCTTTAGGATTTCCAACTAAGTTGCATTCAGAAATCATAGCACATAAATCAATGTCTTGCACTCCTTGGGCCAATTTAGTCTCTTCAACCATGTTTGCTTGACCTTTTTCCTTTTTCCTGTCCTTCTTAGCAGCACGACAGTCTGCGGTCTTATGTCCACTCTTGCCACAGTTGTAGCAATTTCCCTTGAATTTTTTCTTGCTAGGGTTGGTCTTCCCTCCAGAAGGCTTCTTTCTCTTATTTTGATTTGGAGTATGCTCAACAATATTTGCTCCCGCTATTGCAGCATTTCCACGAGCCTTCTTTTCAGCAGATTTGTTGTCATCTTCAATCCTCAAGCATACAATCAAATCTTCAAGGGTCTTCTCCTTGCGCTTGTGTTTCAAGTAATTTTTAAAGTTCTTCCATAATGGAGGTAACTTTTCAATCATGGCTGCGACTTGAAACGCCTCATTAATCTCCAAACCTTCAAAGAAAAGTTTGTTAGCAACAATATAAATAATACTTTTAACATAAGTATTAATCAGGATCAAACCTTCAGCAAGGAGATCATGGATAATGACTTGAAGTTCTTGGATTTGGGACACAACAGATTTGTTTTCCACCATTTTATAATCCAGAAATTTGGCAGCCACCAATTTCTTCAGTCCAGCGTCTTCAGTCTTATATTTCTTTTCTAGAACATCCCATAGTTTCTTAGACGTTTCAACATTACTGTAAACGTTGTACAAGTCATCTTCCAAGCCACTTAGAATATAATTCTTGCATAGGAAGTCAGAATGCTTCCAAGCCTCAACCACAAGGAAGCGTTCGTTTTCAGGTGTTTCATCAGTCAGGACTGGAGCATCCTCCTTAATAAACCTTTGCAGGCTTAAGGTGGTCAGATAAAAGAATATCTTTTGCTGCCACCTTTTAAAGTCCACACCAGAAAACTTCCCCGGCTTTTCTGCAGGTGGCATAACCGTTGCAGCAGCACGGCTAGGCCCAGCAGCACCAGAAACTGCGGTAGCATTAGTATTCACAGCAGGGACAGTTTGTTCCACTCCGTTTGTCATCTCTGTCAAGTGACACAAGCAGAAACAATATCAATAAACTGTTTAAACAACAAGAGTAGAAAAACCACGAAGGCTTTTGGTCTCCACAAACATATTATTTGACAGTAATTAGGAGTAGAAAAAACCACGAAGGTTTTAGTCTCCACAAGCAGATTAATATACAATATAGGAGTAGAAAACCACAAAGGTTTCAGTCTCCTTAACCAGTCTCCTTAAACAATATTTATTTAGCGCAGAAAATAAATAAATTAGATTTCTTAAGCTTGTAGTTCCTGCAACCAAATAAATCAGAAAAGACAGAAAACCAGAAGTATATTATCAGTTTGGTATGGGACGATCCCGAGCCCACAATTTACTTGTGTCTCCTTAAGAAATCTAACCCCCTCACAGTTGCCCAAGGTTCACGGGTTAATTTCTCCCAAGATGGAACGGGATAACAGTTCTACTGTAGCGGCACTTCAAACAGTAGAACACTGCGAACACAAAGGAACGGAGCAAATCACACGACTTACTTAGTATGCAGAAAAGAGAGGAGATGCAGTAAGATGTTCTGTGTATTCTGTGTTTCAGTGTGTGTTCAAAGGTTGATGACTGACCAGTTTATATAGCCATGGGAAAGAGTATGAAGAGACACCACTAATTGCTGAATTCATTGCCACTAACATCTGAATTCACTGCCACTAACGGCCAAATTCACTGCCACTAATGGCTGAATTCACTAAATGTTAGTAATTCTGTTACACAAACAGATTTAATATTAAATATTAATAATAAATAATTAATTAATTAATATTTTTTAGTTTTGTTGGTCCAAAAAATTAAGTCAATCAATCATATCAATTGACCGAAATTGAAATCCGGAATCGAAGCCGAGACGAGCGACGACGACGTCGCGAGGCTTCCCTTCTTCTCAACCCTTTTAAGAGCTAAGAGAAGTAAATCTCTATTTAAACCCAACAAAAGCCTTTTCCTCTACCAATATGGGAGAAGGTGCATTTCCTTACCAAAAGGAACCTTTTCACCTTCCCACCCATTTCCCATTCACACTCCTCATATTCCAAAAACCCAACCTATTTTTAATAAGGTAGTGCATTAATTTCTAAGAAAACCCTTTTTTGGTAATATATTATGTTGCTTTCTGGCGCAATGCAGTCGGATAAGGTAAAAACAAGAGCAAAACGTAAACTTCACTTGATATAACAATAATGTTCTTAAAGATAATGTAACATTTATTAAGCTGATAGATCGTTCAACAAAAATTATACAAGAGGCAATTACAAGTTACTTAATAAAGTATAGCTTCTCACAGTTATGATGATCCATATCATAATGACGTGTATCTGCTTCCATAGATTCGTCTTTAACTCTACTCTACCTTTCCTCCATGTTACGACTAAATTGCATACTCACAGTCACAGGGGCAGTGCTTACTACTCTTGAAAGATAATTACACCAATGTCACTGCGACTTTAGTTACGTCAAGCTCAATACTAAACAAACTCCAAAACAACATCAAAACTTCAAACTTGGTGTGTACAGTGTACACTCTACTTTTATCCACATTGAAAGTTTTTTGTATAGTATTCCGTTTCTTCTTAATGTCTAATAGGCAGTTCGCACTTCCATTATTGAGAAAACATTAAATAAATGTTTAATTTACTAAATTATCCATGTTGACCATGCTTTAAAATTTTAAATTTGGCTCTAGTATGCTAATAAGTTTGAAAGATGATTACTTATTAATAAGGGTAAAATTATTATAAAATAATTAATTATCTCTTGATTTACTAAATAGAAATGGGTAAGTAAAATAAATAATTATTTTTACTATACTTGACGAGTTAAACGGAACGTAGGATTAGTAACGTTCGGATTTACTCCATTGATATTTGCTTCATAAAATATTAATATAGTTATACTATCAAGTAAAAAAGACTATATGGAGTACTATTTAAAAGAGAGTACTAATATTTAATAAAGCAAATTCGAAAAAAAAAGAACAGATGATAATTGGACAATAGCTTAAGATGGATTTAATATCTGTCACCGCCAAAGATTTGAACTTTTGATATTTCCCTCTCTTTCACGTACTATCTGCCTCTTAATTTGGGGACTATAATTAGATGAGCATGGCACCATGCCCATTGGCCGATAACAAGATTCTCAATAGTGTAGTACAGCCTTACCAGTTTGGCACTTCTTAATTAGAAAAATCTGTTTGGACTTTGACCAATCTGTAATAGATTAATTAATATATAATATTAGTACAGTTGTACTTGACCCCTTGCCAAGTTTATAAAATTCCAAGACCCCTCTTAAAACTAGCAAAACAAGCAATTGGTGGCCAAAATGAATCTGGATATGCGTGAGTTTGCTGAAGACAACTCCCATTCTTTTACTTTCTTGATCCCGCTTTGTTTTTTATATTTTTTTTATCCATTTTAAAAATAATGATATCTTCTTAAATTAAAAAATAAATTAGTTTCAAATTTTTTATTTAATTTATTTATAGTTACACAAATATTTATAATTAATTTTAGATGACAAGTTGTAAAAAAAAATTACTTTTTTCATTAAATTTTGTACAAATTAAAACTATAACAAACAAAGTAGGATAAATTGAATACATCAACAATAAGCAACAGAAAATAAATAGGAAACGTAAACCACTAATCTGAACCGGAAACGAATTTCAAGAATTAAATAATGAATTGAGTATAGAATTAAACAATGAATTGAGATGGTATGGTGGATGATGGTATCACGTGACACCATGAGAGGTAATCAAAATTTCTTTTTGGTTGAAGATGTTGTAGTAGCAGTAGTGCGCGAGTGGGAGAAAAAGAAAGTGCAATAAAGCTAAAAGAAAGGTAAGTGTCACAAGGGTAGTGTTGGTTGTTGTGCAAGACTTCAACAATGTGCATTCAATCCTCTCAATATACTAACTCTCTACACGCTGCTTTCAATGTGCAAGCGTTCTCTCCCTTGCTTCATTTTCTCCTCCTCCTTTTTTGTTTGGTATACTTTGAAATGAAACGTTTCCTAAAAAGATGATTTTATTCTCACCACTTAAATCTGAAATTTCTAATTAAAAATTGATCACTGCTTACCACTTTATAATAACCTTTAATAGTTGTCACTTTTGCTGCATTGACATACATATTCATTCACTCATTTACTTACTTTTTTAGATCTGAAAAAATTGAACAGACACAGTACGCAGTGTCTTTCTTATCTCACCTCTTCTTAAATAATTTAGCGTTCAAAGCTGCTGACTCCACTCTCTCTCACAAATTCTGACACCATCCACTGCTGTCATTGTCCTATGGAGCCTGGAGGACCAAAAGAGAACAGACCCCAATATAAGATAGAGTAATAAAAAAGATTAATACAACAAGAAACTAAAGAAAAATAAAAGAAGTATAATAAAGACTAATAACTAATCCAACTATTTTTAGCACCAAAGCTATACCAGAAAGAACTGTTCCATAGAGCAATATAACCATCATATTCAATGTTTCTCTCACTTTCAAGCTCTCTAGTATCTAGTCTTCTTTTGTCATTGCATCTTCATTTTCTGTACTACTTTTGCACCATCTTTGTGTAGCCCCTACAACTTAGAAAAGCCTGAAACATATTTCAATTCTTCGAGTAGTCCGTCATCTTCATTTCCTACTAATAATTATTCTATGGGAAAGAAAGGAGGATCTTCTTCATGGTTGACTGCAGTGAAAAGAGCCTTTAGATCTCCTACTAAAGATCCTGAAAAAAGGAAACAAAAACAAACCAAAAGAACAGATGACAATAATCATCCTATGGAAGTTGATGAAGATGAAGAAGAAAAGGCACTAGCTTAGCCCTTATGTTCCTTTTTTTTTTTTCAGTTAATTAACGTGAACGTAGGATGCTTTGTTGATCGAACTGCTTTTTTATAGTACTAGTTTATGAACAGTAGATACATCTATTCATATTTAACGGTTAATTAACTTTCTTGTTACTGAATGCATGCAGAAGAAAGAAAAGCGAAGGTGGCTTTTCAGGAAACCAACTAATCTTGAAAATGCAACAACACAACCAACTTCGCAGCTTAATAAAACTGCGAATGATGATGTGTCCGCTCCTGGAGCGGACGAAAGGCATGCCATTGCTGCTGCTGCAGCTCAGGCTGCAGCTGCCACAGCACAGGCAGCTGTAGAGGTCGCTCGGCTATCAAAACCACCTGTTTCTAGATTCAATTGTAGTCCTATATATTCGGGGGATAGGGAGAATCATGCTGCCACTATAATTCAGACATCTTTCAGGGGATATTTGGTAAGTAATCTTCTCCTCTTCCATCAGAATTTGCTATGTCGATACATCAAAAGATACAGTACGATATTGTTGAACCCAAAAATTGCTAGGTGATTTTTTTTTCGTTTGTGCAAGTGTTTATAACAGAATTACTTGGTATATGCTGGTGAAAGGTAATAGGTACATATGGAATAGTCTATGTGTGCACAAGTTTATACCAACTTTATCAACAAAAAATATATGTAAAGTGAGCCATATCAAGAATGCTAACAGGGATTATAGTTCCCTTCCTTAAAAGAATAAGAATATTGAAGGCATTCCTTAGAAATAAAGCTCAATTTGAAGAATGACATTCAATCATGGACACCTTAATCTGTTAATTACAGAAAGAGAAAAAAGAAAATGGTTTTCTTTTATTAATTATGATAATCGAATATAGGAACTAATCTATTGTCAATATAAACTTGAGGAACTTGGCTGATACAGTTCTTTAGGTACACTCTGATGGTTTATTCGATGCCATGTTCTCTGTTTTCTAAATTTAGACCATTAGTGATTCTTTGCGAAATCCATTGAATGAATTGCTTTTGTTGTGGCTGTAAAGGCAAGAAGGGCGCTACGAGCACTTAAAGGTCTAGTCAAATTGCAAGCTTTAGTGAGAGGTCACAATGTTCGGAAACAAGCAAAGATGACTCTGAGATGCATGCAAGCTCTTGTTAGAGTGCAAGCACGGGTACTCGACCAGCGGTTTAGGCAATCTCAAGAAGGAAGTAGAAAATCAACATTTAGTGACACCAGTAGCATGTGGAATTCCCAGTATCTTCAAGATCTCACAGACAGAAAGTCAATGGTAAGTCAGTATTGATCTATCCTTAATTTCTTCCTATAATGGTACTAGGAGTTCCTTTACATGATCAATATTTTGGTGGGAGTTGGATTTGGGTTTGACTTTGGATTTGGATATGGAAGAATCAGTTTTAGATTTCAAAACAGAACAATGTGTATGTAAACTTAAAGTTGGAGCCGTTGGCAGTATTTGGATTTGATTTTGGAAAAATAGTTGCAAAACAATGTGCATGTAAACTGGTTTTCTAAAACTAGCCAGTGGTGGACTTCACATGTTGGTTTTAGATTGAATTTATCGAAACAGGCATTGTTCTAGTCATAGATATTTTTCATCTGACTCATTGGCGTTTGTATATGCCAGTCAAGAGATGGAAGCAGCATTCCAGATGATTGGGATGAAAGACCTCACACCATTGAAGAGGTAAAAGCAATGCTGCAAAGGAGAAAAGAAGCTGCTATGAAACGCGAAAGGACCTTATCTGATGCCTTTTCTCAACAGGTTCTCTCCATATCCATGTTGCACTTTTCATGTTTCCAAAACTTTCTTTGGTGAAATTAGTTTATTCAATTGTTTCTACTTTCACTTGGCAGACTCGGAGAACAGGCAGAAATTCCTCAATTGGCAGTGAAAATGATTTTGGAGAAAAACATCAGTGGATGGACCGGTGGACACCTGCAAAACCATGGGACAGCAGGGCCAGAGCTTCAACTGATCATAGTATTGACCCTGTTAAAACTGTCGAAATGGATACCTCACTACCTTATTCATATTTAGCTCCTAATTTAAGAAGATTAAACGAACAGCAACAGCAACAACACCAACGACCAAGTTCTCCCCGTCATAGAACCCACCAAAATCAATCGTTTCAATTCCCCATTACACCTTCTCCATCCAAAACCAGACCTATTCAAGTCCGCTCTGCAAGTCCTCGATGTCCTAGAGATGACAGAAGTTCCTACACATCTCAAACTCCAAGCCTGAGGGCTAATAATAACTACTCGTTCAATGGTAGTTCACACCAGCGTAATAGAGGTACAAATGGGCTAAATTCTAGTGCTGCAGCAATTCCTAGCTACATGGCTGCTACCGAGTCTGCTCTGGCAAGAATTCGTTCACAAAGCGCCCCACGACAGAGGCCATCGACCCCAGAGAGGGATCGAGCTGGATCAGCCAAAAAACGTCTTTCATTCCCCGTCCCTGATCGTTATGGAAATGTTCCAGTAGGTTGTGGAGCAGGGTATGAGCATAGTCTAAGAAGTCCAAGCTTTAAGAGCCTTAGTGGAGTACATTTGGGATATGAACAACATTCTAACTACTCTTCTTGTTGCACGGAGAGTCTTGGTGGCGAGATCTCTCCTTCTACAACTACCGATTTGAGGAGGTATTTGAGGTGACAAAGACCAAATAAGGTGATCAATGTACATGTAAATGCAACTAATGCTGATCTATTATCACGAAGCGTAGTCTGAATATTAGAATTTCTCTTGTTCCTTTGTTAATTTTAACTTTGTTTTGAGTCTCATTATTACAATCCTTGCTCCAGACTCTAATGTATTTGAACATGTGTCAAGCATGTTGTAACTAATTCTTCAATCATTGTTTAGTGAAATTGTGCCCATCTTACTGTTAGGGCTAACTTTCATGTGATCTATACTAAACTTACATGTGCTTTTCATACTGGTAACTTGTAAGATCTAACAAGTGCAATAAGCAACAATGATTTTGAAGTTATAATAGCTATGTACCTCTTCTTTTTTTTGTCGGTACATCTACCCTTTCTTTTCTGGTTTAAATAATCTGCACTGGTTATCATTTCCTCTTGCATTTCTCCAAAATGATGCTCATAAAGCATAGCCCCACCCCTTTAACAAAGAACAGTAGAAGGCAAAGTGGAGGACCCCACGTTCTTTCGTCTTAGATGGCCATTATAGCTCTAGTTTGGGGCCCTTGTAGCTATATAATTCCACTGCAAGAAAGATTTGAGCAAAGACGGATCTAGGATTTCAAGAGTATGAGTTCACTATTATTAGGAGCGGAATTACAGCGTCCTAAAAGTAGTATACGAACAATCTTCGTCGAAAATTTTATTGTTTATATACGTTAATTATCATTTTATATGATGAAATATTAATGGGAAAAAATATTAAAGGACATTTAGATGATGGTTAGATCCGTATTTCTATGTGCAAATGAACTACTACTTGACCAAATGAATTATTTAAACTTTTAAAATATGAGTTTTCAAACATCATATTAGACATATTTTAGCCTAGTTACGAAGAGGATGAGTGGGTTCCAGAGAACCACTATGTTTGGGGCAGATCCGCCCCTTCATTTAAGTCATCTGGTTACAACAACAATGATTATATCTTCATATATTTCCGATTAATGTTTCTCTCACTGTGCATGGCGTTTAATTTAAGCCCGTCACAATCCAACATTTAAAAACAAATTAGTTTTCTACTACTAGAATTATTTCAAATTTCCTTCTTCTCTATGTACTTGCAAGTTACAAATGAAGAATGAATGACAAAGAAATATGCGTCCTTGGATTCTGGCACACGCTTATTTTTCTCTCCAGCCTAATGTTTTATGACTTCAAACACATTTCATTATCTTTTCTTGGATCTAATCATATTTTTCTCAGGAGATTCTTGATGATTAGTCGTCCACATCAAATCCTGGCTTCAAATGGAGTAAAATGTTTCTTCAACGTTTATGTAGTTATACTGCACTTCAGCTCAAAGTTCAATTCGCTAATATCAAGAAATTACTATCACTTGATTATGTCCACCTATTGAAGTTCATTACCAATTTTTTTATGTTCTATACTTCGAATGGTCAGAAATTGACTTTATTCTCAGAAATCTATCTAGTTATTCTTTTGAATTAATACATCTCTATTACTCGTGTCCCTCTTCCATCCTTCCTTGAGGCTCGCTCTTTCAATTTCTTCATGAGACCCGACTTAGTTCCAATTCCACTCGTTCTCCAACAATTGCTTCGTTGGTTTCTTCTAGGAAGCCTTAATCGGTAACAGCCCCAGGAGGCGTAACTTTGGAGTCGTGAAAAAGTTGACTTCGTTGCAGACCTAAAACAAGTATAACTAAGCTATCCCTTCTATGAAAAAATAAATATTTTTACTTGGGTCAGTGAGACTTTACTTGTGTGGGTAAAAATACATCACTTACTATTACGGGAATATGGATCCAGCTGGCAGATGCTAAACTTACTCTACAAGTTATACGGCGCTTGGATATACGTCTACCCCATATCTACAGCCGGTCATTAAGCACGGGCCCAGGGCCGAAGGGTACATACCCAGTCACCTTAAAAATACTAGTCTCCTAGTTAGGATTAACTTATTATCAACGCCTTATGTAATCAGGCCAAAGGTCTATAAACATAGAGATTTACCTTAATTAGGATTGAGGTAAACCTAGAGTTATATATACCTTTCTCCCTCATTGCATTCGACACAAGAGATCCACTACGAATCCGCCTATTCTCAAAGAATAATACTCCTACTTTACTGCTTATTTCTCTATATTCTTTGTATTTACTTTTATTGCTTGTGATCATTCTAAATTTATCTGTTTAACCTATTTAACAAGTTAGGCATAAACAGTTTGGCACCTACTGTTATGTTTTTATTAAGAAAAGGCACGATCATGTCAAATAACGACGGTCTGCCAACAAACACTGCTCATGTGGCCGACGATGCATCGAAGAATCCCATTGATCTTGCCGGTCATGAAAATGATCCGTCCAAGGATTCAATCACGTGGGAGATAAGAGCAACCACGAAGAATCGCAGCATAGAAGCCCCGCTAGGGCTAAAGACAAATTCAAGCGAGCTTTCGGCAAGTTCCTCGAGGCTCAACAAAAGTAGTCAGTTTTGAATTCAACAATGATGGGCGGGTGTTAGCCAAACATCTGGAGGTAGTTTTCACTAAATCAGTTCCAAGGCCAAACTACCCTGAGGATTGGGCCCTGCGGGAAACACCCTCAGTAGATCGACGAAGGAATGATTCAGAAGCGGGCCGAAGGAATTCAACAACGACCAATAATCCTACATCAACAGAGTCTTCTACCATGCAGGCACTATGCCAGGAGTTGAAATAACCCATTAACGGATGGTTACATAGTGGGTGCTCTGTCCCTAGTGACCAAAGTGGACATACAAAAGTTTATCAAGCAAGTATACAACGCAAGCTCCGCGCGGCTCCCAACACTTCTGCCTACCGGAATCGGTGAAGTTTGATGGTACCACTGATACATAGAAACATATAGCTGCTTACTTCACGGCCGTAAAGAACAACGAGATAACAGAGGAGGAAATCCAGTCGGCGTTGGTAAAAAGATTCGGTTCAACCCTGACTAAAGGGGCCTTGACATGGTATACTCAGTTGTATGTAGGGTTAGTCGAATCTTTCACCCAGATACAGGACATGTTCAAGAAGGCACATTCCGGCGCCCTAAAGCATGAGAGGATGATGGAGGACATCTTCGAGATCCGACAGCAGGAAGGAGAATTGTTCAAGGATTACTTGGAGAGGCTCCAAAGGGAACGGTCTACGGTACCTTCGGTAAGAGCCTGGACCCCCGGGGCTTAATAACTACGAAGGAATTGCAAAGAAGTTTGCTAGAGTACTTAGTGAAGACTTAGGATGCGTTGTATTAGCGATACAATCATAAGCTCTGAATGGAGCCAGACTTAACAGATAAAGGAGAAGCAACAGCTGTGGGCAGACACTCGAAGGAGAAAAATGAAAATGTAATATCGAGCAGGTCCTTCGAGATCTTTCGATAAGTGAAACGGCGCCAAGGGAGCGACCTCTCAGGAGAAGGGCTTCGAGCTGTGTAGTTTCAAGGAATTTAGGCTACGAGTGAATGCAGTTGACCTGGTTAAGAATCACATCGGGAGATTAGGGCCGCAAGTACACTGGACAACAAATATCAAAATAACTCGAAAAAGAATTTGTCAGTTTATTGTGAGTTACATCGAGGTAACGGTCATGACACCGTTAATTGTCAAGCACTTATGTCTGAAGTAGCCCATCTACTAAGTAAATGGCACCACAACGACCTACTTATCGAGAAGGGAAGACGAGCCCTAGCCCCAGGCCAGCAGGACAAGAAAAGCATCAATACAATCTTTGGCGGGCCCGGGATCGAGGTCGAAATGATGAAGACTGTGATGATTTGTGAGGCTCAAGAGGAAGGAAAGAAGTGTCCTTGAGCCAATACAATTGAAATCGGCAAGAATGATGAAAAGAAACTCCTCTATCCACATCATGATGCCTTGATCATCACCTCAAGGTAAGTGACACTCAGGTTAAGCGGGTACTCGTAGAAATAGGAAGCGTTGTTAATATTATATGTTATGAGGTTATTCGTAGCATGGAGCTGCTAGGACAAATAGTCCTGAGCCCATACACGATAACTAGTTTTAACAATTTGAGCGAGAAGTCAATGCGAAAGATAGTTCTTCCCGTTCTCATACTAGGAGTATCAAAGCTAACATCCTTCCAGGTAATGGTGTGTTATCTCTCGTATAACATTATTTTCGGACGACCTTAGATACATGAAATAAAGGGGTTATCCTCAAGGTTTCATCAGGTGCTCAAATACCCAACATCATAGGGGGGTAAAAGAGATCCAGGGAGAGCAAAAACTATCTAAGAGCTGCTATATGACCGTCATCACACGCGCAACAAAGGCTGAAATAAAGAATCAACAGAAGCTGTTAAAAAAGTTGCTCGGACCTTTCTTAGTAACAGATATAGCGATTGAACCAAAAGAGTCGGAAGGGGAGCACCCCCAAGAGTCTCCCGCTGTTTCCTAGGATTTGGATGGAGAAGAAGAAGTTTCTAAAGCCACGGTAGATGACCTGGAGCCCTTAATATTTGACGAAAAAGAGCTAGAGAAGAAATTCTACGTGGGTTCAAAACTTTCAGCAGAAGCCAAACAAGAGTTTACCTACTATGTGCACGAGTGACAACTTTGGTTGGACGTATACAGATATTCTGGGAATATCCACTCAAGTGATTAGGCACAAGTTAAACGTAGATCCAACCTTCAAAGCTGTCAAGCAGAAGAAATGACTGATTAGTGCCAAAAGGGACATGTAGTTCACGAAGGGGTGGAAAAGTTGTTGAAAAATGGGTCCATTCGAGAGATTCGTTACCCTAATTGGCTCTCGAACATGGTGATTTTTCCAAAGAAAAACGGCAAGTGGAGGATGTGCATATACTTCACTGACCTAAACAAGGTGTGTTTGAATGATTCATTCCAGCTGCCTAATATTGACTAGCTCACAGATTCAATGGTAAGGCATGAAACCTTAGCTTTTTGGACGCGTATTCAAGGTATAACCATATCCTCATGAATCCAGGTGATCAAGAGAAAACCTCATTCATCACGTATCGGGAGACTTATTGCTATCGAGTGATGCCTTTCGGACCAAAGAATGCTACAACAACTCATCAGCTGGTAAATCTAATGGTCAAGGATCGGATCGGGAAAACTATGAAGGTATACATCGATGACATGATAGTCAAGTCAGAATTCGCAAAGGACCTCATTAAGAATTTAGAGATAGCATTCAACATTTTGGATAAGTTCGGCATGAAACTTAACCCAAAAAATTGTACCTTTAGGGTAGCTTCAAGCATGTTCCTCGGGTTCATTGTCTTGAATCGAGGAATAGAAGCAAAACCTGTCAAAATCAAAACCATCAAAGCCTTATCGGAGGTACTGAAAAGTTGAAGCAGAGGTAAAGAGGCTCAACAGCCGCACAGCCACGCTCATCTCTAGATTTTCATAACGATGTCACCAGTTCTCGAACGTGTTGAAGAAGAACAAGAGTTCGAATGGACGGACTAGTATCGTCAAGCACTTCGAGACCTGAAAGAGTATCTTTCAACTCCTCCATTACTGACCAAGCCTCCCACATGGGAACAACTCTTCGTATAGTTGGAACGTAGCTGTGAGTGGCGTCTTTCAACGGGGTAGAGAAAGGAGCACAGTGTCCCATTTACTATTTCAGAAGATCATTGTTAGATAAGGAGACTTGTTATCAGCATCTGGAAAAGCTTGCAGCGGCACTTGTTGTATCCACCTGAAAACTGCGACTTTATTTCCAGAGCCATGCGACTGTCGTCTTCTCATCCTTTCCATTGAGAACTTTTTCACAAATCCGAGCTCTCAGGAAGGCTTACGAAATGGGCTATGGAGCTGGGAGAGTACAACATCATCTATCAGCCTCGAACGACCATTAAATCACAAGTTCCTGTATCTTTCATCGCCGACTTCAATAGCGCTATACAACCAAAGGACAATAGGAGGAATCACCCCCAGGGAATGGATTATCCATATAAACAGGTTATCAAACTTCAAAAGAGCTGGACTTGGCCTAGTGATAAAAACCCCGTCCGAGAAGGTGTTTTGGAAAGTCGTTAGCTGCCCGTTGATCACAAACAATAAAGCAAAATATGAAGTTGTAATTCAAGGCCTCGAATTAACTTTCATATTGGGGGCCGGGGAGGATAGCCTCAACAGCGATTCACAACTAGTGGTCAACCAAGTGAGTACAGTATTTGCAGCCAAAGACACTCGCATGTAAGAGTATCTGGCCAGAGTAGAGGCCCTTTTGAAAAAATTTCATTGGTGGAAATTTGCTCAGATACTGAGGGAAGAAACTACAGAGGCCGATACACTGGCTAGTGTTGCAGCAACTGCAGACATGAGCCCTAATAGGCTGGAGGCAGTAATAGAACTGACTTACTCAGACCTAAAGCGTCTTGAAGTCAACACAGTCGGACTCGTCTAGGATTGGCGCCACATGTTAATCGAGTACTTGGATAAGGGAACACTCCTTGATGACAAGAAGCAAAGCAAGTGGTTAAAGATGTAAGGGGCTTGTTACTACTTGATCCGATGAGAGCTATACCAAAGAATGTTCAGCGGCCCATTAGCTAAATGCTTAATAGGCTGACTACGTTCCGAAATGAGGGACATTGCAGGAATCATTCAGAAGAAAGAGATTTGGCTCAGAAGGTAATCAGGGCAGGCTATTACTGGTGTCGAATGGAAAGCAACACGAACAAGCTCGTCAAAGCATGCGACACACTACAAGAAAAATGACTTTTAACGACCACTTCTTTACGAAGGGACTTGAATCTGGTCGTAATAAACATGCCTATAACCACCATACTTTTTTCCCCTCGTCCATATCAATTTTCAATACGCTAATACATAAACAGCAAAAGGATAACATCCAGCTGTTAAAAAGCATAACATCCAGAATTTAAAACCAAATTTATTAACCAAAAAAAAAATAAAAATGAGCGCCATTTTTCCCCAGTTGTTTCTCCGCCAATTTTTTCAATTTGTATTTCTATGTCTACACATTCTTTCTTTTGTTTTCATTCTCTCCCGTCTAAAATCAACCTCTACAACCTTAACCCCTTATCAATTCTGATGACGCAATTTGCAACCGTCATTCATAAAAGATGAAGGATCAAATCCATGTACTTCCGATGGTAGCATCACTGTAAGCCCCCAATTCCCAAATTGTTATCTTTTTTATTTCTTCTTGTATATCAATTTGATTTTAGTACTAAAATCATTCAGCTTTTGTGCAAATATTACTATATCCGTCAATTTACGTAATTTGGTCCTTAGATCTTATCTTTCTTTCTTTATATCTTGTTCTCCTTTTCGTTGTTAGTCACACGATTTCTCACACTACATGCGTTCGATAATTGTGATAATCCTAGTCGCTTCAGGAATTTGATTGTTTCTGACATCGATAATATTTTTTCGTACTGGATTTAAAAGTCTAGCATGTATGGATTTTAAATTTCTTTGTCCGCTTTTCATTTTGCCTATTGAATTAATACTTCAAATAGACTTCAGATGAAGATTCAATTTATGTTATTTCAAATTCTTTTTCTCATTTGTTTATGATAGTAGTGTTGGTTGAATATATCAGTTTATATTAGTAGTTGATTTTCTTTGTTTGTGCTAGAAAATATTTGGATACTTTTAAAGGTTACAAATTAAAATGAGACGAATTAAGGTGAGAATTTATCTTGATTTGCTTTTATTCTTGTTACGTAGTTTGCAATCGAAACACTCTTTGTTTTTATTAATGTAATGTTTTAGTGCTAGTACTTTAGCTTCGTTAATTTCTTTCCAACTTGTCATTTGTTTGTTGGTTTTACATTTTATGATTCTTTAAGAACCCAATATTCAAAGAGGAGCCATAAAATGGAGATATGTCCTGTGGAATTCTAGGAATCATATTAGATTAGTAAAAATGAGAATTTGATGATCAAAATCTTTTATTTCCACAAGTTCTCAAGATCTACTTTCTCAAGCTAGAGGTAAAAACATATTCCTTGAAGTTATGTTGATTTAATCTTGTAGAAACTACTACGTCTTATTGAACGAACTATTTAATTGCAACGATGTAAGAAACATTAACTATTATGATTTCTTCGTGTGGATTCAAGCTCTAGCTTGAGAACAAAAGGAAAATTCTTATCTTGGTACATTAGAACTTATGATTCAAAGTCTTTTTCTGTGGGAGAGAAGTGTTCTTATTGAATGTGTTTTAGTGCTAGTACTTGAGGAGGAACCAGAATATAACTGTATGCAATGCTTCTAGCTTATTCACTGTAGTTGTATTGGATAAAAACTGACGTCATCTAAAAAGGTGATGTTGACACCCAATTTTGTCCCTCCTTTTTCAGAAATTGGCCAGAATTCAACTTGAGGGTGCAGTGAGAAGGTAGAGAGCAACTATGACTGCGCAATATGTGTTAGAAAGCATGCATTTATGTGTGTTATCTCCTATTTATACCTTATATATTTTAATTGTAATTATATTACGTAATTTTTGCATCATTTAGGCTATTTGTCAAAATGTAGTCGTTCGTGCAATTTTAGTGCAAGTTTATCATTTAATAGATAATTGTGACTTTCGTGCAATTTAATGTATTTAATAAATATTAATGGTTATTCATATTTAATTTGTATCATAATTTGCTTTTGTGTATGCATCTTTGTTTTTTGTTAATCTTATTTTATACAATATATGTATATACATATTTATATTTAATTATTTTGCACCTTTTAATTCAAGGTTGGTCCAATTTTATTACTAATTTCATTTCATAATTTAAAGTTTTAAATCTTCTTTTGAACCTAGACCAAAAGCTTAGACAAATACATTCATGTTACAACTTGCAAAATCATTTCAAATTCATTATTATTCCTAAACCCCATTTTTAATACCAAATACATCACTCCCTAATTTCCTCCAAATTATCTCCCAAATCTTCTCCAATATTTTGAATCCCTTCCAATCTCTCAAAATTTCCCTAATCTCTCTAAGTCTACCTATACATACCCATCAGCAGTACATACACTGGGGGGACACTACTACAACCCTTAGACACACGCACTGATCTCCCCCTCACCTCCACTCACTTCTCAAAAAGTACACCCACACATAGTGCAATTAGCTGCGCAATACACAGATCCCACACCTTCTTCTCCACTCCCTCTCCTCACAAATCAACAGGACCCGCTCATCTCTTTCCATCAACACACAGTACCCCATAACAATCGACATCAGTGCTTCTTAGATCTCCTTCCCCACATGTCCAAAACACTAATCACACACACGATCAGCCCAGATCCAAAGAAAATATACAGACGCAGTGCATACAACACCATCTCCAATACCCACCATCTCTTTCAAACCCAGTACACTACAAACCTTCTCCACACCCACACATGTACATACATAATCCGTTTCCTTTTTTTCAAAAATCAGGCGTATGCACACACACATACAATAATTGGACAAAAATTGAAGGGAGTGTACAGATCCGGAAAGTAACACAAAAACAGGGAAGACGGAGGAGATATAGAACCAGTGTCATCGGGGACAGGGGATTAACAAAAACACCCCTTCACTGATTTATTCACATTTCCTTGAATTCTACTTTTCCCTATTGTTCTTGATTTTTTTGTTTGACAGGAAAAGCGGGAGCCTCGTCGTTTCTCACCGCTAGTCGTCGCCACTGGAAGGCTCGTCGCCGAACTTTCTAATCGGCTGCATCATAGTTGTTGTCTCTGTGGTTTTGGATCAAGTCACAGCGGTGTAATAGAGGAAATGGGTGAGATGGATGGTGGAGTTGTAGCGACATCACTCCGGTGTCGCTCCTCCCCGTTCCGTCGGTTATCCTCATCTCTGACGATTTATTTTTTCCTTCCCTGGCATATGTTCTGTCGTTGGGAAATTGGCATCTCCACCTTCGTTCTTATCTGCTGGTTTCTGCCAGGGTCCACATTGCTTATGTTTGACTGAGTTGTAAGTTGTTCTATTCTTGTTATGTTACGGTAATTAGAACCTTTATCACTGGGTCACTGACTTTTGTTTGCGAGAATTTGCAATTGCTAGTCATTGTTTTACAGGTTTGTGCTGATTCGGATAAATACTGCGCCTTAGGATGTTGCTGATTTACGAAAAAATGTTGTACTGTTAGGCCAATGAAAAAATATATTTTTACATATACTGAGGCCTACACAAGGAATTGACGGAAATACAACGAATTGACGGACTAATCATGGCCAAAGAGAATAAATGATTTATTTGAGGCTTATTTGATTAATTTGAACATGATACTACACTTGAACGATCCATCCCCGTGTCCCTAAACAAAACAAAAAGGCTATGATGACGTCTATAAGCCGTTACTACAAATGAGCCGGTGATGAAGTGACGAGACCGGTATTTGGCATGGCAACACAACCGGCCGGCGTGTTCGCAGTCGTATCGACGTCCCTAACTTTCACTCAATACACACCTGAGCCGACACTTTCAAAAATCCCCTTCCCCTTTATTTTAAAATTATTATTATTATTATTACCATTATTTTAAATTATTATTATTATTATTATTATTATTATTATTATTATTATTATTATTATTATATTTTACCTTATTATTATTATCATACTAATCTTATTTTCCCTATATTTTGTGCGAGGTAAAATTGGATGCGAAATGAGGAAAGCTAGAAGAAAAATCCTTTTACTTTACTTTTAGCTTTTATTACAATTATTATTATTATCTACTAATCTTATTATTATTATTATTACTTTCATTATTATTAATATTATCATTCATAACCCCTTTTCGTTTTTATTGCGAGGTACCTTTGGAAAAAGCCAGTTATTAAAATTAAATATTTTCATTATGATATGCATATAAATGATTATTTAATTATTCGCCTATTTTTAGTTAGTTTAAATTGCTTAGTTATTTATTTCGAATCTCAATTATTTAGTCCGGCCGGTAACCACATTTGGTGGAGCTCGAGAGGTGCCTAACCCCTTCCTCTCGAGTTAACTTGAACCTCTTACCTAGAATATCTGGTTCGTAGACTAAGTTTCGGAGTTAGTTGTAAAATTAGCTAGAAACAAAATAGGTAGTAAAATTAGCTAGAAACAAAATAGGTGCCCTAATATGCCTAGTTAAAAACTATGTTAGGTGGCGACTCCAACACTTAAACTCAAACGAGTTAGCAAGTCAAATTCGAAACTCGACTCGCCTCGACTCGAGTCCATAATCGGGTATGACAGAATGGCGACTCCGCTGGGGATATCAAGGTTCAAACCATAACGGACTTTTAATTGGGATTCTTTGCATTTATTTTCTTATTTTCGTTATTTCTCCAAACTAATATTTCTTTCTTTTCCTTTTGCAGGTTTGAAGCTTAGTTTTCTATTTCATTTGCGTTTTATTTATTATCTGTAATTGTTATTTTGTTTATATTTCCTCCACTCCTGGATTTTTTTTTTTTTTTTACATTTGCACACACCATAAACGGTTACGTGGATCTCACAGCCGTTTCACTCTCAAAAACCCTTTAGGGGGAACGGTTGGGGTATAGTTGGTCCGTTGTACAACCAACAATTCCGAATGTTCCCACCCCTTGGTTGTCCGCCTGGGGGAACCATGTTCTAGTCTAGTAAACCCACTCTCGGCACAACATGTCCCACACTTCAACAATTTTCAAATCTTCCATAAATTTCGCTAAATCTTTTTCTTTAAAATAATTTCACGTCATAATCTTTTTTGTATTTTTCTTTATTGCCTAGTAGTTTCTATTAACCTATTTTTGAAACTAACTTGTTGGTTTCATTTCTCTTTTTACTCCTCCTTTTTAAAATTATTTTTGTGAAACACTTTAATATGTGCATCCTTTCCGTAAAATTGCTAAATCTTTTTCTTTAAGACAATTTCACTTCATGATTTTTTTTTTTTTTTAAATATTGTCTAGTTTCTATTAATCCTATCTTTCGAAACTAACACATTTGTTTTGTGCTTATCCTTCTAAAATAATTTTACGAAATACTTCAATATGTGTGCATTATTTTACAAAACATATGAATTTATTTCAAAACTTGTGCTTTTTTTTTTTAAAAACTTGTGCATATCATGCATATCTTCTGCCACTCCTGGCAACTTTCTACATCGTGCGTTGAAAATACGGTGATTACAACCACCTCTTCCCTCACATAAAGAATTCCTTTAGGGAGAACAACTTGGAATCTATTTAGTCCGAGACGTTCCCGCTCCCGAGTTGTCTGCTTGCGAGGATAATGAAATTCGGTCTAGCGAACTCCATTCTTTAGCAGCGGCGCTAGGAATCATGCATCATGACGTGTCATTAGTCAATTTGTTCTCAAGTCCGATAGGCCAACTTGTTCAAACAATCTGAACGGGTTTTTAACCCCAAGGAGCGTTGGACATGATTTTTTTTCATTTACTTAAAGGATTAGACGTGCAAATGTAAACTGTTTATTAACATTGTTCTGCATTCAGTGCCATTCAAAGGCACAAAGGTTACCTAAGAGGCTTTATAAGTTTAAAGTGAATCAGAAATGATTGTTTATTCCTACACGGTCGGAGTTACTCTGTATTCAATGCAATTCAAAGGCACAAGGGTTACCCAAGAGGCGTTAAAATCCCAAATTGAATCAGAAACGATCATTTATTTCTTAAACAATTGGAATCATTCGGTATTCAACGCTATTCGAAGGCATTAAATGGTAACCAAAGAGGCATTAAAAGGCCCAATTTGAAGCAGAAATAACCACTTGATAGACGGGATGACGCATAACGCACATTTATCCTTTAAGCATTATATAAAGGCTTGACATCCTTGGCATGTCAAAGGTCCATTAGCAACTTCCATCTAAAGAGTTCTCAACTCGCAACGACACATTTCTTCATATTCACTGTCACATTGTTTCAAAAGCTTGTGTCACACGTTGATCATTTTGCTCGCAACAAAGCGAATCTTAGGCATTTCTCTTCTCCCTTTTCTACTGTCCTTCACCCTTTTCAAAAGATCACGGCCAATAGAATATTTGACATAGTTGCTGAAATCTCTCAGGTAGAATCTTCTGGGGATGGATCAGCATGTAAATGTTCGTCTAGCTATGATCTAATTTCCTAACAGTATTTAGTCTTTTCCTTCTCTTACATTGTTTCAATATGAGCAAATGCAATAAAGTCCAAATAAATGCAATTCTCCTTTAGGCTCTGCATTTGGTTAGCAAACGAAATGATGTGTGTGACACTGAGCGATTTCTCAAAATCATCGTGCGTAAAGCGGTCCTTTACATTATAGGATGCATCTTCTTATTTGATGTGTGTGCGCATTGCATGAACTTGTGTGTTGCTCTAGATCTCCAAAGGAATCTCTTCCCAAATCCTATCTCCTCCTTGGGCAGGCATCTCATCTCCCTACTCTACACCCAAATTCTGATATCTAAAATCTTTCACATGTCCAAACTATCTCTAACTCACTAGTCACTACCAAACTCAAAACCTATTATCAAAAGGTTGGGTTACGTAGAATACCAAGGCAAAAGATATTTTCTGTAGCACAACACAGTCTATTCCTTACACAACAGCTTTACCACTCTGCATTGACACCAACTCCTCATCTCCCGCTTAAACAAGCGTCGGTCGTTTGGCCAAAATCCTTGCCTTGACTGCTACATAAAGCACTTAGGCAATCTCTGGTGATACCTGTGCATTCTATCACAACCTCCAAATTCAAGCGCTATTTCATCATCTGCGGTCTAGGCATTCTCTTAAGCTTATGTGTCATTATTGGTTCAAGCCTTTTGTTAAATGTGCCCACACAGTTTTGTACATTTCACTGCTTTGTTACGGTTGCTTCGTACTTGAACATCGAAGTTGGTCAAGAATTTGCATTTAGGAAGCCGAAACGGCAATCCAAGCTGAAAACACCTTCCTCTGCAACAAAGTCCTTTGGACCACCAACATATATGACACCCAGAGCATTCAGAAAATTCCATTTCCATACAATTTACATGAAAGCCACAACAAAGAAATCATATTGCTATACGACTGAGCTCATAACCTCACACTGCACCCAACTTACACAATAAACAAACCTCACATCTGTCAAGACTTTCAACATAAACCTTAGTGGGCTCAACACAATCAAGAATAGACCAAAATGGCAAAACCTCACGCCTTTACTCTTTTAGCTTGGCCAAAAGATATTGCATCCAACAAACAAACTACTCCCTGGATACCCATTCCTAAATTCGATCCAACAAGATCTACACTTATCACTTACACAATTAATACCATGACACCACAAGACATCCAACACCGAAACACAAAGTTTAGAGTCTGATTGACCAAAGCAAGACAATGGTACAACAAAGACCAACAAAGAGAAACTCCAACTCCCAAATCACAAACACACTTTCTACAAAGGCTTATCCATTAAAGTTAGCTCCATTACTCAAGAAACAACCTAAGACAAATACAACTTTTGACAATCTCCAAATTCGGCAAAATCCAAATATCAAACCTCAGTCTGAGTATGCAAATATCTACATACTCATAGTCATCAACACACCCAATCGTCACACTAAAGGACGAGTGCAAATTTCTAGCCAATACATTTGGTGTTCAGTACCATACAACCACCTTCTCTCGGTGATCTGTCATGAACAATTAACTGGGGCAGAATTTTTGAGGATCCCCTCAAAAATTCCAAAAGACGCAAACTTAACACCGGGGCAGAGATTTTTGAGATCCCCTCAAAAATTTCAAGAAGGTCCTTATAAGAGCAACTCAATAGCCTTCTTAGTGCATTGCATGATTTAACAAAAGCATTCTATTTGTCGCACATTACTTTACTTTTGCTTGCAGAATATGCAGCCCGATCTAACAATGATAAGCATTCAGTTTTTCTTTGCTATACTTCACTTTTGCTTGCAGGGTATATGGCTCGAAGGGTAGACAACCCTATGAAGAAACAACATGACAAGGGGACAATTATACAAGATATAGCAGCAGAGTGCAAAACAACAAATACGCAAGTCAACCTCCACTAGAAAACTCATAAACTTTTTTTGATTGCAGGTTTACACAGGTACTGAGTATACCTAACAACCCTTGCAAAACAACATACATCATTTTGAAAAGCATAGGATCCATGTCGGTGGATATATAGGGTCCGCGTCTGTGGACATGACATCATTTGACAAGCATAGGATCCATGTCGGTGGATATATAGGGTCTGCGTCTGTGGACATGACATCATTTGACAAGCATAGGATCCATGACGGTGGATATATAGGGTCCGCGTCTGTGGACATGACATCAATTTGACAGAAGCATAAGATCCATGTCGGTGGATATATAGGGTCTGCGTCTGTAGACATGACATCGATTTAAAGAGCATAGGATCCATGTCGGTGGATATATAGGGTCCGCGTCTGTGGACATGACATCAATTTGAGAAGCATAGGATCCATATCGGTGGATATATAGGGTCCGCGTCTGTGGACATGACATCAATTTGAGAAGCATAGGATCCGCATCGGTGGGTATATAGGGTCATGACATCATTTGACAAGCATAGGATCCATGTCGGTGGATATATAGGGTCCGCGTCTGTGGACATGTCATCATTTGACAAGCATATGATCCATGTCAGTGGATATATAGGGTCTGCGTCTGTGGACATGATATCAATTTGACAGAAGTATAGGATCCATGTCGGTGGATATATAGGGTCCGCGTCTGTGGACATGACATCGATTTGAAGAGCATAGGATCCATGTCGGTGGATATATAGGGTCCGCGTCTGTGGACATGATATCAATTTGCATAGGATCCATATCGGTGGATATATAGGGTCTGCGTCTGTGGACATGACATCAATTTGAGAAGCATAGGATCCGCATCGATGGGTATATAGGGTCCGCGTCTGTGGACATGAAATCATTTGACAAGCATAGGATCCATGTCGGTGGATATATAGGGTCCACTTCTGTGGACATGACATCATTTGACAAGCATAGGATCCATGTCAGTGGATATATAGGGTCTGCGTCTGTGGACATGATATCAATTTGACAGAAGCATAGGATCCATGTCGGTGGATATATAGGGTCTACGTCTGTGGACATGACATCGATTTGAAGAGCATAGGATCCATGTCGGTGGATATATAGGGTCCGCGTCTGTGGACATGACATCAATTTAAGAAGCATAGGATCCATATCGGTGGATATATAGGGTCCGCGTCTGTGGACATGACATCATTTTGAGAAGCATAGGATCCGCATCGGTGGGTATATAGGGTCCGCGTCTGTGGACATGAAATCATTTGACAAGCATAGGATCCATGTCGGTGGATATATAGGGTCCACTTCTGTGGACATGACATCATTTGACAAGCATATGATCCATGTCGGTGGATATATAGGGTCTGCGTCTGTGGACATAATATCAATTTGACAGAAGCATAGGATCCATGTCGGTGGATATATAGGGTATGCGTCTGTGGACATGACATCGATTTGAAGAGCATAGGATCCATGTTGGTGGATATATAGGGTCCGCGTCTTTGGACATGACATCAATTTGAGAAGCATAGGATCCATGTCGGTGGATATATAGGATCCGCGTCTGTGGACATGACATCAATTTGAGAAGCATAGGATCCGCATCGGTGGGTATATAGGTTCCGCGTCATTGGACATGACATCATTTGACAAGCATAGGATCCATGTCGGTGGATATATAGGGTCCGCGTCTGTGGACATGATATCAATTTGACAGAAGCATAGGATCCATATCGGTGGATATATAGGGTCCGCGTCTTTGGACATGACATCGATTTGAAGAGCATAGGATCCATGTCGGTGGATATATAGGGTCCGTGTCTGTGGACATGACATCAATTTGAGAAGCATAGGATCCATATCGGTAGATATATAGGGTCCGCGTCTGTGGACATGACATCAATTTGAGAAGCATAGGATCCGCATTGGTGGGTATATAGTGTCCTTGTCGGTGGACATGAAATCATTTGACAAGCATAGGATCCATGTCGGTGGACATATAGGGTCCGCTTCTGTGGACATGACATTATTTGACAAGCATAGGACCCATGTCAGTGGATATATAGGGTCTGCATCTGTGGACATGATATCAATTTGACAGAAGCATAGGATCCATGTCGGTGGATATATAGGGTCTGCGGCTGTGGACATGACATCGATTTGAAGAGCATAGGATCCATGTCGATGGATATATAGGGTCCGCGTCTGTGGACATGACATCAATTTGAGAAGCATAGAATCCATATCAGCGGATATATAAGGTCCGCGTCTGTGGACATGACATCAATTTGAGAAGCATAGGATCTGCATCGGTGGGTATATAGGGTCCGCGTCTGTGGACATGACATTATTTGACAAGCATAGGATCCATGTCGGTAGGTATATAGGGTCCGCGTCTGTGGACATGATATCAATTTGACAGAAGCATAGGATCCATGTCGGTGGATATATAGGGTCTGCGTCTGTGAACATGACATCGATTTGAAGAGCATAGGATCCATGTCGGTGGATATATAGGGTCCGCGTCTGTGGACATGACATCAATTTGAGAAGCATAGAATCTGCATCGGTGGATATATAAGGTCCGCGTTTGTGGACAATTCAGCAATTGAAGGTATAAGGTCCGCGTTTGTGGGCATAGTTCAGCAGTTTGAAAGCAAAACAAGATTCGTGTTTCGCGTCTACACCTGCAAGCTACCTATCTTGCTGAGTTCCAGGCTACAATTCCATACTCGTACCAGTGATCTACCTAATCCTTCCTTGTCGATTGGGTATCAGTTTCGTATTCCTTCCTATTCGTATCCATTTGCGTTAATCGTGCGCGCTTTCGTGCTTAATCGTGCCCGTCTGCTTGAATCGTGTGTATTCATAAAACTCGCTCTCCAAATATTTCCAAGCTCATTCAAGGCAATATAGAAGGCAAGATGACCCATTTATCGAGATGAAGTGGAGACTATGTCCTTGTAAACTCCTCTTTATGGGTGTGTAGCGCGCCACATTTTCATAACTAGGATGATTAAAAGTCTCTTTTCCCATGCTCGATCTATCGATGTTATTTCATCTTCGATAGTACCGTTACTTCATTCATCATTTATCTCGCCGAAAAGGCAAAACATACACGAACCTAAACTTTACATACCTGGATAAGTTTAGTCTTTACATTCCAAATCGTGCGTCATAAGCATCCCGCACAGGCAAAATGCCATTCTAGAACTACACGCGGCCTGATTCTCGTGAAACCCGGGATATGTAGGAAACTCAGAGACCGGGGTTCGGCCAAAAAATACCCCAAAACTCCCATTTCCCCTTTAATCATTTCGCCTTCCAGTCGTGACAAAATTGGCCGCACTGTCAACATCTTTGCCCGAAGACGCTTTCATCATCCCCGGGCAAAGAGGGACAGCTGTTGACACCCAATTTTGTCCCTTCTTTTTCTGAAATTGGCCATAATTCAACTTGAGGGTGCAATATGACTATCTGCGCAATATGTGTTAGAAAGCATGCATTTATGTGTGCTATCTCCTATTTATACCTTATATATTTTAATTGTGATTATATTACGTAATTTTTGCATCATTTAGGCTATTTGTCAAAATGTGGTCGTTCGTGCAATTTTAGTGCAAGTTTATCATTTAATAGATAATTGTGACTTTCGTGCAATATAATGCATTTAATAAATATTAATGGTTATTCATATTTAATTAATTTAATCTGTATCATAATTTGCTTTTGTGTATGCATCTTTGATTTTTGTTAATTTTATTATATATATATATATATATATATATATATATATATATATATATATATATATATATATATATATGCGCACACACACACATATACACACATATTTATATTTTAATTATTTTGCACCTTTTAATTTAAGGCTGGTCCAATTTTATTACTAATTTCATTTCATAATTTAAAATTTTAAATCTTCTTTTGAACCTAGACCAAAAGCTTAGACAAATACATTCATGTTACAACTTGCAAAATCAGTCCAAATTCAGTATTATTCCTAAACCCCATTTTTAATACCAAATATATCACTCCCTAATTTCCTCCAAATTATCTCTCCAATCTTCTCCAATATTTTGAATCCCCTCCAATCTCTCAAAATTCCCCTAATCTCTCTAAGTCTACCTATACATACCCATCAGCAGTACACACACTGGGGGACACTACTACAACTCTTAGACACACGCACTGATCTCCCCCTCACCTCCACTCACTTCTCATAAAGTACACCCACACATAGTGCAATTACCTGCGCAATACACAGATCCCACACCTTCTTCTCCACTCCCTCTCCTCACAAATCAACAGGACCCGCTCATCTCTTTCCACCAACACACAGTACCCCATAACAATCGACACCACTGCTTCTTAGATCTCTTTCCCCACATGTCCAAAACACTAATCACACACACGATCAGCCAAGATCCGAAGAAAATATACAAACGCAGTGCATACAATACCATCTCCAATACCCACCATCTCCTTCAAACCCAGTACACTACAAACCTTCTCCACACCCACACATGTACATACATACTCCGTTTCCTTTTTTTTCAAAAATCAGGCGTATGCACACACACATACAATAATTGGACAAAAACTGAAGGGAGTGTACAGATCAGGAAAATAACACAAAAACAGGGAAGACGGAGGAGATATAGAACCGGTGTCATCGGGGACAGGGGATTAACGAAAACACCCCTTCACTGATTTATTCACATTTCCTAGAATTCTACTTTTCCTTGTTGTTCTTGATTTTTTTTTGACAGGAAAAGCGGGAGCCTCGTCGTTTCTCACCGCTAGTCGTCGCAACTGGAAGGCTTGTCGTTGGACTTTCTAATCGGCTGCATCATAGTTGTTGTCTCTGTTGGTTTTGGATCCAGTCACAGCGGTGTAATAGAGGAAATGGGTGAGATGGATGGTGGAGTTGTAGCGTCGTCACTCCAGTGTCGCTCCTCCCCGTTCCGTTGGTTATCCTGATCTCTGACGGTTTATTTTTTCCTTCCCTGGCATATGTTCTGCCGTTGGGAAATCGGAATCTCCACCTTCGTTCTTAACTGCTGGTTTCTGCGAGGGTCCACTTTGCTTATGTTTGACTGAGTTTTAAGTTGTTCTATTCTTGTTATGTTACGGTAATTAGAACCTTTATCACTGGGTCACTGACTTTTGTTTGCGAGAATTTGCAATTGCTAGTCATTGTTTTGCAGGTTTGTGCTGATTCGGATAAATACTGCGCCTTAGGATGATGCTGATTTACGAGGCCTACACAAGGAATTGACGGACTAATCATGGCCAAGGAGAATAAATGATTTATTTGAGGCTTAGTTGATTAAGTTGAACATGATACTACCCTTGAACGATCCATCCCCGTGTCCCTAAACAAAACAAAAAGACTATGATGACGTGTATAAGCCGTTACTACAAACGAGCCGGTGATGAAGTGACGAGACCGGTATTTGGCATGGCAACACGGCCGACCGGCGTGTTCACAGCCGTATCGACGTCCCTAACTTTCACCCAATACACACTTGAGCCGACACTTTCAAAAATCCCCTTCCCCTTTATTTTAAATTATTATTATTATTATTATTATTATTATTACCATTATTTTAAATTATTATTATAATTATTATCATTATTATTACTATTATTATTATTGTTATATTTTACCTTATTATTATTATTATCATACTAATTTTATTTTCTCTATATTTTGTGCGAGGTAAACTTGGATGCGAAATGAGGAAAAGACCGCTAGAAGTAAAATCCTTTTACTTTACTTTTAGCTTTTCTTACAATTATTATTATTAGTATCATTATTATTGTTATCTACTAATCTTATTATTATTATTATTATTACTTTCATTATTATTAATATTATCATTCATAACCCCTTTTCATTTTTATTGCGAGGTACCTTTGGAAAAAGCCAGTTATTAAAATTAAATATTTTCATTATGATATGCATATAAATGATTATTTAATTATTCGCCTATTTTTAGTTAGTTTAAATTGCTTAGTTATTTATTTCGAATCTCAATTATTTAGTCCGGTCGGTAACCACATTTGGTGGAGCTCGAGAGGTGCCTAACCCCTTCCTCTCGAGTTAACTTGAACCTCTTACCTAGAATATCTGGTTCGTAGACTAAGTTTCGGAATTAGTTGTAAAATTAGCTAGAAACAAAATAGGTGTCCTAATACGCCTAGTTAAAAACTATGTTAGGTGGCAACTCCAATACTTAAACTCAAACGAGTTACCAAGTCAAATCCGAAACTCGACTCGCCTTGACTCGAGTCTAAAATTGGGTATGACAGGTGACACGTGTCTGCCACGTGGCACGGGCAGAGGTCTCCCCGGACAGACATCTAGCGGACAGGTAACTAGCCAAGCGGTTACCACGAGCAGACCTAGAGTAGCAACGTAACGCTTCCCAGGTCAGCACAATCTGAATGAGCAGTTACTAACCTGATCACGCGCGATTACTCAATGAATGGTCATAAAGGCAGCGATTACAATCCAGTGGTTACATATCCAATTGATACGTGCCCAGCGGTTACAAACCCAACGGACGCCTATCAGACCTATAAATAGCATTCATCCTAAATCATTGTAATATACTTTTATTCCCTGTCTACAACATCAATAAGAATATTATCACTTACTCTTGCTCAAAGACTGCTCTTTGCTTACATTCGTTGGATATTTTGCTCTGTAGTCTTCAAGTACAATCAGTAACAAGGAACCCTCACCGGGATCAAGAGATCCAATACGTTGGAAATAGGCGTAGGCATTCTCAGAGCACCGCTCCGCCTAAGAGAAGACGCCATAGAAGTCTCTCCCCTGGCTAAGGGAACCTCCAGGAGATGCTCTATGCATTTATGCAGGAACAAGCGGAGGTCAACAGAGGGATAAACGAGGCGATCAACTCTCTCCAAGGGCAAGTCCCTCCAGTCGCAAGAGTCGATGCTGTAGCACCAGGTCGAGATACTCCTTCTTCGCACACTTCAAGGCAAGGTGGGGAGCGAAACAACGGAGGAACCATGGATCCAACAACCCAAGTCAACCAAAATCGAAACGGAGGATCTATGGCGTCCACTGAAATGAGTATTATCATGGAGGCCCTCACCAAACAATTCAAGGAGAGCCAGGAAGCGCTTCAAAAGTCCCTCCACGAGAGGATCGATCAGATACCGGGCGCTCCACCCACACTGAAGAAAGTTGATGTCCAGCGATATTCCCAGCGACCTTGGAAGAAGGAAGCAGCCCCAAAAGAAATACCCAAAACGTTCAAGATGCCAAACATTCCAAGATATCGTGGGACATCTGATCCCAATAATCATCTCATGATGTTCAGCAACTTCATAAAGGCTAGCGATCTCACCAACGAGGAGATCGAATCTGTCCAATTGAAGAAGTTCGTGGCGACCCTAGCGGATGGAGCTCTACGATGGTACTCAATGTTGCCACCAAACTCCATCGGATCCTTCGCGGAGTTGTTCGTGAAAGCTCATACAGGTGCTCAAAAGACGGAAACTCGCATGAGGCCCGACGAGTCCCTCCGTAAATATGTGGATCGTTTCCAACGGGAACACATGATGTTACCCAAGGTACCAGACAGATGGGCAGCGATTGCATTCACTAACAGCTTGGATGTCAGGAGCTCGGAGGCTACGCGCAGGTTATACGAATCCCTTCGCGAATTCCCAGTAGCCAACTAGTCGGATGTCTACAACCGCTACAACTCAAAGGTACATATTGATGAAGATAAATTGATTGGAACAGGTACCCGAGGAAAGACTCAGTCGCGAAGTGGTGGCTCTAGCGGAAAGACGGAGTCAGAAAGGTCAGATGTACGCTACGAGCCGTACCCTGACCAGTCACGCAACAACTCCAAAGGACGCAGCCGCAACAACAAAGGGTTATCCCCAAGAGATGATTCAGAATCAAGCCTCCGTGGAGCCCCAAGCCTGCCAAGCTTCAACGTAGAAATGTCTGAAGTAGTGGCGGCACTCAAAGATATGGGAGAGAAGGTTAAATGGCCGAAGCACATGAAGACCGACCCAAGCAAGCGAAACCATGACCTATCGTGCAAATTTCATCACGACCACGGTCACACCACCGAAGACTGCAAGGTCCTAAGGTATGAAGTTGCACATTTATTGAAATAGGGATTCTTGAAGGAGTTCCTGACCGAGAAGGGAAAGCAAACTCACGCGAAGGCTCAGCAGAACAAATCTGGCCATCCACGAGCATCCTCCCCGAAGAGGACAGTCAATGTCATCTTGGGCGGGATCGAAGTGGACTCTGTCATTTTCACGGCGAAGAAGTACGCAAAAGTCTCCATCACAAAGACCAAGTGTCCACGACCAGAAGAGACGACAACATTTGAAGACTCAGACACAGATGGTTTGTAGTTCCCACATGTCGACGCGTTAGTCATAACGTTACGCGTGGTGGAATTCGACATTAAGAGAGTGCTCATCGATGCGGGCAGCTCTGCGAATATTATTCAGTCACGAGTTGTAAGGGAGACACAGCTGTCGGAGAAGATCGTGCCGATATCTCGAGTTCTCTCCAGCTTTAACAACTCAAGTGAGAAGACCCTTCGCGAGATTACTCTTACGACTCTTGCTGAAGGACTAGCGAGGAGACGACATTTCATGTTGTCTATGCGGACCTAGCTTACAACATCATCCTGGGAAGACCCTGGATCCATGATATGCAAGTTGTTCCTTCCACCTATCATTAGGTATTGAAGTTTCCATCAGAATGGGGAGTACGTGAGGTTTGAGGAGAGCAACGCTCTGCTTGAGATTGCTATTCGGTGGCCCACAAGCTGCCCGAAGAAAGCAAATAGCAATTACAGCTACCGGGATCAGACGTGCCAGACGAAGAAGCAAAGTACGAGGTCCCGGAATTCATCACAAAGCTGGAGGCACGGGAAAGTCACATGCCTACCGTGGAAGCTTTGGAGCTCGAAGAATTGTTCGCAGACAAGCCAGAGTGGAAGGTCTACTTAGGGACCGATTGAGCGAGCGCTTATGAGGAGATATCCTCCAGTTCCTCAAGGAGCGGAACACAACGTTCGCCTGGTCTCATGCATATATGACAGGTATTTCTCCAGATATTATTTCTCACAGGTTGAACATTGACCCGTACCACCGTCCGGTAAAGCAGAAGAAGCGTCAGCAAGGAGCTTTTCGGAATCAGATCATCAACAATGAGGTCGATCGGCTGTTGAAAATTGGATCTGTACGTGAAGTCAAATACCCAGACTGGCTAGCCAACGTGGTCTTCGTACCCAAGAAAAACGGCAAATGGCGAGTCTGCATTGACTTCACAGATCTGAATAAAGCCAGTCCAAAGGATTCATATCCTCTTCCCAGGATAGACAAACTAATTGACGCAACAGCCGGGCACGAGGTGCTCACCTTCCTCGACGCATACTCTGGCTACAACCATATATTGATGGACCCCGATGACCAAGAGTAAACATAGTTCATAACCTACAGAGGTACGCATTGTTATAAAGTTATGCCATTTGGATTGAAAAATGCAGGTGCAATGTTGCTCCCAAACGCACACGCAAGTATACGCGGTCGACAAGTAATAAAGTGATAAATCGAGTATCGTTCCCACGAGGACTATTCAGACTGAATTCTAGCAAACAATTTATATAAACTATTCAGGGATCTTTTTCCAATAGTGAGGATTTATTAACTAAAGAACAGTGATTAAATAGTAAAAGTGAATTCAAGCAATGGAGCAAAACTTGGTTGTTATCAGTAATACGGAGACGATCCAGGGTCAGAGTTACGAACAATCCAGTTGAGTTTTCCAATTGATTCCACTTCTTAAATCCCGGGTTACTAACTAACAGATTACATGTACCCGTGAAAACCTTTCAGTTCTTCACGGTCTATGCAGGCTACTCCAATCCCTATATGTCTATGGGTTGAATTACGTGCACGCATTAACGAATTCTGTAATTAGTTAAACTAGGCGAGCAAGTATATGTCTATCCTACTCACAAATTGGTTCCCCGATGCCCGGGTTCACAAACTAGTCTTATTCTTTCTTATTACGTAATTAAATCCCTTCTTTCGAGTTCAATCTAAAAACCATAGATAATGCGTAATAATCGGGCCCTGACAATTCCACAAGTGAAATCAAGAAAGAATAAGTAACCCGTAATGGGATTCAATTAATGGAAATCAATCTTCAAACATCAACCTTCATGAAATACTCTAACCCTAGAACGATATATTTAGCTACGCATATTCATAATAACAACACAAGGAATTGATGTAATAATGAAATAATGATGAAATAAATTAATGGAAGGAAGAAAAACCCTTGTTCTTGATGTTATGAGCTCTCAAATTTGCTCCAAAGTCTGAACTCCCATGAAAAACTAAGTAAAAGAGTATTTATAGAGTTTACAAACACATAGTAATAGGTTAGACCCAAGCCTAGACGAATTAGGACGTAAAAACGCGCACAAGGGGCGCTATAACGGGCGCCCCGCGCCTCGGAACGCGTGAGCTTGGACAGAGGACGTCGAAATCAGCCCGCTTTGGGCCTGCGCCGCATGGAAAAACGCGCTGAGGTGGCTGGCGCTTTGGGGGGCGCGGGGCATGGCCCACAGCGCCCAGCCAAATTCCTGTTTCGTTCGCTCTTTTGCTCGCTCGTGTCGTGCCTTCGTGTGCTCGATCCAATCCTCAATCAAAATCCAATCTTTTCTTGCTCAATCATGCTCTTAAAAGCTCCAATTACACTGCACAACAACCTACACACACACGACATAAAATCAGTGTAAAACCACATTCACAAGCTACAAAACGAGCGAATAAGGTACTAAAACGTGAGGAAATATTAAGGAAATATGGGCATAAAATGCCAAACATCACCACCCCACACTTGAACCTTTGCTCGCCCTCGAGCAAGTCACCTCTCACTACCCAACCTAGATAGAACAGGTCTGCCTATGACTATGGTTGATACCGACCATTGAACCAATGCACACATGACTACTATGGATCCACAACATGCCAATAATTTACCAAAACCAAAAAATAAGAGAACAACCACCCCAAAATAGCTCAAGTGCACAAACTCAACTTAATGCAACCATGCTCCCACAAAAGCACACCTATCTACTCAACCAAGAACCATCAACTTTACCTATTTCATGCAAACCACGTGCCCTCACCAAAATGAAGCAAAAGAGTGTCCCCCAAATATCACACACAACAATGAATATCTAGAATAGAATGGGGACAATAACAAACGAATTCACTCACTCTCATGAAAAACTCACATGTCACACACAATGTACCATAAGCTTGCCAGTAGTGTAGGACTCCACTAATGTAAGCTCACTCCAATCGGGATTAACTAGGACTTTAGAAAGGTCGTAATGTAGGCTAAGGGGCGGGTAGGATACATATGGTAATAGTGACTACCTCCCTAAGCACTTTAATACATCACATTCAAATTAATCATCAATCTCATCAAGCCACCCAAATCAACAACTTCTACACATACACCTTCACACAAGTAGCAATTTTTTTCTTTTAAGCACACACTAGCAAGGAATGGATATCTTTTTCTCTTTATTTCTTTTTTCCACAATTTTTTCTTTCTTTGCTATTTTTCTCTTTTTCAATTTCATTATCTTCCAACCTTGCCAATGCTTTTCACTACTTCACAATGTTTACAATTATTCCCCTTCATTAGTTCCACTCAAGAACCTCCCAACATCCAACCACAACTCCAGTCATCTACACAATATCAATAAAGTGCTTAAGGAGTAAGGGCCAAAAGAGTCAATTAAGAACAAATGGGTAGGCTCGGGGTGTGGGTGCCAACAAAAAGGGTCAAAGAAATCACAACAACAATTTTTTCAAGGTATATATATAAGGGTAGGCAAGTAAAAGAAGGCCTTGTATCATTTCCCGACTAGAGCAAACCTAGGATCTCGCTTTGCACACACACGGGGCAAGTTCTAGACATTAATATGCAACATGGAGTAAACAAGAACATGCCTCACAACACACATTGCACACAATCCACACAAAAAGGTTCCATCAACAACTCTCAACTAAGCATCTAGAATGCAACTTGTGGAAAATTAAGCACTAATGCACAAAGGTTAACAATCAAGTCAAGCAAGTGGACTCAAGCATCTCAAGGGGGTCGTTCCATGTTTTCTAGGCATGCATCTCAATTTAAAACCCAAGGACACCACAAATAGCACATGCAATCAATTCAAGTCCACCGGTATCAAACAAATCAAAGGCACCTAGCATTCCACCTATTCCTTCGTCTAGGATCATCTACAACTAACTATCCTAATCCTAAAAATAAAACTACCCGGTTCAAAGGCCTCCCCATGGAAAAGAACCGCGGCCATAAGAAAAACCACGGGGTGGATGACATGTACCACTAATAAAATTAAACTAAAAGGAAAATCTTTTTGGAATTTTTCATTGGTTTTCTAATTTTTTTTTTCATATATTAAAGCAAGAAACAAATCAAAATAAAGTCAAGTGACAAAGGAAAATCCTACGGTACATGCATCCCTAACCTCAAAATAAAGGGAGAGTTCCCCACCCCACACTTAAACTAAGCACTGTCCTCAGTGCTAAAAATAAGCAAGCGCAAGGTAAAGAAAACTTCCCTGAAGATTCTAGTCCTTGGTGCTAGCATCCTCCAAGCTTCCATATCGTATGAGGTACTCAGACTTCCCTCATCAGGTCATCAACATTAGGCAAGGGTGAGGACACCCCACACTTAGCCTCGACATTACATGAACCTGCAATCCAAGGAAAAACAACAACTACATGACACTATAAATGAAATAATACAAGTACAAACTCGGGTTGCCTCCCGAGAAGCGCCTTAGTTAACGTCGTGGCACGACGACACTTTTAGCTCACTTCCAGCCTTTATGTCTTCTCTTCTTACGCCGAACTTTTACTTTCTTCCCTTCTTTTAGAGAACCCATCTTCAACTTCACATGTGGTTTACTTCCATCTTTTTGTTTGACACATTCAATCATAGAGCACTCTTCCACCCTAGCTATGTGCTCCCTGCCATTATAAACCTTGAAAGTAACCTTTGCTCCATGCTCTCTAACAGTCATCTCACCCAGCTTGAAAGGACACGAATGAGTTTGTCAAAAAATGCGACAAGTGTCAGAGGTTCGCACATCTTCTTCATCAGCCGGCAGAACCACTCCACTCAATAATCTCTTCGTGGCCATTCATGAAATGGGGAATGGACATAGTTGGTCCCCTTCCTGCCGCGAAAAGAGGAGTGCGTTTCTTGTTGATCATCACCGATTACTTCACTAGATGGGTCGAAGCGGTAGCATACGCAAAGATACGACAAACGGAAGTTATTGACTTCCTTTGGCATTTTGTCGTGTGTCGCTTTGGAGCACCTAAGGAAATAGTCATGGATAACGGCCCGCAATTCATCGGCCAGAAAGTGACTAGGTTCCTCGACGACTTACACATCAAAAGGATTACTTCTTCTCCATACCATCCGATTGCCAATGGACAAGCAGAATCTACAAACAAAATAATCGTTGAATCTCTCAAGAAGCGCCTCGAGCAGGCTAAGGGATGTTGGGTAGAGGAGCTGCCCGGTGTGCTATGGGCTTATCGCACGACGATAAAAATGAGTAATGGAGAGACACCTTACTCATTAGTGTACGGAGTAGATGCCTTAATCCCAGTCGAAATCGGAGAGGCCAGCTTACGATATGCACATGCTACTGAAGAGTCCAACTCAGTCAATCTCTCTGAAGAGCTGGATTTCCTTGAAGAGCAAAGGGAACTAGCCCTCGTACGAGTAGTCGCCCATAAACAACGAATTGAACAATATTACAATCGGGGACTGCGCGTACGAAGTTTCCAAGATGGAGATTTTGTATTAAGGAAAGTGTCACAGAACACACAAGAAGCGAATTCAGGGAAGCTAGGCTCTAATTGGGAAGGCCCCTACAAGGTAATCGCTTCAGTCGGCAAGGGATCTTATCGCTTAGCATGACCAGATGGTTCGATTCTCCCAAACAATTGGAACGTGATTCACCTCAAAAGGTATCACTTCTGAGTGGTAAAACGGTCAGTTATTTTCTTCCTACCTTTTACGTTCGTCGCAATTCTTAGTTTTATTATACTTCTTCTAAATGGTACTAACGGCCTGAACAAGGTCAGATCCATTTAGCTCAACTGGTAGAGCTCAAAGTTCTTCAACTTCGCGGCTGTGGGTTCGAATCCCACAACGGACACACTCCTCATTTGGTTATATGTGTTCTTTTATCTACAGCCAGCCTTAACTCTTTTTATGTTATCACTTCCCGTGTTCCAACATAAAAACAAGGAGGGTGGTGAGAGGCCCTTGTAGGCTAGGTAAGACCTTTATAAAGGCAAAAGACCTCATAAAGGCAAAAGACCTTATGAAAAGGTGGGTTTTTTAAAAACTTTTTATGTGACAAGCTTCCATGAAAATAAGAGAAGTCGTTCACAAGGCCAACGACTCGGCCAGAATAAAATTACAAATTTCCTGCGACAACTTCCAACTATCAGGACGATAAGCAAAGTTTTTCGCAAAGGCCAAAGATTCGGCCAAAATCTATCGACCACGACTCAGTCAGAATAAAACATCTGCGCAGATTACTCACGACTTACGACCTCATCCTTGAGAGAGGCTAAGTTAAAAATTCGGGCAGACTTTTGGAGACCAGAACTTAGTAAAGTTCGAACTTCTAAAAAGCTCCTAAAACATAAGGCACGAAGGCCACAACACATACTAACAAAAGATCAAAAATTCAGGCTAAATATAGTCATTTGATAAAAAAAGATCCGAAGTTATATATATGATCCTGACAAAATGATAAAATGCCGAAAACGGCTGACAAAAATTTTGCAGAGTGATCAAGGCCAATGGAACCGACCGAACAAGGATCAGAGAGTCCCTAAGAGACCTCTATCCACAATAAACTATCTGGCGACTTACAACCTAATCAATTTGGGGGGCATCAGTTTTGGGAGCTATGACCAGATTCCGACGCACTAGCTCCGTCGATTTTGTCATCATCACCCGAACTCTCGCCGTCATCCTCATCTACATCTTCATCTACCTCAAAATCTTCGGGAGAAAGATTCAGCACTTGTCTTACTCCGCGAACAGCGCTCTTTGTTTTCAGCAGCATCTCCTCAACGTTGATCTGCCCAGTCTGGACTTGCTCAAGCAATGTGTGCTTAGCCTCGAGCACAGCAAGCTTCGCCTTGATTTCAGATTGATCACGCAGCTTTGCCAAGTCCTTAGATAATGCACTTTGAACACTCAGCAACTGGGCAACCTGGTCCTTAGCGGCTTGAAGCTCACCTCTGGCTTTGGCAGACTCTTCATTAGCCCTTTGCAAGTCCATCTCGAAAGATCCACGCTCATCGAGCGCTCTGTTCAGCGAAGCCTTGCATTCCTCAAGCAAAATCTCCAGACCCCGAACAGATTGTGCGAACCCTTCTTTCTCTTCAGAAAGAAGATCCTTTTCCTTGGAAAGTTTGTTAATGTGCTCAACACGCTTTTTGTTGGCCTCAGCCAACCGATTAACTTCATTCCCAAGGAAACCACACCTCTCCGCTAGTGTCTCATTCTCCCTCAAAGCCTTTAGCAGCTCTTTCTTCAACTCAAGCACCTGAATGGTCCTGGAGCGGAACATCAGCTCGGCGACCATCATACTTGACTGAAGAAATGGAAAAAGTAAAGTTAGAAGTCTACAGTCAAACTATTTCCAACACAAACGGCATTAAGGAAAGAACTTCCCCGGGCAGAATCGGCAGAGATAGCAAAAGCCAGTTCCTCGTCACTCATCGCCCTCATCGTCCACTCCTCTCGAGGACCAATGAGTGAGGAGACTGCTTTGGCCAAACTGCCCGGCCTAGTTACAAAGTTGACATCAGGGGCTAGCTTCATCGTGCACTTCCTCTCACAGTATTTAGGCTCTCTGGCCTGCTCTGAGGGATAGTTCGGCCCAAATTTACAGCGCACGCCCCGGATGTCCATTAAACCAGTCTGACCACCAATGATGGTCCACCGAGTAAGCCTCGTCGTTGACATATCGGAATCACCCTCCACTCCAGGGTCTCTTGTGTCACACTCATGTAAACCGACAGGTGCCTCCCCCTCAGCGGCCACATTCTCCAGGTCCTCAAAACGAAAAACACGAGGACCCTGGCCACCCTCTTGGGGAATTTCTTTTTCTTCTTCTTCTTTCTCCTCTTCTTCACCAATCTTCCCTTTCCCCTTATCTGCACGAGAAGGAGCCGCCTTCACCCCATCATCAACTAGGGGACTCCTCTCCGGAGTACGGGCAGCCTCTTCCTCCACCTTCTCTTGTCGCTCCGAAGATAAGGTTTCCGCACAAGGGGTTCATTAGTTTCAGTCTCAGTATCTGAAACGTCAATTACCTCCTTATCTAAACCATCTCCCCGTACAGACTCGGGGACTTCAGCAGAGGTCTTGGCACTCTCTCCTGCTGACTCTGGCACATTGGTTTTGGGCGAGGACTCACCTCCAGCAGCTGAGGCTTGCCCGGCAGCAACGGAAGTCTTACGAGCGAATTTCTTCTGTGCTCCGCCCTCACCTTGGCCCTTCTTCTTCCTCTTCAAGGAACTAAGGCCACTGGACAGAAGCTCCTCACCGCCTTCTCTCCCGCGCAGTGCCTCCGCTGAAGCTAATATAGATGCGACCTCAGCATCGGGGTCAACAGAACGGTCAGGCACAGTAAAACTACGAAGAAAGGAAACGACTTTAATAGTGGAAAATTCTCACCGTGAGTCTTCACGGTCAAACCCCTCTACGCAGCAAAGTACGCCCATTCTTTCTTCTCAGGGGAGAACTCCTTCAAGATCGCCTCAACCCATGCCGTCATCTCATCAATCGATATGATCCCGTCATAGGGTCGCTTGGCGGCTGTAAGGAGGAATCAAAGAAATAAGCAGACAAAAAAAAAAAGAAGCACAAAAAACTCAAAAGAAGACTCGGGGACTTACGCTTCTTGTCCCAGACCTCGGGGAGTAAAGTCTTGGAGTTGAAGGACAAGGCATGGGTACACACGAATACATACAAGTGTAACCAACCCCGGTCACTTGTATCCTCAGAACTACGCACCAAGCCCTTGCTCGCGCGTATCCTAGCATTTACAAAGCCGTCCTTGAAAATTTGTATACTATACAGAGAAATGAAATGCTCATACTAAAAAACTTGATCGATTTCTGCCGCAAACCAATCCATAAGTGCAACTATTCTATATACGCTGGGGCACAGTTGCCCCGGGCGGAGTAAATACTCTCTGCAGAGCCTCTTGAGCACAGGGTGTAGGGGTAGTGTGCATCCAACTGTAAATGGGTACGTGCACATGGCCGTCCACCCAGCCTTATGCAAAGTAATGTTCTCCGCCTCAGATACCGGCAAGAGGGGAACACTTGCATCCCAATTGCAGTCCAGTCTAACCCGTGGGATCAACTCCGATGTGATCCCAGACTTGAATCTGTACGCCGGCCATGCGCGTACATCTCCGTGGTTGTTGAAAGCTTTGATGTTGCAGTCCTTTTCTAACTCACCCCATTTCTTGGGGATGATCTCTGCAGCCATGGCCTGAGCAGCCCTAGGCCTAGGGGTGGCTGTAGAAGAACTACCAACTACATCCATGTTTAGGTTTTTCTTAGCCTTTGAAGACATGATTCAAGAAGAATTGAGAAATCTGGAGGAAAGTTGAAGGATATTCAAAGAATTCTCAAGATTTGGCAGATGGAAGATGAAAGCAAGTAAAAGGGTTTTAATTCAACAAACCCCTATTTATAGAAGTGAATATCCGATCCATCAAGTTCCCACAAGACACGTGGAGACTATCGGGGAGGCCACGATCAGATCCAACCATCAATAGAAAAAGTAGGTTTCACCAACTGTCGAAGTGTTACCCTGCAGAGCAGCGGTCACCTCACAATCAACAGCCGACGTGTGCACGTGATTGAGGCGGTTAAAATCATTATTTCTACCCTTGGGACACGCAGTAGTCACTTCGAAGCTGACGGCGGACATGCAGGTGTGACAGCTGCAGTTACTTTTTTACGGCGCGCATTTAATGCGCACGCATGGGATTTGTCATGTAGCTGATGAAATGTGCACGTCACTCAGTTTCGTCATATAAGGATTGGATTTCGCAAGATGAAACTTCCCGCCAAAATTCACATCCACTCCTCGAGCAGAAACTCTGCTCGAGAAGTGCGGGGACTATCTGTATTGGATAAACACTGACGTCATCTAAAAAGGTGACACGTGTCTGCCACGTGGTACGGGCAGAGGTTTCCCTGGACAGACATCTAGCGGACAGGTAACTAGCCAGGCGGTTACCACGAGCAGACCCAGAGTAGCAACGTAACGCTTCCCAAGTCACCACGATCTGAATGAGCAGTTACTAACCTGATCACGCGCGACTACTCAATGAATGGTCATAAAGGCAGCGATTACAATCTAGCGGTTACATATCCAACGTATACGTGCCCAGCGGCTACAAACCCAACGGACACCAATCAGACCTATAAATAGCATTCATCCTAAATCATTGTAATATACTTTTATTCTCTGTCTACAACATCAATAAGAATATTCTCACTTACTCTTGCTCAAAGACTGCTCTTTGCTTACATTCGTTGGATATTTTGCTCTATAGTCTTCAGGTACAATCAGTAACAAGGAACCCTCACCAGGATCAAGAGATCCAATACGGTTTCTTCTGTCTACTTTATCCACACTTTAATCTTATTTATTTCCGATTATATCTTATTTCCATATCGTTAGTTATCATCATTGGGAATCGTGCATATATATTGATATCTGATGATCAGCGCCATTTCATATTAAGCTTGGTTAAACTCTTAATCTAAACTATTGATCGTGACTCTGCAGAATACAAATTTAATTGTTAATTGGCCTAAATCCGGATCTAGGTTTAACACTAGTGCAGGGAGCTTTCACTTATTTTTTTTCTTTTTTGTTATTATTATTATTTTTTATGATAAGAAAACTTTGCAAGTTCCAACTTAAGACTGAAGATGTTTAACCTAGATCCGATTTTAGGCCAATTAACAATTAAATTTGTATTTGCGGAGTCACGATCAATAGTTTAAATTAAGAGTTTAACCGATTTAAATACAAGATCGCACTAACTATGAGATTACGAGATATGCACGATTTCCAATGGAGATGCGATGATAGTAAATCAGAGTAATGTGGGATAATCGACAATAAATATGATTAAAGCGTGAATTAAGTAAGCAGAAGGAACCTTTACGGATTGCTTGATCTCGGTGAGGATTCCTTGATGCCAATTATACTCGAGGACTTGATAGCAAAATATGCGATAATATAAATGATGAACAATATTGAGCAAGAACAAAGAGAGTATTTTATTGATATTGTAGATAGAGAAGAGTTTACAACGATTCGAAAATAAACGATATTTATAGATTTACTAGGCAGCCGTTGGGTACGTAACCGCTGGGTATGCAGCTGCTGGGTATGTAGCTGCTGGGTATGTAACTGTTGCCTTTATAACCATTTATTGAGCAGTCGCATATGAATAGGTAGCCGTTCATTCAAATTGCGTTGATTTGGGGAGGCGTTACGTAATTGCTTTGGGCCTGCTCGTGGTAACCGCCTGGCCAGTCATCTGTCCGTTAGATGTCTGTCCGGGAAAACCTCTGCTCGTGCCACGTGGCAGACAGGTGTCACTCTTTTAAGTGACGATGGTTTTTATCCAATACAGATAGTCCTCGCACTTCTCGAGCAGAGTTTCTGCTCGAGGAGTGGATATGAATTTTGGCGGGAAATTTTATTCGTAAAGTCCAACCTTTATCTGCAGCATGACGAATCTCAGTGACGTGCGTATTTCATCAGCAGCATGATAATTTTCAGTGACGTGCGCATTAAATGCGCGATGCAAAAAGTAACTGCGCCGGACATGTCCACACGTCCGCCGTCAGCTTCGAAGTGAGTACTGTGTGCCCCAAGGGAAAATATAATGATTTTAACCACCTCAGTCACATGCACATATCCATTGTCAGTTGCGAGGTGACCGCTGCACTTCAGAGTAATGATGCAGCTCCGAAACTCGGCGAAACCTACTTCCTCTTTTGATGGTTGGATTTGATCGTAATCTTTTCGATGATCTCCACGTGTCATATGGAAACTTGATGGGCCGGACCCGCTTACTCCTGTAAATAGGGGTTTGTTGAATTTTACCCCTTTTGCTTGCTTTCATTTTACAACTTCCGAATCTTGAAAACCCTTGAATTTCCTTCAATCCTTCTTCCAACTTTCGATTTCTCTTTAACTATATCTCCCAAGGCTAAGAAAAATTTGAACATGGACGCCGCCGCTGGTAGTTCTTCCACGGCTACCCCCCAGATCTAGGGCTGCTCAGGCCGCTGCTTCAGAAATTATCCTTAAGAACTGGGGTGAACTGGAGAAGGACTGTAGCGTTAAGGCCTTCAACAATTACTGTGATGTACGCGTATGGCCAGCGTACAGATTCAAGTCTGGGATCACGTCGGAGATGATCCCACGAGTTAGAGCGGACTACGGTTGGGACACGAGTGTTCCCATTTTGCCGGTATCTGAAAATGAGAACATTACTTCTCATAGGGCAGGGTGGACGGCCATGTCCACCTACCCATTCACGGTTGGTTGCACGTTACCCCTACATCCTGTACTCGACAGGCTTTGTAGGGAGTATTTTCTCTGCCCGGGGAAACTGAGCCCCAGCATGTATAGGATGGTAAAGCTTATTGACTGGTTCGCTGAAGAGACCGGTCAAATTTTTGAATATGAGCATTTTATTTCTTTGTACAACATCTAAATTTTTAAGGATGGATTTGTCAATGCCTGAATGCGTGGAAGCAAAGGCTTGATACGCAGTTCTGAGGATACCAATGACTGGGGTTGGTTGCACCGGTATATATTTGTGCGCACCCAGGCATTGTCCCTTAACTCCAAGGCTCCTCTCTCCGAGATCTGGAATAAGAGGCGTAAGTCCCCGAGTTTTTCTTTGGAATTTTCATATTTCCCCCTTTTCATTTATTCAATCCTTTGATTCTGCCTTACAGCCGCCAAACTGCCCTACGATAAGCTCATATCGGGTGATGACCTGACAACATGGGTTGAGGCCATTCTGGAGAAGTTCCCTGTTGAGTAGAGGAAATGGACATACTTCGCCACGCAAAAGGGTCTGACCGCAAAGACTCACGGTGAGTACTTTTCGCTGTTGTAGCTATTTCTTCTCTTCCTGGTTTTGCTGTATCTAACCGTTCCGCCTTTTTGTAGGTCTAGGCACATAGGGAGACTTCTTTCCTGCCCCTTCCCCTCAGGCTGTGCCGTCAGGACCTGCTGTTGACCCTGAGGATGAGGTCGCAGCCATAAGGGTCACAGCGGAGGCAATGCGCAGGAGGGAAGGTGGCGAAGAGCTATTGTCTAGCGGCATTAGCTCCCTGAAGAGGAAGAAGAAGAGCCAAGGTGAGGGCGGAGCACGGAAGAAGGCTGCTCGTAAGGCTTCCGTTGCTGCTGGGCAGACCTCAGCTGTTGGAGGTGAGACCCCGCTTGGTGCTAGTGTGCCTGAGCCTGAAGAAGAGCGTGTCAAGACCGCTGCTGAAGTCCCCGAGTCTGCACGGGGAGAGGGCTTTGACAAGGAGGTGATCGACGTTTCAGATACTGAAACTACTGAAAACTTTGTGAGAAAGCCCTTTCTTCGAAGTGACAAGAAGAAAGTCGAGGAAAAGACTGACTGTACTCCGGAAGGGAGTTCCCGAGTTGATGAAGAGGTAAAGGCAGCCCCTTCTCGTGCAGACAAGGGAAAAAGAAAGGTTGGCGAAGAAGAAGAAGGAGGAGAAGAGATCCCCCAAGAGGGCTGTCAGAGTCCCCATGTTTTTTACTTCGAGGACTTGGAGAATGTGGCTGCTAAGGGGGAGGTGCCTGTTTGTTTGCACGAATGCGACACAAAAGATCCTGGAGTGGCGAATGATTCCGATATGTCAAGGACAAGGCTCACTCGGCGGACTACCATCAGCGGTCTGACTGGAGCAAGGGACATTTGGGGCGTGCGCTACAAATTTGGCCCAAACTTTCCCTCTAAGCAGACTAGGGAGCCTAAGTACTGCGTGAGGGAATGCACTATGAAGCTAGCCCCCAATGTCAACTTCGTGACCAGGCCGGGCAGTTTAGCCAAGGCAGTTTCATCGCTCATTGGTCCCCGCGAAGAATGGACAATGAGGGAAATGAGCGATGAAGATCTGGCTTTTACCATTGCCGCTGACTCTGCCCGGGTAAGTGCTTATTTATCACTTTTCAAGTCGGAAGTAATTGTGAATTTACACTTCTAACCTTATTTTTTTTATTGTTTCAGTCAAGTTTGATGGCTGCCGAGTTGATGTTCCGTTCCAGGATCAACAACCCTGATCAGGTGCTTGAACTGAAGAAAAAGCTGTTGAAGACTCTAAAGGAGAATAAGGCTCTGGCAGAGAGGTGTGGTTTCCTCGAGGGTGAAGTTAACCGGTTGGCTGAGACTAACAACAAAAGAGTTGAACAGATTAACAAGCTCACCGAGGAAAAGGACCTTCTTTCCGAAGAGAAAGAAGGGTTCGCACAATCTGCCCTATGAACTGGAGGCTCTACTTGAAGAACACAACTCCTTGCTGAACAAGGCACTCGATGAGCGTGGATCTTTAGAGATGGAACTGCGGAAGGCTAAGAAGGAATCCGTTAGTGCTTGAGCTGAGCTTCAAGCCGCCAGGGACCAAGTTTCCCAGTCCATGAGCATTCAAGACGCGTTATCCAAGGACTTGGCCAACTTGCACGATCAGTTTGAGATCAAGGTGAAGCTTACTGCTCTTGAAACCAAGCTAACACTGCTCGAGCAGGTCCACGCAGGTCAGATCAACGTCGAGGAAGTGATGCTGAAAACAAAGTGTGCCGTTCGCGAAGTGAGGCAACTGTTCAACCTTTCTCCTGAAGAGTCCGAAGAAGATGAAAATGAAGATGGTGATGAGAGCTCGGGTGATGATGACGGAGCCGATGGAGCTGGTGCATTGGGTTCTGGTCAGAGTCCCCAAAATTAATGCCCCCTCATTTGATCAAGTTGTAGGTTTGTGTATTCGGGGAGAGCCGGATGATTGGTTATGGATAGAGGTCTCTTTGGGACTCTCTGATCCTTGTTTGACCGGTTCCATTGGCCTTGGTCACTCAACAAAACTTTTGTTAGCCGTTTTGGCATTCTTATTGTTTTGTCAATACAATGTATATATTTTCAGACCTTTTAATTCAATGACTGTATATAGCTTGAATCTTTGATCTTTGTAATTACGTTTGGATGCATTGTGGCCTTTGTGCCTTTTGTTTAAGAGCTTTTAGAAGTTTGAACTTTGCTAAGTTCTGGTCTTCAAAAGTCTGTCCGTATATTTTAACTTAGCCTTTCTCAAGGAAGAGGTCATAAGTTGTGAATGATCTGCGCAGATGTTTCATTCTGACCGAGTCGTGGTCAATAAGTTCTGGCCGAGTTGTTGGCCTTGCGAACAACTTTGCTTACCCTTTTTTATAGTTGAAAGCCGACGCAGAAAGTTTGTAGTTTAACTCTGGCCGAGTCGCTGGCCTTGTGAACGACTTCTCTTATTTTCGTGGAAGCTTATCACATAAAAAGTTTTAAAAACTCGCCTTTTTACAAGGTCCTTTGCCTTTTTTCACAAGGTCTTTTGCCTTTATGAAGGTCTTATTTGGCCTACGGGGGCCTCTTACCACCCTCCTTGTTTTTATGATGAAATACGGGAAGATTCATCATAAAAAGAGTTAAGGCTGGTCGTAGATAAAAGAACACATATAACCAAACGAGGAGTGTGTCCGTTGAGGGATTCGAACCCACAACCGCGATTGAAGAACTTCGAGCTCTACCAGTTGAGCTAAACGGATCTGGCCTTGTTTAGGCCGTTAGTACCATTTAGGAGAAATATAATAGAAGTAAGAATGCCATAAAAGTAAAAGGTATGAATAGAATAACTGCCCGTTTTACCATTCAGAAGTAGTACCTTTTGAGGTGAATCACATTCCAATTGTTTGGGATGATTGAGCCATCTGGTCGTGCCAAGAGATAAGATCCCTTGCCGACTGATGCAACTACCTTGTAGGGGCCTTCCCAATTAGGACCTAATTTTCCCGAGTTCGCTTCTTGTGTGTTTTGGGATACTTTCCTTAACACGAAATCTCCAACCTTGAAACTTCGTACGCGTAGCCCCCGATTATAGTATTGTTCAATTCGTTCCTTTTGGGCAACTACTCATACAAGTGCTAGTTCCCTTCATTCTTCGAGGAGATCTAATTCTTCGAAAAGATTTATTGAGTGGGATTCTTCAGTAGCATGTGCATACCGCAGACTGGGCTCTCCAATTTCAACTAGGATAAGGGCATTTGCGCCGTATACCAATGAATAAGGTGTCTCCCCTATACTCATTTTTTTTGTCGTGCGATAAGCTCATAGTACACCGGCCAGTTCCTCTACCCAACAACCTTTGGACTGCTCAAGGCGCTTCTTGAGAGACTCAATGATTATTTTGTTTGTTAACTCTGCTTGTCCATTGGCAACCGGATGGTATGGAGAAGAGGTAATCCTTTTGATGTGCAAGTCGTCGAGGAACCTAGTCACTTTATGGTCGATGAATTGTGGGCCGTTATCCATGACTATTTTCTTAGGTGTTCCAAAGCGACACACAACATACCGCCAAAGGAAGTCAATTACCTCTGTTTGCCGTATCTTTTCATACGATGCCACTTCGACCCATTTGGTAAAGTAATCGGTGACGATTAATAAGAAACGTACCGCTCTTGGCGCAACAAGAAGGGGACCAACTATGTCCATTCCCCATTTCAAGAAGTGGCTACGGGGAGATAATTGAGTGGAGCGGTTCTGCCGGTTGATGAAGAAGATGCGCAAACCTTTGACACTTATCACATTTCTTGACGAAATCGTTTGTATCTTTCTCCATCTTATCCCAATAATAACCTGCGCGGATCAACTTGCGCGCTAACACTTTTCCCCAGAATGATTACCACAACAGCCATCGTGGACCTCTCTCATCACGTAGTTGATCTGATTTGGTCCTAGGCGTTAGGCAAGGGGACCTGCGAACATCTTGCAGTAAAGATCGTCGTTGATGATTGTATACCGAGCAGCCTTTATTCTGAGTTTGTGAGCGGCTTTCGCGTCATCGGGCAGAGTTCCATGAAGAATATAATTCGTGATTTCGTTTCTCCAGTCCCAAGTTGCGTTTATAGCATTAACTTCAAACTTTTCTCGATCTATGGTCGTGCAGAGGAGTTGAACGACAGCCGCGGAGCTGGCCGCCCCAATTTCCGCTACTGACCCTAAATTCGCCAGGGCGTCTGCTTCATAGTTTTCTTCTCGTGGAATTTGGAGCGCTTCCCATTCGTCGAACTGGCCCAAAAGTTCTTTCACACGGGCAAGGTACACTTACATTCTGGATTCCCGTGCAATGAAACCTCCGGTCACTTGGTTGACTACTAGTTGAGAGTCAGTCTTGAGTTTGATAATGTTTTCTCCATAGCTTCGGGCTAACTCCAATCCTGCAATTCCGGCCTCATACTCGGCCTCATTGTTAGTAATAAACGGGGACTTGATAGCCTGCCTGACGGTCTCTCCGAATGGGGTGATAAGAACCAGTCCAAGACCGGACCCGTTGACGCTCGATGAACCATCAGTGACTAGGGTCCATACACCAGGGGCCTGCCCAGCATAGAGAATTGTGATTTTTTCGCATCAGGATATATATTAGCGCTAAAGTCTGCTAGGGCTTGTGATTTTATTGCTACCCGGGGCTGGTAGGTAATATCGAATTCGCTTAATTCTATAGCCTATTTAACCAACTTCCCGAAAATTCGGGTTTATGCAAAACATTGCGCAAAGGAAAGGTTGTCACTACAGGTATTGAATGACTTTGAAAATAAGGGCGTAATTTACGGGCAGCAGTTACTAGTGCTAAAGCATGTTTTTCTAAGGGTTGGTAACATGTTTCCGCATCAATTAGAGCTTTACTAATGTAATAAATGGGAAGTTTCTTACCTTTTCCTTCTCGAACCAAAACTGCGCTTACCGAAGACTCTGAAACCGCCAACTAGATCAACAACTGCTCCCGAGCTGAGGCGTAGAGAGTAGTGGTGGATTGGATAGATATTTTTTTTAGATCTCTCAGCGCTTGTTGACATTCGGGAGTCTAATTGAATTCCTTGTTCTGCTTCAGAACATCAAAGAAACTTTTGCACCGGTCAGATGAGCGGGATATAAACCTGCGCAAGGCTGCCATCCTTCCAGTCAATTTCATGACGTCTTTCCAGTTGTGGAGTACGTCTAGAATTGAGTCAATTGCTTTGATTTGAGCGGGATGGACTTCAATTCCATGCTGAGAGACAATGAAGCCTAGGAACTTTCCCGAGCCAAGTCCAAATGCGCACTTCTCTGGATCAAGCTTCATTTTGTATTGGTCAAGTATTCGGAAGGCTTCCTTCAAGTGTGCCAGATGATCTTCTGCCCGTTTTTACTTGATCAGCATGTCATCAATGTACATTTCCATGGTCTTACCTATATGATCGTGGAACATACGATTGACCAACCGCTGATATGTTGCACCTGCATTCTTTAATCCGAACGGCATGACTTTGTAGCAATACGTCCCTCTGCACGCTATGAATGACGTTTTTTTCCTGATCGTTGGGGTCCATCAATATTTAGTCGTATCCTGAATATGCATCGAGGAAGGTGAGCACCTCGTGCCCGGTGGTTGCGTCAATCAACTGATCTATCCGGGGAAGGGGATATGAATCCTTCGGACAAGCTTTGTTTAAACTCGCCATTTGCTGTTTTTCTTAGCCACAATGACCACGTTGGCTAACCAGTCTGGATATTTAACTTCGCATACAGATCCAATCTTCAGCAGTCGATCAACCTCATCGTTTATGATTTGATTCCAAAAAGCTCCCTGGGGGCGCTTCTTCTGCTTCACCAGACGGTGGTACGGGTCAACATTCAACTTGTGAGAGATGATTTCTGGAGAAATACCCGTCATGTCTACATACGACCAAGCGAACGTCGTTGGCTGCTCCTTGAGGAATTGGAGGATATCTCCTCGCAGGCGATCGTTTAATTCTGTCGCTAAGTAGACCTTCAGCTCCGGCATGTCCGCGAACAGTTCATCTGGTTCCAAAGTCTCTACGGTCGGAGTATAACTTTCCCGTGCCTCGAGCTTTGTGATGAATTCTGGGACCTCATACTTTGCTTCTTCATTTGCTGCGTCAGATCCCGATTGCTGTAATTGCTATTTATTTTCTTCGGACAGCTTGAGGGCCACCGAATAGCAGTCTCGAGCAGAGCGTTGCTCTTCTTGTACCTCACGTATTCCCCATTCTTATGGGAATTTCAATACCTGATGATATGTGGAGGGAACGGCATGCATCTCATGGATCCATAGTCTTCCAGGGATAATGTTGTAGGCCATGTCTCCATTGACGATTTGGAACACCGTCTCCTTCGCTACCCCCTCGACAAGAGTTGTGAGAGTAATCTCGCCAAGGGTCTTTCCACTCGAGTTGTTAAAGCCGGAGAGAACTCGCAACACTGGCACGATCTTCTCCATTAGCTGCATCTCTTTGACAACTCGTGATTAAATGATATTTGCAGAGCTGCCCGCATCAATAAGCACTCTTTTGATATCAAATTCTGCCACGCGCAATGTTATGACCAGCGCGTCAACATTTGGGAATTCATCCGTATCCGAATTCTCAAACGTTATTGTTTCTTCTGGCCGTGGACGCTTGGTCTTTGTAATAGAGACCTTTGCGTATTTCTTCGTCGTGAAGACGACGGAGTCAACTTCGATCCCGCCTGAATGATGTTAACTGTCTTCTTCGGGGAGGATGCTCGTGGAGGACCAGATTTGTTTTGCTGAGCCTTCGCATGAGTTTGTTTTCCCTTTTCAGTTAGGAGTTACTTCAGGAATCGTTGTTTTAATAAATGTGTGACCTCGTATCTTAAGGCTTTGCAATCTTCAGTGGTGTGACCGTGGTCGCGATGAAATTCGCACCAAAGGTCCTGACTTCTCTTACTTGGGTCGGTTTTCATGTCCTTTTGCCACTTGACCTTTTCGCCCATATCTTTGAGTGCTGCAACCAGTTCAGTCGTTTCCACGTTGAAACTTGGTAAACTTAGGGCTCTACGAGTGCTTGACTCTAGATCATCTCCTCGTGACAGCCCTTTGTTATCGCGGCTGCGCCCTTTGGAATTGTTGCGTGATTGGTCAGGGTACGGTTCATAACGTACATCCAACCTTTCTGACTCTATGTTTCCGCCAGAGCCACCGTTTCGTGATTGGTTCCTTCCTCGGGCACTAGTTCCTCTCAGCTTGTCCTCATCAACGCGTACTTTTGAGTTATAGCGATTGTAGACATATGGCCAATTGGCTGCTGGGAATTCACGAAGAGATTCGTATAGCCTGTGCATGGCTTCTGAGCTTTTGATATCTAAACTGTTTGTGAACGTGATGGCCACCCATCTGTCCGGTACCTTGGGCAACAACATGTGCTCCCTTTGGAAGCGGTCCACATATCTTCGGAGAGATTCGAGCGCCGGGTATCTGATCAATTCTCTCGTGGAGAGACTTTTGAAGTGCTTTTTGTCTCTCTTTGAATTGCTTGGTGAGTGCCTCCACGACGGCGCTTATTTCAGTGGAACCGCAGATCCTCCGTTCTGATTTTGATTTGCTTGGGTTGTCGGATCGATGGTTCCTCCGTTGGTGGCCGCATTTTGTTCTCTATCCTGCCTTGAAGTGTGTGAAGAAGGAATATCTCGACCTTGGGCTGCAGGATCAGTCCTCGTAACCTGTGGGATTTGCCTTCGAAGAGAATTGATCGCCTCGTTTATTCCTCTGTTGACCTCCGTTTGTTGTTGCATAAACTCAAAGATTGTTTCTTGGAGATTCCTTTGATCAGGGGAGAGACTTCTGTGGCGTCGTCATCTAGGCGGGGTTCTGCTCTGAGAGTGTTCACGCCTGTTCCGTTGCCTACTTGGTCCTTGGGAAGAACGTTCTTGCCTGTCGGACGAGTAATCTGGTGAATAATTGGGGCTTGGTGGAGGAGTACGTACCTGACTTCCGCCCACCATAGTTCCTTGTGAATCGCTTTCTGTCATGTTAGTTACAAACAAAAGATCGACAAAAAAGAATACGATACGGGAAAAAGATAAACTATTAACCTATAGAGGCTATTGACCGGCTCCTACTGTGATTGCCAAATTGTTTAACGTAGATCCGATTTTAGGCCAATAAACAATTAAATTTGTATTTTTGGAGTCACGATCAATAGTTTAGATTAAGAGTTTAACCGATTTAAATACAGGATCGCACTAATTATGAGATTACGAGTATATGCACGATTTCCAATGGAGATGCGATGATAGTACACCCACACTGAAGAAAATTGACATTCAATGCTACTCGCAAAGGGAAGAAGGAAGCAGCACCAAAAGCGATACTAAAGACATTCAAAATGCCAAACATTCTGAGATATCGTGGGGTATCTGACCCCAATGATCATCTCATGATGGCCGCCTCTCTTAACTCCCTCATTCACTTGTAATCTTCACTGACTGACTTGGGAGTTAAGGGTCTAAGTACACTTCTTTCCCTCATGCTTGACCGTGTAGGTGTTAGCACGGCCATCATGAACCACATGTCTATCAAATTACCATGGCCTTCCAAAGAGAAGGTGGCATGCTTGCATAGGCACCATATCAAACATGTGTTCATACACATAGTTCTTTATCTTGAACTTGATCATGACTTGCTTTACCCCCTTCAATTCACCAACTCACTAAGCCATTGCAAACGGTAAGGATTTGGGTGTTTCAAGGTGGGTATCTTCAATTGGGAGACTAGTGATTGGCTAATGACATTGGCACAACTTCCCGAGTCAATAATCATGGAACAAACAATACCTATGACTCGGCATCTAGCATGGAAGAGATTCTCTCTTTGCAAAGTCTCACTATCCTCCACAAACATGGCACCTAAACTCCTCCTCACAACAAGGAAGGCAGGTGGATCATCATCCTCAATTGCATCCTCCCCAATATCAACCTCCTCATCACACTCTACTTCCTCATCCCCGGGTTCACTATCTTGTTCATACACCAAGTCACCTACAAGAACCATAGTTTTCCGGGTAGGGAAATCTTTGGCAATATGTCTGTAACCCTTACATTTATAGCATTGAGTAGAAGTAGAAGTAGGATTACTCAACTGAGTTTTAGAGTTACCTCCCACATGTTGTGTAGACTTCTCATAAAGTTTCTTCACATCCTTGCTAGCACTTGCACCACTTGCATTTGGGAATCTTGCATTTGTAGTATGAGTCTTCCATTCCTTTGGTTTGCTCATGGGAGTAGTAGTACTACTCTTGTAGCGAAGAGATTTCTCCTCTTTGAGCCATTTCTCGGCTTCAACCGCATCTTCACATAGCTTGAAGTGATTATCATACTTGTGAAACTTCAATTGTGAAGCTATGTCTTGGTTCAAGGATACTTTAAATCGAATCATGGCCGTCTCATTTTCTTCCTCATCCAAGTCTAGGGCCATCCGGACTTGTTCAAATTCATTGAAGTACTCCCCAACCGTCTTGTACCCTTGTTTCAACTCATAGAGACGCTTGTATTGGTCCACACAATATTGGTTAGTCAACTACTTCTCATCCATCACACGGATCAACTCTTCCCAAGTAAGATTGATAGCCATTCCTGTCCTCCTTCTATTCCTCTTGATCGACTCCCACCAAGTAGAAGCAAAGGACTCAAAGGAAGATATTGCATACTTGACCTTCTTCGCCTCGGGCATATCATTGGTGTCAAATATCCGCTCCATGGACAACTTCCATTCTATGTACTCCACCGGGTCACTACTTCCTTTAAAAGAAGGAATAGTGAGCTTCACACTATTAAGATTGTTGTTGTCACGACCCCCTTGGTAAGGCTCCGGTTGGCCTCTAAAGTGATCTCCATAACCACCAAGATCCCTCCTAGCATTCCTTCCAAAATACCCCATGGGTGGCCCTCGACCTCGGCCTCTACCCCTATACACATTCCTATCCCTAAATTGATAATGAGCATCATACCTATCATCACCATAGTCATCCTCCTCCCCTTCTTGAGCTTGTGCAACTTGCTCAAGAGGTTGAACGTTTCGAATAGGTCCGGGAAGTGGAACATCCCTATGGGGATTGCCAGTAAGGTTGGGAATGGTCACTCATTGGGTATTGACCAATAATTATTCAATTCGATCACGATCCTCCTTTACCCGTTGTTGTCTAAGCAACTCAACAACTTGTTCCGGGGTAAAGGTTGAACTACTTGTGCCCTCAACGGCTTCAACTTGGGCACTCGGGGCCCCTTTCTCAACTTGGACAATCGGGGTCCCTTTCTCCGTTTGGATATTGGAAGTCCCTTGTTCAACTAGGGTACTTGATGTCACCCTCTCAAGGTTTTCAATCCTTAAGTTCATACTATCCAATTTGGCAAGGATAGTAGCAAAGGCATTCTTAGTGAAATCATCTCCTTCGTTGGCCATCGTACCTACAAAATGAGCAAACGTTAGTAAAATAACCTCACTCACTCCCTCACAAGTGTTTCACTCGGTTCGTTTGTTTAGTGGTGGTGGATATTTCACTCAAGCTTGAATCCAAAGCTTCACTAAGTTGATCGACAAACCTCAACTTAATCACTCAACACACAAGCCAAATGCACTCCGGGGTGAATGGAGTAAATGTGACTCTATTGGAACGATAAGCTCTTTAAAGTGCAGACTTGAGCTAAAAGATACTACGAGTCTTCTTCGAATTCTACTCTCCTATCTAGGCTTGAGTTTCCTAATAGCTTCGAAGGACTAGCATATTCAAGAAGGAAAGATTACTCAAAAAAGTACTAGCTAGATGCAATCCAATCAAAGAAATAAGAGATCCTAGAAGAATCTACCCAAAACCAATACCTTCAGGACAAGGCGCCCCGCCTCTGCAGAGTAGGCGGCCGCCCAGAGCAAGGTAGCAGTGAGGAGGCGCTCCGCATCTTTGGGGAATCGCTCCGCCTTACAAAATCCAGAGAGCTTACAGACTTTAGGCGGTCCGTCTCTGTGTATAGGCGCTCTGCCTACTGCGATTTTCAGCACAGTTTCACTTCGTGTTTTCTTGGTTTTGCACCAAAAAATCCAACAATTCTCACGTTGTTTTAGCAATCTGGAGGTACCCAAACGTATATTCAACCACAAGGATCAAACCCCAATGATTTTTATCCAACCCTAATCAAGAACAATCAATTCACCATGTTCACCAATTTCAAACTAGGATTTCAAACTTTCAAATTTTCAAAGGGTTTCAAATTTTCAAATCTTGTGTTTCAACTTCAAATCTCGTGTTTAGGGTACCAAAAGAACGGGTTTCCAACAAGGAATAAACCCCAATATCACCCTTAACAAGAATCAATCAAACGAACAAGATACGCCAAATTTTTGGTATTTTTTTTCAATTTTTCAATTTTTTTGTGTTTTTCTTCTTTTCAATAACAACAACAAGAAAACTAAAGTAGAAACCAACCTAGGCACGAAGAATCAAGGGTCGGGGGTTGTAGGAACAAAACCCAAGCCTTGCTCTGATACCAAGATGATAAGGATCGAAATCAAAAGACAAAAAGAACGATAAAAGGGAACGAGACGCGTCTCGAACTCCCTACAAGGTAACCACAAAGAACTTGTTCCGTGATACCCTCGTATCGGTGTCAAGAAGAGCCTACGCTAAGGAACCACCCTCGAGTCACACCCGGGACTCGCAAGTAGAATGATCGGGTGTCGCTTCGATAATCAACTAGGATCTGCTAGTGAATTCAATCCAACCAAAGGGTTTTCTTCATAAACAAGAGTTCAACTCTATTCATCATTCAACAATAATCAAAGTAAGCTAAGGTTCAATGAAGACAAGTGAAGTATTTATAGGCTTCACTTAGACATAATGAAAGGCCTAAAGTACCCCCCCCCCCCCAAAGTGGGTTAAAAAAATAAGGCCACGCAGGGCTATAGTTGGAATTTCACACAAAACTAAGCAAAATCCTGTAATGCTGTCACAGAGGGTAGGCGGTCCGCCTCCCCCAGCTAGGTGGCCGCCTCCAAAAGTCCAGAGAGCTGAGTTTTGTTAGGCGCTCCGCCTCATCTGTGAGGCGCTCAGCCTCATCCTGGGACTTGTGAAAGAGGCTCAAAATGAGCTTGGGGTGGCTCCCCTTGGAGCCCAAGCGGTCCTCCATCCATAGTACTCTAATTCATGATCTTCAAGCCCCTCTCGGAGCCTTCTTCCATGTCCTTCCAAGTCAAGTGGAGATGAGTGTCTTGAATCAACTTGGCTTGACTTCTAGTGAAAGGCCTTGAGGTAGTATGCCTCGCATCAGAAACTCTGATAATTTACCAAAAAACCACCCTTTTATAATCTAGACAAGCTCATAGAATAACATGACTCTACTAGCGTCTCAAACTAAGAGGAGACATGTATGTCGAATATTACATACTAATCACTTTACACCGGAAGAAACAATGACACTTTCTGATGGTGACAAATAAGAATCTCATCATCCTACCAATACTGAGATCCAAAGAGAGGTAAACTGACTTGACATTATAGCAGAATATGGTATAACAAGATACCAAGCAAACAATACCGATACTCACTCACAAATCTCTCACATTTAAACCAGATAAACTAGTAGGGTCTCAATAATTCCCTGAATAAATCATACTAGAAGCTCACCCTTCTACCGCAAGCAATTATTAATAGAAACGACATCTAAGGAAACCATGGAAATATGATAAGACAAACCATTTCCAGATCGATCAGAAGAATAAAAGCTTACTCACATATAAGGGAGGATGAAATACTTGGGTCTACTATATTGGATGCCTCAGCATCCTACCAGACTAGCAGTTCATAGAACTACCTCTACGGCTGAGCTGAGCCGGTACCCTGATAATTACTTCCAGAAGAACCACAACCACCACGCTCTCAACCTCTACTGGATGGTGGTATTTCGCTGGCTGATTAACATCTAAATGACATCCCCTGCAACTGTGCAGGTGTCTGATGAAGAGAGAAAGGATGACTGCCTACTTGCCGAAGTAAAGGAAAACTCCTCAAAGGATAACCAGACTCATGAAAATGAAAACACCTTTCCGCTGAAAATGGAAGCAGGACAGATTGTTGAAAGCTACAAAGAGAAAGCTGAATCTAATCTTGATGAACTACTCGCGCACTCTGAGAATCACGCTCTACAAGCTAAGATAACCTGGCAAGTAACCTCCCAAAATATCAGAACTTTTACTTCCAAAGGAGGTATGGTGCCCACCAGGGCCGAGGGATCTCTTGCTCTCCCGCTCTAACTTATGTTATGCCTAATACCTCTGAGCATTATCAACAATAACATCAAATGAAGTCCTAACCTCAATTTCTCGAGCCATCTGGGATCTCAAGGAAGAAGAAAGGTCACCAATAAATCTTTGAACTCGGAAGGTTCATGGACTAGTTCTAGTGCATATCTAGCCATCCTAAAGAATTTAATCTCATATTCTAAAATCCGACAAGCTACCCTATCCAATTCACTCAAATTGGCGACTCTTTTCATCTCGCTTGCTGCGCGAAAGGAACTTTCCCACGAATCTAGAAGAAAAATCGAACCAAGTTAGCTAATAAGAGAGCGGTCCACCAATTCAAGGCTGGACCCCTGAAACTAGAAAGTAGAATGATAAACAGCATACTGCTCGAGATAACCAACAGCCTGAAGGATATGTTGACATCATTTTACTTTTTTAAGAAAAAAAAACTTAGACAGGGATTATTTGATGCATGGCCTAAGAACATCATAAGGTTCAATTGGGTAGAATAATGCATCCTCTTCAGATACTCGGACCGAGCCATTACTCAGGCTAGATAACCCGCCAGAATAATTAGAGGCACAACACATGCTGCCTTCAAAACATAATTCACTGCAGCAATATTAAGAACTGGAATATGAGCTCCCTAAGACCGAACATCTGCATCTGCGGCAACCTGATAAGTTGCCTAGCAAACAGTAGGTTCTTGCGGTATCTGTATCATCAAGATTCTCGTAAAATCATCGTAGAGAACCAAGGGAACCACAAGGCCCTGCTCCCTTACCCATCGCGAGCTCATACAGCTGGGGCCTGCGCAACTGGATCGTCAGCACGATCCACAGCTCTCGGGGCTTGAGTAGCTCTAGCCCCAGGCTAGACTACTTCATCCTGAACTCCTACCGTTTGCTGATTTATCGCCTGAGGGTTCACAATTGATACGACAGAATCAACGAAAATACTTTTGCATCCTATACCGACGCACGATCAGAAAAGAAGGAAGTGAAACTTCCTAAATGCCATCATAGCCTCTCGTAGATAAGAACGGACGTCTACGTACCCATCAACGAGACTCTATTAGACACTGTCTTATTCTGGATAGCCTCTAAATCGGGCGCTGATACCAACTGACACGACCTGGAATCCGGCTAGGCCGTGCGGGCACCCGACATCCTCCCCTAGACCCGTCGGGCGAACCCTTATCAATTAAATTAGGAAAATAAATATAACTCAATTCATAAATAAGAAGAAGACTTAGAAAAAGCATAGACATACTGATACCTCTAAGCTGTACAGAAGAAATTACAGCTGACTACCCAGCATACTAGATTTAGGGATATCCAAACTAGACATCTAAGAGTACAAAAGAATACATACGCCTCCTGAAGGGAGCAAAATACAACTGAAATAATAACCATAAAACTGGTGGGCATCCAAAATAAAAGTTGGCTCACCCTGACAGCTGAAGTCGTCTTCGCTTCTGAACAACATAGCGAACTCAATCCTGAAGCGAACCTACCGAAACGAAATAAATGGACAAGAAACAAACAACAAACAAGGGTGAGTCAAAAGGACTCAATAAGTGGGGCAGACTAGCCACCTCAAAGAATAGGATAGCTAGCCAGGGAGAAAAGAAACAGATAAACCCAATTCCTCTTATTCAAATTATAAAAAGGCAGAGCCAGATAATAACTGGAAACACGTATGGAACCATAAACTCATAAACAACTGGGGACATAAGATAGGCAGAATATATAGGTATTTCGAACATGTCACCAATCAGAAATACATGAAATATACACGAAACATCGCACTATAATCACACAATACACAGCAACCGGTGCAATGAAATGGAATGAATGCAGTATGATGTCATAGAGTCACATGTGCCCGTAATCCCGTCCCAAAGTGGAATACACCTGCATTCGAGGGGAATACAATATAGTAACCAGCTAGAGCGGAATACTCCTACTCCTGGGGCGGAATACTCCTGCACCCGATATAATATGAACCAGAGGCGGAATACTCATGCACTCTCCTGGGGCGGAATACTCCTGCGCCCAATATAATATGAACCAGAGGGGGAATACTCCTGCACTCTCCTGGGGCGGAATACTCCTGCACCAAATATAATATGAATCATATGCGGAATACTCCTGTACTCTCCTGGGGCAGAGTACTGCTGCACCCAATATAATATGAATCAGAGGCGGAATACTCCTGCACTCTACTGGGGCAGAATATACCTGCACCCAATATAATATGAATCAGAGGTGGAATACGTATGCACTCTCCTGGGGCGGAATACTCCTCCACCCAATATAATGTGAATCAGAGACGGAATACTCCTGCACTCTCCTGGAGCGGAATACTCATGCACCCAATATAATTTGAATCAGAGGCGGAATACTCCTGCACTATCCTGGGGCAGAATACTCCTGCACTCAATATAATATGAATCAGAGGCGGAATACTCCTGCACTCTCTTGGGGCTGATCTCAATCGGACTCCCAAAACTCACGATGCGAATTAATATGGAAAAGATCAAATTCTTTAACTTTCAGAATTGTAGCGGAAACTATCCGAACGACCTCGAAATTCACTTTCAAAAATTCATACAGGTCAAAAATAATCATATGAACCTAATGGCGCTTTCGGATTTCGAATCGGAGCTCATTCGCCAAAATCGAGCTAGAAAACCTCTTTTTAATATTTACCGACAACGGAAACTGAAACCTTCTCCCAATACCTACATAACGAGGTTCGATTTAGTTTAAATTTTACAGACAAGTCCTAATAGACCTTACGAAGATTTTAAAATTATCAGCACGCCAATCGGAGTCTTAACTCCCAAAACGAATACCTAAGGTCGTTTCACCTCGACATCTTACCACCCAGGAGCAAACGGCCAGGCCAAATCTTACCACAATGTCTCTCTCTCTCTCTCTCTCTCTCTCTCTCTCTCTCTCTCTGAATTTTGAAATATAAATCAGTAGCGCTAAGAAGAATTGTAGGAACAAATCTTGGCCAGCTTCTGATACCAAATGATAATGATCTAAATAAGCGGAAGCAAGAAATAGACAAGCAATCAAATAACAAGATAGATCTAAAAGAATAATACAATAAAAAGAATTGGGGAGAATAGAATTAGAAGAAAGAATGATTAATTAGTAAATAATTAAGCAACATGCATTTACTACAACTAATAATCCAAGGGAGAAAGAGATATGAACTCATACATGAAAATCCATACCAAGGATAATCCAAGAGAGGTTCATAAAGAGATACAAGGGTTTCCCCAAATTACTCACACAAGGAGCTCAATCTTCTTAATCAACATAAACAAATGATCTAACCCTATACACAACTATTTTATACTAAATACGTAAGATATATGTTTTTACCAACAGGCCCTTAAGCTACAACCTAATAACATAAGCTAACATACAACTCAATTTGATAATTGTGCTATTTTAGAGACTGTTTGGCCAAGCTTTTGAAAACTGCTTATTTGAGAAGTACTTTTTTTCAAAAGTGTTTTACGTAAAAGTACTTTGGGATAAAAGTAGCTTGTGTTTGGCCACTTCATTTGAGAAGCACTTTTGTCAATGGTTGCGTAGTAATTTGCGTTTGGTCAAGCTTTGAAAAAAAAAATACTTTTGAGGGTTAAATTACAAGTAAGGACATTTAAGGACTCACTTTATAATTATTTAACTAGATGAATAATTAAAAATTTATTCTCAAACACTATATTAATTTTCTTATTTAGTTAAAAATTTTCAAAATACAGTATACATAATTGAATATTCTAGATCTATGCCTAAAAAAAGATATTATTTGATTAAAGTTTCTAATAATAGTGATGTAGCCTGTAGGTATACGTAGAATAGTAATTTAAAAAGTAATGTACTATTTATATATTATATTCATTAGGTTAAAATATATAGGGTAATTAGATATATATATATATATATATATATATATATATATATATATATATATATATATATATATATATATATATATATATATATATATATATATTGGTAATGATATTTTTGGAATGATTGAAATTAAAAACAAATTCTGCTTCTACTCAAAAATTCTTTTAGGAAAAAACTATTTTTTCCAGCTTCTTTCCCACAGTAGAAAAATAGCTTCTGCTGCCACTCAAAATCACTTTTTTCCCCTAGGAGCTTGGCCAAACATCTCAATTTTTCAAAATAAGCACTTTTGGCTGCCTAGAAGCTTGACTAAACAGGCTCTTAGACTTGTTCTATTCTTGATTCCAACATCCATAAAACAATGATGATACTAGCATCTTTGGGCATTATCAAGTATCACACATCGGCAAAATACAAGAGAAATGTTGGGTATATAAGTAAGCATGCCTTAGATCTTAAAGACGTGTTTTAAACTCGTGCGGGTTCATATTGTTGGTGAGGGTTCGATTCACCATGTTGTAATTATCTTCCAATTTTTTTTTTTTAAAAATAGACTGAAAAAAAAAAACCATAACATCCTCCTCCCATATTTTCCATTTTCACTCTTCTATCTCTCTTGGCCCACCACTGTTCCTGCACTTTTTCCTTTGCTGCCGGAGCTTCGAGCTCTCCCTCCACTGCCGCCGGAGTTCTTGCCTCCTCCTCCTCCTCCAAACAGATTGGCTGTACTATCAACGAATTTCCTCGGCCGCCTCTTTTTGCACTCTTTTTCCCTATCTCTGACCGTATATTCTCTACCATTAATAAACTTATTTGGCAATATTAAGGAAATTTCATATTTATTAGCTTTGCATTTCACCTTCCCAAAATTTGGCAAAGGATGTTCATTCTGATGTAAGATACGGCATTGCTTTTTTTTTTTTTCCTTTTATTGAGCTTCTTTGACACTGCTCCACAGTTGTTCCACCTTTTCAGATCTAGCACTGCTTCTTCGTCTTTCTTTTTTGTATCAAGGTTGTATGATTAATATATTATATCACTATTGTATTTTTTTGTGTCGCTATTGTTGCATATTGTATCTATTGTATCATTATTGTTGATGTTTCTTCTTTTTTCTTTTCTTTATATCTCTGTTGTATTTTTTTTATATCTCTTGTGTATCTTTGTACTTTTTTGTATCTCAATTGTATTTTTTATATTTTATTAGTATCTATATTATATCTGTATTGGATAAAAACCATCATCACTTAAAAGAGTGACACGTGTCTGCCACGTGGTATAGGCAGAGGTTTTCCCGGACAGACATCTAACGGACAGATAACTGGCTAGGCGGTTACCACGAGCAGACCCAAAGCAGTTACGTAATGCCTCCCCGAATTGGTGCGATTTAAATGAACAGTTACCTGTCCATACGCGACTGCTCAATGAATGGTTACAGGGGCAACGGCTACTCAGCAGTTACACACCCAGTGGTTACATACCCAACGGTTACATATCCAGCGGTTACATACCCAACGGCTGCCTAATAAATCTATATATAGCGTTTGTTTTCGAATCATTGTAACATACGTTCTCGTCTCTGTCTACAATATCAATAAAATACTCTATTTGCTCTCGTCCAATATTGTTCATCGTTTACATTGCTACATATTTCATTCTCAAGTCTTCAAGCTTAGTTAATATCAAGGGATCCTCACTGTGATCAAGCGATCTAATACGGTTCCTTCTACCTATTTAATTCGGGCTTTAATTTTTTTTATCTTCAATTACTTTGTATTACTTTCATATCATTGCTAATTATCATTGCATCTCCATCAAAGATCGAGCATATGTTCATAATCTTGTAATTAATGCAATCCTGTATTTAAATTGGCTAAACTCTTAATCTAAACTATTGATCATCACTCCACAAACACAAATTTAATTGTTAATTGGCCTAAAATCGGATCTAGATTAAACAATTTAGCGACCACAGTGGATCCAGTCAATAGCCTCTATAGGTTAATAATTTATCTTTTTCCTGCATTATATTCTTTTCTGTCGATCCTTTGTTTGTGACTAACATGGCAGAAAGCGATTCACAAGGAACTATGGTGGGCGGAAGTCAAGTATGTACTCCTCCATCAAGCCCTAATTACTCTCCAGATTACTCGTCCGACAGGCAAGAGCGTTCTTCCCAAGGACCAAGTAGGCAACGGAACAGGCGTGAACACTTTCAGAGCAGAACCCCGCCTAGAAGACGATGCCATAGAAGTCTCTCCCCTGATCAAAGGAATCTCCAAGAAACAATCTTTGAGTTTATGCAACAACAAACGGAGGTCAACAGGGGAATAAACGAGCCGATCAATTCCCTTCGAGGGCAAATCCCATCAGTTACGGGGACTGATCCTGCAGCCCAAGGTCGAGATGATCCTTCTTCACACACTTCAAGGAAAGATGGAGAGAAAAATGCGGCCAACAACGGAGGAACCATGGATCCAGCAACTAAAGCAAACCAAAATCAAAATGGAGGATCTATGACATACACTGAAATGAGCTTCGTCGTGGAGGCACTCACCAAACAATTCAAAGAGAGCCAAGAAGCGCTTCAAAAGTCTCTCCACGAGAGAATTGATCAAATACCAGGCGCTCCACCCACATTGAAGAAAATTGACATTAAACGCTACTCGCAAAGGCCTTGGAAGAAGGAAGCAGCACCGAAGGCGATACCAAAAACATTCAAGATGCCAAACATTCCGAGATATCATGGGACAACTGACCCCAATGATCATCTCATGATGTTTAGCAATTTTATAAAAGCAAGTGATCTCACCGATAAGGAGATCGAATCAGTGCAATTGAAGAAATTCGTGGAGACCCTAGCAGATGGAGCTCTACGATGGTACTCAGTGTTGCCACCTAACTCCATTGGATCCTTCGCAGAGATGGCTGAATTGTTCGTAAAAGCCCACACAGGTGCCCAGAAGATGGAAACTCGCATGGAAGACATCTTTGAGATCAAACAAAAGCCTGACGAATCTCTCCGAAGATATGTGGACCGCTTTCAAAAGGAGCGCATGTTGTTGCCCAAGGTACCGGACATATGGACGGCCATCGCGTTCACAAACAGTTTGGATGTCAAAAGATCATAAGCTACGCGCAGGCTCTACGAATCTCTTCGCGAATTCCCAGCAGCCAATTGGTCAGATGTCTACAATCGCTACAACTCCAAGGTACGCATTGATGAAGACAAGCTAATAGGAACCAGTGCCCAAGGTAAGAGTCAATCACGAAGCGGTGGCTCTGGCGGGAAGATAGAGTCAGAAAAGTTGGATGTACGTTATGAACCATACCCTGACCGATCACGCAACAATTCCAGAGGGCACGGTCGCAATAACAAAGGTCTATCATGAGGAGACGATCCAGAGTCAAGCACTCGTGGAGCCCCAAGTCTATCAAATTTCAACGTGGAAGTGACTGAACTGATTGCAGCCCTCAAAGATATGGTCGAAAAGGTCAAGTGGCCAAAGGACATGAAAACGGATCCAAGTAAGAGAAATCAGGACCTTTGGTGCGAATTTCATCGCGACCACGGTCACACCACTGAAGATTACAAGGCCTTAAGATACGAGGTCGCGCATTTATTAAAACAAGGATTCTTGAAGGAATTTCTAACCGATAAGGGAAAGCAAACTCATGCGAGGGCTCAGCAAAATAAGTCTGGCCCTCCACGAGCATCTTCCCCGAAGAAGACAGTCAACGTTATTTTGGGCGGGATCGAAGTTAACTCCGTTGTTTTCACAGCAAATAAGTACGCAAAGGTCTCTATTACAAAGACCAAGCGTCCACGGCAAGAAGAAACAATAACGTTTGAAGATTCGGACACAGATGGCTTGCAGTTCCCACATGTTGATGCGCTGGTCATAACATTGCGCGTGGAAGAATTTGATATCAAAAGAGTGCTCATTGATGCGGGCAGTTCTGCAAATATCATTCAATCACGAGTTGTCAAGGAGATGCAACTAATGGAGAAGATCGTGCCAGTGTCGCGAGTTCTCTCCGGCTTTAACAGCTCAAGTGAAAAGACCTTTGGCGAGATTACTCTCACAACTCTTATCGAGGGAGTAGCAAAGGAGACGGTGTTCCAGATTGTCAACGGAGACATGGCCTACAACATTATACTTGGAAGACCATGGATCCATGAAATGCAGGTCGTTCCCTCCACATATCATCAGGTATTGAAATTCCCATCAGAATGGGGAATACGTGAAATACGAGGAGAGCAACGCTCTGCTCGAGACTGCAATTCGGTGGCCCTCAAGCTGTCCGAAGAAAATAAATAGCAATTACAGCAACCGGGATCTGACGTAGCAAATGAAGAAGCAAAATATGAGGTCCCGGAATTTATCACAAAGCTAGAGGCACAGGAAAATTATACTCCGACCGGGGAAACTTTGGAACCAGAAGAACTATTCGCGGACATGCCGGAGCGGAAGGTCTACTTAAGGATAGAATTAAATGAACGCCTACGAGGAGATATCCTCCAATTCCTCAAGGAGCGGCATACGACGTTCGCTTGGTCGTATGTAGACATGACGGGTATTTCTCCAGAAATCATCTCTCACAAGTTGAATGTTGACCCGTACCACCGTCTGGTGAAGCAGAAGAAGCGCCCCCAGGGAGCTTTTTGGAATCAAATCATAAACGATGAGGTTGATCGACTGCTGAAGATTGGATCTGTATGCGAAGTTAAATATCCAGACTGGTTAGCCAACGTGGTCATTGTGGCTAAGAAAAACAGCAAATGGCGAGTTTGAATTGACTTCATTAATTTAAACAAAGCCTGTCCGAAGGATTCATATCCCCTTCCCCGGATAGATCAGTTGATTGACGCAACCACCGGGCACGAGGTGCTCACCTTCCTCGATGCATATTCAGGATACGACTAAATATTGATGGACCCCAACGATCAGGAAAAAAACGTCATTCATAGCGTGCAGAGGGACGTATTGCTACAAAGTCATGCCGTTCGGATTAAAGAATGCAGGTGCAACATATCAGCGGTTGGTCAATCGTATGTTCCACGATCATATAGGTAAGACCATGGAAATGTACATTGATGACATGCTGATCAAGTAAAAACGGGCAGAAGATCATCTGGCACACTTGAAGGAAGCCTTCCGAATACTTGACCAATACAAAATGAAGCTTGATCCAGAGAAGTGCGCATTTGGACTTGGCTCGGGAAAGTTCCTAGGCTTCATTGTCTCTCAGCATGGAATTGAAGTCCATCCCGCTCAAATCAAAGCAATTGACTCAATTCTAGACGTACTCCACAACTGGAAAGACGTCATGAAATTGACTGGAAGGATGGCAGCCTTGCGCAGGTTTATATCCCGCTCATCTGACCGGTGCAAAAGTTTCTTTGATGTTCTGAAGCAGAACAAGGAATTCAATTAGACTCCCGAATGTCAACAAGCGCTGAGAGATCTAAAAAAAATATCTATCCAATCCACCACTACTCTCTACGCCTCAGCTCGGGAGCAGTTGTTGATCTATTTGGCGGTTTCAGAGTCTTCGGTAAGCGCAGTTTTGGTTCGAGAAGAAAAAGGTAAGCAACTTCCCATTTATTACATTAGTAAAGCTCTAATTGATGTGGAAACACGTTACCAACCCTTAGAAAAACTGGCTTTAGCACTCGTAACAGCAGCCGTAAATTATGTCCTTACTTTCAAAGTCATTCAATAGCTGTAGCGACAACCTTTCCTTTAAGCAATGTTTTGCATAAACCCAAATTTTTGGGAAGGTTGGTTAAATGGGCTGTAGAATTAAGCGAATTCGATATTACCTACCAGCCCCGGGTAGCAATTAAGGCACAGGCCCTAGTAGACTTTAGCGCTAATATATATCCTGATGCGAAAAAAGATGCAATTCTTTACGCTGGGCAGGCCCCTGGTGTGTGGACCCTGTTCACTGATGGCTCCTCGAGCGTCAAAGGGTCCGGTCTTGGACTGGTTCTTGTCACCCTGTCTGGAGAAACTGTCAGGCAGGCCATCAAGTGCCCATTTATTATTAACAATGAGGCCGAATATGAAGCCGTAATGCAGGATTGGAGTTAGCTCGAAGCTAAGAGTGACTCTCAACTAGTAGTCAACCAAGTGACTGGAGGTTCCATCGCGCGAGAATCCAGAATGCAAGTGTACCTCGCCCGTGTGAAAGAACTTTTGGCTCAGTTCGACGAATGGGAAGTGCTCCAAATTCCACGGGAAGAAAACCATGAAGAAGACGTCCTGGCAAATTTGGGGTCGGCAGCGGAAATTGGGGCGGCCAGCTCCTCGGCTGTCGTTCAACTCCTCTGCACGACCATAGATCGAGAAAATTTTGAAGTTAATGCTATAAACACAACTTGGGACTGGCGAAATGAAATCACAAATTATATTCTTCACGGAACTCTTCCCGATGACGCGAAAGCCGCTCGCAAAATCAGAATAAAAGCCGCTCGATATACAATCGTCAACGGCAATCTTTATCGCAGGAAGTTCGCAGGGCCCCTTGCCAAGTGCCTAGGACCAAACCAGATCAACTACGTGATGCGACAGGTCCACGAAGGTTGTTGTGGTAACCATTCTGGGGGCAAAGCATTAGCGCCAAATTGATCCGCATGGGATACTATTGGGATAAGATTGAAAAGGATACAAATGATTTCATCAAGAAATGTGATAAATGTCAAAGGTTTACGCATCTTCTTCATCAACCGGCAGAACCGCTCCATTCAATTATCTCCCCGTGGCTGTTCTTGAAATATGGAATGGACATAGTTGGTCCTCTTCCTGCCGCGCCAAGAGGGGTATGCTTCTTGCTAATCGTCACCGATTACTTCACCAAATGGGTCGAAGCGGCAGCGTATGCAAAGATACGGCAAACAGAGGTAATTGACTTCCTTTAGCGATATGTCGCTTTGGAGCACCTAAGGAAATAGTCATGGATAATGGCCCACAATTCATCGGCCAGAAAGTGACTAGATTCCTCGACGACGTACAGATTAAAAGGATTACCTCCTCTCCATACCATCCGGTTGCCAATGGACAAGCAGAATCAACAAACAAAATAATCATTGAGTCTCTCAAGAAGCGCCTTGAGCAGGCCAAAGGGTGTTGGGTAGAAGAACTACCCGGTGTACTATGGGCTTATCGCACGACGATAAAAATGAGTACAGGGGAGACACCTTACTCATTGGTATACGGCGCAGATGCCCTAATCCCAGTTGAAATTGGAGAGCCCAGTCTACGGTATGCGCATGCTACCGAAGAGTCCAACTCGATCAATCTTTCTGAAGAATTAGATCTCCTCGAAGAACGAAGGGAACTAGCACTTGTATGAGTAGTCGCCCAGAAGGAACGAATCGAACAATACTATAATCGGGGACTACGCGTACGAAGTTTCCAGGTTGGAGATTTTATATTAAGGAAAATATCCCAAAACACACAAGAAGCAAACTCGGGAAAATTAGGCCCTAATTGGGAAGGCCCCTACAAGGTAATCGCGTCAGTCGGTAAGGGATCTTACCGTTTGGCACGACCTGATGGCTCAATCGTCCCAAGCAATTGGAATGTGATTCACCTCAAAAGGTATCACTTCTAAATGGTAAAACGGTCAGTTATTATATTCCTACCTTTTACTTTTATGGCATTCTTACTTTTATTATATTTCTCCTAAATGGTACTAACAGCCTAAACAAGGCCAGATCCATTTAGCTCAACTGGTAGAGCTCGAAGTTCTTCAACTTCGCGGCTGTGGGTTCGAATCCCTCAACGGACACACTCCTCGTTTGGTTATATGTGTTCCTTTATCTACGACCAGCCTCAACTCTTTTTATGTTAAAACTTCCTGTATTTCAACATAAAAACAAGGAGGGTGGTAAGAGGCCCCTGTAGGCCAGATAAGACCTTCATAAAGGCAAAAGACCTTGTAAAAAGGCGAGTTTTTAAAAACTTTTTATGTGACAAGCTTCCACGAAAATAAGAAAAGTCGTTCACAAGGCCAGCGACTCATCCAGAGTTAAACTACAAACTTTCCGCGTCGACTTTCAACTATCAAAAATGGTAAGCAAAGTTGTTCGTGAGGCCAACGATTCGGCCAGAACCTATTGACTATGACTCGGTCAGAATGAAACATCTGCGCAGACCACTCACAACTTATGACCTCTTCCTTAGGAAAGGCTAAGTTAAAGCATACGAACAGGCTTTTAAAGACCAGAACTTAGCAAAGTTCAAACTTCTAAAAGCGCTTAAACAAAAGGCAAAAAGGCCACAATGCATCCAAACGTAATTACAAGAATCAAAGATTAAAGCTATATACAGTCATTGAATTAAAAGATCTGAAAAATATACAAATTGTCTTGGCGAAACAGTAAAAATGCCAAAACGGCTGACAGAAGTTTTGTTGAGTGACAAAGGCCAATGAAACCGGCCAAACAAGGATCAGAAAGTCCCAGAGAGACCTGTATCCACAAGCAATCATCCGGCTCTCGCACGATACATAAAACTACAAACTTGATCAATTTGGGGGGGGACATTAATTTTGGGGACTCTGACCAGAACCCAATGCACCAGCTCCATTGGCTCCGTCATCGTCACCCGAGCTCTCATCACCATCTTCATCATCATCCTCATCAGACTCCTCAGGAGAAAGGTTCAACACTTGCCTCACTTCGCGAACGGCACACTTGGCTTTCAGCATTGCTTCCTCGACATTGATCTAACTTGCGTGGACCTGCTCGAGCAGTGTTCGCTTAGTTTCAAGCGCAGTAAGCTTAGCCTTGATCTCGAACTGATCGCACAAGTTGGCCAAGTCCTTGGATAATGAGTCTTGAACGCTCATTGACTGCGCGACTTGGTCCCTGACGGCTTGAAACTCAGCTCGAGCACTAACGGATTCCTCCTTAGCCTTCCGCAGGTTTATCTCTAAAGATCCACGTTCGTCGAGTGCCTTGTTCAGCAAAGAGTTGTTTTCTCCAAGCAGAGCCTCCAAATCCCGGGCAGATTGTGTGAACCCTTCTTTCTCTTCGGAAAGAAGGTCCTTTCCCTCGGTGAGCTTGTTAATCTATTCAACTTGTTTATTGTTTTTCTCAGCCAACCGGTTAACTTCAACATCGAGGAAACCACACCTCTCTGCCAGAGCCTTGTTCTCCTTCAGAGTCTTCAGCAATTCTTTCTTCAGTTCAAGCACCTCATTAGGATTATTGATCCTGGAACGAAACATCAACTCGACAACCATCAAACTTGACTGAAACAACAAAAGAAGTAAGGTTAGAAGTATAAACTCAAAATTACTTCTGACTAAAAAAGTGTTAAAAAGGCGCTTACCCGAGCAGAGTCAGCAGCAATAGCAAAGGCCAGCTCTTCATCACTCATCTCCCTCATTGTCCATTCTTCGCGGGGACCAATGAGCGATGAAATTGCCTTGGCCAAACTGCCCGGCCTAGTCACGAAGTTAAATTGGGGGCTAGCTTCATGGTGCATTCTCTCTCACAGTATTTAGGCTCCCTAGCCTGCACAGAGGGAAAGTTTGGGCCAAATTTATAGCGCACGCCTCGAATGTTCCTTGGTCCAGTCAGACCGCTAATGGTGGTCTGCCGAGTGAGCCTTGTGCTTGACATATCAGAATCATTCGCTACGTCAGGATCTCTTGTGTCGCATTCGTGCAAACAAACAGGCACCTCCTCCTCAGCAGCCACATTCTCCAAGTCCTCGAAGTAAAGAACACGGGGACTCTGGCCGCCCTCTTGGGGGATCTCTTCTCTTCCTTCTTCTTCTTCGCCAACCTTTCTTTTACCCTTGTCCGCACGAGAAGAGCCTGCCTTTACCCTGTCATCAACTCGGGGACTCCCTTCCGGATCACGGCCAGCCTTCTCCTCGGCCTTCTTCTTGTCGCTTCGGAGATAGGGCTTTCTCATAAGATCTTCAATCGTTTCAGTGTCAGAAATGTCGATCACTTCCATTTCAAAGCCCTCTCCCCGTGCAGACTCGGGGACTTCAGCAGAAGTCTTAGCACTCTCTTCTTCAGGCCTGGGCGCACTAGCCCCCGGCGGAGTCTCCCCTCCGACAGCTGAGGTCTTCTCGGCAGCCATGGAAGCCTTACGAGAAGCCTTCTTCCGTGCTCCGCCCTCACCTTGGCTCTTCTTCTTCCTCTTCAGAGAGCTGATGCCGCTAGACAATAGCTTCTCTCCACCTTCCCTCCTGCGCATTGCCTCCACCGCAACTCTTATGGCTGCAACCTCATCCTCAGGGTCAACAGCAGGTCCTGACGGCACAGCCTGAGGAGGAGGGGCAGGGAAGAAGTCTCCTTGTGCGCCTAAACCTGTAAAAGGCGAAACGGTCAGGTACAACAAAGCCACGAAGAGAAGAAATAGCTTCAACAGCGAAAAGTTCTCACCGTGAGTCTTTGCGGTCAGACCCTTTTGCGTGGCGAAGTACGTCCATTCCCTCTTCTCGATGGAAAACTTCTCCAGAATGGCCTCAACCCACGCTGTCAGCTCATCAACTGATATGAGCTTATTGTAGGGCAACTTGGCAGCTGCAAGGCAGAATCAAAGGAATAAATAAACGAAAAGGGGAAGTATGAAAATTCCAAAGGAAAACTCGGGGACTTACGCCTCTTATTCCAGTTTTCGGGGAGAGGAGCCTTGGAGTTGAGAGACAATGCCTGGGTGCGCACAAATATGTACCGGTGCAACCAACCCCGGTCAGAACTGCGTATCAAGCCTTTGCTCCCACGCATTCTAGGGTTAACTAACCCATCCTTCTGTACAAAGAAATAAAGTGCTCATACTCAAAACTTTGACCGGTCTCTTCAGCAAACCAGTCAATAAGTTTTACCATTCTATACATGTTGGGGCTCAGTTGCCCTGGGCAGAGAAAATACTCCCTACAAAGCCTGTCGGGTACAGGATGGAGGGGTAATGTGCAACCAACTGTGAATGGGTAGGTGGACATGGCCGTCCACCCTGCCCTATGAGAGGTAATATTCTCATTCTCAGATACCGGCAAAATGGGAACACTCGTGTCCCAGCCGCAGTCCGCTCTAACTCAAGGGATAATCTCCGACGTGATCCCGGATTTGAATCTATATGCTGGCCATACGCGTACATCGCCATAATTATTGAAGGCCTTAACGCTGCAGTCCTTCTCCAGTTCTTAGGGATGATTTCTGAAGCAGTGGCTTGAGCGGCCTTAGATCTAGGGGTAGCCATGGAAGAATACCGGCAGCAGCGTCCATGTTCAAATTTTTCTTAGCTTTTGGAGACATAGTTGAAGAAGAATCGAAAGTTAGAAGAAAGATTGAAGAAAATTCAAGGGTTTTCGAGATTCAGAAGTTTTAGAGTAAAAGCAAGCGAAAGGGGTAAAATTCAATAAAACCCTATTTATAGGAGTAAACAGGTCCGGCCCATCAAGTTTCCATAGGACACGTGGAGGTCATCGAAGATATTACGATCAGATCCAACCGTCAAAAGAAGAAGTGGGTTTCGCCGAGTTTCGAAGCAACATCATCACTCTGAAGCGCAATGGTCACCTCGCAACTGACAAGTGGACGTGTGCACGTGACTGAAGCGGTTAAAAATCATTACTTTTGTTCTTGGGACGCACAGTAGTCACTTCGAAAGTGACGGCGGACGTGTGGACGTGTCTGGCGCAGTTACTTTTTACCTCGCTCATTTAATGCGCACTCAATAAGATTTGTCATATTGCAGATGAAGGTTAGGCTTTCCAAATAAAATTTCCCGCCAAAAATTCACATCCACTCCTCGAGCAAAAACTCTGCTCGAGAAGTGCAAGGACTATCTGTATTGGATAAAACTATCGTCACTTAAAAGAAGGACATGGTGTCTGCCATGTGGCACGGGCAGAGGTTTTCCCGGACAGACATCTAACGGACAGATGACTGGCTAGGCGGTTACCCCGAGCAGGCCCAAGGCAGTTATGTAACGCCTCCCCGAATCGGTGTGATTTAAATGAACAGTTACCTGTCCATACGCAACTGCTCAATGAATAGTTACAGGGGCAACGACTACTCAGCGGTTACACACCCAGTGGTTACATACCCAACGGCTGCCTAGTAAATCTCTATATAGCGTTTGTTTTCGAATCATTGTAACATACGTTCTCTTCTCTGTCTACAATATCAATAAAATACTCTCTTTGCTCTCGTCCAATACTGTTCATCGTTTACATTGCTACATATTTCATTCTCAAGTCTTCAAGCTTAGTTAATATCAAGGGATCCTCACCGAGATCAAGCGATCTAATACGGTTCCTTCTACCTATTTAATTCGCGCTTTAATTTTGTTTATCTTCAATTACTTTGTATTACTTTCATATCATTGCTAATTATCATTGCATCTCCATCAAAGATCGAGCATATATTCATAATCTTGTAATTAATGCAATCCTGTATTTAAATTGGCTAAACTCTTAATCTAAACTATTGATCGTGACTCCGCAATATAAATTTAATTGTTAATAGGCCTAAAATCAGATCTAGGTTAAACAGTATCCATTTTATATTGTTGTGTATCTTTGTACTTTTTCATATCTCCGTTGTATCTCATGTGCATCTTTGTATTTTTTGTATCTCTATCTGTATACTTAATTTTGTATCTCTCTTTTTGTATCTTTTGTGTAGTTTTGTATATCCTCTGTATCTCTTGTGTATCTTGATTGTATCAACATGTCTCACAATCGCATTTTGAATCTATGTGTATCTTTCGTCTATATGTTTTCATCTCCCAATGTGTTTATGTAGCTTTATGTATTTTTCTTGTGTCCAGTGACTTTTCCAGCGTCTTTTCTGACTGACTGTTGGTTGGCTGCGGTAGACCGCTAGTGGTAGCAAGGGAGACAAAGGTGCAATAGGAGGTAGAGGGATGTGGGATGGAAAATGAAGGTTAGGATTTTTAATTTGTTTTAATCTAATTGTATAGAAAAAGTATTTCTATATTTTACAAGAGCTATTTTATTTGCAAATATGTGAAACATATTTTTATGGTAATTTACATAACTATACATACATGCATTTTACTTTACATATGTCAACGCTACACCATTTCCAAAATGTTCTCAAGTATCTGATCGGAGTCACTGAGGGTACACATTTTGAGCCACCATAAAGGCTCTAGGTCTCACACAACAGTAAGTTGAGATTAAACTTATGTTAACTCATGGTCGACATTATCACACATGGTATGAAACACGTGCTACAATATTTTTCTCCTTTCCTTAAGGATCGTATGTCTTTATAAAGATTGTTGTATAGATGAAATTCAGACACCATAAGTATCTAAATTCCAGTTCCTTAAACTCACATCTAGCTCACAAAGTAGACTAGGTGAACATCCTTTCACCTTAATAACCTTATGTCATTGTTTAAACGACTCTAGTGATTTTAAGCATATAGCTCTCAAATTATCCATTTGATAATTTTCTTTCTTAAAATCAAGTCTCATCTCCACTTATCACTAATATAAGGAGGTGGTTTCCTGTGTGAGAAGGCAAAACTCTTGTCTACCCGACACACTACAAATAAAATTGAAAAATGTACTAAACACTCAATAAATCATGAATATGTATGTAAGTAAATCAACTTTATTGATTATCAAAGAACATAGTATTGTGAACAAATGAATAAATAAAGAATAATACAAATCATTAAAAGTCTATGCAAGCCTTGAGACCTAGCGTGTCTCACAAATGCATCTCGCTAAAGGATTGGTCAGTGGGTTTGCTACCATATCTTCTGTAGATATTTTCACCAGGTTCAACCTCTTGCGTTTATACATGTCTCTTGCATAGTTATACTTGATATCTATGTGCTTAATATCACAATGATGCTTAGGATTGTTTTTGGTTGCATCAACTGCAACTTTACTATCACATAGACCAACATTGGTTCATCATTTTCAGTATTACCCAATAAGTTTTTCAAGAGTCTATGCAACCAAACAGCTTCTTGTGTTGTTTTTTAGAGAGACATATATTCGACTTCCATCGTAGATAGTGCTGCACATGATTGCTTCTTACTCCTACATGATATGGCACCATTACTAAGTAAGAATACATATCTTGCGGTAGACTTCCTCTCATCTAAATCTCCACCATGATCAGCATTAGTGTATCCAACTAATCGCAAATCTTTGCCACCTTGGTAACAAAGTGCGTAGTCAGTTGTTCCCCTCATATATCTTTTGATTCTTTTTACTGCTTGCCAATGTGCTGGACTTGGATCAGATTGATATCTACTTACCAAGCCAACTGCTTGACAAATATCAGGTCTACTACATACCATAACATACATTAGACATTCGATTGCGCTTCTATAAGGGACTCGCTTCATCTTTTCTGTCTCTTCAGGAGTCTGAGGACACAAATGATTTATCAAGTAATAGCTTTTACTGATAGAAGTGTCAATTGGATTGCTATTTTGCATATTAAATCGTTCAAGAATTTTCCTAATGTAATTCTCTTGAGAGAGATACAATAGTTTCTTAGGATGATCTCTTGAAATCTTGATTCCTAGAATATATGCAGCTTCACCCATATCTTTCATCTCAAACTGAGATGACAACCAAGACTTTACCTCGTTTAAGAACTCCTTATCATTTCCAGCTATAAGTATATCATCGACATACAATGTCAAATTTACAAGCTTATTTCTTGATCTCTTGGTATAAACACAATGGCCTTCATCATTCATAGTAAAACCATTGGATATGATCACATTTTGAAAGTGTATATACCACTGCCTAGAAGATTGTTTGAGGCCATAAATAGACTTTAAAAGTCTACAAACCTTTTATTCGTGACCTTTTTCAGTGAAACATTCGGCTTGTTCCATATAATCATCTAATTTTCCATTGAGAAAGGCAATCTTTACATCCATCTGATGTAATTCAAGAGCTAAACTTTCTATTATAGCTAGAATCATGCGAATTGAGTTAAATCGCACAACAAGCGAGAAAGTCTCTTCATAGTTTATTCTATCCTGTTGTGTATAACCTTTTGCCACCAGTCGAGCCTTATATCTCTCAACTGTGCCATCAACCTTGAGCTTAATCTTGAGAACCCATTTGCTCCCAATAGCTCTGCGTCCTTTCGGGATATCAACTAGTTCCCAAACTTTGTTGACTCTCATCAACTCCAGTTCATCTTCCATTGCTTTTTTTTCTTAGAAGGGCATAAAAGAGCCTCTTTTGCATTTTTTAGGCTCGTTTTCTACTTGTAAGAGCAACATATAAAGTTCAGCACCTTCAATATCAAATCATTGGCGGGGAATCTTTTTACGTAAACCACGTCCTTTTTGTGATTCTTTTTCGTTGTTCTCATTAGGATCAACGTTGCTCCCACTTGGATCAAGAACATCTATCCTGATCCCACTTGGAACAAGATCGGTTTTTTCTGGCGTATATCCCTTGTATATACAATGCATAAATAAACATATAATGGGTATAAACAAGTCATACATTCCAATGTATTCAACAACCAACAGATATATACCACAATCACCGTAGATCCGCCATATCCACCAGAGAAACTCAAAAAATAAAAAATAAAAAATAAAAAAAGAAAGAAAAATGATGTAACAATGCCAGAAAAGCATCGCCGCCGTGTAAAGCTCTAGCGAGTTTCTTTACACGGCCAGATCTACGACTCTGCAATACTTCGGTGCCTGCAGTGCCGGTCTGATACAACACCAGTAGCAGCATCACAGTGGCGGTAGAGATCTCAGCACAACAGTGATGAGGATGGGGAGGAAAGGACGACGACAATGGGAAAGGCGTGGGGGAGGGAGGGCGGAAACAGGGAAGCATTGACAGTCACGCACCGACGGCAGTGAACAGTGGAGAGGGGGGAGTGAAGAGAGAGAAGAATTAAGGGTTTCAATAGCAACATTTTGATATCTTTGTTATGTTTGGTAGCATTTGTCAAATATATTGCTATGTTTGGTAAAGTTGGTAAAATATTGCTAAATTTTAAACAAAAGATTTCCTACAATAACACCTGGTATAAGTTTTTTCAAATATGTGTAAAAAATCTGTTAACTCATCTTCACTATACTAATAGCCAATATCCTAAGAGTCCACCTAAGGCTAACTAGTTTATTGGGCTTTGTTCTCATTTTCTTGATTGGATTTTAATGGTTGATATGAAGACATTCAAATCATTCAATTTGACAACTACATAAATATACAAGCCTAACATCAAAAAAAAAAAATAATAATAACAATATTATACCACTTTACAAAATATACCAATATTTTTTTGGATACCATATATAAATTATATTAAAACCATACTTATAAGGGTTTTACCCCTCCCTTTCCCACTGCGGCACTTACTAAGTTGATGCCGGTGGTCGCCGCCGAAATTTTTTATTTTTTTATTTTTTTAAATATGAAAATATGAAGAAGCATAAACATACAAAATACACATTCATACTTAAAAAAGAGTAGTTTTAATCTTTGAAAATATATATTTTCATAATATAAAAAAAAAATTTGATCTTTGTTTTACATAAACACTAATCGCCACTATTGCATCTGACAACTACCGTCCCGGCCACACCCTGCCACTAACTACCAGAAGAATCGCTGGAACTTCGATGAGGTTTCAAGATACAAAAAAAATACAAAAAATATATATAGATATAAACATATAGTGAATATACATGTTTATACGGTGGAGATACATTGCTAAAGGTTAACCATTCTTTTAAGATACAAACATACTCATAAATACAAAAACATATAAAAAATATAAGAAGACCTACAAAAACATATATGGTGACACAGAACATACACAAAAAAAAGTTACACAAATAAGTCTATAATTAAACATAAAGATACAATAGAGATACAACATATGTACAATAATACACACAAAAATACAAAAAAGTACAAAATTATGCATGAGAGAACTATGCAGTTTTTAAACGCTAAATAAATATAAAGAGATACAATGGAGACATAGTAAAGATAAAGAATATCGGAGCAACGCCGAATTAGTAATATTGAGAAAAAATCTTTCTCCGCCATTATTTTCAGCAGTAGCATATGATGACGTTTTTCACTCTGACCCGCTGCACTACTTCATCGGATTAGCCATGTTTGTTGAAGAGATGTCGATGGAGAACGCTGAAGAAGAATAATGTTAATTGGCGGCGGTTAGAAATCGTGACAAATTGAAAATCAAAGAGAGAGAAGTTGAGACAAATTCTAAAACCAAACATAGTGCTAACATGTCACGACCCAAAATATATGATAGTCGTGACGACACCCGAACTAACCCCATCGGGTGAATCCATTCGCTAAATTAATACTACCGATGAAAAAATATTAATAAATTCTAATGATGTAGCTTTAACAACAAGATGTACGGAATATCCCTAAATATAAGAAGAAGGTCTACTCCTCTACCATAAGTCATGAACATCTATAAGATAAATTTATGAATGAAATATCAGAATATTCGAAAGAAGTGACGACATGAATGAAATAATTGAAAGGTGCGCCACCACATAGCAATGATGGCTTGCTCACCACTGATATGTAGGGAAATTTTCAAACTCTATTCACGGGGTTCATTGGTACTCGAAATCATATCTTCCCAAACAAATAATAAGAAAATAATCAGAAAACAACGTAAGTCGGAAGAACTTAGTAGGTGGGTAGACTAGTTCATCTGAAAGAAGGTAAACCAATCTAAAAAATTAATTAATAGAATAGAGGAGGGAGAAAAGAAACATATTATAACTCATTATTCCAATAATTCATCAAATCACATAATAAATATCAACTAATATCAATCAAGGAAACCAACAATTAACCTCAACTCATATCATAACATAATGTGTGGGCCAACTCCGAAATAGATAATAGATTTGATAGTAGACCAACTCCGAGACTATCAATTATGGACCAACTCTGACATAAATAGTGGACCAACTCGGAAATAAAATAGTAGCTTTGATAGTGGACCAACTCCGAAACTACCAATATAGACCTACTCCGAAATAAATAGAAGCTTTGATAGCGGACCAACTCTGAGACTATCAATATGGACTAACACCGAAATAAATAGTGGACCAACTCCAAAATATTTGATAGTGGACCAACTCCGAGGCTATCAAATGGACCAACTCCGAAACAGATAGTAATGATAAATTTTGAAGCTACATATCCGAAAGCCAATATAAAAATCCGAGATATAATAACATATGCTCGTAGTAACAATTAAGTCATAAAGAACTTGCCAAAAACCTCTAAGCCAGCACGTATGTCCACACTTCCGACCATATCATCAAACATGCATATAACTTAACAATACTTCAAACAACAAGGTAACAACAACCAAAAGCAGACGCGATCTAGGAAAACAACACATATTCCAAGTATAAATTTAAACACAACGAAAAAGGTGTAAACGATTAACCTAGGGCAGTGCACATAAAAGGAACGTATGCACAAAATTCCGCGTGGACAAATTCCACCAAAGAAAGGTATAGAACCACCTACCTCGATCCGCCAATAGCTAACTAGCCCACGATCGCCTTTTCAATGCTAAAATACCTCCAAATGAGTCCACTTTATGCAAAATAAAAATAATACGATCAATACAAGCTAATCGGCTAATTTCATAACTTCAGGACAAATATGTCAAAAAGTCAACCCAAAAGTAAACCTTGGGCCCACATACCCGATTACCGAAGCAATTTTTTTTTATTACCCATTAGTCCACGAGTCCAAAAGTACGATTACTTTCTCAATCAAAGTTCATTTACATCATCAAATAGCCAATTTATCAATTTCCGAGTTTACGTCGAAAGTCAACTATTTATCAACACCACAAATCGCAAATCCAATTCTATAATCATGTTACCCATTCGAATATGAGTTCATACATACCAAAATCGAGTCAATCTGATGCCTTTAACATCCCCAAATCTCCATATTATTCCACTTTTGAGTTAAACTTGAGAACTTACTTAACTTCCCTAATTTCTCACAACCACCATTTATGACCAAACTAGAGTTATCAAATCCAACCTTAGATAAATCATAATCTAGAATAAAACCAATCAATTTCAACATTTAAAGCAACTTAGGAAGTCTAGCTAATTTTATGGACTTCTCAAGAAATACCCATTAAATCTTCTTCATGAAAAACCTCAATTTTCTACTTTAGAAATCATGGATTAAAGTTTAAACCAAGGGAATGAATCAAAGGGAAATAGTAAAATACTTAGGTTATGATATAGAACTTACCCCATGGAAGAAACTTGAGGAACATCCTTGAATTCTTCCAATCCCAAACTTTCGAGATGATAAAAACTCCAACAACATTAATGGTAAAAAATACCCAGCTGTTCTGCCTCGTTTCTTATGCCAAAAAATCTCGAAATTCACTTTTTATGCCTCCAGTGGAATCCTTGTGAAGTTCCAGTCAAGTTAGGCTTTTGAATCACTCTATTTGACCTTATAATGAAGGAGATATGTTGGTTTCAATATTTGGAATAATGCAAATTTTTTAATATGAATTTAGTGGCAATTTCGTAATTAATCTGAAAAAAAAATCTGGCAACCCAATTTTTAGTAAAATAACCATAAATTCCTCATATGATGTCGAAAATTGATGATTTCAGTTGCTATGGTTCCAAAACTATGATACGGATATAATGGTTTAGAGCCTGTTTGGCCAAGCTTCTAGCAGACCAAAAACACTTATTTTTCACAAAAAGCACTTATTTTAGATAATAAAGGTGTTTGGCCAAGATTTCGGAAAAATATAAGTACTTCCGAGCAGAAGCAGAAGCTTTTTTTTTTTTTTTTAAAGCTTTTTAACAGAAGATGAAAAAAGTAACTTCACCAAAAAATAAGTGCTTTTGATTTTAATGGACAAGATTAGATAGATAAAAAGAATAGGAAACAACTAATATGCATATCCTTTTTTGTAATTTGATGGTTAAAAATAAATTTTAAATACATGTAAAATACAATAAATTAACAAAAGCACTTCTCCCATGAGTTGGCCAAACACAAACTATTATTTTTCTAAAGCACTTTTTTTAAAAGTACTTGTCAAAATAAGTTGATTCTCGCAGCTTGGCCAAACAGGCTCTTAGTCGAAACACGAATCAAAGGCTGTTTGGTCAATATGGTAACCTTTATGCTCAAATCAACGTCGAAATCGAAAATAATCACCATACTACTCAAACTTATCCAAAACTCATTGGAATTTAACCAAACTTTGTGGACATATCCAAAATCATCATACAAACTTATTGGAACTAAAAAAATATCGACACGCATATCGAAGCACCAATTTACCAAAATGACCGGACGGGTCGTCACATTAAACAGGAGGAGTTTAATTCTATCCCTAATGTTGACACCCAATTTCGTCCCGAAAAATAATTAACGGCTAAATTATTTAAATGAGAATCACTTATTAAAATAAAATTAAAATTAGAATTAGATAATTAAAATTATTTTGAATTGAGATTAATTAATTAAAGTAAATTAACTAATTTCAAAAGAAGGTTAAAATAGTTCCTACACTAATTCCTAGCCCACTCGCGCAATATTTCTACTTAATTAATCATCTTTAAAAAGGGGCTAGTTTTGCTCCTTCCTCTTAAACCCAGCTTATTTCTGCAACCCCTATATACATTACACTACATACACGCATACATTTCCCCAATTCAGTTTTTCCCCAAACCCGATCCCCGACCCGCGAAATCCCTAAAGCTGATCCCCAGTTTTCCAGTTCAATTTCCCTCCTAAAATCAACAACAGTCCAAGAACAGTGGTCCCTGGTCCCCTTTTACCCTCTCTCCAGTACGAAGCATGAATCACTATCGTCCATTTCAAAAGCGAGAATCAATTCGATCCGTGAGATATCACAACGTTCATATTCTCTTTGAAATCAGAGTTAAACTAGTACGATACGAAGGATTATACTATTTTAACCCTGGTTTCAAAAGGCAAAAGAAAATGAGCAAGGATTATTTGGGGTATTCAAAGAAATCCGAAACCCTAAGGTATGGGATATATATTTCCTTGTTTCTTTCATCCTGAGGGGGGGGGTTCTGATTTTTACATACAAAAAGACGGCAGCATTTCTATATACAGGACATTTTTTCTCTCAGTTTAAAAAAAATATACACATAGCATTTTAGTTTCTGTTTCGAGTCGAGCGTCGCTTTCGGCTTTGTGTCGTCATTTCTCCTTTCTAGTCGTCGACCTTGTTCGAGTCGTCAACCTCGCTCGAGTCGCTTTTGTGTTGACTCACATTCTTCTATTCGACGCCCCTGTCCGCTGCTCGAAAAACGGTAATAAACCTCTTCTTATTAACTTTCCATTTTCTTTCTATTCTTATAAGTTGTATATATATATATGCGACTGATTGGTGTGAAAGAAGGAGGTTTTAGTTTTAGTCTTCCAAGTTATGATTGATATAAAATATGGCTTAAAATTGAATCTTTATTGAACAAAATGAGTTCATTGAGTTAAGAAGCTTGTTTGATTCGATTTTACAGTTTGAAAATGATACCTGAATATTAGTTGAGTTCAGTTCTTGGTTTTCCTCTTAAGTTTGGTTTGTTTTACTGTTCATCTATTATGTTAAAAGATAAAATCTGTTTTATGTTTAAAGGAGTTCTGCCTGGAACTATTAAGATAGTGCTTCAGGTCTTGTTGCTCGTATGGAGGATCTGCTGTAGTTGCAGTGTAAGGAGTAGTTTGAGGGAGTTTGTAGTGGTGCTGCAGTGGCTATGCAGGTTATCAGAGGGTAAAGAGTGAGTTGTTTTTTAGAGGTATCTTGTTTGTTTTCGGAGGCCGTTTGCTTCCCTGCATGTGTAAGGTGTTCAGGTGCTTTATGGTGTGAATGCAGAGTGGATAAGTTCAGTTTTAGGGAGTGTTTAGAGGCTGTGAAGTAGAAGGAGGCTACAAGGCTAATGTGTAGTGTTTGTAGAGTTGTTCTTGGTGTCAGGAGGCCAGTGAAGTGATTTTAGGTTCCTGGCAATGTTTTCTAGAGGAGAAAAGGGTGTTTTCAGTTTTCTGGTTGTATGTGAGTTTGGTTCTAATAGTGCAGAAGTTTAGGAGTGTTTGTAGTAGTCATAGGGAGCCTGTTTTCTTTAGGTTAGGAAAGAAGAGGTTGCCACAGGGTCTCAGAGAAGGCTAAGTTTAATTCGGATATTGTCCGGGTGTTCTGAAGCAGTTTCAGAGGTTGTGTGAGGAGATGCAGGCTATAGGGAGTGAGGGAATTAGTTTCAGGGTATTCTGGAGTTGTTAGAGGAAGTGTAAAGAGGTTGTTTCAGGGGTTCTTGTGAGTGCTGTCCAGGTTGCCTTGGTTTCTGGAGGCTGTATCAGGGAGTAGTTTAATTTGTAGAGGAGGCTTAGGGGGCTGCAGATAGTGGGTAAATAGTGCAGAGCAGTGAGGGAGTAGAAAGGAGGTCTGGTAGTAGTGGAATCATGGAGTGTTCAGGTATGTGTATGTGTGTGTGAGTGCAGTTTGGTCAGGGTATAGGGCCTGGGAAGATTAGTGAATGCCAGTTTGGTTGATGTCTGATTATAAGTCAGTATGTGTGTGTGTGTTTGTTCCAGTTTTAGGATGGTTGTTAAGTAGTAGTAGTAGTAGGAGTAAAAGTGAATGAAGTCTAGTTGTTTTTCCTGCATCATTCTGTTGTTATAATTTCTTTCTAGTCTCAGCTTTGTTGGGTTGTCTTTATCCTTGATGCTATGGTCAGTTGTTTGTGATGGATTTTAGGATGAAGTTTGGGGTTTGTTTAGTGAGCGACTGTATGTGAGGTGGTGTTCTGATGTCTGTCTAGTTTATGAATCTCAGAGTTGATGTCCTACTGGTATTATTTTGTTTATGTACTAGTAAGTCTACTGACTGTACCATGCAAGCTTGAATTGAACTTGGATTGGAATGTTTGTCATTTCGTATTTTCACATTAGAAGGCACTGCTGTAAATTAATTTTTCATTCTTATCATGAGTTTATAGGATTTGACATCTGTTTTCGTAATTGTATTCGGGTGGTATCAATATGTTGTCTCTGTCAAAATAATTCAATGAACTTAATTAGCAAGGTTGCCAGGGAGGAACTGAAACTAAATGACCTTTAACAAAAGGAAAGATAAGCGAGTTATTGATGGAGGATTCATAGATATCAGGAAGCATGAACCCTATATTGAGAAGCACTTTGCTTCTAAGATTGAACAAGTTTGTTATTGTTGTATAATTTTAAGCATATCAACTTTGAGGAAGTAAACTTTTCACAATGCTTCCTTTGACTGCACACGAAGTGACTAGCAAAGCTTGGAGTACGATGATTTGAAATGGGTGTTCGTAAATAGACAAGTAGGTGGTAGTATTCTTGCTAACACCGAACTGCTGTGTCTATAAGCCAAATAATCATCTTTTGCTGACTAACTTATCTTGGTATTTCTTCTGCTATTCTTCATTTTGGGTCTTGCCAAAGCATTAAATGAACACATGCTGTGTCTATAAGCCAAATAGTCAAATGAATTGTTCAATTTCATTTTCCTTCAACAAGTCTGCATCGTTTTCTTCTTCATAAAATTAAGTATTGACCTGTTATGTTTTTTTTTGTTGTTCCTTTAAGTAGGTTTAGCTATTTGTATTAATTTCATACACTATAAATTTAAAAGTTGTTTCTAGGTATTATGCTTAATCTTTACTAATCCTTATCTCCTTTTTCTTTGACATGAACACCCTTGGGATCGAGTTGGTTAAAATTCACAAATTGGGACGGTTGTTTGCATTTGAAGTTATTTGCTCCGCCTCGCATTTTCGGGACTTGATATCCCCGAAAATGTAAAAGAGAAAAAAATAAAAATCACAAAGTCCAAGGCTCAATGATTGAGTTTGCGCTTCCGGGTTCTATCTTCAAAACTCCATCCTTCCCCGCTCCCTTAGAAAATGCATGTTGTATAGGATTTCCTCATAGACCGGATTAGTAGCCTGTACGATAGAAATGATATTTGAATTGTGAATAACTATTGTAAATCACTTAAATTATTTTATATGAATGCTTTGTATCATTTCTTTTCGAATCGCCAATTAATTTATAGATGTTTAGAATCATTTGTCAATTCATGAGTGCAAAAAATCAAATTCGACTAAAAATCGTACCTTCGTCATAATTCGCATTTGAATTGCTTCTTTATTTATCCATTAAATATTCAATTATTTATTTATCTAATCTAATTATTTAGTTAATCAATTAAATTTTAATTCTTTATTCATTTATTTAATCTAATTTATTTAATTTCAATTAATCATTTATTCAATCAATTAAATATTTATTTATTTATCTATTTATTTAATCAATTATTATTTATTTACTCCTTTATTTAATTAAATTGATAAGTATTCATTTATTTAATTAAATTATTTATTTGCTTATTTATTTATCTATTTATTCAATCAATTAATTAATCCTTTATTATTATCCAATTATTTATCTAGTTTGTTTTATTTAATTATCTAACTTCATTTAACCTTTACTTATTTAATTAATCTTAAATTGGATCATTTATTTATCTAAGTATCGACATAATTACAATCTTATCTTATTTATATTATTCATATTATCCTTGTATAAAATTAGCTTTATATATTTATTATCCTTAACAAATTCGTGAAAACCGCCGGATTAACCGTATTTAGCGGATTTTCGAAGTGCTCCCGCAAGGGACCTTCTTTCGAATTTAATAGAACCACTTACCTAGAATCTCTGATTTTAATTTAATTTCATTTAATTTAAGAATAAATTGCACTCATTAGTTAACTTAGGTTCCTAATAATCCTTAAATTTTGTGGCGACTCCAAAGAAACCCTTTGGAATCCCATTTTGTTGAAATATACCCGAGACCTGTCTTTTCTTAATGAAAGGGTAATTTTTGGGGTTCAACAGTGTGACGACTTCACTGGGGATACGCAAATGGTTCTAACCAAAAGGCTTTCACGAATTTATTTGTTTGTATTGTTTGAGTTGTATGCCGATACTAGTATGCGTAGCTTATTTAATTATTGCGTTTGTATGTTGAAACTGGCATGATTATATCTACTGTTTATTTGCGAGCATGCGTAGTTAATTTAATTGATTGCTGTGTGTTACGAAAGCATGTCACTACACCTTCTTTGTGCACATATAAACTGGCATTCCGTTCATACTTCCCCCACTCCTGGGAACCTCTTGCATTTTCACCCCAAATATCCGCGAGGTGCGCCCATGCGCACCCGCACTTTCTTCCACTGAAGAACCCTTGTGACGAGTTGGTACACCGGCGGCCATCGTAGGAGTAATTCAACTGCGAGACCGCTTGCCACTCACTGTTAGCCTCAACCGTTAACCCACTCTTAGACGGAGCTTTAGGAGCATGCATGCATTGACACCTTAGTCTGGACCCGGTCCTTGGTACCGCCTCCATAGTTAGGAAACCACCCTTACGTCAGCGGGTTCTTGAAACCCAACGACAATGCATATTATGTGCTATGTGATAACGAATCCTCAGTCCTAACCATGTTTTGAGTAAAATCAGATTTAGAATGTTGTCTCCTATGTTGTCTTTTAGGTTAGAAAATGAAAGAATTTAGCAGAATTGAGATCATAGACAGAATTGCAGTTCGGGGGAAAGTTAGGCAGATTTAGTTGGTTTGTGTTTTGGAGATGGCCTGGTGTAGTGAGACCTAAGAGGCGAAGCCCCTGGTGTCTTTAAAAGATCAGTGGGGTCCCTCTCGAGAATGGCTTTGCGTGTGTGCAGGCCCGTGTTGACTAACCAGCTGCAAATTCTTATGGAATGAAGTATGCTTGTCGCATACTAGGAGAGTGAAGCCCCTATGTCTATAAACGACCAATGAGGTCCCTCATTGAAGACCAGTGCGGTCTTGGCTACCTAGAAAACTGAGAGGCTTGATTAAAGCCGAGGACCAATGAGGAGCCCTATGAACAAGGTATGTGAGCCTTGCAAAACCTAGGAAGCTGAGAGGCTTGACTAAAGCCGAGGACCAGTGAGGTTTTATTTTGAAAGGCCGATTGGCGCCTTTCATGATTTGCAGTCTGGTATTGTGAAGGCAGTTGAAATCTCACCCTTGGATATTGTGAAATAATTGGGAGTTGTGCTTGAAGGAGCGTTGATGTTTGCGAAAGGTATAGAAGTTTGTTTCAGGTTTTATGCATTTGGGTTTGGAATTTTGTGCAGATGTTGTAGAGAGTAGGAGCTGTGTCAAAACTTCGAGTTGACACCAGCTTTTTGGAAGTTAGTTGGGATAATGGAATTGCAATGTCGAGGCGGAAAGCTGATTGTTATCGATTATTGTTATTATTTATCACTTACTCTAAATCTGAATTGCTCAAAACTGGCATGAACTATTTTTCGTTATCCTTTGTTTGCGCGTCTTAGGCCCACCTCTGCCACAAAGAGGCACCTTACAGGGTAGGAAGCGTTCGCATTTTCATTTACGCTCAACTACTTGTGTTTGCCACATGTCAACTTGTTTAAAATGCAAAGCGCTACGTGATGCGCGCTACGTGATTTGTGTGCAATTTTGCCAATGGCATGCAAACTAACATAGCTACTTTTGAACTTTTCTTTTGTTTTGTTTATCCCCCATTCAGAGGTTTGATTTGTGCTGATTTAAGCTCGCTGATCACTCTTATTACACAAAGACAAAGGACCAATCTGCATACTGGTATACATTTCCACAACTGACAATGACTGGAATAGATGATGAACCTCGCAATACCGAGAAAAATCTCGCAACTCCTGAATCATCAAGAGGAAATGTCATTATTGCTCAAGACGAACTGATTCTTGAAATGGCTAAGGAATGCTAAAAGATGAGCTGGCTGCGGTAAAAGGGCAAACTCTTAAAAACACGCCGCTGCGTGGGCCCGATGCATCACACTCTCTGGTTCAAATGGGGCAATCTCTGGGGCAATCTCTGAACTCAATTGATGGGGTCGCCAATATGAACACACCTTTGAACACCCACAATTCTCTAAAAGCACCAGTCCACCAAAGCAACTTGCCACTTGTCCAAGCTCCGCCTCCAAATAACGCTCAATCTAGCCAAACAATTAACCGACCACCCATCTACCCATCACATCAACAACACCCATCATACACCCCACACCCTGCCAATACTTATTATCAGACAAACACTCCATATCCATACCAAACCTCCACTTACCAAAATGAACCCATCCCGCAAGCTTATACTGAAAATCCACCCGCGCCATTAGTCCAAGTGGCGGTGTCCGGCGGGCAAGATGTTCCTATTGTGCAACTTGATGATTACACCAATCCTCCTTATGTGAAGTTTCAAAATGGTGTTAGAAGAGCCGAAAAAGCAGTCGATGGGGGTGAAGATTTGGAGAAAAAGGTACAAGGTTGGGTGATGAATGCTCTTAGCAAAGCATCAAAAGTCAAGGAAAAGGAAAGTCTAGAATATGAAGACTTGTGTGTTCATCCTGGGATTGAATACCCAGAAGGGTACAAAGTACCAAAGTTTGTTAAGTTTGATGGCAAAGGCAACCCCCGAGCCCATTTGAGAAGATACTGTGAAACCTTGGGAGTGGGGAAGAATGAAGAGCTCCGTATGAAATTATTCATTCATAGTCTTGAAGGCGAAGCTTTAGACTGGTACTCAGAGCAGGATCCCTCAAAATGGATTAACTGGAGGAGTATGGCTCACGACTTCATGGAGCGTTTTGGTTTCTATGCTGAAATACCATTAGATCGGTTGGCTATTGCAAGGTTTAAGAAGAAGACGACCGAGACTTTTAGGGAATACGCGGTACGTTGGAGGAGTGAGGCTGCCAAAGTTAAGCCTCCCATGAGTGAGGAAGAGTTTGTGGGACGTTTCATCGAGACATTGGATGAATTCTACTATGATCGAATTGCATCCATGACTAACTCTACTTTTGCCAATCTAGTGAAAACGGGGGAGATGTATGAAGCTGGTTTGAAATCTGGTAGGATCACAAATTTGGCCGCTTTGCAAGCTACAAGTAAGGCAATCCAGTCTGGGTCTGGTAATGGCTTTAACAAAAAGAAGAAAGAGGAAGTGGGAGCTGTTGTGGGAGACATCGAGCGTCGACCAGCTGGAAAGTTGAATTTTGACAATTCGTCTGCTTTTCCTACCTACCAAAGCCCATACTACCCAAATTACCCCACTCACTACTAGATGCCACCTGTTCATTATCCGGTTTATAATGCACAAGCAAATTAATACCAACCTAGAGCGCATGCACCTAATCAATACCCTCGTCAGCCAAATTTTCAAGCACCCCAAAATTACCAGCCTCGTCCTCCTGTTCATCCCAATGTGCAAGGGTTTAATCAGAATTACGAAAGGAGAGCAACCAAAACCTATACTCCTATAGCCGAGTCATATGGCTAGCTTTTTGAGAGATTAAGAAATGCGGGAGTTGTGCAGCCTATCCCTGATAACACTCCAAACCCACCTCCAAAATGGTATGATGCAAATAAGCATTGTGCTTATCACTCAGGGGCAGCCAGCCATGATATTGAGAGATGTTATACTTTCAAAGACAAGGTCAAGGGTTTAATCAAAGCAGGCACCATTCAACTCACCGGCACTCAGCCAAATGTGCATGATAATCCTCTTCCCAATCATGGTAACAATGCAGTTAATATGATTTCTCTTGAGGAAGAACCAAATCTGAAGGGCACTATAGTCTCTATCTATGATGTAAAGGTTGATAATATTGCTTTTAAGGTACCTAAGCAAGAACTAACTCTATTGCCAAAGAATGAGGGAACTTTTGGCCTAGGTGGCAACCCCGCTGAAGGAAAGATGGAAAAGGTTGAGTCTGAGAAGAAGCCGACTAGTGTCATGCTACAGCCTCTTGTACCATTGAACTAGTCATTTGTCCAAGCACCAGAAATGGCCATGCAGAATTTGATTGAAGGTGTTGGCAGCCTATTCTTGAATGATGGATTGAAATGCAGTGCAACTATTGAAGATTTTGAGAAAGAGCCACATGTGCAGAATGCTGAACCAAGTGATGTGATGGCTAATTGGACTTGTGGTCCAAAAGAGGCTTGATGAATGAACTCGTTATTTTTGTTTTGGCATCACAGTTAGCTTGAGGCCCTGAACTGTGTTTTGCACTTTGTTTATGTTTATGTCTATGTCTTTCAAATAACTCTTTTAAATCCTGCATGCTTACTTTTATGTTGTATGCCTCCCTAAATTAGGTTTTGAATAAACAAATGCACTGCATTCCTACCTTATTATTTTGCTATACTTTAACTATTTATGTGCTTTATTATTTGCTTCTGATTAATATACTTACTACTGTTTCAAATTAAAAACAAAACCTGCTTGAACTTTGCTTGTGATCTATAACGAAACAGCTGAATGATTTAAGGATGATGCACTGGAAGGTTACTTTTTGCACTCTTTGGATATTACATTACCGTTAGAACTTCAAACTGGGGCAGCTTTATTTGCCGGTAATTGAAGCCGAAGCATTTTATCTATACAAATGGAAGTCCTTTATTTGAGAAACCATTCAAGAAGATAAGTTGGAAGATGTTGAATGCATAAAGAGAAGATTTGAATAGTTTACTTCAAACCGGGACAATTAGTGCTAAAGAAGATCTGTCCTAATCAAGAAGAAGCAAGGGGCAAATTTGCACCGAATTGGCAAGGTCCATATGTGGTTCATCGGGTTTTGTCCGGAGGAGCACTGATTCTGGCCGAAATGGATGGTCAAGTTTGGCCAAAAGTAATCAACGCAGATACTGTCAAAAGCTACTATGTCTGAGGCAATCGCAAGTTAGCATGGGTTTTGAATGTAAACTTTGATGTAATGCGAGCTACGCGTGACCATGAATCCCAAGGCGGGATACGTAGTAACTCACATAGAGTTTGGTTGCATTGATATAAGAATTTCCCTTATTTTCCTCTTTTATGTAAGTTTTGAACTACTTCTGACCTGATTCCTGGAATGGTAACAGGATAAGTAGGTAATCCACATCGGATTCGGTCAAAATATTGTAACACTTTAGGCTTGTTTATCTTTTATGATGTAATGCCGAACTATGCATCTGGGCAGATGCGTGGATTTTTCAATTCGGATACGGCTTCGTACTTAGATTGCCATATCTTCCCAAAAATATCTTTATGTAAGCAGAACTACGCACAGTCTGATTCCCGTGGAGGGATACGTAGGCGCTCTTAACGGGCTCGACTCCATAATATTAAAATTTTCAGTCTCCCCTAAGGCAAGCAACTGGGGCAATTTTGCCAGATAATTCGAAGATTTGAGAGATAGCAACTGGGTCAATTTTTGCAAAGATAATTTGAAGATATGGAAGATAGAAACTGGGGCAAATTTTACAAAAGAGTTCGAAGGCTTAAAGATTATAACTGGGGCAGATTTTTGCAAAATTGGTATGGCTTATCAAAGGATTAAGTGGCAAAGTTCTAAAAGTATTCGAGATTAGCATAAGTTGCAAAGACAAATGACGTTCAGTTTGTTTCAAGATATGTCATGAATTTGAGTTAAAGCAGAAATTTTAAATGCATTATAACTTCGGTCATGTATCAATGATTATTTATTTTATCAAATTACTTTATTTTGCCTCTATCTTAAAATATTATACAATATTGAGTTCATAAATCAAGTCTCTGAGTATAATTTACAAGCCCAAGTCTAAAGAAGAACGAGGGAGCAGCGGCAGCGAGTTCAAGATGAATCAGCACAAATCAAACACCCCTCCCCAAAACTAACAAAATTTTCTTTGAGAGCAGGAACATGAAAGCTTGCAATGAGAGGATCATTCGCATTGTGGATGAACAATTTATTGAACGCGCGTCCAAAGTTGCCTTGCAGATTGCGTCGCATTGCCTTTTTCATAACTTAAAGCATTATGCTTTGTCATGAGTTATTGTCAAACAGGCGGCATTTCTACCCCTATGACTTTCATCTCTGATAGGCGACAAAGTCGAGGCTGGTTTTGTATTTTCAAAACTAAGCCAAATAGGGCATCGCCTTGTTTTAGTTGATAATCCGCACAAGGCCATCCTTGCTGGATTATCTCGCCAATTGATTTATCAATGGCTATCGCACTGACTACATTTCCGCACTACTCTGCTTTGCACTTGCTTTAAAAAGTTAATTCCTTGTTTTACTCTTTCAGGTTGACCACCAGGCGGGGCTTCTCCTTATTGGACTTTCACGCCTATTGATTCGCTAAATCGCTTTTGCGTTGCTTTACATTTTACGCTAAATTGCTTTGCACTTGCTTTCAATTATGCCTTTGCACTTGCTTTATATTATAACTTGCTTTACTTTCACGTTAACAGGTCAGCCCTGAGACCCTCCTTGCTTTGTGCCGGATCGGATCACCAGCTGATTTGTAGACAATCAATTCCAAGACCCTCCTTGCTGCGTGCCCGACCGGCTTGCCAGTTGATTTGTCAAGATTTTTCAAATTGCTTTGCACTTGCTTTAAATTATGCCTTCGCATTTTCTTTGTATTACGTCTTGTTTTACTTTTCAGGTTAACAGGTCAGTCCCGAGACCCTCCTTGCTTCGTGTCGGACCGGTTCGCCAGCTGATTTGTTCGATAATCAACCCCAAGACCCTCCTTGCTTCATGCCCGACCGGCTTTCCAGTTGATTTGTCATGCTTGTTGAAAAGGATTTGTACTATGCCTTCACACTTGCTTTATTATTTCGCCAGTTGATTGGAAGACAATTTATCAAAGATATTGCACCTTGCACTTATAAATTATGTCATGCCTACCGTAAGCAATCGGGGGCCTTATTATGAGTCTATCGTGAGTAAGCGAAGACTTCATTAGCATTGAAGCCTACCCTAAGCAATTGGAGGCCTTATTTTGAAGCCTATCATAAGCAATTGAAGGCTCTTTTATTATTGATCCTACCGTAAGCAATCGGGGGGTCTTATTATCAAGTCTATCGTGAGCAAGCGAAGACTTCATTAGCATTGAAGCCTACCATAAGCAATTGGAGGCCTTATTTTGAAGCCTATCATAAGCAATTGAAGGCTCTTTTATTATTGATCCTACCGTCAGCAATCGGGGGGGTCTTATTATCAAGTCTATCGTGAGCAAGCGAAGACTTCATTAGCATTGAAGCCTACCATAAGCAATTGGAGGCGTTATTCTGAAGCCTATCATAAGCAATTGAAGGCTCTTTTGTTATTGATCCTACCAATAATGATCAGCCTAGAGGTTCCCCGGGCGGAGCGCCTCGTTAGTTGATCGAAAGAAAAACATTTTGATGATATCACAATCCGCATTTACAATTTTATGCTATCACTTTATTTATTCCAATGTTTACAGTTTATTAGCAGTTGCTCGCTTACCGTTTGTTAAGTCTTTACAGAATTTTGGCAAAACCGCAGCAGCATTTGGAGCATAACGTGGAACTTTTCCTTAGGAGTGAACTGGGGCAATTGTTGATATGAGCTAGACTCGTCAACAAGGATTTGAAGAATCGCACTCCAACAAGCAAGTCCTTTCCTAATCTTTCATTTCAGATAAGGTGTCAGTTTTGAATTCTTTCCTATTTCGTGCGTCATTTTCTGTCAATCGTGCGAGTTTCGTGCCTAAGTGTCGTCAAACTACATATGACCTGATTCTCTTTCAGCCCGAGATATGTAGGCAACTCAGAAACCGGAGTTCGGCCATGTCCATAAGCCTCGCACTTTGATCCTTAGAATCGAAGTTCTTGGCTTTATCGTGACAAAATTGGTTTCCCGTCAACTTCTTTACCCTGAAAACTCTTTCATCTTTTTCGGGTAAAGAGGGGCAGCTGTTGACACCCAATTTCGTCCCGAGAAATAATTAACGGCTAAATTATTTAAATGAGAATCACTTATTAAAATAAAATTAAAATTAGAATTAGATAATTAAAATTATTTTGAATTGAGATTAATTAATTAAATTTAATTAAAGTAAATTAACTAATTTCAAAAGAAGGTTGAAATAGTTCCTACACTAATTCCTAGCCCACTCGCGCAATATTTCTACTTAATTAATCATCTTTAAAAAGGGGCTAGTTTTGCTCCTCCCTCTTAAACCCAGCTTATTTCTGCAACCCCTATATACATTACACTACATACACGCATACATTTCCCCAATTCAGTTTTTCCCCAAACTCGATCCCCGACCCGCGAAATCCCTATAGCTGATCCCCAATTTCCCAGTTCAATTTCCCTCCTAAAATCAACAACAGTCCAAGAACAGTGGTCCCTGGTCCCTTTTTACCCTCTCTCCAGTACGAAGCATGAATCACTATCGTCCATTTCAAAAGCGAGAATCAATCCGATCCGTGAGATATCACAACGTTCATATTCTCTTTGAAATCAGAGTTAAACTAGTACGATCCGAAGGATTATACTATTTTAACCCTGGTTTCAAAAGGGAAAAGAAAATGAGCAAGGATTATTTGGGGTATTCAAAGAAATCCAAAACCCTAAGGTATGGGATATATATTTCCTTGTTTCTTTCATTCTGAGGGGGGGTTCTGATTTTTACATACAAAAAGACGGCAGCATTTCTATATACAGGACTTTTTTTCTCTCAGTTTAAAAAAAATATACACATAGCATTTTAGTTTCTGTTTCGAGTCGAGCGTCGCTTTCGGCTTTGTGTCGTCATTTCTCCTTTCTAGTCGTCGACCTTGTTCGAGTCGTCAACCTCGCTCGAGTCGCTTTTGTGTTGACTCACATTCTTCGATTCGACGCCCCTGTCCGCTGCTCGAAAAACGGTAATAAACCTCTTCTTATTAACTTTCCATTTTCTTTCTATTCTTATAAGTTGTATATATATATATGCGACTGATTGGTGTGAAAGAAGGAGGTTTTAGTTTTAGTCTTCCAAGTTATGATTGATATAAAATATGGCTTAAAATTGAATCTTTATTGAACAAAATGAGTTCATTGAGTTAAGAAGCTTGTTTGATTCGATTTTACAGTTTGAAAATGATACCTGAATATTAGTTGAGTTCAGTTCTTGGTTTTCCTCTTAAGTTTGGTTTGTTTTACTGTTCATCTATTATGTTAAAAGATAAAATCTGTTTTATGTTTAAAGGAGTTCTGCCTGGAACTATTAAGATAGTGCTTCAGGTCTTGTTGCTCGTATGGAGGATCTGCTGTAGTTGCAGTGTAAGGAGTAGTTTGAGGGAGTTTGTAGTGGTGCTGCAGTGGCTATGCAGGTTATCAGAGGGTAAAGAGTGAGTTGTTTTTTAGAGGTATCTTGTTTGTTTTCGGAGGCCGTTTGCTTCCCTGCATGTGTAAGGTGTTCAGGTGCTTTATGGTGTGAATGCAGAGTGGATAAGTTCAGTTTTAGGGAGTGTTTAGAGGCTGTGAAGTAGAAGGAGGCTACAAGGCTAATGTGTAGTGTTTGTAGAGTTGTTCTTGGTGTCAGGAGGCCAGTGAAGTGATTTTAGGTTCCTGGCAATGTTTTCTAGAGGAGAAAAGGGTGTTTTCAGTTTTCTGGTTGTATGTGAGTTTGGTTCTAATAGTGCAGAAGTTTAGGAGTGTTTGTAGTAGTCATAGGGAGCCTGTTTTCTTTAGGTTAGGAAAGAAGAGGTTGCCACAGGGTCTCAGAGAAGGCTAAGTTTAATTCGGATATTGTCCGGGTGTTCTGAAGCAGTTTCAGAGGTTGTGTGAGGAGATGCAGGCTATAGGGAGTGAGGGAATTAGTTTCAGGGTATTCTGGAGTTGTTAGAGGAAGTGTAAAGAGGCTGTTTCAGGGGTTCTTGTGAGTGCTGTCCAGGTTGCCTTGGTTTCTGGAGGCTGTATCAGGGAGTAGTTTAATTTGTAGAGGAGGCTTAGGGGGCTGCAGATAGTGGGTAAATAGTGCAGAGCAGTGAGGGAGTAGAAAGGAGGTCTGGTAGTAGTGGAATCATGGAGTGTTCAGGTATGTGTGTGTGTGTGTGAGTGCAGTTTGGTCAGGGTATAGGGCCTGGGAAGATTAGTGAATGCCAGTTTGGTTGATGTCTGATTATAAGTCAGTATGTGTGTGTGTGTTTGTTCCAGTTTTAGGATGGTTGTTAAGTAGTAGTAGTAGGAGTAAAAGTGAATGAAGTCTAGTTGTTTTTCCTGCATCATTCTGTTGTTATAATTTCTTTCTAGTCTCAGCTTTGTTGGGTTGTCTTTATCCTTGATGCTATGGTCAGTTGTTTGTGATGGATTTTAGGATGAAGTTTGGGGTTTGTTTAGTGAGCGACTGTATGTGAGGTGGTGTTCTGATGTCTGTCTAGTTTATGAATCTCAGAGTTGATGTCCTACTGGTATTATTTTGTTTATGTACTAGTAAGTCTACTGACTGTACCATGCAAGCTTGAATTGAACTTGGATTGGAATGTTTGTCATTTCGTATTTTCACATTAGAAGGCACTGCTGTAAATTAATTTTTCATTCTTATCATGAGTTTATAGGATTTGACATCTGTTTTCGTAATTGTATTCGGGTGGTATCAATATGTTGTCTCTGTCAAAATAATTCAATGAACTTAATTAGCAAGGTTGCCAGGGAGGAACTGAAACTAAATGACCTTTAACAAAAAGAAAGATAAGCGAGTTATTGATGGAGGATTCATAGATATCAGGAAGCATGAACCCTATATTGAGAAGCACTTTGCTTCTAAGATTGAACAAGTTTGTTATTGTTGTATAATTTTAAGCATATCAACTTTGAGGAAAACTTTTCACAATGCTTCCTTTGACTGCACACGAAGTGACTAGCAAAGCTTGGAGTACGATGATTTGAAATGGGTGTTCGTAAATAAACAAGTAGGTAGTAGTATTCTTGCTAACACCGAACTGTTGTGTCTATAAGCCAAATAATCATCTTTTGCTGACTCACTTATCTTGGTATTTCTTCTGCTATTCTTCATTTTGGGTCTTGCCAAAGCATTAAATGAACACATGCTGTGTCTATAAGCCAAATAGTCAAATGAATTGTTCAATTTCATTTTCCTTCAACAAGTCTGCATCGTTTTCTTCTTCATAAAATTAAGTATTGACCTGTTATATTTTTTTTTGTTGTTCCTTTAAGTAGGTTTAGCTATTTGTATTAATTTCATACACTATTAATTTAAAAGTTGTTTCTAGGTACTATGCTTAACCTTTACTAATCCTTATCTCCTTTTTCTTTGACATGAACACCCTTGGGATCGAGTTGGTTAAAATTCACAAATTGGGACGGTTGTTTGCATTTGAAGTTATTTGCTCCGCCTCGCATTTTCGGGACTTGATATCCCCGAAAATGTAAAAGAGAAAAAAATGAAAATCACAAAGTCCAAGGCTCAATGATTGAGTTTGCGCTTCCGGGTTCTATCTTCAAAACTCCATCCTTCCCCGCTCCCTTAGAAAATGCATGTTGTATAGGATTTCCTCATAGACCGGATTAGTAGCCTGTACGATAGAAATGATATTTGAATTGTGAATAACTATTGTAAATCACTTAAATTATTTTATATGAATGCTTTGTATCATTTCTTTCCGAATCGCCAATTAATTTATGGATGTTTAGAATCATTTGTCAATTAATGAGTGCAAAAAATCAAATTCGACTAAAAATCGTACCCTCGTCATAATTCGCATTTGAATTGCTTTTTTATTTATTCCATTAAATATTCAATTATTTATTTATCTAATCTAATTATTTAGTTAATCAATTAAATTTTAATCCTTTATTCATTTATTTAATCTAATTTATTTAATTTCAATTAATCATTTATTCAATCAATTAAATATTTATTTATTTATCTATTTATTTAATCAATTATTATTTATTTACTCCTTTATTTAATTAAATTGATAAGTATTCATTTATTTAATTAATTTATTTATTTACTTATTTAATTTATCTATTTAGTCAATCAATTAATTAATCCTTTATTATTATCCAATTATTTATCTAGTTTGTTTTATTTAATTATCTAACTTCATTTAACCTTTACTTATTTAATTAATCTTAAATTGGATCATTTATTTATCTAAGTATCGACATAATTAAAATCTTATCTTATTTATATTATTCATATTATCCTTGTATAAAATTAGCTTTATATATTTATTATCCTTAACAAATTTGTGAAAACCGCCGGATTAACCGTATTTAGCGGATTTTCGAAAGTGCTCCCGCAAGGGACCTTCTTTCGAATTTAATAGAACCACTTACCTAGAATCTCTGATTTTAATTTAATTTCATTTAATTTAAGAATAAATTGCACTCATTAGTTAACTTAGGTTCCTAATAATCCTTAAATTAGGTGGCGACTCCAAAGAAACCCTTTGGAATCCCATTTTGTTGAAATATACCCGAGACATGTCTTTTCTTAAAGAAAGGGTAATTTTTGGGGTTCAAACACCTAACCCAATTGAAAGTGTGTTGCTATATGTTGAATATTTACTCGGTGAAATTCTGAGTCAATTAGCCTAATAGCCTTTTCTAAAGCTGATATTTATACTTTAACCTTATAATTGAAATTTTTTACAAATACAATTGAAACACATTTATAATCAGAAGATGGCAAAATTTACCATATTGATCAATAGAACACGAAGAGGAGGAAAAACAAAAAAGGCTCAAGATGAGCATCAGTCATAAACTTTTTATACCGTCCAATTTCTTATACAATTTTAGAGTGTTGGCATGAAGATCAAAGTTTAGACCGAAATTTTTCTATTTTCATTAGAGTAGATATTTTCTATAGAAATATATTCTTTCTTAATCCTATTTCTCGAATGTTAATTTTGGTGAGAGAACTTTCTAAATATTGCACCATAACGTTAGCAACGAGATGTAATTCAACTCGTTGAAACAACCAAAACATGCGCATATGTTTTCAATCCCTCCAAAAAGAAAAAATAAAATAAAAGATAGCTTTTCCCAACCAAAATAAGTATTATGAATATAAAATATGCAAAATATGCCTGAAGTGTAAACTTGTTGCTTAAACTTCACATTACTAATCTAAAGTTTATAATTGCGGCAAATTAAAAATAATTTCAAGCTTTAGACCGATGATCCGAAGAATGAGGAGGAGGAAAGGTTGTAACACCATTCATTCCATAAATAATTTATACTAAATACGTTCATCTAATTTCATACTTGTTCACACAGTCATACTTGTTCACAAAACTATGTTTAGATAAATGTAATACATAATTTTATAATTTCATCCTACTAGACTTTTCTCACTTCCTTGTTCTTTATGATAAGATATATCAGATCTTATTTGCCCATATATCTTATATTACTATGAAACAAGCTAACTAAATATAAAGGTAAAACACATTTTTATCAAATAGAGCACAAAGGGTAAATTAATGCTAGAAAAGCTACATATCAAAGTCATGAAAAATCATAAATATAAAGGCGCATTTTAACAATAGAGTACAAGACAAAAGTCAAGTAGTTTAATAAAATTTTAATATCGCTAGATCACCTAAGATAACTACAGCTAACTGTCTACGAACAATGTTATTGGTAATCCAAAAATAAGACAAATAGTAAGTATCTACTAGAACAACTAGTAAAATATATTAGTCCTAGCAAGCTTGTAGAAAGTTAAATGGGAAGTAAACAAGAAAGAGGTGAAAAAGGATAAAATGATGGCTACTGATGTACAAAATGACCAAATGAACCATCGAATAGGGGCAGCGGGCAGAAAGTAGGAATTGCCCGAGTAAGTTAGGGCCAATTGTTGTGATTGTGGAACTAGTATAAGAAGAAAGGTGAAAGCAGCAATTTGTGCATTTTTATCACACTTTGAAGATTTGCTTCTTTCTTCTACGCATTCGAGCAAGTAAGACACAAATACTAGAAAATCATCAAATATATCTCCTCTTTTTTAATTTTAGGGTAAATGCAAATAACCCCCCACTACTCATTTCTTCTACTATAATGTCTTCTCACATAATACTACTTCTATATTTCTGCCCTTTATCATTTGTTCCGCCCATTCTCATATTACAAGGTTTCCTCTTTTGCCCCCCTTTGTTATACTCATGCCTTTTTTGTTTTTTTTTATCAGATGTGTACTGACTTACTTATGTTACTGTTAGGGTTTTTCTTATTTTTAGCTTTAGGTTTTCGGGTTTTCTGTATCGGATCTTTTGTTTCTGGGATTTCTTTTTTATATTTGATTTTAGCTCCCACATACCTGAATTAATATAGAAGTTTTAAGTTATATACGTTGTCTGTTTAAATAGAACTTTTATACTGTCAGGTCACTCGAACATGTTTATTGCAAGCCTCGATAATATGGGATTTGTAATCTTGAAAATAAGACAGGTTACCTGACACTGTTAGGTCATATAAGTTAGACTCATTATTATATGTGTTTCATAGTTATACGTTGGTACTAGAATTTTGGTTGAGGTCAGAATGATAGTGTAGAGAACTTTTCCTTATTGAAGGCTTATTAAGCATTTAGTTGTTTGGAAGTCGTTACGGGTCCTTAGGGCGTTGGTTCTGCCACAAGACTAGTCGACATGTCGTAGGCACACGTCACGAGTTGGAGACCTGTATGTTGCATGAAAAAATTTAGTGATTAAGTAGATAAGGGTCGAGGGGTGGGTAAATTACCCAATTGAGCTTCCTAGCTGAAATAGCGGGTATTGGCCATCAAAAATGTTTCTCCTAAGTGTATCAAAACTGTTTTAAATTCCTATTATTTTGAGAATAAGGCTCGGAGAGTTTTTCTTGAGATTAGTTCAAGTTTTATGACAAATATTTTGCTCTGTGAAGTCTTAAACGGCAGTTGCTTCACAAATTTGAACAAGAGTTAGTTTTTCAAATTTTTGGCAAAAACTAAACTTTTCGGTTCTCCATTGTGTACTACCTCATCTTATGTTTATGCCACTATGAGCTAATGAAAGGCTCAATGTAATGTTGGGCTTCATAAGATTGAAAAGGGAGAAACCAAAAGTTGTATAAGAGGTGTTGCTATAAGTTATGAAATTGGCTGCTTCCGCTCAGTTTGCTGATTTTTTACTTTTGTTTCCCTGAATATACTTCAAAATTACCTGTTCTACATGTTATTCTGCGTTAATGCAAGATAGGAGAAGATACTGAAGTTCCTTCATTGCTTGCATGTCCATAGAGTGTACTTGTTCCTTTTTTTTTTTTTTTTTTTTTTGAATAAAAAAAAGAAAAAGTACTTTTCACAAATTTTGACATAGAGCTAATACAAGTGTCTGTCTGCAGGAAATATATCCGTTGGGTGAGAAGATTTATTGCACAAATCAGTCATGGCAGAGAATACTGAAATTGATGACCGTGTGGATTTTGATGATGAAAATTACTCTGAAGAAGATGAAGAACCGGAACTGGTAGAAGATGAAGGACCTGGAGATGTTGGTGATGAAAACGGTGAAGAACAATCATATGATTCCGGAGGTGGGGATAGTGGGAGAGAGCAGTCTCCAGAAGCAGATATGGCCGATGTTTCAGAGCCTGCTGCAGATGAAGAAAAGCCTATTGCTTCTGTTAATGAAGAAGAAAAAAAGGAGCACGCTGAACTTCTTGCTCTACCTCCGCATGGGTCTGAGGTTTTCATTGGTGGGATTCCTCGAGATGTTACTGATGGAGACTTGAGTGAGCTCTGTGAACCATTCGGCGAAATACTTGAGGTCAGTTCTGATTGATAGAGCTGGCAGTAATGTGAAAGTTTCTCATGTTAATATGTAATTGCTTAATATCTTGGCAGATAAGAATCATGAGAAATAGGGATACTGGTGAAAGTAAGGGATTTGCCTTTGTTGCATTCAGAACAAAAGACGAGGCACAAAAGGCTATTGAAGAATTACATAACAAAGAATTCAAGGTGATTTCTGCATCCTCACTTGGCTTTGTTGATCATAGTTTTTCTGTTTAAGATTTTTCATTAACTTTATCTTCTCTTTTTAGTGCGAGCACATGATTTTGTAATTGATATGTTGTGTGTTTATCATCAATCCAGGGAAAAACCTTAAGGTGCTCGCTATCAGAAACTAAATACAGATTGTTCATCGGTAATGTACCAAAGAGCTGGTCTGATGATGAATTCAGAAAAGTCATCGACGCAACTGGCCCTGGTGCAGAACTAATAGAACTCATAAAGGTGTGTTTTGATGTCCCAAACATTTTTATAATCCAACTCTTTCATGGGCATCTTAACGTGGACAGTCTTAAAACTTCTAATATTTGACTGAAGGATCCTCAAAACCCAACACGCAATAGGGGATTTGCTTTCGTTGAGTATTACAATAATGCCTGTGCGGATTACTCAAGGAAAAAAATGGCTAATCCAAACTTTAAGCTGGAGGGAAATACACCAACTGTCACCTGGGCTGATCCAAAGATTACACCTGATCATTCTGCTGCTGCTGCACAGGTATCCAATGTCACCTGCTCGATGTTTAATTGTTACTATGCACCTTTATCAGCATCTAAATGTTCAGTAACTTATTCTGTTTCCTTTTGTGGGTTTCTGAGTTTTTCTCTCCAGTTGTCATGTTGGCTTGAATGCAATATGTTACCTGTTCTGATTCCCCCCTTGTATTTCCAGAGTAATTTGTTTTCTGTTTTCTTTGTTTACTCTATGTGGGTGTGGCTAGTAGTAGGAGGAGGAATTGGCTGGTATCTATAATGTACCCGTAAAACTTCTCAGCTTATCATTATTGGATATTTGGACTGTGGTAGAGTACACAAAAGTGCCAGGAACTTGTTATGATTGTTTGAACGTTTTAGTTCTCTAGGCTTGCTGTAAATCATAAAGTGGAGCAGAGTTGTAGGGGGTAGCTTCAATGCTAAAATCATACTGTACATAATTCTATTTTGAACAACTAAGACTCTTATACCTAGTGGGCCTGCCTAAGATACTGTCGGATGATTCTGGAATAGTCGAGGTAGTGCGTGCACGCTGACATGGACAGAACTGTTATTACTCAAAAAAAAAAAAAAGTGATGGTGAGCTACATTTCATATTCAATATGATGCTAGGTTCTGTGATGTACTGTCCAATCCTTAGTACTCGGTTGTCTGATTGACAATTCACCTGTGTGAAACAGTAAAACCTTTTCTATTATGAACTTTCTGCTAGTTTGCACATCGTATTACAAGTTTTTGTTTCTTTTCCAGGTTAAGGCACTTTATTTGAAGAACATTCCAGAAAACACATCCACTGATCAATTGAAGGAACTATTTCAACGCCATGGTGAAGTTACCAAAGTTGTTATGCCACCAGCCAAAGCTGGTGGCAAACGAGATTTTGGATTTGTCCATTATGCAGAAAGGTCAAGCGCTCTGAAAGCTGTCAAAGACACTGAAACATATGAAATTAACGGTAATGCTTCTAGACATGTAAATACAAGTAGAACACACATCCGATAAAGGAACTCTCAGAGCATACATCTAAATGTTCCGTAAGCCCTCCTGCAAATCACTGCTCCCCTCCCCAACAAGAAAAAGTGCGAAAGGGGAAGGAAAAAAATCATGAGATAGAGAGTGGAAGTTTGAGCGACTGATATTTATTCAGTTGGTTGGGGGAAGGGATCCTTAAATTTAGTAATACTGGTTTTAGCCTTTTAGGAATATCTACAAGTCAGTGTTCCACATCTAATTCTTTTGACCCTTCCAGCTACGGTAAAAAGTCTTAATTATGTCTTTGAAAGTTATCTGGACCCCACTGAGAAACTCCCCCCCCCCCCCCTCCCCCCCCCCCCAAAAAAAAAAAAAAAAGAAATGAAGAGAAAATAAATAAATTGAAGTAGTTTGTCCATTCTCAGAGCATAACGGAAGTGATGAAGATGAATGTGCTTGAGATATGGTTTTGTTGTTTCAAAAATCGTAATTGATCTGAGAATTTTCATTGGTATATGAGATTTCATGGGCGTTTTTAGGAATTTTTAAAACCTGCTGAGGCCTTGTGTTAAACTATTTCTAGTTTGCTATAATTGATTATTACTTAGGATTTACTCAATCCTTGTTGGAAAATTTAGTATTGATTTTTTGTAGGTTTTCTACTTTTTGCTTCTTTGGTATACCTCTTGTGTATGTGCCCTTTGCCCCATTTCATGGATGAAATTGTTTACCTCTAAAAGTAATTTAGTAATGAAACTCTTATTTACATTAAACGTATGTGATGAAATGCTATAATTTAGTAAGTATTACTTATTTTCATAAAACATACATGATGACATGTTGTATTATATCATACTGTAGTGAGAATATTTCATGAAGTTAGGAGGATAACATAAAGAGATCTCAAAGAAAAAATGCTAAAAAGCCTGAGCTTCGAGCCCTGGGAATGGAAAAAATCTTGGTAGGGAGTGCTTCCGCAGAAATGGGCCTGCGGCCCGAATTTGGATTAGTCGGGGCTCCAATGGAGGTACCGGAACTGGGTGGGAAGTCAGAAAAATAATTTCTAAAGAGCGTTGACTGGAGCGCGATCTAGATATAGCCCATATATAGATAACTCTCGTCCTGTGTAGTTACTGTTTAGACATTGAAACATCAGGTTCGAAGTTTAAACTGGGTGTGGTTAAGCCCTGAAGCTAAATTATAGCTAGGTTGTGAGCAACACCTTGCTTAAGTTCCTCTTCAGTGTGGACTCTAAGGTGCTAAGGTTATGTCTGTATGCCTTATCACCTGCAGGCTGTGTCAAACGGATAGTACTACACAATAACTATAGTCGGTAAAGTGATATATTAATTGTTTAGAAAAGGTTTTGAATAGTGATTCAGAATAAGAAATTTAAACTTTAGCATTAGAAAACTAGCTCCAAAAAAAAAAAAAAAAAAAACAAATTGCTGTATTTAAACTAGCATCAGAATAAGTTCGGTGTTTGCTGCTGTATTTCAATTAATTGGTCGACAATGCCTCAATCTGAAACTAGATGGTGTATGCTATATGAATCTCTGCATCCGTTCTCTCTATATGCCAACTAATTAACCAGTGTATTTCAGTACGCAAATAACGTCAAGTGGATGTGAATTTCAGGTCAGATGTTAGAAGTGGTTCTTGCAAAGCCTCAGACTGAAAAGAAGTTTGACGCAGCAGCCAATCCCCACAACGCTGTGCCCCATCCTAATTATATTCCACATCCAGGATATGGTGCGTTTCCAGTTAGCCCTTATGGAGCTGTAACTGCTGGTTATGGTGCTACTGCTGCATACCAACAGGTAGTTTCTGTACATTTCATGTCTTTTTGGTCATTCAGTATGTTGTTGATCAAATTCATCTGAGTAGACTGTTATTCTTTAGCAGCCTATGATATACGGTAGAGGACCTATGCCATCAGGTATGCAGATGGTGCCAATGGTTCTACCAGATGGTCAGATTGGCTATGTTCTGTAAGTTCCTAGACATTAATATCTACTTTTGGTTGACTCTAGCCCGTGGTTTGAATTATCATCTTGGAATTTCTTCATCACTAGTTTAATCTTCAACTTTTGTGTATACCTGTGGCTGCTAAATTTTTTTGGGATGATCACATAAAATATGTGGTTAGTGGATATTCAGATATATGGTGACATGAATTTTTTTTCTTATGTAAAATCTTTAAAATCTGGGGGAGTATTTACGTTATATGTATAGAATGAACCTTTTAACCTTGAGATATCTCCGGTGCAGCCAGCAGCCAGGAGTCCAGGCACCAGCTGTTCGGCCTCAGAGGAATGATAGGAGCAATGGTGCTGGTGGACCACAAGGACGGGGAAGATCCAGTGGTAGTAGAGATGATTCCAACCGTGGTGGTAGACGTTACCGACCATACTGATAGTGGTGAAATGTTGTACTTGGTAGTATTTGCTACTTACATTGAGCGCCAGACCAGTAAACCAGGACATCTATTCCCTACCTCTCCTTTAAAAAAATGAATCCAAAAAAAAAAGCTAGAGCAATCTCAGTAACTTAATGTGCATTGTAACTATACAAGGATTTTGGGAGATGCATTTTGCATTCCATAATCATTTAGCTGCTTGACTTTGGTTCATAAATACTTTCTCAATGTGCGTGTAAATGTTCATGAAATCTTGAGATGAGTGCTTAGAATCCCCTGTAGCTTCGCTGTTAATCATTAGAGCAGATTTGAGACTTTAGAAGCAGCCTCAAGCTTGCTACTGCAATGACATTGTAGATGTTAGGACTTTTGGGGATCGATGCACTTGACTAGGTAGCCCTACTTACGTTTAAACCATAGAAACGGCAAATGAATACTACTAGTAAAACTGACGCGAAAGCGAGGTAAGTGGTGCACATAAAGCTTTCCTTTGAAATTAATACAGCTCCATCAGATCCCTTTAGCTTTGGGAAATAGCGCGTTATTTTTTCTAGGTGGCGTATTTCTTGCTCTGTTTTGTTTTGTTTTTTTTAGCCGAGGGTCAATCGGTACAACCTCTTCAACTTGATGTGGGTAAGGTCTGCGTACATCTCACCTTTTCCAGACCTCATTTGTGCGATTACACTGGGAATATTGTTGGTGGCATATTTCTTGCTTTCCTTCATTGCAATATCCAAGCCTTCTTATACTCGGACAAGGGATTTTCCTCTCCTCTACCCCTTGGAGAAGTTGAAACTGTATTTCTCGACTTAAGTTAAAAGTTTTAGCCGATTAATTTAGTATCAGTGTGATTCATTATAAATTGACTAATTTTTAGTAGGTTGTCAACTTATTATGATCCTCCTTAAATCTGTTTTTGGAACAAACAATGTGAGCAAGTTCACAAATAAGCAAAGTATTTGCCACCAAGGTTTTTATCTAACGATAAGAGTTTAAATTGTGATGTTTAGGTTCCTATCATAGATTTGAACAGCTGCGGATTCAATAACCAAATTAAAAGGATTATCAAACATATGTGGTCAAATCAGTATTTAATTCAAGATTTCTGAGCTGCAAATTATGCATAGATTGCAAATAATCAGATAACCTACTTTTAGTATAATTCTTCACAGACAGTATCAAATTACAGAGTTTTTTTCTTTTTTTATCCGACTAAATGACTAACAGCCACAATGAAGAAGATACCACTTCTGAAAGCAAATAGCAGCATAGGAAACAACAAAAATTGAGGAACTACTACTTTTTTTTTTTTTAATCATGTCCAATAATGTTGTATTTTTGTATGTTAGTATTACCACTTGGCTTCTTCTTTTTGCCATTTTCAAGCAGCAGAAGTTGTATCAAGAAGCTCTTGTAGTCTTGTTTCTAATTCATCCAAGCGAGTACCCCAATCCTCCTTTATGTTAAAAGCTCGAACATTCTTGTTTCCATAATCCTCCAAAGCTTCATCTTCTTTCCTTTCTTGTCTCCCTTGTCTACCTATGACTGAACCATTTCTTTCCTTTTTCTTTTTCTTCATTTTCTGAGCTGTTGCTCTTTCAAGTGCCCGCAATATATCAAGACCACTCAGTTTCTTTTCTTCGTCCTCCTCTTCTTTTGCACCTTGTTGTTTATGCTTTGCTCGTGATTTCTTCTTATCTTGCTCCATCACATAACCTGATTTCACCGCTTTACCAAACTTACCAATATCTGTGGTTGAATCAGTATTTAAATGAAGATTTCTGAGCTGCGAATAGAGCAGAAACTTCTTTGGAATCGTGGGGGTTGATGGTGTATGGGAAAAACATGGAGTCCATTGTACGAGTGGAGGAGCGGACCACATGATTTTCTGGTCACGGTGTTTTGGGACGGGGAGCTGTAGAATAATATAGAATATGAGAATGTAAATGGACTAATTAGGTGTGTGGACCATAATTTTTTGGGACATTTATAGAAGGGTGAATTACATAAATATACAGCCCTAATAACAAATTTACAAAACATACCAATAGTTCTTTACAAAACATATACAAATTACAACAAAACCATGGAAATGAAGCTTTCTTCTTTTCCCCCAAGCCACTGCTTCAGTTTCAGGTATGCCGCCGGTGGCCGGTCACCGCCGGCCGCCGGCGGCAGGTCGCCGAAAAATCTCTTTTTTTTTTTTTTTTTTTTTTTGTAAATCTGGAAAACAAGCATAAAACATACAAAATACAAATTCATACTTTAAAAAAATATATTTAACCAATAAAAAATACATAAACATACATAAAATTTAAAATATACAAAATATACATTTATATACACTCACAACATACAAAAAGCTATACAAAAATGAAAATGCAAAAAATACAAAAATATACAAAAATATACAGATACACAACAAAAAAATTCCAAACATACAATTGAAAATGCAAAAAATACAGAAATATACAATAACAATACAAAAAATTAAATAGCCATTTGAAAAGATTTTAATGTGTATTTTTACACAAAAAATACACATACACATTAATACAAAGGTATATACATATATACACATTAATACACTTCCAAAACAAAAAAAAAAAGAAAAAAAAAAAGAACAAGAGAAGCAGATCAGAGCAGAGATCTGCTTGGCCGGAGATGGAGGAAACAGCAGCAGCTAGTCGCCGGAGATGGAGGAGGAAGGACGACGGGAGGTGCTAGTCGCCGGAGATGGAGGAGGGACGGCAGGTGGCTGGGTGGGTGGTGGGTGGAGGAGGAGAAAGAAAAGAGAGAGAAATTAGGGTTTGTGATAGGAGAAAGGGGGAAATGAGTAAATGGTATGTAGGGTAATATATTTAAAAGTATCGTTATTTAGGGTAAATATTTAAAAGTATCGGTATTTTTTGTAATTTAGCTATTAGGATTGTCATCTAGTATAAATTTTCCTTTATAGAAAGAGGACATCTTCTCCCCAAAGATTAGCCCTCCATAAGGAAAATCTTGCAAAAATAGCCCTATAAGAAAGTTCCTGGCTTAGCAAGGACCTAGCGATAGTCAGGATTTCAATTCTCTGCAAAAAATTTCACTTGTGTACCCGCATATTACTGGTTATGGCTTTTTGTCTTCACTTAAGAATAATTTAGCAAAAAGGACTCGGAGACATCACGTCATGTTATAAATTGACAAGTGTTGTCTCTTCGGGAAATACAGAGGGCAAGTGCTGCCTGCGAAGAGATTAAAGAGGCAAGTACTGCCGAGACAACACTTCAAGTTATCTAAGAGAATGTGGGAAGAGATAAAGGGGTAAGTGTTGCCTATGCAAGAGGGGTCAAAGTCAAGTGTTTTCAAGTGCTGCCTAAGAGGCAACACTTACGAGAAAGGGAGGGCGGGGCAACACTTCAAATTATCTGGGAGAATGTGGAAAGAGATAAAAGGTCACATGCTAGAAAGGGAGGGCGATATACGATCGTGATGCGGGGAAAATTGAGCCAAAGCGCCAACCATCAAGAGTCAAGCTCGAGAGCACAAAGAGTACGCAACAAGGGCTCCGGAGGAGGGTTCGAGAGTGATTTGAAGTCATGAACTTGAGCGCCATTGAGGGATGACCAACTACGGACCAAGGAGGAACACCTAGAGTCCATTTTGAGCCATCTCAAGACCTCCCAGGATGAGGCGGAGCGCCTACACAAAGAGGCGGACTGCCTACACAAGTTCAAGCCTCAGGATTCCTCCTAGACGGACCGCCTCTGCACATGGGCGGACCGCCCACTTTGCAGTCAACCTCAGGAAAGCTGAAGACTGGCGGAGCGCCTAGAGGGGGAGGCGGACCTCCTACCCTGTGTTAGCATGACAGGATTTTCTTTCATTTTTGTGTGTAATTCCAACTATAGCCCTGCGTGACCTTATTTGGTTTAACCCACTTTGGGGGTATTTTAGACATTACAATATGCATAGATGGAAGCTATAAAAGCCTCCCTTAGGTCTTTCATTTCATTAGCCTACATTGAATGAAAAACATGAAACTTGAAAGCTTGAGAGCATTTCAATGAAAACCCTTTGTGCGGGCTTGATTTCACTTTGATGGATTCCAAGTTGAACTTCAATCCTTTGTTGATCATTCTGTTTGCGAAAGCCAGGTGTCTCTCGAGGATAGTTGCTTAGTGTAGGTGTTCCTTGACAATCACCCGAGGTGTATCGAAACAAGTTCTTCGGTGCTATTTAGATAATTCGTTCGAGCCATGTCTCGCTTTTATCTTTACTTTATCGTTTCCGTATTTTTCGCTTCATCAGTTCATCAATATAAAATTTCGTAAAGATATTTCTGTTCGAAATTTGTTCATTAAAGTTAGCGGAGGTCATTCTTACAAAATCACTTTAAGCGAGATCAATAAGTCAAACTACTGCCTATCGTGTAATAGTTTTGTAAATTGGCCATATTCTCTGTGGAGGTTTACATAGAATTTCATAGGATCACAGTATTTCTCTCATACTTCTGCCCCCGTCTAAAAAGTATAGGAATATCATGCCAAAAGATTACCAGACGTCAGTTCTTGTAATTTTCTGTGTCTCATAAGTTTTAGGAGAGTAAAATGGGCCAAGTGATTTGCAAAACTATGACACCATAAGCAATGGTTTGCCTTTTTTCCCCGTTAACAGATATTTTGCAAAAAGCTCACGTTAAGGTTTAATAAAAAAAATTCGGACGGAAACACCTATATCAAGTTTTTAGATCGGGGCCAAGACTTGCCTTTATATTTCTCTGCTTTTCAATATTTATCCCTTCAAGTGTTGGCAAAAGGCAATACTTGCCGCACTTGGCCGTAAGTCTTGGCAAAAGGCAAGACTTGTCTTTGACCCCTGCTCGATTTTCCAACACTTGAACGGTAAGTGTTGGCAAAAGGCAACACATGCCGCACTTCGTCGTAAGTCTTGGCAAAGAAAGTGTTGTTTTGCCAATACTTCTAGTTACATGGCGAGAATGCAGGAAAGACAAAGCCAAGACTTGGCCCTTCCAGTCTTCCCTGCATTCTCGCCATGTAACTAGAAGTATTGGCAAAACAACACTTGCCCTTGAAGTATAGCCAATTGCCAAGACTTACAAAATTTTTGCCTTGAAGTCTTTGCTCGGAACTAAATAAGCGCATTTTGCTAAAATATTTCTTAGCACGGGCAATTTTGCAAAAACACTCCTTATGGAGGGCATGCGGTGAAATTTTTTGATTTCTCTAGTAGATTTACACAAATAAGCACATTTGTATCTAATATTGAGAAATTGAGCACCATAAAGATGATTTTTTAAAAAGGGGATTTTTTGTATTCAATGAACTTATAATTATAAAAATACATTTTCTCTCTACACACAAAGCAAAATCAGGAAAATGTGGTCACACTAATTCATATAGTGAGAAAAAAAAATCTATGTCCATTTTGAAAATAAATGAGGTCGAATTGGACTCACTTCGCACATCCACAAAATCAAACTTCAGGTGCTATTATTTAATATTTTAGTAGTCACGGCAAATTCGGCCGCACTTATTCATACAGTGAGCCAAAATACTCTGCCTATTTTACAAATGAATGATGTCAAATTGTCCTTAATTCGCTCATCCACAAAAATGCAGATTAAAACATAAAATCTTAGCAATTGAACTTATGAAAGGATATGCTAGAAAACATGTGTCCCCTAAATGCATGATTAAAGTGGACCTTTAAAAAGCCTAAGTCAAGTGACCTTTCATAGAACATGCGATGATAGGATTGGGCTTCCTTGGTCAATTCATCAAATGGACCATGGAATGCATTCAAACGATGTGCTATTCAATATTGATTAGTGGTGAACTCACAGAACCATCCCGAACTGCTAAAGGGCTAAGGTAAGGGGATCCAATGTCACTTTTCCTTTTTGCCATTGCTATGCAGTACTTTAGCAGACGCCTTCAAGGACTTAAAAATAATCCAGAATTCAACTATCATCCAAACTGTGCCATATTGGACATGACCACCTAAGTTTTGCAGATGATCTTTTCTTACTTTCAAGAGGAGACATCATCCTGCTAGTCTAAGAGTGTTTCAGAGAATTTTCAGCAGCTTCAGGGCTAAAATTCAAAGCTCTATATTTTGGAGGGTCCGAGATGACACAAAACCTATAATCTTACAGCGTCTAGGCTACTCTCAAGGTACCAGGTACCCTGCCCTTCAAATACCTTGGAGTGCCACTAGATTCAAAGAAACTATCTCTGCTTCAGTGACAACCCCTCTTTGAGAAAATGACTGCCAGAATCTCATCATGGATTGCAAAAGAATTATCATACGCAGGAAGAATCCAATTAGTGAAATATGTGTTATTTGGCATTCAGACATATTATTCCCAGTTGTTCCAGATTCCTGCCAAGATAGTGAAGGTCATAGAATCCTATTGTAGGGGCTATGTATGGTCAAGTGCAAATACAATCACTAAAACAGCTCTAGTCGCATGGGATAAAGTGTGTCATGCCAAAATAGGAGGAGGATTGAATCTGATGAATCTTAAAATGTGGAATAAGGTAGCATTAGCAAAGAACTGCAAGGATCTTGCCCATAAACATGACAAACTCTGGAAATGAATACACATATACTATGTCAAGGGTAAAAATCTACAAACCATGCCTGTCCCTCAACATGCAAGCTGGATAGTGAAAAAGATTATGGAGGAAAAGAGTACCGAAGAAAATACCCAATTGCTCCCCAAGTAAAATAGGAGTATGATTAAAACTATATACCTACACCTGCTAGGGAATCTTCTTCAAGTTCCTTAGAAGGGGATAATGATCAGAAATCAAGCACGACCAAAAGTAGTTTTCTCATTATGGCTGCATCTTCTAAGGAAATTGCTTATAATGGACAGGTTGGTGAATTGGGGAACGTAGAACCAAAATGTGTGTAATATGTCTCAACCAGGTAGAAACAAATGCTTACTTGTTCTATGAATGCAGTTATGCTACGTGAGTATGGCACAGGTGTTGACACTCAATTTTGTCCCTCATTTTTTTATAATTGGCTATATTTAACCTAAATATGCAATACCGATTGTTTGAGCAAACTTGCATTAGAAAGCATACATTTATTTGTGTTATCCCCTACTTATATACTATATACTTAATTGCGGTTATATAATATAATTTGCATTATTTAGGATGTTTGTTAAATATATGTCAATTTGTGGTTGTTTGTGCAAATTATTTCATATAATATTTAGTATTTATTTGAACTATTTATACTTAATTAATTTGATTTGAACCCAATTATTTTATGTGTGCATTTTATATTTTTTTATATATAATATATCTACACTTATATTATTATTTTATTTTATTTCAGCACCTTTAGTTAAATTTTAGTCCAATAAAAATATCTAGACCATTTATTTATTCATAATTTAGCTTTTTTTTTTTTTTTTTTGAAAATTGAATCCTCCCCATCTTGAACTTGGATGAAATGTGTAACCACATACATTTCTTGTATTTTTAAAATCCCTCTTAGATCGAACCTAGGCAAAGTTTACTCCAGGTACCTTTCCTGTATTTTGAAATTAATTATATCTTTCTTTTTTACTATTGAATAAAAGCCCAAAATCAATTTTTCCTTTCTTACACATTTCCCAACGTTCAAAACCCATCAAAACATACCACTACACTCTAACTCTTTGTCTTGATACACTCCAACGTCCTCCCATATATCTTGCTAAATCAGAAAAATCATTCATCGCAAGAATTGAGAGATTTATTGGGGATGATTTGAGATCCTTTCCAAAACGGCTCACCCCACAATTTGCTCCTATCGGATCCCATAATTTCTATTCGACCGTTTCTTTTCTTTCTTAAATACAACACTTTCATCGTCTCCAAAGACACAGTGACAGTACCAAAAAAGAGAGGAGGTACACACCATTTTTACATACACCAGAAACTAGTTGCCTCTCTTTGCATTTATCTGTGTCATTGATGGTTGCTTTATTGACATGTGATGCTAAATCGCTCGATTGGCTTATGTTATTCCACCTTTGATGCCATTCTCTACTCTTGCTAAGTTATTACTCCCTCTGTCCCAATTATGTGTGTCACTTTTACTTTTTAGTTGACCAAAAAGAATGTGACTGTTTAACCGTAGTTTCGTTTTATCAGGTTAATTTACAATTAAATTTGTAGAGCGGGGTCACGGTCAATAATCGAGATTAAAATGCTCCTAATGAAGTAAATATAAATGCCAGTGATAAATGCGGAAGAGTAAAGAGGCAATTAATGCGATATAATGAATAAATAATTAAACGAAAAAAGAACCGTGCTCAGGCCGTTCAGACTTGATTAAATTCCTTTCCTCGTACTCTTTTTGAGATTCAGTTAATGAAACAGTAGAGAAGATCTTTCGATCAGCAATAGTAATAAATGTTCGCTGGAGATAAAGTATTGAATGCTAGTAAATATTTTTGAATACAAGTGTAGATTTCAGAGAAGCATTAGACTGTATGCTTGTGACTTAAATTACAATATATAGGCAGCTTATGTGCCCGTTCGCAAGCAGTTGTAACTCCTTAGACGAGCAGTTGTGTTGCTTGTGGATAAGGTTCCTACTTTGAATTGTCTTGATTGATGGGCTGCGACTTTTCTGGCCGTAGTGACTGTTCATCTGTCCGTTGTAACTGTTTATCTTCGGTCTTATCCACTGCCTTCATATCCATTTGCAGCCACGTGTCGTTTGTGTGCCGTCCTATGTGGATGCCGAGTCATCAACTTTGGTGACGATGGATTTCACCCAATACAGATAGTCCCCGCACTTCTCGGGCAGAGGATCTGGTCGAGGAGTGGAGAACCAACTACGAGTGGGGATGAACTTTTTGATCTCTCCTTTCATAGTAAGCGCGAGTTTCTACAGGGTTCTGCTCGTTGGACTGGTCGTTATCCCTTTAGTACAAGTATTAAATATTTCCTCAAAAGTTTTGACTGATTGGCGTCCTTTTAGTGTACGCATTAAATGCTCTGTTAGAGATAAGACGTGCAAGCTGTCCCTTCCGCTCCACTTTTCCCTGAAGAAGTGACTGTTGCGTGTTCCGAGACTGCAGGCGTGATGATTGAACTGCGCCTACTCACGTCTTGCACGTCCCAAGATGAAAAAACCGTCATTCCGACTTTTATTTCATTATTTTCTTCAACGGCTAGATCGACTCATCTTTTGCGCGGATGTTTGCCACGTGTAGGCTTTGCGAATCCTATAAATATAATTTTTCCCAGCTGAAAGTCTTTTACTTTGCTTCAAATTTCATACTATCCTTCAGAGCCTTAAATCATTTTCCAGCAAAAACTCAAAGCGTGACAAATTCACTTTAAAAATGTCTCCAAAAGCTAAGAGGGTTCTGAATATGGATGCTGCAGCTAGTTCTTCTTCGGCAGCGGCTGGACAACCTACGAGTTCTCCAACTTCAGTCGCCGACGTGATTCCAAAAATTTGGGGAAATCTTGAGAATGACTGTTCAGTCAGCTCGTTTAGTCATTACGGCAACATAAGGTCATGGCCTTCAAGCCGTTTCAAGAGTTCAATCACTCCTGACCTTCTGCCTAGGGTTAGGACAGATTGCGGGTGGGACGATGACCTTATGATTTCTTGCCCCCTCCCAACGGAAAATATTACTTCAGTGAGGCCTGGGTGGACGGCTATATCTACATACCCATTCACGATAGGCTATACGTTCCCGCTGCACCCTGTCATAGAAGATATCTGTAAATACTATTTGATCTGCCCGGGGCAGCTGTGTCCTAGCGTTTATAGGATCGTCACCCTGCTGCAATGGTTCGCCGATGAGACCGAGCAGGATTTTGAGTTTAAACATTTCATTGCTCTGTACAGTCTTCAGGTTGCCAGGGACGGGTATATAAATGCCCACATGAGGGGGAGAAAGGCTCTAGTGAGCAAGTCTGAGGACTCAGGGGATAGGGGTTGGATGCACCGGTACGTTTACGTGCAGTCCAGACTCCTCACACGCGGCGACAAAACTAACCTCCGCGAGGCCTGGAACAAGACTCGTAAGTCCCCGAGTATTTGTGTTGAATATTCTTTGGATTATGTATTCTGCAGTTTCTAATTTCTATTCTTTGTTGGTTAGCTGACAAGATTCCTTATGATGGCCTGATTACTGAGGAGGAATTGTCTGCCTGGGTCGAACCAATTTTGACGGAGTTCACCCACGAGCAGAGGCAATGGCCTCACTATGCTTCCTTGAAGCATTTGTCTAACCCCAGCACCCATGGTAGGATCCCTACTTGCATCCTTCTCTTGACTTATGCAGAACTTATTATGACATAAATACGCTTCTACTTTCAGGTCTGGGCACTGGCGGTAGTTACTTCCCTGCCCCTCCTCCCGAGGAGGTGGTTGTCGATCCCGTGGCCGAGGTCAACGAGGAGGCGGCTGCTATCCTTCAAACTGCTGCGGCTATTAAAGCTAGAGAGGGTGGCGAGGAGGTTCTTGCGAGCCTGAAGAGAAAACAAACAGACTCTGAAAAGAGTAAGCCTAAGAAGAAGAAAAGGACAGCTCGCAAGACCCCTCAGTCTTCTGAGAAGACAGTTGAGGCCACCGTAGGTGCTGCCGAAACTCCTAAGTCTGGGCAAGAAAGTATAAAGAGTTCGGCGGCTGCCCCTGAATCAGCTGAGCCCGTGGTGGTTGTTCTGTCAGATTCAGAGGTCCCTGATGAGGGCTTGAATCAGAGGAGGAGGGCATATCTTCGGAGTGACAAGAGGAGAGCTGCAGAAACTTCCTCTTATGCCTTCGAGCAAAGTCCCCGAGTTGGTGACGGGGAGGAGGAGAAAGCTGAAGAAATGGGGGAGGAAAGAATGCAAGGGAGTTTTGCATTTTTTCCTGAGGCTTCAGAGCCGAGCGAGCCTGAACGGGCTCGAAGCCAACAAAGTGAGCCTGAGCAGGCTAGCAATAGGCGTCCAGGCAAGGAGCCGATGACGGAAGATGACGAGGAGAAGGGTGAGAAGGAAGGTGAAGAGAAAGGTGAGATAGGTGAGGAGGTTGACGGTGGGAAGAAGGCTGGGGGGGAGGCTGAACCCCAGGTCTTCTATTATAAAGATATGATAAACTTGGCTGCTGACGGGGTGGCGCCAGTTTATTTACAGGAGTGCGACACCCTAGGCCTCGGCGAGTCAGGTGACGTTGAAGTCTCTCGGACTAGGCTCACCAGGCGAGTATCTTTGGGAGGTACGATTGGTGCGTACTCTGTTAAAGGTATCCGCCATAAATTTGGCCCCGACTACCCTTCAGAGCAGGCGAGAGAGCCTAGGCCGTGCATGAGGGAGTGTGACTTCATCATCCCCCCAGACACGGATTTTTTGACGAAGCCTGGCCACTTAGTCAAGGTAACGTCCAACCTGATCGGCCCTCGTGAAGAGTGGAACATGCGCAGCATGAACGATGAGCAGTTGGCTTATGCGATTGCTGAGGATACTGCTCGGGTAATGTTTTCTTCCTTCACTTTCCTTATATCTGTCAAGAAAAATCCTTAGTCCTGACTATCTACGTGTTTCTACTTGTTGCCAGGCGAGTATGATGGCTACCGAGCTCATGCTTCGCTCCAGGTTGAACAACCAAGACCAAGTCCTTGGTTTGAAAAAAGATCTTTTGGAGGTTCTCCAGGCAAATCATGCCTTGGAAGAGGAGAAAAAGGTTCTGATCGGGGAGAAGCGGGTGCTGGAGGGGAGGCGCGACTTCTTCGAGGATAAGATAGAAAGGTTGGAGAAATCCAACGCTGAAGCCAACGACAAGATAAGCGCGCTCCTTGAGGAAAAGGACCGTCTTTTAGATGAGAAGGACAGGTTTGTATTGTCCTTCGAAGATCTAAAAGCAAAGATGGATGAGCAAGGCCGTCAGATCTCCCAACTTGCCCATGAGCTCAATATGAAGGAGATTACTTTGGCAAGTATCCGCGACGCTTCTGACCTGATGCTGAGGAATATGAACAAAGCTGAGGCTGAATCCCAGGCTGCTCGTGGAGAACTGCAAGAGGCCAGAAATTAGGTTGCGGAGTCTGCAAAGGTTCAAGAGCTACTGACGAAGGACCTGGCTAACTTGCGAGATCGTTATACGATCGAATCCAAGTTAGAAGCTCTGGAGGCTAAAAAGAAATTGCTCATCCAAATGCAGCGCGGCCAGATTAATGTTGACTTAGTCCTCGATCAGACCATTGCAGCCATCATCAGTGTCAAGCAAGTCCTGGGCATGGAAGTGGGAGCTGATGACGATGGAGTTGAAGGGGACGATGAGGGTAGCGAGGACAACGAAGATGAAGAAGATGAAGACTTAGGCGGGGATCCGACTGATGGAGCTAGTGCATCAGGTCGGGATCCTGGTCAACATGACGATTGATATTTGTCTCGTCCCTCTGTTAATTTGTTGGATGTTGTTAACTTTGAATATTTGTTAACTTTATGAATGTATGTTTTCGGCTATTTCCTTCTTTCGTCTGTCTGGTCGAGGCTTGACGACCATTTTTAGTCTTTCAAGTCTTATTCATATGAATGTTGATTGTTGCTTAGTGGAGTTTTCAGAGGTCAAGGTTATGTTTCAAACCTTAGTGTCTGAGTTCCCTTTTTGGTTTAATCTGCGCAGATGTTTTGAAATAAAATCTGACCGTGGCCAGGTTAAGTTATCCTTAGTTAGGATAACTGAAGCCAGGCCCTTCTGGGCTGAACGAAATCGGGTCGTTCAGGCTGACTGAAATTCGACCGTGTAAGACGGTTTTGCGATAAACTTTGCTTATCATATTTGATAGTTGAAAGTTTTCGCAGGGAAATGGGAAAAAATTTGATTTGGTTTGGTTGAGACTTCCCCGTTATTTCTATTGAAAAAGGGCAAGCAACCCAATGACCAAAATGTAGGGTTGTTTTGGTCGTAAATCAAAATACAAGATTCTCTGGTCGTAAAGTTGTTGGACTTAGTCGGGTGCTGGCCGCAAAGATGTAGAAGACAATATAGCCCAAGTAAAATAGTTCTATTAAACTTACTTGATTTTGCTTAGCCGTGCTTTCAACGAATGACCTTGCTCTTCTCGAAGATCACCTGTGTTAGCCGGGATTTTGGCCTACTGGGGCCCTCGCCGCCCCCCTGTTTTTATGTTGAAATTTCGTAATTTCAGACATGAAAAGACAATGGGTAAAGCGCTGAGTCTGAGAACACATATAACCAAAAGAGGAGTGTGTCCGTTGCGGGATTTGAACCCACAGCCGCGAAGCACGAAGACTTCGAGCTCTACCAGTTGAGCTAAACGGATCTGGCCTTTCGAAGACCGTTAGTACCATTTAGACGAAGATAAGAAAACAGAGCAACTTAAAAAAAGGAAACGAAGGCATGTAAGCAATGTAAAAATGGATAGAAACACTAACCCCTGTACCACTTAGAAGTGGTACTTTTTCAAGTGAGCCACGTTCCAACTGCTGGGTAGAAGCGATCCATCTGGTCGTGCCAAACGGTATGAACCTTTACCAGCTGATGCAACCACCTTGTATGGACCCTCCCAGTTTGGACCAAGTTTGCCGGCGTTCACCTCTTGCGTGCTCTGGGAGACTCTACGCAATACAAAGTCCCCGACTTCGAAGTTGCGTAGCCTCAGTCCCCGATTGTAATATTGCTCTATCCTTTCTTTCTGAGCCACTACTCGTACCAATGCTAACTCCCTGCGTTCTTCCAGAAAATCCAATTCCTCAGAGAGGTTGACTGAATTAGATTCTACGGTTGCATGGGCATATCTTAGACTCGGCTCGCCAATTTCGACTGGGATTAATGCATCGGAACCATACACTAACGAGTAAGGTGTCTCTCCGGTGCTCATTTTCGTGGTTGTTCTATATGCCCAAAGAACCCCGGGGAGTTCTTCCACCCAACATCCTTTGGCCTGCTCGAGGCGCTTCTTGAGTGAATCCACTATTATTTTGTTGGTTGATTCCGCCTGCCCGTTTGCCACTGGGTGATATGGGGAGGAAGTAATTCTTTTAATATGCAGATCCTCAAGGAACTTCGTGACCTTCTGACCAACGAACTGGGGGCCGTTGTCCATAACAATTTCTTTGGGTGCTCCAAACCGACAAATGACATAACGCCACAGGAAATCAATTACTTCCGTTTGACGTATCTTCGAATATGCTGCGGCCTCAACCCACTTTGTAAAATAATCAGTAATTATTAACAAGAAACGCACCCCCCTAGGCGCAGTTGGTAGTGGTCCAACGATGTCCATCCCCCACTTCATAAACGGCCACGGGGAAATGATCGAATGCAAGGGCTCCGCCGGTTGATGGAGGAGATGCGCAAACCTTTGGCACTTATCGCATTTTTTGACAAACTCGTTGGTATCTTTCTCCATCTTGTCCCAATAATAACCTGCTCGTATGAGTTTCCGCGCAAGCGCCTTTCCTCCCAAGTGATTTCCACAGCACCCCTCATGAACTTCTCTCATCACATACTCTGTTTGGCTGGGGCCTAGGCATTTAGCGAGTGGACCTGCAAAAGTCTTTCGATAGAGGGTGCCATCTATGATTGTATATCTGGCGGCCTTTATCCTCAATTTTCGAGCGGCCTTAACGTCTGATGGCAAGGTTCCATGCAATATATAATTGATTATCTCATTCCTCCAATCCCAAGTTAGGCTGGTCGTGTTGACCTCCATCGCGTCCTTATCGATTGTTGTGCACAGGAGATGAGCTACGGCCATTGAACCTGCTGCTCCAATTTCTGCGACTGAGCCCAAATTGGCCAAGGCATCGGCTTCATGATTCTCCTCCCGCGGGATCTGCGTAGCTTCCCAATTGCTGAATTGTGCCAGTAAACCAGTGACTCGGGCAAGATACCTCTGCATACGAGATTCTCTTACAACGAAACCTCCATTTATCTGGTTGACGACCAGGGCGGAATCACTTTTGAGGTGAATCCGGTCTGCCCCATAATCTCGAGCTAGTTTCAATCCTGCAATTACGGCCTCATACTCGGCCTCATTGTTAGTAACAAAAGGACATTTTATAGCCTGCCTGATGGTTTCACCCGAGGGAGTGGTGAGGACTAAACCCAGCCCTGACCCTTTCACGCTCGAGGATCCATCAGTGTGCAAGGTCCAAGTCCCCGGCTCGGATCCGGCAAAGAGAACCGCCTCACGCTGAGCATCAGGGTACATGGTGGCGCTAAAATCTGCGATAAAATCTGCCAGAGCTTGAGATTTTATTGCTACTCGGGGTTGATAAGATATGTCAAATTCACTTAATTCTACTGCCCATTTTACTAGTCTGCCCGAAAATTCAGGTTTGTGCAAGATATTACGTAGGGGGAAAGTAGTAACTACAGCTATTGAATGACTTTGGAAATAAGGTCTTAATTTGCGGGCAGCGATTACCAATGCTAGTGCCAGTTTTTCCAAAGGTTGATAGCGTGTTTCACCATCTAATAGAGATTTACTGATGTAATAAATTGGTAGTTGCTTACCTTTGTCTTCTCGCACCAAGACTGCACTTACCGCTGACTCAGATACGGCCAGGTAGAGTAATAGCTGTTCACCTGGTTGTGGCGTTGAAAGTAAAGGTGGGCTCGACAAGTACCGCTTCAAGTCCTTAAGTGCTTGCTGACATTCGGGGGTCCACTCAAACTCTTTGTTTTGTTTCAGCACGTCGAAGAAGCTTTTGCACCGATCAGACGAGCGGGAGATGAATCTCCTCAGCGCCGCTACTCTCCCGGTTAGCCGCATCACATCTTTTCTGTTGTGAAGTACGTCGGGGATGGCTTCTATTGCTTTTATCTGGGCAGGGTTTACCTCGATCCCTCGTTGGGAGACGATGAAACCAAGGAACTTCCCTGAACCCACTCCAAACGCGCATTTCTCCGGGTTGAGCTTCATGTTATATTGATCAAGGATCCGAAAGGCTTCCTCCAAATGAGCTAAGTGGTCCTCTGCTCGCTTGGATTTGATCAGCATGTCGTCGATGTAAACCTCCATGGTTTTGCCAATGTGATCGTGAAACATCCGGTTGACTAACCGTTGGTAGGTTGCACCTGCATTTTTAAGTCCAAAAGGCATTACTTTGTAGCAATACGTACCTCGGCAAGTAATGAAAGAGGTCTTCTCCTGGTCGTCGGGATTCATCAGGATTTGGTTGTAGCCTGAGTATGCGTCAAGGAATGTAAGCACCTCATGCCCGGCTGTTGCGTCGATTAGTTGGTCAATTTGAGGTAGCGGATAAGAATCTTTCGGGCAGGCTTTGTTCAGATCAGTGAAGTCGATGCAAACCCTCCACTTGCCGTTCTTCTTCGCCACTACGACCACGTTGGCCAACCAATCGGGGTATTTGACTTCTCGGACAGAGCCAATCTTGAGCAAGCGGTCAACTTCATCGTTTATGATTTGGTTCCTGAATGCTCCTTGCTGGCGTTTCTTTTGCTTTACCGGGCGGAAGTATGGATCCACATTCAACTTGTGAGAGATGATCTTCGGGGAGATCCCCGTCATGTCCTCGTGTGACCACGCAAAGGTGGCGTGCCGTCCCTTGAGGAAATGCAAGATGTCTTTCCGTAAATCTTTGTTCAGCTCTGCTCCCAAGTACACCTTCCTTTCAGGCGTGTTGTCGAAAAGTTCTTCTGGTTCCAGAGCTTCAATGGTTGGCGCGTACTCTTCTCGTGCATCTAATTTTGATATGAATTCCGGGATTTGGTAGTCTGAAGTTCCGCTGCTTGATTCCAATCCCGGATTCGTTAATTGCTATTTTGCTTCCTCGGGGAGCTTGACTGCGACTGAGTAGCAATCTCTAGCACAACGCTGCTCTCCTCGAACTTCCCGTATTCCCCACTCTGAAGGGAATTTCATCACTTGGTGATAGGTTGACGGAACTGCCTGCATGTCGTGTATCCATGGCCTCCCAAGGATTATGTTGTAGGCCATGTCTCCATCAATGACATGAAACGTTGTCCGTCTCATGACACCTTCGACCAGGGTCGTCAGCGTAATTTCTCCCAACGTTTTCTCACTGGAGTTGTTAAATCCTGAGAGAACGCGAGAAATTGGTACAATCCCATCGTATAATTTCAACTGCTGCACGACCCGAGATAATATGATGTTTGCTGAGCTTCCTGGATCAACGAGCACCCTCTTGACATCGAACTCTTCCACTCGTAGCGTTATCACCAAAGCGTCCATGTGAGGAAACTGCAAGCCATCCGCATCTGCTTCTTCAAAAGTCATCACATCCTCAAGTCGCGGTCGCTTGGTCTTCGTAATAGAGACTTTAGCATACTTCTTTGCTGTGTACGTGACTGCGTCAACCTCAATTCCGCCAGAGATGACGTTGACCGTCATTTTTGGAGAAGATACTCGGGGAGGTCCTGACTTGTTTTGCTGGGCCTTCGCATGAGTCTGCTTCCCTTTTTCTGTCAAGTACTCCTTGAGATAGCCCTGTTTCAACAAGTTAGCAACTTCATACCTTAGAGCCTTGCAGTCATCCGTTGTGTGGCCGTGATCGTGATGGAACTCGCACCACAAGTTCTTGTTGCGTTTGTTGGGGTCACCCTTCATATCCTTGGGCCATTTGACCTTTTCGCTCATCTCCTCGAGAACTGCTACAAGCTCGACTGCTCCGATGCTGAAGACGGGCAGGGTTGGGATCCCACTAGAGGTTGAGGCAGAATCAGTGTTCCTCGCCAGGCCTCTGTTGTTGCGACCGCGTCCGTTGGAGTTGTTGTGTGATCGGCTAGGATACGGCTCGTGCCGTGCGTCTGGCCTGTCCGTCTCGATCTTCCCCCCAGCGCCGTTGGTGCGTGTTTGGCTCCGTCCTCGGGTACCTGTGCCAATTAATTTATCTTCGTCTATACGTACCTTGGAATTGTAGCGGTTGTAGACATCCGACCAGCTTGCCGCAGGATATTCTCGCAGGGATTCGTACAGTCGCCTGGTCGCCTCGGAGCTCTTGACGTCCAAGCTGTTAGTGAATGCAATTGCTGCCCACCGATCTGGAACCTTGGGTAGCAACATACGCTCTCGCTGAAAGCGATCTACATACTTCCGGAGAGACTCCCCAGGCAGCTGCTTGATTTCAAAGATATCCTCAACTCTTGTCTCTGTCTTCTGGGCGCCTGTGTGTGCTTTGACGAATAACTCCGCCATCTCGGCAAAAGATCCTATTGAATTTGGTGGCAGCATGGAATACCACCGTAGAGCTCCGTCCGCCAATGTCTCCACGAATTTCTTTAATTGCACCGACTCGATTTCCTCGTCGGTCAGGTCGCTTGCTTTTATGAAGTTGCTAAACATCATCAAGTGATCATTGGGGTCAGTTGTTCCCCGATATCTTGGTATGTTTGGCATTTTGAATGTCTTGGGGATGGCCTTTGGTGCTGCCTCTTTCTTCCAAGGCCTTTGAGTATACCGCTGAACGTCAACTTTCTTCAGAGTGGGTGGTGCGCCTGGGATCTGGTCGATCCTCTCGTGAAGGGAGCGTTGCAAAGCCTCTTGACTCTCCTTGAACTGCTTGGTGAGAGCCTCCATGACTTCGCTCATCTCAGTCGGCACCGCTGAACCCGCATTCTGGTTTTCTGCTCGCCTCGAAGCACGAGATGGTGAAGCATCCCTTGGACGTCCCATGGGTGGATTTCCCGTGTTTGGCATGTTCTGTCCTCGCAGGCTGTCGATAGCTTCCCGTATCTGCCTGTTGATCTCGGCCTGCTGCCGTATGAATTCGAGGATAGCATCCTAAGAGTTCCTCGAATTCCTTGGGCCATTGGGTCTTCTAGATCCTCCAGCTTCCTGATCGACATTCACTCGGCTAGGGTTGCGACTATTTCTGCTGCCTTGCTGGCTGTGCTCGTTCTCCTGTTCCGCTGGAAGCACGTTCTCGTCCTCTGCAATGGGGATCACGTCGTCGTCTGCAAGAGGAACATCTTGCTGCCCGTCTCCGGCCAGATTCTGGTTTATCTGCTCCGCAGCGTTGAGGTCTTGTTGCTCTTCAATAAGAACGTTGTTGTGCGAGTTGTTATCTGCCATTTCAACAAAGAAAAAATGGGGAGAACCAGCGATCGAAGGAAAAACGAATAGACAATAAAATACGACGAGCGATTTTAACCTACGGACATTATTGACCGGCTCCCACTGTGGTCGCCAAATTGTTTAACCGTAGTTTCGTTTTATCAGGTTAATTTACAATTAAATTTGTAGAGCGGGGTCACGGTCAATAATCGAGATTAAAATGCTCCTAATGAAGTAAATATAAATGCCAGTGATAAATGCGGAAGAGTAAAGAGGCAATTAATGCGATATAATGAATAAATAATTAAACGAAAAAGGAACCGTGCTCAGGCCGTTCAGACTTGATTAAATTCCTTTCCTCGTACTCTTTTTGAGATTCAGTTAATGAAACAGTAGAGAAGATCTTTCGATCAGCAATAGTAATAAATGTTCGCTGGAGATAAAGTATTGAATGCTAGTAAATATTTTTGAATACAAGTGTAGATTTCAGAGAAGCATTAGACTGTATGCTTGTGACTTAAATTACAATATATAGGCAGCTTATGTGCCCGTTCGCAAGCAGTTGTAACTCCTTAGACGAGCAGTTGTGTTGCTTGTGGATAAGGTTCCTACTTTGAATTGTCTTGATTGATGGGCTGCGACTTTTCTGGCCGTAGTGACTGTTCATCTGTCCGTTGTAACTGTTTATCTTCGGTCTTATCCACTGCCTTCATATCCATTCGCAGCCACGTGTCGTTTGTGTGCCGTCCTATGTGGATGCCGAGTCATCAACTTTGGTGACGATGGATTTCACCCAATACAGTGACATTCCTTATTTGTCAACTATTTAATGCACTATCTCTATTTTATTTCTATTGGGCCCTACTTACCACAAATAATTTTTTGATTACTACAATCTTCTCTCTCTTACTTTTTCAAGGGTAAATTTGAACATTCACAAAGCCAACTTCTATTTCTTAAACTCCGTGTCAAGTCAAACACCGCCATATAAATTGGATGAACAGAGTATAACGTTTTATCCTTAGATTGAGTAGTTGTTGACCAAGTTCCGTACTTTGTGGGAATATTAGATCCTTTTGGCATTGTTTGCTACCTGCTTGGAGTGGACGGTCCCACACTGAGTTATTGTGAAAATTGTGGATATGTTGACTGGTTCTGTAAAGGCACTACACCATTTATTAGCCAATGAAAAATATTTATTTTTGAGCTTCACACTAATTTGAACGGGTACTACACGGTCAATGATGCTTGGAGGCAAAAACAGTCCCGTCCAGTTACATACTTGCTGCCCCAGGCCCCCTAAAAATAAAAGACGATGATGATGAGTGTCCACTTTGTAAAATGAGCATAGAGTGTTTAGGATCGGTATTTGGCATGGCAACCGGCTGGCCACCGTTGTTTGTAGCCGCACCAACATTCTTAAACCTCTATCCGATACGTCGAAATCTGAGCCAATACTTTCAAAATTTCATTTTCCTTTATCTTATTATTATTATTATTATTATTATTATTATTATTATTATTATTATTATTTTATCTATTTTTATTTTTGCTTTATTATAACACTAATTCATATTTTGTATTTTTCGCGAGGTGCATTAGGATAAATATTTTTAAAAGACGATGCTCTAGAAATTTCTTCTAATACAATTTACTATTGTGTTCTTTCAATTTTCATTTTATCATTATTAATTTAATTTTTTTGGCATACTAACTGATTGGTTTTATTTTGTGAGGTCTACTTGGTTGAAGTTCGCTAAGGAAGAAATCAATTAGAGAAGACGAACCGTTAATCAATCTTAAATGCAATTTTGTGTATCTAACTTGTATATTATAGCGAGAATTCGTTCTAATTTATTTAGTTTAATTTTGAATCCCAATTATATAGTCCGGCCGGGAACTACACTTGGTGGAATCTGAGAGGTGCCTAAGATTAATTTGAACCCTTACTCAGAATTTTTGATTCATAGATCAAATTTCAAAGTTAACATTAAAATTGGCTAGAAACAAAATAGGTGCCTTAATACGCTTAGGTAAAAAATATGTTCGGTGACGACTCTAAGTCTTACCAGTGAGTTCCAATAAGTCGAATTCTGTTTCGAATCCAAACCAGTTCCCAAAAAAAAGGGTGTTGACAACAAATTGACCCAATGGCTCCAGATTCAACAAACCTTTGATCAACACTTATCATGGATCATAAGTAAAGCAAAGGAAAAAACCACTCAAGATTTGGCCATCCGGATGATATATTCAGAGAACATTTATGCAAAATAGATCGAGAGAAACCAAAGGCTATTTGAGACAACGTAGAGCTCGCCAGAATCCATCGCCCGAGATATTGGGTACAAGAGCAATGTTAAAGCCACATGAACACTCTAAGTGGCCGTTTGGCCATAAATTCCAAAAAAATATTTGAAAAAGAGTTTTTGGAGTTGAATTGAAAAATGGTATTTGAAAGTTGAAGTTGTGTTTGTACATACATTACACTTTAAAAAAAGGTAGAATTTTGTGAGAGAATAAGTAACTTTTTTTGAAAAACTTGAAAAAGTGCTCTAAGAAAAGTGGTATTTCAAAAAATATTTTCCAAAAAAGTTTTTGAAGAAAAGTAGAAAAAAGTGTATGAACAAACGAGTCCTAAGATCATCTACAACAGTTGGTATTTTGACAAGAGTTGAGCTGCATCCGTGCTACCAGTTTCTTCCAGCTTACGTAGTATATTATCATTTTAGAAAATCCTCAATGAAATTGAGCTTACTTCTTTAGATTAGTTAGGCCAACTGTGGTTGTAATTATTTCCTTTAGTGATTAATAAAAAATTTTTAATTACCAAAAAAGAAAACATAAAGTTAAGACAATCAAGCCGCGCTCATTCATATAGTGAGCCAAAATACTCGATACATTTTACAAATAACTAAAGCCAAAATATCCCCACTTTGCTCATCCACAACAATCAACAAGAAAACATAACGAAACTCGAAGGATTAATATTGGAGTAGTCTCGAATTAATGTTAGCAATAGATTAGTAATTAATTAAGCTTAAAATATAGAAAAACAAAAAGTAGACATAACCAGAAAAAGCAACCGAAACACTATAATGACTTTTGGAGAAGAGATCCAAGTTATCAACTGCAGGTTCTCCTGTCTAGACTAATAAGTCCTCGACGATGTTGTGACGAGATTGGGAAATTCTTCCCTGTAATAATAAAATCTCTAAAACTCTGATTCATTTTATTTTTCACTATTAATAATACATCAAATGATATAAGAATATTTTTCACTCGTCCTCTCTCGACGCTCTTTGTATAGCACATTACCAGCATAGCGAGTTAGCGGAAAAGTGACGTTAGTGATGGAGGCAATACGGATTCATTGATGTCGTGAGTTAGATGGTAGGAGAGGAAAGAAGAGGAAACTCAGAGATGGAGATCGGGGATCAGGTAGAAAAGTGCTCAAATTTTTAATACCCTAATAGATGTGCTCAAACTTACGGTACCAAGTACAAATGTACTCAATTTGCCCCAAAAAAAAAAAAATAAAAAAAATAATAATAAAATTGTATTGGGTAAAAATTATCGTCTTCGGCCAACACTTCGAGTTGGTAGACCGAAGAAAAAACGAGCTGGCGCTCCGAAGGGAAGATAATCAATCTCGCGACTGAATTACCAAGGTCAACGCCCGAAGGCGCGACCGAAGAGAAATTAAGCTTCGAGCTTCGGGCGGATGCCTCCCCATTCGGATAGCAAGGTCAGACAACCGAAGCCTTGTGGAGAGGCTTCGGTTTCCACCTCGGTCCCAACGGCTTTTGCAGCCTACTACTCCGCTCCACTAACTCGTCCATGTTGCTGATCAGATCGTGGGGGGAGTGCATGCTAGTGATGGAGAACGTGGGCAAGGCCCCTAGGCCTATAAATGGAAGCTCATTTTGTATTATAGGCATTCAGAAAGACATACCAAAACTCTGTCCAAATTTGTACTGAACATCTATATATTGAAAGCAAGTTGTTTCACGCATTTTTGTCTATTTCACGCATTGTTTATCACTTTGATACAAAGATTTGCTTATATTCGAATCCAAATTCGATTTGTGTACCTAAAAACAATTTAGGCCCATACAAATTGGCGCCGTCTGTGGGGATATAAGCAATATCGCTTTGTTCCAAAGTTCGAAATCCGTTTTTCATCAAGAAATTTGTGACCCAACGCTATGGCTGATAACAACAATGGTGGTAATGGTGATCGGGTTGACGTTCCGACGAACCAACAATCCTTCACCCCAATGACAACCGAAGAGTTTCAAATGTATGTTGTCACCACACTAAGAGCTCTCCAAAGTAAGCAGGATGAGCAGGCTAGTATCAACGCCGAGTTTCGCGCTTCGCTGGAAGTGAGAAACAGCGCCGCCCCAAACGGCACCCAGCCCTCGGCTCCTGGTGGAGGCACCCCGCCTTTCGTTCCTCCGGGCGCGACAACAGGGGGACCTCACAATGGAGCCGCATCTGGGGGCTCGGGGAGTAATCCATCTTCAATGCCACACTTCGGGACGGTTCCCACCATGGCAGAAACAACGTCCTCGGTCGACGTTGAAAGAATGAGTAGAGAAATCGAGGCTCGCATCGAGGCGCGCGTCGAAAAATGCCTCGAGCGCGTACCGGGGATAAGCAAGGAGGAAGATGATCTTGACATCGAGCAATATAGGGAACAGCCCTATAAGCCCGAAGCAGCGCCGGCTCCAACTCCCGTGGGTTTCAAACTCACATTCCTCAAAAAGTACGATGGGACAACTGATCCCAAGGAGCATGTTAGGGAATACATGTCCATGGTAAAGAGCAACGACTTGACGTCCACACAGCTTGAGTCCATGTTCTTAAAGAAGTTTGGTAGTTCGTTGGAGAAGGGTGCCCTTCGGTGGTATCTATGTTTGCCACCGGGGTCAATCTCCTCGTTCAAAGAACTATCCAACGCCTTTGTCAAAGCTCACACCGGCGCGCAAAAGATCCTCCAGAGGAAGGAGGATATATGTGAAGTGAAACAGTGGCCCGGCGAGCCCCTTAAAGAATTTCTCGAGCGATTCCACGCTGAGCGCATGGAATTGCCTCGGATGGATGACACCCTGGCCATCATGGCCTTTGAAAAGGGTATCAATAGCCGCAATTCTGGCGCTGCAGCTGAATTGCGTAAAGAATTGCAGCAGTATCAGGTCCTGACATGGGAAGATCTGCATAGACGCGCTTACTCCAAGATCAGATTGGAGGAAGCAGAATTCAAAAACCGAGGTTACAACTACAACAACCGAGGTGACACTTCAAACCGCGCCGACGCGCCGCGAAATAATTCAAAGGGGAGGTATGAACCTTACACCTCGCCCAGGCAACATGTTAGTCAAAGGTTGGGAAACAACCCCGGCAACTCGTACTCAACCACTCATATAAGCCAAAGGCTCGGGGGGAAGGTTCAAGCCAACGTGAACCAAAAGAATCCCTCGAGCTCCGCTTCGGTCCCAAGAAAGGATCTACCACGGATCCAGGATTACAACTTTAACATTTCGACCTCGGAGCTGGTCGACGTTGTCAAAGGGACAGCCGGGGTGAGGGTTCCCAAAGACATGAGAACCCCGACAGACAAGAGAGATCACAATCTACGTTGCGAGTTTCACGCAGATTATGGTCACAGAACCGAGGACTGCAAAGCTTTGCGCCTCGAGGTAGCTCACCTACTGAAAAAAGGAGTCTTGGCTCAGTTCCTCACTGACAAGGGGAAAGAAAATTTTTCCAAAAATCGAAGTGAAGGACCACCTCGAGCTCCACCCCCTGAAAGAGTGGTGAACGTTATAACCGGGGGGGTCAGAAGTAAACGGCGTAAACTTCGCCGCAGCCAAGAAGTTTGCTAAGCTCTCCATCACCATGGAGAAGAGGACCCGAGTAGGTGGCTCGGGCAAAGATATCGTCTTCGACGAGGATGACTGTGATGGGATGATGTTCCCCCACCACGATGCTCTAGTCATCATGCTCAGGATCAACGACTCCGATATCAAAAGAGTCTTGATCGACCCCGGCAGCTCAGTGAACATCATCAGCTACGGGGCCATTAAGCAAATGTGGCTAAAAGGGGAAATTATTCCCAAATCAACGGTGTTGGCTGGCTTCAACAATTCGACTGAGAAAACGTTGGGCGAAATCACCTTAAAGACGTTCACCGAAGGAGTCACCAAGGAGACGCTGTTCCAAGTTATGCCCGAGGATCTGGCTTACAATGTGATCCTCGGAAGGCCATGGATCCACGCCATGGAGGCCGTTCCCTCCACTTTACACCAAGTGATCAAATTCCCAACACCTTGGGGAGTTCGATCAATTAGGGGGGAACAACGAGTAGCTAGGGAATGCTACTCGGTTGCATTAAAAAGTGGAGTCGCCCCGAGCGGGCCAAAAAAATAGCAACCAACGCAGCCGGGGTCGATCGAGGCGAGCCTCCAAAGTGAAATTGAAAAGATCCCGGCGTGCGTGCAAGAGCCTCGGAAGCAAAAGGCCGAGGACTCAACTATCGAAGAGCTGGATTCTTTCACTCTATCGAAGGAATTCCCAGAGAGGAAAGTACACATCGGCTCGGAGTTGGACCCCGAGTCGAAAGAAGCGATTATGGAAGTTTTAAGGTCCAACCATGACTGTTTTGCCTGGGCCCATTCAGACATGATGGGTATCGATCCGGAGATCATGACCCATAAACTGAATGTGGACCCAAAATTTACCCCGGTAAAACAGAAGAAAAGGCCACATGCCGGGGTAAAAAAGAAGGCGATCGAGGACGAAACCACCAAGCTGCAGGAGAATGGTTTCATTAGAGAAGTGAAATACCCCGAGTGGCTAGCCAATGTTGTGGTTGTGCCGAAAAATAATGGCAAGTGGAGAATGTGCGTTGACTACACCGATTTGAACAAAGCTTGCCCCAAAGATTCTTATCCATTGCCTCAGATAGATAGGTTAATAGACTCCACGGCTGGACACAAACTATTAACCTTCTTGGATGCGTACTCGGGCTATAATCAAATCCTCATGGACCCGAAGGACGAAGAAAAGACCTCGTTCATCACTGACCGAGGTACCTTTTGCTACAAAGTGATGCCCTTCGGTTTGAAGAACGCCGGGGCGACTTACCAAAGGTTGGTATGTCGCATGTTCAAGGAATACATCGGGAAGTCTATGGAAGTCTACATAGACGACATGCTCATCAAATCGATCCGAATGGAGGATCATTTGAATCATCTGAGGGAAGCTTTTGCTGTGTTGAGACAATACGGTATGAAATTGAACCCTGAGAAGTGCGCCTTCGGCGTGGGATCGGGCAAGTTTTTGGGATTTATTGTCTCCGAGCGGGGAATCGAAGCTAACCCAGATAAAATCAGAGCAATTGAGGAAATCCCCGAAGAGCTTACCGGGGTAAAAGAAGTTCAACGCTTGACTGGCCGAATCGCTGCCTTGAGTCGCTTTATCTCAAAGTCCTCGGAGCGGTGCCACAAATTCTTCTCCGTCTTGAGAAAAAACAACCACTTCGAATGGACACCGGAGTGCAAACAAGCGTTGAAAGACTTGAAACAATATTTGGCTAACGCACCGTTGCTTGCCGAGCCAAAAGAAGGGGAAACATTGCTTGTCTATTTGGCAGTGTCCGAGGTGTCGGTGAGTGCTGTGCTGGTTCGGGAAGAAGATGGCAAGCAGCAGCCCATCTATTATGTGAGCAAGACACTCCTTGATGCTGAAACCAGGTACCCACACTTGGAAAAATTAGCACTCGCTTTACTCATTACTGCTCGGAAACTACGACCCTATTTTCAATGTCACCCAATAGCGGTAGTTTCAACCTTCCCCTTGAGAAATATATTGCATAAGCCTGAGTTATCGGGGAGGTTGTCCAAATGGGCGGTTGAGCTAAGTCAATATGACATCACTTATCAACCTCGAACTGCCATCAAATCTCAAGTCTTGGCAGACTTCGTGGCTGATTTCAGCATTGGGACACTGCCCGAGGCGGAAAAGGAAAGCTCCGAGGCGAAGGGATCCCCTTCGGGGCTGTGGATACTGCACACCGATGGGGCAACGAATTCAAAAGGCTCGGGTTTAGGCATTGTGTTGAGGACACCCACCGGGGAAAAGATTAGGCATTCAGTTCGATTCAAAAGGGTCACCAACAACGAAGCAGAATACGAAGCGGCTCTAGCGGGCTTAGAGCTAGCTAAAGAAATGGGGGTTGATAGAATCGAACTAAGATCTGATTCACAATTGCTGATCAACCAGATCCTCGGTGACTACATGGCTCGAGAGCCCAGAATGCAGCTATACTTGGATCGGGCACAGAGGGTCCTAGACCAATTCCAAGAATGGAGTGTCAAACAAGTACCTCGGGAAGAAAATACCGAGGCTGACGCCTTGGCGAATCTTGGTTCGGCCATTGATGAAGCTCACTCGGGGACTGACTCGGTGGTTCGGTTACTGTCCGCCCAAATGAGAGAGATGAAGTTGCAAGTCAATTCGGTTGACAATCGACGGGATTGGCGAAGTAAGTTCATCTCCTACTTCGACTCGGGGACTGTTCCCCAAGATAAGAAAGAAGCGAAAAAGCTAAGGACCCAAGCGGCCTCGTATCACATGATCGAAGGCAATTTATACAAGAGGTTGTACTGCGGCCCGATGGCCAAATGCTTGGGCCCCGATGAGGCGAGGTACGTGATGGCCGAAGTACACGAAGGCGAGTGTGGAAATCACTCGGGGAGAAAATCGTTGGTGCGTAAATTGTTAAGAGCTGGGTATTGTTGGCCCACCATTAGCGCCGATGTGAAAGCCTTCGTGCAAAAGTGTGACAAGTGCCAGCGCCATGGGCAAATGATCCACCAACAGGCCGAGCCTCTACACTCGGTGGTATCACCATGGCCCTTCATGAAATGGGGAATGGACGTTGTCGGACCACTACCCAAAGGAAAAGGTGGTGTTCGGTTCATCTTGGTGTTGACTGATTACTTCACAAAATGGGTGGAAGCCGCAGCGCTCACCGAGGTAAAACAGAAGCAGGTAATCGACTTCATCAAAAAGAATATCATCTACCGGTTCGGCGTCCCAAAAGAAATCGCTTGCGACAATGGCAAACAATTCATGGGGGCGGCTATCACTGACTTTTTTAAACAATGGGGAATCAAAAGGATAGCCTCGACTCCCTACCATCCAAGTGCTAATGGCCAGGCCGAATCTTCAAACAGGATCATAATTGAGAATTTGAAGAAGCGACTCGATGAGAAGAAAGGCCCTTGGCCCGAGGAGTTGCCCGGGGTTCTGTGGGCCATGCGAACAACGGAGAAGAACAGCACCGGTGAGACCCCTTTTTCATTAGCCTACGGCATGGATTCTCTCATCCCAGTGGAAGTGGGTGAACCAAGCCTTCGGTATGCTCACACAACCGAAGATGCCAACCAAGAGGCGATGCGCATTGAGCTAGACTTGCTCGAAGAGAAGAGGGAATTAGCTTTGGTTCGGCTTGTTGCCCAAAAAAGACAGATCGAAGCGTACCTCAACAGGAAAGCTAAATTTAGAGACTTCAAGGTGGGAGATTATGTGTTGAAAACCGTGAATCAGTCAACAAAGGAGGACAACGGGGGGAAGCTTATCGCAAATTGGGAAGGGCCCTACAGTGTCAAAGCAATCGTTGGAAAAGGCTCTTATCAAATCGAGTCTCTTCAAGGCGAACCTGAACCGCTGAACTGGAACATCTCTCATCTAAAGCGATACTACTTTTAGCCAAGGTAAATATCCTTTAATTCTATCAATTAAACAGCCCCGAGCCGAGCAACGCTCCCATGGCATTGATAAACAATGTACTAACTTACTCCTCGTTCCGCCTTTTTTGCTTGACCTTTTCAGGAAGCAAACCGAACCGATTCCAGTGCTCGGATCTTCATCAAGATTCACAACCGAACACTGGGGGGGAGTGAGAAGGGTTGACACCGAGGTCGACATCGAGCCTCCCAACCGAAGCTTATCTACCCGACAACCGGGGACTGACGCCCGAGGATTAGATTTAGTACATTGTAAATTAGCCCGATAGCGGCATGTTTTAGTTTGAAGTTCGTTAATTCATTTTTTACCCAAGGTCCGTCCCGACTTGGTTTTATGTACATAGCCTTCTGGCCCGTTGATATTAATAAAGCGACTTCGGGTACTCTCATTCTATCCATGTGTCTTATTACTTGAGCCGCGCAATGCATCGACTCGAGGACGAGACGTCGTCCTAAGTTCGCATCGGTCAAATTTTGCTTAAAATCTTGCAAGCATATCATTTATTTTCAAAAGTGTTCGATACACATGAAAAATCAACACGCAAAATTCACAAAGCGATCTTTCATTAAAAGCCCGAAGGCTGAAGCTATATACATCCAAAAATGACCCGAGGGTCAAACATAAATACAAAGGCCCGAAGGCCAACATCCAAAAAAGGCACGAAGGCCTCAAAAATTAAAGACATCAAAAGTTTACTAAGGCAACGCCCCATCGGCATCTCCGCTGCCCTCTTCGGCACTGTCGCTTTCATCATCTGATCCTTCGCTCGAGGGAAGTTCATCCACTATTCTTTGGGCCTCGGCGGCAGCCTCCCTTGCTTTGACAATCTCGTCCTCAAGCACGACCTGCCCGGCCTGAACCTGCTCGAGGGCACCGAGCCTGGTCTTGACCACGGCCCATGTTTCTTCAAATTTGGCCCTTGTTGATCTGACCTCGGCCCGCTCGTTAAGGTGGGCAACTCGCCTTTCAAGCCTGGACATCTTGCCCCGAAGGGCTGGCACTTCGTCCACATGGCGTTGCAGCTCAAGAATTTTGGCGTTATATTCCCCGAGCTTGCCACGATACCTCTCCCCCACCTCAAGGACTTCGGTCTTTGCCCTGAACAATTCAGCTTCAAGGCGGGCATTCTCAAGACTGAGCCTCGAGCGTTCAGCCGTAAACTCATCCGTCGCAGCTCTAACACGAGCCTCGGAGGATTCTGCAACCGCCCGAAGGTCGTCCTCAGCTTTTGCCGCCATCTCGTTGGCACGCTCCAACTCACTGTTCAAGATTGCGAACCGAGCTTCCAACTCGGCGACCTGCCCTTTGAGGACCTTTTTCTGACCATCCCAGGCGGTAGCAGCTGCTTGAAGTTCCTGGGCTCGATCCCGTTCGAGGTGAACAGCTCGCAGCGCGAGGACAAAGCTCTGCGTTTGAAACATATGTCAGCACTCAAAGTCTGGTAGGGCATACTATGTTAAAAGGACACTAAAACTTACCCGAAGAGCAGAAGCGGCTGAGACGCCCATCAAACTCATGGGATTGAGATTCCGAAGGGCATGAGCTTCAGCTGGCCCGAGCAGGCCGTCAAGAGACAGGATATCCTCTTTCGTAGCATCTAACAAATTAGCATCGGGATATATCTCCAAAGCCCGAGCTGCAATGTTGGTGGCCTTCGAAGAATATCTTGAAGCTTTGACCATGTTCTTGATCAACCCTCCGCTCGCCTTCGCCTTGCCTTTTCTCTTTGCGGCCTCTTGGTCAGATTCCTCCACGTGAATGACCCCGGTTGACCCGCCCACTTCAGCCCTCGCCTCTGGAACATGCTCGGGGACTGGATCTGGCCTCTCCTCGGGAACCAGAGGGGGGAGCTCCTCATCGCTGGGCACGTCGACGAGACCCCGACGTTTAGTGATCAAAGCTTCAGCAACGGGGGCAGCGACCTCTTCAACTCGAGGACCTTTCGTTGTGGCGGCCCGCTTCGAACTCGCCCTTTTCCTCTTAGCACCTGAGGCAGGAAGAGGAGCAATGTGCCTAACGTAAGTACGAGTGGCAGTGGAAACACAAGAAAACCTACCCAAGAAAATTTCACCTTGTGAATCCCCTTGGCTCGAAGAGGCTTTAGTTTTCTTCTCCTCAATAAGCTTCTTCGCCATTGCTGCCATCTTGGCGACCCCCTCGGTGACGTCGGTCACCAATTTCTCGCTTCTCTTCGCTCTCTTGTTTCCTCTCTCTTCCTCTCCGCCCTCCGCCTCGGCTTCCTCTTCCTCGTCAACCTCTCTCACGGCCTTGCTGGGGAGACCTATGTAAGCAAAGTGGAAAAGTTAGTTGAATAATTTAAAATGAAACTCAGCGGCCCAAAATCAACAACTCACCGTGCCTCTTGCACGCCCATCGGTTCTCAGGCAGAGCAGCTAGCACCATCCACTGCCGTTCGGGGCGTTTTTTCGGCTGCATGACCTCGGTCACCCACCCGAGCAGGTTATTCGGAGGCACAACCACCACTTTTTCAGCTGTAAGTCAAAGAAGAGGTCGGTTAATAGTTGCGATAATCTCAAGCCAAAGGAAGAGTGGAAGTAAGCACTCACGCTGGGCATTCCACGCCTCGGGGAAGCCAGGCTCGGCAGACAACAGACTCGTGGGAATGAGCACGAACTGATCGTTCCATCCTCGATCCCCATGGTCCTCGCTCTTGCTTAAAATTGCATATGAGCCCCGAGGCAAGAGAGCGACCACCCCGGCTTTGTGGAAATAGGGGTAGTAGAGCGAAATCAAGTGTTGAAAAGTAAAAGGCAACCCCGCGGCGTCACTCAAATACTCGAGGACTTGGACGACCCTCCAAACCCCGGGCCCAAGTTGAGCAAGGCAGAGGTTATATGATCTGCAAAACGTGTCAATTATGGGGTGCACATGCAAATCAAAACCTATGGTGAAAGGGTAAGTAAAAACCGAGGAAAATCCTTCAACATGCGTAGACGCGGCCGAGCCAGGCGCCGGGATCCTAATCTCCACTTCGGGGCCCCAGCGGCAGTCTGCCCGAACCGCTGCAATCCTCTCCTCGGTTATGATGCTCGGGGTAACGTGAACATGGATGTTTCTTTTCTTCCCCTTCTGAGCATCCGATTGGGCGTGGACATTCAGGTCTTTTTCATTGTTAAAACTCGAAGGGATGACCAACCGAGGATCAATCTCCACCTCGAGTGGAATTTTCCTCTTTGACTTCTTCGAAGGGCCCGCCTCGGTCTCCCCCTTCGAGCCACTAATCTCACTCACCTCAGCCGCTCCGACCGAGCCACCCACCTCTCTCACATTAGTGGCATCGCCACCCTCGATGTCGTCACCCACATCCAAGTCCACGTACTCGCTGACCTCAGCTGAGCCGCGACCCGCTTTCGTTTTACGTCTCAAGGGAGTGGGAGCAGCCGACGTGGCCTCGCCACCGTCTCCCACTCCAGCCACCTGCAATGGTGGCACAGAAGGAACAGCTTCATCATTCACTGCCATGGCCGCAAAACGTTCCGCTCTCTCGCCGGAATCGCTTGATCCTTGACCAGAAATGGTAGCAGAAACATTGGTAGACATGTTGGAGTCAGAGAACAAAATAGAGAGAAATTTTGAACGAAAAGAATGGGAGTGACAGCGGCGGATGGAAGAATCTCTGTTGTTTTTTTTTTTCTTAAAGCAAAATGTTAAAAGTGAAGATGAAAAGGGCAGAGATGAAGTATTTATAGTGTATGCACACGTGCAAGTAGATGAAGCTAATGATGACTGAAACATTGGAGAAAACAAAAAGACGGCGTGACCGTTCAGAGACCTATCATGAGCCGCCACATAACGCGGAACGGCGACCCTACGGATGCGCAACTTTTTGAAAATACGTGGATAGGGTTTGGCCACGTCGACTTCCCGCTCGAACTCATTCCACTCCTCGGCGACTTCGGCGTCTACCGAGGAGTGGGGGGACTATCTGTATTGGGTAAAAATTATCGTCTTCGGCCAACACTTCGAGTTGGTAGACCGAAGAAAAAACGAGCTGGCGCTCCGAAGGGAAGATAATCAATCTCGTGACTGAATCACCAAGGTCAACGCCCGAAGGCGCGACCGAAGAGAAATTAAGCTTCGAGCTTCGGGCGGATGCCTCCCCATTCGGATAGCAAGGTCAGACAACCGAAGCCTGTTGGAGAGGCTTCGGTTTCCACCTCGGTCCCAACGGCTTTTGCAGCCTACTACTCCGCTCCACTAACTCGTCCATGTTGCTGATCAGATCGTGGGAGGAGTGCATGCTAGTGATGGAGAACGTGGGCAAGGCCCCTAGGCCTATAAATGGAAGCTCATTTTGTATATAGGCATTCAGAAAGACATACCAAAACTCTGTCCAAATTTGTACTGAACATCTATATATTGAAAGCAAGTTGTTTCACGCATTTTTGTCTATTTCACGCATTGTTTATCACTTTGATACAAAGATTTGCTTATATTCGAATCCAAATTCGATTTGTGTACCTAAAAACGATTTAGGCCCATACAAAAATAAAATAAAATTCTCTTCCTGATGTGAGATTTACAAAAATAGGACACTTCAGCGCTACTTTCAAGTTTGTGGCCCAATTAGAAAACAATTTAATTTTTATCGCTCAAGCGCCAGAACACGGATCAAGTCTTGTATGTTTGCCAGGCACATGCTAGAAACTTAGTACAAAAAGCTCATGAATTGTCTTGGGGAGTTGCCTCGAGTTATGGTGTTGGGGCAAAAACTTAAATACTTTTCCTGTCGTAGCTAAAAGTTTAAGGAAAATTTACACTATATAACTACCCTAATAGCTTAATTACATAATATATCAATACTTTTAAATATTTTATCCTATATAACAATACTTTCTACATTTTTACAAAACATACCATTTTCATTTCCCACTCCCTCAAACTCAAAATCCTAATTTCTTCCCCCTCTTTCTCTCTCTTTCTCTTCCCTCCTCCCCCTATCCACCCAACCCGCCGTCCCCCTCTCCCTCGCCGGCAACCACCCCATTGCTGCTGCTATTCTCACGGCGGCTGAGCCACTGCTCCATCACTGGTTCTCCGATCTGCTTCTCCATCCTTTTTTTTTGTATGTGTATTTTATTTGTATAAATATGTATAAGGTTTGTATTATGTGTATGTGTATGTTTTTGGTACATCAATATATTAAATTTTTTTGAATATCTTTGTATATTATTGTATATTTGTGTATTTTTATATTTTCAAGTGTATGTTTGGCAAAATTGTGGTTTTGTATATTGTATATTTTTGTAGATTTTTGGTATTTATATGTATGTGTGTTTCATATGTATATGAATAAGTTTTTTGCATATCCACAAATTTATTTTTATGTCTTTGTATGTTTGGGGGTGTATTGAAGTGTATATTTTGTATATTCTATTTTGTAAAAGTATATATCTTGTATGAATGTGTAATTTGTATGTTTTTTATACCTTTTTATATACTTTTTTCAGATTTTTTTTTTTTTAAAAAAAAAATTCCGGCTACCACCACCACCGGCGGCAACACTGTGACTGGGAGCAGTGGGTGTGGGAGGGTTTAAAACCTTCATTTGTATGGTTTTAATGGAAGTATTAGTATGTTTTGTAAAAAAGTATTTATATGTTTTGTAAAATGGTATAGTATTAGTATTTTTTGTAAATTTCGTATTAGGGTGGTATATTTGTGTAATTCTCCCAAAGTTTAATGTACCACCCCTCTAAGGCCTTTGGGTACAATAACTTGCTTCCAGATGGGTCGACTTTCATGTATAGTTTAGAAGGGCTATTTGCTAAAAGTAGGATTATTTTACGCAACTGTTTATATTTTGACCCATTCAAGGAAGTATGATATTAACTTTGGACAAATAAGAAAATGACGTTTGTTCAAGTTCTAAAAGTGCATCATATCTTTGTCCCATTATTTATAATTTTTAATAAATCGTTAAAACCTGTCTTGTTCAATCGTACACAAGTTTTGACAGACCGTTACAATTTGGTACTATCTTCATTTTACATGTTTAGGTGAGTTGTTCACAAATTTTGACATATCGGAGAGACATGCTTGTGTTGATCAATTGTTAATTAGTTTTAACAAACCGTAAAGACTTACTACTATATTTCATTATACATATTGATCCACGCTCAACCTCTCTGGGCTTGGCTTACTTGCATCTTCCATGAGATAGATTCAAGCAACTCGCATGAGATAGATGCAAGCAACTTCTCTAGGCTCGGCTTGCATCCCAAACAGTGCTTCACCCTTTACCCATTCATCCGGAAGGTTTTGGAATCATCCTTCAATTGCAACTCGACCCAACCATATGGTGATGAGTACACCACTTTGTAAGGCCCACTCCATTTGGATTTTAGCTTCCCGAGGAACAAGTGCAATCTTGAGTTGAACAATAATATCCAACCCCCGATTTGAAGTTTCGGTTCCATATTTTCGAGTCATGGATCATCTTCATACTTTCCTTATATATTTTGGCATTTTCATATGCATGAAATCTAATCTCATCAAGTTCATGCAACTTCACCTCCAATGATTTGGAAGCTTCTTCACAATTCATGTTAAGCTTCTTTAATGCCCACAAGGCTTTGTGCTCCAACTCAACAGGGAGGTGACAAACTTTGCCAAACACAAACCGGATGGGCGACATCCAAATTGGAGTTTTATAAGCCGTACGATATGCCCATAAGGCATCATCCAACTTTTTAGCCCAATCCTTTTGGTTCACATTCACGGTCTTGGCTAAGATTTACTTAATCTGACACTTCAGCTTGGCCACTTATTTGGGGATGATAAGGTGTAGCAACTTTGTGTCTCACCCTATATTTGTGTGGGCAAAAATACGCACCTACTATTACAGGGATACAAGTCCAGCTGGCGAGACTAAACTTATCTTATAAGTCACCGGGTACAAAGGATACACACGCGTCTTGTGAGTTATGACCGTTCAGGCGGTACAGGTGTAGGACGAAGGGCATACATCCTGCCCCCTTCGAGTTAGAATCTCCTAGTTAGGGTTTCGTACCACCGCCTTGAGTTATAGGCCCATATCCTTATCAGTCTTTATATTTTACCTTAATTAGGACAGTGTAACTACTATAAATACCCCTCCTTACATTGTATTATACAACAAACCGATTCACCACAGAATCTGGCTATTCTCAAGGAAATACTACTTTACTTTTCTTGCTCATTATTTCTCTCTTTTATTTATTTACTTTTCCATCGTATTTACTGTATTGCTTGTGATCTAATTCGAAATTAATTGTTTAACCTAGGCGACCGATTTTAGGCATAAACAGTTTGGCGCCCACCGTGGGGCCGAAGCAATTGTAGGTATACTACGAAAGAAAAAGCGCAATCATGTCTAGCAGCGAAAGTCGCGCCGTACGAAATACCGATAACGAGATCCGTCAGATAATTCATAACTCGGTCAATACGACTGAAACTGTGAACAACTATCTAGGCTCAAAACCTTATTATCTGTCATCATAGTTAAAGTCTTACCAGTATACCACGTCTTATCATGCCCCTCATGGAATGAAGTCGGCGATCCAAAAGTTTATCAATACCATATTTCGGGGGCCCGGGGTTGAAAGCACCAGGACCAGAGCCATCATGGTCTGCGAGGCTCACCAGGAGATAGCCAATAAGTCGCGTCAACACAATCGATTTTGATGACAAGGACTCGCGGCGAGTTAACCACCCTCACTATGATGCTTTGGTAATCACCTTGTAAGTACACGATGCTCGAGTCAAGCGTGTGTTGGTAGATCGTGGCAACGCGGTCAACATTATTCATTGGCAGGTTGTTTGCTAAATGGAGGTGCAAGATCAGGTAATTTCCAGTCCATACACCATAACCAACTTTAACAGCTCTAGTGAGAAGTCTTTAGGAGAGATACTCCGTACCCGAGTGGTGTCCTTCAAAGTAATGGCATGCGACCTCTCGTATAACATTATTCTCGGGAGGCCTTGGATCCACGAAGTACATGAACTGCCATCTACGCTTCATTAAATCCTTAGTGAGAGAAATTCAAGGGGAATAGAAACTGTCCCGGAGCTGTTATGTAACTGCTGTGATAGATGCCGCCAAAAAGGAGATAAAAAATCAGAAGAAGAAGCTAGATAAATTGCTTGGTCCCGATCTGGTCACCAGTGTACCTTTCAGGTTCGCAGTCCATGAAGTGGCCGGGTCTCAGGAGCCAGCTATTGCACCTTCTGACCTGGAGGAGGAATACAAGCCTGCCAAAGCTACGGTTAATGACCTTAACCCATTGATCTTCGGTGAGAAGGTTCCAGATAAGAAATTTTATGTGGGGACCAAGCTTTCAGCCGAAGCCAAGTAGGAATATGCTAACTTCCTGCGTGCTTGTTCAGGCACCTTCGTCTAGGCACATATCGACATGCCAGGAATATCAACTAGCGTCATTACACATAATCTGAACATCAACTCCAATTTCAAGCCAGTCAAGCAAAATAAAAGACAGATCAGTCGTGGAAAAGGGCTGGCGGTCCATGAGGGGTCGAAAAGCTACTAAACAATGGTTCCATTTGCGAGGTTCAATATCCCGATTGGCTATCCAATGTTCTTGAAGACATGGCAGGAACAGCCATTCCGAATATCTGGAACGTCACATGGCTAAAGCATTACTACTCTTGAAATGCTACGCTAAGCCCATATACTCGAGACATGTATTTCTCCTTTCCTGTTTTATTCTATTGTCATTATTTACAACGAGCACACAACCCCGTTCTTTATGTTTGCAATAAAACAACTATTTTTGGTCAGTTTTACTTATAACCATCTACGATCTAACTATTCATAGCCCCAGCTAGACCTAAGTTGAAGTAATACACTCACTTTTGCTATGAAAAAGCAGGGTAAACTACTTGCTTAGAGCTAGATCACGTCTAGCTCAACCACCTGAACTCGTTAATTCAAAAACTGCACCTACATGCCGATGGGGATGCCTATTTGCGTAGTGCTAGAAAAGTCTTAAAATACTCGAGTAACTAAGTAGAGACGTTCAAAGTTGGATGCAAAAGTGGTCATTACCACACGAGCTAAAGTCATCCCATTGTAGGCGTAAACAACCATCTCTTACAGATGCAACCTAAGCTGCCAACCATTGGTGCACGACAAATGTAATTGCCCGAGCAGGCTCATTGATAAATGTTCTAAGCATCAGAACATTCAGGACAACCGGAAGCCATCTAATCTTTAGCTGCATTAGCCCAGAAAGGCACACAAAACATACTGCTTGACTACACATTACACCACATGTAATTACACAAGTACGTATAAAACTATTGATGAACGACCGTTTTATTAATAAAAAACAGCCCATAGGCTCATAATATACAATTAGTTCTTTCTGAATACAACATTTGTTCATAACAATTATAGAAAAGAAAAAGAAAAAGGAAGACTAAATTCGCAAGTTTCTTCGAATTTGTACGGCCGGAGACTCTTCTTCTGGATTGTAACTCTTGCATCAAAGCCTCTCTCGACAACAAAAAAGGGTAAAATTCTCAAGTTGATACCCAAATAACAACATCTTTGTGACGCTGCACCTCAGGAAACATTTGTTCTCTTTTCTTTTAGCCGATCTCTTCGCCTAACCTTATAAAATCTTCTTTATTTACGGTCGATCAAAGAAATGTTGAAAGACTTTAGACATTGGAGACGGTACTTTATTTTTTCTATATCTATATCTTTAGAATAATGGTTGAATTTTACATGGATTTCCGTAGCAATTTATCATTGTTTAATAAAATTTTAATTTTATAACTACATACATATTGTTCAATACATTTTACAATTTTTTTTATTTTGTATACTTAATTATATGGGTATACGCGTGAAGCGCATGCCCAGAACTAGTATTATTAAAAAGGTATTAATACGACATTTATCAGACAAGAAAAGAATGAGATCAATTCATACTATAAAACTATCATCACCAATATCAAAAATCTGCTTCAGCAACTAAGAATTGATGATAAGGTGCTATTAATCTCATTATTCACTAGCAAAATAGCAAGTGACAATCATCATTGTTTTATAAAATATAAAAAAGTCTATCTCTTTCATAGTTAACCCATAATAGTGAGTCGGATCAGTGTTGGGTTGGACTTATAATGGGTATGGGTCCTAAATGGTTTAGGATTTGAATTTAGTAGTTAGTAATAGAAAAAACATATAAAAATGCCAAGTCATAAATATTACTGTGACCAAAGAATATCAAAACTAGTAGAGATGATCATGCACCAATTGCATAAAGTTAGATGACTTTTGCACGATATATGAAAGATAGATGACTTTCATGATCAGTTACCCAAAGTTGAATGACCATTTGAGTCATCAACTCGAAAGAAACACGATGCATTGTTGAAGTATTAAACTTCTTTTGTAATTATAGCTGTGAGGAAAGATTATGACTGATATTATTAGTACAATTTAGAAGTTAGAGAGCAGACGAGGCAAAATTAAAGGCATGAAAGAAAATAAAATTAATTTGCTCGCACTTACATAACATATTCAATTAAGCTAAGTTAAATTATTTGTAGGCTAAAAGTGATCATACACATATTCTCTCTCTCACACTGAGAGTATCACTATGAGTGAAATTAGGATTGATAATTTATATGGTCGCTCAACTTATAGTAATGGGCCATTATAGTCATCTATATCTTTCTTTTATCTCCAAAAAATCATATAACTTATTAGCTAATTTAATTAAACTATATGGTAATCTTAGCCGGATTTTGAATTTTCATGTGAGAACTATTGACGTGACAATTATTGATTTTTGAAAAAACAATATAACAACTAGTATCAGGATGACAAGACCTGAATTTCCATCTAGGCTGTGTGGGGCACCTGAATACTTTTCCTAGACCCGTCGGTCAAAACCTTATAAACTTAACTCAAGACAAATGATGTGAAATCAACTCAAATACTATAAACTTGACTTGAAACTATATGAAACAGACTTAATTTATATATATATATATATATATATATATATATAGAGAGAGAGAGAGAGAGAGAGAGAGAGAAACACACACATACACACAAATACAAGCTGTCTGAAACGAACACAACTAACTGCCCATATACATAGGTTAAGAGTTTTTCAAATCAGACATCCATGAGGTCAAAAGAATATGCACATCTGTCAAAGGGAGCAAAAATAAAGTCTAACAAAAGATAGCTTCAGCTGGTGGCCTCAACGAACAAGATGGCTCACCTGAGACAGCTGAAATCGTTTCGCTCTTCACTCTTGTTGCTGGTTGTGTCCTGGAGCAGAATCTTCCGAAATGAAAAGACATCACAAAAAACAGATAGAGAGTGAGTCATAAGGACTCAGTAACTGAGGAATAACTAACGACCTCGAAGAATAGATATGCTAGCCAGAGAAATAGAAACCATAACAATTAATCAAATAAGTCAACCGCAGATAATTAATGCAACAAATCCATACTGCTCACAAAACACATATTAAGATATGAAATGAATGTATCATGATGCGATGGGGTCAGATGTGCGAAAAACCTATCTCCAGCGCATGACCCTCATCGCCTACCAGGAGATATATGTAATAATGACCCTTCGCCGACGTAGGACTCTCATCGACCATTGGGAAGTACATATCCAACTCATAACTGGAGTACAATACTCCTATGTCAGTGCAATACCAAACAAGTTAACCTAACATGATATACAATAGATAACCGAAGCAAAGGTGTAGAAAGTACGTCTATCGGTAGCTACTCACGTAACAAACACGTGGTAGAATATCCGTAAGGCCAAAGACCGTCAAGAAATTGGATATAATCATTTATCTCAAGCCCTAGGTCAACACAACTACTGAACAATCTCCTTTCCTTTTCGGAGCCTCTCGAAACTATCCCTATATGAGCCAAAGAAGTTTAATCGCACATACAAGTGCTTATAGAATGAGGGTTTAACTATTAGACGAATAATAGAGAAAAATTACCAAAATATCCCTTGTCGGACTTGGCCGAAAACCCATAAATTATACTTTTACGGACTCTCATAGTCATACGAATCCAATCATACCATTAATTTCCATAATTAAGTTTATTTTCCTTAAATTCTCTAATTTCATAAACTTTAGGATTCTTATTAAATTACCCCCAAGTTAATTTCAAGAAACTCTAGCTCAAGAATCATGAATTAACATAATTGAATAATTTTGGATTGATACTTGATCAAAACCCATGATTTGGTACTTGAAAATTGTCTTAGAACGGACTGAAACTTTTGGTATATAATGTGAAATGAAAATGGCTGACCAACCCTTTTATTCCCCTTTGAAACATGCTATAGCGCTAGAAAATGCACTAGCAGCAGATGGTGCCACATTTTGGGTCCAAAAAGTACCATATGAAGCTCGGAATGACACCAAATTTTGCACGCAAGTTATACAATAATTATGAACCTACTTGTGAAGACGAATCTCGAATCGAATTTCTGAGACTCTAGATGCGAACTAAATGGAAAGAGGCCAAATTTCGAACTTTCAGAACAATAGCAAAAACTATCGAACGACATCATATTTCACTTTCGAAAGATCACACAAGTCACAAATGATCGTACAGACCTAACGACACTTTTGGACTTCGAATCAATGCTCAAGTACTTAAATCGAGCTCGAAAACCTCTTTTAAGTTTTATCGGCAACCAAAACTGAAACCTTCCAAGACCTACCAAACGAGGTCCGATTCAGTCCAAAATTAGCACTCTGGTCTAATGGACCTTTCGGAGTTTTTAAGGCTATCGGCAAGCCAATCAAAGTCTTAATTCTCAAAACGACTAGCCAAGGTCATTTTACAGGATTTTACTTTATTCTGAACTCAACCCAACCCCGACCCACTTATATGGGTCAACTATAAGTGCACATTTATATTCTTAATAATTATCTTAATTAATTTTTAAAATTTTGGATTAATTCGTTTAACAAATATTTTAACTGTAGTTAATATAATATATTTTGAGAAGCACTCTCTAATTTTGAGAAATAGTAAATAATCCATATCTCCACAAATTATGGTATTTAATAATATTATTTATTTTATTTTATTATTTTTTCATCTAAATATTAAAATAAAATGTTTAAATAATACTGCCTTTTGTAGATTGAAAAAGTAATGACATGTAAAAAGCTATTGTGCTACCAGTCTGCTACGATCGGCGTCCTACCTTTTCTTTTTGTTGTAATTAACTTGCACTTTTAAGCGTGTCTTAATTAATAGAGTTGACCCATATAAGTTGGCTCGATAGTGGGGTGGGTTGATTCCTTAATAAAATTATGTCCTAATTTTAGTTTCTTATTAATTCTTTTTGTCATAAATTTGTAATTGCCACATCAATAATTTTTAATTGAAAAATTCAAAGTCCGGTCAAGATGCTGATATAAGATAATGAGATAAAGTTAAATGAAATTTGGACAAAACCAGTGAAAAGTAAGATGATCTATTAAAAAAAATGGAGTTATGACTTTTATTAATGACAGAAACTATAATAACCATCCATGAATTTTTTTTTCAGAGAATATCATTTTAACTTAGTTTGTAATTATTTGATTTGATGTAAATACTTCAGACTTAAGGTTTTCTGTTGTGCTTATGTTTATAGGAAGATTATTTCTATAATGTTGATTTTTCAATGTTGATTTTTCAATATAAATTCTGGTCAAAGCTTCAGTGAGGGTTTGTTTATCATGTTTCTTCTTTTTTTTTTTCACTTTTCTCATAAAAATTCGGTGAGTTCTACTAGTTTTTTGTTAAAACTTTTTCTAATGTTTAGATCTAGTGTTTTTCTTTATGCACCGTTTATAGAAGTGTTTCAATAATGTATAAAATTATATATATATATATATATATATATATATATATATATATATATATATATATGTGTGTGTGTGTGTGTGTGTGTGTGTGTGTGTGTGTGTGTGTGTGTGTGTGTGTGTGTGTGTGTGTGTGTGTGCGCAATGAATAAACATAGTTTATACACTTCTGTAAATGTGTATAAAGTCGTATTAATCTATATATGCGTGTATGAACAATGAATAAAGTTGTATAAATTTCAAATTTGTGCACTATTATGGATATTTGTATAAAGTATACATCTTTTGGGTATGTTTTATATTTTTCTTCTTGCATACACATTTTCTATGTATATACATGTATAATTTATTATTTTTGATAGATTTGTGTGTATTAAATTTTCAAAAAATAATAATTTAAACAAAACCAGCAATAATAAATCTCGGGTGACATAAAATAAGAAATCCCGACGAGATCCGATAATTTTTCAAATTTCGGCCACCACCGGTGATAGGGTGGCCAACGGCATGTGGGGGGGGGGGGGAGGGGCACCTATGATTTTATTATTTTGAGGGAGAGTTCAAATGGGGTGCTATGCAATGTAATTTTTAAAATAAGGGGGGTGCTAAACCATGTAAGAAAATAATATGGCCCTTCATTTATAAATGAGTTAATTACACTTATATACAATTTTAATGCCTTATTTAAAAAATAAAAATAGCAATATTATTCATATTACAAAATATAGCATTATTTTTAATATACAAATTGCTACAAACAACTAGAAAAGAAAAACCCTAGCTTCCACCCACATCCCCCTGCCGCCGCTGCCACCCAAGTCTGCTGAAACAGTTAGAAATAGTCAATACAGAAACAGTATCAAACAGTGCAGAAATGGTGTTGAAACAGTGCAAAAACTGTCTGAAAAAGTGGAGAAATGGTCTGAAACAATGCAGAAACAGTGCTGATACAGGAGAAACAGTGCAGAAAATAGTGTAGAAACAGTGCAAAAAATTGCATGAACCGTGTAGAAACAATTAGATACAATGCATAAACAATGCAAAAACTTAGAAACAATGCAGAAACAGTCTTGAGACAGCTAGATGCTGTCCAGAAACAGTTAGATACAGCTAGATACGGTAATATATAAAAAAGAAAAAATATGAAAAAATATCAAATCTAGCTAGAATAATATTAGGTTAGGCTAGGAAACATAAAAAATGACCGAAAAAATACAAGATGTAGCCAAAAAGTACTAAATTTTACTCAAAAATCACTATATTTGAACGAAAAAATATCAAATATAGGAAATCGGAGTATGGGAGGTGATGAAGTGGAGTGAGAGGATATGAAAAATGTAAAAACTGTTGAACCCTCCCAAAAACAATGCACAACAAGTATGCATCGGGATTTGATTTCAACAAAATGGGACTCCAAAGGGTTTTCTTTGGAGTCGCCACCTAATTTAAGGATTATTAGGAACCTAAGTTAACTAAAGAGTGCAATTTATCCTTTATTAAAAGAAATTATATTCAGAGATTCTAGGGAAGTGGTTCTATTAAATTCGAAAGAAGGTCCCTTGCGGGAGCACTTTCGAAAATCCGCTAAATGCGGTTAATCCGGCGGCTTTCACGAATTTGTTAAGGATAATAAGTATATAAAGCTGATTTTATATAAGGATGATAGAAATAATATAAATAAGATAAGATTTTAATTATGCCGATACTTACATAGATAAATGACCAAATATAATGTTAATTAAATGGATAATTAAATAATGAATCAATTGAATAAGTAAAGATTAAATGAAGTTAAATAAATAAATAAAACCAACTAGATAAATAATTGGATAATAATAAAGGACTAATTAATTGATTGAATAAATAGATAAATAGATAAGCAAATAAGTAACTTAATTAAATAAATGAATACTTATCAATTTTAATTAAATAAAGGAGTAAATGAATAATTGATTAAATAAATAAATAAATAAATAAATAAATATTTAATTGATTAATTGAAATTAAATAAATTAGATTAAATAAATAAATAAATAATGGATTAAAATTTCATTAATTAACTAAATAAATAAATTAGATTAAATAAATAAATAATTGAATATTAATATAATCAATCAATAAATAATTCAAATGCAAATTATGACGAAGGTACGATTTTAGTCGAATTTTATTTGCACTCATTAATTGACAAATGATTCTAAACATCCATAAATTAATTGGCGATTCGCAAAGAAATGATACAAAGCATTCATATAATTTTCATTCATATAAAAAAAATTTAAGTAATTTACAATAATTATTCAAAATTCAAATATCATTTCTATCATACAGAGCTCCTAATCTGGTTTATGTGAAAGTCCTATACAACATGCATTTCTCTAAGGGAGCGGGGAAGGATGGAGTTTAGAAGATAGAACCCGGAAGCGCAAACTCATCATTGAGCCTTGGACTTTGTGATTTTCATTTTTCGTTTCTTACATTTTCGGGGATATCAAGTCCCGAAAATGTGGAGCGGATCAAACGACTCCCCAATGCATATCATCCCAGTTTGTGAGTGTTTATTCAACTCGTTCCCAAGGAAGTGTTTTCATGTCAAAGATACAAATGGAGAAAAAGATCAGTAATCATCCAGAGTAAAATATAAATCACAAAGAATTGATACACAACAGAAAAGAACATAAGATTAACACATAGTTTATAAACTATATCTCAAGACTCAAAACTAACCTCACTTCGACCTCCCACACCACCAGAACACCCTGAAGCTCTGAAACACCAGACACTCACACACAAATCCCTGCACCTCTTTCAAAACCTACAGCAACCACATACCTCTCTTCATTCCTACCCTGAACATACAGACTCCATCACTGCCCCTACAACTAGCCTCCAGACCCCTTAAGATATGGCAAAACTATTACCACAAGAACTTCTAAAAGCTGAGCCAAACTCAAGATAATATTCAACCAAAACACTGAGCTAACAGCCTCTAAAGATAGCCTACACTCACCAAACTGAAAGCATTTTATTATTGCTTCTCTTTTTAAAGAAACTGAACAACTCCACTTCATCCTGAACTAAACTCATACTTCCAGAACCCCAACATACCACAACAACAAGAAGCCTAAAACTAACCCCTTTTAACCAAATCAGAAACCAGACCCTGACACTTCTCCTTTGAACCAAACAGAAACCACCCTGAACCCCTGCATCATCTATGCTCCCTCTTGAAGCTCCTACTCCCTCCTGAACTACTCCTACTTATTTTAAGACTTCAGAATATGCAGCCTGAACTCTTCTGCTTATAGCATCCAGAAACAAATCCAGGAACTATCTACAACTCCAAAAAACTTCTAGACTTCTATGCCTTTCCTGAGCTCCTCTATAGCCTCCAAGACTACTCAAAAACTCATTGTTTCCCTAACAAACTGCATAACCAAACACTTGAACTCCTAAGAAATAGAGACAACCTCATAAACATTCTTAACACCAGTAGGCCAAAACAGCCCTCAAACACTCTTTTTGGCTCCCTAATTCTCATGAAAACTGCCCAGAAACAATCATGAAAATGCATCACAGCTTCTGCTACCAACCAGGACAACTAAAAAAAAAACAAAACAAGCTACTGCATTTCTTTTCACTACTTTAAACAGACCAGCATTTTGGGAAAGAAACTAGAAGCATATATTGAACCTAAGCTTCCAATTAACTTTCAAAACTCATTTTAACAAAAGTTCATGAAAAACCATTTACAATCAAAGAAAAAAAAACTTAATCACAGGCAGTCCACAAAGTAAAGTTATTATTCAACTTATAAACTTCAAGAAACTTCTACAAGCTTAACTCCAAATTGTTGCAACATACAGCTCATTTCACTCATAAAAGGCCATAGCTTTTAACACACACGCTTAATCTTTTGGACCGAAGAAAGTTAAATGACCGACCAACTAAAGCGAGACCAGAACATATCGAGGCTTGAAACTATTACAGTAAACACATCATACAGAACAGATGAACAGAATCTTAACGACCAGCATAAGTTAACAATCTTTACTTCATGCTTCAGCTTGGAACAACATGAAAATCAGTTATATTCAAAAGTAAAGGATTACAAGAGGTCGAGGGATTTACCTGCTGCAGTGTAATGAACTGGGGCGTGGATCCGAATAAAATGCGACTCGACTAAGTGATGAGCAAGGTCGACGACTTGAAAGGCGAAGCGACAACACAGGAACAAGGATGCCAATTCCAGAAATCGAAAACTAAAAGCCAAACTATAACCACTATTTTTTTAAAAGTCGATCCAGGAACTAAAATTTTTTTTCTATTTTTTGCCAGTTTTTTTTTTCTATCTCTCCAATGATGAATCCCCCAAAAATGAATCAAAAGAAACAATATATACCTGAATTTAGGGTTTGGACTCCCGCTTGAAAATCCCAAATCGACCCTACTCGCTTTTGCTTTTTCCTTTTTAAACCAGGGTCAAAATAGTATAATCCTTTGGATCGTACTAGTTTCACCTTGATTTTCAAAGGGAATCTGAACGTTGGAAGATTCATGGCTCGGATTGAAACCAATTCAAAAATGGACGATTGAGATCGATTGTTGTACTGGAAAGAGAGGATGAAAGGGTGGGGGACCAGATCGTACGAGATTTTGGACTGATTTGGCTAAGTTTTGGGGGGAAATCAAATGGGATTAGGGAGGAATTAGGGGAAATCAAATTGGTTTTAGGGTTCTAAGCGGGTCAAAGGGGAAATGGAAATTTGTGTGTCATCTGAAATAAATTGGGGGAGGTGTATCTTATATACCGTTTGCACAGATAGCCTCATTTTAGGAACCAGGAACGAAATTAGCCCTATTTAAGGATTAATTGGTAATTGGAGGGGTTGCAAGGGCAGGATATAAATTAGGCTATGCGTTATAATTCTAGCCCTTTCCTCTATGAATTTAAATTGGTTTCTTTTGAATTTTCAACATTAATTTTAATTTAGACTAATTAGACTTTAATTAACTCATCCGGGACAAAATTGGGTGTCAACAAAAACTTACCGAAAAAGTGACTTGGTGACCGGAGTTAGGTGTGAGCCGAAACTTTGAAGCTATATCTACGCTGATTCCACGAGAATTTGAGAAAAATAGTAGCAAAAACAGAAAGAGGGTGTAGAGAGGAATTTGAAAATGTATTTTTTTTATTTTCCAGTGGTGGTTCAGGGACGGTCCGTCGGTAGAGCGACAGTAGGTGGGTTGTGGTCGGCAGAGGTAGGAGGGAGGAGGAGGAAGAAGGGAGTAAAAATGAGAGAGATGAGAGGAGGAGGCTAGGGTTTTTTTTATGTATAGAGTTTATATACTTTTGCGATTTTTTGTAATTAAGTCTTCATTTCCTTTAAATTGTGAAATTATACCAACATATCTCTATTTTTTTAATTAAGTCCCCTAATTTGTACTTATGTGTAAATTTTCCTTTATAAATTGGGCTGATTACACAAACAGCCACCAGACAAAAAATATTTACTCCCTGATGGCCACAACTATTTGCAGTCAATATTAATAATTAACTAGAATATGTATTATTACTATAAATAATAATATTCATTAATAAATACCTGAAATATTAATTATGAACCAATAATCATAATATTCAGTCACGCAAAATAAGGAATATGGGGTAATCACGTTCTAAAGCAACTAAGACTCCTAAATCACTAACTACACCAACACACTATCGTATATATACGGAACAAGAAAAATATAAAAGAATCTCTGATCACAAAACTGCAGATATTAACAGCAAAACATACAGATATGGATAGCATACATCGTCTAATACAATTCAATGGGATATGGAACCACGACTACAACTACGAAGATTGCAATATGGATGGTAAAGTTGTTCCTCTAGACTGCACATACAAAACATTAGTTTGTTCAATCAAAAAAATGCTTGAAAGATTTGGGATAATCGGCTCAATAGATATCAAGTACAAGTTGAAAGATGGGTTAAAGCCAATGGTTGTGTACAATGATATGAGCATGAAATTCTACATTGATCTTAGAAAAATAACAACAGATATTACACAATATCCTTTGTGTGTAACATTGCAGGATCAACCTGGTGCAATTGTCTGTGCAAATACTGCAACTGAAAATACTCAGGTAACAAACAGATTCAATGAAGTGCATGTATCAGCCCTAAATTTGGAACAATATGATGAAGTGTTGATAGATACTGAAGGCAATAACTATGATGTCATCTCTTTGGAAACCGTATGTATCATAAGCGACGAAACAAACAACAATATTACTGCTGGGCAATTATATAAGGACAAAAAAATACTTGTAAGTGTGATGAAGAACCTGGCACTACAACAGAATTTCAAGTTCAGAGTTGAAAGATCATCTACTACAAGGTAACATCATTAACTGATACAGATAACAACTAGAAAAAATTGACAGTCAAAGATAAAGAAGTCTCTAAAACTACCATATATATTGGAGATGAGTAATGGTCATAATTATAGTTTAATATCATTATCAGGTTACTGAAACTACATAATGTAGGTACGCTTTGTTGTGCGCTGGAAAATAGTGTGAATGGACCATGCGATCATCAAGTATAGGTGGATCAGGCGTCTTTAAAATACGCGAATTTACAATCAACCATACATGCCCTGAAGAAGAAAGACTGCTTTCAGAGAGACATGCAAGCTACAGTACAATAGGTTAAATTATTAAGGAAAAGTTCAAAGATCCAAAAAGAGCCTATACACCTAATAATATAATACAAGACATTAGGAATGATTACGGACTTGAACTTAATTACATGAAAGCCTGAAGATCAAAGGAATGTGCGCTTGAACTGTTAAGAGGAAATCCATCCAAATCATATAATTTGTTGCCAAGTTATCTGTATATGCTTAGAACAACAAATCCAGGTACAATCACAAAGCTGCACAAGACCTCGGACAATCGATTCAAATACGTTTACATATCACTGAATGCATTAATAAAAAGCTGGAAATACTGCAGGCCAGTTGTAGTTGTAGATGCCTGCTTTATATCAGATGTTCATGGAGGCACTTTAATTGCAGCTTCAACTCCGGATGGAGAAGGTAACATTATCACTGTTTTTTAATAGCAGATGTAGATAAATATGAAAAAAACTTTAGATGCCATTATTGCTTTTAATGACTATAAATAAACAAGTAATTAACAAACATATGGATACTGCAGGGAGCATTGTTCCCCTGGCTTATTCAGTCGTTGACTCAGAAAACGACAAATCCTGGGAGTGGTTTTTTGATTCCTTCATACACACATATGGAGTCCGAATAGGTATGTGCATAGTATCTGACAGATGTGCAAGCATTTCACGCGCATGTTCATTAATCTATCCAGAGGTACCTAACTGCATATGTGTATATCATCTTTGGAACAATGTAAAAGGAAAGTTTAAGATCAGCCACAAAGAAATAGGAGAAATATTTTTTAAATTAGCAAAGGCCTACACCATAAAGGAGTTTGAGTACTACATGAAAGAACTAGAGAAAATTGATAAAAGAGTGAAGAAATATCTCTCAGATATTGGATACCAAAGGTGGTCCCTTGCATATGCAGAAGCAAATAGAGCAGAAATGATGACAAGCAACATAGCAGAGTCTATGAGTTAAACACGCCCATTCTCTGCCTATTGTGGAACTGCTGGATGCAATGAGAGATATGGTAAGGAAATAGAATTGGAAAAACAAAAAAAAGAAGCAATAGGCACTTTTAAAGTGCTGACTAACAAGAATCAGAGTCTGTTCAAGTCTAGTATGGAAGCTTCAAGGAGGATGACGGTATGAAATGAATACAGATCATTAACAATCATATTCTGTCGTAAAAATACTTTATTGCCTGATTTTCTGTTTTTATGGTAATGCCTAGGTCATACCATCAAATGAATACATGTATGAGGTACATGATGGTGGAAAAAGGCAAGTAATATGCCTTCATTATAATACCTGTACGTGTAGGAGATTCCAATTGGATGAAATCCCTTGCCCGCACGCACATGTTGTTCTGAGATACAACAACATATACCTACTGCTCAGAAGTATGCTCAAAGAAAAACCTAGTGAACACTTATGAGGAACCAGTTTATCCAATGCAAGATCAAAGCGCTTGGACAATTCCAGATGAAATAATAAAGGAAGAAGTGCTGCCACCAAAGGGGCGAACAAAAGCTGGACGACCAAAGAAAAAAAGGATAAAAGCACCATGGGAGATTAAGTGAAAACTTGCCTTTAGTCGCTGTGGGAAACAAGGACATAACAGAAAGACATGTCGGAATCCTCCATTGGTTTCTTAGATCTTGAGTGTAACAGTGCAGGATCATAACTGTTCTACTGCATTACAAGTAATTATGAAGTTAAATGTCAGGATGCTATTAAACAATTTGATCATAAAGACTTATTAATCTAATTTAGTCTTACTGTTACTTTTATAAATTGCATGTGAAGTATTTTGATTCAAAGACTATTTAATTATTCTATAAATATGCATCATTTACATGATTGTTATGCTCATATTTATATTCAGGAATATGACATAAATTGTCTGCAGTGAAACATAGAGATAACTAGAAGCTCAAACTCTATTAAAACATTGCATAACACCCACAATGAATAATAAGAGAATATCAACTAAAAGATTGTTTATAATATATTACACTCAACTAAGAAATTACATCAAAATATCTGCATATTGATCAGGCATGTAACCATACCTAAGCCAGAAGGAAACATAATATTAGATAAATATAATGGGAAATCAGTGCTTAAATTTATACCAAGTTTTTTATTTTGTCCCAGATCAAAAGGTACTTAGAAGTAATAATAAAGAACTGTTCAAAATGAATATGTGAAAGCTTAAGAAAACAAACAGAAAAATTAAAACACAGTACATAAGAATATGTTCTATATATAACAAATAATTCAAAGATTGAATCAATTTGAACAACAAATAATTATATATTTCCGCCAAAACCAAGTTGTTCACAACCAAAAATATAAAAAATAATTTACCCACATTAATAAACTGAAGATAACAATATCAAAAATAATTGTGTTAATTGCAGAAAAGTACTAAAAAATATGACAATACACACTATTAATACAATAATAATTACACTCAAATAAATAATAAGAGTAATTCACACACAAAAGTGTATAAAAGTATTATGTACATGTAAAAAATTAAAAAAAAAAGTAAATATATCTCAATATTGAACAAAAATATGTAAACAAACCAATCACACACAAATAACATACTATTAAATAAAATAATTGGAAAGAAAGATATTACTTAAAACAGTCACAACTTTACTTGAAAACCATAGTAACAAAACATAAACTAGCAATGTCAAAAGCCAGCATACCCAATATTAACATAATATTACAGGTTATACCACCACTAAATCAAATTTAAAAAACTTCAAAAAAACCTACATTAAGATGTACTTCATAAAGAAACAAAAAAACTAAATCAACACAACTAGTCTTCAGGATCACTTTGCTGATTTGCCTCCTGCTTCTTGACTCCATAATCCCACAACAGCGCACCAAATCTCTTCCTATATCGTCTAATATTGCACCCAGGAGGAGGCATATTGCGTCCATGCATAAACAGCTCAGCAAAGGTAAGCGCAAAAACTCCATAGTCCCTGATCAACATAAAGAACATAAAAATAAACAAACACAAATATGATGCTGATATCAATTGTCATAAATGAAACAAGCACTTACGATTTGCGCACACCAGTCATGTCATATATATGCAATACCTCCCACTTTTCACTCCATGGTTTTTCCCCAAAAACATATTCTGTAGGATTTAAATCATCCCTGATATCATAAAATCCCATCGCAGACAAGAACAAAGGGATCAGAATGGCATACAGCTCCACAGCTCGAATCACTTCATCATCATAGTAGAAATTGTGTAACTTCTGATCATACACATACAAGACTCTTTTCTTAAATGATAGCCTACCCAGAATCCAATGCCAATCATCAAACACCTTTATGGGCAAAAAAACATCATCAACCATCTGCCACGGTGTATTGCACCGAATCGATAAGCCCTTCATGTGATCAAATATGATATGCTTATCACCAGCAAGAGATAAAGAATTATTGTTCTTCAAGAAACACTTGTAAATATCTCTTATGGTTGAGTCAAACAAACAATCAGTTGTAGTGAAACGACCTTGAACACATGAATCATACTTTGCTTTTTCCTCAAGTAGTAGAGAATGACATCAATATGCTAGCAAACAAAAATTGAACTTAATATAGAACAAAACAAAATATAAAAATAATAATATTGGACTATAATATAAAATTGCAGACATACCGTTTCCAATAGAGGATTATCAGAAGAATACAGAATATAGAACCAGTCTTTAGATGAAACCAGGCACACACCAAAATCAAATTTAGGCCTGAGTAAATTAGCAATATAATGGTATGGAGGTTCCCTGTGCATTAATTTAAGAAAAAAAATTGATATTAGTTGAAGAAGAACCTAATAAACATGAAATCCAAATAAACATATATGCCTTTACAAAATGATACCTATTCTTCATCAACCGATTCTTGATCCAGGAAGAAAAGCTTCCCAACAAATTGGAATCAACTCGGCACCATGGTTTGCTGATGAATGGGTGCTTCATGGCAAATCCAGAATTAGATACAGTATTGAATCTGTTGCCATATTGAACATAACTATACACCAAAGGCGATCTCTGAAACCTAACCATCCTCCTACTACGTAATTTATGCTTTGAAAGCATTCGCTGCTTGCACTTATCATCATGTGTAACACTGGCATCAGCAATTTCAAAATCCTTTTCAGAAAACTCATCAAAATCATTAAGCAGCCTAGTTAACTCGCCATCACTACTAGTATTCATAACTTGTCCGCTATTGGGAACTGCATATGATAACAACACTGCAGTAGATCAGATACATATAATAAAGGTAGATATAAAAACAAAATAAGAATTACAATCCTCGAAATATTAAACAAAATACTTTAATATACAATTGACCATGCATGATTAGATATATTATCTATGGTAAATCTAACCTGCATCAACACATTCAGAAACTTGTGTTGCAACATTAACCGACTGGACCACCTTGACAATATTACTGCTACCAGATTCCTTGCCATTTTCATTCAAAATAACCAAAGCTGACACATGAATAACAAACAAGAACACAGAAACTCAATGACTAAAAGAAAACTGTATATAAAAACATAGAAGAAACATATATTAAAAATCATATTTAGTATTAATCAAATAAATATTCCTACCCATATCAACAGGTGCACCATCCTGAACTCCCCTGCAATGAAACTATTACTACCCTCTCCAGATGGTGGATCATTTTTTCCATATATTTCTTGCTCCTCTTGAGTGTTAAATATCCTAAAGTTGGGAAAACCGCGTCGAATATCCACATTAACAGCATCAACAATTGCTACATGAAAAAAGCCAGATATACACAGTAATCAAATACAAACATTCATAAAATATGAAACAAATCAATACATCAAAGATTAGACTTATAAAAATCACTCACTTTTCACCCCTTGTGATGCATCAGCAAAAGGATTGCGTATAGCTAATTCAATAACTGTACCCTCAACAATTTCATCTATTAATTTCAAATCCTCTAAGCTTATTGATTCAAGATCTCCTCCATCAACACTTTGTTCAACAATATTGGCAGAATGAGGAGTAATAATTTCTAATGAAACATCAAGTAAATAAATGTTACTACAGATTAATACTACATAGTATCAAAGAAACAATATATACATACTAAGGTTTATGAATAACATGCCAAATTATCAACCTCGACTATATAACGAACTATTTACAAAAAAAAAAAAAGTAATAAAAAGACATAACTGATATAAGATAAAGAACAGAATAATAAAAAAATAGAAACACAATCTCTAACCAATAACATTTGTCACAGCAATTAACCCATTACCGCAAGCTCCTTCCAACACTTCACCCACAGTTCCCTGAATGTGTTCTGTATCATTGTCAGAGACAACATTGCCTGAAACAACTAAAAGATAAAAATAAACAACAGAGACATGTAAATCAAAATATTGGTGAAAAAAATAAAATATTGCTACAATGAGACAGTGAGGACCATCAGTTACGGCTTTACATTTGGCAGATTCCTCGAGCCTTTTTTGAACACTCATGTCAATAATATTTAGGTCCTGAGTAGACATTGAGTCCTCACTCACACCTCCCTGAATCTGTTGTGAATCCATATTATCAACTACATTGCCTGGAAAAACAACAAAAAGATAAATAAAACACCAAGCAAGTAAAACCAGTATTGGTAAATATCTTAAACATATTTTTACATACCTTGAACCAATGAAAGCACTTCAATAGCCACTTTACGTTTAGCAGATTCCTGTAGCTTTTTCTCAACTCTCCTATCAATGATATTTAAGTCCTGAGAGGACATTGGAGGAAATCCAATACCATCCACGTCCTGACTTCCCAGTTGTCCAAAATCAAGTTCCCGGGGTACTAAATAACAACATAGAAAAAAAACAATCAAATCTAGCAAAAATTGAATACTAATAAACAGCAACAAATACAATATATACCGAAATTAAATACAGAAAAAAAAACAGTTATTAAACACCGTACCAATAGCATTTGTTTCACAGCTCGTTACATTATCACGTACATCTCCTCCATCAACAATAGGAGACTGCCACAATATAGTCTCACTATTACCCACTGAAGTTTCTGCAACTGAAATACAAAAAAATATTACGATTACAAATATTTGACACTGCATAATGCTTAAAAAACAATGCATCATACATTTCTTATACAATGGCTCTTATGTAAACTCAGTATATGTAAACTGTAAATATCACACAAAAGACTATGTGTCCTAGGCTGTACCAATAGACGTACTTCCCACATAAATATTGTTTTCATCATCACGAACAACATCATTATCTGAACCAAACCCACCAAAGCTAAACATACGATCCCCACCTGCATCCTAAATAAATAAAACCAAAAAGAAAAATTAAACACCAATAATATTAAATAAAAAATGAACAAGTAATTCAAAAGGAAAAACATCATACCTCCTCATGAACATTAACAACAATCTTCTTTGAAATCACCTCAAGTTCTTTGAAAACACGCTCAGCCATAGAAACTATAAAATCTTTGACACCATCAACTGCAAGCGTATTTAACTGAATTACCACCTTCAACTCAATCTGGTTTTGTTTAAGAATATCCACTTCTTTCATTATATCACTTTTTCCCAGCAAACACATCAGAATCACGATCAATCCTCGCCGAAGCATTGGTTTCTGGGATATCCCCATCATTTTGAGAATCAGAATCTTCATGAAGATCTGTTTCATCATCTTCAGGTAAAATCAATTATTCAACCTCTATGTCCGTAGGACTAATATTATCAACAACCATCTGCATATTCAAAAAGTAATAATTACCAGAATGATATCAGTTAAAACAACAACAAAAAAACATAGGAACACATATTCATGCAATATCAAATAAATAAATAAATACAGTAAAATTACCTTGACCCCTGTTAATGAAAAAAATCCCCTTTGCACTTCATTATGTCCAAGATGCCGAGTAACTTCCCAATTCAGAATCCGAGGTACCTTATTACCAACAAGATTTACTAATTTGCCATCAACTGTGGGGCAACATTCAAAAAACCAAACAAGCAACGCATATGGCATTCCTGCAAACCTATAAGAAGATTTCCACACACAAACCTTGTTGTGCAATGAATCAATCGTTGCATGAAATATCTTATATCCCCACGGATATCTTTCCCATTCACCCGATTCAATAATATCAAAGTGCTCAGAATCTATGTAATGAGGAGTGGTTTCGCTATTTTTGGTGGAAAAAAGAAATGTATTTATAAGATACAAAGCAGCAATTTTGATAGCATCATCATCATTATCCCATATTTTATTTTTAAAACACTCCTCCAAAGCAGATTTCCTAACCTTTTCAACACCACCAAAATACTTAACAACAATACGATTTTTCCCATTAGAACTATAATCCTTCAGAAAATCACCAACACATCTCAAATCGGTAACCAAAGCAAATTCTTTCATACCGAATTTAAGTCTTTGGTTATTTACTACAAAATATAAAGCATCAGAACTAGGACCTACAATTTCTCTAAGCAACAAACCAACAAGAACTTGATTTTGAACATGAAATGCAGGCATATCAAGAAAATATTCAAGGCATGTAGCCTTAAACTTGTCATATAACACACCAGTGAGCCTTTGTTTTAACTCAAAACTGATCTCCTTGTTGCAATGAACATTTATTGGCCGATTACCATACTTTTCTTTTGGTGTAAAGAAGTCCCAGGTCTGAACAAAACAAAGAATAACCATAAATAACAACAATATAACTAATAATATTAACAAAATATCTAAATAAAAATTGAAAACATGTATAAGGAAAACCACCAAAAATTAAGAATACTGTAATATTAAAAATACAACTACTATTCATGATCAAAATTCAATAATATTAACACCAAAAATTGTTAAAAAGAGTGCAACAAGTACATAATGACAGAAAAAAGAACATATAAATAAAAAAATTTCTAAATACTGTTTTTCATTTAACAGAAAAATATTAAAGTAAATAAACAGAAAAAACAAAAATATACATGAATACTAACATACGAATTAATAACAAATAAACACCTAAATTAAAAAAAAAATTAAAATTAAACACATTTAAACAAAAATACAAATTAAAATTTTAAGATATTACCTTCAAGACACGACCATAATTTGTGTCAACTCCTAATTCCAGATTAGCAGCATTACCCTTTCGCCTAACTTTCTTTTTTGCAATATTTTGATCGCTTTCAACATCAACCTCAATATGAACATCTCGAGGTCTCTTACCAGCAACCTTCCTATATTGTTTGCATGCAGCCTGTGACCGAGTGATTCGAGAAGGAATAATAGATGCATGCGACGGAGAATGCTTAACAGGTAGAGAATCAACAAAAACATCTTCTTCAGTACTGTTCTTATCATGAAACTTGTCATTAGACCGACGACCCTTCCTCATTTGAAAAGTTTTTGGGAAAAAATATAAAAACTAAGAAACTGATATTAGAGTAAGAAGACTGTTAAAAAAACTGATGAACCGTGCGGCATTTATCGAGAGAGAATGGAAAGGTTTCTACAGAAGAATGTGATAAGTTAGGAAAACAAACCGTTTGCGTGTGAAGTTAATGAATAGGTGGCTTAATATAAAATCGTAACTGAACAATCACAACGCCTAGATTACCGCAAATATCTGCTTAATTAGGCTAATCAGAAATCCTAGAAAATAGGGATACATAATGTATCTAACGTTCCCCATTCAGTTAATAAATGGGATAACCTACCGTTTAAAACCGTCCTATATTCCCATAATTAACGGAAATATTAATCATTTTATTTAAATTAGAGAATATTAAAACAAATAATATTAATAAAAATTGTTTTAAAAAAAATGGCTACAAAAAGAAAACAACAATAAAAGGTGTTTAATATTAGAAAATATTTTTGATGAATGTTCATCTAGAGTAAAAAATCCTTATAAGTTCCTTGCTTTGAAGTGCTATTTCTGAAAAGAACCAATTTTTATAGGTGATTCATAGAAATAGGACATTTTTGGCGCTCTGTCATAGATTTAGTCCCATAAGAAAAGTCTTACAAATTTGGTCCCATAAGAAAGTTCCTGGCGATCGCCATCTATCAACAAGACCATCGCCATCTATCAACAAGACCTTGAAATTGCCAAGAGTTCCCCTCTGGTGGTCGCTAGCCATGTCTTTTGACGATGGCCAAAATTATAATAATTTTTTTACGAGGGTCAAAACTGTAACAACAACACGTGTTTTGTCTATTTCATCCACAGACTTAAATTTTAGGTTAATTGTATTAAACAGGAAACTGTCCAATTATTGGGCGATTAGATTTAATTTAGTAGTCTTTACAATTGTGATTTTAATTAGTATATGATATTTTTGCAAGAAATCACTGAAAAAATAACACAGTATATAAAATTTGCAAAAGTAATACTAAGAGTATTTGTTAAGTTGTTTATTTTCTTATATTCAAATAGGAGAAAAAGTATAAAAGATCATCTCATCTCTAATGATTAAGTTACTGATTAGTCTATGTGACATATAAGTGTAGCAGCTAACTGTTTAATTAAAATTCCAACTATTACACGTGACTCGTTTTCGCAATACATTAGTCATTAATATAGGACATTGGGTCATCCTTCATTGATTCCCTTTAAATTCCAGGAGACAGTTGCATGTAGCTAACTGATGGATGTTAGAAGTTGTACTTTAATGGCAAACATGCCACACACTGTATCCAGCTAAAATATACGTGTTCTATGTGCCTATCCGTTATGACTAGCTCTTTTTTTCCCTTCATCTATTCTGCCTACGGCCCAGTACCAAGTAGAAAAAGCAGCTCTAAGGGTACTCACCCATATCTAGGAGGATGAATGGAGGCGTGCGAGATATGTTTTGTGTTAGTTCGGATTTCTACGAGGACCAGAAACGATGTCAAAATTTAAACTTAATAAATTCAGTAGTTTGACTTCTTTAAGAACATTATACTCCCTCCGTCCCAAATTAGTTGACGCTTTAGCAAGATTCATTTGTCCCAAATTAGTTGACGCTTTAGGATTTTAAGACTATTTTTGTCAATTCTTTCCAACTATACCCTTAATAATTAAAAGAATTTCCAAAAAACTTTAATAGTCAAACATTAAATAGGGGTAACATAGTAAAATACACACTCTATTTAATGGTTTTCTTAATGGGCGTGAAAAAGCTAAAAGCGACAACTAATTTGGGACGGAGGGAGTATTTTTCAGGATATGTATACACACTTTACATAACACACACAACTAACACTACATGGCAGTAGATTTAGAGGAGAATTTATGGTTTAAATTTAGTGCGAGTACCTGACCACCATATACTATTAAATTTATTGAGTTCGAAGTCAACTATTTCGTTTTTATTTAGCATTCTTTTTAGCATGCACTTAAAGTTTGAACGAAAGCTATTAAAGTTCGGATGAACAGTAACTTTTAACTCTTACTCCCTCCAATTCATATTATTTGATTTTTTTAGTGTTTTCACGCATATTAAGAAAATTATCTTTTTAGTATTAATTAGCAATATAATTGACTATATTAGTCCTTATTCAAGCTATTATTACTTATTATTTTATTTAAAATTATTTATTAGCAAATGGTGACATTGTAAAATTGTGTCTTGATTTTCGAAAATAATTAAATATTGTGGACAAAAAAATAGGCTAAAAAATCAAATAAAATGGACCAGAGAGAATAGTATATATTAGGTCCCCCACATATCGAGAAAGCCACCTAAATTGTTGGAAATATGGCGACTTTAATTTGGTATTTCATGAATAAAGAGAAAAGATATGGAGCTACATCCAACATCTATGGCGTCGAGGTGCTTATTATTAAGTACTTCTTCCGTTTCAATTTATGTGATATTTTTCACTTCTTGAAAGTCAAATAAAAAAAATTGACTGCAATTTCTTTATAAGAACTTTAAATATTTTGAATTATTAATTGTTTTGACTTATAGTACTTTTTATGTAATTTCTAAATATGTTAAAAAATTCAAAAAACTTAAAATTTTTATATCCAAGTTGATGGTCAAAATAAATTAATTTGACTCTCAAAATTCGAACTGTATCACATAAATTAAGACGGAAAGGAGTAATACTATATTAAATTAAGACGTGAAAGTAGGAGCAACAGACCCATAATATTTTGTCTAATGAACTTTGAATAAACAACTCTGAATTGCTAGTCAACGTTATTTTCGCCCATCAATTTATTTCTTCATATTTTTTAGATCAAGAAAACCATAATCGGTGACTTCCTTAGTTAGAGGACACAACATACAATAAATTATTTCTTAAATCAAACTAAAGTTCGATGTGATTCTGATGAAATGATTTATCGCTTTAATCTTTTATCCGTCTTCCCTTTTTTTCCCCTTTCTTGAAACGTGTGTATATATATATATATGCCTCACATTACTGGATGCCGAAGCTAATTTTTTTTTTTTTTTTAACTTTTTATGTTAAAGAAAATATTATTATGCTCTCAATTGTAGCATCAAGTAATATAAAACTCTAGTTTCTATTTCCAGTTGAGTGCTTCCACTTCTTGTTAGTCTGGATTTTTTCTACTTTTCTGAATAGAAAAGAAATTAAAATATATAATATTCCACAAATTTATACGAGATCTGCATTTTCCGAAATAAAAGTTTCCCATTTTCAATTCTTCAAAAATGTGCAATCATATATGACTGCACTCTCCTAGAAACTACCAAATGTTACATGTTTAATGTGTCTCTTAATTAGTAGTCATGTCAAACTGAATTAATGTATAGTACTCAATTAGAAACGAATTGAGTAATACTCCTTTACATGCGGTGGTTAATTAATAGAAACTTGTACAAGTGTATGTAATAGGATTGATGCTTAAAGTCAAAACAGGAATATATCGTTCACCTGATCTTATTTGTGTTACAAATTTCATGTAGCAACATTTCTTTGCTATGCAATCCTTTCAAATGATAGTATTTGGGGGGGTTTATTAGGATAGGGGTTTGGTATCATACTTGCCTTACCTACCCTAGGCATTTAATAGCTTCTTGATGGTCAGTCACCTATATCCACCGGCCTTTTCAAGTTCTTTATACCATTGCTGCCCTTCTGTCCCCACCCCCCCCCCCCCCCCCGGTTCATACTGTTCTATAGAATCTACGTACATTTCTTTAAGGAAAAAGGGTCAAAATACCTATGAACTATTGAAAATGGGGCAATTTTGCCCACCGTTTGAAAATGGTCTCCAAAATATCCTTTCCATTAGAATTTAGTTCACTTATACCCCTCCTTTCTAATGGTTAGTCCACTAAGCGTAAACCATCTTAAAAAATATTTTTTTAGATCATGAGTTGGAGGAATAAATCGTCACCACACTCTCTTTCTTCTTCACTTTTCAGGCAAGACAGCTAGTCTTCAATTCTCCACCATTGAAAATCTTTTTGTGGAGTTCTAACAGAAACTACCACAATACTCCACCATTCTTGCATCTGTAAGAAAACAATAGCACCTCATTTCTTATTTACATTTCACATAGATAGTCCATTTCTTCATTATTTTTCAACAGCCACCTACTGTACTTCTCTGACCCCATGTCCACAAATTTTGTACATCTCATCTTCAAACACATACTTTTCACCACTTTATTAGTATGATCAACTATTAGACATAATAAAGAGATAAGAAAAAGATAAGTAGATGCAGTGGTAATTTTGTAAGTGTAGGTTTAGTAGTGGTGCTGGTTCTTTGAAAGTATAATACATTATATTTAGAAAGAAAATAAATTATCCGGCACTAAGTGTGGAGATAATTTGTCTTACATGGAGTTCCATCTCATCATAAAATTAGTTTTTTAAGATGGTTTATGTCTAAGTGGATTAACCGCTAGAAAGGAGGGGCATAAGTGAGCTAAATTCTAACGATAAGGGTATTTTTGAGACCGTTTTCAACGGAGGGCAAAATTGCCTCATTTTCAGTAGTTCAGGGGCAATTTTATCCCTTTTCCATTTCTTTAATTACATACATTGAATTGTTGTTCACATGTAAAACTTTAAAAGATTTTTTCTTATATATATGAACTTAGAGTGTAAAAACAATATTTATACTATCAGTATATTTTAACATGTGATAGTAACTTAATCTATATAAGGTTACTGACCTTCTATTGTCATGTGCAGTAATTTCGAATTATAATTTGTTAAAATATTACTCCTGCAGGTATATAAAGTTAAACTTGATACATATACAAGGATTCTTCTTGAACAATTATTCTCTATAACATTATTTCACTATAATTTTTTTTTTAGAATTGATTTTAAATATTATGTTATATTATACATTTAATGATAACATCTCGCTACAACAATAAAGGATAATAAATAAGATTATGATCGAAAAGTTTGACTGCATAGAGTAAGTAACTAAAGTGGGGCCTCGCACGGAATCGAAATATTTGCTGTTTCTTTGCATGTGGGAAATACGCAATGCAAGTATGAAAGAAAGTAGCAGACTTTTTTATTACTCCATCCGTTTCAAAAAGGACGAACCTATTTCCTTTTTAGTCTGTTTAAAAAAGAATGATCTCTTTCTAAATTTGAAAAGAAATATTCACTTTTACTCATCCCTAGATGATTTGTAGCCATACAAATATCTATAACTTATTTTAGACCACAAGTTTCAAAAGTCTTCTCTCTTTATTAAACTCTGTGCAAAGTCAAATAGGTTCATCTAAAGTGGAACGGAGGGAGTAGGTCCTAATATGTGATTGCTTGGACGAAATCCCCAATTCCGACATGTTCACTTGGTTCTTGGTCAATTACCCCCCAACTTTTCTCAACAACAAATAATAATAATCTGAGTACTTTTACAACATTAGTACTACCCCATTATGAGTTTTGGCTAGTTAGCAACTTGGCACTTTTTTTGGCAATAATTTCTATTAATTCTCCTTCTTTTGGTAGTTGAGCTATCTACCCTTACTTGGAACAACTCATTCCTAACCCCACACTCCTCTGGCCCCCTCCCCATGAAAACTGGATTACATACAAACAGTATGCTCTTTAAATCACCTAATGTATCTATCTTACTTGTATCCATTATATATATAGGTATTTCCTATTCTTTCTCACTCATTCCTTCTTTCCCTTAATTTTCTTTGAGAAGCTTAGCTCATTTTGTTTTCTTCCCAACCTTACCAACTAACTACATAAAGCGTGTTGCCTTCTTTTGGCTTGATCAAGACATCCATCACAATTATTTTACTTCTTGGAGGTTTAATATTAGTTCAGCTTCTTGTTGACTATTCTTCTTCTATTTCTACTTCAATCTTGAACTAAAGTACTTGAAGATGGCAAACGAAAGTATAGAAATGGAAAAAGAGAGGCTAACAGCAGAGATGGATTTCAAAGACTCAACCTCAATTGTTATCAAAATTCGTCGAAAATTACCAGATTTTTTACAATCTGTGAAACTCAAATATGTTAAGCTAGGCTATGGTTATTCATGTAACCCTGCCACTCTTCTATTATTGCTTACCGTTTTACCTTTATTGTCCTTCACTATAATTCAGTTCACTGGTCTTAAATTTGACCAGTTTTCTGATATATGGACAAGTCCAAGGGCATTAATTGATACTTCAACCAGTCTTACTGCTACAATAGTGTTCCTTTTCATTTTAGGCATTTACTTGGTCAAGAGACCTAACAAAGTCTACTTGGTTGATTTTGCTTGTTACAAACCTGAAGATGAAAGAAAGATGTCTGTGGATTCATTCGTGAAGATGACAGAAGAAAACGGTGCATTTGAAGATGAGACTATAGTTTTTCAAAAAAAAATAGCTCAACGTTCTGGCTTAGGTGACGAGACGTACTTTCCTAGAGGGATCACATCCAACCCACCAAATTTGTCCATGAAAGAAGCACGAGCAGAGGCTGAGGCAGTCATGTTCGGTGCATTAGACAATCTTTTCAAGAAAACAAAAGTCAAGCCAGAGGAAATTGGAATTCTCATAGTGAATTGTAGTTTGTTTAATCCAACCCCATCACTCTCCTCAATGATAGTTAACCACTACAAGCTTAAAACTGATATCAAGAGTTACAACTTGGGTGGAATGGGGTGCAGTGCTGGCCTAATTTCAATTGACTTAGCCAAACATTTATTAAAAGCAAATCCAAACACATATGCAGTTGTAGTAAGCATGGAGAACATAACATTAAATTGGTACTTTGGTAATGACAGATCAATGCTGCTATGTAACTGCATATTTCGTATGGGAGGAGGTGCTATACTTTTATCAAACAAGTCCAAAGATCGAAGCAGGTCCAAGTACGAACTGGTCCACACAGTTCGAACACATAAAGGAGCAGATGACAATAGCTACAACTGCGTGTACCAAAGGGAAGATGATAAAGGAGTGATAGGTGTGTCATTGGCACGTGAACTTATGGCAGTAGCTGGGGATGCTTTAAAAACGAACATCACAACGTTAGGGCCACTGGTGTTACCACTTACGGAGCAATTCAGGTACGCTAAAAGTTTACATGTATAAGTACAAATCCAATATATATGGTACTAATAATTTGGTCTATTGAACTACCAAAATAACTTTTATGACTTGGTTAAGCATGTTTGGTATATTAAGTATAAATAAATACCTTGGTTTTTCATTATTTGTATACTCCAGCATGTCTTCCACCGTTCTATTTTAGAAATAATATCTTGAAATTTGTCATTGCATTTGTAGAAGAATCCCCTCTAGAATTATTATTAATAAATGTGATATTATTTTGGAAGAAAAGGAATACTATTAGTTACTCCTATTAAGGTTCCATAAGGACGTGTCTATTTTATTTAGCTTGTTTAAGATTTTTTTTTTAGTAAGATATACTAGTGCTAGTCAAGGGCGGATCTAGAGCCTGATCAGAGGGTTCAACCAAAATGGTTTCCATAAAAGCTACTCCATGTTTACATGTGCTAAAAAATTAAAATATGGATTTAATTTATACTATATAATAACCCTATAAATAAGTTTTACACTACCAGTATATTCTAATCTGAGGTAACTTAGCCTAATTTTCCAGGTTACTAGTCAGACATTTATGGACAGCTACGTGTGTAACTATCATTTAATTGACCTGAGAGTAAATTCCTTTACACTACATTTAAATGTTGGATTCATCTCTGGATCAGGTTTTTCGTGTCATTGGTGAAGAGGAAAGTGCTGAAAGCCAAGGTGAAGCCCTATATACCAGATTTCAAGCTAGCATTTGAGCATTTCTGCATACATGCTGGAGGGAGGGCAGTGTTAGATGAAATTCAAAACAACTTAAATCTGAGTGACTGGCACATGGAACCATCAAGGATGACACTGCACAGGTTTGGAAACACATCAAGCAGTTCTCTGTGGTATGAGTTATCTTATACGGAAGCAAAAGGAAGGGTGACCAAAGGTGATAGGGTTTGGCAAATAGCATTTGGTTCAGGATTCAAATGTAACAGTGCAGTTTGGAAAGCACTAAGAGCCATTGATTGTAAAGAAGTCAATGCAAATGGTAACCCTTGGGCTGACTGCATTCAACGTTACCCTGTGAAAGTTCCCCTTGGCAAGACATAGGCATAAACAATATCTCAATATTGGTTAGTAAATCTTGTTCACGCAAGTCTAGTTTCAACTTTCAGGTGGGGTGCTAGCCTCATTGATTATGGCTAGTGTCATGCAAGTCTAGTTTCAACTTTCAGGTGGGCAGTTGGCCTAATTGATTATGGTTAAAGTGATAGTATCATCTATGAGTTCATTGTATCTTCTCACTTTTGAAATGATGACTTTTATTATTCGAGACTATCATGCTACTTCTACTTATGATTGACATCAAACCAGTTAACACATATTAATGATTGAGTTTAAGTTCTATGTAGCGTGAAAAATATTAAACGTTTATAGTAGATTACGTATAAGATAATTGCAAATAAATCTTTATTGTACTTATAAATATATTGGTAAAATGATAACAATACTAAGTAATTTATTAATGCCTATAAAAACTTAAATCCAAAAATTGTGGAGAGCATGTATCATTTTTGAGAAACTAATCAGCATATGCAGATAATTCTCACATTTAAATCTTACTTGATAAATGTTGGGCTAAAACAGCCCAATGTGCTCTTAACATGGTGTGATACTGTCCGCTTTGGGCTGAGCCCGTACGGTTTTCCCAAAAGGCCTCACACTATTAAGAGTAAACCAGTCGATACATGGGCAAAGACATTAACCGGACCTGCAACCCAATGTGCTCTTAACATGGTGTGATACTGTCCGCTTTGGGCTGAGCCCGTACGGTTTTCCCAAAAGGCCTCACACTATTAAGAGTAAACCAGTCGATACATGGGCAAAGACATTAACCGGACCTGCAACCCAATGTGCTCTTAACATGGTGTGATACTGTCCGCTTTGGGCTGAGCCCGTACGGTTTTCCCAAAAGGCCTCACACTATTAAGAGTAAACCAGTCGATACATGGGCAAAGACATTAACCGGACCTGCAAGCCCACAACAGGTAAAGGTCAAGTCGGCCCTTACGCAATCACTCCGCTGAGTGCTCGTCTTGCTGAACCATTGGCTCTGATACCAGTTGTTGGACTAAAACAGCCCAAGGTGCTCTTAACATAGTGTGATACTATCCGCTTTGGGCTGAGCCCGCACGGTTTTCCCAAAAGGCCTCGCACCATTAAGAGATCCCTACACCTTATAAGTAGATTATTTTCCTCGCCAACTTTCGATGTGGGATTTGGTTCGCACACCCAAACAATAACAGTTGGACAACAAGAAACTGAGAGATGTAGATAGAAATCCAGAAACCGAATATTTAGCTTTCCGGAATTGATAGAACATCCCAACTTAGTTACATATAGGGAAGAACTTGGTGCTTAGACATGTGTGGACCTGTGGTCCAAATATTTATGCGACGGGGGCGAACTTTCTCCCTTTACACATCAAGTCCAGCTTCAAGGCTTGAGGATTTTGATACTTCCTGTTAAAGGTGCGACCAGTTTCTTTAAAATATTTAGTACTATATCATATCAAAATTTTTTGAAACTTGACAATGAATTTCTTCTTTAATTTCTAAATTAGTAACCAAATACTAGTTGTGAAACCAAAGCATCTTTACCTAATTAAGACTTCAAGACAATGGGCAGTATGGAAAAGATATCGTTACACCATTCCGCATGTGGAAAATTAATTAAAGAGTAGACCTGAGGAGAGAACATGCTCAACAAGCAATTGGACTAGCGTTAGTGGCTCAATGTGCTGACAACTTGGGATAGAGAGATGAGGAAGTCCAAAGCTGCTTGATGGGGGGAGTTGAAACAGTGAATACCTGAGCAATACAATAGGTGCGGACAAACAATTGTGGACACATGACATGAGTCTTATAAATTTTTTGATATGGTAGCATGTTAAAGAATCTGGGCTTTTTGAGTATTGCATTGTAAAACCCTTCAAAAGCTCTTGCACAACCAATAAAATATAAGTAGCATAACTTTGGTCTAAATTCTGCATTTGTCTTAAGAAATCTGTTGAATATATAAAAATTATCAATTTAAAATTCATAAGATTCAAATTCGACAATAACAATGATGGAATTAATTGGTCTAGCAACTTTGAGTCAAAAAACTGGAACTAACCCTCATGGAAGCGGAATGCACACAATCAAAGGCGGACCCAGTATTTGAGTATGACGGAAGTACCACTAAATTTAATATAATTTTTGAAGTATTTATATTTATATGTATAGAATTTTCGCTGATGTCACCAGGTGCCGATGCACCCACACAAACCACATAGGTCCACCTCCGCACACAACGACAATTAAAGATTATGTCGTTAGTTTACAAAAGCTTGGGATGAATGAAAGCCAAATTCAAATATATTTCTCTCGCAGGAGTTGTAGGGTATATTGGTTTTTCCATGTTTTATGAAAAACCAATATTCATAGCATTGTTATATAAAAAGTCTACCCTATTATAAGTACATGCACTTGCGCATATCGCACTGTTAAAAGATCTTTTAAGGCCCTCATGTACTGGGATTTTGCTCTGTTCCTAAAATCAGAAAAAAATGACAAGGATGGATCCTACATAAAAAGTGGATACAGGGGCCATGTCAGAGAGGGGGGTTGTGGAAGTGTGGTGTCAATCAATTTACCATTAATGCAAAGGTAGATATTGAGTTAGGCCAACTACTATACATTAGCAGATGGAGGAAACAGGTGGTCATCTGCTTATAAATTACATATAGTTGTCCATTTGGCCTCAAACTCATAAGTCTTTCCATTTACCCCATTTGATTCAATTCAGATCAGTTTGCAGACTCCACTTGTTTCCTTTAGGAATTAATGATGGTTATATTGTGAATAGATTACATATTTAAATAGTTAGTTATGTAAATTGTATATTGGGCCAAGCCCGTTAAGTTTACTTGGTTCCTAAGTTAAGTTTAGATTTTCTCTTGTATAAATAGGGGACTCCCCTTCATCAATGCAAGCAAGAGTTTTCACCCAAATCTTATTCCTCTTGTGTGAGTGTGTTTGGTCTTACATGTTCGGTTTCTTGGCGTGTTTAGTTTTACATGGTATCAGAGTCATCGTGAAACTCTTCAAGTAGAAAAGTAATGGAGGCTCCAAAAGGTGATGCTGCAGTCGTACGGAAGACAATCTCTTCGTACGATATCACCTCGAATGATAATCTTGGTTTGATTATCACACAGGTCCAGTTGACCTGTGAAAACTATGAGGAATGGGCGCGGTCGGTTAAAACGGCGCTGCGTGCAAGGAAGAAGTTTGGTTTTGTTGACGGATCGATCAAGATGCCCGATGAAAAGTCGATCGATTATGAGGACTGGTGGACTATCAATTCTCTTCTGGTGTCGTGGATTAGGAATTCGATTGAGCCTACTCTTTGGACCACCATATTGCACCTAAAAGTGGCGAAAGATCTGTGGGAGAGTATTCGAGAACGTTTCTCCATGGGAAATGGACCTCGGATTCAGGAATTGAAAGCAGCTTTGGCCGGTTGTAAGTAAAAGGGATTAACTATTGCTGCTTACTATGGAAAACTGGCTATGTTGTGGGAAGAACTAGGAAATTGTGATAAGTTTCCAACTTGTTCGTGTGGAAACTGCACTTGCAATCTAACAGTTGCACTGGAGAAGAAAAAGGAAGATGATAGGGTTCACTTATTTCTTATGGGTCTGGATGAAAGTCTTTATGGAACCGTCCGTTCCAATCTCTTGGCTCAGGTTCCGCTGCCATCAATGAATCAAGTCTACCAAAAGGTAATCCAAGATGAACGGGTCAAAGGGATGGCACGAACTCAGGAAGAACGAGGGGAGGTGACAGCGTTTGCTGCACAACGATCACAGCCACCGAAGACAGGCTATAAGGAGTGTCACTTGTGTGATCGAGGAGGACATCCTCCGGAACGCTGCTATGAAGTTATTGGTTATCCGGAGGGGTGGGTGCATTATCCGAAGCAAAGTTCTTCGAATGGAGGACGTGGCAGAGGAAGAGCTGAAGGTAACAGAGGTGGAAGAGGTCGTAGACATCAACAGTTTGGTTCGAATGCTAGTCGAGGACGTGGCAAGAATCGAGCAAATACTGCTCAAGCTGAGCTCGAGAATGGAGAAAACAGACACATGAGTGTGCCCGGACAAACTAACTTGTCCGGAATAACAGGTGATCAGTTGCAGATGTTGTTCGATTTGCTAAAAAAGGAGAAGGCAAGCACAAGCGAACCATCGATCAGTAAGAAAATTCATCTTTCATGGATTATTGATACGGGGGCGTCAAATCACATGACCGGTCAGATAAATGCTTTGGAGAATTTACGAACAATACCAAAGTGTCCGGTAGGTTTATCGAACGGAAGCAGTACGATGGCGACTCAGGAAGGATCCATCAGATTTAACGAAGACATGGTTCTTCACCGAGTGTTATATGTGCTCGAAATGACTTGCAATTTGATTTCTGTGTCTCAATTAATTGATCAAGTTGGTTGCAATGTAAATTTCACTAATGATTTGTGTGTTATGCAGGACCTGGCTACGGGGAAGTTGATTGGAGCGGGTGAACAAAAGAACGGACTCTACTACTTTCGGACGATACCCGTGGTGAAAGCTGTGAAGGTCGATGTGGTAGATTTGTGGCATCAAAGGTTGGGACATCCTTCGATGCAAGTAACAAAATCTCTTTCAGTTTTAGAAGATAGTGGGAAAGGTAGCTTAGAAGAAAAATCATGTGATGTATGCCTTAGGGCAAAGCAAACTAAAAATGTATTTCCTTCGAGTAATAATAAAGCTGCTGAACCTTTTGATTTAGTTCATTGTGACTTATGGGGTCCTTATAGAACTGAGTCTTCGTGTGGTGCATCATATTTTTTTAATGTTGTTGATGATTGTTCACGAGGAGTATGGGTGTTCTTGTTAGTTGATAAGAGAGAGGTCGGACAAAAACTGAAAAGTTTCTTTGCAATGGTAGAAAGACAATTCAATAAACGGGTTAAGTGCGTTCGGAATGATAATGGAATCGAATTTGTAAGTCTGAAAGGGTATTTTCTCGAACAAGGGATCTTGTTCCAAACTTCTTGTGTAGGGGAACCCCAGCAAAACGGTAGAGTTGAACGGAAACATAGACATATCTTAAACGTGGCACGGGCGCTACGTTTTCATGCCAATTTATCAATCGACTTCTGGGGAGAATGTGTGATGACGGCATGTTATTTGATTAACCGGACACCCACTAAGTTGTTGAATGGGAAGACACCTTACGATATCTTGATGGGTGTGACACCGAATTATGATCATTTGAGGGTGTTCGGTTGCTTATGTTATGCTCGCAATCAAGGACGAACAAGTGACAAGTTTGAAAGTAGGAGTCGTCGACGCGTGTTTTTGGGTTATCCAAATGGGAAGAAAGCATGGAAATTGTATGATTTGGAGGCAAAGGAGTTTGTGTTCTCAAGGGATGTGCTGTTTTACGAAACGGAATTTCCGTTCGCATCCAAGGAGACTGAGGACGAAAAATGGAGACAAGATACAGTTCCTGTCACCGTAGCATTGGAGGAGGAAGAGGAGAGTGTGCGACGAAAGGGGGGAGGTGTTGAACCCGAAGTCATAACTCCGGAAATTGAACCTGAAGTAATGAATCCGGAAGCTGAACCTGAAGTTGTTCCCGAAGTTGAACCCGAAGAGATGGGTCGTGGAAAATGAACTAAGAAAGAGAATATCTTGCTGAGAGACTTTGTCACTAATACGGTCCAAAAGATGAGTCACCGGGTATCGTCCTGTATTCGAAAGTTTGATTGTTCATCTGTTTCTCAACAACCCTCTGGTAAGACTTATCCTCTAGCAAACTATGTCAATTGTGATAATTTCTCTTCGAAATATGTGAGTTTTCTTGCAGCTATAACGCAAGGACATGAGCCTACCTCCTATTCAGAGACGGTGAAAAATGAAAAATGGAGAACAGCCATGGGGGAAGAATTGAAGGCATATGAAGCGAACAGAACTTGGGAGATAGTTCGCTTACCTACGGGGAAGAAGGCCCTCGGATGCCGATGGGTATAGAAGATAAAGTACAACTCGGATGGAACTATTGAAAGGTACAAAGCAAGACTAGTGATTTTTGGGAATCATCAAATCGAAGGAGTTGATTACACGGAGACATTTGCACCGGTTGCAAAGATGGTGACTGTCCGAGTTTTTCTGGCCGTAGCAGTTGCCAAAAATTAGGAATTGCATCAGATGGATGTGCACAATACATTTTTGCATGGTGATCTTCACGAAGAAGTGTATATGAAATTGCCACCGGGACATCGCATGACTGGGAGAGGAACAGTGTGTCGCCTTCGAAAATCATTGTATGGTTTAAAACAAGCTCCCAGGTGTTGGTTTGCGAAGTTGTCTGCTGCTCTTAAGCAATATGGGTTTCGACAATCATATTCGGATTACTCATTATTTATGATGAAGAAGGGAAATGTGCATTTGAATGTGCTCGTTTATGTGGATGATCTAATCATATCTGGTAATCATTCGAAGGTAATTCGAATTTTTAAGTTGTATCTTTCGACATGTTTCCATATAAAGGATTTAGGTGCCTAAAATATTTCTTGGGTGTTGAAGTGGCAAGGGCTCCAAAGGGAATCTTCTTGTGTCAGAGGAAGTATGCATTGGATATCATATCGGAAGCAGGCTTGTTGGGAGCAAAACCGGTTGGCACACCGATCGAACAAAACCATCGCTTGGCATTTGTGACTGGTCGTTTTGTCAAAGATCCTGAACGCTATCGGCAACTGGTTGGAAGATTGATTTACTTGTGTTTTACGCAACCGGATTTGTCCTATAGTGTGCATGTGTTGCGGCACTTAGGGTTGTTCGATATTTGAAAGGCTGTCCGGGACAAGGCATTGTATTTAATTCTCAGTGTGATCTGAGGTTGCACGGGTGGTGTGACTCCAATTGGACAGGTTGTCCGTTGACACGTCGATTGTTAACAGGGTGGTATGTGTCGTTAGGGGACACACCGATATCTTGGCGAACGAAGAAGCAACAGATCGTGTCGAGGTCCTCCGCCGAGGCAGAGTATCGATCGATGGCGATGACTGTGTGTGAATTGAAGTGGTTGAAAGGGATATTATGGAACCTTGGAATCGATCACATCTCTCCGATGAATTTGAAGTGTGATAGTCAAGCAGCGTTACATATTGCTCGGAATCCTGTCTTTCACGAACGCACTAAACACATCGAAGTCGACTGTCACTTTGTTCGGAATAAAATTATTAGAGGAATCATTCGTCCCAGCTATGTGCCTACGACCACACAACTTGCTGATATTTTTACGAACACGATGGGACGTGCCCAGTTCGAATACTTTCTTAACAAGTTGGGCATAAGGAACCCTCACGCTCCAACTTGGGGGGGGGGGGGGAGGGGGAGGGGGTAATGAAGGTTATATTGTGAATAGATTAGATATGTAAGTAGTTAGTTATGTAAATTGTATATTGGGCCAAGCCCGTTAAGTTTACTTGGTTCCTAAGTTAGGTTTAGGTTTTCTCTAGGTTTTCTCTTGTATAAATAAGGGACTCCCCTTCATCAATGCAAGCAAGAGTTTTCACCCAAATCTTATTCCTCTTGTGTGAGTGTGTTTGGTCTTACGTGTTCGGTTTCTTGGTGTGTTCAACTTTACAGGAATGATAGCTTGTACTGAAATCTAGATAACTAATGTCATGTTTGCATTTCGAGCTAAGGATAGGTTTCTCTTAAAATCGTAAAATTTCTTCTGGATTTATTGAAATGGAAGTTTTGATTCAGATATTTGTCTCCCTGCTTGCTATTCAAAGCGTTAAGAATTTCGTACTTATGTTACAATTAAATGAAATTAGAGTTATACGTAAAAAGGAAACATAATCAGAGTTTCTATAAAACGAAGGCACAATTTGTTTTATAGTTACTCATTCTTTTCCAGGCTTTCAGCCGACTCAGTTTACCATGTGCATAATCTAAGATTCACCGCAACAAAGATGGAAAAAACTAACCTGTCGTGTGGGAAGATTTTTTATGTTAGAAGTGTCTTGCTTATAGACTTTTATCACTTAACCAACGATAGTGTGATATCCACTTTAGATTACGCTTTTGAGGTTGCATTACTTAGTTTGATGTGAATAAAAGGTGTGAATAAAATATTTTACCAATTAAAACGCTTGTTACGCCGCAAAAAACAAGATCATAAATAAAAACATCATGTAAGTCAGGCATTTTACAAAATTGAAATGTAAGATCAGATGAAGCAAGAGCCAAAGGATCACACCAAAAGTCTATTTCGATCACTTAATTCTCCATCCATTTCTTACTTTCTTCAATGAAAGAAATTTTAAAGAGCAATTATCCGTCAGCGATTGTGTACTTCATTTAATTCTAGAGCAAAAGAAACAATATAATATATAAGAAGAGAAACATTAATTTGAAAATTAGCTAGTATTAACCTTTTTGGCAAATAGCACTTAGTGAGTACTTTCAATCAATTCAGTTATCCTTTGCAACTCACTCCAATACTGAACATTCTTAAGTCGATTTTTTTCCGGATAATTAAAAAAAAATTATGAATAACAACCTATTCCTATTGAAATATATGTACACATATATCTAATTGATATTCTATAATCATGTTTTCCAGCAGAGAGTGGAACTAATAGGTCTATGGACAATCTTAGGATTAACTTGGATAATAATATGTCAAAAGCAAACAAAGACGCAGTCTGTTAATAGCTTTCTGGAGGAGAAGTTGGTCGCACACAGTGCTTTAGGGGTTGTAAATGACTGACATGTTGAAAGAAGGTAACCCGAGTTTTGTAATAGTACACTTTAATCCCTTTTTATATTTTGCCTCTCAGTCATGTCCTGGACGTCGTTAGTTTTTTCAAAGAATCTGTACAACATAAAAGAACCAAAGCGGCAAGCAGCTAGGCTCACTTCCATGCTGTCAATGCCGATATCCAGAAAACTAGTTCTAATATATGGGAAGCTAAAGGAAAGGGTTGGAGTTGGACGTTATTGCGGCAGCCCCATCCATTCAAATACTTGTTAAAGTATAACTTTTTTACACAAATATACAAATTTGCATTCCTATATTACAAAAAAATAGCAACATTATACAAATAACAAGATGTAACAATAGTTTTCCTAGCACATTTCTCAACAATCAAGACAAATTAGAAAATAGAAAAAGTCAAAAGCAAAGCCACCGAAACGCCCATGGCTTCGACCTTCCATTTCCGAAATCAATTTATCCAATTCACCCTCACTCGTTGTAGATCTGGATTTTAATGGACTGTCCAAGAACTTTGCCGGCGACGAGATCTCTTCTCCGACCAAGCAATGTACTGTAAACTTCTTAGTTATCCATGTGTAACTGCCATGGATATAAGCTTTTGAATGAGTTAAGAAGAACCGAGAACTTGAGCTAAGAAAGGAAGAGTAGAGAGAGAATTTTGGAAATTTTCTACTTATGTATTTCACTCAATTGAATTACATTTACATTGTATGGGATATATATAGTACCTAGATACAACTAACTAACTAACTAACTAACTAACTAACTAACTAACTAGCTTAACAGTTTGTACAATTAATTTAGTTACAATCCATTCAACTAGCTAACTAACTTCCTAACCGACTAACTACCAATCAGTTGACATGATTTCATATCTTCAACACTCCCCCTCAAGCTGGAGGGTAAGAAAAATATTCTTTACTCCGTCAACACTCCCCCTCAAGCTGGAGGGTAAGAAAATATCCTTTACTCCCAGCTTGATGAGCAAGTGATAATGCTGTGCTTTGCCAAGTCCCTTAGTCAATAATTCTGCCAATTGTTCCTTTGTGCTCACATGACTGGTTTGAATTAATCGTTGCAATAGTTTCTCCCGCACAAATGACAATCTATGTCAAAGTGCTTAGTTCTTTCATGAAAAATTGGATTTTCAGCTATTTGTATAGCTGCTCTACTTTCACAATGCAGAGTTATAGGCTGCAAGATCCTGATTTCCAGCTCCTTGAATAAGCCAAATAACCAAGTGATTTCAGCTACTGTTGAAGCAATGCATTTGAACTCTGCTTCACCAGAACTCCTTGAAAGAGTCACTTGCTTCATAGACTTCCATGAAACTAGGGATCCTCCAAACTTCACCATATGACCAGTTACAGATTTTCTAGTCTCAGGGCATGCTACCCAGTCTGAGTCACAATACGCTACAAGATTCAAGTGCATATATGCAGTCATTAAGATGCCTAGACCTGGTGAATTCTTAATATACCTCACCACCCTTAATGCTGCAAGCATGTGTGATTCCATAGGCTTATGCATAAATTGGCTCAGTACTTGCACAGTGAAGGCATTGTCTGGTCTTGTCATTGTCAAGTATAAAAGTCTGCCTATTAATCTCTGATATGGTTCAGCATATGTCAACAGCTTATCTTCCTGAACATTCACTTCTAATAAAATCATCATACTCATAGGAAGTTAGTATGTTATTCAAAATCCAAAGGTGTAGAAGCTAGTTTTGCTCCCCCTAGCTTTGACTCAGCAATCAATTCAAATGCATATTTTCTTTGATTAATCAAAATTCCTTGCTTACTCCTTGAAAATTCAATCCCCAAAAAGAACTTCAGTTCTCCTAAATCTTTCATCTTAAACTTCTTTTGCAGATTACTCCTAGTCTGTTGAATGAGATCTTCAATGTCTCCATTCATCAACATACACTAGGACAACTACTAGGTGAGACTCTTTAGTCATAGTAAATATTGAGTAGTCAAAATGGCTTTGAATAAGCATCTACTAGTTTGATGTTCCACTGTCTCAAGCCATATAGAGACTTTCTCAGTTTGTACACCTTAGAACTATGCTCCTCCTTGGTGCCAAAACCTTGAGGAAGTTGCATATGCACTTCCTCATATAAATCACCCTCCAAGAAAGCATTATATACATCCATCTGGTAGATGGACCAATGCCTAGAAGCAGCCATAGCAATAACACACCTGACTGTAACCATTTTTACTACAGGAGAAAATGTTTCCTTGTAGTCCAAGCCCTGTCTATGACTGTACCCTTTAGCCACTAATCGAGCCTTGTATCTTTCGACCTCACCATTGGATTAAACTTCACTTTATAAACCCACTTGCAGCCTATAGCCTTCTTGCTATCGGGTAGAGTCACTATGTCCTAATTGTGGTTGTCTTGCAGTGCTTGGATCTCTTACAGTACTAATCGAGCCTTGTACCTTTCGACCTCACCATCTGGTACCTGGAGCTTGCTGAGCTGCAGGAGCATGATCAATAAGAGTTGAGGGGGCATGCTCATGCATTGGGTCAGTTGTGACTGGCTCTGCAGGTGGCATAAGGTCTGTAGTATCATTAACAGAAGCAGGTGATAAAGTTGGACTAAGCTCCAACACAGGAAATAGTGGGCTGCTGATCTTCCATCTGCTTGAATGGAAATATGTGGTCTTGAAATAACACATCTCTGCTGACCCTGAATTGCTTAGAGTGAAACTCATAGACGCTCTTAACTCTTTTGTGTGAGGGAGTAACCCATTAACACAGTAGGAAAACCTCTGGGAGAAAATTTATCTTGCCTTCTGACATTCACCAACTAACAGAGGCAGCCAAATACCCTCAGGTGATCAAGAGAGGCTGGTTTGTGATACAATACCACATAGGGAGATTTGCCATGCAATGCTGAGGAGGGCAACCTATTTATGATGTGAACAACTGTGAGAACACACTCACCCCAAAATTTGAGTGGTGTATGACTCTGAAATCTGAGAGCTCTAACAACTTCATATATGATGCCATGAGTGTTTAAAAAACTTGTCAAGTCTGAATTAAAGAACTCAAATCCATTATCTATCCTCAAAACTTTGATACAACAATTAAACTGATTCTTAACCATAACAAAAAGGACTTTAGAAGCCTAGCAGTCTCATGTTTTGTATTCATCAGAAACAACCAAGTAGCCCTAGAAAAATCATCTACTGTAGTAAAAAAGAACCCCTTATCATCATGAGTAGAGACCCTGTATGGTCCCCAAACATCTTCATAAGCAAGATCAAACAAACCTGCAGTTCTAGACTGACTTACAGGAAACACTTTTGTTTTGTTTGTCTAGCTAAGGGGAAAACTGTACCATGACTAGTTGTATCACACAAGTGTTTAAGAGAGACTAGTTTCCTTATTGAATCCAGCTGAGCATGGCCCAATATTTGATGCCAACTGCTGTATCTTATATGATTCTGAGCTAAAGCCTGGCTTGTGGTATTCACAATGTGTGTTGAAGTGTGTATGAACTCTTTTACAAGAATAATTCTGCAGATAGTACATGCCATTGATCTCCTTACCAATCCCCAACACCTTCCCAATGGAGAGTTCCTGAAATATGCAAATATTAGGTAGAAAAACCACTTGACACTGCAGCTGTTTGGTTAACGGTGCTATGGACAACAATTTATACTTGAAGTCTGGCACATGAAGAATTTGATCTATCTGATCAGTTGGTAAATAATAAGTACAATTCGATTGAGTGTTGATTAGTAAATTTACAAACAGATATACCAGTCGATTTGCAATTTACAAACACATTTTAAATTGATAGTAAAATTAGTAACTAAATTCTTATGTTGGTAAGTTGTTGGGTAGTAATTTGATGGTAATTCTTTAATAAATTTCGCTTCACATTTTTCTCCCACATTAGCAACAGATATGTACTGCATTAGTAAAATTACCAACAAAAATTTTCCTTCCGTTGGTAATATTTCGATTGGTAATCCATTGCTAGAGTAGGCGTCAAATTTTCCAACTAAAGGATTTAATTAGTAAACTTTTGGTTTGTAATCCGTTAAAAATATGTTGCTAAATTTTGAAAAAGAAAAAATAGGTTACTAATCAATTAGTAATCTGTTGCTACCTTACTAATGATATTAGGCCATTGGTAATTGGAAGTTTTGAACTGAACTCCAAGAAGTTTTCTTGGCAATTGATCGGCTACAATATATTTACAAATTTTTGCAGAAGCTGACTATCTATTGATTAACACTCAAAAATGTGGTTAGTCGTCAAAACATCCTGTCCCAACAGGCTGTTCAACTGTAAAAAATTGTCCGATCAAGCTACGTGTAATCTATATATTAATAAGCAAATACTTAAGGTGTGTAAGATGATATTTGATAGTATTATTTTTTTTTATACTTCTATAATAAAAAATTTAAATGTGAATAAGAGTAACAACGATTATAATTTCAAATACTGGATGTATTAGAGTTTCTGTACCTGTTTTTATAACATCGTAGTCTCCTACTTTTTTACGGCCACACACATATCAACAAATTATTGTCGAATAAAACTAGTATTATGTAGAAGTTTTCCAAAATTCGATCAACATATATCTTCCTTAGAATGGTCAAAACATCATTATCCATTTTATAATGTACGCCTGCAAAGAATGAAGTTGTAGTTTTTATGATAGAGATACTTAATAGTGAGTCACATCATAAATTTTTTTGATGCATATAAATTATATTTAATTTCATATGAAATTGTAAGACAACTATTATCAAAGATAATTACCATTTGAAGAATAAAAAAATATAAATATCTAAAATAATTTGATCTAAAATTGGATTTTAAACGTTTTGAGATATCCAAAAAAAATTCCTTTCACCATTGTATTATAGTAAAAAACTTCCATATGCATACATAATATGTAATCTACAATTAATATAGTTATTTTCCAATATTGGAAAATAACTATATTAATTGTAGATTACATATTATGTATGCATATGGAAGTTTTTTACTATAATACAATGGTGAAAGGAATTTTTTTTGGATATCTCAAAACGTTTAAAATCCAATTTTATATATATATATATATATATATATATATATATATATATATATATATATATATATATATATATATATATTTATATTTATATATATATATATAACAACAGAAGATATTATTTCATAATTTACTAAAGAGGAGTGCAAAAAATTTCTAGCCAGAATTTGCACAAATGAAAATACATATATAGTTTCATGAATGCTCATAAAATGCTTTTAAAAAAATAGAATGCACTTAGCTGAGTTGATATTTGCCACATTAATTTGTGTGTCGCAGGACATGCACATATTATTCTAATTTATAATAATAACATTCTAAATACATAGTTTCAGGAATGCTCGTATCAATTAAATAAAAAGAAATCAAGGAATGAACTTATCAGAGCTAACATTTGCAAAGTAAATTTGTGTATTTTAAGAGATGAACATACTAATTTACAATAATTTTAATTTACGGGAGGTAGAATATTCAGAATGATGTAAAAGCCCACTTAATAAAAGAAGAATATGATGAGAATTCAACAAAGTATTTTATGGTTTATTAGTTTCCTCCCTTAGTTGAGATATTTTATGAGCGTTTCAGATGTCTAGTGGTGCATTTTATAGAGAAAGGCAATTTGTACTATTAAATTAAGAAAATGAATATATCCTAAATTTGATTACAAATGCAACTCTTTACATTCTTCAGATTTTTTATATCAATTTGTTTAGATGCATGTTTTATAATTTAATCTTTTATTTTATTTATATTAGCGTATATTTACCTTCTTGTACACAACTATATGTAGAGCAATATTTTAGTAAAGGGCTAATATGATTTTTTGAATTTGCAACTTATGAGACTTCTCACTTATAGAGTAGTAGTAGATTTATTATAAAATAGCCACTTAAGGTCAGACCATCAGTAAGATATTTTCAGACTATTAGGAAAAAAAATTATAACCTTTTGTCTGTACTTTAAAAAACTCAAATTTATTAATATGCGATCGTGCGAAATTCAGTTCAAAAGTGTGAAGTTAGGTCAACTTTAAACCAAGGTTTACTTTGATTTGAAGTTGAGTTAAAAAAAATTAATCAGATTTAAAGTTTAGACCAAAGGATGGCTAACTTCAGCCATGATGGTCAGATAATAGCTATCAATAGTGCAGAGATAGTCAAAATAAGATAAAAGTTTCTAGCCTTTACAAATACACGCCATAAGTGGTTGCATCTCCATTGATGGTTGCCTAAATAGGCTACGCCTGCACATGACGCACAAGTTAGCCAATTAGCAGGTTTACCTCCTCAGTCCTCACTATGCTTCGCTAAGTACTAATTCCTGCTGCTTCTCTTCACAATAGATAAAGACTGTATGCTGATTCCGGCATATACGAAACAAAGGAAATATTATTAAGGGCCCTATTATTAAATGTGCAAATTATCGTCTTATAAAATTTGTGAATCATGCTGACATTTAAGGCAGTAGAGTATCAAGAGATATTTTATGGAAAAGGTTATTTTTTTCCTAAAATTATTTCAACAATAAGATAAATCAGCCGACATGACATACAAAAAACAATAGATGATTTTGCTTAGTTAAACATGATCTTAACCATAATTAAAGAGATGGATTTTGAGAAAGTAATCAACAACTTTGGTAAAGATAATCCATGATCTCACACATATTTTAGCACACCAATAAGATCAACACTTTTATTTTATACAGATAAATTATCTTTAAAAAATGACATAATGAGTCAAAATTTAATTATATAGCTAAGTACGCGCCTTAATTAATTGTATGTGTATTGTATGCCTCTAAATCAGAATTTAGAATACAATTAAATTTGTAAAAGGATTACAAGCAATTTGTTGTATCAAAGCTGTAATGATCATGTGCAAGACAAAAGTAATAATAACGACAATAGCAAGAACAATAAAGATTGTATTAATCTGTGGAGATTATAATTGGAAAACTTTGGACATGTATTTATGAAACAATGCATATGGCGCCATATTTATAGTAGCCTAAAGTGGGCTGATCAGGGCTATTAATGATCCCATGATCCCCCGTTCTAGTAATGGGAAACCCCCGATCTTCTCTTCACTTAATGCTGGGTTGTGGCAGTTATATGGCCAGAGCCGATCCATGATCAATGCCGATACTGAGTGGGGACTTGTATCCGAAAAGTATTATACAGAATCATCGAGGAGTTCGCCTAGCACCCGCGCCTTGACCATTCATTAGTTGACACAGTGACTTTTTTGCAACGCTGGAACCAAGCTTCAGCTTCCAGAACACTAATCTCCACATGCCACGTATTTGTGGCTAAATTAGACCATTACAGATAGTCCCCCCATTTTTCGAGTAATTGAGAGAAGTGCTCGGGAAGTGGAATTGTTACGGCAGGAAAAAAATGTGGCTTCTCGTGTGCCAAGTAGTTTGAAGACTGGCTATTGTCACTTCGACTTCTCTTTTCTTACGTGTCAGGCAACAGATGGTGATGACGTCACCATCAGTTCCAAAAGTAATGATGACTTTTTGTAATCTCCTTACCTTATATAAACTCTTAAGCATTCATTTCATCACTTTAACTTCTCCACTTTTGTATACAAGATTCAAGCAAACTTTGAGCATTCCAAAAATTTTGATCACCCCTAAATTTTCGATCACCACAGAACTTTAGCGTTTTACTCAAGTTCCAATCATGTCTTCAAGGAACTCAAAATGAAAAAATGTTACATAGGTTGAGGCGGACACCGCTGCATCAGGCTCTGCCGCTGCCACCAATACTGCTGCTTTGCCACCTATAGTGGTGGCTAAATCTGTAGAAGCGAGGGAAACACAACCACAGATCGCTTCTTCTTCTAAAAGGGAAAATGTAAGAAAACAAAAGATAAGGAGACCACCGTTTCTGATATAGTTCTCATTGCTTTTAGCATAATGAAGGATTTTGCTCTCTACAAACAAACCCAAGATCAGAAACAGAAAAACTTCAACGTCTAAATAGAATCGGTTCCAACTTTAGTTGAGGAACGACATCTGGAGCGCCTTTGCATGGAATGTAAATTTTTTGAAGACCAAATTGGTATCATGGAGCTGACGGCGGATTATAGGGTCACTGACTCAGTGGAAGGCCTGTGTATATCTACCCATTTACCATCGAATTCCCACTTTCGTTGCATGAAGTAGTGGTAGATACCTTTTGTTGTACCTACCGTATCTGTTTGGCTCAACTGAGGCCAACCTTTTAGAGGGTGGTCAGCACCATGATGTATATGGTAAAGGAGACGAGTTTGCCTTTTACTTTTCAACACCTTATTTCCATATATTCCCCCAAGATTTATAAAAGGGGGAATTGTTTGTCTGACCAGCCACGACAAGTACGGAATGTTAAAGAATAATGAGGACCCGAGTGACCGCGGATGGGTGGAGCACTTTGAATTCATTCCAGCCAACCAAGTTTCATCTTCTCCCAACTTTCCGGAGAGGTGAAATTCGCAACATAAGTTTTCTTCATCCAATATATCCTCTTTCCGAGCTTCTATTTGAATAATATTTTATCTCCCATTTTCAGCTATTGCTGTCAGAGTTGAGGCCCATCATGATATTGAAGGATGGGTTGACTCCATAATCTGCAAGTTTAAATGGGCAGAGAGGACTTACAGATTTGTTGCCGCTGCAGAAGAAAAGGTTGTAAAGAGGCACGATAAGCGTCTCAGATTGCATCTATCTTTAATTTCAACAATCTTGCACCGATCTAACTTCTGATGTATTTAGGGATTCCTGTCAAGCCTAAAGAGGAAAGACCTTGAGGTCGGATCCGCTGAGGAGGCCATAAGAATTCTTGAAGAATTTGCAGCTACGAAGAGATTTTCAGGTACTGCAGGAGCTCAAGCTACCATTCCTCTACCTCTGGTAGAGGCCCAAAAGAGGAAAGTTTAGAAGAAAACCTCGGCTGTGGAGAGAATAAAGCACATTCAGCGTGAAAAGGTAGCTGCTACCAAACTAATCATGGAGCATGGTCTCCTAGGCGAGTCCATTAATGAAGACCCACGAGTTTAAGGTCCCTGTGAGATAGTTGAGCTTGAGGCGTTCGGGGACGTGGCCGTCGAGCCCAACGTCAAGGAGAAAGAAGATGAGGTCGAATCCCCACCAACTTCATTCGTGCAGAGAGTGGCCAACGCATTGGTCGAAGTAGATGTCAGGCCTTCGGGTGGCCCTGTCTCCGAGGAGATGCTGAAGAGGTTCTTGATAGAGATTTTTAATAACATGGATATTTTGAAAGATCCCCAACATATGGGCAAGTACTTTAACAAGCTATTCAGCCTCTTGGAAAAGAAATGCCTTGCCCCCCATGACATCTACTTTGTCAAGGAGTGCCCTTGGCGCTCTTAGGGTGAGTTTTAAGCTTCCTTAGTTCGTGACTTTACTTTCTCATTTCGGTTATTGACTCCCGTTTTTTCTTTGTAGTGCTTTATTTATTCACTTCAAGCCGTGACGAGTGAACAACATCATGAGTCCGAGCTTATCAAAATAAAAATTGGAGTCGACGAGCTTGATTGAAACAGGAGAAGATTTCCCACCTCAAGGCTCTGGTGGATAAGAAAGAAGCTGAGCTCGCAGAAGTACACAATGCTTCTGCAGATTCAAAGGCTGAGCTTGAGACTCAGAGGAAAGCCTTTGCGTTAGAGCTGAGTGAAACTGCAGGCAAAATTCAAGAGCATGAGGCTAAGGTTGAACGTAACAAGGCAGCATTATCAAAGGCATCAGAACTCCATCATAACTTTTTGGTAATCAATCAAGGCAGATCAAAGAGCTGCATGAAAAACTCCGCCAGACATCTTCAGTTCCCGCTAGCTTAACTCGGCTTCAAAGAGACGTGGAGCAGCTCAAGAAGGAGAATAATCGCCTCAAGATCTGATTAAAGGGTTGGAAGAACAAGTACTTTATTGACAAGCAGTGGATGATTTTCAAAACCCGCTTGGAGACACTGAAATCATACCAAGTGGAAGGACTTTATTTCCTACCTTGATGGCGGAGATTGAGGACTCTGCAGTTCATGCCCATGCCGTTGTTGAAAGTTTCCCTTCAAATGACGAATAGGATGAATGGGCAGTTGAAGAGGAATAGCTCAATTCCTTGGATGAAGAACCTGGTTACAAAGCTTCTAGAGATGAAGAGGAGGGAGGTGATACATCTGTCGTACCTTCTAGCTGATTTTCCTTCAATTTTATCCAACTTTTGTGGCCGTTAGAGCCAATTTAAGTACGTTTGTTGACGGGTGTCAGTGCCCGTGAAATTAAATGAAATTTGTCCAAGTCTTTGAGCTGGTTTGTTTTTGAGTATTCATGTTTGCATGTTATCTCATCGGGACGTCTGCGAAAACACTTAGAATGCTCTTTTCTTTTGCTTGCAAGCTTGGTTCATTCCAAGTCATATGAGACTGAAGACTTTACGCGGACTGGAACGCGTCTCATTACCGTGTTGACATAAAAATAATTAATACCATGCAATATAATTATGGGTGTTGAATATTGAGGTAAACAACTTAGGATAATATCCATTTTATTGAAGATCACAGCTGAACTCGGCGTTACACTGAACCTATCCGTTTTAGGACTAAGGTATAAGCTAAACATTACCGCTACCAGGCTGTTTACTTTGTAAATAAAACAAGGTAAATCTTCGGGTGGAAGTCCCCAATAAGAAGATTGCAAGTCTTCGAGTCAATTGGCAATCCCTGGTGTAAGAGATTCGGAGTCGCGAACCGGCAACGTTGCACCGTGTCAAACTTCATACCATCTCTTCCATCCCCCTAGTAGTCGGGTGCGAATGTTGAGGACCCGAGCACTATAATCTGCTCTTTCTGCTTCCTGAAAAGGTCAAGCAAAGGGAAAACATGGGGCTAGTTGATCATTCGACCTAAGCACCAGAGTGTATGAAGGCTCGCTGCCTTATGTGATTATTGATAAAATCGACAAGGTAAAGTACCTTTAAATCAGAAGTGGTACTGCTTCAAATTGGAGTTGTTATACGGGTTCTAATTTCCCGTTCATGTTCTCCAATTGGCAATGACCCCTTATCAACACACTTTGTGACTCGATATGGAACTTCTTAATTAGCAGCTAATTTACCAGTGTTGTGTTCCTTGGTCGTTTGATTCACTACCTTAAGCACATAGTCTCCGACTTTGAAATTCCCGAACGTTGTTTTCTTATTGAGATAATTTTTAATTTACCTTTTTTGAGCTACCATCTGTATCAAGGCTAATTTCCTTCGTCTGTCAAGCAGATCCAACTCCACTTGCATTGCTTCCTGATTTAACTCTTCGGTAGCATGTGCGTACCAAAAACTAGGTTCACCAATCTCCATGTAGATCAAAAAGTATATCCCATAGACTAAGGAAAAAAGAGTATTCCACGTGCTATTCTTCTCCATTGTTCTATTTGCCTATAACACTCTGGGTAATTCATCCGGCCACGAGCCTTTTGCTGCCTCAAGCCGTTTCAACAAATTCTCGATGAACGGTGATGGGGACATGACTGAGTATAAGGGCTTAGCTCGGTGATGGAGCATCCGAGCGTGGCATTGACATTTATCACATTTCTTTACAAATGGCTTGGCATCTCATTCCAATTTCTGGCCAATAATATTCGGCTCTAGTTAACTTTCGAGTAAGTGCTTTCCCTCTAGAATGATTATCACACTTGCCTTTGTGCACTTCTCAACACATATTCAATCTTTCCGAGACCTAAACACTTGGCCAATGGGCCGCTATGCAATTTGCTATACAACTCTCCCCGAATTATGCAGTATGGAGCTGCTTGGATCCTCAGCTTCCGCGCTTCCTTTTTGTCTTTTGGTAGAGTCCCCAAGTCCAAATATAAGATAAACTTGGTGCGCCAATCCCAAGTGAGATGTACCGAGTTCACATCAAGTTTCACTCTTTAAACGGCTGAGCTAAGAAGATGAACAACTGAGTTCGTTCCTGAGTCACTTACCTCGGCAGTGAAGCCTAAATTTGCTAGAGCATCTGCTTCCCCATTTTTCTCTCGGAGAATCTGCTCAATTCTCCATTCTTTGAACTTAGACAAAATTTCTTTAACTTTGGCTAAGAGTTATTGCATTCTGGGCTCTAGGTCGGTAAAGACCACGAGTATTTGATTCACTACCAGCTGTGAATCACTATTTAGCTCAATCTTTTCTACCCCTAATTCCTTAGCCAGCTCTAAGCTTTCTACTACAGCCTCGTATTCGGCTTCGTTATTTGTAATTAGACGAAGCCTAATTGAGTGTCGTACTCTTTCCCCCATATGAGCCACAACACCAAACCAAGTCCGGAGCCTTTAACATTTGAAGCCCCATCCATGTAAAGTGTCCAAACCCCAGAAACTAGACCCTTTGACAACAATTCCTCTTTCTCTGACTTAGGGAGTATTTGGGCACTGAAATCAACTATAAAATTGGCTAACACTTGAGACTTTATGGCAGTGCGAGGTTGATAAGTGATAGCCCATTTAGCCAACTTTCTGGATAATTCAAAATTACATAAAATATTCCTCAATGAAAAGGTTGTGACTACGGTTATGGGGTGACATTGATAATAGGGTCGGAGTTTACACGCAATGATAATCAAAGCAAGTTCTAACTTTTCTAAGTGAGGGTACCTGGTCTCAGCATCAAGCAGCGATTTTCTGACATAGTAGATCACTGCTGTTTTCTGTCCTCTTCTCAGACTAGTTCTACGCTTACGGACACTTTTGATGTGGCAAGATAAATCAACAGAGTTTATCCATCCTTAGGCTTTGCAAGTGATGGAGCGTTTGAAAAATAATGCTTCAGTTCATTCAACCTTGTTGGAACTCTAGGTTCCATTCAAAACTTGTGTTCTTTCTCAAGACAGAGAAGGACTTATGGCATCGCTCTAAGGATCTTGAAATGAATCTACTCAAGGATGCTATCTGGCCAGTAAGGCGTTGAACCTCTTTTCTCCTCTTGAGGACATCAGGTATCTCCTCTATTGCTTTGATTTTCTCAGGATTATGTTCAATTGCCCGCTCGCACACTGTGAATCCTAAAAAGTTGCCCGAGCCTACACTGAAGGCACAGTTTTTAGGGTTCAGTTTTATATTATATTGTCGAATGACGAAAAAAGCCTCCAGTAGAGGATTCATATGCTCTTCCACTCACACTGGCTTTACCAACATATCATCGATGTACATTTTCATCCTAATGTAATCCTTGAATATGCGGCATATTAACCATTGATATGTTGCACTCGTATTTTTAGGCCAAACGACATCACCTTATAACAAGAGGTCCCTCAATCAGTGATAAAGGATATTTTCTCTTGATCCTTAGGCTCCATTTAAATTGATGGTAGCTTGAGTCAGCATCCAAGAAGGTTAACAACTTGTGTCCAGCCATGGAGTTTATTAACCTATCAATTTGTGGCTACTGATATGAATCTTTGGTGCAAGCCTTATTCAAATCCATGTAATCTATACATATACGCCATTTCCCATTTTTCTTGGGCACGACCACGACGTTAGCCAACCAATACGGATACTTGACCTCCCGTATGAAGACATTGTCAAGCAGCTTGTTATGTGGCCTTTTATTTTTCTTCACTGGAGTTTGGTGAGGATCCACATTAAGTTTGTGGGCTATTATCTCTGGATCGATCCCAGCCATGTCCGCGTAGGACCAAGAAAAACAATCATCATACTTTAAAAATGGGACTGTGTTTTCCTTTGAATCAGAGTCCAATTCCGAGCGACAAATATCTTTCTCTCTTGAAATTCCATCGATAGTGTGACCGATTCCAATTCTTCAATCGATGAATCCTCAGCCCTTTGTTTCTTGGCCTCTTGGATGCAAGTCGGGATCTTCTCAACTACTTTTTTTTTAGGATTTGTTTCATCCATCAGAACGATTTCCTCCTCAGATCCATGATGCTTTGATTGCTATTTAGATGGTCCTACCAAGACGACTCAATTCTTCGAATCAATCGAACACCATTCCCTCGCCATTCTTTGTTCTCCACAGATGCAACAGGTACCCCAAGGAGTTGGAAACTTGATGGCTTGGTGAAGAGTTGAAGATACTTCCTCCATTGCATGGATCTCGGCCTCCGGTTGACACCCAATTTTTCTCTCTCTTTTCTTAATTAGCTATTTAACTTAAAAGTGTAGTAGTACACACACACACCCCATACTTGCACTACCTCTCCATGACACATGGCTTCATCTCAGCCGTGTGTCTCTTTAATCCAACGGCCCTAGATAATTCCTCCATTTTTAACAGACAAACCCCTCAAACTTGCTAAACCTAATTTCATTTCTCTTATCCCTTCCCCAAAATTCCCGCTTCCCCTCACCACTATCTCTCTCCTATTTAACCTTTTTCCGTCCAGAGTCAGCCGTAACACACCACTGTGCCGCCAATGTCGCCGGTAGAGGCGACAAGCTGCCCGTCTCTCTCTCTCTCTCTCTCTCTCTCTCTCTCTCTCTCTCTCTCTCTCTCCATTGTCTATTTTTTGCATGGCGAGAATCAAGGATTTTCAAATTAAATCCTTGCAAATCAATATGAAAAAACATAAGTAAAGAGGCTTTAAGACATTTACAGTTGATTCCGTTCACACGTACACCAAAGCAGAAGTAGAAGATTCAAACTGGGATCTCCTTGAATCAAGCAACAACGGCTCAAGACGAAGCTGACCTAACTCGACTCAGACTCAATACACAGGTAAAACCTTCCTTTTGTTATTTTCTTTTGCTTTTATGTTAAAGCATATGAAAATAACTTGACTAGTATTTCGTTATACTTAAAAGTGTCATTATGTGCATATTTTCGAATGTTGAAAGAAGATTGCAAGTTAGAAATTTATTTGAATGTTTAATGAGAATAAGATTAGGAAATCTCATGGCATATGAGTTTAATTCTGGCCATAAGTTTTAGTTGTTTATCCATTATAGATGTTTTTTGGAAGAATACAAGACTTTGTGAGTCAATCTGTGGTGCAGTGACTCTCCATATTCAATCGTTGGCTTAACTCTCCATATTCAATCGTTGGCTTAAGAGTTGAATTTCATCCTAGACATGCCATGACTGTCCATATTTGCTCGTCTTACACAGCTTGAAGCCGAATCATTTGCATACTCTTTCTAGAAAGAAATCTTATTACTTTATTTTAAGGCAAATATGTTATATGCATATGTTTTTTTAAAAAAAATATTTGACGGACAATGATTAGTATACTCTACCTAAATTATCTCCTCAAATTATGCTTGTCTGAGACTGAATGTATATTTACCTTGATAGATATTTTAATACTCTTAATTTGGTGATAGATTTAAAGAACAGCTCTCCCACACTTTAAAGACACGCCTTACACATTGAAAATACACTCACAGAAGACTCTACCGCTCCTCTCTCTCTCTCTCTCTCTCTCTCTCTCTCTCTCTCTCTCTCTCTCTCTCGTGTTCTTGTCTTGCTGGTTTAGAATCAAAGCAAGACTTTTAGCATCTCTGTCTTCCTGTCTTGCTATTGTGACACTTTCCTTGTTGCCTTCTCTTTTCTTACTTATTCTGGAAATACTAAGGTATACGCCCTGTAATAATCAAATGACTCTATTGATGACAACCTGATAACACTACTCTTGTACCCAGTATCTGCACCTTCACATGTGTGAATTACTATGACTTGTTTGGGCCCTTGTTAGCCCAACTGTACTAATCCTTTTTTGCAGGTAGTACTTGATCCAAACAAAGTTTGGTTCAAGGGATTGGATAGTCGAAAAGGCTATATCATTGTCAATTTTCTTTTGCTTGCAGGATACTTGCCATTTCTTGCCAGTAAAAGCTAAAGCTCGAGAGGCTAGATGTTGGCATGAACTTGGCATCTCACTTAAAATGCATATAAGGCATTCATTCTATCCCTTTTATTCCCTTAGACCTACTATAAAATTAATGTATTTATTAGGGTCCCTGCCTGTATATTTTGTGCACTTTAAAATGCAAAAATGAAGTATGAAAACAACTGCTAAGAGAAACCGTGAGTAGACACCTTAAGACGCTGCTATGTATAGGCTACACATGGGCCTTTTCCTTTCCTTTCCTCTCTTACTTTCAACTTGTAAAAATACTGGAGTTTAGCTTTGTTATAGGTTGAAATCGATGGTTAAAATAGTTGAGATTTACTACTGAAAATTGGAGTATTATAGTGGCTTGATTTTAAATAAAACAGGGTAGTTTTAAGTGTGAATCTGGAAATGATATTTTTTACAAAAACAAGAAAGAGGCTGAAATGCAAGACGACCTGAAAGCTGGACCCTTTTTGCCAAGATGCTAGAATCTGAAACGGGACTATTTTTTGTAATTTAGAATCTAACTTTTAATTTGTAACAGGCTGTTTTAGAAAGTAAGTTTAAGCTGGGAACTATTTGTGCAAAATGCTAGAAATGCAAAGTGGAATGTTTCTGCAAAAATCTAAACGGGCTATATTTTAAAAGTCCACATCCCATTTTTTGTAAGTGTTAAAAACTAATTCTTTTCTAATAATCTTTTTTGAATATGAGAATTAAAACTTTAGAGGTCAAATTCTACAAATACAATATATATACATCTACCTTTTTAGGAAAAAATGTCAAAAGTATTATCTTGCTCTTAAATTTTACAATATTAGTATGTGTCAACTATTATGCTTATTTATATACGTATATTTTGTTGTCAAACTAATTAATTTTTATTCTAATTCATATATATATATATATATATATATATATGCAATTTTTTTCTTATAATTCTTCTACTTAGATCAACTCACAAGATGATTTCTCTATATATATCTATACAAGTGTTTATATTTTATTTTTTAACTAAGTTTTTTTTTTCTTTAAACGTGACCTCACAACACATAGCCACACGAGCAACACTACGTGATAATTTATGTCATACTATAGATCAATATGGCTAACATCCCTTAATATATATAAAATTCTCCTAGTCCATACGTTTGAAGATTTAGTGTATCTTTTGGGGAATGTTTTTTTACTCTTTTTTAACATGTTCTCAATCTGTCCAGTTTTGTGTCTTTATAGAAATATCCTTTGATTGAAACATAATTGAGTTTTAGCCTTATTTTAATGTGTATTTTCTGAAGTTGAAATTGCATCTTTGAGCCTTGATCTTGCCAATGCTTTATCTCTCTGGCCTTCTTTAGTCTAAGTATACTGTCAATATATTTGATATGCATTCATGCTTTATTTTTAGCCTCAATCCCAAATTTTGAATCCGGTCGGGAACCACCTTTCGTGGATCTTGAGAAGTGCCTAATACCTTCTTCCCGAGACACTAGAACTTCTTACCTAGATTCTCATATTTAGGAGACACACCTGGAGTTATTCAATACAAGTAAACAAAAGTAGGTGCTCTAATACACCTAGTTAAAAAATATTGTAGATGTCGACTCCAAAACCAACTCAAACGAGTTACCTGCGTCAAACCCCACCTTTGAACTTAATCAGCTTGTAAAAGTGGTGCGACGAAATGGTGACTCTACTGGGGATACTTGAAAAGTCCTAACCACAACGGATTTTATTTTTTGGGATTATATATTGCTGCTTATTATTATTATTATTATTGTTGTTGTTGTTGTTGTTGTTGTTGTTGTTGTTGTTGTTTACTAACTCATTTTTTTTGTTTTGACATTTTTTTCCGGTTATTTATGCTCCTTTTGATTATATTGTTTATTTTAATTACTATTCTTATGTTTTGATAATATTGAGTTCACTTGACATTTCCGTTCCGCCACTCCTAGCACCCTCCATCTCTTAGAGCCCATAGGAAGGGACGGTTGCGTGGAACCCACAACTGTCCATTTTTCCTGAAAATAAAACACTTAAGGGAAACACTTGAAAAATTATCCAACTAGCGAAGTTGTTGGAAGTTTGCAAGCTTTCAACTTCCGAGTTGTCCACTTGGAAGAATCAGTCTAGTTATGCACAAAATTCTTAGCAGAGACACCGTTTAAGATATCATACATCGCATTCCATGCTTTCAAATCCTCCTTGGGGTTTTAAATCACTTATCAATATTTTTATTTTATGGTTCTTTTTTCACATTATTATTACTCCCTCCGTCCCAATTTATGTGGCACCATTTGACCGGGCACGAAGTTAAGATAATAGATGTTGACCTTGTTAAGTATCAATTTTAACCTTGAAAAAGTAAGAGAGAGAAGATTTGAGTAATAAAAAAGTTATTGGTAGGTTTAAAAGTATGTAGGGCCCAACAAGGGTAAAATAGAGATGATGCATTAAATAGTCGTCAAATAAGGAAAGGTGCCATTTATTTTGGGACAAACAAAAAAGGAAATGGTACCACATAAATTGGGACGGATAGAGTATTATTATTATTATTTTGAATTATATTTATTATTTTTGCTTGGTTTATTCAAATTTTTGGGACTAACTTGTTTATTTTATGTTTTTCTCTCTTTTGTGAATTATTTTTATTTCAACTTGTGCATTTATAATAGTCATTTCGCTCATATCGGCCGCTACTTCTGGCAACTTCATAATCATGCGTTTAAAATACGGTGGTTACATGGATCTCACGACCACTTTTTTCTTACAAAAATACTCTTTAGGAGGAACGACTTGGAATCTAGTTGGTCTGTAGTACAAACAACAATTCTAGACGTTCTCGCTCCATAGTTGTCCTCTTGAGAGGCTACTCAAAGTTTGGTCTAGTCAACCTAACTCTTAAAGAGATGCTGCTTAAGTTTCATGCACCATGTCATTGCTCGAAAATTGCAACTTCGACTTATGTCTAAGTCTTTAGCTCACCGGGTCTAAACAAACCGAACGGATTATTAACCCCAAGGAACGCTTGGACATGACTATGTGTGCATTTTTTTAAGATTAAACATGCCGGATGTGGACCGTTTATTTTCGAATGATTAGAGCTAGTCTGCATTCAATGTCATTCAAGAATCGCAAAAGGTAACTGAAGAGGCATTTAAGGCCCGATTAAAGCAGATATGACCGTTTGATAAATGTGATGACAGATATTGCACGTCTATTCTTTAAGCATCAAATAAACGTAGCAAGACTTAACATTCTTGGCATGTTAAAATTCTATTAGAAACTCGTTCAAACGTCAAAAGGGTTCCTAACCCGAGATGACACACTTTTTATATTGTATGTGTTGCATCGATTCGAAAGAAGTTTATGCCAAGTGTCAATCACTAAATTAATTTAAAAGAGGCTTTGAACTGATACACTTGACACCAAATGACTTTCAAGTCAATGTTAGGCCCACCGTTGGTACGAAGAGGTCCTACACATTTATAAGGCGCGCTTTTATTTTACTTGCATGTCGTTAATGTTAATCTAAATATTGTATTAATTGCTCCCTTTCCTTAGAATGACTCATCCGAACCAGTTAAAATAGGTTTGCCAATCCTTTTCCTACTTAAGCAAATTCTTTGAAAATCCAATGTCCCTCCAGCACACATAACTTTACTTTCTTTTCTAAGCTAATACTCAAATTCTAGTACTTGAAATCTTTTGCATGTTCAGATTATTTTCTATCCCTAACCCAAAGACTTTCTTTCTGAAAGGTCGGCTCAAGTTGAACACCAAAGTAGGATACATGGCTAAGCGGAGTGTGCTTGTTGGTGATTTGTCAAAGCAGGATAGGTTTATTACAGCAAGCATTATGAACATTGAGAGAAAAATCGACGGGGTAAGAGATGTGATGGTCAACCTCAAGAATACCTCTAAAATGCCACAAGACTTTCTGGAGCCAATATCCGAGGATCACTTTGTTGCTCCGATCTACAGTGTTACACCACCTGCAATACATGAGTGTGATGTAGGGAAAATGCGGAAAAGATAAAAGGATAAAGAACGAGACGTAACTCGATCTCTAATCCCAAGTAGCAACGGAGAACTGGTTCCGCTACACCCCGGGAGAAGGACAAGAACACCTACGCTATGCAACTACCCTCGAGCCAACTAGGACCCGCAAGTAGAATGATCGGGGCGGGGTTGTTAGGCAACTAGAATCCACTAGAAGTAACAAGTCCCAACTAAGGTTGGTTTTCATAAACCCAAGAGAATCCACTCTTTACAATATTCAATTCATCATTCAACATAAACTAAGTGTAAAATAAGCTAGGCTTGGCTATTTATAGTGTTTCCCAAGCTTACACAAAGACTTAACTACCCTTACTAATAAGGTTCACTAAATAAGCCACGCAGGGCAGAACAGTAAAAGAAACATAAGTTCAGCAACTAGGAGGGGCGCCTGGGGCTGGGAGGGGCGCCTGGAATATGCTGAAGTCAGGCGGGGCGCCTGGAGCTAGGCGGGGCGCCTGGGCTAGGCGGGCGCCTGGGCTGGGGCGCCTAGGCAGGCGGGGCGCCTGGGTGCAATGCCATTCTTAGGCAGTAAGCGTCCTAGGCGGGGCGCCTGGGCTAGGCGGGGCGCCTAGCTGTGCTGGGCCTTCTTCCTCCTCCTTAGGCGTGGAGCCTAATGTTGAAACCATCCGGAACACTTCCAAAGCCCTTGACTTCAAGTTCTTTGTATCTTCCAAGCTTGGCACATGTCGGAAAGTGTTGGAAAGTGTCTTGGCACGATTTGCTCTGCATCATCCTCCCATTCTTGAAGAGATTTCGTCCTCGAAATCAATGCATTCATGTTCATGGCATCATCTCTTAGGGGTGCCCAATGCTCTCCTCCTTTGTAACTCTTGATCGTCACCTTGACATAGGTCTCCTCCAAGATCTCCCTTGCTTTAACATGGAGCTTAGAACCTACAAGCAACGTCAAGCAAACACAAGAACTCCTACTTTGAAAGTAGGTTAGTGCAAGAAGTGTGGAAAACACACTCTTGTGATATAACCAAGCATCAATTAAAAGCACAAATATCAAGTCTCCAAAGAGAACAAAAAGTACTTGGTTAAAGATCATCATGCACCTAACACAATAGTGATCAAATAAGCCATGGGGATATGAAAAACGCGAGATCAAGCTATCAAAATCCCCTTGAACCTTAAGCTCAAGATCAACAAACCAATATATCCTCGAGGTGTGATCAACATGTGGAGTGGAGTGAGTCAAGTAACCCAACATGCAAATAACATCAAGTACTCCACTCCCCTTCTTTGGAGCATACTTACTCACACCAAGGGATTCCCCTTCACCTCCAATTGCATCACCTAAGCAACCCTTCTCAAAAGACAAACTTTCAAGAAAGGCATTGATAATGGATTCTTCTTCATCATAACCCCAACTAGCAATAGTAGGGTCACTCAAAGAACCATCCACCTCACCCAAATTCTCAAACAATGGGTTGCCTAAGGAATCAATTCCTTCACACCATGGGGGTTCCAATTTGCTATTCACCCTAGTCCGATACAAGTCATTACCACTAATGAGAAGGCCTTCAAACAATGGATTAGTATAAACATGCATCTCACTATCATGATCAAGCATAGACAAGTTATCAAGACTAGGTTCACTTGAGGAGTCATCGTAGACAACCTTGTCCAATTCATGCAATTTGGACTCCTCAAGGTCAAGACCATCCTTACCACAACACATTGGTCCACCAAATAGAAGCATATCAATTAGGGAATGATCAACTACCTCATCTTTCCCTATGTCAAAGGTTGGCGGTGTGTCATAGCAAAGGTCACAATCATGGTCAACTATCAAATCTACACTAGGGAAGGGTTCAATGAACAATGAGCTCACATCATGATGTGGCATAAAATCCCTTCCAACTAGTGTTTCACAAGCACACACAAGTTGACAACTAGACTCTTCACTAGTGGCATATTCACTAGATGCATCACAAGCTCCAACTAGTGTTGAGTCATTACAAGACAAGTAGGTAGTAGGTTCATGAAAAGGTGAAGCAACACTTACATTTGTAGTACTCCCTTGATCACTCACAAGGTTTGAAGTGTCATATGCAACTTCTCCTTCATGAAGCTCACATTGAGGCTCCAATGACTTGTCTTCAAATGTACCTACACAAGAGTTTTTACAAGAAGAGATAGAAGATAAAGAAGGGTTAGAACAATAGGTGCTCTCACTCTCAATTTTTCCTTCCTCACCTCTCATCTCTCTCAATTTTACCTCATGGTCAAGTGTAGTTTGTGGTGACAATCCCCTCACATCACTCCTCAAATCCTCTCCTTTTTCCTCTCTTGGATTGCCACCGGTCACTCCCTCACTTCTCTCTATCTTTTCTCTCTCATTTGAAGTGGAGTGACTCTCATTTTCATCATGCATTGGCAAAACAATAAGATTGTTTGCCTCGGGTTCAAGTTCAATGGGTGACTTTGCTTTAGCCACTTCCCTCAACTCCTTCATTCGTTTGTAGTCTTCCCTCACTTGCCTTGGAGTCAAAGGTCTAAGCACATACTTTCTCCCATCTTGCTTAACCGTATAGGAGTTGGTCCGGCCATCATGCACTACACACCTATCATGTTGCCATGGTCTCCCAAACAATAAATGGCATGCTTGCATCGGGACCACGTCAAACATGATCTTATCCTTATAGCTCCCAATGCTAAACTCAATCAACGCTTGTTTCACCACCTTTAGTTCACCACACTCGCTAAGCCATTGTAAACGATATGGTTTTGGATGCTTTAGAGTGGGTAACTTCAATTGGGAAATCAAGGTTTGGCTCACTATGTTGGTACAACTCCCCGAATCAACAACTATTGAGCATACTTGGCCCATTACTCGGCACCTAGCATGAAAGAGGTTTTCCCTTTGATCATTTTCCACCTCCTCTTCCATAACAATGGTACTCAAGCTTCTCCTAACCACCAAGAACATTTGAGGGCCATCATCCTCTTCTACGGCCTCCTCACAATCAACTTCCTCATCCACCTCTACTTCTCCAATTTCGGACTCACTTTCTTGTTCATACACTAAATTTCCAACCACAACCATGTTTCGTTTTGTGGAGCATTCTTTAGCAATATGCCCATAGCCCTTGCACTTATAACATTGAGTAGAAGTAGAAATAGGATTACTCAAGCGAGTTTTAGAAGTACCTTCCAAAGGTGGAGTAGTCTTCTCATATGGCTTCTTCACTTCTTTGCTAGCATTGGCACTTGGAAAGCTTGCATTTGGAGTCTTCCACTCTTTTGGTTGGTTCACGGGAGTAGGAGTGCTACTCTTGTACCGGGTGGACTTTTCTCCCTTAAGCCATTGCTCGGCTTTAATAGCGGCTTCCAATAGATCTTGAAGTGAAGGATAAGAATGCAACCTCAATTGAGAAGCTATACCATAGCTCAAACCATTTTTGAAACGGATCATGGCTTGCTCTTCATCCTCGGTCTCCATATCTAAGGCCAATCGGGTCTTCTCAAACTCATCATAGTACTCATGAACCGTCTTGACACCTTGCTTTAGATCATAGAGCTTCTTGAGTTGCTCTTGTCGATACCTAGGAGTCACATACTTGGTATTCATGAGGGCCTTCAATTCATTCCATGTCACATTCACATGCACACCCGCTCTTCTTCTTGTCCTCTTTATGGATTCCCACCAAGTAGAAGCATAAGACTCAAAGGATGAAATAGCATAAGTACCTTTCTTCTCATCGGTCATCTCATTTGTGTCAAACACTCTCTCTATAAGTAGAACCCATTCCATATATGCCTCCGGATCACAAGCTCCCTTAAAGGATGGAAGATTAAGCTTCACACTATTGAGATTGTTGTTGTTGTCACGCACCCCATAGTTAGGCTCCGGTTGGCCTCCATAGTGGTCATCATGAGCAACATATTCTCTCCTAGCATTCCTTCCATCAAATCTCATGGGTGGCCCTCGACCTCGGCCTCTACCCCGATCCACATTTCGACCCCAATTCATTGGCCTCCTAGGATGATAATGAGCATCATACCCATAGGCTTCATCTCCATACTCGGCTTCCTCCTCTTCTTGAGCCTCAACAACTTGCTCAAGAGGTGGGACAAACCTAACGGGTCTTCGAAGTGGAGCATTTCCTTGGGGATTGCCCAAGTTGAGAGGATTGCTCTCATGTTGGGGATTGCCCAACCCACGCTCTCGTAGAGCTTCAACTTTGCTTTGTTCATACCTCTTGTTTAGCTCAACAAAGTGTCCGGGAGTCATAGGAGTGCTATGACTCGTGCCCTCTCCGGATTCAATTTGGAAACTCGGGGTCCTCCTCTCACCGGTCTCAACTTGATTCCTCTCGACGGTTTCAAGTCTCAATGAGATATCCTCCAATTTAGCCATAATGGTGGCCATGAAATGCTTCATGGGATCATCTCCATCGTTTGCCATTGTACCTACAAAGAAGCAACAAACGTTAGTAAAAGAACTCACCCACTCCCTCACGTGAGTTCACTCGGATCACTCTTTTGGGGGGTGGTGGTGGATATTTCACTCGGACTTGTTACCAAAAGCTTCAAGTAGTTGACTATCAATCCTCAACCCAACCAACTATTCACAAGCCAATTGTACTCCGGGGCGAGTGGAGTTAATATGACTCGATGAACGCTAAGCAATTTGAAGTGAGGACTTGAACCAAAAGATACTACGGATCTTCTTTGAATTCTAGTCTCCTTTCTAGGCACGATGATCCTAATAGCAATTAAAAGGTTAGCACTATTCAAGTAGAACGGTTACTCAAAGTAGCACCAACTAGATGTTATGTTATCAAACAAAGGGAAATGCCTATGAAAATCTACCCGAAACAACACTTTCAGCACTCAGGAGGGGCGCCTGAAACTCAGGTGGGGCGCCTAACTGTGCAGTGTTCCAGGCAGGGCGCCTAGATCTAGGCGGGGCGCCTGGGACTTAGGCAGTAGCCAAGTCAGGCGGGGCGCCTGGCCTGGAGCCTTTTCCAACTCGTTCCAAACTCGTTTCAAGTCGATTTTCAAGCTCCAAATCCGATGTTTTCAACTTGTTTTCACAATCCAATGATACCCAAAGTTGTTTTTGATCTTCCTTAACAAACCCCAATCACATTAACATCCAAACAATCAATCAAATTCAAGATTCAATGCCAAGAGCTCAAGAACAAAGGGTTTTTCAAAGGGTTTTCAAAATGGATTGTGATTCATCAAACTTGGTGTTATCCATACTCAAATCCCACAAAATTGGTATCAAATCGTTTGTTTTTCAATGAAGTTCAATCCCCAATATCAAGTTTTCAATCTAACATCAATCCAACCCAAGAATCAAGCCAAAAATCATCAAGAACAAGTTCTTCAAGGGTTTAAGGGGGTTTTGGGGTTTCAAATTTTCAAACTCCACCAATCCAAACAATTTTGGTATCCAAGTAACGGGAATTCATCCACGATCAAGAATCTATAACACCCATATCATAAATCATCCAAACCAACAAGTTACACCAAATTTTTGTAATTTTCAATTTTTCAATTTTTTTTGTAATTTTCTTCTTTCAATAACTTCAACAATAAGAAAACTAAAAGAAAAGATACTAGGCACGAAGAACCAAGGGTCGGGGGTTTGTAGAAACAAAACCCGAGCCTCGCTCTAATACCAAATGATGTAGGGAAAACGCGGAAAAGATAAAAGGATAAAGAACGAGACGTAACTCGATCTCTAATCCCAAGTAGCAACGGAGAACTGGTTCCGCTACACCCCGGGAGAAGGACAAGAACACCTACGCTATGCAACTACCCTCGAGCCAACTAGGACCCGCAAGTAGAATGATCGGGGCGGGGTTGTTAGGCAACTAGAATCCACTAGAAGTAACAAGTCCCAACTAAGGTTGGTTTTCATAAACCCAAGAGAATCCACTCTTTACAATATTCAATTCATCATTCAACATAAACTAAGTGTAAAATAAGCTAGGCTTGGCTATTTATAGTGTTTCCCAAGCTTACACAAAGACTTAACTACCCTTACTAATAAGGTTCACTAAATAAGCCACGCAGGGCAGAACAGTAAAAGAAACATAAGTTCAGCAACTAGGAGGGGCGCCTGGGGCTGGGAGGGGCGCCTGGAATATGCTGAAGTCAGGCGGGGCGCCTGGAGCTAGGCGGGGCGCCTGGGCTAGGCGGGCGCCTGGGCTGGGGCGCCTAGGCAGGCGGGGCGCCTGGGTGCAATGCCATTCTTAGGCAGTAAGCGTCCTAGGCGGGGCGCCTGGGCTAGGCGGGGCGCCTAGCTGTGCTGGGCCTTCTTCCTCCTCCTTAGGCGTGGAGCCTAATGTTGAAACCATCCGGAACACTTCCAAAGCCCTTGACTTCAAGTCCTTTGTATCTTCCAAGCTTGGCACATGTCGGAAAGTGTTGGAAAGTGTCTTGGCACGATTTGCTCTGCATCAGAGTGTAATCCAAAGTATTTTTAAATTTGCACTCGTTCATGGTTGAAAAAGAATTCAAAGAGTTAGTGGAAGGCAATAAGGAAGTAGGAAACATGGGGAATCCGCACAATGACCAGAGATTAACACAGTGTCAAAGTTTTAGTTATATGAAGAAACTAGAAATCCCTATACAAATTTGGGAACATATCTTGACCAACTAACAAGTATGAAACACGACAATCAACTTAAGATGGAACTGTTTGTTAAGACACTTATGGGGCCATCATTGATTTGGTATGTAGAGCAAGACACAAGAAACTGAACTTTTTTGAGTGACTTGGTCGAAGAATTTATCGAGCGATATGGATCCTATGGCAACTATGATACATGCAATAGCCTGGCGAAAAGGAAAAGTACAGTAGAACCAATCTCTGAAAAGGTCTTAGGCAACAATTTGAATGAAGCAAAACCTAAGGATATTCACATTGCAAAGAAAGAAAAAGCTAGTTGGCGAAGCCCAAACCCTATCCCACTATCTCTAAATAACCAATATATCATTCCCTTGCATGAATCACCAGCTGTTCTATTTGAGAAACTTAATTAAGTCTATCAGGATGTTGCAACCACAACATGGAGAAGTCTTTACCTCATTACCACCTCACTGTGATTCAACCAAACATTGTGCATTTCACTCTAATATACCTGGTCATGATACCAGTGAGTGCACCTTTCTAAGAAAGGAGATTTAGAGTTTATTGAAAAATGACAAGATAGTTGATGCCGGGCAAACCACGAGACCCTTCACCCGGAGCCAAGCTAAGGAGATCCAAGGAGTACACTTACCCTTGGTGAGGAAGGACCTAGAAGAAGGAAGCGATTGGAAGCCGTTCCGGGTGATTAGAGCACAAGGGGAGCAGCCTAGTGCACCAGGCGCCCCGCCCAGCACACCAAGCGCTCCGCCCAACATTGCCTTGGCTGAAGCGCTTCGCCCACATTTGGGGCGCCCCGCCTAGGCCACCCCACTGATGGTTTTCATGGGCGCTCCGCCCAAAAACGCTGAAGCACGTGAATTCTACTTGTGTTATGTCTATTTTGACCCTACGTGGTCTTTTATTCCTAAGCCTAAGTGTGGGCATTTTAGACCTTTCAATTGGTGCCTAAAAACACCTATAAATAGCTAGATAGTTTGTTTATTACATTAGCTTATTTTGATGATTAAACAAACCTTTGTGCTGAGAGTTGAACTCTTCTATTGAATGAAAACCTTGATGGGACTTGTTCTTCCTCTAGTGAATCTAGATGATTTCCAATCCCCCCGACCATTCTACCTGCATGCTCACGTTAGCTCGAGGGTAGTTGCCTAGCGTAGGTGTTCTTAGCCTTCTCTCGGGGCGTAACGGAACGGGTTCTCCATTGCTACTTGGGATTAGTGATCGAGTTACGTCTCGTTCCTATCTTTTACTTTCCGCGTTTGATTGCCTACATCATTTGGTATAAGAGCAAGGCTCGGGCTTCGTTTCTACGAACCCCCGACCCTTGATTCTTCGTGCTTAGGTTAGTTTCTTTAGATTTCTTGTTGTTGAAGTTATTGAAAGAAGAAAATTACATAAAAATTGAAAAACTCAAAAATTCAAAAATTGGTGCAACTTTTTGGTGTGTTCGATTCTTGTTGTGGGTGTTATAGATTCTTAATCCTTGTTGAAAACCCGACGTTTGGGTACCAAAATTGTTTGGATTGGATTGGATTGAAAAATTGAAACCCCAAATATTGTTAAACCCACCCAAACCCTTGTTCTTGATGAATTTGATTGATTTTAGGTTGTGTGATTGTGGGATTTTGGAATTGATTACCGGGGTTTGATCTCCATTGAAAAACGAATAAATTGAAACAAGTTTCGTTTGATTCGGAGTTCGGTAACATTGTTTTTGAAGAATCAAAACCCACCCTTGAACCTTGAACCTTGAAACCCTTGATGAAACCCCCAACTTGAAAACTTTGAATCTCGATTGAACCTTGTTTGTTGGTTGTTTGGGTGTGAAATTGATTGGGGTTTGAAGGTTGTATCAAAGTTCAACTTTGGGTATCTTGAATTTGGGCAAAACACGTTGGAATCAGCCTAGAAAGTGGATTGAAATGGAAGAACACGGAGTAGAAAAAAACCCAGGTGTTCTTCGTCTGGGCGCTCCGCCTAGATTTTCGGCGCCCCGCCTGCCTTGCTCTTTGTCCAGGCGCTCCGCCCCTTCACTGGGCGCTCCGCCTGACCAACCCCACTGCACCATTTTTTCAGGCGCTCCGCCCACTCCCTTGGGCGCTCCGCCTGACCCCTGAAGGGTGAGATTTGGGTAGTTTCTTCTAGGTTTGCTTGTTCCTTTGTTGCCTAACCTCTAATTAGTGCCTATATAAGTAATCTTTCTACTTAATTAGCACTAATCTTTCATTGCTTTTAGGTGAATTCGTGCATTAGTTGGAGAGTAGAACTCCAAGAAGAGTCGTAGATTCTTTTTGATTCAAGTCCTCACTTCAAAGTGCCTAGCATTCATTGAGTCTTATTTACTCCACTCACCTCGGAGTGTGCTTGACTCGTGAATAGTTTGGTTGAGTTGAGGAATTGTTACTCATCTACGTGAAGCTTTGGAACTACAAGTCGAGTGAAATATCCACCACCACTAAACGAGTGAACCGAGTGAAACTCAAGTAAGGGAGTGTGTGAGATTGTTTTGCTAACATTTGTTACTTGTGTAGGTACAATGGCGAACAAAAGTCTAGACTTCATCAAGGATGCCTTGGCTAATCTTCTTACCAAGGTGGATACCATGAATCAACGGATTGAGTCTCTTGAAAAGGGGACCTCAAGTATCCAAGGTGATCAAGGGACGCCGAGTGTCCAAGTTGAGAATGGGACCCCGAGTGTCCAAGTTGAAGCCGGTGAAGGCTCAAGTAGTCCTAACTTTACCCTGGAGCAAGTTAGCCATGTTATTGAGTTGCTTAATCAAAAACGGGTAAAGGAAGATCGTGAGAAGTATGAATAAATGTTGGGCAATACCCAACGAACGGGCATTCCCCGTCTAGGGATCAACCCTAACCTTATGGGCAATCCCCAAAGGAATGAACCACTTCCAATGGCTATTCGAAATGTGCAACCTCTTGAGCACGTGCGAGAAGCTCAAGAAGGGGAGGAGGAAGAATATGGAGGTGATGATTATGGAGCTCCTAATTCGAATGGGAGAGCCATGAATTGGGGGCGTAATGTTGATAGGGGTAGAGGCCGAGGTCGAGGGCTACCCATAGGAGTTGGTAGGGATGTTGGAGGGGATGCTAGGGAATATTTTGGTGGTTATGGAGGCAACATTGGAGGGAAACCGGTGCCACACCAAGGGGGCCGAGATAACAACAACCTTTATAGCGTGAAGCTCACTATTCCTTCTTTCAAGGGAAGTAGTGACCCGGTGGAGTACATTGAATGGAAATTGTGCATGGAGAGGATATTCGACACTAATGATATGACCGAAGACAAGAAGGCCAAGTATGCAATATCTTCTTTTGAGTCCTTTGCTTCTACTTGGTGGGAATCGGTCAAAAGAAGTAGAAGGAGGAATGCTATGCCAATCAATGTGACTTGGGGAGAGTTGATTCGTGTGATGGATGAGAAGTACGTGACTCAACAATACCGTGCAGACCAATGCAAGCGACTCTATGAGCTAAAGCAAGGTTACAAGCCGGTTTTGGAGTACTTCAATGAATTTGAGAAAATCCGAATGTCCCTAGATTTGGATAGGGAAGATGATGAGCAAGCTGTGATTAGATTTCGAAGTGGTTTGAATCGGGACATATCCTCCCAATTGAAGTTTCACAAGTATGATGACCACTATGGGTTATGCCAAGATGCGGTTGAAGCCGAGAAATGGCTTAAGGAAGAGAAATCCACTCGATACAAGAGTAGCACTCCTACTCCCATGAGTAAGCCCAAAGATTGGAAGACTCCTACTCCAAATGCAAGGTTCCAAAATGCAAGTGGAACAAGTGGTGCAAATGCTATCAAAGATGTGAATAAGCCGTATGAGAAGTACATACCCAATGTTGGAGGTAATTCTAAAACCCAATTGAATACTCCTACTTCTTCTTCAATTCAATGCCACAAATGCAAGGGGTATGGTCACTTTGTTAAAGAGTGTCCTACGAAGAGGACCATGGTTGTTGTTGGTAATGACGCTTATGAACAAGAGAGTGAACCGGAGGGAGATAAGGGAGTAGAGGATGATGGTCAAGATGATACGGTGGAGGATGATGAGCCTCATACTTTTCTAGTTGTGAGGAGGAGTTTAGGTGCTATAATTGTGGAGGATAGTGAAACCTTACAAAGGGAGAACCTTTTTCATGCTAGATGCCAAGTCATGGGTTTTGTATGCTCTATGATCATTGACTCGGGAAGTTGTGCTAATGTTGTGAGTCAATCACATATTACCCAATTAAAATTGCCTACCTTGAAACATCCCAAACCTTATCGCTTACAATGGCTTAGTGAGTGTGGGGAGCTAAAGGTGGTGAAGCTATCATTGATCAAGTTCAAAATGGGTAGTTATGTGGATGAACACTTGTTCGACGTGGTGCCTATGCAAGCATGCCACCTTCTCTTTGGAAGGCCTTGGCAATTTGATCGACAAGCGGTTCATGATGGTCGTGTCAACACTTACACGATCAAACATGAAGAAAGGAAATTTGTGCTAAAGCCCTCAACTCCCAAACAAGTGAGTGATGATTACAAGCGGATGATGGAGTTGAGAGAGGCGGCAAAGGCTAAGTCAGTTGTGGAGACTAGCCCTTTGTCCGAAAGCTTGGTGGCAATCCCACCATCTTCTACCAGTGGCATATGTGCCATGATGCAATCGGGCGAGGTCCTAAGAGGAAATGATGGCAATAAACTACTCATATGCCTAGTGCACAAAGGTATGATCCTTACCTCAGATCTTAATTTTTCTACTAACCCTTTGCCTAGTGTGTTTGAGAATGTTTTGAAGGATTTTGGGGACATGTTCCCGGATAAGATGCCGGATGGATTACGTCCTTTGAGGGGTATTGAGCACCAAATCGACTTTGTCCCGGGATCTCAAATCCCAAACAAGCCGGCTTATAGGAGCAATCCGGAGGACACAAGAGAATTGCAAAGGCAAGTTGATGAATTGCTCACTAAAGCCTTGGTGAGGGAAAGCTTTGAGTCCTTGTACCGTACCCGTGATCCTTGTTCCCAAAAAGGATGGCACTTGGAGAATGTGTGTTGATTGTCGGGCCGTGAACAAAATAACGGTAAAGTACCGTCATCCCATTCCCCGACTTGATGATATGTTAGATGAATTAAGTGGTTCATGTGTGTTTAGCAAAATAGACCTTAGGTCCGGCTACCATCAAATCCGGATGAAACCCGGAGATGAATGGAAAACCGCATTCAAGACCAAGTTTGGTCTCTATGAATGGTTGGTCCCTTTGGGCTCTCCAACGCACCTAGTACTTTCATGAGGCTAATGAACCATGTTCTAAAGCCATTCATCAACAAGTTTGTGGTCGTCTACTTTGACGATATATTGATCTATAGCAAATCAATAGACGACCATGTTGATCACCTTAGGCAATTGCTTGAAGTATTGAGAGCCGAAAAGCTCTATGCTAATTTTAAAAAGTGTGCCTTTGGTGTTGAGAAGGTAGTCTTCCTTAGGTTTGTTGTGAGTGCCCAAGGAGTGGAGGTGGATGAGTCTAAAGTAGAGGCCATACGTGATTGGCCTACTCCTACTACCGTGACTCAAGTAAGGAGCTTTCATGCTCTTGCTAGTTTTGTGAAAGACTTTAGCTCTATTGCCGCTCCACTCACCGAATTGGTGAAAAAGGACAAGCCTTTTGTTTGGGGAGAGCCTCAAGAGAAGGACTTCCAAGAATTGAAAAGTAGGTTGAGTACCGCCCCTCTATTGCAATTGCCCGATTTCGGAAAGGCATTTGAGGTTGAATGTGATGCCTCGGGGGTGGGAATTGGTGGTGTTTTAATGCAAGATGGCAAACCCATATCCTACTTTAGTAAGAAATTGAAAGGGGCCTCCTTGAATTACTCCACGTATGACAAGGAGTTGTATGCCCTAGTGAGAGCCCTAGCCCATTGGCAACACTATCTTTGGCCTAGAGAATTTGTGATCAAGAGTGACCATGAGTCAGTCAAGCATCTTAGGGGCCAAGAGAAGCTAAACAAGAGGCATGCCAAGTGGGTTGAGTTTATAGAGTCTTTTCCCTATATTATCCAATACAAGAAAGGAAAAGACAATGTTGTGGTGGATGCACTTTCTAGAAAGTTTGCTCTAGCCACCACTCTCACCTCTAAGCTCATGGGTTTTGAGAGCATTAAGTTGATGTATGCTCATGACCCGAAGCTAAAGAGCATCCATGAACCTCTAGAAAAAGGGGAGAGAGTTGAGAAATACCAATGCGTTAATGGTTACATCTTTAAAAATGGTAAAGTGTGCATAGCCGAGTCCTCATGGAGAGAATTACTTGTGCAAGAGGCACATTGTGGGGGACACATGGGTCACTTTGGTAGGGATAAAACCTTGGCCATTCTTAGGGAGCAATTCCATTGGCCTAAAATGGGGACACATGTTGAGAGACTTTGCAACTCTTGTCTTGAGTGCAAGTTTGCTAAGTCCAAATCGAACCCCCATGGTTTGTATACCCCACCCCCCGTACCTACTAGTCCGTGGTTGGATATATCAATGGACTTTGTCATGGGTTTACCAAGGACTGGGGGGGGGGGAATGATAGCATTTATGTTGTTGTGGATAGGTTCTCCAAAATGGCTCACTTCATTCCATGTAGAAAATGTGATGATGCACAACATGTTGCTTCTTTGTTCATTGATAATGTTGTAAAGTTGCATGGTGTGCCTCAAACCATAGTGAGTGATAGGGACACCAAGTTCCTAAGCCATTGTTGGAGGAGTTTATGGGGTGCCCTTGGCACCAAGCTTTTGTTTTCTACGTCCCACCACCCTCAAATCGATGGGCAAACCGAGGTGGTGAACCGAACTTTGGGTGCTCTTCTTAGAGCCATGACCCGAGGTAAGGGTGGGACTTGGATTGACAAGTTACCTCTTATGGAGTTTGCCTACAATCGTACCGTGAATAGAATGATTGGCATGACTCCATTCGAGTGTGTTTATGATTTTAACCCCTTGATTCCCCTTGATCTAACCCCTTTGCCAAGGGAAATGGTTATTAATTTTGAAGGAAAATCTAGAGCCAAGGCTTTGATGGAGCTACATGCTAAGGCAAAGAAGAATTTGGAGGAAGCTTATACAAAGGTAGCCTCCAAGAAAAACAAGGGACGCAAGAAGGTGGAACTCAAGAAGGGTGACTATGTGTGGGTGCACTTCCGGAAAGAAAGGTTTCCAAACCTTAGGAAAGGGAAGCTGGCACCCCGTGGAGATGGCCTATTCCCAGTGCTCTCGAAGATAAACAACAACGCCTATGTGGTCGACTTGCAAAGTGAGTATCAATTTTCTAATACATTTAATGTTTGTGACTTGGTTCTTATTGATGTAGGTGATGAAGAGGTCGTGGATGATGATGCTTCAATTTCGAGGACGAAATATTCTGAAGAAGGGGAGGATGATGCCGGGCAAACCACGAGACCCTTCACACGGAGCCAAGCTAAGGAGATCCAAGGAGTACACTTACACTTGGTGAGGAAGGACCTAGAAGAAGGAAGCGATTGGAAGCCGTTCCGGGTGATTAGAGCACAAGGGGAGCAGCCCAGTGCACCAGGCGCCCCGCCCAGTACACCAGGCGCTCCACCCAACATTGCCTTGGCTGAGGCGCTCCGCCCACGTTTGGGGCGCCCTGCCTAGGCCACCTCACTGATGGTTTTCATGGGCGCTCCGCCCCAAAACGCTGAAGCATGTGAATTCTACTTGTGTTATGTCTATTTTGACCCTACGTGGTCTTTTATTCCTAAGCCTAAGTGTGGGCATTTTAGACCTTTCAATTGGTGCCTAAAAACACCTATAAATAGCTAGATAGCTTGTTTATTTCATTAGCTTATTTTGATGATTAAACAAACCTTTGTGTTGAGAGTTGAACTCTTCTATTGAATGAAAACCTTGATGGGACTTGTTCTTCCTCTAGTGAATGTAGATGATTTCAAATCCCCGGACCATTCTACTTGCATGCTCACGTTAGCGCGAGGGTAGTTGCCTAGCGTAGGTGTTCTTGGCCTTCTCTCGGGGTGTAACGGAACGGGTTCTCCATTGCTACTTGGGATTAGTGATCGAGTTACGTCTCGTTCCTATCTTTTACTTTCTGCGTTTGATATCCTACGTCAATAGTCGAGGTGCCAAAGGAAAAACCTCAGTTTATATGGTTACAACCACTGACCTTCACACCAACACTAGAAGTTTGTTCGCAGGTAGTCAACCCAATTTTTTATCATAAGCCAGTGAATAGCACCACGAATTCCTTATGCGATGCTCCGCACAAATTGACTCCTATTGGAGGATCATATGCAAGTTTGTATGAAAGGTTGAAACATGCAGTGATAGTGCACCCTATTGGAAGCAAAGTTTACAAGAAACCCTGGAAAGCATATATGAAAAAATCATGTGTTTACCACTGAGGCATGTTGGGGCACAACATTGAGAAGTGTTTTTGCTTTTAAAGAAAAGATCAAAGAGTTGATCAACTCTGGGCAAATCAAGATTGAAAATGCTAATGACCAAGTCATTGCAGATGACTAGGCACTCACAATCAAAGACGCAATAATTTAAAGAAAGACATGAGTACAAGAGGAGAGCTTTCAAGTTGGACCATCTTTGGAGACATTTATTTTACTTTCTAGCAAGCCTTATGGCACATATTTTTTTAAAATTCTATCTTTCTGTATTTTGAACTACGCTTGACCTGATTCCTATCAGTAGCAGGATACATAGGCAGCCCACCTGGTTCGATTTTATTATAATAAAAATTTTATTTTGCCCAATAAGGAAAGCTGGTGTAAAATTTGAAACGCAACAAATGGTTGGCAAGTGTGAAAAGACATGCATGAATATCCCTTCAAGAATATAAAGGCATCACAGTAGACATATTTGTAATGAAACGGTGATTGCACTCAAGTTCTTGGTGTCACGACCTATTTTAACAAAAACGCAATGGATTGGGTGTTTTAAGGCACATAAATTATTAAAAAATTCGGAGTCGCCACTTGACAAGTTAAAGGTATGCCAAGTCACCAAAGTGGTTTAGCTGGAACACCTTTGACTCGTAAATGGCCTGCGTCAGAGTTCCGGGTAAGGATCTCGGTTGACTCTCAGAAATGTGTTAGGCACCCTTAAGTCCTGTGCCAATCACAGTTGTTTTATTGAGGCATTTTGACTCTTTGAATTTGTTTGTTGAATTTACCTTTGTTTGTTACCTTTGATTTATTATTAATTATTCGTTCAAATGGAAACATAAATCGAGATAAAATCGCGCAAGCACTTCACGCGTTCGAAATCTTCCGACTTAAGCCAGTTAAATCACGCAGGCACTTCACCTATTCGAAATCTCTTGACTTAGATGAATTTCACGTGAATAATTGATAGATTAATAAGGCTTCTTTCACCCTATACAAACAAACACCATAGCCATGACTTAAAACGAGGCAACGAAGATGATGGGGAAATGAGGAATTTCAGGGGGAATTAAGCTTAGAAATGCATAAAGAAGAGTAATAGGAATTTAGTGATGTATGGGGTTGGCCAAAAAAATTGATTTCGCCGAAGTTAGGTTTAGGCCGAGTTTCAAACCTCGATCCATGCCAAATCAGGGAGAAATTGGAGAAATCGATGCCATATTCGGATAGAGAAGGTGAAGGGCGATTAGGGAAGGTAAAAGTTTTGGCCGGAGGAGGTTGTTCCCCGTCGGGACACGGCGGTCCTGAGCGGGTCCGACGAGCAGCTGAGAATTTGGCTGAGTTTCTTTTGTTCTTTTAGATTTTGTGTGTAAAAATAAGTGGAAAATTATGAGTGTTTTAGACTTATAACAAGTGGGCTTGGCTGGGACGGGTCTTGGAGTGGACTGACGGACATGGGCTGGTTTTTTTCTGATTTTAAATGGTCTAAGTGGCCCTTTAAATCCAAACAAAGTCCAAATATAAACAAATACACAATTATATAAACATGTTATTAGTTAAATTACGACACATTAATATAATAATCATAATTTAGTCATTGACTCACAATTAAAAAATCAATCACATCATGACTCTTTGTATTTTTTTAAGCAAATATATCACTAGGCAGTTAGCCTAGTGGCTAATATATTAATATAAAAAAAAATTCAAAAGTCATTACATTGTTGCACCATAAGAAGTGAAAATAAAATAATAAGCTAGCTAAGTAAGTGGTAAAATAATTGCAAAAACTAGCTAAGGAGTGCATTTTTGAAATCTCGATTCACAATACATCCACATGCCAAGAATCAAAATCTAGCTAAATCACCTCCACGCTCTAACTAGATGCCATGATTAAAAAGCACAGAAGGCAAAATGAATGCCAAGACCCACTTCAAGTCAACAACTCCAAAATTTTATCCAATTTCCTTGCTTTCATCATTAAAATGCAACGCTCCAGCCGAAACAACCAAGGATGGGTCGTATCCAATGGATTTTCAACCAAGAGTTAACACGCCAAATTGAAACACCCGCTGGCGCTTTCCCTTTTTGCCACTGGCCAGTGAAAATTAAAGTCAATAAAAAAGCTCCCAGGCGAAACATTCCCTCATGCGTCGCATGCTTCAGTGTTTCAACTGAATTTCTGCCAAAAACCTCCATACATTGTCCTGTGCATCGCCTCCACTGGTGTTTCCGCTGAACCACATCAAAAAAATTACAAACATCAATAGAAGCGTTGGGAATTTCTATTGATCAATTGTGAAAAAAAAAAACACAGGCAAAACACTCTTTGGCGCGCCGCATGCTCCATTGTTTCGCATGTTACATGATATAATTCTATGCACCCGCACTGTCACATCCAAAAACATATGAAAGGTACTTCTTGCATCAACTTTAACACTTTGTCCCTACAAAATAAAGATGTCACTTGAAGTAAAGCACTCACACACTACCAACTCCTCCTCAGAATGAGCATGATACCACACTAATACCACTAGAAAAGGAATTGATAACGTATAGTACTCTATCAAGCAACAATCATAACATAACATGAGTATAATCATCAATCCAGAGGTTTTCTCTTTGCCATCCTAATCCTAAGATTAGGAATATGAGTCTTGTCCATATTAATAAGCCCCCTCCCTGCACTAGGTAAATCAGTGGATGAACGAAAAGTTATTCACATGTAAAAGAGAAAATAAGGTTAGCCACAAAATCCGCCATTGTGTTCCCCTCTCTTAATACATGTTGAAAGATAACATTAATTTTTTTTTTCAATTTCTTGATCTTCTCAACTTCCTTCAAAATGCACCTAGGAGGATCCTATTCCCCTTCAATAAACTTCTTTATCACAAGAGAATCAGTCTCCAAAATCAAAGGATGAAGCTCCTCCTCTACACAATAAGTCAATCCCTCCAAAATACGCTTTACCTCAGCTGCTATGTTGGTATTTTCTCCAATATCTACTGCTCTTGCATAAACTAAATCACCCACATAATCTCTCACACAGAAATCAAACGAACTAGGACTTGGATTACCTCTACAAGCCCCATGAGTATTACACTTGAAACACCCTTCAAAAGGAGATTGCCATGCCACCCTTTTCGTACAAGTAGCGGTCTATATTCCTCGAGGAACTTGACCATGTCCGCCTATAAAGGTGGCATCCCTATCAACCATGGGTACAGGACTCTAGCAAAAAGGAATACAGTTTTATTTACCTCATAAATGACTCTATTAACTGAAGTTGTACCTTCATACTTTACAACATTCCTTCTCTTCCACAGCTCCCATGTAATTATTATAGGCATAGCATGATATAGTGGCTTTAATTTTGAGTAGCAATCAATGTTCCACCAAACTCTAATAACCTGCCTCAGCTGAACCAAATGAGTCTGAATACCTGCCGCATATAGAAAGAACCTCCATACCCTTAAAGCAGCTGGACTTGTTAGGAATAAATGACTCAAAGTCTCATGCTGGCTATTCACACAACATCAACATCTAGAGACCACTGATATCCCTATTTTCCTTAACATGTCATCAGTTGGCACCTTAGAATGCCAAAGTCTCCTTATGAAAAATGATATCTTAAATTGCAAACCCTTAACCCGCATAACTCAAAAGCACTACTCATAGAGAACTTACTAAGAGTAGGCATCCACTATGGCTTATCCCATGTATCTCCATTTCCTACATATTGAATGTCATGCCTAATGTGATCAGCAATGTCCTCTGGAAAGGTTTCATTCAGTAGTTGGTTATTCAAGCTCCCATTAGCTATCGATTCTGAAATATCTTCAGTATGCTCATTAATGATAAAGTCAGCTGGTATAATATGATACAAGACACCCAGCTTTGTCCAGTTTTCATGCCAGACACAAGAAGTACCTGCTTTCAGATGCCACCAAATTTCATGTTCCTCCTTTTTCCTAGCTTCCAGCATTTTTTTTCCACACACGAGACCTATTTTTGGTGTTTACCACAATTGGAGGCTTTTTTTTTTTACAATACTTGTTCCACATGAAATCAGCCATAAAGATTTGGAGGTCCGAAATCTCCACCAAAGTTTAGTAAAGAGAGCCTTGGACACATCAAATAATGACTTAAAGCCTAGGTCACCCTCTTCTGTGGGCAAGCACAGATTTTTTCATGAAACCTAGTGTCTGCTTCTCCCTTCTTCCTTGTTACTCCAGAAAATCCTTGCACATATTTTATGTGATTGTTCCAACACATACTTTCGAGGAACCAAAATCGAAAGCATGTGAATGGGCATGCTTTGTAACACATTGGTAATCAGTGTTTCCTTACCTCCATAGGGCAAGAGCTTCCTTTTCCAAAAGTACAATTTAGCATTCACCTTCTTGATCAAATCATCATAATAACACTTCTTCCTCCTTGTGTAACTCTTTCCTTTGTTAATCAGCTGTCCTGTAATCTGCTCATATTTGTTCAATACTTCCATTACTTTCTTCAATGAATAAGGCTCCGCAGAAGCAAATATTATGGTGGCATCAACATAAGAAAGGTGGTTCAAAGGAGTGGAAAACTTAGGCATGCCATAACCAATAAATTCCTTATCCTCAAACAACTTGTTCAAAGTCCTTGACAGCACCTCAGATGATAAAATTAACAAAGCTGGTGAAAGAGGATCACCCTGCTTAACTCCTCTAGTAGAATGAAAAAAAACTGAAGCCTGACCATTAACCAGTACTGAATACCAGCTATTCGATAATAGCCTCCATATCATATTGATAAAATTTTCAGAAAATCCCATCTTCTGAATCACATGCATTAAAAATTTCCAAGACACCCTGTCATATGCCTTGGCCATATCCAGCTTTATGATCATTTTAGCTGGTTTACCACTCTTTCTAATGTTTGTGATTATTTCTTGTGTAAGAAGAAAATTTTCAAAGATGCTCCTACTCTTCTCAAAGCCCGACTGGATAGAAGATAGCAACATAAGAAGCATTTTCTCCAACCTATCATGCACCAACCTGGAAATCACCTTATTTGTAAAATTGCTCAAACTTATAGGTCTCAAGTCTGAAAAGGTCTGAACCAATGGTTTCTTAGGCAAAAATAATTGGTATGAGTGATGAAGTTAGGCAAAGACGCACCATCAAAGAAAGCCAGAACCATATTGTGTACATCAACACCAACTGTATCCCAGCACGCTTGGAAGAAAACACCAGTAAAACCATCAGGACCACTAGTACTGGCGCCACTAAAAGTTAAAACAACCTGCTTGCCGTCTTTAATATTTGGGTACCTGCAAAGATCTTGGTTCTGATCAACTGATACCATAGAAGGAACATGCTGGGGCGGCTCAAAATCATCTGGATCCTCCCCTTGTGCAAATTGACTATGATAGAATTAACAAGCAGCCCCAGAGATGAGTTCCTCATTGTCAAGCCAGTCCCCATTGCCATCCATATTCCTGTAAGCTGAAGTTTCCTCCGCTTTCTATTAACATAATAATGAAAAAATTTAGTATTCTTGTCCCCTTCAGAAAACCAAAAAAAACTTGCTTTCTGCTTCCAATATTGCTCTTCCAAGCTATAGTATTTTTTGAGCTCAGCTTGAGAAATTTTTAAAACAACTCTATTCTCAGCAGATGGCTCTTCTTCAAACAACATCTCTTTAATCTTCACAATATCCTCCCTAATAGCAATCTGCTTGAAAATGTCACCAAAAGTATCCCTGCTCCACTTTGACAGTGCCCCTTTAACATTTTTTATCTTCTGCTTGAACACTAGGAAAGGATCACCAACAAAATCTGCCTTCCAATATTCTCTCACGACATCATTGAATGTTTCATGCTTAGCTTAAAAATTCAAGAAGCTAAAAGGCTTGAAAAGATGTACAAATAACAGAGCGTGATCAGTACCAGTGCATATAAGGTATTTCACTTCAACAGATTGAAATACATTTTGAAACAGAACATTCACAAGTATCCTGTCCAATCTCTCAAAAATACATTCAGCATTAGGTCTCCCATTACACCAAGTGAAAGGGCTACCTTTAAAGCCAACATCAAGCATGCCACATAGAGTTGACATAGAATGCAACATCCTCATAACCTCGAGGGGCCACCGGTAGCCCTCCAATCTTTTCTTCCTCACTAAGGACAATATTTAAATTTCCTCCTAATAGCCAAGGCAGCTCCATGTCACTACCAATATAGTATAAATTATCCCACAACTCTAATCTTTCCATACCACTACATTTTGCATCTAAGAAGACCCAAATATGCCCATTCAAATTATATAAAGCAGTTTCCATGCCCAGCCTTCTCCTATATCTTTGAATATATCTTGATTGTTGAGATGGATCCATAAGTGCAATCACAAAGAAACCATGCTCTCTATGCATATTGATGACTCTCTGAAAGGCCTGTTGAGTATTAACAGACGTTATATTCCATATGAGAACTTTAATCATCATTTAGATTTGGATACTACCAATCTAGGCAATATTCTACTTGGCTCTGGAGGTAGATTCTTCTTGACTTTCTTGCCTCCCTTTACAGTAGTCCTTGGTAATAGATCACCCTTCTTTTCCATTTGTTTGAAATTTCCAGCTGTAGATTCATCATCGCCCTCATCGTCAATTTGTTGCTACTCAATGATTTATTTTTGAAGATCCCTAGCACCAACATTATGAGTAACCAAGTCATGAAGCACCTAATTTGGAGACTTCAATGGAACATTAACTTGCAACTGCATTGATGGATAAGTCCCTGGAACACATGCAATTGGAGCAACATCAAGAGCACCTATATTTGTTGGATCAGTCAACATAAGCTCACCACCATCCTTGCCAATAGGACTAAGATCAGCCTCAGGCACAAAATTACTAACATCTTTATTATCCTCACTAGTCACATTATCATCTTCTTGCAAAGAGGGAACAGATAATGCAGTAGTATTCAGTGCACCATAACCACTAACCACTGCATCTTCCCCATACACTACTACCACACCTACCTCATGATTCTTTGGATGATCCTTAAAATCATTTGATACCCACTCCCTAGTGTTACCCTCATCAACAGGCAAAGTAGTAATAGGGTTCGCATTTGTTCGATCCTCACCTTTGTGTCAGTAGATTTTGTAGTTGATTTTCTATTTGTCTTGTTTTCCCTTTGTACTGGAATAACAGCAGCATTAACAATTGTATAACCCTTTACAACCGCATCAACCTGTTCTTCTACTTGTTCACCCTTATCAGCAAGTGCTTGGAAAGCATTTCTAGTATCAATCACCATAGCTTGGACGTTCTCTTTATTTTATACTGGAACAATTTCTTTTCCTCCCTCATCTAAGATATGACCCTTATTATCCATTTTATATTTATTTGTCCTCCTCTGCATCCACCCTTACTTCGCTTGATTAACAATTGGCTTTCCAACCACCTTACCACTAGATAATACTTTAGAGGTAGTTGCAGCAGTACCAACAATCTCCTTCTCAGGCAATTTATTTACAGTTTCATGTTGTTGTTTCTTGTGCAGTTTAGGATGAGTAATCCAGTATTCCATCTCATTATGACCTTACTTCTAACAGTTCTTATAATATTTAGGCATGTAGTTATTATTGATCTTAATCCATTTTGATTACTCTGTACAAGTTTCATCATCTTTCTCAACAATCTTTATCCTCTAGGGAAACTTAGCCAGTAGGTCAACCTCTACCTTTACCTTTGCACAACTTGGTCGTGTACCATTTAATGTAGCAGCATCAACATGCAACTATCTTCCCGCTGCCTTTGCTAATGAAAGAATATGTTACTTCCCAAGGAAATTAGGAGGCAACTCAGGAAAAGAAATTCAAGCAATGACAATAGCAGTTTCTTTATCCGACTTCAAAGAATTCCACTTTGTACACCTTATCTCCCAATAGTCACCTTGAGCATTCAAATAAAATCCATGTTTTGATAATAAGTGAATATAATCCTCCATCAATGACAATTTGATCAAGACATGATTGTCTTCAATAAACCCAAAAGAAGAGGGATCTTTTATTTCACATTGAATGGGAATACCTTACGTAATTCTTGAATATTAAGTTTTCCACAAGAAAACTTACCTAGCACTGCATGTTGTAAGCGTTGTTCAGCAATAGAACGTTGAACTTCATGTTTCTTCCAACGCATAAGTGGTTCACCATGCAAATATTCAATGGGCTTGTCCGGGACATCATTTAGGGTTTGCATAGGAGCATTTAATGCTTGGGGTTTAACAAGATTAGCATAAGGTTGTGAAAGAATGGGGTTTTAGGGTGTAGAATTTTGAATGGGGAGGGGTGGGAATGGCTGACCAACCTCGTGGAGAGGCTGGCCAGCAGCCGCGGTGGCCATGGGTGGCTGCTAGAAGCAGAACGATTGGAAAAGCTCCAAGAACGGCCAATTTGATGTCGGCCTAGAGAGAGAAGCTGTGGTCTCGTTTCATTTTTTTTTTATTTTTTCACTCCACATCACGCCTCTATTTTTTTGTAATTTTTGATATATATTTTTGCTAATTAATTCAACTAAATCGCTTATAAAGAATCATGAAAATTTAGTTAACTAAATCAAAATTAAGAATTTGGTGCCAAAATTAGGTGATTATAGCTGCCCCTCTTTGTTTGAGAACACGAAGAATCTTTGGACAAAGACGCAACCGGCAGCTAATTTTGTCTTTTCGGTTCTAGCCAAAGCGCATTTTTTAAAATGGTGACCGTACCTTGACTGTAAGGCTACCTACATATCCTCGGACTAAGGAATCAGGTTAATGTAGTTCCTCACATGCGGTAGCTAGGACTACTACTTCCTAGACACACAATATAGACCCTTCTAGACTAAAACTAGACTGATACGAGACACTTGAATTCACTAAGACTGATACTAGATACTTCTACCCACACTAGGATTGTTGTTGCTTTACTGGTTGCTAGTTGTTAGCTGGTGGTCATTACTTTACAAGAAAATGAAAATACAAGATTGAAAAGTAAAATTACAATTCCTAGACTAAGTCTTCCAGCTTTCTAAGCTGATGAACTGGTCCGAAGCTCCCACTACCCAAATGGGTCTTGAAACATAAAATTTGCCATTTAGGCGTACTTTAACATGAAAGTTGAAATTGCCGCTCGGGTGGGGTTTGACTTGAAAGTTGATATTACTGCTCGGGCGGACTTTGACATGAAAGTTGAAATTACCGTTCAGGCGGGCTTTGACTTGAAAGTTCAAATTGTCGCTCGTGCGGGCTTTTACTTGAAAGTTGAAATCGCCACTTTGATGGACATTGACTTAAAAGTTAAAATTGTCGCTCGGGCGGGTTTTGACTTGAAATTTTGAATTGCCGCTCGGGCGGCTTTGAGTTGAATGTTGAAATTATCGCTTTGACTTGAAAGTTGAAATTGCCACTTGGGTGTGCTTTGAATTGAAAGTTGAAATTGCCGTTTTGACGGGCTTTGGCTTGAAATTTGAAATTGTCCATTGGATGAGGTTTGACTTGAATGTGGAATTTGCTGATTTGACGGGCTTTGAGTTGAATTTTAAATTTTCCGATTTGATGGGCTTTGACTTGAACGTTGAAATTTTTGCTGGGGCGGGCTTTGACATGAGTGTTGAACTTTCCACTTGGATGGGCTTTGAATTGAATGATGATTTTTTCGCTTTGACGGGCTTTGATGTGGGGGAAACAACCACAAGGCCCTTTACTAGAAGCCAAGCCAAAGCAATCCATGATACTCACTTATACTTGATTCGGAAGGGCATTGATGATACGAGCTCGGGAGATGAATTGAAGATCATGCACTTGAGCTCGATTGAAGGAGGGACACCCATGCTTCAGGGCCCAGATTGAAGCCAAAACACCTATGCTTCAGGGCCAGGCGGAACGCCCAGACTGAGGGCACACCAGGTGGAGCGCCCAACCTATTAGTCAGTAGCTCCACCAGGCGGAACGCCTGGATTGAGTTTTTGAAATTCCTAGACTTTTGTGTAAACTACCTATTTTAACCTTAAGTGTTCTATTGTATTTCTATCTAGCTAAGGGCTTCTTAGGCATTTCATAAAATTGTAAAGAAGTGTTATAAATACACTCCTTAACTCAATCATGTCTTCAACCTACCTTGAACACAAATGTTAAAGAGATTTTCTCTCAAAAACCTTATATAAGTTTTGGCTTGAAATCAATTGGAAGAATCTAAGTTGACCTTCAATCCTCTTTGATCATTCTATTTGCGAAATCCGGGTATCTCTGTAGGATAGTTGCGTAGCATATGCTCTACTTGACTCGAACGAGGGTGTATCAAAAAATCGTTCTTTGGTGCTACCTCATAAGTTGTTTAAGTCGCATCTCGCTTTATCTTTATTTTATCTCTTCCGTGGTTTTCCCCTTATCAGTTGGTATCAGAGCAAGGCTCGGGTGTTGTTTCTACAAACTCTCCATTCCTTTTTTCCCGTGTTTTATTGTTGTTATTGTTATCCTTATCATCTTGGTGTTCTTAGTTTGAAGTAAAAATAAAATAATTCAAAATCAAAAAATTTGCTAGATCTTGTTTGTTGTGACGATTTTATTGGTGTTTGTTATAAGGAAATGTTCTATGATGTTAACCCGTTGTTTTGATACCCTCATTACGTTGGTTTGTGTTGCGGAATGAAAATCGAAATTTTGAAAATTCAAAATTCATGAAAATCCTGGAAAAATTTTCTCAAAATCTTGAATCACGATTGTTGTTGGTCGTTTGTTGTTATAAATCATTGGGGTTTGTTTGTAATAGTTTGAAATATCTTTGGGTATCATTCAAATTGAAAAACATCTTGAAATCATTGGAAAATTTGTTGCAATCGACCAAAATCACGTTTTTGTGAAATCTGAAACACAGGTTCAGGCAAAGCGCCTGAACCCTGGGCGGAGCGCCTAAATAGCTCACTGCCCAAAAGTTGCAAAATTCCAGGCGGACAGCCTGACTCTCTGGGTAGACCGCCCAGACCTAGAACAGGTTCGGGTAGTTTTAATTCTTAGGTTTTCGTATTTCTTTGGTTCCCATTGCTTCCGGCTAGTACTTTGAGGGTAACACTCCTACTTAATTAGTACTAGTTCATTGAGTGATTAGGGTACTCGTGTCTAGACGAGAGTAGACCTCAAAGAAGCCCCGTTGCTTAATTTTTGCTTCAAGTGTGCACCTAAATAGCCTAGCGTTCATCGAGTCCCATCGACTCCACTCTTCCCGAAGAGTATTTGGTTCTTATGAATTAGTTTGGTTATCGAGGAGGTTGTTCAACTACGAGGAGGCCATTGAGATCAAGTTTGTATGAACCTACCCCAACTTGAGTGTACCCGAGCGACAATCAAAGGTGAGGGAGTTCGTGAGGACTTATACTCTGATCCTTTTTTTTTTTTTGACTACATATAGGTACATGGCAGAGGAAAAGGAGAAAGATACCATTGATGTTCCAACAAACATCTTGGCTAATCTCTTTGCCGAGGTGAAGTCTCTAAACCTAAAAATAGAGACCTTTGAAAGAGAAAGGACCCCGAGTGTCCACAAAGATGCCAGGGAAGGCACAAGTGATCGCTCAACCGTGAGGCCGGATCAATTTTCCGAGCTAGCTCTTCAACAACGGTTGAAAGAGGAAGCTCTTGTTCGTGAAAGATTGTTGGGCAATCCCCAACCCTTGGGCAATCCTCAAGGTGAAGTTCCACTCATGCGGCTCGGTAGAAATGTCGCACCCCTTGAGCAAGTTGTTGAGGCTCAAGAAGGGGAGGGTCCCGGACTTGGTGACAATTATGATGATTTTGATGCTCCCCATCCAAATAGGAGGGCAATGAATGGAGGCCGGGAATAGATAAAGGTCATGGGCAAGGTCGTGGACCTCCAAGGGCTTATGTGGGGAGGAACTTGAGGCGAGAATATGATGAAGTTGATGAATACTATAGGGGTCAACCGGAACCAAACCGTGGGGGTCGTGACAACAACTTAAATAGTGTCAAGATCACTATCCCACCTTTCAAAGGGACTAGTGATCCGGAGGATTTTCTTGAGTGAAAGGTTCAATTAGAGTGGGTATTTGACACAAATGACATGTCTGAGGAGAAGAAAGCCACTTATACCATTGCTTCATTTGAGTCATATGCTTCCACATGGTGGGAATCCGTTAAGAGGTCAAGAAGAAGAGTTGGGATGCCCGTGAACATTGCTTGGGAGGAATTGAAAGAGGTGATGAGTACCAAATATGTGACACCCAAGTATAGGCAAGAGCAACTCAAGAGGCTTTATGAGTTGAAATAAGGCTTCATGTTGGTTGATGAGTATTTCAAAGAATTTGAATAGAATCGAATGGCCCTTGACATGGAAACCGAAGATGAGGAGCAAGCTATCATCTGATTCAAGAGTGGTTTGAGCTGGGAGATTTCTTCTCAATTGGGGCTACACATCTTTCATTCTCTTCAATATGTTTGTGATGCCGCGGTTGAAGCCGAAAAGTGGCTCAAGGAAGAGAAAGCTCCTCGCTATAAGAGTACTACTTCCACTCCAATGACTCGACGCAAAGAATGGAAAATCCCAAACACAAGTTGTGCTAGTGGAAGCCGTGAAGTGAAGAAGCCTTTTGAGAAGGCCACTCCAAGAATCGACTTCAAAGAAATGGGAGGTAACTCTAAAACTCAATTAAATACACCTTCTTCTTCTTCTTCTTCTTTTCAATGTCACAAGTGTAAAGGCTATGGCTACTTTGCCAAAGATTGCCCCACCCAAAATACAATGCTAATCATGGATGATGGGTTGGTGTGTGAGGAGGAAAGTGAGCCCGATGGAGAGGTTGTTGAGGATGGTGAGGTAGTTGAGGGAGCAGACGATGTGGCGGAGGGTGATGACCCTAGCATGTTCTTGGTGGTACGCCGTAGTTTGAGTGCCATGGTGAGTGAGGAGGAGGTAGATGTGCAAAGGGAGAACTTGTTCCATGCTAGGTGTATGGTGAAGGGACAAGTGTGCTCCATAATTGTTGATTCGGGTAGTTTTGCTAATGTGGTGAGCCAAATTTTAATTTCACAATTAAAATTGCCTACCCTTAAACACCCAAGCCCCTACCGATTACAATGATTGAGTGAATGTGGGGAGTTGAAGGTGGTGAAGCAAGTCTTGATAAAGTTCAAGATTGGAAATTATCAAGACGAGCTCATGTTTGATGTAGTGCCAATGCAAGCTTGCCACCTCTTGTTTGGTAGGCCTTGGAAATATGATAGGAGTGTGGTATATGATGGCTAAGCTAACACTTACACGGCCAAACATGAGGGTAAGAATTATGTGCTCAAGCCCTTGGATCCAAAGCAAGTGAGTGATGACTGTAGGCGTATGAGGGAGTTGAAAGAAGCGGCTAAAGCTAAGTCTGTTGTGGAGACTAAGCCTTTGGCCGAGAGCCCTACCGCTCCATCACCTACCACCGGTAATATTTGTGCTATGATGGAATCGGGTGAATACTTGAGAGGTAATGATGGCACCAAAATGCTCATTTTCCTAGTGCACAAAGGTATGGTTTTAAATTCCGATTGTGATTATTTTTCTATTCCTAACCCTTTGCCTATTGCTATTCAGAATGTCTTGAAGGTATTTGAGGACATGTTCTCGGAGGATATGCCAAGCAGACTGCCTCCATTGAGGGGGATTGAGCACCAAATTGATTTTGTCCCGGGGTCCCAAATCCCAAACAAGCCGGCCTATAGGAGCAATCGCGAGGATACAAAGGAGTTGCAAAAGCAAGTGGATGAGTTGCTCAACAAAGCCTTGGTTCGTGAAAGCTTGAGTCGGTGTGCCGTATCGTTCATTCTTGTGCCAAAGAAGGACGGGACATGAAGGATGTGTGTTGATTTTCGTGCAGTCAACAAGATAACGGTAAAGTACGTCATCCCATTCCTAGACTTGATGACATGCTTGATGAATTTAGTGGTTCTAGTGTCTTTACCAAGATAGATCTTAGGTCCGGCTACCACCAAATCCGGATGAAACCGGGTGATGAGTGGAAAACAGCATTCAAGACCAAGTTTGGTCTCTATGAATGGTTGGTGATGCCTTTTGGCCTCTCCAACGCACCTAGCAATTTCATGCGGTTAATGAAGCATATCTTAAAGCCGTTTATCAACAAGTTTGTGGTCGTCTATTTTGATGATATCTTGATATATAATAAATCAATAGATGACCATATGGGCCACTTGAGTCAAGTTCTTGAAGTGCTAAGAGCCGAAAAGGTCTATGCCAACTTTAAAAGGTGTGCCTTTTGTATTGAAAAGGTTGTTTTTTGTGGGTTTTTTATTAGTGCAAATGGTGCAGAGGTTGATGAGTCCAAAGTTGAAGCCATTAGAGATTGGCCTACTCCTACCACCGTGTCTCAAGTAAGGAGTTTTCATGGCCTTGCTAGTTTTTATAGGCGCTTTGTTAGGGACTTTAGCACCATTGCCGCACCACTCACCAAGTTGGTGAAGAAAGACAAGGCCTTTGCGTAGGGAGGGCCTCAAGAGAAGTGTTAGCTTGGACAAGCTTGGAGTTTTGACTGATGACTGAGGAACATATTCAAAGGACCTGTTCCTTTGGATCACTGCAGCTAAACAGATAATTCATTCAAAATCGTTTAAGTTGAGATATTATTAATTATCCTAAAACTGACGTGTATCTTGATAATTATGCAGGTCTAAACGGATACGAAAAGATTGCATAAACAAAGGATAAAGGATAGAAGATCCGGATTCTAAAGAGTAGAATCCAATTAGGACTCAAACTCAAGGGAGCTTTGGAGTTCTAATTGATCAAGACTTCTTGGCTGCTGGAGCTATAAAACGTGGAGCATATCAGCCATAGAAGTGTGCACAAATACAGAGAGCATCGAGCAAAAGCTTAAAAGAGTCATTAGCTTATTTGTGTAATCAGTTAGCTACAGTAGAACTAAGTTAGAACCTGTTCCTTAGATTAAATCTTGTAAAAGTTCAAGTCTTAGTTCAATTGTAGTAAGCAAAAATCGAGTAGTAAACTTTCTGGTTCAACTCGTGGACTTGACACAACTTCACTGATCGTAAGAAAGATCACTAAAGGATTAGAGTTAGTCCTAGGTTAGTAAGAGTGAGTCTTGTAACTAAGTGGGTCTTTTTACATAGTGAAGTTGAAATCCTACTTGAGAAGTAGGTCGTGGTTTTTTGATCCCGAGTCAAGGGGTTTTTCCACGCTAATATCTGGTGTTCAATTACTTACAGTTTTAATTCCGCATATTGTTTAGTAAAGGAACACATTTTAAAGAACTGGTCTAAAACAGTAAAGTGGTGTAATCGTGGGAAATAACAATTGGTAGCAGAGCGGGTTATCCTTGAAAAGGCTAACACCTAGGATTAGAAGAGTACATCACGAGAGAACAGTGAGGGTAAGTCAATGGTTAGAGCTCCTTATTTCAATGAGAAATACTATTCATGGTGGAAAGAGAGGATGCGTGATCACCTTCAAGCAGAGGACTATGAATTGTGGGATATAGTAATTGAAGGTCCCATGATCCCAATGAAGAAGGATGCAGAGGGAAACGATGTTCCCAAAACTAGGAAGGAATGCAATGCTGAAGACATAAAGCAATGGGAAAAGAATGCAAAAGCTAGGAAGTGGCTTGTTGGTGGACTTAGTCCTGACGAATGCACTAGAATCAGAGGGTATGCCACTGAAAAGGAGATTTGGGATGCTCTACAAGTTGCACATGAAGGAACAAGTCAGGTAAAAAGGTCCAGAGGTACACTTCTTTATGCTGAATATGAAAGTTTTAAAATGAAAGAAGAAGAGTCAATCTCTGAAATGTATACTAGATTTAATGCTATTGCTTCTGAACTGATCTCTTTGGGAAGGGTTTTAACTGTGGAAGATAGAGTAGAAAAGATTCTAACTAGGGTTCTTCCAGATTCTTGGGAGATCAAAGCTTGTGCTATCATAGAAAGCAAAGATTTAACCACTCTATCCTTAGATGAACTGATAGGCAATTTAAAGACTTATGAACTAAGGAAAAAGGTTAAAAACATAGGAGTTCCAGTTAAAACTGAGCCTAACCTAGCCTTGACTGCTGCTGATAAGATCATTGATGATAAGGACCTGGTCCTTATTGCTAAAAGTGTTCAGAAATATTTGATTAAGAAAAAGGCAATTAGTGGACAGGGTAGGTCTACTAACATGAAACAGGCTGGAGAATGCCACAAATGTGGAAGCTCGGGGCACTACATCAGCAAATGTCCAATTATGGAAGGAGAATGGAGAAAGAGATTCATTGAGGAAAGGAAGAAGGCTAGGGAACAGGTCCATAAGAAAAGTGGAAATCCCAAAGCAATGGTTGCAGGATGGCAAGACAGTGAAGACGAAATAACTGATGATGATCTGGATGAGGATCTTGCTCTAATGGCTCTTGGAGATTCAGAAAATGAAGAAGATGCTGAGGTATTTGTTTCTAAACTCAAAGATGATGTAAAAAGCATGTCTAGAGAAAAATTGGTTAAAGTATTCCATATTGTGCTAAATAAATTTAAATCTCTAAGGGATAGCAATCATCAACTGCATGATAAAATTGATTGTTTAGAAGCAGAATGCAAAGAGGAAATAGTTAAAAATGATTTTCTAGAAAGAAAGATTAGCATGCTTGAGGAGCAGGTCCTCACACTTGAATCAACTGCTCAGGAATTAGAAAATGTTAAAACAGTTGAAAAAGGTAAAGGTATTGCTAATTCTCATCAGATCATTGCTGAAGAGAAACTGAAAGTCACAGTTGATGAACTGTGTAAAAAAGATGAGAAGATAAGATCTTTAGAAGAAGACTTGGTTAAAACAAAAATGGAACTAAGAAAAACTGTAGAATGGAACAAGTCTTCTGAAGCACTAGAATGGTTACAGGAAAATCATAGTAGTAACAGAAAAGGTATTGGATTCATGAAAACACAGAGTTTATCCAAATGGGATCCAAAGAGTAAGTACTTATCACTTCCTGAAAACTGGCTATGCACTCATTGTGGGAACACTGGTCACCGGAAAGAAATTTTCAATCTTTAAAAAGGGCTGCCCAGAGGAACAGGTCCTATAAACCTGTTCAAAATTCTGTGAAACAGAAGAATAGGTCCTATAAACCTGTTCAACATTCTGTAAAAGGGAAACTGATCACACAAAGAAACCATTACCATTCTGGGCTAGGAGAGATCTGATTCATCCTTTTTCTAAAGGAAGTTTGGGTTCTTAAAATTAACCCCTAGTTTTCTATTGCAGGCTAGAGTGAAGGAGATAAACCACAAATGGTACATGGACAGTGGTTGCTCAAGGCATATGACAGGGCATAAGGAACTGTTCTTTTAACTCTCAGCCTTCCAAGGAGGAAGTGTTTCCTTCGGTAATGGTAAGAAAGGGGAAATCATTGGAATTGGAAAGGTAGGTAGGTCTGATTCACACTGTATAGATAATGTGTTTCTAGTAGATAGGCTGAAGCATTGCTTATTGAGCATATCTCAATTGTGTGACAAAGGTAATGATGTTAATTTCTCATCTACTGGATGCACTGTGACTACCCAAACTTCTGGAGAGATTATTTTGCAGGAAAATAGGCATGGAAACATCTACAAAGTAGACTTGCTGACACTATCTGATGGAAGCTTGAGTTGCTTAAGTGTGGTGCAAAATGATCCCCTCCTATGGCACAAAAGACTAGGACATGCTAGTCTTTCACAATTGAACAAACTTGTGTCCAAGGACTTGGTGATAGGTCTTCCTAACATCAAGTTTAATGATGAAAAAGTATGTGAAGCATGTGCCAGGGGGAAGCAGGTAAAATCCTCCTTCAAACCAAAGAAACAGGTAAGTACCACTAAACCTTTGGAACTGGTCCATATGGATTTATGTGGTCCAATGAGAACAATGAGTCGTGGAGGTAAGAAGTATGTTATGGTATTGGTGGATGATTACTCCAGATTTACATGGACTATATTTCTTGCATCTAAAGAAGAAGCATTTAATGCATTTTCAATTTTTGCTAAGAAAGCTCAAAGAACTCTAGATAATCATATTGTTGCAATTAGGTCAGATCATGGAACTGAATTTGAAAATCATATGTTTTTCAATTTTTGTAATGAAAATGGCATTAATCATAATTTTTCTTCACCTATAACTCCACAACAAAATGGTGTAGTGGAAAGGAAAAATAAGACTCTAGAAGAAATGGCAAGGACTATGTTAACATCTGGAAATCTTCCACAGAACTTTTGGGCTGAGGCTATTAATACTGCATGCTACATAATAAATAGATGTATGACAAGGCTTTTAATAGAAAAGACCCCATATGAATTGCTTAAAGGAAGAAGACCAAATATTTCTCATCTTAGGACTTTTGGTTGCAAATGTTTTATACATAACAATGGGAAAGATGCCTTAGGAAAATTTGATCCTAGAAGTGATGAAGGAATATTCGTTGGTTATTCTTTAAATAGTAAATCTTATAGGGTGTTTAACAAGAAAACATTGAAAATTGAAGAAAGCATGCATGTTAAATTTGATGAAACTGACAGTCTCACTCAAGAACATGTACAGGAGGATGAAGAAATTGGAATGCTGAAAGAGTTTGAACTTAATCCACAAATGAAGATTCTGGATATGAGAAGTGAACTGCAAGGAACTGTTCCTCAGGACAGAACTGAAAAGAGTGGCACAGAAACAGGGGGAACACATGTTGGTTCCACCTCACAAACTGGTAGTGCTACCCTATCAGGAACTGTTCCTCAGCAGAGGACTTCTGACAATGGATTGACACCCAAGCCTTACAAGTATCAAGGGTCACATCCTGTGGATCAAATAATCTCAGATAAGACTGCGGGGGTTCAAACTAGATCAGCAGTCAAGAATCACAATCTGTGTGCCTTTAGTGCTTTCTTATCTCTTGTTGAACCTAAAAATGTGAAAGAAGCACTGAAGGATGCAGATTGGATTAATGCTATGCATGAGGAATTAAATCAATTCCAAAGGAGTCAAGTTTGGCATCTAGAACCCAAGCCAAGGAACAGGTCCATAATTGGAACAAAATGGGTGTTCAGAAACAAACTTGATGAGGATAGCATGGTAACAAGAAATAAGGCCAGGCTAGTCGTTCAGGGATATAGTCAAGAGGAGGGCATCGACTATGATGAGACTTTTTCTCCAGTTGCAAGACTGGAAGCAATAAGACTTCTTATAGCCTTTGCTACATACATGGAATTTACACTACATCAAATGGATGTTAAGAGTGCATTTCTGAATGGTTACTTGAAGGAAGAAGTGTATGTCAAGCAACCTCCAGGTTTTGAAAGTGAACAGTTCCCTGAACATGTGTACAAGTTGGACAAAGCCTTGTATGGGCTCAAGCAGGCACCAAGAGCATGGTATGAAAGACTATCAAAATTTCTACTCCAGCATGGATACAAGAGAGGTAAAATTGATAGTACATTGTTTTTAAAAGAAAAAGGTAAGCATCTCTTAATTGTTCAAATTTATGTAGATGATATAATCTTTGGTGCTACTTGTGAAAATTTAAGTAAGGAATTTGCAAACTTGATTGGGAGTGAATTTGAGATGAGCATGATGGGTGAACTCAATTTCTTTTTGGGCTTACAAATTAAACAAACCTCAAATGGAACTATGATCCATCAACAAAAGTATGTTAAGGAATTACTTAAAAGATTTGATATGGATAATGCTAAGGAAATTTACACACCTATTGTTACTGCTACAAAATTGGATCTTGATGAACATGGAATATCAGTTGATCAAAAATTGTATAGGGGTATGATAGGTTCTCTACTTTATCTAACTGCTAGTAGACCTGATATTGTGTTCAGTGTTGGTTTGTGTGCCAAGTTCCAATCAGATCCTAAAGAATCTCATTTGAAAGCTGTTAAAAGAATATTGAGGTATCTGAAAGGAACGGGTCCCTTGGGACTTCGATATCCAAAAGGTGGTAGTTTTAATCTTGTTGGATATACTGATGCTGACTATGCAGGTTTCCTTGTTGATAGAAAAAGTACCTCAGGTCTGGCACATTTTCTTGGTGAGTGTTTGGTTTCTTGGGGAACTAAGAAACAAAATTCAGTGGCACTTTCCACTGCTGAGGCTGAATATGTGGCAGCTGCTTCATGTTGTTCACAGTTGTTATGGATCAAACAACAATTACAGGATTTTGGTGTTGATGTAGGAACTGTTCCTATCTATTGTGATAACACTAGTGTTATTAATATGACAAAGAATCCAATGCATCACAAAAGGACTAAACACATTGACATAAGACATCATTTCCTAAGAGACAACTATGAAAAAGATTTGATCACCATAGCATTTTGTCCCACTGAAAAGCAAATTGCTGATATTTTTACAAAAGCTCTAGGTAGAGATGATTTTGAAAGAAATAGATTGGAATTAGGGATGATTAAATTCACATAAAATCATCAATGCTTTACTTCATAATTGGCTAGAAAATTGTACTTAAAATGAATTTTATTCAAGTCATTATGAATGATTCAGTCCAGCTTAATACTTAAATGTATACTCTTATACCATATCTCTTATTTAGAGTTGCTAAAATTGAATGATGTTACCCTTATGCTCTTAGAATTTCAGATGATCAAAAAGATTGCAAATTGGGAGGACACTGAATTTTTGTGTTAAAATCAGGTATGTACTCGTTATTATTCAGTTAATTTAGAAGTACAAAGGCTATAGGTAACTTGTGATTAGGATAAATCCCACTAAGTTTCCTAACCATATCCAAATTGCAAAAGAGTCCCATCGGAGGAACAGTTCCCATTCTGAAAAGGTAACCTGGCAGCCCAACGGCTCTATTTCTCCGGGAGACTCCCAAGAATCCATAACCGTTGCATGTTGTGCTGAGGTAAGTGTGATCGATTTCTACTCTAATTCTACTACCTAATTCACACTATAAATACACTCCTTGTCCCCCATTATTCTTTTACCTTGTTCATCAATTAAATTCTCAAAATTTCAGAAAGAATAGTCAATTATCTGTTAATTCGAATTGCAATAATGTCTCTTTCTTCTGATAATTCTTCAACTGTACCCACTGCTGAACAACCACAAAATCTCAATCCTTCCTCACCCATGGATACCACTGACCTAAACCCTCAAATTCCTGAACCAGTCCCAGAAATACCTGAACCTGAAATTAAGGGGGGAAGGACCAGTTCCCACGGCTGAATCAATTGCTGAGCAGGTTGAGGATTTATCACGTGCTATGGTCTTGTATCAGTATCAGGTAAACTTCACCTATCCTTTGAATGTTGTGATAGATGAGGAAGAAAAGGGAGAGGGGTCTGAGGCTGCTCTTGAAGGGGAACCAATTAAGAGGTTGGAAGCACCCATGCATGGGTCATCGGGGTCTCCAGAGGCTGCTTTTAGAGCACCCATGGAGGATGTGATAGATGTTGATGAGGCTATTAGTGATAGTGATAGGCCCTTGGTGGATTTGATCAACATTAGGAGTCTGAAAAGAAAATTAGCAAGAAAGGGACCCATTGATGACCATGTGACTGCTGAAATTGCTGCTAAGTTGAAGAAAATAGGTGATAGTTATAAGCCCGGAAATAAGAAGAAAGTTGAAAGTTCCTCCAAGGCAAAAGGACCTGTTCCTTCTGCCTCAACCCCTGCTTCTGGGGTTAGGAGGACAAGAAGTACTTCTAAAGCTGCTGATGAACAATTAGCTGCTGCTTTAGAAAAGAGCAGGAAAGGGAAAGGAAAACTGGTTATTGAAGAGGAAGAAGTGGAGGATGTTGAATTTGATGATTTTGGTGAAGATGATGAGATGGCAGATGCTGAGGAGGTTGTGCCTCAGTCAAAGAAAAGAAAAGTTGCTCAGAGAAGGGTAACCAGAAGCTCGTTAAAGCTGCTGAAAAGTCTGCTAAGAGGACCAGGTGATAGTTATAAGCCCGGAAATAAGAAGAAAGTTGAAAGTTCCTCCAAGGCAAAAGGACCTGTTCCTTCTGCCTCAACCCCTGCTTCTGGGGTTAGGAGGACAAGAAGTACTTCTAAAGCTGCTGATGAACAATTAGCTGCTGCTTTAGAAAAGAGCAGGAAAGGGAAAGGAAAACTGGTTATTGAAGAGGAAGAAGTGGAGGATGTTGAATTTGATGATTTTGGTGAAGATGATGAGATGGCAGATGCTGAGGAGGTTGTGCCTCAGTCAAAGAAAAGAAAAGTTGCTCAGAGAAGGGTAACCAGAAGCTCGTTAAAGCTGCTGAAAAGTCTGCTAAGAGGACCAGGTCCTCCAAAAGAGTTGTTCTGTCTGAAAGTTCTGCTAGTGACAGTGATGAGTCCTTTGCTGGAGATGAGAGTGATAGTGAAGCTGATGGTGATGAGTCTGTACACTGTGTTCATGATGACATGCTGACCAGGAAGGTGTTGAAAGGTCGGGTAATGTCTGATGTGCAAGAAGAAGGGATGTTATGGTTGCTGCAAAAACTGCATGCTCAGGGTTGGAGGGACATGGTCCTTAAGATCTCTTGCAGGTGTGCAAAGGGGATGGTGCAAGAGTTCTATAAGAACTGCTCCATCAAAGAAGATAGGATTACTACCTCTGTCAATGATAATGTGATTATGTTTGATGCAAGGGAACTTGGTGAGCTGTTGGGGATTCCTTTTACTGGGTATGACAGCTATGTCAAGAAGGTTTGGCCTGACTTGACAAACTTGCCTACTGATCTGGAGATCACTAGGAAGTTTGTTGAGAATGAAAGGGAAGAGAAACCCAGGGCTGTGCAGAAGAGTGAGATGCACCCACAGCACCAAGTGTTATTCGAGTTTGTGAACAAGATTGTGATGCCAAGGCAGGAGAAAAGAGGAGTTGCCAGTTTCATGGACCTGGTCCTTATGGAACTGTTAGACACTGAAAAGCAGATCAACTGGCCCAGCTTTATGATCCACCTGATAAAAAGGGTGATTGCTGGGAAGAGAAAGCACTCCTTGCCATTTGGTTTCATCCTGACTGATGTATTTGCAAAATTGAAGATTCCCTTGGAAGGGGTGGTGAAGGCTACAAAGAAGGAAAAATTTGGCTGTGCCACATTGATAAGCTGTGATTTGCCAGTTCAGGCTGATCCTAGGCTGGTGTTAGGAGACAGCCATTGAACAACAAAGTGAGGGCACTTAGGCAACAGGTTGCTATTCAGGCTGTTGAGATAGCAAGGTTGGAAGAGGAGAAGAATTACTGGAAGACAGAGGCCTCAAAAGCAAAGGAGACCAATGAGGGAATGCTCAAGCAGATGTTTGAGTTGCTTAACAAGTCTCAGGGACCTGGTCCTTCCACATCCTGACCACCTTAGCCTTTAGCCATCTGTTGTTTAGTGGGATCTAGCCTAGTCTAGTGCCTTAGCCTTTTTCTTCTTTAGCCTTTGAATAATTCTGTAGTACTTGCTTGTATCCCCTGATTTCATCTTTTGGTTTAATGAATTGTCTTTGATGGCTAATATCATTGTCTTGCAGTTGCTTTAATATGATTTATGTTAGTATTTTGAGTTGCCTCAATGGCCATGTGCTGATTAATTCTAACACTTGAGTTATATTTTTTATGCAACCTTTTCAATGATGCCAAAAGGGGGAAGAGTAAGTTGATTTTGCATGAAGTTATACCTAACTGAAAATCTGTTCCTTAATGATGAATTAATTCTCCACTGATTGATTGTCTTTTTGAGCTTAAGTTGTACTTCAGGACATTAAGGATATGCAACTATGCTTATGAATTTGACATTATCAAAAAGGGGGAAATTTTTAGCTTGGATAAGCTTGGAGTTTTGACTGATGACTGAGGAACGGATTCAAAGGACCTGTTCCTTTGGATCACTGCAGCTAAATAGATAATTCATGCAAAATCGTTTAAGTTGAGATATTATTAATTATCCTAAAACTGACGTGTATCTTGATAATTATGCAGGTCTATACGGATACGAAAAGATTGCATAAACAAAGGATAAAGGATAGAAGATCCGGATTCTAAAGAGTAGAATCCAATTAGGACTCAAACTCAAGGGAGCTTTGGAGTTCTAATTGATCAAGACTTCTTGGCTGCTGGAGCTATAAAACGTGGAGCATATCAGCCATAGAAGTGTGCACAAATACAGAGAGCATCGAGCAAAAGCTTAAAAGAGTCATTAGCTTATTTGTGTAATCAGTTAGCTACAGTAGAACTAAGTTAGAACCTGTTCCTTAGATTGAATCTTGTAAAAGTTCAAGTCTTAGTTCAATTGTAGTAAGAAAAAATCGAGTTGTAAACTTTCTGGTTCAAGTCGTGGACTTGACACAACTTCACTGATCGTGAGAAAGATCACTAAAGGATTAGAGTTAGTCCTAGGTTAGTAAGAGTGAGTCTTGTAACCAAGTGGGTCTTTTTACATAGTGAAGTTGAAATCCTACTTGAGAAGTAGGTCGTGATTTTTTTATCCCGAGTCAAGGGGTTTTTCCACGCTAATATCTGGTATTCAATTACTTACAGTTTTAATTCCGCATATCGTTTAGTAAAGGAACACATTTTAAGGAACTGGTCCTTATAACAGTAAAGTGGTGTAATCGTGGGAAATAACAAGAAGGCTTTCCAAGAGTTGAAAAGTAGGTTGAGTACCGCCCCTTTGTTCCAGTTGCCCGACTTTCGAAAGGCATTTGAAGTTGAATGTGATGCCTCGGGGGCGGGTATTGGGGGTGTTCTCATGCAAGAAGGGAAACTCGTTGCCTACTTTAGTGAAAAGTTGAAGGGTGCAACTTTGAATTACTCTACGCATGACAAGGAGTTGTACGCCCTTGTGAGAGCTCTAGCTCATTGGCAACACTATCTATATCCTAGGGAATTTATGATCAAAAGTGACCATGAGTCACTCAAGCATCTTAGAGGCCAAGAGAAGTTGAACAAAAGGCATGCCAAATGGATGGAGTTCATTGAGTCTTTTCCCTGTGTTATTCATTACAAGAAGGGGAAGGACAATGTTGTGACCGATGCACTTTCTCGAAAGTTTGCTCTTGCCACCACTTTTGCTTCCAAGCTCATGGGTTTTGAGAGCATTAAGTTGATGTATGCTCAAGACCCTAAGCTAAAGAGCATTCATGAAGATCTTGAGAAGGGAGAAAGAGTTGAGAAGTACCTGGGTTGATGGCTATATCTGTAAAAATGGTAGAGTTTGTGTGCCCAAGTCCTCATTGAGGGAGTTGGTTGTTTGTAAAGCACATTGTAGGGGCTTGATGGGTCACTTTGGGAGAAACAAAACCTTGCCCATTCTCATGGAGCAATTCCATTGGCCAAAGATGGGATTACAAGTTGAGTGACTTTGCAATACTTGCTTGGATTGCAAGTATGCTAAGTCCAAATCTAATCTCCATGGTTTGTATACTCCCCTTCTTATTCCTACTAGCCCGTGGATGGATAATTCTATGGATTTTGTTATGGGATTGCCACGGTCTAAGGGGGGACATGATATAATTTATGTTGTCTTTGATAGGTTCTCCAAAATGGCTCACTTTATTCCTTGTAAAAAGAGTCATGATGCACAACATGTAGCTTCTTTGTTCATTGATCATGTGTTAAAATTGCATGTTGTGCCTTAAAAAATTGTGAGTGATAGGGACTCTAAGTTCCTTAGTCATTTTTGGAGATGTCTTTGGGGTGATCTTGGCACCAAGTTGTTGTTCTACGTCCTACCACCCTCAAATGGATGGTCAAAGCGAGGTGGTGAACCGAACTTTGGGTGCTCTACTTAGAGCTATGACCTGAGGTAAGGCCGGGACTTGGGTTGAAAAGTTGCCTCTTATGGAGTTTGCATATAACCGTACATTGCATAGCATGATTGGCATGACTCTATTTGAGTGTATTTATGGTTTTAATCCTTTGATTCCACGTGATCTAACCTCTTTGCCCAAGGAAATAGTTGTTAGTTTTGAAGGTGAAAGTCGAGCTAAGACAATGCTCGAGATCCATGCCAAGGCAAGGAAGAGATTGGAGGAAGCCTATGCAACGGTTGCCTTCAAGAAGAACAAGGGAAGGAAGAAGTTGGAACTCAATAAAGGAGATTGGGTGTGGGTGTACTTCCAAAGAGAGGTCTCCCAACCTTAGGAAAGGAAAGTTAGCACCCCGAGTAGATGGACCCTTCCAAGTACTCTCCAAGATCAACAACAATGCCTATGTGATCGATTTACCCGGTGACTACAATGTTTCAAATACATTCAATTTTAGTGACTTGGCTCCTTTTGATGTAGGTAACGATGTCGTGGAGGATGATGCCTTAATTTCGAGGACGAAATCTTCTCAAGAAGGAGAAGATGATGCGGGGAAAACCACCACAAGGCCCTTTACTAGAAGCCAAGCCAAAGCAATCCATGATGCTCACTTATACTTGATTCGGAAGGGCATTGATGATACAAGCTCGGGAGATGAATTGAAGATCATGCACTTGAGCTCGATTGAAGGAGGGACACCCATGCTTCAGGGCCAGGCGGAGCACCTAGAAGGCTAGGCGGAGTGCCCAGATTGAAACCAAAATGGCCAGGCGGAGCGCCTGACCAACTAGGGAGCGCCCAGCCTATTGGTCAGTAGCTCCACCAGGCAGAGCGCCTGGATCCAGGCCGAGCACCTGAGTTGCTGAAATTCCTAGACTTTTGTGTAAATTACCTATTTTAGCCTTAAGTGTTCTATTGTATTTCTATCTAGCTAAGGGCTTTTTATGTATTTCATAACATTGTAAAGGAGTGTATTAAACACTCGTTAGCTCATTTATGTCTTCAACCTACCTTGAACACAAACATTAAAGAGATTTGCTCTAAAAAACCTTGTAATTTTTTTGGCTTGAAATCAATTGGAAGAATCCGAGTTGACCTTCAATCCTCCTTCATCATTCTATTTGCGAGAGCCGCGTGTCTCTTGAGGATAGTTGCGTAGCGTAGGTTCTACTTGACTCGAACGAGGGTGTATCAAAACATCGTTCTTTGATGCAAGTTGTTTAAGTCGCGTCTCGCTTTTTCTTTATTTTATCACTTTCGTGGTTTTCCCCTTATCAGGCTTTGACTTGAAAGCTGAAAGTGCGGCTTTGACGGACTTTGAATTGAATGTTGAATTTGCCACTTTGGTGGGCTTTGACTTGAAAGTTGAAATTGTCGCTCGACCGAGCTTTGACTTGAAAGTTGAAATTACCGTTTGGCCTGGCTTTGACTTGAGAGTTGAAACTGCCGCTTGGGCGGGCTTTGACTTGAAAGTTGAAATTGCTAAAAACATGAAATTTTCGCTCAGGCGGGCTTTGACTTGAAAGTTAAAATTCCTAAAAACTTGAAATTGCTGCTCGGGCGGGCTTTGCCTTGAAAGTTAAAAGTTCCGCTCAGGCGAGCTTTCCTTTGAAAGTTGAAATAGCCGCTCAGGTGGGCTTTGACTTGAAAATTTAACTGCATCTTGAAATCTGCCTATTCTTTGACGATCTCTTTCATGGTACAATCTTTGGTGTGTTATTCTTTTTGCCGAGTTCGGTGCTGAGCTCTAATAATCAAGGTTGGTCCTGACTCGATCTCGTAAAACTATGAAACTTGTAAGCAAGTTTTGTAAAAATTTCTTTGCTCGTTTATCAATGGGAAGAAATATGCAGAAAATAAAATGAAAAGTTAAGTAAAGATTTCAAAAATAGACATCGGATGAAAGATGCCCCTAAAAGGTAAAAACAACTTTATCTAGAGGTGAAACGACGACCATAGTAAACATGACATGCATTTTGGAATCAACTATTAATTCGCTCACATGGTCTATCCCTGACTTTGCCCCCAGCTTTTCCAATCTTGTTAGATGGCAAATCTAACGACCCTGATTCGACTAGTAGCGCCCTTTCATGTTTTCACCAACTAGTCTCTCTCTTTGTTCTTTTACCTTGCAGTTATCTTGCAGAGTCCTTTCAGGTTTTCACCAACAAGACTCTATTTTTTTTCTTTTTTTTTTTCCTTTCATTTTCAGCTCTTCCCCATCGACCTCCCATCTTTCCTTGCTGGTTGACCCTATCTTTCTAATCTTCTCCATTTCTCTACCTTCATCTCGGTTCCCTCAGAGATTTCCTTTCACTGACTTGCATGCTCTCATCTCCTGATTGTGATTGAGGACAATAAAATGGGACTTCGTAATGTGAAGCTTCTCTGTTAATACCCTGCACGGCTTAACATTCTCAATGATCGGTTAGAAGGATATTTATTTAGACTGTAATGTGGGTTTGGTTAGGCTACGAAGAAAGAGATTCGAACATAAAAGCTTAGAAACATCTCATGAGATGACTAGATGAACATTACAACCTTTGAAATCACCACTTTTGAAAATAAAACAAACTTTTTCCCCCATATTAGGAAAATTAGGGATTATTTTTTCTTCTTCTTTTTTTTGAGTTTTTTTTTCTTTTTGGTTTGAAAAGCAGTATGAAAGCATTTCATGAAACAACTTGGTGAATAAAACCCTTGAAATTATTTTCTTTTAAAATAATAACAAACTGTAGGCCCAGGTTATTGAAAATCGAGGAATTATTATTTGAATTTTTTGATATGAAAACATAGGAGATATTGAGATTATCTCCGGAGATGAACACAATGAAAGTAAAAGGGATGTTGACTTTCTCCCTTTTCTTTAAAAAAAATAAAAAATAAAAATAGAAAATAAACTTTTGCCCCAATTTAGGATAAACTGGTACGCTGTGAGTTTCATCTCCGATTTCGAGACTGATATGCCGAACATCTCATAAAACATGTGATAAGATGGTACAATAAAAAATAAGTTTGTTTTTATTTTGTTTTATTTAAAATATAAATAAAATTAAACTTCTGCCCCCATTTAGCATACATTGAGGATTTAAATTTTCTTTGACATTGGCCGCAAACTTGGAGGCAAATTTTTCGTCGATATGAGATAGGGGAAAAATAAAATCTTTTCTATTATGGCCGCACTCAAATAGATGCCTACGTATCGTTTTGATAGGAATCAGGTCAGACGTAGCTCAACCATTCAATGATATATTCGCTGCTTTTGTATTTTTTTCATCTTTTTTTTCCTTTTCTTTTTCTCTCTGTTTTTTCCCCCCAAATTACAATCACCTTGATTCCAAAGGAGAGTTGGCCAAAATAAAATGTACAAGGCTCAAAGGGCTGACAAAGGATATAGTGTTTGGGTAGTGGAAATGAAAGCCGTTCGTCATCCCGACCCGAGAATGTCTCGCACAAATACACAACAATAAATGATTGACCTAGATTTCCTTGATTTGTACTTTAATGATGATCCTGAAAATGGTATTTCAACTATAACCTAACTCACCGTGCAAAATCTTGAACTTTCTGCACACCTCCCTTATTGATTAATTCCCAACTTATTTCAGTTCCCTTGAAATCTAACTTCAGACCGTGTGTTCAGATCAAGACGTGATTCCACGCATATATCATGTTATCCAAGCCGACAAACATAGACAGAAACTAAAAGATAAGATCAAGAAAAATAAAGATGGAATGATGAGACGAGAAGATCTCGCTTTTATTGAATTAAAGATAGAAGGTTTTTAACATTAAAAAAAAAAAGCAAAATAAATGCACTTCGGTTACAACCCTTAAAATAACCAAGCATACAAAAAGCATTACAATACAAGCTACAGTGTTTCCTAGTCGTTCAGCTGCAAGTCAGGGACAACGTACTGCACCTATGCATTATGGACTGCCTATGGATTCTAATTGATATTTTTACATCTAAGCCCTCGACTTGGATCTGACCATTATCTATTAGAGCTTAGATCACCTTCTTGAGGCTACAACAATCATTCGTGTTGTGCCCTAGCACGTTTGTGTGGTAAGCATATTGAGGAGTATGGTCTACCTTCGCCATTGTGAGGACATTTCTAGCTATTGGCTTCAATATATTTAAGTTCTGCAGCTTTTGGAAAAGGCTGGAGTAAGATTCCCTAATTGGCATGAACTTGTTCTTTTCTTCCTTATGCAGCTTCTGATAATAAGCACTTGCGCATAACATAGGAGGCCCTTCTCGCCGGTAAGGAAGGTTTGGGGGAGCTTGAAAATGATTATGTGGAGCTTGGTGAGTGGGATATAAAGGATGTGGGGTAGGAGCATGCCATTGCGGATAGAAAGGTGTTGGAGCATATGGTTGTGCTACATGGAGTGAGTATTGTGGTAGAAGAGTGGAGTATTGTAGATTTTGTGGAGGGTAGTAGGGTATTGGAGGGCGTATTTGTGGGGCTTGATATGGGAGAGGCTAATTATTTTGTCCCTCGCTCCATACTTTGGAACCCGACCCTACCATGGCCACGTCATCATTATTTTTCTTGCCAAAAGCTCCTGCGTGGTTATGTACTACTTGGGTGGTCCCTTTTAGTGATTTCTGGCTCACACTCTTTCCAGCTTTAACTCATTTCTCAACCATTTCACCCATTTTGACAACCTCGTTAAACGGCTTTCCCTATGCAGGAATCAATGCACCATAAAACTCCTCATCTGAAGCTTCAATGAACAACCAAACCATGTCTTCATCAGGGATTGTAGGGCTCACTCGAGCAGCCCGTTCACGCCATCTAAGGGCATATTCCCTAAAGCTTTCACTTGGCTTCTTCTTTATCACATCCAAAGAAGAGCGATATGGCACGACTTCAGTGTGGTACTTGTATTGGTCATAGAATGTCTTCGCCATGTCTTCAAACGTTGGTCGTTTGGTTACATCTTGCCTCTTGAACTATTCGGCAGCTGCACCTCCCAAGCTTTCTGAAACGACCTTGGTCAGTCGTTTCGGAAGTTAGGACTCCGATTGACGTGCCGAAAATTTCAAAATATTCGTAAGGTCCATTAGGTTCTGTCTGTAAAATTTGAGCTAAATCAGACCTCGTTTGGTAGGCATCGGAAGAAGGTTTCAGTTTTTATTATCAATAAATATTAAAAAGAGATTTTTGAGCTCGGTTTGGGCGAATGAGCTCCGATTCGAAATCCGAAAGCGCCGTTAGGTTCGTATGATTATTTGTGACTTTTGTGATTTTTCGAAAGTGAATTTCGATGTTGTTCGGCTAGTTTTCGCAAAAATGCCGAAGTTAAATAATTTGACCTTTTTCTTTAAATTCGCATCCTGAGTTTCGGGAGTCCGATTTGAAATCTGTCTTCGCGAGTATGTTACATATATTTTGTATAACTTACTTGAAAATTTTGGGATCATTTCGACTTCTCTGGGGTTCTATTTTAATTTTAATCATCGCAGCAAATTTATTACTTAAAAATAATTAAATTAATCAAGTATGTCGGCTATGCTAAAGGATTTAATCCCTTAGCATTAGTAAAGCATACAAAATGCAGAAACATTTTGAACAAAGCACATAAAGGAAAAATTAGAAAAGAGGGAGGAAAAAAGGGAAAAAGGAGTGGAAAAATAGTGGAATTTCTACCTCAAATCTTCAGGTAATGATGTTAACTCATTATCTTAGCTTATTATATGTGTTTGAATATTTTTTTACGGTAAAATAGGGATATTAGACATCGCCCTAATGACGTAAATTGATAGTTTAAAGGGACAATTGGACCCCGATGATGGAAATGATTATATATTCGTACTCAGTGAGTTATGGGCAACATATAAATATAATTTATTTAGGGTTTGGTTATGGGACTTTGAACCCTGTATATAGGCCTGACCTGCGTATTGCGTATGCGAATAGGGTATCAGGTTCCTAACTGGATTGCCCTGAAACATAAGGAATGAAGCCTTTAGCTTTATTTGATAGAATTTTTCTGCGTATTGAATAGAAAGAGATCGGTTGGCAGTTAATCCAAAGGAAAAAGCAGTGGTTTAGTAACAGGACTAGCTTTGGAATACGGTAAGTGTTTATATCCATTTCTTTGGAGGCACTTGGCCTCGTGGATTTTCTACCGCGTGTTCCTTACGTGTGTAGCTACCGAGGTGAAGGGTTATTATTGCATCACATTGCATTCATATGCATTACATTGCATATCATACTGAGTGCAGGAGTATTCCGCCTCAGCTTTACATTTTATCGGGTGCAGGAGTATTCTGCCCCAGGAGAGTGCAGGAGTATTCTGCCTCTGGTTTTGGTTTATATTATATCGGGTGCAGGAGTATTCCGCCCCAGGAGCAGGAGTATTCCGCTCCAGTTGGTTAGCAGATTGGGTTCCCCTCGAATGCAGGAGTATTCCGCTTCAGGATGGGATTACGGGCACATGTGACCCTTTTCATCTCATTTCATTTCATCTCATTTCATTTCATTTCATCTCATTTCATTTCATTTCATTTTATTTCATCTCATTCTATTTCATTTCATACTATTGTGTAGATTTTCTGTACATGACTACTGTTCTGCTTATATGTGCATTGAATATTTGTTGATTGTTGTCTGGTTCCGTTTCCCTTACTAGTGTATCTATTTTTTTGAGGTTGCTAGTTTGTTCACACTTATTGAGTCCTCATGACCCCTCCCCCCCCCCCCTCTGATTTGTCCTTGTGTTTTCTTTTCGTTCGGCAGATTCTGCACCAGGACCCAGCCAGTCGCGCCGTGATTGAGGAGTAGTACGTTCTCAGCTGTCTATGGTGAGCCATCCTGTTCATTGCGGCCACCAACTTCAGATATTACAGTTTTCCTTACTTTTGCTCCCTTCGGGAGATGTGTATATCTTTTGGCCTTCTTAGATGTCTGATCTGGAAACCTTTAAAATTGTGTATTCTGGGTAGTTAGTTGTATTATTCAGACAGCTTGTATGTTTGTCTATCCTTGAGAGTTATCTTATGTTGTTAAAGTTTGGTTCATTTTTATTTCAAGGTAATTCTTCACAATTTATATCGATTCAGTCAATAGGGTTCGACCGACAGGTTTAGGGGAGGTGGTCGGGTGCCCGCACGGCCTAACCGAGAATTTGGGTCGTGTCACTTTCAAAGAAGTTCTGGAACGGCCGTAGGTAGTAGTTTCGGGAGTTAAAACTCTGATTGGCGTGCCGACAGTTTTTAAAAGCTTCATAATGTCCATTAGGATTTGTCTGTAAAATTTGAGCTAAATAGGACCTTGTTTGGTAGGTATCGAAAGAAGGTTTCAGTTTCTATTATCGGTAAATCTTAAAAGAGGTTTACGAGCTCAATTTTGGCGAATGAGCATCGGGAATTGACACGATCGGAAATCCGGTTAGGCTGTGCGGGCACCCGACATCCTCCCCTAGACCTGTCGGGCAAACCCTTACTAATTTAATTCGAAAAATAAATATAACAATTCATAAATAAGGACAAGACTTAAAACAAAAACACTGACATAGTGACACCTCAAAGCTGTACAAAAGAAATTATAGCTGACTACCTAACATACTAGGTTTAGGACTATCCAGACTAGACACCTAAGAGTACAAAAGAAGACAGATACCTCCTGAAGGGAGCAAAATGCAACTGAAATAATAAGACTGTGCGGGGATGGTTATTCCTATTCAAATAGCTGCATGAGTTTGTGCTTTAAGTGGAGGAGTCTTCCTCCAAATACTGCATGGTAATGCTAAATCTCTAAGGCATTAATACCACTTTTGTCATGACCAAACCTAGGGCCACGAGAGAAACCTACAATGAGTGTCGATCATTGCTAAACCCACTAATGATCTATTAATGCTAGAGATAAGCTGGCAACCTAATCATATATACATACCTATCTGCGGAAAGCATAAACTCTGGAAAGATGACACGACTTTAACTTGCTGGCAATTAGAACACTGAGCCTCAAATTCTGCTGTGTCGCATTTCTTTCCGTCCCACCAATAAATCTGCTTAAGATCATGGTACATCTTAGAAAAACCTGGATGAACAGCCTAATTGGATTAATGTGCTTCTATCATAATCTGTCCACGTAAATCTGCAACATCAGGAACACAAAGTCTATCTTTATACATGAGAACACCATAAGTAATAACCCTGTATGATAACTCCGATTTTCTTCTGGTTATCTGTCTATATTCAACTAGAACTGGATCCTCATACTGATGTTGTTTTACTTCATGGAAATTTGGAGTTAAAGGTCTAGTGCAGCTTATCATCCATCCATCATTAGCATATCTCCTTCACACTTCAACTCTTTGAGAAATTACTTTAACGTTATAAGTGCACATGTAATCAACGTTATTGCTGGTATTCTGCCTCAGCTCATGGCCTAACTACATGTCTCATTTATTTTCACTTTTTCAAGTCATAATATTTCCAATTCAAAGATAATACCCTGAAGTAGATGTTCAGTCTGAATATCATTCCTGTCATGCATCATAATATCCAGTAGTATTTGCATGATCCTTATCCTTATATGATAGACCCTGTTCAGATGAACTTTTGACATACATTAGGATATGAGTAACTACATTCCCACAAGGAGCTTGCGGAACAACACTAAAATCAACTGAGATGTTGCATAGTACATTCGTAAAAATAATATAGCTTGCATCAAATCTTCTATAGTGAGTAGTGACGAGGTACTTCAAAAGCTTCCTCTATTGTATCAAGCGTAAGCTAATTCTTAGTTCCATCGACCTGTTCTATATCGAAAGGTATATCGAAAAAGGTAATTGTCGGCTGAATCATCTTTACCCATTCAAAGTTTCGTGTATCTTTGTTTCAAAAATGTAGAACTCTCCTCTCGTGATCGAGGAAGAATCAGTGTAGTCAGAATAAGCTGGGCAATGGCGTTATGATATTATCCAGCTATGTTTTTATCCAAGAGTTCGATATGCGTGTTTAATTCTGATCCTGTAATCAGGAAATAATGCCCGTGGAGTAGCTCATGAAGATCATACAAGTTCTCTTGTTATCTACGTGAATCTTGCTTTAAGCTTAGGCTCGTTCGAGGACGAATGAGAGTATAAGTGGAGGAGAATGAAATGACCTCGGTCAGTCGTTTCGGAAGTTAGGACTCTGATTGGTGTGCCGATAATTTTAAAATATTCATAATGTCCATTAGGACCTGTCTGTAAATTTTGAGCTAAATCAGAACTCGTTTGGTAGGCATCGGAAGAAGGTTTCAGTTTTTATTGTCGATAAATATTAAAAAGAGATTTTCGAGCTCGGTTTTGGCGAACGAGATCCGATTCAAAAACCGAAAGCGCCTTTAGGTTCGTATGATTATTTGTGACTTTTGTGATTTTCGAAAGTGAATTTCGATGTTGTTCGGCTAGTCTCCGCTAAAATGCCGAAAGTTAAATAATTTGACATTTTTCTAATTAAATTCGCATCTTGAGTTTTGAGAACCCGATTTGAGATCCGCCTCCGTGAGTATGTTACATATATTTTGTAGAACTTGTATGCAAAAGTTGGAATTGTTTTGAATATCGTAGGGCACTGTTATAATTTTTGTCACGAAAAAAAATTAAAAAAAAAAGGAAATGGACAAAAAGAAAGGCAGACGGTGGTTGACCTTGGGATTTTATCCCAAGGATTATATGATAGTTACAAAAACAGTGAAACGAACATGAAGGAGAAACAGAGATGGCACAACAAAAAATGCCAGAAAATGAGAAAAAGAGCCGGAGAAAATAGAATTTTTACCCCGAATCATTCAGGTAATGATCTTAATGCATTATTTGAGTTTATTACGTGTGTTTGAATATGTTTTAATGGTAAAACTTGGAATATTAGACATCGTTTTAATAAGTTCAATCAATAGTTTAAAGGGTCAAATGGACCCCGATAATAAAATTGATTATATATTCGTACTCACTAAGTTATGGGCAACTTATAAATGTAACTTATTTAGGGTTTGGTTATGTGACCTTAAACCCTGTACATAGGCCTGGCCTGCGTATTGCGTATGCGAATAGGGTATCAGGTTCCTAACCGAATTATCCTAAGACGTAAGGAATGAAGCCTTTAGCCTAATTTGATATATTTTTCTGCTTATTGAATAGAGTGGGATCGTTTGGCAATGAATTCAAATGACAAAGCGGTTGTTGAGTAATTGTGCTAATGTTGTAACAAGGTAAGTGTTTATATCCATTTCTTTGGAGGCAGCTGGCCTCGTAGATTTTCTACCACGTATTCCTTACGTGTGTAGCTGCCGATAAGCGTACTCATTACGCCTTAGCTTTGAATTTACATTATATACTATATGTTATGTCCTGTTGTTGATATTTCATTGAGGATCTGAGCATTGTACTCTGGCTGTGAGTTGACATCTACTTCCCGGCTATCGATGAGAGTCCCGCGCCGGTGAAGGGTTATTATTGCATCACATTTCATTCATATGCATTATACATCATTCATATGCATTACATTGCATATCATATTGGGAGCAAGAGTATTCCGCCCCAGGAGAGTGCAGGAGTATTCTGCCTCTGGTTTATATCATATTGGGTGCAGGAGTATTCCGCCCCAGGAGCAGGAGTATTCCGCTCTTATGTCAGATACTGAGTGCAGGAGTATTCCGCCTCAGCTTTACATCATATCAGGTGTAGGAGTATTCCGCCTCAGCTTTACATCATATCAGGTGCAGGAGTATTCCGCCTCTGGTTCATATTATATCGGGTGCAGGAGTATTCCGCCCCAGGAGCAGGAGTATTCCGCTCCAGTAGGTTATCAGATTGGATTCCCCTCAAATGCAGGAGTATTCCGCTTCGGGATGGGATGATGGGCACATGTGACCCTTTGCATCATTTCATTTCATCTCATTTCGTTTCAGTTCATTTCATTTCATTTCATACCATTGTGTAGACTTGCGGTACATAACTACTGTTCTGCTTCTACGTGCATTGCTTATTTGTTGACATGTTTCTGGCTCGTATTCTTGGTTGAGTTTATGGTTTCATACGTGTTTCCGGTTATTATATGTCTCTGCCTTTTTATAATTTAAATAAAAGGAATTTGGTTTATCTGTTTCTTCTCCCTGTCTAGTTATCCTATTCTTTGAGGTGGCTAGTCTGCCCCACTTATTGAGTCCTTTTGACTCACCCTTGTTTGTTGTTTGTTTCTTGTCTATCTATTTCGTTTCGGCAGGTTCGCTCCAGGATTGAGTTGGCCACGTTGTGAAGGAGCGAAGACGACTTCAGCTGTCAGGGTGAGCCAACTTTTATTCCGGATGGCCACCAGTTTATTTTTTATTATTTCAGTTGCATTTTACTCCTTTCAGGGGGTATCTGTCTTCCTTTGTACTCTTAGGTGTCTAGTCTAGATAGCCCTAAACCTAGTATGTTGGGTAGTCAGCTGTAATTTCTTTTGTACAGCTTAGAGGTATCAATATGTCTGTGTTTTTGTTTTAAGTCTTGTCCTTATTTATGAATTGTTATATTTATTTTCAGAATTAAAGTAGTAAGGGTTTGCCCAATAGGTCTAGGGGAGAATGTCGGGTGCCCGCACGGCCTAACCGGATTCCGGATCGTGTCAGTGTCAGTCGTTTCAGGAATCCGATTCGAGATATTATGATATATATTCACATAAAGAGTATGTATGTATATATGTATCTATATGTCTTTTTATATAACTATTGTTGTGAATAATATTTTTATTTATATATATAAAAAGTAGGTAATAAAGGAATCAATAAGTAATAAATAAATAATATTTTTATTTATATAATTAGTTGTTTATCTGGTTTAAATGCGAGAGTTTTGGGAGTAAGTATCGATATTGTCAGCTTGGCCTCTGGTTGTGCCACCTTCTGTTGCTATATCAAGTTAGTTCATCTATCCCTCCTTAGATTCGGTGTTAATCAAATGATGCGAATTCTATTCGCCACCGTCAAAATGTTTTATTGCTCCTTCAGGTGTAAGGCGATTGGTAAGTAAAGATGATCTATGTGTCTCGCCTTGGTGTGAGACACTAGTAATGATATTTTATGCTATGACCTTGTATATATGTTCATTCTTGAGAGTTATCTTGTGTTGTTAAGGTTATGTTCATTTTGTTTTCAAGGTAATTCTACGCAAATTATGTCGATTCAGTCAATAGGGTTCACCCGACAGGTCTAGGGGAGGTAGTGGGGTGCCCGCATGGCCTAGCCGAGAATTCAGCTCGTGTCAAGTTCACTATCAACAACTTATCTTTCTTGACCACTCTCATTTTGTTGCAGTAAGTTTTCATTTGAACTCTTGGATCTCTCTGCCCGATGTATGGCTCGAATTTGGGAATTATGAACCCATCTGGCAATTGTAATTCAGGAAAAGGACAAAGATCATTGAAAGATGTGTTGGCATGATCTCCATATCCTTGCATAATTATCATAGCTTATTCTAAACCCTTTACTTTGTGCAAGACATCATTCTCGATTGGCTTTCCCCAATGGTCAACCTCAGCCCGAGACTTATGATGGAACGGTTGATCATATGAGTCGCTGTGTCGAAAATTGAGTTCGTGGGGATGATCATGGCGACAGTCCCCAGCCTGCAGATGCTGATCATTGTTTGACTTGGGCATGGTGGGCCTAGCAGGGCCTGCAAAAACTAGAATATGTGCTAGAAGGGGGGCCATATTGTCCTTGTGCTGGAGGGGGTGGTGGTGCTAGAGGGCACACTTCAATTTCATTGTTACGCCACGAACAGGGGCAAGACCAGTAGGATAAGCGGGATCCTCAACTGCCGTAAGTGTGCCCAATGCTCGTTGTACCATTGTCGCCCCAACCCTATCTAGGATGGTTGGCATATGAGGAGGTGCCTATCTCGTGGTCATCGCGTGATGCATGTCGGCCACGAGTTGTTTCAAAGTCTGGACTTGCCCAATCAACCTTTCATTTTCTAGCACCAAGTGTTTCTATACGCCGATATCAGATCTCTCTCCTTCAGATATCATGCGGGTAGGTGGAGTAAGGGGTCCCTTTGATCTAGTTCTGTATGGGTAGGTCGAAGCCAGATTTTAGTACTAAATATCTAAAACTCTAGATGCTAGCAAACAAATCGGGTTAGCAGAAAAAGAATAATACATTTTAAGCCTAGGGTTGTTATGCGTCATCCTGAAATAATTATGGCGTAAGCTGGCGTACCGACCGTATCCCCGAAATATTTCTATGTCCTTGAGCAAAATCAGAACAAAATTGTAACTGGCACGTAATTTAGAACAAGGACGAATTTGGATGATTTTTTTTTATTTCTTTTCCTCTTTTTTTGACTCAACAAACGTAATTTAGACAATCGACACAAGACGGACTCAAAATAAAATACTTGACATGATGCACGAGTCAAAAGATATATACAAACTGACACGACGTAGGGTGGATCCACCCAAACTATGAAAAAAATGAGACTCAATATTTTAGCGGAGTCAGATTATTCCACGAGGATCGATGCAAAATACAACTCAGGTAATTATAATTTATCATCTATACCCTGACTTGACCTTAGACAAAACAAAATAAAGTCAGACCCCTAAAACTATTTTTTTAAATGAAAAATTAAGACTCGACCCGAAATTCAAACTGAACTTAAGAACGGATTGTGAAAACATAACCATTTTTTTAATCTTAAAGGTGACTCCAAAATCGGACATTATGACAACGCAAAGATGATCACAAAAAATTGAATTTTGAAACAAACTCTTCGTCTAATTTTAAAATGAATCTTAGAGTATTTACAAAACCTGGCCATTATGACGCCACGGCAATGACTTCGACACAAAATACTATACGAATTAGACCCAAAAATTCGTCATTATGACGGCGTAAAACCCCGATAAGTTATTTTTAAAACTCACGACTAGACTAGACTGAGACACATGCTCCAATACAAATGGGTCCTAAAATTTTTCCATTATAACGGTGCAAACGATGACAAAACTGCTTTCTAATACTTGGGACCAAAATCCCGACACAAAATTAAACTCTAAGAATTCTTAAAACAAATTTCAGAAACCGGGTTTGAATACCTATTTTCTTTCATTTTTTCCCCTTTTTTCAACACTCTCCCTCCCCTCCCCCCTCCCTGTCGGGTGATCCGTCACCATAGCAACCCTTCAACTAAAACAAATGCAACACATAATATACCCATGATGTGTCTTTTGGGGACATGGGCCCCATCATGACACGAGGTAGTCGACCTAGGCAAATTTGGTACCAGTGTACCGCACCTCACTAAGTCTAATGACATGCAAATAATTTGGCCTAAATAAAAGTACAGGTCAAACTCTACGTGACTTAATGAGTTCATGATCTAGTGATTCAGCCAGTTTGAAGTGTCTCGGGGGTACCGGTCGACAACGTCTAATGTCTCGGGGGTACCGGTCGACAACGTCTAACGGCCTAACCCAATGCACCTCCTCCTAATCAGGGTTAACTTTTTATATCCTGAGACAGAACAGAAAATCCAGACGCAGAAGCGAAATTGACGTGCTTGCGGGCGGTGTTCCAGAAGACTCAGAGGTGTACGAGAAAAGACAATTGTGTATATATACAATTCAACAATATCAAAGTGGTAACGTTTAACTAATTAAGACAATACAAACAAACAATACTGAAAAAAATCAGAAAAGCGAAAAATTATTAAGGCCTGAGAATCTCAGTTTTCACTTTCCTCCCCAGCGGAGTCACCAAGCTGTCACGACCGTTTTTAACAAAAATGCAATGAACTGGGTGTTATAAGGCACACAAATTATTGAGAATTCAAAGTCGTCACTTGACAAGTTAAAGGTGTGCCAAGTCACCAAAGTGATGTACCTAGAACACCTTTGACTCGTAAATGGTTTGCGTCAGAGTTCCGGGTAAGGATCTCGATTGACTCTCAGGAAGGTGTTAGACACCCTCGAGTCTTGTGCCAAGCACAATTGCTTTATCGACGCATTTCGACTCTTTGAAGTTTTTTGTTGTATTTGCCTTTGTTTGTTACGCTTTAATTTATTATAATTATCTGTTCAAATGGAAATCAAATCGAGAAATAATCGCGCGAGCACTTCTTTCGTTTGAAATATTCTGACTTAAGCCAATTAAATCGCGCAGGTACTTGACCCGTTCGAAATCTCTTGATTTAGATGAATTTCACGTGAATAATTGATAGATTAATTAGTCTTCTTTCACCCTATACTTTGCTTAAACGTGTAAAATTTATCATCTTATCAGCTCGCCTAATATGAAATTTCCATTAATTTATCATCTTATTAGCCTAAGCTTTGCCTAAAGTAACGAACTATTGGACAATTTTCACTCTTGCATTTCATATCTCATTTTGCCTACCTCATTTCATTTTTGTCCATTTACACAATTTATTAAAATATTTTTTCAGATCTAGTATTAAACTTTGAATGTTGGCTAATCTTGAAACAAGTAATGAAAGTACACATCCCAAACATTAAGATACAACAATTGTTCGTATTTACGGGCCAAGAAAATGTCACCCTCTTCTTATTTTCTTTTGGGCTTTAAACTGAATATATTAAAATTATAACTCATTTCCTTTTAATATTTACAAATTTAGCCTTCGTCACTAGATAGATACAGATAACGAATAGAAGAAAAAAAACTTTAACACTTAATCATATCCCATTTATTTTCAGTTTCTAAGCATGTTTTAGGCATTGAACATGGCTGAATTGCATAACAGATTAAAGAAAAAAAGTATTAAGAAAATACCTAGTATGAAGAACTCCCAAGCAAATAATGGTGATACACCAAAATAGCAACAACACAGCAGCAACAAGAACCAGCAACAAACACCACCATGAACTTCACTTCTAACTTTCTTAAAGTTATCTCACTATTAAACCCTCTTGTTCTTCTCTTTTCTCTCAAGTTTTTTTTTTTTTTTTGGTGTGTTTCCCTCTATTTTCTTCTCACTATTCTAGTAGTTTCAGCACTACTAGATTTGAATGTATTTTTTGCAGAGTTAAGTGTGTTTTTTAAGCTCTTTTTCTTGAGTGAAAAGGTGTTTTCTGGTGTCGTTTTTTAATGAAGGAGTCAAAAGCTCCTTTTAAAGCTGAAAAAGGTGGGTTGTGGACAGCTAAGGGAATTCAAGGCCCAAGAAACTCAAATACCAATTACCCTTTTGGTGCTAGTTTCCTTTCAACCCAAAAAAGAGGCAAAAGCTATCCTATTTTGGTGTTTCCCCTTGCCCCTATGCTGCCAATTTATGCACTTTCACCTTGACTTTTGACTTGGGTAAAAAGGACAATCATATGTTCTTGTTTTATACTTTAAAGAGAAGTAAAACAATCCCATGTTAAACCCTTATTTTGTGCTGATTTTTCTACCCTTCTCTGACTTTTGGACATTTTATCTTAAGACAGTCTGACCATGTAATTTATCTAAACCGACTTAAGATAAAAGATCCTACACTTCACACCAAGGTTCTTGAACATAAACTAAAGCAAATCACAGTGAATTCATGCTTAATCAGACAATCATTACATACACATACAAACTAATAATACTAGATGATTGACAGATTACACACAAACTCCCGACCAAAACAAGTTTCAGGCAGAAAACAAACTAACATTTCATCTCACCATTGATCCAAACGCCACTTTAAGTTACCAAACAGGTGACATACCTAAACAAATTTCAACTAACAGAGTTAACATTCGCCCAGTTTTACACTAACATATATTTCAGCTTATTCTTATTCACAAGCATTCACATGGAGTCTAACATGCTAAGATACTGGACTAAACAATTATTTTTATCACTAATAAAATCTAAATATGGAAAGTGAAACAAAGAGGATGGAAATAGGAGTTTGCTTGCATCTAACCCATCAAAGCCAAAGCATCAATAACGCTACCCTTGCCACCACTGCCACCGTAACACCACCGCCTCGAAGTAGCCACCGTTGTTTGCTCAGCCTCGATACATTCTCAATGTCGTCTCTGCACTATTAAGACAAAGCACAACCAACCAACGCCAAAGGACAACACTGCCTCGCCCGTCCTTCACGAACACTGCCATCGCGTCGCCACTACGGAATAGCCAATCACTTCCTCGACATCGTGTCATCACCACTGTCCTCACCCTTTCACTGTCATGGCTTGTAGCCTCACCACTGCCTCACTACATCACCATTACAGGAATGCCAATGCACGTCGCCTAAAACCGATACCTCGTCCGGACATGTTGCATTTCATTGTCATAGCTGCAAAGCTACTAATGCACCTAAGCCACTTTCAACACTGCCTTGCTTCCTCACAACACCATCACCACCATTGGAATACCAACACAACAAACGTCGAAGCAACAGCTCCATCTCAGCACCACTGTCACCATAACTGCATCTTCGTCTTAGCATCACCATGACAAACAAAAATGCCATAGCCACGGCTTAAAATGAGGCCATGAAGATGATGGGGAAATGAGGAATTTCAGGGGAAATTAAGCTTAGAAACGTATAAAGAAGAGTTGGTTGGTTCGTTTAACTTCATATTTTAAAATTTATATTCATATTTATTGATTGCTTGAAATTATCGATTCATGCTCAGTGTGGGTATATGAAGTGGATAGCTAGAGTTACATTCTCTGGGCTCAAGATTGAGGCCCAAATTCCAAAAAATTCACCAGATATCCTTTTGGTGTGGTTCTATTTAAGTTTTGTTAAATAGCCACAATTTTATAGTTTACTTCTAGAACGTCAAAGTTACAAATCAATCATATCACAAATTCTGATATATCATCAAAAGTTTAATTGTTCATAGATTGTAGTAGTTGTTTAGAGATTCGGCAAAAGTTTTGAAAAAATTAATTGAATAGCTGAAAGTTAAAATAAGTTTAAAGTTTAGCCTTGATCAACTTATTCTCTAATACTTTATATAGTTTAACTTCAAAACTTTGGTCTAATGGTGTGCAAAATTTTGCACTTTCATCTTAAGTTGACGGGTTTAAAGTTTTTAGATCAAAACTCTATACTTTAAATAATTTATATGCAGTGGTGACACTTAAAATGATGTTGTGTAAAAAGGAATTCCATGAAATTTTAACAAAAGTCAGCCCTTTAAGGACAGTCCACGAGTTTTGGATCCTTTACTAAAAAGGAAATTTACATAAATAGGACTCTCTAGCTATACTCTCCCATTTTTATCCCCTATGGGAAAAATCTTTAATTTTAGCATTAATCGCCAGACATCGATGAAAAATCTCTACCTTGTGATGTATGGGATTGGCCGAAAAACTTAATTTCGTCAAAGTTAGGTTTAAGCCGAATTTCAAACCTTGATCCACGCCAAATCAGGGAGAAATTGGAGAAATCGATGCATATTTTGATAGAGAAGGTGAAGGGCAATCGGGAAAGGTAGAATTTTTTAGCGGAGGGGGTTGTTCCCCATCGGGACAAGGCGGTCCTTGGCGGGTACGACGAGTAGCTGAGAATTTGGAAGAGCTTCTTTAGTTCTTTTAGATTTTGTGTGTAAAAATGAGTGGAAAATTGGGAGTTTTTTAGGCTTATAACAAGTGGGCTTGGACGAGTCGAGTCTTGGAGTGGGCGGACATGGGGTGGCCTTGTTTTATTTTAAATGGTCCAAGTGACCCTTATAAACACATACACAATTATATAAGCTGACTATTAGTTAAATTATGACAAATTAACATAATAATTATAATTTAGTCGCTGACTCATAATTAAATAGTTAAATCACATTTAATCACATCACGACTATATTTTTTGTTATTTTTGATATATTTTTGCTCATTAATTCAACTAAAACGCTAACAAAGAATCATGAAAATTTAGTTAAACTAAAGTAAAATTAAGGATTTGAAGCCAAAATTAGGTGATTACACTAAGTGCCCGACAAAACCCGACCTTCCATTTTTATCACACAACATCCAGCCTATTCTTTAAGCTTTGCTCACTTTATCACAACATCCTCAGCACTTTTTCATCGACATCTTAGACTAATCTCTTAGATAAGCAAGCAGCAATCATTCGACCAAAATCTTTGCTTTGACCGCTACATAAAGCACTCAGACAATCTTTTGTAATCTCTGATTCAAGTGTTAGTCTATCATATGCTATCTGGGCATTCTTTAGTTGTAAATTTGACATTTGTGTTTATTTTTGCTTTAAACTTTACTATACACTAACTCTGTTTTGTGTATTTTGTCACTTTATTAAGGTTGCCTAGTATTTGTACACCAAAAATTGGCAAAGAATCTGCATTAAGAAGAAGTTGAGATGATAAGCCAAGATGAAACATTCACTTCTGGAACAATGTCCTCAGAACCGTAGACATATGACACTGAGGGAAATAAGACTCAACAAGATATTTCAGACAAAACAGGCAATCTCGATTCTACTACTATGCAAGTTGTGATAATGGACAAGTAGAATCAGCTCGCAGTATACCCACATAAGAGGCACAAAAAAGAAATTCTATTGAATGAACATGAGGATTTAAATGAAAAGCTCCATAATTTGAAAATGGTCGTGCAAGAAGAGATGATTTTAAGGAACATTCAAAGTTTGAGCTATAAGGATCTGTGTCTATGTCCATACCTTGAGTTACCTCCTAGGTACAAAATTCTTAAATTCAATACTTTTGATGGAAAAGGGAACCCGTTCTCTCACTTGAAAGATTACTGCAACAGGCTTATTAGAGTTGGACACAACGAAGCCATCCAAATGCAATCTATCCAAAGCTTATCCGGATTAGCACTCAGTTGGTACACCAAACAAGATTTTAGCAAATGGCACACTTGGAAAGATATGACCCGAGATTGTGTAGAGCAACACAAGTTCAACATCCGAAAGTATCTGCACCTATATGAGATGTACAAAGTTAAAAGAGTGTCACATGAGTATTTTGAAGAATATGCTACTCGATGGAGAATCGAAGCTTCGAAGAAACACACTCCATTACCCGAGGAAGAGTTGATTTCCACCTTCATCCAGATCTAAGAAGGGATTTACTATGAGAAATTGCTCGACGTTCAGGCATGCGACTTCCATAGTCTTATTCGAATAATAAGGAAATTGGAAATTGGCATTCAAGAAGGGAAGATCCTTGACATTTCAATAGTTCAAGATATTAACCAATATTTTCAAGTTGAGACATTTGACAATTTGGAAAGCAATAAAGAGGACAACACATTTACCACCATGACTGGGCACCAACCACCATACAACCAGAATCTGTGATTTTATGTTACACCTGGCTTATACAATAAACAACCTCCTTATTATCAGGGTTTTCAACAACAATCTTATCAGGCTTAACGCAATCGGCACCGGAAAAAAATGATGAAGCCTCACATCTTTACTCTTCTAGTTAAATCTTTGACAAGCATATTTAAGAGGCTGAGGGATCAAGGGATATTGCAGCAGAGAAGTGGATGGATCCCTCATTCAGACATTGATCCATCAAAGACTTATTTATATCATTCAAATATTCAAGGTTGAGACACTAAAAAATGTCCAGCACTAAGGCACAAAATACATAACTTAATCAAGAAAGGCAAGATAACGGTATAACAAGAATCACCAAATGGACAACTCTCAAGCTGAAAATACAGTCTATGTTCAAGGAAATTTATCGAAGATAGCCCCGAGCCATTTAAAGAGAAAGCGCAACACCACATGAAGACAACCTGTTATAATGCAAACTCTACCATCTTTTTTTTACTACTCTTTTTCACCTTATCCTTGCTTTGTACCTGAAATACTTCTGACCTAATTTTTGTATTAACAAGATACGTAGGCATCCTACTTGGGCACAGTTCATTATAATAAAATTTCTTTTTTTCCCTAGCTAAGATAAGCAAAATTTTTAGGACATGCTCCTAATCCAATACACTCAAATAAAAGGTTTCAAGCTAAAGTTAAAGAAGTATCTGCACGATCGATTGGATAACCAAAATCATCAAATATTGTATCAAAGGACAAATGCAGATTCAAGCCAAGATTGGGTGTTCAATGCAAGGCAACCACTTTGTTTTCAACTAATAATTTTTTTTAAAGCAGATACTTTTTATAAACACAACATAGCAGGAACAACGAATTATCATTCACAACTGACAAATTTTACTAAAGAAAATAGCTCATACTCCAACACTTCACAGACACTTGAGGAATACACTTACAAGCTTCTGGACATGGCACCTCCAATACGACGCTTAGCCTCGTCAAGCTTATAATAAGACGATTAGCCTATTTGGGCTTATAATATGACGATTAGCATCATCGGGCTTATAATACGACGATTAACCCCTTCAGGCTTAGAATATGACGACTAGTCCCGTCAGGCTTAGAATATGACGACTAGCCTATAATATGACGAGCAGCCTCGTCATGTTTAATATATGACGATTAGTCTAAAATATGACGATTAGCTTCGTCAGGCTTAAAATATGGCAACTAGCCTCGTCCGGCTTAGAATACGACGATTATCCTCGTCAGTCTTAAAATATGATGGTTGGCCTCGTCATGCTTAGAATATGATGACTAGCCTCGTCAGGCTTAGAATATGAATACTAGCTTCGTCAGGCTTAGAATATGACTGTTAGCCCGTTAGGCTTAGAATATGAGTGTTAGCCTTGTCAGGCTTATAATAAGACAATTAGGCCCGTCCGCCTTAGAATAGGACATCACATAAGTTTTATTTTGCAGGCACTACTACAATAGAGAGATTTATCATACACAACACACTAGGGTAGAATTTTTTAGGTTGGCACAAGTTGTTACTGGGGTGGAATTTTTAGATTCCCTCAAAATTCATTAAAGATCGATGATTACAAGCTCGAGAAGAAGCAATGAGGAGATTACCACGCAACAAGAACGAGACACCAGTTCCAAGGAGGATGCAGAAAGCAAGCCTTCTCCTCCCCCATAATTCACAAATCTTTCTTTGAGCGCAAGCACAAAATACGAACAAAGTATACAACAAAACATGACAACATCTGAGGCGACACTACAAGACACTATTCGATTTCCCAACAATCCTTGAGCCACTCCTCGCTCTCTCACACTTGATTTCAAAATCATTTCCCTATACTAGAATCATGCAATCACAAAATTTCTAATACGTATTATGCACCATTCTAACACTCAATTCAAAAAGCTCAGACCCTTCTACTATGCTTTTTCTATTTCCTCAAATAATTTATTCCCGCTCAAATCTAAACCTCCCATACTCAAACAAGTAGTCTACCTAATCCTTTAATACAGATTATGAAGTAAGGTTGTATCCTTTTCGATTGATATTTGCCTTGTGTGAATCATGTCGGTTTGTTAGTCGTGCATGTTTTCGTGCTTAATCGTGCCCATCTGTTTAAATCGTATGAATTTTTCGTGCTTACTCCTCAATATTCCTAGCTTAGTCAAGACAGCTCTAAAGTGCTATATTGAATGATTCATTATCAAGATGTAGTGAAAGATATGTCCGTGTAAACTCCTCTATATGGGTGTGTCGTGCACCACATTTCATAACTAGGATGATTACGAGCCTCTTTTCCGACGCTCGATCTATTGATGTTATCTCATCTTCAATAGTGCCTTTGATAGTTTCACCAATCATTTATTTCGCCAAATTTCAAAGCACACACTAATACAAACTTTGCATATTTGGACAAGATTACTCTTGACACCTAAGTCGGGCGTCATATACATCTTACACAAGCAACATGTCATTCTATAACTACATATGACCTGATTCTCGTGAAATCCAAGATGTATAGGCAACTCAAAGACCGGGGATCGGCCAAAACACCCCAAAACTGTTATTTTCCTTTCAGCATTTTGCACGCCCGCCGCAACAAAAGTGGCTACTTCGTCAACTTTTTTTGCTGAAGACTCTTCCATCATCTCAGGGCAAGGAGGGACAGCTGTCGACACCGAATTTTGTCCATCTCTTTTCATAATTAGCTATATTTAATTTAAAAAGTGTAGTAGTGAATTTTCAGACAAAAATACATTAGATGGCATGCACTTACATGTATAACCCTTATCTGTAATCCACTATTTATACAATATTTACTCAATTGCGACTATATTGCATAAATACATCATTTAGGTCGTTTCCCAAAGACATGCATAATTTGTGATTATGTGCGTATTTAATACATTTAATTGTTTATCTAGGATGTACTTATTCTTAATCACCTTTATTTCAACTTATATTTAGCCATTATGTTATAGTAATAATTATCAAAATTATTTTCATGTTTTAATGATTATTTCTTTCTTTTTATTAACACTTTAAGATTAAATATTAGCCAAATACCCAATTAATTTATTTACATACTCTCATATATACACAGCATACACACACCATACATGCACTACCTCCCCGCGATACGTGGTGTCATCTCAGCCGTGCGTCTCTTTAATCCAACAGCCCTGGATAATTCCTCCATTTTTGAACAAACACACCCCTCAACTTGATAAACCTTATTTCATTTCCCCTTATCCCTTCCCCGAAATTTCCGCCGCGCCTCACCACTGTCTCTCTCGCCTTTCTCCTCCTTCCATCCGGATTCTGACCCACTACTGCGCCGCCAATTTTTTTGATGGAGGCAACAAGCCACGGGTCTCTCCTCGCTCTCTCCTATCCATTTTTCGCACGGCGAGAATCAAGGCTTTTCAAATCCAATCCCTGCAAATCAATTTGAAAAATAGAAAGAGGACAAAAACATTTATAGTTGATTCCGTTCACACATACAAAGAAGTAGAAGCAGAAAATTCAAACTGAGATCTCCTTGAATCAAGCGAAAACGGGTCAAGATGAAGCTGACTTGACTCGACCCTGACTCAATACACGGGTAAAACCTTCCTTTACTTATTTTCTTTTGCTTTTATGTTAAAGCATATGAAAAATACTTGATTAGTATTTCGTTAAACGTAAAAGTGTCATTTTGTGCATATTCTCGAATATTTTAGAAATTTATTTGAACGTTTAATGAGAATAAGATTAGAAAATCTCATGGCATATGAGTTTAAGTATGGCCATAAGTTTTAGTAGTTTAAATATAAAGACTTTGTGAGTCAATTTATGGTTCAGTGACTCTCTATATTCAATCGTTGGCTTAGGAGTTGAATTTCATCTTAGATATACCATGACTGTCCATATTTGCTCGCATATGTTTTCTGTGTATATGTTTTTTTTTTTTTTAAAAAAAAAAAAAATACTTGACTGACAATGATTAGTACACTTTATCTAAATTATCTCCTCAATTATGCTTGTCTAAAACTGAATGTATATTACTTATATAGGTATCTTAATACTCTTAATTAGGTGACATATTTTCATAACAGTTTGCAATTATTTCTGCACAATATATTCTAAAAATTTCCCTTGATTAGTGTAGGTTGAAAATGAATATATCCTTACCATGTATGTGTATGAATACAAGTACCTTTTTTAAAAACCTTTATACTATAATATATATGTGCATGTGTGAGTGAAATTACTTATAGCAGATTCTCAGTTGAAAATATATATATTTTCAAAAATTGAAATTTGAATTGTCTAAACTATTTTGGGAAGTTTACATTAGGTACATATATTTTCCTTTTTAGATAATTGACAGATTATTTTCCCATCTTCCTTACAAGTTTTTATTGATTTCGTTTTCCTTACATAACTAAAATTTGAATTTCAAAACTACCCTACCCTTACCACTATATAAATAGCACCTCTTCCACATCTATAGACACACCTTACACACTGAAAAGACACCTAGAAGACATTGCCTATCTCTCTCTCTCTCTCTCTCTCTCTCTCTCTCTCTCTTTTTCTAGTTCTTGTCCTCCTGATTTTGAATCAAAGCAAGACCTTTAGCATCTCTATCTTGTTGTTGTGACACTTTCCTTGTTGACTTCTCTTTTCTTGCTTGTTCTGAAAATACTAAGGTATACGACGTGTAATGAATAAATGACTCTATTGATGACAACCTGATAACACTACCCTTGTACCATGTATCTGCACCTTCACATGTGTGAATTACCATGACTTATTTGGGCCCTTGTTAGGCCACGTGCACTCCCATTTTTGCACATTGTATTTAAACCAAACAAAGTTTGGTTCAAGGGATTGGATAGCCGAAATGGCTATACTATTGTCAATTTTCTTGCCCGGAGGATACAAACCATTTCTTGGAAGTAAAAGATAAAGCTCGAGAGGCTGGATGTTGACATGAACTTGGCATCTCACTTGAAATACACACAGGGCATTTGTTCTATGCCCTTTTTTTCCTTAGACCTGCTATGATATTAATTTATTTATTAGGGTCCCTGCCTATATATTTTGTGCACTAAAAAATACAAAAACGAAAGTGTGAAATCAACTGCTAAGTGCAGCAGTGAGTAGATAGCTTAAAATGCTGCTATATATAGGCTACACATAGGCCTTTTCCTTTCCTCTCTTACTTTCAACTTGTAAAATTACTAAAGTTTAGCTTTAGTACATGCTAAAATCAATGGTTAAAATAGTTGAGGTTTACTACTGAAAATTGGAGTATTATACTGAATTTATCTGAAATAAAATAGGGCAGTTTTAAGTGTGAATCTGGAAAGGATGATTTCTGCAAAAACCTGAAAGAGGCTAAAATTGCAAGACGACATGAAAGCTGGACCATTTCTTCAAAAATGCTAGAATCTAAAATGGGACATTTTCTATAATTTAGAATCTGACTTTTATTTATAACAGGTTGTATTAGATAGTAAGTTTAAGCTGGGAATTGTTTGTGTAAAAGGCTAGATATGCAAAGTGAACTATTTCTGCAAAAATAAAAAAGGGATAGATGTTAAAAGTCCACAGCCCATTTTTTGTAAGTATTAAAAACTATTTCATTCCTTACAAACTAACTAATAGTTTGAATAAGGGAATTAGAACTTTAGAGGTCAAGTTCTACATATACACATATACTTTTAAAGAAAAAGAAAAGTGTCAAAAAGAGTAATCTTGCACTTAAATTTTATAATATTAGTATGTGTCAACTATTATATATATATATATATATATATATATATATATATATATATATATATATATATATACTAATTTTTGGACACGTACGTCGCACGTATATCCTATTTGTAGATACATTATATGTAGTAAAATTTTAGCATTACTTGGTACAATAATGTGATACGATCGTGCTTCAACTATTACTTGCTTATAAATGATTTGTTTGTGTATTTTTTATTGTGACTTTTGTCCTAACCGGTTGCTTTAGAGAAGAATACTGCTTGTAAAAGTGAAAGGTAAGTACAGTTGTTCATGTGAGTGAGTATTTTCTAAAAAAAAGTGATGTTCAAACGATTATGGCCGCAAATGTGTGACGTCTAAAAGTTTCTATACGCATATACCAAGCAAGTGTAATTGAATGAAAGTAGTATTTTGTTGAAACTGTAAGTTAAGTCGATAGCATGTGTCTTCCTTCAAAATTCTAGTAGATCACTTTTGATTTTAAGGGGGAAAGGAACAAATACCCGAGGAGAATTCAAGAATAAAATTAAAAACAAACAAAGGTGAAATTTAGATTACGTTAGTGTATTGGGTAAAAATCGACCCACGGCGATTTGCCCCGGTCACGTAAATCCCAACGACCGAACACGTCGCGACTAAGCAACCGCCGAAGCGGTTGAGCGAGTCGCCGAAGTCTTGGAACCGAAGATGCGTCACCGAAGGCGAGCCGTGAGCTAAGCTTCGGTAATCATCGCCTCGGTCAAGCAACGGGACCAAGCCACCGAGGTCGCAAACTCTCACCTCGGTGGATCCTCCTCGGTTCGTCCGCCTTTGCAGCCCACTACTTCACCCCACTAACTCAGCCACTACACCTCAAGATCGTGGAACAGCATGGCAACAGATAGTGGAGATCATGGGCAGAGGCTTATATCTATAAATAGCAGTTCATTTCATGTAATAGGGATCTAGAAATTGATACCGAAACTCTGCCCAAATTTGTATTGAACATCTATATATTGAAAGCAAGTTATTTTACGCATTTTTCATCTATTTCGTGCATCGTTTACTGCTTTGATACAAAGATTTGCTTATACTCGAATCCAAATTCGATTTGTACCTAAAAACGATTTAGGCCCATACAGTTCGATTACTCTATTTATAAGAAACTTAGTTAGCAAAGAGATATTAAAATGTGTTAATCTCTATATCTCTATAATTACATCGTTTATACTTGGAGGATATGTATTTGTTCACATATGCAATAATTTGCATGTAAAATGCTTTTTTGACCACCATAAATGAATTTCAAAGCTTGTTTACGCACGTAGTCAATATTTGAAAGTGTAAAATTTATTTTAGTATGAGATTGTAATAAACATACTATTAAAATCTAAATTACTACTTTTAAGGATCACCACAAACCCAAAAAATAGAGAAGTTGGAATAAAGGTTTTCTTGAATGTTGACACTGTCAGATCAAACTCATGGAATCTTAAATTCAACTACACTTAAAGGATAGAAAAAGAAGAATGGAAAGTTTGAAAGCACACTTATGCTCTTTTTCGGAACAACCATCAAATCAGCCAGATTGATTTCAAACAAAACTCTAGCTACTGATTTGAACCCCAATGATGTCAATAGATACAAGTATGTGGCAAGAATAAGACACAGAGAGATACCAATCATCCTTCAACGACCAAGTATAAAAGCTTGAGCTTCTCATGAAATTATTTTTTTTCCAAATGTTGTAACTCTAAGAGCCCTTTTGGGAAAGCTTAAAAGCACATATTTGCTTATAAGCTTATTTATGAGTGTTTGGTACCATGAACTTATAAGCCATACTGTGCTTAAAATAACCCAAAAAAAGAGAAGTTAGGAACTATAAGCAATTTTTGACTTAGAAGTTATTTATAATAAGCCCACCCAAACGGATTGTAAGTGATTTTTGTATATTGCTTCTTATTCAACATAATGTTAATAGTCTTTTCAATTGCTTTCGGCGATAGGTTATCTAAAGTTGAACACTTAAAGTTCAGCTATATGAATCTCAAGAGGATTATAATAATAATGGCTAAGTAATAATGAAAGATGCGTTGTTGTAGTTATTAAAACTCTATTATTGATTAGGCCATGGAGTACTTGACTAGGTGTCTCAAGCACTAAGTGACCAGCCTGATTTCAACTATCATCCAAGGTAAGAAAAGCTAAAAGCAGTGCAGTTGAGATTTGCAGATGATATAATGCTATTCTGCAAAGGGGACGTTACCTCAGTAACTTTACTATTTGAATGATTCATGCAGTTTTCAAGAGCATCAGTGCTGAAGCTGAACAAACAGAAAAGTTCATTTGATTCAAGAGGGATGACAAGAGGAGAACAAGAACAGGTGGTACAATTACTAGGAATTGCTCAGGGAGAACTACCTGTCAGATACTTAGGTGTAACTTTGAGCACAAAAAGAATCTCAAACCTGCAATGTCAAGTGCTAGTTGACAGAATAGTAAGCAAAGTAACCCAGTGGACAGCTAAATTTTTATCTTATGCAGGAAGATTGCAATTAGTTAAAAGTGTGTTATTTGCCATTCAAACTTTTTGGGCTCAGATCTTCATCCGACCAAAAAAGGTTATAAAACAATAAAAGTTGTTTGCAGAAGATTCCTATAGACAGGAGGAACTAAAGTGAGCAGGAAAGCTCTTCTAGCTTGGGAGCAGGTCTGTTGGCCTAAATCAGCTAGTGGATTGAATGTTACTGACATACTTATCTGGAACAAGGCTGCAGTAAGCAAACACTACTAAAATTTGTGCAAAGAAAAGGACAGACTTAGGATCCAATGGGTACATTGCTACTACATAAAAGGAGAATCGGTATGGGACTGCTGCCCTAGACAAATATCATGGGTTATCAGGAAAATAATAAAGGTCAGGAAGTACTTTGAAGAAGCTGGATTAAGCTATGAAGATCTAGTGGTAATGCAGACATTCTCCATTAAGGGATGTCTTCAACAAAGTGAGCTGGAAAAGACTGGTATGTAACAATGCAGGGTGTCCAAAATGGACTTTTAATTTGGTGATGGTTGCTCAGGGAAGACAGTACATAAGAGATAGACTGTTAAGATGGGGCATCACTACCAATATAGGTTGCCCCCTGTGTGAAGTGGGGATGAAACAATTAATCACATGTTCTTTGCATGTGTATACTCAATGGAAGTATGGAACAAATGCTAAGCTGGCAAGGGATTAATAGGCAAGCAATGAGTTGGGAAAGAGAACTATCATGGGCTGAACAATGGGCAAAAGAGAAAAGTGCAAGAGCAGGATTGTATCGCATGGTGCTAGCTGCAAGCACGTACCAACTGTGGCATGAGAGGAATCAGAGAGCATTTGAGGGAAAGAGAAGGAACTCTGAAGAGATAGTTAGGTTTATTGTACGAAATATTCATGTGAGAGGTACTAGGTGTAATGGTGTGTCTCAAAAACTGAATAGCATGAACTAGTACCCATAGTTCAAGGAGGAAAATAGGCCTTAGGAGATAGCATAGTATAGGAGATACTAGAAGCTGGGGCTTGATGTCCAGCTCTAGAGGTACTGTTGTGTATGTCTGAACAAGTTCCATGGTAATAAAACTTTTATTTACCAAAAAAAAAAAAACTCTATTATTGATTATGGATTTTTCTTATCTAATACTAATAATATTTATTAAAATATGTATTTACATTTTGTACATAAATGTTACAGAAATAGTGTTCATTTGAAGGACACTTAGGGGTATTTTAGTAACATAAATATTTAATGGGGGTATTTTAGTAATATGACTTTACATTAGGGGGTTCTACTTTATATATATATATATATATATAGGGAATGTTTTTTTAACTCTTTTTTTTTTTAATCTGTTCTCAAAATCTGTCGTGTGTTGTGTCTTTGCAGGAAATGTCCTTTGATTGAAATTGAGATTTAGCCTTATTTAATGTGTATTCTCTTAAGTTAAAATTGCATCCTTGAGCCTTGATCTTGCCCATGCTTTATCTATCTAGCCTTCTTTAGTCTAAGTATACTATTTGCGTCAGCAAATTTGATCTACATTCATGGTTTATTTTTAGCCTCAATCCCAAATTTTGAATCCGGGCGGGAACCACCTATCATGGGTCTTGGGAAGTGCCTAATACCTTCTTCCCGAGACACTAGAACTTCTTACCTAGATTCTCATATTTACCAGATCTATCCGGAGTTATTCAATCTAATTAGACACAGGTTGTTGCCCTAATACGCCTAGTTAAAAAAATATGTTAGGTGGCGACTCCAAAACCAAATCAAACGAATTACCTGCGTCAAACCCACCTTTGAATTCAATAAGCTTGAAAAAAGGGTGCGACACCTCCCAAAGATGACGTTGTAAGCCATGTCCTCGGACATAACTTGAAACACAATCTCCTTGTAACTCCTTCCACATAGGTGGTAAGAGTGATCTCACCCAGTGTTTTCTCCGTGAAGTTATTAAATCATGTCAATCCGGTTGCTTTGGGTACGGCCTAGTCCTTTCAACCATATTTATTTCACGACTCCGTAACGTACAATGTTAACAGAGCTGCCTTCATCTATCAATACTCGCTTAATGTCCGAGTTATTGATCCGCAGTATGATCACTAACGCATCATGATGAAGAAACATCATCCCCTCAGAGTCCTTATCGCTTAACATGATTTCACCTTTCGAGTCGCTGCCTCGGCTCCTCTTCTCATATGTCACCGAGAGTTAAGTAAATTTTTTGGCCATAGTGAAATTTATGCCATTGACTTCAGACCCTCCGGTGATCACATTGACTATCCTCTTAGGAGATAGAGGCCTTGGTGGCTGCCCTCTACCTCTATTCTTGGCGGAGATTTGTTTACCTTTGTCCGTTAGAAACAATTTCAGCATACCCTTCTTAAGCACGTGTTCCACCTCATATCGCCAAGCTTTGTAATCTTTCGTGAGGTGGCCGTGATCATCATGAAAATCACAATAAAGGCTCTTATCCCTCTTTCTGGTGTCAGATATTATGTCCTTCGAGAGTCTTACCCCTTTGTTTTTCATCCCATTCAACGTGTTTACCAACTCTGAGTCGAAGACGTTAAAGTAATACTCAGAGATTCGGGGTAGATTTTGCTCCTTTGCTAGTAAAAATGGCCCCGCACTATCTTTCTAAGCTGTATTGTTTCCAAACTTACTTCCCAACAGTTGGCTTACATGCTGCCTCAGGGGGTTGTATGCTTCATATCGGGACCTTGAGTTCCCTTTTGTCACCTCAGTGTGTCGGGATGACTCGGAATGATTCTTGTTCCCAAAACTTCGGTTCGCGTACCTCCACTTTTCCTCCTCCAACCTAATCTTGGAGCAGGTTCATGTGTGCACATTATCCCAAGTAAAAGCATGCCGCTCTTGCAAGTTCTTCTTCAACTCGATACATGCCTCTGAGTTGCTTCCATTCAAATTATTCATGTAGGCCATGATTTGGCTAGGTCATCATACATCGGAGGCATATTCATGCGTTCCACTTGGAAGCGCTCTATGAAGTCGCGAAGAGGCTCCCTAAACCTTTGTAACATGGAGAATATCTTCCTTCCGCTTGTGGACCTGGTCCCTGGTATGAGTCTTGATGAACAAATCGGCTAGCTCATCAAATGATCCAATGAATGTTGACACCTAATTTTGTCCATTCTTTTTCTATTTGCCGTATTTGACTTAAAAAATAAGACAATAATTTTCCAGACAAAATTCATTAGATACCGCATATCTATATGTGTCACCTGTATCATCGATCCCCTATTTATATACATATCTATTTAAATGTGATTATGTTATATAATTTTATCATTTAGGTCATTCTCAAAATACTTGCACCAGTTATGACTATTTACGTAATTAATTCACTTAAGTATCTATTTTGTAATTACTTACACTTAATTTTAATAGGGATAATTACGCCACATAACCGTTGGAAAATAATTATTATTTTTTTTGTCCACCTTTTGTTGTTTCTTTCTTTCCATATCCATTTTTTTTAAATATATTTTAAATATTTCAGATATATATTAATATTATGTATTTCGGATATATATCTAATATATATTTCGGATATATATTTAATATATTTTAGATATTCCGGATATATATTTATGTATTAAGTTTTTGGCCAACATGCCTATTTCCAATTTTAGTTACACCAAACACCCCCTAAATGAAAACCCTAACCCCGTTTCTTCTCTTATCCCCGCTGCCCCCTTCTATTCTCTCTCTCTCTTGAAACCTAATGCACCCGCTGCCATGGCCGATTCCAGCCACCTCCACCGCCGACTCACCAAAAAAATTGCATATTCCGACTTCCCTCACTCTCCTCTACAAACACCCTATGTTGATTTCACGAAATTGAAAGCTCCAAATCGGAGCCCCTCTCAACTACTCCATCGCTGTCACCAAAAATTGAAGAATCCGGTGAAGCTTTTCAAATCAGAGTGTATCAAAGTGACAAGAATCACTTCGTTTGTGTAAAAAAATAAGAAAGGTCAGCGACAAAACAAGACGGATCGTAACCGACCCGTCCCTACATCAACCAGGTACCACCTTTCTTTTACTTATCTTTTTACTATTCTTTTATGATTTATGTGACATCCATGAATACACGTTCAAATTACATGTTTTTTTTACTGTTTCTGTTTGCAAGCGTAATCATTTGAAACTTGTGTACGTTTGGTTTGTTGAGTAAAGTTTTATGCTCTGTACTAGTTAAAGGGTTTCGTAGTGAGTCAATTTACGAGCGGGTTTGACTTGATCTCAATTTCAAAATATGTTACATATAATTCACGCCATAGAGCATTATTTTTGTTGAAGCTCCCTCGCACTGCCCATACTCCATCTGATTGCTTTAACAGAGCATGAATATATATTTGAAGATAATGTATGGAGATTCGCTTGATTTTATACAATTGCCAACATGATCCTATTAGAAAAATAGAAACTTATGTGGATTAAGGGAATCTGGATTAATATCTTCGCTTCCTGTTAATGTGTTTTCCCTGAACCTAGGCTGCCTGATGTGAGATATTCATACATATGTGAGTATAGATAGTATTTTACGTAAGGGAAACTGATTTTTAAATTGAAAATTTTAAGTTAACAGGCCTTAGTATAAGTGGAATAACCTTGAATAAGTGATAAAGTTTTCGATTAGCATTCTTTTAGGTTTTGGTGATTATGTTCACACTCGTATAAAAGGATTACCCCTTTTACTTTTTTATGATTTGAATTAGCTCTATTTATGAAAAATATATTGAAATTTGATTTTTTTTATTATTTTAGTTAATTGACAGCACAATCTCTTTTTTCCTTCTTTTAAATTTATTATTTTTTACCTGTTTGCACACTTAGTAATTAGAGTTAAACCCCTACTTTATTGCTATATAAACCAGTCCCCAAGCCCCTTATTCCACATACTGATACGTTAAAAAAAACATCATTCACTCTCATTCACTCTCCATAAAGGCAATAATGTTTCTCTCTAAGGCAAAAAATTTAAGGCAAAAAATTTGAGTTTGTTCGTAGTTTTACTTTCTTCACAAAGGCTTTATCGCTTAGTTGGTTCATCGGTTGCCTTGTTTCTATCTTACTGTTCGCTGTTAAGCTTATTTTGGATAGCTTTTACTGCTATACCAGTCTTCCTATATGCAGGTGTTTGAGTCTTTATGGCCAAACCAAGGCTATAGAGCTAATGAATTTTATGCAGGGAGGATAGGTCTTCAATCCTAACATAAGAATATGAACTCTACCGTTCAGATCATATGTCCATGATATAACACCTACTCTTTAACTCCTATATGTATTTTAGTTTCCCCTTCATATGTATTTGATAGGATTCTCCTGGTTGTATTCACATATATATATTGCTAAACAGGGAAGGAAAATGGTAAGTTCACAGTCCAAGCAAAAGGGCTGTGAGTTGGGTTAAACGTGCAGTGCTCCTGCTTATACACGTGTTGTCCAGAGGCCTTCTTTTGCTCCTTTCTCCCTTGTATGCATGCATAAGATGGAGTTGTAGCATGACATGTTGGGTGTAGCTTTAGGACAATTCATTTATGTTAAACAGGTGTTAAAATTAGCATACGACAGGTTTAATCAAGTTTGAATAGAATCTGAAACTTTTATTAACTCAGGTTATTTTGGTAAGTCTGCCTCGATTTAAGGTCTATTTCTGCAAAACTACAAAAAAGGCCAGTTTTCTAAAACCACTGCCTGATTTTCTGAAAGAATAAGAAATCAAAATTTTTATAAAAATCTAAGCATCCACCTTAAAGAGTTGATTGCCTCTATGGTCACTCAACTTTGGGTAATGGGCTACAATGGTCACTTATTTTTGTTTTGTCTTTTTATGTATACTCAATTTTGTGTAATAGACTACAATGAACACTTATCTTTGTTTTGTCTTTCTATGGTTACTCGACTTTACCCAATTAATTCTCATGGTCATCCAACAAAACTTTACAACTTCCGTTAAGTTTATGCTGACGTGGCAGCTAATTTTTTATGCAAATTATAGAAAATGAAAAAAATAAAATCATTTAGGACCAATTCATTTTTTACCCCATCCTGCTCCAATCCGAGTTAAAATTAGTCGTCTGACCTTGACGGGTTAGCTGTATTAATGCGATTTACAAGCATGAATTTTTATTTAAGTGGCGTAGAAGGGGTACTAACTAAGGGTGTCTATTGACCCGGTCCGGTCCGGTCCCGGTTCGGCTTGTCCGGTCCGGTCTGGTGTTTTGTTGGAAAAAAAAATCCGTCATCGGCCCGGTTCCGGTCCGGTGCACCGGTGCAATTGCACCAATGCCGGATCGGAACCGGAACCGGCAGCCGGATATTGTACCGGTCCCGGTTCGGTTCGGTTCGTTAATTATTATTTTTTTTGTTTTCAATTAAATTTTTTATTTTTTAAAATACTAAAATCTAAATAAACAACATAAAACACATATATTATTCAACAATACACACATTACATTATGTTGGAAAATGAAAATGCAAAATTAGAAAATAAAAACATGAAAATAGACTAGAAATTAGAAAAATACATAAATTTTCAAGTTCATCGACTCAACACTGACTCAACTCAATCATCAGTCATCACGTGGTTGCAGATATTTGCCACCAGCACGAGCTGCCCATTCGGGGTCATGATGGTTTTCCAAGTGGGTCTTAAACCTCATTGTCCCTCCAGTATTTGTTCCATCTTCCCAATTCCAAACTTTCTGACAAAGAGTACATTGATCTTTGCCGGTATCATTATTTTTTGTGATAAATTCCCAAACTTCGGATCGTTTAGTTCTTTTTGGAGCAGCAGACGGACCTACGTTAGTAGCACCTTGAACTTGATTTGCATTATTTGCATTTGCAGCCATGTTGATAGAAAATTTAATAAAATAGCCTTTTTTTTTAAGAGAAATGAATAGAAAATATTGAATTGTTATTAATTTGATGAAATATGGGAGTATTTATAGGCAAAATAGGTAGGGGAGTGTTGTAGGGGCGTTTATGGGTGTGGGGGTGGGAAAAATAGCCGTTGCCAATGGCTATTTTTCAAAATGGAGCGGATTTAGACATAAATTTGAAGTGGGCCGGTCCGGTTCCGGTCCGGTCCGGTCCGGCCCGGTTTTGTCGGTTTCTTTATTTTTTTTTTGTTTTTTGTTTTTTGGTTATTTGTTTTGTTTAAATTTTAGTTTTATTTAATAACTTTTATATAATACTAGTAATCTAGTATTAAAATATTAACTATTATGTAATGTAGTATTTTAGTATTATAAAAGTATAATTGAGTAGTTTTTTATAAAACTTAGTAATCTAGTATAACTTAATAAATTATTATTTTTTCAAACTTAATACTAAGTTAGTAGTATAATAGTATTTAGTATTTTAGTATTTTAGTATTTAGTATTTAGTATTTAGTTTTTAGTATTTTAGTATTTAGTATTTTAGTATTTAGTATTTTAGTATTTTAGTATTTTAGTATTTAGTATTTTAGTATTGAATTGCAAAGAGGTAACTTAATAGCAAAGGATACTTGAGAATATAACAAAGGATTTACTTAATAGCAAGGCGTAACGCATTTTATTGAATAATGGATAATGGTTGATTTTTTGCAAAGTACATAGATATTAAATTGCAAAAACTACATATTAATAAAAAAAACTTCTCATTTTCTGAATAATTTCGTCTGGCACCTCTGGAGGAACCGGTGGCAAAGAGTCATCTTGTTCATATTCAGTTTCATTGTCCAAACTTCCATCGCCTGATAAAATTTCTGATGATGCTTCTGAATCGGCTACTTGATCTTCTGCAAATCCAAAATTTCTTCGCTCCGATCTAATCCAATCTCTGAATAATACGGCCGTCTCCATTGCTTCTTCCTTCAATGAATGTCTATGATCTCCAATTTGTAATCTTCCTTGGCTAAACGCGCTTTCTGAAGCAACAGATGATGCTTGAATAGTTAGAATATCCGGCGCCATTTTTGCTAAAACTGGAAACTGTGCTTGTTGATCCTTCCAAAATGGCAGTAGTTGATCGCTTCCAAAATACTCAATTTCCTTGCAACCATGAAGTAAATAAACATCCAGCTCGTTGAATCCTCCGCTGCTACTCGACTGCCTGCTAGAAAGCCTTTGATTAAGGCTGGAAAAACTTCCCAATCCGGTTGCAGGTCTTTTGGGAGCCTGCGTTGAACTTGATCCAGCTCCACTTGGAACACTTGGAACAACATTATCAGCTGCACTCCTATACCTTTCATAAATCCGTTGGCAATCTACAATTACCTGCGCACAAACTGTTTCTACACTTGGTGTTTCTTCATCAGTAATTCTCAAATTCCGATAAATTTCTCTAATGAGCATTTCCGTATTAAAACGTTTAAAACATGGATGTAATACAGATGCAATGTAATAAAGTTGTGGAATCGGAAAAAAATATTTTTTAAATTTTTCAAGCATTGCTTCTACCGCAACTTCATAACCAGGCACTACTCTATAATCGTTAAGTAATTCTGCTATTCCAGCTATAATATACAACATGGTAGTGATTGTAGGATAATATTGACCGGAAAATTCTTTAGTAGCATAAAAAAACTTTACTAAAAATTGAAGAAGACGCTCAACATCTTGCCAATCTGTTTCTTCTAGGTGATACACGTCAGCTACTTTGCGATTAAAATAATTAGTAATAGGCACTCGTAAAGTGTAAGCAACAGTCAAAGAGTCATATACAGTGTTCCACCTAGTTGAAACTTCCTTTGGAACTTTTCTAGGAGCTATACCTTCTTTCACACAATCTACTTGAAAGTCCCTCCATCTATCCGGTTTTTTAGATTTAAAAATATAACTAATTGCGAGTTTAACCTTCATAATAGTAGGATCAAATAACTTAAGGCCATCTTTTACAACTAAATTATATATATGACATGCACATCTAACATGAAACAATTCTTCAAAAGGGGGATGCAATGCGGGTATTAACTTAGTAATAGCATAATCATTGTTAGTTGCATTATCAAGAGTTATACTTAAAATTTTATCACTAAGATAATACGCCTTACAAATATCCGAAACTTCTCCCTTAATAAAATTTCCCGTGTGTGGTTCATCGACAGCAGAATATGCTAAAATTCTTTTTTGCATTACCCAGTTAAGATCTATCCAATGACAAGTAACTGTTAAATACTCATACCCATTAACACCACGACCCAAATCAGAAGTAAGACAAACTCTACAATCAAAGTGATAAAATATATATCGTAAATATTGTCTATATTCATTTTTAAATTTTATAATATCAGTTGTAACCGTAGTTTTTGGAAAACCTTGAAAAGATGGATTATATACGGTTTGAATATAACGAATAAAACCTTGACAAGAAGCAAATGTAAAAGGTAAGCACTCTACCGCAATCATTTTTGCCATTTGTTCCCTATCTTTCTTTTTATCATAATGCAAAAGCCCCCCCGTCACTGGGTTAATTTCCTGTTGGATTCCACTACCTTGCGATGGAGCCATTCTATTCCCTGAACGAGGGCCACCCGCCCTTGCTTCCCATTTTTCCTTATGATGGTTTTCTAAGTGTGTTCTCAACTTTCCCGTCCCACTATTATGGCTGCCGGTTTTAAATTCCCAAACTTTTTTACAAATATTACATTTAGCTTTCTGAGCCGGAATATCTTTAGTGGGTGTTTCATCTAAATTAGCCCCTTCGGTAAACTCTTCATATTGTGTCTCTAACATATCATTATCTAGTGGTGCACCAACATTTATATCATGCAAAAATTGCGAGTCATCTTCCTGAGTAAAATCATCTAGAAGAGAAGGAGCGCTAGAAGTACCAACTGGTCTTTTACCTAAAGCACGACTACGTCTATCATCCCCCCCCCCCCCCCCCCCGGTTAGAAGCACTTGATCTACGACCGCTACCCGTACGCCCAGTAATTGATCTCCAAATTCCAGACATTTTTATAATTACTAAAATATGCTTCAAACAAATTACTAAAATATGCTACAAACAATAATATTGCACAAAAATAAAATAGATAATAAAAAGTAAGAACGAGTTTACTTGATATCGTGAACTTAGAATGTAGAACTTAGGAAGTGAAAGTTGAAACTTGACCGGAACCGCACCGAACAATATTTCCACTTTACTCCAAATATTTTTTTAGTATGCAATTTAGCAAATAGCCTTTTGTATAAATAAGAGAGATTGATAGAGATTTAGAGAGAATATTAGAGAAATTGTGAATAAATTGATGAAAAATGATGGTATTTATAGAAAAAATAGATGGGGGGGTATGGGGGCGCCCTAGGGGGGTGGGGGGGCCAAAATAGCCGTTTTTGGCCGTTGGGGCAACGGCCAAAAGTGAAATAGCCGTTGCCCAACGGCTAGTTTTCGCAAGCCATCAGGTCAGCCGGTCCGGTCCGGTCCGGTTCCGGTCCATTTTGGTCCGGTTCGTCCGGTCCATTTTGGACGTGCCGGATCGAAACCGGGTCGAATTTTTTTTTATATATTTGGCCCGATTTGAGCCGGTCTGGACCGGTCCGGACCGGAAACCGGTTCGGCCCGGCCAAAATCGGGCTATTAGACAGCCTTAGTACTAACTAATAGTGTATAAACTAATAGTGTATGAGGGGAAGTGTGAGCTTTGGGTCAAGGTCACGCAACAAATACTAGTAAAATGGTTATTTTTGAAAATATTAAAACAATCTCACTTTGCATGAATCTGCATGAACATTTTTACTGTTTAACTATGTTACTTTGAATATATTCCTATGTGTTTTTTTTTTTTAAATTTGTGTGCATGTAACTCGATAACAATAAAAGTGTTTTACTTGGTTTTAAATTTTATCCTACTCTAATCTTCCCTGGTTATAAATTCATTTATTTGTGTGGATGACTACTACTCACCATTATTCAATTGTAACATATGGTTTACTATCCCACTTTCTTCTACTTAAATCCTCCCCACTAAGTGACCACTAATTCCTTATTAAGTCAATACTTAATTCTTGTAACCTTTGGGTTGATTTGTAAGCTATGTATTTGTATCCTATAAATAGAGCACATTTGGCTCTATGGAAGACACACTTGAAACACTTTGAGAATAATACAAATTCTTCCTTCTCCTCTCATATATTTTGTCTTGTTCTTGCACTACTTTACTATTAGTTTTACAACACGTTATCAGCATGAGTCTCTATTTTATTACACGATTTAGAAGAAATGAGAAACAAATTATGATGCAATTGATAGAAGCCAACGTTCTGGTTACTAATACAAGATAGGTTTTTTTTTTTTTTTTTTTTTTTTTTTTTTTTTTTTTTAAATTCCTTCATATTATGGTTTTAGTTAATCTCAAAATTAATAGTACCCTATTTTCATTTTATTTTATAACACTTTAAATTGTGGAAACCTTTCACTGACTACAACTTTTATCTCTTCTTCCATTGTTTGGTTGATTTTGTAGCTATCCTTTAACAACAATTTAAGGGTGCATGGCCTAGCAACATGATATTGTAGATCAGTTCTACTCATGTTTCAAGGTAAACTGCTTGTGAGAGCAAACATGGTTTATGTTGTATGGTTAATATTTTACTCTCACATGGATATATGGAATGAAACAAATATGGTAACTTTTAAAGAATGCTTTTTTGATTTATAGTTGGGTAAATTTTTGTACTATTGGTAAGTGGAGACCGGAGAAATAATACTTATTTTGTTTATGATCTTTACCGATATATTAGTGTTATATCATTGATACATGATTAAAGTACTATGTTTCAATTACGCGAAGCATGAGTACCTTTGACTATTGTACTTCAAATCACATCATATGTACATACTTGACCTATTATGCCATTAGTTAAGGGTAAGACATCATATTCAGCTCCCAATGCATTATGGCGTAACACACTTTTGCGATAATAAGATATTGATGGCATAATGATGATTGAGGCAAACTAAAGTATTATAAAAAAGATAAAGTATTTTTGATAAAAATCATGAAGCCCGTCCACTAAATAGGCTCCATTCATAGAGGTGAATGTGGGAGCAATATATGCTCCATTCCCTAAGATGAATGTGGGAGCAAGACAAGCTCCATTCCATAAGGTGAATGTGGGAGCACAACATAATACTCCATTCTCAGATGTGAATATAGTAGCGATACATAATATGCCTGAAAGAAGACAAAATATCTTTATGTCTGAAAGAAGACACAATATTTTATGTCTGAAAGAAGGCAAATAATTTTATGTCTAAAAGACGATAAAATAATTACCATGATAGAATGGATGTGGACGTGGAAAGGGATGAAAAAATAGTTACCATTGTGAAATAAATAAGAGAACAATGAGGGTTCTCAAAAAGTAACCGTTCAAACGGTAAATATAATAATGCATTCAATATATTATATGAGCATCCGGCAATTCCAGATGATTATGGTTCATTACTTGCAGTGAATGAGACAATTCATAAAAAAATTATGAATATAGTCCCGTTCACCGAAGTGAATGTGGCAGTATGTGATAAAATATCAAAACTCGCCTCCAGAAGAGATTCGAGAAAGATGAATATGGACATGCCCATGCGTGGTTGATAATGTACCACAACTCACCTCTAGAAAAGGTTCGACTATAATAATTCTATTATTTATTATGGCATAAATGGTCATTTCTGTCGTACAAAATGTACGCCATAATTATGTATTATTATGAATTACGTAAGAGCAAGTGAAGCAAGAAATTGATCTTGCCTATAATGATTTTACCATGAGAAAATAATATGATTTTCTCCTTGAAAGAAGATATTCACCATATGGTTGGTGTAATAAAATATATGGTAGTACAAAGCTATTTGAGCGCTCCGGAAGAGCCAAAATATTACTACCTGGAGGAATGAAATTGATGAAATATTTATTGTAGTATGTCTCGAAAGAAACTTGTTAAGTTTCAAATACATTTGCCAAAATGGCTAAGAGACTAAATTTGATGGAAAGATATGAATATCTTTATATTACTACAAGAATTTCGGGTGATATATATGTGCTTGAAAAGCTTCCCGCCTCTTCCTCGAGTATGTACTACTCAAAATATAAGTGTGGTAAAATTATATGTGTATGCCACAATAAAATTTTAGTTTATTGTTACAATACCCATGCTATAGTAAATTTCTAGTTTACTAGATGAATAAATTTATAAGTTGGCATGACCGGTTTGACCATCCCGGTTCAAATATGATGCACAAAGTATATAAATGAGAATTCGCATGGGTATATACTGAAGAATCACGATTCTTCAAGAATTTTTTTTGTGCTGTTTGTTCTCCAGATAAATAAATTATTCAACCAACTAAATTTGGGATCAGGATCCCCGCACTTCTGGAATGTATAAAAGGTGAATATGGGCCCGTTCACCTGCCATGTGGACCATATAATTATTATAAATAGATGCATCTATGATAAGGTCACATGTGCGTTTTATTACAAACCCGCAATGATACTTGCGAGGTTAAATATTTGTTCAAATAAATTTTATTATGAGCAGATTTTCAGATTATGCAATCAAGACAAGTTATGTTGATAATGTTGGAAAGCAAGTTTAGCAGATTCATATATTGAAAGCTTCCAATTGCTAAACCATGTATATGACAACAATGCTACCTAAATTAGGTATGAGATATGGTATATCCATAAAACAGCACTTGTGCACGACATGCCACCAAATGAATTCCCCTCATAATTGGTTCAGGATCAGGAACCAAATATTTTCCATCTAATAATTTTAACGTATGATATATTATCAATTGCTCAACCGCAACGCACAAAGATGGATCCCATATAAGGTTGGGAACGAATGTTAGTTTTGCTAACATTAGGGGGAGAAATTAATGCAGCTGAGGAATAAATAAATTAAATTATCATTTGATTATGATCCTCATATAAAGATAATTCAAGTCACTGTCAGACGCATTACTTACCCAAAGAAAAATATTATATTCCAGCTGCTAATGCTCCTGATGTCCTGGTGAGACAATCTATTTATGTCAATGAGTCTAAGGCACGTCTGAAGTGTGGTAGACCATTCGGTTCCAAAAATAAATCCTTGAAAAAAGAAAGGAGCAAATGATTATGATTTTCAAATAAGGAGGCAGGGCTCTAAAATAGCCCACGACATTACACTTCATAAAACCTCATCAGGAGAGGTTCAGGTACCTGAAAATTTATGAATGTGAAGAGATCTCAATATGTTATGTCGGATTTGGAACCTAGATATGAAATTATCGTCGACGATATCTTACATATATTATAAAGCTCAATATTTATATGATTATGAGGATCTTGAGCTTAAGTCTGTTAGGAATACAGACATGAAATTATTGGCCAAAATAGTAAAACACATTCAAGCAAAAATTGATTTCACTTGGGTGACGTGAAGTTTTTGGACCTATAGTCCAAACCCCTGAAGGTGCAAAGCCAGTGGTGTACAAAGATATTTTTGTGCAAAAATATTGATAATAATAAGTCATTAAATATAAAGTACGACTTGAGACACAAAGATCTGACATTGATTATATGGAGCTATATTCTCCTTTTGGTGGATGCAATCACCTTCAGGTATGTTGTATGTCTGGCAGTGCATGAAAAACTTGATATGCGTATGAATGTTGCAACAGCCTTTTATATGCCCCATTGAGCAACAATATATTTATCCTTGAAGGATTCAAAATCATTGAAGCATGTAAAGGTTCCCGGGAAACCTATTCAATGAAGCTTCATATATATTTATACGGATTAAAACAATCCGGCAATATGTGGTAAAATTGCGTTTGCGAGCTTCTTGATATTGAAATATTATATTTTAATGCAATTGGTACATTGAAGTATCTTACCAAATATACTCCACTGGTTATAGCTTTTGTTATAAGCTTATTGGTAAGATATAGTTCTTCCTCAATGCGAAGACATCAGAAGAATACGTGGTATCTACTTGATCCACAAAGCCCGATATCATATTTATTTATTATGGTAGAATACCTATATTGTGGCATTTTATAAAATCAATTGTTGCTGCTACATCTTCAATTTATGAAGAGATAATAACCATGCTTGAAGCTATGCGACAATATTGGTGATTGAGATCAAGGACTCAACATATTCAGCAACAATGTGGTATTCTTTTGAAGACGAGGATCCCAGTAATATTATATGAAATATTGCATGGATAGTTCAACTAAAAGGAAAATACATCTAGATGAGACAAATATTCAACAAGATTCCTTTTTAGTCGTGATCTTCAAAATAATGATGAAGTTAATGCAGAAGAATTCACTCCAGTGATAGTTTGGCGTATCTGTCCACTAAGTCATTGCCAATCTCAACATTTGAGAAGCTGATTTACAAGATTGGAATGTGTTGTCTTCAAGATATTAAATGATGTTTTCATCAGGTGGAGTAAAGTACGCGTTGCACTCTTTTTCCCTTAACAAGGTTTTATCCCACTTGGGTTTTACTTGTAAGGTTTTTAATGAGGCAGCTCTAAAGGCGTATTACAAGATGTGTGCTCTTTTTCCTTCACAAGGCTTTTTCCCATCAGGTTTTTCCTAGTAAAGTTTTAACGAGGCACATTACCTTCCAAATGGTCATCCAAGGGGGAGTGTTATAAATTCATTTATTTGTGTGGATGACTACTACTCACCATTATTCAATTGTAACATATGGTTTACTACCCCCACTTTCTTCTACTTAATCCCTCCCCACTAAGTGACCACTAATTCCTTATTAAGTCACAACTTAATTCTTGTAACCTTTGGGTTGATTTGTAACCTATGTATTTGTATCCTATAAATAGAGCACATATTTTGTTCTCCTCTCATATATATATATATATATATATATATATATATATATATATTGTTCTTTTAACGCGACCCCAAAATAAAAAGGCACTTGGAATAGGTGTTTAACAATTAATATCAAAACATCCTCCGAAAAGTGGCTAAATTTTTCAAATGTGATAGCCCATTTGTCCTACCCTTACGTTATCTGGAAAAAATAAAAAAAGGTTTATGTTTGGGAGATTTACAAAAATACCCATCAAAATCAAAATATTTACACACCTCTACCCGTAAGTTTCATATTTGCAAGCCTTACCTATAAATTATTTACATGTCCTACCCATCTAGACTTGTATACTATTATTTATGCAGTATACCTTAAATATATACATCCATATCTAGACTTGTACACTATTATTACCTTAAAGGTATACACCCATAAAGTAGAACAAAGGTATACAGTAATAAATGGATATGTTGAGTAAATACTTTTAATTTCATGGGTATTGTAATTTTTAATGGGTAGGGCTTGTAAATATTTTGAATTTTTATGGGTATATAGTGTAAAACACTTTATTTTTTCACTGCTTCAAAATCATTTTCAGGAAATTAACTCATTTCAGATTTTGTAGAAGTAAACCAATTCTGAGTCATTTTTTCATTTTTAGCCTCTCTGAAATTAAAAGTGAAATCAGTGACCAAAACCGTGATTAGACAGTGCAATTAGGCCGATAATGCAGAGTTCAGAATTGGTTACAAGTTTTCTGACGCACAGTAAGCCCATTTAAGTTGGTTTTGAATAGCATGTCCCTTTTTATATTTAGTCTTAGTTTTTAGCCTAATTCATTGGTAGGTTAGACACTTATAAGTTTGATTAATAATATTAGCTTATAATTTACATGTACTTCATCTTATAGCCTTAGTCTAGAATTACAACCTTTACATATTTGAACTTATTTGTATGTTTTGCCTAAATATCCCAAAATGTAAATCCGGTCAGGAACCATCTTTAGTGGGACTCGAAAAGTCCCTAACATCTTCTTCCAGATTCACAATAACTTCTTGCCTTAGATAGACCTTTAGACATTTTAGGTGACATAATACGCCTTAGACAAATTTATTAAGTGGCGACTCCAAGCTCGTTGCAAATGAGCCACCTAGTCAAACTTAACCTTGAACTCAACCGAGCTGGAAAATGGGGTGCAACAATGAACTCGAAAAGTGAATGCATATACCAGTTCAGTGCTCCCTTCTCGAGCGTCTCTCCGAATATTTTCAAGAGCACGAAATCCAACTCTAACTTAGTTAACTCATTCCCCTTCACCATTGCCATGTATTCAGTGACATGATCTGTGGGGTACGAAGTGTCATCATACTTATTCAACATTTGCAACTTGAAGTATTTTGGAATCAGTACTGGGGCCACTTTCGGCTTGAAAACTTGCTGCTTACATTTTGAAAAATCTATCAACTTTTGGGAGCTCGGGGTCCTAGGGATCCTTTCTATCCGCTCTTTGAACTTAGCTTCGAAGTCATTTTTGTCACTTATCAGAGTCCACTGGGACGATTGGTTGCACCATGGGTGTAGTCTTCGCTACCACTCGCATGGTATTGATCCCTGAGCCTTCGGACCTGATTCTGTTTAGAGGTCTTCCTGTTACTACGCCCTGAGGAATGGAAGTCGGAGTGCCTGAATATTCGTAGGAGTGGCAAGTTGCCTAATACTTTCTGAGATAGTTTGCAACGAGCTGCGCAATTGCTCGTTTACCCTAGCTCGCTCCGCAAATTGCTCACGAGTTTGTGTTATGAACTCCATGAGTCGCATATGGCAGGTTCCCATTCCCGACGAACTCGGATCCCCTATAGGGGCTGGATGTATTAAATCATGCTCTGAATGAGCATCATCAGCAGTGTCGTCAGTACGGTCTTGTGACTCGACGAGGCGAGTATGATTTCCAGTTTGATTTTCTGTATTATCGACCATTTGAGAGACTAAGATGAACGAAGTTAAATGTGTTACAATCTTGGAACAAAATCCAATTGCTTGAGCCCCACAGTGGGCGCCAAATTGTATGCTTCTAAATCGGGATTTAGAATACAATTAAATTGGTAAAAGGGTTACAAGCAATTTATTGTATTAAAGGTGTAATGATCATGTGCAAGACGAAAGTAATAACAATGAAAATAACAAGAACTGCAAATATTGTATTAATATGTCGAGATTATAATTGGACAGCGTTTGAGCATGTATTTGTAAATGCCTTATACAATACATATAATGTCATATTTATAGTAGCTAAAGTGGGATGATCATGGGCATTAATGATCTCATGATCCCCCGTCCTAATAATGAGAGACCCACGATCTTCTCTTCACTTAATGATGGGTTGTGGTAGTTACATGGTCGGAACCGATCCGTGATCAACACGGATACTCAGTGAGACTTGTATCCGAAAAGTATTATACAGAGTTATCAGGGAGTTCGCGTAGCACTCGTACCTTGGCCATCTGTTAGCTGAAATGTTGATTATATTGCAACAGTGGAGCCAAGCTTCATCCTCCAGAACACTAATCTCCACATGCCATATGTCCGGGGCTAAATTAAACCAATACATGTTCATAATCTAAATTAAATGATGAGGTTTAACAAAATACAAATAAATTAAATAAAATTGCATTATCCAATAATGGACACAGCAGTTGAGGGTATACCAAAAAAAAAAAAAAAAAAAAAAAAACTACTTGTATGGGCCTAAATCAGTTTAGGTGTACAAATCGAATTTGGATTCGGATACAAGCAATTCTTCGTATCAAAGTTGAAATAATATGCAAAAAAGATGTAAATGCGAGGAAATAACTGTATTTCAATATATGGATGTGATTACAAATTTGGGCAGCGTTTCAGTACAAATTTCTGGATGCCTATAATACAAAATGATCTAGTATTTATAGGCATGGAGGCCTTGCCCACGTTCTCCACTAGCAGCTGATGCGTCTCCCACGATCTGGGCATTAAATGGAGGAGTTAGTGGGGTAGAGTAGTGGGCTGCAAAGCCGCTTGAACCGAGGGGATCCACCGAGGTGCGAATGGGTGACCTCGGTGGTTTAGCCCTACTACTTGACCGAGGTGATTACTACCGCAGCTCAGCTCACGGCTCGCCTTCGATAGCGACCTTCGGTTTCATGGCCTCAGCGACTTGTTCAATCGCCTCGGCGGTTGTCTTGTTGGGACGTGCTCGGTCGTTAGGATTTGCATGACCGGGGCGAATCACCGCGGGTCGATTTTTACCCAATACAGATAGTCCCCCCACTCCTCGGTTGCCTACCGAGGTAACCGAGGAGGAATGAAGTTTAGCGGGAAAGTGACGTGGCTCGACCTTATCCAAGCGTTTCAAAACTTGTCAACGGTCCGCATCCCATCAGGTCGCTTCCCATGGATACGTGGCATCCATCCACTGGTTGCCCGAACGGTCACGCCGTAATTTTTGTTTCCTCCAACATTACAATGATGATCTTTGCCACTTGCCCTTCTTCCAAACCTATAAATACCTCCTTACCAAACCTTTTCCTTCATTTTCAGTTTCTACGAACAAGAAATTGCAGAGTGAAGAAGCTCAAGCTTCCATACTTCTTTCTGATTAACCCTCATTTTCAAGAAATTTCCAACCTTGATCTGCCATCATGTCTACCACTATATCTAGACAAGACTCAAGTGATTCGGGTGAAAGGGTGAGAGTTCCGCCCTTAGCTATGGCTACCGCCAGTGGCGATGCCGCCGCAGCTACGCCGGCGGTCTTCATGACTGCGGCGGAAGGTGGTGAGGTGTTGTCTGGCGTTGGGGGCTTAAAGAGCCGTAAGGCTCGGGCTAGGCGCGACTTGGCAGTGGAGGAGGAGGTCGACGCAGGAGAAGATGATGACGCCATGCTCGATGACGTCATGTTGAGTAACTTTAGTGACGCCCTCCTCCGAGGTGATGATGATGGAGGTGATGGCGAGGATGGCGGCACCGAGGGCGGCGATGCCATGGGCGAGGCCGAGGGCGGTAATGCCGCCGAGGGGGGATCCTCGGGACCATCAATCCCCCTAGAGCAAGAACTCGAACCTCATCAGATCATCCCCTCCCACTTTGACAACAGCAAAGACTTGAAATTGCAAGCTCAAACGGCTGATCAGGAGGGGTAAAATAGAAATATCCCCGTGAATACCACCCCGACCCGCATAACTCAAGCTCACATCGAGCGGGTTCGGAGGGAGTGTCAATTCGCGCCCGAGGTGAAAGTCATCATCCCCGATCCAACGAGCTGGGTGTGTCACAACATTGAGGGGCTCTCCTTCGCTTACACCTATCTCTTCACTCTTAGTTTTTCCCTCCCGGTTCACAAAGTGATTGATGACTTTTGTCGGGCCTACAACTTATGCTTGGCTCAGCTTGGCCCGGCGTTTGGAGGGTTGTTCAATGTATAGATTGGTTGAGCACGAAGGCAAGGGTAGATTTTACTCTCCAACACCTCATCTCGCTTTACTACCCGTACTTCCACAAGGCCGGGGTTGTGGCGCTAAACAACCGGGGCAAGTTTGCCCTTCTCCACAAGAGTGAGGACCACGGAGACTGAGGTTGGAGCGAACGGTACATCTTGCTGGAGACAAAAGTTTTGTCCACCGAGCCTAATTTTCCTGAACGGTGGAATAACACACGTAAGTGTCCTTCCTTTCATATCTTACTCCTCGGTGACTTATTCATGCTAACTGCCTTTACTTCTTTGTCATTTCGTCAGCCAACAAAGTAGACATCGTGCCCTCGGTAGGTTTGACTGCGTGGGTCAAAGTAGTGACCGGGGCTCTTAAACGGCCCGAGAGGACGTGGATGAAAATGGCCGCCGAATTTGGTTGGCAATGCAAGAGGCACGGTAAGTCTTTTGTGATGCTTTGGTAGGTAGGCTGTTTTGGGGTTCTGACTTTGCTTTACTGACTTTTCTTTCCCTCGATGTTAGGTTTTCCCAATCGTGCTATGAATACCAAGAAAAGTAAGAAGAAGAATGAGGATAAGAAGAAGAAGGATGGAGAGAAAACCGAGTCAGATGATGATCTGGCTGCGGTGGCTGGAGAATACAAAGGGTTGAAGGCCTCCAAGTCTTCAAAAGTTTCTAACGGGGCCCCCGATCAGGGGACTTCCAAAGGTAACATTCATCTTCGGTTGACATCATCAAATACCATCTCTTCTTTGCTTCCTTATTCTAAACTCTTTCCTTGTTGCAGGCGTGAAGAGGAAGAGGGCCACTTCGAAGAAGTCTTCCCGTTTGGTGGTTCCCCGAACCGAAGTGGAGGCTCCTCCCTAACCCGAGGTGGAAAGGCGCCGAAGATTAGTTGATGAGCCCGATGACGCAGTTGCCGAGGCGTTGGCCCGAGGGGACGTCGATGTTATTGATCTCGAGGGTCAAGAGCTCGAACCCGAGGTTTCCACGGCAACGGCCAAGGGCAAGGCTAAAGTGGTGGAAGTTGGCGCTGCTGTACTTGAAGAAGGGGCTAGCGCCGGGGCGGTAAGGGCGCACTCCGAACCCGCGAGGGTTTCATCCTCGGTGGGGTCTTATCGGAGACTTGAGGTGCCAGTTTCTTCCAACTTGCTAGCATGCGGCCGAGAAGAGCTTCTAAGCCTCACGCTTTTGTTGGGGCCGAGCGAGGACAGGGTTGTGCAGGAATTTACTTCTGGCCAACTATATAGCACCATGGCTTCCAACGCTGTAAGGGTAAGTTTTTATCATGCTTAAATTAAAAACTTACATCTTTACCTTCGGTTTATAGCTGACCTTGGCTCCTTAATCTTTGCTCAGAGCTTCATTCTCTCACTAAAGGCCATCGAGGTCGAGTCCGCGAGGACTACCGAGGTTCGGCGCGTGGCTCGCTTATGGGATCAGCAGAAGGACAAATTCAACGCCCAAATAGCTTCGCTGAAGGCTGATTTGGCCAAGTCCCAGTCCGATCTGCGCGAAGCCGAGGCGAACGCCGAAGCTAAAATCAAACTCCTCGGCGAGGATTTCCAGGCTGAGCGCTCGAGGCTAGAGGATGAAGTTGCGAGGCTGGGTAGTGAGTTGTCCTGAACGAAGGCCGAGGCTGTGAACATGGCCAAAAAGCACCACGAGCAGCTGAAGGATCATCTACTCCATATCAAGAAGCTAGAGGGCGAAAACTCCAAGCTTTCGGCTAAGGATGCTCAGATTGCAGCTCTTCAAGATGAGATCGCCGATCGAAAGGGTAGGGCTGCACTCAAGGTAAAAAGGGCCGAGCTGGACAGGCGATGGGCCATTATCAAGTCTCGGCTAAGGCTGCTTAAGCGATGCCGCGCCGGGGAGATTGACTTAAATGAGGAGATTACAAAAGCCGAAGTGAAATCGGCAGAGGCCCAAGCGATCATTGATGAACTCCCATCAAGTGAAGCTTCGAGTGGCGATGAAGATGAAGAAGAGGATGAATATGCCGAGGGGGGCTCCGAGGATGGAGGTGATTCTCCCGAGGCATAGATCTCTTGTAGTGTTGTTTTGTAAGCCTTCGGGCTCTTATGCTTATGCTTATGCTTTGGACCTTCGGGTCATATTTTGGATGTAAATAATCTCAGCCTTCGGGCTTTTAATGAAAGACTGTTTGTATCTTTGCTTCGTGTGCTTCGTGTGTTGGCTTTTTACATATACCAAACACTTTGAAAATAAATGATATGCTTGCAAGACTTGACTGAATTTAATCGATGCAAACTTAGGACGACGTCTCACCCTCGAGTCGATGCATTGTGCAGCTTCGGAGTGCAAGATTTACACAGATAAAATGAATGAAACCAAAGTCATTTTATATGAATGAAACCAAAGTCATTTTATTGATATCCACGAGCCCGAAGAAGGCTGTTTACATGAAACCAAGTCGAAACGGACCTTGGGTAGAAAAAACAAACTTTCAATAAAAGTAAATTGGTCACACGCCGCTATCGGGCTAATTTACAATGTACTAAATCTAATCCTCGGGCGTAAGTCCCCGGTTGTCGGATAGATAAGCTTCGGTTGGGAGGCTCAATGTCGGCCTCGTTATCAACCCTTCTCACTCCCCCCCAGTGTTCGGTTCTGAATCTTGATGAAGATTCGAGCACTGGAAACGGTTCGGTTCGCTTCCTGAAAAGGTCAAGCAAAAAGATGGAACGAGGAGTAAGTTAGTACATTTCTTATAAATGCCATGGGAGCGTCGTTCGGCTCGGGGCTATTTAATTGAAAAAGAACTGAAATGTATTTACCTCGGCTAGAAGTAGTATCGCTTCAGATTGGAGATGTTCCAATTCAGAGGCTCGGGTTCTCCTTGAAGAGACTCAATTTGGTAAGAGCCTTTTCCAACGATTGCCTTGACTCTATAGGGTCCTTCCCAATTTGCAATAAGCTTCCCCCCGTTGTCTTCCTTTGTTGACTGGTTGACAGTTTTCAATACATAATCTCCAACTTTGAAGTCTCTAAATTTAGCTTTCCTATTGAGGTAAGCCTCGATCTGCCTTTTTTGGGCAACAAGCCGAACCAAAGCTAATTCCCTTTTCTCTTCGAGTAAATCTAGCTCAATGCGCATTGCCTCTTGGTTAGCGTCTTCGGCTGTATGAGCGTACCGAAGACTTGGTTCGCCCACTTCTACGGGGATGAGAGAATTCATGCCATAGGTTAGTGAGAAAGGAGTCTCACCGGTGCTGTTCTTCTCCGTTGTTCGCATGGCCGGTAACTCCTCGGGCCAAGGACCTTTTGTTACACCCCGTACGTCTAAATTGACGTATATCATTATAATATCATTTTAAGAATAATTTAAGTGAGTTTAAAGTAATAATATGACCATATATGATGTTTATATGTTGAATATAAAGTTTGGGAAAAATCAGATTTAAGTTGCGGAAAAACCGACAAAGGAATTGCCTTGTAACAGAGCTTTTTCAGCAATTAATTCCATGTGTTATATGAAGTCTTTTGGGGACATATCATATACCAAATTGAAGGTCTTGGATTTTAGTTTCCAACACTTTTAATGGTTTGCTCATACAACTTATAGATAAAATGATATGAGCTTCAGAAGTCAGACCAGAAAAAGGGACATAAGCGCAAAAGAGGGCTAGAAATGAAATATTTTTATTATAAAAGAGAAATCACTCTCTCTCTCTCTCGACATTTCCAGTAAACCCGTGATATAAACAGAGCTTTCCTCAGTTTGAATCCATTTTTTATGATTTTGAAGAAAGAACATCAATTCTGACACGAAACGGAAGACGGATTGCGTCAAAACGCTCTACGCGATTAGGGTAACATTATGCTACCTTCAATTTCGTCTATAGTTTGAGTTTTAGAATTACTTCATAGCTAAGTAAAGTACCTAAATTCTATTTTATAGCTTGTTTAAGCTTTAGAAGGTGTGGAATTCAAAGGAAACGGAGTTTAGAAGCTAGAAACATCAAAGGTATGTAAAACTAACCCTTTCTTTTGGCAAGGCATGTATCTTTTAGCTTTTAAAGCTTTTCTTAGTTCTAATCTTAGTGTTTCTGGTGAGAAACTTGTATGGTACCAAGGAAACCTAGTATATACTTAATTTGGTACTAAAATCCAAGGTGAAAGACGTCCAAATCAGCAAGACAAAACGTTTCAAAATCTGGAAAATTGTTTTGACCTTTGGACAGTTGTTTGTATATTGATCTTAACTCCTTGTACAAAATTGATATTTAGATTCTTTAAGAATCCCGAGAACCCTAAGACATATATCTACAGCTTTCATACAGACCATGAAGTCTATATCTTTAATCTACACTCTGAAAATTAGGTTGAAAGTCAGGACAGTGGTGCTGTCCAGACATTCTATCTGCAGATTTGTTATGTCATCCAGTCATCTCATCTTGTTATCCGTTTAATAGGTTTATGTTATCAGTTTATCCGGGTATCCATTCCCGTGTATAGTATAGTACTGGTTCTGTTTTTGCGGATCATCCAGTTTCAGAGGAAACTCTGTCGAAATTTTTATAAAAATCAAAGAGTTAGACAAATTCTAAGTTTCAGGTTGTGTCTATAATTCCATCCAGAGTTTTCTTATCATTCCTTCGAGTCCATATATATTGTTGCCACACGTGTTATGCCTCATACATGCTTATGCTTATGTTGTGATCATGTTATGTGTGATTTGGAGTCCCCCATAGAGGCTGGACATTGGACACACAGTCCGGTCGCGTGTGATACTACACGTCTGGGGGATACAGCCCCTCTGGTTCAGGCGGGAGTTGAAACACCTAGTGTGACCGGGTGTCATTCACACACTCTGACCAGAGAGACTAGATATTACTGGCTGGGGGGGATATAGCCCATAACACCCACCAGGTTTGTTATATACGCGTATATAGCCACATTATGCACTGCATGATTATACATGAGGCTAGTTCAGTTTTTCAGTTACCTGATTTGGGGGGATACAGCCCATAACGCCAGACAGGTACTAGTTCAGATGTTCAGTTACCTGATTTGGGGGGATATAGCCCATAACACCAGACAGGTACCAGTTCAGATAACAGTTCAGTTTTAGCTCGGTACCAGTTATCAGTTCTCAGTTATCAGCCACCAGTTCTTAGCGTCAGTATCAGTTGACAGTTATCAGTTCCAGTTTCTAGTAACCAGCTATCAGTCATATTACAGTTATTTATCAGTATAGTTCAGCTCAGTCTTCAGTTCCAGATTCAGCTAGACTTCAGTTTATATTCAGATCATGTTTAGTACGTTCTTCAGATTTCCAGCTATATTGCTATGCTCCAGCTCATATTTACATAGTTATATTCCAGCCTTACAGTTTCATTCAGCTATAATATATTATATGCTCATGCTTACATACTTGGTACATATCGTACTCACGCCCTTTTCTGGGGCGCTGCGTTTCATGCCGCGCAGGTGCAGATAGATCAACGCTTGGACCATGTTAGTAGGCCATCTATCAGCTATTGGAGTCCCTCCGCTTACTCCCGGAGTTACTTATCTTTTGGTATGTGTACAGTCAGCCAGCTTGGGTATGGCGGGGCCTTATCTCGTCCTTTGTATATTTAGTTCATCACTCTTAGAGGCCTGTAGATATGTCCCTGTGGGGTGCAGTCAGTATGTTATGTATGTCAGCTTATGTTAGCCTTGTCAGCTTTTTGCATTGCATACTCCATATCATCTAGGTTTATGCTTATTCTGTTTATCATTTATAATGGTTAGCAGATTATCAGTAGGATTAGTGATGATCGACACTTAGTGTTGGTCATCCGTCGCGGCCCTAAGTTGGGTCGTGACACCTTTCTTCTCGTCAAGCCTTTTCTTCAAGTTTTCAATTATGATCCTCTTCGAAGACTTAGCTTGGCCATTGGCACTTGGGTGATAAGGAGTCGAGGCAATTCTTTTGATCCCCCATTGCTTGAAGAAATCAGTGATGGCCACCCCCATGAATTGTTTACCGTTGTCACAGGTAATTTCTCTTGGGACACCGAACCTGTAGATGATATTCTTTTTGATGACGTCGATTACTTGCTTTTGCTTTACCTCGGTGGGAGCTGCCGCTTCCACCCATTTTGTGAAGTAATCGGTCAATACCAAGATGAAACGAACACCACCTTTTCCTTTGGGTAATGGGCCCACGACATCCATTCCCCATTTCATGAAGGGCCATGGTGACACCACCGAATGTAAGGGCTCGGCCTGTTGGTGGATCATCCGCCCGTGGCGCTGGCATTTATCATATTTCTGCACGAAGGTATTCACATCGGCTGATTGTGGGCCAATAATACCTAGCTCTTAATAACTTACGCACCAAGGAATTTCCCCTCGAGTGGTTGCCACATTCGCCTTCATGCACTTCGGCCATCACATATCTTGCCTCCTTGGGACCCAAGCACTTGGCCATCGAGCCGCAGTACAACCTCTTGTATAGGTTGCCCTCGATCAGGTGATATGATGCTGCTTGGGTCCTCAACTTCCTTGCTTCTTTTTTATCTTGGGGGACAGTCCCTGAGTCGAAATAGGAGATGAACTTACTTTGCCAATCCCATCGATTATCCACTGAATTAACTTGCAATTTCATCTCTCTCATTTGTGCTGATAACAACCGAACCACGGAGTCAGTCCCCGAGTGGGTTTCGTCGATCGCCGAACCAAGATTCGCCAAAGCATCAGCCTCAGTATTCTCCTCCCGAGGCACTTGTTTAACCTGCCATTCTTGGAATTGAGCTAAGATCCTTTGTGCTCGATCCAAGTATAACTGCATTCTGGGCTCTCGAGCCGTATAATCACCGAGGACCTGGTTCACTACTAATTGTGAGTCACATCTCAGTTCGATTCTTTCAACCCCCATTTCTTTAGCCAGCTCCAAACCTGCTAAAATCACCTCATATTCCGCTTCGTTGTTGGTTACTTTTTTGAACCGAACCGAATGCCTGACTTTTTCCCCGGTGGGCGCTCTCAAGACTATGCCTAACCCCGAACCTTTGGAATTTGTCGCCCCATCGGTGTGGAGTACCCATAGTCCCGAAGAGGATCCTCTTGCCATGGAGTTTTCCTTTTCTGCCTCGGGCAAGATTCCAACACTAAAATCAGCCACGAAGTCTGCCAAGACCTGAGACTTAATGGCAGTCCGAGGTTGATAAGTAATGTCATACTCACTTAGCTCTACCGCCCATTTGGATAGCCTCCCCGACAACTCTGGTTTGTGCAATATATTTCTCAAGGGGAAGGTGGAAACTACCGCTATTGGATGACATTGAAAATAGGGCCGTAGTTTCCGAGCAGTAACAAGTAAAGCAAGTGCTAATTTCTCCAAGTGTAGGTACCTGGTTTCAGCATTGAGGAGTGTCTTGCTCACATAGTAGATGGGCTGTTTTTTGCCATCTTCCTCCCGAACCAGCACAGCACTGACTGATACCTCGAACACCGCCAAGTAGACCAGCAATGTCTCTCCTTCTTTTGGCTTGGCAAGCAACGGTGCGTTAGCCAAATATTGTTTAAAATCTTTCAGCGCTTGTTTACACTCCGGTGTCCATTCGAAGTGGTTGTTTTTCCTCAAAACGGAGAAAAACTAGTGGCATCGCTCCGAGGGCCTTGAGATGAAACGACTCAAGGCAGCGACTCGGCCAGTCAAGCGTTGAACTTCTTTTACCCCGGTTAACTCCTCGGGGATCTCCTCAATAGCTCTGATTTTATTTGGGTTAGCCTCGATTCCTCATTCAGAGACAATGAAACCCAAGAACTTGCCTGATCCTACGCCGAAGGCGCACTTCTCAGGGTTCAATTTCATACCGTATTACCTCAGCACAACAAAGGCTTCCCTCAGATGATTCAAATGATCCTCCATTTGGATCGATTTGATGAGCATATCGTCTATGTAGACTTCCATAGATTTTCCAATATACTCTTTAACATGCGACACACCAACCTTTGGTATGTCGCCCCGGCGTTCTTCAGACCGAAGGGCATCACTTTGTAGCAGAAAGTACCTCGGTCAGTGATGAACGATGTCTTCTCTTCGTCCTTCGGGTCCATGAGAATTTGGTTATAGCCCGAGTATGCATCCAAGAAGGTCAATAGTTTATGTCCAGCAGTGGAGTCTATTAACCTGTCAATTTGTGGTAATGGATATGAATCTTTGGGGCAAGCTTTGTTTAGATCAGTGTAATCTACGTACATTCTCCACTTGCCATTCTTCTTCGGTACGACCACAACATTGGCCAGCCACTCGGGGTATTTCACTTCTCTGATGAAGCCGATTTCTTGCAATTTGGCGGTCTCATCCTCGATCGCCTTCTTTTTTACCCCGGCGTGAGGTCTTTTCTTTTGCTTCACCGGGGTAAATTTTGGATCTACATTCAGTTTGTGGGTCATGATCTCCGGATCGATACCCGTCATGTCTGAATGTGACCAAGCAAAACAATCATGGTTGGACTTCAAAACTTCTATAACTGCCTTTTTCGACTCCGGGTCCAACTCCGAGCCGATAAACACTTTCCTGTCGGGGAAATCTTTCAACAAAGTGAAAGATTCCAGTTCTTCAATAGTTGAGTCCTCGGCCTTTTGTTTCTGAGGCTCTTGAATACAGGCTGGAACTTTTTTGATTTCTCCTCAGGCGTCCTCCCTGCTTGACCCCGATTCCTGTCGTTGCTATTGTTTTGGCCCGATCGGGGCGACTCTATTCTTTAACGCAACCGAATAGCACTCTCTTGCTACTCGTTGTTCCCCTTTAATTGATCGAACTCCCCAAGGTATAGGGAATTTAATCACTTGATGAAGAGTGGAGGGGACAGCTTCCATGGAATGGATCCATGGTCTTCTGAGGATCACATTGTAGGCTAGATCCTCGGGCATGACTTGGAACAGTGTTTCTTTGGTAATCCCCTCGGCGAACGTTTTGAGTGTGATCTCACCCAATGTTTTCTCCGTGGAGTTGTTGAAGCCAGCTAACACTGTTGACTTGGGAACAACTTCCCCCTTCAGCCACATCTTCTTCACAGCCCCGTAGCTGATAATGTTAACTGAGCTACAGGGGTCGATCAAGACTCTTTTGATGTCAGAGTCGTTGATCCTCAACATGATAACTAGAGCGTCGTGATGAGGGTACATTATCCTATCACAGTCATCGTCGTCGAACACAATGTCTTTACCCGAGCCTCCAACTCGGGTTCTTTTCTCCAAGGTGATGGAGAGCTTGGCAAACTTTTTGGCTGCGGCGAAATTCACGCCGTTCACCTCTGACCCCCCGGTTATAACGTTCACTACTCTCTCTGGGGGTGGAGCCCGAGGTGGTTGCCCATCACCTCGGTTCTTGAAAAAATTATCTTTCCCTTTGTCAGTGAGGAAGTCAGCCAAGACTCACTTCTTTAGCAAGTGGGCTACCTCGAGGCGCAAAGCTTTGCAGTCCTCGGTCCTGTGGCCATAATCTGCGTGGAACTCACAATGCAGATTGTGGTCTCTTTTGTCCGCCGGGGTCCTCATGTCCTTGGGAACCCTTACCCCGGCTGTCCCCTTGACAACATTGACCAGCTCCGAGGTCAATATGTTGAAGTTATAATCTTGGATCCGAGGGAGATCCTTTTTTGGGACCGAAGCGGAGCTTGAGGGGTTTCTTTGGTTCACATTGGATTGAACCTTCCCTCTGAGCCTTTGGCTTATATGAGAGGTTGGATATGAATTACCGAGGGTGTTCCCCAACCTCTAGCTGACGTGCTGCCTTGTCGAAGTGTAAGGTTCATACCTCCCCTTCGAGTTACTTCGTGGCGCCTCGGCGCGATTTGAAGATTCACCTCGGTTATGTTGATGGTAACCTCGGTTCTTGAACTCAGCTTCCTCCAATCTAATTTTGGAGTAAGTGCGTCTATGTAGATCCTCCCACATCAGGACCTGATATTGTTGTAACTCTTTACGCAATTCAGCGGCAGCGCCAGAATTGCGACTATTGATACCCTTTTCAAATGCCATGATGGCCAAGGTATCGTCTATCCGAGGCAATTCCATGCGTTCAGCATGGAATCGCTCAAGAAATTCTTTAAGCGGTTCACCGGACCGCTTCTTCACCTCACATATATCCTCCTTCCTTTGGAGAATCTTTTGCGCCCCGGTGTGAGCCTTGACAAAGGCGCTGGACATTTCCTTAAATGAGGAAATCGACCCCGCTGGCAAGCACAAATACCACCGAAGAGCCCCTTTCTCTAACGACTGACCAAACTTCTTTAAGAACATCGACTCGAGCCGTGTAGCCGTTAAGTCGTTGCTCTTCACCATGGCCATATATTCCCTTACGTGCTCTTTGGGATCAGTTGTCCCATCATATTTCTTCAGGAATATAAGTTTGAAGCTCGGGGGAGTTGGGGCTGGAGCCGCTTCGGGCTTGTAGGGCTGCTCCCTTTATTGATCGATGTCGAGGTCGTCTTCCTCCTTCGTTATTCATGGCACACCTTCGAGGCGCTTTTCCACGCGCGCCTCGATGCGGGCCTTGATTTCTCTACTCATTCTTTCAACGTCAATCGAGGACGTTGTCTCCGCCACGGTGGGAACCGTCCTGAAATGTGGTGTGGCAGATGGATTGTTCCCCGAGCCCCCAGACGTGGCCCCGTTGTGAGGTCCCCTGTTATCGCACCCGGAGGAACGAAGAGCGGGATGCCTCCACCAGGAGCCGAAGGCTGGGTGCTGTTTGGGGTAGTATTATTCCTCGTCTGTAACGAAGCGCGGAATTCGGCATTAATGCTCGCCTGCTCATCCTGTTTACTTTGGAGAGCTCTTAGCGTAGTGACAACATACATCTGGAATTCTGCAGTTGTCATCGGGGCGATGGGCTGTTGGTTCAACGGAACGTCAACCCGATCGTTATTGTTACCACTGTTACTGTTATCAGCCATAACGTTGAATCGCAAACTTTTGACAAAAAACGGATGTGGAACTTTGGAACAAAGCGTTACTGCTTATATCCCCACAGACGGTGCCAATTTGTATGGGCCTAAATCAGTTTAGGTGTACAAATCGAATTTGGATTCGGATACAAGCAATTCTTCGTATCAAAATTGAAATAATATGCAAAAAAGATGTAAATGCGAGGAAATAACTGTATTTCAATATACAGATGTGATTACAAATTTGGGCAGCGTTTCAGTACAAATTTCTAGATGCCTATAATACAAAATGATCTAGTATTTATAGGCATGGAGGCCTTGCCCACGTTCTCCACTAGCAGCTGATGCGTCTCCCACGATCTGGGCATTAAATGGAGGAGTTAGTGGGGTAGAGTAGTAGGCTGCAAAGCCGCTTGAACCGAGGGGATCCACCGAGGTGCGAATGGGTGACCTCGGTGGTTTGGCCCTACTGCTTGGCCGAGGTGATTACTACCGAAGCTCAGCTCACGGCTCGCCTTCGATAGCGACCTTCGGTTTCATGGCCTCGGCGACTTGTTCAATCGCCTCGGCGGTTGTCTTGTTGGGACGTGCTCGGTCGTTAGGATTTGCATGACCGGAGCGAATCACCGCGGATCGATTTTTACCCAATACACTACTTATTATAATGACTTCTTAAGCATATCTATTTTCGATAAGAAGATAACAAAGATGTTTTCCAACTCGAGGAACTGGTATGACTATCCGATCCGGGGGAGGGCGGCTATAACAAGAATTTTGCATCTAGTAACGTGTGAAAAGTTTTGTTAAAAAGTAATGAAGTTAATTAGTTGTCAAAATGTAGGTGTATATAGCTCCCTCAGAAGTTTTTCAGTTTTAAATACATAGGAATTTAGGAAATTAAAGAAACTTAGTAGGCGCTTGACCATAGATTCCAAGAAGAAATAAAATTAAAAAAAAAAGTTATTAAAGTTGACTGAAAAATTACATTAAAATTTAAATTGTATTTGATTATACATTTCACTTGAAAAAATAAGAGTTAAAGTTTCATGAATTAAAAAAATATTATCAGCTTTTGATGTTTTCAAAAACTCATCTCCTCGAAATGTCCAAAATCTCCAAGATTTGATGGCCAAACGGTCCCAGCAAATTTACTTTTCCAGGAAATAAGATTTCTATTCACTTTTTTTTTTCTTTTTCTTTTTTAATCAAAAGTACAAAAACAATTTATATGCATATAACTAGAAATAAGAATCCGTGTGTAAACGCAGACAGAAGGCGCATGTATAGAGTTAGCGCTAGACCTGTCCCGCAGCTGTAATTTAGTCGCATAAATTAAAAGCCAGATAGTATCATGTCAAGTTAAAATCAAACAATTAAATATCTGGTTTATGGAGAGCTTACATTAATTAAATGGTCATACGGAAATTTTCAAATGTCATGCTGATCGAGGGCATACTTGTATCTTTTTATCATGCAAGATTACGAGGGTATTTGGCTAATTTTTATAAGCGGGTCGAACTAGCTTATAAGTACTTTTTGCTTTGTCTATGTGTTTGGTAAGTATCAAAGTGCTTATAAGTCAAGTACTTATTACTCAAAATCAGTCATAAGTCATAAGTCATAAGTTGGTCATTCCCAACTTATTTCTTTTCAGTTTATAACTACTTATAGTTTAACCAAGTATTTTACTATTTTATCTCTAAAATATTCTATAATCAATGAAATATTATTTCTAAAATAAAATTTTCAACTTACTCCTCATTCTACATTCGTCATTTGTCCTTTTTAATGTTAAAATATTTTAAATTTATTTATTTGAAAATAACTTAAACGATATTTTAATCATTTAATAAAAAATATACTTATCAGCACTTTTTTACCAAACACAACAACTGCTTATTACTAGTTTCTGCACTTCTATCCAAACATGTAATTGTTTACTTATAAAATCACCTTCAACACCTAAAAATGCTTTTAAGCACTTGATATTTATAAACCACTTTATATCAGCTAATCCTAATTCCTAACGGGCTCTATATTTTAGGCAATGATAACAAAGGATCATGTCTGAGTCATAGGTTAGCGAATGACATATATAAGAAAAATTATAAATGTCAGCGGTTACTTTTGAGCGATTTTTTTTTTTAGCTTTATATATTTACTTCGATCCGGTGCAATTATGGAAGAAAAGAATCACAAAAATGCCCATATATATATATATATATATACACACACACACACACAAAATTCAACATTGATAAATTTTGCTATTCATTAAAATAGTTAATTTATACCTTTTCATTAGCAAAACTCCATTTATTTTTGCCTTGCCACTTCGAGTTCCAACGAAGTCGATGAACTCCACGTATTCAAAATTTTTGAGAAAAAACAAATCAAATCTACGCATCAACTATTGAATATATACATTATTATTATACCCCTATGTTGGAGTTCCGCTAGAGGTCAAGAGGGAAAAAGAAGCTTTTACCTGGTAGAATGGTCATTTTAAACTAAAAATCTAACAGAGGGTAAAATTCCTCAATTTTAGATAATATAGGGACATATTCAACCGTTGTCCCAAAAATCAAACATGTATAGTTACTCCCTCCTGTCCTTTTCAGTTGTAAGGTTTGGCTTTTCACATCTTTTAAGAAATAATAAATAAACATAGTTATTTTACTAATTTACCCTTTATCTATTTTATAAATATTTCTCCATTAATGACATATATTTTTCAAGAACAATTAATATAAGGGGTATTATGAAAAAATGATAAATTTTATCTTGATATTCTAAATTGACAAACATTTTGGATCATTTATAAATAAAAAATCTTACGACTAAAAAAAAAAAAAAAAGGCGAAGGGAGTACTTACTATAATAAAAAGGGGCAGATAATTGGAAAGTTGACTACAGTAATGTATAAAGCTATTTGTAGTTAAAAGTCTATATCGTATGGAAAACGAGGATTTCAACATAGAAACTCGCAAGTAAGTTTTAAAGGTATGAAGAGGTTTTACTGATCTTAAAACAAGTTTGTTTGTTATATTAAGTTAATTAACTCTACCTAAGATTAAAGATATATAAAGCGGATTTGAATCTTATATAATTAAATTCTAGTTTAAAAGTAGTTTACCAGTAGGATTTAAATTTTTTTATTTTCCTACAAGAATTGGAAAGTAATATAAACAATATTTCCTCTGTCCTATTTTATGTGATGATTTTGCTCCTGAGAATCAAATAAGTTTTATTTGACTATAATACTTTTATGTACCTTTAAATATTTTGAATTGTTAATTATTATGACTCATAGCAATTTAATATAAATTCTATATAAATTTTATTCCAAAAAGAATTAAAGACTATATGTCCGAAATTATAATTAAACTTAAGAAGTATGACTCTCAAAATCTAAATTTCAATAAATTAAGTCGGAGGGAGCATGCTATTTCTTTAAGAAAACAGACAGAATGGTTGAGACAATCTAATAAAAGATTGTATGACCAATTTGAAAAATAAGAAAGTGTACAGCTCCACACCAGCAAATATTAATTACTAGTCTCGATGTTAGCAAATTTAGTGAAAGTGTTACAAATACATGTATGTAGTATAAATGTGGATGATCACTACTCTCTAGTTATTTACTTGTAATATATGATTTACTACCCCACTTTCTCCTACTTAATTCCTCATTTAGGGATAACTTGTAACTTCCTATGTATTGGAGTCCTATAAATAGATGACACTTTGTCTATGAAAGACACACTTGAAACACTTTGAGTATACAAGTTCTTCCTTCTCCTCTCATATACTTTTGTCTTGTTCTTGTACTATTTTACTATTATTTTACAACATGTTATCAACACGAAGAGCTCTAATATTCTATAAGTCAAGTTTCAATCTTTCCCAGCGGTAAGCCTAGGTATAATTTCTACTAATTTTTTTCAGCTTCATGTCTCTAAGTATAATTTTGTTATAGATTAATATATAAATAAGAAAAGTGAACACCTTATGCTACAAATGAACTACGGCTAGAAACTTGCTTGACCAATGAATTATTTAACGTTTTTTTTATCTTCACACACACACACACACACACACACACACACATATATATATATATATATATATATATATATATATATATATATATATATATATATATATATATATATATATATATATATATATATATATATATATAGAGAGAGAGAGAGAGAGAGAGAGAGAGAGATTCCTATAATGCATTGTAGCATATTTACATTTAATAAGAAATAGAATATTAGACATTTTTGTTTTGATTGATAATAATTCTAATCTATTTTATTTTCTTTGATAGTTTTCACTATGTCAAATTTATCAAAGCTTGAATTTGTGGCACTTGACATATCCGGCAAAAACTATTTGTCATGGGTGCTTGATGCCGAAATACATTTGGATGCCAAAGGTCTTGGTGATACTATCAAAGAAGGAAATGAGACATCAAGCTAAGATAAGGCTAAAGCCATGCGCCATCATCTTGATGAAGGATTAAAAACAGAATATTTAATTGTGAAAGATCCACTCGAATTGTGGACTAACTTAAAAGAACGGTATGATCACCTTAAACCAAGGGCTCGGGATGAATGGATTCATTTACGGTTACAAAATTTTAAAACTGTAACCGAATATAATTCTGATGTTTTCAGGATCAGTTCTCAACTGAAATTATGTGGAGAAAATATTGATGATGCTATGTTGTTGGAAAAGACACTCTCCACTTTCAATGCATCGAACATGGTATTACATCAGCAATACCGTGGAAAGGGATTTACAAAATATTATGAGTTGATCTCATGCCTTCTGGTGGCTGAGCAGCATAATTTCCTGTTGATTAAAAATCATGAAGCCCGTTCCACTGGATCTGCTCCGTTCCCTAAGGTGAATGTGGGAGCACATGCTCCATTCCCTGAGGGGAATGTTGTAGCAACAAATAATGTGCCTGAAAGAAGGCAAAATAATTACCGTGGTAAAGGCCATGGTCGTGGGCGGGGCAAGGGACGAAATAATACTCGTCTTCACGGTGGAAATAAATATGAGAACAATAAGGGTTCTCAAGCTAATCCTTCAAAAGGAAAGAATAATAATATTTGCCATCGATGTGGTGGAAAAGGTCATTGGGCGAAAATTTACCGTACCGGAACATCTTGTCAAGCTTTATCAAAAGAAATGAAAATAATGCGGAGGCACATTTGACCTTTCAGAATAATGACAATGGGACACATCTGGCACATTTTGCTGACAAGCATGATGAGACGGAGGCGTATCTTGCCGTAAAAGATGATGATCTTTTTGAAGGCCTCACAAATATTACCCATTTAGAAGCTGGAGACTTCTTTGAGAATCGTAACTGAAGAACTGATGTTGTAACTGGGGAATAAAAATAATAAAGAATAATGTTGTCTTTATTTTATGTTTTAAAGTTAAGAAAAAAAATGTCATCTTTATTTATGTTTCAATGTTTAAAAGTACTTTTCTTGTACTTTATTTTTAGTATTTCTTACTATGTAATTTTTTCTTTTTGTGAAGAAAGTGGAAATTCCCCAGTGTTCAGTTGGATTCAAGCTCAATAACAAAGATATATGTCTCTTGGATAGTGCTACAACGCACACAATTTTAAAGGATAAGAAATATTTTTCTTATTTGATTAATAAAGAGTCCAATGTTAGTACAATATGTGGTAGTACAAAATTGGTTGAAGGTTATGGCAAAACCAATTTATTATTACCTAGAAGAACAAGTTTGGCTATTAATGAAGCCATGTATTGTAGTAAATCTCAAAGAAACTTGTTAAGTTTCAAGGATATTCGTCAAAATGGCTATCATATTGAGACTAAAACTGATGGAAAGATTGAATATCTTTATATTACTACAATAAAGTTGGGTGAGAAATATGTTCTTGAAAAGCTCCCCGCTCTTTCCTCCGGTTTGTACTACACAAACATTGGTACAATTGAATCACATGCCATAGTAAACAAAGGGTTTACTGAATCAAGTGATTTTATTATTTATCCTGACCGGTTGGGCCATCCCGCTTATAATATGATGCGCAATATAATTGAGAATTCAAATGGGCATACATTGAAGAACCAAAAGATTCTTCAATTTAAAGAATTCTCTTGTGCTGCCTGTTCTCAAGGAAAGTTTATTACTAGAGCATCTAAAGCTGGGATCAGGATCCCTGCATTTCTGGAACGTACACAGGGTGATATATGTAGGCCCATACACCCTCCATGTGGACCATTCAGATATTTTATAGTTTTAATAGATGCATCTACAAGATGGTCACATGTGTGCTTATTATCAACCCGCAATATGGCATTTGCGAGGTTGCTTGCTCAAATAATAAGATTGAGAGCACAATTTCCAGATTATGCTATTAAAAAAATTCGTCTAGATAATGCTGGTGAGTTTACATCTCAAACATTTAATGATTATTGTATGTCAACTGGAATTACAGTTGAACATCCAGTTGCTCATGTTCATACTCAAAATGGTCTAGCAGAATCATTTATCAAAAGCTTCCAATTAATGGCTAGACCAATGCTTATGAGAACACAATTACCCATTTCAGTATGGGGTCATGCTATTTTGCATGCAGCAGCTCTTGTTCGGATTAGGCCGACAAGTTATCATAAATTCTCCCCACCACAATTGGCTTTCGGTCGCGAACCAAATATTTTCCATCTTAGAATTTTTGGATGTGCGGTAAATGTGCCAATTGCTCCACCACAACGCACATAGATGGGACCCCAAAGAAGGTTGGGGATATATGTTGGGTATGAATCTCCGTCTATTATTAAATATCTTGAGCCCATGACGGGAGATTTATTCACCGCAAGGTTTGCTGACTGTCATTCTGACGAATCAGTTTTCCCAACATTAGGGGGAGAGAATAAGCAACTGGAAAAAGATATTGACTAGAATGCATTAACACTATCTCATTTAGATCCTCGTACAAATCAATGTGAACAAGAAGTTCAAAAGATAGTGTATTTGCAAAATATTGCAAATCAACTGCCAGATGCATTCACTGACCTACCAAGGGTTACTAAATCCTACATTCCAGCTGCGAATGCTCATGTTCGAGTTGATGTCCCGGTAGGACAATCTATAAGTGCAAGTGAGTCTAAGGCACACTTGAAGCGTGGTAGACCACCCGGTTCCAAAGATAAAAATTCTCGAAAAAAGAAAAGGAGCAATTGATCAAAAAGATCAAAATATGGAGGTAATTACTCAAGAAGATCATAGAGACATAACAATTGATAAGTCCTCTTCAGGAGAAGCTCGGGTACCTGAAAATACTAAAATCGAAGAGATCTCAATGAATTATGTCTCTACTGAAAAAATATGGAACCGGAATGATGTTGTTGTCGATAACACTTTTGCATATAATGTTGATGTTGATGTGATGCAACATAATGAGGATTTTGAACTAAAATCTATCAATGAATGTAGACAGAGAAATGTCTGGCCAAAATGGAAAGATGCAATTCAATCAGAATTGACTTTACTTGAAAAACGTGAAGTTTTCGGATCAATTGTCCGAACACCTGAAGGTGTAAAGCCAGTGTGTTATAAGCTAAGTTACTCGGACTCGGGTACGGGTATCCGACACGGGTACGGATCTAGAGGTCGGATTCGGCAAAATCTAAATTTAGAGATTCGGGGGTATGGATCCGCACACGGATACGGGTGCGGGGATCTGTCTAAAAATTTTCAAATTTCTAAAAATAAAGTCATAATCCTTGATTTTGATTCTTCCTAGAGAAGTCCGCTTCCCCAATATCTCTGCTTTTCTCTATTAGGTCGTCTTCCAAAAAAGTTACCCTCAAAACATAAATTCAGAAATTCGAGAATGTCGACAAAAGATGAAAAAGAGACAAAAGACTATAAATCTTTGCAAAATTTTGAAGGTATCTCATTTCCAATATCTATATTGAGAGTCTATGTGTCAAAAAAAAAATCTTTAATTTTCTGTGGATTTTGGTCAAAGTATCCATTTTTATTTGACCACATCCGGTGTGACTCCCGTGTCCTATCCGACACGGGTACGACAGCAATTTTGAAGAGTCCGAGTAACTTAGGTTATAAGTGGGTATTTGTGCGAAAACGAAATGAGAAAAATAAAGTCGTTAGATATAAAGCACGACTTGTGGCACAGGGATTATTGCAAAGACCTGACATTGATTATATGGAAACATATTCTCCCGTGGTGGATGCAATCACCTTTAGGTATCTCGTAAGTCTGGCAGTACGAGAAAAACTTGATATGCATCTAATGGATGTTGTCACAACCTATTTATATAGTTCATGGGACAATGAAATTTTCATGAAAATCCCCGAACGGTTCCAAATGCCTGAGGCATTTAAAGGCTCCCGAGAAGCTTGTTCAATAAAGTTTCAAAAATCCTTGTATGGGTTGAAACAATCGGGACGCATGTGGTATAATCGCCTTAGCGAATACCTATTGAAAGAAGGATACAAAAATAACCTAGTTTGTCCTTGTGTTTTTATAAAAAAGTCTGGGTCTGGCTATATCATAATAGCTATCTATGTGGATGATTTGAATATCATTGGGACTCCTGAAGAGCTCCCAAAGGCAATGGAATGCTTAAAGAAAGAATTTGAGATGAAAGACCTTGGAAAGACAAAATTTTGTCTTGGCCTACAAATTGAGCAATTGCCTAAAGGAATATTTGTTCATCAATCTACATATACAGAAAAGGTCTTGAAAAGATTTTACATGGATAAATCACATCCATTGAGCACTCCAATGATTGTGAGATCACTTGATGTGAATAAAGATCCGTTTCGACCTTGTGACATTGATGAAGAATTTCTTGATGCTGAAATACCATATCTTAGTGCAATTGGTACACTGATGTACCTTGCCAACAATACTCGGCCAGACATAGCTTTTGCTGTAAGCTTATTGGCAAGGTTTAGTTCTTCCCCAACTCGAAGACATTGGGTTGGTATTAAGCATATACTTAGATACCTCCAAGGAACTATTGATAAGGGTTTGTTCTATTCGAATGAATCCAATTCACAATTGATTGGTTATGCCGATGCTGGTTATTTATCTGATCCACATAAAGGTCGGTCCCAAACGGGCTATTTGTTTACATGTGGCGTTCAGTGAAGCAAACTATTGCTGCTACTTCTTCAAATCATGCAGAGATATTGGCTATTCATGAAGCAAGTTGGGAATGCATTTGGTTGAGATTAATGACTCAACATATTCAGCACATTTGTGGTTTTCCTTTGAAGAAGATTCCAACAATATTATGTGAAGACAATAGCGCGTGCATTGAGCAACTGAAAGAAGGATATATTAAAGGAGACAGAATACAACACATTTCACCAAAAAAAAATTTCACTCATGATATTCAGAATATTGGTGAAATAGATGTTCAACAAATACGGTCGAGTGATAATCTGGCAAATTTGTTTACCAATGCATTGCCAACCTAACATTTGAGAAGCTTGTTTACAAGATTGGAATGCGTCGTCTTCGAGATGTCAAGGAGTGTCTTCATCAGGAGGAGTAAAATACGCGCTGTACTCTTTTTCCCTTAACAAGGTTTTATCCCACTTGAGTTTTACTTGTAAGGTTTTTAATGAGGCAGCTCTAAATGCGTATTATAGGATATGTGTACTCTTTTCCTTCACTAGGCTTTTTCCTACCGGGTTTTTCCTAGTAAAGTTTTAACGAGGCACATTATCTTCCAAATGGTCATCCAAAGGGGAGTTACAAATACATGTATGTAGTATAAATGTGGATGACCACTACTCTCCATTTATTCACTTGTAACATATGATTTACCACCTCACTTTCTCCTACTTAATTCCTCCCCACTTTCTCATACTTAATTCCTCATTTAGGGATGACTTGTAACTTCCTATGTATTGGAGTCCTATAAATAGAGGAAACTTTGTCTATGGAAGACACACTTGAAATATTTTGAGTATACAAGTTCTTCCTTCTCCTCTCATATATTATTGTCTTGTTCTTGTACTATTTTACTATTATTTTACAATAGAAAGCTGTTAATACAACGTATCTTTTCTTAATTTTATATTAAAATCTGTTACAATATTTTTATTTTTATACATTAAAGATCGAAAAGAAAAATTGAAGATAAGAGGTCTCTGCATATAGGGGTGTCAATGGTTTTCTGAAAACTGACATAACCTATCGAACCGAACCGTACCGAACCAAATATTAAGTTCTCTATAAGAAAATTATAGGTTCTTATGCAAAATCATAACCATACCTATCATTATGTTAGGTTTTTTATTTTATAAAAGAAAACCTAACAAATACAGAACCGGACCGAATATACTGATATCCATAAAATATACTTTATATATGAAACTTATATGAATAACTATATATAATGTAATTAAGTCTAAAAGAAACAGAGCATAAATTTTTCATGCTCAATCCTTGTGGTGAAATTAATATGCACAATATTCCAACCTACTCTAGCAGTACTAGTAGCACTACTAAAAATTGGAACTACCATGATTCAATAATGTAGTGCTTTCGCCAAATTTAGATTCCAAACTCCCTTAAATCTAGTTTTTAAAGAAGTGACATAATTTATTGTAGAAGGTCTTCACAGACCATTTGACACGACACGGATTTCGACTAGGCCGTGCGGGCACCCGACCACCTCCCCTAAACCCATCAGACGAATCCTTATCAACTGAATGTGGTAAATGAATATTAATTCAACTCATAAATAAGAAGAAGACTTAGAAAAAAGCACAGACATACTGATACCTCTAAGCTGTAGAAAAGAAATTACAGCTGACTACCCTACATACTAGGTTTATGGCTATCCAGACTAGACATCTAAGAGTACGAAAGAAGACAGATACCCCCTGAAGGGAGCAAAATGCAACTGAAATAATAAACATGAAACTGTGGCCATCCTGAATTAAAACTGGCTCACCCTGACATCTGAAATCGTCTTCGCTCCTTCACAACGTGGCGAACTCAATCCTGGAGCGAACATGCCGAAACGAAATAGATAGACAAGGACAAACAAAAAACTAGGGTGAGTCAAAAGGACTCAATAAGTGGGGCAGACTAGCCACCTCAAAGAATAGGATAGCTTGCCAGGGAGAAGAAAAACAGATAAATAAAATTCCTCTTATTTAAATTATAAAAAGGCAGAGCCAGATAATAACAGGAAACACATATGGGATCATAAACTCATAAACAACCAAGGATATAAGATAGACAGAACATATAGGTTTTTAAGTATGCCGAATATAATATTGTCACGGGGTGCAACCCGATCCACATATTCATACTGTCATGGTGTGCAATCCGATCCATATATTCATACTGTCGGGGCGTGCAACCCGATCCATATATTCATATTGTTGCGGCGTGCAACCCGATCCATGTAACTAAAGCATATAAACTAATTAAGGACACTAAATAGCCAGAAACGTATAGGCGAACTGAAATATGTCCACAACATGGTATACATGCTGCATACACAAAACACAACACAATAGTCACACACTAGTCAGTATGCGGTGCAATGAGATGGGATGAATGCGGTATGATGCAATGCAGTCACATGTGCATGATACCTTCACCGGATCGGGACTCTCATCGATTACCGGGAAGTATATGTAATAATGACCCTTCACCAGTGCGGGAGTCTCATCGCCAACCGGGAAGTATATGCAATAATGACCCTTCACCGATGCAGGACTCTCATCGCCAACCGGGAAGTATATGCAATAATGACCCTTCACCGGCTCAGGACTCTCATCGATTATCGGGAAGTATATGCAATAATGACCCTTTACCGGTGCGGGACTCTCATCGCCAACCGGAAATTATATGCAGTAATGACCCTTCACCGCTGCGGGACTCTCATTGCCGACCGGAAAGTATATGCAATGCTCAAAACCAGAGTGCAATGCTCATATGCTCAATGCAATACCAACAACAGGGCATAACATATAATATACAATGTAAATTCAAAGCTAAGGCATAATGAGTACACCTATCGGCAGCTACACATGTAAGGAACACGTGGTAGAATATCCACAAGGCCAAGGGCCTCCAAAGAAATGGATATAAACACTTACATTGTTACAGAGTTATCACAGCTACTCAACAACCGCTTTGTCCTTTGGGTTCATTGTCAAACGATCCTTCTTATTCAATAAGCAGAAAAATATATCACATACGCTAAAGGCTTCCACTACAAGAAATGTGGCTTTTAACGAGGGGAAATTTGGTTGTTAAAAGTGTAAATACGGTCGTTATAGGTCAACAACGACCGGATAAAATCCGGTCGTCACCGGTCGTTATAGACCTGGTCGTTAAAATTTTAACGATCGGATATCAATCCGGTCGTTAAATAACCTTTAACGACATCACAATATCCGGTCGTTGTTCTTCATATGCGCGACCGGATTTTCCCTTCACTAATCTTAAATCCAGTCACTAAAGCTCTTGAAATGGCAATGAGTAATCTGGTCGTTATGTACGACCGGAATTTTTTCGTTAATTGTATATACAAAAAATTTTTAACGTCTATATTTCCCTTCGATAAATTTTTAATTTTGATAACTTAATTTCTTATACATTGATATTAATCTGACAATATATTTATTAATAAAACCGTACACAAATCTGCTTTCATACATATAACCCAAATCCAAAAATATATTGAATAATAAATAATCATAAAAGTTCATTGTTAATTAAATAAAAATAAATCATCATATTACTAAAACATTATATCCATCAAAACTAAATGATGTTATGACTCATAAAAAAGAGAAAATATTTTAGCCTATGTATAAAAGAGACTTCCTAACAAATCCAAAGATATCTTCTGCTTCAACCTTTTCAGAATTTCATTCGAGTACACGTTCTTCGTATTTCAAATTCTATATCTGTAAAAAGAACAAGTTCCTATCAGACTTCGTTTAAAAAAATCACACTGAAGATTCAACATAAAGTAAGAAACAACCACAATCTTATGAAGAATCGTTATTAAAATCTGGAACATAAACCTTAAACCATAGCAACCCAAAAATACAAGTGTACTAGAAAACATTAGCTAATTGCCAACCCTCTCGCAATAAAAAGTAAACTCATCAACTGGTCCATGATATCTGGATAACTCTCAAGATCAAATCTTTACAGTTACTACACTCAATGTATATGATTTAAGAATATAATCATTGAAACTAAAAGTGGAAACTGCTTCAATATGCAAGGGAACATACATGAGAGGTACCAATTGTGCAGACAATCAGACTCAAATGTAATTTACTGCTTGTAAATCTAAGCAGCCTAATTCTTCCCTTCAAAAAAATAAAAATATAAAACAATCAGTAGTCCAATTTGTCTCTAATTAATAGTAGTAATTTGCTTTCAGAGTAGTCTGTCAAGTCTCAATACAGATATACAATGTCAATGTACTCTCTAATTGGATCAACAGTTATGTGAGCTAAACTCGCTATTCATATAAACAGTACTACAAATTATGTAATTACTTATATTTATTAGGAAACTCTAACAAGGGAGATTAATTAGAAGATGTTGAATGAGCTTACACTTTACAGACGACCAATTACAAACCAATAGAGCTAAGATACAAGCTAGTAGTATATAAAAACTGTTTACATACTGATAGATCACAATAGAGATATAAGCAAACCTATTTTATGAACATGCTAAACTATTAACTAGGTCAGAAAGGAGAATATTAATACATACTACTACTACTACTATATCCAACTTTCTAATCCATTAAATATATATTCAAGTGCATGCATGCAGCAGCTAGAAATTACTATAAATAATATCAATCAATTCATGGGGCTTATTCTTTTTCCAGGTCCATCTGAATGACCAACACCAGGACTGTGTCCTGGACTTGATTCATCAAGAGCAGCATCAATAGAACTACAAGGTTTTTTTATCTTCTGAAACTTTAGTATTGCCATGCATGTGATGAATATGATCCACTTTTCTTTCACTCTTTTCTCCATGGTTTATACTGTACTTATTCTCTATTTTCAAGAGCCTCCCTTCACTCAACAAAATCTCAATATTGGAGAAGACTATTAATTATCAACCCTCTCGCAATAAAAAGTAAACTCATAAACTTGTCCATGATATTTGGATAACTCTCAAGATCAAATCTTTACAGTTATTACACTCAATGTATATGATTTCTTAAGAACAAATCATTGAATATCTCAGTAAAAACTAAGATAGCAGCATTTAATAATTTAGGACATATCAATTAGAGTTCTACAATGAACGACTAAAAGATTCATCCTTGATGCCAAATTTTGAAAGTCAAGATGAGTTGGTAAGAATAATTTTTCAGATTGCTCAAAATTCTGCTGCATTATTGCCGAAAGCAGACATGGGAACTCATGGAACTTTACCTTTAGAAGGAATTTACAAGACATGGAGTATGATGACCTGTTAAACTTGCTAATCACAATTGAAGGTCAAAAAGCAAGAAGAGTCACAACCAGACAGAATATCACGGGGCAGCTCTAATAAGGGCATTTACACAGTTAAAGCTGGCTACAACCACCTACATTTTCATAATGGAACGATTAAAAAAAAACTGGTCTCGGAAGCATAATAGAGGACTAGACTCCCCACCAAGGTGATCTGCCTTACCTCGACTGCTCTAAATGGTGAGAGTTTGTCTCAAGACAACTTTAACAAAAGAAACATCCAGGTAGTCAATAGATGCTAACTGTGTCAGAAGAATCAGGAGACTATCTGTCACCTTTTTCTTCACTGCTCAGTGGCATCAGATCAGTGGAATTTTCTTTTCTATAATTTTGGACTGAGTTGTGTGCAACCTCAGTATCTGAAGTAATTTGATAAATGCTAGAATTTTCACAGAGTGAAAACCATCAAAAAGTTCTGGACGATGATCCCTCATACTATCTTTTGGTGTGTATGGTATGGATCTCTATCTTGCACTAGAGCACCCATGATATCATGTTGCTCGTCGTCGTAGGTGCAAGTCTCGAGTTGGAATTCAGTACAGAGTCACAAAGGAAAGCACAATGAAGTGGTTCCATGTCAGATAGGGACAGATAAACTCAATTTTATTTATAAATTTGGGTGAGTCAATTACCTTATGTTCGTCATGTTGATATCAGTTCTTTAAGAGATAACCCTTTCAAATAAAATTTCTCTATTCTTATATTATTTTCTAGAATACCTTGCCATTTCATGATTCAGAGACATGTCAGTCTTTCTGTGACAACTGAATCAGCTTCTCCTATGTGATTTTATAGGAATATACTAGAGAAACCAGTCTAAGCATATAAAGATAATTAATTAACGATCAACACTTAATAAAAATTGACTCCAATCTCTTTGATATCAGATTCAACAGATAGAAAAACAGTGTTCATTGACATAAGGACTCGTATACCTAAAAGGTTACTTCAGATTGACGGTGATATAAGAACAGTGATAGTGCCAAATAGAACTGAGAACATACGGGTGTATTTGTACTTTACAGAACCTATCGTCAACTCATCTACTGGAACTTCAAATTCCCTGAGCATAAGTAATGGAGTGCTTACTCTCATTAGTGGAAATAGCTTAGGAGACTGTAGATATGGCTTTCAGGTCAGTTCTTTCCAATGTTTATTGTGCTTGGATATTCCATCGAATTTCTTATAAATAATACAATCTTTTGGCACATTTCCAGGTTAAAGGTATATCACAGGCAGCCATAGTGACATTGGGCCTAAAACCAAACTTAAATTGAGCAGACACGGCACTTCCATTGCCCATTTAACTCCAGATGCTTTTCTATATGGTACGTTTGATTTTATGTTAGAAACTTATCGAAAAAGATATCTCTAAATTATTAAAGAAGAATGTCATTACTGCTCACCTGCAACATTGACATGATGTGATGCTTTTTTTTTTATCAACTCGAAGTTATTGTCATGAAAATGACTTAATTATGTTGATTACACTTCTTAGATATGGCTGGACAATAAAGGAAAACACAAACCTTTTTCCAAGCAAAACAGACAAGCAATTCTATAAGTTCTTTATTTACTAGAAGAAGGCCTATTGTAAGTCTTATTTTCTACAGAATGCACATGTCAAAAACCCATAGTTACTGGTAAAAATTAGAGCTAAATAAACACTCTCGGAATGCTGGCTGGAAGAAACAAGCAGCAATTAAATTTATGCGGATTTTACGATTATAAATTGTACATCCCTATGTAGATTTAATGATTGAAAAGTGCAGGAAAATAACCTCAATCTGTGACAAAATAAGCTGTATAGAGTTGAATATCTTGAACGCTATGCCAATAATACATATTCTGCTCAATTGTATAGAAAGCATATCACTAAATTAATTGATAAAGACGCATCATGTCACAATCGATAGAAAGTTTACTAACCTATTAAATGATTCAATTATTGATTAGTCGAAGATGCTGGTGATGAAATTTCAGCAAACAGTAGACTTTCAATCCACTCACATCTACTTTCTACATTATCCACGTGCTTTTGTAGTGATTCTTTCTCTTTTCGAGTTTCTTTCAGCTCTTCCAACAATGCTGCCTTTGAGGAGTTACCGCCTTTTAACTCCTTAGAGGTTATTCCACCTCCAAATCCAACTGTATGACTCTTGCGTTGAGGTCCAAAGCACTTTTCTGCTACTTCAATGTGTGTAAGAGACGGCTCAGATTCTACCCATTTTTTTTATTTCAGCCTATAAAACACAAGAATTGTTAAAAAAAGAAAAATAAATGCACTAACTAAAAGCACAGATGAATGAAATTTGTCAATAAACATTACATACTTTTTTTTGGTTTCAGGTTCGACAAAGTTGTTGTCCTTCTTATAAGACTCAAAGGAAATAGTCGTCATATCTGGTGGCTTACCATCTTTGCCTCCCTTCACATTTGAATAAACAAGTCACAAAAATATTTTGAATAAAGTGCAGGCTTCCTCGTAGAAATGTACGATTTACTTACCTTTTCATAAATAATCTCTCTAATAGGTTTGCTACATGTACGATGAGGCATTCTCAATTTCGATGTATTGATTGTGTTTCTTGTGCTTGCTTCCTGCATTAACAACATATCAGTGAAATAATTTTGACGATCGTGTTTAATGGTTCTAGTTGTAATGTTAAATATTAAGCTGGATAGAAAGGGAAAAGAAGGCATCAAGAATATTTTGAAAGAAATCTTAACTTGAATCAGTCATAAATTGTCCAAGAAAAAGGAATCACATATAAAAGTAAAATTCTGTCAACTAATAGCTATGAAGACGTACCTTAAATTTATCCGATAAAAAAGTGCTCCTTGACCAACCATTCCCAGTCACTCTTGGCTATTCCCTCTGGCACATCTTTTAGAACTGCGTGCAATGGCTTAGATTTCATAATTTTGTGTCATCCTCTCCAACTGTTCCAAAGCTTTCTCATATGTTGCAGAACACGATCTTTATGTTCATTCATGTCATCGCTGTCAAATTTTTCCTAAAACATTTCACGAGAAATTTAAATGAACAAAATTGTTACAATAATTATCAATCCAAAACAAAATTGACACAAACAGCGAAGATAAGATAAGTCCTACTTGTATAAAGAAACTCACTTCTTGTTTTTATCTGTCTAAGAGTAAGTATTGCATAGCACGAACAAGGTAATTAAGTAACTGAAAAGGCAGAGTACATAATTCAACTACTCCAGACAAAAACCAAAGATCCTATAGAAGAGAATGAGGTGCTATTGTCAATCTGTTATTCTTCTCCTTCCTGATTTCCTTCAACTTAAAACTACAACTGTTGTTTGGTCGTGTCTGAGAGTTATGAAAGCAAAGAAAGGGTAAAGCCTTCAAGGTGTACACCAATTGCACCAGAAAGAAAAATACTCTAGAGTTGATAGCTAGAGGCAACATTATTAAAGAGTGTCCTTAAAAAACTTTTATGGATAACAAAATTACCTACTAAAGTGGCTTGCTTCAGCTGGTTGTATTGAATTGTTCTAGCAAAAGATGGTCCTAAGAACAGAAAATTTTATTTATGAAATAGGTTCTACATGTGTGAACAAGACAATGAGAGTGCAGATCAAAATTTATGCACTATAAAGTGGCTGGAACGAAAGCTTACCAGAGAATGAGAGTGCAAATCACAATTTGTACATTGTACTGTGGCTGGAATGAAAGCTTATCTTGATTTTTTTTTAAAAAAAATCAAGAAACGAATGCTTAAAATCCTTACAATAACAGCTTCCCACATGTGCTCCAGCTTATGTTCTTCAATGTCCGTCCATGAGTGTACCCGCAACGGGCACGTATTAGAATCACGAACTAATAAACCCAAGTGTCTTGTAAAAGAGGTGTGATTCGGCCCGACAACTCGATTATGATAAAAAGTAACTATAAGCTTTTCTTCAGGTTTCAGTTTTGCAACATCCTTACATATGTTCTTTCCTCTCACTTTTCTTGCCTCAGATTCACAAGGACCTGCAAAATTACGATTTAAGTCAAATATAACAGAATGTTCCAGTCCACCAACAAAAAAAAAAAAAAAAATCACACGAGTCAATAAAATTCTTATTTCACTTTTTTTAGCGTTTAGCGTCACTTCAGCTTCTTGACAGGAGGGAATGTCGCCTTCCATAGTTACTCCATACTTTTGTCTTGCAACATCCTTACGTATGTTCTTTCCTCTTATATTATTTGCCATTTCAGAATCACATGGACCTGCAGATTACAATTCAAGTCAAATCTAACAAAATGTTTCAGCCCATCAACAATAAAAATAATAATCACACGAGATAATAAAATACTCGTTTGACTTCTATGAGCGTCTAGCGTCACTTCAGCTTCTTGTCAGGAGGGAACTTCGTCTTCCATTGGATCAAAACCAGGAGGCACAATTCTATGTTTCCTTGATAGCTCATTCTGAATAGTTACTGCATTCTTTTGTCCTGCGACATCCTTGCGTATGTTCTTTTCTGTTACATTTTTTGCCATTTCAGATTCACATGGACCTGCAAATTACAATTCAAGTCAAATCTAACAAAATGCTTCAGTCCATCAACAACAAAAAAAATATTTCACTCGAGACAATAAAATACTTTTCTGAGCATCCAGCGCACTTCAGCTTCTTGATTGGGGGGGGGGGGACATCACCTTCAATTGGATCAAAACAAGAGGCATATTCCTATTTTTCCGTGCTAGCTCATTTTGAATAGTTTCTCCAAATTTTTGTCTTGCCATATTCTTAAACATGTACATTCCTCTCACTTTTTTTGCTTTTTCATATTCACCTTCTGATGTTTGGCATTTTGTGCCTATATTTCCTTAATATTTCCTCACATTTGAGTATTTTATTCGCCCGTTTTCTAGTTATGAATGTGATTTTGTACTGATATTGTGTCGTATGTGTGTAGGTTGTTATGAAGTGCAATTGGAGCTTTAAAGAGCATGATCGAGCAAGAAAAGATTGGATTTTGATTGAGGATTGTATCGAGCACACGAAGGCATGACACGAAGCGAGCTGCGGAGCAAGGAAAGACAAAATTTGCCTGGCGCGGTTCATGGCGGGCCGCGCCTCCCAAAGCGCCCAGCCTTCTGGCGCGTTTCTCAGCGCGGGGCGTGGCCAAGGCGCTGGGATTTCGACGTAATCTGCTTGTGTGCGCGCGTTCGGGGACGCGGGGCGCCAGCTACAGCGCCCCTAGAGCGTTTTTGGACTTCCTATTTCGTCTAGGCTTAGGTGTAACTTATTACTAGGCCTTTGTAAACCCTATAAATACTCTTTTACTTAGTTTTTAGAGGGAGTTCAGACTTTGGAGCATGTTTTGAAGGAGAGGGGAGGAGCCCTAGATGTCTTCTAAACAAGTTCTTTCTCTCTTTCTCTTATTCTTCTCTTTAATTCTATAGTTTGTTCGTTCTAGGGTTAGAGTAAATGCATGAAGGTTGATGTTTGAAAGTTGAATTCTTCCTATTGATTTACCATTACAGATTGTTTATTCTTTCTTGAGCCTAATTGTTTGGTTATTAAGGCCTAATAATTGAACACTATCTACGGTTTACAAGTTGAACTCGACAGAGGGAACTTGTAAACGCAAATAAGAAAGAGTAGGGCTAGATTGTGAACCTGGGCATCGGGGAACCAATTTGTGAGTTGGATAGACATATACTTGCTCGCATAGCTTAACTAATCACAGAATTTGTTAATGCATGCACGTGATTCAACCCATAGACATATAGGGATTCGAGTAGCATGCATAGACCGTGAAGAATCGAAAGGTTTTCATGGGTACATTTAACCTGTTAGTTAACAATCTAGGAAATCAAGAAGTAGAATTAACTGGAAAACTCAACTGGATTGTTTGTAGGTCTGACCCTGGACCGTTTCTCTGTTACTTGATATCAATTACTTGCTTTTGATTACTGCATTTAGTTAGTAAAATCTCAACCATTGGAAAAAGATCCCTGAATAGTTCTTAAGAAATTGTTTGCTAGAATTCAGTCTGAATAGTCCTCATGGGAACGATACTCTACTTATCACTTTATTACTTATCGACCACGTATACTTGCGTGTGCGTTGGGAGCAACACCTTCCCCCGTAAATTTTGATTTAAGTCAAGCATAACAAAAACATTCAATTCACTAATAACAAAAACTTATAGAAAATAAAATTACTTATTTCACTTCTCTTAGATTCTTGCGTCACTTTAGCTTCTTGATAGGGGAAAACATCACTTTCCATTGGCTCAAAACCGGGAGGTTTATTCCTATTTTTCTGTGCTAGCTTATTCTGAATAGTTTCTCCACATTTTTGTCTTGCCATATTCTTTAACAGGTACATTCCTCTCACTTTTTTTGCTTTTTCATATTAACCTTCACCGGCAAATTTTGATTTACGTCAAGCATAACAAAAATATTCAATTCACTAACAACAAAAACTTATAAAAAATAAAATACTTATTCCACTTCTCTTAGATTCTTGCGTCACTTCAGCTTCTTGATAGGAGAAAACATCACCTTCCATTGGATCAAAACTAGGAGGCACAAGTCTATCTCTCTGTGCTATCTCATTCAGAATAGAAGTTGTTGCCCTACAACTTTTACTTTTGCTAAGCGAAATCCTCGGTTCAGCAGTAACTCTTAAAGAGCCCAATGTTCTTAAGCTTTGCCCTCGCCCCCTTGCTAAGATACCAGGTTGAATGTATGCATGCTTAGCAATCTTCGAAGTTGACGCCCTGTCATACTTCTGAACATTTGATAGATTCATGTCAACCTGAAAAAAAAAAAAGAAAAAGAAAGAGCCCAATCTTTTTTAGCTCCCCAAACAAAATCTGAAAAGAGATCAGCAAGAACTCAGTACACACAAGAAAAATTTAAGAATGACAATAAGGACAAGTACCTGTGTCATAAAATCCTTCCATGAAAGAACTCGACAAATTAAAAGGAAACTTGCTAAAGCCCCAAACCTTAATCGGTTCTTTTCCTTTTCATTTGCGTAGAGTTATCTAACTCTTCTACATCATCATCTAAGTTTTGCGAAATATCAAAAGAATCACGAGGTTGAACCTTTCGTACAACATCCCAACCTTTATTGGAAAGATCGGTAGCATAAAATACTTGTGATGCTTGGTTGGCTAATACAAACGGCTCATCCGTTTTCAAAAAACGATGGCGGTTAACACTTACAAAGCCATACTCATCCATTTAAACTCCCTTTTCTTGGTCATACACATCAAACCACTTACACCGAAACAAAATCAGTCTTCTTCCTCCAACAAATTGTAGTTCAAGAACTTCAGTTAAGTCTCCATAAATCAATATTTATATGCTCTTCATCAGTCTCGCCAAGTACAACCACCCCACAATTCTGAGTTCTCAAACCTTTATCATAGTCTTGCACGTAAAACCTATATCCATTAATAATGTAGCCTTTGAATTTTTCCACATACGGCAAAGGACCGTGTGACAATGAGAGCAAATCTTTCATTTTCTTAGAATCATCATGTTTCTGTAATCTTGCAACCTATCAAAATCAAATACATCTATTAGTAAATATTATTTACATGATTTAAGAATAAAAAATGCTGAACTAATACTCACTTTTTCTTGTAACCAACCAATGAATTGCCTATTCCATTCCACATCTGAACTTTTCTTTGAGGTATCATTAGGAATTTGTGAAAACTCTCTACAAAGAATTTAAGTAACAATAACGTGTCATTTTTAATGATGAATATGGATAAAATATATGTAAATTATTAAACTTAATCATTAGTTACTCGAGAAATGGTTGAATCTCATCACAGTTCTTCAAAATATAAACATGTGCCTGCTCCATATCATATGAATCAAATTTTTCTATTTTGCCACCCCTTAAAGTTTTTCCAGGTTGACAAAAAATTGACAAACCTCCATCAAGTTCAATAGCACCACCATCATAATTTCGTTTAAGGCGATTAAATTTTGTTTCTATTGTATGCAAATACCTTGAACATAAAGTCATACATAAGCTCTATTACCAATAAAAGACTTCATAAAGTGTAGGTACCGCTCCATTGGGTACATATCTCGATATTGAACGGGTCCAGCAATCTTTGCTTCATTAGCTAAATGAATTGGCAAGTGCACCATGATATAAAAAAATGTAGGAGGGAATACCCTTCTAACTTGCAAAGAGTTTTTTGAATTTGGGCTTCTATCTGTTCTAACTCATCAATGCTTATGCTTAAACATTTTGCTCCAAGCACGTTGAAAAATAAAGACAACTCAATAAGTGGCTCAGTCACGGATTTGCAGAGCATACCACGTATCACAAGTGGGAGTAAATGTTGAAGAATAACGTGACAATCATGACTTTTTAAGCCTGAAAGTTTGCGATCTTTAAGGTTAACACACTGAGAAATATTTGATGAAAATCCATCTGGAACTTTTAAATTTTTTAAGAAATTGAAAAACTTTTGCTTCTCTTCAGGAGATAGTGTGAAACATGATGGTGGTAATTCATATTTATCCTCATTTTCTATTGGTTGTAATTATTTCCTTATGTTCATTGCTTGCAAACTCAGCCGAGTATTCAAGGTATTTTTGGTTTTTCCTTTGACATTTAAGATTGTCCCCAAAATATTATCACATATATTTTTCTCAATGTGCATCACATCAAGATTATGTCGCAACAATAGAGTTTTCCAATATAGAAGATCAAAAAATATACTTTTCTTATTCCAATTATCACCCCTGCTCTCATGTGATATTTTAATCTTCTTCTTTGGATCCTTTGTTAGCTCTAACCCATCTAAATCAGCCACTTGATGGAGTATATCATCACCAGACAACATTTTTTGAGGAAATCTCCGCTCCTTGGTGCCATCAAATGACTCTTTATCATTCCTCCATTTGTGATTAGGAGAAAGAAAGCGTCTGTGGCCAATATAACACTGTTTTTTACCATTTTCTAATCTAATTGAGCAAGTTTTCTTATTGCAGCACGGGCAAGCCAATTTTCCTTTTGTACTCCAACCAGACAAATTTGCATATGCTGGAAAATTATTAATGGTCCACAATAGAGCTGCGTGTAACATAAAGTTTTGCCTAGTTGATGCATCAAAAGTCTCCACTCCAGTTTCCCATAATTCATTTAATTCTTCTATCAAAGGTTGGAGATAAACATCAATTGCATCGCCAGGACTCTCAGGACCAGGAATAAGCATTGACAAAATAAAATTCTCTTGCTTCATGCAAAGTCAATGTGGTAAATTATAAGTAATAAGTACCACATGCCAAATGATATACGGAGTTCTGGACATTCTAAATGGTTGAAAGCCATCACTAGCAAGTCCAAGTCGAACATTACGAGGCTCAGCAGAAAAAGATTGGTGAAGTTCATCAAAATTCTTCCACGCCATTGAATCAGCCGGGTGCCTCATTATCTCATCATCAACTCTTTTATCGTGATGCCATGTCATCAAAGAAGATGTCTTTGAGCAAATAAATAACCTTTGAAGTCTTGGCTTTAGAGGAAAGTAACGTAAAATCTTGCATGGTATCTTTTTTCCACTTTTAAGTTTAGTTTCCCCGCTATGTTTATCCTCCTTCCATCTAGATACGCTACAAACTTTGCAAGATTCAAGCAACTTATCATCCTTCCAATATAACATGCAATTATTTTTACACGCATCAATCTTCTTGTAAGAAAGCCCAAGGTCCCGAATTATCTTCTTCGTGTCGTAATATGAATTTGGCAAATTAGATCCATCGGGCAATAAATCTTCCTTCAGCATCTTCAATAACATCATAAATGACTCGTTACTCCAATGACCAATACTTTTAAGATGAAGCAATTTAATCATAGTAGAAAGTTTGGAAACTTTTGAACTTTCGTATAATGGTTGATCAAAATCCTTCAAGAGGCCATAGAATTTTTTTGCTTCAAGATTTGGTTCCTCCTCAGGAAAATCTTCACCAGTAGTGTTCAAATGGTCGCCATCAAAAGAGGGGTACAAATCTCTTAAAATTCCATGTATTTCATCATCACCATCACCATCACCCTCTTCAACTTCATTACCATCTGCAAATTCAGAAGTTTGTTGTGCTTCACCTAACCTCTCTCCATAGTGATACCAAAGAGTATAACTCGGTATTATTCCATGAACTATTAAATGTGACCTAACCACCTTACGTGTTTTTGAAAATGAATTACAACATTTGATGCATGGACAACGCATCGATTGTGGTCCATTCAATCTTGTAAAAGCATAATCCAAAAAACTATCCACTCCAAGTATATAAGCATTAGAAAGTCGATCATCAAGAAGTTCCATCCACGGCTTATTAGGTGCCATAACCTTTATGCACGTAGAATAGACATAAAAATATATTAGTTTAGCAATAAAAGAAGTAACAACTAAATATACCCATCCAAAGTAAAAGGAACAGAAAGAGTAATTCAGCTTAAAACTGACAAGAGCCTTGTGCAAAGATATTGATAGTACTTCCTGAGGCTGGCTGGTTGGTAATAGTTGTAGAATAAAGAGGAGAAAATTTTAATTTAGAATAAAGTTGATGTTGAAGTTTAAATTGAGAGACTTGATGCAAGAAAAATGTGAGGAGAAAGGTCTCCACTGTAAGAGTTTTTGGTAATCGTTATATCTTAATTCAAGACCGGAAGGCAATTCTGAAATACAAGCCGAAGCTTACATCTATATGAGAAAATACCACTATATATTTCTTGACAATTATGTTGGCAAATCTATCCAAGTCAACTCTAATTCTAAAAAATCTAGCCTAGAGGTATGCTCTTAATGCTGAACATGTAAAATTGTCACAAAGTAAAGACTTCGGCACATAACAAGAAACAGTTGTATAAAAAGAATGAAAATTTGTTAATCAGCCATGTTCGACACTTCATATCTATTCTCAACTTCTTCAATGCCTTAATCTTTTTCACTTGTTTCTCGAGACTTGAGTTTCTACACGGGCTGTAATAACAAACAAGAAGGATCGCTAAATGCTAATTTCTATGCAAGGTCGCTAAAATCTAACTCGTATGAAAGGAACATAATAGATTAACGGATGAAAAGTTTATTGAAATTCTCATATCTTCCTTGACAATGGGAATATGGATCAATTTAACTAAATAATTGCAACAAACAATTACTTCAGACTTTAACATAGACCGAAATACCATTATTCTAAGTGGTACTTTGCTCTGAGTTGGATATTAAATTTGTTAGAGAGCGAATCCGTGCAGCAAGAAAAGAACTCACTCAACAATTTAACAAGCAAAAGAACATCCAATTTCAAAATTAATTACAACCACAGGTTCAATGATTTGAAGAGACTTACCTTGATGAGAAGGAGAAGGAAATTGGAAGATTTTTGAAGCAGATAATTGTCTTCAAAACAGAGAATAGCTATCGAGCAGAGAAAAATTCAACTCAAAGCAGATAGTAAGAGTTAGGATTTTTTTTTTGGTTGGGGAAAGGAATAAGTACATTTGAAGTCGTAGGTTGCAGGTTTTGAGCGTAGAAATCGTGCTACTCTGTTAGTGCTAACAAAAACGCAGAGAAAGCTATGGGATTCTTGAATGTTTTATGGGAGGGAGTTGGGCTTTAGGCGGTAACAGAAAAGTTAGTGGGAAAACTTTTGGCGCTATTTTATTTACTGATTAATTTGTATTAACATCCGGCCCTTTTACTTTATAACCACCAAAAACTCATTCTTTTAGTAAATGTTTAAGTAAAAATAAGCTTTAACGTGAGGGAAAAAATTAGACGTTGAAAGTGCCGTTTTAACGTCTGGATTCATATCCCTTCGTTAAAATATGGTCGTTAAAAGCTCAATTTCTTGTAGTGTTCATTCCTTACGTTTTAGGGCAATCCAGTTAAGAACCTGATACCCTATTCGCATACGCAATATGCAGGCAAAACCTATGTACATGGTTCAAAGTCACATAACCAAACCCTAAATAAATTATATGTATATATTACCCATAACTCACTGGGTACGAGTATATAATCAATTCCATTATCGGGGTCCAATTGAACCTTGAAACTATCAATTGAACTTATTAAAACGATGTCTAATATCCCAATTTTTCCGTTAAAATATATTCAAACATACGTAATAAACTTAAATAATGAATTAACATCATTACCTGGATGTTTCAGGGTAAAAATTCTATCTTTTTCCGGCTCTTTTCTCATTTTCTGGTATTTTACGTTGTTTTCCTTTCTCTATATTGTTCCTTGTTTCTCTGCCTGCTAAGGATTAGCCCTACTGCCTCCTCCTTTCCTTTTATCCTTTTCTTTCTTTTTCCTTTTTTCTTTTATTTTCTTTTTTTTTTTAACGAAAATTAAAACGCTACCCTACGATATTCGAAATAATTTTAAATTTCTCAAGCAAGTTATACAAAATATATGTAACCTACTCACTAAGGCAGATCTCAAATCGGACTCCCGAAACTCAAGATGCGAATTAAAATGGAAAAAGATCAAATTATTTAACTTTCGACATTTTAGCGGAAATTAGCCGAACAACCCCGAAATTTATTTTCGAAAGTTTACAAAAGTCACAAATAATTATACGAACCTAACGGCGCTTTCGAATTTCGAATCGGAGTTCATTCGCCAAAATTGAGCTCGAAAATCTCTTTTTAATATATATTGACAATAAAAATTGAAATCTTCTTCCGATACATACCAAACGAAGTCTGATGTAGCTCAAGTTTTACAAACAGGTCCTAATGGACCTTACAAATATTTTAAAATTATCGGCACACCAATCGGAGTCCTAACTTCCGAAATGACTGACCGAGGTCGTTTCACCATTTGCGTTCGTCTTGCAGATTATGTTCAATTTACGTGACAGTTTAATCTTATTTTAAATTCATGTTGACTTATATTTATTTTGAACTTTAATTTAATATAGACTAACATATTATAATTAAATATCTTTTAAAAAAGTGAACGAACAAGAGTTTAACAGTCGAAATAATTAAAATGATTGTCTAGCTTTTTGTTTAATCATTCTTACCCACTCTCTTATAATGTTATTTCGAGATTTGGTACTTAAAAGCGCTTCATTATCGCATATTGCAATGAATCCATTTAGGCACTTTTCACAAAATTAAATATTCAATGAATGTGATATCACTGTTATTTTTAATATCGTTTACTTAAGCTAGATGACATTTATATTTTGGTTTCGTCTGTAGATTCGTATGAGTTTTGCAATGAAAGTCATATTTTTCAATGTTAATTGTTGCCTTATATGCCAAAAATATAATATTGTTGATGTGGTAGGTTTAGACGATGTTCTTAAAAAAAAAAATCAAAAATTAACCAAACCGTATCGAAACCAAAGAGAAATCGATATGATTGGAACGATCTCAAAAGTCAAAATTTTGTTATACATATTAAAATAATCGAAAATTGATATGTTAAAAAATTTTAAAAAGATAATTGAAAATTGATATGATTAAAATTTTTTTAAAAAGGCTGATCGAACCGAATCATTGACAGGCGACTGCATAATCATTTTTATTATTATGATTTCGTTAAGAAAAAAAAAAAAAACAGAATGAAAATGATACGTTTGACCACATGACTAAAGAAACAAAAAACGTTCAAGTGGTCGTTATCCACGTTTGCATGTGTCGTTATGTATTCCTATGAATATCAGCCATGGCTTCTTCAGCCAAAAGCGTGGGGTTAGAAAAGATTCCCACGTCAAATCCTAAACCTAAATTCATGTTCCTTTCTCTGGATATTAGAAGAAAAAACTAAGACTTGTTGAGTAGCTCTACTCCAAATTAAAATGCAAACATATCAACTGGAAAATTTTATAATCAATTGACAGAGGCAACCCCGTACGCGGCTTGCTAAATGAATGTGGACAACAATTTTAAAAATAGATTAAGTTTAATAAAAAATAATAAACTCTCTATACAGTTAGGTTATGAGTGTCTACATTAAACATATATTAATTACTTGATACATAACTTAGAAAAAAGTGTGAGTTTTTTTTAAGTTAGTTTAACTTCTATATTCAAGTAGTGTAAAAATTTTGACATTATTAGATTATGTTAAAGATAATGACTAATAACTGTTCACATCAATTAACATGATAATGCATAAATTATTTATCATATTGTTATATATAAGTTAAATCCACTTTGTTATCCGTGTAAACGTGTTCTAGATTATGGTAAACGGAGCTTAAATCCTCTTACAAATAAATTAAAAATAAAGCAAAAATCTTTCCTCAGATATCTCCCTCCCTGATTCAATATCCATTAGGAGCATTACAATTGCCAGCGGTGTATACTAAAAAAAAAGCTCAACCAGCATGAAAAGGCAATAATCTCTCTCTTTTTTATATGCAACTCTTCTGTTTTTAGCTAACAACTACTTTGATAAAAAGGCACGTTTAATAGAAGCTCTTAGTCACAGTTTGTTTCTACCTGTATCCATCAGCTAAAAGAAAAAAATACAAACCTTATAGACGTATATATTTAATCATACCCACAGTTGCTCATTATGATCGTGAATTTTCTTGTTTCTTGATTTGCTCTAAGCCTCTAATCCCCGATATATCTTTACTTAAACACTCCCACTAGGCTTTAGCAGGCACACAGTTTGTAGGCACCTACCCTAGAAATTAATTCCACGTACTCCCTCCCCTGGCTAGTCCTTACTTTTGACAAGGCTTTACTATACTTCTTGATATTTTCTTCTTAAAATTCCCCTTGTACCCTTTATTTATGAGTACTATGTATAAAGCAGTGATATTCATTGATATCTTGTGAATTGGTTAGTCGTCATAATTTTTATAGTACTCTCTTATTTTGTTGTGTATTGGAACTGCAGAGTGAAACGAGGCTGGCGCCTGCACAATAGAAGAAAAGTGAAAGAGAGATTTTCGAGTCTGCAAGCAGCAGGTAACTACTTGGAGAGATTTGATGGCATATAATTATAAAGGATCAGAGAAAGATCAGGTAATGAATACAAGTGGCATTAATAAGAGTTATCTGGAGAGGATAAAGGAGTTATGGATTGCTTGCTTGGGATTATTGTGTGTAAGTATGATAGGTGGACTAATATTAGCATGGTGGAATTTCGAGTTTCATCCTTCAAATAGTCAACTATGGATGGTGCCTTCAGGTCTCATCTTGCTGGTTACACCACTTATAATTGGGTTTTCTGTCTTCTTAGATTCCTGCAACTCCGGAGAATCTGATGATCACCATCTTGAATCTTTTTCCACCTGCTATCAAACTGTCAAATTGCCTCAAGATTATCCTCATGATCTTGAGAGATCATGCTAACATTACTCGCTATATATGTCAGGTCCTTATTACATAATGAAAATCTTGATTAGCCGGACCAGTAAATCCCGAATAACACATGATGACACCAAGAGAAAAAATACTATGTCAACGGTTTCTTGAAACAACAGAAAGTTAAACAGTACGTACGTTTCCTCACTGCTTAATTCTTTAGCAGTCGTTTCTTAAAATTCAAAGAAAGACAGTACTACTATAGTTCTAATTTTCTTTTCACTTGTCATCAACTTCTTTAATATACACCTTTGAATTTTGGGAGTTTGTTTTGAACTTGTTATACATCCTTATCAATTATGGAGTGCCAGAAAAGTGAAACAGATACCACACGCACGGAAAAGATTTTTGTATCCACATGATTAATTAATTAAATATAATGATGAAAATTATTGTAGTTCCTTTGTATTGGGTAAAAATTATCGTCTTCGGTCAACACTTCGAGTTGGTGGACCGAAGAAAAAACGAGCTGGCGCTCCGAAGGGAAGATAATCGATCTCGTGACTGAATCACCAAGGTCAACGCCCGAAGGCGCGACCGAAGAGAAATTAAGCTCCGAGCTTCGGGGAGATGCCTCCCCATTCGGATAGCAAGGTCAGATGACCGAAGCCTTGTAGCAAGGCTTCGGTTACCACCTCGGTCCCAACGGCTTTGCAGCCCATTACTCCGCTCCACTAACTCATTCATGTTGCTGATCAGATCGTGGGAGGAGTGCAAACTGGTGATGGAGAACGTGGGCAAGCTCCCCAAGCCTATAAATAGAAGCTCATTTTGTATTATATCCATCCAGAAATATATACCAAAACTCTGTCCAAATTTGTACTGAACATTCATATATTGAAAGCAAGTTGTTTTACGCATTTTTGTCTATTTCGCGCATTATTTATCGTTTTGATACAAAGATTTGCTTATATTCGAATCCAAATTCGATTTGTATACCTAAAAACGATTTAGGCCCATACAAATTGGCGCCGTCTGTTAGGATATAAGCAACAACGCTTTGTTCCAAAGTTCGAAATCCGTTTTTCATCAAGAAATTTGTGACCTAACGCTATGGCTGATAACAACAATGGTGGTAATGGTGATCGGGTTGACGTTCCGACGAACCAACAATCCTTCACCCCAATGACAACCGAAGAATTTCAAATGTATGTTGTCACCACACTAAGAGCTCTCCAGAGTAAGCAGGATGAGCAGGCTAGTATCAACGCCGAGTTTCGCGCTTCGCTAGAAGTGCGAAACAGCGCCGCCCCGAACGGCACCCAGCCCTCGGCTCCTGGTGGAGGCACCCCGCCTTTCGTTCCTCAGGGCGCGACAACAGGGGGACCTCACAATGGAGCCGCGTCTGGGGGCTCGGGGAGTAATCCATCTTCAATGCCACATTTCGGGACGGTTCCCACCATGGCAGAAACAACGTCCTCGGTCGACGTTGAAAGGATGAGTAGAGAAATCGAGGCTCGCATCGAGGCGCGCGTCGAAAAACGCCTCGAGCGCGTACCGGGGATAAGCAAGGAGGAAGATGATCTTGACATCGAGCAATATAGGGAACAGCCCTATAAGCCCGAAGCAGCGCCGGCTCCAACTCCCGTGGGTTTCAAACTCACATTCCTCAAAAAGTACGATGGGACAACTGATCCCAAGGAGCATGTTAGGGAATACATGTCCATGGTAAAGAGCAACGACTTGACGTCCACACAGCTCGAGTCCATGTTCTTAAAGAAGTTTGGTAGTTCGTTGGAAAAGGGTGCCCTTCGGTGGTATTTATGCTTGCCACCGGGGTCAATCTCCTCGTTCAAAGAACTATCCAGCGCCTTTGTCAAAGCTCACACCGGCGCGCAAAAGATCCTCCAGAGGAAGGAGGATATATGTGAAGTGAAACAGTGGCCCGGCGAGCCCCTTAAAGAATTTCTCGAGCGATTCCACGCTGAGCGCATGGAATTGCCTCGGATGGATGACACCTTGGCCATCATGGCCTTTGAAAAGGGTATCAATAGCCGCAATTCTGGCGCTGCAGCTGAATTGCGTAAAGAATTGCAGCAGTATCAGGTCCTGACATGGGAGGATCTGCATAGACGCGCTTACTCCAAGATCAGATTGGAGGAAGCAGAATTCAAAAACCGAGGTTACAACTACAACAACCGAGGTGACACTTCGAACCGCGCCGACGCGCCGCGAAATAATTCAAAGGGGAGGTATGAGCCTTACACCTCGCCCAGGCAACATGTTAGTCAAAGGTTGGGAAACAACCCCGGCAACTCGTACTCAACCACTCATATAAGCCAAAGGCTCGGGGGGAAGGTTCAAGCCAACGTGAACCAAAAGAATCCCTCGAGCTCCGCTTCGGTCCCAAGAAAGGATCTACCACGGATCCAGGATTACAACTTTAACATTTCGACCTCGGAGCTGGTCGACGTTGTCAAAGGGACAGCCGGGGTGAGGGTTCCCAAAGACATGAGAACCCCGGCAGACAAGAGAGATCACAATCTACGTTGCGAATTTCACGCAGATTATGGTCACAGAACCGAGGACTGCAAAGCTTTGCGCCTCAAGGTAGCTCACCTATTGAAAAAAGGAGTCTTGGCTCAGTTCCTCACTGACAAGGGGAAAGAAAATTTTTCCAAAAATCGAAGTGAAGGACCACCTCGAGCTCCACCCCCTGAAAGAGTGGTGAACGTTATAACCGGGGGGGTCAGAAGTAAACGGCGTAAACTTCGCCGCAGCCAAGAAGTTTGCTAAGCTCTCCATCACCATGGAGAAGAGGACCCGAGTAGGTGGCTCGGGCAAAGATATCGTCTTCGACGAGAATGACTGTGATGGGATGATGTTCCCCCACCACGATGCTCTAGTCATCATGCTTAGGATCAACGACTCCGATATCAAAAGAGTCTTGATCGACCCCGGCAGCTCAGTGAACATCATCAGCTACGGGGCCATTAAGCAAATGTGGCTAAAAGGGGAGATTATTCCCAAATCAACGGTGTTGGCTGGCTTCAACAATTCGACTGAGAAAACGTTGGGCGAAATCACCTTAAAGACGTTCGCCGAAGGAGTCACCAAGGAGACGCTGTTCCAAGTTATGCCCGAGGATCTGGCTTACAATGTGATCCTCGGAAGGCCATGGATCCACGCATGGAGGCCGTTCCCTCCACTTTACACCAAGTGATCAAATTCCCAACACCTTGGGGAGTTCGATCAATTCGGGGGGAACAACGAGTAGCTAGGGAATGCTACTCGGTTGCATTAAAAAGTGGAGTCGCCCCGAGCGGGCCAAAAAAATAGCAACCAACGCAGCCGGGGTCGATCGAGGCGAGCCTCCAAAGTGAAATTAAAAAGATCCCGGCGTGCGTGCAAGAGCCTCGGAAGCAAAAGGCCGAGGACTCAACTATCGAAGAGCTGGATTCTTTCACTCTATCGAAGGAATTTCCAGAGAGGAAAGTACACATCGGCTCGGAGTTGGACCCCGAGTCGAAAGAAGCGATTATGGAAGTTTTAAGGTCCAACCATGACTGTTTTGCCTGGGCCCATTCAGACATGACGGGTATCGATCCGGAGATCATGACCCATAAACTGAATGTGGACCCAAAGTTTACCCCGGTAAAACAGAAGAAAAGGCCACACGCCGGGGTAAAAAAGAAGGCGATCGAGGACGAAACCACCAAGCTGCAGGAGAATGGTTTCATTAGAGAAGTGAAATACCCCGAGTGGCTAGCCAATGTTGTGGTCGTGCCGAAAAAGAATGGCAAGTGGAGAATGTGCGTTGACTACACCGATTTGAACAAAGCTTGCCCCAAAGATTCTTATCCATTGCCTCAGATAGATAGGTTAATAGACTCCACGGCTGGACACAAACTATTAACCTTCTTGGATGCGTACTCGGGCTATAATCAAATCCTCATGGACCCGAAGGACGAAGAAAAGACCTCGTTCATCACTGACCGAGGTACCTTTTGCTACAAAGTGATGCCCTTCGGTTTGAAGAACGCCGGGGCGACTTACCAAAGGTTGGTATGTCGCATGTTCAAGGAATACATCGGGAAGTCTATGGAAGTCTACATAGACGACATGCTCATCAAATCGATCCGAATGGAGGATCATTTGAATCATCTGAGGGAAGCTTTTGCTGTGTTGAGACAATACGGTATGAAATTGAACCCTGAGAAGTGCGCCTTCGGCGTGGGATCGGGCAAGTTTTTGGGATTTATTGTCTCCGAGCGGGGAATCGAAGCTAACCCAGATAAAATCAGAGCAATAGAGGAAATCCCCGAAGAGCTTACCGGGGTAAAAGAAGTTCAACGCTTGACTGGCCGAATCGCTGCCTTGAGTCGCTTTATCTCAAAGTCCTCGGAGCGGTGCCACAAATTCTTCTCCGTCTTGAGAAAAAACAACCACTTCGAATGGACACCGAAGTGCAAACAAGCGTTGAAAGACTTGAAACAATATTTGGCTAACGCACCGTTGCTTGCCAAGCCAAAAGAAGGGGAAACATTGCTTGTCTATTTGGCAGTGTCCGAGGTGTCGGTGAGTGCTGTGCTGGTTCGGGAAGAAGATGGCAAGCAGCAGCCCATCTATTATGTGAGCAAGACCCTCCTTGATGCTGAAACCAGGTACCCACACTTGGAAAAATTAGCACTCGCTTTACTCATTACTGCTCGGAAACTACGGCCCTATTTTCAATGTCACCCAATAGCGGTAGTTTCAACCTTCCCCTTGAGAAATATATTGCATAAGCCTGAGTTATCGGGGAGGTTGTCCAAATGGGCGGTTGAGCTAAGTGAATATGACATCACTTATCAACCTCGAACTGCCATCAAATCTCAAGTCTTGGCAGACTTCGTGGCTGATTTCAGCATTGGGATACTGCCCGAGGCGGAAAAAGAAAGCTCCGAGGCGAAGGGATCCCCTTCGGGACTGTGGGTACTGCACACCGATGGGGCAACGAATTCAAAAGGCTCGGGTTTAGGCATTGTGTTGAGGACACCCACCGGGGAGAAGATTAGGCATTCAGTTCGATTCAAAAAGATCACCAACAACGAAGCAGAATACGAAGCGGCTCTAGCGGGCTTAGAGCTAGCTAAAGAAATGGGGGTTGATAAAATCGAATTAAGATGTGACTCACAATTGGTGGTCAACCAGATCCTCGGTGATTACACGGCTCGAGAGCCCAGAATGCAGCTATACTTGGATCGGGCACAGAGGGTCCTAGCCCAATTCCAAGAATGGAGTGTCAAACAAGTACCTCGGGAAGAAAATACCGAGGCTGACGCCTTGGCAAATCTTGGTTCGGCCATTGATGAAGCTCACTCGGGGACTGACTCGGTGGTTCGGTTGCTGTCCGCCCAAATGAGAGAGATGGAGTTGCAAGTCAATTCGGTTGACAATCGATGGGATTGGCAAAGTAAGTTCATCTCCTACTTCGACTCGGGGACTGTTCCCCAAGATAAGAAAGAAGCGAAAAAGCTAAGGACCCAAGCGGCCTCGTATCACATGATCGAAGGCAATTTATACAAGACGTTGTACTGCGGCCCGATGGCCAAATGCTTGGGCCCCGATGAGGCGAGGTACGTGATGGCCGAAGTACACGAAGGCGAGTGTGGAAATCACTCGGGGGGAAAATCGTTGGTGCGTAAATTGTTTAGAGCTGGGTATTATTGGCCCACCATTAGCGCCGATGTGAAGGCCTTCGTGCAAAAGTGTGACAAGTGCCAGCGCCATGGGCAAATGATCCACCAACAGGCCGAACCTCTACACTCGGTGGTATCACCATGGCCCTTCATGAAATGGGGAATGGACGTTGTCGGACCACTACCCAAAGGAAAAGGTGGTGTTCGGTTCATCTTGGTGTTGACTGATTACTTCACAAAATGGGTGGAAGCCGCAGCTCTCACCGAGGTAAAACAGAAGCAGGTAATCGACTTCATCAAAAAGAATATCATCTACCGGTTCGGCGTCCCAAAAGAAATCGCTTGCGACAATGGCAAACAATTCATGGGGGCGGCTATCACTGACTTTTTTAAACAATGGGGAATCAAAAGGATAGCCTCGACTCCCTACCATCCAAGTGCTAATGGCCAGGCCGAGTCTTCAAACAGGATCATAATTGAGAATTTGAAAAAGCGACTCGATGAGAAGAAAGGCCCTTGGCCCGAGGAGTTGCCCGGGGTTCTGTGGGCCATGCGAACAACGGAGAAGAACAGCACCGGTGAAACCCCTTTTTCATTAGCATATGGCATGGATTCTCTCATCCCAGTAGAAGTGGGCGAACCAAGCCTTCGGTATGCTCACACAACCGAAGATGCCAATCAAGAGGCGATGCGCATTGAGCTAGACTTGCTCGAAGAAAAGAGGGAATTAGCTTTGATTCGGCTTGTTGCCCAAAAAAGACAGATCGAAGCGTACCTCAACAGGAAAGCTAAATTTAGGGACTTCAAGGTGGGAGATTATGTGTTGAAAACTGTGAATCAGTCAACAAAGGAGGACAACGGGGGGAAGCTTATCGCAAATTGGGAAGGGCCCTACAGGGTCAAAGCAATCGTTGGAAAAGGCTCTTATCAAATCGAGTCTCTTCAAGGCGAACCCGAACCGCTGAACTGGAACATCTCTCATCTGAAGCGATACTACTTTTAGCCAAGGTAAATATCCTTCAATTCTATCAATTAAATAGCCCCGAGCCGAACAACGCTCCCATGGCATTGATAAACAATGTACTAACTCACTCCTCGTTCCACCTTTTTTTCTCGACCTTTTCAGGAAGCAAACCCAACCGATTCCAGTGCTCGGATCCTCATCGAGATTCACAACCGAACACTGGGGGGGAGTGAGAAGGGTTGACACCGAGGTCGATATCGAGCCTCCCAACCGATGCTTATCTATCCGACAACCGGGGACTGCTGCCCGAGGACTAGATTTAGTACATTGTAAATTAGCCCGATAGCGGCATGTTTTAGTTTGAAGTTCGTTTTTTACCCAAGGTCCGTCCCGACTTGGTTTTGTGTACATAGCCTTTTGGCTCGTTGATATTAATAAAGCGACTTCGGGTACTCTCATTCTATCCATGTGTTATTACTTGAGCCGCGCATTGCATCGACTCGAGGACGAGACGTCGTCCTAAGTTCGCACCGGTTAAATTTTGCTTAAAATCTTGCAAGCATATCATTTATTTTCAAAAGTGTTCGATACACATGAAAAATAAACACGCAAAATTCACAAAGCGATCTTTCATTAGAAGCCCGAAGGCTGAAGCTATATACATCAAAAAATGACCCGAGGGTCAAACATAAGTACAAAGGCCCGAAGGCCAACATCCAAAAAAGGCACGAAGGCCTAAAAAATGAAAGACATCAAAAATTTACTAAGGCAACGCCCCATCAGCATCTCCGCTGCCCTCTTCGGCACTGTCGCTTTCATCATCTGACCCTTCGCTTGAGGGAAGTTCGTCCACAATTCTTTGGGCCTCGGCAGCAGCCTCCCTTGCTTTGACAATCTCGTCCTCAAGCACGATCTGCCCGGCCTGAACCTGCTCGAGGGCACCGAGCCTAGTCTTGACCACGGCCCATGTTTCTTCAAATTTGGCCCTTGTTGATCTGACCTCGGCCCGCTCGTTAAGGTGGGCAACTCGCCTTTCAAGCCTGGATATCTTGGCCCGAAGGGCTGGCACTTCGTCCACTTGGCATTGCAGCTCAAGAAGTTTGGCATTATATTCCCCGAGCTTGCCACGATACCTCTCCCCCGCCTCAAGGACTTCGGTCTTTGCCCTGAACAATTCAGCTTCGAGGCGGGCATTCTCAAGACTGAGCCTCGAGCGTTCAGCAGTGAACTCGTCCGTCGCAGCTCGAACACGAGCCTCGGAGGATTCTGCAATCGCCCGAAGGTCGTCCTCGGCTTTTGCCGCCACCTCGTTGGCACGCTCCAGCTCACTGTTCAGGATTGCGAACCGAGCTTCCAACTCGGCGACCTGCCCTTTGAGGACCTTTTTCTGACCATCCCAGGCGGTAGCAGCTGCTTGAAGTTCTTGGGCTCGATCCCGTTCGAGGTGAACAGCTCGCAGCGCGAGGACGAAGCTCTGCGTTTGAAACATGTCTTAGCACTCAAAGTCTGGTAAGGCATACCATGTTAAAAGGACACTAAGACTTACCCGAAGAGCAGAAGCGGCTGAAACACCCATCAAACTCATGGGATTGAGATTCCGAAGGGCATGAGCTTCAGCTGGCCCGAGCAGGCCATCAAGAGACATGATGTCCTCTTTCGTAGCATCTAACAAATTAGCATCGGGATATATCTCCAAAGCCCGAGCTGCAATGTTGGTGGGCTTCGAAGAATCCCTTGAAGCTTTGACCATGCTCTTGATCAACCCTCCGCTCGCCTTCGCCTTACCTTTTCTTTTTGGGGCCTCTTGGTCAGATTCCTCCACGTGAATGACCCCGGTTGACCCGCCCACTTCAGCCCTCGCCTCTGGAACAGGCTCGGGGACTGGATCTGGCCTCTCCTCGGGAACCAGAGGAGGGAGCTCCTCGTCGCTGGGCACGTCGACGAGCCCCCGACGTTTAGTGATCAGAGCTTCAGCAACGGGGGCAGCGGCCTCTTCAACTCGAGGACCTTTCGCTGTGGCGGCCCGCTTCGAGCTCGCCCTTTTCCTCTTAGCACCTGAGGCAGGAAGAGGAGCAATGTGCCTAACATAAGTACGAGTGGCAGTGGAAACACAAGAAAACCTACCCAAGAAAATTTCACCTTGTGAAGCCCCTTTGCTCGAAGAGGCTTTAGTTTTCTTCTCCTCGATGAGCTTCTTCGCCATTTCTGCCGTCTTGGCAACCCCCTCGATGACGTCGGTCACCAATTTCTCGCTTCTCTTCGCCCTCTTGTTTCCTCTCTCTTCCTCTCCGCCCTCCGCCTCGGCTTCCTCTTCCTCGTCAACCTCTCTCACAGCCTTGCTGGGGAAACCTATGTAAGCAAAGTGGAAAAGTTAGTTGAATAATTTAAAATGAAACTCAGCGGCCCAAAGTCAACAACTCACCGTGCCTCTTGCACGCCCATCGGTTCTCAGGCAGAGCAGCTAGCACCATCCACTGCCGTTCGGGGCGTTTTTTCGGCTGCATGATTTCGGTCACCCACCCGAGCAGGTTACTCGGAGGCACAACCGCCGCTTTTTCAGCTGCGGATAAAAAAAAGAGGTCGGTTAACAATTGCGATAATCTCAAGCCAAAGGAAGAATGGAAGTAAGCACTTACGCTGGGCATTCCAAGCCTCGGGAAAGCCAGGCTCGGCAGACAACAGGTTCGTGGGAATGAGCATGAACCGATCGTTCCATCCTCGATCCCCATGGTCCTCGCTCTTGCTTAAAATTGCATATGAGCCCCGAGGCAAGAGAGCGACCACCCCGGCTTTGTGGAAATAGGGGTAGTAGAGCGAAATCAAATGCTGAAAAGTAAATGGCAACCCCGCGGCACCACTCAAATATTCAAGGGATTGGACGACCCTCACAACCCCGGGCCCAAGTTGGGCAAGGAAGAGGTTGTATGATCTGCAAAACGTGTCAATTATGGGGTGTACAGGCAAATCAAAACCTATGGTGAAAGGGTAAGTAAAAACCGAGGAATATCCTTCAACATGCGTAGACGCGGCCGAGCCAGGCGCCGGGATCCTAATCTCCACTTCGGGGCCCCAGCGGCAGTCTGCCCGAACCGCCGCAATCCTTTCCTCGGTTACGATGCTCGGGGTAACATGAACGGGGATGTTTCTTCTCTTCCCCTTCTGAGCATCTGACTGAGCGTGGACCTTCAGGTCTTTTTCATTGTTAAAGCTCGAGGGGATGACCAGCCGAGGGTCAATCTCCACCTCGAGTGGAATTTTCCTCTTTGATTTCTTCGAAGGGCCCACCTCGGTTTCACCCTTCGAGCCACTAATCTCGCTCACCTCGGCCGCTTCGACCGAGCCACCCACCTCTCTCACATCAGTGGCATCACCACCCTCGATGTCGTCAACCACATCTAAGTCCACATACTCGCTGACCTCAGCTGAGCCACGACCCGCTTTCGTTTTACATCTCAAGGGAGTGGGAGCAGCCGATGTGGCTTCGCCACCGTCTCCCGCTCCAGCCACCTGCAATGGTGACACAGAGGGAGCGGCTTCGTCATTCACTGCCATGGCCGCAAAACGTTCCGCTCTCTCGCCGGAATCGCTTGAGCCTTGACCAGAAATGGTAGCAGAAACATTGGTAGACATGCTGGGAGTCAGAGAACAAAATAAAGAGAAATTTTTGAATGAAAGGAATGGGAGTGACAGTGGCGGATGGAAGACTCTCTGTTATTTTCCTTCTTGAAGCAATATGATAAAAGTGAAGATGAAAAGGGCAGAGGTGGAGTATTTATAGTGTGTGTACACGTGCAAGTAGGTGAAGCCAATGATGACTGAAACATTGGAGAAAACAAAAAGACGGCGTGACCGTTCAGAGACCTGTCATGAGCCGCCACATTACGCGGAACGGCGACCCTACGGATGCGCAACTTTTTGAAAATACGTGGATAGGGTTTGGCCACGTCGACTTCTCGCTCAAACTCATTCCACTCCTCGGCGACTTCGGCGTCTACCGAGGAGTGGGGGGACTATCTGTATTGGGTAAAAATTATCGTCTTCGGTCAACACTTCGAGTTGGTGGACCGAAGAAAAAACGAGCTGGCGCTCCGAAGGGAAGATAATCGATCTCGTGACTGAATCACCAAGGTCAACGCCCGAAGGCGCGACCGAAGAGAAATTAAGCTCCGAGCTTCGGGGAGATGCCTCCCCATTCGGATAGCAAGGTCAGATGACCGAAGCCTTGTAGCAAGGCTTCGGTTACCACCTCGGTCCCAACGGCTTTGCAGCCCATTACTCCGCTCCACTAACTCATTCATGTTGCTGATCCGATCGTGGGAGGAGTGCAAACTGGTGATGGAGAACGTGGGCAAGCTCCCCAAGCCTATAAATAGAAGCTCATTTTGTATTATATCCATCCAGAAATATATACCAAAACTCTGTCCAAATTTGTACTGAACATTCATATATTGAAAGCAAGTTGTTTTACGCATTTTTGTCTATTTCGCGCATTATTTATCGTTTTGATACAAAGATTTGCTTATATTCGAATCCAAATTCGATTTGTGTACCTAAAAACGATTTAGGCCCATACATCCTTATTTTAGCTCTTGTTTGATTGCTTCTTCTGTATCCGTATATATAGTAATACTTAAAAGAAGTTTTTTTTTTTTTTTTTTTTTTTTTTTTTTTTTTTTTTTTTTTTTTTTTTTTTTTTTTTTGCGTGAGTGCTCTACATTTTTCCTTTTCCTCCTTTACTTCTCTATGATTGTACTGGGATCTAATTGTTTTTCACGAAAGTTATATATGGTAGAACGAGAATTACTATATACAGTCAAACCTATATATAACAGCACCTCATTATAATATCATTTTAATATAACGACCTAATTTTTTCTAGAACCGATTTTTCATGTTATATTTTAGCTCTCTATAACAACAATGACGTTCATCATAGTGGTACACTCTTATAAAATTACCTCTCTATAACGACCATAGTCAAGTATTATGTAATAATATTTAGTAAAAGATATATTATGTATAAAATAAAATACAATATATTTATGATAATCATTCATAACATAAATATATTGCCTTTTTACATTCGTAACATAAATATACTGCCTCAACCTATACTTTTTTGCTGAAAATTTGGACAAAAATCTTCCTCAATTCAAGCATTATATTGTTAATAAGAGACTGCAATTTACAAACAACCTACAATTGTAAACTTCTTACGTCAAGCTTAATTATTTTTTGCAGATTTTAAATGTATATGTTCCTTAAATTTTATTTTTTTATTGGCACGGTACAATTAGTTATAAATTTATTAATAATTTATTAATCTTTTTCAATTTTGAATTAATAAAATATGAAAATCTATTGAGATTTTAAATTTACATGTATTATTTGTGAACTTTTTGACTATAACAGCAAAATGAGATCTAAACGTTAAATATCAGTATATATGTATAACAATACCCCTCTATAGCAGCCATAAAACTTCCCGAAAACACTGCCACTATGGAGTGATTTGACTGTGATTGAGTAAAGACATATAAGCTATAAATTAATGGTGAATGATATTGATGATATTAGGTTTTTATAACATATGGTTATTTAACATAAATTTTAATCATGTTATTGCCGTAGTGATTCAAGTAGTAATTTAAGGAGGCTCCATTTTTGCATCAAACCCAGCTTTCAAATTTAAATTAGAAAGGTGATGCTATGATCTTTTTATTTTTATAGTTTGCATCGTTGATCACAATGGAAGATGAATCTTGGTTAAGAATTGTCGATGACCTGGAGGTCACACCACTTTTAAGGCATGAAAATATTCGGTTGCAGAAATACAAGGGAAGATTGCGTATAATATAAGTCAATGCAATTAGGCCTTTTTCCAGACTTGTGCATAGTGAGAGCTTAATGCACCAGACTATTTTTTCTTTAATTCCAAGCTTAATTAGCAGGGATTAGGGGGAAATGACACTTTTTTCTTTTTGATAACATCGATTGCTATACATTAGTGTAATAGAGGATTTAGAGTGACACCAGCTAGCCAGCTAAATGTATGATCCACTCACTTCCACCTGGAAATTACGACATAGAAAAGGATTAATATTGAACTATCACCAACGTCATGCTAAGAATCAACGATTAGCTGTCAGCGTCGTTATATATAGGTATCAACTCGTGCAATTTCTCCCTGAATTTCGAATTGGAATCTCAAATAAGCAAAGGAAAATGGTGATACACTACATAAAGAATACAAAAACATAGACAAATACTATTGCATATGTACATGGTTGTTGTCCAAATATGTCTCACCCAATACAGTCCTTTCTGATACACTTACAATCTATTACAGATAACCCACTATGTCGTTCTAATTAAACTATGTGCTCCATCAGCTTTATTGATGGTATCACTGGTATTATATTTCACACGGTGAAATAATCGAAGAAATGAGAACTTATTAACAACTCTTCTTTAATACTACAATTTAAAGGTTCTAGCAGGCTATGTTTTTCTGGCAAAAATTAGATGTTACTTTCGGTTATTGAAGAGGCGATCAAAACAATGGTTTTGAAAGTATTTATATCCACGGCCTCTATCTGAATTTAATACCTTGGGGCTAGAATATATTGTTTCAACTATATGTAAATATTAGTGCGGGTAAGCTTTTATCGTTCATGTACTACCAAACTCCCCAGAAAAGACTTCCATTGTACCTACAGTATATCCAACATGAACACATCTTAAGTAAGCATATTTGAATCTGTTTGTGATATGATTATCTTATCATGTTCATTTTCATGTATATCTAAAATTCATCCACAATTTAATTCTGTATTTCCTTTTCAATTTTTAGAAATTTTGAATTATATAATTTATTTTTCTATTTTGCACACTGGTTGGCCCGGCTCACGTAAGCCCCAAAGCCTCAATAAGATGATTTCAAAAAATAGCTCACTTCTATCAAATAACGGGTTAGACTGAGCCGGCGGGTCAAGCCTATATTTACTGACTCTAGGATTCACTTTGCATACTCATGTAACTCTCCGTCTCCTCCTTTGTAACCATTAGCTTAATTTTAATCACAATATTTTCCAATATAAGGTGAACTTATTTGCCTTGGTTCAAGCTAAAGATCTTCAATCGTTTAGAGCGGTTCACTTACCCTTTATATTACTTAAAAAAAAAAAATGTCGGTCAGTTAATATTTTAGATAAACACGAAAGATTTAAATGTTTAAATCCTAGCTCCACTAGAATCATTATCCCTTGGCATGCCCATTTGAGGACTCCTTTTCCTCTAAGATTTCGTTTCCTACTGTCACACCTAAAGTACTACTGTATTGTTTATAAAATCTTGTAATTTTTCTAACTTTCCAATTCATATCACACGTTATGGAGGGACTTGCAAGGAGTTTTTTACGGCTGAATTGCACAAATATGACATCGAAAGCAATGGTTTGCCATAATACCCTTAATAACAGTGGATTAACAAAACTGCCCTCCATTAGTTTAATAAAATTTATTCCGGATGAAAATACCCTCACAACTAATAAAAAGACTCACACTATCATCCCTTCCTTTTCTCCATTTAAACAATCTCTAAACCCTAAAAAACCTACTACTTTTACAGATTTCTCCATTGAAACGAAGATTCAAGGTTAGATTCCTTCAAGTTCCTACTCTCTTACATTCATTTGGATAAAATCTATGAAAATGAGTATCTTATACAGACTTCTTGGCAATGGGCATCTTGCATAGACTTCTTGGCAATTGCCAAAACTTTAAGCCCTGTTGCAATGGACAAATTGTCTCTGCAAGTCTTGGCTATGCAAAGAGTTTAAGCTCTAGTGCAATGACACCTTGCACAGACTTCCCTGGCAATTGCCAAGAATTCAAGCTTTATTGTAGTGGCAAACTTGCAAAAGAAAGTCTCTGCAAATCTTGGCTATTGCCAAGAGTTTAAGCTCTGGTGCAATGTGCACCTTACAAAGAGTTCCTGGCAATTGCCAAGACTTAAAGCCCTGTTGTAGTAGCCAATTCGCAGAGAAAGTCTCTGCAAGTCTTGGCTATTGCCAAGAGTTCAAGCTCTGGTGCAATGGGCACCTTGCACAAACTTTTTCGCAATTGCCAAGACTTCAAGCCCTGCTGCAGTGGGTAATTTATAAACAACGTCTCTTCAAGTCTTGGCTATTGTCAAGAATTCAAGCTTTCGGCAGGGGCGGATCCAGGATTCAAACCTTATGGGTTCTAAAATTTTGAATTTGAATGTAAGTGACTGAGTTCTCAACTTGATTTTTATATATATTTAATAATTTTTTAATACAAATACACTGTCTGTGCCGAACCTACCGGGTTCTACCGAAATAGTAATGGGCTCTCTACATCCGCCACTGGCTCTGGTGCAATGGGCACCTTGCACAGGCTTCTTGGCAATTGCCAAGACTTCAAGCCTTGTTGCATCGGGTAGTTTGCGAGAAAGTCTCTGCAAGTCTTGGTTATTGCCAAGAGTTCAAGCTCTGGTGCAATGGGCACCTTAACTAGGAAATCAAAGTGGAATCTAACACAAGAAAAATAAAAATAAGATTGAATGAAAATTACGAACATCGTCATTAAGGGTCAACATATCACTGGACAAATCAAGAAACCAACTTTTTTTATCAATGGTAATACCACCCAAGTGATGTTACCAAATTCTCTGCAACTTTTGGCAATAGCCAACACTTTAAGGTCGGGTGGAAGGAGGCAACTTGTAGGGGAAGTCTATGAAAGTATTGGCAGTTGCCAATACTTTACAATCTGGTGCAATAGGCAACCTGCGGACAAAGTCTCTGCAAGTATTGGCAATAGCCAAAGACTTTAAGCTCTATGCAATAGGCAACTTGCAGAGAAAGTCTCTTCTTTAATCTCTATGCAATACAAGGTACTTGTAGAGAAAGTCTCTGCATTAATGGCAATAGTCAAGACTTTAAGCTCTGTGGAATGAGGAACAACAATATCTAATTGTTATTGGCAATAAGAACTTTAAAATCATCTTAATCAAGTATAAGAAGTAAAAAAAATTCACACGAATATCAAATTTAATTCAACGATCATCAATTAAAATGGAAAAAACTTACCAAAAAGAAATACCGAAAAAATAAATACAAATAAAAGATTAGGCAAATAAAAATTATATTATAACACAAATTAATGTTGGGTTTGGAAGGAAGGTAAAGTGGTGTGAATGAGAAATGAAGGGAATATTTATTAAAGATTAATATTTTATATTAATATTTATTTATTAAATATTAATATTTTATATTAATACTTCATTTGGGGCCCTTTTTGTAACGGAATAGAACTTAGACTAGTTATGCAAATACTCCAAAGGAAAAAAGGCTGCTGCCGTTTCTCATTTTCATTAAAAGGTGCCTTTCATTGAACAGCCACCTTGAAGGCTGCCTTTCATGAACAGCCACTTCACCAAACATGAAAAGACACCTTCATGCCTTTTCATTCCAAAAATTGTGGCCATAAATAGAGAGGTATTTTGCCTCATTTTAATCATCCAAAATTTCATACTCTCTCTCTCTCTCTCTCTCTCACATTACCTTTTGCATTTGTTTTCAAAACAAAAGTAAGTTCTGAGTCAGTGTGATTTGCTACCATTATTTGAGTTCGGTGTTCACTGTGATTTGAATTACCGCTATCACAGTGAGGATAATTTCATTCTATCCTGGGAGAAATTAATCCACAAACCTTGGGTAACTGTGAGTGGATTAGATTTCTTAAGGACAGGCAGTGTATACTGTTGGCTTGGAATTTTTTTACTTCATCTATTTCTGATTTTGGTCATTATCGAAAGTGCAGACTTCTAACAATCTTAAAAAATCTAATTCGTATTTTGGTCTGCTAATTGTTAATAGACTGTTTGTGGAGACTAAAATCTGAAAAGATTTTCTACTCCAAACTGTTGTGGAGACAAAAAAATCTGAAAAGATTTTCTACTCCAAATTTAATATTTCATTTTGAAGATTTAAATACTTCAACGGATTATTAAAATTATTGTGTGTTTAATCCGTTCAGAAGATTAAAAACTTTCGGATTATTAAATTATTTATATTGTTATTTGCAGTTTGAAGATATAAAAACTTCACAGTACGTTAAATCAGTTTGAAGATATAAAATCTTCACTGTAATTTTGAATTTGGTTTGACGATTAAAAAATTCACCATTACATTAAAGTGGTTATGAAGATTAAAATCTTCACCGTTATATGAAATTGGTTTTGAAGATTAAAAACTTCACCGTTATATGAAATTGGTTTTGAAGATTAAAAACTTCACCAATCTATTAAGTTTATTTTGGCACAACAGTTTATGGCATAAATCTGGTGTTATGACAGTGGTTGCATGGTGAATGAGACCACCAATTTGCACACAGTCTTCGGGAAATTTGTTGCCATAAAATTGAATGAACTTTTATTTTTCGAAAAGTTGTGACTTTTGGATAAAGGTTACTAAGGGTAGTAATCTTGGTTTTCCTTTGTGTATCTTTCTTTATGGTTGCATAAAGCAATAAAGAGAAGAATGTCACGCAGGATATTAGAAGGCTATGTTTTGGTTTTGACATAGAACTCTTCTTGGTCGAGTTATTCCCTTAATAAGGGAATACAGTGAAAAGTCCGCATTGGCTTTACAATATTTTGTGAAATGGTTCTTTCCTGCAATGAGGGACCTGTGGGTCTCAAAATAAAAATCGATAAAAGAATTTTATGTCTTCATTCCTAAGAAATTAGAATTGAAGTGTCAATATGGAATTTTCCAAATAACTATGAGATTGTTTGGAAAAGACAATAGTACAAGTGAAAGACTTGGATGGAAGCAACGTGAATAAGATATAAATTACTTATTGGCTTGGATGTTGCAAGATATTGGGCACTCAAATAAATTCATATCTAGAAACAAAAGACACAATAGTCGCATGGCTATGTTCAAGAGGTTCCCTATGACATACTGGCGTTGAGTTTCTCAACACGAATTATGAAAGATTAAAAGGTAGTGCGTCTTTTGAAATTTTTATTGTCTTATTCATGTTCTTTCAACGTTTGTGTTCTATAATATGAGTTATGACACATAAAATATTTGAAATGAGGGGGCGTTTGGCTTATAACTAATGATTAAAAGTCAATGTTTGAAGAATTTTAAGATGAAAAATTATTTCTTCAAAGATATATCTTTGGTGGATATTTAACATGGTAGTCAGTGAATGTACAACGTGTTCATCTTAATGATGACTAATCGTCATACTACCATATAATGGTTGGTGTTGTGCCTTTTCAAAAGGTTGTGTGTTTTCATGAAATTGTGTCAGTCGAAAGGTTGTGATTTTTCATGAAATGATGATTCATTGATTGAAAGTTTAGCTTTTTGTACAAACCTAACCGTTCATGAATGGGTGTAGTGAAATATTGGTCTATAAAATGGTAATTCAATTGTTATTATTAATATTAAAATCAATATCAAGTTGGATTTAAGCGGTAAATCAATCAATGGAAAATTATAAAATTCACGTCGAGTTGGATTTATATAATTAGTGACCATATTATAATTTGGGCATCAAATGAATAGCAACGCGAAAATGGTTGAGAAATATATTAAATGTTAAAAGGTTGTGGCCACAACTGTTGCAACCATTTCAAGCTATTGATAAAGTGATGCTACATTAAGAAGCCGAGTTCACAGCCTTAGCAAGGCTGGTGAAGAAGCTGAATGGCTCCAAAACTTCTTGGAAGCCCAAAACTGATTTGCATATATTGTGATAGTCAAGCGACAATTGGAAGGGTTGTGAGCCTTATATATAATGGTAAAATTCGTCATACACGACGAAGACATAAAACCATTAGACAACTTATCTCTAGAGGAATTATCACAATTGACTATGTTAAGTCAAAGGATAATGTATCGGATCCACTTACAAAAGGTTTAGCTAGAGATGATGTTGAGAGATCATCAGGAGGAATGGGACTATGGCCGAGGACAAGTCGTCATGGCGGCAAATGTACCTAGAAGACTGGAGATCCCAACATCTAGGTTCAAGGAGTTCAAACAAAGTTATGTACGACCGCTCCAACATTGTCAGACAACTCAACCCATTCTCTTAATAAGACAATGTTTAGTACCAAGGATAAAATGTTAAAGACGCTTTTTAATGATTATCTAAGTTTGATATGGGGTTTGTCAAACAGTGTAGATCTACGGAATTACACGTTTAGAAATCACCTATGTGAGTGTTAAGTGGAAGCCGCTTCAAGGAGAATTTTGTAAGGCCAATTCTCTACGCACTCATGAACCAGGCGATGTTCATGGCTGAAACGAACACAACAATGAGAACCAAAAATGGTCAAGGATTAATTGTGTGACATGTATTGTCTAGGTATACAGCAAAGTTCGACGGTTCAAAGATATCAAATCTACCGATTGACCGAGTATATCCGATATATGTTCACTACGGAAAGTTCAAAGGGAAACCTGCTTATCCAGATGCAATTAATTCTTACTTGCAAATCACACAGTTTTCTGCATGTTTTTCTTCATATAGCCATTCCCTATTCATGTGGGGGATTGTTGGGTTTGGAAAGAAGGTAAAGTAGTGTGAATGGGAATTGACGGGAATATTTATTAAAGATTAATATTTTATATTAATATTTATTTATTAAATATTAATATTTTATATTAATATTTGATTTGGGGCCGTTTTTGTAATCGAATAAAAATTGGACTAGTTATGCAAATATTCCAAAGGAAAAAAGGCTGCTGCCGTTTCTCATTTTCCTTAAAAGGGTGCCTTTCATTGAACAGCCACCTTGAAGGCTGCCTTTCATGAACAGCCAGTTCACAAAAAATGAAAAGACACCTTCATGCCTTTTCATTCCAAATCTTGTGGCTATAAATAGAGAGGTATTTTGCCTCATTTTAATCACCAAAATTTCATACTCTCTCTCATTACCTTTTGCATTTGTTTTCAAAACAAAAGTAAGTTCTTAGTCAGTGTGATTTGCTACCATTATTTGAGTTCGCCGTTCACTGTGATTTGAATTACCGCTATCACAGTGAGGATAATTCCATTCTATTCTAGGAGAAATTAATCCACAAAGCTTGGGTAACTGTGAGGGGATTAGATTTCTTAAGGACAGGTAGTGTATACTGTTGGCTAGGAATTTTTCTACTTCATCTATTTTTGATTTTGGTCATTATCGAAAGTGCACACTCCTAACAATTAAAAAAATAATAAAATAAATAAATTTTTTTACAGATTTCCTAAATCTCTCTATGACACAAAGAAAAGAAAGAAAGGAAGGATGATGGAGAGAAGGAAAGGAAGGAGGAATGAGAGAATGAGACTGTTCCATGTAAATTGGATTTAGGCAGGGGCAAAATAGTCCTTTCACATTGTGAGGGATGATGTGGAGGACATTTACTTAAAATATTTGAAAGTGGAGGAAAATTGGTAAGACCAGTGCTTATGGAGGGCACTGCGTGAAATTTTTTGGTTTTCTTACCAGCTGAACTAGTCTTCAAATTCCGTTTTGCTATCTAATACTCTTTCTAAATATTTGCAGCATATCTTGAAGTCCCCAACAACCCTCTATTTTCTCCTCGCCTAATTCCTTATTTCCCGCCTTAGCTTATTCCAACTTCTACAAGATATTTGTAGAATAACGACTTAATTTGTACTATATAAATTGTAGAATTTGGATGGCATTTAATTATACAGAAGAGCAAGATGAGCCAATGAATACAAATGGCATTAATATTAGTTATGTGGAGAGGATAAAGAAGTTATGGATTGCTTGCTTGAGATTAGTGTGTGTAAGTATAGGGGGTGGACTGATATTAGCATGGTGGAATTTCAAGTTTCATCCTTCAAATAGTCAACTATGGATGGTGCCTTTAGGTCTCATTCTTCTTGTTACACTATTTGTAATTTTTTTTCTATCCTCTTTGATTCTTGTAACTACATGGCTGCTGATGATCAACATCTTGATAGCCACAATCAAATAGTGAAATTGCCCCACTCAGATTCTTCTCAGGATCTGGTGAGATCATTGTAATACCACTCTCTATCTATGTTAACGGTTCATGAAACATCAGAAGGTTAGTTACAATACATTTCTCTTCACTATCTATCTAATTTTATCATAATTATCACAAGGTATAATGTAAGCAAACTACGTACTACTAATAGTTCTTTTAGTTTTCTTTTCACAACTTATGCACTATTAAATTTTTCCGGAGCTAGTCTTAAACTTGTTATGCATCCTTATCAATTATGGAGTGCCAGAAGAGGCATTAAACTCACTATCTGCGTTTCGACAATACCTGTTCGTATTATAAGTTGCCATCCACTCTAAATTCAATGAGGGCACAGGTTGAATCTCCCTTGAAATTTATGTTGGAAGGCAATTTTTTATAGCGACTGTCAATGAACAACCATCAGTTGCGAAGTTTAAGAAACAGCCGCTCAAACTCTAAGATTCTTTCCAGGAGTGCTGTTCAATATTCCTAAAAAAAAACACCAAACTTTTTCCTGGAGCTCTGGTTCAAAATCCCCAAACAAAAACATTCCCCATGAAAATATCTTCGACTTTCGAGCCGATGTACTAGTGCCTCTAAACTTTGCAAACTATGGTTGTTCATCAAACAACAATCTGAAAATGGGTTCCCTAATATGCCTGTAATTGGTATGAATTAAATCAAGCATTTGCAATATTTTATATGAATTACAATAATTTTAAGCTATGTTACTCGGACTCTTCACTTTTGGTACCGCACCCGTGTCAGATCTGTATGCGTGTGGGATCTGTACTCAATTTGGTCAACTGACTTTGGGTATTTTGACCAAAATCAACAGAGAAATTCTGGACAGATTCAATGATTTCTTTAATCAAAACAAAAGTAAGAGGAAATTGAAAGAAATTGAATACCTTGTATTATTGAATATAGAAATTTCTATGCCCTGATCAATATTTTTTCCTCAAATTTTCCAAATAATATCTCATTATTTAGGTTTTATTACTCTATTTTTAGATTATTGAATTTTTTTAGCCGAATCTCCATGCCCGTATCCATAACTGGATCCGTATCCTCGAATCTTAAAATATAGATCATGAAGATCCGACCTTTAGATCCGCACCCGTATCGGACACCCGCACCCGAGTCAGAGTAACATAGATTTTAAGGACTTTTTACATAAAAGTTCAAGTTTTAGAGCTTAATTACCAAACATAGCAATATTTTAGCAAAATAACCCTATATAGAGGAAAACACAAGTTAATTACAAATATAGCAAAAATATAGCAATATTTTCCCATAACATACCAAACCCTTACATTCTTCCTCCTATTTCCCCCACTATCACTTTTGCTCCTCTCATTTCTTCCTATTTCAATTTTTCTCCCACCATTTTTCCCAATTTCACTTTTATTCATATCATTTCCCCCAATTTCACTTTTCCTCATCCCATCCTCGATGTATCTCGTGGTATCTCACCGTATCTCAATTTTTTTTTTGCACCGTTTCAACTGTTTCTGCAACACCATATCTCAACTGTTTCTGCATCGTTTCAACTATTTCTGCAGCACCGTATCTAACCGTTTCTGCACTGTTTCTACTGTTTTTGCAGCACCGTATTTAACTGTTTCTGCACCGTTTCTACTGTTTTTGCAGCACCGTATCTAACAGTTTCTGCACCATATCCAACTGTATCTCACTGTATCTACGCTGTTTCAGCACTGTTACAGATTATTTCAACACCGTATCTAACTATTTCTCGACTGAATCAAGCTGTTTCTTGACCATTTCAACATTGTTTCATCTCATTTGTGCATTGTTTCTCACTGTTTCTAAGCTATTTTTACCTTTTTAGCATTATTTCATATTATTTTTTTATATTTTATTTCAGAATTTTTCACAAGCGGTTTCAAATTGTATCATATCGTTTCATCACCATTTCAGACTATTTCAACTCTGTTTGAGACTGTATCATAGTGTTTCAATGCCATTTTAGACTGTTTCAATACCGTTTCAAACTGTATTATAGTGTTTCAATACCGTTTCAGACTGTTTCAACATCGTTTCAGACCATTTCAACTCCGTTTCAAACTGTATCATTGTGTTTTAATACCGTTTCAGATTGTTTCAATCCTGTTTTAGACCGTTTCAACCTAGTTAAGACTGTTTCAACAACGTTTTAAAGTGAGTTTCTCCTTTGCTAGATCAAAATATATGAAAAGTTGGACCACCCCCAAATCTGATTCAAACTATATCATTGTGTCTTTTGCTTTCATGAATTGCATCTTTAAGATTAGCTATTGACCTTGAACAACCAGACCGTCGCCGGTGACTGTAACAGTTACTCCTCGCCAGAATACACCTCCGATGCTTACTCTTCCACCTTCCGCCGTGCCGATAGGTCCCCGTTCAAAATGGTTGGCGGCAGCAGTTGTTGATAAAACCGTTTCCCGGAAAAACTTCTCTGCCATGGCTGCAGTAGCTACAGCTTCTGCTTCGGAGGAATAAAACGAAGACGTGGAGTCGGAAACATCAATTCCCGAAAAAATGTGAGCTGGTTTTAGCAGGTTAGCAGATGCAATGGAAGGTTCGCGGAGATATACGAACGAGTGGAAGCTGCTAAGTAGAAGCAAATGGTGAATTTGGAAATGGAGCCTCCGCCAGCGTTGCACAGATCTGTCACAGATCTCCTCTGTGTTGTCGTTGTATGTTTGCCAGATCTGGGGTGAGGGCGATGGCTGGGGTAGTGGGCGTTAGGGTGGGGTGGATGGGTGGCGTCAATGGATTTTGGGGGTATGAGTGATAAGAGAGTTGGGGAGGAGTTTTGGGGGGTAGGAATTGAAGTTAGGGTTTGTTTGGAAAATGTGATTTATTTTATTTATTGTGAAATGTGCTAAAAAAATATTGCTATGCATTGTAATTTAGAAAATCTTGCTATTTTTTTGTAATTTAGGGTGACAATTTGTATATTTGTGTAAAAATCCCAAATTTTAAAATGCAGAAGGTATTTTGAAGAACAACCACTCCAATGTTTTTTCATGAAAATTATTGAAAAATCAGGTATTCTTCTTGAAAATCAATATTTTTTACTACTACATGTTTTTCTGTAAATTCTAAAAATTTATTTCTTCAAATCCATGACATTTTTCCTTCTTTTATTGATTTTTGATCCATATATATTTTGATCTTCACTTAATTAATTCAAATAAAACGTGCTCTAAGTAGTGGCTATTGATCAAAGCCTCCCCTGTAATTGTCAGCCCATAAAAGATGGTCTAAACCGGGTGATTTACAAAAATAATCTTTATATGTGATGGCCTTGAAGCAAAATATTTCGTAAAATTTTCACCCACAGGCCACTTTTGCCACTGGTATTTAATTTGAAGTCACTTTTTTTTAATGCTTACATGAAAGGCCACTTTTTGGAACTTCAATCTTTGTGGGCTGAAGTTCAAACCTTGTGGGTTGAACTTCATGCCTAAATTATGAAGTTTCAACTTCAATCTGTAAGGGCTGAATTTTTAAGTATAGATCCGTAAACTTCAGCCATTGTGGGCTGAAGTTGAACTTCAATCCTTGTGGTGGGCTAAAGTTGAACTTCAATCCATGTGGGCTGAACTTGTGTGAAGTTTAACCCAAAAGAATTGAAGTTCCAAAAAGTGGCCTCTCATGTAAAACCAATAAAAAAATGCCTCAAACCAAAGACCACTGCCAAAAGTGGCCTTGGTGCACTTCGCCCAAATATTTCACCGGGTGCCCTCCATAAGTAGTGATTTTGCAAGATTGCTCTCTTTTAATAATGTTTTAGCAAAGTATCCTTATATTCGCATGGAGTCAAGACCTCAAGGCAAAAATTTATAAGTATTGGCATGGGGCCAAGACTTCAAGGGCAAGTGGTGTCTTGGCAACACTTCAAGTTATATGGCGAGAATGCAGGAAGAGATTGGAAGGGCCAAGTCTTGGCCTTTTGCCAACACTTACGACCAAGTGCTGACAAGTGTTGCCTTTTCTCAACACTTGAAGGGCAAGTATTTGCAATTAGAGAGTGGTCAAAGGCAAGTCTTGACCTTTTGCCAACACTTACGACCAAGTGCTGGCAAATGTTGCCTTTTGCCAACACTTGAAGGGGCAAGTCTTGGCAAATAGAGAGGAGTCAAAAGCAAGTCTTGGCCCCGTGCCAAGAGTTTGGCAGGTGTGTTTCCGTCCAGAATTTTTTCATTAAACTTAATAATGATATTTTTGCTAACTATTGTTAGTACGGGCAAAAAAGCAAATGTCATGTTTCTGCAATATAGGCCGTCTTGAAGTTTGGCAAATGAAATCTTAGAAAATAACCTTTGCTTATTGATCATAAGTTATAATGATGTTTGTTACCTGTTGGGCGTTAAGTTTTAATTTAGTTGATATCATGCCATATGTTACTTATGAAATGTCCATATCTCCTACTTTATAGGCAAAATTATAACTCATACCCAATGATCAACCATGACCTATTCTTTAAGATTTTGTTTAACATGGCCAAAACATCAAGACCACCCCATATGGTCTCATTTTATGCAAATGTCATGTCTAAACCTTTCTCCCAAATACGTAATATGTATGTACATCTTTAGTCTTACTGTAATTTTTAGGAAAAATTACACCACATATAACTTCAGGGATCTTATTTACCAAACATAGAGATACTTTGCCTACACAATAAAAAATAGCGATATTTTAACCATTTGTTACCAAACATAGAAAAAACTAAAAGTGTGGATAAAATAAAATCTTTAACCCTAACCTCTCTCTCTACCTCCCACACCTAGCCACAGCCCCCTTCACTGCCTCAAAATCACACAAGAAATCACTCCGCCGGTGTCGGATCAAAATTCCAACTGATTTCGTCTTCTCCAGCAAGCACATCCAACTTCACTTTCACCAGATTTGATATATCAACGGGTGACCACTATAGATCCCAAAATATGGTGATATGATTAATCTTCTTCAATTGATTTCGACTTCTCCGATTATTTCATCTACCATTAACGTCGTCTTCTTTGTTGATTTCATCTCTTTGGTGTTTCATCATTGGCGGCCTTTTTGCTGCTTCATTTCCAGCTGACTTCTGGCGCTGTTTCATTTTTTATTTTTGGTACTCTGCTTTTAAAAGTATTTGGCTATTGTATAGCATTTGTATGGCGATTGTATGTCGAGTGTATGTCGAGTGTTCCGGTTGCCTTCTACTTCTGCTTCGTTTTTATTTCTGGTGCTTCCGCTCTACTTTTTGAAATGTATGGCTGGTGAATGTATGGCGGCTGTATGGAGATTGTATGGTGAATGTATGTAGACTATATGTCGTGTGTGTTTACATAATTGAAGAGTTCCAAAGTATATCAAACTGTTATCATGTGTGTTTCTTCTGTATATTTTGTGTATCAGTTGTATGTACAATGTATCTTAATGTACAATAAAACTATATATAGTTCTTTTTCATCTCATTTTTTTTATTCTTATGATGGTTATGGTATTTTTGATACAATGAAGAAAAACTTGACATACAAGCGTAGAATTGTTTAAAAAAAAAAATAAGCCGGTGACTATCGGCCGACGACAGCAACGTGGTGATGGCCAGATGCGACGAACTACATGAGTGGTTGTGGCAGTAGCTGGGGTGAGTGGGTGGGAGGTGGCAGGAGGTAAAAGAAGGATATAGGAATTTTTTTTATGTTTTATGTCTATTTGCTATTTTTTGGTTAAAAAAATATTGCCAATTTTGAAAATCTTACGGTATTATTATTTTTATGTAAAGTAGTCCTCAACATTGTTTAGTTATGTAATTTAACCTAATTTTAGCCCATTGGATGGTCCAAAAGTTTCTTGATAGTTAAGCTAATACTCCTAATAGTGTATTTTTCAAAACAAAAGAACGATTAATTGAAAACGTTTTTCAGTCTTCTCTCATTATAACTGGCAGGTGATAAAAATCATTGCACCGAATTTCAGTGCAATTGCCAACAACAACGCGTCAATGTCCCACAAATATGCATAAACTACTTAAGTTCTGTTGTAAAACTAATAGTAAAGTAGTGCAAGAACAAGACAAAATATATGAGAGGAGAAGAAGAACTTGTATTATTCTCAAATTGTTTCAAGTGTGTCTTCCATAAAGTCAAATGTGCTCTATTTATAGGATACAGATACATAGGTTACAAATCAACCCAAAGGCTTACAAGAATTAAGTAGTGACTTAATAAGGAATTAGTGGTCACTTAGTGGGAAGGAATTAAGTAGGAGAAAGTGGGGTAGTAACCATATATTACAATTGAATAATGGTGAGTAGTGGTCATCCACACAAATAAATGAATTTATAACACATAGATCTATTTGATCACATACTCTAAAATTTTGAAAAAAATCGATAAATGCACCATATATTCTTTATTGGAGTTATATATATATATATATATATATATATATATATATATATATATATATATATATATATATATATATATATATATATATATATATATATATATATATGTATATATATTGATATTTTTAAGGTACATCAAAATATACAAATAAAAAATCCATGCACATACATATATATACTCGTATTATTTAAATTGTACTAAAACTTTCGCAACTTGAATAAAAAAAGTTCTAACATAAACAGTATGAGCACAAACTCATAAAATATCAAAAGCGAGAGAGTACAGTAACAGATATACACCAATGGATCACTTTATGATTAGTTTTTCTCGGTCTCAATAGTCCCTGCAATATCATCTTAATTCAGATCAGACGTGTATATAGGCTTAACCAATCGATTATGGTAGCCTCCTTTAAATCTATATAAAATTGTAGTAATAAGCTCATTAATCACGACAATCATTGTGAAAAAGTGATACCATAGGAAACAACTTCATTCAAAATCATCATCTTGCATTTTACTCTGTACAAAATTTATAAAGAGAACAATATGTGATTTTTTCTGTGAGTTAAAATTTATGGGTTCAGAGTTCATGTCTTTCTAAGTTATTGTGTTTTAAATTACTTTGTACATTTTATATGAACTTTGCTATCTTATCAATATATTTACAAAAGAGCCTTTTTAAGAAAATATCAAGTTTGGATAAAGTTAGTATTGGGTTCGGCCGAACCACCGAACCCCATCTACATCTGCCACTGATGAAGATACGGATGAAGTAGAGATAGTAAAATAATCCATAAACCTAAACAAACCTTAAGAGATGTAAAGTCAAAGAATCCAATTCTTTCAGTAATTGTAGATCCATTTTCTTAAACATTAAAACCTTGAAGGAAGAAGATTTGGGGAATGAAAGGTGTATATGTTGTCTCCCTCTGCAAGGCGTTGAGCTTTTTGGAAACTCCTTCAGCACAGCTTGAATATTTTTAGCAAGTTTAGCATACTGGCTTGAGCTCGATGATCTGTTTCGCTGGCTTGCTCAAGTTTTGCAACACGTTATCAGCACGAGTCTCTATTTTATTACACGATTTAGAAGAAATGAAAATCAAATTATGATGAATTGATAGAAGCCAACGTTCTGGTTGCTAACACAAGATAAGTTTCTTTTGTTTCTAAATTCATTAATATTATGATTTTTGTTAATCTTAAAATTAATAATACCCTTTTTTCATTTTATTTTATAACACTTTATTGTGGAAACCTTTCACTGACTACAACTTTTGTCTATTCTTCCATTGTTTGGTTGATTTTGTAGCTATCCTTTGACAACAATTTAAGGGTGCATGGCCTAGCAACATGATATTGTAGATCAGTTCTACTCATGTTTCAAGGTAAACTGCTTGTGAGAGCAAACATGGATTATATAGTATGGTTAATATTTTACTGTCACATGGATATATGGAATGAAACAAATATGGTAACTTTTAAAGAATGCGTCTTTGATTTATAGTTGGGTAAATTTTTGTACTCTTGGTAAGTGGAGTCCGGAGAAATAATGCTTATTTTGTTTATGATCTTTACCGATATATTAGTGTTATATCATTAATACATGATTATAGTACTATGTTTCAATTACGCGAAGCATGAGTACCTTTGAGCATTGTACTTCAAATTGCATCATATGTACACACTTTGGCCTATTATGCCATTAGTTAAGGGTAAGACATCAAATTCAACTCCCAATATATTATGGCGTAACACGCTTTTGCGATAATAAGATATTGATGGAATAATGATGATTGCGGCAAACTAAAGTATTATCAAAAAGATAAAGTATTTTTGATAAAAGTCATGAAGCCCGTCCACTAAATAGGCTCCATTCATAGAGGTGAATGTGGGAGCAATATATGCTCCATTCCCCAAGATGAATGTGGTAGCAAGACAAGCTCCATTCCATAAGGTGAATGTGGGAGCACAACATAATGCTCCATTCTCAGATGTGAATGTAATAGCAATACATAATATGCCTGAAAGAAGGCAAATTATCATTATGTCTGAAAGAAGACACAACATAATATGCCTGAAAGAAGGCAACATATCTTTATGTCTGAAAGAAGACACAATATTTTATGTCTGAAAAAAAGACAAATAATTTTATGTCTAAAAGACGACAAAATAATTACCATAGTAGAGACCATGGATGTGGACGTGGCAAAAGAATGAAAAATATTCATCATTGTGAAATAAATAAGAGAACAATAAGGTTTCTCAAAAGTAACCGTTCAAACGGTAAATATAATAATGCCCTCAATGTATCATATGAGCATGAGGCAAGTCCAAATGATTATGGTCCATTCCTTGCAGTGAATGAGACAATTTATAATAAAAATTATGAATATAGACCCGTTCACCAAAGTGAATGTGGCAATATGTGATAAAATATCAAAGCTCGCCTCCGGAAGAGGTTCGAGAAAGATGAATATTGACGTGCCCATGCGTGGTTGATAAGTACCACAACTCACCCCTAGAAAAGGTTCGACTATAATAATTCTCTTATTTATTGTGGCATAAATGGTCATTGCTCTGTTACAGAACGTACGCCATAATTTTGTATTATTATGAATTACGTAAGAGCAAGTGAAGCAAGAAATTGATCTTGCCTATAATGATTTGACCATGAGAAAAATATATGATTTTCTCCTAGAAATGAGATATTCACCATATGGTTGGTGTAATAAAATATATGGTAGTACAAAGCTATTTGAGTGCTTCGGAAGAGCCAAAATATTACTACCTAGAGGAATGAGATTGATAAAATATTTACTTGTAGTATGTCTCGAAAGAAACTTGTTAAGTATAAATACATTTGCCAAAAAGGCTAAGAGACTAAATTTGATGGAAAGATATGAATATCTTTATATTACTACAAGAATGTCGGGAGAGATATATATACTACTCAAAATATAAGTGTGGTAAAATTATATGCCACAACAATGTGCATGCCACAATGTCCATGCTATAGTAAATTTCTAGTTTACTAGATGAATAAATTTATAAGTTGGCATGACCAGTTTGACCATCCCGGTTCAAATATGATGCACAAAGTATATAAATGAGAATTCGCATGGGTATATATTAAAGAATCAGGATTCTTTAAGAATTCTTTTTGTGATGTTTGTTCTCAAGATAAATAAATTATTCGACCAACTAAATTTGGGATCAAGATCCCCGCACTTCTGGAATGTAAAAAGCTGAATATGGGCCCGTTTACCTGCCATGTGGACCATATTATTATAAATAAATGCATCGATGATAAGGTCACATGTGCGTTTTATTGCAAACCCGCAATGATACTTGCGAGGTTAAGTATTTGCTCAAATAAATCTTATTATGAGCATATTTCCAGATTATGCAATCAAGACAAGTTATCTTGATAATGTTGGCAAGTATGTTTAGCAGATTCATATATTGAAAGCCTCCAATTGCTAAACCATGCATATGAGAACAATGCTACCTAAATCACGTATGAGGTATGGTATATCCATAAAGCAACACTTGTGCACGACATGCCACAAAATAAATTCCCCTCATAATTGGTTCAGGGTCAGGAACCAAATATTTTCCATCTAATAATTTTAATGTGCAGTATATTATCAATTGGTCCACCGCAACGTACAAAGATGGATCCCATATAAGGTTGGGAACGAATGTTAGTTTGACTAACATTAGGGAGAGAAATTAATGCAGCTGAGGAATAAATAAATTAAATTATTATTTGATTATGATCCTCATATAAAGATAATGCAAGTCACTGCCAGACGCATTACTGACCCAAACAAAAATATTATATTCCAGCTGCTAATGCTCCTGATGTCTTGGTGAGACAATCTATTTATATCAATGAGTCTAAGGCACGCCTGAAGCGTGATAGACCACTCAGTTCCAAAAGATAAATCCTTTAAAAAGGAAAGGAGCAAATGATTATGATGGTCAAATAAGGAGGTAGGGCTCTAAAATAGCCCACGACATAACACTTCATAAAACCTCATCATGAGAGGTTCAGGTACCTGAAAATTTATGAATGTGAAGAGATCTCAATATGTTATGTCGGATTGGGAACCGAGATATGAAATTATCGTCGACGATATCTTACATATATTATAAAGCTCAATATTATATAATTATGAGGATCTTGAGCTTAATTCTGTTAGGAATACAGACATGGAATTATTGGCCAAAAATAGCAAAACGCATTCAAGCAAAAATGGCTTCACTCGAGTGACGTGAAGTTTTTGGACCTATAGTCCAAACATCTGAAGGTGCAAAGCCAGTGGTGTACAAAAATATTTTAGTGCAAAAATATTGATAAAAATAAGTCGTTAAATATAAAGTACGACTTGAGGTACAAAGATCTGACATTGGTTATATGGAGCTATATTCTCCCTTGGTGGATGCATCACCTTCAGGTATGTTATATGTCTGGCAGTGCATGAAAGACTTGATATGCATATGAATGTTGCAACAGCCTTTTATATGGCTCATTGAACAATATATTTATTATAATCCTTGAAGGATTCAAAATGCTTGAAGCATATAAAGGTTCACAGGAAACCTATTCAATGAGGCTTCATAAATATTTATACGGATTAAAACAATCCGGCTACATGTCGTTAAATTGCGTTTGCGAGCTTCTTGATATTGAAATATTATATTTTAATGCAATTGGTGCGTTGAAGTATCTTACTAAATATACTCCACTGGTTATAACTTTTGTTATAAGCTTATTGGTAAGATTCAGTTCTTCCTCAATGCGAAGACATCAGAAGAATATATGGTATCTACTTGATCCACAAAGCCTGATATCAACTTGGCATTTATTTGTTGTGGTAGAATACCTATATTGTGGCATTTTATAAAATCAATTGTTGCTGCTACATCTTCAATTTATGAAGAGATAATAGCAATGCTTGAAGCTATGCGACAATATTGGTGACTGAGATCAAGGACTCAATATATTCAGCAACAATGTGGTATTTCTTTGAAGACGAGCATCCCAGTAATATTATATGAAATATTGCATGGATAGTTCGGCTAAAAGGAAGATACAACTGAGGAGAAAAATATTCAACAAGATTCCTTTTCAGTCGTGATCTTCAAAAGAATGATGAAGTTAATGCTGAAGAATCTCCAGTGATAGTTTGGCGGATCTGTACACTAAGTTATTACCAATCTCGACATTTAAGAAGCGCTTGGGGAATGAAATGTGTATATGTTGTCTCCCTCTGCAAGGCGTTGAGCTTTTTGGAAGCTCCTTCAGCACAGCTTGAATATTTTTAGCAAGTTTAGCATACTGGCTTGAGCTCGATGATCTGTTTCTTTATATTGGCATGCCCACATATTCCATGTAACATTTATAAAATAATCTTTAATTAATGATTCTCGCATGAGGTAAGAGTAAAATTTGCTTGTTTTGGTAGATTACACTAGATATGTTATTGTTATTGTTGAGAGATATTGTCATAAAATTCCGTTTAAAGATTTTGAACCAATGTAGATCAGCAGCTCATAAATAATTCTAGTGATAGCATATGAATTAAAAAAGATTCTCGCATAGTAAGACTTTAATAAGAAATGTAACTTTTATAACTATTCAAATATATAAATTAACTTCATCTATGCTAGCTTCACAAAGCACATTTGACTCCTAATATCTGCAAAGAAGAAGATTGTAATAGGTTGATGATCAGCTAATAAAGTTTTTATTTCTACTATATTAACTATGAAGCATCTTTTGAAATTTGGATAGAGATTGAGTTGTAGTGGGTCAATATTCAATTAATAAACAGATCACAAATCTTTCCTACTTTGAATGTGCTCTAATTCAATACTCGCAAATTTCTTGCATTCCGCTATTATTGTTAAACTTGGCTAAAAAGTCAATAGACACGTTTATCTTATCTATTTTTCACTTCTATTTAAATATCTCGGAAAATTGAAAATAATTTTCAACATCTTCAGTTCTCTTAAAAGTGACGTCTTCGCTTGCGACTTCCAAAGTTTTTAGTTTTTTTTTTTTTCCTCTTAGATATACAGTAGATTTCAAGTAATTAATTTTTCTCAAATGTTGCTTTGTCACATGCATTCCAAGTTAAAGTCGTTGTTATCGCTATAATCCCAGTCGTCAAGTGATTTATGTTATTGAAAACGTGATTTCATCTGTATATTAATTGATATTTTAACAAAATAGACTTTGACAAAATAGAAAATAGCACCACCATGTTGGAATGCGCAGAACAAGAAGAAGTCCCTAGTAGCAGTTGTAGTCTTTCAATTATGATTTTTAATTAGCTGGGTATATCACAGTGAACATTGTCTAATCAATGCACCTTTATTTAATTGATTCATTTTAGATTGTCCATAATTATCATTATTATTGAATGTATTTCTTCAAGACAGGCGGTGGGTAAAGGGTCACACCAAATGTTAATGTCTTCTTCCTCCAATATTCACTGCATTTCTGTATTTCCTAAAATACGTCTTTAAGTATTACAATCAAATTTATATTTTGTTGAGTCACCGAAGACCGTTTTATATCAAAATCCGACGGTTGATTGCTAGGTTTACGTTCACAAGTTAAACCGTTTAAGATTTGCTTAGAAATAGAAACAGATAGTGATAGCTCAACTGAACTAATACGATAACGATCACAAGATTAAAATGGAAGATATGCAAGTACATTGAAAAATTATACGAGCGACAATTATAAGCGAACGGATTCAAGTATGCGAACAAATCAAATGAACGTTATGGCCAATTTAAGCTACGACAAGAAATATAGCAAATAGACGAACTGATGAATAGCAAATGTGTCCGTAAAATATGCTAACGAATGACTTAATTAATGTAAAATTATTCCCGAATTATCAATATTCAAGATGACCATTGTTTAGTTTATTTTAGGCTAAATAAAGTGATAATGACAATGGGTAAAACAATAAAGACGATAACAACGATGATAAAGACCCAATAAAGCAGCGATAATGAAAGCGATAAATAAAATGGTAAAGCTTATTGTATTGTACCGGATGCTTGTACTCAGGTGAGAAAGGTGCACTTCGTCTCCTCCAAAGCAAAGAAAAGTTGCAGCAGCGTGACGGTAGGGACAGTAAACAATGGTGGCGGTAATGAACGATAATTGCTAAGAGAATAATAATTGCTCAGTAGGGGAGTAATATTTTGAAGAACGTACATTTATAGCTAAGAGTCCATACCCTAGCATGATTCCATTTTCTTCACGTCTTCCCATATTGTTATCCACATCCAATGACTTCCAAGAATAGTGGAGGTGGTTGAGGATAAAACTAATCTTCTGAGCTCATCCATTATCTTGACTCCATTTCATATTCGGTCGATCAAGCGACTGATTTATACTTTCTAACTAAATTGCTCTTCACTCTCCATATAATTTGACTTGACTCTGATATCCAAGCTGTGTGGCCACGTTGCTGATGACGTGTAATAAGCCGGCGTCCGATTTTCGATCAATACAGATAGTCTCCCCACTTGACAAGTGAGCGACCGTGCGAGCTTGACATGTGGTCTTGAAATTTTGGCGGGAAAATAGGTGGCCACTTCCTGACCTAACTTTTCAAAATGGCGGTTGTCACTTCAACTTTCCATCCGAGCCACGTGCGGCGGTTGGATTTTACCAGTTAACGAGGTAATGATTACCCCACTTCTATTTAAAGTCATCATTCACTTCTTTTCCCAACTTTACATCTTCTCTTTTTAGTCTCACCTTCTAGTTTTTCCCACCTTTGATTCGCCTAAAACTACAATTGTTCTGCCTGAAAACCACCAAACTTTTGACGAAAAACTCCGAATTATCATATGGCCAATCAAGACATAACTATTTCACACCATTTCGATGCCAGTGAAGCTGATCCCATCCTTCTCAGGGATGGCTCCAGTAGTGCTGCACCATCCCAACCTGTTGCCGCGGAGGAGCTGTCGCAGACTGACAATAAAAAGCGAAAGGTTAAAGTTAAGAAACATACGCCGCCGGCTTAACCCCATGAAATTGTTCCTAAAGAGTTGAAGACTGACAATGATTGTAGTGTGTCAATTCAAACACCCCACCAAGTATTCGCTAAGTTTAATGTTCTGGTTTCTAAAATAACGTGCGCCATTCGGCCGGAAAATATAGAACAGGTTAAGGAAGATTGTGGGTGGAACCATATCGAAGTTGTATGGTCGGAAATCGGAGGCAAATTTTTGGACTACAAGGGTGGCTACTCTGTCGTTTTGACTTACCTTTTCACGGTTGGGTTCTATCTTCCCCTCCATTTAGTTATTGCGTCGTTGTGCAGGTTGTACAACGTATGTTTGGGGCATCTTGCACCATCCATTTGGAGTGCGGTCTGTATGATAGATTACTTCTGTACCGAAACCAAGCAATGGTTCAATGTCAATCATGTTTTGAATCTCTACATTCCCAAGATTTATAAAGGGAGAATGATGTATTTTGATAAAAGAAGCGGTCGGGGCCTGATCTAAAAAAACGACAACAGCATCTGCCATTGGGACCTTCGTTTTGTATATATCCCAACGAGATCGTTGGTCGCAGCTGGTAATCCGCCGCTTCCTGAACGGTGGAATCCTACTCATAAGTTCTGTTTTCGTTTTCTTTCTACGCATCTCTTTTATACTTTCTAACCCTTCTTTTGCTTGGCTCAGTTGAGAAAATTGATATCGTGCAGGTCGCTTGGGTGAAACGGATCACCATAAAATTTACAGATGAGAAGAGGGCGTGGAAATATGTTGCTTCAATAAAGATGTATGTCGCCTCCACCCATGGTAAGCGTCTGAATGCCCCCAGCCTTTTTGCTCTAACATTGCCAATCTCTTGTAGGCATAAAGGGGGATGAGGAGGAAGTCCCAGCAGCCGCAGGGGTTGGAGAAAATGCCAGCGCTGAAAGGGAAGTGGTTAGGATGGAAAAGCCAGCCCCCCGCCCTTCAAGAAAAAGTAAGATAGTTGATCCGTTCAACGCTATCAGCAAACAGGCCCAGGCTTTGAAGACTACAAAAGAAGGGCGAGATTCTGACGCCTGGGCCAGTGAAAGCACGGCGCCCGCAGGTATTTTAGCGATTGATGTTGTTCAATCTACCGAGGAAAGGGTATCTTGGTGGTTTACCATTCTCCCGATCGAGATGCTGCCGCAGAGTCATCTTCTGAGCAGCCGTTGAAACGCGCCAAACGGCCAGGGAAGGAAATAATTAAGAATGAACGGCCGAAGTTGATCGAGGGAAATCAACATGTTCCCGTTGTGGAGTTCGCTCCCGCATCACTTCCCCTTGGTCAGCTGACATCGGTGGTAGAATTTCCTTCCAGTGTTGAAAAAGACTCTGATAAGAATGCACCCGAAGTTGAAGCTGCACAGTTAGAGGATAGGTACGAGCTTCTTTTGGATCGAAAGGTTGAACCAGCCCGATCCAAGCATACTGAAAGTTTGGGCTCTTCTTTTTTTGCTGCTAACCATGATACCCCAATCACTCCAATGCCTAGGGTGAAGATGCGGCTGCTCTTGCTGCTTATAGGTGAGCTGAGGCGGCTGGTAAGCTAAAAGATCGATCGATCACAATATCGGTCCCTAAGGATACCGACTTGCTTAGGCATCCCAGGTATCTTGTCGATCACCTCTATGATGTAACTAGACCCATGGAGCGGACTTGGATGATTACTCGTAATAATTTACAGCTTGCCTTTCTGACCGCCTATAATGCCTTTCGGGTAATTCTAAACTTTGCATTTTTCCTCTAAATTAACTCCAAGTATTTGTGAACTGAAGTTCCTGTTTTGTCTCAGACCACTATTCTGGCAGTTGATAATGTTGAGCGAATTCGGCAGCTTGAAGCGACCGTCCAAATGTGGCAAGATTACTTCTTTGCTGTTGTAGAGGCTGGTTCCATTCTCCATCGTGAGCTTAGGAAAGTTAAATTTGAAGATACTCTACTGAAGAAACAGTTTGACAAGCTCAAGCAGGACCTCGAATTTAAAGCGCTGAGTGAATCAGATTTGGAAGCCAAAATCACTACCCTGCGCCAAATTGAGGCCCATGACAAAGCAAAACTGGCGGCTGCTGAGGTCGAAGTCAAAGCCAATAAAGTCAAGATTCGGTCCTTGGGGAAGGATCTTGAACTCATAAAGAAGGATCTTGAGGCCGCGTAGAAAGGGAGGAGTGAGGCCGTCAAAGATGCCAATAAGCTGCAGTCTAAGAATCGATCCTTGTCTTGAAGAACTGCAAGCCAATTTAAAAATTGAGATGGACTGTCATGAGAACCTTAAGATTGCAGAGGTGAGGCACAACGCCCTTTTGGAGTTGTCGGATGAGGCAAATAAGGTGGACGCACAACTACTTAAGGCTGAAGAAACGGCAAGAGTATACATGAAGATCTCGGCCTTTCTCTTTAGAAGATTGAGTATGAGACCGAGGAAGATGCTGAAGGAGGGAAGAAAGGGGATGAGTAGGTTGTCATCGCCCGTTTTCTTTTATTTTGTTTTTGATAATGTTATGCGACCAAGGGTGGTGGTCGTTTTGTAGATATAATGAGGCCTGTGGCCGTTTTTAATGAAAACTATTTCTTTCTGTTTATCATTATGTGCTTTAATTTTAAAGGTAGAGTTTATGTTTTGTCATTTTGAAATACCAACGACTCCATTCGAGTATTATTTTTTCAAAAGACAAGTAATGTTCCCATCGTTCGTCGTTTTAACGATTCCTTTTTGTTGCCGAAAAGAGTTAGTAATTGGGCCCCAATGTAATGGTGCGTAAAGAAGAATGACATCTCACTTTCATGCAGTGCCCTCCTCAAACACTAAGTTAAAAAAATTAAAGTTTAAATGCTTAGCCATTTTAACTAGCATTAAAGAGTAATGCTGAGTGTTTGACCCGAAGTGCATTTTATTGATAGTAATACCGGCCGTTATCGGGTGCATAATACATGTTTTCCGACCTATTATTTCGATCAATTTCTGAATTTGGTTGTTTGAAGCACTTTTGGATATTCATGTTTACACTTGGCCACTAATGGACCATTTACATATTAGTCAATCTAAACGTCGAACAGTCCCTAGTATGAGTGTTCGTTCTTTGAACGCAAAGGTATTTTCTCTTCGATGAAAAGTTTGGGGCAGTCCCTAGTATTCCTTGAAACAATCACCAACTTGAACTTGGGGCAGTCCCCAGTCTGCAAGCGACCGATGATAATTCTTCCTCCTTTTCCATCCCCCCTAGTGTGCGTGTGCGAAGTATGAGGAGTCGGAAACTGGTCTAACGTCTCTTTTTTACACTCTTCGTATTCCCTGAAACAAAGATGCAAAGAAGAAGAACGGATTTGACTTAAAAATGAAGACCACGTTAGAGTGTTTGTCAGGGTTATCAATCCCGATTCAGAGCGTCTTAGGCTCGATTGTTCGTGGGGTGATGTATGTCATCACTCGATTCCTATCATCTAAAAGTGTTAGTACCGAACAAATAATAATAAAATGTATCCAAACTGGAATAAGGAGTAAAAAAAATGTAAAATCAGAATTAAACGATACCAAACATTTTAAGAAGTTGTATTTTTTCAATTAGGTGATATTCCAATTGAAATCGACCGGTTTTGAGTCTAGTGTTTCAAGATGGTAAGATCCCTTACCAACCGTTCCTTTTGACTCAGTGAGGTCCTTCCCAATTTGCCTTTGTTGGGTTCATCATTCTTCGACCATTTCTTCCTCAGTACAGAATCACCTGCATTAAAAGTTTGATATCAGATTTTTTTTGTTGAGATCCGAATCAATGCCATGTCTCTCTTCTCTTCGAGCAAATCTTAGTCTATCAACATGGCTTCTTTGTTCTATTCATCGGTGGAATAGGCAAACTGGAGGCTTAGCTTACCAACTTCCACCAGAATCAATGCTTCTGCTCAATAGACAAGTGAAAATAAAGTCTCGCCAGTGCTGTTTTTCACCGTTGTTCGATGAGCCCATAGCGTGCCTGGGAGTTCATCCGGCCAATTTCCTTTTGACTTATCCATCTTCTTTTTCAGGTACTCAGTTATTGTCTTATTGGAAGACTCAGCTTGTCCGTTTGCACTGGGATGATACAGAGTTGATGCAATCCGCTTGATTCCTCACTTCATGAAGAACGCTTTTAATCTCCGGCCGCTCAATTTTCAAGTTTTTGGCTATTCAAGACATGCAACGAGGACCTCATATTCTACCTTGTTATTTTTGGCATGCAATTTAATCACATACCTCAGTTTTTCAACCGTTGGGGCTATGAGCAAAACTTCGAGGCTGGTCCCTTTAAAGTTTGAGGCACCATCCGTGTAAAGCATCCATATCCCAGGTTCCAGATATCTCATCATTAGTTCATCTTTCTTTGCCTCTGGAAGAATATTTGCGCTAAAATCTGCTACAAAATTAGCTAACAGTTGTGATTTAATGGCGGTGCGAGGCTGGTAAGTGATATCATACTCACTCACCTCGACCGCCCACTTCATTAGCCGACCAGAAAAATACGGTCGATGCAAAATACTTCGTAAAGGAAAAGTAAACGACAGATATAGCATGGCATTGAAAGTATGGCCTTAGTTTTCGTGTAGCTATAACAAGTGCTAATGCTAGTTTTTCTAAGTGTGGGTATCTTGTTTCCGCATTAAGTAGAGTTTTACTAACATAATAAATAGAGAATTACTTACCTCCATCCTCACAGACGAGAACTGCACATACGTCAACTTTTGAATACCAAGGTAGAGAAGCAACACTTCCCCATCCACCGGTTTTGAAAGCAGTGGAGGGTTTGACAAGTACTGGTTCAATTCCTTTAGGGTCCTCCTGCATTCCGGTTTCCAATCAAAGCTTGTATTTTTCTTCAAGAATGAAAAGAACTTGTGACACCACTCAGATGACCTCGAGATGAACCTGCTGAGATTGGCTACTTGACCGGTCAAACGTTGAACATCCTTCACAGTTGTTAGCACGTTTGGTATATCTTCGATTTCTTTAATTTTGTCCAGATTTGCTTCGTTACCTCTTCGTGATACGACGAATCCCAAGAACTTGCCAGATCCAACCCAGGACGCACACTTCTCCGGGTTCAGCCTCATATCGAATTGCCTCAGTATTGCGAATGTCTCCTTCAAATGATCCAACTAACCCTTTTCTTTCAACGACTTCACCAACATGTTATCTATATAAACTTCCATCATCTTTCCAATCAAATCTTTGAACATTGTTGTGACCAACCGTTGATAGGTAGCCCTGACGTTTTTGAGACCGAAGGCATGGCCGTATAAAAGTAGGTCCCTTTGTCCGGTATGAATGATGTTTTCTCTTGGTCCTCTAGCTCCATTAATATCTTATTATATCCTGAATATGCGTCCAAAAAGCTTAATATTTCGTGTCCAGCCATCGAATCAATCAGCCGGTCGATTTGAGGTAGTGGGAATGAATCGTTCGGACAAGCCTTATTTAAGTCGGTGTAGTCCACACATACTCTTCACTTTCTATTTTTCTTTGAGACTACGACCGTGTGAGCTAGCCACTCCAGATACTTCACTTCTCTGATAAATCCATTTTTTAACAATTTGTCCACTTCATCATCGATAGCTTTCCTTCTGAATCCCCCGTTAGGTCACTTCTTCTGCTTCGCCAGTCGATACGATGGATTGACGTTCAACTTCTGAGTAGAAACCTATATATTTATCCCTACCATGTCCGCATGAGACCATGCAAAATAATTAGCATTATTTTTGAGAAAAAAAATTATTTCCTTTTTCATATCGGGTCCAACTCTGGCCCAACATACACTTTCCACTCCACTTTACAAAACTACTTCCTCCAATTCTTCTATCGTTGAGTCCCCAGCTTTTTATTTATTAGGTCCCCTAACACATGCGGAATCTTGGCGTAGTCTTTATCTATAGGGCTTGGCTCCTTTTAACCATCTTCGGCCAAAAATTTTGGTGGCTGTAATTGCTATTGCGGGGCGCTTGAGCTAGAGTTGCCTTTAACGGCTACTAAATAAAATTCTCGGGCAGTCTGTTGTTCACCTCTGATTTCTTATATTCCCCATGGAGTGGGAAATTTAATAACTTGATGTAAAGTCGATGGGACCGCTCCCATGGCGTGGATCCACGGTCGACCCAAAATCATATTATAAGCCATATCTCTCCCCATTACTTGGAACAAAGTTTCATTCTCAACGCCCTCTACATATGTCTTTATCATGATTTCTCCCAGCATTATTTCACTTGAGTTATTGAACCCTGATAATACCGTAAACTTGGGTATAACTTTATCGGTCAGCTGCATTTGTTCGACCACTCTTGACTATACAATATTGACTGAATTGCCAGCATCAATCAGAACTCTTTTCACATCGGTATCATCTACCCTCATTGTAACTACTAAAGTGTTGTGATGGGGATGTATCCTCTCGTCGAAGTTGAAATCCCCGAACACGATATCATCATTCATGGCTTCTCACGTCTATTTATCCCATGTAAACGAAACCTTTGCATATTGCTTTGTTGTGTACGTTACTCCATGGACCTCAGCCCCTCTGGTGATGACATTCACAGTTTTCCTTGGAGCTGAAGGCTTTGGCGGCTGGTGGTCATCTTTTTTCTTATTAAAATTCTTCCTTACTCTTTCTATCAAGAACTCCGATAAATGCCCATTTTCAAGCAACTTAGCCACCTCATAACGCAGCACCTTACACTCCTCGGTCGTGTGCCCATGATCGTAATAGAAGGCACACCATAATTTATCATCTATACTATTTGGATTAGTTTTCATTCGACCGGGGAACCTCACTACTTTGTCACCGGTTCCCCTCAGTCCACTCACCAATCCAACTGTCGAAACACAGAAATTATATTCCAAAATCTTAGGAGGCAGTGGATCTTTCAGAGCTAAAGATGGACCCAACTGCTCCTTTTTTGGCTGGCTCCTCGAACTGCTAACCTTATGTCCGTTTCTACTTTAATGAGGGAAACTGTAGGGCTCGAACCGTTGAGCTCTGGAATTTCACCTGTCATTTTCGACCCTCCATGGAGCCGGTCACTCATATCGTTTGTTATAAAAAGAAAACTGCGACTCTTCTTCTTCTGCCATGATCTTGGGTTCACACTCACGATGAAGGTCATCAAAAGTGGTCGGAGTGATCTCCCTCAACCAATCTCTGAACTTCTTACATGTCTCCAATGCATCCATACTTAAGTTGTTTATTAAAGATAAACAAGCCCATCTTTCTTCGACCTGTGGGATGTTCATTTTTTCTGCGTTAAACCATTCCAAAAATTCTTTAATTATTTCATTTGGCCGTTGCTTAATGTTCAATATGTCTTCTACTCTTCCTTCTATCTTTTTAGCCCCTGCATGTGCTCTGATAAATTTAGCCGTCATGTCATCGAAATTTGCAATCCCGTTCTCAGGAAACTGCATGTACCACTTCAGCGCTCCTCCTCTGAGTGTTTCACAAATTTTTTTGAAACTCACCAAATTGATCTCATCAGCCTTCAGATCATTCGATTGCACTGCAATTGCAAACAAGTCTACGTGATCCCTCAGATTAGTGGTTCCATCATACTTCAAACTCTCCGGTAACTTGAAATTCTTGGGAATTGGCAGCGGAGCCGTACTTGCTGGAAACGACCGCTTTGAGATTGACTTCGTAGCAGCGTCCTCCATTAATTTTGGAACTCTTGGTAACTTTTTCATGAATGACTTCATGTCATTAAACCTCCTCTCCACTATATCGTTTAACAACATCTGCATTGTAGCCATCATCCTCGCTTTCGCGATGATGGAGGCCGAAGCTCCCGCAGCCACATCGGCCGTACCTGACCCTTCGAGTCCAGTCCCACTTCAGGTCCCCCTATTACTGCGCTCTGAGGAACAAAGATCGGAGTGCCTGCGGGGGGGTATTACTTGGAAGGCAGGCGCTCTGTGACTTGTAGAGCTAGACAGAAGTAGCAACTACTCACTTATCCTCTCCATATGCTTGTCCTGTCTATTTAGGAATTCAATCAACAGTGTGTTTGTATCGACTTTCGTTGCCTCAACCGCGGGTTCCTTGCCGGGTCGGTATCCTCGAGGCGCTTTCGACTGTGAACCAGCCGCAATGAAATTCAAGGGTGGATCTTTTTCATGGTGAGATGATTCACTGACCACTTCATCGGTGGCTAGAAGCTGGACCTCGTCAGCCGGGTTAGGCTGAAGCACGCCATCAGTGATGGTGGTGTTAGCATTGTTGTTGTGGTCATCTGCCATTGCACACAAAAGGAGAAAACGTAAGTAGAATCAACAACGAATTTTGAACAAATCAATTGCCTAGGCCCCAGAGTGGACACCAAATTGTAATTCCTAAAATACGTTTTCAGGTATTATAATTAAATTTATATTTTGCTGAGCCAGGTGACTGTTTTATATCAAAATTTGATGGTTGATTGCTAGGTTAATGTTCACAATTTAGACCGTTTAAGATTTGCTTAGGAAAAGAAATAGAGAGTGAATATTTCAGCTGAACTAATACGATATTGATCACAAGATTAAAACAGAAGATATGCAACTACGCTGACAAATTATACGGGCGATAATTATAATCTAACAGATTCAACTATGCGAACAAATCAAACAAACGTTATGTCCAGTTTAAGTTAACACAAGCAATATATGGAATAGACGAACTGAGGAATAGCTACTGTGTCCGTAAAATATGCTAATGAATGACTTAATTAATGTAAAATTATTCCCAAATTATCAATATTCAAGATAATCGCTTTTAGTTTATTTTAGGCTAAATAAAGTGATAATGACAGTGGGTAAACCGATAACAACGATAATAAAGAACCAATAAATCAACCATAATCAAAGCGATAATATAAATGGTAAAGCTTATTGTATTGATCAGATGCTTGTGCTCCGGTGAGAAAGGTGGACTTTGTCTCCTCCAAAGAAAAGCAAAGCAAAGTTGCCGCATCAATGACGGTAGGGAACAATAAACAATGGTGGCGATAATGAACGATAATTGCTAAGAGAGGGAGTAATGTTCTCATACAAATAGGAAGAAAGGGTTACATTTATAGCTGAGAGTCCAAACCCTAGCATGATTCCATTTTCTACACGTCTTCCCACGTTGTTATCCACATCCAACGGCTTCCGAGAATAGTGGAGGTGGTTGAGGATAAAGCTAATCTTCTGAGCTCATCCATTTTCTTGACTCCGTTTCATATTCAATCGATCAAGCGACCGATTTATACTTTCTAACTAAACCGCTCTTTACTCTCCGTACAATTTGATTTGACTCCGATATCCAAGCTACGTTGGCCATGTCGGCCACGTCACTGATGATATGTACTAAGTAGGCATCTAATTTTTGGCCAATACAATTTCCAAACCAAAAAAAACAAATAAGAGGTGATGAAATCACAATACTGTTTGCGTTAGTTGGTTAAATTCAAAAATTTGGCTATACATCACTCTTAAGTGTGAAAGGGGTTTAAAGAAGAAGATCTTCTGCTAAGTTGTGCAAACATTTATATCAATATGAATATGTGATATCAAGTATGAAAATATGTTTACTCAATCACGTTAAGTTGAGTATCCATTTTCCTTTCCTTTTCTTCTTGTACTTCAACCTCCATTTAAACATGCCATGAGTTGGATATATACACTATAAATGTCCCTCCTTAGTTTTTATTGTACATTAAGCGATTTACACAGAATCCGACTATTCTCAAGGAATAAAACTCTTTACTTTCTTGTCTATTACTTTTCTCTCAGTTTTACTTACTTTTCATGCGTATTTATTGTATTTCTTGTGATCCTCTAAAAAATGTAATTATCTTACCTAAACGAACAAATTTAGGCCTAAACAACTTGGCGCCCACCGTGGGGCCCAGACAATTGTAGGTTTCTATGAAGAAAAAGGCGCAGTCATGTCATAAGTCAACGACAATGTTGGTCTTTACAAGAACCAGGAAGAACGGGCAGAGCAAAACTCGGCCAGCATGACCGAAGCCATGTCCCAGAAGTTAGGAGCAATATTTACTAGAACGTCTCAAAGGCCGGCATCGCCACGAGGACCAACGCCCGCAAACGAGTCTCCAGCATCCGCGCCTAATCGGAGACTCAACATGGATGCCGCCCCCGGGAGCTCCACAACATTCAACAACCAAGATCTCAATGGAACACCTATCATTCAGGATATCCTAAAAGAGATGACGGCCATCCATGATCGGATCGATAATGTGTCGGGTGCTCCACCTCAGTTTACCACCATAGATGAGAAAAAGCTCTATAAGCATGCATATAAGGCAAGTGTTGCACCGGTCCACGTACCAAAATATTTTCGCTTGCCGGATAACCTTAAGTACGACGGAACCACCGATCTAGACGAGCATATTGCAACTTTTTATACAATCATCAAAAGCAATAGGAATAGTGAAGAAGAAACTCAATCCACTCTGGTGAAGTGATTCAGTTCGACCTTGACTAAAGGGGCCCTCACTTGCTACACTCATCTACTAATGGGTTCAATCAAATCATTTACCTATATGCATGATTTGTTCAAGAAGGCACACTCTGGAGCCCCTAAGCGGGAGAAGCGTATGTAATATTTCTTTGAGATTTGACAGTGTGACAACGAGCTATTGAAGCATTACCTGGAGTGATTTTAGAGGGAATGCATGGAGCTCCCTCCAGTTCCTGATAATATCGATGTGGTAGTTTTTGCCAAGAGTCTGAACTCTAGGGTTTGTTAGCTACCCGGGAGTTACAATGGAGTCTTATTCAACAACAGGTGACCACATGGAATGCTACACACCGGAGGTATATAAAGAAGCTCTGTTTGGAACCTGAACAATCCTCGACCTTTAACGGTGGCATTCGCGCGATCACTGCAGACATTAATTGTCAAGGTCAAAAATTGGAATACATCAAAGAACCTCGAGTCGGAGATAGAGGGAAGCAGAGCAGGAGAGATTATAGGGCCGACTTCCCGAAACCGGTGGAAAAACGGGATAACAGTAGAAAAGCAGTGGTGTTCTCTTACAAGGGATCGCTCAGCATTGACAAAATACCCGACGGGTTTGAGAAACTAAGGTTGCGCGTCAACGTCGTAGAATTTGTGAAAGATCATCTGAAGAGCGCCCAAGTACGATGGCCCAGCAACATGAGGGTAGAGCCCACGAAAAGAGATGTAAACCTCTACGGTGATTTCAACAAAGATCACGGGCACAAGACTGCCGGTTGCAGGGCTCTAATTCTAGAAGTAATGGGACTGCTCAACAAAGGATACTTGAAAGATTTTCTGACAAATAGGGGAAAGCAGACATACGCTAAAACAAGAGCTAAGAGGGTCCTCCAGATCTGCAGGAACCTAAGAGGTCTATCAACGTGATAGTTAGCTGCCCAACATTGTTTAACGATTTAAGTCAGAGAGAGGTAGCCCTCGATGGAGGCCACACCCGAGATGAGATGATCTTGTTTAGTGATGAGGATAGCACCAGCTGCAACACTTCTCACCACGATGCCCTGGTCGATGCTGGCAGTACTGTAAACCTTATCAAGTGGGATACCCTACGGACAAAGGGAATTGAAGACAAATGGACTGCAAGTGTCTGCACACTGGCTGGCTTAAACAATTCTTGCAAAAAATTCATTGGAGAAATAGATCTTTCAACGCGCATACAAGGAGCAGACCATGTTTCATCCTTCCAGGTGATCAAAGGAGGGGTCCATTATAATGCCATTGTGGGACGGCCGTGGATCTACCAGGTCAAAGCAGTGTCTTCCACCTTACATCAAAAGCTCAAATACCCTAACGAATGGGGGATAAAATAGATTAATGAAGATCATGAAGTGGCAAGGGAATGATATACATCAACGGTCCTAGGAGCGTCCATCCCCGACATAGAAATAGAGCTAAACTCTCTTGATACTGACAAAGACCTCGAAACTCCAACCAACCAAGACGAGAGCTCTAACTATTTGGTTGATTAAAAGTTTTCGGGGGAGGGGGGGGGGGGGGGAAGGGGAGGGAAGGAGTAGGGCATTTGGAAGTACAATTTCTTTTCAGAATTTACTTTAATTAAGTCTCTAGTCTCTTTATATTTCATGCATATCAACTATGTTACGAATTTTCACCCACAACAGTTCGAGCCAAGCGCTCCCCTTTATCAATAAAACTGCTATTTTATTTAGTCAGATCTATCTGCGATCCAAATATTCATAGACCCTGTACAACTTAAGTCGAAGTAGTACACTCACTTTTCGTGACAAAAGTAGGGTAAACTACTCGCTTAAAGCTAGATTACTTCTAGTTCAGCCACCAGATATTATTCGTAAGTTTAAATCATCAATTCAACAAATCACACCTACATGTCGGTGGGGACGCCTGTCCGCATAGTTCTATAAAGTCTTAAAACACTAGAGTGAACAAGCATAGATGTTCTAACTTGAACGCAAAAATGCCTCGTTACATACAATGTGCTAAAGACGTCCCATTGTGGGTGCTGGCCTTGCCCTAATAGAAGCCATCCATCACAGACGCAATCTAAGCCGGCAACCACTAGCGCACATACAATGAATGCACATGCCCAAGCAGGCTCACTGACAAACATTCTAGACATTAGAATAAACAAGGCGTCCATTACTTAACAAAAGCTGCTTAAATCTCTCAGCGCTCACGCCCACCCAGGCACGACTTGGCAAGATAATCATCTAAAAACTGTTTATGACGGAAATTAAAATCGTCATAAACAAAGCAACAAATGATATAAGTCAAAAGCCTCAAAACGGGCCAAAAATATAGCAATTACGCCCAAAACACAGGGAATTGTTCGCAACTTGATCATAAATATTACATTGGGGGGATTCTAATTCTCTCTCAGGGGACTTCCTTCAACAGAAACACTCCGCGAAGGCCCTATTTCACCAACTGCAGGTTCTCCAGCCTGCATATTATTGTCTCCTTCAGCACTAGCCTCTTCAGAGCCTTATTCAAGGTCGGAGCCTAGTTGAGCGTCTGCTTGGGCCACGAGCGCGATGAAGCAATCTCAGCATCTAGGTCCAGGCTAGGATTGTCACAAATTTGGTACAAAGTAGCAAGTGCAGTGATATTTGGCTATTTTACCTATATTTTCAGGGTAGTTTTACCACATTATGATAGTACACCTAAGAGTTTATATGCAAAATTCTCAAGAGTTGATATTAATTGCGCTGTGTGGTGTTGTAGGATTTGAACATGGTGAATTGAGCAAGAAAGTGCTAGTTTTGGAGTTAAAAGTTAAGATGTTGAAGAGTTCAAGTGATCCGTGTGCCACGTGAGTGACACAAGAAGAAATAGAGTCTTTGCTTTGGAATTGAATAAAAATTTCAGCGCATTTAGGCCAAATACGCGAGCGCCACACGAGCTGAATTGCCTGAAGAAAATTAGTCCGCGTGGCACGGAGCACAGAACCATGGGGCGAAATTTTAAGGGTTTTTTGATACTTTTGCTTAGTTTCCTACAGGGTATAAAAGCTTCTTATGCCTCCATTATGAATTTGACACCGGGGAAAGAGGCAAAAAAAGGAGGCTAGAGCTTTGGAGACTTCAAGAACAGAGTTTTTCCTAAATTCTTCTTTACTTTTTGTAATTTAATTATTGATGAATTATATTGACATGATTATCATGAATATGAGTAGCTAATTCACCCATTCTAGGGTTAATTATTGATGAATTTGTTTTGATGAATGAAACTTTTGAATTCTTCCTATCTAAGTGTTTATGTTTAGATTGCTATTGATTGGAAGGGCCCCCCCATTGATTGTTCCCATTATTCTTGTGTGTCTAGGGATAGATTCATAGGTTTGGGTTAAACACTTAGCAATATTTCAACCTAAAACCAAGGTATTATTTAGGTTGTCAATAAGGTGATTTGTGACCATTGACCCTGATTCTGAACTAAACTTGTAGTCCTAAGTATCTTCATTAATTAATTGGAAAATTGGTTAGTGAAAGTTACTACTATTACATGGAAGTGAATAGTTGTATAATTGGAGCAAATGTTCAATAGGAAGAAAACCAAGTTGAATTTGTTAAAAGAATTATTCTAACACACAGGTAGGTTTTGGGTAAATCAATCCTAGGCTTTTAAATTCTTGATTAATTATTCCTTAATATTTTGTTTCTTACTTTAGTGTTAATTAGTTTTTACATTGAAACCACCATTCAATTACAAACCTTGGGAGTTAATTGGTTAGATAAATTAGTTAGACTATGACTAGATTTCGAGTGTTCCTTATGGGATTCGACCTCGGGACTTTAAGTACCGAGGTATATTTACCGCGACCGCTTAGTCCCTTTTATAGGGCATAGTTGGGCGTGATCAAATTTTTGCGCCGTTGCCGGGGAACACGGTGTTATTTTAGTTGTTAACATAACTAGTTTTATTTCTCAATTGACTTCACTTTTGTCATCTTGAGTTAACTCTTCTGAATTTATGTGTTTCAGGTGTATGCATAAGACAAGATCTCAGTTTGCAGAGTTGAAACCGTTTGACCCAGAGATTGAGAGGACATTCCACTCTTTAAAAAGGGCGAATACTGTTGGCAATACACTTAGAAAATCAGAAACCAAAGAAATTGAGATGGCTGAAGATTTGGCACTTAATGCTTTTGCTCAGCCTGTGGCTGGAAACTTGGCTTCTGCTATTCGGCTCGGGAATTTGAAGCTGAAAGTTTTTACATCACCCAAACTATGGTCAGTCTGTTGTCAAACGCTGGACTTTTTGCGGGTAAATCCACTGACGATCCTCAAAAGCATTTCAAAAAGTTCATGAGGGTATGTGAAACTCAGAAGCATGCTCGAGTTCCAGCTGAGGTCGTGCGATAGATGTTATTCCCGTTTTATCTGACGAATGATGCTAGTAACTGGTTTGATTCTTTGCAGTCAATTATATCAATTTGTCGGATGAGTTGGTGATCAAGTTCATGAAGAAATTTTTTCCACAAAAAAAACTGCGAAGTTGGTTGATGAGATACTCATGTTCAGGCAAAACCCGCTAGAGACTTTGCCAGAAGCTTGGGAGAGGTTCAAAAGCTGCTTGCAAAAGTGTCCCCATCATGGAATTCCTAATCAGATGTTGGGACAAAGAATTTACATGGGCACTATACATCAAATCAAGGGCAATTTTGATGCAGCTGCTAGAGGAGCATTCTTGAGTAAAATATTTACTGAAGTAAAAGCTCTACTCGATACCATAGCTCAAAATTCAGGCTGGTTGACTAGAGATGTATCTGCTGGTTCAGGCCCAATGGTTTTGGCTGCTAGAATTGATCATGGGGTTGATGAGAAAATGTCAAGGCTGCAGACTACGCTGGATGTGGCTTTGAAACAATTTAATGAAGACATGTTGAAACCCGTTAACCAAGTGGACACACCCGATCCTGGTAATTTTGCCAATTTTCTGAACTATGGGCAGACGCAGTAATACAATCAGCAAACTCCAGTTAGGCAGGCACAACAACCAGCTCCATACAACATTGCCAGACAGCAGGGACAACAAGTTCCTTACTAGAGACAAGTAGCTTATAATAACCAGCAGCAAGTTGTATTACCTACACAACAAGCTAATGACATAGCAGACATTAATAGTATGGTGCAGTCCATGGTGGGAGTACACAAGAAGTTGCAAGATCAAGTTACAGCCCATGACACTGGCATTAAGGGGATAGAGACGCAGTTGGGACAACTAGCCATTGCTCTGAACAATAGACCTCAGGGTACCTTGCTAGGAGAGACAATGGTAAATCCAAAGGATGCAAATCCTAACCAAGTGATGGCAGTTAGCTTGAGGAATGGTAGAGGTTTAGACAGAGCAAGAATTGGCTAAGGAAGAGGTGCCCAGCATGCCAAAAGCTAACCCTGTGGATGTTCCTGTTAGCTTGGATAAGCTTGGAGTTTTGACTGATGACTGAGGAACGGATTCAAAGGACCTGTTCCTTTGGATCACTGCAGCTAAATAGATAATTCATGCAAAATCATTTAAGTTGAGATATTATTAATTATCCTAAAACTGACGTGTATCTTGATAATTATGCAGGTCTAAACGGATACGAAAAGATTGTATAAACAAAGGATAAATGATAGAAAATTCGGATTCTAAAGAGTAGAATCCAATTAGGACTCAAACTCAAGGGAGCTTTGGAGTTCTAATTGATCAAGACTTCTTGGCTGCTGGAGCTATAAAACGTGGAGCATATCAGCCATAGAAGTATGCACAAATACAGAGAGCATCGAGCAAAAGCTTAAAAGAGTCATTAGCTTATTTGTGTAATCAGTTAGCTACAGTAGAACTAAGTTAGAACCTGTTCCTTAGATTGAATCTTGTAAAAATTCAGGTCTTAGTTCAATTGTAGTAAGCAAAAATCGAGTTGTAAACTTTCTGGTTCAAGTCGTGGACTTGACACAACTTCACTGATCGTGAGAAAGATCACTAAAGGATTAGAGTTAGTCCTAGATTAGTAAGAGTGAATCTTGTAACCAAGTGGGTCTTTTTACATAGTGAAGTTGAAATCCTACTTGTGAAGTAGGTCATGGTTTTTTGATCCCGAGTCAAGGGGTTTTTCCACGCTAATATCTGGTGTTCAATTACTTACAGTTTTAATTCCGCATATCGTAAAGTAAAGGAACACATTTTAAGGAACTGGTCCTTAAAACAGTAAAGTGGCGTAATCGTGGGAAATAACAGTTCCAGCTAAAGTTGGTGACAAAGATGAAGCTGAAAAGGAGATTATACCAGACTCTGTGACTAAGCCAACTGAAAAGGTAAATGAAGAGGTAAGCGTAAAGCGTAAGACACCACCTCCCCTTACCCCCCAAAGGCTCGTAAAATAGCAAAAAGAGAGCCAGTACAAGAAATTTATTGATATGCTTAAACATTACATGTTAATATTCCTTTACTTGAAGAAATTAGAGATGTACCTGGTTATGCTAAAATGATGAAAGAACTTTTGTCTAGAAAGTTTGAATTTCAGGATCTGGTTACGGTCACTCTGACTCACACTTGCAGTGCTGTGGTGACTAAGCCTGTGGCGCAAAAGCTGGCAGACCCAGGTAGTTTTACTATACCTTGCACGATTGGTAAGCACACTTTTGGTAGAGCCTTACTTGATTTAGGAGTTAGTATAAATTTGATGCCTCTATCTATCAATAAAAAGCTTGGTATTGGCAGAGCCAGACCCACCTCTATGAGTCTTCAGTTAGCTGATAGGAGTGTTAAGAGACCTGCAGGGATTTTAGATGATGTTCTAGTGCAAGTGGATAAATTTGTGTTCCCTGCAGACTTTGTAATTCTTGATTGTGCAGTTGATGAGGATACCCTATTATTTTAGGGAGGCCTTTCCTTGCTACAGGGAAGGCTATTATAGATTGTGAGGCTGGTGAGATGAAGATGAGGTTAACCGATGAGGAGGTGACCTTTAGTGTTCAAAAAATCTATGAGGAGACCTAGTGAGTTTACTAATTGTTCCATGGCTAATGTCTTAGAGGTAGATGAATTTGAGGATGATGAGTCTTACTATCCTAATGACCCACTAGAAGCTTGTATTATGAATATGGACATCCTTGATGGTGAGGAATGGGAGGAAACTATATTGGCCTTAGAAGGGCGCAGGTTTTGGTATAGAGGACCACGATTTGAGCCACTTGATTTGACTAATAGGATAGCGCGACCCGCAAAACCATCTATAGAGGAGCCCCCTCAGTTGGAGCTCAAACCATTGCCCGAGCATCTGAAATATGTTTTCCTGGGACCTAACTCTACTTTGCCTGTTATTATCTCATCTAATTTGTCAAATGTATAGGTAGAAAGTTTAATCCAGGTTTTGAAGGAGTACAAGCAGGCAATTGGATGGACTATTGCTGATATCAAGGGAATAAGCCCAACTTTTTGCATGCACAAGATTCTGTTGGAGGAGGGTGCTAAACCTTCAATAGGGCATCAAAGAAGGCTAGTCCCAAACATGAAAGAGGTAGTCAAGAAAGAAATAATAAAGTGGCTAGATGCATGTATTATCTTTGCAATTTCTGATAATCAATGGGTAAGTCCAGTCCAGTGTGTGCTAAAGAAAGGTGGAATGACTGTGGTTAAAAATGAGAATAATGATTTAATCGCCACTAGAATTGTAACTGGTTGGCGAATTTGTATGGACTATAGAAAGTTGAATAAATCCACTAGGAAAGATCACTTCCCCTTCCCTTTATTGATCAGATGCTTGACAGATTGGCAGGGAGGTCCCATTTTTGTTTCTTAGATGGTTATTCAGGGTATAATCAGATTCATATTGCCCCTGAGGACCTTTGCTTTTCGAAGGATGCCCTTTGGTTTATGTAATGCGCCTGCCACCTTTCAAAGGTGTATGATGGCTATTTTTACGGACATGGTGGAGGATATTATGGAAGTATTTATGGATGACTTCTCTGTGGTAGGTAACTCTTTTGATGAATGTCTGACTAATCTTGAGAGAGTGTTGAAAAGGTGTATTGAAACTAATCTGGTGCTTAACTGGGAGAAGTGCCATTTTATGGTACAAGAGGGGATAGTGTTAGGGCACCAAGTGTAAAGTAGAGGGATTGAGGTTAAAATTTATATATGAGAAAAGGCATAATTTCCCTTTAAAGATGCTAGATACTAAATAAAAAATCTTTTATTTTTGAGTAAAGTCCAACAAACCCCCCCTAACTTTTTAGGTTTGAAAAACAATATCTCCTTCACTTTTTGAAAGGGACGCTAAACTCCCTTAATCGTAAGATCAACGGTTAAAAATGAGTTTATCATTTGTATGCATTTTTTCAAAGTAAAAAACAACCTTCAATTATGGTGAATTTTGAATATTTTTTGCTATACGATTAAATATATTAAAAAGTATTGTACAAATATTTAAAAAAAATTATATCTAATTTTACTCTTTCAGTTTTTTTTTGCTTTTATAGGAGGTTCATTAAGGACTTCTCTAAAATTTCTCATCCCTTGTGTAAATTGCTTGAAAAGGATCACCCCTTTGTTTTTTCTGATGAGTCCAGGTTAGCTTTCAATGAGCTAAAGGAGAGGTTGGTATCAGCACCGATCATTGTAGCACCTAATTGGGAGGAGCCATTTGAGCTGATGTGTGACGCAAGTGACTATATTGTGGGCGCAGTGCTTGGGAAAATGAAGGATAAAATAATGCACCCAGTCTACTATGCTAGTCGAGACTGAATGGAGAATAATTGAATTACACCACTACTGAGAAAGAGATGCTAGCTGTAGTATTTGCCTTTGACAAGTATGGCTCCTACTTTCTTGGTTCAAAGGTGGAGGTGTACACAGACCATAGTGCAATTCGGTATCTAGTTGAGGAAAAAGACTCCAAGCCCCATTTGATACAGTGGGTATTGCTATTACAAGAGTTCGATCTGGAGATCCGTGATCGTAAAGGTATCGAGAACCAGGTTGCAGACCATCTTTCTAGACTTGAAGGAGCTGAGAAGCGAGTTGAGGAAGGTGAGATTTGGGAAAATTTTTCGGATGAGCAGTTATTGGCTACTACACTAGAAGAAATGTCATGGTATGCTGATATTGCAAACTATCTTGTTAGTGAAATAATTCCTCACTATTTTGACTCTGCGAAAAAAAAAGGTTTGTGTATAAATGTAGATCTTATTTTTGGGATAAACCTTATTTGTTAAGATATGTGTTGATAACATGATCCGGAGATGTGTCCCGAGATGGAACACTTCTCTATTTTGCAGGCATGTCACTCTTCACCTTATGGTGGACATTTTGGCGGGACCCTGACAGCTGCTAAGGTGTTGGAAGCAGGCTTCTTTTGGCCTACACTGTTCAAGGATGCTAACATTTGGGTTCGAGCTTGTGATGAGTGACAATGGGATGGAAACATCTCCCGTCGTCATGAGATGCCTATGAAACTAATCTTGGAGGTTGAGGTACTTGACGTATAGAGGATATATTTTATGGGTCCATTTTTTAGCTCCTATGGGAACAAGTACATACTTGTGGCAGTGGATTACGTCTCCAAGTGTCGAGGCTGTTGCTCTCCCCACTAATGATGCCAAGGGAGTTACTCAGTTCCTTAAAAGGAACATCTTCTCTAGATTTGGTACTCCTCGGGCTATCATTAATGATGGCGGAAATTATTTTTGCAACCAAGTGTTGAAGAGGTTACTGGAAAAGTATGGTATTCATCATAAAGTTGCCACACCTTACCACCCGCAGACTAGCGGGCAAGTTGAGGTCATAAATAGATAGATTAAAAGTGTGCTTCAAAAGACTGTAAATGCTACCAGGACTGATTGGGCAAGGAAGCTGGCTGACGCCTTATAGGCTTATAGGACTGTTTACAAGACACCTATAGGGATGACTCCTTACAAGATGGTTTTTGGGAAGGCATGTCACTTGCCTATAGAGTTAGAGCATAGAGCTTTGTGGGCTCTTAGGAGAGTAAATTTGAATTATGACTCTGCAGCTTCTGGCAGGATCAACGAGCTGTATGAACTTGAGGAGAGATGCTTTAACGCTTATGAGAGTGCGAGACTATACAAGGAAAGGATGAAAAGCTTGCATGATAAGAGAATAATAGATAGGAGCCTTGAGCCGGGTGAACAGGTATTGCTTTATAATTCAAGACTTCCTTTGTTCCCAGGTAAGCTTAAATCGAGGTGGTCTGGACCATTTAAAGTTGTGCAAGTAGAACCTCATGGAGCTGTGGAAGTAGAGACTGAGGATGTGATATGAACCAAACTACGCAGAAGCAAGATAAAGAAACAGAAGCATTAAAGTAAACACAACAACAAGAAAATAGGGGATGGGGAAGAACAGAAATAGAAGAAAGAATGGATAATTCCAATCAAAATATGATCATTATCCAAGGGAGAGAATGAAACTTGAACCTAACAAGGATTCATACTAGGATGACATCCATTCGGCTCCAAGTAAAGGAGTCCGTGAAGCCTCGGGCTTTCACAAGATAGGCTCGGCCTAATCTATCTCTGTTCTCAACTCTCAATTCAAAACTAACTAATGAAATGAAAGACTAAGGGAAGCTTATATAGTTTTCCCATAAATGAGTGTAAAATGACTAAAAAGCTCCTACGCCTAACTAAACAATGATAAATGGCCTAAAATGCCCCTTCAGTCAATTTTGGAACGCTGCCTGGTCAATCCTTCATCACGATCACGCAGAGCACTTAGTTCTTCATCGCGATCGCGCATTCAAGTTCGTGATCGCGCAGGGTAATGTCTTTCCAGCATTCCAACAAGCTTGCATCTTGGTCTTCTGGCCTTCTTTGACTTGAATCTTGGTTTCCAAGTTCTCTTTGAAGCGTTCTCAGTCCCGCATGTTGAGCGTTAACTCCCCACGGCTTTGGATACCATTCTGGATTGCATCATTCTCCCCTTCTTAAAAGGATTTCGTCCTCGAAATCAAGCCAACAAGACCTACAAGCAAGGTAAAGACAAACGAACTTCCTACCCCAAGAGTAGGTTAGTGTCCAAAAGTGTGGAAAACACACTCTTATATAACACACTTTTATGGTAGAGCCAAGAATCAATATCAATTAAAAAACTTATGTCCCCAAAGGAAACAGTAACTTCTTGGCTCAACAAGGAAGCGCATCCAACACTACAAGAAGCAAAGAGATCAAAAGGGGATAAAACATGTAGGATGTAGCAATCAAATCCCTTACGATCCCTATACTCATGACCAACATACCAAGCCTTCATTGCATTTTTATCACAAGGTAACACCATGGCTTTGGCATGCTTAACACTCAAAGTGTGATCAACATAGGGAATGTAACACTCAAAATAGTTCAAGCAACAACTAGCATCAAAGACTCCACTCCCCTTCTTAAAAGCACTCTCACACACACCAAGAGATAGCTTGTCACCTCCAAAATCACCTCCAAGACAATCCTCCTCATAGACAAGCTCCCAAGGGAGGTCTCAAACAATGGATTATCTATAAAGTTAAGTTTCCCATACCATGGAGGTTCAAGCTCACACTTTCTTCTAGTTGAATGCACATCACCACCTCTTTCAAAATCCCCTTCAAACATAGGGTTAGTGAAGACAAGTTCACCTCCCATCAAAGGTGAGGCGTCCCAACTAGAATCATCATCCACACTTGAGTAGTCATTGAATACAATTCAATCCATCTCGTCCACTAGGGACTCCTCAAAGTCGCCATCAACCTCACTACAACACATAGATCCACCATAGGCAATAACATCCATAAAGGTATGATCATACAACTCATCTTCCTCTTTATCGAAGATTGGTGGTGTGTCATAACAAGGGTCACAGCAAGGTCAACTACAACATCTTTACTGAAGAGAGGTTCAATAAAAACCGAGCTCACATCATGATTTGGCTTATCAACCCTCTCAACTAGTGGTTCACATTCACACACAAGTTGACCATTTGACCCTACACTAGTTGCAAACACATTGTAATCATACAAATCACTAACTAGCCTAGAGTTTTCACAAACAATATCACAAGACAAGGAAGCATCATGCTCATGGGAAGAAGGACGAACACATACCTTTGTGGCCATCTTGCTCACTCAATGCACTTGACGTGTCATGGGTAGTTTCTCCAACTTGAAGCTCATATTCTAGATCCTTTTCACCTTGCCTTTCCACATTGGAACATGATTGAAGCTCCATTGGTTGGCCTCCAACAGTACCTACACAAGAACTCACACAAGTAGAAAAAAAATATAAAGGGTTAAGGTTAGAATAAGGGGTGTCCTCACTCTCACTGATTTTTTTCCCTCTTTCTTTTCCCTCATTTTCTTTTCAAGGTTGGGTGTAGATTCGGGTGGTGACATCCCACTCACATCACTCAACACATCCTCTCCTTTTTCCACTCAAGGAATGTCACCGGTCACTCCCTTACTCCTCTCAATCTTTTGTCTCTCATATTCGGGTGAGCTGGGACGAGGCCCAAGAATACCCATAGCCGGAGTAGGTGGACTTTTAACATCAACCCGGAATCTAGGACTTAGAGACTCATCACTTGAAGTCTCCTTCTTCTTTGTTGGTGAAGCACATGACTTTGAAGCTAGTGGATTCGGGTTCACCTTGTTGACACTTGTCAACTCCTTTCTAGCACTTGTCTCGCCTTTTGTTGTATTTGTAAGACTTCTTGTTTGCATCCTTTCCATCAAGGAATGAAGTAGCTCCTCAGTCCTTTGCAAATCCTGAGAAAGTCCACTCAAAGGTGAAGAAGGTGCAAACTCATAAACCTTTTGGTCCATGCCTACAAGAAATACATCTCTCTTAGCACTATATCGAAATTCCTTGTTGAGTAGCCATGGATCACCTAGGCACACATCAAAATGTGCCATGGGATATACATCACATCAAACATAATACTTGTAACTCCCATGAGATATGAGCACTCGAGCCTCATTGGAAACCTACACTTCATTATACTTATAAGGATGTTTCAATTTATAGCATGGTATCCTTAGGGCCTCAACCAAAGAAAGGCTAATGCAAGTGTCATCGGTACCTCCAATGTAGAGCAAGTATCCTCCATTACCATTCACCTCAACAATGAAATTACTTCTACCCAAGTCTCGTATAGGTGCATCCAAGAAAGAATTTGAATGCCCAAGAGTGTCAACACCAACAACTTGGGTCTCCCTTATCCCTGTTCTACTAGCAATATTGTCGTGTAACTTCCATTTCCCGTCACTCTTCCAACATTAGAAGTGTTGTTGAAAGTCGAGGAAGGAGTCTCATACTCAATGGAACCACTCCTAATACTTCTACTCCTAGCATTGTTAGAACCATACAAGCTTTTGGTAGCAAGAGCAACACCACTTCTCACTCCACCTTTCACATGGGAGTTTGGAGCATTAACCCCTTTAGCACAAGTAGAATAGACAATCCTACCTTTTCCTATGGAAAAACCACCTCCTCCTCCCGTACTAATGGGAGGACCTCTACTACTCCCTTGTACACAACAAGCAACATCGAGAGAAGATGCATATACACAATTCGCATTATCAACTTTACCATCCGTTCTCTCTATGTCACTATTATCATGTGCAAATTCATCACAAGAAGAGTAAGTAGGATCATCATACCTCGAAGCGTCACCATCTTCGGTTTCTTGACTAGAAGCATGAGAATCAACACATTCATCATCATGAGCTTCATAGTCCTCATCAACCTCACGGTCATCGTAGTGACCCACTTCATCCTCATACGAACCATAGTTACCAGAATCATCATAGCGATATCCGTCATCACCATCATAGGAAACATAGTCTCTATCATCTCTACACGAACTATACCCTCCACAATCATCATCCGACGCCATATCTATAACAAATAAGAGTAAAGGACCTCACCAGTTCAGTTCCTCACGCGTATCACTCAAGTAATGTTCACTCAATTTTCTTTCCATTCATGTATACATTCAAGGTCTTTGGCTTTTATGACCACACTCTATTGTTCTCACCACTCTTAGCTTTTTTCCTCTCAAAGATAGCCTTATCCTTTTTATAGGAACCAAAATGAAAAGATAAACAACTAGCACGTCCAAGTACAGGTTCGGAATGGAGTTTATAAGACACCAAAGAAACGAATAAGGACACACAAGCAGACTAGGAACAAAGGAAACAAGCAATGAAACCAAAAGAGAGAAGTTACAAGACTACTAAGGAAGTGACACAAGAAAGACTCGAATCGAATTGGCACGAAACAGATTCAGAATTGGATGGAATTTTGTTTGTGATTTAGAAACTCACCATATTTAATGAATCAATTGGAGTTTTGATGAATGGAAACTGTTCGGAAGCTGTTGTGAACGTTCTGTCTCAAAACTAGAATTTTGGAAAAATGTTGTTCTTCGCTATCGCGTGAAGACTGGCGCGTTCGTGTAGAACAAAGAATTCCCAAGATTAATTTTTCTCTTCGCTATCGCGCTCAACTCTTCGCGATCGCGCAAATCTGCTGCTGCTGAACCAGAATCCGATTTTGGACTTCAACTTTTCACTTGAATCACCTCAATTCAACTTGTTTTTCAATTCCCAAGGTACCCAAAGTTGTATAATGTGTTTCCCAACAAACCCCGATAAATTTTACGACCAAACCAACAATCAAACTCAAGAATCAATGTCTTCAAGCTCAAGAACAAGGATTTCAAAAATGAAAACTTTGATTTTCAAATTTTCAATCTGTATCACCATATCGTGGTATAAGGGTACCAAATCAACGGGGAAACATCATAGATCAATCCCCGATATCAAACAATCAATGGGTCATCAAATCCAATCCACAATATGATTCTTTTTTTTTTTTTTTTTTTGCAACTTTTTCAATTTTTTTGTTTTGTTTTTCTTCTTTTCTCCAAGAACAAGAACAATAATAACAATGAACTAAACTAAAGGATAAGATGAACAAGGGTTGAGGGTTTGTAAAAACAAATCCCGAGCCTTGGTCTAATATCAAATGATATGAACCAAACTACGCGGAAGCAAGATAAAGGAATGGAAGCGATAAAGTAAACACAACAACGAGAAAATAGGGGACGGGGAAGAACGGAAATAGAAGAAAGAATGGATAATTCCAATCCAAACATGATCGATTATCCAAGGGAGAGAATGAAACTTGAACCTAACAAGGATTCATATTAGGATGACATCCATTCGGTTCCAAGTAAAGGAGTCCGAGACGGGCTTTCACAAGATAGGCTCGGCCTAATCTATCTATGTTCTCAACTCTCAATTCAAAACTAACTAATGAAATGAAAGACTAAGGGAAGCTTATATAGTTTTCCCATACATGAGTGTAAAATGACTAAAAAGCCCCTAAGCCTAACTAAACAATGATAAATAGCCTAAAATACCCCCTTCAGTTAATTTTGGAACGCTGCCTGGTCAATCCTTCATCGCGATCACGCAGAGCACTTGGTTCTTTATCGCGATCGCGTAGACAAGTTCGCGATCGCGCAGGGTAATGTCTTTCGAGCATTCCAGCAAGCTTGCATCTTGGTCTTCTGGCCTTCTTTGACTTGAATCTTGGTTTCCAAGCTCTCTTTGAAGCGTTCTCAGTCCCGCATGCTGAGCGTAAACTCCCCACGGCTTTGGATATGAATCCGGATTGCGTCAGAATGGTTCAAGACAATTTAAGGTAAATGGTCAAAGGTTGAAAAGTTACTTTGGAATGGAAGAAGAGGTCAAGGTGATTTCTGTTTGGTATTTTTATGAGTGATTGAAGCTTGCATAATGTCGTGCCACAACTATAAATAAGGCGCTTCTCGGGAGGCAACCCGTGTTTGTAATTGTAAACAAAAGAAAAAAAATAAAAAAAATAACAAAAATACAAAAAGAGTCGTGCCACGACATTAAATAAGGCGCTGCGTGGGAGGCAATACACGATTTTAGTTAATATTTATCGTCTTACTAATTTTTATTTTAATTATAGGGTCTTGATGTTTTATTAAGTTTTATAGGATCAATAGACAGTTGCAAAGTTCGTGGAACATGGGAAGTGAATCAAGATGAGCAAGTTGAAAAAATGGCATGAAACGAGTGTCATACCCGATTTTGGACTCAACTCGAGGCGAGCCGGGTTTCGGATTTGACTGGGTGAACTCGTTTGAGTTTAGATGTTGGAGTCGCTACCTAATATAATTTCTAAGGCGTATTAGGTCACCTAAGTATCTAAGGCCAAATTTAATAAGCCAACTAGTCCATTCCGGAGATTCTATATGGGTAAGAAGTCCAAATGACTCGGGGAAGAAGGTGTTAGGCACTTCCCCGATTTCCACGAAAATTGGTTACCGTCCGAGTCTAAATTTGGGGATAAAAAGAATATATATCATCATGAATACTAACTTGGAAGTTTAATTTAACACTTTAACATAAAGATGTAACATATCTATGCTATTTTAGAACGCACACACAACTAGTTTTCACATTTGGCCTACATTTAAGCCTAATCGTGTTTAAGGCCTCTAATATCAAACACCTAATCGTAAACAGGTGTTAACATACAAAGGGGTGTTCAATTTCAACTTATATATGTAATTCACACACTTGAAAACGATTTGCGAAAATAGTCTATTTTGCAAACAAAATTCAGATTTTAATAAATACCAAAAGGGAGTATGTTTTTAAAACAAAATGTTGGCCATTTAGAGTCGGTGTGACTCATCATTAATTATCGAGCCCTAACCTTAGGCCTTTTTGTGTAGGGGTCAGAATTTTGAAATATATATAGGCAAAGAGGCTGAAATTGAAAACGGGTATTACAGAAGCACATAAATGCAAATAAAGGATGTCGCATATAAACTGTAACGCGAGTTAATCATGCTTCTGAAGCATCTTAGGTGTAAAACTTTCAGTAAGGGTGGGATTTCAAACATACTGCCAAAAACAATCAGTTTTCATAGTAGAAAATAATCCAGAATCATTTTCTCAAGCCTAAACATGATGCATTTGCACCTAGGGAGAAAAAGGAGTAAGACAGTGGCTCTTGGATAGCCAATTTGTACAACATCATTGTTGTACCCCTGTTTTAAAGGATTCAGGTAGGACCCTTAGCAAATATACAGGTTGGGGACAGTTTCTAAGGGGAAAAATACGAGGAAAAAGGGGTAATAGTCAAAGGGAGGTGCTCTGTTCTTCAAAGGCGAGAGAAGCCTTTTCAATAGTCAAAGGTTTCTAATTCCAAAATCAGCTTAGAGGGTCCAAACCTTGATCCTATTGAACCCTCAAGGTTCTCCTATAAGCAATAGGGTACAGCATAGTCAATGTAAGTCCAAACAAAGCTGCAAACAAACAGAGTTAGCAGGGGAATTAGGGAATGGGAAGGCTTAGATCAAAAGGAAATTTGCTAAGAGCTTGTGTGACCAGTACCATTTTAATAATGTTGACATATTTTAACAACTGTGCAGGGCACCCAAATCAAACAAGGCATACCAGCGACTAAGTAAAACAGAGATGAGATAAAATCATGCTGAGGAAACACACACACACACACAGATGCACTAAACAATCAGAAGTGAAGAAGAGTATTACACCTCTAACTGCATCTTAACAGTACTGACATGGTTTTAAACAAAGGTGCAGAGGTTACTTAGGACACACAAAACCAAGGCAAATACAGTACACAAGTAGTTTTAACAGGGAGATGATGAGAGTATGCCAGTCACACACGTATATACAGATGTAATAGGTGATTAGGAGTGAAAAGGAATATATTTAGGCACTGTGAGGTTAATAGAATGCAGACAGGGGAGAAGAAGCAGGATCGGCACACCCACAAACAAAGAAGTAATCTTACAGGGAAGCAAGTAAGCAAGAAGAAGAATTGAATGCCAGAAAGCTATGCAGAATTTTGCTAAGTGTACCAGTGTGTGTTTCTGGATTTTTTGATGTCCAGAACTTGTCCTTCTAGATGATAAGAGAAGAGTTTATATAGGTAAGGGGTAAGGCTTTAGTCCAAACGGGAAAAAATCAAACAAGGCAAGGGGAGATAGTTTTCCCAGAATTAAAAGGAAAGTCTTGGCATACTTTTCAAATATAAACCAATTTGAGCCCAAAAATTAAGGCTAATCGAGATTCTGGCAAGTATGATCCCCTCCCCTAGCCATAATAGACTCTAAATTCAAGAATCATTGCATAAGTGTGATATGAACTAATTTTGGATCCCAAAATCCCTTGCTTAACTCAACAGATTACAATCAAAATCCTGAATTTCTATTCCACTAAATTAACAAGCAGTTTTCCATTCAACCATCAATCACAAGCTTCAACTCAAAACCAATCAAGACTCCTTTATTATGCAAATCAACTTTCAATCCAAACTAGGCACATGTTTATAGGGATTGTGTATTGAAACTGGGTAAACAACTAAGTACATTGCACGAAATCAGCTCCTAGATTAACCACAGATTCTAGGTTCTAACTGATGAAGATAATGCAAAACTCAGGCTATGAACAAGTCACACTCGAGCATACAATAATGCAATGTAATGTTTAGACTAATTAGTGGATTAAAACAAGAAGTATTGATCATGTATATTTTCATCCTCCACTAATTAACAAGTAACAACAAATATGCTAATACACAAAAGACTAGGCAAATCTAATCGTAGGTATCACACTAATCCACGAACAATAAAAGGGGAAAGGGTTACCCATTCATACCAAAGTCGGGTCAAATCGACACATCACGAATTTACCTTCGCGTGGGTTTTCTTACCACTTTTAAGTGATAACATCTTTAAATCGATGGCCTGAACCCCACTGGAGGCATCTCCTAGTGGTGGTGGCTCAGTTATCACAAGGTCGAGTTATGCCCTCGTCTAAATGTCATCAAAAGTGTATGGGTTATGTAGCGGGTGATGAGGAAAGTATCATAGTGCTATTTTTCCCAATTTTCACCGGCTAAAATGGCCGGAAAATCGATCGACAGTGATGGCGATTCATTTCGCCATGAGAGAGAAGAGAGAGGGTGATTCTAGGATCAGAAGGGGGAAATGGGGGGGAGGGGGTAGGCCAAGGGTTTAGGGGTCGTTTGGTAATTAAAAGGAAAAAATATTTCTGACCGTTGGATCGTCTATGTGGATGATCGAGATCGATCCACGTAGGCGTGACGTGTATAAAATGTGGCGGATGTGTAAATTATGAAGTGTAATATATATATATATATATATATATATATATATATATATATATATATATATATATATATATTATGTGTATATTTATGTATATATGGTGTATAAATAGTGTATATCAGGCATTATACATGTATAAAAATTATACACAATAGATATAAAAATATAGGGACATTAGGAAATTAGTTTTGAAATGTTAGGATGGCTAGGTAATATATAAAATTGTAATTTTGGGATTTAGAACAATTTGGACAATTTTGTCAAAAATAGAGGTAGTCGCGGAAATTGTAAGACTAGCTATGGTTTGAGGCGATGCTTTTGAAAATGGCCTTGATTGTCAGATTATTATGAGAAGATAATTTGAATGAAGTGGACAGGGTAAGACTGGATACACGATTGTGTGTAAAATTTAAAAACTATTGATTTTGAAAATAGGATGGACAAAATTGGGTATCAACAGCTGCCCCTCTTTGCCCGGAGATGATGAAAGAGTCTTCAGGCAAAGACGTTGATAGTGCGGCCAATTTTGTCGTGACTTTAGAGGAGCCTTTGACTTAAGAGAATGTAGGGCGTCAGGCTGAGATGTTTGCTTTGCTTGGGGTGTATCCTGCAATGAAGATGTGTTCGCAACATAATATAAAATGTACCTTCCCGCCGGACTGGATTTTCTTTCCAGGATTCTGGGCGTATGTGATTGTGTCTGCTATGCCATAATTGCGTGTCTTCTGCTGTCAAGTGTCAGATTCGACATTGGGTTGTATGCCCTCCGTTGGTGCATTGTGCTGTGTACCCTCCTCTGCAAAGAATAAAAATGACAAATCGATACCGGGCTGTGTACCCTCAACCGACGCCTTCGGCTGCGTACCCTCAGCTAATTTAAAATGCAAATCGATATCGGGCTGTGTACCCTCAACCGACGCCTTGGACTGTGTACCTTCAGCTAATTTAAAATACAAATCAATATCGGAATGTGTACCCTCAACCAGACGCCTTGGGCTGTGTACCCTCAGCTAATTTAAATGACAAATCGATATCGGGCTGTGTACCCTCAACCGATACCTTGGGTTGTGTACCCTCAGCTAATTTAAAATGCAAATTGATATCGGGTTGTGTACCCTTAGCTAATTTAAAATGAAACTCGATATCGGGTTCTGTACCCTCAACCGACGCCTTGGATTGTGTATCCTCAGCTAATTTAAAATGCAAATCGATATCGGGTTGTGTACCCTCAACCAACGCCTTGGGCAGTGTACCCTCAGCTAATTTAAATGATAAATCGATATCGGGTTGTGTACCCTCAACCGACGCCTTGGGCTGTGTACCCTTAGCTAATTTAAATGACAAACCTTTTCGTTGAAGTATATATGTCGTGCATTGCTGAATTGGGCATCTTTCGTGCCTGCATCCAAAAAAATATTGGTGAGTTGTACGGGGTGGTTTGGTTTGTGCATTCTCGGCTTGCTTCGCATTCGCTGTCCACGAGTGCCGGGATCCTGGCCGAGTTGATAGGGATATGCATAAAGTAGTAAATATGCAAATGTTTTCGAAAAACTTTTATGAGCAAGATATGCAATGAATGGTTTTGTCCTATTGAGTCGCAAGTCGCATAGTGTAAGGCCAAAGTTGTCGTTCTTTGTGCTGTTCCAAACCCCATTAAGTGAATTTTGAGAGCGGCCTCAAAATTCTGCCCCAGTTTGTATTTGAAATTTTTGAGAGGTCCTCAAAAATTTCTGCCCCAGTGTCAACTATATTTGTCCTTTGGGAATTTTTTAGAGTTCCTCAAAAATTTTGCCCCAGTGTTTGCTTTGTTTTTCCTTTGGGAATTTTTGAGAGTTGCTAAAAAAATTTGCCCCAGTGTTTGCTTTGTGGGAAAATAAAATTTTTGTATTCATGCGACCGAACTTTGAATAGGTTGCCTACGTATCCCACTTGGGGAATCAGGTCGTGACGTAGTTCAGATTACATAATGTGTTGTAGAATGGAAAAATCACTAATTGGTATAAACTCCTATACATAGAATCTTTTGACAGCGTCTGAGTTGATTGATTTTGGCCAGACTTCTCCGTCCATCTTTGCCAATATCAATGCCCCTCCATTCAGAACTCGGTGAACCATGTACATCCCTTGCCAATTTGGTGCACACTTGCCTTTTGCTTCTTCTTGATTTGGAAATATCTTCTTCAGTACTAACTGCCTGGGTTCGAAGAACCTCTCTCGAACTTTCTTGCTGAATGCTTTAGCCATCCTCCTCTGATATAATTGCCCATGACATATCGCATTCAATCTCTTGCCATCGATGAGGGCCAATTGCTCCATTCTTCCTTTGACCCATTCAGCGTCTTTCAATTGTGTCTCTTGGATGATTCTCAAAGATGGTATCTCGACCTCTGCAGGTATCACTGCCTCGGTGCCATACACCAAAAAATAAGGAGTGACCCTCGTTGATATTCTCTTTGTGGTGCGGTACCCTAACAGAGCATAAGGCAGGTTCTCGCGCCATTGCTTTGAATTATCTGTCATCTTGCGCAATATCCTCTTGATGTTCTTATTGGCCGCCTCGACCGCACCATTCATTTGAGGTCTGTATGCAGTGGAGTTATGATGCTTGATCTTGAAAACCTCACATGTTGCTTTCATTAGGTCACTGTTGAGATTGGACCGATTGTTGGTGATGATGGATTCGGGGATGCCGAATCGGCAGATCATCTTATCACGGACAAAGTTTGACACCACCTTCTTCGTTACTTATTTGTATGATACAGCTTCTGCCCATTTGGTAAAATAATCAATGGCTACCAGTATGAAACGATGCTCATTAGAAGCAGCTGGCTCGATAGGTCCTATGACATCCATTCCCCAGGCAACAAAAGTTCAAGGTGATCTTATAATGTTCAATTCATTGGGAGGCACTCGAATCATATCTTTGTGGACTTGGCATTGGTGACATTTCTTTGTGTGCTTTATGCAATCATGCTCCATTGTCATCCAAAAATAACCAGCCCTCAAAATCTTCTTGGCAAGTACGAAACCGTTCATGTGCGGGCCACCCGTCCCAGAGTGTACCTCTTCCAACAATTTAGCTGCTTCTTTTGCGTCCACGCATCTCAATAACCTTAGATCGGGTATCTTCTTATATAAAATCTCTCCATTAAGAAAGAAGACATTTGCTAGCCTCCTCAGTATCTTCTTTTGGAGGCTTGTTGCATTCTTCCGATAATTTCCATCTTTGAGAAACCCTTTGATGTCGTAGAACCAAGGTTGTCCGTCTAATTCTTCTTCCACGTGGTAACAGTATGTTGGCTGTTTCCTCACTGTCACAGGTATTGGGTCAATGTAATTCTTGTCAGGATGCTTGATCATGGCAGATATGGTAGCCAAAGCGTCCGCAAACTCATTCTGCAGTCTAGGTACATACTGGAACTCTATCTTAGTGAATCTTTGCTTCAGCCCCTTTATGCATTCCAGATATGGAAATATCTTCAAATTCTTCGCTTTCCATTCCCCTCGAACCTGGTGAATCAAGAATCCCTGATTGCTGACAGCTCTTGTATGTTCATGTCCACAATCTAAGACCCAAAATGCAAGCTTCATACTGCGCCATGTTGTTGGTGCAAGGAAACCATAGTTTGGCCGTGACGGGATAATGTTGTCCAGTCTCGGAAACTAATACTGCCCCAATGCCGACTCCTTTGAAATTGACCGCTCCATCGAAGAATAGCCTCCAACCGTCATACTCTTCGGTGATATCTTCTCCTATGAACATAACTTCCTCGTCATGCAAGGGCTCATAGTCATCTCCCACTGGATTCTCGGCCATGTGATCAGCCATGGCTTGAGCTTTCACCGCCTTTTGGGTGGCGAAAGTGATGTCAAACTCGCTGAGCAACATTTGCCAGTTAGCCAGTTTTCTGGTAGGTATTGGTTTTTGGAAGATGTACTTGAGAGGGTCCATCCTCGATATCAGCAATGTTGAGTAGGATGTCAGGTAATGTCTCAACTTCTGTGCTATCCAAGTCAACGCGCAGCAAGTGCGCTCCAACAATATGTACTTGGCTTCGTAAGGAGTGAACTTCTTGCTTAGATAGTATATTGCTTGCTCCTTCCTCCCAGTTGAATCGGGTTGTCCCAATACACATTCAAAGGTCGAATCCACTACGGACAGGTACAAGATCAAAGGTTGCCCGGGCTCAGGTGGGACCAGCACATGCAGGCAAGACAAGTACTCCTTTATCCGATCAAATGCTTTTTGGAAATCCTCTGTCCACTCGATCACTGCGTCTTTCTTCAGAAACTTGATGATTGGCTCACAGATGACGGTGGATTGTGCTATAAAACAACTGATGTAATTGAGCCTCCCTAAGAAACTCATAACTTCTTTCTTGCTTCTTAGCGGTGGCAATTCTTTGATGACCTTGATCTTGGATGGATCCAGCTCGATACCACCTTCTACTGACGATGAAACCCAAGAGCTTTCCTGCTGGAAAACCAAAAGCACACTTTGCCAGATTTAGCTTAAGATTGTACTTTTGCAAGCGGTTGAAAAACATGCGCAAGATGCTCCGAGCTCTTCTTTGATTTGATGATCACGTCGTCTGCATAGACTTCAATCTCTTTGTGCATCAGGTCATGGAACATAGTTGTCATAGCCCTCATGTAAGTTGCCTCAGCATTCTTTAACCCAAATGGCATAACCTTGTAGTAATAAGTTTTCCAAGATGTAGTGAAGCCTGTCTTCTCGGCGTTTTCTTCGTCCATGAGAACTTGATGATAACCAGCGAAACAGTCTACGAAGGATTGCAACTCGTGTTTCACATAATTGTCGATCAGGATATGTATGTTTGGCAGAGGGAAATCATCTTTCGGGCTTGCTCTGTTTAGATCCCTGTAATCCATACAAACTCGGAGTTTCCCATCTTTCTTCGGTACTGGGACAATATTAGCCAACCAAGTTGGATATTTGACTGTTTTCAGAATCCCTGCATTGAGCTGCTTGGTCACTTCCTCCCCTATCTTCAACAGCACCGATGACTTGAAAGTTCGGGCCTTTTGCTCGACCTGCGGAAAGCCCGGATTGATGGGTAATTTGTGAGCTACCACATTCGTGCTTATGCCAGTCATGTCATCGTACGACCAGGCAATACGTCCTCATACTCCTTAAGAAAATCAGTGTACAGCTTTTTATCCTCGGCATTGAGATGTACACTAATCCTTGTTTCCTTCACCACTTCTCCATCTCCTAAGTTTATCACCTCAGTCTCCTCTAGGTTTGGCTTAGGCTTATTTTCGAATCTTTCAATTTCTTCTTGCGTAGTTTCATCAAAATCAGCTCCAGTTTCCCCAAGCTCCATCGTTTCAGTATACGTTGCGATTGTGGACTCAATGGGATTATTAGTTTGGATGCTGAAAAAGTGAAATATTGCAAAATTAAAAGATTAAACCAAAAAATTAAACAAGAAATAGTGCGATATTTTATTTGTAAATCCTTGCAAAACAGTATTTAGGGAGACATGTGCAACAGGGAGAATGCAAACCCCACAGCTCAGAAGTCGGGTTTTATTTTAGGAAACATAAAATAAATTTCATCCCCTTAGCTCTACCAAGGTCCACGGTAAGCTCGGGCCTGATTGCTGATCCAGTTGTTCAGTGCTGCTCTAGATCCAACCTTTGTCAGTCCAGGAGGCTCTACATGTTCTTCCAGGATTACACAGCAATCCTCATCAGATATGAATAGATTTTGCATTCTTGCCAGTAGATCCTCTTCAGCACTAGCTACCTTCAGCTCCACTCCTTGTGCTGCGGACACCTCTATTTTTCAACCATCCAAGTATCCAGACGAGACGAAGATAAGAGTCTTGGTGCTTTTCTTATAGAACTTGAAATTCATTGACACTTCTTCCATGCTCTTTTCGTAGGTCACGATGTATCCTATGTCGGGCTTCTCATTGTCGGGCCTCATCACAATTCTGATTGGCTCGACCATACCATCCAAGTTCTAGCCCAAACCTTTACCAGGTTCATAGCCATGCTTGATCATGATGCCTATAACCCAATCTCTGGGCCACTTTGCAGGTTGTAGGAGTATATATGGCTCTTCCATCACTACCTCCATATGTTCAGGTGCTTTGGGTATCCACACTTGCTTTCCCTTTGTTCCTTCAGAGATGCATTTCCAATTGGGACGAGCATCGGGTGAGTACATTGGTCTCTTCTCGGTCTTAGCTGGTAGAGTCTCACGAAATTCGCGTGAGGGCACTCCCCAATCAGACATGACTGGCTCCCAGACCAAATTCCTCCCTTTATAGCCTTTACCTCGGCTATCCCAGTAGGCTCTATAAAAGCTCCCCTTCCTTTCTTCAACCCTAGGTGGTGGGGTGACCAACTTGGGAGCAAAGTGCGTAGTATAACCTCCTTGGACCATGTCTGTGGGATTCCAACTTGAATTGTAGTTCTTCTGGCATCCTCCTCAAGTACCATGCACTACTCCCACAAGTTTTGCAGTATAGAATGTCTGCCCATCAGGAGTATTCCCTTCAATTGCTGGTATGGTCTGCTCATTGTAGATAGAATTGTTCCCCTCACCGAACACTACCACCTCTTTGTGATCCCATTCAAACTTCATGGTTTGGTGCAATGTAGAAGGCACCACACCAGCCGTATGGATCCAAGGCCTCCCTAGTAGCAGATTGTAGGAAGCAGATATGTCCATGACATGGAACTCAGTAGTGAACTCCACGGGACCAACCATGATAATTAGGTCGACCTCCCCAATGGTGCTTCTTTGCAATCCATCGAACGCCTTCACCTTCATATCGCTCTCCCTTATCTTGATTTGGTTAACTCCTATTCTTTTCAGAGTGATGAACGGGCATATGTTCAGACCAGAGCCTCCGTCGATCAAAACCCTTCCTACGAACCAGTCTTTGCATTTGACAATGACATGCAAAGCTTTGTTGTGATTCAAACCTTCAGGTGGTAGCTCATCTCCATGAAAAGCAATTCAGTTGGCCTCCATGACTTGCCCAACCATGCTAGCCAGGTTTTAAACTGAAGTGTCCACCGAAACATATGCTTCGTCCAACACCTTCATCAAAGCACTTCGGTAGCTCTTCGATTTGAGGAGCATAGCCAAAACAGAGATTTGTGCTGGAGTTTTACCTAAGTGCTCAACTACGGAGTACTCCTTTGCTTGAACCTTCTTCCACAGTACCTTGGACTCTTCCTCGCTACTGCCTCGTCTATATTGAACAAGATGCTCGGGAGTGTAAATCCTTCCACTCCTAGTCATCCCTTGCGCAGCAACGGTCTCTACTATGGACTTGTTCTTCTTCTCTGTTTCATAATCCCATAGTACCGCGTTGTCGCTGTATGGGGGAACCACATCAACATAGAATTTGGGAGCCACTTCTACGTCAATAGCTCTGGTGTTGTAGCGGCTTGAGCAACTGAAGTGGTTGCTGGTACGTTTTCTTTTTCCTTAACAATAGTCCCTTCCCAAGTTGCACTCCTCATCCAATTCGATCAGGTTCACCCTATTATCTCCATGATTAGGCAGAGGGTTCTTGTGGACGTTTGGAGTCTTTAAGTGTATCACCTTTTGGTCGATCAAATCTTGTATCTTGTCCCTCAAAGCGTATCACTTTTCAATATCGTGACCAGGTCCTCTAGAATGATAGGCACAGATTTTGGTTTGATCAAAATAGGGTGTCATCCTATCAGGCATTTTGAATGGCACGGTTTGTATGTGGCCAGCTGCTTTACGTCTCTCAAATAATTGGGTACGAGATTCAGCTAACGGGGTGTAGTTTCTTTTGGGTCTTGGGTTGTTATTGGCGTGAGGCCTTGGTGAATAGGTATTGGTATTTCGGTAGTTGGGACTTTGTGGGTATGTTGGTCTTTGTGGTGGTAGGTTTTGGTACACGGGCTGGGTGTTATAGACTTTGTAGGTGGTTGTGGGTGGTATGTATGGATAGGATGGAGGAGGTGTTTGGTAGTAGTGGTTGTGAGTAGGGGAGTGGTGAAGTGATGCGGCCAAGAAAGGAGACGTCGTCCTTCTTCTTTCTTGAGGTAGTAGTGCTGCCAGCTTGTAGGGCTTTGTTAGCGGCTTGTAGTGCGGCCAGACTAATAATCATTCCAGTCTTCAGTCCATCTTCGACCATTTCACCAATCTTGATCAACTCTCCAAACTTCTTATCTTGCAGATTTAGCATTTTATCAAAATAGACTTCTTCTTGTATGCGGATGAAAGTTGCCACTATCTCGGCGTCTTCCATGGGAGGTTGGACTTTTGCGGCTTCAGCCCTCCATCTAATTGCGAACTCTCTATAAGTCTCAATGGGCTTCTTCTTCTTCAGTTTCTCTAGGTAGAACCGGTCAGGCATAGCATCAGTGTTGTGCCCACAACTGTCGACGAAGTCTCCAACCATTGCTTCCCAGCTCGTCCACTTTTTTATTTTTTGCTTAGAGTACCATACTAGCGCATCTCCAGTCAGACTGCGGTTGAACAACTGCATGCGGATCTTTTCGTCGTGTCCAACTCCAATCAACTTGTCACAGTAAGATCTTAAATGAGCCATTGGGTCTCCCCTGCCATCGAACATGTTGAACTTGGGTGTCTTCTAACCTTCGGGCAACTTCAAGTCAGGATACAAGCAAAGGTCCTCATAAGCTAGCCCTCGGGTTCCTTTAGTATATTGGAGTTGCTTAAACTTCTCTACCAGCTATTGGACTTGCTCCTTGGTGTTATCTGGGTCTTCCTTAGTCCATGCGTACATTTCATGATCTTTGGTGGGTGATCCGATGGTTTTGGTTTCAACAGTGAAGGAGGGTAAATTGTTTTGTGGTGCTTTCAGTGGTGCAGTGTAGGTAGGGTAAGGAATGTCTTTTTCGGAGTAGAGTGGATCTTTACCGTGAGGGCGAGTAGTTTGGTGTGGTTCAATGATCTCATAGGTACGGGCAAGAGGGATCCTATTTTCTAGTTCAAGCAACCTCTGCTCCAGCTTAGCATAACTTTCATAGGCGACCATGCCTTATTTCTTAAGAGTTCCATTTCCAACCTTGTCAAACTCAGCCATGATATTTCGTCTCGTCCTTGTCCTTGTAGGTAAAAGGTGAGGTGTTGGGATTGATCCTTTGGGCCTCAACCGGTATTGCGGCACGACCAGAATGCACAAACCAAACTATCAGGGACTTGGGGACTGATACATCAAAAATAGGAAGAGAAAATGTGAGTATTACTTAGTTCGACCAAAATCGCGTCCTATCATGGATGGGACCTATTTTGTGTCAGAGGTGGGCCTATCATCAATTCGAGGTAACGTTTGCACCAAACACATCATTTCGTTTGAATAAGCATAATCATCGCGAGTCTAAAACCCAAAAACAACAAAATTTTATTTAATTTGATTGGCTTTAGTACAACCAATAATTTAAAGACGACGACTCGATTAAGACGAAAACAACAACACAAAGGGACAAGACGACTTGACTCGATACGACTAGACTAGGTGCCAAGCAAAGAGACTCCAGGTTCAAACATCAGCTCCAGCGTCTTCCTTTGCCTTCTCTTTTTTGGTTTCCTCCTTGGGTTTGTGAGCCAAACTAATGAGTGGATGATCAGCAAATGCCTCCAGCAGGTCTTTCCCAGCCTCCATGTCACCTAGAGCTTTTATGAAAAACTCGCAGATTTCCAATCCCTTTGCTTCCTTCTCTTCCAGCGGTACTGACTTAAAATACTCTCCCCATCCTTTGAGCAAGTCTTGTAAGTTCCCAGCAGCTTGCCTTGCAGTCATGACCTTGCCAGTCCAATACTTGAGTTCGTCCCCTTTGATCTTATCCTTGTATTGTCTCCTCATCTCCCTTTCTTGTGTCACCCTTAACTCTTTCTTTCTTTGGTCAAACTCATGTTTCAACTTCTTGTATTTTTCAGCAGCATTTGGAGCTTTGGCTTTCCTTTTTAGTGTAGTCTTGGATCGGAATCTTGCCTTATCTTCGCTGAGCCATTGAGGGTAGGTTAGGGTAGCTGTAGGGTTCACCCTACTATCTCGCCCACGAAAAAACTACGTAGTGAGCCTCTTTTCCCACATTGTCAGTATAGTGCCAACCATCGGATGTTCAATGTCCTTTATATCAATGTTGAAGCTTCTCCCTTCAGTCAATTGTGGGGTTTGTTATTTCATTCCCACTTGTCGGAGGATTCTTAGATGAACATAGTGATGAGTTCCTCGGAATCCAATCAATGTCAGGAAAGTGATGTCTTGATCTTGTATGGAAACAACAAAGCCATCGCAGTTCTCAATCACCCATTGCACCTCTTGCAACTCCTCGAACTTGGTGTACCACCCCTCCAAGTTTGCAAGATCTTCCCATGCTGCTTTCCCAGCCATACGGGTGCTATGTGTACGGATCCCTAGTTCCAAGATGGTTTATGTGCTATAGGACTGACAGTGACACTATGTAAGTGTTCTATCAACCATATTTGCAGCAACAAGTTGCACCCTTCGAAGAAATCTCCTCCTCTTCTACATTTGGTTAGAGCCCGGTAAACTTCCCCCGGAATCATTGGAACCAAGCTTACTTGATGTTTTAAAGCACCCTTTCGTAACCTCTCTACCACTCTTCCCATCCTTATGTCGATCTTTCCTTCCTAGTCGGGGAAAACCATGCTTCCTAGAAAGGCAATGATGAAAGCATTGGACTCGGTCCACTCCCAGTCTTGAACTTCCCATGCCCCATTCCATTCGTGTCTAAGCGTTGGGTCCCCAAACCTAGAATGCAAGTATTCCAACGTGACTTTCCCATCATGCACCTCGATATATGGATCATAAGGAGCTCCCAGCAGTTCAATGAACTCCTTAGAGTCCACATCTCAGGGATAAATCATAGTCTCAGGTCCTGAATCCAACCCTGCTAATCCTCCAAACTCCTCCAACATTGGTGCCAACTCGAAACCATTGAAATGAAAGACAACCCTTTTGTAGTCCCAGAAATGTGTAGCAGCTTCAACCAAACCAGTCATGGCAGTGTAGTTTTTGAGAGCCACCAATTCCCCCAGTATCTTTTGAACATGAGCCTTGCTGACAATAGCCAAATCTTCCCACCAAAGTCTGATCAAATGAGGAGGTCGGGAAACGATCTCAAATTTGAGTGTGCCTCTTGCAGCCATAGTTTGAAAGCAAAACAAGAAAGGGTAAAGACCAAAACATTCTTATAGTTTTGATCATGTTTAAACAGGCGATCAATGTTTTGTGCAAACGTCTCTTCCAATTAATGCAGGGATGCAATTTGTCATTTTTCGGGTTAAAAACCCTTTTGACATTTGGCGTAGGTTTACTAATGAACTATCACATGTCAGGGACGTATAGCCTTCCTGGGTTTGTCATTATGCAAAGAAAAATGAATACGCATTTTGTTGCCAATTATTCTCATAAATTCCCCAAGCTTTGAAAATCAGTACATGATATTTTTCAAAAAAGTAAAATACAAATGAAAATGACACTTTGACTAGGCAGCACACTCCTTTTCCATCTTGGCCCTCTTTGTTTCTCGTGTAATCTCTTTAACTTCTTCCATAGCCTTGGTTAAGTATCATTTGGCCGCTACCAAGTGTAGGATGTCTATCTCTGCACACTCTGAATTCCATTGCTCAAGTTTTGTCTCCAACACCTCTATCTTTTCCTCAAGTTCCAATGCACGTTTCTTCCATACTTCAATTTCTTCTTTGTTCTCCTTATCCATTTTGACGACTTTCAACGTGAACTTTCGGTATCGAATTTGAGCTTCTGCCTCATGATCTCTTATGTTATTCCCTCGACTTGGCCCCACTACCACATTTTCCTTTATACTAGAGCGCAACCAGCTTTTGTAGTTTGGTTCGCACCCAGCGTTGTATATATCGGGCACTAGCGATGCTTCTTCCATGACTTGTCTTCCTACCCATGACTTTCTAATGCTCTTGACTCTCGGGACAAAGTCTCCAGTGTAATCAAACTGATAGTCTTTCGTGTCTGGTATCAATGGTATGATTTGCTTCCTCCCTGCTTGCCTCATCACTCTTAATGGTTGGTAAGGTTGGAGACCTCTTAACCCCGTAAGTATCACAAAGGATGCCTTCTCAGAACTAATGATGAAATCTGATGAAGGAAACCAAGTGAACATCCATTGAATTGAGTCCTCTGTTATATTTTCAAACAATCTTACTCATTTCTCTGTGCTGCTTGGTTGTTTGAGTTCTGAAACCCCATATTGTTCCCCAATCAAGTAGTTGTAACCAGCCGGCTTGGACAATGCTTGCACACCTCTTTCTTTCCTTAAATGTTCCTTGAACCACGCTTGTAGTAAAAGATTGCACTCTTGAAAGTATTTTGCTCCTCTTTTGCAACAACCCAAAACCCGATAAATGACTGCTACTATCATAGGAACTATGGTATAACGATAACCATCAATTCCTTTGAACACTGCATCGGCAACCAGGACAATTCTTGAACATGTGTCATGACTTGAACTCTCGGGGAACACCATTACTCCTAAGAAACAAATAGCAAATGCAAGTGGTCTAGCTCCCCTCCAGTCACCATAGGACTCGAACCCCTTCTTATGGTTGTGAACGCACTCAGATACCCGAACCGAGTGTAGAAATAGGAAAAGGGTATCTTCTTTTGTTGTAAAAATTCCATATTCACACTTGCTACCATCCCTAATCTTTTCGAACTCTTCAGCTGTGGGGACGCTAGGTGCTAGCATGCGACCCCCTTGCCAACGGTGCTTGTCCAACCCCGAGTGTGATACAAACCCTCCTATTTCTTCCAACAAAGGTGTTAATTCGATATCCCCAAACCTAAACACGTTCAATTCTTCATCCCAAAACGACACTGATGCTTCGATCATCTCCCTACATGGTTCCATTTCTAATAGTGAAACCAAATGACCCAAATATTGACGTACTTCGGTTTGCTCTCCTAGCGATAAGTTATTCCACTAACTAGTTAACAAAGGAGGCGCGCCCATAGTCATTCCAAAATGATGAAATTTTTAACTCATTGTAACCTAAAAAATAGAAAATAAAAGATTAAAAATCTCATCCCATTTGAGCATAATTGGACAAATCAAAATGCGTTTTCATTCTCGTCTCACTTTTTTTTCTCTCTTTTACTTTCTTTTCTTTTCTCTCAAATGCACATAATCATGACCAAAAGTCCCTTTGGGGTCGAAAACCTGTTTAGGTAGTTTGGACAAGTTGAAGACTAGTCGGCTCACTGGGAGCCCCTCCTATGGCATGATGCATGGTCATTACATTAAAAAAGTGGTGCAATTTTAGATGCGGTTCCACAAGGCGGACGACCAAGGAGTGGGATCACTTGAAATTGTTGGTTGTACCACGGACCAACTATATTCCAAAATGTCCCACTTAAAAGGTGTTTTAGTGGTGAAGCGACCGTGGGATCCACTTAATCGCCGTGTGTGTGTAAGGGGTCGTTTCCCAGGAATAGGGGAGTATGAGTGAAATATGCAAAATGTCACTTCAAAATTTAAGTTCAATAAATAAATAAATAAGTAAAGTAAAAAGAAAAAAAAAGAAACAATGTTAGTATGATAATAATAATATGAATAGCAAGATAATAATTAAATAAATTCCAAAAGTAAAGAATCATTGTGGTTAGGACTTTGAATATCCCCAGCGGAGTCGCCATTCTGTCATACCCGATTTTGGACTCAACTCGAGGCGAGCCGGGTTTCGGATTTGACTGGGTGAACTCGTTTGAGTTTAGATATTGGAGTCACCACCTAATATAATTTCTAAGGCGTATTAAGTCACCTAAGTATCTAAGGCCAAATTTAATAAGCCAACTAGTCCATTCCAGAGATTCTATATGGGTAAGAAGTCCAAATGACTCGGGGAAGAAGGTGTTAGGCACTTTTCCGAGTTCCACGAAAAGTGGTTACCGTTCGAGTCTAAATTTTGGATAAAAAGAGTAAATATCATCATGAATGCTAACTTGGAAGTTTAATTTAACACTTTAACTAAAAGATGTAAAATACCTATGCTATTTTAGAATACACATACAAATAGTTTTCACATTCGGCCTACATTTAAGCCTAATCGTGTTTAAGGCCTCTAATATCAAACGCCTAATCGTAAACAGGCGTTAACATACAAAAGGGTGTTCAATTTCAACTTATATATGTTATTCACATACTTGAAAACGATTTGCGCAAATAGTCTATTTTGCAAATGAAATTCAGATTTTAACAAATACCAAAAGGGAGTATGTTTTTAAAACAAAAAATGTTGGCCATTTAGGGTCGGTGTGACTCGTCATTAATTATCGAGCCCTAATCTTAGTGGCCTTTTTGTGTAGGAGTTGGATTTTGGAAATATATATAGGTAAAGAGGTTGTTTTTGAAAACGGGTGTCACAGAAGCACATAAATGCAAATAAAGGCGGTCGCCGATAAAGTATAGATACTTATAAGTATAAACATGCAAATACATGCCTAAGTGATAATTATACTTTAAAAATATACTTTAAAGTGTATAAATGACCCCAATCGTTTTGTACACCCCTATACACTATTAGATTAGTGTATAGGAGCGTTGGAGTAGTTAAAATCAGTTTATGCACGTGAAGGACCCTTTTCAAAAATATTTTTGGGCCCAGACTGTTTATGCAAAGGAGGGGCGAGTTTAATTTTCAGAAAGTAGTCTCTTCTAAGCAATTATAACACATACAGCCCCTATTTTATTCAAGGTTTCAAATTGTAACGCGAGTTAATCATGCTTCTGAAGCATCTTAGGCGTAAAACTTTCAGTAAGGGTGGGATTTCAAACATACTGCCAAAAAAAATCAGTTTTCATAGAAGAAAACAATCCAGAATCATTATCTCAAGCCTAAACATGATGCATTTGCACATAGGGAGAAAATGGAGTAAGAGAGTGGCTCCTGGATAGCCAATTTTTACAACATCATTGTTGTACCCCTGTTGTAAAGGATACAAGCAGAACCCTTAGCAAATATACAGGTTGGGGACAGTTCCTAAGGGGAAAAAAATACGAGGAAAAAGGGGTAACAGTCAAAGGGAGGTGCTCTGTTCTTCAAAGGCGAGAGAAGCCTTTTCAATAGTCAAAGGTTTAATTCCAGAATCAGCTTAGAGGGTCCAAACCTTGATCCTTTTGAACCCTCAAGGTTCTCCTATAAGCAATAGGGTACAGCATAGTCTATGTAAGTCCAAACAAAGCTGCAAACAAACAAAGTTAGCAGGGGAAAGAGGGAAGGGGAAGGCTTGGATCAAAAGGAAATTTGCTAAGAGCTTGTGTGACCAGTGCCCTTTTAATAATGTTGACATATTTTAACAACTGTGAAGGGCACCCAAAGCAAACAAAGCATACCAGCGACTAAGTAAAACAGAGATGAGATAAGATCATGCTAAGGAAACACACACACACACACACAGATGCACTATACAATCAGAAGTGAAGAAGAGTATTACACCTCTAACTGCATCTTAACAGTACTGACATGGTTTTAAACAAAGGTGCAGAGGTTACTTAGGACACACAAAACCAAGACAAATACAGTACACCAGTAGTTTTAACAGGGACATGATGAGAGTATGCCAGTCACACACGTATATACAGATGTAATAGGTGATTAGGAGTGAAAATGAATACCTTTAGACACTGTGAGGTTAATAGAATGCAGACCCCGCAGGATCGGCACAACCACAAATAAATCAGTAGTATTTCAGGGAAGCAAGTAAGCAAGAAGAAGAATTGAATGCCAGAAAGCTATGCAGAATTTCGCTAAGTGTACCAGTGTGTGTTTCTAGGTCCAGAACTTGTCCTTCTAGTTGATAAGAGAAGAGTTTATATAGGTAAGGGGTAAGGCTTTAGTCCAAACGGGGAAAAAACCAATTAAGGCAAGGGGAGATAGTTTTCCCAGAATTAAAAGGAAAGTCTTGGCACACATTCCAAATATGAACCAATTCGAGCCCAAAAATTAAGGCTAATCGAGATTCTGGCAAGTATGATCCCCTCCCCTAGCCATAATAGAACCTAAATTCAAGAATCATTGTATAAGTGTGATATGAACTAATTTTGGATCCCAAAATCCCTTGCTTAACTCAACAGATTACAATCAAAATCCTGAATTTCTATTCCACTAAATTAACAAGCAGTTTTCCATTCAACCATCAATCACAAGCTTCAACTTAAATCCAATCAAGACTTCTTTATTATGCAAATCAACTTTCAATCCAAACTAGGCACATGTTTATAGGGATTGTGTATTGAAACTGGGTAAACAACTAAGTACATTGCACGAAATCAGCTCCTAGATTAACCACAGATTCTAGGTTCAAACTGATGAAGATAACGCAAAATTCAGGCTATGAATAAGTCACACTCGAGCATACAATAATTCAATGCAATGTTTAGACTAATTAGTGGATTAAAACAAGAAGTATTGATCATGTATATTTTCATCCTCCACTAATTAACAAGTAACAACCAAACATACTAATACAAAAAAGACTAGGCAAATCTAATCGTAGGTATCACACAAATCCACGAACAGTAAAAGGGGAAAGGGTTACCCGTTCATACCAAAGCTGGGTCAAATCAACCCATCACAGATTTATCTTCGCATGGGGTTTCTTACCACTTTTAAGCGATAGCATCTTTAAATCGATGGCCTGAACCCCACCGGAGGCGTCTCCTGGCGGTGGTGGCTCAGTTATCACAAGGTCGAATTATGCCATCATCTAAATATCATCAAAAGTGTATGAGTTATGTAGCGGATGATAAGGAGAGTGTCATAGTGCCATTTTCCCCAATTTTCACAGGCTAAAATGGGCGGGAAATTAATAGACATGGCGATTCATTTTGCCATGAGAGAGAAGAGAGAGGAAGATTCTAGAATCAGATGGAGGAAATGGGTGGGGGGGGGGGTAGACCAAGGGTTTAGGGGTCGTTTGGTAATTGAAAAGGAAAAAATGTTTATGATCGTTGGATCGTCTACGTGGACGATCGAGATCGGTGCACGTAGGCGTTACGTGTATAAAACGTGGCTGATGTGTAAATTATGAAGTGTATATCAGGTACTATACAGGTATAAAAATTGTACAAAATAGATATAAAAATATAAGAAAATTAGAAAATTAGTTTTAAAATGTTAGGATGACTAGGAAATATATAAAAATTGTAATTTTGGGATTTAAAATAATTTGCACAATTTTATCAAAAATAGAGGTAATCGCAGAAATTGTAAGAATAGCTATGGTTTGAGACGATGCTTTTGAAAATGGCCTTGTTGTCAGACTATTATGCGAAGATAATTTGAAAGAAGTGGACAGGGCAAGAGTGGATACACGATTGTGTGTAAAATTTAAAAACTGTTGATTTTGAAAATAGGAAGGACAAAATTGGGTGTCAACATTGAGGTGAGTAATTGTGAAGGGCTCGTGGCACGCTAGGACTACGCAGGATATTTGGCCTGAGGAGCATTTAAGTCTCGTGCCACGAGACTAGCACGAGAAATTTTTGTGGGTGAGCTAAAGAAAATACAGCGCATGGAGGCCCATAAACTAGGCCACCACGCGGATTTTAAAAGGCCAGGTAAGTATTTTAAACTTAAAAAAACAAAATCGAAAAGAACAAACACACGCTGAAACAAAATTCCAATAAAACACACGCGAAACAAAAATACAGCTCCGTCCCTCAGCTTTCAAACACACGCGACCTTCCCCTCCCCTGAAACCCTTCAGCCCAAACGCCACCATCACCTGCACAGCAGCCCGCCATCACCGCTGACGACTTCCAGGGAATCTTTCGCTGACCTTCTCATTTTCTCTTTCTCTCCCGTCGTCCCTCACCCCTATTTCCCGTCACCCCCCTTAACCCTGCCACTCCCCACCTCTGTTCCCACCCCCTTAACCCCGTTACCCCTGATCCCCCGCCACTCCCCACCCCTGTTCTCGTACCTCCACCACTGTAGCGCCACCCCTACACCTGTCCCGTTCGCGTAACACCCCTGTTCCCAATCCCTCCTACCCCTTAAACCCGTTAAGTGTGTGCCGTGTATGATGGTTTATTCCATAAATATTGGTATGTGCTTATAAAGATCAACTAGTCAGTCTTCTTTAATTGAATATGGTACTGTATATGCTGCTACACATGTGAAGTCTAGGCTGAAAATCGACCAAGTGCTATATTGCTCTTGCTATAGTTTGGTAGGATTAAAAAAATTTGGTATGTACTTACAAGTAAGGCCCTGATATACAGTCTCTGTAGTGTGAAAATTGCACTTTTATGCTGTTGCTATACTTATGAATTATTGGTATAACGTTGATCAGATTCATGACTGGTGCTTTATTAGCATAAAATTGTAATGCGGTATAAAGTTGTCGCAGTGTTTATGAGGCATTCCTTTGTTGTACGATTGTTGTTGGGTTTCTCAACAAGTAAGGGCGAGTTGATTTAGTTTGCTTTTGTTGGTTTGCTTAGCGTGCGAGTGAGTATGTATGTGACTTAATGCTAGCATTTAGACCATGTGTAAGTGTTGGTGGTGAATTATGCACCGTTAAAGGATTGGTTGTTTTAGGTATAATGGGATGCTTTTATTAGTATAAAAATTGTTCAGGACTTTATTGATACTATGAATCAAGGCGGGGAAGTCCGATTACCCGTCCACTTGTTGTGTTATTGGAATAATTTTCGAAGTGTCACTTGCTGCGTACTTGAAGTTGTGCAAGTCGTTAGTTGATTCAAAGGCTCTTTGTCACGGTGTTTCATGTTATGCATTGCTCTTTCTGTGTTGCTACGCTAAATTTTTGAATTTTTGGTCTATTCTGTTTTATTGCTGGGTTGTTTGCACTTTGATTGTAGGAGTCCAAATGGGACGTGTCAGAAAGAATACTGGGCAGGAGAAGGAAATTGATTCGGAGCAACAACTTGCAGCCAAGCGGCACAAGATAGTTTCTCACACTGTTGATTACAAAGAGATTTTTGGTAAGACGTTTCTGAGTGAATCACCTATTGACACTGAGATGTGTAGGAGAATGTTTCCAGATATGTTGGAGAAAATTCAACGGAGACAGTGGGATGTGTTGCTAACTGGGTTTTGCAAAGCCAACATATCTTGGGTTCGTGAGCTGCTGGAAAATTGGAGGATGGATGTTGATAATGTGGTAAATGGTCGTAGCAAAATGATTGAAATATCTCCTGATAAGCTGAATGAGTTCCTGGGGCTCCCACAAGTTGATAGAGCTGCACTTCAGGCTATTGAGAATGCACTAGATCTTGATGATATCCGACGTGTGATATGTGATGATAATCCGAAGGCATATTGGAAGGCAAGTTTAGGATCTCCCCACAATACCTTGGCTTTCAAATATTTCTTTAAGAAAGCAAGAGTGTATCTGAGATTTATTTGCTTGCGTTTGATCCTCTGTGAGCATATGACAGACATACGGTTTGGGAGGGTTATTGCCACCTATGCATTGATGAAGAAAACTGATATTAATGTGGGCTATTTGATGTTTCGAGAGTTGCAGCGCACTCGAGAGAATATGCAGTGGCGCTTGTTCTTTCCTGACACTTTGACCAAATATATGCGATCATTGAAGGTAGTGGTTGATGACGAAGATGAAAAGGAAGAAGAAACTCCAAAGAGAGTCGATATCATAAATGTCAAGAGCCCGGATGAAGATAGAGTGGAGAAGTTATCTTATGAGCGACACTTGGATAGAATTGAGTGAATGCTACTTCGCCAATGGCGTGCCATAGATCTTGATATGAAGATGAAGGGCGTGGATCTCACTCCTCTTATGACTGAGTTGCCCTATACTGTTGATGAGCGCTTGCTAGTTGGCTTCCCGCCTGAGGTTGAGCTACCTGCAGTTTCTACTATGGTTGCACCATCCCAGGTAAGTTCTACTCCTTCTTTTTCTCCCCCCGTGGATGCTCCGAGAGCTGATGCCATCTCTAATGGTGGGCCTGCTGATACTGCACTAGTTGTTGTGACTACTTCTGATGTTGTCCCTGGTGCACGTCCTGATGCGAGCGCCAGCTGTTCGACTACTACTGCTTGACAGGGACTACCACCACCCTACTTGTTAATATATTTTTTGTTATAGTACAGTGAGGACACTGCTTACTCTTAAGTGTGGGGTGGGAGTTTATTGTGTGGTACTTGTTTATTTTAGGATGTTTTAATACTTTCTTGTCATTTGACAGTTTTTGATTTATTTCTTGCTTTCTAGTTTTTTGTTGGGTCTGTAATATCCTATATATTCATGGCCTGTAATAAAATCATATTATAAATATTTAGTAATTCATTAATATTAAAATTAATTTTTAGTTTAGTTAATTCTTAGTTTATCAATAATCTTTTCGGATTTTCTTAGCCTTGGTTCTTTCCCATTGAGTTATTTATGCTGACCCAGGCAAGCTGTAGGCTAGATAATAATTAAAAATAAAAAAAATATATAAACGAAAAAAATGCCTAAGAGCTCAGAAGGAGGAAAAATTGGAGAGTAGGCAGAAAAAGAGAGAAGTGAGGAATTCAGAATGCAACACTTAGCTAAAACTACCTACATATTTTTAAATTTCCTTTTTGAGTTCATAGTGAGGATTGCGAGGTGAAACTGAATTGATCTTTGAGTTCCATGTACAGTGTGTGGTGAGTTAATTTGTATACTTCTCATTGTTTCATGTTAGGTCTAGAACTTGCCCTGCTTGTTTTTTGAGGCAAAATCCTAGATAGTCTTGATCTTAAGAATGAAAGTAGACCTTCTTTGGCCCGCCAGTTCCCAAATTAGCCTACGTAATGAATATATTTGAGTCCCCAATTTGAGCCTATTGATCTTTTCTTTGGCAACTTGAATTACAATCCCTATCTATTTTTCTATTTACCTCTTTTGTTACCCATCTTCCCCTTAACTACTTTAGGCTGTGTGTTTGAAAAGAATGTGGGTTATGAATAAGAGTTATTGTGTATCTGGGAGGAATGTTGCAAAAGAATGAAGAAATGAAATACTTGATATTCTCTTCGTATAGAAAGATTAAAAAAAGATAAAAAAAGAAATAAAGGATGGGGGCAATGTTCCGATGCTCGGTTAAGGGTGATTAAAGCCTCGAATATGAACACGCCAAAGGCACCCTAGCGAGGTTGATGTGTCTCATTGAACTCTTAGGTTCCCAATCATCCAAGTGTTGTGAAAAAAAGGGGAAGAAAATGAGTTGATGAATAAACGAGGAGAAAGGGAAAATTAGTAGTAAGTGATGTTTAAAGTGTTGAGGGGAAGAATTAGTCACTATATACCCAAAGTGTACCACACCTTACCCCAAGCCAACATTATAAGCTATGAAAAAGTCATACTTGACTTTTGATTGAGACTCCTACATTAGTGGATAACGACAAAATGGACAAGCCTATGGTACTTTTCCGTTGGAGCTGAAAAATTTCTTTCTGAGTGTGAGAGTATTTGATATTTGATATGCCACAATTTCTCTTGAAATCATATGTTATGTGTTTGGTGGCATCTTCTTTCTGTGAGGTATATTGGAACTTGAGTAGTCTATAGGTTTCTACTTTCAATCCCACATAGATGATTGGCTAAAAATTGTGTGTGTCAACAACTTATTTCCTTTCTCTCACATAAATTCCCAACCTATACGGACTTCCACTCTTGTACCCTTTATCATCTGGACTATTTGGAAAAACAGAAATTATAAAATTTTCAACTCAATGCCACCTCCTTTTAAAGGAAAGGATGCTTATACTCAGGCAGTTGAATTTCATACTTTAGCTCAAAATCCTATACCTCATATCAACTCACCCGAACCGCAACCTAAACCCAAAGATATTTGGGAGCCACCCCCCGAAGCAACTTACAAATTGAACATTGATGTAGCTTTTGAAGCCACCAACGACAAGGGTGGTGCAGGTGGTGTATTTTGCAACCACAAGGGAGAATGGATTCTAGGCTTTTTCTCCAAACATACAAGCCCATCGGCCCTTTACAGTGAGTTAAAAGCTCTACATACGGGCCTCCTTATTGTTAAGTTTCATAATCTGTCTCCTATCCATATTGAGACAGATTCTCAGGTATTGTGTACTCTACTAAATACATCATCAAGACCTTATACTACTATATTTCTTGCTTGCAGGCTGCTGTTGACTGAGCTGGACCATCCGCCCGTACGTCACATCCCGAGGATGGCCAATACAGTGGCTGATTGCTTAGCTCACCCAAGGAGATTCAACCTTATGCTAGAACATGAATCCCTAGTGTTGATCTCCCACCCCCTACTTTTTGTATTTCCATTTTGAACGATGATATACTTGGTAAAAAAGCCAGGGATATCTCTCTTTGTAATGACAATGATTAGTATATAAATAAAATGGCCTTTTATTATCCAAAAAAAAAAATACTCGACTATGACAAAAAAAAAAAAAGGTGTTTGAATTTTATGGGTGAGTTTTGCTAAGTTGTTGGCGTGAGTCCTTATCTAATCTTGATGTCTTGCCCACTTTCCGTATATTCTTCTTCTTTGCTCGACGACAAGCAAAGGTCTAAGTGTGGAGTTGTGATATTTGGCTATTTTACCTATATTTTCAGGGTAGTTTTACCATGTTATGATAGTACACCTAAGAGTTTATATGCAAAATTCTCAAGAGTTCATATTAATTGAGTTGTGTGGTGTTGTAGGATTTGAACATGGTGAATTGAGCAATAAAGTGCTAGTTTTGGAGCTAAAAGTGAAGATGTTGAAGAGTTCAAGTGATCTGTGCGCCACGCGAGTGACACAGGAAGAAATAGAGTCTTTGATTAGGAATTGAATAAAAATTTCAGCGCATTTAGGCCAAATACGCGAGCGCCACGCGAGCTGAATTGCCTGAAGAAAATTAGTCCGCGTGACACCCGGCACAGAACCATGGGGCGAAATTTTAAGGGTTTTTTGGTACTTTTGCTTAGTTTCCTACAGGGTATAAAAGCTTCTTTTGCCTCCATTATGAATTTGACACCGGGGAAAGAGGCAAAAAGGAGGCTAGAGCTTTGGAGACTTCAAGAACAGAGTTTTTCCTAAATTCTTCCTTACTTTTTGTAATTTAATTATTCATGAATTATATTGACATGATTATCATGAATATGAGTAGCTAATTCACCCATTCTAGGGTTGATTGAACCACTCCAATATTTATGTGCTATGAATATTGGTTTTGATGAATGAAACTTGTGAATTCTTCCTATCTAAGTATTTATGTTATGATTGCTATTGATTGGAAGGGCCCCCAATTGATTGTTTCCATTATTCTTGTGTGTCTAGGGATAGATTCATAGGTTTGGGTTAAACACTTAGCAATATTTCAACCTAAAACCAAGGTATTGCTTAGGTTGTTAATAAGGTGATTTGTGACCATTGACCCTGATTCTGAACTAAACTTGTAGTCCTAAGTATCTTTATTAATTAATTGAAAATTTGGTTAGTGAAAGTTAGTACTATTACATGGGAGTGAATAGTTGTATAATTGGAGCAAGTGTTCAATAGGAAGAAAACCAAGTTGAATTTGTTAAAAGAATTATTCTAACACATAGGTAGGAGTTGGGTAAATCAATCCTAGGCTTTTAAATCCTTGATTAATTATTCCTTAATATTTTGTTGCTTACTTTAGTGTTAATTAGTTGTTACATTAAAACCACCATTCAAATACAAATCTAGGGAGTTAATTGGTTAGATAAATTAGTTAGACTAACGACTAGATTTCGAGTGTTCCTTGTGGGATTCGACCTCGGGACTTTAAGTACCGAGCTATATTTGTCGCGACCGCTTAGTCCCTTTTATAGGGCGTAGTTGGGCGTGATCATGCAGCCGCATGATTCGCATGGTCTGCCTCGGCCACATGCCCGTGTGTTTAGTGCATTCATCCTCTCCTCCGTTCGGCCGGAATCACAGGTTTTCCCTGAGGATGCCACTTTGGCCTGCAGCTTATTATTTTCATCCTGGAGGAATGTAGAAAGGCCCTTAGCATCAGAAACATCTTTCTCAGCAGCCTTAACTCGCTCTTCCACCGAAGACAACCTTTGTCGTAAGCCTTCCTCAACTGCCTCCAAGCGGGTCAAATTGGCAAAATCTACTTGCCCAGTGAGTTTGGCTTCCTGGAGGAAGGACTGGAGAGTCTCCACAACCTGTTTGAGCTTACGGGCCTCATTTCTCATTGCGGCATTCAGATTATTGTTCTTCATTTGTTCTATATGGTAAGCTTTGCGCGTGTTAGGAGTTCTCCTTTCAGCTGTTCCACCTTTTCTACAAAGGGCTGTAATCTGGCGACCTGTCCCTGCAAAGCATCATTTTGCTCGGTGAAGGATTTCGTGAAAAACCATCAACCCCTGAATGGACGTCAAAAGTGACGATCAAAAGGAGTAAGGCGAAAATTCAATTCATAACGTTACACATGAGTGAGGCCAGTTTACCTGGAGAGAACATCCTAAGGCAACCTCAAGCAGCTTCTATTGACTGTAGTTGGCAAGGTAGGGAACGATCAGCTCGGCAATAAAGTCGGTCACAACGCCCGGGCTCTCAAACAGGTTCATTCCCGCAGCAATAGGGATAAAAACTTCACGAGGTTCGCTCAAGGGCTCGACAACGGGAGCAGTATTATGACCACTTCTTTGCCAGGGTGATATTGAGGAGAGCTAGTCGGCTCGGAGAAAGAATTCAGTGTAGCAGTTTCTGCAAGTGCTCGATGGATAATCATCCATGGAACGTGCAAAGAAATTACATTAGTAGAAGATATGAACAGAAGAACCAACTTGACCATAGGGGATCGAGGGGAACAGATGGCAGCACGACCTCATCTCCTCATCCGCGTCTTCCTCCACCTCAGAATTTTCATCAATCAGGTGTCTACTCTTTCACATAGATGGACCGGACTAAGGAGATACAACAGCAGAAGGAGCTGCATCAGCTTCAGGCTCGGGCACTTGGGAGACTTCTCCCTCACCATCAGAGATTACCAAGAGCTCATTGACGACCACCAAGTTGTCAACTCTGGTAGGCCTCTTTCTCTTCAAAGAACGGGAGCGCTAGCTCTCTCGAAGACCCTACCGTAACATGCTTGCACATCAGGAAGAGGGGCAACATTTGGAGCAGCAATCCAGATCTCTTTCAAATCAGGCATTGGGCGACGGGAGACACCTAGAGCAGAATGGGGTGTTGGGCGTAATCCTTGAATTGTGAAATCAAGGAAATATTCAAGAGAAGCGACTTACCGTGATATTTTGCCCGCCAACCGTTCATTCCAGCCAAGGCCGTGAAAGTCATTGTGCTAGCAGGGTTTCTCGCAAAGATCGCAGTAACCCACATGTTTAGGTCATCATGGGTGAGCAAAAGGGTAGTCACAAAATTCACTGAGAAGAACGAAAAGTCAGTTTAGGAAAATAACAGACATAAAATACACAAAAAATGGGAATGCATCAGCTTATGCTTCCTGTTGAAGATTTGTGGAAAGGGAACGGACGACACTATATATGGGGTTCGTGCCACATATCGGTATATCCAGCCACGATCTTTAGAATCTTCGTTATTGGAGACTAATGACTTTTCTTCCTCTCTTGATAAGAATCGGTATACCCGCTTTCTGGAAGGGGGGAGTAGAAAGCATGGAGGTGCCAAAAGGAAAATTTTAGTTTGGCATGGCTGGCTAGGTGATCCAATACGATCACTAAATGCCAGACAAAGGGTCCGATCTAGCCTAAGCAGATATTGTACTTGTGAAATATTTCTTCAACAATCGAAAGAACACGTTCGTTGAGATACAGAGTAAAAGGGTATGTGTGAACCATCGAATAACCAGCAGGATGGGTGGAAATTCTTTCTTCAAGAGTGGGAACGATAATGTCTATGATGTCAGGCCATTTACAATCAAGCCTGATGCGCGTTATATAATCCCCCACAATAACAGATAGGTAGAACTCAATAAAGAGGTTGCTACTTTCACCTTCTTGTTCGGTTGTTTGGCTCGGCATTCGGCCATAATCTTTAAAGTTCAAGACTGGAGGTGTCAAGAACTCTGAAATTTCTGGGGAGGAAGTTTGCTTCTTGAAACATATCGAGGAAGGAGTATTTTGATAAGGTTAAAAGGAGGTTTCTTTTTAAAGAAATTTTTTAAAAAGAATTTGAAGATGAATGAAAGGCTCTATAATTACGGTGAATTTATATATGCCGAGAAGGAGTCTTAGATGGAAAGCTGATCATTCTGAAGATGTAAGATCGTGATCATTATTGCTTACGTGATACATCCCAATAATTATGGGATATGACAGAGCGGTTGGAGCATTGGAAAGACGCAAACAAAAACCCTCGCAATGACAGAGTTACACGTCATCGTACTTCAGTACTTGCATTCAATACGATACATGCGAAGAGACAGGGGACGAGTATCAGGCGCAGACGCATCTCTACGTCTTCTATCACGTCTCTTTCACTTCCTGACTGCTTATAACAGCATTCAGCAAGTGGTGGACTGACCGTGTGGATAAAAATACACTATCTATGACTACGGGGATACGAGTCCAGCTGGCTATGCTAGACTTAGCTTACAAGTCACCGGACACAGAGGATACATGCATCTCCTCAAGCCACGGCCGCTCAACCGGCGGAAGCATAGCACGCAAGGTATACGTCCCACCGCCTTAAGGTTTACAGTCTCCTAGTTAGGGTTTCGTATATACCACCGCCTTGAGTTTACAGGCCCATGACCTTATTAGTCTTTGTATTTTACCATAATTAGGACTGGATAAATCTCCACTATAAATACCCTTCCTTACATTATATTGTACATCAAGCGATTCACATAGGATCCAGCTATTCTCAAGGAATAAAACTCTTTACTTTTTTGTCTGTTACTTTTCTCTCAGTTTTACTTACTTTTCCTGCGTATTTAGTGTATTGCATGTGACGCTCTAATAAATTTAATGTTTTACCTAAATGACCAAATTTAAGCCTAAATATGTTTAAATTCTACAAGTTTCTTTCGTATAGGTTTTGTGTTGAACCTCTTCGATAACCTGGTTCTTTGTGGAAAGTTCAACTTGTGAGCAAGTTTATACGTGATCAAAAATCGGGAAAGACACTATTCACCCCTCCCCTAGTGTCTAGCTAAGGTCCCAAGTGCAACAATATCTATGGTTTATTTTAAACCACAAATATTATTAATAAACAATTGGATAATTTAATCGTAATAAGTGATGATCTATAACAGATTCAACTATATTACTAGTAAATAAAAGAATTTTACTCTATATATTCCAACTATATATTTTATTTGTTGTTCGCTCCCAAAAAAAATACTTTTTAAAAATTACAAACACTTTAATTTAAACTTTTCATTTTATGCTTAATGATAAGTTTTTACTTCATCCAATTCACTTTACATGACACAACTTTCATTCTTATTAGTCTCTTCTAAAATGAATGACGCATTCCTGTACTTGTAGTAAATTTAACATGAGCCTTCCATTTTATCGTTAATAATCTTTTTTTATTATCATAATACAAATTTGATGGCATTATATGCCATGTTTAACAACACAAATTTGAAAATTCATTTTCAGGAGTTGATAGCTCAAATGGTCACTCAACTTTGGATAATTGGCCTTGAAATTCATTTTTCTTACATTTGTGGTTCAAAATTTGTCTTTATGCAATTGGGTCAACCAATCCCCTCCATTGGTTTTGGTATTTCCCAGATACTGAAATATGACGGGATTTTTTTTTTTTTCAAAATACTAACTTCAAATCCTAAATCATTTAGGAACTACACCGAATATAACTACAAGCCAACCTTAACCTGGCCCACTATTTTATTTAGTAAATAAATATTTTATTTATTACCAAATTATTACAAAACAAGTTGTAAACCAACCAATTGTTACATTCCTTCATTTTGACTTAGCCTCTACCTCCTCTACCTTTAAACTAACTATTAAACTTTATCGGATCCGGCGCCAAAATGGACTATTTTTTTTAGTTGAGCAACAGAAATGGATTGCTCAACTATAAAGTAACAAAAATAAGTATATCAGCATTAAAAGTGCCAACTTATTACATTTGATAATCATAGCAATTGAACATACTAATGGAACATATATTTAAACAAAGTCGGGAGAATAAATGCCGACTTGTTTGCAGATTAAAAGTTTTCACTTCAAACTCTTTTAGTTTTACACCCTACCATTGCTTCATGTTAAGTACAGCATGTGCATTCCAATTCCATTCATAACTACCAAACAACCAAAGAGCACCAGATATTCATTCACGAAAAATGCATTGTGGCATCTAGTGCCACTACTAACCTTAAGAAGACTAGTTAGCGGACAAGTAGGATAATGATAACAATGAGGATGATAATCTAAACATAACTAGGGGCTGGGAAATATCAAAGCACTGAAATTACTAAAATAATAATGTAAGTAGTACATTAAAACCAAAATATTGTTCATAACCAAATTGAATGGAAACCAGCATATAACTTTTAACTGTGCAAAATAAAGGATTTTGCTTACTATTTGTAACATGTAAATTATCCTTAGACTGATATTAGTTAAAAAAATATCTGACTTGTTGAGTCATTTAACTTTTACATTACTCATTTGCAGAAGACCTAAATGAGTTGTACAGAGAGTTTGAAGTGAAAACTTTTAATCTGGTGGGGTGTACAATTAAAGCTGTAAGTCGGCAATAATTGTACCGATATGTGTATTTCTATAAAAAAAAAATAAGTCGGCGTAATAAATGCCGACTTGTTTAGAAATATGTTCCGCTAGTTTTTTTCAACTGCTCCGTCTATCAAATGATGTAAATCGGCACTTCAAATACCGATATACCCATTTTTGTTACTTTTTAGTTGAGCAACCTATTTTTGTTGCTGGACTAAAAAAATAGCCCGTTTCAGTAGCGAATTCAACTTTATCTAGAAAAAAGGATAGCAGTTCAAAACATTCATTGTACTAGTTAGCTTCATGCAACAGTAGCCCCTGCACATCACCTCTTGGATGATCTGTGTTGTTATAGCTTCAACTTCTATGTGAGTCTTCTGAAAGATTCTCATGTTTCTCTCCTACCATACAAAGTACACATAAGCAACTAAGCTCATTTTATACACTTGGGCCCTTCCATTGTTCCCTCTATAGTTCACCATTGCCCACTCCATCTCCTGACTCCATCCTAGGATCTGCCTGGTTACGCTTTGCCACTGTAATAGTTTGCACCATATGCTTGCAGCAAACCTGCATTGGAAAAAGAGATGTTCCACACTTTCATCATGTTTCAGGTAGAGAGGACACCTAACACACTATTATTGGTTCACTCTATAAGAGATGTCATTTTTTAATAAAAAAGAAAGGTTTTCTCTCTAATTTTACTCTTAGGGTTTTTCACTCTGTAAATAATTTCATTTTTCAAATTATTCACTTGAAGACTTGAATGGGTGGATTTTTCAAGTAGAGAAATCTCTATCAAGACTACCTTGTCCTCTGGGGGATGGATGTAACAGCATTACGTGTAGGGGTTGTATTAGGCATGAGCCATAAATTATTTAGGATTTGAAATTAGTATTTTTTCACGATTAGTGATTGGGAAATATCAAAACTGGTGGAAATAACTATTTTAGTCAAATGCATTAATTTAGATGATTTTTGAACCACAAATTTTTTATAGTAACTAATTACTCAAAGTCAAGTGATCATTTGAGCATATATCTCTCTATTTCTAGTGGAACTATGTTACATGAACTAAAATATACAGAGTATATACTCCCTCCGTCCCAATTTGTTTGTCGTAGTTTGACTTGGCATAAAGTTTAATACAGTAAGGAAGATTTTTGAAACTTGTGGTCTAAAATAAGTCATGGACATTTGTGTGGCTATAAATGAGTCAAGTAACTTTAGAGTTGAATTATTACCAAATTTAGAAATATGACAATCTTTTTGGGACAGACGAAAGTATGACAAACAAAATGAGACAGAGGGAGTAATATTTTATGACAATATACTCCCTCCGTCCCAAATTAGTTGTCGCTTTAGGAAAAATGGTGTGTCCCAAATTAGTTGACACTTTAGGATTTCAAGACAAAAATTGTTAGTCTTTTCCAACTATACCCTTAATAATTAAAAAATTCTCAACAAAATTTAATAGTCAAACATTAAATAGGGGTAACATAGTAAAATACACACTATATTTAATGATTTTCTTAATGGGCGTGAAGAAGCTAAAAGCGACAACTAATTTGGGATGGAGGGAGTATTTCAAAAGTTTCTTATTTTTCTTAAATTTCGCATCTGTTCAATCCTTTGCCACAAAAATTGAAAAAGTAGTATAGTGTAATACATGAGTTCCATTTTGATAACATAGACATGCAATAAATAACATGCACCTCTATATATCATTCTGTTTCATAGTCCTCCTTACACTGTTCATCTCTCCTTTCCGGTAACATCATCATATTTCAAACAAAATTACCAAATATGGATGAACTAATCTTTTCCTCATCATCCTTTCTTTCCATCCCGGCCTTATTTTCTCAAGGAAACAACCAGCCTTCAATCCTTCAACAGAAGCTTCAATATATTCTCAAGAATCAAACAGATTCGTGGACCTACGGCATTTTCTGGCAAACGTCTAATGATGATGATGGACGCCTCTTCTTATCTTGGGATGATGGTCATTTCCATGGGACAAATAAAGACGTCGAATGGTTTTATGTTATGTCACTTGTTCACTCTTTTTCTGTTGATGAGGGAGTTCTAGGAAAAGCTTTTAGTACTGGTTCTTTTGTTTGGCTAACAGGGCCTCAACAGCTTCTGTTTTGTAGCTGTAAAAGGGCTAAAGAAGCTCATGTTCATGGAGTTAAAACTTTGGTCTGTATTCCAACTTCAAATGGAGTTCTTGAACTTGGCTCAGTTGATATAATCAAAGAAAACTGGAGCTTGGTTCAACAAGCCAAGTCTCTATTCTCTTCAGATCATCATGAAGGTGGTCCTGTTCAGTTTGTCAACGGCTTACAAGAAGATGGTCAAAATTTTGAGAATAACAGTAGCAAAAAGGAGGAACCAAGGCAAAAGAAATACGAAGAGGTAGCTACAAGTGACCCTGTTTCATTCCCAGATGCCGAGCAGTCGGATTCAGATTGTATATTATTGGACCATCCTGTGCAGAAAAGCAGAGCTGCATCAAAAGTTAGTTTTGACCATACATCTTCTAATATATTTTGAATCATTAACAATTGAACTAGAGTAGTATCTAAGTAGCGGAATATATTTTACTTGGCACGTTTAAATTATATATACGTTCGCTATAAAACAATTTTACAATCTCGTCATATTTATTGTTACTAGCTAGTGTGCCTTTTTTTCAAGATAACAATCACTTTTTAAGGGAGCACAATCACTTTTGCGGAAGCACACTTATAATTACGGATGATTTGATAGCATAAAAATTTTCTTTACCCCTATAATATATATTAGTTAAACTTTATTTGGAATATTAAAGAGTTAAATGTTCAAACTACACCAAAAAACTGAATAATTTAATCCTTACTACAAACCCCACCACAGAGAATTATATAACAAATCTGTATGGATTTTTTCTCTTTTGCTCTTGTGTTTTTGCTCAACTGGTTTGGGAACATCAATTGTTGAATGCTACTTCTTAATTGGTGGAACCACAAGGTCCAAGTAATGCCCTTTGATTTCACCTGTTTCAGCCTGTGATTTATAAATTGCAATTGGATGTCCAACTCGGACCTATATGACATGACCGATCAATAGATCCACCTAACACAAGGTACTTATTAGATCGAATGTACTTATTCGATCTAATAGAATGATTTTCGTTTCTATATATAGAAAGTTCAAAATCAAACCCCCTTTCAATGCCGTATTAAGCCAGGCGGAAACTTTCTTTCATGCTATAGCGTGCTTTTGAGAAACGAAAGATTGATATTCATTTTGAACCTGCTGATTTTAGATTTTGAATTCTCGTCACAGATAAGGGCCTCGAAGAAAAGGGGCAGAGTGACTAGAGAAGGTTGCGACAAGTCATTGAACCACGTCGAGGCGGAGAGGCAGAGAAGGGATAAACTTAACCACCGATTCTACGCATTGCGCTCGGTGGTTCCGCACGTTACAAGAATGGACAAAGCCTCATTACTATCAGACGCTGTGGCATATATCAATGAATTGAAAGCCAAGGTAGATCAATTGGAGTCAAAACTGCATAGCAATTCGGAATCTGTTGACAATCAAAGTACTACCAATTCTTCACCAACATTATTTCGACCAATTAAGAAACAAACCCTGGAAATTGAAGTGAAGATTATGGGTCCAGAAGATGCCATGATAAGGGTTCAATCAGAAAATATGAATAATGTATCAACAAGATTGATGCGTGCACTTCAAGATCTTGAACTGTATGTACACCATGCCAGCATCTCAAATGTCAACAACATTGTACTTCAGGATATAGTCGTTAGAGTTCCTCAAGGATTGAAAACTGAAGATGGATTAAAAGCTGCTCTCCTACGAAGCTTCGACCAGTAGTATGTTTATTTCCTATCGTTTAGTTATGTACAATAAGTATTAAACTTCTGTAGTAAATAATTTCCTTCTTTAATACTCCCTCCGTCCCATTTTGTTTGTCGTAGTTCAGATTTCGAGAGTCAAACGAGTTTATCTTTAACCGTAATCTTTACATATATCTTTTAAATATTTTGAGTTGTAATTTATCATAACTTATAGTACTTTTCATATAGTTTTCAAATATGTAAATTTTATTAAAGAAAAGTTAAAGATTTTATATTCTAATCTACGGTCAAATTTAAAATGTTTGACTCTCGAAACAGTAACTATGACAAACAAAATAAGACAGAGGAAGTATATGGTAGTAGCTAGCTAGATCTTTACCGTAACAACTGTGTAACAATGCTGTTTATATAAGGTATATACCAAATCCTTGTAAAGTAAAATTTGGCCAAATCAACAGTATCCTATTGCTGCATGCTCTTATGCATGCTGGCCTGTTTAGTTCTCATACTAAATCAACACGTGGTGCAAAATTACAATGATATATTTTATTTTTTTTTGATGAAAAGAAAAAATCTTATTAATCACCACCAACATTACATTTTTCTATACTTCCTGGACAGTTTTGTCTAGCAAGTCAAAACAAAATCTATACAACCAAAATCAGCCTAAATAAAGTAAGGATAGACCAAGGTTATGCTATGCTACTCAATTCATCGATCTATGTGTGCGTGTTCTCTGTATAGCTTCTCCAGCCATCTCTTTTCTCTATGGGTTTTCCTCCTTTGCTCTGTCGCATACAACCTACCTTTACATTCATGTTTGATCATTTTATATATTGTGCATGGGTGAGGCACCTTGCAATTCTATAATGACTCATCTCTTGCCTTCCATATATAATAGACTAGCGCTGCAAGAATTCCTAAGGCAGCTTCTCTGCATTGTTTGCCCTGTATAGCTCTGGATATTCTGCGCCTTAATTCCTGTATGCTGGACTCCAACTTTCAGCCAAGCTAATACCTCCTTCAGGCATGCGTGGGAGAAGTAGGAGTGGCAATAGGCTGGGCGGGTTGAGCCCTTCCCCTGCCAAAGTTTTGCCCCGCCCCATTTTGGTTTCTGTCCAGTTTAAACCCCGCCCTGCCCTGCCCTGCCCGGTTTGACCCGCCTGCACTGTCCTGTTTTGAGCCTCCCCGCCCCACCTAAATCACCCTTTAAGTCATTATTTTTTATTTTTATTATCAAAATTAAACATTTCCTTAATTTTTTATCCATTTTCATATCTTTAATATCTTTTCTATTACTAAAATTTTTAAATTTGATGATTTTGTAGTTTACTCAAGAAATTGAAGTTTTTTAAAATAATTGTAGTCTTTCAAAAGTAGAAAGTATTAACTGTACTAATTAATAGCTTAACTGTAGCCAATAGTAGAACAATATTTCAATTATTCCATCGACTTAATTGTGAAATAAGAAAACACGGGAAAATTTCAATTATTCCATCGACTTAATTGTGAAATAAGAAAACACTGGGAAAAGAGCAAGTAAAAATATTGGGCATCTATGTTGCCCCGCTCCGCCCCAACAATGTTAAAATAAAATTTTGCCCGGCTCTCCCCCCTCGGCCCGTTTAACAGTTGACCTGCACTGCCCCATTTAGTATTTTGCCCTCCATCCTAATTGCCATCCCTAATAACTGGCACTAAAAAAATAGATGACTTACTAATTCTTCCTGATACTCATTTTTGTCCTAAAGCGACTTTTAACTTATTTGCACGGCTGTTTAAATATAAGTAGTCGTTTGGCCATAGATACAAAAAATTTTTGGACAAAAAAAATTTTGAAGTTGAGTTGCAATATATTTAAAAGTTGAAGTTGTGTTTGAGCATACAATTTACTTGAAAAAGTAGAACTTTTGTGAGTGAAAAAAGTTATTTTTTAAAAATATTTCAAAAAGTAGTAAACGAGCATACAATTTACTTGAAAAAGTAGAACTTTTGTGAGTGAAAAAAGTTATTTTTTTAAAATATTTCAAAAAGTAGTAAACTTTTTGATTTTTCAAAAATTATTTTTGAAAACATCTCTAAAAAGTGACAAGATTTCACAGACAAATATATTTTTTCAAAAAGTTTTTGAAAAAAAGAAAAAAGTTATCTATGGACAAACGGGTCCCAAGTCTATTTAATGTCATTACTTCGAAAATAAAATAATTAGGAGTAACATATTTTTATGGGAAAAAAAAATTGAAAGACGTGAAAAATTTACAGTCGTGAGCATGCAATTAGTTGAATCATAGGGAATCACTACTATAAAAGTGCTATTTAGGTTGGGATTTTACTTGAAAATTTTTTTGGCAAGTAATTCCAACGAATTTTCATACATATTTTTAAGAATTCATGAAATTTGTTATTTTTACCTGCAGAAATATATACCTTCGGTATTTCCATAGGCATAATTGGTGCGATCTTTCCCCACGACTTTACATGGGAAAACTATCCGCAGGTATCAGTTCTGTATATAAATCTCCAGCTATGCCACTTAAAAATTGGTAATACAGTTTTCGTATAGGTATTTGCAGAAAATTCCGTAGGTATGATTACCTGCGGATTACCTGAGATGAATTACATGAGAATTTACCTGAGGATTTACCTGTGATTAATGTACATGTGGATTTACATGGCAATGATTTCCTAGAGACTTACCTTTGGATGTACTTTTTTTTTTGGGTAAATTGTAAGTACCATTAACAACATCAACAAAGCTACAACTTAAAGAGCATTCCTACATGTCTGGTCTTTTTGTACCAGACTTGTAGAAACCTCAGCCACCACTCTATTACATGAATATCTCTACTTATTAAGATAGCCAGTAATATAGCAACACACAGAACTAATAAGCAACTAAAGAAACAGTACAGTCGACCCAAAATTCAAACAGCAGGAATTACAAGAATTTCCTATACCCTCTAAACAGAAGTGGTATCACCCACTACCCTCCAGTCTCCTCTTCAGCACTCAGTTTATCAATCAAAGCAGTGCACCTCCTTACTATTTTCCTGTCTTTGCAGCTTCTTACTCGTTCCTTGACTTCCCTCTGGATGCTCTTAACAACTTCATTTAGGGGTGCTGTGGCCTTGCCAAAGATCACCCCATATCTTCTCCTCCAGGTGTGATACACACTAGCACTAAATAGAGCTGCATCAACCATTTTCTTGAACCTCTTCTATCTTCTTTGCTGAATCCATTCCAGCACTTGAGCAGTTGGCTTGTTAGGGATAGAGATACCACTCCATTGCTTAAGGGCATTCAAAAATCTGCTTGAACCATAGGCACTTATTGAATAAATGATATGCTGATTCTATCTCCTGAGATTGGCATAGGCAACATGTGTAGTCTTCATACTGCATCTGTATCTTTTGCATTCTCTTTTGTCAGCAATCTGTCCTGCATAGCAAGCCATATTATGAACCTACGTTTTGGCAAAGCCAAGGTTGTCCATATCAAATCTAAATTGGGAAGCTTGGTTAAATTGCCAATTAGCTTGTGATAACTCTTTGTCAGGGAATATATTCCTGTGCTTGTGAGCTGGTATTTGCCATTGGCATACCAGTGCTGCATTTCATTCTTCAGCTTGTTTAGTTGCCTCCTATACCAGTTGTTCTCTGCTGGAGGACAATAGACCCAAATACTATTCTAGTGTTTCATATAAACTCTATGGACCCACTTTATGTAGGACATCTTTCCTATCAGTGAGTTGTCATAGTAGTTTGCCCACAGCTGCTTTGTTCCACATGTGGCAGCTTCTGATATTGAGTCTCCCATACTTCTTTGGTACACATATTTTGTCCCAAGCAACCAACATTACTTTTTTTTTCTCATTTGTGGACCCCCATAAAAAATGCCCTACACCTGCTATCCACCTCTTTGACTACACTTTTAGGTAGAATGATACAGCACCCCAAAAATTATAAACTGAGAACAACACAACATTAATTATCTGAAGCTTACCTGCATATGAAAGCTTCTTTGTATAGGCTAGTTTTATCATGTTTGTTATCTTCTCCACCAACTGATAGCACTCTATCTTGTTCCACTTTTTAGTAGAGAGTGGAAGTCCTAGGTACTTAATTGGAAAGGATCCATTCTGGAACCCAATTCTGTTCAGCAGCAGTTGTTTTTGTGATTCATTTAATGAATACAAGAGGGGGTGAATTGTTCAGACTTATAAATTCAGTCGACTTATCAATTTATTAGTTAACTTAGGTGATAAATAAAATACTTTGCAAAACTGAAAGGCAGCAATAAAGAATAAACGATACAGAGTTTTATACTGGTTCAGAACCAAATGGTTCCTAATCCAGTCCCCTTAGGTCACAATGGAGTTATCTCTCTTCAAGCTCTTTGTATAACACGAGTACATTTATGGTTTATCGTTAACCAAAAACGTCCTTTCACAGATGGTTTTATCCCTTCGCTCACCACCAACGATCTTGTCTGATTTATAGATAATCAAACCAACTTCCGTGACACAACTATTACCTCACTACAAGAACTCTCTTTCTTTTCTATTGATCACTCGTAGACTCTTAGGAATATAGTGTTTGTAAGTAAAAGACTTAGAGAGAAGTAGATTGTAAGTAGAAGCGCAAGTAGCCTCCAGCGAACCTCTCGAATAAATGGAGGTCAAAAGAGATGCCTGTTGAGACTGAGATGAGGTAAATTTGTCACGCGATTAACGGGGAACAATTGAGGATATTATCTGCTGGAATAAAGGGAGGTAAGATCGACCCAAGAGATTCGATTCTCTAGAAGAAATAAATATCTTCGTAAAGAATAAGGCAAGAGCAGATTTGGGACAAGTTCTACACAATTAGCGCGCCTAACAGATCGTCTTTCCATAGCTGACTGTTCTGATAGTCAATCACCATTCTTCCTTTCCATATGTGATTCTCCACAGAGATCTTCCTTGTAAGTCCTGCAATTTGTACGTTAGACTTAAGTGTTGTGTCCTTTTTGTCATAATCAAAACTTAGAATTTAATTAACTCAACAATCTCCCCCTTTTTGGTGATGACAAAAAGTAAAAGAGGATGTGACGGGATACTCCCCTTTTCTGCATAGTCGACTATTGGATCTTGATAGTCGGCTCCCCCTGAGTATATGTAACCTGCAACAACAGAAATCAAATAGAAGACTCCAGGGACATGAAGGTTAGTTGACTCCCCCTGAGTATGAGTAACCATATATACCATAGTCGTAAGGATACCATAATCACATAGATACTGAATTTACATGATGGCTAGTGTTACGGGGTTAATTTTTTGCACTTAAAACCCGCACGGCAAACAGCCCGCACTGTTTCAGCATACTCGTTTGTTGTTCGTTTGGTTTTGGTTCAATGACTTAGTATAATTTCGGGACAAGCAAGAAACATAAGCACACACAGATTTACGGGCAAATCACGTCCAACTTTGTATTTAAACTCGTATACAAAGACTCACAAAACTCTGAACACTTAGGCAAAATCACTCACTTGTGTTTTTGCCTTCACTTGGCCATGTATATAGCCAGCCTTGGACTAGGACACTTGGCAGCCACGTTTTAGGACAACACACTAAGGCAGTTTACATCCCAAACTGCATAGGCAATGATAATTATCCATATAATTAAAATACAAGACAAATTACACATAGGCACAACTGTCCTAAAATATAGGAACTGCTTTTAACCGCCGTCCATGTGCCCTGCACATGGCCTGATTAGCTTCAGCTGCGCCCCAACACTTAGCCAATCTCTAAGTCTTGTTGCTGCATGACGTTGCATTGTGCCAACGTCGTCTTTAGCTGCCTGCACGCACAAGTCTAGCTGATTGCACCACGGTCACGCTTAGCCAACGCCCACGTCTTAGCCGTTTCCCTCATTCTACTGCCTTGCCTTGCTTTGTCTTGCCTTGCCTTGCTTTGGCTTGACATGCCATCTCAAGGTCCTTGCCAAGTTCCATCCGTCAAGTCTTCATGCCCACACATGAGATAGCAACATAGCCCACGCACGCTGCCCACAAGCCTAAGTCATGCCCACACATACTTAGCCAATACACGATGTCCACATTTAGGTTGAGCCAAGGTCCATCATGCAAATCCCTTGTCTCAACCGTGCCATTTTCGAGCAACCGAATCAAGGGGCTAACAAACCGCCCCCACCAGATGAACTCGTCGACCTCGACGAGGCAGAATCAAGATAGGCCTGTACTTGTTTCTCAAACTGCCACAACGAAGCACCTTTTTCCCAAGTTGCATCACTTTCAGGTTGTCCCTTCCACTGCACTAAGAATTCTGTCCGCCTGTTCTTCTTGCTCATGCCCAAAGTCCGGTGATCTAAAATCTTTTCAACGCTCACCTCAAACTGTTTGCGCACCACAGGAGGTGCCCGTTTACTTTTGTTCCTGTCCGGATCAGTAGCATCTTCAAAGTAAGGTTTCAAGAAACTCACATGGAAAGTCGGGTGTACCTTTAGCCTATCTTGTAGCTTCAGCCGGTATGCAACAGCACCCACCTTTTTGACAATTTTAAATGGTCTGTCATACTTTGGAATCAAGCCACGATGAACCGTCTTGCTGCTGATTTTCTTCCAAATCTGAGGAGTAAGTTTCAGCAATACTTTATCTCCGACATCAAACTCAACATCACGTCGACGTCGATCAGAAGACTTCTTCATTCTCTTTGAGGCTTTCCTCAAGCTGTCAGCTGCTTCATCAAGCAATTCTTGCTTCTCACGAGCATATCTATAAGCCGCTGGGACACTTGCCTCCCGTCTTCTGTTTTGCCAATTCTAAAGGAGTTGTTGGCTGCCTGCCCAACACAATTTCAAACGGACTCATTTCTGTTGCTGATGATTTGTGCAAGTTGTAACAGAATTGTGCACTATCCAACAGTTCAAGCCAATTTTTCTGCGTTGCCGACACATAATGCCTTAAGTATTCTTCCAGTAAGTGGTTGAGTCTTTCTGTTTATCCATCAGTTTGCGGGTGATTTGCTGTTGAGAATTTCATATCATTCCCCATCATATTGAACAAAGCAGTCCAAAACCGACCTGTAAACCGAGCATCCCTGTCACTCACTACATCATTTGGAACACCGAAATACTTGACCACATGCTTATAAAATAACTCGACAGCAACTTCAGATGAACACACAATAGGGGCAGCAATAAAGACTCCATACTTGGAAAATCTATCTACAACAACCATAATCGAAGACATACCATTCACTTTTGGAAAGCCGCTAATGAAGTCCATAGAAACGGAAGCCCACGGTCTGTCCGGAATGGGTAAAGGCTGCAACAATCCCGCTTCCTTCTTCCTTTCCGTCTTGTCTAGATGACATACTAAACAAGGTTTTACATAGGCTTCAATATCATCTTCCATCTTAAGCCAGAAATAAGATCGAGATAACAATGCCAGCATCCGCTCAACACCGGGATGGCCTGCCCACATAGTGTCATGCGTCTCTTTTAAGAGTTCGCGACGCAGACCAGCATCCTGAGGCACGACGATCCTCCCCCCTTTAAAATAAAGCAGATCGTCCTCGATCCAATACCGCCTAACTGTACCTTCACGTACTTGATCCATTGTCTTCATATACAAAGGATCATTTACAGCACATAACTTAATCTTATCAATGAAATCAGATTCTAGTTTAGTGATGTGATAGATAGCAGCAAATACTTCTTTTCTACTCAAAGCATCCGCTACTTGATTGTGTCTACCCGGCTTATGTTCCCACATAAAATCATATTCAGCTAAGAACTCTTGCCATCTTGCTTGCTTAGGACTCAGTTTCTGTTGTGTTTGAAAATAAGTATTAGCAACATTATCAGTTCTTACCACAAACTTTGTTCCAAGCAGGTAGACACGCCAGATTTGAAGGCAATGCACCACAGCAACCATTTCCTTCTCATGGGGCAGAATATCTTTGCTCTGCAGCATTGAGTTTTCTGCTCTCAAACGCAACAGGATGACCCTCTTGAACTAATACACCACCAATGGCTTTATCCGACGCATCAGTGTGTACTTCAAATGGCAAATCAAAATCAGGCAGCCGCAACACCGGTTCCGAGGCAATAGCTTCTTTCAGCGTGTTAAATGCCTTAACATATGAATCAGACCAATCCCACTTGGTTTGCTTCTTCAATAAATCAGTCAAGGCAGCAACTTTCTTAGAATACCCCGCTATGAACTTCCGATAGTAATTAGCCAACCTAAGAAAAGAATGTAGTTCTTTGACATTCTTAGGAGGCTGCCATTCAACGATAGCCAACACCTTTTTAGGATCCATCCGCACCTGGTTTTCACTAACCAAGTGGCCAAGAAATTTTATCTCTTGACTTGCAAACTCACATTTTTCTTTCTTGACAAACAATTGATATTCCCGCAGCTTTGCAAACACTTTGCATAGATGACTTACGTGATCATTCAGAGAATTGCTATAAATAACGATATCATCAAGGTAGACCACAACAAAATCATCTAAGTGCTCATAAAGAACATCATTCAACAGATTACAAAAGGTAGCAGGGGCATTTGTTAAGCCGAAAGGCATTACAAGGAACTCATACGAACCATATCTAGTTACACACGTTGTCTTGCCTTCATCGCCTTTTGCAATCCTTACTTGCCAATATCCAGAACGGAGATCAAGCTTCGAGAACCACTTTGCCTTGCTCAATCTATCAAGCAAATCCAGCACAAGAGGTACAGGATATTTATTCTTCACCATCACCTTATTCAGCGCCCGATAATCCATACACATACGCAATGAACCATCCTGTTTCTTTTGGAACAAAACAGGCGCACCATAGGGAGCTTTTGAGGGCTGAACCAGTCCGGCTTCAAGTAATTCATTCAATTGTTTCCTCAATTCAGCAAGTTCCATAGGCGACATACGATAAGGTGGACGAGCAGGAGGTATAGATCCAGGAATAAGTTCAATTTTATGATCAATGGCCCTCTTTGGTGGCAGATGCTTTGGCAATTCCGGTGGCATTACATCCTCAAATTCCTGCAAGATCACAACAACTTCATCCGGCACTTCTGCATTCACATCAGGTTTGAGTTCAATCAAGGCAGCAAGATAAGTTTCATCACCCTTCTTCAAACCTTTTTCCAACGAGATTGCAGAAATTATAGCATCCTTCCCACGTTCTTTTCCCTTTCCAAAGGGATGAGTCATTCAATAAAGCACGGGGAAGTCTCATGCATAGACATAACTCCGTCCAAATGAGGCATAGGGACGAGTTTATGTTTTCTCATGAAATCAACTCCCAAAATCAGATCAAAGTCGTCAAGGGGACACACCATCATATCCACTTTTCCACTGCAAGGACCAACAGTCATCGGGACATTATAAGCCATACCCATAACGGCTTGCCCCTTAGCATTCACAGTTTTGATCGTGCTTTGGCATTTGCTCATAGCTAGGTTGTAATCAATCACATTTTTGGCAGCAACAAATGTGTGAGTTGCTCCAGCATCAACCATTGCAACAACATTTTTAGCCCCAACTTTAACATTGATATACATCAGAAATTTATGTGATTTATCGGACTCACCCAAAGTAGAGCAGATTTCCATCGTCCCCAACAAATGCATCGGATTGATGTATGCAGCAGCTTCTTTGTTTTTCTCTTCAGTTTCCTTTGCAAGAAGGGCAAGCAGTCTCTCTTTATTCGGACAATTCTTGGCAATGTGAGGGCCACCACAAAGGAAACAACCCTTATCTTTACCGTTCCCTTTGTTTTTGTTTCCCTCATCAACTTTTCCTTTGCCTTTATCATGAGTATGATGATCAGATTTGCCATCTTTCTTCCAATCTCCCCCTTTTCTATCCTTCTTCTTCTTAGATTTAGAAGTAGAAGAAGATTCAGAATACTCACGAGTCACACGAAAATCAACCAATGAATCAGCCGCAGCAATAGCACTTGGGAGATCTTTAACATTCTGTCTCCTAAGTTCATTTTGCGCCCAAGCCTGCATACCTGATATGAAGTTGTGCAATTTATCGTCTTCCGACATGTTTTGGACGTTTAACATTAAAGAGGAGAACTCCTTAATGTAGTCACGAACGGTCCCGGTTGGTCTCAATTTCTTCAAACAATCCCTAGCAATCCATGAGGCATTACTAGGCAGAAATTATGCCCTCAGTTCTTTCCGAAACAATTCCCACGTATTAATCTTGGGCCTGCCCGCACTTTCATCATCAGCAATGCGGGTTCGCCACCACAGTTTTGCATCACCTGTTAGATACATGGTTGTGATGTTTACTTTTTCAGTTTCAGAAATATGAGCATTGGAGAAATAGCTCTCCATATCCCACAGAAAATTCTCCAATTCTTTGGCACTCCGCGAGCCAGCAAACGCCTTAGGTTCAGGAATTTTTGGCTTAGATCGTTCCATACTTCCTTGGCCCGTTGCAGCAATAGCCCTGCGAAGCACAACAATTTCAGCATTCAGATCTTCATTGCTCTTCACAAGACCTTCAATCAGGGTCGTTTTTGCTTCCAGATCTGCATGCAAACGACCCACCTGCGTCAAAATATCAACAAGATCAATTGTATCGTCGGTCTGCCCCACGAGTGCTTCAAGTCGAGACACCCGTTCACGCAATTCTGCACTTGTATTACCCGTCATAGATCCAACAACCGTGCTCTAATACCAGTTGTTACGGGGTTAATTTTTCGCACTTAAAACCCGCACGGCTTTTCAGCATACTCGTTTGTTGTTCGTTTGGTTTTGGCTCAATGACTTAGTATAATTTCGGGACAAGCAAGAAACATAAGCACACACAGATTTACGGGCAAATCACACCCAACTTTGTATTTAAACTCGTATACAAAGACTCACAAAACTCTGAACACTTAGGCAAAATCACTCACTTGTGTTTTTGCCTTCACTTAGCCATATATATAGCCAGCCTTGGACTAGGACACTTGGCAGCCACGTTTTAGGACAACACACTAAGGCAGTTTACATCCCAAACTGCATAGGCAATGATAATTATCCATATAATTAAAATACAAGACAAATTACACATAGGCACAACTGCCCTAAAACATAGGAACTGCTTGTAACCGCCGTCCATGTGCCCTGCACATGGCCTGATTAGCTTCAGCTGCGCCCCAACACTTAGCCAATCTCTAAGTCTTGTTGCTGCATGACGTTGCATTGTGCCAACGTCGTCTTTAGCTGCCTGCACGCACGCACAAGTCTAGCTGATTGCACCACGGTCACGCTTAGCCAACACCCACGTCTTAGCCGTTTCCCTCATTCTACTGCCTTGCCTTGCCTTGCCTTGCCTTGCTTTGCCTTGACATGCCATCTCAAGGTCCTTGCCAAGTTCCATCCGTCAAGTCTTCATGCCCACACATGAGATAGCAATATAGCCCACGCACGCTGCACACAAGCCTAAGTCATGCCCACATATACTTAGCCAATACACGATGTCCACATTTAGGTTGAGCCAAGGTCCATCATGCAAATCCCTTGTCTCAACCGTGCCATTTTTGAGCAACCGAATCAAGGGGCTAACAGCTAGAGGGCATAAGCATCAGTCTGTTCTCCCACTTGGCATCAACAAAAAGGATTAAAAGTAAAACAACATGTCTAAATCATTCAACATATTACAGACCCAGAGAAATAGTTAACGAGGAGCAAGGAAATATGTAAGAGTGTTCACGACATTATCAGTCATCCTGTCCAGCTTGGTTTGAACATCCCTAGATATTGCATCAATGCGAGCCTGAACATCTGTAGAGACAGCATCAATTCTGGCATGTACTTGTCTAATAGCAGCAGCAGAGTCAATCACAGTAGTGTCTAACTTAAGAGAGAACCTACCAACATCTAGTTTAAGTTCATTGATGTCTTCTGAGGCCTTTCACTCTTGAAATACAGGCTAAGTAGCAGGTCATTAAGATCAGTAATTGCATCTTTAAGCTTGACAGATGGTTCATCAGCAGCACAAGGAACAGAGGATTTGGATGGACCAGCATGGTCATCAGCAGATTTAGGAGACTTAGTTTCCTTGCGAACCTAAGTACCATTAATGCGAACATACCCCGTAGATGCAAAGGTGCGAGAATTATAGCATGCAGTCAAGGAACAGGTTTTCTAGGCAGAGATGTCAACTCGATAAAAATACAGGATTCAAATAATAATTAATCCATATGGAAGAGATGCACATTCAGCAATACTTTCAAGCATATACTCAATAATCCAGGCAGCCAAGCCAAGTTTCTTCTTAGTAACCAAGCAATAAACAATTAAGGTATCACGTTGTGAGAAGAACTAAGGGAACCAGTCCGGGGAAGCAGAGTAGTACCAACAATGTGTGCAAGAACACGAATTTCAAAAGATAGGTCTAGGGGTCCAAGTTGTCCCTCAGGAACATCAGACTTTTCACATTAAAAAAGTTTTGGCTTGTTCAAAGGAAACTTCAAAATCAGCAGGCCACGAAATTTTAAAGAACTCAGAATAACCAGAAAACTTACATCCCAAAATGCGGCACAGAATGGCCTTTGTAATCACAATTCTAGTGTTCAGAACCATTGTCTCAAAACCTCCAGAAGAGCAACGACAAAGATTCGCATAATAGAGTCTTACCAGATCCTATGAAATGTCAACGGAGTCAGTAGAAAAGAAATTTGACCAGTCCTGAGCATCAAACCAGGGATTAAGATCACAATTGAGGGATTCCATGGCATCCAAGTCAACAAGTCTCCCATGGGCCAGAGGTTTATCCTTGATAACATCAAGCTTGTCATGAGCAGAAGTGTCCCAGAAGTCGAAAGTTTCGTCTAAATCAGCAAGAGAAAACTCCTTCTTGGGTCTTTTTACGCACTCTTCATCATTAGTCTGCAAGGGACGTTTGCCAGATTTCTTTGAAAGATTAGGGTTTCTGTCAGGGCTTTGATAGTTCGACATTGTATTTTCGGAGTGGTCAGAATCTACTTGCACCGGAGTGGTGGAGGCAGTGGGTAGCTTTGATTTTGTGCGCTGACTGCGACAAGCAGAGAAATAAGTTTTTCTGACCATTTTAATGGTGATGGGTAGAAGAAAAGGTTAGAAGATGAAGGATGTGAGAATTGGGAATTATTTAAGGAGGGTAGATCCTATTTACGGTAATATATTTTGGTAATAGCAAAATCAATTAAAGCCAATTATATAAAAGTCTGTAATTAGTTTAACGGGGATCTGGAACTATGCCAAGCAAATCACGTAAGGCACAAAATCTTTCTTCTAAGAGAGGTTTAGTAAAAATCAGCCAATTGAAAATCAGTACTCACGAAAGCAATATCAACATCACCATCCTGAACATGATCCCAAATAAAATGATAACGGACATCTATATGGTTTGTTCTAGGATGATCGACAGGGTTGTAGGATAATTCAATAGCACTAGTATTATCACATAACATAGGAATGTGTTTAAAATAAATCATAATCAGATAATTGCTTGCCCATCCAAAGGAGTTGAGTACAACAATGTCCTAGTGCAATATATTCTGATTCAGCTGTTGAAAGGGCAGTGGAATCTTTTTTCTTACTGTGCCATGAGACAAAAGATTTTCCAAGAAAGAAACTTGCACCACTGGTGCTCTTACGATCTACTCTATCACCTGCATAGTCAGCATCTGAAAATCCAATGAGATCAAAGTAATTTGTGCATGCATACCATAAGCCATAATTAACTGTTCCAACGAGATATCTAAGAATTCTTTTGACAGCAGTAAGATGAGATACTTTAGGAGCTGACTGAAAGCGAGCACACTTACATACTGAGAGCATAATATCTGGTCGACTAGCAGTTAAGAAAAGTAATGATCCAATCATACCACGATAAAGAGATGCATTGATACTCGTACCTTTGGTGTCACTTACCAGATGAGTAGCAGGACTCATGGGAGTTTTATCAGAGTTTGCATCATTCATGCCATATTTAAGGATGAGTTCCTTAGTGTACTTAGATTGACACACAAAGATGCCATCTTCGTACTGTTTGATTTGAAGAACTAGGAAGAACGTGAGTTCGCCCATCATGCTCATTTCAAATTCTCCCTGCATTAGTGCTTCAAAATTCTTGCGTAGCGCAGGATTAGTGCTACCAAAGATGATATCATCCACAAATATTTGTATAATGAGAATGTCAACAGATGATTTTTGAATGAATAAGGTTTTTTCACTTCTTCCTCTTGAAAAACCATGCGACAGTAAGAAGGAGCTAAGTCTTTCATACCAAGCTCTAGGAGCTTGTTTGAGACCGTAAAGAGCTTTAGATAACTTGAAAACATGATGTGGGTTCTCATAATTTTCAAAACCTGGAGGTTGCCTAACATAGACTTCGTCTTTTATAAAACCATTCAGAAAAGCACTTTTAACATCCATTTGAAACAGTTTAAACTTTTTGAAAGAAGCAAAAGCTAAAAGCATACGAATAGATTCAAGTCTGGCAATAGGGGCAAATGTCTCGTCATAGTCGACTCCCTCAGTCTGAGAGTATCCTTGAGCAACTAGACGAGCCTTGTTTCTTACCACCTTACCTTCTTCATTCAGCTTGTTTCGAAACGCCCATTTTGTACCAATGATGGATTTTCCTTTGGGCTTGGGAACTAGCTTCCACACTTGATTTTTCTCAAATTGATCGAGCTTTTCTTTCATTGCATGAACACATGATTTATCTTGAAGAGCTTTGTTTATTTTCTAGGACTCAATATGTGAAATGAAGGCCAGATTAGATTTATGAGAGTTTCTTGTTTTCATACCTTCCCGTGGATCTCCAATGATGTATTTCTGAGGGTAGTCAGGATCACTTCTCCATTCATTTGGTACTACAACTTCCAGTTCTTTGAGGTTTGCAAGTGTAGTTGACTCAGGCTGATCTGAAATAGAATCCGACTCCTCAATTTCTTGAGCTGTTGGTTTGGAAGGCTCAGATGTAGTGACTATAATCTCAGGAGTTGTTGGTTGAGTCCTGTGGACTTCTTCTTCATCTACATCACTACCTTTCTCGACACAGGTCAAAGAATCATCAAAGACTACATGCATTGACTCTTCAATAGATAATGTCCTTTTATTAAAAACTCTGTAAGACCTACTGGTGGTAGTGTATCCTAAAAATATTCCTTCATCACTACGTGGATCAAATTTGCCAAGATTATCTTTTCCATTGTTGTCAATAAAACATTTACACCCTAAGGGGTGAAAATAACTGTCCTTAGGTCTTTTACCTTTCCAGAGTTCATAGGGGGTCTTATGAAGAATAAGACGAATAAGGCACCTATTTAGAATATGACAAGCAGTACTTACAGCTTTAGCCCAAAACTGATTTGGAAGGGAGTGTTCAACTAACATGGTTCTGGCCATGTCTTGGAGGGTTCGATTCTTTCTTTCTACGACTCCATTTTGCTGAGGGGTTCGAGGTGAGGAGAAGTTGTGAGTGAACCCTTGAGAATTGCAGTATTCTTCAAACACCTTACTTTCGAATTCTCCTCCATGATCACTTCTGATAGTAGAGATGAAGTATCCTTTTTCTCTTTGAACTTTCTTGCAAAACACTTCAAAACTTTTAAATGCATCATCTTTATGAGACAGAAACATAACCCAAGTAAATCGAGAGTAATCATAAACAATCACGATGCATATCTCTTTCCTCCTATATTAGTAGTTCTGGTTGGACCAAACAGATCCATATGCAGTAATTCAAGTGGATTAGATGTAGAGACAACATTTTTTCCTTTAAAAGAGGTTCTAGTTTGCTTTCCTAACTGACATGCATCGCAAATATGGTCTTTAGAGAAGTTTAGCTTAGGTAATCCAATGACTAACTCATATTTTTTCAATTTTTCAATTAAAGACATACTAGCATGACCTAACTTTCTATGCCATGTCCAGGGATCATTATCAATGGATGCAAGGCATAAGTGTTTACCTGACGAACCTTTACCGTTGTTCAGAACGTAAATATTATTTTCTCTAGAGCCAGAGAGAACAACCTTACCTTTGTTATCGTGAATGATGCATCTGCTAGATTCAAACTTTACCTTATACCCACCATCGCATAGTTGACTGATGCTCAGAAGATTGTGCTTGAGTCCATCAACAAGGAATGCTTCTTTGATGTCACAAGAGGGGCTTAAAGAGATGATTCATATGCCAACGATTTTTCCTTTTGCATCTCCTCCGAATTTAACAGGCCCTCCATTAATTCTTGTTATAGATTTGAACAGCTGTTTGTCACCAGTCGTGTGTCGGGAGCATCCACTATCAAGAAACCATTTTTCCATTTTCATTGTCTTTTTGTGGTGTCCCTACAAAACAAAGATTTTAAGCATTTTTAGGTACCCAAGCTTGCTTGGGTCCTTGCAGGTTAGCTTTAGAGGTGCTAGCCTCACTTTTGACCTTTGGTCTCCAAATCCATTTTCCAGGATTTCTCTTTTGACATCTTCTAAACACGTGTCCTGGTTCACCACAATAATAGCAAGTAGGCATATTTGAGTTTTCGCGGTAGATGTAGAAGATCTAGCTGATCTATAGAAACTATTTGATCCTACTGAGCTATGACAAGTGGATTTTCGATGACGGTTAAGTTTGAACTTAAGTTGATTCATTTTTTCCTTTAAGAATTCATTTTCAGTTTCAACTACTTCCAACTTCATTTCCCATTCCTCTTTCTCTTTACTTAATCTCTTAATTTTCTTAAGTGCCTTTTCTAGTTCGTCTAAAACTTCATCTAGATTTCTAGAGTTTTCAATGCAGAATTCGCAGCGTACCTCACTTGAGTCGTTTGAAGGAATTCCGCTGCTGGTAGAGTTATCTGAGGCCATGAAACAAATGATTGCTGCTTCTTCCTGCTCAGCGTCAGCTAAATCCTCATCACTCCAAGCTGCATAAGATCTGTTCCTTCCTTTTCTTTTAGCATCAGGGCAGTTGTTAGCAATATGACCTTGTTTGCCATATTCAAAAACACGTCCCTCATTTTTGTAGCTGGATTGATCTTTCTTGAAAGGAGCCTTCCCCTTTCTGAACTGTCTTCTTCGATTTACAAGACCATTTAAGTTCCTTGACATCATGGCAAGCTGTTCTTGAATGTCTTCTTCTTCAACTTTCTGATCGTAGTCGACTTCTTCCACTGTAGTATTGAAAGCTACAATTTTATTTTTCTCTTCCAATGCATTACGTTTTAGATGAGTTTTCTCAAAAGCGATCAGATCATCTCTGAGCTCATCATAAGAGATCTTGTTCAGATCTCCACTCTCTATGTTTATGACCTTTGGTTGCCATGTGGTGGGGAGACTCCTCAGAATTTTTCTTATTTGTTCACCACTGGTGTAAATCTTTCCAAGGGCTTTGAGTTCTCCAATGATTTTGCTAAATCTAGCAAACATATCTTCCACAGACTCTCCATCCTTCATTTGAAATAATTCATACTCATAAACCAGAAGATTAATTCTAGTTTCCTTGACTTTGCTAGTCCCTTCATATGTAACCTCCAGTTTATCCCATATTTCTTTAGCTGTTTCACAACTGGATATTTTTTCATATTCTTCACCACTGATAGCATTGTAAAGAATATTCACAACTTTGTAATTAAGTTGGATAATCTCTCTCTGTTCGTCAGTATAATCATCCATATCAATATCAGTCGGAACATTTTGAGGATCTCCTTCTTTCTTTGAGGGTTTGGTAGTGGGAATGTCCAAAGGACCCTTCTTGATGACACGACAGACCTTAAAATCAACCGATTTAACGTATGTTTCTATACGAATCTTCCAATGACCATAATGCTTACCATTGAAGTAAGGAGGTCGGATGGCAGAAGTTCCCTCTTGTAGAAGTGTTCCATTGACGATGTGTGAAGGCATGATCTTTTCTCACTTGCTGTAAGGCAAAACAAAAAGTATCTGAGTCCAGACTCTGATACCAATTGATGAATACAAGAGGGGGGTGAATTGTTCAGACTTATAAATTCAGTCGACTTATCAATTTATTAGTTGACTTAGGTGATAAATAAAATACTTTGCAAAACTGAAAGGCATCAATAAAGAATAAACGACACATAGTATTATACTGGTTCAGAATCAAATGGTTCCTAATCCAGTCCCCTTGGGTCACAAGGGAGTTATCTCTCTTCAAGCTCTTTGTAGAACACGAGTACACTTATGGTTTATCGTTAACCAAAAATGTCCTTTCATAGATGGAGGATTTATCCCTTCGCTCACCACCAACGATCTTGTCTGATTCATAGATAATCAGACCAACTTCCGTGACACAACTACTACCTCACTACAAGAACTCTCTTTCTTTTCTATTGATCACTCGTAGACTCTTAGGAATACAGTGTTTGTAAGTAAAATACTTAGAGAGAAGTAGATTGTAAGTAGAAGCGTAAGTAGCCTCCAGCGAACCTCTCGAATAAATAGAGGTCAAAAGAGATGCCCGTTGAGACTGAGATGAGGTAAATCTGTCACGCGATTAACGGGGAATAATTGTGGATATGATCTGCTGGAATAAAGGGATGAGAGATCGACCCAAGAGATTTGATTCTCTAGAAGATATAAATATCTTCGTAAAGAATAAGGCAAGAGCAGATTTGGGACAAGTCCCACACAATTAGCGCGCCTAACAGATCGTCTTTCCATAGCTGACTCTTCTGATAGTCAATCACCATTCTTCCTTTCCATATGTGATTCTCCACAGAGATCTTCCTTGTAAGTCCTGCAATTTGTACGTTAGACTTAAGTGTTGTGTCCTTTTTGTCATAATCAAAACTTAGAATTTAATTAACTCAACATCATTGACCTCACCTATAAAGATGCTAGACTTGTCAAGATTTGCAACCAGGCCTGATACCCCTGTGAAATGTTGTAATGCCTCCATGACTCTGTTAACAGACTTTATATCCCCTTTACAGAATATCATTAAATCATCAGCAAAGATAAGATGATTTAACTTATTCTGTTTGCACATGGGGTGGAATCTAAAGTCAGGCAATTCTCCTACTGCAGTCATCACCCTGGAGAAATATTCCATAGCCAGAATAAATAGTAGAGGAGACATAGGATCCCCTTGCCTCAGCCTTCTCTTCCAGCAAAAAAACAAAAAATTTCACCTACAGACGTAGTTACCTTGGGATTTTGCTGGTATTTCCTACCTGTGGATTTATATGGGGATTGTGTGTCATGGGGATTTACCTATGGATATAGTCACCTGTTGATTTATCTGGGATACTATTACTTGTGAAAGTTCATACTAGTTTTGGGTTGCGGATTTACCTGCGAAAATAAGTAGCTGGGGAATTTTTTGAGTTTTTGTACCTACGAGCTTACTTGGATACCTTCCTGGGGATATATAGTTGTACCTATGAAACTTTCAATCCTTTAGTTTGAGTTAAAATTATGATTTTCATATTGCGATATAGAAAAATATGAAGTGAAATCGATTAAAAAAAATCGAATCTAATTTATTGAATACAAGTAATTATTCATTTAAAAATAAAAAAAAGTGATTATTGACGTGTGATTCTAGACACTCTTTATTGATAGAGACATGCTCCATTTCCATAGTTATTAAAACTCTATTTTATTTTGTTCTTGAGTATAATCGCTAATAACAGTTAACATCATAAATAATATAAATCCTCATTTCCTTTAAGAAAAAAGAATTATTGATGCAATTCAAGACGATACTATTTAAAATAGAGATTTACCCTCATTTCATAGTTAAATTTGTACCTATGAAACTGTCAATTCTTTAGTTTGAGTTGAAATTATGACTTTCAAATTACGATAGAAATATATGAAGTGAAATCGATAAAAATAATGTGGAATATAATTTATTGAAATACAATTCATATTATTCATTTTTAAAATAAAAAAAGTGACTATTGACGTGAGATTCTAGGCACTCTTTATTTATAGAGACAATCTCCCTTACCATAGTTATTAAAACTCTATTATACTTCATTCTTGAGTATAATTGCTAACAACAGTTAACATCATAAATAATATAAATCGTCATTTCCTTGAAAATAAAAGAATTGTTGATGATGTGATTCAAGACGACATTCTTTAAATATATAGATCGGCCCTCATTCCATAGTTAAATTTGTACATATAAAATTTTCAATCCTTCAATTTGAGTTGAAATTATGATTTTCATAATGCAATAGAAAAATATGAAGTGAAATCAATAAATATGTGGAATCTAATTTATTGAAATACAAGTAATATTATTCATTTTAAAAATAAAAGAAAGTGACTATTGGCATGCGATTCTAGGCACTCTTTATTTATAGAGAGAATCTCCCTTCCCATTGTTATTAAAACTCTATTGTACTTGATTCTTGTGTAATCGCTAACAACGGTTAACATCATAAATAAAATCCTCATTTTCTTGAAAATAAAAATGAATTATTGATGCGATTCAAGACCGAACTTTTTTAAAATAGAGATCGACCCTCATTCCATAGTTAATATAATTTGTTTTAATCTTTAATGTATGTGTTGACAACAGTTAATTAACATCATAACTAATAAGTCAGGTCTCGTTTATTTGAAAGAACTAATCAAATTAGGAAAACAATATCTTTTATTTATCTAAAGGCCAAATTCTCATTTATATGATTTATCTACCGCCAAATTTTCGTTTATCTATCGTTAATAACAGTTAACATCTATCGTTAATAACAGTTAACATCGTAAGTAATAAATCAAGTCTTGTTCATATGATTATTTATCTATCGACCAAATTCACGAAGTCAAAAAGTGCCAATATCTAGCAAATATAATTGTTTTAGGAATTTTATAGCTCTTCTTTTTTAAATTTGCCTTGATAGTTTTTCACCGAGGTAGAGGTAGACCAAAAAAGAATTTGAGTGAGGTGATTTGACATGATATGGCTCACCTCCAGATTACCGAGGACATGACTCTTGATAGGAAAGTGTGGAAGTCTAGGATTAGGGTAAAAGGTTAGGTAGAAGGAGATTGATAATTGACATTTTAGCGGTAGTATTCGTATGCATAGTAGTTTTACGTTGTCCTATTCGCTATTGGCATCTTCTGTTTACCATGATTATAGTAGTTTTTATATGAGAACTTGAGCATTAATGATGTTTCTTACCTTGTTTGTTTTTATCTTATTTTTAAAATATTTGATTTGTCTTCAAAAAAATTCAAATATTTTTTTAGCCGAGGGTCTATCGGAAACAAACTCTCCACCTTGTTGGGGGTAAGATCTGCGTACATCTCACCCTCCTCAGACTTCACTTGCGGAATTACATTGAGTATGTTGTTGTTGTTGATAGTTTTTCAACTTTTACTATTAAATGTCTCATGAAAACAAATTAAAATGCTAATATACAAAAGAAAAAAGAGAGAGTTGTATTTCATGAAAAGCAAAATTGAATTGAAAATTGACCAAAAAAAGAAGAAGAAGAGGGAAAACGTTCTTAAGGGAAAAGAAAACGTGGGCAGAAATTTTTTTAATATATTTCAAACCTAGTAATTAAAATTTCCTCATGGCAACCTCTAAATTTCCTCATAGGGCAAATTGCAAGCACACAAAATCAACAACTAAATTTCCTCCTAGGGCTTCCCCGCATCCTTCTCCGTGAGTAGATTAAGCAGCAAAAGTAAGTTTTTCTTTTTCGACTTCTTTGATTTTGGAATTTATTTGTGATTGGTTTTAGCATATGGATACTTTCATGATCTTTGGCTGAAATATGCGCTTCAATGTGAAAATAGCATGAACATATCCAATATGGACTAATTTGTTTGGAATTTATTTTTTGTTTGATTATTAGTACATGATTTTTAATCTAGTTAGTTGACAGAGGAGTTAAGAGGCAAGGCTGATGACTTAATTTCTTTTCTGTTGGTTAGAGAATCTTGGGTTAAAGAATTTGCATATACAGGAAATTGAGGTTGATGTTAATTACTATCGGACTTAATTCTTTTTTAGATCGTGCTATGATAATTCTTATTACATACCATTATTACATAACTTAATTCTTTGAGTTATAAATTTCAATGTTAGCTTATTTCATAACCATTATGTCATGACAATTCTTTTTAATTTGAAATTTCAAAAAATTATTTTTGAGTTTGTGGCGAATGCTCAAATTTTTTTTTTAAAGAGCTGAAGTTGTGTGTTAAGGTTTTACCAAGTCAGGAAGAATGACTCAGTTACACCAGATGTTAGAAAAGTTTTGACCAAGCAACCAAACTGGATGGGAGGTTCTGTATTCAAGGAGCCGAAGGAGTTTGGGAGTCTCCTGAATTTAAGACAAAGTTTGAACAAAATAAAACGTGATTCATATGCAGCTGCCTCACTTTATATAGGTGTATACCTCATCATATGCATTGGAAGAGAATGGTAATATAAAGATTCGTTTCACTTTTTTTTTTGTAGTAAACAATATCGAATTTACGATGATAACAGAAATTTATTTCTTTGGTTACAGAAGAAAAAAAGGGAGAAGATCGTTCAATATCAGATTTTTATTTTTGCACTCATCGCAAGAATAAGATAAAAATTGAGTAAATGAGTAAGCTGAAGCTACTTATGTAAATCTTCACATTATATATTTTTAATTGAATAGAATATCTTTCTACAAGTTAAGAAAAGAAGGTGCAATTGTTCTCTATCAATTTATAGCTCGAGTTTTTTTTTTCCTTCTTAAGAAAGTGAAAAGAGATCCTGATGCGGGAGCCAAGATATGAAAGATATATCTTGTAATCGTAGTTGTAAGGACATAGGAAAAATAGAAAAAGGATAGAATTGAAAGAACAAAATTAAGCGACAACAAAATGTGAAAAGAAACACTAAAAATATATTCACTGGTAGCTACTTTGAATCTTCAAAAATGTTGCCTAAAAATTATAAAGGTTAGAAAATTCAGCTACCAAATCTGATCTCATGCCTCCCTTATTAAATGAGTTCACAAGGGCAAGTGACTTTAAAAAAATCTACCCATTATGAAATTAAATGAGTTCACAAGGGCAAGCGACTTTAAAACAATCCACCCATTATGAATGATAAGCCCCAAATCGAGCCAAGACACCTTTCCAACATGTACCAAGCTTAGAAGAGGCAAAGGATGCAAGGGCAAGAGCTTCGGAAATGATTCAAGCATGTTTAGGCGATGGAGCACCGGTGCTCCACCCCACAGGCAGCCAGGCGCTCCGCCTGAGATACACTTGGCTCAGGCGCTCCGCCCAGCCCCCAGGCGGTCCGCCCAGCCCCCTCCACTGATCAACTTTGTGGGCACTCCGCCCGATTTGCTGAAGCACGGGATTTCAAGTGTAAAGTTACTATTTTGACCTTGCATGGTCTTTTAGCTTAAAGCCTAGCTTGTGGGCATTATAGACCTTTTACTTAATGCCTAGAAACCTCTATAAATAGCTAGATAGCTTATTTTATTCCTTAGTCTATTTTGAATGATGAATTAACATTGTAAAGAGGGATCTCTTGGGTTTATGAAAAACCAACCTTTGTTTGGGATTTATGTGTTTCTAGTGGATTCTAGTTGGACAACGACCCCACCCCGACCATTCTACTTGCGAGTCCTAATTGGCTCGAGGGTAGTTGCCTAGCGTAGGTGTTCTTGACATTCTCTCGGGGTGTAACGGAACGAGTTCTCCGTTGCTACTTGAGATTATTTATCGAGTTACGTCTCGTTCTTTATCCTTTTACTTTTTCCGTGTTTGATTCTTATCAGTTTGGTATCAGATCAAGGTTCGGGTATCGTTTCTACGAACCCCCGACCCTTGATTCTTCGTGCTTAGGTTAGTTTGTTTAGATTTCTTGTTGTTGAAGTTATTGCAAAAAGAAATTAAAAAAAAAATTGGTGTAACTTGTTGGTGTGTTCGATTCTTGAAGTGGGCGTTATAGATTCTTGATCCTTGTTGAAAACCCGATGTTTGGGTACCAAAATTGTTTGGATTGGATTGGATTGAAAAATTGAAACCCCAAATATTGTTAAACCCTCCCAAACCCTTGTTCTTGATGAATTTGATTGATTTTGGGTTGTGTGATTGTGGGGTTTTGGAATTGATTAGCGGGGTTTGATCTCCATTGAAAAACGAACAAATTGAAACAAGAATCGTGTGATTCGGAGTTCGGTAACATCGTTTTTGAAGAATCGAAACCCACCTTGAACCTTTGAAACCCTTGTTGAAACCCCCAACTTGAAATTTTTGAATCATGATTGAACATTGTTTGTTGGTTGTTTGGGTGTGAAATTGATTGAGGTTTGAAGGTTGTATCAAGGAACAACTTTGGGTATCTTGAATTTGGGCAAAACACCTTGGAATCGGCCTAAAAAGTGGATTGAAATCGAAGAACACGGAGTAGAAAAACCAAGGTATTCTTCGTTCGGGCGCTCCGCCTAGACTTTGGGCGCCCCGCCTGACTTACTCTTGGTCCAAGCGCTCCGCCCAACCCCTGGGCGCTCCGCCTGCCCAACCCCACTGCACCATTTTCTTCAGGCGCTCCGCCTGACCTCTGAAGGTATTGTTTGGGTAGTTTTTCCTAGGTTTTCCTATTTCTTTGTTGCCTAACCTCTAATTAGTGCCTATCTAAGTAATCTTTCTACTTAATTAGCACTAATCTTTCATTGCTTTTAGGTAATTCGTGCATTAGTTGGAGAGTAGAGCTCCAAGAAGATTCGTAGATCCTTTTTTATTCAAGTCCTCACTTCAAAGTGCCTAGCGTTCATTGAGTCCTATTAACTCCACTCACCCTGGAGTGAGCTTGACTCGTGAATAGTTTGGTTGAGTTGAGGATTGTTGTCCAACTACTTGAAGCTTTAGTACTCAAGTCCGAGTGAAATATCCACCACCACTAAATGAGTGAACCGAGTGCTATACACGTGAGGGTGTGTGTGAGGTGATTTCACTAACGTTTGTTCTTTTTGTAGGTACAATGTCCACCGAAGGAGAAGAATTTGCTAATAGTGCCCTTGCTACTATCCTTGCCAAATTGGATAGTATGAGCTTGAGGATTGAAGCCATTGAGAGGAGGACCCCGAGTGTCCAAATTGAATCCGGAGAAGGCACAAGTCATAGCACTCCTATGACCCCCGGACACTTTACCGAGGTAACCAAAAGATATGAACAAAAGAAAGTTGAAGCTCTTCAAGAGTGTATATTGGGCAATACCCAACCCGTGGGCAATCCCCAAGGGAATGCTCCACTTCGAAGACCCGTTAGGTTTGTCCCACCTCTTGAGCAAGTTGTTGAGGCTCAAGAAGAGGAGGAGGCTGAGTATGTTGATGAAGCCTATGGGTATGATGCTCCTTATCAACCTAGAGGCAAATGAATTGGGGACGAAATATGGATATGGGTAGAGGCCGAGGTCGAGGGCCACCCATGGGATATTTTGGAGGGAATGTTAGGAGAGATTATGGTGTGTATGGTGACCCTTATGGAGGCCAACCGGAGCCTTACCATGGTGGTCATGATCTTAACAATCTCAATAGTGTGAAGCTTAATCTTCCAATCTTTAAGGGAACTTGTGATCCGGAGGCATACATGGAATGGGTACTACTCATGGAGAGGGTGTTTGACACAAATGAGATGACCGATGAGAAGAAAGATACTTATGCTATTTCATCCTTTGAGTCTTATGCTTCTACTTGGTGGGAATCCACAAAGAGGACAAGAAGGAGAGCGGGTGTGCATGTGAATGTGACTTGGAATGAGTTGAAGGACCTCATGAACACCAAGTATGTGACTCCTAGGTATCGTCAAGCGCAACTCAAGAAGCTTTATGATCTAAAGCAAGGTGTCAAGACGGTTCATGAGTACTATGATGAGTTTGAGAAGACCCGGATGATATTGGATATGGAAACCGAGGAGGAAGAGCAAGCCATGATCCGTTTCAAAAATGGCTTGAGCTATGGTATAGCTTCTCAATTGAGGTTGCATTCGTATCCTTCACTCCAAGATCTATTGGAAGCCGCTATTGAAGCCGAGCAATGGCTTAATGGAGAAAAGTCCAACCGTTACAAGAGTAGTAATCCTACTCCGGTGAGCCAACCAAAGGAGTGGAAGACTCCAAATGCAAACTTCTCAAGTGCAAGTGGTGCAAGTGCTAGCAAAGAAGTGAAGAGAACATATGAGAAGTCTACACCACCATTGGGAGGTAATTCTAAAACCCACTTGAGCAATTCTACTTCCACTTCTACTCAATGCTATAAGTGTAAGGGGTATGGCCATATTGCTAAAGATTGTCCTACAAAGAGAACCATGGTTGTGGTAGGCAATTTGGTGTATGAGCAAGAGAGTGATCCCGAAAATGAGGAGGATGAGGAGATTGAGATTGCTTGTGAGGAGGGTATAGAGGAAGGAGATGACCCTTAAATGTTCTTGGTGGTTAGGAGGAGTTTGAGTACCGTTCTCATGGAAGAGGAGGTGGAGAATGATCAAAGGGAAGCGGCTAAAGCCAAGTCACCCATTGTACTTGAACCCGAGGCAAACAATCTTGTTGTCTTGCCAAAGCATGATGAAAATGAGAGTCACTCCACTTCAAATGAGAGAGAAAAGATAGAGAGAAGTGAGGGAGTGACCGGTGACAATCTAAGAGAGGAAAAAGGAGAGGAATTGAGGAGTGATGTGAGTGGATTGTCACCACCAACTACACTTGACCATGAGGTAAAATTGAGAGAGAAGAGAGGTGAGGAAAGAAAAATTGAGAGTGAGAGCACCCATTATTCTAACAATTCTTCATCTTCTACTCTTTCATGTGTTAGTTCTTGTGTAGGTACAAATGAAGACAAGCCATTGGAGCCTCAACCATGTGCTTGGAAGGAAAGACAAGAAGAGGAAAGTTCCCAATGTGAGCTTCATGAAGGAGTAACACATGACACTTCAAGCCTTGTGAGTGATCGAGGACGTACTACGAATGTAAGTGTTGCTCTACCTTTTCATGAGCCTACTAGCTATTTGTCTTGTGATGACTCAACATTAGTTGGTGCTTGTGTTGCATCTAGTAAATATGCCACTAGTGGAGAGTCTAAAAGTCAACTTGTGTGTGCTTGTATAACATTAGTTGAGAGCCTTGCTAAGCCACATCATGATGTGAGCTCATTGTTCAATGAATCTCTCACTAGTGTAGACTTGGTAGTTGACAAAGATTGTGACCTTTGCTATGACACACCGCCAATCTTTGATGAAGGGGTAGATGAGATAGTTGATCATACCCTTGTTGATATGCTTCTATTTGGTGGGTCTATGTGTTGTGGTGAGGATGTTAGTGGCATTGAGGAGTCCAAATTGCATGAATTGGACAAAGTTGTCTATGATGACTCCTCAACTGAACCTAGTCTTGATAACTTGTCTATGCTTGATCATGATGTTAAGATGCATGTTTTTACATTTCCATTGTTTGAAGATAATCTAATTGGTGGTAGCGAATTGTATGGGACTAGGGTTGATAGTAAGATGGAACCTCCATGGTGTGAAGGGTTTGACCCCTTAGGCAACCCATTGTGTGAGGATTTGAATGAGGTAAATGACTCTTTGAGTGACCCTACTATTGCTTGTTTGGGTTATGATGAAGAAGAGGTCATTATCAATACCTTTCTTGATAGTTTGTCTTTTGAGATGGGTTGCTTAAGTGATGAAATTGGAGGTGAAAGGGAACCCCTTGGTGTGAGTAAGTGTGCTCTAAAGAAGGGGAGTGGAGTACTTGATGTTACTTGCATGATGGGTTATTTGACTCACTCCACTCCACTCCACATGTTGATCACACTTTGAGGAGAGATTGGTTTGTTGATCTTGAGCTTAAGGTTCAAGGGGATTTTGATAGCTTGATCTTGCATTTTCCATGTCCCCATGACCTATTTGCTCCTTATTGTGTTGCATGCATATTCTCATTGAACCAAGCACTTGATGATCTCATTGGAGATTTGGTATTTGTTCTTAACATTGATGCTTGGTTATATCACAAGAGTGTGTTTTCCACACTTCTTGCACTAACCTACTTTCAAAGTAGGAAATCTTGTGTTTGCTTGTCGTTACTTGTAGGTTCTAAGCTCCATGTTAAGGCAAAGGAGACCTTGAAAGAAACCTATGTCGAAGTGACGATCAAGGGTTACAAGGGAGGAGAGCATTGGGCACCCCGAAGAGATGATGCCATGTACGTGAATGCATTGATTTCGAGGATGAAATCTTCTCAAGAAGGGGAGGATGATAAGCCCCAAATCAAGCCAAGACACCTTTCCAACATGTACCAAGCTTGGAAGAGGCAAAGGATGCAAGGGCAAGAGCTTCGGAAATGATTCAAGCATGTTTAGGCGATGGAGCACCGGTGCTCCACCCCACAGGCAGCCAGGCGCTCCGCCTAGGCAAACCAGGCACTCCGCCTGAGATACACTTGGCTCAGGCGCTCCGCCCAGCCCCCAGGCGGTCCGCCCAGCCCCCTCTACTGATCAACTTTGTGGGCGCTCCGCCCGATTTGTTGAAGCACGGGATTTCAAGTGTAAAGTTACTATTTTGACCTTGCATGGTCTTTTAGCTTAAAGCCTAGCTTGTGGGCATTATAGACCTTTTAATTAATGCCTAGAAACCTCTATAAATAGATAGATAGCTTATTTTATTCCTTAGTCTATTTTGAATGATGAATTAACATTGTAAAGAGGGATCTCTTGGGTTTATGAAAAACCAACATTTGTTTGGGATTTGTGTGCTTCTAGTGGATTCTAGTTGGACAACGACCCCACCCCGACCATTCTACTTGCGAGTCCTAGTTGGCTCGAGGGTAGTTGGCTAGCGTAGGTGTTCTTGACATTCTCTCGGGGTGTAACGGAACGAGTTCTCCGTTGCTACTTGAGATTATTGATCGAGTTACGTCTCGTTCTTTATCCTTTTATTTTTTCCGCGTTTGATTCTTATCAATGAAGGACTAAAGTTCATCCATTTAAAATTCTAGCAGATTTGAGCATCCTTAATAATATGTCCATAATATTGTGTAGAAGTATTTAAATTGTACAAACTTTGACTCTATAGAAAGAAGATATATAGAACTACAAATCTGAAAAGTTTGGAGCCTAACCCACTGTGAATCATCCCAAAATATTTGTTAAAGTCGGCCAATGTGTTTCTGCCCAGATTTGCACAGTTGTAGCCTTGAAGTGTATAGCTTGCTATAGAAATATGTAAATTGGGAATGTTTTGTTATTTTAGAAACTAGAGATCAACACCTTCATACATGTTGAATTTTAGAACCCAATTCAAACTACAATAGTAGAGATTAACATTTGAAGTTTGAGCCAAAATTCTAACAGCTTAAGAAAGTGGACATCATTATGTGTTCTTTTTGTATTTTTTGGACTATAATTAAAATTTCTTGTATCTTTCCATCTACCTTTAATGCTTGAATAAAATTGAAGTTAGCACATAATGTTGATTGTGGGATAGCTGCAGATACGTAATGGTTCCAATTATATAGTTAACTTTTTTCTTGTTGAAATATTTCTATTGTCATCGTCCAAGTACCTATGTTTGAATCCATAGTATGCTATGCATATCTTTGCTCTATCTGTCTTTGTGATCTCTCTATAAAGCATGAGACCTATATGTATGTTTTTGAAATTATTTCTTTCATATACCTATTGGAGTTGTACCTTCTAGGGATTATTTGAAAAGATGAATGACTGGTCCCTATCGATGTAACGAAGTTACCCTGCTTATGCTCTAGTTGCACTTTGTTATGCAATGATATAATGATATTGAAGTGAATAGGATCTGTCTTATTCTCTATGTTAGCAATGACTTATTGTGAGGAAATCCTAAACATAGAGTGAACTGATTCTATTAACCTGTTTTTTAATTTGTTTGTGCAAAACAAGTTTGGAAAAATGTAACAATAATTATCAGCTTCTCAAGGTACTTCAACTGAGGAATCCACCCGGTCAACCTTCTCAATTAAGTGAAATAGATATTTGGGTGCAATCTATCGATGGAAAGAAAAAAGGACGAATTTAGGTCTTGGTTCCTTGAGTCGATCTGTAAAAGCACCTATGAGATCCACATCTTTTATGTCAGAAGAAGTTGGTGAGAGTATTAGATCTCAAGTTCATGCTTTAAATACCGAATTATCTGCTCATTTTCAAAAAGAGCGGGATGAAAACAAAGAGCTGAGGAGGGAGTTGGGTCACACAAATACGAGATTAAATGCAGTTATAGTGCGTTCGGGTTACAATACATCTTCTTCAAATGCACAACAGTTATCCGAGAGTGAAAGTGATGATGACTATGATATTTGTAAATGAAACTGGCCATGATCAAGAATGAGATAGTTGATAGTATTCTTGTGTTTATTGTCGTGACCTTTTAATTTGTTTTTTCATTTAGAACTATACATTCGATCTATTTGTATTACGAGATAGCCTTTTGTATTGAGATTGGTTTCTGGATGAATGGAATTGCAGATTGATTTATGCTTAATCTTATAGTGAATGTGCATATTGGTTTCTCACAAAAAAATTAAATATTAATAAATTAGCATTTAATTATTGGTGAATTTTTCAGCAAAAGTATATTTCATGGAAATTTTCTTGCAAATATTATATTGGAATTTTCCTGCGAAAACTATTACTTACGGATTTTCGTGAGGATGTTGAATAGAATTTACCTGTGGATTTACCTGTCAATTATTATCTGGGGATTTCTGGCCAAAGTTTCATGGATATTTTCTTACGAAATAGTTACATAAATATCCCTAGGAAAATTCTTTTTTGACAGCGAAAATCGCTTATAATTTCCTGGGGCTTTACTTGGGGTTTTACATGGGGAATTACATGCAGATACTTCCCTATCTAATTTTTCAAGTAAATCCATTATTTTCAAAATTAGCATTAACTTTTTTATTAGCGCGGAAAGAAATGTGCTCAGCCTATTTTTGCACTTTGATTATAAAAAAACAGAAGTAGGTAAAAAAAAAGTTTTCTCTAATAAAATTCTCTCTCTCGGTGCATGTTAATGGCGAGCGGCTCACGTTAGCACAACGTTCATCTGCTAGTAGAAACCATGGTCGGCACTAAGAAAAGGGAAAGACTACCAAAAATTAAGCAAATATCAATCACCACGGTAGGAAGCTCGGTAAGTGCTCGCATCTTAGCTCAAAACTGTGATGACGGCATAACAAAGATGAATTATACATCACCACCTGAATATGTAGGAAAGGATACAGCTAAAAATAGTAACCCTAGCTCTTCGCACCATAGAGCTAAAATCAGAGAGGAAAATGGATATAAAAGTGTCTTTACTACAGATAACAGAGGGAAAAGTATAGATTTGAGCTCAGATAACATGGGGCACACTAGCATTAGACCCACTATGAGTGCTTCTAAACAGCTGGTATTCTCACATGCTATCTCACCTGACCAGATACCTAGCTCTTCTCTAGGATCCACAAAGGTAATGAAGACAGTGGAAGCAGGAAAAGCTGAAGACCTGCACACAACCAAAGAATATATCCCCACTTAGGCAAGCCTATTTGCTGGCAATAGAATGGCCAGTAATGGCATGGCTCTATCCTATGTTGCTTCTATAATCAATAATGGAATCACTAAGGTTCAGCTAGAGCAGCAGGAGGTTGAATAGGAGGTTGAAAAGTGGAAATGTGCTCTTATAGTGTATGTTATAGGAGAAATGCCTGGATATAATGTCATGAAGAGATTTGTGGCTCAAATTTGGGTATATGTTACTGCACCTGAGGTATACTTTCATGAAGAGGGCTACTATGTAGTCAAATTTAAAAAGAGAGAAGATCTGAATGAGATCCTGTATGTTGGGCCTTATAGCATAAACAGCGGACCTATCATTCTAAAACAATGGACCTCAGATTATGATTAAGGCTGAATTTCTTACTGAAGTTCCACTGTGGCTGAAATTCCCAAAACTGCCAATGAGTTACTGGTATTGCAATTCCTTAAGTAGAATTGCTAGTGCTATAGGGGTTCCTCTGTATGCAGATGAATGTACAGCTAAACAAACAAGAATATACTATGCTAGGATGTTGGTGGAAGTGGATGTCACTAAACAGCTGCCTACTGATGTACTAATATGCGACCCTATAGTAGAGAATTTGCACAGTCAGTTGAGTTTGAATGGACTTCTGACTACTGCAGCAGCTGCCTTAGCCTAGGACATGATTGTAACAAAGTGCAAGCTCCAAGACAAGCACCTAGGAGAAGAAGAAGACCTAGATAGGCACCTCAAACAGCTACTGAGGAGAAGCAAAATAACCTTGAGTCATAATCAAACCAATAGATGTCTGATCAGAAGAAAGTTGCTATGCAATGGAAACCAAAGAATGTTAACATGGAATAAATGGTAAATAACAAACAAATTGTGTAGCAGAAAGAAGGAGATTCAGTGGAGCAACTCCAAGAGAGAACTTTGTTAAAAGGTGATGAGTCCTTACTAGATGCCCTGGTGCCAGTAGAAACACCAAGACCAGAAGAACAGATCAAAAGGGGGGGAGAGCTTAGCAAGCAAAACAAGAAGCTATCTAGCAGCTGCAACTGTCACTACAAGTAACTGCTTTTCTGCATTGCAATATGAGTCCACAGAGAAAAACAATGACAAGCCACCTGATAAAGGTAGGCCACCTAATACTTGTTGATGAATTGGTTAGTATGGAATGTTAGAGGAATAAATAAGGTATATAAGCAGAAGGAGATTACAAATCTGCTAAAGAGAAGAGAATAAAGTTTGTATGACTAGTAGAGACTAGAGTTAAAACAATTAAAGCCGAGAAAATAGCAACAAAAATGGCTCCAGGATGGAAATTGATTAGTAACTATGAATTTTCAGCTAATGGGAGGATATGGGTCCTATAGGAGGAAAGGGAATATGAAGTATCACTGATAACTAAAGATGCTCAGTTCATTCATATCCAAGTGAAGGGGAGACATTGTTCTATGGCATGTGTGATGACCATCATTTATGGCTTCAATACACTGGAGCAAAGGACACAACTATGGCACCAGCTGCAATATATTGCATCTCAAACTCAGGGGCCATGGATCTTGTGGGGGTGACTTCAATGCTATCCTGACTGCTCAAGATAGATTGTATGGGAATCCTATAACTCAGAATGAAGTTCAGGATTTTGTTGACTGTGTTCGAACTCTGAATCTGAGTGGATTAGCATGGAGGGGAGAGTACTACACCTGGACAAATAACCAGAGGGGGTACATCTAGAATATGGAGTAGAATTGATAGGGTGTTGGGTAATGATGATTGGATGATGTTATATGTCCAATTAACTACTGATTATCTATTACCTAGCATATTATATCACTCTCCTATGATGATTAAAGTGGACCTGAGAAGACAAAAAACTATAGTGCCTTTCAGATTCTTTAATATCAGCGCTGACTATCCTAACTTTCTACAGCTGGTGGAGAGGGGATGGGGTGACCTTTAAGGTGGTTGGCAAATGAGAAACCTCTGGCACAAGTTAAAAGCATGAAACCTAGCTTCAAAGTGCTTAATAATGCTGAATTCCAAGGGATCACAGGGAAACTAAACTCTGCTAGAACTGAACTGGACAGTGTCCAGAGAAACTTGGCAGTAAGTTACACTGATGATTTAGCTGACAAGGAGCAAGAACTAGTTCAGGCTATTGAAAAATGGTCTATGATTGAAGAGAGTATCTTACAGCAGAAGTCAAGGGCCACCTGGGTGAAGCTTGGAGATGCAAATAACAAATATTTTTCAGCAGTTATCAAAGACAGAACTCGAAAAAAGCTGATGACTGAGCAACTTTCACTTGATGGCAGAGTATTAACAGATGCAAGAGACATCAAAGAGGATGTTGTCCAATTCTACAAAGGTCTGATGGGGACTTCAGCTCACACATTGGATGTAGTGGACAAAAGGATAATGAGAAGGGGCCTAAATTAACTCATGATCAGCAGCAAATGTTATGTGCTGAGGTGACAGAGCAGAAAATTGTCTCAAGTTTGCAGTCCATTGGAGACATGAAAGCTCCAGGTATTGATGGCTTCAATGCCACATTCTTCAAAAAAGCCTAGCATGTGATCAAAGATGAGGTATGTTTAGTTGTTAAGGAATTCTTCACAACAGGGAAAATATTTTGGCCTATAAATTGCACTGTTGTAACACTAGTGCCTAAAACTGTAAAGCCTAAAACTGTGAAAGAATACAGGCCAATTTCTTTCTGTTCTGTGATGTACAAGATAATCTCTAAAGTGATAGCTGGAAGAATACATAATGTCATGGCTTCTATCATCAGTGAAAACCAATCTGGGTTCATCCCTGGTAGGAAAATAGCTGATAATATCATTTTGGCACATGAACTGGTCAGAGCTTATTCTGGGAAGCACATTTCCCCTATAGTGATGATAAAAGTGGATCTACAGAAAGCATATGATTCTGTAGAATGGAAGTTCCTAGATCAGGTTCTAAGTGAATTAGGATTCCCTGAGAAGTTCATTAACTGGATAATGGCATGTGTAACAACAGTAAACTACATAATCATAGTTAATGGTGAGTGCACAAAGCCATTTGACGCAGCAAAAGGACTCAGACAAGGTGATCCCATCTCTCCATTCCTATTTGCTATCTCCATGGAATACCTAAGCAGAAGCTTAAATGAGCTGCAGAGTATACCAGAGTTTAAGCATCATCCTAGATATACTAAGCTTAATATTACTCATTTAAGCTTTGCAGATGATTTATTTATGTTCTCTAGAGGAGACATAAAATCTATGGAACACCTTCAGAAATGCTTCAACAGATTTACTAGAGCATCAGGCCTACATGCTAATCTGGCAAAAAGCTCAGTATATTTTGGTGGAGTGACAGCAGAAAGCAAAAAGAAGATTCTAGAATTTTTGGGATATAGTGCTGGAGAACTTCCCTTCAAATATCTAGACATCCCTCTGGATACAAAGAAGCTGAAAGGTATACAATGGCAACCTCTAGTGGAGAAAATTGTTGCCAGAATCTCATCTTGGACTGCTAGGAAACTATCTTATTCTGGAAGAGTACAACTTGTGCAGACAGTTATCTTTGGGATCCAGTCCTATTGGGCCCAACTATTTGTACTACCACCTGAACTGCTGAAACTGATTAATGCTTACTTCAAAAGCTACATTTAGTCAGCCTCAAATACAATTACAAGAAGTGCATTAGTTAAATGGGGGAAGATGTGTTTACCTAAGGCTGCTGGTGGATATAACTTAGTAAACCTGAAACTGTGGATTAGAGCAGCAATAACTAAGCTGTGTTGGGACTTAGCAAGCAAGGCAGATAAACTATGGATCAAATGGATCCATTGGAGCAGCTAACACTACCACAGCAAGCTAGCTAGATGGTAGTCAAAATCTTGAAAGCCAGGACTCACTTGGCACTAGTGAACAATGGGGTGCAGAAGGGTAGTGTGATCCAACATATTTACCAACAGTTTCAAGGGGTGCAGGCTAGTGTGAGCTGGAAAGCATTGATGTTCCAGAACAAGGCAAGACCTAAGGCTATATTTACTGTGTGGCTCTTGAATCATGGAAGGCCAATGACAGTTGATCGCTTGATAAATTGGGGAATACAAGTTAACCCAGGCTGTGTAATGTAAAAGAATGCACTGGAGACTAGTGACTACTTGTTTCTTCATTGTGCCTATGCTAAGGAGGTCTGGAATAAACTGTTGTAATGGATAAGAGCACCAGTACAACTAGTTAACACTTGGCAAGAGTTGATGCAGCCCGAACACGTGCTGATCAAGTGTTCGATCCACCGAGGAGACCGATGACAAGAAGCCAAGCCAAGCTGCTGCACGATGTGCACGTTCACTTAGCCTGGCCGAAGGAAAATAATTGCTCCGAAGCTGAGTGGCCGAGCTCAAGAATCGAAGGCATTATCTTCAGATTTGAGCCCGATGGCAAAGTGACCGAGGACAAGGAGCTCGAAGACAATTGAGTATCCGAAGGCAACAAGTGTGTGTTCGAGCAGACAAACGAGAACCGAAGCCAAGGCTTACCGAAGCCAAAATCTGCCGAACACATTTTAACTCAGCCCTGCGTGGCTTATTTCTATTGGTCAACTGTGACCTATTTACTAGTTTACCCTTAGTATTTCCTATATAAACACTGTTTCCTTTCATTGTAAGTAGCTAGTTTTTGAACATTGATGAATTGAATGAAAGTGCCGAGCACATTTCTTCTTGTCTCCGTCGTGAGCAAAACCCCGGTGAGGGCTTTTAAGGACTTGTGGCTTTCGGTTAGTCCGATTGAACATTCCTCTTGATCATTCAGTTTGCAAGAGGCAATGTTCTCTTGAGGATTGTTGCACAGTATAGGTGATCCTTGTATCCCTTTTGATTGAGCTTTGAGACAGGTTCCTCACTGTTCTTTCGAAAGAAGCAAGTTTTGTCTTGCTTTTATCTTTATCTTTCTTGTTTGTTCTTCCGCGTTTGTGCTAGCAACCCCTTCGGGAATTGCATTGCACCATCTTGGTATCAGAGCACGGTTTGGGCTTGTTTCTACAACCCCAAATCCTGTTCACGTTATCTCTATTTTCGTGCGTTTTGTGTCTTTGTTTCCGTTTCGTGTTCCTGTTTTGTTTGTTACTGTTGGTGTTCTTACAAAAAAAAAAAAAAAAAAGTGTTAAAAGAAAATTCAAAAATTGTGTTTGATTGGTGGTTGTTTGGGAAAAACAATCTTGGATTCTTGTTCACCATCGAGTTCTGATTCCAACGAATACCCGACGTACTGATTTCGTGACTAGGGTTTCTTGGTGAATTTTGGACTGTTTTTGAGCTTCCTTGGTGACTGGAAATCAAACCCCAGCCGTGTTGGTGGAGACCGATGAAGGTTGGTGGTTCTTGAGTGATTTGGATTTGTTTATTGCTTAAAATCGAAGTTCTTAAGTTGGAAACGTTGTCCGTACACCGGAAACTTGTTACAAAATCGTAACAGTGTACGACTCGAACGAGCTGGATCTTAGCTCGAAGAACTTCGTTTGATTTTCTCCGTTGTTGTTTGGAACCGGAGTTGAAAGAGCAACTCAGATCTGTTGAATTTCGTGGTCAGTGAACCGAAGTTGTTGCGTCCGTACGCCGGAGCAAGGTCACTGTTCCATTGAAGAAGAAAGGGGTTAAAAAAAAATTTAACATCAAAACCCCCAGGTGAAAGTTGTCGGCTGAAAAAGGAAAGTGGATAAGGTAAAACCCTATCCGTACCAAGGAGGGACCACTTTTGTACGGACAGGAGTGGGTGTGATCGAAAAAGATTCCAAAAGGGAATCAAAAGGGTAGATTCTCCTAGGTTCTCACTTTCTTTCGTGTCAAAATTCTAGTTGGTGGATCTTTTGAGTAATTGTCCTACTCAAGGTCGTACTAACTCTTTTAAGCTGATAAGAATTCGTGCGAAGGGGTGACCGAAGTCCGAACTATCGTAGAAATTCTTTTGACTCCCCGAGCTCAGTTTAAAAAGCGTCCGTTCCATCGAGTCGAACATCACTTCACTCTTCCCGAAGAGGCAGTGACTATTGTCGAACTTGAAGGATCTTAGAGGACCGATCAATTAGACGAGCCACTGTTACAAGTCCTTGAGTGATCAAAAACCGAACCCATAAATTGAGTGGACCCGAGTGCCACCCATCAAAGGTGAGGGAGTGTGTGAGGTGATTTCTAACCCTAACATTTTGTTTGATCTTTGACTTGTGCAGGTACAATGGCTGGAAACGATGGCAAAAGCATTGAAAAGCCTGAATTGTCGTTAGCCGATCTCATGGCTGCGATACAAAGTGTCAGTGCCGATGTAAGAGGAGTGAGTGCTCGAGTAGCTAACCTCGAGCAGGGAAGTGCGTCCGTGGCCATGCATGGGTCCGGCGCTGGAACGAGCGAATCCACTCCGATGAAACCTGAGCTGTATGCTGAGATTCTTCGACAACATCAGTTGACGAGTGAAGCAATTCGAAGAGAGCTTAACTTGGGCAATCCCCAAGCACAACAAAACTTAGGCAATCCCCAAGCTGGAAATCAAAACTTGGGCATTCCCCGAGGAGAGAGGTTACCACTTCCAAGGGCCCGAAGAGACCTTGGTGCTGTAACCGAAGAGATTGATGAAGAGGAATTCCCCGAGGACGAATATGAGCGTGAGCCGCCATTCGCTCAACGAAGGCAAGCTCACCGAGGACGTGGAAATTTCCGAGGTCGAGGCCGAGGCGCAAATGTTGAAAGAAATATTGGGCGTGAGGCTGATGATCGAGAAGATGAGTTTCCCGAACAGGCTCGTGGTGTTCGAGACTCAAATTTGAACAGTGTCAAGATCACTATTCCACCCTTTAAAGGAACTAGTGATCCCGATGAGTATCTTGAATGGAAGCTTAAAATGGAGCGCATCTTTGAAACCAATGAGATGACCGATGAGAGAAAAGCTGCCCATGCCATTGCTTCGTTCGAAGCTTATGCATCAACATGGTGGGAATCTGACAAGAGACATAGACGAAGAAATGACTATCCAGTAGTCAATACGTGGCCACAGTTGATGAGAGCGATGGATGGTAAGTACTTGAGTGCCAAGTACAGGCAGACTCAAATGCAAAAGCTCTATGAGTTAAAGCAAGGGTCCAAGTCTGTCCAAGAGTACCACGATGAGTTCGAAAAGGTTCGATTGAATCTTGATCTGGTCGAAGACGAAGAGCAAGCCATTATCAGATTCAAAAATGGCTTGGCTAGGGATGTGTCATCGCAGTTGAGACTCCACGTGTACCACACGTTGGAAGATTTGTTTGATGCCGCCACCGAAGCTGAAAAATTGGTGAAGGACGACAAGGCAAACCGGTATCGAGGAGTCACTACTTCTACTCCTTTAAACCGAGGTAAAGAATGGAAGAGTCCAAACCAAACAAGTGCTAACACTGTTCGAGATTCGAAGAGACCCTTCGAAAGAGGTGTGACCGGTAACCAACCAAGAGAAGCGGGAGGTAAAGTTCAACTCAACTCTCCTAGTGCTTCAAATATTCAGTGTCACAAATGCAAAGGTTATGGTCACATGGCAAAAGAGTGTCCAACTCGCAAAGTTATGCTTCTGCTCGAAGATGGAACCGTCCATGAGCAAGCGAGTGACACCGAGGAGGAAATTATCGAGGAGACTGATCGAGCTGAAGTTGATGATGATCATGAGGCTGCCGAAGCTGATCATCCGGAAATGTTTCTTGTGGTTCGAAGGAATTTGAGCTGCATGACTCTTGAAGAAGAGGACAACCAAAGAGAAAACCTCTTTCATGCCCGATGTCGAGTGAGGGGAAAGGTGTGTTCAATGATCATTGATTCCGGTAGTTGTGCCAATGTAGTGAGCCAAACTTTGGTTTCACAAATGGGATTACCTACGATGAAGCATCCCCACCCTTACAAGTTACAATGGCTGAATGAGTGTGGAGAACTGAGAGTTGTTAAACAAGTGTGGATCAAGTTCAAAATCGGAGAGTATCAAGACGAAATGATATTCGATGTGGTTCCGATGCAAGCTTGTCATTTGCTATTGGGTCGACCGTGGCAGTATGATCGTACCGCTGTTCACAATGGCAGATCCAACACTTACACTGTGAAGCTCGATGGGAAGAGTTTCGTACTCAAACCCTTGTCTCCAAAACAAGTCACCGAGGACTATAAACGAATGAAAGAATTGAAAGAAGCGGCCAAAGCTAAGCTTCCGATGGGAGCAAAATTGGGGCCCGAAGAGACAAACACACCGATCGAAGTGAAAGGAATTTGTGCAATCATGCAACCCGGTGAGATCTTACGAGGCAACGACCACGGTCAGATGATGATTTGCCTCGTGCACAAGGGTATCTTTCTAAACTCTAATGATGATTTTTCTAATGATAACCCTTTGCCTTTGTTTGTTCGCAAAGTTTTGCAGGACTTCGAGGACATGTTTCCCGAGGAAATGCCAGGTGGATTACCTCCGTTGAGAGGAATCGAGCACCAAATTGACTTCGTACCAGGGTCTCAAATCCCTAACAAACCTGCATACCGGTGTAATCCCGAAGACACCAAAGAGCTCCAACGGCAGGTTGATGAATTGTTAAACAAGGGCCTCGTTCGTGAGAGCTTGAGTCCTTGCGCCGTTCCTGTTATCCTTGTCCCGAAGAAGGATGGAACATGGCGGATGTGTGTTGACTGTCGAGCAGTCAACAAAATAACGGTAAAGTATCGTCATCCTATCCCTCGATTAGATGACATGCTAGATGAGTTAAGTGGTTCTTCATGCTTTTCGAAGATAGACCTCAGGTCCGGTTACCACCAGATCCGAATGAAACCCGGAGACGAGTGGAAAACTGCATTCAAGACCAAATTCGGTCTCTATGAATGGTTGGTGATGCCTTTTGGCTTATCCAATGCACCGAGCACATTCATGCGATTGATGAACCATGTGCTCAAACCGTTCATAAACAAGTTCGTTGTCGTTTATTTCGATGACATACTTGTTTATAGCAGAACCGTGGATGAACATGTCGACCACCTAAGGCAAGTACTTGAAAAGCTTCGAGAAGAGAAGTTGTATGCCAACTTCAAGAAATGCGCCTTTGGTGTCGATCGTGTAGTCTTTCTTGGATTTGTTGTCAGTGCTAATGGTGTCGAAGTCGACGAATCAAAAGTCGAAGCCATCAAAGATTGGCCAACTCCAACCTCGGTAACACAAGTTCGTAGCTTCCATGGCTTAGCCAGCTTTTACCGAAGGTTTGTTCGAGACTTTAGCACCGTGGCAGCTCCTTTAACCGAGCTGGTAAAGAAAGACAATCCATTTGTGTGGGGAGAGCCCCAAGAGAGGGCTTTCCAAGAGTTGAAGTGGAGGCTTTGTTCTGCCCCGTTGTTGCAACTCCCTGACTTCGGCAAAGCATTCGAAGTCGAGTGTGATGCGTCTGGAGTTGGGATCGGAGGAGTGCTGATGCAAGACTCGAAGCCGATCGCTTACTTTAGCGAAAAGCTTAAGGGTGCAACTTTGAATTACTCTAAGTATGACAAAGAGTTGTATGCCCTCGTTCGAGCACTCGCCCATTGGCAGAATTATTTGTGGCCTCGAGAATTTGTGATCAAGAGTGATCACGAGTCTTTGAAACATCTCCGAGGTCAGGAGAAATTGAATCGAAGACATGCCAAGTGGGTTGAATTTATTGAAAGCTTTCCCTATGTAATTCATTACAAAAAGGGAAAAGATAATGTTGTGGCCGATGCGCTATCAAGGAAATTTGCCTTAGCGACCACTCTCGCCTCTAGGCTCATGGGATTCGAAAGCATCAAGTCGATGTACGAGGACGATCCCAAGCTAAAATGTGTTCGAGACGCAATCTTGAGTGGCCGAAAGGTTGAGAAATATCAGTGGCATGATGGCTACCTCTTCAAAAATGGGAGGGTTTGTGTGCCAGTGTCGTCGTGGAGAGAGTTCTTGGTTCGAGAAGCTCACTCAGGTGGACTGATGGGACACTTCGGTGTCGATAAAACTCTTGGTATCTTGACCGAGCAGTTCCATTGGCCCAAAATGCGACGAGATGTGGAAAAGCTTTGCAACGCTTGTCTCGTTTGCAAGAAAGCAAAATCGAAGTCCAACCCTCATGGATTGTACACCCCGTTGCCTGTGCCTGATCGACCTTGGGTTGATATATCCATGGACTTTGTCTTGGGGTTACCGAGGTCGGGGGGAGGACATGATAGCATCTTCGTTGTGGTTGACCGTTTTTCAAAAATGGCTCACTTTATTCCTTGCAAAAAGTGTGATGATGCACAGCATGTAGCTACATTGTTTGTTTCTAATGTGTTAAAATTGCATGGTGTACCTCGTACTATTGTGAGTGATCGAGACTCGAAGTTCTTGAGTCATTTTTGGAAGTGTTTGTGGGGTGCCCTCGGCACCAAGCTATTATTCTCGACGTCTCACCATCCTCAGACTGATGGACAGACCGAGGTAGTTAACCAAACCTTGGGATCTTTGCTTCGGGCAATGACCAAAGGGAAGGTTGGAAACTGGGCTGTTCGTTTGCCCATGATGGAGTTTGCATACAATCGAACGGTGCATCGAATGATCAACATGACCCCGTTTGAATGTGTGTATGGCTTTAATCCTTTGATTCCACTTGATTTAACCCCATTGCCTCGAGATTCTGTTCTTGATTTTGAAGGTACTCGACGAGCAGCTGCCTTGATCGAATTGCATGCAAAGGTGAAGAAGAACCTCGAGGAGGCCTATGCAAAGGTTGCCGTAAAGAAAAACAAGGGGCGTAAAAAGTTGGAGTTAAAGAAAGGAGATTGGGTTTGGGTTCACTTCCGAAAGGAACGCTTCCCGAACCAAAGGAAAGGAAAGTTGGCTCCTCGAGGGGATGGTCCATTTCAAGTGTTGACCAAGATCAACAACAATGCCTACGTGATCGACCTCCCTGGTGAGTATAACGTGTCCAACACCTTTAATGTTGCTGACTTAGTTCCTTGTGTTGTAGGTCCAACTTTGGAGGACGAGGAGGGCTTGATTTCGAGGACGAAATCTTCTCAAGAAGGGGAGGATGATGCAGCCCGAACACGTGCTGATCAAGTGTTCGATCCACCGAGGAGACCGATGACAAGAAGCCAAGCCAAGCTGTTGCACGATGTGCACGTTCACTTAGCCTGGCCGAAGGAAAACAATTGCTCCGAAGCTGAGTGGCCGAGCTCAAGAATCGAAGGCATTATCTTCAGATTTGAGCCCGATGGCAAAGTGACCGAGGACAAGGAGCTCGAAGACAATTGAGTATCCGAAGGCAACAAGTGTGTGTTCGAGCAGACAAACGAGAACCGAAGCCAAGGCTTACCGAAGCCAAAATCTGCCGAACACATTTTAACTCAGCCCTGCGTGGCTTATTTCTATTGGTCAACTGTGACCTATTTACTAGTTTACCCTTAGTATTTCCTATATAAACACTGTTTCCTTTCATTGTAAGTAGCTAGTTTTTGAACATTGATGAATTGAGTGAAAGTGCCGAGCACATTTCTTCTTGTCTCCGTCGTGAGCAAAACCCCGGTGAGGGCTTTTAAGGACTTGTGGCTTTCGGTTAGTCCGATTGAACATTCCTCTTGATCATTCAGTTTGCAAGAGGCAATGTTCTCTTGAGGATTGTTGCACAGTATAGGTGATCCTTGTATCCCTTTTGATTGAGCTTTGAGACAGGTTCCTCACTGTTCTTTCGAAAGAAGCAAGTTTTGTCTTGCTTTTATCTTTATCTTTCTTGTTTGTTCTTCCGCGTTTGTGCTAGCAACCCCTTCGGGAATTGCATTGCACCAAGAGTTCCATGACACGACCCAGAATCCGGCTAGGCAGGCACCCGACATCCTCCCCAAGACCCATCGGGCGAACCCTTACCGATTAAATTAGGAAACTAAATATAATTCAATTCATAAATAAAGACAAGACCTAAAAAAAATACAGACATACTGACACCTCTAAGCTGTACGAAAGAAATTACAGCTGACTACCCAACATACTAGGTTTAGGGCTATCCAGACTAGACATCTAAGAATACAAAAGAAGACAGATACCTCCTGAAGGGAGCAAAATGCCACTGAAATGATAACCAATAAACTGGTGGCCATCCGGAATAAAAGCTGGCTCAACCTGACAGCTGAAGTCGCCTTCGCTCCTTCACAACGTAGCGAACTCAATCCTGGAGTGAACCTGCCGAAACGAAATAGATAGACAAGAAACAAACAACAAACAAGGGTGAGTCAAAAAGACTCAATAAGTGGGGCAGACTAGCCACCACAAAGAATAGGATAGCTAGCCAGGGAGAAAAGAAACAAATAAACCAAATTCCTCTTATTTAAATTATGAAAAGGCAGAGCCAAATAATAACTAGAAACACGTATGGAATCACAAATTCATTAAAACCAGGAACGTAAGATAGCCAAAATATATAGGTATACCGAACATATCAACAATCAGAAATACATCATGTTGCGGCGTGCAACTCGATCCATATATTTATCCTGTTGCGGCGTGCAACCCGATCCATATATTTATACCGTTGCAGCAACCCAATCCCCACAACCCAGAATACGAGCCAGAAATATATAGGCAAAGTGAAATATGTCCACGATATAGTATACATACCGCATACATAAAACACAGCACAATACACACAATAGTCAGTATCTGGTGCAATGAGATGGGATGAATACGGTACGATGCAATGCAGTCACATATGCCTGATACCTATCTCCGGCGCGGGACTGTCATCGTCTACCAGGAGAGATATGCAATACTGATCCTTTACCGGCTCGGGACTCTCATCGATTACCGGGAAGTATATGAAATGATGACCCTTCACCGGCTCGGGACTCTCATCAATTACCGGGAAGTATATGAAATGATGACCCTTCACCGGCTCGGGACTCTCATCGATTACCGAGAAGTATATGCAATAATGACCCTTCACCGGCTCGGGACTCTCATCGATTACCAGAAAGTATATGCAATAATGACCCTTCACCGGTGCGGGACTCTCATCGCCAACCGGGAAGTATATGCAATAATGACCCTTCACCGGTGCAGGACTCTCATCGCCAACCGGGAAGTATATGCAATGCTCAAAACCAGAGTACAATGCCCATATGCTCAATGCAATACCAACAACAGGACATAACATATAATATACAATATTGTTATTTCCCACGATTACACCACTATACTGTTTTAAGGACCAGTTCCTTAAAATGTGTTCCTTTACTCTACGATATGCGGAATTAAAACTGTAAGTAATTGAACACCAGATATTAGCGTGGAAAAACCCCTTGACTCGGGATCAAAAAACCACGACCTACTTCTCAAGTAGGATTTCAACTTCACTATGTAAAAAGACCCACTTGGTTACAAGACTCACTCTTACTAACCTAGGACTAACTCTAATCCTTTAGTGATCTTTCTCACGATCAGTGAAGTTGTGTCAAGTCCACGACTTGAACCAGAAAGTTTACAACTCGATTTTTGCTTACTACGATTGAACTAAGACTTGAACTTTTATAAGATTCAATCTAAGGAACAGGTTCTAACTTAGTTCTACTATAGCTAACTGATTACACAAATAAGCTAATAACTCTTCTCAGCTTTTGCTCGATGCTCTCTGTATTTGTGCATCCTTCTATGGCTGATAGTCTCCACGTTTTATAGCTTCCAGCAGCCAAGAAGTCTCGATGAATTAGAACTCCAAAGATCCCTTGACTTTGAGTCCTAATTGGATTCTTCCTTCTAGAATCCGAATCCTTTATCTCTTAGTTATGCAATCTTTTCGTATCCGATTAGGCCTGCATAATTACCAAGATATACGTCAGTTTAGGATAAATAATATCTTAATTAAACGATTTTGCATGAAATATCTATTCTGCTGCATGGATTCAAAGGAACAAGTCCTTTGAATCCGTTCCTCAGTCATCAGTCAAAACTCCAAGCTTATCCAAGCTAACAAATATAAATCCAAAGCTAAGGCGTAATGGGTACGCCTATCGGCAGCTACACACGTAAGGAACACGTGGTAGAAAATCCACGAGGCCAGGTGCCTCCAAAGAAATGGATATAAACACTTACCTTGTCACAAAGTTAGTACATCCATTCAATAACCGTTGTCCTTTGGTTTCATTGCCAAACGATCCCACTCTATTCAATAAGTAGAAAAATATATCAAATTAGGCTAAAGGCTTCATTCCTCACATTTTAGGGCAATCCGGTTAGGATCCTGATACCCTATTCGCATACGCAATACGCAGGCCAGGCCTATGTATAGGGTTTAAGGTCACATAAACAAACCCCAAATAATTTATATTTATATGTTGCCCATAACTCACTGAGTACGAATATATAATCAATTTCATTATCGGGGTCCATTTGACCCTTTGAACTATTAATTAAACTTATTAAAACGATGTCTAATATCCCATTTTTACCGTAAAACTATATTCAAACACACGTAATAAACTCAAATAATATATTAGGATCATTACCTGAATGTTTCAAGGTGAAAATTCTACTTTTCTCTGGCCTCTTTTCTCATTTTCTGGCATTTTTTTCAATTTCTGCTTCTGAATCATTTTGTTCTGTTCTAACGTTTCTGGTTCGTACTTAGCATATATGCTATATAGCATATATGCCACCGCCTCTGGTCCCTTTCCATTTTCTTTCCTTTTTTGTCTTTTTTCTTCTTTTGTCTTTTGTCTTTTTTTTTTTCTTTTTCCTTTAAAATTCGCTGCTACGGTAAAAATTAAAACGGTATCCTACGATATTCGAAATAATTCTTTGCATACAATTTATACAAAATATATGTAGCATACTAGCGAAGGCGGATCTTAAATCGGGTTCCTGAAACTCAAGATGCGAATTTAAACGAAAAAAAAGTCAAATTATTTAACTTTCGGCATTTTAGCGGAAACTAGCCGAACAACATCGAAAGTTCACAAAAGTCACAAATAATCATACGAACCTAACGACGCTTTCGGATTTCGAATCGGAGCTCGTTCGCAAAAAACCGAGCTCGAAAATCTCTTTTTAATATTTATCGACAATAAAAACTGAAACCTTCTTCCGATGCCTACCAAACGAGGTCTGATTTAGCTCAAATTTTACAGAGAGGTCCTAATGACATTTGGAAAGAAAGAAATTACAGAGTATTTAAGAAAAAAGAGAGAAGCTGGTATACCACCACAAGAGAAATAGCAAGTTACTGCAGTATGCGAGCTGGCGCAACACTAGGAAATTTAGTTAGTTCCTATAGATTCTAATGTACTTCACTATTATATATGTTCTGATGATTAGCCTAGACTAGTGAATATAATTAGCATATAGGAGAGTAGATGAGCTGGATGAGTAGATACGGCTGTTAGAGACAAAACACAGCTGATTTGTAATTATGACTGACCTCTCGGGTGATTAATATAATTATTAATTACCTAAAAAAAAGTTTTCTCTTTACAATTTACAGTATCTTCGAAGAGTTCGTATAAAGGATGATACTGAGTTTGGAACCAGAAAAGAGAAGGGGGGAAAATAGAAAAAAGAAACAATATTAGATTCATCTGAGCTTGTGAAATATGAACTCATCAGAAAGTTTGTGTTCAGCAACATTTGGCACCATGCCTTATGCGCAAACAAGTGTCATGATAAAAACTTTGCAGACCTTGACAATCTTAAAGGACATTCTTAAATGTCACTGGTGTACATTTTGGAAATTAACCCCGCAACAATTAGATGAACAAATAAGGAAACAAAAAAGATGAATATTACAGTTTTAATGCTTCCTCCGTCCGTGAATGTTGTCGGATTTCGAGAATCAGATTCGTTTATTTTCACTGTGGATTCGAATATGGATTTTATATAATATACATATTCAGAAACTACATATATATATATATATATATATATATATATATATATAAATACTTATAAGCAATGTTTTAAGAGGAGGGGATGCAGGCGACACATTTTATTTAGTATGAGGCGAGTCGTAAGCCCCAAGGATCTTATTTTTAATTAATTTCAAATTAATAAAATATCATAATAATCCAAAAATATATTAAAAATACATTAAAAATTTGAGAAAATTAGAAATGACTGAAGAAACTTATAGAAATAAAAGATCGATATTTTTTATAAGAAAATGAATGATGTTGCAATTTTCATGAGATACAAATAAACTATAATGCCTTAACTCTTTCAAACAATTAAAAAAATCACAATTTGTTAAAATTAGAAGTGAATAAATGATAAATTTTATTATTACTATAATTTAAAATATTAGTTCTTCATGATTAAATATAAAATTTCTTCCAAATTGCTAAATAGTTGGAGTCAATAATTTTGAGACGTTATAAATATTCAGCATCTTGCCCGGGAAAGGCTACATCTAGTATCGGACCGATGATTTGGAGATGGAAATAAGACGTGAAGACCAATAACAAGTGATGATATAAACCTCGGCTATGCATTCTCAATTATAATACAAGAATTATTATGTCACTTTAATTGAGCTACACTCAATTTTTCTATTTTTATAGATTAATATAACTTGTATCATTCATTTTTAAAGAAAATTATTAATGAAAAATCACAATTATGGAATTAAGTCGATGTTCAACATAGGTTCTATTGGGCGAGCCCCGAACGTTGAGCGTTAGGCGTGTTCTGGGCGCACGGCTGGACGCTTGAGGCGTAAGCCTCACGGATGAGTCCCAGAGCATTTTGCAAGTGCCCCGCCCCAGAGCGAGCCTCGAGGCAAGTCCCGAAAAAAACTTTTTAAAATAGAGCTTCTAAGTGGCAATAATTATCAATTTAAAATATATAAAAAAAATTAGGATAAAAGAGTCCGTATATTTCAAAAGACGTGAAATGTCACATAAATTGAGACATACCAAGTAATTGTTGGTATGGCTATGAGCCCCAAATGTCTCTCTTTTACTAAGTCTTCCCTCAACTAAAGTGACCAAATAACATACCAGCATATAATCATATCATATGAGAAACAGAGCTTTAGATTATGATATGCTAAGCACTCGCCTCCATCTTAATTAATTTTGTATAAAGTAGAAAGTTTCCTTAGTTTTCTCTCTTGCTTGCTAAGTTAACTAACTTACCATATAGTATAAATAACATAAATTAGTGACAAGCACGTTCAAAATAATCAAAATGAGTTTTAAAGAAGATCTCTATTTTTTCAATAAATATAGTACAAATTGGTCCATAAAGAAGTTGTCGATTGCTCAAAGACAAATTAAAGATGGTTTATATAATATTAGAAGTCAAGACGTAACTGTACAGAGAGAAACATTGATGGAGGTATTTAACCAATACTATTATTCAAGATATGTTGTCTATATCTTTATTTCTCCTTTTCTCCCATGTGCAAGTATTTAAATACTCCATATGAAATGTTGTTTTTAATTGAGCAGATAATAGAAGAGAAGTCAGAAGTGTGTTTGGACTTTCCTGGTATTAGGTTGTACCCTGAAATGAAACCAGTTCGAATTAAAGATCCGCACATCCATTACCTGGAAACTTGTGAAACAATTAATGAAAATCATGTGATGCACATTAAGTTGAAAATATGAAAGTATACTTATTTATATGACATTATCTACTTTACAATGAATATATTGACACCACAGAATTAATATTATTATTAAACATTTCTAGAGAAAAAGTTATGTAATTGTTTAAACTTCAAGTCAGTCGAGAAGAAAAACGATAATCTTCCCATCTAAATTATTCCCAATTGCTTGATAGTATCAAATAAGTCATGAATATAACACATTTCAAGATAAGGACATTGACTAATATTAAATTACACGAAAGAGTCTACAAGTGATGCTCTATATAATTATTTTAAAACCATTGCAGAAAACGATCATTTAAACCATTTGATAAATCTGGAGTCACTCATAGTAGGTAATAATGTCTTGTAATATATTATGAAGGAACACCTTGCCCCTTAATGTCTCATAGGGACGTCCCATTACATAGCTTGTGTTAAATGTCAATAGTCTGAGTTAAAGAAACATGTCTCCGATCCTAAGTATTGGATACACATCAGGAAGCAGCACTTAAACAAAATACTGCTTACCTCAATCTTGCCAGAAGACTCGAAAGAGAAACAATGGAAAAATACAAAATTTGAACTTCGATAAACATCACTCCATATGAATGAATATAAATGTTCTCTTCTATGCAAGCATAGGAATCTATTACTGACATTTTTGTTGTATATTCTGAAAAACTAATACATTCTATCAGCAATTTTTTGTAGTGCACATCCACGCAAATAATACACAGTTTGAAATTAAAGAAGAGCATCCGAAACAATGTTCACTATAGTTCTGTCCTGATATACTCACCATCAATAAGAACAAACACTAAAGCCCAGAAACATATGTCCAAAACAACCACCTTAGAACTCATACTCAATCTTGACCTAGAATGTGAAAATCTAGCATTTCCTTATATTGAATTGCGGATGTAATCTGCTTCAGAAGAACTGTAATACTCACAATATATGGAGCTTTTTACAAGACAAAACTCATATGCATAGGCACCAGAGCAGAAATAATTATTACAAACCCATATTTTCTGAATTATTACACAACTTTAGGCACTGGAAAGAAACTAAACAAGCTTTCTTCCTCTAGCAACAACAGAGGTTAACTGGAAAGGGTAACAGGAAAGCTCTCTAGCGAACACAACCTACCTAATAGATCTGAAAGATAAACTCATGAGATACAGCACAAGTTCTAAACCTACTATTAACTGCCCATATATAGTGGACATATCAGATGCTATTAAAAACTCCATCACTTGGGTTCCTCCGAACCTTGGCCAGCCACTCAGCTAGCTTGACCATCTGCGCGAGGGTTGTATTGCTTGACCATCTGAGCGAGGGTTTTTCCTCAGGGTTGTATTGCTTGTTTCCTCCAAGTGCATCCCCTTGGCAAAGGTGTAAGCTGGCTGTCACTGCTTGCACCACCAACAGTGGATTTAGCATTGAAGTGCATTCCTTTGTCAGCACCTCCAGGTTGCCTACCCGTTTGTTGAGGAGTGCCTTGCTGATATTGCTGTAGTTGATACTGCTGACCCTGTATTCGCTGGGGGTCGTTGAACTGCAGTGGCATATCTGACGTAAAAATACCCTGTTGTTGAGTCATGGCTGCAGCCTGCGGGTGCTGCATTAAAACCTTTGTTGCATTGCAGGGTGAGGAGCCATCTATGTGCCATGACAAACACTGTAAATGAGTTGCGCAAAAGCAGTAAATAAACAACGCTAGTTGTCACTAACTTGTGTTGGAATAGCTGGTGATTGTGGTTGGGCATCAGCAATTGCTGCTAAGTACATCAAGTTCTTGTGAAGTTTAGCCTGGTACCTAGATCATCAGGATGTCAAGCTAATTTACTCTTTGTTTCACTTCAACTTCAATAAATTAACTGATTAACCATCAAATGTATGAACAAGGAAAAGGTTGCCTACATAAATTATAAAGTAGAACATAAAAATGCTGTTCAAAATTTATCTCCAGGATAACTTTGTCAACATTCAGATATTAAATAATGAACTTATAAAAATCAGATACACCATCTTTGAACAGTTAAATGTAGAAACTTTAGTTTTCTCATGGCAACTGACAATGATAGTTAACGCTCACAATGTACATTTACAATAACAATAACAAAAATAACATATCCAGTGTGATCTCACAAGTGGTGTACAATGTACATTTATTCTCTCAAATTGTAATACTACCAATCCAAGAAGTAATTATTAAGTTATGATCGAATCTCTGCAAGTTTAACATCTATTTTTCTTGGTCAATCTATCATCTATGCCTCGAGCCAAACTAATTGGAGCCAACAAATATGAATGCTATGAACATTACGTTCTATTCGGGTCTATTTCATTCTAATACTGGTAACTAGTATGCTTTTACACAATTAGGGGCTCATGAAACTTGAAGTTCTCTTAGACTCACACTTATTCCTAATTGGACCTGAAATAAGTGTATCAACTACTTTAATCTCAATTGATTGGCATCATCTATATGGATTCTTTTGTTTTCACTATATTTTGTTATAGCTAATTCACATTGATTCCTTTGAGACAACATCCTTCAATATGATCTTAGAGGTGCTTCAAACGTTTTAGCACCTGCAATCACCATAGCAGCGAGCTACATTCTGGAATTTGCTAAGCTAATGTACAAAATGATAACTCAATCTGGTCCATTTAATATAGTGGGTCTGCAGTCTACCAATTAACATATTCAACATGCAAGGATCAAAGACTTGATTCAAACCACAGTTTTTACTTCCTGTTCAGCTTTATCAAACGTCCGGGAACTCTTGATATCTTCACATCAAAGGAAAGAACACTCAGGAGTAACAAGCTTCCCAGCAATTTCAGGGCAAAGAACCAGAGGCTCCTACTTTTCATGACAAATAATGAAATGATTTTAGGAGTTCTTCCATCATGATGAAGATGAATTACAAAAGATGCATCAAGCGGTTTAACACCAAGGATACAGCTTTTACCCTTCATATCTTGGCTGGGGGTAGGGGTGGGCTGTAAGAAAATAACTCAACAGAAGAAAACATCCAAGGGGATGCAATGCATTTACGCTAACTGTAGGCCCCTTCAAAAGAAATCCATCCATATGCCAAAAACGTCCTCACAAATGATGCCCCCAACACCACTCGGCATGCCCGTCCACCATTTGAGGGAGGGGGGTGTAAATTAAAGGCGAAGAGAGAAAGTAATCATTTGGCACTTCTTATTTTTTACAACTACTACGACAAATTACCACAGCAGTATTTTCCATTTTCTTTTTACTATGAATTGTTCTCTAATCTCCTTGTCTCTATCACCAATTTAATTTGCTTCCTCAATCTAGCAAATTTGTGCTTTCCGTTAACATTAACAGATTCCAACCTTCCATGTTACCAACATTTCCCTCTAAATGTGATGCACAACTGCAATTCCTTCAAGGAAGGTGGCCAATAAGTGATTAAACCTGATTTTTTCCTACTCAGGGAAAGCAAAGAATATTTTATGGACCATGAAGTGACTCGTTTTGAGAATGTGACAAACCGTTTTGCTTGTTCTCCCTCTTTATTTCCCCGTGGCATTTGGAAGATTTTTGACTGCTGCATTATGTTCAAATATGAGAGGTTTCCCTAATTATTTTGTGGCAGAGCCTACTGATTCAGTTTGGGCCACATAAACTCAAAGTTTAAATCTTTGAAAGAAAATAGCTCATAGCATATTTTGGACATACAAGTCCAAGTACCAGGAATCAGAGGACAGAGAAGAGGTGAATGAGGATGCCACTATTTACTGTGGACATTCAGCTAGTTTTCCAAGATTTTGACTGTCCAATTTTCAAAATCAATGGCTTCTTCTCAACCAGGTACGACATCACATACAAAACCCATTTTACCTCCTGAATCGTAACACCTGAAAATATAAAGAAATACCCGAGGTGGCTGTGAAACCACTTAGTCAAGTATGTACTTATCCTTTCACAATAATTGCATCAGTAATATAACTATGAACAATTCACGTACAATTCTGATTAGATTAAGTACTGAATCCGTAGATAAATGTAAAGAAGTATGGACTCATTCTCCAAGTCAAAACTGTTGAAAATAATGAATAATAATGGTAAAGCCATTTTTACAGAAAATGATCTGCCTAAGTATTTCAAATACGTCTTGACTACCGTTACATTACCCAATCAACAAACATGATCATGCTGTCCATTTGAAAAGATGATTCCTGCACAAAGCATCGAGTTGAAACATAGGTAGACTCCTGGTTGCTAGCTAAGTTGTTCCAACTCTCCAGAAACCAAATCATAACATAAGTACTTGTTTAGATATCTCATAAGAAAGGATATATCAAAGTTTAAAGTTTAGTGCACAGATAAAAAGAACTAACTCGGGTTTAATGACGACCAATTTATGGACAAAGACTCAACTTTTTAATGAATTTAAAAGAGATGTACATCGTAGAATTTCTTGAATTGTCAAAACATTTTTGTTGTTCTATATTTATATGCACTTATTAAGAAATGATTATGCATGAGTTAAATTGTTGTTTATCGAAACAAAAATATGATGGAAATTCAATTAAAAGTACATTTGCATGAGAAATCGAGATATCATATATAGACTATGATCAGCTAATTTAGTAACTGTAGTTATTCCCCTTCTACCTTTACCTCTTGTTTTTTAATTTTTTTTAGTGCTCGACTGATCTACCGGTCAGCCTGTTACAACCTACAAGCACAGTACCACGTAATCCGGCCCACTAAGACTGGAGCAAATGGGCATCACTTAACTGTCATCTATAACAAACTTTAACATCCTATATCCACCTTTACTCATTTCCTTATCTTTCCTTCATCCCAGCTCACTGTCATCAAGTGTGTCATTGTGATCGCTCTGCGATTAGTTCTGACTAACACTAGCTTATGACCAGCATATCCCGATGTTTAGCTACCATCTCCTTCAATAAATCTAGTAAACCACTTGGTATTACTATAATTGAGGTTCTGCATCAAGCTCATAGTGCAAGCTATTTCCTAGCAAACAAGGCACAGTTAGAACATCTTTGCCAAATGGTGAAAAGTCATGACAAAATTTGGGTAGTTTCAACCTATGCATCTAACAAGGACACAAGAACATTTTAGGTACTCTGCACTGCTGAATTCACTAGTTTTCCACAAGCCAAAAAGCTATGCCAGATAAATTTCACGAAAACGGGAAAACTTTCTACACAAAATTTTTTGTTCCAAAACTCTCTCAACAAAGACTACAGCTGCTGTTAGAGGGATGATTATACAAGGTTGAAAACTTGAAATCTTTTGTTATTAACAATTTACACCCCTTTTCTAGGAGGAGATGGGGATTGGGTAGTCATTAATTATTGATCTATTCCAAGTATATAAGCAGTTAGAATGTGCAAGTGCAGTGCTTCCGAGAAAACTAATTTAAGCAACAAAAGCATATCATCTACTTTTACCTCAATACATTAATAATTAAGCATCTGAAGTGTTTTCATATAATCCAAATGATTTAAAACAGGATTAAATTAAGCTCCTACACCAAGTTAACAAAACCTGCCGCCTGTTTAAAAATACTCCATCCATTCCAATATAGGCGGCACGATTTCCTTATTAGTGCATTCCCGAAAAGAATTAACTTTTCCGAAAAGAATTAACACATTCTATTTGGGAAAAAATTAAACTTCAAGTTCCCATCTTACCTTTAATAAGAATCTTTTATAGTCACGGAAATGTTATGATACGATTAAGATCACAAATTTTCAGAAGTCTTATCACTACGCAAATGTTATCGCATGTTTCAGACCGCAAGTTTCAAAAGTCTTCATTTACTTTTAAACTTCATGTGTAGTCTACGTTCACATAAATTAGAACAGATGGAGTGACTAATATCTCACATGAAACGAATGCTATACCATTAGGCCATGATAGATAAAACAACAAATTTCACTCCAATAATAAATTAGAAATTATAAGCATGGAAATTAGTAAAGCTAATACCTTTTGAATTTGTTCGGTGGTGATACTGGTAGGAGGAAAAGAGGTCATAACTGGGATCATAGGTGATGGTTGTTGCATCCTTTGTATACTGCAAGAACCCAAGATTCTAATTGCACAACAATTAGGAGATATTAAAGACTTCAAATGCTCAATTTATTCATATTTTAGTGATACTACATGCAAAGGTGGGACGATGAAGGGAATTGAAAGAAAAATGGAGTAGGAGGTAAGAGGTGAAGAAAGGGGCAGAGGTCCATAGTGCGTCGTGATTATAATAAAAACTTTTCATATTTACAAAAACCTCACACTTTTCAAAAAAAATCAAATACTTGAATTCACCTTAGGGGTTTTTCCACCCCATCGATCCCCCGCCCATCTACCACTCCACCACCCTCCTCCACCACTCACCATCATCTGCGACCACCCATCACCTACCTTCTACCATCCTCCACTATTAATCCACCGCCCTTCACCACCACCCCACCATCCTCCACCATTCTAATGTTGGTATATTTCAATATTTGTCAAGATGTATACACATCTGAATGGATTTGTAAACATATTTCTCAGACGTGAAAATATCTTTAGAAATAAAACGACGAGAATTAAAAAAACATGAAAAAGAATGAAATGGAGACAAAGAAGAAGAGGATGGAGGAGAACGAAGAAAAAATTCAAAATGAATCCAAATTGAAGAAAAAAATGGACACGAAGAAAAAGAAAGAAGAATAATATGGATGATGATGAAAATAAATCTTGAAAAAGAATGAGAATGTAAAAGGAAAAAGAGGCAGAAAAAAGAGGAGAGAGAATAAAAGTTTGAAATGATTTGAATAGGCAAGTGTAGAAATATGTGACAATGAGGGAAATGAAATATTTGAATTATTTTGAAAAGTTTGGCTTTTTTGTAAAGGTGAAAACTTTTTATTTTACCCACAAATTTTTAAACATTACATTTCAGTCCTCATTAAATAATTAAACTTTGACTTGATCTTGTTGTATTTTCTTCTACTGAGACTTGAGAGGTCTTTTTGACTCTCTACTCTCAGGTAAGACTCATAAGAGAAGTGTATGTTGGTGTCCACTAGTCCCCGTTTGGCCATGAAAATATTGGCCCTATTTTAGAAAAAATATTGAAAAGCTTGTTTATCCATGAAAAAATGTTAGTTTTTATAAAAAAAAATAACAACGGTTTTTGAAAAACTTAAAAGTTGTTTTGACTATTTTTTCAAAGAATCATTTTCTCTAATCACAAAATTTCAACTTTATTCAAGTAAAATTTATGTCCAAACACTACTTCCAAATATAATTTTCAACTCGACTTCAAAAATTATTTTTTCAAAATTTTTTATATTTATGGCCAAATGGCTACGTACTCCAGGAAATTTGATTCAACTCCTCTGTCTCAAAAATTGTTAAGAAATTTGAGTTTCTTTTGTTTCAAAAAATATTTTAATTTATTTGGCACTATTTTCTTATTAATTTTTTGAAAAAAAAAATAATGGTATATTCTTGTTATCCTATCTCATTAACTAAAAACTTTTATAGTCATATAAATGGTATGATATATTTATGATCATGAGTTCAAAAGTTTTAAAGCCATGGAAGTAGAAAAGTTATGGCATATTTAAGACCACCATTTTCATATGATTTTTTTTATTAATATTGGTCAAATTATGACAATAAAGTGAATTGAAAAGAGTACTAATTTTATATTGTAAAATAGACTTGAGTATCATTTAAGAACTTGTATGCAAAAACTTAAACGGTTCATATTTGATGTTTGAACATCTAGATTTTATTGTTCTCAATCACTGTTATGCATCCCTCTAAATCGTCATTACATTGCGTTTTATTCTCTCCACCCCCGAAACCATCACCTGAAAACTATCATTAATCTACTATCACTTCAATCCAACGACACTCACAGAAAGAACACACGAGTATTTCATACAAAAATTACCTCATTTGAATAATCCATTTCACACATTTATCTTTACTACTTTTTCTAGTTACATTTTACCTTTGCAAGAAGAGCACCGACCCCAATCACTATAATACCGCATTTGGATGTATTTTCGCATCAGTCGATTTGAAGCTTTGGCATCGCTATCGGTGATTTAAGAAGGACTCGTGTTAGAGTCGTGTCGATAAAGTTTCGGGTGGGTATTCAACTTGGTAGTACAATAATTGATCCATGTTTCAATTTTATTTTAACCGATATGAGGCTTGAGAAAAGTTAACGTGTGTCTGGGGTGGGTATTCAACTCCTCCGTCTCAAAGTTTTGAGTCAACTCCTATGTCTCAAAAATTGTTAAGAAATTTGAGTTTTTTTTTTTGTTTCAAAAAAGTTACTTCATTAATTTTAATTTATTTGGCACTATTTTCTTATTAAATTTTAGAAAAAAAATAATGGCATATTCTTATAATCATATCTCATTAACTAAAATTTTCATAGTCATATAAATAGTATGATTGTTATAAATTCATTTATTTGTGGATGATCACTACTCACCATTATTCAATTGTAACATATGGTTTACTACCCCACTTTCTCATACTTAATTCCCCACCCACCCCCCCCCCCCCCCCCACTAAGTGACCACTAATTTCTTATTAAGTCACTACTTAATTCTTGTAACCTTTGGGTTGATTTGTAACCTATGTATTTGTATCCTATAAATAGAGCACATTTGGCTCTATGGAAGACACACTTGAAACACTTTGAGAATAATACAAGTTCTTCCTTCTCCTCTCATATATTTTGTCTTGTTATTGCACTACTTTACTGTTAGTTTTACAACACGTTATCAGCACGAGTCTCTATTTTATTACACGATTTAGAAGAAATGAAAAGCAGATTATGATGCAATTGATGAAGCCAACGTTCTTGTTGCTAACACAAGATAAGTTTTTTTTGTTTCTAAAATTCATTAATATTATGGTTTTTGTTAATCTCAAAATTAATAGTACCCTATTTTCATTTTATTTTATAACACTTTAAATTGTGAAAACCTTTCACTGCTACAACTTTTGACTATTCTTTCATTGTTTGGTTGATTTTGTAGCTATCCTTTGACAACAATTTAAGGGTACATGGCCTAGCAAAATGATATTGTAGATCAGTTCTACTCATGTTTCAAGGTAAACTGCTTGTGAGAGCAAACATGGATTATGTAGTATGGTTAATATTTTACTCTCACATGGATACATGGAATGAAACAAATATGGTAACTTTTAAAGAATGCTTATTTGATTTATAGTTGGGTATAAATTTTTATACTCTTGGTACTGGAGACCGGAGAAATAATGCTTATTTTTTTATGATCTTTACCCGATATATTAGTGTTATATCATTGATACATGATTACAGTACTATGTTTCAATTACACGAAGCATGAGTACCTTTGAGTATTGTACTTCAAATCGCATCATATGTACACATTTTGGCCTATTATGCCATTAGTTAAGGATAAGACATCATATTCAACTCCCAATGCATTATAGCGTATACGCTTTTGCGATAATAAGATATTAATGACATAATGATGACTGAGGCAAACTAAAGTATTAGCAAAAAGATAAAGTATTTTTGATAAAAATCATGAAGCCCGTCCACTATATAAGCTCCATTCATAGAAGTGAATGTGGGAGCAATATATGCTTCATTCCCTAAGATGAATGTGGGAGCAAGACAAGCTCCATTCCATAAGGTGAATGTGTGAGCACAACATAATGCTCCATTCTCAGATGTGAATGTAGTAGCAATACATAATATGCCTGAAAGAAGGCAAAATATCTTTATGTCTGAACGAAGACACAATATTTTATGTCTGAAAGAAGGCAAATAATTTTATGTCTAAATGACGATAAAATAATTACCATGAAAGAGACCATGGACGTGGACGTGGCAAGGGATGAAAAAATAGTTATCATTGTGAAATAAATAAGAGAACAATAAGGGTTCTCAAAAAGTAACCGTTCAAACGATAAATATAATAAAGCTTTCAATGTATCATATGAGCATGAGGCAAGTCCAGATGATTATGGTCCATTCCTTGCAATGAATGAGACAATTCATAAAAAAAAATTATGAATATAGACTCATTCACCGAAGTGAATGTGGCAATATGTGATAAAATATCAAAACTCGCCTCCAGAAGAGGTTCGAGAACGATGAATATGGACGTGCCCATGCGTGGTTGATAAAGTACCACAATTCACCTCTAGAAAAGATTCGACTATAATAATTCTATTATTTATTGTGGCATAAATGGTCATTGCTCTCGTACAGAACGTACGCCATAATTATGTATTATTATGAATTACATAAGAGCAAGTGAAGCAAGAAATTGATCTTGCCTATAATGATTTTACCATGGGAAAAATAATATGATTTTCTCCTTGAAAGGAGATATTCACCATATGGTTGGTGTAATAAAATATATGGTAGTACAAAGCTATTTGAGAGCTCCGGAAGAGCCAAAATATTACTACCTGGAGGAATGAGATGGATGAAATATTTATTGTAGTATGTCTCGAAAGAAACTTGTTAAGTTTCAAATACATTTTCCAAAATGGCTAAGAGACTAAATTTGATGGAAAGATATGAATATCTTTATATTACTACAAGAATGTCGAGTGAGATATATGTGCTTGAAAAGCTCCCCGCCTCTTCCTGAAGTATGTACTACTCAAAATATAAGTGTGGTAAAATTATATGTGCATGCCACAATAAACTTTTAGTTTATTGTTATAATGCCCATGCTATAGTAAACTAGAAGTTTACTAGATGAATAAATTTATAAGTTGTCATGACCGGTTTGGCCATCCCGGTTCAAATATGATGCACAAAGTATATAAATGAGAATTCGCATGGATATATACTGCACAATCAGGATTCTTCAAGAATTCTTTTTGTGCTGTTTGTTCTCAAGATAAATAAATTATTCGACCAACTAAATTTGGGATCAGGATCCCCGCACTTCTGGAATGTATAACAGGTGAATATGAGCCCGTTCACCTGCCATGTGGACCATATAATTATTATAAATAGATGCATCTATGATAAGGTCACATGTGCGTTTTATTACAAACCCGCAATGGTACTTGCGAGGGTAAGTATTTGCTCAAGTAAATCTTGTTATGAACATATTTCCAGATTATGTAATCAAGACAAATTATCTTGATAATGTTGGCAAGCAAGTTTAGCAGATTCATATATTGAAAGCCTCCAATTGCTAAACCATGCATATGAGAACAATGCTACCTAAATCAGGTATGAGGTATGGTATATCCATAAAGCAGCACTTGTGCACGACATGCCACAAAAGGAATTCCCCCTCATAACTAGTTCAAAGTCAGGAACCAAATATTTTCCATCTAATAATTTTAATGTGCGGTATATTATCAATTACTCCACCGCAACGCACAAAGATGGATCACATATAAGGTTGGGAACGATGTTAGTTTGGCTAACATTAGAGAAAGAAATTAATGCAGTTGAGGAATAAATAAATTAAATTATTATTTGATTATGATCCTCATATAAAAATAATGCAAGTCACTGCCAGACGCATTACTGACCCAAAGAAAAAAAATTATATTCCAGCTGCTAATGCTCCTGATGTCCTGGTGAGACAATCTATTTATGTCAATGAGTCAAAGGCACCCATGAAGTGTTTTAGACCATTCGGTTCCAAAGATAAATTCTTAAAAAAGGAAATGAGCAAATGATTATGATGGTCAAATAAGGAGGCAGGGCTCTAAAATAGCCCACGACATAACACTTCATAAAACCTCATCAGGAGAGGTTCATGTACCCGAATATTTATGAATGTGAAGAGATCTCAATATGTTATGTCGGATTAGAAACCAAGATATGAAATTATCGTCGACGATATCTTACATATATTATAAAGCTCAATATTTATATGATTATGAGGATCTTGAGCTTATGTCTGTAAGGAATACATACATGAAATTATTGGCCAAAAATAGCAAAACGCATTCAAGCAAAAATTGACTTCACTCGAGTGACGTGAAGTTTTTGGACCTATAGTCCAAAAACCTGAAGGTGCAAAGCCAGTGGTGTAAAAAGATATTTTTGTGCAAAAATATTGATAATAATAAGTCGTTAAATATAAAGTACGACTTGAGGCACAAAGATTTGACATTTATTATATGGAACTATATTCTCCTTTTGGTGGATGCAATCACCTTCAGGTATGTTATATGTCTGGCAGTCCATGAAAGACTTGATATGCGTATGAATGTTGCAACAGCCTTTTATATGGCTCATTGAGCAACAACATATTTATCCTTGAAGGATATAAGATCCTAGAAGCATGTAAAGGTTCACGGGAAACCTATTCAATGAAGCTTCATAAATATTTATGCGGATTAAAACAATCCCGCCACATGTGGTAAAATTTTGTTTGTGAGCTTCTTGATATTGAAATATTATATTTTAATGCAATTGGTGCGTTGAAGTATCTTACCAAATATACTCCACTGGTTATTGTAACGACCCTCAAATAGTCGCTACGGGATCCGGTACCTTGATTTGCGTGTCGACAGTCCCAAAAGCTCCGTTAGGTCATTTATGACCCGTCTGTGAAATCTGAGTCGAAACGGAGTCCGTTTGATAGGTTTTCGAGAAAAGGATCCGTTTATGAAAATCCGGAAAGGAATTTAGGGTTTCGATAGGTCGTTTTGAGTAAACGAACCCCGATGGAAAATCCGAGCGCACCGTTAGGTCCGTCTCGTCATTTATGATATGTAGCAACCTTCAAAATTGAAAACGGACCTCGTTTGATAGGACTTTTGATAAAGTCCCCGTTTCGGAAGTTTAAAAGAGTAAAAAGAGGTTTCCGAGCTCGATTTGAGCAAATGAGCTCCGATGAGAGATCCGAAAGTTCCGTTAGGTTCGTATAGTCATTTGTGACTTGTAGCAACTTTCGGAATTGGATTCCGAGGTCGTTTGGTTAAATTTCGCTATTTTGGCGAAAGTCGAAAATTGAACCTTTGCCGTGGGACCCACTTTTTGAGTTCTGGAGGTCCGAATTGAGTTCCGTCTTGACGAGCATGTCACCCAAGTATTTTATGGCTTGTGTGCAAAATTTGGGATCATTCCGAGCTTCGTAGGGTCCCGTTTTGCCCTTAAAACAGTAGAAAATCTGGTGCGACTTTTCTGTTCTATTTTGGCGCAAACAGCCGGATAAAAGCTGATTTTCCGGCCAATCCGTAAGGAATTAGGAAAAACTCAAAACATGAAAGTTGTAGCCCTTTGAGTTTTGGTTCTAATGGCACCAGTTTCAGGTCATTTGGACATTCCTATCAAAATTTATGAGTTTTTCAAAAGAAGCTGTCACAGAGGCAAAAAAAAAAAAAAACTGCTATAAAAAGGCCATTTCGGGCAATTTCGGTTCATAACTTATAAAAATCATTTGGTGAGCTCTTGAGGCGATTTTTGGGTATTTCTTGAAGACCCAATCATACTTACACTTAAGGTAAGCCCTTTCAATCCATCTTTATGTTGATTAACACAAGAATCAAAGGGTTGATTCTTGGAAATGGGTTAGAACCCTAGATTCTTAAGAATTGGGGAAAGACATCGAGCAAGGCTCGCATGTGGAATCTAAGTGTACTTTTGGACTCACGGGAGCGTGGGGAGTCCGGAAAAGTACATTTTGTAAATTTAGGGCTCGGCCCTATCCGGGGCATTTTGGTAATTTTTACCCTAGGATGCCTATAGGCTTAAATAGCTATAATTGAGCACTCATATGTGCTATATCTTGTCTTAATAGACCTAGTGGAGAGTCCTTCGCGGACAAGGCGAGCGGGAAAGGAGATTCTTCCCGGCATTTGAGCCCGAATTTCGAGGTAAGTGAGACTTGACCTCTATTGTGCTTGTGGACTCTTCCTTCATGCTAGTATGCTTCATGTACGCATATATATACCTAACAATGGTTAGGATTAATGATGTGAATTACTTGCTATTATTATTTGTTATAAATAGCGAGATTGTGACTCGACCGAGGTATGTGCCGGTCTAAATGCTACGTCGAGGTAGCTTAAATTTATATCGTAGTAACGCTTGCTACGCCATGCTTAGATAGCAAGAACTTGGGACATGGCCGAGGATGTTGCCGGCATGTCATGATAAATGTCTTGCCAAGGATTTTGCCGGCTTTTGTATGATATTGGTACTTGATTTGTTCACGTGCCGGGTTGGGTAGTGCTGTCTATACGTAACCTTGGGTTGGACGACATGGGAGTAGGGATTGTACCCCCAAACTGTGGTCGGGTTAATCTTCGCCTTACGTTCAGCTAGCATAACCAACCTGGGTTACGGTGACTGTGAAATATTATCGTTATTAATATTTCTGTTATTATTTCTGTTATTGTTATTAATGTCGTGGATATTAATACTGTTAGAGGGACACTTGACAGTGGGTGTGGTGTCGCCTATACTATGAGATGTGTCACACTTGACAGGGGGTGTGGTGTGGACACTTGATCTTTGAGATGTGACACACTTGACAGGGGGTGTGGTGTGGTCACTTGATTTATTGAGATACGACGCACTTGACAGGGGGTGTGGTGCGATCGTAGACAGATTTGAGATGAGCCAACGACTACGGGTCGTTGGTCTACTTATTCATGATTGTGATAGTGACTTCGGGTCACGGTATATGGTTGATACTTAGTAGTAGTGTTGCTAGTCCATCGTAGGTCTAGGTTAGTCAGCACGGGAGTAGAGATTGGACCTCCATACCGCCGCTGAGTTGACCTATGCCTTACGTTGGATGGGCATAATCCTTGAGACTTCTGGTTACTACTTGTGTGTATGGAATGTGTTACATCTATTTGTGATTTCACTACTTTATTGTATGATTACTATAGTATGTTGTTGCTTATGATGCATGTAGCGACTTGTCCCGCAAGGGTACCTTAGCGGGCCTGTCGGTGATCTTACTGAGCTTCGGCTCATAACTTACTCTGCTACGTGCGCAGGTCCTTCATCCAGTCAGCAGCCCGGACGTTAGCGGTTCCCGAGGCTTCTGAGACTTTTGATTGAGGTGAGCCGACCACACAGACCGTGGTGGCATACCGCCGGAGTCACTTAGAGATAGGACTCAGATTTCTTTGATGTATATTCATACTTTATTGAGTCACTCTTAGAATGCTCCAATTCTTTTGTGGATATATTCTTTTGGACTTCACCCTTTTTATATTTATATATCCATTTATGATCTTTTCACATTATTGTTCTTTTCCGCATCTTGTTTCATTGGTTCGCCTAGGCAAATGTTGTTTAGGTGCCATCACGAGCCCTTGGAAATTGGGTCGTGACAGTTTGGTAGCAGAGCCCTAGGTTCTAATTCGAGTCCTAGGAGTCTTGGAGCAGTGTCTGAGTAGAGTCTTGCTTATGGGTATGTTGTCGACCATACTTATGAGCGAGAGGCTACAAGGGCATGTTAGGAAATGTTTTCCCTTCGTTTCATCTCTATTCGTGCTGAGTAGCTTATATAGGTGCTGACCCTTTTTCGTGTATTGATTGAGATGGCGAGGACGCGAGCATCCTCAGCCAGGAGGGCTGCATCTTCTACACCCGCATCTGCGGGAGAGCCATCAGCACCTACGCAGCCGCTAGCTGCTAAGAAGACTCGGGCAGGTCGCCCGTCAGCCACTAGGCAGGACACAGCTAGTGGCGAGCCATGTGAGATATTCACCGATCATAAGAGTCTCCAGTACTTGTTCACTCAGAAGGACTTGAACGGGAGACAGCGCCGCTGGTTAGAGCTGCTGAAGGATTATGATCTTTCTATCCGGTATCATCCCGGAAAGGCTAATGTTGTAGCCGATGCCTTGAGTAGGAAGTCCATGGGTAGCCTCGCCTATCTTGATGCTGATATGAGGCCGTTGGCCCGTGAGTTGCAGGATTTGTCCATTAGTGGGGTTCGGTTTGATGATTCTGTTCCAGGCCGGGTGCTTGTATATGTGGGGTCTCAGTCGTCTTTAGTTTCCCAGATTCGGGAAAGGCAGTTCGAGGATCCTTATCTGAGAGATCTCCGGGACAGGGTCCTGAGTGGGGGAGTGTCCTCGTTCGTGATTGGTGATGATGGTGCTTTGCGGCTTAACGGCCGGGTATGTGTTCCAGCCATTGTGGAGCTGAGGCAGATGATTTTGGCAGAGGCTCACAGTTCGAGGTATTCCATTCATCCGGGTACTGCGAAGATGTATCATGATCTTCGAGAGCTGTATTGGTGGAAAGGGATGAAGAGGGATGTTGCTGATTATGTATCTCGGTGTTTGAATTGCCAGCAGGTGAAGTATGAGCACCGGAGGCCAGCCGGGGTGACCCAGTCTATGCCCATTCCCGAGTGGAAGTGGGAGCAGATCACTATGGATTTCGTAGTTGGTTTGCCACTGACCGTGGGTAAGCATGATTCGGTGTGGGTAGTAGTTGATCGACTGACGAAGTCGGCTCACTTCATTCCAGTGAGGACTACTTATACCTCGGAGCGTCTGGCTCGTATCTTCATTGAGCAGATTGTGAGATTGCATGGTGCTCCTGTTTCTATCATTTCTGACCGAGGTGCTCAGTTCACAGCTCAGTTTTGGAGATCTTTCCAGAGAGAGCTGGGTACTCGGGTCGATCTCAGCACTGCATTTCACCCGCAGACTGATGGCCAGTCTGAGCGGACCATTCAGATCCTCGAGGATATGTTGAGGGCGTGTGCTATTGATTTTGGAGGCCATTGGGATAGCCATTTGCCGCTAGCAGAGTTTGCGTATAATAATAGCTATCAGGCTTCTATCCAGATGGCTCCGTTTGAGGCATTGTATGGTCGGAGATGTCGCTCGCCTATCGATTGGTTCGAGTCTGGTGAGGTCCAGGTGTTGGGGCCCGATTTGGTGCAGCAGACCTTAGATAAGGTCCGGGTTATTCAGGATCGACTCCGCACGGCTCAGAGCCGGCAGATATCGTATGCAGATCGGAGGCGGAGAGATCTTGAGTTCATGGTTGGGGACCGGGTATTCCTCAGAGTGTCGCCCATGAAGGGTGTTATGAGATTTGGGAAGAAAGGCAAGCTCAGTCCTAGGTTCATTGGGCCTTTTGAGATATTGGAGCGCGTTGGCGCCGTTGCTTATAGACTGGCTTTGCCTCCCTCTCTGTCTGTTCATCCGGTGTTCCATGTGTCCATGCTCCGGAAGTATGTTCACGATCTGTCTCATGTGATCGATATGGCTTCCGTGGAGGTAGATGGCGACTTAGCTTATTCGGAGGAGCCTATTGCTATTGTGGCTAGAGAGGTCCGTAAGATGAGAACGAAGGTGATCCCGCTTGTGAGAGTTCAGTGGGGGCATCACTCCATTGCCGAGGCCACTTGGGAGCTTGAGTCCGAGATGCGTGAGAGGCATCCGCGCTTGTTCGATGATTCAGGTATGAAATCCTTGTATTTTCTAAGCCTGAATTTGCATTTTTAAGTTTTATTGATTTCGGGTGGTACCGAGGGGTCCTCGAAATCCGTGCCAGCTCCGTGGCTAGTGTGTGGATCCTACCTTAGACTTAGGCTCGTCCGAGGACGGCCGAGAGTCTAAGTGGGGGAGAATGTAACGACCCTCAAATAGTCGTTACGGGATCCGAGACCTTTATTTGCGTGTCGACAGTCCCAAAAGCTCCGTTAGGTCATTTATGACCCGTCTGTGAAATCTGAGTCGAAACGGAGTCCGTTTGATAGGTTTTCGAGAAAAGGATCCGTTTATGAAAATCCGGAAAGGAATTTAGGGTTTCGATAGGTCGTTTTGAGTAAACGAACCCCGATGGAAAATCCGAGCGCACCGTTAGGTCCGTCTCGTCATTTATGATATGTAGCAACCTTCAAAATTGAAAACGGACCTCGTTTGATAGGACTTTTGATAAAGTCCCCGTTTCGGAAGTTTAAAAGAGTAAAAAGAGGTTTCCGAGCTCGATTTGAGCAAATGAGCTCCGATGAGAGATCCGAAAGTTCCGTTAGGTTCGTATAGTCATTTGTGACTTGTAGCAACTTTCGGAATTGGATTCCGAGGTCGTTTGGTTAAATTTCGCTATTTTGGCGAAAGTCGAAAATTGAACCTTTGCCGTGGGACCCACTTTTTGAGTTCTGGAGGTCCGAATTGAGTTCCGTCTTGACGAGCATGTCACCCAAGTATTTTATGGCTTGTGTGCAAAATTTGGGATCATTCCGAGCTTCGTAGGGTCCCGTTTTGCCCTTAAAACAGTAGAAAATCTGGTGCGACTTTTCTGTTCTATTTTGGCGCAAACAGCCGGATAAAAGCTGATTTTCCGGCCAATCCGTAAGGAATTAGGAAAAACTCAAAACATGAAAGTTGTAGCCCTTTGAGTTTTGGTTCTAATGGCACCGGTTTCAGGTCATTTGGACATTCCTATCAAAATTTATGAGTTTTTCAAAAGAAGCTGTCACAGAGGCAAAAAAAAAAAAAAAAACTGCTATAAAAAGGCCATTTCGGGCAATTTCGGTTCATAACTTATAAAAATCATTTGGTGAGCTCTTGAGGCGATTTTTGGGTATTTCTTGAAGACCCAATCATACTTACACTTAAGGTAAGCCCTTTCAATCCATCTTTATGTTGATTAACACAAGAATCAAAGGGTTGATTCTTGGAAATGGGTTAGAACCCTAGATTCTTAAGAATTGGGGAAAGACATCGAGCAAGGCTCGCATGTGGAATCTAAGTGTACTTTTGGACTCACGGGAGCGTGGGGAGTCCGGAAAAGTACATTTTGTAAATTTAGGGCTCGGCCCTATCCGGGGCATTTTGGTAATTTTTACCCTAGGATGCCTATAGGCTTAAATAGCTATAATTGAGCACTCATATGTGCTATATCTTGTCTTAATAGACCTAGTGGAGAGTCCTTCGCGGACAAGGCGAGCGGGAAAGGAGATTCTTCCCGGCATTTGAGCCCGAATTTCGAGGTAAGTGAGACTTGACCTCTATTGTGCTTGTGGACTCTTCCTTCATGCTAGTATGCTTCATGTACGCATATATATACCTAACAATGGTTAGGATTAATGATGTGAATTACTTGCTATTATTGTTTGTTATAAATAGCGAGATTGTGACTCGACCGAGGTATGTGCCGGTCTAAATGCTACGTCGAGGTAGCTTAAATTTATATCGTAGTAACGCTTGCTACGCCATGCTTAGATAGCAAGAACTTGGGACATGGCCGAGGATGTTGCCGGCATGTCATGATAAATGTCTTGCCAAGGATTTTGCCGGCTTTTGTATGATATTGGTACTTGATTTGTTCACGTGCCGGGTTGGGTAGTGCTGTCTATACGTAACCTTGGGTTGGACGACATGGGAGTAGGGATTGTACCCCCAAACTGTGGTCGGGTTAATCTTCGCCTTACGTTCAGCTAGCATAACCAACCTGGGTTACGGTGACTGTGAAATATTATCGTTATTAATATTTCTGTTATTATTTCTGTTATTGTTATTAATGTCGTGGATATTAATACTGTTAGAGGGACACTTGACAGTGGGTGTGGTGTCGCCTATACTATGAGATGTGTCACACTTGACAGGGGGTGTGGTGTGGACACTTGATCTTTGAGATGTGACACACTTGACAGGGGGTGTGGTGTGGTCACTTGATTTATTGAGATACGACGCACTTGACAGGGGGTGTGGTGCGATCGTAGACAGATTTGAGATGAGCCAACGACTACGGGTCGTTGGTCTACTTATTCATGATTGTGATAGTGACTTCGGGTCACGGTATATGGTTGATACTTAGTAGTAGTGTTGCTAGTCCATCGTAGGTCTAGGTTAGTCGGCACGGGAGTAGAGATTGGACCTCCATACCGCCGCTGAGTTGACCTATGCCTTACGTTGGATGGGCATAATCCTTGAGACTTCTGGTTACTACTTGTGTGTATGGAATGTGTTACATCTATTTGTGATTTCACTACTTTATTGTATGATTACTATAGTATGTTGTTGCTTATGATGCATGTAGCGACTTGTCCCGCAAGGGTACCTTAGCGGGCCTGTCGGTGATCTTACTGAGCTTCGGCTCATAACTTACTCTGCTACGTGCGCAGGTCCTTCATCCAGTCAGCAGCCCGGACGTTAGCGGTTCCCGAGGCTTCTGAGACTTTTGATTGAGGTGAGCCGACCACACAGACCGTGGTGGCATACCGCCGGAGTCACTTAGAGATAGGACTCAGATTTCTTTGATGTATATTCATACTTTATTGAGTCACTCTTAGAATGCTCCAATTCTTTTGTGGATATATTCTTTTGGACTTCACCCTTTTTATATTTATATATCCATTTATGATCTTTTCACATTATTGTTCTTTTCCGCATCTTGTTTCATTGGTTCGCCTAGGCAAATGTTGTTTAGGTGCCATCACGAGCCCTTGGAAATTGGGTCGTGACAGTTATAGCTTTTGTTATAAGCTTATTGGTAAGATTTAGTTCTTCCTCAATGCGAAGACATCAGAAGAATACATGGTATCTACTTGATCCAGAAAGCCCGATATCAACTTGGTATTTATTTGTTGTGGTAGAATACCTATATTATGGCATTTTATAAAATCAATTGTTGCTGCTACATCTTCAATTTATGAAGAGATAATAGCCATGCTTGAAGCTATGCGACAATATTGGTGACTGAGATCAAGGACGCAACATATTCAGCAATAATATGGTATTTCTTTGAAGACGAGGATCCCAGTAATATTATATGAATATTGCATGGATAGTTCAGCTAAAAGGAAGATACAACTGAGGAGACAAATATTCAACAAGTTTGCTTTTCAGTCGTGATCTTCAAAAGAATGATGGAGTTAATGCTGAAGAATTCACTCCAGTGATAGTTTGGCGGATCTGTCCACTAAGTCATTGTCAATCTCAACATTTAAAAAGCTGATTTAGAAGATTGGAATGTGTCGTCTTCAATATATTGAATGATGTTTTCATCAAGGGGAGTAAAGTACGCGCTGCACTCTTTTTCCCTTAACAAGGTTTATTCCACGTTGGTTTTCCTTCTAAGGTTTTTAATGAGGCAGCTCTAAAGGCGTATTACAGGATGTATGTACTCTTTTTCCTTCACTAGGCTTTTTCCCATCGGGTTTTTCCTAGTAAAGTTTTAACGAGGTACATTATCTTCTAAATGGTCATCCAAGGGGGAGTGTTATAAATTCATTTATTTGTCTGGATGACCATTACTCACCATTATTCAATTGTAACATATGGTTTACTACCCCACTTTCTCCTACTTAATTCCTCCCCACTAAGTGACAACTAATTCCTTATTAAGTCACTATTTAATTTTTGTAACTTTTGGGTTGATTTGTAACCTATGTATTTGTATCCTATAAATAGAGCACATTTGGCTCTATGGAAGACACACTTGATATACTTTGAGAATAATACATATTCTTCCTTCTCCTCTCATATATTTTATCTTGTTCTTGCACTACTTTACTATTAATTTCACAACAAGAACAAATATGACATGCTAAATAAGAATTTTAAAAGTTTAGCTTTTAACTTTATCCTGTCAAAGGCAAAAAAGAAAAGAAAGCAGACATAATAGTAGATTTAACTTCCAAAGCAATTTTCAATTACAATGGATTTAAACTAACCTTCAAAGTACACCTAGAAAACCTTAATCTACTTAGCACATTTCTTAATAAATGGTTAGAAAAAAGAACACACGACAATTCGCTCTTATATAATTAATGAAATGAATTTAGTCTACATTCAATTAATTAATGCCAACTCTTCCACTTTTCCATAATTATTTTTTCTTTTTTACATTTTTATTTTTTTTATAAAAGTAGAAAGAGAAATTTAACTGCGTATTGTCCTCCTTGTACAAAAGAGTACTTAAAAGAAGCTTTTCTATGTGGGGTAAAATGACCGTTCACTTTTTGCGTTAGGATAGCTATGCTTTTTATAAGAAAATATGATTTAAGAACATAGGAGTGTTTCTTATTGTAAAGTCCCCCACGTATTGGAATACTTATGTTGTTAGTTAATAAGAAATTCTAACCATACTTATCCAAAAAAAAAAAAAAAGGTAGATCCGAGCCCAGCTATTAAATGAAGACATATTTGGACAATTTCACAAAGTTTAAGGGAAATTTGGACAATTTTGCAAAGTTCATAGGCAAATTTGGAGATTTTCTCAACTACATGATAGACTTATGTGACACCCTCGCCAAGTCATCACGCCACATGGGCGCGACATGGCGCACGGATTGCGCCAAACAAGCCAAAGGGAGTAGAATACTCTAGAATAGTGTGGGAAGTTCTCATGGAACAACCTAGAACCTCTTGGAAATATAAAGATAAGCATGGAAAATTCTAGGTCCATGGAATTTTCTAGAGTAGGTCCTTAAGTATAAATAGTAGGGACTTGTATATAATTTTTATTTACATGTTAGCCCCTAGATGATTAGTATAAATAGAGGGGACATTCATTTGTAAAGGCATCCAACAAAATCTTTCAAGTTTGAGTGAATAGAAAAGCTCTCTTTGGAATAATCTCTCTAGTCTTTATTTGTTATCATTCTCTTAGCGATCTTGTGAAATAAAAAGACTTACTTGAGTTTGCTACCTTATAGACAAACTATCAAGTACCGCACGGAGTGCTACTTTGAAAAGTTAGGTCGTGACAACGTGGTATCAGAGCGAAGGATAATACTAAAGGAATGGGACACAACGGAGAAGACATCAATGCTAGCACCCTTACCAACGTCTAGGATGTTGCCGGGAAGAAGAACAAGAAGAGGAGGAATGCTAGGAAGGGTGACGAGGTGCTGCTCGAAGCCCTCCGAAAGGCCACACCACCCAACCATCGGCTACGGAGGTGAGCGATGATGAGGAAGATCTCACCGCTGGCCGTGAGTAGGTTAAGAAGGTGGAAGAGGCGACGTTAGTTGTGGAAGCCCACAGCCAACGCATGTTAAGGATTGAAGGCAAGCTGGAGACCATTGAGAACCATTCCTTGTCCGAGTTCGATGCCATCCAGGACAAGTTTGGGGAACGCGAGCAAGCCGAGTTGGAGATGCAGGAAACTATCAACACCTTGGAGTGCGGGCTCACGGAGGCGCTGAGCACCATCGAGGCGATGAAGGCCAAGATCGAGGCATTCGAGGAGGAAGTTAACGCTGGAGCGGCCGTGTCATGAGGCGCTAACAAGGAGGGGAAGATCGAGATCCCCAAGCCACCTGTGTTCAAGGGAGTTCGTGACGCGCAAGAGGTTGACAACTTCCTATGGCACATGGAGAACTACTTCAAGCATGGTAACGTGAGGGCTGAAGAGAAGAAGATTGCTTCCGCTATCCTATATCTCTAGGAGAAGGCCATGCTTTTGTGGAGAAGGAAGGAGGCCGACATGAAGAAAGCATCGTGCACCATTGACACATGGGAGCAATTTAAGACCGAGTTCAAGAGGGCTTTCTTCCCCAACAATATCATATATGAAGCAAGGTGCAAGCTGAGAGAGCTGAAGCAGACTAGGAGCATCAGTGCCTATATTGAGAAGTTCCAGACGCTCTTGCTTCAAATCCCAAACCTTACCGATGAAAACTTGCTATTCCACTTCATGGACGGGTTGCAAGGCTGGGCTAGGAAGGAGTTGCAACGCAGGCAAGTCACTACCATTTATGAAGCTATCATCGAGGCTGACGCTTTGACACCCTCGCCAAGTCATCACGCCACATGGGCGCGACGTGGCGCACGAATTTCGCCAAACAAGCCAAAGGGAGTGGAATACTTTAGAATAGTGTGGGAAGTTCTCATGGAACAATCTAGAACCTCTTGGAAATGTAAAGATAAGCATGGAAGATTCTAGGTCCATGAAATTTTCTAGAGTAGGTCCTTAAGTGTAAATAGTAGGGACTTGTGTACAATTTTTATTTACACGTTAGCCCCTAGATGATTAGTATAAATAGAGGGGGCATTCATTTGTAAAGGCATCCAACAAAAGCTTTCAAGTTTGAGTGAATAGAAAAGCTCTCTTTGGCAAAATCTCTCTAGTCTTTCTTTGTTATCATTTTCTTAATGATCTTGTGAAGTAAAAAGGCTTACTTGAGTTTGCTACCTTGTAGACAAACCGTCAAGTACCGCACGGAGTGCTACTTTAAAAAGTTAGGTCGTGACACTTGGCTACGTAATTACTCATTTTGGTACACTTTAAGCGCTTTTTTGCCTTATCCGGTCAAAAAAAGGTGAATTATAAAAACAAGTAGGTATTTATTTAGTTTTTTCGAATTTACCCTGGTCTAAAAAGTCTTCCGATATTTTTCTTTTTATAATTTTTGATGATTAAATCAAAAAATTGAATAAGATAATTTAGTTAAATAACACTTAAATAATATAATTAGGTGATTTAGTACTTGATGTCTGTCAAAACTTTAAAAATCGCTTGTCATGGACCAATGGAAGCAGTTATTAATTGCTGGAAAAAAAGCAGTTAGTACTTAGTACTTAGCAATGTTACATTATTTAAAATAATAAATTTAAAATTTTATTATCACCTATGGCTAGTCAGATATCATGAACAAATAAAAGGTTTTCTCCTTTAACTTTTCAAAATGAGATGTTAGTTAGCTAAAGGGACTTATTTATGTAGTTATTAGTAATAAATAGATTAATAACATATGTATAATAATGCAGATATTATTAATGCGATATTAGTAATATGAATCTTACTGTTATAGTTTACAACACACATAACCAAAGTGTCATTCGAAGTTTTAAGACAAAGATGAATCAGGATCTAAATTATTGTTTGTATAGTCATTTTATATACAGTTAAATTTATCATATTTGTATGATTATAAAAAAATTGTTGATAGTAAAATTTAAGTTAATAATTACTTTCAAATTTATAACATACCCCATTTTTTCATAACGAACTAAAAGTAAAGTAAGCTCACATAAATGGTAACACATTGGTTAATGTTCTTCAGCCTAATTTCTAACTAATAATATAACGTTTGAATTTTTTAATCATTTTTTGTTTGACAAGATATACAAAGTCCAAAGAGAACGTGCTTAGCCTCTTTTCCCACATGTTGATATCTCAAATGCTAGTGATTTATTTTTCATCCCTTTTCTAACCTTATTATAAAGGCATAGTGGTTGTCGATAACAATTAGTAAAGTTTTTCCCATTTTGCTGTCAATTTCTCTTTTAAAAAGATTAGGGCTCTGGATTTTGTTTGCACATATGATGATTAAATAGCATAATTGATCAATATCAGCATCAAAAAAGCTTATTTATCTTTTACGCCTCAATTCCAGAAGGTACTGAATATGGGACAAGGAATGGTGCCAAGGCACCACTTCATTATGTGGCTTGCATTGCAAAATAGATTAGCCCCAATCGATAGATTGTGGAAATGGGGAATCATCATCCCCAATGCTTGTGTGCTTTGTAATACTGGAGTTGAAGAAACACTGGAACATATTTTCTTTACTTGCCCATTCACACAATATATTTGGCTTACTTTGTTGAAGTAGTTGGGAGTGCATAGAAATCTGGGAAGCTAGGAAGAAGAAATACAGTGGGTGGTAGAGAGGACCAACTCAAGAAGACCTTGAGTTGACATCCTCAAGTTCCTGTTTGCTGCAACAACGTATCACACCTGGCAGGAGAGAAACAATAGAAGAGTTCAACCTCAGGAAACTATAAGAGACTCAGAGAAAGTATCCTTCAATTGCATATCAGGGGAGAAGCCTACAACAAATGGAAGGCAATTCTGGAAAAGCTAAACAAGTACCCTTGCTAGAATTTTGACATAGGACGCAGAGAGCATAAAGCACGAGAAGTTCAGAATTCAGTTAGTTGTTTGGATAGGTCAGTTAGTCCTACAATACTTAGATTCATATAACTAACTAGGTTCGCTGAAAGATAGAAGATTCATCATTTTTTTTTTCCTTTGAGACGTAGTTCGAATAGTCCAAAGTCAAACTAGGTGATGTAACTGATTATACTTTGTTGAATAAAATTGTTTTTCCCGACCAATATTACCAAACATATATATGTATCGATAGTTATGATCATGTAAGCAGTTATACTGACTTTTTTTAAAAAAATAATAATAATTTCAGCTTCACCTCTTGTTGAGGTGCCGGAGGGTTTAGGCATTAATCTCTACCTTATATATTAATATTAAAAAAACAAATATATGATGAGGGGATATGGTATCTTATCTCCTCAAACCAGACGTTAGAGTTGGATATTTTTAACTCTTTACAACTTTTCAGCTCACAAAAGTTAAAGTAACTATACAAGTTATCTCTATTAATATTTGTACCTAATTTTAGAACAAAGGTTACATATTGTGCACAAAAAATTGGCTTTAAGATCACTTCCTTGTCATTGTATCTGCTGCAGTGCTTCATGATCCTAAAAGAATTGCTTCCTTTTTTTACTTGCCTTATCCTAAAGGTTGTCATGTGATGAATACAAGAGGGGGTGAATTGTTCAGACTTATAAATTTAGTCGACTGATCAAATTATTAGTTAACTTAGATGATAAATAAGATGTTGTGCAAACTGAAAGGCAGTAAAGAATAATAAACGACACAGAGTTTTATACTGGTTTAGAACCAAATGGTTACTAATCCAGTCCCCTTGGGTCACAAGGGGATTTCTCTCTTCAAGCTCTTTGTGAAACACGAGTACACTTATGGTTTATCGTTGACCAAAAACGTCTTTTCACAAATGATTTTATCGCTTCCTCACCACCAACGATCTTGTCTGATTTATAGATAATCAGACCAACTTCCGTGACACAACTATTACCTCACTACAAGAACTCTCTTTCTTTTCTATTGATCACTCGTTGACTCTTAGAAATACAGTGTTTGAAAGTAAAAGACTTAGAGAGAAGCAGATTGTAAGTAGAAGCGTAACATAATCTCCAGTGGACTTCAAGTATAAATAGTGAACCATCACAGTAGCCCGTTGATGAAGAGATATGGCAGATCTGCTTTGCATGATCGACGGAGGATGATGGAAATTTGATTTACTGGGATTAAGGAATAGAGAGATTGACCCAAGAGATTTGATTCTCTAGAAGATATAAATATCCTCATAGAGAATAAGGCAAGAGCTGATTTGGGACAAGTCCCACATAATTAGCGCGTCTCAAATATCGACTTTCCATAGCTGACTCTTCTTAATCATCAATCGGCAATCTTCCTTTTCCTTTTAGGATCTTTGCAGAGATCCTCCTTGTAAGTCCTGCAAATTGCACATTGGACTTACGTGTTGTGTACTTTTTGTCATAATCAAAACTTAGAATTTAAATAACTCAACAATCTCCCCCTTTTTGGTGATGACAAAAAGTAAAAGAGGATGTGCCGGGATACTTCCCTTTTTCACATAGTCAACTAGTGGATCCTGATAGTCGGCTCCCCCTGAGTATATTCATCCTGTAACAACAGAAATCAAATAGAAGACTCCAGGGATATGAAGGTTAGTTGACTCCCCTTGAGTGAGTAATCCTACATACCAAAGACATAAGAAAACCATAATCACATAGATACTGAATTTACATGGCTAGAGGGCATAAGCAGTCTATTCTCCTTCCTTGGCATCAACAAAAAGGACTAAAAGATCAAGTCTAAATCATTCAAAATATTACAGACCCAGAGAATTAGTTAATGAGGAGCAAGAAAATATGTAAGAGTGTTCATAACATTATCAGTCATCCTGTCTACCTTGGTTTGAACATCCCTAGACATTGCATCAATGCGAGCCTGAACATCTGTAGAGACTGTATCAATTCTGGCATGTACTTGTCTAATAGCAGCAGCAGAGTCAGTCACAGCAGTGTCTAACTTAAGAGAGAACCTACCAATATCCAGTTTAAGTTCATTGATGTCATCGGAGGCCTTTTCACTCTTGAAATGCAGGCTAAGTAGCAGGTCATTGAGACCAGTCATCACATCTTTAAGCTTGCCAGAGGGTTCATCAGCACAAAGAGCAGAGGACTTGGATGGACCAGCATGGTCATCAGCAGGTTTGGGAGTTTTAGGTTCCTTGCGAATCCAGGAACCATTGATGCGAACATACCCCATAAATGCAAAAGTGCGAGAATTGTAACATGCAGTCAAGGAACAGGTTTTCCAGGCAGAGATGTCAACTCGATAGAAATGCAGGATACGAGTGATAACTATTCCATACGGAAGAGATGCACATTCAGCAACACTTTCAAGTATATACTCAATAATCCAAGCAGCCAAGTCAAGTTTCTTTTTAGTAACCAAGCAGTAAAAAATTAAGGTATCACGTTGTGAGAGGGAACTAAGGGAACCAGTCCGGGAAAGCAGAGTAGTACCAACAATGTGAGCAAGAAAATGAATTTCAAAAGAGAGGTCTAAGGGACCAAGTTGGCCCTCAGGAATATCAGACTTGTCACATAAAAATGTTTTGGCTTGTTCAAAGGAAACTTTAAAATCAGCAGGCCACGAAATTTTAAAGAACTCAGCATAACCAGAGAACTTACATCCCAAAATGCGGCACAGAATGGCCTTGGTAATTACAATTCGAGTGTTCAGAACCATTGTCTCAAAACCTCCGGAAGAACAAGGACGAAGATTTGCATAAAAGAGCCTTACCAGATCCTCTGGAATGTCAACGGAGTCAGTAGAAAAGAAATTAGACCAGTCCTGAGCATCAAACCATGGATTGAGAGCGCAATTGAGAGATTCCATTGCATCCAAGTCAACAAGTCTTCCATGGGCCAGAGGTTTATCCTTGATAGCAGCAAGCTTGTCATAAGCAGAGATGTCCTAGAAGTCCAAAAATTCATCTAAATCAGCAAAAGAGAACTCCTTCTTGGGTCGTTTTACATACTCTTCATCATTAGTCTGCATGGGTTTTTTTCCATATTTCTCTGAAAGATTAGGGTTTCTGTCAGGGCTTTGATAATTGGACATGGTATTTTTGGAGTGGTCAGAATCCACTTGCACAGGAGTGGTGGAGGCAGTGGGTAACTTTGATTCTGTGCGATGACTGTGACGAGCAGAGAATGAAGTTTTTCTGACCATTTTAATGGTGATGGTTTGAAGAAAGGGTGAGAAGATGAAAGGTGTGAAAATTTGGAGAGATTTAAAAAAGGGTAGATGAAAAGGGAAAAGGTGTCGTGAGAGGAGAATGAAGTGAAAAGACGTGATATGCTGAGGGAAGTGAAAGGACGCAGTGCAGAGCCTTGGAACTCGTTTCCATGCCGCCTGACACCTTTTCAAACTCAAGACAGGAAAAGTAATAATGATATGGAAAAGGTAAAAGTAATAATGGCAAATAAATGGGCATAAGTAAACAAAATCCTATGTATGGTGATATAGCAAAATCAATTAGGACCAATTATATAAAGTAGTGTAACGAGATTTAACGAGGATCTGGAACAATGCCAAGCAAATCACGTAAAGCACAAAATCTTTCTTCTAATAGCGGTTTAGTAAAAATATTAGCTAATTGAAAATCGGTACTTACGAACGCAATTTCAACATCACCATCCTGAACATGATCCCTTATAAAATGATAACGGACATATATATGCTTCGTCCTAGGATGATCGACAGGGTTGTAGGATAATTCAATAGCACTAGTATTATCACATAGCATAGGAATGGGTTTAAATAATAAATCATAATCAGATAATTGCTTGCCCATCCAGAGGAGTTGAGTACAGCAATGTCCTAGTGCAACATATTCCGATTCAGCTGTTGAAAGGGCAGTGCAATCCTGTTTCTTACTGTGACACGATACAAGAGATTTTCCAAGAAAGAAACTCGCACCACTGGTGCTCTTACGATCTACTCTATCACCTGCATAGTCAGCATATGAAAATCCAATGAGATCAAAGAAATTTGTGCATGGGTACCACAAGCCATAGTTAACTGTTCCAACGAGATATCTAAGAATTCTTTTGACAGCAGTAAGATGGGATACTTTAGGAGCTGACTGAAAGCGAGCACACTTACATACTGATAGCATAATATCTGGTCGACTAGCAGTTAAGTAAAGTAATGATCCAATCATACCTCGATAAAGAGATGCATTGATACTCGTACCTTTGGTGTCACTTACCAGATGAGTGGCAAGACTCATGGGAGTTTTAGTAGGGTTTGCATCATTCATGCCATATTTAAGAATGAGTTTCTTAGTGTACTTAGATTGACACACAAAGATGCCATCTTCGTACTGTCTGATTTGAAGTCCTAGGAAGAACGTAAGTTCGCCATCATGCTCATTTCAAACTCTCCCTACATTAGTTCTTCAAAATTCTTGCATAGCGCTAGATTAGTGCTACCAAAGATGATATTATATCTGTATAGTGAGAATGTCAACAGATGATTTTTGAATGAATAAAGTTTTTTCACTTCTTCCTCTTGAAAAACCATGTGATAGTAGGAAGGAGCTAAGTCCTTCATATGAAGCTCTAGGAGCTTGTTTGAGATCGTAAAGAGCTTTGAATAACTTGAAAACATGATGTGGGTTTTTAGAATTTTCAAAACCTGGAGGTTTCCTAACATAGACTCCGTCTTTTATAAAACCATTTAGAAAGGCACTTTTAACATCCATTTGAAACAATTTAAATTTTTTAAAGGAAGCAAAAGCTAAAAGCATGCGAATAGACTCAAGTCTAGCAACAGGGGCAAATGTCTCGTCATAGTCGACTCCCTCAGTCAGAGAGGATCCTTGAGCAACTAGACGAGCCTTGTTTCTTACCACCTAACCTTCTTCATTCAGCTTGTTTCGAAACACCCATTTTGTACCAATAACGGATTTTCCTTTGGGTTTGGGAACTAGCTTCCATACTTGATTTTTCTCAAATTGATCGAGCTCCTCTTTCATTGCATGGACCCATGATTCATCTTGTAGAGCTTCGTTTATTTTCTTTGGCTCAATCTGTGAGATCAAGGTCAGGATCACTTCTCCATTCATTTGGTACTACAACTTCCAGTTCTTTGAGGTTTACAAGTGTAGTTGACCCAGGCTGATCTGAGAAGGAATCTGACTCCTCAACTTCTTGAGCTTTTGGATTTGGAAGCTCAGAGGTGGTGACTGTAATCTACGGGGTTGTTGGTTGGGTCATGTGGAATTCTTCTTCACCTGCATCACTACCTTTCTCGACATGGGTCAAAGAATCATCAAAGACTACATGCATAGAATCTTCAACAATTAATGTCCTTTTATTAAAAACTCTGTAAGACCTACTGGTGGTAGAGTATCCTAAAAATATTCCTTCGTCACTACATGGATCAAATTTTCCAAGATTAACTTTTTCATTGTTATGAATAAAGCATTTACATCTAAAGGGGTGAAAATAACTGATGTTAGGTCTTTTACCTTTCCAAAGTTCATAGGGGGTCTTATGAAGGATATGACGAATAAGGCACCTATTTAGAATATGACAAGTGGTACTTACAGCTTCAGCCCAAAACTGATTTGGAAAAGAGTGTTCAACTAACATGGTTCTGGCCATGTCTTGAAGGGTGCGATTCTTTCTTTCTACAACTCCATTTTGCTGAGGGGTTCGAGGTGAGGAGAAGTTGTGAGTGAACCCTTGAGAATTGCAGTATTCTTCAAACACCTTACCTTCGAACTCTCCTCCATGATCACTTCTGATAGTGGAGATGAAGTATCCTTTTTCCCTTTGTTTCTTGCAAAACACTTCAAAACTTTTAAATGCATCATCTTTATGAGACAGAAGCATAACCCAAGTAAATCGAGAGTATTCATCAACAATTGCGAATGCATATCTCTTACCTCCTATACTAGTAGTTCTGGTTGGACCAAATAGATCCATATGCAGTAATTCAAGTGGATTAGATGTAGAGACAATATATTTTCCTTTAAAAGAGGTTCTAGTTTGTTTTCCTAACTGACATGCATCACAAATGTGGTCTTTAGAGAAGTTTAGCTTAGGTAATCCAATGACTAACTCCTGTTTTGACAATTTTTCGATTAAAGACATACTAGCATGACCTAACTTTCTCTGCCATGTCCAGGGATCATTAGCAATTGATGCAAGACACAAGTGTTTACCTGTTGAAGCTTTACCGTTGTTCAGAACGTAAATATTATTTTCTCTAGAGCTAGAGAGAACAACCTTACCTTTATTATCGTGAATGATGTATCAACTAGATTCAAACTTTACCTTGTACCCACCATCGCATAGTTGACTGATGCTTAGAAGATTGTTCTCGAGTCCATCAACTAGGAATGCTTCTTTGATATCACAAGAGGGGCTTAAGGAGATGATTCCAATGCCAACGATTTTTCCTTTGGCATCTCCTCCAAATTTAACAGACCCTCCATCAATTCTTGTTATAGATTTGAACAGCTGTTTGTCACCGGTCATATGTCGAGAGAATCCACTCTCAAGAAACCATTTTCCCATCTTCATTGTCCTTTTGTGGTGTCCCTACAAAACAAAATTTTCAAGCATTTTTAGGTACCCAAGCTTGCTTGGGTCCTTGCAGGTTAGTTTTAGAGGTGCTAGCCTCACTTTTAGCCTTTGGTCTCCAAATCCATTTTCCAGGATTTTTCTTTTGACATCTTCTAAACACGTGTCCTGGTACACCACAATGATAGCAAATAGGCATATTTTGAATTTTCTCGGTAGACGTAGAAGATCTAGCTGATCTATAGAAACTATTCGATCCTATTGAGCTATGACTAGTGGATTTTCGATGACTGTTAAGTTTGAGCTTAAGTTGATTTATTTCTTTCTTTAAGAATTCATTTTCAGTATCAACTACTTCTAATTTCATTTCCCATTCCTCTTTCTCTTTACTTAATCTCTTAATTTTCTTAAGTGCCTTTTCTAGTTTTTCTAAAACTTCATCTAGATTTCTAGAGTTCTCAATGAAGAATTCACAACGTACCTCACTTGAGTCGTTTGAAGGGATTCCGCTGCTGGTAGAGTTGTCTAAGGCCATGAAGCAAATGTTTGCAGCTTCCTCCTGCTCAGCGTCAGCAACATCCTCATCACTCCAAACCATGTAAGATCTGTTCCTTCCTTTCCTTTTAGCATCAGGGCAGTTGTTAGCAATATGACCTTGCTTTCCACATTCAAAACACCGTCCCCATTTTTGTAGTTGGATTGATCTTTCTTGAAGGGAACTTTCCCTTTTCTGAACTGTCTTCTTCGATTAACAAGACCATTCAAGTTTCTTGACATCATGGCAAGCTGTTCTTGAATGTCATCTTCTTCAACTTCCTGATCGTAGTCGACTTCTTCCACTGTAGTATTGAAGGTCGCAGTTTTCTTTTTCTCTTCTAAAGCGTTACGTTTTAGATGAGCTTTCTCGAAGGCGATCAGATCACCTCTGAGTTCATCATAAGAAATTATGTTCAGATCTCCACTCTCTATGTTTATGACCTTTGGTTGCCATGTGGTGGGGAGACTTCTCAGAATCTTTCTTATTTGTTCACCGCTGGTGTAAATCTTTCCGAGTGCTTTGAGTTCTCCAATGATTTTGCTAAATCTAGAAAACATATCTTCCATAGACTCTCCATCTTTCATTTGAAATAATTCATATTCATAAACCAGAAGATTGATTCTAATTTCCTTGACCTTACTAGTCCCTTCATAGGTAACCTCCAGTTTATCCCATATATCTTTAGCAGTTTCACAACTGGATATTTTTTCATATTCTTCACCACTGATAGTGTTGTAAAGAATGTTCACAGCTTTGTAATTAAGTTGGATAACCTCTCTTTGTTTGTCAGTATAATCGTCCATATCAACATCAGTAGGAATATTTTGAGGATCTCCTTCTTTCTTTGATGGCTTGGTAGTGGGAATGTCAAAGGGGCCCTTCTTGATGACACGCCAGACCTTAAAGTCAACCGATTTAACGTATGTTTCCATACGAATCTTCCAATGACCATAGTGCTTACCATTGAAGTAAGGAGGTCGGGTGGCAGAAGTTCCCTCTTGTAGAAGTGCTCCATTGACGATGTGTGAAGACATGATCTTTTCTCACTTGCTGTAAGGCAAAACAAAAATATGTGAGTCCAAGCTCTGATACCAATTGATGAATACAAGGAGGAGGGGGGGGGGGGTAAATTGTTCAGACTTATAAATTTAGTCGACTGATCAAATTATTAGTTGACTTAGATGATAAATAAGATGATGTGCAAACTGAAAGGCAGTAAAGAATAATAAACGACACAGATTTTTATACTGGTTCAGAACTAAATAGTTCCTAATCCAGTCCCCTTGGGTCACAAGGGTGTTATCTCTCTTCAAGTTCTTTGTGAAATACGAGTACACTTATGGTTTATTGGATACCAAAAACGTCTTTTCACAAGTGGTTTTATCGCTTCGCTCACCACCTACGATCTTATCTAATTTATAGATAATCAGACCTACTTCCGTGACACAACTATTACCTCACTACAAGAACTCTCTTTCTTTTCTATTGATCACTCGTAGACTCTTAGGAATATACTGTTTGAAAGTAAAAGACTTAGAAAGAAGTAGATTGTAAGTAGAAGCGTAACATAATCTCCAGTGGATTTCAAGTATAAATAGTAAACCATCAGAATTGCCCGTTGATGAAGAGATATGGCAGATCTGCTTTGCATGATCGACGGAGTATGATGGAGATTTGATTTACTGGGATTGAGGAATAGAGAGATTGACCCAAGAGATTTGATTCTCTAGAAGATATAAATATCCTCATAGAGAATAAGGCAAGAGCTGATTTGGGACAAGTCCCACATAATTAGCGCGCCTTAAATATCGACTTTCCATAGCTGACTCTTCTTAATCATCAAGGCAATCTTCCTTTTCCTTTTAGGATCTTTGCAGAGATCCTCCTCGTAAGTCCTGCAAATTGCACATTGAACTTAAGTGTTGTGTACTTTTTGTCATAATCAAAACTTAGAATTTAATTAACTCAACACTATGTGTAGTTGATCCATCCTTAAAGGACCTCTTGAGTGTAGAGGCATATCGTGTATAGCATAAAATATTTCAGAGATATGTGACTGCTCCATTGATACTCCATATTTTGCTAATGAATCAGCCACTTGATTTGCTTTCTTGAAGCAGTGTTAAATTATAATATATTGGCAATCTAGTATTTTCCTTATTCATTGAATTAAATCATGTGCTTTTTAAGGAACTGTTGTGTTTCCTTTTAACATGTTAACCACACACTCTGAATCCAACTCAATGATAACCTGTTCCACTTTCATGCTTCCACGCCACTCTATTGCATAGCAACCTGCTTTCACCTCTGCGCAATTGTTAGTGCAGAATTGAAGTGCTTTAGCAAACGCCCAAATTAGCTCTCCATTTCTATTTCTAACAACGCCTCCCATTCCAGCTTTTCTTGAAAAACTACAGCTACTACCATCTGTATTAATTTTGATCCAATTTTGTGGAGGCTTCTCCCAGGTTATAGGTTTAATAAAAAAAATTTCCTGTAATTCTTCAGTTCTTTGCATGTTCTTTTCCAATTCCTAGAGAAATAAAAAATCCATCCTTTCTTTTTCATAAAGGTATTCACCTGAAATAAAATTTTCTGGCAAATCTATGTTATTGATGCTTTCTACTGTCTATATTTTGTTGCACACCTTGCTTTCCATAATTCTCAACCTATAAATATTGGTACAGCATGGTTGATCTCTTTTAACAAATCATTTTTTAATTTTATGCCCTTCCAGTTTCCACTATGGTACATAGATTTTGTGCTCATGTTTAGACATCTAAGGGATCACTAAATCGCTTCCATATAACTGTAGCCAATTCGCCAGTAATAAAAATATGGTCTATGGTTTCATCAACTGAGTTTTTACTACAATAATATTTGGACACAATGGCCTGACCAAAGTTCCTTATAACATCATCTATTGGAAGCTTCCTCTTGATTATTCTCCACATGTTAAAGGATATCTTAAAGGTAATGTCTTTTGTCCATATGTCTTTCTATATTTGCAAGAATTCTTTTTTTTTTCGTCTCAGCATTTTATAAGCAGAAGAACAAGTAAATATACCAGAGTTTGTTGATTGCCAAACTGGAGTATCTTTACATATTCTATCACCTATATGCACTTTAAGAATTTTTGGACTACATAATTTGGAACCAGCTTCTCTATACATTCCTTATCCCACATGTTGTTAACAATGCAGTCATCAACAATAAGGTTTCCAGGATTACCTTTAAAATTAATTTGCTTTGCAAGAGGGCCAAGGCCTGTCTAATTATCCAATAAAAATGACAGCTTGACATCATTGATTTTTCACAGAATTTGCGGTTCAATTAACTCCTTGATTTTCATAAGATCCTTCCATGCTGCTGAATAATTCCCCTGCGCTAACCTTGACATTGGATGGCTTCTTTGGCAATACTTTGATCTTAGGAAAGCTGATCAAAAGTTGTCTTCAGTTCTAAACTGCCACAATCTTTTAGCAATAAAGGACTTGCAAAAATCCTCAAATCTTTTAAAGTTCGTGCACCCTTCGTCTGTCGGATAACATAATTTAATCCATGAACTCTAACAATACTTGTCTTTTGTGTCATTCTGACCCCAGAAAAAACTACAAAAATATTTCTGCAATTGCTTAAGAATTGATTTTGGAGGGAAGAGCGATGCCATTGTGTAAAGTGTTTGAGATTGTAGTACATGATTGATTAAGGTTGCCCTACCCTTTATTGATAGAAGATTACCTTGCCAACCACCTATCTTGTCAACATTCTTTGCAACATCTGAATAGTATGAAATCATTTTTCTCACAGGATAAATAGGACATTCTAAGTATTTTAAAGGAAAAAATTAATGTGGAAAACCAGTGACACTTTTAATTATCTCCCTCCTGAAGTCTGAAGTGAATGTAGCTGTGAGAAATAAACTTTTCTCTTTGATAATCTCTTGGCCCGATGCTTCTTCATATTTATGCATTTTCTTCATAATCATTTTAATGACCTTTTGTCACCTAAAGAGAATATTAATAAATCGTCATCATAGCATAAATGATTAACATGAGGCCCATTCAAATTCATTGCAAATCCTTTAAACCCTTCTTTGTTTTGAAGATGATTAAACACCATTGACAATGGTTCTGCTGCTAAAATGAACAATACTGGAGATAAAGGATCACTCTGCTGCTAAACAGAGTGGAGATGGACTCATAAGCAATTTCTAATTGCTTATGAGTCCATCTCCACTCTAAAGGAAGAGTAATATTAATTAACTAACAAGCATTTAATTTAGTGGATTTACTCAGAGTTGGAGTTATAGGTGTTTAATTTAACCTATAATTATTTATGTGTAGCTTGCTCAAACTTAATAAGACAGATTAGGTAAGTGATACATTTATGTAAGAAGGTATGATCATAGAGTCGAGCCAGATCGGAACTCAGGATGGCCCAATTGCTTTTAGCTTGGATCTGCTTGGCTCGTTTTGAAAAAAAAAGTTCAGTTCAAATCATTTTAATTAAGAATTTGGCTCGGTAAAAGTTCATGCTCGACTGAGATGGCTCGGCTCCTCTCGGTTAGTTTGATTGATCATATAAGGATAAAAGTTAGTGTATCCACCACCAAATTAAACCTAGCATATTCATTTGATATGGCGTTTAACCCATTGTCCTTTCCTTTGTCGCCCCCCCCCCCCCACCACCCCCCACAAAAAAAAAATCTTCTAAAAATAGATGATTATAGAAATATACCATCCTAAGCGGTAATTTACACAAAACTAATACTATCTCATTTTACAAATATATCAACATTTTTTTAACATATTATTTACAAATTTCAACAAATTAGGGATTTTAAAGATTTCTCTCTTCTTATCTTTTTCTTCACATAAACCTTAGCCGCCAGTACCTCCATTCCAATGTCAATGCTCTGCCATGGGCTGCCGCCGGAATCGTTACACATATATACATTGAAAAATCTTTTGAGATTACTGTTTGAAACTACACATAAAAAATATACATGTACACACACATATGCGTATATACAAATTCTGCTTCACTTCTATAAAATTATGACTAACATATATATATATATATATATATATATATATATATATATATATACACACACACACACAAAACCGTACAAGGATATACAAAAATATACTTATCTTTGATTCACCTAGACATATGTATATACGAAAAATACAATGATATACAAAACACATACACAGGGATAACCAGATATAAAAAATATCATTCAACATTCGAACAGCCATCACAAACCACCACAACCACCACCACAAACCTCCATAACCATACGCATACACATACACATATAATAAAAGCTCTCAAAAATCATGTCAAGGAAAAAAAGAGAAGAATAAGAAGAAGTCAGTGACGCCTAGGGGCGACGACAAAGTAGCAGCAACAACAAGTAAATAGAAGCAACGCTGATCGACACCAGCAATAACAGATCAGTGCATCAGCAAATCTTGCCCGAGAAGAGGAGCAGTTGGAGAAGAAGACAATAGATCTATTGAAGGCATTGCCATGAGGAGGAAGGAGGCAGTTGGGTGAAGGGGGCAGAGAGAAAGAGAGATTAGAGTTAAATGTTAAAGAGAGAGAAATATCTTATTTGCCTAAAATTATATGTTTTATAATAATATTTAAAAATATTGTTATGTTTTGAAATTTTTTAAAGTATCGTTATGTTTTGAAATTTTTAAAAAACGATATATTATGTAATCAACATCCGTAAAGCGTCAACTAACATAAAAACTCTTTTTAAAAATATACAATCCAACAAAACACTTTGCTTCACATAGCCAGAATTTTTGTTACATCCACATAACCTATATTATTCTGCAATTGTACTTACAAGTGATTTTTATACACCCTCATAAATTGTTATAAAGTATGTAACCACCTACATAAATATTGTCTACTTTGTACAAATTAAAGTTTTTTATGCCTAAAATTTGCACTATAGGTTCAACAGATAAATTTGCAGGGGGTCACAAGCAATAAAATAATTACGAAGAATAAATGAATTAAAGCAAGAAATTAGGAGTATATTCCTTGAATAAGAGAGGATTCGTAGTAGAATCTCGATGATCAATTACAATGAGAGAGAGGTATTTATAGGCTTAGGTTTACTCCAATCCTAATTATAATACTAACTTTATAGGCTTTTGGCCTGTTAGAAGAGGCAGTAATACGAAGTAAAACCTAACTAGAAAACTAAATGGGATTATTACACTAATAGACAAGCAACACACAAAAATTAATAAAAACGGCCCATATTTGCGAATTTTATCTAAAATGTCACTCTTTACACAAAATAGAAGCCCCCTTCAAGTTTATACAAGTTTATACTCTTCTTTAAACATGTATAAATTGTATAAACATGTATAAGTGTGTATGCGCAAATGAATAAATCTCTATAAATTTTCTGATTTCTATGGTTGTTTATGTAAATTTTTTCTATTTCTTTTGTGTATTTTTTTTTTTTTTGGTGAAAGAAAATTTTTTATTTCATCACCAACTGAAACCGAAATCACATTTGCTCAAGTCACCCTTATTTTATTTTATCTCTTATATCTCTAAGCTATGATATCTAAGTTAGAAAAAATAGAAAAACAGAACCACTCGCTACAAGACCTGTACTATACATCTTATGTTCTATATAACCCCTCTATCCAATCTCTCTCTTTACAGTGTGTCCTATGCCTTAGTCTATCATGTGTTCTATATTTGCATTCTTCCTTGATTCTTTTGCTTGTTACTCGAGGATTACCTGTTGATTCCAGTATGCATCATTCCTGGCTCTCTATATTGAGTATATAAGTGCACTCAACACTAGTATGAATTCCCTACATATTTTCTCTTTGAGTTTCATTGCTGCTCTTCTCCAAATGCCTTTTACTTTCTTCTATTGTACTTTTATGTTCATCCAATCTAGTACCTCCTCCAAGAAGGTCTGTGAGAATTTACATTCAAAGTACAAGTGTTCCCGTGTTTCAAGTCTTTCTCTACAAATTGCACAGGATGTGTCTTGGCATATTCCTATCTGGTGCAGCCCGTCTTTTGTGAGTAATCTCCTATGCATAGCTAACCAGCAGGTGATGCTATGCTTAGGAGTGTTCATCTTGTTCCACACCCACTTCCTCCATTGCCAGCTCTCTAATGTTCCTCTCCTTCAGTTGTACCCCACTTTTTATCGTATATTTCCCCTGCTGAGTAAGCCATCTATTTCCTACATACCCATCTGCATATTTATCTCTAACAGCACAAATCATTTTCCAGTACCAGCTGGAATCTGTTGGTGGTCTATAATGCCACCAATCCTTCCCTTTTAAGTATATATGATCTATTCACTTGACCCACAAGATGTCTTGCTTTTGTGCAATGTTCCAGACATATTTGGAAATGGTTGCTTTATTCCATGTTATACATTCTCTAATCCCTAGGCCCCCTTGATCCTTAAGTCGACATACCAGATCCCATGTGTTACACCCCGTATGTCCAAAGTGACGTATATCATTCTAAAGACATGTTAAGAATGACTTAAGTGAGTTTAAATTCATAATATTACCATATAAGATGTTTATATATTGAATATAAAGTTTGGGAAAAATCGGATTTAAGTTGCGGAAAAATTGACTAAGGAATTGCCTTGTAACGGAGCCTTTTCAGCAATTAATTTTGTGTATTATATGAGTTTTTTGGGGACATATCATATACCAAATTGAAGGTCTTGGAGTTTAGTTTCCAAAATTTTTGACGGTTTGTTCATACAATATCTGGATAAGAAGATATGAGTATCAGAAGTCAGGCCAGAAAAAGGGACATAAACGCAAAAGAGGACTAAAACTGAAATATTTCAAGTATAAAAGGAAAACATGTCTTCCTTTTCATTATTTCCAGAAAATCAACGATAGAAACAGTTCTTCAATGAAGGGTTAAGCCACTTTTATGATTATGAAGGAAGGACGCCAATTGTAACTCGAAATTGAAGACAGATTGCGTCAAAACGCTCTACGCGATTAAGGTAACGTTATGCTACCTTCAATTTCGTCTATAGCTTGAGTTTTAGAATTACTTCATGGCTAAGTAAAGTACCTAAATGCTGTATTATAGCTTGTTTAAGCTTTATAAGGTGTTGAATTCAAGGGAAACAAGGTTTAGACGCAAGAAGCATCAAAGGTATGTAAGACTAAACCTTTCTTTTGGCAAGGCATGTATCTTTTAGCTTTTGAAGCTTTTCTTAGTTCTAAACTTAGTGTTTCTTGTGAGAAACTTGTAAGGTATCAAGAAAACCTTTTATATACTTAATTTGGTACTAAACTCAAAGGTGAAAGATGTCCGAATCAGCAAGACAAAATGTTTCAAAATCTGAAAAATCGTTTTGATCTTTGAACAGCTGTCAGTATATTGATCATAACTCCTTGTAAAAAATTGATATTAAGATTCTTTAAGAATCCCTAGAATCCTAAGACATATATCTACAACTTTCATGAGACCATAAAGTCTATATCTTTAATCTACACTCTGAAAATTAGGTCAAAAGGCAGGACAGTGGTGCTGTCCAGACATTCTATCAGCGGATTTGTTATGTCATCCAGTCGTCTCATCTTGTTATTCATTTAACATGTTTATGTTTATCAGTTTATCCAGGTATCCATTCCCGTGTGTAGTATAGTGCTCTTCTGTTTTTGCGGATCATCCAATTTCAGGGGAAACTCTGCCGAAAATTTTATGAAAATTCAAAGAGTTGGACAAATTCTGAGTTCTAGATTGTGTCTATAATTCTATTCAAAATTTTCTTCTCATTCCTTTGAGTCCATATCTATTGTTGCCACATGTGTTATGCCTCATACATGCTTATACTTATATTGTGATCATGTTATGTTTGATTTGGAGTCCCCCATAGAGGTTGGACATTGGACACACAATCCGGTCGCGTGGATATCAGGTTCCTAACCGGATTGCCCTAAGATGTGAGGAATGAAGCCTTTAGCCTAAATTGATATATTTTCTTTTTTTTGCTTATTGAATAGAGTGGGATCATTTGGCAAGGAAACCAAAGGATAAAGCGGTTATTGATTAGCCGTACTAACTTTTGGAAGAGGTAAGTGTTTATATCCATTTCTTTGGAGGCACCTGGCCTCGTGAATTTTCTACCACGTGTTCCTTACGTGTGTAGCTGCAGATAGGCGTACTCATTATGCCTTCTCTTTGGATTTACATTGTATACTATATGTTATGTCCTGTTATTGGTATTGCATTGAGGATCTGAGCATGGTACTTTGGCTGTGAGTTGACATACACTTCCCGGCTGTCGACGAGAGTCCCGCGCCGGTGAAGGGTTATTATTGCATCATATTGCATTCATATGCATTACATTGCATTATATTGAGGGTAGGAGGATTCCGCCTCAGGAGCAGGAGGATTCCGCTCCATTGCATCATATTGAGGGTAGGAGGATTCCGCCCTAGAAGCAGGAGGATTCCGCTCCATTGCATCATACTGAAGGCAGGAGGATTCTGCCTTAGGAGCAGGAGGATTCCGCTCCATTCATTTGGCGCATCTGACCCTTTGTATCACATTTCATTTCATTTCATCTCATTTCATACCATTGGGTAAACTTACGATACATGACTACTGTCCTGCTTATATGTACATTGCTTATTTGTTGATTTGTTTCTGGCTCGTATCCCTAGTTGAGTTTATGGTTTCATACGTGTTTCCGGTTGTTATCTGGGCTCTGCCTTTTTATAATTTAAATAAGAGGAATTTGGTTTATCCGTTTCTTCTCCCTGGCTAGCTATCCTATTCTTTGAGGTGGCAAGTCTGCCCCACTTATTGAGTCCTTTTGACTCACCCTTGTTTGTTGTTTGTTTCTTGTCTATCTATTTCATTTTGGCAGGTTCGCTCCAGGATTGAGTTCACCACGTTGTAAAGGAGCGAAGACGATTTCAGCTGTCAGGGTGAGCCAGCTTTTATTCTGGATGGCCACCAGCTTATTGGTTGTTATTTCAGTTGCATTTTGCTCCCTTCAGGAGGTATTTGTCTTCTTTTGTACTCTTAGATGTCTAGTTTGGATAGCCCTAAACCTAGTATGTTTGGTAGTCAGCTGTAATTTCTTTTGTACAGCTTAGAGGTATCAGTATGTCTGTGATTTCTTTTAAGTCTTATCCTTATTTGTGAATTATTATATTTATTTTCCTGATTTAATTGGTAAGGGTTCGCCCAACGAGTCTAGGGAAGGATGTCGGTGCCCGCATGCCCTAACCGGATTCCGGGTCGTGTCACCATGCTACTAAGGAAATTCTATCTGTTGTCACCTTTCCATCCCATAGATAATTTCTGCATATTGTTGTAATGCCCTTCAGTAACTGTTTGGGTTGAATAAAGATGCTTGCCAATTAGGTGTGCACATGTAGAGCACTGAGTTTATCAGTTGAGTTCTTCCTGCATACGATAGTGTCCTTGCCCCCCAACTTCTAACTTTTGTTGTTATCTTGTCAATCAATATTTCTCAATCATTAGTTGATATCTTCTTTGCTAAGATGGGAACTCCAAGGTACTTGAAAGGTAGGCTACCTCTCTTATACCCTGTTAGTTCACATAGGTCCTCCTAAGTCCTGATTATCCATGTTTGCACTGAAGATGTTGGACTTAGATGCATTTGTGGTTAGCCCTGAGGCATTGGAGAATAATTTTAGTCCCCTTAGTATTGTGTACACAGCCTGGAAGCTTCCTTTACAAAAGAGTAAAACATCATCCGCAAAACATAGGTGATTCAGCTTTAATCCCCTACACTTAGTGTGAAAATCAAATCCCTCTTGTGTAGTGACTGTCTTCATGACTCTGGAAAAATATATATTGCAAAGACCAAATGAGAGATTGGGTCGCCTTGTCTTAGCCTTCTTTTGCCTTGAATATATCCATATAGACCTTCATTTATTGCTTTTGTATATTGGGTAGTTGTTATATATGCCATGATCCATTTGATGAACCTCCCTGGGAAATTCAAGCATTTTGCATATCTTCAATAAAATCTCATTCCACTGAATCGTATGCTTTCTTTAGGTCAATTTTGATCAAGCAACTGGCTGTTGAGCTCTTCCTATTATACGGTCTCACCAGGTCTTGGCAGATGAGGATATTTTGGACAAAATGTTCTACCAACTACAAATGCACTCTGATTCGGGATATGATTCCACGCAGTAACCCTTTAAGCCTATTACATAGCATTTAAGATATTATCTTGTAAACCGTATTGCATCATGCAATTGGCCTATAGTCACCTACTGATTCAACATGATTGCTCTTTGGTATGAGAGTCAATACTGTATTGTTCAGCACCTTGAGCATTTTCCCTGACTGAAAAAATTCTTGCACCCCTGCTATCACATCTTTCTTCACAATTTCCTAGTTGTCCTTGAAGAATTGGCTTCCATAGCCATCAGGCCCTGGTGATTTGTCCCCTGCTATTGCCTAAAGTGTCTGCTTTATCTCATTTTCTGTGAATTCCTCTACCAGGTTGCATCTCTGAACATTTGTAAGCACTGGTCCTTGTCTAACCAGCTCACTGCATACATGGTCCCTATCTGGTTTCCTTGTTCCCAGTAGAGAAGTGTAGAAGTCAATGAATGCTTTTGCTACTTCCTCTGTACCTGTGGCTTTTACTGTACAAATTCTGTTCATATTCCTTCTTGCTTTTATTAAACCATGAAATTTTTTGTGTTTTGGTCCCCATGGATCAGCCAATAAATTTTTATATTTCTCTCCTTGCCTACGAATTTATCTGTACATGTTCATGTATAATTTATTTTTTTGGGATATTTTTGTGTATAAACTTGTCCAAACCAATGATATAGACAAAATCAACAACATAACTTCAGTGAAATACAAAAAAATAACAATACGTCGGTTGGGGAGGGTGTCTATCGGCGGCTCAGTGGCAGGAGTGGGGGAATTGGTAGCTCAGATTTTTTATTTTAAAGGAGTGCCTAAATTTTTAATTTAAGGAGTGTGCTATGCATGTAAAAACCATATATATATATATATATATATATATATATATATATATATATATATATATGGCCTGCTGGTTGTAAATTTAGATAGTGGGCTGCTTATTTTTGAAAATTTCTCAAACCAATTCCCTCAAAACAATTCAATAAATCTCACTGCGTGCCCTCCATAAGGAGTGGATTTTGCAAATTAAGCAATATTTTAGCAAAATACCCTTATTTGACATGGAGCTAAGTCTTCAAGACAAAAAATTATAAGTGTTGGCACCGGGCCAAGACTTCAAGGGAAAGTGTTGTTTTGCCAATATTTCGCGTTATATAGCGAGAATGCAGGAAAAAACTGGAAGGGGCATGCCAAGACTTACGACCAAGTGCAGCAAGTGTTGGCAAATAGAATGGGGTCAAAGGCAAGTTGTCAAGACTTACGACCAAGTGCTGGCAAGTTTTGCCTTTTGCCAACACTTGAAGGGATAAGTGATGAAATGCAGAGAGGGGTAAAGAGCAAGTCTTGGCCCCGACCCAAAATTTTGACAGGGGCATTTCGTCAAGTTTTTTTTCACTAAACTTAATGGGGCATTTTTGCAAAACCAATATTAGTGCGGGTAAAAAGGCAAACAATTGCTTATGGTGTCATATTTTTCAAATCAGCCTCTCAGGTGGTAAAAATTTCACTGGGGGGCCACTTTCCCATGCTATGTAATGTTAGTCAATTTTTAAAAATTATTTAGTTTTTAGCCATTATATCGAACTTCAAACTTCTCATGCCTGACTTCAAACCTGGAACTTCAGACCTTCAGGTTTGAAGTTAGGCATAGAAAGTCTAAAGTTAAGACCTGAAGATTTAAAGTTCAACCTGAAAGTCTGAAGTTGGATTTAAAATCCAAAGGTTTGATGATCACACCCCAAGGTCTGAAGTTCAAAAAGTGGCTAAAAACTAAATAAATTTTTAAACTAGCTTAAAATGTAATGGCAGGCCAAAAAAGTGGCTATTTTTGCACTTGCCCCAGTTAGGTGTGCGCCCTTCGGCCCTGGGCCCATGCCCGATGAGCGGCCGTGGTTATGGAGCAGGCATGTATCCTTAACGCCTGTTTATCTTGTAGGACAAGTTTAGTTTTCGCCAGATGGACACGCATCCATGTAATTATAAGTAACATATTTTTTCCTATACAAAGGAGTGTGTAACAGTGCGTAACAATGTATCTACTGTATATAAAAGAATTTAACAGTGATAGCATTAAATTTTTTACATATATTAGCGATGTGTGTAAATAATGGGAAAAAAAGAGTTTCAAAATACAAACAAATTGGGTTATTTTGAATAATAATGAACAATAGGCCTAATATTGATATTTTGGGTATTAGGTCGATATATGAAGGGTAATGTATGTAATTGTGGAAAGGAGTGGGGTGCAAAATGGTGACAATAAAATTGTGGATCAATTATCGGCCCGCTTTTCCCTTAGCGTGTAGCAATGAGCTGCTACTGTGCCAGTCATTCCCTAGAAAATATGAAGTAATTGCCTCAAAACAAAGATAGCACGATCAGAACAACTTTATAACTTCTGTCCGTTGGGAAAAATAGGAAACAGTAGCTTTGGTCAAACAGAATATTGGGAACTAGCTGAATATGCAGAGAACTCAGACTATACATATGTGCTATGAAATAGTACAAAACATGTTTTGCGTGATTGTTATAGGCATCCAGTAACAAATAATTACGAATAAAGTAGCAGATCAAAGTTCAGAAACACCATCCAGTCTTATGATATGTCTTTATGAGCAGGGTAAGTTTATACTGACACCCATAACCCACAAATTCTGGATACGCATCTGCGTATTGGCATCCTCCTCCACCCCTTTTATATGCTATCATCTGCAGTTCTTGGATTACAGCATTGCCACAAGGATATAATGCATTAAAGTCGAACTCTTCTGATTCCATTGTTAAAGTTAGAGTTCAACTTATTTATATTGTGTACGTGTACTGCAAATAAGATTTACGCATCACACCACATAATTGGTTGTAAAAGGTAATTTATCATATTTTTAAGATAATAATTCATTTTTCATATGCAATTACCCGTAGACAGCTTTTCAGTAACTGGTAGTCAAATTTCTTCTAGAATTTCAAAAAAAAAAAAAAAAAAAAAAAAAAAAGAGCTAACTTGCTACACACAATTTGCATGACAGCATGAGTAATGACTAGATACGCTTGGGCCAAAAATGTTCGAGACCCACTCAATTGTTACTTTGTGACCCAATGAGGGTCATCTATAGCTTTCTGGTAGTGACTGAAATAAAAGCCAAGAATTTAAAGTAAAATTCACTACTAGTCTTAATCATATGCAACTTGCACTAACACGTTTGACCAATTTTATAATCTCTCCAGCGTGTTTCATGTTTTTCGTTCATTTTATGCTCTTTTACTTTTTGGTCTCTACAAACACATTTAACACTACCATTCAACTAGTAATACTACTCCCTCCGTCCCAATTTATGTGGCGGTGTTTGACTTGGCACGAAGTTTAAGAAATAGAAGTTGACTTTGGAAATGTTTAAATTTACCCTTAAAAAAGTAAGAGAGAAGATTGGAGTAATCAAAAAATTATTGGGGGCTTTAAAAGTAGGGATTTTTACACTCTATACCCACAAAATCAAAAGTAATTACCTGCACTACCTACTACTAAATATAATACCCAATTAATCTAAAAATATTACCTGAACTACCCATTTCCCCCAATCTTTATAATCTGCCTCATTCTTATTTCTCTCATAATCATTCTCACATCCATTCTTTATGTTTCAATTTTTCTACCTAATCATTCTCTAAGCACGTTGAAACTCTCTGATCTTTTTCAATGAATCTCATATCTATCTGCTCCAATTCACCTAATCTTTTTAAACTTTATTTAATTTTGATGATAGTATTTTTCGTAATAATTATAGTGGATGAGCCTTAACAACCACTGCTCTTAGCATTTGTTGCAGCAGATATTTTCGCTACAAATCTGCAAGAAGAATTCAACTAGAAACTCATAAAAGAATAATTTTTATCTTTATCTAACATTACCATGATTTTATGTGGTATAAAATGTTACGATAATTTGGCAACTATATATCTATTTTCCGATCTCCTTTTTCCAAAGGTTTACAGTATATTTTTTTGGTATATCTTTTGTGTGTTGGATGAAAAGTGCAAGATATTTTCATTTTTTTTTATTTGTTGTTCGTTTCAATTTAGGTATCGTAAAATATTGTCTCTGGTATCTTTGAAAAGTTCATGCTAAAATTTAATCGTATTTGGAGCTGATTAGATGTGTTTGAGTTCGATTTTATGAGCTTAAAATCAAAGAAAAAACTGTGTAAACTGTAATAGTATACTATTATAGTATATAGTTTACTACTGCTATAGTATACTGCATTAATTTACTAATATCGTATACTGTTGTAGTATATAATTTATTATAATTGTATACCTTCAGAGTATATTGTATACTTTTATAGTATATAGTGTTATTCTTCCTTTAAACTATATATGTTTTGAAATAGTTTCATAGTTTCTTGATTGTTAGCTTGAATTTAAGGTTAGGATTGACCCTAAAGCAGTTTAGAGCTTGTTTTGAATTTTGAAGTGTAAAAAGATCTTAGAGAAGATAATTTTTTATTATCCGCCATTGTTGAGCTTGAAACTCTTGAATATAAAATTTTATATTTTTATTTGTTGTTTGAGTCAAAGTGGGTGTTGTAAAATATTGTCACTAGTATCTTAGAAAAGTTCGTTCCAAAATTTTGTTGCATTTGAAGTTGATTAGAGGTGCTTGAGATCGAACTTCTGAGTTGATAATCAAAGAAGAAGTATTTTATATATTGCACTTTATTGTAACAGTATACTGGTATACTATTTTGGAATACACTTTTGTGTCTAGATTGACGTGTGAGGTTTGCTATCAAACATATGTATGTTTTGATTTATTGTTGTTATAAACATAATATACCTTTTGTGTGTACCGTATACACTTGTGGCATGCTTTATATGCTTATATCGAAGTGTGTGAACTATTATAGAATAAGGTATATTTTTAAAAAATATCGTATACCTTGGTATACATTCTTGTGTCTTGGTCAAAGTGAGGCATTTGCTATCAAATAAATATATGTTATGATTTTGTTGGTGAATATATATAGTTAAAAAGCTTGAGAGAACTCGTGTTGAATTTGATTGTTGAATCTGCTGAGCCATGATAAGTACATTATTTCTGTACATTGGTGGGATCTGGTCTTGATGCTATCTTCCGTTATCTGGTCGTAGAAGCTATATGGCGACTACAGGTTGATGGGAAAATCCCACCCAAGTCAACTGGTGAATTCCATTCCAAGATTGAGCTTGTTACGAAATACTTTATAGCAAGTCACTATGGCATGATGAAGATACTTGCAAAAATGAGCATATCAACATTATACTCGTACTAGGATGCTCAGATTTTTGAACCAGTTAGCCTTTTGTCAGAAGCGATGGAGCGGTGTTTCAATGGAATTCCCAGCAGAGTGGAGGGTGCAACTTTTGGTGCACTTGCGAAAGATTCACTTAAGTTGCATGAACTAGCATTCCCGTCACGAGCCTTGGCTCCAGGGAGTGCAAAGGCTGTAGTGCTTCCTAATCCTGGTGATTATCAATGGAGAAAAGGTTGCTCGTTTGGGTGGTTTAGACTGCATTTTCCAACTTTGCAAGTAACATGATACCATCCGAGTTTGTTGACAGTGCTGTTACTAAATGTGTAAATGATGGTAGTAAATAATAGCTTGATGTAGTTATATAGTATTGAACAACTTTAAATGTACGAGTCAGTTGATATGGTCATTTGTGACTGTGCGTAAACCTTGTTCATATTTAGTTTCTCTAGATGGTGGTGTTGTTCCCCCTTCATGTTATATAGAATTCATTATTATTAAATCTTCCATCTACCTAAGCAGAGTTACTTGGCATTTTTGCTAGTGAGAGTAGTAAGTACTTAGTGGAATACTTGATGCAACACATGGTGTCACAGACACTACCATTTTTATATACTTGGTATACTACTATTGTTAATTGCAACAGTATACTACTATAGTATACAGTTTACTACATGTTTACTTAAAATGTATACTGTAATAGTGTAATGTTAATAGTTTACTGAAATAGTATACTACTATTGTATGTATTATCACAATTGTATACTTCAACTGAATATTGTATACTCTTTAGGTATACACCCTTTTGTGTTTGGATCGAAGCCTGGGCTGCTATAAAATAAATAAATAATTTTTATTATTTTGAAAACTATATACCTTTTTAATATACTGTATACTTTTGGTATTTACCTTTTCGTGTTTGGATCAAAGTGTGAGCTACTATAGAATAAATAGATATTTCGAATTTTATTATTTTGAATACAATATACCTTTTGGTATACTATGTACTCTTTTAGTATACAACTCTTTGTGTTTGGATCGAAGTGTGATATACTATGAAACAAATGAATGTTTCAAACTTGTTGTTTAAATACTGTACACATTTTGATATACCGTATATTCTTTTGGTATATACATTTTTGTGTTTGAATCGAAGTGTGAGATTTTGTATTGTAACAAATTATATTTGTAAACCATTCCTGTATACCATATACTAGAGAGATATACAATAGAAGCATGGTTTTCTCTTAATACAAAAGTATACTGTGACAAATCAAACTTGTATACCATTGTGGTAAACCATATACTACAAAAGTATATATAATACACTGCATAAGGTATAGAGCAAAAAAAAAAATATACAGAAACAACACCACTACTAGTGGGTTCTGCCATGGGGTATATTGTATACAATAAAGTAATATAGAAGAAAAAAATAAATTATAGAACAAGTTGCATATCGTTAGGGGTATATTTTCTTCTGTATATCTTTCTGGTATTCAGTATACCCTGATGGTATACTACTTTAATTTAAAGATATACAGACAAACAAATTAACCGGTAAACATACATGGTATACTGTACAATAACAAGGTATACAATAAAATACTCATATTGAACAAAATTTACTAAACGGTAAAGAAAAATTGATATTTAACTAAGTAAACCACTGTACAAACAACATACCATTTTGTCATTTATTTAAAATAACAACTGGACGTACACAATAATTTAAAAAAACTGACAGTGAAAACTGTCAACTTAAGTGCAGATAAAACCATGTTTCATTAATAGAATATAACTGCACGTTCAAATCAATACTTTCTCAGGAAAAACTGCACGTTCACAATTAAAAAAAATTCCATCGTGTAACTGCCAGATGACACCATTCAAACGGATATGTTAAAGCATTTTTATTGTGCAATCCATCTTGCAAGATGATGACATCCCTCTCAGCATAAAAGTTAGTGGCATTTAACAACAGAGGTAATTGGAAAGCATATGTCATTACTACTTGCTTAACTTCATCAGCAACATCTGGATTTTGATGGAAGTCATATGCGTATATGCACCTATCACGAAATCAAACCCTTCCTAGGATCCAATTCCACTCCACTAACACATGCATAGGAAGGTGGACCTCATCTACATTCTTCCATGGAGTGTTACATAACAGCATGTGACCAAGGATATACTCCTTCAAAGCAAGTTTTGTTGTTGCTAGTCCCTGATTCCCTTCCACACCTATGAACTTCTTATATAGACTTTGAATGTCATTGTCAAAATAGTTGTTTGTTGTTGTCATCTTTGCTTTAACTCCATACTTTGTCTTCGGACGAAGGAAGTAGAAAATGACATCTATGTGCTGCAAGACAACTCTATTCCATGAGCATACAGTCTAACGTAATAGTATACATTGATAATAATCAAAACTAAACATACCACAACAGAAAAGGAAGCAGTAGTCTTTTTTAGTTTTTCTCATTTTATTATGAATGGAATGTTTAAAGGAAAATGATCAGACTTTGAAAGAAGGTTCATATTCTCATCAGTAAACCCCAAGAAGGTAATTCATTATAAACTCAGTAAACCAGTATACTTGTAAGACATACTATATACCAAAAAAAGTATACAAGTACCAAATACGCAGAAATTGGAATAGTAGGAAATGCTATGTTTTTCGTAACAACTACCAAAGAATCACAGTAAAACGACAATGTAAAAAAATACATGTCAATTATATCAACATTCTGATTGTCTATTTGCACAATAATATTGTTGAATTTCCAATGTCAGAGGATTCCTAGTTTTCCGCAGGGGGGGGGGGGGAGGGGCAAGAAATCAATGGATCTTCAAATCAGCCAAGTAGTATACTTATAGAGTATATTATATATGATAAAAGTATACAACGATAATAAACAAAACTAGACATACCACAACGGAAAAGGAAGCAATACTCCTTGTTAACTCCCAAAACTATTATTTATCTTCTATTGTAGCAACCTCAAAGTTGTATGCTGGCTTGAGCACGTCCGCCTCCCGCTTTTTGTGCAGGTCCATTTTCAACTTCGCAAAGATAGTGTAAATAGAAGCAGTACTAATACTTTCCTTAAATGGGTACCGTCCATACACAATAATCCATTTAGTTGCTCGTCGAACATGTATACCAGATCCCCTTTCTGAAATGTGAGGTGACTGTGTCAGAGGTATACCTTTTGTTATCTTTAAAGGAGCGATAACAGTTGTTTCAGACGACACCATACCCGGTGGTGCATAGTTCACTATTGTACGTACTAGTAGATCCAAAGCAGCAACATATGCGTCTCCATCACAAGCATTGCCACTCGCATAGTAGGCTGGTTGTGTCATAGGAGTACTTGTATTCACATAGCCAGAACTTGAAAGTGGATCCATAGAATATTGCTCCAAACAAATCATCAATCGAATATTCACTTAAATGCACGTACTCAGAACTCGATAAGGGGTCTTCAAATGAATCTTGACCAGGAGTATCACAACCAGCACTTCTCGAACTACCAAAGGCCAGTTGTGTCAAAGGCCCACTTGTATTCATATAGTCAGAACTTGATAGTGGATCTACAGAAGATTGCTTCAAAGCATTGGAATCAATTGAATCACTTAAATTCACGCACTCGAAACTCGAGAATGGATAAACAAATGGATCATCTCCAAGTGAGGAAGTCTCTTTGTTAATGACATAATTTTCATACTGGGCAAACCAATCTTGATCTCTATTCATCCCATCGGCACAACCATTACTATCATCATTATCCTTGCGATCATCTTTAGTCGTATCCTTAAAAAAAAAAAACTAAAAAAACGGCAAACCTAAGTATTTTGCACTAAAAGAATCTGGTACACTCTATAGTAAAGCGTATATAATAGAGAAATATTTTTGTCAACTTGTTGGAAAACAGTTAAACAAGTATACTTTTATGGTATACACTATACAGTGTACTGCAATGGTATACAGTAGGAAAATAACTTTTTGTTATATTTCCACGGCTGGACCTACAATGTTAAGCTGATATACCATTGAGGTATACAACATACTAAAAGGGTATACAACTTTGGATCATAAAAAAAAAAAAAAAGTACCTTTGGATGCGGTGCAACTTTAGCTTTGACAAGTAAAGCAACAGCTGCAAGCACCTCATTAAATTTGGCAGCAAAATATTGCTTTAAATTCTCCAATTCTATCTTCATAGATTGAGACCCACTTGCTATCTGATGAAACAAGTTGCAAAAATGTAATAAGTAAATAATGTAGGAAGTGTTAACTAACAAAAATAAAATTCTTAAACATACAAGATTCTTAATTTCTGCAACACTGACATTGGCACCAAAATTGCTTGGTTGAGGATCACATTTCCTTCTATGTGGCGTAGATTTTTTATGTTTTCACTCAGTTTTACTTCCTTTTCCAACAACAATGTTACTTGGTGCAGCATCACTACTCTTACTTTGGTAACTTTTGTTGAAAGTGCTAGGCGGAGGGATAAATTCATCATGACTCAGGTCTTGTCTCTCCTGAGTACCAGAACACGCTACCGGTAACCAAAAGGTATATAATCAAAATATGGTTCCTATTGATTTTTAGAAACAAATAACCGGTAACCAATGTCGTACACTGTATACTGCAAACTATATAAAATTAAAACTCTAATAACATGTATACTAAAAATGTATACAGTAAAAACTAAAACATGGTTGCTAGTAACTTATATACATAGATAACTGGTATACTAATGCCATATACAGTATACTCAAAAGGTATACAGTTAAAGTTAAAACATGACTTCTATTAAGTTAAAAAATGTTTCATTATTTATAAATGCAAATAACTAATATACCAATGGCGTATATCGTATACTAAAAAGGTATACACTACATAGATAAATTACCTTAAATTTTGTAACATCCAAAACCCTTGTTGCCTTCTTCTTCGACTTGTCCACTGTTCACGCTAATCTAGCTACTGTTCAGGAAATGTAAGAATCCCAATAATTTAACCACCCCCATCACCACCACAAAAGGAAAGAACATCAGTAGCTAATTGAAATTGAGAGCTTTTTATTTCCAAATAATCTGCTATTTTTTCCTATGGCTCACAAATAAGATGATGCAGCCCGAACACGTGCTGATCAAGTGTTCGATCCACCGAGGAGACCGATGACAAGAAGCCAAGCCAAGCTACTGCACGATGTGCACGTTCACTTAGCCTGGCCGAAGGAAAACAATTGCTCCAAAGCTGAGTGGCCGAGCTCAAGAACCGAAGGCATTATCTTCAGATTCGAGCCCGATGGCAAAGTGACCGAGGACAATGAGCTCGAAGACAATTGAGCGTCCGAAGGCAACAAGTGTGTTCGAGCAGACAATCGAGAACCGAAGCCAAGGCTTACCGAAGTCAAAGTCTGCCGAACACAATTTAACTCAGCCCTGCTTGGCTTATTTCTATTGGTCGCCTGTGACCCTTTTACTAGTTTACCCTTAGTATTTCTTATATAAGCCTTGTTTCTTCTCATTGTAGGGAGCTATTTTTTGAACATTGATTTATTAATGAAAGTGCCGAGCACATTTCTTGTCTCCGTCGTGAGCAACCCCCTGTGAGGGCTTAATGGACTTGTGGCTTTCGGTTAATCCGATTGAACATTCCTCTTTGATCATTCAGTTTGCAAGAGGCAATGTTCTCTTGAGGATTGTTGCATAGTTTAGGTGATTCTTGTGTCCCTTTTGATCGAGCTTTGAGACAGGTTTCTCACTGTTCTTTCAAAAGAAGCAAGTTTTGTCTTGCTTCTATCTTTATCTTTTGTTGTTTATCTTCCGCGTTTGTGCTAAGCAACTCCTTCGGGTTTGCATTGCACCATCTTGGTATCAGAGCACGGTTTGGGCTTGTTTCTACAATCCCAAATCCTTTTCAAGTATCTTTATTTTCGTGCGTTGTGTCTTTGTTTTCCGTTTCGTGTTCTTGATTTGGTTTTGTTACTGTTGGTGTTGTTATTTTACAAAAAAAAAAAAAAAAAGTGTTAAAAAGAAAATTCAAAAATTGTGTTTGATTGTTGGTTGTTTGGGATAAACAACCATTGATTCTTGTTCACCATCGAGTTCTGAATCCAACAAGTACCCGACGTACTAATTTTGTGACTAGGGTTTCTTGGTGAATTTTGGACTGTTTGAGCTTTAATGGTGACTGAAAACTCGAACCCCATTGTGAATGGTTGAAACCGATGAAGAGTGGTGGTTCTTGAGTGATTTGGGTTTGTTTGTTGCTTGAAAGTCGAAGTTCTGAGTTTGAATTCGTTGTCCGTACGCCGGAAAATTGTTACCAAAATCGTAACAGTGTACGACTCGAACGAGCTGGTTCTTAGCTCGAAGAACTTGAACTAAATTCCTCCGATGCTGTTGAAACCGGAGTTGAAAGAGCAACCCAGATCTGTTGAAAGTTGTGGACAGTGAACCGAAGTGATTTGTCCGTACGTCGGAGCAAAGGTCACTGTTCCATTGAAGAAGAAGGGGTAAAGTGTAAACATCAAAACCCCAGGTGAAAATTTGTCGGCTGAGAAAAAGGAAAGTGGATAAGGTAAAACCCTATCCCTACCAAGGAGGGACCACTCTTGTACGGACAAGAGTTGGTGTGGCCGAGGAAGATTCCAAAAGGGAATCAAAGGGTAGATTCTCCTAGGTTCTCACTTTCTTTCGTGTCAAAATTCTAGTTGGTGGATCTTTTGAGTAATTGTCCTACTCGATGTCGTACTAACTCTTTTAAGCTGATAGGAATTCGTGCGAAGGGGTGACCGAAGTCCCAACTTTCGTAGAAATTCTTTTGACTCCCCGAGCTCAGTTAAAAGCGTCCGTTCCATCGAGTCGAACATCACTTCACTCTTCCCGAAGAGGCAGTGACTATTGTCGAACTTGAAGGATCTTAGAGGACCGATCAATCAGACGAGCCACTGTTAACAAGTCCTTGAGTGATAAAAAACCGAACCCATAAATTGAGTAGACCGGAGTGCCACCCATCAAAGGTGAGGGAGTGTGTGAGGTGATTTCTAACCCTAACATTTGTTTGGTCTTTGACTTGTGCAGATACCATGGCTGGTAATGGAGGCGAAGGAAAAGGCATTGAAAGGCCCGAAGTATCATTAGCCGATCTCATGGCTGCGATACAAGGCGTCAGTGCCGAAGTAAGAGGAGTGAGTGCTCGAGTAACTCAACTCGAACAAGAAAGTGCGTCCGTGGCCATGAATGGGTCCGGCGCTGGAACTAGCCAAACCACTCCGATGAAACCTGATCTGTATGCTGAGCTTGTACGACAACATCAGTTGACAAGTGAAGCAATTCGAAGAGAACTTAACTTGGGCAATCCCCAAGCTGCTTATCAAAACTTGGGCATTCCCCGAGGAGAAAGAATACCACCTCCAAAGGCCCGAAGAGATCTTGGAGCCGTCGCCGAGGAGGTTGATGAAGAGGAATTTCCCGAGGACGAATATGAGCGTGAGCCGCCATTCGCTCAACGAAGGCAAGCTCACCAAGGTCGTGGAAATTTCCGAGGTCGAGGCCGAGGCGCAAATGTTGGAAGAAATATTGAGCGTGAGGCTAATGATCGAGATGATGGGTATCCCGAACAGGCTCGTGGTGTTCGAGACTCAAATTTGAACAGTGTCAAGATCACTATTCCTCCCTTTAAAGGAACTAGTGATCCCGATGAGTATCTTGAATGGAAGCTTAAAATGGAGCGCATCTTTGAAACCAATGAGATGACCGATGAGAGAAAAGCTGCCCATGCCATTGCTTCGTTCGAAGCTTATGCATCAACATGGTGGGAATCTGACAAGAGGCATAGAAGAAGAAATGACTATCCAGTAGTCAGTACGTGGCCACAGTTGATGAGAGCTATGGATGGTAAGTATTTGAGTGCCAAGTACAGGCAGACTCAAATGCAAAAACTCTATGAGCTAAAGCAAGGGTCCAAGTCAGTTCAAGAGTACCATGATGAATTTGAAAAGGTTCGACTGAATCTTGATCTGACCGAAGACGAAGAGCAAGCCATTATTCGGTTCAAAAATGGCTTGACCAGGGATGTGTCCTCTCAGTTGAGACTCCACGTGTACCACACGTTGGAAGATTTGTTTGATGCTGCTACCGAAGCTGAAAAATTGGTGAAGGAAGAAAAGACAAATCGGTATCGAGGAGTCACTACTTCTACTCCTTTGAACCGAGGTAAAGAATGGAAAAATCCTGTCCAAGCAAGTGCCAACACTGTTCGAGATTCGAAGAGACCATTCGAGAGGGGTGTGACCGTTAACCAATCAAGAGAAGTGGGAGGTAAAGTTCAACTCAACTCTCCTAGTGCTTCAAATATTCAGTGTCACAAATGCAAAGGTTATGGTCACATGGCAAAAGAGTGTCCAACTCGCAAGGTTATGCATCTGCTCGAAGATGGAACCGTCCATGAGCAAGCGAGTGACACCGAGGAGGAAATTATCGAGGAGACTGATCGAGCTGAAGTTGATGATGATCATGAGGCTGCCGAAGCTGATCATCCGGAAATGTTTCTTGTGGTTCGAAGAAATTTGAGCTGCATGACTCTTGAAGAAGAGGACAACCAAAGAGAAAACCTCTTTCATGCCCGATGTCGAGTAAGGGGAAAGGTGTGTTCGATGATCATTGATTCCGGTAGTTGTGCCAATGTAGTGAGCCAAACTTTGGTTTCACAAATGGGATTACCTACGATGAAGCATCCCCACCCTTACAAATTACAATGGCTGAACGAGTGTGGATAATTGAGAGTTGTCAAACAAGTGTGGGTCAAGTTCAAAATCGGAGAGTATCAAGATGAAATGATATTCGATGTGGTTCCGATGCAAGCTTGTCATTTGCTATTGGGTCGACCATGGCAGTATGACCGAACAGCTGTTCACAATGGCAGATCCAACACTTACACTGTGAAGCTCGATGGGAAGAGTTTCATACTCAAACCCTTGTCTCCAAAACAAGTCACCGAGGACTATAAATGGATGAAAGAATTGAAAGAAGCGGCCAAAGCTAAGCTTCCGATGGGAGCAAAATTGGGGCCCGAAGAGACAAACTCACCGCCCGAAGTGAAAGGAATTTGTGCAATCATGCAACCCGGTGAGATCTTACGAGGCAACGACCACGGTCAGATGATGATTTTCCTCGTGCACAAGGGTATCTTTCTAAACTCTAATGAGTTTTCTAATAATAACCCTTTGCCTTTGCTTGTTCGTAAAGTTTTGCAGGACTTCGAGGACATGTTTCCCGAGGAAATGCCAGGTGGATTACCTCCGTTGAGAGGAATCGAGCACCAAATTGACTTCGTGCCAGGGTCTCAAATCCCTAACAAACCTGCATACCGGTGTAATCCCGAAGACACCAAAGAGCTCCAACGGCAGGTTGATGAATTGCTGAACAAGGGCCTCGTTCGTGAGAGCTTGAGTCCTTGCGCCGTTCCAGTTATCCTTGTCCCGAAGAAGGATGGAACATGGCGAATGTGTGTTGACTGTCGAGCAGTCAACAAAATCACGGTAAAGTATCGTCATCCTATCCCTCGATTAGATGACATGCTTGATGAATTGAGTGGTTCTTCATGCTTTACAGAGATTGACCTCAGGTCCGGTTACCACCAGATCCGAATGAAACCCGGAGACGAGTGGAAAACCGCATTCAAGACCAAGTTCGGTCTCTATGAATGGTTGGTGATGCCTTTTGGCTTATCCAATGCACCGAGCACATTCATGCGACTGATGAACCATGTGCTCAAACCGTTCATAAATAAGTTTGTCGTCGTTTATTTCGATGACATACTTGTTTATAGCAGAACCGTGGATGAACATGTCGAACACCTAAGGCAAGTACTTGAAAGGCTTCGAGAAGAGAAGTTGTATGCCAACTTCAAGAAATGCGCCTTTGGTGTCGATCGTGTAGTCTTTCTTGGATTTGTTGTCAGTGCTAATGGTGTCGAAGTCGACGAATCAAAAGTCGAAGCCATCAAAGATTGGCCAACTCCGACCTCGGTATCACAAGTTCGTAGCTTCCATGGTTTAGCTAGCTTTTACCGAAGGTTTGTTCGTGACTTTAGCACCGTGGCTGCTCCTTTAACCGAGCTGGTTAAGAAAGACAATCCATTTGTGTGGGGAGAGTCCCAAGAAAGGGCTTTCCAAGAGTTGAAACGGAGGCTTTGTTCTGCCCCGTTGTTGCAACTCCCTGACTTCGGCAAAGCATTCGAAGTCGAGTGTGATGCATCTGGAGTTGGGATCGGAGGAGTGCTGATGCAAGAATCGAAGCCGATCGCTTACTTTAGCGAAAAGCTTAAAGGTGCAACTTTGAATTACTCAACGTATGACAAAGAGTTGTATGCCCTCGTTCGAGCACTCGCCCATTGGCAGCATTATTTGTGGCCTCGAGAATTTGTGATCAAAAGTGATCACGAGTCCTTGAAGCATCTCCGAGGACAGGAGAAGTTGAACCGAAGACATGCCAAGTGGGTTGAATTTATTGAAAGCTTTCCCTATGTAATTCATTACAAAAAGGGTAAAGACAATGTTGTGGCCGATGCGCTATCAAGGAAATTTGCCTTAGCGACCACTCTCGCCTCTAGGCTCATGGGATTCGAAAGCATCAAGTCGATGTACGAGGACGATCCCAAGCTGAAATGCGTTCGTGACGCTATCTTGAGTGGCCGAAGGGTTGAAAATTATCAATGGCATGATGGCTACCTCTTCAAGAATGGGAGGGTTTGTGTGCCAGTGTCATCGTGGAGAGAGCTCTTGGTTCGAGAAGCTCACTCCGGTGGACTGATGGGACACTTCGGTGTCGATAAAACTCTTGGTATCTTGACCGAGCAGTTCCATTGGCCCAGAATGCGACGAGATGTGGAAAAGCTTTGCAACGCTTGTCTCGTTTGCAAGAAAGCAAAATCGAAGTCCAACCCTCATGGTTTGTACACCCCGTTGCCTGTGCCTGATCGACCTTGGGTTGATATATCCATGGACTTTGTCTTGGGGTTACCAAGATCGGGGGGAGGGCATGACAGCATCTTCGTTGTGGTTGACCGTTTTTAAAAAATGGCTCACTTTATTCCTTGCAAAAAGTGTGATGATGCCCAGCATGTAGCTACATTGTTTATTTCTAATGTGTTAAAATTGCATGGTGTACCTCGCACTATTGTGAGTGATCGAGACTCAAAATTCTTGAGTCATTTTTGGAAGTGTTTGTGGGGTGCCCTCGACACCAAGCTACTATTCTCGACGTCTCACCATCCTCAGACTGATGGACAGACCGAGGTAGTTAACCGAACCTTGGGATCTTTGCTTCGGGCAATGACCAAAGGGAAGGTTGGAAACTGGGCTGATCGTTTGCCCATGATGGAATTTGCATACAATCGAACGGTGCATAGAATGATCAACATGACCCCGTTTGAATGTGTGTATGGCTTTAATCCTTTGATTCCACCTGATTTAACCCCATTGCCTCGAGATTCTGTTCTTGATTTTGAAGGTACTCAACGAGCAGCTGCCTTGATCGAATTGCATGCAAAGGTGAAGAAGAACCTCGAGGAGGCCTATGCGAAGGTTGCCTTAAAGAAAAACAAGGGGCGTAAAAAGCTGGAATTAAAGAAGGGAGATTGGGTTTGGGTTCACTTCCGAAAGGAATGCTTCCCGACCCAAAGGAAAGGAAAGTTGGCTCCTCGAGGGGATGGTCCATTTCAAGTGTTGACCAAGATCAACAACAATGCTTACGTGATCGACCTCCCTGGTGAGTATAACGTGTCTAACACCTTTAATGTGGCTGACTTAATTCCTTGTGTTGTAGGTCCAACTTCGGAGGACGAGGAGGGCTTGATTTCGAGGACGAAATCTTCTCAAGAAGGGGAGGATGATGCAGCCCGAACACGTGCTGATCAAGTGTTCGATCCACCGAGGAGACCGATGACAAGAAGCCAAGCCAAGCTACTGCACGATGTGCACGTTCACTTAGCCTGGCCGAAGGAAAACAATTGCTCCAAAGCTGAGTGGCCGAGCTCAAGAACCGAAGGCATTATCTTCAGATTCGAGCCCGATGGCAAAGTGACCGAGGACAATGAGCTCGAAGACAATTGAGCGTCCGAAGGCAACAAGTGTGTTCGAGCAGACAATCGAGAACCGAAGCCAAGGCTTACCGAAGTCAAAGTCTGCCGAACACAATTTAACTCAGCCCTGCGTGGCTTATTTCTATTGGTCGCCTGTGACCCTTTTACTAGTTTACCCTTAGTATTTCTTATATAAGCCTTGTTTCTTCTCATTGTAGGGAGATAGTTTTTGAACATTGATTTATTAATGAAAGTGCCGAGCACATTTCTTGTCTCCGTCGTGAGCAACCCCCTGTGAGGGCTTAATGGACTTGTGGCTTTCGGTTAATCCGATTGAACATTCCTCTTTGATCATTCAGTTTGCAAGAGGCAATGTTCTCTTGAGGATTGTTGCATAGTTTAGGTGATTCTTGTGTCCCTTTTGATCGAGCTTTGAGACAGGTTTCTCACTGTTCTTTCAAAAGAAGCAAGTTTTGTCTTGCTTCTATCTTTATCTTTTGTTGTTTATCTTCCGCGTTTGTGCTAAGTAACTCCTTCGGGTTTGCATTGCACCATAAGATCACCACCTTATAAAAAATTCAAAAAGTATTAATGATATATTCAACAAGATCCCAAAAACTACAAGAACTTCAAAAAGAACAAGAGAGAAAATTAAATGAACAAAAATAAACCTTACCTGCAATTTTTTTTCCCAACATTAACAACACTAAACTATTAAATGCATATAACTTAAATAACAATTAATAACAACTTAAAAAGCTAATAAATCTGATCAGCTCAAGCAACCTTAATCAATCTTTTTTTTTCCTCATAAACACTTAATATGGGCTTAATTTTTAATTCACAAAACTTCTCCGAATACACCAAGAATTAATAAAGCATGAAACTTTACCTCAACAAACTAAAAACCCACCAAGGGTTTGTGAAATACTGGACAAAAAATATAAACTTTAAGTTATAAAATAGGGACAAAATCTATATGTATGTAAAGTGTAATATATAGATACAGTATAGATATGGAGAGAAGTGAATAAAGGGTGTCAGCTGGAATGAGGGGGTTAAAGGGTGGGGGGTGGGTTAAAGAAGTAGTCTTTGAGTTTGGGGGAGATTACCATAGGTTTGGAGATATTAGCGTGAGTTTTGGGGAAATTCGCTGAGATTTTGGAGGCTAGAAGATGGCGGGAGTTGAAGTGGGTGTTTGGGTAAATATTTTAGTGGGTAGGTCAGGTAATATAAAAAATGGTGGGTAGAGGCTTGTAATTAGTTTATGTTGTGTGGGTATTTTTGTAAATTTCCCTTTAAAGTAAGTAAGGCCCATTAGGAGTAAAATAGAGATAGTGCATTAAATAGTTGACAAATAAGGAAGTGTGACATTCTTTTTGGGACAAACCAAAAAGAAAAGTATGACACATAAATTGGGACAGAGAAAGTATTATTTTATTCATATGGAAGTTTCTAGATTTCTAGTCTACTTGACCAATCAAAATTATGTACGGATATGTTAGGATTTCTCTTTTGAACTAATCTCCAACTTGACTTTAACATTTTTGTCATGATGACTTATTATTTCTTAAGTTAAGTTAATTTCATTAAACTACATAATCATTCAAATATTACATGTAAAATAGTTAATACCGGTGGAGTAAAAGTTTGTTTTCTGTATATATTAAATTTGATGAACATGTCCATCAACTTCTTTGTTGGCACTTGGCACGTCTTAGAAATTGCCCATTTAAAAGCAGGGAAATTCGACCAGTAAAACTAGTTGGCAAGTGGGATGTCACTTGGACATTATGGGGAAAATCCTAGATTTATTGTCTATTTCTGTGTTTCTCGAGATTATATGACTGTTTAAGATTTTGGCTATAACTTTTAAAATAATTAGGCTACATTTCAGCATCTTTCAACAGCAACAACATCAACATACTCAATGTAATAAGGAAGAGTGAAGTATACTGAAACGGCCTCCGTCAGTCGTTTCGGAAGTTAGGACTCCGATTGGCGTGCCGCTAATTTTAAAATATCCGTAATATCCATTAGGAACTGTCTGTAAAATTTTAGCTAAATCAGACCTCGTTTGGTACGTATCGGAAGAAGATTTCAGTTTTTATTGTTGTAAATAGTAAAAAGGGATTTTAGAGCTCGGTTTTGGCGAACGAGCTCTGAATCGAAATCCGAAAGCGCCGTTAGGTTCGTATGATTATTTGTGACTTTTGTGATTTTTCGAAAGTGAATTTCGATGTTGTTCGGCTAGTTTCCGCTAAAATGCCGAAAGTTAAATAATATGACTTTTCTTATTTAAATTCGCATCTTGAGTTAAGGGAGTCCAATTTGAGATCTGCCTTCGTGAGTATGTTACATATATTTTGTACAACTTGGATTTCTTACCACATGTTCCTTACGTATGTAGCTGCCGATAGGCGTACTCATTAAGCCTTAGCTTTGGATTTACATTGTATATTATATGTTATGTCATATTGTTGGTATTGCATTGAGAATCTGAGCATTGTACCCTGGCTGTAAGTTGGCATCTACTTCTCGGCTGTCGATGAGAGTCCCGCGCCGGTGAAGGGTTATTATTGCATCACATTGCATTTATACGCATTATATATCATTCATATGCAGTACATTGCATATCATATTGGATGCAGGAGTATTCCGCCCCAGGAGCAGGAGGATTCCGCTCCATTGTATCATATTGAGGGTAGGAGGATTCCGCCCCAAGAGCAGGAGTATTCCGCTCTTATGTCAGATATTGAGTGCAGGAGTATTCCGCCTCAGCTTCACATTATATCGGGTGCAGGAGTATTCCGCCCCAGGAGAGTGCAGGAGTATTCCGCCTCTGGTTTATATTATATCGGGTGCAGGAGTATTCCGCCCCAGGAGCAGGAGTATTCCGCTCCAGTTGGTTATCAGATTGGATTCCCCTCGAATGCAGGAGTATTCCGCTTTGGGATGGGATTACGGGCACATGTGACCCTTCGCATCATATTTCATTTCATCACACCTCATTTCATTTCATCTCAATTCATACCATTGTGTAGACTTGCGGAACATGACTACTATTCTGCTTATATGTGCATTGCTTATTTGTTGATATGTTTCTGGCAGGCATCCTTGGTTGAGTTTATAAGTTTCTTACGTGTTTTCGATTGTTATCTGGCTCTGCCTTATTATAATTTAAATAAAAAGAATTTGGTCTATCTATTTCTTTTTTCCGTGGCTAGCTATCCTATTCTTTGAGGTGGCTAGTCTGCCCCACTTATTGAGTCCTTTTGACTCACCCTTGTTTGTTGTTTGTTTTTTGTCTATCTATTTCGTTTCGGCAGGTTCGCTCGAGGACTGAGTTCGCCACGTTGTTCAGGAGCGAAGACGACTTCAGCTGTCAGGGTGAGCCAGCCTTTATTCCGGATGGCCACCAGTTTATTGGTTATCATTTCAGTTGCAATTTGCTCCCTTCAGGAGGTATCTGTTTTCTTTGTACTCTTAGAGTTCTAGTCTGGATAGCCCTAAACCTAGTCCATTGGGTAGTCAGCTGTAATTTCTTTTGTACAGCTTAGAGGTACTTGTATGTCTGTGCTTTTTTTAAATCTTGTTTTTATTTATGAATATTATATTTATTTTTCTAATTTAATTGGTAAGGGTTCGCCCGACGGGTCTAGGGGAGGATGTCGGGTGCCCGCACGGCCTAGCCGAATTCCGGGTCGTGTCAGTTGGTATCAGAGCCTGGTTTAGAGTCTATCCAGACTAAGACAGTGTCTAGTAGAGTCTCGCTGATGGGTACGTAGACGTCCGTACTTATCTACGAGGGGCTATGATGGCATTTAGGAAGTTTCACTTCCTTCTTTTCTGATTGTGCGTCGGTCTAGGATGCAAAAGTATTTTGTTAATTCCTTCGTGGCAATTGTAAACCCTCGTACGACAAATCAGCAAACAGTATGGGTTCAAGACGAAGCAGTCTAGCCTGGGGCTAGCACTGACGGAGCCCGAGAGTTTTTTATCGTGCTGATGATCTAGTTACGGATGTACGAGCTCACGATGGGCAAGGGAGCAGGGACTTGTGGTTCCCTTGGCTCTCTACGATGCTTTTACGAGAATCTTGGCGACGCAGATACCGTAAGAACCTATTATTCGCTGGGCAGTCTATTAGGGTGCCGTATGTGCAGACGTTCGGTGTCAGGGAGCTTCTATTCCAGTTCTTAATATTGCCGCAGTAAATTATGTTCCAGAGGCAGCATGTGTTGCGCCACCAATTGTTCCGGCTGGTTAGCCAACCGAGGTAACAGTTCGGTCCGAGCGCCCAAAGAGGTTGTATTATTTTACGCGGTTGAACCTTCCGATATTCTTAAGCAATGCATCAGATAAACCTCGTGATTCTTTTTAAAATAAAAAATAATGTGAGCGTATCATTCAGGCTCTTGATTGTATCGAGCGGTATGGTGTTGATTATTCTTCATTCCAGTTTCAGGGGTCCAGGCTTGAATTGGTGGACCGCTCTCTTATTAGCAAACTTGGTTCGGTTTTTCTTCTAGATTCGTAGAAAAGTTCCTTTCGAGTGGCGAGCGAGATGAAAAGTGTTGCCAGTTTGAGTGGATTGGACAGGGTAGCCTGTCGGTTAGCCTGTTGGTTTTTCAGAATATGAGATTAAATTCTTCAGGATGGCGGGATATGCACTAGAACTAGTCCATGAACCTTCCGAGAATGTTCAAAGATTTATTGGTGACCTTTCTTTTCTTCTTGAGATCCCAGATGGCTCGAGGAATTGAGGTTGGGACTTTATTTGATGTTGTTGGTTATATTGCTCAGAGGTGTTAGGCATACCATAAGTTAGAGCGAGAAAGCAAGAGATCCTATGGCCTGGTAGGCACCATGGTACCTCATTTGGAGGTAAGAGTTCTGATTATTTTGGGAGGTCACCTGCCAAGTTATCTCAGCTTGTAGAGCGTAATTCTCAAAGTGCGCTAGTAGTTCATCGAGATTAGACTCAACTTGGAGAAAAAGTAATTTAGTCTCTCTTTCGTCAAGAAATAAGTTAGGTTTTATCACAGGCAAAGATCCAAACCCAAATTCCAACTCTCCCTACTATCCATACTGGGAGAGGTGCAATAACATGGTGATTGCCTGGATCACAAACTCTCTTTCTAGAGAAATTGCTTCTGGCGTGATGAGGTTTGACACTGCCAAAGAGATATGGGATGACATTAATGATAGATTTGGGCAGTCTATTGGATCCAGATATGTTCAAATTCTAAAGGAAATTAGTGCCCTAAGTCAGGGATCTTTTGATATTTCCACCTATTTCACCATATTCAGAACTCTGTGGGATGAACTTAGTGCAGCATATGTGGGTCCAGTATGTTCATGTGGAGCTTTGCCCACACTCTTTGAGCAACAACAAGTCTACTAGTTCATCAGTGGACTTAATGAATCCTTTGCCACTTGCAAGAGCAATATCCTAATGATGAACCGCCTTCATTCCCTCAACAAATCCTATTCCATACTACGACACGATTAAATTCAAAGAGAATCAGGATTATCTCCTGTGGGTTTCTCTAGAGACTCTGCATCATTCTATGCAACTTCTTTTAAGTCATACAATCCTAACGTCTCATACAATACAAATTCTTTAAAGTCTTACAACTCCAGACAAAACAACAACAAGAAACCTAATCAGAGAGGAAATTATGGGAACAAAACATCACCATCTAATGATTCCAACAGGAAGGGTAAACAAAGAAGTGACTTGTTCTGTAGATATTGCAAAAAGACAAACCGCAACATAGAGGACTGCCACAAATTGCATGGCTACCTCGATGACTACCAATTCAACAATGCTGCTCCCAACAAGAGTTCTGCTGCCTGTGCTCAACATGACCATTCTTCCTATCCTCACTCTTCCACACCAGAAGTTCCAGCTGCTCACCTTAATCTACAGTTCAGCAAAGAGCAATATCAGCATCTCATATCTCTGCTTCAGCAAGCACAACTTGGATCTAGTTCTCCTTACTCTCACTCTGCAAACACCACAGGGTTTGCCAACTTTGTAGGTTTTTCCAATACTGAAACTACAAAACCTGTGGATCCTTTTGTTTTTGCATTTTCTAGAGTTGACAACATAGTTTGGATACTAGATTCAGGAGCAACTAACCACATGACACCATACAAACACTGCCTACACAACATTCAATGTTTACACAGGCCCTTCTTGATAACTTTACCAAATGGCTATAAAGTACAAGTTACATCCTCTTGTTCACTAAGGTTTAGGGATTATATAGTCCTTAACAATGTGTTAGTGGTTCCATCATTTCAATTCAGTTTGATTTCCATTTTCAACTCATTTCCCAACTGAATTCTAATGCAGTCTTCACCAAGTCTTCTTGTTTCCTACAAGGCGCTTCTCTGAAGAGCCCACTGGAGATTGGTGATGCTGCACATGGTCTCTTCCTCTTTTATCAAACTGTTCCGCCAATAGCATCCACTTCTATTTCTCATTTTGATATATGTACAAAATTTGAACATTCTGTTAGCTCTTCCAGTACATGTTGTAATAAAGTAGACCCAATCACCTCTTCATTTACTCCATCATGCTCCTTGCTCCCCATTGTAATAAACTCATTGTAAATATAGATTGGATTTGTTTTGACATCAAAGAATGGGTCACATGCCTTTTCAAAGAATGAAAAATATACCTTTCCTATCTGATCAACTATATTCTAAACCTAATTTCATTTGCCATATCTGCCCAATGGCTAGATAACAGAGACAACCATTCAAGGATAGCACCATCCATACTACTGCTCCTTTTGAACTTGTCCATATTGATATTTGGGGACCTTACAATACCAAAACATACAATGGATACAGATACTTTTTAACCTTAGTTGATGATTATACCAAGGCAACTTGGACATATGTAATGGCCTGTAAGAGCAATGTACTTCCCATTCTCAAAGCTTTCACCGAAATGGTCAAGGTTCACTTCAATATCCCCATCAAGACTTTCAAGTCCAATAATGCCTTTGAACTAGACAGTAGTTCTGAAGCTTCCTCTTTCTTTTCCAGTTAGGGTATCCTTCATCAGACTACCATATCTCACACTCCACAAAAAAATAGTGTTGTGGAGAGGAAATATAGACACCTTTTGGAGACTTCTAGATCTGACACGACCCGGAATCCGGTTAGGCCGTGCGAGCACCCGACATCCTCCCCTAGACCTGTCGGGCGAACCCTTACGAATTAAATCAGAAAAATAAATATAACAATTTACAAATAAGGACAAGACTTAAAATAAAAACACGGACATACTGATACCTCTAAGCTGTACAAAAGAAATTACAGCTGACTACCCAACATGCTAGGTTTAGGGCTATCCAGACCAGACATCTAAGAGTACAAAAGAAGACAGATACCTCCTGAAGGGAGCAAAATGCAACTGAAATAATGAACAATAAACTGGTGGCCATCCGGAATAAAAGCTGGCTCACCCTGACAGCTGAAGTCGTCTTCGCTCCTTCACAACGTGGCGAACTCAATCCTGGTGCGAACCTGCCGAAACGAAATAGATAGACAAGAAACAAACAACAAACAAGGGTGAGTCAAAAGGACTCAATAAGTGGGGCAGACTAGCCACCTCAGAGAGTAGGATAGCTAGCCAGGGAGAAAAGAATCAGACAGACCAAATGCTTTTTATTTAAATTATAAAAAGGCAGAGCCAGATAACAATCGGAAACACGTAAGAAACTTATAAACTCAACCAAGGATGCGTGCCAGAAACATATCAACAAATAAGCAATGCACATATAAGCAGAATAGTAGTCATGTACCGCAAGTCTACACAATGGTATGAATTGAGATGAAATGAAATGAAGTGAGATGAAATGAAATGAAATATGATGTGAAGGGTCACATGTGCTCGTACTCCCATCCCGAAGCGGAATACTCCTGCATTCGAGGGGAATCCAATCTGATAACCAACTGGAGCGGAATACTCTTGCTCCTGGGGCTGAATACTCCTGCACCCAATATAATATATACCAGAGGCGGAATACTCCTGCACCCGATATAATGTAAAGCTGAGGCGGAATACTCCTGCACTCAATATCTGACATAAGAGCGGAATACTCCTGCTCTTGGGGCGGAATCCTCCTACCCTCAATATGATACAATGGAGCGGAATCCTCCTGCTCCTGGGGCGGAATACTCCTGCACCCAATATGATATGCAATGTAATGCATATGAATGACATATAATGCGTATGAATGTAATGTGATGCAATAATAACCATTCACCGGCGCGGGACTCTCATCGACAGCCGGGAAGTAGATGCCAACTTACAGCCAGGGTACAATGCTCAGATCCCCAATGCAATACCAACAATAGGACAAAACATATAATATACATTGTAAATTCAAAGCTAAGGCGTAATGAGTACGCCTATCGGCAGCTACACACATAAGGAATACGTGGTAGAAAATCCACGAGGCCAGGTGCCTCCAAAGGATATAAACACTTACCTCTTCCAAAAGTTAGTACGGCTAATCAACAACCGCTTAATCCTTTGGTTTCCTTGCCAAACGATCCCACTCTATTCAATAAGCAGAAAAATATATCAATTTAGGCTAAAGGCTTCATTCCTTATATCTTAGAACAATCCAGGTATGAACCTGACACCCTATTCGCATACGCAATACGTAGGCCAGGCCTATGTACAGGGTTTAAGGTCACATAACCAAACCCCAAATAAATTACATTTATATGTTGCCCATAACTCACTGAGTACGAATATATAATCAATTTCATTATCGGGGTCCATTTGACCCTTCAAACTATTAATTGAACTTGTTAAAACGATGTCTAATATTCCAAGTTTTACCGTTAAAATATATTTAAACACACGTAATAAACTCAAATAATATATTAGGATCATACTGAATGTTTCAGGGTGAAAATTCTACTTTTTCCCGGCCCCTTTTCTTATTTTCGGGCATTTTTTCTGATAATTTTCTCCGTTTCTCACTTTCTCAGATTCTGCTCATTTCGCTCATTTTTGCTTCTGTTTTGCACTGTAACAATAAAAGCTAAGGACCCACCGCCAACATTTCATTTTTGTCTTTTTCTATTTTTTTATTTTCTTTTATCTTATTTTCTTTTGTTAAAGAAAATTAAAACGGTACCCTATGATATTCAAAATAATTCCAACATTTGCATACGAGTTATACAAAATATATGTAATATACTCGCAAAGGCGGATCTCAAATTGGACTCCCGAAACTCAAGATGCGAATTTAAATAGAAAAAGTCAAATTATTTAACTTTCGGCATTTTAGCGGAAACTAGCCGAACAACATCGAAATTTACTTTCAAAAGTTTACAAAAATCACAAATAATCATACGAACCTAACGGCGCTTTCGGATTTCGAATCGGAGCTCATTCGGCAAAATCGAGCTCGAAAATCTCTTTTTAATATTTATCATCAATAAAAACTGAAACCTTCTTCCGATGCCTACCAAACGAGGTCTGATTTAGCTCAAATTTTACAGACAGGTCCTAATGGATATTACAAATATTTTAAAATTATCGGCACACCAATCGGAGTCCTAACTTTCGAAACGACTGACTGAGGTCGTTTCAAGATCTTTACTTTATCAATCCAACCTTCCATTTAAGTATTGGGGTGACTGTGTCATGACTGCCACCCACCTTATTAGTAGAATGCCCCTTTTTGTCCTTAAAAACACCTCTCCTTATCACAAATTCCATGGCCATCCTCCTTCCTACTCCAACTTAAAATCCTTTAGTTGTTTATCCTTTGTCAACACTTCAAAGGCAGGCAGATAAATTTCACCCAAGATCCATTACATGTGTTTTCTTAGGATACCCCACTGGAAAGAAGGGTTACAAACTCCTTAACCTTTCTAATCACTCTATCATATATTCGAAGGATGTCCTCTTTCATGAACACTTATTTCCTTACAAATCTGAATCTCCCACTATCTTCAGCATCAATTCTGACTCTGTTTCTGCAGATATCCCCTCCACTTCTCTACCACAAACTCTTCTCCCCCCATCTCTTTCTCTATCTACACCTCTTATCCCTTCTCCTCATCCTGTACCTCAAAGGCAATCAGACAAATCCAAACCTCCTTCCTATCTCTCTAATTACATATGCTCCAGTGTTGTTCCTGCTTCTACATCTCCAAAGTTGCCAGCTGCTGAATTGCAACTCCATGAGCCTCAATTTTATCATCAGGCTGCTCACTACCCTGAGTGGCAACAGGCTATGTTACTGGAGTTTCAAGTCCTTGAGGCCAACCATACTTGGGACCTTGTGCCTCTTCCCCCAACAGGAAAGCCATCCCTTGTAAATAGGTATATAAAATCAAACAGAACTCAGATGGTTCTATAGAGAGGTATAAAGCAAGATTAGTCATTTGGGGTGATATACAGAGAGAGGGGATTGATTATGCTGATACATTTTCCATTGTCATTAAGTTGACATCTGTTAAATGACTTTTGACCTTAGCTGTCAAGAGACATTGGAAAGTTTTTCAACTTGATATGAACAATGATTTCTTACATGGGGATCTACATGAAGCTTCCTCTTGGGCTTCCCATTTCCCCACCTCTTGGTCTTTCATCTCCCCTTGTATGCAAACTCAAGAAGTACCTCTATGGGCTTAAGCAAGCCTCTAGGCAATGGTTTTACAAGTTGTCTAAGACATTATTATCCAGGGGCTATATTCCTAGTAAAAATGATTACTCTCTCTTTACTAAGTACTCAGCCGGCTCTTTGGTTGTAGTGGTTGTTTATGTTGATGATATTCTCCTAGCTGGAGATAATATTGCTGAGATGACTAGTCTCAAGTCTTTCCTTCATGACAAGTTCAAGATCAAGGATCTTGGCAACATTCACTATTTTCTGGGTTTGGAAGTCACTACTTAGCCTCAAGGTTATGTTATTGGCCAACACAAGTACTTTCAGATCTTCTGGCTGAGTTTTAGTGCTCTAACTTCTCACCTATTGTGACTACCTTGGACCCTTCTCTCAAACTCACTTCTGACATAGGTCAACCTCCCACTGATCCTAGTTTGTACAGAAGATTAATTTGGAAACTCAATTTTCTTCAACACACAAGACCTGACATTTCCTTCTCAGTGCAGTACTTGAGCCAATTCCTTCAGGCTCCTCAAGTTCCTCACATGCTAGCTGTTGTTCATGTGCTTATGTATATGAAAAGTATTCCTGACCAAGGATCTTGCTGACTTCTTCTCCTGACTTATCCTTAGTGGCTTTCTCTGATTCTGACTGGGCTGCTTGCCCTATGACAAGGAGGTCAGTTACTAGGTATTACATTACTCTTGGTGGTAGCCCCATTTCTTGGAAAAGTAAGAAACAACCCACTCTATCTCTTTCATCTAATGAGGTAGAATACAGAGCTCTCAGGAAAACTGTTGCTGAACTATCTTGGCTGCTTCGATTACTTGCTGATATAGGATTACACATTATTGATCATGTTCCTATCTTCAGCGACAGTCAGGCTGCCTTACAAATAGCTCAGAATCTTGTCTTCCATGAGTGGACTAAGCGTATCGAAACTGACTGCCATTATGTTTGAAATTGCTACCTTGCCACGTTGATCACTTTACATTTCATCTCTACTGCAGACCAACCTGCTAACATTCTCACCAAGTCTCTCTCAAGGGTGGCTCACCAGCGTGTTATGTAGTGTGGTATCTCCCTCCAGCTTGAGGAGGGCGTTCGGGATAAATAAGTTAAAAGGCCCAATTCTACTGAATTGGGTTAGTGTATTACTATATTCAGATTACTTAGTGCAACAAGATTAGTCCAATTGTAATCTGGCCCAGCCACTGTGACCCGACCCAATGTGTAACTATAAATAGTCCTAGATATTATACTAAACGAACTTTTGACATTTTACATAATGAAATAAAAATATCTTTTCTCTATGTTCATTCGAGAACCTTTTAGGGTTCTTCAGTATTCTTCCAATTTTTATTCGATCTTCCATGTTATCAGAGAGACGGTTTATTATAGACCCTTGGCTCATTTTCATGTACTAATAATTCTTCAGATCAATCATGACACATGGATGTGTTTCATTTCATTTGTGTCTTACTCTACAAGCAAGTACGAAATTAGGAATATAAATAGGTAGAAGGATTACGTGATTTATATTATTTTTATTATATTTTCATTGTTTCAATGGATTGATGCACCTATCCCTATTTTCAAAGAAATTCCTCTATACAATCTTTAAAGAATAAAGCACATCATTTGCTTATTTTTAAGTTTTTTTCATATGATACCAGTTTTTTAAGTTCTTTATCATATTAACTTTTGTTATTTATTTACTACGTATTACACATTTAAACCAATATAAATAATTTTTGCATTACAATTTCTACATTACACTCCTAGCTGTTACCTTTTCTTCTACAATTTTTTAGAATACTTAAAAGGAGAGAACTATTTTTTGAAGAAACACTCTATTGATCGAGAACATCATCTGCTGGGAAAAAAAAGTTTGACTAGCTTGTAAATTGAAAGATAAAAGTAAAAAACACTAGTATACTTCGAACAGGAGGTCTAGTACCTGTTTGGATAATCCTTTCTGTGCATTTAATGCACATGCTTCAACCAGTCTAAGAAAACATTGAACTGTAAATGGAGAAATGGGCTTAAGGACTAAACCTTTTAGGAGTCATTTGGTTGGTGGGATTGGAATTATAATCCTGGAATAAAATTTGGGATAAGATTTATCCCATGTTCGATTACCGGTATAAGATAAAATGAGATAAAGTTATCCCATATAGAGGGTGTGATAAGTTATCCCAAACTTTAATCCAAAGCTAGCATTTATTCCAAAACCATGAGATATCCCTCTTTTACTAGTCCCTCCAACAAAACATCTCTCCAACAAAACATCTCCTTAGTCGTTTGGTTGGGTGATAATGGATTATAATTTCAAAATTAATTTATTCAATATTTGGTTGGAAGTATTAGATAAAAGGATAAAACTGTTGTAAATAAAATGAAAAAGAACAAGAATTAGGTAATAAATAGAGAGAGAAATATAAATGTTTCATGATTCTCTTCTGAGTGTGTTTGTTACAAGGTAAATAACTCTCTTAAATAGGACGTGAATTCATCGTAAGAGTTACACAAACTAAATGCTTCATTTAATATATACATTGATAGGTAGTTCAATGAATAAAGAAATGAACAAAAACCATTCATAAATGGACATCCACATTCTATGGATTTATAAAACTCCCCCTTGGATGTCCATTGATATAGATGATATGCCTTGTTAAAACCTTACTAGGAAAAACCCAGTGGAAAAAAGCCTAGTGAAGAAAAAAGAGTACACACATCTTATAATAGGCATTTAGAGCTGCCTCATTAAAAATCTTACCAATAAAACCCAATGGGGCAAAATCTTGGTTAAGGAAAAAAGAGTGCAGCGCGTATTTACTCCACGTGATGAAATATCATTTAATATCTCGAAGACGACATATTCCAGTATTGTATATCAGCTCCTCAAATATTGAAACTGGCAATAACTTAGTGAACAAATATGTCAAATTGTCACTGGAATAGATTGTTGAATATTTATTCCACCATTCTTTTGAAGATCACGATTGGATAGAACTTTTGTTGAATTTAGCTTCATTCTATCTCTGTCTTAGCTGAATTACCCATTCAATATTATCTCTATATAATATTATTGAGATCTTTATCTTCAAAGAAAGATACTGTAATTAAATATGTTGAGCAATTGATCTCGATCATTCATATTCTCGACTGGCTAGCTTCATGAATGACTATTATCTTTTCATGATTTGAAGATATAACAACTATAGTTTTCTGGTAGAACGCCATAATGTAGTGGCACCTCCACAAGTGAATAAAGAGCTTATTGAGATCAGGCTTCATGTGCATCAAACAACAAATATTTTGTACCCTTCCAATGTCTTTGCATTGGGAAAGTACTAAATCTTGTTGATAAGCTTATAACAAAAGCTATATCTGGTGAAATATTATCAGCAAGATACTTCAATGCACCAATTGCACTACGATATAATATTTCGGTACCAAGAAGCTCGCTAAAGCGATTTCACATGTGGCCAGATTGATTTAATCTATATCAATATTTATGAAACTTTATTGAACAGGTTTTCGGAAATCTTTAAATGCTTCAGACATTTTGAATCCTTCAAGGATTTTGTAATATTTCATTGTCCAATAAGCCATATAAATAAGATGTGACTACATCCATTAAACGCATATCAAATCTTTCATGCACCGCCAGACTTACAAGATATAGATGAAGTTGATAGCATCCACCACAAGAGAATATGTCCCCATATAATCAATGCTAGATTTTTACAAAAATCGTTGTGCCACAAGTCGTGATTTACATCTAACGACTTAATTTCTCATACTTGTTTCACATAGAAATGTCGTATACCCCTCTGGCTTTACATCTTCAAGTGTTCGGACTGTAGCTCCGAATACTTCACATATACCAAGTGAAGCCAATTCTGCTTGAATGCATTTTTTTCATTTATGGCCAATAAATATATCTGTATTTCTAACAGACTTAAGCTCAAGATCCTCATAATCATTCATAAAGCTTTAAAATTTATGCAAGATATCATCGATGATTACTTTTGATCGGTTCCAGACACGACATAACTTATTGAGATCTCTTCATATTCATTATTTTTCAAGTACATGAACCTTTTATGATGAGGTTTTATGAAGTGTTATATCGTGGGCTCTTCTAAGCCTTGCCTCATCATTTGACCATCTTGAAACATTTGCTCCTTTTATCTTTGGAACCGAATGGTCTGCCACGCTTCAGGTAGCCTTAGACTCATTTGCATAAATAGATTGTCCGATCAAGACATAATTAAAATTGGACCACTTGCAGCTGGAATATAATACCCAGTTTTGGGTTAGTAGATGCGTCTGGTAATGACTTATCCTTAAATGAGGATCATATCAATGATAATTTATTTTATTTATTCCTCAGCTGTTTTGGTCATTCTCTTCCCCTAATATTAGGTATCCCAACATACTTGGGGAATCCATCTTTGTGTGTTGCGGTGGAGCAATTAATATTATACCGCACGTCAAAAGTATTAGATGGAAAACACTTGGTTCCTGACCATGAACCAATAATGAGGGGAGAATTCATATGTTGGCATGATGCGTACAAGTGCTGCTTTATAGATAATATACCATTTTAATACCTGATTTAGGTAGATTTGTTCTCATATGCATGATTTAGCATTAATTGGAGGTGTATATATATATATGAATCTGCTAAACCAGCTTGCCAGCATTATCAAGATAGATGTCTTGATTGCATACTCTGGAAATATGCTCTTAATCAAATTAATTAGAGCAAATATTTGAACACACAAGTACCATTGTGAGTTCATAATAAATGTACATGTGACCTTCATATGGATGCATCCATTTAAAATTATGTACAAATATATGCTCAATATGGCAGGTGAATGGGCCCATATTCACCTTTAATATATTCCAGAAATGCGGGGATCCTGATCCCAATTTAGTTGGTCTAATGTTTAATTTATCATGAGAACAAGCAGCACAAAGAGATTTCTTGAAGAATCCTGATTCTTCAATATACATCCATGCGAATTCTCAAATATATATTTTTCGCATCATATTTGAACCAGGATGGTCAAATCCGTCATGCCAACCGAAGAGTTATTCGTTCAAGTAAACAGTTCTAGTTTACTATAGCATGGACTTTGATCTCAATAAACTTTTAGCCTATTGTGGCATGCATGTGATTGCACCATGCTTCTTCGTAGTATAAATCAGAGGAAGAGTCGGGGCAGCTTTGCAAGCACATATTCCTCACCCGATATTATTGTAGTAATATAAAGATATTAAATCTTTCAACATTATAGTCTCAATATAATAGCCGTTTTGGCTAATGTCTTAGAAACTTAACAGATTTCTTTGAGACTTACTACAGTAAAATATTATATCAATTTTATTTCTCTATATAGTAACAAATTTGGATCTTCTAGAAATCTCAATTAATTTTGTACTACCATATATTTCAGACACCATCCGTATGGTGAACACCTCCTTTAAGGAAAAAACTCATATAAGTATGATCATGGTCTAGTAATTATAGGCAAGATTTATTTCTTGCTTTACTTTACTCTTTCGATTCATACTAAGACATAATTTGACGTACGATCTGTATGTGAGCAATGACCATTGATGCCACAATAAATAACATATTCATTCTTCTCGAACCTCTTTTGGAGGTGAGTCGTGGTACATTATCACACATATGAGCACGTCCATATTCATAAGTATTACCACAAATTGTCTCATTCAGTTCAAAAATGGACCATTATTATTTAGATGTGCCTCATATTTCACATACCATGTTTTGATGGCATTATTATCTTTACCATTTGACACGTAATTTGAGAACCCTTATTGTTCTCTTGTTTATTTTACCATGATGACGATTATTATTTTTTCCCTTTGCCACGTCCACATCCACGGCCATGGCTTGATCATGGTATTTATTTTGCCTTCTTTCATGCATAAAATATGTTGCTACTACATTCACCTATGGGAATGGAGCATGTTCTACTCTCACATTCACCTTACAGAATGGAGTATGTGCTGCTTCCACATTAACTCATGGAATAGAGCATATCTAGTGAGATGGGCTTCATGATATTTTATCAGTTATATTATCAATATGGCATATTGAGACCAAAATTCAATGTCTTAACCATATAAAGGCGTGTTAGGCCATAATGCGTTGGGACCTGAACCCAACTTCTTATTATCACTATATACCAGGACTAGAATCAGATGTCTTACTCTTATAGTGCTGCTATACTCATTCTCGAGCCATAGTCATGAAATTAGATTCATAATATCCATGCAATTTATTTTCAACTCAGGATGAATTTCTTAATTTGATATTCTGACTTTTGACTTACTACTTGCCTTCACCATATGCACACAGTAAGCAAGGGGACAAAATAATAATAATAATAATAATAATAATAATAATAATAATAATAATAATAATAATAATAATAATAATAATAATAATAATAAGGTATGTAATTTAAGTTAAACCAGAATGAAATACATATCTCACTTTTAAAATGGTGACGGAATGATATGATGTCTATATTAAATCTCATCAATTCATCTCGGTAGTAAATGGTGCCCAGACGATGTACTACTGTAATTAATATCTAGAAATAATCTGCATTTATACTTTAGTAAATTTTGCCAAAGCATATTTAAATATTAATAGATCAATGCTTTCCATATCCATGTAATAATCTTCAAATTCTAGTATATCTGACAAATCCAATCAGTGTATTAATATATCATACGTAATTTTTTTTATAGGAGGGATCACAATTCTCTGATGACAAATAGAAATTCACCAATCAAGTTAAAAATATTTTCTTTGGTCATAAATATAAACGAATCTAAAGATAAGAGAGTCCTATAATACAAGAATAACATTTTATGGTCATATAGCTCTTGTAAATTCTTGAGATATTTAATATTGGTTAAAGGAATTATATCTTGCCACAAGTAAAGATTCTTGAGATATGACACTCTTAGGAGTTAGCTAGAATAGCAATTACCTCCAGCAAAGATTTACAATAAATATCTTGAGTTAAAATTTATGTATGGCCAGATCATTAAATGGTTATTAAATATGATATTGCATGTCGGTTTCTCTTTTCAGTAATAAATCTTGCTATTACATTAAAACTAATATAGCCTACTCAAATTCGATTCATGTACATCTAATAAGAATTCATGCACATATATGATTTCATTTTTCATGCAAGTCCATAATCACCGTGCATTTATAACAATGTTAGTTGTACTTTTGCCAAAATGAATTTATCATTATTAGTCATATCAGTTATATGTACCTTGAAGATTTTATCGACGGTAGATGCAAATTCATACCTTGAAGTTGCCCAAGTACTATTATAAAACTATACATACGTCTTGAAAGAATAGATAAAAGCTGCTCTTTTCATTGGAAAGTCTGCACTCTTTCAAGCTATAACAAAATGAAAATAAGATGTTGAAAGATCATTGATAATTATCATTAGCAAAAAATAGATAAATTTTAAGATTAGTTAATGACAAAATATAAATGCATTCAAAGGATGAAATATGTATCTTTTATTTGCATATAGTCCATTGGCTTCCATCAGTTATATTTGCATCCAGCCTATTGACTTCCATCAATTATATCAGATTTTTATTTCATTTATTTCAATGAAAATTTCATAATGAAATTAGAGACTCGTGCTGATAACGTGTTGTAAATAAAATGCAAAAGAACAAGAATTAGGTAATAAATAGAGAGAGAAATATAAATATTTCATGGTTCTCTTCTGAGTGTGTTTGTTACAAGGTAAAGAACTCTCTTATATAGGACGTGAAATTCATCCTAAGAGTTACACAAACTAAATGCTTCATTTAATACATTGATAGGTGGTTCAATGAATAAAGAAATGAACAAAAATCATTCATAAATGGACATCCACATTCTGTGGATTTATAACAAAAACTTAATTCCACAATTATGAGATTACCTTATCTCATGTAGAGGATGGAATAAGTTATCACAAATTTTAATCCCACGATAAAATTTGTCGCAAAATCATTTGATATCCCACTTTTGACAATCTCACAACCAAACAATCCCTTAGAGATAAAACTAATGGTTAAATAAAATTTTTATAAAAAGTATATATTGATTAATTTTTTTATTATATATATATATAATTGTCAAATTGATTTGACTTCGTTTGATGTTAAAACAAAGAGTTTCTCTATAAATTTAAATCAATCCAAACCAAACAAAAGAAATATCAATTCATTCAACCAGTTTGGTGCGATTTTGATGTAGATCAAATTTTCACCAATCCATAAACACCTTCTAGATTGTGAAAGTGTGAGTAATATTTTTCCCTATTACATTTGTGACTATCATTTGTTTGTTAAACCTATACCCTAACAATTCGGTAATCCCTATATATGGTCCCGTATAGTTTCTGTAATCTCTAGTACTGTTCTTCGTTAACATCCAAAATTGTAACGTCATAAGCATATTACGGATAGTCATAGCCTCCTATAAAGCTACCTAGTTTAGGCCAAGTCTATCTCAACTTTGCAAAGCGATAATTATTTTCCTATGAAGATTATGGATGAATACATCACCTATTTTAAATTTATGGAAAGCTTAATAAAACAAGCCTCTGTGTAGTAGTTAAAATCAAATTCTTCTCTCAACTATGAACAATAGTCGATTTTCTCCTTTATCCACCACAATGTTTGTTTTTCCTTTAATATTTTTAATTCCCCATCTATATTATACATTTTATAGTATTTATGATTTTTTAGCAAAGATAATATTTATTATATCATAGTAATTTAAGTTCATAATCATAATAACTATAATAAAGTCTTTATCTTTTTATTTCTTCAATTAGGAAAGTGCCATTTTTGACAAAATAGCATTAGTGTATGTGCTATAGTCTATAAACTATTTATGACTTTGTTACATATCAACCATTATTTGGTATGATTGTTATTTTAATTTTAAGCGCATCAAAATTGTATGTATGTAATCTCCCTCTCTCTCATCTCTGTGAGTGTGTGTGTGTGTTGGGGAGCCCGGGGAGGGGGTACATATATTTTCATGGGAGTGGGGTGTCTCTATTAATTAATAATATTTACTTTTTTCTCTTATTATCTTCATGTGTGTAGATGTTTTAGTACTGATTAACATAAATGAAATAAATTTTAATTTTAATTTAAAATTTATTTAAAACATAAATAGATAAATTTTTGGAATTTGTTATAGAATCTATTGTATTATATTTCATGCATTAAGTGTATGCTTGTGAAACCACTTCATTTTATTTTTAATTGTGTAAGAGACTAATCTTTTTTATTTCTATCAAAAAAATTACTTATACAAGTAAATTATTTTTAATTGTTATATTTTTCTCATATGTGAACGTAATTACCTAGCTTCTTGATTATCATTTCTCACTCTTTTTTCGTTTGAGAATAATATTTATTCATTATATAGATAAGTCCATAACATAGAATGAAGATTTAATAATATTAAAGGAAAAAAAGATAAAAGTATGATAATTGAGAGGGTAAAGTAGACATTTGAAAAATACTCAATGTTAAGAAGTGAAAATAACTATTACTATTCAATATTGAAGAGAGAGTTTCACTTTATTGGGAATATAAATGATTTCCACCCGTTAACCACACAGAACAAACACAATGGGGCATGGGCATGGCACCGCATTCATTCTTATATGGTAGGTAAGTACTTATTTTGGTATCATCATACTATTCTAAAAGAGTCAATCCCTAAAGCAAAATGTAAACTATCATTTTATCCCTCAATTAAATATTATTCTAACAAACTTTGTGTACAGAAGGGTAAATATACAACCAAATAATTATAACAAAACTAAAAAATTAACATAAATATATTTCTACCAAAAAATAAAATTAATGTCCACATACAATGCACCAAGTTAATGGGAAAAGAACTCCTTGGACTTCTCAGAGTTGTTCAGCTCCCGATGCCCTAATGAAGATAACTTTTGGAATGTCCTCCCTTTCGCTTCCCAATCATTATTATATTTATTGTATGTATCACCCATCTCCCATCCTTTATTTATAACTAGTTTTAGGGCACGTGCGTTGCACGTGGAGTTAGTTGGTAAAAATAAATATAAATTGTATGCTAAAAAATTAAAACTCATACTATTTATAGATTACTATAACAAAAATCCTTGTTGATTTTGATTTTCCTTTTTAATGGTGTCGTAGTTGTCTTGTTAAAATATTACTACGTTTTGTGATAGACACCTCTTCTGTTTTTATCTTTATATCTTCAATTTCAATTGCACGACCAGTTGATCATAACGTTGTTGCTACTTGCTAATTCATAGCCTCCTTTTTCTGCAATAACTACAGGTTGTATGAAAAAGCATATGTCGAATATAAATAGAAGCATTACGACATGGTATAAATAATTATGACCAAAACAAGAAAGTCAATCATATAATTATGCTGAAAGTATACTTGAATCGTAAAACAAATTTCATAAACTATATCACAATTATAGTAAATTCAAAAACGGAACTCTACTAAACTAATTCTGCGGTAAAAAGCTACACAAAACTTAAAGACATAAATAACATGATCGGGTATAACTCTATCAATTGGTTGTTTCAATATAACATGATCGGATTTCTCGGTCTTGGTCTTGTCAAAACATATTACATAATTCTAAGGAGAAAACTTAAGAATAAAAAAGAATCTGTCAAAAGAAAAATCATGAGGAATAGTACCTATTATCATTATCCAGTTATATGATGTTTTAGGTTTGGCTAAATTGTACTTTTGATCGTTTACCATTGAATCCCTAAAACAACAAAATCTAAATACTGAATAACCAAACATTAATAATAAATATTACAAAAAAAATTTAAGAAACTTTGTGGAAAAATATAACAATCAAATAAAAAAATAGATTACCTTGAAAAGTATTTCGTTTTATTTTCTTTCTAACAAAACAATTAATAGAATCACATATGATCACTTTATGCCACTGAGATAGATTCATCCAAAATTTCTCTTTTTTCAAATTAAGCGAAGATGAGAATACATAGGCCAGAACCTATTCAAGGTATCTTAACCGTTTAGAATTTGTATGGCCGTAGAACTTCAAGGGTAGTAAGAACATGCCTAGATATTGTTTCATCTCAGTACTACATAGAAAACTACATGAAGTGGCACAATTTAAGAGGGAATTTAGTGATAAAAATATCTTGGAGAGTTCATCTTAACTTGAGAGTTCTAATTTATAGCCGTTTATATTGTATTTAGAGTCCAATTTACACGATTATCCACTAATTGTGATAATTATAATTTTATCCAACATTGAGTATGCTGCCGAGGGCAAAATACTATTATAGTTTACTATAATTCTCAAGGCAAATTATTTGTATTTTCTTAAGGAATACCGAATAAACTATAGCCTTTACGGGTATAAAGTTCACTTAACTTTATCAAGATATATTGTCTATCAACACTTGAGCATTTTGTTTGTAACAACTGAGCTTAGGTCTTAATACCCAAATTTTAGTTGAGCTTAGGACTCTATAACCAATTAAGGTTGCACTACATAATTGTAATACTTCCATGTTACTTTTGAACTATAAAACTATAGTACAATTCGATGTTATACCTGAACTGCTTTTCTACTCAAGTAATAATTTTCTATTCAATAGTTTTTGTTATAAAATTCTAAAAATACACTAAATAATTAGCACAAATAACTAAGAAAATAATTGATGAAGAATAGAAGCGAATTGAGAGAGGAAGACAGCAAAATGGTTAGCAAAGAATCAATTACACTAAAATTCTGTACACATAAATTTAAAATTATTTATCCGTATATATATTCCCATAGATCAAATATCAAACTATTGTTTATATAATGCGTCTCACACGATATGTGAACTGACTCTTCTCTAACGTATCCTGCAAAATCATTGTTGAATATCAATGCTTGTAAAAGATAAGTTATGAAGAATAAAGAGGTAAAAAAAGGCATGTGATGTACAATTGATCCCGGTAGTTTTAGGATTAATATGTAATCTATCCATACTATATTAAAAGCACGAAGGCCCTAACAAAATGTTGATTGAACTTTTTGTCCTTCATTAAAAGATCTCACAATAGACAAAATTGTCATTTACTATAAGCATCATCAAATCTATGTACATATTCTATAAACCAGCTTTGTATAAAAAGAAGAGAAAAAGAAGAAAAAGTAAAAGAACAACTATGAAAGTTTAACAGGTTACATTCGGCAATGGTAAATTGACCAATGAAACTTCTATAAATAGGAGCCAGTTCAAGGTGTTTCTTTCCATGTAAAATTCTTATAGTTTTGGAACTCAATAACGTGTAAGACACAGAAATCCAAATAGCTATAAAACTCAACTTGACTTCCTATCGGAATAAACCAAGGATTTACGTCAAATTACTAAATATTAGCTAGAAAATAATTTATTTTAAATGTAATAAATAAAATATAAAAACATAGTAAATGACAATTTTGTCTATTGTGAGATCTTTTAATGAAGGACAAAAAGTTCAATCAACATTTTGTTAGGGCCTTCGTGCTTTTAATATAGTATGGATAAATCGTAGGTGAACGATGAACTCAATTCAACAATTCTTCTGATTACATTGTAAATTCTAATACACGGCGCCAGTCTGCACTCGCCAAATAGATTGCTTATTTCTTTCTCTGTTCATTTAAACTTTGGTAATTCCACACCTTTTTTGTTATTTTTGACAAGTCTCTTCTTTAATTTAGTTTATTTATATTGTTGCTAAACTTTGGTTTGGAAAATTAGATTTAGGTTTCCATGAATTAAGTACCTTTGAACTTTACTATCTCAGCTGTCAGATTGACCAATAACTTAAATATCTATTTATGTTGAATAAAATTGTGTAGATCTTTATTTTTGACAAAATAGTATTTCTTTTTGTTTCTTTTCCAAGTTTCAAACAACGATTCTGAATTTTGTGGTGTATGATTTCAGAACCAACAGAATAGGTATATGCTTAGGTTTTGAATTTTCAGTTTTAGAAATTTAAGTTTGCCAACCTTAGCTTTATTTTAGTTTCCTTGCTCAACTTCGGATAAGCAAGTGAAACCGCTAGGGGAGCGTTATATTATACATGCATTATGATTTTAACTTTAATTCATCTTACAATGTCCGCACTTCCAAATTCACTCTAAATTGTGAATTCTACGAAATGATAAGAAGATCAATATTTATTTTTCAATTTCACAGACTAAATATTTTTTTATCCTTGTTGTATCTGATCCAAGGGGAGTCTTTATAGTTATTTATATGAATGATACAAAATAGTGTACTACTTAATAATGTTTATAGATTTTTTACTCTTTAATCATATGCTCGCCAAAAATCACAACAAGGCATTGGAGGATTTTGTGGTGTGATTTTTTTTTTCATAACCTAACTAAATAAGATCAATATTTCAAATTTCGACAAACGCACCTTTAATCTTGATTTTTGTTTTACAAACTCAAAACACATTATATGATAGGTGTAATAATTATGTGATCAAAATTGTATACACGTTAATATGGGGTATAAGGTGCACGCGCAAAGCGCTTGCCTAAAGACTAGTATCAGTAAAATATGCTAGCTACTTTTGAGGCATTAATTGACAAATACTCCATCCGTTTTATTTTATTTATTCTTTTTATTTTTACACGTTCATTAAGAAATCATTAATTATGAAGGTATTGACTATTTTATCCTTCATTGGTATTTGAACAATTATAATATTAATCCATAATTTAGATATTTGTGATCTTCAAGACAATTACTAATATGAGCAAAATCGAAAAAAAAAATACTCCATCCGTCTCAAATTATTTGCTCTCTTCACTTTTGCACGCCCCTTAAGAAATCATTAATGAGGGGGGAATTATTGACTATTTTAACCACCTTATTATTCTCTCTTCAATAAATATTATCTCTAGTTATATTTTCAAGAACAATAATTACTAAGGGTAAAATAGGAAAAAATGAGAAATTTTACCTTAAACTCCTAATTGGGCAATTATTTTGAGACGACCGTTTTTAGTAAGAAGGATAAATATATTGAGACGAAGGGAGTAATTAATTTTGCATTGATCTCCTAAATGAATAAATAATTTGAAACGACTATTTATAGTAAGGGGCATATAAATTAAGACGGATGGAGTAGTAAGCTTCTAAAAATGTAGTTACAACTAAAAATTGTAATTCTTTTTTCTTTTTGAAAAAAGCAGTTGTCCTGAGTTTAAACCGAACTCTATGAATTCGAATAGGCTTGAGTTCAAAAGTCCTGAAATTTGAATTGAACTCTAGGATAAACCAGAATTTTCATCTTGGATTCAGTTAGACTCCAAAGCAATGCTTCCACTGGTTAGAATAAACTCCAGGACAATGGCAATTCAGTCATGATGTTTCGATTGGTTGTTTTCAAAATACTAGTTTTCTGACAAGTGCGATGCACGTGATCGCACATGTATTCTTAATAATTTGTATAAAAATTATAAATATTTTGTAATAAGCGTGTATAGTTGCTCGTAAATTAAAGGAAAAAATATAAATGCAAATCGAATACTTTCCGGTCAAGCCGGTAATTAATATTTAAATGATTTTAATCATGCAACAACAACAACTACATACACAGTGTCCCTACCCCCCACCAAGGTGCAGAGATTGTTTTCGGTAGACCCTCAACGATTTTAATCATGCAAATTTTATAATATATCAAGTATTCAGTTTAATATCAATTTTTTTCTTTTATATTTCAATAATACATAATTTAAAAGTGAATGTGAGCAACAATGGCTGCAAATGTGACACGTCTTAACATTTTTATCTTTTTAAACAGAAACTACCGTCTCCTTATTTTTAGAGGAGCGAACAAATCAAGATGTTGCCAGATGAGAATAGTGGCTTGTAAAAGTTGTATAGTAATTCGATCAAATGTCTTCATTAATATGGCTAGAAAATTATTATAATTTTATGGTCTACAGCTATATAAAAATAATTAGTTATTTGTGTAAAATAATACTTTCATCCATGAATTAATAAAGAAAAAATATTTTTTAAATTGAATAAATTAAATGAATATGTATGAGACTGTTTTATTTTTTTTATTGTCATATATATTCCCTACAAATTAACAAAAAAGAAAGTTATATATAAAATTTAAAAGAGAATAAACTAAGCACTATTGCATTTATTTATCAAAGTCTGGTCTAACTAAGATTTTGATATTATCTTCTTTAGATAATAAGTCGAAAACAAAGTAATAACACAAAAAGACAAGCTATATATAAGATTATAAAAAGTAATCAACTAATAACTGATGGATTTATATATCAACGTTTGGTCTAAGATTTTGATATCTTTTTCAGACAATAAACCAAAAACAAAAAATGAATTAAAAAAATAAATAAAGTTTAATTCACTCATTTGGCGTCAATTATTTCTTACAATTGCTAGTTTCGATTTTTGCTTTTGCTTAACTTTATTAAATATTTTTTATTTGTTTTAATGAATGTAAAGTTACATCTTTGGGTATGAAAAGTTCTTGAAGTAATAGTTGGCTGGAATGGTATTTGGTCTTTTGACTTTGCACCTTTAGAGGCTTCCCACTTATAGAATAGTAGTAGATTATTTGTGAGTATCAAGTCAACAACTTTGCAAACATTGGTTGTTCATCATTTAACACACTAAAAATTAGCTATTGGCCAAAATTTCTCAATAAATTATTATCAGTATATCGCCCACTACTTAAAAAATGATCCTTTTTCTCTAATATGATATGATTATGGACTATGGTGGTCAATAATGTGTTCAACTCAGTTCACGGAAATTTTAATGTTTGAGGACACTCTGTCCAGTAATATTCAAGGAATACCGAAAATAAAAACCAACAGAAATATTCATGATGTATGAATTAAAAAATCAGCATGTGTTTCAATCTGATTTTCTCCTTATTAAACTGAACTTTGATAATGTAAACCTGGTTTGGTATTAAATAATAACCAAAAAAAAAAAAAAAAAAAACTGGACCTAAGAACCTAAATTGGAAGACGGACACACACACCGGAAGACAAACAAGATGTAATAGTTCAACATTATGGCTATAGGGAGGCAAACCAATTCGCTGATTCCTTAACCAAAACATGGAGCAACAATGGAGCAAACATACATTCCTGAAATGTATTAGAATGTCCAAGATCTTCCTACTCAGTCAAGCGGAACTCTAAAGATGGACCAGATAGAAATGCCAACTTATAGAATAAGACAAGACAAGACAAGAGAGGGTCATAATTTTGGGGTCATCAAATACAACAGAAGATGTAACAATTGGGAGGCGTTTTGGGAGCTATACTTTCTGAAACATCAGCTAACCTTAGTGCTAACACTAGGTACAAGTGTAGATAGTAGTACTGTTATAGTTACTATAAATTTTGTTAGCTTAAATGGCGTAGCTGAGTTGTGCTTAACTAGTTAACTCACAATGCGCTTTCAAGGAGGTAATTAAGGTACCATGTCCCCTCCGTGTATTTATCTTTTGGTTATGAAATATAAAGTAGGAACCTCACGTTGAGGTGAGCTGAAATATAATATATTTTTCTTAAAAAAGACGCACAACTATTGACCTCATTTGTATTACACACATAAATAATGAATACAAACATAATTTGATGTGTCTTACTGTAAAATTTCTCGCGTAAACATGTCTAGTATGGACGTTATTTGTTTGAGTGTTGTTAACATATATTAACCTTTAAGATTTTTAGCTTGAGTTGTAGAAGATTGAATTATTTGAGTTCTAAAAGGAACCAGGAAAAAAAGATCGAATAAGTGAAGCACCAACAAAATTGAAAAGATTAATCCTTAATATGGAGTTATAACATATTAAGTAAAAGCGACACTAAGTACCTAAAATGAACATATATATCTAACTCAACTTGTTTGCTCATAAGTCATAATACCAAGTGTTATCAATGTAATACTAATAACTAATAAGTCGCATAAAATTTGTCAGATTCAGACTAATTAATTTTGTGATCAAAGGGTAATGATATTATATATATGTAAATACACAGACCATGTAGTTAGGAATAGAACTTGAGGACATAGATATAATTAGACTGTTAAGTTTTATTTAGTTACTTAGTGAGCAAGCTAGGTTAATTTTCAAATTTGTGTATAAACCTCTTTATTGAATGAGAAAATGTGAGAAATTTTCACACAAATTGTGTGTTGGTTATTTCCGTCTTGACATGGTATCATAGCCTCCATATCGATCCATCGAAAAGCAAAATTCTTCTTGAATATGTGAAATAATGGCAACTCCGCCCGCTAACATCATTGTCAGAGCTGAACGAATAGTTGTTGTTGATGGTGCCGTTGTACGGAAGACGATTTCTCTGTATGACATCACGTCCAACGGCAACCCTAATATGATATTCACCCAGGTCCAGTTGACCAGTGAAATCTATGACGAAAGGGCAAGGTCTGTGCATACGGCCTTGTGTGCTCGAAAAAAGCTTGGATTTGTTGATGAATCCATTGTGAAACCTGATGAGGATTTAGTGGATTTGGATGAGTGGTGAACAATCAACTTACTGTTGGTGTCGTGGATCTAGAACTCTATTGAGCCCACCATCTGAACCACCATATCGTATATGGAGGCTGCCAAGAATCTGTGAATAGTATCCGTGAACAATTTCGGTCGAAAATGGATTAAGAATCCAAGAGTTGAAAGCTGTATTGGCCGGGTGTAAGCAAAAAGGTTTGTCCATTGAAACTTACTATGGAAAATTGACAATGCTTTAGGAGGAACTCGAAAACTATGAGCAGTTCTTGATATGTTCATATTGAAAGTGTACGTGTAATCTTTCGATTGCATTGGAGAAGAAGAAAGAAGAATAAAAAGTGCATATGGTTAATATGAATTTGTTGGCACATCACTTGTTCCCAACATTGAACAAAGTCTATTAAAAGTTGTTGTCAAGATGAGCGGGTGAAAGGAATAACTCGGGGACAGGAGGAACGGGGGGAGGCAATAGCATTTGTTGTTCTTAGAATAACACCCCCAAAAAAGTTTTGACAATAGGGAGTGTCATTTATGTGATCATGGTGGACACACTCCGGATCACTGCTATGAGATCATAGGATATCCGGAGTGGTGGAATCACCCACTTAAGCAAGGATACCAACAACAAGATACCCAGTGTAATTACACAAGTGGGGTCTGGAGAGGGTGACATGTACGCAGACCTTACCCCCACCAAGGTGGAGAAGCTGTTTCCGATAGACCCTCGACTAAATAAAAATATTTCAGAAAACATGTCAAACTTTTAAAAACAAGTTGGAATAAAGAAAGTAATGATAATAAATTTAAAGAGACAGAGAAGAAACAATTATTGCCAATAGATAAAATGACGAAGACTAAAATATGAGCAGTACACCAAGGGAAAAACACTACTACGAATAAGAGGAGAAACGCTCAACTACTCTCTAGACTTCTACCATAATCCTCGACCTCAACGCTTTCCTATCTAGGGTCATGTCCTCGGTGATCTGGAGGTAAGTCATGTCCTGTCTAATCACCTCAGCCCAATTCTTCTTTGGTCTACCCCTACCTCTCCATAGACTCAGCATAGCACACCCCTCGCACCTCTTCACCGGAGCATTGCACTCCTCCTTCTCACATGTCCGAACCATCGAAGCTTCGCTTCTCGCATCTTATCCACTATTGGGGAAACTCCCACCTCTTCTCGGATAAACCCCATCCTTAATTATATCCATCCTAGTATACCCACACATCCATCTAAGCAAGGATACCAACAGTCAGAAAATTGTCTAGTGGTCGTGGTAGAGGAAGAAATGAAAATGTAGAGGGTGGCCGTGGTCGTGAAAAGAGCCACCGAAGCAGAATGGGTTGTATGTTGGACGAGGACGTGGTGGTACTCGAGCTAATGCGGCACAAGTTGAGTCTGAAAGCATGGAATCCTGACACGCTGGTCTGCCCGGACAATCAAGCGTACCCAGTCTGAGTAATGAGTAGTGGCAGATGTTGTTGACATGCTGAACAAAGAGAAGCCGGGATCGTGTGAACCAGCCATTGGTAAGCTAATTCGATTTCCGTGTATAATTGACACAGGAGCATCGAGCGAATCATAAGACCAAAAATTTGAATGTTTCAAGAGACCTACGGGAAATTCCATAGTGTCCGACAGGTCGTCCAAACGGAAGAAACATTATGGCTACCCAAGAAGGATCCATTAGAGTTAATGAGGACCTGACTCTTTGTGGAGTTCTTTACGTGCCCGAAATGACATGCAACTTGATTTAAGTGTCTCAATTGATTGACCAATTTGATTGTAATGTGGAATCCACTAATGATTTTTATGTTATGAAGGACCAGGCTACGAGACGTTGATTGATGCGAGTGAACGAAAGGATGGACTCTACTATTTCCTGATTGCACCTCGAGTGAAGGCAATGAAAGTTGATGTGATGGATTTGTGGCATCAAATATTAGGGCACACTTCGGTTCAAATAACCAAAACCCTTCTAGTTCTAGAAGTTAGGAATAGAGGATGTCTGAATGAAAAAACATGTGATGTATGCAATCAGACAAAACAAACAAGAAATGTATTTTTGTTGAGTAATAGTAAAGCTGTCGAACCTTTTGATTAAATTCATTGTGTTTTGTGGGATCCTTATAGAACTGAATCTTCTTGTGGTGCTTCTTATTTTTTTGACTATTCTTGATATTGTTCATAGGCAATCTGGGTATTCTAGTTTGTTGATAAGGAAAAAGTTCACAAAATATTGAAAATTTTCTTTGCAATGGTGGAACAATAATTTAATAAATAAACTAAAAGTGTTGGAAGTGATAATGAAAACGAATTTATAAGTTTGAAACACTACTTTCTTGAACAAGGAATCCTCTTTCAAATATTGTGTGTGGGGACACCATAACAAAATGGTAGGGTTGAATGGTAACATCACAATATCTTGAATGTAGTAATAGCACTTAATTTTCGAGCTAACCTACCGATTAAGTTTTGGGGGTGGCTGTGTCTTGATGGCATGTTACCTGAGTAATCAGACACCATCTTCGATTTTGAATGGAAAGACTCCATATGATATCCTGATGGGTGTGGCACTAAACTATGATCACTTAAGAGTGATCGGATGCTTGTGTGATGCATGTAACCTAGGACGAACGGGTGACAAGTTTGAAAGTAAAAGTCATCGATGTGTATTTTTAGGTTATCTCAATGGGAAATATGTGTAGAAGTTGTATTATTTGGATACTAAAAGGTTTTTGGTATCACATGAAGTTATGCTCTGTGGGAATGAGTTTTCGTTTGCACCTAAGGATGGTTTAGAAAAGTGTCTGAGCCATGATGATGTCCCAGTAGACGGAGTGATTGAAGAAGAGGAAAATATCGAAGTCGGGGACATTGAAAATCCCCCAGTGAACGATGTAGATGAAGCTTAGGTGGAAATAGAACTGAATCCAGAGAATGAGGAACTAGATCATGACAATCCGAAGCTAGACGCTATTCCCAGACACGTGGGAGCATAAATGATGGAAGAAGAGTTGGGTCGAGGAAAGCAAACAAAGAAAGAGAGTGTCCTTTTGCGTGATATTTGTCACCAATACGGTCCTAAACTAAGTTATTGGGTAACAATCTATATCCAAAAAACAAATTGTTCACTCGAGCCTCAATGAGCCTCATGTAAGTCTTATCTCTAGCACACTATGGAAATTATGATAATTTATTTCCAAAATATATCAGCTTTCTTACAGCTATAATGGAGAGACATGAGCTGGCCTCTTTCTCGGAGGCTGTGAAAGATGGAAGATAGAGAATAGCTATGCAACAAGAGTTGCAGGCTTTTGAAACAAATACTACTTGGGTAATCGAACACTTGCCTCTAGGTAAGAAGGCCCATGGTGTCAGATGGGTGTATAAGATCAAGTACAATTGGGACGGTACCACTGAACGATAAAAGGCAAGACTTGTGATTTTTAGAAATCACCAAGTAGAAGGAATTACACGGATAATTTTACACCGGTCGCTAAGATGTTGGCTGTTAGCGTCTTCTTGGATGTGGCTGCAGCTAAACATTAGGAATTACATCAAATGGATGTGCATAATTCATTTTGCATGGAAATCTTCGCGAGGAAGTGTATATAAAATTGCCTTTGGGTCATCAGAATCATGGACCAGAAAGGTTTGTCATCTCCGAAAATCTTTATGGGGGTTGAAACAGGCTCCCCATTACTGGTTTGCAAACTTACTGTCTGCTCTGAAGAACTATGGATTTTATCAAGCCTATTCCAATTATTCTTATTTACGATGAATAAAGGAAATATGAAATTAAGTGTGGTTGTATACATGGATGATTTGATTATCTTTTGAAATAAACCTAGAGTTATTCAAATTTCAAGTTGTATCTTTCTAACTGCTTTTATACGAAGGATCTTGGCGCCTTAAAGTATTTTTTGGGGGGGTTGAAGTGCCGAGGCGTCCTAAAGCGATCTTCTTGTGTCAAAGAAAGTGTGTTGGCCTAAATCTGATTAGGACGAGAAATCGAATTTATTTTGGGTTAACTAACAATTATTTGTATCAAAGCCGTAAAATAACAAGAAATTCGATAAAGAAAATTGAACAATAGCTTAGAGACAAAGAATAAGTGCTTTTTGATATATATTTCTGGATGTCTTTACATAGTTTCTCCATGGCTATTTATAGTCTACAGAGATAAGAAGAGAAATAAATATGTTTAATGGCCATTACTCCACGTTTTGATCATGGCTAGCGCATGATCATCGCATTAAACATGCAGGTAATGGTTGATAGTTATAGAAGACGAAAGCTCGTTTTTCAAAGAGTGAAACTTCCTTGAGGGGTGAATTACGCACCTCGTGATGGTTATCCTTTAGTAGCGGGGGGCAATGACTTGTAGCAAAGACTTATTTTTGACCGAGGCATCTTGCCTCGGGAACCAAGCTAGCTTCTTCGAAGAGTCATTTCCAAGAGATCCAATCGAACCATGACCCGAGCTCCAACGCCGAGGCTCGATAAATTTTTACCCAATACAGAAAGTATGCCTTGGACAGCACTGCTGAGGCCGATTTGTTGTTTGCTAAACCGGCTGGTATACTTATGGAACAGAACCATCATTTGGCTTTAGCGAATGGACGCTTTATTGATGATACGAATGCTATAGGAGAGTGGTCGGACGTCTAATCTATCTATGTTTTTTGCAGCCAAAATTATCTTATAGTGTTCATATTTTGTCTCAGTTCATGCAACGTACTCGTGTTGAGCATTCGGATGCAGCTCTCCGAGTGGTACGTTATTTGAAAGGGTGTCCCGATCAAGGCATTATAATGAGTTCTCATTATGATCTCCATTTATACGGATGATGTGATTTTGATTAGGCAGTATGCCCGTTGACAAGACAATCCTTGACCTATTGGTATGTTTCGTTAGGGAACTCCCCGATTTTGTGGTAGACAAAAAAGCAACAGATTGTATCACGATCCTCGACTGAAGTGGAATATCAGTCGTTAGCAATGACTGTATGTGAGTTGAAATGGCTCAAGAGAATATTGTGGAATCTCAGAGTCAGTTAATCATTTTTGATACTACTCAAATGCTATAGTCAAGCAACTTTGCATATCGCTCGGAATATGGTGTTCATGAGTGGACCAAGTATATTGAAGTAGATTGTCACTTTGTCCATAATGAAATCTTCGGAGGCACAATACGTCCCAGATATATACCAACGGACACTCAACTAGCTGACATATTTACTAAGGCTTTGAGACGGGCAAAATTTGATTATTTCCATGACAAGTTGGGCATAAGGAATCCTCATGCACCAACTTGAGGGGAGGGAGGGGGTAGTGGCATATATGTAAATACACACACCATGTAGTTACGGATAAAACTTAGGGACATGCATGTAATTAAATAGGTTTTATTTTGTATTTATGGGTTGGCCCAATAGTTATTTAGTAAGCGAGCTTGGTTAATTTCCAACCTTGTACATATATCCCTCCATTAAATGAAAAAATGTGAAAAGTTTTCACCCAAATTGTGTTGTTTGATGATTCTAAGCTCCAGAAACAGTAAAGATATTCTAACAAGTCATCCAATCCTCAAAAAACAACAGGTTTTTACGCATTCATTTTCTAGCAAGCTTAACAGAAGTTTAGTAATGGACACACATTCTGTTCCACGCAACTGTGGTCTTAATAAAAAGATATGCCAATGCACCCTTACTTACACGAGACATGTCCAAACACACATAGCCTGTACCACGAAAGTAAAAGTGTGGGCTATTAATCAAACGACCCCATCATCCCTGCCTAATCAAATGTGGTCCTTTTGCTATAGCAAAATAAAATAGAACCCGTCACTCACAAGTACAGTATACCAACTGGAAAGATGCATGTATCTCTAAAGTTTCTGAAGAGGCCGTCCATCCTCTAATGATTTTAATGGATGTATAATTGAAGCTCCTATCAATTAACAGATGTTATTAAGTTTACAAAAATTTATACCTACTCTGATCTAATGGATTATTTGTTTTTTTTCAGATTACCAGTTTATCTGTTTTTTTTTTCTTTCAGACCAATTTAACTTTAATGTAACAAACATTTTAAGCATCATAATTTGTTAAGTATGTACTAGTAAAAGTTAAACAGGTAAAGAAACGGAAGCAACGGTTAACAACTAGCGGAATATACCTAAATAAATTATTACTCCATATGTTCCAATTTACATGTCTACCTGTCCTTTTTAATCGGTCCGAAAAAAAAATGTCTCTTTCTATATTTGATAATTTTTTATTTCAAAATTTATTTTAGACCACAAGATTTAAAGACATAAGCTTATATTACACACACATTTAATTTTAAACCACGTATTTAAAAGTTTCTTTAATATCTTAAATTTTATGCTCAATCAAATTGAGACACTTAAAATGAGACGGAGGAAGTATCCTTTTGCCAGCGTAAGTGGGATTTTGATATTAGAGAAGAAAGAAGAACAAAATTTTGATATTAGAGAAGAAGAACTAAATGGTCCGAAAATGATGAATCGTGTACTACTCCTAATAGTAGTAATAATAACAGCCATACAAGTAGATAAAGAAAAGTTTCAATGGCCTTGTCATTGTACTACTACTATAATTTAAGCACATATTTTACATGCTTTGAGATTTGGAGGTTTCGGAAAGGCAGAAAATAAAGTAATAGAAAAAATTGAAAATGAGATAGGACACGGTTGTCTTTTATTCAATGGTGGGCTCATGAATAACAGTATTCCCTATAGAAACAACCACATATAAACATGGAAAAGGGGGAACATATGTGGTGATATTTTAGGACAAACTAGCAGGAAAGCACGTGATACTATCTTTTTTAATTATTTTAAAAGCCAACAGCTGGGAAATAGTGACATCCCTATTTTACACCACTAAGCTATACTTAATTAAAGATTTCTTATTTGAGTAACAAGGAGAGGTGTCAATAGCAAGAAGCGTTTTACTATCAAAATGAATTTTTTTTTGACATGAATTCGAGTTGGTCATGTTCCAAATATGTGCACCGGAAACTGTGTGGCGAACAAAAAGATCGAACATCCAGCTATTCTATACAACACATGGTTTTAATATCAGAAATTCAATAATAGTGGCAACAATAATAGACTAAAAAGGGCACTCCATAAAAGAGCATGCAACAATATGCATCCTTTTTATTTGACAAAATTTTACTTTACAAAGATTTGGTTATCTTATTAACTACTTTGCTAACTACTTAAAATAGTACAAACGCCTAGCTATTGAACAAGGAAATGAAAATAGACACAAAGACTGATAATAAGGTTCTTAATTTAAGCAATAACTAAACAACAAGGCGAATTAATTAATCAATATGATACTGCTACTGCTCTAAGCATCTAAGAAGAGCAGATCTTAATCCATCATCAGTTTTCAATTCTTGAGGAACTTTAACAACAATATCCTGAAGCATGATATCATTAACACTTGAAATACTGGCATGGTGAACATGTAGTTCAAGTTCTTGAAGTGCCCTCATCAATCTTGCCGATGGATAATTCACATTTTCAGATTGTACCCTTATCATTGCATCAGGACCTAAAATCCTCACTTCAACTTCAAGTGACAAATTGTTTTGTCCAAATGATGCTGATGAACAATTGTTAGGTTTAATTTGATCCACCGAAGTTGTAGTACTCATGTTGTCCACTGTAGTGCTATCCATTGACTCTATTTTCAGTTTCCTGTGCTTGCTCTCTGATTTGCTAGTAACTTGCAATTCTAGTTCATCCACTTTGGCTCTTAACTCATTGATATATGCTACAGCATCTGATAACAATGAAGCTTTGTCCATTTTTGTGACATGTGGTACAACAGAACGTAAGGCGTAAAATCTATGGTTCAATTTTTCCCTTCTTTGTCTCTCTGCTTCAACATGGTTTAAAGGAGCTTCACGGCTTACTCCGGGCTTTCTCCCTCTTTTCTTGGGTGTTTTCTTCTCTACTGGCTTGTCAAGAAGTTGACAATCTGAATCTGAATGGTCTGAATCTTGAAATGTAACAGAAACTGTAGCAGCAGCAACTGTTGTTTCACCTGTTTTTGTTTTTTTGGTCCTAGTGTTGTTATTGTTGTCGTTACTGTTGTTGTCGTCGTGATCGTTGAATTTTTGACAATCTTCTTGTAAGCCAGTGACAAGACCAATATCAGCAAAAGAAATGTTTTTTTCTATATGACCATTTTCATGAGTTGAAGAGAAAAGGGATTTGACTTGTTGAACTAAGTTCCAATTTTCTTTAATTAAATCACTTGAGCCAAGTTCAAGAACCCCACATGAAGTTGGAATACAAACCAAAGTATTAATCCCATGAATATGAGCTTCTTTAGCCCTTTCACAGCTATAAAACTGAAGTTGTTGAGCTCCAGTTAGCCAAACAAAAGAACCACTACTAAAAGCTTTACCTGGAACTCCATCACCAAATGAAAAAGATTGAGCAAGTGACATAACATAAAACCATTCAGCATCAGTTACATCAGTACCATCTTCAACTAAACCAATATTATCCCCATTAATATTATTATTACTACCATCAAGATTGTCACCAATCAAAGCTTGAATACCTTTTATGACATTCTTTCTTTCAGACTGTTGAGAACTGCCTTTATTGTTAGCACCAAATAATCCTTTTCTCATTTTGGTACCATGGAAATGACCATCACCCCATGCTAAAAAAAGGCGTCCATCATCATCATTAGATGTTTGCCAAAATATGGCATAAGCCCAAGAATCTGTTTGACCCTTGAGAATATATTGAAGCCTTTGTTGAAGGCTTGGGAAAGGCTGGTTGTTTCCTTGAGAAAGTAAGGTTGGTATGGAAAATGATGAGGAAACATTTAGTTCATCCATTTTCTTTTTCTTGATAATTTTTCTTTAGATGATTATGGTGAGAGAAATAAAGATGTATGGTTGAAGAAAGAAGAGGACGAATAAAGAGACTGGATGGTTAGACAAACTCACGTAGATATGTAGTAGAACTTTGGCTAGGCTACTAGTAGTGAATAGTGTACCAAAATTAGTATAGTATCATGAATCATGTTAAAAAAGGTTAGGTTAGAAGTAAAGCTGCCGCTATTAATATTTCGTGGGCACTTCACTCATTAAATAATCTTAAATGGAAACACTATTTAAGAAGTATATATATATATATATATATATATATATATATATATATATATATATATATATATATATATAATTTACTAGTAATGCAATTAAACCAAAAAATCAAGGATTTTGTAACTTCAAGAATCCTTGGCTATAAATCCAAGATGGTCTAAAAATGAAAAAGAAAAGAGGGGTGTGGGGGGTTAAGATGAGTGCTGTGCGAGCATATGATCGAGCGTCAACTTCGCTGAGGATTCAATTCATTTTTGACTATCACAAGATATATATTTCACCTACCTTTAGTTTTTACTATGCGGTAAATATTTTCTTTACTCATTTATAGTAAAATTAAAAAGTTAACACATGCCGCCGACTGCCGAGAATTAGATTTATAGTTTATGGTTGAAACTGTACATGCCAAGAATACTACTAATATGGTTTCCAATTTTACCAAAACCTTTCTTCACTTTTGTCTTCTTATACATCTCATCTTGGCAAAGGCCTTTAGCTAAGAAAAATTACAATTTCACGTATTCTCCCAAAAATTATCTAAGATACCCAAATTTTTCAATCTTGTCGTGAGTATCGTGTTACAATACAATAATGTTTTAAAACTTTTTTGGATGCTGGGCTTTAAAAAATAGTTTTCTAATGTTACATAGTACAACATGTGGATATGTGGATCCAAGAGATTCAAGTGGTTTCTGATGGAGAGCACGGGGGACCTATCCCCTTGTTTGGAAGCTTTACTGAATTCCGTACAATTATTTTCTTATCTTTTTTGGACCCCCCCCCCCCCTCCCCCCCTCCCTGTAATTAGACATTGACGGGAAACTAGTTTTAATTTTGGGTTGATTACATTCATGACAGCCCCCATATGAAGTTAGAGTATTTAGTAAAAATTTTGTATAGGGGCTGTTTGGTGCACGCTAATTGATTTGTAGCCGTCAAAAGCAAATTCACTGAGAAATAACCATCTCCGAACAAATCTCAATATAAATACTAGGGCTTTGTTCAAAGCCCCAATATTTATACTGGGAAGCTTCAGTAAACTAACCCCAGTATAAAATATTGGGGCTTTGAACAAGTTTTGTTCAAGATCCCAGCATTTTGTTATGGGACTTTGTATAAAGCTTCAGTCCCATAACAAAATGCTGAGTTGTGAACAAAACTTGTTCGAAGCCCCAACATTTTGTTATGGGGACTGAAGCTTTATATATAAAGTCCCATAACAAAATAATGGGATTTATCACTTTGATGGGACCTTCGTTATGGGAATAAATCTCATTATTTTGTTATGGGATAAAGTCCCATAACAAAATAATGAGACCTTTGAACATGTTAGTTCAAGGTCCCATAATTTTGCTATGTGATTATTTTGTTGTGAGACTTCTTCAGTCCCATAACAAAATACTTGGGTTTTGAACAAGTTTGTTCAAAGCCCCAGTATTTTGTTATACGATTAGTCTGGAGTGTTTTTCCAACGCTAATGGAGCTTAAGTGTGCGCGCGAATTTTTGGCTATTCTTTAGTGAATTTTGAAACGGTGGATAGTCCCCAATGAGCGCGTCAAAAAATGGCTACTGATCAAAATTTCTCAGTTATTTAGACTACAAGTTTTATATTTTTTTTATTTTTAAAATATACATGTAATAATCATTATTTAATATTTATTCACTTAAATTAAGATATCTATCAATCTTGAGAAATAAGTGATCAGTTCTATTATAAGAAAACAACAAACTCCATCTCTCTCCAATAATTAATGACGTTATTTTAGAACAGTAAATAAGTATTATCAATGTGCTTATGGGTAATTTTTCCTCAAATTTTTTTTTTGTATGCATTGATAAACTATTAATTTTTGGATGATTTACAAAAACAAGACACTTTCTGGCGTTCCGTCAAAGATTCAATCATTATAAGGAAAGTCTTACAAAAATAACTCCCATGAGAAAGTTTCTGGCGATTGCCAGATCTACCTATTAGCAAATACATGGTGATTGCCAGTAGCTCTTCTGGCAGTCACTAAAGTTTTTTCCTGATGGGGCCATTTTCGTCTTTCTTATGAGATCATAATTATAGATGCGGTGTCAGAAGTATCTATTTCGCGCAAAATTTTAGTAATTTTTGGACGGCCAATTTGCATGTGACACTCCAACTAGGAGTATCTCACATCATAATACATGAGAGACGCTGGATATATAACACTACTAAAAAAATGCGATTTAGGGACGGACGATACGGACGAGTAGCCGTCCCTAAACGCAATTTACGAATGGACTATGCAACGGCATCGTCCTTCCGTAAATCGCTCGATGCTAAAGTCATGAGGACGGGCAGCCGTCCCAGATACAGACGGCTTGTGCGACGGCTAGCTGGCTCTACTCAGTGAAATCTGGAATATAATTTTTTATTTAGAGAGGGGTGGTCGTCCCTATTTTTACGTTTATCACTAAATAGAGACGGCTAGCCGTTCCTACTCAATGAAATCTGAATTTTTTTTTTTTAATTTAGGGAGGGGTGCCCGTCCCTATTTTTACGTTTTTAGTTTGGTAGAGATAACTAGCCGTCGCTATCTGTGATAAACCTGCACAATAAAATGTTAAAAAATAGATACATGCCTGCCAACAACCAATGCACATCCATATATAATACAGCTAGCCGAATAGATAATTAAACTAGAATACACAAATATTTTAATAATAAGTCTACTAAATCTTCTATACATTTACTTTAAATCTTAAGCATAAAGACACATAACATTTGTGTCAAATCCAACTCCAAATATAAAGTTTCACTACTGCTACTGCTGCTGCTACTACTACTCTTTCTTAAAAAGTTTCTAGCTATTTCAAACTACAAACATAAAAAACTACAAGTTCATGGTCTAACATAAGACAATGTTAAATATAAACATAATGTTATTACTTAACCATCCCAAGTCTACATTTCAAATTTACATTTTTTACAACATTTCACAAGTCATAGGTCTACATTTCCCTTTAAGCCATGTCTAAGCCAAGCAACAAAGGCAAAACTATTAGAGTACATTTGTAAACTAGATAAATTTAATTGTTTTAAAGTTAACGGTTTAACTACATGAATTTAGCAATACCAATCTAATCTACAAATCTAAACAACCATTTAATAGTTTTAAACTCCACAACAAATTTCCTACAGCAAAATCCGGACTTCAATTTTCCAAAATCTTTAATGATGCACTAGACCTATTTTTAACTTTCAAGCTCTTAGATAACTTTCAGACACAATTTTTTTTTTTTTCATTTAATCCAAATATCTAACTACCCCAAACAATGTTCATTTCCAACTTAACATCATTTAACAACAACAACTAGACTGCACACTATACAATTTGAAGAAAATAAAAAAATGATAAAAATAAAAACCACATAAAAACGAAAAAAAAAACCGCACGAAGAATAATTGGGGGTTAGGTATGTAGCTGCCAGATCTGCAAGAAAAAAAAAAGAAAAGTAAAAATTTGGGGTTAGGGTTCAACATTAATTGAAGTAAAAAATTAACAAAAATTGGGGGTTAGGGTTTACCAATTTAGATGGAGGTGCTAATGGAGAATTGATAACTTGACATGTTGCTTACAGACCAAAAGGAAGACATTTGCTAAAACCATGTTAAACGGGGACAAACTCTCAAAATTAGTCAATTTTGTAGACACCATGTGATTTTTTTTGGGAAAATTTCATATCTAACCAAATATATACCATGGCCTTACATTCAAATAGCCATTGAACATCTTGCATAATGGCTAGCCAAAAATTACTCTATATAATAAGTTTATGTATATGTTATTCCTAAAAACTTGAGAGGATAAAATAGATTCCATTTACAAGCATGTTTATCTCCTTAAATTGAGGAACCATTATCGAAACTGCTGGAAAAAAAAGGATATGAATCATTGTCAATCGTTTGCTACTATTAAGGAAACAAAATTATCTATTTCTTTTATTTCTTTAAATACACCACTTTTACTTTTCCATTTTTTTCATTCTATTTTATTTTGGTGCAATCTCTTTTAAATGATCAGAAAATTTTGTTGGGACTATTTGAATATTTCGGTGATGCATGATGCATGCATGCATACATGCATACATACATACATACATACATACATATATATATATATATATATATACATACATATATATACATACATACATACATATATATATATATATATATATATATATATATATATATATATATATATATATATATATATATATATATATATATATATATATTTTCAAGAAAGAGATTTTTACCCCCATATAAACACTTGAAAGAGATATATACATTCAATAAACACACTTTAAATTTCCTTTCTTTTCTAGCCAATACTATAAATTTTTAGCTACCCGTTTTAATCCTAAAGTATAGGGATTAAGATGCTTTCCTTGTTTAAGTTAATCCATGGAACATGATTTGCGGCGCTTTTATTTATGGTACTCCATCCCACCCCGTGAGTCTTTGCTCCTCTAAGCATAATTGTTCCAACTCTTTGACAGTTTCAATTATGCACGAATTTGAAAATTTATTTATTTGAGAATATAATAAAAGACCAACCATTCTTTGTATATATTGTGTTTATATATATATTCACTAATATTTTAGCATACTGTATCTGCAATATTTGAATACTATTTTAATATGGTGTATCACTCTAATATTTATACTTTGTTTAACACAATATATCGCTCTTTGTATGTATTATATATTCAATATTTATTTATTTAATATTTTAAGCATACCGTGTATTCAATATTATTCTCTATATTAACACAATCTATCACTCTTTGTATGTATTGTGTATTAATATTTATATATATTGTCTCTTATTATTCACAACTTATATTTTGTGTTCCATATATTATAAACATGATATGTACTCTGTATTGATTCAGTATGTATCTTTTATTATTTGGTTACTTAAATATTTTAGCAAATATTAACTAAATATATACCACATATCCATCTATATTCACATTTTTATGTGACAATTTTCATTTGTGTAAATTATTGATTTTGACCATTAAAAGGTTAAAAAAGCGTAAAAAGTTTAAATGATATACACACTCTCTTTTATTTGGGGTAATATATGAGGTATATTGGTTTTAAAATCTATTTGAGATTATGAAAGATTAATTAATTAGAATAATTAATTGGATTGTATCATGAGAATCCGAAATAAATGGCAACGGATTAGGAAGGAATCTTTTTTTCCTCCTTTTAATTAGTGAATAGTTGTATACATTACGGCTATGAGATGTTAGGTTCAGACAAATGTAATTTAAGCTTCATGATTGGTTAACTATGTTCTTTGCCCTTCAAAATATCAATAATATACAAGTACATTGGTATACTTGAAATATATCAATAAGATAAATCAATATATATAGATAACCTAGCAATATGCAAAAAATATCCACTAATATAACATCAAGTATACATTATCATAAATAAATATTAAAGTAATATGCATATCTACAATACTATATGCACTGAATATAGAATATAAACACACCTAGTATATACATTTACGTTAACACTTTTTTCAATCACTATTGCACCTCCATTTTTTACATCATAGTCATAAAATTTTATGTAGATGCTCCACTATATGATATTTGCGTGGAGTGCTTTGAGCGGGGAAAAAAAAAAAGAAGAAAAGAGATGATGAAGGTTTTTTCCATGGAGTTTGAAGAGGAAAAGAGGATGGTAGTGTCCAGATTTAGTGCTCCATTTAGTGAAGTGAGAAAAACGATAAGTGAGATTGTATATTTCTTTGCTTGAAATTCGGAGATAGTTGATTGTTTGTGAATATTTAGTTAAATTCTAAAATTAATGAGGAGAGATAAACTCAATAAAAGCTGATGTTGAATAAAGAAAGAGAATATGACGTAAAGAAAGAGAGAATATGAATATGAGTTTAGGCTCGAAAGTAGGTGAAAGTTAGGTGATTTGAGATTGTATAAAAATATTTAAGATATATCCGAAAGTAATGAGCGTCAAACAAATCTGTTGTCACCTATTATCTCCTAAAAAGTAAGCTTATAATATTAAGTGTCTCATTAAAGTGAAGGGCCATAAAAAGTAGAATACCTAAGATTAACTGTTTAGAAAGCATAATAAAGGAAGAATTGGTTTATTTTGTGTTAATGGCTCTTATGAATGTCTATACCATGTAATATTTTTTTTTGGGGGCCTTTGGACCATATTCGAAGGGCCAGTAATATGCTGGGCCAATCACATGTAGCCCAAGAACTAGATTTGCATGGATAAGCTCTTTGAGCGACTCGCCTTTATATTTGTTTTTATTTGTTGGAAATCTGTGCAGAAATAACATACCCATCTGATCCATATCATAAGATGTTTTGGTATTTTCACACATATTAAAAAAATTATTTTTTAGTATTAATTAGCAATATAATTGGCTATATTAGCCCTTATCAAATCTATTATGACCTAGAGTTTTGATTTAAGTCATTTATTAGCAAGAGTGATTTTAAAAAAAAATCTTCTTGATTTCTGGAAAGATCAAATATTATGGATCAAGAAAAGTATGCCAAAACATCTTATAAAGTGGACCTGAAGGAGTAAATTTCAAGCTTGGATTCGTCAAAAGTTGTGAAGTATCTCATCACGAGTTTCGGCAGATCCATCAAAAGCTTATTTATTCATAAGTTTTGATGAATAGTCAACAATTGGGGTCACAGTCAAAAACTTACAAGTAAGTTCTCATTGATCTATCAGTTGTAAGTTCTCATTGATCTATCAGAAGTTGTGAATAAGTCGACATAAACTCTGGCACATCTTTAAGAATCTTGAAAAAATATTGCATCTCTTTTACAAATTTCAGAAATGGGGGTAAACCTTAAGCAGAGCCTCTCAATGGGCCATCTGGTGGCCAACTTCCAAAACTATCGCAGTTTTCTCGACTTGGCACAGGCTAAAAGGCTATCCTTCATTGAACTAGGAAATTAACACAAGTAACAATTTTTTCTTATAAGTAGAATATTTTCTTTGGGCATGTAATATACATTTGTTAGTAAAGGGTCTATACACAGTTAGAGAACGTGTAGAACTTGGAAGACTGTGAAATGCGTATGCAGTCTTCGGAAACTTAAAGTGAAATTATGCATATATTTCTTCCGTTTCAAAAAGGATGAACCTATTTCTTTTTTAGTCTGTTTAAAAAAGAATGACCTCTTTCTAAATTTGGAAAGAAATTTTTACTTTTACTCATCCCTAGATGATTTGTAGTCACACAAATATTTATAACTTATTTTAGACCACAAGTTTCAAAAGTCTTTCTTTTTTTATTAAACTCCGTGCAAAGTCAAATGGGTTCATCTAAAGTGGAACAGAGGAAATATATAATTATGTCCATATTAGATCTTTCTGCTCAGGAGAATGGAATAGGAAGATTCATCGCATAGACGAGACCGGTGCAAATTCAAGAATGATGCATTTAGTGCTCACATATAGAACAAGTGAACAAGCTTGTAATTTATTACGTTACTGGCCGCTTTACTATATATTGATACCGCTTTACTATTGATGAAGGATTTGAGAGGGAGATTTATAAAAATACACATATATCTCATTTTATTTACATAACTTTATCTATTACATTAATACTCATAAATTATTTATATGTTGTACCTATTAGCTAATTAACTTCCTATTTTGTGGTATAAAACAAGTAACTCAAGTCTCTCTCACCTCGTATCTTTTATTATTTTTTATGTCATTTTCTTTTGTCATTCTTTTATTATTCTTTTCTCCTTCTCGTTTTTAACTCTTCTTCTTATTTTTTCTTTTTTTTTTCTCTTGTTCTAGCACTATTTATGTCTCCCATTTTTTTTTTTAAATTTCATAATCTTATTATACTCAATTTTTTTATATATATTTTTTTTCTTTCTCCAAAAAGGTATACTTTATTAAAAAAATATAAAAATTAAAATATTTATTTTCTCGATAGTATCTCACACTTTGATCCAAACGCAAAACGGTATACCAAAAGAATATACAATATACCAAAAAGTTATACTTCATAAAAAATAATAAAAATTGAAGTATCTATGTATTTTGTAACATCTTGCACTTCGATCCAAACATAACAAGGTATACCAAAATAGTATACACTATCCCAAAAAGGTATACTCTTGGTTAAAAAAATAATAAAAAATAATTATTTGCTCGATAGCATTGCACACTTTGATCCAAATACAAAATTGTGTGGACAAAAATATGACACCTATTGTTATGGGGATACAAGTCCAGCTGGCGAGACTATACTTATCCTACAAGTCACCAGGTACTGAGTATATACGCCCGCTCCTAGAATCGACGACCGTTTAGGCGGTTTGGTCATAGGGCGCATGGCACACATCCCACCGTCTAGGATTTACAGTCGCCTAGTTAGGGTTTAGTATACCACCGCATTGAGTTGTAGGCCCATGACCTTATTAGTATTTATTTTTTTACCTTATTTAGGATTGGGTATCACTACTATAAATACCCCTCCTTACATTGTACTCCCTCCGTTCCAAAATGGTTGTCATAGTTTGACTTGGAGCGGAGTTTACGAAATGTGGTAAGACTTTTGAAACTTGTGGTCCAAAATAAGCCATATATAAATATGTGGCTATAAATCATTCATTAAGGGTAAAGTAGTAGTTTCAACTAAAAAATGTTTCCAAATTTAGAATTGTGCCATTCTTTTTGGAACGGACTAATAAGGAAACTATGACAACCATTTTGGAACGGAGGTCATACAGAGGACACAATTTGCCACCGAAGTCGGCTACTCTCAAGGAATAAGAATTACTTCAATTTCTCTATTATTTCTTGCTTAATTACTTGTCTTTACTTTCATCGTATGTACTTAATTTTTCCATCGTAATTTACCGTATTGCTTCTAACCTCATTCATAAATTAATTGTTTAACCTAGACGTACAAATTTAGGCATAAACAGTTTTGCGAGCATCGCGAGGCCTCGACAATTGTATGCATTCTACGAAAGAAAAGGCGCAATCATGTCTGACGAAGAAAGTAACGTTCTAAAGAACACCGCAGATGGAGTGGACGAGTATGTGAAAGATCTTAACAATCCCAGCATCAAACAAAAGGATTCAGCCGAGCAGCCAAAATATTATTCTCAAGAACCGACCATTGTCGCCACCAATGAAGGGATGAACCGCCCATTGGAAGGTAATCCTGAGTTCAGAACTTTCATGACTGATCTCCTCCAAACTATGATGGAACAGGCGGAACAAAAATCCAACAACGTGATCGAGGGGGTATCTCGCAAACTAGACATGATGTTTACTGGATCATTTCAGAGGTCAGCGTCTTCACGAGGGCCAGCGCCTGTGAACGAGTCACCAGCATATATGCCTAGCCGAAGGCTTAACATGGATGCTGCTACAGGAGGCTCATCAATAATCAATAACCAAGATCTTAAGGGAGCCCCTGTCATTCGATCTCATAAAGGGGATGAAGGCTATCCATGATCGGATTGGCAACGTGCCGGGAGCTCCACCCCAAGTTATTACGGTAGATAAGCAAAAGTTTTACAAGCTTGCTGCTAAGGTAAGTGTTGCACTTGTCCGCATACCAAAGCACTTCCGCTTGCCGGATAACTTGAAGTATGATGGAACTACTGATCTGGATGAGCATATTGCTGCGTACTATACGGCAGTGAAGAGTACCGAGATTACTAAGGAAGAAATCCAGTCTGCTCTGATTAAGAGGTCTAGTTCAACTCTAACCAAAGGAGCCCTTACTTGGTACACTCAGCTACCAATGGGTTTGATCGAATCATTCACTCAGATGCAGGATTTATTCAAGAAAACATATTCCGGTGCCCGCAAGTGAGAAAAGCGCATGGAGGATAACTTTGAGATTCGTTAACGAGACAACGAGCAGCTCAAAGATTATCTCGGCAGGTTCCAGAGGGAACACATGGATCTCCCTCCAGTTCGACAATATTGTTGTGGTAGCCTTTGGAAAAAGTTCGAATTATAAGGGATCCCTAGCCACCTAAGAGCTGCACTGGAGTCTGACTCAACACCCTGTGTCACACATGGAATGCCCTGCACCAGAGGTACTTCAAGAAGCTTCACCTAGAGACCGGGGAGTCTTCTGCTCCCGAGGAAGTCTGACCGGCTATCCAACATGTCATCCGCCAAGGACAAAAATGGGTATACATGGAGGAACCTCGAATGGGGGGACAAAGGCAATCGAAATAGGAAAGATAGCAGGGATGAGTTTCCAAACCGGCATGACGGCCAGGGAACGTCAGGGTCATTGTCCAAAGGATTGCTCAACGTGGAGTGGGAATTGATTTGAAGAATTGGGTCTACAATTTAACGCCGTGGAATTCGTAAGAGATCATATGAAGAAGACACAAATCCGTAGGCCAACAACTTGAGAGCAGAACGTGGCAGGAGAAACAAGGACCTTTACTGTCACTTTCATAAGGACCACAGACATGACACGGCCAAGTGCAGATCTTTGATTTTATAGGTCATGAGTTTGTTGAACAAAGGTTACCTCAAGGACCTGCTCATCATCAAGGGAAAGCAGACCTTCACCTAAAGCGAGAACCAGGACACACCGTAAAGTTGGCCCGATCCTAAGAGGTCCATCAATGTGATAATCGGGGGACCAACATTGCTCAGAGGTCAGAGGATATATCGGTGACGCCCAACCAGGGTCTCGCCCGAGATGAGGCGATCCAATTTAGTGAAGAGAACAACATCATCTGCAGCACCCCACACCAAGACCGGTCATAACACTTAGGATGGAAGACACAGACGTGAAACGTGTATTGGTCAATGCCGGTAGCGCCGTAAACCTCATCAGATGGGATACATTGAAGGTGATGGGTATTAAGGACCGAATTATGCCAAGCGTTAACTTGCTCGCAGGCTTCTACAATTCTTCTAAGAAGCTATAGGCAAAATTAACCTGACCACCCGCTTGCTGGGGATAGATTATGTTTCATCTTTTCATGTAATCAAGGAAGGCGTTCCTTACAATGCGATCGTAAAGCGACCATGGATTCATCAAGTCAAAGCAATTCTGTCCACCTGGCATCAGAAACTGAAGTATCCTACTCAATGGGGGATAAAAGAAGTGAATGGTGATCAGGAGGCAGCAAGAGAATGTTATATGACCGCAATCCTTGGAGCAGTTGTCCCCGAGCAAGTGCCCGAGGTGAATATTCGAAGAGACCCCAAAAACTTCGAAGCTGCATTCAACCAAGACTATGATTCAGACGGTATGGTTGAGTTGACGTCTTTCCCGGAGAGGGGGGGGGGGGGGGGAGGGGGGAGGGGAGAAGGAGTAGGGATAATTGGAAGTACTTTTCTTTTCAGAATTTACTTAGCACATTAGTCTTGCTCTTAGATTACAGTATTTTCATACTTTTTGGACATGTTACAGGTTTTCACCCACAGCATCCTAGGCTCTGCGCCTTTACTAATAAAACTACTATTATAGTAAGTTTTTCACAAATGAAGATCCATCTATGATCCAAATATTCATAGCCTAGGCCACATACAAGTTGAAGTAATACACCCACTGTCCATGACAAAAGTAGGGTACACTACTCGTTTAGAGCTAGACCACGTCTAACTCAGCACCAGGACTTAATCAGGGGTTAAACTTGGTAAATCAACAATTGTACCTACACGCGGATCGGGACGCTTGTCTGCGTAGTCTTAAATACTCAAGTAACTAAGCGAAGACGTTCTATCTCAAAACGCAAAAGGACCGTTACGACACGGGCTAAAGTCATCCCATTGCGGGCGCAAACAACCATCTGCCATGGATGCAAATTAGCCGCTATTTATCGGTGTGCAACAGACGTAATTGCTCAAGGCAGGCACACTGACACACGTTTTTAAATAACTGGAATAGTCAGGACGACCGGATGACATCTAATTCTTAGGTGAAAATGCCCATAGAGGCATAACTTAGCATTACTTATTATTTACGGCGGCAATTAAAAACCTTCATAAATGAAGGCACAAGTAATTTACGTCAATACGCCACAAAACGGGCCCAAAATTTACATTAAACATCTGTATGCACGGATAAATGTCTAATCACCAGATGCATAAAAAAAACATGAGGGGGGGGGGGATTTTCATTCCTCTCTCGGGTGACTTCCTTCATCGGCAACACTCCATGAAGGTCCTACTTCACCAGCTGCAGGTTCCCCAGTCGGCATCTCTTTCTCAACTCATCTCTTGAGAGCCTTCCTCAAGCTCAGAACCAAGTTGGGATCTGCCTTGGCAACAACGCTAGTATACGAGGTAATCTCAGCGGCGCGGCCAGGTCAAAATTAGGGTCGTCACAAACATAGAGAAGAGTGGCAAGAGCAGCTGCGACATTGGTACGATCAACTTCTGCCATACAACGAGGATTCAGAGCTTTTTATCGTTGATCTTTCAGGTGGCACTCCTCGCAAAGGTTGTCATGAATTCATTCAACTGATGCCACTTTACCTTTCAATCTGTCATTCTCATCTTGAAGGAAGGCGGAGAGACCCTGAGCATCTGAGACGTACTTCTTAGCAGCACTCATTCTTTCCTCTATGCCAAATAGTTGCTGCCGCAGATCTCTCACGAGCCCCTCCAGACGATTCATATTGCTGAGATGAAGCTGCTTTGAGACCTTGACATCTGTGAGGGATGACATGAGGGCCTCCACATCCTGCTTGTCCTTGCGGACTTCACCAGGTAGCGCCTTTTCCAAATTCCTGCTCTTCAGAACCTCTGCGCGATAGGCATCACGAGTGCTCTGCAGCTCACCCTTCAACTCTTCAGACTTCTCGACAAAGGGTTTCAAGCTGGCTACTTGTCCATGTAGAGCATCAGCCTCTTCGACCAGATTTCCTTCTTAGCCTTCCCGCTGGAGTATCTCGTGAACACCATCAATCCCTGGGTAATGGTAGGAACATGAGTTTGGTAAAGGAAAAATGATGTTGAACTTGACATGCTGTTGAAAATCTGGTGGCGACCTCGAGCAGCTCGTGACTGCTATAGCCAGAGAGGTGTTCTTCTTCTACAGGGCCGATCAGTTCAGCGGTATGGTCTGTTACAACCGTGGAGTCTTCATCAGGTTAACCCCCACAGCAATAGGGATTACAACCTCCCGAGCTCCACCTACGGTTTCATACACGGCCTCTACGGCCACTTTTTTGCTAGGGCACCACTGAAAGGTGTCAGAGCCCTCAAGAGTTGGACCAGTAGCAACAGGTTCTAAATATAAACGAATGATGCCAGCCTCTAAAGTCAACAAAGAAAGAGTGTTATTTTAAAAAAAAACACAAACTTTGAAATTGTGGATCAGTAGGTATGGCAGGAAGCAAGACATCATCCTCCACACTAGCTTCTTCCTCGGCTATGGAAGTTTCTCTGATCAGATGTCTGCACTTTTGTGAAGAAGGACCAGCTTCAACAGCAGCAGACGGGGTTGTTTCAACAGCTTCGGATGCGGGCACTCGGGGGACTTCTCCCTCACCATCAGAAATCACAAGAATTTCACCAGCAATGGACACATTGGTCAGCCTAAAGGACCTCATCCTCTTCGAGAAACGGGATCTGCTCGCCCTCTATAAAATTCTTCCACCAAATGCTTGTACATCAAGTAAGGGAGCAATATACGGGGCAAAAATCTGAATCTCCACCAGAGGGGGCATATCACGATGAGAGAACCCTGGAAGCAGCGGTGAATAAAAAATATGGGAGAAATTTCGGGTAGAAAGAACGGCTCAATAATTACTTACCGTGGTCTTTCACCCACCAGCCATTCGTATTCGCTAGGGCCGAGAAAGTCAAGGATTCAGGAGGATTCCTCGAAAAGATGGTTGTGACCCACATCATTAGTTCATTGTGGCTCAAAGAAATGGTGGACACGATGTTCACTATACAGAAGAAAGAAATCAGTTTGAAGCAACCATAGTTGAAAGCAAGGAGATAAGTTTCTGTGAACTTATACTTTCTATTGAAGACCTCTGGAAAAGGAAAAGAAGATACTAAATCGGCCGTTCGCACAGCCACGTACCTATGCACCCAACTACGGTCTTTGGAATCTTCACTATTAGGGACTATACCTTTCTTCCCCCATTTTATGAACATCAGCATCCCAGCTTTATGAAGACGAGGGGAGTAGAAAGCCAGACGATGATCAATGGAAAATAAAACCTGGGCATAATTAGCTAAGTGATCAAGCACGACCACTAGTCTCAACACGAAAGGGCTAATCTAGCCCAAACAAACATTGTAATAGTGGCATATGTGATCTATGATTGAGTGGACGTGCTTGTTGAGATGAATAGTGAAAGGGTACGTGTGAACTATTGAAAAGCCAGCCTGTTGAAGTTTGAGTTTTGATGATTGACAAACAGGAAGACCCCGACGAAGGACCTTGTTCTCTGACAGGTTCTACTATTGATGAAAATATGCACAAATACATTTCCAGTCCGAGATGAAATTGAAAAGAACCTGGACGCAACAGTTTTAAAATTTGAATTAGATTAGGAGTCGCACAGGTAGGTTCTACCAAACAATATAGCAAAGGAAGTAGAATACTAGTAGAACTAGGAGAACCTCGCGCAGGAAGGTTCTGTGAAGCAACACAGAGTTTAATCCTAATGGGATTAGGAGTCTCTTGGGCGTGAATATAAAAGCCCAAAAGGCGGCTAATAAACCCTAATTGTCTTGGGTGCCACCTGGAAGTACCTTGGAAGATCTACATATTAATGGGGAATATTTTCAAAGAGTCCATGAAGGAAAAAAGTGTGTAGAAGGTAAAATTGTATAAGGAAAGTATTTATTGAGTCCTAATTAGAGAACAATTCTTTTCCTTGTCCATCAAGAAGTCATATGCACATAATATATACATCATTATGAAGACTTCAAGAGAGGTGCACGAAATATTATCTCTTCAGCCATATAGAGAGAGATTGAGAGCTCAAAAGGTTGATAACTCTGAAGAGAACGCGCAGAAGGAACTCACTGGACGAGAGGTTCTTCATTAGGCGTATTCTATTACCAGTCCAGCAAGAACGTGCAGAAGGAACTGACTAGATAAGTAGTTCTTCATAAAGTTGTATTAAGTTTCTGTCTTGGTCTAGTTCATATGTATTAGGGCTTTTGAATTTTAACATATGATGCTTATTTGAGAAGCATTGTTTAGGCATTGTATTTGGAGAAAATCTTCTATTAGGCTGGAGTTAGCTTAAAGGAGTTGCTACGGTCTTGGATTGTAGGCAGTCTTGTACTTAGGAGGATTCCTAGGTGTGTTTGCTACAATTGAGTTGATTGTAGGCAGTCTAGGTACTAAGAGTTTTAGTCCCTTGGTTAGAGAGTCTGTAACCTAAAATTTGCTCGTTGTATTAGTAAAAGAGTTTTCAAAATCCCAGAGTGTAGGTCGTGGTTTTTCTCCCTTGAGCAAGGAGTCTTCCACGTAAAACTCCGTGTTCTTTACTTTCAATTTTGGATCTGCATTCCCTGTATCATCTGAAGAATCTAGGCAACAACTAGGTTCTTGCAAACACGAGCAAGGTTCTTCGGAAGGTAAAAATTGGAGGACTCTATTCAACCCCCCTTTTAGTGTCCTGAATAGGTGTACTGTGTGCAACGAGTGGTATCAGAGCAGGTTTTTTCACTACTAGGCTAACACCTTGAGAAGGATCTAGATATGAGTGCACCATCCGGTATCATGGAGAGCCAATGCATCACTCGTCTACCACTGTTCAACGGTCAATACTATAATTGGTGGAAAGTTCGGATAGAGGTCTTCCTACAAGTAAGAAACTATCATTTGGGGCAAATCGTTTTTCGTGGTCCTTTGGTTCCTACAAAGATTGATAGTTCTAGGAACAAGGCACAAAGATCTGAAGAGGAACTAAATGAAGATGATCTCAAAATGCTTCAGATCAATGCTGAGGCGATGAAAATACTTCATTGTGGCCTTGGATATGATGTGTACCAACGAATCTCAAGATGCTCAGCCAAGAAAATTTGGGATTCATTAGAGACTGCCTATATTGATGAACCAGAGAAGGAACAGGTGAACAATAGTGCTAGAATCTGTTTCAAGAATAAGTCATCTAATAAAATGAGACCATCAAAGGAAGCTGCAAAGCAAGCCTACATGTAAACTTTGGGAGATATGAAAAAGAAATGTTCTGAAAAAGTGAAGGAACTGGTTCTTGAGAAGAAGGAACAACAGAGGAACTGTTCGATGAGGAGGCCGAAAATATCTTCCAAAACCTTAAAAAAGACCATGATGGTAGCACCTCCATGAGATCTTTCCATCGGTAATTCAAAAAATAAAAGTAAGAGTGCCAAACTTACTTTGATGACCAAAAGTAATTCTGAATCAGAAGAACAAAGTGAGCAAACAACTTTTGCTCTCATGGCAATGAGTGATGAAAATATCGAAGAGGACATCCCTGAGATAAGTTTCTCTGCCCTAAGAAGAAATATCTCATCTTTTTCTAAAAATAAACTTGCTAATCTCTTGCTTCTCTTAATTGATAAATTTGAAAGTTTAAGTGCTGGCACGGAACAAATGTTGTCTGGTTTTAAAAGCATGACATTTGAAAATTTAAATCTGAAAGAAAGAAATTCTAAACTTGAAGTTGATTTTGAAAAACTCAAGAACCAGGTTCTTGAGAATGAAACCAACATTACATCACTTAAACAGGAAAATACTCAGTTAAAAGAAACTCATGGTAAGCAAGTTCTTAATGAGTGTCAAGTGTCCCTTGAAGCAGATCTAAAAATCACTAAAGAACTTTGTATTGTGAAATTGAAAAGAACAATCTGCTTCAAGAGAATCTGGACAAGACCAAGTTTGAGCTCAGTAGAACCACTCAGAGGTACAGGTCTTTCGATGCTCTTAGCAGGCTTCATGAGAATCATAAGAGAAATAAAAGTAGTTCTAAATATAAGAAACCCTTATCACAATTAGAACCAAAGAGCATGTATGTTGGAGTGGTCAAGAATAGACTGTGCACTCGTTGTGGTAAAATTAGGTATTATAGAGATAGTTGCACAGCTTTATTCAAGGCAATTAAAAAGAACAAAAAATTTATTTTACGTAGTTGAGCTAAAAGAGATATGATTCATCCATTCCATTATAAGAAGGGATAGAGTTATCTTACCAACTCAATTATTATGACAACATCAGCTAGAATGCATGAATAAAATTAATACATTCAGTCACTCACTATCTGGTCATTGCTAGTCTCCAAGTTCAAACTATACACAGAGAGAGAGAGAGAGAGACATAATGACATGAATAGTATTATTGAGAGCACATCAGTTGTTCTCTATAACACGAAATTATATTGGAAACTTAAGTAGCAGATTAACTAAACCAACTACAATATGAGCAATAGTAAATTAATGACTTCATAATATTGATCAACTTCAGCTCTCTAAAGAACCATCTGGTAGAGTAGAAACATATAATTAGTCTAGACAATTAGACTAAAACTTAAGAAGCAAAATTTTAAAGATAAAAAGGAAGGAAACATGATGTTACTTGCTAGGCTTACTGCTAATTGTGCAAATACTCTTCAATTGAAATATTAAAGGCAACAAACTCTTGCATTTTCACCTTACTGCAAACCAACTATAACCCCAAGAATCTTGCACACCAAACACACATAAATATACATGGATATGCATAATTACATGATTTTTAAATTTAAGTTCAATCCAAATCTGAAATTTTCATCCTAACATAAAAAAATATTGCAGTAGCAAGCACCAACGTGCTAAATTGGTCAACAACTGAAACCATCCACAAGTTAAACATCCCAAAATATTATTACAACTGAAAATAGATTTGCTTGTGATGCATTCATGCAATTCCATGTGCGCATGGAATGCCTTTTAGCTCCCATGATCTACAACTACATGTTAATTTTCTCAAGTCAACAGTATGACGATAGGGATCATCAAAAACTTCATATCCATAGTCTGCATTCCAGACTATCTCGCACTCCATTGATCTCTCCACATTCTTATTGAACACATTCATGGCCATTGGAGATATCTCATCATCCCAAGTATCAGCAAATGCTCTTATCTTAGCGAACCTTTTCATAATTTCGATTCTGATTTCTTCTAGCATTGACACAATTGTCTTATGTCTAGGCTCCAAAATCCATGAGTTAAAGCTTTCTGCCATGTTATTCTGAACACTATCACTTTTAGAGAAGGTTTTGAAGTAGGCTTTGCACCACCTTTCCTTATTGTATGTGATAAGGTCTTAAACAATATTAGTACCTAATTTATTCAACTCATCCAACTTATCTTTCAACTCAGACTCAAATGTGGACCTAACACAGCTTCAAAAACTATTTCTCCTCTCAATACCCCTCCATTGTCGAGCCCAATTTGATAGAATGTGCCTAGCACACATTCTATGTCTACACTCAGGTAAAACTTCTTCAACGGCAGCTATTAAACCCAGAAAAACAACAAATTGAAAGGAAAAAAAGTGCAGAAATTGAAGGTTAAAAGTGCAGAATTCCAAATTGAAAAAATGCAACAAATGAAGACAACAAGGTGCAGAAATTGAATGCGTAAAAGTGCAAAAATTGAGAGTGTAAAATGCAGAAAATTAGTACAAAAAGGTGCAGAAATTGAATAACTAATAAAGTGAAGAAACTGAAGTTGTAATATGCAGAAACTGAATGTAAAACAAGTGCAGAAATTGAACTATAAAATGCAGAAAATGAATGCAAACAATTGCAGAAGCTGAATGCAACAAAAAAAAAAAAAGTGCGGAGTGTGAACTGTGAAAATGAAAAAAATTAGTGCAAAAGAAGTGCAGAAACTGAATAACTAACAAGTGCAGAAACTGAAGTTGTAAAATGCAAAAACTGAATGTAAAACAAGTGTTAAAACTGAACTATAAAATACAGAATATGAATGCAAAAAATTGCAGAAGTTGAATAAAAGCAAGTGCAGAATATGAACTGTGAAATCTAGAAAATTAATACAAAAAAGTACAAAAAGCTGAAACTAACAAAGTGCAGAAACTAGAACTAAAAAGTGCAGAAATGGTACCTTTTGCATGTCACTAATGATTGTGACCTCATGACCATCTCCCAGATTTAGGTCTTCTTTTAAGATTTTGATGAACCGTCTCCATGTTGCCTTAGTTTCTGTTCCAACAACAGCCCATGCCACGGGAAATATTTGATTGTTTCCATCTTTAGCTACTGCTACCAGCAATTGGCCTTTAGATATTCCCTTAAGAAAATACCCATCAAGTCCAATGCACTTTCTACAGCCCTCCATAAATCCTTTTTCATAGCAGCAAAGCATATGTAGAAACCAACAAACTCTTTCTTCTCATCTTCCACATCAGCCACCTTAACTACACAAGTGCTTCCAGGATTAGTTTGGAGCAACACATCCTTGTAGTCAAGGATCCTATTGAACTCAGAGACGTGATCTCCCATAACTTCTTGCAAGATTAGTTTCCTTGTCCTCAAACAGATTGCCGTTCCAACATACACCCCAAGCTCTTTCCTTACAAGCTGTTATATTTCCCACCCTTTTATAGTAGGATGTTGTATAATCCTATCTTTATAATGCTTGGCCAAAAATTTTGAATTACAAAGAAAGTTAACCGTGGTCTTAGTACACCTATGTCTAGGATTATAAGTCTTAATAGTGAAATTATCACTCCTCCCTTCTTTGCTAGCATACAATATCCAAGGACAACCACTTTTACATCTCACCCTAATTATATTCTTCTCATTCACATGCTTGTCTAACTGAACCTTCTTCTTCAAAGCATATTTTGTTAATGTCTCTCTAAACTGATAAACATTTTCAAATACCATACCACATTGCCACACAACAAGTTCACAAGTTGGGTCATGTAATACCCTGTTACTCTTTCTTCTTGCCCTCAAGTTTCCTAAACTGTTCACCTCTTCTTCATCATCACTTATAGCTTCACTAAAAAAACTTTCAGGATCTGAGCTATCATAGTATGGCTCATCACCTCCTAGTTTATCCTTCAAATCTTTTTTGCCTCTGTCAATGTCTTCATAACCTTCATCAATTCCAGCTTCACCAAGAAATCAATGTGGTGCTTCTTTTCTGTTCTTTTTCCTTCTTTGTCTGTTGGATATCTTTACATCTTGTTTTACAACCCTCAACTCTTCATGAACATCACTTCCACAGTCAATAGATTGGTCAGAATCTTCACCACTAGCTGATTCTTCTTCAGAAGTACTGCCAACATCTTCAAACTCCTTATTCTCTTCCGTTGTTTCAGCAATATTTAGAGGAGTTTTACACCCTAGATTAGGAAGAGATACTGCTGAATTTAAAGTACCAAATTCATTGGCGGTAGGTGCATTATCCTGATGGCTTAAAGATACATCTACCCTAGTTGGTTAGCTTTCACTCACTTCCCCTCCACTCACATGACAAGCAGCAAGTTCCACATCATCAGAACTTTCTTCATTACATACATAAATATCTATTGTATCCCCGTTATTTAAGAACAATGCAAGATCTAATAAATCCCTATCTTTTGTTAATTCTACCAAATTGCCACCCTTTGAAGGCATAATGTAAGTCTTACCTAACTCTTTCAGCCCAAAATCCTTTGCATAATCAAGCAGTTCAGGGATTGACATGTGGTCGAAGTTGATATTGAACACATATTCGGTTCTACCTCCAATATATACTGGACCTATTTCACTCACCAAAAACCCTCCAATCTTCCATCTAAGATTTAAGTATTTAGTTGCCATTGAAGAACTTACACATCACAAAAAATACAAGACAAAATTAAGAGAATATAACATAAATAAATTAAAGAGTACCAAATTAGCCTTTTGTCAGCAACCTACTTACAAAAAAATATAACTTTACACGAAAGCAGATATATCCAAACATGAAAATTACAAAAGCCCTAAAATTTTGTAATAATTACAAAAAACCCTAGCCGCCAATGCATGCACGACGTAAACTCAGTATCCCCCAAAAAATATAGAATTTTATAAGCCCTAATCCAATTACAGTGATAATCGTTATGATAATCATGAAACAATCGACTAAACACCTCAAAACCCTAAGTAAAATAAAAGAGGCAGAGGAACTTACCTTATCGGAGAAGACAACAACAGATTAATCAGCAAACTACAGAGACGAAGAAGACACATTTAGCTCTTCGCAATTCTGTAAATCCGTGAGTGAAAATGAAGAACCCTAAGAGAGCATTTTGTTCCTAAAAAATGGAGAAAATGAAAGGTAGGGTTAAATGATAGGTTTTTTCTTATTTAGCCTTGTTATTATTTAACTGATATATCTGAATTAAGTGAATTAAAAATAAAAAAAGAATATAATTGCCAACATAGAATTCCATGTCAGTCACCTTTCCCATGTGGAGGGCGCGTGATAACACGATAATAAAGTGAACTCGTTCAGGGTGGTATTTAAACCCGAGTTGTCGAGTTCAGGGGGGTAATTAAGACCAATCATAGTTTAGGTGTGCAACTGAGAAAATGTGTCAAGTTTAGGGGGGTCCTTAGGTATTTTGCCTTTTAACTTTTACAAAGAAATATAGTTCCATATGCCTTACAATCTTTGAACAGTTTGTGCACAAACTAACAAAAAATTGGAAAATGTTGTCAACTAATCTTTTAATGTGTTTTACTTCCAAAATAATGAATTCGTAATTGTTGCACTTGGTGCACCTCATAAGACAATAGAGTGCGGTGAATAGTGTCCTTACCAAAAAAATGGAAAAAGAGAGGTGTGCACGTTAAGCTAAGGGATGCTCTCGGCGAACACTTAGCTGGGCTGCTATTGTGCACCAAGAAACATGACCAGGCAACGAATCACCGGCCAAGCACGAAATCCACCGGAAAAAACACCCACGACAACAGATGAATACCAATACAATAGAACCCCATTAACTTTTGGAAGCTTTCTCCCTCCTATGCTCACAATTGCAGAAGAGGTTGAGGAAATAGATCAAGACCACATAGGCAAAGTTGAAACATTAAATGAAGATGTAGCAGCTCAAATCAAGAAGGAACTAGCTGGAAGAAGGCTACAGTACTCTGAATCAGCATCATCAGCCCAGCTAACCCCAGTTGATAAAGGGATCCGCAGCTCACAAATGGGTAAATCTCTAAACTACATACCACCAATATCTAAGAATGGGAAGTTGTTAGTTAAGATTGAGATGGAGGATATAAAATCACAAGAGTATTATTGGAGAACAGCACTAATAGGATATGTAATAGGGGACACACCTTACTTGAGCTCTTTGGAGAATTATATCAAACACGTGTGGGGCTTTGTGTCTGCACCACAAATCCTAATGCATTATGATGGATACTACATTTTTAAGTTCAACACCATAGATGAGTGTGACAAGGTTCTACAAGCAGGGCCATACACCTTTCATAACAAGCCATTTATACTGCATCAATGGACTATTGGCTTCAGTTTTGATCCTGAGTGTATCACCACAATTCCCCTATGGGTTCAGTTCCCTGGGCTTCCTGTGGGGTATTGGTCAGCTGAGGCACTGAGCAAGGTCACTAGTGCCATAGGTAAACCTCTATACACAGACAAATACACAGCTAGCATGGAAAGAATTTCGTATGCAAGAGTGTTGATTGAAGTGGATGTCTCCCAACCACTGTTAGAATGCCTGGATATTGATACTCCTGCTGCGGTGATCCAGCAACCAGTAGGTTATGACTGGAAACCACAATTCTGTATAGAGTGTGTGAGATTTGGACATGAAGCTGAAGAATGTTGGACAAAGGGGAAACGGGAAGAGCAACAGTTGTAGGAAATGACAAGAAAAAGAAGAAGAAGAAACAGGCAAAAATCTACCAAAACAAAACTTGAGTGGCACCTAAAAGAATCAAAGGAGGAGAAAGAAGGCGAATTGCCACCTGAAGACATACAAGTAGAAGCCCTAAATAATGCATCTAACCAGCAACAACAGGGAAGAATTACTTAGATACAAGAAGCTGAACAGCTGAAAATGACTGATGAAGTGGAGAACAGGGAAGTTCAGCAAAGAGTGCCTATAGGTGAGGTGAATTCAACAACAACCGCTACTACACGTGCATCACATAATAGATTTGCAATATTGTAGAGTGTAGTACCTGACATGTCTGATGTGGGGGCCAAGCCCACAGGCCACCATGATCATATCAACATGGAATATTAGGGGGCTGAACAAGCCCTTTAAATAAAAGGAGCTGAGGCTCTTTTTGTTAAAAAATAAGGTAGATGTAATGGGCTGTGTTGAGACTAGAGTCGAAGAAGAAAAATCCAACAAAATAATAAAAAGGGTGGCAAATGGATGGGAATCTTGTTGCATCTACAATCAGGCCATAAATGGAAGGATTTGGTTACTATGGAATACACACATCAAGTTGCAAGTTATAGCAATGTCAGATCAAATGATACACTGTGAAGTAGAAGATAGAGCCACTCAATTCACTGCCTTGCTAACTGTCATTTATGGGAAGAATGAAGTACAACAGAGAGAAGCATTATGGAGTGAACTGCAGCTTATAGGACAACAAGCTCAGGCGCCATGGCTGCTATGTGGAGATTTCAACAATGTACTCTCCTCTGAAGACAAGATAGGTGGAACACCTGTAACACAGTCTGAAACTCAAGGATTTGCACAGTGTATTGACACCTTGCAATTAACTGCACTTAAAGCAACAGGGTGGTATTTTACTTGGTGCAACAAGCAGCAGGGTACCCACAGAGTATACACCAAGATTAATTGGGCACTGGGGAATCTGCAGTTGATCCAACAATACAGCCACATTGAAGCTGAATTCCTGAACTCTGAGGTATCTGATCACTCCCCTATCCTCATAAGGTGTGGAACAAGAAGACAACTCCATCCAAAGCCATTCAAGCTCTAATCAAATGTAATGGAGCAACCTGAATTTCAAACAAAGCTGGCACTAGTCTGGCAACAAATGGGCAGAAGGGAACCAATAGCAAGAATATGGGACAAACTGGGTAACCTAAAACAAGAGCTGAAGGGTATAACTGCAACCATGGCCTCCTACAGTCTAAAGCTAAGTAAAGCAAAAGAACAACTTGAAGTGATCCAGGCAACACTAAGAGGAAATCCCTAAGATCAACTGCTGATAAGTAGGGAAAGGGAGTTAATACGGGAAATATAGAAATGGAGTAATATAGAAGAGCAATTATTAAGACAAAAATCAAGGACAATCTGGATTACTTGTGGAGACTCAAATTCCAAGTACTTCCATGCCCAATGGAGAATTCGAAATGCTGGGAATGCAATCAACTCTGTGGATAATGCACAAGGCATAAAGCTTACTGATCCAAGACTTGTGGAGAAAGAATTCATAGCATTCTTCTCAAGCCTCATGGTGGACAATGCTCATGAGTTACCCTGTCCAAACACTGAAAGAATAAAAGAAGGGCCCTGCTTGACTTATCAACAACAATGCAATATGATAAGGCCAATAACTGATGAGGAAATAGTAGCAGCTATACATGATATGCCCCATGATAAAGCCCCAGGGGTGGATGGCTATCATATTGAGTTCTACACAAAAAACTGGGAAACAGTCAAAGCTGACACTCTTGAAGCAGTGCACTCTTTCTTTACCACTGGGAAGCTTCATAGAGCAATCAACTGCACAACTATAACACTAGTCCCTAAAGTTCCTGCACCCACTCAGGTCAAGGACTACATGCCAATAGCCTGTTGTACAACATTGTACAAAATCATAGCTAAAGTCCTAACTGGAAGGTTGGGAGAGGTCATGAATACAATCATCAGCAAAGCCCGTATGCATTCATCAAAGGGAGAAATATCATTGACAATATCTTATTCAGCCATGAGCTTTTCAAAGGCTATGGCACCAAAGGCTTATCCCCTAGATGTGTCCTGAAAGTGGACCTCAGGAAAGCTTATGACACACTTGAATGGGAATTCCTGAGGAGAGTACTGATAGATCTTGGCTTTCCTTATAAGTTCATCCAATGGGTTATGGAATGCATTACCACTGTTTCCTACTCACTAGCAATGAATGCTGGACTTACAAAGCCCTTTAATGAGAGAAGAGGGCTCAGAAAGGGTGATCCCATGTCACCATATCTTTTTGTGATAGAAATGGAATACCTACAGAGGGAGATGAACCAAATGATCAAGAATGGTGACTTCAACTTCCATCCAAAATGTAGGAAATTTGGCATTACACACATCTGTTTTGCTGATGACCTCTTAATGTTCTGCAGAGCTGATGCAGAATCTATGAAACTGCTACACAACACTTTTCAGACCTTTTCAAGAGCATCAGGTTTACAAGCTAATGCAGAAAAAAGCTCAATCTATCTGATAGGTGTAAGTGAAACTGAAAAACACTGTATTATGCAATACTTGGGCTTTAGTGAAGGACGACTCCCCTTTAAGTACTTGGGAGTACCACTGTTATCTAAGAAACTGGCTGCTCACAATGCCTACTACTGATAGAATCCATAACAGCAAGGATGAAATGCTGGTCTGCCAAGCTATTATCCTATGCTGGCAGATTGCAACTCATTAAATCAGTGATCTTTGGCATTCAAACCTGTTGGGCCCAGATACTTCTCTTGCCTAAGAAGGTTTTGAAAGCCATAGAAGCTGTGTGCAGAACATTCTTGTGGTCTGGAACTGTAAGCATCACAAAGAAAGCACTAGTCTCTTGGGAAAGAGTGTGTCTTTCCCAATCTGCAGGAGGCTTAAATGTGATAAACCTCTGCCTCTGGAACAAGGCAGCTGTCCTAAAGCAACTATGGGCAATAGCTAAAAAGAGGGAATGCCTATGGATTAGATGGGTTCACTCCTACTACATAAAGAGGTCAACTGTGGAAACCTGTCACACACCCAAAACTGCAGCATGGGTGATCAGGAAAATCCTGGATACAAAGCAGGTTCTTCTGCAACACAGTAGTTTGAATGGTGAGCTTATGAGAACACTGGAACAAATGAAAAAATGTGATGGGAAATTCTCCATCAAAAAGGCATATTTGCTCTTACTACCACATCATCCTAGAGTGCCGTGGAAGAGTTTAACCCTGCAGCCCACCATTCACCCAAGACACAGGTTCACTACCTGGATAGCAGTGCAATACAGGCTGGCAATTGTCGAAATGTTGTTGAAGTTTGGAGTCCATGTACCCCAGAGCTGTGCATTCTGTCAACAAGGGGTGGAAACTTTTGAGCACTTATTTTTTTAGTGTCAGGTCACAGGAGCATTATGGCAAAGGATGCTGAACTGGATGGGATTTAACAGAAACAAGGGCACTTGGGCAACTGAACTGTAGTGGATATGTGAAGTGATCAAAAGAAGAACTGACATAGGATCAATTGAAGGCTGCGTTTTTGCTATGGTAATACACACTATTTGGAGAGAAAGGAACAAGTTGAGGTTTCAAGCAACCAGATATGATGCAGATAGAGTCAGTAGAGAAATTGCCATCCATGTCCATGTTAAAGGTAAAAAAATAGGCAAATGGAAGAGACTTTTAGAAGTGCTTAACACTTATCCTTAGTTCTTAGTAGCTTGTACATTAGGATCGGATAATGTAAGTGAAGGCTGTAAATGTCTGAGTTAGAAAGGAGTAAGAGGTCGGCTCTTACCTGGTTTTGTACTGTTAAATTTTGGTGAAATAAAATTTCTAATTTACCAAAAAAAAAAAAATAGTGTCCTTACCCATTTTTTGATCTCCTAAAGCTTGCTTCCTCCTTAGATGTATTACTCACAAAGAACCAGGTTCTCAATGAGTTCCACCTACCTCTGTAACTTAAAGTAATTGCAGAATGTAAAGAACACAAAGATTTTTACATGAAAAAATTCTTGCTCAAGGGATCAAAAACCATGACCCAAACTCTTGGGATTTCAACACTCCCACTAAAGGAAAAACCGAGCAAGTTTTAGGTTACAACACTCTATAATAAAGGAACTAATACTCTTAGTACCTAGAACCTTCCGAGCTTCACTATAGCTTGTAAGATTGCAACTACCTCACACAAAAGTATTGTGCTTATGCTTCTTAACAAGCTGACAGAATTACAATTCAAAACCTATAACAAAAACTAGACAATTAGACTAAGCTATGAAACTCACACTCCTCCAGGTTCTGCTGCCTTGCTTGTGTTCTTGCATACAATGTCTCTTACAATAATTTGCTCTCAATTTGCTCTATTGAGATTTCTTGAGTGCGTCAAATATTCTGGCCAAAACAACTTGTATTTATAGAATTCTTGAAATCCTTCTTCGACTTAGATTGCGACTAGATTGCGACTCCTTTTATAATTCGTAATCCGTTTCTAAGAAGTTTTTGACAACTTTTTCTTACACTACTAGAAAAAGAGTGTATTGTGTCTCAGTTTGGAGACATAATTCCCTCTCTAAATGGAATTCCGTCTCTGCGCGACCTTCGCTATTTGGCGCATCGTTGGTCATGCTGAAGAGGGAATTTCGTCTCCAATTCAAAAAGTAACTGCAATCACTGGCTGTGTCAGTAAGTGTTTAGAGACGGAATTCTCTCTCTAGCAAAATAATTAATTCACAGCTTGGAGACGGAATTCCCTCTTCAGCATTATTTGTAGAAATTATTTTTAGTGTTTAGAGATGGAATTCCCTCTCCAGAAAAATAATTTCATGCATAATTTTTTCATTTGAGACAACAATCTGTCTCAAAAATGCGTAAATTAAATTTTTTTTTTTTTTGCTTTAGAGACGGAATTCACTCTCTAACTATATTAACCTTGCTAAATAAAAACATTAGAAACTCAACACAAAGCAACCAAAAATCAGAAAAATGCTATTAAAACAGTTATACAACCTGTTTAACATAAAACAAAGCCACCACAGGCAATTAAATAATTCTACATACATGTTTCATCATTAAGCATTCAACACGAACAAAAACAAAAGTGTTTAATTAGTAACATATTCGACAAACTTAACAAACCATGACACTACTCCGCGAGGAGTCACTGCCTTGCTCCTTATCCCTCCAAATCTTTTCCACAATTTTCTCTAATTTCTTTACATTCTCACTGTCAGCCAAGCATGGCCTTTCACTATCCAGTAGCCTTTGCTCCATTTCCGCCAATTCAGAGAGCAAATCATCATCCAAAATTTGCGGTGTAGGTGAAGAAGAAGAAGAGAAATTAGCATTGACAATACCTACACGAGAAGACTTCTTCTACCTCGAAGGATCAAAGCCATAGGCTCGGTTTTTGCTGGTATAGCCACCACCCGCCTGAACGAACATTGTATTTTCTTCTTCTGGGGTGGATTTAGGAGAGCCTTCAACGACCTGTGACCCTTGACTCTCAAGCCATTCTTGGTGTAGAGCTTTGTAGTTTTCCTAAAACACAATACACGATTAGAATAATTAATTAAAGAATAATTTAAAATAAAATAAAATTATTTATTATATCTCACCTTAGTTTTTGTGCACGTGGCTCGAGCCATCCCACCTCATTTCCTTGTTCGTCATATAAATAATGGAACAGACGGAAAAATTCATCACTAACTTTTCCATGTACCGCTTCCTACACAATGCAAATGTATTAATGCTAAATCAAAATGGTGTTAAGTTTTTAATTTAAATAAAAATTTGATTGACTTACATATCGCGCCCGATGGGTGGCCAAACTAACTGAACCACATGTGTGCTTCGATCCTCCCTTTGCCGATGCACTGTTTTTCTTAGCCTGCCCGCTCTGGGCTAAGAATTCAGGTGTTTGCCAATAAATTTTGAGTTTTCCCAATTCTGTTGATAAATCCATTTGGGAACTTTACTCCTTTGCCTATATTTTGATAAGGAATCACTTAGCCTTTTAGCAGCTTTTTTCTCAAAGCCTGCTCGGATTTCATCATCATATATAGCATCCCACGAACACTTGTGCTGAAACAATTAACAATATAATAAGTGAAAAGTAATAAAACACATGGAATAATCAAATGAAAAAAGCTTCATAAGTATAGTTAATACTACAAAAGCTTTAAACATCCGGTTTCTAACGGATACTGGCACCTTTTCCCACGACGGCCAACCATCAGTAAAGTGCGGTGTCATAGATTCAACAAGTTTCACTGCCTTGTCCGATGGAATAAACCTGCAATAAATTCAACATACAAAATTATGTTGATAAATATATATTGCATTCAATTCAAAAGTTTATAATTTATGGGTTAATGAATAAATCTTACTCTTCTTTGCCGTCAGGGATGATAATCAACCTACCCGACTCATCGAGAGATCCAATACCACCAGGTAACTGAACTGTAGCACTAGTACGATTTTTCCTACCCTTTCGCGTTGTAGTGGTGACAGATGGAGAGGATCCTGGCTGAGTCTCTGGTACGGGTAATCCAGACCCCGAGGGTGTACACGAACTGGGGCATGTCGATGCTGATACAGATGGAACAGTACTCAAAACGGTAGGTGTAGCAAATGGCAAACTATGTGGATGCATACTAGGAGTAGGTATCATCATCATCTGTGAAGGGCCCGGTGTGCCGAATGACTGAAATGTACGGGCCCGTACATGCACAGACTGAGGGAATGTGCCTACTATAGGCATGGAATGGAAAACAAACTGATAGTGTGGCCCCAGATATGGCATGGTCTGTGCAGATATGCCAGGGGCCTGTGATTGATGGAATAGTGGGGTACTAGGGAGACCAGTAAAAAATGCACTCGGATAATTACCTAACAGTGAGAGCAAGGCAGAGGTCAGGGTCAATGCCGAAAGTGGAGAAGTAGTATGACCTGTGGAAGTATGGCCACCACGGGTCCTAGGTCCTTTCCTACCTTGAGATGCCATATCTGCAAAGTAATATTAAATTTAATCGAATTAGATATTTAATAAAGTGTATCATTGTTAATAAAAAATATTATGCAAAATATTAGTCACAAATATCACAAACAACCAATATAATGCACAAATATACAACTACTAACATCAATCATCATCGCTTCCTTCTAGTTCATCAAGCAATTCATCCTAAGTTGATTCATTTTCATCTATGTACTCCCCTTCTTCATTTCCCAAAGACGTTTCCATGGTTTGTTTGAACACCGACATATCAAATTATTCAAAATAATCCACACCCTGATTCAACTCATCAGGTAATTCTTCATCGACAATCTCTTGAACAGTTGAAATGTCATTTTGGTATGCTTCATCTAATGCATCATCCACCTCAATTCTTCCAACCGGTTTGGCTTTTGAAACAGCCCACCAATTTGCTTTAGCCTTGTTCTTCAGTTTATTTTTGCACTTTGGATAAGGAACATAGTACACTTGTTTCACATTTTGAGCAATGATAAATGAATCATAATGTGCATATTTTCTTTTGTGATTGACTTCTACTATTTTATATACTGGATGCACCTTTGTACCCCGAAGTGGTGTTGGATCAAACCACTTACACCGCCAGAGCACCAACTTTTCCTTGGATGACCATTAAACTCTAGCTCCAATATTTCATGTATTACAACATAATAGTCAAATTCTCCATCACCAGTGCCTGCATTCACCCACACTCCGCAGTTATATGTTTTCTTCCCTATGGACCATTCTTCAGTATGAAACTTAAAGCCATTGATGAAGTACTTAGACAACTGTCTGTACTTATAAACAGGACCCAATGATAAATCACAAAACAGTGGATGATTGAAGCCGTTTTCAGGATTGTTCACCTAACATGCATACAATTAAATTTATAAGTTAAAACATACTTGCGTATAGTATTCACAACGGGATATGTGTCACTAAACAAATACTTACGTATTCTCTAAACCATCTGAAAATTTGTCCGTAACAGCATCGTGCCCAAAGTAACTGACAAATAAACTGCTATGCACAAAACAATATTCAGGATGTAAAAATTAATATATGTATTAACCTTTTTTGTTATTTGTAGAAAGTGACAAATACCTATAAAAAGGCTGCACTTCTGGGCAATTCAGCAATACATGTGTCGTAGCAAATTGTCTATCGATGTCGTTGAATGGTTTTGTGAAACCTTTTTCTGATCCTCGACTGGGATGATTGAATATGGAAAAATGAGGATACAGTGCATTGCTGCTCCCCCCATCGTCATGCCGATTAGGCTTTCTCTTTATAGAAGGTACCTCGGCCCCAAAATAATAAGAACAGAAATGCGACGTTTTCCTAACAAGATAAGCCTCACATATCGACCCCTCAATTCTATTCCTATTTTTTGCAGTCCGCTTACATTTTCCAATAGTCCTATATAACATAGATAGCCCTTTAATTTAATAATGAATTAAAAAATTTTAAATATGGGAGGAAATCTTTGATATGCATTACCTTTCAGTAGGATACATCCACCTTCCCTAAACCGGGCCTCCAAGTCTTGCTTCTTCAACAAGGTGCATAGGTAGATGTTCCATAACATTGAAGAAACCAGGGGGAAATATCTTGGTCAATTTAGTAGAGGTCACAAGAATATTACTTTCCATCAATTATAGATTTTCTTCTCTCAATGTACTAGAACACAAGTCCTTGAAAAACACACTCATTTCAGTGAGTGGTTTCCAAATTGTATCAGGCAAGCCATTGAACGCAATTGGCAACAAATTTTCCATGAAAACATGACAATCATGGCTTTTCATTGCCGTAAGCTTACCTTCTGTCATGTCGACACATTTAGATATATTCGATGCGCAACCATCAGGAAATTTAATATTCTATAGCCACTCACAAATCATTCTTCTCTCCTCCAAGTCAAAAGTGTAGTTCGTTGATGGCTTGCGCACCTTAACCCCATCTGATTGTAGGTACAATTAAGGTCGCCGACGGTATGCATGAACGTCTAACCTTGCCTTCAAGTTGTCCTTTGTTTTGTTAGTGACATCCATCACAGTATTAAAGACAGCATCGAAAAAGTTTTTTTCAATATGCATAGGATCCAGATTATGCCTAAGAACATTGTCCTTCCAATAAGGAAGTTCCAAAAATGCTCTGCTTTGTCCAATTATGTGTAACACTAAAACATGCTATTCTAGGCAATGGTTGTTGCTCCGTTCCCTTGGGATACCCCTGAACTTGGGACCAAACTTCATGGCCCGTTAACCTCTATGGAGGATCGTCAAAATCCTCCTTGTTCTTCATGAATGCACTAGTGTTTTTCTTAAAGGAATGGTCATCTGGCAGAAACTGGCGCTGACAGTCGAACCATGTGTGCTTACGCCCATGTTTCAAACAAAAGCAGAGGACAAGATAGCTTACCAGCAGTGGACCAACCAGAAAACATGCCATATGCAGGAAAATCATTAATTGTCCGCATAAAGCAAGCATGCAATCTAAAGTTTTGTTTCAAGGAACAATAGTATGTTACAACATCATCACGCCACAATATTTGTAACTCATAAATCAGATGCTGCAAGAATACATCAATAGAGCTTTTTGGGTTACTAGGACCAGGGATAATACAAGTCAGGAAAATATATAGACTTGTCATACACATTTCTGGGGTAGATTATACGGTGTGACGAATACAGGCCAGCAAGAATATGGTGCAGCAGAGACAACAAACGGAGTAAACCCATCAGTACTTAAACCCAACCTGATGTTTCTAGGTTCAATTACAAATTCAGGATACACTCTGTCGAAATGCTTTCATGCTTCTCCATCAGACGGATGACATAGAATACCAGATTGTCGTGTACGTTCATGATGCCATCTCATATGAGGAGCAGAACTCATTGATGCATACAACCTCTTTAACCTTGGTATAAGGGGTAAGTAATGCATCACTTTAACTGGGACCTGTTTCTATTTAGCATTTTTGACTGGCTTGTAGCGAGCCTCACCGCAAAACGTACAAAATTCTTTATCTTTGTTTTCTTTGTAGTATAACATGCAACCTTTTTTTACAACAGTGAATTCTTTCTGAAGATAGCCCTAAAAACGAAACCAACTTTTTTGCATCGTAGTACGAGGAAGGAAATCTCAATTTACTTATGTATAGTTCATTCAAAAGTCCAATGATCTCATCCATGCCTCCTTGAGATATGTTATGATATTATTAATACTAAGCAACTTAACTGCCATCGACAACTTTGAATGACTTGCCCCCTCGTAAAATGGGCGACTTGCTTCTTCCAACTGTTCATAGAAGAGCTTCGCCTCATTATTGGGAATCTCCTCAACATTCGGCTGAGAGGGTTCCCCTAGGTACATCCAAAGGCATCATTTAACATCTCATTCATAGAATAGTTATACCCGACATAGTTATTTTGGATGTTCTCTCTATGGACTTTAGGGTTACACTCTCCATGTACAGTCCACACAAAATAATTTGGCATAAATCCTTTTGTATAAAGCTGCAACACGACATTTTCAATTGGTTGCACGTGGCTACACTTTTATTTCACACAAGGACATTTGATTGAACCCTCCGTATATATTCAGGAAGTAATTTAGCTTTAGAAATAAATCTGTCAATCCCATCTACATAACTTTTTCTCAAACCCATATTTTCATAGACCATATTGTACATCCAACTATGATTTTCATCATGTTCCATCTACACAAAAGTTACAAATAAATAAATGTAAATTAATGCAACAGAATATAGCAATTTTTCTAGCAAACTATAGGTCTGTAGCCTTTTTGTTAAATTATGTTGCATATTAACTTTTTAATTAACTAACTAAATCAAACTCCCTTAATATTTTACTGATAGAGATATTTAACTTTTTTAGGATGCTAACATAAAAAATAGTTAATAAACTAAAATATGCATTTAACTATATTACTACAAAAATATTTTACCAAATAGGCATTCAAACCAAACAAACATTTAACTAATTTACTACAAAAATACTTAGCAATTGAATATATGAAATTTTAAATTAAATTTCAAATAATAAAAACAAATAAATAATTTAATTTAATAAACTGAAATTAAAATTTACCTTCAAGAATTAGTTGTCGGTGATCGAAAAACCTGGAAAAATATTAAAAATTAAAATTTGTTAAATTCGGTTAACTAAAATTAGGTCAATTTTAAGGTATATGTGGAAATTGGAGACATGATGTTTATTCACAACATGCTCAAAAAGGGAATATGTTTACAAATATTCTTAGGATTCTCTCTCCACTGGAATTCCTAATCTATAAAGGGACTTCCCTAAATCCAATCGTGATAAAAAAAAAGAATAAATCACATAGTATCCTTTTTCTATTGATTATTTGTTTCCTATTATTTTCATCTCGAATATGACATTAACACAATATCAGAATAAGGCGTATTAATATGGAATTATTTTGATGCTTCTGGTTTATGATTTGGGGAAAGTAGGTTCATTTGATTATCTAAGGACATGTTGTTCCAACTTGGCTAACTAGAAATTATATGTCACTATTATATAATTTGATGTATTAAAAACAATATCACTGTTAAATTTTTCTAACATAATGAGAACATTCATAATTGAATACTTGAAAAATCTAGTCCATGCATCAAACAAAAACTTCAAATAACATTAAAAAAAAGAAATTAAGAATTACAGATCTGTGGGGATTAAGTTGACCCTTTCATTATTGTGAATAAAATCCTAACATTTCAGATTCAACTATGTAATCCCATAATGTTTTATCCTACGGGATTGGGGGTGGGGAAAGGGATACGGGATTGGGGTGGGAAAATGGGGAGGGAAAAATGGGGAAGACGGAAATACTTACTTGATAAGAAACAATGGTGTTGCAATGGTGGGGAATGGGTGTTTCCGCTGCAGTACACTGTAGAGAGGGCGGGTGAGAAATTTTTTAGAGTTGTAAAAAATATGGAGTCCGCTGAAGTAAAAATGTAATTGTATTAGAATTGTTAGGGTTGGAGAGGGAATTCCGTCTCCAATCAAAAAGTTAAAACAATTGTCAGGTGATTGGCGACGGAATTCCTTCTCCATCACTTGAGACCTTTTTTACTTTTGACTGGAGAAGGAATTCCGTCTCTAACTTTTTCAATTGAATTTATTTTAACCGCAAAACACTGATTGGAGAGGGAAGTCACTCGCTAACTGATTGGAGAGTGAGTTCCCTCTCCAACCATTCCGTAGCTTTTTACTCTTTTTCTAGTAGTGTTATTTGAAACCTAAGTTGTTTTACCTAAGTTGTTTTGCCTAAGTCTTCAATTCTTTTCTACTTGGAAAACTGCTTCCCTTCAGCATCGCTTGTAAGCTCTTCCTTCTTCAACTTTGATCGAGACTTGTTCTTCAGCTGTTCGTTTTCCTTCTTCAACTCAAACTCGAACATCAATAATAACAGTCGACTTTTGATCTCAATTGTGAATTTTTTTCTAGTTCACTTAGTACCAGGTCCTTTGTCAATCATCAAAACCTATATTTAATAGTAATTTTAAAGTAATATATGCGTTGAGAATGAATACGAATTACATAATATCAATTAGAGTATATCAATTGGAGTCAAGGTCAGGAGCTTCAAAAGAGAATACTCTTCCTTGGAGTCCAAAGTTAACTCCCTCAAAGATGAGCTTTCAAGCATCCAAGAAAGCTTAGCAAATGACATGTAGAGGAGAAGGAAAATATTCTTGAACGGGAAAAATAGGTAAAAATACATGAATGAGTGCTTAGACAAAAGCCAAGAGCTACTTGGGTATTCTCTGGGGAACTAAGTTTTTTTATGCCTATCTAAAGGCTAGGCATGCAAGGTACAATGTTTTCTCTATTTGTAATAACCATGGTACTAAATTAGCAGACCCTTGCTATGGTACAACAAGAATTTATTTCATTCTTCCAGAATCTGTTGGGCAACTAAGCTCTTGAACTCTTTTGCATAGATCAAGATAGCCCTCGTTTATCCATTGTCCAGCAGAAGTAGTTGTCAGAGCCTGTGACAAAGGAAGAAATTCTTCAAGCTCTCATGGAATTTCCAGGAGATAAAGCTCATGGGATTGATGGTTTCCTAGTTGAGTTCTTCAAAACATACTAGCACATAGTGGGGGAAAAGGTCATGAGTTCTATTCTTCATTTTCTTCCAAAATAGGAAACTGTTGAAGGATGTAAAATGTACATCAATCACTTTGATTCCCAAGGTTTCTAATCCTACAATTTTCAAAGTCTTCAGATTATTCCTTGTTGCAAAACCATTTATAAGTTGATCTCTAGAGTTCTCACTACAAGACTAAAGAAGGTTGCAGACTACCTTGTTGGGCACTCTCAATTTGTATTTTTTGAGGGTAGGACAATATTGGAAAATGTGGTGATTGCACATGAGTTGGTTAAAGGCTATGGTCAAAAAGAAGTATCCCCCCAGGAGTCTGATTAAAATTGATATCAGAAAAGCATACAGTTGAATTGGGGGGGAGGGGGGGGGGTTGAAGATGCTGTTGTTGGAATTTGATTTTCCCTACCAAACTAGTCGCATTGATAATAGAATGTGTCTCCACAGTTAGCTATTCCTCACTGATAAATGCAGGCTTCACCGACATGTTTCATGCTAAGAAAGGGCTAAGATAAAGGGACCAAGTGTCTCCTATCTCTTTGTTTTGGCTATGAAATATCTAAATAGACCATTGAAGCAATTGAAAGCTCATTCAGACTTCAACTGTCACCCGAGATGTGCCAATTTAGCGTTGGTCCATATTTGTTTTGTAGATGACTTACTCATGTGTCTGTACGGTTGATATAGTCTCTATTTCACTCATGCTGGAAACTTTGAATCATTTCTCAGCAGTTTCAGGACTCCATGCCAACCTGGACAAAAGTTCTCTATATGTAGCTGGAGTGACAAATGAGTTTAAAGCTCAACTCTTGGCAAAGTACTTCACACTAAGAGAGATGCCTTTAAAATACTTGGGAGTGTCTCTCTCTTCCGAAAGGCTGACAATTCAGCAATATTTGCCACTTGTTGAGAAAATTATAGCAGGGATGAGATGCTAGACTTTTCCTCTCCTGCAATGGAATACAGTAATTGATTAAGAGTTTCCTATTTGAAATGTAAACTTATTTGGCCCAAGTGTTCATGTTGCCTAAGAAGATCACCACAAAGGTTACTAACATCAGTAGGACTTTTCTGTGGACAAACAGTAATGTGTTATCTAGAAAAGCAGGACAATTATGCCAACCAAAAGAGTCACACTTGTTTGCAGTTAAGAAGATCTTTAGATATTTGAAAGGAATTTAAGACTTGTGTTTATGGTATCCTAGAGGAGGAACCTTTGAGTTAATTGGATTTACAGATGAAAAAAATGCTGGCCATCTTGTGTAAAGAGTTTGTTGAGCTGATGGAAAATGAGTTTAAAATGAGTATAATGGGTGAGATAAATTTCTTTTTGGGCTTGCAAATCAAGCAACTCAATAGGGAACCATGATTCGTAAGCAAAAATACATTGAAAAAATTTGAAATAGAAGGAGCTAAGAAAAGGAGTACTCATATTGCACCTGGAACTAAATTGCACTTGGACGAAACTAGTCCTTCTACAGACGAAACTAAGTATAGAGAAATCAATTTTTCTCTTCACTAGCTCAGAGCAAGTCGTCCATATATTTTTTATAGTGTGGGACAAATGTGCTAGGTTCCAGTCAAAACCTAAAGAGTCTTATTTATTTGCAGTGAAGAGGATCTAGAGGTATTTGAAGGGAACTCAAGGATGTTTATGGTATCCCAGGGATGGTACTTTTGAGTTGATTGGATTTGTAGATATTGATTATGCTGGTCATTTCATTGATAGGAAAAATACTTCAGGAATGACACACTTTCTAGGTCCTTGTCTAGTTTCTTGAGCTACAAAGAAACAAAATTTTGTGGCTCTTTTCATATCTGAAGTTGAGTATGTTGTTGATGCTTCTTGTTGTTCCCAATTTCTATGGATTAAGCAACAACTAGAAGACTTTGGGATAAAACGTGTTGTGAACATTTCCAAGAACACAGTCCAACACAAAAGAACCAGACACTTTGATAATAAGAGATAATGTTGAGAAGTGCCTAATTATTATAAACTCTTGTAAGATTGAGGACCAGATAGCTGACATCTTTACTAAAGCAATGAATAGGGTGCAATTTGAGAGGAATAGGTTGAAGCTAGGGATGATCAGAATACATGGGTGATCCAAAACCTAGTTCTCCCAATGATTGGCTTGTATAGTATCTTATGGTTACTTGTTTCACTTTATTATAGTCCATTCTATACTTATACTGTAAAAACTATGCTTGCCAATTAAGTTATAACTTATGGTTTTATCTAATATGTATCCTGTTTAGGTATAAGCAAACACAATGAAAGAACCTACTAGGAAATAAGGAACTTATGACCAGGTACACACACCTATGAACTTGGTAAAGTCTGATTAAATGATAATTGTCTTGACTTGTCACCAATAATCTTGGTAACCATCCTATAATCTCGCCCTACTCCCTAAACATTTAATATTTTTTTATGAATTTGAAAAGTTCCCACTAGGCGGAGGTTTCTTGTAAGGCAAAACGGTTGTAATGGTTACATCAATCAATCATCTCTGGTTCCCAATCTCTACTACTTCCTTTTTTATTCTTGATCACTATCACTATTCTTCATTATTTTTCAAAGGAAATTCGCTCTTGTCTTCATCACCCAAACCCTAAAACCAAAACAGACAATTTTAAACTCTCTCTTAAATTACAATCATGCTGAACCCACAAAAGCCCTCTACCCAATCTTTCTCTACTCCTAAGCCTAAAGTTTCTACGACACTCACTGCTGGTCCCAAGAAAACTGCAAAAGATAAGGTAACAGAGGTTGAAAAAAGGTTTACACTTAGAGCCAAGAAAATCAAGAGGTCAAGCTCACTTTCTCATGGCCAAGAACAACCATCACAAGCTACTAATTCTACCAACTTGCCAGAAGAACCCACAAATGTGATTCAAAGTTAGGTAAGACTCAGATCTGTTAAGTCTTTATCTGTTATGCATGATTGCAGTAAAAGCCATGAGAAACAAGTTGAGTCTGAGAGTCTGGTTGTAGGGATTGACAAGATAAAGGAAAAGGTTGAAAATGAAGAAAATGTAAGTACAAAAGAAAGGGGGAACTCTGAAGTTGACAAAATCTGTAGAAAATATGGGTAGTGAAGGATATTTAGGTATGTCTGGTGAAGACTTAGAAGCCCAAGTCGACGAATCTAGTTTAGAGGTTATTCCTTTTGAGTTCAAGAAATATGTGAGTAAAGAGAAAAATGTAGTTGTTGATGAACATGCTGAGGAAGTTAGAGGAATAAAAGGAGCACCTGGTTCTGCCGCTGATCCTTCAGCAACTTACGAAGCAGAAATAGAGTTATATGACTCTGAACATGAAATCAAGGAAAATAGCTAGTTTATATGGGAGAGATGGAGGACCTGTTGAGTGTTGAGATTCCTATTGTGAAGAAAAGTAAAAGATGTTTAGAGAAGAAGTAGAGGAAAAAGAATCTGATGAAGAAGAAGTTGTGGTGGTTGAACAAACAAAGAACAATATGGTGGAAAAGCCGGTTGTGACTGAGTTTTCTTTTAAGGCTAAGAGAAGAAGACTTGTTAAAAAGGATAGGAAAGAACATAAAGTCCAAATTGATCAATGAGTCTAGTGATGAGGAGGAGGTAGAACCGCTTGGTGAACTAAAGCTTGAGGCCTATAAGCTTGAGAGAAAGCCTGCTACATGATCAGTTAGAAAGCAGCAAGATGAGAAACTTGCTGAAGCAACAACCAAAACCGAGAAGCCCAAGCAGGTGCAGGATCCATCTGTCCAAGAAGAGGGTGAGTGACACGACCCGGAATCTGGCTATGCCGTGCGGGCACCCGACATACACCCCTAGACCCGTCGGGCGAACCCTTACCAATTAAATTAGGAAAATAAATATAATTTAATTTATAAATAATAACAAGACTTAGAAAAACCACGGACATACTGATACCTCTAAGCTGTACAACAGAAATTACAGCTGACTACCCAACACACTAGGTTTAGGGATATCTAGAGTAGACATCTAAGAGTACAGAAGAAGTCAAATACCTCCTAAAGGAGAAAAATGCAACTGAAATAATAAACATAAAACTGGTGGCCATCCAACGTGGCAAACTCAATCCTGGAGCGAACCTGTCGAAACGAAATAAATAGACAAGAAACAAACAACAAACAAGGGAGAGTAAAAAAGACTCAATAATTAGGGCAGACTTGCCACCTCAAAGAATAGGATAGCTAGCCAGGGAGAAAAGAAACAGATAAACTAAATTCCTCTTATTTAAATTATGAAAAGGCAGAGCCAGATAATAACTGGAAACACATATGGAAAACTCAATCCTGGAGCGAACCTGCCGAAACGAAATAAATAGACAAGAAACAAACAACAAACAAGGGTGAGTAAAAAAGACTCAATAAGTGGGGCAGACTTGCCACCTCAAAGAATAGGATAGCTAGCCAGGGAGAAAAGAAACAGATAAACCAAATTCCTCTTATTTAAATTATGAAAAGGCAGAGCCAGATAATAACTGGAAACACATATGGAATCATAATTCATTAACAACCAGGAACATAAGATAGCCAGAACATATAGGTATCTGGAACATATCAACAATCAGAAATACATCCTATTGCAGCGTACAACCCGATCCATATATTTATCCTGTTGCGGCGTGCAACCCGATCCATATGTTCATACTATCGCGGCGTGCAACCCGATCCCCAAAACCAAGAATACGAGCCAGAAATATATAAGCAAACTGAGATATGTCCACAACATGGTATACATACCGCATACAAAAAACACAACACAATACACATAATAGTCAGTATGCGGTGCAATGAGATGTGATGAATGCGATACGAAGCAATGCAGTCACATATGCCTGATACCGATCTCCGGCGCGAGACTCTCATCGTCTACCAGGAGATATATGCATTAATGACCCTTCACCGGCTCGGGACTCTCATCGATTACCGGGAAGTATATGCAATGATGACCCTTCACCGGTGCGGGGCTCTCATCGCCAATCGGGAAGTATATGCAATAATTATCCTTCACCGGCTCGAGACTCTCATCGATTACCGAGAAGTATATAAAATGATGACCCTTCACCGGCTCGAGACTCTCATCTATTACCGGGAAGTATATGCAATAATGACCCTTCACCGGTGCGGGACTCTCATCGCCAACCGGGAAGTATATGCAATAATGATCCTTCACCGGCTCGAGACTCTCATCGATTACTAGGAAGTATATACAATGATGACCCTTCACCGGCTCGGGACTCTCATCATTTACCGGGAAGTATATGCAATAATGACCCTTCACCGGTGCGGGACTCTCATCGCCAACTGGGAGGGATATGCAATAATGACCCTTCACCGGTGCGGGACTCTCTTCACCAATCGAGAAGTATATGCAATGCTCAAATCCAAATTTAATGCTCTTATGCTCAATGCAATACCGACAACAGGGCATAACATATAAGATACAATGTACAAAGCTAAGGCATAATGAGTACGCCTATCGACAACTACATACGTAAGGAACACGTGGTAGAAAATCCACGAGGCCAAGGGCCTCCAAAGAAATGGATACAAATACTTACCTTGTTACAAAGTTAGCACAGTTACTCAACAACCGCTTTATCCTTTGGATTCACTGCCAAACGATCCTGCTGTATTCAATATGAAGAAAACTATATTAAATAAGCCTAAAGGCTTCATTCCCCACATCTTAGGGTAATCTGGTTAGGAACCTGATGTTGGAATATACTAATAACCATGCGGTTTTAGTTGGATTATTCCTAGTTAAAAAATTGGTATTTATTTATTAAATATAATGGTATTATTATTAATTTAGATCAATTGTGTCATGTGTGTCCTATTAATTATATAGTAGTTGATTTAGTGTGTAGAGCCAAGCTTATACACGGAAGATTAAATTATCGGTTCTTATAAATAATAAAGTAATGTTCACAATCTAAGATGGATTGGACAAAGCCATTGGTATGATTGTAGTACAAGATTATATATAATTTATCTTGATTATAGGAATGGTATAGTTCCAACTTCTTGTGCTAGTGCGCTTTGTATGCATTGAACGGACCAAGCAGAGATAAGTGTTTTTATATTGACTATATATAAAATAAACTCTCTAGCTCATCAGATGTACTTATACTCTTAATCTTGATATAGTTATTATTAGTGATGTATATTATTCATTGTCTTGATTTATCAATAGGTGAGGTCCAGGATATTTGGGTCAAATAATTCCTGATAAGTTGGATAATGATAATATGCATTTGCGAAGTAATAGCTAGTTAATAGAATCCACGTCTCGGTATAGAGATTGATGACACTACTTTATGAAAGCTTATAAGTTTCTATGTGTAAATCTGGCCAGTGGATTTTGTATCCGGCACATGGAATAAGTTAAGCGGAAGTCTAAAGGATATTCATTTAGTCAATATATTGAATTGTTAGTAATTTAATAATATTGATTGGTGTCGGTAATCTTAACGTGGGGAGTTAAACAAGATTTGATGGAAGAATTCGAAATTCAATTGAGGAGTGCAATTACGAATTTCTAGTGGAAATAATTTGTAATTTATCATGGAAAGATTAGTTCTAGAGAAAAAGAATTAATTCCATAATTGCAAGCCTCATTAATTAATTCTGTGGTCCCTGTTGTGACCGAATCCAATTAGGACTAGGAGAGAGGTTTCTTGGTGGAAAAGAATCCTATACAGTTTTGGAAAAGGGTTTTACCCTTAAAACTATATAAAGGGGATTCTTGGCCAAAAGGAAGGACACAAAAAAAAAAACCTTAAATAGTTTTTCTCTCTCTAAAATACTTGTTCCACCCAAGTAATTATTAGTCTGGTATTGTTCGGGCACACGACAGAAGATCATGGAACTGGAGGACGACCCGTAGATGATCTTGCTCGTGATTGAAGATCCGTTTCATGGTTGAAGTCACGCTTTAAGAGGTATTTCATTTTATGTTTATGTAAAATTTAATAGCCTGCTAGTTTGTCTAGATTACATATGAGTTCTTGATCCTGGAATTGCTTCCGCTGTATTTATATTCCTACAATTGGTATCAGAGCCTGCTCATGTCTAACTAGATGGCTAGGATTTCATGAAAATGAGTTACATGTGATATATATATATGATTTTATATGTCTGATTATGTATGTGTTTCATGATGAGTTGTATATATGAGTCATGTTTAAATTGACACTTGCTGCGATTTCTTGACGGGGATGTAAGTTTTGATTTAAAGGAATTGACCGATTATTGTGCAAACGGAACAATAAGTCATGTTGAGGTTCTGGGCACGGCTGAATGCCAATTTATTGTCGAGTGGGTTGATGAACCCATGGCAGCAAATAGCAATTTGCAGTAGATACAAAAACAATTTGTTGTTTTTAATTGTCGGCCATGACCCAGTTAAACAATGTTTATTGCTTGCACAAAGAAAATAAACCAAGGGTTGGCTGATTGTTGTTTCGGCCAATGTTGGACACGACTTCATCAGCCTCGGTAATTTATAGTCTAGAGAGTAAATTGAATTCACCCAATTTCTTTGGATTAATAAAATTGAAAATAAAAGGGAACGGGCAAAGCTTGATGTCTTCGGTGGCGGTTGAGGTTAAGCCGCAAAGGAGACAAAGTGGTATCTCCTATCCCTTTTGTGTTTGGCCAGAAATTACCATTTCTGTTAGTAAACTTGAATTATGGTGCACTTTGGCCAGGTTACCAACTAAACACGAATTGCGTGGGGTAGTGGGTAATGAATATTAAATGAACTCATTGCAATTTGTTTGTAATTGGTTAACAAAAGTAAATTGAGTGGTGAGGTAAAACTTATGCTCATGGCTAATTAAGTCAGCATGTTACATTAGTAAATTGAGGTTTCGATTTCGATTTTTTTTTTATTGTGTGAAATAACAATTATTTGTTTTATACATTAAGAATGATGTTAATTGCAATAAGGTTCTTACATGTGGTGGTGTGAATGAAACAGTCAACTACTCTTATGGTCTCGTTTCTTCTGGATTTTAATTATATGAATAATATTATCTCTTCACATGAGTATATAATTTTATATAGATTAAGAATTTATGACTGATAAATAGTTTTCATTTACATAGACTATTTATTAACAGTCATTGAAAATTCTTAATATCTTATTGTATATGGATTAAAGAATTTATGATAGATAAAAGATTACCTCCGAAGTGAAGTATTTATTCGGTATCATTGAAAGTTCTTAAAGCTTTTTACATGTGAAACTATGTCAATGCATGGATTGAGAGTTACGATTAATAAATAGGATACGTCAAAGTGATCAATTTATTTGAGTCGTTGAATATTCTCAATGTACCATGTGTAAATTTTCTCTTGAAGTGTATACTAGCTAATAGTGAAATTTTATCTATCCCAAAAAAAAAGGGAATTTAATTTCATTGTTTACTAGAAACACTAAATTAATTCGTGAGATAAGATATTGAGGTTTTCAGCCAATAGGAGAAAATAATATCTTCGATTCTCATGTGTATTAATTGAGAGGACAATTTGACATAGGATGAGGTTTTGTATATCTCGATCAAAGGAGTAACACAATGTATACCTTTTGTTCATGGGATAATTATAGGGATTTCCACATAAATAGCACTCAATATATCATATTAACAAGTTACCTAACACTAAATTAATTTAGCCACAATATTTATATTTAAAGTTTGATTTATAATTAAAATATGACATATAATTATATTGATATTTTTTATATATTGCTTCTATATACATATATACATAAATATATTTGTCTTATATTTTTTAAATATTTATATCATCAAATTATATCTAATAAATATGCTAGGAAAAGAAAAAAAAATAAAATATGGTTAGAAAAAGTGGATAAGGGTTGAAAATTGTCATGTGGGGTAATAATCCCATAATTATAAGGAGAATGAAAATCGAAATCATGTTTACTTTAATTTATTATAACGTCTCAAATCAGGTGTCTTTCGAATTTGGTCATAGTTTTTGCAATCATGAATTTCACAATCTCTGATTGACCTGAAATTTGGTAGAGATATCGAAAACGATCTAGTAAGTGATTTTCACTGCTTTACAATGCGTAATGTCGATTTTGACATTTTGAGGTCATTTGGATGGAGTTTTAGGCAGTGCGTGGATTTAAACGTGAATTGAATATGAAAAATCATTCTATATATTAATTTTGGTTTATATTAAATTTGGGACATGATAATGTATGATGATTTAATATGTGTTGATATATGATAAGAATGTAGTTCATATTTTATATTCTTAGAGACTTAAGAGTTGCACTGTTTTAATGAAAAAGAAGTTTTCAAAATATGTTGTTTGATCTTGATTCATGGATATCAAAATATTATATGTTGATATATGATTAGAACAAGTAAAAGAGATATTTTAAATTCTAAAATCGTGAAAATAATGTTTGTCCGAATTTGGTCATAATTTTGGAGATCAGATAACTTGACGGACTCCGATTGACCTGAAATTTGGTAGGTTCATCGGAAACGGCTCAATGAGAAAAACTCTCTGCTATGTAGTGAACCATGTCGTTTTTCGGCAGTTTAAGGCTGTTAAGATGGTGTTTTTGGTATTTTTCTATTTTCTGGAAATTATTTTTTAAGAAAAATAATGGTTGGCATCCAGTGACAATATGGATTATTCTATATGGTCTCCATGATCATATACTAGTATAAACAATAAGTTTAAGTGTTGACATAGATCTTCCTCTATAACGGATAAATTTATTGTTAAGTATAATTGGCTTAAAAGTCCCTATGGTATCCATGATTGAATACTAGTATAAATAATGTGTTTACGTGTTGACAATAGGTATTTCTCTCTAACGGATAAATGTATTGTTGGTATACTAGGTTTAATCACTAGTTGTTGATGACTTGTATATATCTCTCCAACTGAGAATTGCATGTTGAGTCAATGAGACTAGGGCTATTCAATAATTGATATTCACTTGAATTAAATTGATAGTAGACTCTCCAACTGAGTTTGATATTATTTAATTTAATGAGTGAAATCTGACATTGCATGTAAATGGTGCATAAATAGTTATTTTCCCAACGAATTTGGCTATTCGAGCTGCATGAAAATATATGTGTGATGTGTTTTGAATTCAATATTACATGACCTGAGTTGATCTATTTAAATTGTTTTGTCTCACTAATTAGATATGTTTTTATTCAAATACCTCAGTGCTATTCTCTCACAAAACTAAATGTTCTAGGATTTATTTTGGTGATGACAGGACATTAATTTAAAGGATGCATTATATGTATGTTTAGTTAGAAAAAAAATTTAATTTCAGTTTCTAGCTTAATAAGAGATAGATATTCAATTTATTTTATCAATGACTTTGGTGTTATTGAGGTTAATAAATATTTATCTTGTGGTATAATGTTGCAAGGCCTTTTCATTTGATATGTCTTCCGAATTTAACGATATTGATCTGCCCTATAAGAGAAAATATTCTTTGAAATGGAATAGCACTTATCTGTTGCTCTTGTATCAAGGTCATACTTAATTTAATAGAAAGTTGTGGTTGGTTATGAAAGGATCTTTAAGGTTCATTGAAAGTGGAGGCACTACCAAACCTGTGAATTCTGGTTAAAAGTAAATATGACTAGGTGATACTTCCCCTTAAAAGGGAATAGAGCTAGTGATAAGTTAGAATTAATTCGTTCTGATTAGTGTAGTCTGATGAACATACATGCAATAGGTTTTTTGAGTATTTTATGAAATTCATAAATGATTACTGATGAGACCCAAACCCCCTCAAGACCATTCACACGTAGTCAAGCTAAGGAGATCCGAGGAGTGCACATACACTTGGTGAGGAAGGGCCTTGAAGAAGGAAGCGATTGGAAGCCGTTCCGGGTGCTCAAGCTAGGCCTCACGCCTAAGGAAGAAGAGGACCCAGCAGAGCTAGGCGCCCCGCCTACCCCAGGCGCCCCGCCTGGGGAGCTCACTGCCTAAGGCTCAGAAAATGCACCAGGCGCCCCACCTGGCTAGGCGCCCAGCCTAGCTGAAGGCCAAGCCAGGCGCCCCGCCTAGCTTCAGGCGCCCAGCCTAGCTGAAGGCCAAGCCAGGCGCCCCGCCTAGATCCAGGCGCCCAGCCTAGCTTCAGCATGAACCAGGCGCCCCTCCCAGCCCCAGGCGCCCCACCTAGCTGCTGAACTTATGTTTCTTTTACTATTTTGCCCTACGTGGCTTATTTGATGAACCTTATTAGTAAGGGTAATTACGTCTTTGTGTAAGCTTGGGAAAACACTATAAATACCCAAGCATAGCTTATTTTACATTTAGCTTATTATTGATGATTATGAATGATGAACATGAGCAAGGCTCTTGATTATTGAATGAAACCTTTTGTTCTTGGACTTGTATGTCTTCTAGCGGATCTAGATGAATACTCTTCCTCTCCGACCATTCTACTTGCGTGCTCGCGTTAGCTCGAGGGTAGTTGCATAGCGTAGGTGTTCTTGTCCTTCTCCCGGGGTGTAACGGAACAAGTTCTCCGTTGCTACTTGGGATTAGAGATCGAGTTACGTCTCGTTCTTTATCTTTTACTTTCCGCGTTTGATTCTCATCAGTTTGGTATCAGAGCAAGGCTCGGGTTTTGTTTCTACAAACCCCCGACCCTTGATTCTTCGTGCCTAGTATCTTCTTTTAGTTTTCTTGTTGTTGAAGTTATTAGAAAGGAGAAAATTACAAAAAAATTGAAAAATTGAAAAAAATACAAAAATTTGGTGTAACTTGTTGATTTGGATGATTGGTGACATGGGTGTTATGGATTCTTGATCGTGATTGATTTCCCGTTACTTGGGTACCAAAATTGTTGGAATTGGTGAAGTTTGAAAAATTGAAACCCCAAAACCCCTTAAACCCTTGAAGAACTTGTTCTTGATGAATTTTAGCTTGATTCTTGGGTTGGATTGATGTTTGCTTGAAAACTTGTTATTGGGGCTTGATCTCCATTGAAAAACAAACAATTCGGTACCAATTTCGTGGGATTTGAACATGTATAACACCTTCTTTGATGAATCACAATCCTTGTTGAAACCCTTTTGATAAACCCTTGTGTTCTTGAGTTCTTGAGATTGAACCCTGATTTGATTGATTGTTTGATTGAAAATTTGATTGGGTTTTGTTAAGGAAGATCAAAAACAACTTTGGGTATCTTTGGATTGTGAAAACAAGTTGAGAACATCGGATTTGAGGCTTGAAAATCGACTTGAAACGAGTTTGGAACGAGTTGGAAAAGGCTTCAGGCTAGGCGCCCCGCCTAAGCCAGGCGCCCCGCCTGACTTGGCTACTGCCTAAGTCCCAGGCGCCCCGCCTAGACCCAGGCGCCCCGCCTGGAACACAGCACAATCTAGGCGCCCCACCTGAGTCTCAGGCGCCCCTCCTGAGTGCTGAACGCATTGTTTCGGGTAGATTTTCATAGGTATTTCCCTTTGTTTGATAACATAACATCTAGTTAGTACTAATTTGAGTAACCGATCTACTTGAATAGTGCTAACCCTTTTGATTGCTCTTAAGTGATTCGTGCCTAGCAAGGAGAGTAGAATTCTAAGGAAAAGCGTAGAATCCTTTAACTCAAGTCCTTCACTTCAAGTGCCTAGCGTTCATTGAGTCCCAATAACTCCACTCACCCCGGAGTGTGCGTGACTCGTGAATAGTTTAGTTGAGTTGAGGAGTTGCTAATCATCTACGTGAAGCTTTGGAACTACAAGTTGAGTGAAATATCCACCGCCACCCAAAAGAGTGATCCGAGTGAACACAAGTGAGGGAGCGAGTGAGGTGTTTTAACTAACTCTTGTTTCTTTTCTTTGTAGGTACAATGGCCAACGAAGGTCAAGATTTCATTAAGGAGGCCTTGGCTAATCTTCTTGCCAAGATGGACCTCATGAACCAAAGGATAGATTCTCTTGAAAAAGGAGCCTCGAGTACTCAAGGTGAACATGGGACCCCGAGTGTCCCCATTGAAAAAGGGACCCCGAGTGTCCAAATTGAGACCGGTGAAGGCTCAAGTAGCCCTACCTTTACCCCGGAGCAAGTTGTTGAATTGCTCAATCAACAACGGGTAAAGGAGGACCGAGAGAGAATTGAACGAACGGGCATTCCCCGTATCTTGGACAATCCTCCAAGAAACTTTCCACTACCAAGACCCGTCCGAAATGTGCAACCTCTTGAGCAAGTTGTTGAGGCTCAAGAAGGGGAGGAAGTTGATTATGATGACAATGTGTATGGGTTTGATGATCACTTTCAACCAAGGCGAGCTATGAATTGGGGTCGAAATGTGGATCGGGGTAGAGGCCGAGGTCGAGGGCCACCCTTAGGATATGGAGGAAGAAATGTTAGAAGGGACTATGTTGCTTATGATGATCACCAAGGAGGCCAACCGGAGCCATTCCAAGGGGGTCGTGATAACAACAACAACCTTAATAGTGTGAAGCTCACTATTCCTTCTTTCAAAGGAAGTAGTGACCCGGTGGAGTACATTGGTTGGAAATTGGCTATGGAGCGTATCTTTGACACCAATGATATGCCCGATGTGAAGAAAACCAAGTATGCAATATCCTCCTTTGAATCTTTTGCTTCTACTTGGTGGGAGTCGGTGAAGAGGAATAGAAGGAGGACGGGTATGGCTATTAATCTTACTTGGGAAGAGTTGATCCGTGTGATGGATGAGAAGTACTTGACTAATCAATACCGGGTTGAACAACAAAGGCGTCTATATGATTTGAAGCAAGGGTACAAATCGGTTGGTGAATATTTCAATGAATTTGAGCAAATCCGAATGATCCTTGACTTAGATGATGAAGACAATGAGACGGCCATGATCCGTTTCAAAGGGGGCTTGAACCGAGACATAGCTTCACAATTGAAGTTCCACAAATATGATGATCATTACAAGCTATGTGAAGATGCGGTTGAGGCCGAGAAATGGCTCAAGGAGGAGAAATCCCTCCGCTACAAGAGTAGCACTCCTACTCCCACAAGCAAACCAAAGGATTGGAAGCCTCCTACCACAAATGCAAGGTTCCCAAGTGCAAGTGGAACAAGTGGTGCAAATGCTACCAAGGATGTGAAAAAGCCGTTTGAGAAGAACACACCTAATGTGGGAGGTAACTCTAAAACTCAACTACATGCTCCTACTTCTTCTTCAATACAATGCCACAAGTGCAAGGGGTATGGTCACTTTGCTAGGGAATGTCCTACAAAGAGGACCATGATTGTTGTTGGTAATGAAGCATATGAGAAAGAGAGTGAATCGGAGGATGAGGGAGTAGAGGGAGTAGAGGGAGATGAGGGAGTAGAGGAGAATGATTTGCTTGATGATACGATGGAGGAGGAGGATCCTCATACTTTCTTGGTTGTGAGACGGAGCCTAGGAGCTATGATTGTGGAAGATAGTGAAACCTTGCAAAGGGAAAATCTTTTCCATGCTAGGTGCCGGGTCAAAGATGTTGTTTGCTCTATGATAATTGATTCCGGAAGTTGTGCAAATGTAGTGAGTCAATCACTAGTGGCTCAATTGAAGTTGACTACCATGAAGCATCCTAAACCTTACCGGTTACAATGGCTTAGTGAATGTGGAGAGCTTAAGGTGATGAAACAAGCCATGATCAAGTTTAGAATGGGTAGTTATGTTGATGAGCATTTGTTTGACGTTGTGCCTATGCAAGCATGCCACCTACTCTTAGGGAGGCCATGGCAATTCGATAGGCAAGTGGTGCATGATGGTCGTGTCAACACTTACACGGTCAAACATGAAGGGAAGAGATTTGTGCTTAAACCTCTCACTCCTAAGCAAGTGAGTGATGACTACAAGAAAATGAAGGAGTTGAGGGAGGTGGCAAAGGCTAAGTCACTCATTGAGACTAGCCCTTTGTCCAAAAGCATGGTGGCAATCCCACCTACTTCATCTACCGGTGGCATGTGTGCCATGATGCAACCGGGCGAGCTCTTGAAAGGTAATGATGGCACCAAGTTTCTCCTATGCCTAGTGCACAAAGGTATGATCCTTAACTCTAATTGTGATTTTTCTTCTAACCCTATGCCTAGTGCTTTGAAAGATGTCTTGGAAAACTTTGGGGACATGTTCCCGGATGAGATGCCCGATGGCTTACCTCCCTTGAGAGGAATTGAACATCAAATTGACTTTATTCCGGGCTCTCAAATCCCGAACAAGCCGGCCTATAGAAGCAATCCCGAGGGTACGAGGGAGTTGCAAAAACAAGTTGATGACTTGCTTTCCAAAGGCTTGGTAAGGGAGAGTTTGAGTCCTTGTGCCGTACCGGTCATTCTTGTCCCAAAGAAAGACGGCACTTGGAGAATGTGCGTTGATTGCCGAGCCGTGAATAAGATAACGGTCAAGTACCGTCACCCTATTCCACGGCTTGATGATATGTTGGATGAGTTGAGTGGGTCGTGTGTCTTTTCCAAAATCGACCTTAGGTCCGGTTACCATCAAATCCGGATGAAACCCGGGGATGAATGGAAAACCGCATTCAAGACCAAATTCGGTCTCTATGAATGGTTGGTAATGCCCTTCGGGCTTTCCAACGCACCTAGCACTTTCATGCGACTCATGAATCATGTTTTGAAGTCTTTTATCAACAAGTTTGTTGTTGTCTATTTTGATGATATCTTGATCTATAGTAAGACAATGGATGAACATGTTGACCACCTTAGGCAAGTGCTTGATGCTTTGAGAGCCGAAAAGCTCTATGCTAATTTCAAAAAGTGTGCCTTTGGTGTGGATAAGGTTGTCTTTCTTGGGTTTGTTGTGAGTGCCCAAGGAGTGGAGGTGGATGAGTCTAAGGTAGAGGCCATACGTGATTGGCCTACTCCTACTACCGTGACTCAAGTGAGGAGCTTCCATGGTCTCGCAAGCTTTTATAGGCGATTTGTGAGAGACTTTAGCTCCATTGCCGCTCCACTCACCGAATTAGTGAAGAAAGACCAACCGTTTGTGTGGGGAGAGCCTCAAGAGAAGGCCTTCCTTGAGTTGAAAAGTAGGTTGAGTACCGCCCCTCTATTGCAATTGCCCGACTTCGGAAAGGCATTTGAGGTTGAGTGTGATGCCTCGGGGGTGGGAATCGGTGGTGTTTTAATGCAAGATAGCAAACCCATCGCCTACTTTAGTGAGAAATTGAAAGGGGCCTCCTTGAACTATTCTACATATGACAAGGAGTTGTATGCCCTTGTGAGAGCCCTTGCCCATTGGCAACACTATCTTTGGCCTCGTGAGTTTGTAATTAAGAGTGACCATGAGTCACTCAAGCATTTGAGAGGCCAAGAGAAGCTCAATAAGAGACATGCCAAATGGGTTGAATTCATTGAGTCCTTTCCCTATGTGATTCAATATAAGAAAGGGAAGGACAATGTTGTGGCGGATGCGCTTTCGAGGAAGTTTGCTCTAGCCACCACTCTCACCTCTAAGCTCATGGGTTTTGAGAGCATTAAATTGATGTATGCTCATGACCCAAAGCTAAAGAGTGTCCATGACGCTCTAGAGAAGGGGGAGAGAGTTGAAAAATACCAATGGGTTCAAGGTTATATCTTCAAAAATGGTAGAGTGTGCATTCCGGAGTCCTCTTGGAGGGAGTTGCTTGTGCAAGAGGCACATTGCGGGGGACTCATGGGACATTTTGGCACAAGAAAGACTTTGGCTATTCTTAAAGAACAATTTCATTGGCCAAAGATGGGGGTGCAAGTGGAAAAGTTTTGCAACAATTGCCTTGAGTGCAAGCGTGCTAAATCCAAAGCCCTCCCCCATGGGTTGTATACCCCTCTTCCCGTCCCTACTAGTCCTTGGTTGGATATCTCAATGGATTTTGTGATGGGATTACCTAGGACTAGGGGAGGCCATGATAGCATTTATGTTGTTGTGGATAGGTTCTCAAAGATGGCTCATTTCATTCCATGCAAGAAATGCGATGATGCCCAACATGTAGCTTCCTTGTTTGTTGAAAATGTTTTGAAGTTACATGGTGTGCCTCAAACTATAGTGAGTGATAGGGACACTAAGTTCCTAAGCCATTTTTGGCGAAGTTTATGGGGTGCTTTAGGCACCAAGCTCTTGTTCTCCACGTCCCACCACCCACAAACCGATGGGCAAACGGAAGTGGTAAACCGAACCTTGGGTGCTCTTCTTAGAGCCATGACCCGGGGTAAGGCCGGGACTTGGATTGATCGTTTACCTCTTATGGAGTTTGCCTACAATCAAACCGTGCATAGAATGATTGGCATGACTCCATTCGAGTGTGTTTATGGTTTTAACCCCTTGATTCCCCTTGATCTAACCCCTTTGCCAAGGGAAATGGTTGTTAATTTTGAAGGTAAAGCTAGAGCAAAAGCAATGATGGAACTCCATGCAAAGGCAAAGAAGAATTTGGAGGAAGCCTATGCTAAGGTTGCTTCCAAGAAAAACAAAGGACGCAAGAAGGTGGAACTCAAGAAGGGTGACTATGTGTGGGTGCACTTCCGGAAAGAAAGGTTTCCAAACCTTAGAAAAGGGAAGTTAGCACCCCGTGGCGATGGCCCATTCCAAGTGCTTTCAAAGATAAACAACAACGCCTATGTGGTCGACTTGCCAAGTGAGTATCAAGTTTCTAATACTTTTAATGTTTGTGACTTGGTTCCTTTGGATGTAGGCGATGATGCGGTCGTGGGTGATGATGCCTCAATTTTGAGGACGAAATCTTCTCAAGAAGGGGAGGATGATGAGACCCAAACCCCCTCAAGACCATTCACACGTAGTCAAGCTAAGGAGATCCGAGGAGTGCACATACACTTGGTGAGGAAGGGCCTTGAAGAAGGAAGCGATTGGAAGCCGTTCCGGGTGCTCAAGCTAGGCCTCACGCCTAAGGAAGAAGAGGACCCAGCAGAGCTAGGCGCCCCGCCTACCCCAGGCGCCCCGCCTGGGGAGCTCACTGCCTAAGGCTCAGAAAATGCACCAGGCGCCCCACCTGGCTAGGCGCCCAGCCTAGCTGAAGGCCAAGCCAGGCGCCCCGCCTAGCTTCAGGCGCCCAGCCTAGCTGAAGGCCAAGCCAGGCGCCCCGCCTAGATCCAGGCGCCCAGCCTAGCTTCAGCATGAACCAGGCGCCCCTCCCAGCCCCAGGCGCCCCACCTAGCTGCTGAACTTATGTTTCTTTTACTATTTTGCCCTACGTGGCTTATTTGATGAACCTTATTAGTAAGGGTAATTACGTCTTTGTGTAAGCTTGGGAAAACACTATAAATACCCAAGCATAGCTTATTTTACATTTAGCTTATTATTGATGATTATGAATGATGAACATGAGCAAGGCTCTTGATTATTGAATGAAACCTTTTGTTCTTGGACTTGTATGTCTTCTAGCGGATCTAGATGAATACTCTTCCTCTCCGACCATTCTACTTGCGTGCTCGCGTTAGCTCGAGGGTAGTTGCATAGCGTAGGTGTTCTTGTCCTTCTCCCGGGGTGTAACGGAACAAGTTCTCCGTTGCTACTTGGGATTAGAGATCGAGTTACGTCTCGTTCTTTATCTTTTACTTTCCGCGTTTGATTCTCATCAATTACTCAAAATATGAATATATTTATTTGAAGCATTGTAAGTCTTAATGCTTTGAAAAAAAAATCAAGGAGTTTAAGACTGAAAAGGAAAAGCGTCATGGAAAATATATTATATCACTGCGATTTGATCGTGGTGGCGATACCTCTTTGCAATGTTCACTAACTACTTATCAGAATAAGGAATTATATCTATACCTGGGATACTATAATAAAATGGTGTAGTAGAAAGAAGAATCAAGACTCTTATAGAGATGGCTAGATCTATGTGGAGCTGTTCAAATTTGTTATTTTCTTTCGTTTTGGGAATATACCTTAGAAACTTTAAATTACATTCTAAATACAGTCCTTCTATGTTAGTACCTTTTAAAGGGAAAACTGATTAGTTGGAATCAAGAATGAATGTGTATATGTTTATTGGCTATCCAAAGGGTACGAAAGGAAGTTTATTTACCTGTCATAATAAAAAGAAGGTATTTGTTTAGCATAAATACCAGATTTCTAGAATATGACAATTTAATAAACAATGCTCCTAGAAGTAAGTTTTATTTACTGGAACTGTACAAAGAACTAACAAGTGAATCACCTAAAAATCCTAAAGTTCAAGAAATCCAATCCATATGTCCATATGTCGGAATTGATGTACCATTGTATTTAAATAGTGGGAGAAATGTCAATAGACAAAAGATGATTGGAAATCCACTACTCCAAAGTAGTGGGAATGAATTTTTGATAAGTCGTTAATATAAACTACAATAAAAGTTGTTCATATTCTAATACCTTAAGGTAAGGAAAGAATATTGAGACTTAAGATTCTAATTGTTATGTGGTTTGTCCACAAGAACATGGTAGTGTGACTTAGTAGTAGTACTTTGTCGTAGTGGGAGAAAAGAATGAATGGTTTGGTGTGCACTCTTGGGAGAGTTTCATGAATGGATCCCTGCAGAGGTAAAGACCGGCCGATTAGTAATCTAAAAGCACTGTTGGACAATGATTGCATCAGAAAACAACTTGGCTAGATCCTTTTAGTATTCATGTAAAAGGAATGCTTATGAAAGTTGTAGATGCATGGTTAAAAGTTTAAGTGGGAGTTTGATGGGATATATACTATTAACCATGTGCTTAGACATAGTATGTATTATAACAATGGCATGGTTATAAGTATAAGTGGGAGATTGTTGGAATGTACTAATAACCATGCGGTTTTAGTTGGATTATTCCTAGTTAAACAATTGGTATTCATTTATTAAATATAATGGTATTATTATTAATTTAGATCAATTGTGTCATGTGTGTACTATTATTTATATAGTAGTTGATTTAGTGTGTACAGCCAAGCTTATACACGGAAGATTAAATCATCGGTTCTTATAAATAATAAAGTAATGTTCACAATCTAAGATGGAAATTGGACAAAGTCATTCGTATGATTGTAGTACAAGATTATATATAATTTATCTTGATTATGGGAATGGTATAGTTCCAACTTCTTGTGCTAGTGCGCTTTGTTTGCATTGAACGGACCAAGTGGAGAAAAGTATTTTTATACTGACTATATATAAAATAAACTCTCTAGCTCATCAGATGTACTTATACTCTTAATCTTGATATAGTTATTATTAGTGATGTATATTATTCGTTGTCTTGATTTATCAATAGGTGAGGTCCAGGATATTTGTGTCAAATAATTCCTGATAAGTTGGATAATGATAATATGCATTTGCAAAGTAATAGCTAGTTGATAGAATCCACGTCTCGGTATAGAGATTGATGACACTCCTTTATGAAAGCTTATAAGTTTCTATGTATAAATCTGGCCAGTGGATTTTGTATCCGGTAAAACATGGAATAAGTTAAGCGGAAGTCTAATGGATATTCATTTAGTCAATATATTGAATTGTCAGTAATTTAATAATATTGATTGGCGTCTGTAATCTTAATGTGGGGAGTTAAATAAGATTTGATGGAAGAATTCGAAATTCAATTGAGGAGTGCAATTACGAATTTCTAGTGGAAATAATTTGTAATTTATTATGGAAAGATTAATTCTAGAGAAAAAGAAATAATTCCATAATTGGAAGCCTCATTAATTAATTATGTGGTCCCTGTTGTGACCGAATCCAATTAGGACTAGGAGAGAGGTTTCTTGGTGGAAAAAAAATCCTATACAGTTTTGGAAAAGGGTTTTACCCTTAAAACTATATAAAGGGGATTCTTGGCCAAAAGAAAGGACACACAAAAAAATCCTAAATAGTTTTTCTCTCTCTGAAGCACTTGTTCCACCCAAGTGATTATTAGTCTGGTATTGTTCGGGCACACGACAGAAGATCATAGAACTGGAGGACGACCCGTAGATGATCTTGTTCGTGATTGAAGATCCGTTTCAAGGTTGAAGTCACGCTTCAAGAGGTATTTCATTTTATGTTTATGTAGAAATTAATAGCCTGCTAGTTTGTCTAGATTACATGTGAGTTCTTGATCCTCGAATTGCTTCCATTGTGTTTATATTCCTACACCTGATAGCCTATTCGCATACGCAATACGCAGGCCAGGCCTATATACAAGGTTTAAGGTCACATAACCAAACCCTAAATGAATTACATTTATATGTTGCCTGTAACTCACTGTGTACGAATATATAATCAATTTTATTATTGGGGTCCAATTGACCCTTTAAACTATTAATTGAACTCTTAAAACGATGTATAATATCCTAATTTTTCCCATTAAAATATATTCAAACGCACGTAATGAACTAAAATAATGCATTAACATCATTACCTGAATGTTTCGGGGTGAAAATTCTATTTTTTTCCGGCTCGTTTCTCATTTTCTGGTATTATTTTCGTTGGCTTCCCAGCTTTTGCGTTTCTGTTGCTGTTCGAATTACTTAACGCTAAGGGACTTTTTATCCCTTAGCAACCGCCTCTTATCTTTATTTTTTGCATTTTGCTCTTTTTATTTTATTTTATTTTCGAAAATTAAAACGGTACCCTATGATACTCGAAAGAATTCCAACTTTTGCATACAAGTTATACAAAATATATGTAGCATACTCACTAAGGCGGATCTCAAATCGGGTTCCCGAAACTTAAGATGGGAATTTAAATGGAAAAAGGTTAAATTATTTAACATTCGACATTTTAGCGGAAACTAGCCGACCAATCTCGAAATTCACTTTCGAAAAATCACAAAAGTCACAAATAATCATACGGACCTAACGTCGCTTTCAGATTTTATATCAGAGCTCATTCGCCAAAACCGAGCTCGAAAATCTATTTTTAATATTTATCGACAATAAAAACTGAAACCTTCTTCCAGAACGAGGTCTGATTTAACTCAAATTTTACAGACAGGTCTAATGGACCTTACGAATATTTTAAAATTGTCGGCATGCTAATAGGAGTTCTAACTTCCGAAACGACTGATCGAGGTCGTTTCATTCTCCTCCACTTATACTCTTGTTCGTCCTCGAACGAGCCTAAGTCTAAAGCAAGATTCACGCAGATAACAAGAGAAATTGCACAACCTTCATAAACTACACTACAGACATTATCTCATAATTACAGAATCAGAATTATAACACGCACACCGAACTCTTGGAAATAAACATATCTGGATAATATCATAACGTCATTGCCCAGATTATTCTGACTAAGTTGATCCTTCCTCGATCACGAGTAGAGAGCTCTACATTTTTGAAATAAAGATACACGGAATTTTGGATGGATTAACATGATTCTGCCGGTGAATCACCTCGTCGATATACTTTTTGATATAGAACAAGTCGATGAAACAAAGAATTAGCTTACGCTTCAGTAATGCCTTAGAGATTTAATATTATGATTCGATATCAATTGGAGGAAAACTCCTCCACTTAGAGCATAAACTCATACAACTAATTTGAATACAAATAGTCATCCTCTTACAACCTGCTGGATTAAGGAAGACTTAGCTAAATAGAGAACACAGCTCAGACCTGAGCTACCAAATTACTCTCTCGAGTTGCCAAACAGCTGCAACTCTCGAGTTCACAGCTCCTTACATTTTCAATAAGCACCACCGCCTAATGGATCAAATCAAACGTTAAATGACGCCTCTCATTACCCTTAGTAGCCTTGAAAAACAACAATGTGCATACCCGGCTACCTTGACACGTACTCTGGATCCACACATGGAACATCATAAGAGGCTACTGACCGTCTAAGTTCACCAGTGCCGAACAAAGAAGTGATGGCAATGGACTGAGGATAGAAATAATTAGAGCTTCAGAAAGCTCATCGTATAATGCCAATTTAACCTTCCTATAAGAAGGAAACTCTGACAATTTACCAGAAACCCTTTTATAACCGAGACAAGCTCATGGAATAACATGACTCTACAAGCATCTTGAACCAAAGGAAGACATATAGATCAAGTATTACTTACTAATAACTTTACATCGGAAGAAACAATGACACTTTCTGATGGTGATGAATAAGAATCCTATCATTCTACTAGCACTGAATTCCAAAGAGCGAGACTAACTTGACATTATAACATAATGAGGCACAACAAGATGCCAAGAAAATAATACCGATACTCACTCACATATCTATCACATTTAGACTAAATAAATTAGCAGGGTCTCACAAATACCAGGAATAAATCATACCAGAAGCTCGCCCCTCTACCATAACCGATTCTTAATAGAAACAATATCCAAGGAAACCATGGAATATGATATGATAGACCATCTGCAGATCGATCAGAAGAATCAAATCTTACTCACATATATAGGAAGAAGAAATACATGGGTCTACCACATCGGATGTCTCAGCATCCTGCCAGACTGGCAGTTCATAGAACTGCCTCTGCGGCTGAACTAAGATAAACTGCTTGCGCACTCTGAGAATCACGCGCCACAAGCTAAGATAAACTGGGAAGTAACCTCCCAAAATAATCAGAACTCTTACCTCCAAAGGGGGGTATGGTGCCCACCAGGGCCGTGGGATCTCTTGCTCTCCCACTCTAACTCTTCCCGCTCTAACTTATGGTATGCCTAATACCTCTGAGCAATATCAACAACAACATCAAATGAAGTCCTGACCTCAATTTCTCGAGCAATCTAGGATCTCAAGGAAGGAGAAAGGTCATCAATAAATCTTTGAATCTCTCGAAAGGCTCATGAACTAGTTCTAATGCACATTCAGCCATTCTATAGAATTCAATCTCATATTCTGAAACAGCAACAGGCTAACCGACAGGCTACCCTGTCCAATCCACTCAAACTGGCAACACTTTTTATCTCGCTCTCTACTCGAAAGGAAATTTTCCACGAATCTAGAAGAAAAACCGAACCAAGTTAGCTAATAAGAGAGAGGTCCACCAATTCAAGGCTAAACCCTGAAAACTGGAAAGAAGAATAATCAACACCATACCGCTCGATATAATCAAGAGCCTGAAGGGTACGTTGACATCATTTTATTTTTAAAAATTTACACAGGGATTATCTGATGCATGGCTTGAGAATATCGGAAGGTTCAACCAGATAAAATAATGCAGCATCTTCGGACATTCGGACCGAGCTAATAGTTGGGCTAGCTAACCAACCAGAATAATTTGTGTCGCAACACATGCTGCCTCTGGAACATAATTCGTTGGGGCAATATTAAGAACTGGAACATCTGCATCTGCGGCAACCTGATAAGCTTCCTAGCGAATAAGAGGTTCTTGCGGTATCTCGTCGCCATGATTCTCGTAAAAGCATCGTAGAGAGCTAAGGGAACCATAAAGCCCTGCTCCCTTGCCCATCGCAAGCTCGTACAGCTGGGGCCTGTGCAACTGGATCGTCAGCACGATCCACAACTCTCGGGGCTTGAGTAGCTCTAGCCCCAGGCTAGACTACTTCGTCCTGAACTCCTATCGTTTGCTGATTTTTCACACGAAGGTTCACAATTACCATGAAGAAATTAACGAAAATATTTTGCATCCTAGACTGACGCACGGTCTAAAAGGAAGGAAGTGAAACTTCCTAAATGCCATCATAGCCTCTCGTAGATAAGTACGGACGTCTAGGTACCCATCAGCGAGACTCTACTAGACACTGTCTTAGTCTGGATAGACTCTAAACCGGGCTCTGATACCAACTGACACGACCCGGAATCTGGCTAGGCCGTGTAGGCACCCGACATACTCCCCTAAACCCGTCGGGCGAACCCTTACCAATTAAATTAGGAAAATAAATATAATTCAATTTATAAATAATAACAAGACTTAGAAAAACCACGGACATACTGATACCTCTAAGCTGTACAATAGAAATTACAGCTGACTACCCAACATACTAGGCTTAGGGTTATTCAAACTAGACATCTAAGAGTACAGAAGAAGACAATTACCTCCTGAAGGGAGCAAAATGCAACTGAAATAATAAACATAAAACTGGTGGCCATCCAGAATAAAAGCTGGCTCACCCTGACAGCTGAAGTCGTCTTCGCTCCTGAATTACGTGGCGAACTCAATCCTAGAGCGAACCTGCCGAAACGAAATAAATATACAAGAAACAAACAACAAACAAGGGTGAGTCAAAAGGACTCAATAAGTGGGGCAGACTAGCCACCTCAAAGAATAGGATAGCTAGCCAGGGAGAAAAGAAACAGATAAACCAAATTCCTCTTATTTAAATTATGAAAAGGCAGAGCCAGATAATAACTGGAAACACGTATGGAATCATAATTCATTAACAACCAGGAACATAAGATAGCCAAAACATATAGGTATCTCGAACATATCAACAATCAGAAATACATCCTGTTGCGGCGTACAACCCGATCCATATATTTATCCTGTTGCAGCGTGCAACCTAATCCATATGTTCATACTATCGCGGCGTGCAGCCCGATCCCAGAAACCAAGAATACGAGCCAGAAATATATAAGCAAACTGAGATATGTCCACAACATGGTATACATGTTGAACCCCAAAAATTACCCTTTCTTAAAGAAAAGATAGGTTTCGGGTATAATGTTCAACAATATGGGATTCCAAAGGGCTTTCTTTGGAGTCGCCACCTAATTTAGGAGAATTAGGAACCAATTAATTAAATAATGCGTGCAATCCTCCGTTTTAAGGAAAATGGTCTTTTCAGAGATTCTAAGTAAGAGGTTCAATTATTTCCGAAAGAAGGTTTCAATTTGAAAGCACTTTCGAAAATCCACAAAATGTGGTTAATCCTTCGGTTTTCACAAAATAGCTAAATAAATGCGATTTACAAAAATATTTAACTTTCAATTAAAAGCGTCACTAATTGAATTTAAAATCAAGTATACATGAAAAGGTAGGTAAAATAAATGACTTTAATAAGAAAACTAATTGACTTGAAGACTTGCATTAAAATTGTATTTTAAAAGCGATTTTAAAATTATTACGAGTTGGCTTGCACGCGTTATTTAACTAAAGATTAAAAATTCCTAAAATAAGATGGAGATTCTAAAGAAATAAAATATTCATAAAATAACTCAATAAATAACTAAACATTCATTCATAATCAATCAAATAAATTATTCTACAATAATTATCTACGGGGAATTCCTAATGACATGCAATTTCTAAGGGATAGAGGGGAGAGAGAGGGTTTAGAAGAAGAACCCGAGAATTTGGAAAACTCGCGGGAGCCTTGAATTTTTTTAATTTTATACATTTATGCCATTGAGCCTAAAACATCATACGACTCAACAAAGCATTTTTAAATTTCTATAGTCTTCATTTCTTGAAAGCTTGACCCCAAGTGACTCCAATGCAACTCCAAGCCAATGAGCCAATCCCGACTGGTGAGTTTTAACCAAACTCGATCCCAAGGGGTTTCATGCAAAAACAAATAACGATAAAGAATTAATAAATGCCTTTAAGGATTGGATACAATTTGCGAATTAAGCAAAAGTGTAAAACCACACAACCTGTGCAGTAATTGAAAGAAGAATCCAATACAACTCAGGTAATTTCGAGAGTATATATAATATCAAAGTTTAGCCAAAATTAAGATGCAAGTCTAGGTACAAATCATCATATATAATCTATTAGATGTTAAAAGGCGATTAGCCCTCTATGAGCTTAAAGGTCATACTTTTAAGAATAATGAGATGCATGCTATACTTTCATAGAATCCTCATATAAAAGAATTATGTATATATTTGCATTATGAGATTAGTCACATGGCTGGGATAGCCCATAACAATAGTGTCCTACCTGCGAAGTTGATTTTTAGCCAGATATATTATTAAAGTACACTTTCTTTGACAATCACCACCGCACCCCTTATATTTACAGCAACCAGAAAGAGCCTCATCATATTCCTGATCCCTCCATACTCATAGAAAGGATTTTTTTTTCATGGCAAGTGTAATGTTAAAATCAATAGAAAACAGTAATATGAGAGAGGGATCCGTCATTACCCTCGAAGAATCAGAATAACATCTCAGTCTAGCAGAATTAAAATTTAGCTCACAGAGACTTCATTATAGAACTCTATTCTACTTAATTTTTAAAAAAAGAAATGCAGCTCCAGACACGTACACCGAGTGAAGAAAAAATAGAACTTAAAACAATGATGAAATTGAAAGCCACCAAGGCTGCTGCTATCACACACACACATAAACAAAATGGAAAACAAAGATTTTGGCACCCTTTACCTTCTTTGGATTGCAGCCAACTTTCTTAAACAAACGTACACCTCAATGCATAATTAGAATCTGAATCTCTGAAGCAATTTACTACCCTTGACATTCTCAGACATAGTATAATTAAAGCTAACAAGGGACCAGACAAGAACAAGAGAATGCTGCAAGTCTAAGAGCTAAAGTAGGAAAAATCCAGGGAGACCTAAGATGAACTGAAATGACTAGGGAAACAGGCAAGCTACACAGACACCAGAGAACTGGATGATAAACATGCAGACCTGCCCTACTAACTCCCAGGAGCCTCTGAAATCACTGCCTAGTCACCTAAACTCTCCATTACTTTAACTGAACTCCACACTTCTGGAAAACAAGATCCTATTACACCTAAACTAATCATACTAGCCTAGCATCACTCTTGTAAACCCTCAACATCATCTGATAAGCTCACACTACCAGGGACTATGCCTATACTTCCTCACATACACCTCTGAACCATCTCTAACATTGCGGCATCATCACACTCTCCCTCAAATAGACTTAAACCTGAAGCAAAACAAGAAAAACTACCCCTGCAACACCTATAGGCATATTCACACTACTTGCAACCCAAAACCACCTCTATAATACCTAGAATAATTAAAGATAACAACAGGATCCCTGCCATATATCCCTGACTCTACTCCTCCTCCTTAACAGAACACAGGACCCAGAAACCCCAGAACAAACTTGCTACTCCCTCACTCAAACTGCAGCATACACAGAACCATCAAAACCAAATCTCTGAACCCTTGCAGCTCATTACAGAAACAAGGCTCCTCAGACCCTCTAATAGAGCTGCTGCAACCTCCTTCACACTCTTAACAACCTACAATACCTGCATATAGAACTCACCCACATATCCTGCCCTTAATCGACATCTTAACAGCCCCCAAGAACAAACCAAATAAACATAGACACCTACAGAAACAAGCAAGAAGGAAGGAAACTCAAGCTGAATCTTCATCCAACCTATGCCCTTAAACGGATCAAGGTGCTAACTACATTTGCAATACAAACTCACCAAGAATCTGGACAAAAGACTTAAACTCAAAACCAATTTCTCTTTACAGAAGCAAACATCGAGGATCTTTGTTCAATACTAAATAATCAAGGCCTTACATTTTAGCGATGAATCTCAAGCAACACATTGAGATAACAAAAGGGTCGATAAAGGCTTGAGTCACATCAGGTTATGACTATAACGAGTTCATAAGCAGTCGACAATTTTAACTTTACTAAAGCAAAGCTTTCAAGGTACACTATCCTTTAAACTACTGTCATATAAGATGAATCAATCATAGTTGAATCTTGAAACATGAATATCAAAATAAATATTCCATTTTAACTACACAAAACTAATCTCGTACAGTTAGAACAAAACTAAATAAAGTCGAAGTGTTTACCTCTTCGAGAGCAGAGAACGGGGCGAGGGTTCGAAGAATGCGACTCGGACACGACTCGAGCGAGGTTGACGCTTCGAAGAAACGATGAGGCGACTCGTCTAACAAAGAAGCGATAAACCAAAACCAAAGACAACAGTAGTAATATATGAACTTAAGCTCCAAGGAAAAAAAACGAGAAAAGGAAAATTTATATGTATTTTGTATGGTCCCGTTTCTGTCTGTAACTTCTATATATAAACCCCTCTAAAACTCTCTCCGCTGCCCCGAACCAAGACCTTTAGCTTTCAATTTATAGGAGAACAAATTAGGGTTCTCGGATTGAATGAAATCCCTAAAAGAACCTTCTAACGGTACCAAATGGATAAAGAGGTACGATTTTTGACCAGCTGGAACTTTTTGGACTGATCTGTGTTTGAAATTTTGGGGAAATCGATTGGGTTTAGGGATTAGGCGGGTCGGGTTAGGGATTTCTGAAGTGGGGAGGGGATATGCGCGTGAAAAGAGTGGTGTGTGTATTTGTATGTAATGTTGCACGAGTAAGACAGATTTGAGGCCATCATTGCGAATTTAGCCTATTTTAAGATAAGTTAAAGTGAAATAGGTGATTGCACGGGCAGGCTGGGTATTAGGTTGTATTTTACACATTTAACCCCTTTTCTTTGAATTGGCTCAATTACTTTTGACTTTTTCAAAATCGATTTTAATTTTAAAATAATTATACTTTAAAATAATTATACTTTAATTATTTTACACAACCAGGACAAAATTGGGTGTCAACAATACATACTGCATACAAAAAACACAACACAATACACTTAATAGTCAGTATGCGGTGCAATGAGATGTGATGAATGCAATACGATGCAATGCAGTCACATATGCCTGATACCTATCTCCGGCGCGGGACTCTCATCGTCTACCAGGAGTTATTTAATAATGACCCTTCACCGGCTCGGGACTCTCATCGATTACAGGGAAGCATATGCAATGATGACCCTTCACCAGCTCGGGACTCTCATCAATTACTGGGAAGTATATGTAATGATGACCCTTCACCGGTGCGGGACTCTCATCGCCAAGCGGGAAGTGTATGCAAGAATGATCCTTCACCGGCTCGGGACTCTCATCGATAACCGGGAAGTATATGCAATGATGACCCTTCACCGGCTCGGGACTCTCATCGATTACCGGGAAGTATATGCAATAATGACGCTTCACCGGTGCGGGACTCTCATCACCAACCGGGAAGTATATGCAATTATGACCCTTCACCGGCTCGGGACTCTTATCGTTTATCGGAATGTATATGCAATGATTACCCTTCACCGGCGCTGGACTCTCATCATTTACCGGAAAGTATATGCAATAATGACCCTTAACCAGTGCGGGACTCTCATCGCCAACCGGGGGGGAGGGTATATGCAATAATGACCCTTCACTGGCGTGGGACTCTCATCGCCAACCGGGAAGTATATGCAATGCTCAAATCCAAGTGTAATGCTCATATGGTCAATGCACTACCAACAACAGGGCATAACATATAATATACAATGTACAAAGCTAAGGTGTAATGAGTATGCCTATCGGCAGCTACACACGTAAGGAAAACGTGGTAGAAAATCCACGAGGCCAAGGGCCTCCAAAGAAATGGATACAAATACTTACCTTGTTATAAATTTAGCACAATCACTCAATAACCGCTTTATCCTTTGGATTCACTGCCAAACAATCCTGTTGTATTCAATAAGAAGAAAACTATATCAAATAAGGCTAAAATCTTCATTCCCCACATCTTAGGGTAATCTGGTTAGGAACCTGATACCCTATTCCCATACGCAATACGCAGGCCAGGCCTATATACAGGGTTTAAGGTCACATAACCAAACCTTAATAAATTACATTTATATGTTGCCCGTAACTCACTGAGTACAAATATATAATCAATTTTATTATCGGGGTCCAATTGACCCTTTAAACTATTACTTGAACTTCTTAAAACGATGTATAATATCCCAATTTTTCCCATTAAAATATATTCAAACGCACGTAATGAACTAAAATAATGCATTAACATCATGACCTGAATGTTTCGGGGTGAAAATTCTATTTTTTTTGGCTCTTTTCTCATTTTCTGGTATTAGTTTCGTTGGCTTCCCAGCTTTTGCGTTTCTGTTGCTGTTCGAATTGCTTAACGCTAAGGGACTTTTGATCCTTTAGCAACCGCCTCTTATCTTTCTTTTTTGTCTTTTTCTCTTTTTATTTTATTTTATATTTAAAAATTAAAACGGTATCCTATGATACTCGAAATAATTTCAACTTTTGCATACAAGTTATACAAAATATATGTAGCATACTCGCTAAGGCGGATCTCAAATCGGATTCCCGAAACTCAAGATGCGAAGTTAAATGGAAAAATGTCAAATTATTTAACTTTCGGCATTTTAGCGGAAACTAGCCGACCAACCTCGAAATTCACTTTTGAAAAATCACAAAAGTCACAAATAATCATACGAACCTAACGTCGCTTTCAGATTTTGAATCGGAGCTCATTCGCCAAAACCGAGCTCGAAAATCTGTTTTTAATATTTATCGACAATAAAAACTGAAACCTTCTTCCGATACATACCAAACGTGGTCTGATTTAACTCAAATTTTACAGACAGGTCCTAATGGACCTTATGAATATTTTAAATTTATCGGCACACCAATCGGAGTTCTAACTTCCGAAACGACTGACCGAGGTCGTTTCAATGAGATTATGAAGGATTTGACGATCTTGATGATTAAGACTTTTGCCCCAGTTCAGAGGATTAGAATAAGGACAATGTGGATAGGGTTGCCTAGTATGCTGAGAAAATGGTTTTTTTCTGGGAATATTTTTACTGATATGGAGGAGGTTGAATAAAGACACTGGTGGAGAAACTGACGATACAGGAGTAGACCAAAATATTTGTTGAGAAGAAGAGAAGCATGCATGAAGCTATAGTGAGAGAGTCTTACATAAACTACAAAGTTAAGAAAGAGAGTGGTTACTTCGAGTGTGTATGGAGTTCAGAAGAGTAGAATTTGGGGTGATTCCAGGGGTTCCTGCTGATGGATACTGCAAGTATAAAAAAGAAAAGGTGGCTAAAAGTGGATTGATGAGATTACACCCATTGAGATCACTAGGAATTTCATGGGAAATAATAGGATCAAGGTTCCCAAAAAATTTGCGAAGAAAGAGATGACCATCTAATCATCTCTTGTTTGAATTTGTGCATAGGAACCTGCTTCATCGCGATGAGAGGCGTAGTGAGGCTAGGATTTGACATACATAGACCTACTAGATAGGTGTGTTCTCATCAATCTTTCCGGGCTGATCATAAGGTATTTTAGAAGAGTTCCAAAAACTAAGCGCCCATATGCCTTGGTTCATAGCTATCTCTTAATGCAGATTTTTTAACACTTTGGGATTCCCTTTGGAAAGGGAAAAGAGCCAACTCATATTGAGAAATTTGGTATGAACCTATTGAAAACTTGTGACTTCTTTAAACCCATGAGGGCATCCAACATGCAATCATGGTAAAGTCAGAGTCTGTTGATGAAGCTGATGATGGTGATGTTGTGGAACAAGGGAAGGAATGGAAGCAATGTCCTGTGGAGCTTCAGAGTGAAGTTGAGGACCTGAAATGTGAAGTGAAGTACAAGGATCGAGAAATTGATCATTTGATTATTGAGTGCAACTAGCATGAGATAGACCTGGTGAAGGAGCGAGATCTTAATTTAAAGATCTTGTTGCACATGTCAAACACTTCGATCTTCGACCTTTTTAATCTGTCCTTACCAGTGTCTTTCCTTAGGTTTCTCTGTTTATGTTGGTTGTTTTTAAAGAGAATTTATTATTTGGTCTGTACTTAATTAGGTTCACCTAGGTGTGAACCTTTGGATGCTTATTTTAAACTGCTTGTTAGCCTGATTGGTTTCCTGTGTTTTGCTAACTTGATTCTTGCTGGGCCCTTTGATTGTGATAATTTATATTTTTGACTTGCTGTCTTTGCCTCTATATGGACTACACTAAGTTGTTCCCTGCAAATGACTAAGATCTTTTCGATAATACCAAAAAGGGGAAGAAGGAAATGTTGGGGTATTTGTGACCCAGTTTCATCCGTTTAATTGTTTTCTTTCACCAGTTTCTTGTTTATGTATTAGTTATGCAGGAACTTAGCAACATTTGTTTATCATCATAAAAAATGGGAAAATTGTTGAATTAGAGTTTTGAAGAATGAAAAACAAAGAACCTGGAGAAGGACCAGTGGCATAGTGGAATGCACAACAACTCGAAAAGATGCTGAGTCATATTCCTCGTCCAATTCGAAAAAGGAAAGGAACGCGTAAAAGAACTGACAATCATTCACGAATTGGGAGAAGTTGAAACATAAATAGAAGTACAATCATACTCGGCTAAGGAGTTATATCTTGAAGACTAAACAACCGTCATGAACTAAATAAGAAAAAATTAGCTAGATTCAGAAAAGAAAAACTTTAATGAGGGGCTTTTTCCTAACACATTTTGGAGAAGGTTCCTAGTTGAAGACTGCTAGGGTTTTAACTCTATAACTACAATTATGGCGGCTTGCAAAATTGTTCATTCACTTCGAGATAGCAAAGGCAAGGCAAAGTAAAGTGTTAAATCATTTGTGAGTGCAAGACAAAGTTCTAGTTGAAGAACCAGTGCTAAAGTATTTTGTCGTTAGGTTCTTAGACTGTTTTAGTTCTCTAATATAGGTAACGAGTTGTAACCTACTAGCTTACTTTAGAAGCATTGAAATAGGTTCTTACTTGGAAGTTTTTGTGTTCTTAGAAGCTAGAGTTTGGCTTGTAAGACTTAGGTACTAGATTTTAATACCTTTCTTATAGAGTCTTGTAACGTAAAACATGTCTGTTTTGTGATAGTTAATAGTTTTTAAATCCTAGAGGTGGGTTATGGGTTTTCTCCCTAATTGAGCATGAATGTAATCAAACTGGAGACATAGGTCCTACTCAGGGAGAAAAATGAAGCATTCAGACATGGGGAACATCAGATCGTGAAGATGATAATTCGGACGTGCCTAGTCCCTAACAAGGCCCTTCTAGATAAACTTCCCAGTAGATACAGTCAAAGCCTTGGAAGCATCAAAGCTCACATCCACTGGAGAACCTCATCTTTGACTTAAATTCAGGAATTATTACAAGAGGATATTTAAAGAACTTCTATGCCTTCCATTCTTTTCTATCATCATTGGATCCAAAGAATGTTTGTGAAGCTCTTGTGGATCCAGATTGAGTAAGGTCTATGCAAGAGGAACTGCATTAATTTGAAAGAAGTAAAGTTTAGCACTTGGTTCCTCAACAAAGGACAGGTCCATCATCATTACAAGTGGGTGTTTCGAAGCAAGCTGGATAAGCATAGAATAGCAATAAGAAACAAGGCTAGGTTAGTGGTTCAAGGATAGTCAAGAAGAAGGAATTGACTTTGATGAAACTTTTTCACCTATTTCTAGAATGGAGGCCATTAGGATGTTTATTACCATTGCTATATATATGGAGTTCACATTATATCAATTGGATGTAAAAACTGCATTCTTGAATGGCTATTTGATTGAAGAGGTCTACGTAGTTCAACCACCTAGATATGAAAGCAATGAGTTTCTTTATCATGTGTACAAAGTTGACAAAGCACTAAATGGGTTGAAATAGGCTCCTAGGACATGGTAAGAAAGGTTGTTTGGGTTCTTTTTGAAGAATGACTTCACAAGAAAAAAATTAGACAACACTTTATTTTTATGAAAGAAATTCAAGGACCTACTTATTGTTCAAGTCTATGTAGATGATATTATTTTTGGGGCTGCAGATGAAACCCTATACAAGGATTTTTGCAAACTTGATAGGGAGCAAATTTGAAATGAGGATGACGGGTGAGCTGGATTTTATTTTAGGCTTACAAATCAAAAAAACTCAGGAAAGCATAATGATTCACTAGCAAAAGTAAATTAAGGAATTACTGAAAAAATTTGAGATCGAAAGTTCCAAGAAATCTGAGTTCCCACATTAATATTCTACCATAACGGGCATTCAAGAATCGGTACATGAAATTTTATGAATTTGAAAGAAATTGTATTTAGAAGTAATCAATATAGAGCTTCTGACGCGTCTAGTTGTCTCAAGAGTCCTGGATATGTAACTGCTCAAGATATAATCTTGTCGCCTTATGTAGAAATCGTTGATAATACACAATATTTAGCTATTTTAATGGAACCAATTGATTTTGTGTTGGATTACAAATAGAGAGAAATCGTGGATATCTTATAAAAATGCCATATAACTTTCAAGATAGAAGTTTTCCTATAGATTATGTATTCATGTCTGTTCGAAACGCGAATCATAGTCTTCATTCTTATAGGAATGGGAATGAAAGCACACCCATTGCACCTTGCACAAAGCTGGATCTGGACGAAACTAGTTTATGTTGATGAAAATAAATATAGAGGAATAAGTGGTTCTCTCTTATATCTTACTGCCAGTCGACCAGACATTGTGTTGAGTGTGGATTATGTGCTAGGTTCCATCCAAAGCAAAGAGAGTCACACATGTCTCCAGTTAAGAGAATCTTGAGAAATTTGAAGGGAACTCAAGACTTGTGTTTATGGTATCCTAGAGGAAGAACTTTTGAGTTGATTGAATTTGCAGATGGACTATGTGTGCCGTCTTGTGGATAAGAAAAGTACATATGTGGCTCTTTCCGCAATCGAAGCTGAATGTGTTCCTGCTGCTTTTTGTTGTTCTCAACCACTGCGGATCAAGCAACAACTTGAAGATTTGGAATAAAGAGTGGCCTAGTACCCATCTTCTATGGAAATACAAGTTCGGTCAACATTGCCAAGAACCAGTTCAAGTAAAAGAACCAAACACATTGATATTAGGCTTCACTTTTTAAGGGACAATGTTAAAAAAGGCCTAATTAGAATGAAATCTTGCAGGACTGAGGACCTGATAGCTGACATCTAACCAAAGCATTAAATAGGCTACAATTTGAAAGGAACATGTTGGAGCTGGGGATGACGAAAATACATTGATGACCCAAAGCCTTGCTCTTTCAATGATTGGCTAGAGAAGTATCTTGTGTTTACTTAATTTAACTAGTAACATAGTCCTTTCTAAAAATTTACTATGAAAAGTATACTTTTTAATTAAGTTTAGAGAAATATTGTTCATATCTACTGTGTACCCTATTACAGACATGAGCAAACACAATGGAGAAAAACCTATTGTGGAAACAAGTAACAAGCGTCTAGGTATGCAACCAACATTTTGTTAAGTCTGATATGAAATTAAGAGTCTTAATAGATCACCAACAAATTGGTAACCTGATATGATCCTAAACGCTAAGAATAGGAAACGATCAACAAAACGATAAATTCTAAGTAAATTAGAACACTACGATAAATTGTAAAACCCAAATCTAGACGAATACAATCAAAAACCAATATATCCGAGGGGGAAGAGACTTGAACTCAAGCAATGGATCTTTCACACACGAGAATCCAGGAGAGATCCAAGAAGAGGAAAAGGGATTAAACCCACACATACTCTCACAAGAGTATTTTCAATCATCCAAAATCTAGCTAAATGACTAAACCCTAGGATTATGCTATTTATAGTAGCTAGTTAAATACAATGATACATGGACTAAAATGGCCCCTATTGTTAATTCTGAGAATCTGCCAGGAGAGGTCCTTTTTCGCTATCGCGCATGCAGCCTCGCTATTAAGATGTGCCTTCAGATATCTCATCGTGATCGCGCTAAGTCTCTCGCTATCGCGGACTTTTACTATTTTCTACTTCGCGATCGCGCCACTTTCTTCGCTATCGCGATGTGCAAATTCCAGAATCCTGCAGTGTTGCATTTTTGCTCATTTGGCCATCCTTTTGACTTGAGCCTTGCTTTCTATGCCCTCTTAAAGCACTCAAAGCTCTTGATGTCTATCATGAACCCTCCACGACTTTGAGCGCCAATTCGGTTCGCATCATTCCCTGCTTCTTTAAAGGAATTCATCCTCGAATTTGTACCTTGCAAAACCATGACGCGAATAAGTACCAACTCAATAAGTTTCCAAGCACTACACAACAAAGAGGATGGAACAAAACTCACACACTCATGCTCAAAGTTCACACTTTTATGATATAGCCAAGTATCAAAATCAACCATAAAGAACATTTTTGCAAATCCAATATCAAAAACTTGGCTATAAAAGCAAGAACAAGCAAGCTCATTCACTAAACAATCTCCATTTTTAGGCTCATTCAACTCATGCCAAGCCTCCATTGAAAATTTATCACTCTTAACATTGGAGGCTCTAGCAAAATCCACTTTAAATGTATGCTCAAAACGAGGAATAGAGTAAGTAAAGAAATTGATGCTAAAGCTAGCATCTATCAATTTACCCCCACTATCCCTAGTGCCAACCTCCTTCTTTAAGGAGCAATCTTTACCTTTGGAGGACTTCCAAACATTAGACAAGTTTTCAACAACTATTTTGGGAGTTTGCTTGCTAACATCCACACAATTATCACTCTCAAGCAAGTCATAAGAATCATTTTGAGCAAATAATGGATTGTCAATACTAAAATCACCTTCCAACACTTCATCTTGCTCATTTTCAACAAACAATGAAATTTCAAATTGACACAAACTACCACCACAATAAAGAGTGCTATCAAATGCTATCACATCAAGATCAAGCAAATCATTGGCACATTTATCAAACAAAGGTGGAGTGTCATAACTCAATTCATTATGTTCAAGTTCATCCATTTGCACATCACTAGTGTGGAACAATTCACACACACAAAATCCACCAATTTTCTTTTCACAAGTGTGCCCAACTAGTGTATGTTTACAGCCGCTATCATCAATTCAAGATAAAGAATCATTAATTCCACAAAAGGTAAAGCTATCAACCATACTAAAGTCTCTATCAAACTCACCCAATGAATTACAAGAGTTAGAAATAGCTTTGTTACCTTGCAGCACATCTAAAGATTCTTCTTTACCTTGGCTTTTCAAAAGTAAGCTCACTTGTTCATTTAGAGACTTCACCTTGGTCTCTATTTTTTATTCAAACATGGAACCACTTCTAAAGAAGGATTCCCCAATGTAGCATCTCCAAGGGTACCTTCAATATGCACAAGAAAACTAGAGAAAGGAGAAATGATGCGATCCAAATGAGTACTCGAAGCCATGGAGGATTAACGCTCGACATCCGGAGCTTGGAATGCTTCAAAAGGGCTTGGAAGCTAAGAATCAAGCAAAGGGACCGGCCAAACAAGCAAATGAGAGCTCACTAGAATCTGTATCTCCGCGATCTCGAAGCAACAGGCACGACCGCACAGAAGAAATCTACCTTACTGCACGATCGCGAGACACCCCACGCGATCGCGATGAAGGACGTCTAGAAAGCTTGGCAGATTTAGCAATTAGGGGCTTTTTAGTCCATTCCTTCATTGTATTTAGTCCCTACTATAAATAGTCTAATAAAGGGGTTTATTCATTAGTTAGACTTTGATGAAAAATATGAATATGATTGAACAATGGCTAAGCATATTGCTTGAGCACTTTATTTCTTTGGTTTGCAATTCAATGTTGATTCAATTGAGGATTGATGTTTGGCATTTTATGCCTATGTTTCCTTAATATTTCCTCATGTTTGAGCATTTTATTCGCCCGTTTTCTAGTTAATGAATGTGATTTTGCACTGATATTGTGTCGCATGTGTGTAGGTCGTTACGAGGTGTAATTGGAGCTTTTAAGAGCATGATCGAGCAAGGAATGGTTGGAAATTGATTGAGGATTGGATTGAACACACAAAGGCACGACGCGAGGTGAGTTGCGGAGCAAGGAAGAAGCTGAAGCAGCCTGGCGCGGTAGGGCATGCGGCGCGCCTCCCAAAGCGCTCAACTTCTAGCGCTTTACTCAGTGTGGGGCGTGGCCAAAGCGCCCAAGTTTCGATGTAATCTGCTTGTCCCAACGCGGTCGGGGGCGCGAGGTGCCAGTTATAGCGCCCCTGGAGCGTTTTTGGACTTCCTATTTCGTCTAGGCTTAGGTGTAACTTATTACTAGGCCTTTGTAAACCCTATAAATACTCTTTTACTTAGTTTTCGATAGGATTTCAAACTTTGGAGCAATTTGAGAGCACCATACTTCATTGAACAAGGGTTTATTCCTAATCTTTCATCTACTTAATAATTTACATCATTTTTTCATCAATTCATTGCCTTGTGATTATGAATATGTGTGGCTAATTCTTACGTTCTATGGTTAGAGTATTACATGAAAGTTGATGTTTGAAGATTGATTCCTATTTATTGAATCCCATAACGGGTTGCTTATTCTTTCTTGATTTCACTTGCTTAATTATTAGAGCTCGATAATTATGCACTATCTATGGTTTTTAGATTGAACACGAAAGAGGGAATTTATTAACGCAATAAGAAAGAGTAGGACTAGTTTTTGAACCCGGGCATCGGGGAACCAATTTGTGAGTAGGATAGACATATACTTGCTCGCCTAGTTTAACTAATTACAAAATTCGTTGATGTGTGCACGTGATTCAACCCATAGACATATAGGGATTGAAGTAGCCTGCATAGACTGTGAAGAATCGAAAGGTTTTCACGGGTGCATTTACTCTGTTAGTTACCATCTTCTTAATATTGTTAACAACCAAAGTTTGCACCATTATTTGACTAAACTTCCATCATTTTAATTACTGCTTTTTAGTAACTAAAACTCTCACTATTGGATAAGATCCCTGAATAGTTGTTAGAAATTGTTTGTTAAGTGTTAGTCTGAATTGTCCTCGTGGGAACGATACTCTACTTATCATTTTATTACTTGTCGACCGCGTATACTTGCGTGTGCGTTGGGAGCAACAAGTTTTTGGCGCCGTTGCCGGGGACTAATTATTGACTGATTTCTTTGTGAACGATTACTTATTATCTATTCAGGTTTAATTTTTTTTGTTGAGTTTCTTGTGCTGTTTCAGGCAACAGGTTTTGCATGCAAAGGAATAGAAAGGACGAACCACTCGCACCTTTTGATCCCGAGCCTGAAAGGACCTTGAGAAGGGTAAGAAGAGAAGCGAGAGACCGAAAAGCACTAGCAATTGTACTTGCTTCCTTATCCACTGGAATGGCAGAAGAACGAGCAGTAGCAGTGCGAGATGTTGCTCTTCCCAGCCTAGGGGGAGTAGTGTCGAGTATTGTGAAGCCCGCTATCACCGGGCACTTTGAGATTAAGCCCGGCATGATTCAGTTGCTGCATGTGACTGGGCAATATGCTGGATTACTTCATGAAGATCTGTAGCAACACATTCAGAATTTCCTGGAGATCAGTGATACTTATACACCATCAGGAGTTCCTACTGATTATGTTCGCCTGACGCTGTTCCCATTTTCACTGATTGGGGCAGCAAGGAAGTGGTTAAAGGCTGAAAAGCCTGGGTCTATCACTACTTGGGAGGACTTGGCTATGAAGTTCTTGGCTAAATTTTATCCATTCGCCAAGACAGCCCGGCTGTGGAGTGAAATTATGTCCTTCAGACAGATAGAAGGAGAATCCTTGTATTCAGCCTGTGAGCGATTTAAAGCTCTATTGAGAGATTGTCCACACCACAACCAATCAAATGAGGTTATTGCACAAACTTTTGTTGAGGGGTTGAATGCGCACACCAATCAATTAGATGCAGTTTCAGAGCTAAGGGCGAAAATGGATGCTATTTCCAATCAAATCAACAAGCTAGCTCTGCCGAAGACTCAACAACCAGCAGCTCCAGTGCAACAACTTCAAGTCTTTTGTGAGGTTTGTGGAGAGGATCATGCCACTGATGTCTGTCCATCTAATCCAGAGTCAGTGTATTATGTGGGTAATCAGAACAGGTCACAGGGTCAGAATCACAATCAATATGGTAATAGCTATAACACCAGTTGGCGTAATCACCCTAATTTTTCTTGGAGGGATAATCGTGAGCTGCTTCAAGGAAATGAGAGACCCCAAAATAATCTTCAAAATGCACCACAGCAGGGGTCACAGTTGCAGACTCAGCCACAACAGTCTAATTCAGTTGAGGATATGATTAGGAAAATTCTTGCAGGCCAGCAAAAACTCATGGATGATTCAGCAGCTCAGGCACAAACTATAAAAGATTTGAGCAATGCTCAGAAAGATCTTGAGAGACAAATGGGGAAGCTAGCTAGAGCATAGAATAATACACCTCGGGGTGCTTTGCCAAGTGATACAGAGATAAATCCTAAAGAATTTGTGCAAGCAGTTACTTTGAGGAATGGAAGAGCTCTAGAAGAAGTTCCCCCAAAGCCAAGGAAGCCTGTTGGTGAGCTAAAGCCTAATGCTGATAGAGAGGTGGAGAAAAAAGCTGATAAAGTGATCGAAAAGCAGCCCGAGCCTGCTATTGTGAGACCACCACCACCTTTCCTTCAGAGACTTCAGAAGCAGAAAGTTGATGCAGCATGCAAGAAATATTTGGAGATCTTGAGTCAGATTCAGGTAAATATTTCTTTGGTGGAGCTTTTGCGGGATGTTCCCAAATATGCTAAATACATCAAGGATATTGTTGCTAACAAGAGAAGACTGACTGAGTTCGAGACAGTTGCACTTACTGAGGAGTGTAGTTCTAGAGTTAGAAGCAAGCTTCCTCAGAAATTGAAGGATCCTGGCAGTTTTACTATCCCCTTGAAAATTGGGGAACATGTGGTTGGACGAGCTTTGTGTGACTTAGGTGCTAGTGTGAATTTAATGCCTTCATCAGTTTTTAGGAAGCTAGGCCTGGGGGAACCACGACCAACTACTGTGACTCTGCAGCTGGCTGATAGATCTTTGACATGCCCCGAGGGAATTATTGAGGATGTGCTCGTACAAGTGTGTCAGTTTATATTGCCTGTTGATTTCATTATTCTTGATTATGAAGCTGATCCTGAGGTTCCTCTCATATTGGGAAGAGGATTTTTTGCTACTGCTGATGCTATTATTAGAGTTAGAGCTGGAAAGATGATCATGAAGATAAATGGGGAAGAAGCTGTATTTAATGTGTTCAGAGCTACCCAGCTTCCTTCTCATTACGAAGAGTTGTCCATGGTAAAAGTGATAGATGATGAGTTGACCGCTGACGAGAGGTCATTCTTGGCCTCTAATGTTGATTCTCTGGAAAGGGTACTCTTATATGATGATGATGATATCCTGAAGGATGATGACATTGAAGAATATTTGGAGGTTCTTAATATGCAGAGTAAATTCATACCAGGGTGGAAGAAATTTGAGGAGCTTGATAGACCGTTGACCTTAACTCCTACTAAACCGTCTATTGAGAAGGCTCCTACTCTTAAGCTCAAACCTTTACCTGCGCATTTGCGTTATGCTTATTTGGGTGAGGGCAATACCTTGCCCGTGATCCTTTCTTCTTTATTTTCTGATGTGCAGGTTGAAAAGGTGTTGAGGTTATTGCGAGAGCGCAAGAGAGCTATTGGCTGGACCATTGCTGATATTAGAGGGATTAGTCCTTCTTTCTGCATGCACAAAATTCTTTTGGAAGAAGGCCATAAGCCATCTATAGAGCAGCAGAGGAGGCTAAATCCAATTACGAAGGAGGTGGTGAAGAAAGAAATTATCACGTGGCTGAATGCTGGTATTATTTTCCCGATCTCTGACAGCAAGTGGGTGAGTCCAGTGCAATGTGTTCCAAAGAAGGAGGGCATGACAGTGGTGAAGAATGAGCATAATGAGTTAATTCCTACAAGAACAGTCAAAGGGTGGCGAATTTGCATTGATTATAGAAAGCTGAACAAGGCCACCAGGAAAGACGACTTCCCACTCCCCTTTATTATTCAAATGCTGGATAGACTTGCGGGGCATGAGTTTATTTTTTCTTAGATGGATATTCGGGCTACAATCAGATTGTGATAGCTCATGAAGATCAAGAGAAAACTACTTTTGCTTGTCCATATGGCACCTATGCATTTAGGAGGATGCCGTTTGGGTTATGTAATGCTCCGAAGACTTTTCAGCAGTGCATGATGGCTATATTCACCAACATGGTGGAAAAATTTGTGGAGGTGTTCATGGATGATTTCTCAGTGGTTGATGATTCCTTTGATGATTTCTTGAAAAATCTAGATGCTGTGCTGAACCGTTGTGAAGAAACAAAATTTGGTGTTGAATTGGGAAAAATGTCACTTTATGGTTCAATAAGGCATAGTACTTGGGCACAAGGTGTCAAAGCAAGGGATCGAGGTTGATAAAGCGAAGATTGAGGCTATTGAGGAATTACCACCACCTATCTCTGTTAAGGGGTGCGTAGTTTCTTGAGACATGTAGGTTTCTACAGGCGTTTCATAAAGGACTTTTCCAAAATTTCTAATCCCATGTGCAAGTTATTGGAGAAGGATGTGAATTTGATCCTGACATGCCCCGAGGGAATTATTGAGGATGTGCTCGTACAAGTGGGTCAGTTTATATTGCCTGTTGATTTCATTATTCTTGATTATGAAGCTGATCCTGAGGTTCCTCTCATATTGGGAAGAGGATTTTTTGCTACTGCTGATGCTGTTATTAGAGTTAGAGCTGGAAAGATGATCATGAAGATAAATGGGGAAGAAGTTGTATTTAATGTGTTCAGAGCTACCCGGCTTCCTTCTCATTATGAAGAGTTGTCCATGGTAAAAGTGATAAATGATGAGTTGACCGCTGACGAGAGGTCATTCTTGGCCTCTAATGTTGATTCTCTGGAAAGGGTACTCTTATGTGATGATGATGATATCCTGAAAGATGATGACATTGAAGAATATTTGGAGGTTCTTAATATGCAGAGTAAATTCATACCAGGGTGGAAGAAATTTGAGGAGCTTGATAGACCGTTGACCTTAACTCCTGCTAAACCGTCTATTGAGAAGGCTCCTACTCTTAAGCTCAAACCTTTACCTGCGCATTTTCGTTATGCTTATTTGGGTGAGGGCAATACCTTGCCCGTGATCCTTTCTTCTTTATTTTCTGATGTGCAGGTTGAAAAGGTGTTGAGGTTATTGCGAGAGCGCAAGAGAGCTATTGGCTGGACCATTGCTGATATTAGAGGGATTAGTCCTTCTTTCTGCATGCACAAAATTCTTTTGGAAGAAGGCCATAAGCCATCTATAGAGCAGCAGAGGAGGCTAAATCCAATTACGAAGGAGGTGGTGAAGAAAGAAATTATCACGTGGCTGAATGCTGGTATTATTTTCCCGATCTCTGACAGCAAGTGGGTGAGTCCAGTGCAATGTGTTCCAAAGAAGGAGGGCATGACAGTGGTGAAGAATGAGCATAATGAGTTAATTCCTACAAGAACAGTCAAAGGGTGGCGAATTTGCATTGACTATAGAAAGCTGAACAAGGCCACCAGGAAAGACGACTTCCCACTCCCCTTTATTATTCAAATGCTGGATAGACTTGCGGGGCATGAGTTTATTTTTTCTTAGATGGATATTCGGGCTACAATCAGATTGTGATAGCTCATGAAGATCAAGAGAAAACTACTTTTACTTGTCCATATGGCACCTATGCATTTAGGAGGATGCCGTTTGGGTTATGTAATGCTCCGAAGACTTTTCAACGGTGCATGATGGCTATTTTCACCAACATGGTGGAAAAATTTGTGGAGGTGTTCATGGATGATTTCTCAGTGGTTGATGATTTCTTGAAAAATCTAGATGCTGTGCTGAACCGTTGTGAAGAAACAAAATTTGGTGTTGAATTGGGAAAATGTCACTTTATGGTTCAATAAGGCATAGTACTCTGGCACAAGGTGTCAAAGCAAGGGATCGAGGTTGATAAAGCGAAGATTGAGGCTATTGAGGAATTACCACCACCTATCTCTGTTAAGGGGGTGCGTAGTTTCTTGAGACATGTAGGTTTCTACAGGCGTTTCATAAAGGACTTTTCCAAAATTTCTAATCCCATGTGCAAGTTGTTGGAGAAGGATGTGAATTTGATCCTGACATGCCCCGAGGGGATTATTGAGGATGTGCTTGTACAAGTGGGTCAGTTTATATTGCCTGTTGATTTCATTATTCTTGATTATGAAGCTGATCCTGAGGTTCCTCTCATATTGCGAAGAGGATTTTTGGCTACTGCGGATGCTGTTATTAGAGTTAGAGCTGGAAAGATGATCATGAAGGTAAATAGGGAAGAAGCTGTGTTTAATGTGTTCAAAGCTACCCGGCTTCCTTCTCATTATGAAGAGTTGTCCATGGTAAAAGTGATAGATGATAAGTTGACCGCTGATGAGAGGTCATTCTTGGCCTCTAATGTTGATTCTTTGGAAAGGGCACTCTTATATGATGATGATGATATCCTGAAGGATGATGACATTGAAGAATATTTGGAGGTTCTTAATATGCAGAGTAAATTCATACCAGGGTGGAAGAAATTTGAGGAGCTTTATAGACCGTTGACCTTAACTCCTGCTAAATCGTCTATTAAGAAGGCTCCTACTCTTGAGCTCAAACCTTTACCTGCGCATTTGCGTTATGCTTATTTGGGTGAGGGCAATAACTTGCCCGTGATCCTTTCTTCTTTGTTGTCTGATGTGCAGGTTGAAAAAGTGTTGAGGGTGTTGCGAGAGCGCAAGAGAGCTATTGGCTGGACCATTGCTGATATTATAGGGATTAATCCTTCTTTTTGCATGCACAAAATTCTTTTGGAAGAAGGCCATAAGCCATCTATAGAGCAGCAGAGGAGGCTAAATCCAATTATGAAGGAGGTGGTTAAGAAAGAAATTATCAAGTGGCTGGATGCTGGTATCATTTTCCCTATCTCTGATAGCAAGTGGGTGAGTCCAGTGCAATGTGTTCCAAAGAAGGGGGGCATGACAGTGGTTAAGAATGAGCATAATTAGTTGATTCCTACAAGAATAGTCACAGGGTGGCGAATTTGCATTGATTATAGAAAGCTGAACCAGGCCACCATGAAAGACGACTTCCCACTCCCCTTTATTGATCAAATGCTGGATAGACTTGCGGGGCATGAGTATTATTGTTTCTTGGATGGGTATTCTGGCTACAATCAGATTGTGATAGCTCCTAAAGATCAAGAGAAGACTACTTTTACTTGTCCATATGGCACCTATGCATTTAGGAGGATGCCGTTTGGGTTATGTAATGCTCCGGGGAATTTTCAGCGGTGCATGATGGTTATTTTCACCGACATGGTGGAAAAATTTGTGGAGGTGTTCATGGATGATTTCTCAGTGGTTGGTGATTCCTTTGATGATTGCTTGAAAAATCTAGATGCTGTGCTGAACCATTGTGAAGAAACAAATTTGGTGCTGAATTGGGAAAAATGTCACTTTATGGTTCAAGAAGACATAGTACTTGGGCACAAGGTGTCAAAGCAAGGGATCGAGGTTGATAAAGCGAAGATTGAGGCTATTGAGAAATTACCACCACCTATCTCTGTTAAGGGGGTGCGTAGTTTCTTGGGACATGCAGGTTTCTACTGGCGTTTCATAAAGGACTTCTCCAAAATTTCTAATCCCATGTGCAAGTTGTTGGAGAAGGATGTGAATTTTGAGTTCAATGATGCTTGTCTCAAGGCATTTAAAGAGTTGAAGAAAAGGTTGGTGGCTGCACCAATCATCATTGCTCCTGACTGGTCTTTGCCATTTGAATTGATGTGTGATGCGAGTGATAATGCTATTGGGGCTGTTCTAGGCCAAAGAATTGGAAGAATCTTTCACTCCATCTATTATGCAAGCAAGACTCTTGATGTAGCCCAGTCCAATTATACCACCACTGAGAAGGAGTTGCTTGCCGTAGTGTATGCTTTTGATAAATTCAGATCTTATTTGGTTGGCACTCATGTTGTTGTCTACACTGATCATGCCGCAATCCGGTATTTGTTTGAGATGAAGGACTCCAAGCCTAGACTAATTCGATGGGTTCTCCTATTGCAAGAGTTTGATGTTGAAATTTGAGATCGCAAGGGGACTGAGAATCAAGTAGCTGATCAATTGTCAAGGTTGGAGAATAGAGATCATATAGATGAAGGGCCTGAGATTAAAGAGGTATTCCCTGATGAGCAGCTTTTTGCTTTAGATGCTGCCGAGGTGCCATAGTATGCTGATATGGTGAACTTAATTGTGAGTAATGTGTATCCTCCTGGGGCTACGGCTGAGCAAAGGCGTAAACTCCTTCATGAGAGCAGATTTTATGTGTGGGATGAGCCTTATTTGTACAAGATAGGCCCTGATCAACTAGCTAGGAGATGCATTCCAACGGAAGAAGTTGAGCTGATTCTACAGAGCTGCCATTCCTCTTCTTATGGTGGCCATCTTGGTGGAGATCGAACAGCTGCAAAGGTACTTCAGTCTAGTTTCTTTTGGCCTACTTTATTTAAAGATGCTCATGCTTTGGTGAAGCAGTATGATCGTTGCCAAAGAACGGGTACTATTTCTAGGCATCACGAGATGCCTTTGAACAATATCCTGGAGATTGAGTTGTTTGAATGTTGGGGGACTGACTTTATGGGTCCGTTCCTACCTTGCATGGGCCATAAATACATTCTCGTGGCGGTTGACTATGTGTCTAAATGGGTGGAAGCTGTTTCACTTCCAACAAATGATGCGAGTGTTGTGGTGAAATTCGTGAAGAAAAATATTTTCACTCGTTTTGGGACACCGCGGGCTATAATCAGTGATGAAGGTACGCATTTTTGCAACCGGTTGTTCAATAAATTGTTGGCTAAGTATGGGGTTCGCCAAGGTGGCAACTGCTTATCATCCCCAAACTAGTGGCCAAGTGGAAGTATCTAATAGAGAGATCAAGCAAATCCTTGAGAAGACTGTGAATGCCTCGAGGAAGGATTGGGCTATGAAGTTAGATGATGCTCTCTGGGCCTATCGGGCTGCATTTAAAACGCCTATTGGAACCTCTCCATATAGGCTTGTTTATGGTAAGGCCTGTCACTTGCCCGTTGAGCTAGAGCATAAGGCATATTGGGCAATTCAACAGCTCAACCTTGATATGGCCTTGGCGGGTGAGAAGAAAATGCTTCAATTGCATAAGCTTGAAGAGTTCTGTTTCCATGCTTATGAAAATGCAAAATTGTACAAGGAACGGACAAAAAAGTAGCATGACAAGCATATTGAGCATCGTTAGTTTGAGCCCGGGCAGCTGGTGTTGTTGTTTAACTCGAGGTTGAAGCTATTTCCGGGAAAGTTGAAGTCTAGATGGTCGGGGCCGTTTGAACTAGTTCGTGTTACCGCAAATGGAGCGGTTGAATTGAAGGCCCCAGATTCGGAGAAAACGTTCTTGGTGAATGGCCAAAGGGTGAAGCAATATTGGGGAGGTTCGGTGAATCATCGTACCTCCATTACTTTGAGGGACCCATGATTGATACTCATCGTGCCACGACGTTAAATAAGGCGCTTCTCAGGAGGCAACCCGAGTTTGTACTTGTAATAGTTTAGTTGTTTTGTGTTTTATAGTGTCACGTAATTTTTGTTTTTGTGTCGTTTTTGTAGGTATCGGGAGTACTAAACGAGATGCAGTTAATGTATTGAGGGGTACGGGACGCTTTGAGGCATGTCCCGCGCTTGGGTTCGCACTTGGAATCAAAATTTGGTGCGGAAAAAATTGTTCCGGTGCGTTTGGGAGCGCCCCGCGCATCCCAACGCGCAAAAAGAAGTCTGTAGCGCAAAGCCTTGGCGCGATGGGAGCGCCCCACGCCTCCCAAAGCACCGGGGCAAACAGATTGTTCCAGAAATCCACCACGGTTGGGGCGCGCCGCGTGAGGCAAAGTGCCCGGCCAAATTTCGGTAAAATTCGGGTGCAAACGGGTTTTAACCCGCGACCCGGATTCCCTCTCTCCTCTATACCCGATTCCCTCCCCTTTTCTTCATTATTTTCTCTCAAAACACTCCCTAAATATCCCCCAAATCATCCCTAATTCATGGAATCAATCACAAGTTTTTCTCAACTCATTCTAACATCTTCAAGCACCATGGTTGTAACACCCCACAAACCAAGTTCTTCATCCGCCTCGGCCCCTAAGAAATCACTCCAAGCCGGGCCATCCTCTAGCAAGGCAAAGGGCAAGGCACCGGCCAAGCCAAAGGCTGAGGCTAGAATTCCTAAAGACACGGTGCCTATACCAAGGCCCGGGGTCAAGACACAATTTGGTCTCACTTTTGTGAAGAAGGGTGAGTGCCAAGCTTGGGACAAGAGTGTGAAGCATGCGGGGTACATTCTCGAGCAAGCCATTGACAAGAGGAGATTGATGCAAAAGTTTTGAGGTGTGGGTGATGCTATTCATGCCTTGCATTGAGACTCGGTCTTCGAGAGTCCGGGGCATTCCAACCTCGACCTAGTACAGGAACTCTATGCCAATTGGGAGCCGGATGAAGCATGGAGAGATGATGATATGGTTACTATTCGGGGTGTGAAGGTGAGATTGGACCACACGGCATTTAATGCTTTTTTGGGGGTCGAGGACCCCGACTATGATGATCTGAGAGACTTTATTAGGAAGCCTGATTATAAGGCTCTGCGGGATACATTGTGTGGTGAGAGCTCCACTCATAGGTGGGAGCGAAATGTGTCAGGAAGACACAAATTCATGTTCTTCTCGCAATTTTTGAAAACAGCTCGAGTGTGGATGAGATTGATAAATGCACGCATCTTGCCTTCATCTCATTATACCGAGGTCACCAAGACTCGAGCGTGCATGGTTTACTCTTTCATGACCGGGAGGCCGGTTAACATCGGCTACTATATGTTGAAGTTGATGAGGGAGCAACGGGAGTCGAAGATATGTAACCGTTTGTATTTTGGGAACATTCTTACCCGGTATCTGGAGCAGGCTGGAGTCCCAGTGGATGAGATCTGGGATCACATTGTCCCCGACATTGAGAAGCTTTTTGATATTGCCGAGGTAAAGGGTGTGACCACTACTGCACCAGTGAGATTGACGGCAGACGAGTGGCGGGACACAGACGCCAACTTGTCCGCACGTCACTACTTGATGATGGAGCACATGGCCCGGCAGTCTGGCATGGATATGGTGGCTCTTGATCGCACAGTGCCTTTATTGGAGTCCTCGAGACGCCTGTTGGGCATGACTCAGGCAGTAGAGATGCCCCCGGAGGAGGATGAGAACGCTGATTCAGACATTGTTGATCGTGATCCGGATAGTGAGGTTGTGGAGACTGATGCTGAGGGAGGTGCATCTGATGGGGAGGAGGAGGACTAGGACCGCACTCCGGCGCACCACCCAGTGTAGGCTAGCTGGCTTTCAGGGAAGTTTCCTTTACTTTTGCACTTGCTTCTTTTTCGCACTGAGGACATTGCTTAGTTTTAAGTGTGGGGTGGGGAACTACCCTTTATTTTTAAGGTTAGGGATGCATGTACCGTAGGATTTTCTTTGGTCACTTGACTTTATTTTGATTTGTTTCTTGCTTTAATATATGAAAAAATTGAAAAAAAAAATTAGAAAACCAATGAAAAATTGTAAAAAGATTTTTCTTTTAATCTTTATTAGTGGTACATGTCATCCACCCCGTGGTTTTTCTTATGGTCTCGGTTCTTTTCCACGGGGAGACCTTTGAACCAGGTAGTTTTTTATTTTTAGGATTAGAATAGTTAGTATAGGTGACCCTAGACGAAGGAATAGGTAGAATGCTAGGTGCCTTTGATTTGTTTGATACCGGTGGACTTGAACTTGTTGCATGTGCTATTTGTGGTGTCCTTTGGTTTTAAATTGAGATGCATGCCTAGAAAAAAAAATGGAGCGACCCCTTGAGATGCTTGAGTCCACTTGCTTGACTTTGTTGTGAACCTTTGTGCATTAGTGCTTAATTTTCCATAAGTTGCACTCTAAGTTCTTAATTGAGAGTTGTTGATGGAGCCTTTTTGTGTGGATCGTGTGCAATGTGTGAGTGAGGCATATTCTTGTTTGCTCCATATTTGCATATTGGTGTCTAGAACTTGCCCCGTGTGTGTGCAAAGTGAAATCCTAGGTTTGCTCTAGTCGGAATATGATACAGGCTTTCTTTTGATTTTCCTACCCTTATATATACACCTTGGACTTAATTGTTGTGATTTCTTTGACCTTTTTGTTGGTACCCACACCCCGAGCCTACCCACTTGTTCTAAATTGTTCTCTTTTGGCTCTTTACTCCTTAAGCACTTTAATTGATAATGTGATATTATTGTGGGGTTGTGGTTGAAATATTGGGAGGTTTTTGAGTTGAACCAATGAGGGGAATATGTAATGAATTGTGTAGTAGTTGATTATGAGCATTGGCAAGGTTTGGAAAGATGTGAATAGAAAAAGAAAACAAATGAAAAAAAAAAAGAGCAAAGTTGAAAAGAAAAAAATTTGGAAAAGAAATAAAGAGAGAAGAATATCCATTCCTTGCTAGTGTGTGCTTAAAAGATAAAAAAAAAGAAATTGCTACTTGTTGAGAAGGTATGTGTGAAAGTTGTTGATTGGGTGGCTTGGATGAGACTTGTGCTTAAATTAATTGTGATGTATTAAAGTTCTTAGGGAGGTAGTCACTATTACCCATATGTATCCTATCAGCCCTTAGCCTAAATTACAACCTTTTTAAAGTCCTAGTTAATCTCGATTGGAGTGAGCTTACATTAGTGGAGTCCTACTCTACGGGAAAGCCTATGGTACATCGTGTACATGTGAGACTTTCATGAGTGTGAGTGAATTCTTTCTATGTTATTGTCCCCGTTCTATTCTTGATATTCATGGTTGTGTGTGAAATTTGGGGGACACTCTCTTACTTTATTTTGGTGAGGGCACATGGTTTGCATGAAATAGGTGAAGTCGTGGCTTCTTGGTTGAGTAGATAGGTGTGATTTTGTGGGAGCATGGTTGCAATGAGTTGAGGTTGTGCATTTGAGTATCTTGGGGTGGTTGTTCTCATGTTTTGATGTTTGTGATATCACCGGCATCTTTGTGGACCCATAGTAGTCGTGTGTGCATTTGTTCAATGATCGGTATCAACCATAGTCATAGGCAGACCTATTCTACCTAGGTTGGGAAGTTAGTTGTGACTTGCTCGAGGGCGAGCAAAGGTTCAAGTGTGGGGTGGTGATGTTTGGCATTTTATGCCTATATTTCCTTAATATTTCCTCATGTTTGAGCATTTTATTCGCCCGTTTTCTAGTTAATGAATGTGATTTTGCACTGATATTGTGTCGCATGTGTGTAGGTCGTTATGAGCGGTAATTGGAGCTTTTAAGAGCATGATTGAGCAAGGAATAGTTGGAAATTGATTGAGGATTGGATTGAGCACACGAAGGCACGACGCGAGGCGAGTTGCGGAGCAAGGAAGAAGCTGAAGCAGCCTGGCGCGGTAGGGCATGCGGCGCGCCTCCTAAAGCGCTCAACTTCTAGCGCTATACTCAGTGTGGGGCGTGGCCAAAGCGCCCAAGTTTCGACGTAATCTGCTTGTCCCAGCGCGGTCGGGGGCGCGAGGTGCCAGTTATAGCACCCCTGGAGCGTTTTTGGACTTCCTATTTCGTCTAGGCTTAGGTGTAACTTATTACTAGACCTTTGTAAACCCTATAAATACTCTTTTACTTGGTTTTTGATAGGAGTTCAGACTTTGGAGCAATTTGAGAGCACCATACTTCATTGAACAAGGGTTTATTCCTAATCTTTCATCTATTTAATCATTTACATCATTATTTCATCAATTCATTGCCTTGTGTTTATGAATATGCGTGGCTAATTCTTACGTTCTAGGGTTAGAGTATTACATGAAAGTTGATGTTTGAAGATTGATTCCTATTTATTGAATCCCATAACGAGTTGCTTATTCTTTCTTGATTTCACTTGCTTAATTATTAGAGCTCGATAATTATGCATTATCTATGGTTTTTAGATTGAACTCGAAAGAGAGAATTTATTAACGCAATAAGAAAGAGTAGGACTAGTTTGTGAACCCGGGCATCAGGGAACCAATTTGTGAGTAGGATAGACATATACTTGCTCGCCTAGTTTAACTAATTACAGATTTCGTTAATGCGTGCACGTGATTCAACCCATAGATATATAGGGATTGAAGTAGCCTGCATAGACTGTGAAGAATCGAAAGGTTTTCGCGGGTACATTTACTCTGTTAGTTAGTAACCCGGGATTTAAGAAGTGGAATCAGTTGGAAAACTCAACTGGATTGTTCGTAAACTCTGACCCTGGACCATCTTCTTAATATTGTTAACAACCAAAGTTTGAACCATTGTTTGACTAAACTTCCATCAATTTAATTACTGCTTTTTAGTTACTAAAACTCTCACTATTGGAAAAGATCCCTGAATAGTTGTTAGAAATTGTTTGTTAAGTGTTAGTCTGAATAGTCCTCGTGGGAACGATACCCTACTTATCATTTTATTACTTGTCGACCGCGTATACTTGCGTGTGAGTTGGGAGCAACAAGGATTAAATAGTATAGGTTCTTTTTTGTTGTTGTCTTAAGGGAGTGATTAGGCCACTTTTCCCTAATCCACTTCCTTAATATCAAATCAATTCAAATTAGGTCTTGCATTTATCAATTTATTTTCTTTTTATTTTCCTAATCCTAGTTAGGATCACATCATTCGGTATCAGAGCTGAATTAGTGTTTGTTCTTACAATCACTAACCCAAATTTATTTATCAAATCTAAAAAATCACAAAAAATATCAAAAAATCCAAAAAATTTGAGTCATAGGTTTAGGTTTCCTTTGGATGAAATATTTTTTTACCAATTGTTGCTTGGTGATTCTAGAAGCTAATTCTCGAAGGAATTGAACAACAAACCATATTTGGGGTATTAATTTGAATAATCAAAATCTAGAGTTCTTCAACAAAGATTTGGGGCTTTTGTATTTTGGGTGTAGTTCTTGAAGAATTGATCATTGGGGTTTGTTCATGGACATGTAAGGAGCTTATATCTCAAATTTTGAGCAAAAACAAGTTGATTTGTGAAGATTCAAGTTAAGAAAATTTACAGCGCAGGGTTAATAGTTCCTCTTTGCGATTGCGCTCCATCTGTCGCGACAGTGCTGAACAAGAATTAATCCTCTTCGCCATAGCGACTGACATCACGCGATAGCGCTAAACAAAAAATCAGTCACTTTAGAGATTGCTCGGAACAGCCCGTAAACAGTTTCAGATCACCCAAACCCCTTTCATATTATCAAATACAATAAGTCTCTAGATCACACACAAAATTTCATCCAAATTCGAATCTGTTTCGTACCAATTCGATTCGTTCCTTTCTTCTATCCTTTCTTTGACTTTTTCTAAATTCCGTCTGTTAGCTTTAATTGTCCGTTTCTTGTTACAATAATTCCTTCCCATCCCAAATTAGATTGAGTTCTATTGTCAAATCGGAAATGAGTTCGAAAAGCAACTTGACTTTGCTAACGAGAGGTAAAAGGCAAGATTGGTGAGAACATTAGAGTGTGGTCACAAAAGCCATTGACCTTGAGTGTATACACGAGTGGAAAGAAAATTGAGTGATCTTATATCGGGTGATACACGTGAGGGAGTGAATTTGTGAGGTCATGTTGTTATTATTTTTGCAAATATATCCTCGGATGTCGATTGTAGAGGTTATGACTCCTATGGAGATGATGGGGATTGCTACGATGATTGTGGAGACTATGGTTCCTATGATGATGGTGGGAGTTACTATAATGATACGGGAAACTATGGCTCTTATGAAGATGAAGCGAGTCACTATGGTGATCATGAAGCTCGTGGAGACTATGAGGCTTATGAGGATGAATATGGCGATGAAAACTCCTATGCTTCTAGTCTTGGAGATGATGATAGTTATGCTTCAAGGTACAATGTTTCTTCTTACTCTTTTTGTGATGAACATGAAAATGTAGATAGTAACATAGAGAGAATAGATGATAAAGCTTATTATAGAGATTTTTCATTTGCATCCACTCTTTGTTTTCCTAAAAATAAACAAAAGAGTAGTAGTGGTCTTTCTATTGGTTTGAGAAGAAGTGGTAATTATTCCATGAGAAAAAAAGAGTCTTAATCTTCTAGTTGTGCTAGAAGGTTTACTATCTCTAATTCTTAAGTGAAAGGCAACTTGAGGCCTAGAGTGAGAAAAGGTGATACATGTGCTGCAAATGATTTGTCTTGGACTAACAATGCTTTTAAAACTATGTTTCAACGTAATCATTTTGTAGACAACCATGAGTGTGATGAAGTTTGTGTGGAGCAATTTTTGGAAGAAAGAAAGAACTTCTTCCACGCAATTTGTAAGGTTGGAGGGCTTACTTGTGCTATGATCATTGATTATATAAGTCATACTAATGTTGCAAGTGTTTCTTTGTCTGAGCAATTAAAGTTGGAAACTTGTAGTCATCCCTTACCCTATAGGTGGCCTTGGTTGAACGGAGATGGGTTTGTGGTCATTCCACAGCAAGTGTGGGTAAAGTTCAAAATTGGAGATTATCATGATGAAGTACTATGTGATGTGATGCCCATAAAAGATTGTCACTTATTGTTGGAAAAACCATGGAAGCTTGCTAGAAATTCCAAATATAGTGAGAAGTTCGGAAAGCATGCTCTCACTTTACGGGACCAAAAGTTTATTCTTAACGCCACCCCTCCAATGAAAGTCAAAGAATTTTATTTTGGAATGCTAGAAAAGGCAAGAAAGACAAAGACAAAAGAGGTGAAGCAAAGGTTGGATGAAGATTCTCAAGGAGAAAAATTGAAAGATGAGGTCAAGAGTACCCCTACTCCTTCTAAAGGGATTCTTGGCACATGTCCTAATCCGACTGAATTTGAGAGAGAAAAGATTGAGAGGAGTAAGGCAGTAACAAGTGACAACTCAAGAGAGGAAAAATGAGAGGTTGGGTTTAGTGAAGTGAGTGAGTTGTCACAAGAAAAGAGAGAGCAGTTTGAAAATAAAATGAGAGAAAAGAAAGAGGGAAAACAAAAGAGTGCGGGTGAGGATTTTCCTTATTCTAACAATTCTAACCTTTCTTGTTTCTCTAGTTATTTTGTGTCTCTTGAAGGTACTCTTGAAGAAGCTAAAATTGAGAATCCTTCTTTGGAAGTGGTTCCATGCTTGGAAGAAAAAGGAGAGGCCAATGTGAAGTCTCCAAATGAACAAGTGAGCTTTCTTTTGAAAATCCAAGGTAAAGAAGAATCTTTAGATGTTCTACAAGGTAATAAAGCTAATCCTAACTCTTGTATTTCTTTGGGGGAGTTTGATCGAGACTTGAGTATGGATGATAGCTTTACTTTTTGTGGAATTAATGATTGTTTATCTTGCATTGATGATATTGGTTGTGAGGTACACTAGTTGGGCACACTTGTGAAAAGAAAATTGATGGACTTTGTGTGTGTGAATTGTCCCACACTAATGATGTGCAAATGGATGAGCTTGAACATAATGAATTGAGTTTTGACGCTCCACCTTTTTTTGAAAAATGTGCCACTGAGTTGCTTGATCTTGGTGTGATAGCATTTGAAAGCACTCTTGAATGTGGTGGTGGTTTGTGTCAAGGTTTTAAACTATTTGAAAATCCATTGTTTGTTGAAAATGAGCAAGATGAAGTGTTGGAAGGTAATTTTAGTATTAACAATCCATTATTTGCTCAAAATGATTCTTGTGGCTTGCTTGAGAGTGATAATTGTGTGGATGTTAGCAAACTAACTCCCAAAATACTTGTTGAAAGCTTGCTCAATGTTTCAAAGTCCTTCAAAGGTGAAGATTGCTCCTTAAAGAAGGAGGGAGGCGCTAGTGATTGTAATGGTAATGTAATAGATGCTAGTTTTAGTGTCAATTTCTTTACTTTCTCTATTCCTAGTCTCGAGCATACATTTAAAATGGATTTTCTAGAGCCTCCAATGCTAAGAGTGATAAATTATAAATGGAGGCTTGGCATGAGTTGAATGAGTCTAAAAATGAAGATTGTTTTGTAAATGAGCTTGCTTATTGTTGCTTTTATAGCCAAGTTTTTGATGTTGGGATTGGAAAAATATTCTTTATGGTGGATCTTGATACTTGGTTATATCATAAGAGTGCACGTGGAGCATGAGTATGTGAGTCTTGTTCCACTCTCTTTATTGTGTAGTATTTGGAAAGTTATTGAGTCATGGTTTTGTAAGGTATAAATTCGAGGACGAATTTCTTTAAAGAAGGAGGGAATGATGCGATTCGGATGAGTACTTCAAGCCATGGAGGATTCACGCTCGACATCCGGAGCTTGGAATGCTTCAAAAGGGCTTGGTAGCCAAGAATCAAGGCAAGGGACTGGCCAAACAAGCAAATGAGAGCTCACTAGAATCTGTGTCCACTCCACTGCGTGATCGTGAGACACCACACGCGATCGCGAAGAAGCTTCAGCTCACAAGGCGCGATCGCGAGGCACCCCATGCGATCGCGTTGAAGGACGTCTGGGTAGCTTGGCAGAATCAACAATTAAGGGCTTTTTAGTCCATTCCTTCAATCTATTTAGTCCCTACTATAAATAGGCTAATGGAGGGGTTTATTCATTGGTTAGACTTTGATGATGAATATGAATGTGAATGAACAATGGCTAAGCATATTGCTTGAGCACTTTATTTCCTTGGTTTTCAATTGAATGTTGATTCAATTGAGGACTAAATAGTATAGGTTCTTTTTGGTTGTTGTCTTAAGGGGTGATTAGGCCACTTTTCGCCAATCCACTTCCTTAATTTTAAATCAATTCAAATTGGGTCTTGCTTTTATCAATTTATTTTCTTGTTATTTTCCTAATCCTAGTTAGGATCATATCAAAAAAGGTTATAATTGTGAGAATAAGAAAAATCCTCACCCTCACTCTTTTTTTTTTTCCTCTTTCTTTTCTTTCATTTCATTTTTCAACTCCTCTCTCTTTTCTTCTGACAACTCACTCACTTCACTCAACTCAAGCTCTTATTCTTCCTTTCTTAAGTTGTCACTTTCCACTCCCTTACTCCTCTAAATGTTTTCTCTCTCAAGTTCATTTGGACTAGGACCTGTGCCAAGAATCCTTTTCGAAGGGATAGGAGTACTCTTCACCTTAACTTTCAACTTGACTCCACTTGAACAAATACAACTGAAAAAGACTGCTAGGAATTTTTCCTACCACCTTCCAAGTCATATTTTTTGACTTGTCTCCAAGGATCAAAGTCATAGCACCTCCTATTCATTCCCACATAGTACATGTCCCTTGATACATTGTATTGAAACTCTTTGTTTTGCATCCAAGGCATTCCCAACCAAACATGACAAGTGTACAAAGGGTACACTTCACAAAACACATATTCCTTATATCTCCTTTTAGAAATGCAAACCGTTGCTACTCTATCAATCCATACTCCATTATACTCATAAGGAGTTGCCAATTTATAACAAGGTAGTCTCAACTCCTTAACCAATGTAGGGCTAATGCAATTTGCATCAATGTTATCAACCTGTAGAATATAGCCCCCATATCCTTCAACACTAATAGTAAATCTACTTAGCTTCTTCTTGTGTCCATCTTCATAGTAATGGCTGAAGGGATCCTTACTAGTAGTCGGACCAGAAGAAGCATTCATCTCACTTGACTTACCTCCATAACCCTTCAAACCTCTCAACATATTGTTATAACATGGCCAACCATCTGTAGCAAAAGTAGCATTTTTTCACTTTAGGCCTCACATTGCCTTTCGCATAAGAATTGAAAACATTGAACGTTTTAGCATAAGTAGAAGATGTAAGCTCTCTTTTTCTAATGGAATAATTACTACTTCTTCTCAAACCAATAGAAAGACCACTACTACTCTCTTTTTTATTTTAGGAACACAAAGAGAGGATGCAAATGAACAATCTCTATAATTAACATCATCATCAATTCTTTCTATGTCACTATCTACATTTTCAAATTCATCACAAGAAGAGTAAGTAGGAACATTGTACCTTGATGCGTCACTATCATCAACTTCATGACTAGAAGAATAAGAATCTTCACATTCGCTTCCATAAGCTTCATGATCATCATAGTAACTCTCTTCATCAACACGAGAGCCATAGTTCCCCGAATCATCATAGCAACTTCTACCATCATCATAGGAACCATAGCCTCCATAATCATCATAGCATCTCCCGTCATCTCCATAGGAGTCATAACCTCCGCAATCATCATCTGAGGACATAGTTGCAAAAATAAAGAGAAAAGGACCTCATAAATTCACTCCCTCACGTGTATCACGCAATATATGATCACTCAATTTTCTTTCCACTCGTGTATACACTCAAGGTCAATGGTTTTTGTAACCACACTCTAATTTTCTCACCATTCAAGCCTTTTTCCACTCAAGGGTCCCCTTAATCTCTTCAAGGTTCTACAACCTCAAATTCTCAAGGTAAGTATCCACCCCTCGGTTCGGAATGGAGTTTATCAGACACCAAAAAAATGGACAAAGACACAAAAATGGACTAGGAACAAATAAAACATGTAATGAAACTAAAAAGAGAAAAGCACGAATCGAATTGGCACGATATAAGCTCCTTATAAGCCCGTGAACAAACCCCAATGATTGATTCTTCAAAAGTAACAACCAACATGCCAAAGACCCAAATCAATTGTTGAAGAAATTGAAGAACCCTAGTTTTTTATTCTTCAAATTGATGCCCCAAATGTTGTTTGTTGTTCAATTCCTTTCAATCACAGTTTCTAGCATCAACAATCAACAACTTCCAACAAGAATTTCATTCAAAGAAACCCTAAATCTATGATTCAATTTTGGGATTTTTTTCAAATTTTCAAAATTTTTTTTTTTTTTTATTTATAATTTTCAGATTTTGATAATCAAATAAAAGATAGTGTTTATGGAAACAAATACCGATCCAAGCTCTGATACCAAATGATATGATCGTAAATGCTAAGAATAAGAAACGATCAACAAAATAATAAAATCAACAACATAAAGAAAAGGGATAGAAGGGAATAGGAAAATGGATAGAAGAAAGAAAGGAATAAATCCCAAAATTGTAGGTAAATTAGAACATTACAATAAATTGTAATACCCTAATCTAGACGAATACAATCAAAGACTAATATCCGAGGGGGAAGAGACTTGAACTCAAGCAATAGATCTCTCACACAAGAGAATCCAGGAGAGATCCAAGAATAGGAAAAGGAATTAAACCCACACACACTCTCACAAGATTATTCTCAATCATCCAAAATCTAGTTAAATGACTAAACCTTAGCATTAGGCTATTTATAGTAGCTAATTAAATACAATGATAAATGGACTAAAATAGCCCCTATTGTTAATTCTGAGAATCTGTCAGGAGAGGTCCTTCTTCGCTATCGCGCATGTAGCCTCGCTATCGCGATGTGCATTCAGATCTCTCATTGTGATCGCGCTAAGTCTCTCGCGATTGCAGACTTTGACTATTTTCTTCTTCGCGATCACGCCACTTTCTTCGGTATTGCGATGTGCAAATTTTCAGAATCCTGCAGTCTTGCATTTTTGCTAATTTGACCATCCTTTTGACTTGAGCCTTGCTTTTAATGCCTTCTTAAAGCACTCCAAGCTCTTGATGTCTATCATGAACCCTCCACAACTTCGAGCGCCAATCCGGTTCGCATCATAACCACCCTATTTTAGCGCCCCACGCCTTTATCAGTTTCAAATTTATTTTGCATTTCAAACTTTTCCTATATGGAGAAGGTTTTGTGTAATTGAAATTGATAATGGTCACCTCAATCAAGTCTACCATTTCCAAACTCCTAAAGCTAAAAGGTTTCTTTGTTCTTGATCATTATTTGTTCTCTCAATATTTTCAAAGCTGAAACCAAATACTCTCTCTTGGCTTCTCAGTCCAAACCTTATATTTCAAGAACAAAATTTTAATACTCCTCATCAAAACTCAAAAAACATGTCTAAGCCACAAAATCTAACTGCCAACTTTGTTCTATCTCCCAAGCCAAAAGTTTCAAGACACCCTATGTTGGTTTGAGGAAGGCGGCTAAGGACAAAGCAGTTGATATTGCAAAGAAATATAGAGATGAAATGGAAACTAAGTCACATGAGAAGAAGGAACAAGAACCACGATCTCAGGCAACTAGTGCCATTAACACTCATTTGGAACCTGCTGAGAATGTTCAACGAGAGGTAATACCTGAATCTATGAAATCATCCTCTGTTTTACATGAAAGTGGTAAAGATTATGAGAAACTTGTCGAAACTGAGAGTCTAATTGTTGGTATTGATGAACTGATAGAAAATGTAGGTGGTGAAGAGTCTATGAGTACTAAGGAAATAGGGAAGTCCCTAGATGAAAAATCTGGTGCGATAGAGAGTTAAAAAGGTGCTTTAGGAGACCATGCTAAAAACTTTGCGTACCTAGTTTAGAGGCTGTCCTCTTAGCTAATGGAAGAAAAAAAAATGGTAAAAAAGTTGTGGTGGATTAAATTGCTGAGGATATCGAAGGACCAAATGGAGAATATGGTACTACTGTTGCTCCTTCGACATCTGATGGCTGTGAAATTGAGTTGTGTGATTCTGATAGAGAGAATCAAGGGAAGGAACTGGTGTATATTCACATTGAAGCACCACTAAATCTGGAGACACATGTGTTGAAAAAACAATGTCAGTAAAAGAAATTTTTTAGAAGAGTAAATAAGGAGAAGTCTGAGGATGTAGTTGTGAATGAGAGTAAGAAGAAAACCTTTGAAGAAACTGTTGTTTCTTAATCATCCAAGTAAGGGAAGAAGCGAGGGCTTGTAAAAGATAATGGAGTAAAAGTTGGCTCCAAATTGAAAGATGAGATTAGTAAGGAGGAGTCTGAACCTCTAAAAGAACCAAAGCAAGAAGATGAGAAAGTGGGTACTTCAAAGACTAAGAGAAAACCTGCTCTTAGATCTGTTAGGAAGTAAGAGGAGGAGAAATTTGTTGAGTCAACTTCTAAGATCAAGAAGGCAAAGCCTACCAAAAACCCTGTAGTTGAAAACGAAGAACATCCGTATGAACTGAATCACTCTGATTACTTTTGACCCAGATTGAAGTTCAGAGAAGGATGAAAATAAAACAAAAGTTAATAGGGTATCTTGGATCAGTTTGAGACATGTCTTGGCTAGAAGAATTGTTATTGATTTGAAGGAAGTAGGAATTTCAAACCTCGTGCAAAAATAAAAGTATATGGATGGAAGGACCTATTTGTAAATGAAAATAGGAGGCTGCATGAGAAGAGGTTCGTGAATTCTACATTCATTGCAAAGTGAGAAAAAGAGTGTTGACTTCAAATATGTGGGGGTGGATATTAAACTAAAAGAAAGGAACTTGGAGTAATTTAGGGGTCTGAGCTGATGGGTATCACAAGTATGTGAAGGGTGAGTTGCCCAAGAGATCAGATGGTGTGAAGCCCTTGGACGTCATAAGAAAATTTTCAGAATACTCAAGAATCAAATTTGAAAGAAATATTGGTATGTTGGCCTAAATCTGATTAGAACAACAAATAAAATTTGTATAAAGTTATCTAGCAAATATTCGTATCAAATCCACAAAAAAACAAGAATAGAGAAAATAAGACAAGGGTTCAAATAAAGAAACAAGGCAAAATATTGAGAACAAAGTATAAGTGTAATTTGATATGTTTCTGGATGCATTACATAACATTTACAAGGTTATTTATAGCTTTCGAGGACGAGGGCAACATTTAATGCGATTAATAACATTTACTCCACGTTTGATCGTGGTTTGAGCAATGGTCGATAGTTACCGAAGTGAGAGATCGTAGAAAACGATCGATAATTACATAAGTGAGAGCTCGTGGTGCAAAACCTTCTATGAGGGATGAATCTTTTGCCTCATGATGGATTTCTTCCAATCGTCGTGGTTATCATCCATCCTGTGCTCGAGGCAACTGACCTCAGGAGCTGGGTAAGCCTTTAAGAACTTATAAATTGATGTTTTCAACCTCATCCAGTTCTAAGCCTTGCCAATTTAAACCTTGTTGATTTTTCACCCAATACAGATAGTCCCTCCATCCCTCGGATAATAGTCAGAATTTTTTCGAGGGATGGAAATAAATCAGCGGGAATCGACGTGGCCAATTCTCCATCATGAAATTTGAAAAGTTAACCGTCCTTTCGATGTCTAATCTTCTCCACGCAGCATTTTCTAAGCAGTCATCTCCCTTCGTTTTACCTTCCCAATGCAAAAGGTAATTATGACGACTTTTCGAAGCACTTGAGTACTACCCCTCTTATAAATCCTTCAACTTGTTCATTACTTACATTGTTTCCCATAGCTTCCAATCAATTATAACCAATTTCGGTGTAAATCTCCTTCTTGTTAAAAACCTTAACGCCATGTTTTCTACCAAGAATGCCTCAAAAACTTCAAAGGCACGAACAATGGATAACGCCCATGTGTCAACAAGCAAAATTTTGGTTGGTACGTCTGTACCGTTGAGGGTAACTTCACTAGAGAAGGAAGTGATCAAGAAACCGTCTTCGACCACCGTGACGCCGCTGCTCCGGAAGAAGTAACAACTGGTGGTGGCGAAGTTGTGCTTGAAGACGCCACTACTACTGGTAGTAATGTTGAAGCTACCGATGCTTCATAGCCCACTAAGAAATCCTTCATTGGGGAGTTAAAACTCCATCGTGATCCCTTTAAAATATGATCACAGTAAATACTTCAAGATGTAGAAGCAATCGGCATCTGATCTTGAAAAGAATAGGAAATTTCCAGTTCAACAATCCCCGAGCCTGATCACACAAGACCTCGTAGATCAGGTTCGTGAAGATTGCGGCTGGGGTCTGTCGCACCCACTTAAAGTGATTTCCGACTTTGGGTAACTCGTTTGGAGTTAGAATTTTGGAGTCGCCACCTAATAAATTTCATAGGCGTATTAGGCCACCTAAAAGTATTTTCAATTCATTTTAAAGAATAACTCCGAGTTGGTCTACTAATTAGAGATTTGGGTAGGTGTTCAAGTTAACCTAGAAGGAATGGATTAAGCACCTCCTAAGTTCCACAAATATGTTCCCGGTCGATTTCTCTATTGAGTTTTAACATATTGCTTATAAAAGGATAAAAATTAAATAAAATAAAAAAAAGGATATGGAATGCAAAATAAATAAATAAATAATTAAATAGGCAGTTTAATACATTTGCATAAGAAATCTGAAATAATAATTATATTGCACAAATAGCCACAAATCAATTAAATAATAAATAACTAGTTTAATCATTTGACTAAACAACCCTAGGTTTTATAATCCTATTCAGATCAGAACCCCGCTTTTATCGGTAAAGGATAGTTTCAGAATCCGCTATCACATATGTAGTTTGGGTAATTTCCATCATCTCCGTGGGGCTTAAATACCCTTAACCCACATACCCTCTTTCAGTTGTTAATCTAAAATGCAATGCTAACATTTTAAGGCCTAAAGCTTTGGTAGCGTCCCACTTAATGTCTCGGAGGCCATTGAGACTACTAATACAAATATCTTGATCCCTAAGTTTATTAATGCCCTAAGTCTAGACATCTAGGCGCCAAATAACAAATACGGTCATGCAAATAACACATATATTTTGAAATATGTGACTATGATTTTAAATTAAGCAAATGGACCTCAAAATTAACTTATAAACTTTCAACTCATGTCTGTTATGCAACGCTGTAATTCCAGAGATTAAACTTTGCAGAAACAGTCTTCTTTTCAGCATTAGCTTCAGTTTTAGTCATTGTCATAAAAAAATGTATTGCTACGCTTTCAGAACTCCAGATTTATAGAAACAGTCTCATTTTCACAATGTCTTGCATTTTTAGCCTCCTCAGAAAATAATCTAATTTTAGAGTTTCTCTAATTTCATGAACAGTCTGAATTGACATTTGACTTTAAGTTTTAAACCTGTAAGGACACTGGTGTAATTCTCCAGTTTTAAATTTTGCACAAATAAGCCAGTTTTCAACCTGTACTGCGATTTTAGCATTTAGCACATAAAAAATATAGAGAAGTGTTAAAGATAGCCCCTGTTAGCCAATGTCACTACTTTTAAAAGTGTATATCACGAAGTACCTGTCCTACATGAATAAAGGCACCTTATGGTGCTTATACAAACCATCACTAGCCCTAACAAATACATGATTTTATGTATTCAATTCTAATTACCATAATACATCACAAGAATAACAAATAAAGAGGAGAAAAAATGGCATTTGTCCCATATTTATTCAGGCTTTAAAGACCTTGACAACTTGCATAGAAATTACTAGGAAGGTATAGCTTTTTGGCTATCCTATAAACTGCAATAAAGGGTTAGTAACTTGGCCTAAAGCAGCCCACATAACATATGAAAAATAAGTGCAAAAAGATGTCTAAAAGTTCTCATACTGATCAGTTTCGTCCAGTCGACACAACAAGTTATCAAGACGACAATAGAAGCGATTCTAATCAGTTCATAAAACTTATCTTGCAAGCAGATTAACAAGGTTGAACAAAATAAATGGAGAAGGAGCAGTAGTTCATAGAGAATGCTAATGTTGACTGCTATGGGCCAAGGCAGGATAATAATAATAGAGAAAGCAAGAAATGGAGGAGAAGAGGTGTTTCAAGGTGTATTTAGTGTTGTAAAAGTGTATCCCGAGATGTCGAGAAGAAGAAGAGAGTTTGAAGGTGTCCTCTTTATGTCTAAGTGAAGAGGTATTTTGGGCAGAGAACGTAACTAACCGTCCATATATATTATTTTACTTTTTCTTAGCCAAAACAAAAACTAGCCATATAATTCAATTATTATTGGAGAGAATAAATAATAAAAGAAAAATAATATTACCTTAAAAAGTGGAAGCACAATTTTAGCAAAAGATTAGGAAACCCAAGGTGCGTTATTATAGGCAGTATCCTAACATGGTACTCCACAAATCACTCATTACAAATAACTTGTAGTTATCATTAAAGATTTCTGTTAGATTCCTAATTCTCTCCTTAATGTTTTTTTTTTTTTTCCGTTTTCAATCTTTATTTAATTTTTTATGAAATCGGAATTTTTTTTCTTACGAATTGTAGATCCTTAATTTCAAAGACAATATAATACATAATAGTTATATACGTCAGATATAGAAAATATAAATAATACAGGATAGATAATAAGTAAATATATGGTAAATAAATAACTAACTAATCAAGAAATCAACAAAATACTCCATGAATACTTACTACATATCATGTTAATATTAAGTGGAATACAAAGTAATAATTTATAAATAATAGATCAATACATGATAAATAATAAGTTAATATGTAAAAAAATTTTGATATACCAACTAATGAAAAAAACAAAAAATACTAAATAAATACATACTGCATATCACGTATAATAATATTTTTGAAATACAAAATAATATTTTGTGAATAATGGATGGATACATGATAAATAATAAAGAACTAATGCTAAAATATTCTGTGAACAAACACTGAATAAATATTTTATACATATTGAATATTCACGAAATAATTTGTTAATAATAGATAAATAAATACAACTTAGATATCAAATGAATATTAAAGGGAATACAGTATAACTAAAATAGGGAAACCAAGAAAGAGACTATAAAAGAAATTGGGAATAGAAATTGAAAAGCAAATGCAATTAAAAAGAATGATAATTACAGAAATTGTACATGCTCCTATAAAATTGATTAAATGATCTCACATTCTTAATTCTTTTAAGAAAATATAAGTAGCATAATTAGTAGGATTATAAAAATTAATTTGGTTTGAATTTTGTATAAATCTAACAGCTACTTAGTAGCACTAATTCCTAAAATTAAGGCTTTAGATAGGGAACAATTAATAAAGATTAAATATATAAAAAAAATTACATAAATCCTCCTAACTGGCTAGGAAAAGAAAAGGAAATGAAAATGTGATTAGAGAAAGTAAAAACCTATTGAGAGTGTTTACGTGAAGTAAAACTCCCAGATATTTATAGTGTTGGAATAGGATGTTTAAGTTTTTAAATCATTGTCAAGAACGGAAAATAAAAACAGTGAGAATACTAATAAAACAAGCAAGAGATTAGGCTGTCCATTCGACATAATTAGGGGGATTTAACAGTTAACACACTTCCGTAAATAGAGCTAATCATTTTGAATAAATGATGAGATTAACTTTCCTTTTCTCATGAGATTCTGAATATTGTGTGCACATATATTTGGTAAGAAGAATATTCAGTCAATTAATCTATCGAGGGTAGCTAACAGCTTGCCAATCACTCTAAATATAATACCAACTTCAGAGATTATGCAAATCGCTTCTGAGAGTCTTGCCATGAACTAATTCATATGGTAAGTTTAACATAAGCAGATTCAAATAGGAAAACGGATTAAGCATAATCAATTTCCAAACGGTCAAACTTTTATAGATTCAGCTAGACTAACCAGGAATTTGATATAACAAATTACAGACAGTCGATCATCTTTAACAAATGGTATACTTGATTCATATTTGAAACAATCCAAATGGCTTGGCGATAATCCAACTAACACATCAAACATGAAATTTAGTCCCAAACGAGTAGGTAAATTAGGCATACGTTTAATCAGGGCGACAGTATGTCATTTTCAAGAAAATTCAAAGAGTCAATTAATACAATTTAAAAAATAAATGAAGGATATTACCCATTTCTAGCACCGGGTCGGGTCGGTCCCTTTTTGCTCAATTGCGAGGATTCGAGTTAGGAAAATCCCGTTTCTTGCCTTGTGTATGTGATTTACGTGATTTTGTGTAGTTGCCGGGTTGGGTTAAGGACAATCAGAACCGGGTCGGGTTCAATCTGCTTTGCCTGATTCTTAAGGATTCGGACCCGATCTCATAGCTTTTGCCTTGTACTATTTGTATACGTTGAATATCTCCATGATTCTTGCTTTATTTGTGCTCGGATTTAAAGGGATTTGTTCGAATCCTTTCCATTTCTTTTCGAATCAAGAGAGGGATGAGGGATTTGTTTCCTTTTCCATGTAAACGGAGAGAGGGGAAGGAACAGCATGACGGTGGCGTGAATGGCAGAGGAGCTACGGTGGATTTTGTGTGTATTTGGACGGATTTTTGGAGAGAAGCGAAGAGAAAGATAGATGGGGGTCGGCTCGTTTGGTTGAGAGGGAAAAGGGGGAAGTGTTTAGGGTTTTAGGAATTAGGGGTTGGATTGTAAATATTAAAACATGGGTTTTAATATCGGCCATTGGATTGAAGGGTTGAACGGCTCTAATTGAGACATATAGGCGTGTATACATAGTGTATATATGCGTATATAATGCATTTTCTGAGGTGTATGGAGGATAAGGTGCATTGGGGAGTTGCACCAGGTGCTGGAGTGAGTTGTACCTACGTTATATTTGTATAATTGTGGGGTGTATTTAGTGAGGTGTAAGCTTAAGTGGAGCTTGTGTGGTACATATGTAGACGAAATATGACGACGGGCACTAGATGTAGTATATTTGGTGTTGTAAATTGACAATTTGGCTAGTATTTAATAAAATTACTTTTAAATATAAATAATTAGTATAAAAATAAAAAAAATTATAAATAAATATATTTAATTACAAATAAATATAGATGACCACAAATAATACTAATTAGATATTAATAGTCACATGTAATTATTAAATAGTATGGTAATGCATTAAATTGCGCTAACAAAATATGTATTTCAGAAAATAGCCTAAATAAATGCAATTACGTAATTATAATCACAATTAAATGAGTATTATATAACTAGAGGATTAATAATAGTATTACGCACGTAATATGCATGCTATCTAATGCAGTTTAGTTTGAAAAATTGCTATTATCAATTTTAATTAAATATAGATAAATTGCGAAAATGGAGTGACAAAATTAGGTGTTAACAGGGTCCCGAGGTCGAAATTACAGTCCCGACCCCAGAGCGTCGTACTTGTGATAGAGTCCCCGGTTACTCATTTGTCTACACCTATCCATTTACGATAGGTTTCTTTCTTCCAATCCATCACTTAGCTGACACTTTTTGCCGAACATACAACATTTGTTTGGCTCCGCTCGGTCTTGGTGTTTGGAGGATCATTCAGTGACTCTACTTTCTGAGCCAAAGTTGATTTTACCTTTGATCATCTTATTTCCCTGTTTTGCCCTACCATGCACAAGGATGGAATTGTCCAGTTAAGTAAACGGGGCAAATTCTGCATAATAATGAAGGGTGACGACACCGAGGATCGTAGTTGGTGTGATCGGTTCGTCCTTATCCCTACTGCTCTTCTCGCCTCCGAGGCGGGGTTCCCTGGGGAGTGGAACAGAACTCGTAAGTTGTCGACCCTTGACTTCTTCTTTATTTTTACAACTCCTTAATTTTAAACCAACTTTTTCTTTTTCCAGCGGAGAAGCTTCCTATTAACCCGGTTTCAGGCACCTATCAATGCATAGCCGAGGTCTGCGAGATCATGGATGATCCTGGCCGCGTTGAAAGAGAACCAGTGGTCGTTCAAACGGCACAGTAAGTGTGAACCTTCTTCTTTCTTTTATAATTTATCCTCATTCTTGCCTTCCTCTTTTGTAGGTTTCCTCAGCAAGGCGGTTACCAAGATGGAGGAAGAAATAGAAAAAGAGAAGGAAGAGAAGAAAACGGAAAAGAAGAAGAAGAAGAAGAAAGGAAAGAAACCAGAGACTGGGGTCCCCGAAGCGGGGGACAGTTTGAAAGAGTTGGAGGACTCACTAGGAGTCCTTACAGCTAAAGCCTCAAAGAAGAGGAAAGGCGCGGCAGCCAAACCCTTCTCAAGTTAAATGCCCTCGGGCCAAGTCACCTGAAGTTTCTCAGCGTGACCAAGTCGACGAGCCTTCAGGTGGAGAGGTTCATGCTTAAATCAAGGCAGCTAATTTTGAGGAGAATCAAGCCACTAAGAAAGCTAAAGGCAAGGCAAAGGTGGCAGAGAACTTTCTTGCCGAGTAGAGGGCGACTAATGACCCTGCTCAGGATGAAGAAAAGATGGATGAAGGTCGTGCTCGGGCAGACCATCCCTCGTCTTCTGCTGCGAGCCCTAGGCTGATAAGAATCCCTTCTGATTTGTGCATGTTAGATGACTCAGTGGTTGTTCCCATCAGCCTTAAGGATTTGCTCGGCCCAGCAGAGCAGGAGCACATCGAGGGCTTGCCAATTGATGACCTAATGGCTTTTGCGTCTCAGTATATGATTCATGTAATTTCTCACTCTTTTACCTCGTTTATCTTTTGTCTTTTCCTTTTGACTTTGTTAGCTCCCCTTTGAACTCTTTACTTTTGCAGATTTTTGTCTGCACTATGAAGGTAGCCAAGATAGAGGCTGGGCGAGAAGAAGAGTTGAGGAGGATTGGGGTCATTGGGAACGTTTAAAGGAGAAGCTTAAGGACAAGATTGCTGATCTTGAGAAGCATTTGCTCGATTCTGAGTTGGACTTGGACCGAGCTCGTAAAGCGGTCGAAGAATCTAAACTTGAGCTTGACAAGTCTCGAGAAGTCGCTTCCAAGCTTGAAGCTGAAAAGAGAGCTCAAGAGGAAATTCTCTCAGGTGAGATCGAAGCAGCTAATGCAACGATTGATAGCCTAAATGATCAGCTCCATAGCCAATGGAAATCGCTTTCGTCGAAGCTGAACGAGATTGAAGTTCAAGCCCAGACCCTCGAGGCCCAAGTTAAAAATCTTCAAAATGAAGGGGCCATGTCCTCGTCCACCTCACAAACTGGCAGTACTACTCCCTCAGGAACTGTTCCTCAGCAACAGACTTCTGACAATGGTTTGATACTCAAGCATTACAAGTATCAAGGTTCACATCTTGTGGATCAAATAATCTCAGATAAGACTGCTGGAATACAAACTAGATCAGCAGTTAAAAATCACAATTTGTGTGCCTTTAGTACTTTCCTATCTCTTGTTGAACCCAAAAATGTAAAAGAAGCACTGAAGGATGCAGATTGGATCAATGCTATGCAGGAAGAATTGAATCAATTCCAAAGAAGTCAAGTTTGGCATCTGGAAACCAAGCCAAATAACAGGTCAATAATAGGAACAAAATGGATTTTCAAAAACAAACTTAATGAGGATAGCATGGTAGCCAGAAATAAGGCCAGGTTAGTTGTTCAGGGGTATAGTCTAGAGGAGGGCATTGACTATGATGAGACTTTTGCTCCAGTTGCAAGATTGCAAGAAATAAGACTCCTTATAGCCTTTGCTATATACATGGAATTTACTCTACATCACATGGATGTTAAGAGTGCATTTCTGAATGGCTACTTAAAAGAAGAAGTGTATGTTAAGCAACCTCCAGGTTTTGAGAATGAACAGTTCCCTGAACATGTATACAATTTAAACAAGGCCTTGTATGGACTCAAGCAGGCACCAAGAGCATGGTATGAACGGCTATCAACATTTCTACTTCACCATGGATACAAAAGAGGTAAAATTGATAGCACATTGGTTTTTAAAGAAAAAGGTAAGCATCTCTTAATTGTTCAAATCTATGTAGATGATATAATCTTTGGTGCTACTTCTGAAAATTTAAGTAAGAAATTTGCAAATCTGATGGGGAGTGAGTTTGAGATGAGCATGATGGGTGAACTAAATTTATTTTTGGGTTTATAAGTTAAGCAAATCTCAAATGGAACTATGAACCATCAACAAAAATATGTTAAGGAATTACTTAAAAGGTTTGATATAGATAACGCTAAGGAAATTGATACACCTATTACCATTGCCACAAAACTGAATCTTGATGAACATGGAATATCAGTTGATCAAAAATTGTATAGAGGTATGATTGGTTCTATACTTTACCTAACAGCTAGTAGACCTGATATTGTGTTTAGTGTTGGTTTATGTGCTAGGTTTCAGTCAGATCTTAAGGAATCTCACTTGAAAGCTGTTAAAAGAATATTGAGATATCTGAAAGGAATAGGTTCCTAGAGACTTTGGTATCCAAAAGGTGGTATTTTAATCTTGTTGGATATACTGATGCTGACTATGCAGGTTTCCTTGTTGATAGAAAAAGTACCTCAGGTATGGCACATTTTCTTTGTGAGAGTTTGGTTTCTTGGGAAACCAAGAAATAAAATTCAGTGGCTCTTTCCACTGCTGAGGCTGAATATGTGGCAGCTACCTCATGTTGTTCACAGTTTCTATGGATTAAACAACAATTACAAGATTTTGGTATTAATGTAGGAATTGTTCCTATCTTTTGTGATAACAATAGTGCTATTAACATGACAAAAAATCCAGTGCATCAAAAGAACCAAATACATTGATATAAGACACCATTTCTTGAGAGATAACTATGAAAAGTGTTTGATCACCATAGCATTTTGACCTACTGAAAAGTAAATTGCTGACATTTTTAAAAAAGCTTTAGGAAGAGATCATTTTGAAAGAAATAGGTTGGAATTAGGGATGATTAAATTCACCTAAATTCATCAAAATTTTATCTCAAAATTGGCTAGAAAATTGCACTTAATAAAAATGAATTTTATTCAAGTCAATTTGAAATTTTCAGTCCAGTTTAATTCTTCATTGTATAATCTTATGTCATGATTTCTTTTTAGAGTTGCCAAAATTGAATGATGTTACCTTTATGCTCTTAGAATTTCAGATTGAACAAAGGTGATTAAAATTTGGAAGAACACTGATTTTCGTGTTAAAATCAGGTATGTATTCCTTATTATTCATGTTTCTTAGAAGGTTAATACTGTAGGTAACTTGTAATTAGGACAAATCCCACTAGGAATCCTAATCATATCCAAACTGCATAAGAGTCCCATCCGAAGAACCAGTTCCCAATCAAATCAGATAACCTGAAGCCTAACGGCTCTTTTCCGGGAGACTCCTAAGAGTCCTTTAACGGTTGATTTCCATTCAATGAGATAATAGTGATCGATTTACACTCAAACTCCACTACCTATTTCACTCTATAAATACACTTCTATTTCTTCATTAATTTTTTCACTTTGCTCTCAATTGAACTCTCAATATTTCAAAAAGAATAGTGAAATATCTCTTGAATCGTATTGCTCAAATGTCTCTCTCTCCTGAAAATTCTTCATCCCTACCCACCTCTGATCAATCACAAATTCCCAACCCTCATTCACCCATGGACACCACAAAATCCAAACCCTGAAGTTCCCGAAAGTAACCCTGAAGTGCCTGAACCAAAAATTCAGGGGGAAGGACCAGTTCCCACTGCCGAGTCGATTGTTGAACAGGTTAAGGACTTATTAAGGGCGATGATCACTTATCAGTATCAGGTAAAATTCCTCTCCCTTAAATGTAGTTAAGGATGAAGGGGAAAAGGAAGAGGTGTCTGGAACTGTTCTTAAGGGGGAAGGGGAGAATGTCAAACGTTTGGAAACACCCATGCATGGGTCATCTGGGTCTCCAGATGTTGCTTTTAGAGCACCCATGGAAGATGTGATAAATGTTGAGGATGGAATGAGTGATAGTGATAGGCCTATTATTGATTTGATCAACATTAGGAGTTTAAAAAAGAAAACTTGCTAGGAAGGGACCCATTGATGACCAAATGTCTGCTGAGATTGCTGCAAAGTTAAAGAAAATTAGTGATAGTTATAAGCGAGGAATTAAGAAGAAATGTGAAAGTTCCTCTAAGGAAAAAGGACCTGTTCCTTCTGTCTCTACTCCTACTAGTGGGGTTAGGAGGACAAGGAGTGCTGTCAAGGCTGCTGATGAGAACTTAGTTGCTGCTATGGAAAGAAGCAGAAAGGGAAGGGAAAACAGGTTGCTGATCCTGTTAAGGAAGAAGAAATTGAGTTTGTATAAAAAGAGAGGGATGTTGTGGATGATGAAGATGATGAGATGGAAGATGTTGAGGTAGTTGTGCGTCAGTCTAAGAAAAGAAAAGTTGTACAGGGGCGTGTGACAAGAAGCTCTGTGAAGGCTGCTGCAGTGAAATCTTCTAAGAGGACCAGGTCCTCTAAAAGAACCTTGGTTGATGAAAGTTCTGATTCAAGTTCTGATGAATCATTTGTTGGTGAGGACAGTGAGAGTGAGGATGAGGGAGATGAGGTTCAGCACTGTGTTCATGATGAAATTATGACTAGGAAAGTTCTAAAAGGTAGGGTACTCTCTGATGTGGAGGAAGAGGGTATGATTTGGTTGTTGCAAAAATTGCAGGTTCAAGGCTTGAGAGACATGGTCCTTCAGATTAAGGGACAGTGTGCAAAGGAAATGGTTCACGAGTTTTATAAGAACTGCTCTATAAAAAAGGACAGGATTACCACCTCTGTCCATGACCATGAGATTACATTAGACACTAAGGAGCTAGGTGAACTACTGGGGATTCCATTTGTAGGATATGAAAGCTACATCAAGAAGGTATGGCCTGATTTGACCAATTTGCCTACTGGGCTGGAAATTAGTAGGAAATTTGCTGAGAATGCTGATGAGGAAAAACCAAGGGTTGTGCAGAAGAGTGAAATGCACACTCAACATCAAGTGTTGTTTGAGTTTGTGAACAAAATTGTGATGCCAAGACAGGAGAAAAGAGGGATTGCCAGCTTTATGGACCTGGTCCTTATGGAACTGCTTGATACTGATAAGCAGATAAATTGGTCCAGATTTATGATCCACTTGATCAAAAGGGTTGTTACTGGGAAGAAAAAGCACTATTTGCCCTTTGGCTTCATCCTGACTGATGTGTTTGCCAAATTGAAAATTCCTTATGAGGGGGTAGTTAAGGCTACAAAGAAGGAGATATTTGGATGTGCTACCCTGATCAACTGTGACTTGCCTGTTCAAGCTGATCCTCCACTGGCTGGTGTTGGTAGACCGCCTTTGAATAACAAAGTGAGGGCATTGAGGCAACAGGTTTCCATACAAGCTGCTGAAATAACAAGGTTGGAGGAGGAGAAGAATTACTGGAAGGCAGAGGCTACAAAGGCAAATGAGACTAATGAGGGTATGCTCAAACAGATGTTTGAGTTGTTGAACAAGTCTCAGGGACCTGGTCCTTCCACATCCTGATCACCTTAGCCATAAGCCATTTTTTGTCCAGTAGGATTTAGACTAGTTCTAGTGCCTTAGTGTTTTCCTTTTCTAGTTTTTGAATAATTTTGTAGTACTTGCTTGTATCCCCCGGTTTAACCTTTTGTTAATGATGACTTGTCTTCGATGACTAATATCATTGTTTTGCAGTTTCTTTAGTCTGAATTGCGTTTGCATTTTGAGTAGCCTCAATGGCCATGTGCTGATTTTTTCTAACACTTGAATTATTTTTCAACCTTTTCAATGATGCCAAAACGGGGAAGAGTAAGTTGATTTTACGTGAACTTTATACCTAATTGAAAATCTGATCCTTAATGATAAAATAAGTCTCTACTGATTGTTTTTGAGTTTCAAGTTGTACTTCAGGACATTAAGGATATGCAGCTACGCTTATGAGTTTGTCATCATAAAAAAGAGAGAAAATGTTAGCTTGGATAAGCTTGAAGTTTTGACTAATGACTAAGGAACATATCCAAAGGACATGTTCCTTTGAATCACTGCAGCTGAATGGATAATTCATGCAAAATCATTTAAGCTGAAATATTATCAATTATCCTAAGTCTAATATTTATCTGGATAATTATGCAGGTCTAAACGTGATATGAAAAGATTGCATACAAAGTGGATAAGGGCTAAAAGATTTCGGGTAATCAAGTGAAGAGTTCAAGTAGGACTCAAACTCTTGGAAACTTTGGAGTTCTAATTACCCAAGACCTCTTGGTTGCTGAAGCTATAAAACCAGGAGCATTTCAGCTATTGAAGAGTACACAAATACAGAGAGAATCGAGTCTTAGCATTGAAAGAGTTAAATTGTATTTGTATAATCAGTAAGCTACAAGGAACTAAGTAAGAACTTGTTCCTTAGATTGAATCTTGTAAAAATTCAGTCTTAGTTCAACTGTAGTAGGTACGAATCGAGTTGTATCATTTCATTTCAAGTCGTGTACTTGAGGATCTTCGCTGATCGTGAAAGGGGTCACTAGAGGATTAGAGTTAGTCCTAAGTTAGTAAGAAGGTAGTCTTGTAACCAAGTGAATCTTTTACATAGTGAAGTTGAAATCCTACTTGGAAGTGTAGGTCATGGTTTTTTTTATCCCGAGTTCAAGGGGTTTTTCCACGCTAATATTGGGTGTTCATTTACTTACAGTTTTAATTCCGCATATAATACTGTAAAAGAACACATTTAAGGAAGTGGTCCTTAAAACAGTAAAGTAGTGTATCTTGGGAAATATCATTAAACCTTACCTATTGATTTGATTAAATTGAATATCAATTTAATGGTTCTACTATTAATTTAATATTAACTTATTGATCTATTACTATTAATTAAAGTTTAATTTAAGAGTTTTATGATAGATGAATATCAATTTAGCGACTTATTGCATAATCAAACATAAGTAAATGTAAACAATCGTTGCTTGTTATAGCAACTTCTTATTGTTTATTGCAAATAATACCATTTTGTTTAAACAGCCTCATATTGTTTAGATAGTTCACAAAAAGTGGGGACTCAATGAATAACAATGAGTAAATGTGTAAGCAAAAATTAACTTTTTAACTTAAATAACAAAAAAAAATATTAACAAAACCACCTATTATTTATTATAGTGCAAAAAATGTGAGTTTCTTACTTAAACAATAGTTAGTTGTTTAATATAAACAACCACATTTTGTTTGAAACAGTCATTAGTTGTTTACAGTACCATAGTTTACGAGATTGAGGGTGCTTATGTAAACAACTAGTTTTAGTTTAAAATAATCAGTAATTGTATACTATTATACACGAGATTGGGAGATGCTTATGTAAACAATAAGTTTTTGTTTCAGCAATTTCCTATTTTTTCTTTTCATAAGCAACCTCAAAATGTTTAATAATCACAATCATCCATATATATAAAACACAACAGATTAAAGCATAAATGACCGCTGCAAATTTTCATCTTTAAATCCTAATGATATTGTCATGCAAATTTTCCCATGGAGTATTTGTGATTACGGTGCTCGATAAACATTAAAGCATACTCTATATATCTTTCGCTTGTTTCTTGCTTGAGTATATATCTTTCATCTGTTAGGCCAAGCTGATAAAAACTGCTTATTTTAAGAAATACAAAAAGTACTTTCCAGATAAGTACTCTTGAAGAATAAGCAATTTATGTTTGGTCAAGTCATTTGAGAAGTACTTATTTAAAATTTTAAACAACTTGTGTTTGAATAATCTTTATTAAAACTTTTACTGTCGTATTACGAAAAAGGATAACTGTAATATCATTTTGTGACAACTAATATTATGTATAAAAAACATAAATATTTTTAATGAAAGATTTAATTTTATTTTATTTTCATTAGAGTAAACTATAAATAAAAAAATTATTAAGGTTCTTATCAATAGGAATATATTGGTTATGAGAACAAAATACTATTCATATATGAGAAATATTAGTTAAAATAATTAAAAAATAGTGTGGCAACTAAAATATTTTGGTGAGGATATTTTTATTTTGAAAAATTAATAAACTGTATCTGTAAAAAGAAAAAAATTGTAGTTTCTCTCCAACACCAGAAAAATCGCTCCTAACTCTTCCTAAAACTACTTTTAGATTTTGGCCAAAGACATCAACTTTCATAAAATTGCTTTTTTCAAGAAAAGAAAGTAGTTCGAGTTTCCCAGAAGCTAGAAGCTTTGCCAACATGCTATAAAAGTATATCATATTGTTGCCTATTCAATGTGCTAAACTTTATATCTCAATTATACCTCATTGAGTTATTAACTCTATATCAAGACTCAAGAATACACATTATCTCAAGGTGGGAAGGTGGGTTGGGAGTGAGGTGGAAGTGTGGTGTGGGGGTAGGGGTTAGGTGGAAAGTGGTGGTGAGGATGGGGTAAAAAGTTAGGGGATAGGGCTGTTGTAGGTTTGTGGGGTGGCAGGTAGGATGGAGGTAGGAGGTAGGGGTACAGTGGGTGTGGTAGGAGGGGTGGTGTTTTGATCAAAAAATAAAGTGAGGAGGTGGGGTATGTGTGGGGTGGGGTTGAAGTAGGCACTACAACAAATATGATTTTCTGTAACACGTTTTGTGGCGATACATATTATTGCCACTAAATGTTGGTATTAGTGGCGAGTCAAAAAGGTTGCCACAAAAGGTATGTTTTTAGTTGCAGCTCTTTATCGCCACAAAATATAACATATTAGTGGCGACTATACTTTGATCGTCACAAATATGTACTACTTTTTCTACTAAAAAATGGATGTCAAAGTATTTGTGCCGACTATAATTTGTCGCCACTAAAAATATATTTAGTTGCGACTTCGTCGCCGCTATAAGTGCAGCTTTTGTGACAACCGAAAATATCCTTGCTGAAAGTGTTACTTATTTATGTTTTACTTCATTTTGTTACAACTATATAAGTCAAAGGCCATTTTTGTAATTTTTTTGGTTCGAGATATTTTAGCTAAATGATATAATTTTAGAATTTACAATTATATAATATTTTAAGTATATTCACAAATTTTTGAATGTTAGATGATTTGAATAAATTGTATTAATCTATTTCAAAGTTCATCTTTCATCTTGTTTTTCTATATTTGTTTTGAGTATATATATTTCAATATCATTATTTGTAGCTAAGTAACCGTGAGTATGATTTTTAATTTTTTTCTTTACACAATTAATAAAAGTAAACATGTGTAGAAGTAATGAAATGATATAGTCATTAAGGGTTAGGCTTTCCATTTTGCTAACCCTTGCTGTCGATGGGAGAATCTACGGCAAATTTTTTCAGGTGTTTGATTCTACTCTGTTTTTTGTCGTGTTTTTAGTGTGTACCTCTTTTATTGTTCTTTAATTCTTCATATAAGAACCCATTAGTTATTGTGATTTTGTAGAAGTCTCATCGCGATTGTCATGTTTAGTTTGTGGAATTCAAGCAAGCCTTTGAAGGGAGAAGTTGCAGTTTTGGGTCATTCCAAGTAATCTCATAGTTTAAACCTTAGTTTTATTGGTTTATTTTTTCGTACTTCAATTGGCTATCTACAATCGTATTGATTGAGAAAATTTTATTTTAATCTACGGTATAGGTAGAAGAGTATGAGTAAGGCAAGAACCTGATAGTCATATAAAACGACCTTAGATAGTCGTTTCATAAGTTAGGACTTCGATTGGTGTGACAATAATTTTAAAATCTTTGTAAAGTCAATTAGGAAATGTCTGTAAAATTTGAAATAAATTGGACTTCATTTGATAGGTATCGGAAGAAGGTTTCAGTTTCCGTTGTCGGTAAATTTCGTCAAATTTTAAAAAGAGGTTTTCAAGCTCGATTTTGGCGAATGAGCTCCGATTCGAAATCAAAAAATGTCGTTAGATTCGTATGATTAATTGTGACCTTTGTGAACTTTCGGAAGTGAATTCCGAGGTCATTCGGACAGTTTCCGATAAAATGCCGAAAGTTAATACTTTGATCTCTTTCCGTTTAATTCGCATCTTGAGTTTCGGCTATCCAATTTGAGATCCGCCTTAGCAGATACGTCATATAAATTTTGTATAACTTGCTCAAGAAAGTTGAGATTATTGCGAATTTCATAGGGTTCCATTTTAATTCGTTACGATGAAAAGTTAAAACAAAAAAAAAATAGAAAAAGAAAAAGGAAATGATTGAAGTCGGTTAGCTAAGGGATTAGCTACATTTCCAAACTTCCTATATCGAAACACAAACAACAAAAGCAGAGAGAGAAAACATAAAGAGAGGAAGAAAAAGGGGAAAATAGTAGAATTTCTACCCCAAAATCCCTAGGTAATGATGTTAACTCATTATTTTACTTTATTTGTATGTTTAATTACATTTTTACGGTAGAAATTGAGATATTAGATATCGTTCTAATAAGTTAAATTGATAGTTTAAAGGGTAATTGGACCCCGATAATGGGATTGATTATATATTTATACTCAGGGAATTATGAGCAACCCATAAATGTAATTTATTTAGGGTTTGGTTATGTGACTTTGAACCCTATACATAGGCCTGACCTGCATATTGCGTATGCGATTAGGGTATTAGGTTCCTAACCGGATTGCCCTAAGATATAGGGAATGAACCCTTTAGCCTAATTTGATATATTTTTTGTTTATTGAATAAGCAGGATCATTTGGCAGTGAATCCAAAGGACAGAGCGGTTGTTAAGTAGCAGTGTTAACTTTGGAACGAGGTAAGTGATTATATCCATTTCTTTGGAGGCCCTTGGCCTTGTGGATATTCTTCCACGAGTTCCTTACATGTGTAGCAGTCGAGAGGCGTACTCATTACGCCTTAACTTTAGATTTACACTGTATATTATTTGTTATGCCTTGTTGTTGGTATTGCATTGAGCATAAAAGCATTGTACTCTAGCTGCGAGCTTGATATGTACTTCCCCGTTGTCGATGAGGTTCCTGCGCCAGTAAAGGTTTATTATTGCATCATCCTTGCATCATACTGAGTGCAAGAGTATTCCGCCTCATCTTTACATTATACCGGGTGCAGGAGTATTCCACCCCAGGAGCAGGAGTATTCCGCTCTTATGTCAGATACTGAGTGTAGGAGTATTCTGCCTCAGCTTTATATTATCTCGGGTGAGGGAGTATTCCTTCCCAGGAGCAGGAGTATTCTGCTCTTATGTCAGATACTGAGTGTAGGAGTATTCCGCCTCAGGTATATATTATATCGGGTGCTGGAGTATTCCACCCCAAGAGCAGGAGTATTTTGCTCTTATGTACTCCTGCTCTTATGTCAGATACTGAATGCAGGAATTCCGCCTCAGATTCATATTATATCGGGTGCAGAAGTATTCCGCCCCAGGAGCAGAGATTTTGAGTGTAGGAGTATTCCATCTCAGCTTTATATTATATCGGGTGCAGGAGTATTCCACCCCAGGAGTAGGAGTATTTCGCTCCAGTTGGTTATTAGATCATATTCACCTAGAACACAGGAGTATTCTGCTTCGAGACTGGATTAGGGGCATATGTGACCCCATTGCATCATACTGCATTTATCTCATTTTATTGCATCGCATGTTTACTATTGTGTGTATCGTGTTGTGTTTTATATTTGCAGTATGTATACCATGTTGTGGACATATTTCAGTTTTCCTATATGTTTCTGGCTCGTATCTCAGGTTTCACGGCGCAATAGTATAAATATATGGATCGAGTTGCACGCCGCAACAGTATGTATTTCTGATTGTTGATATGTTCGGGATATCTAAAAACCTATATATTCTGTCTATCTTATGTCCCTGGTTGTTTATGAACGAGTTTATGATTCCATACGTGTTTCCAGTTATTATTTGGCACTGCCTTTTTTATAGTTGAAATAATATGGATTTGATTTATCTGCTTTTCTTCTCCCTGGCTAGCTATCCTATTCTTTGAGGTGGCTAGTTTGCCTCACTTATTGAGTCCTTTTGACTTACCCTTGTTTGTTGTTTGTTTCTTGTCCATTTATTTCGTTTCAGCAGGTTCACTCCAGGATTGAGTCAGCTACGTTGTTAAGGAGCGAAGACGACTTCAACTATCGGGGTGAGCCAGCTTTTAGTCCGGATGGCCACCGGTTTTATGTTTATTATTTCAGTTATATTTTTCTCTCTTCAGGAGGCGTATGTATTCTTTTGTACTCTTAGATGTCTGTCTGGATAGCATTAAACCTAGTATATTGGGTAGTCAGCTGTAATTTCTTTTGTACAGCTTAGAGGTATCAATATGTATGTTCTTTTTCTAAGTCTTGTCTTTTTTATGAGTTGCATTTATATTTATTTTCATGAATTCAGTTCAAAAGGGTTCGCCTGATGGGTCTAGGAGAGGATGTCGGGTGCCCACACGGCCTAGCCGAAAAATTGGGTCGTGTCAGTTGGTATCAGAGCCTGGTTTAGAGTCTATCCAGACTAAGACAGTGTCTAATAGAGTCTCGTTGATGGGTACATAGACGCCCGTACTTATCTACGAGAGGCTATGATGGAATTTAGGAAGTTTCTCTTCCTTCTTTTCTAATCGTGCATCGGTCTGGGATGCAAAAAGATTTTCATTAATTCCTTCGTATCAATTGTGAACCCTTGCGCGACAAATCAGCAAAGGTTTAGGACGAAGCAGTCTAGCCTGGGGCTAGCGCTGTACAAGCCCTGAGAGTTGTGGATTGTGCTGATGATGCAGTTGCGGATGCCCCAACTATGTCAGCTCGCGGTAGGCAATGAGAGCAGGGCCTTGTGGTTCCCCGGCCCTCTAAGATGCTTTTTGAGAATCTTGGCAGCACAGATACTGCAAGACCTCTTATTCCCTATGCAGCTCATCAGGTCGCCGCAGAAGCAGATGTTTGGACTCAGGGAGCTCCTATTCCAGTTCATGATGTTGCCCCAGTAAATTATGTTCCAGAAGCAGCATGTGTTGTGCCTTATATTTTTTCGGCTGGTTAGTTAGCCCAGGTAACTGTTCGGTCCAAGTGCCCGAGGAGGATGCATTATTTTATCCGGTTAAACCTTCTGATATTCTTAAGCCATGCATCAGATAATCCCTGTGTAATTTTTTTAAAATAAAATGATGTCAGCATATCATTCAGTTTGTTGGTTATCTTGAGCAGTATGTTGTTTATTATTCTGCTTTTCAGTTTCAGGGTCCAGTCTTGGATTGGTAGACCGCTCATTTATTAGCTAGGCAGAGTTTGCCTAAGCTGACTTGGTGCGATTTTTCTAGTAGATTCATGAAAAATTTTCTTTCGTGCAGCGAGCGAGATGAAAATTGTCGCCAATTTGAGTAGATTGGACAGGGTAGCCTGTCGATTTTAGAATATGAGATTAAATTCTCTAGGATGGATGCATATGCATTAGAACTAGTTCATGAAACTTCCGAGAAGGTTCGAAGATTTTATTGATAAACTTCCTCCTTCCTTGAGGTCCCAGATGGCTTGAGAGATTGAGGTGGGGACTTTATTTGATGTTGTTGTATATATTGCTCGGATGTATGAGGCATACCATAAGTTAGAGCAAGAAGATTCGGGGAGGGAGGACAAGAGATCCCATGGCCCTGGTGGGCACTATGGTACCTCTTCTTGCGAGGTAAGGGTTTCGATTATCATAGGAGGTCATTTGCTAGGTTATCTCAGTTTGTGGCGCATAAATCTCGGCGTGTGTTAGTAGCCCGTCAAGATTAGACTCAGTTTTCTCTTTATAGCTATCGGCAGTTTATCCAACCTCTATTTTTAGCCAAAAGGTATTATCATTGTCGTGATCCTCGTCATCTTTGGTAGGAAGGCAGTCGTCCTTCTCACCCTCACGAACCTGCCCAATGGCAGGGGATTTCATTTAGATCTTAATCAACTAGAGATATGCCACCATCTGATAGAGGTCGAGAGTGTGGTGGCAGTGGTTCTTCAGAAGGTGATTATTAGGGTAGCGGTTCAGCTCAACTGCAGAGGCAGTTCTATGAACTGCCAGTCTCGCAGGATGCTGAGGCATCCGATGTAGTAGACCCAAGTATTTCTTTTTCTCATATATGTGAGTAAAATTTGATTCTTCTGGTCGATCTGGAAATGATGTGTCTTATCATGTTTCGATGGTTTCCTTGGATGTCGTTTCTATTAAGAATCGGTTGTGATAGAGGAGTGAGCTTCTGGTATGATTTATTCCTGGCATTCATGAGACCCTTCTAGTTGATCTGGTTTAAATGTGAGAAATGTGGGAGACAGTGTCGTTATGATCTGCTTGGCATCCTGTTGTGCCACCTTCTTTTATTATGTCGAATCAGTTTACCTCTCTCTTTGGGATTCAGTGTTGGTAGGATGATGGGATTCTTATTTGTCACTATCAGAAAGTGTCATTATTCCTTCTGGTGTAAAGTGATTAGTAAGTAATACTCGATCTACATGTCTCCTCTTTGTTCAAGACGCTAGTAGAGTCATGCTATTCTATGAGCTCGTCTCAATTATAAAAGGGTTTCCTGGTAAATAATCGAAATTTCCTTTTTATTGAAAGGTTAAATTGGCATGGATGTTGTTCCATAAAGCTCATTTAATGTCTATTTCCTCAATTGTGATTCTTTGGCTAGCCTGACTTGGTAGCCAAGTAAATAAGAAGATGAGCTTCTCAAAGCTCTAATTATTCCTATCCTCAGTCCATTGCCATCTCTTCTTCGTCTGACACTAGTGAGTTTGGGCGGTTAGTAGCCGCTTGTGATGTTCCTTGTGTTGAGCCAGAGTGCGTGTCAAGGTAGCCGGGTAAGCACATTGTGTTTTAAGGCTATTAAGGGTAATGAGAGGCTTCATTTGGTCCCTGAGTTGATCCACCAGGCGTTGGTTCTTATGGAAAAGGTATGGAGTTGTGAACTCGAGAGTTGCAGGTGTTTGGCAACTCGAGAGGGTAAATTGGTAGCTCAGGGCTGAGCCGCATTATGTTTTAGCTAAGTCCTCTTTAATCCAACAGGTTGTGTGAGGATGACTATTCCTATTCAAATTAGCTATATGAATTTATGCTCTAAGTGGAGGAGTTTTTTCTCCAACACTGAATGCTAATATTAAATCTCTAAGGCGTTCCTGAAGCGTAAGCTAATTCTTTGTTATATCGACCTGCTCTATATTGAAATGTATATCGACGAGGTGATTCATCGGCAGAATCATGTTAATCCATCCAGAGTTCCGTGTATCAGTATGTTTGTTCCAAAAATGTAGAACTCTCCTTTCGTGATCGAGGAAGGATCAGCTTAGTCAGAATAAGCTGGGCAATGGTGTTATGATATTATCCAGGTATATTTTATTCCAAGAGTTCGGTGTTCGTGTTATAATTCTGATTCTGCAATCATGAGATAATGTCCCTGGAGTAGTTTATGAAGGTCGTGAAATTTCTTTCGCTATTTGTGTGATTTTTTCTTTAGACTTAGGGTCATTCGAGGACGAATGAGAGATTAAGTGAAGGAGTGTTGACACCCAATTTTGTCCCTCCTTTTTTCATAATTGGCCATAATTTAATTTAAAGATGCAATTTGATTATTTGTGCATAATTTGCATTAAAAGGAATGCATTTACGTGTGCTACCTTCTACTTATATATTATATACTTAAATGTGGATATATTACGTAATTTTGCATCATTTAGGCTATTTGTCAAAGAATGATTGTTTGTGTAATTTCGTGTATTTATAGCATTTATTAATTATTTGTAACTATTTATACTTAATTAATTTAAATTTTTTTATGTGTGCATTTTGGTTTTATTTTTTTTATTTTATATAATATATATACATATTTATATTTTAATTATTTTGCACCTTTTAATTTAATATTGGTTCAATTTTGTATTTAAACATTACCAATTTCATTTCATAATTCAAAGTTTTATTACATTCATTTTGAACCTAGACTAAATTCTAACCAAATACATTCCTTACAAAAACCGTGTCCAAGTTCATCTCCCTAATCTTTTCTAATTCCCTAAAATCCCTCCTCAATCTCCTAATCTCTCCAAAATCTCCTAATTTTTCCTAAAATCCCTGCAATTATTCCCAGATCCCCCCAAAATAAATTCAATTCCCCAACAACCCTTTTTCCAAAAAGTCAGTACATATACACACCCTTCTTCCCCATTTTCATTATCAGACATATCCCACGAGGACCCCACTGGTCTTCTTCACCTTCTCAAGAACACACATCACATGCAGACCCCGCACAACTCTTCATCTTCCTCACCTTCACAATTTTTGTAAACACAGTACAATACCAACATACATCAGCACTAGCCACTTCCCCTACCCCACGCGCATCATTACTCCTCCCAGCACACACAAACCCAGACACCCACACCACCAACGGCAAAACGAGATCGAACACAAAGGGAAAACGGGTCTCGAACAGATCTAGAAATGAAAGGGTAATAATAAACAACCGGCGACGATCGGGAATACCTATCACTAAATCGTTATTTCTTTGTCTTTATACTTGATTTCGTTTTGACCTGATTTCTTGTCATTTGGTGTCGTTGACAGGGGAATTAAGGGAGGCAGAGTAGCGGTGGTGTCCGCAACCACCCACAGTAGGGAAACCCACCATCGTTGAAAGTCACGTCGCCGGCAGTTCCCTTGGCTGTTCTGTCACACCGGTTACTGATTTAAATGGAGAAGCGGTGGTAGCGGCATCGCCTAAGGCTGGTGGTCGCTCCCTCTTCTCTTGGTTCATTAGAACTTAATTTGGGAATTTCTGGTAGTCGTCGTCGTCGTCCGATGACTGTTTAAGTGTCATTGTTGATTTGGTCCTTTGCATTTGTTCAGAGTTCTGCTCACCTTTTCTTGAAACTGGTCTTATCAGTTTAGATATTGTGATCTTGTCTGCTACACAATTTTATTCGTATATGTGTTTTCTAGAATTACCAAGTACTATTGATTATTTTGCTGAGGATTCTTGCAGGTCCTTTGACATTGCGTGCTTGGCTTCTGCGTACCACACTCTCACTGGCCAATGAAAAAATATATTTTACATATATTGAGGCCAACACAAGGTATTGACGGAAATACAATGAATTGACGGACTAATCACGGCCAAGGAAAATAATTGTTTATTTGAGGCCTATTGATAAACAATCCCATTCTCACGTCCCTAAAACAAAGGCTACGATGAAGTGTATAAACCGTGACTACAAACGAGCCGGTGATGGATTAATGAGACCGGTACTTGGCGTGGCAACACGACCGGCCAGCGTGTTCGCAGCCGTATCGACGTCCCTAACCTCCACCCAATTCATACACACCTGAGCCGACACTTTTAAAAATCCCCTTCCCCTTTATTTTAAAAGTATTATTGTTATTATTATTATTATTATTAGCATTATTATTATTTTAAATTATTATTATTATTATTATTATTATTATTATTATTACTTTTATTATTATATTATTATCATCATTATTGCATTATTATCAATATTATTACGCACAAACCCATTTTCTTGAATTTTTGCGAGGTCAAATTGGATAAGAAGCGGCGGCCTATTTCGAAAGAGAATAGAATTCTTTCCCTATTTTTTTTAATTATTATTTAATATTATTGGTATTTTTATCATTACTATTATTACTAACTCGTTTTCTTATATTTTGCAAGATAAAATTGGTTGATAGAAGACAATCCATTTTGGAAGAAAACAACTCAAAGAGAAATCCTTTTATTATTATTATTATTCTATTAGCATTTATTACTAGTATTTTTATTTATTATTACATAAACTAACTAATTTGCTTTATTTTGCAAGGTTTAATTTCCCTAAGGAAGAAGCCTATTAGCAAACTCATATCTTTTTGTTTAATTTCATATATTACACGCCTAGTATCTAAATCATTCTTTTAGTCAGTTTATTTGCTTAATTGCTTGTTTTGAATCCCAATATGAAGTCCGGCCGGTAACCATATTTGGTGGTGCTCGAGAGGTGACTAACCCCTTCCTCTCGAGTTAACTTGAACCTCTTACCTAGATTTCTAGTTCGTAGACTGAGTCTCGGAGTTAATGGTAAAATTAGCTAGAAACAAAATAAGTCCCCTAATACGCCTAGTTAAAAAATAGGTTAGGTGGCGACTCCAAAATTCTAACTCCAAACGAGTTACCCAGTCAAATCCAAAACCCGACTCGCCTCGAGTTGAGTCCAAAATCCGGTATGAAAGAATGACGACTCCGCTGGGGATATTAAGTTTCAAACCGTAACGGACTTTTTATTGGGATTATCTGCATTTATTTTCTTTTTCCCGATATTTCTCAAAAATAATATTTCTTTCTTTTCCTTTTGCAGGTTTGAAGTTTAGTTTATTTTATTTGCATTTTTTTTAATTTATTATGTGTAATTGTTATTTTGTTTATATTTTCTCCATTCTTTGAATTTTTTTTTTACACTTGCACATACCATAAACGGTTACGTGGATCTCACGGCCGTTTCACTCTCAAAAAACTCTTTAGGGGGAACGGTTTGGGGGTATAGTTGGTCCGTGGTACAACCAACAATTCCAAACGTTCCCACCCCTTGGTTGCCCGCCTGGGGGAACCATGTCCTTGTCTAGTAGACCCACTCTTGGAAAGTTCTTACCACACGTCCCACACTTCAACTATTTTCAAATTTTCCATAAATTGCTAAATCTTTTCCTTTAAAACAATTTCACGTCAAATCTTTTGTATTTCCTTTATTAGCTAGTTTCTATTATCCTTTTTTTTTTTAAACTAATTTATTTATTTCATTTTTCTTTTTACTCCTCCTTTTTAAAATCATTTTTTGAAATACTTCAATATGTGCATCCTTTCCATAAAATTGTTAAATATTTCTTTTCTTTAAAATAATTTCACTTAATGACTCTTTTTCATTTTTTAATATTGTCTAGTTTCTATTAATCTTATTCTTCAAAGCTAACGTGTTTGTTTTATTTTTCTTTTTTATCCTTTTTAAAATTTATTTTTGAAAAATATCTCCATATGTGCATATTTACAATACTTGAGCATTTTTAGACAACACGGTGCATTTCTTTCAAAATATGTGCGTTTTTTGTACATTTTCAAACTTGTGCATGTCACACATATCTTCCGCCACTCCTGGCGACTTTCTAAATCGTGCGTTGAAAATACGGTGGTTACAACTACCTCTTCCTTCACATAAAAACTCCTTTAGGGGAACGACTTGGAATCTATTTGATCTAAGACGTTCCCGCTCCCGAGTCGTCCGCCGGGGAGGATAATAAAACCCGGTCTAGCCAACTACATTCCTTAGTAGCGGTGTTAGGAATCATGCATCATGACTAGTCGACTTGTTCTAAAGTCCATAGGCCAATTTGTTCAAACAATCCGAACGGGTTTTTAATCCCCAAAGAGCATTGAACATGATTTATTTGTATTTACTTAAAGGATTAAACGTGCAAATGTAGACCGTTTATTAACTTTGTTCTGCATTCAGTGCTATTCAAAGGCACAAAGGTTACCTAATAGGCGTCAAAAGCCCAAACTGAATCAGAAATGATTGTTTGTTCATAGACAGTCGAAATTATTCTGTATTCAATATCATTCAAAGGCATGAATGGTAACCAAAGAGGCATTAAAAGCCCGTTTTGAAGCAGAAACGGCTGCTTGATAGGTGGGATGACACATAACGCACGTTTATCCTCTAAGAATCCTTGGCGTGACAAAAGTCCATTAGCAATTTCCGTCTAAAGTGTCTAAAGGATTCTCAACCCACAACGACACATCTCTCCATATCCCTTGTCACATTGTTTTCGAAAGCTTGTGCCATACGTTGATCGATTTGCTCGCAATAAAGAGAACCTTAGGCATTTTTTATTCTCCCTTTCCTTTTCCAAAAGATTACGACCAATAAAACATTTGACATGGTTGCTAAAATCCCTCAGTTGGAATATTCTGGGGATAGATCAACATGAAAATGTCCGCCTGGGTATGATCCAATTTCCTAACAATATTTAGTCTCTTCCTTCTCTTAACACTGTTTCAATATGAGCCAATGCAATAAAGTCCAAATAAATGCAATTCTCCTTTAGGCTCCGCATTTTGTTGGAAAACGAAATGACGCATGTGGCACAAGGCGTTTCTCAAAAGCATCGTGCGCATTTCTTATTTGATATGTGTGCATTGTATGAATTCATCCGTTGTTCTGAGTCTTTTTCTCCCTAAGGAATCTCTCCTCCTTGGGCAGGCAACTCATCTCCATACTCTACACCCAAATTCTGATATCTAAAATTTTTCACATGTCCAAACTATCTCTAACTCACTACTGAACTCAAAACCTATTATTCAAAGGTTGGGTTAAGTCGAATACCAAGGCAAAAGATATTTTCTGTCGCACAACACAGTCTATCCCTTACTCAACATCTTTACCACTTTGCATTGACACCAACTCCTCATCTCCTATTTAAACAAGCATCGGTCATTTGATCAAAATCCTTGACTTGACTGCTACATAAAGCACTCAGACAATCTCTTGTGATACCTGTGCATTCTATCACAACCTCCAAATTCAAGCGCTAAGTCGTTATCCACGGTCTAGGCACTCTCTTAAGCTTACGTGTCATTTTTGCTTCAACTCTTTGCTAATGTGCCCACACAGTTTTGTGCATTTCACCACTCTGTTATGGTTGCGTCGTACTTGAACACCAAAGTTGGTCAAGAATATGCATATAGAAAGCCGAAATGGCAAGCCAAACTGAAAATATTTTCTCCTGTAATAAATCCCTTTGAACCACCAGCATATAACACCAAGAGCGTTCATGCAATCCCAATACCGTACAACCTGCATTACACGAAAGTCACAACAAAGAAATCCTATTCCTATAACCTCAAACTACACCCAATTCACACAATAAAACAACCTCTCCTCTGTCAAGACTTTCAACAACAACCTCAGCGGGCTCAACACAATCAAGGATAGACCAAAATGACAAAACCTCACGCCTTTACTCTTTTAGCTTGGCCAAAAGATATTGCATCCAACAAACAAACTACTCCCTGGATACCCATTCCTAAATTCGATCCAACAAGATCTACACTTATCACTTACATAATTAATACCTTGACTCCACAAGACATCCAACACTGAAACACAAAGTTCAGAGTCTGATTGACCAAAGCAAGACAATGGTACAACAAAGGACCAACAAAGAGAAACTCCAACTCCCAAATCACAAACACACTTTCGACAAAGGCTTATCCATTAAAGTTACCTCCATTACTTGCGAAAGCACAACCTAAGACAAATACAACTTTGGACAATCTCCAAATTCGGCAAAATCCAAATATCAAACCTCAGTCTGAGTATGAAAATATCTACATACTCATAGTCATCAACACACCCAATCGTCACACTAAAGGACGAGTGCAGATTTCTAGCCAATACATTTGGTGTTCAGTACCATACAACCACCTTCTCTCGGTGATCTATCATGAACAATTAAGTGGGGCAGAATTTTTGAGGATCCCCTCAAAAATTCCAAAAGACGCAGACTTGACACTGGGGCAGAAATTTTTGAGGGATTCCCTAAAAAATTTCAAGAAGATCCTTATAAGAGCAACACAATAGCCTTCTTAGCGCATTGCATGATATAACAAAAGCATTCTATTTGTCTCACATTACTTTACTTTTGCTTGCAGAATATACAGCCCGACCTAACAATGATAAGCATTCAGTTTTTCTTTGCTATACTTTACTTTTGCTTGCGGGGTATACGGCCCGAAGGGTAGACAACCCTATGAAGAAACAACATGACAAGGGGAGAATTATACAAGATATAGCAGCAGAGTGCAAAACAACAAATACGCAAGTCGACCTCCACTAGATAACTCGCAAATTTTTCTTTGATTGTAGGTTTACACAGGTACCGAGTATACCTAACAACTCTTGCAAAGCACATTCATCAACACGACAAGCATAGGATCCATGTCGGTGGATATATAGGGTCCGCGTCTGTGGATATGACATTAATTTGAGAAGCATAAAATCCATGTCGGTGGGTATATAGGGTCCGCGTCTGTGGACATGGCATCAATTTGAGAAGCAACAGAAGCATAGAATCCATGTCGATGGGTATATAGGGTCCGCGTATGTGGACATGACATTATTTGAGAAGCATAGGATCCATGTCGGTGGATATATAGGGTCTGCGTCTGTGGACTTGACATCATTTGACAAGCATAGGATCTATGTCGGTGGATATATAGGGTCTGCGTCTGTGGACGTGACATCATTTGACAAGCATAGGATCCATGTCGGTGGATATATAAGGTCCGCGTCTGTGGACACGAAATCAATTTGAAGAGCATAGAATCCATGTCGGTGGATATATAAGGTCCGCGTCTGTAGACACGACATCAATTTGAGAAGCAACAGAAGCATAGAATCCATGTCAGTGGGTATGTAGGGTCTGCGTCTGTGGACATGACATCAATTTGACAAGCATACGATCTGCGTCGGCGGATATATAGGGTTCGCAGTGGTGAACATGGCAGCAATGACAACAGTGTAAGGTCCGCGTCTGTGGACATGACTTGAATCTGAGAAGCATAGATTCCGCGTCGGTGGATATATAGGGTCCGTATCTGTGGACTAACATGACAGCAATGAAAGAAGCATAAAGTCCATATCGATAGATATATAATGTATGCGCTTGTGGACAATTCAACAATTGAAGGTATAAGGTCCGCATTTGTGGACATAGTTCAGCAATTTGGAGCAGTAAGGTCTACGTTCGTGGACAGACCAACTATTGATCAAGCATAGAATCTGCATCGGCAGATATATAAGGTTCGCAGTGGTGAACATGACAACAATTTGCAGCAGAGTTAGGTCCGTATCGGTGGGCATAGCATCGGAAAAACATTTGGATGAGACATCAATCAAACAAGTACAAGACAAAACAACCACTCGGCTCAACATCGAAGTTTACCTTACTTTATCTTTATATCTACTCCATTTATCATGATTTTGCTGCAGGGTACTCCCCGATCTCTCGAGTAGATCGAGGGAAATATTATTCATTTATCGAGATGAAGTGAAACTATGTACCTATGAACTCCTCTTTATGGCTGTGTAACGCGCCACATTTTCATAACTAGGACGATTATAAGCCTCTTTTCTCATGCTCGATATACTGGTGTTATCTCATCTTCGATAGTACACTTACTTCATTCATCATTTATCTCGCCAGAAGGCAAAGCATACAAAAATCTAAACTTCACATACTTGGATAAGTTTAGTCCTTACATCCAAAATCGTGCGTCATAAATATCTCACACAGGCAACATGCCATTCTAGAACTACACACGGCCTGATTCTCGTAAAACTCGAGATATGTAGGCAACTCAGAGACCGGGGTTCGGCCAAAAACACCCCAAAACTCACGTTTCCCCTTCAATCATTTTTTCCCTACAGTCGTGAAAAAATTGGCTGCTCCGTCGGCTACCTTTGCCCGAAGACTCTTTCATCAGCCCCGGGCAAAGAGGGGCAGTTGTTGACACCCAATTTTGTCCCTCCTTTTTCCATAATTGGCCATAATTTAATTTAAAGGTCCAATTTGATTATTTGTGTATAATTTGCATTAAAAGGCATGCATTTACGTGTGTTACCTTCTACTTATATATTATATGCTTAAATGTGGCTATATTATGTAATTTTGCATCATTTAGGCTATTTATCAAAGAATAACTGTTTGTGTAATTTTTTGCATTTATAGCATTTATTAATTATTTGTAACTATTTATACTTAATTAATTTAAATTTTCTTTATGTGTGCATTTTGGTTTTATTTGTTTTATTTTATATAATATATATATATATATATATATACATATTTATATTTTAATTATTTTGCACCTTTTAATTTAATATTGGTTCAATTTTTATTTAAACATTAACAATTTCATTTCATAATTAAAAATTTTATTACATTCATTTTGAACCTAGACTAAATTCTAACCAAATACATTCCTTACAAAAACCGTGTCCAAGTTCATCTCCCTAATCTTTTCTAATTCCCTAAAATCCCTCCTCAATCTCCTAATCTCTCCAAAATCTCGTAAGTTTTCTAAAATCCCTACAATTATTCCCTAATTCCCCAAAATAATTCCAATTCCCCAACAACCCTTTTTCCAAAAAGTCAGTACATATACACACCCTTCTTCCCCATTTTCATTATCAGACGTATCCCACGAGGACCCCACTGGTCTTCTTCACCTTCTCAAGAACACACATCACACGCAGACCCCGCACAACTCTCATCTTCCTCACCTTCACAATTTTTGTAAACACAGTACTATACCAACATATATCAGTACTACCAACTTCCCCTACCCCGCGCATCATCACTCCTGCCAGCACACACAAACCCACACACCCATACCACCAATGGCAAAACGAGATCGAACACAAAGGGAAAACGGGTCACGAACAGATACAGAAATGAAAGGGGAATAATAAACCACCGGCGACGATCGGGAATACCTATCACTAAATCGTTATTTCTTTGTCTTTATACTTGATTTCGTTTTGACCTGATTTCTTGTCATTTGGTGTCGTTGACAGGGGAGTTAAGGGAGGTAGAGTAGCGGTGGTGTCCGCAACCACCCTTAGTGGGGAAACCCACCATCGTTGAAAGTCACGTCGCCGGCAGTTCCCTTGGCTGTTCTGTCACACCGGTTACTGATTTAAACGGAGAAGCGGTGGTAGCGGCATCATCTAAGGCCGGTGCTCGGTCCCTCTTCTCTTGGTTCATCGGAATTTGATTTGGGGATTTTTGCTAGTCGTCGTCGTCCGATGACTGTTTAAGTGTCGTTGTTGATTTGGTCCTTTGCATTTGTTCTGAGTTCTTCTCACCTTTTCTTGAAACTGGTCTTATCAGTTTAGATATTGTGATCTTGTCTGCTACATAATTTTATTCGTATATATATTTTCTTGAGTTACCAAGTACTACTGATTGTTTTGCTGAGGATTCTTGCAGGTATTTTGACGTTGCGTGCTTGGCTTTTGCGTACCACACTCTCACTGGCTAATGAAAAAATATATTTTACATATATTGAGGCCTACACAAGGAATTGACGGAAATACAATGAATTGACGGACTAATCACGGCCAAAAAAAATAATTGTTTATTTGAGGCCTATTGATAAATAGTCCCATTCCCACGTCCCTAAAACAAAGGCTATGATGAAGTGTATAAGTCGTGACTACAAACGAGCCGGTGATGGAGTAACGCGATCGGTACTTGGCATGGCAACATGACCGGCCGGCGTGTTCGCAGCCGTATCGACGTCCCTAACCTCGACCCAATTCATACACACCTGAGCCGACACTTTTAAAAATCCCCTTCCCCTTTATTTTAAAAGTATTATTGTTATTATTATTATTATTAGCATTATTATTATTTTAAATTATTATTATTACTATTATTATTATTATCATTACTTTCATTATTATATTATTATCATCATTATTGCATTATTATCAATATTATTTCTCACAAACCCATATTCTTGAATTTTTGCGAGGTCAAATTGGATAAGAAGCGGCAGCCTATTTCGAAAAAGAATAGAATTCTTTCCCTATTTTTTTAATTATTGTTTAATATTATTGGGATTATTATCATTACTATTATTACTAACTCGTTTTCTTATATTTTGCAAGATAAAATTGGATGATAGAAGACAACCCATTTTGGAAGAAAACGGCTTAAAGAAAAATCCATTTATTATTATTATTATTATTCTATTAGCATTTATTACTAGTATTTTTATTTATTATTATATAAACTAACTAATTTGCTTTATTTTGCAAGGTTTAATTTCTCTAAGGAAGAAGCCTATTAGCAAACTCGTATCTTTTTGTTTAATTTCACATATTACACGCCTAGTATCTAAATCATTCTTTTAGTCAGTTTATTTGCTTAATTGCTTGTTTTGAATCCCAATATAAAGTCCGGCCGGTAACCACATTTGATGGGGCTCGAGAGGTGCCTAACCCCTTCCTCTCGAGTTAACTTGAACCTCTTACCTAGATTTCTGGTTCGTAGACTAAGTTTCAGGGTTAATTGTAAAATTAACTAGAATCAAAATAGGTGCCCTAATACGCCTAGTTAAAAAATATGTTAGGTGGCGACTCCAAAATTCTAACTCCAAACAAGTTACCCAGTCAAATCTGAAACCCGACTCGCCTCGAGTTGAGTCCAAAATCGGGTATGACAAGGAGAATGAAACGACCTTATGTAGTTGTTTCGGAAGTTAGGACTCCGATTAGTGTGCCGATAATTTTAAAATCTTCATAAAGTCCATTAGGACATGTTTGTAAAATTTGAACTAAATCGGACTTTGTTTGATAGGTATCGGAAGAAGGTTTCAGTTTCCGTTGTTGGTAAATTTCGGAGAATTTTAAAAAGAGGTTTTCGAGCTCGATTTTGGCGAATGAGCTCCGATTCGAAATTTGAAAATGTCTTTAGATTCGTATGATTAATTATGACCTTTATGAACTTTTGAAAGTGAATTCTGAGGTCATTCCGATAGTTTCCGCTAAAATGCCGAAAGTTATTAATTTGACCTCTTTCCGTTTAATTCGCATCTTGAGCTTGGGCTATCCGATTTGAGATCCGCTTTAGCGGGTACGTCACATAAATTTTATATAACTTGCTCAAGAAAGTTGAGATTATTGTGAATTTCGTAGGGTTCCATTTAATTTGTTACGATGAAAATTTAAAAGAAAAAAAAAAGAAAAAGGAAATGATTGAAGTCGGTTAGCTAAGGGACCTTAGTCCCGTAGCTACATTTCCAAACCTTCTGTATCGAAACACAAACAACAAAAGCAGAGAGAAATAAAACATAAAGAGAGGAAGAAAAAGGGGAAAGGAGAAGGGGGAAATAGTAGAAATTATACCCCCGAAATCCCCAGGTAATGATGTTAAATCATTATTTTACTTTATTTTTGTATTTTAATATATTTTTATGGTAGAAATTAGGATATTAGATATCGTTCTATTAAGTTAAATTGATAGTATAAAGGGTAATTGGACCCTGATAATGGAATTGATTATATATTGACACTCAGGGAATTATGGGCAACCCATAAATGTAATTTATTTAGGATTTGGCTATGTGACTTTGAACCCTATACATAGGCCTGGCCTGCCTATTGCGTATGCAAATAGGGTATCAGGTTCCTAACCGGATTGCCCTAAGATGTAGGGAATGAAGCCTTTAGCCTAATTTGATATATTTTCTGCTTATTGAATAAGTAGGATCGTTTGGCCGTGAATCCAAAGGGAAAAGCGGTTGTTAAGTAGCAGTCTTAACTTTGGAACGAGGTAAGTGATTATATCTATTTCTTTAGAGGCCCTTGGCCTTGTGGATATTCTACCACGTGTTCCTTACGCATGTAGCTGCCGAGAGACATACTCATTACGCCTTATCTATAGATTTACACTGTATATTATTTGTTATGCCTTGTTGTTGGTATTGCATTGAGCATAAAAGCATTGTACTCTGACTGTGAGCTTGATATGTACTTCCCGGCTGTCGATGATGGTCCTGCGCCAAAAAAGGGTTATTATTACATCATCCTTGTATCATACTGAGTGCAGGAGTATTCCGCCTCAGCTTTACATTATATCGGGTGAACGAGTATTCCGCCCCTGGAGCAGGAGTATTCCGCTCTTATGTCAGACACTGAATGCATGAGTATTCTGCCTCAACTTGATATTGTCTCGGGTGCAGGAGTATTCCCCCTAGGAGCAGGAGTATTCCGCTCTTATGTCAGATACTGGGTGCAGGAGTATTCCGCCTCCGGTTTATATTATATCGGGTGTATGAGTATTCCGCCCCAGGAGCAGAAGTATTCCGCTCTTATGTCAGATACTGAGTGCAGGAGTATTCCGCCTCAGGTTCATATAATATCGGGTGCAGGAGCATTCCGCCCCACGAGCAGAGATATTGAGTGCCGGAGTATTTCGCTCCAGTTGGTTATTAAATAGTATTGCCCTCGAATGCAGGAGTATTATGCTTCGAGACGGGATTATGGGCACATGTGACCCCATTGCGTCATATTGCATTCATCTCATTTTATTGTACTACATGCTGACTATTGTGTGTATCGTGCTGTGTTTTATGTTTTCGGTAGGTATACCATGTTGTGGACATATTTCAGTTTGCCTATATGTTTCTGGCTCGTATCCCGGGTTGCACGCCGTAATAGTATAAACATATGGATCGGATTGCACGTCGCTACAGTATAAATATATGGATCGTGTTCCACGCTGCAATAGTATGTATTTCTTATTGTTGATATATTCAGGATACCTAAAAACCTATATGTTCTGTCTATCTTATGTCCCTGGTTGTTTATGAATGAGTTTATAATTCAATACATGTTTCCAGTTATTATCTGGCTCTGCTGTTTTATAGTTGAAATAAGATGGATTTGGTTTATCTGCTTTTCTTCTCCCTGGCTAGCCATCATAATTTTTGAGTCCTTTTGACTCACCCTTATTTGTTGTTTGTTTCTTGTCCATTTATTTCGTTTCGGTAGGTTCGATCCAGGATTGAATTCTCTACGTTGTTAAGGAGCGAAGACAACTTCAGCTGTCAGGGTGAGCTAGCTTTTATTCCGGATGGTCACCAGTTTATGTTTATTATTTCAGTTGTATTTTGATCTCTTCAGTAGGTTTATGTATTCTTTTGTACTCTTAGATGTCTGTCTGGATAGCCCTAAACCTTGTATATTGGGTAGTCAGCTGTAATTTCTTTTGTACAGCTTAGAGGTGTTAGTATGTATGTGCTTTTTCTAAGTCTTGTCTTTTTTATGAGTTGGATTTATATTTATTTTCATGAATTCAGTTCAAAAGGGTTCGCCCGACGGGTCTAAGGGAGGATGACGGGTGCCCGCACGGTCTAGCCGAAAAATCGGGCCGTGTCATCATATTTACTATAACTGATATTGTAATATAATATATTTATGATGAGGCTGGTATAAGTTAAAATAGTTTATTCCTCAAACATTTTTCTTTTTTTGTAAATAAAAATTATATTACCAAACTGAAAGAATTGCATCATAAAAGCTGGACCAAAAGCTCTTATTATAGTTCCAAACAAAACCTCCTATCTACCAACTACCTTCTAAAACAAGAAACTACTAAACATGGTCGCAACTCAATTGTCCCAACTTAACCGCTAGGTGTAGGCTTTACATGTCCTCTAAAGAATATTTCCTGAATAATGAGTTTGGTGAAAGTGATAGTTCTGTTCTTTTTGTTATGGAACAGGCTAGGTATCCTAGTTTCTCAAACTTGTATGCGCAGAATGCAAATTTTTGATAAACCAAATCACATAGCTATTTGTATGGTTCATCGTTCAAACAAAAAGTGAAAGAATGCAGCTCTTGCTTAAATCAACATCTTTATATTTTTTATGAAGCTAACTTAGTTCTTGAAACATCAAAAGCTAATAATACTAAGAATATAGATGATAATTATAGGTTTTGTTGATATTAGTTCTGAAATTCAAGCTTAGTTTTAGTTGAAAGACCTCGTAATTGGATGTATTCTTTAATTTTATTTCAATATTTCTTTATACTCTTTAGAGGCTTTCTGCTGATGGTTAATGTGTTATTTGAATTCTTACAGTTCATACTCATGCATATTTGTTTACAGTTATTATCTGGCTCTGCCTTTTATTTGTTTAAGTAAGATGGATTTGGTTTACTTGTTTTTCTTCTCTCTGGCTAGCTATCCTATTCTTTGAAGTGGCTAGTCTGCCCCACTTATTGAGTCCTTTTGACTCACCCTTGTTTGTTGTTTGTTTCTTGTCTATCTAGTTCGTTTCAGCAGGTTCACTCTAGGATTGAGTTCGCCACGTTGTTCAGGAGTGAAGATGACTTCAGCTATCAGGGTGAGCCAGCTTTTATTCCGGATGGCCACCAGTTTTATATTTATTATTTCAGTTGTATTTTGCTCACTTCAGGAGGTATTTGTCTTCTTTCCTACTCTTAGATGTCTAGTCTGGATAGCCCTAAATCTACTATGTTGAGTAGTTCCCTGTATTTTTTTTTTGTACAGTTTAGAGGTATCAGTATGTCTGTATTTTTATTTTCTAAGTCTTGTCCTTACTTATGAATTTTTATATTTATTTTTGCTAATTTAATTGGTAAAGGTTCGTCCGACGGGTCTAGGCGAGGTTGTCGGGTGTCCGCACGACCTAGCCGGATTTTGGGTCGTGTCAGTTGGTATCAGAGCCCAGTTTAGAGTCTATCCAGACTAAGATAGTGTCTACTAGAGTCTCGCTGATAGGTACGTAGACGTCCGTACTTATCTATGAGAGGCTATGATGGCATTTAGGAAGTTTCACTTCCTTCTTTTCTGATCGTGCGTCGGTCTAGGATGCAAAAGTATTTTCGTTAATTCCTTCGTGGTAATTGTGAAACCTCGTGCGACAAATCAGCAAATGGTATGAGTTCAAGACGAAGCAGTCTAGCCTAGGGCTAGCACTGACAAAGCCCTGAGAGTTTTTGATCGTGCTTACGATCTAGTTACGGAGGTCCCAGCTATACGAGCTTGTGATGGGCAAGGAAGAAGGGCCTTGTGGTTCCCTTGGCTCCCTACGAAGCTTTTACGAGAAGTTTGGCAACACAGATATCGCAAGAACCTATTATTCGCTAGGCAGCTTATCAGGTCGCCGCATATGCAGATGTTCGGACTTAGAGAGCTCTTGTTCCAGTTCTTGATGTTGCTCTAGTAAATTATGTTCCAGAGGCAGCATGTGTTGTGCCACCAATTGTTCCGGCTGGTTAGCCAGCCGAGGTAACAGTTCGGTCCGAGTTCTTAAAGAGGTTGCATTATTTTACGCGGTTGAACCTTCCAATATTCTTAAGCAATGCATCAGATAAACCTCGTGATTCTTTTTAAAATAAAATGATGTCAGCGTATCCTTCAGGCTCTTGATTATATCGAGCGGTATGGTGTTAATTATTCTGCTTTCCAGTTTCAGTGGTCCAGCCTTGAATTGGTGGACCGCTCTCTTATTAACTAACTTGGTTCGATTTTTCTTCTAGATTCATGGAAAAGTTCCTTTCGAGTAGCGAGTGAGATGAAGAGTGTCGACAGTTTGAGTGGATTAGACAGGGTAGCCTATCAGTTAGCCTGTTGATTTCAAAATATGAGATTGAATTCTATAGAATGGCTGGATATGCATTAGAACTATTCCATGAGCCTTTCGAGAGATTAAAGATTTATTGATGGCCTTTCTTTTTCCTTGAGATCTTAGATGGCTCAAGAGATTGAGGTCGAGATTTCATTTGATGTTGTTGTTGATATTGCTCGAAGGTACGAGGAATACCATAAGTTAGAGCGGGAAGAGTTAGATCGGGAGAGCAAGAGATCTCGTGGCCCTAGTGGGCAACCATGGTACCTCATTTAGAGGTAAGAGTTCTGATTATTTTGGGAGGTTACTTGCCAGGTTATCTCAGCTTGTAGAGCGTAATTCTTAAAGTGCACTAGTATTTCATCAAGATAGACTCAGTTTTCTCTATATAACTATTAATAATCTGTCCAGTTTCCATTTCTAGCGAAAAGGGTGTTATCACTATCATGAATCTGGTTATCCTTTGAGGAGTTTTTTCTTACTCTGGCAAGTAGGCTGTCGTCCTTTCTCTCGTCATCAAGCACCTGTACAGTCGCAGAGGATTTAATTTAGATCTTAATCAGCCAGAGAAATGCCACCATCCAGTAGAGAATGAGAGCGTAGCGGCAATGGTTCTTCAGAAGGTGATTATCAGGGTAGTGGCTTAGCTTAGCTGCAGAGGCAGTTCTATGAACTGCCAGTCTGGCAGGATGCTGAGGCATCCGATGTAGTAGACCTATGTATTTCTTCTTCCCTTATATGTGAGTCAGATCTGATTCTTCCGATTGATCTGGAAATTGTTTGTCATATCATGTTTCCATAGTTTTTTTGGATATTGTTTCTATTAAGAATCGGTTGCGGTAGAGGGGCGAGCTTCTGGTATGATTTATTCCTGGCATTTGTGAGACCCTAATAATTTATCTAGTTTAAATATGAGAGATTTGACAATGAGTGTCAGTAGTGTCTGCTTGGTATCTTATCGTGCCACCTTCTATTATTATGTCAAATTAGTTTTTCCCTCTTCTCGGAATTCCGCGTTGTTGGATGATGGGATTCTAATTCATCGCCATCAAAAAGTGTCATTGTTTCTTCCGGTGTAAAAGTGATTAGTAAAATTCGATCTACGTATCTCCTCTTGGTTAGAGACGCTAGTAGAGTCATGTTATTCTACGAGCTTGTCTTAGTTATAAAAGGTTTTTTGGTAAATTTTTGGAGTTTCCCTCTTATAGGAGAATTAAATTGGCATGAATATTATTCCATAAAGCTCATTTAATATCTATTCCTTCAATTGCGATTCCTTGGCTAGCATGACTCAAAAGTAGTCTAGCTCTGGTAGCCAAGCAAATTAGAAGATGAGCTTCCCGAAGCTCTAATTATTTCTATCCTCAGTCCATTGCCATCTCTTCTTCTTCCAGCACTAGTGAGCTTGGGCGGTTAGTAGCCACTTGTGATGTCAAGCCAGAGTGCATGTCAAGATAGCCTAGTAAGCACATTATTGTTTTTCAAGGCTACTAAGGCTAATGAGAAGCGTCATTTGACCCCAAAGTTGATCCATCAGGCGGTGGTGCTTATGGCAAAGGTATGGAGTTGTGAACTCGAGAGTTGCAGCTGTTTGGAAACTCGAGAGGATAATTTGGTAGCTCAAGTCAGAGCCGCATTCTGTTTTAGCTAAGTTTTCCTTAATCCAGTAGACCCTGTGAGGATGCCTATTTTTATTCAGCTTAGTTGTATGAGCTGATGCTCTAAGTGGAGGAGTCTTCCTCCGATACTGAATATAAATATTAAATCTCTATGGCGTTGCACAAGCGTAACCTAATTCTTAGTTTCATCGACCTATTCTATATCGAAAAGCATATCGAGGAGGTGATTCGTCGGTGGAATCATGTTAACCCATTCAAAGATCCGTGTATCTTTGTTTCGAAAATATAGAACTCTCTTCTCGTGATCGAGGAAGGATCAGCTTATTCAGAATAAGCCGAGCAATGGTGTTATCATATTATCCAGATATATTTTATCCAAAAGTAGGATATGTGTGTTGTAATTCTGATCCTGTAATCAGGAGATAATGCCCGTGGAGTAGCTTAAGAAGGTCGTGCAAGTTCTCTTGTTATCTATGCGAATTTTTCTTTAGACTTAGGGTCGTTCGAGGACGAACGAGAGTCTAAGTAGAGGAGAATGAAACGACCTCTGTCAGTCGTTTTGGGAGATAGGACTCTAATTTGCGTGCCAATAATTTTAAAATCTTCGTAAGGTCCATTGGCACTTATCTGTAAAATTTGAGCTAAATCAGACCTCGTTTGGTAGGCATCGGAAGAAGGTTTCAGTTTTTATTGTCGATAAATATTAAAAAGAGATTTTCGAGCTCAGTTTTGGCGAATGAGCTTTGATTCGAAATCCGAAAGCGCCGTTAGGTTCGTATGATTATTTGTGACTTTTGGAAACTTTCAAAAGTGAATTTCAAAGTTGTTCGGCTAGTTTCCGCTAAAATGCCGAAAGTTAAATAATTTGACCTTTTTCCATTTAATTTGCATATTGATTTTCAGGAGTCCGATTTGAGATCCGCCTTACCAAGTGTGTTACATATATTTCGTATAACTTACTTGAGAAATTCGGTATCATTTCGAATTTTGTAGAGTCCCATTTTAATTTTCATCGCGAAAAGAAAAGAAAATAAAATAAAATAAAAGACAGAAAGAAAGAAAGAAATAAGGCGGTGCGTCCTTAGCTTACGAAATATAGTATATAGAAACAGAGAGACTTGAACAATATGAACAGAAAGAAAATCAAATGACGGGGAGGAAGAAAAAAATGCCAGAAAATGAGACAATAGCCGGAAAAAAGATAGAATTTTTACCCCGAAACACCCAGGTAATGATGTTAATTCATTACTTGAGTCTATTATGTATGTTTGAATATATTTTAACGGTAAAAATTGGGATATTAGACATTGTTTTAATAAGTTCAATTAATAGTTTAAAGGGTCAATTGGATCCCGATAATGGAATTGATTGTATATTCGTACTCAGTGAGTTATGGGCAAACTATAAATATAATTTATTTAGGGTTTGGTTATGAACTCTATACATAGGCTTGGCCTGCATATTGCGTATGTGAATAGGATATCAGGTTCCTAACCGGATTGCCCTAAGATGTAGGGAATGAAGCCTTTAGCCTAATTTGATATATTTTCTGCTTAATGAATAAGCAGGATCGTTTGACAATCAATCCAAAGGACAAAGCGGTTGTGGAGTGGTACTGAAACGAGGTAAGTGTTTATATCCATTTCCTTGGAGGCTCTTGGCCTTGTGGATATTCTACCACGTGTTCTTTACGTGTGTATTTGCCGATAGACGTACTCATTATGCCTTAGCTTTGAATTAACATTGTATATTTAATGTTCTGCCTGTTGTTGGTATTGCATTGAGCATATGAGCATTGTACTCTGGTTTTGAGTATTGCATATACTTCCCGATAATCGATGAGAGTCCCGAGCTGGTGAAAGGTCATTATTGCATATATTTCCCGGTAATCGATGAGAGTCCCGAGCCGGTGAAGGGTCATTATTGCATATACTTTCTGGTAATCGATGAGAGTCCCGCACTGGTGAATGGTCATTATTGCATATACTTCCCAGTAATCGATGAGAGTCCCGAGCCGGTGAAGGGTCATTATTGCATATACTTCCCGATAGGCGATGAGAGTCCCGCACGGGTGAAGGGTCATTATTGCATATACTTCCCGGTTGGTGATGAGAGTCCCACACCAGTGAAGGGTCATTATTGCATTTACTTTTCGGTAATCGATAAGAGTCCCGAGCTGGTGAAGGGTCATTATTGCATATACTTCCCCATAATCGATGAGAGTCCCGAGCCTGTGCAGGTATCAGGCACATGTGACTGCATTGCATCATATCGCATTCATCCCATCTCATTGCACCGCATACTGACTAGTGTGTGACTATTGTACTGTGTTTTATGTATGCGGTATATATATTATGTTGTGGACATATTTCAGTTTGCCTATATATTTCTGGCTCGTATCCTGGGTTGCACGTCGCGACAATATAAATATATGGATCGGGTTGCACACCGCAACAACATAAAATACGGATAGGGTTGCACGAAATAATATAAATATATGGATCGGGTTGCACGCCGCAACAATATGTATTTCTTATTGTTAATATGTTCGGGATACTTAAAAACCTATATGTTCTGTCTACCTTATGTCCTGGTTGATTAAGGTTCCATACGTGTTTCCAGTTATTATCTAGCTCTGCCTTTTATTTGTTTTAATAAGATGGATGTGGTTTACTTATTTTTCTTCTCCGTGGCTAGCTACCCTATTCTTTGAGATGGCTAGTCTGCCCCACTTATTGAGTCTTTTTGACTCACCCTTGTTTGTTGTTTGTTTCTTGTCTATCTAGTTCGTTTCGGCAGGTTCGCTCCAGGATTGAGTTCGCCACATTGTTCCGGAGTGAAGACGACTTCAGCTGTCAGGGTGAGCCAGCTTTTATTCTGGATGGCCACCAGTTTTATGTTTATTATTTCAGTTGCATTTTGCTCCCTTCAGGAGGTATTCATCTTCTTTCCTACTCTTAGATGTCTAGTCTGGATAGCCCTAAACCTAGTATGTTGGGTAGTCAGCTGTATTTTCTTTTGTACAATTTAGAGGTATCAATATGTCTGTATTTTTTTTCTAACTCTTGTCCTTATTTATGAATTATTATATTTATGTTTCCTAATTTAATATGTAAGGGTTCACCCGACGAGTCTATGGGAGGATGTCGGGTGCCCGCTCGGTCTATCCGGATTTTGGGTCGTGTCAGAGGGTTGGGGTGGGTTTAGAGGGGGTGGTTGAAGTTGGAGAGGTGGAAGGGAGGAGGTCAAGGTGAGGGGTAGTTGGGGGGTATGGTAGGAGGTGGGGGCAGGGTTGGGTGGCATTTTAATCTAAAAATAAAGGTGAGAAGGTGAGGTGTGTATGGGGTAAAAGGTGGGTAGGGATTTGGTTTGGGTAAGAAAATTGGGAGATAGGGGTAGGAGGGATGGGGGTGGGGTTGCGGTTGCGGTTGGTGCGGGTGTTTGTAGGAGGTGGGTAGCCCATGAAAGAAACCTTAATTGAAATAGGATCTACGAATAATAACTAATTTGGGTAGGGTGGGTGATTATTTTGGTCCAAATATATATGAAGTTTAAAATTGGTAGATATAGATAATCAATTTAGGTTTGATAGGTCCGGGCAAAGTGCACGGATAATCATTTTTACTAGTGGTCTTTGGTTTGAGGCCACTTTTTTTTTGGTTTTGCTTGAGAAGCCACTTTTTTGGAGCTTCAATCCTTCTGTGCTGAAGTTCTAACCTTGTGGGATGAACTTCATGCCTAAGGTATGGTTCAGCTTCAGCCTACAAGAATTGAACTTTTAGGCATAGATGCGTAAATTTCAACCCTTGTGTTGGCTGAAGTTGAACTTCAACCCTTGTGGTATGAAGTTCAGCCCACGAGGATTGAAGTTCCAAAAAGTGGCCTCTTAGTCAAAACTAATAAAAAAAGTGGCCTCAAACCAAAGTCCACTAGCAAAAGTGGCTTATGTGTGAAATTTTTACTAAATTTCCCTCTCTTCTTCGACTTTAGGCTCACCCTCTCTCACCCTCTCCTCATACAAAAAATTTCATGGAGTGCCCTTCATAAGCACTGGTCTTACCAATTTACCCCACTTTCAAATGTTTTAAGTAAATACCCTTCACATCATCCCTCACTATGCGAAAGGACTATTATGCCCCTACCTAAACCCAACTCACATGGAACAGTCTTCTTCTCTCTCTCCTCCTTCATTTCCTTCTCTCCTTCCTCTTTCCTTTCCTTCTTTTTACTTTGTGTTCTAGAGAGATTTAGGAAATCTGTAAAAACTTTATTTATTTTATTATTTTTCTTTAATTTGTGTTATAATGTAATTTTTATTTTGTCTAATCATTTAATTGTATTTATTTTTTTCTGTATTTCTTTTTGGTAATTATTATGTATACACTTATCTATAAGTTTTTTCTGTTGATTGATATTCGTTGAATTAAATTTGACGTTCCTGCAATTTTTTTTTACTTCTTATGCTTGATTAAGATGATTTTAAGGTTCTTATTGGCAATAGTAATTAGATATTGTTGTTGCTCATTGCATAGACCTTAAAATCTTGGCTATTTTTCATTAATACAGAGACTTTCTCTGCAAGTAGCCTCTATTGCACAGAGATTAAAGTCTTGGCAATAGGGTTTCTCTGCAAGTTGCCTATTGCATACACTTTAAAGTCTTGACTATTGCCAATACTTATAGAGACTTTGTATGCAGGTTGCCTATTGCACTTGATCGTAAAGTCTTGAAAAATGCCAATACTTTTAGAGACTTCCTATACAAGTTGCCTCCTTCCACCCAACCTTAAAATGTTGGCTATTGCAAAATACTGCAGAGAATTTGGTAACATCACTTAGGTGGTGTTACCATTGATAAAAGAAGTTGGTTTCTTGATTTGTCCAGTGGTAAGTTGACCTTCAATGACGATGTTCGTAACTTTCATTGAATCTTATTCTTATTTTTCTTTGTTAAGGCGCCCATTGCACCAGAGCTTGAACTCTTGGCAATAACCAAGACTTGCGGAGACTTTCTCGCAAATTATCCTATGTAATAAGGCTTGAAGTCTTGGCAATTGCCAAGAAGTCTGTGCAAGGTGCCCATTGCACCAGAGCTTAAACTCTTGGCAATAGCCAAGACTTGAAGAGACTTTCTTTGCAAATTACCCACTGCAACAGGACTTGAAGTTTTGGCAATTGCCAAGAAGTCTGTGCAAGACGCCCATTGCACCAGAGCTTGAACTCTTGGTAATAGCCAAGACTTGCAAGAGACTTTCTTTGCGTATTGGCCACTACAACAGAATTTGAAGTCTTGGCAATTGCCAAGAAGTCTTTGTAAGATGCCCATTGCATCAGAGCTTAAATTCTTGGCAATAGCCAAGATTTGCAGAGACTTTATTTTGCAAGTTGGCCACTATAATAAAGCTTTAAGTCTTGGCAATTGCCAGGGAAGTCTGTGTAAGATGTCATTGCACCAAAGCTTAAACTCTTTGCATAGCCAAGACTTGCAGAGACAAGTTGCCAATTGCAACAAGGCTTACAATTTTCGCAATTGCCAAGACGTCTGTGTAAGGTGCCCATTCCCAAGAAGTCTATGTAAGATGCCTATTTTAATAGATTTTCAACAAGGTTATCCAAATGAATGTAAGAGAGTAGGAATTTGAAGGAATCTAAGCTTGAATCTTCGTTTCAATGGAGGAATCTGTAAAAGTTTCAGGTTTTTAGGGTTTAGAGATTGTTTGAATGGAGAAAAGGAAGGGAAAGATAGTGTGGGTCTTTTTATTAGTTGTGAGGGGGTATTTTTCGTCCGGAATAAGTTTCATTAAACTAATAGAGGGCAGTTTTGCTAAGCCATTGTTATTGAGGGCATTTTGGAAAACCATTGCTTCCCATGTCATATTTTTGCAATTCAGCCCTCTTCACATATTCTAGGGGTGAATTGCAAAAATATGCTACCGGAAGCAATGATTTGCCAAATTGCCCTCACTAACAGATGTTTAGCAAAAATGCCCTCATTAGTTTAATGAAACTTTTTTCGGACCAAAATACCCCTATAAACTAATAAAAATACGCGCACAGTCCATCCCCTTCCTTTCACTATTCACGCGATCACAGCAACCCTAAAGACCCACTCCTTTCAGAGATTGCTCCGTTCAAACAAAAGTTCACTGTAAGATTTCTTCAAATTCCTATTTTGAATTTTACTAACAATTTGATTAATTTTTTTATAATTTCATTTATATTATGCTTAACTTTGGTTAAAATTCTATATAAACCAAACGAGATATGGTTTTTATTCATAATAATAAAAAAATACATGACATTAGATTGATTACAGTAATTGTAATATGCACGTACATAAAAAAATAAAATCTATCAATTCTGGAAAAGTCTTGGCTTATTGACAATAGTTTAAGCTCTGGTGCAATTGGAGGCTTGTACAAAGTTATTGCCTATTTCCAAGACTTTCAACCCTATTGCAATGAGGGGCTATAGCCAAGACTTGCAGCTCTGATGCAATGGGGTCCTTGTAGACAGTTCTTCCCTAAAGCCAAGACTTACAGACCTGTTGCAGTGGGGTACTTGCAGACAAATTCTCTACAAGTCTTGGTTATAGCCAAGACTTGTAGCTATGGTGCAATAAGCACAAACACTACAAAAAAAATCAGCTTTTGCCGACGGATTTTAGCGACATAGTTTAATCTGTCGCTAATTACCTACCGAGTAACTACAGAATTAAGATTCTGTTGCAACATAACCAAACAAATAAAATAGCGACAGATTAGTGACAGATTAAAAAATCTGTTGCTAAGAAGTGGCGCTAAATGTTGGCACCTTGACTTTAGCTAAAAATTTTACAGAGAAATCTAAGCGCCAAAATTATATAATTTAGCGACAGATATAGCTACGGAAAGGCCGTTGCCAAAACTATTTGGTCTAATTTTATAATTTTATAATTATTGCTACGGACAATTCTGTCATTAAAATTTTAAAAAATTATAATTTAAAGTTAAGTGTAGCTACAGAATAGGTTCTGTCGTTATAACTGTAGCTAAATATAAATTAAATATTTCCTATTATGATATGAATGAAATAAGGGTTTTCTTTTGCCACTTTAACACCTAAACCATGTCTGCCTATTTTCCTCCGCCACAGCTCCACTTTCCTCCGCCATAGCTCCACTTTCCTCTGCCACTTTCTTCCGCCGCTTTCCTCCGCCACTTTCTCCGCCTGCTGCTCCTACTTCTCTATTAATTTTGGGATCTTAAAAGACCTTCTATTCTTACAGGTATATCTTAGATTTGAGCTATATTTTTCGCCACCTGCTGCTCCTACTTTCAATTTTGCTTAAATCTGTTCTCGTGTGTGTGTGTGTATGCTTTAGTTAAATTTATTTTTGTGTGTGTTTGTGTGGGTGTGGGTGTGGGTGATTCATTTAGTTAAATATGTTAGTGGGGGGTGTGATTTAGTTAAATCTATTACTTAAATTAGAGATGGGGTGTGATAGATTTGTAAATATGTTGAAAAAATTTGGAACTCAACTACTGCATTCTCGCTTAACCTTCCGCAACCAGTTCCCATTTTCATTTTCTCTCTTAAATTATATTTGAACTCTCTTCATTATTATTTGTAAGCAATAGGTTCATCCATCATTCTAACTCTTACATGAACTTTAAATTGTTGCAGAGGAAGTTGATAAAAAATATTTAATCCACCGGGGCACTCATGTTATAGGCGTGCTGAAGGTAATATTCTGCACTATAATTTTTTATCATAATCGTTCAATATGCAATGTAATTACATTTACAGTAAATGGGACTTTAAATTGATTAACATGTACGATTGGTGTTAACATTATTAATCGAACTATGTTAAACTGTCTCGAACTAGCTGCCATGATTCTTTCTGAATTTATCCCTCAATTGTGTACACTTATTTAACTATGCAATTGTTGTTCTATTATTTTGTTTAGTTTGAGTTTGAGTATTGTACTAAACCATTTCCTCTCTCTATTTGTAACTTTACATTTGTTCACATAATCTGAGAGTGACCGCCATCTTGAGAGTGGTTTAAGACTTCTTTTTCTCTAACTAGTAAAGCTTAAGATTGATTGTATTCAGCACTTAAACTATATTGTTGTGGTTCTGCTGATGTTCTTGAGTTGTTTCCAGTAACAAAGTGTTAAGTTAAGTGTATTTGTTTGTTAAAATATAATTCTCTATAGATGATTTGTTAGATAAAATAGTACTTTATTCTCTTGGAGATGGCTGCTTATCATTATTTTAAAAAGAATAAGCCATTAAAAGTAGATAAAAACTTCTAGTCTTTTTTATCTTTCTTGGAAAATCTCGATAACACCATTGTAAGTGAAATCAGTACTGTTATAGGTTAGATTAGGTCTCCCAAATTAGTGGTAGGGGCCGATAAATGCTGAAACATCATAACTTGTCTTCTAGTCATGTTAAAGAGTTTTTTTTTTATGATTACCATAGTTAAATATGCATCTCTAGCTTGATCGTTTCTAAAGTATGGTTGATATAACATAAAAATGAAATGGAATAGTATGCTTGTGCTTCTAAAACTTAAAATAAATTTTTCAGTACCTTAACTTAGGACCTGGTGTTTCTTCCTAGTTAAGACTGTTGTTCATAAAATAAAGTTGATTGACTGCTTTAATATATACTCTTAGTAATCTCAAGTCTTGGATAAATTATAATTGATCCATTAGTTTGTAGTTATCCAGTAGTACTAAGTACTTAAAGTGGTTAACTAATAATGTTGCTAAACTATAAACCTTGATTTTTGTCTAGCCATTGAGTTTACATTTGACTGGTATCATCTCTGCTGTAGCATGTATTGTAACTGAAACCAACAACCTAATTTTTGTTTACATATGTGTAGAATTTTAAAAAATCTCTAACTATAGAAAATCTTATATCTGTCTTGTTAATACCATAATTTACTTATCAATAGCATAACAAAACTAGTAAGATCAGAATAAAACATGTAGAGGATTACAACATCAACTAGTTAACAATTAAGTATGACAGAATATATGCAGAAGTATCAATTAATAGTAGGCAGAATGGTGTTCCTAGTTTAGGGGTTATTAAGATGTTTAATTTTATTGTGCATCTGATAGAGCCAAGTTTAGGGAATCATTAAATATTATGTCTTACTAATATGCAACTTTGCCAGCAAGCTTCTAAAGTTAAGACATTTTACATTTAAGTTTAACAACTCTTGTAGGATCTTGGCTAGTAGAGATATTGGCTTGCATCAGTGGTAGCAGAAGTTTTATTCAGGTGTTTAACATTTGTGACTTATAAACTGATTATTTTTACTATTTCTACAATATTAAGGAAAATGGAGAATTTAGATCGTGGTTGGATGTATGAGAGGTTGGATGGCCGAGGGGGTTATAATTCTAATTTCATAACCGGTGCGGATAACTTTCTCAAGTTTGCATGTTCCCAACAAAATCGCATGAGTGGTTGCAATGTTAGATGTCCATGTAAAATTTGTAAGAACATTAAATATTGGGATGTTGAAACTGTTAGATTGCACCTTTATCAATCGGCATTTGTTGAGAATTATTTTGTTTGGGTGTATCAAGGGGAAAAAGCTATGATTAGTGCACTTTCTTCCGGTAGTAATTTTGATGGTGGTTCTCAATCTGAATTTGGATATGAAAATCCATATCGGCAAATGGTTTTGGATATAGCTGGACCCAACTTTGGTTGAGACTTTGGGAAGATCCTAAGTGTGTCGAAAAGTCGGAAAAGGCTCAAAGGAATCGTTGTGGTGGGAATGAAGTCGCACTTGGGACTCACACGGGCGGCTCTATCACCATCGGGGAACATCGCAAGAGGCTTGTAAGTATATCATTAAAAAAAATTTGTGCCATCACTGTTGCTTTAGATTTGGATGATATATGGGATGTAATTAGTGTTCTAATGCAGTATACTCTTGGCCTATGATGGTCCCCTATTTAGTGAGGTCTCTGGTGATGAAAATATTTTGCTGTTGCACCTATTATCAATTTTGTGACCTGCTCTCTTTGAATTAAATGTGTTTGGATAATTGCCGGCCTGATCATCAAGCAATAATTTTAAATAGAAGAAAAGAGTAAAGAAAACATCAGATAACTTGCTGGCCTGATCCTTACTCTGTGCTTCCTTCTCCTCAGTGGCTTGAGTATTGGAAGTTGAAGTTTCTGCACCATCAGCTTTGTCACTGTCTTTGTGCTAGCTGCATCAGGATGAACAGAAACTTAGTAGCTTTTTCATTAAGAATCCACTTTTTCCCAAAGCACCTTTGTGTCAGCAATTGAACATAAAGTGTTAGTTCTAGCATTGTAGTGTATGCATAACTTTTGTAGTTTAGTCTTGCAGTTTGTTTAGTCTGCACTTTATTACAGGAAGCAAAAAGCTTACAGTTGTGTATAGTTAATCTCATGTTATAGAAAACAAAGAGATTACAGTAGGAACACTTTACTAATCTTATGTTCCTATATGTTTTTTCGGTATAGGTTATTGACAGGGGTAGAGATGTCACACCAGCTGAGATACATTTGCACGTTCATACACATGGTCATGATGGAAAATCTTTTGTTGGTGAGCGATCTCGCATCGTGCATGTAAGTCTAATATTCTATAATTTTATTGACTTTACATATGACATCCATTTTTATTTAAGTCGTTAATTATATGCATATTGTGATTATTCTTATAGGAGAGATATGAAGAAATATTACAACAAACACAAACTTAATCTGATATTGATAAGTGTCAAGTATATTACCAAGCCGCGGGAGGGAAAAAGAAGAGAAGAGTATATGGTCTTGGGTGTGAAGCACAAAACTACTACGGGCCGCATCTTCGTCCCGCTTTTGGATCTGATGCTACATCATCAGTACCACCTTCGAGTGCTCAACAACCATCGATAGGGAATATGGATGAGTTTATGACACGATTGATTCCTGCTCTTACAGATCACATGCTTCCTTTATTTATTGAATGCGTACGAGCAATGATTCCTTCATCCTCAAATCAATCAAACATTGTTGCCGACTCTCCTTCATCCGTAGCACCTATGGTTAATGCTCCTACTGATGGAAACATTGATGGTGTCCATTCATCGGGTTCAGATGATCAATCTTAACTCATCAGGCTCGCTTTAGTTTTTCATTTTTAGATTTTGTTTTGGTGTTGTGGATTTTCTAAACTAACAGTATGATATTTATATGGATTTCTATTTTGGACCTTTTAAAATTTTAAGTTATATGAATGTTTTTTTTAATTTTATAGTGTTTAAATTATTTGCATGGACTATACTTTAAAAGGTCTAATTTAAATTATCAAAATAAATAGATAAAAAATGACAAACGTTACAACAGATCGCGAGGGATACTTTTTGTAGCTAGAAGCATCATTATAAAATAAAATCATGCGACAGATTGCTACAATAATTTCTGTCGCTAAAGTACTCTTATATGGCGACAGAAGTAGCAACAGTTGTATTTTGTAGCTGGAAGTAGAATATAAATAATATGTTGTGACAGATTGCAACAAATAATTTCCGTCAGCAAAATATTTTGAGAACTGACTTTCAACTTAACTAGCGACAGCAGTAGCTATAGATTTTCTGTAGCTAATTATTTCAAACGACAGAATTACTAATGTATTTAGTGACAATAATAACGACAGATAAAATTTGTAGCTAAAATGGTGACAGATTTTGTTGTCGCTAATGTGTCGCTATTTGTTGCTACAGATCTCATTTTATGTCATTAAACGGCTAGCTACGAGCGATTCTGCAACGGTCGACTATTTGTCGCTAAAACCGTCGTTAAGCCTTTTAGCGACGGATATAAGCCTTTTAGCGATGGAAAACGTCTGTCGGTAAAAGCGGTGTTTTTTGTGGTGAAAGCAGAGACTTCTTGGCTATTGCCAAGACTTTCAGACCTATTGCTATGGGGAACTTGCAGACAAAGTCTCTGCGTGTCTTAGCTATTGCCAAAAATTGCAACTCTGGTGGAATAAGCACCTAGGAGAAACTTCTTGGCTATTGCCAAGACTTTCAGACTGTTGCTATGAGGGGCATGCACAGAAAATCTCTGCAAGTCTTGGCTATTGCCAAGAGTTGCAGCTCTGGTGCAATAGGCACATAGAAGAGACTTCTTGCCTATTGTCAACACTTAAAGACTGTTACTATGTAGGGCTTGCAGACAAAGTCTCTCCAAGTCTTGGCTATTTCCAAGAGTTGCAGCTCTGGTGCACTAGGCACCTAAGAGAGACTTTTTTTGCAAGACCTTAAGCGCAGAAAAGGGCAACACTTTTAGCGATGATCCTGCTTCTATTAAAGCATATTATTTGTCTTGATTATGTGCAGGATTACCACTATGGCGACTCACTGCATTTATATAGCTTATAATGGAAATTGGGATGCAAACAGCAAGTACATCAGCCATGATATAAAGTTGATACTTGTTGAAGACGGTATAAGCTACCACGTATTTAGAAAAGAAATTCGTAATGCTCTAACCATCAACACTGCTGAAACTGAAGTAAAGATAAGGTTTGACACAAATATCGAAAGGTGCAGAGAAATGATGGTAACAAATGATCAAGAACTTACGACTTGCATGTTTCTGCTGAAAAATGATGAGAATTTTAGAAAATCCTGCTTCATAGTAGAAGTAATTAAAAGGACTGAAATACCACAACCTTTATAATTTTTAAAGTAATAATAAGCAAAACTAATAAAGCTATAGAATTAAAACAATCTTGCCAATAACATTTATTTATCATATTTTCAAATATTAACGTCACAAATAATAAATATTTTAAAAAAATAAAAATGTGCGATGAAAGATATACCTGAAGTATTGGCAATAGCCAAGACTCTTCACTCAACCTATTCAGAACTTCGGTTTCTTTTCGCACAAAATATTGGCAATTACAAAGACTTCAATGATTGAAAAGTTCATATTATCAATACGTTCAACTCATGGCAATAGCCAAGACTTTACACATATACAAAAAATAAATTCAATTGATATTGACGCAAGAGTATTGTCAAAAGGCAACACTTGCCAACACTTGAAACTCATCCAATTGAAACAACCCAAATATTCAAATTAACAAAAATATCAATCATCCAAGTGTACTTGTCTACATAAACATAACAACCAAAAAAAATATAAAAATAAATATTATCAGTAGACTAAACTCTTGGAAATAGCCAACACTTTACAGTAACCAGTTCAATTTAACTTGACCTAAAAGTATTGTCAACAACTAAGAATTCCTACCAAACCTATAAAAATGGTTTCTAACTCTCAGTGGATTTCTCAAACTCTTTTGCAGTACTAAAAGTATCATTTGGACTACTACAAGAAAGATCACATGCACCATCTTCTTGCGACGGAGATAACAAATGAAAATTTGGAAGTTCATCAACTAGATCACATCTTTGCCTCTTCCTGCCACCTTAATCAGAAGATACTGGCTGACTTATAAAATAATCCACAGAGTCTATATGAACATTATATTGATCACAACACTCAATATCACATACCTGCAAAATATGAAAAACCAACACTGACAACACATAACAACAAATAAATCAAACAATAAAAGAAACACCATATACAAACATACTTCTTTGACACTCGGCACTTCAACATCTTCTGGTTGGGAAACGATAAGAATATCTCCACTTTGCAGTTTAGCAATAATCTGAGAAGCAGTTTCTACAACAACATCAGCACCTTCTCCTTGAAAGCCTTTTATACCAGCACTGGATGAAATCAATTTTGCAACTCCCAGATTACTTTCATTAATTCCAATGCACCCAGAATCCCTTTTGTATACACCGCCTTCAAAACCTTTCTTAAACATAGCAACATGCTCCAAGACCGAGTCGACCTTGGAATCCAGACACTAAACAGGAATAAAATGAAGTCAAAAATAAATATTAAAAGGAGGCAATCAGAAAATTCAAAGTATGAACAAGAACGAGCCAAAGACTTTCAGTTCTGGTGCAAAGGGAACACATACACTGAAAAATATCTAAACATATTGGTAATAGCCAAGACTTTAAACTCTATTGCAATAACCAATTTAGAAAAAATCTATTCAACTATTGGAAATAGCCAAGACTTTACGATTTGCTGAAAATGGGACCTTACACTGAAAAATCTCTAGAGTATTGGCTATTGCCAATACTTTAAACTCTATTGCAATAACCAATTTAGAAAAAGTCTATACAACTCTTAGCAATAGCCAAGACTGTGCGTTATATGAAATTTGAAGCTTCAAATGACCGGAATCAAACACAACCAAAAGAATCTACAAAAACCTCAAACATAAATCAAAATGGAAATAACTGACAAAAAAATATATAAACACCCACAATAAGTATACAAATAAAATTGCAGGTGAAAAAATTTGCAGATAAATGATTAGGCTTAGTAAAAATAACAATTTAAGTAAAAAATAATACAACAAACACAGGAAAACAGAGAATACGAACCCTAAATCTGCAGCACAAAATGAAGAAAGAAGGGAAACGGATCAGGAACGTCGAGAGAGAGAGAGAGAGAGAGAGAGAGAGAGAGAGAGAGAGAGCAACCCTTTCAGGGAGGCTATGTTAAACAGAGAAACGTGAATTATGTTAGTCGGGGGCAAAATAGTACTTTCACAGGGGGTTATGAGGTGGAGGGCATTTAGTTATAAACATTTCTAAGTGGGTGCAATTAGGTAAGACCACCTCTTATTGAGGGTACTAGGTGAAATTTTTTGCAACTCGCTTTTAAGTGAAAATTGCAGAAAAATGACATCCCTAGGGTTGGTCTTGAAATTTTTGGCCCCACTATACAAAGTCTAAAATTATACTGTAGTATTTATTGTTAGTTGGGCATAAGTTCTACTTTTTCGATTTTTTCTATGATAGTGGAATTCAAAACGTTTCATCAGTAAAAAGTAGCGAAGATAATATAGTGTTGTTCATTGAATAGGGTTTCAACTGATTAAACGTATGCCTATTGAACAGCACATATCATTGAAACGTAAATCTGACGCCCAATAGGCACCAAAAGCAGTTTTTACAAGACTTTATTTAGAAGGTGTTTGGATTGGCTTTTATAAAGTAACTTATAAGCTAAAAGTTAAATGCATAAGTTGAAAATTCCGAGCTTTTAGCTTTTAGCTTTTAACTTATTTTAGTACTTTTTTACCTTAAAAATAAGAGCTTAAAGCATTTTTCATCTTTATCAAACGCCTTCAAAACTTGAAAATAAGCTTAAAAATTATTTTGGATAAAAAGCACTTAAAATAAGTCAATTCGAACACCTTCTTAGTAGGGCCAAAACTTGGAGACTACCCTTATGAAGGTTTTTGTAAGACATATCACTTTTCATTGGAGACTACCCTTATAAAGGTTTTTGTAAGACATATCATTTTTCAGTTAGTTGAGTCATCTTAACTTCTCAAAAATAAACCTATAAACAGATATATTAAAAAGTTAAAACCAAATAAAAAGTTTTCGATGCACGTAAACCCTTGAAAGGGTGTTAAAAAAATACCGTATTAAATATTTTGTCTAATCATAAAGTTATATCTAAAAGGGTTTTACTATGAAGGTTTTACTCTACTCCAACTCATTGTCTAAGGTTTTGGATTTGATAATCCCTTTCACTCCTATATGCCTATCTATAGGAATTTCATGCTCTTATTATTTATTTAGGGGTGTTAATGGTTTTCGAAAAACCGACCTAACTGATCGAACCGTACCGAATCGAGCCGATTCTTAGGTTATTTTTAGCAAAACCGGTGGTTTGAATATAACTCCCTAACCGTACCGAATAATTATGGTAGGTTTTTCTTATTAAATAAAAAAATAAAAAAATACCGAACCGAACCGAATATATTGACATACGCAATATATCAATGCTTTATGTGTTAAGTCGAAAAATAAATATAAGCAAACCTTCTTAGTTGAGGTCTTGGACCTTGATGTGATTCGAAACACAACGTTGAATATACTAATTGGCACCGAATGTGCAAACTACCAAACTCATCCGCACTCGTATAATCCTATTGAAACTAAATCGAATGGTACAACTAATAAACTTGAGCACATATCAAACTAGCTACTAAGCGACCAAGATATCAAATATTTTTCTACTCGTTTAAATTTCTCTTAGCATATACTTAATCTTTTATTATTCTAGTTCTTGAGTTATATTTAATCAATATCTGTCAACTTGTGTTATTTAGATTTCTTTTGTCTTTACTTCATTGATTTTATAATATCACTATAGAATACTATTCTTTTGATTAATTGTCTTATAAATAAATTTTACCAAAAAATCATGTAAATGGTATCCTGTTCTATTATCTACAGAATAGAGAGTGACAATCACTTGTCGCTCGATACTGGAGAACAAAAATATGTCGAGTACTTAAATTTTAGTAATGACCATTAAGAGTCATTATTATTCAAATATTAACTTAAATCATACTTTATGTGCTATATTAGATTTATAGGTATTTTACATAAAAATGGCACATTCTAATAATGGTACGACTCTACCACAGAGTTCTAAAAAAATTACCGAACAGAACCGAAACCGAAGGAAAGCCGACATGAATGGGACGACTTTGAAAAGTCTTATTTTGGTTATGCAAAATAGAGTAACCGAAAAATTGATATGGTATAAATTTTATGAAAAAACCGACCGAGCTGAATCGTTGACACCCTACTTACACTAACTTCACACGCAATGACGCCATTCGAACCTTTAGGTGTCTAATGTCTATTAGAAACTTAGTTGGTTAACTTTGAATTTTGACTGAAAGAGTATGCCATGAAATTTTCAGGCTTTCAGCCTTCAATCGACATTCCAGCGTATGTATTTTTACAGAAATGATTTTCTTATGGGCTGAGTAAGACTGATACGTGTTTGGGCTTTCCCCAGGACTCGCTTTGTCCAAGTCCAAACATTTGGACAATACTTATTGTCTACTGATACTTATGGAAGCCTATCCCACACTAGGTATGATTTCAATTTTCTGTACTTTTGGTCTTTCCATCTATTGAATTACGATTTGATCTTTTATAAGTTTTAATAGTACTCCTCACTGGAAGTGTTTTCACGGGTGAAGGGCGAGACGTTTTACCTATCACGGAGCCAGGCGAAAGCCCCATGAATCATTAGTTTTAATAATTTATAAATTAATTTAGTTAAAAATAATAATTAAAGAAGCATAAATAAAAAAGAAAGAAGGTAACACAAGATATAAATTTAGAAAATTCATGAAAATTATTGAAAAGTTTGCTAACATACATATAAATTTTTCAAATGAAGATACCGACTAACACCTATTATAGTTACCACCCATTAAGACCAAATTATTTATTAAAAAAAAAAAAGAGAAGCTCACATCTTCATGCAATACTTTAGAAGAAAAATTCAAGAACGAAACATTTAAGAGAATCAAGACTTCTCATTTCTCCTTTGGTTAGAAAAGAGAACGTGAAATCTGAAGAAAAAGAGAATTAAAAATCAGGGAAAAATTAACTAGGAAAAGGGTTAAAACTTTACAAATAAGTCTTTTTCTTAACTTCTATAAATTTACAAAGTGAGATTTCTATTAGTTGAGATTTATTTAGCATTTAATTTCTTTAATTTGAATAGGTTTTCAAGTCATACACTTGGCGGGTACAAAAAACTCGCCTCACACCTAGGCGAACGCCCCAACTTTTGGGGCTTCGCTTTTTGGTACTTTCGCCACCCAAAACTGCCTCGAGGCAAAATGTTTACGGCTCGCCTCAGGATCGCCTTTGCAAACACTGTTCACTGGTGTATTGAAAATTTTCTGGGGTTATAGATGGTCAACTACTCCTATGGTTTGAACTTATATGATAAATTTGATTGGTTACTAAGTTTACAAAGATATAAAAGACTTTTGTACTTGCGAATTTAGATGTGAAGTAAGTCATTTCTATGGTTCTCGACACTTCTCGTTAAGGGAAAATGAAAACTTTAAGTTAATTATTTCGTAAATAAAAATGTGTCATTCAGGAAAAAATGCAATATAAAATGGAACAAATAGTTGCTTCTATGAGCAAAACGGTAAGCTGAAGTTATGATATTTGTACTTTATGTCAACCAATTCGTAACAATTGTTCGCATGTATAGTAAGTAAATTCCAATGAGAAAGGTATATCAAATAAGAGTTGAAAAGTTTTGAAACTGATAAGAATAAAAACTGGGAATGCGAACAACGACCCACAAAGCTTTTCTCTAATGCACCAGACAAAGAGGTAAATTGTCAACGAATAGAGCAAGCATTCATGCAGCAAAATCGAGTTACTTTTGTCTGCAAGTTTGTACTGAGTGTGGAAAATAAGTAAACAAAAAGCTAGGAGTACTTTAAACTTTAAAGCTTGCTAAGTCAAAAGGATTCCAAAGTCTACATTAATCTTTCCTTAAATCAGTCAACACAATTACCTTTGGATATTGCTGAAAGAACAGGAAAAGCCAGTGTGCACTTTTCATTCCAATATTATGATTAGTTCAAACTTCATTCGCTAATTCAAAGTCCAGAAAGCATGACAAACCTGATGACCCTGCAATAAGCATAGATAATTCAAGTGTGACTAAGAGCCACTCTCTCATCAACTCCCTCCATTTTTCCTCCGTTACTGTTCTCCTTTATCTTCTTTTGAATCCCGTTGCTAGTAGGTCTGTCATAATTCAATACTTCGTAGTCGAACCTTATATTACCATACATTATTCCCTCCTGTCTTAATTTATGCTACGGTATGCTACGGTTTTTAGATTTCGAGAGTCCAATTTCTCAATTTTGACCTTGTAAAATTTATATATTTAAAAACTATATAAAAGTACTATAAGTAATACTCCCTCCGTTCCAAAATGGTTGTCATAGTTCGGATTTCGACAGTTAAACGAGTTTATTTTGACCGTGAATTTAAACGTATAATCTTTAAGTTTTTTGTAACGATGTTTATATATTTAGAAACTACATAAAAAGTACTATAAGTCACAATAATTAATAATTCAAAATATTTAAAAGACATATGAAAATATTACGGTCAAAGTTAAACTCGTTTGACTCTCAAAATTCGAACTATGACAACCATTTTGGAACGTATGGAGTAATAATTAACAATTAAAAACTCCCAAGATATATGAAAATTGTGGCCGAACTAGAGCTTGTTTGATTCTCGAGAAACGAATACCTTCCCCTAAAATGGGATAGAATTAGTATATACTCCATCCGTCCCATTTTAGTTGTCGCTTTAAGCTTTTTCATGCCCATTAAGAAAGTCATTAAATGGAGTGTTTATTTTACTATCTTAACCCTATTTAATGTTTCACCATTAACTTTTTTTTGAGAATTTTTTTAATTATTAAGGATATAGTTAGAAAGAACTAATCAATTTAGCCTTGAAATCCTAAAGAGACAACTAATTTGGGACAAACACATTTTGCTAAAGTGACAACTAATTTGGGACGGAGGGAGTCTATGCGTGTGTACGCACAAATTAAATAAAATACAAATACAGTTAGATATATAAAGTAGTTTATGCTATATATATTAGGCGTATGTACATATCAAAACCTTTCTTTCTCAACTCAAAAATCCCAAGTGTCTAGATTCTAGGTCTGCAACTGCGCATTCAAAAATGCCTAAACGTGTTATTAGCTCCTACATGTCCACATAGCTTATATTTTCTCTTACGTTATTTTTACCTTATCTTTCAATGTCTTTAATAATCTTCCCATCACAGTCAAATGTTTGTAATGGTATTCATTATATGAGGACTCTCATGTTTTTTCAACTCAAGCCTAAGGGCAGTGAGAATAATCAAACCTAGTCCTGTTCTTCGCAAAGAAAAAACAAGGAAAAAGAAGGAATGACACAAAATGCTTAACATATTGTGACATAAAAACCAAAAACAAAATGAAAGTACTTCTCCCTATACAATTGCTAGAAGTAGTGTCAAGGTACTTATATATACTGTATATCTTATATATACTGTCGTGCAACATAAAAATAAAGAACACAATGGAAATACTTCTCCCTATACAATGGCTAGAAGTAGTGTCAAGATACTTCTTATATATAATGTATCAATCAACTTCATATCAGTTGTCACATGCATCTTCAACTTGAGGACAAATCTGCAAAATGCACCATTTCTATCTTGGAAAATCTAACTTTCTTTTGTTACTATGTAACTTGTGGGAGATTACATACCCCTTAAGAGAGTTGTTTCCTAAGGTTCAAGAAGAAGCCTCAACTTGAAGCAAATGCATATGCACTTCACACGAACATAACAAAGTACATTAGTGTTGGAATACTGTAGCAGAATATAACTTATGGTTATAGAATAAAGTACAATCTTGATAATATTAAATGATTACAGTGAGATCTATTAAAAAACCTTGTAACTAGGAAGTGCTTCAGTCAAGATCGAAGTAAATCTTTAAGAAATAGAAGTTGTAATGAATCGTGAGGAAGATAAAAGGTTAAGTTATAAACCCCTACTCACTCTGTGTGTGTGTGAGAGAGAGAATAAAATGGTGAAAGGGTTTTGAACAAAGTTGAAAGCCAGAAAATAGATCTGAAAATTTGCAGAAAGAGACCAAAAAGCAATCATAATACAATGATGAAACAAAAGTAAATCTTACTGACAAAAGAGTATGAAATAAAAAGGGGTGTAATGATGAAACTTTCAAGATACTCCTAGAATGAAATATACTGGAATACAAAACTAAAGTCAAGATCCTTATCATTACACCAATCTGCAGATATAACTAACGACACAACACACCAATTAGGTTCTAAACAAGTACAACATGTCCGAAAATGTTAAACTGACAAACAAAGAAAAAAAGTAAAATCGAAAATAAAATAAACATGGTCCTCACCTGTATTATATTAAAAAGATCTCGATCTTGAAACTGATGGTAGCAATCTTTGAGGGGAATGAAGCCTGGTCCGACGACACCAAAAACATGATCAAAACTTATAGATCTATTAAAAACATTAATGGATCTACATAGAAATGGATTTTGTAAAACATATGTATAATAGATTTGTATAAGAATTTGATCGAGATTGAAGATCCTCGAGCCAGACAACATTCCCCACAAAAGAAAAGCTTCCTTTTTTTCTTGATTGTGTGCAATTTTGTTACTTATCTATTTATCCCCCAAAAGTCTTGCCTTTCTTTTAGGGGGAGGAGAGAGGAAAATGGGGGAGAGAGAGTGTGTGTGTGTTATGATGAAGGGAATGATTTGTTATTGGGGGGATTATAACAAGGGTAAAAGAGATTGAAGGCCAACGTGAACAGGACAAAAGCTATGGGCACACTCTGACCCTACCAGCTGGAGTTTCAGAAATGACCACGAAACCCCATGCACAACCCTTCCCCTAAATCAAATAATTTAGATTTTAGAAGTAAAATTTTGAAATAAGAATACAACTATAATTACTGATAAGATATGGTTAAGTGTCAAGTGTCTATGAAATACACTGATCTTGTAGTTATTAATTTGATGTAAATATAGGGTATACTCACGGAGAATAGGTTTAATAAATTTTATTCACCGAAAAATTATTTTGTCTATTTAGTTAGCGTTTTGGACATAAATTTGGCTAAAATATGAAAAAAATGAGTTTTTCAAGTTAGAAAAAAAATTGAAAGTTGAAATTGTATTTGGACATCTTTTTTATTTGAAAAAGTTGAAGTTGTATAAGGGAGAAGATATTAAAAATTTATCTTAAAAAACTATCCATTTTTATAACAAACTCCAAAAGTTGTGTTTTCTCATTTTTCTAAATAACCTAACCCCTTCACTAGAATTCTTATCTCCGCCCAAGGGTGCACCCCAAGACCCTCAACTTACAACCCCCCCCCCCTCTCTCTCTCTCCAGAAAAATAAAACCTTATGTGCATTGTAAAATAATGTTATTGTGTTTCCTAAAAATGTACTTCAGGTTTTACAATTAAATTTTATATTTAGTTGAGTCTAAGGCGACTGTTTTATATCTCAATCCGATCTATTGACAGACAATTTACGTTGACAAGTAGTCGATTTTTAGGACCTTAATTCCAAGATAGTGCAAGTATCGATTTCAAAGATGCAAGTACGATGTCAAGTCTGAATGAACAATTCGAATGCAAATATAAACAGAGAAATTAAAGCAAATGACGAACTAGCAATTTACGATGACGTGATTTCAGGCGAATTTCTTATCGAGGACAAATTACGGATTGATTTCGTTCAAGGATGAATACTTGATTTTAACCAGATTCGACGACAAAGTTAGATACAATGATGAATAAACGCGACCGATAGAAATGTATTCAATCAGATAATACGACCGTAAAGCAGTACTGGCAATTCACTTGATATGCTCGATACTAACAAGCAAGTTAAACGATGGATTTACTTATGCGATCAGAGTAACGACAATAAATTAACAAGATCGAATGCGATGAATCAAAGTATTGAATAATGGAAGCAGCATGCAGACAACGAAATAATAAACAATAAATAAATAAAGCGATAAAAGCTTATTGTATTGAAGAATCGGAGGATGGTGCTTCGATGAAAGAGATGAATCTTCTTCCACGCTTGAACCAAGCCACGACTGATATTTTAATACAATGATTTCTTTGATAATGATAGTAGATTGATTATGGTATGATGAGAAAATAACAATAAAGTGAAGAGAAAGTGCATAGCTTGGAGAATGAGGAAGTGGTGTTCAGATGAATGTGTCCCTAAATGAAGGAATAAGGTCCTATTTATAGTTTGAAATGACAGAGTTCCCAACCCTAAAGGAACTCCCTCTTCCTCACGTCTCTCTTTCAGCAGTTGCCCACGTCCCACGAAATACGCTGATCCCGTTCCGATAAAAGTGGGATAAGACCAATTGAGATTATCGGCTAGAACAGCTGTCTTCGGAATATTCCGATCACGTCATTACATCAATTGATTTTTACCAACATGTGTCTTCGGAACCGACAATGATTTTGCAACACGATTGAACACATCTCCTTTGTGATCGAACGGAAATCGACCAATATAGATAGTCCCCCCACTTGCTAAGTCCTGTGTTCGTAAAACTTGGCAAGTGGCCTGAGATTTTAAGCGGGAAAACACGTGGAGCGTCTGTGTCCCTTCATTTTGAAATGTCAAGCTGTCATTTCAACTTCCAGTCGCCGCACGTGTCAGAGATCGTGCGGGTGGCAGTTTTCGTCGGTTCCCAAGGCCATGATGGCTCTCTCTCTATAAGTATCAGTTTCAAATCGTTTTACAGACTTTACACCTTCTAAACTCTTAAAATTCTCCAAAGTTCTCCAAAATTCTTCAAATTCTTTAAGCAAATTTTCAGAATCCTTCGCTTGTTTTTATCAGTTCTTGTTTCAAATCTTCAAGTTTAACTGCTTCAATTTGTTGACCTTGTTGCACAATGTCTTCTTCTCAAAACATAGCCAACGCCGGAGTTACTCCTCCCGCGCCGTTGTCGCTATGGCGCCGCAGCAACCCGCTGCTGGTCCTTCAACAGATAAGAAGGGAAAAAAGAGGGGGAGGAAACCCAAAGATTTTGGCCCAGAAAAGCTTTATACTGACATTCTTCCGAAGAAGTTTACTTATGACGATGATTGCAAGGTCGGTACCCAGAACGACGTTCAGCAGGCCAAAAAGAAGAATATTCCTGTCGATTTAGTTTTTGCGCTGTCACTGAGGAATCGATACCACGAATCAGGGAGGACTGTGGAAAGAAGGTGAGGTCGATGTAGTATGCCCCCCCGAGGAGATCAACTCTGACCACTTTTTATGGCGGTCATTCCGCCGTTTTGACGTATCCATTTACGATAGGGTTTACTTTGCCGGTCGACCCAATAATTGAGAAATTTTACCGGTTGTATAAGGTTTGCTTAGCGCAGATTTCCCCGATAGTATGCCGTTTGGTTGCCATGTATCGGTGGATTGGCAAGAAGGTGGGAGTGGAGGTCACACTCAGACACATTCTTCACCTATATTCTCCTAGAGTTTATAAGGCTGGCATCATTACTGTGCAAAAATGAGGTAGCCGAGCTCTAATTTCCGATAACGATGATGATCTTAGGGCATGGGATCAACGCTTCGTTTATATCCCGACAGACCAGCTCGTGGCTCCGGGGTCTGAACGTCTCCCAGTTGGCTGGAACCGCACACGTAAGTATTTGATTTTTGTTTGGTCTTGGTTTTTTTTCCGTGTTTTATTCCCGTGAGTGTGTGCAGCCAGCAGCGTTATGTTCGAGTTAGTTCCTGACATCGTTGATTGGTTGAAGAAAGTTTTGAAAGAAACTACCAACGATCAGAGAGCCTGGAAGCCGATCGCTGCCCTTTTGAAAGTGAAGGCAAAAAACCATGGTGAGCTTAGTTTTGCCTTCAGCCGAGATGCATTCTTTGTTTAATTTTAACAGATTACCTTCAACAGGCATCACTGGTGCTGGCACTGGGCCGATTGAAGATTCTGTCGGCGAGGAAGAAGTCGAAGAGGTTGAGGGGGAGAACGTGAGTGAAACTCCTCCGAAGAAGAAAAAGAAGACCTCTTATCAAGACCTTATGGCAAAGTATTTGGTTAAGAGTACTCCGCAAGGGGCTGGCTCATCGGCTGATCCTAAGCCGATCGAGCAGATTGTTAAAGGAGTTGTCTCAGCAGTTGAGGCGGCGAAAGCCATCGAGGAGGGCAGCCTCGCTCGTATTCCCTCCGAGGAAGAGGGTGAAGAATCTGGGTCTGAGCAGCCATTGGAGCGGCCGAAAAGGCCGAGGAAGGAAAAAATGCTTGAAATGGCTGAGCAACTCAAAGCGGCCGAGGAATATGACAGGGTTCAAACAACCAGCTTTGGTGTTGATAGGCAGCAAACTTTATCTCCGATTGCGGAGGATTTGATCGACGTAACTTCTGGCTCTGGGGGAAAAGAGACTGCTATCGTCCCAACCCACGAGATGTTAAATATTGGGGCCGTCGATGGTGCCCCTCCAGACGATGTGCCAAGGGAGAGGGATCCCAAGAAGGGTAAGCTTCCTCTCGATCGTCCCATGGCAAAGATGAGGTCGAAACATACGGAGAGCTCAGGCTCGTCATTCTACGCGTCGGACCATGAAGAGCCCATCGTTCGCTTTCCTCGATATGAGGAAGTTGCTACCTTTGCCGCTTATAAGAGGGCCAAGGCTGCAGGGGAAGCCAACACCAGATCGTTGACTATTAGCGTTCTCGGGGAGGTAGATCTGCTTAGATGCCCAAAGCATCTTAATAACTATTTTTTCGACATGATGGGGCCGATGGAAAAAGCTCGATTGAATTGCTACAGCGATGTGAGCTTGTCTTCTCAGATCGCTTTTAGTGCCTTTCGGGTAACGAACTCTTTCTCTTGTCTTCTACTGCTTGAATCTTTTTGTTTTTTCTTTCTTACGGGATTGTCTTGTTTTGGCTTCAGAACACCATCATGGCCATCGAATCAGCTGATCAGATTCGACAGCTTGAAGCCGAGATAGCCCATTTGAATGAGAGAGTTGCTCTTCTTGCCTCCGCTGGTGATGGATGGCACAATAACTTAAAAATTTTGAAAGTGAAATACTCTGAGCTCGAGGCCGAATCGGGTAAAAAGGCCACCGCTAATGCTCTTCGAGAATCGGAATTAGAGTCTCAAGTTCAGGCTTTGAACGATCAGCTTGGTCGACTTGAAACTAGCATGGATGACAAGTGTGCCAAACTGGAGACTGAACTGAAGGCCAGAGAGTCAGAATTCGTTCGTTTGAATGAGGAACTTCATACTCTTAGGGGCGTTAACGAAGATCTGGCTGTTCAGAACGACGCTTTGTCGGAGAGGAACTTGCTTCTTCAAAAGGAGTTGGCTACTCAAAGGCACTCAATGGAGAATGATTTCGAAGGGAGAAGGGAGCTCATTTTAGCAGAGTCTAGGCGAGATTTACTGCAGGAAATGTCTGAGCGTCAAGTTGATGTAGCCAAGGAGCTCGAAGAAGCTATCCAGGTCGTGAGGATGACTCGCGAGGCATTTGGCCTTTCTCCAGATTCTTCTGACGAAGGATCCGATGGAGATATATGAACTTCTTAAGCTTTTGTTTTTGATCCTTAATTATGGTGAGGTCGTTTGACCGTTATGTGAATATCCTTAGTTATGATGAGGTCGTTTGACCATTATGTGGATATTTCCTTTTAATGAATGAACTTTTTTGTTTTTGATTCTTGATGCTCCTTATATCGTTGTATTGTTTTCCGATGATAAGTTTAGTTTAATCATTCGGAAAGTTTAACATTTTGACGACAGTCGTCAGAAAAAAGTGATTGATTGGGGCCCAATGTCTTTTAGTGCGTAGTGAAGAATGACGTCTCACTTTCACGTAATGCACTCTTCGAACACTTTTGGGTTCGGAATGAAAAATTACTTTGAACACGGTGAAAAAATTTGGAATTGTAAAACTCGCCAATGTTTAAACCGATCACACAAGCCAACAAATGTGAAAAGTCGAATATATGACCAAGTGTTGCATATTATTGAAGCGGGCCGCTAATGGGTGTTTAATACATTTTGGGATCGTACGATTCGATCGGTTGCATGATGTAGCCGTTTGAAGGCACAGGTTTTTTATCACTAATGGATCGTTTACATGCTACATAACTTATCTAAACGAATAGCCCTCGACTTTGAATAAAAGCGTCAGGGTTTGAAATCTTCGATAAATTTGAATCTCTAGTTCGATTAGAAGCACGAACGAGTCCCCAGTTCGAGTGAGCGTTGGGATCTTGAACTTTTGTCGAATTTTGAACGAGTCCCCAGTATTGTCTTCAATCGATTTCGTTTCTCCTTTCGATGGGAAGTCCCCGGTTCTTGGGCAGTCCCCAGTATCCGTCAGTGACCATCATGCTAACTCCATCCCCCCCAGTGTTTGGGTGTGAAGGATGAGCAGCCGAACACTGGTCCTCGATTTCGATACCTGAAACGGAGTCATTGAAAGACAAAACCCGAGAAAGCCGTTATAGATGAAGACCACGTTAGAATGTTCGTCAGACTTATCGACCCCGATCGGAGCGTTTTGAGCTCAGGTATTCGTGGGTGATGTTTTTCATCATTCAATTCCAACTATGCCTCATCTAAAAGTGTTAGTATCAAATAATCGATCAAACAATTTCTTCCGATGGGGAAAGAATGAAAATTGTAAAGGAAAATAAAAGATAAAGTTTGATGATACCGTAGAATCTCAAAAGTAGTACTTCTTCAATTGTGTGATATTCCAATTGAAGTCGACTGGCTTGGAGTCCATTGTTTCGAGTTGGTATGAACCTTTCCCGATTACTGCCTTGACCCGATAGGGTCCCTCCTAATTTGCTCCTAATTTACCTTCGTTGGGCTCATCCTTCTTTGGTCTTTTGATCTTTAGCACATAGTCACCTACATTAAAAGATCGATACCTGATTTTTTTTGTTGAGGTAATTTTCTGCCCTTTGTTTCTGTGCTTGTATTCGAACAAATGCCATGTCTCTTTTTGATTCGGTCAGGTTTAGATCTATCAGCATAGCCTCTTTGTTCGCTTCTTCAGTGGAGTGGGCGAACCGAAGACTGGGTTCCCCCACTTCCACCGGTATCAGCTCTTCTGTTCCGTAGACAAGTGAGAACGGTGTTTCTCCGGTGCTGTGTTTCACCGTTGTCCGATGAGCCCACAGCGCTCCGGGGAGTTCGTTCGGCCAATTGCCCTTTGACTCATCCATCCTTTTCTTCAAGTACTCGATTATTGTTTTGATGGAAGACTCAGCCTGTCCATTTGCACTGGGGTGATAAGGTGTTGTGGCGATTCGCTTAATCCCCCATTTTTCGAAAAAGGCAGTGATCTGTCCCCCTACGAACTGCTTACCGTTATCGCATGTGATCTCTTTCGGGACCCCAAAACGACAGATGATATTTTGATGAATAAATTTGATGACTTCCTGTTCACGAATTTTAGCCAAAGCAATTGCTTCTACCCATTTAGAAAAATAATCCGTAAGAATTAGAATAAACTTTACCCCACCGGGCGCTGTTGGAAGAAAATCCTTTCCCCACTTCATGAATGGCCATGGTGACGTGACCGAATGAAGTGGCTCTGCTTGTTGATGTATGAGGTTGCCAAATCGTTGACATTTGTCACATTTGCGGACGAACTCTTTGGCATCATCCGCGATCGTTGGCCAATAGTATCCAGCTCTTATTATCTTTCGAACCAACGATTTGCTGCCGGAGTGATTGCCGCATTCGCCTTCGTGAACTTCTTTCAACACATAGTTTGTTCCATCTGGTCCCACACACTTTGCTAAAGGGCCACCGAACATTCGTCTGTAGAGTTGGTTTTCTAGGAGACAATATCTTGCCGCTTTAGCTTTAAGTGATCGGGCAGACTTTTTGTCACTGGGAAGGGTGCCTGCCTGCAAATAAGATAAATATTTGTTTCTCCAATCCCAAGTATGATTACGCTGTTTACCTCTTTGATGCTTCGACAAAGTGGGGATTCGAACAAATGAACCACTGTTTCGTACATCTTTCCATCGATAGCTGCTGCAGAACCAAGGTTGGCTAAGGCGTCTGCCTCGATGTTATCTTCCCTCGGTATCTGAGCTATTTTCCATTCCTGGAAAGAAGTTAGAAGATTTTGTACTTTCTCGAGCAACTGTTGTATCCTCGGATCTCGAACACAATAATCGCCTTGGATTTGATTTACCACCAGCTGAGAATCGCTTTTGATGTCTAGTCGTTCGACTTTCAAGTCTTTTGCGATCTTTAAACCTGCAGCGAGGGCCTCATATTCGGCCTCGTTGTTAGTTTTTGCATGTAATTTGATCGCATACCTGAGTTTCTCGCCGGTAGGTGCTATCAACAGGATTCCGAAGCCAGTCCCTTTCACATTCGAAGCTCCATCGGTGTACATTATCCAGACTCCGGGATCTGGATCTCTCATCATCAACTCTTCCTTTTTTGCTTCGGGGAAGATGTTAGCGCTATAGTCTGCTACAAAATCAGCTAACACTTGAGATTTTATGGCAGTGCGAGGCTGGTAAGTGATGTCGTACTCACTCAGCTCGACCGCCCATTTCATCAATCGACCAGAGAGATCTGGCTGATGTAAAATATTTAGCAATGGAAAAGTAGTTATGACAGATATGAATGACATTGGAAATAAGGTCTTAGCTTTCGTGCAGCAGTGACTAGTGCAAGTGTTAGTTTTTCTAGATGTGGATACCTTGTTTCTGCATCTAACAATGTCTTACTAACATAATAGATAGGAAATTGGTTACCTCTATCCTCGCAAACGAGGACAGCGCTTATAGCGACATCGGAAACGGCCAAGTAGATCAGCAGCATTTCTCTTTCGATTGGCTTTGACAGAAGCGGAGCATTGGACAGGTATTGCTTCAGTTCTCTGAGAGCCTTTTTGCATTCTGGTGTCCACTCAAAACTTTTGTTTTTCCTCAGTACCGAAAAGAACTTGTGACATTGTTCAGATGACCACGAGATGAACCTGCTGAGATAGGCTACTCGACCGGTCAGCTGTTGAGCTTCCTTCACCGTTGTCAGGTCTTCGGAAATGCTTTCGATCGCCTTGATTTTGTCTGGATTGGCCTCAATTCCTCTTTGCGATACGATGAATCCCAAGAACTTGCCAGATCCGACCCCGAACGCACAACGCCTTAATATCGTAAAAGTTTCCTCCAAATGACTTTAATGATTTCCCTTCTCCAAAGACTTGACCAACATGTCATCAATATACACTTCCATCGTTTTTCCGATCAAATCTTTGAACATGGTGGTAACCAAATGCTGATAAGTAGCGCCAGCATTCTTAAGGCCGAAGGGCATGACTGTGTAGCAATAAGTCCCCGTGTCTGTGATGAACGACGTCTTCTCCCGATCTATTGGGTCCATCAAAATTTTATTATAGTCTGAGTAGGCGTCCAAGAAACTCAACATTTCGTGCCCTGCCGTTGAATCAATCAGCCTGTCGATGTGAGGCAGTGGGAACGAATCTTTTGGGCAAGCTTTGTTGAGGTCGGTATAATCGACGCATACTCTCCACTTGTCATTCTTATTTGGTACTACAACAGTGTTTACAAGCCATTTTGGATACCTAACCTCTTTAATGAACCCATTCATTAGCAGCTTTTCTACTTCGTCGTTGATCACTTTCTTTCAGAATCCTCCATTCGGCCGTTTCTTTTGCTTCACCGGTCGATGCTTTGGATCGACGTTTAATTTGTGTGTGGCAACTTTTGGATCAATTCCCACCATATCTGTGTGGGACCAAGCAAAACAATCAGAATTATCCTTGAGGAAGGATATGATTTTTTCTCTTACTTCGGGATCCAGTTCTGCTCCCACATAGACTTTTCGATCAGGCTTATCATCGAATAACATTACTTCTTCCAATTCTTCTATCGTAGAGTCTCGGGGTTTTTGTTTGTACGGTTCTCTCACACATGGTGGAACCTGTGCGAATTCGTCTTCAACTTCGGATTCCGCTAACTGTGACGAAGCACATGACGGAGCCGCAGTGAGGTTTTCGGCCACGGGTTCCACTAGCTGTGATTGCTATTTTCGAAAGCCATCCTTAACAGCTACTGAGTAACATTCTCGTGAAGCCTGCTGCTCACCTCTTATTTCGCAAATTCCCCATGGGGTAGGGAATTTTACAACTTGATGTAGGGTCGATGGGACCGCTCCCATACCGTGAATCCACGGTCGACCCAATATCACGTTGTATGCCATCTCGCCTTTCATCACTTGAAACGATGTTTCACTCTCAACGCCTTCCGCATATGTCTTAATTGTGATTTCTCCAATGATCACTTCGCTTGAATTATTGAAACCCGACAACACCGTTGAGCGAGACACGATCTTATCACTCAACTGCAACTGTTCGACTACCCTTGTATGTACGATATTAACCGAACTGCCAGCATCGATTAATACCCTTTTTACATCGGCATCGTCGATCCTCATCGTTACTGCCAGTGCATCGTGATGGGGATGAATCCTTTCGTCGAAGTCGAAATCCCCGAACACAATCTCATCATTCATGTCTTCCCGTGTTCGTTTGTCTCGTGTGAACGAGACCTTTGCATATTTCTTTGTACGGTAAGTCACTACACAAACGTCATCTCCTCCGGTAATAACATTTACCGTCTTCCTAGGTGCAGGAGGTTTTGGCGGCTCATCATCTTTCTTCTTATTAAAATTTTTTCGCCCTCTATCAGTCAACAACTCTACCAAATGCCCCTTCTGTAGCAGGCTGGCCACTTCGTATCTCAACACCTTACATTCTTCCATTGTATGGCCGAAGTCATGATGAAATGCACACCATAGATTTTCATCCCTTGTGTTTGGATTTGTTTTTATGCGACCCGGAAACTTTACAACCTTATCACATATCCCCATCAAGTTATTTACCAAGTTTGGTGTCGATATGCAAAAATTGTACTCCGTCACTTTTGGAGGCAGTGGTCGATCTTTTAGAGCCGAAGATGTGTTCGATTGCCCTTTCTTCGGCTGATTTTTCGAACCACCAGCTTCGTGGTTGTTGCTTCTCATTCGAGGGAAACTGTAGGGCTCCCATCGTTGGTCCCTGTAGTTTCGCCTGTGGTTCTCGACTCTCCGTGGTGGTGGTCGATCATAATGATGATTATTTCGGGCTAGCTGCAACTCCTCCTCCTCAGCCCTAATCCTTGGTTCGCACTCACGATATAGCTCGTCGAATGTCCATGCATCGATTTCCCTAAGGCGATCCTTCAACTTCCACGCCTCTATTGAATCAGTGCGCAAGTTATTAGCAAAAGTCAAACAAGCCCACCTTTCCTCGAGATTCGAGATATGAATCTTCTCATCATTGAACCGTTTCACAAACTGTTTGATAGTTTCCCCGGGCCGCTGCCTAACGTTCAGGATATCTTCCACCCTTGGCGCTATCTTTTTTGCTCCAGTATGTGATCGAATGAATTTTGCCGCCATATCATCAAAACTCAGTATCTTGTTTTCGGGTAGCTGTAAATACCACTTCAATGCCGCTCCTTTCAACGTTTCACAAAACTTCTTAAGGCTGACTGAATTGATCTCTTCCGAAGTCAGGTCGTTCGCCTGAACTGCAATCGAAAACATATCAATGTGGTCCCTCGGATATGTGGTTCCATCATATCTCAAACTTTCTGGTAATTTGAAAGTTTTAGGAATGGGCATTGGGGCTGCACTTCCTGGAAACGGACGCTTTGAAATCGATTTTTTAGCGACTTCGTCCGTTAACTTCGGAACACCTAGAAATTTCTCCATAAATGATTTTATCTCACTGAATTTCTTATCCACTGTGTCATTCAACAGGGTTTGCATTGTAGCTAACATTCTCACTTCTGTCGTAACGGAGGCCGGAGCTCCCATAGCCACGGCGGCCGTACCCGATCCTCTGGATCCAACCCCCGCTGCAAGTCCCCCTGTTACGGTGCCCTGAGGAACCGAAGTCGGAATTCTTGCGGGGGGTGTGATCGGGGAGGTGGGTGCTCTGTTTCCGATAGAGCTAGATAGGACCTTCAATTGTTCTTGTATCATTTCGAACTGAGCATCATGCCTTTTCAAATACGCCATTAGTGCCGCATTTGTATCTCCTGACTCGACCGCGGGTTCCTTACCGGGTCGCCGCCCCGTTTAGCTGTGAACCAGTAGAAATATCGTCATGAGTCGGATCCTGCTCGTGGTTGGTAGACTCATCGACCGCTTCAATGTTGGTAGGAACATGAACCCCGTCATTGGGATTGAGCTGTTGTTGACCGTTCAGAGCGGTGGTGACATCAATGTTACGTTCATCTGCCATTTCAGGACAAAAAAGCAAACATAAGTAGTATCAAACGATTCAAATTTCGGAATAAATCGATTGCCTAGACCCCACGGTAGGCGCCAAATTGCGTTTCCTAAAAATATACTCCAGGTTTTACAATTAAACTTATATTTAGTTGAGTCTAAGGCGACCATTTTATATCTCAATCTGATCGATTGACAGGCAATTTACGTTGACAAGTAGTAGATTTTTAGAACCTTAATTCTAAGATAGTGCAAGTATCGATTTCGAAGATGCAAGTACGATGTCAAGTCTGAATGAACAATTCGAAGGCAAATGTAAACAGAGAAATTAAAGCAAATGACGAACTAGCAATTTACGATGACGTGATTTCAGGCGAATTTCTTATCGAGGACAAATTACGGGTTGATTTCGTTCAAGGCTGAATACTTGATTTTAACCAGATTCGATAACAAAGTTAGATACAATGATGAATAAACGCGACCGATAGAAATGTATTCAGTCAGATAATACGACCGTAAAGCAGTACTGGCAATTCACTTGATATGCTCGATACTAACAAGCAAGTTAAACGATAGATTTACTTATGCGATCAGAGTAACGACAATAAATTAGCGAGATCGAATGCGATGAATCAAAGTATTGAATAATGGAAGCAGAATGCAGACAACGAAATAAGCAACAATTAATAAATAAATAAAGCGATAAAAGCTTATTGTATTGAAGAATCGGAGGATGGTGCTTCAATGAAAGAGATGAATCTTCTTCCACGCTTGAACCAAGCCACGACTGATATTTTAATACAATGATTGCTTTGATAATGACAGTAGATTGATTATGGTATGATGAGAAAATAACAATAAACCGAAGAGAAAGTGTATAGCTTGGAGAATGAGGAAGTGGTGTTCAGATGAACGTGTCCCTAAATGAAGGAATAAGGTCCTATTTATAGTTTGAAATGGCAGAGTTCCCAACCCTAGAGGAACTCCCTCTTCCTCACGTCTCTCTTTCAGCAGTTGCCCACGTCTCACGAAATGCGCTGGACCCGTTTCGATAAAAGTGGGATAAGACCAATTGAGATTATCTGCTAGAACAGTTGTCTTCAAAATATTCCGATCACGTCATTACATCAATCGATTTTTACCAGCAGGTGTCTTCGAACCGACAATGATTTTGCAATACGATCGAACACATTTCCTTTGTGATCGAACGGAAATCGACCAATACAGTTATAACTTTTTATAGTGGTAAATTTGTTTTATACTCATTTTCATGTCACCAATTCTTAGTATATGAATGATTACGTGCAGTTTTCATTAATTCAGTGATATGGTAATTTAAAAGAACTACATTATCAATACAAAACATTCAAACTTTTGACAACCATCCGATGGTATTGAAAACGTATAGCTAATGACCTCGTACGTCCACATAATCAGTGCTCATGACAAAGTGAATGAGCAAGTCAGTATAGTCAGTAAAAGACATTCCAAGATTAATTGCAGTAAAATGAACATAAAAGCACGCAATTAGATTTCGTATTATGACAGATGATTGTGTCATACCAGTGGTAAGAAACCTACACAATAAATAACACACTGACAATCACTAAATACGGTGTTTAACTATGGTAGTGATAGTAGCTTATGAATCAAAGAATGCAGGTGCATTGCAGCTACATGTAGCCAACCAATTTTTGGTTTTATTTTACTTAGTCAACTAAGACTCTAAAAAGACTCCGTTATACTTACATAGGAAGATGATGAGTGCGTAATAATTAATAAATTATTATACGAAAGAGAAAGTAAGAGAGCTTTTGGTACATCAAGAATTTAATGAGGCCATACAAATAAGTCAGAGGAGTAGTTGAGCTATGAGTTGCTCGATAGTTGAGAGAACATAAATAAAACCAAGAATAAAACAATTTACATACTTCAAGACAAATGCATAGTGTGAGAAGAATAGCATGAAAGGTAGGAGGTTATGACCACCAGAAGTTGTGGTGCCGAGAGGAACTACTTTATCTCGAATCAAAGTTTGTTGAATTTGAATTGAAAAAATTACGTTACTTTTAATTGGAAATATTATACTCTTTTCGTTTTGTTTTATTTATCATAGTTATTAAAAAAATACTGTATTTTATAAATAATTGTTATTTTAGAATATCAAGATAGATTTTATTTTTTTATTTTGCCTTAGTATTAATTGTTATTGAAAATAAAATTAGAATAAACATTTATTGGTAAGAGATTAATATGATGAAGATTAAATAAATAAATAAGAATAGAATAGCCGAAAAACTCTCTTTACTAATAGTCGTATTTTTTAAGGGGCTTATGAAATATATACATGACAAATAAATTTAGACTGATAAAGACTAGTTTTAGATTGCGTATAAGTTATCAGTAATAATTGCACGAGAAAAATAAACACCCCGATGGAAAAAAAAAAAAATTAAGCTAAGCGCTAAGCGACCATGGGTCCATAAGCTTTTGAATTTGAAAAAGAAAGGGGAAAAAGGAGGACCCTCGTTTGCCGCGTACCTTTTGATGCAGAAATCGAGAGGACGACCGACAGAATTGGGGTCAGGGGTCCATCTCTTTCTCTCTGTATCCTTTTTCTGCTTGCTCTTTTCTTGTCAGCCTTACTGTAATTGTATGCATGTATGCATTTATTAGTATTTGTTGGCGAGTGATTTATTCATTCAGATTCCAGACTTGAGAGTTAAAGCCTTAGAGGGTGTTTGCTACTTTGCATCGTGTCTCTACTTTGTTACTTTTATTGTCCTTAACCTAAACATGCACTTCTATTTTTATTGTTATTATTCCAAATACTCGGCAACTTTTAAGCATTTTCTTTGCGGATTTATGGTTTTCTTTTCCACAATAATTTTCTCAGCAACAATAGATGGGTAAATAGGCAATATAATATAGGTAAGTAGAATTCATTAATTTTGACTCAAACCTTATATAGGTACTAACCAAATTCAGAATTTAGTTAATAGCAATTGGATTCATTAGACTAGAATCCAAAACTCACATAATTTAAATTCTGAATCTATTTCTGACAACAATATCAATATTTGATACCTAAGCATGACCAGCGCCAATATATGATTAGAGGTGGTTTTGTTGGAGTATATGATGTAAAATAATTCCACTACAAAATTTGGTGTAAGTTGTGTCTTGTTTGATTCCTATTTCGTTTAATCTGCCGTTAATAAAACTAATACAAATATAAATTATACCTCAATAAATGTATTATCTTATAGTTTGATCTAATTAGTAAGTGTTGATGTAGGTTTTGATGATTCACAAAGGACCTGGTGTCGAGTATAAAGAGGAAAAAGTTTATAGCTGGAGTTGATGTTAAGGCTGTTTGAGTATAAGCTCAAGTTCGAGTTGAAGAAGAAAAAGTCGACAGCTGAAGACAAAGTCTCAATCCGAGTTGAAGTTGGAGAAACATTCAGGTGGTGCTGGAAGAAGGCTTCCTAGGTGGCAAAAGCTTCCTAGGTGGCAAAAGGTTTAAGACTTAGGCAAAACAACTTAGGATCAAATAAGAAAATATTTATATCCAAGAAGGAAAAGGATTCCAAATTGAAAAAGGAGCTCCATACTAAAGTGGAAAAGGTTTTTCAAGAGCTCTATAAAAATAAGTTGTTTCGACCATGATGATTTACGCATTCAAGAAGTCTCAAACAAGCAGATAGAGAGCAAATCATTCGTGAGAATAAGTGAGTGCAAGAACAGAACCAAGCCAGAAGAACCAGGCGGAAGACGGCTTTCTTATTAGTTATGTTTTGTCTAGTATTCTATTATAGGTATCGAGTTGTAATTCTTTCAGCTTACTTAGAAGCATATAAGTGGAATACTTTAGTTAGGAGGTTTAAACTTGTAAGCTAAGCCTTGGTACTAAGAGTTTTAGTTCCTGTATTGGGTGAAAAATCACCGGGGTCTCGAGGAAGACCTCGGAGTGCAACACGAAGACTGCGCCACGAGACAAGCTTCCGAAGGAAAGATTGCATGGTCACTCGCCCCGGAAATCACCTTAGGAAACGAGGGGAGGTGAGCTCGAAGCATTGAGCTCGGGAAAAACCCTCTGCAACCTCGAGCGGATGCCACCCCTCGGGAGACGAGGGCCAACCTTTGTAACCGTCGACCGTTGCTCTAGCATTTAAGAGAAAGATCGTGGGTCAATTAGGATTGAACGCAGAGTAATGGCCATAAAGGCACCATTATGACATTTACTATGTCATTCTTTCTCCTGACTATAAATAAGGCTCATTTGTAAACAACAAGGGATTGAATAGAATACAAGCCTTTACTGTCACTTATTGTCTCGTTTATCTTATCACCTCATTATTTTTTCTGAGTTTTCATTTAGTTCGAATTCAATTTAGCTCGAGTATCACTTCGATACAAGCAAATTACCAGTCAAACCCAATACAAATTCAATTTGTTATCCTATCCCAATTTAGGCCAACACAAATTGGCATCGTCTGTGGGTATCTGGTAATAACGTTTGTTCCGAAGACCGTTATTTCGACTTTCTACCGAAAACAAAATTTCAGACACTATCAATAACAATATAACTATTTAAGTGCCCGACCAGACAGTAGGCATCACCGAGACCAATGGTGGAATCCCATTACAACCAACTGGCTTGACACCGCCCGTTAGCTCCATCCCAACAAACATCTCAGCTCCATTAATTGGGCTGATACCCCCCAAGCGGGTCTACTCCACCGATTGGTCCAATACCTCCCGTAGGAGCATTGGACGCCGAACAACATCCTCAAATTCGGGCGACCCCTTCCATTAGTTCATGGTAAACTCGCTACAACAAATGCGAGAGCAGGCCGCCGCTCAAGCAGCCGCTCAAGCCCAATTTAATGAGCAATTTCGGAGTTTTTTTACAAGCCCTCGTTGAAATGTATTCTCTCATTCTTCAGGTGGGCGCCTTGACTTGAAAGCTATATTCCCTCATTCTTCAGGTGGACGCCTTGACTTATTTAAAACTACTCCCTCATTCTTCAGGTGGGCGCCTTGACTTCTTTAAAACTACTCTCTCATTCTCTAGGTGGGCGCCTCGACTTCTTTAAAATCGCTCCATCATTCTCCAGGTGGGTGCCTCGACTTCTTTAAAACTACTCCCTCGTTCTCCAGGTGGGTGCCTCGACTTCTTTAGACCAGATTTCCTTATGAATGTTGCTTCTGACTTGAAAACTGACATTGTTGCTCTTGAAATTGGTGCTTGGGCGAGCTTTGATGATCTTGAAATCTGCCTATCATTTGATGATCTCTTTTATGGTGCAAATTCTCGACGCGTCATTTTTGCGATCGAGAGTTGATTTGGCTTCCATTATCCAGGCGGGTCCTGACCATGCTCTGCTACAACTGCAAAACAGGCAAACAATTTTTGCAAAACTTTGTTTTGCTCGTTTTGATGTTATTTTTATTGAAAAGTGAAAAATAGGAAAGATTATGGACAAAGGACTCCGAACGAAATGATGTCCCTTTGGAGATGTAAAAAGAAACTTATCTGGAGGTGGAAGCGATGACCCCAATAAACATGACATGCTTCTTATCCTCAAACCCTGATCATCCGCAACAGTTCTTCCTCAACCTTTCCCCAGTTTGAACATTCGGTCATGACTATTTTTCGAACCCATCTTGATGACATTTATGAAGACCCTCATTCGGTTAATACTGCCCCTTTTGGAATTTTTACTAACTAACCTCTCTCTTTGTTGTTTTATCTCACTGTTTGTCATGCGGCGTCTTTTCAGGTTTTCACCGACAAGACTTTTTTTTTTCACTCTTTGATGATAATTTCTTGGGCGCTTTGAGCCTCCTCCAGGTTTCGAGACTGAAATTCCAAACATCTCATGAAATAATGAAAAAATGGCACGAATAATAGAAGTTTGTGCCCCAGTTTAGAAGATACTGCGGATTTGAATTACTTTGATCTTGGCCGCAAACTTGGAGGCAAGTTTTGCGTCGATAAGAGATAGGAAAAAAAGGAACTTTCCCCTATTTTGACTGCACCAGAATGGTTGCCTACGTATCCTTTTGAGAGGAATCAGGTCAGACGTAGCTCTGGCAACTTAATGCTAAAATTTGTTGTTTTGAATCTTTCTTTCATTCATTTCATTTCATTAAAATTACCGGATTCCCAGTAAGGGTTCACAAAAGCAATACAAAGCCAAGGGCTAACAAAAGAGATACATTATCTGGGTAAGGGAAACAAAGACTTTCGTTATCCCAATCCAAGAACATCAAATGTAGTACTTCTTTTCTGCAACAGCATTAACAATCATTTCAGCCATCGTGCCTTCGATGTCTGTCAAGAATAGAGCACCATTGGGCAACACTTTCTTCACCACGTACGGTCTTTTCCAATTTGGAGCAAATTTCCCCTTTGCCTTTTCTTGATGTGGGAAGATGCGTTTCAAAACTAACTGACCTTCACTAAACTTGCGTTGCCGCACTTTCTTGTTGTACGCCCTGGCCATTCTTTTCTGATATAACTGACCATAACAGACCGCATTTAGCCTTTTCTCGTCAATCAAAGTCAACTGTTCAAAACGGGATTTGACCCATTCGGTGTCTTCAATCTCAACTTCAACAATGATTCTTAGTGATGGTATTTCAACTTCTACCGGAATGACTGCCTCAGTTCCATACACCAGTTCATACGGAGTCGTTCCTATTGAGGTGCGCACAGTTGCGCGATAACCCAGAAGAGCAAATGGCAACTTCTCATGCCAATCTCGAGATCCTTCCACCATTTTTCGAAGGATCTTCTTGATGTTTTTGTTTGCAGCTTCGACCGCACCATTTGCTTTTGGGCGGTATGGTGTGGAATTTCTGTGCACAATTTTGAACTTTTCACATACCTCTCTCATCAAATGACTGTTCAGATTAGCCTCATTATCAGTGATGATGGTGTTAGGGATACCGAATCGGCAAATGATGTTCGAATGAACAAAGTCGACCACAGCTTTCTTGGTTACTGACTTGAATGTCGCTGCTTCCACCCACTTAGTAAAATAGTCAATGGCGACCAAGATGAATCTATGCTCATTCGATGTCGTTGGTTCTATCGGGCCAATGACATCCATTCCCCATGCTGTGAAAGGCCAAGGAGCGGACATTGTGTGGAGCTCTAAGGGAGGTGAATGTATCAGATCGCCGTGCACTTGACATTGGTGGCATTTTCGCACAAACCCTATGCAATCTCGCTCCATGGTGAGCCAGAAATAACCTGCTCTTAAGATCTTCTTGGCTAGCACATAGTCATTCATATGTGGCCCACAGATTCCAGAATGCACCTCGTTAAGAATTCTTGAGGCTTCTTGTGCGTCCACACATCTCAACAATCCCAGATCTGGAGTTCTCTTGTACAACACCCATCCACTTAGAAAGAAACCATTTGTAAGACGGCGAAGGGTTCTTTTCTGATTGCTCTCTGCTAGCGCTGGGTATTCTCCATTCTTGATTTAGTTTTTGATGTCCAGGTACCATGGCTCGCCATCAAGTTCTTCTTCAACTATGTTGCAATAAGCATGTTGATCTCGAACTTGAATCTCGAGAGGATCAATGTGAGTTTGGTCAGGATGACTAAGCATTGATGCTAATGTAGCTAAAGCGTCGGCCAACTCATTGTGCATTCTTGGGATGTACCTAAATTTAATAGAATCAAATCTTTGGCAAAGATCTTCCAGATACCGCTTATACATGATAATTTTCACATCTCGAGTTTCCCATTCACCCTTGATTTGATATACTAGTAGGTCAGAATCTCCGAGCACTGGTAGTTCTTTGATGTCCATGTCTATAGACCAATGATGCAAGCTTCATATTCTGTCGTGTTATTGGTACACCAGAAATGAAGTTGTGCAGCTGCCGGATAATAATGACCTAGCGGGGATATGAGAACAGCCCCGATACCATCATCTTTGGAGTTAGAGGCCCCATCAAAATAGAGCTTCCAATAATGATCATCGTCAGAAGGCAATTCCTCAATTGTGTCTACCTCTTCATAAGGAAAGTATGTCTTAAGAGGTTCATACTCATCATCCACTAAATTCTCGGCCGAATGATCGGCCAAAGCCTAGGCTTTCATTGCAGTTCTGGTGACATAAACTATGTCGAACTCTGTGAGTAACATTTGCCACTTGGCAAACCTTCCTGTTGGCATAGGCTTCTGAAAGATATACTTTAGTGGATCCATCCAGGATATGAGGTAAGCAACAAATAATTCCTCAGCTTCTGTGCTACCCATGTGAGGGCACAACACGTTCTTTCCAACAAAGTGTACTTGACCTCGTAATCCGTGAACTTCTTGCTCATGTAGTAAATCGCCTGCTCTTTCTTGCCTGTGGCATCATGTTGCCCCAGTACACAACCAAATGAATTGTCCATCACCGATAAATAGAGGAACAAAGGTCGTCCTGACTCCGGCGGGAGCAACACTGGTGGATGTGACAAGTATTGCTTGATTTGGTCAAAGGCCGCTTGACATTGCTCAGTCCACTTAACTGCAACATCTTTCTTTAGCAGCTTGAAGATTGGCTCACACGTGGTGGTGAGTTGAGCGATGAACCTACTGATATAGTTCAATCTTCCGAGGAAACTCATAACTTTTTTTTTGTTCTTTGTCGGAGGCAACTCTTTTATAGCCTTGATCTTTGTAGGATCTAACTTTCCAGCTGGAACGCCAAATGCACATTTGGCTGGGTTCAACTTCAAATTATACCTTCTGAGTCTTTCAAAGAATTTCCTGAGGTCTTTAACATGATCCTCTGCCGTTCTTGATTTGATTATCACATCATCCATATACACCTCAATTTCTTTGTGTATCATATCATGGAAGACGGTTGTCATGGCTCTCATGTACGTAGCCCCAGCATTCTTCAAGCCGAACGACATGACCCTGTGACAAAAAGTTCCCCAGGGCGTGGTGATTGCTGTCTTTTCTGCATCATTTTCATCGATCAGGATCTGGTGAAATCCAGCATAGCAATCCACAAAAGATTGGATCTCGTGTTTAGCACAATTGTCTATGAGAATGTGAATATTAGGCAAAGGAAAATTATCCTTGGGACTGTCCTTGTTCAAATCTTGATAGTCAGCACGACATTGGCCAACCAGGTGGAATATTGAAGAGATCGGATCACCTTCGCAGATAGCTGGTTCATGATTTCATTATGGATTTTCTTGCTCATGTCTGTCTTGAATTTCCTCTAAAGCTGCTTGACTGGAGGGAGACCAGGATTAATTGGCAACTTGTGAACCACTAAATCTGTGCTCAAACCGGATATGTCATCATACGACCAAGCAAACACGTCTCTATAGTCAAACAAGAGTTGGAATATGTCATTTTTCACTCTCGGTATAGCGTGCATGCTTATCTTGGTTTCCCTAACATCCTCGGGACTTCCCAGATTTATATTCTCTGTGTCATCCAGATTTGGCTTAGGCTTGTTTTCAAACTGTTCTAATTCACCGTTTATTTCACTCTCGGCTCCCTCCTCATCATATTCTTCCTCAAAAATTTCTTTTGTATCAGTCTTTTCCATGTCATCTACCTCCTCAACTGTTACTCCATAATCATTCCACCCCCAATATATAATTCTTCCATTTTTGGTTGATTCATTGAGACCAAGTTAGACTGTGTATTTAGATCAGGGCGTGATTTCAGCATGCATGTCATGTTATTAAGGCCATCAGAAAAATAGCTACAGAAAGAAATAAGAAACAAAATGAGGAAAGTAAAGAGATAGAATAAGGAGACAAGAAGCATGTCTTGCTTTTCATTGAATTTGAAGATAGAAGGGTTTCACATCATAACGACAAAAATAAATATACTTGGATTACAACCCTTAGAATAACCAAGTATACAGAAAGGATAAAAAAAAACTTGCTTCCAATAGCCCCTCCTAGTGGGGAGAGGCGCGGATTCCCAGTTGTTCAGCTTCACATCAGGGCCAATATCCTGGATTTCTGCATTGCTAGATCCTTTGCCAGTTTGCACCATGCTGATGCCAAAGACGTGCCTCAGATCGGCCAGGAGCTTCTTCTGTTCTTCAGTCTCCCCAGCATTTCTTGAAATAGACTTGCCCCTGTTGGACCTTGTGAAAGACTGAGCGAAGCAAGGGATATGCTTCTCAAGGGACCATTCTTGTTTCTTCATCTTCCTGGCTCTTGCTCTGTCTGCAGCTGTGGGCTTGTATCCCAGACCTCAAGTACCTCGAATGCCAAGGGGATTAATTGGATGCGACATTCTTTGGAGTGATGCCCCGAGACCTTTCCCTGGTTGAAAACCGTGCTTTAACATTTTTGTAGCCATCTTAACTGCCGCTTCTGACAATCTTGCTTGGGGCAAAGGCCTGCCTTCAGGAACCTATTCCATATTGACTGCTTCAAAGGCTTTGTACATCAGAGTTGGGCTATCATTGGTGACCTCGATAACTGGAATGGATGGGTCCTTATAGATTGACAAATCTCCCTATCCGTGTACCATGATCATCTCACGGTTCCACTCAAACTTCACATTCTGGTGCAAAGTTGACGGTACTGCGCCCGCCATATGAATCCAGGGCCTTCCCAACAGTAGATTGTAGGACGAATCCATATCAAGGACTTGGAAATCAATAGCAAAGTCCACAGGCCCAATTGTCAGTGTCAACTCGATCTCACCAATTGACTGTCTTTTTTCTCCATCAAAAGCACAGATACTCATGGTGTTGGTTCGAATTCTGTCCTTGTTGACTTTCAATATTTTCAAGGTAGACAATGGACAGATGTTCAAACTGGACCCACCGTCAACCAGCACCCTAGTGACATAAGAACTGTCACACTTGACAGTCAGATGTAGTGCTTTGTTGTGACCAGTGCCTTCCATTGGTAGTTCCTCGTCAGTGAAAGTGATCCTGTTTACCTCAAAGATACGACTTGCGACTTCTTTGAGATTGCTGACGGTCATCTTCTCAAATACATGGGCCTCATTCAGGATTTTCAGTAGAGCATGACGGTATTCCTCATAATGCATCAACAAGGACAACAAAGAAATATGAGCAGGGGTCTTCCTCAGCTGCTCCATAATGGAGTAATCGTGCACTTTCATCTTCTTTAAAAATTCTTTTGCCTCTTTCTCAGTGACAGGTTCCTTGATAGGGCCTTGATTTTCTCTAGCTTGCTTGGCTTTTCTTAACTCTTCTGGGGTAAAGCACCGCCAGAAACGAGTTAGATCATCCACTTGTGTTGTTTCTGCCACAACCTCTTTTCCTTTGTATGTTACCATCGCCTTGTCATAATTCCATGGGACAATATTAGTGTTTTTCACAGGAATTTGAGGTGCGCTCTTTATGACAATAGGCTTACACTGCTTGTTCTGATCATCTTCAGGGGGCGCCCTTTTGATAACTAACTTTTGTTTGGCAACAGGGCCTGCTTCCCCTTCATTTCTGTTGGTCCTTTATATCACCAACTTTGGTTTTTCAATCTCCCTTTCCTTTTTTCTCGACGGCTTTTTTCAAGGTCAACACTGGCTTGTTTGGCTGGATAGGATGCCCTACTTTCCTCGGCACAACCGAAGGAATTGGTTGCATCCTCTCCACCCTAATTTTTATAGCGTCAACTGACACTATTGGTCTTGCAGATTCATCTTCAAATCCTTCTTCACATATACCCACCATGTGTACATCGTGGATTGGCAAAGGATTGCGATTAATGTTCGGCGTTTCTGCGTCTTCAATCACAATTTGGTTGTTGTCAATCAGATCTTGCACTACCCTCTTTAGATAATAGCGATCTTCTGTATCATGCCCTGGTGCACCCGAATGATATTCACAGTGCCGAGAGTGGTCCACTTTCCCTATAGGATGCATGTTTCCTTGAATTGGCTTTATCATGTCCAAGGCTCACAATTTCTTAAAGATGCTGGTGTAAGATTCCCCAATTGGTGTGAATTCTCTCTTTTTCTCTTCTTGAGCCTTCTTAAATTTAGCTCTTGGACAGAAGCCTGCGGGACCTCTTGGTCGGTAGGTAGGGTTCGGCGGAGCCTGATAATGATTAGGTGGAGCTTGGTGAATGGGATATACAGGCTGTGGGGCCGGCGCACGTCATTGCGGATAGGATGTTGGAGCATATGGTTGTGCAGCATGTACAGATTATTGTGATGGCGGTACGGAGTATTGAGCATTTTGTGTTGGGTAGTATTGTTGTGATGGGAGTGTTTGTGGAGCTTGGTATGAATTAGGTTGACTGTTTCACTCCTCGTTCCACCTTCGCGGACCCGACCCTACCATGGCCACATCTTCTTTCTTCTTCTTAGCAAACCCTGCTGCCCTCATTTGCACAGCCTGTGTAGTTGCTTTCAGTGTGGTCTGGCTCATAATCTTACCAGCTTTGACTCCCATCTCAATTATTTCTCCAATCTTGATTATTTCACTAAACGGTTTCCCAAAGGCAGCAATCAATGCACCATAGAACGCCTCATCTTGCGCCTCATTGAACAAATGGACCATATCATCGTCCGATATTGCGGGGCTCCCTCGAGTGGCCTGCTCGCGCCATCTGAGGGCATACTCCCTAAAGCTTTCACTTGGCTTATTTTTATCGCATCCAAAGAGGATTGACCTGGAAAAACTTCAATGTGGTACTTGTACTGGTCGCCAAAGCTGTCACACCTCTTTTTCACAAAAAACCCTCTTGGGTTCTTGGTTTATAGCGCTTATGAGATATTTTTGATTTTGGGGCGCTATTTATTAAAGGGTTTTCCATTTAAAAAAGTGACAATGTTCAAAGTACCAAATTATTATTATTTTGTCGGAGTCGCCACTTGACAAGTTCAAATGGTGTGCCAAATCATCAAAAGGTACCTTGGAACAACTATTGACTCGTCAAAGGCCTGCGTTTTGAGATTCGGGTAAGGACCTCGGTTGACTCTCGGAAAGGTATTAGGCATCCTCGAGTTCTATGCCAAGCACATTTTCTTTTTATCATATTTTTGGCTTTTAAAATATTTTGTTGTATTTTTTCCTTTGCTTTGATTATACTTTGATACCTTCTACTTGTTGAACACGGGACTACCTGAACATGAGAGCCTCCACTTATTTATTTATATTTATAGGCCTCAATATGAGAGCCTATCATTTAATTAGGATATTTGACAAAAACCTTTATTATGGAAGGCCCAACTTGGATATTCTGTTAGTTGGAGCATTTACATTGCTAACCCCCATTTAAATTTTTACTTCATTTTTGAGCCTATGGATCTATTTATGTTTATTGTGATTTCTCAAGATTGTCGAGCTATCATTTATTTTTGTTGAACATGTGGAGACCTCAACGTGAGTGTCCACCACTTATTTTGAGATTTAGTGGTCAAACAGTTTGGAGGCCTCAACATGAGAGCCTATCTAGTTTAAAGACCACTTTTGACAAAAGCCTTGGTATAGGCAGTCACTTTTATTTTTTGTATGACTGGCCTTCTTTGCCTTTTAGCTTTTAAGGAACAACTTTCTATTAAAAATGTGGATTTAGGGTAGGGTCAAATATCAAATTGGGCTGGATTACCTTTGCAAATTCTATTTTGATATTTTTTTCTTCAGCCCACTATTCGTTCTTTGGTCTTGCACTGATGAGCTTGTTTCTTATTCCACTACAGATTTGGCCTGCATTTCACATGTAAACAAATTTCGCCTAGAATCTTTTCGTTGTGGCTGTTTTCATTTATGTCCTAACTTGCTAATTTTTTTTTCTGCTAATGCATTTCACATTTCACATTTCACATTTTTCACCATTTGCAACACATAGCCGATTTTATAAGAGGGAGCCAAATTTGACATATAAAAATGATAACAGATCTTTTAAAGTTTCCCTTCATATGCTTCAGCTTTGCACGTTTTTAGCCACTTTTACACATTAGGTCTATAACAGCACAATGCACGATTACTAAAATAGTGATTCATACATTTTAAACTTGTAACACATCCACAGGTTATAAGCTAATATATGAGCAAAATTTATTTATAGGCTAAACATGCTGTTTGCATTAGCATAAGTTGAGTACAAAAGGCACTTGTGTTTACCTTGTTTGCAATGAACTCAAAACCAAACAAAGCCCATAGCAACAAGCCCAACAAGAACCAAGCAAACCAGACAACATCAAAGCAAACCCAACAGTCCAAGCAGCAACCAAATGTCGACTTTGTACTAAAAAAACAAGCTGAAACCAAACTCCTTTCTATTTTTTTCTTTTTTTTCCTCTTCTCTTGCTGTTCTTCTATTTTTTTTCTAATAATTTCTCTATTTTTCAGATCTAAAACTTTGAGTTCAAGAGTGGTAGGTGAGAGCTCTTGAATCTATCTTAATGAGAGAGTAAATACTCTATTTTATAAAAGAGGGAGAAGGCAAGAAGCTGTTGGATAGCTAAGGGGCTCCAAAGCCCAAAAATTTGCTTTTCAGTAAGCGTGCTTATGCCATTTAATGCAGGCTTGGAGTGTTTAAATGAAAATTTTGGCAGAAGAAACAAGCTGCCTATGCCAAAATACTTAACCACTTTTAGACCAAATCTGCCTCTCATTAAATGAGGCAGATTTCCCTTGAATTCAAACTCAAATGGACCTCAAAAATCAAATAAACTCACTATTTTTCAGATTTTACTTGAGAGATCCTAGACTTAAAGTTCACCCTCTAAACTTTCTTAAATTGATTATCTAACTCATTAAAATTACTACTCAAATCAGACCTCAAACTAAGCCTAAAACACAACTCAAAATGATACTACTATGACTTAACTTGACATAAACACACCAGGACTGGGCATGATACTTATCACCTCCAAACTTTCATGCTAGATCATAAATAAATAGCCAAGTTACTTGACTAACTATCAGGATACCAGCAAGAAAATATGAGCTAAAAGAAAGCACTCCACAAACTTGAACTAACTTTCCGCATAAACTAGACAAAAGTGGTACAGATTTATACCAACAGAAAAATTCAGCCACAATGAATCAATGACAAAACTCGACATGAAATGTCCTTCTGCGCTATCATAGACAACTTTATACAGATCCACACACTAGAATGTCCAGAACCAAGTACTCATGCTTAAGTACTAAACTGAAAAATGTTCACCGACCTTCATCTTTAACCCTTGAATGAAACGTAACACTTACTTGCAATTACTTGACACAATATTTAGTTAACTAGACATAACAAGCAAGTTTGAGATTAACGAAAATCCTTCAACAGAAGTTCAACGAGACATGGATAACTATGATAGACGAGCTTCCAGATTATGCCCAAGTTCAAACAAATGAAACAACAAATCATGAACTAAAATGGCAAACATGTGATTTTCACGCTTCGAGTCACATGACAAACAGGAATACGCTCGTACTAATCAAAGAATCATTCCATACTAATTAAATAAGCAAACAAAATCTATTAACCGATTATACGGTAATCCCATTTAACAAACATACAAGGGGATTCGATTCACATATTATCACTACATCACTAGGTACAAACAAAATAACAAAGTAAAGCAAGAAAATAAAACGACGATTACTACCTCGCCGCTGCCCATCACATAATCGACGCTATAGCCAACTGCCGTGACTCGTACAAACACCACACACACTGCCCAAGTAGCATTAAAGGACCATCGATAACATATCCAAGCTGTCAAAAATCTCAGCGCCACCATCGCTTCTGCGTCGCAGCGGCGTCATCGCTCTCCACCTCATCATATCTAGCTCCTGTTTCGACAACCACACTACCTCGCGACCCTACACCACTGCTACAAATACCTCGCCATCTACTTCATCACCAAACCACCACTGGTTTTCCCTTTAGAAACTGTAGAAAACAGCCTTCCCACCATTGTGTCGCTGCCTCAAGCTCAGCTTCAAAAATCAAACCATCATCACCATTGCCTAAAGCCAAACTATTATCACACACACACACTCACACCATCACCAACTGCTTTATCGACGCCAAAAGGTCGAAGCCAAAATTGAATCAAACAGGCCGTCGCCTATCATCATCACCATCCGAAACCCACAAAACCAAACACTCATCACACACACACACCCCAATAACCACGCTACAATATCGTCACCACACCACTCTCCATTACTACTATATTCACATCAGCTAGGGACGAATCGAACAAGTTCATACATCAATCCATCAGATCCCTCGCCCTCTTCTTCTAATTGAAACAATCCCATTTATGGTCTTTTCAGCTAGAAAAAGAAAAGAACAGAAAGAAGAGAAAGAGAATAATACCTACGTGTGAGAGCTCAACGGAAAGAACTCACCGAAACAAAACTTTGGCCGTGTTTTGAACTTCGATCCTTGAATTTTTAGGAATAACCGAAGCCAGATCGAGGGAGAGGAATGCGAGGTGGTTCTGGGGATGTATTTAATTGTCAGAGATGGTGGCTGGAGGCCGGTGGAAGGGTGGTGGTTCACGGTGGCTAGGCGATGAGAGAAACTTGGGGATATGAGGTGTGTTTGATCAAAATGAGGTAAATTAATGGTGTTAGGGTTAAAGGGTTGAAAAGGATGGGGTATTTTGAGCCGTTAGATCAAACTAATCCCACAGCTGTGATAATTTCGGGTTAAATGAGGGTGGACCAAACATTGGGCTTGGACTATTTTCTTATTTTTTCTGAATTTATGAGCCCAATAGCTATAAACCAAAATCAAGCATATCCACTTGCAAATTTATTCATGTAACTAGACTAAACAGTTTACGAGAACACATACAATGACATGTTTTAACAAGTACAAAATTTCAACTACATATTGCTCACAAATAAGCTATTAAATATATTTGGTATTTTCAATATATTTTTCCTAATTAATTAACTAATAAGCTAGATAAAATCGTAGAAGTATAGGAAGATCCTAATACAATTAGCATAACAGTTCCAAGTTATTATGACTGGTGCAAATTAGGTGATTACACTCGTTCTACCCACGGTCCTCGAGATCCTCTCTTTTTGTAATCAGCGAGTACAAGCCCCGTTTGTTGAGCTAGACGACCCCATCCTTGTGACGGGTGGGAGAAAACAGTACAAAAGATGATCGAGGGTGAAAGGCACCCCGCTAATCTACTCAAAAAATCAAGGCAGTAGATGTGCCTCCATACCCTAGGTCCAATCTGGGCTAGGCACACTTTGAAGGTTCGACAAAAATTGTCCAACACTTTGAGGACAGGGAGAGATAAACCAATCATGAAAGGATAAGTGAAAACCAAAGAACGCCCCTCGAATCGATCACTCACTCGGCTCTCGGGGGCGGGGATACCAACTCTCACCTCGAGGCTTCAGTTGCAATCAGAGCGAACCAGATGAATATTCGCCTGAGTAATCAAGCTCAACGTATTCTCCACAGAAATACTCCTTCTCCTCCTAGCCTCCGACTCAGTTTGCAGCTGCGTAACAAAATCTTTCGAGAGATCAGTTTTTAAAGGAATGACGTGGTGGGGTTTAAGTTCCAACTCGTCGGAAAGAAGTTCCTCATCGCCCACATCCTTCGTGGCGACCTCCTCATCTGCCGTAACTGCTCTGGCAGTCCCAGCATAGCTGAACGTTGTCCTTGATCCACATCGTTGGGATTAGTAAGATCCTCCATGTTGAAGTTAGGAGGAACAACAACGTCTAGCGGTTCAGGGACATTAACCAGTTCCCCACCAACAATCATGGTGTCGAGAAAGAAAGGTGGAGAACGTGATAAATCTTGTTGAGACATCTTTCTTTCGAAGACCTTTTGGGAAAAAATGCAAAAGTTTTGCTATTTAAGACAAGAAGAAGTAAGAAAAAGAAGGCAGGGTTCGACTCTATATTGGTTAAAAAGTGCCATGATTACAGCCGCATGGGGAAGGCAGAACCAGAAAACGCGCCCAATCAGTGATCACCACGCATGATTGACGGGAATTCGAAGTGACAAGCGCCTTTTTCAAAATTCGTGGCGCAAAAACAGCCACGTCAATCTCCAGCCTAAAATTCACTCCACTTCTCGACAGATTTGGCAATCACTCGAGGAGTGGGGGGGACTATCTGTATTGGGTGAAAAATCACCGGGCTCTCGAGTAAGACCTCGGAGTGCAACACGAAGACTGCGCCGCGAGAAAAGCTTCCGAAGGAAAGATTGCATGGTCACTTGCCCCGGAAATCACCTTGGAAAATGGGGGGGGGGGGGGGGGGGGGGTGAGCTCGAAGCATTGAGCTTGGGGAAAACCCTCTGCAACCTCGAGCAGATGCCACACCTCGGGAGAGGAGAGCCAACCATTGTAACCGTCGCCCGTGCTCTAGCATTTAAGAGAAAGATCGTGAGTCAATCAGGATTGAACACAGAGTAATGGCCATAAAGGCACCATTATGATATTTGCAACGTCACTCTTTCTACTGACTATAAATAGGGCTCATTTGTAAACAACAAGGGAATGAATAGAATATAAACCTCTTCTTTCGCTTATTGTCTCGTTTATCTTATCGCCTCATTATTTTTTCTGAATTTTCATTTAGTTCGAATTCAACTTAGCTCGAATATCACTTCGATATAAGCAAATTACAAGTCAAACCCAATACAAATTTGATTTATTGTCCTATCCCGATTTAGTCCAGCACAGTTCCTTAGTTATAGAGTTGTAACCTAAAAATTGCTCAGTTTGTCATAGTTGAAAAGTGTAAACCCCAGAGTTTGCATTATTGTTTTTTATCCCTGTAACAATGATTTTTTCACGTACAAATCTATGTGTTATGTACATTCCGCAATTACTTTAAGTTTCAGAGATAGGTAGAACTTTTTGAGAACCTCATTCTTCATGAGTAATTTATCTAAGCAGGAAGCAAGTTTTTGAGTATCGAAAATTGGGTAAGGACAATATTCACCCATCCCCCTCTAGTGTCTTACGAGGTGCACCAAATGCAACAATAAGTGATAATATCATGTGTTTCTTTTAAGCACAATTATACTGGTTGATTTTTAGATCAAAAGCCAAGAATATTTGTCCTCCCAATGGCACTGCCTCACTCACATAGATATATCGAAGCACATCTCATATTTTTGAAAAATATATCAACTCTTATGCTTACTTATACGTTAGGAATTGCTTAAGTATTCGAGATTTTCCCACAACCATTTTTGCTCTATTACACCTCTGTAGTCTACGACTTTAGCTGAAAAGGCTTTGATATTCCTCTTTGGGATGTAAGCAAGAGATGGGCATTATGAAATTCTTCAACTACTGGATCATAGTTTCTCTAAAAAAATTCTATTGTTATAAGTCTTAGTTACTAGGATTAGGTGCTCTATCAGGAGCTTTCACTTTCTTCTTGGTCTTATTCATTGATGACTTAATTACTCGTGTTGTACTTTATTCTCTGAAATACGAGATTATGCTGTTATTAGTTATGTTTTCTCTTAGTGAGTCTAAACCTAATTGCAGCTGGGATGAATAGTATATGGCAGTTCTTCCTTTGATCTAGTCTCCTATAGTGGTAGATGGCAGGAAGTCTCCTACAGTGAAAACTAATTTAGAGATATGTTATTTTTATTTTTCTTTATTTTTTTCATAGTTCCTATTTTGTCCTCATGAAAAATTTTAAAATAGGTTGTATTTTATGTTTTGCAAGGAAATAAAGAGGTTGCGGTATAAACCATTAAAAAAATAGGATAAGGTGCAAAGAAAAAAATAGGATATAGATCAAGGGTGCAAAATGATAAGGACCTGTTATTTACTGTCTAAATCTTCAACACATGATTAGTTATCTTGATATAATTTTATGTTTGTGACCTAACTATAAATTTAATTGCTTATTTCAAAATAATTCAATTTTGCAATAAAATAGTTTGGTGCCCATCGTTGGGCCCAAAAATTACTAATTTTTAAAAAATTCTTCTAATTGTTCGTTTATCTTTCCTTAGTTGTTGCTTTTCCAAGAAACAATGGCATGAGCACATGAAATACACTTACCACCCGACTAACCTCATCCTTCTCGTGCAAATTTACCAATAAAGATACCAAATAATAGCAAATGACCAGCAAACACAACCTTTGGAAAGTATAATAACTGAGTTCATAGCCCAACTTAGGGGGAGGAGAGTTACTAAGGGACTCAGGTGGTAAAGGCTTAGATACAATAGGAGTAGGCTCCAGTATATCTAAACATTCTCTTAAATCCTTGCAAGAGAGCATTTTTTAATAATCAAGGAAAACTATTATTGTATATACTAGATCTCAGGAGCACCACCCGTCATCAAATGCATAGATATGAACTTGTGTTCTCAACTGCCGTGGGAGTCGATTCGTAAGGAGTTCAAGATGCCATAATTACAAAGTGTGATGGAACTACTGATTTGAAAGATCATGTCAAAGCGTTCTCAATCAAGGTAAAAGGCAATGACTTGACCAAATTGGAGGTAGAGACGGTGCTGGTAAAAAAGTTTAGTGAAACACTTATGAAATTAAGGTGCATTGACTTGATATTCTCTTTTTCCAAAAACTTCAATATTGACCTTAAAAGGTGGAGAAAACGAATGGAGAACATATTCAAATCCAACATAAGGATGTTAAGCTTGTTTAGAGCTTCAAAGACAAGGTGCAAATAGGAAAGGATGCTGCCGCCAAAGATATCAAAAAGTTAGGCAGCTATAGTATTCACTAAATGGCGAAATTCAAGAAGTTTAGAAGACAAAAGAAATCTGTTAGAAGGCCTCGAGGAATATCCAGCGACAACTTAGGAAAATGCGTATTATCAATATAATACCAAGTTGAAGAAAATAAGTTTGATTCATTGAAATCAATTACCGGTAGGAGATAGGTCAAGTTGTTGGTCAAAACAGCCATCAAGGTGAGCAAGCAGTTATAAAAAAGGCTTGAGAAGTAGGTGTGATCATTATTCCAAACCATCTCAACCAAATAGGTCGGATAAGCATCCAAACCGGTCCTAAAAGTCCGAATATGTTTCTTGTACTTACGGATTACTTAACATAAATGGATCAGATTTTGGTACGGCTCTCCGTATACTAACTGGATAAAAGTGAAGCTCTCTATCAATTACTTCATAGAAACTTCATTTTATGGTAAGTCTATATAAGATTCCCAGAGCAGTAGAAAGAAGAGCGTACAAGCTCGAAACAATGGAAGGGAAACAAATCTCAATCAAGGGGAACACAGCTCCTCTAAAGCGTAATTGCCCTTAAGAGTATGGTTAAGATCCTTCTCTTACTCTTCTCACTTTCTTACTCTTTTCATTTCTAAGTTTTCATATCTTGTTTATACTAACGATTTTTAGATGATAGGCAAAGCTAGTCAAAATAATGACAATATTCACTAGTACCATCATATTGGAATAAAAATAGTTCATGGTCTTGGTTGAAAAAGTTTGACAACTTTAGCTTCCTCGACATTTTCACACTTCTCGTCCCTTATACTTCTTTTTCAGGAAATGGATAGCAAGAAGTGTGATCGACCTTTCATACCTTAAACTCGCCCCCTAGGGGGGCTATGCATATATTGAAAAGCTATTAATAACCGGAAGCAGGCGGCCACTTTTTTATAATTCGACTAGTAGCGGCCAATTGTTTTTTAATATTTGCCCAATATCGGTCACTTTATTACATATTGGTGCAAAAGCGCCATTGTATAAGCTAAGTCTATCAAAATGACTTGATGTACTACTCTGATAAAATATATTGTACTGTCTAAATGTTTTCCTCTCAGTCTTTCAGAAATATTTTCCATCTCACTTAAATATGTTGCCACATGTATTGGATCTGCTATCGCTTGCTATACGTACTAGATAATTGTTTGTCTAACTCAAAATTAACACGTCATGTGCATAAGCTTCAAATATATGATGGGCTCGTATACAAATTTGAGCCATACATAAATGGAAGCTACTTACAACAGCTAAACACTTGACATTTTGATTCGCTGTAAAATTCGTTTGAAAAGAAAAAAAAATCTCAATCTTTAACAGCAACAACAACATACACAGTGTTATCCCACAAGTGGGGTCTGGGAAGGGTGAGATGTACGCAGACCTTACCCCCACCAAGGTGGAGAGGCTGTTTCCGATTGACCTTCGGCTAAAAATTATTTTTGTCTTCGCCTAAATCGAGATAGGACAACAAATCGAATTTGTATTGGGATTGACTTGTAATTTGCTTGTATTGAAGTGATATTAGAGCTAAATTAAATTCGAACTAAATGAAAACTCAGAAAAAATAATGAGGCGATAAGATAAACGAGACAATAAGTGAAAGTACAGGTTTGTATTCTATTCATTCCCTTGTTGTTTACAAATCAGCCCTATTTATAGTCAGGAGAAAGAATGACGTTCAAATATCATAATAGTGCCTTTATGGCCATTACTCTGTGTTCAATCCTGATTGACCCACGATCTTTCTCTTAAATGCTAGAGCAACAGTCGATGGTTACAAAGGTTGGCCCTTGTCTCCCGAGGTGTGGCATCTGCTCAAAGTTGTAGAGGGTTTTCCCCAAGCTCAATGCTTCGAGCTCACCCCCCTTGTTTCCTAAGGTGATTTCCGGGGGGAGTGACCATGCAATCTTTCCTTTGGAAGCTTGTCTCGTGGCGCAGTATTTGTGTTGCACTCCGAGGTCTTGCTGATTTTCACCCAATACAGATAGTCCCCCCACTCTTCGAGAGGTTGCCAAATCTGTCGAGGAGTGGAGTGAATTTTAGGTAGGAGATTGACGTGGCTGTTTTTGCGCCGCGAATTTTGAAAATGACGGTTGTCACTTTGAATTCCCATCAATCATACATGGCGATCTCTGATTGAGCGCGTTTTCTGGTTTTGCCTTCCCCATGCAGCTGTAATCATCGTGCTTTTTAACCAATATATAGACGAACCCTGCCTTCTTTTTCTTACTTCTTCTTGTCTTCAATAGTAAAACTTTTGCATTTTTTCCCAAAAGATCTTCGAAAGAAAGATGTCTCAACAAGATTCATCACGTTTTCCACCTCCCTCTGTCGACACCATGATTGTTGGTGGGGAATTGGTTAATTTTCCTAAATCGCTAGATGTTGTTGTTCCTCCTAACTTCAACATGAAGGATCTAACTAATCCTAGTGGTGTGGATCAAGGACACCATTCAGCTATAGCTTGGACTGCCAAAGCAGCTGTGGAGGAGGAGGTCGCAATGAAAGATGTGGGCGATGAGGAACTTCTTTCTGATGACTTGGAACTTAAACCCCACTACGTCATTCCTTCAAAAATTGATCTCTCAGAAGATTTTGTTATGCAGTTGCAAACTGAGTCGGAGGCTAAGAGGAGCAGGACTATTCCTGTGGGGAATACGCCGAGCTGTATTACTCAGGCGAACATTCATCTGGTTTGCTCTGAGGTGAGAGTTGGTATCCTCGCCCCCGAGAGCCGAGTGAGTGATCGCGTCGAGAGGGGTATTCCTTCGTTTTCACTTATCCTTTCACGATTGGTTTCTCTCTTCCTTTTCCCGAAGTGTCGGATAATTTTTGCCGAACCTTCCAAGTTTGCTAGCCCATATTGGACCTGGGGTATGAAGGCACATCCAGTGCCTTGAATTTTTGATTAGATTAGTGGGGGTGCCTTTCACCCTCGATCATCCTTTGTATCTGTTTTCCCCCACCCTTCACAAGGATGGGGTCGTCCAGCTCAATAAACGGGACTCGTACCCGCTGATTACGAAGAGCAAGGATCTCAGGACAGTGGGTGGAATGAGCGCTTCGTCCTCTTGCCCACCGATCTTCTTTCCTTGAAGCTTTATTTTCCCGAGCGGTGGAATCGAGTCGTAAGTGTTTCCTCCTTCGTTTATTTTTGTTTTAGTTTTTTCCTTTTCTGACTCCTTATTCTTATTCCTTTAGCCGAGGTGCTCCCGATTGCTCGTCCTAAAAACTTGGTTCAATGAGTTTAGGCCATTATTGATGCCAAATCTAGGCCAGAGAGGTCGTGGATGGTTTTGGCTGCTTTGGGTGAGAACAAAAGGGCTTGTAAATGGCATGGCGAGTTATCTTTTAGCCATCCTTTGAGTCTAGTCTAGTTTTCCGAGGCCCTATGCTTCACTGCCTCACTATCTTTTCTCCATTGTAGGGCTTCCCAAGAGGGAGATCACCGCGTCGAATGAGAAAAAACGAAAAAAGGAGAGGAAGGACAAGAAAGAGGAGGTTCCCGAGGTTGGAGATGCCTTGAATGCCCTCGAAGATTTGACTGGGAACCTTTTGAGGGGAAAGGGTGAAAAGGGAAAAGATAAATAGAAGAAGAAAACGGCTTTTGAGGGGTCACCGGACCTTGGGGAAAAAAAAGGTTGAGTATTTCTCCTCTGGTTTTCATAATTTTTTTTGTTTGTTATGTTTATCATCTCTTTCCTTTCTTTTTTCAGTTCTGAGGAACAAACAGTTGTCCTCGGGGGAAACTCCGGAAGCAAAGCGGTTTAGATTCGAGCCTGTCCCGTTTCCTGAGCTCACTCGTGTTGGCGAGGCAGGGTTAAGACAAGATGAGGTTGCAGTTCCCTCTACTCATGAGCCTGAACCAGTTCAGGTTGTTGATAAAGACATCGGGAAAGTTTATCCTCCTCCTTCGGCGGAAATGAAAATGGATGAGGCTGGGCCATCTCGAGTGGGGGGACAAGTCCCCTTGGGCCGCCTCCGAGCCCGCTCCTAATGCGTCTTCTTGGAGGTAATTTCGCTACATTGAAATTCCTTCCGAGCTTTGCCTTCTTGATGGCGACATCCAAGTTCCAATCAGCCTCCGTGGACTCCTAGGTCCTAAGGAACGCAATCGTCATAAGGAGTGTCCTATCTCTGATTTGATGGTTGATGCTGCTCAGCATGTCATTCATGTATGCTTTCTCTAACTTTCTCTTTTCAATTTGTCGTTTTGCTTCCTTCTCTAATTTTTTAGAATTTCTTTTTGCAGTGTTACATCAACTCTATCAGGGCTGCCGAGATAGAGTGCAGCTGAGATGAGAAGCTTCGGATATTAAGGGTTGGATGGAGGTGAGAGCGAGCGAGTCCTGGGGCTCAGATTGGTAGTCTCGAGAGAGAATTATTGAACACAAGGCTCGAGTTGGAGCAGGCTAAAAACGCTGCCAACAAGTCTGACTGTGAGATGACCAAAGCCCTCGAGGCTAAATCTGACATTGAGGGAAAGATGGCCCGTTTGAAGGAGCTATGTAACACTGAGCTGAAGAGAGTAAGGAACGAGGCTTAGTCAGTTATTAGTGAAAGGGCAAAAAAGTTTTATGACGACTTAAAGCAGAAGATGCTTAAGATGAATGAAATGGCCGCGGAGAAAGAATAGTTGGCCAAGGAAAAGAGTCAGCTCGAGAGCGAGGTCAAGTTCTTGAGAGGCAAGGCTGATTCTTTTTTCCTCGAGGCAGAGAATGAGGAGGACTCGGGCAAAAGTTGATAACAATTGGGCCATTATTCAGACGAGGCTGAAGACTCTGAAGGAGTGCCACGGCGAACTTGACCATAATGCTGAGATTGCCAAAGCTGAGAGCGACGCTGCTGTGGTCCAGAGGCTGAGGAAAATCACCCTTCGAGCAGTGAGAGTTCAGACGAGGGAGGTGATGACTCCGAAGCGGAGGGTTAGAGTAGAGCTTTTGGTTTTTATTTTTGGTTAAGGATTTTGTGTTGTTTGCCTTGTAAATATTTGGGGCCTTTGAGCCTTTTTTATTAATGGAAATTTTTTTTATGAATTTTCTTGCAAGACTTTTTCATTGTTTCGAGCTAGCTCAGGACAACGTCTCGCCCTCGAGCCGTAGGCTTAACCTATGACTAGCTATGCATGTTCAAATGAGAATAAAAAGATGGCGAATCAAAGTTTATTCCATTGACAGAATCTGCATGCCTTTATTACAATGGATGCCTGGTTAAAACAGGGCTTAGATGAAAGGAGCTAGAATAGCATGAATTTATTCGAGCAAGTCCCAAGGGTGATCCTTTGGTGAGGTAGTTGCTCATGCTCCGAGGGCTTTGCCTGGCGAAGTCCCCGGTTGTTGAATCTTCGCTCGCTGCTATTTTCTTGGTCCAATCGGGACGACTATATTCTTCATTGCAATTGAATAACACTCTTGTGCTATTCGGTGTTCTCCTTGGATGGCTCTTACTCCCCATGGAGTAGGGAACTTTATCACTTGATGCAAAGTGGATGGCACAACCTCCATCTCGTGGATCCAAGGTCTTCCAAGAATGACGTTGTAGGCTATGTCCTCGGCCATAACTTGGAAGGTAGTTTGCTTGTTCACTCCCTCTGCAGTAGTTGTGAGGGTTATTTCCCCAACGTCTTCTTAGTGGAGTTGTTGAATCCTGTCAGTATTGTCGCCTTTGGGACGACTAGATCCTTTAACCATATCTTTTTGATCGCGCCGTAGTTGATGATGTTTACCGAGCTACCTGGATCAACTAGAGCTCGTTTGACATCACAGTTATTGATCCTGAGCGTAATTACTAGCGCATCGTGATAGGGGAACATCATCCCATCGCAATCTTCTTAGCTGAATACCATCTTCTTGCTCGACTCACCAGATCTTGCTCTTTTCTCCGCTGTAATGGATGATTTCGCCATTTTCTTTGCCGCAACAAAATTTTTACTCCATTCACTTCCGAGCCCCTAGTGATGACATTCACTACCCTCTTTGGTGACGGTGCTCGAGGTGGCTGCTCTTCTCTTCTGTTCTTTGAATAATTGTGCTTCCCTTTGTCAGTTAAGTATTCTGCTATTACCCCCTTCTTGAGCAAGTGTGCCACCTCAAGACGCAACGCTTTGCAGTCCTCAGTTGTGTGCCCGTAGTCCATGTGAAACTCGCAATGTTGGATTTGGTCCCTTTTTCTTCAGGGCGTTCTCATGTCTTTGGGTAGCCTCACTCTTTGGTCAGTCATTCCCTTGATCGCGTTCACTAGCTCGGAAGTGGATATATTGAAATTGTACTCAGAGATTCGAGGCAAATCTTTCTCCTTGGGTGCCAAAGATGGGCCCGAAGACTTTTAGTTGGAGGATGATCCAGCTTTTTCCCCGAGCCTTTGGCTCACGTGCTCATGCCCCCGAGGCGTTGGTTCACGTGTTGCCTTTGAGCTCCGTTGTATGGCTCATATCGTCCCTCTGAATTCCCTCGTGGCGCATCGGTGCGTCGAGAGGACTTGGATCGACCTCGGTAGGAATGGCCTCGTCCCGTTCTTCTCCACTCTACTTCTTCGAGCCTGATCTTAGCTGTGGCTCGGTCGTGCAATTCGTCCTAGGTTCGAGCTTGCCACTACTGGAGCTCTTTCTTCAATTCAGCTGCAGCCTCTGAATTGCTTACATTAAGGTTCTTTTCAAAATCCATGGCTGACAGGCTATCATCCGTTACGTCAAAGATGTCTTCCTTTGTTTTGAGGATCTTTTGAGCCCCAGTGTGAGCCTTAATGAACGTCGAAGCTGGAAATGGACTCGGAAGGGAGGAGCATGTACCAACGCAGCGCCTCTTTTCCAGGGTGTCGATGAATTTCTTTAAGAACATGGATTCCTTTTCGGGGTTTGGTCGTTGCTTTTGACCGTAGCCATGTATTCTGTAATATGGTCAACTGGGTCCGTCGTCCCGTCATACTTCTTAAGAATTTGTAATTATTTTGGGACAGGCGCTGCAGCAGCTTCAGGCTTGAAGGGTAATTGGCGACATTTTTCAATGTCCAGTTCTCGCTGGAGTTTGCGGACCCCTGGCATGTTCTCGAGTCATTTCTCCATGCTGGCCTCGAACTCCTTCTTTCACTTTTCGAAATCAGATGCGACGCTCGTTTGAGATGTTGTGGGAGCTATAGTCCCTGAGACCCAGACGAAATCCCATTTGGGAGTCCTCCTATATTTATTCCAACACGAGTAGTGGCATTGTTCCCTCCATTAAACATCAATTTCTCATTAAATTCGGCTTTAGCAGCTGCTTGAGCGGCGGCCTGCTCTAGCATTTGTTGTAGCGAGTTTACCATGAACTGTTGGAAGGGGTCGCCCGAATTTGAGGATGTCGGTTCGGCGGCCAATGCTCCTACAGGAGGTATTGGACCAATCGGTGGAGGAGACCCGCTTGGGGGCGTCAGCCCAATTAATGGAGCTGAGGTGTTTGTTGGGATGGGGCTAACGGGCGGTGTCAAGCCAGTTTGTTGTAATAGGATTCCACCATTGGTCTCGGTGATGCCCACTGTCTGGTCGGGCACTTGAATAGTTATATTGTCATTGACAGTGTCTGACATTTTATTTTCGGTAGAAAGTCGAAATTACGGTCTTCAGACAAACGTTATTACCAGACTCACAAAAACGGCAAATACTGTTGTGTTGGCCTAAATCATGATAGGACAACAAATTGAATTTGTATTGGGTTTGACTGTAATTTGTTTGTATCGAAGTGATATTCGAGCTAAATTGAATTCGAACTAAATGAAAACTCAGAAAAAATAACGAGGTGATAAGATAAATGAGACAATAAGTAAAAGTAGAGGTTTGTATTCTATTCATTCCCTTGTTGTTTACAAATGAGCCCTACTTATAGTGAGGAGAAAGAATGATGTTGTAAATATCATAATGGTGCCTTTATAGCCATTACTCTGTGTTCAATCCTGATTGACCCACGATCTTTCTCTTAAATGCTAGAGCAACGGTCGACGGTTATAAAGGTTGGCCTTCGTCTCCCGAGGTACGGCATCCGCTCGAGGTTGCAGAGGGTTTTTCCCGAGCTCAATGCTTCGAGCTCACTTCCCCTCGTTTCCTAAGGTGATTTTCGGGGTGAGTGACCATGCAATCTTTCCTTCGGAAGCTTGTCTCGTGGCGCAGTCTACGTGTTGCACTTCGAGGTCTTGCTCGAAACCCCGGTGATTTTTCACCCAATACAATTATGAAAACAAGTTTAAAAACAAACAAGGCAAGAAACACCATAATAGCTCAATTAGTCACATAAAAACTACAACAACAGAGCAAACAGAAGACACCAATAGCGTTAAAGACGTAGAACAAGACAATACTACAATGTATATAAGAATAATAAAGCTAATATGTCAGTAATTTTTCGCCTATTATTTAACCTTCTACCCTAATTCTCGACCTCTACACTTTCCTATCAATAGTCATATCCTCGATGATTTGGAGGTAGGCCATGTCTTGTCGAATCACCTCGCCCCAATTCCTCTTTGGTCTACCTCTACCTTTTCGCAGACCCAATATTGCCAACCTCTCGCACCTCTTCACTAGAGCATCTGTGCTCCTTCTTTTTACATGGTCGTACAGGTTTTATGCGTCTAAATGCGAGCCAGGGTTGTCTCTAGGATAGGTGTATTAAAGTATCCATGAAGGCTTCACTATTTCCCTCGTCCGAGTCATTAGAAGTGTTAATATTGTCTCCAAGTTTACCATGTGCATCTTTGGAAGGCGAAGACACAAGTTCTTAGGTATTCCACCAGTAGCCTAAGTTATGTCGCCATCGATAGCATGACTATTGGACATGTGAATTAATATATTACAGAATCTAATGCATGAAGCTGGAATTATTCTCTTAGTGGAAATAATTTCATATTGTAAAACGACAGCAAGAAGCCATGGGACTCACTAGGGGTTACTTTAATCACCCCGAATTTCTTCACTATTCATTTCCCCATTCTTGAAACAACTGATATTGGAAACACCTGTCAACTACTTCCTTTCGGATAATAAAACCTGAGGATTTGATGAAGCCCCACTAGGATCCAATCGCTCATAAGAGATACGAGGCCGATGGAGCCACAATTTTTTAGGGCGAATTTAAAAAATATGACACCGAGGGCATTGGTTTTCTTACTTGACCTCCTCTAACACGGTTTAACAAAATGATCTCGCTTAGTTTAATGAATAAGTATGAGATATAAATACCCCCTATGAATCTAATAAAATGACGCATATTTTCCTTGCCCTGCGTCCTTTCCTTTCCATCTGAAATCAAAACCACGATAACATCATATTCAAACCGAAGCGCTCCATGTCTTGACAGGGCAACACTTGTCATCGACCCATTCCCCCCCCCCCTTTCCAACTAAATTCTCTTGAAGTCTTAGCTAAAAGGGAAAATTTACCCTCGATCCCTGAATTTATCTCCTTTTTATTTATCAGTTAACATTATCAACTTACTTGTTTTGTTTTATTTATTGTCTAAATTTTCAACAAAGGATTGGTTATTTTGTTGTTTTGTAGCTTAAATATAAATTTAATTACTTAATCTAAATAATCTCATTTTTAGGTATAATACCTATATTATACCTACCTTCCTTAAATTAAAAATATACTAGTTGATCATAGTTAGCACTTTTCTAACCACCTTTTATGTTAGGTTATTTTAGAAATATTCACTTTCTTTGCACCTTTTTAAAAGTGAAAACTATTTTTAAAACCTACTTTGTGAGTGCCCATCCATTTTAAAACAAAAGACAGTAAAAGGGTGGTAATTTTATTAGTAATATAAAAGATTAATTACGTTAGGTTTCATGGTAGGGAACTTTTTATAAACATAGTAATATTTTATTCACTTTATGGAACATAGCAATATTTTACAATTATGCTACAAACGTAGTAAGACCATAATTCTCCTTCCCTTTCTTCTTCCTTTTCTCTCTTCTTTCTCCACCCATCCCACTATTTTTCGATCGCCGTCCCTTCCCGCTCCCACTCGCCGGCGATTGCTGCTGCTGCAGCATTGTTTCTCCGATGTCCCCTCCCCTATCTCACGTCGACGTCGGCCTCTCCCTTCACTACTGCTGCTCGCTGCTGTTGTTGGTCGGTGATGGAGCTTTGGCGGCACCTTAACGGGCCTATATATGCTACTCAGATCTGGTCGTTTTCGCCCTGTTCCTTCACCGGTGCTGCTTCTTTTTCTGGTGCCGGTGATACCTTTTTTTTTTTGTTTTTTTGCTTTTTTGATATTCTCCAATTGCTATATATTGGATCTACAATGTATGATTGTTTATCTATTGGTGTATCTCCTATTTATGCACATACATATATTGTACATACACTAAACATATAAAGTATATACGATGGATACACAATAATTTATCCATTGTACATACCATGTATAAGTATCATTCTAATTTTTTTTTTTTGGCACCCGATACCTCCAAATTTTGAATTAAAAGAAATCATTTTAATGGATTTGATCACCAATAGAAAAAAGCAAATGTACCAGTTTGTCCATACATTTATTTTTACTTTTTTTTTCAAAAACTTTTTGAAAAATGATTGTCCATGAAATTTTGTGACTTTTTCAACTTTTTTTGAAAAGCAGTTTTTGAAAAATCAAAAAGTGGTTTAAAGCACTTTTTCAAGTTTTTCAAAAAACGTTACTTCTTTTCTCACAAAATTCTACCTTTTTTTTGAAGTGAAATGTATGTCCAAACACAAGTTCAATTTCCACATACCATTTTTCAACTCAATTTTTTTAAAAAAAAAATCAAATTTTTTTTGAAATCTATGGCCAAACGGCCACAAAGTGTTCATAATAGAATAGTTTAATCACTATAATTTTGTTGTAGAAATTTTATGATAAGAGGTAAGCAAGCAAAAGTACATATTTTGTGAAAAGCGAAATCAGACTTCTAACTGACAATGGTGACGTTTTCAGAAGTACTACTAACAAGGGAGTACTATACACAGAGTGGTCATGTGTTTGTATTGCTGGCAAACGCTATTCATATGCATCATATTTTATGTGATGGAACTTCTAATTTGATGTTTAGCCTTCAGACTGTTGAACTTTATTCCATGGATTGGATTATATATTGCGAAAAGTGAGAGTAATTATTACTCCTACTATTGTCATTTTGACATTGTTTTACTTATGTAGATACTCCTTAGTTTAACTGTTATGAACAACTTCATGTTTATTTGATTTTCCCGCATGAATTTTCACGACTGAAGCCATTATACTACTACTTATATTACTTGAGCTCTTCTTCTTTCTTTTTCTACTCCAAAAATCTCTTTAACATATTTAAGTATTCTATATAAGTCCTCTATTTTTAATTTTCTATTAAGCCCCCCTAATCGATAGTAAGCTGATCTACCTGGAAAGAAATGATATATAATGGCGTATATGTAAATAGTGTAGGAGTTAGGAACATAGTTCTAATTAGTTAGCAAAGGTATTGTTGTTTCTCTCTTGGGCCAAGCCCATTAGCTAGTGTTTGTACTTGTATATAAACTCTACTGATGAATGAAAAAATGTGAGGTTCTCACTCCAAAATTTGTGTTTTGTTGTTTCAGTTTTAAGATGGTATTAGAGGCACCGTACTATTGATCAGAAAAGTAATCTAAATCGTAAAAGTTTCTCCGTGAAACTGTGAAGAAAAAGTGTAGTAATGGCCGTTCAACGGGAAGGATCTGGTGTGTAGTCACCAGTGGTCATGTTGACATAGAGAATGATCTGCGGTAGATAAGGTCGCCATGTGATATGGAGTTTGATGATGAAAGGGCAAGATTGATTCAAACAGTCTTGAGTGCCCTGAAAGTAGACATGTTTCAGGGACGAAACCATGAATGAACAAGTGAGAAAGAAAGCTCAGGGACAGTGTGACCGGAAGAGAGTTGTAACTTTTTTTTTGTGAAAAGAACAAACTCTCCCGGGGGAATGTGAAAAAATAAGTGGAAAGGGGTGAAGTGTCTGAATTGTGATTGTTTAAGGCATAACCCAAAATATTGCTATGAGGTCATCAGATACCAAAAGTGGTGAAAATTTGATCACAGAATGAGAATTGGGTGTTTGCTAGAGATAAAGTGTCGAATAGTCAAGGTCGGGGAGTCATTTGTGATTGCTCGAGGGCGAGCAAAGGTTCAAGTGTGGGGTGGTGATGTTTGGCATTTGCCTATATTTCCTTAATATTTCCTCACGTTTGAGTACTTTATTCGCCCGTTCTCTAGTTGACGAATGTGATTTTGTACTGATTTTGTGTCGTGTGACTTATACGTTGTTATGAAGTGCAATTGAAGCTTTAAAGAGCATAATTAAGCAAGAAAAGATTGAATTTGGATTGAGGATTGGTTTGAGCACAAGAAGGCACGACGCGACGCAAGCTGCGGACGAAGAAAAGCTGGAATTGGCCTGGCGCCATGAGGGGCACGCCGCGCCAGCTAGAGCGCCCAACTTTCCTCCGCGTTTTTTGGCGCGGGGCGTGGCTGTTAAGTGCGAGATTCGACGGACTCTGCTTGGTTCTACGCGGTTTGAGGCGTGGGGCGCCAGCTATAGTGCCCCTGGAGCGTTTTTGGAAGTCCTATTTCGTCTAGGCTTAGGGGTAACTAATTTCTAGGCTTTTGTAAACATTATAAATACTCTTCTACTTAGTTTTTGAGGGAAGTTCAGACTTTGGAGCAATTGTTGAGCACCATACTTCATTGAACAAGGATTTTACTCCTATTCTTTCATCTATTAATCATTCTATCTTTATTTCATCAAATTATTGTCTTGTGATTATGAGTAAGCGTGGCTAAATCCTTCGTTCTAGGGTTAGAGTGTTTCATGAAGGTTGATGTTTGAAGATCGATCCCATATAGTGAATCCCATAATGGATTATTTACTCTTTCTTGATTTCACTTGTTTAATTATTAGGGCCCAATAATTATGCATTATCTATGGTTCTTAGATTGAACTCGAAAGAGGGAATTTATGAACGCAATAAGAAAGAGTAGGGCTAGATTTGGAACCTGGGCATTGGGGAACCAATTTGTGAGTAGGATAGACATATACTTGCTCGCCTAGCTTAACTAATTACAGAATTCGTTAATGCGTGCACGTGATTCAACCCATAGACATATAGGGATTGGAGTAGCCTGCATAGACCGTGAAGAATCGAAAGGTTTTCACGGGTACATTTAATCTATTAGTTAGTAATCCGGGATTCGAGGAGTGGAATCAATTGGAAAACTCAACTGGATTGGTCGTAGCTCTGACCCTGGACCGCCTCATTAATATTGTTTAAAACCAAAGTTTGGTCCATTGTTTGGCTGAATTTACACCATTTAAATTACCGTTCTTTAGTTAATAAAACTCTCACCATTGAAAAAGATCCCTGGATAATTAGTTAGAAATTGTTTGTTAAGCGTCAGTCCGAATAGTCCTCGTAGGAACGATACTCTACTTATCATTTTATTACTTGTCGACCACGTAGACTTGCGTGTTCGTTGGGAGCAACAAGTTTTTGGTGCCGTTGCCGGGGACTAAATAATGGAATTTTTTCTTTTTGAACGATTTATTATTTTCTACTCAGGTTTAAATTTTTGTCTAGTTTATTATTGCGTTACTTATTAACATGACATCTTTTAATGAAAATTGGTCGAATGATAGTTGCTCAAATTTTATTGATTTTTGTTTACTGTGTGGAGGAACTCACTCGTGGGAAAGTTGTCCAAGTCTTTCAACTCTACGGGACTGGTTATGTGAATTTTCTACAACCTTTGACTGGAATATTTGCAAATTGTGTGGTGGTCTATGGAATTCTTGTCCTAAGTGTCATACTCCTTCCCCAATTAATAGGTGTGATGATTCTAATAGTGTTTGTGAGTTTGACAGGAGCGATAAAGTGCAGGTTCTTAGCGAAACTTGGATAATGGAGCACACCAAGCTCTTTGAAGTATATGAGGATTTCTCTAAGGAAATAACAAATATGACGAGACAATTTATGGAAGAAAGAGTGGAGCTTACACAAGAAATTGATCAATTTGGTTTAGTTATTTACGACTTGGATGCGAATTTGAGTGATATGGTTGAGGTATGTAATGCCCAATTATCAATTGTCGTGAATAGTAGATTTGAGATAGAAGAGCTTAGGAACCAATTTGAGGAGAAAAAAGTGAAATTTCTACCGTTCGATCCAATATTAGTTGAGTAAATCACATTAGAGTCAAGTGAGGAAAAAGAAAACATCATATTTGCGGACTCCAGTGTTTGTGCAAGTGAGGGTGTCAAAAGTAATGAAATTTTAGAATTAAAGCGCATTGGACCACATTCCAATCATTTTTCAACATTGTGTTTGGATGGTGACATGAAAATTGAGCCACCCAAGCCTATGAAGAAACTAAAGGAGGAGGATAGACTGGACTCCTAACAAACAATTTCTTAACAACTACTCAGGGATCTTTTCCAATAGTGAGAATTTTATTAACTAAAGAACAGTAATTAAAATGGTGGAAATTCAGTCAAACAATGGAGCAAACTTTCGTGTAAACAATAATAATGAGACGGCCCAGGGTCAGAGTTACGACCAATCCAGTTGAGTTTTCTAATTGATTCCACTCCTCGAATCCCGGCTTACTAACTAACAGATTAAATGTACCCGTGAAAACCTTTCAATTCTTCACGGTCTATGCAGGCTACTTCAATCCCTATATGTCTATGGGTTGAATCACGTGCACGCATTAATGAATTCTGTAATTAGTTAAGCTAAGCGAGAAGTATATGTCTATCATACTCACAAATTGGTTCCCCGATGCCCAAGTTCACAATCTAGCCCTACTCTTTCTTATTGCGTTCATAAATTCCCTCTTTCGAGTTCAATCTAAGAACCATGGATAATGCACAATTATTGGGCCCTAATAATTAAACAAGTGAAATCAATAAAGAGTAAATAATCGGTTATGAGATTCAATATATGGGATTCAATCTTCAAACATCAACCTTCATGAAACACTCTAACCCTAGAACGAAGGATTTAGCCACGCATACTCATAGTCACAAGACAATAATTTGATGAAATAATGATGGAATGGTTAATAGATGAAAGTATAGGAGTAAAACCCTTGTTCAATGAAGTATGGTGCTCAACAATTGCTCCAAAGTCTGAACTCCCTCTCAAAAACTAAGTAAAAGAGTATTTATAATGTTTACGAAAGCCTAGAAATTAGTTACGCCTAAGCCTAGATGAAATAGGACTTCCAAAAAGGCTCTAGGGGCGCTATAGCTTGTGCCCCGCGCGCAACAAGTCAGAGTCCGTCGAATCTCGCATTCAATGGTCATGCCTCGCGCTCCAAAACGCGCCAGCAAGCTGGCGTGGCGCGCCACCCAACGCGCTGCCTAATTTCAGATTCTCTTCGTCCGCAGCTTGCGTCGCGTCATGCCTTCGTGTGCTCGATCCAATCCTCTATCAAATTCCAACATTTTCTTACTCGATCATGCTCTTTAAAGCTCCAATTACACTTCATAACAACCTACCAGCATACGACATAAAATCAGTGCAAAATCACATTCATTAACTAGAAAACGTGCGAATAAAGTATCAAAACGTGAGGAAATATTAAGGAATTATAGGCATAAAATGCCAAACATCACCACCCCACACTTGAACCTTTGCTCGGCCTCGAGCAATCACAAATAACTTTCCAACCTAGGTAAAACAGGGCTGCCTATGACTATAGTTGATACCGACTATTGAACAAATGCATACATGACTACTATGGGTCCAACAAACATGCCAACAATATAAAAACCTCAAAAACATGAGAACAACCACCCCAAGACAACTCAAATGCACAAACTCGACTCATTGCAACCATGCTCCCACAAAGTCACCCCTACCCACTCAACCAAGAAGCCACGACTTCACCTATCTCATGCAAACCGTGTGCCCTCACCAATAATGAAGCAAGAGAGTGTCCCCCAAATATCACACACAACACTGAATATCAAGAATAGAACGGGGACAATAACATAGAAAGAATTCACTCACTCTCATGACAAGCTCACATGTTACACATGATGAAACATAGGCTTGCCCGTAGTGTAGGACTCCACTAATGTAGGCTCACTCCAATCGGAATTAACTAGGACTTTAAAGAGTTGTAATGTAGGCTAAGGGGCTGGTAGGATATATATGGTAATAGTGACTACCTCCCTAAGTACTTTAATACATCACATTCAATTTAAGCGCATATCTCATCAAATCCACCCATTTTACCCGACCAACAATTTTCACACACACCTTTTTCAACAAGTAGCAATTTTTCTTTTAAGCACAACACTAGCAAGGATGGATATTCATTTCTTTTCTTTTTCCAATCTTTTCAGCTTTTTTTTCTTTTCATTTGTTCTTTTCTATTCACTTCTTTCCAAACCTTGCCAATGCTCCTTCAACTATTTCATAATTTTATCAAATATTCCCCTCATTGGTTCCACTAAAAAACCTCCCAATATTTCAACCACAAACTCCACAATAATATAAAATTATCAATTAAAGTGCTTAAGGAGTAAAGGGTCAATAGAAAGCAACTTAGAACAAGTGGGTAGGCTTGCGGTGTGGGTGCCAACAAAAGGTCAAAAAGATCACAACAATCAAGAACAAGGTGTATATAAGGGTAGGCAAATCAAGGTAAGAGGCTTATCCAAGAAGGCCTGTATCATTTTCCGACTAGAGCAAACCTAGGATTTTGCTTTGCACACACACGGGGCAAGTTCTAGACACCAATATGCAAACATGGAACTCAATAGAATATGCCTCACAACACACATTGCACACAGTCCACACAAAATGGCTCCATCACAACTCTCAATCAAGCAAATAGAGTGCAACTTGTGGAAAATTAAGCACTAATGCACAAAGGTTCACAACAAAGTCAAGTGAGTGGACTTAAGCATCTCAAGGGGGTCATTCCATTTTTTTTCTAGGCATGCATCACAATTTAAAACCAAAAGACACCACAAATAGCACATGCAATAAGTTCAAGTCCACCGGTATCAAACAAATCAAAGGCTCCTAGCATTCTGCCCATTTCCTTCGTCTAGGGCCACCTATAACTAACTACTCTAATCCTAATAAAAATAAAAAACTACCCGGTTCAAAGGCCTCCCCGTGGAAAAGAACCGAGGTCATAAGAAAAACCACGGGGTGGATGACAAGTATCACTAATAAAGACTAAAAAAAGAAAATCTTTTTGCAATTCTTCATTAGTTTTCTAATTCGTTTTTTTCATTTTTTTTCCATATATTAAGCAAGAAACAAATAAAAATAAAGTCAAGTAACAAAGGAAAAATCCTTACGGTACATGCATCCCTAACCTCAAAAATAAAGGGGAGTTCCCCCACCCCACGCTTAAATCAAGCAATGTCCTCAGTGTTAAAAATAAAAATGCAAGGGTAAAGAAACTTTCCTGAGGGCCAGTCGGCCTACAATGGACGGTGCGATGGAGTGCGGTCCTAATCCTCCTCCTCCCCGTCTGTGGCACCTCCCTCTGCATCTGTTTCCACACCATCACTATCCGGATCACGGTCTATGATGTCCGAATCAGTGTTCTCATCATCCTCTGGGGGTAGCACTACTGTCTAAGTCATACCCAGCAGGCGTCTCGAAGACTCCAATAAAGGAATTGGGCGATCAAGCGCAGGCATATCCATGCCAGCCTGCCGGGCCATATGCTTCATCATCAGGTACTGACGCTCGGACAAGTTGGCGTCTGTGTCCCGTCACTCGTCTGCTGTCAGTCGCACTGGTGCAGTGGTGGTCACACTCTTCACCACTGCGATATCAAAAGTCTTCTCAATGTCGGGGACAATGCGATCCCCGACCGCATCAACTGGGACTCCTTCCCTCTCTAGAAACCGGGTGAGAATGTTCCCAACGTACAATCGGCTACATTTCTTTGAGTTCCTTTGCTGCTTCATCATTTTCAGCATGTAGTAGCCAATGTTAACCGGCTTCCCGGTCATGAAAAACTAGATCATGCACGCCCGAGTCTTGTTGACCTCAGAATAATGGGACGCAGGTAGAATGCGTGCATTGATTAGCCTCATCCACACTCGAGATGTCTTCAAAAATTACAAAAAGAGCATGTGTATATGTCTACCTGTCTCAGATCGCTCCCACCAACGGGTGGAGCCTTCACCACATAGTGCCTCTCGCATGGCCTTGTAATCAGGCCTCTTTATGAACTCCCTCAGCTCGTCATAATCTGGGTCCTCTACCCTCAAGAAGGTGTGCAATGCAGTGTGATCTAATTTTACCTTCTTCCCCCGAATGGAGACCATGTCGTCAGCTTTCCATGCTTCAGTAGGGTCCCAATTGGCATAGAACTCTTGCACAAGGTCGAGGTTAGCATGGCCCGGACTCTCAAAGACCGAGTCCCAATGCAACGCGTGAATGATGTCTCCCACACCCCGACACTTCTGCATCAACTTCCTCTCATCAATGGCTTGCTCGGGAATATATCCCGCAAGCTGCACGTTCTTGTACCATGTTTGGCTTTCGCCCTTCTTGACAAAGGAGAGGCCGAACCTCGTCCTACCACCGGGCCTTGGGATAGCACCACATCTTTGGGAACTTTAGCCTTGGCCTTGGCCGGTGCCTTGCCCTTTGCTTTGCTCGATGAGGCCTTGACTTGTAGTGACCTTTTAGGAGCCGAGGCGGAGGAAGAACCCATTTTGTTGGATGTTCTAACCATGGTGCCTACATCAAACAAAAATGCCAATGTGAGATTTCAATTCAAGCACAAAGTTAATTGGGTGGGTCACCACCCCACACTTATCGCTCATTAAATTCATCAACAGTTCAACTCATAACCACGAGCGACCCCACACTTAGCGAAAACAAGCATTGCACAAATTGCCACGGGCGTGGACTTTATGATCAAGCTAGTGGGGGTTACAAAATAGCCAATTCTATGCATGTGTGTCACCCAATGTTCAACTTAAGCCTAAGGATACCATTGCTACTAAAGAATTCACAAGGTTAAGCATTTTTCATAGTTGAGGCATTTTATCAAACACTTGGTGTGCCCAATTTTTAATTTTCAATTTCAATGCCTAAAATAGTGTATCAACCTTCCCAAATTGTTCAGAGATCCCTTTTTGCAAGTATACAAGCCAAACATTAAGCATAATTATGAATATAAGCAATTTAAGATCAAATACTAGACAACATGCTTGCATACTAGTTAGGGATTTAAACATGGAAAGAGAATGTTAACTTACAATGTAATGGAAAGAGAAGGAGGAGAATCACTTACTTGAAGAGTTTAGAATGATCGGAGAAGAACTTGAGATGAATTGCAAGAAGTAGGAGTGATTTGGGATAGTTTTGGGAGTGTTTTGAGTGAAAATTATGAAGAAAAGGGGAGGGAAATCGGGTGAAAAGGGGAAAGGAAATCCGGGTCATGGGTCAAAACCCGTTTTGACCCGGGTTTTTAAGAAAATTTTACCTGGCGCTATGGGGGGCGCGGCGCGCGCCTAAGGCGCTCACAATTCTGCGCATTCTGGTTGTCCTCGCACGATGGGAGGCGCGGGGCGTGCCTAAAGCGCCCAAGATTTTTGCCCTCACTGATAGTTGAGGCGCGTTGGGAGGCGCGAGGTGCTCCCAAACGTGCCGGAGCAATTTTTTTCGTACCGAATTCTTGTCCAAGCGCGGGGCATGCCTCCAAGCGCCCCAAATCCCACAATACATCGACTACATCTCGTGTAGCACTCCCGACACCTAAAAAAACGACACAACAAAACAAAAACTACGTGACACTATAAAATAAAAAATAACTAAACTATTACAAGTACAAACTCGGGTTGCCTCCCGAGAAGCGCCTTATTTAACGTCGTGGCATGACGATTATCAATCATGGATCCCTCAAGGTAATGGAGTACGATGATTCACCGAACCTCCCCAATAATGCTTCACTCTTTGGCCATTCACCAAGAACGTCTTCTCCGAATCGGGGGCTCTCAACTCAACCACTCCATGTGTGGTAACACGAACTACTTCAAACGGCCCCGACCATCTTGACTTCAACTTGCCCGAAAATAGCTTCAGCCTCGAATTAAACAACAACACCAGCTGCCCAGGCTCAAACTGACGACGGTCAATGTGCTTGCCATACCACTTCTTTGTTCGTTCCTTATAAAATTTTGCATTCTCATAAGCATGGAAACGGAACTCTTCAAGCTAATGCAATTGAAGCATTCTCTTCTCACCAGCCAATGCAATATCAAGATTGAGCTTTTGAATCGCCCAATATGCTTTATGCTCTAGCTCAACGGGCAAGTGACAGGCCTTACCATAAACAAGCCTATATGGAGACGTTCCAATAGGCGTTTTAAATGCAGTCCGATAGCCCCAAAGAGCATCATCTAACATCATTGCCCAATCCTTCCTCGAGGCATTCACAGTCTTCTCAAGGATTTGCTTGATCTCTCTGTTCGACACCTCCACTTGGCCACTAGTTTGGGGATGATAAGCATTTGCCACCTTGTCGCGAACCCCATACATGGCCAACAGTTTATTGAACAACCTATTGCAAAAATGAGTACCTTCATCACTGATTATAGCCCGCGGTGTCCCAAAACGAGTGAAAATATTTTTCTTCAAGAATTTTACCACCACACTCGCATCATTTGTTGGAAGTGCCACAGCCTCCACCCATTTAGACACCTAATCAACCACGACAAGAATGTATTTGTGGCCCATGGAAGGCGGGAACGGACCCATAAAATCAATACCCCAACAATCAAACAGCTCAATCTCAAAAATATTGTTCAAAGGCATCTCGTGACGCCTAGAAATAGTACCCGTTCTTTGGCAACCATCACATTGCTTAACAAAAGCATGAGCATCTCTAAACAAAGTAGGCCAAAAGAAACCAGACTGAAGTACCTTTGGAGCTGTTCGATCTCCACCAAGATGGCCACCATAAGGAGGGGAATGGCAGCTCTATAGAATCGGCTCAACTTTTTCCCTTGGAATGCATTTCCTAGCTAATTGGTCAGGGCCTATCTTGTACAAATAAGGCTCATCCCACACATAAAATCTGCTCTCATGAAGGAGTTTGCGCTTTTGCTCAGCTGTAGCCCCAATAGGATACACATTACTCACAATTAAATTCACCATATCAGCATACCATGGCACCTCGGCTGCCGCTAAAGCAAAAAGCTGCTCATCAGGAAATAATTCTTTAATCTCAGGTCCTTCATCTACATGATCTCTATTCTCCAGCCTTGACAAATGATCAGCTACTTAATTCTTGGTCCCCTTGCGATCTCGAATTTCAACATCAAACTCTTGCAATAGGAGAACCCATCGAATTAGCCTAGGCTTGGAATCCTTCTTCTCAAACAAATACTGGATTGCGGCATGATCAGTGTAGACAACAACACGAGTGCCAACCAAATAAGATCTGAATTTATCAAAAGCATACACAACGGCTAGCAACTCCTTCTCAGTGGTGGTATAATTGGATTGGGCTGCATCAAGAGTCTCGCTTGAATAAGAGATGGAGTGAAAGATTCTTCCAATTCTTTGGCCTAGAACAGCCCCAATAGCATTATCACTCGCATCACACATCAATTCAAATGGCAAAGACCTGTCAGGAGCAATGATGATTGGTGCAGTCACCAACCTTTTCTTCAATTCTTCAAATGCTTTGAGACAAGCATCATTAAACTCAAATTTCACATCCTTCTCCAACAACTTGCACATGGGATTAATAATTGTGGAGAAGTCATTTATGAAACGCCTATAGAAACCTGCATGTCCCAAGAAACTACGCACCCCCTTAACAGAGATAGGTGGTGGTAATTTCTCAATAGCCTCAATCTTCGCTTTATCTACCTCGATCCCTTGCTTTGACACCATGTGCCCAAGTACTATGCCTTCTTGAACCATAAAGTGACATTTTTCCCAATTCAACACCAAATTTGTTTCTTCACAACGGCTCAGCACATCATCTAAATTCTTCAAGCAATGATCAAAGGAAGGCTCAGTCCCACACCCTGACTTCAATGATTGGAACAACCTCCGCACTCCGGAAAAATCCAATCCCGCAAAGGATTGTTCATGGAACTGCTATCGAGATTCTTCAGACCATATTTCCTAGTATCATACCTATGGAATCACCAACTACCGAGAAATCATCCATGAACACCTCAACAAATTTTTCCACTATGTCGGTGAAAATAGCCATCATGCATCGCTGAAAGTCCCAGGAGCATTATATAATCCAAACGACATCCTCCTATATGCTTAGGTGCCATATGGACAAGTAAATGTAGTCTTCTCTTGATCTTCAGGATCTATCACAATCAGATTGTAGCCCGAATACCCATCCAAGAAGCAATAATACTCGTGCCCAGCAAGTCTATCCAGCATTTGATCAATAAATGGGAGTGGGAAGTGGTATTTCCCGGTGGCCTTGTTCAGCTTTCTATAATCAATGCAAATTTGCCACCCTGTGACTGTTCTTGTAGGAATCAATTCATTATGTTCATTCTTCACCACTGTCATGCCCCCTCTTTTTAGGAACACATCGCACTGGACTCACCCACTTGCCGTCAGAGATAGGAAAAATAATACCAGTATCGAGCCACTTGATAATTTCTTTCTTCACCAACTCCTTCATGATTGGATTTAGTCTCCTTTGCTGCTCTATGGATGGTTTATGGCCTTCCTCCAAAAGAATTTTGTGCATGCAAAAAGAAGGACTAATCCCTCTAATATCAGCAATGGTCCAGCCAATAGCTCGCTTGCGCTCTCGCAGCACTCTCAACACCTTTTCAACCTGCACATCAGACAACAAAGAAGAAAGGATCACGGGTAAGGTATTATCCTCACCAAAATAAGCATAACGCAAATGCGCATGTAAAGGTTTGAGTTCAAGAGTAGGAGCCTTCTCAATAGACGGTTTAGCAGGAGTTAAGGTCAACGGTCTATTAAGCTCCTCACATTTCTTCCACCCTGGGAAGAATTTACTCTGCATATTAAGAATCACCACATATTCTTCAATTTCATCATCCTTCAGAATATCATCATCACACAAGAGTGCCCTCTCTAGAGAATCAACATCAGAGGCCAAGAATGACCTCTCATCAGCAGTCAACTCTTCATCTACTACTTTCACCATGGACAACTCTTCATAATGGGAAGAAAGCTAGGTAGCTCTGAACACATTGAATATAGCCTCTTCACCATTTACCTTCAAAATCATCTTTCCAGCTCTAACTCTAAGAGCTCAACAATAGCTCTTTTGCGCTCTCGCTGATAGTTGAGTGATTAGAGAGTGATTGGGAGTGAAAATAGTGAAAAATTGGGTGTTGTAATCGGGTATAAGGGGATGGGGAAACCGGGTCACGGGTCAAAACCTGTTTGACCCGGAAAGAACTCACAAAACTTGGCCTTGCGCGGTACTTGGCGCGCCACGGGCCAAGTGGAATTCTTCAGCTACTGATGAACCTGGCGCGGTGGGGGGCGCGTCACGCTTCCTAACGCGCCAAGCCCCTTTGCTTCAGCGAATGTTTTTCGCTTTGGGAGGCGCGGGGCACTCCCGAACGCGCCCGAGCACATTTTTTCGCACCGATTTTTGATTCCAAGGGCAACTCCAAGCGCGAGACATGACTCGAGATGTCCCGCACCCCTTAATACATTAATTTCACCTTGTTTAGCTCACCCGATTCCTAAAAAAACGACACACAAAAACAACAAACTACGTGACACTATAAAAACAAAAAAAACTAAACTATTACAAGTACAAACTCGGGTTGCCTCCCGAGAAGCGCCTTATTTAACGTCGTGGCACGACGGGTATAAATCAAAGGTCCCTCAAAGTAATTGAAGTGCGGTGACTCAGCACACCTCCCCAATAATATTTCACCCGTTGACCATTAACCAAAAATGTGTTCTCAGAATCCGGGGCCCTCAATTCAACCGCTCCATGTGCGGTAACACGAACAACTTCAAAAGGCCCCGACCATCTCGACTTCAACTTGCCCGGGAATAATTTCAACCTCGAGTGGAATAATAATACAAGCTGTCCGGGCTCAAAAGAACGACGCTCAATGTGCTTATCATGTCATTTCTTTGTCCGTTCCTTATATAATTTCGCATTTTCATACGCACGGAAACGTAACTCTTCAAGTTCATGCAATTGGAGCATCCTCTTCTCACCCGCTAAGGCCATATCAAGGCTGAGCTTTTGAACTGCCCAATACGCCTTATGCTCTAATTCAACCGGCAAGTGACAGGCCTTACCATAAACAAGCCTATATGGAGAGGTTCCAATAGGTGTTTTGAATGCGGTTCGATAGGCCCAGAGATCATCATCTAACTTCATAGCCCAATCCTTCCTCGAGGCATTCACAGTTTTCTCAAGGATTTGCTTGATCTCTCTATTAGACACTTCTACTTGGCCACTAGTTTGGGGATGATAAGCAATAGCCACCTTGTGACGAACACCATACTTAGCCAACAATTTATTGAACAAGCGGTTACAAAAGTGCGTACCTTCATCACTGATTATAGCCCGCGGTGTCCCAAAATGAGTGAAAATATTCTTCTTCACAAATTTCACCACCACACTCGCATCATTTGTTAGAAGTGCAACAGCTTCCACCTATTTAGACACATAATCAACTGCTACTAGGATGTACTTTTGACCCATAGAAGGTGGGAATGGACCCATAAAATCAATACCCCAACAGTCTAACAGCTCAATCTCAAAGATATTGTTCAAAGGCATCTCGTGACGCCTAGTAATAGTCCAGTTCTTTGGCAACGATCACATTGCTTCACTAAGACATGAGCATCCTTAAATAAAGTAGGCCAAAAGAAACCAGACAGGAGAACCTTCGCAGCTGTGCGATCTCCACCAAGGTGGCCACCATAAGGAGAGGAATGGCAGCTCTGTAGAATCGGCTCTACTTCTTCCCTTGGAATGCATCTCCTAGCTAGTTGATCAACCCCTATCTTGTACAAATAGGGCTCATCCCACACATAAAATCTACTCTCATGAAGGAGTTTACGCTTTTGCTCAGCAGTTGCCCCAGGGGGGGTACACATTACTCACAAGTAAATTCACCATGTCAGCATACCATGGCACCTCAGCTGCATCAAGAGCAAAAAGTTGGTCATCAGGAAATACCTCTTTAATCTTGCGCCCTTCATCTACATGATCTCTATTCTCCAACCTTGACAAATGATCAGAAACTTGATTCTCAGTCCCCTTGCGATCTCGAATTTTAACATCAAACTCTTGCAATAGGAGAACCCATCTAATGAGTCTAGGCTTGGAGTCCTTCTTTTCAAACAAATACCGGATTGCGGCATGATCAGTGTAGACAACAACATGAGTGCCAACCAAATAAGATATGAACTTATCAAAAGCATAAAATACGGCTAGCAACTCCTTTTCAGTGGTGGTGTAATTGGACTGGGCTGCATCAAGCGTCTTGCTTGCATAATAGATGGAGTGAAAGATTCTTCCAATTCTTTGGCCTAGAACAGCCCCAATAGCATTATCACTCGCATCACACATCAATTCAAACGACAAAGACCAGTCAGGAGCAATGATGATTGGTGCGGTCACCAACCTTTTCTTCAACTCTTCAAATGCTTTGAGACAAGCCTCATCAAACACAAATTTCACATCCTTCTCCAACAATTTGCACAAGGGAGTGGAAATTTTGGGGAAGTCCTTTATGAAACGTCTATAGAACCCTGCATGTTCCAAGAAACTACGCACCCCCTTAACAGAGTTAGATGGTGGTAATTTCTCAATAGCCTCAATCTTTGCTTTATCAACCTAAATCCCTTGCTTTGACACCTTGTGCCCAAGTACTATGCCTTCTTGAACCATAAAGTGACATTTTTCCCAATTCAGCACAAGATTTGTTTCTTCACAACGGCTCAGCACAGCATCAAGATTTCTCAAACATTCATCAAAAGAGTCACCAACCACTGAGAAATCATCCATAAATACCTCCACAAATTTTTCCACCATGTCAGTGAAAATGGCCATCATGCACCGCTGAAAAGTCCCCGGGGCATTACACAACCCAAATGGCATCCTCCTAAATGCATAGGTGTCATACGGACAAGTGAAAGTGGTCTTCTCTTGGTCTTCAGGGGCTATTACAATTTGATTGTAGCCCGAATACCCATCCAAGAAACAGTAATATTCATGCCCTGCAAGTCTATCCAGCATCTGATCAATAAAGGGAAGTGGGAAGTGATCTTTCCTGGTGGCCTTGTTCAGCTTCCTATAATCAATGCAAATTCGCCACCCAGTAACAGTTCTTGCAGGAATCAACTCATTGTGCTCATTCTTCACCACTGTCATGCCCCCCTTCTTAGGAACACATTGCACTGGACTCACCCACTTGCTGTCAGAGATAGGAAAAATAATACCAGCATCCAGCCACTAGATAAATTCTTTCTTCACCACCTCCTTCATAATTGGATTTAGCCTCCTCTGCTGCTCTATGGATGGTTTATGATCTTCCTCCAAGAGAATTTTGTGCATGCAGAAAGAAGGACTAATCCCTCTAATATCAGCAATAGTCCAGCCAATAGCTCTTTTGCGCTCTCACTGATAGTTGAGGCGCGTTGGGAGGCGCGAGGTGCTCCCAAACGTGCCGGAGCAATTTTTTTCGTACCGAATTCTTGTCCAAGCGCGGGGCATGCCTCCAAGCGCCCCAAATCCCACAATACATCGACTACATCTCGTTTAGCACTCCCGACACCTAAAAAAACGACACAACAAAACAAAAACTACGTGACACTATAAAACAAAAAATAACTAAACTATTACAAGTACAAACTCGGGTTGCCTCCCGAGAAGCGCCTTATTTAACGTCGTGGCATGACGATTATCAATCATGGATCCCTCAAGGTAATGGAGTACGATGATTCACCGAACCTCCCTAATAATGCTTCACTCTTTGGCCATTCACCAAGAACGTCTTCTCCGAATCGGGGGCTCTCAACTCAACCGCTCCATGTGTGGTAACACGAACTACTTCAAACGGCCCCGACCATCTTGACTTCAACTTGCCCGGAAATAGCTTCAGCCTCGAATTAAACAACAACACCAGCTGCCCAGGCTCAAACTGACGACGGTCAATGTGCTTGTCATACCACTTCTTTGTCCGTTCCTTATAAAATTTTGCATTCTCATAAGTATGGAAACGGAACTCTTCAAGCTAATGCAATTGAAGCATTCTCTTCTCCCCAGCCAATGCAATATCAAGATTGAGCTTTTGAATCGCCCAATATGCTTTATGCTCTAGCTCAACGGGCAAGTGACAGGCCTTACCATAAACAAGCCTATATGGAGACGTTCCAATAGGCGTTTTAAATGCAGTCCGATAGGCCCAAAGAGCATCATCTAACATCATTGCCCAATCCTTCCTCGAGGCATTCACAGTCTTCTCAAGGATTTGCTTGATCTCTCTGTTCGACACCTCCACTTGGCCACTAGTTTGGGGATGATAAGCATTTGCCACCTTGTCGCGAACCCCATACATGGCCAACAGTTTATTGAACAACCGATTGCAAAAATGAGTACCTTCATCACTGATTATAGCCCGCGGTGTCCCAAAACGAGTGAAAATATTTTTCTTCAAGAATTTTACCACCACACTCACATCATTTGTTGGAAGTGCCACAGCCTCCACCCATTTAGACACCTAATCAACCGCCACAAGAATGTATTTGTGGCCCATGGAAGGCGGGAACGGACCCATAAAATCAATACCCCAACAATCAAACAGCTCAATCTCCAAAATATTGTTCAAAGGCATCTTGTGACGCCTAGAAATAGTACCCGTTCTTTGGCAACCATCACATTGCTTAACAAAAGCATGAGCATCTCTAAACAAAGTAGGCCAAAAGAAACCAGAATGAAGTACCTTTGGAGCTGTTCGATCTCCACCAAGATGGCCACCATAAGGAGAGGAATGGCAGCTCTATAGAATCGGCTCAACTTTTTCCCTTGGAATTCATCTCCTAGCTAATTGGTCAGGGCCTATCTTGTACAAATAAGGCTCATCCCACACATAAAATCTGCTCTCATGAAGGAGTTTGCGCTTTTGCTCAGCTGTAGCCCCAGGAGGATACACATTACTCACAATTAAATTCACCATATCAGCATACCATGGCACCTCGGCTGCCGCTAAAGCAAAAAGCTGCTCATCAGGAAATACTTCTTTAATCTCAGGTCCTTCATCTACATGATCTCTATTCTCCAGCCTTGACAAATAATCGGCTACTTAATTCTTGGTCCCCTTGCGATCTCGAATTTCAACATCAAACTCTTGCAATAGGAGAACCCATTGAATTAGCCTAGGCTTGGAATCCTTCTTCTCAAACAAATACTGGATTGCGGCATGATCAGTGTAGACAACAACACGAGTGCCAACCAAATAAGATCTGAATTTATCAAAAGCATACACAACGGCTAGCAACTCCTTCTCAGTGGTGGTATAATTGGATTGGGCTACATCAAGAGTCACGCTTGAATAAGAGATGGAGTGAAAGATTCTTCCAATTCTTTGGCCTAGAACAGCCCCAATAGCATTATCACTCGCATCACACATCAATTCAAATGGCAAAGACCAGTCAGGAGCAATGATGATTGGTGCAGTCACCAACCTTTTCTTCAATTCTTCAAATGATTTGAGACAAGCATCATTAAACTCAAATTTCACATCCTTCTTCAACAACTTGCACATGGGATTAATAATTGTGGAGAAGTCATTTATGAAACGCCTATAGAAACCTGCATGTCCCAAGAAACTACGCACCCCCTTAACAGAGATAGGTGGTGGTAATTTCTCAATAGCCTCAATCTTCGCTTTATCTACCTCGATCCCTTGCTTTGACACCATGTGCCCAAGTACTATGCCTTCTTGAACCATAAAGTGACATTTTTCCCAATTCAACACCAAATTTGTTTCTTCACAACGGCTCAGCACAGCATCTAAATTCTTCAAGCAATGATCAAAGGAAGGCTCAGTCCCACACCCTGACTTCAATGATTGGAACAACCTCCGCACTCCGGAAAAATCCAATCCCGCAAAGGATTGTTCATGGAACTACTATCGAGATTCTTCAGACCATATTTCCTAGTATCATCCCTATGGAATCACCAACTACCGAGAAATCATCCATGAACACCTCAACAAATTTTTCCACTATGTCGGTGAAAATAGCCATCATGCATCGCTGAAAGTCCCAGGAGCATTATATAATCCAAACGACATCCTCCTATATGCTTAGGTGCCATATGGACAAGTAAATGTAGTCTTCTCCTGATCTTCAGGATCTTTCACAATATGATTGTAGCCCGAATACCCATCCAAGAAGCAATAATACTCGTGCCCAGCAAGTCTATCCAGCATTTGATCAATAAATGGGAGTGGGAAGTGGTATTTCCCGGTGGCCTTGTTCAGCTTTCTATAATCAATGCAAATTCGCCACCCTGTGACTGTTCTTGTAGGAATCAATTCATTATGTTCATTCTTCACCACTGTCATGCCCCCTCTTTTTAGGAACACATCGCACTGGACTCACCCACTTGCCGTCAGAGATAGGAAAAATAATACCAGTATCGAGCCACTTGATAATTTCTTTCTTCACCAACTCCTTCTTGATTTGATTTAGTCTCCTTTGCTGCTCTATGGATGGTTTATGGCCTTCCTCCAAAAGAATTTTGTGCATGCAAAAAGAAGGACTAATCCCTCTAATATCAGCAATGGTCCAGCCAATAGCTCGCTTGCGCTCTCGCAGCACTCTCAACACCTTTTCAACCTGCACATCAGACAACAAAGAAGAAAGGATCACGGGCAAGGTATTATCCTCACCAAAATAAGCATAACGCAAATGCGCAGGTAAAGGTTTGAGTTCAAGAGTAGGAGCCTTCTCAATAGACGGTTTAGCAGGAGTTAAGGTCAACGGTCTATTAAGCTCCTCAAATTTCTTCTATCCTGGGAAGAATTTACTCTGCATATTAAGAATCACCACATATTCTTCAATTTCATCATCCTTCAGAATATCATCATCACATAAGAGTGCCCTCTCCAGAGAATCAACATTAGAGGCCAAGAATGACCTCTCATCAGCAGTCAACTCTTCATCTACTACTTTCACCATGGACAACTCTTCATAATGGGAAGAAAGCTAGGTAGCTCTGAACACATTGAATATAGCCTCTTCACCATTTACCTTCAAAATCATCTTTCCAGCTCTAACTCTAATGACAGCATCAGCAGTAGCCGAAAATCCTCTTCCCAACATGAGAGGAACCTCAGGATCAGCTTCATAATCAAGAATAATGAAGTCAACAGGCAATATAAACTGACCCACTTGTACAAGCACATCCTCAATAATCCCCTCGGGGCATGTCAAAGATCTGTCAGCCAGTTGTAGAGTCACAGTATTTGGTCGTGGTTCACCCAGGCCTAACTTTCTGAAAACTGATGAAGGCATTAAACTCACACTAGCACCTAAATCACACAAAGCTCATCCAACCTCATGCTCCCCAATTTTTAAAGGAATAGTAAAACTGCCAGGATCCTTCAATTTCTGAGGAAGCTTGCTTCTAACTCTAGAACTGCACTCCTTAGTAAGTGCAGCTGTCTCGAACTCAGTCAGTCTTCTCTTGTTAGCAACAATATTCTTGATGTATTTAGCATGTTTGGGAACATCCCGCAAAAGCTCCACCAAAGGAATATTTACCTGAATCTGACTCAAGATCTCCAAAAATTTCTTGCATGCTGCATCAACTTTCTACTTTTGAAGTCTCTGAGGGAAGGGTGGTGGTGGTCTCACAATAGCAGGCTCGGGCTGCTTTTCGATCACTTTATCAGCTTCTTTCTCCACCTCTCTATCAACATTAGGCTCTAACTCGCCAACAGGCTTCCTTGGCTTTGGGGGAACTTCTTCTAGAGCTCTTCTATTCCTCAAAGTAACTGCTTGCACAAATTCTTTAGGATTTTTCTCTGTATCACTTGGCAAAGCAGCCCGAGGTCTGTTATTTTGTGCTCCAAGTAGCTTCCCCATTTGTCTCTCAAGATCTTCCTGAGCATTGGTCAAATCTTTTATTGTTTGTGCCTGAGTTGCTGAATCATCCATGAGTTTTTGCTGTCCTGCAAGAATTTTTCTGAGCATATCTTCAACTGAACTAGGCTACTGTGGCTGAGCCTGCGACTGTGACTCCTGCTGTGGTGCATTTTGAAGATTATTTTTAGGTTTGTCATTGCTTTGTAGCTGCTCATGGTTATCCCTCCAAGAAAAGTTTGGGTGACTACGCCAATTGGTGTTGTAGCTATTACCATATTGATTGCGATTCTGACCTTGTGGCCTGTTCTTATTACCCACATAATACCCATCTTCGCCCTCAGCTCTGAAACTGCATCTAACTGAAGTACCCCAGCAGCTTTCTGCGTAGTAGCTCTACTATCTCCCTGCCAATCAGGATTGCTCTGCGAAAACTTGTCTAGTAATTCATAGATCTGGTCAAAGTTTAAGGCCAGTACTTGGCCTTCAACAGCAGCATCTACCACGATCTTAGTATGTGCAGTCAACCCCTCAACAAAAGTATGTGCCATAACCTCATTTGATTGGTTGTGGTGTGGACAATCTCTCAGTAAAGCTTTAAACCGCTCCCAGGCTGAATACAAAGACTCTCCTTCTATCTGCCTGAAGGACATAATTTCACTCCTCAGTCGGGCTGTCTTGGCAGATGGATAAAACTTAGCTAAGAACTTCTTAGCCAAATCATCCCAAGTAGTGATAGACCCAGGCTTTTCAGCCTTTAACTACTTCCTTGCTGCCCCAATCAGTGAAAACGGGAACAATGTCAAGCGAACATAATCAGTAGGAACTCCCGTCGGTGTATAAGTATCACTGATCTCCAAGAAATTCTGAATGTGTTGCTGCGGATCTTTATGAAGTAATCCAGCATATTGCCCAGTCACATGCAGCAACTGAATCATGTCGGGCTTAATCTCAAATTGCCCGGTTATAGCGGGCTTCACAATGCTAGACACCACTCCCCCAGGCTGGGAAGAGCAATATCTCGCACCGCTACTGCTCGTTCTTCTGCCATTTCAGTGGGCAAGGAAGCAAGTACAATTGCTAGTACTTCTCGGTATCTCGCTTCTCTTCTTACCCTTCTCAAGGTCCTCTCAGGCTCGGGATCAAAAGGTTCGAGTGGTTCGTCCCTTCTATTCCTTTGCATGCAAAAACCTGTTGCCTGAAACGGCAAAAGAAACTCAACAAAAAAAAATTAAACCTAAATAGATAATAAGTAATCGTTCAAAAAGAAATCAGTCAATTATTAGTCCCCGGCAACGACACCAAAAATTTGTTGCTCCCAACGCACACACAGGTATACGTGGTCGACAAATAATAAAATGATAAGTAGAGTATCGTTCCCACGAGGACTATTCAGACTGGACTCCTAACAAACAATTTCTTAACAACTACTCAGGGATCTTTTCCAATAGTGAGAATTTTATTAACTAAAGAACAGTAATTAAAATGGTGGAAATTCAGTCAGATAATGGAGCAAACTTTAGTTGTAAACAATATTAATGAGACGGTCCAGGATCAGAGTTACGACCAATCCAGTTGATTTTTCCAATTGATTCCACTCCTCGAATCCCGGCTTACTAACTAACAGATTAAATGTACCCGTAAAAACCTTTCGATTCTTCACGGTCAATGCAGGCTACTTCAATCCCTATATGTCTATGGATTGAATCACGTGCACGCATTAACGAATTCTGTAATTAGTTAAGCTAGGCGAGCAAGTATATGTCTATCCTACTCACAAATTGGTTCCCCAATGCCCTGGTTTAAAATCTAGCCCTACTCTTTCTTATTGCGTTCATAAATTCCCTCTTTCGAGTTCAATCTAAGAACCATAGATAATGCATAATTATTGGGCCATAATAATTAAACAAGTGAAATCAAGAAAGAGTAAATAATCCATTATGGGATTCACTATATGGGATCGATCTTCAAACATCAACCTTCATGAAACACTCTAACCCTAGAACGAAGGATTTAGCCACGCATACTCATAATCACAAGACAATAATTTGATGAAATAATGATGGAATGATTAATTGATGAAAGTATAGGAGTAAAACCCTTGTTCAATGAAGTATGGTGCTCAACAATTGCTCCAAAGTCTGAACTCCCTCTCAAAAACTAAGTAAAAGAGTATTTATAATGTTTACGAAAGCCTAGCAATTAGTTACGCCTAAGCCTAGACGAAATAGGACTTCCAAAAATGCTCCAGGGGTGCTATAGCTGGCACCTCGCGCAACAAGTCAGAGTCCGTCGAATCTCGCACGCAATGGCCATACCCCGCGCTCCAAAAAGCGCCAGAAAGCTGAGCGCCATAGCTGGCGCGGCGTGCCACCCAATGCACCTGCCTAATTTCAGCTTCTCTTCGTCCGCAGCTCGCGTCGCGTCGTGCCTTCGTGTGCTCGATCCAATCCTCAATTAAATTCCAACCTTTTCTTGCTCGATCATGCTCTTTAAAGCTCCAATTGCACTTCATAACAACCTACAAGCATACGACATAAAATCAGTGCAAAATCACATTGGTTAACTAGAAAACGCTTGAATAAAGTATCCAAACATGAGGAAATATTAAGGAATTATAGGCATGAAATGCCAAACATCACATGTTTCAGGGACGAACCATGAATGAACAAGTGAGAAAGAAAGCTCAGGGACAATGTGACCAGAAGAGAGTTGTAACTTTTTCTGTGAAAAGAACAAACTCTCCCGGGGGAGTGTGAAAAAATAAGTGGAAAGGGGTGAAGTGTCTGAATTGTGATCGTTTAAGGCATAACCCAAAATATTGCTATGAGGTCATCGGATACAAAAAGTGGTGAAAATTTGATCATGGAATGAGAATTGGGTGTCTGCTATAGATGAAGTGTCGAATAGTCATGAAAGATATATGCTCGATAAGACTTCGAGTAGTCATGAAAAAACACGAGGAAATGTGCCTCGTGCGGCGAATGAATTGTGATCTGGGAGCTCTGGTGTCCCCAAATTGAGTAGTGAATAGGTGCAGGCATTGTTGAGTGAAGGGAACAAAGACGGAGAGTGTTTTTTTGTGAGACTATGTAACTAATACTGTCCAGAAATAGAGTCACCTTGTATCGACATGTGTCCGAAAGTCCGATCGTTCAATCGAGTCTCAACAAGCCTCAGTACGCCTTATCCTTTAGCACACTACGTAAACTGTGATAATTTCCCGTCGAAGCATGTAAACTTTCTTGCAGTGGTAACGGCTGGACATGAACCCTCATCTTTTTCCGAAGCCATAAAAGATGAAAAGTGGCCGACAGTTATGCAACAAGAGTTGCAAGCTTTGGAAGCAAACAAGACATGGGAAATTGAGCGCTTTCCTTCGAGAAAGAAGGCGCTCGGATGTCAATGAGTGCATAAGATAAAGTAAAACTCTGAAGGTACCTTGAGTAGTACAAAGCTAGGTTGGTGATATTTGGTAATCACTAAATTGAAAGAACTGGCTAAACAGAGACTTTTGCACCGGTAACTAAGATGGTAACTGTCCTTGTCTTCTTGGCGGTAGCTGCTGCTAAAAATATGAGAATTGCATCAGCTGGATGTTCATAACACTTTCCACCACGGTGATCTCTATGAAGAAGTTTATATGAAGTTGCCGCCAAGGTATCTAAATGATGGGTCTGGAAAAGTTTGTCGTCTCTGAAAATATTTGTAAGGTTTGGAGCAAGCTCCCTGTTGTTGGTTGCAAAGTAAACAGCACCTCTGTAAAATTATGGGTTTCGGCAGTCAAATTTTGATTTTTGTTTACAATTAAGATGGTAATTGTTCAATTGAGTGTACTCATTTATGTGGATGATTTGATTATATCGGGGAATGATCCGAGAGCTATTCGAATCTTCAAGATGTATCTCTACTTTGTTTTTATTTTAACATGGAAAATCTCGGACTGTTGAAGTATTTTTTGGGAGTTGAAGTAGCAAGGGGTCCTAAAAGGATATTCCTCAATCAAAGAAAGTATGCCTTGGATATAATATCAGAAGTAGGTTTGTTGGGTGATCATCCGGTTGCTACGCCGATAGCACTGAATCACTAATTGGTGCATGTGAGTGGCAGGTTTGTAAACGTTCTATAAAGTTATCAGACTGGTCGAATTATTGATTTATCTTTGTTTTACCCGACCGAATTTGTCATACAATGTTCATATATTGTCTCAATTTATGCAACCACCACAGATTGAGCATAGGGAAGCAACTCTCCGACTGGTACTTTACTTGAAGGGTTATTTGAGTCAAGGCATTGTGATGAATTCTCATTGTGACCTCCATTTATATTGTTGGTGTGATTCAGACTAGGCAGGTTGCCCGTTGACCAGATGTTCTTTCACCGGATGGTATGTCTCGTTGGGAGACTCACCCATCTCATGGTGATGAAGAAGTAGTAGATAGTCTCCAGATCATCGACTGAAGATGAATAGCAGTTGACGGCTATGACCGTGTGTGAATTGAAACGACTTATGGGAATCTTGCGGAATCTCGGAGTCAGCCATCCGTTCCCGATATAACTGAAATGTGATAGTCAAGCAGCCCTGCATATAGCTCGGAACCTAGTGCTTCACGAACAGACGAAGTATATTGAAGTTGACTTTCATTTTGTCAGAGATGAAATTCTCAGAGGCACAGTCCATCTTGGACACATATCTATAGATACTCAAGTTGCGAATATTTTTACAAAGGCTCTTGGACGAGCGCAGTTTGACTACTTCCTTGACAAGTTTGGCATGACGAATCCTTATGCTTCAACTTGAGGGGATGATGGCGTATATGTAAATAGTATAGCTGTTACGGATATAGTTGTAATTATTTAGCTAGGATTTTATTGTTTTTGTCTATGGTCGAGCCCATTAGCTAGTGTTATACTTGTATATAGACCCCATTGATGAAAGAAAAAACTTGAGAAATTTTCACTCCAAATTTCTGTTTTGTTATTTCAATATTAACAAGGGGAAAAAATATTTTTACTCCTCGAGTTATTGCTTTATTGCGCTTTTGATCCCTGCATTATTCGACGTAGCGCATTTAACCTTCAATTATGTGATGTGTGTAGTTTTAGTCCCTAAAACTGACCGTGTTACCTAAATTAACTCTAAGTAAGGGTATGTTTGACCTTTAACCACCCAAAAACACATTGAAGAAAAAGTGGCAGTTGCTTCCGCGACCACTTTGAAGCAGTAATACAGGATCTAGGAGAATTTAAGCAAGCTAGAGAAGGTTGAACTTGAATATCCACATATCCAAGAAGCTGGAGAATACTGACGAGGGGCAGTACGAAGATGTACAGTGCTTGCTACCTTATTTCTTTTAGTAAAATTTGTACTTCAATTTCGCATAAATCTCTTTAATATATATATATATATATATATATATATATATATATATATATATATATATATATATATATATATATATATATTTTATTTTTCTTTTTTTGCATTGAGTCTTCTTTCTCTTTTGTATTTCTAGATTGTATTGGACAAAAATCGACCCACGGCGATCTGCCCCGGTCACGTAAATCTTAACGACCGAACACGCCGCGACTAAGCAACCGCCGAAGCGGTTGAACGAGTCGCCGAAGCCTTGGAACCGAAGATGCGTTACCGAAGGCGAGCCGTGAGCTGAGCTTCGGTGACTATCGCCTTGGTCAAGCAACAGGGCCAAGCCACCGAGGTTGCAAACTCTCACCTTGGTGGATCCCCCTCGGTTCGTCCGGCTTTACAGCCCATTACTTCGCCCCATTAACTCAGCCACTACACCTCAAGATCGTGGGACAATATGGCAATTGATAGTGGAGATCGTGGGCAAAGGCTCATATCTATAAATAGCAGTTCATTTCATGTAATAGGGATCCAGAAATATATACCAAAACTCTGCCCAAATTTGTACTGAACATCCATATATTGAAAGCAAGTTATTTTACGCATTTCTTATCTATTTCGTGCATCGTTTACTGCTTTGATACAAAGATTTGCTTATATTCGAATCTAAATTCGCTGAGTTTCGAGCTTCGTTAGAAGTGAGAAACAGCGCGGCCCCGAACAGCGTTCAGCCTTCGGCTCCTGGTGGAGGCACCCCGCCTTTCGTTCCTCTGGGCGCGACAACAGGGGGACCTCACAATGGAGCCACGTCTGGGGGCTCGGGGAATAACCCAACTGCATCGCCACACTTCGGGACGTTTCCCACCGTGGCTGAGACAACGTCCTCGGTCGACGTTGAAAGAATGAGTAGAGAAATCGAGGCGCGTATCGAGGCGCGTGTGGAAAAGCGTCTCGAAGGCGTATCGGGGATAAGCAAGGAGGTAGATGACCTCGACATCGAGCAATATAGGGAGCAGCTCTATAAGCCCGAAGCTGCTCCCGCTCCAACTCCTGTGGGTTTCAAACTCACATTCCTCAAAAAGTATGATGGGACAACTGATCCCAAGGAGCATATTAGGGAATACATGTCCATGGTAAAGAGCAACGACTTGACATCCACACAGCTCGAGTCGATGTTCTTAAAGAAGTTTGGCAGTTCATTAGAAAAAGGTGCCCTTCGGTGGTATTTGTGCTTGCCAGCGGAGTCAATCTCCTCATTTAAAGAACTATCCAGCGCCTTTGTCAAGGCTCACACCGGCGCGCAAAAGATCCTCCAGAGGAAGGAGGATATATGTGAAGTGAAGCAGCGCTCCGGTGAGCCACTTAAAGAGTTCCTCGAACGATTCCATGCTGAACGCATGGAGTTGCCTCGAATGGATGATACCTTGGCTGTCATGGCCTTCGAAAAGGGTATCAATAGTCGCAATTCAGGTGCTGCAGCTGAATTGCGCAAAGAGTTGCAACAGTATCAGGTCCTGACGTGGGAGGATCTACATAGAAGAGCTTACTCCAAATTCAGATTGGAGGAGGCAGAGTTCAAGAACCGAGGGCATCAGAACCGAGGTGATACTTCAAATCGCGCCGAGGCGCCACGAAATAATTCGAAGGGAAGGTATGAACCTTACACTTCGCCGAGGCAACATGTTAGCCAGAGGTTGGGAAACAACCCCGGTAACTCATGTCCAGCCTCTCATATAAGCCAAAGGCTTGGAGGGAAGGTTCAAACCAATGTGAACCAGAGAAATCCCTCGAGCTCCGCTTCGGTCCCAAGAAAGGATCTTCCTCGGATCCAAGATTATAATTTCAACATATCGACCTCGGAGCTGGTCGACGTTGTCAAGGGGACAGCCGGGGTGAGGGTTCCTAAAGATATGAGGACCCCGGCGGATAAAAGGGATCAGAATCTGCATTGCGAATTTCATGCAGATTATGGCCACAGAACCGAAGACTGCAAAGCTTTACGCCTCGAGGTGGCCCACCTACTGAAGAAAAGAGTCTTGGCAGATTTCCTCACCGATAAGGGAAAGGACAATTTCTCCAAGAATCGAGGTGATGGACAACCACGTCGAGCTCCACCCCCTGAAAGAGTAGTAAATATCATCACTAGGGGATCCGAAGTGAACGGCGTGAACTTTGCCGCTGCCAAAAAGTTCGCTAAGCTCTCCATCACCATGGAGAAGAGGACCCGAGTAGGAGGCTCGGGCAAAGATATCGTCTTCGACGAGGACGACTGTGATGGGATGATGTTCCCCCATTACGACGCTCTAGTCATCATGCTCAGAATCAATGACTCTGATATCAAGAGAGTCTTGATCGACCCCGGCAGCTCAGTGAATATCATCAGCTACGGGGCCGTTAAGCAAATGTTGCTAAAAGGGGAGATTATTCCCAAATCAACAGTGTTGGCTGGCTTTAACAATTCAACTGAGAAAACGTTGGGTGAAATCACCTTAAAGACGTTCGCCGAGGGAGTCATCAAGGAGACACTGTTTCAAGTTATGCCCGAGGATCTGGCTTACAATGTGATCCTCGGAAGACCATGGATCCACTCCATGGAGGCTGTTCCCTCCACTTTACACCAAGTGAATAAATTCCCAACGCCTTGGGGAGTTCGGTCAATTAAGGGGGAACAACGAGTAGCTAGGGAATGCTACTCGGTTGCACTGAAAAGTGGAGTCGCCCCGAGCGGGCCAAAAAAATAGCAACCAACGCAGCCGGGGTCTAACGAGGCGAGCCTCCAAAGTGATATTGAAAAAATCCCGGCATGCGTACAAGAGCCTCGGAAGCAAAAGGCCGAGGACTCAACTATCGAGGAGCTGGATTCTTTCACTCTATTGAAGGAATTTCCAGAGAGGAAGGTGCACATCAGCTCGGAGTTGGACCCCGAATCGAAAGAGGCGATTATGGAAGTTTTAAGGTCCAACCATGACTGCTTTGCTTCGGCCCATTCAGACATGACGGGTATCAATCTGGAGATCATGACACACAAACTGAATGTGGACCCAAAATTTACCCCGGTAAAACAGAAGAAAAGGCCACACGCCGGGGTCAAAAAGAAGGCGATCGAGGACGAAACCACCAAGCTGCAGGAGAATGGTTTCATTAGAGAAGTGAATTACCCCGAGTGGCTAGCCAATGTTGTGGTCGTGCCGAAAAAGAATGGCAAGTGGAGAATGTGCGTTGATTACACTGATCTGAACAAAGCTTGCCCTAAAGATTCTTATCCATTACCACAGATAGATAGGTTAATAGACTCCACGGCTGGACACAAACTATTAACCTTCTTGGATGCGTATTCGGGCTATAATCAGATCCTCATGGACCAGAAGGACGAAGAAAAGACCTCGTTCATCACTGACCGAGGTACCTTTTGCTACAAAGTGATGCCTTTCGGTTTGAAGAACGCTGGGGCGACTTATCAAAGGTTGGTATGTCGCATGTTCAAGGAATACATCGGGAAGTCTATGGAAGTCTACATAGACGACATGCTAATCAAATCGATCCAAATGGAGGATCATTTGAATCATCTGAGGGAAGCTTTCGCTGTGTTGAGACAATACGGTATGAAGTTGAACCCTGAGAAGTGCGCCTTCGGCGTAGGATCAGGCAAGTTCTTAGGATTTATTGTCTCCGAACGGGGAATCGAAGCCAACCCAGATAAGATCAGAGCCATTGAGGAAATCCCCGAGGAGCTTACCGGGGTAAAAGAAGTTCAACGCTTGACTGGCCGGATCGCTGCTTTGAGTCGCTTTATCTCAAAATCCTCGGAGCGATGCCACAAATTCTTCTCCGTGTTGAGAAAAAACACTCACTTCGAATGGACCCCGGAGTGCAAACAAGCGTTGAAAGACTTGAAACAATATTTGGCGAACGCACCGTTGCTTGCCAAACCAAAGGAAGGTGAAATATTGCTAGTCTATTTGGCAGTGTCCGAGGTGTCAGTGAGTGCTGTGCTGGTTCGGGAAGAAGATGGAAGACAGCAGCCCATCTATTATGTGAGCAAGACACTCCTCGATGCTGAAACCAGGTACCCACACTTGGAAAAATTAGCACTCGCTTTACTCATTACTGCTCGGAAACTACGGCCTTATTTTCAATGTCACCCAATAGCGGTAGTTTCAACTTTCCCCTTGAGAAATATATTGCATAAGCCTGAGTTGTCGGGGAGGTTATCCAAATGGGCGGTTGAGCTAAGTGAGTATGACATCACTTATCAACCTCGAACTGCTATCAAGTCTCAAGTCTTGGCAGACTTCGTGGCTAATTTTAGCATCGGGATATTGCCCGAGGCGGAAAAGGAAAGCTCCGAGGCGAAGGGATCCCCTTCGGGGCTGTGGGTACTGCACACCGATGGGGCAACAAATTCAAAAGGCTCGGGGTTAGGCATTGTGTTGAGGGCACCCACCGGGGAGAAAATCAGGCATTCGGTTCAATTCAAAAAGGTCACCAACAACGAAGCAGAATACGAAGCGGCTCTAGCAGGCTTAGAGCTAGCTAAAAAAATGGGGGTTGATAGAATCGAATTAAGATGTGATTCACAATTAGTGGTCAACCAGATCCTCGGTGATTATACGGCTCGAGAGCCCAGAATGCAGCTATACTTGGATCGGGCGCAGAGGGTCTTAGCCCAATTCCAAGAATGGCAAATCAAGCAAGTACCTCGGGAAGAAAATACCGAAGCTGACGCTTTGGCAAATCTTGGTTCGGCTGTTGATGAGTCTCACTCGGGGACTGACTCGGTGGTTCGGCTGCTGTCCGCACAAATGAGAGAGATGAAGTTGCAAGTCAACTCGGTGGACAATCGATGGGATTGGTGAAGTAAGTTCATCTCCTACTTCGACTCGGGGACTGTCCCCCAAGATAAGAAAGAAGCGAAAAAGTTAAGGACCCAAGCAGCCTCGTATCACATGATCGAGGGTGATTTATACAAGAGGTTATATTGCGGCCCGATGGCCAAATGCTTGGGCCCCGATGAGGCAAGATATGTGATGGCCGAAGTGCATGAAGGCGAGTGTGGAAATCACTCAGGGGGAAAATCGTTGGTGCGTAAATTGTTAAGAGTTGGGTATTATTGGCCCACCATCAGCGCCGATGTAAAGGCCTTCGTGCAAAAGTGTGACAAGTGCCAACGCCATGGGCAAATGATCCACCAGCAGGCCGAGTCTCTACATTCGGTGGTATCATCATGGCCCTTCATGAAATGGGGGATGGACATTGTCGGACCACTGCCCAAAGGAAAAGGTGGTGTTCGATTCATCTTGGTGTTGACTGATTACTTCACAAAATGGGTGGAAGCCGCGGCTCTCACCGAGGTAAAACAGAAGCAGGTAATCGACTTCATCAAAAAGAATATCATCTACAGGTTCGGCGTCCCGAGAGAAATCGCTTGCGACAATGGCAAGCAATTCATGGGGGCGGCTATCACTGACTTCTTTAGACAGTGGGGAATCAAAAGGATAGCTTCGACTCCCTATCATCCAAGTGCTAATGGCCAAGCCGAGTCTTCAAACAGGATCATAATTGAGAATCTAAAGAAGCGACTCGATGAGAAGAAAGGTCCTTGGCCCGAGGAGTTGCCCGGGGTGCTGTGGGCCATGCGAACAACGGAGAAGAACAGCACCGGTGAGACCCCTTTTTCATTAGCCTATGGCATGGATTCTCTCATCCCAGTAGAAGTGGGCGAACCAAGCCTTCGGTATGCTCATACAACCGAAGACGCCAACCAAGAAGCGATGCGCATTGAGCTAGATTTGCTTGAAGAAAAGAGGGAATCAGCTTTGGTTCGGCTTGTTGCCCAAAAACGACAGATCGAGGCTTACCTCAACAGGAAAGCTAAATTTAGGGACTTCAAGGTGGGAGATTATGTGTTGAAAACTGTGAATCAATCAACAAAGGAGGACAACGGGGGGAAGCTTATTGCAAATTGGGAAGGGCCTTACAGGGTCAAAGCAATCGTTGGAAAAGGCTCTTATCAAATCGAGTCCCTTCAAGGTGAACCCGAACCTCTGAATTGGAACGTCACTCATCTGAAGCGATACTACTTCTAACCGAGGTAAATATCCTTTAATTCTTTGTCAATTAAACAGCCCCGAGCTGAACAACGCTCCCATGGCATTGATAAACAATGAACTAACTCACTCCTCGTTCCACCTTTTTGCTTGACCTTTTCAGGAAGCGAACCGAACCGACTCCAGTGCTCGGATCTTCATCAAGATTCACAACCGAACACTGGGGGGGGAGTGAGAAGGGGTTGATAGCGAGGCCGACATCGAACCTCCCAACCGAAGCTTATCTATCCGACAACCGGGGACTGATGCCCGAGGATTAGATTTAGTGCATTGTAATTAGCCCGATAGCGGCATGTTTTCATTTTTACTTTTTCTACCCATGGTCCGCCCCGACTTGGTTCTTTGTACATAGCCTTTGGCTCGCCGATATCAATAAAACGATTTCGTTTGCACTCATTTTATCTGTGTGAACCTTGCATTTTTAAGCCGCGTAATGCATCGACTCGAGGGCGAGACGTCGTCCTAAGTTTGCATCGGTCAAATTCTGCTTAAAGTCTTGCAAGCAAACATTAAAATACAAATCAAAGTGTTCGGTAAAAAACCATCACATGAAGTAAAGAGGCAAAAACTTTCATTAAAGGCCCGAAGGCTGAACATTTACATACAAAATGGCCCGAAGGTCGAAAGGTCCAAACTTAAAAGCCCGAAGGCTTACAAAGAAATTCTATAAGCGACCTATGCCTCGGGAGAATCGCCTCCATCCTCGGAGCCCCCTTCGGCATCTTCATCCTCCTCTTCCTCCTCACCGCCGCTCGAGGCCTCACTTAAAGGAAGTTCGTCGATGATGGCTTGAGCTTCGGCCGCCTTCACCTCGGCTTTGGCAATCTCTTCATCCAGATCAATCTCTCCGGCGCGGCATCGCTTGAGCAGCCTTAGCCAAGACTTGATAATGGCCCATCGCTTATCCAGTTCGGCCCTTTTCACCTTAAGCGCAGCCCTATCTTTTCGATCGGCAATTTCATCCTTCAGGGCCGCAATCTGGGCATCCTTAGCTGAAAGTTTGAGAGCCTCGCCCTCAAGCTTCTTGATATGGAACAAGTGATCTTTCAACTGCTCCTGGTGCTTCTTAGCCATATTCACAGCCTCGTTTTTGGTTCGGGACAGCTCACCGTCCAACCTCGCGACTTCTTCCGCCAGCTTCGAGCGTTCAGCTTGAAAATCGTCACTCAGGACCTTGATCTTGGCCTCGGAATTCGCCTCAGCTTCGCGTAGATTAGCCTGGGACTTAGCTAAATCAGCTTTCAGCGAAGCAATTTGGGCTTTGAATTTGTCCCTTTGCTGATCCCATAGGCGAGATACGCGCCGAACCTCGGCAGTCCTCGAGGACTCGACTTCGATCGCCTTCAGCGAAAGGATAAAGCTCTGAGCAAAAGTCAAATTTACCGAGGTTAGAAACAGCCCGAAGGTAAAGATAAATATTTACTTTGGTTTCAAGATTGGTGACTTACCCTCACTGCGTTGGAGGCCATGGTGCTGTATAGCTGGCCCGGGGTAAACTCTTGCATAAGCCTGTCCTCGGTCGGCCCCAGCAAAGGTGTGAGGCTAAAAAGATCCTCGGGGCTGCAACCTAGCAAATTTGAAGAGACTGGCACTTCGAGTTTCCGATAAGCCCCCACCGAGGAAGAAATCCTTGCGGGTTCGGAGTGTGCTCTTACTGACCCGGTGCCAGCCTCCCCGGCGAAGGCAGTAGCTCCAGCTTCGGTGACTTTAGCCTTGCCTTTGGCTTTTTCAGCAGCTGCATCAGGCTCGAGTTCTTGACCTTCGAGATCAATGACATCAACATCTCCTCGAGCCCAAGCCTCGGCGGCTGCATCATCCTCGGGCTCGTCCACCAATCCTCGGTGCTTTTCAGCCACTGCTTCGGGCTGGCGAGGAGTCTCCGCCTCGGTGCGAGGAGTCACCGAGCGGGACGGTTTCTTCGACGTAGCCCTCTTCCGCTTTACGCCTACGATAGAAGGAGAAACCAAAAAAAAAAAAAAAAAATATATATATATATATATATATATATATATATATATATATATATATATATATATATATATATATATTGGAACGGAAAGAGAACGATACTTCACAACGTGAGCCAAGGACAAGAGTTACCTTTGGAAGTCCCTTGATCGGGGGCTCCCTTGGAAGTTTTTGAAGACTTGGAAGCCTTCAATCCTTTGTACTCCCCGGCAACCGCAGCCAAATCATCATCTGACTCGGTCTCTTCTCCATCTTTCCTTTTCTCCTCCTTCTTCTTCTTGCTCTTCTTAGTATTGGCGGCACGATTGGGAAAACCTAACACCGAGGAAAGAGTTCAGAAAAGCAAAATCAGAATCCGAAGTAACCCACCTATCAAAGCTTCATTCAAAACTCACCATGCCTCTTGCACTGCCAGCCATGTTCGGCAGCCATCTTCATCCACGTCCTTATGGGGCGCTTGAGAGCCCCGGTCATCGCCTTGACCCAGGCGGTCAAATCCGCCGGGGGCATAATGTCCACCTTATTGGCTGAAGAAACAACAGAGAAACAAGATCAGTAAAGTGCTGGTAGCCACCGAGGAGTAAAATGTAAGAAGAAAGGTACTTACGTGTATTATTCCACCGCTCGGGGAAATTGGGCTCAGTAGATAAGACCTTGGTCTCCAGCAAGATGAACCGCTCACTCCATCCTCGGTCTCCGTGTCCTCACTCTTGTGGAGGAGAGCAAATTTGCCTCGGTTGTTGAGCGCCACCACCCCTGCTTTGTGGAAATAAGGGTAGTAAAGAGAAATAAGGTGTTGCAAAGTGAAGTCCACCTTCGCCTTTTTGCTCAGCCAATCCATGCACTGGACGACTCTCCAGACACCGGGGCCAAGTTGGGCCAGACACAAATTATAAGCCCGGCAAAAGTCATCGATGACTTTGTGGACGGGAAGAGTGAAGCCGATGGTGAAGGGGTAAGTGTAAGCAAAAGACATACCCTCGATATTGTGGCATACCCTACTTGCCGGATCGGGGATGATAACCTTGACCTCGGGCTCAAATCAACACTCCCTCCGAACCCGCTCAATGTGAGCTTGAGTTATGAGGCTCGGGGTGGTGTTCACGGGGACGTTCCTATTTTTCCCCTCTTGCTCAGCCGTCTGAGGTTGCAATTTTAGGTCTTTGGAATTATCAAAATGGGAAGAGATTATCTGATGTGGCTCGAGTTCTTGCTCGAGAGGAATCACCACCGAAGATCCCCCCTCGGTAGCAACACCTTTTTCTCCACCGCCCGCGGCATCGTCGCCCTCGGCACCTTCTTCCTCGTGAACAGCCTCCTCCTCCTCCAAGCCGACGTCCTCACTTTCAGCTGCGACGTCGTGCCTGGCTCTCCCCCTCCGTCACCCAAAGACGCCGGCATCGGAGGTCACCTCTTCACCACCCTCCGCCTCTATCATCTGAAGCGGCGGCACGGTGGTGATGAACTCGCTGCTGGAAATAATGGCAGCAAACTGGTCGGCCTTGGCCCTCTCACCAGAATCGCTTGAACCTTGCCTTGACATGGTTGTAGACATGATGGTAATATCGAAAATGGAAGCTTGTTACGAAATCAGGAAGTTGGGAAAGTTTTGAGAGAATTTTTAAGCTTTTGCACTGTTGATCGCTCAAGAAAAAGTGAACAAAATGTTCAGCAAAATGCCCATTTTATAGGTATGGAAGACGAAGAGATGATGACGTCGGCGTCATCATTGTAACGTTGGAGGAAGCAAAGATTACGGCGTGGCAGGTTGAGCGACTATGGGATGAACGCCACGTATCCATGGGAAATGACCTGATGGGACGGGAACCGTTGGCAAATTTTGAAACACTTGGACGAGATCGAGCCACGTCGCTTTCCCGCTGAAACTTCATTCCACTCCTCAGTCACCACGGTAGGTAATCGAGGAGTGGGGGGACTATCTGTATTGGACAAAAATCGACCCACGGCGATCTGCCCCGGTCACGTAAATCTTAACGACCGAACACGCCGCGACTAAGCAACCGCCGAAGCGGTTGAACGAGTCGCCGAAGCCTTGGAACCGAAGATGCGTTACCGAAGGCGAGCCGTGAACTGAGCTTCGGTGACCATCGCCTCGGTCAAGCAACAGGGCCAAGCCACCGAGGTCGCAAACTCTCACCTCGGTGGATCCCCCTCGGTTCGTCCGGCTTTGCAGCCCATTACTTCGCCCCATTAACTCAGCCACTACACCTCAAGATCGTAGGACAACATGGCCATTGATAGTGGAGATCGTGGGCAAAGGCTCATATCTATAAATAGCAGTTCATTTCATGTAATAGGGATCCAGAAATATATACCAAAACTCTGCCCAAATTTGTACTGAACATCCATATATTGAAAGCAAGTTATTTTACGCATTTCTTATCTATTTCGTGCATCGTTTACTGCTTTGATACAAAGATTTGCTTATATTCGAATCCAAATTCGATTTGTGTACCTAAAAACGATTTAGGCCCATACATTCTCTACACATTGGTTTGCATCTGAACTCCCTCGGCTTCAACATTAACCACATATTCAGTGAATTTGCACTATGTACTAAAATTAATTTATCTTCTATAATTTGCTTTCTGTTTTTGTTTGGGGTATTAAATACTAATAATATCCCCCACGTATAAATAAGATGGATGATGTTAAACATTGTGGATAATGGAAGAAAAAGAAGACAGTTCTATACTTAGTATTTGAGTACATGAATACTAATTTCAAGAACTCCATATGTGGTTTGAATCAAATTACAGAAAACATCCCTTTCAAAATTATCCAAGAAATGTTTTCCAAATACTTTCGGCTAATGATTCCAAACTCTTATTAAATTTCACTTTAATCAAACAACAACATATTCTTGAAAAAGATCTTGATCTATAGCATTACAAAGGAGTAATTACTGCAATGATCATCTATGCATATAAATCATTCCGGCCTTTTTAAACTCATGGAAGGTGATGACAAAAGGGGTGAAGCAGGAAAAGAAGATAGAGGGAAGAGAGAACTTAGAAAAAGAAAGTGGGTCTGGATTCGTGTCATTTGGTGTGTTATTGAACATGGGTATAGCCCCAACAAAGAAGGTATAAAGTGGACAATTCAATAATTTTCTAGATAACCGTTTACAGCCGTTAGCTTTAGCAATTAAAATCACAAAGATCACATAATTGAAAGTTAAATGTGCTGCGTCGAATAATACAAAGATCAAAAGTACCGTAAAACAATAACTCGATGACTAAAAATGCTATTTCCCCTTTTAACAATATATGTGCAGCTTATCACGTGCCCCCTTCAATCCCCACTTCCGTTTTCTGCCCCCAAACCCCTCCCCCCACTCCACCAATAGAAAGAATAGCAAGTCAAAAAGATGCCTTACGTCGATTTTCTTTAATTCTTGCAAAACTTGTGGACATATGACTTGGTGAGACAACGACGTTGATGCATGTACAGTAGCAACAATATATATTACTAATTTGAGAAAAGACACTAGTAATATAATTCTTAATTATCCTTTTTTGTTTATTCTACGGATAGTGCACCTTTCTACGTTTAGACAGTTTTGTATTTCATATTTTCAATTTAATTTACTCTAGACGCTGTCATATATGAATGACCAACACTATTAAAATCAAAAGATTCAAGGGCTATTTTATGATACATTATACATACATCTTTAGTTTAAGAAAAGATTCAAAAATATTTCTAACATTCTTAGTCTTAAACTCCATGATAATTAAAAATAAGACATATAAAATGAAATGAAATGAAAAAGATAATTCAAATTATTTAAAAGATTTTAGAATTTCGAGAGCCAAATTTTTAATTTTGACAATGGATTCAGATATAAAATCTTTAAATTTTTTGAAATAAAATTTATATATGTAGAAACTATATAAAAATGATTATAATTCACAGTGATAAAAATTTCAACCTTTTGAAAGATATGTGAATTTTTTTAGTGGAATAAGAACTCTTTTGACTTTCGAAAAGCAAAATTCTTCGCATAAAAAAGGACAAAGGGCGTGAAAAAAAAAATAAAAGTAACAATATAGCACGAAACAGTAGAATTTTTCTACAAGGTTACAAACTTTGCTTAGGAGTATCATATAAAAGAGAACATGTATAGCACCAGTTAATTTACGACAAGCATAACCAACGAGCAAAATATGATTAGACGGGTAGTTAAGGGGTTGATTGGTTCACAACTCACAATGTAGGTGTTATATGAAAAATAAGAAGATATTATTATGCAGTGAATAATAGTGTACTAAAAATTATTCTTACACTACAAGCGTCGAAGGTGGAGTAATAAATGCTCTTATATTCAGATATTGGTGGTATACACTCTTATTAGTTACTTCAATACTGAAAAATAGTGCAGTAAGAATTAGTTATTATACTACAAGCGTTGAAGGTGGAGTAATAGATGCTCTTATATACTCTTAGAGCATGGGGTATAAATTTATAATTCATATATGTATATACACAGAGAGAAATTGGTAATGGCTTATATGGTATTTTGTTGCCATTTCAAATTTGGTTTAAATAATCATGATATAATTTAATACACCAATTTGTCACGGCCCTAGACTTGTTCTGGACAGCGTCTCGGTACTTAGACAATTGCTACCCATAAGCAACGCCTAAATACAACCTATGAACCTCTATAGGACACCCAAATCGTCAAGCTAAAGACCTCATATGAACCTCTAAGGACACCCAAATATTTTCCAAGCATTTGCATACGGTTAAGGCATAAGTTGTCGACAAAGAGACTTGTATTAAGATAAAATATTTTGTACAAATGAAAGGAAAGGTTAGTAACTTGATTGGATGCTAAGTTAAAATGCTAGACACTTTTAAGAAGACTTGGATGCTGGACAAGTGCAAATGAAATGCCTACTCCTAATACTACTCTAGGGACTGTTCTAGACTACAGTAATGAAGGTAGGTGGAAGTTGACATGCTCTCTCTTGGCTCTTCTAGAGTGTTTCATGAGCTGCTAGCTCCTTCCAACTGCAACTAATGTTCTACCATGATCTAGAGACTTCTACACGTTCTAAGGAAGATCTACGTCAAGAACCTTCAAAGTTCTAGACAACTCTTGGCCTCTTTAGAAACTTCTATAGCCATGTGTACATTATTTAGCTCATAATGTTGCGGGACGTCACATTCTCTTCCACCTGATTTTGTGTTGCCCACGACATAAATCATCGACACATACATGCTTACCTCGCCTTGGTGCTGTCGAAGATATTTGTCTATTAGCCATGGTGCCATATGGAGTGGTTGGCCTACCCATGTCATAAGGAAATGGTCACCTTTTTTCTTGCCCCATTTGTATTTTGGACAACTAGCAATTATGGCCTCGATGCTCCACCCATCGGATACCTCCCTTTGGTCTTGGCCTGAATCTCCCCGTGACTCGATGAAGTTTAGCGGTTTCTCAAGCATCGGGTCCATGCTTTTATTCCTTACTTAACTGCCTTTCATGGTCCCAGTCCTGATAGCAAGCTTGGCCCCTATACTTGGTGCATCGACTAAGTCCAATAGCATGCCACAACTTTGCAACTGGCCTTCCTCTTCAACCATGTTCACCCAACTTTCATTGTTGCCACCATGTTACTTTCGCATGGTTCTAAGATAGGCCTTAGGGACCTCTACTCCAGGCTTAGATTCCAACGCATCCCCCGGATGCAGGCGGTCTCATTTTTGTAACCCTCATGTGCTTGAACAAAGTTCTCGACCATTGATGCAAGCTTCCTTAACTCTAGGCATTACCTCGCCCGATGTGGCCCTTTACAAAAGTGGCACCCTCATTTGGGCACGTATTCGCCACTGTTGTTCGGCCCCTTGTCGTTGCCCTTGGACCCCTGTCCATTATGAGATGGCCCCTTGCCATTGCCCTTGTGTGCCTCGGCTATGCCTTTCTCCATGTGCTTGTCATGATCTCCCACAATTCTCTCCGTGTTGCCCCATTCGGACTTGGCAGGCTCCATCTTGACATCAATGAGCGAGTCAGTACGGCTATGACCTCGTCCACATTGGCTACTTGATGTCTTCTTAACTCTTTGCGTAATTTTGCAACCCATCCATAAAGTAGAAGAGAGAATCTTCCATGGATAATGACGAGATTTGAAGGGTCAAGGTAGTGAACTCGCGCACGTACTCCTAAATTGTGTTCGTCTGTCAAAGCCCCCTTAGCTTCCGTCTAGCCTTGTACACTACATTCATCGGGTAGAACTACTTCTTCAACTCCTTCTTAAACTGCTCCTACGTCTCAATCTTGCATAGCTCATTCTCTATGTCGCCTCTCATTTTCGAATCCACCACAACGCGGCAACCTCAGTCAACTATATTTAGACGTTGCGTACCTTGGAAACATCAGCATCCTCCTTGACTACCTTAAATTACTTGTCCATCCTCCAAAGAAAGTGGTTCACCTCGCGAGTATCCAGTGCATCGCCGTACTCTTTTGGCTTAGGGACTTTCGTCTTCGCTTCTTGTACAAGTACCATGCCCCTGGTAGTCCCGACCATGGTGCCCTCCAAGCTCTTCTGCAAAACCTCCATTTGCCCTTGTAGGTCAACAATGATAACCCCGAATAGATCCTCTAACTCACGGATTTGCCCCTTGTAGTACTCCTCTTCTTTGAGTACCTCTATCATAGTCCGTTTAAGTTCGTCCAACTCCCAAACGACTTGCTTCTCTAATATAGTGAGGTTATACTCCATCTCCTCCATGTGTCAGTTCAAGGTGCCAAGACTATAGCATCCAAAAGCTCCACCTGACCACAAACATTCTCCATAGATGAACCGTTACCTCCCTCACCATCAACCACATTTGCCTTTGCATCGGCAATGATCTATGCTTGCGTATCCCGTGCTTTGCTCCACCCTCGCTTGCTATTTTTCATCCCCGCTGCAGCATCTCAACCACAAGCAACATTCTCTAAAGAAATGTTAGTTTCCTTATCAGTTGACATGATTTCTCTCCAACTGAACTACGTAAAACACACTCGGTGTTACACCTACTCTTATACCACGTTATCGCGACCTTAGACTTGCTCTAGGAGTATCGACAATTGAAACTTAGAACACCACCTAAATTCAACCTTTGAACCTACATCCAATGTGTCAAGCTAAGGTCCTCGGATAAACCTTAAGTCAAGCAAGCAAAGCTTCCAAGTATTTGCACACAGTTATGACACAAGTTGTCGGTAAATTAAGAGATTTGTGTTAAGATCAAATCTTTCGTACAATGAAAGGAAATGTTAGGAAATTTGTTGAATGCTAAGTTAAAATGCTAGACAATGTTAGAAGACTTGGATGCTGGACAAGTGCAACTGAAATGCCTGCTCCCTCTTGGCTCTTCTAATTAAAGTGTTCCATGAGCTGCTGGTTCCTTCCAACTCCAACTAATGTTCCACCATGATCTAGAGATTTTTACACGTTCTAAGGAAGCTCTAGGTCAAGAGCCTTCAAGGTTCTAGATCCTTCCATACTTTAGACTACTCTTAGCCTCTCTAGAAGCTTTCATTGCCTTGTACACATTATTTAGCTCATGATATGGCGGGACATCATAAATTAGTATATTAAGTTATTCTACAACCAACATGGAATAACTTATCCATGTATAGCTTATACATGGATAAAGTATCAAAAGAAAAAAATTACTATTGCGTTTTTTTTAAAAAAAAATCTATTAAAGTTAAATATAAAATGGCATAATTGTAAACACATCAATTTAAAATTTAAAAATAAATATATATTCTAAACAATATCTTCTACATCCAATTTATAATAAAATGACTCAAACACCCAAAAAGAAAAAATCGTATTGCAATTCATGTATTACTAATTCTCGTATTACTAATCTCTGAATTATAATTCATGTATAACTTGTCATCCTACCAAACAACCCCTTATTAGTTATTTCAATTTTCCCGTCTGGTTGGCCAAACATCACCAGCTCATTAATAATGCATTATATTGTTCTAACCTTAATGGTTATTAGTTGTACGTTGTTTTATCTTTTATGCTTCATTATAAGCCACCAGCAATGAAGTTGCAATTTTTCCGTTAAAGGGTATCAAAATATTAAAGCGAGTGAGTGCACATTAGGGTTAGGAGTTCATCCAGAGAGAGATCATTACACATTGTTGCTTTCCACATTCAACACTTTTAGAATCCCTTGAAAATTATGCATAAATACAACTGATTTCAAAGTAGAGAAAAAACAGCTATTTGTGTTTGGCTGGCTCTTTGTCTGTATCTGAGGCTCTGTGCTCGAAATTTAAGTCGTAAATGTCAAATCCTGTTTTTTCGATGTTTGTATACTAACGAGTTTTTACTCTACGCACACGAAATTTTTGTAACACATCTATGCATTGAGATAATGAGATCAAGTCAGTATACCGAAGATCAAATAGATGAAATTTGTCCATACGTTCTTCGGTAACATTCAAAATTTTCGACTTCTGATTCTACCTAGGAATAGAAATTACTCCTACTAATCTGTATAGTAGCAAAAAATTATGCATTGCTGATCTACAAACTTGCACGAACCAAAATTTAGAATAGCTGCAAATGATGACAAGAACGCAAAATTTAAAGTTTTTTTTTTTCCGCGAACTGCTATACTTAATCTTAAACTTATATATTATTTATTTGGCACAAAGCTTATAGTTTGTTACTCTCTTTGTTCTATATAAATTATATGAATAACTTTTATGAAACACGAAATTCAAGTGAGAGAAAGACTTTGATACTCATGATTCTAAAACGATCAAAATGCGATAAAAGAATGTCACTAATGATAAAGTGAAATTTAAAGTTTAAATTATTTTAAAATACAAAAATAAGTGCCAAAACAAAACGGAACATAGATAAATGTTACTAGCTATCAAATGAGAGTCCATCTCACAGCAAAGTCAAGAGTGCCGTGTAGAGAAGATTTAATTTAACTCTGTCCCCTAATCCTATTTGTTCCCTATTGTTGCTCCCAACACACACGCAAGTATACGTGGTCGACAAGTAATAAAGTGATAAGTAGAGTATCGTTCTCACGAGGACTAAGCAGACCAATATTTCGCAAACAATTCCTACAAACTACTCAGGGGTCTTTTCCTTTGGTTGTAAGAGTTTTTATAACTAAAGTGCAGTAAGTAAAGTGCTAGAGGTGTAGTCAAGCTATGAGAAATACTTTGGTTGTTAACAATATCAAGAGAGCGGTCCAGGGTCAGAGTTACAAACAATCCAGTTGATGTATCCAATTGATTCCACTTCTTAAATCCCGGGTTACTAACTGACAGAGTAAATGTAACTGTGAAAACCTTTCAGTTCTTCACAGTCTATGCAAGCTACTTCAATCCCTATATGTCTATGGGTTAAATCACATGCACGCATTAACGATTCCTGTAATGAGTTAAACTAGGCAAGCAAGTATATGTCTATCCTACCCGCGAATTGATTCCCCGATGCCCGGGTTCACAAACTAGTTCTATTCTTTCTTATTACAAAATTAGATTCCCTCTTTCGAGTTCAACCCAAAAACCATAGATGATGTATAATTATCGAGCTCTAACAATTACACATGTGAAATCAAAAAAGAATAAGCAACCCGTTATGGGATTCAATTAATAGGAATCAACCTTCAACAATCAACTTTCATGTAATACTCTAACCCTAGAACGTAAAGTTTAGCCACACATATTCATAATCACTAGGCAATAATTTGGTGTAATAATGAAGTAAATGATGTAACAGATGAAAGATTAGGAATAAACCCTTGTTCAATGAGTATGTAGCTCTCAATATTGCTCCAAAGTATCAACTCCCTTTCAAAAACTAAGTAAAAGACTATTTATAGTGTTTACAAACACCTAGTAATAACTTAGACCCAATACTAGACGGAAAAGGAAGTGAAAAACCGCACACGGGGCGCTATAACGGGCGCCCCGCGCCTCTGAAAGCGCCAAAACAACCAGTAGCGCCACATTTTGGGCGCCTTAGGGCCGCGCCACATGGGTTATCGCGCTGGGCAGTGGGGCGCGGTGGAGGGCGCGCCACGTGCCCTACAGCGCCCAGCCAACTCGCCTTCTTCCTTGGTCCGAAATCGTGTCTGTGTCGTGCCTTCGCGTGCTCAATCCAATCCTCAATCATCCTTCAACCAATTCATGTTCAATCAAGCTCCAAAAAGCTCCAAATGCACCGCGTAACAACCTACACACGCACAACATAAAATCAGTGTAAAACCACATTCACAAACTATAAAACGAGTGCAAAACAAGCTCAAATATGCGGAAACATTAAGGAAACCTTGGCATAAAATGCCAAACATCACCACCCCACACTTGAACCCTTGCTCGCCCTCGAGTAAGTCACATCTCACTTCCCCCACCTAGGTAAAACAGGTCTGCCTATGACTATGGTTGATACCGATCATTGAACCAATGCACACATGACTACTATGGATCCATAACATGCCAACAAACTAACAACATCCAAAAATATAAGAACAACCACCCCAAAATAGCTCAAGTGCACAAACTCAACTTAATGCAACCATGTTCTCACAAAATCACACCTATCTACTCAACCAAGAAGCCATCAACTTCACCTATTTCATGCAAACCACGTGCCCTCACCAATATGAAGCAAAAGAGTGCCCCCCAAAGATCACACACAAAATCAATATCATGAATAGAATGGGGGCAATACAAATAAATTCACTCACCCTCATGAAAGTCTCACATGTCACACACAACGTACCATAGCCTTGCCCGTAGTGTAGGACTCCACTAATGTAAGCTCACTCCAATCGGGATTAACTAGGACTTTAGAAAGGTCGTAATGTAGGCTAAGGGGCGGGTAGGATACATATGGTAATAGTGACTACCTCCCTAAGCACTTTAATACATCACATTCAAATTAAGCATCAATCTCATCAAGCCACCCAAATCAACAACTTCTACACATACACTAGCAAGGAATGGATATCTTTTTCTCTTTATTTCCACTTTTTTTTTTCTTTTCACAATTTTTTTCTTTCTTTTCAACTTTGCTATTTTTTTCTTTTCTTTTTCAATTTCATCCAACCTTGCCAATGCTTTTCACTACTTCACAATTTTTCAATTATTCCCCTTCTTTAGCTCCACTCACAAACCTCCCAATTCCAACCACAACTCCAATCACACAAAATATCAATAAAGTGCTTAAGGAGTAAGGGCCAAAAGAGTCAATTAAGAACAAATGGGTAGGCTCGGGGTGTGGGTGCCAACAAAAAGGATCAAAGAAATCACAACAATAATTTTTTTCAAGGTATATATGTAAGAGTAGGCAAACAAAAGAAGGCCTTGTATCATTTCCCGACTCGAGCAAACCTAGGATTTTGCTTTGCACACACACGGGGCAAGTTCTAGACATTAATATGCAACATGGAGTATAATAAGAACATGACTCACAACACACATTGCACATGGTCCACGCAAAAAGGTTCCATCAACAACTCTCAACTAAGCATCTAGAATGCAACTTGTGGGAATTTAAGCACTCATGCACAAAGGTTAACAATCAAGTCAAACAAGCGGACTCAAGCATCTCAAGGGGGTCGTTCTATATTTTTCCTAGGCATGCATCAAAATTAAAACTCAAGGACACCACAAATAGCACATGCAATCAAGTCCAAGTCCATCGGTATCAAACAAATCAAAGGCACCTAGCATTCTACCTCTTTCCTACGTCTAGGGTCATCTACAACTAACTATCCTAATACTAAAAATAAAAATACTACCCGGTTCAAAGGCTCCCCGTGGAAAAGAACCGAGGCCATAAGAAAAACCACGGGGTGGATGACATGTACCACTAATAAAACTAAAAGGAAAATCTTTTTGGAATTTTTCATTGGTTTTCTAATTTTTTTTTCATATATAAAAGCAAGAAATAAATCAAAATAAAGTCAAGTGACAAAAGAAAAATCCTATGGTACATGCATCCTAACCTCAAAAATAGATAAAGGGCAGTACCCCACCCCACACTTAAACTAAGCAATGTCCCAGTGCGACAAAGAAGTAAGTGCAAAAGTAAAAGTACAAGAGAAACTGATCTGAAATCCGGGTGGTGCGCAGGAGTGCGGACCTAATCCTCCTCCTCATCAGAGCCACCGCCCTCAGCATCAGCTGCCTCAACCTCACTGTCCGGATCGTTAGCAACAACATCTGAATCCGTGTTCTCATCCTCCTCCGGATCCACCGCTCTAGCTCGAGTCATGCCAAGCAGACCCTTCGAGGTCTCCCGGAGAGGGACAGTGCGATCAATAGCAGTCAAATCAACGCCCGACCGCCGGGCCATCGCCTCCATCATCAAGTACTGACGCGCAGTCAAGTTGGCGTCTGCCTCCTGCCACTCGTCTACCGTCAGTTTCACCGGCGCGGTGGTGGTTGCCCCCTTGACCGCAGAGATATCAAAAGGCTTCCCTATGTCAGGGACAATGCGATCCCCAATCTCATCTACGGGGACGCCCGCCTTCTCTAAGTAACGGGTCAAGAGGTTCCCAAAGTACAATCTACTGCATGAATCAGATTTTCGTTGCTCTTTCATAACGCGCAACATGTAGTAGCCAATGTTCACCGGCCTCCCAATCATAAAGAAGTACACCATGCACGCCCGAGTCTTGGTGACCTCGTAGTGATGGGAAGATGGTAGTATACGTGCATTTATGAACCGCATCCACACACGGGCCGGTTTAAGAAACTGCGAGAAATACATGAACTTGTGTCTTCCGGTGGCAGTGCGCTCCCACTTGTGAGTGGAGCTCTCACCACATAGTGTATCCCGCAAAGCCTTATAATCAGGCTTCTTGATGTACTCCCTCAAATCATCATAATCGGGGTCCTCGACCCTCGAAAAGGCATTCAATGCCGTAGGATCCAACTTCACTTTCACTCCCCGCACCGTCACCACATCATCCTCCTTCCAAGCTTCCTCGGGCTCCCAATTGGCATACAATTCTTGTACCATATCCAAGTTGGCGTGCCCCGGACTCTCAAACACCGAGTTCCATTTTAGAGCAATGATCGGTTCGGCCACACTTCGGAACTTTTGCATCACCCGGCTTTTATCAATGGCTTGCTCGGGTATGTATCCCGCAAGCCGCACACTCTTATACCATGTTTGGCATTCACCCTTCTTGACAAAAGGGATGCCATAACGGGTCTTGCCTCCGGGACGTGGTATCGGCATCGCGTCCTTAGGAATCTTAGCCTTGCCTTTAGCCTTTGGTTTGGCCTTGGGTTTGGCTGGTGCCTTGCCCTTTTGCTTGGTAGTGGAAGGCCCGGCTTGAAGTGTTTTCCTCGAGCCCGAAGCGGAGGAAGAGCTCTTGCTTGGCAAAGGGGTAGTCACCACAGTACCTATACAACAATAAAAGATCAATGTGAGATAGATAGATAGGTACCAAGACTATACAATTCAAGCTCAATTGGTGGGGTACCACCCCACACTTATCACACACTCTATGTGTCAATCACTCAACTCAATGGCACGAGCAACCCCACACTTAAGCAAAACTAGCTTCGGGCAAAGTATGCCACGTTTTTGAATTTTGAAGATCAAGCTAGTGTGGGTGCATCATGATCAATTCTTATGTGTGTGCAACACCTAATGTCCATAATAAGCCTAAGGAATGCATTGCTACTCAAGAATTCAAAATGTTATTGAATTTTTATCATTGAGGCTTTTTCACAAACACTTGGTGTACACACTTTAAAACTAGCAATTTCAATGAGTTTTGGAATGTGCCAACCCTCCCAAAATGTTGGGAGATCTCTTTTTACAAGTCACAAGTCATCTATCTAGCACATTTAACCATTTAGGCACAACAAGCATGAATTTTATGAGTCAACCTGTAACTAGCTAAGAATCATCCATAACAAGAATAAGTGCAACTTACATGTTAATGAAGAGAAAAAGTGAAGAATTTACTTACTTGAATGATTTGGAATGGATTGCACAAGATTTGGAATGATTCCAAGTGATAGAGATGAAGTTGTGAGTGATTAGAGAGTGATTGGGAGTGAAAATAGTGAAAAATTGGGTGTTGTAATCGGGTATAAGGGGATGGGGAAACCGGGTCACGGGTCAAAACCTTTTTGACCCGGAAAGAACTCACAAAACTTGGCCTTGCGCGGTACTTGGCGCGCCACGGGCCAACCGCGGTGGAATTCTTCAGCTACTGATCAACCTGGCGCGGTGGGGGGCGCGTCACGCTTCCCAACGCGCCAAGGCCCTTTGCTTCAGCGAATGTTTTGCGCTTTGGGAGGCGCGGGGCACTCCCGAACGCGCCCGAGCACGTTTTTTCGCACCGATTTTTGATTCCAAGGGCAACTCCAAGCGCGAGACATGACTCGAGATGTCCCGCACCCCTCAATACATTAATTTCACCTTGTTTAGCTCAGCCGATTCCTAAAAAAATGACACACAAAAACAACAAACTACGTGACACTATAAAAACAAAAAAAACTAAACTATTACAAGTACAAACTCGGGTTGCCTCCCGAGAAGCGCCTTATTTAACGTCGTGGCACGACGGGTATAAATCAAAGGTCCCTCAAAGTAATTGAAGTGCGGTGACTCAGCACACCTCCCCAATAATATTTCACCCGTTGACCATTAACCAAAAATGTGTTCTCAGAATCCGGGGCCCTCAATTCAACCGCTCCATGTGCGGTAACACGAACAACTTCAAAAGGCCCCGACCATCTCGACTTCAACTTGCCCGGGAATAATTTCAACCTCGAGTTGAATAACAATACAAGCTGTCCGGGCTCAAAAGAACGACGCTCAATGTGCTTATCATGCCATTTCTTTGTCTGTTCCTTATATAATTTCGCATTTTCATACGCATGGAAACGGAACTCTTCAAGTTCATGCAATTGGAGCATCCTCTTCTCACCCGCTAAGGCCATATCAAGGTTGAGCTTTTGAACTGCCCAATACGCCTTATGCTCTAATTCAACCGGCAAGTGACAGGCCTTAGCATAAACAAGCCTATATGGAGAGGTTCCAATAGGTGTTTTGAATGCGGTTCGATAGGCCCAGAGATCATCATCTAACTTCATAGCCCAATCCTTCCTCGAGGCATTCACAGTTTTCTCAAGGATTTGCTTGATCTCTCTATTAGACACTTCTACTTGGCCACTAGTTTGGGGATGATAAGCAATAGCCACCTTGTGACGAACGCCATACTTAGCCAACAATTTATTGAACAAGCGGTTATAAAAGTGCGTACCTTCATCACTGATTATAGCCCGCGGTGTCCCAAAATGAGTGAAAATATTCTTTTTCACAAATTTCACCACCACACTCGCATCATTTGTTAGAAGTGCAACAGCTTCCACCTATTTAGACACATAATCAACTGCTACTAGGATGTACTTTTGACCCATAGAAGGTGGGAATGGACCCATAAAATCAATACCCCAACAGTCTAACAGCTCAATCTCCAAGATATTGTTCAAAGGCATCTCGTGACGCCTAGTAATAGTCCCAGTTCTTTGGCAACGATCACATTGCTTCACTAAGGCATGAGCATCCTTAAATAAAGTAGGCCAAAAGAAACCAGACTGGAGTACCTTCGCAGCTGTGCGATCTCCACCAAGGTGGCCACCATAAGGAGAGGAATGGCAGCTCTATAGAATCGACTCTACTTCTTCCCTTGGAATGCATCTCCTAGCTAGTTGATCAACCCCTATCTTGTACAAATAGGGCTCATCCCACACATAAAATCTACTCTCATGAAGGAGTTTACGCTTTTGCTCAGCAGTTGCCCCAGGGGGGGTACACATTACTCACAAGTAAATTCACTATGTCAGCACACCATGGCACCTCAGCTGCATCAAGAGCAAAAAGTTGGTCATCAGGAAATACCTCTTTAATCTTGGGCCCTTCATCTACATGATCTCTATTCTCCAACCTTGACAAATGATCAGAAACTTGATTCTCAGTCCCCTTGCGATCTCGAATTTCAACATCAAACTCTTGAAATAGGAGAACCCATCTAATGAGTCTAGGCTTGGAGTCCTTCTTTTCAAACAAATACCGGATTGCGGCATGATCAGTGTAGACAACAACATGAGTGCCAACCAAATAAGATCTGAACTTATCAAAAGCATAAACTACGGCTAGCAACTCCTTTTCAGTGGTGGTGTAATTGGACTGGGCTGCATCAAGCGTCTTGCTTGCATAATAGATGGAGTGAAAGATTCTTCCAATTCTTTGGCCTAGAACAGCCCCAATAGCATTATCACTCGCATCACACATCAATTCAAACGGCAAAGACCAGTCAGGAGCAATGATGATTGGTGCGGTCACCAACCTTTTCTTCAACTCTTCAAATGCTTTGAGACAAGCCTCATCAAACACAAATTTCACATCCTTCTCCAACAATTTGCACAAGGGAGTGGAAATTTTGGAAAAGTCCTTTATGAAACGTCTATAGAACCCTGCATGTCCCAAGAAACTAAGCACCCCCTTAATAGAGTTAGGTGGTGGTAATTTCTCAATAGCCTCAATCTTTGCTTTATCAACCTCAATCCCTTGCTTTTACACCTTGTGCCCAAGTACTATGCCTTCTTGAACCATAAAGTGACATTTTTCCCAATTCAGCACAAGATTTGTTTCTTCACAATGGCTCAGCACAGCATCAAGATTTCTCAAACATTCATCAAAAGAGTCACCAACCACTGAGAAATCATCCATAAATACCTCCATAAATTTTTCCACCATGTCAGTGAAAATGGCTATCATGCACCGCTGAAAAGTCCCCGGGGCATTACACAACCCAAATGGCATCCTCCTAAATGCATAGGTGTCATACGGACAAGTGAAAGTGGTCTTCTCTTGGTTTTCAGGGGCTATTACAATTTGATTGTAGCCCGAATACCCATCCAAGAAACAGTAATATTCATGCCCTGCAAGTCTATCCAGCATCTGATTAATAAAGGGAAGTGGGAAGTGATCTTTCCTGGTGGCCTTGTTCAGCTTCCTATAATCAATGCAAATTCGCCACCCAGTAACAGTTCTTGCAGGAATCAACTCATTGTGCTCATTCTTCACCACTGTCATGCCCCCCTTCTTAGGAACACATTGCACTGGACTCACCCACTTGCTGTCAGAGATAGGAAAAATAATACCAGCATCCAGCCACTAGATAACTTCTTTCTTCACCACCTCCTTCATAATTGGATTTAGCCTCCTCTGCTGCTCTATGGATGGTTTATGATCTTCCTCCAAGAGAATTTTGTGCATGCAGAAAGAAGGACTAATCCCTCTAATATCAGCAATAGTCCAGCCAATAGCTCTTTTGCGCTCTCGCAAAACCCGCAACACCTTCTCAACCTGCACATCAGACAACAAAGAAGAAAGCATCACAGATAAAGTATTACCTTCACCCAAATAAGCATAACGTAAATGCTCGGGTAAAGGTTTAAGCTCAAGATTAGGAGCTCTCTCAATAGACGGTTTGGCAGGAGTTAAGGTCAACGGTCTATCAAGCTCCTCAAATTTCTTCCACCCTGGGATGAATCTACTCTGCATATTAAGAACCTCTAAATACTCCTCAATATCATCATCCTTCAGGATATCATCATCATCACATAAGAGTGCCTGTTCTAACGAATCAACAGTAGAATCCAAGAATGACCTCTCATCAGCAGTCAACTCATCATCTACCACCTTTACCATGGACAACTCTTCATAATGAGAAGGAAGTTGGGTAGCTCTGAACACATTAAACACAGCTTCTTCCCCATTTACCTTCATAATCATCTTTCCAGCTCTGACTCTAATAACAGCATCAGCGGTAGCCAAAAATCCTCTTCCCAAGATGAGAGGAACCTCAGGATCAGCTTAATAGTCAAGAATAATAAAATCAACGGGTAATATGAACTGACCCACTTGTACAAGTACATCCTCAATAATCCCCTCGGGGCATGTCAGAGATCTATCAGCAAGCTGCAGGGTCACAGTAGTGGGTCGTGGCTCACCCAGGCCCAGCTTCCTGAAAACTGAAGAAGGCATCAAATTCACACTAGCACCCAAATCACATAAAGCTCGGACAACCTCATGTTCCCCAATTTTCAAAGGGATGGTAAAACTGCCAGGGTCCTTCAATTTCTGAGGAAGCTTGCTTCTAACTCTGGAACTGCACTCCTCAGTAAGTGCAACTGTCTCAAACTCAGTCAGTCTTCTCTTGTTAGCAACAATATCCTTGATGTATTTAGCATATTTGGGAACATCCCGCAAAAGCTCCACCAAAGGAATATTTACCTTAATCTGACTCAATATCTCCAAGAATTTCTTGCATGCAGTATCAACTTTCTGCTTCTGTAACCTCTGAGGGAAAGGTGGTGGTGGTCTCACAATAGCAGACTCGGGCTGCTTTGCTATTACTGTCTCTGCTTCTTTCTCCACTTCCCTATCAACATTTGGCTCTAGCTCATCAACAGGATTCTTTGGTTTTGGGGGAAGTTCTTCTAAAGCTCTTCCATTCCTCAAAGTAACTGCTTGCACAAATTCTTTAGGATTCTTCTCTGTATCACTCGGTAAAGCACCCCAAGGTCTATTATTTTGTGCTCCAGCAAGCTGCCCCAACTGTCTTTCAAGATCTTTCTGCGCACTGCTCAAATCTTTAATTATTTGTGCCTGAGATGCTGAATCATCCATGAGCTTTTGCTGCACTGCAAGAAGTTTCCTGAGCATATCGTCCATTGCATTAGACTGCTGTGGCTGAGCCTGTGACTGCGACCCCTGCTGTGGTGCATTGCTTTGAGTAAATTGGGGTCTCTCATTACCCTGAAACTGCTCACGGGTATCCCTCCAGGAAAAATTTGGGTGATTAGCCAACCCGTGTTATAACTGTTACCATACTGATTTCGATTCTGACCCTGTGACCTGTTCTGATTACCCATATAATATACTGACTCTGGGTTAGATGGACAAACCTCAGTATTATGATCCTCACCACACACCTCACAAAAAGTCAGAATTTGTTGCACTGGAGCTAATGGTGGCTTTGCTTGGAGAGTCAGCTTGCTGATTTGATTAGAAATAGCATCCATCTTCGCTCGTAGCTCTGAAATTCCATCTAGTCGAAGTATCCCAGCAGCTATCTGCGTATTAGCCCTGCTAGCCTCCTCAACTTGTGTCGTAGCTCTGCCATCACCCTGCCAATCAGGATTGCTCTGTGAAAACTTATCAAGTAAGTCATAGATCTGCTCAAAATTTAAGGCCAGCACTTGGCCTCCAGCAGCAGCATCAACCACAATCTTAGTATGTTGGTTCAACCCCTCAACAAAAATGTGTGCAAAAACCTCATTAGATTGGTTGTGGTGTGGACAATCTCTCAATAAAGCTTTAAATCTCTCCCAGGCTGCATATAATGATTCTCCTTCTAACTGCCTGAAGGACAAAATTGCGCTCCTCAACGTGGCCGTCTTGGCAGACGGATAAAACTTAGCTAAGAATTTCTTAGCCAAATCCTCCCAAGTAGTGATAGACCCAGGCTTTTCAGCCTTTAACCACTTCCTTGCTGTCCCAATCAATGAAAATGGGAACAAAGTCATTCGCACATAATCAGTAGGCACACCTGCCGGTGTATAAGTATCACTGATCTCCAGAAAGTTCTGAAGGTGTTGCTGCGGATCTTCATGCAGGAATCCACCATATTGCCCCGTCACATGCAGCAACTGAATCATGCCGAGCTTGATCTCAAAGTTCCCAGTAATAGCAGGCTTCACAATACTTGACTCTACTCCTTTCAGACTAGGAAGAGCCACATCTCGCACTGCTACTGCTTGTTCTTCAGCCATTTCAACAGGTAGGGAGGCAAGTACGATTGCTAATGCTTCTCGATCTCGCGCTTCCCTTTTTGCCTTTCTCAAGGTTCTTTCAGGCTCGGGATCAAAAGGTGAGAGTGATTCGTCATTTTTATTCCTTTGCATTCAAAGCCTATTGCCTGAAACAACAAAAGAAACTCAACAAAAAATTAAACCTGAATAGAAATCAAGTAATTGTTCAAAAGAAAATAGTCCGTATTTAGTCCCCGGCAACGGCGCCAAAAACTTGTTGCTCCCAACGCACACGCAAGTATACGTGGTTGAAAAGTAATAAAGTGATAAGTAGAGTATCGTTCCCACGAGGACTAAGCAGACCAATACTTCGCAAACAATTCCTACAAACTACTCAGGGGTCTTTTCCTTTGGTTGTAAGAGTTTTAATAACTAAAGTGCAGTAAGTAAAGTGCTAGAGGTGTAGTCAAGCTATGAGAAATACTTTGGTTGTTAACAATATCAAGAGAGCGGTCCAGGGTCAGAGTTACAAACAATCCAGTTGATGTATCCAATTGATTCCACTTCTTAAATCCCGGGTTACTAACTGACAGAGTAAATGTAATTGTGAAAACCTTTCAGTTCTTCACAGTCTATGCAAGCTACGTCAATCCCTATATGTCTATGGGTTAAATCACATGCACGCATTAACGATTCCTGTAATGAGTTAAACTATGCAAGCAACTATATCTCTATCCTACCCGTGAATTGATTCCCCGATGCCCGGGTTCACAAACTAGTTCTATTCTTTCTTATTACCAAATTAGATTCCCTCTTTCGAGTTCAACCCAAAAACCATAGATGATGTATAATTATCGAGTTCTAACAATTACACATGTGAAATCAAGAAAGAATAAGCAACCCGTTATGGGATTCAATTAATGGGAATCAACCTTCAACAATCAACTTTCATGTAATACTCTAACCCTAGAATGTAAAGTTTAGCCACACATATTCATAATCACAAGGCAATAATTTGGTGTAATAATGAAGTAAATGATGTAATAGATGAAAGATTAGGAATAAACCCTTGTTCAATGAGTATGTAGCTCTCAATATTGCTCCAAAGTATCAACTCCCTTTCAAAAACTAAGTAAAAGACTATTTATATTGTTTACAAACACCTAGTAATAACTTAGACCCAATACTAGACGGAATAGGAAGTGAAAAACTGCACACGGGGCGCTATAACGGGCGCCCCACGCCTCGGAAAGCGCCAAAACAACCAGTAGCACCACATTTTGGGCGCCTTAGGGCTGCGCCACGTGGGTTATCGCGCTGGGCAGTGGGGCGCGGTGGAGGGCGCGCCACATGCCCTACAGCGCCCAGCCAACTCGCCTTCTTCCTTGGTCCGAAATCGTGTCCGTGTCGTGCCTTCGCATGCTCAATCCAATCCTCAATCATCCTTCAACCAATTCATGTTCAATCAAGCTCCAAAAAGCTCCAAATGCACCGCGTAACAACCTACACACGCACAACATAAAATCAGTGTAAAACCACATTCACAAACTATAAAATGAGTGCAAAACAAACTCAAATATGCGGAAACATTAAGGAAACCTTGGCATAAAATGCCAAACATCACCTATCATGTATTTTAAATTGTTCTTATGATCATTTTATTCTCAAATTATAAATTAGAGAGATTATAGGAATTGTATAACTGAAATCCTTGTACACAATTGTATAAATGCACTCTTCCTCTCGGCAGCAAGATCAACCGAGAGTCTGCATATTAGACTTTCATTCCATCTATTACTACTTTCATTATTTTATATGGTATCAGATACATTGATCTGACATGGCCAATTCCACAAATCAAACTAACATTATCACTCTCTCACAGGGATCATCATCAGATAAAACTACATATCATTTACCAAATCTCTCGCCAAAGCTTGATCGCAATAACTTTCAGATTTGGAAGAGCAATATCATGAATTCTCTTCAAATTTTCCGACTTTATTATTTCATTCTAGCATACGACCCACCATCTACCACAATAACATCTCAAAAAAACCCTGCTCCAAATCCAAAATATGAGGAATGACACCAACGTGATCTTTACGACCTTTTCTGGCTCAAACAAACAATTTCCGACCCGCTTCTCCCTCATATAATCACTGCCAAATCCTCTTTTGAAGCATGGAACACCATTGAACGCCTTTTTCAAACCCAAGCAGAATCTCATGTGCAACAACTTAAATGGCAGCTACGTTCTCTTAAAAATGATCTCTTTCCATCCTTGAGTATTTTGAAAAGAAACGTGCTTTAACAGATTCCTTAGCCGAAAGCTCTCAAATTGTTTTAGATGATGATTTTATCTCATATATTCTCTATGGTCTTGATTCATCCTTTGGTGCCTTTCGTGCATCTCTCAATTTGCGCGTTGAACCTATTAATTCCACCGACCTACTCGGACTTCTTCTCCAAGAAGAAGAACGAATTAATGACGAGGCTCGTCTTATTTCATATTCTTCCATGCCTACTGCTAACTTCGCCAAAACCTCTCGTGCACCTACTCCAACACAAAAACAATCAAACTATTCACACCAACCATCCCATTCACCTACCTACCAAAATTCACGCCAAAATCGTCGTCGCTCCCAATGTCAAATATATGGGAGAACTGGGCATGAAGCACGTAACTGCTACCAACGCCATGATTTTAATGATTACCCTCCCAAATGCACCAACACTCCATCCGCAACAACCTCGTCACATCCTTCTGCGGTGTCTAATACACGCGCACCCATCTCCAAACCACAAGCTAACTATGCTTCTCCATCTACTATAGTCGATCAAGCTTGGTATTTTGACTCGGGTGCCTCTCACCACATCACTCCAGATCTATCCAACCTATCCATCAACTCAGAGTATAATAGAGATGATCAACTTGTGGTTGGCAATGGTATGTCATTAAGTATTTTGCATATTGGCTCTAAAATTCTGCCCGTTAGCTCTAAACCTGTTAACCTATCTAATATTCTTGTTGTACCCAAACTAACAAAAAAACTCTTAAGCATTTCCAAACTCACTCATGATAACAATGTCTTTGTAGAGTCCCATGCTAATGAGTGCTTTGTCAAGAATTTGTAGGGCAAAACAATACTACTCTTGTTGAATCACATCGTTGATTGGCTCACCCCAATGAAGCCACATTGCGTCGTCTAGTTTCTAGTTATAATCTTCCTGTATCGAATTTTAGGTTTCCTAATATTTGTGCGCCCTGTCAAAATGGGCAAGATTCATCGTCTTCCATTAGTTCATCGTTATGAGTCTAGTTTGCATCCTTTTGATCTTGTGTATTCAGATGTTTGAGGCCCGACTCCTATCAATTATATTAATGGAACTCGTTATTTTATTTTATTCTTGGATGATTGTACCAAATTTGTTTGGATTTATTTTATCCATCAAAAATCAAATGTGATCGCCATATTCAAACGATTTCATACTATGATCGAAACCCAATTCAATGCAAAAATAAAATGCCTACAAACTGATTAGGGAGGTGAATTTCGTAATGTTTCTACTCACCTTAAAAATATAGGCATTCAACATCGAGTTTCATGTCCGTATACACAAGAACAAAATAGTGCTCCAGAGCGACGCAATCGCATTATTGTTGAAAAATGATTATCTCTTCTTGCCTGTAGTTCACTGCCATTGTCCTTTTGGGAATCAAGCCTTTCACACGGCTGTCTATCTATCTAATCGTACTATTACCCATGTAATAAACCATTCATCTCTATATCAATGTCTATATCATCGTCCACCTGATTATAGCTTTCTAAAAATCTTTGGTTGCCTTTGTTTTCCTTTTCTCCGCCCTTACAATAAACAGAAGTTTGAATTTCGCTCTCAACCTTTTGTCTTTATGGGTTATAGCTCAAAACACAAGGCTATATGTGTCTTCATGTTCCATCTAACCGGGTTTAAGCAGCTCGCTATGTTGCCTTTGATGAGAACTGCTTTCCTTATCAAGATCATCTAAAAGCATGCTCTTCAATATCAAACTCCTCGTCCTCTACAATCCCATCCACATTACTCCATCAAGCTGCCTCCTTGCCTTCACATTCGCTAGCTCCAACTCAACTGTCAACGACTACTCGAGATGTGGATCAGCCCTTGACAAGCACACAAGTAATCACCCCTTCTCACCCATCGCTTCCTCCTCTCTCTTACCCCTCCAATACTCCTTCCTATTTTCGACCACCTGAAAACTCCAACCACAAAATGATAACTTGTCCTAGAACAAACTCTTTAACCTCGAAAGCCCTCACCACATTTAAACACCCACTTCCAATTGATCCTCTACCTGTTGAAGAACCCAAAAACTTTAACCAAGCTTCCAAACTCCCTCAATAGTAGCAAGCTATGCAAACATAATTTTTTGCTCTTATACGAAATAATACATGGCATCTTGTTCCACCACCTCCTAACTCTAATGTTGTTGGTTGTAAGTGGGTTTACAGGATCAAGCGCAATGCCGATGGTTCAGTTGAGCGCTACAAAGCCCGTTTAGTGGCTAAGGGATTTCATCAAGAGGAAGGCGTTGATTATTTTGATACTTTCAACCCTGTCATCAAACCGACCACCATTCAATTAGTTCTCTCTATTGCCCTCACCAAAGGTTGGCCTCTGTGTCAACTGGATATTAGTAATGCATTCTTAAATGGTGAGCTCAATGAGCTGGTATTTATGGAACAACCAAAGGGATTTTTTAATCCCCAGTACCCCAACCATGTTTGTTTCCTCAAAAAGGCTCTCTATGGCTTTAAACAAGCTCCTCGAGTATGGTTTACCAAGCTTAAATCTTTCTCATATCTCATGGTTTCAAATCATGCTTATCAGATTGCTCATTATTTGTTCGGCGCTCACATAATGATATTACATATATCCTAGTGTATGTAGATGATCTTATTATTACATGAAGCAATCCTATTTTTATTAAACAATTCATTACAACACTTCACGCTGCATTTTCCTTGAAGGATCTTGGCAATCTTCATTTTTTCCCTTGGCATTGAAATTTCCAGAAATAATAATACCATTTTGCTCACCCAACAAAAATATATCCGAGATGTTATTCTTCGTGCCAAAATGACAGAAGCCAAACTTATTTCCACTCCATCTACTCCGGGTTCTCGTCTTGTCCATGATAGCAGCCCTCTCCCTGATCCTCACCTTTATCGCCGCATTGTCGGGGCTCTTCAATATGTCACTATTACTTGTCCTGAAATTAGTTATGCTATTAATCGGGTGTGCCAGTTTATGCATAACCCGTCCACCACTCATTGGGCTACTGTTAAGCGTATCCTTTGATATCATAAAGGCACTCTTCATCATGGTCTTTACTTAAGTTGCCTTCTCTGATGCTGGTTCGATCTTTGACCCCGATGACAGCCGCTTTCTACATGGCTTTGCTCTTTACTATGGTTGCAATTTAGTTAGTTGGTGCTCTAAGGAGCAAAAAGATGTCGCTTGCTATAGCACTGAAGCTGAATATCGAGCTCTTGCCTTTGCTACCACCGCATTTATTTGGGTCGAGCAACTTTTACATGAGTTACACGCTCCTCTCAAAGAACCTCCAATTCTGCTATGTGACAACTTGAGTGCTACTTTTATATTTGCTAATCCCCTTAAACGATCTAAGCATATTAAGCTTGACTATCATTTTGTACGGGAGAAAGTTGATAATCACTCACTAGTTGTTTGTTTTATTAGTTCTCAGAATTGAATAGTAGATATTTTTACAAAAGCTCTTGGTACGACTCGATTCAATTTATTAAAATCCAAGCTCCTTGTTTGATCCTCACCATCCGCTTGCCAGGGGCACCAAATGAGAGTCCATCTCACACCAAAGTCAAGAGTGCCGTGTAGAGAAGATTTAGTTAAGCTCTATCCCCTGATCCTATTTCTTCCTTATTATGTATTTAAATTGTTCTTATGATTTGATTTCAAATTATAGATTAAAGAGATTATAGGAATTGCATAACTGAAATCCTTGTACACAATTGTATATAAATGTACTCTTCTTCTCCGCAGCAACATCAATCGAGAATGCATATTAGACTTTCATTCTATCTATTACTACTTTCATTACTTTATACTAGCATGTTACTTATTGCAGAACACGGTCGCCCGCTAGCTATATGTTAACTTTTATTTCTCTAAATGTGATAACTGTGGAATCAAGTTTCTTCTCATATGGAACTTCCATTTTTCTTTGTAAGACAGGTTAAGTGGCACAAATATAATAGTATTAGACTTTAAACTAATGATCATGAGGTCGTTCTCATATGATTAAAATTCAGTGTTCCATTTTTCTCTGTGGGAAACATGTAAATTTCGAGAAAAGAAAAGGTCATACCAGCTACTAATAGTAGACTAGGAAGAAGAGCGAAAGTTAGGCGACCTTTGGAGAAAGCTTTGACTCGTGAGGTCAAAAATGAAAAGTGAATGAAATATACTGTTCCTATCTCTTCTTGCATGAGACAGAAACACGGAGTGATTTACTTTGGTGAATATTGAATTACAGCATTACTTCATTACTTGCCTGTAAAGCTCTATGTTCTGATCTAGTCTTAGCCATCAATTCAACGAGGACCATAGCTTACAAACCTACCTAGGTGATAAGGAAGATAGTACCGTAGTAAATTTGTTGTCTCTTCACCAACGAAAAAACCACAACTTATTCAGTGACCTCCTCTTATATTCTCCTGTTAATTTTATACTTAATTCTATCTCGTTTTACATGAGGCTCTTTTTAAGTAATAAAACTATTTCCCTACTATCATGGCATTATTATAAAGGAGGGATGTCTCACTTTGTCAGGTTCTTTGCAATTTGTATCATTCTTGTAATTTATTTATTAGCAAAATTATAAAATACTTCCTCCATCTTATTTTAGTTGTTCATTTAGCTCAAAAGTTTTGTTCCAAAATAATTGTCTTTATAGAAATTCAAAGCTAAATTTGTTAGTTGTTTTCAATTATAACCTTGATCATTTCTTTTTGTACTAATTCTTTTTAGTATTGCTCAATTCTCATATATATATATATATATATATATATATATATATTAGTTATTAATTTTTTGATGGACATGAAAAAATTAAAAGAGGACAATTAAAATGGAAGGAAATGAGTAGTTTCCTTAAGGCGAAACATAGGAAGTATAAATGCCGTCGTATCATCCCAAATTGCTCAAATTGTCTGTTGCACTATCCATATTTCATTCATCTTCTTACCGTAGCAAATTGTTACAGATTCTTCCATATCAATAACAAATTTTCATAATGAAATGAGTAGACTCTACATGTTAAACATATCTTGAAGAAAGGTCAAAATTAAAACCTTCCACCTTTAACTTTTGACTATGTTTTAAATTACCTTCAATAGTTGGAGAGCCGTGGGGGAGCAAGGGAAAAAAAGTAGACTTTTTCCTATCAAAAAGTGTAATAAGATCATACCAGCTGAAGTGTACCGCGGACAAAATTACTTAAGTACATAAATAAATTTGATCATTTCTCCTTGAACAAAAAGAATAGAGGCTAAGAAGTATAAGAATAGGGGGAGGAAAAATGATGGAGGTGGGATAAAATGAACCATTGAATAATATTTCCTGGAAAAATAGATTAGTGAAAGAGTGAAAAAAATTAAGATAAAAAATTATGGGGCAAATTATATAAGGCAAGTATTTTACGATTGACGAATGGAAAGTACATCACTTTCTACTTTCTAGTAATTTTTGTTAAAAGGAGGAAAATAAGAGCTCCATATGTATACATCTCTTCCAAACAAAAACATGTTTCCTCTGTCGGCCTCAAATTAAAAGGTTACTGTGAGGTAACAGTGAGCCTATCAAAGCTATATTATGCCTACATAGCATCGGGAATGAGCAATAGAAACGCCTTAAATTTGGGAAAGGGTCATTTGCCCTTCTACTATGAGAAATAGTTTGAAAATATCCTCCGTCCAAAGTTTGGTTCACTCAAACCCTCACCGTCATACTATGAGTCAAATATGCCCTTCTAATTAATGGAGGGACACGTAGTAACCTGAGATTTCATACCCATACCCAAATTTAAAATAAGGATCAATTGTATAATCCATTCCCAAAATTTAACCCACGAAGACCCGTTCCCATCAACTTAAAATACCCATCCCAAATTAAAACACCACCATCTCTAAAATTAAAACTAAAAGACATATGATTACAGAAGTTTAAACTTGTTACAAAAACATCTTTCATATTCATAAGTGATTCAGTTGAAATGAATTTTGGTGAACGTGATTTTTGCTATCAACGCTGATGAAGGACTTCAAATGGGTCAACTTTATTTTGTTTTTTCCATTGAATAAGCTGAAACATAAAGAAGACTGTGCATGTCCGATGAAATATCCAACAATTTCAAGCTGAGGCTATGGCTGCCGCTGTTAAAGCTAATTCTGCGTTGAATAATAACGGTGGAGGTAAAAAATGTGGGTGGAGGTATATTGGATTATTTAATTAAAAAGGTGGTGAAAATGGAAATAAAAAAAGGGTAACTAGTAATGTATCTATTGGAGTTGTGGAATTGAAATAAGGGAGGAGTATGGTTGGCAGTGGGAGGAAGGGAGATCCACTGTAAGGTTGAGTGAACCATGGGGAAAGGAGCAAGACGAAGCCATCAGAAAAATAAAAGAAATTTCCAGAGAAGAGTTAATTTGGTTTATTTAATTGTAGATAATAGTAGACATTAAAGTTGAGGGTTTAATATTCATCACGAAGTGCTCATTGATTAGTGGGTGATTCACGAGTATGGTCCATTGTGTTTGTGAATGGTGAATTGAAGGAAAATTAATAGTCGAAGTGTTATTCGAGATTGCAACTCTAATTCGCTGGTGGTTCTATTGTGGTGTAAAGGTGGAAATTAATAATTTCAAGATAACAAGTCCTTTTCCGTAGAATTGTATTTTTTTTTAAAACTATAGGTATTCTTGTTGCCTAAGATGTGATGTTGAATTTTTGGTGGTTTTGCAGTGGCGGAGATGAAGTGAGGAAGATGGGTGAGGAAGATGAGTCTGTACATATAAGGATTTTAATTTGTAAGTTTAAGTGTAGTAATTTAGTATTGGGTATGGTTCATGTTGCGGGTTAGAATTGGGGACGGGTCTGGGTATTTTAGTGACACATGGGCTGCTGTTTTATTACGCAGCCACGTGTCCTTCCGTTAGATGCAAGGGTATTTGTGCACAATAATATAACAGTGAGGGCTTGAGTGAACCAAACTTTGGACGGAGGGTATTTTCAAACTATTTCTCATAGTAGAGGGGAAAATCAGACCCTTTTCTGCCTTAAATTGGACAAAGGGGTAGAGAAAATCGAAAAGAAAAAACCAAGATACGAACATATAGCTCTAGCCTGATAGGAAGGCCAAAAAAAAAAAAGAAAGAAAAAAAAAATGAATGTGATCCTTGTATAAGCTCAAATCTTAAGTGATGCAATCCAAATTGGCTTAGTTCCCAACCATCAAGAACCAAGCGTGAGAGCACAAGGAATACAAGTCAAAAGCTTCGGAAACATCTTGAAGATCATGCATTGGAGCGCCATGGAAGGAGGACCACTTAGGCGACAAAGGAGAGACTCAGGAGACACATTTTGAGCCATTTCAAGACTTCTCAGGAAGAGGCGGACTGCCCACTTCAGAGGCGGACCGCCAACTTGAAGACTAGCTCTCAGGAGTTTGGGCCGCCTGATTTATGGGCGGTGACCGCATACTTTTCAGGCTGGGGCGCCTACTTGGCTCTGTTCAGCATCAGGCGGGGCGCCTGTTTCACTAGGCGGGGCGCCCAGTTCCGAAATGTTTCAAGACTTATTTTTGTGGTGTAATTCCTATTTTGCCCTTAAGTGGCTTGTATATCTTGACCCAACCCAGGGGCATTTTAGTCATTTCACATTGTCTTAGGAAAGACTATAAATAGGAACCTTAGCTATTTGCTTCATTAGTTAGCGAATATAGAAGATAGAATTGAGAGAGAACATTGAAGAGGCCGAGCCTTTCGAGTTCGAAGCTTGAAGCTTCATGTATCGTTTTACTTGGAACCTATGGAGATTCGACACCTAGTTTGAATCCATTGTAAGGTTCAAGTTTTCCTTTCTCCCTTTTGAATTCAATCAATGTATGTGATTTGAATTCGATTCTTTCTTCTAAATTCTTGCCTTCCTAGTCTCGATTTCTTGTTATTTCGTTTACTTGCTTCCGCGTATCGTGTATTTTAGCTTCCGCGTAGTTTACCCTACATCAGTTGGTATCAGAGCAAGGCTCGGGTTATATTCTTACAAACCCCTGTTCCTTGTTCATTGTGTTAGTTTATCATTGTTCTTATTGTTGTTCTTGAAGAAAAACAAAAAAAATTGAAAAGTTGAAAAAAATACAAAAATTGTTGGAACTTGTTGGATTGGAACACCCATACATTAAAAATCATTGGGGTTTTTTCCATATGTGATTCCCGTTCTTTTGGGTACCAAAATTACATGATTTGGTGATGTATTTCAAAATTTGAAGATTCAAATTCTCAAAAATTTTCAAAACCCTAAAATTTTGCTCAAGAATCAAAAATCAATTTGTTGTTGTTTGATTGGGGTTAAAACCTATTGGGGAATGTTTAGAATCATCTTATACATTTTTGGGTATCATTCGAATTGAAAATAGCTTGAAAACCATTGAAAAATTGGGTGCAAAAGCCAAAACCCGTCGTTGGACTGTGCTGGAACTCACAGTAGGCGGACCGCCCACTTAGTAGGCGGACCGCCCCCTGCACTCTCTGATGTTTTATGGGCGGACCTCCCCTGAGCATAGGCGGGGTACCTGTTTTCTTGAAGGGTGCCTGGGTAGATTTTTCGTAGGTTTTCGTGTTTCTTTTGCTTCCGTACCTCTTGGTTAGTGTTTCTAGAGTAATTGGCTCTCTGAAGTTTTATGGGCGGACCTCCCCTGTGCAGAGGCGGGGTGCCTGTTTTCTTGAAGGGTGTCCGGGTAGATTTTTCGTAGGTTTTCGTGTTTCTTTTGCTTCCGTACCTCTTGGTTAGTGTTTCTAGGGTAATTGGCCTACTCGAAAGACACTAACTTTATAGCGTATTAGGGCATTAGTGCGTAGAGGAGATTAGAATTCAAAGAAGAGTCGTCGATTTTTCCTTGGCCTCAAGTGCGCACTTAAATAGCCATCCTTACATCGAGTCTCATTAACTCCATTCCCAACTTTTACTTGGACATACTAGTTGTGATCACCTTGGTTCCCAAGTTGTTGAGGCCTCGCTCTTGAGTGTTCATAAATTGAGTGATACACGTGAGGGAGTGACTTTTGGGAGGTTGTTCTTTTGGTGTTGCAACAATGTCGGATGATGATGGAGGAGATTATGGCTCTTGTGGGGATGAAGCGATTTTCTACGGCTCGTATGGGGATGATGGAGACTATGGTTCCTATGATGATGATGATGAACATTGCTATGATGACTCGGGAAACCATGGCTCCTATGTTGATGAAGCGATTCATTAAGATGATCGTGAGGTTGAAGAAGACTATGAAGCTCATGAAGATGAATGTGTTGATCCTTATACTTCTAGTCAAGAATATGAAGATGGTGACGCTTCAAGGTACATTGATCCTACTTACTCTACTTGTGATGAATATGAGCATGATAGTGACATAGAAGGAATTGATGATGAAATTGATTATACGCATTATTCATATGAATCTTCTCTTGGTGTTGCTAATGGTGTACAAGGGAGTAGTAGAAGTCCTTCCATTAGTATGGGAGGAGTTGGTGGTTGTTCCATGGGAATGAAGAAGCTTGCACCTTCTAGGTACGCTAAGCGACCTAATGCTTCTAATTCCCATGTGGAGGTTGGTTTGAGAGATGGTGTTGCTTTTGCTACAAAAGGGTTATATTGTTCTAATGCCGTGAGGGGTTTGGATAGTTGTAGTAGGAGTAGTACTAAGGGATATGGAACCAAGACGAGAGGCACTTATGGGTTCCATGGCAAGGTTCCTTCCTCAACTTCCAACAACATTTCTAATGTTGGAAGAGCGACGGGAAGTGGAAGTTACCCTAGTATTCTTGCTAGGCGGGGAGGGATAAGGGAGACCCAAGTTGTTGGTGTTGATAGTCATGGGCATTCAAGTTCTTCCTTGGATGCATCTCTACGAAACTTGGGTAGACGTAGGTTTGTTGCTGAGGTAGATGGTATTGGAGGGTACTTGCTCAAGATTGGTGTTATCGATGTCAATTGTATTAGCACCTCTTTTGTCGGTAGGTTAAGGATACCATGCCATAAGCTAGAGCATCTGTTGCTCCCAAATGCACACGTAAGTATACGTGGTCGACAAATAATCAAGTGATAAATCGAGTATCGTTTCCACGAGGACTATTCAGACTAACACTTAACAAACAATTTCTAAAAGCTATTCAGGGATCTTTTTCTTTAATGGTGAGAGTTTTAGTAGCTAAAAGCAGTAATTAAAATGCTGGAAGTGTAGTCACACAATGATGCAAACTTTGGTTGTTAACAATATTAAGACGACGGTCCAGGATCAGAGCTACGAACAATCCGGTTGAGTTCCAATTGATTCCACTTCTTAAATCCCGGGTTACTAACTGACAGAGTAAATGTACCTGTGAAAACCTTTCGATTCTTCACAGTCTATGCAGGCTACTCCAATCCCTATATGTCAATGAGTTGAATCACGTGCACGCATTAACGAATTCTGTAATTAGTTAAACTAGGCGAGCAAGTATATGTCTATCCTACTTACAAATTGGTTCCCCAATGCCCGGGTTCACAAACTAGTCATATTCATTCTTATTGCGTATTTAAATTCCCTCTTTCGAGTTCAATCTAAAAACCATAGATAATGCATAATTATCGAGCTCTGACAATTACACAAGTGAAATCAAGAAAAAATAAGCAACCTGTTATGGGATTCAATTAATGGGAATCAATCTTAAAACAATCAACTTTCATGTAATACTCTAACCCTAGAACGTAAGGATTAGCCACGCATATTCATAATCACAAAGCAATGAATTGATGAAATAATGATGTAAATGATGTAATAGATGAAAGATTAGGAATAAACCCTTGTTCAATGAAGTATGGTGCTCTCAAATTGCTCTAAAGTCTGAACTCCTATAAAAAACTAAGTAAAATAGTATTAATAGGGTTTACAAAGGCCTGGTAATAAGTTAGACCTAAGCCTAGACGAAATAGGAAGTCAAAACACGCTCCAGGGGTGCTATAACCGGCGCCCCGCGCCCATGACCCCGCCTGGACAAGCAGAGGACGTCGAACATTAGGCGCTTTGGCTCCACGGCGCATGGGAAAACGAGCCAGCAGTGGAGCGCTATGGGGGGCGCGGCGCATGGCTAACTGCGCCAGGCCAAAAGCTGCACCTCCTTGCTCCGCAACTCGCCTCGTGTCGTGGCCTCGTGTGCTCAATCCAATCTTCAATTAATTTCCAATCATTCCTTGGTCGATCATGCCCTTAAATGCTCCAAATGCACCGCATAACAACCTACATACACACGACATAAAATTAGTGCAAAACCACATTCATAAACTATAAAATGGGCGAATAAAAAGCTCAAACATGCGGAAATATTAAGGAAACATTGGCATAAAATGTCAAACATCACCACCCGACACTTGAACCCTTGCTCTCCCTCGAGCAAGTCACAACTAACTTCCCAACCTAGGTAGAACAGGTCTGCTTATGACTATGGTTGATACCGATCATTGAACAAATGCACACATGCCTACTATGGGTCCACAAACATGCCACAATTTAACAAACTCAAAAATACGAGAACAACCACCCCAAAATAGCTCGAATGCACAAACTCAACCCATTGCAACCATGCTCCCACAAAATCACACCTATCTACTCAACCAAGAAGCCATCAACTTCACCTATTTCATGCAAACCATGTGCCCTCACCAAAATGAAGTAAGAAAGTGTCCCCCAAATATCACACACAACAATGAATATCATGAATAGAACGGGGACAATAACATAGAACGAATCCACTCACTCTCATGAAAGTCTCGCATGTCACACACAATGTACCATAGGCTTGCCCGTAGTATAGGAATCCACTAATGTAAGCTCACTCCAATCGGGATTAACTAGGACTATAAAAAGGTTGTAATGTAGGCTAAGGGGCAGGTAGGATACATATGGGTAATAGTGACTACCTCCCTAAGCACTTTAATACATCACAATTAATTTAAGCACAAGTCTTATAAAAACCACCCAATCAACAACTTTCACACATACCTTCTCAACAAGTAGCAAATTTTTCTTTTAAGCACACACTAGCAAGGAATGGATATTCTTCTCTCTTTATTTCTTTTTCCACAATTTCTCTTTTTTTTTCATTTATTTTCTTTTTCAATTTCATTACTTTCCAATCTTGCCAATGCTCATAAACAAATACTACAGAATTCATTCGAGTATTCCCCTTCATTAGTTCCACTCAAAAACCTCCCAATATTCAACCACAACTCCGCAATAATATCACAATATCAACTAAAGTGCTTAAGAAGTAAAGGGCCAAAAGAGAACAATTTAGACAAATGGGTAGGCTCGGGGTGTGGGTGCCAACAAAAAGGTCAAGAATTCACACAATCAAGTCCAAGGTGTATATGTAAGGGTAGGCAAATCAAAAGAAGGCCTGTATCATTTCCCGACTAGAGCAAACCTAGGATTTCGCTTTACACACACACGGGGCAAGTTCTAGACATTAATATGCAAACATGGAGCAAACAAGAATATGCCTCACACACACATTGCACATGATCCACACAAAACGGCTCCATCAACAACTCTCAATCAAGCATTTAGGGTGTAACTTGTGGAAAATTAAGCACTAATGCACAAAGGCTCACAATAAAGTCAAGCAAGTGGACTCAAGCATCTTAAGGGGGTCGTTCCATTTTTTCACTAGGCATGCATCACAATTTAAAAACCAAAGGACACCACAAATAGCACATGGGATAAGTTCAAGTCCACCGGTATCAAACAAATCAAAGGCACCTAGCATTCTACCTATTTCCTTCGTCTAGGGTCACCTATACTAACTATTCTAATCCTAAAAAATAAAAAAACTACCCGGTTCAAAGGTCTCCTCGTGGAAAAGAACCGAGGCCATAAGAAAAACCACGGGGTGGATGACATGTACCACTAATAAAAACTAAAAGGATAATCTTTTTGGAATTTTTCATTGGTTTTTAATTTTTTTTTTCAATTTTTTCCATATATTAAAGCAAGAAACAAATAAAAATAAAGTCAAGTGACAAAAGAAAATCCTACAGTACATGCATCCCTAACCTCAAAAATAAATAAAAGGTAGTACCCCACCCCAAACTTAAACTAAGCAATGTCCTCAGTGCGACAAAGAAGTAAGTGCAAACTTAAAGGAAACTTCCCTGAAATCCAGCTGACCAACACTGGGTGGTGCGCAGGAGTGCGGACCTAGTCCTCCTTCCCATCAGAAGCACCGCCCTCAGCATCAGTCTCCACAGCCTCACTGTCCGGATGACGATCAACAATGTCCGAGCAGTGTTCTCATCCTCTTCCGGGGGCATCTCTACTGCCTGAGTCATGCCCAGCGGTCGTCTCGAGGTCTCCAGTAAAGGCACGGTGCGATCAAGAGCCGCCATATCCATGCCAGACTACCGGGCCATGTGCTCCATCATCAAATAGTGACGAGAAGACAAGTTGGCGTCTGTGTCCCGCCACTCGTCAGCCGTCAGCCTCACAGGTGCAGTAGTTGTCGCACCCTTTACCGCGGCAATATCAAAAGGCTTCTCGATGTCGGGGACAATGCGATCCCCGATCTCATCCACTGGGGCTCCAGCCTGCTCCAGATACCGGGTAAGGATGTTCCCAAAGTACAAACGGCTACATGTCTTTAACTCCCGTTGCTCTTTCATCAATCTCAACATGTAGTAGCCGATGTTAACCGGCCTCCCGGTCATAAAAAAGTACACCATGCACGCCCGAGTCTTGGTGACCTCGGAATAATGAGATGAAGGCAAGATGCGTGCATTTATAAATCTCATCCACACGCGAGCTGGTTTCAGAAACTGCGAGAAGAACATGTATTTGTGTCTTCCGGTCACACTTCGCTTCCACCTATGAGTGGAGCTCTCACCACACAGTGTATCCCGCAGAGCTTTATAATCCGACTTTCTAATGAAGTCTCTCAGCTCATCATAATCAGGGTCCTCGACCCCCAAGAAGGCATTCAATGCCGTGTGGTCTAACCTCACCTTCACACCCCGCACAGTAACCATGCCATCCTCCTTCCACGCCTCATCCGGCTCCCAATTTGCGTAGAGTTCCTGCACTAAGTTAAGGTTGGGATGCCCCGGACTCTCAAAGCCCGAGTCCCAATGTAAGGCATGAATAGCGTCACCCACCCCTCGAAACTTTTGCATCACTCTCCGCTTGTCAATAGCTTGCTCGGGAATGTACCCCGCAAGCTTCACACTTTTATACGAAGCTTGGCACTCACCCTTCTTCACAAAAGTGATACCATATCGTGTCTTGCCCCCGGGCCTTGGTATAGGCATCGCGTCCTTAGGGATTCTTGCCTTGGCCTTTGACTTGGCCTTGGGCTTGGCCGGTGCCTTGCCTTTTGGCTTGGTAGAAGAAGGCCCGGCTTGAAGTGATTTCCTTGGGACCGAGGCGGATGAAGAACTTGGTTTATGAGGTGTGACAACCATGGTGCCTACAACAAACAAAAATATCAACGTGAGATGACAATTTAAGTACCAAAAATTCAATTCAAGCATAATTAGTAGGGCACCACCCCACACTTATCGCTCACTCTATGTATCAATCAACTCAATTCAATAGCACAAGCAACCCCACACTTAGACAAAACTAGCTTTGTACAAAATATGCCACGTTTGTGGTTATCAAGATCAAGCTAGTGCGGCTGCAAAATAGCTAATATTTATGTGTGTGAGGCACTTAATGTTCATAATAAGCCTACGGATTGCATTGCTACTCAAGAATTCACAATATTAGGCAAATTTCATGGTCGAGGCTTTTTCACAAACACTTGGTGTGCACACTTTCAAACTTGCAAGTTCAATAACTTTTGTAATGTGCTAACCCTCCCAAATTGTTGGGAGATCTCTTTTTACAAGTACACAAGCTAACTATTAAGCATAATGATCAATTTAAGCACTTCAAGAGTAATTTCTAAACATGAGCTTGCAACTAGTTAAGAAATCTACCATGGAGAAAAACTAGTTAATCTTACATGTAATGGAGAGAGAAGAATAGGATTTCACTTACTTGAAGGTGTTACAATGAGTTAAAAAATACTTGTGATTGATTCCAAGAGTTAGAGGTGATTTGGGGGATGTTTAGGGATTGATTAGAGAGAAAATAATGAAGAAAAGGGAGTAGGAATCGGGTATAAGGGAGAGAGGGAAACCGGGTCGCGGGTTAAAACCCGTTTGACCCGGATTTTACAAAAAAAATTAGCCGGACGCTGTACCATCCGCAGCGCGCCCTAACCGCGTGCAACAAACCTGACATTCTGTGAGCCATGGCGCGTTGGGACGCGCGGGGCGCTCCCAAACGTGCCTAGACTTTTGCTTCAGCTCTCAATTTTGAGTGTTGGGAGGCGCAGGGCACTCCCAAATGCGCCCGAACACATTTTTTCGCACCAAATTTCGATTCCAAGTGAAAACCCAAGCGCGGGACATATCTCAAAGTGTCCCGTACCCCTCAATACATTACTAGTACCTCATTTAGCACTCCCAATACCTACAAAAACGACACACAAAAACAAAAACTACGTGACACTATAAAACACAAAATAACTAAACTATTACAAGTACAAACTCGGGTTGCCTCCCGAGAAGAGCCTTATTTAACGTCGTGGCATGACAAGTATCAATAAAGGGTCTCTCAAAGTAATGGAAGTACGATGATTCACCGAACCTCCCCAATAATGCTTCACCCTTTGGCCATTTACCAAGAATGTTTTCTCCGAATCCGGGGCTTTCAATTCAACCGCTCCATGTGCGGTAACACGAACTACTTCAAACGGCCCCGACCATCTAGACTTCAACTTGCCCGGAAATAATTTCAACCTCGAGTTAAACAACAACACCAGCTGCCCTGGCTCAAACTGACGACGCTCAATATGCTTGTCATGCCACTTCTTTGTCAGTTCCTTATACAATTTTGCATTTTCACAAGCATGGAAACGGAACTTTTCAAGCTCATGCAATTGAAGCATCCTCTTTTCACCCGCTAAGGCCATATCAAAGTTGAGCTTTTGAATTGCCCAATATGCCTTATGCTCTAACTCAACAGGCAAGTGACAAGCCTTACCATAAACAAGCCTATATGGAGAGGTTCCAATAGGCATTTTAAATGCAGTTCGATTGGCCCAGAGAGCATCATCTAACTTCATAGTCCAATCCTTCCTCGAGGCATTCACAGTTTTCTCAAGGATTTGCTTGATCTCTCTATTAGATACTTCCACTTGGCCACTAGTTTGGGGATGATAAGCAGTGGCCACCTTGTGGCGAACCCCATACTTGGCCAACAATTTATTGAACAACCAGTTGCAAAAATGCGTACCTTCATCACTGATTATAGCCCGCGGTGTCCGAAAATGAGTGAAAATATTTTTCTTCACGAATTTCACCACCACACTTGCATCATTTGTTGGATGTGCAACAGCCTCCACCCATTTAGACACATAATCAACTGCCACGAGGATGTATTTATGGCCCATAGAAGGTGGGAATGGGCCCATAAAATCAATCCCCCAACAATCAAACAACTCAATCTCCAGGATATTGTTCAAAGGCATCTCGTGACGCCTAGAAATACTACCCGTTCTTTGACAACGATCACATTACTTAACTAAGGCATAAGCATATTTAAATAAAGTAGGCCAAAAGAGACCAGACTGAAGTACCTTTGCAGCTGTTCGATCTCCACCAAGATGGCCACCATAAGGAGAGGAATGGCAGCTCTGTAGAATACGCTCAACTTCTTCCCTTGGAATGCATCTCCTAGCTAGTTGATCAGGGCCTATCTTGTACAAATAAGGCTCATCCCATACATAAAATCTGCTCTCATGAAGGAGTCTACGCTTTTTCTCAGCAGTAGCCCCAAGAGGATACACATTACTCACAATTAAGTTCACCATATCACCATACCATGGCACCTCAGCTGCATCTAAAGCAAAAAGTTGCTCATCAGGAAATACCTCTTTAATCTCAGGCCCTTCATCTACATGATCTCTATTCTCCAGCCTTGATAAATGATGAGCTACTTGATTCTCAGTTCCCTTGCGATCTCGAATTTCAACATCAAACTCCTGCAATAGGAGAACCCATCGAATTAGTCTAGGCTTGGAGTCCTTCTTTTCAAACAAATACTGGAATGCGGCATGATCAGTGTAGACAACAACACGAGTGCCAACCAAATAAGATCTGAATTTATCAAAAGCATATACTACGGCTAGCAACTCCTTCTCAGTGGTGGTATAGTTAGACTGGGCTGCATCAAGAGTCTTGCTTGCATAATAGATGGAGTGAAAGATTCTTCCAATTCTTTGGCCTAGAACAGCCTCAATAGCATTATCACTCGCATCACACATCAATTCAAATGGCAAAGACCAGTCAGGAGAAATGATGATTGGTGCGGTCACCAACCTTTTCTTCAACTCTTCAAATGCCTTGAGACAAGCATCATTAAACACAAATTTTACATCCTTCTCTAACAATTTGCACATAGGATTGGAAATTTTGGAGAAGTCCTTTATGAAACGTCTATAGAACCCTGCATGTCCCAAGAAACTACGCACCCCCTTAACAGAGATAGGTGGTGGTAATTTCTCAATAGCCTCAATCTTCGCTTTATCAACCTGGATCCCTTGCTTGGACACCTTGTGCCCAAGTACTATGCCTTCTTGAACCATAAAGTGACATTTTTCCCAATTCAGCACCAGAGTTGTTTCTTTACAACGACTCAGCACAACATCTAGATTTTTCAAGCATTCATCAAAAGAATCACCAACCACTGAGAAATCATCCATGAGTACCTCCACAAATTTTTTCACCATGTCGGTGAAAATAGCCATCATGTACCGCTGAAAAGTCCCCGAGGCATTACATAACCCAAATGGCATCCTCCTAAATGCATAGGTTCCATATGGATAAGTAAAAGTAGTCTTCTCTTGATCTTCAGGAGCTATCACAATCTGATTCTAGCCCGAATACCCATCCAAGAAACAATAATACTCGTGCCCCGCAAGTCTATCCAGCATCTGATCAATAAAAGGCAGTGGGAAGTGATCTTTCCTGGTGGCCTTGTTCAGCTTCCTATAATCAATGCATATTCGCCACCCTGTAACTGTTTTTGTAGGAATCAACTCATTATGCTCATTCGTCACCACTGTCATGCCCCCCTTATTTGGAACACATTGCACTGGACTCACCCACTTGCTGTCAGAGAAAGGAAAAGTAATACCAGCATCCAGCCACTTGATAATTTCTTTCTTCACCACCTTCTTCATAATTGGATTTAGCCTCCTCTGCTGCTCTATAGATGGTTTATGATCTTCTTCCAAAAGAATTTTGTGCATGCAGAAAGAAGGACTAATCCCTCTAATATCAGCAATAGTCCAGCCAATAGCTCTCTTGCGCTCTCGCAACACCCTCAACACCTTTTCAACCTGCACATCAGACAACAAAGAAGAAAGGATCACGGGTAAGGTATTACCTTCACTCAAATAAGCATAACGCAAATGCGCAGGTAAAGGTTTGAGCTCAAGTGTAGGAGCCTTCTCAATAGACGATTTAGCAGGAGTTAAGGTCAACGGTCTATCAAGCTCCTCAAATTTCTTCCACCCTGGGATAAATCTACTATGCATATTAAGAACCTCCAAATATTCTTCAATGTCATCATCCTTCAGGATATCATCATCATCACATAAGAGTGCCCTCTCCAGAGAATCAACATTAGAAGCCAAGAATGACCTCTCATCAGCAGTCAACTCATCATCTATCACTTTTACCATGCACAACTCTTCATAATGTGAAGGAAGCTGGGTAACTCTGAATACATTAAACACAGCTTCTTCCCCATTTACCTTCATGATCATTTTTCCAGCTCTAACTCTAATAACAGCATCATCAGTAGCCAAAAATCCTCTTCCCCGTATGAGAGGAACCTTAGGATCAGCTTCATAATCAAGAATAATAAAAGCAACAGGTAATATAAACTGACCCACTTGTACAAGCACATCCTCAATAATCCCTTCGGGGCATGTCAAAGATCTATCAGCCAGCTGCAGAGTCAGAGTAGTGGGTCGTGGTTCACCCAGGCCTAGCTTCCTGAAAACTGATGAAGGCATTAAATTCACACTAGCACCCAAGTCACATAAAGTTCGTCCAACCTCAAGTTCCCCTATTTTCAAGGGAATAGTAACACTGCTAGGATCCTTCAATTTCTGAGGAAGCTTGCTTCTAACTCGAACTCAGTCAGTCTTCTCTTGTTAGAAACAATATCCTAGATGTATTTAGCATATTTTGGAACATCCCGCAAAAGCTCTACCAAAGGAATATTTACCTGAATCTGACTCAAGATCTCCAAGAATTTCTTGCATGCTGCATCAACTTTCTGCTTCTGAAGTCTCTGAGGGAAAGGTGGTGGTGGTCTCACAATAGCAGACTCAGGCTGCTTTTCTATCACTTTCTCAGCTTCTTTCTCCACTTCCCTATCAATATTGGGCTCTAACTCACCAACAGGCTTCTTTGGCTTTGGGAGAACTTCTTCTAGAGCTCTTCCATTCCTCAAAGTAACTGCTTGCACAAATTCTTTAGGATTTTTCTCTGTATCACTTAGCAAAACACCCTGAGGTCTATTATTTTGTGCTCCAGCTAGCTGCCCCATTTGTCTCTCAAGATCTTTCTGAGCATTACTAAAATCTGTAATTGTTTGTGCCTGAGCTGCTGAATCATCCATGAGCTTTTGCTGTCCTGCAAGAATTTTCCTAAGCATATCCTCAACTGAATTAGACTGCTGTGGTTGAGTCTGCGACTCTGACCCCTGCTGTGGTGCATTTTGAAGATTATTTTTGGGTCTCTCATTGCCTTGAAGCTGCTCACGATTATCCCTCCAAGAAAAATTTGGGTGATTACACCAACCAGTGTTATAGCTATTACCATATTGATTTAGATTCTGACCCTGTGACCTGTTCTGATTACCCACATAATACATTGACTCAGAATTAGATGGCCAGACATCAGTAGCATGATCCTCTCCACAAACCTCACAAAAGACTTGAAGTTGTTGCACTGGAGCTGCTGGTGGTTTAGCTTGCGGCAGAGTTAGCTTGCTTATTTGATTGGAAATAGTATCCATTTTCGCCCTTAGCTCTGAAACTGCATCCAATTGAAGTATCCCAGCAGATTTCTACGCAGTACCTCTACCAACACCCTGCCAATCAGGATTGCTCTGCGAAAACTTGTCAAGTAAATCATAAATCTGATCAAAATTTAAGGCTAGTACTTGGCCTCCAGCAGCAGCATCTACCACGATCTTAGTGTGTTGGTTCAACCCCTCAACAAAAGTGTGTGCAATAACTTCATTGGATTGGTTGTGGTGTGGACAATCTCTCAATAGAGCTTTAAATCGCTCATAGGCCGAATACAAAGATTCTCCTTCTATCTGTCTGAAGGACATAATTTCACTCCTCAGCCAGGATGTCTTGGCAGACGGATAAAATTTAGCCAGGAATTTCTTAGCCAAATCATCCCAAGTAGTGATAGACCCAGGCTTTTCAGCCTTTAACCACTTCCTTACTGTCCCAATCAGTGAAAACGGGAACAAAGTCAAGCGAACATAATCAGTAGGAACTTCCGCTGGTGTATAAGTAATCCAGCATATTGCCCAGTCACATGCAGCAACTGAATCATGCCAGGCTTAATCTCAAAGTGGCCGGTAATAGCGGGCTGCACAATACTTGACGCTACTCCCCCCAGGCTGGGAAGAGCAACATCTCGCACTACTACTACTCGTTCTTCTGCCATTCAATGGGTAAAGAAGCAAGTACGATTGCCAGTGCTTTTCGATCTCTCGCTTCTCTTCTTACCCTTCTCAAGGTTCTTTCAGGCTCGGGATCAAAAGGAGCGAGTGGTTCATCCTTTCTATTCCTTTGCATGCAAAACCTGTTGCCTGAAACAGCACAAGAAACTCAACAAAAAAATTAAACCTGAATAGAAATTAAGTAATCGTTCAAAAAGAAATAAGTCAGTAATTAGTCCCCGGCAACGGCGCCAAAAAACTTGTTACTCCCAAACGCACACGCAAGTATACGTGGTCGACAAGTAATAAAGTGATAAATCGAGTATGGTTCCCTCGAGGACTATTCAGACTAACACTTAACAAACAATTTCTAAAAGCTATTCGAGGATCTTTTTCTTTAATGGTAAGAGTTTTAGTAGCTAAAAGCAGTAATTAAAATGCTGGAAGTGTAGTCAAACAATGGTGCAAACTTTGGTTGTTAAAAATATTGAGACGACGGTCCAGGGTCAGAGTTACGAATAATCCGGTTGAGTTTTCCAATTGATTCCACTTCTTAAATCCCGGGTTACTAACTATCCGGTTGAGTTTTCCAATTGATTCCACTTCTTAAATCCGGACAGAGTAAATGTACCTGTGAAAACCTTTCGATTCTTCACAGTCTATGCAGGCTACTCCAATCCCTATATGTCTATGGGTTGAATCACGTGCATGCATTAACGAATTCTGTAATTAGTTAAACTAGGCGAGCAAGTATATGTCTATCCTACTCACAAATTGGTTCCCCGATGCCCGGGTTCACAAACTAGTCATATTCATTCTTATTACGTATTTAAATTCCCTCTTTCGAGTTCAATCTAAAAACCATAGATAATGCATAATTATCGAGCTCTGACAGTTACACAAGTGAAATCAAGAAAGAATAAGTAACCCGTTATGGGATTCAATTAATGGGAATCAATCTTCAAACAATCAACTTTCATATAATACTCTAACCCTAGAACGTAAGGATTAGCCACACATATTCATAATCACAAGGCAATGAATTGATGAAATAATGATGTAAATGATGTAATAGATGAAAGATTAGGAATAAACCCTTGTTCAATGAAGTATGGTGCTCTCAAATTGCTCCAAAATCTGAACTCCTATAAAAAACTAAGTAAAATAGTATTTATAGGGCTTACAAAGGCCTGGTAATAAGTTAGACCTAAGCCTAGACGAAATAGGAAGTCAAAACACGCTCCAGAGGCGCTATAACTGGCGCCCCGCGCCCACGACCGCGCCTGGACAAGTAGAGGACGTCGAACATCAGGCGCTTTGGCTCCGCGGTGCATTGGAAAATGCGCCAGCAGTGGAGCGCTATGGGGGACGTGGTGCGTGGCTAACCGCGCCAGGCCAAAAGCTGCACCTCCTTGCTCCGCAACTCGCCTCCTGTCGTGCCCTCGTGTGCTCAATCCAATCCTCAATCAATTTCCAATCATTCCTTATTCGATCATGCCCTTAAAAGCTCCAAATGCACCGCATAACAACCTACATACACCCGACATAAAATTAGTGCAAAACCACATTCATAAACTATGAAATGGGCGAATAAAAAGCTCAAACATGCGGAAATATTAAGGAAACATTGGCATAAAATGCTAAACATCAGCATCCTTATGAGTATGATGGAGTGTGGGTTTTCAAGGAGGCTCGAGTACTCATATCTCATAGGAAATACAAATGCTATGTGTAGTGTGATGTGTATCCCATGCAACATGTTGATGGGTGGCTAGGTGAGCCGTGGTTGGAGGACAAGAGGGTGCAATATAGTGTTTTGAAGGATGCGTATCTTGTGGGCATAGGGCAAAAGGTTTATGACTTTGTGCCTTATCGGTCAAGAGGCCAATTTCCTACTAGCACACCTTCTTTGGCTATGCAAAGGAGCAAGGAGCAAGAACTTCATTTCATGGTTGAAAATGTGCAAACAAGAAGTCCTACAATTACAAGAAGTGATGGGACTTGTGCAAGTGAAGGGTTGACAAATGTCAACAAGGTGAACCCGAAACCACAAGTTTCTAATCCAAGTGGTTCACCAACAAAGAAGAAGGAGACATCAAGTGATGAGTGTCCAAGTCCTAGATTTCGGGTTGATGTAAAAGGTCCACCAGCTCCGGCTATGGGTATCCTTGGGCCTCTTCCCAACTCACCCGAATTTGAGAGACAAAAGATAGAGAGGAGTAAGGGAGCGACCGGTGGCAACTGTCGAGTGGAAAAAGGAGAGGTTGTGTTGAGTGATGTGAGTGGGTTTTCACCACCTGAATCTACACCCGACCTTGGAAAAAAAATGAGGGAAAGAAAGGGGGAAAAAGAATTGAGAGTGAGGATACCCCTTATTCTAACCTTAAACTTTTATCTTTTTCTTCTAGTTGTTTGAATTCTTGTGTAGGAATTCTTGGAGGAAAACCGATGGAGCCTCAACCATGTTCCAAGTTAGAAAGACAAGGTGAGAATGAATCCAAATGTGAGCTACAAAGTGGAGTTACTATTCATGATACTTCAAGTGCATTGAGTGAGCAAGATGGCCACTCCAAGGTATGTGTTAATTCTTCTTCTCTTGAGCATGATACTTCCTTGTCTTGTGATGTTATTTGTGAAAACTCTAGGCTAGTTGATGATTTGTATGATTACAATGTGTTTGCAACTAGTGTAGAATTGAATGGTCAACTTGTGTGTTCCAATGAACCACTAGTTGAGCGGGTTGAAAAGCCACATCATGATGTGAGCTCGGTTTTCATTGAATCTCTCCTTAGTGAAAATGTTGAAGTTAACCTTGTTTGTGAGCCTTGTTATGACACCCCACCCATATTTGATAAAGGAGAAGATGAATTGCATGATTATCCCATTCTTCCCTTTGATTGCTTACTTGCTAGTGGTGGTCTCTTGTGTTGTAGTGAGGAAGATTGTAACCTTGAGGAGTCTCTTGGGAATGAGATAGATCGACTTGTGTTCGATGACTCCTCAAGTGTAGATGTTGTCTCTAGTTTGAGAACTTCACCTTTGCTTACTAATGAACTTGAGAAGTGTGCCTATACTAATCTTTTGTATGAGGGCAACTTCAATGAAAATGGTGAATTATATTAAACTAGAGTAGAGTTTGAGTTTGAACCTCCATAGATTGGAATGCCTAACTCTATAGATAATCCAGTGTTTGAGACTTCCCTTGGGAGTTTGTCTAGTGACGAGGGTTGTCTTGAAGGAAAATTTGGAGGTGAGGAGGAACCTCTTGGTGTGTGTAAGAGTGCTTCCAAGAAGGGGAGTGGAGTATTTGTTGTTAGTTGCCAATTGAACTATTTTGTTTACTTCACTCCACATGTTGATCACACCTTGGGTGTTGAGCATGCCAAAGCCAATGACTCACATTGTGATCGTAATGCATTGAAGGCTTGGTGTGTTGCTCATAATCTTAGGGGTCGTAGGGAATTTGATTGCTATGTCTTGCATTTTTCTTGTCCTATTGATCTCTTTGCTTGTCTTTGTGTTAGATGCACTTACTTTTTGAGTCAAGTACTTGTCAACTCCTTTAGAGACATGAGCTTTTTTATTAGTATTGATGCTTGGCTCTATCATAAGTGTGTCTTTTCCACACTTTTTGCACTAACCTACTCTTGTTGTGGGAAGAGTTGTTTGTGTTTATTTTGGATGTAGGCGTTGATGGTTTGATTTCGAGGACGAAATCCTTTCAAGAAGGGGAGGATGATGCAATCCAAATTGGCTTAGTTCCCAACCATCAAGAGCCAAGCGTGAGAGCACAAGGAATACAAGTCAAGGGCTCCGAAAACGTTTTGTAGATCATGCATTGGAGCGCCATGGAAGGAGGGCCACTTAGGCGACAAAGGAGAGGCTCAAGAGACACATTTTGAGCCATTTCTAGACCTCCCAGAAAGAGGTAGACCGCCCACTTACAGAGACAGACCGCCTACTTGAAGAGTAGCTCTCAGGAGTTTAGGCCGCCTGATTTATGGGTGGACCGCCCACTTTTCAGGCTGGGGTGCCTACTTGGCTCTGTTCAGCATCAGGCGGGGCGCCCAGTTCCGAAACGTTTCGACTCTTATTTTTGTGGTGTAATTTCTATTTTGCCCGTAAGTGGCTTGTATGTCTTGACCCAACCCATGGGCATTTTAGTCATTTTACATTGTCTTAGGAAAGACTATAAATAGTAACCTTAGCTATTTTCTCCATTAGTTAGTCTAGTTTGAACATAGAAATTGAGAGAAGAACATTGAGAGGCTTGGCCTTCGTGTTTAGAGCTTGAAGCTCGTGTATCCACTATTACTTGGAAACCCGAGGATTTCATCCTAGTATGAATCCGGGATTTGGTTCAAGTTTCTCGTTCTTCCTTGGAATCAATCTACGTTAGTAAGTTTGATTCATTCCTTCTTCTCATTTCTTGTCTTCCTAGTCTCGATTTCTTGTTATCCCTTAATTGCTTCCGCTCGTTTTATCATTAATTGCTTCAACGTAGTTTACCCTACATCAATCAGCTTATTTAATAATTACAAATAATTATTCATGTTAAGGTGAAATTAATAAATTAAAAAAATTACCTAATATAACATGTTAAGTCGAACTACTACAGTAATATAAAAATGTTTTATACTTTATATAGTCATGTATACTGGTGACGACCAAAATAAAGGTATATGGCGTACAGACTCGGAGCTGGGTTATTGGTGGGTGAATTGCAATGATAGGCTCTTTTTAGAACATTGTGTAAGTTTTATCTGTTGTTTAGATTTGTACAAAAATAACTTTCACATAATACTAATTGTAAAATGAGCTTTGATATTATATTTTTTTTATAGATTGACAGTCCATAAAACTTGTTGAAAGATCCTCCAAACTAAATTTGTTTATTGTGTAGCGAAAAGTAGTTTTATAAAAAATAAATTTATTATAATTGTATTCCAAAATAACTAAATTTTTGCTGATGTTATAAATCCACTTTATTGTGGATATCCATTCACTTCTCCACTACTTGCTATACAATGAACCTTTTGTAGGTTATATGTTTCTATTGATTATGGCACTTAATAATTATAACCTTTGAATGATCTTGCCATCCTATAAATTGTAATGTTCTTCACCATTGAAGAACACACTTGAGTACTTGGAAGTGAATAAGAAATATTCTTCCTCTCCTTTCTTAGTATTTTTGTAATCTTGTTATATTCTTATTTTCCTTTACCTTTATTTTACAATACGTTATCAGCACGAGATCTAATCAATTGAGTTTAACTCTTCCTTGTTCATCTATGTTGCGTTCTTTAGAGCCACAATACTTTAGGAACTAGTAGATCCCCACGTAAAAGCATCTGGATGAAAATGCAGCCTTTACATTATTTGCGATCCAACAATATATCCGAAATTCTATCCAATAACAGTAGGTGCAAAAAGTAGCACACCTGGCTCCAAATTATCCTTTCATTCAACGATCATAAGGTGGCTATGATAAAAGATGATGGCTTAAGTTCCAAAATTGAGAGGTGAGATTTGATCTTCTGGTAATAATCATTTTTGACAACTGAATTAAGAACAGAAATTAAAAAGTGAGTTGGCTGCATAATTCTCACATTAGCCAGGAGACACAATGCTTAAACACTTGCTTTGTGAGGTAATTAGTACACTACAATATTTGTGTTTCAGTCTTTAAAGTATGGTTACGATTTACGATTGTACTAAGAAGATTTTGACGGACTTGCTTTTGTACGTAATACTTGTTAATATATTATGTACATCCCAAAGGATGAAAGAAACGATTTTAACTTGGAGAAATTGGTAAGCACGCAGATCACCATAACTTATCTCATAAAAGATTTAAAGATGCATAGTATGGTTAGTCCTTCGATCTGTCGAAAGTACCATGCTCTTATTTTTAAGATACTTAGCAATTTGAATGGACATTTTATGATACAGTATGCTAGGAGGATTTCGTTTCCTCTTCTTAATCATTCTATTTTATTTGATCAATTAAGTCTCGTCATAAATTCTGACCTACCCAACTCGAGAAGAATTTTCATTTACAAAGAGGTTATTACACATTCTGACAAGTGTGGGTCAGTTAATTTTCTTAATCTTTAATTCATTCTATTAGTGCTTGATGACATGTTTACTTCTAACGTATTTATTGTTCTAAAAAGCTTGTAAAGCCTCCATATAGATAAAGGTTACAGACACCTATTGTTCAGTTTGATAACCTTAATCAATTCATTGATTTGCTACCTTTAAAGCAAAATGTTCATTTGTAACTCCTCTGTAAATGTGGAGAAGTTGCAGTTCATATTCTTACCAGGAACAATAAGGCTTGGAGTTCGGTAAAGAGTAAGTTATGTTTTTTTCGTCCTTTGAATTATACATAAATATGATACTCATTTATTTTTCTACTACGGCAACACATAGATATTGATTTTAATATATCCTTGATCAATTACGGGAATTTTTAATGCCTCAAATTTACTCCTATAGTTTCAACATATTAAATAAACATTTACATAAAGGATTATGAAATTGATTTATTTACTATGGCTCGAGGCTGAGTCCAAAAGACTATGTGGGTAAGACATTGGTGCAAGTCCTAGTGCACCATATTCATGACATAATGATGACTGATGAGATAAAATTATATATTTTATAAGTCAATCCCACTATATATGCTACATTCTATTAGGGGAATGTGAGAGCAGAATATGCTCCATTCCCTAAGGTGAATGTGGGAGCAACACATGCTCTATTCCCAGATGTGAATATAGTAGAAACATAAAATATGTCTAAAAGAAGACAAATAATTTTATGTCTGAAAGAAGGCAGAAATGTTTTCGTGGTTAAGCCATGGTCGTGGACATGGGTATTGCAAAGGACAAAATAATAATTGTCATCATTATGAAATAAATAAGAGAACAATAAAGATTCTCAAAACAACCGTTCAAACGGTAAGATAAAAATGCTATCAATATGGCATATGAATAAGAGGCACGTCCAAATGGTTATGATCCATTCTTGAAGTGAATGAGACAATTTATAATAAAAATGTAGACCCATACCCCAAAGTGAATGTGTCAGTATATGATAAAGATATTAATACGGACGTGCCCATGCATGATTGATAAACCACCACAACTCACCTCTAGAAGAGGTTCGAGAAGAATAAATCTATCATTTATTATGACATAAATGGTCATTGCTCACATACAGATCATACGTCAAAATTATGCCTTATTATGAATTACATAAGAGCAAATGAAGCAAGAAATAGATCTTGCCTATAAAGATTTTATCATGACCATGATGATATGATTTTCTCTTTGAAGGAGATATTCGCCATATGGATGGTGTCATAAAATATATGGTAGTACAAAACTAATTGAGAGCTCCGGAAGAACCAATTTATTACTACTTGGAAGAATGAAATTGATAAAAAATATTTACTGTAGTATGTCTTAAAGAAACTTGTTAAGTTTTGAATATATTTGCCAAAATAGCTGATCAAATTGAGACTACAAATATGGTAAGATTTAATCTCTTCATATTACTACAGTCATAGCGGGTAAGATATATGTATATAATAAAGGGTTACTTGCCTCTTCCTCCAGTTTGTAATACATAAATACAATTAAATCGGGTGAGATAAATGTTCTTGAAAAGCTCCCCGCCTCTTCCTCCAACTTGTGCTACACAAAATATAAGAGTGGTAGAATCATATGTGCATGCCATACAAAGCGCATGCTATAGTAAACCAGAAGTTTACTCGATGAATAACTTTATGAGTTGGCATGACTGGTTTGATCATCCCGGTTCAAATATGATGCACAAAATATATAAATGAGAATTCGCATGGGTATATATCGAAGAATCAAGATTCTTCAAGAATTCTCTTTGTGTTGCTTGTTCTCAAGATAATTAAATTATTCGACCAACTAAATTTGGGATCATGATCCCCGCACTTCCGGAATATATAAAAGGTGAATATGGGCCCATTCACCTGCCATGTGGACCATATAATTATTATATGATAGATGCATCTATGAGAATATCACATGTGCGTTATTATATACCCGCAATGATACTTGCGAGGTTAAGTATTTGCTCAAATAAATTTTGTTATGAAAAAAATTTCCAGATTATGCAATCAAGACAAGTTATCTTGATAATGTTGGCAAGCAGGTTTAGCATATTCATATATTGAAAGCCTCCAATTGCTAAACCATGCATATGGGAACAATGCTACCTAAATCAGGTATGAAATATTGTATATCCATAAAGCAGCACTTGCGTGCGACATGCCAACCAAATGAATTCCCCTCATAATTGGTTCATGGTCAGGAACCAAATATTTTCCATCTAATAATTGTAATGTGCGATTTGTTATCAATTGCTATACCATAATGCACAAAGATGGATCCCACATAAGGTTGGGAACGAATGTTAGTTTGCCTAACATTAGGGGGAGAAATTAAAGCAGCTGAGGAATAAATAAATTAAATTATCATTTGATAATGATCCTCATTTAAAGATAATGCAAATCACTGCCATGACGCATTACTGACCCAAAGTAAAATATTATATTCCAGCTGTTAATGCTCCTGATGTCCTGGTGAGACAATCTATTTATGTAAATGAGTCTAAGTCACACCTGAAGCGTGGAAGACTATTCGGTTCCAAAGGTAAAAGTCCTTGAAAAAGAAAAGGAGCAAATATTTGAGATGGTCAAATAAGGAGGCGGGCTCTAGAAGAGTCCACGACATAACACTTCATAAACCTCCTCAGGAGAGGTTCAGGTACCTGAAAATTTATGAATGTGAAGAGATCTCAATATATTATGTCGGATTGAGAACCGAGATATGAAATTATCATCGACGATATCTTACATATATTATAAAGATCAATATTATATGATTATGAGGATCTTGAGCTTAAGTCTGTTTGGAATACAGACATGAAATTATTGGCTAAATAATAGAAAAATGCATTCAAGCAAAAATTGGCTTCACTCGGGTGACGTGAAGTTTTTGGACCTATAGTCCAAACACCTGAAGGTGCAAAGCCAATGGTGTACAAAGATATTTTTGTGCAAAAATATTGATAAAATTAAGTCGTTAAATATAAAGTACGACTTGAGGTACAAAGATCTGACAATGATTATATGGAGCTATATTCGCCTTTGGTGGATGCAATCACCATCATGTATGTTGTATATCTGGCAGTTCATGAAAGACTTGATATGCATATGAATGTTGCAACGGCCTTTTATATGGCTCATTGAACAACAATATATTTATTAAAATCCTTGAAAGATTCAAAATGCATGAAGCATATAAAGGTTCTCGGAAAACCTATTCAATGAAGCTTCATAAATATTTATACGGATTGAAACAATCCGGTACATGTGGTGAAATCGCGTTAGCAAGCTTTTTTTTTTTTTTTTTTTTTTTGAAATATCATATTTTAATGCAATTGGTGCATTGAAGTATCTTACCAAATATGTTCCACTAGTTATAGCTTTTGTTATAAGCTAATTGGTAAGATTTAGTTCTTCCTCAATACGAAGACATCAGAAGAATACATGGCATCTACTTGATCCACAAAGCCCGATATCAACTGGCTATTTGCTTGTGGAAGTATATCTATATTATGACACTATATGAAATACATTGTTGCTGCTATATCTTCAAATCATGAAGAGATAATAGCCCTGTATCAAGCTAGCCGACAATATAAATGATTGAGACAAAGGACTCAACTTATTCAGCAACAATGTGGCCTTTCTTTAAAGACGAAGATTCAGCAATATTATATGAAATATTGCATAGACAATTCAGCTAAAAGGAAGATACAACTAAAGGAGACAGTATTAAGCAAAATTCCTTTCAATCGTGATCTTCAAGAGAGTGATGAAATTAATGTTGAAGAGTTCATTCCAGTGACAGTTTGGAGGATCATTTTACTAAGTCATTGCTAACCCCAACATTTGAGAAGCTGATATACAATTTGGAATGTGACGTCTTCAAGATATTAAATGATGTTATCATCAGGGGGAGTAAAATACGTGTTGTACTATTTTTTTCTTAACAAAGTTTTGTCCCAATTGGGTTTTTCTTGTAAGGCTTTCCTACACTAGGCTTTTTCCCACTGGGTTTTTCCTGATAAGGTTTTAACGATGCACATTATCTTTAATGGATATCCAAGGGGGAGTGTTATAAATCCACTTTATTGTGGATGTCCATTCACTTCTCCACTACTTGCTATACAATGAACCTTTTGTAGGATATATATTTCTATTGATTATGTCACTTAATAGTTGTAACCTTTGAATGATCTTTCCATCCTATAAATTGTAATGTTCTTCACCATTGAAGAACACGCTTGAGTACTTGAAAGTGAATAAGAAATGTTCTTCCTCTTCTCTCTTAGTATTTTTGTAATCTTGTTATATTCTTATTTTCCTTTACTTTTATTTTACAACAGCTGAAATTACACCATAAGAGTTGGTTTTATCTTTTGGCCTAGCTAAACAAAATATAAGTATGGCCTTCGTATTTGTCTTAAAATGTAGTTTTACCTATGACAGCTCATTTGTTACCTATTGGATCACAAATTACAGAAAATATATAAATTATAGACAATGAACTTATGCGCACAATTTGAGACAAATATTCCGACCAACCTTTATGGGTTGCGATTTCGTAAATCCCTGCGTATGTTAGGGGAATTGCAAAACTATGACACCAATGGAATGGTCTGCCTTTTTACCCCCGTAATAGTGGTTTAGCAAAATCGCATACACTTGGTTAAGAATGATTTAGCAAGAATTGGCTTCCCTAACTCAAAGTGAGTCGTTTTCGTATCAAAATACCCCTACGAAAATATAAAAAGACCAGTCCTATCCATTCCCTTAATTTCTCTATTCCTCTGATTTTCCGTACTGATTTCACCAATCCAAATCCTAAATATCTCAAATTTTCTAGAAAATTAAAATTCAAAGGTAATTCTCTTTAAATTCTTATTGATTATACGTAGATTTTACATTAAATTTCGTATAATTACATTTAAAATTCATATCTTTTGTTTCAAAATTTTTATAATTGCATATTCGCTGAACCAAGACGTTAATTATTTCGATATGGATCCAAAAGTTCTGCCACATATCCAACAATTGGCGTTATATTGATTATCAAGTAGTCAAAAAAAATTTATACTATTTTTTATCTGTAATGGTTGTAGAATTTAGTGATAGAATTGACAGTATTCTTATCCGGTTGGAACGACAACTGTTTGTCGTACGTTTACTTATAATAAGATTTAAAGAATCTCTATAAATTATAATTAATTGTCAACACTTTTAAGCTACAGTGCAAGGAAAATTTTTTGCTCTGCATTAACTTGCTTGTGGACAACACTTGAAAGTGTGGTGCAAGGAACACCTGTAGAAAAACTCTACATATGGTGCTAATAGACAGAACTTATGATCGCAGCACTTGAAGGTCTGGTGCAAACCAACCTGTAGATAAATCTCTACATGTAATGCCTAATAGGCAGAACTTTGTTGATGAATATAAATTATTCATGTATTTATATATATAAATTTAAATATTTTAAATAAAATAATAAATAAATATATTATATTTTATTATATTTTCTAACAACTTTTGCAGTGAAAGTTCAATTGAGGAATAAAGACTAAAAGCAAAATCAGAAGAAAAAAGAACAAAAATGAGTGATGCATAAAGGAAGAAGAAATGATATTAATTCATATTGTGAATTGAAGACACGACACCAATTCATGTCGTGACGGTAACTATTGAAATGGCAACACCAACTCATATTGTGAAGTGAAGACGCAACACCAATTCATGTCGCGACGATAACTCTGGAAATCGTAACACCAACTCATGTTGTGAATTGAAGTCGCTACACCAATTCATGTCGCGACGGTAACTCTTGAAATCGCAACACGAACTCATATTGTGAATTGAAGTCACAACACCAATTCATGTTGTGAATTGAAGTCACAACACCAACTCATGTTCTGACTTAATATCGCAACACCAACTCATGTTCTGACTTGATGTTGCAACACCAACTTTGCCTAAATATTTTTCTATAAATAGGAGGCAAAGTTGTTGAGGTAAAACATTTTTTCATTTGCCAAAGACAAGAATTTCTCTTGTTCTTGTTTTCTCTCTTTTGTAGTAGAAATATTTCCAAAGTCTTCTTAATTCCTTTTTAGCTTTTATCTCTCCATAATGGAGTAATTTCCTTCTGCTGGAATAGTTGATGAAACTTGGTATATTTATGATATCTACTTCAGTTTTAGTATATGTTTGGCCTGAAACTTTATATTTGTATTTTCACACTTTGCTAGAGTGGTAGTTTTGTTGCTCTTTATTTTCACATCTATCTACTTTTAAGTTAATGTATATTAATATTTTAATTCTCACGGAGTAAAATTAATATATGATGACTGATGAATAAAATAGTAGAGAGAGAATGGAACCTATAGTTGTCACAACCCTTTTTAACAAAAGGAAAGTAAGCATTAAAAGGCTGTGACAGGTGTTACAAAAGGTACACAATTATTTAAGAGATTTTTGGAGTAGCCACTTGAAAAGTTAAAGGTATGCCAAGTCACCATAGTGGTGTACTTAGAACACCTATGACTCGTAAATGGTCTGCATCAGACTTTCGGATAAGGATCTCGGTTGACTCTCAGGAAGGTGTTAGGCATCCTCGAGTCCTGCGCCAAGCACAGTTGCTTTATTGACGCATTTCGACTCTTGGAACTTGTTTTGTTATATTCTGCCTTTATTTGTTACGCTTTCATTTATTATTAATTTTGCCCGTTCAAATGGAAACTCGAATCGAGATATTATCGTGCGGGCACTTCACCCGTTCGAAATCTTCCGACTTAAATTAATTAAATCGTGCATATACTTCACCCGTTCGAAATCTCCCAACTTAAAATGAGTCACATATGAGCATAGAGATTGTTTAAATCATATTTCATCCTAAAGCTTCCCTCGTTTCTTGATTTTATTAGCTCCAGTTGTTTCCGCTATATACAAGTCAGAAGTGGCCTAATAAATTGCCTAACCGAGTGTGAAACCAAGTTTTAGCACAAACTTCATCTCTCCAAGACACTTGTCCGCATTTTTATGAGTTTAATTTCATTTGAGATATTAATTTGCTGCATTAGTCTTATCTTTTAAATCTAGTTCGAAACACCCTACAATTTGCATTCGTATACTTTTCTTTTTGTTTTAAATATGACCCATAAATAACAATAAACAATATTTCATCTCAATACTTCATCACACGGAAGTTTACATTTAAAAAATATAACATAATATATGACAACATAATAAAATGTAATGAGACTTTCCAACACAATATTTGAGCATTCAGATCTAACTAGGCTGGGTTTTCATATCTTTAGGCCTTTAATTGGCTAACATACATGACATAACATGATAAGAACCAAACCCTCACAAGACCCTTCACACGGAGCCAAGCTAAGGAGATCCAAGGAGTCCACTTACACTTGGTGAAGAGAGGCCTCGAAGAAGGAAGCGAGTGGAAGCCATTCCGGGTGATCAAACTAGGCCTCACGCCTAAGGAAGAAGGGAGCATAGCAGAGCCAGGCGCCCCGCCTGGCCAAAACGCTGCATGAGGGCCTAAAAGTGCACAGGCGGGCTGCCCAGCCAGGCGCCCCACCCAGGCGCCCGCCTAGCCAGGTGCCCCGCCTGACCATGGCGCCCCTCCCAGCTTGGGCGCCCAACTGAAGACCATTCCAGGCGCCCCTCCCAGCGGTGAAGGCCTATCTTTCTTTTACCGTTTTGCCCTACATGGCCTATTTTGTGAACCTTGCTAGTAAGGGTATTTTAGTCATTGTACAAGCTTGGGAAACACTATAAATAGCCATGCTTAGCCTATTTTGAAGGTAGTTTATGATAGTTTATGATTGATGAATATTGAACATGAGCATAGCTCTTGGTATTGAATGAAACCTTGTTTATGGGACTTGTTGTTCTTCTAGCGGATCTAGATGACTACCTTCCCCCCCCCCCCCCGACCATTCTACTTGCGTGCTCACGTTAGCTCGAGGGTAGTTGCTTAGCGTAGGTGTTCTTGTCCTTCTCTCGGGGTGTAACGGAACAAGTTCTCCGTTGCTACTTGGGATTAGATATCGAGTTACGTCTCGTTCTTATCCTTTTTACTTTCCGCATTTGATTCTTATCAGTTTGGTATCAGAGCAATCATTTATACGAACCCCCGACCCTTGATTCTTCGTGCCTAGGTTCGTTTGTTTAGATTTCTTGTTGTTGAAGTTATTGCAAAAAGAAAATCACAAAAAAATTGAAAATTCGAAAATTCAAAATTTGGTGTTATTTGTTGGTTTGTTGGATTCATGATATGGGTGTTGTGGATTCTTGATCGTGATTGAATTCCCATTTCTTGGGTACCAAAATTACTTGGATTGGTGAAGTTTGAAAAATTGAAACCCCAAATTTCCCTTAAATCCTTGATGAACTTGTTCTTGATGATTTTGGCTTGATTCTTGGGATGATTGGATGTTTGATTGATATCTTGATATTGGGGATTGATCTTCACTGAAAAACAAACGAATTGGTACCAATTTTGTGGGATTTGAACATGTTTAACACTAAGTTTGATGAATCAAAATCCTTATTGAAACCCTTTTGATGAACCCTTGTGTTCTTGAGTTTATTGACTTGAACGTTGATTTGATTGATTGTTTGGATATAAATTTGATTGGCTTTTGATAAGGAAGAACAAAAACAACTTTGGGTATCATTGGATTGTGAAAACAAGTTGAAAACATTGGATTTGGGGCTTGGAAATCGACTTGAAACAAGTTTGAAATGAGTTGGAAAGAGCTTCAGGCCAGGCGCCCCGCCTAAGCCAGGCACCCGGCCTAACCAACTCACTGCATTGGACCCAGGCGCCCCGCCTAGGTCCCAGGCACCCCGCCTGTTTGACTGAACATCTTGGGCGCCCCTCCTGAGTTTCAGGCGCCCCTCCTGAGTACTGAAGTTGTTGTTTTGGGTAGATTTTCGTAAGTGTTCCCATTTGTTTGATTGCATAACATCTAGTTAGTACTACTTTGAGTAACCGTTCTACTTGATTAGTACTAGCCCTTTAATTGCTTTAGGGTGACTCGTGCCTAGATAGGAGAGTAGAATTCTATGAAGAAGCGTAGAATCTTTTAACTCAAGTCCTCACTTCAAAGTGCCTAGCGTTCATTGAGTCCCATTAACTCCACTCACCCCGGAGTGTGCTTGACTCGTGAATAGTTTGGTTGAGTTAAGGGATTGATATTCATCTACGTGAAGCTTTTGGACGACAAGTCGAGTGAAATATCCACCACCACTAAACGAGTGATCCGAGTGAACACAAGAGAGGGAGTGTGTGAGGTTGTTTTGCTAACGTTTGTTACTTGTGTAGGTACAATGTCTACCAAAGGCGAAGATTTTTCTAAGAGTGCCCTTGCTACTATCCTTGCCAAATTGGATAGTATGAACTTGAGGGTTGAAAGCCTTGAGAGGGTGAACTCTAGTGCACTAGTTGAGCAAGGGACTTCCAATGTCCAATCGGAGAAAGGGACCCCGAGAGTCCAAGTTGAAAAAGGGACCCCGAGTGTCCAAGTTGAAGTCTCAAGTACTCCTAACTTTACCCCGGAGCAAGTTAGCCATGTCATTGAATTGCTCAATCAACAACGGGTAAAGGAGGATCGAGAGAGAATTGATCAAATGTTGGGCAATACCCAACGAACGGGCATTCCCTGTATCTTGGACAACCCCCCAAGAAACATTCCACTAACAAGACCCATCCGAAATGTGCAACCTCTTGAGCAAGTCGATGAAGCTCAAGAAGGGGAGGAAGTCGATTATGGTGATGACATGTATGGGTTTGATGATCACTTTCCACTAAGGCGAGGTATGAATTGGGGTCGAAATGTGGATAGAGGTAGGGGCCGAGGTCAAGGGCCACCTATGGGGTATGTTGGTGGGAATGCTAGAAGGGAGTATGGTGTGAATGAAGATCACTATAGGGGCCAACCAGAGCCTTTCCGTGGGGGTCGTGACAACACCAACCTCAATAGTGTGAAGCTTAATCTCCCAACCTTTAAAGGGAATTGTGATCCGGAGGCTTACATTGAATGGGTGCTACAAATGGAAAGATTGTTTGATACAAATGAGATGACTGATGAGTAGAAAGGCACTTATGCTATTTCATCCTTTGAATCCTACTAATCTACTTGGTGGGAATCCGTCAAGAGATCAAGGAGGAGAGCGGGAATCCCCGTGAATGTGGGTTGGAATGACTTGAAGGGTATCACGAGTATCAAGCACATCACTTCTAGATATCGTCAAGAACAACTCAAGAAACTTTATGAGTTGAAGCAAGGTGTCAAGATGGTACACGAATATTATGATGAGTTTGAAAGAACTCGAATGGCCTTGGATATGGACACCGAAGATGAGGAGCAAGCCGTGATCCGCTTCATGAATGGTTTGAGTTATGGTATAGCTTCACAATTGAGATTGTATGCTTATCTTTCGCTTCAAGAAGTCCTTGATGCCGCTATTCAAGCCGAGCAATGGCTTGATAAAGAAATGTCCAACCGTTACAAGAGCAACACTTCTACTTCCATGAACAAGCCAAAGGATTGGAAAAATCCTATTCCCAATGCAAGATTCACAAATGCAAGTGGCCCTAGTGGAGCGAGTACTAGCAAAGATGTGAAGAAGCCGTTTGAGAAGTACACACCCAATGTTGGGGGGTAATTCTAAAACCCAATTGAATACTCCTACTTCTTCTTCCATTCAATGTCACAAATGCAAGGGGTATGGACACTTTGCTAAGGAGTGTCCTACGAAAAGGACCATGGTTGTTGTTGGTGAAAATGCTTATGAACAAGAGAGTGAATCGGAGGAAGATGAGGGAGTAGAGGGAGATGAGGGAGTAGAGGAGGATGGTCAAGATGACACGGTAGAGGATGAGGAGCCTCATACTTTCCTAGTAGTGAGGAGGAGCTTAGGAGCTATGATTGTAGAGGGTAGCGAAACCTTGCAAAGAGAAAATCTTTTCCATGCTAGGTTTCGTGTCAAAGGTGTTGTATGCTCTATGATCATTGACTCGGGAAGTTGCACTAATGTTGTGAGTCAATCTCTTATAGCCCAATTGAAATTGCCTACCGTGAAACACCCCAAGCCATATCGATTGCAATGGCTTAGTGAATGTGGGGAGCTCAAGGTAGTGAAGCAAGCAATGATCAAGTTTAAAATGGGTAGTTATGTGGATGAACACTTGTTCGACGTGGTGCCCATGCAAGCTTGCCACCTTCTCTTTGGAAGGCCTTGTCAATTTGATCGACAAGCGGTTCATGATGGGCGTGTCAACACTTACACGCTCCAACATGAAGGAAGGAAATTTGTGTTGAAGCCCCTAACTCCCAAACAAGTGAGTGATGACTACAATCGGATGAGGGAGTTGAGGGAGGCGGCAAAGGCCAAGTCAATCATTGAGACTAGCCCTTTGTCCAAAAGCATGGTGGCAATCACATCTTCTTCTTCTATCGGTGGCATATGTGCCATGATGCAACCGGGCGAGATCCAAAAAGGAAATGATGGCACCAAGTTTCTCCTATGCCTAGTGCACAAAGGTATGATCCTTAACTCTAATTGTGATTTTTCGACTAACCCTTTGCCTAGTGTGTTTGAGAATGTCTTGAAGGATTTTGGGGACATGTTCCCCGATGAGATGCCGGATGGATTACCTCCTTTGAGGGGTATTGAACACCAAATCGACTTTGTCCCGGAATCCCAAATCCCAAACAAACCGGCTTATAGGAGCAATCCGGAGGATACAAGAGAATTACAAAAGCAAGTTGATGAATTGCTCACTAAAGGCTTGGTGAGGGAAAGCTTGAGTCCTTGTGCCGTACCCGTGATCCTTGTTCCCAAAAAGGACGGCACTTGGAGGATGTGTGTTGATTGTCGGGCGGTGAACAAAATAATGGTAAAGTACCGTCATCCCATTCCCCGACTTGATGATATGTTAGATGAATTAAGTGGTTCATGTGTGTTTAGCAGAATTGACCTTAGGTCCGGCTACCATCAAATCTGGATGAAACCCGGTGATGAATGGAAAACCGCATTCAAGACCAAGTTTGGTCTCTATGAATGGTTAGTGATGCCCTTTGGGCTCTCCAATGAACCTAGTACCTTCATGAGGCTAATGAACCATGTTCTAAAGCCATTCATCAACAAGTTTGTGGTCGTCTACTTAGACGATATATTGATCTATAGCAAATCAATAGACGACCATGTTGATAACCTTAGGCAAGTGCTTGAAATGTTGAGAGCCGAAAAGCTTTATGCTAATTTTAAAAAGTGTGCCTTTGGTGTTGAGAAGGTAGTCTTCCTTGGGTTTGTTGTGAGTGCCCAAGGAGTGGAGGTGGATGAGTCTAAGGTAGAGGCCATACGTGATTGGCCTACTCCTACTACCGTGACTCAAGTGAGGAGCTTTCATGGTCTTGCTAGCTTTTATAGACGATTTGTGAAAGACTTTAGCTCCATTGCCGCTCCACTCACCGAATTGGTGAAGAAGGACCGACCTTTTGTTTGGGGAGAGCCTCAAGAGAAGGCCTTCCAAGAATTGAAAAGTCGGTTAAGTACCGCCCTCTATTGCAATTGCCCGACTTCGGAAAGGCATTTGAGGTTGAATGTGATGCCTCGGGGGTGGGAATTGGTGGTGTTCTAATGCAAGATAGCAAACCCATCGCCTACTTTAGTGAGAAATTGAAAGGGGCCTCCTTGAATTACTCTACATATGACAAGGAGTTGTATGCCTTTGTGAGAGCCCTTGCCCATTGGCAACACTACCTTTGGCCTCGAGAATTTGTAATCAAGAGTGACCATGAGTCACTCAAGCATCTAAGAGGCCAAGAGAAGCTCAATAAGAGACATGCCAAGTGGGTTGAATTCACTGAGTCTTTTCCCTATGTGATCCAATACAAGAAAGGGAAAGACAATGTTGTGGCGGATGCGCTTTCTAGAAAGTTTGCTCGAGCCACCACTCTCACCTCTAAGCTCATGGGATTCGAGAGCATTAAATTGATGTATGCTCACGATCCAAAGCTAAAGAGTGTCCATGACGCTCTAGAGAAAGGGGAGAGAGTAGAGAAATACCAATGGGTTATTGGATATATCTTCAAAAATGGTAGGGTGTGCATACCCGAGTCCTCTTGGAGGGAGTTGCTTGTGCATGAGGCACATTGCGGGGGACTCATGGGTCATTTTGGCACATGAAAGACTTTGGCTATCCTTAAAGAACAATTTCATTTGCCAAAGATGGGGGTGCAAGTTGAAAAGTTTTGCAACAATTGCCTTGAGTGCAAGCGTGCTAAATCCAAAGCCCACCCCCATGGGTTGTATACCCCTCTCCCCGTACCTACTAGTCCGTGGTTGGATATCTGAATGGACTTTGTTATGTGATTACCAAGGACTATGGGGGGCCATGATAGTATTTATGTTGTTGTGGATAGGTTCTCCAAAATGGCTCACTTCATTCCATGCAAGAAATGTGATGATGCACAACATGTTGCTACTTTGTTTATTGATAATATTTTGAAGTTACATGGTGTGCCTCAAACTATAGTGAGTGATAGGGACACTAAGTTCCTAATCCATTTTTGGAGGAGTTTATGGGGTGCTTTAGGCACCAAGCTCTTGTTCTCCACGTCCCACCACCCACAAACGAATGGGCAAACCGAGGTGGTAAACCGAACTTTGGGTGCTCTTCTTAGAGCCATGACCCGAGGTAAGGTCGGGACTTGGAATGATCATTTGCCTCTTATGGGGTTTGCCTATAATCGCACATTACATAGCATGATTGGCATGACTCCCTTTGAGTGCGTCTATGGATTTAACCCCTTGATTCCCCTTGATCTAACCCCTTTGCCAAGGAAAATAGTTGTTAATTTTGAAGGTAAAGCTAGAGCCCAGGCTTTGGTTGAACTCCATGCAAAGGCAAAGAAGAATTTGGAGGAGGCCTATGCAAAGGTTGCCTAAAAAACGAACAAAGGATGCAAGAAGGTGGAACTCAAGAAGGGTGACTATGTGTGGGTGCACTTCCGGAAAGAAAGGTTTCCAAACCTTAGGAAAGGGAAGTTGGTACCCCGTGGAGATGGCCCATTCCAAGTGCTCTCGAAGATAAACAACAATGCCTATGTGGTCGACTTGCCAAGTGAGTATCAAGTTTCTAATTCTTTCAATGTTTGTGACTTCGTTCCTTTGGATGTTGGTGATGGCGAGGTCGTGGATGATGATGCCTCAATTTCGAGGACGAAATCTTCTCAAGAAGGGGAGGATGATAAGAACTAAACCCCCACAAGATCCTTCACACGGAGCCAAGCTAAGGAGATCCAAGGAGTCCACTTATACTTGGTGAAGAGAGGCCTCGAAGAAGGAAGCGAGTGGAATCCATTCCGGGTGATCAAACTAGCCCTCACGCCTAAGGAAGAAGGGAGTACAGCAGAGCCAGGCGCCCCGCCTGGCCAAAACGCTGCATGAGGGCCTCAAAGTGCACAGGCGGGCCGCCAAGCCAGGCGCCCAACCCAGGCGCCCGCCTAGCCAGGTGCCCCGCCTGACCCAGGCACCCCTCCCAGTTTGGGCGCCCAGCTGAAGACCATTACAGGCACCCCTCCCAGCCCACAGGCGCCCCTCCCAGCTGTGAAGGCCTATGTTTCTTTTACCGTTTTGCCATACGTGGCCTATTTTGTGAACCTTGATAGTAAGGGTATTTTAGTCATTGTGCAAGCTTGGGAAACACTATAAATAGCCATGCTTAGCCTATTTTGAAGGTAGTTTATGATAGTTTATGATTGATGAATATTGAACATGAGCATAGCTCTTGGTATTGAATGAAACCTTGTTTATGGTACTTGTTGTTCTTCTAGCAGATCTAGATGACTACCTTTCCCCCCGACCATTCTAATTGCGTGCTCACGTTAGCTCGAGGGTAGTTGTTTAGCGTACTTGTTCTTGTCCTTCTCTCGGGGTGTAACAACAAGTTCTCCGTTGCTACTTGGGATTAGAGATCGGGTTACGTCTCATTCTTATCCTTTTTACTTTCCGCGTTTGATTCTTATCATAACATATGTGATTAGTGGGAAGTAAATACAAGTTAAAGGAAGGTTTACCTAAAATTAAGTTCCCAAGCCAGCAATGAAACCTAACTACAACAGCAATAGTACAACGAGAAATAGACCATAACAGCCCCCTTAACCTCTTTAAGACATTCTCTAACTCATACTTCAAACTTATCTCACTATTAATTCTTCTTTTTACTCTATTTTTTGCAACTCTTTCTTTCTTTCTCACTGTTTTTCTCTTTGTTTTCTCTTTTAGATCTCAAGTTTCAGATCTGGTTTTTTGATGTTTCTAGATGTGTCTTTTTTCAAAGAGTAAAAAAAGAATCACTTTCTTAAGAGAGAAGTGAAGTCTTCAGCTCTCTTGCGTGTATCTTTCTATGTGTCCCAAAGAAGTAAAAGACTCCCTTTATAGCTGAAAAAGGAGTAGGGGACAGCTGGGGTGGTGTGTTTCAAAGGCCAAGGCATTCAATGCTAATTACCCTTTCTATGCTTGGCATATACCAACCTCAAAAGAGGGCTGAAACCATTCCACTTTTGACTTTTCTTTTGTCCCACTATTTGACTCTAAGATTCCCTATCTTTTTTTACTTTTTACCTTTCTACTTTTCCCTTTTAAATTTTCATATTTTGAATGTTTACTTAATTAGCTTTAAACTTCTAACGAGACAGCCCAAAACATATTTAGAAGGCGCTAACCAAGCTAAAGTTATAACTAACTAAACTAGACTAGCTAAAGCTATAACTAACTAAACTAGACTAGCTAAACTTAAACCTCTAGGCACTACTAGCAATTCAACCATGCATTTATATTCACTCGATTCATTGAAACTAACACAAACGCATGCTTAATGCTTGCATGAGCAGAAAATAGCTAACTTCACCTTGCATAAATTGAACAACTCCACTAACACCACACTAGAAAATGCTGCACAAATGAACAACACCAAAACAACAAGAAAACAAACTACACAAGTTCTACATTATTAATCCAACAAATCCAGAGCAAAGTCAAGTATTTCTTCCAAGTTCTCACAACTTAAACATGGGCAACAATAGTCTTATAACCTGATACTTGAACAACTGATCATTAACTCATACGGAAAACTACATCAACATAATGATTTTTATTTTCTCAAATTTTTATAATCCCAAAAAAAGTGCTGAAGGTCATTGAAGCCATATGCAGGAGATTCCTTTGGATAGGGGCCACCGAAATGTTTAGAAAGTCCTTATAGCATGGGAAAGGCTTTGTACCCCTAAATCTGCTGGAGGTTTAAATTTTCTGGATGTCCAAATATGAAATAAAGCAGCGATAGGCAAAATGATGTGGAACTTATGCAAAAAGAAGGACAAATTATGGGTTAAATGGGCTCACATTAAAAACACATATATGTGGGATGCAATGCCAAAGCAGACATCTTGGGTCCTGACCAAGATCCTAAAGGCCAAGCAATATCTTTTGAAAGCAGGAATGCAGAAAGTTGATGCCATGGAAATGGAGGAGTACTCAATACAAAATGTGTACAAAAAGCTAAAGGGTCCCCAACAAAAAGTGGAATGGAGAAGACTCATTTGCAAATACATGGGCCATTCGAAATGGACTTTTATCCTATATATTGCAGCTCATGGTAGACTCCAGAAAATAGAGAGGCCGGGAAGATGGATCCAGCTGAATAATGTGAGGTGTAAACTTTGTCAGGTATATGGAGAAAATATTAAACACCTGTACTTTGAGTGTGCATACTCTGCTCAAATCTAGAACAAGATCTTACAGTGGCAGCATATTGGAAGACAAGAAATAGAGTGGGAACAAGAGATAGAATTGGCAAATCAACACTGCCGAGGCAAGAGTGCAAAGGCTCAAGTTTTCAGAATGGCAATGGCTGCGAGTGTCTACCAAATCTGGCAGGAAAGAAATAGAAGAGTATTCCAGCAAAGACAAAAAACTGCAGTGGCAATTACCAGACAGGTCATCCAGGAAGTCATGGGAAGATGCAGCATGAACCCAAAGTTAAGGAGAGTAGAAGAAAAGTTAAACTACTACCCCTAGAGAAACTGCACTAGACATAGTCTTAGTGTAGTAGCAGGAGTTCTGTTAGCTCCTTAGTTTCTTGTATATGTAGTAACTGTACACCTGGACAGTGTTAGATAATACAGTTGCAAATGAGCACTGGTTTGTAACACTTTGGTATTTAAATGAAATGAAATTTACTTACACAAAAAAATGATTTTTATTTCACAAGCTAAGTACAACACAAAACAAATGAAGCAGAACTACTCTGACTTATGAGCATGAACTGTAGCTAACAACACACACGCTCCTTGATTCACGAAACTAACAATTGATACATAAACATTGTTATCTTTGGCTTAACAGGTTTCACAAATTTGAACTTAAGGATGAAGAAAAGAGAGCATTCTAAGTGTAACCTAACCCGTTGAACCACCAGTGGAGTATCGCTCACAACCCTGCTACCGCTTCGCTGCTGCGTCATTTAGCCTTCACCACCTCTAGCTCCTGCTTCGACACCCCCACTGCCTCATGAATCATCATCCCAAAACTGCTTCTCGCCATTGCCGCCCTCATCTATTTATCACCATTGAATCAGCTTTGCTATCATCTCCACCACGATTCATCTACTCCAACACTACGACACGCCAAGACACTCGTCGTCACTCTACCATCACTGAACTAGATACATCATCACCACACACACTATTGTCTCACATCATCATACTCACCACTACAACAGTGTCTCACCCCTAGCGACAGCGTCACTGCCATCATTGACGCCGCAACGTCATACTCCTAGCCAAACAACATCATAAAACTCTGCATCAAATTCTAATTAACACACAACCCTAGCGACAAACCCGAACTCAACTGCGCCACCACTCACAGTCGATACACCGCCTTACTCCGATAAAGAAACACCATAGTCACGGTTCAAAATTGGAAAAAGCGAGGCAGCAAAGACAAACGAGAAAATAAGGGTTTTTTTATGGTAAATTAAGCTTAGAACGTATAGAGAGGAGTGAGAGGAACCTAGTGATGTATATTTTGACCAGAAAACTCACATTCATCGGAGTTAAGGCTTTGAATGAATATGGAGCCTCGATCTACACCAATTCGCTATGTTTTTGGAAAATTGATGGTGGAAATGGAAAGAAGGGCTCAAACCATGTATCAACATGTAAAATGTAGGTCGGGAAGAGAGGGGTCTCCGCCGTCGCCTGTGGCAGGCTACGACGGTGGGCGGAATGAGGCAACTTTCATTTTTGTCTTGTGTGGAATAAAGAAATTAGGGGCAGATTGGAATTAAAGGGTAAATTGGGCCGGGTTAGGATAAAATGTGGGCTAATGGATCAGGTGAGCAAAATAAAATTGTATTAGCAATAAGCAAGTTTTCTTTAGAGAAATGCATGTCGAAGCTGAGATTGAATTATAAATATTACCAAGTGAATTCAATGACTTCCAAATCTTTTTAAATTTGAAATCTTACGAATGTTCTTTGTTTTAGTTAAAGTTAATTAAAAGTTCAAAAAAACTCACCTTTCATCAATTTGATTCTCTCAAATAGTAATGAAAATATTGCAAGTCTGTAGCATAGATTTACCAAATCTCTGTGGGACGATATCTTAAACTATAATATAATTTGACTTAGCACGGGCATTAATTCGTATAAACTTTGGCATCATCAAATTTTTGGCGTCATTGCCGAGGATTAGCGCAAATCTACTTCAAACTAAATATTTTGTTACTAATTTGAGAACTTATTATATATTGTAATTTTATTATCTTTTTGTTTTAGATACTACTATAACTGCTATTGCTACTCTATATAGTAACATTTTTCTTCTATTACAGTATAGTAGTATATTACTATTTCTCATTAATAGTGCTTCCATACACTATTCCATTAATGAAGGTCTGGTACGAACCAACCTGAAGAGAAATCTCCACAAGTGATGCATAATAGGCAGAATTTTATCTATGGTGAAATCTCTGTATGCACTTGCCATAATTTGTAGGGAATTTCCATAAAAGTTGTCACTTAAGGCAACACTTTAAGCAATAGTGTAGAGAAGTCTCTACAAATTGTTGCTACTTCACCCCCACTACCTACGCGCAATACTTAACAAACGAATATTGATGTTTGCATCTACCTTATTAATCTAATCACCAAACTCTAAACTCCTGTTTCTATTCATTGCGTGCAGCAATTTAATCGCAAAAAATTTCATCTACATTGCTTACAATTGAATATGGAGTGCTATTTTGAAGAGCGACGTAACAAGTCTGAATGAAGAAATCAAAAATTTTGAGGCAGAATTTTGGAGTTTGAATCACAATGTCCATAAATTAATCAAACAAATCAGAGAGATGGTAACAAATCAGAGAGATGGTGCTTATATGATATAGATATGATGGTGACGAACTATATATCACTGAAGAATCTACTCCACCGGCTTCACCAAATTAGTGCTATTTTGTCATGTCATTATATTTTTATAATATTATATATTAATTTTTTGATAGTTTAAAGCACATTTTAAAGAATAATCTGTTTGCATTTGTCTTATTGTACTTTGATTCAATATGTCTTGGATTCATTTCTCCCTTAATTCATCTATCAATGTGTTTGCCTGCAAGCGTTGGCAAGTTGGCAACAGTTGCCCGCCAACCTTTACCAAATCCTCACAGGCAATTGCCTTGAGTTGCTGCCTAAGCAGCACTTGTTCTCCCCCCCCACCCCCACGAAATTACCCTAACCAATTCCATTAAGTTGCTGTCTAGACAACACTTGGCCTCAACCCCCTCACCAAATTCCCAAAGCCAACACCTTTGGAATGCTGCTTAGGTAGAACTTGACCCCCATCACTTACCAAATTTCCCTAGCCAATTCCCTTGAAATGTTGCCTAGGCAGCACTTGACCTCCACCTCTCACCAAATTCCCCAAGGCAATTGCCTTGAGTTGCTGCCTAGGAAGCAACTCAGATCATAAGTTTAAGAAATACTAACAATAATATTATAACAAGCCATGACGCACATGACACTAAAAGGAACATGCACATTCAAGACTAAACCAATCAAACTTTATAAATCACAAGCATTAACATTATAAAAATATTTCAATTCCTACAAAGCAGCATCTGTTACTTATAAATGACTCATGCAATGTTGTATACCAAAGAGGTATATAAAATAGTATAACCACAGTCACATCAGCAAATCACAAGGCTTCACATCACAAAAATATATTACGTCGTAACAAATCATTCATGCTCATTTTTTTTTTACAGCAGAGAATGAATTTCTAAGTTCTCCTTCATAAAAAGGAGTTATGCTCGTGGTAATCATCGCCTATCTTCTCATGAAGAGTCTCATATCTATCGTTTGACATGCACCCTACATGACTCTACAAATTGGCAGCACAATCAAATCGATAATCTTTCAGTTGCGTAAACTTGATCTTCGAAACATCATTGTCATTGATTATCGCGTCAGCAAACTTAAGAACATAAGCACCACAATCATACCTGCAAAAAATTAAATGAAAGGCTGAATGCGAAAAATCAAAATAAAAGCAGACAAACAAACAAAAATTAGAAATGAAAATTATCAACTGAGTAGTATAATATCACTAAACAATGCAGACTTTTTGCTTAGCTTTGGACACTTGAATATGTATTAAAAGCAAGAGAAAATCACTTGAGCTTTTTCGCCTTTACTCCTTCTTTCCGGAGCGCACTAACGAAAAACTTGAGAGAAGATATGGAAGCATTCTGATTATTTCCACTTGAGCCGACTTAAGTCTTTCTCTCCTCGTAAAGTCTTGGCTCTAGTAAAGAGAAAGAATCGCTTCCTACCCTACTGCGGGAAAAAACAATTTGTATCCCCCGTGGTTGTGACAACCAAAATCTTTTACTGACAGGAACAACATCCAAACAATAAACCTGATCAACAACATCCAGACTATCCTTATCATACATTAAGACACACCATAATAAACTCAAACTAGTAGGCAATAAATTTTCATGTACAATCAACGAATATAATGTCAACATCACAAATAGAATTTTTTTTTTAAAAAAAAAAATGCTACTACTAAATAGTAAACAAAAGATTGTCTGACATGTAGCAATTTCATTACAACAGATTTATCCTTGCAATATTATATGAACTGTTGTCCAGTGGTCAACAGTTTCTTAGCAAAAGAAAAATAAAGGTTCTACAGCCAACACATTTACATCAACTACTTAATAAACATGATTTCATATAAGATGAGACAGTGAATCGAGTTCAATAAATTATTACAAAACTATATTAAAAATATTTTTTTAAAAAATATCGATTCATAACATAAATTATCGATTGAGAAGCATAAATTGAATTATTAGTAAAAATCAACAAAGAAAAATAAAAATAAAAATAAAAAACTAATGCAAAAGAGAAAGAATGAAAGGGAAAAGGATGTAAACAAGGAAAGAACCCTAATTCTGAAGTGATGGAAAGGGAATGAAAGAGAGAAGGGGGTGGCACATAATTTGGATACTCAGGGGCAAAAGAGTCTTTTCATATATTAAAAAATGAGTTTGAGGTCATTTTGCTAAAATATTTCTAAGTTGGGACAAAAAACCATAATCAGTCAAATGGAGGTACACGAAGTGAAATATTTTGTTGAAATATGATATGCTATTGGGCTGCAACCTTAAGGCAGTATAGTGAAACCTACAAGAATAGTCCCAATAAGAGATGCTCTTTAACTTTTAGTCCCATATAACTAAAGAAAATCCTCTATTATAAAATTTTCTACCCGTCGGGCATAATTTGTAGGCATATGTAATTTCTCCTAGTTAGGGTTTATTTCGGACAATCGCCTCTTTTAATGGTTTCAAGACTATTAGTATATGTATTATATCATAAATAAAACTGGAGGTAAACCCAAGCCTATATATACCCTCTCTATTATTGTAAAAGACACGCTGGAATTCAACTATAATCCCATTCCTTGTTCAAGGAATACAATCCTCTTTATTCGCTTTCTTTGATATTTCATTATTGCATGTGACCTATTGATAAATGTAATTGCTTCAACAAGCGAGCAAGTTTTGGCATAAACATTTTGGAACCCACCGTAGGGCCCAGAAAATTCTTTGTTATTCCATAAAATTGAATCAATTTTATATCGCAAGGCAACGACGGACTCCCACGCGATGCCGCCATAGCGGCAGATGAGGTTGACAAATGCCTTAACAGAAACAAAGTTGATCCATCCAGGAATGCAGTAGACCTGGAGGAGAACGACGATCATAGTAAAATGCTCCCTGGATCGAGACACCATTCAAAGAGAAAGCTTAGACACAACTAAAAATATGTTTGAAAAGGTGTTCTACAGACTCGTCGGAGTGCAGCAACAACAATTAATAAAAATGGCCGACACGCTATCTTGGCACCTGGAAGATGTTTTAACGAAATCAGCGCCACGATCAAAATCTCCTCGAGGATGAAAGATTTTTGGGAAACACTCAGAGCATCCGTGGCGTAAAGAATAAACCTAAATTTGGCCCTAGGAAGCTCCGATGCAGCAAAAGTATGGTAGAGGTAGGTAGAAAAAGGACATGTTGTACCTCCACTTTTTGTAGTTGCTTTTTCTTTCTCTAAAACTCTTCAAGGACTTGCACTATGTTCATTTCCTTACTGTAATAATGTTACTTTCGTTCGTTAATAAAACAAAATGTCTTTTCCTAGAAGTCAAAAAAACAAAAATAGAAAAGGGGAAATGAGAAAAACAAGTGCAGTGTTTTCTATTTTTATTATTTCCTTCTAACCAAGGCCATGGTCATTATCAACTATGTTTACAGATCTTAACAAAGTAGACTCAACGTAACTTGTCACCAAGCAATTTCTTTATTCATATCTATACTTTAAATTGCATGACTTTTAGAAAATAGTAGGTGAAGCTTCACTCATTCAAATTTATTTATAATTTTCTTGTTTTATGCAAAGTAAATTCATGGGACACGCACATAGCAAACAATATTAAAAGATACCCTCTTTGTTTTAAATTGTGTAATACTTCGATTTTCGAGAGTCAAACAAAGAAAATCGATCGCGTTTTCTTCATATATCCTATAAATATGTTGAATTGTTAATTATTTTGACTTCTAGTACTTTATATATGTTTTAAATATGTAAATTATTTTTCAAAAACTAAAAATTGTATGTTCGAATTCACGAACAAAATGAAAAAAGTTGACTCTCGAAATCCTGACTGTAGCATACAAATTAGGACGGAAGGGTAATACCTTTCTCATTGGATTCACTATTTTCAAAGAATTTCACTGCGTGCTCTCCATAAGGAGTGATTTTTCAAAAATGCCCGTGTTAAGAAATGTTTTAGCAAAATACCCATTTTCGCCGGAGCCAAGATTTCAAGGCAAAAATCTTGTAAGTCTTGGCAATTACCGAAACATCAAAGGCAAGTACTGTTTTGCCAATACTTCAAGTTATATGGCGAGAATGCAAGGAAAGACTAGAAGGGGCAAGTTTTGGCAATTTCCAAAGACTTACGACCAAGAGCGGTAAGTGTTGCCTTTTGCGAACACTTTAAGGTAAGTGTTGGCAAAGAGATGGGTCAAAGGCAAATCTTGGCCTTTGCCAAGACTTACGGCCAAGTGCGGCAAGTATTGTCTTTTGACAACACTTGAAGGGATAAGTGTTGAAAAGCGGGGAGATATAAAGGCAAGTCTTGTGATGTTTGGTATTTTATGCCAATGTTTCCTTAATATTTCCGCATGTTTGAGCTTGTTATTCGCCCGTTTTATAGTTTATGAATGTGGTTTTCCAATACTTTTATGCCGTGCGTATGTAGGTTGTTATGCAGTGCATTTGGAGCTTTTACGAGCGTGATTGAGTAAGGAATGATTGGAAATTGATTGAGGATTGGATTGAGCACACGAGGGCACGACACGAGGCGAGTTGCGGAGTAAGGAGGTGCAGCTTTTGGCCTGGCGCTATAAGCCATGCGCCGTGCCTCCCATGGCGCTCCACTGCTAGCGCATTTTCCCATGCGCCGTGGAGCCAAAGCACTGAGTGTTCGACGTCCACTGCTTGTCCAGGCGCGGTCGTGGCGCAGGGCGCCAGTTATAGCCCCCCTGGAGCGTATTTTGACTTCCTATTTCATCTAGAATTGGGTCTAACTTATTACCAGGCCTTTGTAAACCCTATAAATACTATTTTACTTACTTTTTGATGGGAGTTGATACTTTGGAGCAATTTGAGAGCACCATACTTCATTGAACAAGGGTTTATTCCTAATCTTTCATCTATTACATCATTTACATCATTATTTCATCAATTCATTGCCTTGTGATTATGAATATGCGTGGCTAATTCTTACGTTCTAGGGTTAGAGTATTACATAAAGGTTGATTGTTTGAAGATTGATTCCCATTAATTGAATCTCATAACGGATTGCTTATTCTTTCTTGAATTCACTTGCTTTATTATTAGAGCTCGATAATTATGCATTATCTATAGTTTTTAGATTGAACTCGAAAGAAGGAATTTAATTACATAATAAAAAAGAATAGAACTAGTTTGTGAACCCGGGCATCGGGGAACCAATTTGTGAGTAGGATAGACATATACTTGCTCGCCTAGTTTAACTAATTACAGAATTCGTTAATGCGTGCACGTGATTCAACCCATAGACATGTAGGGATTGAAGTAGCCTGCATAGACTGTGAAGAATCGAAAGGTTTTCACAGGGACATTTACTCTGTCAGTTAGTAACCCGGTATTTAAGAAGTGGAATCAATTGGAAAACTCAACTGGATTGTTCGTAACTCTGACCCTGGATCGTCCTCTTAATATTGTTAACAACCAAAGTTTGCACCATTGTTCGACTACACTTCCAGCATTTTAATTACTGCTCTTTAGTTACTAAACTCTCACCATTGAAGAAAAAGATCCCTGAATAGCTTTTAGAAATTGTTTGTTAAGTGTTAGTCTGAATAGTCCTCGTGGGAACGATACTCGATTTATCACTTTATTACTTGTCGACCACGTATACTTGCGTGTGCGTTTGGGAGCAACAAGTTTTTGGCGCCGTTGCCGGGGACTAAATACTGACTAATTTATTTTTGAACGATTACTTAATTTCTATTCAGGTTTAATTTTTTGTCGAGTTTCTTGTGCTGTTTCAGGCAACAGGTTTTGCATGCAAAGGAATAGAAAGGACGAACCACTCGTACCTTTTGATCCGGAGCCTGAAAGGACCTTGAGAAGAGTAAGAAGAGAGGCGAGAGATCGAAAAGCACTAGCAATCGTACTTGCTTCTTTACCCATTGAAATGGCAGAAGAACGAGCAGTAGCAGTGCGAGATGTTGCTCTTCCCAGCCTGGGAGGAGTAGCGTCAAGTATTGTGAAGCCAGCTATTACCGGGCACTTTGAGATTAAGCCATGCATGATTCAGTTGCTGCATGTGACTGGGCAATATGCTGGATTACTTCATGAGGATTCACAGCAACACATTCAAAATTTCTGTGAGATCAGTGATACTTATACACCAGCGGGAGTTCCTACTGATTATGTTCGCTTGACTTTGTTCCCGTTTTCACTGATTGGGACAGCAAGGAAGTGGTTAAAGGCTGAAAAGCCTAGGTCTATCACTACTTGGGCAGATTTGGCCAAGAAGTTCCTGGCTAAATTTTATCCGTCTACCAAGACAGCCCGGCTGAGGAGTGAAATTATGTCCTTCAGACAGATAGAAGGAGAATCTTTATATTCAGCCTGGGAGCGATTTAAAGCTCTATTGAGAGATTGTCCACACCACAACCAATCTAATGAGGTTATTGCACACATTTTTGTTGAGGGGTTGAACCAACACACTAAGATCGTGGTAGATGTTGCTGCTGGAGGCCAAGTACTGGCCTTAAATTTTGATCAGATTTATGATTTACTTGATAAGTTTTCGCAGAGCAATCCTGATTGGCAGGGTGTTGGCAGAGCTACTGCACAAAAAACTGCTGGGATACTTCAATTGGATGCAGTTTCAGAGCTAAGGGCGAAAATGGATGCTATTTCCAATCAAATCAGCAAACTAACTCTGCCGCAGGCTAAACCACCAGCAGCTCCAGTGCAACAACTTCAAGTCTTTTGTGAGGTTTGTAGAGAGGGTCATACTACTGACGTCTGTCCATCTAATCCAGAGTCAGTGTATTATGTAGGTAATCAGAACAGGTCACAGGGTCAGAATCTAAATCAATATGGTAATAGCTATAACACTGGTTGGCGTAATCACCCAAATTTTTCTTGGAGGGATAACCGTGAGCAGCTTCAAGGAAATGAGAGATCCCAAAATAATCTTCAAAATACACCACAGCAGGGGTCACAGTCACAGACTCAGCCACAGCAGTCTAATTCAGGTTAGGATATGCTTAGGAAAATTGTTGCAGGGAAGCTCATGGATGATTCAGCATCTCAGGCACAAACAATTAAAGATTTGAGCAATGCTCAGAAAGATCTTGAGAGACAACTGGGGCAGCTAGCTGGAGCACAAAATAATAGACCTCGGGGTGCTTTGCCGAGTGATACAGAGAAAAATCCTAAAGAATTTGTGCAAGCAGTTACTTTGAGGAATGGAAGAGCTCTAGAAGAAGTTCCCACAAAGTCAAAGAAGCCTGTTGGTGAGTTAGAGCCCAATGCTGATAGGGAAGTGGAGAAAAAAGCAGAGAAAGTGATAGCAAAGTATCCCGAGTCTGCTATTGTGAGACCACCACCACCTTTCCCTCGGAGACTTCAGAAGCAGAAAGTTGATGCAGCATGCAAAAATTCTTGGAGATATTGAGTCAGATTCAGGTAAATATTCCTTTGGTGGAGCTTTTGCGGGATGTTCCCAAATATGCTAAATACATCAAGGACATTGTTGCTAAAAAGTGAAGACTGACTGAGTTTGAGACAGTTGCACTCACTGAGGAGTGTAGTTCCAGAGTTAGAAGCAAGCTTCCTCAGAAATTGAAGGGTCCTGACAGTTTTACTATTCCCTTGAAAATTGGGGAACATGAGGTTGGTCGAGCTTTATGTGATTTGGGTGCTAGTGTGAATTTAATGCCTTCATCAGTTTTCAGGAAGCTAGGCCTGGGTGAACCACGACAAACTACTGTGACTCTGCAGCTGGCTGATAGATCATTGACATGCCCCGAGGGGATTATCGAGGATGTGCTTGTACAAGTGGGTCAGTTTATATTACCTGTTGATTTTATTATTCTGGATTATGAAGCTGATCCTAAGGTTCCTCTCATATTGGGAAGAGGATTTTTTGGCTACTGCTGATGATGTTATTAGAGTTAGAGCTGGAAAGATGATCATGAAGGTAAATGGGGAAGAAGCTGTGTTTAATGTGTTCAGAGCTATCCAGCTTCCTTCACATTATGAAGAGTTGTCCATGGTAAAAGTGATACATGATGAGTTGACTGCTGATGAGAGGTCATTCTTGGCTTTTAATGTTGATTCTCTGGAAAGGGCACTCTTATGTGATGATGATGATATCCTGAAGGATGATGACATTGAAGAATATTTGGAGGTTCTTAATATACAGAGTAGATTCATCCCAGGGTGGAAGAAATTTGAGGAGCTTGATAAACCGTTGACCTTAACTCCTGCTAAACCGTCTATTGAGAGGGCTCCTACTTTTGAGCTCAAACCTTTACCCGCGCATTTACGTTATGCTTATTTGGGTGAAGGTAATACCTTGTCGTGATCCTTTCTTCTTTGTTATCTGATGTGCAGGTTGAAAAGGTGTTGAGGGTATTGCGAGAGCGCAAGAGAGCTATTGGCTGGACTATTGCTGATATTAGAGGGATTAGTCCTTCTTTCTGCATGCACAAAATTCCCTTGGAAGAAGACTATAAGCCATCTATAGAGCAGCAGAGGAGGCTAAATCCAATTATGAAGGAGGTGGTGAAGAAAGAAATTATCAAGTGGCTGGATGCTGGTATTATTTTTCCTATCTCTGACAGCAAGTGGGTGAGTCCAGTGCAATGTGTTCCAAAGAAGGGGGCATGACAGTGATGAAGAATGAGCTTAATGAGTTGATTCCTACAAGAACAGTTACAGGGTGGCGAATTTGCATTGATTATAGGAAGCTGAACAAGGCCACCAGGAAAGATCACTTCCCACTCCCTTTTATTGATCAGATGCTGGATAGACTTGAAGGGCACGAGTATTATTGTTTCTTGGATGGGTATTCGGGCTACAATCAGATTGTGATAGCTGCTGAAGATCAAGAGAAGACTACTTTTACTTGTCCATACGGCACCTATGTATTTAGGAGGATGCCATTTGGGTTATGTAATGCCCCGGGGACTTTTCAGCGGTGCATGATGGCTGTTTTCACCGACATGGTGGAAAAATTTGTGGAAGTATACATGGATGATTTCTCAGTAGTTGGTGATTCTTTTGATGAATGTTTGAAAAATCTAGATCATGTGTTGAGCCGTTGTGAAGAAACAAATCTGGTGTTGAATTGGGAAAAATGTCAGTTTATGGTTCAAGAAGGCATAGTACTTGGGCACAAGGTGTCAAAGCAAGGGATCGAGGTTGATAAAGCGAAGATTGAGGCTATTGAGAAATTACCACCACCTATCTCTGTTAAGGGGGTGCGTAGTTTCTTGGGACATGCAGGGTTCTATAGACGTTTCATAAAGGACTTCTCCAAAATTTCCAATCCCATGTGCAAATTGTTAGAGAAGGATGTGAAATTTGTGTTTAATGATGCTTGTCTCAAGGCATTTGAAGAGTTGAAGAAAAGGTTGGTGACCACACCAATCATCATTGCTCCTGACTGGTCTTTGCCATTTGAATTGATGTGTGATGCGAGTGATAATGCTATTGGGGCTGTTCTAGGCCAAAGAATTGGAAGAATCTTTCACTCCATCTATTATGCAAGCAAGACTCTTGATGCAGCCCAGTCTAATTATACCACTACTGAGAAGGAGTTGCTAGCCGTAGTGTATGCTTTTGATAAATTCAGATCTTATTTGGTTGGCACTCGTGTTGTTGTCTACACTGATCATGCCGTACTCCGGTATTTGTTTGAGAAGAAGGACTCCAAGCCTAGACTCATTCGATGGGTTCTCCTATTGCAAGAGTTTGATGTTGAAATTCGAGATCGCAAGGGGACTGAGAATCAAGTAGCTGATCATTTGTCAAGGCTGGAGAATAGAGATCATGTAGATGAAGGGCCTGAGATTAAAGAGGTATTCCCTGATGAGAAACTTTTTGCTTTAAATGCAGCTGAGGTGCCATGGTATGCTGACATGCTGAACTTAATTGTGAGTAATGTGTATCCTCCTGGGGCTACTGCTGAGCAAAAGCGTAGACTCCTTTATGAGAGCAGATTTTATGTACGGGATGAGCCTTATTTGTACAAGATAGGCCCTGATCAACTAGCTAGGAGATGCATTCTAAGGGAAGAAGTAGAACTGATTCTACAGAGCTGCCATTCCTCTTTTTATGGTGGCCATCTTGGTGGAGATCGAACAACTGCAAAGGCACTTCAGTCTGGTTTCTTTTGGCCTACTCTATTTAAAGATGCTCATGCCTTAGTGAAGCAATGTGATCGTTGCCAAAGAACGGGTACTATTTCTAGGCGTCACGAGATGCCTTTGAACAATATCCTAGAGATTGAGCTGTTTGATTGTTGGGGGATTGATTTTATGGGTCCATTCCCACCTTCCATGGACCATAAATACATCCTCGCGGAGGTTGATTATGTGTCTAAATGGGTGGAGGTTGTTGCACTTCCAACAAATGATGCGAGTGTGGTGGTGAAGTTCGTGAAGAAAAATATTTTCACTCGTTTGGGGACACCGCGGGCTATAATCAGTGATGAAGGTATGCATTTTTGTAACCGGTTGTTCAATAAATGTTGGCCAAGTATGGGGTTCGCTACAAGGTGGCCACTGCTTATCATCCCCAAACTAGTGGCCAAGTGGAAGTATCTAATAGAGAGATCAAGCAAATTCTTGAGAAGACTGTGAATGCCTTGAGGAAGGATTGGGCTATGAAGTTAGATGGTGCTCTCTGGGCCTATCGAACTGCATTTAAAACGCCTATTGGAACCTCTCCATATAGGCTTTTTTATGGTAAGGCCTGTCACTTGCCTGTTGAACTAGAGCATAAGGCATATTGGGCAATTCAAAAGCTCAACCTTGATATGTCCTTAGCGGGTGAAAAGAGGATGCTTCAATTGCATGAGCTTGAAGAGTTCTGGTTCCATACTTATGAAAATGTGAAATTGTATAAGGAACGGACAAAGAAGTGGCATGACAAGCATATTGAGAGTTGTCAGTTTGAGCCCGGGCAGCTGGTATTGTTGTTTAACTCGAGGTTGAAATTATTTCTGGAAAAGTTGAAGTCTAGATGGTCGGGGCCGTTTGAAGTAATTCGTGTTACCGCACATGGAGCGGTTGAATCGAAAGCCCCGGATTCTGAAAAAACATTCTTGGTGAATGGTCAAAGGGTGAAGCATTATTGGGGAGGTTCGTGAGTCATCGTACTTCCATTACTTTGAGGGACCCTTGATTGATACTCGTCGTGCCACGACGTTAAATAAGGCGCTTCTCGAGAGGCAACCCAAGTTTGTACTTGTAATAGTTATTTTTTGTTTTATAGTGTCACGTAGTTTTTGTTTTTGTGTGTCGTTTTTGTAGGTATCGAGAGAGCTAAACGAGGTGAAGTTAATGTATTGAGGGGCATGGGATGCCTTGAGACATGTCCCGCGCTTGGGTGTCGCACTTGGAATCGAAATTTGGTGCGAAAAAACGTGTTTGGGCTCGTTTGGGAGTGCCCCGCGCCTCCCAACGCGCAAAATGGAGAGCTGAAGCAAAAGCTTAGGCGTGTTTGGGAGTACCTCCCGCCTCCCAACGCGCCAGGGCTCACAGTAGGCTGATTTTGTTTCACGCGGTAGGGCGCGCCGCGGAGGAGAAAGCGCCCGACCAAATTTTTTTAAAAATCCGGGTCAAACGGGTTTTAACCCACGACCCGGTTTCCCCCTCTCCCTTATACCCGATTCCTACTCCCTTTTCTTCACTATTTTCTCTCTAATCATACCCTAAACACTCCCCAAATCATCTCTAACTCTTGGAATCAATCACAATTTTGTTTCAACTCATTCTAACACTTTCAAGTAAGTGAATTACTACTTTTCTCTCTCCATTACATGTAAGATTAACTAGATTTTTCCATGGTAGGTCTCTTAACTAGTTGCAAGCTCATGTGTAAATATTACTCTTGAAGTGCTTAAATTGATCATTGTGCTTGATAGTTAGCTTGTGTACTTGTAAAAAGAGATCTCCCAACAATTTGGGAGGGTTAGCACATTACAAAAGTCATTGAACTTGATAGTTTCAAAGTGTGGACACCAAGTGTTTGTGAAAAAGCCTCAATCATGAAAATTGTCTAACATTGTGAATTCTTGAGTAGCAATGCAATCCTTAGGCTTATTATGAACATTTAGTGTCTCACACACATAAATATTGGCTATTATGCACCCGCACTAGCTTGATCTTGATAACCACAAACGTGGCATATTTTGTACAAAGCTAGTTTTGTCTAAGTGTGGGGTTGCTTGTGCTATTGAGTTGAGTTGATTGACACATAGAGTGAGTGATAAGTGTGGGGTGGTACCCTACCAATTGAGCTTGAATTGAATTTTTGGTGCTTAATTTGACATCTCACATTGATCTTTTTGTTTGTGTAGGTACCATGGTTGTCACACCTCATAAACCAAGTTCTTCATCCGACTCGGCCCCAAGGAAAGCACTCCAAGCCGGGCCTTCTTCTACCAAGCCAAAGGGCAAGGCACCGGCTTAGCCCAAGGCCAAACCAAAGGCAAAGGCAAGAATCCCTAAGGACGCGGTGCCTATACCAAGGCCCAGGGGAAAGACACGATATGGCCTCACTTTTGTGAAGACGGGTGAGTGCCAAGCTTGGTATAAAAGTGTGAAGCTTGCGGGTGACACGACCCAAAATCCGGTTAGGCCGTGCGGGCACCCGACATCTTCCCCTAGACCCGTCGGGCGAACCCTTACCAATTAAATTAGGAAAATAAATATAATAATTCATAAATAAGGACAAGACTTTTAAAAAAAATTTACAGACATACTGATACCTCTAAGCTGTACAAAAGAAATTACAGCTGACTACCCAAAATGCTAGGTTTAGGGATATCCAGACCAGACATCTAAGAGTACAAAAGAAGACAAATACCTCCTGAAGGGAGCAAACTGCAACTGAAATGACAACCAATAAACTGGTGGCCATCCGAAATGAAAGCTGGCTCACCTTGACAGCTGAAGTCGTCTACGCTCCTTCACAACGTAGCGAACTCAATCCTGGAGCGAACCTGCCGAAACGAAATAGATAGACAAGAAACAAACAACAAACAAGGGTGAGTCAAAAGGACTCAATAAGTGGGGCAGAGTAGCCACCTCAAAGAATAGGATAGCTAGCCAGGGAGAAAAGAAACAAATAAACCAGATTTCTCTTATTTAAATTATGAAAAGGCAGAGCCAGATAATAATTAGAAACACGTATGGAATCGCAAACTATTCAATAACCAGGAACGTAATACAGCCAGAACATATAGGTATCCCGAACACATCAACAATCAGAAATACATCCTGTTGCGGCGTGCAACCTGATCCATATATTCATCCTGTTGCGGCGTGCAACCTGATCCATATATTAATCCTGTTGCGGCGTGCAACCCGATCCATATATTCATACCGCTGCGATGTGCAACCCGATCCATATATTTATACCGTTTCGGCGTGCAACCCGATCCCCGCAACTTAGAATACGAGCCAGAAATATATAGGCAAACTGTAATATGTCCACAACATGGTGTACATACCGCATACATAAAACACAATATAGTACACACAATAGTCAGTATGCGGTGCGATGAGATGGGATGAATGCGGCATGATGCAATGCAGTCACATACTCTTGATACCTATCTCCGGCGCGGGACTCTCATCGTCTACCAGGAGATATATGCAATAATGACCCTTCACCGGCTCGGGACTCTCATCGATTACCGGGAAGTATATGTAATGATGACCCTTCACCGGTGCGGGACTCTCATCGCCAACCGGGAAGTATATGCAATAATTACCCTTCGCCGGTGCGGGACTCTCATCGCCAACCGAGAAGTATATGCAATAATGACCCTTCGCCGGTGCGGGACTGTCATCACCAACCGGGAAGTATATGCAATACTCAAAACCAGAGTGCAATGCTCATATGTTTAATGCAATACCAACAACATGCATAACATATAATATACAATGTAAATCCAAAGCTAAGGCGTAATGAGTACGCCTATCGGCAGCTACACACGTAAGGAAACACGTGGTAGAAAATCCACGAGGCCAAGGGCCTCCAAAGAAATGGATACAAACACTTACCTCTTCCAAAAGTTAGCTCTGCTAATCAATAACCGCTTTATCCTTTGGTTTCATTGCCAAACGATCCCACTCTATTCAATAAGCAGAAAAATATATCAAATTAGGCTAAAGGCTTCATTCCTCACATCTTAGGGTAATCCAGGTAGGAACCTGATACCCTATTTGCATACGCAATACGCAGGCCAGACCTATATACAGGGTTTAAGGTCACATAGCTAAACCCCAAATAATTTACATTTATATGTTGCCCATAGTTCACTGAGTACGAATATATAATCAATTTCATTATTAGGGTCTATTTGACCCTTCAAACTATTAATTGAACTTGTTAAAACGATGTCTAATATTTTAAGTTTTACCGTTAAAATATATTTAAACACACGTAATAAACTCAAATAATATATTAGGATCATTACCTGAATGTTTCAGGGTGAAAATTCTACTTTTTTCCGGCCCCTTTTCTTATTTTCTGGCATTTTTTCTTCCTCCCCATCATTTTATTTTTCTCTGTTTCATATTGTTTATACTCCTCTGCTTTCTTCGTTAATCAATTGAGCATATAAGCTCAAGTGACCGCCTAACTATTTTGTCTCGTTTTCCCTTTTTTTTTTTTTTTTTTTTTGTTTTGTTTTATTTTATTTTCTTTTCTTAACAAAAATTAAAACAGTGCCCTACGATATTCGAAATAATTCCAACTTTTGCATACAAGTTGTCCAAAATATATGTAACATACTCGCGAAGGCGGATCTCAAATCAGACTTCCGAAACTCAAGATGCGAATTTAAATGAAAAGAAGTCAAATTATTTAACTTTCAGCATTTTAGCGAAAACTAGCCGAACAACATCGAAATTCACTTTCGAAAGTTCACAAAAGTCATAAATAATCATACGAACCCAACGGCGCTTTCAGATTTCGAATCGGAGCTCATTCGGCAAAAACCGAGCTCGAAAATCTCTTTTTAATATTTATTGCCAATAAAAACTGAAACCTTCTTCCGATGCCTACCAAACGAGGCCTGATTTAGCTAAAATTTTACATATAAGTCCCAATGGATATTATGAACATTTTAAAATTATCGGCACGCCAATCGGAGTCCTAACTTCCGAAACGACTAACCGGGGTCGTTTCAGCGGGGTACATTCCCGAGCAAGCCATTGACAAGCGGAGGGTGATGCAAAAGTTTTGAGGGGTGGACGATGCGATACTTGCTTTACATTGGGACTCGGTATTTGAGTGTTCGGGGCATGCCAACCTTGACTTAGTGCAGGAACTCTACGCAAATTGGGGGCCGGAGGAGGCGTGGAAGGAGGATGACATGGTTACTGTGCGGGGTGTGAAGGTGAAGTTAGACCACACGGCATTGAATGCCTTCTTGGGGGTCGATGACCCTGAGTATGATGAGCTGAAAGAATTCATTAGGAAGCCTGATTATAAGGCTCTGCGGGATACACTCTGTGGTGAGAGCTCCACTCATAGGTGGGAGCGAAGTGTGTCCAGAAGACACAAATACATGTTCTTCTCGTAGTTTCTGAAACCAGCTCGCGTGTGGATGAGATTTATAAATGCACGCATCTTTCCATCATCTCATTATTCCGAGGTCACCAAGACTCGAGCGTGAATGGTGTACTTTTTTATGACCGGGAGGCCGGTTAACATCGGCTACTACATGTTGCGGTTGATGAAAGAGCAACGGAAGTTAAAGTCATGTAGTCGCTTGTACTTTGGGAACATCCTTACCCAGTATTTGGAGCAGGCTAGAGTCCTAGTGGATGAGATCGGGGATTGCATTGTCCCTGACATCGAGAAGCCGTTTGATATTGCCTCGGTAAAGGGTGTGACCACTACTGCACCTGTGAGACTGATGGCTGACGAGTGGCGGGACACTGACGCCAACTTGTCCGCACGTCAGTATTTGATGATGGAGCAGATGGCCCGGCAGTCTGGCGTGGATATGGCGGCTATTGATCGCACCGTGCCTTTACTGGATACATCGAGACGCCTGCTGGGCATGACTTAGGCAGTAGAGATGCCCCCGGAGGAGGATGAGAACACTGATTCGGAGATTGTTGATCGTGATCCGGACAGTGAGGCTGTGGAGATGGATGCTGAGGGCGGTGGCTCTGATTGGGAGGAGGACTAGGTCCGCACTCCTGCGCACCACCTAGTATTGGTCAGCTGGATTTCAGGGCAGTTTCCTTTACTTTTGCACTTACTTCTTTCTCGCACTGAGGACATTGCTTAGTTTAAGTGTGGGGTGGGGTACTACCCTTTATTTATTTTTGAGGTTAGGGATGCATGTATCGTAGGATTTTCTTTTGTCACTTGACTTTATTTTGATTTGTTTCTTGCTTTAATATATTAAAAAAATTGAAAAAAATTAGAAAACCAATGAAAAATTCCAAAAATATTTTTCTTTTAGTTTTATTAGTGGTACATGTCATCCACCCCGTGGTTTTTCTTATGGCCTCGGTTCTTTTCCACGGGGAGACCTTTGAACATGGTAGTTTTTTATTTTTAGGGTTAGAATAGTTAGTATAGGTGACCCTAGACGAAGGAAATAGGTAGAATACTAGGTGCCTTTGATTCGTTTGATACCGGTGGACTTGAACTTGATTGCATGTGCTATTTGTGGTGTCCTTGGGTTTTAAATTGTGATGCATGCCTTAAAAAAAATTGGAACGACCCCCTTGAGATGCTTGAGTCCACTTGCTTGACTTTATTGTGAACCTTTGTGCATTAGTGCTTAATTTTCCACAAGTTGCACTCTAAATGCTTAATTGAGAGTTGTTGATGGAGCCTTTTTGTGTGGGTCATGTACAATGTGTGTGTGAGGCATATTCTTGTTCTCTCCATGTTTGCATATTAATGTCTAGAACTTGCTCCGTGTGTGTGCAAAGCGAAATCCTAGGTTTGCTTTGCTCTAGTCGGGAAATGATACAGGCCTCCTTTTGATTTGCCTACCCTTACATATACACCTTGGACTTGATTGTTGTGAATTTTTTGATCTTTTTGTTGGCACCCACACCCCAAACCTACCCATTTGTTCTAAATTGTTCTCTTTTGGCCCTTTACTCCTTAAAATTGATAAAATTGTGTAGTAGTTGTTTAAGAGCATTGGCAAGGTTGGAAAATGAAATTGAAAAAGAAAAAAAAAACGGAGCAAAGTTGAAAAGAAAAGAAAAAAGAAAAAAATTGTGGACAAAGAAATAAAGAGAAAAGAATATCCATTCCTTGCTAATGTGTGCTTGACAGAAAAAAATATTGCTACGTGTTGAGAAGGTGTGTGTGAAAGCTGTTGATTGGGTGGCTTTGATGAGAATTGTGTTTGAAATAATTGTGATGTATTAAAAGTGCTTAGGGAGGTAGTCACTATTACCCATATGTATCCTACCAGCCCCTTAGCCTACATTACAATCTTTTTAAAGTCCTAGTTTATTCCGATTGGAGTGAGATTACATTAGTGGAGTCCTACACTACGGGCAAGTCTATGATACATTGTGTGTGACATGTGAGACTTTCATGAGAGTGAGTGAATTTGTTCTATGTTATTGTCCCCGTTCTATTCATGATATTCATTGTTGTGTGTGATATTTGGGGGGACACTCTTTTGCTTCATGTTGGTGAGGGCACATGGTTTGCATGAAATAGGTGAAGTTGATGGCTTCTTAGTTGAGTAGATAGGTGTGATTTTGTGGGAGCATAGTAGCAATGGGTTGAGTTTGTGCATTTGAGCTATTTTGGGGGTGGTTGTTCTCATATTTTTGAGTTTGTTAAATTGTTGGCATGTTTGTGGATAAATAGTAGTCATGTGTGCATTTGTTCAATGATCGGTATCAACATAGTCATAGGCAGACCTGTTCTACCTAGGTTGGAAATTTAGTTGTGACTTGCTCGAGGGCGAGCAAGGGTTCAAGTGTGGGGTGGTGATGTTTGGCATTTTATGCCAATGTTTCCTTAATATTTCCGCATGTTTGAGCTTGTTATTCGCCCGTTTTATAGTTTATGAATGTGGTTTTGCACTAATTTTATGTCGTTCGTATGTAGGTTGTTATGCAGTACATTTGGAGCTTTTAGAAGCGTGATTGAGCAAGGAATGATTGGAAATTGATTGAGGATTGGATTGAGCACACGAGGGCACGACACGAGGCGAGTTGCGGAGCAAGGAGGTGCAGCTTTTGGCCTGACGCTATAAGCCACGCGCCGCGCGCCTCCCATAGCGCTCCACTGCTGGCGCATTTTCCCATGCGCCGCAGAGCCAAAGCGCTGAGTGTTCGACGTCCACTGCTTGTCCAAGCGCGGTCGTGGGCGCGGGGCGCCAGTTATAGCGTCCCTGGAGCGTATTTTGACTTTCTATTTCGTCTAGAATTGGGTCTAACTTATTACCAGGCCTTTGTAAACCCTATAAATACTATTTTACTTAGTTTTTTATGGGAGTTGATACTTTGGAGCAATTTGAGAGCACCATACTTCATTGAACAAAGGTTTATTCCTAATCATTCATCTATTACATCATCTACATCATTATTTCATCAATTCATTGCCTTGTGATTATGAATATGCGTGGCTAATTCTTACGTTCTAGGGTTAGAGTATTACATGAAAGTTGATTGTTTGAAGATTGATTCCCATTAATTGAATCCCATAACGGGTTGCTTATTCTTTCTTGAATTCACTTGCTTAATTATTAGAGCTCGATAATTATGCATTATCTATGGTTTTTAGATTGAACTCGAAAGAGGGAATTTAATTACGTAATAAGAAAGAATAGAACTAGTTTGTGAACTTGGGCATCAGGGAACCAAATTGTGAGTAGGATAGACATATACTTGCTCGCCTAGTTTAACTAATTACAGAATTCGTTAATGCGTGCACGTGATTCAACCCATAGACATGTAGGGATTGAAGTAGCCTGCACAGACTATGAAGAATCGAAAGGTTTTCACAGGTACATTTACTCTCTCAGTTAGTAACCCGAGATTTAAGAAGTGGAATCAATTAGAAAACTCAACTGGATTGTTCGTAACTGTGATCCTGGACCGTCCTCTTAATATTGTTAACAACCAAAGTTTGCACCATTGTTCGACTACACTTCCAGCATTTTAATTACTGCTCTTTAGTTACTAAACTCTCACCATTGAAGAAAAAGATCCCTGAATAGCTTTTAGAAATTGTTTGTTAAGTGTTAGTCTGAATAGTCCTCGTGGGAACGATACTCGATTTATCACTTTATTACTTGTCGACCACGTATACCTGCGTGTGCGTTTGGGAGCAACATCTTGCCCCCGACCAAAAAATTTGACATGGGTATTTCCGTTCGAATTTTTTTCATTAAACTTTAACAGGGTTTTTTTTTGCAAAACATCTGTTAGCGCGGGCAAAATGACAAACTATTTGTTCCGTAGCATAATTCTGCAAATCAGTCGGGCGGTATCTAGCAATTTGGCCTATTTTGATCGTCAATTCATTGTTTGAAGGAATGACTGTAGCATTTTGTTTTCAACAAATAACTCGATCCTTCAATTAAAAGATTAAGGAATGAACCAAGTACGTTAAGCCTATGGTAACAATAAATGGTTTGAAAAGTAATTTTGACTTGAATCATTAAGATAGTCATTAAGCAATACGCACTCTTCCATCCACCTAAATTGAGCAACATTGAACAAGTTCATGATTCATGCGATTAACCTAAGTTACCTAACACATTTTGATAGTCCAATTGAAATACAATCATCCCGTTTAAGTTTTAACACCCCTAAACCGGACCTAGGTGTCAAGGTTTATGTTAACTGCACACATTGGTTCACGGAGTTGAACCCTACTACTAAATACTCTTGCTCGGCACGAAACGTAAAAGGAAAGCATTATCGAGGATGTAACTTTCCACAAGTCGTAATATTTGTGTTAGAGTTTTAAAACTTGTAATTCTACTTGTTGCAATATTTGCTTCACTACCACTACTCCTTATTAAATTATTTTCTAATATAAAATATGTCATTTCTTTTTTAAAAAATAACTTTTAACAAAAAATAGTGCTATATATGATTCAATTTGCGTAAACTTATTTGATTTGATACGACATTTAATAAAAAATTAAGACTTTATAACTTATGGTTCTAAACATAATATAACATTTATGTAGCTATAAAACTTGATGGTTTTAAACAAAATATAGTCTATAGCATTTTCCATGGTTGTAGAATGTTTCTCATTAAGTAAAATTATAGAGCTACTCCTTATTTACAAAAAAAAAAATCTTTCTATTTGAGATAGCTTATAAATTGAAAGAGTTATTTTAATAACTATACAAACTAACATTCCATTCTACATCAAAATAGCAGTATTACTAAGGTTTTATAATATACGTGATACATAATTACATATAATTATAAAATAGATATATGTTAGTATATATCACTTATATGTACATTGTATGCCTATTGTAAATACAATGTGTAACCATACATATGTATTGGGTAAAAATCAACCCGCGATGATTCGCCTCCGTCATGCAAATCTTAATGACCGAACACGTACCAACAAGACAAGCGCCGAAGCGATTGAACAAACTGTCGAAGCCATGGCACCGAGGTCGCTACCGAAGGCGAGCCGTAAGCTGAGCTTCGGTAGCAGCCATCTCGGTCAAACAACGGGGCGTTACCACCGAGGTCATTTATTTGCGCCTCGGTAAATCCCCCCGGTTCTTGCGGCTTTGCAGCCCACTACTTTACCCCACTAACTTCTCCATTTAATGACCAGATCGTGGGAAGATGCATTAGCAGATGGTGGAGAACGTGGGCAACGCTCTTAGGCCAATAAATAGTAGCTCATTTTGTATCATAGGGATCCAAAAATTTGTACTGAAACTCTGCCCAAATTTGTACTCACAATCATATATAAAAATACAGTTATTTTTCCGCATTTATATCTTTTTCGTGTGTTTGTTCAACTTTAATACAAAGAATTGCTTATATTCAAATCCAAATTCGATTTGTATTCCTAAACTGATTTAGGTCCATACAAATTGGTGCCGTCTGTGGGGATATAAGCAGTAACGCCTTGTTCCAAAGTTTCACGTCCGTTTTTCATCAAAGCTTACGATTCAACAACATTATGGCTGACAATGGCGGTAACAATAGTGAACGGGCTGACGTTCCGTTGAACCAATAGCCCATCTCACCAATGACAACTGAAGAGTTCCAGATTTATGTTGTCACTACGCTGAGAGCTCTCCAAAATAGACAGGAAGAGCAAGCGAACATCAATGCTGATTTTCGCGCTTCGTTAGAGGCGAGGAACAGTGCTGCCCCAAAGAGCAACCAGCCTTCGGCTCCTGGTGGAGGTATCCCGCTCTTCGTTCCTCCGGGCGCGATAACAGGGGGACCTCACAACGGGGCCACGTCTGGGGGCACGGGGAATAATCCAACTACCATGCCACACTTCGGGATGGTTCCCACCGTGGCTGAGACAACGTCCTCGGTTGACGTTGAAAAAATGAGCAGGGAGATCGAGGCTCGCATCGAGGCGCGCGTGGTAAAGCGCCTCGAGGGCGTGCCAGGGATAACAAAGGAGGATGACGACCTCGATATCGATCAATACAGGGAACTGCCCTTCAAGCCCGAAGCGGCTCCAGCCCAACTCCCAAGGGCTTCAAACTCATATTCTTGAAGAAATAGGATGGGGCCACCGATCCCAAAGAACAGATAAGAGAATATATGGTATTGGTGAAGAGCAACGACTTAACGGCTATACAGCTCTAGTCGATGCTCTTGAAGAAATTTGGTAACTCATTAGAGAAGGGGGCTCTACATTGGTATATGTGTCTGCCAGCGGGGTCGATTTCCTCATTTAAGGAAATGTCTAGCGCCTTCGTCAAGGTGCACACCGGGGCACAAAAGATCCTCCAAAGGAAGGAGGATATATGTGAAGTAAAACAAAAGCCCGGTGAGACACTCAAAGAATTTCTTGAGTGATTCCACGCCGAACGCATGGAATTACCTCGGATGGACGATACCTTGGCCATCATGGCATTTGAAAAAGGTATCAATATTCGCAATTCTGACGCTGCCGCTGAATTGCGAAAAGAACTCCAACAATACCAGGTCCTAACGTGGGAGGATCTGCATAGGCGCACTTACTCCAAAATCAGATTAGAGGAGGCTGAATTCAAGAGCCGAGGTTATCATCAACGAAACCGAGGCGAATCTTCAAATCGCGCCGAGGCGCTACGAAGTAACCCGAAAGGGACGTATGAGCCATATATCTCGGTAGTTCATACCCAAATTCTCACATAAGCCAAAGGTTCGGAGGGAAGGTTCAACCCAATATGAACCAAAGAAATCCCTCAAGCTCCGCTTCGACCCCAAAAAAGGATCTACCTTGGACTCAAGACTACAACTTCAACATATCGACCTCGGAGCTGGTCAATGTAGTCAAGGGGACTGCCGGGGTAAGGGTTCCCAAGGATATGAGGACCCTGGCAGACAAAAGAGACCACAATCTGCATTGCGAATTCCACGCAGATTATGGCGATAGGACCGAGGATTGCAAAGCCTTGCGCCTCGAGGTAGCTCACTTGCTGAAGAAGGGAGTTTTGGCCGACTTCCTCACTGACAAAGGGAAAGATAATTTTTCCAAGAACCGAGGCGATGGACAACCACCTCGGGCTCCACTCCCGGAGAGAGTAGTGAATGTCATTACCAGGGGATCAGAGGTGAACGGCGTAAATTTCGCCGCAGCTCTCCATCACCATGGAGAAAAGAACCCGAGTTGGAGGCTCGGGCAAAGACATTGTGTTTGACGATGATGACTGTGATGGGATGATGTTTCCCCATCACGATGCTTTAGTTATCATGCTTAGAATCAACGACTCTGACATCAAAAGAGTCTTGATCGACCCCGGTAGCTCAGTCAATATAATCAGCTACGGGGCTGTTAAGAAAATGTGGCTGAAAGGGGAAGTTGTCCCCAAATCAATAGTGTTAGGTGGCTTCAACAACTCCACAGAGAAAACGTTGGGTGAGATCACACACAAGACATTCGCCGAGGGGGTTACCAAAGAAACACTGTTCCAAGTCATGCCCGAGGATCTAGCCTACAATGTGATCCTCGGAAGGCCATGGATCCACTCCATGGAAGCTGTCCCCTCCACCTTGCATCAAGTGATTAAATTCCCTATGCCTTGGGGAGTTCGATCAATCAAAGAGGAGCAACGAGTAGCAAGGGAGTGCTATTTGGTTGCATTAAAGAGTGGAGTTGCCCCGATCGGGCCAAAGCAATAGCAACGACAGGAACCGGGGTCAAGCGGGGAGGACGCCCGAGGAGAAGTCGAAAAGATTCCAGCCTGTATTCAAGAGCCTCGGAAGCAAAAGGCCGAGGACTCACCTGTTGAAGAACTGGAGTCTTTCTCCCTATTGAAACATTTCCCCGATAGGAAAGTGTTTGTCGGCTCGGAGTTGGACCCGGAGTCAAAAAAGGCGATTATAGAAGTTTTGAAGTCCAACCATGATTGTTTTGCTTGGTCCCATTCAGACATGACAGGTATCGATCCGGAGATCATGGCCCACAAACTGAATGTGGATCCAAAATTCACCCCGGTGAAGCAGAAGAAAAGACCTCATGCGGGGGTCAAAAAGAAGGCGATCGAGGATGAAACCGCCAAGCTACAAGAAAATGGTTTCATAAGAGAGGTGAAATTGTGGTTGTACCGAAGAAGAATGGCAAGTGAATAATGTGTGTAGACTACACTGACTTAAACAAAGCTTGCCCCAAAGATTCATATCCATTGCCACAAATTGACAGGTTAATAGACTCCACGGCTAGACACAAACTACTGACCTTCTTGGATGCATATTCGGGCTATAATCAGATCCTCATGGATCCGAAGGATGAAGAGAAGACCTCGTTCATCACTGACCGAGGTACCTTCTGTTACATGGTGATGCCCTTCGGTTTGAAGAACGCCGGGGCGACCTACCAAAGGTTGGTGTGTCGCATGTTTAAAGAATATATTGGAAAGTCTATGGAGGTCTACATAGACGATATGCTCATCAAATCGATCCAAATGGAGGATCATGTGAACCATCTGAGGGAAGCCTTTGCTGTGTTGAGGCAATACGGCATGAAGTTGAACCCTGAGAAGTGTGCCTTCGGCGTTGAATCAGGCAAATTCTTGGGATTCATTGTGTCTGAACGAGGCATCGAGGCTAACCCAGATAAAATCAAAGCTATCGAAGAGATCCCCGAGGAGCTAACCGGGGTGAAAAAAGTTCAATGCTTGACTGGCCGAGTCGCCGCCTTGAGTCGGTTCATCTCAAGGTCCTTAGAGCGATGCCACAAGTGCTTCTCCGTTTTGAGAAAAAACAATCACTTCGAATGGACACCGGAGTGTAAACAAGCGTTGAAATATTTGAAACAATATTTGGCTAACGCACCGTTGCTTGCCAAGCCAAAAGAAGGTGAAACATTGCTGGTCTACTTGGCGGTGTCCGAGGTGTCAGTCAGCGTTGTGCTGGTTCGGGAAGAAGATGGCAAACAACAGCCCATCTATTATGTGAGCAAGGTACTCCTCGACGCTGAAACCAAGTATCCACATTTGGAGAAATTAGCACTTGCTTTACTTGTTACTGCTCGGAAACTACGACCATATTTTCAATGTCACCCAATAGCAGTAGTTTCAACCTTCCCTTTAAGGAGTATACTGCATAAACCGGAGTTATCAGGGAGGTTATCCAAATGGGCGGTAGAGTTAAGCGAGTATGACATTACCTATCAAACTCGGACTGCCATTAAGTCTCAAGTCTTGGCAGACTTCGTGGCTGATTTTAGTATTGGAATTTTGCCCGAGGCGGAAAAGGAAAACTCCATGGAAAAAGGAACCTCTTCGGGACTAGGGATACTTTACACCGATGGAGCAACAAACTCCAAAGTTTCAGGGTTAGGCATAGTCTTGAGAGCACCCACCGGGGAGAAAGATAGGCACTCGGTTCGGTTCAAGAAAGTAACCAACAACGAGGCAGAATATGAGGCAGCTTTAGCAGGTTTGGAGCTGGCTAAGGAAATGGGGGTTGAAAGAATCGAACTGAGGTGTGATTCACAGTTGGTAGTGAACCAGGTCCTCGGTGATTATACGGCTCGGGAGCCCAGAATGCAATTATACTTATATCGAGCACAAAGGATCTTGGCACAATTCCAAGAATGGCGAGGTAAACAAGTGCCTCGGGAGGAAAATACCGAGGTTGATGCTTTGCCAAATCTTGGTTTGGCGATCGACGAAGCTCACTCGGGGACTGACTTAGTGGTTCGGCTGCTGTCCGCACAAATGAGAGAGATGAAGTTGCAAGTTAACGCAGTGGACAACCGATGGGATTGGCAAAGTAAGTTCATCTCTTACTTCGACTCGGAGACTGTCCCCCAAGACAAAAAAAGAAGCAAAGAAGTTAAGGACCCAAGTAGCCTCGTATCACCTTATCGAGGGTAACCTATATAAAAGGTTATATTGCGGCCCGATGGCCAAGTGTTTGGGTACCGATGAGGCAAGATACGTGATGGCTGAAGTGCACGAGGGCGAGTGTGGCAACCACTCCGGGGGAATGTCCTTGGTGCGTAAATTATTAAGAGCTGGGTATTATTGGCCCACAATCAGTGCCGATGTGAAAGCCTTCGTGCAGAAATGTGATAAGTGCCAACGCCATGGGCGGATGATCCACCAACAGGCCGAGCCTCTACATTCAGTGGTATCACCATGGCCCTTCATGAAATGGGGAATGGACATCATTGGACCATTGCCCAAGGGAAAGGGTGGTGTTCGTTTCATATTAGTGTTGACCGATTACTTCATAAAATAGGTGGAAGCGGCGGCTCTCACCGAGGTAAAGCAAAAACAAGTAATCGACTTCATCAAAAAGAACATCATCTACAGGTTCGGCGTCCCAAGAGAAATTTCTTGTGACAACGGTAAACAATTCATGGGGATAGCTATCACTGATTTCTTCAAGTAGTGGGGGATCAAAAGAATTGCCTCGACTCCTTATCACCCAAGTGCCAATGGCCAAGCTGAGTCTTCAAATAGAATTATAATTGAAAATCTCAAGAAGAGACTCGATGAGAAAAAAGGTCCTTGGCCCGAGGAGTCACCGGGGGTGTTATGGGCCATGCGAACAACGGAGAAGAACAGCACCGGTGAGACTCCTTTCTCACTAGCTTATGGCATGGATTCCCTCATCCCCGTAGAAGTGGGCGAACCAAGTCTTCGGTACGCTCACACTGCCGAATATGCCAACCAAGAGGCAATGCGCATAGAGCTAGATCTGCTCGAAGAAAAAAGGGAATTAGCTTTGGTTCGGCTAGGTTCCCAAAAAAGGCATATCGGTAAAAGCCAAATTCAGGGACTTCAAAGTTGGAGACTATGTGCTGAAAACTGTGAACCAATCAACAAAGGAAGATAACGGGGGGAAGCTTATTGCAAATTGGGAAGGACCCTATAGAGTCAAGGCAATCGTTGGAAAGGGATCTTATCAAATCGAGAATCTGCAAGGAGAACCCAAACCTCGGAATTGGAATATCTCCAATCTGAAGCGGTACTACTTCTAGTCAAGGTAAATACTTTTCTATCTTTTTAAACTCAACAGCCCCGAGCCGAACAACCCTCCCATGGCATTGATCGAAAATGTACTAACTTACTCCTCGTTCCATCTTTTTGCTTGACCTTTTCAGGAAGCGAACCGAACGATTTTCAGTGCTCGGATCTTCATCAAGATTAACAACCGAACACTGGGGGGGAGTAGGAAGGGTTGACATCGAGGTCGACATCGAGCCTCCCAATCGAAGCTTATCTATCCGACAACCGGGGACTTGCGCCCAAGGATTAGATTTAGTACATTGTAAATCAGCCCGGTAGCGGCATATTATCAATTTTCTTTTATTGAAAATTTGTTTCTCACCCAAGGTCCGCTTTGACTTGGTTCTATGTAAATAGCCAATTTCTGGCTCGTTGATATCAATAAAATGACTTTGATTTCAACTAGTTTATCCGTGTAAATCTTGCATTCCGAAGCTTCACAATGCATCGCCTCGAGGGCAAGACGTCGTCCTAACTTTCCATCGATTAAATTCAGTTAAGTCTTGCAAGCATATTATTTATTTTCGACAAAGTGTTCGGTATATGTAAAAAACCAACACACGAAGTAAAGGCACAAATAGTCTTTCATTAAAAAAGCCCGAAGGCTGAGAATATTTACATTCAAAAAATGACCCGAAGGTCCAAAATACAAGCGTAAAAGCCCGAAGGCTTACAAAACAATGCTACAAGAAGTCTATGCCTCGGGAGAATCACCTCCATCCTCGGAGCCCCCCTCGGCATCTTCATCATCTTCTTCATCTTCATCACCACTCGAGGCTTCACTTGATGGGAGTTCATCAATAATCGCTTGGGCTTCCGCCGATTTAACCTCGGCTTTCGCAATCTCCTCATCTAAGTCGATCTCCTCGGCGCGGCATCGCTTGAGCAGCTTCAGCCGACACTTGATAATGGCCCATCGCTTGTCCAGCTCGGCCCTCTTGACCTTGAGTGCAGCCATACTATTTCAATCAGCAATCTCATCTTGAAGGGCTTCAATCTTAGCATCTTTAACTGAAAGCTTGGAGTTCTCAATCTCCAGCTTCTTGATATGGAGCAGATGCGTCTTCAACTGTTCATGATGATTTTTGGCCATATTCACAGCCTCGGCCTTTGTTTGAGACAATTCGGCACCCAGCCTCGCAGCTTCGTCTTCCAGCCTCAAGCGCTCAACCTGGAAGCCATCACCAAGGATTTTTATTTTAGCCTCGGAAGCCGCCTCGGCTTCACGCAGGTCGGACTGGGACTTGGACAAGTCAGCCTTTAGCGAAGCTATTTGTGCGTTGAATTTTTTCTTTTGCTGGTCCCATAGCCGAGCCACGCGCCGAACCTCTTCAGTCCTCGAGGATTCAACCTCGATAGCCCTCATTGATAGGATGAAACTCTGAGCAAAAATTAAAGAATCAGAGTCAGCTGCGAACCGAAGGTAAAGATGAAATTTCTTTTAAAAAAGCATAGTTCAAGTGTGGTGAAGCTTACCCTCATAGCATTGGCGGCCATAGTGTTGTATAGTTGGCCAGAAGAAAACTCCTGCATAACCTTATCCTCGGTCGGCCCCAACAAAGGCGTGACGCTTAAGATATCGCCTCGGCTGCAAGCTATCAAATTTGAGGAAATCGGCACTTCAAGTCTCTAATAAGACCCCACCGAGGATGAAATCCTCGCGGGTTCGAAATGCGACCTAACCGCCCCGGTGCCAACCCCTCGTCAAATGTAGCAGTGCCAGCCTCCACGACTTTGGCCTTGCCCTTAGCTTTGGCGACTGCTACCTCGGATCCAGGCTCTTGGTCCTCGAGGTCAATGAACTCAACATCCCTCTGAACCAAAGCCTCAACAGCTGCATCATCGGGCTCGTCAATCAATCCTCGACGCCTCTCAACCGCCGCCACGGGTTGAGGAGGGATTTCCGCCTCGGTTCGGGGAGCCACCGAACGGGAGGATTTCTTTGAAGTGGCCCTCTTCCTCTTCACGCCTGCGATACTGGAAGAAATTAGAATAAGAAAGCAACAAAAAAAAAGGAACAACACTTGATGATACCAACCGAGGTTAAATATTACCTTTAGAGGTCCCTTGGCCGGGGGCTCCCTTAAAAGCTTTTGAAGACTTGGAAGCCTTCAACCCTTTATATTCTCCAGCCACCGCAGCCAGATTATCATCTTACTCGGTTTTCTCCCCATATTTCTTCTTCTTCTCTCCCTTCTTCTTCTTCTTACTCTTCTTGGTGTTGATAGCACGGTTTAGAAAACCTAGTACCGAGGGAAGGAAAGTCAATGAAGCAAAACCAAAATCTTAAAGGGACCTACCAAACAAAGCACCATCAATAACTTACCGTGCCTTTTACATTGCCAACCGAATTCGGCAGCCATTTTCATCCATGTCCTAACAGGGCGTCTACGAGCCTCGGTCACCGCTCTGACCCACTCTGTCAAATCCTCAAGGGGCACGATGTCGACCTTGTTGGCTGAAGAGATAACAAGAAAACGAGGTCAGTTAACATGAACAAATCACCGAGGAGTGAGATGCAAAGGGAAGGATACTTACGTGTGTTGTTCCACCATTCGGGGAAGTTAGGTTCGGTGGATAAAACACTTGTCTCCAACAAGATGTAGCGATCACTCCAGCCCCGGTCTCCGTGGTCTTCACTCTTGTGAAGAAGAGCAAATTTACCCCGGTTGTTTAGGACTACAACCCCAGCCTTGTGGAAGTAGGGGTAGTAGAGTGAAATGAGGTGTTGTAAGGTGAAGTCAACCCCCGCCTCAGTGCTCATCCAATCCATACATTGGACAACCCTCCAGACGCCGGGGCCAAGTTGAGCCAGGCATAAGTTGTAGGCCCGGCAAAAGTCGTCAATAACTCTGTGCACCGGGAGGGAGAAACCGAGGGTAAAAGGATAAGTGTAAGATAAAGATAGCCCCTCGATATGATAGCACACTCGGCTTGTTGGATTAGGAATGATCACTTTCACCTCGGGCCTAAATCGGCATTCCCTCCGAACCCGCTCAATGTGAGCTTGAGTTATGCGGGTCGCGGTGGTATTCACGGGAATATTTCTATTCTTTTCTTCCTGGTCGGCTGTCTGGGCTTGCAGCTTTAAGTCCTTATTATTATAAAAATGGGAGGGGATTATTTGACGGGGCTCGAGCTCTTGTTCGAGGGGAATTTTCGGTCCCGAAGATCCTCCCTCGGCGACGTTACCACCCTCGGTCTCATCCACGGCGTCAAACACCCTGGGCGTCATCGCCCTCACCATCACCTCCATCATCATCACCTCTGGAGATGACGCCACTAAAGCTTCCAATCAAGACGTCATCAAGCATGGCGTCATCCTCCCTGACGTCAGCTTCCTCCTCCTCGTCCATCGCCAAGTTGCGCATGGCTCTGGCCTTACGATGTTTGAGGCCCCCAACACCGGAAGACACTTCTCCACCCTCCACCGCCGCCACTAGGACCTCCGGCGTAGCAGCGACGGCGTCACCACTAACAGTGGCCATGGCCGTAGGTGGAACACGTACCCTCTCTTGAGTCGCTCGAATCTTGCCTAGACATGGTGGTAGACATGATGGCAACTTTAAGGATTGAAGTTTTTCTCGAAATCTGAGGTTGAAGGAAGTATGAAAATTGTTCTTTGCTTTTGGCACTGCTGATTGTTCAAAGATGAAAGTGGGAAGAAAGGTTTGGTAAGCACTTATTTATAGGTATGGAAAAATCAAGTGGTGTGATATCATCATCATCATTGTAACGTTGGGAAGACCAAATTTACGGCGTGACCGTTCGGGCAACCAACGAATGGACGCCACATGTCCAAGGGAAGTGACCTGATGAGACGCGAACCGTTGACAAGTTTTGAAACACTTGGATAAGATCAGGCCACATCACTTTCCCACTAAATTTCACTCCACTCCTTGGTTACCTCGGTAGGTGACCGAGGAGTGGGGGGACTATCTGTATTGGGTAAAAATCGACCCGCGATGATTCGCCTCGGTCATGCAAATCTTAACGACCGAACACGTACAAAAAAGACAAGCACCGAAGCGATTGAACAAACCGCGGAAGCCATGGCACTGAGGTTGCTACCGAAGGCGAGCCGTAAGCTGAGCTTCGGTAGCAGCCATCTCGGTCAAACAACGGGGCGTTACCACCGAGGTCATTTATTCGCGCATCGATAAATCCCCCCGGTTCTTGCGGCTTTGCAGCCCCTACTTTACCCCCACTAACTTCTTCATTTAATGACCAGATCGTGGGAAGATGCATTAGCAGATGGTGGAGAACGTGGGCAAGGCTCTTAGGCCTATAAATAGTAGCTCATTTTTATCATAGGGATCAAGAAATTTGTACTGAACCTCTGCCCAAATTTGTACTCACAATCATATATAAAAATACAGTTATTTTTCCGCATTTATATCTTTTTCGTGTGTTTGTTCAACTTTGATACGAAGAATTTCTTATATTCGAATCCAAATTCGATTTGTATTCCTAAACTTATTTAGGCCCATACGACATATAATGGAGAAACAATAGACATACATTCCCCCACTATCAAACCAACACCAAAAGCACCATAAGCACTATTATAATCACCATAAAGATAGCAGAAAATAATAGAATGAGAAGAAGAACTCTACATACATATACACAAGCGGAACACAAGATATGAATGCGATACAATTAATAAACATGGCATACAAACAACTCAAATATAGTTGCCATATAGTTGTCATTCAGCTGGCATACAGTTCAAAAAATTTCAAATCTGACATACAAATCATATACAACTTGCAACACAACTCATCGGAGAAAAGCGAAGCAACACCATCACAGCTCGCCGTCAATACAATTATTCGTGCAGAAGAAAAATGAAGCAACAACATCACAGCTCGAAGGCAACATAGCTTGATGTGCCGGAAAATTACGAAGAAGTATCACCACAGATCGAAGACAACATAGCTTGCCGTTCCAGAGAATTATGAAGAAGCAACACCACTGCTCGCCATTGCCGTGAAACGAAGCAGTAGAAGCATGTTTCATCAGAGAAACGAAGCAGCGACAATAACACCTCATCACCACCTCACCGGAGAAGCCACCAAAAGTAGCGCATCGTCGTTAGAGATGGAAGCAACAACTTAACACCGACAATGTCAAGGTTGACAATGGAGAAGGGAAAGGGGAGGGTCGGTGGCTATGAGAGAGAGAAAGAGGAAAAGGACGTACTAGGGTTAGCAATTTTATATACCCACATTTTTTAGTTTTTTTTTTTGGTTATGTTTTGTGACAATTATTAAAGTTATTTATATTTTTTCTAAAATAGGCAAAGTATTTCTATACTCCCTCCATTACACTTTATGGGTTTGTTTGGTTCGCAGAGAAGTTATACAGGAATTATTAATACATGTATTAGTAATACATAGATTAGTTTGTATATATGCATATTTTGTTGAGTATTTGTTGTTATATTAAAAATGATATATGGTTTGTTTTTCAAATGAATAATTATTTTTTCCAATTATAACCTTAGGCTTCTTCATAGCACTTTTATACAAACTTCTGCAACTCCTTGACTCAGAACTTATCTGAACTTATCTACAAAGTTAACTACATTAAAAAAATTGGTGACCATCATCAACAAATACTTTTTGTAATATTTTCCAGCATATGAAGGTTTTATGTTGTAGGTTATTAGCAGAACTAAAATCTTCTACACCATGCATCGATTTCCTTCACATCCTTCCTTCAGTTAACCACTCCTTTTTCTTAAAGTTTACAATTATTCAAATTTGCATGTCTTAATACATAAATTACCAAATTTTAACAATCTTTACTAAGTCACTTTTTTTGTGTTTTTAGAAACAAAGATTTTCAAATAGGTTATTGGTATCCAAAATTACCCCAAATTTAATAGCGCAGCTTTTAGCTTCAAAGAGTGTGCTACTGTTGTAATTGAGGAAAAAAGAAAAGATAAAACTAACACCAGAGGAAGATAAAATCAAATAGGTAATCTTCCACACGATGAGAGTTTGTAGATGATGCTTTGCCGACATTTCCAATCATGGTATGTGGAAACCCTGTGATAATATAGTAATCTGATGAAGAATGTTGGAGAAACTAATATGGGCAGTTTTGTCTTTTTACATTTTATCCAGGTATAGCTAATACCAGCTTGAGTCAGGTATAGAATTATACAGGGATTGTTGTATTAGTTATACATGTTTTAATTATACAAGAATTGAAAAAGGTAACCAAACACTCGATTAAAGTGTACAGGTTCTTATATAGGGATTATTTATCTCAATACATCAAACCGAACGTCACCTATTTATCATATTTTGAGTTGACATGAGATTTAAGAAATAAAGGAAGACTTTTAAAAATTATGGTCTAAAATAAGAGCATGTCTGGCCAAGCTGTCAAAAAGTGCTTATTTTGAAAAAAAAAATTCAGATAAGTAGTTTTGAACAATAAGTAAGTTGTGTTTGACCACTCAAAAACCTCCCAATATTCAACCACAACTCCACAATAATATCACATTATCAATTAAAGTACTAAAGGAGTAAAGGGCCAAAAGAGAACAATTTAGAACAAGTGGGTAGGCTCGGGGTGTGGGTGCCAACAAAAGGTCAAAGAAATCACAACAATTAAGTCCAAGGTGTATATGTAAGGGTAGGCAAATCAAAAGAAGACCTATATCATTTTCCGACTAGAGCAAACCTAGGATTTCGCTTTGCACACACACGGGGCAAGTTCTAGACATCAATATGCAAACATGGAGAAAACAAGAATATACCTCACACACACATTGCACACGATCCACACAAAAAGGCTCCATCAACAACTCTCAATCAAGCATTTAGAGTGCAACTTGTGGAAAATTAAGCACTAATGCACAAAGGTTCACAACAAAGTCAAGCAAGTGGACTCAAGCATCTCAAGGGGGTCGTTCTATTTTTTCTAGGCATGCATCACAATTTAAAACCCAAGAACACCACAAATAGCACATGCAACAAGTTCAAGTCCACCGGTATCAAACAAATCAAAGGCACCTAGCATTCTACCTATTTTCTTCGTCTAGGGTCACCTATACTAACTATTCTAATCCTAAAAATAAAAACTACCCGGTTCAAAGGTCTCCCCGTGGAAAAGAACAGAGGCCATAAGAAAAACCACAGGGTGGATGACATGTACCACTAATAAAAACTAAAAGGAAAATCTTTTTAGAATTTTTCATTGGTTTTCTAATTTTTTTCAATTTTTTTCATATATTAAAGCAAGAAACAAATCAAAATAAAGTCAAGTGACAAAAGAAAATCCTACGGTCCATGCATCCCTAACCTCAAAAATAAATAAAGGGTTGTTCCCCACCCCACACTTAAACTAAGCAATGTCCTTAGTGCGACAAAGAAGCAACTGCAAAAGTAAAGGAAACTTCCCTGAAAGCCAGTTGGCCCACACTGGGTGGTGCGCTGGAGTGCGGACCTAGTCCTTCTCCTCCCCATCAGAGGCACCTCCCTCAGCATCAGTCTCCACAGCCTCACTGTCCGGATCATGATCAACAATGTCTGAATCAGTGTTCTCATCCTCCTCCGGGGCATCTCTACTGCCTGAGTCATACCCAGCAGGCGTCTCGAGGACTCTAATAAAGGCATGGTGCGATCAAGAGCCGCCATATCCATGCCAAACTGTCGGGCCATGTGCTCCATAATCAAGTAGTGACGTGCGGACAAGTTGGCGTCTGTGTCCCGCCACTCGTCAGTCGTCAGTCTCACTGGTGCAGTAGTGGTCACACCCTTTACCGAGGCAATATCAAAAGGCTTCCCGATATCAGGGACAATGTGATCCCCGATCCCATCCACTGGGACTCCAGCCTGCTCAAGATACCGGGTAAGAATGTTCCCAAAATACAAACGGCTACATGTCTTTGACTCCCGTTGCTCTCTCATCAACCGCAACATGTAGTAGCCGATGTTAACCGGCCTCCCGATCATGAAAAAGTAAACCATGCACACCCGAATCTTGGTGACCTCGGAATAATGAGATGAAGGCAAGATGGGTGCATTTATCAATCTCATCCACACTCGAGCTGTTTTCAAAAACTACGAGAAGAACATGAATTTGTGTCTTCCTGACACACTTCGCTCCCACCTATGAGTGGAGCTCTCACCACATAATGTATCCCGCAGAGCCTTATAATCAGGCTTCCTAATGAAGTCTCTCAGCTCATCATAATCAGGGTAATCGACCCCCAAGAAGTCATTCAACGCCGTGTGGTCCAATCTCACCTTCACACCCCGAACAGTAACCATATCATCATCTTTCCACGCCTCATCCGGCTCCCAATTGGCGTAGAGTTCCTGTACTAGGTCGAGGTTGGCATGCCCCGGACTCTTAAAGACCGAGTCCCAATGTAAGGCATGAATAGCATCACCCACCCTTCGAAACTTTTGCATCACTCTCCTCTTGTCAATGGCTTGCTCAGGAATGTATCCCGCAAGCTTCACACTCTTGTACCAAGCTTGGCACTCACCCTTCTTCACAAAAGTAACACCACATCGTGGCTTGCCCACGGGCCTTGGTATAGGCACCGTGTCTTTAGGGATTCTAGCCTTGGGCTTGGCTGGTGCCTTGCCCTTTGCCTTGCTAGAAAAAGGCTCGGCTTGGAGTTATTTCTTTGGGGCCGAGGCGGATGAAGAACTTGGTTTATGGGGTGTTACAACCATGGTGCCTACAACAAACAAGAAGACCAATGTGAGATGTCAAATTAAGCACAAAAATTCAATTCAAGCACAATTAGTAGGACACCACCCCACACTTGAACCTTTACTCGCCCTCGAGCAAGTCACAACTAACTTTCCAACCTAGGTAGAACAGGTCTACCTATGACTATGGTTGATACCGATCATTGAACAAATGCACACATGACTACTATGGGTCCAACCAATATGCCACAATTTAACAAACTCAAAAACATGAGAACAACCACCCCAAGATAGCTCAAATGCACAAACTCAATCCATTGCAACCATGCTCCCACAAAATTACACCTATCTACTCAACCAAGAAGCCACGACTTCACCTATTTCATGCAAACCATGTGCCCTCACCAAAATGAAGCAAGAGAGTGTCCCCCAAATATCACACACCATAATGAATATCATGAATAGAACGGGGACAATAACATAGAACGAATTCACTCACTCTCATGAAAGTCTCACATGTCACACACAATGTACCATAGGCTTTCCCGTAGTGTAGGACTCCGCTAATGTAAGCTCACTCCAATCGGGATTAGCTAGGACTTTAAAAAGTTGTAATGTAGGCTAAGGGGCTGGTAGGATACATATGGGTAATAGTGACTACCTCCCTAAGCACTTTATTACATCACAATTAATTTAAGCACAAATCTCATCAAAGCCACCCAATCAACAACTTTCACACACACCTTCTCAACAAGTAGCAACTTTTTCTCTTAAGCACACACTAGCAAAGAATGAATATTCTTCTCTCTATATTTCTTTTTCCACAATTTTTTCTTTTCAACTTTGTTTTTTTTTTTTCATTTGTTTCTTTTTCTATTCATTACTTTCCAACCTTGCCAATGCTCATAAAAAACTACTACACAATTCATTCAAGTATTCCCCTCATTGGTTCCACTCAAAAACCTCCCAATATTCAACCACAACTCCACAATAATATCACATTATCAATTAAAGTGCTTAAGGAGTAAAGGGCCAAAAGAGAACAGTTTAGAATAAGTGGGTAGGCTCGGGGTGTGGGTGCCAACAAAAGGTCAAAGAAATCACAACAATCAAGTGCAAGGTGTATATGTAAGGGTAGGCAAATCAAAAGAAGGCCTGTATCATTTCCCGACTAGAGCAAACCTAGGATTTCGCTTTGCACACATACGGGGCAGGTTCTAGACATCAATATGCAAACATGGAGCAAACAAGCATATGCCTCACACACACATTGCACACGATCCACACAAAAAGGCTCCATCAACAACTCTCAATTAAGCATTTAGAGTGCAACTTGTGGAAAATTAAGCACTAATGCACAAAGGTTAACAACAAAGTCAAGCAAGTGGACTCAAGCATCTCAAGGGGGTCGTTCCATTCTTTTTGCATGCACAAAATTCTCTTGGAAGAAGACCATAAGCCATCTACAGAGCAGCAGAGGAGGCTAAATCCAATTATGAAGGAGGTGGTGAAGAAAGAAATTATCAACTGGCTGGATGCTAGTATTATTTTTCCTATCTCTGCAAGCAAGTGGGTGAGTTGATCATGCCCAACTACGCCCTATAAAAGGGACTAAGCGGTCGCGGCAAATATAGCTCGGTATTTAAAGCCCCGAGGTCGAATCCCACAGAGAACACTTGTAATTCAGTCGTTAATCTAACTAATTTATCTAATCAACCAACTTCAAGAATTTATATTTTAATGATGGTTTTAAAGTAGAAACTAAATAATAATAAGGTAAAATAGCAAAATAATAAAAAGTAATCAAGCAAGGATATCAAAAGCCTAGAATTGATTTACACCGACTCCTACCTATGTGATTGACTAATAATTCAACGAACTCAACTTGGTTCTTCCTATTGAACACTTGCTCCAAATTCACAATTAACCACTTCCGTGCACTAGCTATGACTTTCACTAACTAATCTTCCAATTAATTAATGAAGATGATTAGGACTACAAGTATGGTTCACAATCGGGCTCGGTAGTAACAACTCACCCTATTGACAACCTAAGTAATTCCTTGGTTTTAGGTTGAAATATTGCTAAGCATTTAACCCTAATTCGTGAATTTATTCCTAAACGCACAAGGATAAATGGGACAATCAATTGGGGGCCATTCCAATCAATAAGCAAATAAAACGTAAATACTTAGATAGGAAGAATAATCAAGTTTCATTCATCAAAATCAATTAATTAATTCACATAGTATTGGAGTGGTTCAATCAACCCTATAATGGGTAATTTAGCCACTCATGGTCATCAAGAACAAATCAAGAATAATCATGAATGAATAAATTACAAAGGAGAAGAAATAATGGAAGGAAGAACTCTCAATCTTCAAGTCTTTAATCCCACGCCTCCTTATGTGTTCCTTACCTCCAAGAGTCTAAAGATTCCCTCCAAGATGTCTTTTTCGGTCTTTTATATGGAATAGGATAGGTAAAATTCGTTTTTGGCTTCTCCAAAATCGGATGGGAAAACATCCCAGCCGAAACACTGGTTGGCGCCCCGCGCCGATGGCTGTGTCAGCTGCCTCTCCCAGGTAAAACACTTCCTGCAAAGTATGCACGGGTGTTTCAACTGTAACTTCACCCTTTTTCATCTAAATTGAGTCTTGTTTTGCTCCAATTCATTCCTACATCATCCAAACACATCAAATTAATAAATTAACTCACTTTAATCATCGTAGGAATGTAAATCACACAAAATCAAGTCAAAAGTAGTGAGAAATAAATGCCAAAATATACATATTATGCACCGCATCAACACCCCACACTTAGACTTTTGCTCGTCCTCGAGCAATCTAACTCACAACCCACTTGGACAAATCAACCACTAATACAAGACTCCAAACGATATTACCACACACCAGGCTTCATTCATGCTCAATACACAAGAGTTTTTCTTTCACATACCTTAGTCTAACTCAAAATGCTAAAGCCCTCAACAATATCAAGATCACAAACCATCAAGCACATTTGAGAACAAGATTGATGCACTAGCTTAACTCTTGCGCAAGTACCATACATTCAAGGGTCCACAGTGTGTGTGAGCTCGTTCCCCCCATAATTTCAATAATGAAACAGCGGACCTAAGCGGCAAGTGTATAGAGAGTTCGCTCAATTCAACATATTTTTACTCATAATCACACGCTCAAATTACAACTTCCACCTCAAGCGTCAAGGGTCAACAATGGGGTATTATTCATACATTTCAAAATATTTGGATGATTGGGGACCTAGAAATTCAACCTCACTAGGGTGCCTTTGGCGTGTTCATACTCGAGGCTTTTGTATTCACCCTTAACCGCGCATAGGAACATTGCCCCCATCCTTTGTTCATCTCTACTTTTTCTTTCTTTGCACAATTTCTTTCTATATTTTTTTTTTCTTTCTTTTTCATCTACCCCCTTGCTTCATACCCTTTTTATAGACTCTCCAATGGTCGTTTTAAATCATTTTAGCTCACTTACCTCTCAGATTTTATCTTAAGCTCACTCTCTTCATCTTTGCTAATCAAAGGTCATCTTTCCACTACCAACATACATAGGGGAAAACAAAGTGCTCAATAATTGCATAGTGGACACCCTAGACTTAGTCAAGCGCGCTTGAGTTAATGCTAGGAATCAGGCCCTTCTCTACTCTCCTAATGGTTCGTTTTTCTGTCGTACAATGTGTCATCAGGCTTCAGACACACTGAATCCAACTAGGCAATTTATTCTTTCTTCTCTTTGTTATTACAACTAACTACTATTCAAAAATCATCAAAAGTACCCGGTTCAAAACAAAAGGCATCCTCGGAAAAGAACAGTGGTCAAAAGAAAACCCAAAGATTAAGCCACTAATCTAAGCAAAACAAAAAAAAAAACTAAAGCAGTAAAAATACAGCTACAAATAAAGATACCCCACCCCACACTTAAAATTGTGCAATGTCCTCAATGCACTCAAGTAACTAATCAGGTGTGGTAAATGAGGTACTCAGACTTCCCTCACTAGCGCGCAATTTCTTTTTCAAGCAAACAAACTTATTTAAATAGGGTAGTGTGCTCAAATGGGATGCAAGCACCCCACACTAGAATTGAAGCCATAGCAACAACGAAGAAAAAAATAAAAGCCACAACCAGCATATCAAACAGTTGCGTTCATGGGAAAATCAAACGATGTGCACATAGCAAGTATCCCAAAGAAGTGTAGTCATTTGAAAAAAAAAAACTTGCCTTAAATAATCCCACGAGGCTAGATGCTCCTAACAAGTCCACAAACTTCAAATTTTAATCCTAATGTATTCAACATATGCCCCGTGGTTGAATCGGTTACTCAGACTTGGACGAATTCACAAAAAGCTCATTGGGGCATTTTGTCAAACACCCTGCGTGCTCTGTGATGTATAACATGTACATGTGCAATTTGTTTGTGATTCCACCTCCCAACTCCGGGAGCTTTCTATTCCTATCAAAATTAGTGTATCACCACACTCCCACTCTCAAATACCAGTTAAATCAATATATAAATTCACCACAAACCCATAGTAACCATATGAACTTATAGTTTAAACTAAGGGAAAAAGGATGGGGAAAAACACATTGTAATGAGAGAATACAAAGGAGAGAAAGTGAGAGAAAGAAAAGGGGACGAGAAGCATACCTGGTAACACTGAGTATTCGATCAAGAGAGAAGAGGAAAGGCGGAAGAGGCGGGGAGCGTTGTTGCTCTGTTTTGTGTTTTGTGTTATGAGATTTTGTGAAGTGTGTGGTGTGTTTAATTCAAAGAAGAATACTTACCTAAAATTTGAAACACTGATGGATGCTTTTTATTTTTGACACTGGATGACTTGTGCTATTTTGAATTAATTCAAAACAGCCTTCCGCGCGTCGCATGAGCGAGTGTTTCGCCTCCTTTTTTGCTCAATTTCAGAACTTTAGTTGACACAGCAGTTGGCGCGAGGCCTCAGCTGCTGTTTGGGATTTTTTGCTGTCAAAAATAAATGGAACACCCGTGCATGCTATACCAACTGGCACTGATCGAAATTAAAGAAGATTTCAAATCCAATCAGCTAAAACAGCCCTCCATGCAACGCATGGGAGGGTTTTTCACCTGGTAACTTTTCCTGAAACTTCCAAAATGTCATTTTTCTGGTGCAAACTTTTTCTTCCATTAAAGTTTTGCTCACCCACTTCTCATTCATCTCATGTATTGGCCCTCCATCACCTGTGTAAACACACTATTCAACACATCAATACTCACAACAATCAAATTTTTTTGTTCTAATACTTTTTTTTTTCAAAATAAAAAATAAAAACATGGAATAACTAACTATAGAAAGCGATAAAACATGGGTTGCCTCCCATGAAGCGCCTTAGTTATAGTCGTGGCACGGCATTATGCAAGCTTCAATCACTCGTGAAAATACAAGACAGAGATCACCTTGACCTCCTCTTCCATTCCATAATTGCTTTTCAACCTTTGCCCATTCACCTTAAATCGTCTTGAACTATCCTCAGTCTCCACTTCCACAGCTCCATGAGGTGCTACTTGTACAACTTTAAATGGTCCAGACCACCTCGACTTGAGCTTACCAGGGAACAAACGAAGTCTAGAATTATATAGCAATACCTGTTCGCCCGGTTCAAAGCTCCTATCTATTATCTTTTTGTCATGCATGTTTTTCATCCTCTCTTTGTATAATCTCGCACTCTCATAGGCTTGAAAGGGTCTCTCTTCAAGTTCATGCAACTCATTGATCCTTCCAGATGCTGCAGAATCATAATCCAAACTTACTCTCCTAAGAGCCCACAGAGCTCTATGCTCTAACTCCACAGGCAAGTGACATGCCTTCCCAAACACCATCTTGTAGGGAGTCATGCCTATAGGCGTCTTATAAGCAGTTCTGTACGCCCATAAAGCGTCATCCAGCTTCCTTGCCCAATCAGTCCTGGTCGCATTTACAGTCTTTTGAAGCACACTTTTAATCTCTCTATTCGAGACCTCAACCTGCCTACTGGTCTGCGGGTGGTAAGGTGTGGCAACTTTATGATGAACTCCATACTTCTCCAGTAACCTCTTGAACACTTGGTTGCAAAAATGACTTCCCCCATCTCTAATGATAGCCCGAGGAGTACCAAATCTAGAGAATATGTTCCTTTTAAGGAACTGAGTAACTCCCTTGGCATCATTAGTGGGGAGAGCAACAGCCTCGACCCACTTGGAGACGTAATCTACTGCTACAAGTATGTACTTGTTCCCATAGGAGCTAACAAATGGACCCATGAAATCTATCCCCCACACGTCAAATACCTCAACCTCTAAGATTGGTTTCATAGGCATCCCATGACGACGAGAGATATTGTCGGTCCTCTGGCAGTCATCACAAGCCCGGACCCAAATATTAGCATCCTTGAACAAAGTAGGCCAAAAGAAGCCCACTCCAATACCTTAGCAGCTGTCCAGGTCCCTCCAAAATGTCCTCCATAAGGTGAAGAATCACATGCCTGCAATATCGAATATTCCTCTATCTCGGGGACACATCTCCGGATCATGTTATCAACACATATCTTAAACAAATAAGGTTCATCCCAAAAATAAGATCTACACTCATACAAGAACCTTTTCTTTTTCGCCGAGTCAAAATCATGAGGAATTATTTCACTTACCAGATAATTTGCAATATCAGCGTACCATGGAATTTCTTCTAATGTGGTGGCCAGCAATTGTTCATCTGGAAAATTTTCCCAAATCTCACCTTCCTTAACTCGATTCTCAGCTCCTTCAAGTCTAGACAAATGGTCTGCAACCTGGTTCTCAGTACCTTTACGATCACGGATCTCCAAATCAAACTCTTGTAGCAGCAACACCCACCGTATCAAACGGGGCTTAGAGTCCTTTTTCTCCACCAAGTACCGGATTGCACCATGGTCTGTATGCACCACCATCTTCGAACTAAGTAGGTAAGAACGGAACTTGTCAAAGGCGAATACTACAGTTAGCATCTCCTTCTCAGTAGTGGTGTAATTCAATTGTGATATATTCAGTGCGCGAATGGCATAGTAGACTGGGTTCATTATTTTATCTTTTCTTTGCCCAAGCACGGCACCCATAGCATAGTCACTTGCGTCACACATCAACTCAAGGGGGTCCTCCCAATTAGGTGCTACAATGATCGGTGCTGACACCAACCTCTCCTTTAGCTCCTTGAAAGCTAACCTGCACTCATCAGAAAAAACAAAGGGGTGATCCTTTTGAAGCAATTTACACAAGGGATGAGAAATTTTAGAGAAGTCCTTAATGAACCTCCTATAGAAGCCAGCATGGCCTAAAAAACTACGAATCGCCCTTACCGAGGTAGGTTCAGGCAACTCCTTAATTACCTCTACTTTGGTTTTATCAACCTCAATCCCTCTACTTGACACTTGGTGCCCTAAGACTATCCCCTCTTGTACCATAAAATGACACTTCTCCCAGTTAAGTACAAGATTAGTTTCAATACACCTTTTCAACACTCTCTCAAGATTAGTCAGACATTTATCAAAAGAGTTACCTACCACAGAGAAGTCATCCATAAATACTTCCATAATATCCTCTACCATGTCTGTAAAGATAGCTATCATACACCTTTGGAAGGTGGCAGGCGTATTACATAGACCAAAGGGCATCCTTCTAAAAGCAAAGGTTCCATAGGGACATGTGAAGGTAGTTTTCTCTTGGTCCTCAAGGGCAATGTGAATTTGGTTATACCACGAATAACCATCTAAAAAGCAAAAATGGGACCTCCCTGCCAATCTGTCAAGACTCTGATCAATAAAGGGAAGGGGAAAGTGATCTTTACTAGTAGCTTTATTCAACTTCCTATAGTCCATACAAATTCGCCAGCCAGTTACAGTTCTAGTGGGGATTAGATCATTATTCTCATTTTTAACCACAGTCATCCCACCTTTCTTTGGCACACACTTGACCGGACTTACCCATTGACTATCAGAAATTGCAAAGATAATACCTGCATCCAACTACTTTATTATTTCTTTCTTGACTACCTCTTTCATGTTTGGGACTAGCCTTCTTTGATGCTCTATTAAAGGTTTAGCACCCTCCTCCAATAGAATCTTGTGCATGCAAAAAGCTTATTCCCTTGATGTCAGCAATAGTCCATCCAATCGCCTGCTTGCACTCTTTCAAAACTTGCATTAACCTTTCTACCTTCATACCTGACAAACTAGATGAGATAATAACAGGCAAAGTAGAGTTAGGTCCCAGGAAAATATATTTCAGGTGCTCGGGCAATGGTTTGAGCTCAAACTGAGGGGGCTCCAATATAGATGGTTTTGCGGGTGGCGCTATCCTATTAGCCAAATCAAGTGACTCAAATCGTGGTTTTCTATGCCAAAACCCGCGCCCTTCTAAGGCCAATATAGTCTCATCCCATTCCTCGCCATCAGGGATGTCCATATTCATAATACAAGCTTCTAGTAGGTCATTAGGATAGTAAGACTCATCATCCTCAAATTCGTCTACCTCTAAGACATTAGCAATGGAACAATTAGCAAACTCACTAGGTCTCCTCATAGATTTTTGAACACTAAAGGTCACCTCCTCGTCATTTAACCTCATCTTCATCTCACCTGTCTCACAATCTATAATAGCCTTCCCTGTAGCAAGGAAAGGCCTCCCTAAAATGATAGGGGTATCTTCATCAACTGCACAATCAAGAATTACAAAGTCTATAGGGAACACAAATTTATCTACTTGCACTAGAACATCATCTAAAATCCCTGCAGGCCTCTTAACACTCCTATCAGCTAGTTGAAGACTCATAGAGGTGGGTCTAGCTCTACCAATACCAAGCTTTTTATAGATAGATAAAGGCATCAAATTTATACTAGCTCCTAACTCAAGTAAGGCTCTAGCAAAAGTGTGCTTACAAATCGTGCAAGGTATAGTAAAACTACCTGGGTCTGCCAGCTTTTGCGCCACAGGCTTAGTCACCACAGCACTGCAAGTTTGAGTCAGAGTGACCGTAGCCAGATCCTGAAAATCAAACTTTCTAGAAAAAAGATCTTTCAGCATTTTAGCATAACCAGGTCTCTAATTGCTTCAAGTAAAGGAATGTTAACATGTAATTGTTTAAGCATATCAATGAATTTCTTGTACTGGCTCTCTTTTTGCTGTTTTACGAGCCTTTGGGGGTAAGGGGGAGGTGATGTCTTATGCTTTACACTTACCTCTTCATTTACCTTTTTAGTTGGCTTAATCACAAGGTCAGGTGTAATCTCTTTTTCAGCTTCATCCTTGTCACCAACTTCAGCTGGAACATCCACAGGGTTAGCTTTTGGCACACTGGGCACCTCTTCCTTAGCCAATTCTTGCTCTTTGTCTAAATCTCTACCATTCCTCAATCTAACTGCCATCACTTGGTTAGGATTTGCGTCCTTTGGATTTATCATTGTGTCTCCTGGCAAGGTACCCTGAGGTCTATTGTTCAGAGCAATGGCTAGTTGTCCCAACTGTGTCTCTATTCCCTTAATGGCAGTGTCATGGGCTATAACTTGATCTTGCAGCTTCTTGTGTACTCCCACCATGGACTGCACCATACTCTTAATGTCAGCTATATCATTAGCTTGCTGTGTAGGTAATACTACCTGCTGGTTATTATAAGCTGCTTGTCTCTGGTAAGGAACTTGTTGTCCCTGCTGTCTGGCAGTATTGTATGGAGCTGGTTGTTGTGCCTGTCTAACTGGAGCCTGCTGATTGTATTGCTGCCTCTGCCCATAATTCAGAAAATTGGCATCTTCAGTATAACCCAATAAATCAGAGTCAGCAAAATTACCAGGATCAGGTGTGTCCACTTGGTTAACGGGTTTCAGCATGTTTTCATTAAATTGTTTCAAAGCCACATCCAGCGTAGTCTGCAGCCTTGAAATTTGCTCTTCAACCCCATTATCAATTCCAGCAGCAAAAACCTTTGGGCCTGAACCAGCAGATGCATCTCTAGTCAACCAGCCTGAATTTTGAGCCATGGTATTGAGGAGAGCTTTTGCTTCAGTAAATGTTTTACTCAAGAATGCTCCTCCCTCATGAACTTTTTCAAATGCTTTTGAGGATCATCAGTCAATTTACCCGCAAAAAGTCCAGCGTTGGACAACAGACTAACCATAGTTTGGGTGATGTAAAAACTTTCAGCGTCAAATTTCGGAAGCCGAATAGCAGAAGCCAAGTTTCCAGCCACAGGCTGAGCAAAAGCATTAAGTGCCAAATCTTCAGCCATCTCAATATCTTTGGTTTCTGTTTTTCTAAGTGTATTGCCAACAGTATTCGCCCTTTTTAAGGCGTGGAATGTCCTCTCAATCTCTGGGTCAAACGGTTTCAACTCTGCAGACTGAGATCTTGCTTTACGCATACACCTGAAACACACAAATTCCAAAGAGTTAACTCAAGATGACAAAAGTGAAGTCAATTGAGAAATAAAACTCGTTATTTTAACAACTAAAATAACACCGTGTTCCCCGGCAACGGCGCCAAAATTTGATCACGCCCAACTACGCCCTATAAAAGGGACTAAGCGGTCGCGGCAAATATAGCTCGGTATTTAAAGCCCCGAGGTCGAATCCCACAGAGAACACTCGTAATTCAGTCGTTAATCTAACTAATTTATCTAATCAACCAACTTCAACAATTTATATTTTAATGATGGTTTTAAAGTAGAAACTAAATAACAATAAGGTAAATAGCAAAATAATAAAAAGTAATCAAGCGAGGATATCAAAAGCCTAGAATTGATTTACACCGACTCCTACCTATGTGATTGACTAATAATTCAACGAACTCAACTTGGTTCTTCCTATTGAACACTTGCTCCAAATTCACAATTAACCACTTCTGTGCACTAGCTATGACTTTCACTAACTAATCTTCTAATTAATTAATGAAGATGATTAGGACTACAAGTATGGTTCACAATCGGGCTCGGTGGTCACAACTCACCCTATTGACAACCTAAGTAATTCCTTGGTTTTAGGTTGAAATATTGCTAAGCATTTAACCCTAACTCGTGAATTTATTCCTAAACGCACAAGGATAAAGGGGACAATCAATTGGGGGTCCTTCCAGTCAATTAGCAAACAAAACGTAAATACTTAGATAGGAAGAATAATCAAGTTTCATTCATCAAAATCAATTAATCAATTCACATAGTATTGGAGTGGTTCAATCAACCCTAGAATGGGTAATTTAGCCACTCATGGTCATCAAGAACAAATCAAGAATAATCATGAATGAGTAAATTACAATGGAGAAGAAATAATGGAAGGATGAACTCTCAATCTTCAAGTCTTTAATCCCACGCCTCCTTGTGTGTTCCTTGCCTCCAAGAGTCTAAAGATTCCCTCCAAAGTGTCTTTTCCGGTCTTTTATATGGAATAGGATAGGTAAAATTCGTTTCCGGCTTCTCCAAAATCGGATGGGAAAACATCCTAGCCGAAACACTGGTTGGCACCCCGCGCCGATGGCTGTGTCAGCTGCCTCTCCCAGGTGAAACACTCCCTGCAAAGCATGCACGGGTGTTTCAACTGTAGCTTCACCCTTTTTCATCCAAATTCAGTCTTTTTTTTTTGCTCCAATTCATTCCTACATCATCCAAACACATAAAATTAATAATTAACTCACTTTAATCATCGTAGGAACGTAAATCACACAAAATCAAGTAAAAAGTAGTGAGAAATCAATGCCAAAAGATACATATTATGCACCGCAGCATGAGTCCAGTGCAATGTGTTCCAAAGAAGGGGGCCATGACAGTGGTGAAGAATGAGCATAATGAGTTGATTCCTACAAGAACAGTCACAGGGTGGCGAATTTGCATTGATTATAGAAAGCTGAACAAGGCCACCAGGAAAGACCGTTTCCCACTTCCCTTTATTGATCAAATGGTGGATAGACTCGCGGGGCACGAGTATTATTGTTTCTTGGATGGGTATTCGGGCTACAATTAGATTGTGATAGCTCCTGAAGATCAAGAGAAGACTACTTTTACCTATCCATATGGCACCTATGCATTTAGGAGGATGCCGTTTGGGTTATGTAATGCCCCGGGGACTTTTCAGCGGTGCATGATGGCTATTTACACCGACATGGTGGAAAAATTTGCGGAGGTATTCATGGATGATTTCTTAGTGGTTGGTAATTCCTTTGATGATTGCTTGAAAAATCTAGATGTTGTGCTAAGCCGTTGTGAAGAAACAAATCTGGTACTGAATTGGGAAAATGTCACTTTATGGTTCAAGAAGGCATAGTACTTGGGCACAAGGTGTCAAAGCCAGGGATCGAGGTGGATAAAGCGAAGATTGAGGCTATTGAGAAATTACCACCACCTATCTCTGTTAAGGGGGTGCGTAGTTTCTTGGGACATGCAGGGTTCTATAGACGTTTCATAAAGGACTTCTCCAAAATTTCTAATCCCATGTGCAAGTTGTTGGAGAAGGATGTGAAATTTGAGTTTAATGATGCTTGTCTCAAGGAATTTGAAGAGTTGAAGAAAAGGTTGGTGACTGCACCAATCATCATTGCTCCTGACTGGTCTTTGCCATTTGAATTGATGTGTGATGCGAGTGATAATGCTATTGGGGCTGTTCTAGGCCAAAGAATTAGAAGAATCTTTCACTCCATCTATTATGCAAGCAAGACTCTTGATGCAGCCCAATTAAACTATACCACCACTGAGAAGGAGTTGCTAGCTGTAGTGTATGCTTTTGATAAATTCATATCTTATTTGGTTGGCACTCGTGTTGCTGTCTACACTAATCATGCCGCAATCCGGTATTTTTTTGAGAAGAACGGCTCCAAGCCTAGACTAATTCAATGGGTTCTCCTATTGCAAGAGTTTGATGTTGAAATTCGAGATCGCAAGGGGACTGAGAATCAAGTAGCTGATCATCTGTCAAGGCTGGAGAGTAGAGATCATGTAGATGATGGGCCTGAGATTAAAGAGGTATTCCCTGATGAGCAACTTTTTGCTTTAGATGCAGCTGAGGTGCCATGTTATGCGGATATGGTGAACTTAATTGTGAGTAATGTGTATCCTCCTGGGGCTACAGCTGAGCAAAGGCGTAAGCTCCGTCATGAGAGCAGATTTTATGTATGGGATGAGCCTTATTTGTATAAGATAGGCCTGATCAACTAGCTAGGAGATGCATTCCAAGGGAAGAAGTTGAGCCGATTCTACAGAGCTGCCATTCCTCTCCTTATGGTGGCCATCTTGGTGGAGATCAAACAGCTGCAAAGGTACTTCAGTCTGGTTTCTTTTGGCCTAGCTTATTTAAAGATGCTCATGCCTTGGTGAAGCATTGTGATCGTTGCCAAAGAACGGGTACTATTTCTAGGCGTCACGAGATGCCTTTGAACAATATCCTAGAGATTGAGCTGTTTGATTGTTGGGGGATTGATTTTATGGGTCCATTCCCACCTTCCATGGGCCATAAATACATTCTCGTGGCGGTTGATTATCTGTCTAAATGGGTGGAGGCTGTTGCACTTCCCACAAATGATGCAAGTGTGGTGGTGAAATTCGTGAAGAAAAATATTTTCACTCATTTTGGGACACCGCGGGCTATAATCAGTGATGAAGGTACACATTTTTGCAACCGGTTGTTCAATAAATTGTTGGCCAAGCATGGGGTTCGCCACAAGGTGGCCACTGCTTATCATCCCAAAACTAGTGGCCAAGTGGAAGTATCTAATAGAGAGATCAAGCAAATCCTTGAGAAGACTGTGAATGCCTCAAGGAAGGATTGGGCTATGAAGTTAGATGATGCTCTCTGGGCCTATCGGACTGCATTTAAAACGCCTATTGGAACATCTCCATATAGGCTTGTTTGTGGTAAGGCCTGTCACTTGCCCGTTGAGCTAGAACATAAGGCATATTGGGCAATTCAAAAGCTCAACCTTGATATGGCCTTGGCGGGTGAAAAGAGAATGCTTCAATTGCATCAGCTTGAAGAGTTTTTTTTCCATGCTTATGAAAATGCAAAATTGTACAAGGAACGGACAAAGAAGTGGCATGACAAGAATATAGAGCATCGTAAGTTTGAGCCCGGGCAGCTGGTGTTGTTGTTTAACTCGAGGTTGAAGCTATTTCCGGGCAAGTTGAAGTCTAAATGGTCGGGGCCATTTGAAGTAGTTCGTGTTACCGCACATGGAGCGGTTGAATTGAAAGCCCCGGATTTGGAGAAAACATTCTTGGTAAATGGCCAAAAGGTGAAGCATTATTGGGGAAGTTTGGTGAATCATCGTACCTCCATTACTTTGAGGGACCCATGATTGATATTCGTCGTGCCACGACGTTAAATAAGGCGCTTCTCAGGAGGCAACCCGAGTTTGTACTTGTAATAGTTTAGTTGTTTTGTGTTTTATAGTTTCACGTAGTTTTTGTTTTTGTGTGTCATTTTTGTAGGTATCGGGAGTGCTAAACGAGTTGCAGTTAATGTATTGAGGGGTACGAGACGCTTTGAGGCATGTCCCGCGCTTGGGTTCGCACTTGGAATCGAAATTTGGTGCGAAAAAAATTGTTCGGGCGCGTTTGGGAGCGCCCCGTGCCTCCCAACGCGCAAAACAATACCTGAAGCAAAGAGCCTTGGCGCGTTTGGGAGCGCCCCGCGCCTCCCAACGCGCCTAGGCAAGCAAAATGTTGAGAAAAGCCACCGCGGTTGGGGCGGGCCGCGTGAGGCAAAGCGCCCGGCTAATTTTTGCTAAAATCCGGGTCCAAACGGGTTTTAACCCGCGACCCGGATTCCCTCTCTCCTCTATACCCGATCCCCTCCCCTTTTCTTCATTATTTTCTCTCAAAACACTCCCTAAATCTCCCCCAAATCATCCCTAATTCTTGGAATCAATCACAAGTTTTTTTTCAACTCATTCTAACATCTTCAAGTAAGTAAATTCTTACCCTCCTCTCTCCATTACATGTAAGATTACCAAGCTTTTTCCATGGTAAATTTCTTAACTAGTTTGCAAGCTCATGATTTGAAATTACTCTTAAATTGCTTAAATTGATCATTATGCTTCATGGTTAGCTTGTGTACTTGTAAAAAGAGATCTCCCAACAATTTGGGAGGGTTATCACATTACAAAAGTCATTGAACTTGAAAGTTAAAAAGTGTGCACACCAAGTGTTTGTGAAAAAGCCTCAAGCATGAAAATTGTCTAATATTGTGAATTCTTGAGTAGCACTATTATCCTTAGGCTTAAGATGAACATTGAGTGTCGCACATACATAAAAATTGGCTATTTTTGTACCCGCACTAGCTTGATCATGATGACCACAACCTTGGCACATTGTGTGCAATGCTAGTTTTTTCTAAGTGTGGGGTTGCTTGTGTTATTGAGTTGAGTTGTTGATACATAGAGTAAGCGATAAGTGTGGGGTGGTGTCCTACTAATTGTGCTTGAATTGAATATTTGTGCTTAATTTGACATCTCACATTGGTCTTCTTGTTTGTTGTAGGCACCATGGTTGTAACACCCAACAAACCAAGTTCTTCATCCGCCTCGGCCCGTAAGAAATCACTCCAAGCCGGGCCTTCTTCTAGCAAGGAAAAGGGCAAGGCACCGGCCAAGCCCAAGGCCAAGCCAAAGGCCAAGGCTAGAATCCCTAAAGACGCGGTGCCAAAAACTTGTTGCTCCCCACGCACACGCAAGTATACGCGGTCGACAAGTAATAAAATGATAAGTAGAGTATCGTTCCCACGAGGACTATTCAGACTAACACTTAACAAACAATATCTAACAACTATCCAGGGGTCTTTTTCTTCAATGGTGAGAGTTTTAGTAACTAAAGAGCAGTAATTAAAATGCTGGAAGTGTAGTCAGACAATGGTGCAAACTTTGGTTGTTATCAATATTAAGACGACGGTCCAGGGTCAGAGTTACGAACAATCCAGTTGAGTTTTCCAATTAATTCCACTTCTTAAATCCCGGGTTACTAACTAACAGAGTAAATGTGCCCGTGAAAACCTTTCGATTCTTCACAGTCTATGCAGGCTACTTCAATCCCTATATGTCTATGGGTTGAATCACATGCACGCATTAACGAATTCTGTAATTAGTTAAACTAGGCGAGCAAGTATATGTCTATCCTACTCACAAATTGGTTCGCCGATGCCCGAATTCACAAACTAGTCCTATTCTTTCTTATTACGTAATTAAATTCCCTCTTCCGAGTTCAATCTAAAAACCATAGATAATGCATAATTATCGAGCTCTAATAATTAAGCAAGTGAAATCAAGAAAGAATAAGCAATCGGTTATGGGATTCAATTAATGGGAATCAATCTTCAAACATCAACTTTCATCTAATACTCTAACCCTAGATCGTAAGATTTAGCCACACATATTCATAATCACAAGGCAATGAATTGATGAAATAATTATGTAAATGATTAAACAGATGAAACATTAGGAATAAACTCTTGTTCAATGAAGTATTGTGCTCTCAAATTGCTCCAAAGTCTTAACTTCTATCAAAAACTAAGTAAAGGAGTATTTATAGGGTTTACAAAGGCCTAGTAATAAGTTACACCTAAGCCTAGACGAAATACGAAGTCAAAACACGCTCCAGGGGCGCTATAACTGGCGCCCCGCGTGCCCGACCGCACCTGGACAAGCAGAAGACATCGAAACTTGGGCGCTTTGTTCCCGCGCCGCAGTGAGTAACGCGCCAGCAGTTGAGCGCTTTGGGAGGCACGCCGCATGGCCTATAGCGCCAGGTAAATTCAGCCTCTTCCTTGCTCCGCAACTCGCCTCGTGTCGTGCCTTCGTGTGCTCGATCCAATCCTCAATCAATTTCCAACCATTCCTTGCTCGATCATGCTCTTAACTAGTTTGCAACCATTACATATAAGTTTACCAAGCTTTTTCCATGGTAAATTTCTTAACTAGTTTGCAAGCTCATGATTAGAAATTACTCTTAAATTGCTTAAATTGATCATTATGCTTCATGGTTAGCTTGTGTACTTGTAAAAAGAGATCTCCCAACAATTTGGGAGGGTTATCACATTACAAATTGAAAGTTGAAATGTGTGCACACCAAGTGTTTGTGAAAAAGCATCAACCATGAAAATTGTCTAATATTGTGAATTCTTGAGTAGCACTATTATCCTTAGGCTTAAGATTAATATTGAGTGTCGCACATACATAAAAATTAGCTATTTTTGTACCCGCACTAGCTTGATCACGATGACCACAACCGTGGCACATTTTGTGCAATGCTAGTTTTGGCTAAGTGTGGGGTTGCTTGTGTTATTGCGTTGAGTTGTTGATACATAGAGTAAGCGATAAGTGTGGGGTGGTGTTCTACTAATTGTGCTTGAATTGAATTTTTATGCTTAATTTGACATCTCACACTGGTCTTCTTGTTTTTTGTAGGCACCATGGTTGTAACACCCCACAAACCAAATTCTTCATCCGCCTCGTCCCCTAAGAAATCACTCCAAGCCGGGCCTTCTTCTAACAAGGCAAAGGACAAGGCACCGGCCAAGCCCATGGCCAAGCCAAAGGCCAAGGCTAGAATCCCTAAAGAAGCGGTGCCAAAAACTTGTTGCTCCCAACGCACACGCAAGTATACGCAGTCGACAAGTAATAAAATGATAAGTAGAGTATCGTTCCCACGAGGACTATTCAGACTAACATTTAACAAACAATTTCTAACAACTATCCAGGGGTCTTTTTCTTCAATGGTGAGAGTTTTAGTAACTAAAGAGCAGTAATTAAAATGCTGGAAGTGTAGTCAGACAATGGTGCAAACTTTGGTTGTTAACAATATTAAGACGACGGTCCAAGGTCAGAGTTACGAACAATCCAGTTGAGTTTTCCAATTAATTCCACTTCTTAAATCCCGGGTTACTAACTAACAGAGTAAATGTACCCGTGAAAACCTTTCGATTCTTCACGGTCTATGCAGGCTACTTCAATCCCTATATGTCTATGGGTTGAATCACGTGCACGCATTAACGAATTCTGTAATTAGTTAAACTAGGCGACCAAGTATATGTCTATCCTACTCACAAACTGGTTCGCCGATGCCCAAATTCACAAACTAGTCCTATTCTTTCTTATTACGTAATTAAATTCCCTCTTTCGAGTTCAATCTAAAAACCATAGATAATGCATAATTATCGAGCTCTAATAATTAAGCAAGTGAAATCAAGAAAGAATAAGCAATCGGTTATGGGATTCAATTAATGGGAATCAATCTTCAAACATCAACTTTCATCTAATACTCTAACCCTAGATCGTAAGATTTAGCCACACATATTCATAATCACAAGGCAATGAATTGATGAAATAATGATGTAAATGATTAAACAGATGAAACATTAGGAATAAACTCTTGTTCAATGAAGTATGGTGCTCTCAAATTGCTCCAAAGTCTTAACTTCTATCAAAAACTAAGTAAAGGAGTATTTATAGGGTTTACAAAGGCCTAGTAATAAGTTACACCTAAGCCTAGACGAAATAGGAAGTCAAAACACGCTCCAGGGGCGCTATAACTGGCGTCCCGCGCCCCCGACCGCGCTTGGACAAGCAGAAGACGTCGAAACTTGGGCGCTTTGGCCCCACGCTGAGTAACGCGCCAGCAGTTGAGCGCTTTGAGAGGCACGCCGCATGGCCTATAGCGCCAGGCAAATTCAGCCTCTTCCTTGCTCCGCAACTTGCCTAGTGTCGTGCTTTCGTGTGCTCGATCCAATCCTCAATCAATTTCCAGCCATTCCTTGCTCGATCATGCTCTTAAAAGCTCCACATGCACTTCATAAAGACCTACATACACACGACATAAAATCAGTGCAAAACCACATTCATAAACTAGAAAACGGGCGAATAAAATGCTCAACCGTGAGGAATTATTAAGGAAATATAGACATAAAATGCCAAACATCACCACCCCACACTTGAACCTTTGCTCGCCCTCGAGAAAGTAATAACTAACTTCCCAACCTAGGTAGAATAGGTCTGCCTATGACTATGGTTGATACCGATCATTGAACAAATGCACACATGACTACTATTGGTCCAACCAACATGCCACAATTTAACAAACTCAAAAACATGAGAACAACCACCCCAAGATAGCTCAAATGCACAAACTCAATCTATTGCAACCATGCTCCCACAAAATTACACCTATCTACTCAACCAAGAAGCCACGACTTCACCTATTTCATGCAAACCATGTGTCCTCACCAAAATGAAGCAAGAGAGTGTCCCCAAAATATCACACACCACAATGAATATCATGAATAGAACGGGGACAATAACATAGAACGAATTCACTCACTCTCATGAAAGTCTCACATGTCACACACAATGTACCATAGGCTTGCCCGTAGTGTAGGACTCCACTAATGTAAGCTCACTCCAATCGGGATTAACTAGGACTTTAAAAAGTTGTAATGTAGGCTAAGGGGATGGTAGGATACATATGGGTAATAGTGACTACCTCCCTAAGCACTTTAATACATCACAATTAATTTAAGCACAAATCTCATCAAAGCCACCCAATAAACAACTTTCACACACACCTTCTCAACAAGTAGCAACTTTTTCTTTTAAGCACACACTAGCAAGGAATGGATATTCTTCTCTCTATATTTCTTTTTCCACAATTTTTTCTTTTCAACTTTGTTTTTTTTTTCATTTGTTTCATTTTCTATTCATTACTTTCCAACCTTGCCAATGCTCATAAACAACTACTACACAATTCATTCAAGTATTCCCCTCATTGGTTCCACTCAAAAACCTCCCAATGTTCAACCACAACTCCACAATAATATCACATTATCAATTAAAGTGCTTAAGGAGTAAACGACCAAAAGAGAATAATTTAGAACAAGTGGGTAGGCTTGGGGTGTGGGTGCCAACAAAAGGTCAAAGAAATCACATCTATCAAGTCCAAGGTGTATATGTAAGGATAGGGAAATCAAAAGAAGGCCTGTATCATTTCCTGACTAGAGCAAACCTAGGATTTCGCTTTGCACACACACGGGGCAAGTTCTAGACATCAATATGCAAACATGGAGCAAACAAGAATATGCCTCACACACACATTGCACACGATCCACACAAAAAGGCTCCATCAACAACTCTCAATCAAGCATTTAGAGTGCAACTTGTGGAAAATTAAGAACTAATGCACAAAGGTTCACAACAAAGTCAAGCAAGTGGACTCAAGCATCTCAAGGGGGTCGTTCCATTTTTTCTAGGCATGCATCACAATTTAAAACCCAAGAACACCACAAATAGCACATGCAACAAGTTCAAGTCCATCGGTATCAAACAAATCAAAGGCACCTAGCATTCTACCTATTTTCTTCGTCTAGGGTCACCTATACTAACTATTCTAACCTAAAAATAAAAACTACCCGGTTCAAAGGTCTCCCCGTGGAAAAGAACAGAGGCCATAAGAAAAACCACGGGGTGGATGACATGTACCACTAATAAAAACTAAAAGGAAAATCTTTTTGGAATTTTTCATTGGTTTTCTAATTTTTTTTTAATTTTTTCATATATTAAAGCAAGAAACAAATCAAAATAAAGTTAAGTGACAAAAAAGAAAATCCTACGGTCCATGCATCCCTAACCTCAAAAATAAATAAAGATTAGTTCCCCACCCCACACTTAAACTAAGTAATGTCCTCAGTGCGACAAAGAAACAAGTGCAAAAGTAAAGGAAACTTCCTTGAAAGCCAGCTGGCCTACACTGGGTGGTGCGCTGGAGTGCGGACCTAGTCCTCCTCCTCCCCCTAAGAGGCACCTCCCTCAGCATCAGTCTCCACAGCCTCACTGTCCGGATCACGATCAACAATGTCCGAATCAGTGTTCTCATCCTCCTCCGGGGGCATCTCTACTGCCTGAGTCATACTGATAAGAATCAAACGCGGAAAGTAAAAAGGATAAGAACGAGACGTAACTCGATCTCTAATCCCAAGTAGCAACGGAGAACTTGTTCCATTACACCCCGAGAGAAGGACAAGAACACCTACGCTAAGCAACTACCCTCGAGCTAACGTGAGCACGCAAGTAGAATGGTCGGGGGGAAAGGTAGTCATCAAGATCCGCTAGAAGAGCAACAAGTCCCATAAACAAGGTTTCATTCAATACTAAGAGCTATGCTCATGTTCAATATTCATCAATCATAAACTATCATAAACTACCTTCAAAATAGGCTAAGCATGGCTATTTATAGTGTTTCCCAAGCTTTCACAATGACTAAAATACCCTTACTAACAAGGTTCACAAAATAGGCTACGTAGGGCAAAACGGTAAAAGAAACATAGGCGTTCACAGCTGGGAGGGGTGCCTGTGGGCTGGGAGGGACGCCTGGAATGGTCTTCAGCTGGGCGCCCAAGCTGGGAGGGGCGCCTGGCTAGGCGGGCGCCTGGGTGGGGCGCCTGGCTGGGCGGCCCGCCTGTGCACTTTTAGGCCCTCATGCAGCGTTTTGGCCAGGCGGGGCGCCCGGGCTAGGCGGGGCGCCTGGCTTTGCTGTGCTCCCTTCTTCCTTAGGCGTGAGGCCTAGTTTGATCACCCGGAATGGCTTCCACTCGCTTCCTTCTTCGAGGCCTCTCTTCACCAAGTGTAAGTGGACTCCTTGGATCTCATTAGCTTGGCTCCGTGTGAAGGGTCTTGTGGGGGTTTGGTTCTTATCATCCTCCCCTTCTTGAGAAGATTTCGTCCTCAAAATTGAGGCATCATCATCCACGACCTCGTCATCACCTACATCCAAAGGAACCAAGTCACAAACATTGAAAGTATTAGAAACTTGATACTCACTTGGCAAGTCGACCACTTAGGCATTGTTGTTTATCTTCGAGATCACTTGGAATGGGCCATCTCCACGGGGTGCCAACTTCCCTTTCCTAAGGTTTGGAAACCTTTCTTTCCGGAAGTGCACCCACACATAGTCACCCTTCTTGAGTTCCACCTTCTTTCGTCCTTTGTTCTTCTTTGAGGTAACCTTTGCATAGGCCTCCTCCAAATTCTTCTTTGCCTTTGCATGGAGTTCAACCAAAGCCTTGGCTCTAGCTTTACCTTCAAAATTAACAACCATTTCCCTTGGCAAAGGGGTTAGATCAAGGGGAATCAAGGGGTTAAATCCATAGACGCTCTCAAAGGGAGTCATGCCAATCATGCTATGCAATGTGCGATTATAGGCAAACTCCATAAGAGGCAAACGATCATTCCAAGTCCCGGCCTTACCTCGGGTCATGGCTCTAAGAAGAGCACACAAAGTTCGGTTTACCACCTCGGTTTGCCCATCCATTTGTGGGTGGTGGGACGTGGAGAACAAGAGCTTGGTGCCTAAAGCACCCCATAAACTCCTCCAAATATGGCTTAGAAACTTAGTGTCCCTATCACTCACTATAGTTTGAGGCACACCATGTAACTTCAAAACATTATCAATAAACAAAGTAGCAACATGTTGTGCATCATCACATTTCTTGCATGGAATGAAGTGAGCCATTTTGGAGAACCTATCCACAACAACATAAATACTATCATGGCCCCCCTACTCCTTGGTAATCCCATAACAAAGTCTATTGAGATATCCAACCACGGACTAGTAGGTACGGGGAGAGGGGTATACAACCCATGGGGGTGGGCTTTGGATATAGCACGCTTGCACTCAAGGCAATTGTTGCAAAACTTTTCCACTTGCACCCCCATCTTTGGCCAATGAAATTGTTCTTTAAGGATAGCCAAAGTCTTTCTTGTGCCAAAATGACCCATGAGTCCCCCGCAATGTGCCTCATGCACAAGCAACTCCCTCCAAGAGGACTCGGGTATGCACACCCTACCATTTTTGAAGATATATCCATTAACCCATTGGTATTTCTCTACTCTCTCCCCTTTCTCTAGAGCGTCATGGACACTCTTTAGCTTTGGATCGTGAGCATACATCAATTTAATGCTCTCAAATCCCATGAGCTTAGAGGTGAGAGTGGTGGCTAGAGCGAACTTTCTAGAAAGCGCATCCGCCACAACATTGTCTTTCCCTTTCTTGTATTGGATCACATAGGGAAAATACTCAATGAATTCAACCCACTTGGCATGTCTCTTATTGAGCTTCTCTTGGCCTCTTAGATGCTTGAGTGACTCATGGTCACTCTTGATTACAAATTCTCGAGGCCAAAGGTAGTGTTGCCAATGGGCAAGGGGTCTCACAAGGGCATACAACTCCTTGTCATACGTAGAGTAATTCAAGGAGGCCCCTTTCAATTTCTCACTAAAGTAGGCGATGGGTTTGCTATCTTGCATTAGAACACCACCAATTCCCACCCCCGAGGCATCACATTCAACCTCAAATGCCTTTCCGAAGTCGGGCAATTGCAATAGAGGGGCGGTACTCAACCAACTTTTCAATTCTTGGAAGGCCTTCTCTTGAGGCTCTCCCTAAACAAAAGGTTGGTCCTTCTTCACCAATTCGGTGAGTGGAGCGGCAATTGAGCTAAAGTCTTTCATAAATCGTCTATAAAAGCTAGCAAGACCATGAAAGCTCCTCACTCGAGTCATGGTAGTAGGAGTAGGCCAATCACGTATGGCCTCTACCTTAGACTCATCCACCTCCACTCCTTGGGCGCTAACAAAAAACCCAAGGAAGACTACCTTCTCAACACCAAAGGCACACTTTTCAAAATTAGCATAGAGCTTTTCGGCTCTCAACATTTCAAGCACTTGCCTAAGGTGATCAACATGGTCGTCTATTGATTTGCTATAGATCAATATATCGTCAAAGTAGACGACCACAAACTTGTTGATGAATGGCTTTAGAACATGGTTCATTATCCTCATGAAGGTACTAGGTGCATTGGAGAGCCCAAAGGGCATCACCAACCATTCATAGAGACCAAACTTGGTCTTGAATGCGGTTTTTCATTCATCACTGGGTTTCATCCGGATTTGATGGTAGCCGGACCTAAGGTCAATTTTGCTAAACGCACATGAACCACTTAATTCATCTAACATATCATCAAGTCGGGGAATGGGATGACGGAACTTTACCGTTATTTTGTTCACGGCCCGACAATCAACACACATCCTCCAAGTGTCGTCCTTTTTGGGAACAAGGATCACGGGTACGGTACAAGGACTCAAGCTTTCCCTCACCAAGCCTTTAGTGAGCAATTCATCAACTTGCTTTTGCAATTATCTTGTATCCTCCAGATTGCTCCTATAAGCCGGTTTGTTTGGGATTTGGGATCCCGGGACAAAGTCGATTTGGTGTTCAATACCCCTCAAAGGAGGTAATCCATCCGGCATCTCATCTGGGAACATGTCCCCAAAATCCTTCAAGACATTCTCAAACACACTACGCAAAGGGTTAGTCGAAAAATCACAATTAGAGTTAAGGATCATACCTTTGTGCAGTAGGCATAGGAGAAACTTGGTGCCATCATTTCCTTTAAGGATCTCGCCCGGTTGCATCATGGCACATATGCCACCGGTAGAAGAAGAAGGTGGGATTTCCACCATGCTTTTGGACAAAGGGCTAGTCTCAATGATTGACTTGGCCTTTGCCGCCTCCCTCAACTCCCTCATCCGATTGTAGTCATCACTCACTTGTTTTGGAGTTAGGGGCTTCAACACAAATTTCCTTCCTTCATGTTGGAGCATGTAAGTGTTGACACGCCCATCATGAACCGCTTGTCGATCAAATTGCCAAGGCCTTCCAAAGAGAAGGTGGCAAGCTTGCATGGGCACCACGTCGAACAAGTGTTCATCCACATAACTACCCATTTTAAACTTGATCATTGCTTGCTTCACTACCTTGAGCTCCCCACATTCACTAAGCCATTGTAATCGATATGGCTTGGGGTGTTTCACGGTAGGCAATTTCAATTGGGCTATAAGAGATTGACTCACAACATTAGTGCAACTTCCCGAGTCAATGATCATAGAGCATACAACACCTTTGACACGACACCTAGCATGGAAAAGGTTTTCTCTTTGCAAGGTTTCGCTACCCTCTACAATCATAGCTCCTAAGCTCCTCCTCACTACTAGGAAAGTATGAGGCTCCTCATCCTCCACCGTGTCATCTTGACCATCCTCCTCTACTCCCTCATCTCCCTCTACTCCCTCATCTTCCTCCGGTTCACTCTCTTGTTCATAAGCATTTTCACCAACAACAACCATGGTCCTTTTCGTAGGACACTCCTTAGCAAAATGTCCATACCCCTTGCATTTGTGACATTGAATGGAAGAAAAAGTAGGAGTATTCAATTGGGTTTTAGAATTACCCCCAACATTGGGTGTGTACTTCTCAAACGGCTTCTTCACATCTTTGCTAGCACTTGCTCCACTAGGGCCACTTGCATTTGTGAATCTTGCATGTAGGATTTTTTCAATCCTTTGGCTTGTTCATGGAAGTAGAAGTGTTGCTCTTGTAACGGTTGGACTTTTCTTTATCAAGCCATTGCTCGGCTTGAATTGCGGCATCAAGGACTTCTTGAAGTGAAAGATAAGCATGCAATCTCAATTGTGAAGCTATACCATAGCTCAAACCATTCATGAAGCGGATCACGGCTTGCTCCTCATCTTCGGTGTCCATATCCAAGGCCATTCGAGTTCTTTCAAACTCATCATAATATTCGTGCACCGTCTTGACACCTTGCTTCAACTCATAAAGTTTCTTGAGTTGTTCTTGACGATATCTAGAAGTGATGTACTTGATACTCATGATACCCTTCAAGTCATTCCAACCCACATTCACGGGGATTCCCGCTCTCCTCCTTGAAATAGCATAAGTGCCTTTCTTCTCATCGGTCATCTCATTTGTATCAAACAATCTTTCCATTTGTAGCACCCATTCAATGTAAGCCTCCGGATCACAATTACCTTTCAAGGTTGGGAGATTAAGCTTCACACTATTGAGGTTGGTGTTGTCACGACCCCCACGGAAAGGCTCCGGTTGGCCCCCATAGTGATCTTCATTCACACCATACTCCCTTCTAGCATTCCCACCAGCATACCCCATAGGTGGCCCTCAACCTCGGCCCCTACCTCTATCCACATTTCGACCCCAATTCATACCTCGCCTTGGTGGAAAGTGATCATCAAACCCATACATGTCATCACCATAATCGGCTTCCTCCCTTTCTTGAGCTTCATCGACTTGCTCAAGAGGTTGCACATTTCGGATGGGTCTTGGTAGTGGAATGTTTCTTGGGGGGTTGTCCAAGATACGGCGAATGCCCGTTCGTTGGGTATTGCCCAACATTTGATCAATTCTCTCTCAATCCTCCTTTACCCGTTGTTGATTGAGCAATTCAATGACATGGCTAACTTGCTCCAAGGTAAAGTTAGGAGTACTTGAGACTTCAACTTGGACACTCGGGGTCCCTTTTTCAACTTGGACACTCGGGGTCCCTTTCTCCGATTGGACATTGGAAGTCCCTAGTGCTCACCCTCTCAAGGCTTTCAATCCTCAAGTTCATACTATCCAATTTGGCAAGGATAGTAGCAAGGGCACTCTTAGCAAAATCTTCGCCTTCGGTAGACATTGTACCTACACAAGTAACAAACGTTAGCAAAACAACCTCACACACTCCCTCTCTTGTGTTCACTCAGATCACTCGTTTAGTGGTGGTGGATATTTCACTCGACTTGTGGTCCAAAAGCTTCACGTAGATGAATATCAATCACTTAACTCAACCAAACTATTCACGAGTCAAGCACACTCCGGGTTGAGTGGAGTTAATGGGACTCAATGAACGCAAGGCACTTTGAAGTGAGGACTTGAGTTAAAAGATTCTACGCTTCTTCTTAGAATTCTACTCTCCTATCTAGGCACGAGTCACCCTAAAGCAATTAAAGGGCTAGTACTAATCAAGTAGAACGGTTACTCAAAGTAGTACTAACTAGATGTTATGCAATCAAACAAATGGGAACACTTACGAAAATCTACCCAAAACAACTACTTCAGCACTCAGGAGGGGCGCCTGAAACTCAGGAGGGGCGCCCAAGATGTGCAGTCAAACAGGCGGGGCGCTTGGGACCTAGGCGGGGCGCCTGGGTCCAATGCAGTGAGTTGGTTAGGCGGGGCGCCTGGCTTAGGCGGGGCGCCTGGCCTGAAGCTCTTTCCAACTCGTTTCAAACTTGTTTCAAGTCGATTTCCAAGCCACAAATCCGATGTTTTCAACTTGTTTTCATAATCCAATGATACCCAAAGTTGTTTTTGTTCTTCCTTATCAAAACCCAATCAAATTTATATCCAAACAATCAATCAAATCAAGGTTCAAGTCAATAAACTCAAGAACACAAGGGTTCATCAAAAGGGTTTCAACGAGGATTGTGATTCATCAAACTTGGTGTTAAACATGTTCAAATCCCACAAAATTGGTACCAATTCGTTTGTTTTTCAATGAAGATCAATCCCCAATATCAAGATATCAATCAAACATCCAATCATCCCAAGAATCAAGCCAAAATCATCAAGAACAAGTTCATCAAGGACTTAAGGAAAATTTGGGGTTCCAATTTTTCAAACTTCACCAATCCAAGTAATTTTGGTACCCAAGCAACGGGAATTCAATCACGATCAAGAATCCACAACACCCCTATCATGAATCCAACAAACCAACAAATAACACCAAATTTTGAATTTTCGAATTTTCAATTTTTTTGTGATTTTCTTTTTGCAATAACTTCAACAACAAGAAATCTAAACAAACTAACCTAGGCACGAAGAATCAAGGGTCGGGGGTTCGTAGAAACGATACCCGAACCTTGCTCTGATACCAAACTGATAAGAATCAAACGCGGAAAGTAAAAAGGATAAGAACGAGACGTAACTCGATCTCTAATTCCAAGTAGCGACGGAGAACTTGTTCCGTTACACCCCGAGAGAAGGACAAGAACACCTACGCTAAGCAACTACCCTTGAGCTAACATGAGCACGCAAGTAGAATGGTCGGGGGGAAAGGTAGTCATCTAGATCCGCTAGAATAACAACAAGTCCCATAAACAAGGTTTCATTCAATACCAAGAGATATGCTCATGTTCAATATTCATCAATCATAAACTATCATAAACTACCTTCAAAATAGGCTAAGCATGGCTATTTATAGTGTTTCCCAAGCTTGCACAATGACTAAAATACCCTTACTAACAAGGTTCACAAAATAGGCCACGTAGGGCAAAACGATAAAAGAAACATAGGCCTTCACAGCTGGGAGGGGCGCCTGTGGGCTGGGAGGGGCGCCTGGAATGGTCTTCAGCTGGGTGCCCAAGCTGGGAGGGGCGCCTGGGTCAGGCGGGGCGCTTGGCTAGGCGGGCGCCTGGCTGGGCGGCCCGCCTGTGCACTTTTAGGCCCTCATGCAGCGTTTTGGACAGGCGGGGCGCCCGGGCTAGGCGGGGCGCCTGGCTCTGCTGTGCTCCCTTCTTCCTTAGGCGTGAGGCCTAGTTTGATCACCCAGAATGGCTTCCACTCGCTTCCTTCTTCGAGGCCTCTCTTCACCAAGTGTAAGTGGACTCCTTGGATCTCCTTAGCTTGGCTCCGTGTGAAGGGTCTTGTGGGGGTTTGGTTCTTATCACATACCCAGCAGGCGTCTCGAGGACTCCAATAAAGGCATGGTGCGATCAAGAGCCGCAATATCCATGCCAGACTGCCGGGCCATGTTCTCCTTCATCAAGTAGTGACGTGCGGACAAGTTGGCGTCTGTGTCCCGCCACTCGTCAGCTGTCAGTCTCACTGGTGCAGTAGTGGTCACACCCTTTACCGCGGCAATATCAAAAGGCTTCTCGATGTCGGGGACAATGCGATCCCGGATCTCATCCATTGGGACTCCAGCCTGCTCCAGATACCGAGTAAGAATGTTCCCAAAATACAAACGGCTACATGTCTTTGACTCCCGTTGCTCTCTCATCAACCGCAACATGTAGTAGCCGATGTTAACCGGCCTCCCAGTCATGAAAAAGTAAACCATGCACGCCCGAGTCTTGGTGACCTCGGAATAATGAGATGAAGGCAAGATGCGTGCCTTTATAAATCTCATCCACACTCGAGCTGTTTTCAAAAACTGCGAGAAGAACATGAATTTGTGTCTTCCTGACACACTTTGCTCCCACCTATGAGTGGAGCTCTCACCACACAATGTATCCCGCAGAGCCTTATAATCAGGCTTCCTAATGAAGTCTCTCAACTCATCATAGTCAGGGTCATCAACCCCCAAGAAGGCATTCAACGTCGTGTGGTCCAATCTCACCTTCACACCCCGAACAGTAACCATATCATCATCCTTCCACGCCTCATCCGTCTCCCAATTTGCATAGAGTTCCTGTACTAGGTCGAGGTTGGCATGCCTCGGACTCTCAAAGACCGAGTCCCAATGAATGGCATGAATAGCATCACCCACCCCTCGAAACTTTTGCATCACTCTCCTCTTGCCAATAGCTTGCTTGGGAATGTATCCCGCAAGCTTCACACTCTTGTACCAAGCTTGGCACTCACCCTTCTTCACAAAAGTGAGACCAAATCGTGTTTTGCCCCCGGGCCTTGGTATAGGCACCGCGTCTTTAGGGATTCTAGCCTTGGCCTTTGGCTTGGCCTTGGGCTTGGCCGGTGCCTTGCCCTTTGCCTTGCTAGAAGAAGGCCCGGCTTGGAGTGATTTCTTAGGGGCTGAGGCGGATGAAGAACTTGGCTTGTGGGGTGTTACAACCATGGTGCCTACAACAAACAAGAAGACCAATATGAGATGTCAAATTAAGCACAAAAATTCAATTCAAGCACAATTAGTAGGACACCACCCCATCCTTATCGCTTACTCTATGTATCAACAACTCAACTCAATAACACAAGCAACCCCACACTTAGCCAAAACTAGCATTGCAAAAAATATGCCACGGTTGTGGTCATCATGATCAAGCTAGTGCGGGTACAAAAATAGCCAATTTTTATGTATGTGCGACACTCAATGTTCATCTTAAGCCTAAGGATAATAGTTCTATTCAAGAATTGACAATATTAGACAATTTTCATGGTTGAGGCTTTTTCACAAACACTTGGTGTGCACACTTTTCAACTTTCAAGTTCAATGACTTTTGTAATGTAATAACCCTCCCAAATTGTTGGGAGATCTCTTTTTACAAGTACACAAGCTAACCATGAAGCATAATGATCAATTTAAGCAATTTAAGAGTAATTTCTAATCGTGATCTTGCAAACTAGTAAAGAAATTTACCATGGAAAAAGCTTGGTAATCTTACATGTAATGGAGAGAGGAGGGTAAGAATTTACTTACTTGAAGATGTTAGAATGAGTTGAAAAAAAACTTGTGATTGATTCCAAGAATTAGAGATGATTTGGGGGAGATTTAGGGAGTGTTTTGAGAGAAAATAATGAAGAAAAGGGGAGGGGATCGGGTATAGATGAGAGAGGGAATCCGAGTCGCGGGTTAAAACCCGTTTGGACCCGGATTTTATCGAAAATTAGCCGGGCGCTTTGCCTCACACGAAGCGCCCCAACCACGGTGGCTTTTCTCAACATTCTGCTTGCCTCGGCGTGTTGGGAGGCGCAGGGAGCTCCCAAACGCGCCAAGGCTCTTTGCTTCAGGTATTGTTTTGCGCGTTGGGAGGCGCAGGGCGCTCCCAAACGCCGCCGAACAATTTTTTTCGCACCAAATTTCGATTCCAAGTGCGAACCCAAGTGCGGGACATGCCTCAAAGCGTCCTGTTTCCCTCAATACATTAACTCCACCTCGTTTAGCACTCCCAATACCTACAAAAATGACAGACAAAAACAAAAACTACGTGACACTATAAAACACAAAACAACTAAACTATTACAAGTACAAACTCGGGTTGCCTCCCGAGAAGCGCCTTATTTAACGTCGTGGCACGACGAATATCAATCATGGGTCCCTCAAAGTAATAGAAGTACGATGATTCACCGAACCTACCAAATAATGCTTCACCCTTTGGCCATTTACCAAGAATGTTTTCTCTGAGTCCGGGGCTTTCAATTCAACCGCTCCATGCGCGGTAACACGAACTACTTCAAACGGCCCCGACCATATAGACTTCAACTTGCCCGGAAATAGCTTCAACCTCAGTTAAACATCAACACCAGCTGCCCGGGCTCAAACTGATGATGCTCTATATGCTTGTCATGCCACTTCTTTGTCCGTTCCTTGTACAATTTTGCATTTTCATAAGCATGAAAACAGAACTCTTCAAGCTCATGCAATTGAAGCATTCTCTTTTCACCCGCCAAGGCCACATCAAGGTTGAGCTTTTGAATTGCCCAATATGCCTTATGCTCTAGCTCAACGGGCAAGTGACAGGCCTTACCAAAGAGAGCATCATCTAACTTCATAGCCCAATCCTTCCTTGAGGCATTCACAGTCTTCTCAAGGATTTGCTTGATCTCTCTATTAGATACTTCCACTTGGCCACTAGTTTGGGGAAGATAAGCAGTGGCCACCTTGTGGCGAACCCCATACTTGGCCAACAATTTATTGAACAAGCGGTTGCAAAAATGCGTACCTTCATCACTGATTATAGCCCGCGGTGTCCCAAAACGAGTGAAAATATTTTTCTTCACGAATTTCACCACCACACTCGCATCATTTGTTGGAAGTGCAACAGCCTCCACCCATTTAGACACATAATCAACCGCCACGATAATGTATTTATGGCCCATGGAAGGTGGGAATGGACCCATAAAATCAATCCCCCAACAATCAAACAGCTCAATCTCCAGGATATTGTTCAAAGGCATCTCGTGACGCCTAGAAATAGTACCCGTTCTTTAGCAACGATCACATTGCTTCACCAAGGCATGAGCATCTTTAAATAAGGTAGGCCAAAAGAAACCAGACTGAAGTACCTTTGCAGCTGTTCGATCTCCACCAAGATGGCCACCATAAGGAGAGGAATGGCAGCTCTGTAGAATCGGCTCAACTTCTTCCCTTGGAATGCATCTCCTAGCTAGTTGATCAAGCCTATCTTATACAAATAAGGCTCATCCCATACATAAAATCTGCTTTCATGATGGAGCTTATGCCTTTGCTCAGCTGTAGCCCCAGGAGGATACACATTACTCACGATTAAGTTCACCATATCCGCATACCATGGCACCTCAGCTGCATCTAAAGCAAAAAGCTGGTCATCAGGGAATACCTCTTTAATCTCAGGCCCTTCATCTACATGATCTCTATTCTCCAGCCTTGACAGATGATCAGCTACTTGATTCTCAGTCCCCTTGCGATCTCGAATTTCAACATCAAACTCTTGCAATAGGATAACCCATCGAATTAGTCTAGGCTTGGAGTCCTTCTTCTCAAACAAATACCGGATTGCGGCATGATCAGTGTAGATAGCAACACGAGTGCCAATCAAATAAGATCTGAATTTATCAAAAGCATACACTACGGCTAGCAACTCCTTCTCAGTGGTGGTATAGTTTGATTGGGCTGCATCAAGAGTCTTGATTGCATAATAGATGGAGTGAAAGATTCTTCCAATTCTTTGGCCTAGAACAGCCCCAATAGCATTATCACTCACATCACACATCAATTCAAATGGCAAAGACCAGTCAGGAGCAATGATGATTGGTGCAGTCACCAACCTTTTCTTCAACTCTTCAAATGCCTTGATACAAGCATCATTAAACTCAAATTTCACATCCTTCTCCAAAAACTTGCACATGGGATTAGAAATTTTGGAGAAGTCCTTTATGAAACGTCTATAGAACCCTGCATGTCCCAAGAAACTACGCACCCCCTTAACAGAGTTAAGTGGTGGTAATTTCTCAATAGCCTCAATCTTCGCTTTATCAACCTCGATCCCTTGCTTTGACACCTTGTGCCCAAGTACTATGCCTTCTTGAACCATAAAGTGACATTTTTCCCAATTCAGCACCTGATTTGTTTCTTCACAACGGCTCAGCACAGCATCTAGATTTTTCAAGCGATCATCAAAGGAATCACCAACCACTGAGAAATCATCCACGAATGCCTCAATAAATTTTTCCACCATGTCGGTGAAAATAGCCATCATGCACCGCTGAAAAGTCCCCGGGGCATTACATAACCCAAACGGCATCCTCCTAAATGCATAGGTGTCATATGGACAAGTAAAAGTAGTCTTCTCTTGATCTTCATGAGCTATCACAATCTGATTGTAGCCCGAATACCCATCCAAGAAACAATAATACTCGTGCCCCGTGAGTCTATCCAGCATTTGATCAATAAAGGGAAGTGGTCTTTCCTGGTGGCCTTGTTCAGCTTTCTATAATCAATGCAAATTCGCCACCCTATGACTGTTCTTGTAGGAATCAACTCATTATGCTCATTCTTCACCACTGTCATGCCCTCCTTTTTTGGAACACATTGCACTGGACTCACCCACTTGCTATCAGAGATAGGAAAAATAATACCAGCATCCAGCCACTTGATAATTTCTTTCTTCACCACCTCCTTCATAATTAGATTTAGCCTCCTCTGCTGCTCTATAGATGGCTTATGGTCTTCTTCCAAGAGAATTTTGTGCATGCAGAAAGAAGGACTAATCCCTCTAATATCAGCAATAGTCCAGCCAATAGCTCTCTTGCGCTCTCGCAACACCCTCAACACCTTTTCAACCTGCACATCAGACAACAAAGAAAAAAGGATCACGGGCAAGGTATTACCCTCACCCAAATAAGCATAACGCAGATGCGCAGAGCTCAAGAGTAGGAACCTTCTCAATAGACGGTTTAGCAGGAGTTAAGGTCAACGGTCTATCAAGCTCCTCAAATTTCTTCCACCTTGGGATGAATCTACTCTGCATATTAAGAACCTCCAAATATTCTTCAATGTCATCATCCTTCAGGATATCATCATCATCACATAAGAGTGCCCTTTCCAGAGAATCAATATTAGAGGCCAAGAATGACCTCTCATCAACAGTCAACTCATCATCTATCACCTTTACCATGGACAACTCTTCATAATGGGAAGGAAGCTGGGTAGCTCTGAACACATTAAACACAGCTTCTTCCCCATTTAACTTCATGATCATCTTTCCAGCTCTAACTCTAATAACAGTATCAGTAGTAGCCAAAAATCCTCTTCCCAATATGAGAGGAACCTCAGGATCAGCTTCATAATCAAGAATAATAAAATCAACAGGCAATATAAACTGACCTACTTGTACGAGCACATCCTCAATAATCCCCTCGGGGCATGTCAAAGATCTATCAGCCAGCTGCAGAGTCACAGTAGTTGGTCGTGGTCCACCCAGGCATAGCTTTCTGAAAACTGATGAAGGCATTAAATTCATACTAGCACCCAAGTCACATAAAGCTCGTCCAACCTCATGTTCCCCAATTTTCAAGGGAATAGTAAAACTGCCATGATCCTTCAATTTCTGAGGAAGCTTGCTTCTAACTCTAGAACTACACTCCTCAGTGAGTGTAACTATCTCGAACTCAGTCAGTCTTCTCTTGTTAGCAACAATATCCTTGATGTATTTAGCATACTTGGGAACATCCCTCAAAAGCTCCACCAAAGGAATAATTACCTGAATCTGACTCAAGATCTCTAAGAATTTCTTGCATGATGCATCAACTTTCTGCTTCTGAAGTCTCTGAGGGAAAAGTGGCGGTGGTCTCACAATAGCAGGCTCGGGCTGCTTTTCTATCACTTTCTCAGCTTCTTTCTCCACGTCCCTATCAGCATTGGGCTCTAACTCACCAACAGGCTTCTTTGGCTTTGGGGGAACTTCTTGTAGAGCTCTTCCATTCCTCAAAGTAACTGCTTGCACAAATTCTTTAGGATTTTTCTCTGTATCACTTGGCAAAGCACCCCGAGGTCTATTATTTTGTGCTCCAGCTAGCTGCCCCATTTGTCTCTCAAGATCTTTCTGAGCATTGCTCAAATATTTTATTGTTTGTGCCCAAGCTGCTGAATCATCCATGAGTTTTTGCTGCCCTACAAGAATTTTTCTAAGCATATCCTCAACTGAATTCGACTGCTGTGGCTGAGTCTGCGACTGTGACCCCTGCTGTGGTGCATTTTGAAGATTATTTTGGGGTCTCTCATTTCCTTGAAGCTGCTCACGATTATCCCTCCAAGAAAAATTTGGGTGATTACAGCAACTGGTGTTATAGCTATTACCATATTGATTGCGATTCTGACCCTGTGACCTGTTCTTATTACCCACATAATACACTGACTCTAGATTAGATGGACAGACGTCAGTGGCATGATCCTCTCCACAAACCTCACAAAAGACTTGAAGTTGTTGCACTGGAGCTGCTGGTTGTTGAGTTTGCGGCAGAGCTAGCTTGCTGATTTGATTGGAAATAGCATCCATTTTTGCCCTTAGCTCTGAAACTGCATCTAATTGAAGTACCCCAGCAGATTTCTGCGCAGTAGCTCTACCAATACCCTGCCAATCAGGATTGCTCTACGAAAACATGTCAAGTAAATCATAGATCTGGTCAAAATTTAAGGCCAGTACTTGGCCTCCAGAAGCAACATCTACCACGATCTTAGTGTGTGCATTCAACCCCTCAACAAAAGTGTGTGCAATAACCTCATTGGATTGGTTGTGGTGTGGACAATCTCTCAATAGAGCTTTAAATCTCTTCCAGGCTGAATACAAAGATTTTCCTTCTATCTGTCTGAAGGACATAATTTCACTCCTCAGTCAGGCTGTCTTGGCAGACGGATAAAATTTAGCCAGGAACTTCTTAGCCAAATCCTCCCAAGTAGTGATAGACCCAGGCTTTTCAGCCTTTAACCACTTCCTTGCTGCCCCAATCAGTGAAAACGGGAACAAAGTCAAGCGAACATAATCAGTAGGAACTCCCGCTGGTGTATAAGTATCACTGATCTCCAGGAAATTCTGAATGTGTTGCTGCGGATCCTCATGAAGTAATCCAGCATATAGCCCAGTCAGATGAAGCAACTGAATCATGTCGGGCTTAATCTCAAAGTGCCCGGTGATAGCGGGCTTCACAATACTCAACGCTACTCCCCCTAGGCTGGGAAGAACAACATCTCGCACTGCTACTGCTCGTTCTTTTGCCATTTCAATGGGTAAGGAAGCAAGTACAATTGCTAGTGCTTTTCGGTCTCTCGCTTCTCTTCTTACCCTTCTCAAGGTTCTTTTAGGCTCGGGATCAAAAGGTGCGAGTGGTTCGTCCTTTCTATTCCTTTGCATGCAAAACCTGTTGCCTGAAACAGCAAGAAACTCAACAAAAAATTAAACCTGAATAGATAATAAGTAATCGTTCAAAAAGAAATCAGTCAATAATTAGTCCCCGGCAACGGCGCCAAAAAATTGTTGCTCCCAAACGCACACGCAAGTATACGCGGTCGACAAGTAATAAAATGATAAGTAGAGTATCGTTCCCACGAGGACTATTCAGACTGACACTTAACAAACAATCTCTAACAACTATTCAGGAATCTTTTCTTCAATGGTGAGAGTTTTAGTAACTAAAGAGCGGTAATTAAAATGATGGAAGTGTAGTCAAACAATGGTGCAAACTTTGGTTGTTAACAATATTAAGATGACGGTCCATGGTTAGAGTTACGAACAATCCAGTTGAGTTTTCCAATTGATTCCACTTCTTAAATCCCGGTTTACTAACTAACAGAGTAAATGTACCTGTGAAAATCTTTCGATTCTTCACAGTCTATGCAGGCTACTTCAATCCCTTCTATGGGTTGAATCACGTGCACGCATTAACGAATTCTGTAATTAGTTAAACTAGGCGACCAAGTATATGTCTATCCTACTCACAAATTAGTTCCCCGATGCCCGGGGTCACAAACTAGTCCTACTCTTTCTTATTACGTAACAGAAATTCCCTCTTTCGAGTTCAATCTAAAAACCATAGATAATGCATAATTATCGAGCTCTAATAATTAAGCAAGTGAAATCAAGAAAGAATAAGCAATCCGTTATGGGATTCAATTAATGGGAATCAATCTAATACTCTAACCCTAGATCGTAAGATTTAGCCACACATATTCATAATCACAAGGAAATGAATTGATGAAATAATGATGTAAATGATTAAATAGATAAAAGATTAGGAATAAACCCTTGTTCAATGAAGTATGGTGCTCTCAAATTGCTCCAAAGTCTCAACTTCGATGAAAAACTAAGTAAAAGAGTATTTATAGAGTTTACAAAGGCCTAGTAATAAGTTACACCTAAGCCTAGACGAAATAGGAAGTCAAAACACGCTCCAGGGGCGCTATAACTGGCGCCCCGCGCCCCCGACCGCGCTTGGACAAGAAGAAGACGTCGAAACTTGGGCGCTTTGGCCCCGCGCTGAGTAACGCGCCAGCAGATGAGCGCTTTGGGAGGCGCGCCGCATGGCCTATAGCGCCAGGCAAATTCAGCCTCTTCCTTGCTCCGCAACTCGCCTCGTGTCGTGCCTTCGTGTGCTCGCTCCAATCCTCAATCAATTTCCAACCATTCCTTGCTCGATCATGCTCTTAAAAGCTCCACATGCACTTCATAACGACCTACATACACACGACATAAAATCAGTGCAAAACCACACTCATAAACTAGAAAACGGGCGAATAAAATGCTCAACCGTGAGGAACTATTAAGGAAATATAGGCATAAAATGTCAAACATCAGTATGTGGAAACCCTGTGATAATGTAGTAATCTGATGAAGAAGGTTGGAGAAACTAATATGGGCAGTTTTGTCTTTTTATATTTTATCCAGGTATAACTAATACCACCTTGAGTCAGGTATAGAATTATACAGGAATTGTTGTATTAGTTATACCTGTTTTAATTATACAAGAATTGAAAAAGGTAACCAAACACTCGATTAAAGTGTACAGGTTCTTATATAGGGATTATTTATCCCAATACATCAAACCAAACGTCACCTATTTATCATATTTTGAGTTGACATGAGATTTAAGAAATAAAGGAAGACTTTTAAAAATTATGGTCTAAAATAAGAGCATGTCTGGCCAAGCTGTCAAAAAGTGCTTATTTTGAAAAAAAACTTTTCAGATAAGTAGTTTTGAACAATAAGTAGGTTGTGTTTGACCAACTCATTTAAGAAGTGTTTTTATAAATAAATTGTGTTGGGATAATCTTACAAAAAGTGCTTTTGAATGTCAAATTACGAGAAAGAAAAGTGTTAAAGATTCAATTTGCAGCTAACATTATTTAAATGTATAAAAGATTTAATATTTTTTTATTTTTTATGAAAGACTTAATTTAATTTTTTTAGTTTCATGTAGTTTAACTTTAAAATATAAAATAAAAATATATGCTATGATTTTTAATCATTAGGAATAAAGTTAAACCAAAAGAGGAAAAGCGGGGAATAAAATTTTATTTACATCTGAGAGATATATTGGTTAAAATAATTAAAACTAGTACGGTAAATAAATATTTTTTGTAAGGATATTATTGTCTTGAAAAATTGAGAAACGGCTTCGGCTTATGGGGAAAAGCAGAAATTTGTAGTTTCTCCCTACGGTATAAAAATTGCTTCAACTTCTCAAAAACACTTTTTTGTTTTGGCCAAACACCTTAAAATTCTTCAGAAACGCTTTTTTTCTCTTAAAAAAAATAAATCTTTTGGATTCTGATAAGCTTGTCCAAATAGGCTATAAGATTTGTATGGTTGTTATCATTTTAGTAATGACAAAATTGTAATTTTAAAATTATATTGTTACTACATAAATTATTTTTGAACGACTAATAAAAAAGTGCTACCATACAAATTAGAACAATGTAAGTATTTAATAAATAAGTTTCCTGAAGTTATATATGGTAATTTTTCTTCGAATAAATGGGTTTACGTAAACTGGATGAGAGAGTATCATATGAGTTGAAACGGACTTGTTGAGCACAAGAGGGGAAGTATCAAAACCCAGAAGGAGCACAAATATCCCGGAAGCAGCGAGTTTGGACTTTGGACAGACACTCTAGTAGAGTAGTAGTTGAAAATCTTGTCCGCATACAAGTTGAGAAAAAAATATTGACACTTGTCAAGCATTTACTTGAAACGTGTTCTCTTGCAGTATCTTTCCACAAAACAGAGCCACAAGTTTCTTTGGCACTTGGATTATGTGTTCATTCTGCAATATCGCATAAAGACGACGCAAAGAGATGAAATAACTTATTTTTGAAAACTAGGTGGCACTTTATTATTGGATAACGTGGTGACAGCTGACACGAGTTTTGTCCTCTTGCAACATATTTTATTGTCACTTCTTTAGAATGCTTTGTTCGTTCTTCTGCCTTTTAAATTCATTGAAAAGAAGAGGTAGAACTCAAGTGAAGCACGTCGCTGAGTATGGGGAATTGGACGGTTGGGCCATTCGGCTCAGCTTTCTTGTTCTCTTACTTGACGCCACGCCACGCCACCCCTGCGCCAATTCTTTCCTCCTCGGCTTGCCCAACTCTTTATTTTTTTTGTAATTCTTATTCTCTATTTCTTGTTGTTGTTTCTTTTGTAATTTCTATTATAATGAAAAGACTCGATAAATTACAATCTTTCATAAATACGGTTTAAGTCTTCTTGGAGAAGAAATTCCCTATTCTTGAAAGTATTTCACCATATTATCAGATTTTCTTCATGATTGGCCCCGTCATTTGCCAACAAATCGGCACATTGATTTGCTTTTCTCCATATGTCTAAATTCTAATCATGGCATTGTTGCATTCAACAAATATCTACATTCTTCACTAATAGCCAGGGCCGTACCTACCCTTTACTAAGGGGTATCTATTTAATATTTTTTCGCCAGAAAATTATACTGTATATGTCGGTGATTTTCTTATCTATATATATATTACTCCCTCTGTTCCACTTTAGATGAACCCATTTGACTTTGCACGGAGTTTAATAAAAAGAGAAGATTTTTGAAATTTTTGGTCTAAAATAAGTTATAGATATTTGTGTGGCTACAAATCATCTAGGGATGAGTAAAAGTGAATATTTCTTTCCAAATTTAGAAAGAGGTCATTCTTTTTGAAACAGACTAAAAAGGAAATAGGTTCATCCTTTTTTAAACGGAGGGAGTATATGTTAAATTTTAGTGTAAATTACTAATATATTGATATCTCTTACTGAAAATCCTTATTTTGCCAGTACTAATACTCTAGCTCATAGGGATCATTCGGTTCAACAAAGGATTATCCCGGGATTAATAATGATGGGATTATAATACCGAGATTAATAATGACGGGATTATTTAGTGGATATACTTCTATGGGTAAATGTTTGGTTCGTTGGAAAAATAATGGAATATAAAGTGGGATAAACATTTATTTCCATATTTAACCTTGACTTTCTTAAAAACTATTGGAAGAAGAGCTTAGAAGAAGGACAAATGTGTCTTTTGGTACTTAATCCCGGGATTAGCAATCCCACATGAGGTATGGGATAGAAATAATACCACAATTGTGGTATAAGCAATTCAGGGATTAATAATCTCACTTTTAAAATTCCTACCAAACATGAGATAACTTAATCCTACATTTTATCTCTGAATTGTTAATGCTAATCCCATGTACCGAACGACCCTAAGTGGATAATATTGTATGCCCTCGTTTGAAAGTTTGACAATAATTAGATAGTCTGTTTCCATTTTGTTTCTTCATAATCCATTAGCTTTGCTACAACAAACATTTTCTTAATGCTCCATAATTCAGTAGGAAGGCTAGAAGTAGGCTTTACCTTATTTGATTATCCCAATAGCCACTTTTCCTGATCATCTCAAAGGAGCTCGCTAAAACTAGCCTTTTTATATTGCGTCTTTAAACTACCATTAGTGTTCAGTTTAATTTTTCCTACACAGAAGGGGAGACCAAGCTATTAATTTGACTGATTGAGTGATAAAATTTTGTTTAGGAGATAATTCAACAATTTTTCAAGCGTAATTCCCAATTTGTTTGCATATAAGCTTAATAGGTAAACATTTCCTTTGAAATTTTTTCTTTTGTACTTATAAAATAAATCTGAAAATAGTGAAATCAGGATAATATTAGAATGATCTTCGGTAAATTCGAACATGGATAATTTCAATATTTTTCTATTTTCGTGACAATTTTCCTTCATAATTGATCAGGTTCAATCATAATTTTTTTTCTAGACCAAATTCAAAACACACCAAACTAACTCGTTTTTCAATCCATGTACTTATGATACCAAGTCAGTGATCAATCTCTCACAACTCACTTATGATACCAAGTCAGTGAATGACAGGTATCCGCTTCAGATAAGGAGATACGGAGCTACCATCTTGATCTCTAACTTAACGTGTGCCTTTGAATAATCATAATGATCCATTCATGTGATATTTTTGAATTGTTAAGGAATCAGGATTATAAACTTTGCAAAAGAAAGTACGAAGTGTATTGGGTGAAAATTGGTGTGCATACATAACACGTTGGTTGCACGAATTGAAGCTAACCGAACAGATATTTGGACGATGAAGATCGAAGTGGACGATGAAGTCACCGAAGTCGGTTCACGAAGTCAATCACCGAAGATAGGTTTCAAGTTGAAGCTCGGTGAAACATCTCCCTGGTCGATCAGCAAGCTCTCACTACCTCAATTTCGCTACGGAGACACGACCTCTCACTACCTCAACCCACTAACTCCATTACTGAATGTGCTGAACGTGGGTCTGGAGATGGCCAAATGTGAAGAACGTGGCCCAAGCTTATTTTTCTATAAATAGCTTCTTTTTCTATGTTGCAATCATTCAGAAATATATACAGAAACTCTTCAAAATTTTGTATTCAATCACATATATTGAAATTTCGTTTATTTATTCGCAATTTCGTCTAGTCTTGTTATTATTTCGACTTTGATACTTTGATTTGCTTGTATTCTCGACCCAAATTCGATTTGTAGTCTAAAATCAGTTTAGACCAATACAAATTGGCGCCGTCTGTGGGGAATACAGGCATCAGCACTTTGTTCTAAAGTTGAACATTGTTTTTGTTCGAATTTTTATTTTTACCTGAAAAATGGTTAACAGTGATGGAAATTCTGTTGAACTTCAGTCAACTCCCGATGGAAGGACTGGTGTTCATGCGAATCCAAATTCCAATGCACCTATAATACCACCAATAGCGGATCCTTCCTCTTCGGGACCCAATGAAGCCTTCCAAGCGTTCGTCATCCGAACTCTGAAAGCTCTTCAAGAACAACAAGCCGAGCAGATAATCATTAACTCTGAATTTCGCGCCTCGTTGGAGGCAAGGAATAGTTCTGCCCCAAATGGAACTCCACACATGGCTCCAAGTGGAGGCATCCTGACTTTCGTTCCTACGGGCGCGACAACAGGGGGACCTCCCAATGGGGCCACATCTAGGGGTTCGGGCACAATGCCTGGTACAACGCCATCCTTCGGAACGATTCCCAACGTGGCTGAGACTAGCTCTTCGGTGGACGTTGAAAAAGTGAGCAAAGAAATCGAGGCTCGAGTCGAGGCATGAGTGGAGAAACGGCTTGAAAGCGTCCCCGGAGTGACGAAGACCTAAAAAATGCTCGATATAGAAAAGTACAGGCAATTGCCCTATAAGCCTGAGGCAGCTCCAGCGCCGATCCTCAAAACTTTCAAAATTCAATTTTTGAAGAAATATGACGGAACCACCGACCCCATTGAACATGTGACCGAATTCATGTCGATGGTCTTGGGGAATGATTTATCAGAAATAAAAAAGGAGTCAATATTTTTGAAGAAGTTCGGTGAATCTTTGGAGAAAGGAGCACAACGTTGGTATATGCGTTTGCCCTCGGGGTCTATCTCCAATTTTGACGAATTGGTTGATGCACTCATCAAGGCTCACACCGGGGTGCAAAAAATCCTCCAAAGGAAGGACGACATTTTCGAAGTCAAGCAGCGGCCCGGAGAGCCCATCAAAGATTTCCTCGAGCGTTTTCACGCCGAGCGGATGGAGTTGCCTGCTATGGATGATCATGGCATTTGAAAAGAACATCAATGTTTGTAACTCCGAGGCTGCCGCCAAGTTAAGGAAGGAGCTCCAACAATACCAAATCCTGACGTGGGATGACTTGCATAATAGGGCATATACCAAAATAAGATTGGAAGAAGCTTAATGGAAGGTTATTGGTCGAAACTCAAACTACAAGACTCGATCTGAATCCTCATATCACGTCGAGGCGCCACGGAGAAATTCAAAGGGTAGATATGAACCATACACTTCGCCGAGGCAGCCTGTTAGCCAAAGGCTTGGAAATCAGCACGTTAGCCAATGGCTCGGTGGGAAAGTGTATTCCAACACGAATCAAAGGAACACCTCGGGCCCAGCTTTGGTTTCCTAAAATAAGGAGTTATCTTGGATCCTAGATTATAATTTCAACATATCAACCTCGGAGTTGGTTAATATCGTGAAGGAGACGGCTGGAGTAAGGGTACCGAAGGACATAAGAACCCCCGTGGATGAGAGAGACTAAAATCTGCGTTGTGAGTTTCACGCGGATTATGGTCATCGCACCGAGGATTGCAAAGCTCTGCGCCTCGAGGTGGCGCATCTGTTGAAGAAGGGTGTGTTGGCGGAATTTCTCACGGATAAGGGAAAGGAAAATTATGCGAAGAACCGAGGTGATGGTCAACCACCGAGAGCACCACCCCCTGAAAGAGTTGTGAATGTAATTACTGGGGGATCGGAAGGGAATGGTGTGAACTTCGCAGCTGCCAAGATATGTGCAAAGTTGTCAATAACAATGGAGAAGAGGACCCGAGTTGGAGGCTCGGGAAAAGAGATAGTGTACAACGATGATGACTGTAATGGGATGATGTTTCCCTATCATGATGCTTTGGTCATCATGCTGAGGATCAATGACTCGGACATCAAGCAGGTCATGATCGACCCCGGTATATAATAAGGTATGGGGCTGTCAAGAAAATATGGTTGAAGGGCGAGGTTATCCCAAAAGCAACCATATTGACTGGTTTCAACAACTCAGCTGAAAAAAACGTTGGGCGAAATTAGGCTCAATACATACGCCGAAGGAGTTGTTAAGGAAAAATTGTTTCAAGTTTGAGGATATGGTGTACAATGTAATCCTCGAAAGACCATGGATCCATTGTATGAAAGTTGTTCCATCCACTCTCTACCGAATCATCAAATTCCCAACCCCATGTAGAATTCGTTCGATTAAGGGGGAGCAACGAGTAACGAGGGACTGCTATTCGGTTGCATAAAAGAGTGGAGTCATCCCGTCAGGACCAAGGAAATAGCAATCAACACAACCGGGGTCTAACAAGGAGGGAGAGTCGCGTTCTCTAGACGATCCCCGAGAAGAAATTGAAAAGATCCCGGTATGTATCCAAGAATCTCGAAAACAAAAGGCCGAGGATTCAACTATCGAAGAGTTGGAATCTTTCACGCTATCGAAATATTTCCTAGAAAGGAAAGTGTTCGTCAGCTCGAAGTTGGACCGAGAGTCGAAAAAAGCTATAATCAAAGTTTTGAAATCCAACGACGATTACTTTGCTTGGTCCCATTCAGATATAGTCGGTATCGATCCGGAGATCATGACTCATAAGCTGAATGTGGATCCGTATTTTACCCCGGCAAAATAAAAGAAAAGGTTGCACACTGGCATAAAAAGAAAGCAATAAAAAATGAGTCCATGAAACTGTAGGAGAATGGCTTCATTAGAGAAGTCAAATACCCCGAATGGTTGGCCAATTTTGTAGTTGTGCCCAAGAAGAATGGAAAATGGAGAATGTGTGTTGATTACACAGATCTGAACAAAGCTTGCCTCAAAGATTCTTATCCTTTTCCATAAATAGACAGATTAATAGACTCCACGACGGGACATAAGCTATTAACCTTCTTAGACGCTTATTCGGAGTATAGTCAGATTCTCATGGATCCGAAGGATGAAGAAAAGACCTCATTCATCACTGAACGAGGTACATTCTGCTACAAGGTGATGCCCTTCAGACTCAATAACGCCGGGGCAACATGTCAACGGTTAGTGTGTCGCATGTTCAAATACTACATTGGAAAATCTATGGAAGTATACATAGATGACATGCTGATTAAGTCTATTCGTGTGGATGACCATTTGAGCTATTTGAAGGAAGCCTTCGCTGTCTTGTGGCAATACAACATGAAGCTGAATCCTGAGAAGTGCGCCTTTGATCTCTGAACAAGGAATCAAGGCTAACCCAGAAAAAATAAGAGCAATTGAAGAAATCCCCGACGAGCTAACCGGGATGAAAGAAGTCCAGCGCTTAAATGGCCGAGTCGCTGCCTTGAGTAGATTCATCTCAAGGTCATCAGAGCGATGCCACAAATTCTTCTCAGTTATAAGGAAGAATAATCACTTCGAGTGGACACCGGAGTGTAAAAAAGCGGTAAGGAAATTGAAGGCTATTTGGCTAATGCGCCGCTACTCGCCAAGCCAAAAGATGGAGAGACTTTGTTGGTTTATCTGGTCGTGTCCAATGTGTCAGTGAGTGCTGTGTTGGTTCGAGAGGAGGATGGAAAAAAACAACCCATCTATTATGTAAGCAAGATGCTCCTTGACGCCGAAACCAGGTATCCGCATTTGGAAAAGTTAGCACTTGCTTTAATTATTACTGCTCGAAAACTACGACCTTATTTTCAATGCCACCCAATAGCGGTAGTTACCACCTTCCCCTTAAGAAGTATATTGCACAAACCAGAGTTGTAAGGAAGGTTGTCTAAATGGGCATTAGAGTTATGCGAGCATGATATTACCTTCAAACCCCGAACAGCCATCAAATTCCAAGTCTTGGCAGACTTCGTGGTTGACTTTAGCGTTGGAATTCTACCCGAAGCTGAAAAAGAGAACTCGACATCGAAAGGATCGACTTCGGGAATATGGGTACTTTACACCGATAGGGCAACCAATTCTAAAGGCTCGAGGTTAGGAATAGTCTTGGTAGCGCCAACCGGGGAGAAGGTTAGACATTCGATTCGGTTCAAGAAGATAACGAACAACGAGGCTGAATATGAAGCAGCTTTAGCAGGCTTGGAACTGGCAAAAGAAATAGGAGGTTGAAAGAATTGAGTTGAGATGTGATTCACAATTAGTGGTGAACCAAGTGCTCGGAGAATATTCGGCTCCCAGGATACAACAATTCTTGGCCCGAGCACAAAACATCTTGGCTCAATTCCAAGAGTAGAAAGTCAAGCAAGTACCTCGAGAAGAAAACGCAGAGGCCGACGCCTTGGCTTATTTGGGTTCGGCTGTGAAAGAAGGACACTCGTGGACAGATTCATTTGTTCGGTTGCTCTCTGCACAAATGAAGGAGATAAAATTGGAGGTTAACTCAGTGGATCACAAATGGGATTGGCGAAATAAATTTATCTCTTATTTTAAATCAAAGACTCTTCCCCTGATAAGAGAGTAGCAAGGAGATTGAGGACCCAAGCAGCCTCATACTCAATGATTTTGGGAAAGCTATATAGAAGAATGTACAACGGCCCGATGGCCAAATGCTTGGGTCCGGATGAAGCCTGATATGTAATGATGGAGGTACACGAGGGCGAGTGTGGCAATCACTCAGGGGGAAATATTTAGTGCGCAAGTTACTTCGAACTGGGTATTATTGGCCCACTATCAGTGCAGATTCAAAAGCCTTCATGAAAAATTATGATAAATGCCAGCGTCATGCCCGAATGATTCATCAGCAGGCTGAACCTCTACATTCGGTAGTGTCGCTATGACCCTTTATGAAATGGGGAATGGGCATCATTAGCCCATTACCGAAGGGCAAGGGTAGTGTTCGGTTTACTCTTGTGCTAATCGATTACTTGACAAAATGGGTAGAAGCAGGGGCTTTCACCGAGGTTAAGCAGAAGGAGGTGATTGACTTCATAAAAAAGAACATCATCTACAGGTTCCGTGTCCCGAGGGAAATCACTTGTGACAATGGCCCACAATTCATGGGGACGGCTATCACTGATGAGGAATAAAACGGACAATGTCAACCCCTCATCACCCAAGTGCCAATGGCCAAGCTGAATCCTCGAATAGAGTGATAATTAAGAATCTCAAGAAAAGGCTTGATGAAGCAAAAAGATCTTGGCTCAAAGAATTACCAGGGGTATTATGGGCAATGCGAACCAGGGAGAAGAATAGCACCGGTAAGACCCCATTCTCCCTCGCCTATGGCATGGACTCACTTATCCCCGTGGAGGTGGGTGAACCAAACCTTCGGTATGCTCACACCACCGAATATGCCAATCAACAAGCCATGCGCATAGAATTAGATTTGCTTGAGGAAAAAAGGGAACTAGCCTTGGTTCGGCTAGCAGCAATGCAAAGACAAATCAAAGCATATCTCAATAGAAAGGCCAAACTTAGAGATTTTAAAGTTGGTGACTATGTACTAAAGGCTTCGAACCAATCAACTAAGGAGTAGAATGGTGGAAAACTTATTGCGAACTGGGAAGGACCTTACAAAGTTAAGGCAATTGTTATAAAGGGATCCTATCAAATTGAATATTTGTAGGGCAAGCCCGAACCCTTAATTTAGAACATCTCTATTTTGAAGCGATACTACTTCTGACATCGAGGTAAACATTCCTTGATCACTTAAAGTTCACCTACAGCCCCGAGCCGAAAAATGCTCCAAAGGCTTTGGTCGAATAATTTAAACTTACTCCTCATTTTACTTTGCTTGACCTTTCCAGGAAGTGGGTATTCAGTGCTCAGATCTTCATCAAGATTCACACCCAAACACGGGGGGGGGGGGGGGGGGGAGTGAGGAGTGGGATACTGTCGAGGTCATCTTTGAACCTCGCTCACCGAAGTCTATTTATTTGACAACCGGGGACTACCGCCCGAGGAAAGATTAGTTCTTTGTATTTTCGCCCGATAGTGGCATGTTTTAACTCGTTTGTGAGCCTAAGTTTTACTTGAACTAGGCCCTATGTAAAAGCCAATTATGGCTCGTTGATATCATCAATTAAATAAAATTTATTCAATATCTCTTTGTTTCTGCGACCCTACATACCGAGGTCATTTCTTACATGCATTGGCTCGAGAACGAGACGTCGTTCCAAGTTCACATCGATATTGTATGAACAAAGTCTTGCAAGCAAAATTATTCTAAGAGTTCAGCGCAAAAATTCATAAAGCAAAATGAAAGCCAACACTTAAATTCAAAAAGTAGATTCATTCATAAAAGGCCCGAGGGCCATAAAGCTATTTACATCAAATGGCCCGAAGGCCTAAGCAAAAATAAAAACTACTACGGATGGAAAAACATAAAGGACAAGCTAAGGCTAGGGACAAGCTAAGGCTAGGGACTATTCTCCCCCTCGGGGTTCCCCGCTTCAGTGCTTTCCTCGTCCTCTTCGGCGCTCTCCTCGCCACCCTCCTCATTTTCGGATTCACCATCATCCGAACCTTCACTTGATGGAAGCTTATCTACTATCTTTTGAGCTTCGGCAACATCATCCCGCGCCTTGAGAATCTCTTCTTCGAGGACAATCTTCCCAATTTTAACTTGCTCTAGCGTATCGAGCCTGGTCTATAAAACGGCTCATGCCTCCTTAAACTTCGCCCTTGTGGGTTTGACTTTGGCGCTGCCTGATATCAGCAATCTTTCCTCGAAATCTGGTGACCTCGCTCCTAAGGGCACGCACTTGATCTACTTGGCCTCGCAATCCGCTACGTTGTATTGTATATTCCTCCAAATTATCGCGGTATTTTTTGCCAGCCTCAAGTACCTCAGTCTTAGCGCGAAACACTTTAGCTTTGAGTCGTTCAACTTCTAAATTCAGCCTCGAGCGTTCTCCCACAAATTCATCTCTCAAAGCGTGCAATCGCGTCTCGGAGATGGCTTGAGCTTCACGTGCATCGGTTTTGGCTTTGCCGGCGCTTTCATGAGCACGCCTCAACTCCTAGTTCAAAACAGCTAACTGCACCTCCAGCTCGGTGATCCTCGACACATACCCTTTTTTCTGCTCTCCCCAAGCATTTTCCACTGCTTGGACCTAGTTAGCCCGTTCGCGCTCCAAAAGAATAGCCTTCAACGTGAGGTCCAAGCTCTGAACAAGGAAAAGGAAGCAATCAGTGCTAAGTATGAAAAAGTGATAGAGTAAAGCATAGGAGTATAAATGTTGGAATGTGTGAAAGTTTACGCGAAGAGCAGAAGCGGCCGAGGTGCCCATAAAAACCATGAGGTTAAGCTTGTTGAGCACATGCTCCTCGACCTACGATGTCACCTTGGAGCCCTCCAATAAGTTGGAGTCAACTTGGAGCTCTAAAATTCGAGGGGCAGTTGAAGGAGGTTGAACAGAATCACGAGCGACTCGAACCACGTTCGAAATTAGACCTTCGCCCACTTTGGCTTTGTTTTCCTCTTTGCAGACTCTTAGTCAAACTCCTCGACGTGGATCACCTCGGTCTCTTTAGAGACATATGGGACTAACTCATGAGCTGCTTTAGGAGCAGCTTCGGACACTTCTCCATCAGATTCATCAATCAAACCTTAGCGTCGTTCGGTCGCCGCTTCAGAAGCTGGAGCAATGGTCTCCTCAACACGAGGCTTCTTCGTTTGGTAGGCCTCTTTTAAACATCTCTTTTCCTCTTCGAATCTGAAAGAAAAAAGAGGTGATAGCTCGTAAGTGTAAGAAGAAGAGAAAGTTGGGATACATGCAAACCGACCAAGGAAGATGTCGTCATATTTTGAGGTCCCTTGGCCCCGAGAGCCCTTGGAACCTTTGACTTTGGAGAGCTTCGCCACCCAAGTCTGCATCTGACTTACACCCGCCTTGGGGTCAATCACTTTCTTCTCTTCCTTCTTCTCTTTCTCTTTTCTTTTATTCTTTTCCTTCACCTCTTCTTTTTCCTTCTCCCCCTCTTCAGTATCCTTTGCTGCTTGGTTGGGGAAGCTTGAATGAGAAAAGAAGGAAAATGTTAAGAGACACTGGTTTGGAACATGTGTTGAAAAGGAAAAACACCAATGTGGAGAACTACTCACCATGCCTCTTGCACGACCAATGATTCCCAGCAGCCATGAGCATCCACTGCCGAAGAGGGCGAGTCCGCTTCGCTTGCACCGCGGTAACCCACTCAAGCAACCCCTCCAGAGGATTTACAACAACTTTGTTGGCTATATTTAGCAAGCAATGCAACTTATGAATACAAGTTAAAAATAACCAAAGTAAGAAGATACAACAAGGGTGCTTATGCTGGGCATTCTATGTCTCGGGGAAATCAGGCTCGGCTAACAATAAGCTGGAAGGGATGAGAACATAGCGGTCACACCAACCTCGATCACCATGGTTTTCGGGTTTGGCCATGATTGCATAAGTTCCCCGAGGTAACATCGCCACGACCCCGGTCTTATGAAAATAAGGATAGTAGAGGGAAATCAAATGCTGAAAAGTAAAGGGCAGCCCAGCCTGCTGACTTAAGTAGTCGAGGGCCTGAACAGTCCTCCAAACCTCGGAGTCAAATTGAGCTAGGCACAAATTGTAAGATCGACAAAATGTGTCGATTATATGATTAACAAGTAAAGTGAAGCCTATAGTAAACGGGTAGGTACAAACTGAAGAGTACCCAGGGACATGGTGAGAAACAGCGGTGTTCGGAGCTGGAATCCTTATATCCACTTCGGGTACCCACTTACAATCCTTCCAAACAACCTCTATCAAGTCCTCGGTTATCAAACTTGGGGTGACGTGCACTGGAATATTTCTGTTTAAGCCCTTCTGATCATTGAATTGGGCTTGAACTTTGAAGTCTTTATCATTCTTAAAATTCGAAGGGAGAGTAAACCGAGGGTCAACTTCTTCATCGATTGGGATCTTCTTCCTCAATTTCTTTGAGGTATCAGCTTTGGGCCCCATCTCGGTATCACCACTTATCTCCACACTGTCATCCCTGTTACTGGTCTCCTCTACATTAGCAACATCCTCATCCTCCATAACGTCATCTCACATGACATCATCACCACCACCAATGTCGACATCCTCGCTTACCTCAGCTCTATCACGCCCCGCCTTAGCCTTGCGTCGCCTAGAGCTACCCACCAGAGATGTTGCCTCATCGCTGCTACTCTCTGCGTCGATGACTTGCAGAGGTGGGACAAAATCAAGAAACTCGATGCTGGCAATTATGGCGGCAGTATGTAAAACCCTATCACCAGAGTCGCTAGAATCCTGAATAGAATATGTTGCAGACATGATTATAAGTTGAGAAACAAAGATTTCTTGGAAGATGGAAGAAATAGATCGGGTATGGGATTGAAATATTGGTTGGAATGAGAATTTTTCTTTTTCTCCACTGTTGTTTAGTGATCACAAGAAGTGGGGTGGAATTTCCAAATGAAGGTATTTATAAGAGGTGAAAAGGTGCAAGTGGGAAAAGTCATGATTATTTGTAACGTTGGGAAGGCAAAGAAATCGGTGTGACCATTTGGAAGCCAACGAACGGTCACCACGTAACGCGCAACAGTAATTTGAAATGACTAGTGACGTTTTAAAATTCTTGGATAAGATTAAGCCACATCATTCTCCCGCACGAAATCATTCCACTCATCGGTGACTGATCTGGCACTCGCCCGAGGAGTGGGGGGACTATCTATATTGGGTGAAAATCGGTGTCAATACATGGCACGTCGGTTGCACGCATTGAAGCTAACCGAACATATAATTTGGATGCGGAAGATCGAAATGGATAATGAAGTCACCGAAGTCGGTTGTCGAAGTCAATCACCAAAGACAGGTTTCAAGTTGAAGCTCGGTGAAACATCACCCCGGTTGATCAGCAAGCTCGCACCACTGAGGTTACCGATATGAATCTCGGTGGACAACTTCAGCTACGGAGACACGACCTCCCATTACCTCAATCCACTAACTCCATTACTGAATGTGCTGAACGTGGGTCTGGAGATGGCCAAATGTGAAGAACGTGGCCCAAGCTTATTTTTCTATAAATGGCTTCATTTTCTATGTTGCAATCATTCAGAAATATATACAAAAACTCTGCCTAATTTTATACTCAATCACATATATTGAAATCTCGTTTATTTATTCGCAATTTTATCTATTCTTGTTATTATTTCAACTTTGATACTTTGATTTGCTTGTATTCTTGATCCAAATTCGATTTGTAGTCTAAAATCAATTTAGGCCAATATAGGAAGTAGTAATTTACATAAAGAAAAGGTACAATATACAAAGTTAAAGTGCAAAGATTCGAAAGAGAGGCTACTCTTTAACTTAAGCAAGTTTCTCATGTCTTCTAGTTCTTTTTTTATTTTTTTAACGTGGGGATAAAGAAAATAGAAAATGTAACATGCTAAGGAAAAAGTAAATGATCAGTTAACCTTGTGGTACCTAATTTACGATCTCATAAACCAAGTAATTAAATAATTGTCATTTACTAATAATTTGATATCTTGTATTCCTGTGCTAAATTCGGCTGGCTATGACGTTTCTTAACAACGTAGTCGAAATTAAACATTGGTAAGGTCGAAGAACCTCTGCTTATGATAGGGAATCACAAGTAAAAACGTGATTCACGTGGCCTTACCAATGCATATGATCGTGCAAATAAATTAATGTAAAATGGCAACGTACGATGACTTCGAAAATGACAATCACCGATGAATAAAATATGGTACTAATACATCTACCAATATGCTAAAGTAGAAATTAATGGTACAGGTTAATTGTCGAACTTTCATCATGTACCACTTGAGTGTAGGATTTAATTTCACCAGAGATATTCGCTCTTCCTTCCTTTCCCATCTCTATTATGGGGTTCTAATTTAATCAACTGTTGATTTCCCAATTTATTGTTGATTCCAATGGAAAGAAGTGCAAGACCCAAAATCTCATATTAATCTCGTCGGCTGAAACCTCTCAAATTACGAAATAAAAGAAAATTACCAATGTATCTGTATTAAGTCTCAACATCATCCATAATAGAAAATAAAGGACAGCGGAATATCCCAACACCAAAAAAATTTAGGTACTTCTATGAATCATAACTATTTAAGAGTACTGAATATACAATTCCAAAAGAACAGAAGATTACATCAAATGAAATGGCTAAAGTAGGTGGCCACCACAGATTAGAAGTTAAATCACCACTAAAGGTAAATTACTCATGCTCGTTCAACCACGGTGCTCGCTACTGCTTGGTGAAGGATCTGCTGAAAACTATCAATAATATAAAATCAAAAAATAAGAATGAGTTAAGAGGGCTCAAGAAATGGGGTCCGACTAGCATCCGAGCAATGATACGAACAAGAAGTAGCACTACAGGAAATTCAATGACATATACATGCAGTTTTCCGAATCAAATATCAAGAAATCAAATTGAGGAGTGAACTCTACTATATTGGCTTAAATTGATTTAGGTCAACAAATCAAATTTGATTAGGTTTACAAAAAATGCCAAGTATCAAAATTGTCCTGAAACAGTAAATCAGAGTAGATAATCGGATAAATAACAGTAAATCCTTGTATTGCAATGATATCAGGGTTGAGTACAAATTTTGGCAGAGTTTTGGTATATATTTCTGGATGCTTACAACATAGAATGAAATGCTATTTATAGACAAGTGAATACTAGCTATCTTCCTCGTGTTCGTCCACTACTTTACCCACGTTGAATATCATTGAAAATGGAGTTAGTGGGCTGAGATCATGGGCGATTTTCCCACTGAAGCAAGGCAATCCACTGAGGCTCAAGCCATCGCCCTCGTGAATATGAGCTGGCCGTTCGACCGTAGTGATCATTCACCGAGGTGATTTTTCACCGCAGTGTTCCATAAGCTGCTACTTCAATCAATGACTTCGGCGATCTTGTTGCCTGCCTCGGGCTCTGGCTTACAGAGATCCCCCTGGTGCACTTCGAATTAGATGCCCGAGGTATCATATACGCGAGCCAATTTTCACTCAATATAGATAGTCTCCCCACCATTCGTGCAAGTGCTAGAGTTACCGGGGAGTGGAATAAATTTGGTCGGGAGAATGACGCGTTGAAATGTATGCCAAGGATTTTAAAAATGATTTAATCACTTCAGCTTCCCGTACGGCTTACATGGTGACCATTGATTAGCTTCAAACGGTCGCGCCTTTTCGTTTGCTCTTCCCCACGTTTTAGCAATGATGACTCTTTACCTATAAATAATCCCACTTGACCACTTTCTTCCTCACCTAAATCTTTGAAGCAACAGTAAGAGTTTCTGCTATTGAATCCTTCATCTGCTCCTCTTTCATTCTTTCTTCAGAATCTAAAAATTCTAAGTTGATAATCACGATGTCTGCAACAAATTATGCTCAAGGTTCTAGTGGTTCTTCTGAGAAAAGGATTCCTCTCGCCGACACCATGATCGTCGGCTGTGAGCTGGTGAATGCAGCCCAACCATTGAATATCGACGAGTGGTCTGAGATGGCGATGACATTGAAGATGATGACGTCGATGCTGAGGATGATGAGGTTGACGTCACCACAGAGACCGGTATTGAAATGCCCAGCACCGAGGGGGGCTTGATGCTGAGGCTTAACCCTTGGGGTCTAGAAAAAGAAAGAAAATTCCCCTCAAACAAGAACTCGAAGCTCATCGTATCATCCCTTCAACTTTCAAGATAGACAAAGACTTCAAACTACAGAGCCAGACAGCTGATAAATAAGAATTGAACAGGAACGTGCCGGTGAAAACCACGCTCTTGTTGATTACTAAAGACCTCGTAGACTTAGTTTGAAAAGATTGTCGATAGGGGCCCTAGGTTAAAATTGTTGTTCCCGCCCCGAACAGCAGATGTTGTGATCATGTAGAAGGGCTATCCTTCACATATATTTATCCGTGCACCATCGGGTTCTCACTTCCTGTTCATAAGGATATTGATGAATTTTGCAACACATATAATCTTAATCTGGCTCAGCTCGGCCCTAGGGTTTAGAGGGTTGTTCAGTGTTTTGATTGGCTGAGCCAAAAAACCAAGGTGCCTTTTTCCTTTCAGCATCTCATTTCTCTTTTCTACCCATACTTCTGTAAGGTTTGGGTTGTCGCCTTGAACAACTGAGGAAAGTACTTAATTCTCACGAAGAGTGAGGATCATGGGACCGAGGTTGGTGTGACCACTACATCCTCTTGGAGACTAGCTGCCTATCTGCCGAGCCTAATTTTCTGGAGAAGAGGAATAGAAAGCGTAAGTGTTTTGTTGCTTTTAATCCCTTCGGTTGTCGTCTTTTCTTCTTTCCTCTTTTTTGTTTCGTTTTGTGATTCGCCCCTCATTCACAGCCAACAAGGTCGCCATTGTTCCTCCCGATGATTTGTCTGACTGGGTTAAAGCTATAACCAAAGCTCGCAAGCGTCCTATTAGATCTTTGATGGACATGGCTGCTAGCAATGGTTGGGCATGCAAGAGGCACAGTGAGTATTGTTATAATCTCGATTCTAGGGGTATCGCCCGAGGTTTCTTTCTTGTTGCTAATATTTCTTCTTGTGTTAGGTTTATAAGGACCAAACCCCCACAAGACCCTTCACACGGAGCCAAGCTAAGGAGATCCAAGGAGTGCACTTACACTTGGTGAGGAGAGGCCTAGAAGAAGGAAGCGATTGGAAGCCATTCCGGATGATCAAGGTACAAGTGGAGCAGCCAGGCGCCCCAGGCGCCCCGCCCAGATAACAAAGGGGCCAGGCGCTCCGCACAGCCCCCCCACTGCCTAAGTTAGCAGGCGCTCCGCCCGAGATGCTGTGATGCGGGATTATTAAGTGTGTTAAGACTATTGACCCTACATGGTCTTTTATCTTAAAGCCTAAGTGTGGGAACTTTAGACCTTTTACTTAGTGCCTAAAAACCTCTATAAATAGCTAGATAGCTTATTTCATTCCTTAGCTAATTTTGATGATAAAAGAACCTTGTTAAGAGTTGAACTCTTTGTTGAATGAAACAACCTTGTTTGTGACTTATTCTTCTTCTAGCGGATCAAGATGAATTCCATTCCCTCCCCGATCATTCTACTTGCGGGTTCTAGTTAGCTTGAGGGTAGTTACCTAGTGTAGTTGTTCCTTGACGATCTCCCGGGGTGTATCGAAACAAGTTCTTCGGTGCTAGTTGGGCTATTTGTTCGAGCCACGTCTCGCTCTTTATCTTATTTTTACTTTCCGCGTTTGATCCTTGTCTGTTTGGCATCAGAGCAAGGCTTGGGTTTTGTTTCTACAAACCGTCAATCCTTGATTCTTCGTGCCTACGTTAGTTTCTTTTAGTTTCTTGTTGTTGAAGTTGTTGAAAGAAGAAAAATACAAAAAAATTGAAAAACTCAAAAATCGGTCATAACTTTTTGGTGTGTTCGATTTTTGTTATGGGTGTTATAGATTATTAATCTTTGTTGAAAACCCGTCGTTTTGATACCAAGAATACGTGGTTTGGATTGAATCACGAGATTTAAAAATTTGAAAACCCCAAAATTGTTAAACCCTTGTTCTCGATGAAGTTGATTGATTCTTGGGTTGTTTGATTGTGGGGTTGTGAAATTGATTATCGGGGTTTGTTCTACATTGGAAAAAAAAACAATTTGAAACAAATTTCGTGTGATTTGGAGTTATATAACATCGAGTTTGAAGAATCGAAATCCACTTTGAAACCCTTGTTGAAACCCCAACTTGAAACTTTGAATCATGATTGTGCTTTGATTGTTGGTTGTTTGGGGGTGAAAATTATTGGGGTTTGAAGATTATAACAATATTCAACTTTGGGTACCTTGGATTTGTGCAAAACACGTTGGAATCGACCCAAAAATTGGATTGAAATTGAAGAAACAGAGTTGGAAACCCAGGTGTTCTTCGCCCAGGCGCTCCGCCACTTTCTGGGCGCTCCGCCTGACCACCCTCACTGGTGGTTTGGCCAGGCGCTCTGCCTGCATACACTGGGCGCTCCGCCCCAATCCTGAAGGGTTGGAATCGGGTAGTTTCTCCTAGGTTTTCTTGTTTCTTTGCTTGCCTAACTTCTAACTAGTGTTTATCTAAGTAATCTTTCTACTTAATTTGCACTAGTTCATTAAGCTTTTAGGTGATTCTTGCATTAGTTGGAGAGTAGAACTCCAAGAAGATTCGTAGATCCTTTTGACTCAAGTCTTCACTTCAAAGTTCCTAGCGTTCATTGAGTCATACTAACTCCACTCACCACGGAGTGTGCTTGACTCGTGAATAGTTTGATTGAGTTGAGGGATTGCTATTCATCTACGTGAAGCTTTTGGAATACAAGTCGAGTGAAATATCCACCACCACTAAACGAGTGAACCGAGTGAAACACAAGTGAGGGAGTGTGTGAGGTGATTTCACTAACGTTTGTTCTTCTTGTAGGTACAATGGCCAACAAAGGTGAAGATTTTATAAACAATGATTTGGCTAGTCTCCTTGCCAAGATGGATATCATGAACTAAAGGATTGAGTCTCTTGAAAGGGGGCCTCAAGTACCCAAGGTGATCAAGGGACCCGAGTGTCCAAGATGATAAAGGGACCCCGAGTGTCCAACTTGAAGCCGGTGAAGGCTCAAGTAATCCTACCTTTACCCCGGAACAAGTTGTTGAGTTGCTTAATCAACAACAGGTGAAGGAAGATTGTGAGAGATATGAACAAATGTAGGGCAATACCCAACGAACGGGAATTCCCCACCTAGGGATCAACCCTAACCTTATGGGCAATCCCCAAAGGAATGTTCCTCTTCCAATGGCCATTCAAAATGTGCAACCTCTTGAACAAGTTGGAGAAGCTCAAGAAGGGGGAGGAGGAAAAATATGTAGGTGATGACTATGGAGCTCCTAATCCAAATGGGAGGGCCATGAATTGGGGACGCAATGTTGATAGGGGTAGAGGCCGAGGTCGAGGGCCACCCATAGGGGTTGATAGGGATGTTGGAGGTAATGCTAGGAGAGATTTTGGTTGTTATGAAGGCAACTTTGGAGGCCAACCGGAGCCTTACCAAGGGGGTCGAGATAACAATAATCTTAATAGTGTGAAGCTCACTATTCCTTCCTTCAAAAGGAGTAGTGACCCGGTGGAGTACATTGAGTGGAAATTGGCTATGGAGAGGATATTTGACACCAATGATATGCCCGAAGAGAAGAAGGCCAAGTATGCAATATCTTCTTTTGAATCCTTTGCTTCTACTTGGTAGGAATCAGGCAAGAGAAATAGAAGGAGGAATGTTATGCCAATCAATGTGACTTGGGGTGAATTGATTCGTGTGATGGATGAGAAGCGTCTCTATGAGTTAAAGCAAGGTTACAAGACGGTTGGGGAGTACTTTAATGAATTTGAGCAAATCCGGATGTCCCTAGATTTGGATAGGGAAGAGGATGAGCAAGCCATGATTAGATTTCGAAGTGGTTTGAACCGAGACATAGCTTCACAATTGAAGTTTCACAAGTATGAAGACCACTATGAGCTATGCAAAGATTCGGTTGAAGCTGAGAAATGGCTTAAGGAAGAGAAATCCACTTGCTACAAGAGTAGCACTCCTACTCCCATGAGTAAGCCAAAGGAGTGGAAGACTTCTACTCCAAATGCAAGATTCCCAAATGGTGCAAGTTCTAGCAAAGATGTGAAGAAGCCATATGAGAAGTACACGCCAAATGTGGGAGGTAACTCTAAAACCCAATTAAATACTCCTACTTCTTCTTCAATTCAATGCCACAAATGCAAGAGTTATGGTCACTTTGCTAAAGAGTGTCCTACGAAAGGGACCATGATTGTTGTTGGTGATGGTACTTATGAACAAGAGAGTGAACCGGAGGATGAGGGAGTAGAGGGTGATAAGGTGGAAGATTTGGAGGATGATACGGTGGAGGATGATGATCCTCATGCTTTCCTAGTTGTGAGAAGGAGTTTAGGTGCTATGCTTGTGGAGGATAGTGAGACCTTGCAAAGGGAAAACCTCTTCCATGCTAGATGCCGAGTCATGAGTGTTGTTTGTTCTATGATCATTGACTCGGGAAGTTGTGCTAATGTTGTTAGTCAATCACTTATTTCCCAATTGAAATTTCCCACTTTGAAACACCGCAAAGCTTATCGTTTGCAATAGCTTAATAAGTGTGGGGAGCTAAAGGTGGTGAAGCAAGTAATAATTAAGTTCAAAATGGGGAACTATGTGGATGAAAACATGTTTGATGAGGTACCTATGCAAGCATGCCACCTTCAATTTGGAAGGCCATGGCAATTTGATAGGCATGTGGTTCATGATGGCCGTGTCAACACTTATATGGTCAAGCATGAGGAAGGAAATTTGTGCTTAAACCCTTGACTCCCAAGCAAGTAAGTGATGATTACAAGCGGATGAGGGAGTTAAGAGAGGCGGCAAAGGCTAAGTCGGTTGTGGAGACTAGTCCGTTGGTCGAGAGTTTGGTGGTGACCCCACCATCTTCTACCTGTAGCATATGTGCCATGATGCAACCGGGTGAACTTTTGAGAGGAAATGATGGCAACAAGCTACTCCTTTGCCTAGTCCATAAAGGTATGATTCTTGCATCCGATGTTGATTATTTCACTAACCCTTTACCTAGTGCAATTGAGAATGTTTTGAAGGTATTTGAAGACATGTTCCCGGAAGAGATGCCGAGTGGTCTTCCTTCATTGAGAGGGATAGAACACCAAATTGATTTTATCCCAGGGTCTCAAATTCCAAACAAACCAGCTTATAGGAGCAATCCGGAGGACACAAGAGAATTGAAAAAGCAAGTAGATGACTTGCTCACTAAAGGCTTGGTCCGTGAGTCCATGTGCCGTACCGGTCATTCTTGTGCCAATGAAGGACGGGACATGGAGAATGTGCGTTGATTTTCGGGCCGTGAACAAGATAACGGTAAAGTATCGTCATCCTATTCCAAGACTTGATGACATGCTTGGTGAATTGAGTAGTTCATGTGTCTTTACCAAAATAGACCTTAGGTTCGGTTACCATCAAATCCGGATGAAACCCGGGGATGAATGAAAAACCGCATTCAAGACCAAGTTTGGTCTCTATGAATGGTTGGTGATGCCCTTTGGGCTCTCCCACGCACCTAGTACTTTTATGAGACTAATGAACCATGTTTTGAAACCGTTTATTAATAAATTTATGGTTGTCTATTTTGATGATATCTTGATATATAGTAAGTCAATAGATGATCATGTTGGCCACTTGAGTCAAGTTGTTGAAGTGCTAAGAGTCGAAAAGCTCTAAGCCAATTTGAAAAAGTGTGCCTTTTGTTTGGAAAAGATTGTCTTTCTTGGGTTTGTTGTGAGTGCCCAAGGAGTGGAGGTGTTGACACCCAATTTTGTCCCTCATTTTTCCATAATTGGCCATAATTTAATTTAAAGGTGCAATTTGATTATTTGTGCAAATTTGCATTAGAAAGCACGCATTTACGTGTGATTATCCCCTATTTATATATTGTGTTATTAAATGCGATTATATAACGTACCTTGCATCCTTTAGAATGTTTGTTAAATACATATCAATTTGTATTAGTTTGTACAAATTAATGCATTTTAGTATTTAGTATTTATTTGTAACTATTTATACTTAATTAATTTGATTTGACTCTAATCATTTTATGTGTGCATTTTATTATATATATAATATATGTGCACTTATATTTTTCAGCACCTTTAATTAAAATATTCCAGTCCTATTTTATTCATAATTTTTCACAGTTATTTGAAATTCGAATCTTTTCACTTTGAACCTAGACGAATGCTCGTCTAGATACGTTCACCAATTACACCATACATTTCATTTCCCTTCTAATTTATTTTAAACCAATTTCCAAATTCAAGTCATCATTCCCTAATCTCTTTCCCAGATCACTCCACTAAAATCCCAACATTATATCGCTAATCCCTCTATTCACTCTCACATAAATATTCAATTACTTTCATTCCATATCAATACACAGAGTTCCGTTGAAGCCAACGCTTCATGGAATCTTTTACTTTGTTAGCTCTTCCTTTAATTTATTTGTCAATTAAGTATTTTGATTTTCTTTAATTGCTTTGTTTCATATTAAACCTAGTGCATGCAAAACATTTCAGGTCTCTCCATCTTGATCTTATTTCTTTTCATTCATCAATTAACTATCCGTTAGCTCCCGTTTCCCATAATTATGGGATTTTGTGAAGTTTGTTTCCTTTACAAATTTAAACAATATCCCTACAATTTGGTGGTTAATTTTTATCTTACCATTCTTAATCTTATATTCTCCATTATAAAAGGAGCACCTCTTTACTATAGACCTCACTTCAAAAAACCCCTTCACCTCTTTTATACATACCTCATCTTCTATTATTCATTTGCTTTTATCCCTCTGTGAAAAATAAAATTTGCAACTTCATTTGAATTTGTGCGAAAACTTTCTTCGAGTTCATCGTCCCCCACAGCCACGACGATCTCCTCTATCTAAATTCTTACTTCAAACGGAGTCTCAAGGCGAGACTCCACGATGTCCCCAAATCGGAGAGATCGTTGCATTATGTATTCGCCTATTGGTTGTCCCACCACACACTTTCTCTACTTTACTATGCTTTCTGATAACTTGTTTTATGTGCTTAAAATCTTTCCTATCGTCTAAGTAGAATAAAATGTCGCTAGGTTAGCCTCTGCATGATCATTCAAGCATATTACTACATTTAATTTCTTCTTGAGGAAATGTCTTGGATTAACTATTTAAGATGCCTAATGGTTTAAGTTACTGAGTTAGTTCGTACTAATTACTTGGTGCTATAAGACTTCATATGTGCAGATTTAAGATGATTTGTTAAACTATTAATATCTTCCTAGAATACTACTGCTTTGGATGTTGAAATTGTTCAATAGTTAATTCAATTTTATTAAGTGTTCCCTTCTCTTATTTATATGTGTGTTTTAATTAACATGAGTTACCTTTATTATTTAATTAACCTTTGGAATTTCTCATAAAACAGTACGCATGCATACTTATCTTGTTTCCACTGTACCTTGACTGAACTAATTCGATCATTTACACTTTATTACGATGAATGTTGATTTAGCTTACTAAAGATGCCGATTACTCCACATTCTGACTTTAGTAAAAGACTCGCTAACTATCTCATTCCACTTAGAGAAGTACTAAAATTTTCATGTTTGAATACAAGCTCTCTTTATGTTATTTACTACACTATTCATTTGTTCCTTCATCAAATAATTGGTTTTATGTCGGAGTCTCTACTCACTGCTTGTCTTATTTTATGTCATGGGGCACTTTGGAGTTCAACCTCGGCGCGCGAACAAGTGGAAGCATCATTCCAAGCGCAGTCAGGTATGTTTTGGGATGTGATGACAATGGCAGGCTAATGACTTCTTGAATGAAGAATACACATATAGCTTTATAATACTAAAGCAATTCGTTACTCCCTCAGTTTTGATTTGATATGTCACTATCTTATGAGTTTTGAAGATTTACCGCTTTTACTATTTTTGAAAAATAATTTTAATTTTCTCTTAACTATTTAACAGGTTTTAAAATCTAAATACTAAACTATTTTTAAGCTTTACATTGTTTTCAACTAGCAATGCTTCTAAGACAGAAAAAAACTTTTATTCTTATTATTTACGTTAAATCATTTCGGGATTAAATACCATTTTTTTTAAAACTAAATATTTTAATACTTCTTTTGTCTCGTCTAGAAACGTTTAAAATTGTTGATCATACAAAGCAAAATGAGGAGAAGTAACATCGGACTGGGCCCTTCTCTCGCCTCGCCTATGCCTGATCCCGCATTCTTCTAAATTTCTATAGTTCATTTATTTGTTAAGTTGTTGATTATTTTCCAATATTAAATTCGCCACAATTTAAGGTGGCGCATGTCTCTATTAATATGTATTTTTTTTATGTGAAGTATTATATTCGAAAGGATGCTTTATGGAGAACGCAAAAGATCTCGTTCTATCCTCGGCTTCATATATAAAATATGTTGTATCGTAAAGCATTTATTTTGGAGACTTGGGATTGTATTGATTATTGCTAGCTTTCGACCCCTTTAAGATATAATATAATTCAATACTTTCTTAGTTTGAATATCATTTAAATATTTTGACTTTTATGCCTGATAATTTAATTGATTGGCCTTTTATTTAAAATTCCAATTTTTAGTCCGGCCGGTAACCACATTTGGTGGAGCCTGAGAGGTGCCTAACCCCTTCCTCTCGGGTTAGCTTGAGCCCTGGCCTAGATTTCTGGTTCGTAGATTAAGTTTCGGAGTTAATTGTAAAATTAGCTAGAAACAAAATAGGTGCCCTAATACGCCTAGTTAAAAAATATGTTAGGTGGTGACTCCAACATTAAACTCAAACGAGTTACCCAGTCGAATCCGAAACCTGACTCGCCTCGAGTTCAGCCCAAAATCGGGTATGACAGAATGGCGACTCCGCTGGAGATATCTAGGTTCAAACCATAACGGACTTTAAATTGGGATACTTTAATTGCTTTATTGCCATTTATTTTAATACTAATTTTTTTCCTTTTCTTTTTGCAGGTTTAAGGTCTAGAATTTTTGCGCCATATTATTGCTTAGTCGTATCCTCTTTTGTAATTGTTTATGTTGCTAACACTTTCTCCACTCCTGAAATTTTTTACACTCGCACACACCATAAACGGTTACGTGGATCTCACGGCCGTTTCACTCTCAAAAACCCTTTTAGGGGGAACGGTTGGAATATAGTTGGTCCGTGGTACAACCAACAACTCCAAACGTTCCCACCCCTTAGTTGTCCGCTTGGGGGAACCATATCCTTGTCTAGACTAATCCACTCTTAGAAGGTTCTTTTAGGATAACACAACATGTCCTAAACTTCAGTTATTTTCGAATCTTCCAAATCTTTTTCTTTAAAACAGTTTTACTTCATAATTCTTTTGTCTTTTTTCGAAAATTTCAACCTATTTTCCAGAATTAACTTGTTTGTTTCTCCCTTTTAAAATTTATTTTTAAAAATATTTCAATATGTGCACTATTTCCATAAATTTGCCAAATCTTTTTCTTAAAACAGGTTTCACTTCATAATTCTTTTCGCATTTTGAAAATATATCGCCTAACTCTATTAGCCTGCTTTTTAAAATTAACTTGTTTTATTTGTCTTTCCCTCTTTTAAAAGTTGGTAAAATATTTGCATCTTTTTTTTCGTGATTTTTAATATTGTCTAGTTTATATTAATTCTATCTTTCGAAAATAATGCGTTTGTTTTGTTCTTATCCTTCTAAAATCATTTTACGATATACTTCAATACGTGTGCATCAAAACATATGCATTTCTTTAAAAAACTTGTGCATTTTTTTTAAACTTGTGCATATCATGCATACTTTCCGCCGCTCCTGGTAACTTTCTAAATCGTGTGGTGGTTACGATCACTTCTTCCCTCACAAAAATCTCCTTTTAGGGGGAACAACTTGGAACCCATTTGGCCCGAGACGTTCCCGCTCCTGAGTTGTCCGCTTGGGAGGATAATAAAACTCGGTCTAGCCAACTTCATTCTTTAGTAGCAATGCTAGGAATCATGCATCATGACATATCATTTAGTCGACTTGTTTTCAAGTCCGATAGGCCAACTTGTTCAAACGATATGAACGGGGTTTTTAACCCCAAAGAGCGTTGGACATGATTCATTTGCATTTACTTAAAGGATAGAACGTACAAATGTAGACCGTCTATTGGAGTTATTCTGCATTTAAAGGCACAAGAGGTTACCCAAGAGGCGTCAAAAGCCCAAATTGAATCAGAAATGATTGCTTATCCATAAACAGTTAGCATTATTCTATATTCAATGCCATTCAAGGGCACAAATGGTAACCGAAGAGGCATCAAAGCCCAAATGGAATCAGAAACGACTGTTTATTCTTAAGCAGTTGGATCATTCTGTATTCAATACTATTTAAACGCGCAAAAGGTAACCGAAAAGGCATTAAAGGCCCAATTTGAAGCAGAAATGACCGCTTGATAGACAGGATGACACATAACGCACATTTATCCTTTAAACATTATATAAAGACTTGACATCCTTGGCATGTCACGAGTCCATTAGCAATTTCCTTCTAAAGTGTCTAAAGGATTCTCAATCCACAATAACACATCTCTTCATATTCTCTGCTGCATTATTTTCAAAAGCTTGTGCCACACGTTGATCATTCGCTTACAATAAAGCAAATTTTAGGCATTTTCTTTTCCCTTTTCCTATCGTCCTTCATCTTTTCCAAAAGATCATGGCCAATAGAACATTTGACATGGTTACTGAAATCCCTCAGTTACTCAGAGATTGGTGGGAAACCTAAGCATAGATCAACAAGACCGAGTTAAAGTGGTGTTGGGGAACCTGATTTCACTAATGGAGCACACGGCAATGAAAGGGATAGTAGAAGCAGCAGTACACTATTGGGATGCAGACCGAGTAGTTTTTCACTTTGGGAGTGTAAAGTTGACACCATTACTGGAAGAAATAGGCGGATTAACTCAATTACCATTCGAAAGTGAAGAAGTCTTGATGCCTAAGAACATTGCACCCGAAGAGTTCTTCGAAATGGTAGGGTTTAAGCCCGAGTTATGCACACACAGTATAAGGCAGTCGGGAATTTCTTTGACTTCCCTCCACATCAAATTTGGGTATGGAGAAGCATTTCAAGAATCCGAAGACTATTTCAGCATTAACCAGGCAGAGTGGCAAGGGCGGAGAGTACATGCTTTTGTTACCAGCTTTTTAGGGACTGTCATGTTTCCACAACACAAAGGACGAGTTGATGTTTGCGTGGTATCAATTGCCGATACCTTACTCAAGGACTTCAACAAGAAATACACTTTGGTACCGATGATTGTTGCAGAAATGTACCGAGCTTTAGAAAGGTGCAAGAAAGGTGCTGGCTTTTTCGAAGGTTGTAATTTACTCCTACAAATTTGGTTGATGGAACATTTGCAAAAGATGGATTGCACAGAGCAAGATTTCCATTCCATACCAAGAGAAAACTACATCTTGACTCATACCGGCCGCATGGACAGTGCTCTTGAAAAGTGGGACCGACCAACAACCACCGAAGGCTGGCGCCACAGGCTTTCTCAGTTGACATCCGAAAATATACAATGGATGTTTTACTACTTTCCTAGCATCACAGTGATCACACGGTCGGAAAGGGATTCATTTCTCATCTTAGTGGGCTTTAGAGAAGTTTACCCATACACTCCTCTAAGGGCACTTAGACAAGTGGGGAGAAAGCAGATTGTACCCCAAATTGCAGACATCAGAAGTTTTAAAGCAGATATTCTCGGAAGAGTGGTACCATTCAAAGACAAGATACTAGAACTTTGGAAAGGAAGGCAACGAATGGGAATCGAGACTATTGGACGAGACAGATTTGATGCAGGCTATGATGAAGATTATCCAGACTGGCTAAGGAAAGATATAGCAAAGGCAGTTCAACCAAGAGCAATAAGGAAAAGGAAAAGAAATGCCGATGAATTGGAATCTGAGTGCAAGAGGCTACACAAACAACTGGCAAAGGCACGAGAGAAAATAACGAAGAAGCAAAGTTTGGTCGAAGCAAAGGACAAAGAAAAAGACAAATGGCGCAATAAGGCAGAACTCCTGACAAAACGCATAGAGTCTATCGGTGTATGGGCTAGTGAAGGAATGAACTCTGTAGCTGACAAAGGAATAGAAGAGAAAGGAAGAAAATCTTTGGAAATGTTGAAAAACTTCACTTTCGACATATCCCGGCTCTTGACTGATGCAGACAACATTATCTTTCAAGAGGATTCATCAGGGGCAAGTACGGTCGAGGAAGACTCATCTGAAGAAGATGAATCTTCTGAGGATGGATCAACATAAAGATGTTCACCTGGCCATGATCTAACCCTCTAGCAATGTTTTCTTTCTCTTACACTGTTTCAATATCCGCCAATATAACAAAAGTTTAATAAAATGCAATATTCTTTTTTAGAGTTCGCATTTTGTAGCAAATGAAATGATACATGTGGCACAATACACTTTTCAAATCTTCATGCATAAAGCAGTCATAGGATACATTTTTATTTTCTAAGTGTGCATTACGTGAATTTGTTTTATTGCTCTAGGTCTCTTTCTACCTAGGTGAATCCCTTCCCATATCCAATCTCCTACCAAGGAACCTCATCTCCCTACTCTATGCCCAAATCCTGATATCATAAATCTTTCGCATGTCTTGATTATCCAAAAGGTTGGCCTGAGTTGAATACCAAGGCAAAAGATTTGGTTAAGCAAAGTGCGCTTATCAGGGGTTTTTCCAAACAAGACGAGTTTGTCACATCAAGAATTGTGTACACAAAGCGGAAAATTGACAGGGAAAGAGATTTGTTGGTCAAACTCAAGGGCACACATGACTTACCGAAATACTTCGTTTTGACACAATGTCTGAGGATCATTTTCGACGGTCTAGTCTGTATTGTAATACATTTAAGATAATCCAAAATATTATTTCCAAACTTGCACCTATTCATGGCCGAACAGACGTTCAAGGGGTTATCACAAGGCAATAAGGAAGTGAGAAATGATCGGAACCCGCTTGATGATACTAAAGTTTATGCATAACAACCAAATTAGCAGGCTGGTTCAATTTGGAAAAGAATGCAAAGGTGCAGTGACAAAATTTCCATTATATGACGGAGCTAGAAGCTCTTGCCGAGAGTATTGGAAGCATATCCCTACCAACTAGCAAGTGTGGGACAAGACGATGATCTCAAGATCAAGCCATTTGAGACACTTACAAAACCATGAATTAATTTTATAACAGTCTTGACTGAAGCAGTAATCTAAAAATATACACCGAGATTGGTCTCTTGGCAACAAAATCTACCTGACAAGCAAAAGCTAAAGCAAAGATTGAATTGCAGCAGTCGGTTGACAAATATGAGAGACATTGAGTATCTCTCTCAAAGACACCCGAGCATCATGACACACAAATTTGCAAGAAAGGATGACAAATGCACTAAGGTCTTAGTGTTTGATAAAAGCCGACTTCCTTTTCAGTCATATATATATATATCCCTTACCCGAATTCCTTGTCAACATTTGATTGAGATCTAACCAGACTCATCTTCCACTCAAACGAGCGTCAGTCATTTAACAAAAGAATCCTTGTCTTGACTGCTACATAAAGCACCCAAGCAATCTTTCAACCTCTATACAATTTGTCAGTCTCTAAAATTCAAGTGCTAATCGATCATCCGCGGTCTAGGCATACTCTTAAGCTTTATGTGTTGTTCTTTCTTCAAATTTTTGCTAATGTGCTAATGAAGTTTTGCGCAGTTACAGTTACTTTGCGCTTGAACACCGAAATTGGTCAAGAATCTACATTGAGAAAAAACCGAAATGTTAAGCCGAGCTGAAAATATTTACCTTCTAGAACAAAGCCTTTCAAACCGCCAGCATGGGACACCGAGAGAATCCAGACAATCCCAAGTCCGCTTCCGTACAACTTGTAGTATGAACGAACCAAAATCAGTTGACAATATACTCACATAAGAGTCGTGAGAAACAAATCCAATCACTATACCACCGAAACTGGTAAAACTCACAACCTCATACTACACCCGACTTACATAAGTAACAACCTCCCTCTATGAAGACTTTCAACAACAACCTTATCAGGCCTGACACAATCAAGGACAAAAAACCTCACGCCTTTACTCTTTTAGCTCAATCAAAAGATATTGCGACCAACAAACGAACTACTCCCTAGAGACCTATTCGGAATTTTGATCCAACAAAGATCTTCACCTATCACTCAAACATTCAATAACGTAACACCGCAAAATACCTAGCACAACCCAAGACAAATACAATTTTGGGGACAACTTTCACATCCAACAAATCCAACCTCAGCCTAAGAATGCAAGTACCCACAAAATCAGAGTCATCAATCATCACACTGAAAGATGAATGCAAATTCAAGCCGATACACAGGTGTTCAGTGCAATACAACCACTTTGTTTCGACTAACGAATCTTTCTTTGAGAGCAGATTTTTCAATACAAACACAAGTTCACAGAAAATCACAATAGACAAGATAGCACTTTAGCCACGCCAGGCTTAAAATATGACGACCAGCCATGTCAGGCTTTAAATATGACGATCAGCCACGTCAGGCTTATGATGGCTAGCCCGGTCAGGCTTAGAATATGACAATTAGGCTCGTCCGCCTTAGAATTGGACATACTCATTCTTTCTGTTTTGCAGGCACTACTATAATCAGCCCTGTCCAGCTTTTAAAATAGGACAAACTCACATATCTTGTTTTGCAGGCACCACTATAATAGGCTCGTCCGCCTTAGAATTGGGCATACACACGTATTGTTGTTTATTTTGCAGGCACTACCATGATATGATGATCTATCAAAGGCAATAAACTGGGGCAGAATTTTTGAGGATCCCCTCTAAAATTCCCAAAAGACGCAAGCTGACACTGGGGCAGAAATTTTTGGGGTCCCCTCAAAAATTTCAAGAGAGACGAAGTACAGAAACTGGGAGTTTCCTGAAGAAAACTTGACCAAAGGCCCAACGTTCATGAAAGCATTATAAAAGCAGAAAAACGACGACTTTCCTAGCGGCGTTGCAGATAGGATAATGACATTTTATTTTTAGCACTTCACTTTACTTTTGTTCGCAGGGTACACAGCCCGGCGACAGGCACTTTACTTTTTGTTCGCAGGGTACACAGCCCGGCGCGATAGACAAAATAGCTCTTGACGAGCAAGCAAAATAGCTCTTGACGAGCACGCAAAATAGCTCTTGACAAGGAGGCAAAATAGCTCTTGACGAGCAGGCAAAAGCTCCTGACAAGAAGGCAAAATAGCTCTTGACGAGCAGGCAAAATAGCTCTTGACAAGGAGGCAAAATAGCTCTTGACGAGCAGGCAAAATAGCTCTTGATGAGGAGGCAAAATAGCTCTTGACGAGTAGGCAAAAGCTCCTGACGAGAAGGCAAAATAGCTCCTGACGAGCAGGCAAAATAGCTCTTGACGAGCAGGCAAAATAAGCTCCCGACGAGCAGGCAAAATAGCTCTTGACGAGCAGGCACTTATGATACACAAATATCTCATAACGAGAGACCACGACACATTGACAGTTGACAATCCAACGACAGGAAAGTCCATTTTACATTTACTAATATTATCTGCAAAAAGCTCACACTTTATTGTAGGAAACAGCGGAACAGTGTTCCAAGGTATACATCCCGACACAGACAAATAATTATCTCCTGACAAGATGCACATAAATGAATATCCTAGAGAAGAAGCATATATTTCCTAACACTCAAAGCACCTGGAAATAGACTAGACAACTACATGACAAAAGAGAGCTCAACTTTACAGAGAGTTTACTTTATCATTATCTTTGGTTGCACTTATCCTACTTTTGTAGCAGAACACTCTCTGATCCCTCGACAGACCCCTTGACAAACCCCTGCTCCATTTCGCATACCCTTCCATACTTGCCCCCGAAAGTCACTATCGTACATGAATTTGTGCAACCGCAAAACCTCAAGCACAAGCTATGCACCGTTCTGGAATATCATTAAAGAAGCTTAATCTCACATACACTGCTTTTCCTATAGCCCAGACTACCTATTCTGCCAAGTTCCAAAGCACTCAAATCTATATTTCCCTACTTGCACAAGTGATCTACCTAATCTCTCATTCCTGATTAGATGTTGTGTTCCTTCATATTCAAGCTTATCTGTGTCAATCGTTCGTGTTCTCGCGCTTAATCGTGCCCACCTGTTTGAATCATGCACATTTATAAAGCTCGCTCCTTAAATGTTTCCCAACTCCGTCAAGAAAATATCGAAGGCGAGATTACTCATTTATCGAGGTGGAGTGGAAACTATGTACGTATAAACTCCTCTTTATGGGTGTGTAGCGCGCCACATTTTCATAACTAGGATGCTTATAAGCCTTTTTTCCCACGCTCGATCTATTAATGTTATCTCACCGTTATAGTACCTTTGCTTTATTCTTCATTTTATCTCGCCAAAAGGCAAAGCATACACGAATCTAAACTTTACATACGTGGATAAGTTTAGTCCTGACATCCAAAATCATGCGTCATAAACATCTCACACAGGCAACATGCCATTCTAGAACTACACACGGCCTGATTCTCCTGAAACCCGAGATATGTAGGCAACTCAGAGACCGGGGTTCGGCCGAAAATACCCCAAAACCCCCATTTTCCAATCCAGTATTTTTGCCCGCCCGTCCTGAAAAAATTGGCTACTCCGTCAACTATCTTTGCCCGAAGATTCTTTTCATCACTCCCGGGCAAAGAGGGGCAGCTGTTGACACCCAATTTTGTCCCTCATTTTTCAATAATTGGCCATAATTTAATTTAAAGGTGCAATTTGATTATTTGTGCAAATTTGCATTAGAAAGCACGCATTTACGTGTGATTATCCCCTATTTATATACTGTATTGTTAAATGCAATTATATAACGTACCTTGCATCCTTTAGAATGTTTGTTAAATACATATCAATTTGTGTTAGTTTGTACAAATTAATGCATTTTAGTATTTAGTATTTCTTTGTAACTATTTATACTTAATTAATATGATTTGACTCTAATCATTTTATGTGTGCATTTTATTATATATATAATATATGTGCACTTATATTTTTCAGCACCTTTAGTTAAAATATTCCAGTCCTATTTTATTCATAATTTTTCACAGTTATTTGAAATTCGAATCTTTTCACTTTGAACCTAGACAAACATTCGTCTAGATACGTTCATCAACTACACCATACATTTTATTTCCCTTCTAATTTATTTTAAACCAATTTCCAAATTAAAGTCATCATTCCCTAATCTCTTTCCCAGATCACTCCACTAAAATCCCAACATTATATCGCTAATCCCTCTATTCCCTCTCACATAAATATTCAATTACTTTCATTCCATATCAATACACAGAGTTCCGTTGAAGCCAACGCTTCATGGAATCTTTTACTTTGTTAGCTCTTCCTTTAATTTATTTGTCAATTAAGTATTTTGATTTTCTTTAATTGCTTTGTTTCATATTAAACCTAGTGCATGCAAAACATTTCAGGTCTCTCCATCTTGATCTTATTTCTTTTCATTCATCAATTAACTATCCGTTAGCTCTCGTTTCCCATAATTATGGGATTTTGTGAAGTTTGTTTCCTTTACAAATTTAAACAATATCCCTACAATTTGGTGGTTAATTTTTATCTTACCATTCTTAATCTTATATTCTCCATTATAAAAGGAGCACCTCTTTACTATAGACCTCACTTCAAAAAATCCCTTCACCTCTTTTATACATACCTCATCTTCTATTATTCATTTGCTTTTATCCCTCTGTGAAAAATAAAATTGGCAACTTCATTTGAATTTGTGCGAAAACTTTCTTCGAGTTCATCGTCCCCCACAGCCACGACGATCTCCTCTATCTAAATTCTTACTTCAAACGGAGTCTCAAGGCGAGACTCCACGCTGTCCCCAAATCGGAGAGATCATTGCATTATGTATTCGCCTATTGGTTGTCCCACCACACACTTTCTCTACTTTACTATGCTTTCTGATAACTTGTTTTATGTGCTTAAAATCTTTCCTATCGTCTAAGTAGAATAAAATGTCGCTAGTTTAGCCTCTGCATGATCATTCAAGCATATTACTACATTTAATTTCTTCTTGAGGAAATGTCTTGGATTAACTATTTAAGATGCCTAATGGTTTAAGTTACTGAGTTAGTTCGTACTAATTACTTGGTGCTATAAGACTTCATATGTGCAGATTTAAGATGATTTGTTAAACTATTAATATCTTCCTAGAATACTACTGCTTTGGATGTTGAAATTGTTCAATAGTTAATTCCATTTTACTAAGTGTTCCCTTCTCTTATTTATATGTGTGTTTTAATTAACATGAGTTACCTTTATTATTTAATTAACCTTTGGAATTTCTCATAAAACAGTACGCATGCATACTTATCTTGTTTCCACTGTACCTTGACTGAACTAATTCGATCATTTACACTTTATTACGATGAATGTTGATTTAGCTTACTAAAGATGCCGATTACTCCACATTCTGACTTTAGTAAAAGACTCGCTAACTATCTCATTCCACTTAGAGAAGTACTAAAATTTTCATGTTTGAATACAAGCTCTCTTTATGTTATTTACTACACTATTCATTTGTTCCTTCATCAAATAATTGGTTTTATGACGGAGTCTCTACTCACTGCTTGTCTTATTTTATGTCATGGGGCACTTTGGAGTTCAACCTCGGCGCGCGAACAAGTGGAAGCATCATTCCAAGCGCAGTCAGGTATGTTTTGTGATGTGATGACAATGGCAGGCTAATGACTTCTTGAATGAAGAATACACATATAGCTTTATAATACTAAAGCAATTCGTTACTCCCTCAGTTTTGATTTGATATGTCACTATCTTATGAGTTTTGAAGATTTACCGCTTTTACTATTTTTGAAAAATAATTTTAATTTTCTCTTAACTATTTAACAGGTTTTAAAATCTAAATACTAAACTATTTTTAAGCTTTACATTGTTTTCAACTAGCAATGCTTCTAAGACAGAAAACAACTTTTATTCTTATTATTTACGTTAAATCATTTCGGGATTAAATACCATTTTTTTAAAAACTAAATATTTTAATACTTCTTTTGTCTCGTCTAGAAACGTTTAAAATTGTTGATCATACAAAGCAAAATGAGGAGAAGTAACATCGGACTGGGCCCTTCTCTCGCCTCGCCTATGCCTGATCCCGCATTCTTCTAAATTTCTATAGTTCATTTATTTGTTAAGTTGTTGATTATTTTCCAATATTAAATTCGCCACAATTTAAGGTGGCGCATGTCTCTATTAATATGTATTTTTTTTATGTGAAGTATTATATTCGAAAGGATGCTTTATGGAGAACTCAAAAGATCTCGTTCTATCCTCGGCTTCATATATAAAATATGTTGTATCGTAAAGCATTTATTTTGGAGACTTGGGATTGCATTGATTATTGCTAGCTTTCGACTCCTTTAAGATATAATATAATTCAATACTTTCTTAGTTTGAATATCATTTAAATATTTTGACTTTTATGCCTGATAATTTAATTGATTGGCCTTTTATTTAAAATTCCAATTTTTAGTCCGGCCGGTAACCACATTTGGTGGAGCCTGAGAGGTGCCTAACCCCTTCCTCTCGGGTTAGCTTGAGCCCTGGCCTAGATTTCTGGTTCGTAGATTAAGTTTCGGAGTTAATTGTAAAATTAGCTAGAAACAAAATAGGTGCCCTAATACGCCTAGTTAAAAAATATGTTAGGTGGCGACTCCAACATTAAACTCAAATGAGTTACCCAGTCGAATCTGAAACCTGACTCGCCTCAAGTTCAGCCCAAAATCGGGTATGACAGGAGGTAGATGAGTCCATGGTAGAGGCCATTCGTGATTGGCCTACTCCTACTACCGTGACTCAAGTGAGGAGCTTTCATGGTCTTGCTAGTTTTTATAGATGATTTGTGAAAGACTTTTGCTCCATTGCCACTCCAATCACCGAATTGGTGAAGAAGGACAAACCGTTTGTGTTGGGAGAGCCTCAAGAGAAGGCCTTCCCAAAATTGAAAAGTAGGTTGAGTACCGCCCCTCTATTGAAATTGCCCGACTTCGGAAAGATATTTGAGGTTGAATGTGATGCCTCGGGGGTGGGAATTGGTGGTGTTTTAATGCAAGATGGCAAACCCATAGCCTACTTTAGTAAAAAATTGAAGGGAGCCTCCTTGAATTACTCTACGTATGACAAGGAGTTGTATGCCCTAATGCGAACTCTTGCTCATTGGCAACATTACCTTTGGACTAGGGAATTTGTGATTAAGAGTGCTCATGAGTCACTCAAATATCTTAGGGGCCAAGAGAAGTTGAACAAGAGGTATTCCAAGTGGGTAGATTTCATTGAGTCTTTTCCCTATGGTGTTCAATACAAAAAGGGGAAAGACAATATTGTAGCGGATACGCTTTCTAGGAAGTTTGCTCTTGCCACTACTCTTACCTCCAAGCTCATGGGTTTTGAGAGCATTAAGTTGATGTATGCTCATGACCCTAAGTTAAAGAGCATCCATGAAGCTCTAGAGAAAGGAGCTCGAGTTGAGAAATACAAATAAGTTAATGGCTATATCTTTAAAAATGGTAGAGTGTGCATACCCGAGTCCTCATGGAGAGAATTGCTTGTGCAAGAGGCACATTGCGGAGGACTCATGGGTCACTTTGGGAAAACAAGACCTTGGCCATTCTTAGAGAACAACTCCATTGGGCAAAGATGGGGGCGTAAGTTGAAAAGTTTTGCACTAATTGCCTTGAGTGCAAGCGTGCTAAATCCAAAGCACACTCCCATGGTTTGTATACTCCTGTCCCCGTACCTATTAGCCCGTGGATGGACATATCTATGGATTTTGTTATGGGATTACCACGGACTAGGGGGGGGGGACATGATAGCATTTATGTTGGCGTGGATAGGTTCTCCAAGATGGCTCACTTCATTCCATGTAAAAAGTGTGATGATGCACAACATGTTGCTTATTTGTTCATTGATAATGTTTTAAAGTTGCATGGTGTGCCTCAAACAATTGTAAGTGATAGGGACACCAAGTTCCTTAGCCACTTTTGGAGAAGCTTGTGGGGTGCTCTTGGCAGGTGCTCTTCTTAGAGCCATGACCCAAGGTAAGATCGGGACTTGGATTGATAGGTTACCTCTTATGGAGTTTGCATACAACCGTACATTGCATAGCATGATTGGCATGACTCCATTTGAGTGTGTTTATGGTTTTAACCCCTTGATTCCCCTTGACCTAACCCCTTTACCAAGGGAAATGGTTGTTTATTTTGAAGGTAAAACTAGAGCCAAGGCTTTGGTTGAACTCCATGCTAAGGCGAAGAAGAATTTAGAGGAAGCTTATGCAAAGGTGGCCTCCAAGAAAAACAAGGGACACAAGAAGGTGGAACTCAAGCTATGTGTGAGTGCACTTCCGGAAAGAAAGGTTTCCAAACCTTAGGAAAGGGAAGTTGGCACCCCGAGGAGATGGCCCGTTCCAAGTGCTTTCAAAGATAAACAACAACGCTTATGTGGTCGGCTTGCCAAGCGAGTATAATGTCTCTAATACATTCAACGTTTGTGATTTGGTTTCTTTAGATGTAGGGGATGGAGAGGTCGTGGATGATAATACTTCAATTTCGAGGACGAAAACTTCTCAAGAAGGCGAGGATGATAAGGACCAAACCCCCACAAGACCCTTCACGCAGAGCCAAGCTAAGGAGATCCAAGGAGTGCACTTACACTTGGTGAGGAGAGGCCTAGAAGAAGGAAGTGATTGGAAGCAATTCCGGATGATCAAGGCGCAACTGGAGTAGCCAGGCGCCCCATGCGCCCCGCATGAGATCTAGGCGCACCACGCAGGGAACAAAGGGGCCAAGCGCTCTGCCCACCCATGGGGCGCTCCGCGCAGCCCCCCACTACCTAAGTTGGCGGGCGCTCCGCCCAAAATGGGGTGCTCCGCCCGAGATGCTGTGATGCGGAATTATTAAGCGTGTTAAGACTATTTTGACCCTACGTGGTATTTTATCTTAAAGCCTAAGTATGGGCACTTTAGACCTTTTACTTAGTGCCTAAAAACCTCTATAAATTAGCTTATTTCATTCCTTAGCTAATTTTGATGATAAAAGAACCTTGTTAAGAGTTGAACTCTTTGTTGAATGAAACAACCTTGTTTGGGACTTGTTCTTCTTCTAGCGGATTTAGATGAATTCCATTCCCTCCCCGATCATTCTACTTGCGGGTTCTAATTAGCTCGAGGGTAGTTGCCTAGTGTAGGTGTTCCTTCACAATCTCCCGGGGTGTATCAAAACAAGTTCTTCGGTGCTACTTGGGCTATTTATTCAAGCCACGTCTCGCTCTTTATCTTGTTTTTACTTTCCGCGTTTGATCCTTATCATAGGTTTTCCCAACAGAGCAGTTAACACCGAGCCCAAGAAGAAGAAAAAGAGCAAGAAAGGGAAGGAGAAGAAAACTGAAGAAGAAAAAGCTTTTGATGCCTACGACTACATGGCCTCGATGGCGAATCTAGTCGGTGACTTGAAGGAACTCAAGTCCCAAAGCTTCCAAGCCCTCGAAGGGGTCCTCTAGTTAAGGGACCTCAAAAGGTGATGATGACATCTTCCTTGGTTACTTTACTTGTATTTCAACTTCTTCTCATTTCTTTGTTCATAAACTTTCTACCCCACCTTTTGCCCCTTCCTTTACAGATTCAAAAAGAAATAGAGCATCCTTGAAGAAGTCTGCTCGTTCGGTCCCTACCGAGGCATCAACCTCTCCCGGGCCTAAAGCTGTTGTTGAGCAACACCGAGGGCTGACTGATGAGCCTATCGATGAAGGATTTGAGGTTCAAAGGGAAACTGAGGTGATAAACTTTGAAGAGCTAGAGCATGAACCCGACGTGGCTGTCACCAGGGCTAAGGGAAAAGCCAAGGTTAGAGAGGCTGTGGCCCCTGTTGCTGAGGAGGAGACAGCTGCTAGTATTGCTCGGGCACATTCCGAGCCTGTTAGAGATTCAGCCTCGGAGAGGCCTTTGATAAAGTTGGAGGTTTCAGCTCTGTCGAACCTCTTTGAGAGCTCTCATGAAGACATCTTAAGTCTTGCCCCATTGTTGGGGCCAAAGGAGGAGGTTCTTGTCCAAATATTCACCCCGACGAAGCTGGCCGCCACTACTGCTACAAATGCACTTCGAGCATGTTTTTATCATCTTCACTCTCCTTTTGTTTGAATATTTATTTCCTCTTCTAACTCTTTGGTGACCTTTGTTCAGGGTTTCCTTTTGTCTTTGAGGACCGTTGAACTCGAAACCACGAGGTTTGAAGAGAATCAACACGTCGCAAGTGCTTGGGACAATCAGAATGACAGCTTTAATGCTCAAATCACCGAGTTGAAGGCTCAACTAGCCAAGTCCCACTCCGATCTGCAAGAAGCTGCTGCGGCCTCTGAGGCCAAAGTTCAAGCCCTATGTGATGGCTTTCAGGTGGAGCGCTCAAGGCTGGACGCCGAGATCGTGAGGCTTAATGGTGGTTGGCTCGGATTAAGGATGAATTCATCGAGGAAGCCAACAAACACCATGAGAAACTGAAAGAGCGTGTGCTCGCGATCCAAAGGCTAGAAGGTCAAAACATGAGGATTCTAGTTCTTGAAGCTGAGGCTAAGCAGCTTCGGGGTGAAGTTGTGGACCTAAAAGCGAAGGCCAAGATCAAGGCTAAGAGGGCGGAGCTGGAGAAATATTGGGTTGTCATCAGGTCTCGGTTGAAGCTAATTAAGCAGTGCCAAGCTGGCGAGCTTAGGAGGCTGAAATTCCTAAGGCCGAGGATAATACAACCAAAGCCCAAGCCGTGATAGATGAGCTCCCCTCAAGTGAAGGTTCGGGCGATGATGAAGCCGAGGATGAAGGTGAGGAGGGCACCAAAGATGCTAAGGATGGGACTTCCGAGGAAGGAGATGGTCTCGAAACATAGCACTTCTCTTTTTATAATTCTATTTTTTGTTGCGGCCATCAAGCCATTTTTGTTCAACCAACTTTTTGTGGCCCGTGGGCCTTGTTCTATGTATAGTTTTTAAAGCCTTCGCGCTAAGTTTAATGAATTGCACTTCTGTTTCTAAGTATGTCTTCAACTTTGTTTTGAAAGTGTTCGAATAGGCACTTATAGGATAATTTTTGCTTGCAAGACTTGATAACATTCGATAATCGATGCTAGCTTGGAACGACGTCTCGTTCCCGAGCCAAGGCATGTTGCAGTGATCTCGGTTTATCAATGATATTTCGATAAACTAGGCTTTAAAATAAAGAAAATTTGAATCAAGTTCATTTCATTGATAACAATAAGCCACGATAGGCATTACATAAGTTTCAGCCTAGTCGACGCTAGACTTAGGCAAAAATTTGAGATGAAGCCACTATCGGGCGAAAAATATAAGATACTACACTACTCTTTGGGTGAGAGTCCCCGGTGTTCGAATAGCTAGTCTTCGGGTTCGTTTACGATCCCCGGTGTGAGCGGCTTTGAGTCGATCTTGACTTCATATCATCTTCTTCATCCCCAGTGTTCGGGTGTGAACTTCGGTTAAGACCCGAGCACTATATTCGTTCCCTCCGCTTCCTGAAAAGGTCAAGCACAGAAAAAATGAGGGGCTAGTTAGAAATTTTCAACCCAAGTGTAGGAGCGTTTGTGGCTCGAAGCTGAAGGTGAAATTTTATTTACAATGGGCAAAGTACCACGATATTAGAAGCAGTACCGCTTTAAATTAGAAATATTCCAATTCATGGGTTCGGGTTCGGCTTTCAAATTCTCCAACTGATAAGATCCTTTCCAACAATTGCTTTGACTTTGTAGCGTCCTTCCTAATTCGCAATGAATTTCCCAGCATTCTTCTCCTTGGTTGATTGATTCGAAGCTTTCACACATAATCACCGACCTTAAAATCTCTGGATTTAGCTTTCCTATTGAGATATGCTTCGATTTGTCTTTCCTGCGCTTCTAGCCGAATCAAAGCTAGTTCCCTATTTTCTTCAAGTAAATCCAACTCTATGTGCATAGCTTGTTGGTTTGCATCTTCGGTGGCGTGAGCGTACCCAAGGCTGGGTTCGCCAACTTCCACGGGGATTAGGGAATCCATCCCATAAGCGAGGGATAAAGGAGTTTCACCGGTGTTGTTTTCTCCGTGGTTCGCATTACCCACAATACCTCGGGCAACTCATTGGGCGATAGACCTTTTGCTGCATCGAGCCTTTTCTTTATATTTTCGACTATCATTCTATTCGAAGACTCGGCTTGGCCATTTGTACTTGGATGATAAGGGGTTGACACTATTCTTTTTATGCCCCACTGAATTAGGAAATCAGTGACCCTTGACCCAATAAATTAAGGGCCATTGTCTCAAGTGATTTCTCTTGGGACACCGAATCTGTAGATGATATTTTTACAGATAAAATCTATCACCTCCTTCTGTCTAACTTTGGTGAAAGCCCCTGCTTCCACCCATTTGGTGAAGTAGTCAGTTAACACAAGTATGAAACGAACACTTCCTTTTGCTTTTGGCAGGGGGCCAGTTATGTCAATTCCCCATTTTATGAACGGCCACGGTGATACAACCGAATGTAGAGGCTCGGCCTGTTGGTGGATCATTCAGGTGTGTCACTGACATTTATCACATTTTTTCACAAAGCCTTTGGCGTCTGCGCTAATAGTCGACCAATAGTATCCAACCCGAAGTAATTTGCGCACTAAAGCTTTTCCCCGCTAGTGATTGCCATAATCGCTTTCGTGAACTTCCCTCATCATGTATTAAACTTCTTCTGGGCTTCGGCCACAGTACATCCTTTTATACAACTTTCCCAAAATTAACGAGTATAAGGCTGCCCGAGTCCTCAATTTCTTTGCCTCCTTTTTATTGGTTGGGAAAGTCCCCAATTCCAAGTAAGAGATGAACTTGGTCCGCCAATCCTAAGTGTGGTTCACCGAATTGATCTCCAACTTCATGCCTTTCATCTGTAATGTGAGAAACCGAATAACATCAATCCCCAAATGTTCTCCTTCAAAAGCCGAACCTAGGTTAGCTAAGGCGTCAGCCTCGGCATTTTCCTTACGAGGTATCTGTTGGATCTTCCACTCTTGGAACTTAGCCAAGATTTGCTGTGCTCGGGTTAAAAATTGCTCCATTCTGGGCTCGCGAGCTGAATATTCCCCAAGTACTTGATTCACAACCAATTTTGAATTGCATTTTAACTCAAGTTTTTGCACCCCCATCTCCTTGGCCAATTCTAACCCTGTTAAGGCAGCTTCATATTCGGCTTCATTATTGGTTACATCATTTCCCCTATTGGGATCACCTAGACTATTCCAAGCACCAAACCTTTTGAGTTGGTCGCCCCATCAGTGTAAAGTGCCCGGACCCCCGAGGTTGTCTCTTTGGAAATTAAATTCTTTTTCAGCCTGGGGAATAATTCTCACACTAAATTCAGCCATGAAATCCGCTAAGACATGGGATTTTATAGCTGTTCGTTGCTGATAGGTAATGTTATATCACTTAGTTCTACTGCTCGTTTGGATAACCTCTACGATAACTCTTGTTTGTGCAATATTCTTCTCAAGGGGAAGGTGGTAACTACAGCTATGGGGTGACATTGAAAATAAGGCTGCAGTTTCCGGCAGTAACAACTAAGGCAAGTGCCAACTTTTCAAGATGTGGGTACCTGGATTCAGCGTCGAGAAGTATTTTGTTCACATAGTAAATGGGTTGTTGCCTTCCATCTTCATCTCGAACCAACACAATACTCACTGACACCTCGGACACAGCCAGGTAGACTAATAAGGTTTCCCCATCTTTTGGCTTGGTGAACAGCGACGCGTTAGCCAAATATTATTTCAATTCTTTCAGCGCTTCTCTGCACTCCGGTGTCCATTCGAAGGAGGTATTTTTCCTTAAGACTAAAAAGAATTTGTGGCATCAGTCTGAGGATCTCGAGATGAATCTACTCAAGGCAGTGACTTGGTCAGTTAAGTGATGAACTTCTTTTACCCTGAACAGCTCATTGGGGATTTCCTCAATAGCTCTGATTTTTTTTCTTGATTAGCCTCGATACCCCGTTCGAAGACTATGAATCCAAGAAAATTTCCCAAGCTTACACCGAAGGCACATTTTTTTAGGATTCAGCTTCATATTATACTGCCTTAGAACAGCGAAGGCTTCCCTTAGGTGATTTAGATGATCTCCCACTTGAACTGATTTGACCAACATGTCGTCTATGTATACTTCCATCGACTTCCCAATATAATCCTTAAACATACAACATACCAGCCTTTGGTAGGGTTCTCCTGCAATTTTGAGCCCAAAGGGCATCATTTTATAGCAATATGTACCTCGGTCTGTGATGAACGAGGTCTTCTTTTCGTCCTTCAGATCCATAAGAATCTGATTGTATCCCGAATAGGCGTCCAAGAAAGTTAATAGTTTATGTTTAGCCGTGGAGTCTATTAACCTATCTATTTGAAGCAATGGATAGGAATCTTTGGGACAAGCTTTGTTCAAGTCCGTATAATCTACGCACATTCTCCACTTACCATTCTTTAGCTAGCCATTCGGGATATTTGGCTTCTTTCACGAAGTTATTTTCCTGTAACTTCTTAGTTTCATCTTCACTCACCTTCTTTCTTAGCATGTGGCCTCTTTTTTTTTTTGCTTTACTGGTGTATAGCGTGGGTCCACATTTAGTTTATGGGTCATGATCTCCAAATCGATGCCGACCATATCGGTGTGGGACCATGCAAAGCAATCACTGTTGGACTTTAGCAACTCGATTATGGTTGTTTTGGACTCTTGGTCCAACTCCGAGATTACAAATACTTTTCTGTCTGGGAAATCCGTTGACCGCATGAAGGATTCCAATTCTTCGATAGTTGAATCATCGGCTTTTTGCTTCCAAGGCTCTTGAATGCACACCAGGATCTTTTCTACTATGTCTTTTTGGGGATGCATTAGGAAAATCGAACCCCTCTCTTCACTAAACCCCAGCTGATCTGATTGCTATTTCTTCGGTTCACTCGGGACGACTCCACTCTTTAATGCAACTTAATAGCATTCCCTAGCTACTCATTGCTCTTCCTTAATCGAACGAATTCCCCAAGAAGTTGGGAATTTGATGACTTGATAAAGAGTAGATGGTACAGCTTCCATTGAATGAATCGACGGTCTCCCGAGGATCACATTGTATGTCGTGTCCTCGGGCATGCTTGGAATATTGTTTTCTTAAAACTCTTTCTGCATATGTATTAAGCGTGATCTTGCCCTTGAATTGTTGAAACCGATTAAGACGGTTGCCTTCGATACAATTTGGCCTTTCAACCATATTTTCTTAACAGTCCCATAGCTTATAATATTAGCTAAGCTACCAAGGTCAATTATTACTTGTTTAATATCTGAGTCGTTGATCCTTAACATGATGACCAAGGCATCATGATGGGGGGAACATCATCCCATCACAATCGTCATCATAAAAAATAATCTCCTTGCCCGAGCCTTCTGTTTGGTTCCTCTTTTCCATTGTTATCGATTGTTTGGCAAACTTTATTGCGGCAGAAAAATTCACCCCGTTCACTTCAGACCCCCTGGTTATCACGTTCACAACCCTTTTGGTCTTCCTCACCCCAAGGATGTTTTCCAATCACTTTTCGACTCGAGCCTCACATATGACCTCGATCTCCCTTCTCCATTTTTTGAGATCTACCGAGGAGTTAGTTCCTCCACGTTGGAAACCATCATGAAGGGTGGATTTCTGTTCATTACAGTCCCCAAGCCTCCAGACATGGCTCCATTTTGAGGTCTCCCTGTTGCCGCGCCCGTAGGAACGTATTTCGGGATGCCTCTATTCGGAGCTACGGGTGGAGTGTCAGTATGGGCAGCGTGATTTCTCATCGACGCTGCCTCTAAAGAGCTACGAAATTCAGCATTAAAATTTGCTTGTTCATCAAATCACGCTGGAAGGTTGTGTAAGGAGCGTATGAAAAACGCTTTGAAGTGATAGTTTCATGTTGATGAGAAAGGGTCCGTCGGAGGCGGTGATGGTACATGCGTATTTTCTGTTGGAAGTGGTGGCACAAACGTACCAGTTTGTCCATCGGGAGGTAACTAGTGTCTGTTAGCATCCTCGCTGTTGTTACCCATTACTAAAATAAGGTATGAAAGTGAACATGAACTGAATTATTGTTCAACCATAGAATAAAGTGTAATTGCTTGAATCCCCACAGACGGTGCCAATTTGTATTGGCCTAAATCGGTTTAGGTCAACAAATCGAATCTGATTAGGTTTACAAGCAATGCCAAGTATCAAAATTGTGCTGAAATAGTAAATAAAAGTAGATAATCAGACAAATAACAGTAAATCTTTGTATTGAAATGATGTCAGGGTTGAGTAAAAATTTTGGCAGATTTTTGGTATATATTTCTGGATTCTTACAACATAGAATGAAATGCTATTTATAGAAAAGTGAATACTAGCTATATTCCCCGTATTCGTCCACTAGTTTACCCACGTTGCACATCTTTGGAAATGGAGTTAGTGAGCTGAGATCGTGGGCGGTTTTCCCGCTGAAGCTGGGCAATCCATCGAGGCTCAAGTCACCGCCCCCGTGAATATAAGATGGCTGATCATCCGTGGTGATCATTTACCGAGGCGATTTCGCACCGAGGTGTGCCATAAGGTGCTACTTCAATCAATAACTTTAGGGATCTTGTTGCCTGCCTCGGGCTCTGGTTTACTAACATCATCCCGGTGCACTTCGAATTAGATGCCCGAGGTATCATATATGAGAGCCAATTTTCACCTAATACACTATACTTGTCAAATATATGACCCAGAAACACTCATTTAATCTATCAAATACATGGAACTGAGAATTAGTCATCCAACAAAGTACAAGAACTTGAAAATAATTATCCAATAATGTACAAGTATTGGGAATTACTATTTCAAAATAAAATATAAGTAAATGTAGAAACTGGCATAAGATTATGCCCAGCGGCAACCATACATCCAAATAAACACATGTATGGACATTCATGTCGCTCCCAACGCACACGCAAGTATACGAGGTCGGCAAGTAATATAGTAGTGAGTCAAGTATCGTTCCCACGAGGACTATTGTAAACAACTGTATTCTAGTAAATAATTTTCTAATAACTATTCAGGGATCTTTTTCGATAGTGGTTCTAATTTTACTAAGGAAACAATAATTAAAAGCAAGTAATTGAAGTCAAGTATTCAGGAGAAAATTATGAGTTGTTATCCATAAGAGGTCCAGAGTTAGAGCGACAAACAGTCCAGTTGAGTTTTTCAATTGATTATACTTCTTGATTTGTTAGATTGCTTACTAACATGATAAATATATTCGTGCAAACCTGTCGATGCTTCACGAATCTATGCAAGCTACTCTAACACCTATATTTCTATGGAATTAAGTCATATACATGCATTAAAGAACTCTGTATTTAGCTAAGCAAGGCGAATAGGCATATGTCTCTCATATCCGCAAATCGATTCCCTGATGCTTAGGTTCACAATCAAGCCTATTCTTTCTTATGTGCATTCATAAATTCCCTCTGTCGAGTTCAACTTATAAACCGTAGATAGTGTTCAATTATCATGCCTCAATAACCAAACAATTAGGCTCAAGAAAGAATAAATAATCTGTAATGGTAAATCAATAGGTAGAATTCAACTTTCAAACATCAACCTTCATGTAATTTTCCTAACTCTAGAATGATACGTTTAGCTATTCATATTCATGATAACACAACAAGAATTCATGGAAGAGATATGAAATATTGTAATAGATGGAAGAATGAATCAAAACGCTTGTATTATTTGTTCTCTGTCAAAACTCTGCTCCAAAAATAATGAAGTAATAAGGTTTTTATACTGTTTACAAAGTGCTAGGATAAGTTAAACCAAATCCTAAACTAGTCGGGAAAACTTGTTCTCACCAGACTCGAAGCTTTCTTGGAAGCCCCGCTTCCAAAATAGCTTCTAAATTCAAGGCTATCTCTGAAGCTTTGCTCTCAAAACAGCTTCCATTCTTCAGGGCATTCTTGGAAACTTTGCCTTCAAAATAACTTCCGATTCACCACTTTGGTCCAAGCCTTGATTTTGAAGGTATTTTTTTCTCCATTTTGTTTGTTCTTGCCTCGATTCCATCCAAACCATTTCTAAAATCACAAACATGATAACTGAGCGCAAGAATCACAATTATCACATATAATGAGCACATAAAGTACTCAAAATATAAGAAAATATTAAGGTAAAATTGGCGATTATTGCCAAATATCACCACCACACACTTAGACCTTTTCTCGCCCTCGAGCAATCACCAAGATTAATTTCCCAACTACATCCCAACACTCGATAGAACATGTTACCTATAGTTATGGTTGATACCAGCCATTAGACAAGAGCAAGTGTATAAATCAAGTGAAACCTCAACATGCCAAAAAAATTCAAACTATTTTAAAACATATGAATGACCAACTCAAGACATCTCAATATAACAAACCGACTCAATGAAACCAAATTTTCACAAAAACACACCAATTCACTCAACCAAGAAGTCTAATAACTTCACATATCTCTCGCTAACCATGTGCCCTCACCGACAAATAATGAATCAAGGAAGCATTCCAAACATCACACAAAGAATATGTTTCAAGAACAAATTTGCGATAATATAGAAAGAATTCACTCGCTCTCACAAAGAAGTTCATGTGCCACACACAACGTACTATAGGCTTGCACATACTGTAGGACTCCACTAATGTAGGCTCACTCTAATTCAGGATTAACTAGGACTTTCAGAATTGTAATGTAGGATAAAGGACGGGTAAAATAACTATGGATAAAGTAGTGACTACCTCCCTAAGCGATTTAATACATCACTTTCAATTTTTTTTCCCACAATTTTTCTAAAACCAACCAAGAAACTGCCCAAATAATAAACCCGGATTTCTCTCTCAACTTTAAGCATTTATTTTCACTTTTTGCATAACACTAGCAACGATTGAAATTTTTTTTTTTTTTTGTTTTCTATTATTTTTTCACTTTTTTTTCTTTTTCTTTCAATTCAATTTTTTTTCCAACCCTTGCTAATGATATTTTTTTTCAAAATACACCATATTTTCCCTTCATTGGTTACACCCAAAAGCTACCTAATTTCTCCAACCAAAACTCCACAAACATCAAATAATTTTTTAATTAAAGTGCTCTAATGAATAATAGTTCAAAAAGAGGACAATTAAGAACAAAAGGTATCAGGCTTGTAATGTGGGTGCCAATAAAAAGGCCACTAGGCTCAAAAGAGCTTACTAAGGACATATATATGTAAGGGTAGTCTAATCAAGACTAAAAAAACTTATCAAAGAAACGCCCGTATCATCTCCCAAATAGAGGAAACCTAGGATTTCGCTTTGAACACACCCGAAATAAGTTCAAGACATCAATATGCAAGCACGGAATACAACTAAATACCTCACATCACACATGGCATATAGTTCACTCAAGATAGTTCCATTCCAACTCTCGGTCTAAGCAAATAAGGTGAAACTTTAAAATCAAGCAATAGAGCACAATGGTTCACAAGAGAGTCAAGTAGTTGAACTTAAGTGTCTCAAGAAGGTCATTCCAATTTTTCTAGGCATGCATCAAATTTTAAGACCAAAAGGGATTCACAAATAGCAAATGCTCAAGTCCAAATCCATCAGTGTCAAACAAACTAAAGCCACCTAGCATTCTATCATTTTTCCTAAAATATTCTACTAACTAAACCTAAAAAAGTAAAAAATTACCTGGTTCAACTATCTACCTGTGGAAAAGAACTGAGGCCATAAGAAAAATCACGAGGCGGATAACATGTACCACTAACTAAAAAAATAATTTTTTAAAGAATTTTTCGTCGGTTTTCTATTTTTTCATTTTTTATATAATAAAGCAAGAAAAAAATAAAACTATAGTCAAGTGACAAAAATAAAAATTGCTAAGACAAAATTTCTATCGGTACAATAATCCACAACCTCAAAAATTTGGGAATTCCCCCACCCCATACTTAAATAGAGAAATGTCCTCAATGCGATCAAAATAAAGTGTAAGAGTTAAAGGAACTTCCCTGAAGGCCCCCCGGCCTAAGTCTTATCATCAGCGTCATCATCAGAATCCTACCGCTCTGAATGCTTTGGAGTGTCATAATCACGCTCACCAATAATAGGCACAACAACCTTCTTTCTTACCAAACTTCCAGGCCAATGTGGTGGAGTGCATGTATCCTCCACCTCCTCTTTTTCCTCTTTACTGCCCTCTCCCTCGTCCCTACTGCTATCCGCATCAATCACGTCAGAATCGGTGTTTTCATCCTCTTCAGAAGGAACTTCTACTGTCTGAATCATGCCCAATAACCGTTTGGACGAATCAAACAAGGGAAGCTAATGATCGAGGGCTGCCACATCTATCTGTTAGCTTGAATAAGCTTAAAGTTTTGACTATTGACGAAGGAACAGATCCAAGGACGTGTTCCTTTGGATCACTACAGCTAAATAAATAATTATGCAAAATCATTTAAGCGGGAACATTAATTGTTATCCTAGAATCTAATGTTAATCGTGATAATCATGTAGGGATGTATGAGATAAGAAAAGATTGCATAAGTTTGGAATAAGGCTTGAAGATAAGCAAAGAGTTCAATTAGAACTCAAGCATTTGAAGGGCTTTGGAGTTCTAATTACTCCAGACTTCTCAAGTATTCAAGGCTATAAATTGAGAAGCATTTCAGCTATTGAGGATACGCACAAATATAGAGAGTTTAGAGCAGTAACATAGAAGTCATTCTAAATTGTATTTGAGCAGTCGTCTAGCCACATGGAACTAAGTGAAGAAACTGTTCCTTAGGATTGAGTTTTTATTGTTCTCAGTCTTAGTTCATATGTAGTAGGATCTATCGATTTGTACTATTTACTTTCATAGAAGTTCTGTAAGAGTACACATCATTTAAGTATTGTACGTGGAGAAACTTCACTGATTGTGAAAGGGGTCACTATAGGATTAGAGTTAGTCCTAGGTTAGTAAGAAGGTAGTCTTGTAACCAAGTGAGTTTTTCAAATAGTAAAGTTGAAATCCTACTCGAGAGAGTAGGTCGAGGTTTTTTGATCCCCAGTTAACAGGGATTTTCCACGCTAAAATCAAGTGTTCATTTACTTACAGTTTATTTAATTCCGCATTTAAAAAAGTAAAAGAACACATATAAGAAACTGGTCATTAAGTAATAAGTGGTGTCTTGGGAAATAACAATTGGTGTCAGAGCAGGTTATCCTTGAAGAGGCTAACACCTAGGATTAGAATGAGTACATCACAAGAAAATGGTGAGGGTCAGTCTACTGTTAGGGCACCTTTGTTTAATGGAAAGTACTACTCATAGTGGATAGAAAGGGTGAGAGATCATCTTCAAGCTGAGGACTATGAGTTATGGGACATAGTCAATGAAGGTCCCATGATTCCAATGAAGAAAGATGCTAAAGGAAATGATTTTCCCAAAACCAGAAAGGAATGCACAGGCGAAGACTTGAGGCAATGGGAAAAGAATGCCAAAGCTAGAAAGTGCCTTGTCTGTGGACTTAGTCCTGATGAGTGCACTGGGATTCAAGGGTGTATCACTGGCAAAGAAATTTGGGATGCTTTGCAGGTTTCTCATGAAGGAACAAATCAAGTGAAAATATCTTGAGGTACACTTGTTTTTGCTGAATATGAAAGTTTTAAAATGAAAGAAGAAGAATCAGTTTCTGAAATGTACACTAGGTGTAATGCTATTTTATCTGAACTTATCTATTTGGGAAGGGTTTTAACTGTTGAAGATAGAGTTGAAAAAATCCTAACTAGAGTTCTTCCAAACACTTTCCTTAGATAAGCTTATAGGTAATCTGAAAACTTATGAACTAAGGAAAAAGGTTAAGAACATAGGTGAACCATTTAAAACTGAACCTAACCTAGTCTTAACTGCTGCTGATAAGTATGTTGATGATAAGGAACTTGTCCTAATAGCTAAGAGTGTCCAAAGATACTTGAATAAGAAAAATAGGGCTAGTGGACCGGGTAGGTCTTCTAACATGAAATAGGCTGGAGAATGCTTCAAATGTGGAAGCATGGAACACTATATCAGCAAATGTCCAGTTATGAAAGGAGAATGGAGAAAGAGATATGTTGAGGAAAAATGAACGGCTAAGGAATAGGTCCACAAGAAAAGTGGAAATTCCAAAGCTATGGTTGCTGGTTGGCAAGATAGTGAGGATGAGCAATCAGATGATGATCTGGATGATGAGCTTGCTCTAATGGCTCTTGAAGATTCAGATAATAAAGATGATGTTGAGGTATTGGTTTCTAAACTCAAAGAGGATGTGAAAAACATGCCTAGCGAGAAATTAGTTAAAGTATTTCACACTGTATTAAATGAGTTTAAGTCTCAGAGAGATAGTAAAGATCAACTGCATGATGAAATTAAAAGTTTTGAAACTGAATATAAAAAGGTTGTAATTAAAAATGATACTTTAAAAAGAAAAAATAGCATGCTAAAGGAACAGGTCCTCACACTTGAATCAACTATTTAGGAACTAGAAAATGAGAAATTAGAAGTCAAAACAGTTGAAAATGGTAAGGGCATTGCTAATTCTCATCAGTTCATTGCTGAAGAGAAATTGAAAGTCACAGTTGATGAACTGTATAATAAAGATGAAAAGATAAGATCTTTGGAAGAGGACTTAGTTAAAACAAAAAAGAAGTTAAGCAAAACTGTAAAATGGAACAAGTCCTCTAAAGCATTAGAATGGTTACAGGAAAATCATAGTAGTAATAGGAAGGGGTATTGGGTTGATGAACTCTCAGCCATTGCCCAAATGGGATCCAAAAAGTAAGTATCCAACTCTTCCTGAAAAGTGGTTATACACATACCCTGGGAACACTGGTCACATGAAAAGAAATTGCCAATCTCTGGCAAAGGCTGCACAAAGGAACAAGTCCTATAAACCTGTTCAAAATTCTGTGGCAAAGAGAACTGTTCACACAAAGAAAGCATTACCATTCTAAGCTAAGAGAGATCTGATTCATCTTTTTTCTCAAGGAAAGGAACCCAAACTAGTTTGGGCTATTAAAATTAACCCCTAGTTTTCTTTTGCAGGCTAGAGTGAATACGAGGAACCACAAATGGTACATGGACAGTGGTTGCTCAAGGCATATGATAGGACACAATGAACTGTTTCTTGCACTCTCAGCCTTTCAAGGAGGAAGTGTTTCCTTCGGTAATGGTAAGAAAGGGGAAATTATTGGTATTGGAAAGGTAGGTACGTCTAATACGCATAGCATAGATAATGTGTTTCTAGTAGATGGTTTGAAACATTGCTTATTAAGTATATCTCAATTATGTGACAAAGGTAATAATGTTAATTTTTTCTTCTACTGGTTGTACTGTGACTAACCAAACTTTTGGAGAGATTATTTTTCAGGGAAATAGGCATGAAAATATCTACAAAGTAGATTTATTGACAGTAGCTGATGGTAGCATGAGTTGTCTAAGTGTAATGCAAAATGATCTCCTCCTATGGTACAAAAGACTTGGTCATGCTAGTCTTTCTAAGGACTTGGTGATGGACTCCCTAACATCAAGTTTAAGGAAGAAAGAGTTTGTAGTGCTTGTGCTTGGGGAAGCAGATAAAGTCATCCTTTAAACCAAAGAAATAGGTCAGTACTACCAAACCTTTAGATTTGGTCAATATGGATCTTTGTGGACAAATAAGAACAATTGGTCGTGGGGGTACGAAATATGTTATGGTACTAGTTGATGACTATTCTAGATTTACTTGGACTATCTTTCTTGCATCTAAGGAAGAAGCATTTAATGCATTTTCAATATTTTCTAATTAAGAAGATTCAAAGAACACTAGATAATCATATTATTGCTATAAGGTCAGATCATGGTACTGAATTTGAGAATCAAATGTTCTTTAATTTCTGCAATGAAAATGGTATTGATCATAACTTCTCTTCACCTAGAAATCCACATCAAAATAGAGTAGTTGAAAGGAAAAATAGGACCTTAGAAAAAATGGCTAGGACCATGCTTTTATCTGGAAACCTTCCACAAAGTCTTTGAGCTGAAGCTATTAATACTGCTTTTCTATATAATCAATAGATGCATGACAAGACCATTGTTAGAAAAGACCCCCTATGAGTTACTTAAAGGAAGAAAATTTAATATTACACATCTTAGGGCTTTTGGTTGTAAATGTTTCATTCACAATAATGGAAAAGATGCCCTACAAAAATTTAATCCCAGAAGTGATGAGGGAGTCTTTGTTGGTTATTCATTACATAGCATGTCATATTGAGTATTGAATAAGAAAACTATGAAAATAGAAGAAAGCATGCATGTTAAGTTTGATGAATCTGACAATCTATCTCAAGAACAGGTACATAAGGATGAATAATTTTGAATGTTGAGGAATGGTGAACCTGAGGCAATTGCAATCTGTGTCAGGTGAATCAATGGGTAGTGAATCACAAGGAACAGTTCCTTCAAATGAAACTGGCATGGGTAGCAAAGAAACAGGGGGAACAAATGTTACCCCTCAAGCTAGAAATGCTACTACATCAGGAACTGTTCCTCAGCATGAACACCCTCAGAATGGACTGGTGCTAAAGCCTTACAAATATTGAAGTTCACACCCTGTGGATCAGATAATTTCAGACAAAGATGCTGGAGTTTAAACAAGATCTGCAGTCAAGAATCACAATGTGTGTGCCTTTAGTGCCTTCTTATCTCTTGTTGAACCCAAAAATATAAAAGAAGCACTGAAGGATGCAGATTGGATCAATGCCATGCATGAGGAGTTGAATCAATTTCAAAGAAGCCAAGTTTGGCATCTGGAACCTAAGCCAAGGAATAGGTCCATCATAGGAACCAAATAGGTTTTCAGGAACAAACTTGATGAGGATGGCATGGTAACAAAAAATAAGGCCAGATTAGTTGTTCATGGATATAGCCAAGAGGAGGGCATTGACTATGATGATACTTTTGCTCTATTTACAAAATTGGAAGCAATAAGAATTCTTATAGCTTTTGCTACTTACATGGATTTTACTCTACATCAAATGGATGTTAAGAGTGTCTTTCTGAATGGTTATTTGAAGGAAGAAGTATATGTCAAACAACAACCAGGTTTTGAGAATGAACAGTTCCCTGTATATGTCTACAAATTAGACAAGGCTTTGTATGGACTCAAGCAGGCACCAAGGATCTGGTATTAAAGGTTATCAAAATTCCTACTTCAGCATGGATACAAAAGAGGTAAATTTGTTAGCACACTGTTCTTAAAAGAAAAAGTTAAACATCTCTTAATTGAGCAAATTTATGTAGATGAGATAATCTTTGGTGCTACTTGTAAAAATTTAAGGAATTTGCAAGTCTGATGGGGAGTGAGTTTGAGATGAGCATGATGGGTGAACTCAATTTCTTTTTGGGGTTACAAATCAAGAAAAATTCAAATGGAACTATGATCCACCAACAAAAATATGTTAAGGAATTACTTAAAAGATTTGACATGGATAATGCTAAGGAAATTGATACACTAATTGCCACTGCCACTAAATTGGAACTTGATGAACATGGTAATTCAGTTGATCAAAAATTGTATAGAGGTATGATTAGTTTTTTGCTTTATCTAGCTGCAAGTAGACCTGATATTGTGTTTAGTGTTGGCTTGTGTGCTAGATTTCAATCAGATCCTAAAGAAACTCACTTGAAAGCTGTTAAAAGAATATTGAGGTATCCGAAAGGAACATGTTCCTTAGGACTTTTGTATTCAAAAGGTGGAAATTTTAATCTTGTTAGATATACTAATGCTGACTATGCATGATTTCTTGTTGATACGAAAAAGTACCTCCGGTATTGTACATTTTCTTAGTGAATATTTGGTTTCATGGGGAACCAAGAAACAAAATTCAGTGGCACTTTCCACACCAGAAGCTGAGTATGTGGCTGTTGCCTCATGTTGTTCTTAATTGTTGTGGATAAGCAACAATTACAAGATTTTAGTATTGATGTAGGAATTGTTCCTATCTATTGTGATAAAATTATTTTAATAAACATGACTAAGAATCCAGTGCATCACAAAAGGACTAAACACATTGATATAAGGCATCATTTCTTGAGGGACAATTATGAGAAGGGGTTTATCACTATTGCCTTTTGCCTCACTGATAAACAAATTGCTGATATTTTTCAAAAAGGCATTAAGTAGAGATCATTTTGAAAGGAACAAATTAGAATTAGGAATGATTAAATTCACCTAAATCTACATAGCTTTACTTCAAAAATTGGCTAGAAGATTTGGTCCAAAAATTTGAATATATCTAAGTCAATTTGAAGTTTCAGCTCAGTTTCATACTTAACTGTATTACTCTATGCCATGATTTCTACTTATAGTTCGCTAAATTTTAATGATATTACCCTTATGTTCTTAGAATTTCAGATTATGCAATTTGATTGAAATTGGGTATGGGAACTGTTCCTTGTCACATTCTCAGGTATGTACTACTTTATTATTCAGAAATTTTTAAAGTTTGAAGGCATTGGGTAATTAAACGAGTTTAATTCCCACTCAAACTCTATCTCTCTGAAAACAGTCCCATCAAGGAACCGTTCCACACTCCATCTCCCACTTGAACTCTAATCATAATGGCTATAATTGTAACATTCAAGTGACTAAATCAATTTGAAACTCGAGTAAACAAAAAAACTAGAGGTAAATCGTTTGACTCCATACCTATCACTACTCTCTGCTTTTATATAAACTCTTAAGCTCTCATCTCATATTCTCATTTTAAGTTCTAAAAATTTCAGAAAGAGTGATTAATTATCTTTTAAATCGAATTATTGCTATGTCTATTTCACCTGAAAATACCTCACCCAACCCTACCACTGAACAACCATCAGTTTTCAAACCCTACTTTACCAATGCAAATAAGTTCACCTCACCTAGAAAACCAAAACTCTCAAAACTCTGATTTTGAAATTCAGCGGGAAAGATCAGGTCCATCTGTTGCTGAGACACTGGAACATATGGAGGACTTGTCTAAGGCAATGATCCTGTATGAATTTAAGGTAAACTGTGCTTAATCTCTAAATATTGTTGATGATAAGGGAGAAAAGGTAGAAGGGTTAGGTGTCTCTAGTCCAGAAAGTGAGGGTGAAAAAGAGGTTGTGAGAAGAATAGAGGCTCCCATGCATGAGTCTCCTGGGTCTCCAGTGGCTACTTCTAGAGCACCCATGGATGATGTAGAAATGGTGGATGTGGATGAGGCAATTAGTGATAGTGATAGGCTACTTCTTGACTTAATTAATGCGAGAGGTTTGAAGAGAAGTTAACAAAGTAGTGGCCTGTTAATCCTGCTGAACTTGCTGAAATAAATGCTAAGCTTAAAAAGATCAGTGATTGTTATAAGCCTGGAATTCAGAAGAAAAGTCAAAAGAAAAGTTCTGGCAAGGGAAAAGGAACTGTTCCTTCTACCCAGACTCCTGCAAGTAGTGTTAAGAGAACCAGAGGTTCTATAAAAGCTGATGATGCACAAATGGCTGAAACTTTTGAGAAAAACAGGAAGGGTAAGCAGAATAGGTTCTTCAGGTTGTTGTGCCAGTTGATGATTCTGAGGAGGAGGAAGAAGAAACTATTCCTTTGACCAGGAAAAGAAGAACATCTCAAAGGAGGTCTGCACAGACTAATGAGAGATCTTCTAGTGTTGGTCCTGTGTCAAAGAGAACAAGATCTTCTAGGAGGGCCTTAACAGATGAAACTACTGAGTCTGAAGGAGAAGCTGAGAATCAAGAGAAAGAGCCTGAAAGTGAAAGTCATGAGAAGGAGGCTGGAAATAATTTGCATACTGATTATGGTAGAAGGAAGTTGTTGAAAGGAAGAGTGCTTGCTGATATGGAAGAAGAAGGGATGAGTTGGTTGCTGCAGAAACTTGAGAAACAAGGCTGGAAGGACATGGTCCTTAAAATTAGAGGGAAGATTGCCAGAGATGAAGTGGTTGAATTCTTTTTCAACTGCTCCACTGATGAAGGCAGAATCAACAGTACAGTGAATGAAAAGGACATTTCCTTTGATGCAAAAGAACTGGGAGAACTGTTTGATATCTCTTCTGTGGGCTACAATGACTATGTTAAAGGTGAATGGCCTAATCTCACAGGTTTTCCTACTGCTTTGGAAATTACAAGCAAATTTACTGAGAATCCTCAAGAAGAAAAACCAAGAGCAGTGAAAAAATGTGAGATGCAACCAAAGCATCAACTTCTTTTTGAATTTATCAACAAAATCATGTTTCCCAGACAAGAAAAAAAGATCAAAAGCAAGTTTCTTGGACCTGGTCCTTATGGAGTTGCTGCACTCTGACAAGCATATAAATTGGCCCATGTTTATGGTGCATCTGAACACTAGAGTGGTGACTGGGAAGAAAAAACATGCTCTGCCATAAGGATTCATTCTTACTAATATGTTTGGCAAATTAGTGATTCCATTGAAGGAAGTAAAAACTGCTACAAAGAAGGAAAGATTTGGAGCTACTACACTGATCAGCTGTGACATGACTGTCAATGTTGAGCCTACTGCTGTTGGGGCTACTGTTGTTGGTTCCTCCAAGGGACCTTTGAACAATAAGGTTAAGGTGTTTAGGCAGCAGAATGATATGCAAGCTGCTGAGATTAAGAGGTTTGAGGTTGAAAGAGACTTCTGCAAAGCTGAAGTTGCTAAGGCAAAAGAAACAAATGAAGGGATGCTTCAAAAAATATTTGACCTGTTGCAGGATAAGTCTCAAGGACCTGGTCCTTCCACCACCTGAAACCCAAAACCGTGTAGCCATCTTTCAACCAGTGGGATTTAGATTAGTTATAGTTGCCTAGCCATCTTATCTTTAGTTTTTGACTAGTTTAGCAGTGCTTGCTTAGTGTTTTCCCCTGGTTGAAAATCTTTTTGCTTATGATGTCATATCTTCGATGGCTAATATCATTTCAATGCAATTGCTTTTTTGTTGGACTATGTTTGCATCTTGAGTTGCCTCAATGGCTATGAGTTGATTATTTTTATTGCCTACAATAATTCTGACTTATGCAACCTTTTCAATGATGCCAAAAGGGGGAAGAGTAAGTATGATTTTGCCTGTAATACTTATAACCAGTTTAAAGAACTTGATCCTTAATTATAAAATTGATTTCTGCTAATGTGGATTTTAATTTGCAAATTGTGGTTCAGGACATTAAGGATATGAAGCAAACTCTATGAGTTTGTCATCATCAAAAAGGGGGAATATATTAGCTTGAATAAGCTTAAAGTTTTGACTGATGACGAAGAATAGATCAAGGACGTGTTCCTTTGGATCACTGCAGCTGAATAAATAATTATGCAAAATCATTTAAGCGGGAACATTAATTGTTATTTTTAGAATCTAATGTTAATCTTGATAATCATGCAGGGATGTATGAGATAAGAAAAGATTGCATAAGTTTGGGATAAGGCTTGAAGATAAGCAAGGAGTTCAATTAGACATCAAGTATTTGAAGGGCTTTGGAGTTCTAATTACTCAAGACTTCCCAAGTATTCAAGGCTATAAATTGAGAAGCATTTCAGCTGTTGAGGATACGCACAAATACAAAGAGTTTAGAGCAGCAACATAGAAGTCATCCAAATTGTATTTGAGCAGTCATCTAGCTACATGGAACTAAGTGAAGAACCTATTCCTTAGGATTAAGTTTTTACTGTTCTCAGTCTTAGTTCATCTGTAGTATGATCTATCGAGTTGTACTATTTACTTTCATTGAAGTTCTGTAAGAGTACACATCATTCAAGTCTTATACTTGGAGAAACTTCACTGATTGTAAAAGGGGTCACTATAGAATTAGAGTTAGCCCTAGGTTAGTAAGAAGGTAGTCTTGTAACCAAGTGAGTCTTTCAAATAGTGAATTTGAAATCCTACTTGAGAGAGTAGGTCGTGGTTTTTTGATCCCTAGTTAACAGGGATTTTCCACGCTAAAATCAATTGTTCATTTACTTACAGTTTATTTAATTCCGCATTTAAAAAAGTAAAAGAACACATTGAAGAAACTGTTCCTTAAGTAATAAGTGGTGTATTTTGGGAAATAACACTATCCTTGCTTGCTTTTCCAAATATTCTATCATCATGTATTTCGGCCTTCCATATTGTCTTGCGTATCATGCTGCTCATCATTGGATAATCTAAGAGGCATTTGAACTTGGACCTTTCACTGCCAAAATATCATATTTTCTCTCCATGGTTGGTACAATTCGATCACCAATGTTATCAACAGGTACACCTTCTTTCACTAGGTACTGAGTGAGAATACTGCCAAAGGATAATCTCTTCGACTTGGTGGTGCGTGTTTCCTTCATTGTTTTGATCATATAATGCCCAATATTGACAGGTTTCCCCTTATGAGAAAGTATACTATGCACGCCTTCATTTTCGTGACATCAGTAAAGTGGTCGAATGGAAACAATCTTGCATTGATTAGCCTGTGCCAAATTTGGGCTTCTTTTTGAAACTATCTTCCTACCCCACCTGTGACTAACATCATCACCACATAAGGTCTGCCTCATGGCTTTGTAGTCCGGATTGCGAATGAAGTCTCTCAATTCATCAAGATCATGATCCTCCACACCCAAAAAAAATGCAAAGTGTTGAAGCATCTAACTTTTTAGACTGCCCTCGAACCGTCACCAAGTCATCCGGTTGCTCCAAGTCCCAATTTGCATACAAATCTATCACAAGATCAAGGTTAGCATCCCCGGACTTTCGAATATAGATCCCCACTTCAGCTTATGAATAACATCCCCTTATATTTATAAACCGTCTCATCAATTTATTTTCATCAATGGCAAGCTCGGGGATGTAGCCAGCTAATAAAAAATTCTTGTACCTTGCTTGGCTTTCCCCTTTTTTCATAAATGGTAATCCATACTTAGTTTTCCCACGGGGCCGTGGAATGCAGACAGCTCCCTTTGGCATTTTTGGTTTGGCTTTGCTCTTTGCTTTGCCCTTTCAGCTTGACTAGTCGATGCCACGCCTAATTTAGCCTTTCGGGAGCAAGAGCAGCTGAGGAGGAGGAGGAGGCTCTCTATGTCACCACCAAGTCGAATTTTAGAATTCTAATTAAACAAGAGACAACCCTCGGGGTATCGTAATAAACCCCACACTTACTTCTAACTATACTACAAGGAAGAAAACAACATGAAAACAACTAACTGAATTAAACTAATCTAGGAAAAAAACAGTTGGGGCAGTAGGGAAGGTATAGAGTGAACCCTCAGCGCGTATGTCGCACAAAATTTCCCTATGGTATATTTAACTCATGATCAAGTCAAGTTTATCATCAAAATTGATTAATTCAATCTTTCGGACATCATGTTATTCAGTTCATGCCTTTACGTAACTCTGCTACTCAAGAATTTGCAAAATTTAAACTTTTATTCACCGTGGAATTATGTCAAACAGGTTGTGTGCATCACTTCTAAGCTCTAGTTTCACAACAATTTAGATAGGAAGAATCCTTTCAAATTTTTAAGGGAGATCACTTACAGATTCCAGTGTAAACCAACAAGGTTCAAAGTTTATACATAACCCGACAAGGGTTCATTTACTTCACAGTCACAATTCAAGACTAAAGCTAAGGGAAAGCGATGAAGGGAATGTCACATTGTAGCAGCAGCAGTGAGAGAGAGCAAGAGAAAGAGAAACTTACTAGAGCAGTTGTGAGGAAGATGGATCAGTTGATCGAAGGAAGAGGATGTGTTGTTTTGTTTTACCTTAGGTAATTTTCTCTATTGTTTTTTTTTTTTTTTTTTTTTGCGTTTAAACCCAAAGGAAGAGGGAAAGGGAAACTTGTTTTATGTTTTAATTCACGGGTTAATGGGTCGAAACCGGGTCGACCCGCAAAAATCATGAACTTACCTGGGAGCATTGGAAAAAGCGATGCCTGCACATCGATTCACACGTTTTGGGACATTCTGTTTACACACAAGCTAAACAGGGGGTGTCGCTCTGCATTATTTCTGCGTAGATTGGACTTCAAAATAAATGCTAAGTGTCACAACTTTGAAAGCCATTATGAGGGCGTCGCCTTAGTGATCACTTCCAGCAAGTCTGGAACGTCTTTTTTATCAAGCTGTTCTGGCAATGGTGCTTTGACAACCACATCCTACAGGTCTGAAGCATGTTTTAAGAGCTATCTACTATGCGAAGAAGCCAAAAAAGCTTCCTGGAGGTTTGAATGTTTTGCCTGAACGATAGTAGAACTTACCACATCTCACAACTTCCTCAATATGTTTCCAACTGCATTTTGCTGATATCTTAGCTTCAACCATTCTTAACCTGCTAGTTTCAAGTACATGATTTGCATTCCGAACTTCCCGAGCCCTACAAAAATGATAAGAACAACTATGTAATACTACATAATGAAAACGTCTAAAACAATAAAAATTGGATTACCTCCCAACCAGCGCTTGATTTAACATCGCGACACGACTATTTTTGTATTTTTCTCTTTTTCTTTTTTTTTACATACAAGGCTTGGGTTGCCTTCTGAGAAACGCCTTAGTTAACATCCTGGCATGACGATTACAATTCATGGCTCTCACAATGTGACGGAGGTATAACGATCCACCAAGCCTCCCCAATAGCGCTTAACTCTTTGCCCGTTCGCGAAGAATGTCTTCTCGGAATTCAAGGATCTCAACTCAACCGCTCCATGCACAGTTACACGAACCACCTTAAAGGGACCCGATCATCTTGATTTCAACTTCCCAGGAAAAAGCTTAAACCTAGAATTGAACAATAACACCAGTTGGCCCAGCTCAAATTGACGATGTTCAATATTCTTATCATGCCATCTTTTTCGTCAGTTCCTTATATAATTTTTCATTCTCACACGTGCGGAAACGAACTCATCTAGCTCGTGCAATTGAAGCATCCTTTTCTCGCCCCTTCTAGGTCCATATCCAAATTGAGCTTTTTAATTGCCTAATATGCCTTATGTTCTAACTCAACATGCAAGTGACATGCCTTACCATAAACAAGCCTATATGGACAGGTTACAATAGGCTTTTTGAATGCCATTCTATAGGTCCAAAGAGCGTTGTCAAGCTTCATAGACCAATCTTTCCTTGAAGCATAAACAGTTTTCTCAAGAATCTGCATTATCTCTCTATTTGACACCTCCACTTGATCACTGGTTTGGGGCTGATAAGCAGTAGCTACCTTGTGACGCACCCCATACTTAGCGAAAAGTTTATTGAAAAACATATTACAAAAATGTGTACCTTCATCACTGATGATAGCCCGTGATGTCCCAAATTGAGTAAAAATATTTTTCTCAAAGAACTTGACTATCACACTCGCATCATTGGTTGGGAGTGCAACAGCCTCCACCCATTGTGACACGCAGTCGACTGCTACAAGAATGTATTTATTGTCATAAGAATGTGGAAACGGACCCGTAAAATCAATTCCCCAACAATCGAACAACTCAATCTCTAAAATGTTACTAAAAGGCATCTTTTGACGCCTCGAGATATTACTAGTTCTCTGGCAGCGATCACACTCTTTGACAAAAGCATGGGCATCCTTGAATAGAGTGGGCCAAAAGAACCCCGACTGAAGCACCATTGCAGCTGTTCTATCACCACTATGATGGCTACTATAAGGAGAGGAATGGCAGCTTTGCAACACATATTCCACTACCTCTTTTTGAATACATCTTCTTGCTAATTGATCCAGGCATATTTTATACAAGAAAGGCTCATCCCAAACATAAAATCTGCTCTCATGGAAGAGTTTTCTTCTTTGCTCAGCTGTAGCATCAGGTAGATAAACATTACTCACCATCAAATTCACAATATCGACATACCATGGTACTTTGGATATTTCTAGAGGAAAAAGTTGCTCATCTGGAAAAACTTCATTTATCTCAGGCCCCTCCTCTATATGTTTTCTATCTTCCAACCTCGGCAGGTGATCGGCCACTTGATTCTCGGTCCCTTTTCGACCTCGGATCTCCACATCAATCTCTTGGAGTAGAAGAACCCAACGAATCAGTCTCAGCTTGGAATCTTTCTTCTCAAATAAGTACTGAATTGCGGCATGATCAGTGTAGATGATAACCTGAGTACCAATCAAGTAAGATCTAAACTTGTCAAAAGCATAGACAATAGCCATCAATTGTTGTGTAGTTGGATTGAGCAGCATCAGTGGTCTTGCTTGTATAGTATATAGAATGAAAACTCTACCCTTTCTCTGCCCAAGAACATCCCCAATAGCAATATCACTTGCGTCACACATCAACTCAAATGCCTTCAGACAGGAATCATAGAATTCAAACTTTACATCCTTCTCTAATAATTTGCACATGAGATCCGCTATCTTCGAGAAATCTTCAATGAATCGCCTATAAAACCCGCATGTCCCAAGAAAGTACGCACACCCTTTACAGAGATAGGCAGTGGTAATTTTTCAATTGCTTCAACCTTTGCCTTATCAACCTCGATCCCTTGCTTTGACACCTTTATGTCCAAGTACAATGCCTTCTTGAATCATGAATTGGCACTTTTTCTAATTAAGTACCAAGTTCGTTGCTTCACAGCGGCTGAGCACGACATCTAAGTTCTTCAAGCAGTCATCAAAAGAATCACCAAAAACTGAAAAATCACCCATGAATACCTCAAGAATTTTTTCCACTATGTCAGTAAAAATAGCCATCATGCATCGCTGAAAGGTCCCAGGCGCGTTACATAGTCCAAACAGCATCCTTCTAAAGGCATAGGTGCCATAAGGAATGTAAACGTCGTCTTTTCCTAATCTTCTAGCGCTATCACAATCTAGTTGTAGCCCGAGTATCAATCCAGGAAATAATAATATTCATGACCAGCTAGCCTATCCGACATCTAGTCGATTGAGGGAAGTGGAAAGTGATCTTTTCTGGTGGCTTTGTTTAATTTTCTATAATCAATGCAAATTTGCCACCCCGTGACTGTTCTTGCAGGTATCAACTCATTCTACTCGTTCGTTACAACCGTCATGCCTCCCTTCTTTGGAACACATTGGATTTGAGTGAGAGAGACTCCTATGTCTTGAAATAGTTTTTTGGGACTCAAGTCTCAAAAAATAGGTAAAAGGGACACTTTTGAGATTAGTACTAATTACTAATAATTTAAAAGCCCCTCAAGTTTTTTTATTTACATAAAGCCCCACCTCTGATCACCCACCTCTCATCGATTATTACCCCACATCTAGCCCCCAGCCCCATCGAACCCTACCCCGTCTCCCGCTCATCCACCATTCCACCACCACCCTCCACCACTCACCGCCATCTATTACCATCCCTCCACCACTCACCACCATCTCCTACCTCCCTCCACCATCCACCACCCTCACCACCAACCACCACCTCTCTACCACCCTCCACCATCACCCTACCACCCTCCAGCACTCTAATAAAAGAATGTGTACACATCAGTCGAGATGTCTGCATAAATTATCATATGTGTACACATATATATTATATGTGTACACATATTATTATTTTTGTACATATATTATTATATGTGTACACATATATATAATAATATGTGCACACATCTCGTCAGATGTGTACACATATAATAATATGTAAACATCTCGTCAGATGTCTACACATATAATAATATGTGTACACATCTGATGAGATGTGTATATATTTTTTTCAGCCATGAAAACATCTCCAAAAGTGTATTAACATATAAAAAATATGTTTAAACATCTGAAAAGATGTATAAAATGACTAGAATTAAAAAAAAATACAAAAGAATGAAAGGGAGACGAAGAAGAAGAAAAAACAAAATGGATAAGAAAAAGAAGAAAGAAAAATAACATGGATGGTGATAAAATGGAATTTGAGAAGAAAGAATGAAAAGGAAGAAGAAAAAAGAGGAAGAAAAAAGAGAAGAGGGAGAAATAAAATTTTAAATAATTTGAATAAGGAAAGAGAGTGTAAAAGTGGGTGGGAAGGGAGAAATAAAAATTTTGAATTTTTTTAAAAAGTTGGGTGTTTTTGTAAATATAAAAACTTTTTATTATACCCATAAGTTTTTAAAGAATACATTTCAATCCCTACTTAGACTAATTATCTTTTGACTTGGTCTTGTCCCCTATCATTTTATTGAGACTTATGCGGACCTTTTGCCTCTTTATTCGCATATGTTAATGAGCAGGTAAAGGTTTAAGTTCAAGTATAGGAGCCTTCTCAATAGAAGGTTTAGGAGGAGCCAATGTCAGTAGTCTATCGAGCTCTTCAAACTTCTTCCACCCTAGGAAATATTGACACTCCATGTTGAGAATCTCCAAGTATTCCTTAGTTTACTCATCATTCGGCATATCATCATCATACATTAATGCTCTTTCAAGAGGATCATTATTAGAAGCCAAAAGAGATTTTTCAGATGCAGTTAACTCTCTATCCACTACGTTTACCATAGATAACTCTTCAAAATGTGATTGGAAGTTAAGTAGCCTGGAACACATTAAATACAGCTTCTTCGCAATTCACCCTCATGACCATCTTCCATACTCTAACTCGAATCATAACATCAGCAATAGGCAAAAATCCTCTTCCCAAGATGAGATGAACTTCTTGGTCAGCTTCATAATCTAAAATAATGAAATCAACATAAAGGATAAATTGGCCTATTTGCACAAGAACATCTTCAATAACTGCCTCGAGAGATGTCAGAGATCTGTCAGCTAACTGTAGGGTCACTGTGGTTGGTCTTGGTTTACCCAGACCTAGCTTTTGAAACACCGATAATGGCATTAAAATACGCTAGCGCCTAATCCACATAAAGCTCATCCAACCTCATGTTTCCCAATTTTTATAGGAATAGTGAAGCTTCCAGGATCTTTTAATTTTTGAGGAAGTTTGCTTCTCACTCAAGAAGTGCACTCTTTAGTAAGTGCAACTGTCTCGACTCAATCAGTCTCCTTTTATTCGCCACAATATCCTTGATGTACTTAACGTATTTTGGAATATCTCGCAAATGTTCCACCAAAGGAATATTAACTTGTATCTGACTCAAGATCTCCAAAAATATCTTGCAAGCTGCATCTACTTTATGCTTTTGAAGCCTTTCAGGGAAAGGTGGTGGTGGTCTAACAGTATCAAGTTCGGGCTGCTTCTCTACCACTTTTTCAGCTTGCTTTTCAGCTTCTTTTTGGTATTCGGCTCCAAATCACCAACAGGATTCTTTGGCTTTGGAGGCACTTCTTCTAATGCTCGCCTATTCCTTAGAGTAACTGCTTGAACAAACTCTTTCAAATTTTTTTCTTTGTCGCTTGGAAGGGTACCTTGTGGTCTAGTATTTTATGCTCCAACTAACTGACCCGTTTGTCGTTCCAGGTCTTTTTGAGCATTAGAAAGATCTTTTATGGCATGTGCCTAAGCTGCATTGTCTGCTATACTTTTCTACTGGCCCTCTAATATCTGCTTCATAAAATCTTCAAATGAATTAGTCGCCTGCTGTGGTTGAGCCTGAGGTTGTGAATTCTGATAATTATTCTAAGGTCTCATATTGCTTTGATTAGCTTGGTTACCATCCCAAGAGAAATTTGGATGATTGCGCCCATTGGAATTGTAGTTGTTACCAAACTGATTCTGATTCTGTCCCTCAGACATATTTTGGTTCCCCCACATAATAAATTAACTCTAGATTGGCGGGGCAAACCTCAGTAGCATGATCCTCTCCACATGCCTCACTGAAAACTTGGAACTGCTTTACTTGTTTAACTGGTTGCACTTGTTGCTGAGTTGGTGACACGACCTACACCCGTCGGGCGAACCCTTACCAATTAAATTAGAAAAATAAATATAATTCAATTCATAAATAGGAACAAGACTTAAAAAAAGAAGACAGACATACTGATACCTCTAAGCTATACAAAAGAAATTACAGCTGACTACCCAACATACTAGGTTTAGGGCTATCCAGACTAAACATCTAAGAGTACAAAAGAAGACAAATACCTCCTGAAGGGAGCAAAATACAACTGAAATAATGAACAATAAACTGGTTGCCATCAGAAATAAAAGCTGGCTCACCTTGACAGCTGAAGTCGTCTTCGCTCCTGAACAACATGGCAAACTCAATCTTGGAGGAAACCTGCCGAAACGAAATAGATAGACAAGAAACAAACAACAAACAAGGGTGAGTCAAAAGAACTCAATAAGTAGGGCAGACTAGCCACCTCAAAGAATAGAATAGCTAGCCAGGGAGAAAAGAAACAGAGACTAAATTCCTCTTACTTAAATTATAAAAAGGCAGAGTCAGATAATAACCGAAAATACGTATGGAACCATAAATTCAACCGGGAATACGAGCCATAAACATACCAACAAATAAACAATGCACATATAAGCAGAACAGTAGTTATGTACCACAAGTCTACACAATGGTATGAAATGAAAAATGAAATGATATGAGATGAAATGAAATGAAATATGATGCAAAGGGTCACATGTGTCAAATGAATGGAGCGGAATCCTCATGCTCCGAGGGCGGAATCCTCCTACCATCAATATGATGCAATAGAGCGGAATCATCCTGCTCCGAGGTCGGAATCCTCCTACCCTCAATATGATGCAATGGAGCGGAATCCTCCTGCTCCTGGGGCGGAATCCTCCTACCCCTCATATATTGCAAGGGAGCGGAATCCTCCTGCTCCGAGGGCGGAATCCTCCTACCCTCAATATGATGCAATGGAGTGGAATCCTCCTGCTCCGAGGGCGGAATCCTCCTACCCTCAAAATGATGCAATGAAGTCACATATGCCTGATACCTATCTCCGGCGCGGGACTCTCATCATCTACCAGGAGATATATGCAATAAGGATCCTTCACCGGCTCAGGACTCACATCAATTACCGGGATGCATATACAATGATGACCCTTCACCGGCTCGGGACTCTCATCGATTACCGGGAAGTATATGCAATAATGACTCTTCACCGGTGCGGGACTCTCATCGCCAACCGGGAAGTATATGCAATGCTCAAAACCAGTGTGCAATGCTCATATGCTCAATAGAATACCAACAACAGGGCTTAACATATAATATACAATACAAATTCAAAGCTAAGGCGTAATGAGTACGCCTATCGGCAGCTACACACGTAAGGAACACGTGGTAGAAAATCCACGAGGTCAGGTGCCTCCGAAGAAATGGATATAAACACTTACCTCTTCTAAAAGTTAGTGCGGTTAATCAACAACTGCTTTATCCTTTGGTTTCCTTCCCAAACGATCCCACTCTATTCAATAAGCAGAAAAATATATCAATTTAGGCTAAATGCTTCATTCCCCACATCCTAGGGCAATCCAGTTAGGAACCTGACACCCTATTCTCATACGCAATACGCAGGCCAGGCATATGTACAGGGTTTAAGGTCACATAACCAAACCCCAAATAAATTATATTTATAAGTTGCCGATAACTCACTGAGTACGAATATATAATCAATTCCATTATCGGGGTCCATTTGACCCTTTAAACTATTAATTAAACTTATTAAAACAGTATCTAATATTCCAAGTTTTACCGTTAAAACATATTGAAACATACGTAATAAACTCAAATAATGCATTAAGATCATTACCTGAATGTTTTAGGGTAAAAATTCTACGGTTCTCCGGCCCCTTTTCTTATTTTCTGGCATTTTTTCTGTTTCATTTCTTCATTTTCATTTTCTTTCTATTCCTCTCGTTCAACGCTCTCTATTTCTGTATTTTGATTTTTGATAATAGCCACCGCCAAACTCCATTATGTTTCTTTTGTCTTTTTCTTTTCTTTTTTTTTCCTTTTATATTCTTTTCGCAACGAAAATTAAAACGGTACCCTGCGATATTTGAAATAATTTCAACCTTTGCATACAAGTTATACAAAATATATGTAACATACTCGCGAAGGCGGATCTCAAATTGGACTCCCGGAACTCAAGATGCGAATTTAAATGAAAAAATATCAAATTATTTAACTTTCGGCTTTTTAGCGAAAACTAGCCGAACAATATCGAAATTTACTTTCGAAGGTTCAAAAAAGTCAAAAATAATCATACGAACCTAACGGCGCTTTCGGATTTGGAATCGGAGCTCATTCGCCAAAACCGAGCTCGAAAATCTCTTTTTAATATTTATTTACAATAAAAACTAAAACCTTCTTCCGATGCCTACCAAGCGAGATCTGATTTAGCTCAAATTTTACAGATAAGTCTCAATGGATCTTACGAATATTTTAAAATTATCAGCACGCATATCGGAGTCCTAACTTCCGAAACGACTAACTGTGGTCGTTTCGGTTGGTGGCAATGCTAGCTTGTTGATCTGGTTAGCTATTGCATCCACCTTCGTATTTAACGCCGAGAAAGCATCCAATTGAAGTACTCCAACAGCCTTTTGAGTTGGAGCTCTACCATCACCCTGCAAATCAGGATTTCTCTGAGAAAATTGTTCAAGCATTTCATAAATCTCTTTAAAATTCAATGCCAAGACTTCGCCTCCAGCAGTAGCATCCACTACAATCTTGGTATGAGCATTGAAACCTTCCACAAAAGTATAGGCCAATACAACATTATATTGGTTGTGGTGCGGACAATCTCTCAACAATGATATAAATCTCTCCAAGGTTTAATATAAGGACTCACCGTCTCTTTGTCTAAAAGACATAATCTCACTCCTTATTGTGGCGGTTTTGGCAGATGGATAGAATCTAGCCTAAAATTTCTTAGCTAAGTCAACCCAAGTTCTGATAGACCGAGGCTTTTCAGCCTTTAACCATTTCCTTGCTGCTGCAATCAATTAAAACAGGAAGAGCATCAATCGAACATAATCAGTTGAAACACTTGCTGGTATGTATGTGTCACTAATCTCTAAGAAATTCTGGATATGTTGTTGTGGATCCTCGTGTAGTAATCCAGCATCAATTGTATCATGCTCGGCTTAATCTTATAATTTCTACTAATTTCAGGCTTAGCAATGCTCGAGGCCATTCCCTCTAAACTGGGAAGAGCAACATCTCACACAGCTAAAGCTCGTTCTTTTTCCATTCCTACAGGTAAGGAAGCAAGTACTATTGCAAGAGCTTTACGGTCTCTAGCATCTCTCCTTAACCTTCGTAAGGTCCTCTCACATTCGGGATCAAAATGTTCAAGTGGTTCATCCTTTCTCTACTTTCGCATTCAAGACCTATTACCTAAAACAGCACAAGAACACAAAACAAAATTTTAACCTGAATAGAAAATAAGTAATTGTTTAAAAAGAAAACAGTAAGTAACTTAGTCTCCGACAACGGCGCCAAAAACTTGTCACTCACAATGCACACGCAAGTTTATACGATCGACAAGTAATATAATAGTGAGTCGAGTATCATTCCCACGAGGACTATTGTAAACAACTGTATTTTAGTAAATAATTTCTTAAAAACTATCCAGAGATCTTTTTCAATAGTGGTTGTAATTTTACTAAGGAAACAATAATTAAAAGTAAGTAACTGAAGTCAAGTAATCAAGAAAAACTTATGAGTTGTTATCAATAAGAGAGAAATTTTCCAAAGTTAGAGCGACAAACAATCCAGTTGAGTTTTTCAGTTGATTATACTGCTTGATTTCCTCGATGGCTAACTAACAGGTTAAATATATTCGTGAAAACCTGTCGATTCTTCACGACTCTATGCAAGCTACTCTAACGTCTATATGTCTATGGAATTAAATCACATGCATGCATTAAAGAACTCTATTTTTAGCAAAGCAACGTGAATAGGTATATGTCTATCCTATCCGTAAATCGACTCCCTAATGCCCAGGTTCACAATCATGCCCTATTCTTTATTATTTGCATTCATAAATTCCTTCTGTCGATTTCAGCTTATAAACCGTCGATAGTGTTCAATTTTCAAGCCTTTTTTAACTAACAATTAGGCTCAAGAAAGAATAACCAATGGTAAATCAATAGGTAGAATTCAACTTTCAAACATTAACCTTCTTTTAGTTTCCCTAACCCTAGAATGTATCAAAACCATTGTATTATGTGTTCTCTATCAAAACTCAGCTCCAAAAAATTGACTTTCTCCAAAAATAACGAAGTAATAAGGTTATTATACTGTTTACAAAGTGCTAGGATAAGTTAAACCAAATCTAAAAAAAGTTGGGAAAACTTGTTCTCGCCAGACTCGAAGCTTTCTTGGAAGACCCGCTACCAATATAGCTTCCAAATTCAAGGCTATCTCTGAAGCTTTGCTCTCAAAACAGCTTCCAATCTTCAGGGCTTTTTTGGAAGCTTTGCCTTATAAATAGCTTCCGATTCACCACTTTGGTCCAAGCCTTGATTATCAAGGTATTTTGCTCAATATTTTTGTTCTTGCCTCGATTTTATCCATATAATTCCTAAAATTACAAAAACGATAAGTGAGCGCAAGAGTCACAATTATCACATATAATGAGCACATAAAGTACCCAAAACGCAAAAAAATATTAAGGTCAAATAGGCGAATATCGCCAAATATCAATTCAACATGGAGAAAGTCTACCAAAAAAAAGGATAAAATCAACTAACTTGGTCTCAAGCTATCTTAACTACTCCACGAAGGTTTTCCTTTCTAAATCTTATAAATGATCTTGCTCTATTTAAATAAATAAAAAATACATCATCACTTAAGGCTAAATAATCGAAGCACCAAACTAAATAGGAAAAGTACTATCGGTAAAAAGATGTTTCGGAGCCTACAAGCCTAAATCTGAAAAGAAGTACATCTCTCGGGCGACCCATAACTTCACGAGTCCAATAGTACGACATGTTTTCCAGTGCTTACTTGGGTCCAAAAATCTAAATTCTATAAGCGGACCACATATCAGGTCGGTTACAAAATTCGATACAACTTAAAAATAATGTTAATTACCATTCAACTACGAGTTCATCATATATACAAAAAAAATTGGGTCAACCTAATATTTTCCAAGAGATAAATCATGGAAAAATCATTAGCTGATGTCAAGGATTAGAGATGAAATAGTTTCATCAATCAATTCAAAGAAAACCTAAGAGATCAGTTCTCAAGTTAGGTCCAAGTTCAAATTCTTGTTCTTAGAAGTTCACGGTTTTGGATAACAAAAGCCTAGCTTAGATTCATGAAATTAGTCCCAAAAGATGGTACGTATCTTATCTTAATTATCCACAAGAAAAATCCTAAGTTTTTTCAAGCAGTTTCATTTCCCAAAGGAGTAATATAATAAAAGACCCACAAATTAACCGCTTATATACATTTTGGTTTGCTGGTGTAACCAGAACAAACCCATGTGAGCATCAAGGGCTAGTATGTTCGCCATCAACCTTTTGGCTTAACACTAATAATAATAATTCTTTTGGCCCCTTTTTGAGGTCTGAAACGTCCCAAACTAGAGGTGCATTCAGAATTTGAGTATGATGGGGGCACTACTGAATTTAATGTAGATATGCTAATTTTTTCGAGTGTCAAGTACTATAAATATCTAATTTTTGTGGTATTTATACCTACAATATAAAATTTTTGTCGAAATCACCGAGTGCCGATGCACCCGAATTCGCCAGATAAGACAAAACTAATTTCTATGAGTTCGTACAGATAAGACAAAACTATCGACACTTTAAATCCAACTTTTAACCACCAAAACATAAGACAAAGGGATCTCATGGTTTCAACTTTATAGAAATGACATTTTTACTAAAAGTAACCAAAGGACCTTAAAATTTAGTTTGCTTGCACTAATGGATGAAATATGACTTTACAAACCTAATGAAATTGACTACTCACCTATAGAAGCTTCTTTACTCAAAACATCATAAAAATTCCACTTTTAAATAGGTAATGGTTATGAAAGAGAAACTTCATACAAAAATATATCAAACAACTTTGGAATTTAACCAAACTTTAAATGCGCATCTTAAATCACTTATAAGACCTATCCATGGGCATGCTTCATTAAACGGACTTCCAAAATATAAAATACATGTGTGGTTTCATAATTAGAATAAATGAACTCATAAGTTAAATAGACCATATAGCACACCTAAAATTTACAATGGTCCTCTTACTCCTATTCTTGTCCAGCGTTCCTTAAACGTTATCATAGTAAAAAATGTGTCATCATCCATGTAAAGCATATCAACAGTATAAACACATAAAAAATACAAGTTTAAAAAAATTGGAGTTTTTACAATATGAAGAGTAAAAAGTGACAACAACAACAATACTAAACTCAGTGAAATCTCACAAGTGGGACCTAGAGAGGGTGAGGTCTACGGAAACCTTATTTCTACCTTGTAAGAGATGGAAAGCATGTATTCAATAGACCCTCGGCTTAAGAAAATATTTTTTAAGCCAATTTGAAAAATAAAAGAGTAAAGATGAGATAAAAATATGGAAGAAACGAAAGTATAAGAAACAAAGTAATAAAATAGAAGAAACAACAATAATATCATATAATGAAATACAATTATACTAGAATAATACCACTACTACTAGTAAGAGGTAGATAAGTCACCCTTGCAAACCCCTGTTGCTAGAAGGCTTTGTTAATCTTTCTAAAACCATTGTCTACCACAAAGAAGTGAGAACACGCTGATCTACCTACTAAAATTTTAGGCGAATCCTCAACCACCTTTCTCTCCTATCTAGGGATATGTCTTCGGTGAGTTGTAGGCATGCTATGTCCTGTCTAATCATCTCTCCTCAATCTTCCTCGGTACATCTCTACCTTTCCGTAGATCATCATTGTCAACCTCTCACACCACCTCACTAGAGCATCTGAGCGCATCATTGTAACAGCCCAACCCGCTAGTGATATTGTCCGCTCTGGGCCTAAGTCCATACGGCTTTAAAATGCGTCACTAGGGTCTAAGGCATGCTTACATAAATACCCAGGATCACTCCTGTATTATATCGATGTCGGACACTTAATCTTTAGCTGGGGTACCACATACACTCCCTCTTATGGACTCAGGGTCCTCGCTGAGGTTTGCCCCGCGTACCCAGGATTTGCATAGACTTAGCACTGAACTTTCTCATATCTACAAGGCCTACACATATTGGCTCTGATACCATCTGTAACTGCCCAACCTACTAGTGATATTATCTGCTCTGGACCTAAGCCGGCACAACTTTAAAATGCGCCACTAGGGTCTAAGACATGCTTACTTAACTACTCAGGATCATTCATGTGTTATGTTGTGCGGCGCCCTTTTGATGCCTTTGCGCACGCAACATCTCCGCACCATAGGCAGGCCAGACGAGGGTCAGCCGCTAGGCCGAGTGTCGGCCATGCGCTGAATGAGTGTCAGTCGGCTAGACGAGGGCTAGTCGTGTGCTGGACGAGTGAAAGCCGCAGGCTTGAGGGGAAGCCATAGCCATGTTCTAGACGAGTGCTAGACATGTGCTAGATGAGGGCCAACAAGGTGCTGGACGAGTGTCAGCTGGGCGCAGGCTGAGTGTCAGCCGTGCGAGCTGTGTGCGGGCACGAGTGTCAGTGCCGCACGTTTTGGAGCTATAGTGGGAATCTTGGAATAGAGGGTGAGGGCCTTGTTCCTAAGATGCTATAGAGTGTGCATACCAAGTTTGGTGCCGATCGGAGCTTGTTTACCTATGGGCTTGACTTAGGCAAGAAGTAGTGGCATTGTGGTAATTATGCTAATCTTCGGAGGGATATATCTCTTTTCACGACTATGAGAATGAGATGAAACTTCATGGAGGTGTGAATGAAGTCAAGAGGAATCTTTAGGAACAAACGGAACCTCATTTGGAGGTCGGAGTGGAAAGTTAGAGCCTTGTACGTTTCTCTGGACAAAGGATGTCAAGTGCTCTGACAGGGGTTTAACTTTTAAGGACATATATAAGGGGAGCAGACATGGTGACAGCCTACCAGCCCTCCCGGTGCACTTTGTCAGGAAGTCGCACCAAGTGAGCTGCCTTGAGGAAGGACTTCAAGGGCCTGCCTGGACATCTCAGAGGAGTGTTCCAGGTATCCATACGAGTCAGGTGACTCTATGGACGGCGTGTGGCCAGAGGGCCAACGTTGGGAGAACAACGGGCGGCAGAGGCTATAAGGAAGGAAAGACTAAGCCCTGCGGGCTGTCTTCGGATATGACAAAGACCTCTGTGCTGATTGAGTACTCGAAGAGCTATTGATAGCCTTGTGTATTGACTTGCAAGCATGGCAAGGGTTCAACCATGCAAGCAAGGGCTCGTTGGCCTAGACGTGCAGTCGTGGGGCGACGCTACGCTACTCAGGAGGAAGGCATGATGCGAGGGCTACGCTTGCTAATGTCAGGAGACATTGGGAGGTATCCTTGGAGTCGCACGTGAGAAGGGCCAAGGGCTAAAGAGTTGTCCTACTCGGGTGACGCCAAGCCAAGTGCCAGGGCACAAGGCAAGGGCCAAGCTTGAGGATTGCACTTCGCGCGCAGGAGCGACGCTTAGTGCTAGGCGAGGGACGGGCTGGTCCTAAGCCAACCCCGGATGTGCGCACACTAAACTTTCCGTATATGAGATGCGCACAAGGGAGAGACCTTCGGGCGGCACAGTTGAAGCTAGGCTACTGAGGCGAACTTCTCAGAAACCTGGGACAAGGGGCAGGCTGGCTTGTAGTCAGGTGGGACTACGAGCGCCGCACGGGCCAAAGGTGTGTCGCTGTCATTGAGGAAGGTGCGGCCCGTGATAGTTGGTATCAGAGCAGAGGATGCTCAGGATGGTCTGGTTGGTACCAAGTGGATTAGCACCCAAAGCAGGAGCTTTGTGCCGGTAATTGTATAGAGCATGGAACGCACTGTCGGAAATTTTTTTTTAGCATTGTCATTTTGAGACGCAATCAAAGCACAATTTGTACTTGCATAAGGGCTTGCAGTGCATTGTGAGCTAAGCCATCGGGGAAGGTTGATCCGTTCCAATAAGGAGTCGGTTTCGGTAAAACGCATGAGGCCATGGTTGATGTCACAGCTTCAGAATGCTGAACTGCCAGTGCAATATTGGAATGTCATTGTGGAGATAATATCAAAGCAGGAATGATATTAAATAAGGCATGAGGCATCGTTGGAATGTCATAGGGCTGTTTTTAGAGGGATCGAATGAGGCATCGTTGGACAGCAAGGAGCGCCAACGTGATGCGCTGTTGGGATGATTTTACAAAGATGGGACAGACGGTTAGCAGGAGCTCAATTGTCTTGACTGTGGAATATCCATCAGTTGTAAAGAAACTCTGCTAGCAGTAGGGAAATATTGAAGAGGGGAAATTTGCGATGCAAAAATATTTTCTTCCGAATAGTGGGCTTTCGTTCAGAGAGGGACATGCTGATGAGTCGGGTGGCCAGGAAAAGGGCCATGATTGTCAGGTCGAGCAACCATGATGTGAATAGGTGTAAGCCATGGGCTATTTATATTGAAGCAGATCGTGGAGTAATGCCATAGATGCGAGTGGCACATCATTTGAATGTCTTTCCAGTGAGATTGACTTGAGCAGCCTGAGGGCACTGGGAATGTGTGGAGCATAAGGCGTGGAGCATAAAAGGGATGCTAGAAGTGCGTGAATTAAGGGGCCTTCCAGAGGGAAGACTTAAGCACCGAGGAGCATCAAATTGGGTCCCTCTGAGAAGTTGGACATTCTGAATGCCTAGCCATCTTAAGGGTTGATATGAATGGAAGACGAGTCCCTCGACAACCATATCGGTCGAGTTGGCTTGGTGCCTACAACATTGGGCAAGCATTGCTTGCAAGAATGAGTGCTATGCTAGACAGGAGCCGAGCTAGCACGGGGGTGTTGGCCTGAATGTCGCACCAACAACCGCTTTGGATGATTAGGTAAGGCGCCAACCATCACGGGGGAGAGCTATCTCCAAATATGAGCTCTATGCATTAGGTGATGCCAAAGCTAGGGCGGGGCGTGCCAGGAGGCCGCGACAACCGTGAAGAAGGGCTTGAGAGCAAGCGTCTTTGTGGGGTGTTCGAGTGTCATGATGAGGGGGGTCAGCCACCACGCCTGTGACGGAAAGGTGCCAACCTACCTAGTAGGGAGGCAAATTTGGAATGGATAGCCAAGCCACTTCGTGTGGAGAGGCAAATGTGGAAAATGTGTTGAATCGCCGGACGGAGGGACACGATAATGGGCCAAACCGGCGGATGGGGAGCCAACAATGAGGATGGTGAGCCAAACCACTTTGTGTGGGGAGGCAAACGTGGGAATTGTGATGGACTGCGAGGAGCAGATGGACGGAATGGGCCAAACCATTATGTGGGTAGGCATTGTGTGCTGAATCAAAGTGGGGATAGTGACGCTACGGATTGGATGGGTTTCCATGTTTGAGAATGGAGTCCTTCCAAAAGCTAAGGGTACAGAGGTACACTAAATCAGGAGGCGCATACAGGAGCCAGTTGGGTCAAGTACAAGGAGAACAATTCGGGATCTGCTACTAAGAGGAGTACGTCCCAAGAGCTTGCCAAGTACCAGAGGGTGCGAGGGCATTTGAGGAGCCAAAGTTACCAGGCGTGGAGCGTGAGCTTCTAAGGCCGGAGCGGATGTTCAATTGGGGCAGAAACGAGCATGAGCAGCCGCTAGTGTCTTTATGTGGGCTATTGTTGAATCAGTCGTGATTTGCCTTGAGTATGGGATCAAGCAACAATTTACTCTGAGTTATGGAATCGGGATTTGATATTTTTTACATGGCGACTTAGTGGAATCTTTCCAGAGGGAAGGAGGAGAAGGACCATGAGAGTGTGGTTGGCAAGGAGCCACATCAAGGGTTGCCTACCTAAATTGAGGAGAGTCTCCTACATGAGTGGGGGAGAATTTGCCTATGATGAGGCAATTGTGCATAAGGGAAATCCTGAAGGGAGCAAATCGTCTAGAGGTAAAGAATACGGCCGCAAGGCGCGGTTGGACTGTGTGTGCCACACCAGAGGGTGCCTGAAGTACTCACCAAAAGCGAAGGGAGCTAGCCGGATGGATGATGGCCATATGAGCTATGGCGTGGTTGGCCGATATGCCAACACAAAGGAGTTGTCTTCAGAGGAAGCAACAGTTAGTCACCGCGGAGGTGCAAATGCGGAGGCATTGTCCAAGTAATCATCGAGGAGATGGAGTGCAGAGGCACGCTTAGACGAAAATTGGGTGGAGCAGTGATGGGCACAACTCCTATTTTAAGAGAAGGGACTGGAGGAAGTCCAAGAAGCCTTGGAAATGGGAACCGTGATGGAGAATCCCGAGGGGGGAAACTCCAGGTTTTTCGTGTGCTTAGACAGTAAGTCATCGAGGACGATGCCTAGATCGAGTGGGGAAGAATGTTGTGCGGTTCCCTTTTGATGCCTTTGCGCGCGCAACGTCTCCGCACCATAGGCGGGCCAGACGAGGGTCAGCCGCTAGGCCGAGTGTCGGCCGTGCGCTGAATGAGTGTCAGTCGGCTAGACGAGGGCTAGTCATGTGTTGGACGAGTGCCAGCTGCAGACTTGAGGGGAAGCCATGGCCATGTTCTAGACAAGTGCTAGACATGATCTAGATGAGGGCCAGCAAGGTGCTGGACGAGTGTCAGCTGGGCGCAGGCTGAGCGTCAGCCGTGCGAGCTGTGTGCGGGCACGAGTGTCAGTGCTGCATGTTTTGGAGCTATAGTGGGAATCTAAGAATATAGGGTGAGGGCCTTGTACCTAAGATGCTATAGAGTGTGCCTACCAAGTTTGGTGCCGATCATAGCTTGTTTGCCTATGCGCTTGACTTAGCCAAGAAGCAGTGGCATCGTGGTAATTATGCTGATCTTCCGAGGGCTATATCTTTTTCCACGAGTATGGGAATGAGATGAAACTTCATGGAGGTGTGAAGGAAGTCAAGAAGAATCTCTAGGAACAAACGGCACCTCATTTAGAGGTTGGAGTGGAAAGTTAGACCCTTGTACGATTCTCTGGACAAAGGATGTCAAGTGCTGTGACAGGGGTTTAATTTTTAAGGACATATATAAGGGGGCAGACATGGTGACAGCCTACCAGCCCTCCCCGTGCACTTTGTCGGGAAGTCGCACCAAGTGAGCTGCCTTGAGGAAGGACCTCAAGGGCCTGCCTGGACATCTCAGAGGAGAGTTCCAGGTATCCATATGAGTCAGGCGACTCTTTGGACGGCGTGTGGCCAGAAGGCCAACGTTGGGCGAACAACGGGCGGCAGAGGCTTGAAGGAAGGAAAGACTAAGCCCCCACGGGCTGTCTTCGGATATGACAAAGACCTCTGTGCCGAATGAGTACTGGAGGCGCTATTCAGAACCTCGTGTATTGACTTGCAAGCATGGCAAGGGTTCAACCATGCAAGCAAGGGCTCGTTGGCCTAGACGCGCAGTCGTGGGGCGACCCTGCGCTACTCAGGAGGAAGGCATGATGCGAGAGCTACGCTTGCCAATGTCAGGAGGCATTGGGAGGTATCCTTGGAGTCGCACGTGACATGGGGCAAGGGCTAAAGAGTTGTCCTATTTGGGCGAAGCCCAGCCAAGTGCCAGGGCACAAGGCAAGGGCCAAGCTTGAGGATTGCTTTTCGCGCACAGGAGCGACGCTTTGTGCTAGGCGAGGGACGGGCAGGTCCTAAGCCAGCCCCGGATGTGTGCACACTAAAGTTTCTGCATATGAGATGCGCACAAGGGAGAGACCTTCGGGCGGCACCGTTGAAGCTAGGCCACTGAGGCGAGCTTCCTAGAAACCTGGGACAAGGAGCAGGCTGGCTTGTAGTCAGGTGGGACTACGAGCGCCGCACGGGCCAAAGGTGTATCGCTTTCATTGAGGAAGGTGCGGCCCGTGATAGTTCGTATCAGAGCAGAGGATGCTCAGGACGGTGTGGTTGGTACCAAGCGGATTGACACCCAAAGCAGGAGCTTTGCGCCAGTAATGGGATAGAGCATGGAACGCATTGTCGGAAAGTTTTTTTGAGCATTGTGATTTTGAGACGCCATCAAAGCACAATTTGTACTTGCATAAGGGCTTGCATTGCATTGTGAGCTAAGCCATCGGGGAAGGTTGATCCGTGCCAACAAGGAGTCGGTTTTGGTAAAACGCATGAGGCCATGGTTGATGTCACAGCTTAACAATGCTGAATTGTCAGTGCAATATTGGAATGTCATTGTGGAGATAATATCAAAGCAGGAATGATATTCAACATGCTATTTTAGACGGCGGACCGGATAGAGCTGTTTTCAGAGAGATTCGAATGAGGCATCGTAGGTCAGCAAGGAGCGCCAAAAGCTGCGCTTTTGGAATAATTTTGCAAAGATGGGACTGACGGTTAGCAGGAGCTCAATTGTCTTGACTGCAGGATATCCATCAGTTGTAAAAAAACTCTGCTAGCAGCAGGGAAATATTGAAGAGGGGAAATTTGCGATGCAAAAATATTTTCTTACGAATAGTAGGCTTTCGTTCAGAGAGGGACATGCCGATGAGTCGGGTGGCCAGGAAAAGGGCCATGATTGCTAGGTCGAGCAACCATGTTGTGAATAGGTGTAAGCCAGGGGCTATTTATATTGAAGCAGATCGTGGAGATCATACCATAGATGCGAGTGACGCATCATTTTAATGTCTTTTCAGTGAGATTGACTTGAGCAGCCTGAGGGAATTGGGAATGCGTGGAGCATAATGCGTGGAGCATAAAAGGGATGCTAGAAGGTCGTGAATTAAGGGGACTTCCAGAGGGAAGACTTAAGCATCGAGGAGCATCAAATTGGGTCCTTCTGAGGAGTTGAACATTGTGAATGCCTAGTCATCTTAAGGGTTGCAATGAATAGAAGACGAGTCCCTCGACAACCATATCGGTTGAGTAGGCTTGGTACCTACAACATTGGACAAGCATTGCTTCCAAGAATGAGTGCTATACTAGAGTGGAGCCGAGCTAGTACGGGGGTGTTGGCCTGAATGTCGCACCAACAACCGCTTTGGATGATTAGGCAAGGCGCCAACCATCACGGGGGAGAGCTATCTCCAAATATGAGTTCTATGCATTAGGTGATGCCAAAGCTAGGGCGGGGCGTGCCAGGAGGCCGCGACAACCGTGAAGAAGGGCTTGAGAGCAAGCGTCTTTGTGCGGTGTTCGAGTGTCATGATGAGGGGGGATCAGTCACCACGCCTGTGACAGAAAGGTGCCAACCTACCTATTAGGGAGGCAAAGTTGGAATGGATAGCCAAGCCACTTCGTGTGGGGAAGCAATTGTGGGAAATGTATTGAACCAGCGGACGGAGGGACAGGAAAATGGGCCAAACCGGCGGACGGGGAGGCAACAATGAGGATGGTGAGCCAAACCACTTTGTGTGGGGAGGCAAACGTGGGAATTGTGATGGACTGCGAGGAGCAGATGGACGGAATGGGCCAAACCATTATGTGGGTAGGCATTGTGTATTGAATCAAAGTGGGGATAGTGACGCTACGGATTGGATGGGTTTCCAAGTTTGAGAATGGAATCCTTCCAAAAGCTAAGGGTACAGAGGTACACCGAATCGGGAGGCGCATACAGGAGCCAGGTTGGTCAAGTACAAGGAGTACAATTCTGGATCTGCTACGGAAGTGATAGTTTGAGAACAAAGAGCTTTGTTCGGGAATGCAGCGAAGCTACCGCTTTGAGAATTGAAGTACTCAAAGGAGTAAGTCCCAAGAGCTTGCCAAATACCAGAGGGTGCGAGGGCATTTGAGGAGTCAAAGTTACCAGGCGTGGAGCGTGAGTTTCTAAGGCCGTAGCGGATGTTCAATTGGGGCAGAATTGAGCATGAGCAGCCGCTAGTGTCTTTGTGTGGGCTATTGTTGAATCAGTCGTGATTTGCCTTGAGTATGGGATCAAGCAATAATTTACTCCAGAGGGAAACGGAGGAGAAGGACCATGAGAGTGTGGTTGGCAAAGAGCCACATCAAGGGATGCCTACCTAAATTGAGGAGAGTCTCCTACTTGAGTGGGGGAGAATTTGCCTATGATGAGGATATTGTGCATAAGGGAAATCCTGAAGGGAGCAAATCGTCTAGAGGTAGAGAATAGGGCCGCAAGGCGCGGTTGGACTGCGTGTGCCACACCAGAGGGTGCCTGAAGTACTCACCAAAAGCGAAGGGAGCTAGCCGGATGGATGATGGCTATATGAGCTATGGCGTGGTTGGCTGATATGCCAACACAAAGGAGTTGTCTTCAGAGGAAGCAACAGTTAGTCACCGCGGAGGTGCAAATGTGGAGGCATTGTCCAAGTGATCATCGTGGAGATGGAGTGCAGAGGCACGCTTAGACGAAACTTAGGAGGAGCAGTGATGGGCAAGACTCCTATTTTAAGAGAAGGGACTTGAGGAAGTCCAAGGAGCCTTGGAAATGGGAACCGTGATGGAGAATCCCGATGGGGCAAACTCCGAGTTTTTCGTGGGCTTAGGCAGTCAGTCATCGAGGACGATGCCTAGATCGAGTGGGGGAGAATGTAGCGCGATGCCCTTTTGATGCCTTTGCGCGCACAACGTCTCCGCACCATAGGCGGGCCAGACGAGGGTCAGCCGCTAGGCCGAGTGAAGGTCGTGCGCTGAATGAGTGTCAGTCGGCTAGACGAGGGCTAGTCGTGTGTTGGACGAGTGTCAACCACAGGCGTGAGGGGAAGCCATGGCCATGTGCTAGACGAGTGCTAGACATGTGCTAGATGAGGGCCAGCAAGGTGCTGGACGAGCGTCAGCTGGGCGCAGGCTGAGTGTCAGTCGTGCGAGCTATGCGCAGGCACGAGTGTCAGTACCGCACGTTTTGGAGCTATAATGGGACTATTTGAATATAGGGTGAGGGCCTTGTTCCTAAGATTCTATAGAGTATGCATACCAAGTTTGGTGCCGATCGGAGCTTGTTTGCCTGTGGGCTTGACTTAGCCAAGAAGCAGTGGCATTGTGGTAATTCTGCTGATCTGCTGAGGGCTATATCTCTTTCCACGACTACGGAAATGAGATGAAACTTCATGGAGGTGTGAAGGAAGTCAAGAAGAATCTCTAGGAACAAACGACACCTTATTTGGAGGTCGGAGTGGATAGTTATACCCTTGTACGATTCTCTGGACAAAGGATGTCAAATGCTGCGACAGGGGTTTAATTTTTAAGGACATATATAAGGGGGAAAACGTGGTGACAGCCTACCAGTCCTCCCCGTGCACTTTGTCGGGAAGTCGCACCAAGTGAGCTGCCTTGAGGAAGGACCTCAAGGGCCTGCCTGGACATCTCAGAAGAGTGTTTCAGGTTTCCATACGAGTCAGACGACTTTATGGATGGCGTGTGGCCAGAAGGCCAACGTTGGGCGAACTACGGGCGGCTGAGGCTTGAAGGAAGGAAAGACTAAGCCCCCGCGGGCTTTTTTCGAATATGACAAAGACCTCTGTGCCGATTGAATACTCGAGGCGCTATTCAGAGCCTCGTGTATTGACTTGGAAGCGTGGCAAGAGTTCAACCACGCAAGCAAGGGCTCGTTGGCCTAGACGCGCAGTCGTGGGGCGACACTGCGCTACTCGGGAGGAAGGAATGATGCGCACGCTACGCTTGACAATGTCAAGAGGCATTGGGAGGTATCCTTAAAGTCGCACATGAAAAAGGGCAAGGGCTAAAGAGTTGTCCTACTCGGGCGAAGACCAGCCAAGTGCCAGAGCACAAGGCAAGGGCCAAGCTTGAGGATTGCACTTCGTGCGCAGGAGCGATGCTTAGTGCTAGGCGAGGGACGGTCAGGTCCTAAGCCAGCCCCGGATGTGCGCACACTAGAGTTTCTGCATATGAAATGCGCACAAGGGAGAGACCTTCGGGCGGCACAGTTGAAGCTAGGCCACTGAGGCGAGCTTCCTTGAAACTTGGGACAAGGAGCAGGCTGGCTTGTAGTCAGGTGGGACTACGAGCGCAAGCACGGGCCAAAGGTGTGTCGCTGTCATTAAGGAAGGTGCGGCCCGTGATAGTTGGTATCAGAGCAGAGGATGCTCAGGACGGTGTGGTTGGTACCAAGCGAATTGGCACCCAAAGCTAGAGCTTTGCGCCAATAATGGGATAGAGCATGGAACGCACTGTCGGAAATTTGTTTGAGCATTGTGATTTTGAGACGCCATCAAAGCACAATTTTTACTTGCATAAGGGCTTGCAGTGCATTGTGAGCTAAGCCATCGGGGAAGGTTGATCCGTGCCAATAAGGAGTCGGTTTCGGTAAAACGCATGAGGCCATGGTTGATGTCACAGCTTAAGAATGCTAAACTGCCAGTGCAATATTGGAATGTCATTGTGGAGATAGTATAAAAGCAGGAATGATATTCAGCATGCTATTTTAGACGGCGGACCCGATAGGGCTGTTTTCAGAGGGATTCGAATGAGGCATCGTTGGTCAGCAAGGAGCGGCAACGTGCTGCGATTTTGGGATGATTTTGCAAAGATGGGACTGACGGTTAGCAGGAGCTCAATTGTCTTGACTGCGGGATACCCATCAGTTGTAAAGAAACTCTGCTAGCAGTAGGGATATATTGAAAAGGGGAAATTTGCGATGCAAAAATATTTTCTTACGAATAGTAGGCTTTCGTTCAGAGAGGGACATGCCGATGAGTCGGGTGGCCAGGAAAAGGGCCATGATTGCTAGGTCGAGCAACCATGTTGTGAATAGGTGTAAGCCAGGGGCTATTTATATTGAAGCAGATCGTGGAGATCATACCATAGATGCGAGTAACGCATCATTTCAATGTCTTTTCAGTGAGATTGACTTGAGCAGCCTGAGGGCATTGGGAATGCGTGGAGCATAATGCGTGGAGCATAAAAGGGATGCTAGAAGGTCGTGAATTAAGGGGACTTCCAGAGGGAAGACTTAAGCACCGAGGAGCATCAAATTGGGTCCTTCTGAGGAGTTGAACATTGTGAATGCCTAGTCATCTTAAGGGTTGCAATGAATAGAAGACGAGTCCCTCGACAACCATATCGGTTGAGTAGGCTTGGTACCTACAACATTGGACAAGCATTGCTTCCAAGAATGAGTGCTATGCTAGAGTGGAGCCAAGCTAGTACGGGGGTGTTGGCCTGAATGTCGCACCAACAACCGCTTTGGATGATTAGGCAAGGCGCCAACCATCACGGGGGAGAGCTATCTCCAAATATGAGTTCTATGCATTAGTTGATGCCAAAGCTAGGGCGGGGCGTGCCAGGAGGCCGCGACAACCGTGAAGAAGGGCTTGAGAGCAAGCGTCTTTGTGGGGTGTTCGAGTGTCATGATGAGGGGGGGTCAGTCACCACGCCTGTGACGGAAAGGTGCCAACCTACCTATTAGGGAGGCAAAGTTGGAATGGATAGCCAACCCACTTCGTGTGGGGAGGCAAATGTGGGAAATGTATTGAACCAGCGGACGGAGGAACAGGAAAATGGGCCAAACCGGCGGACGGGGAGGCAACAATGAGGATGGTGAGCCAAACCACTTTGTGTGGGGAGGCAAACGTGGGAATTGTGATGGACTGCGAGAAGCAGATGGACGGAATGGGCCAAACCATTATGTGGGTAGTCATTGTGTAGTGAATCAAAGTGGGGATAGTGACGCTACGGATTGGATGGGTTTCCAAGTTTGAGAATGGAATCCTTCCAAAAGCAAGGGTACAGAGGTACACCGAATCGGGAGGCGCATACAGGAGCCAGGTTGGTCAAGTACAAGGAGTACAATTCGGGATCTGCTACGGAAGTGATAGTTTGAGAACAAAGAGCTTTGTTCGGGAATGCAGCGAAGCTACCATTTTGAGAATTGAAGTACTCAAAGGAGTACGTCCTAAGAGCTTGCCAAGTACAAGAGGGTGCGAGGGCATTTGAGGAGCCAAAGTTACCAGGCGTGGAGCGTGAGTTTCTAAGGCCGGAGCGGATGTTCAATTGGGGCAGAATTTGAGCATGAGCAACCGCTAGTGTCTTTGTGTGGGCTATTGCTGAATCAGTCATGATTTGCTTTGAGTAAGGGATCAAGCAACAATTTACTCCGAGTTATGGAATTAGGATTTGATATTGTTTACATAGCGACATAGTGGAATCTTTCCAGAGGGAAACGGAGGAGAAAGACAATGAGAGTATGGTTGGCAAGGAGCCACATCAAGGGATGCCTACCTAAATTGAGGAGAGTCTCCTACTTGAGTGGGGGAGAATTTGCCTATGATGAGGCAATTGTGCATAAGGGAAATCCTGAAGGGAGCAAATTGTCTAGAGGTAGAGAATAGGGCCGCAAGGCGCGGTTGGACTGCGTGTGCCACACCAGAGGGTGCCTGAAGTACTCACCAAAAGCGAAGGGAGCTAGCCGAATGGATAATGGCCATATGAGCTATGGCGTGGTTGGATGATATGCCAACACAAAGGAGTTGCCTTCAGAGGAAGCAACAGTTAGTCACCGCGGAGTTGCAAATGTGGAGGTATTGTCCAAGTGATCATCGCGGAGATGGAGTGCAGAGGCACGCTTAGACGAAACTTGGGAGGAGCAGTGATGGGCACGACTCCTATTTTAAGAGAAGGGACTTGAGGAAGTCAAAGGAGCCTTGGAAATGGGAATCGTGATGGAGAATCCCGAGGGGGCAAACTCCGGGTTTTTCGTGGGCTTAGGCAGTCAGTCATCGAGGACGATGCCTAGATCGAGTGGAGGAGAATATTGTGCGGTGCCCTATTGATGTCTTTGCGCGCGCAACGTCTCCGCACCATAGGCGGGCCAGACGAGGGTCAGCCGCTGGGCCGAGTGTCGGCCGTGCGCTGAATGAGTATCAGTCGGCTAGACGAGGGCTAGTCGTGTGCTGGACGAGTGTCAGCTGCAGGCTTGAGGGGAAGCCATGGCCATGTTCTAGACGAGTGTCAGCTGGGCGCAGGCTGAGTGTCAGCCGTGCGAGCTGTGTGCAGGCACGAGTGTCAGTGCCGCACGTTTTGGAGCTATAGTAGGAATCTTAAAATATAGGGTGAGGGCCTTGTTCCTAAGATTCGATAGAGTGTGCATACCAAGTTTGGTGCCGATCAGAGCTGGTTTGCCTATGGGCTTGGCTTCGCCAAGAAGCAGTGGGATTGTGGTAATTATGCTGATCTTCTGAGGGCTAAATCTCTTTCCACGAGTATGGGAATGAGATGAAACTTCATGGAGGTGTGAAGGAAGTCAAGAAGAATCTCTAGGAATAAACAGCACCTCATTTGGAGGTCGAAGTTGAATATTAGACCCATGTACGATTCTCTGGACAAAGGATGTCAAGTGCTGTGACAGGGGTTTAATTTTTAAGGACATATATAAGGGGGCAGGCATGGTGAGAGCCTACCAGCCCTCCCCGTGCACTTTGTCGGGAAGTCACACCAAGTGAGCTGCCTTGAGGAAGGACCTCAAGGGCCTGCCTGGACATCTTAGAGGAGTGTTCCAGGTATCCATACGAGTCAGGCGACTCTATGGACGGCGTGTGGCCAGAAGGCCAACGTTGGGCGAACAACGGGCGGCAGAGGCTTGAAGGAAGGAAAGACAGCCCCCACGGGCTGTCTTCGGATATGACAAAGACCTCTGTGCCGATTGAGTACTCGAGGCACTATTGAGAGCCTCGTGTATTGACTTGCAAGAATGGCAAGAGTTCAACCATGCAAGCAAGGGCTCGTTGGCCTAGACGCGCAGCCGTGGGGCGACGCTGCGCTACTCAGGAGGAAGGCATGATGCGAGGGCTACGCTTGCCAATGTCAGGAGGCATTGGGACGTATCCTTGGAGTCGCACATGACAAGGGGCAAGGGCTAAAGAGTTGTCCTACTCGGGTGAAGCCCAGCGAAGTGCCAGGGCACAAGGCAAGGACCAAGCTTGAGGATTGCACTTCGCGCGCAGGAGCGACGCTTAGTGCTAGGCGGGGGACGGGCAGGTCCTAAGCCAGCCCCGGATGTGCGCACACTGAAGTTTCCGCATATGAGATGCGCACAAGGGAGAGACCTTCGGGCGGCACAGTTGAAGCTAGGCCACTGAGGCGAGCTTCCTAGAAACCTGGGACAAGGAGCAGGCTGGCTTGTAGTCAGGTGGAACTACGAGCGCCGCATAGGTCAAAGGTTTGTCGCTGTCATTGAGGAAGGTGCGGCCCGTGATAGTTGGTATCAGAGCAGAGGATGCTCAGGACGGTGTGGTTGGTACCAAGCGGATTGGCACCCAAAGCTAGAGCTTTGCGCTAGTAATGGGATAGAGCATGGAACGCACTGTCGGATATTTTTTTGGGCATTGTGATTTTGAGACGCCATCAAAGCACAATTTGTACTTGCATAAGGGCTTGCGGTGCATTGTGAGCTAAGCCATCGGGGAAGGTTGATCCGTGCCAACAAGGAGTCGGTTTCGGTAAAACGCATGAGGCCATGGTTGATGTCACAGCTTAAGAATGCTGAACTGCCAGTGCAATATTGGAATGTCATTGTGGAGATAATATAAAAGCAGGAATGATATTCAGCATGCTATTTTAGACGGCGGACCCGATAGGGCTGTTTTCATAGGGATTCGAATGAGGCATCGTTGGTCAGCAAGGAGCGGCAACGTGCTGCAATTTTGGGATGATTTTGCAAAGATGGGACTGACGGTTAGCAGGAGCTCAATTGTCTTGACTGCGGGATATCCATCAGTTGTAAAGAAACTCTGCTAGTAGTAGGGAAATATTGAAAAGGGGAAATTTGCGATGCAAAAATATTTTCTTATGAATAGTAGGCTTTCGTTCAGAGAGGGACATGCCGATGAGTCGGGTGGCCAGAAAAAGGGCTATGATTGCCAGGTCGAGGAACCATGTTGTGAATAGGTGTAAGCCAGGGGCTATTTATATTGAAGCAGATCGTGGAGATCGTGCCATAGATACGAGTGGCGCATCATTTGAATGTCATTCCAGTGAGATTGACTTGAGCAGCCTGAGGGCATTGTGAATGCGTGGAGCATAATGCATGGAGCATAAAAGGGATGCTAGAAGTGCGTGAATAAAGGGGCCTTCCAGAAGGAAGACTTAAGCACCGAGGAGCATCAAATTGGATCCTTCTGAGGAGTTGGACATTGTGAATGCCTTGCCATCTTAAGGGTTGCAATGAATTGAAGACGAGTCCCTCGACAACCATATCGGTTGAGTAGTCTTGGTGCCTACAACATTAGGCAAGCATTGCTTGCAAGAATGAGTGCTATGCTAGACAGGAGCCGAGCTAGCACGGGGGTGTTGGCATGAATGTCGCACCAACAACCGCTTTGGATGATTAGGTAAGGCGCCTACCATCACGGGGGAGAGCAATCTCCAAATATGAGCTCTATGCTTTAGGTGATGCCAAAGCTAGGGCGGGGCGTCCCAGGAAGCCGCGACAACCGTGAAAAAGGGCTTGAGAGCAAGCTTCTTTGTGGGGTGTTCGAGTGTCATGATGAGGTGGTGTCAGCCACCATGCCTGTGACGGACAGGTGCCAACCTACCTAGTAGGGAGGCAAAGTTGGAATGGATAGCCAAGCCACTTCGTGTGGGGAGGCAAATGTAAGAAATGTGTTGAACCAGCGGACGGAGGTACACGATAATGGGCCAAACCAGCAGACGGGGAGGCAACAATGAGGATGGTGAGCCAAACAACTTTGTGTGGGGAGGCAAACGTGGGAATTTTGATGGACTGCGAGGAGCAGATGGTCGGAATGGGCCAAACCATTATGTGGGTAGGCATTGTGTCGTGAATTAAAGTGGGGATAGTGACGCTACGGATTGGATGGGTTTCTAAGTTTGAGAATGGAGTCCTTCCAAAAGCTAAGGGTACAGAGGTACACCGAATCGGGAGGCGCATACAGGAGCCAGGTCGGTCAAGTACAAGGAGTACAATTCGGGATCTGCTACGGAAGTGATAGTTTGAGAACAAAGAGCTTTGTTCGGGAATGCAGCGAAGCTACTGCTTTGAGAATTGAAGTACTCAGAGGAGTACGTCCCAAGAGCTTGCCAAGTACCAGAGGGTGCGAGGGAATTTGAGGAGCCAAAGCTACCAGGTGTGGAGCGTGAGTTTCTAAGGCCGGAGCGGGATGTTCAATTGGGGCAGAATCTAACATGAGCAGCCGCTAGTGTCTTTGTGTGGGCTATTGTTGAATCAGTCGTGATTTGCCTTGAGTATGGGATCAAGCAAAAAGTTACTCCAAGTTATGGAATCGGGATTTGATATTGTTTACATAGCGACATAGTGGAATCTTTCCAGAGGGAAACGGAGGAGAAGGACCATGAGAGTATGGTTGGCAAGGAGCCACATCAAGGGATTCCTACCTAAATTGAGGAGAGTCTACTACTTGAGTGGGGGAGAATTTGCCTATGATGAGGCAATTGTGCATAAGGGAAATCCTGAAGGGAGCAAATTGTCTAGAGGTAGAGAATAGGGCCGCAAGGCGCGGTTGGACTGCGTGTGCCACACCAGAGGGTGCCTGAAGTACTCACCAAAGCGAAGGGAGCTAGCCGGATGGATGATGGCCATATGAGCTATGGCGTGGTTGGATGATATGCCAACACAAAGGAGTTGTCTTCAGAGGAAGCAACAGTTAGTCACCGCGGAGGTGAAAATGCAGAGGCATTGTCCAAGTGATCATCGCGGAGATGGAGTGCAGAGGCACGCTTGGTCGAAACATGGGAGGAGCAGTGATGGGCACAACTCCTATTTTAAAAGAATGGACTTGAGGAAATCCTAGGAGCCTTGGAAATGGGAACCGTGATGGAGAATCCCGAGGGGGCAAACTCTTGGTTTTTTGTGGGCTTAGGCAGTCAGTCATCGAGGACGATACCTAGATCGAGTGGGGGAGAATGTTGCGTGGCGCCCTTTTAATGCCTTTGCGCGCGCAACGTCTCCGCACTATAGGCGGACCAGACGAGGGTCAGCCGCTAGGCCGAGTGTCGGCCGTGCGCTGAATGAGTGTCAGTCGGCAAGACGAGGGCTAGTCGTGTGCTGGACGAGTGTCAGCCACAGGCTTGAGGGGAAGCCATGGCCATGTTCTAGACGAGTGCTAGACATGTGCTAGATGAGGGCCAGCAAGGTGCTGGACGAGTGTCAGCTGGGCGCAGGGTGAGTGTCAGCCGTGCGAGCTGTGCGTAGGCACGAGTATCAGTACCGCACGTTTTGGAGCTATAGTGGGAATCTTGGAATATAGGGTGAGGGCCTTGTTCCTAAGATTCTATAGAGTATGCATACCAAGTTTGGTGCCGATCGGAGCTTGTTTGCCTGTGGGCTTGACTTAGCCAAAAAGCAGTGGCATTGTGGTAATTATGCTGATCTTCTGAGGGCTATATCTCTTTCCACGACTACGGAAATGAGATGAAACTTCATGGAGGTGTGAAAGAAGTCAAGAAGAATCTCTAGGAACAAACGGTATCTCATTTGGAGGTCGGAGTGGAAAGTTAGACCCTTGTACGATTCTCTGGACAAATGATGTCAAGTGCTGTGACAGGGGTTTAATTTTTAAGGACATATATAAGAGGGCAGACATGGTGACAGCCTACCAGCCCTCCCCGTGCACTTTGTCGGGAAGTCACACCAAGTGAGCTGCCTTGAGGAAGGACCTCAAGGGCCTGCCTTGACATCTTTGAGGAGTGTTCCAGGTATCTATACGAGTCAGGCGACTCTATGGACGGCGTGTGGCCAGAGGGCCAATGTTTGGCGAACAACGGGCGGCAGAGGCTTGAAAGAAGGAAACACTAAGCCCCGCGGGCTGTCTTCGGATATGACAAAGACCTCTGTGCCGATTGAGTACTTGAGGAGCTATTGAGAGCCTCGTGTATTGACTTGCAAGCATGGCAAGGGTTCAACCATGCAAGCAAGGGCTCGTTGGCCTAGACGCGTTGTGGTGGGGCGACGCTGTGCTACTCAGGAGCAAGGCATGATGCGAGGGGTACGCTTGCCAATGTCAGGAGACATTGGGAGGTATCCTTGGAGTCTCACATAACAAGGGCCAAGGGCTAAAGAGTTGTCCTACTCGGGCGAAGCCAAGCCAAGTGCCAGGGTACAAGGCAAGGGACAAGCTTGAGGATTGCCTTCGCGCGCAGGAGCGACGCTTAGTGCTAAGCGAGGGACGTGCAGGTTCTAAGCCAGCCCCGGATGTGCGTACACTAAAGTTTCTGCATATGAGATGCGCACAAGGGAGAGACCTTCGGGCGGCACAGTTTAAGCTAGGTCACTGAGTTGAGCTTCCTAGAAACCTGGGACAAGGAGCAGGCTGGCTTATAGTCAGGTGGGACTACGAGCGTCGCACGGGCCAAAGGTGTGTCGCTGTCATTGAGGAAGGTGCGGTCCGTGACAGTTATGCCGATGTGGGACGCTTAATCCTTAGCTGGGGTGTCATATAAAAATAAGAAACTGCCCCTATGCAGTATCGAACTACAGACCTTTAGTTTACAAGATTGACGCTTTACCACTGAGGTATAGGGGCTTCTGCCTGCTGATCCTAAATTATCCCTAGTATTCTAAGGTGTGGAAATGGTTGGTGTAGAATTTGGTGGTGATGAAGCTTGATTGTATACCTTTCTCCGACATGGGAAATCTTGCTTGAAATGCCCCATCTGACCACAACGAAGACACGTGCCAATCTTTCCCTAACATTCACCTGAATGGTTCCTATAACAAAAATTGCAAGCAGATATAGGGGGATTGGCAAAAATTTCACCACGAGGTTTGGCAGACCACCTGAGTTCTTAATGGATCCTTTTGAGGTTGTTACGCCGGTCGGGGAATCATTATTAGTGGACCGGGCGTACCGCTTTTGTCAAATCAGTGTAGAAGGAAATGACACGTTAGCAGACTTTATCAAGTTAGACATGGTAGATTTGGATGTGCTTATGGGAATGGACTGGCTAGCTTCAGGTCACGCCATTGTTGATTTTAATTTTAAGATAGTCTGGTTTGACATCCCGGGCAGGCTAGACTTTGTCTTACAGGATGAACGGGGTTAGACTCCAGACAACTATATATCATTCATGGTTGAAACTCGTATGTTGAACAAAGGTTGCAAGGGACTTTTGACACTCGTCAAAGATATACAGACGGTACTACCAGAGTTAGAGTCCGTTTCAGTAGTTAATGAATTTCCAGATCTGTTTCAAGAAGACTTACCTGGGTTGCCTTCTGCTAGAGAAATCGATTTCGGTATTGACCTAGTACCTAGCTCACAGCCCATATCGATACCTCCATATCGTATGACACCAGTAGAGTTAAAAGAGCTGAAAGAACAACTGCAAGATCTGCTGGATAAGGGTTTCATAAGACCTATCACTTCGCCCTGGGGTGCACCAGTCTTATTTGTAAAGAAAAAAGATGGATCTATGAGGCTTTGCATTGATTACAGAAAACTAAACAAAGCCACAATCCACAACAAGTACCCACTACCACGTATTGATGACTTGTTCGATACTCTACAAGGTGCTAAGAGTTTCTGAAAGATTGACTTAAGATCTGGATACCATCAGTAACGCATTAAAAGGGAGGATATATGCAAGACAACTTTCAGGACAAGATATGGGCACTACGAATTCTTAGAAAGGCTTTTCGGATTGACAAATGCACCAGCAGCCTTCATGGATATGATGAATCGGGTGTTTAAACTGTATTTGGACAAATTTTTTATTGTCTTCTTTGATGACATCCTCGTGTATTCTAAGAATAATGACGATCATGAACAACACTTAAGGATAGTATTGCAGACACTAAGGGTACATAATATATGCTAAGTTCTCGAAATGCGAGTTCTAGTTGGACAAAGTTGCTTTCTTAGGTCACAATGTATCTGAGGATGCATCTTGGTTGATACAAAGAAGGTGGAAGCTGTAAAGAAATGGGCAAGGCCAACTACCGCGTCTGAGAAACGAAGCTTCTTGGGTCTTTGACATGACCCGAAATCCGGTTAGGCCGTGCGGGCACCCGACATCCTTCCCTAGGCCCGTCGGGCGAACCCTTATATATTAAATCAGGAAAATAAATATAATTCAATTTATAAATAATAACAAGACTTAGAAAAAGTACAAACATAATGATACCTCTAAGCTGTAAAAAAGAAATTACAGCTGACTACCCACATACTAGGACTAGAGCTATGCAGACTAGACATTTAAGAGTACAAAAGAAGACTGATACCTCCTGAAGGGAGCAAAATGCAGCTGAAATAATAAACAATAAACTGGTAGCCATCCGGAATAAAAGCTGGCTCACCCTAACAGCTAGGAGTCGTCTTCGGTCCTGAACAACGTGTCAAACTCAATCCTGGAGCGAACCTGCCGAAACGAAATAAATAGACAAAAATAAAAAACAAACAAGGGTGAGTCAAAAGGACTCAATAAGTGGGGCAGACAAGCAACCTCAAAGAATAGGATAGCTAGCTAGGGAGGATAAACAAATAAAAAAATTCCTCTTATTTAAATTATAAAAAGGCAGAGCCAGATAATAACTAGAAATACGTATGGAATGATAAACTCATCAACAACCAGGAACGTAAAATAACTAAAATATATAGGTATCCCAAACTCATCAACAATCAGAAATACATTCTATTGGGGCGTGCAACCCGATCCATATATTCATCCGGTTGCGGCGTGCAACCCGATCCATATATTTATACTGTTGCGGCGTGCAACCCAATCCTTATATTTAAACCATTGCGGCGTGCAGCCCAATCCATATATTGATACCGTTGCAGCGTGCAACCCGATCTATATATTTATAACGATGCGGCGTGCAACACGATCCCCGCAACCCAGAATACGAGCCAGAAATATATAGGCAAATAAGCAATGCACGTAGAAGCAGAACAGTATTTATGTACCACAAGTCTACACAATGGTATGAAATGAAATATGATGCAAAAAGTCACATGTGCGAAAGTAATGGAGCGGAATCCTCCTGCTCCGAGGGCGGAATCCTCCTACCCTCAATATGATGCAATGGAGCTGAATCCTCCTGCTCCGAGGGCGGAATCCTCCTACCCTCAATATGATGCAATGGAGCGGAATCCTCCTGCTCCGAGGGTGGAATCCTCCTACCCTCAATATGATGCAATGGAGCGGAATCCTCCTGCTCCGAGAGCGGAATCCTCCTATCCTCAATATGATGCAATGGAGCGGAATCCTCCTGCTCTGAGGGCAGAATCCTCCTATCCTCAATATGATGCAATGGTAACCCTTCACTGGCGCAGGACTCTCATCGACTGCCGGGAAGTATATGTCAACTAACAGCCATATTACAATGCTCAGATCCTCAATGAAATACCAACAACAGGACATAACATATAATATATAATGTAAATCCAAAGCTAAGGCGTAATGAGACTAGTCAGCAGCTACACACGTAAGGAACACGTGGTAGAAAATCCACAAGGCCAGGTGCCTCCAAAGAAATGAATATAAATACTTACCTTGTTACAAAGTTAGCACGGCCACTCAATAACTGCTTTGTCCTTTGGATTCATTGTCAAACGATCCCACTGTGTTCAATAAGCAGAAAAATATATCACATAAGGCTAACGGCTTCATTCCTTACGTCTTAGGGCAATCCAGTTAGGAACCTGATGCCCTATTCGCATACGCAATACGCAGGCCAGGCCTATGTACAAGGTTTAAGGTCACATAACCAAACCTCAAATAAATTACATTTATATGTTGCCCATAACTCACTGAGTAAGAATATATAATCAATTCCACTATCGGGGTCCAATTGACCCTTTAAACTATTAATTGAACTTATTAATACGATGTCTAATATCCCAATTTTTACTGTTAAAATAGATTCAAACACACGTAATAAACTAAAATAATATATTAAGATCATTACCTGAATGTTTCAGGGTGAAAATTCTATCTTTTCTCCTGCTCTTTTCTCATTTTCTAGCATTTATTCTCCTATGTTTTCTCTTTTTGCTTTTATATTTGAATTCTGCTCCATCTTGTTTTTTTTAAGCTTCAATGTTAAGATGAAGGGATATATATATCCCTGTATAGCCACCGCCATTCCATTTAAACTTTTTGTCATTTTCTCATTTCATTTTTTTTCTTTTCGCGACGAAATTAAAATGGTACCCTACGATATTCGAAATAATTCTAACTTTTTCATACAAGTTATACAAAATATATGTAACATACTCGCGAAGGCGGATCTCAAATTGGACTCCCGAAACTCAAGAAGCGAATTTAAATGAAAAAAGGTCAAATTATTTAACTTTCTGCATTTTAGCGGAAACTAGCCGAACAACATCGAAATTCACTTTCGAAAGTTCATAAAAGTCATAAATAATCATAAAAAGCCAACGGCGCTTTCGGATTTGGAATCAGAGTTCTTTCGCCAAAACCGAGCTCGAAAATCTCTTTTTAATATTTATCGATGATAGAAACTGAAACCTTCTTCCGATGCCTACCAAATGAGGTCTGATTGAGCTCATATTTTACAGACAGGTCCTAATGGATATTTCGAATATTTTAAAAGTATCGGCACGCCAATCGAAGTCCTAACTTCCGAAACGACTGACCGAGGTCGTTTCAGTCTTGCAGGGTATTACAGGCGTTTTGTGCAGGATTTCAACAAGATAACTGCACCGTTGACTAAATTGACTCGAAAGAATGCAAAGTTTCTATGGTCAGATGCATGCGAGTAGAGCTTTCATAAACTGAAAGAATTTTTTACTACAGCTCCAGTTTTAGTTTTACCATCTGGAACCAAACAGTTTATTGTGATGCCTCTCGAGTAGGACTTGGGTGTGTTCTTATGATAAATGGACGAGTTATAGCTTATGCTTCGAGACAGTTGAAGAAGCACGAGCAAAACTATCCTGCCCATGATCTAGAGATGGCCGCAGTTATCTTTGCACTCAAGATTTGGCATCATTATCTGTATGGTGAGAAATACGAGATTTATAATGACCATAAAAGCCTTCAATATATCTTCCTGCAGAAAGATTTGAACATGCAACAACAAAGATGGGTGGATCTACTGCAAGACTATGATTGTGCAATCTTATTTCACCAAGGCAAGGCTAACATTGTGGCAGACACGTTAAGTAGGAAATCCATGGGCAGTTTGGCGCCCATTGCACCAATGAGGAGGCCTATTGTTGGGGAAATCCACGAGTTGTAGGGAAGAGGAATTCATTTTGATATGGGAGCTATAGGTACATTGTTAGTTTGTGTTCAAGCCAAATCATCTTCGATGGAAAATATCAAGGCAATGCAGTGTCAAGACACTAAATTGTGCAAACTCAGAGATGAGATCGGTACCAGTAAGGGAAAGGGATTTACTGTTGTTGATGATGGGGTACTACGACTTGGTGAACGCATCTGTATACCTGATGTTGATGGGTTAAGGCAGGTTGTGCTAAAGGAAGCACATGGCTCCAAGTACTCAATTCACCCTGGTTCTACAAAGATGTATCAAGATCTTCGACAGTTATACCGGTGGGAAGGTATGAAGCAGGATGTTGCCGATTATGTCATACGTTGTCTGACTTGCCAGCAAGTTAAGGCAGAGCACTAGCGACCTGTAAGGTTGATGCAACGGCTTGAAATTCCGGAATGGAAGTGGGAACGAATCACTATGGACTTTGTGACTTAGTTACCACAGACTCCTAAGAGTCTATATAGATGATTGTGGATCGATTAACGAAGTCAGCACACTTCTTTCCAGTTAAGACCACATACAATGGTGCACGTTATGCACAATTATATATTGACGAAATCGTAAAGCTTCATGGAATTCCTGTATCTATTATTTCTGATAGAGGGTCCCAGTTCACCTCACATTTTTGGAAGAAATTCCAAAGACAGTTAGGTACGCGAGTAGATTTGAGTACTGCATTCCATTCCTAGACAGACGGGCAGTCTGAATGGACCATACAGACTTTGGAAGACATGTTGAGTTCTTGTGTCCTTTATTTTGGTGGTAGCTGGGATGAATACTTACCATTGGTTGAGTTTGCTTACATCAACAATTTTCAAGCAAGTATTCAGATGGCTCCATATGAGGCTTTATATGGAAGATTATGTTGGTCTCCTATTGGCTGGTTTGAGACTGGTAAAGTTAAGATTTTGGTTCCAAAGTTGGTACAACTAGCTCTTAACAAAGTCCAATTGATAAGGCAGAGGTTGCTGGCAGCTCAAAGTAGGCAAAAAGCATACGCATATAAGAAACACCGTGAGTTAGAGTTTTCGGTAGGAGATCATGTGTTCTTACGGGTTTCTCCGATAAAAGGTGTGTTACGATTTGGGAGAAAGGGGAAGTTGAGTCCGATGTAAATTGGACCATATGAAATACTTGAAAGAATAGGAAATATAGCATACAGTCTTTCACTTCCTCCGAATTTGTCTTTCGTCCATTTAGTATTCCATGTATCTATGTTGCGGAAGTACATACCCGACCCTTCTCACGTGCTTGAGGCACCGAATATTCAGTTAGATGAGAACTTGGCTTATGAAGAGCAACCTGTGTCCACAATTGTTAGGCGAGCCAAGTTTCCTCACTTATTCGAAAGCGTCGGTATGTATATGTTTTAAATTCGGGGACCGAATTTCCTTAAAGGGTGAAGAATGTAATAACCCAAAATAAAAAAATAAAAAATAATAATAATATAGTGGTCAATATTGGGGTAAATTTGAGGCCCAAAAAAATTGACTATTGGCCCATCAACAATTTTTCACTAGGCCTGCTTGCAAACAAAGACAGAAAGAAAATTAAAAAAAAAAAAAAAAAAAAAAAAAAGGGAAAAGAAAGCCAACGAAAGCAAAAGTTGGCAGCATCATCAGTAGCCACACAAACTCCAGAAACTAAAACAATTCTTGTCCTTAAAGGTCCTTTTGTCCTTATTCAAGTTGGTGTCCAAGGTAAATAATTTATCACCTAGCCTTATTCACTGCCTTTTTAAATGGAGTATCTTTTCAGGATTCAAAACATTGGGTAAGGGGCAGATTTAATTTATGGTGAATTCAAAATTAAATCTCTTATATTGTTATTTAAGCCTTTAAGCCTGTAGGAACTACTACTAGAGTTGAAATTGATCATGGAATAGCAGGTTGCTATCTCCAAGACAAACCTGGAGTAAAATTAGATTAGGAAACGACCACTCATATGGGTTGTTGCCGAGCAGGCATTAGGAATTGATAAAATTCTGTGTCAGGATAATTTATGTTCATGAATCGTAGGAAAAAGAAATTAATATCCAACTATTATGTTGTCTTTTTAGATTACTGATACTTTGAAGACGAGGTGGTTGGAAGCCGGTTCAAATTTTTTGACAAGCGTACTGTAAGTGAAATATCTCCCATAGTTTGTTTTCAACAATAGCACGTTTGAAACTCACTTTCTTGCATCAATACTATTTTTATTGAATTATTTTAGTTGCATGGAACAAGTGCTAGTATAACTGATATTGTTATATCCGAATATTATTTTGATACTTGAGTTATGTTACAATTAATATGTTTCGAAATCTTGGTTTACTCAAGAGTTGCAATATATGTTGTGATTTGATATCTCTTCATAAAGATAGTACAAAAATTGAGATATTATGTTATAAAGTAAATATTGTTTTGGGATTAACTTAGCCAGATCGCTGTTATCTAATGTCGAGATTGTTAGGCCTTGTGCACATTGCACTGTATTTCTCCTCCACTAGTAGGAAAGAACTAGTCCACCATCTAGAAGGGAACCCAGCTGATAGGGTAGTCAGACGGCCATGTTAAACTGATGGTGTCACAAACTAATATTCGACTCTAGCTTAGGAACCTCCCACTTTATATAGATATGAGCTATAAAGGTTGAAAGGTTTGATTAATGTTTTCAATGCAAGTACTGCTGATATTTTATTTATGCATGTCTCTTATATATGCTTGTCCCGAATAAAAACGCTATGGTTGATGTTAACCTCACTTACTCTATGTGACTAACCCTTTTCTTTTCCCCACTCACAGATAAGCTAGTTGAGGCTGATACTTTGAGTCAAGGCGAGTGACAGAGCTGAGGATTGATCCAGTAAGCCCCGCATTTGCTTCGCATGGGCCATTATTTATTCCTTAACTTATTTCAGTCATTAGTTCGTTTGAATCTAGAGTTTTGCTCTTTAGTTATACTTTGGATGTCGTTTTGATAAAAGTTGGTGTTAAAGTACTTTATAGTTTGATGTTGTCGTGGGCAGCGTGGATTTGATTTTGTTGAACCTTACTTAGACATTGAATATGCGTAATGAGGTAGTAGTCGATTATTAGACTGTTTCTGGCTGCTTGTTGATAGGTTTAAAATTTTGGTTTACTCCCGATACAGGGAAAACTATGCCGAACTTTCTATGCGAATTTGATAGGCTTGCTAGGTAGGCTTAGTCTTATTTAGCGCTGATCACGGCCCTAAATAGGGTCGTGACAAAGTGGTATCAGAGCCAGGTTTAGGGTATGACTAAGGAGCATCGGTTATAGTGGAGGCTTAATTGTGTATATGTTGTGGACCATATGCACGATCGGGACCCTGCAACGACTGATTAGGATGTGTCTGTCTCATTTTCTTTCATTATTTTGAGTTTGTTTGTATGCAGTGTAGAGCCAAGTAAGAATAATAATACGTTCGTTATGATTTTAAATGGCAAAACTTGGGGTCAGATTTGGGAACAACGCGAGAAACAGAGACGGGGTACGAGCTAAATCAGAGGAAACATTTCATGCTCCACTGGACTTAAGTGAAGAACATAGGAGGAGAGGTCATGATACACAAGCTATACAAGTTACCGATGCCGGCACTGAGAGTGAGACACCACTACCACCCCCATAGCCTCAAGTTGCTGCTAATATTGCTGATATGGTAGCTCGCTGTTGCATAAAGCTGTTGAAAGCTTGGTGGTCAAGCACAACCTGGGGTTAACACACTGCATGGAGGGAATACTTTCGGTAATATGCTTCCAAAGTGTTTGAATATGAAACCTCATGTGTTCACATATGTTAGTGAGACAGAAGATCAACAATTTTTCTTGGATTGAATTCAGATGGCATTGGATGCGATCATACCAGCACTAACGCACCGGATCCCATCAAAACTCCGAAGTTAAGCAGCTTGGGCTGTTACAGTCATCTTCACATTCCTCATCTTATCTACCACAAAAGCCACTCCTACCTTGACCTGTATGTCTTCATTAACAATCTTATCTCTCTTAGTATATCCACATATCCATCTATGTATCCTCATCTCTGCTACTCCCATATTATAAAGGTAAGTATTCTTGACTAGCCAACACTTTGTCTCATACAACACCTTGACGCTAAGGCTCGAGCTATTGGTTTGGTCGAATCCTTTAGAAACGATCCTTCGAAGAAACTTGCTTGGTTCCTGAGGCTAGATGCCTCAGGAAAGAAATAGATCATGGCTACATGTTATTACTCGAGGCGATTAAAAGGCAACCACCAACGAGGCACTCAGTTCAACCCTCGGTGAAGATTCAGTCCTCGGTGGAAAGAGTTTTATCTTCTGTAACCGTCGACCAATGTCCGCATATTAAATGGGGTGATCATGGGTGAGCCATGATCAAAACGTGGAGTAATGGATATTAAGTACATTTATTACTCTTCTACTCTTGTAGACTATAACTAGTCATGAAAATATTATGTAAAGGCATCCATAAATACATCAATATAGTTATTCCTTTTCTCTTAGCTATCGTTCGATTTTCTTTATCAGATTTCTTGTCTTTTTAAGGCTTTAATACAAATAGTTGCTAGTTAACCCAAAATAAATTTAATTTTTTGATTTAATCAGATTTAGGCCAACATAAAATGGTGCCGTCTGTGGGGATCTAGCAATAACGTTTGTTCCAAAGTCACGTTCTTAGTTCACATACTATCCCTCTTAGTTTCATCCGATGATAGATAACGCTTATCGTACAGGTGCAACAACAGGGGCACAGTCTCTTAAGAAAGTTGTGAGTGTTATAACTGGCAGACCAGAGGTGAATGGTATTAATTTTGCTGCTGCGAAGAAGTTCGCTAAACTGTCAGCCACCATGGAAAGGAGAACCCGAGCCAATAGGTCGGAGAATGAAATAATCTTGGATGAGGAAGATTGTGATGGGATGATATTTTCTCATCATGATGCTCTAGTAATCATGTTGAAGATTAATTATTGTGATATCAAGCGAGTCTTGATCGATCCTGGCAGTTCAATAAATATCATCAATTATGGAGCTGTTAAAAAATGTGGTTAGAGGACCTCGTCGTCCCAAAGACAATCGTACTGATAGGTTTCAAGAATTCCAGGGAAAATTCGTTAGGGGAAATCATGCTTACCACAACTACAAAAGGAGTTTGTAAGAAAACCATTTTTCAAGTAATGACTGAGGATATAGCTTACAATGCAATCCTGGGAAACCCTGGATTTATGAGATGGAAGTCGCTCCATCTACATTGCACCAAGTTCTTAAGTTCCCAACTCCATCGGGAATTCGAGCCATCCGAGGTGAGCAGCGAATTGCTCGGGAATGCTATTCAATTGCTGCGAAAAGAGGAATCGCCTAGGCTGGGCAATCCAAATTACGATTAATTGGCTTGGAGCCTGATGAGTAGGAGAGCTCAGTTCTTGAAGTAAGCTCTCGAGGAGAAGAAGAGAAGGTTCCGACATTCATACAAGAGCCCTGGAAGCAAAAGGCTGAGGAGTCCACCATCGAGGAGTTAGAATCTTTTGCTCTATCAGAGGAATTTCTAGAAAGAAATGTGTTTGTAGGCTCGGAGTTGGATACCGAGCCAAACAAAGCTCTCATTGAGTTGCTGAAATCTAATGACGATTGTTGCGCCTGGTCTCACGCGGGCATGGTAGGGACTGACCCAGAGATAATGACACATAAGATGAACGTGGATCCCAACCACCCCCCGATGAAATAAAAGAAGAGGTTGCACGCTGGTGTGAAGAAGAAGGAAATTCAAGATGAGACAAAGAGGCTGTATGATAATGGCATCATCATGGAAGTGAAATATCTGATTGGCTCGCCAATGTGGTGGTGGTGCCAAAGAAAAATTACAAGTGGAGGATGTTTGTTGATTACACCGATCTCCATAAGGCTTGCCCGAAAGATTCATATCCTTTACCCCTAGATAGATAGGTTGATAGACTCCACGGCTGGACATAAACTGTTGACTTTTCTGGATGCGTATTCGGGGTATAATCAAATTCTAATAGAGCCAAGCGATGAAGAAAAAACTTCTTTCATCACAGATTAAGGAACATATTATTACAAGGTGATACCCTTCGGTCTCAAAAATGCTAAGGCGGCCTATCAAAGGTTGGTATGTCGAATATTCAAAGATTACATTTGTAAAAAGATGGAGGCTTATATAGATGACATGCTAGTAAAGTCAATTCGGTTGGAGGATCACTTGAATCACTTTAGGGAAGCTTTCATGATTCTAAGGCAATATTGCATGAAGCTGAACCCCAAAAAGTGTGCCTTTGGGGTCGGTTCGGGTAAATTCTTAGGGTTTATTGTCTTTGAACGAGGCATTGAAGCAAATCCTGATAAGATAAAGGCTATACAAGAGACCCCCAAGGAATTGACGAGCCCAAAAGAAGTTTAACATTTGACTGGTCGATTTGACGCTCTAGTAGATTTATTCTGAGGTCATCCGAGTGATGCCATAGGTTCTTTTTTGTCTTGAAAAAGAACACTACCTTCGAGTTGACTTCCGAATGTAGAGAAGCGCTGAAATAATTAAAGCATTACTTGGCAAACGCCCCATTCCTTCCTAAGCCAAAGGATGGGGAGACGGTTGGTATATTTAGCTATTTTTGAGGTGACAGTCAGTGCAATTTTGTTTCGAGAAGAAGATGGGAAGCAACAACCAATATATTACATTAGCCAGACTCTTCTCGACGCTGAAACAAGGTACCCTCAGAGAAATTAGCACATGCATTAATTATGGCAGCTCGTAAGCTTTGCCCTTATTTTCAATGCCATCCCATAGGTGTAGTCACAGCCTTCCCCTTGAGAACAATACTACATAAGTCTGAGTTGTCAGGGAGGATATCTAAGTGGCCAGTTGAGTTAAGTGAGTATGACATTGTATATCAGCCTCGAACTTCCATAAAATCTCAAGTGTTGGCCAACTTCATGGCTGATTTCAGTGCTAAGATACTCGCCGAGGAAAAAAAGAAAAATCTGCTTTCAAAGGGTCCTGCCACCGGGGTGTGGAAATTTTTTACTGTTGGAGCAACTACTTCCAATGGCTCAAGGCTCGGAATAGTGCTCATGACTCCAATTGGGGAAAGGTTGAGACATTCAGTGTAATTTGGGAAGTTGACTAACAATGAAGCTGAGTATGAGGCTGCAATAGTGGGTTTAGAGTGTGCTAAGAAAATGGGGGCTAAAAATATCGATCTAAAGAGTGATTCACAATTAGTCGTGAACCAGACCTCGGTGACTTCACGACTCGAGAGCCCAGAATGAAGCAATTCGTGATCCGAACACAACAAGCCCTCGGCAGTTCCAAGAGTGGAAAATCCAGCAAATCCCTCGAGAAGAAAATGCGCGAAGCTGATGCATTGTCAAACTTGGCCTCGGTTATCGATGCTGGGGACTCGGGGACCGATGTAGAGGTTCGGGTACTTACATCTGTAGTAGGAAAGATGAGGTTGGAAGTAAATGAAGTAAATAGGCATTGGGATTGGCGGACCAAGTTCATTTCTCACCTAGATTTGGGAATTCTACCGACAGACTAGAGGGAAGCTGAAAAGCTTTGAAGGCAGGTCGTCCCATATTCACTTGTGCAGGAACAACTATATAAAAAACTTTACTACGGCCCGATGGCCAAATGCTTGGGTCTACGGGAGTATAGCTATATGATGAGAGAAGTGCACGAGGGTGAGTGTGGAAATCCTTTCGGGGCAAAAGCCTTAGTGTGAAAGCTCCTTCAAGCTTGCTATTACTAGCCTGAGATGAGTTAAGATGCTAAGACATTTTTCAAAAAAATGTGACAAATGCCATAAGCATGCTTCGATGATCCACCAGCAAGCGGAGCCATTGCATTCAATCGTTTCACCGTGGCCGTTTTTGAAATAGGGGATGGATATTATGGGCCCATTTCCCAAGGCGAAGGGTGGTGTAAAATTCATTCTCGTACTTACTGATAATTACACCAAATGGGTCGAGGCAGGGTCTTTTGCTAAGGAATTGCAGAAAGAAGTTATCGACTTCATTTGAAAAAATATTATATGCAGATTTGGAATTCCGAGGGAGATAATATGTGATACGGCAAATAATTCATAGGCTCAGAGGTAACCACTTTCTTTGCTAAATGGGGGATCAAAAGAGTGGTCTCGACACCTTATCATCCCAGCGCTAATGGGCAAGTTAAGTCTTCGAATGGGATAATTGTGGACAATATTAAGAAGAGGATGGATGAAGTTAAAGGCTCTTGGCCGATGAGCTGCCTGGGGTGTTGTGGGCAATGAGAACGACTGAAAAAAATAGCACTGGAGAAACACCATTTTCCCTCGCCTATAGGATCGATTCATTGATTCTTATCGAGGTTGGTGAGCCCAGCCTTCGGTACGCTCATGCATCCGAGGAGTCGAATCAGCAAGCTATGCATGTAGAACTGGATTTGCTTGAAGGACGAAGGGAAATGGCTTTGGTTTGGTTAACTGGCCAAAAGTGACATATTAAAGCCTACTTGAATAAAAAGGCTAAATCCAGAGCCTTTAAAGTTGGTGATTACGTTTTGAGGGCTTCAAATCAAACAACTAAGGAAAAGAAGGCAGGAAAATTGGATGCTAATTAGGAAGGGCCTTATCGAATTAAGGCCATCACAAGAAAACGGTTTTATCAGCTCGAACACCTCTGAGGCAATCAAGAGCCTTTAAATTGGAATATCTCCAACTTAAAGCGGTATTATTTTTTACATTGAGGTACGTTACCGTTCGTCAAGCATAATCCTACGCCCACGGTATCGAGTTGTCAGTGCTCCAACGCTTCGGTCCAATGATGCTAACCCCTCGTTTTTCTTTATTTGACCTTTTTAGGGAGCAAAGAGAACGATACGTAGGGGTCGGGTATTTAATATTTACACCCGACCACTGGGGTTGCAAGAAGAGTTAGCTCAGCCAGCCTACGACTCACTCCATAATCGGGGACTTTGAACGAAACCCGAAGACTAGCTATCCATACACCGAGGACAGTTCCCTTAAGAGTTAGCCTAGTTATTTGTTGTGACCGCTCGAAGTGGCTTTGTAATAAGAATTTTCCTAAGTCTCAACATGGCTAGGATGTAAATCGTCTTGAAACTCATTAATAGAATAAAACTTGATTCTATTTCTTTTTTATCCAATGCATGTAGGCCAATTTTTATTCTTATGCCTTGGCTCGAGAACAAGACATCGTTCTAACCAAGCTTACAATTAAATTTATCTATATCTTGCAAGCAAATATTCAAGTGACATATCAAAAGCTTTAAAATTCAATGCAAAGATTAACACTTAGAAACACTTAAATTCATTAAAAAGGCTCGAAGGCCAACATAAATATATATTTACAACGGCTCAAGGCCTAAGCAAAAACAAAAAATACACTGGCGAGACATCACTCCTCGTCCTCGGAAGTTGAAGCATCAGAACCCTCGTTCTTTTCATCCTCGTCGCTCGCGGTCTCACTGCTTGAGGGGAGCTGGTTCAATAGTTCTTGGGCTTTCACAGCCTTACTTTTAGCCGTTGCTATCTCTGCATCTAGATCCACCCTGGCTTGGCATTGTTTGAGGGTCTTTAACTTCGTTTGATGATGCCCAGTTCTTGTCAACTTTAGCCCTTGTAGCTCTCATCTTCCTCCTCGAGGAAGAATAAGTTATTTTTTCACGAAGGGCCACAATCTCAGCTTCGAGTCGCTTTTTCTCTTCGGTTAGCTCATTTACCTTGAATGAGCTCTCTTTCATCTTGGAACAATACTTCTCAGCGTTTCTACTGAGGATAGCTTTAGCCTCGTCGGTTATCCTTTTCCGCGCAGCTTCAAGTTCGGCCTTGCAAGTCTCCTTGAAAGAGGGCATTCTAGCCTCGGTAGAATAGGCAGCCTCACGAGCGTTGGCTTCCACGAGGTCAGAATTGTCGGCAGCCATTCGAGCATCATCCAACTCAATCTTTACGTTAACAAGTCGCTTCTCCAAGTCGACTACTCGAAATTCGAGGTCAGCTTTTATTTTGTCCCACTCACCCTTAGTTTCTTGTAGAATAGAGAGTCAGTGGGTCTCAATCTCGGCAGCCTTGATCGCGTGTATGTACCCCTGCAGAGGATTAACTAAAGGGTTAAGTTAAGAAAAGGAAACAATAGAATATAAAAAAGGGGTAAGTGAGGTGGAAATACTTGAATGGCATGCTGAGTCGTATCAGGCAACAACTCAGCTATGGGTGCTTTATTGAGGCGTTCTCGCTCTAATGGCCCGAGGAGCCCTCTACAGCTGATGGGAATCGCCGCATCGTTGTTTAGAAGGCAGAGGTCAGAGGGAAGTTCAACTCTCCTAACTTTTCTTTGGGGAATCGAGTCATGAGCGGGCTCGGATGTAGCTCGTGAGGATTTTTCCTCAGTGCGAGGGGTCCCATATACACTCTTTTCCTTGTTCGCTGATGAAAGAACTGCCTCTTAAATTTTATCAGCCAGTCGAGTCAACGGCTTAAGGTCGATAGTCTCGACCTCTCTTTGAGCCTCCACCTCCTCAGGCTCGTCAATCAAACCCCTACGAGGAGAAGTGACCACCTCGGGGTTGACGCCCTCTTCTACTCTGGCCGGCTTGGCCCCAATAGACTTCTTTGAAGCCTGTCTCTTCTTTTTTTGGAGCTTCGATAAAGGAAAAGAATTGAGAATCAGCGAAGAATGATGGGGATATATGTCAGGAAGAAAAGAGAAGATATACTTACCCTGGTCCATTGGCCCCTCAGGAATAGTCTTTTCTTCTTTCTTTTCCTTCTTCTTTTCGAGGGATCCAACCAAATCCTCGAGTTCATCCAAAGGTTCCCCAGTCTCGAGGACTTTTCCCTTTTTGTCTTTCTTCTTCTTCTCTTTTAGTACGGTAACCGCCCTACCGGGGAGACCTATAAAAACAAGGACTAGTAAGAAGAAAACCTCGGAAGGACAATTCAAAAGAAGTAAGGAATGACTAACCATGGCGTTTGCATGCCCGTTGGTTCTCGTTTAAGGCAACCAAGATCATCCACGACCTCTCTTCTCTTGGCTTTGCCTTGATAATAGCTTGCACCCAAGCAGTCAGGTCGTCGGGAGGTGTAATTAGAATCGACTCGGCTAAAAAGGTCAAAGCTAAAAGTTAGATGAGAAAATGCTGAAGTAGGAAGTTGTCGAAGGTAACCGAGAAAAGCTTACGAGTTCTATTCCACCGAGCGGAAAATCCAGGCTTCGAAGATAGAAGACTAGTAGGAAGAAAAACGAAGCATTTATTCCATCCTCGGTCTTCGGTGTCTTCGCCTTTTGTGATCAACAAAAACTTGCCTCGTTTATTGAGTTGAACAATCCCAACCTTATGCAGAGTGGGAGAAAAAAGGTAGATGAAGTGATCGAAAGTGAAAAAGACACCTGCTATTTTGCTCAAGAAGTCAAGGCACTGAATGACCCTCCATAATCCAAGACCAATCTGGGCTATGCACACGTTGGAAGTTCGGCAAAATATGTCCACCACCTCGTGAATAGGAAGAGTAAATCCTATTGTGAAAGGGTAGGTGTACACAAAAAAGCTCACATCCATTATATCGCAGGTTCGACTCTCCGGGGCGGGGATGATGACTTAAACCTCGAAGCCCTACTTGCAATCCTCCCGAGCCAAGCGAATGTTGGCTTGTGTGATAACGCTCGGAGTATCTCCAACCGAAATATTTCTATTTCTCCTAATGTCAGCCTCGGTTTGGACTTGTATCATAAAGTCGTTCGAGAGGTCGAGCTTCGAGGGAATGATGTCCTCGGGTGTAAGTTCCCTCAAGGGAGATTTCTTTTTTGTGGATTTTGGAGTTTCTGTTTCAACATCACCAACTTCTGTGGCCATGTTTTGCTCTTTGCCACTCATCTCATCGGCATTGTCGTGGTAGGCGGTGGCCTTGTGCCGCCTTGGGTTTAAACTGCCAGGATGTGATGTTGCTTCTGTATCGTCATCCAGTGAGGGAAGAAAGTTCAAGGGCACTGGGACGTTTACTTGTTCATCCCCAACAATCATGGTGGCGACATGGGGGATCCTCTCTTCAGAGGGACCTGTGGAGTTTTGTACAGAATGAGTAGAAGATATTCTTTGCTGGGTAATTGATGATGTCTTTAATTTAGAAGAAGAAGATCAAAATGTAATTCTTCTTTGGAAGATTACTGTTGATAAGGAGATTGAAAGAGAGGAGGAATGAATATAAGTTGAGGTATTTATAGTAGAAGGGTCATCATTGAATTTATATGGGGAAGGAGGAGCGAAAAGTCGGGTCCAATCAATGGAAGCTGTGTGTGATGAATGGGAATATGGAGTGACAACCGCCATTTTCAAAATTAATGGTGCACGAATAGCCACGTCACTCTCCCACTGAATTTATTCCACCCCTCAGAAAATCCTGACTATTTTCCGAGGGATAGGGGACTATCTGTATTGGGTGAAATTTACCGAGCCTTGACGCTAAGGTTCGAGCTATGGTTTGGTCAAATCCTTTGGAAACGATCCTTCGAAGAAGCTTGCTTGGATCCTAAGGCTAGATGCCTCGGGCAAGAAATGGATCTTAGCTATAAGTTATTACTCGAGGTGATTAAAGGGAAACCACCAACGAGGCGTGAAGTTCACCCCTCGGTGAAGATTTAGTCCTCGGTGGAAAGAGTTTTATCTTCTGTAACCGTCAACCGTTGCCTGCATATTAAATAGGGTGATCATGGGTCTTCCATGATCGGAACATGGAGCAATGGCTATTAACTATATTTGTTGCTCTTCTTACTCTTGTAGACTATAAATAGTCATGAGAAGATTATGTAAAGGCATCCACAAATACATCAAATACACTTTTTTTTTTCTCTTAGCTATCGTTCAATTTTCTTTATCAGATTTCTTGTCTTTTTACGGCTTTGATACAAATAGTTGTTAGTTAACCAAAAATAAATTTAATTTTTTATTCTAATCATATTTAGACCAACACAGTAGGTCAAACGACCACTTCATAAAACTTACCTTTAGGTCTTTGTGGCATATTCTTATTGCATAGAACACTAGATGCAAGCATCTATTTTATCCAACTCATTCCAATACTATGTGTGACATCATCATTCAATCTCACATCCAGAACTCGACAACGCTCATGAAAACCCAGGTCGGTCGGTCGGTCCTCTATTCATCAATTTTTTTGAATTATTGACCTAAGAGACTTGAAGCTTTCTCTCTTGAGGATGACTTGGGTATCAATCTTTACCCTCACATCCAACTCATGAGATGTGTCATTAAACTTGCACTTCATGTACTCCATTTTAGTCGTGTTCAACCTGAAACCTTTAGATTATAGGGTCTGTCTCTAAATGCCTCCAGTTATCATCAACTCCGTCACGTGTCTCATCAATCAATATTATGTCGTCTACAAATAATATACACCATGGTACCTTTCCTTTGATATGTCGTGTCAATTCATCCTTCACCAAGGTAAGCAAAGACGGGCCGATGGCTGATCTCTGATGCAACCCATCTCAACTGAAGAGTGCTCCAAGTCTACTCTTGCCGTTCGCACTCGGGTCATGACTCCACCATACATTTCCATGATCACTCCAATGTATGCCACAATTAGACTTCTACATTCCAAGCACCTCCATGAAATACCCCCTTGGAACTTTGTCATCCCTTAGGTCCTCATCCTATTTTCTTTTAATTTATCAAAATAAAATATCGATTAAATAAAGAAGAAATCATATGCATAGTGACAGTTTGTAAAATATATATGTGATTAAAATTAATTACTTTATGTGATATTTAGATAAAGCTGACACTTTGTTGTTTCTAAAAATGTTTTTGGACTACTTATTATACATAGTGACAGTAACCTAACTCAGAATCTAATTAATCTTGTAAATAATAAACTATGTAGAAACAAGAGTATGACATAAAATTAGTAACACCCCCATACCATAGATTAAAAAAGTGACAGTTTAGGTGGGTAATCACTTCTTAAAACGCTAGTCTAATAACCAAAATAGCTTGTTCAAACTTCAAAAAAAATTTGATGGAGTCCAATTTGAATTTCCTACTCAAACTTCATGAAAATTTCCTCATATTTGAACTGCTGTTGATTGTTATCCTAAACTTAACAACATTGGTTATTTATTGAGTAGCGATGGTAAAAGTGACTATTTTGTTCAAAATTTTCCATATAAAGGAGGTTACTAAAATATCCACATGACACAAACAAATTATCTATCCCTACCCATCACTTTCTTTATTGCCCGACCTACCCACAAAATATTTAATCGCCCTAGCCATCCGGTTCCAGTCCATCTTCCATGGCCAAAATCTCTAGAAATTAGACGAAAATCGTAGTCTGTTCCTTCACAACTCATACACACACGCGCACCTTCTTCCCTACAAAACATCGCATATTTTTTCTGCAACAAAGAGAAAAAACTTCAATGGAGATAGAGAATACGCCAATTTTTGTTCAAAATGGTGGGGAATGGGATTCAAACAATAAATTTTCTAGTTTTGATGTAGATGCATTTCTCATTCAATCCAATCGCGATTTCACCCAATTTGAATCAGAAATTGCAAATTATTTTATTATACATCGAAATAGTATTTCGACATCAAATATGATATTAGGAAGGCGTCCTCCTATATGAATTTATAATGATATGGGAGTTAAATTCTACATGTAGCAGAGGAGGAAGAAACTCGAAATCACCGAATTTTCCGGTGCATGTGTCATTAATTGATAATGCAACGAATGTAGGCCATTCAATAACATCCATTTATGCAGAAGGTGAACTTTTGTGGGGAAGAATGCGTGTGAAAGAAGGTGCATGCTTTTGTTTTATTTTTTATAGAAGTATACCATAAAATGTATACAGGTAAAGAAAAGAGTATACCATAAAGGTATAAAGGGTAAATGTACCACCATCCACCTAACTTATGCATGTACAGTTCTGGATAGAAGTATATCATAAAGGTATACAAAGAAAAAGAGAGTATACCATAGAAGTTACGGTGTAAATGTATTCCCCACTTCACCTAATGTACGCATGTATTTGGATAGAAGTATACCATATAATTATACATGGAAAAGATGGTATACTATGTAAATGTACCTCTACCCCCACCTAATTTATGCATGTACAGTTTTGGGTAAAAGTATACAGTGAAAGTGTAACTCCCCCTCCCCTTCCCCTTATTTATGCATGTATAGTTTTGGATAAAAGAAGATATACACTGGAAAAGAGAGTAAACCAAAAAGGCATACAATGAAACTGTAACCCCACCCACATAATTTATGCATGTACATTTTTGTATAGAAGTATACCATAAAGGTATACATTAGAATAATGAGTATGCCGTAAAGGTATACTGTTACTGAACTTTTACTTTAACAATGGAAGCTTACCATAAGTGAAAATTATTAAATGGGCATGTTGGTAATTAAATGTATAAGTTTTTTTGTGTTAAAATTGACAATATTTTAGATGATGACTATATCAAATGTGTAACTATGTATTTTTATGTGTTAAAATACATTTTAGATGATAATTGTATCAAAAGTATATTAGAGGGATGAAACAATCTTGAGACCAAACAACAAAACAAACTCAAAGCATGAAAAAGGTAATACCAATTAAATAATTAAAATGAGTTAAATGGGTATTAATTATTAAGTGGATAGGGGCGGGTATTTAAAATCAAATGTCTGAGCACACTAGGTAAAACACCACCAAGTAATGTGGTGCAGTGGATGAGACTGCTCCTCCCTTAATCAGAGATCTCGGATTCGATCCCTGAATATGAAAAAATCCTTGGTAGGGAGCATTTTTCCCCGAATGGAGTCCTGCACGGCGCGAATCCGAATTAGTTGGTTTAATGAGGATACCGGACACTGGGTGGGAAACTAAAAAAAAAAAAAAAAAAAAACACTAGGTAAAACCCCCATAAAAAAGCCACACAAACGATAAAAGCTTACGGCTGGGCTTGGACTTTGGTCGGTGTCTGGAGCCAGCCAAATTTAAGCCGTAGTAGGGGACCTTGGTATTTGGGCATAAACCAAAAGAATTACCTATGAGAAAACAACAAGAGTTTTATGAGTTCAAGAAATGAAGAATGGACAATTAAGTCGCCACAAGAAAGGAGTATACGATGGCAAACTTTTTCCCTCTTTGCACCCATATAAAAACGTATCAAAAGTTGAGAATATTTCCCCTGCCAGACCTCTAATAAAACCATATGACACATCATTCTATCAACGGCTAACTGCTAAGTTCCAAAAATCCCAATTCTAAATCAAACCATCTTCTAGTATTACTTCTATTACACCACTTGCAAAATCTTTTTTGTTTACATTGAATGATTAAATCTCAACAATATGTTTGGTGGAGGGGAATATTTTTCTTCTTCAGCAGAGTGTTTTAGTGCTAGTAGTTTTAGCAGTTCATCCTCAAGGAAAAGGAAGATCAAGAACAAGAATAGGTTCAGTGATGAGCAGATTAAATCATTAGAAACTATGTTTGAATCAGAGACCAAACTTGAACCAAGAAAGAAATTGCAGATAGCCAAAGAGCTAGGTTTGGAACCTCGCCAAGTTGCAATATGGTTTCAGAACAAGAGAGCTCGATATAAGTCCAAGCAGCTAGAGAAGGATTACAACATACTTGTGTCCAATTATAATAATTTATCTTCCCAGTATGAATCTTTGAATAAAGAGAAACAGTCGTTAGTTATGCAGGTATTTTACAATTCTACTCCTTCCGCTTGAAGTAGGCCCGAACTGTTGAATTGTGCGACCTTTAATTTGTTGGAGAGATCACTCTTTTATTTACTTATTTAGATTATATTTTCACACGCCTCTCATGTGTGTGAACCTAAATTTTTTTCATTTTACAAACATGTGTAAATATTTTCTTGTTTTTTGGGTGACAATGAGATTTGAACTCGGAACTTCATGTGTGTTCTGATAGCATAGTTGGATTGTCCGACCTCCTTATTTGGACGGTTTATACTATTAGAGATAACACAGTTTTCCTAATTACTAGATTATATTTCAAAATAGACCAGAAATTTTTTGTGTTAGATTCTTAAAGTTTGTGAACTTTTTTCTACAGGTGAAACAGCTGAATGATCTGCTACAAAAGTCCCAGAAAAACGAGCAGTGTTGCAAGCAAGAATTTGGTGAAATTGACATTGATAGTAGGTCAGATAACAGAGACAACAAGAACCAAATAAATGAAAAACCAAGCTTGTCTTTTGACTTATCAGATCATGGAATTGGTGTGATTTCAGATGATGACAGCAGCATAAAGGCAGATTATTTTGGTGTAGACGAAGACCATGATTTTCTTAACATGGTTGAACCAACGGATGCTATTTTAACATCCCCTGAAAATTGGGCAAGTATAGATAATGATAGTCTCTTGGATCAGCCTAATACAGAATATAACTGGTGGGATTTTTGGTCTTGAACTAGTTGAGTAAAAATTCTTTCAGCATGGAGGAGTTTACGAAAAATAAAATCATCCGTTTGCCTTGAGGTGAAACTGAGATGTAGCATATACTTGTCTCTTCATAGACTATGCCAGCCTTTGTACATTCGAGCACATCAAGAATGGCTACCAGGACTATATATATAAACAATATATATGAGAGAAATGTTAGCTGGTAATCAGTGCCTTAATGCAGAAAATAGTCTTAATTGCTTCCAATCAAGAAAATCAACGTTTACTTGGGAGAACTCTGATGTCTCAAATATCAAGCACTAGAGTTCTAGTTTTAGAATTTAACGGTTGAATGCAGTACTGTTTGTTTCAATGAGATAAAATGATTAATCAAACCCGAAAACATATGAAGACATTACATCGGATGATTAAAATATAAGCCACCAGAACTAAAGTCAACAAAAGTTGAAGTTCCTCTCTAATTCAGTAGTGTGGGTTGTATCAATCACCAACGGAAATACCTGTAACTTGAACGTGGTACGTACAACTTTGAATTTGATTCGGATAGGAATTTTGGTGATGTTACATTAATTTTGCGAAGGAAGCTGGAAAAGTTGAAGATAGATCATGTAAAAGAGATTATGATACTATTTTGATAGTGTAATTGGTGGTGTCGTCGTTGAAATTAGATTTTGTTGCGATACTTAATTGATTAGGACAAACGTTCACTTGAAACCACGAAATCAAAGTTAGTTCAGCAGCGCTTCAGAAACATCTTTGTAGTTTAATTTGGGAGTTCTCAGATATAACGAGGATGTTACTATTTATTCAAACGATTTATGGTTTATATGAGATCAGGTACAATCCCTGAGCATCCATACAATCCCTGCCAAGATACGTAGTAGTCGTTTCATGATAGAATATTACTCCCTCCGTTCCAAAATGGTTGTCATAGTTCGAATTTCGAGAGTCAAACGAGTTTAACTTTGACCATAATATTTGCATATATCTTTTAAATATTTTGAATTATTAATTATTATGACTTATAGTACTTTTTATGTAGTTTCTAAATATATAAACATCGTTATAAAAAAACTTAAAGATTATATGTTTAAATTTACGGTCAAAATGAATTCGTTTGACTCTCGAAATCCGAACTATGACAACTATTTTGGAACGGAGGGAGTACTTACCATAGTAGTAACTTTCAAGATTTTGATATATTCCGGAAAAACATTATGTAATACTGTATGTTACAAATTATTGATCTAAGTTTTATATTAAAAAAAGCGTAAGAGAAGCATAAGCAAATGCGACAGTTTGGCCGAGTGGTCTAAGGCGCCAGATTTAGGCTCTGGTCCGAAAGGGCGTGGGTTCAAATCCCACAGCTGTCAGTTTTCCTTTTCTATGATAAAAAGGGGATATTATTTTTTAAATACCTCTCTTAATAATTGTATCTGTAGAAAATTTACAGACAGTTACAATCGTATCTGCAATCTTTTGGCAAAACTGTTTTTCATCCAAATTAGAGGAAACAACCTTTTTTTTGTTCTTCAATTTATTAGATACTATGTGACTATTCAGGAAAGATCAAGAATCATCGTCTATGTGATTCCGTCATTCCGACTTTATTATAAAAGCTTTCTTAGCATTTGTGTATATGATTTTTGTACTTGATATATTGAACAGAAGAGGGACCATGGTCTCTACAACTACTACTACAACAAACAATTCAGTAAATATAAAGGAAAGGTAATAAAACAGAATAAATAGTAGTTGTATTTCTTAAAAATAGTCACACTTTGAGAGAATTGTTTCATGTACAATACAATGTGAGGAGAGGGGCATTTATAGCTACAGATTTAATCAGTCCAAATTATGGTAAAAACACAAGACTTGTAGGCCATGGGCCTCTTTACTCAAGGTGCTGATACAAAGTAAACCCTAACTTGGAGACTGTAAACCCTAAGGCGGCAGGATGTATGCCTTGCGTCCCACTGCCGGTGCCTGCTAAGCAGCCGTAGCCTGGGGAGCAGGCGTGTATCCTCTGCGCCGAGTGACTTACAGGCTAAGTCTAGTCTTCACCAGCTGAACTTGTATTCCCGTAATCATATGTGGTGTATCTTTACCCATACACTTACCCCCACGAGGCTGCAGAGGCAGAGGGACCATGGTATCTGATAATGAAAATTAATGGTTCATTAGTTGTTCAAACTCCTATAATATATATATATACACATACATGCTTGATAGTTCAATATTCCTAGATCTTGGAATGTTGTAGCTCATAGTTTAGCCAAGTTTTTTATTTCATTGGGTCATAGGATTAGTTGGATTCAGTGTTTTCAAGTTGGATTATAAGTGATGTTGTTGCATCATTTAACTCTTTGAAATCCTTTATCAATAATATATTAAAGTTGTTGGTGATCAAAAAGAGGAATGTTTACCCTGTGTGTCTTGTGACTTTTAATTTGAACTAATAACAACACAACAACAATAACATACCCAGTTTATCCCATAAGTGGTGTCTGTTGAGGGTGAGATGTACGCAGATCTTATCCCCACCAAGGTGGAGAGATTGTTTTCGATAGACCCTCAACTAGGAAAGGAAACATATTAGAAAATACACCGCAAGATCAAGCCATTGATATCGTGCTAAATTAAAACTAAAGCTAATGCATATCCAACAAACAGATAATAATAGTAGATATAGAGTCGGAAAGCAAAATGTAAATCAGCTACATAAGTAAAATACTACATCTAATAAAGAAAAGGATGCTCAACTATCACCTAACTTTCTACCCTAATCTCCGACCTCCACGCCCCCTATCTAGAGTCATGTCCTCGGTGATCTGGATCCGGGCCATGTCTTGTCTAATCACCTCGGCCCAGTTCTTCCTTGGTCTACCTCTACCTCTCCGTAGACCCAACACATCTAATGTCTCACACCTCCTCACCGGGGCATCTACAATTCTCCTTTTCACGTGGCCGAACCATCGTAGCCTCACTTCTCGCATCTTCTCGGCCACTGGGGCTACACCAACCTTGTCATGAATGACTTCATTCTTAATCCTATCCATCTTAGTGTGCCCACACATCCATCTAAGCATTCTCATTTCCACAACGCTCATCTTCTGGGTGTGAGAATTCTTGACTTGCCAACACTCTGCTCCATTTAACATAGCTGGTCTGACGACCACTCTATAGAATTTGCCTTTAAGCTTCAGTGGCACTCTCTTGTCACATAATACACCGGAAGCGAGCCTCCACTTCATCCAACCCACTCCTATACGGTGTGTGACATCATCGTCAATCTCACCATTACCCTTTTTCTGCTTTAAAACAACACAGTTTTGTGTAAATTACCCTCATCGGCTATTAGGATATTCTTTCAACATTCCATAGCTATTTTTCTTTCTAAAGCATTAAGAGGCGTGTTTCGTATATTCGTATATTTTCCAATTTTTCTATATTTAGTTGGATTAAATATTTTGAAAAATATTGTCCATTTAAACATTTTTCAAAATTGATAATTCACCTGCATTATCTACATCCAGCATAAAAATATCGCACAACCTTTCCTACCACACCCCACCCATACCTCCCACCTTCTATCCCTCCACCCCTTAACACCCATACACCTCACCTTTCCAACCCTTCCTACCCCATTCCAATGCCACCCTAGCCCTACCCTATACCTTCCGCCTCACCCACCAACCAAACCCCACCTTCACCTTATTCCCATCCAACCCCCTAACCCAAACCATCCCACCTTCTACCTTACTCCCACCTCCCCAACTTCTACCCCATCGTATCTCTTCACTTTCATTCTAAGATTGAAACACTACTTACCCCCACCTCCTACCCTATCACCCCACCTCACCACATACCTTACCTATCAGAAACCCTACCCTCACTTCCTACGATACCCTCATTCCCCATCCCCGCTTCCTACCTCCACCCCTACCCCACACAAACTACCAACCCCCGTGTCCAACCCTCCACCTTACCCCACATGCACCCCTACCCTTTCACACCTTTAACCTTATACCCACCAACCACCACCTCTCACCCACCTCACCTATCCCCCGCCTCACCCTAGCTCCTAACTTCCACCGTACACCCACGAACCACTACCCTCATTTCCTTCCCAACCCCTAACTTCCTCAGCTTCTACCCACCCCACTCTTACATCCTCACCTTCTGCCCTACCTCACCTCCCCATTTTCATTTTTAGATAAAAATACCTCCAACACCTACCCCATCCCCTTCCTATATCCCACCCTACCCACCCTCATTTTCGACCCAACACCCTATCTCTCCACCCCTACCTCCTCACCTTTCTACTGCCCCCTACCCCCAAACCCTATTTCTATCTTACCCCTACCCCATATGTCATACCTTTCATCCCACCTGGAGCCTTAACACCTACCCACCCCGACCTCTTACCCACCCCACCCCACCCCATCCCTGCCCAACTACCTTCTCACCCCCAACTCCCTACCCCACACCCCTCCTCTCACCCTAATTTCCTCCTTCCCTAGACCTCTTACCACCACATAGCCCAACTTCTCACCCAACTACCCACCTACCTCAAACCCTACCCCCTACCCTACCTATTTTTACCCACATCCCCGCTCCTACATCCCGCCCCTTAAAAAACCCCTTACCCACCCCCACACAACCTCGTACACCCCCAAAATGCTTAACACGTCCTAACACCCCTCCCCCCACTCTCAGCCTCTTACCCCTCACTCCTAGCCCACCGCCCACACCCTATTTTAAAAAACTGCTACCCCTCACCCTACTTCCCAATATTCTAGGCCACCCTAACTCCCACCCACACACTCCTCACCTCATTACCTTCATTTTTAGATAGAAATAGAACAAACCCTTACCCACCCCAACTCCACCCCTACCCCTTACTACACCCAACCTTACCTTCTCCCCCACTGTCCCAGCCTCGCCCCTACTCCAAACTACCCACTTCACCCCAACCCGTACTTCCTACCCCTTCTCCCGCCCTCTCACCTCACCAACTCCCACCCCACCCCTATATCCTACCTCTTTACCCCCACCCACCGTCTGACTTATTCTTTATTTTTAGATCGTTGTCATTATATACCCTGACCTAATCTTCATTTTTATATTATTATCATTGTATAACCCGACTTATTCATCACTTTTAGATTGTTATCATTATATACCAAGATTTATTCTTTATTTTCAAATTGTTAGTAGTGCATACAGTAAGAGTATACTGTATACTCTTATAGTATACATTGTTATTTTTCCCTCTAAAGAAGGAAATGCTTTGAAACAATACACTTTAATATTTTTGTTATCACTGTATATCTTTAAAGTATAATGTATGCTTTTAGAATAGATAACGTTATTTTTCTTTTGAAGAATTCTATGTTTTGAAATAGTTTACTCATATTTTTTGTTATAAGTGTATACCCTTTGAGTATACAGTATACCCTTGGAATACAACACTAAGAATTCTATACTTTGAAACAGTATATAGTGTTATTTTTCCTTTGAAGAATGTTATGCTTTGAAATAATATACTCCATCACTGTATACCCTTAGAGGATAATGTACACCCTTGGAGTATACTGTATACTTTCGTTTGGTAGCAAAGGGAGTTATCCTGGGATTAACAATCCCGGTATAATCTCCAGATTGTTAATCCCCCTCCTATGTTGGATTGCTAATCCTACTAGTTCTAACTAATACTTCTAACTAAATATAGGATAAGGACAATCCAAAATTCTATCTCGGGATTATAATTCTCATCCTAGTTTCCAAACCACCCTTAATAGTATACAATCCTATTTTCACCTTTGAAGAATGCTATGCTATGAAACAATATACTATATTATTTTTTTGTCACCATATACTCTAGAGTATAATGTATACTTTTGCAGTACACAATGTTGTTTTTCCTTTAAAAATATCATGTATTGGAATAGTATACTCCATAAATATATACCCTTAGAGTGTACTGTACATCTTTAGAGTATACTACATACTTTTACAGTATACAATGCTATTTTCACTTTTGAAGAATGCTACGCTTTGAAACAATATACTCTAACGTTGTTGTTATCACTATATACTTTTAGAGTATAATCTATACTTTTACAATACAGAATGTTATTTTTCCTTTGAAAAATGCTATGTTTCGAAATACTATACTTAAATGTTTTGTAATCATTGTATACCCTTGGAGTATACTATATACTTTCCAGTATACAATGTTATCTTTACCTTTAAAATATGATATGATTGAATACTGTACTCCAATGGTATATATTATACTCCAAGGGTATACAACGATAACAAAAAAGTTAGAGTATACTTTTTCAAAACATAGAAAATAGTAGTGTATACTATAAGTGCCAACGATATTGTATACACTTGGAGTATACTATGTATACTTTTATACTACACAATGCTATTTTCACCTTTGGAGAATGCTATGCTTTGAAACAATATACTCCAATATTTTTGTTATCATTATATACCTTTAGCGTAAAATGTATACTTTTACACTAAACAAAATTATTTTTCCTTTGAAAAATGCTACGTTTTGAAATAGTACACTCCAATTTTTTATATAATTTTATACCCTTAGAGTATACTGTATGCTTTTATAGTATACAATACTATTTTTACTTTTGAGATATGCTATGTTTGAATAGTATATTCCAATGGTATATAGTATGCTTCAAGGGTATACAGTGAAAATAAAAAATTGGAGTATACTGTTTCAAAAAGTAGCATTCTTTCAAAGGAAAAATTTGCAATGTATACTATAAGTGCATACAGTATAATTACAGTATATAGTGATAACAATCATAAAATGAAGAATAAGTTAGGGTATAGAATATACTCTTACAGTATACAGTGTTAACAATCTAAAAGTGAAGAATAAGTCATGGTATACGATATAACAATCTAAAATTGAAGAACAAGTCATAGTATACAATTTGAATAGTATACTCAAAGGGTATACTTTGATAACATAAAAAGTGGAGTATACTGTTTCAAAACATAGCATTCTTACAAAGGAAAAAACAATAGTGTATACTATAAGTGTATATAGAATACTATTATAGTATACTAAATGTATATAGAATACTATTATAGTATACACTGATAACAGTCTAAAAATGAAGAATAAGTTATGGTATACAATATACTCTTAAAGTATACAGTGTTAACAATCTAAAAATGAAGAATAAGTCAGGGTATACAGTGAGAACAATCTGAAATTGAAAAATAAATCATAGTATACAGTTTGAATAGTATAGTCAAAAAGTATATAGTATACTCCAAGGGCATACTGTGATAATAGACAAATTAGAGTATGTTGTTTCAAAACATAGCATTCTTTCATAGGAAAAAGTAGAAGTGTATGCTATTATAGTATATAGTGATAACAATCTAAAAATTAAAAATGAGTTAGGGTATATAATATACTCTTACAGTATACAGTGTTAACAATCTAAAAGTGAAGAATAAGTCAGAGCATACTATGATAACAATATAAAGTTATGTTTAGGTAAGCGCTTAGCTTATACTAAACAATAAGTTTCAGTCTCTGGCTATGTCGAAGAATAAGCCAGAGGTATACAGTATACTCTTACAATAAAGATTACAATAAAAAATGAAGAATAAGTCTGGATATATAATAATAAAAGTCTAAAAATGAAGAATAAATCAGGGTATACAGAATATTCTTATAGTATACAGTCATTAAAATCTAAAAATTAAGGTACGGTAGGTATGAAGTGGATGTCAGGTAGAAGGTGGGGTGGTTGGGGTGGGGTAGGGATACACAGGATCGTGAGAGGTGTTGTGGGTAAAATGTATAGGTAGAAGATGGAAAGGTGGGGTAGGTAAGGGTTGGGGTAGATGGGGTAGGTACGGGTGTTGGGTAGGTTGTGTGGTTGGTGGTTGTTGTGGGCCAGCAGTGGGGTGAGCTAGGCGGTGGGGGTTAGTGGTGTTTTAATTAAAAAAAAAAGGTGCAAGGTGGGTATAGGGTAGAAGGTATGGATGTCGGAATTAAGTGGAGTAGGTTGAAGGAAGGGAAGTTGGAGTGGGGGATAGGGTGTAAGGTGGAAAATGAGGGTGAGGATTGGGGTGGGCGGTTTGTAGGGCGGATGTTAGAGGCAGCTTGGGGCGTGGAAGGGTAGGTGAGGGAGGTGATAGGTAGGGTAGGTCGGTGTGGGGTAGAAGGTGTAAGAGGGTAGGGATGGGTTGGAGTGGTGTGGGTGGTGGAGGGTGGATGTGAGCTATGAGGGTGGATTGGTGTTTGTTTACCGAGGGAAGAGGGTAGAAGTAGAAGGTGGGGGGTGGTGTTGGGGGAATGGGGTATGAGTGGGGGGTAAGGGAAAGTGATGGTTGGGGTGGGTGAGGTGCTGGTAGAAGTTGTGGATGAGTAGGTAGGGGGTTGGGTGAAAAAATGGGATGTGGGGTATGGGGGAAGGGTAGGAGGGGTAGGGTTGGTGGGTGTAGGGTGGAAGTTAAAGGAAGGTTAATGACAGGGACTGGGGTATGAGATGGGAAGCTGGGGGTAGGTGTTGGGATGGTGAGGTAGAGGAATGAGATGGTGGTGGAGTAGAAAGGTAAAGAGGTGGGGTGGAGGTAGGAGGTGGGGTGGACGTGAGGGTATAAATGTGTGTTGGGGTTTATAGGATGGGGGTGGAGGTGTAGGATCTAGGATGTAGGGGTAGGGGTAAGAGAGTGGGGTGTTGTTATGCGATGGGTAGAAGGTGGGAAGGTATGTGGTGGGGGTAGGGGTTCGATGTAAATGCGATGTGGGGTATGAGGGGGAGGGTACGAGGGTGGGGCGGAGGAAAAAGCTAGGTTGTGGTAGAAAGTAGGGTATGAGGTGGGAAGGTGGGGTTGGTGTTGGCTCAAGGGTTGGGGGTAGGGTTGAGGGCTGAAAGGTAGGTGGTAAGGGTGGGGTAGAGGTATGAGGTGGGGGTGGAGGTAGGAGGTGAGGGTGGGTGGGGTAGGAAGGTAATGAGTGGGATAGAGGTAGAAAGTGGGGGTGGATGGTATTTCGATTTAAAATTGAAGGTGAGGCTGGGGAAAGGGGTGGGGCGGGGTGTGTGGTGGAGTAAATGGTTGGTATATCGAAGTTGGGTGGGGTGGGTGGAAAGTAAGGGGTGAGGTTGAGGTAGAAAGTAGGGGTGGATGGTATTTCGATTTAAAATTGAAGGTGGGGCCTAGGGGTGGGTTTACGGTAGAGAGGTTTGGGTAGGGGTCAGGTGTTGGGTGGAAATAAGGGTGGGGGCGAGAAGGTATGAGGGGGGTGGTTGGTGGGTAGGTATGAGGGTAGAAGGTTGGAGGTATAGGATTTGTGGAGGGCTGGGGGGGTAGGTGAGAGGTGTGGTAAGGATGAAGGTGGGTTGGGTGTGATAGAAGGTGGGGGATTTGGGGAGTGGGTAGAAGGTGGGGAAGTTTGGGTAGGGGTAAGGGGTTTAAATAGGGGTTGGGGTTTTGGGGGTAAGAGAGTACTTTTGGGGTGGGTGAGTGTGGGGCGGAAGGTAGGAGGTAGGCTAGGAGATGTGTAGGAAGTGGAGGGTTGGTGATGTTCTGATCTGATAATGAAGGCGAAGAAGTGGGACTGGTGCAAGGTGGCATGTCGTAGAAAGTGTATGGGAGTGGCAATAAGGGTTGAAGATGGGGAAGGTGGGGTTGGTGGCGGTTTTTGTATAAATTGGGTAGGTTAGTTGGTGGTAAGGTGTGGTTTGGAGTGAGGTAGGAAGGGTGGGGATGGGTGTAGGGTAGGAAGGGTGGGAGTTTCGAGGAGGGGATAAGGGGTAGGGTAAAGGTAAAAGGTGGGGGTGGGGTGGGTGAAAAATGTTGTTCTCAAAAATATTTTTCAAAATTTTTAAACCAACCAAATATGAAAAATTGAAAATTATTTTTTAGAAAATATTTTCTTCGTACCAAATACACCCCAAGCTTTAAGAAGAAAAATGGCTATGAAATATTGAAAGGAAATATGGGCTAGCAATATGTAATAAGAGGATGTGAGCTTACTAATTATGTTGTTTTTCCGAGAAAAAAAAAAAAAAAAAAAAAAAGACAACCATGTCATTTTATCCTAATACATACCTTTTGGGCAGAAATGACGATTTTGAAAGGAAGCTATCTTTTCAGTGTATGTTGCAAGAAAACCATATTACGATTTTGCAAGAAATAACGGAAGCATAAATAACCAATTTTGTGCGGTCCTTATAATTTCAGCCACTAATGGGCATATTTTTGCTGGCCACTTTGTCCTTCTTCATACCATTGGGATTGAAGTTTAAATCAAGTTAAGTTAACTTTTAACTTCATACCATTTTCTTTTTTTGGTCTTTTTTGCTAAACTTCAAATCAAATTGTTGATTTTGGGTTGAATTTGAGCTATCTTGGTTTGAATTTAGTTCATTTTCTTACAAAAGAATTTCAGTCACGTGAATATCATATTATGAGTGTTCAACTTCAGTCATAATGGTTAGAAAGTTGATAGTTATACTTAAAAATACTTTTCAAAAAGTAGTTAATAATTAATTGGAACGAGTATCACTGGCTCCCTAATTAAATTTAGAATTTTACTCTTTTCAGTGTTACGAACGAACCCAAACTTAGGAAAAGCTCAATTGATGGTTTGTGAAGATCCATTTGAATGCTATGTAGAGCAAGACCTTTAATTTTGCGATATATACAAAAATAAAATAGTTATGGCGTTCCATCACAGCTTCAGCTCCAGTAAGAAAAGTCTTATATATATTTTTTTTTAATGTCAGAAAAAACTCCTAACGGTTGCAAGCTCTGTTTTAAAGACAAAACTGGAACTCTTCGGGGCTCGCCCTAGGGTAGGGCACTCATAAAACGCCCTTGGGCTTATATGAGGGGTTTTTACTTTGTGATGCTTACGCCCCAAGCACCTGAGCTTATACCCCAGACGCACGAAATGCCTAATGCACAAGGCTCGCCCTACAATTCACCATACAATTATGTCTAATTACCTTTATAATACCCGCAAAATCGTGTTATTAACCATTGACTCTTCACTAATCACATGCTAGAAGTTGAGAACACTTAAACTCATAATTATAGTTTGGATTAAATTGCACATTACTACCAAGAATGAATAATATTGGATTAGGATAAGAACCGTTTTTTAAAAAACTATTCATGTATTAACTATTTCTAGGTCTTCATTATTTAATCTTTCATTTTTTTCTCTTTTAATCTCAATTTTCTCAATAATTCTTCTTTTTGTATTAATGAAGTATAAAACTTGTTAATTTTAAAAGTTAAGTAATAACGAGTAACTATCTATATACAACCATATTCACATATTACTACTTTCTTTATGGATTATACATTATGTTGAGCTCATTGTCAAGTTTTTAATTTGTTATAAATAAATAATGCTAGAGTTTGATGATGAGACAATGAGTGATTCCCGTAAAAAAAATAATCCTTTATTTATCTAAAATTTTATTCTTTTTTCAAGGGGAAATTTCAATTATGAAAAATATTTTATAGCTAAAGAGAAATTTTCAAATTATACTATAAAACTGTTCTTTATTCATTTAGGAGATCGACATGACAATTCATTTTTATCCAGAATAATATACTTTTACTTTTTATTTTTAGGTTGTTAGGACATTTATGCATAATTTATGTATCATGATATCTTATGTACGTTTTTGTTATTCATAGTTATGTTACAATATATTTGAAATATTTTCTTATTTATTCATAATATTTAAAGATCAGTGGGGCTTACGCATCGCCTCGTCCTAGATAAAATGTCTCACCTCACGCCCATGTCTTTGAAAATACTGATCCCCAGATCTTTGTAACAAGAACAGTAGGAGTTGGAAATCGTCAATAGTTTCCCCCTGGTGTCTTCTGGCGATTGTTAGGAGTTTTTCGTGATGGAGAATAAATAAGTTATTTTTTTAAGGGGGCCAAAAGTGTAGAGGCAGTGTTGGACATGTCTAGGGCGCACAATAATTTGTGCAAGTTTTGTAACTTGGGTTGTGTACGAATATATACAATCCCAAACTCTAACTTACAGAAAATACCAATATTATCTCATTTTACAATACGTAACAATATTTTTTTAACATATTATATACAAATTTCGATAACTTTGTAGATGCATTGTATGTACATGTATATACAATTGTTGGAATTTTGATTTGGGTCACCCATGTGGGTCAACCCGGATTCATGTCCAAATATATTTGAATATATATAAATATATATTATAATATAAAGAAAAGAAGAAAAGACACAACTGTTGGAAAATTCTTGAACAGTTGCATCAATTCTTAAAGATAGAAAAAGTCCTAAAGTCAGTAACTTCTATCTAGGAATTGTGAAGTTAACTTGTCTTTTGAGAAAACCAGAAAGAAACCTTCTTTCTCTTTTTCCTTAGAACAACACAAAAACCTTCTTCTTCTTGTGGTGAAGAACTCTGTGGAGATTACTGATGATGATAAGCAATCTTCTACGAATACTGGAACACTTCTGCAATCAGGTACGTCATAAATTGTGAATTTATCAATACAGTTCGTGTTATCTGTGCGATTGTATTGTCGACTAGTGAAACAAATATGGAATAATTTTGGGATGAACTTGTGTTCGTGGATTGTGTATAATCCTTCATTGGTATCAGAGCCATATTATTTGTTTTCTAGTCCATAATCACAAACTACGTTTCTGTTTTGGTAAAACAGATATACATTGAAAAGGAGACGAGGATAGTTTTTTATTTTTGTGTTGCATGCAATGGTAGTGCTGGAAATATTATTTGTCGATGGCGACACCGTTATTTTTTGTTGGCCAGTGTATACACAAAATGAACTATTAGACTAATCCACGGAATTCGTTAAGTAGGACTCAATTTGTGTGGATCCTGATAACTTAGTTCATCCATCTTTTGGGATTATTTAAAGATGTTTTCTTTCTTTCCCAAAATTGCAATGGATCGATTTCCTTCTACTTTGTTTGATGTTTTTTTTCTTTCCCCAAATTGCAATCGATCGATTTCTTTTTACTTTGTTTGGCATATGGGAGAAGATTTGTGTTTTCTTGTTTGGCGTGAACTACTATAGTGAATCTTGTTTTTTATGGAATTCAATCTCCACATATTTTCACTTTGATTCTCTGAGAGTAATATGCCATAATGTTGAACCACTAAATAGATCTTTAAGGTCTTCATGGGAAAAGCTCTCCCATACTCCTTTTCTAATGTCTGAAGTCTGTATCCTTGGATTAAAAGAAAATATGTGGAATTTCTAATGTCTACATATTGGAAATTCTAGAATATAGTTTTTAGTATTTCTAAGTGTTGTGTTCATGGCTGAATCACAAAATTTTATGGCCCACAAAGAGAAGATTTGAGAAGATATTGCAGTGTATGTGCTGCATCACGAGTTAAGAACTCAATAATTTTTTTTTTAAGTACAATGATATATAATGTCTCCTAGAAATGGCATTGCGTTCCACTGTAGCTACTATATTATGACATTTGTGATACAAATTAAGAAATTTTTCTTAGTCAATTACTTATATTCCATATAAGTTATGGATAGATTAAAACCCAATTCTTTTCTACTATTGGGTTTATACTGCTACTGTATATTAAGTTATTTTTTCAAACTGAAAAGTAGCTCCAAGGGGAAGGACATGTATCATTCTATGGTACTCTATGTCCAAGGTTTTTATGTTCATAAGTGAACAATACAACAGTAGCACAATCACTTAATTTGGATCACATGATGTTGCACTCTTAGAGAATATCTTATCTTAAGAAGGGGGAGATATGTCAGGATTTGTCTTTTCATGAAACTGTGGACCAAATTACTTCCGCTAATGACAGTCAAATTGATTTGTGTAAGAGTTACTTTGGTGATAATGGATCTGTTCCGATTAGCACCAAGATGACTAAAAGAATTCATTTATATAATTGGTCCCAGTGGGAGTAACTATCAATTGATAAATCAATTTTATCAATCTCAACCTCGACAATGAGTCGCCTAATTTTTTCCTTTGTCGATTTGAGATCGAAGGGGAAACATATATAGTTACTCCACAAGACGAATAAAAGCTACGAGATATAAAAGATGCTCTTAAATAACCTGCTAAGGATAATTACCTAAAAAAATGGAACATGAAATGGAGTTAGTGAAGGTGAAACCAAACCAAGAGTTGGAATGGTTGATAATATGGGTGAATTCTTGAAGTTCAGATTTCAAGAGATCGCTCGAAAGGATTGTTTTCTCTTTCAGAAAAATCTTATGATTAAGAAATTTTCTTGAATGATTTATAGCCTGTTTGGCCAAACTTTTCAGAAGCCAAAAGTATTTTTTTTAAGAAAAAAGTGCTTTTGAGGAATTTTGAGGTGTTTGACCAAAAGAAAAAAGTACTTTTGAGAAGAAACAGAAGCAGTTTTTTTGCTGTTGGGGAGAAGCTACAAATTTCTGCTTCTCCTCAGAAGCAGTTTATTAATTTTTTAAGACAAAAATATCCTTACAAAAATATTTATTTGCCATACTATATTTAATTATTTTAACCGACATATTTCTTAAGTATAAATAAAACTTTATTTTCTGCTTCCCTCTTTTAGTTTAAACTTATTTCTATTGATTAAAAACCATAGTATATATTTTTTTATAATTTATATATAAACTAAATTAAAATAAAATATTAAATTAACTTTTTTATTGAAAAAATATGTAAATCTTTGATAAGTTTAAATAATGTTAGTCGCATAATGAATCTTAGTAATGCACTTTTTTCGTAATTTGCCACTCAAAAGTACTTTTTGTAAAGATTATCCAAACACAAACTGTTTAGAAAAGTACTTCGGGCCAAACACTAACTGCTTATTCTTCAAAAGTACTTATTTGAAAAGTACTTTTCAAAATAAACAGTTTTTGGCAGCTTGGAAAAATAGGCTCTTAATATGCAATAGTGCAAACCCATTAATACTCCTATTTCTAGAGCCGAAGTTTCAAGTGGGAGGATGTGTCCTTGTGAATCCACAAGAATATGATTTGTCTCATGAAGTTATTCTCGTTAGCAGATATCAAAATCTGACTTCGAAAAGGAATACCTGAAAGCAGTCAAAGGATATTGAGGTATCTCAAAGGCACAGTCAATTATCCCTGAGTTGCTAAGAAAATGATCTGCGATTCAAAGGCTAAACGTACGATGATTGAAATAGATATTTAGATGAGAGAAAATTTAAATTTGAGTTTGTTCTTCTTGCTAAACAATGGCGATGTTCCTATTGTTGAATAGCAAGAACAATAATTAGCCTTATACACAATGAAATCTGAATTTGTACGCTTTCATCAATTGTGTAAGAAGCATTAGGCTTAAACATCTTTATAATAAATTTGGTTATGCTTGATAGTGCTACTGAATTAGTGATAATCAAATGTGATAGTCAAATCTCAATAGTTTACACAAAAAAGCTCTCAAGTATTATTGAAAGACAAGACATATTGATATAAAGTTTAATTCCGTTAGAGACATAATTGTACTTGTACATAGAACAGTGAATATGAAATACATCTCTACGCATTATATGATAGTAGATCCGATAATGCAATTCATAGCATTTGGTGCTTATGAATGATATGTCAAGGCATTGAGTTTTCGTAAATGTTGATGTATTTATGTTTAAATCTTCCCAAACATGTTCACTGAAAACTACATTATTGGAGTTAATGTAATAGAAGCCTAAATTATTGGTTTTTTGTTCATATACATAGAATGATTTTATGTTTAGTACATAAATTTGAAGTATGTCGGATAGATAAAAATATTGGCCTATTCACACAGGCAGTCGGCTCTATTGTCTAGGTGACTAATAGGAATGAGACAATTATAAACTTATTATTATCAGGGGTGATAATAATAGAGAGCTAGCTAAAAGTTTATAGTATGAATGTCGTTAGGATTATGATTAATCATTTATGATTAAATGTCAGTCTGTCTTAATGCCAGATGTGAGTTCTGATAGATAAATGTATGAGTAGATGTCTGAACTCAAAGTTAGACATAAGTAGTCTGAACTATCATCTGCACAGTATTTTCATTTGTGAAAGACATCTGCTCCATGAGAAAGGAGTCAATACTGTGATACGTGTTTCATACAACTTATGCATAAAATGACCTATAAGAGAGACACAAGTTTAATCTCTACTTGTTGTCGTGTGAAGCCCTGAAAATTATAAGTAATTTTCTTTTCGTTGTACCCTCATGTTGCTCCCAAACGCACACGCAAGTATACGTGGTCGACAAGTAATAAAGTGATAAATAGAGTATCGTTCCAACGAGGACTCTTAAAACTGAATTCTAGCAAACAATTTATATAAACTATTCAGGGATCTTTTCCAATAGTGATGAGTTTATTAAATAAAGAACAGTAACTAAAATGGTAAAAGTGAATTCAAACAATGGAGCAAGACTTGGTTGTTATCAGTAATAAGGAGACGGTCCAGGGTCAGAGTTACGAACAATCCAGTTCAGTTTTCCAATTGATTCCACTTCTTAAATCCCGGATTACTAACTAACAGAGTAAATGTACATGTGAAAACCTTTCGATTCTTCACAGTCTATGCAGGCTACTTCAATCCCTATATGTCTATGGGTTGAATCACGTGCACGCATTAACGAATTCTGTAATTAGTTAAACTAGGCGAGCAAGTATATGTCTATCCTACTGACAAATTGGTTCCCCGATGCCCGGGTTCACAAACTAGTCCTATTCTTTCTTATTACGTAATTAAATTCCCTCTTTCGAGTTCAATCTAAAAACTATAGATAATGCGTAATAATCGGGCCCTGACAATTACACAAGTGAAATCAAGAAAGAATAAGTAACCCGTTATGGGATTCAATTAATGGAAATCAATCTTCAAACATCAACCTTCATGAAATATTCTAACCCTAGAACGATAGATTTAGCTACGCATGCTCATAATAACAACACAAGGAATTGATGTAATAATGAAATAATGATGTAATAGATTAATAGAAGGAAGAAAAACTCTTGTTCTTGATGTTATGAGCTCTCCAATTTGCTCGAAGGTCTGAACTCCTTTCAAAAACTAAGTAAAAAGAGTATTTATTGGGTTTACAAACACCTAGTAATAAGTTAGACCCAAGCCTAGACAAAATAGGAAGTAAAAATCCGTCCAGGGGCGCTATAACGGGCGCCCCGCGCTCGTAACGCGCGACCTTAGGCAGAAGACGTCGAAAACTGCCCGTGTTAGCCCCGCGACGCGCAGCCAAACGTGCCAGAAGCTGGGCGCTTTGGCTGGCGCGGCGCGCCTCCTGTGGCGCCCAGCCAAACTGCTCCTTTCCTTGCTCCTTTGCTCGCTCGTGTCGTGCCTTCGTGTGCCCGATCCAATCCTAAATCAAAATGCAATCTTTTCCTGCTCAATCATGCTCTTTAAAGCTCCAATTGCACCACATAACAACCTACATACACACGACATAAAATTAGTGCAAAACCACATTCATAAACTATAAAACGAGCGAATAACAAGCTCAAACATGCGGAAATATTAAGGAAATGTTGGCATAAAATGCCAAATATCACCACCCCACACTTGAACCCTTGCTCGCCCTCGAGCAAGTCACAACTAACTTCCCAACCTAGGTAAAACAGGTCTGCCTATGACCATGGTTGATACCGACCATTGAACCAATGCGCACATGACTACTATGGATCCACAACATGCCAACAATTTACCAAAACCAAAAATATGAGAACAACCACCCCAAAATAGCTCAAATGCACAAACTCAACTTAATGCAACCATGCTCCCACAAAATCACACCTATCTACTCAACCAAGAAGCACAACTTCACCTATCTCATGCAAACCATATGCCCTCACCAAAATGAAGCAAGAGAGTGTCCCCAAAGTATCACACACAACCATGAATATCAAGAATAGAATGGGGAAAATAGCATAGAAAGAATTCACTCACTCTCATGAAAAGCTCACATGTCACACACAATGTACCATAGGCTTGCCCGTAGTGTAGGACTCCACTAATGTAAGCTCACTCCAATCGGGATTAACTAGGACTTTAGAAAGGTCGTAATGTAGGCTAAGGGGCGGGTAGGATACATATGGTAATAGTGACTACCTCCCTAAGCACTTTAATACATCACATTCAAATCAAGCACAAATCTCATCAAGCCACCCAATCAACACTTCCACACACACACCTTCTCAACAAGTAGCATTTTTCTTTTAAGCACACACTAGCAAGGAATAGATATTCTTCTCTCTTTATTTCTTTTTCCATAATTTTTTCTTTTCTTTTCAACTTGCTCTTTTTTCTTTCTCAATTTCATTATCTTCCAACCTTGCCAATGCTTTTCACTACTTCACAAATTATTCAAGTATTCTCCTTCATTGGTTCCACTCAAAAACCTCCCAATATTCAACCACAACTTCAATATAATATCACAATATCAACTAAAGTGCTTAAGGAGTAAAGGGCCAAAAGAGACAATTTAGAACAAATGGGTAGGCTCGCGGTGTGGGTGCCAACAAAAAGGGTCAAAGAAATCACAACAACAATATTTTTTTTTCCAAGGTATATATGTAAGGGTAGGCAAATCAAAAGAAGGCCTTGTATCATTTCCCGACTAGAGCAAACCTAGGATTTCGCTTTGCACACACACGAGGCAAGTTCTAGACATTAATATGCAAACATGGAGTATAATAAAAATATGCCTCACAACACACATTGCACATGATCCGCACAAAAAAAAGCTCCATCAACAACTCTCAATCAAGCATTTAGAGTGCAACTTGTGGAAAATTAAGCACTAATGCACAAAGGTTCACAATCAAGTCAAGCAAGCGGACTCAAGCATCTCAAGGGGGTCGTTCCATTTTTTTCCTAGGCATGCATCACAATTAAAACCCAAGGACACCACAAATAGCACATGCAATCAAGTTCAAGTCCACAGGTATCAAACAAATCAAAGACACCTAGCATTCTACCTATTCTTTTCGTCTAGGGCCACCTATAACTAACTACTCTAATCCTAATAAAAATAAAAAACTACCCGGTTCAAAGGCCTTCCCGTGGAAAAGAACTGAGGCCATAAGAAAAACCACGGGGTGGATGACATGTACCACTAATAAAAACTAAAAGGAAAATCTTTTTGGAATTTTTCACTGGTTTTCTAAATTTTTTTTTCATATATTAAAGCAAGAAACAAATAAAAAATAAAGTCAAGTGACAAAAGAAAATCCTATGGTACATGCATCCCTAACTTCAAAAAATAAATAAAAGGGTAGTTCTTCACCCCACACTTAAACTAAGCACTGTCCTCAGTGCTAAAAAAATAAGAAAGTGCAAGGTAAAGAAAACTTCCCTGAAGATTCTAGTCCTTGGTGCTAGCATCCTCCAAGCTTCCATATAGTATGAGGTACTCAGACTTCCCTTATCAGGTCATCAATATTAGGCAAGGGTGAGGATACCCCACACTTAGCCTCGACATTACCTGAACCTGCAATCCAAGGAAAAACAAAAACTACGTGACACTATAAATAAAATAATACAAGTACAAACTCGAGTTGCCTCCCGAGAAGCGCCTTAGTTAACGTCGTGGCACGACGACACTTTTAGCTCACTTCCAGTATTTATGTCTTCTTTTCTTACGCCGAACCTTTGCTTTCTTCCCTTCTTTGAGAGAACCCCTCTTCAACTTCACATGTGGTTTACTTCCATCTTCTTGTCTGACACATTCAATCATAAAGCACTCTTCATCCTGAGCTATGTGCTCCTTCCCATTATAAACCTTGAAAGTAACCTTTTCTTCATGCGCTCTAACAGTCATCTCACCCAGCTCCATGTCAATAATTGCCTTCGAGGTGACTAAGAATGGTCTCCCCAAAATGATTGGAGCTTCTCGGTCCTCTTCATAATCTAGGACTACAAAATCAGCAGAGAATGTAAACTTACCAACTTTTAGCAACACATCCTCCAACTTACCATCAGGGTGAGTGAGTGATCCATCCGCCATCTTAAGAGTAACTGAAGAGGGCTTGATTGCTCCTAGCCCTAGCCTTTTGCAAACAGAGAGAGGCATGAGATTTATGCTCGCACCCAAATCACACAAGGCACCAGTGATATTATGCCCTCCAATGGTACAAGGAATAGTAAACCTCCCAGGATCTTGAAGTTTTGGAGGTAGCTTGCTCAAGATTGTGCTACACTCCTCAACTAACTCAACTGTATCTATCTCTTGAGGCTTTTTCTTCTTGACTAAAATTTCTTTTAAGAACTTCACAAAGGATGGCATCAATTCAAACACATCAGTCAAAGGAATATTAACTTGAAGTTCTTTCAACATACTCACAAATTTTTGATATTGGACCAGATCCTTCGATGCTAATAGTCTCTGCGGGAATGGTGGAGGTGGCAGAGGTGCCTCATTTCTCTCTTCTTTTTTCTTTACCTTCTCCACTTTTTCAACTTTTTCTATTTCAGCTCTCTCCTCGGACTTGGCCATCAGCTCTCCACCTTCAATTAAAGTCACTGCAAGACATTGTTCAGGCTCTTTTTTAACAGTGCTTATTTCTCCCACCAACTGCCCCAACTGGTGCTCCAGGTTCTTGTGAGCATTGGCAATATCTTGAATGGCCACTGCGTGGGCTGCAGTGTCAGCTATCATTCTCTGCTGGCCTGCCATTAACTGCTTTAACATATCTTCAACTGAATAGCTAACCTGCTGTGGTGGAGCTGGAAGTGGGTGGTAATTATTCGGGGCTCTCGTATTGCCTTGATAATAACCATTACCAAACTGATTTTGACCCTGCAGCCTGTTTTGATTACCCACGTAATAAAATGACTCTGGATTAGAGGAGCAAACCTCTGTAGCATTGTCTTGACCACAAACCTCACAAAAACTCTGGAGTTGTTGCACTGGAGCTACTGGTTGCTGAGTCTTTGGCAAAGCTAACTTGCTAATTTGATTGGAAATAGCATCCATTGTCGCCCTTAGCTCTGAAACTGCATCAAACTGAAGTACCCCTGCAGATTTCTGCGTAATAGCTCTACCATCTCCTTGCCAATCAGGGTTGCTCCGCGAAAACTTGTCAAGTAAATCATAAATCTGATCAAAATTTAAGGCCAGTACTTGGTCTCCAGCAGCAGCATCAACCACGATCTTAGTGTGTTGGTTCAACCCCTCAACAAAAATGTGTGCAACAACCTCATTGGATTGGTTGTTGTGTGAAAAATATCGCAATAAAGCTTTGAATCGCTCCCAGGCTGAATACAAAGACTCTCCTTCTAATTGTCTGAAGGACATAATTTCACTCCTCAGCCGAGCTGTCTTGGCAGATGGATAAAATTTAGCCAGGAACTTCTTAGCCAAATCCTCCCAAGTAGTGATAGACCCAGACTTTTCAGCCTTTAACCATTTCCTTGCTGCCCCAATCAGTGAAAATGGGAACAACGTCAAGCGAACATAATCAACAGGAACTCCCTTCGGTGTGCAAGTATCACTGATCTCCAAGAAATTCTGGATATGCTGTTGTGGATCCTCGCTAAGTAATCCAGCAAATTGTCCAGTCACATGTAACAGTTGTATCATGCCGGACTTAATCTCAAAGTGCCCGGTGATTTCAGGCTTAACTATGCTCGAGGCTACTCCCTCCAGGCTGGGGAGAGCTACATCTCGCACAGCTAAAGCTTGTTCTGCTGCCATTCCTGTAGGTAAAGATCAAGCAGGACCTAATACCTGAAACAACACAAAACTCAAAACAAAAATTAAACCTGAATAGAAAGTAATAAACTGTTCAAAAAGAAATCAGTCAATTGTTTAGTCCCCGGCAACGGCGCCAAAAACTTGTTGCTCCCAAACGCACACGCAAGTATACGTGGTTGACAAGTAATAAAGTGATAAATCGAGTATCGTTCCAACGAGGACTATTAAAACTGAATTCTAGCAAACAATTTACATAAACTATTCAGGGATCTTTTCCAATAGTTATGAGTTTATTAACTAAAGAACAGTAACTAAAATGGTAAAAGTGAATTCAAACAATGGAGCAAGACTTGGTTGTTATCAGTAATAAGGAGACGGTCCAGGGTCAGAGTTACGAACAATCCAGTTCAGTTTTCCAATTGATTCCACTTCTTAAATCCCGAATTACTAACTAACAGAGTAAATGTACATGTGAAAACCTTTCGATTCTTCACAGTCTATGCAGGCTACTTCAATCCCTATATGTCTATGGATTGAATCACGTGCACGCATTAACGAATTCTGTAATTAGTTAAACTAGGCGAGCAAGTATATGTCTATCCTACTGACAAATTGGTTCCCCGATGCCCGGGTTCACAAACTAGTCCTATTCTTTCTTATTACGTAATTAAATTCCCTCTTTCGAGTTCAATCTAAAAACTATAGATAATGCGTAATAATCGGGCCCTGACAATTACACAAGTGAAATCAAGAAAGAATAAGTAACCCGTTATGGGATTCAATTAATGGAAATCAATCTTCAAACATCAACCTTCATGAAATATTCTAACCCTAGAACGATAGATTTAGCTACGCATGCTCATAATAACAACACAAGGAATTGATGTAATAATGAAATAATGATGTAATAGATTAATGGAAGGAAGAAAAACCCTTGTTCTTGATGTTATGAGCTCTCCAATTTGCTCCAAGGTCTGAACTCCTTTCAAAAACTAAGTAAAAAGAGTATTTATAGGGTATACAAACACCTAGTAATAAGTTAGACCCAAGCCTAGACGAAATAGGAAGTAAAAATCCGTCCAGGGGCGCTATAACGGGCGCTCCGCGCCTTGTAACGCGCGACCTTAGGCAGAAGACGTCGAAAACTGACCGCGTTAGCCCTGTGGCGTCCAGCCAAACTGCTCCTTTCCTTGCTCCTTTGCTCGCTCGTGTCATGCCTTCGTGTGCCCGATCCAATCCTAAATTAATATGCAATCTTTTCTTGCTCAATCACGCTCTTTAAAGCTCCAATTGCACCGCATAACAACATACATACACACGACATAAAATTAGTGCAAAACCACATTCATAAACTATAAAACGAGCGAATAACAAGCTCGAACATGCGGAAATATTAAGGAAACATTGGCGGAAATATCAATAGTTTACACAAAAAAGCTCTCAAGTATTATTGAAAGACAAGACATATTGATATAAAGTTTAATTCCGTTAGAGACATAATTGTACTTGTACATAGAAAAGTGAATATGAAATACATCTCTACGCATTATATGATAGTAGATCCGATAATGCAACTCATAGCATTTGGTGCTTATGAATGATATGTCAAGGCATTGAGTTTTCGTAAATGTTGATGTATTTATGTTTAAATCTTCTCAAACATGTTCACTTAAAACTACATTATTGGAGTTAATGTAATTGAAGCCTAAATTATTGGTTGTTTGTTCATATACATAGAATGATTTTATGTTTAGTACATAAATTTGAAGTATGTCGGATAGATAAAAATATTGGCCTATTCACACAGGCAATCGGCTCTATTGTCTAGGTGACTAATAGGAATGAGACAATTATAAACTTATTATTATCAGGGGTGATAATAATAAAGAGCTAGCTAAAAGTTTATAATATGAATGTCGTTAGGATTAAGATTAATCATTTATGATTAAATGTCAGTCTGTCTTAATGCCATATGTGAGTTCTGATAGATAAATGTATGAGTAGATGTCTGAACTCAAAGTTAGACATAAGTAGTCTGAACTATCATCTGCACAGTTTCATTTGTGAAAGACATCTGCTCCATGGGAAAGGAGTCAATACTGTGATACGTGTTTCATACAACTTATGCATAAAATGACCTATAAGAGAGACACAAGTTTAATCTCTACTTATTGTCGTGTGAAGCCCTGAAAATTATAAGTAATTTTCTTTTCTTTGTACCCTCATAACTTTGATCAGATTCTCGAGATTCAATTTAGTGTTTGCTAGGTATTGCCAGGAAATCATGGATGATTCGGTCTGGCTGGACATTTCTAGAAAAGCAAGACAAATTGAGATTAAGAGATTCTTGAGATGAGGAAGATTATTAATGAGTACTATCACATTAATTTTTTTCATTGGTCGGCCCATTATGTTCGTCTTTAGGAAAAGAACATAATAACATACTGATGAACTCAAAATTAATACGCAGAGATTGTGATAGATGTGGATGTGATAAATGATCTAGGGTACTGTATACTACAATCTACTCCAAGGTTCTGTTAACCGAGATGCTATATATTCCTAACAGATGTATAGCAACTAAGCTCTCGAAGTATGCAATGGTCACACGGTCTAGTCGTTATGTATGAAGGTTATAGAATGTATAGGAATGGGAGTTGACCCACTATGTGTGAGTGGGAGATGTTGGAATTTGGATTTGGGTCACCAATGTGGGTCAACCCGGATCCATGTCCAAATATATTTGAATATATATAAATATATATTATAATATAAGGAAAAGAAGAAAAGACACAACTGTTGGAAAACTCCTGAAAAGTTGCATTAATTCCTAAAGATAGAAAAAGTCCTAAAGTCAGTAACTTCTATCTAGGAATTTTCAAGTTAACTTGTCTTTTGAGAAAAACAGAAAGAAACCTTCTTTCTCTTCTTCCTTAGAACAACATAAAAGCTCTCTTCTTCTTGTGGTGAAGAACTCTGTGGAGATTACTAATGAAGATAAGCAATCTTCTACGAATACTGGAACACTTCTGTAACTAGGTACGTCATAAATTGTGAATTTATCAATACAGTTCGTGTTATACATGCGATTGTATTTTCGACAACTGAAACAAATACGGAATAAACTTGGGACAAACTTGTGCTCATAGATTGTGTGTAATCCTTCATTGGTATCAGAGCCAGGTTATTTGTTCCTAGTCCATAATCACAAAATACATTTCTGTTTTGGTAAAACTGATATATGTTGAAAAGGTGACAAGAACAATTTTTATTTTTGTGTTGCATGCAATGGTAGTGCTGGAGTACTATTTGTTGATAGCGATACCGTTATTTTTTTTGTTGTCCTGTTTATAACAAAATGAACTATTAGACCAATCCACAGAATTCGTTAAGTTGGACTCAATTTGTGTGGATCCTGATGACTTCATTCATCAACATCTCAATTACATATCCATCTTTTGGGATTATTTAAAGATGTTTTTTTTTTTTTTCCTCCAATTGCAATAGATGGATTTCTTTTTACTTTGTTTGATGTTTTTTTTCTTTCCCCAAATTGCAATGGATCGATTTCTTTTTTCTTTGTTTGGCATTATCTATGGGAGAAGATTTGTGTTTTCTTGTTTGGCGTGAACCACGGTAGTGAATCTTATTTTTTATGAAATTCAATCTCCATATATTTTCACTTTGATTCTCTGAGGGTAATCTGCCATAATGTTGAGCCACTTAATAGATCTTTGAGGTCTTCATGTGAAAAGCTCACCCATACTCCTTTTCTAATTTCTAAAGTCTGTATCCCTTCGATTCAAAGAAAATATGTAGAATTTCTAATGTCTACATATTGGAAATTCTAGAACATAGTTTTTAGTATTTCTAAGTGTTGTGTTCATGGCTGAATCACAAAATTTTATGGCCCACAAAGAGGAGATTTGAGAGGATATTCCAGTGTATGTGCTGCATCACGAGTTAAGAATTCTATAATTAAAAATTTTTTAAGTACAGTGATATATATCTCTATTTCTCCATGACTTCCATGTAACTGCCGTGTTTTTTGGCGATGTCTTTAAAGGTAAATGCTTTTGATGTCAGCCTTTAATATTTACACAGTCAATGTATTTAGCTTTTAACCAAGACATAAGTGTCTTTGAAAAAGATATTCTAAAACATATGTGTTTGGATGAATTTGTTTTGACAAACCACTTATTAGTTGGTGACTGTTACTAAGACAACATAAAAGAGTAATTTCGTTACTTTTTTACATATGCTTGACATAAAAAGGAAAAGGGAACAGAAGTGAGACTAACAAGGATAAGTGTTCTCTTTATTGCAACTTCTCTTTCATGGATGTGTGAGTATATGTACACGCACATACGTGAAAAAAGATGTAGGTCATGTTTTTACTACTTTATATGGGAAAGTTCTAAATTGTTTAGCAACTTGAATTCTCCCATTAAAACTGTGAGAAACCTGACTTAACTTTTTTCAGCATGCATATCTTCTTGCATTTACCTTGTGTATTGTCTATGTAACATTGTATTCATATAAGTATGTGTACTTGTATGAATTTTTCTTTGATATTGCTATTTCTATATATGTTATAGATCTTTTTGACTTATTTAGTTTTAATCCTATTAATTTCAGACTGCTGTTCCTTTAATAATTGATTATGTTAGATTTATCGAATGTTAGAATTTGGATGATGATTGGGAACATAGTGAACTTTGGATTCCATATCTAATGTGAAATAAATTTTAATATAATTAGATTATTTCAGGGATTAGTATGTATATGAATTTAGGCGTTAAGAAAGTACGTAATTGTCTCAATAAGTATATACTAGTTTATATCAATATGTCAACTGCTACTGTCCTGAGCTTAACAAAAATGTTAATAGTGACAATAAAATTCAATATGTCCTAAAAGAGCTAGAGGCTCGTGATATATATAAGATGTCTCCTGGAAATGGCATTGCATTCCATTGTAGCTACTACATTATGACATTTGTGATACAAATTAAAAAATTTTCCTGAAACAGTTACTTATACTCCATATAAGTTATGGATAGATTAAAACCAAATTCTTTTCTACTATTGGATTTGTGCTGCTACTGTATATTAAGTTATTTTTCCAAACGGAAGACTAGTTACAAGGGGAAGGACATGTATCATTCTATGGTACTCTATGTCCAAGGTTTGTATGTTCATAAGTGAACAAGACAACAGTGACACTGTAACTGAATTTGGATCACATGATGTTACACTCTTAGAGAATGTCTTATCTTAAGTAGGGTGAGATATGTTAAGACTTGTCTCTTCATGAAACTTTGGACCAAATTGCTTTCGCTAACGACAGTCAAATTGATTTGAGTAAGAGTTACTTTGGTGATAACGGATCTGTTCTGATTAGCACCAAGATGACTAAAAGAATTCATTTATATAATTGGTCCCAGTGGGAGTAACTATCAATTGATGAATCAATTTTATCAATCTCAACCTCGACAATGAGTCATCTAATTTTTCCCTTTGTCGATTTGAGATCGAAGGGGAAGCATATATAGTTACTCCACAAGATGAATAAAAGTTACGAGATATAAATGATGCTCTTTAATAACCTGCTAAGGATAATTACCTAGACCAATGGAACATGAAATGGAGTTAGTGAAAGTGAATATGAGTGAATTCTTGAAGTTCAAATTTTAAGAGATCGTTCAAAGGGATTGTTATCTCTTTCAGAAAAACCTTATGATTAAGAAATTTTCTTGAAAGATTTAATATGCAATAGTGCAAGCCCATTATAAACTCCTATTTCCAGGCCGAAGTTTCAAGTGGGAGGATGTGTCCTCGTGAATCTACAAGAATATGATTAGTCTCATGAAGTTATTCTCGTTAGCAGATATCAATCTGACTTAGAAAAGGCATACTTGAAAGCAGTCAAAGGATACTGAGGTATCTCAAAGGCACAATCAATTATCCTTGAGTTGCTAATAAAATGATATGCGTTTCAAAGGCTAAACGTATGATGATTGAAATAGATATTTAGATGAGAGATATAAATTTGAGATTGTTCTACTTACTAAACAATGGCGATGTGCATGTTGCTGAATAGCAAGAACAATGATTAGCCTTATACATAATGAAATCTGAATTTGTACGCTTCATCAACTGTGTAAGAAGCTGTTAGGCTTAAACATCTTTATAATAAATTTCGATATGCTTGATAGTGCTATTGAATTAGTGACAATCAAGTGTGATAGTCATGTCCCAATAGCTTACACAAAAATGCTCTTAAGTATTATTGAAAGACAAAATATATTGATATAAAGTATAATTCCGTGAGAGACATAGTTGTACTTGTACATAGAAAAGTGAATATAACTACATCTCTATGCATTATATGATAATACATCTGATAATGCAACTCATATCATTTAATGCTTATGATTGATATGTGAAGGTATTGAGTTTGCGTAGATATTGATGTATTTATGTTTAAATTTTTCCAAACATGTTCACTTAAAACTGCATTATTGGAGTTAATGTAATTGAAGCCTAAATTATTGGTTGTTGGTTCATATACATAAAATGATTTTATGTTTGGTACATAAATTTGAAGTATGTCGGATAGATAAAAATATTGGCCTATTCACTAAATAGATCTTTGAGGTCTTCATGGGAAAAGCTCACCCATACTCCTTTTCTAATGTCTGAAGTCTGTATCCCTTGGATTCAAAGAAAATATGTGGAATTTCTAATGTTTACGTATTGGCAATTCTATAATATAGTTTCTAGTATTTCTAAGTGTTGTGCTCATGGCTGAATCACAAAATCTTATGGTCCACAAAGAGGAGATTTGAGAGGATATTCCAGTGTATGTGCTGCATCACGAGTTAAGAACTCAATAATTAAAAATTTTTTAAGTACTGTGATATATTTCTCTATTTCTCCATGATTTCCATGTAACTGCCATGATTTTTGGCGATGTCTTTAAAGGTAAATGCTTTTGATGTCAGCCTTTAATATCTACACAGTCAATGTATTTAGATTTTAACCAAGACATAAGTGTCTTTGAAAAGGATATTCTAAAACATATGTTTTGGATGAATTTGTTTTGACAAACCGCTTATTAGTTGGTGACAGTTACTAAGACAGCAGAAAAGAGTAATTTCGTTACGTTTTTAAATATGCTTGACATAAAAATGAAAAGGGAACAGAAGTGAGACTAACAACGATAAGTGTTCTCTTTGTTGCAACTTCTCTTTCACGGATGTGTGAGTATATATGTACACGCACATACGTGAAAAAAGATGTAGGTCATGTTTTTACTACTTTATATGGGAAAGCTCTAAATTGTTTAGCAACTTTAATTCTCCCATTGAAACTGTGAGACACCTGACTTAACTTTTTTCAACATGCATATCTTCGTGCATTTACCTTGTGTATTGTCTATGTAACATTGTATTCATATAAGTATGTGTACTTGTATGAATTTTGCTTTGATATTGCTATTTCGATACATGTTATAGATCTTTTCGACTTATTTTAGTCATAATCCTAGTAATTTCAGACTGGTGTTCCTTTAATAATTGATTATGTTAGATTTATAGAATGTTAGAATTTGGATGATGATTGGGAACATAGTGAACTTTCGATTCCAGATCTAATGTGAAATAAATTTTAATATAATAAGATTATTTCATGGATTTCTATGTATATCAATTTAGGCGCTAAGAAAGTACGTAATTATCTCAATAAGTTTATACTAGTTTATATCAATATGCCAACTGCTACTTGACTATTGTCCTGAGCTTAACAAAAATGTTAATAGTGACAATAAAATTCAGTATATCCTAAAAGAGCTAGAGGCTCTTGATATGTATAAGATGTCTCCTGGAAATGGCATTGCATTCCATTGTAGCTACTACATTATGACATTTGTGATACAGATTAAGAAATTTTTCTAAGTCAGTTATTTATATTCCATATAAGTTATGGATAGATTAAAACCCAATTCTTTTCTACTATTGGGTTTGTGTTGCTACTGTACATTAAGTTATTTTTCCAAACGGAAAACTATTTCCAAGGGGAAGGACATGTATCATTCTATGGTACTCTATGTTCAAGGTTTGTATGTTCATAAGTGAACAAGACAACTGTGGCACTGTAACTGAATTTAGATCACATGATGTTCCACTCTTAGAGAATGTCTTATCTTAAATAGGGTGAGATATGTCAAGACTTGTCTCTTCATGAAACTGTGGATCAAATTGCATTCACTAATGACATTCAAATCGATTTGAGTAAGAGTTACTTTGGTGATAATGGATCTGTTCCGATTTGAGTAAGAGTTACTTTGGTGATAATGGATCTGTTCTGATTTGCACCAAGATTACTAAAAGAATTCATTTATATAATCGGTCCCAATGAGAGTAGCTATCAATTGATAAATTAATTTTATCAATCTGAACCTCGACAATGAGTCGTCTAATTTTTCCCTTTGTGGATTTGAGATCAAAGGGAAAACATATATAGTTACTCCACAAGATGAATAAAAGCTACGAGATATAAATGATGTTCTTAAATAACCTGCTAAGGATAATTACCTAGAACAATGGAACATGAAATGGAATTAGTGAGAGTGAATATGGGTGAATTCTTGAAGTTCAGATTTCAAGAGATCTTTCGAAGGGATTGTTGTCTCTTTCAGAAAAATCTTATGATTAAGAAACTTTCTTGAATAATTTAATATGCAATAGTGCAAACCCATTAATACTCCTATTTCTAGAGCCGAAGTTTCAAGTGGGAGGATGTGTCCTCGTGAATCCACAATAATATGATTTGTCTCATGAAGTTATTCTCGTTAGGAGATATCAACCCGACTTAGAAAAGGAATACTTGACAGCAGTCCAAGGATACTGAGATATCTCAAAGGCACAGTCAATTATCCTTGACTTGCTAAGAAAATGATCTGCGATTCAAAGGCTAAACGTATGATGATTGAAATAGATATTTAGATGGGAGAAAATCTAAATTTGAGTTTTTTCTTCTTGCTAAACAATGGCGATGGCATATTTTTGAATAGCAAGAACAATGATTAGCCTTATACACAATGAAATCTTAATTTGTACGCTTTCATCAACTGTGCAAGAAGCTGTTAGGCTTAAACATCTTTATAATAAATTTTGGTATGCTTGATAGTGCTATTGAATTAGTGACAATTAAGTGTGATAGTCAAGTCTCAATAGCTTACACAAAAAAGCTCTCAAGTATTATTGAAAGACAAAATATATTGATATAAAGTATAATACCGTTAGAGACATAGTTTTACTTGTACATAGAAAAGTAAATATGAAATACATCTCTACGCATTATATGATAGTAGATCTGATAATGCAACTCTTAGTATTTGGTGCGTATGAATGATATGTGAAGGTATTGAGTTTGCATAGATGTCTATGTATTTATGGTTAAATTTTCCCAAACATGTTCACTTAAAACTGCATTATTGGAGTTAATGTAATTGAAGCCTAAATTATTGGTTGTTGGTTCATATACATTGAATAATTTTATATTTAGTTCATAAATTTGAAGTATGTCAGATAGATAAAAAGATTGGCCTATTCACACAGGCAATCGACTGTATTGTCTAGGTGACTAATAGGGATGACATAATAATAAACTTATTATTATCAGAGGTGATAATAATAGAGAGCTAGCTAGAAGTTTATAATATGAATGTCGTTTGGATTATGATTTATCATTTATGATTAAATGTGAGTCTGTCTTAATGCCAGATGTGAGTTCTGATAGATAAATGTATGAGTAGATGTGTGAACTCAAAGTTAGACATAAGTAGTCTGCACTATCATCTGCACAATATTTTCATTTGGGAAAGACATACGCTCCATGAAATACATCTCTACGCATTATATGATAGTAGATCTGATAATGCAACTCTTAGCATTTGATGCGTATGAATGATATGTGAAGGTATTGAGTTTGCGTAGATGTCTATGTATTTATGTTTAAATTTTCCCAAACATGTTCACTTAAAACTGCATTATTGGAGTTAATGTAATTGAAGCCTAAATTATTGGTTGTTGGTTCATATACAATGAATAATTTTATGTTTAGTACATAAATTTGAAGTATGTCGGATAGATAAAAAGATTGGCCTATTCACACAGACAATCGGCTCTATTGTCTAGGTGACTAATAGGGATGAGACAATAATCAACTTATTATTATCAGGGGTGATAATAATAGCGAGCTAGCTAGAAGTTTATAATATGAATGTCGTTTGGATTATGATTTATCATTTATGATTAAATGAGAGTCTGTCTTAATGCCAGATGTGAGTTCTGATAGATAAATGTATGAGTAGATGTGTGAACTCAAAGTTAGACATAAGTAGTCTGCACTATCATCTACACAATATTTTCATTTTTGAAAGACATACGCTCCATGAAATACTTCTCTACGCATTATATGATAGTAGATCTGATAATTGGTGCTTATGAAGGATATGTGAAGGTATTGAGTTTGCGTAGATGTCTATGTATTTATGTTTAAATTTTCCCAAACATGTTCACTTAAGACGGCATTATTGAAGTTAATGTAATTGAAGCCTAAATTATTGGTTGTTGGTTCATATACAATGAATAATTTTATGTTTAGTACATAAATTTGAAGTATGTCGGATAGATAAAAAGATTGGCCTATTCACACAGGCAATCGGCTCTATTTTCTAGGTGACTAATAGGGATGAGACAATAATAAACTTATTATTATCAGGGGTGATAATAATAGAGAGCTAGCTAGAAGTTTATAATGTGAATGTCGTTTGGATTATGATTTATCATTTATGATTAAATGTGAGTCTGTCTTAATGCCAGATGTGAGTTCTGATAGATAAATGTATCAGTAGATGTGTGAACTCAAAGTTAGACATAAGTAGTCTGCACTATCATCTGCACAATATTTTCATTTGTGAAAGACATACGCTCCATGGGAAAGGAGTCAATACTGTGATACTTGATTCATACCACGTATGCATAAAATAACCTATAAGGGAGACACAAGTTTAATCTCTACTTGTTATCGTGTGAAGCCCAGAAAATTATAAGTAATTTTCGTTTCTTTGTACCCTCATAACTTTGATCAGTTTCTCGAGATTCAATTTGGTATTTGCTATCCTAGGTTGTTGCCAAGAGATTATGGATGATTCGGCCTGTCGGGACATTTCTAGGAAAGCAAGTCAAATTGAGATTAAGAGATTCATGAGATGAGGAAGATCTTTAATGAGTACCATCACATTAATTGTGTTCATTGGTCGACCCATTATGTTCGTCTTTAGGACAAGAATATAATAACATAATGATGAACTCAAAATTAATACGAGGAGTTTGTGAGAGATGTGGATGTGATAAATGATATAGGGTACATCATACTGCAATCTACTCCAAGGTTCCATTAACCGAGATGCTACATATTCTTAACAGATGTATAGCAACTAAGCTCTCGAAGTATGCAATGGTCACGCGGTCTAGTCATTATGTATGAAGGTTGTAGAATGTATAGGAATGAGAGTTGACCCACTATGTGTGAGTGGGAGATGTTGTAATTTGGATTTGGGTCACCCATGTGGGTCAACCTGGATCCATGTCCAAATATATTTGAATATATATAAATATATATTATAAAAGGAAAAGAAGAAAAGACACAACTGTTGGAAAATTCCTGAACAGTTGCATCAATTCCTAAAGATAGAAGAAGTCCTAAAGTCAGTAACTTCTATCTAGGAATTGTCAAGTGAACTTATCTTTTGAGAAAACCTGGAAGAAATCTTTTTTCTCTTCTTCCTTAGAACAACACAAAAACTCTCTTCTTCTTGTGGTGAAGAACTCTGTGGAGATTACTGATGAAGATAAGCAATCTTCTACGAATACTGGAACACTTCTGTAACCAGGTACGTCATAGGCTGTGAATTTATCAATACAATTCGTGTTATACAAGTGATTGTATTGTCGACTAGTGAAAAAAATATGGAATAATCTTAGGACAAACTTGTGTTCGTGGATTGTGTGTAATCCTTTAACAACTTTGTCTATCTCTGTATGTAATTATATGTCATTTGTGTATGTCATTATATATGTATGAATATATATGTAAATGCACTCATAAACAATTTGTGTATATTTTTCTTAAAATGCTATATTTTATAATAAATTTTTAAATATTATTATATTTTATAAATTTGTAAAAGTATCAGTATGTTTTGTAATAACGACTCCTCAAGTTTAAAGGAATTTTCATAACTAGTTAACTTTTCAGAATTAATTACTTGAACTAGCATATTAATTTAATCAGCAAAATAATGGCACTTTAAGAATTACAAAAGTAGCACATCTCACCAAAACAGCAAAACGGTGGCCAGAATCTCGCCATCCCAATTCAATAAATTATACTACCTATTTTATTGTTTAACATCCATGGAATCATACTAATAAAATGGGGCATGTCAAAACTCAAACAGGTGGACTTAATTAATTCGGCAAAATTGATTGGAATTTTAATGAAGTGTATGTTTGAACTTTCAACTACTCGATAATCGTCCATCGTAGTGGAGTTTTACTATAAATCCATATGGTTTATAATATGTCCATTATCTTTTAAAGTGTGTTATATATGTTGAGTACCGAATCTTATAATATATATATATATATATATATATATATATATATATATATATATATATATATATATATATATATATATATATATATATATATATATATATATTGGGGGAGAGAGAAAAAACGCACTCGACGTACTTTAAGCAAGGAAAACTATCATGCGCACTTTAACAGTTTTTCTCCGATCCCACGGATTTAACGACAACAATGGAGACGGAATCATGCACTGTGACGCCGACGACTGGTGTATCTCAACCCTTACCTCTGATGCAATTGTTTCAAATTCCAATGGACGGAAGAGTGCTCCAACAGTCCTTCAGAATCCCAATCAAAGCACGTCGGTGGAACTAGTAGAGATAGTAGAGAGTGAACCAATGGTTGCAAATTGATATACCAGAGATAGCTCACAATCGCACACCCACGCAAGGTACGAAATTCCAGTACTATCTGCCTAGTTTGAAGGAAGGGACTAGGGTAGTGTAAATTAAATGCAGCAGAAATCTAGGAACAACGAAACAGGTGGTGTTATGCATTAATAGGGCACTTATTTGGTGAAACTCCTCTATTCAAGGAATGTATATATATTTCGATTTGAAAATGAACAGGATAGGGATGAGGTTCTACAAGGTCGCTCATACACATTTAATCTAAGACATGTCCTACTCAAATAATGGGTTCCACAATTTTAACTAGATAGGGATGTTACTCGTGTATTTCCATTATTGGTAAATTTCCCAAGGCTACAGATTGAATTCTGGACCGGGGAAAATCTAAGTCGCATAGCTAGATATATTGGAAAATCTGTTTGTACTGACAGATTAACAGTTGAGGAGGAGTGTATTTTGTATGCCAGAATGCTTATAGAGGTTGATATCACTCAACCTCTTCCAGAAAAGATGCTTATAGAAGATGTTAATGGCAAGTATTTGGAGCAGAAAATCTTATATGACAATAAACCCCTTCTATGTCGAGACTGCTTTCAACTAGGGCATGACACAGGAACCTATAAAGCAATTCCTGATGTTCCATTGAACAAAATAAAGAATAAGAAGAAGAAACAGAAGGAACCAAAGGTATAATGGTTAGCTAAGAATGTTGATATTGTTCCACAAGAAAAGGCATAAGCGAAATTGAGTGAAGACACAAATCAAGCAATTAAGGAGGGATCAGAAAGATACTCATATAGCTGAAACGTCAAAGCAGGGACAAACAGGGATACACAAGCAGATATCATCTCCAAACAAACCAGGAGAGAGGCTATTGGGGAATTAGTTCCACATATTGAGTATAAATGAAACTTAGCAATCAGGATCCTAAGCAGCCCTTGCAGAAGAATCCTCCATGATTAATTTTTCTTGGAATATTAGAAGGCTGAACAAGCCCTTTAAGCAGAAGGAATTCTAATCCTTCCTGAAGAATAAAGTTACTACAGTAAGGTGCTTAGAAACAAAAATAAAAAAGAGAAAGGTTGATAGAGTAAAAAGTAAGGTGGGAGCAGTTTTGTCTTGTTTTTCTGATTATAATGTAGAGCCTAGAAGCAGAATCTGGATATGTTGGAAATACCAAAATATGAATGTCCAATTATGCTTGCAAGACCATAACTTGTACACTGTTTGGTTGAAGATATGGGATCTCTCTTTAAAAGTTATGTAACATTTATTTATGGACTTAATACTAAAATAGGAAGGTTAGACATATGGGACAACATGAGATCCATAGCCTCAACTATAAATGCAGCCTGGCTAATATTGAGAGATTTCAACACTGTGTTAACAACTGATGATAGAATTAATGGTCCACCAGTACAGAGCTCAGAGCTGAGAGAAATTCAGGAATGTATTATTGATTTCACATGGTCCAACAAGAGAGGAGCTACTGAGAGAATATATAGTAGAATTTTATTAGAGCTTTGGGAACTCATAGTGGTTCCTGAGATATGCTATTATTGAAGCTATCTTTTGGAGAACCTGAGTTCTCTGATCATTTTCATATCTTACTCAATACAGAAATAACAATGTCAAGGAGGCAGAGTCATTTCAGATTGCTAAATGTGTTACTGCAACAATAGAATTTCTCAGAGTTGGTGTATGCTATATGTATAGTGTCTTGAACAAGTTAAAGCAGATAGGAAGACAAGCTAAACAACCCAACAAGCAGATGTCAAAACTTAAAAGCACTATCAATTAGATGAGAGAGAAATTGAAAAGAATACAAGAGGAGCTAAGCACTGACTTATTCAACCAACATTTGATTAATGAGGAGAAGATGGTGATGTTGAACTTGGAGAAATGTGTTGATGTTAATGAAAAGTTGTTTTGTCAGAAATCAAGAGTTAGTTGGATTCACCATGGAGACTCTAAATCAAATTTTTTTATGCTCACATGAAGGCAAGGCAAGCAAAGAATAGCAGAGCCTCTATTCAAAATGAACAAGGGGTCAGATTGACAGAGCCAACTTTGATGCAACAGGAGTTTATATCATTCTTAAAGAAGCTCTTAGGTTCATCAGCAACTGAAATGCCATGTATTGATCACACTATTGCTAAGGACAGACCTGTCCTGAAAATTACTCAACAACAGCTATTGATTCAGCCGGTAACAAAGTAGGAGATCTTACAAGTTGTGAAAGTCATTCCAAAGGATAAATCACCTGGTGTAGATGGATTCACTACTGAGTTTTTTCAAGAGTATTGGTCACTTCTGAGGGTAAGGTAATAAAAGCCATTACTCAATTGTTTTATAATGGTAAAATGATGAAGATTATAAACTATGCTACTGTTACTTTAATACCAAAATTTCCTAGCTCAAACTTTGTGAAGAAATGCAGGCCAATTGCATGTTGCACAACATTATACAAGATAATTGTCAAGCTCATAACAGCTAAATTACAAATGTTGGTAGATCATCTTGTAAGTTCATCACAATCAGCATTTATTAAAGGAAGGAGCATACTCAACAATTTGTTGATAACTCATGAATCAGTCAAAGGCTATGGGAGGAAAAGTGTCTCCTCAAGGTGTATTATTAAAGTGGGTATAAGGAAAACCTATGATTCCGTGGAATGGTGCTTCTTGCAAATAGTGTTGACTGCTTTTGGATTTCCTTAAAAGTTTGTTAATTTGATAATGATTTGTGTGTCAATTGTAAGTGATATGCTACTGATTAATAAAAAAATGACTAAGGCATTTTAGGCAAAAAAAAGAACTTAGACAAGGGGATCCTATGTCGCCTTATCTCTTTGTCCTGGTGATAGAATATCTACATAGAACCTTGAGTCAGCTGTTGAAAAATCCTAGCTTCAACTATCACCCTAGATGTGAGAAAATAAAACTGGTACACATATGTTTTGTAGATAATTTACTCCTATGCTGTAGAGCTGATAAAGACTCCATCACTCTCATTCGACAAGCTTTCAATCACTTCCGTGAGGTGTCTTCACTACAACCAAATATGGAAAAATAATGCTCTGTACATTGCTGGGGTGACTGCTACTTTCACAGAATAAATTGTTAATGAGATGCACTTTACATTGGGAGAATTGCCTTTCAGATATCTTGGAGTTCCTTTATCTTCTAAGAAGCTCAATATTCATCATTGTATACCATTAGTGGAGAAAATTATCAAGAATTAGATGTTGGGCATCAAGATTCCTCACTTACAGTGGTAGGGTGCCTTTGATAAGGAGTGTATTATTTTTGAAGTTCAGACATATTGGGCATAAATATCTTTGTGGCCAAAGAAGGTGATGCATATGATATTAAATGCTTGTAGAAACTTGTTATGGACAGGAATCAATGATAACTCCAAAAGAACTCTGGTGTCATGGGCAAAGGTATGCATGCCAAGATCAGTTGGGGGGCTGAAAATCCTAAAACAGAGCAACTATCAATAAGATATTGTGGGCTTTATCATAGAGAAAGAAGACTCTCTGGGTTCAATGGGTGCATAGTTATTATATCAAGAGTCAAAACTTGGAAGCTATGAAAACTCCAGCTCAAGCTTGCTGGACTGTAAGAAAATTTTTTGAAGCAAGAAGCTGGTTTAAAATAGGTGATCCCGTAAGAATACCGAGGAAGTATACGATCCATGGAGTATTTAGCATTAAGAAATGCTACAATGGCCTCATCCCACAGATGCAAAAGCCCCTAGGAAGGTAGTTACCGTGTTAAAGAACGTGCTACCAAAACATAAATTTATCTTATGGTTAGCCATCCTGAACAGACTGGTTACTATTGGCAGACTAGCCAAATGGGGAGTCAATGTGAATCAGGACTGTGTATTATGTGAAACTCAACAAGAGGAGTCTTTATATCACTTGTTATTTGACTGTATGTTCTCAAGAGCTATTTGGCAAACACTTTTGCAGTGGATTGGTTTAAATAGGAAAATTAACCATGGAATGAAGAAGTTATATGGATATCACAGATGGTGAACGGGGACGAGAAGTCAGTTTAGAATTGCATATAAGAGGACGCGGCATTTGTAAATGGAAGAATATGTTAGAGTCATTAAGAGATTATCCTACCTAGTTTTACTTCACATCAATTTTAGTTAAGGAATAGGTTAGATTATAAGGATCAACCTTAGAATCCAAAAAAGGTTGACTATCATCGATATTGGTTGAATAAAATTTTCATGTGGCAAAAGAAAAAAAAAACATGCATCGTATACGCTACATATACTTCGTGTATGTATTTAAATTGAAATAAATATTATTGATTCCTATAATTTAAATATACACAGTATATTTTTAGTTAAACATAAAATACACATTATATATATTCGAATAGTGTACAACAACATTTATAAATTTCACCATAGAAACAAATATAAACTTGCAATCAAGAAAATTCATACAATAAACCATGTATACTTTATTATATTGGTAATTTATTTTTTATTATTTTGCGAGAAGTGCATGGATATCTAATTTCTTAGTTAATAATTTTTATGTATTTATAGTTGAACAAGCAATGAATATATACCTCGTATATATATTTGAAGTATAACAAATATAAATTGAAAGTTAAACATACTGAATCTTACAATGCTGAAAATAAATAAATAAATAAATATATATATATATATATATATATATATATATATATATATATATATATATATATATATATATATAGTGTAAATTCGCTTTTAGAAATACAACTGAACTTGTTTCGGGTTACAAGGAATATATTGTATCAGGATTGCAATATATGAGTACGTAACGAAAATGACAGTAAATAAGAGCACAAAAACGTAATGCTTTGATATTCAATAGTTCGGATTACAATTTGACAGAGTTTTGGCTATATTTCTGAATGCTGTTACATAATTGGATAAGTTCTATTTATAGAAAAGGGGCTTGAGATAATAGCAGGCAATAACTCACCCACCCCTCCACATTTAGATCGTGGATGACCCATGATGTAGCCCTCATTAAATGCTAACATCGTGGAGCTGATGGTGGGATTTCAGTTACGCTGGAGCTAAACCACTTGTCTCGAGGCTTCGACCCATCTGCCTTGGGGCCTCGAACCATTTGGTTGTCCGAAGCGATCGTGCCCCGTAGCTTGAGCAATCTTGATCACGGGGTTTTAGCCTCAGTCATCCTTACATCGATCTCGTGGCCAACATATGACTCGCATGACAATCGCCCAAGCCTTGCACCCTGGCTGCCACGTATCCAAGCCATAATTTTACCAATACACATAGGCACCCCACACCTCGAACAGCTGTTAGAGTTTTCAAGGAGTGGAAAGAGAATAGGCGGAAAAATGATGTGGCTGCACGCGCGAAGGTCTCCCTTTTCTCCCTTTTTAATCGTCGGATAAACTTATGTTTTCTTCACGCCCGAATTTCTAATTATTTGCTATATATAATTTATAAGATGAGGAATTGTCAGAATTTGAAGACAACAAGATGTACAGATCATGTTCTGACTTTTTTCATTTTTATTAAAATTACAAAAATGGATAGGAAGTACGGAAGAAAAAGAAGAAGAAAAAGAAAGACATGGATCCATATTCAGTACGCAATCAAAGGATTTTTTTCCAAAAAAGAGAAGAATTTCCCTTGCTTTCTTTTTGCTCTGCTCGTGCGTGGCACTCCTTGCTCGCAGAATGTAAATGAAAGTGAAAAGGGTTAGAGAAGAACAATAAAAATTAAATAAATTTATTTTTGGGTAAAGAACTTAAATAAAGATACAATAATGAAAGCATTAAAACTAATAAATTATCTAATGAAAGGGGAAAAGGTCAATAATACACATCAAATGTACAAACTAAAAAACTATCTTTTATAGAGAAGTTAACATAACTATCTGTCCACGCAACAAATATATGATATATCTATTGTCCTATGTAATCATACTAATATAAAAGAGCCAAACCCAAAAGTAAAATGTAAAAGACTATTTTACCCCTGCAGCAATAAAAGTAAAAATAGTAAATAGAAGTTAATAAAAGATTACATTACATTACATTACATTACATATTACACAAAAATGAGAAAGATACATGCACACTTCATCACCAATAAATATAGTAAATAGAAGTATCATATCATCATATCATATACTATTCTAAAAGTGTCAATCTTATAGCAAAAAGTAAACGACATTTTTGTCCTTCAACCAAATACTATTATCTATAATTTTGCACTAAAAATTAATTTACCTTTTAATGATGTCATCCTTTAATAAGGACTCATGTTTTATTGTGATATAAAAACATGAATCTCCTAAAGCAAGAAATGAATAACCATTTTACCATTTAAATATTGTTAGATCTTTTTTTTAAAAAAAAAAAAAATCAATTTATGCCTTCTTGGTTCTCACCTTCCAGGAATTTGTCCCCCATGATACATTCTATCTTAATTACTCCATTATTTATTATTTATAATGCTAAACTTTTCATATTTAAGTTTTTAATGTTTTGCTACTTTTAAACTTCCGTTATTAATAAGTTTCATGTATAACCTTTCACATACTTTGTTGATATATATATATATATATATATATATATATATATATATATATATAGTATAATAAAACTATGCAGAATGAAATCTCAAATCACGTTATTTTGTTACTCCATTTTATTCTTTCTCTTCTCGATATCATTATCCAGTGGAAATTGTCATCTTGCTGCTCTTTTCATATTCGCTAAGCACCATTGCAAAAGAAGGTAAATTTTTTTCTATATATCTTGTAGGTTGGCTTGCTATGAGTTCTTTTGTGGATTACAATACTTGAAATTCTTCGCATCTTTAAATTTTATTTTGTGACAAGCAAATTTTTCTCTACCACTTTGTTATCAATGAATGATAGAAAAATACAATAAATGGGATGTTAACCGATTAATAACGGGCGTATTTGGCAAACTGACGTATGTTCCGATCCCTTCTTTCTTGAATAATTATTTTTATTTTTATAGATTCAAACATGTTCATGTCTTTTGTTCAACTCTTTTTTGTTTTGTTATTATATCATGTCAATTTATTTTTATTTATTAGTAGAGATACACGTGCGACGCACGTGTTTGAAAATGAATTTATTGCCTTTAGTCAACCAGTAATCCAATAAGAATTCTGTACAAAGCCGTAACATACATTTTATAGATCGAAGATGAAAAATCAGAAAAATGCGAAATTAAAAAGAAATTTATCACTCTTGCAAACTTAAAGAATTTAATCAGTTGCAACGTACTCATATTAGATGTCAGATCCATATACACGCATCAAAAATCATAAAAAAGTAATTTTCCAAAAATGAGTAGATATTAATTTCTAGAAAAGCTAACCGATAAAATATCCAAATTACAAATATGATTCACTAAATGCTTATTGGCCGAAAAACTCATGTCTTTTACGTGTCTTCCCTTACTATGAATATTGTATTCTTTAAAGCATTAAAGTTGTAAAACCATGTGATCTTAATGTGTGAGCAATGAAAAGACTTATAAGTTGCATAAGTTGTGCAATTAAAGGTATTAAGACAGCAAATACACAGCAAATACACAGTATGTGAATTATGTCATCGTACTTAATGCTAAATAGAAACATCCAAAATGTGAACGGACTGAAATTAAATAATTAATGGGGTTATATGTTAGGTAAATGTCATCTTGCTCGATCATAGGCCAAGTCCTTTCAACGTTTCTTTATTCTTTTCCCAAAATTCGGTTAAAAAAAAAAAACTTCCGCCTTTTTAAATTGAATCTTGAACTGAGGTAATTTAAAGGAAAAGTCCTTTATATGGACATTCAAAGTTCCCCGTTAATTAGGTTACGTGAATATACTATTACATTTGAAGGTCTGAGTTTTTTTTATTTAATCTTAAATTGTTGTTCTTGAATTTCATTTATATTGTTAATCTTATTGGTTGTTGCATTTTTGTCTAAATTTTTAACAGCTATATGCTATGGACTTGTGGATGACAAGGATTGAAATAGCCGAGTTTTTTCTTCGCATCTATCAATCAATTGCGCCAAGCAAGAACCTCCATTTTGACCAGGTAAAAATATATTACTATTAACCTTTTATATATGAGCTGTTTGTTTTCCTTTGCTCATTCCATCTACAGAGATAACCTGACCTCGCTGTTTGTAGTCTTTTATGTTTTAGTCACTTATACTTCACTTTGGTCGTTTTCATCGTATTTGTTCTTAACATGACATTCTTTAACTAATTTCGTCTTTAGGGTTTTCAAAATGTTACTTTAATTTTAGTTATATTTGGATTTTTATAGCTATGTTATGTATAAATTTGTAGAGTAGTTGGGTCACGTAATTATGCAGTGTCTAATATTTAAATTGTTCTTTTCCAGTCGTTTGTGCAAAAGGTACATATATGTATAAAAAAAATGGAAATACTCCTGAGAATAATCTAAATATAAGCCAGTCTAGCTCTAAAGCAATTGCATAACCTTCCTATCAAAATTATAATAACAAATTTGATAACTTCTATTGGCAGGTTCCTTATCGTATTGTCTTAAAAAATATGATTAACATTATCTCTTTCAAGTTACTTTTTAGGATTTTTGGTTTATAATTTGAGACATTAATATTTAAAATTTATACCCATAGATGAGACACACGCGCAATGCGCGTGCTAAAAACTAGTATGTTTATAATTGTGTATAATTTATGTATATCGACAGACAACGCAAATTGTGACTCCGCCGGCTTTTTGTGTGAAGAGTTTATGCACGTGTCTATGCATAAAAAGAGATCAAAATTTCTCGATGTCTTTCCTTCTTTACACTTTATTTATGAAAAACAAGAAATTAGTGTGGCCTACATTAATCTATTTAAATTTGAAGACAAAATAGAATCTTTAAAAAATATTTTATCATTTGGCTAATAGAAACATTAATTCGTTAATTCAATGACGTTTTACATCAAATTACTAGTTATGTTAATAAATTTGTGATGAGAGAGATTATTATAGTTCTAAAAGTAAATCTCTTAACTAGTTTGTGTTAATAAATTTTCTATTTATGTTAAAAATTTGTCGTTCTGATAATTAACAGAACACATTGTTATTATTGTAAGTATGCTATCATAAAGTCTACTACAATTTAACTCGTTTAGTACGAGCACCAAGGGTAAAAATTTCGTGTAGGGGTCTGTTTGGCGCGCGCTAATTGATTTGTAGCCCTAAAAAATAAATTCGCTAAAAAATAGCTACCTCCGGACAAATTCCAGTATAAATACTGGGAAGCTTCAGTAAACTAACCACAGTATAAAATACTGGGGCTTTGAACAAGTTTTGTTCAAGGCCCCAACATTTTGTTATGGGACTTGTATAAAGCTTCAGTCCCATAACAAAATGCTGCTGCTGTGAATAAAACTTGTTCAAAGCCCCAACATTTTGTTATGGGACTGAAGTTTTATATATAAAGTTTCATAACAAAATAATGGGATTTATCCCTTTGATGGGACCTTTGTTATGGGATAAATCTCATTATTTTGTTATGGGATAAATTCACATAACAAAATAATGAGACCTTTAAACATATTAGTTCAAGGTCCCATTATTTTGTTATGGGACTTTGTATGAAGCTTCAGTCCCATAACAAAATATTTGGGCTTTGAACAAGTTTTGTTCAAAGCCCCAGTATTTTGTTATGGGACTAGTCTGGGGTATTTTACGAACGCTAATGGAGCTTAAGTATGCGCGCGAATTTTTTGCTATTCTTTAATGAATTTTGAAACGGTGGATAGTCTCCAATGAGCGCGTCCAAAAATGGCTAGTGATCAAAATATCCCGCACAAAGGTTGAGCAAAATTGTTTAAAGATTTTGCGCACAATAGACAGTTTTGTGCAGCTATTACAGTTTTGAACCCCATAAGTAAAGTCATACAAAAATAACTTCCACCAGGCAAAATTGTTGGCGACACCAGGTCCTTACTAATAGAAAGATCTCGCAGTCACCAAAAATTTTCTTACGGGAGCTACTTTATCACACTTTCCTTTGGGGGGCAAATCTGTGACGATGCATCTACATTTATGTAAATCACCCAAATTGTTTCTTTTGATTTTAAAGGGCACTTTCTGCCCAAATGTAATAAATACGCAGAATTTTCTCGTATTTTCCAAAAATAATTTAAAAGAAAAAGTAAGCCTTACGGTACACAAACGCTTCCACTAATATACTCCACTAGTAAACCTTTCCAAGTTTATTAGGTTCTTAAACCCATAAATAAATTAAAATCCTATTATTTGGTTACTCCTTGAAAATGTGATAATTGCCATAAAAAAAAAGGCTTTTTACGCTACATGTCCATATTTTATAAAATATTACATATTTTTAACCATTTTAAACTCCATTTCACTCCATACCCATTTTAGCATAAATATTTACACGGACTACTAACACTACAAAAGTTTGGCTTTTAGCCACAGTTAAACCGTAGCTAATCAACCGAGGCTACCGACAACATTTAGCCACGGCATTACCGTAGCTAACGACTTATATTAGCCACAGTCAAACCGTGGATATTGGAACCATGGCTAATAAGTTGTAGATTTTAAGATTCAATTAACATTTGCCACTTAAGACCCATGGCTAATTTGATTTTTATATTTTACTACTTTTATATTAATCAGTGTTCAACCGTAGCTAAGTAATTTCATTTTTTTTAAAAAAATTAATATTCAAATGGGACACATTTACTAAATTCTATAACACAATGAGACCCAGCCATATTAAGGTATATTATTAATAATCAAGGCTAATTTGCAAAAATATGACACGGGAAGCAATGGTTTGTCTTTTTGCCCTCGTTAAGAGATGGTTTGAAAATATGCCCCCGCTAAGGTTTAATGAAAAAAATCCAGGGCCAAGACTTGCCTTTATATTTTTTCGCTTTTCAACACTTATCCCTTCAAGTATTGGCAAAGGGCAATACTTCCCACCCTTCACCGTAAGTCTTGACAAAAAGGCAAGACTTGCCTTTGACCCCTGCTCGATTTGCCAACACTTGAACGACAAGTGTTGGCACAAGTCAATAGTTGCTACACTTCGTCGTAAATCTTGGCAATTGCCCCTTCCCGTCTTCCCTGCATTCTCGTCATATAATTTGAAGTATTGGAAAACAACACTTGCCCTTGAAGTATAGCCAATTACCAAGACTTACAAAATTTTTGCCTTGATATCTTGGCTCCAGACTAAATAAGGGCATTTTGCTAAAACATTCCTTAGCGCGGGCAATTTTGCAAAACCACTCCTTACGGAGGGCATGCGGTGAAATTTTTTGAATAATCAATGTCGCTTAAAGATGCAATTATAGGCTATTTGTACATATTAAATAAGATTTAATCACACTTATATATAATTTTGAAACCTTAATTACAAAAAATAGTAATATTATTCATATTACAAACATAGCATTATTTTTTATATACAAGTTGTTACAAACAACTAGAAAGAAAAACCCTAGCCCCACATCATATCTCTTCGCCCCTGGATTAATATACCCTTTTATTTTTGGATTGAAATGTGGATGCTATCGAACAAATGAGTATTTTGGTTTATGTTGTTTCAAACACAATATACTTTTTTGTAACACCGTATACTCTTTAGAATTATTTTTTTTTGTGTTTTGATTGATATATGAGTTCCTATCGAACATATAGATATTTTAATTTTTATTATTTTAAACAAAGTATACCTTTTTGATATGTCATATACTTTTTTAGTACACATTTTTGTGTTTAGATCGAAGTGTAAGATGTTATCAAACAAATGGAGGTTTTGGTTTTTATTGTTTTAAAGAAAGTATACCTTTTCTTTATACCTTATATTTTTTTTGTATACGCTTTTGTGTTTGGATCAAAGTGTGTGATACTATCGAGCAAATAAATATTTCATTTTTATTATTTTGAACAAAGTATACCTTTTAGGTATACCGTGTACTCTTTGTATGCCATGTTATGTTGGGATCGAAATTCGAGATGTAACATACACATTGATATTTCATTTTATTATTTTTGATGAAGTATACATTTTTGATATACTGTATACTCTTTTGTTATACCTTTTGTGTTTGGATCAAAGTGTGAAATACTATCGAGCAAATAAATATTTTAATATTTTTTATTTTCAACAAAGTATATCTTTTAGGTATACTGTATACTCTTTTGGTATACCTTGTTATGTTCGGATCAAAGTGCGAGATGTTTCAAAATATATAGATATTTTAATTTTTATTATTTTAAAGAAATTATACCTTTTTAATATATTGTATACTCTTTTGGTATATCCTTTTGTGTTTGGATCAAAGTGTACGATGTTATCGAGCAAATAAATATTTCAATATTTTTAGTTTTGAACAAAGCATACCTTATTGGTATACTGTATACTCTCTTGGAATGCCTTGTTGTGTTCGGGCCGAAGTGTAAGATGTTTTAGAATAGATAGATATTTTAATATTTATTATCTTTTATGAAGTTTACCTTTTTGATATACTGTATTTTAGTATACCTTTTTGTATTTGAATCAAAGTGTGAGATGCTATCGAGCAAATAAATAATTTAATTTTTGTTATTTTGAACAAAATATACCTTTTGGGCATAATGTATACTCCTTTAGTATACATTGTTATATTCAGATCGAAGTGCAAGATGTTTCAAAATATATAAATATTTTAACTTTTATTTTTTTTTAAAATATATCTTGTTGGCATATTGTATACTCTTTTGGTATACCTTTTGTGTTTGGATCAATGTGTACGATGCTATCGAGCAAATAAGTATTTCAATTTTTGTTGCTTTGAACAAAGTATATCTTATTGGTATACTGTATACTCTTTTGGTATACCTTATTATTTTCGGATCGAAGTGTAATATATTTTTATTATTTTTTGATGAAGTATACATTTTTGGTATATTGTATACTCTTTTGGTATATCGTTTTGTGTTTGGATCAAAGTGTGCGATACTATCGAGCAAATAAATATTTTATTTTTTATTGTTTTGAACAAAGTATACCTTTTATGTATACTGTATAGTCTTTGGGTATACCTTGTTATGTTTGGATGGAAGTGAGAGATGTTACATAGCACATATTGTTTCAATTTTTATTAATTTTTATGAAGTATACCTTTTGGTTTATTGTATACTCTTTTGGTAACCCTTTTGTGTTTGGATCAAAGTGTGTGATGCTATCGAGCAAATAAATATTTCAATTTTTGTTGTTTTGAATAAAATATACTTTTTAGTTATACTGTATACTCTATTGGTATACCTTGTTATGTTCGGATTAAAGTGCGAGATGTTTCAGAAAATGTATATATTTTAATTTTATTATGTTTAAGAAAGTATACCTTTTTGGTATATTGTATACTCTTTGGTATTACCCTTTTATTGTTTGGATCAAAGTGGGCGATACTATCAAGCAAATAATCATTTCAGTTTTTGTTGTTTGGAACAAAGTATACCCTTTTGCTATACTTTATACTCTTCTGGTATACCCCTTTGTATTCGAATCGAGTACAAAATATTTCGGAAGACATAGATATTTTAATTTTTATTATTTTTAAATAAGTATACCTATTTGGTATATTCTTTCTCTTTTTGTATACCCTTTTGTGTTTGGATCAAAGTGTGCAATGCTATCGAGGAAATGAGTATTTCAATTATTGTTATTTGAACAAAATATACCTTTTTGATATATTGTATACTCTTTCGGCATACCTTGTTATGTTCGTATCGAAGTACGAGATGTTTCAGAGCACATAAATATTTTAATTTTTATTATTTTTAAAGAAGTATTTGTATATCATATACCCTTTTCGTATACCTTTTTATGTTTGGATAAAAATGTGAGATACTATCGAACAAATAAAATATTTCAATTTTTGTGTTTATGAATAAAGTATACTTTTTGGAGAAAAAAATGAGTACAATAAGATTACGGAAAAAGAATATAAATAAAAAAATTAAAAAAATGGGGAAACATGAATAGTGTTAAAAACAAGAGAAAGAAAAAAGAAAAAAAAAAGCAGAAAAAAAAATGAAGAATAGTGAAAGCGGAGAAGGAGAAAGGAATAATAAAAGAATGACAAAAAAAGGAGAAAAAAATAATACAAGATATGAGGAGAGAGAGGAACTTGAGTTCCTTATTTTATGCCTGAAAATAAGAAGGTAATTAGCTAATGGTTATAGAGTGTAAATAAGTTATAGGTATAAATGTAATGGGTAGAGCCATGTAAATAAAATAGGATGTATGTGTATTTTTGAAAATCCTCAAAAGCTATAGACAATTACACAAATAGACAACTTAAAAAGCTTTGTTATTATATGTAGATAGATTTTTAAAATATTATGAAACATATAAAGAAATTTTAAATTACTTCTTAACATATCATTTAGGCCAAATAATATCAAATTTCTCTCTCCACCCCTTCCCATATCTCTGGCGCCGCCTACCCTATCCATTCTCCACATCTGCACCGTACCGCCAATCAGTATTATCAATTGAAAACTGGAACATACAAAGATGAAGATGATTACACTAGAAATCGCAGCATGTTCCACAACTATTTTCTTTAAGACTTATTATAGAAACATGAGTACGAGCTGCAAGAAAAAACTAAATTTCAAAGTTCGTGATGAACCATACTCCATGTATAAGATGATCTCTCAAACAGTCTATTTCCAATCACTGCTCTCTTTAATTTCAAAGGCCCTGAACTGCTTCTTCATCTTCTTCTTATTTTCTTTCTTCTTTTCTTTACTTTATAGTTTGTGATTTTGGAGAAAATGAGTGGTGATTATGGTAATGGGTGGTGGTGGTTATGGTGACTTTGATGGAATAAGTGGTGGTTATGGTATTATTTAGTGGTGGTTAGAGATATTTGTATAAGTTAGTATAATTTTTTATAACTATAGTAAGTCTTTGTATTTCGTTGTTTATTTTACTTTGTATATCTTTTTATTTTTATGTATAACTATGTATATCTTTGTATATATCTACAAGTGTACTTTTTTGTACATATTTACTTTGTATAATGTTGTATAACTTTTTATACCTGTGTATTCTTTTGTATTCTATGTATGTACAAGTGTATTTCTTTGTATATCTTTACATTGTATACTGTTGTATAACTATTTTGTATTTCTATATATCTACAAGTGTATATCTTTTTTGTATATTTTGTAACTACATTTATTTCTTCAATTTTTATTAAGTCAGAAAAAAATTAAAATAATTGCTGGTGGTTGCTGGCAGTGGCTAAGGGGCCGAAGTGGGATGGAGGTAGTGGTGGTTAGGATTTGTAGGGAGAAGAACATAGAGAGAACCTAATTTAATGAGATAGCATAATATTCTATAGTGTCTAAAAAAAATATAACTATATTATGTAAATAAAATAGCTTTTTTATGTAGTATAAGTCTCTAGTATTGACTATTTTTGTAAAACTCCAAAAAAACTATCATAATTGAATTTCACAAAGGGGAGCAGGACTATATTGTTCTTAAGTTTCTCTTAAGCAGAGCACATGTCCGGCTTCCTTTGTCAAGATTTCGAAAGACAACGGAATAAGCATTTAAAAACATACGTAATTCCTTGACAAACTTGGAGATACCAGTCCGGATTTAATTTGATAATGGTGTTGAACATGAGTTTGAAATTTATGGCCGGGAGTATTTTATTTGGTAATGGGGTTGAATGTGAGTTTGCCATTTATGGCCAAATTCCTATCCAAAATTTTAGAAGAGTAGTGACCATTCAGAGAATACAGGATAAGTATTATCCAGATCAAACAAAAAAAAAAAGAAAAAACAAATTGTAGCATTGTCCATACCACATTCCATTATATTCTTTAAATTTGCATGATCTTAAAATCTATATTATAACAACATGGCAATTAGGCCGAAACACGACAACAAGCTCTAAGCATTTTTTGGGGACAACTGATTCAGCAACTTAAGAAAAAATATGGTTTGCTCACTTTATGTTGTCTCGTGGGTATAAGTCACACCACCCTTTATTAACGGACACGAAGGCCCGTTGGCCCGCATGGACTGGGTAACATATGCAGCGAACCCAAAATTACATTTCAACTTCACAAGCAACAGCCGTTACAGTTGCACGAGCGCGGAACAAACAAGCGAACATGCGTAGCTGATTGTGCCGCCTCTGAGTCTATAGTTCTTTCTTCTAGGTTAGGAGCTGGCTAACTGCCTTATGTAATGGGCCATGGCCCCCCAAGAAGAGAATTATATTAGTACTGGGATTGAAAAAAAGTCTAGTCTATAAATACCTCAATTACCCCGTTGTAATATTCATTCAAGCAATACAACTTCTAAGCTATTGTTGTTTCTTCGATATTTCATCATTGCTTATGGCCATAATTATATACTAAATTAGTTTTCCTACTACACAAGTTTTGGGCTAAATAGTTTTTTGTTATTCCAAAGAAGCAAATTGATCATGCCGTAAGATAACGCTGCAGTTCAGCACGATGCTACCCTAGGAGCAGAAGAGGCAGTCCGAGTCACAACGAGAAAGAGGAGGACCCCATCACAACTGAAAACACATAGTGGTGGATGACAACGATAACAATTTAGAGACCAAGTTGTTGGAAAGAGATCCCGCCAACAGGAAAGGCAAGGGAAGATCCAGAGACGGATTGGAGAAGGCGCTAGAGAGGCTCATCGAGGTGCTGCAACACCTCCAACCGCTAATGGCCGAAACACTGTCTAAACGTCTGGATGAAGCACTCAACAAGACAGTGCCGCCACCAAAATCTCTACAAGGGTCGAGACCTATGGGGAATATCCCAGGCTTTGTAGTGTGGCAGACCAATCTCTATGCAGCTTTAGGTAGTTTGGGAACCGCAACTCTAGGAACATCTAAGACCGCTTTTCAAGAGGACGTGCTCCGCCAACTTAAGGAGCACAGTGATAGGACAGATCAAATACGAGGGGGCTCCTCTTCGTTTTGAAGATGATTGACAAAGACAAGTTCACCCAGCAGTCTTACAAGCCAAGCGTCACGCTGAAGAAGTTCCGTGTGCCCAAACCACCCAGATACAACGACGTCATATATCCTAATGATCACGTACAATTTACGTGATGAGAGTGAAGAGCAACGACTTGACAAAAGAGGAAATCCAGTTCATGCTGGTAAAATATTTGGCGCCACCTTAACCAAGAAAGCCTTGACCTGGTACACCTAACTACCTGTGGGGTCAATCGAGTCGTTTGCTTAGATGCATGACTTGTTTGTAAAATCACACTTAGGTGCCCAGAAGCGAGAAAAGAGGATGGAGGGCATCTTCGTGATCAAGTAGAGGGATAGGGTTTTTCTTAAAGATTACCTAGAGAGGTTCCATAAGTAGCAGATAATAAAATAATGACCATGGCCTTCGCCAAGAGCCTGAATACTGAGTCTCAAGGGCCACACAAGAGTTGCAGAAGAGTCTACAAGAGCATCCGGTGAAAATGTAGAACGTTGTGTACCACCAGTACATTTACAAGCTCAAGATCGAGGCTGATACACTAAAATCTTACGAGAGAAATAAAAATAGGTCATGCAAGTACAACTCGACTGAAGGTGATAGGTTCGTTGACTGCTTGACAAAAAGCAGAAGGGAATCTTATTTCGACATGCCAAGGCTGATAGATAGGCACGATGATGCCCAAATGTTAATCTCCTGGGGAAACAACGGAGCCCTCGTACTTTAAGAAGGGACTCGAGGCCAGGAGATTCAGAAATCTAGGTCTACACATGAGCATGTTTTAGTGAGGAATTACTTCAAAAGACTAGGTCAGCTAATCCGTTGACCCAAGGAGATGAGGGGTGACTCGAGCAAGAACGACTAATCGGTCTATAGTTCCACGAAAATCATTGTCACGATATAGCTAACTGCAGAGCTTTCATGCTCGAGGTAGCCCATCTCCTCAATGAGTGTCACCTTAAAGAGTTGTTGTCGGACAAAGAAAAACAAACGTACGCGCATAGTAGGGATTCAGAGCAGCCCCTGGCGCCATCAGAAATCTAGAGGTCAATCAACATGATATACGGAGGTGTCATAGACACAGACGGGCGACAGTGTAATGGTTTGAGAAGTCAACAATCAGGGAAGGAAGAGGTCTCATATTGATATGATGTTCAATTGCAAGGATACAGATAGAATTCTCTTCCCCACCATAATGCTCTCCTTGTCACCTTGAGAATAGGAGATTCGGAGGTAAAATTCATCCTCAAAGACGTCGAAAGTGTGGTGAATATTATCAAGAAGGAAATTATGGAGATCATACAGCTGTTTTACCAGATAGTCCTGAGCTCGTACGCACTGTCTGGTTTTAACAACTCCAAGGAATGACCAGTTGGCGAAGATATCCTATTGCTCTTCCTACCCTGGGAAACCAGGCCTTCGTCTTTCTAAGTAATGGCGTGCAACATCTCGTACAACGTTATAGTGGGAAGGCCATGGATACATAAGATCGAGGTAGTACCTTTGGCACTCCACCAAGTTTTGAAATATCCGACGACTAAGTGGGGGATATAGAAAATCAGAGGGGAACTATTGAGCTGGATGTTTTGAAAGATGACAAACGAATGACTTAGTAATTTAAAGAAAAACTTAGTCCTTGGTGATAAGGGCGCGACTGATCGAAAAGATTTTGTAGAATTCAAATCCATGCACAACTAGGAGTAGTGGCGAGTAAACTTATACGCATCCTAGTCAGCTAAAAGAAGTTGTGACGGGGCTGTCTCATTGAAGTGTGAACAAGAGTTAGTGCTAAACAAGGAAAGTATCACATGGAAATCTGGACTTACTATGTTTACGAGGTTTCCTAGTGAAACAATGCTAGGGTTACAAAGCCCATATAAAAGCAAGTAATTGAGGCAGTCGATCTCAGTTTATCACCATGAGAGTTGAGAGCAAACAAAAGGCGAATTCAATAACTCTTAAAGTGACATAACTATTGAAGACAACTAGTGATGAACCAAGAGCAAAAGCAGTGAATCAGTTTAGGTTCTTGATTGTAGTTGTCACAGTTCATATATTTTGATTGTATTACCTATCTGCTTATATTAGAAGCCATTGTAACAGGTGAACTTTGAGTGATTACTTTGTAAAGCTAGAGTTTAGCTTTATTGAGTGATTAGGGTCTAGAGTGTAGCCCCTTGATTACAAAGTTTGTAATCTAAAGCTTGCTCGTTATGTTAGTGAAGTTATTTCAAAATCCCAGAGTGTGGGTCGTGGTTTTTCTTCCTTTAGCAAGGAGTTTTCCACGTAAAAATACTGTGTTTTTAGATTGCTGTTCACTTTTGTGTTTGTGTTTTTTCGTGGAGGCAACAACTCAAGAACAGGGTTCTTGCGTTAAAGAGTCGGGTTCTTCAGCGAAAATCGGAGGACACTATTTAAAGCCCCCCTTCTAGTGTCCGTAGGAGGTGCTTAGACTATTACAAGTGGTATTAGAGCTGGTCTTCTCATTTTAGGTTAACACCTTGAGAAGGATCAAATCATTAGTGCACCACCTACAATTACTGAAGGACAACCGGTTCTGAGGCCTCCACAATTCAATGGGCTTAGAATTACATCTGTACAGAAGAATATTAATTATGGATAATATTTTCTGAAGGAAATCTGGCTTCGACCAAAGTTGTTGGTGAAGGAGCTGCTGCTCGTACTGAACAAAAGGAAAGATCTGAGAATAATGATGCTGATTACAAGATGATAGAAAAGAATCATAAGGCCAAGAGGCTTGTAATCTGTGGACTAGGTCCTGAAGAGTTCAACAGGGTTTCATCTTACAAGACTGATAAAGAAATCTGGAATGCCTTAGAAGTTGCTCATGAAGGAGCCACTGAAGTCAAGGACTCAAAACAAAGAATGCTAAAAACACAATTTGAGATGTTCACAATAGGTGAAAAAGAGTCAATACAGGATATGATGACAAGGCGAACCATCATAACAAATGAGATGAGATCTCTTAATATGGAACTCCCAGAAGTAGAAATGGTTGATAAAGTGATGAATGTTCTTCCTGACGCTTAGGAACCAAAGATGACTGCTATAATTGAATCAAAACTACTGAAATCTATCAAGTTAGATAACTAGTGGGTAGTTTGAAGACTCATGAGATGATGAAGGAATCGAAGAACAAATTAGTGACTAAGAAGGACAAGACCCTTGCACTTGAGGCAACTGAGGAACCTGAAGAGTATGTGGACTTACAATTAGTTGAAACAGCTATGGTCAGTGCTCTCTGACAGAAGTTCAACTTCGGTAAGTTTAAGGGGTTCAAGAAAAACACCAAAGATAATGCTGGGAGAAAGAAGATAGTTGACAGTCCAGACTACTCAGGGTGCTTTAAATGCTTCAAGAAGGATCATGCTGCTGTGGATTGCCCAACGTGGGAAGTTGAGTGGATGAAAAGTAGAGCCATAAAGGAGAAGGAGAAGGATTCTTCCAAAGACAGGGACAAGGATAAAATGAAATTCAGACGTCCACCCAACTTCAGAGCAGAAAGAAGTAAGAGGAAAGAAGCTTTTTATGCAACTTGGGGACCAACTAAGAGTGAATCTGATGGAGAAAAGGAATCTGAGGATGAATCCCCTCTAGCTTCGACAGGACTAATTGGTGAAGACTCAAATGAGGCTGGTTCACCTGAAATAAGAGAAGGAAAAAATCCTTTTAAACCTCCCCTGTTTGATGGAATTAATTATAAAAGATGGAGGAAGCAAATGAAAGTATTTCTTCAGGCCATGGACTAAAGCCTTTGGTTGATCGTAAAACGAGGAACTCATGTCCCTGTGAAGAGAGCTACAAATGGATCCCTAATTCCAAAATTGGTAGAAGAACTGGACCACAAGACTTGGACTGGCTTCAAGTAAATGCCAAAGCTATGTTGTATCTCAAGAATAGAATTAATTTGGATGTACTAACTAAGGTCATGGATTGCGAATCTACCAAGGAAATCTGGGAGAAACTAAAGGAGTTCTATAATGGAGATAGTCAGAAGAAGGAAGCTACTCTTATGGCAACTGATGGAGAGGAAGCGGCTCACCCAACTGAGGTATGTTTCTCTGAATTGAAAGAAAAATTGCATACATACTCACCTGACAATCTGATACTAATAACTGCCACCTTAATTTTGGGCTATGAAAAGGTAGAGTCTGAGAATGATAAACTATCTGATGCTTTGTTTAACTTGAAAGCTAGATGCAAGAACCTTGAAGAAGCAAATGCTAAATTTGAAGAAATTAATGCTTCTCTAAAGGGACAGGCTCTTGTATCTAATTCTAAGATCTCAAAACTTGATGTTGAACTAAATAAGATGAAAAATCACAAATGGTAAGCAGCTGTTCAATAAGGTTCAAACTTTTCTCGAGAATAAGATTAAAAGAACAAATGAGATTCTTTGTCAGGAAATTGAAAAGAACAGAGTTCTTAGAGAAAAAGCTGAAAAGGATGTCTATGAACTCATCAAATTAACCAAATGGAATAAATCTTTAGAGAAAATGATTTGGGTTCTTAAAAATCAAGTCCAAGGAAAGAAAGGTCTAGGTTGTAGGAAACCACTGCCTCCCTATAATCCCAAAAAAAAATATGTAGGTCTGCCTTGCAACATGCTTTGTACCTTCTGTGGTAACACATGTTACTTGAAAGAAAACTGCATAAAAATGAGCAAGGCTAAATCTTGAAATAAAAATTTTGCTTTACCTGTTTTGGCTAAGAAGGACTTGATTCATCCATTCTCTCATAAGAAGGGACCCAAGCTTGTCTGGGTTCCTAAATCTGACCCTTGATTTTTTTTGCAGGCTGGAGTGAGAGTGAATAACCCAAGCTGGATTCTGGATAGTGGATGTTCAAGGCATATGACAGGAGACAGAATAAATTTTCTCTCACTCGCAGCATTTCAAGGAGGCAGTGGTCAGATTGTTGGCATAGGAAAAGTTGGGAGATCCTTGGATCATGCTTTGAAAATGTATATTTTGTTGATGGTCTCAGACATAATATACTAAGTATTTCTCAACTATGTGACAGAGGAAATGAAGTTAGGTTTTCATCTGTGGGATGTGTTGTGAAGAATCTACAGAGTGGGGAAGTAGTCATGGAAGAAAAGAAAGTGAAAAATGTCTACAGGGCATCATTGGGATCACTTCATGAGAACAATTTAACTTGTTTTAATGTTCAAGAGAGTGATTCACAACAGTGGCACAAAATGTTGGGGCATGCTAGTCTTTCACAGCTTAACAAGCTAGCATAGAAGGAACTGGTTTGTGGATTACCTAGAAAGAAGTTCGAAGAGATTAAGATGTGTGATGCCTGTGTCAGGGGGAAACATGTACGATCATCCTTCAAGTCAAAGAAAGTGTGAGCACTTCAAAACCACTCGAGCTGATTCACATAGACCTATGTGGATTGATGATCGTCAGAAGTAGAGGGGGAAAAAGGTGTGTGTTCGTGATAGTTGATGATTACTCAACTATATGGACTTTGTTCCTAGCATCCAAAGATGAAGCATTTGACAGTTTCGAAGAATCGGCTGGGATCGTGCAAAAAAGATTAAGATTGGAATTGATAAGCATCAGATCAGATCATGGCATAAAATTTGAAAATACTATGTTCTTTGAGTACGGTACTAAATACAGTATTGATCACAACTTCTCAGAACCAAGAACCCCACCAAAAAATGGAGTTGTAGAGTGGAAGAACAGATCCTTGGAAGATATAGCAAGAACCATGTTGTTATTAAGTGGTCTTGGAAGGAATTTCTGGGCTGAAGCAGTCAACACAGTATGTTATTTGTTGAACAGGTGTTCCATAAGAGCTATTCTTAATAAGACCCCCTATGAACTTCTAAGAGGAAGAAAGCCAAATATTGTTCACTTGAGGCTATTTGGGTGCAAGTGTTTTGTACACAATAATGGTAAGGAGGGTCTGGGTAAATTTGATTCAAGAAGTGATGAAGCAATCTTCCTAGGCTATTCCACTCAGAGTAAAGCTTATAAAGTGTTCAACAAAAGAACTCAGACAGTTGAGGAAAACATGCATGTGGTGTTTGATGAGTCAGACAAAGTAGTTGCTGAGAAGGAAGGAGATGATCAGGCTACAGGTCTTGCATGAGAAGATCTTGCTAAAAGCTTGGAGAATCCAGAAGAAAAGGAAGAACCAGGTGATGAAAATAAAGAATTGACTGAGGGGGAACACGGAGTCAATATGTTAGGGGGAACGACTGACCAAGATGACGAACCAACTGAAGAAGAAGGACCTACTCAAAATGCAGCTGCAGATTGTTCCCACCAAATACAGCCAAGACCCTTGAAGTTAAAAAACTCACATCCTTTGGAAAATGTGTTATCTTAGTTGGATGCTGGGATTATGACTAGGTCTGTGTTGTAGAACTTTTGTGCATTCTTTGCCTTCCTATCCTCTATGGAACCAAAGAATGTGAAGGAAGCTCTTGAGGATCCAGACTGGGTAATAGCAATGCAGGAGGAGCTGCATCAATTCGAGAAGAGCAAGGTGTGGCATCTGGTTCCGAGACCTAAGGACAAATCAATCATTGAAACCAAATGGGTGTTCAGGAATAAATTTGGAAGAGCATGGAATAGTCACCAGGAACAAAGCCAGGTTGGTAGTTCAAGAGGAAGGAATTGACTATGATGAGACTTTTGCACCGATGGCTAGGATGGAAGCCATAAGAATGCGGATTGCCTTTGATACATATATGAAATTTACACTATATCAGATGGATGTAAAGATTGCATTCTTAAATGGGTATCTGAATGAGGAAGTATATGTGGTACATCCACCTGGGTTCTTAAACAGTGATTTTGCTGATCATGTATACAAACTTGATAAGGCTCTCTATGGTCTGAAACAAGCACCCAGAGCTTGGTATGAGAGGTATCAGGGTTCTTGCTCAATAATAGTTTTTCTAGAGGAAAAATTGACAACACATTGTTCCTGAAGAAGAAAGGAAATGACTTATCGGTGGTCCAAGTATATGTTGATGATATCATATTTGGAGCCACTGATGAGGACCTGTGCAAGGGATTTGATGAGTTGATGAGTAGTGTGTTCGAAAGGAGCATGATGGGAGAACCCAACTTCTTCTTGGGGTTGTAGATCAAACAAACTCCTGAAGGAACCATGATTCATCAACAAAAGTACGTCAAGGAGCTGCTGAAGAAATTTGATATGGAAGGAGCTAAAGAGATGACTACCCCTATTACTCCTGGAACAATGCTGGATATGGGCAAACTGGGTCCTTCCACAAATGAGACTAACTATAGAGGAATTATAGTTCTCTCCTCTATCTCACAGCTAGTCGACCTAATATTGTGTACAGTGTGGGACTTTGTGCGAGATTAATCCAAGCCAAAGGAATCACATTTAACTGCTGTGAAGAGAATTCTGAGATACATGAAAGGAACTCAGGATTTATGTCTATGGTACCCCAGGGGTGGTACTCTTGAGTTGATTGGCTTTGCAGATGCTGATTATGCAGGCTATCTAGTGGATAGAAAGAGCACTTCAGGAATGGCACATTTTCTAAGTCCTTGTCTGGTTTCATGGGCTACAAAGAAGCAAAACTCAGTAGCCCTCTCCACTGCTGAGGCTGAATATATTGATGCTGCATCCTGTTGTTCTCAACTGCTATGGATCAAACAACAACTGGAGGACTTTGGAATCAAATGTGGAGTTGTGCCTATTTTCTGTGATAATACAAGTGTTGTGAACATTGCCAAGAACCCAGTCCAACATAAGAGAACCAAGCATATTGATATTAGACATCATTTTCTTAGAGATAATGTTGAAAAAGGTCTAATAACTATGAATTCTTGCAATACTGAAGATCAAATTGCTGACATTTTCGCCAAAGCCCTTAATAATGTTCAATTTGAGAGGAACAGGTTGGAGTTAGGAATGACCAAAATACATGGATGACCCATAACCTGATCCTCAAGGTTTGGCTAGTTAAGTGTCTATTACTCTGTTTGTGAATATAATTTTTGTAGTCCAGTCTAAAATTATACTTTGATAAGTATACTTGTTCAACTAAGTGTTATTTGAGTGATCTAATGAGTTCCCAGGGAAGAACCAACTGAGTATGTAGAAGGAACCATGTTCAGAATGAGGAACCATATCCAGGTACATCTATGTAGCTATATATGTTAAGTACTATGACTAAAATTGATTTGTTCTTGAAAGTGCATCTTGAAAACCTTCCATGTTTGTGCAACTGCCAAAATTTATAGGAACAATTCCCTTTTTGGTTACACTTTCAAAATTTAAACCTACCCCACTTACCCTAGGAGACTTAATGAATATCTCTGAATAACCGTCACATCCAACCTTTCCCCGTTTCCCAAGAACTCAAAAAGGTGTTCCACTTTTATTGCCATCATTATACCTTATTCCCTAGATCACCTTAACCTCTCTTCTCTATCTCTCTCTTTCTCATATTTCATCCGAAGTAAGAGAAACTCTCCCTTTAGATTCTCTCTATGCTCTCTCTAAAGTTTAAAACAAGAAAATCCTTCTCACTCAAAAACCAACTTCAAAAAAATCATCACAATGTCTCAAGCACAATCTTCCTCCGCCTAGCCGGCGAAAACCTCAGAAACCCAAACCTCCAAATATTCCTCTCTCAAACCCTCTGCCTCTACTCTGTCTGAAAGAATCGCTAAGGCACGACTAAAGATTCAAAAGAAAGCGGGAAAGAAAATTCCCAAGAAAATGACTTCGAAACCATCTGTTCCGGCGAATGCACCGGCGGTTTCCGACATGAAACCAGTTGAGATAAGGCCTGATTCTACCCAAGCTAGTTCTACTGCTTTAGAGCCTATATTTAGCCCTGAGAAGCTTAGTATGGAAATCTTAGTAACAGGTATGTACGAAATTATAGAAACGGTGGAGCCTGGTAGTACAACTTATAGGGGGAATGTCGTGGAAGAACAAGTGAATGTTGCTGTATAATCTTTTGAACCTAGGATCAGATTTCATGTGCCCAGTGTTACTGACAAGATGGTAGAGGTTAATGTTGTTTAGAATATGTTGGATAGACTATGAGAGAAGGACTGAGTGGAATCTCAAAAGGCCCGTCAACGAACCTAGTTCGGAGACTGCTCCCCTAGAGAAAGTACAGGTGGAGGTTGTTTTGAGTGGTCCAGTGGGTGAAGGACCTAATTCTACTGAAGTTGTAAAAATAAACCTAGAAAAGAACCTGGTTCTTCCTCATCTCCTGATACAGTTGATGATGCAGAACTTGACTGGACTGACTTAGGGGAAAACAAAGAAGAGGAGACTCAGGTAGAAGATGCTGGTGATGTGCAGGTGGAGAAAGTACCAAAAAAAAGCGTGAAAAAAAATTAGGTGAAGAAGATGAAAAACTTGTGGATCAGGAAGAAGAAGAAGTGTTTGTAAATGAAACAAAGCCTGTAAAGGAGAAGAAGACGAAGTTGGTAAAAGCAGGAAAAGTTGTGTTTCAGAGAGGTCTGGTAGATGAGAGTGAAGATGAGAGGTCTCAGGCTGGAGATGAGGGTGAGAAGGTCCATGTTGTTCATGCAGTTCCTAGAAGAATGGCAACTAGGTCTGCTTTGAAGCAGCAGGTGGCAATGTTTGAAAAGTATGACAAGAAACAAAAGCAAAATGTGAATGAGAAAGAGCAGGTGATTGTTGGGAGTGAGAAGGAAGAGAGTGATGAGGATGGAAATTATGTGCACCTAGATGACTCATACTCTGATGGTGAGGTGGAAATAAAGAAAAAGAAAAAGGAGGATGAGGAAGAGGTGGATAGAATGGCCTCTTTGCTAAGCATCAAGTGCTAGCAGGTAGCATCTTGAGTGACTTAGATGAATATCAAATGAAGCCCCTGTTCAGGAAGGTGAAGGACCAAGGGTGCATGAAGCTTTTTACAAAGGAGGACAAATCTTGTATGTAGAGGAGGTTAGGGAGTTTTATGTTAATTGCAAGGTTGCTGCAAGGAGAGTGTTTTCTGTGGTTAAAGGAGTGGAGCCAGATTTTGGTAGAGAGGAGTTGGGGGCAATCCTTGATACGCCTGCTGAAGGTTACTGCATGTATATTAAGTTGAAATGGCCCCAAAAAATAGATGATGTTACTCCTCCAGATGTGGTGAAGAAATTCACAGGGAAAACAAGAATCAGGAAAGAAAGAAAGGTTGAAAATAAAGAGATGGAACCAACACATCAGCTGGTGTTTGAATTTGTCCAAAGGTTTTTCTTGCCTAGAGGGGAGAGGAACAATGAAGCTTGTGCTCTGGATATGACATATATGGACTTGCTAGATAGAGGGACCAAGAAAAACCTGCCTGGACTGATTATTAGACATATTAAAAGGATTGCAGACACTGACAACAAGCCACACTCTTTAGTGCATTCCTACATACTGCAGCAGGTGTTTGAGTTTGGTGTGCCCTTGGATAATGGAAAGAAACCAACACAGCATCAGATGTTTGGTTTGAATGTCCTGAGGACCTGTGACCTTTTCAAGGAAAGAAGGGCCTCCACGCGTCCAATGCCAGTCAAGACAGAGAAAGCTGAAGATAGTGAAGTGTTTGGACCAAAGGAAGCAGTTGAAGCAGTAAAGGAATTGAAGCAGCAAAGGAATTGAAGCAGCACTTGCTGGAGCTTAATGAAGAAAATGAAGAGCTGAAGAATAGCTACAGGTGAAGGATCAAGAAATTGATCGCTTGAAAATTGAGTGCAACAAGTATAAGGCTGAGCTGGTGGTAGAAAGGGCCAAGAATTCAAAGAACCTTGAAGAACTTGTCAAGCACTTCAACCTGAAGAGCTGATGCAAACCTATTCCTTGTCCTATCCTTGTCTAAACTCTTCCCTTATTCCTTCCCTTGTCCTTAATTGATGCACATTTGAGACAATTAACTTTTGGTTTGTACTTAATTGGGCTACGTGATTGTATGCCTTGGATAATTGGTTTTAAAATGCTTGTATTGATTGCTAGTTTCTTTTATAGTATTTGTGGTTCTGGTTGGGCCCTTCGATTACTTATTGTGTGCTTAGCTGACTTGTTTCCTTTGCTATAGTCTGGACTGTACTAACTTGTTCTTGCAGGATTTAAAATCTTTTTGATGATGCTAAAAGGGAGAAGAAGGAAATATTGTTGGGATGTTTGTGACCTAACTCATCTGTTCTAAATTTTTTTTTTTTTTTTTTTGTTTTTGTGTCTTGGTGTTTGTATGTACAGGTTCTTAGACAACATTTATTTGTCATCATCAAAATAGAGGAATTTATTGAGCTGGATATTTTGAAGGATGACAAACGAAGGATTAGTAATTTGAAGAAGAACTTAGTCCTTGGTGATAAGGGCACGACTGATCGAAAAGATTTTATGGAATTCAAATCAATGCAGAACTAGGAGTAGTGGCGCGTAAACTTATACGCATCCTAGTCAGCTAAAAAAAGTTGTGTCGGGGCTTTCTCATTGAAGTGTGAACAAGAGTTAGTGGTGAACAAGGAAAGTATCACAGAGAAATCTGGACTAGCTATGTCTACGAGGTTTCCTAGTGAAATACTGCTAGGGTTACAAAGCCCAGATAAAAGCAAGTAATTGAGGCAGCCGATCTCAGAGTTGAGAGGACATCACTGTTAAAGTGACATAACTATTGAAGACAACCAGTGAAGAACCAAGAGCAAAAGTACTGAATCAGTTTAGGTTCTTGATTGTAGTTGCCATAATTTATATGTTTTGATTGTATTACCTATCTGCTTATATTAGAAGCCATTGTAATAGGTGAACTTTGAGTGATTATTTTTTAAATCTAGAGTTTAGCTTTGTTGAGTAATTAGGGTCTAGAGTATAGCCCCTTGGTTATAAAGTTTGTAATCTAAAACTTGCTTGTTGTGTTAGTGAAGTTATTTCAAAATCCCAGAGTATGCGTCGTGGTTTTTCTCCCTTGAAATGAGTTTTCCACGTAAAAACACTGTGTCTTTTAGATTGTTGTTCACTTTTGTGTTTGTGTTTTTTCGTGGAGGCAACAACTCAAGAATAGGGTTCTTGTGTTAAAGAGTCAGGTTCTTCAGCAAAAATCGGGGGACACTATTCCACCCCCCTTCTAGTATCCATAGGAGGTGCTTAGAGTATAGCAGGAACAAAGACTGACAAGAAGCTACTATACGGCCGATGTCTCATATGCGGCTAAGGCAGATGCTAATGATCGATTGCGGCTATAGGGGCCACATCTGATATTTAACATCATCATTGAACTACAAGAATCGGAAAGGGCGAACCCCCATGAAACATCAAACATCATATGTGACCCTGACCAAAAGGAAGCCTCAACTGCCACCGTGGACGAGGATCCTTTAGTATTTTACACAATTGCTCCAAAGAAAAAGTTTTATGTTTGCTCGATGTTAATGGACAAGGTCTGGAATGAGTGTACTAATTTCTTCTGTTCCCCAACAACTACCTACGCATGGACGCATATGGATATGTCAAGATATACCTACCGAGGTAATCACACACAAGTTGAATGTTGATCCTTCCTTCAAGGTTTTCAAGCAGAAGAAATGATTGATTAGTCGCAAAAAGGGTCATGCAGTTCACTAGGAGGTTGAAAAACTGCTGAACTACGAGTCTATTTGGATCGTATATTACCCAGATATGGTTTCGATGTGGTTGTGGTCCCAAAAAAGAATGGAAAGTAGAGGATATGCATAGATTTCACCGATCTAAAAAAAAGGCGCTCAAAAGATTCCTTTCCTCGCCCAACATTGATCAGCTTATATACTCGACGACAGGGCATGAGATGTTTAGTTTCCTGGATACCTACTCGGGATTTAATCAAATCCTTATGGACCCATCGATTAGGATAAGACATGGTTCATAACCGACTGAAGGATTTTCTTTACTGAGTGATGCAGTTGAGCCTTAAGAATGCTGGGGCCACCTACCGACAGTTGATCAACTTAATGCTCAAGGATCAGGTAGAGAAGTCTATGTAGGTGTAAACTGATGACGTGCTGGTAATATCAGAGTTTGAAAATGACCATGTCAAGAACTTGGGGATTCTATTCGACATCTTGGAGAAGTTAAGTAAGCAACTTAATTCGGGAAAATGTGTTGTTGGAGTATCATTAGGAATGTTCCTGGGTTTATCAATTCATACTGAGGGATCAAGGCAAACTTGGTCAAGATAAAGGATCAAAAGAGAGTTCTAAGTCAAGAGGCTCAACGACCGTATCACCGTGCTAAGCAGGTTCATATCTTGGTCATACGAACGTTACCACCAGTTCTTCAACCTGTTGAAGATTAACAACAATTTGGAATGGACGAAGTAGTGTAGACAAGCACTTTGAGATCTAAAAATTATTTGTCAATCCCTCTGCTGCTTTCTAAGACACGTGTTGGGCACAGCTCCTGCTGTACTTGGCGGTTTCATAGGTAGCTGTAAGTGTTGTACTTGTTATTCAAGCTACGAAGACTCGGTACCAACAATTGGAAAAGTTGGCCTTAGCCAACGTGGTGGCTGCTCAGAAGTATTTTTCAGAACCACACGATAGTGGTCGTTAGATCTTTCCCATTAAGGAAACTTTTGCACAAGCTTGAGTTACCGAGGCGCTTGGCCAAGTGGGTGGTCGAATGAAGTGAGTTCGACAATGTTTATCAACTTCATATTTCCGTAAAGTCCGAAGTGCTGGCAGATTTTATAACAGCCTTTAGTATTGATGTCCTTTCCGAAGTCGGAGGCGAGTTGGTGGCTATGAGTGGTGTGACATTGGGGTCATAGACAGTCTTTATAGAAGGTTTGTCGAGCGGTAAATGAGCTAGACTGGGGCTCATTTTTGTCGCCCATGCAGTTACGCTGATCAGCAAGGCAGTAAGCTGTCCCTTCGTCACTAACAACGAAGCAAAATACGAAGCCATAATTCATGGCTCGAGTTTGCATATGAGCTTAGTGCAAGAGAAATTTGTCGCAGAAATGATTCACAGCTGGTGGTCAATCGAGTAAAGTGTGTGTTTACAGCTAAAGATGCACAGATGTAGGGGTACTTGGCAAAAGTGGAGTCGCTCCTGAAGTAATTCCAAATACCGGAAATCATGCAGTTCCCAAGAGAAGAGAATATAGAAGCAGATGCCTTTGCCTGTTTAGTTATGACAGTATATATGGGCCAGGATAGTCCGAACGTCGTGATCTAGTTGATGCACTCATCATTGGGGCACCAAGAGGTAAACACAACATCTTTTGTTTGGGAATGGCGTAATTCGCTGGTGGAGTACCTACAAAAAGGGGCGCTTCCCCATGACAAGAAGTAAGCAAGAAGCTGAGGATACAACCGGCTCGTTACTGCCTAGCCATCAGAAAACTGTATTGATGGATGTTCAGTGGACCGCTAACTAAGTGTTTACGAGGGACACTACAGAAACCATTTGGAAGGGAGATCAGTGGCTCGGAAGCTGATCAAGGCAACTACTGGCCTTGAATAGAAAGTGAAGCGGGCAAGTTCGTCAAACAGTGTGACAAGTGTCAGCAGTTCGCATACACGTTGCATCATCCGGCTGAACACTTATAGTCAATGATGACCTCATGGCCCTTCATAAAGTGGAGAATGGATATCGTGGGGTTGTCACCCAAAGGCATCAAATTCCTACTAGTCTTAATATATTACTTCACCAAGTGGGTAGAAGCGGTGGCTTATGTGAAGCTAATAGAGCAAGAATTGATCCAATTTATGTGGAGAAATATCTTATATCCATTTGGGGTCCCGGTGAAATCAACTGCGATAATGAGCCTTAATTCATTGGGACGAAGATCACCGAATTCTTAAAAGAATGGACGATTAAAAGGATAACTTCAACACCCCATCCAATGGAAAATGAGAAAGCTAAATCCTCAAACAAAACGACCATATATTATCTAAAGAGGCTGAGGATATTCCACGAGTGTCGTGGGCCTACCGAGCGACACCAAAGATGACCAGAAGAGAAACCCCTTTCTCTGTAGTATACGGTTTGGCGGCTATAATACCAGTGGAGATAGGTAAGCCTAGTTTACACTGAATGTGCGCTACAGAGCAACCTAATAATGAGGCTCTTGCAGTTGGCCTTGATTTGTTGGAGGAGGAACATGATCTTGCGGTGCGACTAGCAGCATAAAAGCAACGAGTGAAGCAGTATTATAACAACAAAACAAACATACATTCCTTTAATGAGGGTGACCTTGTCCTTAGAAGAGTGTTATAAAACACAAGGAAGATGAACAAAAGCAAGTTGTCCCTGAATCTAATGGGCGAGCCGCCGAATCATCGGCTATTCCACCGACCATTACAATTAGTGCCAGAGCAAAGGACTTGAAGATTGATAATTCAGCCGCTTGATAGGCACCTGCCGATCCTGAAGTGTGAAGAATACAGAGAGAGTCAGAAGTCTGTCTTCAGTGACCACCGAACGCAATGGGCGGCTGCCGATTAATCGGATAAATGCTGAAAATAGTGCGAAATGGAAATTTTGTAAATAGATGTTTAGCATACAAATCCAATACTATAAATAGGCCATTAGGCCTTCAAAATAGATATCTTATATTTTACTTTACATATCTGAATATTCTTGTAAACTTGAAAGACGAGCAAGGGTTTTAGCATCATCTTTGTAAGAATCTTTCCTTTAATCTTAATATATTACATGATTCTTGCAATTTTATTCAATTTAACTTCCTTTTTAGAACCTAGTATAAGTAGCTAAACTCATACAAGGGGTTTATCTATGATGGTTTGATTCTCTTATCGTTAGATACTTGATTTAATCTTACAAATTTTATGGGTGAATATTATTCTAGTTTTTATTAACTCAAAAGTTTAATGTGAGGCCTCACTTGAGCTAAACCCCACTTTGCTTTCATCTCCTTAATAGGGTTGAAGACGTGGATTTATAGAGACTAGTGAGGATTTAGGTTACACTGGCTCACGAGCCTACCTCATCTAAAGGAAATAACAAACAAGGATTATTCCTACTCGGGTCTTAGAACTAGGTCTTTATGCGCCTCCTTATTGATTCTAATAGGCTTAACTCGGTAGACCCTCTCTATTCCTAATAGGTTTAGAGTGTTAAATATGTAGGTTCGACCACTAACTATTTACTCATGAAAATTGTGAGATTAGATTGGTATCTGTGTTAAGTGAAACTTTCTTGAATAGGTAAACCCCTAGCTTCCTATTCATTTTTTACAAAAACCCTGTTAGCTTATTGTTGTTTATGCTATTGTTAAAGTTAGTTTAAATCCATATTACACTCTTTTGCTTAGGAATCACCAAGCAATTCATTAGAACTCGAATTTGTTCATTCTAATTTAGAAAACGTGATAGGTTTTGAGAAAATCGACCCCGACTCCGTTAGATATTATATCTTTAACGACTGTCCCTCACAATTCATGATGTAAGATTGAGCGTGGATCAAACTACACCACATCCCTCCTTGACTAGGTCTTTCGGAGGTGTTCCATCATTGGCACCAGCAGGGAAGTCGAGCCCAAGTTGCTCCCCCACTAAGGCCCGCATGATTCTAGTCCTTGCATCCTGTCGTGCGCCTCCACAACTAATGGGCACGAACCATCAATAGTAGCTAGCAGAGCAACATTCTACTCGTGACCCCTATGCCGCAGGTCAAACACTGCATCAGTGGAAGGGCGCATATGTAAGCATGCATAATCAAAGCTACAAAAAAAAAAAAAAAAAAAAAAAAAAGCAAAGTGCGGGAGGAATTACCTTTAGTTGGAGTAGGCTAACCCCCTCTGAGATAGAATCTATAATTTGATCTGATAAGCCACGAAGGGGAACACTCGTTTCCAGGCCAGATCTATATATCTATGATACAAAAAAATTGACAAGTTTTTTTTGAAGTGTATGAAGGGACATGAACATGAGCAAGTACAACTAAGAAGTGACTTGTGAAATTGAACGGTCGACCACCAGAAAGGGTTCAAACTCGTAGAGAAGCATGATTTGCAGCAGGAGAATGTTTTAATAGCTACTAGCATATGATAGGCGAAACGACGTACGGCGGCCAAGCCACTGGAAATATGGAGTTTCAAGTTTCTATATTCAGGTGGCTATGACAGGGGTACGTAAAGTACCAGCAAAAGAAAAGAACAAGAAAGGGAAAGAAAAAGATGAGAGGCCATACTTAGGATCCTTGAGAATTCTGAGACCACGGAGATACATTGGCCTTACGATAGCAGGACATCGAAATAAATTTATCCCCATGACAAGACTAGCACTACAACAATCGTTAGGTCCGTTGATAACTCCGACGTAATCAGCACAAGTTTATTGGCAAAATTCACTATGAGCGCCTTGTTTGAATCCCAACTGCACTCATCCCTCATTCGAGGAAGGATCTTCTTCATAACATCAGTGGAGGGGTGATGACAAGAAGGTCACGAGTCTCCCTTGGGCTTTCATTTTTTACACACACCTCTCCTACCCCAGAGTTGTTGGTCGTCAAAAGAGCAGAGGGGTTTAGTTTAAAGTCGGCAAGGTAGTGAACTAGAGCTATCAACAGAAAAATAGGAGTTCTGCAAAAAGGGAAAAGGCAAAGGGAAAGTGTTGTTGCGAATAATAGGGTTCTCCTTCGCCGAAAAAGTTGAGAAGAAAGTGGTGATGAAAAGGTACAATGATGAACTTCTATATAGGCAGATGAGAAGGAAGATATGAAACGAGAAGGGTAATAATGGAGGAATAATTACAATGGAGAAGACGCAATAATAGGGCACAACGTAATAATTACAATGGGGAAGACGCAATAACAGGAAAACCAAACCGTAGATTGACTTGCATGCATTCTCAAGTGTGAATCGCCAGCCATCAGTCAAAACGACACAATCGGCACAGAGATACAGCTGGCTTCCCGCTGGCATGTCTGTTCACTTCTTGAAACCTTATGTCAGCACTCAGAAAGTGGGGAGAATGGATGTGTGGATATAAATCACACCACCCTTTATTAACGGACTCGGAGGGCTGTTAGGCTACCTGGAATGGGTCCGAAAGTAACGGATGCAGGGGACCTAGAAGTACATGTCAGTTTCACAAGCAACAACTATTACAGCTGCTCAAGGACGGGATAAACGGCACATCGGTGCAACTGATTGTGCCGCTTCTGAGTTTATAGTTCTCCCACCAAGGTTAGGAGCTGACTAACTGCCTTATGTAATAGGTCATGAGCCCTACGAATAGAGTTATAGTAGAATTGAGATTGAGAAAAAGATGAGCCTATAAATACGCAATCACTCCGCTGTAATATTTATTCAACCAATGCAACTTCTAACCTAACAGTTTTTTCAATATTTCATTGTTTTTTGTGGTCGTTAATATAAATTTAATTGATTTTTCTACTACATAAGTTTTAGGCCAAATATATCTATCTATTTCATTCCAATTATATCCAAGCACAAAGTCAACCACATAACACCCATGTTATTTTTTTCGAATCGATTATGTCAAAATCAATTTTGAAGCTAAATTCAAAACACAGCTAAAATAAGCCTTCTCTTATAGACTTTTTGGTTCATTCGTTATGGGTATAAACAAACTAGTTATACACAACTAGAACTAAAATGGCCAAATCGATTCTTTATAAGAATTGTGTCATATTGCTTTGGAAAAAAACCTATAGTACTCATTTCCCAATTCGATTCTTTATCTCGATTAACTTTTATTGAATTATGATCTGCCAAAAACTCGTTCTAAAAAGGTTAAGCGGTCACTGCAAATATAATCTTGTTTTAAGTCCGGAGTCGAACCCACAAGAAAAAAATGTCTAGTTTTTAACTACTTTAGTATAACAAAATCAATAACTTTAACAATTTTCAATGATAATAATATTAATTCAAGTTTGTACTTAAAACAAAAAAATACAATTAAATAAAGAGTGCACATAAAATAACTAGATAAAAATTCAATAGAAAGAACCTAGGATATAGACTTCCCCAAATTATTGAGATAAATTACTAACAGATTTTCTATAATCTCGTCGTTTTCTTCCTATTGATCATGAGCTCTTCAGTTACCGTAAACATCTTCCGGTCAAGAACAATAATTTACTAAGTTATTCTTCCAAATTAACCTAGGTGATTATTTAGCCCGCTCACTAATATCACAATAAAACTTCGTTATTCCTAACCCCGTTTTTAAATCTTCGCAATTATCTTCCGACCTCTTACTCAGAAGTGTTGTTGTTCAACAACTACCAAACCCTATATTCTTTTCCAAGCAACACAAGGCAATAAGGTACAATTAATTGATGACCATTCAACTAATCACATATAAAATATAGTTGAATAAATAGGAATAAAAATGATTCAATTATAAAAAAGCACTATCAATATATCACCCAACAATTGGTTCCATCAATATCCTAGAATAATAAATTAATAATATATAATTAAAAAATAAGAGAAACGGGAGAAAAACTGTGATAATCCCCCAACATGAGCTGCTCCTTTTTGTCCGTGTTTGCTTATATATGGGTATCTCATGTGCCTGGCAGCTTCTCACGTTATAAGTTGTTTAGGTTTGCTAGATTTGTTGATCTGTCCAACCTTCACGTCAGCTTCATATTTTGGCCCAAATTTGCAAACATAGTATTTTTTTCTTCCATTTTTAGACTCTTGTGCTAAAACCAACTTGGTAATTTCTTCAATTCCATTAATCAGTCCAAAAATCTCTTCAATTTGCTTCATTTCATCTTGCTGGCTTCCTAAACATAAAAATATACGAATTTCTGTCAATTATAAGATTACAAGGTATAGATCTTGTGGTCAACCAACTGAAAGTGACATTATTGATCCTGTCAGTTTAGATTGTACGTCATTTTATGGGGTAGAAAAAAATTGAAATTTTGACTTAACTAAGTCATTTTTTACACTAATTAACCAAAATAATACATGTTTTAAATTTTTTACGTAATTAGTATAAACACAGTCACAGTAACAACACTCATATTATTATATTCAAAAATTGAAACTACCAAAAACTAACGGGGATGGAACTAACGGAGAATAGTGAAGTTACCTTCAGTAACGACACTGACTAATGTCGTTACTCACAGTAACGTCACTAGCTTTAAGGTTCCTAATACCCACCTGATAGTTTTTTCCTCGAATACAATTTCTCTTCCAAATCCCTAATACAACAACTGCTAAAATTCACCTAAAATTGGTATCCGAAAAATAAAATAAAATCGAAGCAATTTTGCCTGAAATCGCGACGCAACCAGCGCCATGTAGGTGTCGCCGAAAAATATGAAAAAAATACCCGGGTTTGGTTTGTTGAACATTCATATAGTCTATCCAATGTACTTAAAAATTTGTGACTTCGGTGCATAATCTCTTCTATTCTTTAAGCGATTTAGTTCTTGTTAACTCGAATGTATCAAGTTTGATATTTTTGTTGAGGTTTTGCTGCCCAACTTTGATTACTGTCGGTTTAGGCTTGGATTTTCTTAATTTGCTTCAACTTCTAGAAATAGCTTTGGTATTTTCAGTTTTACTAGAATTATTTGTTTGAGATTTTTGTGGTGGTTCTAATGTATCATTTTTTGTTACAAGAACATGAATTTTTGTAACTATTTTCTTAAGTTGCTACCCTTGTCGATGTTTTGTAACTTTTTTCTAAAGTTGATTTATTTTAGGTTTCTCCTATCTAGTTTGATATTTTAAATAGTTCCATATGTTACATTTCTGATAAAAGTAGAGTAAGAATAAGTAGGCTAAATCGTGCTAAATTTAGCTGGAAAAAATATAAGCACAAATACAGAGATAAGATGTAGGTAGATTCTATTGAATTTTCTACTATTTTGGCTATTAGCTTTCCTTCAGACTGTAAGTTCAGGATATCACTTTGAATTAGGAGTTTTCTGTTGCATTGCAGTCTATGAACTTGCTCATAGGCATGAAATGAACACTTTTCAAAGATTTAACTATTATTAGAATATTATCAAAGGGAATTATATAAATCACCTCAAATGAAGTCTTTTATGCCTTATATTCATTTCTTAGATTGCGAACTACCCCCACAAAATGCAGCACCAATGAAACAGTTAATGACTAATAAGAGAATAGGCAATTGAGAGAATTACTACCTGGGAATACTTCTATCGTTATATCACTGGGAATATATCGAAACACCCTATAATAGATTTAATAGTTGAATAACAATAAGACAATAATATATATATATATATATATATATATAAGTAGATTCTCTTTAAAAAAAAGGTGCAAATACTTTTTTCCTTTTATTTTTGGTATCCTTCTCAAATGTTATATTTTGACTAAGTAATTTTATTGGTATAGGTTTCATGTCTTGTCATAATACATATCAGCTCAATCCTGGCCCACTTGATAGATCTGTACTGACTAGACAACACACCCGTAGGTCACGAGACATATAGGATGGGCATGATGATATTGTTTTAAATACAAGAAAGTGTGATGGTAAGTTTTGGAAGCTTGTGAAAGAACATCCTGTCCACCCACGAGTATTGAATATCATTACACAAGCTGGATTCTATGGTGTTTATAGGTTGTGTCGGCCTTCCATTGATCGTAGTCTGATCACCGCACTGGTTGAGAGATGGCATCCCGAGACGCATACATTCCATTTAGAGAATGGCGAGGCAACCATCACCTTGCAAGACGTAGAGGTCTTGTATGAATTATCGATGGATGGTGATGCTGTTATTGTATATGAGCCGACGAGGACCATCGAGGGGGCATGATATTTGTGCGAGATTATTAGAGTTTACTCCTCGAAGGGAGGACTTCAAATATCGTAGGTTTAAATTTTCTATAATGCGCACATGGAAGCACAACAAATCTTGCCTGATGGGGGCAACATAATAGATGGTGTATCAAAAGGCCAGATGTTATATCTTTTGGATGGTTGTTGGTATGTTGATGCCAGATAGGTTAGGTGGCATGTTAAAGCTCATCTACCTGCCTATGCTTGAGGACATAGATAGGATTAGTGCTTATAGTTTGGGTAGTGCGACACTAGCCTATTTGTATCGCAACCTGTGTAGAGCCTCTCAAAGTAACATTTATGAGATAGTTGGGTTCATCCTATTACTCCAGGTATATTTAGTAATTGCTAGTTATGATATAATTAATAGTTGTTCTAAGTATATTTTCTAATTGCAAAACTTTGTTGGTTATGAATACATTTATTTTTGTAACTTTGAGGTTTGGGCATGAGAAAGAATTACAATCCTCAGGCTCAAGGTAGTCGGACAGAGGGACACAACTAATTTTTTTCCAACGACATTACCTAAGGGTCCTCGTGCTGTTAAATGGATTTCTCATTTTAGTTGGACATACACGACACAATATATGATGTCAGCCTATAGGGACGCACTTGACTCGATGATTGAGGAGCAGGTAAAATGTCGTATTAGTTATTTTTTTTTTAAAAAATATTATTCTAAATGTTAACATATATGTGAATTAATATTTAATTATAGTTTATATGAGAGCCATACTCTGAAAACTTAATTGAGCGCCACCCTGAGTTTTTCTGTGCTGGACGCCGTGTATGGCGTGTCCGAGTCCCTATTTTTTGCTGGGATGTGGTTGAGGTTCACTTGGCTGATCGAGTCTTGAGACAGTTTGGGTTGATACAGGATATACCACAAAGTTACTTATTTGATGCTTCACACATTAATCGGGATCGTCGTGGTAAATAAAATATGCATTGGGAACAAGTGCATACACAGTGGTTACCTTTTTTGAACAATCATCAACAATATATCTGTGATGCACCAGTCTGTCAAGGACTATTTCAAACTACTGATTTCTACTTTAATTGGTTTCGGCGGATTACTCATCTTCTTATTGGTAATCCTGCTAGTCGTCCACATCAACAACAAGGTTATGTGCCTTATTCGACTCCATTTGAAGCAATGGTAAGTATCAGATAGATAGTTAGACAAGTAACTTTGTAGAAAGATTTAGTTAGACTTAATATAAATTTTTGGTTGCAGGTGCGACACATTCATGCAACGGTCGATAAAGCAAAAGCTCTCAGTGGTGAACTAAATTTGAAGGATTTTTATATGTTTCGTGCTATGGTGTGGGATGAGGGGTCTATTTGTTTGGATTATTTCATTGAGGCTTCTCGGCTGCATGAATTGGCTGACTATAGGTGGAATGAATTAACAGTTGAAAATTTATGTCCCCCTATTCGTAGGCGGGGACGGGACGGTGTTATTAGTAGGAGAGCTCGATTTGCTGAAAGTGGATCAGTAAGTTCTCGATGGAGGGATCAAAATCAGCAAGCATCTGATGATCAAGTACCTGACAACCTAGTACAATAAAACATATTAATAATATTAATGATAATAGGAAATTAAAATACAAATTTAACCTATTAAATTTAACGACGGCTACTACCTTGACCACCAAATTGATGTTGATTTGGACATCGGCGCCTGTCGTACCCGGTTTGTCTGCATATTGTGCAAGCGCGCCCATATACTGAAGGACCACGATCCATCTCATTTCGAATTCTAGTTGTTCTTTGTCTTCCGCGGAGATTGGGACGACGAAAGAACTCATTACTTCTTATTTGAAAACTTGGAGATGGCCAATACGCCTTGTGCCCAATTGGTGAGAATGACCCAGAATATGTTGCAACATAGCTCTCAATGGTGAAATGCTCGCTCATGAAACTCCTAGCTCGACCACCCATTATGTTTGTAACCTTCAAGACATGGGAACATGAGTAGTGTAAATTAGTCCACTTACCACAGTCATACATTTTCTCATTCAACTTGACACGATGGGTATTACCACCTGTTTCATCCACCATCATTGATGTAACCGCGTATTCCCCTGTGATTATATCAAAATCAGAAATATAATGCATTTTTGAACTTTTAATATTCTTGTCCCTCATTGTTTTGAACCTCTTGGTCCAAACTTTTCCCTGCTCCTGAAGGAGTAACGATTCCCTGCTCCAAACTTTCAACAGCACATTAAATGATTCGAAAGGATTTATTGTCAACACACCTTATTTTTTCCCGTCAACATAACAAAGGGTCCATTTCTCTAAACGAACTCTAACGAGGTATTCAAAGGCATCTTTATTATTTTCTAGAATTTTCTTCATTTCAGCTTCAAACTTTCTTGCTTGGTGTTATGTAGCTGCACTCCACATCAAATTACTTAGGTCCTTATTTTGAAAATGAGATTGAAAGTTGCTCTTTAGATGGTGCATGCAATATCAATGAAAAGCTCCCGGCTCCTGCCATTCCCTCAATTCCTGCAAACTAGTCAAGATTCCTTTTGCCCTATCAGATATCAAATGTATATCTTCTCTACCATTACCACATGTGTGCTCAATTTTTCAAAAAGCCACTTCCATGCCTCTTTCGATTCCTTGTCAACAATGGCAAATGCCAGGGAAAAATATTATCATTTCATCAATTCCAACAGCAATTAGTAATTTTATGGCATATCTACCATACATATATATTCCATCTACTGAAATAACAGCGCGACACGTAATGAATCCATCAATGCATGGTTTGAATGCCCAAAAAATATACTTGGAATTTTTTACCTCCATTGAACTGATAGACTCTTTGTGATTCCATTCCACAACCGTGCCACAATTAGAATGCTGAAATGCTTCAAAAATAACGAGGAAGATCATTAAATGATTTTTTAAAGTCACCACACACCAATTCGAAAGCGCGTATACGCCCAAGCCAGGCTTTCTTGTGTGAACTTGATGACCAAATCTTTCATGATCTTTAGAAATAACATCAATTACCAAACATTTAGGATTTTTTCTCATAATGACTTTGTTGACGTCACCACCTTAAATTCTCTGTTCTTGTGCAAACTCCAAATCTTGACCGCCCTTTTCAACTTTTCTTTACTGCTAAAATACATTCCTTTTTTTAGGTCTTTTTTGGCATCCTCATCCCAAATTGAACCACATTCCATCTCAAATTTACGAGTTGACATGAAAACATCATCCTCATTCTCTAGTGTCCTAAAGTAGGTTATCTCTTCCACGTCATCAATCGAATTTCGACCAAATTGATTCCAAGCACTAGCACCAAAGGAAAATCACCAATATCTTCATCAGGTTCACTTTCTATATTTTCATCTTCTCCAACATCTATTGGAGGCTCGTTTTCCTCTAAACTTTCAACACTACATTCAGCATTTGTATCATTAAAAATATCACCACTTTCCTCATGAAATAATCGGCTACTACCAATGTGTCTTTCCCTGCTTGGACTTTCATCAAATGATTGATTCTTATGACTTCTTGGAACTTCATCAAATGAGCGTTCATAACTAGATGATGCACTATGTGACGCCACATTTGTGTGAGATTGATAATATCCAAAGTGTGTGTTGTCATGCATCGGCCATTGTTCGGATGATGGTTGAATGGGCGGACCTGTAAAATGAGGCTGACCAACCATTGAAAATCCATAATTTTGAGATAATAATAAATTCATGTGATAGCCATGTTGAGCACTCGATTGAAAAAAATTATTTCGGTTTGTGGGCATGATTTTTACTTGCATCTCCAAAATACTAATATCAATCTTATTAGCAAATTGTTGAGGCATGGAGACAAACTATAACAAAGATGAGTCATTATCAATTGTAAACTCAAAGAACCTTGCATTGTCACCCTGAAATGAACAAGGATATTTTCAAAAAATAATAATTTTAATATCATCACTATTTGTTCTCATTTTCTCGTGCAACATTTCTACTAATTCAACGTAATTGGTTGTAATAGGAACATTAATAATTATTTTGGCAGATTCACTGTACCTAAATTCGTCCGATTCAGTAATAATTTCTCCACCCTAATAAAAAGAAACCATCACATTATGCCCAAAGTTGGCCATGTTTAATTTCCTACAAAATTTAAAAAAATAATAATGATGATTAGTGTAACAAGATATATAAGATGATATTTTTCTATTTCATAATAGCAACAACAAAGCACATGATTTAAGCAAGTTCATACCTTTAGTGAATGATCTCGAAACAATAGCAATATTGAGGAAATGAGATGGAAAATTTGAGAAAACTGAGAAAAATTGAGATGAATTACTAGAGTCCGTTAGAGTGAATTTTAAAGATGAGCTACTGGAATCAAATGTCCAATCAAATTGATTAGTGACGTTACTCCGAATAACATTTTACGTTATAGTCGTTATCCCTAGTAACGTCATTAAGCTGACCAACTGCCACACTCTGCCAAAGAACGGTTTGACGTATTTCACAGCAAGTGTCGTTACTGTGAGGAACGATACTAGCTAGTGTCGTTACTGTCCATAACGACACTATCTCCCGTTTGTTCCACCCTCCGTTAGTTAGTCGCAGTTGCAATTTTTGGATAAAATAATTGTAGTGTCGTTACTCAGAACTGCGTTTATATTAGTTCTGTAAATCTTTTAAAAAAATGCATTGTTTTGGTAAATTAGTATAAAAAATGGCTTAGTTAAGTCAAAACTTCAGAAAAAGTGATGGAGATTTGTATTTTAGACAGAAACCACTTCTTGGAATTGCTTTTTATCCGTAAAAATTTAGTCACCTAACCTGTTTTGACCGCGTTAAATGAACACTAGCCAGGGCAATACAAAACTGTTTGAAGACTAGCCACTCTCGGACAAATCACAGTATAAATACTGGGAAGCTTCAGTAAACTAACCCCAGTATAAAATACTGGGGCTTTGAACAAGTTTTATTCAGAACAATTTTTGTTCAAAGCCCCATTATTTTGTTATGGGACTTGGTATAAAGCTTCAGTCCCATAACAAAATAATGGGATTTATCCCTTTGATGGGACCTTTGTTATGGGAATAAATCCCATTCCCATAACAAAATAATGGGACCTTTGAACATGTTAGTTCAAGGTCCCATTATTTTGTTATGTGATTATTTTTTTATGGGACTTATTCAGTCCCATAACAAAATACTTGGGATTTGAACAAGTTTCTGGGGTGTTTTTCCAACGCTAATGGAGCTTAAGTGTGCGCGCGAATTTTTGGCTATTCTTCAATAAATTTTGAAACGCTGGATAGTCCCTAATGAGCGCGTCCAAAAATGGCTACTGATCAAAATTTCCCATTTTTATCGAAGGACCGTGGTCTTCCATATATATGGTACGTCGGAGAGGATTTTAATTTAAAAAAATTACATTGTTACTTATTTTCTATAGCAAATTGGCTACTTTAATTTTCATGTTACTAATTTTGGAAATCATGAGTGGTTGCCTATAATAATGTTTCAGGTGACCTGATATCTCTTCTCTTCTCTACTCTACGGAGTAATATATAAGAAATACTTCAAGCAGGTCATGGTTGTCCTGATGTGGACAAAGATGGAATTTCTGATTTTGTAGTGTTTCGTGTATATACAGGCTGCACATGTTGTTGTACCTTTATGGGACTACTGGTAAAATATATAATTGTCTATTCATAATACCACAAGCATCCTGTGAAATTTCAGCTTAAAGGAGGGGTATAAATGGTATTGAGTCATACTTTGCCACTTCTTTTCGTGCATAACCTCATTCTTTTTGGAAATTACCTGGCCAGCTGATGCATTCTTAACCTCACAGCAGGAAACAATTTGGACACGCACTGGCTTGATATGTTGGCAACAGCATAGGGGACCCCACCGGTTCTCCCTTCTAAGTTGACCGAACGTTGTCAAACTGGTGCTTTGTCCTTTTTTTATTTTTACATGCCAAATTTAGAGCCAAACTAACCAATAAGGCATGGCATCTAATTAAAAAAAATATTTCAAAGTTCTAACACTACAAACATAATATTTAATTTGATAGGTGAAGTCATTTTGTAAATATGATCTTAGAGACACATGAATTTTTTTAATGAATACATTAAAATTGTAGTACTCTAATAAATAGAGATACAAATGGACGTAAATTTAGAAACCAGTTTTTTGAATTTTTATTAGGCATTGCTGGCAATGTCTTCCTTAATTTAACAAGTTAGAAAAAGAAAAGCTTTCACATTTCCAAAAAGGAGTACATATTTTATGGGTTTATACTTGCACTGATGCTTCTCTTGCGTTATGAAAAACTTAATTCCTTTTTTTACCTGTAAGAAAACAACTTCTGGAACAATAATTATATAAATTATAAAGTAGTATATATTTAATGGTATTAAAAATTGAGGCATTTATTATTTGGAGGCCTAAAGTAATGATTTTAATGGGCTAATGCTTACGCCGCCCCTGCTTCTACATCCACCTGTATTAATATTTATTTTTTAACTTTGTGTTGTGACTATTAATATGCATGAAAATTACATAACTATAATGTGTGCAGCGTAAGAATCGATTAGAGAACTATTTTATATGTATATGGACAACTTTTCCCAAAATTTTGTTAGAAATTAATTGATAAGTCTTGTGATTTAGTATACAGTACGTGCATGATTTGTGTGAATGTTATCCCAGCTTTCTTTCTTGATCATCTGGAAAAAAAAAAATTATCATAAAGTAAACAAATTAGATGAAAAGATAAGGAAACAAAAGAGTTTGTTGAATGAACAAGAAAAGTACATTAGCATACATCTTATGAAGATTTTCTATGTGGAAGGTCAATCCGATTTGTAAGTTGAGTGTGCCAAATGTTATCTTATACCAAGAAGTTTAACAAAAAGCTGCCAAATGATAACTCTTATACCAAGAAGTTTAACAAAAAGCTAAAAAAATAGAATTTTAAGAGAAGGAGATACATATGATGAACAAAATTTAATTGCTTTAGCTTTTATCCTCATAAAGTCTTCAAAGAAAATAAACCAAAAACTAAAAGAAGAGAAAAAGTAAAGCGCTAAAATGTATTTTGATTTATTAAATCAAGAGAAAATCAATACCATTTGATTAAGTTCAAGTTACAAAAAGAATATTCAGATAGTAATATATACGTAAATTTACCTATAGAAAATTGTAAGGGTTTTTTGAGAATAATTTCAATCATTCGTTAATAAGGATAATTTGAAAAGAAAAAATTAATAACATCTTACTTTATGTTAAAAAATAATTATTTAGAACCAAAAAAGGTTAAAAAAAAAAAAATAGACCGAAAGGAATACACAGGCAAAAGGAAAAAAACTTACCCTCATTAGATGTATACACCAAATCAAGATATATGTGTACCGCAAGAAAAAAAAAGGGTCAAAAATACCCTTAACCTATTAGAAAGGGTTTAAAATACCCTTCGTTAACCTTTAGGGCCAGATACACCCCATGCCGTTAATCTTTAGGCCCAAATATACCCTCAACGTTTTATTTAGGCACAAAATTACCTTTAAAACTAACGAACTTTTAAAAAAGTTAATAATAATTAATAAAATATAATAGTATGAGATATTTCTTTCCCGTAATATTAAAGAAGAGCATTTCAAACCCATTGCCAATAGATAAAGAGAATTTTTGGCCCTTTTCAGTTTAAAAATTATAGGTAAATTTTAAAAATTAGCTCTTGACTTATCATTTATTTAAAATAAACTTTTGACAAAAGGTATTTACTACTCGCAAATATATATAGATAATATAAAATAATATAGAGAGTACAACTAAGTGCATATATAATGTATGCAATATTTACATATCATAAAAATCAATTGATGATTTTTCAATAGTATATATAGTTAATATATTTTTTTTATGATTTCTGGATATTATACATTAATATATATGTGTTTAAGTTGTACTTTATTATTCCAAATATGCTTCTAGTTATTTTTTTTTTAGTCGAGGGTCTATCGAAAATAGTCTCTCCACTTTGGTGGGTAAGATCTGCATACATCTTTCCCCAAACCCCACTTGTGGGATTACATTGGGTATGTTATTGTTTAAGTTGAACTCTCTATTTTATTTTATATTGTGTGTATATATATTGGTGAGATGTAAATACCTTTTCTCAAAAGCTTATTTTAAACCGATAATAAATCAATAGCTAATTTTCAAATCTACCTATAAATTTTAAACGGAAAATGACCAAAACTTATCCTAAACTATTGGTAATAGTTTTGAAATGTCCTTTATTAATATTACGGGTAAGAAATATCCCCTACTATTATATTTTATTAATTATTATTAACTTTTTTAAAAGTCCGTTAGTTTTAAGTGTAATTTTGAGCCTAAATAAAACGTTGAGGGTATATTTGGGCATAAAGGTTAGCGATAGGGATGTAACTGGCCCTAAAGATTAACGAAGAATATTTTTAAACCCTTTCTAATACGTTAAGGAGTCGTTTGGTAGAGAAATAAGTTATAGAGGGATTAGTAATACAGGGATTAATAATACAGGGATTAGTAATACAGGGATTAGTAATGCAGGGATTTTTTTTATCATGTGTTTGGTTCACTGTATTATAAATTAGATGTACTATGTATTAACTTAAACTAGTGTTTGGTTAAAAGATTAGGAACATGAACTTAATAAACTAACATGCTCTACTAAACAATCACTAAACAAAAAGTATTCCATCCTATTTGAGAGAAATGAATCATAACAGTAAAACTAGAGCAGACTATGCTTCACCCTTAAACTCGATTTATGGTAAAATATTAAAATTTTAACTTCAAAACTAAGAGAAACAGAACTTTAACGAAATAGATTGAACCAAGTTGAATTGACACCTTTAGCAAACTGAAATAGAAAGAATAAGAATGCTGCAACACTAGCCCTTTTACTATTACTAGCAAGTTGCAGCAAATAAGGTACAAACCTGTATAAACTTTAGTTTACAATTATACCCCTTGAATTATAAGACTTTTTAATTTAATTTAATTGAGTGACTAGTTATTGAGCTAATATTCACAATGCCCGGGTACTGTAAACAATTTGACTTTTTTTTTTAATCTATAACAAAGTTTAAATCACATAAAAGAAGAGAAAAAAGATAGGCACGAAATTTTAGTTTACATAACAAATCTCCCATACAAATGTAATAACAATCACCAAAAGAAACAAAATATAGCTGCTGCTTCGTTCTATTTTTTGCTATACTCATAATTCATCTGCAATTCAACTTCTTCTAATGTCTCCAGCACTAAGATGGTGCTGAGAAAAAACAAAAATCAAAATTGTTCCCGTCTGTTTGTGCATCCCATAGCTATCAAGGTTTCAATATCATTTAGACATTTACATGGTTTCATCAAAAGGCTCAAAAAACTAAACCAGTCAGCTTTCATCTTTTCTGAATAGAGTTGGCATTTTTGAGTTAGATTCTTGCATTCCACAATGTCCACTTAACACAGACTGGTACTGTATGCCAAATTCTCTTGGATCCGTTGACTGTTCGTTTTGTTCCAGTAATGAAGCAGCTCCAAAATAGATATGACATAATTTCACTCCGTTGCATCTCCATCAAAAGGTAAGATACAAATAATTACACTCCCCTGTAAATGCTATAAACAATGCATCTAAGTGAAGGCAATATATCTAATATACAAATTAGCATAACATTGCAAAGTTGACATAGGTTTGTACCAGTAGACAAGTAGCACAACGTGATGTAATACTCGTTGTTGACACCCAATTTTGTCCCACCTATTTTACAATTTTATAATACAAAACTTTGAAAATACAATTTTAATATTTTAGACAGAATTGCGTCAATTATCATGCATTTATCCATATCGCCAACGTCCTATCTATATATATACGTACTTCAATGCGATTATATTACATAGATACGTCACTTAATTCATTTTCAGAGTGATAGTATAATTTTGTAATCATTTATGCAATTTATGTACTTGAATATCTATTTTTACAATTATTTATATTTAATTAATATTACATAAATTTATTTATAATTATTTTGAGTCAATTACTATATTTCCTAAGTCTATAATATTACTCCTCATATTTTATTAATTTTTTTCTTATTTTATTAGCATTTTAAGCCAATTATTGGCTAATTATACCTACATATACGCGAAATATACAACATATAAACACCTATATATATATATATATATTTAAGACATATACTACATATACACATCACTCTCTTAGGGACCCACGCGCACACACGTCAGCCCACACACGCATACGTGGCACATTTCTAGCCAATTATCCGCCCACATCAGATCCCACTACTATTTCTCCATTTTTTCATCTTTATCCAAACACCCCCCCCTTACTCCCAAACCCTAAAAATCATTTGCCCCTTCCCCTATTCCCTTAGGCAGCCCCCAGCCCCTCCCCTTCTCCCCCCCTTTGCCCAAAAAACCGACCCAATACACTTTCCCACCTAGACTCCACCACGGCACCACCAGTTTCTCCGCTAATCACATCGCCAATCATGGAGTCTTCCCCCTCTCTCTTTCGCTGTCTCATTTTGACGAAGAAAAACAAGAAGAAATCGAGCATATCATGCAAATCCGGACTAATCAAAGCAAGAATCATGAAAATTATAAATTTCTACTGTTGAACCCTCCCAAAAACAAAATGCACACACATGGGTGCATCGGGATGTATTTTCAACAAAATGGAGACTCCAAAGGGCTTTCTTTGGAGTCACCACCTAATTTAAGGATTATTAGGAACCTAAGGTTAACTAATGAGTGCAATTTATTCTTTATTTAAAAGAGATTAAATTAAAATCAAAGATTCTGAGTAAGTGGTTCTATTAAATTCGAAAGAAGGTCCCTTGCGGGAGCACTTTCGAAAATATGCTAAATGCAGTTAATCCGGCTGTTTTCACGAATTTGTTAAGGATAATAGAATTAATTTTAACTAAGGATAATATAAATAAGATAAGGTTTTGGTTATGCCAATACTTAGATAAATAGATAATCAAATTTAAGATTAATTAAATGGATAATTACAGTATGATTAATTGATATATTAATTAAATGAATAAAGGATAAATAGAATACACAAAATAAATAATTAGATAAATAATAATAATTGATTAATTGATTGCTTGAGTTAATAGGTAAATAAATAAATAACTTAACTAAGTAAACTAATATTTATATTAATTCAATTAAATAAAAAGAATAAATGAATAATAATTGATTAAATAAATTAATTAATAAGATTAATTAAATAAATAAATTAATAAATAAATATTACATAATTAATCCGATTAATGAATAAATGAGTAGATAAATAAATAAATATTTAATAAATGGATAAATAAATATAAATAATAGATGGAGATGTGTAATTTAATTAAATTTAATTTCTTTTGCACTCGATAATTAGCCAAAGATTACTATTATCTTAAATTAATTGGCGCGTCCCAAAGAAACAGGATAAGCAATTATATAATCAATTCTAAACATGCGATAAGATAATAGTTTAATAAAGCGGCTATCCTAAAACATGCTTTTCTAAAGGGGGTGGGAGAGAGGGAGTATAGAAAGTAGAACCTGGATAGCAAGTTCAATACAGGCCCTGTATTTCACAAGGTTTTCATTTTTTCTTTTCCTTTCTTTTTACATTTTCGGGGATATCAAGTCCCGAAAATGCGGAGCGGATCAAATAACTTCCCAATGCACGTAGCCCTCCCAATTTGTGAGTTTTTATTCAACTCGATCCCAGGAGTTCATGTCAAGAAAAATAAAAGGAGAAAAGGAATTAGTGACTGAAGATGTCAAGCCAATTGCAACTTTTACAATAAGAAACTAATTTAAGATAGTTATTTAGCTAACAGCCAATAACTTAAACAACAGAGAATGATTTTTCAATCTTTAAGCTAAATGAATTCAAACTAACCAAACTATTCTGTGATGGAATTAATTCTAACATTATCAAATTTCATAAATACTAACAGTGAACAAGCTAATGAAATAAAAAAGGACAAAAAAATCACTATTCTAACATAGGAAAAGCCAACTCATGAACGTGTTCATCATACCAGAGGGTAAAGAAGAAAGAAATAGAATGAAACGACCTCGGTCAGTCGTTTCGGAAGTTACGACTCCGATTGGCGTGCCGATAATGTTAAAATATTCGTAATGTCCATTAGGACCTGTCTGTAAAATTTGAGCTAAATCAGACCTCGTTTGGTAGGCATCGGAAGAAGGTTTCAGTTTTTATTGGCGATAAATATTAAAAAGAGATTTTCGAGCTCGGTTTTTGCCGAATGAGCTCCGATTCGAAATCCGAAAGCGCCGTTAGGTTCGTATGATTATTTGTGATTTTTATAAGCTTTCGAAAGTGAATTTCGATGTTGTTCTGCTAGTTTCCGCTAAAATGCCGAAAGTTAAATAATTTGACTTCTTTTCATTTAAATTCGCATCTTGAGTTTCGGGAGTCTGATTTGAGATCCGCCTTCGCGAGTATGTTACATATATTTTGTATAACTGGTATGCAAAAGTTGGAATTATTTCGAATATTGTAGGGTACCATTTTAATTTTCATCGTGAAAAGAAAAGAAAATAAAAAAATAAAAAAAGGAAAACGACAAAAAGGAAACAAACAAAGAATGGAGGCGGCTGATGAGCTTAAAGCTCATTTTTATAAGTTCAAAAGTGATAGCAAAAACAGAGGATTGACTTGACGAGAAACAGAGATGTAAAATAGGAAATACGCAGTGGAAAAATACTAGAAAATAAGAAAAGGGCCGGGAAAAAGTAGAATTTTCACCCTGAAACATTCAGGTAATGATCCTAATATATTATTTGAGTTTATTACGTGTGTTTAAATATATTTTAACGATAAAACTTAGAACATTAGACATCATTTTAACAAGCTCAATTAATAGTTTGAAGGGTCAAATGGACCCTGATAATGAAATTGATTATATATTCGTACTCAGTGAGTTATGGGCAACATATAAATGTAATTTATTTAGGGTTTGGTTATGTGACCATAAACCCCGTACATAGGCCTGGCCTGCGTATTGCGTATGCGAATAGGGTATCAGGTTCCTACCTGGATTGCCCTAAGATGTGAGGAATGAAGCCTTTAGCCTTTTGTGATATATTTTTCTGCTTATTGAACACAGTGAGATCGTTTAACAATGAATCCAAAGGACAAAGCGGTTATTGAGTTGCTGTGCTAACTTAGTAACAAGGTAAGTGTTTATATCCATTTCTTTGGAGGCACCTGGCCTCGTGGATTTTCTACCACATGTTCCTTACGTGTGTAGCTGCCGATAGGCGTACTTATTACGCCTTAGCTTTGGATTTATATTCTATATTATATATTATGTCCTGTTATTGGTATTGCATTGAGAATCTGAGTATTGTACTTTGGTTGTGAGTTGGTATATACTTTCCAGCTGTCGATGAGAGTCCCGCGCTGGTGATGGGTTATTATTGCATCATGTTGCATTCGTATGCACATTGCATCATATTGAGGGTAGGAGGATTCCGCTCCATTGCATCATATTGAGGGTAGGAGGATTCCGCCCTCAGAGCAGGAGGATTCCGCTCCATTGCATCATATTGAGGGTAGGAGGATTCCGCCCTCGGAGCAGGAGGATTCCGCTCCATTGCATCATATTGAGGGTAGGAGGATTCCGCCCTCGGAGCAGGAGTATTCCGCTCCATCTATTTGGCACATGTGACCCCATTGCATCATACTGCATTCATCCCATTTCATTGCATCGCGTGCTGACTATTGTGTGACTATCATGCTGTGTTTTGTGTATGCGGTATGTATACCATATTGTGGACATATTTCAGTTTGCCTATATATTTCTGGCTTGTATTCTGGGTTGCGGGGATCAAGTTGTACGCCGCAACGGTATAAATATATGGATCGGGTTGTGCGCCGCGACAGGATGTATATATGGATCGGGTTGCACGCCGCAACAGGAAGTATTTCTGATTGTTGATATGGTCGAGATACCTATATGTTCTGGCTATCTTACGTTCCTGGTTTTAATGAGTTTGTGATTCCATACGTGTTTCTAGTTATTAATTGGCTCTACCTTTTCCTAATTTAAATAAGAGGAATTTTGTTTATCTGTTTCTTCTCCCTGGCTAGCCATCCTATTACTTGAGGTGTCTAGTCTGCCCCACTTATTGAGTCCTTTTGACTCACCCTTGTTTGTTGTTTGTTTTTGTCTATCTATTTCGTTTCGGCAGGTTCGCTCCAGGATTGAGTTCGGCACGTTGTGAAGGAGCGAAGACGACTTCAGCTGTTAGGGTGAGCCAGCTTTTATTCCGGATGGCCACCAGTTTATTGTTTATTATTTCAGCTGCATTTTGCTCCCTTCAGGAGGTATCTGTCTTCTTTTGTACTCTTAGCTGTCTAGTCTGGATAGCCCTAAACCTAGTATGTGGGTAATCAGCTGTAATTTCTTTTTTTTATAGATTAGAGATATCATTATGTTTGCATTTTTTAATTATATTTGTTTTCCTGATTTAATTGATAAGGGTTCGCCCGACGGGTCTAGGGAAGGATGTCGGGTGCCCGCACGGCCTAACCGGATTCTGGGTCGTGTCAGTTGGTATCAGAGCCTAATTTAGAGCCTATCCAGACTAAGACAGTGTCTAGTAGAGTCTCGCTGATGGGTACGTAGACGTCCGTACTTATCTACGAGAGGCTATGATGGCATTTAGGAAGTTTCACTTCTTTTCTGATCGTGCGTCGGTTTAGGATGCAAAAGTATTTTGGTTAATTCCTTCGTGGCAATTGTAAACCCTCGTACAGCAAATCAGCAGACGGTATGAGTTCAAGACGAAGCAGTCTAGCCTGGGGCTAGCACTGACGAAGCCCTGAGTGTTTTGATCGTGCTGACGATCTAGTTACGGAGGTCCTAGCTATAAGAGCTCGCGATGGGCAAGGGAGCAGGGCCTTGCGGTTCCCTAGGCTCTCTACGATGTTTTTACGAGGATCTTGGCAACGCATATACTGCAAAAACCTATTATTCGCTAGGCAGCTTATCAAGTCGCTGTATATGTAGATGTTCGGACTTAGAGAGTTCCTATTCCAGTTCTTAATATTACTGCAGTGAATTATGTTCTAGAAGCAGCATGTGTTGCGCCACCAAGTGTTCTGGCTGGTTAGCCAGCCGAGGTAACGGTTAGATTTGAGTGCCCAAAGAGGTTCCATTATTTTACGCGGTTGAACCTTTCGATATTCTTAAGCAATGCATAAGATAAACCCCGTGATTCTTTTTAAAATAAAATGATGTCAGCGTATCCTTCAGGTTCTTGATTATATCGAGCGGTATGATGTTGATTATTCTTCTTTTCAGTTTCAGAGTCCAGCCTTGAATTGGTGGGCCGCTCTTTTATTAGCTAACTTGGTTCGGTTTTTCTTCTAGATTCGTGGGAAAAAAAGATCCTTTTGAGTAACGAGGGAAATGAAAAGTGTTTCCAGTTTGAGTGGATTGGACAGGGTAGCCTGTCGGTTAACCTGGTGGTGTTTCAGAATATGAGATTGAATTCTATAAAATGGCTGAATATGCATTAGAACTAGTCCATGAGCCATTAGAGAGATTAAAAGATTTATTGATGACCTTTCACCTTCCTTGAGATCCCAGATGGCTCGAGAGATTGAGGTCGGGATCTCATTTGATTTCGTTGTTGATATTGCTCAAAGGTATTAGGCATACCATAAGTTAGAGCGGGAGAGCAAGAGATCCCGTGGCCCTGGTGGGCAAACATGGTACCTCATTTGGAGGTAAGAGTTCTGATTATTTTGGGAGGTCACCTTCCAGGTTAACTCAGCTTGTAGAGCGTGATTCTCAGAGTGCGCGAGTAGTTCATCAAGATTAGACCCAGTTCTTCTCTTTATAGCTATCGACAATATGTCCAGCTTCCATTTTCAATGAAAAACTGTTATCACTGTCATGAGTCTGGTTACCCTTTGAGGAGTTTTTCCTTACTCCAGCAAGTAGACAATCGTCCTTTCTCTTGTCATCAGGCACCTGTACAGTCGTAGGGAATTTTATTTAAATCTTAATTAGCCAGAGAAACGCCACGATCCAGTAGAGGTTGAGAGCGTGGTGGCAGTGGTTCTTCAGAAGGTAATTATCAGTATAGCGGCTTGGTTCAGCTGCAGAGGCAGTTTTATGAACTGCCAGTCTGGCAGGATGCTGAGGCATCCGATGTAGTACACCCATGTAATTCTTCTTTCATTATATGTGAGTAAGATTTGATTCTTCTGATCGGTCTGAACTTTATTTATTTTACCATTTTTCCATGGCTTCCTTGGATATTGTTTCTATTAAGAATCGGTTGCGGTAGAGGGGTGAGTTTCTGATACGATTTATTCCTGGCATTTATGAGACCCTACTAGTTTATCTGATCTAAATATGAGAGATTTGACGGTGAGTATTGCTATTGCCTTCTTAGCAGCCTGTTATGGCACCTTGTGTTATTATGTCAAGTCATTTTACTTCTCTCCTCGGAAATCAGTGTTGGTGGGATGATGGGATTCTTATTCGTCACCATCAGGAAGTGTCGTTGTTTCTTCTGGTGTAAAGTGGCTAGTAAGTAATGCTCGATCTGTGTGTCTCCTCTTGGTTCGAGATTCTAGTAGAGTCATGTTATTCTATGAGCTTGTCTTAGTTATAAAAGGGTTTATGGTAAATTGTCAGAATTTTCTTTTTATTGGAAGGTTAAAATTGGTATGGATGTTTTTCCATAAAGCTTATTTAATGTCTATCTCTTAAATTGCGATTTTTTGGCTCGCCTGACGCGGAAGTAGTCTAGCTTTGGTAGTCAAGCAAATAAGAAGATGAACTTCCTGAAGCTCTAATTATTTCTATCCTCGATCTATTTCCATTTCTTCTTCGTCCGGCACTAGTGAGCGTGGGCAATTGGTAGCCGCTTGTGACGTTTCCTGTGTTGAGCCAGAGTACGTGTTATTGTGGTCGGGTAAACATATTATTGTTTTGGAATCATATTATTGTTTTGGTCCAGTTGTCTCATCTTGTTATTCGTTTAACATGTTTATGTTATCAGTTTATCCGGGTATCCATTCCCATGTATAGTATAGTGCTGGTTCTGTTTTGCGGATCATCCAGTTTCAGGGGAAACTCTGCCGAAATTTTTATATAGAAGTACCATCCATCGGGCGGTGGTGTTTACGGCAAAGGTATGGAGTTGTGAACTCGAGAGTTGCAGCTAGTTGGCAACTTGAAAGTGTAGTTTGGTAGTTTAGGTCTGCCTATGTTCAGCTTTTAGCTAGGTCTTCTTTAATCCAGCAGGTTGTGCGAGGATGACTATTTCTATTCAAATTAGCTGTATGAGTTTATGCTTTAAGTGGAGGAGTCTTCCTCCAATTGATACCGAATCATAACATTAAATCTCTAAGGCGTTGCTGAAGCGTAAGCTAATTCTTAGTTCCATCGACCTGTTCTATATTGAAAGGTATATCGAAGAGGTAATTATCGGCTGAATCATGTTAACCCATTCAAAGTTTCATGTATCTTTGTTTCGAAAATATAAAAATCCTCTCTCATGATTGAGAAAGGGTCGGCTTAGTCCAAATAAGTTGGGCTATGATGTTATCGTATTATCCAAATATGTTTTATCCAAGAGTTGATGTGCGTGTTATAACTCTGATTCTGTAACTATGAGATAATGTCCGTGGAGTAGTTTATGAAGGTTGTGCAAATTCTCTTGTTATCTGCGTAAATCTTTCTTTAGATTTAGGCTCGTTCGAGGACGAACGAGAGTTTAAGTGGAGGAGAATGAAACGACCTCGGTCAGTCGTTTCGGAAGTTACGACTCCGATTGGCGTGCCGATAATGTTAAAATATTCGTAATGTCCATTAGGACCTGTCTGTAAAATTTGAGCTAAATCAGACCTCGTTTGGTAGGCATCGGAAGAAGGTTTCAGTTTTTATTGGCGATAAATATTAAAAAGAGATTTTCGAGCTCGGTTTTTGCCGAATGAGCTCCGATTCGAAATCCGAAAGCGCCGTTAGGTTCGTATGATTATTTGTGATTTTTATAAGCTTTCGAAAGTGAATTTCGATGTTGTTCTGCTAGTTTCCGCTAAAATGCCGAAAGTTAAATAATTTGACTTCTTTTCATTTAAATTCGCATCTTGAGTTTCGGGAGTCTGATTTGAGATCCGCCTTCGCGAGTATGTTACATATATTTTGTATAACTGGTATGCAAAAGTTGGAATTATTTCGAATATTGTAGGGTACCATTTTAATTTTCATCGTGAAAAGAAAAGAAAATAAAAAATAAAAAAAGGAAAACGACAAAAAGGAAACAAACAAAGAATGGAGGCGGCTGATGAGCTTAAAGCTCATTTTTATAAGTTCAAAAGTGATAGCAAAAACAGAGGATTGACTTGACGAGAAACAGAGATGTAAAATAGGAAATACGCAGTGGAAAAATACCAGAAAATAAGAAAAGAGGCCGGGAAAAAGTAGAATTTTCACCCTGAAACATTCAGGTAATGATCCTAATATATTATTTGAGTTTATTACGTGTGTTTAAATATATTTTAACGGTAAAACTTAGAACATTAGACATCGTTTTAACAAGTTCAACTAATAGTTTGAAGGGTCAAATGGACCCTGATAATAAAATTGATTATATATTCGTACTCAGTGAGTTATGGGCAACATATAAATGTAATTTATTTAGGGTTTGGTTATGTGACCATAAACCCCGTACATAGGCCTGGCCTGCGTATTGCGTATGCGAATAGGGTATCAGGTTCCTACCTGGATTGCCCTAAGATGTGAGGAATGAAGCCTTTAGCCTTTTTTGATATATTTTTCTGCTTATTGAACACAGTGGGATCGTTTGGCAATGAATCCAAAGGACAAAGCGGTTATTGAGTTGCTGTGCTAACTTAGTAACAAGGTAAGTGTTTATATCCATTTCTTTGGAGGTACCTGGCCTCGTGGATTTTCTACCACATGTTCCTTACGTGTGTAGCTGCCGATAGGCGTACTTATTACGCCTTAGCTTTGGATTTATATTCTATATTATATATTATGTCCTGTTATTGGTATTGCATTGAGAATCTAAGTATTGTACTTTGGTTGTGAGTTGGTATATACTTTCCAGCTGTCGATGAGAGTCCCGCGCTGGTGATGGGTTATTATTGCATCATGTTGCATTCGTATGCACATTGCATCATATTGAGGGCAGGAGGATTCCGCTCCATTGCATCATATTGAGGGTAGGAGGATTCCGCCCTCGGAGCAGGAGGATTCCGCTCCATTGCATCATATTGAGGGTAGGAGGATTCCGCCCTCGGAGCAGGAGGATTCCGCTCCATTGCATCATATTGAGGGTAGGAGGATTCCGCCCTCGGAGCAGGAGGATTCCGCTCCATTGCATCATATTGAGGGTAGGAGGATTCCGCCCTAGGAGCAGGAGGATTCCGCTCCATCTATTTGGTACATGTGACACCATTGCATCATACTGCATTCATCCCATTTCATTGCATCGCGTGCTGACTATTGTGTGACTATCATGCTGTGTTTTGTGTATGCGGTATGTATACCATATTGTGGACATATTTCAGTTTGCCTATATATTTCTGGCTTGTATTCTGGGTTGCGGGGATCAAGTTGTACGCCGCAACGGTATAAATATATGGATCAGGTTGCACGCCGCGACAGGATGAATATATGGATCGGGTTGCAAGCCGCAACATGAAGTATTTCTGATTGTTGATATGTTCTGGATACCTATATGTTCTGGCTATCTTACGTTCCTGGTTTTAATGAGTTTGTGATTCCATACGTGTTTCTAGTTATTAATTGGCTCTGCCTTTTCCTAATTTAAATAAGAGGAATTTTGTTTATCTATTTCTTCTCCCTGGCTAGCTATCCTATTACTTGAGGTGTCTAGTCTGCCGCACTTATTGAGTCCTTTTGACTCACCCTTGTTTGTTGTTTGTTTTTGTCTATCTATTTCGATTCGGCAGGTTCGCTCCAGGATTGAGTTCGGCACGTTGAGAAGGAGCAAAGACGACTTCAGCTGTTAGGGTGAGCCAGCTTTTATTCCGGATGGCCACCAGTTTATTGTTTATTATTTCAGCTGCATTTTGCTCCCTTCAGGAGGTATCTGTCTTCTTTTGTACTCTTAGATGTCTAGTCTGGATAGCCCTAAACCTAGTATGTGGGTAATCAGCTGTAATTTCTTTTTTTTTAAAGATTAGAGATATCATTATGTTTGCATTTTTTAATTATATTTGTTTTCCTGATTTAATTGATAAGGGTTCGCCCGACGGGTCTAGGGAAGGATGTCGGGTGCCCGCACGGCCTAACCGGATTCTGGGTCGTGTCATAAAGTATCTTTCAATTTAACCGAAAACATTAATCACAACATAAGAAGCTTTAGCTCTAAATTTCTTATTGTAGACGCCGAACAATTCAGGACCTTTATAACTATATAAGCAGATTATCAGGACCTCTACCAAACCTCATAAGAGAATTTCTATCCATGACCCACTTCTAAAAGATAGCACCAGCAAGCAAAGATTTACAAATTCCATGACAACCATAGGATTTAAAACTGGACAGACAGAAACTTCAAATACTAGGAATTGACAGATCTCACTGCTATCTCTTTAGGAACCTGAACAATTTTCAGATGCAGAAACAATAGCTCTCTAAACTTTAAATCAGACCGACTCGAACTAAAAAAAAAAACTTATTTTGCATCTATTTAAACACCACCTGACCGTTGCATAAAATTCAGATCAATAGCCTTCTAACATATTGTTTAGGGAGCATGAAAATTCAAGAGAGATTACATGATTTACTAAATATCAACTTCTGCTCTCTTTTAAGAGATACTGGACAACAGGAAAAAAAAAACTAGAACAAAGACACAACTCCCTCTTGAACTCTACCCTAAACAAACTGAAATAAACTCAAACCAAACCCCTAAAACCATGAGACAACCTGAAAAAATCATAACTCCTGAACTTGCAAAGCGAGCAAGGAACCAGACATAGTCCTCCTCACTTCTGCAACAACCTGCACATACAAACGACCACCTACACACTCTCACAGGCCAAACTGCACTCCCTCACACGCTGTTAACCTTCAGACCTGCCTGCAAACTATGAACCTGAAACACCTCTACAAACATTACCCTGAACCCCTTACAATCTGCAAACAAATGAAACATCACCCATCCCACAGACTTCTCCTATCTATCTGCTACCACAAACACCAGATATACTCCAAGAAACACCTCTAACAACCTGCAGCTACCAAAATGATACACACACCCTTGCACCATCTACAAACAATCAAAGCTGACTCTCCTATACTAAATACACACTTCCAAACATAATACACTGCCTCCAAACAACTCCCCTAGCACCTAAACTCCTACAAACTCCTTCAACATACCTGAAACAACCTAAAACAAAGCTAGGAACCTGAACTCCTTTCTACCAATCCAGATCTGTCTATATACAAAAACAAGCCTCCTAAAACTAAGAAGCAACTCCCTGCCACTCCTATTCTCTCCAGAAACAATCCACTAGACCCCTACAACACTAGACATCCCTCACTACCTACAACCCTCTCTAACAGCTCCTAACTCCTATGAACTCACCTGAACAATCTCAACTAAACACCCTGGATAGCCCCTCAGAGCAAAAGAAACTGAAACTTGCCCTAAAGCTTAAGCTAAAATCTCAAACAGAACAGCATCTCAAGGTTCATTCAACCAGGTTGCCCACTAGATTCCTCTTTGCAATCATTTAACATACGAGCAGCAATATACGCTAATCAGCATATGCATCTTTTACTTAGACAAAACTTCAATTTTCAAAGATTGAAACTTTAACATGATTTAAGCTTAAAAAGGTCAAAATTTTTAGATACATTTAATTTTTAAGTCATGTTAACAAGCTGGGAACAGACAACTTAACATATCTTTTACAGAACATGCTTATCGCAACCTGAACAAGACAAAGAATTGGAAGGGATTCGATTCCCATACTTATCATGATTTTTTAAACAAACAGTAACTACAAAATGACGAGGATGAAAAGACTAGTATAACCTTTACATACCTTTTTACAACTTTCGGATTTCAACCTTTTTTATAAGCATTTAAAAAGAAAAAATCAAAAGAAATCTGAATCAAATCAAATATTCCCTTTCGTTTCTGATTTTTTGAATTCAAAGCCTATTTTGCCTTCGATCCGCACCCTTGATGATGAGAAGGAGTAGAAACAAACGGTGTGGATTGGATTTTAACATTGTGGGGTCTCGATTTTGGGGGAAATCGAAAGGGGTCGGGTTTTTGCCATATTTAGGGAAGACAAGGGAAGTGAGGACGGGGGATTGGTGTGTTCGAAAATGGAAGGGGAGAAACGGCCCAATTTTGAAGGTAAGTGGACGACGGCGTGGGTTTGGGGAAAGGGGAATAGGGTTCTGCTGAGAAGGGAAATGAGGTGGGTTGTCGGGTACTGAACTGGGAGTAGGTATATGCGTGGGTGTAATGTGTATATGTGTTTTACAAACATAAGCTGAATTTTAGGGCCCAGAACGATTTTAGCCTGATTTTAGATTTTAATAGGTAAGTGGAGGAATTGCAAGGGTCAATTGAGATTAAGGTTACGCATTATGCTTTTAGCCACTTTCATTTGAAATTAAGCAATTGCCTTTAATTTCAAAATTAATTTTAATTTACAATAATTAGACCTTTAATTTGAAAACTTCCGGGACAAAATTGGGTGTCAACAGCTGCCCCTCTTTACCCGAAAAAGAATGAAAGAGTTTTTAGGGTAAAGAAGTTGACGAGAAACTAATTTTGTCCCGATAGAACCAAGACTTTTGATTTCAAGGACAAATAGGCGAGGCTTATGGATATGGTCGAATTCCGGTTTTCGAGTTGCCTACATATCTCGGGCTGAGAGAGAATCAGGCCATATGTAGTTCAATGACCCCTAATCTGGAATGAAAGATTAGGTAAGACTTGCTTGTTCGAGTGCGATTCTTCAGATCTTTGTTGACGAGTGTAGCTCATATCAACAATTACCCCAGTTCATTGCTAAGAAAGAGTTCCACGTTATGCTCCAAATACTGCTGCGGCGTCTCTAAAATCTTGTAATAAACTTGACAAACGGTAAGCGAGCAACTGCTAATAAACTATAATAATTGGAACGAGAAATAAAAGGGTGATAACATAAAATTGTAAATACGGGTTGTGATATCATCAACAATTTCTTCTTTCGATCAACTGACAAGGTGCTCCGCCCGGTGAACCTCTAGGCTGATCATTATTATCGTGAGACACTCCGAAAGTGGCGCCTCAAGCCGACTTGTCTATCGCTATCATCTACTTAAAAGAAACCTACATATCCTATTTGTGGGTGGAAGGACCCGAGATATCCTATTTGTGGGTGGAAGAACCCGATATATCCTATTTGTAGGTAGAAGGACCCGAATATCCTATTCGTGGGTGGAAGGACCCAGATATCCTATTTGTGGTGGAAGAACCCAACGATATCCTATTTGTGGGTGGAAGAACCCAAGATATCCTATTTGTGGGTGGAAGGACCCATTGATATCCTATTTGTGGGTGGAAGGACCCAGATATCCTATTTGTGGGTTAAAGAACCCAAGATAACCTATTTGTGGGTGGAAGGACCCAGCGATATCCTATTTGTGGGTGGACGAACCCAAGATATCCTATTTGTGGGTGGAAGGACCCAGCGATATCCTATTTGTGGGTGGAAGGACCCAAATATCCTATTTGTGTGTGGAATAACCCAAGATATCCTATTTATGGTTGGAAGGACCCAGCGATATCCTATTTGTGGGTGGAAGCACCCAAGATATCCTATTTGTGGGTGGACGAACCCAAGATATCCTATTTGTGGGTGGAAGGACCTAGCGATATCCTATTTGTGGGTGGAAGGACCCAAAGTATCCTATTTGTGGGTGGATAAACCCTGCGATATCCTATTTGTGGATAGAAAAACCCTGCGATATCCTATTTGTGGATGGAAGGACCCAAAGTATCCTATTTGTGGGTGGATAAACCCTGTATCTTGCAAAATCTGAAATCGCCTGGCCTGTGCTGGTGATGCGATAGTCGAGCAAAAGCTAAAATTACAAAGAGAGAAATAGAGTTGTTCTGCATATGCGATAAGGCAAATATTCTTCGAGGAACTAATAGTTGCGAGTTCTTCTCGTCTCGCTGCTTGAGATTTCTGCATTCAAAGAAAAATTGTAAGTACTATAAAATTTCTGGGAAGTCGCGACACTTTGCATTGCTCCTTCCACCTTGATGCTAAACTTTACGGTAAATGAAAAATTTGCCCCTGTTTAATCAAAGAACAATTATCAGTTTTTAATCAAATAACGGTTGGCTTGTTTGAACACCTAATTTGGCTTCAAATCTGCATTTTGCTTGCATGGCAATCAAATGTGTTGTTGCTGCGAAAATCTGACATTCTTGAAACTCTTCCTTTTGCACAAGAGAAACCATCTAAAACTGCTTTGGCTTGGCTTATTTGGGAAAAATGAAATTTCATTGATTTTGGGACTAAACCCAATAAGGGTAGCAAAACATAACGTAGTTCATTACAACTAGGATGAACAAAATTGCGACAGAGTAGTTAAAACATAAGATAGTTGGGCAATGAAATGCCATTTCAAGCTGCAAAATGTGGTTTTTTCAGTCTTCTTAGCTTGCAAACTGCTTCTTTTTTGAATATCTTGGGGCTGATGCCTCGCCTTTAACAAAAATTGTGCCTGTGAGAGGAATGTTGCAATTACCATTGAATGGATCTTCTTGCACTATTATTTTGCCATTATCAATCAAGCTTTGAATTTTGTATCTCCAGCCACTGCATTCTTCAGTATCATGACCTTGGATATTTGAATGATAAGCACAATGCTTTAACGGATCATAATGTGGAGGCAGATGCTTAGGAATTGTCCCTTTCTTTGGTTGCAAAAGTCCTTCAGCTTGCAATTTTCCAAATATGCTTGTCACAGACCCATCTAGAGGAGTGAATGTATTCGACTTCCTCTTCTTTGACACCGGATCATCGGAATATGATTGTTGAAACTGACTTTGAGAGCCTTGCAAATTTGAGGGTTTCTCTGATTGAGTGGTATACCCAAATAAACCAGAAGGAATTTTTCCTATTGCTATGCCTTCTTCTATCACTTTTCCCAGTTGGATCAATTCAGAGAAGCTGCTTGCATTATTGACGACCACCTCATAGCATATTCTACAAAAGACTCATGAGACATCCTCTTAATGTTTCGCATATCAAACACAACGAGATCTCCTACTATGTTGAACTTGTATTGTTCCACAAAGTCATGAGCCATATCCTCCCATGTGTGCCATTTGGAAAAATCTTGTTTGGTATACCATGCAAGTGCCATTCCTAATAAACTTTGAATGAAAAATTTCATCCGCAAAGCTTCATTCTTGCCAATTCTAATCAATCTGCTGCAATAATCTTTCAAATGAGCATAGGGGTTCCCCTTTCCATCGAAAGTGTTGAATTTTGGTATCTTATACCCATGTGGAAGCTCAATGTCTGGGTGAATGAATAAGTCTTCATAACATAAACTCTGAATGTTCCTAGAGCGCAACTCATCTTTAATGACCTTGTGCAAATTGTGGATTTGTCTCTTCATGCTATGTAAATCAGTTGTCTCAACTTCTTTTCTAGGCAATTCTTGGGGGCGCACTATCACCTGATTCGATTGACTCCCCACAACAGGCATAGTGACAAAAGGCGGTTGGTATAAAGTTGCAGCTGGCCAAGCACTTGGATTGGTAAGATATTCTTGCGGGATTTGTGGATATATAGAATGTATAGGCATTGGGTAATTAGGCATTGTTAAGTAAGGTGGATTAGAGATAAAGCTTGTATTTGGCAAAGGCTTGCTAGTGTTTACAAAGTTGACGATCCTATTCCTTTGGACCACATGTTCTTCAACATTATCATTCTGCGCTTGCAAGATACCCATACCAGAACTGGTTGCCTGAAGCTGCTTTGCCATGTTGTTTTGTCCTTGATGCAGATTTTCAGCCATTTCAGTGTTCAATGCTAGCCAACCTTTAACAAATGAATTCTACATATTGAACAAAAGCAAGTTAATACGTAAAATGATAATGCATGCATAAAATTTCAAGTGTAAAATAGGCCATTAGGCCGAATGGACGGGACCAAAATCTCGACTCAACAAAGGAGTAAAATATTTAAGAGTGTGAAACTTGATAATCAACAAAATTTGATCTTTCAAGACAAGAATTGGGAAAAATAATTTTGAAAATTTTTACTAAATCAGTATGTGTGCTAGACCATTTTGGCTCACTTTGCTAAAATGGTCGGCTTATTTTGGACATCAATGCTTTGCTCGACTATCGATTCTTCCTTGCAAAATGAAAGTCTGCACCAATCCTTGAAAACTGCTTCTAATAACAACCAAACCAACTCAATGTCTTCAACTTGCTTTTTTTTTTTTTTTTTTTTTGCAAAATTCTGCCCCAGTTATGACTTCAACACTTCAACTTGCTTTGCGAAAAATGCCCCAGTTAAAACTTCAAATTGCTCGCAAAAGCTGCCCCCCGTTGCAATCTCTCACGTTTTCTACTTGCTTGGAAAAATTTTCCCCAGTTTCTATCTTGGAAAAATTAAAATTTAAATACTAAAGGGTCGAGCCCGATGGAGGAGCCTACGTATCCCTCCTTGAGAATCAGACCGTGCGTAGTTCTGCTTACATAGAAGAGAATTTTCAAATGCTGGTGTAATCGAAACTCGATATGAATTGCCTATGTTTCCCGCCTTGGGAAACCGGTTACCGTAGTTTGCTTACATAGAAATAGAGTCAAACATTCATAATTTGATATTCTTTCTTTTCTTTTCTTTCAATGAACTAACAAAAGGAAATTACAATAAGTACTTCCTAATAATGCAAATAAACTAACTTCTACTTCTGCAACTCTACTGCTTTTGTGGAACTTGATAAGCGCCTAAATGCCATTCTTCGAGGGATTTTCCTTTGCATATGGTAAGATTAAGACAAAAGGTTCGCCAATGCCGTTTGTGGGTAGAATTTTAACATGGCCAAATTTGATCAAGCTTTCAACTTTCTTCTTAAATAAAGTGCATTCTTCAATACTGTGCCCCTGCATCTCTGAATGGTAAGCACAAAATTTTCTCAAATTTTCAGGCTTATGTGACCAACACGGCTTTGGTTTTGCAAGATATACCAAACCGACCCTCAGAAGCCTTTCGAACAGGTTTGCATAAGATCCTGGTATTGGTGTGAATCCAACAACAGGTGCTTTGTGGCTGCTTGACTGAAAACCTGGATTAACAACCATTTTCTCGATGTCATAAGGTTTTTCTGCTATGGGTGGCAAAGGGCTTGGCATAACAGCTTTTCCTTTGTCTTTAGATCGCGCCTCAACTAAGCCACACATTCTCTTGTCAGTTATTGCAACCGGTTCCCCTCGAATCTCTGCAGATTTTCTTTTCAATGGACTGCCCTTTGCAAGAATTGGGTTCGAGAATTCATAATGCTTGACAAAGTCCCGGGCTAGATTATCCCAACTGTCCAATTTCCAAGGACCTTGTATTGCAAACCATGTCAAGGCTGGTTCCTTAAGTGTCCTAGAAAACATACTCAACTTGGTTTCATTGCTTGGTCCATACCTTGCGACCCAAGCAAGGTATGCCTTCAAGTGATCACGAGGATTTCCTATCCCATCATACATTGGAGGATCAGCTGGGTCAAGAATACTCACATGTTCACTTTCTGTCTCTCCTAAGCCTGCTTGAGATGGTAGAGCATTCTCACCTATCATTGTGCCATTGCTTTCTTTAGCATTGGGAAGCCCTTCCCCGTTGTTTTTCTCATTTCTTGTTTTTGATGAGACACGGAACCCGTTCTCCAACAAGAATGCATGCAGATTGGGGAATTCTTGAGCATCACACTCGAATGCGGGAGCTACTTGACTTGTAGGAGGTGCAACAGTAGAGATAGGGGCAACAGGGACACTTGGCCCTGGCCTTGACACATTTCGCACTGGGTTGCGAGCATCCGTGAGCGCGACAACCAATTCAGTAAGACTATCAAGTCTCTTCTCCAAACTTGCTACGGTTGCTTCAAGCTTGTTAACCTTGTCTTGGTGGAGTTGATCACTTTCGGTCAAATCAATCATAACAGTTTGGCAAGCCATAGGTCCTGATCTTGATGTTCAAAATAATTAACCCTTTTGCAACGCATACCGAATTTAATAATATTAAAAAAAATTAAAAACTGAAACTGACGGGTCAACTCATTCAAAAAATGGAAAAATTGAGATCGTACTGAAAAAGACCCAAAAGTTTGAGTAAGACACTCATTTTGTTGAAGCAAACCAGATGCGAAAATGCTTGTTTAATTCTGAAGTTATTTTTCAAAAAGGGAAATACACTTGCGAATACTTTTAAAGTATGACGCTAAACAATATTTTGCAAAATGACAAGACTGGGTTGAAATAAACAAAATAACATTTGAAAGGCATGCATGAATTCAGATAATCGATAAATGACTTCATAAAGCGGTTAACTTTTATAAAAGATAGGTTGAAGTAACATAACGTTACTCTTACCATACTGCTGAACAAATTCAATCACTGCGCAATCAGTGCTAACAAATTTAAATTAAGCAGCACATATTTAGCAAGTAATCGCATATTAGACAGATAATGTGACTTGTGGCAACCACAAGTAATTGAGCGTAGATAAAATGCAAACGCATCCTACCCTGTAAGGTGCCTCTTTTGTGCCAGAGGTAGGCCTAATCGTCAAGTTGTACACACATTTGGATATTATAATGATACAAGCCGTTTGTCAATACAAAATTTGAGATATAAAAAAAACCGACATAATTGTCAACTTCTTAAATTTGACATGGCAAATAGTTTGGGATTCGTTATAATATCCACACGATCACATAATATGCAGTGTCGTTGGGTTTCAATAACCCGTCGACAAAAGGGCGGTTTCTTAATTCCTGGAAACGGTACCAAGGACCGGGTCCAAACTAAGGTGTATATGCATGCATGTCCTGAAAACACCTTCTATGAGTGGGTTAATAGTTGAGGCTGACTCGACCTATGCGGGATAAACCTGGCCTCATAAACCAGTAAAACCGGCCATGACAAAACCAGGCAAACCATACCCCAACTAATTTTGGTGACACGAAAGAAATTCAAAGAGTTAGGAAGGACAATGCCCTTCCTGTATTATTGCCCGTCAAGCGGGCCCCCCGTAATGAAATCGAGGAGATGAAAGAGAATTGACAGGCTCCATGAGGGAGGAAATATGAACGGAATGCGGACCATGCACAAATAAAAACATGCTTCAATACATTCATTCACAACAATAAATTCTATGCATGCAAATAAACAAAGAATTAAGCTACGCATACATACAATCAAACACATATATAAATAAAGCAAATTCATGAAAATCTTTTGGTTAAAACCATATGCGTTATCCCCAGCGGAGTCGCCACGCTGTTGAACCCTCCCAAAAACAAAATGCACACACATGGGTGCATCAGGATGTATTTTCAACAAAATGGAGACTCCAAAGGACTTTCTTTGGAGTCGCCACCTAATTTAAGGATTATTAGGAACCTACGGTTAACTAATGAGTTCAATTTATTCTTTATTTAAAAGAGATTAAATTAAAATCAGAGATTCTGAGTAAGTGGTTCTATTAAATTCGAAAGAAGGTCCCTTGCGGGAGCACTTTCGAAAATCCGCTAAATGCGGTTAATCCGGCGGTTTTCACGAATTTGTTAAGGATAATAGAATTAATTTTAACTAAGGATAATATAAATAAGATAAGGTTTTGGTTATGCCAATACTTAGATAAATAGATAATCAAATTTAAGATTAATTATATGGATAATTACAATATAATTGATTGATTTATTAATTAAATGAATAAAGGGTAAATAGAATTAAATAAATAAAATAGAATACGCTAAATAAATAATTAGATAAATAATAATAATTGATTAATTGATTGCTTGAGTAAATAGGTAAATAAATAAATAACTTAACTAAGTAAACTAATATTTATATTAATTCAATTAAATAAAAAGAATAAATGAATAATAATTGATTAAATAAATAAATATTATTATTAAATAAATAAATAATTAATTAATTAAATTAAATAAATAAATAAGATTAATGAAATAAATAAATTAATAAATAAATATCGCATAATTAATTCGATTAATGAATAAATGAGTAGATAAATAAATAAATATTTAATAAATGGATAAATAAATATAAATAATAGATGGAGCTGTGTAATTTGATTAAATTTAATTTCTTTTGAACTCGATAATTAATCAAAGATTACTATTATCTTAAACGAAGTGGCGCATCCCAAAGAAACGGGGTAAGCAATTATATAATCAATTCTAAACATGCGATAAGATAAAGTTTAATAAAGCGGCTATCCTAAAACATGCTTTTCTAAAGGGGGTGGGAGAGGGGGAGTTTAGAAGGTAGAACCTGGATAGCAAGTTCAATACAGGCCCTGTATTTGACAAGGTTTTCATTTCTTCTTTTCCTTTCTTTTTACATTTTCGGGGATATCAAGTCCCGAAAATGCGGAGCGGATCAAATAACTTCCCAATGCACGTAGCCCTCCCAATTTGTGAGTTTTTATTCAACTCGATCCCAGGAGTTCATGTCAAGAAAAACAAAAGGAGAAAAGGAATTAGTGACCGAAGATGTCAAGCCAATTGCAACTTTTACTATAAGAATCTAATTTAAGATAGTTATTTAGCTAACAGGCAATAACTTAAACAACAGAGAATGATTGTTCAATCTTTAAGCTAAATGAATTCAAACTAACCAAACTATTCCATGATGGAATTAATTCTAACATCATCAAATTTCATAAATACTAACAGTGAACAAGCTAATGAAATAAAAAAGGATAAGAAAATCACTGTTCTAACATAGGAAGAGCCAAGTCATGAACGTGTTCATCATACCAGATGGTAAAGCAGAAAGAAAGGAAGTATCTTTCAATTTTAACCGAAAACATTAATCACAACATAAGAAGCTTTAGCTCTAAATTTATTATTGCAGACGCTGAACAATTCAGGACCTTTATAACTATATAAGCAGATTATCAGGACCTCTACCAAACCTCATAAGAGAATTTCTATCCATGACTCACTTCCAAAAGATAGCACCAGCAAGTAAAGATTTACAAATTCCATGACAAACATCGGATTTAAAACTGGACAGACAGAAACTTCAAATACTAGGAATTGACAGATCTCACTGCTATCTCTTTAGGAGCCTGAACTATTTTCAGATGCAGAAACAATAGCTCTCCAAACTTTAAATCAGACCGACTCGAACAGAAAAAAAAACTTATTCTGCATCTATTTAAACACCACCTGACCGTGGCATAAAATTCAGATCAATAGCCTTCTAACATATTGCTTAGGGAGCATGAAAATTCAAGAGAGATTACATGATTTACTAAATATCAACTTCTACTCTCTTTTAAGAGATACTGGACAACAGGAAAAAAAACTAGAACCAAGACACAACTCCCTCTTGAACTCTACCCTAAACAAACTGAAATAAACTCAAACCAAACCCCTAAAACCATGAGACAACCTGAAAAAACCATAACTCCTGAACTTGCAATGCGAGCAAGGAACCAGACATAGCCCTCCTCACTTCTGCAACAACCTGCACATACAAACGACCACCTGCACACTCTCACCGGCCAAACTGTCCCTCACACGCTGTTAACCTTCATACCTGCCTGCAAACTATGAACCTGAAACACCTCTACAAACATCACCCTGAACACCTTACAATCTGCAAACAAATGAAACATCACCCATCCCACAGACATATCCTATCTATCTGCTACCACAAACACCAGATATACTCCAAGAAACACCTCTAACAACCTGCAGCTACCAAAATGATACACACACCCTTGCACCATCTACAAACAATTAAAGCTGACTCGCCTATACTAAATACACACTTCCAAACCTAATACACTGCCTCCAAACAACTCCCCTAGCACCTAAACTCCTTCAAACTCCTTCAACATACCTGAAACAACCTGAAACAGAGCTAGGAACCTGAACTCCTTTCTACCAATCCAGATCTGCCTATATACAAAAACAAGCCTCCTAAAACTAAGAAGCAACTCCCTGCCACTCCTATTCTCTCCTGAAACAATCCACTAGACCCCCACAAAACTAGACATCCCTCACTACCTACAACCCTTTCTAACAGCTCCTAACTCCTATCAACTCACCTTAACAATCTCAACTAAACACCCTGGATAGCCCCTCAGAGCAAAAGAAACTGAAACTTGCCCTAAAGCTTAAGCTAAAATCTCAAACAGAACAGCATCTCAAGGTTCATTCAACCAGGTTGCCCACTAGATTCCTCTTTGCAATGATTTAACATACGAGCAGCAATATACGCTAATTAGCATATGCATATTTTACTTAGACAAAACTTCAGTTTTCAAAGATTGAAGCTTTAACATGATTTAAGCTTAAAAAGATCAAAAATTTTAGATACATTTAATTTTTAACTCAAGTTAACAAGCTAGGAACAGACAACTTAACATATCTTTTACAAAACATGCTTATCGCAACCTGAACAAGACAAAGAATTGGCAGGGATTCGATTCCGATACTTATCATGATTTTTTAAACAAAGAGTAACTACAAAATGACGAGGAAACAAACTACACTCTTAGGAAATAAATGAACATCAAAGGAAAAAACTAAGGTGAGGTTATTGCGTTGATTGTTAATGGAAGAAACACAGCAAACCAATCAAAGATTCAATTCTTAACTGCGCTCATACTTGTATACTTTGAATATTCATACAGGGAACTAAAATTTATACGAAGACACAGATACAAACTGCACCAAGAAATCGTCTTTTCGAACAAGCAGAAACATATATGAATAAGAGGAAAGCCAGACTAAGAAAAAAAATGGTTTATTACCTGTTTCGAGGCAGCGACTAGGGCGAGGGATCTCGAATCAAAGCGACTCGAATAAGCGACTCGATTAAGTGCGACGACTCAAGCAAGGTCGCCGATTCAAATCCAAAACAACAGTAATAATGACACTGATTTCTAAACTTAAAAAAACTAAAGAAAAATGTTTTAAAGTGTGTATGCTGCCTTTTCAGATTTTCTTGGCTAAAACCTGAATTGAACCCCTGCCTCCTTAAATCTGAACCCCTTAAAACTGAACTTAAGCATATATTTATAGAGAAACTTCTATAGGATTTTCGACTTAGAATGAAAAGACTAGTATAACCTTTACATACCTTTTTACAACTTTCGGATTTCAACCTTTTTTATAAGCATTTGAAAAGAAAAAATCAAAAATCAAAAGGAATCCGAATCATATCGAATATTCCCTTTCGATTCTGATTTTTTGAATTCAAAGCCTATTTTGCCTTTGATCCGCGCCCTTGATGATGAGAAGGAGTAGAAACAAACGATGTGGATTGGATTTTAACACTGTGGGGTCTCGATTTTAGGGGAAATCGAAAGGGGTCGGGTTTTTGCCATATATGGGGAAGACAAAGGAAGTGGGGACCGAGGATTGGTGTGTTCGAAAATGGAAGGGGAGAAACGGTCCAATTTTGAGGGTAAGTGGACGACGGCGTGGGGAATTAGGGTTCTGCTGAGAAGGGAAATGGGGTGGGTTGTCGTGTACTGAAATGGAATGGGTATATGCGTGGGTGTAATTTGTATATGTGTTTTACAAAGATAAGCTGAGTTTTAGGGCCCCAGAATGATTTTAGCCTGATTTTAGATTTTAATAGGTAAGTGGAGGAATTGTAAGGGTCAACTGAGATTAAGGTTACGCATTATGCTTTTGGCCACTTTCATTTGAAATTAAGAAATTTCCTTTAATTTCAAAATTAATTTTTACTTAGAATAATTAGACCTTTAATTTGAAAACTTCCGGGACAAAATTGGGTGTCAACATCTACACACGTACGAGTCAAGAGATAAGTGATTCGAACTCGAGATTTGCAGATCAAGCATGAACCCGACCCGGTTCAGTTCGAAATAAACGGGTAAACTTTTTTTTTTAGCAAGAACTGTCCAATGTGCAAATTATTTGTTATGCAATCAAGTATATTCGACATTCTGTTTTAGTAAAAACATTTGCTAAAATAGCTAGACATTTGAATACGATGCAATTAGAATCCATGATAGGTGTTCATTGTTTTTATGCTAGTATAATTTTGACATTGAATGTGATAAGCATGAAACTGATATTCGAATCACGTGAGCAACAAATATCAGAACTTTAAGCGTTGAGTTTGCTATATAGATTGCTACTTTCTTTTGACTAATTCTTGTAGTAATTGTCTTGATACACTAGAGGTAACATTTAGAATTCTGATAGGAAGATTGATATCTTTGAATAATAAAAGGCTTGTTTCAAGTTCTAATAGATTAGAATATTTTTAGGAGTACATCATACTCTTTGAATATTGTAGAATCCCACCCCTTTTGAGAACCTTTCCAATTATAAGTTGAAAATGGCTGATTTGTAGCTCTATAGGTTCTGTGTTTTTTTTTTAAAAAAAGAAATTTGTTCTCTTTCTCTAATTTTCGGATTTGGTGTTGAAGCTATTTATAGAATGCGTAGAAAAGAAAGCCTGGTTTATTTATATATAGTAGAATTTTCTTTGAATTTATTTGATTGACAGAATTACAATTTCCTTCATTCTTTAAAATATTTCACTTCCTTTCTTTTACCCTTTTCACACTAGGTAATTAAAACCTTAAGCCCGATCCTAATACTATTTAAACAGCCCTCTTAAAACGTTGAAAGACACCTTTTGGGACACACTAAGAAAGTCCTGCAAAGCAATAACAATTCTTAGGAAAATACTCCACTACCTCTCTTATTGATTAACCTGTTGAAGAGGCCAAGTCTCCACATTCTTGTGTGGTCTGCTCTATTCTCTAGTTCCCCTTTCTGTTTGCTAAGGTAAAATACTTGAGAAATATGTGTTGGTTGGCTTGACAGATCGATCATTCGTATTTCTTTGTGATCTATTACTATGTGTGTTTGCTCGGCCAAGTTTGGCCCTCCTCTAACATTTTTCCTACAGCCTCCTATGGATAGTCGTAAAGACTATACCAAGTTTCTAGTTACAGGTATATAGGTACTCTATGGATGAAACAGTGGATGCAATATTAATGTATAAAGGTTGAGACAAAAGCAGTCCGTAACTGAGCATGAAGAGCATGCTTTCTTCTACTTCTTTCTTTCTTACTTTGTTTTTTCTTTGTATTAATCAAACCTCCTTTGTTTAAGGCATTATATTGACATATTAGTTGTGTGTAATACTTGTATAAACTGATTGATATAGTACATAAAAGGTGCAGTAGTGAGCTGCTCTATTTCGGGTTATACAGGGATCCTTCTTTATCTTTTTCTCTTATTTTGTGGTTGGGGTTATAATCTGGGTTGTCCGTACGGAAAGCAAAATCTGAAAACAGTTTAAGTTGTTGTTGAAATCCTGGATTTGTTTGAGCAGGGGGGCTGCTTGAGGCAAAGGAGGGGTGGAATTTTACATTTTTTCCTTAAATAGGGGCTGCTTTCGCAAAAACTGTCTCAAAGGTGGTTTATTTCTGCAAAACGTGGGGTCTTAAAATTCCATTGAAAATTCTGGAATTTTGTGTGCTATTTTGAATAATAGAAGGGACGGTCTTTTCGATTTTTTGAAAACAGGGACCATTTTCACAATTCTGTCTCGCTAAGGCTTATTCCTGCAAAAAACGTGATTCTGACCCAAATTTTGGAACCTGCAGTAAGCATTTTACAAAAACACAACCTATTTTTTGAGAAAAAGCTAATATATTTTCTTTACACTAACTAATAGTGTACAAGAGATTACGAATGGGCTTTGAGGATCAAGCCATTTGGTATAATTATTTTCAAAGAAAATGAGAGTTTAATTATATGCATAAATTGGTATTTGAAATGGCATTTTACAAAATATATATGTATGTCACACTTTTCTTCTATGCAAAAATACTTTTTCTAACATTATGGACATATAAGTGAATGTAATTTTCTTTTATATATACGTATGTGTGCACCATATTTTATTTAATTTTACAAAGTATAGTTCTCGTATGATTGCTTATAGTTACATAGTACCAGATTCCTCAATGCAAAAAATATATATAATTTCCTCAGGTATATGTATATGTGTATTATACTCTATTAAAATTTTCTCCGTAAAATTATAGCCTCCAAATGTTTGCCTATAGTTATATAAGTAAATAAATATTTTTCCTCTATATTATTTACGCTATCCCACAATAATAGCCGCTCAAAAGAGTATTTGACAAATAATGTCAAAATATCCCCAAAGAGAAATGGCTAACATCCCTTAATACAACAATTCTCCTTTTCTCCTCACGATTGAGAATTGTCGTGTATTGGGAAATCAAGAAAGTGTGTTTTTTTTTTAAACTGGCCAGAATATGATTTTGCAGAAATAAACTCTATGTGATTTGTTGTTATCAGGGATAAATCTATAAGGTGGACGAATAAATGGTTTGTTTGCGCAAAAGCCCAGAAAACTGTTGTTTAAATCTCGTAGCAATTGTACCAGCCTTTAGACCAATTTGCGGAGGGTGTCCCTTTTCAGTTTGTCTGCTTTAGATTCCCGGCCCAATTTTCGTTAGCTTGGAATGTTTTAAATCTAGTTTACGCTTCTAGTCTCTATTATAACTTATGTTTGCATTTGACCTCGATAACCATTTAAAATCCCTTAGTAAGTTTGTTTGCATACTTAGTCTATAAATCCCAAAATTTTTAACTCGGCCGGGAACCACTTTTAGTGGGACTCGGGAAGTGCCTAATACCTTCTTCCCGAGTCATAAGGGCTTCTTGCCTTAGAATCTCTGTTAGTAAGACCTATCTGGAGTTAATTTTAGACACTTAGAAATTTTAGGTGACCTGATACGCCTGCTATACAAATTTATTAGGTGGCGACTCCAACTCTGACTCATCCGAGTCACCCAGTCAAACCAACCTTTTGAACTCAATCCGAGTTTCGAAAAATGGGGTGCGATAGAATGGCGACTCCCCTGGGGAATATATATAGTACTAACCACAACGGGTTTTATTTTTTGGGATATTTATTATTTAATTAATTACTTTATTTTGCTTATTATTTTACTAACTTGTTTTCTTTTTTGTTTTCTTTCTTTATTTTATTATTTATTTGTATGAAATATCCTTGTTTTCTTTTTTGTGTTTCTTTCTTTATTTTATTATTTATTTGTATGAAATATCCTTATAATATTTATAGGCATTTTCACCCATATTCCTCCACTTCTGGAAACGACACTTTGCACACACAGGATCGATTACGTGGATCTGACGGTCGTTCCACCTCATAAATTCCTTTAAGGGGGACGGTTGAGATATAGTTGGTCCGTGGTACAACCAACAATTCCAAACATTCCCACCCCTTGGTTGTCCACCTCGGGGAACCGAGTGTAGAATTACACCACTCTTGAGATGTAATGTGCATGCATCATGCCGTAGAAAGGGCTTCCCGTAAGCCGACTAGTTTTTTTTTTTTTTTTTTTTTTTTTTTTTTTTTAAACTTGTTCAAACAACTTGACGGGTTTTCTAAACCCCGAAAAGATGTTTGGACATGCTTACATGCATTTTCTGAAAAAAAAAAAAGATAAAAAAAATAAAATAAAATAAAAAAAGAAGAAAAAAAGAGAGATGAAAATAAATACACATTTTGATCGTCCAATTGTTCTAAAAAAGGGGTTAGAAATTTGTTTTAATCATTTGTTTTTTTTTTATTTTTTTAGGACATTATGAGTCAGAAATTTCATCGTTTTGGAATGGCTTTGGGTGCACCTCCTATGTTGACCAACTGGTGGAACAACTTATCATTGGGTGAACAAACTGAAGTCCGTCAACACTTGGGGCACTTGGTATCTTTGCTAGAAATGGAACCGTGTAGAGAAATGATCGAAGCATCAGTGACGTTTTGGGATGAAGAATTAAATGTGTTTAGATTTGGAGACATCGAGTTGACACCTTTGCTAGAAGAAATAAGAGGGTTCGTATCACATTCGGGCTTAGACAAACATCGGTGGCAAGGGGGTCGCATCTTGGCTCCCAGCGTTCCTACACCGAAGGAGTTCCGTGATAAATTGGGGATGGTAGCGGATGTTGATGTGGGGTTTTTGCAACAAAAGAAAATACCATTTTCCTATTTTTACAATAAATTTGCATATTTGACCCCTTTTGACAACCATAAGAAGGAATTCATATCCTATAGTGATTGGAGGAGGGCTAGACCATTTGCATTTGCTGTTTGTTTCCTGGGGATAATGGTGTTTCCTGAAAGCTCGGATCACAACATATGTTCGAGGCTTATCATGGTTACTGACGCGGTGTTCAACGGGATTCATGGTTATCGGCACACCATAGTCCCTACGATTGTAGCGGACATCTATCGAGCTTTGGGTTGTTGTAAAAGGGGAGAAAAATATTTTTAAGGATGTAATCTTCTATTGCAAGCATGGTTCAAAGAGCATTTGAGGAGGTGAACGGTGTGCAAGAACTGTTCAAACCAACTGGTTCGAAATACTTGATTGGGAAACGGTACGGGGTTCCAAAATTTAAGCAGCTAAGCAGCACGGAGAAATGGGTAAAGCTGTTTGAAAACATAACGGAGGATTCAATCCAATGGATATTTACTTGGTTTCCTTCACCAGACTTTATCATCAGCTCTGAGAAAGCATCTTTTGTGATACTTATGGGATTACGAGGCCTCCAACCCTATCAACCACTAAGGGTGATGAGGCAAGCAGGGAGGAAGCAAGTCATCCCAATTATACCAGACACGAAGGCCTACCAAGTCGATTATACTGGAGACATCGTCCCAAAATTCAAAAGCATTAGGAAATCCTGGTTAGGTAGGCAAGTCATGGAAGAGTAGACATTAGCACCAGACAGATACAATGCTGGATGCGAACCAAATTACATCAGTTGGTTGCGTTCTATCATAAGGGGGAATGTGGTAGTATGACCAAGCCGAGGGAATGACATCAGAGACCGAGATGCAGAGGCTCAAATTCGATACCGTGAGTTCATGTTGAAAGCCATTAAAATAGACAAAGAAAACAAAGAAGAGATCGATATATGGAAGAAGCATGCCTTAGAGCTGGAAGGAAAGGTAGAAGTGTTAGGAACAAAGCTTCAACAATGGAATTCGGAATGTGCCGAAATAGATATCTTGCACTTAATTACGGCCAAGGGATACTTGACCAAAGCTATGGAAGAAATCAAGGAGGTCGCCCGAGAATATGCATAAAATGATTCGGAATATGCATAAAATGATTGCGCCAAATGTTGATTGTTTGCTTGAGGATCAATCAGAATGTCAGGATTATTTTTAAAATTTTGTTTTTGTTTTCAGACTATGGCTGCAAAAGGCTCACTCCAGTTCGACTCGGTTGCTCAAGTTCCCTATGTGCTCAAACTTTGGTGGGAGGATTTGACCGAAGCTAGCAAAGGAAGAGTTCGATCACTACTAGGCAATTTGCTATCCCTTATGTGGTACGAGGCAGTGCCCGATTTGGTTGAGGCAGCCACTCATTTTTGGGATTACAAGAGAGCAGTTTTCCACTTCAATGGCATAGATTTAGCACCAATGCTAGAAGAGATTGGAGGTTTATCAGGTTTGGCACCTGGCCCAGAGACTATGATTTATCTCCGAAGGGTGGAACCCGAAGAATTTTTCAACTTTCTGGAGGTTCCCTAGGAACCATACTACAACGGTGTTCAAAATGCAAGGGTCACTTTAGAGTTTTTGTACTCCAGATTTGGAGACACTACCCTCCGATATGACTTCCCAGGAGCATCAGAAGTTGAAGATTGGCCACGAACCGAGTCCATTGCTTTCACCGTTGCCTTCTTAGGAGCTGTGATTTTCCCTGAAAAGGAGGAAAAATCCACACAGGGACAGCGTTGGTGGTTGAGTGGGTTTAGTTCCAATGATCGTGGGAGACATTTATCGAGCTTTGACTAAATGTAAGAAAGGAGCAGACTACTTCGAAGGTTGCAATCTCTTATTGCAGATATGGCTAATCGAGCATCTCCAAAAGCTCGAGGCGCCCCCATCTACACCAATAGCCCACACACCCAATGGTATCATGACACACTCACTTCGCATGGCTGGCACTTTGCAATGGGAGAGGCCTTCAGATATGAGTGGATGGTTTGACAAGCTCAATTAGTTGCAAGAGGATGATGTACAGTGGGTGAATTGTGCCTGTTTTATAGTTTCCATTCAAGGCCAAGATGCTACCTTTCTGACATTGATCGGGCTTCAAGGGACTCATCACTGCATCCTTTTAAGGATTCTCAGACAAGTGGGAACGATGCAATCAACCCCCAGATTAGCAGAAGGGCGGAATCTCAACACCGAAATAGGCGACAAAGATGGAGTTACACGAGAAATAATTCTAACCATATGGGAGAAGAGGAAGACTAGACAATTCTGTCGTCACCGAGATGATAGGATTAAACCCCAGGCTGCCTTAGCTTATCCTCATTGGCTTGAGTTTGACAAAGAAAGGTTCCTATCTAATAAACCCACACCCAAAAGGAGAATCGAAGCCACCAATTTTGAAGAAAAGTACAAAAAGTTGAGAACCAGATATGATCAGAAGAAGGTGGAGCTGAAAGAGACCTAGAATCAAGAAATAAGAAGGCAATACCAAGGAAAGGCTAAAGAAGAAGAGACCAGGTTATGGATGAACCAGATAGTGAAACTCCGACATATCGCGGGGAACCATAAGGACGTCTTGAATTCATGGAAAGGACATTTCCAGTCCACGCCATTGGAGGATAAGGAAGTACTAGGAATACAAATTCTCTCTGCTTGTGCGAAATCTTTGGATGATATACAGACTGGGAAGGATCTCCTTGAGTCAGAGTTGATGCACTTGGAAGCCATCATAGAAGAAGACCCATCAAAGTAAGAATATGAAGAGGATGATGATGATGATGCCGAGGACAAACCAAACGTTTGATCAGAGCGCATCTCTGCTTGGCTTTAGTTTGAATTGCAGTCGTGTCATTTCCCTTTTCAGTCGAGTCATTTCACTTTCCAGTCAAGTTGTTTTTCTTTTTGCAAGATTAGTGATTGTAATAAAGCCAAGCAATTCTATCAATAAAATGTCTTGTTTTGGAGTTTATAGAGTTGTTTTGATTATTCTCAAGCAAATGAAATGAAACAATTGGCGCAAACATTACCTTTAAAAATCATCGGTAGGCCTACCTCTGGCATAAAAGAGGTCCCCTGCATAATAGGACGCGATTGCATGATATTAGCTTGTATATTAAGCTCTCTAATACTCCGCTCACATTTATCTTTGGTCATTTTTTTAAAGTTATTTTGCTCCCAATCCCCGAAGGTTGGTTTGTGCATTCTGGCCGAGCAGCAATACCTTTTGAGATCCAGAGGATCAATTTCAACACCTCCCCCTTTACCTACAAAGACAAGGACGAGATGAAATATCATGGCTGAGTTTGATAAAGTTGACGGAACTACCGCAAATTCTGGTATTGGAGGGACTCCTGGAAAGAAGGTTATGGTTGCATACGAAGATTATGAAAAGCTGCAACAAAGGATGTTTGAACTGGAAAACAGAATCTACGTTGATGGAACTACTGACCCAAGCAAACCTGCACGCCCTCATGGCAAAGATCCCGTTGTGCCTGAAAAAGACCACCCATACCCCGCTTATGTCACACCACCAAAAGCACCCCAAAACAACCCCACCGCTCAATTCCACACCTTCACTGTCGAAACCAAACCCACTTCATCGCCTACCAAAGAGCAAGACATGTATGCATGGGTGGGAGAAGAGACAGACAACACCAAGGAGCAAGTTAAGTGGTTGGTAGAAAAGGTTAAGCAATTTCAGGTGACTAAGGAGACAAGGGGATTAGCTTATGAAGACCTCTGCCTTTATCCCAATTTGAAGTTGCCTGACGGTTACAAGATACCTAAGTTCAACCTGTTCGACGGTAGTGGTGACCCGATGGCTGACCTGAGGTCTTACTGTGACAAGCTAATTGGAGTAGGACATGATGAAAAGATCAGGATGCAGTTGTTTAACCGCAGTCTGACAGGGGATGCACTGACCTGGTACTTCAAGCAGCAGCTGAAAAAGTGGACTAGTTGGGAAGCAATGGCTGGGGATTTTGTCGACAGTTTTGGGCACAATACCGATGCCATCCCTGATCGCTTTTATTTGGAGAAATTAAAGAAAAAGCCTAACAAAACTTTCAGGGAGAATGCAACGAGGTAGAGGGCTGAAGCCGCAAAGGTCCAACCACCCATGGACGACACAGAAATTGTAACAACCTTTATCCGCATACAAGAAGACGTATACTTTGATAAGATGTTGAACATGCAGGATAAGAAATTCGGAGAGCTGATCAAGATTGGAGATATCGTTGAGGATGGTTTCAAATCTGGAAGAATTATTAGCTTGGCTGCACTGCAAGCCGCCAATAAGGCCCTGTAGTCTGGTAGCACTAGTATCACAAAAAAGAAGAACGATGTAAGTCTCTTTCGTCGCTACTTCTCTTGACCACACCCCCACCCACAATCACTACTATCAAACACCCCACCCACCATATCCATATGCTCCATCACCACACGCCTATCCCGTATATAACACACAACCCGCTCGCCAAGGTCCGCACCCGCCACGGCCAGCATATCCACAAAGCCCAAACTACAGAAACACTAACACATACCATCCTAGACCCCGTCCAGACAATAACCAAAGACCCCGAAGAAACTACACCCCACTTGCTGAATCCCAAACCCAGTTGTTTGAAAGACTCAAAGCGGCAGGACATATCCAACCTGTCCCATTCAAAATGCCTGAAACAATTACACCATTCTTCGACCCTTCCAAGACTTGTGCTTACCATTCTGGAGGGCCTGGCCATGACACCGAAAAATGCTTTTCTTTGAAGGATAAGATACAAGATTTGATTGATCAGAAAGTGATACACTTGAAGGCGCCTAACGTGCACAACAATCCTTTGCCTGATCATGGAGATAACAGGGTGAATTTGATTGAGTTAGAGGCTGAATGCAATCTAGAAGGAACCATCATCAGAGCAAAAGAAGCTACACCATTGCTCGTCTCTGTTGCACAGGCTTCTAAAGCACCAGCTCCTATTGAGGTAGAAATGGCCCCCAAATTCTATGTGGACGTGATCCCACCTTATGATGACAAGGCATTGCCATAGGATTATGAAATGGAAAAGAAAAGAAAAGGGAAGACAGTAGTTGAGACGGTCGCAGCGCAAGGGATGACTAGAAGTGGAAGGTTCTATACTCCCGAGAATTCTGCACATGGCAAAGAGCAAAGCAGAAAAGGAATCAGTGAGGAAGAGTCTGAAGAGCTATGGAAGAAAGTGCAAGCAAAGAACTACTCTGTGGTCGGCCACTTGGGCAAAACCCCAGCTCAACTCTCTATTCTATCCTTACTAGTGAATTCAGAAAGGCATAAGAATGCACTGATGAAGGTTCTAGATGAGGCATACGTACCTGCGGATACTGTTGAACCCAAAAAATTACCCTTTATTTAAGAAAAGATAGGTTTCGAGTATATTTCAACAAAATGGGACTCCAAAGGGCTTTCTTTGGAGTCGCCACCTAATTTAGGAGAATTAGGAACCAATTAATTAAATAGTGCGTGCAAGCACTCCGTTTTAAGGAAGTGGTCTATTTCAGAGATTCTAAGTAAGAGGTTCAATTACTTTCGAAAGAAGGTTTCAATTTGAAAGCACTTTCGAAAATCCGTAAAATTACGGTTAATCCTTCGATTTTCACAAAATAGCTCTATAAATGCAAGTTTACAAAATTTAGTTCAAAAAGCTTTAAAATTAATGCTAAAATCTAAGATTGTAATAAATTACGCTTTAAATAAATATGAATTTAAACGTAGTAATAATAATAATAAATGTATTTTGGGAAGAGATAAGAAAATTAATTAACATGGAGAAAATCTCAATTGAAGTTGCAATTTAAGGGATTTGAAACAAAGTTACTACTTTTATTATTTCCAAATTTTATTGCACGCACTATTTAACTAAAAGGTTCAAAATTCCTAAATAAGATGGAAATTCAAAAGAAATAAATATTCGCAAATTAACTCAATAAATGAATAAACATTCATTCATAAATAATAAAATAATTTATTCTATAACAATCAATTATATGGGAAACTCCTATAGACATGGATTCCTACGGGAGCCTCGAATTTATTTAATTTTCAATTATATGCCCATGAACCTAAGTTAGAATAGGTGGCTCAACAAAGCACTTTCTATGATCTTCACTTCTTGAATCTTGAGTGCGAATTTGACCCCAAGAGACTCCAAGCCAATGCACTATCCCATTTGTGAGTTTATCCAACTCGTTCCCGAGGAGTGATTTCATGCCCAAGAAATAACAAAGAAAGGAATTAGAAATTTAATTAAACGGGTGACTAAAATGCCAGAGACAATTTGAAAACAAAGTTGGAAGAAAATGATATAGTGCATTTATCGGAACATAAACATAAGGTTGCTTCGTTAAATAAACTTAGGCATGCTTTACACCACAGTGTATCATTCATAAATCAAAACTTTGAGATGTGAAAATAACCCACAGAGGAACTATGATTACAAATTGACTAATTTAAGTGAATAAAGAAAGACTTGGTAGAGAATGATGCAACTAACATTGATGTCATCGCTATAGGTTTCAGACTCATTAAAAAAAAAAACTTACAAACAGAATTGAAGCAAAACATAAGTTTCATGAGCCAATATCCCAATATCTAACTGCCTAACCTGACAGTTAATACACCCACTCACAGTGGCACACAGTTCACACATATAGACACGAACAATCACACTAATACAAAGGATCATCACATACACAAGACCTGGACCTGCACGCCTATACTATACCCACTCTGAAATCATTCAGCTAACAAGGACCACCTCACACTATTCTACAATGCAAAGCAGGCCCTATATAACTGACCATACATTACCTGAACTCCTCTACTACCTACAACCTACACCATCTCCAAAACAGCTCTAAATTACCTGGTCAAACTACCCGCAACACCCTAGGGCAACCAAGCAAACACCCCCTGAACTCCTCTACTACCTGAACATACACACCATACTCCCTAATCTCACAGAACCAACACTGCTTGACCTATTCCCTCAGATCCCCTGGACTACTTACACACACCTGCACACACCTCACACACCATTTTCAAATCCTGGAAACAACCAGGACACTCAAACCATCCAAGAACAAACTCCAAGCATCCAAAATTCCTTTCTGAAGATTGCAGCAACAAAGATTCCTCTAAAACACCTGCTAACCACTCAAAAACAACCTCCAAACATCTGCAATTACCTATGAACTAACCTGCTCCCACCAGAAAACTACTGAACAAAACAAAAACCTCTTCTAATCTTCTAACAAAACTGCAGCACACCAGAGCCCACTCTACGACTACTACAACTATCAAGACCCCTCTAAACACCTGCAAACACAACACAACTACCCCCCAAAACAACCTGCGACTTAACAGAACCAGAACAAAACCTCATGGACCCCTATAACCATCAGCAAACAACTGTAAGCACCAGAGAAGACCCCCCACACCTTTCCTGATCTCACAAACACACCTGCAACAGCCCATCCTTTCTAATCTTTCCAGACAACTATCTACACCTTTACCATCCTCCCTGGAACAACTAAACCAGAACAAACTACATAGCCTCAACAGAGAAAGACAAGAACAGAAACAGAGAAGCAGACTATGACTTAAAATGCAAAACATAAAACATAGGCAGAATTCCAACTTTGAATCAACCAGTCAAGAAAGGAACAACATTTTGGACCAGACAAACATCAAAATGGAAAAGGATCTATCATAGGTAACATTTCAGAGTTTAAAACATCTTCTAAGCTAAGACTGAAACTTAAAGACTTGAGAATTTACAATGAATGACACAAACACACAAGCATTCATTTCATACATACAAACAGACACACACATGCACACTGACTTCACCTTGGCTCTGAACATCTATTCTTCATTGACTGAACTAAGCCTGACCAAGACTCTCAACTCCTCACAGAAAAACTAGCTACACCCACATCAGATCACCACTCACCTATATTCTCTTCATTTCATTACCTATTTTCTAATGACAGAAAACTTAACAAGACATTAAACTACTTTAGGATTCAACTACTTAATTTAAACAGATCCCAAATAACATTCTAATCACTGCTGCATACCTCAGTTTATATATGTACACTATTCACTTAAATTAACAACTAAGTAAATCCAGCATTTATGCTACATAATTATAAAAGAAAGAAATCAGTGAAAGGAAGGGAAACACTGACCTTTTGCGAGGTAGTGAAAAGAGGCGATTGATCCGTCGAAATCCGCACTTGAACAAGCGACAACAACTCGACGATTCACAAAATTTAAAGGTCGGAAATTAGGAAGGAAAAATGAAATCGCTATTAAAAAAAGCACTAAGAGGGTCCTCGTTTCCGAAGTCCCTCAATTCCTTCAACCAAAATCCGACCCCCAAATCTAAGAATCAAAGGGGGTATTTATAGGGAAATTCTAGGTTCAAAAGGGTGCAAAAACGATGTGGGAAATGGATTTGTTTTACCTAAGGACTGAGCGGATCTGGATCGTTTATTTCAAATCTCACCACATTGGACGCTCTTGATCTGTCTAACGGTATGAAAGCTGGATTTTTGGATTATTCTTGGCAAAAGGACGATGCTGGAGGCTCCCTATACGCTGCTAGTACGATGGATGAGCTGGATTTTGAGTGGGGACCGATGATTTTGGGAGAGAAATCGAAATGGGGAATCGGGTAAGGGAAGCGGGTCTAGGGTTCGGGGTATTGAGGTTAACAGGTCGGCTGAAAAATGGGTAATGAATTTGTAATGAAATGTATATAGGGGTTTGCACGAATAGGACAGAATTTAGGCTATGAATTATGCTTTTAGCCTCTTTTGATCAAAATCAATTGCTTTATCTCTTTTATTTTCAATTTTAGCCTTAATTAAAAACCTTTCCATAGTAAATTATCAATTTCGATAACTCCGGGACAAAATTAGATGTCAACAGCTGCCCCTCTTTACCCGAAAAAGGATGAAAGAGTTTTTAGGGTAAAGAAGTTGACGAGAAACCAATTTTGTCCCGATAAAACCAAGACATTTGATTTCGAGGACCAAAAGACGAGGCTTATGGATATGGCCGAACTCCGGTTTTTGAGTTGCCTACATATCTCAGGCTGAAAGAGAATTAGGTCATATGTAGTTCAACGACACTTAGATATAAAGACTCGCACGATTGACAGAAAAAGGACGCACGAATAAAAAAGAATTTCAAACTGACCTCCCAATCTAAAACAGAAGATTAGGATAGAATTTGCTTGTTCGAGTGCGATTCTTCAGATCCTCGTTGACGAGTCTAGCTCATATCAACGATTGCCCCATTTCACTGCTAAGAAAAATTTCCATGTTATGCTCCAAATGCTCCAAATGCTGATGCGGTACTGCCAAAATCCTGTAATAAACTTGACAAATGGTAAGCGAGCAACTGCTAATAAACTATTATAATTGGAATGAGAAATAAAAAGTGATAACATAAAGTTGTAAATGCGGGTTGTGATATCATCAATAAGTTCTTCTTTTGAACAACTGACGAGGTGCTCCGCCTAGGGAACCTCTAGGCTGATTATTATTCTGAAACAGTAAAGCAAAACAATAAGTAAAGCGAGTACTAATTGTAGAATGCAGGCTTTTATAAGATAAGCGGACTAACGAGACATAATGTCTCAAGTTAACTTGTCCAATCTATAATCTATGCAGATAACATAACGTTCATTTATAAGGCGAACGAGCCTAAAACGTTCAATTATAAGGCAGACGAGCCTAAAACGTTCAATTATAAGGCGAGCGAGCCTAAACCATAAGGCAAGCAAAAGACGCAAAACTCATTAAAGCAGGTACTTCTTCAGACTTAGAAATTTCTGCAAATTATAAAAGGGATTTTAGTAAACGTTCCCATAAAGCGAAATAGAAATGAAATTAATAGGCTTAACAATTTGCAAGGAATATAGGAAATATAAATGCCGCCTTTCAGAAATAAACCATGATAAAGCATAATGCTTTAGATCATGAAGAGGTAGTCTACAATACAATCTCGGAATGTGCTCCATTCAACTGATAAAGAAATGAGGCGTCGGGTCCCGAAACATCCAACGCCCTAACATAACTTGAAAACCTGCATATCCCATTTTACGGGTGGGTTAACCCGAATTGTTCATTTATAAGGTGAACAGGCCTAAAAATGTTCATTTATAAGGCGAACGAGCCTAAAACGTTCATTTATAAGGCAAACGAGCCTAAAACGTTCATTTATAAGGCGAACGAGCCTAAAATGCATAAGATAAGGCGAAAAATGCAAAACTCATTAAAGTGGGTACTTCTTCAAACTTAGCAATATCTGCAAATCACAACAATGGAATTTTAGTAAGTGTTATCATGGTAGAATAGAAATGAATCTGCTTTCAACAATTTGCAAGAATTATAGGATATAGAAATGCCGCCTTTCGGCAAAAACTATGATAAAGCTTAATGCTTTAATGATCTAGTGGTAGTTTGCGATTTAATCTTGAATGGTGCTCGAATCACTTGACAAAGCAAATGAGACATCCAGTCTTGAAGCATCCAATGTTCCAAAGCGACTTGAAGTAAATCTGCATATCCGATTTATGGGTGGATGGACCCGGATCACTCATTTATAAGACAAACAGGTCTAAAACATTCAATTATAAGGCGAATGAGCCCAAAACGTTCAATTATAAGGCGAACGAGCCTATGAACCTTCATTTAATAGTAACCTGCAAAATAAAGTTACAAATTGGATTAATTAAGGTAAGATAATGTAAAACAAATAAGCAAAGCTAGGTCGTGTTGCTTGTATTGATAATGCTGCACAACGTTGAATGCTGCCTTCGGTCCATATTGAAACCGATGTTCAATTCCTGCAAAATTTAGAGTAAATGCATTGGAAAGCGAGTGAATAATAAAGCAAAGACTATAATGAAAAAGAAAGAAATAGATTCGCTCTGCATATGCGGCAAGGCGAATAATCTTTGAGAAATTGATAGTTGCTAGTTCTCCTCATTCTACTGCTTTTGGAATTCCTGCATCCAAAGAAAAATCGTGAGTTCTGAAAGATAGGCCCAAAAGCCTCAACATTTTGTTCTGCTCCTTCTGTCTTTATGCTGAAGTTTGCAGTAGCTCCAAAATGAATTTGTCCCTGTTTCCAAAGGAAAAACTATTAGTTTTTGAACAAATAGTGGCTGGCTTGATTGAACACCTAATGCGGCTTCAAATCTGCATCTTCTTGTATGGAAATCAGATGTATTGCTGCTGCGAGAGTCTGATGCTCTTGAAATTCTTCTTTAGTACAAAAGATGTCATCTAAAATTGCTTTGGCTTGGCTTATTTGGAAAAATGGATTTTCATTGATTTCGGGATTAAGAACCCAATAAAGGGTACAAGATAGTTCATTACATAAAACTTCAAAAGAGTAGAAAAATAAGATAGTCGGGCAATAATTCCTTTTCAACAAACAAAGTGTTGTCATTTGATCTTTTTGCTAAGCTTCACGCTTCCTTTTCAAATGCCTTGGTGCAAATTTTGATGAATCACCCCTGATGATAATTGCATTTGATGCTGGAGGATCATAATTTCTTGTTTGCCCTTGCTTCACACTTATCTTGCCTGTTTCTATCATATTCTGGATTTTGTGCTTAAGTGCCAAGATTCTTCTGTGTCATGGACTTGAATATTTGAGTGATATGCGCACCTCTTTGATAAATCGAATCCTTGAGGCGGATTTTCTGGGATCCATCCCTTCCTTGCATGCAACAGACTTATGCGGCATCTTCTTGATTTTGCGCATACCAATTAGATAAGGATCTCTTACTATGTTGAACTTGTATTGTTCCACAAAGTCTCGAGCCATGTGTTCCCATGTGTGCCATTTGGTAAAATCCGGCTTAGTATACCATGAAAGTTCCATTCCTGATAAACTCTGAATAAACAATCTCATACGCAAAGCTTCATCCTTGCCAATTCCAATTAATCTGCTGCAATAATCTTTCAAATGTGCATAGGGGTCCCCTTTTCCATTGAAAGTGTTAAATTTTGGTATCTTGTACCCACTTGGAAGCTCAATGTCCGGATGAATGCATAAGTCTTCATAGCAGAAGCTCTGAATATTCCTAGAGCGCAATTCTTTTCCCATGATCTTTCTCACAATCTGTTCATCCATATTGTGAGGATAAGTTGTCTCAACTTCTTTCTCAGGCAATTCTTGTGAACGCACTATCAACTGATTTGATTGACCCCCCACAGCAGGCATAGTGATAAAAGGTGGGTATAAAGTTGCAGCTGGCCAAGCATTTTGATTGATAAGATATTCTTGTGGGATTTGTGGATATATGGTGTTTATAGGCATTGGGTAATTAGGCATTGTTAAGTAAGGTGGATTGGAGGTAAAGCTTGTATTTGGCAAAGGTTTGCTAGTTTTGACAGAGTTGAATACTATTCCGTTGGACCACATGTTCTTCAACATCATCATTCTGCGCTTGCAAGATACCCATACCAGAACTGGTTGCCTGAAGCTGCTTTGCCAAGTTGTTTTGTCCTTGATGCAGATTCTCAGCCATTTCAGTGTTCAATGCTAGCCAAATTTTAACAAATAAATTCTACACATTGAACAAAAGCAAGTTAATACGTAAAATAGTGGTGTATGCATAGGATTTTAAATGTAAAATAGGCCATTAGGCCGAATGGATGAGACCAAAATCCCGACTCAATAAAGGAGTAAAATATTTGAAAGTTCGAAACTCAATGATCAACAAAATTTGATTTTTCAAGACGCGAATTGAGAAAAATAACTTTGAAATATTTTACTAAATCGGTGTGCGTGCTAGACCATTTTGGCACAATTTTCTAAAATGGTCGGCTTATTTTGAACATCAATGCTTTGCTCGACTATCGTTTCTTCCTTGCAAAATAACAGTCTACACCAATCCTTGAAAACTGCTTCTAGTAACGACCAAACCAGCTCAATGTCTTCAACTTGCTTTTTGTAAAATTCTGCCCCAGTTATGACTTCAACATTTCAACTTGCTTTGCAAAAACTGCCCCAGTTATGACTTTCAATACTTCAAATTGCGTTGCAAAAGCTGCCCCAGTTGCAATATCTCACGTCTTCTACTTGCTTTGCAAAATTTGCCCCAGTTTCTATCTTTGGGAAAATTAAAATTAAAATACTAAAGGGTCGAGCCCGATGGAGGAGCCTACGTATCCCTCCTTGGGAATCCGACCGTGTGTAGTTCTGCTTACATAGAAGAGAATTTTCAAATATTGGTGTAACCGAAACTCGATATGAGTTGTCTACGCTTCCTGCCTTGGGAGACCGGTTACAATAATTTGCTTACATAGAAATAGATTCAAACATTCATAATTTGATATTCTTTCTTTTCTTTTCTTTTCTTTCAACAAAACTAACAAAAGAAAATTGCAATAGCTACTTGCAAATAAAATAACTTCTGCTTCTGCAACTATACTGCTTTTCTGGAATTTGATAGGTGCTTAAATGCCCATCTTCGAGCTACTGCCCTTTGCATATGGAAGGATTGCCACAAAAGGTTGGCCAATGACCGTAGGAGATATAATTTTGACCTAGCCAGAGTTAATCAAGTCTTCAACCTTCCTCTTAAATAAAGTGCATTCTTCAATATTGTGCCCATGTATCCCTGAATGGTAAGCACAAAATTTTCCCAATTTTCAGGCTTGCGTGGTTCATACGGCTTTGATGCTATAGGCTGCACCAAATCGGTCCCCAGAAGCCGTTCAAAAAGTTTTGCATAAGAACCTGGTATCGGTGTGAATGCAAAAGCCGATCTTTTGGTGCGGCTTGATTGCAATCTTGGATTGACAGTTGTTTGCTTGACGGTATTAGGTCTCACCGCTATCGCTGGCAAAGGACTTGGCATAACAGCTTTTCCTTTAGCTTTGGATTGTGCCTCGACCAAGCTACACATTCTTTTGTCAGATATCAAAGTCCTCTCATCCAGCTCTTCTTGGAGCTCTACAGATTTTCTCTTCAATGGACTGCCTCTTGCAAAGGTTAGGTTTGGGAGTTCGTGCTGCTTGACAAAGTTACGAGCTAAGTCATCCCATGTGAATCGCTTTCCAAGATCTTCTGTTGCAAACACGTTAAAGCCTGCCCCGCGAGCGTCTTAACAAATAACCTCAGCTTGATTCCATTGCTTTTTCCAAATATTTCCACCCAATCAATGAATGCTTTCAAATGATCAATGAGGGTTTCCTGTCCCATCATACACTGGTGGATCAGCCACGTCAAGAACATTCACATTTTCCCTTTCTGCTTCACCTAAGCCTGCTTGAGATGGTAGAGCCTTCCCATCTGCCATTGTGCCATTGCTCTCTTTAGCATTGGGAAGCCCTTCCCCGTTGCTTTTCTCATTGCTTGTTTTTTATGAGAAGCCACCAAATTCCTTTTCCAACAGGATTGCATGCAAATTAGGAAACTGTTGAGCATCACACTCAAATGCTGGAACTACTTGCATTGTAGGAGGTGCATCAGTATGGATAGGAGCAGCAGGAATGCTTGGTCCTGGACTTGGCACATTACGCACTGGGTTGCGAGCATCCATGAGCGCGACAACCAATTCAGTAAGGCTACTGAGTCTCTTTTCCAGACTGGCTACGGTCGCTTCAAGCTTACTAACCTTGTCTTTGTGGGATTCCTCATTTTAAGTCAAGTCAATCACAACATTTTGACGAGCCATAGGTCCTGATCTTGATGTTCAAAATAATTAACCCTTTAGCAACGCATACCGAATTTAATAAAAATTTATTAAAGATGAAACTGACGGATCAACTTATTTCAAAATGGAGAAATTGAGACCGTACTGAAAAGACCCCAAAAGTTTAAGTAGGGCATTTGTTTCGTTAAAGAAAACTAGACAAAACAATGCTTATTAAATTCTGAGAAATATTATTTATTAAAAGGATGGAACACTTAAAATTTGATGCTAAAACAATATTTTGTAAAATTAAGACAGACCAAATAAAGATTCAAAAAGGTATTTTAGAGTAATAATATGCATGCTTTCATATTATAAGTGAGTAAAGAGAATAAAGCAGTTAATTCCTGCAGACAAATACAGTGTTAATCAAATCCCAATATCAAACAAATTGAGTCACCCAACAAACATGCAAATGAATTACAAGCGATTAGCACATAGAAAATAAGCAGTTAGCAAGTTCTTGCATAGTAGACAAATAATTGATATGTGGCAAACACAACTAATCAAGCGTAAATAAAGATGCAGGTGTGTCCTATCCTGTAAAGTACCTCTTTGTGCCGGAGTGGGCCTAAGACGCCAAATAGGTGATAACGAAAAGTAGTCCAAGCCAGTTTTGCAATAATCAAATTTACTGTAAGTGACAATAACAGTAATAATAATTTCTCTTTCATTATAACTTGATTTTGAGTACATCATTGTTACATAAAAAATAGAAAGTGCCAGACATAATTTAAATACATCGTTTTGAGTACAATGAAAATATAAATAACTGCTATAACTACACTGTATCAGGCTCGAGGAGGCAATGAAACTGAAGTGCGGGCTTGGTTAGGGTCAATCCTTGCTTGCTTGCACAGTCGGTGTAATTTCTGACATCTGGTCCCAAATGTGGTTTACATCCAAAGACTTGCTTAAATCAAACATCGATGAAATAGATCGAATGTCTTATCGTTCTTTCGACGTCTTTTGCCCCAACTTGTTATCTTCTTCCAAGTATCTTCACAATTTCAACTTGATGACTATTTGAAATACCTCTTGAATTCAAGCGTCTTCTAGTCTACAAAATTAATAAAAGTATTCTAAATTTAATTAATTACAAAACTTGGCTTGGACTGGACTGGAAGTTCCGTTATCACATAAACACATAATATGCATTGTTGTTAGGTTTAAACCCGTCAACGAAAAAGGGCGGTTTTCCTAACTATGGAGGCGGTACCAAGGACCGGGTCCAATCTAAGGCTTATGCATGCATGTTCCTAACGAAAACTCTAGAGTGGGTTTACTAGACACAAGGCTGTTTTAAGTGGCAAGCGGTCACGCGGTAGTAAAACTATCCGCTCACCCCACAGGTACGCGCACTCTTTCTTAAAGGGTTTTTTGTGAGTTGCGGGTGTATATGCATACACCTCGCGGGTATAAGTAATAATGAAGAAGCTCCGAGGAATGGGGAAAATATGAACGGAATGCCAGTTTAATATGTGCACAAATAAAAGTGTAGTGACACGCTTTCAGTGACAAACAATTGCAAATAATCAAATTAACTAATCATGCTATTTTTTGCAAATAATAAACAAATAAAGAGTTATCTTGTGAAAACCTTATGGTTAGAACCTTAAGGTAATCCCTAGCGGAGTCGCCACGCTGTTGAACCCCAAAAATTACCCTCTCTTTAAGAAAAGATAAGTTTCGGGTATATTTCAATAAAATGGGACTCCAAAGGGCTTTCTTTGGAGTCGCCACCTAATTTAGGAGAATTAAGAACCAATTAATTAAATAGTGCATGCAAGCACTCCGTTTTAAGGAAGTGGTCTATTTCAGAGATTCTAAGTAAGAGGTTCAATTACTTTCGAAAGAAGGTTTCAATTTGAAAGAACTTTCGAAAATCCGTAAAATTACGGTTAATCCTTCGGTTTTCACAAAATAGCTCTATAAATGCAAGTTTACAAAATTTAGTTAAAAAAACTTTAAAATTAATGCTAAAATCTAATATTGTAATAAATTCCGCTTTAAATAAATATGAATTTAAATGTAGTAATAATAATAATAAATGTAATTTGGGAAGAGATAAGAAAATTAATTAACATGGAGAAAATCTCAATTGAAGTTGCAATTTAAGAGATTTGAAACAAAGTTACTACTTTTATTATTTCTAAATTTTATTGCACGCACTACTTAACTAAAAGGTTCGAAATTCCTAAATAAGATGGAAATTCAAAAGAAATAAATATTCGCAAAATAACTCAATAAATGAATAAAAATTCATTCATAAATAATAAAATAATTTATTCTATAACAATCAATTATATGAGAAACTCCTATAGACATGGATTTCTACAGGATAAGGGAATGAGAAGGGTTTAGAAGAAGAACCCGGAAATTGAAAAACTCATGGGAGCCTCGAATTTATTTAATTTTATACAATTATATGCCCATGAGCCTAAGTTAGAATAGGTGGCTCAACAAAGCACTTTCTATGATCTTCACTTCTTGAATTTTGAGTGCGAACTTGACCCCAAGAGACTCCAAGCCAATGCACTATCCCATTTGTGAGTTTATCCAACTCGTTCCCGAGGAGTGATTTCATGCCCAAGAAATAAATAAGAAAGATATTATTAATTTAATTAAACAGGTGACAAAAATGCCAAAGACAGTTTGAAAACAAAGTTGGAAGAAAATGATATAGTGCATTTATCGGAACATAAACATAAGGCTGCTTCGTTAAATAAACTTAGGCATGCTTTACACCACAATATACCATTCATGAATCAAAACATTAAGATGTGAAAATAACCCACAAAGGAACTATGATTACAAATTGACTAATTTAGTGAATAAAGAAAGGCTTGGTAGAGAATGATGCAACTAACATTGATGTCATCGCTATAGGTTTCAGACTCATTAAAAAAAAAAAACTTACAAACAGAATTGAAGCAAAACATAAGTTTCATGAGCCAATATCCCAATATCTAACTGCCTAACCTGACAGTTAATACACCCACTCACAGTGGCACACAGTTCACACATATAGACACGAACAATCACACTAATACAAAGGATCATCACATACACAAGACCTGGACCTGCACACCTATACTATACCCACTCTGAAATCATTCAGCTAATAAGGACCACCTCACACTATTCTACAATGCAAAGCAGGCCCTATATAACTGACCACACATTACCTGAACTCCTCTACTACCTACAACCTACACCATCTCCAAAACAACTCTAAATTACCTGGTCAAACTACCCGCAACACCATAGGGCAACCAAGTAAACACCCCCTGAACTCCTCTACTACCCGAACACACACACCCTACTCCATAATCTCACAGAACCAACACTGCTTGACCTATTCCCTCAGATCCCCTGGACTACTTACACACACCTACACACACCTCACACATAATTTTCAAACCCTGGAAACAACCAGGACACTCAAACCATCCAAGAACAAACTCCAAGCATCCAAAATTGCTTTCTGAAGATTGCAGCAACTAAGATTCCTCTAAAACACCTGCTAACCACTCAAAAACAACCTCCAAACATCTGCAAATACCTATGAACTAACCTGCCCCCACCAGAAAAGTACTGAACAAAACCAAAACCTCTTCTAATCTTCTAACAAAACTGCAGCACACCAGAGCCCATTTTACGACTACTGCAACTATCAAGACCCCTCTAAACACAACACAACTACCCCCCAAAACAACCTGCGACATAACAGAACCAGAACAAAACCTCATGGACCCCTATAACCATCAGCAAACAACTGCAAGCACCAGAGAATACCCCCACACCTTTCCTGATCTCACAAACACACCTGCAACAGCCCCCTCCTTTCTAATCTTTCCAGACAACTATCTACACCTTTACCATCCTCCCTGGAACAACTAAACCAGAACAAACTACACAGCCTCAAACGAGAAAGACAAGAACAGAAACAAAGAAACAGACCATGACTTAAACTGCAAAACATAAAACATAGGCAGAATTCCAACTTTGAATCAACCAGTCAAGAAAGGAACAACATTTTGGACCAGACAAACATCAAAATGGAAATGGATCTATCATAGGTAAAATTTCAGAGTTTAAAACATCTACTAAGCTAAGACTGAAACTTAAAGACTTGGGAATTTACAATGAATGACACAAACACACAAGCATTCATTTCATACATACAAACAGACACACACACGCACACTGACTTCACCTTTGCTCTGAACATCTATTCTTCATTGATTGAACTAAGCCTGACCAAAACTCTCAACTCCTCACAGAAAAATTAGCTACACCCATATCAGATCACCACTCACCCATATTCTCTTCATTCATTACCTATTTTCTAATGACAGAAAACTTAACAAGACATTAAACTACTTTAGGATTCAACTACTTAATTTAAACAGATCCCAAATAACATTCTAATCACTGTTGCATACCTCAGTTTATATATGTACACTATTCACTTAAATTAACAACTAAGCAAATCCAGCATTTATGCTACATAATTATAAAAGAAAGAAATCAGTGAAAGGAAGGGAAACACTGACCTTTTGTGAGGCAGTGAAAATAGGTGATTGATTCGTCGAAATCCGCACTTGAACAAGCGACAACAACTCGACGATTCACAAAATTTAAAGGTCGGAAATTAGGAAGGAAAAATGAAATTGCTATTAAAAAAAAAAAGCACTAAGAGGTTCCTCGTTTCCGAAGTCCCTCAATTCTTTAAACCAAAATCCGGCCCCCAAATCTAAGAATCGAATGGGGTATTTATAGGGAAATTCTAGGTTCAAAAAGGTGCAAAAACGATGTGGGAAATGGATTTGTTTTACCTTAGGACTGAGCGAATCTGAATCGTTTATTTCAAATCTCACCACATTGGACGCTCTTGATCTGTCTAACGGTATGAAAGCTGGATTTTTGGATTATTCTTGGCAAAAGGACGATGCTGGGAGCTCCCTATACGCTACTAGTACGCTGGATTTTGAGTTGGGACCGATGATTTTGGGAGTGAAATCGAAATGGGGAATCAGGTAAGGGAAGCGGGTCTAGGGTTCGGGGAATTGAGGTTAACGGGTCGGCTGAAAAATGGGTAATGAATGTGTAATGAAATGTATATAGGGGTTTGCACGAATAGGACAGAATTTTGGCCTTGAATTATGCTTTTAGACATTTTTTATCAAAATCAATTGCTTTATCTCTTTAATTTTCAATTTTAGCCTTAATTAAAAACCTTTCCATTGTAAATTATCAATTTCGATAACTCCGGGACAAAATTAGGTGTCCACAAATACCACTGTCGAGAATTTGGCCAGCATGGTTGGACGAGTCATGCAATCTAATCGAATTACTTTCCATGAAGATGAATTACCACCGGAAGGGCTCGGGCATAACAAGGCTTTGCATGTCACTATAAAATGCAAAGAATGGTTCGTAGGAAGAGTTTTGATCGATGGAGGTTCCGGCTTGAACATATGCCCGTTCATTACTTTGAAAAGAATGGGAATTGACCAAAACAAGATCAAGGAGAGTGATATGAAGGTGAAAGCATTCGATGGGTCACAAAGGAGCACCATTGGAGAGATCAACCTAACCATCATGGTGGGTCCAGTTGAGTTCACTACCGAGTTCCATGTCATGGATATCTCGGCCTCATATAACCTACTGTTGGGAAGACCTTGGATACACATGGCTGGGGCTGTCCCATCTACCTTGCATCAGACGGTAAAGTTTGAGTGGGACAACAAAGAAGTTGTGGTGTTCGGCGAAGGGAGCAACTCTATATACAATGAGCAGACCATACCAGTGATTGAAGGAAATGTTCTAGATGGACAAACCTTTTACACGGTAGAGCTCGTGGGAGCAGTGCGTGGTAGTCAAAGTGGTTACCGTAAGGGCTATGATGAGAAATATGGAGGGTGGAACCACAATAGCCACAGAGGAAACAGCAGTACAACACAAGGAGGATATTCTGCATACTTTGCTCCCAAACTTGTCAATGCCCCGAAAGTAACCGAGAAGAAGAGGAACTTCTATAGCGCTTATTGGGACGGCCAAGGTAAAGGTTATGAAGGAAGAAATCTAGTCTGGGAACCTGTAATGTCTGATTGGGGAGTGTCTGCACGTGTGTTCCGTGAAACAATACCTTCCAAGACGGAGAAGCGGCCTGTATACCCGCTCAATGCCCGTCCTGACTGGAAGCAAATCTCTAGAGAGGCAAGAGGAAGGCAAGAGTCGATACCTAGAGTGTTTGAACCCGAACCTGAAAAAGTGCAGTTTGAAGAACCATACATACTCCCGCAGCCTTCAAGATGGCCCGGAGATAGGGTGATGGGTATTATGTTGGGGCAAGGCTATAAACCCGGGAAGGGTTTAGGCAGAAATCTGGATGGTCTGTTTGGAACCCGTTCACATTGTGACGAGAGGCGACAAGGATAGGTCAGGCATAGGCTATTTTGGGGGTTACGAAGAAAGTTTGGAGGAACCATCCTTGGATTTCAAGTACTACAAAAGATCCGTCGAACCTCTACCATATGTTTTCGTCTCGTCTGGTCTCTTGGATGGTCGTAAAGGGGAGGAACTTGCAGTACACGAGGACAAATCGGAGGTTGTTGATGCCGAGGAAGACCTGTTGGCAGGCATGCAGAAGTTGTTTTTATCTGATGAAGATTTCTGTGTAATTTTGGAAGAACACACCGAACCTCTTAATCTTGCAAAAGTGGATCTTGGAGCTGCGCTGAACAATTGGACCAACAACTTGACCCGAGCATACCGCGGACCTTGGTAAAGCTAGGGGGTTTTTGTTTTTCTTTCATGCTTTCAAAATAAAACACGACTCCGAGTCGTTAGAATTACATTTCATTCCCGTTTTCAGTTGTCATGTTCGAATGTTTCCCTACAAACATTGTTTTGCAAGGTTCATGAATAAAAGCATTGATCTTTTTCTCTCATTTTTTCTTTTTGTTAATCCTTTTAATTATACATTGCTTTACCTTTTCAGCACTCAAACTAATAATTCCATCGAATCGACAACTGCAATGTGTAACGAAACAACTGTGTTTGAAGAATCTGATCCCGATTATGAAGAAAATGATGAAGCAACACAAGAGGAAATTAAGAAACTCGAAAATAAGGCTAAACCAAATTTGGATGAAATAGAGGTGGTTAATCTAGGAGACAACGAAACCGTGAAAGAAACAAGGATTAGTGCGCACTTAACCCCGGAAGTTAGAAAACAATACATCGAATTCTTAAAAGAGTATAAAGATGTATTTGCATGGTCGTACGATGATATGACAGGCATAAGCACGGATGTTGTCGCGCACAAGTTGCCTATTAACCCAGGTTTCCCACCGGTTAAGCAAAAAGCCCGGACCTTCAAATCATCAACCTTAGTGCAAATCAGAGAGGAGGTGACCAAGCAGCTCAATGCGGGAATCTTGAAAACGGTCAAATATCCAACTTGGTTGGCCAACATCGTACCAGTGCCGAAAAAAGATGGGAAAATCAGAGTTTGTGTAGATTACAGAGACTTGAACAAGGCAAGCCCAAAAGATGACTTCCCTCTACCAAATATACACATCCTGATCGATAATTGTGCAAAGCACGAACTACAGTCCTTCGTGGATTGTTTCATCGGTTATCATCAAGTGCTTATGGATGAGGAAGATACCGAAAAGACGGCCTTCACTACCTCTTGGGGGAAATATTGTTACAAAGTGATGCCTTTTGGTTTGAAGAATGGTGGAGCTACCTACAGGAGAGAAATGACCACAATGTTCCGTGACTTAATGCACAAGGAGATCGAGGTGTATGTAGATGATGTAATCATCAAATCAAGGAAGAGCTCCGAACATTTGGACAATTTGCGCAAGTTCTTCAACCATTTACACAAGTACAACTTGAAGTTGAACCCAGCAAAGTGTGCTTTCGGCGTTCCATCCGGAAAGTTATTGGGCTTTATCATCACGAGAAGAGGCATTGAGTTGGATCCAGGCAAAATCAAAGCCATCAAGGAATTGCCACCACCGAAAAGCAAGAAAGAAGTCATGAGTTTCTTAGGTCGACTCAATTACATTAGTCGTTTCATAGCCCAGTCCACTGTCATATGTGAACCCATCATCAAATTATTGAGGAAAGATGCCGTTATCGAGTGGACAGAGGAGTGCCAGAAAGCAATTGATCGGATAAAAGAGTACTTGTCCAGGCCGCCCGTGTTGGTTCCGCATGAACCAGGGCGACCTTTGATACTGTATTTGTCTGTGGTAGATTCAACATTTGGATGTGTGTTGGGACAGCACGATCCGACAGGAAGGAAGAAGCAGGCAATATATTACCTAAGTAAGAAGTTCACTCCTTACGAAGCCAAGTACACATTGTTGGAACGCACCTGTTGTGCATTGACTTGGGTAGCACAGAAGTTGAGGCATTATCTGACATCATATGCAACTCTACTGATCTCAAGAATGGATCCTCTTAAATACATCTTCCAGAAACCGATGCCTACCGGAAAGTTGGCTAAATGGCAAATATTACTCAGTGAGTTTGACATCACTTTTGTCACTTAGAAAGCAATGAAAGCTCAAGCCTGAGCAGATCACATGGCCGAGAACCCTGTGGATGATGACTACGAGACTTTGCATACTTACTTCCCAGACGACGAGATCATGTTCGTTAGAGAAGACATTGCCGAAAAGTATGACGGTTGGAGACTGTTCTTCGACGGAGCAGTAAACTTCAAAGGAGTTGGCATCGGAGCGGTATTGATTTCCGAAACTGGCCAGCATTACCCAGCCACGGCTAAGCTCAGATTCCCTTGCACCAACAACATGGCAGAATACGAAGCTTGCATCTTAGGGCTCAGGATGACCATAGACATGAACGTGCAGGAACTATTGGCAATTGGAGATTCAGATTTGCTGATACATCAAGTACGAGGCGAGTGGGCAGCAAAGAATTCTAAAATATTACCATATTTGGAGTGCATAAAAGAATTGAGTAAAAGGTTCATCAAGATAGAATTTCGGCATGTACCTAGACTGCAGAATGAGTTCGCTGACGCCCTGGCCACAATATCTTCCATGATTCAGCACCCAGACAAGAATTACATTGATGCAATACCCATAGCAGTGAAAGAGCAACCAACATATTGCTTTCAGGTGGAAGAAGAATCGGACGGAGAGCCATGGTTCAATGACATTAAGAAATTCCTCAAAGAAAGCCTTTATCCTGAGAATGCTATAAGCCTTCAGAAGAAGACATTGCGGAGATTGGCAAATGGCTTCTTTCTAAACGGAGAAATCCTGTACCGGAGGACGGCTGACTTAGGTTTGCTAAAATGTGTGGATGCTAAAGAAGCTGTCAGATTGTTAGAAGAAGTGCATGCTGGAACTTGTGGTCCGCATATGAATGGTTTCGTGCTTGCAAAGAAGATATTAAGGGCAGGATACTTTTGGATGACTATGGAGCATGATTGCATAAAATACGTGAAGAAATACCATCAATGCCAAGTGCATGGAGACATGATTCGGGTACCCTTGAATGAGTTTAACGTTATGGGATCGCCTTGGCCATTCGCTGCTTGGGGAATGGACATCATAGGACCAATTGAACCTGCCGCATCAAATTGACATAGGTTCATATTGGTAGCCATTGATTACTTCACCAAATGGATGGAAGCTGCATCCTACAAGTCGGTGACGAAGAAGGTAGTGGCTGATTTCGTCCGAGACAAGATGATATGCCGATTTGGAATCCCCGAGTCTTTCATCACTGATAATGGATCCAATCTCAACAGTGACTTGATGAGAGCAACTTGTGATACTTTCAAAATCAAGCACCGTAACTCAACTGCATACAGGCCTCAGATGAATGGAGCAGTTGAGGCGGCCAATAAGAATATCAAGAAAATACTGCACAAGATGATCAACAATTCAAGACGGTGGCACGAGAATCTTCCCTATGCTCTGTTAGGATACCGCACCACAATGAGAACATCAATGGGACCTACTCCTTATCTCCTAGTCTATGGCACTGAAGCAGTAATACCAGCAGAAGTGGAGATTCCCTCTCTAAGGGTTATTCAAGAAGCAGAACTGACAGACGCTGAATGGATTAAGAGGAGAATGGAGCAATTGGCACTCATTGACGGCAAAAAAATGAATGCAATATGCCATGGGCAGTTGTAGCAGCAAAGAATGGCAAAATCATTCAACAAGAAGGTCCGCGTAAGGTCATTCGAACCTGGACAGCTGGTTCTGAAGAAGATATTCCCTAATCCGTAAGAAGAAAAGGGCAAGTTTGCACCAAACTGGCAAGCACCTTATATGGTTCATCGAGTTCTCACTGGAGGAGCACTCATACTGGCAGAAATGGATGGTGAAGTTTGGCCGAAGCAGATCAACGGAGATGCTGTCAAAAGATATTATATCTGAGAACCTGCACTAGTTAATAGCTTTATTCTTTATGCAATATCTCATGTAAGCTGGAACTACGTTACGACCTGATTCCCCAAGTGGGATACGTAGGCAACTTACCCAAGGTTTGGTCGCATTAATACAAAAATTTATTTCCCCCACGAAGTGGAAACTAAGGCAGAATTTTTGAGGATCTCTCAAGAATTCAAAAGGACAAACTGAGATCAATAAAGGGGCAGAAATTTTTGAGATTCTCTCAAAAATTTCAGGAGAAAGCTAAGTGCAGAAATTGGGGCAAAATTTTTGAGATTCTCTAAAAATTTTTAGGAGAAAGCTAAGTGCAGAAACTGGGGCAGAAATTTTTGAGATTCTCTCAAAAATTAGAATCTCAAAAATTTCAGAGGACAGCCAAGTGCAGAAACTAGGGCAGAATTTTGAGGTCCTGACCTCAAAATTCCTCAAGGATGTTTTACTACAATCTGAAAGACAACAATTGCAGCATTGTGCTTGTATTACACAACGCGGTCTATTGATTCGATGGAATAAAATACATTTTTTACAAACTTTTTCTGTAAAAACGCATGCCTACTTTCTCTTTGCTCTTTTTCTTTTAATCCCCGTGGTTTGACCAAGGTTCGGCATTCGCTAAAGAAGACACCACAAAAGAAAGGCGCAGGTCAGGCGAAGAATGCACAAACGAAACCTTCCTCCCCCAGAACATACAAAACTTTCTTTGAGTGCAGGCCACCAAAAGACGAACGATGTGACAATCAGCATAACAACATTTTAGGCAGTCCTACAGACAGGGTAATATCTCTATATTTATCACTTCATGTTACTCATTGCATGCAGGGTATACAACTCAGCAAAACACGCAAAATAGCTCTTGACGAGTAGGCAAAATAGCTCTTGACGAGCAGGCAAAATAGCTCCTGACAAGGAGGCAAAATAGCTCCTGACAAGGAGGCAAAATAGCTCCTGACTAGCAGGCAAACAACTCCTGACAAGAAGGCAAAATAGCTCTTGACGAGCAGGCAAAATAGCTCTTGACAAGGAGGCAAAATAGCTCTTGATGGGCAGGCAAACAGCTCCTGACAAGAAGGCAAAATAGCTCTTGACAAGGAGGCAAAATAGCTCTTGACGAGCAGATAAACAGCTCCTAACAAGAAGGCAAAATAGCTCTTGACGAGCAGGCAAAGTAGCTCTTGACGAGCAGGAAAATATCTCACAATTAGAGGCCACAACACATTGATAGTTGACACTCAAAATGACAGGAAAGTATATTTATGCACTTACCTATATGTATTACTCGCAAAAACTCACTCTTATCGCAGGGCATACAAACAGGCATTGCAACGACACTACAATTCGGCACCCTACATGACCACCCATAATCTCGGAATACATCCTTTCAAAGTCACGGCAAAATTGGCCGCACTGTCAACGTCTTTGCCCGAAGACTCTTTCATCATCCCCGGGCAAAGAGGGGCAGCTGTTGACACCCAATTTTGTCCCTCCTATTTTACAATTTTATCATACAAAACTTTGAAAATACAATTTTAATATTTTAGATAGAACTGCGTCAATTATCATGCATTTATCCATATCGCCAACGTCCTATCTATATACATACGTACTTCAATGCGATTATATTACATAAATACGTCATTTAAGTCGTTTTCAAAGTGATAGTACAATTTTGTAATCATTTATGCAATTTATGTACTTGAATATCCATTTTTACAATTATTTACATTCAATTAATATTACATAAATTCATTTATAATTATTTTGAGTCAACTACTATTTTTTCTAAGTCTATAATATTACTTCTCATATTTTATTAATTTTTCTCTTATTTTATTAGCATTTTTAAGCCAATTATTGGCTAATTATACCTACATATACCCAAAATATACAGCATATATACACCTATATATATTTAAGACATATAGTACATATACACATCACTCTCTTATGGACCCACGCGCACACACATCAGGCCACACACGCATACGTGGCACATTTCTAGCCAATTATCCGCCCGCATCCAATCCCACTACTATTTCTCCATTTTTTCATCATTATCCAAACACCCCTCTTACTCCCAAACCCTTAAAATCATTTGCCCCTTCCCCTATTCCCCTTAGGCAGCCGCCAGCCCCTCCCCTTCTCCCCCCCTTTGCGCAAAAAAACCGATCCAATACACTTCCCCACCTAGACTCCACCACGGCACCACCAGTTTCTCCGCTAATCACGTCGCCAATCGTGGAGTTTTCCCTCTCTCTCTTTCACTGTCTCATTTTGATGAAGAAAAACAAGAAGAAATCGAGTATATCATGCAAATCCGGACTAATCAATGCAAGAATCATGAAGATTATAAATTTCTACACACGTACGAGACAAGAAATAAGTGATTCGAACTCGAGATTTGCGGATCAAGCATGAACCCGACCCGGTTCAGATGCCCTAACCCGACCCGGTTCAGTTCGAAATGAACGGGTAAACTTTTTTTTTTTTTTTTTAGCAAGAACTGTCCAATGTGCAAATTATGTGTTACGTAATCAAGTATATTCGACTTTCCGTTTTAGTAAAAACATTTGCTTAAATAGCTAGACATTTGAATACGCTGCAATTAGAATCCATGATAAGTGTTCATTGTTTTTATGCTAGTATAATTTTGACATTGAATGTGATAAGCATGAAGCTGATATTCGAATCACGTGAGCAGCAAATATCAGAACTTTAAGCGTTGAGTTTGCTATATAGATTGCTACTTTCTTTTGACTAATTCTTGTAGTAATTGTCTTGATACACTAGAGGTAACTTTTAGAATTCTGATAGGAAGATTGATATCTTTGAATAATAAAAGGCTTGTTTCAAGTTCTAATAGATTAGAATATTTTTAGGAGTACATCATAATCTTTGAATATTCTATAATCCCATCCCTTTTGAGAACATTTCCAATTATAAGTTGAAAATGGCTGATTTGTAGCTCTGTAGGTTCTGTGTTTTTTTCTTAAAAAGAAATTTGTTCTCTTTCTCTAATTTTCGGATTTGGTGTTGAAGCTATTTATAGAATGAGTAGAAAAGAAAGCCTGGTTTATTATATATAGTAGAATTTTCTTTAATTTATTTGATTGACAGAATTACAATTTCCTTCCTTCTTTAAAATATTTCACTTCCTTTCTTTTACCCTTTTCACACTAGGTAATTACAACCTTAAGCCCGATCTTAATACTATTTAAACAACCCTCTTAAAACGTTGAAAGACACCTTTTGGGACACACTAAGAAAGTCCTGCAAAGCAATAGCAATTCTTAGGAAAATACTCCACTACCTCTCTTATTGATTAACCTGTTGAAGAGGCCAAGTCTCCACATTCTTGTGTGGTATGCTCTATTCTCTAGTTCCCCTTTCTGTTTGCTAAGGTAAAGTACTTGAGAAATATGTGTTGGTTGGCTTGACAGATCGATCATTCGATTTTCTTTGTGATCAATTACTATGTGTGTTTGCTCGGCCAAGTTTGGCCCTCCTCTAACATTTTTCCTGCAGCCTCCTATGGATAGTCGTAAAGACTATACCAAGTTTCTAGTTACAGGTATACAGGTACTCTATGCATGAAATAGTGGATGCAATATTAATGTATAAAGGTTGAGACAAAAGCAGTCCGTAACTGAGCATGAAGAGCATGCTTTCTTCTACTTCTTTCTTTCTTACTTTGTTTTTTCTTTGTATTAATCAAACCTCCTCTGTTTAAGGCATTATATTGACATATTAGTTGTGTGTAATACTTGTATAAACTGATTGATATAGTACATAAAAGGTGCAGCAGTGAGCTGCTCTGTTTTCGGGTTATACAGGGACCCTTCTTTATCCTTTTCTCTTATTTTGTGGTTGGAGTTATAATCTGGGTTGTCCGTATGGAAAGCAAAATCCGAAAACAGTTTTAAGTTGTTGTTGAAATCCTGGATTTGTTTGAGCAGGGGGCTGCTTGAGGCAAAGGAGGGGTGGAATTTTACATTTTTTCCTTAAATAGGGGTTGTTTTTGCAAAAGCTGTCTCAAAGGTGATTTATTTCTGCAAAACATGGGGTTCTGAAAATTCCTTTGAAAATTCTGGAATTTTGTGTGCTATTTAGAATAACAGAAGGGACGGTCTTTTCGATTTTTTTGAAAACAGGGACCATTTTCGCAATTCTATCTCGCTAAGGCTTATTCCTGCAAAAAACGTGATTCTGGCCCAAATTTTGGAACTACAAAAACACAACCTATTTTTTGAGAAAAAGCTAATATATTTTCTTTACACTAACTAGTAGTGTACAAGAGAGTACAAATGGGCTTTAGGGATCAAGCCGTTTGGTATAATTATTTTCAAAGAAAAGGAGAGTTTAATTATATGCATTAATTGGTATTTGAAATGGCATTTTACAAAATATATATGTATGTCACACTTTTCTTCTATGTAAAAATACTTTTTCTAACATTATGCACACATAAGTGAATGTAATTTTCTTTTATATATACGTATGTGTGCGCCATATTTTATTTAATTTTACAAAGTATAGTTCTCGCATGATTGCTTATAGTTACATAGTGTCCAGATTCCTCAATACAAAATATATATATATTTTCTTTACGTATATAAATATGTGTATTATACTCTATTAAAATTTTCTCCGTAAAAGAATAGCCTCCAAATGTTTGCCTATAGTTATATAAGTAAGTAAATATTTTTCCTCTATATTTTTTACGCGATCCCACAATAATAGCCGCTCAAAAGGGTATTTGACAAATAATATCAAAATATCCCCAAAGAGAAATGATAGCTTGGAATGTTTTAAATCTAGTTTACGCTTCTAGTCTCTATTATAACTTATGTTTGCATTTGACCTCGATAACCATTTAAAATTTTTAACTCGGCCGGGAACCACTTTTAGTGGGACTCGGAAAGTGCCTAATACCTTCTTCCCGAGTCATAAGGGCTTCTTACCTTAGAATCTCTGTTAGTAAGACCTATCTGGAGTTAATTTTAGACACTTAAAAATTTTAGGTGACCTGATACGCCTGCTATACAAATTTATTAGGTGGCGACTCCAACTCTGACTCAACCGAGTCACCCAGTCAAACCCAACCTTTTGAACTGAATCCGAGTTTCGTAAAATGGGGTGCGACACTCGTCACGCTGTTTAAAACTGCCAAAGATATCAATATATGCTTTCGAAACAGGAAATCCCTCGCATAAAGAGAGAGTTCACAAGTAAGAATCAACTCTATCACAGAATCATCTCGCAAACATGCAGTAATATTGCAGCAGCAGTATATATTGCATGTAATATTGCAGTAGTATAGATTACAAGTGTCTGCTTAACTACCCCTTTAGCACCTCGGTCCATCTTCATATAGCTTTGGTATAAAAATATTGAAACTAGAGAAAATAGAATTTTCAACATAAATCCAGTCAATCTACTCCCCGTAATGAGTCCTCCAGCTTGTGCAATGGCCTTAAATCCATAACAATCTTCTTCAACTATGGAAATAACCAAACAAAGGTCAAAAGCAAATGTGCCTCATATTTAGACAATTGCTCTGAACAAGTAGCATAAAAGAAGAGAACTAAAAAACAGTAGATATAATGACAATCTAATAGTTACATATACATACATCATTTGACGTGTTCACCGAAGACAAATACGATACAAGACATAACATTGAACTAGGATGGCTTCACCTAAGTTTGGGCAATTCTTTCGCAAATCATTACTACAGAGTCAACAGACAAGCCACAAAGCAAGGTAATACAGAAGTCACCCTAGAAATTGACCAAAATGATTTTCTAACAGCCCTATAAACAGAGGGACACAATAACCATAAAATTCCAAATAATCAGATCTGGTTAAATGGTAAAGTACATCCATTGGAAATTTGTCACCTATCAGCACATTTCATGCATCCTGTCCTGTTCCACATTTATATAGTAAATTATATACAACAGCAAGCATCAATCAAGAAAGTCATCTACATAAGCAAATTAACCACGCCATCAAAGTTAATCTAAATAACACATTTCACCATATTTTCAAGAGTTGTCAAGATTCGAACTTTATTGTATCACTTACCTAAGTAACAAAATTGATTAATGTAGTAACAAACCATCAGCCAAAAAGATCAACCGATAGATCATGCATCCCACATTGATTGAGCCAAGTGATACCTCCAAGTGGTCCACTCATCAGATGATTCAACAACATTGATATTCTTATTTTGATGCTCCACTTGTTCTTCCATATTCATGTCTAAGGGATCATCAGTCATCTCTCTGCATATAAATTATGAATGAAACAACAAGCACTTATAATCCTGGTATGAACCTTAACCGAGTACAACGAAGAGCTTCTAAGAATTCCCCATCGCCCTTTGAAAAGACCAAATGCCCTTTCAATAACATTACGAGCTCTAGCATGTTTCATATTAAATAGCTCTTCCCGAAATTGAGATGGAGGATTCCCACCTTGCCAATCCCTTAACCAATACCTATATCCTCGGTAAGGTGAAAGAAACCCATTTCCATTTGTATATCCTCCATCACACAGATAGTAATTACCTGTAGTATAAACATAATTTTTTTTAAACACCATTCTTTTAGGAATATAATTAGAATAAATAAGCATATGCATGACATATCCTCTGAGACTTTCAAACCAGTTGTACGCACTACGACATCACAAACTCCTAGCACATTAGTTGCTATATCACCCTTCCTTGTCCTATATCTTGGCTTGTCTTCAGATGGAACTCTAATGGTAACGTAAGTACCATCCAGTGCACCTAAACAACCCTATACAATAAATTGTACAAATATATCAATATCAATTTATTTGTAAAACTAATATTTATTTAGTTTTATCCATAAAAAAATAGATGCTCAAATGGAAAAAATTCTACCTTAAACCATCTCCATCGATCATCAATCTCATCTTCAAGCACCGGCTTAGGTTTAACAAGTAACAATGGAGTTAGTTTGAGAACAGCTCTCAAGCACTCATTGAAAGCTTGACTTACGCTCCATCCTGATCTAACATAATCAACCTTAATGGATATATTCTTCTCATGATGAGCCAAGATGTTTAAAACCATTGCCAATTTTTCACTACTTGACATATATTTACTATCAGTCAAACCTCCGTCGTTCTTAGCTAACAAAACTAACTTGTGAAAGGTATTTCTATCCATTCTTAATTTATCAATACATACTATGTCCCTATCACTTATGATAAAACTTAGATGAGACATAATTCTAGGAATTCTTGCATCCATCAGATACCTAATCTCATGCCTATTAGTATGTTATCTTCTCAGGGAACGACGATGAGCCATGATAAGGCAAAGAAAGATAACTAAAAATCGTTCTGCAATCTCATCAAGGATGATAAACCATACAACAACCGACAATTGTTGAATATTCAATAAAAACACCTAATTTTGCCATAAGATGAAACACTACTAAAAATCAGGGTATTTCCCACCGCGAATTTCGGACCGAAATTCGGTCTGACTAGGTCATGCGACCGCTGCGGTCGGACAAAATGAATTTTATTTATTAAAAATTTATTTCTTTAGAGTGTCCGACCGCCGCGGTTCGACACTATTAAAATATTTTTTTTTTAAAGTAGGCGACCGCTGCGGTCGGCTGTCGGTCGGCTGGCAGAATAGAAAAACGGGAACAAACCCTCTTTCTTTCCTCATTCTCTTTCTTCCTCATTCCCTCTTCCTCTCTTCCCCAACCCGTCCCCAACTCAAATCTTTCCCAAACACTCAATTATTTTAAATTAATAACTAAATCTTCACCCAATAATTCTTTAAATGTAAATACTTCTCAAAATTTTCATATTTCTCATTTCTTTCATCCAAAACTTACAAACCCTAACATTTTTTGTTGCAGATCCAGTGGAGGGACCACCGGACCCGCAAGGTGTAGTACTTAAATCTGGCAGCTACAAATAGGTTACGTTTTTGTTTCTATTTTTTTTTTTTTTTTGATTTTTCTATTTATATTTTCAAGTGAGTAATGAACATTCATATGTGAGTAATGAAAGTTGTAAATTGTTGGGTTATTTGGTATATAAAAATTGTAAATTTATATGGCAACTTGTTGGTTTAATTGTAAATTGTTGTTTTGGATTTTGGTAGAAAATTGAGAAAATGGTGATACACTTTGAAACTTTGGTTTTGTTTTGGATTTAGCCTTTGGAGTTGTTATGGAATGTTGAGTTGTTAACTTTGTAGGCAAAAATTGAAAACGAGAAAGAAAAGAATAATGGGGATATTGTTGGGGTTAATATTGTTGTTTAAATTGAAATAAAAAATTAAATTTTGAATTGAAAAGCATAGCGTGTAGTCTTGGTATTGGGGTTGATATTGCTGGAAAATTTTAAAGTTGATAATGGAGTTAATGAATTTTTTTGTGGTTGTTGAATATTGTTATTGTTGTTGAATAATTGAAAGTTGGAAATGAACATTTTTGTGGATCCTATTTTGGTAGTAGTGATAATGAACTTTGTTGTTGTATCAAAGAAGAGTATAATGTATAAATTAAAATATGATTAATAGTTGTTATGATTTGCTTTATTGAACTACCTAATAGTTAGAGAGTTAGGAACATAAGGAGAAAATTAGGTTCTTGTTTTCTCCTAAATTTCTTAGTTTGAATCTTTCTAACCATTAGTTTAGAATGGGATACTTGTTTTACAAATTAGGGAGAAAATATGTTACTTTCATAGCTTAAAGTATGTTACTATCATACTTAACAATAATTTAGGAGACCTTAGCTATAAGCAATATAGTAGTTACACAACTTAAAATATCTTAATTATTTTCGTAAATTGATTTGAATAAAAATAAGTATTAGGCCTAGAACTAGAATTCAAAAATAGAAAATAATTAAGTATGACAATTTTAAGATTATATTCTTTTTGGGTAATTAGTAATATGAACATTTTATGTAGCGACTAATAATGTATGATTTATTTATATTATATTTTAAGAGACATTAGCTATAAATAATATAGTAGCTAAACAACTTAAAATATTTTATTTTGTAAATTGATTTGAATGAATAAGCTATTTATAAATATACATTTTGTTATCTTTTATTCTATTTCATTTGATCCTTTAAATATTGGATTTTAAATTACTCCAACTAAGTATACATAAATAAATAGTTTTATCATTTTGAATAAATAGATATAAGTTGAAAATGAGAAGTGTTATTAATTACTAAATGATAATCAAATTAGTTAGTAATATAAAAGTAATTGACTTAGAAAATTATACAAATACTTAAGCTTATGAAAATTGGTAGTGTATTAAATCCGTCAATATTTGTAAATCTAATTCTTGTTATTAAACTTTTTTTCCAGGAAAAAGCTATGGCAGCTTATGAAGAAATGATGGTAAGTCACGCATCCAAGTGTGGTAGCAGTACCCCAGCTCAAATGACACTAGAGGAGGAAACCGCACTATGGTTGGAGGTGAATAGCGGAGTAAAGAAGGGAAGTGCTTACGGCCTTGGATCGCAGTATGGCTCGGAACGTCTAAATCCAGGTTTGTTTGGCACTTACACTCCTCCTGCTAGTTCAATTAATCCCTCGGTGGAAGCTTCTTTGCGCAATGAAATCGAAGAGCTTAAGAGAAAGAGTGAAGAAGAACGTTTGTGCAATGAGGAAAATATGAGAGCTATGCGGGAAATGATGTAGAACATAATGTGTGGTAGTGCGGACAAGGGAAAGAAGGGCGAGGGCAAGGGCAAGAGAAAGAGCAAGAGCAAAAGCCGGGGGAACGACAAGAGCAAACGTCAATACAGCTCGTCGTCTGAGTCGGGTTCTGAGTCTAGTTCTAAGGCAACAGAGTAGTAATAGTGGATTGTTGATGTTTTAGACTTGTTTTAGACATATATTAACTTGTTTGAATCGCTATGAATTATTGATGTTATGTAAATTGTTAAAGTTTCAGTTTAAAGGCAATAAGCCTTGTTTAGAAAAAACCTGTGGTGGATCCCGGGAGACAAAGTCAAAACGCAACATCCTTTGCCCCATACTTTGAGATGCTCCTCCCCCAAAGAAATGGGGAGGTTTTCGTATCTATCAATTCGATCAAATAGACTGAGTAATTGTCGCCGGGCCTCTAGCTCAGGATCAGGGGAGAGCGCTGGAGGAAGGGGCTTCAGGTGGACTGATATATTTGGAAGCAGGGGAATTAAGGTTTGTAGAAGCCTAATCTTCTTCTGGGTGCTGTTTTATTATTTTTTACAGGTGGTGTAGCTCTAATTGCAGGTTTTACCCAGATTTCCGACCGAATCAGTCCGAAATCTGGGTATTTTTTGCCCAGAAATAGCAATTTCCCACCGCCGGGGTCGCTCAGCTCAAATTGTTTTTTTCTTTTTTTCAGATTTTTGCAATCTCCCACCGCTCTGGTTGCCCAGCTCAAAAAAAATTTCCCAGATTTTTGCAATCTCCCACCGCTGCGGTCGCCTAGTTCATCATATTTTATTCCAGAAATTAGACTATGCAACCGCTGTCCGACCGAAATTCGGTCCGACGTCCGACTGATTCGGTCAGCTTTGTGTGACCACCATTTAGCCGACCGCCTTGTTTGGTCAGATAATGGTCGCCTAGCCGACCGTTGTCCGACCATATGGGCGGTCGCAAAAGTCCTGATTTTTAGTAGTGAAAAGAATCAATAAGTATATAGTCAAAAAGGAAAAAATAAATCTGTACGAGCTTAATTTTTTGCAAGTTTCAAGCAATAAAAGAGTGAAACAAAAGATCGCATTTTTTGAAAAGAAAAATTCCTTATTAGATTATGGAACAAGAACGACGACAATAAAGTTCACTAATTTGGTGTCTACATAACCAATTTTTAGATACCCACAGTTATTCAATGGCTTTTCTTATTTGATAAGTAGATTTAATTCAAATAGAAGAACTAGGGTTTTAATCAAATTACTGACCTTGCTAAAAGGAAATTAAATAATATAAGGCTAAGTAATGGAGAAGATGATTCAAAGTTGGAGAGACACTGCAATGCTTAATCGCTAGAGAGAATACTGGTTGTTCTTTTTTGTTTTTGTGAAAGAATGGATGAGAAAGCTGAAATATGTTTGTGGAGACAAGGGTAATTTGGGCATTTTGATTTTTTATCCTTGTATTATTAATCATGGTATTGTTTATACCATGGGAGACTCGACATTAGCTAGTACTGAAATTGAGGGATAAGTTATCCCTGTATTATGTAATACCAAAATTGAAATGGGCAACCAAACAAGGGATAACACTATCCCAACTCTTATACCTGTATTGTAACCCCTAATACAGCAAACCAAAAGAGCATTAAGGGTATTTTTGACCCTTTTCTAAAAAAAATAAAGAAAAGAACAATTACATGCTATTGGGCCTGTGCTCAGCACAGACACGTGTAATTTTAATTAGTAGCTATTTCTGGACGCGCTCCTTGGGGACTATCAACTGTTTCAAAATTCATTGAAAAACAGCCAAAAATTCGCGCACACATTTAAGCTCCATTAGCGTTGGAAAAACACCCCAGACTAGTCCCATAACAAAATACTTGGGCTTTGAACAATTGTTCAAAGCCCAAGTATTTGGTTATGGGATTGAAGAAGTCCCATAATAAAATAATCCCATAACAAAATAATGAGACCTTGAACTAACATGTTCAAAGGTCCCATTATTGAGACCTTGAACTAACATGTTCAAATGTCCCATTATTTTGTTATGGGACTTTATTCTCATAAAAAAATGTCTCATAAAAGAGATAAATCTCATTATTTTGTTATGGGACTTTATATATAAAGCTTCAGTCCCATAACAAAATGCTGGGGCTTTGAACAAGTTTTGTTCAAAGCCCCAGCATTTTGTTATAGGACTGAAGCTTTATACAAAGTCCCATAACAAAATGCTGGGGCCTTGAACAAAACTTGTTCAAAGCCCCTGTATTTTATACTGGGGTTAGTTTACTGAAGCTTCTCAGTGTGTTCAAAGCCCCAGTATTTATACGGGGATTTGTCCGTTGATGGCTATTTCTCAGCGAATTTGTTTTGGACAACTACAAATCAATTAGCGCGCGCCAAACATGCCACTGCACGAAATTTTTACCGCAAGCACTCCTCCCACTAGTAATACTTATACTACATCAAATAGTTGACGAAAAAGATGCCGCTGCGGATATATTACCCGTTGATCTTACAATGCTCTTACCCGAAAACTTTAGTATGCTACTCCCTCCGTTCCACTTTAGATGAACCCATTTGATTTTGCACGGAGTTTAATAAAGAGAGAAGACTTTTGAAACTTGTGGTCTAAAATAAGTTATAGATATTTGTGTGGCTACAAATCATCTAGGGATGAGTAAAAGTAAATATTTCTTTCCAAATTTAGAAAGAGGTCATTCTTTTTTAAACTGACTAAAAAAAAAATCGGTTCATCCTTTTTGAAACGGAGGGAGTAACTTTTTTCTTCCTAACCAAAAGCTAAATTGTCTGGCAAAATTTGACCACCTTTCTTTTATTTTGTTGACTCGTCAGTTCAGCGACCAAATATCACCCACAAATCTCCATTAACTATGGTTATTGATTACCAAAACAAGATAAAATGAATATTTTGTTCTTGCCAGGCCTTTACTTAGATGTACAAACTAGAACGGTTGGATTTCTTTTTCGCACTTTCTGGCGCACTTCCTTTTACTATCTGGTTTTTTCATCGATTTAGTATATGAAGTGTCTTTTTACTTTTGAATTCAAATTATTTGCGACTGACTCACCTAGAGTATAACGTTGAATGTAATAAACTCACTGTACAAACATTATGCGTGCATGATCAAATTAATAATTTGTATTACCAGTGTATTAATTTAGAGTTTTCATTTAACTTCAAGCAAACCAAACAAATCAAAGTTACTTGAATATGGAGTAATATCGCACACCAATAAACCAAGAGGAAAAGGAACCGATGCCCTTAGCTATGATTTGCGTATCCAATAGAGTCTGTAAGCTTGTCTAGATTCATTATCTGGAACTTCGGAACATAACACTATTTCTACGTCCAGATTCTTAGAGAACACACCCTGAATTCAGAGGCATACAGAGTTTGATCTTTTGTACTTTTTCACCTGATTTTCTTTCATTTTTTTCTTGCGTGTATACATATTACTATGCTTTTCTATGATTTATAAGCCAGTGAGCTATTTGATAACTTCAACGACGATGTAGAATATTTGCATAGTAATATGAGTCAAGATGATGGAATCGTTCAAACCCTAGTTGTGTTTATTAATAATCAACATATATTCATCTTTGTTATGCTTAATTGTATAAAATAAAAGCAAATCTTCTAATATAAGCCCGGAAAAGGCAGAAAAGAGAAAAAATTCGGCCCTTTATTAGCTAGCCTATAAACATTAGTAAGAAGCAACTCGCGGGTCCTATAGATTTGATGAAGTCATGATACAATAATTCTCGAATAGAATCCTATAATTAGCTGTAAAGACTAGGAAACTCTTAAGTCAATAGACCTCGAATTATTATGATTGCTTGTTGTTGAAGCCCTCTTAAAAAAATCAAATAGAAGATGGATGTCATCACTTCACATTTACGTGTAAGTGTCTGATATATAACATAAAGAGAATGATAGAAATAAGAAATAATTATTACTCCTAAACGTTTATTTTGAACATTTTGGTTTTTTTTTAAACAATTGGGGAATTATCTAAAATTGATTTTAGATGGACTTGTGACTTCTTTTTATGAAAAATAGGAAATAACAAAGAAGTAGATACTCAATACGCCTACCACTTGTCAAAGAGTACAGACTGCAAATATATTCCTGCAATTTGCCACTCCATTTTATCTTTCAACTATCCAGAAAAATGTTCAAACTATAATTCCGTCTGCTCCTAGATATATGACGAGTGAAGATATGTATTATCGTAATCCAAGTTTTCCCAAAGGAGAAAGATTGAGGTTTCCAAAATCAATACAAAATCTAAGGGGTAGTAGGTGTAGGACCCAAATGCTACTTCGTCAGATCTCGAATTGATTGAACTATTTTAGTCAAAGCTACAGTGGCTACTGGCTAATAGAAGTCCATCCAATAAGAAGTTGCGCAAAACACAGAAAACCCACTAGATGTTAAATTAAATTCAAAAAAAGAGGACCACGGAAGCGAACCTGAACATATTCTTTAAACAAATTGTTCACTTCAAAGCCAAAGATTCAAATCCTTACTAGAAAAGAAAGACGAATTCACAGTCAAGAATATGAATTCTTAAGCTATAAGGCATCGAATACATGTGTCATGGTTAAATTTTATCGACTAAATCCTTTATAAATATCAAAGTGGGTCGTTAGGCAACATGAACAGCATGCGCAATTTAAGAAAATTTGAAACCCAATCTAGCTTAAGGCTAAAGCCGTGGACTACACCCGTGAGAGCCCTCTATTTTATTTAGGTAATCTTTTCATGTTTAAGGTTTTCTTCCAACACCATTTCATTTGTTGCAAATGGCTCCTTTTTAAAAGAGAGAAAAAATAAAAAAGAATTTGTGGTGAATAGTACCCACCAACTTTAGGGGCGCTGACGCAAGATACCAAAATCCTCCTGCAAGAGTTTGATATTTCTTTTTCTTATATTTGCCTATTTGTACGCATTACCTAAACAAGTCAACTTTGCGATGGGAATCAAATGATCATGGATAGGTTAGCATCCAAGACATATCATAATAATTAACATACAGACCATGGGACTTGGGAGAATATGATACGAATCAGAGTAAAAACAAAATGAGAAAGTTAGTTTCAAGTATGGTAACTGAACTTGAAAATACAAAATTATTTACTTACCTGCATAATACTAGAATTAAGAAATTACTGTCACTCCACATTATGTATGAGTTATATTCAAAAGATACAAATGAAGGGAAGTCAAATATCCGGATTACATATTTTCATAAGCTACTGCATCGTTACCACTTTTCTTTCTCAGACTTTAGCCATGCAAGTGTGTCACAGAGATATTATTTGAATTTTTTTAGAAGATAGTGTTAAAGCTAAAATAGAGTTAATTTTATTAGCGGTCACTCAACTATCGCTTCATTACCACAAAGTCACGTTTGTTTCTTTAATTACTCAAAAGTCACTCAATTATTGCTTCATTACTATAAAATCACTTTTGTTTCTAGCGTTATCCAAAAGTCACTCAACTTTCATCCGGTCTACACCAAAGTTACTCCTATCCAGATTTTACTTAAAACTAACCGAAAAAAAGGACGTGGCATTATTAATTAAAAATAATCTTTCTTAATTATATTAACCCAATTCTTTAACCCATTACATTAATTTTACCCAACCCAAGACGCAAACTCATTTCACTACTTAACCCTACAGTTAATTGTGTTAAGTCATTAAAATATTTCTAGTTTACTGTACTATTAAACAGAGGGGACTAAGAATTGCTGAAGAAAGAATTCACCTAGATGGTTCCCCAGAAACTCCACTCGAGTTCATTCATGTTCAGATTGCCAATGTCGAGTCTAAGTCTGCATACGCTATTATTGATTCTGGAGAGATTAGAGTGGAAGGCAGGGTTAGAGATGGAAATCCTTATTTAACAAAAAAGAATCTTTTAAAGTGGATGCGAGCTCAGAGTGCAGTATCATTCTCTGCAGACAGGTTGATTAGCCAGGAATGATTGGAAAGGTAGGAAGCATCTTGTCTGAAATATTTCTAGTTTACTGTACTGTTAAACAGATGGGATTAAGAATTGCTGAAAAAAGAATTCTCCTAGATGGTTAACCAGAAACTCCACTCGAGTTCATTCACGTTCAGATTGCCAATGTGGAGTTCAAGTCTGCCAGCACTATTATTGATTCTGGAGAGATTAGAGTGGAGGGCAGGGTTAGAGATGGAAATCCTCATTTAACAAAAGATAATCTTTTGAAGTGGATGTAAGCTTAGAGTGCAGCATCATTCTCTACAAACATGTTGATTAGCCAGGAATGATTGGAAAGGTGGGAAGCATCTTGTCTGAGGAGAATGTGAATGTAAGCTTCACGAGTGTTGGAAGAATTGCTCCAAGAAAGCATGTTGTGATGGTTATTGGGGTGGATGAGCGACCAAGCAAGGAGACATTAAAGAGAATTGGTGAAATTCCCGCTGGGTAAAATTAGTAGTGAAATCAGTTTGGGTCTTGGTTTGGATAAAATTAATGTAATAGGTTAAAAAATTGGGTTAATATAATTAAGAAAGATTATTTTTAATTAATGATGCCACATCTTTTTTCGGTGAGTTTTAAGCAATATCCGGCTAGATTGACTTTGGTGTAGACCGGAAGAAACTTGAGTGACTTTTGGGTAACAAAAGAAACAAAAGTGATTTTGTGGTAATGAAACAATAGTTGAGTGACTTTTGGGTAACAAAAGAAACAAAAGTAACTTTGTGATAATGAAGCTGTTGAGCTGAATGTTTTGAAGTATGACAAACAAAGGACCTCGTAGTCTATAGAAGAACTTGGTCGTTGATGAGAAGGGCACGACTGATCGAAAAGATTGTGGAATGCAAATACATGCGGAACTAGGAGTAGTGGCGCGTAGACTCTAACGTATCCTAGTCAGCTAAAAGAAGTTGTGTCGGGCTGTCTCATTAAAGTGTGAACAAGAGTTGGTACTAAACAAAGAGAGCATCACAAGGAAATCTTGACCTGCCTTATTGACAAGGTTTCCTAGTGGAATACTACTAGGGTTACGAGGCCCATATAAAAGGAAGTAATTGAGGTAGCCGGATGCAGTTATTCACCATGAGAGTTGAGAGCAAAATAAAGGTGATCCAATAACTTTCAAAGTGACTTAACTGTTGAAGACAACTGTTGAAGAACTCAGAGCTTAATTAGATATTCTTCCTAGGTTCTTTACTAGAGTTGTTATAGCTTGGTGTTAAAGAGTGTTTTTACCTATCTGCTTATGCTAGAAGCAATAACAATAGGTGAACATTGAATGATTACTTTGTAAAGCTAGAGATTAGCTTTGTTGAGTGTTTAAGGTCTAGAGTGTAGCCTCTTGGTTACAGAGTTTGTAATCTAAAAACCTGCTCTTTGTGTTAGTGAAGTGTTTTCAAAATCCCAGAGTGTGAGTCGTGGTTTTTCTCCCTTGAGCAAGGAGTTTTCCACATAAAAACACCGTGTTCTTTAGTTTACTGGTTGGGTGTGTTTTTGTGTTTTTTGTTTCGCAAGAACAAGGTTCTAGTAGATAAGAGTTCTTCAGAAAAAATCAGAGGACACTATTCAACCCCCCCCCCTTTCCAGTGTCCATAGGAGGTACTTAGAGTATAACAAGTGGTATCAGAGCAGGTCTTCGCGTTTTAGGTTGACGTCTTGAGAAGGATCTATTCATGAGTGCACCATCTACTATTACTGAAGGACAGTCGGTTCTGAGGCCACCACAATTTAATGGGAAATACTACGCTTGGTAGATGAGCAGAATGGAGAACTACATCTGTGCTGAAGATTATCAACTCTGGTCGATTGTTTCTGAAGGAAATCTGATTCCAACCAAGGTTATTGGTGAAGGAACCGCTTCTCGAGAAGAACCCAAGACAAAAGCTGAGTATACTGAGGCTGATTACAAGATGATCGAGACAAACCACAAAGCCAAACGACTGGTAATCTGTGGACATGGTCCGGAAGAGTTCAACAAGGTCTCATCCTACAAGACGAAAAATGAAATTTGGGATGCCTTGGAAGTTGCACATGAAGGAACTACTGAAGTCAAAGACTCCAAGAGGAAAATGCTGAAAAGACAGTTCGAGTTTTTCACTATGGGTGAAAAGGAGTCCATACAGGACATGATGACAAGGCTGACTATTATCACTAATGAGATAAGATCACTTGGCATGGAACCCCCAGAAGTTGAAATGGTGGACAAGGTTCTGAATGTTCTTCTTGACGCTTGGGAACCAATGATGACTGCTATAATTGAGTCAAAACCACTAAAATCTATCAAGTTAGAAGAACTAGTGGGTAGCTTGAAGACTCATGAGATGATAAAGGAGTCAAAGAACAAATCAGTGACTAAGAAGGAAAAGACCCTCACACTTTAGGCAACTGATGAACCTGAAGAGTACGTGGACTTACAATCAGTTGAAGCACCTATGGTCAGTGCTCTCAGACAGAAGTTCAATTTGGGTAAGTTCATGGGGTTCAGGAAACACATCAAAGATAATGCTGGGAGAAAGAACATAGTTGATAGTCCAGACTATTCAGGATGCTTTAAATGCTTCAAGAAGGATCATGCAGTTGTGGATTGCCCTATGTGGGAAGTTGAGTGGATGAAAAACAGAGCCACAAAGGAGAAGGATCCTTCCAAAGACAGCGACAAGGACAAAAGGAAAGTCAGACGTCCGCCCAACTTCTGAGCAGAAAGAAGGATGAGAAAAAAAGCCTTTTATGCAACTTGGGGACCAACTGATAGTGAGTCTGATGGAGAAAGGAATCTGAGGATGAATCCCTTCTAATGTTGACAGGACTGACAGTTGAAGACTCAGATGGGGCTGGTTCACTTGAAATAAGAGAAGGAAGAAATTCTTTCAGACCTTCCTTGTTTGATGGAATGAATTATGAATGATGGAGGAAGCAAATGAAAGTATTTCTTCAGGCCATGGACTATAGCCTTTGGTTGATCGTAAACGAGGACCTCATGTCCCTGTGAAAAGAATTGCAAATGGATCCCTGGTTCCAAAACTAGTAGAAAACTGGACCTACAAGACTTGGACTGGCTTCAAGCAAATGCCAAAGCTATGTTGTATCTTAATAATGTAATGACTTTTGACTTACTAGCTAAGGTGATGGATTGCAAATCCGCTAAGGAAATTTGGGTGAAACTGAAGGATTTTTACAGTGGAGATAGGCAGAAGAAAGAAGCTGCTCTCATGGAAACCGATAGAGAGGAAGCTGCTCACTCAGCTGAAGTATGTTTCTCTGAATTGAAAGAAAAATTGCATACATACTCACCTGAAAATGTGATACTAATAACTGCTACCTTAATTGAGGGCTATGAAAATGTAGAGTCTGAGAAAGATGAACTATTTGATGTCTTGCTTAACTTGAAACTAGATGCAAGAACCTTGAAGAAGCAAATGCTGAATTTGATGAAATTAATGCTTCTCTAAAGGGACAGGCCTTTGTATCTAACTTTTAGATCTCAGAACTTGAACTTGAGCTAAATAGAATGAAAAATGCAAATGGTAAGCAAGTGCTTAGTGAGGTTCAAACTTTTCTCAAGAATGAGCTTAAAAGAACAAATGAGATTCTTTGTCAGGAAACTGAAAAGAACAGCATTTTTAGAGAAATGGCTGAAAAGGCTGACTATGAACTCACCAGATTAACCTAGTGGAACAAATCTTCAGAAAGAATAAATTGGGTTATTGAAAACCAAGTCCAAGGAAAGAAAGGTCTAGGTTATAGGAAGGCACTGCCTCCCTATAATCCCAAGAGCAAATATGTAGGTCTACCTTGCAACATGCTTTGTACCTTCTGTGGTAACACAGGTCACTTGAAAGAAAACTGCATAAAAATGAACAAGGCAAAATCTAAAAATAAAAAATTTTGCTTTACCTAATTGGGCTAAGAAGGACTTGATTCATCCATTCTCTCATCAGAAGGGACCCAAACTTGTCTGGGTTCCTAAATCTAACCTTTGATTTGTTTGGCAGGCTGGAGTGAGAGTGAACAACCCAAGCTGGATTCTGGATAGCGGTTGTTCAAGGCTGACACGACCCGAAATCCGGTTAGGTCGTGCGGGCACACGACATCCTCCCCTAGACCCGTCGGGCGAACCCTTACCAATTAAATAAGGAAAATAAATATAACAATTCATAGATAAGGATAATACTTAAAACAAAACACAGACATACTCATACCTCTAAGCTGTACAAAAAAAATTACAGCTGACTACCCAACATACTAGGTTTAGGGTTATCCAGAGAAGACATCTTAGAGTACAAAAGAAGACAAATACCTCCTGAAGGGAGCAAAATGCAACTGAAATAACAACCAATAAACTGGTGGACATCCGGAATAAAAGCTGGCTCACCCTGACAGCTGAAGTCGTCTTTGCTCCTTCACAACGTGGCGAACTCAATCCTGGAGCGACCCTGCCGAAACGAAATAGATAGACAAAAACAAACAACAAACAAGGGTGAGTCAAAAGGACTCAATAAGTGGGACAGACTAGCCACCTCAAAGAAAAGGATAGCTAGCCAGGGAGAAAAGAAACAGATGAACCAAATTCCTCTTATTTAAATTATAAAAAGGCAGAGCCAGATGATAACTGGAAACACATATGGAATCATAAATTCATTAACAACCAGGAACATAAGATAGCCAGAACATATAGGTATCCCGAACATATCAACAATGAGAAATACATCCTGTTGTGGCGTACAACACGATCCATATATTCATCCTGTTGCGGCGTGCAATTCGATCCATATATTTATACCATTGCGGCGTGCAACCCAATCCATATATTTATACCGTTGTGGTGTGCAACCCGATCCCGCAACTCAGAATACGAGCCAGAAATATATAGGCAAACTGAGATATGTCCACCACATAGTATACATACTGCATACATAAAACACAGCACAATACATACAATAGTCAGTATGCGGTGCAATGAGATGGGATGAATGCGGTACGATGCAATGCAGTCACATATGCCTGATACCTATCCCCGGTGTGGGACTCTCATCGTCTACCAGGAGATATATGCAATGATGATCCTTCACCGGCTCGGGACTCTCATCGATTACCGGAAAGTATATGCAATGATGACCCTTCACCGGCTCGGGACTCTCATCGATTACCGGGAAGTAGATGCAATGATGACCTTTCACCGGCTCCGGACTCTCATCGATTACCGGGAAGTATATGCAATAATGACCGTTCACCGGTGCGGGACTCTCATCGCCAGCCGGGACGCATATGCAATAATGACCCTTCACCGGTGCGGGACTCTCATCGCCAACCGGGAAGTATATACAATACTCAAAACCAGAGTGCAATGCTCATATGCTCAATGCAATTCCAACAATAGGGCATAACATATAATATACAATATAAATTCAAAGCTAAGGCGTAATGAGTACGCCTATCGGCAGCTACACACGTAAGGAACACGTGGTAGAATATCCACAAGGCCAAGGGCCCCCAAAGAAATGGATACAAACAGTTACCTTGTTACAAAGTTAGCACAGCCAATCAATAACCGCTTTGTCCTTTGGTTTCCTTGCCAAACGATCCCACTCTATTCAATAAGCAGAAAAATATATCAAATAAGGCTAAAGGCTTCATTCCCACATCTTAGGGTAACCCGGTTAGGAACCTGATACCCTATTGGTATACGCAATACGCAGGCCAGGCCTATATACAGGGTTTAAGGTCACATAACCAAACCCCAAATAAATTATATTTACATGTTGCCCATAACTCACTGAGTACGAATATATAATCAATTTCGTTATCGGGGTCCATTTGTCCCTTTAAACTATTAATTGAACTTATTAAAACGATGTATAACATTCTAAGTTTTACGGTTAAAACATATTCAAACACACGTAATAAACTCAAATAATATATTAGGATCATTACCTGAATGTTTTAGGGTGAAAATTCTACTTTTTTCCGGCCCCTTTTCTCATTTTCTTGCATTTTTTCCCGTATTTTCTTGTTTCTTGTTTCCTCTGTTCTCGTTTTCTGCTTTTTTTGATTTTTTCTGTTCTATTTGGTCCTTAGCATATATGCTAAGGACCCCCCCCCCCAACCGCCTCTTTCATTATTTTCATTTCCTTTCCTTTCCTTCTTTTTTAATTTTCTTTTCGCGATGAAAATTAAAACGGTACTCTACGATATTCGTAATAATTCCAACTTCTGCATATAAGTTATACATAATATATGTAGTATACTCGCGAAGACGGATCTCAAATCGGACTCCCTAAACTCAAGATGTGAATTTAAATGAAAAAGTCAAATTATTTAACTTTCGGCATTTTAACGGAAACTAGCCGAAAAACATCAAAATTCACTTTCGAAAGTTCACAAAAGTCACAAATAATCATACGAACCTAATGGCGCTTTCGAAATTCGAATCGGAGCTCATTCGCCAAACTGAGCTCGAAAATCTCTTTTTAATATTTATCGACAATAAAAACTGAAACCTTCTTCCGATACCTACCAAACGAGGTCTGATTTAGCTCAAATTTTATAGACAGGTCCTAATAGACATTACGAAGTTTTTAAAATTATCGGCACGCCAATCAAAGTCCTAACTTTCGAAACGACTAACCGAGGTCGTTTCATTCTCCTCCACTTAAACTCTCGTTCGTCCTCGAACGAGCTTAAGTCTAAAGAAAATTCTGCACGGATAACAAAAGAACTCCCCCGACCTTCATGAGCTACTCCACGGACATTATCTCATGATTGCAGAATCAGAATTATGACAAGCTCATCAAACCCTTGGATAAAAACATAGCTGGATAATATCATAACGCCATTGCCCAGCTTATTCTGACTAAACTGATCCTTTCTCGATCACGAGAGGAGAGTTCTACATTTTGAAAGCAAAGATATACGAAACTCTGGATGGACTAACATGATTCAGCCGATAATCACCTCTTCGATATATCTTTTGATATAAAACAGGTCGATGGAACTAAGAATTAGCTTACGCTTGATGCAATAGGGGAGGCTTTTGAAGTACCTCTTCACTACACACTATTGAAGATTTGATGCAGACTATATCATTTCTATGAACGAACTATGCAACACCTCAGAGATTTAATATTACCATTCAGTATTTGGAGGAAGACTCCTCCACTTTAAGCACAAACTCATGCAGCCATTTGAATAGGAATAACCATCCTCGCACAGTCTGCTGGACTAAAGAAGATTGAGCTAAAAGCTGAACTTAGGCAGACCTAAGTTACCAACTACCCTTTTGAGTTTCCAAACAGCTGCAACTCTCAGGTTCACAACTTTGTACCTTTGCCGTAAACACCACCGCCTGATGGATGGTACTTCTATATAAAAATTTCGGCAGAGTTTCCCCTGAAACTGGATGATCCGCAAAAACAGAACCAGCACTATACTATACGTGGGAATGGATACCGGATAAACTGATATCCAAAATAATAATATGCTTACCCGGCTACAATAACACGTACTCTAGCTCAACACAGGGAATGTCACAAGCGGCTACCAATCGCCCAAGCTCACTAGTACAGGACGAAGAAGAAATGGAAATGGATCTAGGATAGAAATAATTAGAGCTTCAAGAATTTCTTCTTCTTATTTGCTTGGCTACCAAAGCTAGACTACTTCCGAGTCAGGCGAGCCAAAGAATCGCAATTGAAGAGATAGACATTAAATAAGCTTTATGGAAAAACATCCATACCTATTTGACCTCCCAATAAAAAGGGAACTCTGACAATTTACCAGAAAACCCTTTTATAACTAAGACAAGCTCATAGAATAACATGACTGTACTAGCGTTTTGAACCAAGATGAAATACGTAGATCGAATATTACTTACTAATCACTTTGCACCGGAAGAAACGATAACACTTTCTGATGGTGACAAATTAGGATCCCATTATCCTACCAACATTGAATTTCGAGGAGAGGTAAACTAATTGACATAGTAACAGAAGGTGGCACAACAAGATGCCAGTCAGACAATAACGACACTCATTGTCAAATCTCTCATATTTAGACCAGATAAATTAATAGGGTCTCACAAATTCCTTGAATAAATCATACTAGAATCTCGCCCCTCTACCGCAACCAATTCTTAATAGAAACGACATCAAAAGAAATCATGGAAACATGATAGGACACCTCACCTCCAGATCGACCGGAAGAACTAAATCTTACTCACATATAAGAGAAGAAGAAATCCCGGGGTCTATTATATCGTATACCTCAGCATCCTGCCAGACTGGCAGTTCATAGAACTACCTCTGCAGCTGAGCCGAGCCGCTACCGTGATAATTACTTCCAGAAGAACCACTACCACCACACTCTCGACCTCTACTGGATGGTGGTATTTCTTTGGCTGATTGAGATCTAAATAAAATCCCCTGTGACTGTGCAAGTTCCTGATGACGAGAGAAACGATGACTGCCTATTTGCTGGAGTAAGGAAAAACTCCTCAAAGGATTACCAGACTCACGATAATGATAACAGGAAAACTCCTCAAAAGATAATTAGACTCACGACAGTGATAACACCTTTTCGCTGAAAAATGGAAGCTGGAAAGATTATTGATAGCTGTAAAGAAAAGACTGAATCTGATCTTGACGAGCTACTGGTGCACTCTAAGAATCACATGACACAAGCTGAGATAACTTGGAAGGTGACCTCCCAAAATAATCAGAACTTTTACCTCCAAATAAGGTACCATGGTTGACCACCAGGGCCACGGAATTTCTTGCTCTCCCACTCTAACTCTTCCCGCTCTAACATATGGTATGCCTAATACCTTTGAGCAATATCAACAACGATATCAAATAAAGTCACAACCTTAATTATTTCGAGCCATCTGGGATCTCAAGGAAGGAGAATGCTCATCAATAAATCTTTGAATCTCTCGAAAGGCTCATGGACTAGTTCTAATACATATTCAGCCATTCTATAGAATTCAATCTCATATTCTAAAACACCAACAGGCTAACCGACAGGCTACCCTGTCTAATCCACTCAAACTGGAATCACTTTTCATCTCGCTCGTTACTCGAAAGGAACTTTCCACGAACCTAGAAGAAAAACCGAACCAAGTTAGCTAATAAGAGAGCAGCCTACCAATTCAAGGCTGGACCCTGAAACTGGAAAGCAGAATAATAAACAGCATATTGCTCGAGATAACCAACAGCCTGAAGGATATGCTGACATCATTTTATTGATAAAAAGAATCACGAGGTTGATGCATTGCTAAAGAATATCGGAAGGTTCAACCGCATTAAATAACGCAACCTTTTCGGACACTCGGACTGAACTGATACCTCGGCTGGCTAACCAGAACAATTAGAGGTACAATACATACTACCTCCGGGATATAATTTACTGCAGCAATATTAAGAACCAAAAAAGGAGCTCCCTGAGATTGAACATCTGCACATGCGCCCACCTGATAGGCTACCCAACGAATAATAGGTTCTTACGGTATCTGAATCGCCAAGATTCCTGTAAAGCATCGTAGAGAGCCAAGGGGACTATAAGGCCCTGCTCCCTTGCCCATCGCGAGCTCGTACAGCTGGGACCTCCGTAACTAGATCGTCAGCACGATCAAAACTCTCAGGGCTTCATAAGTGCTAGCCCCAGGCTAGACTGCTTCGTCCTGAACTCCTTCCGTTTGCTGATTTGTCGTACGAGGGTTCACAATTACCACGAACGAATTAACGAAAATACTTTTGCATCCTATACCGATGCACGATCAGAAATGAAGGAAGTGAAACTTCCTAAATGCCATCATAGCATCTCGTAGATAAGTACGGACGTCTATGTACCCATCAGCGAGACTCTACTAGACACTGTCTTAGTCTAGATAGACTCTAAACCGGGCTCTGATACTAGCTGACACGACCCGAAATCCGGTTAGGTCGTGCGGGCACCCGACATCCTCCCCTAGACCCATCGGGCGAACCCTTACCAATTAAATAAGGAAAATAAATATAACAATTCATAGATAAGGATAATACTTACAATAAAACACAGACATACTGATACCTCGAAGCTGTACAAAAGAAATTACAGCTGACTACCCAACATACTAGATTTAGGGTTATCCAGACTAGACATCTAAGAGTACAAAAGAAGACAAATACTTCCTGAAGGGAGCAAAATACAACTGAAATAACAACCAATAAACTTATGGCTATCCGGAATAAAAGTTGGCTCACCCAGACAGCTGAAGTCGTCTTCGCTCCTTCACAACGTGGCGAAGTCAATCCTGGAGCGAACCTGCCGAAACGAAATAGATAGACAAAAACAAACAACAAACAAGGGTGAGTCAAAAGGACTCAATAAGTGGGGTAGACTAGCCACCTCAAAGAATAGGATAGCTAGCCAGGGAGAGAAGAAAAAGATGAAACAAATTCCTCTTATATAAATTATAAAAAGGCAGAGCCAGATGATAACTGGAAACACATATGGAATCATAAATTCATTAACAACCAGGAATATAAGATAGCCAGAATATATAGGTATCCCGAACATATCAACAATCAGAAATACATCCTGTTGCGGCGTGCAACCCGATCCATATATTCATCCTGTTGCGGCGTGCAACCCGATCCATATATTTATACCGTTGAGGCATGCAACCCGATCCATATATTATACCATTGCGGCGTGCAACCCGATCCCGCAACTCAGAATACGAGCCAAAAATATATAGGCAAACTGAGATATGTCCACCACATAGTATACATACCGCATACATAAAACACAACACAATACAAACAATAGTCAGTATGCGGTGCAATGAGATGGGATGAATGCGCTACAATGCAATGCAGTCACATAGGCCTGATACCTATCCCCGGTGTGGGACTCTCATCATCTACCAGGATATATATTCAATGATGATCCTTCACCAGCTCGGGACTCTCATCGATTACCGGGAAGTATATGCAATGATGACCCTTCACCGGCTCGGGACTCTCATCGATTACCGGGAAGTAGATGCAATGATGACCCTTCACCGGCTCCAGAATCTCATCGATTACCGGGAAGCATATGCAATAATGACCGTTCACCGGTGCGGGACTCTCATCGCCAGCCGGGACGCATATGCAATAATGACCCTTCACCGGTGCGGGACTCTCATCGCCAACCGGGAAGTATATACAATACTCAAAACCAGAGTGCAATGCTCATATGCTCAATGCAATACCAACAACAGGGCATAACATATAATATACAATATAAATTCAAAGCTAAGGCGTAATGAGTACGCCTATCGGCAGCTACACACGTAAGGAACACGTGGTAGAATATCCACAAGGCCAAGGGCCTCCAAAGAAATGGATACAAACACTTACCTTGTTACAAAGTTAGCACAGCCACTCAATAACCGCTTTGTCCATTGGTTTCCTTGCCAAATGATCCCACTCTATTCAATAAGCAGAAAAATATATCAAATAAGGCTAAAGGCTTCATTCCCCACATCTTAGGGTAACCCGGTTAGGAACCTGATACCCTATTGGTATACGCAATACGCAGGCCAGGCCTATATACAGGGTTTAAGGTCACATAACTAAACCCCAAATAAATTATATTTATATGTTGCCCATAACTCACTGAGTACGAATAAATAATCAATTTCGTTATAGGGGTCCATTTGTCCCTTTAAACTATTAATTGAACTTATTAAAACGATGTATAACATTCTAAGTTTTACGGTTAAAACATATTCAAAGACACGTAATAAACTCAAATAATATATTAGGATCATTACCTGAATGTTTTAGGGTGAAAATTCTACTTTTTTCCGGCCCCTTTTCTCATTTTCTTGCATTTTTTCCCGTATTTTCTTGTTTCTTGTTTCCTCTGTTCTCGTTTTCTGCTTTTTTTGATTTTTTCTGTTCTATCTGGTCTAAGGACCCCCCCCCCACCGCCTCTTTCATTATTTTCATTTCCTTTCTTTTTTTTTTCATTTTTTTTTCGCCGACGAAAATTAAAACGGTACTCTACGATATTTGAAATAATTCTAACTTCTGCATATAAGTTATACAAAATATATGTAGCATACTCGCGTAGACGGATCTCAAATCAGACTCCCGAAACTCAAGATGCGAATTTAAATGAAAAAGTCAACTTATTTAACTTTCGGCATTTTAACGGAAACTAGCCGAACAATATCGAAATTCACTTTCGAAAGTTCACAAAAGTCACAAATAATTATACGAACCTAACGGCGCTTTCGGATTTCGAATCGGAGCTCATTCGCCAAACTGAGCTCGAAAATCTCTTTTTAATATTTATCGACAATAAAAATGAAACCTTCTTCCGATGCCTACCAAACGAGGTCTGATTTAGCTCAAATTTTATAGATAGGTCCTAATAGACATTACAAAGTTTTTAAAATTATCGGCACGCCAATCAGAATCCTAACTTTTGAAACGACTAACCGAGGTCGTTTCAAAGGCATATGATGGGAGAAAGAAGGAACTTTCTGTCACTTGCAGCATTTCAAAGAGGCAGTGTGGCCTTCGGAGGAGGAAAGAGTGGTCAGATTGTTGGCATAGGAAAAGTTGGGAGATCCTTAGATCATGCTATTAAAAATGTATACTATGTTGATGGTCTAAGACACAATCTATTGAGTATTTCTCAACTATGTGACAGAGGAATTGAAGTTAGTTTTTTATTTGTGGGATGTATTGTGAAGAACCTACAGAGTATGGAAGTGGTCATGGAAGGAAAGAGAGTGAACAATGTCTACAAGACATCATTGGGATTACTTCCTGAGAACAATTTAACATGTTTGAATGTTCAAGAGAGTGACTCGCGGTTGTGGCACAAAAGGTTAGGGCATGCTAGTCATTCACAGCTTAACAAGCTTGTATCAAAGGAATTGGTTTGTGGACTACCTACAAAGAAGTTTGAAGACATCAAGATATGTGATGCTTGTGTCGGGGAAAACATGTGAGATCCTCCTTCAAATCCAAAAAGGTGGTGAGCACGTCAAAACCACTGGAGCTGATACATATGGATTCATGTGGACCTATGAGAGTCAGAAGCAGATGAGGAAAGAGGTTCGAGTTCGTAATTGTTGACGATTACTCAAGATATATGTTGACACCCAATTTTGTCACTCCTTTTTCTATAAATTGGCTATAATTTAACTTAAAGGTCCAATTTTAACTTTTTGAGCAAATTTACATTAGAATGCATTCATTTACGTGTGTTATCACCTATCTATACATTGTATACCTAATTGTGGTCATATTATATAATTTGCATTATTTAGGCTATTTGTTAATAATATGACTATTTGTGCATTTTACGGTATTTATAATATTTAAATATTTACCTATGATTATTTATACTTATTTTATTAAATTTGTCTCCAATTATCTTTTATATAATATATATTTATATTTTTACATTTATTTTGCACCTTTAATTAAATATTAGTCCGATTAAAAATGTTCAGTCTGAATTTTATACCACCCATTTTTTTATTATTGTCATAAATTTGTCATATATTGTTTGAGTTTGCATTGTATTTGAATATAAATTTCTTCCAATCCCAAATAAAAAAGAATCACCAAAAGAATTTTTTTTGACCTTCATATGAAATATTCTTTCCATGTTTTTCTAGCCCAAAATAAATAGTCTCAATCTCGCTTTCCTAGAAACTCTGTCAATCCCGTACCTATCCCATTAACACCCCCGTGTTAATTCTTATTTTTATTTTGTTTTCCTGTTAAAACTCTTTCTCAATTCTTTATCAACTGTACCCTTGCCTATCTATTAAGCGAACTTAGCACATGCCTTTTTTTGACACCAAGTATACAATCCATAATTAGTAGCTTCTCTCGCCACGAGAATCTAGACACTTTTCTAGTTTAAGTGCACAATCCCTTATTTTCATCATAATATATTCCTACAAATCAGTCCATCACCGAGATCTCTTCCAGAACCACTCCTCGAATCTTGCTAATCACTCCCTCAACTCTCAACGTCTCTTCCTTTCTTCTTAATATATATAGGGGCTGATCTCTAAAACAAAGGAGGAGGATACACAGAGACTAATAATGGGGTCTCTATCCCATCTCCCTTTGCCTAAAAGTTCTTTGCCAATTTCTTAAAAATTCAGAACATACATACCATCATCACAACCCCTATCCCCCTCATATTTACACAAATGAACACCATTACACAATGACGAGGTAGACCCTTTTCCTTCTCTCATTCGATTCTTTATCTTCCATCAATACACATCATCACCAGTGAACCACCCAATGATATACAGTTCAAACACACACTCACACACGAACATATCAGAAACATAGAACACACCTACACACAACCACAAGTCGTGAAAAAAGATCAGGACGTGAGGGGTTAGATGATTAAGGTGATATAAGGGTGAGGCTGGTGGCGTTACTGGTTTTCCATCGGAATCAGTCGCCGTTCACCAAGTCCCTTTTCCCTGTTCTGGCTCAATATATACACTGATAAAAAAAAAAAGGGAAAATAGAAAGGGAGATCAGAAACGGTGGGTACGGTGGTTAAACCACCACCACCGTCGATACAAAATCAGAGAGGCGCCACCGGAGAAACAAAAACATAGCATAGATTCCGTTGTTGTTGACTGAGATCGAAAGGGAGCAGCGGAGTCGCAGCGGCGCCGCTACGGCTTGGAGTTGCTCCTCCTCTTTGTTTCGGCACCGTCTCGTTCGTCCCATTGGAATTCGATCACTAGTGATGCAGCTGGATCTTTGTCGTTCCGGACTATGAACCGTGTTGCTGTACCGGCTGTTGTTTCATCGGAATGTGCAGATCTTTGGCCGGTGATGGTCTCGTTTCTGTTTGTCGTTCACTGTGTGAAATCGTTGTTACAATGGGACTTTGTTTTGTGACTTGGTTTAGCCCGCTGTTAATTTAGTTGCTGTGTGGGTTTTGACTTGATAAGGCTCAACTTTTGACCGAAATTTGACGTTGTTTATATCAAGTCTTTTGGACATTTTTTTCTGCTCGTAGACGAATGCCACGCTGTTTATACACGCCTATGAAAATATTTTAACTTAAGACCTATACGACGAATTGACGGATTTACAAGGAATTGAGCGATATACATTGAATTGATGGATGTTGAACCTCTTAAGGCCAATGAAAACATACATATATATGTATTGAGGCCTAGGGACTGATTTGAACACGATACTACGCTTAGGCCAATGACGTTTGGAGGCCAATTCAAGTCACGTCCCATATTTACCGTCTCTTAAAAACATACAAAAATAAGCATGGATCAACAAAAATTTAGGCATCTTCCTTCCCTTTTTTCTTCTTTCTTCATCTTTTCCAAAAGATCATGGCCACTAGAACATTTGACATGGTTGTTGAAGTCCCTCAGTTGCTAAGAGATTGGTGGGAAAATCTAAGCATGGATCAACAAAATCAAGTAAAAATTATGTTGGGGAATCTAGTTTCACTAATGGAGCACACTGCAGTAAAAGGGATAGTAGAAGCAGCAACACACTATTGGGATGCGGACCGAGCAGTTTTCCATTTTGGGAGTGTAGAGTTGACACCATTACTGAAAAAATTGGCGGGTTAACTTAATTACCATTCGAAAGTGAAGAAGTCTTGATGCCTAAGAACATTGCACCCGAGGAGTTCTTCGAAATGGTCGGGTTTAAGCCCGAGTTATGCACAGACAGTATAAGGTAGTCAGGAATTTCTCTGACTTCTCTCTACATCAAATTTGGGTATGGAGAAGCATTTCAACAAGCCGAATACTATTTCAACATTAACCAGGCAGATTGGCAAGAACGAAGGGTACTTGCTTTTGTCACCAACTTTTTAGGGACTGTCTTGTTTCCACAATACAAGGGACGAGTTGATGTTTGTATAGTATCAATTTCCGACGCCTTACTCAAGGACCTCAACAAGAAATAAACTTTGGTACCGATGATTGTTGCAGAAACATACTGAGCTTTACAAAGATGCAAGAAAGGTGCTAGCTTTTTCGAAGGTTGTAATTTACTCCTACAAAATTTGGTTGATGGAACATTTGCAAAGGACGGACAATATAGACCAAGCCTTCCACCCCATACCGAGAGAGAATTACATCTTGACTCATACCGCCCGCATGGACAATGCTCTAGAGAAGTGGGACTAGCTACCGAAGGATGGCACCACAAGCTTTCTCAGTTGACATCTGAAAATATACAATGGTTGTTGGACTACTTTCCCAGTATCACAGTGATCGCACGATCGGAAGGAGCTTCGTTTCTTATCTTGGTTGGGTTTAGAGGAGTTTACCCATACACCCCTTTAAGGACACTTAGACAAGAAGCAGGGAGAAAGTAATCTTCATCATAGCCCAAATCGCAGACATCAGAAGCTTTAAGCAGATATTTTCGAAGGTGTAATACCATTCAAAGACAAGATATTAGAACTTTGGAAAGTAAGGCATCGAATGGAGTTCGATACTATTGGACATGACAGGTTTGATATGGGCTATGATGAAGATTACCCAGACTGGCCCAGGAAAGACATAGCAAAGGCAGTTCAACCAAGAGCAACAAGAAAAAAGAAAAGAAATGATGATGAATTGGAGTTTGAGTGCAAGAGGCTACACAAACAACTGGCAAAGGAACAAGAGAAAATAGCGAAAAAGCAAAGTTTGGTCGAAGCAAAGAACAAAGAAAAAGACAAATAGCGCAATAAGGCAGTACTCCTGACAAAACGCATAGAGTCTATCGGTGTATGGGCTAGCGAAGGAATGGACTCTGTGGCAAACAAAGGAATAGAGGAGAAAGGAAGAAAGGCTTGGAAAATATTGAAGAACTTCACATTTGACATATCCCGGCTCTTAACTGATGCAGATAACATCATTTTTCAAGGAGATTCATCAGAGGCAAGCTTGTCCGAGGAAGACTCGTTCGAAGAAGATGAAGAAGATTCTTCTGGGGATGGATCGACATGAAAAATGTTTACCTGACCATGATCTAATCTCCTAGCAATGTTTTCAACTTTTGCACTATTTCAATATCAGCCAATGTAACAAAAGTCAAATAAATGCAATGCTATCTTTTAGGTTTCGCATTTTGTTAGCGAGCGAAATGATACAAGTGGCACAAAACACTTTTCAAATCATCGTACGTAAAACGGTCCTTCATATTATAGAATGCATTTCTTATATGATATGTGTGCATTGCATGAATTTTTTTGTTGCTCTAAGTCTCTTTCTACCTAAGCAAATCCCCTCCCAAATTCAATCTCCTACCGAGGCACCTCATCTCCCTACTCTATGTCCAAATCCTGATATCAGAAGTCTTTCGCTTGTCTTGATAATTTCCTATCCCTTACAAACTCAAAAACCTATTATCCAAAAAGTTGGCTTAAGTTAAATACCAAGACAGAAGATTTGGTTAAGCAAAGTGCACTTATCAGGGATTTTTCAAAACAAGAAGAATTTGTAATAGCAGGCACTATACGCACAAATCGGAAAATATACAGGGCAAGAGATATGTTGGTTAATCTCAAGGTCACACATGACTTACCACAATACCTTTTGACACAATGTCAGGGGATCATTTTGTTGCTCCAGCCCACATTGTAATACATCGAAAGCAGTTCAAAATATTTTTAAAATTGCACCTATTCATGGTCAAAAAGACGTTCAAAGGGTTATCACAAGGCAATAAGGAAGTGAGAAATGATCGGAACCTGCTTGATGATACAAAGGTTTATGCATAACAACCAGAATTAGCAGACTGATTCAATTTGGAAAAGAATGCAAAGGTGCAGTGACAAAGATTCCATTATATGACGGAGCTAGAAACTCTTGCTGAGTATTGGAATCATATCCCTACCAACTAGCAAGTATGGGACGGTACGATGAACTAAAGATGAAGCTATTTGACACACTTACAAGACCATGAATTAGTTTGATACAAAAATAGGGGCAGACAGATTTCTTGGAGCGATTTTGGTCAAAAGCTTTATTTGAATAAACTTTCATGGCAACAACTACATCGAGCAAGGAATATAATATGGCCAACCTCTAAAACGGTCTTGACTGAAGCAACAATCTAAGAATATACATGATATACCGGGATCGATCTCTTGGCAACAAAAGCTACCAGACAAGGAAAATTGGTGCAAAAAATTAAATTACAGCAGTTAATTGGCAAGTATGAAAAATATTGACTATCTCTTTCAATGGTGCACAGATGCAACCTGCCTAATTTGCAAGGAAAGATAACAGTTGCACCTAAGGTGTTGGTGTTTGACAAAAGTCACCCTCCTTTCTGTCAACACAACCTATTCTTTACACAACATCTTTATCACCTCTAATTGACATTCAACTTTCCATCTCCTGCTTAAACAAGCATCAGTCATTCGACCAAAATTTTGTCTTGACTGCTACAATCTCTTGTGATATTTATGCATTCTATCACAATCTCCAAATTCAAGCGCTAATATATCATCCGCAGTCTAGGTATTTTCTAAAGATCTATGTGTCATTCTTGCTTTAAACTTGCTAATATGCTAACTCTGTTTTGTGCATGTTGTCACTTTAGTACGGTTACTTTGCATTTGAACACTGAAATTGGTCAAGAATCTGCATTCAGAAAAGCCGAAATAGCAAGCCAAACTGAAAATGCTTACCTCGGGACAAAGTCTTTTGAACCACCAGCATATGACACCGAGAGCATTCATGCAATCAAAATCCCACTGCCATACAACTTGTGATGTGGACAACCAAAAACAGCTGGCAACATACCCATACATGAGCCACAAGAAAAAATCCAGTCACTATACAACCAAAATCAACAAAACTCACAATCTCACACAGCACCCAACTTACAAAATAAACAACCTCTCATATGTCAAAACTTTCAGCAACAACCTTTATCCAACACAATCAAGAACAGGCAAAAAAAAAAGACCTCATGCTTTTACAATTTTATCTCAATCAAGAGATATTGCACCCAACAAACGAACTACCCCTTAGATATTCATTCTGAAATTCAACCCAACAAAGATCTACACCCATCACTCAAACATTCAATACTATGACACCGCAAAATACCCAACACTGACATGCAAAATTCAGAGTCTGATTGACCAAGGCAAAACAATGATACAACAAGAACCGAAAAATGGAAATTGCAACTCCTTAACCACAAATATATTTTCTAAGATAGCTCCAAGATTTTTTGAAAAGAAAAGCATGAAACATGAAAACACCCCAGCATAATCCAAGACAAATACAATTTTGGACAGCCTCCAAATCCGACAAATCCAACCTCAGTCTGAGAATGCAGACTTTTCAGCACAAACACAAGATTCGCAGGCAGTTACAACGGACACGATCGCACTCTAGCCACGGCAGGCTTATAATATGACGACTAGCCACGTCAGGCTTAGAATATGACGATTAGCCCCATCAGGCTTACAATATGACGACTAGCCCCATCAGGCTTATAATATGACGACCAGTCTCGTCAGGCTTAAAATATGACGATCAACCACGTCAGGCTTAGAATATGACGATCAGCCACGTCAGGCTTAGAATATGACATTTAGCCTCGTCAGGCTTAGAATATAACGACTAGCCTCGTCAGGCTTATAATATGACGATCAGCTCTGTCCGGCTTAAAATAGGATAAACTCATATATTTTGTTTTGCAGGCGCCACTACAATAGGCTCCTCCATCTTGGAATTGGACATACACACGTAACTTTTGTTTATTTTGCAGGCACTACCATAATATGATGATCTATCAAATGCAATAAACTGGGGCAGAATTTTTGAGGGCAAGCTGGCACTGGGGCAAAAATTTTTGAGGTCCCCTCAAAAATTTCAAGAGAGACGAAGTACAGAAACTGAGAAGAAAGCTTGACCAAGGCCCAACATTCATGAAAGCATTATAATAACAGAAAAATCGACGACTTACCTAGCGGTGTTGCAGACATGATAATGACAATTTATTTTTTTTAGCACTTCACTTTACTTTTGTTCGCAGGGTACACAACCCGGTGACAGGCACTTTACTTTTTGTTCGCAGGGTACACAGCCCGATGCGATAGACAATTAGCTCCTGACGAGCAGACAATTATCTCCTGACGAGAGGCACCTAATAGCTCCCGACGAGCAGGCAAATATCTCATGATGAGAGGCACTTAGTAGCTCTTGACAAGGAGACAATTATCTCATGACGAGAGGCACTTAGTAGCTCTTGACGAGCAGGGAAATAGCTACCGACGAGCAGACAAATATCTCCTAACGAGAGGCACTTATGATTCCTGACAAATAGGCAAACATCTCATAACAAGAAACCACGACAAATGACAGTTGACAATCCAACGACAGGAAAGTCCATTTTACCTTTACAAATATTATCTGCAAAAGCTCACCCTTTATTGCAGGAAACTGTGTGACAGTGTTCCAAGGTATACAACCCGGTGCGACAAGCAATTATTTCCTGACAAGATGTACCTAAATGAATATCCCCAGAGGAGAAGCATATATCTCTTAACACTCAAAGCACCTGGAAACAGACTAGACAACTACATGACAAAGGAAAATCAACTCAACAGGGAAGTTTACTTTATCTTTATCTATATTTGCATTTATCCTGATTTTGCTGCAGGGTACCTCCGATCTCTTGACAAACCCCTGCTCCATTTCACATATCCTTACACTTGCTCCCAAGAAAATCACTACCCCACATAAATTTGTGCAATCGAAAAGCCTCAAATGCATATTATGCACAATTCTGGAACACCACTCAAGAAGCTTAATCTTACGGACAATGCTTTCGCTACAAGCTACCTATTTTGCCGAGTTCCAAAGTGCTCAAAGCTACAGTTCCATACCCGCACCAGTGATCTACCTAATCTTTCCTTGTTGATTCGGTGACAGTTTCATATTCCTTCCTATACAAGCCCATTTGTGCCAATCGTGCACGTTCCCGTGTTTAACCGTGCCCATCCATTTAAATCGTGTGCATTTATCGTGCTTTACTTCTCAATATTCCCCAGTCCGGTCGAGACAATATTGAAGACAAGATGACTCGTTTATCGAGTTTTAGTGGAAACTATATTCATCTAAACTCCTCTTTATGGATGTGTCGTGCACCACATCTTCATAACTAGGATGATTACAAGCCTCTTTTCCCACACTCGATCTATCGATATTATCTCGTCTTCGACAATGCCTCTGCCATATTCAGCAATCATTTATCTCTCCGAATGGCAAAATACATTCAAAGGTAAGCTTTACATACTTGGATAAGTTTACTCCTGACATCTAAAATCGCGCGTCATGTACACAACTCAGAGACTGGGGTTCGGCTAAAATATCCCCAAAAACTCCCATTTTTTCTTCCCAACATTCTACCTACCGTCGTAACAAAATCGGCTACTTCGTCAACTATCTTTGCCCAAAGATTCTTTTCATCATCCCCGGGCAAAGAGGGGCAGCTGTTGACACCCAATTTTGTCTCTCATTTTTCTATAAATTGGCTATAATTTAACTTAAAGGTGCAATTTTAACTGCTTGAGCAAATTCGCATTAGAATGCATTTATTTACGAGTGTTATCACCTATCTATACATTGTATACCTAATTGTGGTCATATTATATAATTTACATTATTTAGGCTATTTGTTAACAGTATGACTATTTGTGCATTTTACGGTATTTATAATATTTAAATATTTACCTATGATTATTTATACTTATTTGATTAAATTTTTCCCCGATTATCTTTTATATAATATATATTTATATTTGTACATTTATTTTGCACCTTTAATTAAATATTAGTCCGATTAAAAATGTTCAGTCTGAATTATATACCACCCATATCTTTATTGTTGTCATAAATTTGTCATATATTGTTTGAGTTTGCATTGTATTTTCCTTCCAACCCAAATAAAAAAGAATCACCAAAAGAATATTTTTTGACCTTCATATGAAATATTCTTTCCATGTTTTTCTTGCCCAAAATAAATAATCTGAATCTCCCTTTCCTAGAAACTCTGTCAATCCCGTACCCATCCCATTAACACCCCCATCTTAATTTTTATTTTTATTCTGTTTTCTTGTTAAAACTCTTTCTCAATTCTTTATCAACCATACCCTTGCTTATCTATTAATCCAACTTAGAACATGCCTTTTCTTGACACCTAGTATACAATCCATAATTAGCAGCTTCTCTCGCCACGAGAATGTACACACTTTTCTAGTTTAAGTGCACAACCCTTATCTTCATCACAATATATTCCTACAAATCAGTCCATCACCGAGATCTCTTCCTGAACCACTCCTCGAATCTTGCTAATCACTCCCTCAACTCTCAACGCCTCTTCCTTCCTTCTTAATATATATAGGGGCTGATCTCTAAGACAAAGGAAGAGGATACACAGAGATCAATAATGGGGTCTCTATCCCATCTCCCTTTTCCTAAAAGTTCTTTGCACAATTTCTTAAAAATTCAGAACATACACACCATCATCACAACCCCTTTCCCCCTCATATTTACACAAATGCACACCATTACACAATGACGGGGTAGACCCTTTTCCTCCTCTCATTCAATTGTGACGGGGTAAACCCTTTTCCTCCTCTCATTCAATTGTTTATCTTCCATCAATACACATCACCGCCAGTGAACCACCCAATGATATAAAGCTCAAACACACACTCACACACGAACATATCAGAAACATAGAACACACATACACAGCAACACAAGTCGAGAAAAGAGATCGGGACGTGAGGGGTTAGATGATTAAGGTGATATAAGGGTGAGGTTAGTGGCGTTACTGGTTTTCCATCAGAATCAGTCACCGTTCACCAAGTCCCTTTTCCTTGTTCTAGCTCGATCTATACAACAACAACAACAAAAACAACATACCTAGTATATCCTACAAAAGTAGAGTATAGGGAGGGTGAGATGTAAGCAAACCTTACCCCCACCAAGGTGGAGAGGCTGTTTCCGATGGACCCTCGGCTAGGAGAATGAACATATTAGAAACACTTTGAAGATTAAACCAGTGGTATCATGCTATAGAGACTGTTAGAACTAAAGCCTATCCAACAGACAGATAATACAGCAGACATAAAGGCGAAGAGTAAAATAGAAATCATCTATATAAGTATAATATTACATCTAATATGGGGAAAAAATATTCGACTACAACCTAACCTTCTACCCTAATCTTCGACCTCCACGCCCTCCTGTCTAGGGTCATGTCCTCGGTGATCTGGATCTGGGCTATATCCTGTCTAATCACCTCGGCCAATTCTTCATCGGTCTACCTCTACCTCGCTGTAAACCCAGAACTGCTAATCTGTCACACCTCCTAACCGGAGCATCCACACTCCTCCTCCTCACGTGGCCGAACCATCGTAGCTTTGCTTCCCTCATCTTCTCGGCCACTGGGGCTACCCCAACCTTGTCACTAATGACTTCATTCTTAATATTATCCATCTTAGTACGCCCACACATCCATCTAAGTATCCTCATTTCCGCTACGTTCATCTTCTAGATGTGAGAATTCTTGACTGGCCAATACTCTGCACCATATAATCTGGCTCGATCTATACACTGATAAAAAAAAGGGACAATAGAAAGGGAGATCAGAAACGGTGGGTATGGTGGTTAAACCACCACCACCGTCGATACAAAATCAGAGAGGCGCCACCGGAGAAATAAAAACAGAGTAGAGATTCCATTGCTGTTAACTGAGATCGAAAGGGAGTAGCGAAGTCGCAGCAGCACCGCTACGGCTTGGCGTTGCTCCTCCTCTCTGTTTCGGCACCGTCTCGTTCGTCCCATTGGAATTCGGTCACTGGGGACGCAGTTGGATCTTTGTCGTTCCGGACTATGAACCGTGCTGCTGTACCGACAGTTGTTTCATCGGAATGTTCAAATCTTTGGCCGTTGATAGTCTCATTTCTGTTTGTCGTTCACTGTGTGAAATCGTTGTTACAATGGGACTTTGTTTTGTGACTTGGTTCCACTGTTAATTTAGTTGTTGTGTGGGTTTTGACTTGATAAGGCTGAGCTTTTGACCGGAATTTGACGTTGTTTATATCAAGTCTTTTGGACATGGTTTTCTGTTAGTAGACGAATGCCATGCTGTTTATACACGCCTATGAAAATATTTTAACTTAAGACCTATACGACGAATTGACGGATTTACAATGAATTGACGGATATACATTGAATTGATGGATGTTTCACCTCTCAAGGCCAATGAAAAAATACATATATATGTATTGAGGCCTAGGGACTGATTTGAACACGATACTACACTTAGGCCAATGACGTTTGGAGGCGAATTCAAGTCCCGTCCTATATTTACCGTCTCTTACGTGTCCCAAAAACAAACAAAAAAAGGCGATGATGATATGTTTACTTTGCAAAGTAAGCGTCGTTGGAGTAGTGGGATTGGTACTTGGCATGTCAATCTGCGTTTGCAGCCGTACCGACATCCCTAACCTCTACCCGATGCAAAACATTAATCTGAGCCTAAAATTTCAAAATTTCCTTTTGCCCTTTATTATTATTATTATTATTATTATTATTGTTGTTGTTATTATTATTATTGTTATTATTATTACTATTTTTTTATTCTACTTATTATCTAATATTTTACTTTATTGATTTTGTACTAATTCATTTTCATATTATTTGCGAGGTACTTCCCGATGAAATCCACGACATCATTGGAGGAAACAAGTATTTCAAAATACTTGCTATTGTGTTTCTTGACTTATCATTCAATTTTATTATTTTTGGCACACTAACTAATTTGTTATATTTCACAAGGTCTATTTAGTTGAAGTTTTCTAAGGAAGAAAACAAATCGAGAAGATGAATCAGTTACTTTAAATTCAATTTTGTGTGTACTTGTATATTGTAGTGAAAACTGTTCAATTTAATTAATTTTAATTTATTTTAGATCCCAATTATTTAGTCCGGTCGGGAACCACACTTGATGGAATCTGAGAGGTGCCTAACACCTTCCTCTTGGGTTAATTTGAACCCTTACTCAGAATTTTTGGTTCGTAGATCAAATTTCGGAGTTAATATTAAAAATGGCTAGAAACAAAGTTGGTGCCTTAATACGCCTAATTAAAAAATATGTTAGGTGGTGACTCCAACTCTTTACCCGTGAGTTCCAATAAGTCGAGCTCTATTTCGAACTCTTACCGGGTTCAGGGAAAAATGGGTGTCGACAGTATACATGGACTCTATTCCTTGCATCCAAAGATGAAGTATTTGACAGCTTCAAAGACTAGGCTGGAATCATGCAGAAAAGATTAAGCTTGGAGCTGGTTAGCATCAGATCTGATCATGGCAGGGAGTTTGAAAATGCAAAATTCTCTGAGTACTGTGCGAAATAAAGCATTGATCATAACTTCTCTGCACCAAGAACTCCACAGCAAAATGGAGTAGTTGAAAGAAAGAACAGATCTTTGGAAGATATGGCAAGAACCATGTTGTTGTCAAGTGGCCTGGAAAGAAATTTCTGGGCTGAAGCTATAAACACTGCATGCTACTTATTGAACAGGTGTTCCATATAGGCCATTCTTGACAAGACCCCTTAGGAACTTCTGAGAGGAAGAAAACCTAATATTGCTCACCTAAGGCTGTTTGGCTATAAATGCTTTGTGCACAACAACGACAAGGAACTATTGGGAAGTTTGATGGAAGAAGTGATGAGGCAGTCTTTCTAGGATATTCCACTCAAAGCAAGGCATATAAAGTGTTCAATAAAAGAACTCAAACTGTGGATGAGAGCATGCATGTGGTGTTTGATGTGTCAGACAAGGCAACTGCTAAAAAGGAAGTAGATGATCAAGCTATAGGTCTTGCTTGAGAAGATCCTGCAGGAAGCTCTGAGAACCCAGAAGAAAAGGAGGAAGCTTGTGGAGAAGATGGAGATTCGACTCAGGGAGAACAAGGAGTCAACATATCAGGGGGTACAGTTGATCAAGAGGAATCTACTGAAGCTGCCGCTGAAGGTCCTTCCCACCACATACAACCTAGACCCTAGAAACATTAAAGTTCATATACTCTGGAGAATGTGCTATACTAGCTAGATACTGGAATAATGACTAGGTCTGCCTTCAAGAATTTTTGTGCATTCTTTGCCTTTCTGTCGTCTATGGAACCAAAGAATGTAGCCCTAGAAGATCCATATTGGGTATTAGCTATGCAAGAAGAGCTTCATCAATTCGAGAGAAGCAAAGTATGGCATCTGGTTCCAAAGCGTAAAGACAAATAAATCATTCGAACTAAATGGGTATTCAGGAACAAACTGGATGAACATGAGATAGTAACCAGGAACAAAGCTAGATTGGTAGTTCAAGGTTACAGTCAAGAAGAATGAATTGATTATGATGAGACGTTTGCAACAATAGCCAGGATGGAAGCCATAAGAATGTTGATTTTCTTTGCTACTGTCACGACCCAACCTAGGGCCGCGACGGATGACCAAAACTAAGTGTCGATCATCACTAATCCTGCTAATAATCTGCTAACCATGAATATAACTGATAAACGGAAGAAGCATAAACCTAGTTGATAAGAACTATGCAATGCAAAAAGCTGACAAGGCTAACACAAGCTGACATACAAAACATACTGACAGAACCACATAGGGACATATCTACAGGCCTCTAAGAGTGCTGAACTGAATATACAAAGAACGGGACAAGGCCCCTCCATACCTAAATTTGTTGACTACACACATACCCAAACATAAGTAACTCCGAAAGTAAGCGGAGTGATTCCAATAGCTGATAAATGGCCTACTAACGTGGTCTAAGCATTGATCTATCTGCACCTGCGCGGCATGAAACGCAGCGCCCCATAAAGGGCGTGAGTACGATATGTACCAAGTATATAAGGCACGAGCATATAATATTTCATAGCTGAATGAAACTGTAAGGCTGGAATATAGATATGTAAATATGAGCTGGAGCATAGCAATATAGCTGGAAATCTAAAGAACGTACTAAAGCTGAATATAAACTGAAGTCTAGCTGAATCTGAAACTGAAGATTGAGCTGAACTATACTGATAAATAAATATAAAATGACTGATAACTGGTACCTAGAAACTGGAACTAATAACTGTAAACTGATACTGACGCTAAGAACTGGTGGCTGATAACTGAAAACTGATAACTGGTACTAAGCTAAGACTGAACTGTTATCTGAACTGGTACCTGTCTGGTGTTATGGGCTATATCCCCCCAAATCAGGTAACTGAACATCTGAACTAGTACATGTCTGGTGTTATGGGCTGTATCCCCCCAAATCAGGTTACTGAAAACTGGACCTAGCCTCATGTATAATCATGCAGTGTATACTGTGGCTATATACGCATATATAACAAACCTGGTGGGTGTTATGGGATATATCCCCCCCAGCCAGTAATACCTAGTCTCTTTGGTCAGAGTGTGTGAATGACACCCGGTCATACTAGGTGTTTCAACTCCCCCTTGAACCAGAGGGGCTGTATCCCCAGAGGGGTAGTATCACACGCGACCGGACTGTATGTCCAATGTCCAGCCTCTATAGGGGACTCCAAATCACACATAACATGATCACAATATAAGCATAAGCATGTATGAGGCATAACACATGTGGCGACAATAGATATGGACTCAAGGAATGATAAGAAAACTCTGGATGGAATTATAGACAAAACCTAGAACTCAGAATTTGTACAACTCTTTGAATTTCTATAAAAATTTCGGCAGAGTTTCCCCCGAAACTGGATGATCCGCAAAAACAGAACCATCACTATACTATACACGGGAATGGATACCCGAATAAACTGATAACAAAATGAGACAATTGGATGACATAATAAATCTGCAGATGAAATGTCAGGACAGCACCGCTGTCTTACCTTTCGACCTAATTTTCAGAGTGTAGATCAAAGTTATAGACTTCATGGTCTTCATAAAAGTTGTAGATATATATCTTAAGATTCTGGGGATTCTTAAATCATCTAAATATCAATTTTTTACTAGGAGTTATGATCAATATACTAACAGCTGCCAAAAGATCAAAACAATTTCCCAGATTTTGAAACGTTTTGTCTTGCTGATTTGGACGTCTTTCACCTTGGATTTTAGTATTAAATTAAGTATATACAAGAATTCCTTGATACCATAAAAGTTTCTCACAAGAAACACTAAGTTCAGAACTAAGAAAAGCTTCAAAAGCTAAAAGATACATGCCTTGCCAAAAGAACGGTTTAGGCTTACATACATTTGATGTTTCTTGCTTCTAAACCTTGTTTCGTTTGAATTACATACCTTATAAAGCTTAAACAAGCTATAATATAGAATTTAGGTACTTTACTTAGCCATGAAGTAATTCTAAAACTCAAACTATAGACGAAATTGAAGGTAGCATAACGTTACCTTAATCGCATAGAGCGTTTTGACGCAGTTCGTTTTCAGTTTCGAGTTAAGATTGATGTTGTTTCTTCAAAATCATAAAAATTGGCTTTAGACTCAAGAAAGGGCTGTTTCTATTGTTGGGTTTCTGGAAAATGTCGAGAGAGAAAATGATTTCTCTTCTATAATAAAAATATTTCATTTCTAGCCCTCTTTTGCGCTTATATCCCTTTTTCTGGCCTGACTTCTGATGTTCATATCTTTTTATGTATACGTTGTATGAACAAACCGTCAAAAGTGTTGGAAACTAAACTACAAGACCTTAAATTTGGTATATGATATGTCCCTAAAAGACCTCATATAACACATAAAATTAATTGCTGAAAAGCTCCTTTACAAGGCAATTCTTTAGTCGGTTTTTCCGCAACTTAAATCCGACTTTTCCCAAATTTTACATTCAATATATAAACATCTTATATGGTAATATTATGACTTTAAACTCACTTAAATCATTCTTAACATGTCATTAGAATGATATACGTCACTTTAAACATACGGGGTCTAACAATCTTCCCCCGTTGGGAACATTCGACCTCGAATGTTAAATGAAGTATATAGAAGCATTAAGCAACAATCTGTTACATACTTGAAGTAATGAAGAGATGTGTATATTTGGCTCTCATGTCATTTTCAGCTTTCCAAGTTATTTATTCTAAATTATTGCTTTGCTATAGCATCTTAACTAAAGAAATATCTTTCGTCCTTAGTCGACGAATCTATCTATCTAAAATTGCAATTGGCACCTCTTCATAAGTCAACTGCTTTGTGATCTGAACATCATCTACTGGTACAACTCTAGAAGGATCTCCGACATATTTTTCTGAGCATGGAAACATGAAATACTCGATGGACCTCCTGAAGGTCTGCTGGAAGGTCTAACTCGTAGGCTACACGCCCAACTCGCCTGATAACCTGATATGGACCAAGGGCTAAGCTTTACCTTCTTTCCAAATCGCATAACTCCTTTCACAGGTGATACTTTCAGGAATACCCAATCGCCAATCTGAAATTCTAAATCTCGACGTCGGTTATCTACATAGGACTTCTGCCTACTCTGTGCTGCTACTAATCTTTCCCTGATTAACTTGACTTTATCAACTGCTTGCTAGATTAAATCTGAACCTATCAATTGAGACTTGCCAACCTCGAACCATCCAATAGGTGACCTACATTTGCGCCCATACAAAGCTTCATATGGCGCCATATGTATGCTAGAATGATAGCTATTATTACATACAAACTCTATCAACGGTAGATGATCACTCCAGCTGCCTCCAAAATATATTACATGCTCTAAGCATATCTTCTAACATCAGAATGGTGTGCTCAGCCTGCCCATATGTCTGGGGATGAAATGTTGTACTCAGATTCCCCTGTGTCCCTAAACCTATTTGGAACGATCGCTAGATATTAGGTGTAAACTGGTGCGCCCCTGTCTGAAATAATAGATACTGGAATACCATGTAAGCGTACTATCTCTCTGATATAAAGTCTAGCATAATCCTCTACTGTATATGCAGTTCTAACAGTCTAGAAATGAGCTGATTTTGTAAGCCTGTCAACTATAACCCAAATAGAGTCATACCTACTCCGCGTACGGGGCAAGCTTGTAATGAAGTCCATATTCAATGCTTCCCATTTCCATGATGGAATCTCGATTTCCTGCAGCAAGCCACTAGGTTTTTGATGCTCAACTTTAATCTGCTGGTAGTTAGGACACTGAGCCACAAATTTTGCTATGTCACGCTTCATTCCGTCCCACCAATAAATCTGCTTAAGATTATGGTACATCTTAGTCGAACCTGGATGAACAGTGTATCTGGAATAATGTTCCTCTGTCATAATCTGTCTACAGAATCTGCCAGATCAAGAACACAAAAGTCTATCTTTATACATGAAAACCCCATCACTAGTAACCCTGTATCGTGATTTCGATTTTTTTTCCTGGCTATCTGTCTGTACTGAACTAGAACTGGATCCTCATACTGGCGCTGTTTTACTTCTATCACTAGGCAAGTAGTGCCTGCATTCTGAACTGTAACTTCTTCGTCCTCTGAATCTATTAATCTGACTTCCATGCTGGCCAATTGGTGGAGTGTATGAGCTAACTGTATTTTTTGTGGCTGTAAATAAGATAGACTACTCATAGACTTACGAGTAAGGGATCAGCAACAACATTCGCTTTACCTGGATGATAAAGAATTTCCATGTCATAGTCCTTTAGCAACTCTAGCCATCGCCTTTGTCGCAGGTTTAGCTCATTCTGATTAAATATGTACTGGAGGCTCTCATGATCTGTATATATATATCAACATGAACACGGTACAAATACAAAAGTCTATCATTATACATGAAAACCCCATCATTAGTAACCTTGTATGGTGATTTCGATTTTTTTTCCTGGCTATCTGTCTGTACTGAACTAGAACTGGATCCTCATACTGGCGCTGTTTTAATTCTATCACTAGGCAAGTAGTGCCTGCATTCTGAACTATAACTTCTTCGTCCTCTGAATCTATTAATCTGACTTCCATGCTGGCCAATTGGTGGAGTGTATGAGCTAACCGTATTTTTTGTGGCTGTAAATAAGATAGACTACTCATAGACTTACGACTAAAGGATCAGCAACAACATTCGCTTTACCTTGATGATAAAGAATTTCCATGTCATAGTCCTTTAGCAACTCTAGCCATCGCCTTTGTCGCAGGTTTAGCTCATTCTGATTAAATATGTACTGGAGGCTCTCGTGATCTGTATATATATCAACATGAACACGGTACAAATAATGTCTCCAAATCTTTAATGCATGAATGACTGTTGCATACTCCAAATCATGAGTAGAGTAGCTCTGCTCGTGCTTTTTCAGCTGTTTGGAAGCATAGGCAATTACTCTTCCGTGCTGCATCAAAACACAACCAAGACCAATTCGAGAAGCGTCACAGTAAATGACATAGCCCTCAGATTCCTCTGGATGTGTAAGTACTGGAGCTGTTATCAACCTGTTCTTTAGTTCTTAAAACTGTGCTCGCAAGAATCAGACCACTGAAATTTAGCTGTTTTCTATGTCAATTTAATGGAGCTGCAATGGAGGAAAAACCTTCTACGAACCTTCTGTAATAACCTTCCAAACCTAGAAAACTACGTACTTCAGTTAGCGTCGTAGGTCTGGGCCCATTCTTCACAGCTTTAATCTTCTGGCCATCTACTTTAATTCCTTCTGCTGAAACTATATGGCCAAGAAATGCTACTGAATCTAACCAGAATTCATACTTTGAGAAATTAGCAAATAATTGTTGGTCCCGAAGAGTACCCAATACTGTGCGTACGTGCTCCTGATGCTCTGATTCAGACTTTGAATAGATGAGAATATCATCAATAAATATAATCATAAATATATCTAGATAAGGCCTGAATACGTTGTTCATCAGATCCATAAATACTGCAGGGGCATTAGTGAGTCCAAACGACATCACTAAAAACTCATAATGGCCATACCTTGTCCGGAATGTAGTCATAGGTATATCAGATTCTCTGACTCTAACCTGATGGTAGCCAGATCGCAAATCTATCTTCGAGAAGCACTTGGCACCCTGAAGCTGGTCGAACAAGTCATCAATCTTGGGCAGAGGGTATTTATTATTGATTGTGACTTTATTTAGCTGTCTATAATCTATGCATATGCGTAGAGAGCCGTCTTTCTTTTTCACAAACAATACCGGGGCTCCCCATAGGGAAATGCTAGGTTTGATGAGACCTTTATCTAACAAATCCTTCAGTTGCTCCTTAAATTCTTTCTGTTATGCAGGTACCATCCTGAAGAACATGCCCCTGATGGCGTGCTGGTGCTAAGGAGGAAACTGCTGATCTAGCTGGCTGGGCTGCACCACTACCACCCCTAGCCGGGAAATCTCTCATGAAATGGCCTGCCTCGTGACAAATATAACAAGTATCAACTCCTAACTTACATGGTCCCAAGTAGCGTCTACCACAATCTGGACATCTGGGATATGTCTAACCGCCCTGTACAAAAGTACCACGATTCTTAAATCCTGAAGTCTGTGATGCGTGACTAGATCTATACTGAGGAGATCTATCAAATCTCAGGCCACGAGACTATGGAGGTATACTAGCTGGTGGTTGTCTAACACTCTGCTATCTACTCGCTCCAGACGTCTCTCCAAACGAACCAGAAAATCTGCCCCTCTTGTCTAGCACTCTATCCCTGTCGGCTCTCTATTTCTGCTTCCTCTCCTCAAGTAACAAAGCAAATGCCTGAATGTGATGTTCATACATGACTGCATAGCAAATGTCATACGCTCGTTCACTAGGTGTGGAGCTAGTCCCACTATATACCTGTGAATTCTATCCTCAAAACTCACTACCACCGTAGGGGAAACCATGCTAAAGAATTAAAGCAATAATTATACTCTTCTACACTCAAACTTTCCTGTCTCAAGGTCAGGAACTGATTAGCACGGGCTCCCTATATCTCTATAGGCATAACACTGATAAAGGAAGGCATCTGAGAATTCCTTCCAAGTCGTGGGAGTAGCACCAGGCCGTCTAGATAGCTCCCATGTCCGATATCACCCTGCTGCTGGGTTATGCAATCTAAATGCAGCCAACTCTACTAACTCTGTGTCTGACACGTGCATAACCCTCAATACTCTGGCTATCCTCACTAGAAAATCTTGAAGGTCCTCTCCTGTATGGGATCCAGTAAAGACTGTAGGCTATAGCCTGATAAAATCATTGATCCTGGATCCAACATCTCCCTGGGAATCTGCACTGTGATGTCTAGTCTGAGCAACTACAACACTGGTCGATAATCTGATGGCATCCCTCATTTCCTACCCCTGACTATCAGGCTGAGGAGCTGGAGGTATGGCAGCTGCAGTACCTCTAATATCGCCCTGAACTGAAGGTATTTGTGAGGCCTCAGATGGAGCCTCAGGTCTGAACTCCTCACTCTTATCCACCTCAGGTGGCACTCAACTAGTACCCTGGCCGGCACTAGCCTTGCCATTCTGGGCAGCTGTTAGTTTCTTCTGCGGCATCGCTTTGCTGAAAACACTATTGTTAGAGGGCTGAACTCTATAATCATGGCTCTATCGCACGATCTAGAGAAGAAAGAAAGACAACTGTCCTGAAGCGCCTTGTAGCCTCCAGTTCAAAAGTATGGCATGCAACATACTCCTGAACAAGACTCTACTAGACATGGCCTGTAGATACCCTAGGACTAAACTGCTCTGATACCACTTTTGTCACGACCCAACCTAGGGCCGCGACGGTTGACCAACACTAAGTGTCAATCATCACTAATCCTGCTGATAATCTGCTAACTATGAATATAACTGATAAACGGAATAAGCATAAACCTAGCTGATAAGAACTATGCAATGCAAAAAGCTGACAAGGCTAACACAAGCTGACATACATAACATACTAACAGAACTACACAGGGACATATCTACAGGCCTCTAAGAGTGCTGAACTGAATATACAAAGAATGGGACAAGGCCCCGCTATACCCAAATTTGCTGACTGCACACAAACCCAAACATAAGTAACTCCGGAATTTAGCGGAGTGATTCCAATAGCTGATAGATGGCCTACTAACGTGGTCCAAGCATTGATCTATCTGCACCTGCGCGGCATGAAACGCAGCGCCCCATAAAAGGGCGTGAGTACGATATGTACAAAGTATATAAGGCATGAGCATATAATATTTCATAGCTGAATAAAACAGTAAGGCTGGAATATAGATATGTAAGTATGAGCTGGAGCATAGCAATATAGCTGGAAATCTTTAGAACGTACTAAAGCTGAATATAAACTGAAGTCTAGCTGAATCTGAAACTGAAGATTGAGCTGAACTATACTGATAAATAAATGTAATATGACTGATAACTGATAACTGGTAACTAGAAACTGGAACTGATAACTGTCAACTGATACTGACGCTAAGAACTGGTGGCTGATAACGAAGAACTGATAACTGGTACTGAGCTAAGACTGAACTGTTATCTGAACTGGTACTTGTCTGGTGTTATGGGCTATATCCCCTCAAATCAGGTAACTGAACATCTGAACTAGTACATGTTTGGTGTTATGGGCTGTATCCCCCAAAATCAGGTAACTGAAAATCGGAACTAGCCTCATGTATAATCATGCAGTGTATGTTGTGGCTATATACGCGTATATAACAAACCTGGTGGGTGTTATGGGCTATATCCCCCCAGCCAGTGATATCTAGTCTCTCTGGTCAGAGTGTGTGAATGACACCCGGTCACACTAGGTGTTTCAACTCCCGCCTGAACCAGAGGGGCTGTATCCCCAAGACGGGTAGTATCACACGCGACCGGACTGTGTGTCCAATGTCCATCCTCTATGGAGGACTTCAAATCACACATAACATGATCACAATATAAGCATAAGCATGTTTGATGCATAACACATGTGGCGGCAATAGATATGGACTCAAGGAATGATAAGAAAACTCTGGATGGAATTATAGACAAAACCTAGAACTCAGAATTTGTCCAACTCTTTGAATTTCTATAAAAATTTCGGCAGAGTTTCCCCTGAAACTGGATGATCCGCAAAAACAGAACCAGTACTATACCATACACGGGAATGGATACCCGGATAAACTGATAACATAAACATGTTAAACGGATAACAAGATGAGACAACTGGATGACATAATAAATCCACAGATGAAATGTCTGGACAGCACCACTGTCCTGTCTTTCGACCTAATTTTCAGAGTGTAAATCAAAATTATAGACTTCATAGTCTTCATGAAAGTTGTAGATATACATCTTAGGATTCTGGAGATTCTTAAATCATCTAAATATCAATTTTGTACAAGGAGTTATGATCAATATACTAACAATTGTCAAAAGATCAAAACAATTTCCCAAATTTTGAAACGTTTTGTCTTGCTGATTTGGACGTCTTTCACCTTGGATTTTAGTACCAAATTAAGTGTATACAAGGTTTCCTTGATACAATACAAGTTTCTCACAAGAAACACTAAGTTCAGAACTAAGAAAAGCTTCAAAAGCTAAAAGATACATGCCTTGCCGAAAGAACGGTTTAATCTTACATACCTTTGATGTTTCTTACTTCTAAACCTTGTTTCCTTTGAATTCCACACCTTATAAAGCTTAAACAAGATATAATATAGAATTTAGGTATTTTACTTAGCCATGAAGTAATTCCAAAACTCAAATTATAGACGAAATTGAAGGTAGCATAACGTTGCCTTAATCGCGTAGAGCGTTTTGACGCAATCCGTCTTCAGTTTCGAGTTAAGATTGATGTTGTTTCTTCAAAATCATAAAAATTGGCTTTAGACTCAAGAAAGGGCTGTTTCTATTTTGGGTTTTCTATAAAATGTCTAGAGAGAGAATGATTTCTCTTTTATAATAAAAATATTTCATTTCTAGCCCTCTTTTGCGCTTATGTCCCTTTTTCTGGCTTGTTTTCTGATGCTCATATCTTTTTATCTATATGTTGTATGAACAAATCATCAAAATTGTTGGAAACTACACTCCAAGACCTTCAATTTGGTATATGATATGTCCCTAAAAGACCTCATATAACACATAAAATTAATTGCTGAAAAAGCTCCTTTACAAGGCAATTCTTTAGTCGGTTTTTCCGCAACTTAAATCCGACTTTACCCAAACTTTATATTCAATATATAAACATCTTATATGGTAATATTATTACTTTAAACTCACTTAAATTATTCTTAACATGTCATTAGAATGATATATGTCACTTTAATCATACGGGGTGTAACAGCTACATACATGGAGTTTACATTATAGCAGATGGATGTGAAGAGTGCATTCTTAATTGGGTATCTGAAAGAGGAAGTTTATGTGGTGCAACCACTAGGTTTCTTGAATAGTTATTATACTGATTATGTATACAAACTTGATAAGGCTCTATATGGGTTGAAGCAAGCACCTAGAGCTTGGTATGAGAGGTTATCTGGTTTTCTGCTTAAAAATGGTTTTTCAAGAGCAAAAATTGACAACACACTGTTCTTGAAGAAGAAAGGAAAGTATTTATTGGTGGTCCAAGTATATGTTGATGATATCATATTTGGAGCCACTGATGAGGAACTGTGCAAGGGATTTTCTGAGTTGATGGGAAGTGAGTTCGAAATGAGCATAATGGGAGAGCTCAACTTCTTCTTGGGGTTGCAGATCAAACAAACTCCTGAAGGAACCATGATTCATCAACAGAAGTATGTCAAGGAGCTACTGAAGAAATTTGATATGGAAGGAGCTAAAGATATGACTACCCCTATTGCTCCTGGAACAACGCTGGATATGGACGAACTGGGTCCTTCCATAAAGGAGACTAAGTATAGAGAAATTATAGGTTCTCTTTTCTGTCTAACAGCTAATCGACTTGATATTATATACAGTGTAGGACTTTGTGTAAGATTTCAATCCAAGCCAAAGGAATCACATTTAACTTCTGTGAAAAGAATTCTGAGATACTTGAAAGGAACTCAGGATTTATGTCTTTGGTACCCCAGGGGGTGGTACTTTTTAGTTGATTGGCTTTGCAGATGCTGATTATATAGGCCATCTGGTGGATAGAAAGAACACTTCAAGAATGACAAATTTTCTAGGTCCTTGTCTTGTTTCTTGGGCTATAAATAAGCAGAACTCAGTAGCCCTCTCTATTGCTGAGGCAGAATATGTTACTACTGCATCTTGTTGTTCTCAGCTGCTATGGATCAAACAACAACTGGAGGACTTTGGAATCAAATGTGGAGTTGTGCCTTTTTTTTTCTGTGATAATACAAGTACTGTGAACATTGCCAAGAACCCAGTCCAACATAAAGAAACCAAGCATATCGATATTAGACATCATTTTCTTAGAGATAATGTTGAAAAAGGCCTAGTCATTATGAATTCTTGCAGGACTGAGGACCAAATTCCTGACATCTTTACCAAAGCCTTGAACAAAGTTCAATTTGAGAGGAACATGTTGGAGTTAGGGATGACCAAAATACATGGATGACTCAGCACCTGATTCCCAAGGTTTGGCTAGTTAAGTGTTCATTATCTTGTTTGTGAATATAGTTCTTACAGTCTAGTCTAATTTAGTACTTTGTTAAATATACTTGTTCAGCTAAGTGCGACCTAAGTGTTCTAATGAGTACCCAGGGAAGAACCAACTGAGTATTTAGAAGGAACCATGTTCACTATGAGGAACCATATTCAAGTACATCTATATAGATATATATATATTAGGTACTATGACTAAAATAGGTTGTTCTTGAACGTGTATCTACAAACTTTCTATGTTTGTGTAATTGCCCAAGTTTATAGGAAATTTTCTTTTTTCGGTTGCACTTTTAAAATTCAAACCTACCCCACTCACCCTAGGAGTCTTAATGACTATCAAAAATAACCGTCACATCGTACCTTTCTCGGTTTCCCAAGAACTCAAAAGGTGTTCCACTTTTCAGTCATCATTACAGCCTATTCCCTACGATATCTAAACCACTCACCAGTTTCTTTCTCTCAAGATTCATTCGATACAAAAGAAAATTCTTTCACTTCATATTCTCTTTGTTCTCTCAACTTCAAAAACAGGAAAACCCTCTTTACCCAAAAACAAAAATGAAAAAAAAAACACAAAAATGTCTCAAGCACAATCATCTTCTGGTTCATTGGCGAAAACTTCAGAGACTCGCATCTCCAGAGATATCTCTCTCAAACCCCCTGCCTCTACTCTTGTGGAAAGAATTGCTAAAGCACTACTCAAGTTTCAAAAGACGGTTGGAAAAAAGAATCCCAAGAAAACGTCCTCAAAGCCCTCTGCTCCGGCATCTGCATAGACGGTCTCCGATGAGAAATCAACTGAGGTAAGACCTGACTCGGCCCAAGCTAGTTCTATTGCTTTATAGTCTATTGTCAGCCCTGAGAAACTAAGTATAGAAGTTATAGTAAAATATTGGATGAAGTTGTTAAAGCTGTAGAGCTTGGTAGTACAACTGATAGAGGGAAAGTAGTGGAAGGAAAAGTGCAGGCTGCCTTAGAGTCTTTGGAATATGGGGTTGGGGTTCATGCGTCTGATATTACTGACAAAGTGGTAGGGGTTAATGTTGTTGAGAATATGTTGGAAAGTCTAAGGGAGGAAGTCTCAGTAGGATCTCAAAAGGGCCCAGTCGACGAACCTAGTTCGGAGGGTGCTCCCTTAGAAAAAGTTTAGGTAGAGGTTGTCCTGTAGGTGAAGGACCCAGTTCTGTTGAAGCTACAAAGGAACCTGGGAAAGAACCTGGTTCTTCCTTGGCTCCTGCTACAGTTGACGATGCAGAACTTGACTAGACTGATTCAGGAGAAAACAAAGTAGAGGATACTCAGGTGGAGGATACTGGTGAGGTGGAAGTAGAGAAGGTTCCAAAAAGAAATGTAAAAAGGAAGTTTGGAGAGGAAGATGAAAAGTTGGGTGATGAGGAAGATGAAAAAGAAGTGGTGTTTGTTAGTGAAACTAAGCCCATAAAAGGGAAGAAAAGAAAGCTGGTGAAAGGTGGAAAACCTGTTTCCCGGAGTAGACTGGTGGATGAGAGTGATGGTGAAGACTCTCAAGCTGGTGATGAGGGAGTTAGTATTCCTGTTGTGTCTGCAGCTCCTACAAGAGTGGCAACTAGGTCTGCATTGAAGAAGCAGGTAGTGTAATCACCTAATTTTGGCACCAAAATTCATAAAATTGCTCGAAATAGTCGTATTAGATTCTTAGGATGTTTCATCAAATTTTTCTGGACTTCTAATGTTTGTTCTAACTAAAATTGTCTTTAATTAGGATGTAAAATTTGAAGAAAATAATTAGCTACTTGTTATGTGTTTAATTGTGATTCTACGTTTTAAATTGTTATAGCATCGTGAATTTATGTGGTTTGAATTATTGGTTAATTGTGTATGTTTTGGTAAGTAGCAACTATTTTAAGGGCCATTTATAGAAAATAATAGCCCACTGTTTCAGGCCGTTAGCCCACTTCTTGACCCGGCCCACCACCCCAATATATAAGCTGGAATTCACATTTTTTTGCCCATTTTACACAAAACTCAGAAAATAAGCAAACCCTTGCCAAAATTTTCTAAGCCCGCCGGCAATCGCCTCCACAACGGCTCCACCGCAGCTCCGCCGCTGCGCTACTGCCGGCCACCACCTCCAATGGTTGGAAAATTTGACAAAATACACCATTCGAAAGCTTGTCACCCCCTCTACTCGTTTCCACTGCTAGTTTTCCCAAAAGCTCAATCAAATGGCGTAGATCGGGAGTCAAAGTTCCGGTCAAACTCAACTCCAGCGTACCTTCGAATTTTTCCAGTAAGTTTTACCTTCCCCTCTTCCTCTCACCCTCCTCTTTCACCTCCCACACCCTATTTCCCAAAAATCTTTCCTTTTCTTGCCCGTTTATCCTTCCCATTTTCTGCTCCTCGTTCTTCTTTTTTTCTCATTTTTTTCTTTCTTGTTTTTGTTTGGTTGCTGCATTTCTCCTCTGTTTTATGGGAAATTTTGCTTGGAGTTATGGAGGTGATGTTTGAGGATGATGGCGAGGCTGTGAGGTTGATGTCGTGAGGGAGGGGGGGCTGTTTTGATTTGTTTTCATGGGGGTTATGTAATTGGTGTTGGTGATGCTGCGATTTGACTTAGAAGGGCGGAGGGCTGTTTCAGTTGGAGGCAAGGCTGCGATGATTGATATGTAAGGTTGTTTCGTTTGTGATGGCATTTTTGGGATAGGCTAGGCAGCGATGAGACGAGGCAGTGAGGTTTGGGGAGGTTGTGATGGTGTCAATGATGTAGCGCGAGGCTGTTTAAGTTGCTAATATTCGCTGGGAGGACACTCAGGTAGCCGCTGTTATTTATTCTGCTTTGGCTTCACTGGTAGGGGAAATCCCATCCTTGTCGTTTTAGCCCTCATCAGTTGGTTCTCGAAGCATAGTTGTAGTATAGACAAGAGAAACATGGTCATCTAGCGGTGTTGTTCATTGTTTTCACAGTTAGTATGTATGTATACCCTTTGATAGTAGTGTTTTTCCCTTATTTGTCCGTCCATTTGACAATATGGGAATGGTTTAGCTTTAAAAGCCATGCTTAATAAGTAATTTTTTCGTGATTTTTGGCATCCTGTTTAGTTGGTAATGAAAAGGAAATTTTTGGGAGATGTTCGGCTTTTCATCGCTTCCCAATCGTATATATACATATTGTTTTATGTTTTCGTAATTTCTCTATTTAGATGCTTTTAGTGGAAGATTTTCAGCTTTTCATCGCTTCCCAATTATATATACGCACATATTGTTATCTGTTTTGCAATGTTCTCTGTGTTTGTTCTTATCTTTCAATGGGCAGGATAGCTTTTTTTATTTTATCCTAATACTGATTGTGCAAGTCATTAAGTGAAGTTATGGTTTGCCTTAGTTAGTAATAGGAGTTTACATGAATCAGTTAAATAAGGTTCTGATTTACTTGTTTTACTTCTTTGGTCTTAGTTGGATGTGTCTGGATTTAGTTTAGCTTCTTAGGATTTAGTTTTTGACATGTTAGGCAGAATTAGGAGCTAGGAGCATTTTAGTTTAGTTTTAAGTTAGTTTGGGCTGATTCTAGTTTGTATAGTTGGTCCTAGACCTTTAGTTAGTATAATGAGTGTTTGGTTGTCCTTGTAAAGGACACAATTTAGTTTTTTGGGACTGCATTAGGTGGCTGAAAATAGTAGGAGAGCTGTTGTACCTATGCTTAAAAGATAGGACCAAAACACTCAAGTAGTAGGGGTGTGGGCTTGTACTTTTGCACAAGTCCACACCCCACCTTTTGGCTCTCAATTTCAGCCATAAATAGGGCGATTTATTGTCCTCTTTCCATACAACAAGAAGCTGAAATATACCATTAAATGTGAGCAAATACACTGGAAAAAAGAAGAAAGAAGAAAGTGTGAGATTAAGTGTAATGGTTTAGAACCAAAAGACCTCTATATCAAGAGTCTTTTGGGTTATAAATCTTGAAGTTTAAGTCGAGTTAAGGGTGTAAAAAGGGTTGTCCTAGTTGCTGACTTTGGTGTGAAAGCTTGTTGCTTCGGCTTGCTATTTCATTTGCTTTATTAGTTTTTTTTTTTTTTTTTGGAATTTCTACACAAGGTAATGCTTTTTCTTCAAAGCTTTCCTTTACGTTCATGTACTATTTGCTATGTTATGTTGCCTTGAATCTGTATGAAATGCGGCCTCTCAAGAAAAAAAAATGAAATCACTTGCCTGGCCATAATTGTAATCTTGCTATGGACCAAGCCCAATAATATCTCTTGTACTTCATTTATATTCTGCATTTTTTTTTTTAATTTTAAAATGCTAAAGTCTTGTATGTTAAAGGAAAATGCGCAGCCTGTGAATACTTTGGGCTGCATGTTCAATTAGGCAAGCTAGTTTGGAACGCTTAGTAAGAGCAGATCTGCACTTTATAACTTGAGAAAGAAATTAGGCATAGCGTGAATGATTAAGTCAAGCTAGCAAATCAACTTATAAACCATATGCCACTTAATTGAATAATGTGATTTAAGACTCTTGATCAGTTTTTCCCTTTGGAAAGGCCAAGCGAAATATGAGCAATAATTGCAAGCTAGTTTTCAATACATAATAAAACTCGGGAAGTAATTAATGAAAGTACAACACGTTTGTTAACGTGCTTAGGAAAAACTAATAGGATTTAAAAGACTTACTCGATTAGGCATAATGATAAGCGTGATTTGTGGTCCGCTTATTACGCAAAAAATAAAAATAAGCTAATTCCAAATTTTTGAGGTTAATTAAATTCTTTTAAAAATAGACCAGTCTTTTGTGAGGTTGGAAATCCGCAGTACATTTTATTTATTTATTATAAATCAAAGTGTAAATTCGTCCAGTGCTTTGTATGGTTGGAAAAGAATGATACACTTTAATTTTCTGAATTAAAATACAAATTTAACCAGTCCTCTGTGAGGTTGGATAGGAATGACGCTTTTAAATTTTCTGAATCAAAGTATAAATTCAAATTAACGATATTAATATAATAACCATATTTAATAAATTAAAATTGCGACAATAAAGCAACTGTGCTCGGCACAGGACACGAGGGTGCCTAATACCTTCCCGAGAGTTAACTGAGAACCTTACCGGAATCTCTAAAATGCAGACCATTAGACGAGTCAGAGGTGTTCCAAGGTATCTTTTGGTGACTTGGCACACCTTAAACTATGTTAAGTGGCGACTCCGAGTTTCTCTAAAATAACTTTGTACCTTTTGCCAAACCAGTCACGAGCCTTTAAATAATAGACACTCAGAACTAATTTTTTTTAGGGCGTGACAGCTTGGCGACTCCGCTTGGGAAATTAGTAAAAAACTAGAATTTCCGGCTTTTTGATAAAATTGTCGCATGTTTTAATTTATTAAATATTTGGTTGTTATATAATTGACGTTATCACATGAAAAGTTGAATGTTACTGCTTTGATATTGTTGAAACTGTATATAAAACTGTCTTCCTCCGCAACCCCCTGAGTCTCTGAAACACACGCACACGTGCACTTACTAGATTGCTTGTGGCATCTGGGACTTTCTTACTAAATTTCCCATGATTTAGGAGGAAGGTGTGACGGGGTTTTAGGCCGGACACACTGTCTCCGGATGGCCCTGATGCGCTTTCCGCCCGGTTGGTCCACCGGGTTCTTCAGTCAGTCTAGATACTGAGTCAGTTGCGTCACCTAGAGTTAAACCTTTACGCCCAATTATCTGCATCATATCTGACTTAATGAGGTGCGATACATCGGTATTTCACTTGTCTAGGTTGACTACCTTTTTGTCTAAGCGGGACCCACTTCCCGGGAAAGACTTGTCTAAAGGCATTTTATGTGTTGCATGCGCCTAGAAAAAGTTGTTATGCTGACCAAATTGGAGAGGGACGGATGTCAAAAGAAAACAAAAAAAAATTTGATGAATGAAAGGAAAAGTGAGAAAGTAGGGTGAATTTTAATTTTTAAATGTAAATGTCTTGTACTTTTATAAAATCGAGTCATACTGCTATAATGGCAAAATTTTGTAAAGCGCCAGTGTCAGCCGTCTTTTGTAGATGTCAGTTTTGTGTCGTTATAATGACGAAAATTTTACAAAATATATATATATATATATATATATATATATATATTTATATATATATATATAGTAGTTAGAAGTCGGAAAATATTTTGGTGTCAGTGTTCACGTCATTATAATGGCGAATTTTTAGAAAAGGCTCGTATATCGATGTCGGAAGTTTTTGGGATCCAGTTTTTCACGTCGTTATAATGGCGAATTTTTAGAAAAGGCTCGTATATCGATGTCGGAAGATTTTTGTGTCAGTTTTCACGTCGTTATAATGGCGAATTTTTAGAAAAGGATCGTATATCGATGTCAAAAGTTTTGGGATCCAGTTTTTCACGTCGTTATGTTGGCGAATCTTTTTTTTTTTTTTTACAAAAAATACTGTATTGTCACTGGAATGAATTTTCTTTTTGTCAATGTGGCGTCGCTGTAACGTCGAATTTTTTTCTTTTGTAAATTACATCTAAATACCGATGTTTGTAATTTCCTGGAGTCAGTCCTGATGCCGTTATGATGGAAAAAAAATTTGATTCTCTTAGGGTCAACTTTACGTCGTTACAGTGACAAAGGTTTTGTTGAAAATTGGAGTTTCGAATTAGAAGTTTAGGCATCTGTTTGCTCTGTCGGTCAGTTATTTTAAGTTTTTTCAGGCTTTGACACATTTTTTTCATTAGGTACAATGGCTGCATCATCTTCTAGGTCGGTCAAGAGAAAATACCCTGCTGATGCCATTCCACCCTCTATCATGATGACTGATGGCCCAACCAAATCGGATAAATCTTTGAAGTCTTGGTGGGACACAATGAATAATATGCAGAAGAAATTAGTCCAGGATAAGATTGGTTTTCTGACTGACCTTGTGACTAAACCTATTATCCCACGTCGAGAGTTGGTCAGTGCACTAGTTGGGTTTTGGAACCCAAACCAAAATACTTTCTGTTTTAAAGGGTTCGAGATGACACCGACCTTCGAGGAGATAGCTGGGTTATTTAAGCTAGATTTTGAGAAAAAGAACATGATTTCTCCGAAGAAGGTTAATGAGTATGATTTTTTTAGTAACATCAAGGTACGAATAGACCTCTCAATCGCTAGCATTCGTCAGGGCTGGATTTCATTTGACTACCTATATGACCGTTTTGGGGCTGATAATGGTTTTAAAAAGCATGGATTTGAGTACCATGACAAGCTGAAATATGAAGATTGGGTGCAACTTTATCCTAAGGTCTTTGTGTTCGCTTTGCTGGGGTTGCTGGTTTTCCCTCTACCGGATAGAGCAATATCTATTAAGGTCAGTTGGATTATGATAGCTTTATATGATGGAGCGCCGAATGTTACTATCATTCCAACAATTTTGGGTAGTATATTTCATGCTTTGACCCGATGCCGCAAAGGAGAAAGCGGTTTCTTTGAGGGATGTAACCTCCTATTACAGGTCTGATTTTTGGAGCATGTCCGCCCTTGCCCGCCTCGTGATACTCTTAGATACTGTAACACTGATTATCTCGGGTACCATCTCAAACATATCGAGAAGTACAAATTTCAAGAAAATGAGCCAGATTGGAGGTCTTTTTTGAACTCTCTCATGCCGGACAGGGTTTTGTGGCAGTATAACTGGTTTCCCAATGGGAAAGCTGTGCAGAGATGTGTGGACCGTCCTTTTCTAGTTCTGATGGGTTTGACGGCATCCCAACCTTATGCTCCTCTACGTATGCTTAGACAGTTGGGTCGAAAGCATGAGATCCCAATAGTTGAGGACATGAGTGCATATGTTTCAGACTATCCTTTCCACCCAACTACGCTTAGAGGTGATATCTTGCGCTTGTGGGATACTAGGAGGTGCCTCGCAGAAAATACACAGGTCCAGGATAGACTTCGGGGGGAGGTCGTTCAGGAGTACAAGTTATGGTATTGCCGCCAACCCATACCCTAGAGAGATGCCCGCGAGGTCGAAAGCAGGCATGGTTGACATTGAGGCCAGGTTGGATATGCAGGTCCAGCTTGCTAGGTGTGAGATTGGGGAGGAATACCGTACTACTATACAAAGCCTAGTTGCAGAGAGGGACGCCGCCAGAGCTGCTCAGTCAGACACTATCAGGCGCCTCCATGACTTGCATCGTAGAGCATTGACAGAGAGGGATACTGCTCTAACTGCCCAAGCTGAGAGCGACAGATTCGTGCAGAAGTGCCTTGGGAACATTGACCGATTGCATGAACAACTTGATCAGGCAATGATTTTGAAGAATGATGCATTGAGATTGGCCACGACCCAGCTTCAGCAAATAGCTGTGTCAAGGAGAGTCATTGATCGAGGTCGGGAACGGATGTTGGAGTTGGCAAACTATTTGGCTCAGATGTGCTTTTATCATAATAACTCGTCTAATAGGACTATCCTCATTGAAGCTCCAGATTATGTGAGGAATGTATTACGGCGGGTGGACATATTGCGTAATCTTTTGAGCCAGCCTTTGCCACCAGCCGAGGAAGATCCCGAGGAGCCATTTGAGTATGACCCAGAGGAGCCAGCTGACTTTGTGCCCGGGTCACCTTAGTAGATACATCAAGCCAAGATGATGCAGATTATTGCTTTTTTGTCATTTATTTAACATCTTGGCAAGTTGTATTTTATGTCGCTTTTGAATTTAGCATGTTGTAATTTATTTTCACTTCTTTCAGTCATTTGTACATTTCTTTTGGTCGTGCTCCGGAAGCACTGTATGTACTCTTTTTTAGTAATGAAAATCTTTTGCTTATTTTATTGTATCAATTTATTTCTCCCTCTAGCCTCACTTGAAAAAAAAAGAGAAAGAAAGAAAGAGAAGAAGTAAAAGAAATCAAACAATACACTTGGGAATCTAATCTAAACCAATTCGGGATGACGCATAACGACCTTAGGCATTGGTTAGGCCGACGAGCAAATTCATGTTCCATGATATCTTGATGCACTAACGTGTTTTGATTTGATAGAGCTTGAGCAACTGCCGTGCTGGCCCCACATTCCTATTCCACCAAAATAAAGAGACCACTGCATGTTCCAGAAGTGGTTGAAGCACCTCTTCAGGAAAACACTCCAACAACGATGGCTGGGGAAACTGAGAACACTGTGCTAGTTCGTTTGGCTGAGCAACAGGCTAAGATGGCCGAGGACTTCACGGCTATGAAAGAAATGATGATGCAGCTGGTTCATAACTTGGCAGCAGTTCAGGCACCTCCTGTTTCGCCAGGTGCTGCTGGTTTCATGGCAAACACTCTGCCGCCAGGGCAAGGGCAATCCACAATGGTAGAAGACCCTCGTTACCCTCCGGGATTTGGTCCACGTCCGGAAACTGACAACGCAGCCGGACCTTCTACTGTACAACCTGGGGCACAATTCCCACAGCATGGACAACATGGCCAACCCCAAGTTCCTGCCACAGCATTCACCGTTCCTGCAAGACACACTTTGGAAAGATCGAACAATGACCCACAGTTAAGGGCCCGTGATCAACAATTTGACCAAGCTCAGGGTAATGTGTGCTGCCAAACCGAGTCGTATGATCAGGGACACCACCCAGAATCACATGCTGATATCGAGAGATTGGGAAAAACAGTAGAGAATGACTTTGCTCGGAAATTGAAAAGCTTGGAGCAAACTGTGAAAAATATACAAGGGCAAGGGGGTAAAATCAGTATTTCATATAAAGACATGTGTTTGTTCCCTCATGTGCCACTGCCTGAAGGTTTTGTTGTGCCCAAATTTGATCCGTACACTAGACAAAGTGATCCAAGGATCCACATGAAGATCTACCTTAACAAAATGAGAGGCATCGAGAAGGATGAATTGTTGATGGCATACTTTGCTGACTGTTTGGGAGGACCGGCAACAGAATGGTTTGTAAAACAAGATGTTTTGAAGTGGGTCACCTTTGATGACATGGCCAGTGCTTTCCTAAACCATTATGGTTACAAAATGGAGGCTGCTCCTGATCGTTCTTCTTTGAAGATGATCACAAAGAAACCAAGTAAAAGTTTCAGAGAGTATGCCTACAGGTGGCGCGAACAGGCAGCGCATGTGATCCCTTTGATCCCAGATGATAAGATGGTTGAAGAATTCATCAAAGTGCTCGATGAAACATACCACCAAGCGATGGCCTCTTCCATTGGAAAGCAGTTCAGTGAAGCAGTGAGAATTGGGGAGATGATTGAGAGAGGAATCAAGGCAGGCAAGATCGTCAGGCAAACAGCTTTGAGAGCGACTACCAAAGCATTGCAATCAGGGTCAGGTGCTTTTGGGAAGAAGAAAGAAAAGAAGGATAAAGTGGAAATGGTTGGTCCTGGACCGAGAAGAAGTGACGGAAGATACATTGACCGTCAAGGATACATTCAGACACCCCCGCCACAACAATACTACCCACCTCATGGCCAATAATTTGCCATGCCACAGTTTTCATTCCCTGTCAATACAGCATCTTATGTTCAGCCGCTATCTGGTCCACAATGGCGTGCACCCCCTGCTCCAGTCCAGTATAACAATCAACAGGCACATGCTCAATTCCCGGCTCAGCAGGATATGCCTTATCGACCACGAGGTCCACCGGGTTTTCGTCCAAACATGCAACAGAGAAAAATGCAACAAGAGAAAAGGCAGTTCATCCCATTGGGGGAAACTTACACTAATATTTTTTTTAAAAGTTGCAACAGGCCAATCTGTTGAAACCGGTCCCGGGAAAAGTGAACCCTAACGAAAGAGTTGATCATTCACGCCATTGTGCGTTTCATTCTGGAGCACCTAGACATGACACAGAATCTTAATGGGAACTCAAAAGGGCAATCCAGGCAATGATAGACAACAATCAAATAAAGGTCGTGGGGGATGAAACACAAAATATGAATCAAAATCCTTTACCAGCACATGATGTTCAAAACAACGTACACATGGTAGGGATGGTACGCGTAGAAGAAGAGACGAAAGGGAAAGCCGCCAAGTAGATTGTGGCAGTTGGTCTCTCCCCAGACATCAAAGGCCCTGAGCCATTATTGTTGTAATCGGAGGAAAGGCAAGTGCGTCTGTTGTCAACAAAGCAAAGCAAGATGCAGCTGTTGAGCCAAGTTTCACAATTCCGGCTGCAAAGCTGGAAAAAGTTCAAGACTGTGCACCAGCATTTGTTGTGTAAGGGGCACATGCCTGAAAACTCCGGTCATCGAGGTTAAGGCAAAGAAGTGTGAGCCGGTTATCATCACTCAAGCAGCGCAACTCCCTTTCAAAAGTACAAAGGTTGTTCCTTGGAACTTCAACAAGACAATTGTGTCTTACAACGGGAAATAAATCATGGAGGTTGCTGCAGATGTAAATGGTCTAACTCGGTCCGGGAGATGTTTTACCCCGGAAGAATTGAGAAAGGCAAAGCCAAGTCGAGAAGACCAAGGACTCATCAAAGAGCCGGTGTCCGAGAAAGAAGCTGAAGAATTTTCGAAGAAAATGAGATCGACAGATTATTCTATCGTTGAGCAATTGAGACAGACTCCAGCTCAGATATCACTCTTGTCTCTACTTATGAACTCTGAGGTACATCGCAACGCACTCTTGAAAATACTGAATGAGGCCTACATTCCTGAACAAACTACTGTGGCTAATCTGGAAGCACTCGCTGGCAGAGTATTTGAGACTAATCGTGTGATGTTCACCGATGAGGAACTGCCAGCAGAAGGAACCGGTCATAATCGGGCGATTCATGTCTCAGTTAAATGTGAAGACTCCTATGTTGCACGTGTTCTAATAGATGGCGGCGCAGGATTGAACATCTGCCCTCTGTCTACATTTAAGAGTCTAAAGGTGGATTCCTCTTATGTTCGTGCTTTTGATGGTGGAGTTCGAGAATCTTTGGGCATCATTAATCTTGAATTAACCATTGGTCCTGCTACTTTCAGCATTGAGTTTCAAGTCATGGAAACAGATGCATCTTACAATCTGTTATTGGGCCGACCATGGATTCACATGGCTTGTGCTGTACCCTCTAAAGTTCATCAGGTGGTCAAGTTTATTTGGGATAATCAAGCTGTCGTAGTTTATGGAGAGGATGACTTACAGTTTAACAATAGCCTGGACGTACCAGCCCTTGAAGTTGTCACCACACGCCCGACCATCATGTATCAAAGCTTCGATGTTGTGTATGTGGAAAAAGTAACAGAAGGGAAACCTATACCCATCCCAAGAGTGTCAGAGACGTCTATTATGATGGAATCTGAAATGTTAAAGCATGGTTTCCAATTTGGAAAGGGTTTGGGAGCATCGCTACAAGGCAGGGTAAATCCAGTTTATCCAAATGGCGTGCACGGCACGTGGGGACTAGGGTTCAAGCCAAAAGTATCTGATCGCAAGCAAGCAAAGAAAAGGAGTCGGAATTTTGGTCTCTCCCAAAGCCAACTCTGTGTCTCGCCCAGTCTTTTTTGGGTTATGTCATGAAACCAAAGGTTGTCGCTACAAATGTAAACACAGTGGAAGACAATCAGGATGCACCATTTGTTCTAGGTGGCATATTTGAAATCTGCATGGTGCAGCCGGGTGAAGGCTCCAGCAACGCTTCAATTCAATACATTGGCCCGGACGTGCACCTGACTAACTGGAATGCAACTCCCTTCCCCATCAAGAAGGGGTCTTGGTAGACTGTTGTTTTACATTCTTCTGTTGAATACACTTGGATATTCTAAGGGTTGTATGCCAAGTGTATTATTTTGCTCATCTTTCCTTTTGTAATTCAAACCCTTTTTTCATTAATGAAAGGCCTAAGAGCCAAGCTTTCCTTCAATCTCTGTTCATATTCCTAATTTTATTCTACTTTTGTTTAACTATAGTGATATATCTGTTGGTCCTGATATCATGACATGTTCAAGGAACTTATTGTCCATCCAGGGACCGCAATCTAATTTTGGCTCCATAACCATAGTTGAGGTTGAAAGTGATGAAGAAAACATTGAGGAATTTGTTAACGAGATTGAATATGATAGAGAACAAGCTGATTTTGAAATAGGCCCTGAAGTTGAACGCCACGAGGGCAAGCCTAAACCCAATTTGACTGATACAGAGGATGTTAATCTTGGGAGCCCTGATGATGTGAGGGAAACAAAGATAAGCATGTATTCCCGACCTGAAGTGAAGAACGTTATTCGGAAAGTGCTTTTTGAATATTGGGATGTTTTTGCGTGGTCATATGATGAGATGCCGGGTTTGAGCTCCGAATTGATAGTCCACGAATTGCCAATTCAACCAGGTTTCCCTCTAGTGAGACAAATGCAATGGAAGTTCAAAACTGATATGATCAAGAAAATCCATGATGAAATAATGAAACAGTTGGATGCAAAAGTAATTCTGTCGGTCCAGTACACTACTTGGGTCGCAAATGTTGTTCCGGTTCCTAAGAAAGATTGAAAAACAAGGATATGTGTCGACTATCGAGATCTGAACAAGGCACGTCCCAAAGACAATTTCACGTTGCCTAACATTCACAGTCTCGTAGACAATTGTGCCAAACATGAGATACAATCCTTCGTTGACTGCTATGCTGGATATCACCAGATCCAGATGGATGAAGATGATGCATACAAAATTGCATTTGCTACGCCTTGGGGAACTTATTGCTATAGAGTGATGCCGTTTGGTTTGAAAAATGCTGGGGCAACCTACGTGAGGGTTATGACTGCCATTTTTCATGATATGATGCATAAAGAAATAGAAGTGTACGTGGATGACGTGATTATCAAGTCTAGAACTACTGAGGAACACGTGAGAGATCTCAGAAAGTTTTTTGAAAGGCTCCGTAGGTACAATCTGAAGCTGAATCCAGCCAAGTGTGCATTTGGTGTGCCTGCTGGAAAATTGTTGGGTTTCATTGTTAGTAGGCGAGGTATTGAATTGGATCCCGCAAAGAACAAAGCAATACAAGAACTACCACCGCCTCGAACCAAGAAGGATGTCAAAAGCTTTCTAGGCAGGCTAAATTACATCAGTAGGTTCGTTGCTCAACTTACCACAATATGTGAGCCAATCCTCAAGTTGATGAAAAAGAAAGTATCAATTGCATGGACCGAAGAGTGCCAATAAGTCTTTGACAATATCAAGCAATACTTGTCAAATCCTCCTGTCTTGGTTCCGCCTGAGCATGGCCGACCATTGTTTTTATACTTGTCAGTCAATGAAAACTCCTTTGGTTGCGTACTGGGGCAACATGATGCTTCGGGAAAGAAAGAGCAGGCAATTTATTATCTGAGCAAGAAGTTCATAGATTATGAGGCAAGATACACTTTGTTGGAAAGGACGTGTTGTGCCCTAACTTGGGTTGCACAAAAGCTGAAACATTATTTGTTGTCCTATACCACTTATCTGATTTCCCGAATGGACCCATTGAAGTACATATTTCAGAAGCCAATGCCAACCGGAAAACTTGCAAAATGGCAGATTCTGCTCACAGAATTTGACATAGTTTATGTCACCAGAATTGCAATGAAAGCTCAAGCCTTAGCCGATCATTTGGCTGAAAATCCAGTCGATGATGATTATGAGCCATTGAAGACTTACTTCCCTGACGAGGAAGTAGATGTTCTTGAGGAATTGATTAATGAAGAAGAGCACGTGTGGAAAATGTACTTTGATGGTGCTTCCAACTCAAAAGGCCATGGCATTGGAGCAGTCCTCATCTCTCCCATGGGACATTATTATCCGGCGGCTGCCCAACTCCGCTTCAGTTGCACCAATAACACATCTGAGTATGAAGCATGCATAATGGGTTTGTGTATGGCTCTAGACATGGACATCAAAGAATTGCTGGTGATCGGAGATTCAGATCTTTTGATACGCCAAATGAAGGGTGAATGGGAAACTCGAGACCTTAAGCTGATCATGTACAAGCAGTGTATGGACGATCTTCGCCAAAAGTTCGATGTTCTAAAGTTTAGACATGTTCTCAGAATACATAATGAGCTGGCTGACGCATTGGCTATATTAGCCTCAATGCTTGTCCATCCTGATAAAGCCCATATTGATCCGTTAGAGATTCAGGTCCAAAGCCAACATGCATACTGCAATGCGATTGAAAAAGAAATTGACGGTCAACCGTGGTATTTTGATGTCAAGAATTTCCTTCAAGATGGAACGTATCCGCCAATGGCAGAAAACAATCAAAAGAGAACCCTTCGACGACTGGCAAGTGGTTTCTTTTTTAGTGGAGGGGTGGTGTACAAAAGGACACCTGATCTGGGACTGTTAAGATGTGTGGATGCAACTGAAGCCACAAAAATTCTCAATGACATGCATTCTGGGATCTGCGGACACCACATGAGCGGGCACGTGCTAGCTAAGAAAGTACTCAGAGTAGAATACTTCTAGCTTACCATGGAACATGTCTGCATTACTTTTGTGCGAAAGTGTCATCAATGCCAAGTACACGGTGAATTGATACATTCACCCTTTTAGAGTTGCACACGATGTCAGCCCCTTGGCCTTTTACAGCATGGGGGATGGATGTTATTGGGCCTATTGAACCAAGAGCATCAAATGGGCACAGATTCATTCTGGTTGCAATACATTACTTCACCAAATGGGTTGAGGCCATTACTCTCAAATCCGTGACCAAGAAAGCCGTGGTGGATTTTGTTCATTCTAACATTATTTGTCGCTTTGGTATCCCAAGTACCATCATCACTGATAATGCGGTAAATCTGAACAGTCATTTAATGAATGACGTGTGTGAGAGATTCAAGATCATGTATCGAAATTCCACGCCTTACCGACCAAAGGCAAATGGCGCGGTTGAAGCAGCCAATCAGAACATCAAGAAGATCCTTAGGAAAATGATACAAGGATCTCGTGATTGGCATGAGAAGTTGTCTTTCGCTCTGCTTGGTTACCGCACAACTGTGCGCACTTCCATAGGTGGAACCCATATTCATTGGTATACGGAACTGAAGCAGTCATAACCGCTGAAGTTGAAATACCGTCTCTCAGGATCATCGTGGAAGCAGAGTTTGAGGACACAGAGTGGGTCAAAACCCAATAGGAACAGTTGTCATTCATCGATGAAAAGAGGCTCAATGCAGTTTGTCACAGTCAATTGTATCAGCAGAGAATGGCCTGAGCCTACAACAAGAAAGTCCGCCTCCGCGACTTGAAAGAAGGGCAATTAGTCTTGAAAAGAATCTTTCCTCATCAAGAAGAAGCTAAAGGGAAATTTGCTCCAAATTGGCAAGGGTCGTACCTGGTAAAGAAAGTATTGCCAAATGGCGCCTTGTACCTTACAGATCCGGAAGGCAGGACAACTGAAATACCTGTCAATGAAGACGCGGTCAAGAGGTACTATATTTGACTCCAAGATGGCTTTCATATCGGGATAAATGCAAGGGTTTTGTTCTCTTTTGCTATCCCAAATTGTATCCCTTATTAGCACCTTGTACTTTGAGGCATGTTTTCAGTTGGAATCAATGTAATTGTACCAAAATGAAATGAAATTGAAAAGCATCAAAAGAAACCTGGGCATTTGCCTAGAGCTACGTCTGACCTGATTCCTCTCAAAAGGATACGTAGGACACCATTTCGGTGCGGTCGCAACAAGAGAAAATTCCTCTTTCCCTGTCTACTTTTATTCACGCAAAGTTTGCCTCCAGGCTTGTGGGATATGTCAAGAAAATCAAAGACCCTAGTTTATCCTAAACTGGGACAGGAGTTGTTTTTGTTTTTTAAGAAAATGGAGGAAATTCAATATCCCTCCCCACTTTCTTTGTGTTCGTAAGAGTAAAAAGTTCACTCTTTCCTGTTTCATATTGACGCAAAACTTGCCTCAAAGTTCGCGGCCAATATCAAAAGAAATTTGGATCCCCCCCTTTATGCTAAACTAGTGCAGAAGTTTGTTTTTATGTTATTTTATAAATAAAATAAAATAAAAACAAACTTCTATTATTTTTGTATCATCTATTCACATGTTTCATGAGATGTTTGGCATACCAGTCTCGAAGTCTAGGAAGAAAAAACAAAGCGCCCCAGTTATTCTAAACAGTGGGGCAAAAGTTTTTATTTTTGAAGAAAATATGTCCAAAAGGGAGCGAATTGTACGCAGTCACCTCATGATGAGTTTTGGAGAGCTTATGTCAATTCTTCCTTTATGAAAAGTCGATGATGCCATCAAAAGAGATGTTTGTGTCGTAAATTGCATTTTAAAAAAAAAAGAAAAGAAGAACAGAAAAGCAAAAAGAGAAATGAAAAAAAAAAGTCTTGTCAGTGAAAACCTGAGAAGACGCCCCAAGACAAACAGTGAGGCAAAAGATTAAAGAGAGAGGCTAGTTGGAGAAAACCCGAAAGGGCGCTACTAATTGACTTGAGAGTCACCTCAACTTGGTTATTGTTCGAAATCTCCCATGGAGCAACTCTCAACAAAAAAGTGCTGGTCGGATGAGGTCACCCAAGATACATGTGATGATCATCAAGGCCGCCAGTATATTACCAGATAAGTTTCACTTTTCAAAAAGACGTTCCCTGTCCAAACGACTTTCGCCCTTAAACTTTTTTATTATTCCACTTTGTACATCTTGCCTCACCATTAATTCCTTGCCTTTTCGGCGCTAACCTCACATGAGAAACAAAAGAAAATTGCAAAACTCTGTCTTTCAGGATTCAGGTTTAATTCCAGCGAGCATGGCACACCCTCGACAATGGAAAGGTTTCAGTGAGTCATGACCAACCTTGATAATGGAGCACCGCACATCAGGCCGGAGAAACGGCATACCAAATTGTATCATGAAGAGTGGACATGTTTGGGAGAAGCTTTAGGCGTTGTTCAACCCATATTACTGAAGAAGAATAGAACAAGAATCACCAAGCCTATTTGCAAGATCAGAAATAGGGTGTATCCACGATACAGAAAGTCAGTGTAACATTTGCTATGTTGCCAAGAAAGAGCTAGGACCACTTGAATTGGGGTAGTTGCGCTAGATATCAGACGGAACTCCATTCCCTCTTCGAGATCTTCTAAAAGATAGCGATCATTTCTTTGTCGGGTCAGTTTTGCTCAAAGATAGCATCATTTCTTTTTCATGTCAAGATCTGCTAAAAGATAGCGATCATTTCCTTTTCGAGTCAGTTCGCTCAAAGATAGCGTCATCTCCTTTCCATGCCAAGATCCACTAAAAGATAGCGATCAATTCCTTTTCGAGTCAGTTTCGGTCAAAGATAGCATCATTTCTTTTTCATGTCAAGATCTGCTAAAGGACAACGATCATTTCCTCTCCGAGTCAGTTCGCTCAAAGGTAGCGTCATTTCTTTTCCACGTCAAGATCTGCTAAAAGATAGCAATCATTTCTTTGTCGAGTCAGTTTCGCTCAAAGATAGCATCATTTATTTTTCATGTCAAAATCCGTTAAAAGATAGCGATCATTTCCTTTTAGAGTCAGTCTGCTAAAAGATAGCGATCATTTCCCTTCCATGTTAAGATCTGCTAAAAGATAGCGATCATTTCCTTTTTGAGTCAGATCTGCTAAAAGATAGCAATCATTTTCTTTTCGAGTCAGTTTCGCTCAAAGATATCATCATTTCCTTTCCATGTCAAGATCTGCTAAAAGATAGCGATCATTTCCCTTCCATGTTAAGATCTGCTAAAAGATAGCGATCATTTCCTTTTCGAGTCAGAGTTGCTAAAAGATAGCGATCATTTCCTTTTCGAGTCAGTTTCGCTCAAAGATAGCGTCATTTCCTTTCCATGTCAAGATCTGCTAAAAGATAACGATCATTTTCCCTTAGAAGCAGTTTTTCGCTCAAAGATGGCGTCATTTCCTTTATATCACAAGATTTGCTAAAAGGCAGCGATCATGTTCTTTTTAAGACAATTTTGCTAGAAGATAGCACTCACTTCCACATCAAGTCATTTGCGCTCAAAGATAGAAACTATCCCCAACTTCAAGTCAAGACCTGTTTGAAACAGATGCAACCATTTCAAGTTTCAGATAGTGCTTACCCATACCACGGGCAATAGAGTTATCTTTCAAGCCAAGATTTACCTCAAGGAAGCATGAAGATTTAGGCTAGGGATTGTAATTTTACATTTTTTCTTGTATTTCCATTCCTTGTAAAGCAACGACCACCAGCAAGCTGGCCAGTACTGAGCAACGACAGCCTTTGTGTGCCTAAGAGTGTCTAGTATCAGCCCCAAGTGTGTCTAGAAGAGTCTTTAGTTTGTCTTAGTAGTCTAGAGTGTCTAGTGTTGTCTTAGTAGTCTAGAGTGCCTAGTGTTGTCTTAGTAGTCTAGAGTGTCTATGGTTGTCTAGAAGAGTCTAGTATCTGTTTGAATGCGGTAGTCCCAGCTGCCGCACGTAAGGAACTACACTGACCTGATTCCTTAGCCCGGGAATATGTAGGTAACCTTGTTCTCAGTTAGAACCGAAATTCAAGGTACGGTCACCATTTTGGAAAGCATGCTCTCGGCTAGAACCGAAAAGCCAAAATTAGTTGTCGATTACTTCTTTGTCCGAAAACTCTTCGTGTTCCCGAACAAAGAGGGGCAGCTGTAATCACCTAATTTTGGAACCAAAATTCATAAAATTGCTCGAAATAGTCGTATTAGATTCTTAGGATGTTTCGTCAAATTTTTCTGGACTTCTAGTGTTTGTTCTAACGAAAATTGTCTTTAATTAGGATATAAAATTTGAAGAAAATAATTAGCTACTTGTTATGTATTTAATTGTGTTTCTATGTTTTAAATTGTGATAGCATCGTGAATTTATGTGGTTTGAATTATTGATTAATTGTGTATGTTTTAGTAAGTAGCAACCATTTTAATGGCCATTTATAAAAAGTAATAGCCCACTGTTTCAGCCCATTAGCCCACTTCTTGACCCGGCCCACCTCCCCAATATATAAGCTGGAATTCACATTTTTTTGCCCATTTTATACAAAACTCAGAAAATAGGCAAACCCTTGCCAAAATTTTCTAAGCCCGCCGGAAATCGCCTCCCCCGTGGCTCCACCGCAGCTCCACCGCTGCGCCGCCGCCGGCCACCATCTCCGGTGGCTGGAAAATTCGACAAAATACACCATTCGAAAGCTTTTCACCCCCCTCTACTCCTTTCCACTGCTAGTTTTCCCAAAAGCTCAATCAAATGGAATAGATCGGGAGTCAAAGTTCCGGTCAAACACAACTCTGGCGTACCTTCGAATTTTTCCGGTAAGTTTTACCTTCCCCTCTTCCTCTCACCCTCCTCTTTCACCTCCCACACCCCATTTCCCAAATATCTTTCCTTCTCTTGCCCGTTTATCCTTCCTGTTTTCTGCTCCTCGTTCTTCTTTTCTTCTCATTTTTTCTTTCTTGTTTTTGTTTGGTTGCTCCTTTTCTCCTCTGTTTTATGGGAAATTTTGCTTGGCGTTATGGAGGTGATGTTTGAGGATGATGGCGAGGCTGTGATGTTGATGCCGTGAGGGGGGCTGTTTTGATTTGTTTTTATGGGGGTTACGTAATTGGTGTGGGTGATGCTGTAATTTGACTTAGAAGGGGGGGCTGTTTCAGTTGGAGGCGAGGCTGCGATTATTGATATGTAAGGCTGTTTCGTTTGTGATGGAATTTTTTGGGATAGGCTAGGCAGCGATGAGACAAGGCAGTAAGGTTCGAGGAGGTTGTGATGGTGTCAATGATGTAGCGCAAGGCTGTTTATGTTGCTAATGTTCGCTGGGACGACACTCAGGTAGCCGCTGTTATTTGTTCTACTTTGGCTTCACTGGTAGGGGAAAATCCCATCCTTTTTGTTTTAGCCCTCATCAGTTAGTTCTCGAAGCATAGTTGTAGTATAGACATGACAAACATGGTCATCCGGCGGTGTTGTTCATTGTTTTTACAATTAGTATGTATGTATACCCTTTGATAGTAATGTGTTTCCCTTATTTGTCCGTCCATTTGAAAATATGGGAATGGTTTATCATTAAAAGCCATGCTTAATAAGTAATTGTTTCATGATTTTTGGCATTATGTTTAGATGGCAATGAAAAGGAAATTTTTGGGAGATGTTCGGCTTTTCGTCGCTTCCCAATCGTATATATACATATTGTTTTATGTTTTCGTAATTTCTCTATTTAGATGGTTTTTGTGGAAGATGTTCAGCTTTTCGTCGCTTCCCAATTATATATACGCACATATTGTTTCCTGTTTTTGCAATGTTCTCTGTGATTGTTCTTATCTTTCAATGGGCAGGATAGTTTTTTTTAGTTTATCCTAATACTGATTGTGCAAGTCATTAAGTGAAGTTATGGTTTGGCTTAGTTAGTAATAGGAGTTTACTTGAATCAGTTAAGTAAGATTCTGATTTACTTGTTTTACTTCTTTGGTCTTAGTTGGATGTGTCTGGATTTAGTTTAGCTTCTTAGGATTTAGTTTTTCACATGTTAGGCAGAATTAGGAGCTGGGAGCATTTTAGTTTAGTTTTAAGTTAGTTTGGGCTGATTCTAGTTTGTATAGTTGGTCCTTGACCATTAGTTAGTATAATGAATGTTTGGTTGTCCTTGTAAAGGACACAATTTCAGCTTTTTAGGATTGCATTAGGTGGCTGAAAACAGTAGGAGAGCTGCTGTACCTATGCTTAAAAGATAGGACCAAAACACTCAAGTAGTAGGGGTGTGGGCTTGTACTTTTGTACAAGTCAACACCCCACCTTTTGGCTCTCAATTTCAGCCATAAATAGGGCCATTTATTGCCCTCTTTCCATACAACAACAAGCTGAAACATACCATTAAATGTGAGCAAATACACTTGAAAAAAGAAGAAAGAAGAAAGAGTGAGATTAAGTGTAAAGGTTTAGAACCAAAAGACCTCTATATCAAGAGTCTTTTGGGTTATAAATCTTGAAGTTTAAGTCGAGTTAAGGATGTAAAAAGGGTTGTCCTAGTTGCTGACTTTGGAGTGAAAGCTTGCTGCTTTGGCTTGCTATTTCATTTGCTTTATTAGTTTTTTTTTTTTTTTGGGAATTTCTACACAAGGTAATGCTTTTTCTTCAAAGCTTTCCTTTACTTTCATGTACTATTTGCTATGTTATGTTGCCTTGAGTCTGTATAAAAAGCAGCCTCTAAAGATAAAAAAAAAAATGAAATCACTTGCCTGACCAGAATTATAATCTTGCTATGGACCAAGCCCAATAATATCTCTTGTACTTCATTTATATTCTGCATTTTTTTAAATTTTAAAATGCTAAAGTCTTGTATGTTAAAGGAAAATGCGCAGCCTGTGAATACTTTGGGATGCATGTTCAATTAGGCAAGCTAGTTTGAAGAGTAGATCTGCACTTTATAACTTGAGAAAGAAATTAGGCAGAGCGTGAATGATTAAGTCAAGCTAGCAAATCAACTTATAAACCATATATGCAACTTAATTCAATAATGAGATTTTAGACTCTTGATCAGTTTTTCCCTTTGGAAAGGCCAAGCGAAATATGAGCAATAATTGCAAGCTAGTTTTCAATACATAATAAAACTCGGGAGGTAATTAATGAAAGTACAACACGTTTGTTAACGTGCTTAGGCAAAACTAATAGGATTGAAAAGACTTACTCGATTAGTCATAACGATAAGTGTGATTTGTTGTCCGCTTATTACGAAAAAAAATAAAAATAAGCTAATTCTAAATTTTTGAAGTTAATTAAATTCTTTTAAAAATAGACCAGTCTTTTGTGAAGTTGGAAATACGCAATACCTTTTATTTATTTATTATAAATCAAAGTGTAAATTCGTCCAGTTCTTTGTAAGATTGGAAAAGAATGATACACTTTAATTTTCTGAAATAAAATACAAATTTAACTAGTCTTCTGTGAGGTTGGATAGGAATGACGCTTTTAAATTTTCTGAATCAAAGTATAAATTCAAATTAACGGCATTAATATAATAACCATATTTAATAAATTAAAATTGCGACAATAAAGCAAATGTGCTCGGCACAGGACTCGATGGTGCCTAATACCTTCCCGAGTGTCAACTGAGAACCTTACCCGAATCTCTAAACGCAGACCATTAGACGAGTCAGAGGTGTTCCACGGTACCTTTGACTTGGCACACCTTAAACTATGTCAAGTGGCGACTCCAAGTTTCTCTAAAATAATTTTGTACCTTTTTGAACACCAGTCACAAGCCTTTAAATAATAAACACTCAGAACTAATTTTTTTTAGGGCATGACAGATAGTAATGCTAGAAAAATATGACCATAAGCAGAAAGAGAAGCTAGAAGAAGTAGAGTAGGAATGGCTACTGATGAGAAAGTGGAAAGTGATGAGGATGGGGAGTATGTTCACCCAGATGACTCAGATACTGACAGTGAGGTGGATACCAAGAAAAAGAAAAAGGAAGATGAGGAAGAGGTGGATAGAGAAGCCTTGTTTGTAGGCATCAAGTGCTGGCAGGCAGTATCTTGAGTGACCTAAATGAGCATCAGATGAAACCTTTGGTCGGGAAGGTGAGAGACCAAGGGTGGATGAAGCTCTTCTCAAGGGAGGACAGATTATTATATGCTGATGAAATAAAGGAATTTTATGTAAATTGCAGAATGGCAGCAAGAAGGGTGTTCTCTATAGTGAAGGGTATGGAGCTGGATTTTGATAGGAAAGAACTATGGGTTATCCTTGATGTACCTGTTGAAGGTTATTACAGGTATGTTAAGTTGAAGTGGCCCAAGATGTTAGATGAAGTAATTCCCCTAGATGTGGTGAAGAAATTCACAGGAAAAACAAAAATTAGGAAAGAAGGAAAAGTTGAGAAGAAGGAGATGGAACTAGGACATCAGCTGCTGTTTGAATTTGTCCACAGTTTCTTGTTGCCTAGAAGGGAGAGAAATAGTGAGGCTTGTGCTCTGGACTTGACTTACATGGACCTGCTAGATAGAGGAACAAGGATAAATTTGCCTGGTCTAATCATCAGACACATCAAAAAGATTGCAGATACTGACAACAAGCCACACTCCTTAGTGCATTCCTACATCCTGCAGCAGATCATTGAGCATTTTTGTGTGCCCTTGGAAAATGGAAAGAAGCCAACATCTCATCAGATATTTGGTATGAATGTCCTAAAGAACTGTGATTTCTTCAAGGAAAGAAGGGCTTCCAAGCGTCCAATGCCAGTCAAGATAGAGCATCCTGAAGAAAGTGAGGAGTTTGGATCAGAGGAAGCTGTTGAAGTAGTGAAGGAATTGGAGTAGCACTTATTGGAGTTGAATGAAGAAAATGCAAAGTTGAAGAAACAGTTACAGGTGTAGGATCAAGAAATTGATCGCTTGCAGATTGAGTGCAATAAGCATGAGGCCGAGCTGGTGGTAGAAAGGGCCAAGAACTCAAAGAACATTGAAGTACTTGTCAAGCACTTCAACCTGAAGAACTGAATGCTTCTTATTCCTTATCCTATCACTATCCAAACCTTCTCCTCATTCCTCCCCTTGTCCCTATTTGATGCACAGTTTAAGACAATTTATTTTTGGTTTGTACTTAATTGGGCTATGTGTTTGTTTGCCCTGAATAATTGGTTTAAAATGCTTGTGTTGTTACTGGTTTCTTCTATAACATCTCTGGTTCTGGTTGGGCCCTTAGATTACTTATATTGTGCTTATGTTGACTTGTTGCCTTGTGCTCTAGACTAGACTGTACTAACTTGTTCTTGCAGGATTTGAATCTTTTCGATGATGCCAAAAGGGGGAAGAAGATGTTGTTGGGATGTTTGTGTCCTAATCTCATCTGTTTTAAATCTTTCAAAATGTATTATTGTTTCTGTGTTTTTGGTGTTTGTGTCTGAACAGGTTCTGTGGAAACATTTGTTTGTCATCATCAAAAAGGCAAAATTTATTGAACTGAATGTTTTGAAGTATGACAAACAAAGGACCTCGTAGTCTATAGAAGAACTTGGTCCTTGATGAGAAGGGCATGACTGATTGAAAAGATTATGGAATGCAAATCCATGCGGAACTAGGAGTAGTGGCGTGTAGACTCTAACGCATCCTAGTCGGCTAAAAGAAGTTGTGTTGGAGTTGTCTCATTGAAGTGTGCACAAGAGTTGGTACTAAACAAGGAGAGTATCACAAGGAAATCTTGACCTGCCTTATTGACAAGGTTTCCTAGTGGAATACTACTAGGGTTACGAGGCCCATATAAAAGGAAGTAATTGAGGTAGCCGGGTGCAGTTATTCACCACGAGAGTCGAGAGCAAAATAAAGGTAATCCAATAACTTCCAAAGTGACTTAACTATTGAAGACAATTGTTGAAGAACTCATAACTTAATTATATATTCTATCTAGGTTCTTTACTAGAGTTGTTATAGCTTGGTGTTAAAGAGCGTTTTTACCTATCTTCTTATGTTGGAAGCAATAACAATAGGTGAGCTTTAATCATGTTGAACTTTGAGTGATTACTTTGTAAAGCTAGAGATTAGCTTTGTTGAGTATTTAGGGTCTAGAGTGTAGCCCTTTGGTTACAGAGTTTGTAAACTAAAAACTTGTTCTTTGTGTTAGTGAAGTGTTTTCAAAATCCCAGAGTGTGGGTCGTGGTTTTTCTCCCTTGAGCAAGGAGTTTTTCACGTAAAAATACCGTGTTCTTTAGTTTATTGGTTGGGTGTGTGTTTGTGTTTTTTCGTGGAGGTTGTTTCGCAAGAACAGGGTTCTAGTAGTTAAGAGTCAGGTTCTTTGAAAAAAATCGGAGGACACTCTTCAACCCCTCCCTTGTAGTGTCTATAGGAGGTACTTAAAGTATAACAGAAGCAATAATTGAGTGACCACCGGTAAAATTAACTCGCTAAAATAGAAAAGGTACATGGAGATATTTAAGGAAGATTTTAACCTATGTTGTTGATCAAACTCCTTAACCTTAATCTTTAACCAACTTAATTTACCAACCAAAATGATATTTGGCTTGCTGAACTTTTGAGTGGATGAAAAATATATAGATAGTTTACATTTAAGAACTTTCATTGAAGTTAAGAAATTCGTATATATTAATTGGAATATGAAGTGACTTTGTTGTATAGTTCTTCGATGGATAAAAAAATCAAATGATCCCGTTCAAAGGTGGTAGACACTCCAACGACTAAACAACAGTATTATGTCTCTATTTCTATAGCCCCCATCCTTAGGTAATTGTTGGAGAATATTTAGACAACCATACAGCAAGATGTTAAGAGTTCCTAATAAGTTTGACGTAGTGAACGTTTTTCTATTTAGCTATATTTTTATATCCTTTAATTTATTGATTAACAGGAGATTTAAACTACAAGCTAAGTTATTCTTTTGTTTTCCTAAAATACTTATTTTTTCTAAGTACGAGCAATATCTTTTTGTCAATGCCTTCTTAGTGTTTTTGTTCTAATACTTAATAGTGGTTGTCGTTGTATAGGAGTAGTAGGGTTGTAGCAGAAGTAGAATATAAATTCATTTCCAACTCTAACACCCTGCTGAGACTGCAGATTGATTAAATTTTGGAAATTGTAAGTTGTATCAAGTACTAATCCATCATAAGGGGAAGGACCACTAAATATATCAATAATGTACTTAATTATCAAAAGTTAAAGCATGAAATATGCAATTTCCTGGAATCTCCCCACACTCCTTCGTGGAAAAATAGCAAAAGAAAAGAATGGCATTGAAAGTCTGAATTGATCCCAACACTATTGAAGCATTCTTTGCTTGTAAAACTATATTTTAATCAACAGTGATAATGATCTATTTGATCATTAATTATTCATGCAAGAGGAATCATATCTACGATAAAACCTCTTGGATTCGCAAGTTAAACTAATTTCTGCCTGAAATCTTGGCCATGTCTCTGTCATGGTACCTAATCTATCTCTGGTGGTAAAATATTACTCTTTCTGCTTTACTTTTTAATATTTCAAGTTCTCTAATTTAAGTTTTATGCAGCTGACATAAATATATACATCTTTTACCCAATTAAATTTGATCGATAAAATATAATACTCATTCTGTTTTACTTTATTTGTCGCAATTGGATTTTGAGAAATTTACTACGTCAGTCCTCGAATCAAAGCTTAACAACTCTTAGAAGGATACTCAAAATTATATTCAAACATCTATCACTAGAATAATTTTTTCTTATATTTATTTTGTGACTGGAGTTATTTAAATTAGTCCAACAGTGAGGCCGCAAACACTCTTTTCCCTCAAACGTAATGGATTTCTAATGAGCTAAGCGCTAACGGAGCTACAGTGCCACAATAGACTTTCTCACTGGACATCCTTTTCTTAAATCTCTATTATGATCAAATTTTTCTTGTTTACTAAGCTATTTTTATTTTCCATAATCGCAGGAGAGTAATCTTCATGTCATGATTGCCTTTGTTGATGCCAATCAAGCATTATTTTTTTTATGCTAATTTTTTTTAAGAAAACACTCATTATCTTGCAATCTATACATGTGGCTTTGACGTGTTGAGCGTGTTCAAATCCTTTATAAAAAAGTTAGTCCGTACTATCTATATTAATGTTCACCAAATAAAACGAATGATATATTAACTGTGAAGCTGTGATATCTTCATTTGAATATCGTTTTGAGAATGAAGATTTAACTTGAGCATTGCAATACACAAAAAGATTTCGTATGGTCAAACCCATGTTAGAATTTTACTTTATTATACATATATAGAAAAATGAAATATGGTCCCGTCAAAATTATTTCTCAAAATAATTTCAATTACAAAAACAGATGAGAAAGATACGTGTGCAATAGTTCACCCGAAAATGAGCCAAACTTTTTTCGATTTAGTCATTGCACAATCAATTACAAAATATAATTTTTATTATATGATTATTTTATAAAAAAACTGTATGCTTGGACATACGAATCAATAATATAAAACATAAGAAATACGCTAGTTATAAAAACTTTTTGATAAAGGGTAAAAATAGAAAGTTCAATATCTTCAAATATAAAACTGTATCATTCTTTATTGAATAGCCTCATAAATTAATACTCCGTCTTAATTTATGTGACGTAGTTTGACTTTGCACGGAATTTAAAAAATAAAATCTACCTTGTAAAGTTTCAAAATTCGAAAAATATATTTGACCATACTATTTATGGCCCAAACGTCCCAAATGGGGTTATTATAGTAATTTCGTACGCCTTTTTAATAAATTCATTAATTTTGTTCCATTTATACCCCTAATCAGATTTTAAGTTAATTTTGAATAATTTGTATAATTCTCTCTCATGTTATTAATTCTTAGTTATATTCTCAAAGCACTTTCACAACTAAACATGCATTTGATTGTTTCCCATAAATTATTTAATGAGGTTAGGTAGAGATATTACTACAAAATTATATATTATACTTATAGATTAATTTTCAACTCTTTTTTTTTTTATTGATCATTTTCTAACCCTAACGCTTTGAGCAATATATGTACACCTTTAAATATTGACTGTTGGACCTAATAATTCCCTCTACTTTAATTTTTTCTTCACGAATTTTATTAGACATTTTAGTTTAAAAATATGTGCCTATATTTTTTCCTCCTTGTATTTTCCCTAAATATAATAAGCTACAAAATTAAATAAAGAAATAAAAAGTTAGTTATATGGCAGATGATGCTATTCCAGCAAAGTGGTTATGGGTTATTAACATGAGGTTGTGGTTTATGGTTCGAGTTTGGTTAGGCTCTAGCTTTTTTTATTATGTGCCTTTTAAAACCGTAATCCCTAAACCCTAAATCCTAAAACCCAAACCCTTAACTGTTAACCCTTACGGGTCGTTTGGTTGGTTTTAATAAGGATAATAGTTATCCCATATTTTTTTAGTAGTATTAATTATTTCGAGATAGATTTTATTATTAAATTATTTTTATAATTTATACCATGGATGCGGTGGGATTATTTATGAGATTTTCTTGATATTTAGTCCCGCAAACCAAACGGCCCCTTAAGGTTATCGGTATAAATGTCTACAAATGATCACATATAATCGTGTTCTTTTGCCAACATGATGCAATTGAAGATAGTGATCATAGGTAAGGACACCATTAGATATCCCACAATGGTCCATGTGGTAAGTTAAGGTCACCAGTATAATATCGTACTTGTACATCATGCTATTGTATGTAAATGAGCACTTATAATTGTGTTCTTGTACCTTCATAATGCAGTTGAAGTGAGTGATCATATGTAATAAGACCTTTAAATATCATACATTGGTCCATGTGGTGAGTTAAGGTCATCAGTATAATGTCATACTTGTACATCATGATATTGTATACAAGTGAGCACTTATAATTGTGTTCTTATGCCTACATGATGCAATTAAAGTGAGTGACCATAACTAATTATACCCTAAATCTCCCACATATTATGTTGTTCTTGATTAATTAATAGATCACTACAATATTTGAAATTATTTTATTAAATGTAATTTGTATAAAGTCATTAATTAAATGACACAATATTATCAGTCCAAAATATGTAATTAGGGTCATTATTTAAAAACAATATTATTAATGTTTATATTTATAATTTTACGTCGTCAAGTGTGCCTACAATAAATTACGCACCTATTGACGACCAACTACAATATTAAGTAAAGAAACGAAAGTTGGTTGTTTAGGCAGAACATTCTATTCTAGCAAAGTGGTGTTAAGCGTAATAACTTGAGGTGGGGGTTTAGGGTTCGAGTTAGGTTAGACTCTTTTTTTTAATGTGCTTTTTAATTTCATATTTATAAAACTCTAAACCCTAAAGATCGCTAGTCTAATTTCATACTGTATATCACGATACTGTATATAATATCCCACATTGGCCCGTATGGTGAGTTAAGGTCATCGATATAATGTCGTAGTGCTCATTTTGCTATTGTATACATGTAATCACATATAATTATTTTCTGTGACTACATGATGTAATTGAAGTGATTGATAATAGCTAATGACACCCTTAGATCTCCCACACTAGTCCTTGTGGCGAGTTAAGGTCACTGTTATAATTTCGTAATGTACATATGCTATTGTATAAATATGATCACATAAAATATATATTCTTTTGCCAATATGATGCAATTGAAGTGAGTGATCATAGGTAATGACACCATTAGATATCCCACAATAGTCCATGTAGCGAGTTAAGGTCACTGGTATAATGTCATGGTGTACATCATGCTATTGTATAAATGTGATCACATAAATTTGTATTCTAGTGACTACATGATGCAATTAAAATGAGTGATTATAGTCAATTACACCCTTAGACCTCCAACAAATAATTTTGTTCATGTCTAATTAGTTATGTCATAAAATATTTAAAATATTTTATTAAATATAATTTGTATTGAGTCATTAATTTAATTATACTATAATATCAGTCTAAAATATGCAATTAGGTGTCATTATTTTAAACAAACACTCATATTAATGTTTATGTTTATATAATTGGAAAAAATACGCCACATAACTGTTAAGAGAAAATAATTACTGTTTTTTAATCCTCCTTTTATTTTTTCTTTCTTTCCATAACCATTTTCCTTTTTAAAATATATTTTAAATATTTCGGATATATATTTAATATTATGTATTTTGGATATATACTTAATATTATGTATTTCAGATATATATTTAATATTATATATTTCGAATATATATTTAATAAATATTAAATATATATTTAATATATAATTTGGATATATATTTTATATATTTCGGATATATATTTATGTATTAAGTTTTTGGATAGGAAAAGTTACGGACAACTAAAAGTAAATATTTGTTGATGGGTGTGAAAATGTGTATGTTATATGAAATAATTCTAATAAATAAAATGTATTTAAATGATAAGAAAAAGTATAATTAGACATTATGTAGGTACATATACGGACACGTATTATGTAAAGTTAGTATATTAACCTTTCATCTTCCACCCATTAATATTTTGTAGGGATCAAGGTTTTGGGAATATGCTACATTTAATAGTTCAGTTGGAGGGAAAGTTTTGGAGGGAAAAAATAATTTAAGAAGTCAAACACACTTTGAGGGTATCCTAGTCATTACATGAGTGATGCCAAGGTGTGGCCAAGAATGGTGTGGTCAAATAGCACCCTCCTTCAAAATTATCCTTGTAAGATAGTATAAACAAAAAGTAAGAGAGAGAAAATTTAAGTAATTAAAAAGTTGTCGATAACTTTTAATGTAAGTAGGCCCTAACAAAGATAAAATAGAGATTTTGTTATGAGTTAGTAGTTTTCAAATAATAAAGTGTGTCCTTTTTCTTTTTTTTGGATAGACTAAAAAAAGTGTGTGATATAAATTAGAACGATGAATTAAGTATTCCATAGTCAAAACGTAGCTGAGTATTATCAATGATCCTCACTTGTGTATCCATTTGAGCTGCTTGGCTGTTGGCTGCTTCTCTGCTCATATCAACGGATAGGGCTCTATTTCATTTATATTTGAAATCAAAACCCTTTGTCAAATACCAACAAGTTACGGCTCTAACATCCACATTTGTTCGGCCACTTTTCATTTATATATTTCTTTCATACCACTCGTGTACCTCAAGTTGGCGTAGGAGGAGGGGTATTTTTGTATATGAAGCAATATATAAATGTGTCTCCAACACAGTCCAAATTATTTTACTACTAAGACAAGGCTTTGGGAATACTGTGAGCTTGTATTTTTTGCTTAGTAAAGATCACTAAGTAGTGTGCTTAGTGACTAATTTTATAAATAATAATAAAGACTAACTCAGAACAATATAAATAAGGGTGGCTAGGCCTTACCTTATTATTTCTAATGAGAGTACAACCTCAACTAACTAACAACTATGTAAGAAAAAAGAACTTGAAAGCACTAAATACATGGTAATCATCATAGAGTTTATAAAGGTCTTTATAATGATATTACAAAGGAGAATGCTTATACAAAGTAGAAGAATACAAATAAGTAAGAAAATGCAACCAAATGCCTCTTTTTTCATGCAAGCGAGTTGAAGTAGCGCTTGTAGTCTGCCTAGATTTTGAAAATCATCATGATTTTCAAAACAAAACAACTACCTCTCCCACTTATCCAATCTTTATTTGATGTAACCTCATTTGTTGCAACCCTTGGAGGATTTGTTCTACCTGTAGTAGTGGTATCATCACTTGTAATTCTTTTGTGTGCTTTCTTCCTGGGTTTCCTTGGTGAAGTATTTGCTTCACTAGATGCCCTCTCTCTAGCATCATCCATCAGTGACGCTCATCTTCCTCTAAATCCTTTCTAATGTCATACTGATCCTTCTTTCTTCATCATTCAGATGGTGTGGTGTCAAAGGATTTGGTTCAAATTACTTGGAAATCATTGGACCAAACCCTGACCCCCTCGACTTTTTTGGCTTGTCTTCGCCGGGCTAACATTAGCCGATTGAGAAGAAATAAATTTTGGTGTTGTAGCTTTCAAAGTACTATGTTGTGTCTTTTTTGCTACCTGTTCATCCTCCTCCACCATATCTGCCCATTTTCCAGCACTCGTTACACCTTCTGTTGAGATGAGTTGCTGCCTATTTTTATCTTCGCATTCCCCACAGGACTCCAAAGCATCATGTGCAATTCCTAGCCTCTTGTGCATTTTTCGATTGCTTCCCAATTGAGGTGTCAACTATGTACTCCTTGTTGGTAGCCTTACAAATTACAACCTCCTTAGACGTACAAAGTTTATCGTCATGATAATCAGCTTGTGGCCCATCATAATCTGATGAAGTTTTTTGAATATCATATTCAGATGAGTCGAATTCATGGTGCATGATTATTTTCAACGTTAATGGAAGCATTATGATCACCTAAATCTCGGCCTTTCTCACAATGTTCCAATTTTTTACCAAAAAATCAAAGACAAACTCTGCAGCTTTGTCATTGTCAACCTCACCTGAAATGACATTAACTCCCTTACATATTAGCTCAAATTGATGAGTAGGAGTTAAGCTATTATGGAGAGAATTTTATGAATATAATTTATTCGTGTATTTTATTATATAAAAATATATATTTAAAATAAAAGCATGAATAAATATATTCAATTCTCCTATATTTTCTAATAAATCTTGCAAGGAAAAGAATACTTGGAAAGGAAAAATAAAGAAGCTAGAAAAGGAGAAGATATATACGTATCAACATCAATTGCAAGAAATCCATGACATGTCTTCCTCACTATGCAAGAATGTTGCTACATATCTTGGCTATTATATTTGCTTTTCATATAGCATTACACATTTAATGAAAGAATGTTGGAATTAAGCAAACAAGGAGCAAGAAAAGACTTCACGTATCCATACCATTATGCAAGGAACTTGCTACACATCTTCATCAACTGGCATTTCAAGGCTTAATGATGAAATATTCTTCTATAAATAGAGGACAACTCTCCCGTAGTTGGACAACAAGATATAGAATAGCTATTACTCTTTAAAGTTTCTCTTTCTCTTGTCTTTCTTTTGCAAGTAGTAAAATACCCCTAGTTTTAAATATAAGTCATTTAAATTCCCTTTTTATATTTTCATACTCTATAATGGAGTAATTTCTTTTTGTTGGGATATTTGATGAAGCTTGATATATTTATAATACTTATCTCAATTTTAAAACATACTTGGCCTGAAATTATCTATTTAACATTTTTCACTGTGCGGGAATGTTAGTTTTATTATCCTTTACTATCACTCTTACATATTTTATCTCGCGGTTATTATCATATTAATTTTGTAATTTTCACGGAGCAAAATTAGTATGTGGTAACTGATGAATAAAATAAGTAGAGTGAAAGTAAATTTTAGTAATCTACCATTTCAAGTTCGTAGTCTTACTTGCCTCTGTTTTAATTCTCACGGAGGAATTATTGTAGGCAAGATTATTGATTTTTAGTAAAAATATTCTCACGAAGTTTTCACTACTTTTTAGCACAATTCAGGCAAGGAAAGTATTTCGGTTTAACTGTCACCTGTAATAACTCAATTAATTTATATAACCTCACTGAGTGTTATTAATTGATTATTTTCTTGTTAGAAAAATATATTTGAATTAGCAATAAGCAATTATTCTTTAGAGAAATATATGTCAAAATTGAGGTTTATATTATAAATATTATCAAGTGAATTCAATGATTCCCAACTCTTTTTAAATTGAAAATCTTCCACAAATTATTTTATTTTAGTTAAAGTTATTTAAAAATTCAAAAACTCACTTTTCATCAACTTGAATCTCTCAAATAGTAGACGAAATATTACAGGTCTTTAGCATAGATTTCTCAATGTCTGTGGGACGATATCTTAAGCTATACTATAATTTGACAAAGCACGAACAGGAAAATCCTATGCACTGTGGCTTCATCCAATTTTTTGCGACGTTGCCGGGAATTGGCAGACATCTACTTCGGACTAAATATTTGGTTACTAATTTGAGAACTTATTAATATAATTCATATTTATATAATCTATAAAATACTACTATAACTACCGATACTGACCTTTAATCTCTAACAGTATTATATCTGCTTCTAACATTTTCTCTCTGTTTCTAACATTTTTTTTATTTTTGGATTATTATTATTATTATAAACTTTCTCTAGTATCATTACTATTACAGTACTACTTATTACGTACTACTAACTACTTTTTATATTATAATTATAATATATAATAATTCTCCAATTATCTTAAGTATTTCTTTATACTGTTATTATTGCTACTAATTTTAACAGCATTAAGGAAAACAAAAAAAAAAACAAAAAAAAAAAAGAAAGAAAGAAAGAAAGAAAGAAAGAAAAGGAAATGGTTCAGTACCTTTAATACTTCTTCATCGCATCATTCCATTACCTCTTCCTATTGGCACTTATAACTTCATTACTGTGTCCACTATTACTACTTTACATAGTACTTTTCTTTCTTATCGTTTTTTACACTACAACCACTAATATTACTATTATTTACTAATATATTAACTATATTTCCTCGTCAGTTACTCAAGTACTCCTTCTAGCATAACCTTGTTACTCAAGTACTTTTTCTAATATTTTCTTGTTACTCAAGCACTCTTTCTAATATTTCCTTGTTACTCAACTACTCTTTCTAATATTTTCGTTACTACTTGTAATATTTTCTCTTTTTCTTCTAACACTAATATTTTCTTTTGTATATGTTATTATTATTTTTAGTTAGCAAGTAGTATTAAAGTGTTTATCTAATAGTCCATGTCACTTCTTTCATCTATCATTATATTTTCCCTACTACTTTTATATATCTATAATAAGTTTTATTATTATTATTATTATTATTATTATTATAAATTTTCTTTACAGTCTTTACCATTACTAAATACTATAGTCTATAATATAATATATTAGTAGTTCTCTATATTAATTATTTCTTATTGTTAATATTATTGCTACTAACTTTTTTATTTCTCTCTAACGGTATTAAAATTAAAAAAATTAAAAAAAATAAAGGAAATTGTTGTCTGTACTACTACATAAGTACTGTTTTGACATAACAAGTCTTCATTTGAATTATTTAGTATTATTAGTAGTATTACAAGTATTATTATATTAGTATTACTTTATTACTACTATTACTTCTAAACTATTTTGTTTTCTTTTTCTTCTGAAGTTTCTATAGTGCTATTATTAGTTAGATATAAATAATAACTTATGTCATCTTACTATTTTTTTTCTAATCATCGTTATTTCTTTTCCATTGCTCATATAACAATAGTATTGTACTACCTTTCTTTTTCTTTTCTTTTTTCCTTGGAAGGCCTTCTACCAATTTTTATTACTTTATTACAACTACTAATAGTCCACTTATGTTGTATTTTCCTTCTTTTCAAACTATCGAGTGTTATCTATATTTTGCACTACTAGTACTACTTACTAGTTGCTATTTTATATATAGTACTATTGTATTTTTATTGTTAGTACTAATTCTCCCCCTATCCTTTTATTTATTTATTTATTTATTATTGTTATATTATTATTATTAACTAGTTTACTTTATACCTACTATTTTTATTATCTTTAATTTTTTATACTATTTTTTTCTTGTACTGATATTACTACTACTACTACTTTAAAATTTTATTTCTAAATTTTTATTATTTAAGAATTTCAAGTAGTTTATGACCCTCTCTTCTAGCAAAGCATTGGTCAATTATAATCCTGAAATTGAAAAATCTTTGTGGTTGCGCAGGAAAGAACAAGCATCGTCTTCTCAAAGCGCAACTTGTGACAAATGGAGCAGCAACTAAGAGATGACAACAACCAACTGGGTGTCGATCCACCAATCATTGTAGAAGATCAGTTTGACGAAGTGGCGCCAAAATCAGCAAACAGAATCCTAAGGGATTATGCTAGACTAGACCGCTTCAACTGTGAGTGTGACAAAATCCCCAGTTGCAGCTAACAACTTTGAAATCAGGACCGGACTGATTCAAACAATTCAACAATCTTGCACTTTCACCAGTGATCCAAGTGGAGATCCATACAGTCATTTAATTGATTTCTTGGAACTAGTTGAAACTGCTAAATATAATGGAGTATCTCCTGAAGCAATCAAGTTAAGGCTATTTCCTTTTTCTTTAAAAGGAGATGCCAAGACTTGGTTGCAGAGTTTACCTCAAAGTTCTATTACTGCATGGGACCAGATGACTCAGAAATTTCTAAATAAATATTTTTCTCCTGCTAAAACAACAAAGTTAAGACAAGATATTTCTAATTTCTTGCAGACTGACACTGAGTCAGTTTATCAAGCATGGAAAAGATTAAAAATAATGCTAAGAAAATGTCCACATCATGACATTCTTGAACATATGCAGCTGTATATTTTCTATCACAAGCTAAAATCATCTTCTAGAAATGTGATAGATGAAGCTGCACGAGGTTCCACAATGGGAAAAACCACTGTTGAAGCATTGCAATTGTTGAAAGAAATTTCGAAAAATGTCATTCAATGGCCATCTGATCGTGTAGTAATAAAAAGAGCTGCTACAGTAAATCATGCAGATGCTTTAAATACACTAACACAACATATTGTTTCTTTGGCACAAAAGTTTGAATCTTTTCAGCTTAATACACAACAACCAAGCTAGTCTGAGAATTGTGACATATGTGGAGGAAACCATCTGAACCATGAATGCCAAGAAAACAATCCAAATGATGAACAAGTCAATATCATCGGGTGCAAGCCGTATCTTTTTGAAAGTCCAATGGCACAAAAACATCCTGGATTTCAATGGAGCAATCCAAATGGTGCTGAGAATTCTCAAATCTTCCAAAAGTAACAGCTACAAGGACCACCCAGATAACAGAATCAAAATCGTGTGCAATCGAATTTCAGGTCGTATCAGCAAGCAACTCCATATCAGCAAAGGCCTCAACAAGCCCATCCAAGTCTAGATGACCTTTTGTACAAGTACATTAAGGCCACTGATGAGAAAATGGAAAGCCAAAATTATGCCCTTAAGAATTTGGAAGTTCAGGTAAGCCAATTGGCAACTCTTATTTCAGAAAAGATTCAAGGTCCCTTACCAAGCAATACGGAGAAAAATCCAAAAGAACACCTTAAAGCTATTGTTTTACAGTCAGGTAAGAATCTTGATGATCCATATGCTAACAGACAGAAAAAGAACCAACCAGAGCAACAAGTAGACAACGGTAAGAATATTGAAACACCCACTGAACTGTCACAAGAGAAAGAAGTCAAGAAAAAAGAAGAAAAAATATTGAAAAAATGACTCCTCTCCCTGTGACAATTCCTTTTCCACAAAAAATAAAAAAATAAGCTTGATAATCAATTTGCAAAGTTTTTGGCAATTTTAAAATAAATTCACATTAATATTTCTTTTACTGATGCTTTGTTGCAAATGCCTTCATATGATAAATTTCTAAAAGAAATCTTGTCAAGCAAAAGAAAATTGGAAGAAGTTTATGTGGTAATGCTTATTGAAAAAAATGCAGTGCTATACTTCAAAATTAGCTACCACAAAAGCTCGATGATCCAGGAAGTTTTATAATTCTAAGTACCTTGGGAGGATTACATTTTGAAAAAGCACTTTGTTATTCTGGAGCTTCAATTAATTTTATGCCATTTTCTATTTTTAGGAAATTAGATCTTGGTGAGATAAAAAATAAAATTGTTTCCCTTCAATTTGCAGATCAAAGTACTAAGAAACCTAATGGAATAATTGAAAATGTTCTTGCGAGAGTAGATAAGTTTGTTTTCCCTGTAGATTTCATAGTACTTGAAATGGAAGAATGTCCTAATGAACCAATAATTTTAGGTAGACCTTTTCTTGCTACAAGCAGCGCAACCATAGATGTTCATCAAGGATAATTGATTTTAAGAGTTGATCAAGAAAGAGTCATTTTTGATATGCAAAAGATTCTAAAATTTTCAGGAGATGAGACATCATCTTCTTGTTTTTCAATTGACATGATTAGTGATCTTGCAAATGAATTTAAAGATGATCAATTTATTTTAGACTCGATAGTGAGATTTTTGGTCAAATCTGGCACCACGCAGGATGATGATCTTGTAGTAAGAAGTGAAGCAGAATTATTGGAAAATGACTCAGAAGAAGAGGATGAAATACAATCAGAAGATGTTCAAACAAAAATTGAACTCAAAATTCTCCCTTCCCATTTGAAATATATTTATCTTGAGCCTAAATTATTGTCAGTAATAATTTAATCTTCTTTGACTGTAGAACAAGAATATAAATTGATTGAGGTACTCAGAGCACATAAAAGAGCCATAGGATGGATTATAGCAGACATCAAAGGTATCAGTCCAGCTATTTGCATGCATAGAATCCTCATGGAGGATATGTACGAACCAATTGTCCAACCGCAAAGGAGACTGAATCCAGCAATGCAAGAAGTGGTAAAAAATGAAGTTATTAAGCTTCTCGCAGCAGGTATTATTTATCCCATTTATGACAGCCCTTGGGTAAGTCCTGTTCAGGTGGTACCAAAGAAAGGAGGTATGACAGTAATAAAAAATGAAAATAATGAACTCATACCTACCAGAACAGTAACAGGATAGAGAGTCTGTATTGATTACAGGCGTCTCAATGATGCCACCAGAAAAAGACCATTTTCCTTTACTATTTATTGATCAAATGGCAGAAAGAGTAGCAGGATATGGTTTTTATTATTTTCTAGATGGATATTCCGGGTATAACCAGATACCAATTGCACCAGAAGATCAGGATAAGACAACTTTCACATGTCCCCATGAAACCTATGCATATAGGAGAATGCCATTTGGATTATGCAATGCACCTGCTACATTTCAGTGATGCATGTCTGCAATTTTCTCTGGCATGACTGAAAAAATTTTGAAAATTTTTATGGATGATTTCACCCTTTTTTGGTAAAATATTTGAAGATTGTCTCTACCATTTGACCTTAGTTCTTAAGAGATGTGAAGAGACAAACTTGATTCTTAATTGGGAGAAATGTCGTTTTATGGTTACCGAGGAAATAGTTTTAGGGCATAAAATCACTGCTAAAGGGATAGAAGTTGATAAGGCTAAAAATGATCTTATAGCAGGATTACCTCCTTCCACAACTGTTAAATGCATTAGAAATTTTTTAGGCTATGCAGGTTTTTATAGATGGTTTGTAAAAGATTTTTCAAAGATTTAAAAACCTCTGACTAACCTTTTGATGAAAGATGTCAAGTTTGATTTTTCAGGTGATTGTTTAGAAACTTTTGAAACTCTTAAGGATAAATTTTCATCTGCCCCTGTAGTTGTATCCCCTGATTGGAGCCAACCTTTTGAGGTCATGTGTGATGCTACTGATACAGCTGTTGGAGCTGTTTTAGGCTAGAGAAAAGATAAGATTTTTCGTCCCATATACTATGCTAGTAGGACTTTGAATGAAGCTCAGCTGAATTATGCCACAACAGAAAAATAACTATTGGCAGTAGTATTTTCTTTTGATAAGTTTCGTTCTTATTTGATAGGAACCAAGGTCATTGTTTTCACTGATCATGCAGCTTTAAAATACATCTTAACAAAGAAAGATGCCCGACCTAGATTGTTAAGATGGATTTTACTTCTCCAAGAGTTTGACCTTGAAATAAAAGACAAAAAGGGAACCGAAAATCAAGTAGCTGACCATTTGTCTAGATTAGAGAACCCTCCTTTTGAGTCTTGTGAAATAAAAGAAGAATTCCCTGATGAACATATCTTTTCTGTTAGCTTAGTTTTGACTCAATCACCCTAGTTTGCGGACATTGCAAATTACTTGGTTGGAAAGTGGACACCCCAAGATCTCTCTTACCAACAAAAAAAAAAACTCATATTTGATGCTAAGTATTATCTATGGAATGATCCTTATTTGTTTAATATTGTGTAGATAATATTATTAGAAGGTGTGTGCCTGAAGAAGAAATGAGCAAGATTTTCTATCATTGCCATGATGGAGCAATTGGAGGACATTATGCTGCAAATCGGACAGCCTTTAAAGTTTTGGAGGCTGGATTCTTCTAGCCAACACTTTTTAAGGACGCCCGTCCGTATGTTGCACAATGTGACAAAAGTCAGAGAACAGGTAACATCACTAAAAGAGATGAAATTTCACTGCAATCAATTCAGGTATGTGAGATATTTGATGTCTGAGTTGTAGATTTTATGGGACCTTTTCCTTCATCTCATTCATTTTAATATATCCTTGTGGCTGTTGATTATGTTTCGCGATGGGTTGAAGCCATTCCCATAAGAAAGAATGATACTCGAACTATGTGCAATTTTCTTAGAAAAAATAGTTTTACCAAATTTGGCACACCACGAGTTATCATTAGTGACCAAAGCACTCATTTCATGAATAGACAATTTTCTGCCTTGCTATCAAAATATGGTGTAACTCACAAAATAGGAACACCATATCATGCTCAAACTCAAGGGCAAGTTGAGGTGTCTAACCTCGAATTAAAAAGGATACTTGAAAAAACAGTTGGAATCTCAAGAAAAGATTGGGCTTTAAAATTAGATGATGCATTATGGGCATACCAAACGGTATTTAAAATGCCAATTGGAACATCCCCATATAGATTAGTCTTTGGAAAAGCTTGCCATTTGCCAGTCGAATTAGAGCACAAAGCTTTTTGGGCATTAAAAGCACTGAATTTTGATTTAACATCTGCTGGTAAAAATAGATTTTTTCAGATTAATGAATTGGAAGAGCTGACGCTGGAAGCTTTTGAAAATGCCAAGATTTATAAAGAAAAAACAAAAAAATGGCATGACAACTTGATCCGACAAAAAAGCTTCAAAATTGGATATCGGGTACTTCTGTACAATAGCCGACTCAGGCTATTTCCTGAAAAATTGAAATCCAGATGGACAGGTCCTTACATTGTTACAGATGTCACTCCATATGGAGCAATTCAAAATCAACAAATTAATGGAGGATACAAGTTTAAAGTCAATGGCCACATGCTAAAATTGTATTTTGGAGGACATTTTGAGCAGCAACCATCAGTAACCATGATAGATTGATGAGTTTTACAGTTGCTACATCGAGCTGGCGACGTTAAACTCAGAACTAAGGTTTCATACCCGTAGCCATTGAGCGTGAAGCAATGGAACCTCATAAGTCCAACTTATATCTGACTAATTAAATGCTTAACCAATTGATCTGGTCAATATCCAGATTATTGTACAATCGGAACTTCTCAAGAGGGCTTCTATAAAAGCAGTGTCACCTAGACATGAGTAACTTCATGGTGATCGGTATGCCTAAGTTACTGGTTGGTTAACCATTCAATTGTGCAAATCTAATCTTGGCACAAATAATTTTTTAGTTTATATTCAAACTAGGACCTTATGACTGTTAAGGTGTTAAAATAATGAGTCTATTACACATAGAATACGTGTGGTCATAGTTTATTTCAAGCTTTCTTCTGTGATCGTAATTTTGAAAGCCAAAAATATTTCTTTACTTAAATTATTAAGTACTATTTTCTATTTTAGTTATCCTAGTTTAAAAAAAAATCCTTTTACTCCCTTTCCACTAATGTTAAAATGTGTTTTCATTCTGGAGAATGAAATGTTCAAGTGTGGGGGAGGATTATTCTGATTTATATATTTTAAATATAATATCTTCTTCTAATTTGTACTTTTTGTAGGTATTTAATTAACAACATAAATTCTTTATATTATACTCAATATTATTTCTTTTTATTTTTTCACCATATGTTTTTACATGAACGATTTTGATTTTGTGAAAACAGTAACAAGCATCTTCAACTCAAGAAATCATTGGGATTGAGAAAAAGTTATGATCAAAAAAGCAGGAAGAATCAATAAACTTGGCTAGAAATTGCTCTAAATGTTTTTCAAGGCGAAATAATGGATGACATTGATTTTTGAAAAATGAAGTTAGGCCTTCTTTGATTCCCAATTCTAGCCTCTTTATTTTCATCCAAATATATATATATTATACTCTTAATACCCCTTTTTTTTTTAGACTTGATCATAATTTTTTTTAACACCATATTTCTCTTAAAAAGAGGAGAATATATATATATATATATATATATATATATATAGTCGTGTATATGTATATATATCTATATATACGCATAAAAACACACTTTCTTCCAGCAGTTAATGAGCACAGATTAATATCAACAAGAGGAAGAAGTACCAAATAATATATATATATATATATATATATATATATATATATATATATTAATGATATTGCAAAGGCATGGAATGTAATAAGGAGGAGTGCTTAAAAAAAAAAGAGAATGAAAATACTAAGAACCAAGAAATGTTTGCTCAAAGTTGGAAAGAGAAAAGTCACTATAAGTATATCTTTACCCTACCAGTCTATAACCTGACATTACAAGCCAAGAAAAGTCCTAAAAGATTTAAAAAATTAGTGTTGTATCTATATTAGTGGAGATAAACATGAAAAGCAAACCTATGGATTCGGCTATGATACTTACTAAATATGTGATCATAAATTTATCAATTCTGAAAGATTCAAGGGGCGAAGAATGCAAACTTTTGTTGATCAAGTCAGAATTCAGACATAAGGTAAAAGATTTGGTGAATTTAGAAAGGATAATTGCATTGAACATAATGAGAGATATTTAATTTGAATAAATTGCATATCCTACTAAAGTCGTAATTTTTGAAAAAATAATTCTTTTTACTCGAGGACGAGCAAAAGTTCAAGTATGGGGGAATTCGATGAATTATTCGTGTATTTTATTATATTAAAATATATATTTAAAATAAAAGCATGAATAAATATATTCAATTCTCCTATATTTTCTAACAAATCTTGCAAGGAAAAAAATACTTGGAAAGGAAAAATAAAGAAGCTAGAAAAGAAGAAGATATCTACGTATCAACATCAATTGCAAGAAATTACATGTCTTTCTCACTATGCAGGAAAGTTGCTGCATATCCTGGCTATTATATTTGCTTTTCATATGCCATTACACATTTAATGAAAGAATGTTGGAATCAAGCAAATAAGGAGCAAGAAAAGACTTCACGTATCCATATCATTATGCAAGGAACTTGCTACACATCTTCATCAATTGGCATTTCAAGGTTTAATGAAGAAATATTCTTCTATAAATAGAGGACAACTCTCCCCTAGTTGGACATCAAGATATAGAATAGCTATTACTCTTTAAAGTTTCTCTTTCTCTTGTCTTTCTTTTACTAGTAGTAAAATACTCCTAGTTTTAAATATAAGTCTTTTAAATTCTCTTTTTATATTTTCATACTCTATAATGGAGTAATTTCTTTTTGTTGGGATAGTTGCTGAAGCTTGATATATTTATAATACTTATCTCATTTTTAATACATACTTGGCTTGAAATTATCTATTTCACATTTTACACTGTGGGGGAATATTAGTTTTATTATCCTTTACTATCACTCTTACATAATTTATCTCGCGGTTATTATCATATTAATTTTGTAATTTTTACGGAGAAAAATTAGTATGTGCTAACTGATGAATAAAATAAGTAGAGTGAAAGTAAATTTTAATAATCTACCATTGCAAGTCTGTAGTCTTGCTTGCCTCAATTTTAATTCTCACAGAGGAATTGTTGTAGGCAAGATTATTGATTTTTAGTAAAAATTTTCTCACAAAGTTTTCACTACTTTTTAGCACAATTTAGGCAAGGAAAGTATTTCGGTTTAACTGTCACTTGTAATAACTTAATTAATTTACATAAACTCACGGAGTGTTATTAATTGATTATTTTTTTGTAAGCAAAATATAATTGAATTAGCAATAAACAATTATTCTTTAGAGAAATATTTGTCAAAATTGAGGTTTTTATTATAAATATTATCAAGTGAATTCAATGATTCCCAACTCTTTTTAAATTGAAAATCTTCCACAAGTTATTTGTTTTAGTTAATGTTATTTAAAAGTTCAAAAACTCACTTTTCATCAATTTGATTTTCTCAAATAGTAGTCGAAATATTATAGGTCTGTAGCATAGATTCCCCAATCTCTGTGGGACGATATCTTAAACTATACTATAATTTGACAAAGCACGAGCAGGAAAATCTTATACACTTTGGCCTCGTCACAACAATTTCAGATTCGACCATCATGTGAATTGTTTTTCATTAGCTTCACTCAATCCACTACTTGGCAACGGTTGTAGGGAATGCAATGCCTTGATATCGCCTTGCCCAGTTGTTAAGCCACTGTTTTTGCAGAGCCTTACTAGAGGCGATGCCCTCGTAACAACTTCATCAGGCTGAACTACACGTTCTTGATCAACTTTGTCAAAGAGCTTGAAACAAATTTGAATGCAACACTTAGTTGAGGGTCATGTGGAGTTTTGGTTGGTGATCCAATTCTAAGACCTCCCTTTTTATTCTTTTGAACTAGATTCCATCCGTCATCCTTCTCGTTATTAATTCCCTTACATTTATTTTTGACAACATCGTAAACTGCATCACTTTGCTGCCCGCGAAAATCAGACCCCTTAGCTAAAGAACCAGACCCCATTTGCGTCAAATTAACACCCAATGCAACAGCTTTTTCCTGAGTTTTCAACACCACAACAGTCCCAATAAATCCTTGAGAATCCAACGACATTAAAGCTGCAGCTTCCACCTGAGCAGAACCACGATTACACTGATCTAAAACAGTGTGCAAAGCAGAAATAATATGCCTAGAATATTTGCTATGAAACTGCTGCCCATCATGGCCATGATTAATATAGCAGCCTTCTCTTTTCCACCAGTAATCACAATTGTGCAACCTTTTTTTCACTATGAAACTTCTTTGCACCTCCTTGATATTTTTGAATATTCGCTTGAACATGTTCTTCTTTGTCTTCAACCTCATTATTTGTGTCATTCAACTTCTCATTCAACCGATAATTCTTCAATTTATAACCTTGATGTTTACAAAAGGTGCAATATGAAAGAAGATTATCATATTCAATCTTTTAAAAATATTCTACCACCTTTCCCATTTTTTCATCAATATATTGAAGCTTGATACAATTGGGAAGTTTATCAAGAACATCAAGCTCAACCTTCACTCTACCCATACTAGGTCTTGATTTTCTTTTCGTTGCCTTATAAATAGAAATAGGTCTGCCTTCTGCCGAAGCAATAGAAAGCAGTAATCTCTTAGCAAAAAGTTTGGGCAGCAGATTTGGCAAGAAGATCCAACAAAACGCCATAGAAGTTTCTTCATTAAGGTTGAACCCTTTAGTATATGGAAAAATACTATATTGATATTCTTCACCATTACACTTTTCCATATGCTATATTGATATTTTTCACTATTACACTGTAAATAATTAACAAATCTAGATGTGGCTAAGACATAATCATCACGATTATCAAATTGTACCAAAATATGGCTCCTAGTAAGCCACCCTACTAAAAAATGTCCTTGAACACCAAGATGTTTTTAAAGTAACTTACGCAACTCTTGCATCTTAGGTTGCCTATAAGAAAATTTCATCACCAAACTTGATGTAATCCTTCATTTTTCTTGAATTCTTCAATTTCATCTTATGAAAACATTAATGTTGGAGTTCCACGAATGATTTCTATATGACTTAATATCTATGGTGTGCTACTTATAGGGGGTGTTTTGGATTGTGATTGAAGTTTAGAGACAAATGAAAAAGCAAGGGGAGGCGGGACAACCTCACAAGGAGGCTACCCGCCGGCCGGGACAACCATGGCTTCCTGGAATTGGAGGTGCCCCCTCTCTAATCTCCTAGGCTAGAGAGCATAGGATTTTTCTATGCCTAGTGAGCTTGTATTTTCACTTTGGTTTTGACTCATTTTTTTTTAAAAAAAAAAAAAAAAAACTTCTACGAACCTAAGCATTGAATTGGGTTTCAATTTGTTCTGAGAACTTGTCGTGCTTAGATTAACTGACAACAATATTAAGGCAATCAATTTGATGAGTCCATTGTTGAACCTATTTTGATAATGACAATGATTTTAATTGTATTGGTTGAATATTGACACATAATAATATATGATAAGAAGAACTCTATCTAGATCTAAGAAGTGGAAGCCCTACGAAGGAAAGCTAAGCAAGGATTAGCTAACTATGAAAAAACAATCATGGACGAATAGCTAACTATGCAAGAGTGAACACATGTGATGGCCTATCTTGGGAAGGACAACAAAGACGATGAAGGGCTTTGACTAAGGAAAGAAGATTCATTAGTTAATGCAAGATCACGTCAAGGAAGGAACCTCAACGGCGGACAATGTAAATAGATAATTGCTCTAACTCTTATTTTCAAGAAAATTCTTTATTAAATCGAGGGAACTTTTTGAGGATCAAAATCCCCCCTGGATCAAAGTATATGTTGTGCGGCAAAAAGATAAGTTGTTGTATCTCCCTCTCTCTCTCTCTCTCTCTCTCTTCCCCCCGCCCCATCAATTACTCAATATGCTCAATCAATCACTCTATCAAAATCTAAAAGATTCAAGCAAATCAAATTGAAGTAATAGTTGTGTCAAAGTAGTTTGTCTAGTCAGCTAGAAAACCAGACAAGTCGCTGTTGGTGAGTGAGTTAGATAAAACTAACTAAGAGATCATTGGTGTGCACGATAAACCACAAAGTGTAGTATTTGGACTAAGAGCTGAAAGAGTTACTCTCCCTTCTTATCTAAAGGTACTAGATTAGGAACCACATTGGTTTTGAACTAGTATAAAACATCGCGTGTCAAAATTTACTTAATTTTTGCACTTTAATTTCAGCAAACTATCCGTTTTTATTTAATTATTCTAGTATAAGTCAACCATCAAATCCCTTAAGTCGACTAAAATTTTATAAAGCAACAATTCGCCACCCCCTCCCCCTCCCCCTCCCCCCACTTTCATCCTTAAGCATCGGAAGTGATGGATTTAACTGATGCAAAACATAAAAATAAATATAAAGGTCATCAAAACTCTCAATAATATCATGAATTTATATTTTTAAATAAACAATTTGCTCGGTGATAAAACCCTCAAGTATTTTGTCATTTCAAATTAGTTTGTGAATTCACATTTGATTAAACATCAGCAATCAGCCATAGAACCATGTAAAGGATGATCGCTTGGATGAAGGATTTCATTCATTTACTTAGTAGATAGTTGTGTTGGCCTAAATCTGATTAGAACAATAAATTGAATTTGTTTTGGGTTAACTAGTAATTATTTGTATCAAAGCCGTAAAAGGACACGAAATTTAGTAAAAAGAAATGAACAAGAGCTAATAGACAAAGAGTAAGTGTATTTGATATATTTATGGATGCCTTTACATAATCTTTTCATGACTATTTATAATCTACGGGAATGGGAATTACATTTACTGCGCTTAATAGCTATTACTCCATGTTCAGTCGTGGCCTGACCATGATCTCCCCATTTAATATGTAGGCAACGGTCGACGGTTACAGAGGTGAGAGCTCGTTCATTGAAGAGAGAATCTCCACCGAAGGGTGAGTTACAAGCCTCATGATAGTTGTCTTTCAATTGCCTCGTCGGATAGCTTGTGGCTAAAATCCATTTCGTGTCCGAGGCAACTGGAGTTGAATGTGCGACTTTGAGAGACCGTTTCTAAAAGATTCAATCAAACTATGTATGGAGTCCTGTCGTCACGGCCTCGGTAAATTTTCACCCAATACAGTTAGTCCCCCCACCCCTCAGATAATAGTCAGGATTGTCCGAGGGGTGGAACAGAATCTGCGGGATCAACGTGGCTTTTTCTGCGCCATGAATTTTGAAAATGGCAGTTGTCACTCCATATTCCCATCCATCACACGTGCCTCCGCTGATTGGGCGCGACTTTTCATTCCTCCTTCCCCATACAAATGCAATAATGCTTTTTTTTCCCTAAAAATAACTCAATTTGCTCTTCTTCCTCTTCACTTTCATCTTCCCCATCAACTAGAAAAATTGCTCCTTGAATCCTTCCTTCTTGATTTAGAACACCTTCAATTACCCAAAAATGTCCGCTACTCATTCTGTGCAGAACTCCTCAGAACCTTCTGAAGAGAGGACTCCTGAAGTCGCCACCATAATTTTTGGCAATGAATTGGTAAATGTTCCGATACCCCTAAATATTCTTCCGCCGTTGGATGACGACATAAAAGCAACATCGCACCCTGGTGATTTAATCCCCCGGCGATGCAAGGCCACCGCTAACTGTGGCAACATTGAAGAGATGGGTGGCGAAGAAAGGAATGCTACCGCAGAGGTTGGTGGTGTTGAGTCAGAAATTCCAAACGCCAAGAGGGAAAAATCTCCTTTGAAAGAACTTACACCTGAGGATGTCATTTCCTCGAAGCTTGACCTCTCGAATGACTTCATGATGCAAGTCCAAACCAAAGCCGATATCAGAAGAAATAGAAACATTCCATTGGGAGACACTCTAAGCCTGATCACATAAGCCAATATCCATTTGGTTCGGGAAGACTGCAAATGGGGCCCTGAGGTCCAAGTTAACATCCCTGCTCCGGACTGTCGAACTTGTGACATAGTATATGGGAGCTCTTTTATTTACACCTACCCTTCACAATAGGAGTTACTCTTCCTATTCACGAAGTGGTGGATGTCTTCTGTTGAACTACAACATGTGCATAGCTCAGATTGGACCCGCTTTCTGGAGGGCTGTCCAATACCTTGACTATTTGAGTAAAGAAGTTGGTGTCTCCTTTACTTTTGATCACTTTATTTACCTTTTTTCTCCTAATCTGCATAAGGATGGGATTGTTCAACTCAATAAATGAGGCAAGTTCTTGTTAATCACAAATGGTGAGGACACTGAGGACCGAGGATAGAATGAACGCTTTATTTATTGTCCACCAGCCTACTATCCTCGAAGCCTGGTTTCCCCGAGTGGTGGAACCGAACGCATAAGTTTTGGCTTTGGTTACCATTATCAAGCCCTTACTTTCTCATTCTTTACCTCTAACTTCTATTCTTTTCTAGCCGAGTCGATTCCGATCATGCCTCCTGATGATCTGACTGCTTGGGTGCAAGCCATTATAAAGGCTAAGCTAGAGAAGATAGATTGTGGATGATCTTGGCTGCATTGGATGAGAACCAGTAGGCGTGCAAATGTCATGGTTAGCTATTCCTCCCTTTTGTTGATCCGTTCTTCAAAAGTCTTTTTCTTAATACCTCTTGCTTTCTACAGGTCTCTCTAGTAGGGCGGTTACCGCACCGAAGGAGAAGAAAAAGAAGGACCACAAGAAGAAGAAAGTCCCCAAGACTGGGGAAGATTTGAATGAACTTGAGGATCTGTTGTATTCTACAGGAAAAAGAAAGAAAGGAAAGAAGAAAAGACTATCCCCAAGGGGTAAGCGGACCAAGGTAAATATATATTCCTCTTCTTTTCTATCATCTAATCCCATCATTCTTTGCTTATTCTTTCTTCTTTTTCAAAGCTCTAAAAAGGAAAAGACAATCTTCAAAGAAATCTACTGGGTCAAGCAGGCCAGAGTAGACGACGGTATCAACCCCGAGGTGATTGCTTCACCTCGTATAGGTTTAATTGATGAGCCTAAGGAGGTGGAAGTGCAAAAGAGGATCGAGACTATTGACCTTGAGGCTTCGACTCAACCAGCTGAAAACGTTGAAGAGGCAGTTCCTTCCATAGTAAATAAGGGGAAGAATGTAGGTGAGTCCCCTCGCAACGAGGAAGGAGCCTCACAAGCTGCGTCTGAGCCCGTTCATGACTCAATTACCCAAAGGCAAGTAAGGAGAGTTGAACTTCCCTACGACCTCTGCCTTCTAGATAACGATGTGGCGGTTGCTATCAGCTGCAGAGGGATTCTCGGGCCGTTGGAGCGAGAACGCCTCAGAAAGTCTCCCATAGCTGAATTGATGGCTAACGCAGCTCAACATGCCATTCAAGTATTTTTGTCTCATTTACTCTTTCTTTGAACTCGAATGTCCCCCTTTCTTGTCTTAAATCTTTAGTTAATTCCTTGCAGGGGTACGTACACGCGATCAGGGCTGCCGAGATTGAAATACATCGAGTCTCCATTCTTCAAGAAACCAAGGATGAATGGGACCGAATAAGGGATGAACTCCAATATCGAATAATCGACTTGGAGAAGCGGCTTCTTGATGCTAAGATCGAGTTGGATGACACTCGAATAGCTGCTAACAAGTCCGATCTCGAGGCAGCCAAGACCCGTGAAGCTTCCTCTACTACCAAGGCTAGAATGATTTCTTTAAAAGAGACTCTGAAGACTGAGCTTGAAGCCGAGCGGAAGAGGATAGCTGATGAGGCGAAAGCTGCCCTCAGTAGAAATACTGAGAAGTATCGCTTGAAGATGAAGGAGAGTTCCCTCAGAATAAATGAGCTTGTTGCCGAAAAAGAATGCCTCGAGGCTGAAATGGCGATCCTTCGTGGCAAAATAGGTTCTTCTTCATCGAGGAAGAAAATGAGAGCTACAAGAGTTAAGGTTGACAAGAGCTAGGCTATCATCCAAATAGAATTCGTGACCCTTAAGCAATGCCAAGCCGGGGTGGATTTGGATGTAGAGATAGCCAATGCCGAAAATGATGTTGTGAAGGCCCAACAATTGTTGAACCAACTCCCCTCAAGTAGTGAAAGCTCGAGCGACGAGGATGGGGAGAACGAAGGTTCTGACGCTTCAACTTATGGGGCCAAGGAGTAATGTCTTGTCAATGTATCTTTTGTTTTTGTTAGGCCTTGAGCTATTGTAAATACTTTCATGTTGGCTTTCAAGCCTTTTAATGAATTTGAACATTTTTCTCAATGTTAGTCTTTGCTTTGATTTTAAAGATTTTGATATGTCATTTGAATGTTTTCTTGCAAGACTTGGATAAATTTGAATGTAAGCTAGCTTAGAACAATGTCTCGTTCTCGAGCCGATGCTTAAATTAAAACTGGCCTTCATGCATTGGATAAAAAATAAATTGAATCAAGTTTTTTTCCATTGATGAGTTTCGAGGCGATTTACATAAACCCTTAGTCGTATTGAGACTTAGGCAAATTCTTATTACAAAGTCACTTCAGGCGACGAGTAACTAGGCTAACTCTTAAGGAGCAGTCCCTCGTGTACGGATAGCTAGAGTCCTTGATTCCCCTTTCATCCCCCAGTGGTTGGGTGTGAAGAATGAAGAACCGAGCACTGTGTATCATTCTCCTTGTTTCCTGAAAAGGCAAGCGAAGAAATACCGTTTGACCCAAGCGCTGGAGCACTGACAACTCGATGTCGTGGACGAAGGATCATGCTTGACGAAGGGTAATGTACCTCAGTGTCAAAAATAATAGCGCTTAAATTGGAGACATTCCAATTTAAAGACTCTTGATTGCTTTGGAGGTCTTCGAGTTAATAAGACCCTTTTCCTTCGATGGTCTTAATACGATAAGGTTCTTTCCAATTAGCAGCCAACTTACCTGCTTTCTTTTCTGTTGTCATTTGATTTGAAACCCTTAAGACGTAATCACCAACCTTAAAGGTTCTGAATTTAGCCTTTCTATTCAAATAAGCTTCAATCTGTCGCTTTTGAGCAACCAACTCGAACCAAAGCCATTTCCCTTCGTCCTTTGAGCAAATCCAATTCTCTGCGCATAGCCTACTGATTCGACTCCTTGGATGCGTGAGCATACCGAAGGCTGGGTTCACTAACCTCGACGTGAATCAACGAATCGATCCCATAGGCGAGAGAAAATAGGGTTTCCCTAGTGCTATTTTTCTCAGTCGTTCTCATTGCCCACAATAACCCGGGCAACTCATCGGGCCACGAACCTTTAACTTCATCCATTCTTTTCAATTTTCCTATTTGAGGACTCATCTTACCCATTAGCACTGGGATGATAAGGCGTTGAAACCACCCTTTTGATCCCCCATTTGGCAAGGAAAGTGGTTACCTCTGACCCTATGAACTGCTTGTCGTTATCACACGTTATCTCCCTCGGGACTCCAAATCTAGATATGATATTTTTCCAAATGAAATCGATGAATTCTTTCTGCCAAACCCTGACAAAAGATCCTGCTTCGTCCAACTTGGTGAAATAATCGGTGAGCATAAGAATAAATTTCACACCACCCTTCACATTTGAAAATGGGCCTACAATATCCATCTGCCATTTCATAAAAGGCCACGACGACACAAACTAATGCAATTGCTCTGCTTGTTCGTGAATCAATAAGGCATGTTTTTGACACTTATCATATTTTTTAAAAAATGCCTTGTCATCTTCGCTCATTTCGGCTAGTAATAGCCAGCTCGAAGGAGCTTTCGCACTAGGGCCTTCTATCCGGAATGATTTCCATATTCGCCCTCGTGCACTTCTCTCATTAAGTAGCTATACTCCCCTGGACCAAACCATTTAGCCATCAGGTCGCAATAGAGCCTTTTGTATAAATGCCCATGGACGAGCGAGTATGGGGCAACTTGCCTTCAGAGCTATTTAGCTCTTCTTTTGTCCGCTGGTAAAATTCCCAAATCTAAATAAGAGATAAATTTGGTCTGCCAATCCCAATGCCTATTTACTGCATTTACTTCCGACTTCATTTTTCCCACCGTGGATATAAGTACTCGAACCTCCATGTCAATCCCCGAGTCCCCGGTTTCAATAACCGAGGCCAAGTTAGACAGAAAAGAACTTATGGCACCGCTCGGATGACCTCGAGATGAATCTATTCAGGGCGGCAAGTTGGCCGGTCAGACGCTGAACTTCCTTTGGGCTCGTCAGTTCCTCGGGAATTTCTTGTATAGCTTTTATTTTATCAGGATTTGCCTCGATGCCTCGTTCAGAGACGATAAACCCTAACAATTTACCCGAGTCGACCCCAAAAGCACTATTTTCAGCGTTTAGCTTCATAAATATTACCTTAAAATTGCAAAAGCTTTCCTCAAATGATTCAAGTGATCCTCCAACCGAACTGATTGCATGTTATCTATGTAAGCCTCCATTGTTTTGCCGATGTGGTCTTTGAACATTCGACAGCCCAACCTTTGGTAGGTCGCCCAGCATTTTTGAGACCGAAGGGCATCACCTTGTAACAATACGTTCCTTCATCTGTGATAAAGGATGTTTTCTCTTCATCTCTTGGCTCCATTACAATTTGATTATACCCCGAATATGAATCTAGGAAATTCAAAAGTTTATGTTCAGCTGTGGAGTCTATCAACCTATCTATCTAGGGTAAGAGATATGAATCTTTTGGGCAGGCCTTATTCAAATCGGTGTAATCAATACACATCCTCCACTTGCCCTTTTTCTTTGGCACCACCACCACGTTGGCGAGCCAATTAGGATATTTTACTTCCCTGATGAATCCATTATCGAGTAGCCTCTTCGTCTCATCTTGAATTGCCTTCTTTATTACACCAGTATGCAGTCTCTTCTTTTATTTCACCGGGGGGTGGTTGGGATCCACGTTCAACTTATGTGTCATTATTTCTGGGTCAATCCCTATTATGTCAGCATGAGACCAGGCGAAGCAGTCATCATTAGCTTTCAACAACTAAATAAGGGCTTTTTTTGACTCGGTATCCAGCTCCGAGCCCACGAACACCTTTCTTTCTGGGAATTCCTCCGATAGAGCAAAAGATTCAAACTCTTCGATGGTGGAGTCCTCGGCTTTTTGCTTCTGAGGCTCTTGTATGAACACCAGAGCCTTCTCTATTTCTCCTTGAGAACCTATTTCAAGAACCGAGATCTCCTCCTCGTTGGGCCCCGAGCCGATTAATTGAAACCTAGATGGCTCAGCTGGGGCGGTTCCTTTTCCTGCAGCAATTGAATAGCACTCCAGAGCTATTCGCTGCTCACCTTCGATGGATCGAACTCCCCATGGAGTTAGGAATTTAAAAACTTGGTGTAAAGTAGACGGAACGACTTCCATTTTATGAATCCAAGATCTTCCGGGGATTGTATTATAAGCCACATCTTCAGCCATTACTTGAAAAATGGTCTTCTTACGAATTCATTCAACAATTGTGGTGAGGACGATTTCCTCCACCGCCTTTTCTGTGGAGTTGTTGAACCCCATCAGTATGATTGTCTTCGGGATGAGGAGGTCCTCCAACCACATTCTCTTAATAGCTCCATAATTGATGATATTCGCTGAACTGCCAGGATCAACCAAGACTCGCTTGACATCGCAATCATTAATCCTTAACATGATTACTAGAGCGCCATGATAGGGAAACATCATCCATTCGCAATCTTCCTCATCGAAGATTATTTCATTCTCCAACACATTGTTACGGGTCCTCCTTTCCATGGTGACTGACAGTTTGGCGAATTTCTTCGCAGCGGTGAAGTTAACTCTATTCACCTCTGATCCGCCAATTATAATGCTCACCATTCTTTTAGGAGACTGTGCTGTTGTCGTACCTGTACGATGGGTATTACTCACCATCGGATGAAAAAAATGATTAGGATAATATGTGAGACAAGAGCGCAACTTTGGAACAAACGTTATTTCCAGATCCCCACAGACGGCGCCAATTTTATTTGGCCTAAATCTGATTAGAACAACAAATCGAATTTATTTTGGATTAACTAACAATTATTTGTATCAAAGCCGTAAAAGGACAAAGAATTTCGTAAAAAGATATGAACAAGAGCTAATAGAGAAAGAGTAAGTGTATTTGATATATTTGTGGATTCCTTTACATAATCTTTTAAAGACTATTTATAGTCTACAGGTATGCGAATTACATTTACTGCGCTTAATGACCATTACTCCACGTTCAGTCATGCTTTGATCATGATCTTCCCATTTATTACGTGGGCAACGATCAACGGTTACAGAGGTGAGAGCTCGTTCATTGAAGAGCGAATCTCCACCGAGGGGTGAGTTACACGCCTCGTGATAGCTATCTTCCAATCGCCTCGTGGGATAGTTTGTGCCCAAAATCCATTTCATGTCCGAAGCAACTAGCCTCGAGAGTTGAATGTGCGATTTTGAGAAACTTTTTCTAAAAGATTCAATCAAACCATGCATCGAGCCCTGTCGTCTTGGCTTCGACAAATTTTCACCTAATACAATATTACATTTCAATTATTTTCCGGCACTAATCCGCTCGAGGCATCACTTGGAACAAATCTCGACACTGGTATCTTAATTTATTGCTTGGAACCGATTCGTCACCAATACAAGGCGGGTTAGTGACAGATAAAATGATGAATTAGGAGTTGAAAAATAATAGCGCAGTCAAAAGCTCGTGGAATAATCTAATTGAGCTGACAAAATCTGAGCTCGAATCCTTCGTGCAAATTTTAATCAGGGTACAGTAGGAATAGGATCAAATAAGAGGGGTTTCTTACATATCCCAAATAAGATAATTGTGGATATCTCAAGTTCTCAAGCATGCCATGCCACATCACAAATAGTGGCGCCGAAGATGATCTCATGAAATTGACCTCAACAAAAACTATTCGAATTGTGAAATTACTTAGGTGTCGTTTGGTTGGGCTATTAGATTATATCATGTTTGATGATTACATACAGCTGCGGATGCAGAACTTTTACCAATGAGACTCAAAAAATATATTTGTTGTACATATAACTCGAGCAAAGAACCTAAGTCATAAGTTTAATACTACTACTCCTACATTACTAGGCTGAAATTTTTTTTGTTGCTACGAGGACTCAAAACTAGAATATATCCATCTAAAATAATTTTCTTTTTTACCTTATATTCGCATTGTAATCCCTGATTATGGATAAGTTACACAGGAATTAATGGGAATATATAGATATTAAATAGCTAGGTATGCGGTATTAGTAATACATAAATTAAATCAAAAATAAAAAACAACCATTCTATAATAAGAATTTTTTGAAAAAATTTATTTAAGGCATACACAAAGATTTTAAGTTATACTGTATACTAATCTGTAATATATTGGTGATTCAACAAGAAATAACCTATGCATTACAATCTTTAAAATATTATCCTCTCATAACTTATCTCTCAAGTGCTAGTTGTTGCATAACTTATCCGCACATTGCTAATTACTGCATATATAACTTGTCTTAAAATCAAATGACCCCTTATTAACAGAGAGAATCTAGAATCGAGAGCCAATAAATTAAAAATGAGTGTGATTTTATTAGATGTATAAAGTTGAATTTTTTTTTTTTTATTATGGATACATTCAAGTCAAAAGTAATTGGTTGATTTGAACTTAAAGAATGGTTCTACATCTGCATCAACCAACACAACTATTCTTTTAGACAAAAAAAGAAGTATGAAGAAAAAAAGAAGAAATAGTAGGACGTGTGCCTCGCGCGCCTTAATATTCCCAGTTTGTTTTTCTTTTACTTTCGTTATGCAATCGTGTGGCTCTCCTCAAAATTTCCACCAAATTTACACTTTTCAATAATTACCTAATTATAGCTTTTATTAATACCATATTCCATAAAATATTAAAATATCCCCGAGTAAATTATAGAGTAGTAGTATAGTTCAGTTATACTGTTCTACTTCCAACTATAGTTCCATTTGCTCCCTATATAAACCACCCAATCCTTCTTTCTTTCATGCACCAATACTAAATACAGTCCTTTCTCAGTCCTCTGTCATATCAAAATCTTCCATCCGAAGTTCCTTCAACTTACACTAAGAAAATGAAAACAGACATAGAAAGCCTTTGGGTTTTCGCTTTAGCTTCAAAATGCAAATCTTTCACTTCAATAAACACAATATGCTTTGCACTTTTTCTTGTTCTCATCTGGCTTGTCATGAGCATAATTTATTGGGCTCACCCTGGTGGTCCTGCTTGGGGTAAATACAAAGTGAAAAAGAGTTGTGTTTTGGTACCTTCTACTAAAAATAACCAATCCATAGTGTCAAAACCTATTCCAGGTCCAAGAGGGTTTCCTGTAATAGGAAGCATGAACCTTATGACTGGTCTAGCACACCATAAAATAGCAGCCATGGCAGAAATTTTACAAGCCAAACGTCTCATGCGCTTTAGCCTAGGTGAAACCAAAGCCATTGTTACATGTAATCCAGATGTAGCAAAAGAAATATTAAACAGTTCAGTATTCGCTGATCGTCCCGTGAAAGAATCAGCCTATAGACTAATGTTTAATAGAGCAATTGGATTTGCTTCTTATGGGGTTTATTGGAGAACCCTTAGAAAAATTGCAGCTACACATCTTTTTTCTCCCAAGCAAATCAAAGCCTCTGAAATACCAAGATCACAAATTGCTAAACAGTTGGTTACCATGTTCAAAAATAGTCCATGTGACATCATATGTGTTAGGGATGCTATAAAATTGGCTTCTCTAAACAATATGATGTGTTCTGTTTTTGGAAAATTTTACAATCTTGATTCTTGTAAATCTGAGACTGAGGAACTGATCAAGTCTGTCGATGAAGGTTATGAACTTTTGGGTATACTTAATTGGTCTGATCACCTTCCTTGGTTGGCTGAATTTGATCCACAGAGAATCAAACAAAGGTGTTCTGTTCTTGTGCCAAAAGTGAACAAGTTTGTGAGCAAGATTATTGATGAACATAGGGCTCAATCCGGTGAAATCCATCCTGATTTTGTGGATGTTTTGCTCTCTCTTCAAGGTTCAGAAAGATTATCAGACTCTGATATGATTGCAGTACTTTGGGTAAGAAACCATATACAAATAGAAAAAGAAAACGAAACATAACTAATCAGCTCTTTTTCTTGTTAAATGACAAGTCCTTTTCGAGAATTTTTGTTCCTTAGTATCTTTTGCCTGTTTCTTTGTTTTCTGTTTAACATTAAAATTAGTTGTTATTGGTTAAGAGGTCACAATCAGCAGTAGTTTATATTTCACTGACAATCTGACTATTTGCTATTCTTTCTTACTTTTCCTGTCAATTATGTGAGAATTTTTTCAAAATTCTGATCAGTTCTTAGCTTAAGGGAATAATATATATATATATATATATATATATATATATATATATATATATATATATATATATATATATTCACACACACACTTGGTCAATGCAGGCAGCATCACCTTTTCTATTTCCATTCCTTTTTTAGTGGGACCATGACGCCATTTGCCCTTGGTCTATCTCTATTTGTATTTACACACGTACACAAAATCCAACGTGTCCAAAATGATAGTACTAGTAAATATTACTGAGGAGTGAGGTATAACAAACCATGATTGGAATTGATCGTTCCAGGTTTTCTATATCTGAATTTCAATCCACGCTCTTCTAAACTCATACTATGTGATTATGTTTAATAATTATTTATGTTGTCAATGTATAAATATTATAGTTTACTTTACATGTTGTGTTTGCAGGAAATGATATTCCGGGGAACTGACACCGTGACAGTATTGATAGAGTGGATACTAGCACGAATGGTGCTTCATCCGGATGTTCAATCAAAAGTTCAAGTCGAGATAGACAGGGTTATCGGAAGCTCAAGAGCCGTGATGGAGTCCGACGTGACAGAGATGGTATATCTATCGGCGGTTGTAAAAGAAGTACTAAGGTTGCACCCTCCTGGTCCACTATTATCCTGGTGTCGCCTCGCAATAACTGACACTACAGTTGATGGATATCACGTTCCAGCTGGAACTACAGCTATGGTTAACATGTGGGCCATCACGAGGGATGCAGAGGTTTGGGCGGACCCACTTACCTTTAAGCCTGAGAGGTTTGTGACCGAGGCCCATAATGGTGTTGTGGATGACTTCTCGGTGTTAGGGTCTGATCTAAGATTGGCACCATTTGGGTCAGGAAGGCGAAGTTGCCCCGGAAAGACACTGGGCTTGACAACAGTTACGTTTCTAGTTGCAACTCTTTTGCATCAATTTGAGTTTGGGCCCAGTGGTTATGTTGACTTATCTGAAGTATTGAAGCTTTCTTGTGAAATGGCCCACCCACTTACAGTCAAGGTCCAATCCAGACAAGCTTAGTAAAACAGATGTTCTGTGTCTTGATATCTTTTGTATTTTCTTCAATAACTTTAAGATGGTCTCTTTATGTTTATCTAGTGTTTGGTCATCTTAACGTGTGATAGTTAACACTTCTATTTTAATTTGTAATTGGCTATATATATCTCTAGATAGATGGTTTTTGCTTGTACATATGATGGTTCAAATAATAAAAGTTTCTTATTATTTGTATAATCAGATGCATCTGGTAACGATCATCAACGATCATCATTTATAAAAAATGTTTAGTATTATAACAGACAAGTTTTTTTTGGAGCCCAGTTTTCATCTTATGTTATATTGTATACTTTCTATTTAGAAAAGAATCATAAAATTATATTTTAATCAATTTCAAAAGAATGATATATTTATTCTAAATTTGTCACTTTACCCTTTTTTAAAATTATCTGTAGTTATTAATATGTAGGGCTCATATTAAAACACAAGATTCAGATATTTTTACACCTTTCTCAAATTTTGTGCAAGTCAAATTATGATGTGAAATTGAAATGGAGGGAGCACAAACTATGACGCACCACAAGCGTCAATGCATAGGAAAGTTTTGCTCTATATGGATTGACATTTGTGGTGCACAAGCACAATTAAGACAACTATGTTGCACTTATTCAACTTTAACAGTATTCGTTTATCATGCTGGCATAAAAATTAATAGGACGAACAAGGAGAAAATTTGGTTCTAAACAAGCTATCAACAGGGAAATTTAAATTTGTCATCGAAAATTCCTAAAACTGATACTACCATAAAAGAAAACTATTAGCATCACTGATATTGATAGACAATCTGAAATGCAGCCAAATGTTATTTACTTGGCGTACATGCTTAAAAGAAGTGCATTTTAAAATATAAAAGATACATATATACAGGGGCGGATCCAGGATTTACAAGTACTGGGTGCCAAAAATTATAAGAATTTACAATTATTAGCCTTCAAAGACGGAGCGAGAAAAGTCATATATAAGATTTAAAATAATACTTTAAAGCAATTTTTGAAACATCTCTACCATTAAACTAAAGTTTTGCCTTAAGTTGAGGGGTTAAAAAATATAACTATACCATAAAAATTAATTTTTTATTATATTTAAGCAGTCTAATTCAATATGTTTAGCCTTCGTATACTAGCAAGGTAGAGGGATTGTTAGAAGCACGAAAAGATTCTTTTGGAAAAATAAGACTAATCTCCATGGACCAAATTTACACATGATTTAATTAAAATTAGAAAAGGAAGTATTTGAAATCTAAGTTAAAAAGAGTCATGAAATTTAAATTTCCAATTATGAATTTAGATATTTAATATAATATTTATGGACAAATATGTCTTTACATTATTTTAAACTACTAATTAAAAAGAAAAAGAAAAAGAAATAAAAACAAACTACTACAAGGCTAGTGGAATTAATTAAAAAGTAGAGAAAGGAAAGAGAAAAGGGGCCAACACCTTGGAATGATTGCTGGCAGAACAGAAGAACAAAATGTTACGTAGCTTGTGAGATTCGAACCCACAACATTGGGGTTGATGTTTCAGCCAGCAACCAGTGGCACCATGAGCCATTTTGTTTAGTGGGTGCCACTTTAAAATATAGATTGAAATACACTGTCAAGACTGATATACATACATATACATACACTGTCGCGATTGAGGGTAGCGGGTACCGTGGCACCCCCTACCCTCAATGTAGATCCGCCCCTGCATATATATGCTTCTCTACTGCACTACAACAAAAGGTATATTTAGCGGCAAATGATATGGCCTTTAGCGGCAACAATTGCCGCTAATTGTTTTACCAGCAATAACATATTAGCTGGCAATGTTGGTGTCGCTAAAGACTTTCCCGGCAATTAATTAGAATGCTGGTAAAGGCCCATCCTATTGCCGCTAAAAGGCCATAGATATAGCAGCATTTGTTTGCCAACCATTTAAATGGCCACTAAATTATTAGCTTAATTCATACGTATATGGGCAATAACTATTGACGCTAAAAACAACTTTAATTCTCGATAAATGTGAACCTTTTAGTAGCATGTAAAATGTCAATTAAATCTCAAAGCATACTATTCTCATTCATTTATACAATTATCTCGAATAAAATATACTATCATTCACTACCGAAATACATAATATTTCATTAACTCACCAACATTCTGAGTTTCAGCACAATAAAAGAACATAACACTAACTTTAATCCAGTAACTAGTTTCAAGTAAAGTATGACAATTAGTGTTATCAATTAGAATAGCCTAGAAGCATTTATTCAACTCTTTATCAAGGTAAAGTCCACCATACCAAGTCCAATAGCTAGTATTGATTTACTATAAAACCTGCAGTGATAGAAAAAAATAAACAGTAAGATAGTGACTGAGCAAACGAATTTGTAGCCAAGAACAATACGACTGAGAAAGATAGTGAAGTCACCACGTGATTCAAGATATCTACTCTGCTCATTCAACACAAACCTTGTAACTGTCATCAAATCAGTCCTATGTGCATCTGCTGCATGATCCATTGCTCTTTCTTTTTTCCTTCAACTCTTCAAAAAAATAAAAAAGTAACAGTAATAATTCAAGAGTTCATAAAATTGGGTGGCACTCAGTTCAATGCTGACACAAAAATAAACAGTAAATGATTAGATAATCTCAGAACTAGCAACAAAATGCGAATCAACTAAAAACAAACACATAATAAAATAATAATCAATTAATCGACATATAAATTAAACGCGAAGAAAAAAATATATGCACCGGATAAACTTTGCTACGTTCTCTATCAAATTTGAGCAAACTCTTAGCAGATGTCAAAGAATCATTAGATAATAACTCTTTACTATCACCAATCTCTTCAAACATTGAATTCAACATCTTAAGTCTTCTAGCTAAATTACAGTACTGTTTCTTTGCCGAATTTCTAAACTCTGAATGCTCGATATCTCATTAATTATTTCTTCACTTAAGTGGTACTCTACAGGGGTTTATGACCCTCACACAGACTCCGAAAGAGAAGAACTCGGCTAGAATTAGCTGGTGCAATTGGAAGTCTGTGGAAGGGATTGTGGGTGATTAGTGGAGACTTAATATTACTAGATTTATTGAAGATATGAGAAGTTGTGCAAGGAGAAAAAAGGCTATGAAATAATTTTCAGAGTTAATTCATGATTCTTCATTTTCCAATAGAAATAATCACATAAATTTGCATTAAAGCAACCACAAAAGAATGGCATATATCACCATGTCGGAATGAAAAAAGGATAGACAAAGAAACTAACTTAAAACGGCAGTAGCATTTCCTTCCTTCCAAAGGATGTTTTAAGGAATCTTTCTTCCTTGCACTTGTTGGAGGACTAGAGCTAAGAGATCTTCTCTTCCCACTTATCAGCATCACTCAGGGTGAACACTAATTAAGCTGCCAAAGAAAAGACAGTTATCAGGTACTATATCTCATCCAAAGAATAATGAATCTTTTTTAACATGCCAGCACCATCTCCTCATCTCTCTAGCCGTTATTCTGGATATCTATACACATTTCTATTGAGAGTTCCCCATACATATTAGTGCATAGCAGATACGAAACTTTCTTGTGCTACATAAAGAATTAGCTACACCAAAACATGAAAGCATTATTGCTTTAATAACAATGGTGTTCCTGCCAGCTTCTGCGCACCTCAACTAATCCATGACATAGTCTCAAATCTCAAATACTATGTGAAAATCTTTTCATTTATGATAGTCCTAAAACTTAACTATATTTGCAAAAGAAAAGACTCATACCAAGTGTTCATTTAACTAAAACATGTGATTGACTCAGGTATTACATACCTCACTGTGATCTTCTTGTGCACTTTAATGAGGAAAGGGTTTCCACTATGTTCTAGGTGATTTTTTTGTGTGGTGATAATGTAGAGACAATTAACCATCTATTTCTACATTGCAAGGTTAAAGAACAACTAAGATTATTGCTAAATCTTAAAAGTATTTCTTAGACTATGCCTGGAAAGATAACAGAGGCACTTCATAGTTGGGAGGAAGCAGAGGTGCAGGCAAAGAATAGAGGACGACAGAGTATTTTCCCTGCAATCATTTGGTGAACAATTTGGAAGGAAAGGAACTCTAGGTATTTTGAGAATGTAGAAAATTATGCAGAAAATCAAGTTCAATTGTATTTTGTTATTATGTTTTTGGTGTAATCAGGTCTATTTCAATGACACAGTCTTAATCATTGATGCATTAGATTCAATATAGGAGTAGGACCTTAGTAAGCAGGAATACCTCTGTAAATATGGTCAATACAAGCCATGCACTCTTTTTCCATGATGAAATATAGATACAACTCTTTATAAACTCTTTTATTATATACGAGGCGGTCATGGTTTACCTGGAATATTTATGAACATTTTTACCATGACCCTTAGCTTGTAGAATTCCTTTAGAGATGTAACCATAGGCACTGACATGAACACGACGAGCAAAGTTATTTGTGACCTTAACAAGTTCTTGAGCACAAAATTACATCTATTAAACTTATGACGACATTCACAAACAAAGTGCTTCCCGTGCATAAGTAGGCTACATTACATGAATTGGAAAACAAACCATGTACTCATCTCCGGTGTCATACTTTCCGACATAGTCTTTTAGTAGACTTTCAAGTTCTGCAAAAACAAATCTCTGTTTGGAAAACTTCTCGACCAACTGAAATTTGTAACCACAACTTGGACAATATTGTTATTAAATGAGTCCAGGATTTGATAATGCAGTTAAAAAAAATTCAAAGTCTTAATCCAGAAATTCCTACCATTGAGTACCATTTCTCTTCCAAAGTCATGGAGATGGATTCATAGAGCCAGCAAACAGATGATTTGACATTCACAGGATTCAGAAGCTATCTGTTACAAATATTTGAAAGGAAGTCCCATGAAATATCCAATGCCTAAGAATCACAACAATAATTTGTTACCACAACCTTTACTACCGTCTAGGACTAATTTATACCAGTGAATGCTAAGTTAGGTATTTTACGACCACGAGCACAATGCCAGCTCCGCTACTCTTCAGTAAAAAGGTCATAACTTTTTGTACAGAGGTTCGATTGACAAACCGTTTAAAGCGTTGGAATTAGACTAAGGAATCTACAAGTTTTATGTTTCACCTATCTTTAACTTCATTATACTATGCTCGTGCAACAACGGATATTGTGTGTGCTCAGATTTTCAGGGTCGCCACAATAGCTATGTATGAAATAAGCACATCAGCTCATACTACAATTTCTAACAGATTCATTTAACAAATCTAAGAACTAATTACTAGGTAATCCCATAGCAATGAGAATAATTAGCCTCGTTAGAAGAAGCAAAATCGAGGGCATTTCACGCTTCATAATAAAGTCGACTAAATAAATTCAAATGAAGGAAATCGAATCCAATTACATTAACTCATAGATTATGAGAATACTTTACGTGTTTGAAGTATATATTATTGTTGGGAAGATCTTTTACCTGGGATTGTGGCCGGTGAAGGAGAACAGAGACGGTGAGAGGCGACGGTTAGCGGAGGCGACGTAGAACAGATGTGACATTGAATGGAGAGGATGAGCGGCGGAGACGTAGAACGGAGAGGTCGACGGCGGCGACGTCGAATCGAGATGACATCGACTGCTTTCAATATTTTCCCAATCTAGTTTTGATAGGGACTGAGATATTTTGGTGGAAAAAGTTGGAGTTAATATAAATAACTTTTAGCTTGTGATATTTAATGGCCATTTTTCTTATTTGGCGTTAAAATGGTATCAATACCGGCCAATGATTTATTTGCCATTAATTATTGAATTTATGAATGTATTAGCCGCCATTAGTTTATTGCCACTAATAAAATGTCGGTAAAAGTTTTTTTTGTTGTGGTGGTACCTAATAATGAATAATTACCTAAAGACTAAAGAGCTGGAATGCCATAGTAATTATTACCAAGTAAAAATTGACAAGTCTAAAACATCCAGTCAATACATGGTTGTTCAATTCAATTGACCAAACTATGTTTTTGGTTAAGTCATAGTGTAGTACGTACTATTAATACCTAAAAGTGATTGGATTTAGAGGTTACTTGTTGTGTTTGTTGACTGGAATTTTTTAAATCATTTTCTTTCTTCTATTTGTCGATTGACAAAGATACGATCATTAAGTTGAGCATGCTCCCATATGATCTCATAAGAGCCATGACGAAATGGGATGTGACTTGTTTGGTTCAAAGGAGACAAAGGTGAATGACTCAGCTAAATTTGTTTCTTAGTCATGAAATTATTTGTTAAGCAGCAGCTGAGGACTAAGCTCCAACAACAAATTTGGAACATGTTAAACTAACCCAATTCCATGATTGGTCGTAGCAAACAGCAGTTGACCTCAAGGCTGTAGTCAATGAGTATATAATAAGAACCTTCCTCTTCCTCAAATATAATAAATCATTAAATTATGTTAATGCTTAATTTTGATGTACACAATCAAAGAGACCGATATTAATAGGAGGTTGTAAAAAATTTGTTCATTGCCAAGGGGGAGAAACCAAAGACACAGTATAGAGGAAATAGAGAGAGAAAACTCTAAACAAAAATAAATACTCAATTCGTCTCATTTTTTTTTGTCGTAGTTCAGATTTCGAGAGCCAAAAAAATTTATCTTTGACCGTAATTTTTATATATATCTTTTAAATATTTTGAGTTATAATTTGTTGTAACTGTAGTACTTTTCATGTAGTTTTCAAATATGTATTTTATTTAAAAAAAAATTAAAGATTTTATATCCTAATCTATGGTCAAATTTAAGAAGTTTGACTCTCAAAATAGTAACTATGACAAACAAAATGGGACAAAGGGAGCAGTAGATAAACTTACGCTCACTTTCATGAAGTTTTAGAGAATAAGTTACTCTCAAAACAATATATTCATATTCCTTTCTTAGTGAAACTCTTGAAGATGGGAGAGAAAACTTGTTCTAAAACGTAAATGATTTGGTTTGGCTTAAAGAGTTATAGCATATATTATGGTCTGATTTGTTCCTTAGGGTCATTTGGTAGGAGGGATAAAAGATTATAATCTCGGGATTAAATTCGGGATTGATTTATCCCACGTTTGGTACCAAAAATAAGGTGGGATATCCCAGAAAAATGGGATAATAATCCTGGAATTACTATCCCATATGTTATATGGGATTATAATCCCAAAATTATAATTTCGAGATTATTAATTTATGGGATATCTCATTTTTTACCAAACAACCCCTTATAGGATATTAATCTATAAAATTAGAACGATACAAAGAAAATTAGAAAAATTCCTGCACAAGAATAACACCCACTAATTAAGAAATTGTCTATAATGTGGTTCTCACCTAATGGCTAAAGAACCTTCAGCTTTGGCTAGTGTGGAAACATAAGTATCGCATGTAATGATGCAAGCAATCGATTAACGATGGCTTTTAATTAATCTTTGTAAATGAAAGCACGTTTAGTTTGTAAGCTTTGGACCCAAATAATTGCTAATCAGTGCTTACATAGTTGGATAAGACTGGCGGCAGTTTACTCAAGTACAGTGCGCTCCAACCTCTTTGGAATTGATAACAGCAGCTGCTCATATATTGAGAGGGACATCTTCAATAATGTACTTAATTATTAATAATAACAGCTAATCACTCGATTTCATCCAAAAGAAAATTTCGTTTATAAGATTTTTTTTTTCGTGAAATATTGAAGACAAAATATATTGAAATATTCAGACTTTAACACTCTTAAAGATATATATATATATATATATTAAGAAATAAAAATAAAAGTATATATTTAATATATATAATTCAGTTTTTTCGATTTTTATTTATTAAAAATTCGAAACCAAAACAAAAAATCCAAATCAAACCAAGTAATGAAAAAACCAAACTAAACCAAAAAAATAATTTGATTCGGTTTTATTTTTCGATTTAATTGGAATAGTGCTCAGCCCTAATTCCTTGTTGGCTTTCTTCTTCAAATTGAACATGAAAATTAAAAAGAACCCGTGGTCCTCTCTTCTTAGTTGTGCATATTCAGTGCTTGCTTTCACAAGTGAACTGGTTAAGACACTACTTTTGGTTATAGTATATAGACGCTTAATGAATTTGGAAACTGTTTCAGGCAAAATATTCATCAAAATATGAATAGTTAAATATTTTCATGCAAGTTGATTTAAGAATGCGGTGAGCTTATGACTAGTTTTAATTTATCGTTGTACCATAAGTTGATTGGTTTTGCAAACATGCTCAAAGATAATTTTCAAAATTCGTACAGTTGATATATTTGTCTACTGAAACTTGTCCAAACTTATTTATCTACAAATTTGACGGAGCAATAAATGATTACAAAGGATAAGTGAATAAGCGCAGTTGAATATAAGGTGTTCAATGATGTTTCGAAGAATCCTATGATTAAGTAAAAATGGCGTCATAAAGAATTAGTGGGTTATTTACATGAATAGGACACTTTCTGACTCATATCAAAGATTTGATTCTGTAAGAAAAGTTTTATAAAAACAGTCCCCCAAAAGAAATTTCCTGTTGCCAGAAGCTCCACTCTGGTGGGCGCCAGCAATTTTTCCTGATATAGGTGTGTGGGCATAAATACGCCACCTACTATTATGGAGATACAAATCCAGCTAGCGAGACTAGACTTATCTTACAAGTCACCAGGCATAGAGGATACACATCTGCTCCTTGGACCAATGACCGTTCATGCGGCATGGCATAGGACGCAAAGCAAACATCCCACCGCCTTAGATTTACAGTCTGCTAGTTAAGGTTTAAAATAGCCTTTTAGTCTTTGTATTTTACCTTAATTAAGACCGAGTATCCACTACTATAAATACCCCCTCCTTATATTGTACTGTACAACAGAGCGATTCACAACAGAATCTGGCTATTCTCAAGGAATAAGACTACTTTACTTTTCTTGCAGATTATTTTCCTCTTTACTTATTTACTTTTCCATGTGTAGACTTCATTCTTAATTAATTGTTTAACCTAAGGGGACCGATTTTAGGTATAAACAATTTGGTGCCCACCGTAGGGCCCATACAAATGTAGGTATTCTACGAAGGAAAAAGCGCAATCATGTCTGATGATAGTAGCAACGTTCCAAAAAACACTACAGATGCAGTAGATGAATCCGTGAAGGATCCCAGTGATCCTAGCGTGCAGCCTAAGGATCCCTTTGAACAACTGAAAGATCCTTCCTAGGAGCCAACTCATGTTGCCAGCAATGGAGAAGGTGATCGTTCAGTGGAAGGTAATCCTGAATTCAGAACTTTCCTTGTTAATCTCCTCAAAAATTATGTCTGCACAAGTGGAGCAGAATTCTAGCAACATGGTTGAAGGGATATCCCTAAAGTTATGAGCGATGTTTGTTGTATCGTTTCAGAGGCCAGCATGCCCATGAGGACCAGCGCCCACAAACAATTTGCTAGCATCAGTTCCTAACCGCAGGCTCAACATGGCTGCCACTTATGGAGGATCATCAGCAATCAACAATCAAGACCTTAAGGGAGCGCCTGTTATTCAGGACCTTATAAAGGAGATGAAGGCCATCCACGACCGGATTGGTAATGTGCTAGGTGCTCCACCCCAAGTTACCACGATAGATGAGCAAATATTTTACAAGCATGCTTACATACCAAGAGCTGCACTGGTCCGCATACCAAAGCACTTCCTTCTGCCGGATAACTTGAAGTATGACAGAACAACTGATCTGGATGAGCATATTGATGCATATTACACGGCTCTAAAGAGTAACGAGATCACTAAGGAAGAGATTCAGTCTGCTCCGCTGAAGAGGTTTGGCTTAACTCTAACCAAAGACGCCCTTGCTTGGTACACCCAGCTACTAATGGGCTCCATTGCATCATTCACTCAGATGCAGGACCTACTCAAGAAAGCGCATTCTGGTGCCTGCAAGCGGAAAGCGCGTCGAGGACATCTTCGAGATCCGTCACCGTGATGACGAACTGCTGAAGGACTGCCTTGACACGTTTCAGCAGGAACGCATGGAGCTTCATCCAATCCCCGATAATATTGCTGTGGTAGCCTAGGGCAAAAGTCTGAACTCGAAGAGGTTGTTAGCCACAAGGGAACTGCAGTGGAGTTTGACTCAACATCATGTGACAACATGGAACGCCTTACATCAGAGATATACCGAGAAGCTTCGCCTGGAACCAGGAGAATCATCCACCCCGAGGAAGTTCGCCCTATTGTCCAAGACGTCGTCCGTGAATGATAGAAATGAGGATACATGAAGGACCATTAGGCTTGAGACAATGGGAAGCGAAGCAAGAGATATTACAGAGATGATTTTCCAAAGCGAGAAGATAGCGTGAAGTCCTCAGCACCATCAACAAAGGGGTCACTCAGCGCGGATTGGGTGCCGAACAGGTTTGAAAAGTTGGGATTGCGCGTCAATACTATAGAGTTCGTGAGGGATCACATGAAAGACGCCCAAGTATGCCGGCCTAGTAATTTGAGGGCCGAGCCGGGCAGAAGAAACAAGAATCTTTATTGTGATTTTTATAAGGATCATGGACACGAGACGGCCGGATATAGAGCACTAATCTTGGAAATCATGGGTTTGCTTAATAAGTGTTATGTCAAGGATTTGCTCACCGACAGGGGAAAGCAGACTTATGCCAAAATCGGAAATCAAGATGGACCACCAGATCTACTAGATCCGAAGGGATACATCAATGTCATAATCAGCGGTTCGACATTGTTCAAAGAGTCAAACGCATCGGGGTAGCGCCCAGCGAGATGCCCGGGATGAGATGATCCTACTTAGTGACAAGGATAACACCAGTTGCGATACTCCTCACCACAATGCCTTAGTCATAACACTCAGAATAGAGGATACGTACGGCAAATGTGTCTTAGTCAATACCGGTAGTGCCATAAACCTCATTAGGTGGGACACACTGAAGGCGATGGGGAGTCGAAGACAAGATGGCCCCAAGTGTATATACACTGGATGGCTTTAACAATTCATGTGAAAAGGCTGTTGGAGAAATTAACCTTGCTGTTCACATCCCAAGAGCAGATTATATTTCATCTTATAAGGTAATCAAGTGAGGTGTGCCTCACAATGTGATCGTACGATGGCCGTGGATCCATCAAGTCAAAGCAGCACCATCTACTTGGCATCCAAAGCTTAAATCGCCTACTAAGGGAGGGATAAAAGAAGTCAGCGGGGACCAGGAAGCAGCAAGAGAGTGCTACACAACAGCCATCTTGGGAGCAGCTGTCCCTGAAGAAGTACCTGAAGTAAACATTTCTGAAGTCACTGAAGACCCCGGAACCTCAATCAACCAAGACTATGAATCCGATTGTATGGTTAATTGACATTTTTCCGGGGGGGTGGGGGGAGAGAAGGAATAGGGATAGTTAAAAGTACATTTCTTTTTCAATATTTGCTTTATTCAGTTCTTTAGTATTTCTTCTTAAATTACAATATTTTCATGCTCTTATGCCACGTTACAGGTTTTCACCCACAACATTCCAGGCTTTGCATCCCTATCAATAAACTACTATCTAGATAGTAAGTTTTCTACAATGATCCAAATTTCATAGCCCAGGTCAATTACAAGTTGAAATAATACACTCACTTTTTGTGACAAAAGTAGGGTACACTACTCGCTTAGGCATTATTCGTAAGTTGAACTCGTTAATTCAACAACTGCACCTACATGCCGACGGGGACGCCTGTTCGCATAGTGCCAGAAAGTCTTAAATAGTCGAGTAACTAAGTAGAGACGTTTTAAGTCAGGCGGAAAAGTGCCCGTTACCACACCGGCTAAATTCGTCTCATTGTGGGCGCAAATAGCCATCTACTACATATGAAACCTAGCCGCCAACCATTGGTGCACATCGGACATAATTCCAGTAGGCTCATTGATAAACGTTCTAAATATCAAAATATTCAGAACGATTAGAAGCCATCTAATCTTTAGGTGCATTCCCACAAGGGTACAACTTAATGTTACTTATTATTTATGGCGGAAATTAAAAAGCGTCACAAACAAGTAATTCAAGTTAAAACACCTCAAAACGGGTACAAAATTATACCATTACGCCCGAAAAACATGGGCAACTGTTAAAAAAAAAGATGCAAAAAAGAAAAAATCAAGAGGGGGGGGGGTTCTATTCCTCTCTCAGGGGACTTCCTTCGGTGGAAATACTCTTCGAAGGTCCTGCTTCACCAGCTGCAGGTGCCCCATCTAGTGTTTCGTCTCCTCTTTCTCCACTGGCTTCCTCAAAGTCGGACCCAAGCTGAGCATCTGCCTGAGCTACAAGCTCAGTGTACGAGGACATCTCGGCAGTCAGGTCCAAGTTATAATCGTCACGAACCTGGAGGAAAGTGGCAAGAGCATTTTCGATGTTAGTACGATCCACATATGCTATGCGGCGAGCATTCAGAGCATTCATTCGCTGGTCCCTCAAGTGAGCGTCATTTCATAGTTTGTTGCGAACTCATTCGAGAGACGCCACTCTACTTTAACCTATCATTTTCATCTTAAAAGAAGGCGGAGAGGCCTTGGGGATCTAATACAGTTTTCTCGTCAGCATCCATTCTCTCCTCCACACTAGACAACTTTCGTTACAGGTCCTTCGCAATTCTTCCAGGCGGTTCACATGGTTTCGATGTAGTTGGTCCGAGACCTAGGCATCCGTAAGGGAAGATTTGACAGTGTCCACAGTCTGTTTGCGCTTGCGAACTTCATTGACTAGTGCTTTGTCCAGGATCCTGCTCTTTAAAGCCTCCATTCCATAGGCTTCACGAGTAGTCTGGAGCTCTCATTTTAGCTCTTTAGATTTCTTGACGAACGGTTGTAAGCTGGCGACTTGTCCACGTAAGGCGTCGATCTCCTCAGAAAGGCTTCCTTCTAGGCCCCCTTCGGTAGAGTATTTCATGTATACCATCAACCCCCTGGATGATTGACAGAACGAGCATTCAGTGAGGGAAGACAAAGTTGTATATCATGAAACGAGAAAGGAAAGACTTACCCAAAGAGAGCATCCCGCAGCAACCTCAAGCATCTAATGAGAATTATAACTAGAAAGGTGACCTTGTTCAGCAGGACTGATGAACTCGGCGGTGTAATTTGCACAACCCTTGGAGTCCTAAACAGGTTAATTCCCGTAGCAATAGGGATAACAACCTCACGATCTCCACTCGCGGGTTCAGCCACGGCATCCATGGCCACCTCCTTGCCAGGAAGGTGTTGGAAAGAGTCGGTGGTTTCAGGAGTAGGAGTTAACACAACAGATTCTAAACATAAACAAGAAATGTCAACTTATACAGTATATGGGAAAATCATATCTGTACGACAAGAAGTAGATTTCTAACCTGGCAACTGAGGCTCAAAGAAGGAAGATGTCGCTACCACTTTACTTCCACGTCGGCCTCCTCTTCAGCTATGGGGGTCTCTTCTATCAAGTGCCTACGATTTCGTGTAGACAGTAGCAGCAACTGAAGTAGTCTCAACAGCTTCAGGCACGGGCACTTGGGGACTTCACCCTCACTGTCAGAAGTCACCAGAGTTTTCACTGGTAGTCACCATGCTAGTAGACCTGGAAGGTCTTTTCCTCTTTAAAGAGCGGGAATTGCTCGCTCACTCCATGATTCTCCCACCGGAAGCCTGCACGTCAGCCAGAGGAGCAATGTAGGGGCAACAATCTTGATCTCTTTCAATGGAGGCATTTCATGACGGGAAAATCTTAAGGCAAAAAGGGGAGCTAGTGAAGAAATTGGAAGATTCAAGGTGAAAATAAAAATTTGCTAGCACTAAATTACCATGGTCTTTTGCCTGCCTACCGGTTGCATTAGCCAGGGTTCTGAAGGTCAAAGAATCAGGGTGGTTTCCTGCAAATATCACAGTGATCCACATCGTCAACTCATCATGGCTCATAGAAATAGTTGTATAGGATTCATTAAGATAAATGGAAATCAGTTTTAAGAAGTAGCTAGTATCAAGGCATAAGGAAAGGTTTGCAAGAATTTACACTTTTTGTTGAAGACCTCGGGGAAGGGAAGAGAGGAAACTATGTCAGCCGTTCATACATCGACGTATCTGTAAAACCAGCCGCAGTCTTTGGAATCTTTGCTATTAGCAACCACACTCTTCTTCCCTCATTTTAAAAACATCAACATGTCAACCTTCTGAAAACAGGGAGAGCAAAAAGCCAAAATATGTCAAAAGAAAGAATGCAACTTGAGCATAATTAGCTAGATGATCCTTCACGGCCACTAGACGCCACGCAGAAGGGCTAATTTGGCCTAAACCGATGTTGTAACAGCGGCATATGTCCTCAACAATCGCATGAACACGCTTATTGAGGTGTAGAGTGAAAGGGTATGTATAGACCATAGAATAACTAACCCGGTGAGAAGAAATTCTTTCCTCGGCATCAAGAACGATGATATCAACAAACTCTGGTCATGTACACTCGTGCCTGATGCACATCAGATTGTCCCTCATAATTGTAGAAGGGTAATATTTTATGGAAAAATTGCTATCCTCGCCTTTTTATTTAGGAGCCTGGCCTTGCATGCGGCCATCACCTTCGAAACTAAGGGAGGAAGGGAGATAATCTTGGGCTCAAAAGTGTACAGGGAGAAAATTTGGTCCTCGTGCCATGATAAAAATGAAGAAATGTTTGTCTTTGTGAAGGAAGTTCTGGAATTCTTTAGAAATCGATGAGTAAATCCCTATGTTTACGATGAATATATACACGCCTGTGGGGATACTGGAATAAGAAGCTAAATGATCACGGTAATATGGGATCGTAACTATGATTACTGTAGTTAACATGATGTGTATCCCCATAATTACGGGATATGAACAGAGCAGTGGCAGCATTGAGAAGATACGCAGAAAACCCCTCTAATCGCAGAGGGACACGTCATTGTACTAAGGGATATGCATGTAATACAACGCATAGGAAGAGGCAGGGGACGAGTACCGGTACAATCACACCTTTACGTCTACTAAAACAAAATTTCATCGGGTCGCCTTTTCATGCGGCACTATTTAAGTTTTGTCTTAATGTTTAATTTTATTTTAAAATTGTCTTATTTTTCAACTTTTCACGAGCACATCAACATTTCACACAGATGGTTAAAACTTGCTTGTAAGTAAGTTTTTACTATTGTCTTAAAATTTTAACAATTTATCTAAACTTGTGAATAAGTAAACTTCGATAGATTTTGTCATGAAATTATTAAAAATTTCTGACGCGCCCATAAAATCTTGAAAATTTAGATTCTTGAACAAATTTCCAAAATGTGGAATAAATCTAATTAACACGAGAAAATGAACCTACAAATCTCCTTACTAGGAAGTACTCCATTTTGGGACTCAGACCTAAAATATTTGATTGTGATCGAGCGGAAGCATCATAATCATCCTGCCATATTCTTTGATAATTAAACAATGAGTTACTTGATAGTGCTTATTAATGTTGTTTATGTCTAAAACTTGTTCGTTAGGTAAAACAAGTAAATTTACGAAAAGGCCACAGGCATTAATGAAATATCAAAGAAATGGGAGAAAATAGAAGTTGTATTCCTTGAAGAAAGAAGAAAGATTGTAGTTGGATCTCAGCATGGAAATTATAATAGAAAAATATAGTATTTATAGGCTAGACTTCACCCAAATCCTAACCCTATTACAATTCGATTTGTGAGGCCATTGGCTTATCATATAAAATAAATAGGCTAAATGACCCTTATTCTATATAGGAGGAGAATTATGGGTTGTGCAATTTAGGCCTACACAGTTTGTTTCCCCACTTGCTGAGTATTGTCGTAAGGCTTAGGGAAGTGAAGTGATGTTACAACAGCTCTTCGTGATCTTCGGCTAAAGCCTTGACAAGTTGATCAGCAACATGGCCCGTTGGCGACTAAACATTATACACTTTGAGAGCTGCCTAATTTAAAACCCTACAAAGAAAATCCAATTAGGACAAAAACTTGCTGAGGAAAAAAATAGTACAACACGAATTTTAGTTCCCTGATGAAGACATTACTTGACATTTCTAAGATGACACATTTCAATCATGTAAGCAAGTTTCTCAAATGTTGAGGTTGGCTTTTACCTTGCATTTTGCTTCCGCTATGCTGCCTTTTTGAACATGCGTGTTTATACACGCGTCTTTTGCATATGTGGAGTTTTCCAATAGCTTTGAAGTTGTAGGTTAGATCTTCACCCTTAGGAGTTCAAGGGCCTCCATGAGTTGAGTACCATTTTGCAGGCTATTGTTGACGGCATTAACCGGTTGGCCGCGATCGGCGCGAGAGGAGAGGATGAAGAGACCGAAGTCATGCAGGCCTAAGTAGACCGATCATGGTCGAGTGCACTGTTGAGTAGGTCGAGAGGGGCTATTAAAAAAGATGACCTTGGCTAGGGAGGCCATGATGGTGGAGATCCTCTAGAAGATTGGGTCGGGGAGGATGGTAGTACAACCGACGGAGTTGTCGAGGAATGCAGACCAACTTCCTTGATAGGAGTAAGGGTCTTTTTCACTAACGATGGGAGCGGGTTCTGATCTCCCAATCTGAGATTCAGTCACCCAGATTCGAGTGTCGATAATATATGTGCCCATTGATGAATGCAGAAGAAAGTAGATACAAAGACTTGAGCCGTACGAGCCTTAGTTTGTCAGGTGAAGGAGCGACTTCGGGCTCGACTTTGGTGCTGACTGGAGTAAAGGGTGTAGATGTTAACCTTCTGACCTTAGCTTTATGACCTCTAGCTTTATATAGTCCATGTAATAATCTCTGCACCTAATTCTCCCTTTTGCAGAATGGGATTTTAGTGTGATGAAATAAATATTATTTTGTCGATGTGTTTGAATTCATTTATGTTTATGTTTTTGACTGAGCAATTTTGGGCATGCCCTCAAGTTTTATGTCAACTATTATTTGAATAAGCATGTACTCATTGAGAGCATCTTTGTTTGTCTGCTGAAGAGTTGTTACGCCCGTGGAGTACGGTTATAGGTTTTCGCCCATGGAAGACGTCCTTACTTGCCTGATGAAGACGTGTTTGCACCTGTAGAGGACGTCTTTGAGTTTCGTAGTGAAGATGTAAGTTGCACCTATATAGGATGTTTTGTTTAGCCTAATGTAGTTGCAATCCGCGCTTGTTGAGGACGTCTTTAGTCTATTTATTTGAGTCATTTTTGTGCCCATGGAGGACGTCTTCTCTTCTCCACTCGACTGCGTAGGTTTATCGGAATTATGTAGAGGAGCGTCCCATCTCACTTGGGTGCAGTTTAAATTGTCGATTTTAATGTACGGAGTGGCCCCGAGGCGGGTTGAATTGACGTGTTCAACATACCATATTGACCAGAGGCGAGTTAGTGATTATTAATTGATTGAATTGACGATTTCAATATGCGAAAACAGGGATGTTAGGTTTAAAAATGGGGATGCTCGGTCCGAAAATATAGGCACTTGGTTTTAAAATGGGGACACTCAGTACGAAAATGGACACACTTCATCCAAAAATAGGGATACTCAGTCCTAATTCAACAATTACCTTATACTATAGGAAATTTTGAGAAAGGGGCACCCCTACTATATGCCTAAACTACAAGCTAGCGCGCAAGGGCTGAAAAGCCGTTGTTGCTTGCTGCTTGCAGGCTCGAACATCTCTCTTTCGCCTCTCCTCCCTTTCTCAATTCTGATTGATTAGCTTCTTCCTTCGCGCAAGCTACGGTCTAACGACCCCCTTGTTGTGTTGCATTTTGTGATTTTCTACTTCAGTCTGCATTTTTTGGATAGCCGGGACCCGATGTTAATTTCCGGGATGAGATGTCCTACATTGCACTAAGGAATGAGATATCCTAAATTGGGTTATGGGATGAGAAATCCTAAATTGCACTAAGGGACATGATGTCCTAAATTGCGCTAACAGATAAGGTGTCCAAAACTGCTAGTTATATAGCCTATCCAGCCTATCTGGCTGATATGGGCCTAACTGGCTAGTTGAGCCTATCTAGCCTCTTCCCCCACCATATGAGTTAATTGGAAAATGATTTGGATACGTTGGCTTTGAGGATTAGGAGTAGTATTTTTTGAGCCATGTTGAGTTCCAATTGTTTGGAACGATAGTGTCTTCCCTGTTTTTGAGCACATAAGATCATTTGTGTAGGGCTCAGGGCCAGCTTGCTTGTATTAACTTCGTATTTCGGAACACTTTTCTGAGGATGAGAAAGAACTTTAAGCCTCCTAGAGCGAGGGGCAACGACCCTACTTTTTGCTGGTTTTGATGAATATTTCTGTACAGCTTTCCATTCGGGGCCAATAATAGCCTCCCATGATTAGCTTGCGAGCCAATGATCTTTCTCTCGAAATATTTCCGCAGTGTCCTTCATGGGCTTCACTTATCACATAATCAGCCTGCAAAATATTTGGCTAACAGGCTACTGAACATTAATTGATATACATGTTGACCAGGTAGTAGTGAGTCGTTTTCTCCCTTAGATTCCTACTTACCTTCTTGTGATCGTGAAGTGTCCCTTTTTCCAGGTACTCCACCAGTGCATTGCACTAATCCCAAACAAAAACTTTTGTGATTACCTCTTGGCACATCAAGGTTGAATGTATTAGTTGGATCACGGCAATAAGGCTATCCTGAACCACATCGGCTGCCGCTGCTAAACTTGCTAAGGCATATGCTTCTGTATTCTTCTAACTCAGGACCTATAGTGTCGAAGTTGTGGGTCGGTTCTTTGACTTCAAAGAGAAGATGGTGCATCTTCATAAGTTGAATTCTTTCTTTGGGTCATTGCTGATAGCTTGCTGTCCATTTGTCATGGAGACGATGAGGGCTAAGGGAGCAGAGTTTGAGAGTTCATCGCAGCACGGTCGCCATGAGGGCTAAACAAGCCGAGCTTTTCCATGAGCTTGATCTTTCCCTTTAAGAGAAGTATGTTGATGAAGAATTGGCTAGGGTTGCTAGCGCCTACATAGTTTGGTAGATGGATAGAGGTGCAACGCCTTGCTTGCATTGAAGAGGATATGAATGAAGTGGAGAAAATGGTAGCTAAGTTTCAGCCTGCTAATGATCATCTTGAGGGGTTGAACAACTGAATGAGGGTTGAGCATGATTGATGTTGGGCATATGACTTTTGTTCTGGCATTAATTTATTATCACTTTTAATTTGTTTTTAGGATATTAGGTGCCCAACAATGATCAAATTGAGATATATTGCTAACTTGATGTATTTGAATGTTGTAGGAATGAAATGAAGGAAATTGGAGCTTAGTTGGTACAAAAAAAGGGAAGTAGCAGCGCATACAACTTTCCATACTTGGCATGCTCGGCTGTATGCCCTGGGAAGAGGAAAAGCTGAAAAAAAACAAAGGAGGATCAGCGCATACAGCCATGAGCGCAATGCATGCTCTAGTGTTTGCGCTGAAGAGCAATCCCAGATGAGTTTGGAGAAGCTAATGACATCTCCCACTTATTATATTCTATATATAAACCCTTGTAAACACATTTTTAGACCTTCATACGTACTTTGGAGGCAAGAAACATAAAAGGAGGCTAGAGCTTGGGAGACTAAAAGGATACAAGAGTTTTCCCTAAATTTTTTTATTTTTCTTTATAATTTATTCATTCATGAATTATATTCACATGATTATCATGAATATGAGTGGCTAAGTTACCTATTCTAGTATTGATTGAACCACTCCAAAACTTATATGCTATAAATATTTATTTTCATGAATGAAACTGGCGAATTCTTCATATCTAAATGTTTATATTTTTCTTGCTATTGATTGGCAGGGCCCCCCAATGATTGTCACTTTTATTTTTTGTGTCTAGGGATAGATTCTTAAGTTAGGGTTAAATACTTAGCAATATTTCAATCTAAAATCAAGGAATTACTTAGGTTATCAATAAGGTGATTTGTGACTATTGAACCCGACTGTGAACCATACTTGTAACCCTACGTATCTTCATTAATTAATTGAAAAATTAATTAGTGAAAGTTACAATTATTACAAGGGAATGAATAATTGTGAATTTAGAGCAAGCGTTCAATAGGAAGAACCAAGTTGAATTTGTTAAAGCATTATTCTAATATATAGGTAGGATTTGGGCTGATCAATCCTAGGCTTTACATCCTTTGAATCAATCTTAATCTTCATTAATTGTCATTTACATTATTGTTAATTCCTATTACTTAGTTGTTACTACAAAATCAATCTCAAGATAAAACCATTAGACGTTAGTTGATAGGTAAATTAGTTAGAATAATAACTAGATTTCCAGCGTTTTCTGTGGGACTTGACCTTGGGACTTTAAGTACCGAGCTTTATTTGTTGCGACTGCTTAGTCCTTTTTTTACAAGGCGTAGTTGAGCGTGATCAAATTTTGGTGCCGTTGCCGGGGCACACTGTCTTATTTTTTGTTAAGATAGCTTTTTTATTTTTCAATTGACTTCACTTTTGTCATATTGAATAAACTCATTGAAATTTATGTACTTCATGTGTATGTGAAAGACAAGACATCAGTCTGGAGAGGTGAAACCATTTGACCTAGAGATTGAGATTACATTCACGCCTTGAAATGGGAAAATACTATTGACAATACACTTAGGAAATCAGAAACCAAAGAAATTGAAATTGCTGAAGATTTGGCGCTTAATGCTTTTGCACAACATGTGGTTGGAAACTTGGCCTCTGCTATTTGGTTTTCGGAACTTGAAGCTGAGAGTTTTTACATCACCCAAACTATGGTTAGTCTGCTGTTAAATGCTGGACTATTCACGGGTAAATCTACTGACGATCCTCAAAAGTATTTGAAAAAGTTCATGAGGGTGTGTGGAACTTAGATGCATGCTCGAGTTCCAGTAAGGGTGGTCCGTTTGATGCTATTCCCATTCTCTTTGAACGATGATACTAGTGACCGATTCGATTCTTTGCCAGTCAATTCTATAACTTCGCAGGAAGAGTTGGTCATCAAGTTCATGAAGAAGTTTTTCCCACCAAACAAAACTGTGATGATGGTTGATGAAATACTCATGTTCAGGCAGAACCATCTCGATACTTTGGCAGAAGCTTGGGAGAGATTCAAGGGTTGCTTGCGAAGGTGTCCCTATCATGGAATTTCTCATCAGATTTTTGGACAAAGAATTTACATGGGCATGAGCGATCAAATTAAGGGCAATCTGGATGCCGTAGCTGGAGGAGCATTCTTGAGTAAAATATTTGCTGAAGCGGAGACCCTACTTAATGTGATGGCTCAAAATTCAGGCTGGTTGATTAGAGATGCATCTACTGGTTCAAGGTTAAAGGTTTTAGCTATTGGAATTGATCATGGGGTTGAAGAAACAATGTCAAAGCTACAAATTACACTGGATGTGGCCCTAAAATAATTCAATGAGAACATGCTGAAACCTGTTTACCCAGTGGACACACCCGATCCTTGTAATTTTGTTGATTCTAATTTATTGGTTTATACTGAAGACGTGAATTTTCTAAATTATGGGTAGAGGCAACAATACAATCAGCAAGGTCCAATTAGGCAGGCACAACTGCCAATTCCATACAACACTGCCAGACCACTGGGTCAGCCAGTTCCTTACCAGAGACAAGCATCTTACAATAACCAGCAACAATGGTGTTACCTACGCAACAGGCTAATGACATAGCTTAGATTAAGAGCATGGTGTAGTCTATGATGGGAGTACATAAGATGATGCAAGATTAAATGACATCCCATGACACTGCTATTAAAGGAATATAGACTAAGTTTGGACAACTAGCCATTGATTTGAAAAATAGACCTCAGGGTGTCCTGCCAGGGGATACTATGGTAAATTCAAAGTATGCAAGTCTTAATCAATTGATGGTAGTTAGCTTGAGGAATGGTAGAGATTTAAATAAAGAACATGAATTGGCTAAGGGAGCGGTGCCTAGTGTGCCAATAGCTGACCATGTAGATGTTCCAGCAAAAGTGGATGACAAAGAGGAAGCTGAAAAAGAGACTATACCTAACTCTGTGACTAAGCCGGCTGAAAAGGTAAGTGTAGAGCTTAGTGTAAAGCATAAGACACCACTACCTCCTTATCCTCAAAGGCTCATAAAACAACAAAAAGAAAGCCAATACAAGAAATTCATTGAAATACTTAAGCAATTACATGTTAACATTCCTTTACTTGAAGCAAATAGAGATGTGTCTGGTTATGCCAATATGATGAAATATCTTTTCTTTAGGAAGTTTGATTTTAAGGATTTAGCTACAATCACTCTGACTCACACTTGCAGTGATGTGGTGACTAAGCTCATTGCTCAAAAGCTGGTAGACCCAGGTAGTTTTACTATACCTTGCACAATTAGTAAGCACACTTTTACTAGAGCCTTATTTGATTTATGAGCTAGTATAAATTTGAGGCCCTTATCTATCTATAAAAATTTTGGTATTGGTAGAGCATGACCCACCTCTATGAGTCTGTATTTAGCTGATAGAAGTGTTAAAAGACCTCCAGAAATTTTAAATGATGTGCTAGTACAAGTGGATAAATATGTGTTTCCTACAGACTTTGTCATTCATGATTATACATTTGATGAGGAGACCTCTATTATTTAAGGGAGGCCATTCCTTGCTACTGGGAAGGCTATTATAGACTGTGAGGCTTGGGAGATGAAGATGAGGTTGAATGATGAGGATGTGACTTTTAGTGTCTAAAGATCCATGAAGAGACCTAGTGAGTTTTCTAATTATTCCATGGCTAATGTCTTAGAGGTGGATGACTTTGAGGAAGATGAGTCCTACTATCCCAATTACCCATTAGAGGTTTATTTGATGAATACGGACATCCTTGATGGCGAGGAATGGGAGGAAACTGTATTGGCCTTAGAAGGGCGGGGATTTTGGCATAGGGAAACATGATTTGAGCCACTTGATTTGTTTAATAGGACAGTGCCACCCGCAAAACTGTCTATAGAAGAGCCCCCTCAATTGGAGCTAAAATCATAGCCTGAGCACCTCAAATATTTTTTCTTGGGGCCTAACTCTACTTTGTATGTTATTATTTCATCCAGTTTGTCAGATGTGAAGGTTGAAAGCTCAATGCAGGTTTTGAAGGAGTGCAAGCAGGCGATTAGATGGACTATTCCTGACATCAAGGCAATAAACCCAGCTTTTTGCATACACAAGATTCTGTTGAAGGAGGGTGCCAAACCTTCAATAGAGCATCAAAGGAGGCTAGTCTCGAACATTAAAGAGATAGTCAAGAAAGAAATTATTAAGTGGCTTGATGCAGGTATTAGCTTTGCAAATTTTTATAGTCAATGGGTAAATCCAGTCCAGTGTGTGCCTAAGAAAGGTGGGATGACGATGGTTATAAATGAGAATAATGATCTAATCCCCAATAGAATTGTGACTGCTTGGCAAATTTGTATGGACTATAGGAAGTTAAATAAGGGAACTAGGAAAAATCATTTACCCTTTTCCTTTATTGATCAGATGCTTGATGTCACACCCGATTTTGGACTCGACTCGAGGCGAGTTGTGTTTCGGATTTGACTGGGTGAACTCGTTTGAGTTTAAGAATTGAAATCGCCACCTAACATATTTTAACTAGGCGTATTAGGGCACCTATTTTGTTTCTAACCAATTTTACAATTAACTCTGAAACTTAGTCTACAAACCAGAAAATCTAGGTAAGAGGTTCAAGTTAACTCGAGAGAAAGGGGTTAGGCACCTCTCGAGCTCCACCAAATGTGGTTACCGGCCAGACTTTATAATTGGGATTCGAAATAAATAACTAAGCCATTTAAACTAACTAATTAGAGGTAGACAAATAACTAGATGATATGATAATTTAAATAAAAGGTCCTAATAGGCTTCCTCCTTAAGGATTTGCACCTAGCAAAATAAAACAAACTAGTTAGTGAATAACAATAATACAAATTAAGAGAAAAATAATAATAAGTAAAATTAGAGGTATTTTTTGAGTGTTGTTTTGAAGACGTTTATCCAATGTACCTCGTAAAAACAAATGAAACTAAGTTAGTAAAAAATAATGATAATAATAAGAAAGCAATACTAATGAATAATAAAATAAAGGGAAAAATGAGTTTTAATGAAAGTGTCGCCTTTTTCGTAATTCCCCCACAATGTGCCTTACGAAAAATATAAAGAAAAATGAGTTAGTGAATAATAATAATGAAAATAATAAGAAAGATAATAATAACCATAATAATAAGAATAATGATGATGATGATGATGATGATGATGATGATGATGATGATGATGATGATGATAATAATAATAATAATAATAATAATAATAATAATAGTAAATATAGTTTAAAATAATGGGGGAAGGAATTTTTGTAAAGTGTCGGCTCAGGTGTGTATCGGGTGGAAGTTAGGGACGTCGATACGTCTGCGAACACGCCGGCCGGTCGCGTTGCCATGCCAAGTACCGGTCTCGTCACTCCATCACCGACTCGTTTGTAGTAACAGCTTATACACGTCATCATAGTTTTTTGTTTTAGGGATACGGGAACAGTATTGTTTATTCGTTCAGATCAATAGGCCTCAAATAAATAATTATTTTCCTTGGCCGTAATTGATTTAACATCCGTCAATTCTTTGGGTATGCCTCACTATATGCAAAAATATATTTTTTTTTCATTGGCCTTGGCACTACAAATTAGTCTCAATATGCTGCAATAGATAAACCAGATTGTCAAAAATAGGTCCCTGTACTCGAAAAAAGAATCCAGTCAATGTATTTCAATAAAGTCAAGAATTAAAACATAAGCAATAAGAGTAAGACTTCAAACGCAGTATGTGAACCGAAGCAACCAATATTCCGAGGTCACTTGAGACAAAACACAAGAGACATCGGCGCTATAATCGACCAGAACCCCGATGGGGATAAAGGTCAAAAAGCGAGCAAGGTGAAATCCTCAGTCGCCTCCAAATCGCAGCGGCAGTGACAGTAAAAAATAGTGGAGCACCGATCAGTGGGTCTAGACATAAAACTCCGCCGACCTCACCGGCGTCGCTACTACTCTAAATCCCATCCTGCTTCGCTCTTCTTCCTGTCAATATCACTCAATAGCCAGAGATTAGAATGGAAAAACAAAGGGATCGCACAAAGAAAGAAAAACAAAGAGCCAGCGACGGGGTTCCCGATCTGGGTCCCATTTTGTATTACTCCCTGTTTCTGATGTGTATTCTCATCCCCCGATCTCCGTCTGTTTCGTGTCATTTTTGTGTGTGTCTGTAAGTGGATATGGTGGGCTTTTGTATGTGTATTGATGTGAAAATTAAGGAGGAGAAGAGGGGGTTTCGGGGGGTATTGGAGAAGAAGAGTGGGTGTACTATAGATTTGGGAGTGGGGTTTGAGGATTTTGAAGAAGACAATGGCGTGTGGGTATGGTGTCTGGGTATCCCCAAATGTGTGTTGAGTGTGCTTGGAGTAGGAGAAGAAGACTAGAAAACAATGTGGTCTGCTGCCCGTATACGGGTATTGTGGATATTGTGTAGTGTGTGTAGTGATCTATGACTAATTGATGGTGTGGGGAAGATGAAGTGGGGGAGTTGTGTGGTCTGTTTATTTTTTTGTGCGTGTGAGAAGGAGAATCATGAGAGGGAGGTACTGTGAAGGAGAAGGAAGGAGCCGTGGGGCCCCCTGCATGGGGTATTTTTTTTTTTTTTTGTCTCCATTGTCTGATGAATTGGTGTGTAGATATAGGATTCAAAGAAAAAATTAGGGGATTTAGGGAAATATTTGTAGGGATTATGGGAATTAAGGGAAAAGATTAGGAGATAATTTTGGGAAGTGATTTTAGGGATTTAGAATGAGGATTTGGGGGGATGAACTTGGACATGGTTTTTGTAAGGGATGTATTTGGTTAGAATTTAGTCTAGGTTCAAAGTAAAAGTGTAAATAAATAAAATTAAATAAAGATAAATAAAGAATTTTGGATAGTAATTCTGAAATATGGAAGAATTAATAAAAGGAATTTGGACACTTTAATTGGCTAATATTTAACTTAAGGGAGTAAAAATAAAATAAAATATAGATATACATATATTATAAAATGCACACAAATAAATATTAAATAAACTCAAATAAAATGATTTAAAATATATAATCACAAGTAATTATCAATTTGCACAAATAATCACAAATTGAAACAAACTTGACATGTAGCCTAAATGACGTAATTATATAATATAGCCACACTTAAGTATATAATATATAAATAGAGGGATAACACACATAAATATATAAATGGAGGGATAACACACATAAATACATGCTTCTAATGCATATTTTGCACTAATAGCCAAATTACACCTTTAAGTTAAATTATAGCCAATTTTAGAAAAAGGAGTGACAAAATTGGGTGTCAACACTTGACAGATTGGCAGGGAGGTCCCCTTATTTCTTGTTAGATGGTTATTTGGGTTATAACCAGATTTACATTGCCCCTGAGGACCAGTAGAAAACTACCTCCATATGTCCCTATGGCCCCTTTGTTTTTCTAAGGATGCCATTTGGTTTATGTAATGATCCACCCACCTTTCAAAGATGTAAGATGGCTAATTTTTACGGACATGGTGAAGGATATTATGGACGTATTTGTGGATGACTTTTCTGTGGTAGGAAATTCTTTTGATGAGTGCTTGATTAATTTAGAGAAAGTATTGAAAAGGTGCATTGAAATTAACCTTGTGCTTAATTGGGAGAAGTGCCATTTTATGGTACAAGAGGGAATAGTTCTAGGACACAAAGGGTTAAGCTGGGGAATTAAGGTTGATAGGGCCAAAGTAGAGGTAATTAAGGAGTTGCCTGATCCCACTTCAGTGAGGGCAACTCGTAGCTTTTTAGGCCATGATGGCTTCTATAGGAGGTTCATTAAGGACTTCTCTAAGATCTCTCACCCTTGTGTAAATTTCTTGCAAAGGATCACCCCTTTGTCTTTCTTGATGAGTGCAGTTTAGCTTGTAAGGAGCTAAAGGAGAGGTTGGTGTCATCGCCAATCATATAAGCACCTAATTGGGATGACCCACTTTGAGTTGATGTGTGACACAAGTAACTATGTTGTGGGTGCAGTGGTTGGGCAAAGGAAAGATAAAATAATGCACCCAGTCTACTATGCCAGTCGCACGCTGAATGGACCGCAATTAAATTACACCACTACTGAGAAGGAGATGCTAGTTGTAGTATTCGCCTTTGACAAGTTCTGTTCCTACCTACTTGGTTAAAAGGTAGTGGTGTATACAGACCATGGTGCAATCCAGTATTTAGTTGAGAAAAAAAGACTATAAGCCCCGTTTGATACGGTGGGTGTTGCTGTTATAAGAGTTTGATTTGGAGATCCGTGATCGTCAAGGTATTGAGAACCAGATTGTAGACCATTTGTCTAGACGTAAAGAAGCGGAGAAGCGAGTTCAGGAAGGTGAAATTTGGGGAAATTTTTCGGATGAACAGTTATTGGCTACTACATTACAAGAAATTCCATGGTATGTTGATATTGCAAATTATCTGGTAAGTGAAATAATTTCTCATGATATGGACTCTGCAAAAAAAAAAAAAAAAAAAAAAAAAAAGATAAGGTTTTTGTAACAATGTAGATCTTATTTTTGGGATGAACCTTATTTGTTTAAGATATGTGTTTATAACTTGATCCGGAGATGTGTTCTCGAGATAGAGCAATCTTCCATTTTGCAGGCATAATGCATATCATTCTTCACCCAATAAAGGACATTTTGGAGGAACCCCGACAACTATTAAAGTGTTGGAAGCAGGCTTCTTTTGGCCTACTTTGTTCAAGGATGCTAACATTTAAGTCCGGGCTTGTGATAGTGCCAGAGGACCGGTAACATCTCTCGTTGTCATGAGATGCCTATGAAACCAATCTTGGAGGTTGCAGTATTTAATGTATGGGGGATATATTTCATGGGTCCATTTGTTAGCTCCTATAGGAACAAGTACATATTTGTAGCAGTGGATTACATCTCCAAGTGGGTCGAGGCTGCTGCTCTCCCCACTAATGATGCAATGGGAATTACTCAATTCCTTAAACGAAACATCTTCTCTAGATTTGATAGTCTTCAGGCTATCATTAGTGATGGGGGATGTAATTTTTGCAACCAAGTGTTCAAGAGGTTACTGAAAAAGTATGGAGTTCATCATAAATTTGCCACACCATACCACTCCACAGACCAATGGGCAAGTTGAGGTCTCAAATAGAGAGATAAATATGTACTTTAAAAGACCGTAAATGCTACCAGGACTGATTGGGCAAGGAAGCTGGATGACGCTTTATGGTCTTAAAGGACTGCTTACAAGACACCCATAGGCATGATGCCTTACAAGATGGTGTTTGGGAAGGCATGTCACTTTCTTGTGGAGTTAGAGCATAGGGCTTTGTAGGCTCTTAGGAGAGTAAGTTTTGTTTACGACTCTGCAGCATCTGGAAGGAACAATAAGTTGCATAAACTTGAGGAGAGACGCTTTCAAGCTTATGAGAGTGCAAGATTATATAAAGGAGAGGATGAAAAACTTGCATAACAAGAGAATAATAGATAAAAGTTTGAGCCGGTGAACAAATATTGCTTTTATAATTCTAGACTTCGTTTGTTCCTTGGTAAGCTTAAGTCGAGATGGTCTGGGCAAATGAAAGTGGTGAAAGTAGCACCTCATGGAGCTGTGGAAGTGGAGACTGAGGATGACTCAAGAAGATTTAAGGTAAATGGGCAAAGGTTGAAAAGTTACTATGGAATGGAAGAGGAGGTTAAGGTGATCTCTGTCTTATACTTTTACGAGTAATTAGAACTTGCATAATTGTCGTGCCACAATGTTAAATCAAGCACTTCATGTGAGACAACTAATATTTTATCGCTTTCTTTAGTTAGTTAGTTAGTTAGTTAGTTAGCGTTTGAAAAAAATAGAAAATTAATCAGTGTGCAGAAGCCAACGCATGGACTAATGTTTCAACTGTGTTGTGTGAAAAAAAAAATTGAAACACTGATTGGGGCACCGCACAGCATAGTGTTTGACCTGGTATGTGAGTTTTTTACTCCAAAAATCGCAAACAGCGGGTGGGACGTCGTGTGGAACACTGTTTCGAATTAAAAAAAAGTTCTTTTGATCACCGTGAAATTTCTAAAGCATCCATGAGTGTTTAAAGTAAGTCTCTTTACTTTAAAACGAAACACACACTATACTTAGAAAAATTTCACAAGTTAAAACACACAGGAACAAAACCAGGCTCTTCCTCCTCTCTCATCTTTCTCTTAACACGCTACCTCTCTCAAAACACGTTGCTTCTGTTTCAAATTCCCAGGTATGATCTCTTCTTCCTCATTTTCTTTCTCATCCAGGTTGTTTCCCTGTGCTACGTGCTCAGTTTCCCACCCGTTTTCCCTTAGGCTAGAGTTTTAACTTCAAGTGTTATGGTGAAATTTGGTGTAAATTTAGAATTTTTGGTTGGTATCTGCTTGTGGGGAGTGCGGTGATGCACTATGATGAAAGAATACGTGAAAACTCTCAGAATTGGGATGGTTAAACGCGACCAAATATTGCATACAAAAGCTGTCCAGAATCGTGCACGTAACATGTTCGATGAAATTCCACAATGAATGTTTGAGATATTCAGCCAAGGCTGAGTAATCAAATCTGTTAGGGGACATATATTGCACATAAATTGAGTAAAATTATGGCTTGGTAGCAGCGTTTAGAGTACGTTAACTTGAGTGACACTCATTGCACGTCGCACGTGCACGACTGGTGTCGTCTTGCACTCCAACTACATGAGTGGCTGCCGGATATGTAAATTTATGGGCTGCCTCTTTGTTATGCTTTATTGAATCCTTTTCCATGCTTTGGTGATAGAGAATAGCATAAGTGTGTGGTGTAGGAACCTCATTTCGCACACTTTGGTAATTTTAAATGCAAGAATTGTTTGAAACAAAGAGGTGCACGTGAGGGAAGTCTGATTACCTCGGGAATGATATAATGAGTACAATGAGCTTAAATATTTTAAAAGTGAAATACACTTGAACTTAAGTGTGGGATGCGTGCGCACCAAGTTAAGTAAAACCAAAGCTTGAAAGAGAGTAGTTTCAAGCTATCTTAATGGACTTGTTTGCACTCCATGGGCTGTTTTACATGATGTTTGTGTCGGTACTTAATTAAAAAATTGTAGGCGCATAGGAAGTATCCAAGAGTTGGTGCTACATTGTTAGATCCCTCAACTGCTCAGACCGCTGATTCAGACTGGTCTGGAGAGCATCTCCAAGACTCTAAAGTGTGAGATAGTTTTCTTGATACCCAATCTTGTTAATTATTTTTGTTTTTGTGCAGTGGGGACTATGCACTATTTTAAGTGTGGGGTGGGGTATCATGAATTTTAATTGTACTTTTACTGCTTTTATTTTTTATTTTTTTAGATTAGTGACATAATCCTTGGGTTTTCTTCAAGCCACGATTCTTTCCCGATGATGCCTTTTGTTTTGAACCAGGTGTTTTTAGTTAATAAAATTAAAAAAAATTAAAAATACAGAAAAAAAATTAGGAAATAGGTGTGGATAAGTGGTGAAGGACATATGCTTTCTTTGTGACTTGTTTGATACTAGCATATTTAGTCTTTTGCGTGCAAGTTGAACTTCCTTGGAGATTTTTGGTGTGAGTTTTATATTGGATTGATATATGATCTTGTTAATGACTCTTCAGCTCAGGTTTCTGACTTTTCTTGTTGACTGAATATCATGACTTTGTCTCACTTGTGCTTGATAGAAATTTGAATTCTTCCGTCTTGAGTAGTTCATGTGCCATGTGTGGTGAGGTGTTATTATTGATTCTGGTGCTTGCTTAATTAGTCTAGAACTTTCCCTGATTGTTTTTTCGAGGCAAAATTCTAGGATGTACTTGGCTTAGAAATGATAGTAGGCCTTCTTTGGCCCATTTAAATTTTTTCTAGCCTTTCCTTGATGATATGACCCTAGTTAGCCCCTTTGAGCCTATAGCCTTTTTGTTGGAAGCCATATTACAAGTCGTAACCTAGTTTTGTGCTTTGAACTATCCACTCTATTTTTCTCTCTCCCTGAGAACTTATATGTACTATGAAATATAGGTAAATGAGCCAAATATCACAATCCCACACTTAGACTTTTGCTCGTCCTCGAGCAAAGAAGAAGAACACACAGAAAGCGGGTAAGACATAAAGATTAGATAAGGACTCGTGACAACAACTTCGCAAAACTCACCCATAAAGTTCAAACGCCCTTTCTTTTGGTCATAGTCAAGTATTGAAAGTAGAAACCTATAGACCACTCAAGTTCCAATGTACCTCACAGAAAACAGATGCCACCAAACACACAATGTATGATTTCAAGAAAAAATGTGGTATATAAAATATCAAATACTCTCACACTCACAAAGAAATTTCTCATGTCCTACAGAAAAGTACCATATGCTTGCCCATTTTGTCGTTATCCACTAATATAGGAGTCTCAATCAAAAGTCATGTAGGGCTTTTTCATAGCTTGTAATGTTGGATTGGGGTAAGGTGTGGTATACTTTTGGGTGTATAGTGACTAATTCTTCCCCTCAACACTTTAAACATCACTTACTGCTAATTTTCCCTTTCTCCTCGTTAATTCATCAACTAATTCTCCTCTCTCTTTCTTTTTTTTTTTTTTTTTTTTTTTTAATGATTTTCACAACACTTGGATGATTGGGGCCCTAAGAGTTCAATGAGATACATCATCCTCACTAGGGTGCCTTTGGCGTGTTCATACTCGAGGCTTTTATCACCCTTAACCGAGCATAGGAACATTGCCCCCATCCTTCATTTTTTTTATACGAAGAGAATATCAGGTATTTCATTCCTCCATTCTTTTGCAACTTTCCTCCTAGATACACAACAACTCTTATTAATAACTCATAATCTTTCCAAACACACAATCTAAAGTAGTTAAGGGGAAGATGGGTAGCAAGAGAGGTAAATAGAAAAATAGATAAAGCTTGTAATTCAAGTTGCCAAAGAAAAGGTCAATAGGCTCAGATTGGGGACTCAACGAAATATATTCATTAGATAGGCTAATTTGGGAACTGGCAGGCCAAAGAAGGACTACATTCATTCTCAAGATCAAGACTACCTAGGATTTCGCCTCAAACAACAAGCAATGCAAGTTCTAGACTTAACATGAAACAATAAGAGGTATACAAATAAACTCACCACACATTGCACATGGAACTCAAAGATCAATTCAGTTTCACCTTGCAATACCTCACTATGAACTCAAAAAGGATGTTAAAAAATATGTAGGTAGTTCTAGCTAAAGGCTGCCTTTCAAATCCTTCACTTCTCTCTTTTTCTGCCTACTCTACATTTTTCCTCCCTCTAAGCTCTTAGGCATTTTTTTCTTTTATTTTTTTTATTTTTATTTTTAATTATTATCTAACCTACAGACTGCCTGATTCAGCATAAATAACTCAATGGGAAAGAACCAAGGCTAAGAAAACCCAAAGAGATTAATAATAAACTAAGAATTAACTAAACTAAAATTAATTTTAATATTAATGAACTACTAAATATTTATAATATTATTCTATTACAAGCCATGAATATATATGATATTACAGACCGAACAAAACTAGAAAGCAAGAAATAAATCAAAAATTGTCAAGTGACAAGAAAATATGAAAACATACTAGAATAAACAGATACCAACAAAATAATCTCCCACCCACACTTAATATCATGCATTGCCCTCAACGCATTAAACAAAAAAAAAAATTAAGGGTGATTGAGAAACTCACTGGGGCTCTAAGCCCGAAGAATATCCTTGTAAGTTTCCTTAGGGCGCAAGGTACTCAGACTTCCTCCATAGCAGGAATTCATCTTCAAGCATAATGGGTTTGTAGACACCCCACACTTAGACTTCAACCCAATTGAAACCTGCAACAAAAAAAACTGACCAAGTAACATCCTTTAAAGATAACTTAATTTTCTTTTTTTTGATTTTTTTACTTGTATACAATTACAATCACGGGTTGCCTCCTGAGAAGCGCCTTAGTTATAGTCATGGCACGACATAACCCAGAGTCAATACTTTTTCCTCCACCTTGAGCTTATCAATCGCCTCCCCAGTTGTAAGTCAACTCTCCGATTATGATCTTGAGGTGACACAAGTTCTTGCATGCCAAAAACTAAGCATCTCCTTCTGCGCGTAGTCATTAACTCATGAATATCTTTGAATTGTTGGCTATGCTCTTGACCAAGCACCAAGTATACAATTTTTTACTCTTTAGCCTTCAAACGAGGATAGTCATCGTGTCTAGATGGTTGTGAAAATTTCATAATGTAAGCATTATATACCTCACCCTTCAACTCTTTCATTGGCTCAAAAGGATCAATTTCCATGTCTCCCTCTAAAAGCATTGTAGAAAAGTGTCTAGAATGCAGTGCAACCCTCTTAGACTTCACTTCAAAATTGACATCCTCTTTTTGGCATGAATCAGAGTCAAGTAAAATTTCAGCTTCAATGTTATTGGCTGACTCCAGTACTACATCTTCATCATCGGCATCTTCCCACACCATAAGGCTAGATGGTTGGCTTTCAACCCTTGTCTCATCCAATGGAAATTCACATTTTAGATCTTCAGCTATAGCCATAATTTCATCTTCTAATTCCACGACTTCTTGGCTAGGTTGTTGAATTCCTAATAGTGCAGCCAACTGATTCACTTGAGCTTGTATATGTCATAGTTGTGCTCTACATCTGTCCCAAATGTTCTTCAATTCAGCTTCATATTCTTCCTCATCATCCTCCACTTCATTACACCAACTATTATCAGAAGAAAAAGAAAAATCATCATAATAGGGGTTCCGGGAAGAATAAGACGTTTTAGCACAACCATAATAATGATCACCTAGCCACATGTTATTTTCTGATGCCATATTTTTTTATATTTTTTATAATCTAAAAAGAATATGTACATAAATGAAGTTAATTGAACAAACAACTCAGCTATCCTAACAAGCTAGAAATATATCGTGTTCCCCAGCAACGGCACCAAAATTTGATCACGCCCTACTACGCCCTATAAAAGGGTCTAAGCGGTCGCAACAAATATAGCTCGGTACTTAAAGTTCCTAGGTCGAATCCCACAGGGAACACTCGAAATCGAGTTGTTATTCTAACTAATTTATCAAACCAATTAACCCCCAATGTTTGTATTTGAATAATTGTTTCAATGTAACAACTAATTAATACTAAAGTAAGTAGCAAAATATTACGAAATAATTAATCAAGAATTTAAAAGCCTAGGATTGATCTACCCAACTCCTACCTATGTGTTAGAATAATTCTTTTAACAAATACAACTTGATTTTCTTCCTATTTAACACTTGCTCCAATTATACAACTATTCACTCCCATGTTATAGCAGTAACTTTCACTTACCAATTTTTCAATTATTTACTGAAGATAGTTAGGACTACAAGTTTAGTTCAAAATCAGGGTCAATGGTCACAAATCATCTTATTGACAATCTAAGTAATACCTTGGTTTTAGGTTGAAATATTGCTAAGTATTTAACCAAACCTATGAATCTATTCCTAGACATACAAAATAATGGGAACAGTCAATTGGAGGCCCTTCCAACTAATAGCAATCAAAACATAAACACTTAGATTGGAAGGATTCACAAGTTTCATTCATTGAAATAAATATTCATAACACATAAGTATTGGAGTGGTTGAATCAAGCCTAGAATGGGTGAATTAGCCACTCATGTTCATGATAGTCATATCAAAATAATTCATAAACGAATAAATTACAAAAAGTAAGGAAGAATTTAGGAAAAACTCGTGTTCTTGAAATATCCAAAGCTCTAGCCTCCTTTTTGTCTCTATTCCCGTGTATCATTCATAATGGAGGCAAAAGAAGCTTTTATACCCTGTAGGAAATTGAGCAAAAGTATTAAAACACCCTTATTTTTTTGCCCATCAGCTTTGTAGGCAATTCAGCTCGCGTGGTGCTCGAGTATCTGGCCTAAATGTGCTGAAATTTTTTCTCCATTTCTAAGCAAAGACTCTATTTCTTCCTATGTCACTCGCGTGGCACACGGATCACTTGAACTCTTCAATATCTTCACTTTTAGCTCCAAATCTAGCAGTTTATTGCTCAATTCACCATGTTCAAATCCTACAACACCAAACAACTCATTTAGTATCAATGAGAATTTTGCATATAAACTCTTAGGTGCACTATCATAACAAGGTAAAACTACCCCGAAAATATAGGTAAAATAGCCAAATATTAGTGGTGCGATTTAAGGTGGTGACCATGAGAAGTAAAATTATTGTTAAAAAGAAAGAAGAAAAAAAAAATGAGAAGAGAAAAAAAGAAAGAAAAAAAATTTAAAAAGAGCAAAATGATGAAAAGGAAAAAAAAGAAAAGAAAAAGAGAGAGTGTGAATAAAATGAGGAGCAATTGGGTGTTGAATTGAAAGGAAAATCATGATTGGAAAGAAAGTGACAATTGAGGTTTAACAAGTTTTGTAAATGCTTAGGGAGGTGTAGTCACTATTATCCATATATTTATCTTATCCGCCCCCTAGCCAATATTACAACCTTGATAAAGTCCTATTCGATTCTAGGCCGAGTGTACCTACATTAGTGGAGAATTACCAGATGGGCAAGCCTATGGTACCATTGTTTGGAACTTGAATTTCTTTGTAGGTGTGAGCAAATCTTTTTATCTTAGCATCCCTTATATTACTTTGATCTATTTATGTGTTATTGAGACTAGGCTTTGATTTGTGAGGGCACATGGATTATGAGAGATAGGATCTTTTATTAGGCTACATAATCTTGAGCAAGTGAGTATGTCTCAGTAAGTTGGTGAGTGGAGTCAATTCTTGAGGTTTGGATGTCATTGCTTGATTGTTTTGATAATTCATGTTTTCAAATGGGTGATGTGTAAATATGGGGAAGTTTTGTACTTGTATGTTTGATGATTAATTGTTTGCATCAACCAAAGTCATAGGTGTGTGCTTCCTTGAAATTCTTGATTTGGTTTGATGAGTTTAATTGAGTAAAGGTATGTTGGGTTTGTTTGTTCGGGGACAAACAAAGTCTAAGTGTGGGGTGTTGATGTTCGGAATATCTCTAGTGTTCCGTCGTTAATTTCTTATCACTTTTTTTAAGGATATTATGTGCGCAACAATGATAAAATTGAGATACATTGCTAGCTTGATGTGTTTGAATGTTGTAGGAATGAAATGAAAGAAATGGGAGCTTAATTGGTACAAAAATTGGAAGTAGCAGCGCATACAGCCTTCCATGCTTGGCATGCTTGGCTGTATGCCCTGGGAAGAGCAAAAGTTGAAGAAAACAAAGGAGCAACAACGCATACAACAATCAACGTGAGGCATGCCCAAGTGTTTGCGCTGAAGAGCAACCCCAGATGAGTTTGGAGAAGCTAGTGACATCTCCCAGTTATTGTATTCCATATATAAACCCTTGTAAACATATTTTTAGACCTTCTTACGTACTTTGGAGGCAAGAAACATAAAATAAGGCTAGAGCTTGGGAGACGGAAAAAGTACAAATGTTTTTCCTAAATTATTTCTTCCTTTTTGTAATTTATTCATTCATGAATTATATTGACATGATTATCATGAATATGAGTGGCTAACTTACCTATTATAAGATAGATTGAACCTCTCCAAAAATTAGGTACTATGAATATTTAATTTTATGAATCAAACTTGTGAAATCTTCCTATCTAAGTGTTTATGTTTTGCTTGCTATTGATTGGAAGGGCCCCTAATTGATTGTCCCTTTTATTCATGTGTATCAAGGGATAGATTCATAAGTTAGGATTAAATACTTAGCAATATTTCAACCTAAAACGAAGACATTACTTAGGTTGTCAATAAGGTGATTTGTGACCATTGACCCTGACTGTGAACCATACTTGTAGCCCTACGTATCTTCATTAGTTAATTGAGAAATTGGTTAGTGAAAATTACAATTATTACACGGAGTGAATATTTTTTAATTTGGACCAAGTGCTCAATAGGAATAACCAAGTTGAATTTGTTAAAGTATTATTCTAACACATAGGTAGGAGTTGGGTAGATCAATCTTAGGCTTTACATTCTTTGAATCAATCTTAATCTTGATTAATTGTCATTTACTTTAGTTTTAATTCCTATTACTTAGTTGTTACTACAAAATCAATCTTAAGATAAAACCTTTAGAAGTTAGATAAAACCTTTAGAAGTTAGTTGATAGGTAAATTAGTTTGAATAATAACTAGATTTCGAGTGTTCTATGTGGGATTCGACCTCGGGACTTTAAGTACCGAGCTATATTTACTGCGACCGCTTAGTCCATTTTTATAGGGCGTAATTGGGCGTGATCAATGATCCCTTGAAGGCCGAGCGCTGTCAGCTCAATGTTGCTAATTCGCCTTCAACTTTGGGAAGTACATCAGTGTTGAAGTCTGTTATGAAATGTGACAATACATGAGATATTTTATGGCTGTACGTGATTGATAAATGAGGTCATGCTAGCTTCGTTCAAATAATCGTTAGGGAAAGCGCCTGGATAACTCTGGATTATGCAAAAATCTCCTTAGCGGGCAGCTCATTATGAGTGATGTCGTGTGGCTTTGAAAATATAGCCATAACTTGTCCACGATCCTGATTAAGGCTAACGCCAGCTTGACCAACTACTCGAATCGAGTCTCTGCCTCCTACAAGTATTTGCTAACATGCTATGAAGGAGTCTGGGCTCCTTACTATTCCTGTGCAAGTACAATACTTACTGCTTCATCTGAGATTGTAAACTATAAAAAGAGCTGCTCCCAGTTACGCAGCTTGGACAACGGTTGGTTGTCCATAATATGAACCTGCTTAGTGCGGCGATATGACTGTTAAGCCTCTTCTCTTTGGACTTTCTCCTGTAAGATTTTGTGCGTCATAATGCCAGTCTTTGGGATGCCCTATTGCCGTGGGAACCTGACTTTTGGGCATCAGTATGCCTCTCTACAAGCCTTAGCATCTCTTAATGGGATTCCCTACTATTTCTCGATCTGTGGTCATCAGACCTGTTGCCCTTGGTTGGGTCGAGCTTACGCGAATTGCTTTCACCACTCGGGCGACCTCGTCAAATTGGTTTAAATTATGAGCTTGTAACTGTATCGATCATAAACCTCATTCCACGCTTTAGCTGGGTGCTTCTGCAGAGGACGTATTAGCTATTCAATCTCCCCTCCCTCTGGTATCCAGGTCAGTTGGAAAATGACTCCGATGCATTTCACCATAAGGGTCTAGGATCTTTGACTGCAACTACCAAGCTTTCTCTTAGATCGGGGTCGTAGATGACTCCTGTTGTCTTATAGGGGTTCGCCCCTTCTAGCTCATCTTCTTTGGCCATGCTAGTGATGGCGGCTATGTAGCACTCCCTTTAAGTTTGTTGTACTCCTTGAATTTTCTTTATTCCCCATAAAGTAGGGTATATGACTATCTGACGAAGGGTTGATGATATCACTCCTATCTTGTGTATGTAATGTCTCCCTACTATGACGTTGTATGAAATATTGCTCGCCATGACTTGTAAGAATGTCGACTTGATTACTCCGAGTGCGAGGACCGGTGGAATAATTTTGCTGATCCACCTATCGGTGAAATTGTTAAAACTAGTCAGTGTGTATGAGCTCAGAACTATCTGATCCATCAGTTGGATGGCTTACACTACTTCTCGCTTAATAATGTTCACAACACTTCTGGCGTCTACGAGGACTCATTTTACCTTCGAGGCTCTTATTCATCGGGTGACTACAAGAGCCATCCGGAGCGGGAAAAGAAGTCATTCGATATCCACTTCATTAAACAACACTATATCACTACGGACTCTCTTCTTTCCCTCCTTGTTGGCTTCGGAAACTATTACACCATTGCTTCCCTTAGTTGTAACTTCAGGTGCCTTCGTATTTCATATTAATTGACCTATGAATTTCTGGCACCAAGAGCTTATCTCTCTGCTTCACGCGTATGTTTGTTTTCCTTTGTTAGAGGGTTGCTCTTTAAAGTGACCTTCATTAATGATGCGGGCTACCTCGAGCACGAGGGCTTTGTTATTGATGGTATCGTGGCCATGATCTCGGTGGAATTCATAATAAGCTAACGAATCCTTCTTTCCTAAATCACCCTTTGTATCTCTAGGCCAATGAACCTGCTGACCTAGCCTTCCTAAGTGATTCCTTACTAGTTTAACCATGTTTATGTGAAGGCATATATCTTTGAACCCGCAGAGCTCGTTACTTCTTCTAAATCGTGAGGTGTCTTTGTCTCTACACAATCCATTATTTAGGCATTGTCGTGCCTATCCATCAGCCTTGTATGTATAAACGACACTTCCTCATTCTTCTTAGTCAGTGGTCATCGAACCTATCATCTTCGATCCGTTGGCTGTACCGATGGTACACTTCATTCCCTGTTGAAGGTTTCATGAATACATATATACAAAAATCTATACTAAATAGATTAATCACAAAGATAACTCAGAAAACTTACTTGTTCTCCTTATAAGCAGAAGTGGAAGGATCTTTTAACCATGGCTCGAATTACTAGCCGTCGGTGGTTGTCACAGTAATGGAGCAACCCCTTTATCCACAGTCTAAAAACCCAATATTTGGTAGAGAGGAGTAATAGAGAGAACAGTAGAAACAAATGTCTTTTTCATTATCTGGTCCTGTGTATTTATAGGCTTATAAAATAGTTCTCCTTTTATAGGACTCTACTAGGTAATTATCTTTTTTACCTCGATAAGCTTTAAGAGCACCCCTTTATGGGTGGACTCTTAAACAGATAATTCCAACATCTCACTCACACATAATGAGAGTGCTCTTATAATGTGAGAAACATATTCTCACCTTCTCTCTACAAATATTCATACAGTGAAATAGACCGTGCGACCAGCATACTGTGACAGTTACGTGCTATAAATTTGCTAAGAGTATATAGCCTCTCGTCGAGTACAAACCTACAAGTAGATTATAACTATGCAATACCCTAAATCATATTAATCACATTTTGACATTCTCTCAAAATTTCAAATATCATTATTCCTTGTATTAACAGTTATAATTCATAAGTTATAACTGGTGCACCTGTAAATATAAATTAATGAGATTCCATTAATGATCTTCCTCTTCTCACAATTCTTTTAACATTAGCTCAACTTCTTTTCTAGATATGTCCCGCCGGACCGCATCCATTTTCATGGTCTTTTGGAAACACACTAAGATAGCTAACATTAGGCTAAGTCTCAAGTATCTGATCAGAGTCACTGAGGGTACACATTTCGAGCCAGCATAAAGGCTCTTGGTCTCACACAACAGTAAGTTGAGATTAAACTTATGTTAACCCACGGTCGATATTAGCACACATGGTATAAAACACGTGCTACAATATTTTTCTCCTTTCTTTAAGGAGTGTATGTCTATATAAAGAATGATGTATAGATGAAATTCAAACACCATAGGTAACTAAATTTGAGTTCCTTAAACTTACATCTAGCTCACAAAGTAGACTAGGTGAACATGCTTTCACCTTAATAACCTTATGTCATTGTTTAAGCGACTTTAGTGATTTTAAGCATATATGTTGCTCCCAACGCACACGCAAGTATACGCGGTCGACAAGTAATAAAGTGATAAGTAGAGTATCGTTCCCACAAGGACTATTCAGACTGGACTGCTAACAAACAATTTCTTAACAACTATTCAGGTATCTTTTCCAATCAGGAGAATATTATCAACAAAAGAACAGTAATTTAAATGGTGGAAATTTAGTCAAACAACGGGGCAACTTTGGTTGCAAACAATATTAATGAGACGGTCCAGGGTCAGAGCTACGACCAATTCAGTTGAGTTTTCCAATTGATCCCATTCCTCGAATCCCGGATTACTAACTAACAGGTTAAATGTACCGGTGAAAACCTTTCGATTCTTCACGGTCTATGCAGGCTACTCCAATCCTTATATGTCTATGGGTTAAATCACGTGCACGCATTAACAAATTCCGTGATTAGTTAAGCTAGGCGAGCAAGTATATGTCTATCCTACTCATAAATTGGTTCTCCGATGCCCAGGTTCACAATCTAGCCCTACTCTTTCTTATTGCGTTCATAAATTCCCTCTTTCGAGTTCAATCTAAGAATCATAGATAATATCTAATTATCGGGCCCTAATAACTAAACAAGTGAAATCAAGAAAGAATAAATAATCCGTTATGGGATTCAATATGTGGAATTCAATCTTCAAACATCAACCTTCATAAAACGCTCTAACCTTAGAACGAAGGACTTAGCCACGCATACTCATAATCAAAAGACAATGATTTCATGAAATAATGATGAAATAATTGATAGATGAAATAATAGGAATTAAACCCTTGTTCAATGAAGTATGGTGCTCAACAATTGCTCCAAAGTCTGAACCTCTCTCAAAAACTAAGTAGAAGAGTATTTATAATGTTTACGTAAGCCTAGCAATTAGTTACGCCTATGCTTAGATGAAATAGGACTTCCAAAAACGCTCCAGGGGCGCTATAGCTGGCGCCCCGCGCCTTAAAATGCGCGCAACAAGGCAGAGTCCGTCGAATCTCGCACGCAACGCCCACGCCCCGTGCCACAAAACGCGCAGGAAAGTGGGCGCCATAGCTGGCGCGGCGCACCACCAAACGCGCCAGGCCAATTTCAGCTTTTCTTCATCCGCAGCTTGCGTCGCGTCGTGCCTTCGTGTGCTCGATCCAATCCTCAATCAAATTCCAGCCTTTTCTTGCTCGATCATTCTCTTTAAAGCTTTCATTGCACTTCATAACAACCTACAATCATACGACATAAAATCAGTGCAAAATCACATTCGTTAACTAGAAAACGTGCGAATAAAATATCCAAACGTGAGGAAATATTAAGAAAATATAGGCATAAAATGCCAAACATCAATATAGCTCTCAAATTATCCAGTTAATAATTTTCTTTCCTATAATCAAGTCTCATCCCCACTTATCACTAAGATAAAGAGGCGGTTGACTTTGTGAGAAGGCCAATCTCTTGTATACCCGACATACTGAAAATAAAATTAAAGAATGTACTAAACACTCAATAAATCATGAATATATATGTAAGTAGATTAACTTTATTGATTATCAAAGAACATAGTTTTGTTCCCTTCAAATATATCATGATCCTTGTTACTATTGCAATATGTTGGACCTGGATTAGATTGATATCTACTTATCAACCCAACTGCTTGATAAATTTCAGGTCTAGTACATACTATAGCAGACATTAGACATCCGATTGCGCTTCTATAAGGGAATCGCTTCATCTTTTTTGTCTCTTCAAGAGTCTGAGGACACAAATGATTTTTTTCAAGTTATGGCCTTTGCTGATAGGAGAGTCAATTGGGTTGCTATTTTGCATATTAAATCATTCAGGAATTTTTCTAATGTAATCTCTTGAGAGAGATACAATAGTTCTTAGGACGATCTCTTGAAATCTTGATCCAAGAATATATGCAGCTTCACCCATATCTTTCATCTCAAACTGAGATGACAACCAGGCATTTACCTCATTTAATAACACTTTATTATTTCCAGCTATAAGTATATCATCAATATACAACGTTAAAATTACAAGCTTATTTCTTGATCTCTTTATATAATTACAATGATCTTCATCAACCATAGTAAAACCATAGGATATGATCATATTTTGAAAGTGAATATACCACTGCCTTCAAGATTGTTTGAGGCCATAAATCGACTTCAAAAGTCTACAAACCTTTTGTTCATGGCATTTTTCAATGAAACATTTGGGTTGTTCCATATAAATTTCTTCATCTAATTCTCTACTGAGAAAGGCAGTCTTTACATCCATCTAATGTAATTCAAGATTTAAACTTGTTACTATAGCTAGAATAAGGAAAATTGAATTAAATCGCACAACAGGTGAGAAAGTCTCTTCCTAGTCTCTTCCTTCCTATTGTGTATAACCTTTTGCCACCAGTCGCGCCTTATATCTCTTAACTGTGCCATCAGCCTTGAGCTTAATCTTGAGAACCCATTTGCTCCCAATAGCTCTGCATTCTTTTAGGAGATCAACTAGTTCCCAGACTTTGTTGACTCTCATTGACTCCATTTCGTCTTCCATTACTTCTATCCATTTTTCTTAGAAGGGCATGAGATAGCCTTTTTTGCATTTTTAGGCTCGTTTTCTACTTGTAAGAGAAATATAAAAAGTTCAACACCTTCAGCATCAAATTGTCGGCAGGGAATCTTTTACGTAAACCACGTCCTTTTTGTGATTCTTCTTCGTTGTTCCCATTTGGATCAACGTTGCTCTCACTTGGATCAAGAACATTTATCGTGCTCCCACTTGGAACAAGATCAGTGACCATCTCGCTCCTACTTGGAACAAGATTCATTTGGTCACTAATTGATGTCAAATGATTACTTACATTTGTATCTGAAAATGAAGGAGGTTGTTGATGAGAAACTAATTCATCATCTATTAAATTTCTCCCACTCGAATGAAGTGATATTTGTAAATCTTGATCCTCTATCTAAAACAAGGTTAGGTCTTGACCTACCTCTCCCTTTTTAGGAAACTCATCCTCTAAGAATGTGATATGTCGTGATTCAAATTCAGTTACGCTCCCACCATCTTTGCTGACCTTTAACACATAACCCTTTGAGGTTTCTGAGTATCTTATAAAAAATACTTTCTTTCCTCTCGGGCCTAATGTGCCATGTTTTTCAGAAGAATCATGTTTATAGGCAGCACAACCCAAGGTCTTAATACACTTATGTTGGGTGCTCTTCCATTCCATAACTCATATGGAGTGGTTGCAACTGATTTTGTAGGCACTCGGTTAAGTACATAGGTAGCAGTAAGAAATATATCACCCCAATAACTAATTGGGAGGTTAGCTTTTGCGATTATTGACCTAACCATTTCTGGGAGCATTATGTTTCTTCTCTCTGCAACACCATTTTGTTGTGGAGTATTTGGGATAGTCAACTGATGAACTATTCCCATTTCATCACATAATTCGTTAAATTGTGTCGACAAGTACTCTCGACCTCGGTCAGTTCGAAGAACTTTTATCTTCTCGTCTAATTGATTTTCCACTAGGCTCATATAGCATTTGAAATAACTTATTGCTTCTGATTTGTTGGAAATTAAATAGACATAACTGAAACGAGTGTAGTCATCTATAAACATGATGAAATAGTACACACCATGCTTAGCCCTAACATTCATAGGCCCACAGATGTCCGAATGGACTAATTGCAAGGGATACTCAACTCTGGTCACTTTACGAAAGGGTTTTTTGTAGATTTTCCTGCTAGACAACTTTCAAAAGTGGACAAATCCACATGCTCAATGCCAGTAAGCAAACCTTGTTTTTCTAACCTTTTAATTCTTTGTTGACCAATATGATCAAGTCTAGCATGCCATATGATTACATCACTATCATATTTATGCGAGGAAGCAAACATATAAAAACTTGCATTATTATTAAATGAATCATACTCCAAATCCATAATAATAAAACCGCGGTCACATGACCAAAACTAAATAAAGTTGAACCTAAAGTCAATTTGACAGAATTGTTATAGAAAACCAAGCTAAATCTAAGCCTTAGCAAAACATTAACAGAAATAATATTCTGACGAATTCCTAGAGTATAGAGGAAATCATGTAGTAGTAGGTGTCGACCACCACGCAAGACTAACTTGCATGTACCCCTTATTGTTGTTGCCCACATAAATCTACTTTGTTCCACGTGAAATATGCTGAAACTCCACAAAAGCATTTCGTTCCCTCGTTATGTGGTCCGTTGCTCCCAAGTCTACAATCCACAAAAGATTAGATTCAGTCAAAAATACTGAACTAGAAACACAAAGTTCACTAGTTTGAGTTTTGTGAAATACCTTTCTAGGAGGCTCAGAGTAATCCTTAGCATAGTGACTTTTTTTGTCACATTTAAAGTATTTCACCTTCGTAGCATTGACACGTTTGGGACATTTTTTATTTTTTTGTTGTTCTACCCTCGCTCTTTTAGCAGGCTGAGACTGAGTTGGTCCTCTTTTGTTACCCAAATTCTTTCTCTTGGAGCCACCTTTGGCCGTAGAGGATGTTGTCTTATGCAATTCAACTGTTGGCTTGGCAGCCACAAGCTGATCCTTTTCAAGCTCAAGAAATCTCCGGACATCTTCCACAGACGTGATTAGCTGGTTGTGGTCAAATGCATCTTCATATGATCCCAAGAATCGGGTAAGGACCTTATGACAACTTGAAATTGTTGCTCATCGATAAACACATGACCAACATCTTTTAACTCCCCAATCGTGTTTGTCATATCCCTCAGATGTGTTTTCACTGAATGTTCTGGGCGCTTCTGGTATAAATCAAACTTGATTGCTAAGGATTGAAGCCTTGCAATAGAACATGTAACAAACCTATTCAAAGCAACCCAAAGACCCATAGCTCTTCGGTGATCCTTAAATTCCCCTAATATATCATCATCTTAGATGCTCAGCAACGTAATGCGAGCCAAGGAGTCTTTCTTTTTCCAAGCGACATAAGCCGCACAGTCAGGCCTGTGCTGAGCCATGGTGCCTTCTTCAGGCTTATCCATGACGATGTTAATTGCCTCTAAAGCCTCTTGCTCTTAAAGGACATATTGAACTTTTAAGCTTCATGTCTCATAGTTGTCACCATTGAGTTTCAACCCTTTGTTGAGCTCAGGAACAATATTTTTAGCAGCAGTAGACATTCTTTTAACAAAATAAAAATAATATTGTGAGGATCTAAAGAAGGAATTTCTAAAAGCAAGTTTTATGTTCAAAATACATACATATTCAGACAATAAGCACTAAGTTGATTAAGTTAATAAACACATATATTAATAATGGAGTCAAAAGTTCACTATGTTTGCAGTCATCGCCTAAAAATTAAACACATGAAAATTAACCTAGCCAACTACCTAGCTTAATGTCGTAATCATGTTTGTAAAACAACATTTTGTTTTCATGATCTTGTAATCCCGTATGGATCTAAATTAAACAAATTAACTTAAATTTATATTAAATTTTATTTAACATATCAAATAAAATAAGTTAAATATTCTACTAATTAACATTTATGCAATAGGTAAAGTAATTAATTTAATAAGATCAATATAAAACTAATTAACATTTCAATTTGTTAAACTACTTAACAAATAGATGTAATATTAAATCAATTAATATGTCTAGCATGTTAAACAAATTAACAATATTAAATGAATGTTAAACTAATTAGCATTTTAAGCATGTTTAAACTAAACTAATAAGAAAATCATGTAATTGTTAAACTAACTAACAAATATACTTAAGTTTAAACAAATTAACATTTCATGCAATTTGCTAAACTAATAAACAAATATAGTTGTTTATGCAATTGGGATAATAAGTATTATGATTTTATCAAATATAAATACTAAATATATATTTCTTTTAAAAGAAAGTATTCTTAAGATATAAAACAAATCAAAATCATCTCTATAATGTTTTACAAGTTTTGCCATTAGCCAAAAAAAAAAAAAATTAAAGGAGTACCATTTGTCAAAGGAAATTCTGAAATGGGTTATTTACAGAATTCTGCCTATATTGTGGCACATCAACCAAATAAACTTATAATGGGCTAGTGGCCAAAATTTACTGTGATGTGCCATTCTGTATTTATGACACGTTTGTCCATATATTTTTTTTTTTTGCTTTTTAAAAAAGTTTTTGAAAATCATGTTTGTTCATGAAATGTCGTGATTTTTTCAACTTATTTTAGAAAACAGTTTTTGAAAACTAAAAAGTAGTCTAGAGCATTATTTCAAAAACTGTTTTCCAAATCTATGGCCAAACGGCCACTTAAAACAAATGCAGGGAGTAGCCATAAAATAAAGCTTACATCTTTACGGTTTTAGAAAAGAAAACGTACGTGTACTACATGTTTCTTTTAAACAAAAAATATTTAATATATCTAATATAACAGCTATTTGTCAAGAGTTAACCTAATAGTAACTCTTCTCTTTCTTCTTTATACAGACGCCGCCAGCCTTGTTATTTCTTTAAAAAAGATTGAGTACACTAATTAAGAAGATGAAGAGAAAGCTTATAATCTCTTTTTCTCTCCCATTCTCTAACTTCATTGTTGCTGGTGTAGTTGGAGCTCAATACTCCATTCATTCATTTTTTTATTGTAATTTCGGTTTTATTAAATCAAGTTCAAGGAATAAAATAGCAATTCTAATTTCTCATCTTCTCTAATCACTTGTTGCTGCCGCCATATTTGGAAGAAGATAAAACTTGTTTCTTCCTCTTCCTCTTGAAACTGCCATGTCCATGTCCATGAAGTACAACCTTTTTTTTGTTTACTTAATTTTTTTTCGCAGCACTTCTGCTGTGTATAAAAAAGAATTAACATAACTGATTTTCACTCCTTATCGGAGCTTTTTTCGGCAGTGGTAGTGTTTTACGGTGGCTTGATAGTTGTTTGAAAACTGATTCTAAACTTCCTTTTAAAAAAAATAATTTGAAACTTATTTCAAATATATAAACAAGGATTCTCTGGCTGGCGTCGACTGTGATTCTAGCATAATTTGACGAAGTAGAAAGGACGGGTTTCAAATAGATTTATGTAAATCTAATAATATCGAAGGAAGATTAAAGTATTATAAACTGGTTCAGAAACTAATTCTAAAACAGTTTGTATTTGGTATATATTATCTCAATGCAAAGAACAACAAGAAAAATTATATTAATCGGTCTTTTTCACTTGGATATACAGAACTATTCCATAATTTCCTTCTTTTTTTATTCGGATTAGAAAACCAGCCTATGATATCTGATACCAATGAAGGTTTCATATTTACATATACACAAAAATATATACTAAATAGATTAATCACAAAGATAAATCAGAGAACTTATTTGTTCTCTTTATAAGCGGAAGTGAAAGGATCTTTTAACCATAGCTGGAATTACTGGTCGTCGGTGGTTGTCACAGTAACAGAGCAACCTCTTTATCTGCAGTCTAAACACCCAATATTTGGTAGAGTGGAGTAATAGAGAGAACAGTAGAAAAATACATTTTTTTCATTATCTGTTCATATGTATTTATAGGCTTATAAAGCAGTTGTCCTCTTATAGGACTCTATTAGGTAATTATCATTTTTATATGGATAAGCTTTAAGAGAAACCCTTTATAGGTGGACTCTTAAACAGATAATTCTAAGTCATGTCATTGCCGAATGCTCTTGCAGACCCCTCAGTGACTCTCAAGTGGCTGATGAGCCCTTGCGTTCAGGCTCTTAACGAAGGCCATGACTATTATATAGTTTGGCATCAGTCGAAGCGTCATGGGTACCTTCTTGAATCTTTCTAGGTAGTCTGTTAGGGACTCACCTTCACTTTGTTTGATGTCGAAGATGCCTGTCATCCTCTTCTCTCGCTTTTGGGGTCCGGAGTGCATATTTACAAACTGGTCTTGCATCTGAGAAAATAACTTGATTGACCATTTAGGTAGTTGGGTGTACCAGGTCAAGGCTCCCAGATTAAGGTGGCGCCAAATTTCTTCATCTGACGGACTTGATTCCTCATTCGTCCAGTTGTTTCTTTTTACTGCTGTTACTAAACCACTACGTAATCACGAGCATCTGTGGTGCAGTCGTACCTGATAGTATGCAGAATTTCTTTGAAACTGATAGCGGCACGACGCTTAGTTTGTAGGGTCGTTTAGAAAACTTATAAACTTATCTTCATTGATCTTCTTCAGAACGGGGGCGAGGGGAGCCCCTAGTATGTGAACCATCATGTCGCTCTATTCTTTGAGCTGGCGGAGCACTTCCTCTTCGAAAGCAGTCTTGGGTGTTACTGGGGCGGTAGTGCTAAAACTACCTATCACCGCATCGAGATTGGTCCTTCACGCTACTGATTCTGGGGTGTTTCTCGTGGGCTTTGATCCTTTCGGGAATTCTTGCAGTGGTGATATCTTATTGAATACCTTATCGAGGCATTTCAACAATGTAACAACCATTAGTGCTGGAAGGTGCGCGGCGCCTCGATAAGCCTCTCCAGTGTTTTTTCTAGTCCATCCTTGGATTCTGCTTCGCCCTTCCCCTTGTTGGGGTCTCTTTCAAAAGATTGCGATATTGAATCGCTGCGGTAGCCATCTATGGTTAAATCCAATGCTTGCTTGTTTGGATCTGCCTCCTTTCTGTTAAATTCCTTGGTCGCATCCTCTATTTCTAGGGCAGCATTGTGCAGGACTCCATTGTTGTCTTGCGACATGATTCATTTGCTTCTTCGAATTGACAAAGAGTTACCTGGGCGTCAAATTATTTATGCCTAAATATCGCTCGCTTATGAAGAGGCCACATGCAATAATGAGATATAAAAGAAGTGAATAAATAGGAGTTGTATTCCTTAAAAAAGAAGAAGTATTCTGGTTGAATCTCAGTGTGGAAATTACAATGGAGAGAATAAAGTATTTATAGGCTAGACTGTATCCAAATCCTAACCCTATTAGAATTTTATTTGTGAGGCTCTTGACCCATTACAAAAAATAAGTAGGCTAAGTCATCTATTCTATATAGGAGAAGGATTAGGAGTTGTGCAATTTATGCCTACACAAATGCTTTAATTAACTCGTCCCTTTCCATTTTTTTTGTTTATTGTTTCATATGATTATGATTCTTTCTTTTTAAGAAAATAAGGACAGACAAGTGTACCGCTATAGCACATTATACATTGTACTCGGCTGCTATTACACTTTTAGCTTGGCTGTGAAATCATCCAAAAACACTGTTTTCAGATAAATAATCAACAATAGCTATATTGTCGTTAAGTTTAGTCCATTTTAAATTATTGCCTTTGATGCTTTTAGGATGTTGTCCAGGAAAATGTTGATATGATCTCCATTGTATTCGATACATCAGAAAAATGCATTCACCAGTTTCTCCATCATTTGTGATGATGACTCATGTTGTGACCTGCATATCGAATGGTACAAAATTATTGCACCGTGAAACATCAGAACAATCTTTTTATGTTCAAGAAACAAAGGAACCAGCATTGCTGATCATATATCTTATGAGTATGATATGGAAATGTTTTCTTAACCTTAGTCTTCTCATGTGTCATGTTCAATTCAATCTAAAGGAAACATATCGAATGGTAGAGCTAGCAAAGGGGATGTCTTGAGCTCAGAATATATTGATGCCATTCGAAGCTCGAGGATTTTGGTTGTCGTTTTCTTGTTTTGGCACTATACGATCAAGACGCTGAATGAAAACATGGATGGAGCCCCTTTAATTCTGCTATGCTACAATTGTCTAATCAAGTCTTAACCTTTAATTTGATGAACTGAAAAGACCTTTCATCTATGCAAAATTATTTACTTAGGCTTAGTACAGATAGTGTCCATTTTTTGGTGGGGCGCCATGTAGAAAAATTACCTTGACGGGCCTTTATCCTTGAAATTGTAAGTTAATGATTCATATATCAAATATTAATCTGACAAACATAATAACGATAGAACTTAGCTAAAAGGCCAAAGAAAGATATCGTGAAGATAGTGTCTAAAGGCAATAACATGTAGAGGGAGTGTTGTATTGGCGTTACGGACAGGGATAGAGACCTTCCAAATTAATCTAGATGCTAACTAAGGAATTTGCAATATATCTTTCATGTTTGGATAAGGAACAAGCAGGAAGATGGGATCAGCTGCATCTTAGGAACAAGATTATACATGTCGACTTCAGTATGTCTTTCTTTGATTTGGATTAATACATTAATTCAAAAAGCTAATGAAATTTATTAACTCTTGTAAAATACTTTAGCATAATATTATTAAACAGCTACAAGCTCAACTTTAAATAAGAGCAATTTGCTTAATGATTTTGAGAAGTATAAAAATTAAATGATGTGGTAAGATAGTTGGAATTCCTCTACATTTGAGAAAGAACCTCGGGTTGAAGCCCAGTAATGAAACTTCTTAATCAGGAGCATTTATCTTATAGTGGACCTGATAAGCCATTAGTAGCTTCACTATTTTTTTCCAATTAAGAGAAGGACAGCGTTCGACGACTGCCTAATTAACTACTACGACCTAGGACCACTTGATAAAAGATGACACATGTCACTAGCTATTAATGTATATATCTAGCTGAATAAATCTTAATATGCATTCCCAAAATTTAAAATTTATACACGTAACGTCCTTCCCCAAAATACAATTCCCTCCAAACTTCTAAGGATCCTAGGAAACGAAAGAGACGTTCAAGTGTAAACCAGTTCAATGGGTTATTTTTTTTATTATGGAAATTTGATATACTTGTCTGTGATTGGATTTTGCGTGTAAATGCATTTTCAAAAGAGGCTGTATATACTAAGGAGGCTTAGAAGGGGGCATACTATCCCAAGCAAATTCAGCTGTACTACTAAACAAGATGCTGGAAATAGACTTTTAAATGGATTCATTTATCAATTTGCATCATTTTTACTATCAAAATCTCTCACATTCCTTCAAATATACAACCACCACCATTATAGTATACTATGTTATATAGAGTAGCTCCATCTCTTAGGCTTTGTATTTATATCTACTGTTTATCTCTTTATTTTGAATCTGCCTTAGTTTCATTATTCTCGTTTGTATGCTATTTCCATCTGGTTTTCAAACAACTTGTTTTCAAACGTGTTTTCTAAAATATTTTCTCTAGCCGAGGGTCTATCGGAAACAACTTCTCCACTTTGATGGGGGTAAGGCCTGCATACATCTGACTCTCCCCAGATTTTACTTGTGGGATTATACTGGGTGTGTTGTATTCAGAGAGCAAAAGTTGTTGCGACAAAGCTGAGAAAATCTTGCAAGTTTCCATTCAAGAAAATTAGGAAATTAAAGTTATGGAAAAAAATATATCCACTTAGATAAGAAAAATTCCAGAATGACTATTTTGGGGAAATATAATTAAATAGAAAGAACAGCTGAGTTTTTAAGATAAGAAAAAAAAATTAAGACCTATATGTCTTAAGAGGGTGTTTGCAGTAATTAATTACTTTCAGGTTTACAAGGTGATCATACCCAACTATATCCTCTAAAAGGGACTAAGTAGTCGCGGTATATATAGCTCGGTACTTAAAATCTCGAAGTCGAATCCCACAGAAAACACTTAAAATCTATTCATTATTCTAACTAATTTACCTGTCGATTAACTTTTAGAGGTTTGTTCTAAAGTTGGTTGTGTAGTATAACTAAATAACAAGAATTTAACAGTAAATTAAATAGCAAGGTAGTAGAAAAAGGATTAATTTAAGGGATGTAAAACCTAGGGTTGATCTGCTAAACTCTTACCTATGTGTTAGAATAATGCTATATTAAATTCAATTTGGTTCTTCCTATTAAATACTTGCTCCAAGTTCACAACTATTCAATCCCGTGTAATAATTTTAACTTCCACTAACCAACTTCCCAAATAATTAATAAAGATATGTAGTACTACAAGAATGGTTCACAATCGGGGTTAGTTATCACAAATCACCATTTTGACAACCTATGTAATGCCTTGGTTTTAGGATGAAATATTTCTAAGTGTTTAAGCCTAACTCATGAATCTATCCATAGACACACAAGAATAAAGGGGAGAATCAATTGGGAGCCCTTCCAATCAATAACAAGTAAAACGTAAACACTTAAATAGGAAGAATTAACAAGTTTCATTCATTAAAACAAATATTAGTAACACATAAGTATTGGAGTTGTTCAATCAACCTTAGAATGAGTGAATTAGCTACTCATGTTCATAACAATCATGTCAAGATAATTCATGAATGAATAAATCACAAAAAGAAAAGAAGAATTTAAGAAAAACTCTTGTGTTCTTGAAGTCTCCAAAGCTCTGGCCTCCCTTTGCTCCTTCCCAGGTGAAAAGTACTGTATTGGATGTGTTTTAAGGCTTTTATATCGCCCCCATAGACCCACATCACCCGGGAATAAAAAATGGTTCCAGGATCAAAGCGTCAGGATTTTTGGCTTGCTGCTTTGCGCAAAACGTCACACTGCGCGGCGCGGCAAGGCGATTTGCCTGCGTCTGAAAAAATACACATCCTTCGAATCTTTGGCTTGTCGTAGCGTGGCGCGGCACATCAAGCCAATTTTGCTGCTTCTCAATTTCTTCTCCGAATTTTGTTCTCGCCTTGATTTCTGGCCGAATCTTAGACTTCTACTCAGACTTCGAAGCTCCATTCCATCACATTTAAACTCTAAATCTCTCAATTTCCTCCAAATGCATTCCTACATGATTAAAAACATGTAATAAGCTCAAGAACACTAAGATATGAACTCATTTAATACATAAAGATAATAAATATGAAGCGAAACAAGGCTCTAAACATGCATTCACTACTAGAACATGTTGCATCAGAGAGGGAACAGCTGGCAAGGGAATTCTCTCTCTGCGTGTTCGGAGAGGGAATTTCCTCGCCAAAAAATGCTTTCCCTCGCTGAACGTAATAAAAAAAATTAGGGAATTCCCTCACCAAAACGAAACAAAAAATTTAGTGGGACCTTATTGGAGAGGGAATTCCCTCGCCAATTACTCCTTTTAATTCAGTCAGATAAACTGCAAAGGAATTTCCTCGCCAAAACGAAACAAAAAATTTAGTGGGACTTCATTGGAGAGGGAATTCCTCGCCAATTACTCCTTTTAATTCTGTCAGATAAACTTCTAGGGAACTTCCTAGCAGTATTAAAATAAAAATACTCCCCACCCTCTCTTTTACCCCTCCCCCCACACAATATTCTCTTTACCCATTTTAACAAAACAGATTTCCTTCTCCTTCTAACACAATTGGCATACCTCCCAATTTTTTCAATCTCTCCGAAATAGTAAAAATCGGCTGCTTGTGGTGCTTTAGAAGGTGTTAAAAAAGTTTCTTGGTTGTTCTTTCTTCTTGTTAATCGGCTGCCCAGGTAACTTTTTTTTTCTTTACTTTGTTTTTTACTTACACTTTAATTTGCAGTATTAGTGTGCCAATTATGTATAAAAGGTGTTTGTTGAAATGTCTTGCTTGTAATTTTACTTACTGTCTTGCTGGGCATACCTCCCAATTTTTCCAAACTCTACTACTAATTCAGTTTCTTTAACTCTCAGATCCCCTTTCAAGATTAAAACTTTAAGTGCTTTCACCATAATTACTCAGCAACCCAATTCAAAAACTCAATTTTGGTGAGTACCCATTTTAGTAAAGTTGAAAATGAGTCCAAAAATCCAAATTATTCAACATTTGAGCCTAAATCAGTGGTTTCTATTAAAAATTTGACCTTTTTTAGTAACAATTTGATTAAATCTGAAACTGTTTTTTTAAGGATGCGGAAATAGATAGTGGAAATGGTACAAGTATTTATACTAGGAAGCAGCAGCAAAATGTGTCTTTTAGTAGTGAAGTATTTATTAAAGTGGAGAATAGCAAGAAAGAGTGTGACATAAGAAAAGAGAAGTGTGTGTTTGATGAAAGCTATCCTTTGTATATAATGCCTCGTGTCCCATTTATTAATGAAGGTTTGATTTTAGTATTTGTGTGCCAATTATGTAATTACTACAGTTTTTGTGACAAAACATATGTAAAAATGTGAAATTAATGCATCTGGGTTTGTTTACTATGCTAAAAAAAATTATTTTCTATGTTCCCTGGTCAAACGTATAAAAAAATTCATTTTCAACGTTTGGAGAGGGAATTCTGACACGACCCGGAATACGGCTAGGCCGTGAGGGCACCCGACATCCTCCCCTAGACCCCTCGGGCGAACCCTTAGCAATTAAATTAGGAAAATAAATATAATTCAATTCATATATAAGAACAAGACTTAAAAAAAAAAAACACTAACATACTGATACCTCTAAGCTGTACAAAAGAAATTACAGCTGACTACCCAACATGCTAGGTTTAGGGCTATCCAGACCAGACATCTAAGAGTACAAAAGAAGACAGATACCTCCTGAAGGGAGCAAAATGCAACTGAAATAATGAACAATAAACTGGTGGCCATCCGGAATAAAAGCTGGCTCACCCTGACAGCTGAAGTCGTCTTCGCTCCTGAACAACGTGGCGAACTCAATCCTGGAGCGAACCTGCCGAAACGAAATAGATAGACAAGAAACAAACAACAACAAGGGTGAGTCAAAACGACTCAATAAGTGGGGCAGACTAGCCACCTCAAAGAATAGGATAGCTAGCCAGGGAGAAAAGAAATAGATAGACCAAATTCATTTTATTTAAATTATAAAAAGGCAAAGCCAGATAACACTTATAAACTCAACCAAGGATGCGTGCCAAAAACATATCAACAAATATGAAATGCACATATAAGCAGAACAGTAGTCATGTACCGTAAGTCTACACAATGGTATGAATTGAGATGGAATGAAATGAAGTGATATGAAATGAAATGAAATGAAATATGATGTGAAGGGTCACATGTGCCCGTAATCCCATCCCGAAGCGGAATACTCCTGCATTCGAGGGGAATACAATCTGATATCCAACTGGAGCGGAATACTCCTGCTCCTGGGGCGGAATACTCCTGCACCCGATATAATATAAACCAGAGGCGGAATACTCCTGCACTCTCCTGGGGCGGAATACTCCTGCACCCGATATAATGTAAAGCTGAGGCGGAATACTCCTGCACTCAATGTCTGACATAAGAGCGGAATACTCCTGCTCTTGGGGCGGAATCCTCCTACCCTCAATATGATACAATGGAGCAGAATCCTCCTGCTCCTGGGGCGGAATACTCCTGCACCCAATATGATATGCAATGTAATGCATATGAATGACATATAATGCGTATGTATGCAATGTGATGCAATAATAACCCTTCAGCGGCGCGGGATTCTCATCAACAGCCGGGAAGTAGATACCAACTTACAGCCAGGGTACAATGCTCAGATCCTCAATGCAATACCAACAATAGGACATAACATATAATATACAATGTAAATCGAAAGCTAAGGCGTAATGAGTACGCCTATCGGCAGCTACACACGTAAGGAATACGTGGTAGAAAATCCACGAGGCCAGGTGCCTCCAAAGAAATGGATATAAACACTTACCTCGTTCCAAAGTTAACACTGCTACCCAACAACCGCTTTATTCTTTGAATTCATTGCCAAACGATCTCACTGTGTTCAATAAGCAGAAAACTATGTCAAATAAGGCTAAAGGCTTCATTCCCCACATCTTAGAACAATCCAGGTAGGAACCTGACACACTATTCGCATACGCAATACGCAGGCCAGGCCTATATACAGGGTTTATGGTCACATAATCAAACCCTAAATGAATTATATTTATAAGTTGCCCATAACTCAGTGAGAACGAATGTATATTCAATTCCATTATCGGGGTCCATTTGACCCTTTAAACTATTAATTGAACTTATTAGGACGATGTCTAATATCTCAATTTTCACCGTCAAAATATATTTAAACACACGTAATAAACTCAAATAATATATTAGGATCATTACCTGAGTGTTTCGGGATAAAAATTCTACTTTTTCCCGGTCCCTTTTCTTATTTTCTGGCATTTTTCCACTGCGTATTTTCTGTTTTCTCTGTTTTGCGTTTCTGTTCACTTAGCTTTAGGGGATTATATATCCCATCACCGCCTACTTACTTTGTTTATTTCGTTTTGTCTTTTCCTTTTTTTTCTTTTTCTTTTAAAATTCGTTGTTACGGTAAAAATTAAAACGGTACTCTACGATATTCGAAATAATTTCAACTTTTGCATACAAGTTATACAAAATATATGAAACATACTTGCAAAGACGGATCTCAAATTGGACTCCCAAAACTCAAGATGCGAATTTAAATAGAAAAAGTCAAATTATTTAACTTTCGGCATTTTAGCGGAACTAGCCGAACAACATCGAAATTCACTTTCGAAAGTTCACAAAATTCATAATTAATCATACGAGCCTAACGGCGCTTTCGGATTTCGAATCGGAGTTCATTTGCCAAAACCGAGCTCAAAGATCTCTTTTTAATATTTATTGTCAATAAAAACTGAAACCTTCTTCCGATGCCTACCAAACGAGGTCTGATTTAGCTCAAATTTTACAGATAAGTCCCAATGGATATTATGAACATTTTAAAATTATCGGTACGCCAATCGGAGTCCGAACTTCCGAAACGACTGACCGAGGTCGTTTCATTCTCCTCCACTTAAACTCTCGTTCGTACTCGAACGAGCCTAAATCTAAAGCAAGATTCATGCTGATAATAAAATAACTTGCACGACCTTCATGAGCCTAAGTCTAAAGCAAGATTCATGCTGATAAAAAATAACTTGCACGACCTTCATAAACTATCCCACGGAATTTTTCTCATGATTACAGAATTAAAACTATAACACGAACACCGAACTCTTGGAATAAAACATATCTGGATAATATGACAATACCATTGCACGGCTTATTCTGACTAAGCTGATCCTTCCTCGATCACGAGAAGAGAGTTCTATATTTTCGAAGCAAAGATACACAGAACTTTAAATGGGTTAACATGATTAAGTCGATAATCACCTCTTCAATATACCTTTCGATATAGAACAAGTCGATGAAACTAGGAATTAACTCATGCTTGATGCAATAGGGAAGTTTTTGAAGTATCTTGTCATTACACACTATAGAAGATTTGATGCATGTTATATCATATTTTTACGAACGCACTATGCAACATCTCAGCTGATGTTAGGGTTGTTCCGCAAGCTCCTTGTGGGAATATAGTTACTCATATCCCAATGTTTGTCAAAGGTTCATCTAAACAGGGTCTATCATAGAAAGATAAGGATCATGTAAATACTACTGGATAGTATGATCCAGACCAGGAATGATCTTCAGACTGAACATCTACTTCAGGGTATTGTCTTTGAATTGCAAATATTATGACTTGAAAAAGTGAAAATAAAATAGAGATGTAGTTCGACCATGAGCTGAGGCAGAATACCAGCAATAAAGTTGATTACATGTGCACTTATAACGCTAAAGTAACTTCTTAAAGAGTTGAGGTGTGAAAGAGATATACACACCAATGATGGATTGTCGACAAGCTGCACTAGACCTTTAACTCTAAATTTCCATGAAGTAAAACAGCGTCAGTATGAGGATCCAGTTCTAGTTGAATACAGACAGATAGCCCAAAGAAAACCGAAGTCACCATACAGGGTCACTACTGATGGTGTTCTCATGTATAAAGATAGACTTTGTGTCCTGATGATGCAGATTTAGTTTATGATAAAGGCACATTATTCCAAATACACTGTTCATCCAGGTTCGACTAAGATGTACCATAATCTTAAGCAGATTTATTGGTGGGACGGAATGAAGTGTGACATAGCAGAATTTGTGGCTCAATGTTCTAATTGCCAGCAAGTTAAAATCGTGTTATCTTTCCAGACTTTATGCTTTCAGCAGATAGGTACGTATATATGGTCAGGTTGCCAGCTTATCTCTATCATTAATAGATTATTAATGGGTTTAGCAATGATCGACACTTATTGTAGATTTCTGTCGTGGTCTTACTTTGGGTCGTGAGAAAAGTGGTATCAACACCTCAGAGATTTAATATTACTATTCAGTATTTGGAAAAAGACTCCTCCACTTAAAGCACAAACTCATACAGCCATTTGAATAGGAATATCCATCCTCGCACAGTCTGCTGGACTAAAGAAGATTTAGTTAAAAGCTGAACGTAGGCAAACCTAAGCTACCAACTACAACTACTCTTTCGAGTTGCCAAACAGCTGAAACTCTCAAGTTCACAACTCCATACCTTTGCCGTAAACACAACCGCCTGGTGGATGGTACTTCTATATAAAAATTTCGGCAGAGTTTCCCCTGAAGCTGGATGATCCGCAAAAACAGAACCAGCACTATACTATACATGGTAATGGATACTCGGATAAACTTATATCCAAAACAATAATATGCTTACCCGGCTACAATAACACGTACTCTGGCTCAACACAGGGAACGTCACAAGCGGCTACCAATCGCCCAAGCTCACTAGTACCGGACGAAGAAGAAATGGAAATGGAACGAGGATAGAAATAATTAGAGCTTCAGGAAGTTCATCTTCTTATTTGCTTGGCTACCAAAGCTAGACTACTTCCGAGTCAGGCGAGCCAAAGAATCGCAATTGAAGAGATAGACATTAAATAAGCTTTATAAAACGACATCCATGCCAATTTGACCTCCGAATAAGAAGGAAACTCTGACAATTTATCAGAACCCATTTTATAACCCAGACAAGCTCATAGGATAACATGACTTTACTAACGTCTCGAACCGAGAGGAGATACGTAGATCGAGCATTACTTTCCAGCCACTTTACACCGGAAGAAACAACGACACTTCGTGATGGTGACGAATAAAAATCCCATCATCCTACCAACACTAATTTCCGAGGAGAGATTAACTAATTGACATAATAATAGAAGGTGGCACAACAAGATGCCAAGCAGAAAAATACCGATACTCACTCACAAATCTCTCACATTTAAACCAAATAAACTAGTAGGGTCATCATAAATGCCAGGAATAAATCATATCAGAAGCTCACCCCTCTACCGCAACCGATTCTTAATAGAAATGACATCCAAGGAAACCATCGAAACATGATAAGACACACCATTTCCCGACCGATCGAAAGAATCAAATCTTACTCACATTTATAAGAAGAAAAATACTCGGGTCTACTATATCGGATGCCTCAGCATCCTGCCAGACTGGCAGTTCATAAAACTGCCTCTGAGGCTGAACTAAGCCGCTACCCTGATAACTACTTCTAGAAGAACCACTACCACAACGCTCTCGACCTCTATTGAATGAGGGCATATCTCGGGTTAATTAAGATCTATATGAAATTCCCTGCGACTGTGCAGGTGCCTGATGACGAGAGAAAAGACGACTGCCTGCTTGCCGGAGTAAGGAAAAACTCCTCAAAGGATAACCAGACTCATGACAATGATAACACCCTTTTCGTGAAAAATTGAAACTGGACAGATTGTTGATAGCTGTAAAGAGTAGATTGAATCTGATTTTGACGAGCTACTGGTGCACTCTAAGAATCACGTGACACAAGCTGAGATAATCTGGAAGGTGACCTCCCAAAATAATCAGAATTTTTACCTACAAATGAGGTACCATGGTTGCCCACCAGGGCCGTGGGATCTCTTACTTTCCCGCTCTAACTCTTCCCACTCTAACTTATGGCATGCCTTGAACCTTTGGGCAATATTAACAACAACATCAAATAAAATCCAGACTTCAATTTCTCGAGCCATCTGGGATTTCAAGGAAAAATAAAGGTCATCAGTAAATCTCTGAATCTTTTGAAAGGCTCATGAACTAGTTCTAATGCATATCCAGCCTTTCTATAGAATTCAATCTCATATTTTGAAACACCAACAGGCTAACCGACAGGCTACCCTGTCCAATCCACTCAAACTGGCAACACTTTTCATCTCGCTCACCACTCGAAAGGAACTTTTCCACGAATCTAAAAGAAAAATCGAACCAAATTAGCTATTAAAAGAACAGTTCACCAATTCAAGGCTGAACCCCTGAAACTGGAAAGCAGAATAATACACAATATATTGCTCGAGATAACCAACAGCCTGAAGGATATGCTGACATCATTTTATTTTTTTAAAAAGAATCACGAGGTTTATCTGATGCATTGCTTAAGAATATCGGAAAGTTCAAACGCGTAAAATAATGCAACCTCTTTGGGCACTCGGATCGAACCGATACCTCAGCTGGCTAACTAGTCAGAACAATTAGAGGTACAACACATACTACCTCCGGAATATAATATACTGCAGTAATATTAAGAACCAGAAAAGGAGCTCCCTGAGATCGAACGTCTCCATCTGTGGCAACCCGATAAGCTGCCTAGCGAATAATAGGTTTTTGCGGTATCTGCGTCGCCAAGATTCTCGTAAATCATCGTAGAGAGCCAAGGAAACCACAAGGCCCTGCTCTCTTGCTCATCGCGAGCCCGTACATCCGAAACTAGATCGTCAGCACGATCAAAAACTCTCGGGGCTTCGTCAGTGCTAGCCCCAGGCTAGACTGCTTCGTCATGAACTCGTACGGTTTGCCGATTTTTCGCACGAAGGTTCACAATTACCAGAAAGGAATTAACGAAAATACTTTTGCATCCTAAACCGACGCACGATCAGAAATGAAGGAAGTGAAACTTCCTAAATGCCATCATAGTCTATCGTAGATAAGTACGGACGTCTACGTACCCATCAGCGAGACTCTACTAGACACTGTCTTAGTCTGGATAGACTCTAAACTAGGCTCTGATACCAACTGACACGACCCTGAATCCGGCTAGGCCGTGCGGGCACCTGACATCCTCCCCTAGACCCGTCGGACGAACCCTTAGCAATTAAATTAGGAAAATAAATATAATTCAATTCATAAATAAGAACAAGACTTAAAAAAAAATACTGACATACTGATACCTCTAAGCTGTACAAAAGAAATTACAGCTGACTACCCAACATACTAGGTTTAGGGCTATCCAGACCAGACATCTAAGAGTACAAAAGAACACAGATACCTCCTGAAGAGAGCAAAATGTAACTGAAATAATGAACAATAAACTGGTGGCCATCCGGAATAAAAGCTGGCTCACCCTGACAGCTGAAGTCGTCTTCGCTCCTGAACAACGTGGCGAACTCAATCCTGGAGCGAACCTGCCGAAACGAAATAGATAGACAAGAAACAAACAACAACAAGGGTGAGTCAAAAGGACTCAATAAGTGGGGCAGACTAGCCACCTCAAAGAATATGATAGCTAGCCAGGGAGAAAAGAAATAGATAGACCAAATTAGTTTTATTTAGACCAAATTCATTTTATTTAAATTATAAAAAGGTAAAGCCAGATAACACTTATAAACTCAACCAAGGATGTGTGCCAAAAACATATCAACAAATATGAAATGCACATATAAGCAGAACAGTATTCATGTACCGTAAGTCTACACAATGGTATGAATTGAGATGGAATGAAATGAAGTGAGATGAAATGAAATGAAATGAAATATGATGCGAAGGGTCACATGTGCCCGTAATCCCATCCCGAAGCGGAATACTCCTGCATTCGAGGGGAATACAATCTGATATCCAACTGGAGCGGAATACTCCTGCTCCTGGGGCGGAATACTCCTGCACCCGATATAATATAAACCAGAGGCGGAATACTCCTGCACTATCCTGGGGCGGAATACTCCTGCACCCGATATAATGTAAAGCTGAGGCGGAATACTCCTGCACTCAATATCTGACATAAGAGCGGAATACTCCTGCTCTTGGGGCGGAATCCTCCTACCCTCAATATGATACAATGGAGCAGAATCCTCCTGCTCCTGGGGCGGAATACTCCTGCAATATGATATGCAATGTAATGCATATGAATGACATATAATGCGTATGTATGCAATGTGATGCAATAATAACCCTTCACCGGTGTGGGATTCTCATCGAGAGCCGGGAAGTAGATACCAACTTACAGCCAGGGTACAATGCTCAGATCCTCAATGCAATACCAACAATAGGACATAACATATAATATACAATGTAAATCGAAAGCTAAGGCGTAATGAGTACGCCTATCGGCAGCTACACACGTAAGGAATACGTGGTAGAAAATCCACGAGGCCAGGTGCCTCCAAAGAAATGGATATAAACACTTACTTCGTTCCAAAGTTAACACTGCTACCCAACAACCGCTTTATTCTTTGAATTCATTGCCAAACGATCTCACTGTGTTCAATAAGCAGAAAACTATGTCAAATAAGGCTAAAGGCTTCATTCCCCACATCTTAGAACAATTCAAGTAGGAACCTGACACCATATTCTCATACGCAATACGCAGGCCAGGCCTATATACAGGGTTTATGGTCACATACTCAAACCCTAAATGAATTACATTTATAAGGTGCCCATAACTCACTGAGTACGAATATATATTCAATTCCATTATCGGGGTCCATTTGACCCTTTAAACTATTAATTGAACTTATTAGGACGATGTCTAATATCTCAATTTTCACCGTCAAAATATATTTAAACACACGTAATAAACTCAAATAATATATTAGGATCATTACCTGAATGTTTTGGGGTAAAAATTCTACTTTTTCCCGGTCCCTTTTCTTAGTTTCTGGCATTTTTCCACTGCGTATTTTCTGTTTTCTCAGTTTTTCATTTCTGTTCTTAATGTTTATGTTCACTTAGCTTTAGGGGATTATATATCCCATCACCGCCTACTTACTTTGTTTCTTTCGTTTTGTCTTTTCCTTTTTCTTCTTTTTCTTTTAAAATTCGCTATTACGGTAAAAATTAAAACGGTACTCTACGATATTCGAAATAATTCCATCTTTTGCATACAAGTTATACAAAATATATGTAACATACTCGCAAAGACGGATCTCAAATTGGACTCCCGAAACTCAAGATGCGAATTTAAATAGAAAAAGTCAAATTATTTAACTTTCGGCATTTTAGCGGAACTAGCCGAACAACATCGAAATTCACTTTCGAAAGTTCACAAAAGTCATAATTAATCATACGAGCCTAACGGCGCTTTCGGATTTCGAATCGGAGTTCATTTGCCAAAACCGAGCTCAAAGATCTCTTTTTAATATTTATTGTCAATAAAAACTGAAACTTTCTTCCGATGCCTACCAAACGAGGTCTGATTTAGCTCAAATTTTACAGATAAGTCCCAATGGATATTATGAATATTTTAAAATTATCGGTACACCAATCGGAGTCCGAACTTCCGAAACGACTGACCGAGGTCGTTTCAAATTCCCTCGCCAAACGTATAATATAAATATATATTTTTCTCGCCAAAATGGAAAGAAAATTTCTAAGTTTTGTTTTGGCGAGAGCAATCCTCAGCTGAGTAAAATCTGACACGCGGGTCCATTGGTGAGTTGGCGAGGGAATTTCCTCTCCAATTTAAATTTGTTATAAAAAATAAGCGACGTCCGTGCAGCGAGGGAATTCTCTCTCTACCGCACGTTTAGAGAGGGAACTCCATCGCCAATTTCCCTTGCTGAACATGTCTTCTAGTAGTGATTTTTTGTCAAATATCACAAGGTGAATTTGCAAACTTAGAGTGATAGTGTGTTAGCTTGGATAAGCTTGAAGTTTTGACTGATGATTAAGGAACAGATTCAAAGGACCTGTTCCTTTGAATCACTGCAGCTTAATAGATAATTCATGCAAAACCATTTAAGCTGAAATATTGTTAATTATCATTAGACTAATGTTTATCTTGATAATTATGCAACTCTAAACGTGATATGAAAAGATTGTATAAATAATGGATAAGGGCTAAAAGATTCGGATGATTAAAGTGAAGAATTCAATTAGGACGCAAACTCTTGGAAGCTTTAGAGTTCTAATTGATCAAGACTTTATGATTGCTAAAGCTATAAAACGAGGAGCATATCAGCTATTGAAGTATGCACAAATACAGAGAGAATCGAGCATAGCATTGAAAAGAGTCTTTATCTTATTTGTATAATCAGTAAGCTACAGGGAACTAAGTAAGAACTTGTTCCTTAGATTGAGTCTTGTAAAAGTTCAGTCTTAGTTCAACTGTAGTAGGTATTATCGAGTTGTATCTTTTCAGTTCTAGTCGTGTACTTGAAGAAGCTTCACTGATCGTGAAAGAGGTCACTAGAGGATTAGAGTTAGTCCTAGGTTAGTAAGAAGGTAGTCTTGTAACCAAGTGAATCTTTTACATAGTGAAGTTGAAATCCTACTTGGAAGAGCAGGTCGTGGTTTTTTGATTCCGTTCAAGGGGTTTTTCCACGCTAATATTGTCTGTTCATTTACTTACAGTTTTAATTCCGCATATAACACAGTAAAGGAACATATGTTAAGGAACTGGTCCTTAAAACAGTAAAGTGGTGTATCTCGGGAAATAACAATTGGTATCAGAGCGGGTTATCCTTGAAAAGGCTAACACCTAGGATTAGAATGAGTACATCACAAGAAAATGGTGAGGGTCAGTCAACTGTTAGAGCACCTTTATTCAGTGGAAAGTATTACTCATGGTGGAAGGAAAGGATGAGAGATCATCTTCAGGCTGAAGATTATGAGTTATGGGACATAGTGACTGAAGGTCCCATGATTCCAATGAAAAAGGATGCTGAAGGAAATGATGTTCCCAAAACTAGAAGGGGATGCAATGCTGAAGACTTAAGGCAGTGGGAAAAGAATGCCAAAGCTAGGAAGTGGCTTGTCTGTGGACTCAGTCCTGATGAGTGCACTAGAATTATAGGGTATACCACTGCAAAGGAAATCTGGGATGCTCTACAGGTTGCACATGAAGGAACATGTCAGGTAAAAAGATCTAGAGGTACACTCTTTTTTGCTGAATATGAAAGCTTTAAAATGAAAGAAGGAGAATCAATTTTTGAAATGTATACTAGATTTAATGCTATTACATCTGAACTTATTTTTTTGGGAAGGGTTTTAACCGTTGAAGATAGAGTAGAAAAGATCCTAGTTAGAGTTCTTCCAGATTCTTGGGAGATTAAGGCTTGTGCTATTATTGAAAGTAAGGATCTGACCACCTTATCCTTAGATGAGCTTATAGGAAATTTGAAAACTTATGAACTAAGGAAAAAGTTTAAAAACATAGGTGAACCAGTTAAAACTGAACCTAACCTAGCTTTAACTGCTGCTATTAAGCCTATTGATGATAAGGAACTGGTCCTTATCGCTAAAAGTGTTCAAAGATATTTGAACAAGTAAAAGGGGGTTAGTGGACAGGATAGGTCTTCTAACATGAAACAGGCTGGAGAATGCTTCAAGTGTGGAAGCATGGAGCACTATATTAGCAAGTGTCCAGTTATGGAAGGAGAATGGAGGAAGAGATACGTGGAAGAAAGGAAAAAGGCTAGGGAACAGGTCCGGAAAAAAAGTGGAAATCCCAAAGCAATGGTTGCTGGATGGCAAGACAGTGAGGATGAACAATCTGATGATGATCTGAATTAGGATCTTGCTCTAATGGCTCTTGAAGATAAAGATAATGAAGAAGATGCTGAGGTATTTGTTTCTAAACTTAGACAAGATGTGAAAAGCATGCCTAGGGATAAATTAGTTAAAGTATTTTATACTTTGCTAAATGAGTTTATATCTCTAAAGGATGGCAAAAATCAACTGCATCATGAAATTGAAAGTCTAGGAACAGAATATAAAAAGGCAGTAGTTAAAAATGACTCTCTGAAAAGAAAAATTACCATGCTTGAGGAACAGGTCCTCACACTTGAATCAACTGTTCAGGAATTAGAAAATGTTAAAACAGGTGAAAATGGTAAAGGCATTGTTAATTCTCATCAGATCATTGCTGAAGAGAAACTGAAAGTCACAGTTGGTGAATTGTCAAAGAAAGATGAAAAGATAAGATCTTTGGAAGAGGACTTAGTTAAAACAAAAATGGAGTTAGGAAAAATTGTAAAATAGAACAAGTCCTCTGAAGCACTAGAATGGTTACAGGAAAATCATAGTAGTAACAGGAAGGGTATTGGATTCATGAAAGCAAAGTCTTCACCCAAATGGGATCCAAAGAGTAAGTACTTATCACTTCCTGAAAACTGGCTATGCACTCATTGTGGGAACACTGGTCACTTGAAAGAAAATTGCCAATCTTTAAAATTTGCTGCACAGAGGAACAAGTCCTATAAACCAGTTCAAAACTCTGTAAGAAAGAAAACTGTTCACACAAAGAAACCATTACCATTCTGGGCTAGGAGAGATCTGATTCATCCTTTTTCTCAAGGAAAGGAACCCAAACTAGTTTGGGTTTTTAAAATTAACCCCTGGTTTCTTTTGCAGGCTAGAGTAAAAGAGGAACCACAAATGGTACATGGACAGTGGTTGCTCAAGGCACATGACAGGACATACGGAACTGTTCCTTTCACTCTCAGCCTTTCAAGGAGGAAGTGTTTCCTTCGGTAATGGTAAGAAAGGGGAAATCATTGGCATTGGAAAGGTAGGTAGGTCTGATTCACATAGTATAGACAATGTGTTTTCTAGTAGATGGGCTGAAGCATTTCTTATTGAGTATATCTCAATTGTGTGACGAAGGTAATAATGTTAATTTCTCATCTACTAGGTGCACTCTGACTAACCAAACTTCTGGAGAGATTATTTTACAGGGAAATAGATATGGAAACATCTACAAGGTAGATTTGTTGACACTATCTGATGGAAGCTTGAGTTGCTTAAGTGTGTGCAAAATGATCCCCTCCTATGGCACAAATGACTTGGCCATGCTAGTCTTTCTCAACTGAACAAACTTGTGTCCAAGGATTTGGTGATAGGTCTTCCTAATATCAAGTTTAAGGATGAAAAGGTATGTGAAGCCTGTGCTAGGGGGAAGCAGGTAAAATTCTCCTTCAAACCAAAGAAACAGGTAAGTACCACTAAACCTTTGGAACTGGTTCATATGGATTTATGTGGACCAATGAGAATAATGAGTCGTGGAGGTAAGAAGTATGTTATGGTATAGGTGGATGATTACTCCGGATTTGCATGGACTATATTTCTTGCATCTAAAGAAGAAGCTTTTAATGCATTTTCAATTTTTGCTAAGAAAGCTCAAAGAACTCTAGATAGTCACATTGTTGCCATTAGCTCTGATCACGGAACTGAATTTGAAAATCATATGTTTTTCAATTTTTGTAATGAAAATAGCATTAACAATAATTTTTCTTCACCTAGAACTCCACAACAAAATGGTGTAGTGGAAAGGAAAATAAGACTCTAGAGGAAATGGCAAGGACTATGCTAATGAAAATCTTCAACAAAACTTTTGGGCTGAGGCCATCAATACTGCATGCTACATAATAAATAGATCTATGACAAGGCCATTAATAGAAAAGACTCGATATGAGCTGCTTAAGGGAAGAAAACCAAATATCTCTCATCTTAGGGCTTTTGGTTGCAAATATTTTATCCACAACAATGGGAAAGATGCCTTAGGAAAATTTGATCCTAGAAGTGATGAGGGAATCTTTGTTGGCTATTCTTCAAATAGTAAATTTTATAGAGTTTTTAACAAGAAAACATTGAAAATTGAAGAAAGCATGCATGTTAAATTTGATGAAGCTGACAGTCTCACTCAAGAACAGGTACATGAGGATGAAGAGATTGGAATGCTGAAACATAGTGAAATTGATCAACAAATGCAGACATTGGATGGGGATACTGGGAGAAGTGGACTGCAAGGAACTGTTCCTCAGTACAGAACTGAGAAAAGTAGCACAAAAACAGGGGGAACAAATGTTGGTTCCACCTCACAAACTGGCAGTACTACTCCCTCAGGAACTGTTCCTCAGCAAGGGACTTCTGACAATGGTTTGATACTCAAGCCTTACAAGTATCAAGGTTCACATCATGTGGATCAAATAATCTCAGATAAGACTCTGGAATACAAAAAAGATCAGCAGTTAAAAATCACAGTGCTTTCCTGTCTCTTGTTGAACCCAAAAATGTGAAAGAAAGCACTGCAGGATGCACTGAAGGATGCAGATTGGATTAATGCTATGCAGGAAGAATTGAATCAATTCCAAAGAAGTCAGGTTTGACATCTGGAACCCAAGCCAAGGAACAAGTCCATAATAGGAACAAAATGAATTTTCAGAAACAAACTTGATGAGGATGGAATGGTAATTAGAAATAAGGCCAGGTTAGTTGTTCAGCGGTATAGTCAAGAGGAGGGCATTGACAATGATGAGCCGTTTGCTCCAGTTGCAAGGTTGGAAGCAATAAGACTTCTCATAGCCTTTGCTACATACATGGAATTTACTCTACATCAAATGGATGTTAAGAGTGCATTTCTGAATGGTTACTTAAAAGAAGAAATGTATGTTAAGCAACCTCCAGGCTTTGAGAATGAACAGTTCCCTTAACATGTGTACAAGTTGGACAAGGCCTTGTATGGACTCAAGCAGGCACCAAGAGCATGGTATGAAAGGCTATCAAAATTTTTACTTCAGCATGGATATAAAAGAGGTAAAATTGATAGCACACTGTTTTTGAAAGAAAAAGGTAAGCATCTCTTAATTGTTCAACTTTATCTAGATGATATAATCTTTGGTGCTACTTGTGAAAATTTAAGTAAGGAATTTGCAAACCTGATGGGGAGTGAGTTTGAGATGAGCATGATGGGTGAACTCAATTTCTTTTTGGGTTTACAAATTAAGCAAACCTCAAATGGAACTATGATCCATCAACAAAAATATGTTAAGGAATTACTTAAAAGGTTTGATATGGATTATGCTAAGGAAATTGATACACCTATTGCTATTGCCACAAAATTGGATCTTGATGAACATGGAATATCAGTTGATCAAAAATTTGTATCGAGGTATGATTGGTTCTCTACTCTACCTAACTTCTAGCAGACCTGATATTGTGTTCAGTGTTGGTTAATGTGCTAGGTTTCAGTCAGATCCTAAGGAATCTCATTTGAAAGCTGTTAAAAGGATATTGAGATATCTGAAAGTAACAGGTCCCTTGGGACTATGGTATCCAAAAGGTGGTAGTTTTAATCTTGTTGGATATACTGATGCTGACTATGCAGGTTTCCTTGTTGATAGAAAAAGTACCTCAGGTGTGGAACATTTTCTTGGTGAGCGTTTGGTTTCTTGGGGAACCAAGAAACAAAATTCAGTGGCACTTTCTACTACTGAGGCTGAATAAGTGGCAGCTGCCTCTATTGTTCACAGTTGTTATGGATTAAACAACAATTACAGGATTTTGGTGTTGATGTAGGAACTGTTCCTATCTTCTGTGACAACACTAGTGCTATTAACATGACAAAAAATCCAGTGCATCACAAAAGAACTAAACACATTGATATAAGACATCATTTCTTGAGAGATAACTATGAAAAAGGCTTGATCACCATAGCATTTTATCTTACCGAAAAGTAAATTGCTGACATTTTTACAAAAGCTTTAGGAAGAGATGATTTTGAAAGAAACAGATTGGAATTAGGGATGATTAAATTCACTTAAATTTATCAATGCTTTACTTCATAATTGGCTAGAAAACTGCACCTAAAATGAATTTTATTGAAGTCAATTTGAAATATTCAGTCCAGCTTAATACTTCATTGTATACTCTTATGCCATAATTTTTGTTTAGAGTTACTAAAATTGAATGATGTTACCTTTATGCTCTTAGAATTTCATATTGAGCAAAAGTGTTTCAAATTGGAAGGACACTGATTTTCGTGTTAAAATCAGGTATGTACTCCTTATTATTCATTTATCTTAGAAGATTAAGGCTATAGATAACTTGTAATTAGGATAAATCCCACTAGGAATCCTAATCATATCCAAACTGCATATGAGTCCCATCGGAGGAACAATTCCCATTCAGAATAGGTAACTTGAAAGCCTAACGGCTCTTTTCCCGGGAGACTCCCAAGAGTCCTTTAACGGCTAAATGTCTTTCAATGAGGTAATAGTAATCGTCTCACACTCAACCTCCACTGCCTATTTTATTCTATAAATACACTACTCCTTCCTCATTATTCTTTTACTTTTTTTAAATTGTACTCTCAAAATTTCAAAAACAATAGTAACATATCTTTTGAATCGTATTTCTAGAATGTCTCTTTCTCCTGAAAACTCATCATTCGTACCCACCTCTGATCAACCACAAATTCCCAACCCTCCTTCACCTATGGACACCACAAACCCAAACCTTGAAATTCCTGAAAATATCCCAAAAGTACCTGAACCAGAAATTCAGGGGGAAGGACGAGTTCCCACTGCTGAGTCGATTGTTGAACAGTTTGAGGACTTGTCAAGGGCTATGATTATTTATCAGTATCAGATAAATTATGCCTCTTCCTTAAAGTAGTAGAGGATGAAGGGAAAAAGGAAGAGGGGTCTGGAACTGTTCCTGAGGGGGAAGAGGAAACTGTAAAACGTTTGGAACCTCCCATGCATGGAAGATGTGATAAATGTTGAGGAAGAAATAAGTGATAGTGATAGGCCTATTATTGATTTGATCAACATTAGGAGTTTAAAAAGAAAACTTGCTAGGAAGGGACCCATTGATGACCAAATGTCTGCTGAGATTGCTGCTTTAGTGATAGTTATAAGCCAGGTATTAAGAAGAACGGTGAAAGTTCCTCTAAGGCAAAAGGACCTGTTCCTTCTGTCTCTACTCTTGCTACTGGGGTTAGGAGGACAAGGAGTGTTGTCAAGGCTGCTGAGGAGAACTTAGCTGCTACTATGGAAAGAAGCAGAAAAGGGAAGGGAAAACAGGTTGCTGATCCTGTTGAGGAAGAAGAAATTGAGTTTGTAGGAAAAGAGAGGGATGTTGTGGATGATGAAGATGATGAGATGGAAGATGTTGAGGTAGTTGTGCCTCAGTCTAAAAAAAGAAAAGTTGTACAGGGGCGTGTGACAAGAAGGTCTGTGAAGGCTGCTGCAGTAAAATCTTCTAAGAGGACCAGGTCCTCTAAAAGAACCTTAGTTGATGAAAAATCTGATTCAAGTTCTGATGAATCATTTTCTGGAAAGGACATTGAGAGTAAGGATGAGGGAGATGAGGTTTAACATTGTTTCCATGATGACATTATGATTAGGAAAGTTCTGAAAGGTAGGATACTCTCTGATGTGGAGGAAGAGGGTATGGTTTGGTTGTTGCAGAAATTGCAGGCTCAAGGATGGAGGGACATGGTCCTTCAGATTACAGAAAAGTGTGCAAAGGAGATGGTTCAAGAGTTTTACAAGAACTGCTCTATCATGAGGGACAGGATTACAACCTCTGTCCATGACCATGAGATTACCTTTGACACTAGGGAACTTGGTGAGCTGCTGGGGATTCCATTTGTGGGATATGACAGCTATGTCAAGAAAGTATGGCCTAATATGACAAATTTGCCTACTGGATTAGAGATCATAAGGAAATTTGCCGAGAATGAGGAAAAAGCAAAACCAAGAGTTGTGCAGAAGAGTGAGATGCATCCTCAACACCAAGTGATATTTGAGTTTGTGAACAAGATTGTGATGCCAAGGCAAGAAAAAAGAGGAATTGCCAGTTTCATGGACTAGGTCCATATAGAGCTGCTTGACACTGATAAGCAGATAAACTGGTTTATGATCCACTTGATCAAAAGGGTTGTTACTGGGAAGAGAAAGCACTCTTTGCCCTTTGGCTTCATCCTGGCTGATTTGTTTGCAAAATTGAAAATTCCTTTGAAAGGGGTAGTTTAGGCTACAAGAAGGAGAAGTTTGGATGTGCTACACTGATCAGCTGTGACTTGCCTGTTCAAGCTGATCCTCCACAGGCTGGTGTTAGTAGATAGCCTTTGAACAACAAGGTGAGTGCATTAAGGCAACGGGTTGCCATACAGGCTGCTGAAATAGCACGGTTGGAAGAGGAATAGAATTACTGGACAGAGGCTACAAAGGCAAAAGAGACTAATGCGGGTATGCTCAAACAGATGTTTGAGTTGTTAAACAAGTCTCAGGGACCTGGTCCTTTCGCATCCTAATCACCTTAGCTATAAGCCATCTTTTGACCAGTGGGATTTAGACTAGTTCTAATACCTTAGTCTTTTCCTTTTCTAGTTTTTGAATAATTTTGTAATACTTGCTTGTATCCCTTGGTTTAACCTTTTGTTAATGATCAATTATCTTCGATGGCTAATATCATTGTTTTGCAGTTGCTTTAGTCTGAATTGTGTTTGCATTTTGAGTTGCCTCAATGGCCATGTGCTGATTGTTTCTAACACTTGGGTTATTTTTTTATGCAACCTTTTCAATGATGCCAAAGAAGGGAAGAGTAAGTTGTTTTGCGTGAACTTTATACCTAAAGACAAATCTGATCCTTAATGATAAAATAAGTCTCTACTGATTGCTTTTGAGTTTCAAAGAGTACTTCAGGACATTAAGGACTTACAGCTAAGCTTATGAGTTTGTCATCATCAAAAAGGGGGAAAATGTTAGCTTGGATAAGCTTGAAGTTTTGACTGATGACTAAGGAAGAGATTCAAAGGACATGTTCCTTTGAATCACTGCAGCTAAATAGATAATTCATGCAAAATCATTTAAGCTGGGATATTGTTAATTATCCTTAGACTAATGTTTATATTGATAATTATGCAGGTCTAAACGTGATATGAAAAGATTGCATAAATAATGGATAAGGGCTAAAAGATTCGGATGATTAAAGTGAAGAGTTCAATTAGGACTCAAACTCTTGGAAGCTTTAGAGTTCTAATTGATCAAGACTTTATGATTGCTGAAGCTATAAAACGAGGAGCATATCAGCTATTGAAGTATGCACAAATACAGAGAGAATCGAGCATAACATTGAAAAGATTCTTTATCTTATTTGTATAATCAGTAAGCTACAGGGAACTAAGTAAGAACATGTTCCTTAGATTGAGTCTTATAAAAGTTCGGTCTTAGTTCAACTGTACTAGGTATTATCGAGTTGTATCTTTTCAGTTCAAGTCGTGTACTTGAAGAAGCTTCACTTATCGTGAAAGATGTCACTAGAGGATTAGAATTAGTCTTAGGTTAGTAAGAAGGTAATCTTGTAACCAAGTGAGTCTTTTACATAGTGAAGTTGAAATCCTACTTGGAAGAGTAGGTCGTGGTTTTTTTATCCCGAGTTCAAAGGGGTTTTCCACGCTAATATTGCGTGTTCATTTACTTACAGTTTTAATTCCGCATATAACACAGTAAAAAAATACATTTTAAGGAACTAGTCCTTAAAACAGTAAAGTGGTGTATTTTGGGAAATAACACAGTGTTTCAATGTTACTAAAAGCAACATTCGCCAGGTTTTTATTGTATGATGGTCGAAGAATACTTGCCAATAATGTATAATATAGCAAATTATGGGTGAATCTTAATGTGCATTCCCAAATTTAACTACTGCGACCTAGGACCACTTGATAAAAGATGACACATGTCACTAGCAATTATTGTATATATAACTGAATAAATCTTAATATGCATTCCAAAAATTTAACCTTTGTATACGTAAAATCCTTCACCAAATACAATTCCCACCAAACTTCTAAGGATCCTATGAAACCAAAGAGACGTTCAAGCGTGAATCAATTCAATAGGTTACTTATTTTATTTTGGAAATTTGATGTACTTGTCTGTAGTTGGATTTTGCGTGTGAGTGATTTTCAAAAGAGACTCTGTACTAAGGAGGCTTTGAAGGGGGCATACATATCCCAAAAAAATTCAGCTGTACTAGTACTAAACAAGATGCTGAAAAAGACTTTTCAGTGAATTCATTTATCAATTTGCATCATTTTCACAATCAAAATCTGTCGCATTCCTACAAATATATAACCACTACATAGCAACAATCTTTTTAGTGACCATTCCACTATTTGAAGGGGCATATAGAGTAGTAAACCAATTCATATATAGTACGTATAGTTAACCTCAAATCATGTTTGGAGTTGTGCACTACTTGTTTAATCTTAGTTCTATATTCTTATTGTTAGTATTGTCTTTGTTATAAGTTATTATTGATTTTGTTACCAACATGAAATTGCTAGATATTATCCATCAAGAAACAATTGGCTAAACGTTTGTTGGTTCTCCTAGAAGTATTATTAAGTAAGAAAATATATTATTGGAATGATTCAGAGAGGGAAATTTGCAGCAATGCTGAGAAAATCTTGCGAGTTGCCATTCAAGAAAGTTGGGGTATTAAAGTTCTGAAAAAAATATAGTATTCACTTCGACAAAGAAAAGTCTCAGAATGAACCGTTTTGGGAAAACATAATTAAATAGAAGGGAAAATGGTCGTATTTATCCCTATACTATTCGATTTTAGTTAAATCTATTCTCAGTTATATTTTTTTTTTTTTGATTCCTATCCCTACCGTTAGCAAAACTCACATATTTGCCCCTCTTTTTAATTTGATGGAGCTACGGGTGCATCCACAACCTCACCACGTGGCGCCTATGCAAAGAATGACCTATTTTGACCAAAATAAACCAACTCCAACCCATCCCCAATTTATTCGACACTCGAGCTGAACCTTTCCTCCAAAATAAACCACCAGTCCACCACTCATCTAGTCAACTTCTTCTTCAATTAAGCCAAACCCCAATGGCTAAATCTTGGCCATGAATAAATCAAGACTACAACATATTAACATGACATTTGCTTTTAATTAATTTATCAAACTTTTTCTAAATCCTCCTCTAACCTTTTTTCCTCTAAAAATCAAAATGGCAGTACTCTAGAAACAAACTTATCATTGTAAATGGTTAAATCAAATTTTAGCACCATTGAAAATGCGGCAGTATTGGAGTTACACAGATCTTGAGTATTTTATTTCTCTTTATTTGACTCGAGGAAGAGGAGAATCAAACTAACGGGATATTCTCCATTAGGATATTCTTTCAATATTCTATAGTCATTTTTCTTCGTAAATCATTAAACCAAACTAATATACTGATATCCCACCGAGGTAGAGTCTGGAAAATATGAGATATATGCAAACTATATCCTCACCATGGTGGAGAGGCTGTTTCCTAAAGCAATAAGGGGAATGTTTGGTTTGAAAAAAAAAATTTCTGAAAAATATTTTTCAAATTTTCCTATTTGGTTGGATTAAATATTTTGAAAAATATTTTTCATACCAACATTTTTTAAAATTGATAATTCACCCTCATTATCTCCATCCAACATAAAAATACCACTCACCCAAAATTTCCTACCATACCCTACCTCCACACCTAACCCCTCCAACCTGAAACACCCACCTACCTCACCTTCCAACCTTCCTACCCCGATTCTAGTGCCACCATAGTCTACTTCATACCTTCCGCTTCACACCCACCCACCCCTACCTTTCCCCTTACCCTACCCTTATTTCCACACAACCGCCTACCCTCCTTACCCAAACCTCCCCACCTTCTACACACTTCCACCTCCCCACCTTCTACCCCACCATATCTTCTCACTTTTATTTTAAGAACGAAATGCCACCCACCCCCTCTTCCTACCCTATAACCCAACCCTCACCCCCATACCCTGCCTTACCAAAAACCCCCACCCTCACATCTACCCATCACGTCCTACCCCGCCCCCACCCCCACTCTATACACCCATTTCAACCCCCACCTTTCACAAACCACTCACTCGGTATCCACCCTCCATTCACCAAGTACCCACATACCTTCTAACCTACACCCACCTCTCACCCACTTCACCTATCCCCCGCCCTAGCCTAGCTGCTAACTTCTGTACTACAACCAACCCCACCCCTACCCTATTTTCAATCCCCTCTCCTAACCTCATCACCTTTTGCCCATCCCACACACACATCCCTACTTCCTACCCCACCGTACATCCCCATTATCTTTATTAGATCAAAACACAACCCACCCCCACCCCCACCCCCATCCTCTTCCAATCTCACACAGCCACCCACCCACATTTTCAACCCAAATACGCTACCCCCACACCAACCTCCCCGCGTTTTCCACCCCTACATACCCCCATGTCAAACCCTATCCACCACTACTCCCACCTCCTACCTCCACCATATCGCGTACCTTCCTGCCTCACTCCCAGCTTTCAACCTATACCCCACTCTCACCTCCTATTTTTTAACCCCTATCCCCTATCCCAAGACCTGCCCCATATTCCCCACTGCATAATCGACTCCCTGCCCTAACCTACCTTTTACCTTATGTCCCCCCACCCCACCCCACCCATCCTCTTACCCCCATTATACCCTAACATCACATGTCCACACAACCCCTACCCCACCCCAATCTCCCCACCTTTCACCCATCCGACACCTACCCAACTCTTCAGTCTCCCCACCCCGTACTCCTACCTCCAACCGCTCCTCCCGGTCTACAAACCCAATTCACCCTCATACTTCTAGCCCTGCCCACCTCCATCTTCTACTCCTTACCCGCCCATACCAGCTCTCAACCCTTACCAACCCTCACACCTTCACCCATTCTACTTCCTACCTTCTGCCCTACCCCATAAACCGCCACCTTCAAATTTAAATTGGAACACCACCCACCCCACCCCATCCCATCACCCAACACCTTTTCTACCGCACCCTAACCCAGCTTTCTACTTAACCTTCACCCCACTCCTGGCTCCAACACCTACCCACCCAAACCCTTACCCAACCCACCTCTTCATCTTCTACCCACACACCCCATATACCCCACTTCTTACGTTCCCACCTACCCCGCCACCATCACTAACAACCCTACCTTCTGCCAACATCCACTTTACACCCACTCTACCTTCACTCTTAGATTGTTTTGAATATATACTGTAAGATTATGCTATATACCTGACTTATTCTTTATTTTTAGATTTTTATCATTCTATATCCCAACGTATTATTCTTTTTTTATTGTAGTCACTTTTATAAGAATATACTGTATACTCCTAACTTTTCTTCAATTTTAGATTGTTGTCATTGTATACCCTGAGTTATCCTTCACTTTTAGATTATTACACTGTATACTGTAAAAGTATATCCTATACCTTAACTTATTTTTCATTTTTAGATTGTTATCACTGTATACTATAATAGTGTATTGCTATTTTTCTCTTTGAAATAATGCTAAGTTTTGAAATAGTTTACTCTAATTTTTTGTTATCACCGTATACCCTTAGAGTATACTATATACCCTTGGAGTATAGTATTCAACAATAGTGTATTTTAAAGGTAAAAATAATATTTTATACTATAAAAGTATACATTATACGCTAAAGGTATATAGTGATAACAATAAATTGGAATATATTGTTTCAAAGCATAGCATTCTTAAATGGTGAAAATTGCATTGTACTGTAAAAGTATACAGTATACTCCAAAGGTATACAGTGATGAAGTATAAAATTCAAAAACATAACATTTTTCAGAGGAATAACATTATATACTATAAAAGTATACATTATCCTCTAAAGGTATACAATGATAATAATAAAAATTGTAGTATATTGTTTCATAACATAGCATTCCTCAAAGATGAAAATAGCATTGTATAGTGTCAAAGTATACAGTATACTGCAAGTGTTATGCAGTATCCTTGATACTTATAGTACACACTGCTATTTTTTCTTTTGAAGAATGCTATGTTTTGAAATAGTATACTCTAATTTTTTTGTTATCACTATATACCCTTGGAATACAGTATATACCCTTGGAGTATACTGTTCAAGCATAGCATATTTCAAAGGTAAAGATTGCATTGTATACTGTAAATGTATATGGAATACTCCAAGGGTATATACAGTTATAACAAAAATTGGACTATACTATTTCAAATCATAGCATTTTGCAAAGGAAAAACAACATTGTGTACTATAAAAGTATACGTTGCACTCTAAAGGTATATAGTGATAACAAAAATGATTGAATATATTGTTTCAAAACATAGCATTCTGCAAAGGTGAAAATAGCATTGTATATTGTAAAAGTATATAGTACACTCCAAGGGTATGCAATTGTGGAGTATGCTATTCCAAAACATAATATTTTTTAAAGGAAAAACAGTATTGTGCACTACAAAAGTATACATTATACTTTAAAAGTATATGGTGATAACAAAAACATTGGAGTTTATTGTTTCATAGCATAGCATTCTTCAAAGGTGAAAATAGCATATTGTACTATAAAAGTATACAGTATCCTCTAAGGGTATACAGTGATGTAGTATACTATTCCCAAACATAACATTCATTAACAGAACAATAACACTATATACTATAAAAAGTATACATTAAACTCTAAAGTTATACATTGATGACAAAAAATTTAGAGTGTACCATTTCAAAGCATAGCATTCTTCAAAGATAAAAATAACGTTGTATACTCCAGTGGGTCGTTTGGTTGGTGGAATTGGATTAATAATCCCGGTAAATTTGAAACTACATTTGGGTTTTTAGGGTGGGATAGGGGTTGTGGGGTGCAGATACGAGGTTGGGGTAGAGGTGGATAATATAGACTGAAGGTGGAGGTAAGAGGTGGAGGTGGGGGTGGGAGATGGTTTGGCAGGGGATGGGGGTAGGAGGTGGTTGGGTTGTGGGGGTGAGGGCTGGGGCTTAGTGGAGGTAGGAGGTCGGGGTGGGAATTGAGGTGGGAGGAAGAGTGTATTGTGAGAGTTGGGGGTGGGGAGGTGGTAGAGCAGGGGGTAGGGTAGAAAGATGAAACGACCTCGGTCAATCGTTTCGGAAGTTAAGACTCCGATTGGTGTGCCGATAATTTTAAAATATTCGTAATGTCCATTAGGACCTGTCTGTAAAATTTGAGCTAAATCAGACCTCGTTTGGTAGGCATCGGAAGAAGGTTTCAGTTTTTTATTGGTAATAAATATTAAAAAGAGATTTTTTAGCTCGGTTCTGGCGAATGAGCTCCGATTCGAAATCCAAAAGCGCCGTTAGATTCGTATGATTATTTTTTATTTTTGTGCTTTTTCGAAAGTGAATTTACTGACACGACCCGAAATCCGGTTAGGTCGTGCGGGCACCCGACATCCTACTACTAAGGACCCACCGCCGAACCTTATAATTTTGTCTTTTTCTCTTTTTTTTTTTCTTTTTTTCGTTTAAAATACTCAGCTACGGTAAAAATTAAAACGGTACTCTACGATATTCGAAATAATCTCAACTTTTGCATACAAGTTATACAAAATATATGTAACATACTCGCGAAGGCGGATCTCAAATTGGACTCTCAAAACTCAAGATGCGAATTTATATAGAAAAGTCAAATTATTTACTACTTTAAGCTAAGGACCCACCGCCGAACCTTATAATTTTGTCTTTTTCTCTTTTTTTTTTCTTTTTTTCGTTTAAAATACGCAGCTACGGTAAAAATTAAAACGGTACTCTACGATATTCGAAATAATCTCAACTTTTGCATACACGTTATACAAAATATATGTAACATACTCGCGAAGGCGGATCTCAAATTGGACTCTCAAAACTCAAGATGCGAATTTATATAGAAAAGTCAAATTATTTAACTTTCGGCATTTTAGTGGAAACTAATCGAACAACATCGAAATTCACTTTCGAAAGTTCACAAAAATCACAAATAATCATACGAATCTAACGGCGCTTTTGGATTTCAAATCGGAGCTCATTCGCCAAAATCGAGCTAAAAAATCTCTTTTTAATATTTATTGCCAATAAAAACTGAAACCTTCTTCCGATGCTTACCAAACGAGGTCTGATTTAGCTCAAATTTTATAGACATGTCCTAATGGACATTACGAATATTTTAAAATTATCGGCACGCCAATCAGAGTCTTAACTTCCGAAACGACTGACCGAGGTCGTTTCATTCTCCTCCACTTAAACTCTCGTTCGTCCTCGAACGAGCCTAAGTTTAAAGAAAATTTCGCACAGATAGCAAAAGAACTTGCACGACCTTCATAAGCTACTCCAAGGGTATTATTTCCTGATTACAGGATCAGAATTATAACACGAATACCGAACTCTTGGAATAAAATATATCTGGATAATATGATAACACCATCGCCCAACTTATTCGGACTAAGCTGACTCTTTCTCGATCATGAGAGAAGATTTCTATATTTTCGAAATGAAGATACACGGAACTCTTGATGGGCTAACATGATTCCACCAACGAATCACCTCGTCGATATACTTTCGATATAGAACATGTCGATGAAATAAAGAGAAAAATTGTGTCTAATCTTGATGAACTACTCGCGCACTCTGAGAATCACGCTCTCCAAGCTAAGATAACCTGGAAGGTGACTTCAAAAAATAATCAGAACTTTTACCTCCAAATGAGGTACCATGATTACCCACTAGGGCCGTGGGATCTCTTACTTTCCCGCTCTAACTCTTCCCGCTCTAACTTATGGTATGCCTCGAACCTTCGGGCAATATTAACAACAACATCAAATAAAATTCAGACCTCAATTTCTCAAGCCATCTGTGATTTCAAAGTTTGGGAAAAATCGGATTTATGTTGCGGAAAAACCGACTAAGGAATCGTCTTGTAACGAAGCTTTTTCAGCAATTAATTTCATTTGTTACATGAAGTCTTTTGGGGACATATCATATACCAAATTAAAGCTGTTGGAGTGTAGTTCCCAAAACATTTGACGGTTTGTTCATACAATGTCTGGATAAAAAGATATGAGCATCAGAAGTCGGGCCAGAAAAAGGGACATAAGCGCAAAGAGGACTAAAACTGAAAATTTTCAAGTATAAAAGAGAAAATTTATCATTTTCTCGTCATTTCCAGCCACTTCAAGATAGAAACAGTGCTCTAATGAATAGTGAAGAAATTCTCAAGTTTTGAAGGAAGGACGCTAATCGTAACTCGAAATTGAAGACAGATTGCGTCAAAACGCTCTACGCGATTAAGGTAACGTTATGCTACCTTCAATTTCATCTATATCTTGAGTTTTAGAATTACTTCATGGCTAAGTAAAGTACCCAAATTCTATATTATATCTTGTTCAAGCTTTAGAAGGTGTTGAATTCAAGGGAAACAAGGTTTAGAAGCAAGAAACATCAAAGGTATATAAGACTAAACCTTTCTTTTGGCAAGGCATGTATCTTTTAGCTTTTGAAGCTTTTCTTAGTTCTAAACTTAGTGTTTATTGTGAGAAATTTGTATGGCATCAAGGAAACCTTGTATATACTTAATTTGGTACTAAAATCCAAGGTGAAAGACGTCCAAATCAACAAGACAAAACGTTTCAAAATCTGGAAAATTGTTTTGATCTTTGGACAGTTGTTAGTATATTAATCATAACTCCTTGTACAAAATTGATATTTAGATTCTTTAAGAATCCCCAAAACCCTAAGACATATATCTAAAACTTTCATGAAGACTATGAAGTCTATAACTTTGATTTACACTCTGAAAATTAGGTTGAAAATCAGGACAGTGGTGTTGTCCAGACATTCTACATGCGGATTTGTTATGTCATCCAGTTGTCTCATCTTGTTATTCATTTAAGATGTTTATGTTATCAGTTTATCCGGGTATCCATTCCCATGTGTAGTATAGTGCTGGTTCTGTTTTGCGGATCATCCAGCATCAGGGGAAACTCTACCGAAAATTTTATGGAAATTCAAAGAGTTGGACAAATTCTGAGTTCTAGATTGTGTCTATAATTCTATCCAGAGTTTTCTTCTCATTCCTTTGAGTCCATATCTATTGTTGCCACATGTGTTATACCTCATACATGCTTATACTTATATTTTGATCATGTTATGTGTGATTTGGAGTCCCCCATAGAGGCTGGACATTGGACACACAGTCCGGTCGCGTGGGTATCAGGTTCCTAACTGGATTACCCTAAGATGTGGGGAATGAAGCCTTTAGCCTAATTTGATATCGTTTTCTGCTTATTGAATACAGCAGGATCGTTTGGCAGTGAGTGTAAAGGATAAAGCGGTTGTTGAGTAACTGAGCTAACTTTGTAACAAGGTAAGTGTTTATATCCATTTCTTTGGAGGCACCTGGCCTCGTGGATTTTCTACCACGTGTTCCTTACGTGTGTAGCTGCCGATAGGCGTACTCATTACGCCTTAGCTTTGGATTTATATTCTATATTATATGTTATGTCTTGTTATTAGTATTGAATGGAGAATCTGAGTATTGTACTTTAGCTGTGAGTTGGCATCTACTTTCCAGCTGCCGATGAGAGTCCCGCGCTGGTGATGGGTTATTATTGCATCATGTTGCATTCGTATGCACATTGCATCATATTGAGGGTAGGAGGATTCCGCCCTCTGAGCAGGAGGATTCCGCTCCATTGCATCATATTGAGGGTAGGAGGATTCCGCCCTCGGAGCAGGAGGATTCCGCTCCATTGCATCATATTGAGGGTAGGAGGATTCCGCCTTTGGAGCAGGAGGATTCCGCTCCATTGCATCATATTGAGGGTAGGAGGATTCCGCCCTCGGAGCAGGAGGATTCCGCTCCATTGCATCACATTGAGGGTAGGAGGATTCCGCCCTCGGAGCAGGAGGATTCCGCTCCATTGCATCACATTGAGGGTAGGAGGATTCCGCCCTCGGAGCAGGAGGATTTCGCTCCATTACATCACATTGAGGGTAGGAGGATTCCGCCCTCGGAGCAGGAGGATTCCGCTCCATCTATTTGGCACATATGACATCATTGCATCATACTGCATTCATCCCATTTCATTGTACCGCGTGCTGACTATTGTGTGACTATCATGCCGTATTTTGTGTATGCGATATGTATACCATATTGTTGAAATATTTCGATTTGCCTATATATTTCTGGCTCGTATTCTGAGTTGTGGGGATCGGGTTGCACGCCGCAACGGCATAAATATACGGATCGGTTTGCACGCCGCAACGGTGTAAATATATGGATCGGGTTGCACGCTGCGACAGTATGGATATATGGATCGGGTTGCACGCAGCAATAGGATGTATTTCTGAATGTTGATATGTTCGGGATACCTATATGTTCTGGCTATCTTACGTTCCTGGTTTTAATAAGTTTGTGATTCCATACGTGTTTCTAGTTATTATCTGGCTCTACCTTTTCATAATTTAAATAAGAGGAATTTTGTTTATCTGTTTCTTTTCTCCCTGGCTAGCTATCCTATTCTTTGAGGTGGTTAGTCTGCCCCACTTATTGAGTCCTTTTGACTCACCCTTGTTTGTTGTTTGTTTATGTCTATCTATTTCATTTCGGCAGGTTCGCTCCAGGATTGAATTCGCCATGTTGTGATGGAGCGAAGACGACTTCAGCTGTCAGGGTGAGCCAGCTTTTATTCCGGATGGCCACCAGTTTTATATTTATTGTTTCAGTTGCATATTTCTCCCTTCAGGAGGTATTTGTCTTCTTCTGTACTCTTAGATGTCTAGTCTGGATAGCCCTAAACCTAGTATGTTGGGTAATCAGCTGTAATTTCTTTTGTGCAGCTTAGAGGTATCAGTATGTCAGTGTTTTTCTTAAAGTCTTGTCCTTATTTATGAATTATTATATTTATTTTCCTAACTTAATTGGTAAGGGTTCGCCCGACGGGTCTAGGGGAGGATGTCGGGTGCCCGCATGGCCTAACCGGATTTTGGGTCGTGTCAAAAAATGCTGTAATCACCTAATTTTTTCACATACTTTACAATAAAATGCTCAAAATAGCTGTGAGATGTTAAATTTTAGCTAATTTTTCTTATGTCTTTTAGCATTTTAGCCTATTTAATATATAGAAAAATCTAGAAATTGAACACAAAATATTTCTTTTTATATTAATTCTCTAAATTGTTGTTTTGAGATAATCTCTGTGATTTAGCATGACTTTATAAATTTTAATTAAGTTAATTATTTAGATTGTTAATTTAATTGAGTAGTTGGTAAGTGATGGATTTTGTTTAATTTATATAGCCATTGGGCTTTTTGAAAATAGGAAAAAAGGAATGAACAAGAGTAGTCCAATCCTTTACGCACGACTCACCAACCGACCCAGCCCACGACCCACTTGACTGACACGACCCGGAATCCGGCTAGGCCGTGCGGGCACCCGACATCCTCCCCTAGATCCGTCGGGCGAACCATTACCAATTAAATTAGAAAAATACATATAATTCAATTCATAAATAAGAACAAGACTTAGAAAAAGAAGCACAGACATACTGATACCGATAAGCTGCACAAAAGAAATTACAGCTGACTACCCAACATACTAAGTTTAGGGCAATCCAGACTAGACATCTAAGAGTACAAAGGAAGATAGATACCTCCTGAAGGGAGCAAAATACAACTGAAATAATAAACATAAATCTGGTGGCCATCCGGAATAAAAGTTGGCTCACCCTGACAGCTAAAGTCGTCTTCGCTCCTTCACAACGTGGCGAACTCAATCCTGGAGTGAACCTGCCGAACCGAAATAGGTAGACAAAAAAAAACAAAAAACAAGGGTGAGTCAAAAGGACTGAATAAGTGGGAAAGACTAGCCACCTCAAAGAATAGGATAGCTAGCCAGGGAGGAGAAAACATATAAACCAAATTCCTCTTATTTAAATTATAAAAAGGAAGAGCCAAATAATAACTGGAAACACGTATGGGATCATAAACTCCTAAACAACCAGGGACATAAGATAGACAGAACATATAGGTTTTTAAGTATCCCGAACATAATACTATCACGGCGTGCAACCCGATCCACATGTTCATATTGTCACGGCATGAAACCTGATTCATATATTCATACTGTCACGGCGTGCAACCCGATCCATATATTCATATTGTCGCGGTGTCAACCCGATCCATATATTTATATTGTTGCAGCGTGCAACCCGATCCATATAACTAAAGCATATAAACTAATTAAGGACACTAAATAGCCAGAAACGTATAGGCAAACTGAAATATGTCCACAACATGGTATATATGCCGCATACACAATACATAGCACAATAGTCATACACTAGTCAGTATGCGGTACAATGAGATGGGATAAATGTGGTATGATGCAATGCAGTCACATGTGCCTGATACCTTCACTGGCTCGGGACTCTCATCGATTACCGGGAAGTATATGCAATAATGACCCTTCACCGGCTCGGGACTCTTATCGCCAACCGGGAAGTATATGCAATAATGACCCTTCACCGGTGCGGGATTCTCATCGTCAACCGGGAAGTATATGCAATAATGTCCCTTCACCGGCTCGGGACTCTAATCGATTATCGGGAAGTATATGCAATAATGACCCTTCACCGGTGCTGGACTTTCATCGCCAACCAGGAAGTATATGTAATAATGACCCTTCACCGGCTCGGGATTCTCATCGATAACCGGGAAGTATATGCAATAATGACCCTTCACCGGTGCGGGAGTGATGCTACCAAACGCACACGCAAGTATATGTGGTCGACAAATAATAAACTAGTGAGTCGGGTATCGTTCCCACGAGGACTAGTGTTAATGACTATATTCTAGCAAACAATTTCCTAAAAACCATTCAGGGATCTTTTTCAATGATGGTTGAGATTTTTACTAATTAAAGGAAATAATTAAAAAAAAGTAAATGACGTCAAGTAATAGAGCAAATTATGGGTTGTTATCAATAAAAGAGAAACAGTCCAGAGTCAGAGCTACAAACAATCCAGTTGAATTTTCCAGTTGATTATACTTCTCGATTTCCTAGATTGCTAACTAATAGGTTAATTATATTCGTGAAAACCTGTCGATTCTTCACGAGTCTATGCAAGCTAATCTAACGCCTATATTTCTATAGATTTAAATCACATGCATGCATTAAAGAACTCTACATTTAGCTAAGCAAGGCGAATAGATATATGTCTATCCTACCCGCAAATCGATTCCCTAATTCCTAGGTTCACAATCACGCCCTATTCTTTCTTATGCCGTTCACAGGTTCCCTATGTCGTGTTCAACTTGTAAACCGTAGATAGTGTTCAATTATCAAGCCTCAATAACTAAACAATTAGGCTTAAGAAAGAATAAACAATCTGTTATGGTAAATCAATAGGTAGAAATCAATATTCAAACATCAACCTTTATATATTTGCTCTATAGAATGAACAAACTATAGAATTATGGAGAAGAATAAGAGAAAGATAGAAAGAACTTGTTTAGAAGACATCTAGGGCTCCTCTGCTCTCCTCCACGTCTAACTCTCTAAAATGACCTCCTAATAATGTATGTATAGTGTTCACAAAGTGCTAGGATAAGTTAAACCAAAGCCTAAACTAAGTTGGAAAAGTTGGGGTTGCTGAACTAAAAGCCACAGGGCAAGCGTCGCATGGCTCATAGTATTCCAACAGTAGTGCTGCTCAAATCTCCAAAAGCTTTCTCTGGGCGTCGCATGGCTCATAGCCTCTGGATGTCGCGCGCTATACCCTAAGCGTCGCATGGCTCATGGCTTTCCAAAGTCTGAAGCTACGACAGATCCACAGCTTGCACCATAGCTTTGCCTTCTAATGCCATATCCCACAATTAGCTAAGTTCATCAATTTCTTGCTCGATTGTATCCATCTTCGCTCTGTTTGCACTCGTATTCATCCAAGCCATTCCTAAAATTACAAACACAATAAGTGAGCTCAACAATCACAATTATTTCTTGCAATGGGCGAATAACGTATCAAAATGCGAGGAAATATTAAGGTAAAATAGGCAAATATTGCCAAACATCACCACCCCACACTTAGACCTTTGCTCGCCCTCGAGCAATCACCAAAAACAACTCCCCAACTAAATACCAACACTTGATAGAACATGTCTACCTATGGTTATGGTTGATACCAGCCATTAAATAAGAGCATAAATACATACTATGTGACCCACAACATGCCAAAAATTCACCAAATTTTAATACACTAGAACAACCAACTCAAGACATCTTAATCTCAAAAATCGACTCAATGAAACCAAACTTTCACAAAATCACACCCATTCACTCAACCAAGAAGTCAATAACTTCACCTATCTCGCGCAAACCATGTGCCCTCACAAAAAATAATGACTCAAGAGAGCATCCCAAATATCACACACAGAATAAATTTCAAGAATAGATTAGGGACATAATATAGGAAGAACTCACTCGCTCTCAAAAAGAAGTTCATGTGCCATACATAACGTACCATAGGCTTGCCCGTAGTGTAGGACTCCACTAATGTAAGCTCACTCCAATCGGGATTAACTAGGACTTTAAGGGTTGTAATGTAGGCTAAAGGACGGGTAGGATAAATATGTATAAAATAGTGACTACATCCCTAAGCACTTTAATACATCACTTTCAATTTTTTTATTTTCACCATTCTTTTCAAAACTAACCAAGCAATCACCCAAGCATTACACAAGGATTTCCCCTTCAATTTTGAGTAATTTGCAACTTTAGTTTTTGCAACACACTAGCAAGGATTGAGATTTTTATTTTCTTTCTTTTGTTTTCTTTTTTTTTCTCTTTTTTTTCTTTTCTTTTTTTTTTCAATATTTTTTCTCAACCTTGCCAATGACTTTTTTTTTCCAAAATGCACCATATTTTTCTTTCATTGATTCATCTCAAAAGCCATCCAGTTTCTCCAACCACAACTCCATAAACATCAAATATTTCAATTAAAGTGCTCTAAGGAGTAAGGGTTCAAAAAGAAGATAATTAAGAAGAAAAGGGATAAGGCTTGAAATGTGGGTGCCAATAAAAAGGTCTATAGGCTCAAAAGGGCTTAATAAAGATAATATTAAAGAGTAGGCTAATCAAGGCTAAAGGGCCTATCAAAGATATGCATGTATCATCTCCCGACTAGAGCAAACCTAGGATTTCGCTGTGAACACACACGGGGCAAGTTCTAGACATCAATATGCAAGCACGGAACATAAAAATGGATACCTCATATCACACATGACACATAGTTCACTCAAGGCGGTTTCATTCCAACTCTCGGTTTAAGCAAATAAGGTGCAATTCTTGAAATTTAAGCACTAAGACACAATGGTTCACAAAAGAGTCAAGTAGTTGAACCTAAGCGTCTCAAGAAGATCATTCAAATTTTTCTAGGCATGCATCACAATTTTAAGACCAAAAGAGATTCACAAATAGCATATGCTCAAGTCCAAATTAACTGGTATCAAACAAACCAAAAGCACCGAGCATTCTACTATTTTCCTAAAAATATTCTACTAACTAATACTACACTACTCCTAAAAAAAATTAAAATTACCCGGTTCAAAGGTCTACCATAGAAAAAACTGAGGCCATAAAAAAAACCACGGGGTGGATGAAATGTACCACTAACTAAAAACCAAAAATAAAATCTTTTTGGAATTTTTCATTAGTTTTCTAATTTTTTTCATTTTTTTATATTAAAGCAACAAACAAATAAAAATAAAGTCAAGTGACAAAAATAAAAATTGTGAAAAAAAAATTCCTAATGGTACAGTCATCCATAACCTCAAAAATTTTGGGAATTCCCCCTCCCCACACTTAAAACTAAGCAATGTCCTCAGTGCGTTAAAAATAGAATACATGAGGTAAAGGAACTTCCCTGAAGGCCAAATGGCCTAGCCCTTGGTGCTAGCATCCTCCAAGCTTTCGTATAACATGAGGTACTCAGACTTCCCCCTACAGGTCATCAATATTAGGCAGGAGTGAGGACACCCCACACTTTAACTCGACATTACATGAACCTGCAATCGAAAGAATCACCCAAAGTAACATACAACCATAAAAATAATAATAAAAATAAATAAAAGTAAAGCAAGCTAATTGGGTTGCCTCCTAAGAAGCGCTTTATTTAATGTCGCAGGAAGACAACTTCATCACTTTTGCCTCAACCTTGAACTTCTGAATTGAATCCCCAACTTTGCCTCAAGCTTATGACTATGGTATCAAGGTGGTGGCAAAAATACAAAAGGACTAAGTGACCAATGTCGCATTTTACACTTCTTAGCCTTTAAATGAGGGATGTCGTTTTATCTCCTCTGCATCACAAACTTTAAAATATAGGCACATTGTTCCTCCTCCTTTTGTTTCTTCATAGGCTCGGGTGGCTCAATTTTCATGTCACCATCCAAACACAATGTTGAAAAATGATTGGAATGAGTTCCAATGTGCTTTAATTATAAAATTGCATTACTTTTGACACCCTCACTTGCACAAACACTAGAGTCCTCAAATATGATGTTTTCTTTTTCCTCACTTGACTCTAATATAATTTTCTCAACTTCGGCATCATCAACTAATATTGGTTCGAATGGTAGAACTTCCACTTTTTGCTCCTCAAATTGGCTCCTAAGCTCTTTTATCTCAAATCTACTATCCATGACAATTGATAATTGAGCATTAGACACCTCAACCATATCACTCAAATTTACCTCTAGATCATGAACACCTAAGCCAAATTATCAATCTCTTGTCTACACTCCACTCTTTCTTCCAAAAACTGTCTCGTAATATTTGTAAGTTCACTTCTGAAATCCTCATATGCTTCAAAGAGTTTAGTATGCTCCATTATCTAAGTTTCGCTAACAACCTGCACTTTATCGCTCCTGTCAAACTCATAAACACTATTAGAATCATCACACCTATTGATTGGGGAAGGAGTATGATACTTAGGACAATAATTCCACAGACCACCACACACTTTGCAAAAGTTCCAGCTAAAAGTTGTAGAAAATTCACATAACCAGTCCCGTAAGGTTGAAAGACTTGGACAATTTTCCCACAAGTGAGTTCCTCCATACAGTAAACAAAGATCATCAAACTTTGAGCAACTATCATTCGACCAGTTTTCATTAAAAGATGCCATGTTAACAAGTAGCACAAAAATAAACTAGACAAAAAGTTAAACCTGAATAGAAAATAATAGATCGTTCAAAAAGAAAACAGTCAATTATTTAGTCCCCGGCAACGGCGCCAAAAACTTGTTGCTCTAAAACACACACGCAAGTATACGTGGTCGACAAGTAATAAAGTAGTGAGCCAAGTATCGTTCCCACGAGGACTAGTGTTAGTGACTATATTCTAGCAAATAATTTCGTAAAAACTATTCAGGGATCTTTTTCAATGATGGTTGAGATTTTTACTAACTAAGGGAAATAATTAAAACAAGTAACTGACGTGCAAATTATGGGTTGTTATCAATAAAAGGGAAACGGTCCAGAGTTAGAGCTACAAACAATCCAATTGAGTTTTTCAGTTGATTCTACTTCTCGATTTTCTAGATTGCTAACTAACAGGTTAATTATATTCGTGAAAACCTGTCGATTCTTCACGAGTCTATGCAAGCTACTCTAACGCCTATATTTCTATACACTCCAAACTTCTGCTAACACAGACATACTCACCACCCTCTCAGAGACACACACAAGCCTGAACTACATCTCCTTTATCTTGAACAGGTCCCTATACAGCCTTCACATACCCCAAACAAACTCTTCTAAACACTAGAAATAAGCTAAGACCTGGCAAACCCTAGGCAAACCTGAACAACCTGCAAACAAAGAACCAAACATGCTACTGCCTTTTAGCTAAATAGAGCCAAACTCTCATTTTTTAAATACTGATCCAAAGCACCTAACACAATCGAAAATAACCTCTAATCAACCACCAGGGACCACTGCCACTCCTAACTTTCAAGAACAACTAGTTGCACCTGCAAAACAAGAGAAACACTCACACCACGTAATACCCATATGGCTCCCTGAACTATTTGCAACTATCCGCACCCCTCACACTTCAAGCCATAAGAAACCAGGGTATAGAACTATCTACAGGCCTAAAAAACTCTCTTCACACACCTCTAAGACTAAAGCAGCACCTGCAAACCTCCTGAACAACCTGCAACAAAAAATAACTCCTTCCTACTACTACCAGAGCCTGCAAACCGACCCCTCATTCACAGAAGAGCCAGAACAACTTCACTAGACCTGAAACATCATATACCTCCCAGAAGCTTCAATCACAACTCATAGAATTGAACAATGAAAACAGGAAAAACATGGAGCTCTTGCATACGGGTATAGGCAGGACCTAAGATTAAAGAAGCATTTTTTCTAACACAAGAAACTAAAGGAAAGAAAAGAAATCTGAAGCAGAGCTATAAATATCCAGCCAATCCTACCTGAATGCCGCTTCAAAAACAATGACTTGAAACTGACAGGAACAGTCCCCTTTTCTTTAAATCAAGTGAAAGATGACCTTATGGGTGAAGCATATATTTTACAAGTCGAAAATGGAACTTCCTTAAGAATCAATTAATGCTTCTTCTAACTTGCTGCAAACAATGGATACAAATTTAACAACACAACCTTAAGCAGCTTCTTTAAACCAGTTCAAGTAACATTCTTATCGATAGATTTAAAACAGTTTTGAACTAGCGAGAGCACCAATCTTGTATAAAGTTATTAACTTTAGCTCATAGTAACTTTGTTGGGGCTTAATAACGATTTAAAATTTACACCATTTTTAGATTCATACTCAAATAGGAAGACACATAATACCAGAGTGAACTACATTTACATACCATCAGTTAAACAGAAAATGGAGCAAGAAACTTAATGAAAATGAGGTGATTATTACCTATTGCTGTGCAGTAAACTAAGGCAAAGGACTGAAGAATGCGACTCAAATGAAAGCAACCACTCAAACAAGGTCCACGACTCGGATATTTAAGAAGCGATATGCAAAATGAAGCGATAACAAACACGAAACCGATGTTTGAATCCCAAACAGAAACCAAAATGCTAACTATCTTTTTCTTTTAATGATTATAACTGAAAATATATGCCTATAGGCTCTTCCTCTTTTTCTTTATCTCCAACCTCTAGAACTTAAAAAAACTCCCCTAAAAAATGAAAGAGGGGGTGAATATATACCTCCCCTTTAGGGTTTCGGATGGAGGGGTTTTTGAGATTCAAAATTTACCCAAAATCGACATTTCACCTCTGAGATAAGGGTTTGAATTGCCCATTTCGCAAAAAATGGTACAATTCTTGTCTTTATCCCAAAGGAAAATGTCCGTTGGGATCAATTTGACGACTCAGATGAAATCGAACTCAAATCGACGCCTATAAACTGTCCAGCTAAGCCTTGTACGAAGAAGAAGACAAAGGTGACAAGGATTTGCACGCGCTTTGGATTAAAATTGAAGAGGGTCGCGGGTCTAGGGCTTGTGGAATCGGGTCAGGGGAAGATCGGGTATGGGAAATACTGATTTCGCGTGTGTGGGTGCGTATGTAAAGTATTATATATATTTTGCACGAATAGGCTAGCGTTATAGGATAAGAACAAAACTAGCCCCTATTTAAGATAAATTAAGGAAATTGAGGGGTTTGCACGGGTGAGCTGTAATAAAGGCCGCACATTGCGATTTTAACCAATTTTTGCTTTAAAATCAATCAATTACCCTTAATTTCAAAAATTAATTTTAATTAAAATAATTATACTTTAGTTGCCACGACCGGGACAAAATTGGGTGTCAACAGCTGCCCCTCTTTACCCGAAAAGGATGAAAGAGTTTTCAGGGTAAAGAGGTTGACATAAAGCCAATTTTGTCACGATAAAGCCAAGGACTTCTGATTCCATGGACCAGAAGGGGAAGCTTATGGATATGGCCGAACTCCGGTTTTCGAGTTGCTTACATATGTCGGGCTGAAAGAGAATCAGACCATATGTAGTTCAACGATACTTAGACACGAAAACTCGCACGATTAATAGAAAAGACGCACGAATAGGAAAGAATTCAAACTGACGTCCTAATACGAAAACAAAAGATTAGGATAGAATTTGCTTGTTCGAGTGCAATTCTTCAGATCCTCGTTGGCGAGTCTAGATCATATCAACGATTGCCCCAGTTCACTGCTAAGAAAGAGTTCCACGTTATGCTTCAAATGCTGTTGCGGCGTCTCTAAAATCGTGTAATAAACTTGACAAACAGTAAGCTAGCAATTGCCAATAAACTATAATAATTGGAATGAGAAATAAAAGAGTGATAACATAAAATTATAAATGCGTGTTGTGATATCATCCATAAGTTTTTCTTTCGACCAACTGGCGAGATGCTCCGTCCGGAGAACCTCTAGGCTGATCATTATTCTGAAATAGTAAATAGAGAATGAATTTGTCTAATGCAAGGCTTTCATAAGATAAGTTGACTAACGAGACATGATGTCTCAAGTCGAATGGTCTATCTTTATCATCTACTTCAAATATAACAATCGACATCGCGAAACACTCCGAAAGCGGTGTTTCAGCCGACTTGTCTTAGACTATCAATATAATTTAAACATAACATGCCAATATTGCAAGACAACCGACATTGCGAAAAACTCCGAAAGCGGTGTTTCAGCCGACTTGTCTTAGACTATTAAACTATTTTATATATAACATGCAAAAATTGCAAGACAACCGACATCGCGAAACACTCTGAAAGCGGTGCTTCAGCCGACTTGTCTTAGACTATCAATCTACTTGAAAGAAACTTGCATATCCTATTTGTGTGTGGAAAAATCCGAGATATCCTATTTATGGGTGGAAGGATCCGATGATATCTTATTTGTGGGTGGAAGAACCCGAGATATCCTATTTGTGGGTGGAAGGACCCGAGATATCCTATTTGTGGGTGGAAGGACCCGAGATATCCAATTTGTGGGGTGGAAGGACCCGAATATCCTATTTGTGGTTGGAAGGACCCGAGATGTTCATCTACAAGACGAACAAAACAAACAAAATTAAAGTAAAGAAAAAGACACAAAGCTCATTAAAGCGGGTACTTCTCCAAATTTATCAATATCTGCAATTCACAAAAATGAAATTTCAGTAAATGTTCGCATAAAGCAAAATAGAGATGAAACGGATATGTTTAATAATTTGCAAGAATTATAGAAATAGAAATACCGCCTTTCGGCAATAAACCATGAGAAAGCACAATGCTCCATATCATGAAAAGGATGTTTTCAATGAAATCTTGGGTTGTACCCCAACCAGAAGATAGGAAACCATCCAAAGTCGTCTTATTGTCAAATAAGCTTATATCTCCGAATCCTTCTACGGAGGAATGGTATTGGCCACAATGCAAAGGGAACCTCTCAGATTTGGCAATATCTGTCAGTTGTAATGCAGAACTTTAGTGAGTGTTCTCATACGAAGAAAAAGAAATGAAACAGATATGCTTAACAATTTGCAAAAGTTATGGAAAATAGAAATGTCGCCTTTTCGGCAAAGTGAGAAAGCATCGAACTTTGTCCCAAATATCATTTCAATCCAAGCAATGAGAATCTTCAAGATTATCTTGCTAAAATGTTATCTTCTGATGCGGGCATTAATGTCCCTGCTCTCAAAGAAAAATTGTTTGTTTAGGGAGGGAGGGGGGAGCGTTTGATTTGTGTTGACTTGATCTTGATCTACTTGATGTCGCTTCTACTCACGTGTCTTCCTCGGACTTGTATTTGTGAATCATACTCGGAGACTTGGCTCATAAACTCAAAAGCATAGATGTTTTGAAAAATAGAGGCAACGTAAAAAAATAGATTGGTAATAAAATAAAATAACCATGCAAATATTTCATGAAAGTAAGATGCATTTTATGAAATTTCTGCCTTGATTTAAGCTTGTGACATATCTTAAAACAAACTGAACACCTTTTTCTTAGAGTTGGCACTATTCACCTTAGCCAATTCCCGAGGTCTTCCCAACTTGTCTTTTGATAGTTAACATTGATTCTTGCAAAATTCCGCCCCAGTTATGACCATCTAAATCATCAACTGGCCTCGCAAAATTTGCCCCAATTATGCGCTTCTGAATCTTCAACTTATTTTTGCAAAATTTTTCCTAGTTGTTTTCTTTCATATCTTCAATTCATCTCGCAAAATTTGCCCTAGTTTCTATCTTTTATATCTTCAATTCGCCTTGCAAAATTTGCCCCAGTTTCTTACTTTAGGGGAAACTAAAAATTTTAATATTATAGAGTCGAGCCCGTTGAGAGCGCCTACGTATCCCTCCACGGGAATCAGACTGCGCGTAGTTCTGCTTACATAAAGATTTTTTGGGGAAGTATGGCAATCTAAGTACGAAACCGCATCCGAATTGGAACCTACACATCTACCCAGATGCGTAGTTCGAAATTACATCATAAAAGATAAACAAGCCTAAAGTGTTACAATATTTTGACCGAATCCAATGGGGATTGCCTACTTATCCTGTTGCCATTCCAGGAATCAGGTCAGAAGTAGTTCAAAATACATAAAAGAGGATGTTGGGGAAATTCTATGCTAATGCAACCGAACTCTACGTGAGTTGCCTACGTATCCCGCCTTGGGAATCAGGTCACGCATAGTTCTCGTTACATCAAAGATTACATCAGCAATACTAACTTGCGGCTGCTTCAATATAGTATCTTGTGAAGACATCTCTGTTCAATTTTCGGCCAAACTTGAACATCCACTTTGTAAACACTAGTGTTCCTTCGAATAGGACACGATCAACCACGTAAAGACTTTGTCAACTTCACGAATTCTACATCTTCAACTCATCATATTAATAAATCCTCAAAGAAAGAATGTAGATAAAACTACATCCACGCCACATGCCAACAAATGAAATCTGGCCCAGTTGAAGTTGTAACGATAGCGTGACACTTCAAGAGTGCAAAATATTGCTTTTCAGCGCATCATTCTCAAATTGTTCAGTTGTTTTGTTGTTAGTCACAAGCAATGTTTTGGCAGGTTTGATAATTATAAAATTAAAATAGGAATAAATGCTTAATTCAAAGCATACCATAAAGTATAATAACATAATAAGAGTGCAATGTATAATTTAGTCACATCCTAACTTAAGGAGGCATAACATGATAGACATGCAAAGACAGAAGTTAAAAAGTTATTTTCAAAAGACATAATTTAAAGGCAAAACACAATTCAGGGCCTAAATTTGAATTGTGATGCAAAAGAAACTATTGAGCTCAATTTCCAAGTTCCTTTCAGATGGGCATGAACCTAAATATCATCATCTTTATTTATGAGTTGCATCATTGTAAGCAAGCTGGAGTACTCCACCATCAATCAAATCTTGAATTTTGTGCCTCAAAGTAATGCAGTTCTTGGTGTCCTGATTACAATACTCTGCATGATAAGCACAATAATTGACTCCCTCGGTCACGGTAGGCGACGGGTTATAGGCTTCCTCTCTCATGAGTGGTTTCAAAAGTTCTTTCTTTTTTGAATGTTCATATAAACCCCCTTGGACTTCAATTGGAAATGTGAACTTTTGATTTGCTTCTCTTGATTGTTGGAGTTAAATCCAATCCCTTGGACAGATTGAGAATAGGGAGGAATCATTGGGATTTGAGTCACCCCTTCCTTGATCAATGCTTCAATTTTTTCCTTCAATGAGTGGAAATTTGCAGTGTCATGCCCTGGAGCTCCAGAATGACATACACAATTCTTTGTTTTATCAAACCAAACAGGGGGAGGGTAAGGTGTCCTATCTGCAATGGCATGGATTAAACCAGCTGCTTTTAATTTTTCAAATAGTTGGCCAATTGGATCTGGCAAAGGCGTGAAAGCCATGACCACTTTTTTTGTGGGGTTTTGCCATAATTGCTCGACCTTGGCGAACAAAAGTTTCAGGCTGATGACTTAGAGATAGGTAATACTTTGAGGATGGTAAATAGCTTGGGGTGCCTGATAAATATGTGGTAGTGGGTACGGTTGAAAAGCATGTGTGTTGTATGAAGCGTTAAGATCAGGCTTTGGTGTAATAGGAGCTTGGTAGTGACTATGATGATTGGAAGTTGATGTGCTTTGGCTAGGAAGCTTATGAAGTTGGTTTGGATGACTCGGAGCATATACCTCTTTTTCTTTCTTTCCATCATTATTAGACTGGGCCATCTCATTAGCAGTTTTTGGAGCAGTTGATTCAAGCATCATTTTAATTTCAATGGTTTCCCCTATCTTGACAATGTTGCAAATGTTATTTCTAATGTGTCCATTATCTGGTGACGGATTTGGTGGTAGAGCCCACTGTCCAGAGATGATACGAAACATGCAATTGCTTTATTTTCTGTGTAAGGTGGTTGGACTTTAGCAGCTTCATCTGTCCAATGTACCGCATATTCCCTAAAGGTCTCAGTTGGCATCTTTTTCAAATTCGACACCTAATATCTGTTGGACTTCTCCTGTTTTTGCCAATGGTACCACTCATTTAGATTAGATGTTTGTTTTGTTTCTGATTGTTCATGTTCCATAGTAAGATCAATGAGAGTCTTTTCATCATTCTTTGTGCTTTCTTCTAAAGTTGGACCAGACACTGTCTTTTCCTTTTTGATGATCGCGACTCGAAGAGAATCTCCTTTTCTTGCTTTGGATTTTGCGAAGTCAGCCATTTCAAGGTCAACACAAATCAAACTTCTGCGGGGAAGGGAGTAAACACAACAAAACGAAAAGTTCAAAGGAAACTGTGTTAGTTTGCATGTTATTTACGAGGTTGCACACAAGCACATAGCGCACGTTAAGTAGCGCTTTGGCAGTTTGAACATGGGAGGTATAACAATAAATTGGCATGTGGAAATCACATGTAGTCGAGTGTAAATAAAATGCGAACGCATCCTACCTTGTAAGGCGTAAAGTTTATGCGTGAGGTAGGCCTAATCGCCAAGTTGCACACCAATGCGGTGATAATAGATTGAGCCAAACCGTTGCCAATGTAAATTTTTGATATAACGGTACAATAAACAATAAAAATTTAAAAACACGCTTTTATTAAAAATGTCTCCAATAATACAATGCCTTGAACAGAAAGCCGGCAACAAACCACTACAACGTGGTAATACACTATTTTTGAAAATAAAATAAATAATAAAATATAATAACTCAGTCCACAAAATACTAAAACAACAACTTTTTGCTCCTTGCCGGATCAAGATCTGTCAACTGCTAATTTTCAACTATATTGAACGTATTGAAAAACAGCTGTGAACATTACCTTATTTGAACAAGCGGCTATCTCCCTGCAAACAAAAGGAACCGTGACACAAACTCCCAAATTTGGCAAAGGCAAACCGGCATGGATCCGACTATGGCCACCACATACGGAATAAAATGAAATGTCGTTGGGTTACAAGTACCCGTCGACAAAAGGGCGGTTTCTTAATTCCTGGAAACGGTACCAATGACCGGGTTCAAACTAAGGTGCATATGCATGCATGTCCTAAAATCTCCTTCTAAGAGTGGGCTAACGGTTGAGGCTGACTCGACCTATGCGGGATAGACCTGGCCTCATTACGTAGTAGAACTGGTCATGACAAAACCAGGCAATATCAATACCCCTAACTAACTTTTGGTGACACGAAAGAAGTTTCAGAGAGTGAGGTAAGGGCAATGCCCTTCCTACGTATCTACCCGTCAAGCGGGTGCCCCGTGATGAAATCAAGAAGGCGAAAGAGAATTGACAGGCTCCATGAGGGATGAAATATGAACGGAATGCGGACTATGGACAAATAAAAACATGCTTCAATACATTCATCCACAACAATTAATTCTACGCATACTAGCTTAGACATGCAAACAAACAAAGATTTAAGCTACGCATACATACAATCAACACATACATAAACAAATTCGTGAAAATATTTTATTTTGGTTAGAAACATTTGATGTCCCCAGCAGAGTCGCCACGTTGTTGAACCCTCCCAAAAATGCACACATGTATGCATCGGAATGTAATTTCAACAATATAGGATTCCAAAGGGTTTTATTTGGAGTCGCCACCTAATTTAAGGATATTAGGAACCAAGAGTTAATTAATGAGTGCATTTCTTCCTTCTTTTAAAAGGAAAATAAGTTTCAAAGATTCTTAGGTAAGTGGTTCTTTTATTTTCGAAGGAAGGTCTTTTTACTAAAAGAGCACTTTCGAAAATCTGCTAAAAGCGGTTAATCCGGTGATTTTCACGAATTTTGTTAAGGATAATAGATATACGATTAATTAAATGAATAATAAATAACTTCGAAGATTTTAGTAAAATATAGGATAAATAAATAAAGAAGTAAATAATAAGTAAATAGATAATGAATAATAAATAAATAAATAACTGAATATTTAATACAATAAGTAAATAGATAAGTAAATAATTTAAATATAAATAATAATAAAATAAACATACAAATTTAATTGAATTTTAATTTGCACTCATTAATTGACAAACGGTTCTCAATACCTTAAACTAATTGGCGTGTCCCAAAGAAACGGGAATAAATAATTTGCATAAAAAGCAATTTCTAAACATGCGATAAGATAACAATTCAATAAAGCGGCTGTCCTACCAAGCTTCTAATCATGCAAAGTCCTAGTTTGATTTTCAAGGATCCTAAAACATGCTTTCTATAGGGGACGGGAGAGGGAGAGTTTAGAAGGTAGAACCCGGATAGATAATTCAACACAAGCCGTGTATTTTCCCAAGGTTTTCATTCATCCATTTTTAAGATACTTGAGCTCGAACTACAAAAGCGAGACCCGGACAATTCCAATGCCTGTTAGGGGATCCCAATTTGAGTTTTAACCAACTCGTCCCATGATTCATGCAAAATAGACAAGAGATAAGGAAAAAGCATTTAGTATCCATATAATAATATTCAGAAAGTAAGTAAAGGAAATGACATATAAGCAAGTTTATGCCATTCAATTCTCTTATTCTACTGAACAGAGTACAGTTTTTTATTTTCAGTTTGAAATTCTCAAAAAGACCATAGTAGACAATAGCATTTACATCTCGACCATGACACTAACATAATGAGCCAAGCAATGCTTGAGCAAGGAACTTGGGACAATATAAATAGTCACACAGAAGCTGCTGCAGACAAAAGAACTTGGAAACTGGAAAGGAAACTAGAGGAGGACATATACCTAAGAGGAAAGAGAAAAAGAAGGGGAAACGGGAAGAAAAGATAGATTTTACAAGACAGAACCAAAGCCTCTCCTACACTTCTCCAACTTCTGTACATACGCTGACACTAGCAGACCTCTAACACCACCCAAAAGCCACTAGAACACCCTCCAAGCACCCACTGAAAAACAACTCTACCCCTATATTTCAACACCTGCATACTACAGAATTAATCAGGACATCAAGAATGCTGCAAACTTACCAATTGCAGCACCCTGATTCCATTTCATACACACTTGCAAACCTCCCAAACACCCTCAGGACTTACGCTTCCCCCACACACACACACACTGCTTCTTGAACAGCAAAATCATCACAGATCCCTCTAGAGCCTGGAAAAAAAATCAGGGCATTCACACCTTATAACAGCCTTTACATATACAATCCTAACTTCTGCTAACACATACATACTCACCACCCTCTCAGAGACATACACAAGCCTGGACTACATCTCCTTTATCTTAAACAAGTCCCTATACAGCATTCAAATACCCCAAACAAACTCTTCTAAACACTAGAAATAAGCTAAGAACTGGCAGACCCTATGCAATGAACAACCTGCAAACCAAGCACCAAACATGCTACTTCCTTTTTAAATACTAATCCTAAGCACCTAACACAATCGAAAATAACCTCTAATCAACCACCAGGGACCACTGCCACTCCTAACTTCCAAGAACAACTAGTTGCACCTCCAAAACCAGAGAAACACTGACACCACGTAATACCCATATGGCTCCCTGAACTATCTGCAACTATCTGCACCCCTCATACTTCAAGCCATAAGAAACCAGGGTATAGAACTATCTGCAGGCCTAAAAAACTCTCTTCACACACCTCTAAGCCTAAAGCAGCACCTGCAAACCTCCTGAACAACCTGCAACAAAAAATAACTCCTTCCTACTACTACCAGAGCCTGCAAACCGACCCCTCATTCATAGAAGAACCAGAAACAACTTCACCAGACCTGAAACATCATCTACCTCCTAGAAGCTTCAATCACAACTCGTAGAATTGAACAAAGAAAATAGGAAAAACATGGAGCTCTTGCATACGGGTATAGGCAGGACCTAAGATTAAAGAAGCATTTTTTCTAACACAAAAAACTAAAGGAAAGAAAAGAAATCTGAAGCAGAGCTATAAATATCCAGCCAATCCTACCTGAATGCCGCTTCAAAAACAATGACTTGAAACTGAAAGGAACAGTCCCCTTTTCTTTAAATCAAAATGAAAGATGACCTTACGGGTGAAGCATATATTTTACAAGTCGAAAACGGAACTTCCTTAAGAATCAATTAATGCTTTTTCTAACTTGCTGCAAACAATGGATACAAATTTAACAACATAACCTTAAGCAGCTTCTTTAAACCAGTTCAAGTAACATTCTTATCGATAGATTTAAAACAATTTTGAACTAGCGAGAGCACCAATCTTGTATAAAGTTATTAACTTTAGCTCATTGTAACTTTGTTGGGGCTTAATAACGACTTAAAAATTTACACCATTTTTAGATTCATACTCAAATAGAAAGACACATAATACCAGAGTGAACTACATTTACATACCATCAGTTAAACAGAAAATAGAGCTAAGAAAATGAAAAGGAGGTGAGTATTACATGTTGCTGTGCAGTAAACTAAGGCAAAGGACAGAAGAATGTGACTCGAATGAAAGCGACCACTCGAACAAGGTCGACGACTCGGATATTGAAGAAGTGATATGCAAAATGAAGCGATAACAAACACGAAACCAATGTTTGAACCCCAAACATAAACCAAAATGCGAACTGTCTATTTCTTTTAAAGATTAAAACTGAAAAATATATGCCTATAGGCTCTGCCTCTTTTTCTCTATCTCCAACCTCTAGAACTTAAAAGAAAACTCCCCTAAAAAATTAATGAAGGGATGAATATATACCTCCCCTTTAGGGTTTCGGATGGAGGGGTTTTTGAGTTTCAAAATTTACCCAAAATCGACATTTCTGGGTTTTTGAGTTTCAAAATTTACCCAAAATCGACATTTCACCTCTAAGGTAAGGGCTTGAATTGTCCATTTCGCAAAAAATGGTACAATTCTTGTCTTTATCCCAAAGGAAAATATCCGTTGGGATCAAATTGACGCCCTTGATGAAATCGAACTCAAATCGACGCCTATAAACTGTGCAGCTTAGCCTTGTAAGGAGAAGAAGACAAAGGTGACAAGGATTTGCACGCGCTTTGGATTAAAATTGAAGAGGGTCGCGGGTCTAGGGCTTGTGGAATCGGGTCAGGGAAAGATCGGGTATGGGAAATGCTGATTACGCGTGTGTGGGTGTGTATGTAGTGTATTATATAATCTTTGCACGAATAGGATAGCTTTATAGGATAAGAACAAAACTAGCCCCCTATTGAAGATAATTTAGGAAATTGAGGAGTTTGCATGGGTGAGCTAGAATCAAGGCTGCACATTGCGATTTTAACCACTTTTTGCTTTAAAATCAATCAATTACCCTATATTTCAAAAATTAATTTAATTTAAAATAATTAGACTTTAGTCAACACGACCGGGACAAAATAGGGTGTCAACACATGTGCTTCGTCCAACACCTTCATCAAAGCACTTCGGTGACTCTCCGACTTGAGGAGTAAAGCCAAAACAGAGATTTGTGCTGGGGTTTTGCCCAGGTGCTCAACTATGGAATACTGATTTGCTTGTACTTTCTTCCAGAGTCCCTCAGACTCTTTTTGGTTAATGCCTCGTCTATCTTGAACAAGATGCTCAGGAGTGTAAATCCTCCTACTCCTAGTCATCCCTTGTGCGACAACAGTCTCAACTACAGACTTGTCTGTCTTCTCCCTTTCATAATCCCATGGCACCGCCTTGTTACTGTATGGGGGAACCACATCAACATAAAATTTGGGAGCCACTTCTACCTCAATGGGCCCTGGTGCTGTAGCGGCCTGAGCAACTGAAGCGGCTGCTGGTACCTTTTCTCTTGCCTTAACGTTAGTCCCTTCTAAGTTGCATTCCTCATCCAACTCGATCAGGTTCACCCTGGTGTCTCCATGATTAGGCAAAGGATTGTTGTGCACTTTCGGAGTTTTCAAGTATCACCTTTTGGTCGATCAAGTCTTGTATCTTGTCCCTCAAGGCATAGCACTTTTCAGTATCGTGACCAAGTCTCCCAGAATGATAGGCACATGTTTTGGTTTGATCAAAATAAGCTGTCATTCTATCGGGCATTTTGAATGGCACGGGTTGTATGTGACCGGCTTCCTTGAGTCTCTCGAACAACTAAGTACGAGATTCAGCCAATGGGGTGTAGTTTCTTATAGGTCTTGGGTTGTTATTGGCGTGAGGCCTTGGTGAATAGGTGTTGGTGTTTCGGTAGTTGGGACTTTGTGGGTATGTTGGTCTTTGTGGTGGTGGGTTTTGGTACATGGGCTAGGTGTTATAGACTGGGTAAGTGGATGTGGGTGGTATTTATGGGTAGGAGGGAGGAGGTGCTTGATAGTAGTGGTTATGAGTAGGGGAGTGATCAAGTGATGCGGCCACGAAGCAGACATCGTCCTTCTTCTTCCTTGAAGTGGTAGTGCTGTCAGCTTGTAGTGCTTTGTTAGCCGCTTGTACTGCGGCCATGCTAACAATCCTTCCAGTCTTGAGTCCATCTTCGACCATGTCACCAATCTTGATCAATTCAATGAACTTCTTGTCTTGCAGATTCAGCATCTTGTCGAAATAGACATCTTCTTGTATGCGGATGAAAGTTGCTACCATCTCAGCATCTTCATGGAAGGTTGGACTTTGGTGGCGTCGGCCCTTCATCTAGTTGCAAACTCTCTAAAAGTTTCATTGGGCTTCTTCTTCAGCTTCTCTAAGTAGAACTGATCGGGCATAGCGCCAGTGTTATGCCCAAAGTTGTCGACAAAGTCTCCAGCCATTACTTCCCAGCTCGTCCACTTCTTGGTTTGTTGCTTAGAGTACCATACTAGTGCATCTCCGGTTAGATTGCGGTTAAACAGTTGCATGCAGATCTTCTCATCATGCCCAATCCCAATCAGCTTGTCACAGTAAGATCTTAAGTGGGCCATTGGGTCTCCGCTACCATCGAAAATGAAGAACTTGGGTGCCTTTTAGCCTTCAGGTAGTTTCATGTCACGATACAAGCAGAGATCCTCATAAGCTAATCCTCGGGTTCCTTTAGCGCCTTGGAGTTGTTTGAACTTCTCAACCAGCTATTGGACTTGTTCTTTGGTGTTGTCTGGGTCTTCCTTAGTCCATGCGTACATCTCATGGTCCTTGGTGGGTGATGCGATGGTTTTGGTTTCAACGGTGAAGGCAGTAAGTTGTTTTGTGGTGCTTTTAGCGGTGCACTATGGGTAGGGTAAGGAATGTCTCTTTCGGGGTAAAGTGGATCTTTGCCGTGAGGGCGAACAGTTTGGTTTGGTTAAGTGATTTCATCAATACGGGCTAGAGGGATCCTATTCTCCAATTCAAGCAGCCTCTGTTCCAACCTAGCGTAGTTTTCATAGGCGACCACACCTTGCTTCTCAGGGGTTCCATTCCCAACTTTGTCGGACTTAGCCATGATATTTCGTCTTGTCCTTGTCCATGTAGGTAGTGGGGGAATTGTTGGAATTGATCCTTTGGACCTCAACAGGTTGAGTGGCGCGGCCAGAATGCACAAACCAAACTATCAGGGACTTGGGAACTGACACATAAAAAATCAAGAAGAGAAAATGTGAGTATACGTTAGTTTAAATAAAATCGCGTCCTAGTATGCATGTGACCTTTTTTGTGCCAGAGGTGGGCCTATCGCGGATTCGAAGTAACGTTTGCACTAAACACATTATTTCGTTTGAATAAACATGATCATCACAAGTCTAAAACCCAAAATAACAAAATTTTATTTAGTTTGCTTGGCTTTATTACAACCACTAATGACTCGATTAAGATGAAAAAAATAATAAAGAAATGACAAGACGAATTGACTCGATATGATTAGACTAGGTGCCAAGCAAAAAGACTTCAAGTTCAAACATCAGCTCCAACATCTTCCTTCTCCTTCTCCTCTTTGGCTTCCTCTTTGGGTTTGTAAGCCAGACTAATGAGCGAGTATCAGCAAATGTTTCCAACAAGTCTTTCCCATCCTCCATGTCACCCAGAGCTTTCACTAGGAACTCACAAATTTCTAACCCTCTTGCTTCTTTCACTTCCAGTGGTACTGACTTAAAATATTCTCCCCATCCTCTGAACAAATCTTGCAAATACCCAGCAGCTTGCCTTGCAGTCATGACCTTTCCAATCCAATACTTGAGTTCGTCCCCTTTGATCTTATCTTTGTATTGTCTCCTCATTTCTCTTTCTTGTGTCACCCTTAACTCCTTCTTTCTTTGGTTAAACTCTTGTTTCAGCTTCTTGTATTTTTCCGCAGCATTTGGAGCTTTGGATTTCCTTTTTAGTGTAGTCTTGGATCGATACTTTGCCTTATCTTCACTGAGCCATTGAGGGTAAGCCAGGGTAGCTGTGGGGTTTACCATGCTATCTCGACCATGGAAAAACTGCATAGTAAGCCTTTTCTCCCACATCGTCAATATGGTGAGAACCATCGGATGTTCGATGTCCTTTATATCAACGTTGAAACTTCTTCCCTCAGTCAACTGCGGAGTTTGTTGTGTCATGCCCACTTGCCGAAGAATCCTAAGAGGAACATAGTGATGAGATCCGAGGAATCCAATCAACGTCAAGAAGGTGATGTCTTGACCTTGTATGGAAACAACGAAGCCAGCACAATGTTCAATCACCCATTTTACCTCTTGTAATTCCTCGAGCTTGGCGTACCAACCTTCCATGTTTGCGGGGTATTCCCATGCCACTGTTCCAGCCATACGAATGTTATGTGAACGGATCCCTCCGTTCCAAGATGGTTTTGGTGCCACCGGACTGACCGGGGGGCATTGTGCAAATGCTCTATCAACCAGATTTCCAGCAACAAATTGCAACCTTCGAAAATGTCCCCACCTCTCCTACATTTGGTCAAAGCCCAATAAACTTCTCCCAAAATCATCGAAACCAAGCTTACTTGACGTTTGAAGGCACCTTTGTGCAGCCCCCCTACTACTCTCCCTAGCCTTATGTCAATCTTGCCTCCTTTCTCGGGAAAACCATGCTTCCAAGAAAAGCAACGATGAAAGCATTGGATTCAGTCCATTCTCAATCTTGAACTTCCCATGCCCTATTCCGTTCGTGTCTAAGTGTCGGATCTCCAAACCTTGAGTGCAAGTATTCCAACGTGGCTTTTCTATCAGCCACTCCCTCGGCATATGGATCATAAGGGGCTCCCAGCAGTTCCATGAACTCCTTAGGCTCCACGTCTCGAGGATATATCATGGTTTCGGGCCCAGGCTCTAACCCTGCTAGTCCCCCAAATTCTTCCAACATCGGTGCCAACTCGAAACCATTGAAGTGAAACACAGCCCTTTTGTAGTCCCAGAAATGCTTAGCAGCTTCAACCAAACCAGTCATGGCAGTGTAGTTTTTGAGAGCTACCAATTCCCCCGACATATTTTGAACATGAGCTTTGCTGACAATGGCCAAATCTTCCCACCAAAGTCTGATCAAGTGAGGTGGTGGGGAGACGATCTCAAATTGGAGAGTACCCTTTGCAGCCATAGTCTGAAAAACAAAACAAGAGAAGGTAAAGATCAAAACATCCTTATAGTTTTGATCATGCTTAAATAGAAAATCAATGCTTTGTGCAAACGTTTCTTCGAATCAATGCAGAGATGGAATTCGTCACTTTTCGGGTTAAAAACCCTTTTGGCATTTCGCGTAGGTTTACTAATGGGCTATTACGTGCCATGGACGTATAGCCTTCCTAGGTTAGTCATTATGCAAAGGAAATGAATACGCATTTTTTTAGCCAATTATTCTCATTAATCCCTTAAAATTTGAAAATCAGTACATGATAACTTTGAAAAAGGTAAAGTACAAGAGAAAAAAAAAAGAAATGAAAAAGACACTTTGACTAGGCAGCACTCTCCTTTTCCATCTTGGCCTTCTTCGCTTCTCGTGTAATCTCCTTGTCTTCTTCCATAGCCTTGGTCAAGTATCCTTTGGCAGCTAGCAGGTGTAGGATGTCTACCTCTGCACACTCCGAGTTTCAATGCTCAAGTTTTGTTTCAAATGCCTCTATCTTTTCCTCTAGTTCTAATGTATGCTTCTTCCACACTTCGATCTCTTCTTTTTTTTCCTTATCCATCTTGACTACTTTCAACATGAACTCTCGGTACTGAATTTGAGCCTCTGCCTCACAATCTCTTATGTTATTTCCACGACTTGGCCCCACTACCACATTTCCCTTTATACTAGAGTGTAACCAGCTTTTGTAGTTTGGTTCGCATCCAGCATGGTATCTATCAGGTGATAGCGATGCTTCTTCCATGAATTGCCTTCCTTCCCATGACTTCCTAATGCTCTTGACCCGGAACAACGTCTTCAGTGTAGTCAAACTGATAATCTTTCATGTTCGGTATCAATGGTATGATTTGCTTCCTCTTTGCTTGCCTCATTACTCTTAGTGGTTGATAGGTTGGAGGCTTCTTAACCCCATAAGTATCACGAAGGATGCCTTCTCAGAACTAATGATGAAATCTGATTAAGGAAACCAAGTGAACATCCACTGGATTGAGTCCTCCGTTATATCTTCGAACAATTCTACCCACTTCTTTGTGCTGCTTGGCTGATTGAGTTTTGAAACCCCATAACCTTCCGCAATCAAGTAGTTGCAACCAGTTGGTTTGGACAACGCTTGCACACCTCTTGCTTTCCTTAAATGTTCTTTGAATCATGCTTGTAGTAAAAGATTACATCCTTAGAAGTATCTCGCTCCTCTCTTACAACAACCCAAAGCTCGATAAATGTCTGCTACTATCATAGGAACTATGGTATAACGATAACCATCAATTTCGTTGAACACTGCATCGGCAACCATGACAAGTCTTGAACATATGTTGTGACTTGAACTCTCGGGGAAAACCATCACTCCTAGGAAACCAATAGCAAATACAAGTGGTCTAACCCTCCTCCAATCACCATAGGACTCGAACTCCTTCTTATGACTATCATACGCCCTCAAATGCCCAAACCGAGTGTAAAAATAGGAAAAGGGGATCTTTTTTTGTTGTAAATATCCCACGTCCACACTTGCCACCATCCCTAACTTCTTACGAAACTCGTCAGCTCTGGGGATACTAGGTGCTAGCATGCGACCTCCTTGCCAACGATGCTTGTCTAACCCCGAGTGTGACACAAGGCCCCCTATTTCTTCCAACGAAGGTGTTAATTCAATGTCCCCAAACCTAAACACGTTCAATTCTTCATCCCAAAATTACATTGATGCTTCGATCATTTCCCTACACGGTTCCATTTCTAACAGTGAAAGCAAATGACCCAAGTGTTGACGTACTTCGGTTTGCTCTCCCAGTGACAAGTTGCTCCACCAATTGGTTAACAAAGGAGGTGCACCCATAGTCATTCCAAAGCGGTGAAAATTTTGACTCATTTTGACCTAAAGAAGAAGTAAATTTTAAAACCCCGTCCTCTTTGAGAATAATTGAACAAATCAAAATGCGTTTTCATTCTTATCTCACTTTTCTTTTCTTTTCTCTCAAATGCACATAATCATGTCCTAACGTCCCTTTGGGGTCCAAAAGCTCATTCAGGTAGTTTGGACAAGTTGAAAACTAGTCGGCTCATGGGGAGCCCCTCTTACGGCATGATGCATGCTCATTACAACAGAAGAGTGGTGTAATTCTAGACACGGTTCCCCAAGGAGGATGGCCAAGGAGTGGGATCATTTGAAATTGTTGGTTTTACCACAGACCAACTATATTCCAACATGTCCCTCTTAAAAGGTGTTTTGATGGTGAAGCAACCGTGGGATCCATGTAATCGCCGTGTGTGTGTGAAGTGTCGTTTCCCAGGAATGGGGGAGTATGAGTGAAGTTTGAAAGATGTCACATAAATAATACGATAACTAAATAATGTAAAAGAAAGAAAAAAACAAAAAAGGAAACCAAGTTAGTACAATAATAATAATAATGAATAACAAGATTATAATTAAAGAAATCCCAAAAGTAAAGACTCGTTGTGGTTAGGACTTTGAGTATCCCCAGCGGGGTCACCATTCTGTCATACACGATTTTTGACTCAACTTGAGGCGAGTCGGGTTTCGGATTTGACTGGGTGAACTCGTTTGAGTTTAAATCTTGGAGTCGCCACCTAATATAATTTCTAAGGTGTATTAGGTCACCTAAGGTCTAAAGTCAAGCAAAATAAGCCTACTAGTCCTTTTCAGAGACTCTATATAGGTAAGAAGTCCAGATGACTCAAGGAAGAAGGTGTTAGGCACTTCCCCGAGTCCCACAAAAAGTGGTTACCGTCCGAGTCTTAATTTTGGGATATAAACAGTGTATATTATCGTACATACTAACTGGGAAGTTTATCAGTTTAACTAAAGGTATAACATGCTTACACACACATACAAATAATTTTTACATTCGACCTATGTTTAAGCCTAATCGCGTCTATGGCCTCTAATGTCAAAAGCCTAATCGTAAACAAAGGTTATAACACAAATAGGTATTCAACTTACATATGTAGTTAACACACTTTGAAAAGGATATTTGCATAAATAGCCTATTTTGCAAATAATTTTAACAAGAAACCGAAAGGGGTTTGTTTTGAAAATAAAATGTTGGCTCATTTGGGGTCGGCGTGACTCGTTATTAATTGTCGAACCCAAACCTTAATGGCCTTTTTGTGTAGGGGTCATGTTTGGAAGATATATATAGGTAAGAGGGCTGTTTATGAAATTAGGTTCACGAAAAAGCACATAAATACAGATAAGGGGCTATCACACGTAATAGTATACATATAAGTATTAGACATGCAAATATATGGTCTAAGTGATAGTTACATCTTTAGAAAACAGGGACAGTTTAAGCATATAAAAAGGGCTTGCTTTGAAAACGTCATTGAGCCCGGATTACTTATGCGAAAAGGAGCTGATTCTCTTTTCCAGGAATATTTCAATTTAGGCTTAAACAACACATATAGCTTCTGTCAAGTTAATTTCCAATTTTAAAATGCGTTCGAGTTCTACTTAAAAATCTGTTCAGGATATGTTAACTGAAGCTATAAACAATTTATTATAATTCTATAAGCGTGTTAAACTGACTAAATACTATCAATGATGCAACATATAAGAGTGGGAGCGAAGAATTGGCCCCTAGGCGGCAATATGCAGTGTTTATAAACTGCATGTCCCTGTTTTGAAGAGTACATGAAGGAAATCCTAATAGTGTACACAAATGGGACAGTTTCTATGGGGAGAAGTTCAGAGATACAAAGCGACAAGTTCAAAATTGTCTAGCTCCCCCAGAGTTCCAGGTTAAAACCAGCAAACATTCATAGGTTCAAGGTCTCATCACGACAATCCTAGAATCAACTTAAAAAGAGTCCAGACCCTGACTCTTTCAAGCCTAAAAGGGTACTCAGTAATTACAAGGTCATAGTTTGGCCAGTTAAGGCCCATTAAGTAACCTGCAAACAGAAAATTAACCAGGGAAAGGGGAAGAGGAATGACCTGAGCCAGGTCTACCAAGAATAGATGCAGTCAAGTGCACTTTTTGCAAGGTTGCTGTGATTCACAGAAGTGCAGAGTACAGGAAGGTCATACCAGTAATCTAAAGAAAGAAGGGATGGGGTAAGATCATGCTAAGAGAACATGCCCACACACAGAGATACTAAAGGAAAAACATCATGGCTTCTGATTACATCTTGGTAGTATTGCAATAGTGTTAAACAAAGATGTGAATGCTACTTAGAATGCACAGAACCAAAGCATAGTATGCATACTAGTGGTTTTAATAGAGCATGGTTATAATACAAACACATATATGCAGAAATAAGAGAGAATGAGGGTGAATACCTTCAGATATTGTGCAAACAAAAGAGAAGAGATGCTAAGGCCAACACACAAGCAGTAAGTAGCAGCCTCCAAGGAAACAAGCAACCAGAGAGAGTGGAATGCCAGAAAACTAATGCAGGTCTCTTTTTTAGTGTATCAGTGTATTCCTGGATTTTTAGTGTCTAGAAACTTGTCTTTTTATTTGAAAAGAAAGTACTTTATATAGGTGAGAGGTAGGGGTTTAAAATCAACGGGTAGAAGTTAATAATGGTAAGGAAATATAGTCTTCCAAAAATAACAGGGGACAAACTTTAATCAATCTTCCAAAATTAAAGTAATCAGCCTCTAATCATAAGGTAAATCAGCCCTAAATTGATTTGAAAACCCTCCCCTCACTCTTAACATAGTCTAGATTCAACAATCAGTGTATAGCCTCGATAATAATTCAACAAATCCCGGAAGGACTCTAATTGACATCACATAAATCATCAGAATTAAATCCCTAATCATGTATCAATTAAAGATTCAGTTCTAACAAACCTAAATTTTCCTAAACAAGTAAAATAAATCAATCAATCAGATTTTAAGCGTGTAACAGGATAAGAAGGTAAGTTCATAACAAATATGAACAAAAAGAAAAGGAGGCATTTCACAGTCTACCCTAGGTTTTGAATTTTCAGGTTATCAGGGACAATCACGATTATACTAACCTTAGGCATGTGAGACACCAAGCTAATATTAAAACTTAACTAATGAACTAAGCAAAATCAACAGTCTCGTGAATTTTCATCTAATAGACAAAACAATCAGTCATGTTTAATCACAGAAAGGGCTAGGCAAATTTAGGTTCAACATTACCTAATTTCAAGAACGTCCAGAAGGGAAAGAGTTTACCCGATTTGAATTGGAGCCGGGTCAATTTTGACCCGCTTTGAATTAGGGTTAAAAGGAAGAAACTTCACCCCTTTTCAGGGTATTCGTCTTTCAAAACAAATAGAGCCTCGCCGGAGGCGTTTTCTCGTGATAGCGATTTAGTCGACATAGGGTTGTGCTTGCCCTTGTCCAAACCCCATCAAAAGTGTGTGGGTTGTGTTGCGGATGACGAGGGGAACACGACTACACTGGTTTCCCCAATTTTCACCCGCTGATTTGGCCGGAGAGGCCATCGACGGTGGTGGCGATTGAAATCGCCAAGAGAGGAGAGAGTGAGAGTCAGGGACAGGGGCGTGGGGGATATGAGAAAGGAGAAAGGGTTTTGGGGTGTAGAAACAAAGGAAGCTGAATTTGGGCCATTGGATCGTCTACATGGACGATCAGGATCGATCCACATTGCCGTGACATGTAAAAAATGGTTGATGTGTGTGCCTTATGTGTATATACATGTATATGTGTATATATATGTGTATTTATGCATCTATGGTGTATAAATAGTGTATAAATAGGTATAAAAATAGTATAAAATGGATTAAAACATATAGAAAAATTAGGAATTTAATTTTAAAACGTTAGGAAGGCTAAGTAATGCATAAAAATGTAATTTTGGGATTTTAAACAATTTTGGATAATTTTTTCAAAATAAAAATAATTGCAATGGTTGTAAATATAGCTATGAGTTAAGACGACACTTCTGAAAATGGTCTCAATTGCCAGGCTATTACGAGAAAGTAATTTGAAAGAAATGGACAAGGCAAGAGTGAATACACGACTACATGCAAAATTCAAAAACTGTTGATTTTGAAAAATAGGAGGGACAAAATTGGGTGTCAACAACCCTTCACCGGCTCGGGAGTCTCATCGATTACCGGGAAGTATATGCAATAATGACCCTTCACCGGCTCGGAACTCTCATCGATTACCGGGAAGTATATGCAATGATGACCCTTCACCAGTGTGGGACTCTAATTGCCAACAGGGAAGTATATACAATAATGATCCTTCACCAGTGCGGGACTCTCATCGCCAACCGGGAAGTATATGCAATAATAACCCTTCACCGCCTCGGGACTCTCATCGATTACCGAGAAGTATATGCAATGCTCAAAATCATAGTGCAATGCTCATATGCTCAATGCAAAACCAACAACAGGGCATAACATATAATATAAAATGTAAATTCAAAGCTAAGGCGTAATCAGTACGCCTATCGGCAGCTACACACGTAAGGAACACGTGGTAGAATATCCACAAGGCCAAGGGCCTCCAAAGGAATGGATACAAACGGTTACCTTATTTCAAAGTGCTACTCAACACCTGCTTTATCGTTTGGATTCACTGCCCAAACGATCTTGCCTACTCAATAAGCAGAAAATATATCAAATTAGGTTAAAGACTTCATTCCCTACATCTTAGGGCAATCCGGTTAGGAACCTGATATCCTATTCGCATACGCAATACGTAGGCCAGACCTATGTACAAGGTTCAATGTGACATAACCAAACCCTAAATAATTACATTTATAAGTTGCCCAAAATTTCCTAAGTATAAATATATAATCAATTCTATTATCGGGGTTCATTGACCTTTTAAACTATCAATTTAACTTAAAAATGATTTCTAATATCCCAATTTTTACTGTTAAAATATTTTCAAACACACGTAATAAACTGAAATAATTAATTAACACCATTACCTGGATGTTTTGGGGTAAAAATTCTACTATTTTCCTGCTCCTTTTCCTTTCTTTTTTCTATTTTCTGGCATTTTCTCTTTCGTTTCTAAGTTTTTATGTTTCTGCTTCATTTTCAACTTGATGTTTCTGTTCACTTTGCGTATATACCTAGGCTAAGGGATAAATCCCTTTAGCCACCGCCTTTGTTTTTATTTTCTTGTCTTTTTCCTTTTTTTTGTTTCTTTTCTTTTCGCGACGAAAATTAAAACGGAACTCTACGAAATTCGAAATGATCCCAAATTATTCAAGTAAGTTATACACAATATAAGTAACACACTTGATAAGACGGATCTCAAATGGAACCCCCGAAACTGCAGATGCGAATTAAAATGGAAAAGATCAAATTATTTAACTTTCGGCATTTTAACAGAAACAAGCCGAACAACCTCGAAATTCATTTGCGAAAGTTCAACAAAGTCACAAATAATCATACGAACCCAACGGCGCTTTCAGGTTTTGAATCGGAGTTCATTCGCTAAAATTGAGCTCGAAAATCTCTTTTTAATATTTATCAACAATGGAAACTGAAACCTTCTTCCGATGCCTACCAAACGAAGCCTGATTTAGCTCAAATTTTACAGACAGGTCCTAATGGACCTTACGAAGATATTAAAATTATCGGTACACCAATCGGAGTCCTAACTCCCGAAACGACTATCTAAGATCGTTTCATTCTCCTCCATTTAGACTCTCGTTCGTCCTCGAACGAGCTTGAGTCTAATGAAAAATTCATGCAGACAACAAGAGAACTTGTACGATCTTCATAAACTACTCCACATGTATTATCTTCTTATTACAGGATCACACTTATAACACGCATATCGAACTTTTGGAATAAAATATATCTGAATAACATCATAACACCATTGCCCAGCTTATTCTGACTAAGCCGATCTTTCCTCGATCAGGAGAGGAGAGCTCTACATTTTCGAAACAAACGTACATGGAACTCTGGATGGATTAACATACTTTTGCAGACAAATCAACTCGTCGATATACTTTACGATATAGAACAGTTTGATGGAACTAAGAGTCAGCTTATGCTTCAGCAATGCCTTAGAGATTTAATATTAGCATTCTGTATTTGAGGAAGACTCCTCCACTTAGAGCATAAACTCATACAACTAATTTGAATAGGAATAATCATCCCCGCACAACCTGCTGTATTAAGAAAGACTTAGCTAAACCATAACGCTTTTCCAATCTAAGCTACCAAATTACCCTCTCGAGTTGCTAAACATCTGCAACTCTCGAGTTCCCAACTCAATACCTTTGCCATAAGCACCACAACTTGATAGCACAATTCACAGGTCAGACGACACTCTCTATTACCCTTAGTAGCCTTGAAACACAATAATATGCTTACCCGGCTACCTTGACACGCACTGTCTCAACACATGGAACATCACCAGCGACTGCTAACCGCCCAAGCTCACTAGTGCCGAAAGAAGAATAGATGGAAATGAACTGAGGATAGGAATAATTAGAGCTTCAGGAAGCTCATCTTCTTATTTTCTTGGCTACCTAAGCTAGACTACTTACGAGTCAAGTTAGCCAAAGAATCGCAATTGAAGAAATAGATATTAAATGAGCTCTATGAAACAACACCCATGCTCCCAATAAAAAGATAACTCTGACAATTAATCAAAAAAAAAATATCCTTTTATAACCCAGATATGCTCATGGTAAAACATGACTTTACTAGCACTTTGAACCAAGAGGAGATACGTAGATCGAATATTACTTACTAAGCACTTTACATCGGAAGAAACAATGACACTCTCTGATGGTGATGAACTAGAATCTCATCATCCAACCAACACGGAATTCTGAGAAGAGCGGTAAACTAATTTGACATAATAATAGAAGGTGGCACAACAAGATGCCAAGTAGACAATATCGACACTCACTCCCAAATTTCTCACATTAAAACCAGATAAACTAGTAAGGTCTCACAAATGCTAAGAATAAATCATATCAGAAGCTCACCCCTCTACCGCAACCAATTCTTAATAGACAACAACCAAGGCAACCATGGAAACATGATAAGCTAAAATGAATTCTAGATCGATCGGAAGAATCAAATCTTACTCACATATAATAGAAGAAGAAATACCTGGGTCTACTACATCGGATTCCTAAGCATCCTACAATACTGAAAGTTCATAGAACTGCCTCTGTGGCAGAGCTGAGCGGATACCCTGATTACTTCCAGAAGAACCATAACCACCACGCTCTCAGCCCCTGCCGTATGGTGGCATATCTCTAGATAACTGAGCCCTAAATAAAATCCCCTGAACCTGGGCAGGTGTCTGATGGTGGTCTTATAGTAAGAGAAAGGACGACTGCCTACTTGCCGGAGTAAGGGAAAACTCCCCAAAGGATAACTAAACTCAGACAATGATAACACCTTTTCGCTGACAGACTACTGGCGCACTCTGAGAATCATGTGCCACAGACTGAGATAACCTGGCATGTAACCTCCCACGAAAATCAGAACCCTTACTTCCAAAGGAGGTATGCTGCCCACCAGGGCTGTGGGATCTCTTGCTCTCCCACTCTAACTTATGGTATGTCTAATACCTCTTAGCAGTATCAACAACGACATCAAATGAAGTCTCAACCTTAATTTCTCGAGCCATCTGGGATCTCAAGGAAGGAGAAAGGTCGCCAATAAATCTTTGAACATTCTCGGAAGGTTCATGGACTAGTTCTAGTGCATATCCAGCCATACTAAGGAATTTAATCTCATATTCTAAAATCCGACAAGCTACCCTATCCAATCCACTCAAATTGGCGACTCTTTTCAGCTCGCTTGCGACGAGAAAGGAACTTTTCCACAAATCTAGAAGAAAATTCGAACCAATGTAGCTAATAAGATAGCGGTCCACCAATTCAAGGCTGGACCCCTGAAATCGGAAAGTAGAATAATCAACACCATACCGCCCGATATAATCAAAAACCTGAAGGATACGCTGACATCATTATTTTAAAAAAATTACACAGGGATTATTTAATGCATGGCCTAAGAACATCAGAAGGTTCAATTGGGTAGAATAATGCAGCCTCTTCAAACAGTCGAACCGAGCCATTACTCAGGCTAGCTAGCCAGTCTGAATAATTAGAGGCACAACACATGCTGCCTCCAGACCATAATTTACTGCGGCAATATTAAGAACTGGAATATGAGCTCCCTAAGACCGAACATCTACATCTGCGGAAACCTGATATGCTGCCTAGCGAATAAGAGATTCTTTCGGTATCTGCGACACCAAAATTCTCGTAAAAGCATCATAGAAAGCCAAGGGAACCACAAGGCCCTGCTCCCTTGCCCATCGCGAGGTCGTACAGCTGGGGCCTGCTCAACTGGATCATCAGCACGATCCACAACTCTCGGGGCTTGAATAGCTCTAGCCCCAGGCTAGACTAATACTGAATTTCTACCATTTGCTGATATGTTGCGCGAGGGTTCATGATTACCACGAAGGAATTAACAAAAATAATTTTACATCCTAGACCGATGCATGATCAGAAAAGAAGGAAGTGAAACTTCCTAAATGCCATCATAGCCTCTCCTAGATAAGTACGGACGCCTACGTACCCATCATCGAGACTCTACTAGACACTGTCTTAGTCTGGATAGACTCTAAACCGGGCTTTAATACCAGCTAACATGACCCGGAATCCGGCAAGGCTATGCGGGCACCCGACATCCTCCCCTAGACCCGTCGAGTGAAACCTTACCAATTAAATTAGGAAAATAAATGTAATTCGATTCATAAATAAGAACAAGACTTAGAAAAAGAAGCACATACATACTGATACCTCGAAGCTGTACAAAAGAAATTACAGCTGACTACCCAACATACTAGGTTTAGGGCTATCTAGACTAGACATCTAAAAGTACAAAGGAAGACAGATACCTCTTGAAGGGAGCAAAATACAACTGAAATAATAAACATAAATCTGGTGGCCATATGGAATAAAAGCTAGCTCACCCTGACAGCTGAAGTCGTCTTCGCTCCTTCACAACGTGGCAAACTCTATCCATGAGTGAACCTACCGAAACGAAATGGATAGACAAGAAACAAATAACAAACAAGGGTGAGTCAAAAGGACTCAATAAGTGGGGCAGACTAGCCACCTCAAAGAATAGGATAGCTAGCCAGGGAGGAGAAAACACATAAACCAAATTCCTCTTATTTAAATTATAAAAAGGCAAAGTCAGATAATAACTGGAAACACGTATGGGATCATAAACTCATAAACAACAAGGGACATAAGATAGACAGAACATATAGGTTTTTAAGTGTCCCGAACATAATACTGTCACGGCGTGCAACCCGATCCACATGTTCGTACTGTCGTGCATGCAACCCTATTCATATATTCATACTGTCGCAGCGTGCAACCCGATCTATATATTCATATTGTCGTGGTATGCAACCCGATCCATCTATTTATACTGTTGCGGCGTGCAACCCGATCCATATAACTAAAGAATATAAACTAATTAAGGACACTAAATAGCCAGAAACGTATAGGCAAACTGAAATATGTCCAAAACATGGTATACATGCCGCATACGCAATATATAGCACAATAGTCACACAGTACTCAGTATGCGGTGCAATGAGATGGGATGAATGTGGTATGATGCAATGCAGTCATATGTGCCTGATACCTTCAGCGGCTCGAAACTCTCATCGCCAACCGAGAAGTATATGCAATAATGACCCTTCATCGGCTCGGGACTCTCATCGATTACCGAAAAGTATATGCAATGATGACCCTTCACCGGCTCGGGACTCTCATCGATTACCGAGAAGTATATGCAATGATGACCCTTCACCGGTGCGGGACTCTCATCACCAACCGGGAAGTATATGCAATAATAACCCTTCATCGGCTCGGGACTCTCATCGATTACCGGAAAGTATATGCAATAATGACCCTTCACCGGTGCGGGACTCTCATCGCCAACCGGGAAGTATATGCAATAATGACCCTTCACCGGCTCGGGACTCTCATCGATTACCGAGAAGTATATGCAATGCTCAAAATCATAGTGCAATGCTCATATGCTCAATGCAACACCAACAACAGGGCATAACATATAATATAAAATGTAAATTCAAAGCTAAGGCGTAATCAGTACGCCTATCGGCAGCTACACACGTAAGGAACACGTGGTAGAATATCCACAAGGCCAAGGGCCTCCAAAGAAATAGATACAAACACTTACCTTATTTCAAAGTGCTGCTCAACACCCGCTTTATCCTTTGGATTCACTTCCCAAACGATCCTGCCTATTCAATAAGCAGAAAATATATCAAATTAGGTTAAAGGCTTCATTCCCTACATCTTAGGGCAATCCGGTTAGGAACCCGACACCCTATTTGCATACGCAATACGAAGGCCAGACCTATGTACAGTTTTCAAAGTCACATAACCAAACCCTAAATAAATTACATTTATAGGTTGCCCAAAATTCCCTGAGTATAAATATATAATCAATTCTATTATCGGGGTTCATTGACCTTTTAAACTATCAATTTAACTTATTAAAACGATGTCTAATATCCCAATTTTTACTGTTAAAATATATTCAAACACACGTAATAAACTGAAATAATGGATTAACACCATTACCTGGATGTTTTGGGGTAAAAATTCTACTATTTTCCTGCTCCTTTTCCTTTCTTTTTTTTATTTTCTGGCATTTTCTCTTTCGTTTCTAAGTTTTTATGTTTCTGCTACATTTTCAATTTGATGTTTCTGTTCACTTTGCGTATATACCTAGGCTGAGGGATAAATCCCTTTAGCCACCGTCTTTGTTTTTATTTTCTTGTCTTTTTCCTTCTTTTTTTTTTTTTTTGTTTCTTTTCTTTTCGCGACGAAAATTAAAACGGAACTCTACGAAATTCGAAATGATCCCAAATATTCAAGTAAGTTATACAAAATATATGTAACACACTTGATAAGACGGATCTCAAACCAGACTCTCGAAACTCCAGATGCGAATTAAAACAGAAAAGATCAAATTATTTAACTTTCGGCATTTTAACGGAAACTAGCCGAACAACCTTGAAATTCACTTTCGAAAGTTCACCAAAAGTCACTAATAATCATACGAACCTAACAGCACTTTTGGATTTCGAATCGGAGTTCATTCGCCAAAATCGAGCTCGAAAATTTCTTTTTAATATTTATCGAAAACGGAAACTGAAACCTTCTTTCGATGCCTACCAAACGAAGTCTGATTTAGCTCAAATTTTACAGACAAATCCTAATGGACCTTACGAAGATCTTAAAATTATCGGCACGCCAATCGGAGTCCTAACTCCCGAAACGACTACCTAAGGTCATTTCATTGCCCTTCACTATATTAGCTAAACTCTCCCTTCATTCTCTCATTTTACCCTAGCCGCCTAGTTTGGGGAGATTATGGCGAAATTTCGCCCCTTCACTGGAAAACACCCGCTCTACTGTCAACTACAACCGGAAAAATACGAAATTATTGCTTTTTGAAAAGCTCTCGACCCCCTCTTTCCATTTCCGCTATTAGTTTTCTTAAATTCTCAATAAATAGGCATAGATCCGAGCTTAATGTTTCGGTCATGGCTTAGCTCCAGTGATTCTTTACTTTTTCTGGTAAGTTTTTGGTTCTTCCTCTTCTTCACACTCTCCTCTTTAACCACATACCCAAATCACCCAAAATCCATTTTTCCTTTTTTCTTTCTCTTACCTATTTCCTTTTTTTTCTGATTTCTCGTCTTTATCTTTCTTATTTTCTGATGTTTGGGTGGTTAATGTATTGTTTGGATGCTGCGTCGGTGGAGAATGACTGGGGGCTGATGTGTTGAATTTTTATGTTATTTTTATGAGTGGCATAACTAAATCGAATAAGGGATATGGGGGAACTTTTGAGGCTGTCCGGTTGGTGGTGATGAGGTGGAGATGTAGCAGCAGTGGAGGTAATTATTTAGGGGGCTGTTTTGTAGTGATATTTTGACATGGTGGTGTTGAGTTGAAGACTAGGATACAGTAGCGAAGCAGCAGTGATGGTTTTTGCTTGGTGATGTGATAGTGAGAAAGCAGCGACAGTCATGGTAGTTCCGGCGCAAAGCAGTGGAGACGCTCGTCCAACAATGGTGAGGAGTGTGCTATGGTAGCAGTGGGGGCATCTTAAGGCAGCGTGGTGTCGCTATGACAGAAGGGAGCAGAGTTAGTGTTTTTCCGTTTGACGATTCAGATGTAAAACATTAGTCTTTCTTTCTCTATTACTCCATCCGTTCTAAAATGGTTGTCACAGTTCGGATTTCGAGGGTCAAACGAGTTCATTTTGACCGTGAATTTATACATATAATCTTTAAGTTTTTTGTAACGATGTTTATATATTTAGAAACTACATAAAAAGTACTATAAGTCACAATAATTAATAATTCAAAATATTTAAAAGACATGTGAAAATATTACGGTCAAAGTTAAACTGGTTTGACTCTCGAAATCCGAACTACGACAACCATTTTGAAACAGAGGGAGTTGTATTTTTTATAGTTAATATCCAATTATTTAGTTGGGTAAGCAATAAGGATGTTGTTTTCTGAGTATGAATGTATGTGTATGCTTGTCTTTATGTATAAAACTCATGTCGTTCACTATTAGTTAAGCTTGTGTTCGAGGTCCCACATCCTGTCATTTTGTTTAAAGTATGATTAGTATTAGACTCCACGATCAGTTTGGTTCAAGCATGAATCTGTATTGCGTGGTTTAGTTCTTGTTTAAGTAGCAAGGTTATCTAAGCTCATTCGTTATTTTTTTTTAGTTTTGGTAAGTGTGAACACGGTTGAAATTATTGTATTTGGACCTAAAGAGCACGACTGGTGTAGAATGGTTTATGTTGTTCATATTGTTCAAACAAAAATGTATGGCTGTCTTTCATAGCTTAAGTATGCTAGTGTGAAACTATATGAATCTTAAGATTGTCTTGTCCCTTGTTCATTAGTTCATAGCTTTGGAAAGTGAGCTCTCTTGAATACATTTGAGTTGAAAGTTGTTTCTTTACCCGTAGTTTAAGTTAATTTGTGTCTGTTCACTTGTAAAGCTAGATAAAGAGGGGGGGGGGGGGGTTAAACTGTGTGTATGCATGAGGTTACCTATTGGCAAGAGTTTCTTTAGTTGTTTGGTTGAGATCATGTGTATGTATGATTTGCTACATTCTATAAGCATAGATCTATTTAAGTTGGCAGATTAGTTATTTAATGGTTAAAGAGACAGATTGTATGTTCATGTTTACTTGTACTCTTCCACAAAGCAAAAGAGTTTTCATATAGTTGTTGCAAAAAATGAACTTGGCTGCTCACTTGTTAAGTACATGGTTTGCTGACTTTCTTTTGGATTACTATCCAGATTGTTTCTTCATTCAAGCATGAGTTTCTGCTAGTTAGTTTGAACATAAGTTTTGTATTGTTCCCGTTAGTATAAGTGTGAATGGTTGTATTTAGCTTGATTAAATAGGTGAGTTTGATTGAAAATCACAGTGGTATGAGTGCTTACTCTTGTCCTTTATTTTAGTTAAGTTCATATATTATTCTAGGCCTAGTAAACTGCGAGTTTACTTTTGGCGTAATGGTTAATTTGAGTCTAGTTTGAGGCTGCTTTAGTTTGTGCAGATTTTCATCTTGTTAGCTTTGAATATAGTGTTTTTTAGTACTCAACTTATTGTAGATTTTCCATGGGCTGTCATATTAATAGGACAACTCATTTTTCAGCTTTTAGCACCATTGGGTGGCTGTGAATAGTCCAAACACACCTTAAAAGATGGGATTGAGGAACATACTTATGAGTAGGGGTGTGGGGTTATGATAAGGGATCCTCACCCCAACCTACCCACCTCTTCCTTTAATAAATAGAGGACATTTACTCCTCTTTTAGCATGTGTTAACTACACTAAATACAAAGAAAAACTTGCTGTAAAAGGGAGAAAAAAACCAAGATGTGAGTTGTAAAAAAATAGAGAAGGAAAGAAAGTGAAGTAATACGTTTAGAAACTTAAGAACTCAAACTTTTGGTAGTGCTTTGCTTCATTTTGGACCTCAACTTGTTGGTTTCTTTGCTTTGTATTGCTAGGAGTTTGTCTACGTTAGGTAAGCCTTAAACTTTGTATTACCATTATTTCTCCTATGAAAATCAGCATTGATGAGTACCTTGAAATATCTATGTTCAAATGTATTTTAGTTGGTCACTTTATGACTTAATGGTTGTGCTTAAGTCTGTTTGTTAATTAGTAAAAGCTACTTGGTAGGAACTGATTATGTAACTAGTAAAGAAGTTTGATTCCATGCTTGAAATTTCAGCCTTATGAGATTGGACAGATTCAAAAATATATAGTCCAAATTAGGACTATTCTTGAAAAATAAAACCAGACATGTTATTTTTAAGTGATATGTTTAAAACTTGACATATTTCTTTAAAAGAAGACATCCATTCAATGCAAATTGTATAATTTTGTGAATATGGGCAGTCTTTTGCAAAGCTCTCCATGCAGTGTAATTGGTACCAAAATAAGAATTCTAGACTAAATTAAAAAATTGCTAAATATAAGATTATAAGTGCAATTAAATGAATTAACCTGAACTAGTATGCATTTTATTATGAAATTTTTGAAAAACTAGCTACACTTGTTTGCAAAAAATAACTACTGTTATGATAGAAAACAAAATATATTTATAAAACGGCCTATAAAACAGCTGATTTGTGCAAGCCCAATGTGAATTTGCAAAACTTAGCCAAAATCTGAAGATGATTACACAAAAATATGTTGTTTGTGCAACTGTGTTGTTTCATTTTATTGAAAAAGGATGGTAACAGGCTTTTGTCAAAGGGATTTTTACACAAATATACAAATTTTCACCCTTAATTACATAAAAATAGCAATATTTTTCTAATTACAATGCATGGCAATATTTTTCCTAGCAAAATGGCAATGTATAAATAGTTCATTCCAACTCTATTTACAGAAACTAAAACCCTTATTCCTTTCTCTCTGTTTTTTCTCTCTCTAGCTCCTTACAGTTTTCTAATCACTCTGCCTCCAATAACAAATCTGCAACTACTCAAAATCGTATCTTTTCTGTTTCTATGTGTTCCTACACAGCGTACTCTGTTTTCGATCAAAAATTCTACAAAGCTGCTACCGTTTCTCCACTGTGTCGCGTCTGTTTCTGCTCTATGTCGCGGCTGTTTCTCCTTTGTTTCGCGTCCGTATATCCTGTGTTTCGCCAATGTTTCTGGTTGCTGTTACCCGTCCTGTACGGTTTAAACAGATCAAAATCGAAACTTTACAATAGATATGGCACATATACAAATTCTACTAAAACATAGTGGAAGATGGGACAAATTCGACAATTATATTGATTTTGTTGTTGATGCAATCGCGATAAATTCAGATTCAAACTTTCAAATGCTTCGTGATACAGTTGCGAAGCAACTGAACATTGATCTGACGAGAAAAATTGTAAAAATAAAGTATAAGGTAATGGAAAAAAGTCCGGGTTTAGAAATACACAATGGCATGGGTGTTTGAGTGTATACATGACTGAAAATAGAGAAAAAAAGAATAGAAATCTATCCACTTTGTATCACACTGGAAGATATTGTTGAGGATCAGGGGTTCTGGAGTGATAGACAAAGCATAAGGAGTCGTGATACAGTGAGAGACTGTGTTGATACTGACAGAAACAGTTGCACTATAGACACGAACATTAATGATACGCTTATCAGTAGTGTTGAAACGGTAGAACTACTGATTAAAGGAACTTGTGATGAGCACGAGGTAGAAGAAGTTGCAGTAATTACCAATAGCTTGCAAAACGAGATACTAGAGGGCCAAGTCTACCTTAACAAAAAGACTGTAGTAATGGCCATGAAACGATTTGCAATAAGAGAAAAGGTTCGGTTTAAGGTTGAGAGATCAAGCGCAACAAGGTATTAAATCTCAGTATTTTTGTTTTGTATCAATTTATTTCACATTGTATCATTGTATCTGTTTCTGTGTAATTGTATCATAAGTACTCTAAGAAATGTTCTTGATATCAGTGATTCTGCTATGTGTCTTTTGTGTATATGAATTTTTATAGTTTATATTTTTTTACCACATTGCGTGAGTTTGTTTCACGAACAAACAGTTTGTATATTGTATCTGAAATGTGTATTTTGTTTCAAGCAATAACAATTTATATGTCAGATACAATGTGTGAATTATGTATCACATTGTATCTGATCTATAACTCTACCATCTCTGATTATATCATACATGGGTGTTAGAAATTAAGTAAATCGTATTGGTATCATATTGTACAATTTTGTATCTGTTACTTAATTTCTGTAGCTTTCTGTATCATGTAACATTTTTCTGTATCATACTGTATCTGCAGCTACTGCCTGATATGCAAAGGTGAAAATTGTAAATGAAAATTTAGGGCCTCAAGCTTGAATTCATCAAGTTTGTTCAAAGTTAGAGAATTCACCAATGAACACACATGTCCATACAAAGAAAGAGTGTATCGGCAAGCGCAGCTTACATCACGAATGATTGGTATGATTGTCAAGGACAGGGTTGATGACCCAAAGTCGACCTACAAGCCTAAAGACATAATGGACGAAATGCAGAGGTGTTACGGTATACACATAGATTATATGAAGGCTTGGAGAGCAAAAGAAATGGTCATTACAATGATACGAGGAGACCCAACTGAATCTTACAAGAAGCTGCCAAGTTACCTTTATATGTTAGAGCAAAGAAACCCAGGGTCAGTTGTTGCTTTGCATGCAAGTGAGGACCATTTGTTCAAGTACGCTTTTGTTGCTTTGAATGCTTCAATAAAGGGATTCCAACATTGCAAACCAATCGTAGTCGTTGATGGTAGCTTCCTAAAAGCAGCGCACAAAGGAACATTCCTAGCGGCAAGTACATTAGATGCAGCGGGTAAATCGATTTCTAATGGTACCTGTTGTATCATACTGTTTCAACTGTTTGTATCATAATGTTTCAGCATCTCTCATTTGTTTCATACTGTTTCAGCTTTGTATCAGACTGTTTGAACTTTGGTATCAAGATTTTTAAGACCGTATATTATCTATTTCATCATCTTTTATCTGTATTACACTGTTTCACTTTTGTATCAAACTATTTCCAGCTTTTGTATCAGACTTTTTTAGACGCATGGTTTATTTGTATCAGACTGCTTAATTTTTGTATCAGCTTTGTATCAAACCGTTTGAACTCTGGTACAGACTTTTTAAAGCCATGTATTTCTCTCTGTTTCATCATGTTTTATCTGTATCAGACTGTTTCACTTTGTATCAAAATATTTATAGTTTTTTGTTATCAGTTTCTTTGAGGACTATACTTTAGTCTTTAAGCTTTCTATTTGAATCAGACTGTTTCAATTTGTACTTGTGTGACACTGTTTCAAATATTTATGTTATTGTTTCTTTCCATAGGGAGCATACTGCCGCTTGCGTATGCAATTATTGATTCAGAGAACGATGCCTCATGGCAATGGTTCTTTGAAAAGTTCAAATATGCTTACGGTGAGAGAGAAAACATGTGCGTTCTGTCAGACCATAACGAGAGCATAATTAAGGCTACTACAATCGTATATCCTCAGGTCCCATACTATGCATGCATATGGCACTTGTGGAACAACCTCAAGACTAAGTTCAAGAAATGTGAAGAGAAGCTCCATGAGACATTCTTCAATATGGCAAAGGCATACACCATACAGGAATTTGACAAATACATGAACAGTGTGGAAAAAATGGATAAACATATCAAAGCATACTTGCTAAACGCTAGATACCAGAAATGGTCAAGGGCGCATTCAACAGTAAATAGGGGGTTTACAATGACATCAAACATTGCAGAATCCTTGAATGCAGTCAATAGGGATGCGCGTGATATGCCTGTAATCGCATTTATGGAGTACATGCGCTCACTGATTGGGACTTGGACTGATGATAACAGAAAGAAAGCACATGAGACATTCACACCTCCTGGATTCAAGTACAACAAAATACTGGATGGATACAGAAGCAGAGCTATGCAGCTAAAGGTAGTATAGAAACTGTTTCATTTCCACTGTATCTAAGTTCTTTCATCCTGTATCTTCCTTGTATTTTCTGTTTCAAAAATGTATCATCCGATGTGTTGTAGATACATTCAACAGGAAATGAAGCAGCTATCTATGATGGTGAAAAAAAATTCATTGTTAATCTGAATGAACGGACATGCTGTTGTGGAAAATTTCAAATGGAAGAACTGCCCTGTGTGCATGCTTTGGCTATTCTAAAGTACAAAGGCCTGGAAGAAGAAGATTACAGCTGTAACTACTACTCAACAAAGTCCCTGGTAAAGACATACGAGTTCCATGTTAATCCGATACCAGATGAAAGCAGATGGGAGATTCCAGCATTTGTTTCAGAAATTGAACTACTCCCGCCAGTTGCTAGACGGCCACCAGGAAGGCCAAAAATGACTAGATACAAACCACAATGGGAAGTACATGCAAAAAGGACGAAGATTACGTGTGCAAATTGTGGTCGCGAAGGACACAACAGAAAAACTTGCACACATCCTCTGAAGCCCAAATAGAACTTTTTTTTAGTTCTTTCTTTGTCATTGAATCTGAAGTGTTAGAAGTGATACAATTTGAGAATTGTTGCGTGATTGTTTCAAGATATTCCCCAACTGTTAATACATTTAGCTGTCTGTAGCAGACTGTTTCATGACTGTATGAAACTGTTTCACCTTTATGTTTTACTTTTTTTTTCCAAATTGGATCTGAATGGTTAGAAGTGATTCAGTTTCACAAGTAGTTCCTTCGTGTTTCAAGTTTTTTTAACTGTTTCTGTGTCAATTTAGCTATCTGATACAGTTAATAATTGTGTCAAACTGTTTCATAGTTGTGTTAAACTGTTTCTTTGTAATTGAATCTGACTAGTTAGAAGTGATACAGTTTCACAAGTGGTTGCTGAGGTAGTCAAGATAATTTCAACTGTTTCTGTGTCAATTTAGCTATCTGATACAGTTAATAATTGTATGAAACTATTTCACACTTCAAAAAGGAACAAAAATAAAACACAATTGCTGTAAATATAAACCTTCCGAAACTGTCATTACATAAATAGTGAGTACAACAAACAACATCCAGAACAAACAACATACTAAAGTAGAAATGGTTACTCCTTGAAACAAAAACATAGAAACATCACAATAGAAACAGAACTAATGGTTGGAATTGGCAACTCGTAAAAGACGCTTTATGGCACCTTTTCTCTTAGCAAGACTCCTTGGATTTTCACATGCGCTCACTGCATCTAAATCAATTCCCAAAACAGCGTTGCAAGACGGGCACGGTAAAGACCTATATCAAAGTCAGGCACAGTTGTGATATCAGTTGAAGAAATAAAGTACTCCGCATACGCCATGATAAACATTTCACAATCCCTGAAACAGTGACAAATAAATAACAATATATAAAGTTAGTAATTCTGTCACAGATGTGACTCACATACAGGGAAAAGAAAGGGAAAAGAAACATACAGGGAATCATAACTCTGTTGCGGAAGGTCTGGAACAAAGAAAAACCCAAAAGGATCATCTAGATCTGCATCAGCATATGCTTCACTCGTAAGAATATCAATGTCGGGCCTTGACTGCTAAAACTCGGTTAGTACAAGATACCGTGGCAACAACTCAGCAATCTTTTCAACAACTTCAACAACAGCTGCATTATGACGAGCACCCCCACCACTCATTGAATCGTATATCCCAATGGACCTATCTGAAACGACCCAAAATCCGGTTAGGTCGTGCGGGCACCCGACATCCTCCCCTAGACCAGTCGGGCGAACCCTTACTAATTTAATTCGGAAAATAAATATAACAATTCATAAATAAGGGCAAGACTTAAAACAAAAACACAGACATACTGATACCTCTAAGCTATACAAAAGAAATTACAGCTGACTACCCAACATACTAGGTTTAGGGTTATCCAGACTAGACATCTAAGAGTACAGAAGAAGACAGATACCCCCTGAAGGGATCAAAATGCAACTGAAATAATAACCAATAAACTGGTGGCCATCCGAAATAAAAGCTGGCTCACCCTGACAGTTGAAGTCGTCTTCGCTCCTGAACAACGTGGCGAATTCAATCCTCGAGCGAACCTGCCGAAACGGAATAGATAGACAAGAAACAAACAAAAAGCAAGGGTCAGTCAAAAGGACTCAATAAGTGGGGCAGACTAGCCACCTCAAAGAATAGGATAGCTAGCCAGGGAGAAGAAACAGATAAACCAAATTCCTCTTATTTAAATTATAAATATGCAAAGCCAGATAATAACTAGAAACACGTATGGAATGACAAACTCATCAACAACCAGGAACATAAGATAACCAAAACATATAGGTATCCCGAACACATCAACAATCAGAAATACATCCTATTGCGGCGTGCAACCCGATCCATATATTCATCCTGTTGCGGCGTGCAAACCGATCCATAGATTTATACCGTTGCGTCGCGCAACCCGATCCATATATTTATACCGTTGCGGCGTGCAACCCGATCCATATATTTGTACCATTGGGGCGTGCAACCCGATCCCCGCAACTCAGAATACGAGCCAGAAATATATAGGCAAACTGGGATATGTCCACAACATGGTGTACATACCGCATACATAAAACACAACACAATACACATAATAGTCAGTATGCGGTCCAATGAGATCGGATGAATGCGGTATGATGCGATGCAATCACATATGCCTAACACCTATCTCCGGCGCGGGACTCTCATCGTCCACCAGGAGATATATGCAATAATGACCTTTCACCGGCTCGGGATTCTCATCGATTACCGGTAAGTATATGTAATGATGGCGTCGCCAACCAGGAAGTATATGCAATAATGACCCTTCGCCGGTGCGGGACTCTCATCGCCAACCGGGAAGTATATGCAATAATGACCTTTCGCTGGTGCGGGACTCTCATCGCCAACCGGAAAGTATATGCAATAATGATCCTTCGCCGGTGCGGGACTCTCATCACCAACCGGGAAGTATATGCAATAATGATCCTTCGCCGGTGCGGGACTCTCATCGCCAACCGGGAAGTATATGCAATAATGACCCTTCGCCGGTGCGGGACTCTCATCGCCAACCGGGAAGTATATGCAATAATGACCCTTCGCCGGTGCAGGACTCTCATCGCCAACCGGGAAGTATATGCAATGCTCAAAACTAGAGTGCAATGCTCATATATTCAATGCAATACCAACAACAGGGCATAACATATAATATACAGTGTAAGTTCAAAGCTAAGGCGTAATAATCCACCAACGCTTTATCCTTTGGTTTCCTTGCCAAACGACCCCACTCTATTCAATAAGCAGAAAAATATATCAATTTAGGCTACAGGTTTCATTCCTCATATCTTAGGGCAATCCGGTTAGGAACCTGACACCCTATTCGTATACGCAATACGCAGGCCAAGCCTATGTACAGGGTTTAAGGTCACAGAACCAAACCCTAAATAAACTACATTTATATGTTGCCCAGAACTCACTGAGTACGAATATATAATCAATTCCATTATCGGGGTCCATTTGACCCTTTAAACTATTAATTGAACTTATTAAAACGATGTCTAATATTCCAAATTTTACCATAAAAATATATACAAACACACATAATAAACTCAAATAATATATTAGGATCATTATCTGAATTTTTCAGGGAGAAAATTCTACTTTTCTCCGGCCTCTTTTCTTATTTTCTGGCATTTTTTTCTCTCGTTGCTTCTCGGCTTTCAAATATCGTTTGTTTCTGCTCTCGTTGTTTCTTGTTTTTCGGCTCCTTTAAAGTTAAGCTAAAGGATATAAAATCCTCTAGCTGGTACCGCCTCCATCTTTTCATTTTCTTTCTTTTCCTTTTTTTTTTCTTTTATTTTCTTTTCGCGACAAAAATTAAAACGGTACCCTGCGATATTGGAAATAATTCCAACTTTTGTATACAAGTTATACAAAATATATGTAACATACTCACGAAGACGAATCTCAAATTGGACTCCCGAAACTCAAGTTGCAAATTTAAATAGAAAAAGTGAAATTATTTAATTTTCGGCATTTTAGCGGAAACTAGCCGAACAACATCAAAATTCACTTTCAAAAGTTTTAAAAAATCACAAATAATCATATGAACCTAACGGCGCTTTCGGATTTCGAATCGGAGCTCATTCGGCAAAACCGAGCTCGAAAATCTCTTTTTAATATTTATCGACAATAAAAACTGAAACCTTCTTCCGATGCCTACTAAACGAGGTCTGATTTAACTCAAAATTTACAGACAGGTCCTAATGGATATTATGAATATTTTAAAATTATCGACACACCAATCGTAGTCCTAACTTCCGAAGCGACTGACGGAGGTCGTTTCATTCTCCTCCACTTAAACTCTCATTCGTCCTCGAACGAGCCTAAGTCTAAAGCAAGATTCACGCAGATAACAAGAAAACATGCACAATCTTCATAAACTACTCCATGGACATTATCTCCTGATTACAGGATCAGAATTATAACACGCATATGAAACTTTTGGAATAAAATATATCTGGATAATATCATAATACCATTACCCAATTTTTTATGACTAAGCTCACCCTTTCTCGATCATGAGAGGAGAGTTTTACATTGTTGGAACAAAGATATACGAGACTCTGGATGGATTAACATAATTTCGATGATGAATCGCTTCCTCGATATACTTTTCGATATAGAACATATCGATGAAAATAAGAATTAGCTTACGCTTCAGCAACGCCTTAGAGATTTAGTATTACCATTCAGCATTTGGAGAAAGACTCCTCCACTTAAACCATTAACTCATGCAGCTATTTAAATAGGAATAACCATCCCCACACAGTCTGCTGGACTAAAGAAGATTTAGCTAAAAGCCGAACGTAGGTAGACCTAAGCTACCAAACTACCCCTTCGAATTTCCAAACAGCTGCAACTCTTGAGTCACAACTTCATACAGTTTCTATAAGCACCACCGCCTGATGGATGGTACTTCTATATAAAAATTTCGACAGAGTTTCCCCTGCAACTGGATGATCCGCAAAAACAGAACCAGCACTATACTATACATAGGAATGGATACCCGGATAAACTGATATCCAAAACAATAATATGCTTACCCGGCTACAATAACACGTACTCTGGCTCAACATAGGGAACGTCACAAGAGGCTACCAATCGCCCAAGCTCACTAGTGCCGGACGAAGAAGAAATGGAAATGGACCGAGGATAGAAATAATTAGAGCTTCAGCAAGCTCATCCTTTTATTTGCTTGGCTCCCAGAGCTACACTACTTCCGAATCAGGCTAACCAAAGAATCACAATTGAAGAGATAGACATTAAATAAGCTTTATGGAATGGCATCTATGCCAATTTAACCTCCCAATAAGAAGGAAACTCTGACAATTTACTAGAAAATCCTTTTATAATCCAGATAATCTCATGGGATAACATGACTTTACTAGCGTTTTGAACCAAGAGGAGATACGTAGATCGAATATTACTTAATAACCACTTTACACCGAAAGAAATGATAATACTTTCTGATGGTGACGAATTAGGATCTCATTATCCTATCAACACGGAATTCCGAGAAGAGAGGTATACTAATTTGATATAATAATAGAACGTGGCATAACAAGATGCCAACCAGACCATACCGATATTCACTAAAAATCTCTCACCTTTAGACCAGATAAACTAATAAGGTCTTCACAAATGCCATGAATAAATTATACCAGAAGCTCACTCCTCTACCGCAACTGATTCTTAATAGAAACAATATCCAAGGAAACCATGGAAACATAATATGACAAACCATTTCCAGATTGACCGGAAGAATCAAATCTTACTCACATTTTATGGAAGAAGAAATACACGGGTCTACTACATCAGATGCCTCAGCATCCTGCCAGACTAGCAGTTCATAGAACTGCCTCTACAACTGAGCTAAGCAACTACTCTGATAATCACCTTCTGAAGAACCACTACTACCACGCTCTCAACCTCTATCGAATGAGGGCATATCTCTGGTTGATTAAGATCTAAATGAAATCCCTGTGACTGTGCAGATGCCTGATGACAAGAGAAAAGACGACTGCCTACTCGTCGGAGTAAGGGAAAACTTATCAAAGGATAACCAGACTCACGATAAGGATAAAACTTTTTCGCTGAGAATGGAAGCTGGACAGATTGTTGAAAGCTATAAAGAGAAAAACCAGACCTGATATGGACGAACTACTGGCGCACTCCAAGAATCACGTGACACAAGCTGAGATAACCTGGAAGGTGACCTCCCAAAAATAATCAGAACTCTTACCTCCAAATGAGGTATCATGGTTACCCACTAGGGCCACGGGATCTCTTACTCTTCCGCTCTAACTTATGGTATGCCTAATACCTTTGAGCAATATCAACAACAACATCAAATGAAATCTCGACCTCAATCTCTCGAGCCATCGGGGATCTCAAGGAAGATGAAAGATCATCAATAAATCTTTGAATCTCTCGAAAGGCTCATGGACTAGTTCTAATGCATATTCAGCCATTCTATAGAATTTAATCTCATATTCTGAAACACCAACAGGCTAACCGATAGGCTACCCTGTCCAATCCACTCACACTGGAACCACTTTTCATCTCGCTCGCTACTTGAAAGAAACTTTCCATGAATCTAGAAGAAAAATCGAACCAAGTTAGCTAATAAGAGAGTGGCTCAACAATTCAAGGCTGGACCATGAAACTGGAATGAAGAATAATCAATACCATACCGGTCAATATAATCAAAAGCCTGAAGGATACGCTGGCATCATTTTATTATCACGAGGTTTATCTGATGCATTGCTTAAGAATATCGGAAGGTTCAACCGCATAAAATAATACAACCTCTTTAGGCACTCGGACCGAATTGATACCTCGGCTTGCTAACCAGCCAGAACAATTAGTAGCGCAACACATATTGCCTCTGGAACATAATTCACTGCAGCAATATTAAGAACTGGAATAGAAGCTCCCTGAGATCGAACATCTGTATCTGCGGCAACCTGATAGGCTGCCCAGCGAATAATAGGTTCTTACGGTATCTGCTTTGCCAAGATTCTCGTAAAGCATCGTAGAGAGCCAAGGGGACTACAAGGCCCTGCTCCCTTGCCCATCGCGAGCTCGTATAGTTGGGACCTCCGTAACTAGATCGTCAGCACGATCAAAACTCTCGGGGCTTCGTCAGTACTAGCCCCAGGCTAGACTGCTTCATCTTGAACTCATACCATTTGCTGATTTGTCGTACGAGGTTCACAATTACCACGAAGGAATTAACAAAAATACTTTTGAATCCTAGATCGACGCACGATCAGAAATAAAGGAAGTGAAACTTCCTAAATGCTATCATAGCCTCTCGTAGATAAGTACGGACGTCTACGTACCCATCAGCGAGACTCTACTAGACACTGTCTTAGTCTGGATAGACACTAAACCGGGCTCTGATACCAACTGACACGACCCAAAATCCGGTTAGGTCGTGCGGGCACCCGACATCCTCCCCTAATCCAGTCGGGCGAACCCTTACTAATTTCATTCGGAAAATAAATATAACAATTCATAAATAAAGGCAAGACTTAAAACAAAAAACAGACATACTGATACCTCTAAGTTGTACAAAAGAAATTACATCTGACTACCTAACATACTAGGTTTAGGGTTATCCAGACTAGACATCTAAGAGTACAGAAGAAGACAGATACCTCCTGAAGGGAGCAAAATGCAACTGAAATAATAACCAATAAACTGGTGGCCATCCGGAATAAAAGCTGGCTCACCCTGACAGCTGAAGTCGTCTTCGCTCCTGAACAACGTGGCGAATTCAATCCACGAGCAAACCTGCCGAAACGGAATAGATAGACAAGAAACAAACAACAAACAAGGGTGAGTCAAAAGGACTCAATAAGTGGGGCAGACTAGCCACCTCAAAGAATAGGATAGCTAGCCAGGGAGAAGAAACAGATAAACCAAATTCCTCTTATTTAAATTATAAAAACGCAGAGCCAGATAATAACTAGAAACACGTATGGAATGAAAAACTCATCAACAACCAGGAACGTAAGATAACCAAAACATATAGGTATCCCGAACACATCAACAATAAGAAATACATCTTGTTGCGGCGTGCAACCTGATCCATATATTTATCCTGTTACGGCGTGCAACCCGATCCATAGATTTATACCGTTGCGGCACGCAACCCGATCCATATATTTATACCGTTGCGGCGTGCAATCCGATCCATATATTTGTACCGTTGCGGCATGTAACCCGATCCCCGCAACCCAGAATACGGGCCAGAAATATATAGGCAAACTGAGATATGTCCACAACATGGTGTACATACCGCATACATAAAACACAACACAATACACACAATAGTCAGTATGCGGTCCAATGAGATAGGATGAATGCGGTATGATGCAATGCAGTCACATATGCCTGATACCTATCTCCGGCGCGGGACTCTCATCGTCTGCCAGGAGATATATGCAATAATGACCTTTCACCGGCTCGGTATTCTTATCGATTACCGGTAAGTATATGTAATGTTGACGTCGCCAACAAGGAAGTATATGCAATAATGACCCTTCGCCGGTGCGGGACTCTCATCGCTAACCAGGAAGTATATGCAATAATGACCTTTCGCCGATGCGGGACTCTCATCGCCAACCGGGAAGTATATGTAATAATGACCATTCGCCGATGCGGGACTCTCATCGCCAACCGGGAAGTATATGCAATAATGACCCTTCGCCGGTGCGGGACTCTCATCGCCAACCGGGAAGTATATGCAATAATGATCCTTCGCTGGTGCGGGACTCTCATCGCCAACCGGGAAGTATATGCAATAATGATCCTTCGCTGGTGCGGGACTCTCATCGCCAGCCGGGAAATATATGCAATAATGATCCTTTGCCGGTGCGGGACTCTCATCGCCAGCCGGGAACTATATACAATAATGACCCTTCACCGGTGCGGGACTCTCATCGCCAACCGGGAAGTATATGCAATAATGACCCTTCGCCTGTGCGGGACTCTCATCGCCAACCGGGAAGTATATGCAATGCTCAAAACCAGAGTGCAATGCTCATATGTTCAATGCAAAACCAACAACAGGGTATAACATATAATATACAATGTAAATTCAAAGATAATGCGTAATGAGTACGCCTATCGGCAGCTACACATGTAAGGAAACACGTGGTAGAAAATCCACGAGGCCAAGTGCCTCCAAAGAAATAGATATAAACACTTACCTCTTCTAAAAGTTAGTACGGCTAATCAACCACCGCTTTATCCTTTGGTTTCCTTGCCAAACGATCTCACTCTATTCAATAAGCAGAAAAATATATCAATTTAGGCTACAGGCTTCAGTCCTCACATCTTAGGGCAATCCGGTTAGGAACCTAACATCCTATTCGTATATGCAATACGCAGGCCAGGCCTATGTACTGGGTTTTAAGGTCACAGAACCAAACCCTAAGTAAATTACATTTATATGTTGCCCATAACTCACTGAGTACGAATATATAATCAATTCTATTATCGGGGTCCATTTGACCCTTTAAACTATTAATTGAACTTATTAAAACGATGTCTAATATTCCAAATTATATCGTAAAAATATATTCAAACATACATAATAAACTCAAATAATATATTAGGATCATTACCTGAATATTTCAGGGTGAAAATCCTACTTTTCTCCGGTCTCTTTTCTTATTTTCTGGCATTTTTTCTCTCGTTGTTTATCAGCTTTCAAATATCATTTGTTTCTGCTCCTGTTGTTTCTTGTTTTTTGGCTCCTTTAAAGTTAAGCTAAAGGAAATAAAATCCTCTAGCTGGCACCGCCTCTCATCTTTTCATTTTCTTTCTTTTCCTTTTCTTTTTAATTTTCTTTTCGCGACAAAAATTAAAACGGTACCCTGCGATATTTGAAATAATTCTAACTTTTGCATACAAGTTATATAAAATATATGTAACATACTCGCGAAGACGGATCTCAAATTAGACTCCCGAAACTCAAGATTCGAATTTAAATAGAAAAAAGTTAAATTATTTAACTTTCGGCATTTTAGCGGAAACTAGCCGAACAATATCGAAATTCACTTTCAAAAGTTTACAAAAATCACAAATAATCATACGAACTTAACGGCGCTTTCGGATTTCGAATCGGAGCTCATTCGGCAAAACCGAGCTCAAAAATCTCTTTAGGCAAGGTGACTCAAGAATCCACTTAAAGATATACCTTAACAAGATGAGAGGCATTGGAAAAGATGAGTTGCTGATAGCGTATTTTACCGATAGTTTGGCAGGATCTGCAATAGAATGGTTCATCCAACAAGATGTTTCAAAATGGGTCACTTTTGATGACATGACCAACGCCTTCTTTGACCATTTTGGTTTCAAAATAGAGGCTGCTCGTTATCGTTCTTCTTTGAAGACGATCACAAAGAAACCAAGTGAAAGTTTTAGAGAGTATGTCTATAGATGGCGCGAACAGGCAGCGCATGTAAGCCCTCTTATACCTGCTGAGAAAATGGTCGAAGAGTTCGTTGAAGTGCTTGATGAGACATATTACGAAGCAATAGTCTCTGCTATCAGGAAATAATTCAGTGAAGTTGTGCGAATTGGGGAAATGATTGAAAGAGGGATTAAGGCCGGAATGATTGTCAATCCGAAAACTTTGAGAGCCACCACCAAGGCGTTGCAATCAGGGTTCGATGGTCTTGGGAAGAAAAAAAATTATGATGTGGCCATGGTAGGTTGGGGTCCCAAAACTTGGAGTGGGAAAGGAAACAATCAGACCCACTCAAACCAAGCTCCACAAATACACCCTTCACAATGCTACTTCTCCCCATCATATCCACAAAACTCCATTCCTCTATCCGAATACTCAGTTCACGCAGTATAGCCATATGCTCCAACACTATTTTATCCGCAATGGCGTGCTCCACCTCCACGACATATATACAATATTCACCAAGCTCCATACAATTAATATCAGGCTCAACCAAACCATGTTCATAGGCCAAGAGGCCCTCCTGCTTTTCAACCAAGTGCCAATTATCAGAGGTGCATCAAGGGAAAAAGATTGAGTTCAGACCGATCAGAGAATACTATGCCCAACTCTTTCACAAATTACAAGCGTAGTCACCTAATTTTTGTATGAAAATTCAAAATAACTTGAAATAGTTCAAAATAACCGAGCTAACTTTCTAGGATTCTCGCCGAATTTTTTTAGACTTTTAGTCTTTTATTTTAGCTAAAATTTGTCATTAATGGAAAAAATGAAAATTACCAAAAAAAAATATGTTATGTGTTTAATTATGATTTTACATTTTATTTTTGATAACATTGTAGATTGTGTGGTTTTAATTTCAGTTAATTTTTTATATTTTAATTTGTTTGGACCTTTTAGTGTCTATTTAAATTCAAAAGAAAGAACAATCTCAGTCCAATCCACAATTTGACCCATCTAAGCCTACCGTATATATTCCTATTTTTCTCCTAATGCCTCCCATTCACACAGTAGGACCTGAACTAAACTCTGCCAAAATTTTGATCCACACCAAAAACCACCGTCGCGGATTCAACTCCGTTTCTCAAGAATAGCCTTGTGTCACCGTAGATGAGACTTCAAATTTTGATGAAATTCAACTCCAGTGAGCCACCATGTTTTCTGGCCAAGCTATATATCTACGGATACGTCTCCATATTGTCGACTAATTTCCGAACGTATCATCTCGTGAAACCATTCCATTTTTTCCTTCTCCCTTCCCTTTCCAGTTTACTCATCAAAGTGGGGCTATTACGATGGTGATGTTATGCTGCTAAGGTGGTGTTTCGATGGTGACTGGGGTTGTAGTGCATAGACAGTTTTATGGTGATGATTTAGTGTGGTGTTGACGATCTATGATTATCATTTGACTGGTGGGAGTGTAAATTGATTGGTGGTGATGCAACAATGAGGCAGTACATGGCGGAGCTGGGTCGACAGCGAAGCTCCAATGGCAATGTTGACGCGCAGAGGTGATGACAAGGTTGTGGTGTGGTTTGGTTCGTCTTTCAAATAGGGAAAGTTGTGGTGGCGATTTGATGGTGAGGAGGTTGCCCCAATGCTCGAGAAGCTTGTAGAAGCTACGACAATAGTGCCGAGGCAATGACGCGAAGCTGACCCATTTATGATACAGTGGTACGACGCCTTGGGCAGAGATCGGGAAATGGCAATAAGGTTTCGCTGATGGCGAGTTTCGGTACAAAGGTATTTTTGTGTGGCTTCAGTTAGAGAAAAATCCAAACTTCCTTTTTCTTTCTTTCATTTTTTATCATGAAACTAGTTTTTGTAGTTTGGTCATTAGATTAGCATCAGTTGATTACCGTTTCGTGTGAAAATGACGTTTGTGTATGTTTTGATAGTATAGAGATAAAGTTGCTTGTCTCTTTTTACTTTATTTAAATAAAAGCTTAATGTGATATGCTGGCATGAAATTTGGTCTATCGTATCATGTTTAGTGTGGTTGATCTGTTTTTTTGACTCGCTCGCTTTAGCTTAGTTCAAACATGATTCCTATTATTACCATGAGAGTTTGTTTTGTCAAGAAGAATAATATGAACCACTTTACTTTGTCCAATGGTTTCGAGAGTCTTGAATACTGAAGATTAAAACATGAATTAGTGGTAAGTTCTTATTTTATTTCATTTAACTCTTTAAGCATTAATTAGTTTTATCTCTTCATTAAAACATTGTTTAATTTCTATGTTCGAACCTATGAGGAAAGGGAGCGAGAAGCATGTAGCTATCTATTGTGTTAAATTTAATTATTGTCCTAAAGGCCGCCCTGAATTTGGTTTGTTCATCAGGTAAAATGGATTAGTTTGTGAGTGGAAGTGTCATGATGCATAGAGCGTTATCTTAACTTGTGATATCTTAGTTTTTACCTCATTGGGACTGTTTTTTGTGGGATTTAAGAGTCTAGTGGTCGCCGTGACCATTTTTAGACTTTGGAAGGGGCTAAAGGGTAGAGTCTAAAGTGATTGTGGGCCGGGACTAATTATATGCCACATATTTAAGTGCCTAAGCTTATTAGGAGGAGGTTATCACTTTTTGAATAGAGTGCATCGTCAACTAAAGAGTTAAAATTTGCAGCATAGAAAAGTAGACTCCCTGCCACTTTTTGTTGTTTAGCAAAGGGCTAATGCACGCCAAAATTGAATGGTTTGAAAATCAAAAGTAAAAACAGTTGATCTTGTCCATTTGGCTCAACCTTACACACCATGCTTGTGACTTTTTTAGCCTATAAAGGTAGTCAGTTTTACTTTCATTCAGATAGACATATCTGGAGATGCACAGTAAACAAGAGCTGAAAAATACTCTCTCCAACAATAAGAATAGATCTCAAAAATAGAGAGTGAAAGAAAAAGAGAAATAGTGAGGGACGAAAAGAAGAATGGCAGAAAGTTAGAAAAGAAATAGAAGTAGTGAGTCTTGAGTTTTGGGTTGAGGTATAGGAGTTTGTTGGGTGTTTTTTACTCTTAGCCGTTACTGTTGCTGGCGTTGCTGGAAACTGTTTGGGCCTAGTTGTTGGTCCAATTCACTGTTGCTTTGGGAATTTTTCACAAATAGGTATTTTTTTCTAATATTTTTCTTTTGCTTTGTATGTATTTTTATCATGTTAAAAGTCTTAATATGTGAAAAAAATGGTATGTTCAATGTTGTAATTTAGTGGAAGAAGACCTAGTGTAGCATAACTCTCTCGTTTTATGTATGTGTGTTTTTGGTTTTCTTACATTTTCTCTACGCTACTGTTACCTTTACTCTACTGTTCCCTGTGCTAAAAACTTAAAAGTGAATGGAAGTGTTTAAAAGAAGTAAAGGGATGCATGAAAGTAAGTCAAATTTAATATTTAGAGTCTTGGTGAGATCTGCCTCATGCCTTGGTATGGAAAGACAATCTTGTTGGCCCAATATTTACGTGCAAATGTTAGGCAAAAAATGCTAAGGCTTATTCGTATATATTCAAACAAGGTTTGGGACCTGAAGTCAGTAATTCGTATAAATAGTGAGATGTCGGCAAGCCGATTAGGGAAAATAATAGGCTGAAACAAGTTTAAACTAATACCCAAATATACACATGAAACTCAAGTAAGTTGAAAGATTTCATCCGAGTGAGGTGCTTGCATGATTATATTTGATTGAGTTTTCAATTGTTGAACGGGCAACTTTCACCTAAAATAAAGCATGGAGAAAAAATAAAATTTAATGTCAAAAGTTCACATGGAACTCATATTACTGAAGATTCAAACGAATAATGTGTCCACGGATAATCTTCGATAGGGTTTTCATCAATGAACAGGGGACTTCCAAAGTAAACTAAAGCGCAACAAATAAAATGGCAGAACAACAAAAAAATTTCAAAAGAGTCAAAATACGTCAATAAAAAACTGTGCTTGCACAGGCCTCGAGGGTGCTTAACACCTTCCCAATGGTCAACCGATATCCTTACTCGGAACTCTGACGCAAACTATTTATGAGTCAAAGGTGTTCTAGGTACACCACTTTGGTGACTTGGCACACCTTTAAATTGTCAAGTGGCGACTCCTAATCTCTAAATAATTTGTGACCTTTAAAATACCTAAGTCACTGCCTGTTAAAAAGAGGGCATGACAGCATGGCGACTCCACTGGGAAAAATTAGAATCTCATGCTTTAATCAATTTCGCTTTTAGGCTTGTGAATATTTGTTTGTTTGTTTGTTGCCATGTTCTAAATGTTATTGCTTTAATATTTATCTGAACGGTATATAAATTGTCTCTTCTCGTGAAATCCTCTGAATCTCTGTTATATATATATATATATATATATCAGTATTGCTTTCAGCATTTGGAAAATCTTCTTACACAAAATTGCCCATGATTTAGGAGGACAGTGTGTCGAGGTTAAGTAGGAGAAACTGTTGCCAGACAACCTCGATGCGCTTTCCGCCATGTTTGTCCACCAGGTTCTGAGCCAGTCTCGACACTGAGTTAGTTGTGTCACCTAGAGTTAAACCTTTAGGTACGATTTATCTACATTGCTTATGACTTAGTGAGGTGCGGTACACCCGCATTGTACTTGTCTAGGCTGAACATCTTTTGTGTCAAGATGGGACTCGTGTTCCAGAAAGACACATTAATGGAATTTTTCTGTGTTGCATATATTTGGAAGGGTTATTATGTTGCTGATTATGGGTGGTCTGGGGTCAATAAATTCTTTAAAAAAAAAGTTTGAGTCTAGAGACTTAGAAAACATGTTTAGTCGTCATTGAGGCCGTTGTAGTGGCAAATTTCCTTAGAATCTTGTGTTTTCTGTCCGGGTTCTATCTAAGTTCATTTTAAAAAATAATTTGTTGTTATTTTCATGCCGTTATAATGGCTTAAATTTTTTAGAATCTTTTCTGTTGTCTTGGTACGTGTCCCGATTTTTTCCCGAGTCTTTAAAATATTTCTCATTTTCACGTCGTTATAATGGAAATATTTTCGAACCTTCTTATATCCGAACTTGTGTCCTGGTTTGGTCCTAAATTTATAATAATTTATCATCATGTACACTATTATAATGATGAAATTTTGAGAATTGTTCACGCGTCTAAGTTTGTGTTAATGGTTCGTCGTGTACGTGTTTTTCCATATCTATTTTTGTGCTCGTAATCTCTAATTTTCTTGAGTCACCGTTTTGGTAAATATTATGGGCCCACTTTCAAAACTCCATACATTGTTTTAAAAAAATTTCACAAACCTCGTGTCGTGTCTCATTTTTCAAAATAATAATAATAATAATAATAATAATAATAATAATAATAATAATAATAATAATAATAATAATAATAATAATAATAAAGAGAAAAACGGTGTCCAAAGTGAGTCGTGTATGATTTTATGACGTAACCATGTCCATTTTCGAAATCACATTTTGAGAAATAACTAAAGGTTCATTTTTTATTACCCGGACATGTAAGTTATACTCAGATTTTGTGCCAAGTCCTAAATTTCAAATAAAAACCTTGAATTCCATGAGTGGTCGTATTTTTGTCTGTTTGAAGATCAAGTCAGGGTAAGGAATGTCAATTTCGATCAATTTAATCGTAGTTTATACTGATCCACGTGCAATTACTCGACTCCTTTGAATTATCAAGTCCCGTTATTTTAAAAGTTGGGGTATACTCGCCCATTGCCATGCCACCTTATTCGTATTTCCGACTTGTGGCTCGTGTCGAGTTTTTATTCTAGGTTTTGTCTCGTGACATAGTTTAAATTATTATTTACTTAAACAAGGGATAAAGAAAAAATGAAAAAAAAAAAAAAATCAAGTTTGTTGTCTCGAGTTACTGTCGTCTGTGGTTTGTGTTTTGACTTTTCTCAACGTGACACGTAGGCAATCTTTTTGGGATAGGGCCGGTACACGTGGCATATGTTGCGAACCTTTTCGGGATGATGCATAACAACAATAGGCTTGTCAATGTGTGTTTTGTGGTAACCCAATTTGTTCTCCCTAGTTGTTTGGACATCTGCGGTTACTCGGACAAACATTCCAGTATCATATCACTTGTACAAAACAAGATCAACGGGACTTGTGACCATGACATATGGCGGTGAGAATTTTGAGATCAGCGCTCATGAGCGTTTGATTAAGTTGAACGAGAGGTTGACCGAAAAGGTCAAAAATCTAAGACTATTGGTGGCCGAGCGAACTGATAAGTTGAACGGAGAGACTAAATTATGAAACAACTGATGGCCAAGCTGAATAAGAGGTCGACTAAAGAGGTAAAAAAATCTGAAACAGTTAGTGGTTGACCAGTATCCTGCCATTACTTCGGGACAGACAGCTCCTCCCATGCCAGCCAGTCTCTCAGGTCTTGCACAGAATGTCGTGCATCAGGCACACGGCCCGCCTACAACAGTTGAGGACTCTCAGTATGCCTGACTTTCCTCACTACTACAGTGCAATAAAAAAGGCAGAATCTTTCATAATGAGTCCACTGGCACCACCGCCTCCACTTGCTCCACCCTCGACCTCTGCTTTACAATTCACTTGCCTAGCTAGGCTAGAGAGTCTTGCAAATGAAAGACAAATGGAATGAGGTCCAAGAAAACAAAGCGTGAAACAGTGCAAATAACCTCACTCACACCCCCAAGCTCCACATAAGAATCATCAACATCACCATTTCCCACATAATCCAAAATACCCTGCCCCTTCATTCCACAAAGTGCAGCCATATGCTCCAGCATCTTCTTATTCGCAATGGTGCGCACTAGCCATACAAACCATATATAACACTCCTCATAATTACTTTCAGGCTTCACCTAACCTTTCCTCCAAAAAGAAGGAAATATCCATGCTCCCGTCTGAGTGCATATCATAAGAAGTTGTGACGAGGGGATAATTAATTTCACGCCAATTGGAGAATCGTACACCAACCTGTTTGAAAAGCTACAACAAGCTAACTTGTTGAAACCCATCTTAGGAAACATGAATCAAACCGGGAAAGTGGATCGCACGTGCTGTCACACTTTTCATTCTGGAGCGCCTAGACATGACATAGAGAACTGTTGGGATCTCGAAAAAGCAACCGAAGTAATGATAGAAAACAATCATATAAGGGTGGTGTGGGATGAGACATAACATGTGAACCAAATTTCATTGTGGGTTTATAATGTTCCAAATAACACGGGTATAGTTGGGACAATGTTCACAAAAGAAGACTTGAAATGGAATGAAGCCAAGCAAATTGTGGCAGTTGGTCCTTCCGCAGACATCAGACGCCATGAGTCATCTATTGTTGTATCAGTTGATGGACCAAATGCATAAACTATCAAAGAAAGAAGGCAAGATGTGATCGTTGAGCCAATTCAGTGTCTAACCCGGTTCTTCACCTGTCCAAAGAAAACATGTCTACCCTACTGGTATTTCAAGAAAATGAGGCAAAGAAGAAGATGTTGTCAAGTTTGAAGCACCTCATTGACACCAACATGGCACAATCTGATGAAGGGCTCAACATGGCATGAGTGAAATACATTAACCCTAATATGAAAATGAATAATTGAGAAGCAACACCCATCCTTTCTAAGAGGGCACTTGTTAACTTATTTTGCTAATCTTTTTGTGCACTTGTTTATATAAGAGTTGCAATCCAAGTGCATTGTTTTACTTGTTTTAATGTTTAAACCCTTATGTCTTCATTTCAACAAAAAGCGAGTTCCGCTTCTCGTCTCAAAATACCCTATCTCTTCTATTTCCTATTACGTTTCTTTAGCTTTTTTATAGTAGTTTTATTTTTTGTCGGCTTTAATAACATGACATACACGTGGAATTCACGTCTTGATCTAAACACATAGTCTAGCATTTTCTAAATGAACCAAATGGACAGTTAGGACGAATGTGATAAAGAGATACGTGAGAGTTTCCAAATTGTGCACAATCACTCCGGATGAAGTTTGAAATACCATTCTTTGAAATTCATCGTTGAAGTAGAAATTGCGGACGCTGAGTAGATCAAGTCCCGTCTTTTTATGAATCTAGGTTGACTCATTTTGGTTACATATTTGTTCGAGATATTCTCGGGTCGGGATGACGAACGACATTTGTTTCTGCTACCCAAACACTATACCAATTTTTCAGCCCTTTGAGCCTTGTGTATTTTTTCTTTTGGCTACCCTCCTTTGGAATCAATGTCATTGTACTTGTGGAAAAAAGACTGAAAATCAAAAGGACAAAGACAACAACACCACAAAAGCTAGCATTAAGTGCTAGAGCTATGTCTGACCTGATTCCTCTCAAAAGGATGCGTAGGAAATCATTCGGGTGCGGTCATTAACAAGTAAAAGTTCTTTTTTTCCTTATTTTACGTTGACACAAATACTGCCTCCAAGTTTGCGACCAATATAAATAAAATCGAGGGCCTAAACTAGCGCAGAAGTTTTTTATTATTATTATTATTATTATTATTATTATTATTATTATTATTATTATTATTATTATTATTATTATTATTATTTATTTTTTAAGAAAATGGGAGAAATTCAAAATCTCTATTTTTGCTTTCTTTGTGTTTATTCCTGGGAAAAAATTCAGTCTTCCTGCTTTTCTATTTCATACAAGGGGAAAGATCTAATATCCCCTTGCCTTTCAGTAAAAAAAGAAAGAAAAAAAAAAAAGAGAAAAAAATCATCAATCAAAAATCAATTTTCCCCCCTTTTAAATTTCATCTAAGGAAAAAGCTCAATAGTCCTTTGGTCATAAATCAACACAAAATTGCCTTTGAGTTTGTAGCCAAATTAGAAAAAATCAAGGTCCCTAAACTCAAACAAAATTGGGGCAAAGTTTTGTTGTTATTTTCAAAGAAATTGATTCCAAAAGTTGTAACATTCACCCTAAGCGTCTCATGAGCTGCGCTCATATCATTTTCATCATAAAGAGAAGAATTAAAAAATCTCCAATTTATACTAAACTAGGGCAGAAGTTTATTTTATTTTTAAAGAGATAATTTAAAACAGTTGTGCTGTTTCAACCAGTCATCATGAGACATTTCAGTGCTTTCATGCTCAACCTTTATTTCTAGCCCTAACAAATCCCAACGGTCCAATTAATGACCTTTCTGACCGATGTTTGAGAATGTCACGCAATGTTGTACCATCAAAGAACGAGTTTGCTCGAGGAAGTCTCAGCTTATATTGATCAACGTACATGTTTATCAGATGGACAAAACGATAGAAACCTTCGGAGAAGTCAAGAATATGAAGAGAGGTCAGAAAAAAAGAAAAATGAAAAATGAAAAAAAATGAAGCAAAACAAGAAATGAGGTCTTGTCGGTGAAAATTTGAAAGGGCGCCCCAAGACAACAGTGAGGAGAAAGAACAAAGAGAGAGGCTAGTTGGTTAGAACCTAAAAGGGCACCACTAGTTGAATGACGGCCGCTAGATCTGCCATCAAGATTGAACCAAGCAAGTAGTCGCCTATAAATTGTCAAACCTGAGGCTATATCAAGGATGGACCGTGTGAATGGGTCGACATTTTGATTCCAAGATGCATGTCATGTTTACTAAGGTTGTCATTTCACATCCAGATAAAATTTTTTTCCCCTTCAAGGGACATCTTTCGTTCAATGTTCCATTTGAATTTCTTCAATTCGTCTTTTCTTTTACTTTTGTTCTCATTTCTTTCCTTTGAATAGAATAAAAAACAAGCAAAAATAAAGTTTTTCAAAATCTGTTTACATGTTTCATAGTTGTACCAAATTATTGTCAAGAATCAAATGGGTATTGGAAGCCCATGCCATGTCCTCGGCAACAGGAACAACACATCAAGATTGTGTTTCCACAAGGGTTTGACTATAGATTGAAAGGAACATTTGAAATTTGAATGACCTTTTGTTGGGAGATCGGAAATAGATCAACCATAGCAAGACATTGTTCACCTAAAATAACAATGAAGATCAAAAGAGAAAATCACCATAACGGGCTGCATAGCCATGATGAAAAAGCCAGTGCGATATTTTCTACGTCGCCGACAAGGGCAAGGACCACCCAAATTGGGAGCAGCTGTTCTAAGTTTAGGCAGAACCCCATTTTGAAAAATGGTAGGGGTTTTCAATCTTTAGATAAGAACCCATTATGATAATGGGTCAAGTTTTGCGCTTTCAAGGCAAAGCCAAATGTGAGAAATTGGTAGAATCTTCAGCTTCCAGACGAGAGTTTATCATGGATGGATGGATAAAAAAAAACATGACCTACCAGAATGGTGTCAACCTTCGGCATCGGGCACTCCCATATAATGTAGAAGTTTTAGATTCAAAATTCAGCCACTCGCATATAATGTAGAAGTTTTAGATTCAAAAGTCGGGCACTCCCATATAATGTAGAAGTTTTAGATTCAAAATTCGGGCACTCCCATATAATGTAAAATTTTTAGTTTCAATAGTCGGGCCCTCCCATATAATGTAGAAATTTTAAGTAGTCGGACACTCCCATATAATGTAGAAGTTGTAGTTTTAATAGGCGGGCCCTCTTTTGAAAATATCGAAGCTTTACTTTCAAAGTCGGGTACTCCAGAGAATGTAGATGTTTTAGATTCAAAAGTCGGGCACTCCCATATAATGTAAATTGTTTAGTTTCAATAGTCGGGCCCTCCCATATAATGTAGAAATTTTAGTAGTTGGGTACTCTCATATAATGTAAAATTTTTAGTTTCAATAGTCGGGACTGCCCATGATAATGCAGAAGTTCATTTCCGAGTTAGTTTCCGTTAAAAGATAGCGACCATCTCCTTTTCGAGTCAGTTTTTACTAAAAGATGGCGATCATTTCCTTTTCGAGTCCATCTTCGCTATAAGATATTGATAATTTCTTTTTCGAGTCAGTTTCAGCTAAAATATAGCGATCATTTCTTTATCGAGTCAGTATCGGCTAAATGATAGCGATCCTTTCTTTTTCGAGTTAGTTTTCGCTAAAAGATGGCGACCACTTCCTTTTTGAGTTAGTTTCCGCTAAAGGATAGCGATCATCGCCTTTTCGAGTCAGTATCCGCTAAAAGATAGCGATCATTTCTTTTTCGAGTCAGTTTCCGCCAAAAGATAGCGACCACTTCCTTTCTCAGTCAGTCTTCGTTAAAAGATAACGGTCATCTCCTTTTCGAGTCAAGTTTCTGCTCAAAGATAGCAACTATTTTCTTTTCAAGTCAGTCTCCGCTCAAAGATAGCAACAACTTTCTTTTTTAGTCACGATCTGCTCAAAGATAGCGATCATTTTCTTTTCGAACAAAGATCTACTTAAAGATATCGATCACTTCCTTTTCGAGTCAAGATATGCTCAAAGAGAGCGATCATTTCCTATTTTCAAGAACCACTCTCAAGTTTCAAGACAAGACCGCCTAGACATAAGCGGTAGTTTTATTTTCAAGTCAAGATCTGCTCAAACATAAGCGGCAGTTTTAAGTCAAAACCCGCTCAGACGAAGGCGGCCATTTCAAATTTCAAATAGGACTCACCTAAATAATGAGCTGCAATGATATTTTTCAACTTAAGATCCACTTGGATAGTGGGAGCTTGTTTCACAATTGAGATGAGGTCAACCAATTTGAAGAAGTGAATAATCCGCCACCTTTGGGAAGCATAAATATTTAGTTTAAAAATTTTAACTTTTACATTTTTCAATGTTGTAATTTCCAACTCTCTTTGTAAAAGCAATAACCACCAGCCAGCGACCAACAACCAATGATCAGCAGCAGCAGCCTCAGTGTGTTAGAAGTGTCGTGTATCAGTCCCAACTAAGTATAGAAGTATCTCAAGTCAGTCCTAGTGCGTCTAAAAAGTGTCTAGTGTAAGAGTATAAAATATTCTAGCGTCTGTCTGAAAGCGGTAGTCCAGGCTACCGCTCGTGCGGAACTATACTAATCTAATTTTTTAGTCCAAGGATATGTAGGTAGCCTTGTAGTCATGGTACGGTCGCAATTTTGCTGATCATATTTTCGGTTAGAACCAAAAAAGCCAAAATTAGCTGTGGATTACGTCTTTGTCCGAAAACGCTTCGCATTCCCCAAAAAAGAGGGGCAGCTGTAATCACATAATTTTTGCAGGAAAATTCAAAATAACTTGAAATAGCTCAAAATAACCGAGCTAACTTTTTAGGATTTTCGCCGAATTTTTCATGAATTTTAGTCTTTTATTTTAGCTAAAATTTGCCATTAATGAAAAAAATGAAAAAAATAAGTTATTTGTTTAATTACGATTTTACATTTTAATTTTGATAACATTACAATTCTGTAACTTTTTAAATCCAGTTGATTATTTATGCTTTAATTTGTTTGGACCTTTTAGTGGCCATTTGTAAATTCAAAAGAAATAACAATCTCAGACTAATACATAATTTGACCCGTGTAAGCCCACCATATATATTCCTATTTTTCTCCCGTTCACACAATAGGACCTGAACTAAACTCTGCCCAAATTTTGATCCACACAGAAAACCGCCGTCGGCCGCCACCTTCCACCATAAATTTTATATGTCCAGAACCGCCTAGACATCCTCTTTCCCGATTTCAAATCCGTCCCTCAAGAATAGCCTTGTATCGCCATAGATCGGACTTTGAAATTCGGACGAAATCCAACTCTAGCGAGCCACCATGTTTTCCGGCCAAGCTACACATCTACGGACTCGTCTCTCTATCGTCTACTAATTTCCGAAGGTATCTTCCCATGAAACAGTTCTATCTTTTCCTTCTCCATGCCCTTTTTTGTTTACTCATCAGGGTAGGGTATTACTATGGTGATGTGACGCTACTAACATGGTGTTTCGATTGTTACTGGGGTTGTAGCTCGGAGACAGTTTTATGGTTGTGATTTATTATGGTGTTGACTATCTATGATTTTCATTTGATTGGTGGGAGTTGAAACTGATTAGTGGTGATGCAATAATGAGGCAGTACATGGCAGAGCTGGATCGGCAGTTAAGCTCCAATGACAACGTTGACGCGCAGAGGTGATGACAAGGTTGTGGTGTAGTTTGGTTCGTGTTTGAAATAGGGGAAGCACTGGATGGTGAGGAGGTTTTCCCAATGCTCGGGAAGCTTGTAGAAGCTGCGACAGTGATGCCGAGGCAACGACGTGAAGCTGACCCAGTTATGATACAATGATGCGGCGCCTTGGGCAGAGATCGGAACATGGCAATGAGGCTTCGCTAATGGCGAGTTGTGATACAAAAGCAGTTTTGTGTGGCTTCAGTTAGAGAAAAATCCAAACTTCCTTTTTCCTTCTTTCATTTTTTATCATGATACTAGTTGTGGTAGTTTAGTAATTAGAGTAGCATCAGTTGATTACCGTTTTGTGTTGAAAATGACATTTTTGTATGTTTTGTTAGTATTGACATAAAGTTTCTTGTCTCTTCTTACTTTGTTTAAATAAAGGCTTAATGTAATCTGTGAGCATGAAATTTGGTCCATCGTATCATGTTTAGTATGGTTGCTCAGTTTTTGGCTCACTTGATTTAGCTTAGTTTAGCATGATTCCTGTTATTTGCAAGAGAGTTTGTTTGGTCAAGTGGAAAAATATGAACAACTTTGCTTTGTCCAATGGTTTCGAGAGTTTTGAATACTGAAGATTAAAACATGAATCAGTGGTAAGTTCTTATTTTGTTTCCTTTAACTCTTTAAGCATTAACAGGTTTTATCTCTTCATTAAAACAATGTTTGGTTTCTATGTTCGAACCTATGGAGAAGGGGAGTGAGAAGCATGTAGTCATTGTTCTAAAGGCCGCCCTGAATTTGGTTTGTTCATTCGGTAACATGGATTAGTTTGTGAGTAGCAGTGTCATGATGCATAGAGCGTTAGCTTAACTTGTGTTAACTTAGTTTTTACCTCATTGAGATTGCTGGCTATGGGAATAAAGAGTCTAATAGTCACTTGGGAAGAAGGGGCTAAAAGGTAGAGTCTAATGTAATTGTGCGTTGGGACTAATTCTATGCGAGACTTTTAAGTACCTAAGCTCATTAGGAGGAGGTTATTACTTTTTGAATAGAGTCCATAGTCAACTAAAGAGTTAAAATTTGCAGCATAGAAAAGTAGACTCCTTGCCACATTTTGTTGTTTAGCAAAGGGCTAATGCATTCCAAAATTGAATGGTCTGAAAAGCAAAAGTAAAAGCTCATGTGATCTTGTCCATGTGGTTCAACCTTCATGCCATCCTTGTGACTTTTTCAGCCTATAAAGGTTGTTATTTTTAATCTCATTTAGATAGACACATCTGTGAGATAAACATTAAACAAGAGCTGAAAAATATTTCGAACTACAAGAATAGATTTCAAAAATAGAGAGTGAAAGAAAAAGAGAAATAGTGAGGGGCAGAAATAAAAATGGCAGAAAGTTAGAAAAGAAATAAAAATAGTGAGTCTTGAGTTTTGGGTTGAGGTATAGGAGTTTGTTGGGTACTGTTTTCTGTTAGTCATCTGTCACAGACGCGGATGGCGTGGCGTTCTCTATGCGAAATAATCGCCACCAAGGAGGCTCATTGTATATATATGATATGGTTAACCTCTGGAACTTTCTAGATTTCTCTAGAATTCTCTAGGATTGTGTAGGAATCCCTCTTGTACTCTAGAGAAGTATAGAACCTTCTAGAGATATGTAGAGAACTCTAGGGAACCCTAGTTATTCTAGAAACTTCTAGAGATATGTAGAGAACTCTAGGGAACCCTAGTTATTCTAGAAACTTCTAGAGATATGTAGAGAACTCTAGGGAACTCTAGCTATCTTGGGTTTCTCCACAAAGTTCTAGATAATTCTTTAAGGGACTCCACACATGTATAAATAGGAGTCCCCTCCTCATTTGTAACGGACTCAACAACTCAATCTTGTAAGCAATATAAGAGCTTAAGTTCTCTTTAAGTGTTCTTCTCTTGAGTTCTAAGAGAGAGTTAGAGTGAAAGGCTGCTTAAGAACGGTTCTTAAGGCCGCACGAGTACGGAGTTGCTAAAGTCTTCTCTTAACCCGTGACAAGTGGTATCAGAGCCTCGGTTTCCGTCCAAGCAAACAACCAAGATCATGGCTGGCACATCTGAAACCGATGTCACTCACGTTGAGGAGGTGAGGAAGGAGAGGCGTGGCCGCGCAAGCTCTAAGGACATAATGTCCACCATTGAGGGGGAGGTGTCTAAGTTCCGGGAGTCCATGGGGAGCATGCAAGACGACCTGGAAGGCACCAAGGAAAGCATCGAGGAGCTAAAGTCCACGGTGGACGACCTCCGGGAGGAGATGCAAGGAGCCCTTAATGTTGCGATGGATAGCTTGAGCAAGCGCGGGGACGAGCGGGATGATGCTCTGGAAGCTATGCTCACGTCTCTGGTAGCACGGATGGATAGGCTCGAGGGAGAGCTTCGAGCACTCGCTAGGGGAGGCGTTGTTGCTCCCTTAGCACCGCGTCAGGATGCCCCAAAGCCCAAGGAGTTCAAGGGCTCAAGGTCGGCAAAGGATGTCGACAACTTCTTATGGCACATGGAGCAATACTTTGGAGCAATCGGCATGGTGGACGATGCGTCCAAGGTAAGTACTGCTTCTATGTACTTAGCTGACATTGCTTTGTTATGGTGGCGTCGACGGAGTGACGGCCGCTATGGAGCACCTATCAACACTTGGGAGGATTTCCAACAAGCCTTCCGTCAGCAATTCTACCCCGAGTATGCAGAGGATGAAGCTCGGGCGAAGCTCCGACGCCTTGAACAAAAAGGCGAGATCAAGGAGTACGTAAGAGCTTTCTCGGAGCTGATGTTGCAAATCCCAAGCTTGAGCGAGAGTGAGGCATTCTTCCAATTCATGGACGGCCTCAAGCCATGGGTGAAGATGGAGCTGCAACGCCGAGGAGTTCAAGACCTCATGAAGGCAATGTCCACCGCTGAGAGTTTGATCGAGTTCAAGAAGGTGGACAAGTCCGAGTCCAAGTCCCATGGCAAGGGATCTAGTGGGGGAGTGGATAAGGATAAGGGCAAACACGTGAGCCGGCCAAGCCACAAGCCAAACTTCAACAAGGAGAAGCATGCCCAGGGAGGTGAAACCAGCCAAAAGAAGGATCGCCCCTCACCCAAGTGCTTTATATGTGATGGGCCGCATTATGCACGGGAGTGTCCTAAGCGCTCTAAGCTGACCGCTCTCGCCAAGGAGTGCGACCAGGAGCGAGAGGAAATCCGCCTTGGTGCCATGCGCACGCTAAACGCCGTTAAGACCCGCAAGGCCAAGGGGGACAAGGGACTAATGTTCGTGGATGTAGAGGTCGCGGGGAAGTCCATGAGCGCACTCGTTGACACTGGTGCGACCAATCTCTTCATCAAGGAGGAGATTGCCAATGAGTTAGGGGTGAAGATGGAAGGAGCGGGATGGCTCAAGACTGTCAACTCTAAGGAGATCCGGACATGTGGAGTGGCAAAGGATGTGGAGATCCGCCTAGGCCAATGGAAGGGACGGGAAGCCATTGAGGTAATTCCACTCGACGACTACGACTTTGTAGTTGGTCTTGATTTCCTTGACAGGATCAATGCCCTAGTCATCCCATTCGCTGATTGCTTATGCATACTCGACACACGGTGTCAATGTGTCGTACCCGTCAAGAGGATGGCGGGGAACACGCCGAGAATGCTCTCGGCTATGCAACTCTCCAAGGGAGTGAAGAAGGGCGAGATGACAATCCTTGCCACTTTGAAGAGTGAAGAATCAAGCCAAGAGGAGGAAGTCCCTAAGGAAGTGGCACAAGTTCTTGACACCTTTCAGGATGTGATGCCCAAGGAACTTCCGAAGAAGCTGCCACCAAAGAGGGAAGTTGATCACCGGATCGAGCTGGTGCCAGAAGCTCGTCCGCCTGCCATGGCCCCTTACCGCATGGCACCTCCTGAGTTAGAGGAATTGAGGAGGCAACTTAAGGAGTTACTCAGTGCTGGGTTTATCCAGCCATCCAAGTCCCCATATGGCGCACCCGTTCTCTTTCAAAGGAAGCACGATGGGTCACTAAGAATGTGCATCGACTACAGGGCGCTCAACAAACTCACCATTAAGAACAAGTACCCTATCCCACTCATCGCTGACTTGTTCGACCAGCTAGGGGGAGCAAGGTGGTTCACCAAGCTGGACTTACGCTCAGGATACTACCAAGTACGGATCGCCGAGGAAGATGTGCCAAAGACGGCGTGTGTGACCCGCTATGGAGCCTATGAATTCCTGGTGATGCCGTTCGGGCTTACAAATGCGCCAGCTACGTTCTGCACATTGATGAATAAGGTACTACAACCCTTCCTTGATCAATTTGTGGTTGTGTATCTCGATGACATCGTGGTGTATAGCCGGACGCTGGAAGAGCATATTGAGCACTTGAGACAAGTCTTTCAAGTCCTTAGGGACAACCAACTCTTTGTGAAGAAAGAAAAGTGCTCATTTGCCCAAAAGGAAGTCCCATTCCTTGGCCACATCGTAGGAGGCGGCCATGTCCGAATGGACCCTAACAAGGTGCGAGCTATCGTGGAGTGGGAGGCGCCGACCAAGGTAACCGAGTTAAGATCTTTTCTTGGGTTGGCTAACTATTATCGCAGGTTCGTGCGTGACTACTCAAAGATCACCACACCACTCACGGACTTGCTTAAGAAGGGGAACCGATGGGAGTGGTCGGTGAAATGCCAGGCGGCATTCGATCAATTGAAGCAAGCCATTACAAAAGAGCCGGTGTTGGCACTGCCTGACTACTCCAAGCCTTATGAAGTACACACAGATGCTTCCGACTTCGCCATTGGAGGGGTGCTGATGCAAGAGGGACACCCGGTGGCATTCGAGAGTCGAAAGTTGAATGACACGGAGCGGCGCTACACGGTACAAGAGAAGGAGATGACCGCGGTGGTGCATTGTCTTCGTACTTGGAGACACTACCTTTTGGGGACGCCATTTGTTGTCAAGACCGACAACATTGCCACGAGCTACTTCCAAACACAAAAGAAGTTGTCACCCAAGCAAGCTCGTTGGCAAGATTTCCTGGCAGAGTTCGACTTTGTGCTGGAGTATAAGCCTGGAAAGGCAAACTCAGTTGCAGATGCACTTAGTCGCAAGGTGGAGCTTGCTAGCATAAGCAGCCCTGGGAGTCCCCTGATCGACCGCATCAAAGAAGGGTTGCAACATGATCCAACCGCGAAGGCCCTTTGCCAACATGCTCAAGAAGGCAAGACGCGGAGATTCTGGTGGGAGGATGGGCTACTCTTCACCAAGGGCCAACGCATATATGTACCACAACATGGCAAGTTACGCAAGGAGATCATCCATGAATGCCATGATTCAAAATGGGCGGGTCATCCTGGCATTCATCGCACAATGGCATTGGTGGAAGATCGCTACTATTGGCCGAATATGCGCGACGATGTGGAGGCATATGTCAAGACTTGTCTTGTTTGCCAACAAGACAAGGTAGAAAATCACTTACCGGCGGGACTTTTGGAGCCACTACCTATCCCGGAGCGACCATGGGAGAGTCTCTCTATGGATTTCATTGTGAATTTGCCAAAGTCAGAAGGGTGTCGAACGATTATGGTGGTAGTGGACAGGTTCTCCAAGTATGCCACGTTTATCCCGGCATCGAAGCATTGCCCGGCAGAAGAAGCTGCAAAACTTTTCCTCAAGCACGTGGTCAAGTATTGGGGAGTGCCGCAGACGATTGTGAGCAACCGAGACCCGCGCTTCACTGGGAGATTTTGGACAGAGTTATTCAAGCTATTAGGGTCCGAGCTTAACTTCTCAACCAGCCTTCATCCCCAAACAGATGGACAAACGGAGAGGGTGAATGCTTTGTTGGAGCTCTACTTACGGCACTATGTAAGTACCACTCAAACCAACTGGGCTAAGTTGCTTGATATTGCCCAATTTTCATATAACTTGCAGCGAAGTGAGTCCACCGGGAGAAGCCCGTTTGAGATAGTGACGGGACAACAACCACTCACTCCGAGTGCGATTGCTTCGGGTTACAAGGGACGTAGTCCAGCTGCGTTCAAGTTCGCCAAGTCATGGCATGAAGAGGCGGACTTAGCACATTCTTGTCTTCAAAAAGCAGCCAAGAGAATGAAGAAGTGGGCAGATAACAAGAGGCGTCACGTGGAATATCAAGTAGGCGACCTCGTCTTGGCCAAGCTTCACCAAGTCCTTCGGTATAAGGACGTGCACAAGGGTCTCCTCCGGAGATATGAGGGGCCTTTCAGAGTTCTTAAGAAGGTAGGCAAGGTGGCCTACAAGCTTGAGCTCCCTCCCAAGCTCAAGTTACACCCCGTGTTTCACGTGAGTATGCTGAAGCCATATCACGGGGATGAGGATGATCCAACAAGGAACAAGAGTACGAGGGCGCCTATCGGGAAGAAGGTCTCTTACGATCGAGATGCTGAAACCATCATTGCCGATCGAGTCATTCGTGAGAGACATTGCAAGCCGCGAAGAGAATACCTCATCAAGTGGAAGGGGCTACCCGAGAGCGAGGCAAGTTGGGAGCCGGAGGAAGCTCTTTGGCAGTTTCACGACCAGCTTGAGAAGTTTCATGCCGAAGACGCGACGAGGGCGTCGCGAGACTAAGTGGGGGAGAATGTCACAGACGCGGATGGCGTGGCGTTCTCTATGCGAAATAATCGCCACCAAGGAGGCTCATTGTATATATATGATATGGTTAACCTCTGGAACTTTCTAGATTTCTCTAGAATTCTCTAGGATTGTGTAGGAATCCCTCTTGTACTCTAGAGAAGTATAGAACCTTCTAGAGATATGTAGAGAACTCTAGGGAACCCTAGTTATTCTAGAAACTTCTAGAGATATGTAGAGAACTCTAGGGAACCCTAGTTATTCTAGAAACTTCTAGAGATATGTAGAGAACTCTAGGGAACTCTAGCTATCTTGGGTTTCTCCACAAAGTTCTAGATAATTCTTTAAGGGACTCCACACATGTATAAATAGGAGTCCCCTCCTCATTTGTAACGGACTCAACAACTCAATCTTGTAAGCAATATAAGAGCTTAAGTTCTCTTTAAGTGTTCTTCTCTTGAGTTCTAAGAGAGAGTTAGAGTGAAAGGCTGCTTAAGAACGGTTCTTAAGGCCGCACGAGTACGGAGTTGCTAAAGTCTTCTCTTAACCCGTGACACATCACTGTTGCTGCGTCGCTGGAAACTGTTTGGGCCTAGCTGTTGGTCCAATTCACTGTTTCTTTGGGAATTTATCACATATAGGTATTTTTCCTAATATTTTCCTTTGTTTTGTATGTATTTTTATCATGTTAAAAGTCTTAATATATGGAAAAATGGCATGTTCAAAGCTTTAATTTAGTGGAAGAAGACCAAGCGTAGCATAAATCTCTCGTTTCATGTATGTGTACGGTTTTGCTTTTCTTACATTTTTTGTTTGCCACTGTTACCTTTGCTCTACTGTTACTTATACTAAGAAAAATTTAAAAGTGAATGGAAGTGTTTAAAAGAAGTAAAGGGATGCATGACAGTAAGTCAAATTTAATTTAATATTCACGTGCAAATGTTACGCAAAAAATGCTAAGGCTTATTCATATATATACAAACATGTTTGGGACCTAAAGTCAGTAATTTGTATAAATAGTGAGATGCCGCCAAGTCGATGCAAACTAATAGGCTGAAACTAGTTTAAACTAATGCCCAAATGTTCACATGAAACTCAAGTAAGTTGGAAGATTTCGTACAAGCGAGGTGCTTACACAATTATATTTGACTGATTTTTCAATTGTTGACAGGGCAAATTTCACCTAAAATAAAGTGTGGAGACAAAATAAAGTTTAATGTCAACAGTTTACATGGAACTCATATTATTGAAGATTCGAACGGACAATGTGTCCACGAATAATCTCTGATAGAGTTTTCATCAATGAACGGGGGACTTCCAAACTAAATTAAAGCGTAACAAATAAAATGGCAGAACAACAAATAAATTTCAAAAGAGTCAAAAATGTATCAATAAAGCAACTGTGCTTGCACAATCCTCAAGAGTGCTTAACACCTTCCCAAGAGTCAATTGAGATCCTTACTCGAAACTCTGATGCTAACTATTTACGAGTCAAAAGTGTTCTTGGTATACTACTTTGGTGACTTTGCACACCTTTAACTAGTCAAGTGGCGACTCCGAATATCTAAATAATTCGTCTACATTTAATATACCTAAGTCACTGCCTTTTAAAAAGAGGACGTGACAATAAGCCTTTGGCATATTGAAACCAATCAATGGAGGACTGCATCATAAGGATAGGGTGGATGACTCCTGTCAGTGCGCTTATCATTCGGATGCATCGGGGCATGAAATAGAGGATTGTCATTTTCTGAAGAAGGACATCCAAGCTTTGATAAATAATGGTCAGATCCAAGTCGAGGGGCCAGACATCGAAAATACCAACCTAAACTCGTTGCAGTTCATGATGTTTCATATATGGTAGGGATGGTGTGTGGAGGAGAATTTGGAGAAGAAATTGCAAGGCCAATAGTGGCCATTGATGCTTTATCATTTGGGGCGAAAAAGAAATATGTGACGGTAAATCTAGTTCCCGTAGTTGTGCTAGAGGTAGCAAAGAACCTCACTCAATTGAATGAGCCAAAGTTGTTTATAAAAAGAGTTATCAATGACAAGCCAGTCTTCTATGTACTTGGTCGGGAAATCCAAAGGAAATCCAACCGAGATCGGTAGTCCCACAGATGCAAACAGAAATGTGGTCGGGAAAATAAAAAGGATGGGCAGAGCCCTTCAAAAGCCAGTTTTTGGTCTTGACCAATCATTCATCAGTTCCAAAGAAAGCCAGTCTATCTCGAGGGGAGTTCAAACAAATAAGGCAGAGAAAAAGATGTTGTCCGGTCTGAGGCACGTCTTTGGCAACGAAATGGTACAATCTGGGCAAAGGCTTGATAGTGCATGAATGTAGTACATTGGCCCTGATTTTTGAAAGTGAACAATTGAGAAGCAATATCTCTTCCCTCTAGGAGAGCATTTTGTGGCTTGTTTTTCTAATCTTCTATGTACTTGGTTTCTCATTTTGATGTTTCAAACCCTCATGCTTTCAAATCAATGAAATGCAAGATTCTATTTCGTGTCTCAATTTATTTTATCTTTTTTCTTTATTTTTTTTGTTTAGTTCTTTTATTTTATGTTTGGCAGACTTTAATGACATGGCAAATTTGAGGAATTCGTATCTTGGTCTAAACATACGGTCAAACTGCGTACCAATGAACCATTTGGGGAATGAGAATAAATATGACAAGAGAGATAAGAAAAAAGCTCAAAATCATCCACAATCATTTTGAATGAAGTTGAAATACCATTTTCTGAGATCATTTTAGTAGCAAAAATCAAGGATACCGAGTGATCAAGCCCCGTCTTTACGTGTGACTTTGGGTGAACTCATTTTGTTGTATATCTATAGGAGGCATTCTCGGGTCGGGATGACGAACGACTTTCATTTGAGCTACCCAAATACTATATCATTTTGTCAGCCTTTTTGAGCCTTGTATTTTATTTGGCCTACCCTCCTTTGCAATCAATGTAATCGCAATTGAAAAATGAAAAAGAGGAGAAAGAAAAAAAAAATACAACAACCCGAAACTAGCATTAAATTGCTAGAGTTACGTCTGACCTGATTCCTCTCTAAAGGATACGTAGGCAACCATTCAAATGAGGTCCAACCATTGAAAAATTTATTTTTTTCCTATTCCATATTGATGCAAAACTTTCCTCCAAGTTTGCGGCATGTATAAAGAAAATCAAGGCCCCAATTTAGGTTTGTTTTTACTTTTTTTAAGAAAAGGAAAAAATTTCAATATCCCTTTTGTTTCTTTGTGTTTATCATAGGAAAAGAATAATTCAATATTGCTTAGCTTTTCTGTTTCATAACAATGAATGTTCATTTTTTCCTGTTCCATATTGACGTAAAGCTTGCCTCCAAGTTTGATGTCTATACAATGAAAATCAAAGGTCTCAGTTTATCCTAAACTAGGGCAGAAGTTTATTTATTTATTTATTTATTTATTTTAAGAAAAAGAGGAAAAATCAATATTCCTTTTTTGTGTTCATTTCATGGAGAAAGCTCATTATCCTTATGTTTTCTTTGTGTCCAATCCAGGAAAAAAATCAAGAATCCCCTATTTTTTCAGTTTCACCCTCGGGGAGAATCCCAATGGAAAAGATTCAATACTCCCCATTTTCCCAGTTTCATTTCAAGGGCAAGCTCAATAGTCCCCTATTTTCATATTTGCGCAAAACTTGCCTCAAAGTTTGCTGTTTGAGTAGAGAAAATCGAAGGCACCCTAGTTTATCCTACACTGGGGAAGTAGTTTGTTTTTATTTTTTTAAAATGATTTTAAAAGTTGTAAAATTTACCCAAATATTTCATGAGATTCTTTCAGATCCTTTTCGTACCAAAGAGAAGAATTCAGAACTTCCCCAATTTAGACTAAATTGGGGTAAAAGTTTATTTTATTTTTAAAGGAATGATTTCTAAGCTTGAAGTGTTCAGCTAGTCGTCTCATGAGATGTTATTTTGAGCTTTCATGCTGAACCTTTCTTTATAGCCTAACCAATCCCACGTTGCGGTCAAATAAAAACCTTTCTGACTGATCTTTGAGAATGTCACGCATTGGTGTACCATTGAAATACGAGTTTGCTCGGGGAAGTCGCAGTTTGTTTTGATCATCTCAATCAAGAGATGGGAGTATGATGGTCACATGAATGGAAACCTCTGGGAGAGGTCAAGATAAGGAAGGAAGATAGATAGACAGAAAGAAAGTGAGAAGGGGTTTATTAAAAAAAATAAAAAATGAGGTCTTGTTGGTGACAACCTGAAGGGGCGTCATAAGACAATAGTGAGGAAAAAGAAAAATGAGAGAGGCTAGTTGGTGCAAACCCCAAAGGGTACTACTAGTCAAATGAGGGTCATCATATTTATCATCGAGGTTGGGTTAAGCATGATGTTCCAACATGGGGAAAGGTCAGGGTTAGTCCGTGTGAACGGATCAAGTGTTGATTCCAAAATGCATGTCATGTTTACTAGGTTCGTTATTTCACCTCCAATAATCTTCTTTTACCTTCTACGAGCTTCTTTCATCCAAGGTCTCCTCTTTAAATCCTTCGCTTCTCTTTTCCTTTATTTTTCTTTTGATATTATTGAAATGAGCAAAGAAAGTTTCACAAATCTTGTTTATAGGTTTCTTAGTTATACCAGATCACTGTTAGGATCTGGGTCACAACTACTTCAACAACAAGATAACATGCTCAATCAAAGCCAACAAATACACATGCATACTCTTAGATGAATCAATTAAAAAGCTTAGCTCCACACATAAATCAGAACGCAGTATAGCAAGTCGAAACACACATTGGCAGTACATAAGAAAGGGTGTGCTAGGGTACTCAGAGTTCCCCATCATTGCACGTCGTGGAGTTATCATGAAACGAACCCATAGGTAAGGCATAATGATACTAACGCTAGTCGAGCACCTTAAATAGGGGCTGAATCACTTTAATCAGCCACTGAGACATTCTATCGAGCACTTGAAGTGCAAAGAAACTCTGTTCAGAGTTGGAGAGTTTGGGGCATATCACACTTCCCCCAATTTTAATGAACAAAACCAACATATAACCACCCGAATTCTAAAACCAAACCTTACCAATTCATCAACCAAAAGTTCACCAAGTTTAGCATTAATAAAGAGGGGAAATGGGGTAACAAGGAACGAGATTTTTTTGTGACAGGGGCAAAATTTCAGCCAGCGAGAAGGAGAAAGGGACAACGATTTATCTGAGCGAAAACACGAATGGTGGTGATTAAAGAGTATGATCGATGCCGATGGGGAAAGGTGGGCGACATTGGTTAAAATGCAAGGAATTTGGGCAGGGGATGAACTGAATTTAGAAGAGAAGAGAAAATCCACATCTGATTTCCTGTGGTTCTCGATGGTGATCTCAACAGTGGTGATTGACGGTGGTTTCACAGTGGCAAAAAATGGTGGGGACGGTGAAGTAGTGCGGAAGAGTTAAGCAGGATAAAGAAATAGATGAAGATGAGAGAGAGAATAGAGGAGAGAAGAGACAGAATAAAGGACTTACTTGGGTTGCTGGAAGGAATGGTGGTCGGAGATGATGGTGGACGATGGAGAGGACATGAGAGTGATCAGATGTTGATGAGCGAATCTGGATCCATGTGTGAGTGAGTTGTGTAAGTGAGTGTGTGAATAAAAGTTACTGTAAAACTTAAGAAGGGTGTCTGAACCAAAATAAGTGTGAGGAGGATCGCCTTTTTTGAGAGGCAGATCGCCTATTTGGAGTTCCTGAGACATAATTCCAACACATTTTAATCAGTTTGTGCAACTTTTTACTCTGCTGTGGTAGTCCAATAACTCAAATCATGTCCAAGTAAAGTCCAAAAACTATCAAACTTGGTTGAATGATCAGAAATAACAAATGAAACTAATGTACAGGTAGAAAAAATAACAATAATAATTAAAATGCTCGGGCTGCCTCCCGATAAGCGCCGCTTTTAACGTCGTGGCACAACAAGTACCAATATCACACTTTTCTCTCCATTTTATAAATGAGAATTGCCTCCCCAATTTTGAATCAAGCTCCCGGGGTGCTGGTACGAATCCCCAAGTTTCAAATACACGATGCTTCATTCTGCACTTTTTAGCCTTTAAATAAGGGATGCCATTTTGCTTTCTTGGCATGACAAACTCTAAAAATTATGCACCTCATTCCTCATTACCCACTTCCTCCAAGGGCTCAAATGGGTCAATTTCCATTTCACCCACCAAACACAATATTGAAAAATGAAAGGAATGAGGTCTAACATACTTTAACTCAAAGATCTCCTCACTTTTGACATCCTCATGATCCATTGCACTAGATTCCTCACAAATAATATTTTGCAACTCCATACAAGCCTCTAATGCAATTTCTACCTCTTTGGCATCATCTTTAGCTTGTTGATCATTGAAAGTGCCAACCAACTGGCTCAATTAAACCTCCAAGTTGTGAATTGCTAAGCCATTTTGGTGGATCATATCCTTAATCTCTTTGATGGTTTTGACATTCTCATAATGGCGTTCAAGTATCCGTTGCATCAAATATTCACATCTCTTATTTTGAGCACAATTCTTGTGAACTGGAAAAGTCCATCTCTTCTTGAAACTTCTTTTGAATTCCTTGCCACTCGGGCTCAAGTTCTATGCTTTTGCTTGCTTTGGACCTATCAAACTCATAACCATCATTAGCACTATGAAAAAAATCATTAGGAGAAGAATTAAGAATATATAGACAACCATTCCAATGACCATTTTGGGCACCACACTCATGACCATGTTCCACTCAAAAGATTGAGAAGTTACATACAACTCGTTCCCGAAAAAAATTTCACAATTTTGAAAATAGTGTGGTCCTCTACAATAAGGACAAGGATCATTCACATATGGATTTCCTAACATTTGACAAATCTTGATTTCTTGATGCCATTTTAATATAACTACTAAACTATACTAACTAAAACAACTAAACAAACAACTAAACTATAGCTACTAAACTATACTCCATCCATTTCAAAAAGGATGAACCTTTTGCGGAGTACGAGAGTCAAATTGACTAATTTTCAAAGGAAATTTGCACATTGAACTTTTTTAAATAAAATTTATATATTTAGAAACTACATGAAAAATACTATAAATCATAATAGCTAACAATTCAAAATAGTTAGAAAATATTTGTAAGACATGTGGTCAAACATAATCTTGTTTGACCCTTCAAATAGTAATAGGTACATCCTTTTTGAAACAGATGGTGTACAAACTAGCTTCATTATTCTACACTAGCTAATCTCTCCCGAGTCTTTAATTAGCAAAGTAGACATGTAACTTTAGTGTCGCGAGCACAAAAGTTAAGTAATTAAAGTGATAGAAGCTAGATAATCAAAACCCAACAATATTCAAACGTAGTAATGAAATATTCATATAATCATATCCAAAATTACATCAACTATCCAAATATAGCTATACAAATTAAGGATTTAAAGAAAGGGATATAAAATTCTCATTGATGTGCACCCAATCTTCAACCTCTAAGGATTGTTGATGATTCTTGCTCCCCAAGTTTGGAAAAATGGCCAAAGATCGTGAAAACTATGATAAAACTATCTATTTATAGTCCCAAAAGTAATCACAAAGTTTTTCCAAAATTATCCCTAGGTTAAAAGAAAGAAATATCTGATTTTTCGTCACGTAGCCATCCAGATACTGAAAGTTTATCCGCTAGCCACTTTTCTACCTATTTTTGACAGACTAGCCACTTTTCTTCTTTTTCTTCAAGTTGGCTTCTTTCCTAACTCTTCTTCAACATATAAAATCTATAAAATGCAACAAAACCATAATAAGTACACTTATTTCATCATTTTATCACAACAAAAGCTCAAGTATAAGCATGTAATATGTGGTATTTTAGCCACACATCACACCCCCAAAATTAACTATTGCATGTCCTCAAGAAAAGCACACACAAAGAAATTCAAAATTCCATTTCAATCATTTTTAGCACATATTCATAAGGCCTCAGCAAGTCAAAGACTATTTTAACTCAACAACCATAGCATAGGTTGGTACCGAAAATTAAGCCAAACCATGTGAACTGCACTTTCTTTTTCAAACCACTATATTTTCAAAACCAAGTGCTCATCAATTATACAAATCAAAAGGCAATCAAGTCATGACACAAGACTTTCTAAGTTTGCCTCTTTGTCACAAGCGCATACTTCTTTGTTCTCTTACCTCAATTGGAAAGTAAAATAATGTCCTCAACTCAACTTCACAAGTGCTCTTACCACACAAGAGAGTATCCCAAACACACAATAATGCATATCAAATACAAATGGGATATAAGGTAGGAAGAATTCACTCACTCTCTCAAATGAAGTTCAACATTCACACTAGAGATACCATAAGCTTGCCCTTCATGTACCTCTCCACTAATATAGAAATGCTTGGCTTGAAATCAATTAGGACTTAGCTAAGATTGTAATGTAGACTTTTAGTCAATGGTGGGATAAAATTTTGGGTACATAGTGACTACACACCTCCTTGAGCACTACATCACACAATATTTTAAAGCACATTTCCTTTTTCATGCATTGTGCCTTTGCTAAGTGGGGGTTTGGCACTAGTCTTTCCCTTTTTATTCATTTTTAATTTTTTCATCTTTTTCTTCTTTGCCTTTTTTTTCATTTTCTTTTTTCTCTTCCTTCTTGTTTTCTTCCAAGATCTTTTCTTTTCAAATATTTTTCTTTTCTTCTCTTTTGATTTTCTTTGACTTCCACACTTTCATCTTCTAATTCTTGCAACCTCCAAACTTAAGGTTTTACCTAAGTTGCATGTCTTTCAATGCACACAAGAATGTTGGGCCAAAAGAGGATTAGTGCTTTAAGCACTCAGAATTGGTTCGGGCTAATAATATGGTTGCCAAAAGAAAGGATATAAGGCCAAAGGGATTGACTAGGATCATAATACAAATGTAGGCATTTTAGGTCATTAGCAGTCCAAGGAAAGCCTAAAATCATTTTTCAAGCGAAGCACAACCTAGGATTTCGCTTCAAAGCACACTTAAGGCAAGTTCTAGATCCAAAGCGCTCAAATAAACTCACCAACACCTCACCATATGGCACAAGCAAAGAGAGGAAGACAATTATATTCAAGTCCAAATTAAAAGCAATTGAACTAAAGCTCACTCATATTCTAATAAGAACTAATTAGTGAACACAAGAGCCAAAAGTTGAATTTAAAGATCATAACACAATCTACCAATTTACTTTGCTTTTCAAGTTTTTAAAATAAGATTCACATGGCAAGGATCAAATAGTGGTGGTACCAAACATGCCAAAAGTTGGCTAAGGAGCAAAAATTCATAACTAATCATCAGTATTTACAATTAACTACTAAAGTAGTCCTAAAAATGCCTGGTTCAAAATAATTACTTCCTTCGGCAAAGAAAAACCAAGGAGGTTATTTTAAAAATTTTATACAAAAATATTATTTACAATAAAAATGGTTGTTCGGACCCAAATGGAGCTTTTGCGCCCAAGGATGCCTACGTATCACACAAAGGTGAATATAATAAAAAGAAGCAACATCCCATGCATAGTTCACCGGAGTACTTTTTGTTTTTGAATTTTTTTTTCTTATAATAGGATACTATCTAAGAGCACAAAATAAACTAATAAATAAAAACAAAAGGTTATTGTCAAAACTATATACTAATATAAAATGAAAAGACTTAAGAAAGATCAATTTTACCAAATTCATCAAGTTAAAGTACATCACAATCAAGAAATCGTGTCATCCCAAAACAATTAAGCTCCCCTCCCCCCACTTAAAATATTGCACTATCCTAAAGGAAACTAAACATTAAAGACAATGTTTGAGGGGCTCCCTGGAAATATGTATCTCTAAGGAATTGCCTTGTTTCTGCTCCTTGGACTATTTCTGACTTTTGCTTAGCTGTGAGCTGCTTCTGTGGCTGCAAACAATCTCCTATTTGCTGGACTGATTTTCTTGTTTTAGCTAGAGCAGGGATTGATGCCTTGCATTTCCTTCTTAATGGCTGCTCCTCTTCCTTTTGATGCCTGTCTTCATCTTGTGCAACTGTTGCTTTATTTCACTTCTTAGCAGATGCTTCAATATCAGTGTGTCTTCTATTTTCCTTGTCTGTGATGGTCTTCTTTGGTGACTACCAGTCCCTCAGATTGTTCTACAACTTTGTCCTTGCTAGTTGTGGTCTGTGAGAACCATTCGTTCAGTACCTTCTGTCTTACTGATCTTCTTCCGAACAGCCAATGCCTAATCTTAATGCAATCTATAAGTTATTCACAAAGAGCTAATCAAAAGTTCCCTTCTAGAATTGCACAGTACATCAAAAGCTCATAGGTACATTTTGTCAAAGTCTAGCAAGACTATGAACCAAAGCAGCTCACAATGCATATCGTTAAGCATACATGGGATACTCAGATTTCCCCGAAATAGCAAGAACAACTACCATTAGGCTAGTCATGTCCAAATATGCAATTAGATCAGCTCATGTATGCACAGGACAATAGAAAATTAGCCAAGATTCAGGTCCTAAGCATAGCAGTATACAATTCTTTTTAAGACTAAGATAAATTCTAGAGCAGTGAATCACCAAAAAATGTGAGTGTACTGTACTACCTCTCATAACTTGCAATTGACAAACACAAAGAAAATTATGCATCTTTCCGGACCAAACCCACATTAGCTCTACCACAAGACGAGACTTTTAAAAAAAGATGATTTCATGGTTTACTTTTAGCATGCTTTCACCTAACAGAAACAATTACCAAACAAGAACTTCATTTAAGTAAGCAGTTAACAGATCATGAGCACAAGAGAACCTCCATCTTTCTTTTTAGCCAATGAAACTCAGACTCTACCCTAAATGTATTGCTAAAACAACAGAGAACAACATCTACTCCGTTCCCTTTTCAAAGTGTATTCACGTTCACAAAAAGAATTAAAATTAGAACATTGTGAAGCTCTAACAAATTATTCCCCTTTTTATTCAAACTCCAGGAGCATTAGCTTTTAAGTGAACTCCAACTTCAACCTTCTGGCAACTATAGAACTAACATCACAAGGTAACAGAACATCACAAATGCCACAGTAATATTAGAAATCAGTCCAATCAAACTTAAATGAGTTTCAAGCAGAACCCAGCAACAAGCACATGGTGATCAGGCTTCTCATGTCATCGATAAATGTAAGGAGAAAGGAACAAGAAGAAAGTTTGAAGCTTTTCAAGTTGATACACCGCCAAGGCCGAAACGTAATCACCAAAATTTACTTCCAATATTTCTTAGCACTGCTAAATGCTGCAACTTTAAAGAAGCACAAGAACAAATTTCATAACACTGTACAACTCTTCTTAAGACCAAAAAGAAATTCTACAACAGTGTACCAAAAAAGTATAAGCACAGAACTGCAAGAAAATTTAATCCACAACATCTTTTAACTTTTCAGTTATGTCAAAACGCACTTAAGCACCAATCATGAAAAATTTTAAAAATTTAAGCAACTTACAGGAAAGAAAATTTTCAATTTTCAGTTAAACACATCCATTTGTCACAAAAAGCATGTTGGCTAACTAAATAATTTTTTAGAACAAGACAACATACTCAACCAAAGCAAACAAATACATATGCGTACTCTTAGATGAATCAGTTCGCAAGCTAAGCTCCACACATAAATGAAAACTCAGTATAGCAAGTCGAAACACACATTGGAAGTACATAAGAAAAGGTGTGCTAGGGTACCCAGAGTTCCCCATCATTGCACGTCATGGAGTTATCATGAAACGAACCCATAGGCAAGGCATAATGATACTAACACTGGTCGTGCACCTTAAATATATGCTGAATCACTTCAATGAGCCATTGAGGAATTCTATCGAGCACTTAAAGTGCAAAGAAACTCTGTTCAGAGTTGGAGAGTTTGGGGCATATCATACTTCCCCCAATTTTAATGAACAAAACTGATATGTTGGAGTTTTGTCCGTATTTGTAACTCTTTTCAACTAGTTTTTGTGTCTTAAAGCATTATTATTTGAGTGAATCTTATGTTATTCTCTGTGTTTCAGGTTATTAAGAGAAATTGATATACAAAGCCGAAGAAAATGTGAAAAAGAGCAATAATAAGTGCACTTTGGCTACAAATTGAAGAACATGGAGATAAGGCAACAATTGAATCAGTGCCTCGCCGAATCTGTAGCTCAAGAGGTCAGCCATCTGCCAAAGGAGTAAAGAGTTCAAGCCTTCTAGCCAGCTGAAGGGCGGATCACCGAATGGGTTGCTGAAGGCAAGTGACGACTCCGTAGAAGAAGAGACGAACCTGCTGCTGCTCATAGAGAGTCTGAAATATCTGCGAAGCCAAAGAGTTGTCCGCAATCACAAGGGTACCTCGTCGAACCTGTATCGAAATTCAAACGAACTGATCAGTAAAATATGTCATCGGCGAGCTAGCATTTCATTAGGCGAGCCACCAAATATTCTGCAGCTTGGCGTAAAACAAGGCAAAATGGAAAACTTGTAAATATTAGACTAGTTTGGAAACCCATGCCTATAAATAGGCTGTTTTGCCTCTGAGAAAAGAGAACCTTTTTGAGCTTATAATATTACTTTACACTCTTTTGAATATTCTTAGGAGCTACAGAAGGGTTTCAACTTGGATTTTATTGTAAGGATTTCATTATCTTTAATATATTCTTACATGATTCTTGCCATTTCATCTTCTATTATGTGTGTATTAGACCCTTGTATGAGTAGCTAAACTATACTAGGGGTTTATTCATGAAAGCTTTATTATCTTAGCTTAAATCTTGTAAAATCAATGGGTTAACATAAATCTAGTTCTCCATCGTACTTTTTTAACAAGGGTTTAAGGCACGACCGTACTTGAACCTAACCCTACTTTGCTTTCATCACCCTAACGAGGTTGAAGGTGTAGATTAATGGGAACTAGCGAGAATTTGGGTTACATTGGTTGCGGCCTACCCCCATCTAAAGGGAAGAGCTAAAGAGGTCATCCCCGCTCAGATCTTTGAAATAAGGTTTCTAGCACTTCATTATTAACCCTAACGGGCTTGATGAGGTAAATCCTCCCTATCTCGAGAGGGTTTTGAGGAATACATTAGAGGTCCGACCATTAATGTTACCTATGCGATTTGCGAGATTAATACAAGTAGTTGGTTATGAGAATCTAGTTGGATTCGGTAAACCTCTAGTTCATTCTCATCGTTTGCATCAATCATATTTATTTAGTTGTTTTATGTTAGTTGTAGTTGTAGTTAAAATAATTCTACTTTTACTCCTTAGTAATATACCAACAATTCTTAGAACCTGTTACTATTCATCCTAAGATTAATAGATTGCTTTGCTAACTCCCTGTGGAAATCGACCCAGAATCTTGTTGGGTACTGTTATCTTTGACGACCGGCCCACGCCCTTCGTGGTTAGTGGATTGAGCGTGGATCAAATTTTGGCGCCGTTGCTGGGGAGCTATGGTACATCTATTAGGTTGAATATTCCGAGTTCTAGTTTTGTTAGTTATTTCTAACATTTTACCTTATGCTTTGTTTTACCGTGTGTAGGTGAATCCACGTATGAGAATGAATCCGGATAGAGCCATGAGGAACCCCATCTAAAATCGTGCTAATGAGGGAGTTCCATTTAAAAATGCTCCAATTGCTCCGAATGATTATTATGAAGGATCCGAAGAAGATTATGATAACACTTCTCTTAGTGAGGAGAGCTATAGAATTAATGGTGTATTTGAGGAGAATGATGACCCTCAAGTTGAAAATGTAGGCCCAAATGATGGAATTCTTCATGGCAATGCTCAAGCTAATGAGAGAATTCGTGTTGGTAACAATGGTGGTGTTGCTGGCAATGCAAATCGAAGAGGCAACAATGTTAATAGAGGAGGCCGAGGTGCAAAGCGAGGAGGCCATGGTGCTCAAGCTAATAGAAGGGCCAATGCCTATTGGGTTAATGTTCCTAATGACAATCGGAATCAAAGGATAGCAAGGGGTGGTCGAAATGATAATCAACACGTCCAAGAGTTGGAAGATTCGGGAAGAGGAAGTGAATTTGGACACTTTTGCTAGTGCCATTGTGCCACCACCAATTCGTGGGAATGTGACTTTCAATACCCCACAAGTAATCCTACATGGACTTGATCAAAATGGACTTTTTAGTGGAAGCAAGCATGATGATCCAACTGAATATTTGAGGAATTATGTGCAAACATGTCATCTCTACAAGTCTGCACATTGTACGGAAGAATCTTTGCGCCTAAGAGTCTTTCCCTATGCTCTATCGGGGAAGGCCAAGGCATGGTTGAACAAGCTACCAAAGAACTCAATTTACACTTGGGGGAACTTGTGAAACAATTCTTGGAAAAATTCTTGCCCAAAGGCAAGCAAGCTTCAATAAGAGACAAGGTGTATATGTTCTAGCAAGATCCTACTGATTCATTATATGAAGCTTGGGAAGCTTTTCAAGAAGTCTTTCTACATTGCCCAACTCATGGTTTTGAAGATGATATGCTCTTACGATGTTTCTACCGAGGGCTCAACAATAACAACCAATCAGCCATGAACAACTTATGTGGAAGTGCTATCATGGACCATACTTTTCAAGTGGTCAAGGAAATTCTCAACAAAGGTTCCATGCAATCTCAAGATTGGTAATCAAGAGCTCAAAACCCAAGTAGTGAAGGAGGAATGAACCAAATGATGATGAAAAGATTTGAAGATCAAGCGGAACAAATGGCCCAAATCATCACCAACATTGAGCTTCTTAGAGGTGCCAAAGAGGAGTAGGAGAAGAAGGTGAACAAGGTCGAATATCTTCAAGTTACTAATGCCGGCCATCAAGTGGCTCCAATTGGGTATGTCAACCTTGGAGGCCAACCTTTAACTCTTCTTCAAATAGGGCAAGAGGAGTACTTCTCAGAACAATATTTTAATGTCCATAATTAAGAAGAAGCCGACTTTGTGGCTTATCAACAAGGCGGTTATCAAAGGCCTTATCAACAAGGCCAATGGAGCCAAGATCAAGGTAGACAAAATCGGAACAATAATCAAGGTGGAACAGGAGTGGGTGCTTCTCAAGATTATGCACCAAGAGCTCCTTACAAGTAAGGTGAGAATGAAGGGAGAAACCAATCGAAATTGGAAGAAATGATGGGAGAAGTCTTCAAGAATAAAGAGATTTATACTGGTGATATCAAGGAGATAAAGCAAACAGTAAATTCTTACAACACTTCCATCAAAGCTCTTGAATCACAAATGAGCACCCTTTCTTCATCAAGTGAACCAAAGACCTCAAGGAGCATTACCAAGTGACACAGTAGTGAATCCTAAGAGAAATGAAAAAGATCATGTGATGGCAATTATGACAAGGAGTGAAAAAAAGGGGAAGATCCTAAATCCAAAGAAGATGGTGATGAAGTAGAAATGTAAAAAGAGGAGAAAAATAAGAAGGATCAGTTACACCAAGATGAAGCAAATGATGTGGAAGTAGAGATTCAAAGGCATGAAGTTGACGATGAGGCAATCTCTCAAGAACCAAGTCCCGAAGTTACTACCCCTCAAAAAGCCAAACCAAAGAAAACTCCACTACCCAAACAAAGCCTTCTTAGTCCAAGCTCCATTTCCAAAATTCCACTTCCTTTCCCACAAAAGAGTATGAAACAAAAACAAGCATCTCATGCCAAGAAAATTTGGGATAAATTAGTATCAACATCCATCAACCTCTCTTTGGTTGATACATTGAGCCAAATGCCAAATGTTGCAAAGCTTGTGAAAGATCTTGTGACCAAGAAAAATTATGAGGATTATGAGCCAAGCAAAGTAACTCATCAATGTAGTTCAATTGTCTCAAAGCATATGGCAAGGAAGATGGAGGACCCCAGAGCCTTCACAGTTCCATGTACAATTGGAGGGACATATTTCCCTAAAGCTTTATGTGATCTTGGAGCACGCATCAATTTTATGCCTATGCAGTTTACAAGACATTGACTAGCAAGGATGTTTCGAAGGCTACAAACATGAATTTGACAATGGCCGACCACACCATGAAGCAACCAATTGGAGTTGTCACTAATGTTCTAGTGAAGGCGGAGAAATCATATTCCTGGCAGATTTTGCGATACTCGATTGCCCGGTGGAGTTTGATGACACCATTATTCTTGGGCGTCCATTTCTAGCTACTGAGAGAGCACTTTGTGATGTGGAGAAGGGAGAACTCAATTTTCGATTTAATGTTGAGAAGATTTTGTTTCATATAGGCGAAATATTGAAACAACCTATGGAGGAAGAAGCCACTTGTTCTTATGTGAACAAGGTTGTGGATGCACTTGTGGAAAAAGAGAGTTTTATAGTGAGTCAAGCGGATGAATTAGCCGCGGTGATTTAGAACATGGATATTGATAGTGAAGAAAGTGTTGCCGAGTGTGTGAAGGCATTGGAAGGACTTGACACTAAACCCTATGTTCCCAAAAAAATTTTCCTTGATCTTGAAGACCGAACAACACTTCCCACAAAGACCTCCATTGAAGAATCTCCAAACCTTGAACTCAAGGTACTCCCAAGCCAGTTGAGATACACTTTTCTAGGACAAAATTCCACTCTTCCCATAATTATCTCTTCCCACTTAACCAAAGAACAAGAAGACCAATTAGTTGGAGTGGTGAGAAGGAGAAATAAAGCAATTGGGTGGACTCTTGCGGACATAAGGGGAATTGACCCGGGAGTTTGCACTCACAAGATTCTTCTTGAAGAAGGATGTAAACCAACGGTGGAATGTCAAAGGAGGTTGAATCCTCCAATGCAAGAAGTTGTCAAGAAGGAGATCATAAAGTGGTTAGATGCGGGGGTAGTTGTTCCACTCTCCGATAGTGAATGGGTCTCTCACGTTCAATGTGTGCCCAAAAAGGGAAGGATGATGGTAGTTCACAATAAAAAAGGTGAAGTTATGTCAACTCGAACCGTGACCGGTTGGCGAGTGTGCATGGGCTGCCGTAAGCTTAATAATGCAAGAAGAAGAGTTCATTTTCCCCTACCCTTCATCGACCAAATACTTGATCATTTGGTGGGCCGTGCTTACTATTGTTTTCTTGATGGATATTCGGGGTACAATCAAATCTAAATTGAAGCGAATGATCAAGATAAGACAACATTCACATGCCCTTATGGTACTTTTGCATTCCGCAAAATGCCTTTTGGACTTTGTAATGCTCCGGCTACTTTTCAAAGGTGCATGCTTGCACTCTTCCATGACATGGTGAAAATTTTCTTGTAAGTGTTCATGGATGATTTCTCCGTAGTGGGTGATTCTTTTGAAGATTTTTTATCTAACTTGGAGAAAGTCTTAGAGAGGTGTGAAGAAACTAAACTTTTGCTAAATTGGGAGAAATGCCACTTCCTTGTTCAAGAGGGAATAGTCCTAGGGCACAAGGTGTCCAAGAAAGGAATTGAAGAGGATCATGTAAAGATTGAAGTCATCTCCTAACTTCCACCTCCTACATCCGTCAAGGGAGTGAGAAGCTTCCTGGGACAATATCGGATTTTATTGCCGCTTCATCAAAGATTTCTCCAAGATTGTCAACCCATTGTGCAAGATTTTGGAAAAAGATGCTAAGTTTGACTTCAATGTGGCATGTTTGAAAGCCTTTGAAGAGGTGAAGTTTAGATTGACAACCGTGCTGATAACAGTGAGTCCAAAATAAGATCTCCCATTTGAACTTAATGTGCGATGCTAGTGATGTTGCATTGGGGTCCGTGCTTGGCCAAAGGATTGAGAAGATGTTTCATCCTATCTACTATGCTAGCAAGACTATGAATGGGGCTCAACAGAATTATACAGTGACGGAGAAGGAGTTGCTAACTATTGTATTTGGCTCTGAATAATTTTGATCTTACTTGATTGGATCTAAGGTCATTGTTCATTTCGATCATTCTGCAATCCGATATTTGATGGCCAAGAAGGATTCAAAAGCAAGGTTAATTCGATGGGTACTCTTGTTACAAGAATTTGATCTTGAGGTACTTGATAGAAAGGGAACCGAATATCAAGTGGCGGACCACATATCCCGTTCGGAGGAGGAGGGTTGCCCAAAAGAAACGCTTGAGATCAATGATTCTTTTCCGGATGAGAAGCTATTGGCGGTATTTTGGGAGGAAATTCCTTGGTACGTAGACTTAGCCAATTATGTTGCATATGGAGAGATCCCAAAGGATTTCTCACTCAAGCAAAAGAAAAAGTTGATCAAAGATGCCCGACAATACTTTGGGATGATCCCTTTCTTTTCAAAGTATGTGTGGATGGAATGATAAGAAGATATATTGCCGAAGCCGAGCAAGGAGCTATTCTTGAAGGATGTCACTCCGCTCCTAATGGAGGACATCATGGAGGTGTTAGAACGACGGCAAAGGTACTTGAATGTGGTTTATTTTGGCTTACTTGGTATAAAGATGTTTATGATTACACAAAGAGTTGTGACCAGTGTCAAAGAACGGGGGAATCTCAAGAAGGCATGAAATTCCCCAAAACCTCATTGTGGAAGGTGACCTCTTTAATGTGTATGGAATCAATTTCATGGGTCCTTGTCCAAGCTCTTATGGTATGAAGTACATCCTTGTGGCGGTTGACTATGCATCTAAATGGGTTGAGGCAATGGCCTTACAGAACAATGAAGCTAGAAGTGTCACCGCCTTCCTCAAGAAAAACATTTTCACAAGATTTGGCACCCCTCGCACCATCATAAGTGATGGGGGCACCTACTTTTGCAATATGGCATTTAGCTTTTTGTTGGAGAAATATGGGGTAAGTCACAAGGTGGCTACACCTTATCATCCCTAATGAGTGGTCAAGTGGAAGTGTCAAATCGAGAGATCAAACAAATTCTAGCCAAATCAATTAATGTGAACCAGACGGATTGGTCCAAAAAGTTAGATGATACCTTATGGACATATCGCATGGCATACAAGAATCCAATTGGAATGTCACCGTTTTGGTTAATCTTTGGCAAAGCTTGTCATGTCTCCGTGGAGTTGGAACATAAAGCTCTTTGGGCGTTGAAAAAGCTCAACATGAATTGGGAAGAAGCTTCCAAGTCCCGGGTGGAGAAGTTACATGAACTTGAGGAAATGAGATTTGTTGCCTATGAAAATGCGAAGCTCTACAAGAGAAGATGAAGATCATTCATGACTAGAAGATATGGAACCGTGCATTCAAGGCGGGAGATATGGTGCTATTATTCAATTCAAGGTTGCATCTATTTCCCGAGAAGTTGAAATCCAAATAGAGTGGACCTTTCAAAGTGGTGGAAACATCACCTTATGGATGGTTCGAGTTGCAAGAGAAGGGAAGTTCCAAAACTTTTCGAGTGAATGGCCAATGAGTGAAGCACTACTTGGGATGTGAAGCTAAACCTAGAAAGGTCGCTTGCATCTATCTCTTGGATCCTTCAAGGATACGGTAACACCATTGTGCCGCGTCGTTAAATCAAGTGCTTCTTGGGAGGCAACCCAAGTTTTAGTTTTAGCATTTTTAGTTTTAGCAATGTAGTTAGTGTAAAAATTTCATGTGATGTTCTGTGATAACTGCATTTGATATTGGTTGAAGTGGTGTAAGTACAGGAAAAATGCAAAGAGTGGAAATCAAGAAATTTTGAAGGAAGTTGAAAAGTGGGGAGGACCGTCGAGTGAAGTGCAGAATAAAAATTGCGGTCCACTAACTGAATTTCTGGCCGCTAGATTAATCAGTGAGGAAAATTTTTCTGCGGAGTGGAGAAGTACTTAGCCGTTCATTCGGCGAGTCGCACAACCACCTCCGCAGGCCTCTCTGCGGTCCAAACCACTTGTGCGCAACAGGAGGACTTAAGTCCTATAAGCCGAAGATTAGGCGACCCGCCGAAATAGCGGCGAGCCGCAACTTCCATGGGTCCGGTCGGGTTACCCGATATAAAAGGCCCCAAGGTAAGTTTTTCTTTCTACTTTTCACCCCAAACAGTAAAATGCACACACCCCATCGCCGAAAATCACTATTCTGATACACCAGTTTCTCAAACAACACTCCAAATCACTCACACACACTAAATCTCACTGAACCACCGTTATTCCCTCTACCCGATTTAAATTTCATCTCAGATCCGGTAAGGTACTCAGCCCCTTGCTCTAAATTTTTATGTTTTACATGTGGGGTTGTTAAGAACATCATGTTGGGGGTGGGATTTTGTGATTTGCTTGTTATCCATGTTAGCTTAATTTTAGAGTTTGTTCATAGAACTTTAATTCATGAAATTAAAACCCTAGAGTGTGTGATTTTGGGCTTTATGTGTTTTAAGTGAAGAAATGAGTAGAAAAAGAGAGTAAAAGAAAATAACCCAAAAGTTGAACTTCAAGGAAACCTCGAACATACCTTGTTTGCTTGAAATCTTGAAAAAGTCTTGACCTTGGTATGATTTTTGGTTGAATTTTCATGAAAATTGGTTGAAAATGTGGTCTCGTTCTTGAGAGAGTGTTTCAAACGGATAAGAAGTTAAAAATACCACATAGGAGAGTGTTTGGCGGTGTTAAGGAAAGTGAGATTGGAAAAACTTGGAATTTGTGCACTGTAGTAAAAATTAGCCAAGGATATGGCAAGCCGATGATGAGGTATCACCCCGCAAAACCTAGTGTGAAAGACACTCAGTGTGCCTGCAAACTATGTGGGAGGCCGCCGGTGTCATCAGTGAGCTCAAATTTGTGCAAGTGAGGCTTGCCACTCTTATTTTGAAAGGCGACTCGCCGCTCCTTGTCCACAATTTGTTATGCGAGTCGACGAGGTAAATTGCTCCTTGCAAGTTTAAAGGCAAAATTGTTCGATGGACCCTCTGTTCCTTTTGCAGAGCCTCCGAATGTTGACAATTTCTGTGGCTGGCACTGGCTTCTCGCACTTCAAGTGGTGTCCCGCTGGTGCTTCTCAGCACTTGGTTCTGCGGGCCGCCTCTGCTTGTCTGCAAGCTCGCCCTTACTTCTGTTGCCCGCGGTTTTGATTGCAACACAAAATTTGTTTGAAAATTCCAAGTGTCTCATTCCATTCCACGGACTTCATGTGCTAGTTTAGCTTAATCTTAGCTTAGTTTAGGAGTAGAATAATATAGTGATTCATTAACTAACATATGTCTTGAGTTGATTTTGCCCAGGTAATCATGAAGAAACAAATAGCTTAAAAAGAGGGAGCAAGAAAACCACCCACCAAAGAATAGAAAAGAGAGTCTAAAATGAAAAAGAAAATGGAGCCTAATCAAGCCAGAGCTGACCAAGAGAGAAAAGCACAGAAAAAAGGGAAAAACATTGTGGACCCAAAGCCAGCCAAGCAAAAGTTCACCCCTGGCCAAGGACCCTCAAACAGTGTTGAAGAAGCTGAATCTAATGTGGAAGATTGGAGAGAAGAGGGGGTGCAAATCAAGTTGGAATTTGACAAAGAACCCAGGAGAACACAAAAGATCCTCAACCTAGGTTCAATAAAAATGAAACAGCTGAAGAAATGTTCCACTCACAGAGAACCATAAACCCAGAAAAGCAAGTGCAAATTGAATGGGCAAGAAGTATGGTGACGAGTTCTATGAGGACATTGAGAGAAGAAAATAGAAGTTTTTGTTAGAATCCCCTGGTGAGTATAATGAAGTGATGGTTCAAGAATTCTATTCAAACCTGTCTCAAGGGAAGGTCAAATCAATGAAGGTAAAAGTGAGAAAGGTAGAAGTCTTCTTCAACGATGAGGAGATCAATGAAGTCTATAGGTTGCCAACACTTGATCAATGGGAATATGAATGCAAAGACAAGATGTGGGGAACAGACCAAGAAGGAAGCTTGAGAACATGGCTTGTAGCTATCATTGCTACACTTGGGATGGTGCCAACTTGCATCAAACCAGAAGTTCAAAACAGAAAGAAAGACTTGAATTTGATTCCGAAAGGATGGAATGCAGTGATAAGCAGCAGGCTCTTTCCTTCCCTTAATGACACAAGAATCACAAATAAGAAAGCAAACCTCATAGCATCCATCATAAATTACTTTAATATTGATGTGGGTAAAGTCATCTATGATAGAATCAACACCAAATCCCATGAAAACTCCACTACTTATGGTTTCCCTTGCTTGATCACAAAGCTATGAATCAAGTGGACATGTTGCTTGATATTGATTATATAAAGGAAGCTAAGGGCAGTGTGGATCTCAAAAGAATCCAAGATGATGAAGTAAAAGAAAGAGAACAAGAAGTTCAGATCGACAAGGAGGAAATAACAGCTGAAACTCCTCATGGAGGAAAAAGATCACCAGTTAGAAAGATCCCAGCACCTCATCCATCAGTACAAACAGTCTCACCCAAGCAATTTGAGCTCTTCAACATTCCCCAAGCACTAAAAGAGATCAATGACAATATTGTGGGCCTGGACACTAAAGTAAATCTTCTAAGGGGACCATCTGCTGAGTTGGAGAAAGCTCTTAAACCCATTGTTACAGCCATCAAAGAGCTCACCAAAGCTGTAACAAATAACACTACAAAACTGGATGATTTGACTGAAAGAGTGAAACACCTGGAGTACTCAGATTTGAAAACATGAATAGCATTGAAGCAGTTGAAAATTGAAAAAGGAGTAGCCCAAATAGCTGAACCAAGCAAATCAATCAAAGGAGAACAGATAGACAGTGAAGAGGAAGAGGTGGCTAGTAAAGAGGAAGAGGTTTCTAGTGATAGTGAAGAGGAAGATGCAGGAAGTGGAGAGGAACCAGAAAGAGAAAATACTAGAACAAAGGTGCAAGAAACTTATAAGGAGATGATGGCAAGGCTCCAAGCTCATAGAGAAGAAAAATTCAAAAGGCAACAAGAGATCAATAGGCAAAAGGAAGAAGAAGAAGAAAAAAAAAAAACAAGCAATGAAGGCCCAAAATTTAAAAAACAAAAGAAAGAAGATAATGTGAAAAAAAGTGGCTGCCAAGCAAAAAGAAGATGACAAAGCAAGTGCTTCCAAAGAAGACCCTAAAGCATATGTGAGAAAAAGGAAGCTGGATGACATTGCAAAGAAAGGAGAAAAAGAAGCTAGTAAAGAAGGAGAAACAGAAGAAGAAAAGGCCAAAAAGAAGGAGAAAAAAAAAAGCCAAAAGAGAAGAAGATAGGAAAAGAATGGAAGAAGCATGGAAGAAAGTGCAAGCACAAGCAACAGAGGCAGAAAAAGCAAGGAAAGAAAAATTAGCCAAGTTAGAAGAAGAAAACAGAAAGGCATTGGCTACTAAACCTGCATCAACATCATCGTCAGCTCCCACTGATAAAATCCAAAGTCCAACAAGTGAGAAGGAACCACCAACAACTCTACTTGAGAAGGACAAAGCTCCACCACCATCATCATGACCATTTTAGGGAGCACTCTTACCCCTTACCTATTAAATTCATGTGTTGTTTTGTTTAGTTGCTTTGGGATATAGCAACTTCTCATGTTGAGGATGGAGTAATTAATCTTTTGATGATATGCCCTAAACTATGTTTTCTTGTGTTTTTGTGTTTTATGTTTATATGGATGTTTAACTTAGGATGTTAGCTTAATTGTAGGATGTTTTAATGTAGGATGTTACGTTTAAATTCTTGTCTTTGCTAATTGTGTTTATGTTAATTGTGTTCATGTCCATAGTGTAATTATTGTAAATTGTAATTGTTGTAAATTGTCATCTAAAAATCCAGAAACATTGAAAAAGCAAAAAACCAAACAAATTGAAAAATTTTGAAAATCCAAAAAAAAAAAAAAAAGATTCCAAAGGTACTCCCGTGAACTACACTTGGGATGTTGCCTTCTTTCCTCTGATTCACACTTGTTGCGATATGTAGGCAACCCTCGTGAAACTTATTTTTACTTGGGCCCGAAACAACCACCCCATTGTAAATACCATTTGTGTAAATAGCCTTTAATTAGTAAATAACCTTCTTGGTTTTCTTTGACTCGGTTCTTTTCTCAAGAATGCAATTCTTTTGAAACGAGCACTTTTTAGAGCTCTAATCATAGAAGTGTCATCCTTGTTTTGTGACTTGTTTGATACCAACACATTAGGAGCACACATGAGAAAGTTAGTGGATTGTTTGTTGAGAGTTACACCTATAACATTTAGGTTCTTTTGATGACTTTATACATGTGTACTATAGGCTAAATTCTCACCGTAAGTATTTGAAAGTTGATATTCTTGTCTCTTGTCCCTTATGCTAGTGAGATGAATTCTTACTTAAAGCTTGTTAACTGCATATGCATGTTAGAACTTGGCTTGTGTGTCCTTGAAAATGAATGGAGTGTCAAATTAGTGGTTGGATAGGATGATAGGCATTTCTTTGACCCGTTTGAGCTTTTCAAGCCACCAAATGAAATTAATCCTTCGTTAGCCAACTCTGGGCCTTAATATCCTTTCTTTTGATAGGCATGTAAATAGCCCGAGTCAATTCTAAGTTCTTAATAGCACTAACCTTCTCTTGGCCCTACCTCCTTGAGGCATTGATAGACGTGCAACTTAGACTAAAGTCTTAGTTTGGGGGAAGGGAACAAAGAAATGAAAGTTAAGTGGCTCTTCGAAAAGGAAGATGATTGTTAAGAAAAGTTGCAAATGAGGAAGAAGAAAATCAAGAAAAGTATAAAAATAGCAAAAGAAAAATTGAAAAAGACAAAATAGAAAGAGAAGCAATTGAAAGAATAAGAGACACAAAGCAAAATCAAGAATGAAAAATGGGAATAAGAGCTAAATGTGAAAAGAAAGCTCATAGTGAAATGATTGCAAAGATGATGTGGTGCCCAAGGAGAGAATTTAGTCACTCTTTATTCCAATTATACCCTACCTTTATCCAAAAGCCTATATTACAACCTTAGAAGTCCTATTTGATCCTCCGTTAACTGACACGAAAGGAAATGACAAGTGACACTAAGGCCAAGCTTATGACATTGTATGTGCTTAACTTGCATTCATTTTTTAAGGTGAGAGGTTAAAACTTGAGGGTCCCTTTTGTTTAAATTATATTGAGAGATAAGGACCCATTCTTTGTGGTGAAAGCATTAAGGGACTTGAGACTTGAAGGTGCAACCAAGAGAGCCTTAGCTGAGTTGAGAGAGCAATTGTGCTACACATGCTTTAGTTACCACTAGAAGCTCTACTAGATGTAGTTGTAACTTTGGCGCTTGTGGTTGATTGGTTGGATTCTTATGTGTGAAACCAAGTGTTAGTACCAACCAAAGTCATGAACTTCTTTTTGTCTTATTCCATTATTGAACTCAATTCGGTGCCAAGAAAATGAAACATGAGATAGTTCTTAATGTTGCTTGAGGACAAGCAAAAGCTTAAATTTGGGGGAGTTGATATGCTGGTGTTTTGTGCATATTTGCAACTCTTTTCAACTAGTTTTTGTGTCTTAAAGCATTATTATTTGAGTGAATCTTATGTTATTCTCTGTGTTTCAGGTTATTAAGAGAAATTGATATACACAGCCGAAGAAAATGTGAAAAAGAGAAAAAATAAGTGCACTTTGGCTACAAATTGAAGAACATGGAGATAAGGCAGCAAATGGATCGGCGCCTTGCCGAATCTGTGGTTCAAGAGGTCAGCCATCCGCCAAAGGAGGGAAGAGTTCAAGCCTTCCAGCCAACTAAATGGCAGATCGCCGAATGTGATGCTGAAGGCAAGCGGCGACTCCGCAAAATAAAGAGTTGTTCGCAATCACAAGAGCACCTCGCCGAACCTGCATCCCAATTAAAATGGAATAATCAGTAAAATATGTCATCGGCGAGCTAGCAGTTCATTAGGCTAGCCGCCGAATATTCGGTGGCTTGGCATAAAACAAGGAAAAATGGAAAACTTCAAAATATTAGACTAGTTTGAAAACCCATGCCTATAAATAGGCTGTTATGCCTCCGATTAAAGAGAACCTTTTTGAGCTTAGGATATTACTTTACACTCTTTTGAATATTCTTAGGAGCTAAGGAAGGGTTTCAACTTGGATTTTATTATAAGGATTTCATTATCTTTAATATATTCTTACATGGTTCTTTTCATTTCATCTTCAACTATGTGTGTGTTAGACCCTAGAATGAGCATCTCAACTCATAGTTACTCATACTAGGGGTTTATTCATGAAAACTTGATTATCGTAGCTTAAATCTTGTACTTAATCTTATAAAATCAATGGGTTAACATAAATCAAGTTCTCCATGGTACTTTCTTAACTAGGATTTAAGGCATGGCCGTACTTGAACCTAACCCTACTTTGCTTTCATCACCCTAACGGGGTTGAAGGTGTAGGTTAATGGGAACTAGCGAGAATTTGGGTTACATTGGTTGCGGCCTAACCCATCTAAAGGGGAAGACCTAAAAAGTTCATGCCCGCTCGGGTCTTTGGACTAGGTTTTTTAGCACTTCATTATTAATCTTAATGGGCTTGATGAGGTAAATCCTCCCTATCCCGAGAGGTTTATGAGGAATACATTAGAGGTCCAACCATTGACGTTGCCTATGCGATTTGCGAGGTTAATACAAGTATTTGCTTATGGGAATCTAGTTGGATTGGGTAAACCCCTACCTCATTCTCATCGTTTACATCAATCATATTTATTTAGCTATTTTATGTTAGTTGTAGTCATAGTTAAAATTATTCTACTTTTACTCCTTATGAATATACAGACAATTCTTAGAACACGTTACTATTCATCCTAAGATTAATAGATTGCTTTGCTAACTCCCTGTGGAAATCGACCCTGACTCTTGTTCGGTATTATTATCTTTGACAACCGCCCCATACCCTTCGTGGTGAGTGGATTGAGCGTGGATTAAAAACCATCATACAACCACCCGAGTTCTCAAACCAAACCTCACTAATTCATCAACCAGAAGTTCACCAAGTTTAGAATTAATAAATATGAGCAATGGGGGTAATAGGGAACAGGATTTTTTTGTAACAGGGGCAAAATTTCCGTCAGCGAGAAGGAGAAAGGGACAACGACTTACCATACGAAAACACGAATGGTGACGATTAGAGAGTGTGATCGACGTTGATGTTGAAAGGTGGGCGACGTCGATGGTTAAAATGCAAGGGAATTGGGCAGGGGATGAACTGAATTGAGAAGAGAGGAGAAAATCCATACATGACTTCCTGTGGTTGTCAGTTGTGGTCTTAACAGTGGTGATCGACGGTGGTTTCACTGTGGCCGAAAATGGCGGGGATGGTGAAGTAGTGCGGACGAGTTAAGTAGAAAAAAAGAAATAGATGAAGATGAGAGAGATAATAGAGGAGAGAGGAGACAGAAGAAGTGACTTACCTGGGTCGCTGGAAGAAACTGTGGCCGGAGTTGATGGTGGACGATGGAGAGGAGACGAGAGTGATCGGATGTTGATAAGAGAATCCGGATCCATGTGTGAGTGAGTGCGTGAATAAAAGTTATTGTAAAACTTAAGAAGGGTGTCTGAACCAAAATAAGTGTAAGGCGGACCACCCTTTTTGAGAGGCGGATCGCTTATTTGGAGTTCCTGAGACCTAATTCCAACACATTTTAAGCAGTTTGTGCAACTTTATACTCTGCTGTGACAGTCCAATCACTCAAATCCTATTCAAATAAAGTCCAAAAACAATGAAACTTGGTAGAATGAACAGAAATAACAAATGCAACTAATGTACAAGTAGAAAAAATAATAATAATAATTAAAATGCTCGGCCTGCCTCCCGAGAAGCGCCGATTTTAAAGTCGTGGCACGATAAGTACAAATATCACACTTTTCTTTCCAATTTGTAAATGAAAATTGCCTCCCCAATTTTGAATCAAGCTCCTCGGGTGGTGATTCGAATCAACAAGTTTCAAACACATGATGCTTCATTTTTCACTTTTTAGCCTTTAAATGAGGGATGTCATTTTTCCTTCTTGGCATGACAAACTCTAAAATATAAGCATCTCGTTCCTCATTACCCACTTCATCCAAGGGCTCGAATGGCTCAATTTCCATTTCACCCTCCAAACACAATGTTGAAAAATGAAAGGAATGAGGTCTAACACGCTTTAACTCCAACATCTCCTCACTTTTGACATCCTCATATTCCCTTGCACTAGATTCCTTACAAATAATATTTTACAACTCCATACAAGGCTCTAGGGCAATTTCTACCTCTTTGGCATCATCTTTAGCTTGTTGATCATTGAAAGTGTCAAACAATTGACTCAATTGAACCTCCAAGTTGTGAATTGCTAAGCCATTTTGGTGGATCATTTCCTTCATCTCTTTGATGGTTTTGAAATCCTCATAATGGCGTTCAAGTATCTGTTGCATCAAATACTCACATCTCTCATTTGAGCACATTCTTCTTGTGAAGTGGATAAGCCCATCTCTTCTTGAAACTTATTTTGAATTCCTTGCCATTCGGGCTCAAGTTCTATGCTCTTGCTTGCTTTGGACCAATCAAACTCATAACCATCATTAGCACTATGACAAAAATCATTAGCACTATGACAAAAATTATTAGGAGAAGAATAAAGAATATAAGGACAACCATCCCAATGACAATTTTAGGCACCACACTCATGACCATGTTCCACTCAAAAGATTGAGAAGTTATACACAACTCGTTCCAGGAAACAATTTCACAGTTTTGAAAATAGTGTGGTCCTCCACAATAAGGACAAGGATCATTCACATATGGGTTTCCAACATTTAACCAATCTTGATTCCATGATGACATTTTAATCTAACTACTAAACTATACTAACTAACGCTACTAAACAAACAACTCGACAAATATTCACAATTCACAAAATAAAATTTCACAAAGTTTGGGTCTAAGCCGACTAGTTCAACTCCTCAAACTACTCTAATACGCCAATTGTTCCCCGGCAACGGTGCCAATTTTGATAGCGCTCAACACACACCTCGATTTGAGATATGAACGGTCATCGCAACATAATTTACCCAACTAGGAGTCGGGGTCGAATCCACAAGGAACAATGTGATGCGATTAAAGTAGTGGAGGAACTAAACCTATTTGACTAAGCCAAACGAGGATAATAAGGTGATGAAACGATATTAAGCACTACTAACTACACTAAGAAAGCAAGTAAAGGTGATCAATGACCTTCTCACAACCAAGGAAGACAAGTTTAGAGCCTAGGATGCAAATATAGCACGGGGTTTATGCATTATGGTCGAGTCATTCTAATGCATTCCCTAGAATCCTCCCGGCGTAGAAGAGATTTACCTCAACGGTGCTCGTCAAAGCCATAGTTGAGCGTATAAAGTACTACACATGACCCAAGGAAAGAAGACCTCTCCCGAGCGTAACTCTTTTTAGATGGGTTAGTCTATGAAATAGTCTAGCAACCTAAATCCTCGCTAGCTTCACTAATCTACACTAACTAATCTCTCCCGAGTCTTTAATTAGTAAAGTAGATATGTAACTTTAGTGTCGCGAGCACAAAAGTTAAGAAATTAAAGTGATAGAAGCTAGATAATCAAAACCCAATAATATTCAAACCTAGTAATGAAATATTCATATAATCGTATCCAAAATTACATCAACTATCCAAATATAGCATACAAATCAAGGATTTAAAGAAAGGGTTAAAGAATTTCTCATTGATGTGCATCCAATCTTCAACCTCCAAGGATTGTTGATGATTCTTGCTCCCTAAGCTTGAAAAAAGGGCCAAAGATTGTGAAAACTATGAAAAAAATTATCAATTTGTAGTCCCAAAAGTAATTACAAAGCTTTCCCAAAATTATCCCTAGGTTAAAACAAAGAAATATCTAATTTTTCATCACGTAGCAACTCTGGTACTGAAAGTTTACCCGCTAGCCACTTTTATGTTGTTGAGCTTTGTCACTATTTAACGCATAGCCATCATTTGCGAAATGGTCAAAATTTTAAGCTTTTGAGACAAGCCCATTTAACAAATGGTTAGAGTTTTCAACACGCCATATGATAAATCGTTAGCATTTTCATAATTTAATACAAGATGCCATTAGAGAAATGGTTGGGGTCATCTGTTTTCGAGACAAGGCCATTTGAGAAATGGTTAGCATTTTCATAATTCAATATCCGACAACATTTAAGAAATGGTTGGAGTATTCCTGCTTTTGAAACAAGACCATTTGAGAAATGGTTAGAGTTTTCAATATTCAGTACCGATGTTATTTGAGAAATGGTTAGAGTTTTCAGCTTTCCAGACAAGGCCATTTGAGAAATGGTCAGAGTTTTCAACATTCCATTTGAGAAATGGTTGGGGGTTTTCTGCTTTCGAGACAAGACCATTCGGGAAATGGTCGAGTTGTCAACGCTCAGTACGAGAGGCCATTTGAGAAATGGTTGGAATTTTCAGCCTTCGGGACAAGACCCAATTGAGAACGGGGTAAATTTTCAATCTTTAATGCAAAATCTATTAGGGAAATGAATAGAGTTTTAAATTTTGAGACAAGAACCATTTCAGAAAATGGGATACAATTTCCAACTTTCAGAGAAACACCCATCAGATCGATATTTTTCAATTCCAAAAAGAGCAAGACCCATCAGAGTAATGGTTTTAATTTTAAGTCAGTCCCTCCCATGATAATGAAAGTGTTTTCAAGTTTCAGAGCAAGACCCACCAGAGCGGTGGTTGTTAATTTTCAGCAGCAGTACCCATCAGAGTGATGGTTTTAATTTTAAGTAAAGAGCAAGACTCGCAAGAGTGATGATTTTAATTTTTAGCCAGGCCCTCTTATGATAATGCAAAAAGTTTAATTTCAAGTCGGGCCCTCCCATGATAACGGAAGTGTTTTCAAGCTTCATAGCAAGACCCACCGAAGCGGTGGTTGTTAATTTTCAACAACAGTACTCATTGGAAGGATGGTTTTAATTTTTAGTAAAGAGGAAGATTCGCGAGAGTGATGATTTTAATTTTCACACAGTCCCTCCCACAATAATCCAGAATGTTTAATTTTAAGTGGGGCACTCCCCTTACAATGGAAGTTTCAGTTTCAGCAATCAAGGCACACCCTTGACAATGGAAGAGTTTATTTTTAGCAATTGGGTCTGTCACTTTACAATTGAAGTTAGTTTAGTTTCAACAATGGGTGCACACCCCTTACAATGGAAGATGTTTATTTTTATCAAGTGGGGCACTCCCCTTACAATGGAAGTTTGTTTGGTTTTAGCAATCAGAGCACACCCTTGACAATGGAAGAGTTTGTTCTTAGTAATTGGGGCACACCCCTTACAATGGAGGTTTTTATTTTCAGCAATCAGGACACACCCTTGACAATGAAAGAGTTTAGTTTCAGCAATTGGGGCTCTCCTTACAATGGAAGTTATTTTAGTTTCAACAATCGGAGCACATATCTTACAATGAAATATGTTTATCTTCATCAAGTGGGGCACACCCTTGAAAATGGAAGAGTTTATTTTCAGCAATCAGGGCACACCCTTTACAATGAAAGAATTATTTTCAGCAACAGGGCACACCCTTTATAATAGAAGAGTTACTTTCAGCAATTGGGGCACACCCCTTACAATGGAAGAGTTATTTTCAGCAACCAGGGCACACCCTTTACAATGGAAGAGTTATTGTCAACAATTGAGGCACACCCCTTAAAAAGGAACTTATTATTTTCAGATTAAGGCACACCCATAATAATGGAATTGGGCATTCCCTTGATAATGGAAAAGTTCAGCAATTAGGGCACTCCCTTAACAATGAAAATGTTCAGCAATCAGGGCACACCCTTTACAATGGAAGAGCTTCTTCTCAGCAATCGGGGCACACCCTTTACAATGGAAGAGTTAGTTTCAGCAATCAGGGCATACCCTTTACAATGGAAGAGTTTGTTCTCAGCAATCAGGGAAACCCCTTACAATGAAAGAGTTAGTTTCAGCAACCAGGGCACACCCTTTATAATGGAAGAGTTTGTTCTTAGCAATCGGGGCATACCCCTTACAATGGAAGTTTATTTAGTTTCAGAAACCAGGGATACCCTTTACAATGGAATAGTTATTTTCAATAGTTAGGGAACACCCTTTACAATGGAAGTTGTTATTTGCAGTAGTCGGGGCACACCCCTTACCATGAAAGAGTTACTTTCATTAATCAGAGAACACCCTTTATAATGGAAGAGTCATTTTCAGCGATTGTGGCACACCCATTACAATGGAAGAGTTTAATCTCAGCAGTGAATGCACCCCTGAAAGTACAACAAGTCAATCCCATAGAACAAGACAATCAGGCTCAAACAGGCCGCCCCTGGATAATGCAGTAATTCTCATATTGTAATTGTATTTTCTCTTGTAAATGTCATAGAAAAGAAAGTCGTAAGAGCAATGAGCAACCATTGATTAGTAACGACAGCCCTTTTTGTGTTTCAGAAGTGTTTTTAGCCAGCCTAGTAATTTAGAAGTTTTTCGTCTTAGTGCTAGTGATTCTAGATTTTGTCTAGTATCCATCGGAGTGCGGTAGTCCCAGCTACCGCACGTGAGGAACTACACTGACCTCATTTCTTTGTCCGAGAATTTGTAGGAAACTCAAAATCAGGATTTGGTCACCATTTTGCATATGTGCTATATCGAACGGGCTGAGATGCCAAAATTAGTCGTGATTATGTCTTTGTCCGAAAAATCTTTGAATTTTCAATCAAAGAGGTGCAGCTATAATCACCTAATTTTGGCAAAAACTTTACATTAAAGCGCTCAAAAAAGTCGTGAGAATTATGTTAAAATTTAGCTAATTTTTCTCATGTCTTCTTGCATTTTAGCTTAATTAATACGTAGAAAAATCCCAAAACTGAACAAAAATTATTTCTCTTTATGTTAATTGTCTAATGTTGTTTTGGGATAATTTGTGTGATTTAACATGACTTTATGAATTTTAATTAAGTTAATTGTTTAGATTGTTAATTTAATAGAGTAGTCATTAAGTGATGGATTTTGTTTAATTTATATATCTATTGGGCTTTCTGAAAATATGAAAAATGAAGGGAAATTTTCAAAAATAGGCTGGCCACTACCCAAAATTACAAACAAGAGGCCATATTTTTTTTCAAGCATAGCACCCACCCCTAAATTACAAAATTTAGCATTCCTTCTTTAAAAACACCCTAGCAACCAAATCTCCTCCTCTCCAGCCACTAAATCGCAGACAGACCCCTCTCCCGCATGTGGTATCGTTATTTTTTAGTATTTTACAGAATTTATGTTGTTTATTGCGTCTAAATCATTGCTTTGGACAAGTTTATACACACAAATCTCCCCTCATAAAATAAATTATACATGAATATACATAGATAAATGCGTAGCAATGAGAGAAATACAATAGTATACACAAAAAAAGTAAAACTTCATATAAACATCCTTAATATACAGATTTACTCACTCGCATATACACATTTATACAAATTTATACATGTGTATAAATTTGTATAAAATTGCATAAACTTGTACTCCATAAACTTGCGGCGACCCCTATCTCGGGAAAAGAGTGACAGCTCGGGTAAGATTCGAAAATATGGGCCATTTTTGGTAATTTTCGTCTTTTGCTTGTCTTTTAATGTAATTATCCCAAAATGAATGAACAAAAGTAGCTCAATCCTTTATGCACGGCCCACAAACCGAACTAGCCCACGACCCATTTACCCTTCATTATATAAGCCAAACTCTTCCTTCATTCCCTCATTTTACCCTAGCCGCCTAGGCTGGGGAGACTACAGCGAAATTTCACCCCTTCACTGCAAAACACTAGCTCTACCAGCAACTACCACCGAAAAAATATAAAATTATACCTTTCCGAAAAAATCTCGACCTCCTCTTTCCATTTCCGCTATTAGTTTTTGTAAATTCTCAGTGAATAGGCGCAGACCCGAGCTTAAAGTTTTGGTCATGGCTTAGCTCCAGCGATTCTTCACTTTCTTTCCGGTAAGTGTTTGGTTCTTCCTCTTCTACTCACTTTCCTCTTTAACCCTATACCCAAATCGCCCAAAATCAGTTTTTCCTTTTTCCTTTCTCTTACCAGTTTTTTTTTTTTTTTTTTTTTTTTATTTTATTTTAAATTTCTCATCTTTCTTGTTCTTATTTTTTGGTATGTTTGGGTAGTTAACATATTATTGGATGATGTGTTGGTGGAGCACGAATGGGGGCTGATGTGTTGAATTTTTATGTTATTTTTGTAAATGGCGTGACTAAATCGAAATAGGGGATATGAGAGAACTTTTGAGGTTGTCCCATTGGTGGTGATGAGGAGGAGATGTAGCAGCAGTGGAGGTGATGCTTTAGGGGCCTATTTTGTAGTGATATTTTGTCATGGTGGTGTTGAGTTGAAGACTAGGATACAGTAGCGAAGCAGCGGTGATGGTTTTTGCTTGGTGTTGTGATATTGAGAAAGCAGCGGCAGTCATGGTAGTCCAGGAGCGAGGTAGCGGAGATGCTCGTTTAGCAACGGTAACGAGTGTGCTATGGTGGCAATAGGGCATCACGAGGTAGCATGGTGTCACTATGACAGAAGCGAGCAGAGTTAGTGCATTTCCGTTTGACGGGTTAGATGTAAAGCATTAGTCTTTCTTTCTCTATTACTCCCTCTGTCCCAATTTATGTATCACACTTACCTTTTTGGTCTGTCCCAAAAAGAATGTCACATTTCCTTATTTGTCAACTGTTTAATGCACTATCTCTATTTTACCCCTATTGGACCCTACTTGCTTTAAAAGCCACAAATAACTTTTTGATTACTACAATCTTCTCTCTCTTACTTTTTCAAGGATAAATTTGAACATTTACAAAGTCAACTTCTATTTCTTAAACTCCGTGCCAAGTCAAACACCGCCACATAAATTGGGACAGAGGGAGTAGTATTCTTTATAGTTAATATCCAATAGTTTAGTTGGTTTAGCAATAAGGATGTTGTTTCTGTTGGAGTATGAATGTATGTGTATGCTTGTCTTTATGTATAAAACTCATGTCATTCACTGTTAGTTAAGCTTATGTTCGAGCATCCCACATCGTGTCTTTTTGTTTAAAGTGTAATTAGCATTTGACTCCACGATCAGTTCGACTCAAGCATGAATCTGTTTTGTGTTGTTTAGTTCATGTTTAAGTAGCAAGGTTATCTAAACTCATTTGTTATTGCTTTTAGTTCTGGTAAGTGTGAAACCCGGTAGAAATTTTGTATTTGGTCCTAATGAGCATGATTGGTGTAAATGGTTTATGTAGTTCATATTGTTCAAATAGAATGTGTGGCTATCGTTCTTAGCTTAAGTATGGTTAGTGTAAAACTATATGAATCTTAAGATGGCTTTATATGAATCTTAAGATGGCTTTTCATGTGTCCATTAGTTCATAGCTTTGTCAAGTGAGCTCTCTTTGACCCATTTGAGTTTAAAGTTGTTTCGTTATCCGTTGCTGTTAGTTTTTGTGTCTCCATTTGTAAAGCTAGTTAAAAGGTGGGTTAAACTGTGTGTATGCATGAGGTTACCCGTTGGTCTTTAGTTGTTTGTTTGAGGTCATGTGTATGTATGGTTTGCTGCATTCTATAAGCATAGATCTATTTAAGTTGGCAGATTAGCCTTTTAATGGTTACAGGGACAGATTGTATGTTCATTTCTGCTTGTACTCTCCCACAAAGTAAAAGAGGTTTCATGTAGTTGCTACAAAAAATGAACTTGGTTGCTCACTTGTTAAGTACATGGTTTGCTGACTTTCTTTTGGATTACTGTCAAGATTGTTACTTCGTTCAATCATGAGTTTCTGCTAGTTAGTTTGAGCATAAGTTTTATACTGTTCCAATTAATATAAGTGTGAATTGGTTGTATTTAGCTTGATTAGATAGGTGAACTTGATTGAAAATCAATGTGGGATGAGTGCCTACTCTTGTCTTTTATTTTAGTTCATATGTTATTCTAGGCCTAGTAAAACTGGGAGTTTACTTTGGCTTAATGGTTAGTTGGAGTCTAGTTTGGGGCTGCTTTAGTTTGCAGATTTTCATTTTGTTAGCTTTGAATATAGTTTTTTTAGGCCTCAAATTGTGGTAGATTTTCCATGGACTTTCCTATCAATAGGACAACTCATTTTTCAGCTTTTAACACCATAGGGTGGCTGGGAATAGTCCCAAGACACCTTGAAAAATGGGATTGACAACATACTTATGAGTAGGGGTGGGGGTATGACAAGGGGTGACCGCACCCCAACCTACCCCGTCTTTCTTCTATAAATAGAGGACATTTACTCCTCTTTTAGTAGGTCATAACTACACTAAATATAAAGAAAAACTTGCTGTAAAAAGGGAGAGAAAAACCTGAATGTGAGTTGAAAAAAATAGAGATGTAAAGAAAGTGAAGTAATAAGTTTATTGTCTTAAGAACTAAAACTTAATGAGTCTTTAGGGGCATAAACATTGAACTTTAGTTAAGAATTGTGTCAAAAAAGGGCTGTTTTGAATGCCGGTTATTTAGTTGGCAGTGCTTTGCTTCATTTTGGGCCTCAACTTGTTGGTTTCTTTGCTTTGTATTGCTAGGAGTTTGTTTATATTAAGTAAGCTTTAAACTTTGTACTACCATTATTTCTCTTATGAAAATCAGCTTGATTAGTACCTTGAAATATCTATTTTCAAATATATGTTAGTTGGTCACTTTAATGGCTTAATAGTTGTGCTAAAGGAAAAGGTTAATATTCATTGTATGAAACATTGTTTGCTCAAGTCTGTTTGTTCATGAGTAAAAGACTTGGTAGGAATTGATTATGTAACTAGTAAAGAAGTCTGATTCCATGCTTGAAGTTTCAGCCTTATGAGATTGGACATATTCGAAAAAATGTAGTCTAACTTAAGACTATATTTGAAAAGTAAAATTAGGTCTGTTATCGTTAAGTGATGTGTTTAAACCGGACATCTTTCTTTAAAAGAAGATAGGTCATTCAGGACAAATTGTATAAATTGATGGATATGGATAGTCTTTTGTAAAGCTGTCCATGCGGTGCAGTTGGTACCAAAAAAGAATTCTGGACAGATTTAAACAAAGGCTAAATACAAGATTATAAGTGCAATTAAATGAAAATCTTTAACCTAAATGAGTAGGCATTTTATTAGGATATTTTTGAAAAATTGGCCACATTTTTTTGCAAAAAATAGCCATTGTTAAGATAGAAAATAAAATACATTTGTAAAATAGCCTCTAAAACAACTAATTTGTGCAAAGGAACTAGGCCTAATGTGAATTGCAAAACTTAGCCAAAATCTGAAGAGGATCACACTAAAATAGGTTGTTTCTGCAAATGTGTTGTTTCAGTTTATTAGAAAAGGACGGTAACAGACTTTTGGCAAAAAGGTCCATAATTTAATAAACAGTCATTATTTGAATAGTCATCACTTATATAGTAGAATTATTCTGACTTCCATCCCATTTTACGTTAAACTTTTAAACCGAAAGTTACTATTTAATAGTGGATTATAATACGATTAGGGAAACTAATAATGATAAGTATGATCAGTGATCTGCTTATGAGGTACTGGCGAAATAAATTTTTGAGAAAGCCATTTTATTCTATAGTACATATACTTCGGTTAATATTTATATAAAGTTGTGTTAAGATATACCCAGCGGGTGATTTAACACAATCTTTTATTAATGGTAAAAAATATATAACAACCGTATTTAATGAATCACAACACGACAATAAAGTAGTCGTGCTTAGCACATGATTCGAGGGTGTCTACTATCTTCCCGCGAGTCAATCGAGATCTTTGCTCAGATTCTCTGACGCAGATTATTGGCGAGTCATTGGTGTTCTAAATGTACACCTTTTGGTGACTTGGCACACCATTGAACTTGTCAACTGGCGACTCCGAATCTCATAATTTCTGTACCTTTAAAACACAATCATAGCCTTTTAAATAAAACAGCACTTGTTAACATTTTACGGCGTGACACATTTAACACGCAGCCCATTTATCGCGTCTAACAGCTCCAAATATCAGTTTACACACACAAACATTCTTCCTCATCACAAAATTTCACTCATTTTTGCATCTCTACCTTCTTTCTCTTCACAATCACACATTTTTCTCAATAAATTTTACCAATTTTTGCATCTCTACCTTCTTCCCTTCACACATACATACATACTTTCTTCCGCACAAATTTTACTAAGTTTTTGCAAAAATAGACAGTTAATCAAATACTAAGAATCTTTCTTTAAGCATAGAGAAAAGTTTAATTTTTTGTATTAAGGTTTTGCAAGGATTGCTAGAGACATACCCAGGGGAAGATCTTCATCGTGTTCTTTCTTTAATTACAATAATTTAACTCATTTTTTCTTCTTCTTTTAATCAGTTTAAAATTTTAATCTCATTAATATGGATGATTAAAGGAAAAGGTGTATGTGTTAATTTATTTTTCATAGAAATATACCATAAAGGCATACAAGTGGATAAAAGAATATACCATAAAGATATACAATATAAATGAACCTGTACAATTTTGAATAGAAGTATATCATAAAAGTATACATTAAATAGAAGATTATACCATAAAGGTATTTATTGTAAATGTACCTGCACCCAACCAAATTTATGCATGTACAATTTTAGATAGAAGTATACCATAAAAGTATACAGTGAAAAAAAGAATATAGTAGAAAGATATGTAGTGTAAATGTACCCCGACCCCACCTAGTGTATCCTTGTATTGTGTTGGATAGAAGTATACCATATAGGTATATCGTATACTTCGAAAAAATAGAGTATATTGTAAATGTATCAGCACCCCACCAAATTTATGCATGTATAGTTTCTGATTGAAGTATACCATGAAGGTATATAGTGATAAAGAGAGTATACCATAAAGGTATATAGTGATAAAGAGAGCATACCATAAAGGTATATAGTGTAAATGTACCCTCATCCCAACTAATCATGCATGTACATTTTTAGATAAAGATATACCATAAAGGCATACAGTGAAAAAAAGAGTATACCGTAAAGGTATACAGTGAAACTGTAACCCTACCACACCTAATTATGCATGTATCTTTTTAGATAGAAGTATAATGTAAAGGTATACATTAGTAAAAAGGATATGCCATAAAGGTGTATATTGAAACTATTACTGAACAATTACTTTAATATTGGAAGCTGACCAGAAGTGGAAAATTCAAAAATTGGCATACTGGTAATCAAATGTATGTGTTTTTATGCATTACAATTGATAATATTTTAAGAGAAAATAATAGCAAAAGTGTATTAAAGAGATAAAAAAATCTTGAGAACAAACAACAAAGCAAACTCAAAGCAAGAAAAAATAAAACCAAATAAATAAATTAATTAAAATAGACAGATTTACCAAATTACAAATACTAAATAACTAATATATTTAATGTATTGTATTGATTATAATATGAATACTTAAAATATTTTTTTAAAAAATTATTTACGAATTATACTAGAAGAAGGTAAGGAATTAACTTTGCACATAGGGTTGCGGAGCGGCGGAGACCAAATGGGTATGAAGGTAAATAAATTGAGTCAATTGGGTATTCGCTTTAATTAAAATCAAATGGATAGATACATAGGGTAAAAATCCTAACTGTAATAGTGTAATCGTTGTAAGTTATCTTAAACAGCATGGTGTTTTTACTACAACAGATTAAGGAACCAATGATGGTTTGAATAGCTTTAGCAAGAAAAAAATGATGTTTTGAAAAAGACATTTTCTCAAAGTTATGATATCAAATTTTATCTTATCATTTTCCTAAATTGTGAATATGACTTCCCGTTTACTAATTCTACATCCTATAGAGAAAATTTTTGGTATTTCAAATTTGTTTAATTACATTCAAATTAATTACTTACTAGTAGCATTATATAGCATCCTATCAAAGATCCAAGAAGATAGCAAAAACATTAGAGCGAATAGTCACTTTTTAAACGAGAAAGCTGCCCGATCACTCAAAGCTAAAGCGGCCAGATATTGCCTTTTAGACAACCAACTCTATAGGAGAATATTTAATGGCCCTTTAGAAAAGTGTGTTGGGCCAGATGGCACCAGTTACGTGTTGAGGGAAGTTCACGAAGGCGAATGTGGCAATAACTCTGGCGCAAATCATTGGTACGAAAAATAATCAGAGCTGGATACTATTGGCCAACGATCGCAGAGGATGCAAAGGACTTCGTTCGTAAGTGTGATAGGTGTCAATGACATGGAAACCTCATACATCAACGAGTAGAGCCCCTTAATTCGGTCACGTCACCGTGGCCGTTTATGAAGTGGGGAATGGATTTGGTCGGGCCGCTTCCAACAGTGCCCGGTGGGGTAAAGTTTATTTTAATCTTGACAGATTATTTTTCTATGTGAGTAAAAGTAATTGCTTTGGCTAAAATTCGTGAACAAGAAGTTATCAAGTTCATTCATTAGAACATCATTTATCGTTTGGGGATCCCGAAAGAGGTCACATGCGACAACGACAAGCAGTTCGTGGGGAGTCGAATCACAGCTTTTTTCAAAAAGTGGGGGATCAAGTGGATTGCATCAACACCTTATCACCCTAGTACAAACGGACAAGCTGAGTCCTCCAACAAGACAATAATTGAGTACTTAAAGAAAAGGATGGATGAACCAAAAGGCAATTGGCCGGTCGAACTCCTAGGTGCACTGTAGGCTCATCGAACAATGGTGAAACACAACATTGGAGAGACTCCATACTCACTTGTCTATGGAGCAGAAGCATTGATTCCGGTGGAAGTCGGTGAACCTAGTCTTCGGTTCGCTCATTCCACCAATGAATCAAACAAGGAAGCCATGCTGATAGATTTGGACTTGATCGAGACAAAAAGAGATATGGTATTAGTTCGGATACAAGCACAAAAACAAAGGGTTGAAAACTACTTCAACAAAAAAATCAGGTATCGAGCTTTTAATGTAGGTGATTATGTATTGAGGATCAAAGGACCAAAGAAGGACGCACCCAACGAAGGCAAATTGGGAGAAAATTAGGAGGGACCCTATCGGGTCAAGGTAGTGGTCGGAAAGGGCTCATATCAGCTCCAAACAGTGGAGTCCAAGCCAGTCGACTTAAATTGGAATATCACACAATTGAAAATGTATTATTTCTAAAAATACTATGGTATCGTATGATCAAATTTTACTTTTCTCTACATAATTTTCATTTCCCCTCCATCGGGCACATTTGATTATTGATTATTTGGTACTAATACTTTTAGATGATACGCATAGTTGGAATCGAATGACGACAAACATCACCCATGAATACTTGAGCTCAAAATGCTCCAATCGGGGTCGATAAGTCTGACGAATACTCTAACGTGGTCTTCATCTTTAACGCCTTCTCTTGTTGTTTTTCTTTCAACGTTTTCATTTCAAATGTCGAAAGTCGAAGTCCAGTGTTCGATTACTCATACTTTGTACCCAAACACTGGGGGGATGGAGTAAGTAGGATAATCGCGCACTCGAGGACTGGGGACTGCCCAAAAACTGGGGACTTCTTTCAAAAATGAAGATGAGATCGTTTGAAGACAAGATCGGGGACTCGTTCAAATTCGATGAGAAGGCTCAAGCCCCAAAATTTTGACTCAAACTGGGGACTCATTCAAATTCGACGAAAGCCTCAAGCCCCAACATTTTAACTCAAACTGGGGACTCATTCAAATTCGACGAAAACTTCAAGCCCAAATGTTTTCACTCAAATTGGGGACCGTTCGTTTAGTTAGGACATGCAATATATAAGCGATCCTTTAAAGGAAAAGGTGTATGTTTTAATTTATTTTTCATGGAAATATACCATAAAGGTGTACAAGTTGATAAAAGTGTATACCATAAAGATATACAGTATAAATGAACCTGTACAATTTTGGATAGAAGTATATCATAAAAGTATACATTAAAAAAAAGAGTATACCATAAAGGTATTTATTGTAAATGTACCTGCACCCAACCAAATTTATGCATGTCCAATTTTGGATAGAAGTATACCATAAAGGTATACAGTGAAAAAGAGAGTATAATATAAAGGTATATAGTGTAAATGTACCCCGACCCCACCTAGTGTATTCTTGTATTGTGTTGGATAGGAGTATACCATATAGGTATACCGTATACTTCGAAAAAATAGATTATATTGTAAATGTATCAGCACCCCACCAAATTTATGCATGTATAGTTTCTGATTGAAGTATACCATAAAGGTATATAGTGATAAAGAGAGTATACCATAAAGGTATATAGTGTAAATGTACCCTCATCCCAACTAATCATGCATGTACATTTTTTGATAAAGATGTTGTAAGAATTTATGGACTTACACATACATATGTATCAATAATAATTGTATGTTGACTGCTATCATTAAAGGTTGGCCCAATTAAGTGATCTACTAAAGTTTAAAGTTGAGGGGCCTAATTAAATACCTCATAAAGTATGGGTCTTATGTGTAGATATCCGGATATATATTCTAATTAAATGATGGGCTTAATTAGAAATACATAAAGTGTGTGCAACTATAAATAGGGTTATGGTCCCCAAACCAGACGAGGGGTTTTCTTTTCTAATATCCCATCGTTGGAAGAGTGACAGCCACCCCACGTAATGGTTTGGAAGACCTAACCGTGAGACGGCGGACTTCACTCATTCCTATAGATTCAGGTACGCTTCCGCATCTAGTATTTTAATTCTTCATGATTTGACATGATAGGTCCTGAGGTAGATGTGGTGTAATCTACAATTTGGTTCTAACAAGTGGTATCATGAGCCATTATTATGTTAAATCATTGAGATATTATTTTTGTGGTATAGTCAAGACAAAAGAAAATTAAAGAATTTGGTGTTGATCGTCAATAGACGAACAGTGGGTTTTCACATGTTGGAAATTAAAGAACTAAGGGTTATTGATTTATAAAGAATTTTTTGCTTACCAAATTACTTGTTAACTGTAAATTAAGAAATCAAAAGAAAAGAATAGTAAAAGTTTGGATACGGGTGGCGCCATTTTTTTAGTGTCATCACCAGAATAGTTACCCTTTCTTTTGGTTGTTTGGTATTTCCTTGAGTCATGATATTCATTATAATTAAATTTCTAAGTGTTTGTTTGTTGCTTAAGCAAATAAACAAATAAATTTCTAAAGGGCAGTGTTGCTCGCAGGATAAGGTATAAAGTTAATTGCGATTTCAATTCTTTGAATCACCCTCTATTTCGACTGGCTAACTGTATTATAATGTTGTTCTATTTTATTTGTCATAAGAACAATAAATCGAATAATACAGATTGATGGTTTTTTTTTGGTTTAATGCCGACTTAGCCTATAGCGGCATATGGTTAACTTTGAAGGTGATGTTTTAAACTCCTTTGGAACTCTTCTGTAAAAGACCTATTTGTGGTTAGGTTGATGGTGGTCTCCTTTATTTTATTTATTAAGCATCAAAAGGAAAAAGGAAAATTAATGAGACAAGTGGCAAGGTTAGGGACACTGCCACTAAGAGAATTTGACATTATGAGTATTTATAAGGTGATGTTTGGATTTTAAGGTTCTTATGAGGTTTTAAACTCATTGAATGATGCTGCTAGAAAAGTTTAGTGATTTAGCAAATAATTACATTATTTTTAGGATGCATTGCGTCATAAATTAGAAGACATACTGGCAGCATTTTGGGTAAATTATGTCCCACACTTTGGTTTCGTAATTACGGTTTTCATTTTTTGTAAATTTAAATATGGATATTGGTATGGTTGTATATATTTTGAGATGAATAAATTGAAGCTCGATGTCGCCAAAGTGACCTCTCTTGTGGAGATTTAATTGTCTTAAAGTGTAAAAAGTTGTGCACATGTAACTATGTGAATATTGATCGGCCCAAAGGAAGGTCAATTTTTAACAGAATTGCACGTGCATCTTTGTGGTAATAAACGCATGATAATTATTTGGATTTACGTGTGAATGGTAAATCGGCCCAAAGGAAGACTTACTATTTGGCATGTTCTTTATTATCAGTGTTTGATTACTACGTCAAGATATCACTTATAAGTTAATATTTTGTCCAAAGATGAAATATTAATGGAGTGCCCGGTATCTTGAGATGGGATTTACCTTTATTCAAATTTATTTTTAATTCGGTTTAAGTCTTGTTTGAGCTTGTCATGTATTTGTTGTTCTCTGATTTAGCTAAAATTACTCCTCAAAATATAAATGCCAATATCAACTCAATCTACTAAATGACACTAAGTTTAGTCATGGCAAGAGAACTTTAATATTGTTCTCGGAGTCATGGATCTTGACACGACATTAAAGATGGATTCTCCACTAAAACTTATAGATAGAGTACCTCTGATGAAAAGAGGGAGATAGAAAGGTGAGAGAGCTCAAATTTCATGTCTATGACTATCATGGAGAAAGTCATGCCAAAATATTTTGGGGCACTATGTCTGATAAGATAAAGAAAATTAAGAAATTCATTACAAAATTGAAAAGAAATTTGTCAAGAATGAAAAGATAGAAAATTGTACACTCTTGACAAATCATATTTCAATAAAGTACATAAAGAATAAGGAAGTTGCAGTTACGGTGATTAAAAAAAAGAAAAGGAAACAATACAATAATTAACTACAGATAGTTGTTTCTTAAGTAGAGCTGCAAGTCATAAAGATATTTTTCTGAACTTTGTTTGTTATGGGGTTAATCTAGATTTCGTACCAAGACACACATTGTTGATAGATTCTAGTATAACACCTCACATCAGTGTGTCTATGCAAGGATGTATGAATTGTCGAAAGCATAATGATGGTGAAAGATACATCTATGGTGGTAACGACAACTTGGTTAAGATTGAAGCTATTGAAACTCTTAGATTATTGTTAAGACCTAGTTTATATTTGAATTTGAGTGAGACTTATGTTGTACGTTTCTTTAAACGGAATATAATTTTCATTTCAAGGTTGGACAAATTCGGTTATTGTTGTTCATTTGATATGAAAATATTATCTCTCTCATAATTCAAAATTGGTTGGTTCGGGTTCTTTATGAGGTTACAATAATCTAAAGTTTTCCTATATATAGTCACTTCATTTAAAGAATTCTTGCATGTTCACTAACCGATGAGATTTTGCATCGTTATGAAACGATATATTAAGTCATATCTCTAAATGGAGAAAAAGTGATTTGTGTCTGACAGCAGTTTCGACCCTTATCCAGTTTTTGATATATGAGTAAATCGCATAAAAGGAAATAAATAAATCTTAACAGATTTGGAACCAACAAGAAATTATACGTCTTAGAACTTTTATAGATTTGGTATTTCTGGACTATTCTCTATAGTTTCTTAGAATGGTTAACTATATCTCATAATGTCCATAAACAACTTTTCAAGATATGGCTTCTTTGTTTAATTCATTAGAAAAATTGCAACTTATTACTTAACAGAGTTCCGGCTAAAGGCAACTGAAAAGATCTTTTATGTGTTTTTGATAAGCATTGGTCTTGTTTAAAGTATTTACACATTTAGGAATGTCCAGCTGAGGCAAGGCCTTTTAGGCCAAAAGAAATGAAACTGGACAAAGAAAATTTCAGTTGTTATGTTATTAGATACTCTAAAAAGTTCAGGGGTTACAAGTTTTAGGATCCCACAACTAAGGCTATTATGAGACGAATAATGTACAGTTCTTTGAGGATGTTGAGTTTGGGAGAAAGAAAGAATAAAAGACATTGTCTTGAAAAAGGAATATGTTGATATTCCTCAGATTGCTATTGACTTTGCTCAGAAACAGTTTTCTATACCTGAAATAGCTCAAGAAGCAACTCCGGATCAAGACAATATCATTGAACTTCACGTTCAAAAGGTTATTCCCAAAGAACAAACTCTACAACCTCAAGAACCAATGCCATTAAAAAAAAATAAGAGAGAGAGAGAGAGAGAGAGAGAGAGAGAGAGAGGAGAAGTGCAATTTAATATTGTGTTTCTCTAAGAATATAAAGTTGGCATTGGAATGATGGAAGATGATTCAGTTAACTTCTGTTAAGCCATAAAAAGTTCTAACTCTCAAAGGTATAAAGATACCATGAATAAAAAGATGAAGCACATAAAGGATAATGATGTGCGAGACCTTGTCCAGTTGGCTGAAGGAGCGAAGCTCATTGGTTGAAAATGGATATTTATAACCAAACGGGATTCGTAAGGCAAAATGGATAGGTATAAGGTACGTCTTATCGCTACAAGCTTCACTAAGAAATAAGAAGACATTAATTATAAAGAGACTTTCTCTTCGACTTCATTGAAAGACTCTTTCAGGACTATAATGGCATTAATCAAATATCTTGATATTAAGCTACATAGATGGATACAATATTATTGTTCTCAATGGTTATTTTGATGAGGAAATGTGAAACTAGAAAACTTTGTATTTTATAATGCAAAATCAATGATTTGCAAATTAAAGAAATCCATCTATGTGTTTAAACAAGCGTCTTATCAATGGTATCACAAATTTCATTAAGTTATTGTCTCATTTGGTTTCGAGATAAATCTTGGTGATTATTTTGTATACCACAAGGTCAGTGGGAGTAAGCATATTTCTTTAGTTTTGTATGTCTATGACATACTTCTTGGTCCATACGATATAGGCTTGTTGTGTAAGTCCAAGATATTTTTGATAAAAAATTTAGAGATAAAATATCTTGGTGATGCAAGTTTTGAATAAGGATTCAGATACATCGAGATTACTCTCGAGGAACTTTTGGATTATCACAAAAGCCTATATTGAAAAGGTATTAAAGATTTGATATACAAGATTTCAAATCAGGCGATACCCCTATGCTAAAGAAGAAAGGTTCAGTCTCAACAGTGCTCTAAGAATGATTTTGTAATTAAGAAAATGCAAAAGATTTATTGTGCTTTAGTTACAGATGTCTAATGCATACTTAGGTTTGTATCGTTCAAATATTGTGTGCATTATTGGGATATTTGGCATATATTTGAGTAATACTGAAATTAAGAATTAAGGAGTAACCAACGGTTTATGTTGTAATTACAGAGAACAAAAGATTTTAAGCTCACATACAGGAAGTCGGAAAAGTTAAAGATAATCAAGTATTTAGATACCGACTTAACTAGATGCCAAGATAGTGCAAAGACTCTATTTGTATATTTGGTGGATGAGCTATATGAGGAAGAGTGTTATATGGACACTCATAGCTCATCTCACCATGACAGTAAAGTTTATGGTGCATTATAAGGCATCAAAGTTATGGAATATGACTGCAGAATCTTGTCACTGGCTACAAATTAAGGATAAAGCTGAAAGATACTAAGGTTATTTTGTGACAATAAGTTAACAGTCTCATATTCCAATAACAACAGAAGTTCGGTAAAGTCAAAGCACATTGACATAAAGTTCCTGGTTGTTAAAGTTAGAGTTCAGAGTGGTCAGGTGTCTATAGAACATAATATAACAAACTCCATATTGTGGATCCACATACTAAGGGACTACCACCGAAGGCTTTTCATGAGCATAGTGCTCATAGAGGTGGCATGTCGGTTAAGGATATTCAGTTTTAGTGGGAGTTTGTAACCTTTTAATGTTCTTTTATATAGACACACTTCAATTTTGGTTTATGGTTTCAGGTTTACGATTTCAGTTTAAGGAAATTTCTGCAGAAATAAAGTATTCGGTAAATTTTCCACTCTGACTTGTTTTTCGGTTGGACCATTTGGAAATAGGCATGTCTAGATCACATTACATGTAATTTCCATGCTACGCATCCATACTTGATCTATGTCATTTGGTTATGTTGGTATACGTGATCAAGGAAGGTTTAGTTGCGATATAAATGCAGTGAAAGCCGCCTTGGTTCTATGTTGACATGATTGATGGACGAGATTGTTAAGAGGTACTTCAGTTTATGATAGCAAATATTTGGAGCTCATAAGGTGATATACAATTATAAGGCTATGTGTATATATGTGTAGTCCAAGTGGGAGATTGTAAGAATTTATGGACTTACACATACATATGTATCAATAATAATTGTATGTTGACTGCTATCATTAAAGGTTGGCCCAATTAAGTGATCTACTAAAGTTTAAAGTTGAGGGGCCTAATTAAATACCTCATAAAGTATGGGTCTTATGTGTAGATACCCGGATATATATTCTAATTAAATGATGGGCTTAATTAGAAATACATAAAGTGTGTGCAACTATAAATAGGGTTATGGTCCCCAAACCAGACGAGGGGTTTTCTTTTCTAATATCCCATCGTTGGAAGAGTGACAGCCACCCCACGTAATGGTTTGGAAGACCTAACCGTGAGACGGCGGACTTCACCCATTCCTATAGATTCAGGTACGCTTCCGCATCTAGTATTTTAATTCTTGATGATTTGACATGATAGGTCCTGAGGTAGATGTGGTGTAATCTACAATTTGGTTCTAACAGATATACCATAAAGACATAGAGTGAAAAAGAGAATATACCGTAAAGATATACAGTGAAACTGTAACCCTACCACACCTAATTATGCATGTACCTTTTTAGATAGAAGTATAATGTAAAGGTATACATTAGTAAAATGGATATGCCATAAAGGTGTATATTGGAACTATTACTGAACAATTACTTAAATATTGGAAGCTGACCAGGAGTGGAAAATTCAAAAATTGGCATACTGGTAATCAAATGTATGTGTTTTTATGCATTACAATCGATAATATTTTAAGAGAAAATAATAGCAAAAGTGTATTAAAGGGATAAAACAATCTTGAGAACAAACAACAAAGCAAACTCAAAGCAAGAAAAAATAAAACCAAATAAATAAATTAATTAAAATAGACCAGATTTACCAAATTACAAATACTAAATAACTAATATATTTAATGAATTGTATTGATTATAATATGAATACTTAAAATATTTTTAAAAAAAATTATTTACGAATTATACTAGAAGAAGGAAAGGAATTAACTTTGCACATAGGGTTGCGGAGCGGCGGAGACCAAATGGGTATGAAGGTAAATAAATTGAGTCAATTGGGTATTCGCTTTTAAAAGGATAGGGCTTGGTAATTAAAATCAAATGGATAGATACATAGGGTAAAAATCCTAACTGTAATAGTGTAATCGTTGTAAGTTATCTTAAACAGCATGTTGTTTTTACTACAGCAGATTAAGGAACCAATGATGGTTTGAATAGCTTTAGCAAGAAAAAAATGATGTTTTGAAAAGACATTTTCTCAAAGTTATGATATCAAATTTTATCTTATCATTTTCCTAAATTGTGAATATGACTTCCGGTTTCCTAATTCTACATCCTTTGAGTAGACATTATTAAACTTTACTATCCATAGAGAAAATTTTTGGTATTTCAAATTTGTTTAATTACATTCAAATTAATTACTTACTAGTAGCATTATATAGCATCCTATCAAAGATCCAAGAAGATAGCAAAAACATTAGAGCGAATAGTCACTTTTTAATGTTCTTGCAAAATAGTCCGTAAAAAATCTAGATCATCGTCTTAGAATTTGAACTAAATTTCATTAAAACATTATAGAGTTTGAAATTTGAACTGAACTCTAGAATAATTTTTGAGAGACAGTTGGGCTAGAACTTTGCTCCAAGATTTTTATCCTAGACATCAAACTTTGAATTTCAATTCCTAACTTTATGTTTTTGCTGCTGGAGTTCAAAAATCTTGGAGTTTAATCCAAACTTCAAGACAATAAGATATCTATATCTATATATCTCTACATATTAATAAGCGGGAGTTGGGCTGCACTAACACAGCTATGTCATGTTGTACTCTAGGTTACGTAAAGTGTACTTCCACTTTACCATATTTAATTGTCCATTAAATTTTGTCTCTTCCCCTTTAACACGTGTATTTTTCAACTATTTGTATCCGTCCTCAATAAAGCTCATCTCTACTTCATTCCAATGCTTAGAACTGTTTCTGCAGCATTGGAACCTGACCTTTAGTGAGTTTCTCTTTGCTTCTTATTTTTTTCTATTAAAGTTTTGTGTTTTTTTTCTTGAGATTCTTTAGATTTGGGGTAATTGACTTTACTAATGAGGGTACTATTTTGCCAAATTTGAGTGTCTTTTCAAATTGAAGGGAAATTTTACGAACTAATTTTACGTATTCCTTGAAATTTTATTTCATTTGGATTGTTACGCGTTGAATTTTCGACATGCATGCCAATGATTTTTTCACTTTGTTCATGCATGTTTCTCCATTTTTGTTGCTCTTCACTTGAGCTTTCTGTCTCATTGTTGTGATTTATAGTAGAGAATAAAGAAAAGACTAAGCCAGTCGTTATCAAGTTCTTTGATCATAATTTATTGCTTATTCTATTATCTTCACATTTATTATTAAATGAACTACCATGAAGATGAAGTATTGTAGTTTTTCGCCTCTTAGATGGTTTAAAAAGGTGAGCTTTTTCTTTATTAGTTTAGTCTATGTAGGCCTCACTCTCCTTCACCTATCAAAGGAAACAAGAAAACAAACTGAAACTACCTTTTTTTTTTAAAAAAAATTCCTACTTGTGCATAATTAGTTGCAGGAGATTGGTGTCTGTCATTCACTGTAAAAGGGCGAATTTTAGGATCTTCGGAGTTGTATTTCCACCATTGTGAAAAGTAAGTTCTTGCAGTGTATTTTTTCTTTATTTTGCTGTTTTCCCTCTTGCTTGTCAATCGAAGAGCTTTGTTTCTGTCTTTCCTCTTACCTCAAAAGATTTGGTGAAAAAGCATGTCAATTGGGATTATTAGTTCCTTGAAAATAATAAGGATTTTCGTAAAGCAAGATGTTCTGGTGAAATTTTTGCTTGATAAAATTGAAAATATTTTATTCAAAGAAATTGATTCTTTTCTAAAAAAATATCTATAGTCGTCAAGCTTGTGGCTTTTGTGTAGGGTAGATGATTCTGTATGCTGGATTTTGGTTTAGTTTGGTGGTCAGTTGTGCTTTGCTAGTATGTATATAAAAAGAGGATAGTAGTTATGTTAGTTAGAAAAATATTAGGACAAAGTTAGTTGATAAAATGTAATAAGACTTTTGAATAGAATATAGTCACTTTTTAAATTTGAATTAAAAGTTCTTATTATTTGAATATTGTTAGTAAAAAATTTGAAATTTGAAATGAAAATAAAGATAACCATACATCAGCGTGCGGTTAGATTAAATGGATATCTTATCAGCAATATTTAGCATTCAGAATGGTCAAACAGAAGATAAACAATGTGATGATATATTTTGAACTGAAAATCAAAAAAAGAAAGTCCAGTAAGTTGATGAGTTTATGTTGAATTTAAATTAATCCAGATAATATCTCAAATACAATTAAGTATTTTTTTTAAATTTGAATTTGAATATATCTCTATTGATCGAATTTTGTCCGATCACGCAAATCACACGTGGCCAGCAACATGGCAAGATGAGAGCAATTTTCTGAGACGTTATGAAACGAGATTGGATTGGAATAGCTTTGATCGACAGTGCGATCGATTAAGTTGGATCGTGATCGAAATATTTTGAAGGCAGTCGCTGCGTCAGATAAGGATGGTTGATAATACCCCGCTTTCATCGGAACGAGTTTAGCGGAGTTGGTTAAACGTGGCTGCGTAACTGAAAGAAACGTGAGAGAGTGGAGTCCTTCTAGGATTGGGGACTCCATATCTCTCAGCCTATAAATACTCCCCCATTTCCCCAATTGTATTTTTACGTTCTTTGGAACAAAGGCCACCCTTTTTTCTTTATTCTACTGCCATCTTTCTGCCACTACTATTGTTAATCCACCATCATTATATTCATAATTATTGTATTAAACACAAGTCGCAGCTTGGTTCAAGTCTGAAAGAGGATTATTCTCTTCAACAAAACATCAGCCTTCGATCGATCAAATACAATAAGCTTTACTGCTTTCATTTGTTGATTTAGTATTTATTTTGTTGTTTGCTGGTTATTCTTATTGTTTAGCATATTTGCTTATCGTCATCGGTCTTATTAATTAATCATCATTATCCTGATTTTAACATTGATTCAGTAGGATTATCATTAATTCATAAACTATAGTTCTATTGTTGTTGCTAAACATCTCGTCGGTTAGTTCGCATCATCTTGCATACTGAATGTTGTCATTATCGTAATTCTGTCGCAACATTCTTCATCAAATTCTAATCTAAATCGTTCACTTGATACTTTCGTAATTTAGTATTCATAACGTGCTCGATAAATAAGTAACTATTCATCTTGTTCGTAATTTATTTGCTCGGAATTAGTAAGAATCACAAGTATAGTCGTATTATCGTAACCAATAAATTTATTGCTCGACTTCATTTATTCGATCATATCTGTTCTCGAATCAAGCTTGCTACACTGTGTTATCGAATTTTTTATTATTTGTTCTGTCGAATTTATTGCTTATACCTTCTTCGGAGTATTATTCGATAAATCCATTACTTGTCCACGTATATTGCTTTTCAACCGGTCAAATTAAGATATAAACGGTCGCCTAAGACTCAACTAAATACAAATTTAATTGTAATACCTGAAATACATTTTTAGGAAATACAATTTGACGCCCACTGTGGGGTCTAGTCAATTGATTTGTTCCGAAATTTGATTGTTGATACTACTTACATTTGCTTTCTTCTTTTGCGATGGTAGATGAACATAACGTTGATGCTACCACCTCTTTGGACGGTCAACAATAGCTTAATCCCAATGACGGGGTTCATGCTCCAGCCACTATCGAAGCGGTCGATGAATCAACCAATCACGAGCAGGATCCGTCTCACGACGATGTTCCTACTGGTTCACGATTCAACACGCTTCAAGAACGTCGACCCGGTAAGGAACCCGCGGTCGAATCAGTGGATATCAATATGGCGCTGTTTGAGAATTTGAGGAAACATGATGCACAGTTCGATATGATAAATAAGAAATTGGAGATTCTGTCTGGCTCTATCGGAAATAGAGCGCCTACCTCCCCGGTCACACCCTGAAAGCATTCCGACTTTGGTTCCTTAGGGCGCCGTAACAACGGGACTTGCAGTGGGGGTCGGATCTGGATATTGCGACAGATCCGGCCTCCGTTGCTACAGATCCGCAGTGGCTATGGGAGCTCCGGCCTCCGTTGCGACAGAAGTAAGGATGTTGGCTATGATGTAGACGTTGTTGAATGATACAGTGGAGAAGAAATTCAATGAGATAAAGTCCTTTATGGAGAAATTGCCAGGTGTTCAAAAGTTAACGGATGCCGTCGCTAAGAAATCGATCTCAAAGCGTTCGTTTCCACCAAGTGCAACCCCACTACCTATTCCCAAAACTTTCAAGTTGCCAGAAAGTTTGAGGTACGATGGAACTGCAGATCCAAGGGATCACATCGACATGTTTTCGATTGCAGTTCAATCGAACGATATGACTTCGGATGAGATCAATTCAGTCAGTTTGAAGAAATTCTGTGAAACACTGAGGGGAGGAGCGTTGAAATGGTATTTGCAGTTACCCGAAAACGGGATATCATATTTCGATGATATGTCAGCTAAATTCATTCGAGCACACACTAGAGCTAAAAAGATAGAACCAAGAGTGGAGGATATCTTGAACATTAAGCAACGACCCGGTGAATCTATCAAACTGTTTTTGAAGCGATTCAATGATGAAAAGATTAACATCCCAAACGTTGAGGAGAGATGGGCTTTTTTGTCTTTTGCAAATAATCTAAGTAATGATTCAACGGAGGCATGTGCAAAATTGAAAGATCGATTGAGGATAATCACTCAATAGACCTTTGATAATTTGCATCGTGAGTGTGAGCCATAGATTAGGACTGAAGAAAAGGATTTGCAGCTAGCCCGATACAATCGTCGGTATGATTGACCACCACCATGGAGAGTTGAGAATAATAGGCGTAGGGATCAACGATGGGAGCCCTACGGTCTCCCTCGAATGGGGAGTAACAACCACAAAGCTGGTAGTTCGAAGAATCAACCGAAGAAGGGACAGTCGATTCCATCTTCGGCTCAAAGAGATCGACTACTGCCTTCTAAAGTGACAGAATATAACTTCTGTGTGTCGACATCTAACGTAGTAAATTATTTGAGAGGAACGGGTGAGAAAGTTGTGAAATTCCCTAGCCACATCAAGAAGAATCCGAACACGAGGGATGAAAATTTATGGTGTGCATTCCATCATGATTTTGGCTACACGACAGAAGAATGTAAGGCATTACGATATGAGGTAGCCAGTTTGTTGAAAAAGGGACACTCGGTAGAATTCTTGACCGAAAGGGGGAGAAATAATTTCAATAAGAAGAAGGATGATGAACCACCGAGACCTCCTGCTCTGAGGAAAACAGTTAACGTCATAACTAGGGGAGATAACGTTTGTGGAGTGACTTATACTACAAAGAAATATGCAAAGATTTCGTTTACACGAGACAAGAGAACACGAGATGATATGAAACATGAGATCGTGTTCGGGGATTTCGACTTCGACGAAAGGATTCATTCCCATCATGATGCCTTAGTAGTTACGATGAGAATTGACGATGCCGATGTAAGGAGAGTGTTGGGCGATGCCGGCGGTTCGGTTAACATAATTCATTCTAGAGTAGTGGAGCAGTTGTAGTGGAACGATAAGATCGTACCTCGATCGATGATTTTATCAGGTTTCAACAATTCGAGCGAAGTGACCGTTGGAGAAATTACAATTAAGAAATATGCTGACGGTGTCGAAAATGACACTCTATTCCAAGTAATGAAAAGTGATATGGCTTACAACGTGATACTTGGTCAACCATGGATCCATGCTATGGGAGCAGTTCCATCGACTCTGCATCAAGCTGTAATATTTCCCACTCCATGGGGATTGCGCGAATTTAGAGGTGAACAACAGACTTCTCGAGAATGTTACTCAGTGGCAGCCAATGACGATGTTCGAAAATAGCAATCACAGTTAGCGGAATCCGTGGTCGAAGACTTCACCGCGATTCCGTCATGTGCTAAGCAAGTACAGTTAGCGGAATCTGCGGTCGAAGACGACTTCATCACAATTCTGACATGTGTTAGGGAACCAAACAAACAAAAAGCGGGAGAATCTACGATAGAAAAATTGGAGAAATAGTGCTTTTTGACGACAAGCCAGATCGAAAAGTGTACGTCGGGGCATAGCTAGATCCCGAAACGAAAGCAAAGATCACATCTTTTCTCAAGGATAATGCTGATTGTTTTGCTTCGTCCCATGCGGACATGATAGGTATCGATCCAAAAGTTGCCACACATAAGTTAAATGTCGATCCAAGATATCGGCCGATGAAGCAAAAGAAACGGCCGAATGGTAGTTTTCAAAGGAAATTTATCAACGATGAAGTAGATAAGTCGCTAACGAATGGGTTCATCAAGGAAGTTAAGTATCCAGAATGGTTGGCAAACACTGTCGTCGTACCGAAGAAGAATGTAAAGTGGAGAGTGTGCGTCGATTATACCGACCTTAACAAAGCTTGCCCTAAAGATTCGTTCCCATTGCCTCACATCGATAGATTGATTGATTCGACGACATGGCACGAAATGTTGAGTTTTTTGGACGCCTACTCAGGTTATAATCAGATTTCGATGGACCTAGCAGATCAGGATAAAAATTCTTTTATCACAGACATGGGGAATTATTGTTATACGGTCATGCCCTTCGGTCTCAAAAATGCTGGGGCTACTTATCAACGGTTGGTTACCACCATGTTTAAGGATTTGATCGGAAAAACGATGGTGGTATATATTGATGATATGTTGGTTAAGTCATTAGAAAAGAGGATCATTTAAGACACTTGAAAGAAACATTCACGATATTGAGGCAGTTCGACATGAGGCTGAACCTAGAGAAATGCGCGTTTGGGGTCGAATCTGGAAAGTTCTTGGGATTCATCGTATCGTAGAGAGGGATCGAAGCCAGCACATACAAGATCAAAGCGATAGAGAGCATACCCGAAGAGTTGACTGTGGTGAAGGAAGTTTAACAATTGACCGGTCGAGTAGCCTATCTCAGCAGGTTCATCTCGAGTTCGTCTGAACGATGTCACAAGTTCTTTTCGGTGCTGAGGAAGAACACTAGCTTTGATTGGATGCTAGAATACAAACGAGCCCTCAAAGAGCTGAAGCGGTATTTGTCCAATCCTCCATTGCTCTCAAAGCGGATTGAAGGAGAAGTGTTGTTGATCTACTTGTCCATTTCTGAAGTGGGTGTGAACCAATTTCCTATTTATTATGTTAGCAAAACACTATTAGATGCGGAAACAAGATATCCACACTTAGAAAAATTAGCACTCGCACTTGTCACGGCAGCACGAAAACTAAGACCATATTTTCAATGTCATGCTATATCTGTTATAACTGCTTTTCCTTTACAAAGTATTTTACATCGGCCGAATCTCTCCGATTGATTAATGAAAAGAGCGGTCGAGCTGAGTGAGTACGATATCACTTACCAGCCTCGCACCGCCATCAAATCACAAGTGTTGGCTGATTTTGTAACAGATTTTAGCGCTAACATCCTTCCAGAAGTGAAGAAGGAAGAACTTATGATGAGGGATCCAGACCCTAGGGTCTGGATGATGTACACCGATAGAGCTTCGAACGTGAAAGGGACTGGCCTCAGAGTCTTACTTATAGCACCAATCGATGAAAAACTAAGCTATGCGATCAAACTACATACCAAAACTAACAACGAGGTCGAATATGAGGCCCTCGCTGCAGGTCTAAAGATTACAAAGGATTTGAAAATCGAGCGGTTGGACATCAAAAGCGATTCCCAACTAGTGGTGAACCAAATCCAAGGGGACTTCAGTGTTCGGGACTTGAGGATGCAACAATTGCTCAATAAGGTACAAAATTTTCTAACTTCCTTTCAGGAATAGAAGATGGCCCAAATCCCGAGGGAGGAGAACATCGAGGCAGATGCCTTGGCAAACCTCAGTTCTGCAGCAACCATCGAATGAGAATTCAATGAAACAGTTATTCACTTGTTCGAATCTCCACTCTGTCGGAGCATCAAAGAGGTAAACAATGTTAACCATACTTGGGATTGGAGAAAAAAATATTTGTCCTATTTCCAGGCAGGTGTTCTACCTGAAGACAAGAAAGCTGCTCGATCACTCAAAGCTAAAGCGGCCAGATATTGCCTTTTAGACAACCAAATCTATAGGAGAATGTTCAATGGCCGTTTAGAAAAGTGTGTTGGGCCAGATGGCACCAGTTACGTGTTGAGGGAAGTTCACGAAGGCGAATGTGGCAATAACTCTGGCAGCAAATCATTGGTACGAAAGCTAATCAGAGCTGGATACTATTGGCCAACGATCGCAGAGGATGCAAAGGACTTCGTTTGTAAGTGTGATAGGTGTCACCGACATGGAAACTTCATACATCAACAAGTAGAGCCCCTTCATTCGGTCACGTCACCGTGGCCGTTTATGAAGTGGGGAATGGATTTGGTCGGGCCGCTTCTAACAGCGCCCGGTGGGGTAAAGTTTATTTTAATCTTGACAGATTATTTTTCTATGTGATTAGAAGTAATTGCTTTGGCTAAAATTCGTGAACAAGAAGTTATCAAGTTCATTCATCAGAATATCATTTGTCGTTTGGGGATCGCAAAAGAGGTCACATGCGACAACGGCAAACAGTTCGTGGGGAGTCGAATCACAGCTTTTTTCAAAAAGTGGGGGATCAAACGGATTGCATCAACACCTTATCACCCAAGTGCAAACGGACAAGCTGAGTCCTCTAACAAGACAATAATTGAGTATTTAAAGAAAAGGATGGATGAATCAAAAGGCAATTGGCCGGACGAACTCCTAGTTGCGCTGTAGGCTCATCGAACAATGGTGAAACACAACATTGGAGAGACTTCGTTCTCACTTTTCTATGGAGCAGAAGCATTGATTTCGGTGGAAGTCGGTGAACCTAGTCTTCAGTTCGCTCATAGCACCAATGAATCAAACAAGGAAGCCATGCTGATAGATTTGGACTTGATCGAGGCAAAAAGAGATATGGCATTAGTTCGGATACAAGCACAAAAACCAAGGGCAGAAAACTACCTCAACAAAAAAAGTCAGGTATCGAGCTTTTAATGTAGGTGATTATGTATTGAGGATCAAAGGACCAAAGAAGGACGCACCCAACGAAGGCAAATTGGGAGGGACCCTATCGGGTCAAGGCAGAGGTCGGAAAGGGCTCATATCAGCTCCAAACAGTGGACTCCAAACCAGTCGACTTTAATTGGAATATCACACAATTGAAAAAGTATTATTTCTAAAAATGCTATGGTATCGTATGATCAAATTTTACTTTTCTTTACATAATTCTCATTTCCTCTCCATCTGGCACATTTGATTATTAATTATTTGGTACTAACACTTTTAGATGATACGCATAGTTGAAATCGAATGATGACAAACATCACCCATGAATACTTGAGCTCGAAATGCTCCAATCAGGGTCGATAAGTCTGACGAATACTCTAACGTGGTCTTCATCTTTAATGCCTTCTCTTGTTGTTTTTCTTTCAACGTTTTCATTTCAAATGTCAAAAGTCGAAGTCCAATGTTCGATTACTCATACTTTGTACCCAAACACTGGGGGGATGGAGTTAGCAGGATAATCGCGCACTCGAGGACTGGGGACTGCCCGGAAACCGGGTACTTCTTTCAAAAATAAAGATGAGATCGTTTGAAGACAAGATCGGGGACTCGTTCAAATTCGATGAGAAGGCTCAAGCCCCAAAATTTTCACTCAAACTGGGGACTCGTTCAAATTCAACGAAAGCCTCAAGCCCCAACGTTTTCACTCAAACTTGGGATTCATTCAAATTCGACGAAAACTTCAAGCCCAAATGTTTTCACTCAAATTGGAAACCGTTCGTTTAGATAGGACATGCAATAAATATGTAAGCGATCCATTAGCGATCAAGGAATTTTTTGTTATCAATGCCTTTAAACAGCCACATTTTGTAACAAATCGAATTAACCGATCGAATAATGTATCAAGCACCCGATAGCGGCCAATACTTCAATAAGATACAACACTTACATCATTTTTTCGATCCTTACAACACATGTCATTTTTGTGTTATCGATCTTTATACTGTTGAAATTCAATTTTATCGATCTCTACAACACTAGTCATTTTGTGTTATCGATCTTTACATTGTTGAATTTTACAATTCCAAATTTTTGATTAAGTGTTTGAATCGAAAATTTCTGAACTTAAAAATGATTGAAGAATGCACTACGTGAAAATGAGACGTCATTCTTCACTACGCACCAAGTACATTGAGCCCCAATCATTTCACATTTTTTTCGACGACTATCGCTAAAATGTTAACCTTTCGAACGATTGAATTAACTTGTCCTTCGAAAAATCCAAGACAAAATCTTATCTTCGAAAGACGATGCTTGAAGCGATAAAAGAAAATTCATTAAACACTTCATTCATTGGGATGAAATATTTACATCGGACGGCCAAACGGCCTCATTGTCTTCAAAACAAAAAAGACCAAGCTACTGGTCGAAACAACTAAACAAAGGAAAAATAGTCAATAATTCATTCATCTCCGTTGGAGCCTTCATCGGAGGAGCTTGGAGGGAGATCGAGATCTTCATGAGCAAGCCTTACAATGGCTGTTGCTTCATCCAATTCAGTTGGAACGTCAATGCTGCGATCAAGCATCTCCTTTAGCACATCACGCGTCGACTCAGCAAGGATCAAGTCCTTCTTTTTCTCAAATTCCTCCTCGAGGTCGCGCTTTAGGTTGGTCGATTCCCGTTTAAGAACTCGATTTCTCTACGTTAGACTGTTGACTTGAGCATTTAGATCTTCGTTGCCCCTACGGAGAGTTTGAAGCTCTTCGGACACCATAGCAAGCTCTCGATCTTTGCTCTCCACGATATAGCTGAGTTCGGCACACTTCATCTCCATGTTGGCCTCGTGCCGGCTGAGCTGCTTGTTCAAGGCTTGAATTTGAGACTCTAACTCAGATTCACGAAGAGCATGTTCTTTCGTGTTTTTATCAAAGTTGGCCAAAAGCTCAGCATGCTCAGTCTCCAAAGCCTTCAGCTTTCGGTGCCACTCCTTCCCCGCTGATGTAAGTTGGGCAATTTGGTCATTTAGAACTTTGGCCCCATGTTGGAGTTTGCGAATTCGATCAGCTGTTTCGATCACCATTACTGTATTTTGAAAGTAAGTCATAGTTAAAGGTTTAATAAGTGGGTTATATTCGAAGGAAAGGAAAAGAGTGGATGATGGGAAGAAGAATACCCTGACACTAGCAAAACCAATTTGCGAAGGGAGACTTAAATCACTGTGCACATTAAGTCGGGCTTGTTCCATCGGGCCTATCACTTTGAAGAGGTAATCAGCAAGGCGCTTTGGGCATCTAAGCTGATCGATGTTACGTGTCACATGTACTGTAGCCGCTCTGTCGCCCAACTCTTCAAATTCGCCCAAAGCGGCGAAGACTGCAGCATCCTCACCTCGAGGAAGAGGAACTTTTGTGTCAGCATGATCCACGCCAAATAATGACGTACCTGTAATTTCATCGTACTTGGACTTCGTCTTAGCCATTGACCGATCTAAAGCTGGTATCATTCATTTGGTTGGGTCCCTCTCCTCGAGAGACTGATCCATCGCATCGATTATGGCTTCTTCGAATCCAGGAACAATGCCCAAGGAAACGATGGCACCATATCTGCTAGGCAGACCTCCAGATCCTGAATTAACTTCTTCGGCTATTGGAGACAAATAAAAATCTTCGCCTGCAAGATCACCTGAAAGGTCCCTAACTTGTTTAGCTGGTTTGAGCTGGATAGCCATTTCTTGAAGCCTCTCCTTCACCGGCTTCTTGGGGCGCCTTACTAATCGATCAGACCGCGATTCTTCTCCCGCCTCATCATCCTCGAGGTCAACGCAGATCGGAATCGTCTTTTTGGCAGCTTTTGCTGCTTCGATAGCTGAGGTCGTCCCAGCAATCACCTCTTTGGTAGATTGGGGCTTGGTCGACTAGCCGCCCCCTTGCTCCTTTCCCGCAGTTCTTGAAAGGTATTTGCTCTTCAAATCCTTAAAATATTTTTTCTTCTTCTTTGGAGGAGGAACGTCGTCGATTATCTCCTCCTCCTCGATGTCGTCCTCCTCGTCACTGGGCTCACCTCCAGCGCCCGTGATGCCTATGGAAATTCAAAATTAGTGGGAAGAGAAAATCGAATACATGTTCGAAGGGAAGAAGTATACTATTGTTTTTGGCCTTCAAAGTCAGCAAAACCGCGATAGGCTTCCAGGCCCTCTCATCGTTGGTTGTCTTGTCCAAGAGTTTGATCAACCACTGTTCGATATTGGGAACTTGATCGAACAAAACTTTGTCGGCTGAAAATACAAAACGCAACATTTGAAGAGACTGAGTAGACTTTAAAATAACATAAAGTAGTCAAACACTTACGAGTTTGGTTCCACACGCTCGGAAGCGGTTCTGATCCGGGGGAAGTCAACTGCTCCGTAGGGATGAAAACAAAACGTTGATCCCATCCTTGGAGATCATCATCATTATTGGAGATCAGAGCCTGTTGACTTCGTTTCGAAAGATTGATCACCCCCGTTTTGTAGACTCGGGGGGAATAAATATCGAGGATGTGGCGAAGTGTCAATTCCATTTCCGCCTTCCTCGCGATGAAGTGCATTATCACCACCGTCCTTCATATCGCAGGAGAAAGTTGTGCCACACACACATTGTATATCCGACAAAACTCCTCGATCAGAGGGTCGATCGGGAGAGTGAAGCCGGTTGTAAATTGGTAAGTCAACACCACTGAATGACCTTCATGGTGAGTGGCTAAAGTAGACTTCCTCGGAGGGCATACTACATCGACCGTATCTGCCTTCCAACCACAGTCCTCCCGAACTCGTGGCATCTAGTAGGGAGTAATTGCACTCTATACGGAATCGATGGGGATATTCTTCTTCTTCTTCTTCTTCTTCTTCTTCTTCTTCTTCTTCTTCTTCTTTTCGGCTTCGTTTTGGACATTGACCTTGCAATCATTATCGTAAGTGAATTTCTTTGGAAGGATCTCCGAATACAGCTTTTTTTGGCCAAAATCCTTTGGTTTTCTCTCTTTCCTCTTTTTTCCATTCTTATCCGCTGAAGGGCCAATGGCAGTGGCAATCTGCTCCGCCACCGCGACAAACTGCGGCGGCGCTGCGGCAGCAAGAGTAGTGGAAGCGGGAACATTGGTAATGTCTTGAGCAGATAAATTCGACAATTTTTAGCAAAGTTTTACTTTGGTACAAACTTGAACTCGCAGATTTGAACAAAAAAATTTGGTGATTTGCAGCGAAAATTGAAGAACACAGCAAGAATTTGAAGAAGTTGAAGAGGTTTAGAGAGTGGAATAGTTTAAGAAGTTTTAAAGTTTTGGAATTTGGTTTGAAGTTGGTATTTATAAGGCAAAAGTCATCATTACCTCGGTAACTGATGAAAACTGCCGTCCGTACGATGCCGGACACGTGCATCGATGGAAGTTGAAGTGACGGCTTGACGTTTCAAAATGAAGGGCCATAAACGCTCCACGTGTTTTCCCGCCTATAGTTTCAAGACACTTGCCAAGATTTTCAAACACACGCTTGGAAAGTAGGGGACTATCTATATTGGTTGGATTTTGTCCGATCACGCAAATGACACGTGGCCAGCTGAATGGCAAGATGAGAGCAATTCTCGGAGACGTTACAAAGCGAGATCGGATTGGGATAGCTTTGATCGACAGTGCGATCGGTTAAGCTGGATCGTGATCAGAATATTTCGAATGCAGTCGCTGCATAAGACAAGGATGGTTGATCTTATCCCGCTTATATGGGAACGAGTTTAGCGGAGTTGATTAAACGTGGCTGCACAACTGAAAAAGAAACGTGAGAAAGTGGAGTCCTTCTAAGGTTGGAGACTCCATATCTCTCAGTCTGAAAATACTCCCCCATTTCCCCAATTGCGTTTTTACGTTCTTTGGAACAAAGGCCACCCCTTTTTCTTTATTCTAATGCCATCCTTCTGCCACTACTATTGTTAATCCACCATAATTATATTCACAAAGCTTGGTTCAAGTCTGAAAGAGGATCCTTCTCTTCAATAGAACACCAGTCCTCGATCGATCAAATAAAATAAGCTTTACTGCTTTTATTTGTTGATTTATTATTTATTTCGTTGTTTGCTTGTTATTCTTATTGTTTAGCATATTTGCTTATCATCATCGGTGTTGTTAGTTAATCATCATTATCCTAATTTTAACATTGATTCAGCAGGATTATTGTTAATTCATAAACCATTGTTCCATTGTTGTTGCTAAACATCCCATCGTTTAATTCGCATCATCTTGCATACTTAACGTTGTCATTATCGTAATTCTGTCGCAGCATTCTTCATCAAATTCTAATCTAAATCGTTCACTTGACACTTTAGTAATTTAGTATTCATAACGTGCTCAGTAACTATTTATCTTGTTCGTAATTTGTTTGCTCGGAATTAGTAAGAATCAATCGCTGGTGATCACATAGTCGTATTACCGTAACCAGTAAATCTATTGCTTCACTTCGTTTATTCGATCATATCTGTTCTCGAATCAAACTTGCTACACTGTGTTATCGAATTTGTTACTATCTGTTCTGTCGAATTTATATCTTATATCGTCTTCAGAGTAATATTCGATAAATCGATTACTTGTCCACGTAAATTGCTTTTCAACGATCAAATTAAGATATAAACGGTCGCCTAAAACTCAACTAAATACAAATTTAATTGTAATACCTGAAATATGTTTTAAGGAAATACAATATCTATATAATATATGTCACAAGTCTTCTCCCAACGTTAAGATAACTATGATTTGAATAATTAAATATGAAATATAAGTCTATCTATAACATTTGTTTTAAATTATTATCTATCTAAAGGTAATGTTTTCATCCTTTCTTTTTTCCTATTTAATCCCCTCAACCTCAGTGAATGACATTAATGGAACTTATTGTTTTTTTTTATTTCATGAATCTATTTGCACTCTGAATCTTATTCTGCTTCATTCTTATTTGTTTGATGTCAGGCCTCTTTTGATTCTCATGTACACGTTTATATGTTTATAAACTTTGGACTAATATTTTATTTACATTATTGTGACTGTGTACATATATATTGCCGCTTCAAAATCATATCAGTGAAATGCCATCACTTTTACTTAAAAATAAAAGTGGTGAAATATATTGTTCTAAGAATATTGTTATACTTTTAGAATTTTCAATAGATGGTTCACTGGCTTGCGTATTAGTAATTATCGTATGATTTTTGCTAGACACTACTTTCAGGATTTGGCACTCGGCAAAGACAGAGAAGAGCTTGAGAATCATGATTTGAGTGCTTCAATTCTCATGTATCGTAAGTTTAACTAATTACACTCTCCAAAAAGTGAGACAGTGTTTCAAGTGTATCTTCCATAGACAAAGTGTCCTCTATTTATAGGACACCAATACATAGGAAGTTACAAGTCATCCCAAAGGTTACAAGAATTAATAGGTGACTAAATGAGGAATTAAGTAGGAGAAAGTGGGGAGAAATTAAGTAGAAGAAAGTTGGACAGTAAATCATAAGTTAATGGTGAGTAGTGGTCATCCACATTAACACAAATACATGGATTTACAAAAAGACCTATAATAAGTCATTTGTTTACTCGCCTTCAAACATTTGCTTGAAAAAAGTGCTCCATTTGCATATTTGATCTCTTGAATAAATAAGAATAATCTCTATGTTATTTCAGTCTCTTCTTCGATTATTATTATTATATTTCGTCAACGATCTGAAAACTTTACGATATATAATACCAATTTTTAATATTTTGACGTTAGTATTTTAATCATATCGAATTAATCAAGTAGGTGTTGACACCCAATTTTGTCCTTCCTTTTTCTAAAATAGACCATAATTCAACTTAAAGGTGCAATGTGTCTATTTGTGCAAAATACGCATTAGAAATCATGCATTTACGTGCGTTATCCTCTATTTATGTATTATATACTTAATTGTGACTATATCTCGTAACTTTTGGATCATTTAGGTTATTTGTCAAAACTGTGACTATTTGTGAAATTAGTACATTTAAAATATTAGTGGCTATATTATATAATTACGTCATTTAGGCAACATGTCAAGTTTGTTCCAATTTGTCATTATTTATGCAAATTAGTAATTATTTGTGATTATATATACTTAAATAATTTTATTTGAGTTTATTTAATATGTATTTGTGAATTTTATAATATATGTATATCTATATTTTGTTTTTACACCTTTAAGTTAAATATTGGCCAATTAAAATGTCCAAATTCCTTTTTATTATTAATTCTTCCATATTTCAGGATTATTTCCCAAAATTCTTTATTTATTTACATTTTTTAATCTGAACATAGCCAAATTTCTTAACCAAATACATCCGTATTATTTGAATTTTGTAAATCCCAAACCCTCTACCTAATTCTACCTTGAATCTAGATCAAATAATAGTCTAGATACGTCTTCCTGTTAAAGTTCATCCCCCCCAAATCCTTTCCTAAATCAAATCCTCTAATATCTCCTAAATCCCTAAAATCATTCCCATTATCCATAATTCCCTCTCCTAGTTTTAAAAACCCCCTTGATCTCTCAATAACTCTTTTTCCCCCAAAAAATCATATATCTCCACACATTATCAGTACATTGGACAGAAGACAGCATACGGACAACATCAGATATACACACACAAATAAAAACAGAATCCACACCCAAACCAAGACCCCACACAGCCCCATCTTTGGCCTTCTTCCCCATCTCCTCACACACCATTAACACCCACACTAACATCTACACGCCTACTCCCACAGTCCGACACCCCTTCCTCCTCCTTAAATCCCAAAACACAGATTGACAAAAACACACACAAGACTCCCTTCATCTCCATAAACACCTCTCTTCTCCCGTGTAAAGGCACCATCAAGACAACAAGTACCACAAACTGCTTTATGTCCTTCTCTCCCTTTCCGCTCTTTTGTATTCCTCTTGCATAGACATTACTTCTTCTTCTTCACACCATATACTTACCACAAGTAGCAAATGGACAACATCAACCATGCGAGGCAAGACGATGACCCCCGCTGGAACGCTATGAACATCACCAACAATGAAAAACGCTGTAGCAGCAGCGATAAGGTTGTCTCGTTCCTTTATATTTTATTTTATTAATATTACGACGTCTAGACTGTTTTGAATAGATATAGTCCTATTTGATAGAATCTATTTAGTGGGCTCTCATATGTTTAGCGGTTGCGTGGTTTACTCCATTTGGATTGGAAGCATTAGACATGGGAATGAGTTAAAATAAGATTGAAGATTTGAATTATGCAAGCCTGTAGTTATCAGCACTTACAATATGATTACATGGAGATCAGACCTCCTATTCTCAATATTTCGTACACCTATTCGTCTCGTTATTCTTTTTCTCTGACGACCCCATCAACTTGCTGGCAACAACCAGCTAATTCAACTCCCATCTCGATCTACAACTTTATCGAGTTTCATCTTCAGTTTCGCTCATCACATTTCTTTAATGTATCTCTATTCAATTAAGAAACGATGTCTTTTAATTTTGCTTCATTTGTTCCTTTTAACTATGTTGTTAATATTGAAGCAGGTCTCTACGTAGTATTACCTTAGAAATGGCTATAATCATAAATATGTGAATACGGTGATATGTGCTCCATATTGAAATATGCCTTTGTAACTACTGGAAGCACTAGGAATTAAATTGCAACAAATGAGCCAGTTTGTTTGCGTGCTTCATGATGCAATATATTCTCCATACATGTATTAGTTCATGCAATACTTGCCAATTCTGTCATTTACTTTTGACAATATCTTTTCTCCTTACTATGCGAGGGAGCTGCATGGAACAGTGACGTGGATTTTTCATGGCGTTGTGCACGTTTGCAGCTGTTTGAGTCCCCGTTATTAACAGGTTTTGGCTTCACAACAAGTTTATGGCCAATCAAAAAATATATTTTATATATATTGAGGCCTACACAAGGAATTGACGAAAATACAATGAATTGACGGACTAATCATGGCCAAGGAAAATAATTGTTTATTTGAGGCCTATTGGTAAACAATCCCATTCCCACGTCCCTAAAACAAAGGCTATGATGAAGTGTATAAGCCGTGACTACAAACAAGCCGGTGATGGGGTGATGACACCGGTACTTGGCATGGCAACACGACCGGCCGGCGTGTTCGCAGCCGTATCGACGTCCCTAACCTCCATCCAATTCAAACACGCCTGAGCCGACACTTTTAAAAATTCCCTTCCCCTTTATTTTAAATATATTATTGTCAGAATTATTATTATTATTATTTGTATTATTATTATCCACTATTATTATTATTATTATTATTATTATTATTATTATTATTATTATTATTATTGCATTCCTATTATTATCAATATTATTATTTGCTATCTCTTTTTCTTATATTTTGCGAGTTAAATTCTGATGGAAGACTGCCTAGTTTTTAAGAAAATACTTAGAAGAAAAGGACTTATTATTATTATCATCATTATTCATTATTATTATTATTGGTTTATTGTTATTATTATCATTATTATTTACTAACTTAACTTCATCCCTTTTTTTGCGAGGCACACTTGGATAAATGTCTTGAAAACGACACCCAGAAAAACACCTTTCTTCATTATAGTATTATTTTTTCAATTATTATGATTTCATTTTAATTCACTAACTAATTTGTTAGGTACAATCCTTTAAGGAAGAAGACTATTAGTGAATTAGAACCTTTTTATCCAATCTTAATCATTATATATATCATAATAGTCGTTTATTTATTTGTCTAGTTTATCTGCATAGTTAGTTATTTTGAATCCCAATTATAAGTCTGGCCGGTAACCACATTTGTGGAGCTCGAGAGGTGCCTAACCCCTTCCTCTCGAGTTAACTTGAACCTCTTACCTGAATCTTTGACTCGTAGACCAATTCGGAGTTGATTATTTAAATGGAATTAGAAATTAATAGGTGACCTAATACGCCTAGAAAATTTATTAGGTGGCGACTAACATTAAACTCAAACGAGTTCACCCAGTCAAATCCGAAACCCGACTCGCCTTGAGTTGAGTCCAAAATCGGATATGACAGTAGGTTACAACAGTAAGAAGATTTAAGTATTAACTTAATCTTTCAACATTATTAGAATTAATTTTAAATAATTAATAAGGTTCATATATAATGTACTTAGTTGGGAAATGATTTTAATAGTCTTAATTAAAATTTTAAAAGTGCATATCATATCAAATCCGAAGATATGGAGTTTCATGTGGCAAAATTTTAGTATAATTGTGATTTGGGTAGAAAGTTAGAATTTTCATATTGTATTTCAGTTGAAGAATTTAAGTGAATGAGATTAACATTTTGACTTTTCCTTGATCATAATGGAAAATTTACTTATTAAGCATCTGATTTACCGTGCTTGATAAGTTATACACAAGTTACCAAAATCAAGAAAAATCAACTCAGAACTAAGAGAATACATCCCAATTATATATACTACACATAATGATATAATAAATCTATTGCCACGTTACGGTAGTTGGAACTTTTAGACTTGCTCTATTTTGTGTTGAGTGAATACCGAATATGCATATTAGAAGGGTTCTTCAATGGAAGATGAAAATAGATTGATAATAGAGAAACAGAGACATTACTAGATATGGAAGTTGGAACAAAAGAGGAAAATATAAAAATCAAATTTCAAGTGTACAGGAGCCCAAGCAACAAAATAAATTTAGAATAAAATAAAGTTTTAGATGTAAGAACATATATATCACATAAATAGGAGAGATTAGCAAGTCAAGTGAAATTAATTAAATGTTACACGTGAAAATGTAACAATATTAAAAGTGGGATGACAATGTTTCTGAATTGTGAGAGAAAATCACACTAGTGACACCACGTAGCTGAAATCTTAATGTATATACCCAGAAACTTGGGATTTTTTACTATTAGTACCTTTTGAGTCTTCTATTGTAGGATAGGTGACTCAAGTTTTAAGTATTAGCTATAGGTGTCTTTTTTGAGATTAGTGCTAATAACAAATATATTAAAACCTCAATGTTTTCATATTTACACATAGTCCCCTGCCTCCTCACCTCCCCCTCCTCTTCCTCTACCACCCTCCTCCTTCTTTTTCATCTCCACCTCCTCCATCTCCACTTCTTTGTCTCATCTCCGCCTCCTCATCTACCTCTCTCTATTCTCCACCTTCCACACCTCCTCCTCACCCATCTCCGCCTCTTTCTTTGCCCCCTTCACCTTCTCCTTCTTCTAAACTACAAAAATTCTTCCTAAAATCAAATAAGAAACAACAACAGATTCAGTTGTTGCAACAACTGCGATAATTGTTCAACAACTTTGATGATTGTTGCAATTTGTTGCAACAATTACAGAAGTTGTTGCAACAAATTCGATAAATTTTTGCAACAAATACAATAAATTGTTGCAACAACTTTTCAAATTTGCTACAACAAATTAGAATTTGTGCAACAATTTTAGAATTTGTTGGATCGATGTCAGAATTTCCTCCAATGGTTAAAAATTTATTATTTCTCAAATCTTCTCCACAGATCTTCATGATCAAACTAAAAACATACTTTACATTAAGAAGGAGGAGAAGAAGAAGACGACAATGACTGTAAATTTAAAAGAAGAAAGAGATAGGAGAAGAAGATGATGATAAAGAAGAAGAGGAAGAGGAGTAAGAAAAAAGAAGAAAATGTGGAAGAGAAAGAAAAAAGGAACAAGGAACAAGAGAAATGAAGAAGAAGAAGATGGAAGATAAGATTTGAAATTTGAAATTTGAAAATATAATATTTGGGAAGGAGGGGATCTTTAAATTTTAAAATTTTCAGATTTTTTATATTACCCTAAAGTTTTAATAATTCTAATTGAACACCAAAATTACTTAATTAGTACTAGTTATATTTGACCCAGTCAAAGACACCATTTTTTAAATGAAGCAGGCTTCTTAAAGTCAGCATAGACCTTTTCAGCTCTTAGCACTTCAAGTACTTGCCTGAAGTGTTCCACATGGTCATCTATTGTCTTATTATAGATCAAGATATCATCAAAATAGACAACCACAAACTTATTAATAAATGGCTTGAGTTCATCCACCTCATAAATGTACTAGCTGCATTGGAGAGGCCAAAGGGCATCACCAACCATTCATAGAGATCAAATTTGGTCTTGAATGCGGTTTCCACTCATCACCCGGTTTCATGCGGATTTGGTGGTAGTTGGACCTAAGATCTATCTTTGAAAAGACACAATAACCACTAAGCTCATCTAGCATGTCATCTAACCTAGGTATGGGATTACAATACTTTACCATTATCTTGTTGACTGCCAGCAATCAACACACATCCTCCATGTTCCGCCTTTCTTCGGCATAAGAATCACTGGCACAACACACAAACTCAAACTTTCACGAACCAAGCCTTTAGTCAGCAGCCACATCTACTAGATGCTGCAGCTTCTTTGTGTCCACCGGTAGGCTGATTTATTAGGGATTTGGGTCCCCGAAACAAAGTCGACCTGATGCTCAATTTCCCTCAAGGATGTCAGTCCCTTAGGCATCTCCTCGAGAAACATATCTACATTTTCCTGCAAAACATCATCAATAACACTAGGCAAGGGGTGAATGTTAGTAGTAACATTATCATCATTAGCACTCAATAAAACACCCTTATGAACGAGACAAATTAACAGTTTAGAACTATCATTACCTCGTAAGTACTCACCCGGCTGCATCATAGCACATACATTACCTGACAAGGCTGGTGTAATAGCCTTATTTATGGCTACAGGCTTGGTCTCCATTGTTGACACCCAATTTTGTCTCGAATTTTAAGTTAATAGAAAATTATAAAGTGTGTTTAATTTAAAGGGCTAATTTTAGAATTTAAAGAACTAAATTGCTAATTTTAAAAGAAAGTGGCTAAATCTATAATGCACAACCCAATTTCAGCTCATTCGTGCAAAACCCCCTATTCGAATATAATCCTAAATCAGAAAACCCTGAATACGATTTTCCCAACCCGTTTTCCATTCTAGACCCGATTCTTCTCCCTTAGACCCAAACCCGATTTCCCCCTTTCAATCAGCCAAAAACCAGTACGAATGGTCCCCCCACGATCCTCCACATCGTTTATCTTCGTACAACCAGCTGTCTCAGATTTTGATCGTGTATTTTTAAACCCAAAGATAATCCGAGCCGTAAATCATCCTAACGGGCAAATCCTTTAGAGGAAAAGGTGAAAGTGGTACAATCCGAGAGGAATATACCATTTTCACCCTTGTCTCTAAAGGAAAGGTGAAAATGAGTAAGGGTTGATCCAGAAATTCAAGCGGGAATCAAACCCTAGCAAGCTCAGGTATATATATTCTTATTTTGTTCATTTTGAGGGGTTCTAGTTTTTTGAGGTGAAGGGGGGAGGCAGGGTTCATAACAGAAAATACGCAAGTTTTTATTGATTTTCGAGTTTTAATATCTTCTCTGTGGCTGTTTTTCTGGGATTGATTTGTGTTATCGCTCTATCGTTCGAGTCGTCAACTTCGTTTGAGTCGCTTAGTCGAGTCGCTTAGTCGAGTCCCATTTATTTTCGAATCCTCGCCCCATTCGCTGCTCCTTAAAAGGTAAATCCTAACTATTACTCTCATGTTTATGCACTTTACAGTATGTTTTTCTTGTTTGTGTATGAATCTGAATCAGTAAAGCTTTACTTTTCTTGCAGTTCTTTTTTTAGTTCTAATATTAGTGTTAAGTCTTGAAGTGCTGATTATTTAGTGAGTAGTGTAATAAGTAGAACTGGAAGCATGTAATAATCATAAGACATGAGTAGACCATGAATTTCAAACTGTTAAATATGGAAATTGAACCTCTAAGGTAGTTATTTCAGTTTTCCTTGCTGAAGTTGGTTTGATTCTGCATAGCTTGAAACTGTATTATTGAGCCGGGGTTTCTAAGGTTGTTAAAGGGAGGTATAGGGTTGTTCTTGGTTCTGGTAAGATGAAGGAGGCTTCAGCATCCTCTATGGATAAGGTGGCTCATAATCAACAAAATCCCTTAAATTTTTGGTGTGCTCTTCTGCATGAGCTGCAACCCCTTTATCAATGGGCACTACATGTCGTCGAGGTCTCATAAGTGGTGGAACATTGTCTTGTGGAATGCCCAAGTGTTAAGGGAATGTCCAATGCCCTATCATTTTGGGCAGCATCTTCTCTCAACCATTGTTGACGAGCTAACTCATTATACTGCTTCGGTCTCAAGGTAGAAGAGTCACTAGTCTCTTCTTCAGCATCGCTTGGGACCACGGGTGCTCTTTCCCTTTCAATACTCTCTATACGAGTACTCGTTGCCCTCATTTCGACCAAGAGGTCGGCCAAGGTAATTTCAGGCACATCTTCGGTCTTATCTCCTTCTCCAGCCATGAATTGCACAATAAAAAACTAGAAAAGAGATTAGTGTAATAAGTCCTTAACGATCCCTCAATTTGGGTGCCACTCGGGTAATACTCAATTTAGTAAAGGCAGGATCACTCAAACTTGTTTCAACATGTCTCCTCTAATTGAACAACTTCCTCAATAATCTGCTAGTCCACAAGATTCACAAGTTCTCTTCGGGAAGAGTGAATTGATGAGACTTTATGGAGGGACGACTATTTAACTGAGTACTTGAAACCAAAGACCTTCTACGAGTACTTCTATGAAAAAAATTCAACATGCACGAGTTATCCAAAAGACTCAAAAGCTAGTACTAATTGAGTTGAAAGTTTACTCAAAGACTACTAACTAGTGTCATATCCAATTTTGGACTCAACTCAAGGTGAGTTGGGTTTCGGATTTGACTGGGTGAACTCGTTTGAGTTTAGATGTTGAAGTCGCCACCTAATAATTTCTAAGGCGTATTAGGTCACCTAGATGTCTAAAGCCAAGTTTAATAGGTTAACTAGTCAATTCCATAGATTCTATGTGGGTAAGAAGTCCAAATGACTCGGGGAAGAAGGTGTTAGGCACTTCCCCGAGTCCCACAAAAAGTGGTTACTGTCTGAGTCTAAGTTTTGGGATAAAAGAGTGTATATTATCATAGATACTAACTTTAGGAACTAATCTAACATTTTAGTTTCAAATAATGCGCACACATGTATACAAATAATTTCCAAAGACGACCTATACTTAACCCTAGTCGTATATAATGGCCTCTAGGATTAAACGCCTAATCGTAAACACATACAAAATTGTGTTTAATTTCAACTTGTATATGTAATTAACATACTCGGAAAAAATATTTACACAAATAGTCTATTTTGCAAATAAAATTCAGATTTTAGCAAAAATAAAAGGGAGTTTGTTTTAAAACAAAATGTTGGTCATTTAGGGTCGGTGTGACTCGTCATTAATTGTCAAGCCTTAACCTTTATGTCCCTTTTTATGTAGGGGTTAGAGTTTAGAAGATACATACAGGCGAAAGGCTGTTTTCGAAAATGGTTTCACAGAAGCACACAAGGAGCAGATAAAGGGCTGTCGCACGTAATAGTATATATATAGGTATACATATGCAAATACATAATTAAGTGATAGATATACTTAATATATTTTAAAAGCGTATAAATGACCCCTAATACTTTATACACCCCTATATACTATTAGATTAGTGAACAAGGGCATAAGTAGTGGTCAAAATTGGTTTATGCACATAAAGGAACCCTTTTTAAAAATAGGGCCCAGACCGATTATGTAAAAGAGGGGCAAGTTTAGTGCTGAACCCTCCCAAAAATGGACACAAGTATGCATCGGGATGTATTTTCAACAAAATGGGACTCCAAAGGGTTTTCTTTGGAGTCGCCACCTAATTTATGGATTATTAGGAACCTAAGTTAACTAAAGAGTGCAATTTATTCTTTATTTAAAAAAAATTAAATTCAGAGATTCTAGGTAAGTGGTTCTATTAAATTCGAAAGAAAGTCCCTAGCGGGAGCACTTTCGAAAATCCGCTAAATGCGGTTAATCCGGTGGTTTTCACGAATTTGTTAAGGATAATAAGTATATAAAATTAATTTTAAATAAGAATAATAGAAATAATAAAAATAAGATAAGATTTTAGTTATGCCGATACTTATATAGATAAATGACCAAATTAAGATCAATTAAATGGATAATTAAATAATGATCAATTGGTTAATTAATTATAATAAACAAAGGTTAAATGAAGTTAGATAAATAAATAAACAAACTAGATAAATAATTGGATAATAATAAGGATTAATTAATTGATTGAATAAATAGATAAATAAATAAGCAAATAAATAACTTAATTAAATAAATGAATACTTATCAATTTTAATTAAATAAAGGAGTAAATGAATAATAATTGATTAATTAAATAAATATTTAATTGATTAAATAAATGATTAATTGAAATTCAATAAATTAGATGAAGTACATAATAAATAAATGATGCAAATTTAATTGACTAACTAAATAAATAAATTAGGTTAGATAAATAAATAATTGAATATTTAATATAATAAATAAGAAGCAATTCCAATGCGAATTATGACGAGGGTACGATTTTTAATCGAATTTGATTTTGCACTCCTTTGTTGACAAATGATTCTAAACATCCATAAATTAATTGGCGGTTCGCAAATAAATGATACAAAGCATTCATATAAAAAAAATTTAAGTAATTTACAATAATTATTCACAATTCAAATACCATTTCTATTCTACAGGGCTCCTAAAACATGCTTTTCTAAAGGGGACGGGAAAGAGGGAGTTTAGAAGATAGAACCCGGATTTGGCAACTCAATCACTGAGCCTTGAATTTACAAGGTTTTCATTTTTTTCTTCTTTTTTTTTCTTTTACATTTTCGGGGATAGCAAGTCCCGAAAATGCGGAGCGGATCAAATAGCTTACCAAATGCATGCCATCCCAATTTGTGAGTTTTTATTCAACTCGTTCCCAAGAGTGCATGTCAAAGAAAATGAGAAAAGGAGACATTAGTACGAGATCATAATGGAACTAAGTCAAACCATAGGATACAAACACAAAGAAGAACTTGCATCATTTGAAACATTTATATTAGAAGCAAACCAAGTTTTCATCAGAGCAGAGGTAAATCAGCAACTTCAATGAGCAACTTAAGGAGGTATTTGTTTGCAAAATAACTTGAACCTACTTAATTGATTATCATACTAAACATACATTTACCATTAAGTAGACACTTCAAGAGTGAAAACTTCAAAGCGTCGAGGAACATATGAGAACTACGCAATGCATAAAGACAAGCTACGGATCCTTCCTTAACAACGTAAATATAATTACTTGACACTCATACTTCAACAAGTTAACCTTTGTGACATGCTAAAACCATTTTAACATTTTGACCTTAAATCAACTTAACCCAAGAAACCTCAAAGACATGAATTAAAGGAAATTCAAACATGATAGCTAATTTTCAAGATTATTTAGACAGATTTCGAACAAGCTAGGCAGACCATTAAGACCAAATACAACTAGGATATTGGACATAGCTCGGAAGGAAGAGAGACTGAAACTAACAACTAACTGACCCTCTCTAACTAATTCCTTACACAATCACAACAAACCATTGAAAACACCTCTGAACCTCTGCACTATCAGAATTAGCCCTCACAGGATCCTGGACCAAACTGAAACACAACAACCTTATATGTCACCCTCCAGACCTGGAAACTCACCTCTGACATTCCCTAACACCTTTTACTACCTCCTACTAACTGCAACACTTCTACAAGCTCCTCACACACTCTCATCAAGCACCTGCACTAAGCCCCTTCTTCACCGGCACCTCACAAATAACCATCTCTACAATTCCACATCTGCACCTCACCTAATGCTACACCAGGCTTCAACTATACCCTCGAAGCTACTACTATACCTTACGGACCCCTAAAAAGAACCCTGAACACTCTCATACTTATCTAGAACCATTTCCAAACCTTCAAACCACCTGAGCTACTCATATCCCTCTAAGCAACACCTGCACATACCTGCTGCACCCACACATACAACTCCCTGACTTCTACTTCACAACTCCAGAAACTCCTCTTAGACCTATACTATCATCTGCAGCATGCTAAACTCATGCAAACCCACTGCAGACCAACAAACAGCTCCTCCTATCTGCCTGAAACTACCCAGGCAATAGGGACCCAGAAACGACTCCTAACAAACTACTAAACTCCCTTATAAGACCTGTAACTCCTCAACCTCCTATATATACAGAACCAACAACCTGCATACACTCCTGAACTCACTAACACACAAAACCTCTAAACCCCTGCTAACACCCACATCAAACACCAGGATAATAAACACACTGCACCTATCTACACCTGCCTGCAGCTTCCAGGAGACAACTCCTCATACTCTAACATTCACAGGCCAACAAGAATCCATTAAAGCCATTACAACTCCCTCACTACTAACCTCCTCCTGATCAGGCCTCTACATCCTTGAAAAACCAAAAACCAAGACCAAAAGAGGACCAGCAGACCAGATTCCTATACTATTTTGACTCAGAGGGAAACAACAACAAGAAAATGACCTGAACTGAAGAATTTTCACCAAGAATAAGGAAACAAACACAAGTAAGTAAGTTCTTGGGTTAATAAAGATATAACAGCATGCTTTTGAGAAAAGGATTCAAATTTTCTTTTACTTTTTCATGAAGTCAATTTCCTGCATTCTTCTAGCAAGATTCAGCACCAAACATATCTAAACCTCAACTTATATCAACCTTTATACCGACAAAGATAACCCATTTTCATCTATCATCATAAGCTAACATGATAGACTTAATAAACCTGATTTTTAACTTGAAACAGTTCTAAACAGTCGCATATAAAGAATGAAAAATGAAGGTTACCTTTTTGCGAGCAGTGAACGGGGCGAGGGATTCGAAAAGAGATGCGACTCGACTAAGCGACGCGAACAAAGGCGATGACAAGTGTAACAAAGCGACGACACAGAAAGTAGTAGCAGTGACACTATACCCTTCCAGAATCCGAAAATTCTCCTATTAATTGAGACTATAAACTGAATGTAAAAATTACCCCAGGTTTTTTTTTACTGCTGCTGCCTCCCTTTGAATTTCTTTCTAAACCCTAACACTTTCAGACTGCCCAAAAATGAACCAAGAACTAAGAATTTATACCTGAGATTTTAGGGCTTGGCTCCCATTTGAAATTCCAAGTCGACCCTTACTCCTTTTTGCTTTCCCTTTCAAGACCAGGGTGAAAAAGGTCTAATCCTCTCGGATTGTACCATTTTCACCTTTGTCTCTAAGAGATTTTCCCATTAGAATGATTTACGGCTCGGATTGAAACTTGCTTTTGAAATGAATGATAATGATTCAACGGCCTGTACTAGAGAGAGGGTAAAGGATGGGGGGACCAGTGGTACACAAGGATTTTGGTTGTTTGCTGAATTAGGAGGGAAAGATTGGGGAAATTGGGATTAGGGTTCGCGGGTCGGGTATTAGAGAAGGGATTAGGGGATTTCGGGTTAGGGGTAAACTGATTTAGGGTGTGTGTAAGGTAGTATATGGGTCTTTACACGAATGGGACTGAATATAGGCTATGAATTATGCTTTTAGCCTCTTTTGATCAAAATCAATTGTTTTCTCTCTTTTATTTTCAATTTTAGCCTTAATTAAAAACCTTTTCACAGTAAATTATCAATTTCAATAACTCCGGGATGAAATTAGGTGTCAGCATTTAGTTTTCATAAATAGTCTCATCTAGGAAAGCAGAACACATACAGCCCCTATTTTTTTAAAATTTTAAATAGTGACACTAATTAATCATGCTTCTGATGCTCATTAGGTGTAAGACTTTCAGGAAAGGTGGGACCTTAAACATGCTACCAAAACAATCAGTTTTCACAAAAGAAACAACTCAGAACCATTTTTATCTCAAGTCTAAGCATGATGCATTGCACACGGGGAGAAAAGAGACTAGAAAGTGGCTCTTGGATAGCCAATTTGTACAACATCATTGTTGTACTCCGGTTTTAAATGATACGGGCAGGGCACTTAATAAATATACAGGTTGGGTACAGTTCCTCAGGGGAAAAACAGGAGGGAAAGGGTACTGATCAAGAGAAGTCCTTGTTTCAAAGTCAGAAGTACTCTATCAATAGCCAAGGGTTCTTGATTCTAGAAGAACCAGTTTAGAGAACTCAATTGCTGACTTTATTGAACCCTCAGGGTTCTCATGTAGGCTCTAGATCATAACATGGTTAGCGTGAAACTAAGCACAGGCTGCAAACAAACAGAGTTAGCCGGGGGAAATAGGGAAAGGGAAAGGCCTGAATCAAAAGGGAGATCTGCCAGGAACTCTATTGATCAGGTGTAGTCAGAACAACTCTTATGGCTTAACAACTGTGCAGGATTCCCAGAACAAAATACACCAATGACTAAGTAGAATAGAGATGAGGCAAGGTCAAGTTGAGAATACACACACACACACACAGATGTCACAGGTGATCAGAGAGTGAGTAGCAGCCTTACCATTTTAACAACATCTCCTTAGTAAACATAGGCATGATTTTAAATATACAGGGATTACTTAGGCTTAACAGATTATCGTTAATCAAGACAAAACACAATCATACAAGAAGTTCAAGTGAAGCAGGAACATGATAAGCATATTCAAGGCAAACACATAGATGTAATAGGTGATAGTGGGTGAAAGAATACCTTTTAGTACTGTGAAGTTAATATGAATGCAGACATCAGAAATGAAAAGCAGGACCGGCACTCCCACAAGCAGAAGTGATCCTTTCAGGAAAGCAAGTGATCAAGAAGAACTGAATACCAAAAGCTATGCAGAATTTTGTTAAGTATACCAGTGTGTGTTTCTGAATGTTTTTTAGTGTTCAGAAACTTGTTCTTCTAGTTGAAAAGAGAAGTGTTTATATAGCTGAGGGGTGGGGATTTGAAAAGCAACGGGTAAAAGTTCTCATAAGGCAAAGAAATATATTCTTCCAAGAATAACAGGGGACAAATTTGAGTACCCTTCCAATTATAAAACAATCACTCCCCAATTCTAAAGCAAATCAATCTTAAATTGATTTAAAACCCCTCCTCTCAAGCTCAACATAGTCTACGTTCTCAAATCCCATCCTAAATAGGTTTGAACCTTGACAGATTTTCAAAAGTCAACATATCAATGACCATGTCAGTTTCCTTCTAAGTTTTACTCACAAATTCAAATTTAAGTTAAACAAAATCCCTTGAATCGTGTAAACCAACCTTATCAGTTCAGATTTTGATTAAACAAATCATGAATTTACACAAATAATGCACAATAAGATGATTCAAACAATTTAATCAAACTATAGCAATTTCTAAGCTTCAGATTAAAAGGACACAACATAGTATTTTTCCTTAAACATGTCAAAACTAGAGCGTAAACAGGCACACTACGATGTCCAAACAAATCAACAGTTCACAGAGGTCGTAAATCATGCGAATCAATTAATTAAAAATTGAAACAATAATCGTGCATATTCAGAGAGACATAGGGGATTTTAGGTGTAGCGTCACACAAATTTCACAAAATCGAAAGGAAATAGTATTACCCGTTTACCACAATCGGGTCAATCGCGACCCATCATAGATTAATCTTCGCATGGGGTTTCTTACCCCGTTTAGGTGATAACACCTTTAAATCGATGGCCTGAACCCAGCCGGAGGCGCCTCCCGGTGGTGGTGTCACAGTTGTCAAAAGACAAATCTCGCCCTTGCCCAAACGTCATCAAAACTGTATGGGTTTTGTATCGGACTTCAAGGGGAACACGATGATGCTATTTTCCCTCATTTTCACCAGCTAAAATGGCCGGAAAAGTGATCGATAAAGAGTGGCGATTTGTTTCGCCAAGAAAGGAGAGAGAGAAAGTAGTTCTAGCAACAGATGCGGGGGGAAATGGGGGGGTCGTGTGGGTAGATTTAGGGATTTTGGCTTTCAGCCGTTGGATCAAATCAATGGAGGGTTAGGTAAAAATGTAGGTGATGTGTAAATTATGACGTGTAATATATGTGTGTGTGTGTGTGTGTGTGTGTGTGTATATATATATGTATGTATATATAGTGCATAGATAGTGTATATTAGGCATAAAATGGGTATAAAAATATAGGAAAATTAGAAAATTAATTTAAATTATTAGGAAGGCTGAGAAATGCATAAAAGTTGTAATTTTGGAATTTTAAGTTATTTTGGATAATTTTGTCAAAATAGAAATAATTGTGAGAATTGTAAAAAACAACTATGGTTTGAGATAATGCTCTAAAAAATGGCCTTGATTGTCAGACTATCTTGAGAAGATAATTTGAAAGAAATGGAAAAGGCAAGAATGGATACACGATTATATGTAAAATTCGACAACTGTTGATTTTGAACATAGGAGGGACAAAATTGGGTGTCAACTACTGCCCCTCTTTACCCGGGGATGATGAAAGAGTCTTTGGGCAAAGACGTTGATAGTGCGGCCAATTTTGTCATGACTCTAGAGAAGCCTACTGCTTAGGAGAGTGTAGGGTGTCAGGCTGAGATGATTTCTTTGCTCGGGGTGTATTTCCTGCAGTGAAAATGTGTTTACAACATAATGTATATATAAACGTACCTTCCTGCTGGGCTGGATTGTCTTTCTAGGATTCTTGCCACATATATCTGTGCTTGCTATGCCATGATTGTATGTCTTTTTCTATCAAATGTTAGATTCGACATTGGGTTGTATCCCCTCCGTCGGTGCATTAGGCTGTGTACCCTCCGCAAAGAAATAGAAATGCAAATCGATATCAGGCTGTGTACCCTCAACCGATGCTTCGTGTTGTGTGCCCTCAGCTAATGTAAAATGCAAATCGATATCAGGCTGTGTACCCTCAACCGACACTTTGGGTTGTGTGCCCTCAGCTAATTGAAAATAAAAATTGATATCGGGGTGTGTATCCTCAACCGACGCTTCAGGTTGTGTGCCCTCAGCTAATTTAAAATGAAAATCGATATCGGGTTGTGTACCCTCAACCGACGCTTCAGGTTGTGTGACCTCAGCTAATTTAAAATGCGAATCAATATCGGGCTGTGTACCCTCAATCAACGCTTCGGGTTGTGTGCCCTCAGCTAATTAAAAATGCAAATCGATATCGGGCTGTGTACCCTCAACCGACGCTTCGGGCTGTACCCTCAACTAAATGTAAATGCGAATCGATATCGGGCTGTGTACCCTCAATCGACACTTCGAGTTGTATGCCCTCAGCTAATTTAAAATAAAAATCGATATCGGGCTGTGTACCCTCAACCGACGTTTCGAGTTGTATACCCTCAGCTATATGTAAATGCGAATCTATATCGGGCTGTGTACCCTCATCCGACGCTTCGGGTTGTGTGCCCTCAGCTAATTAAAAATTCAAATCAATATCGGGTTGTGTACCCTCAACCGACGCTTCAAGATGTGTACTCTCAGCTAATTGTAAATGACAAACCTTTTCGTTGAAGCATATCTGTCATGCATTGGTTATTCAGATATCTTTCGTGCCTGCATCCAAAGAAAGATGGGTGATTGGTACGGGGTGATTTGGTTTGTGCATTCTTGGCTTGTTTCACGTTCGCTGTCCCCGAATGCCGGAATCTTGGCCGAGCTGATGGGAATATGAATAAAACAGTATATAATATAAATGATTTTGAAAAACTTTTATAAAAAAGAAAATGAAATAAAAATATTTTATCTGATGGAGTCACAAGTCGCGTTGGGTAAAACCAAAGTTGTTGTCCTTCATGTTGTTCCAAACGAATTTTGAGGGCACCCTCAAAATTTACCCTCAAAATTCTGCCCCAGTTTGCATTTGAAATTTTTGAGAGATCCTCAAAAATTTCTGCCCCAGTGTCAGCTATGTTTGTCCTTTGGGAATTTTTTAGAGTTCCTCAAAAATTCTGCCCCAGTGTTCGTTTCGTGGGAAAATGAAAATTTTTGTATTCATGCGACCGAACCTTGAGTAGGTTGCCTACGTATCCCACTTGGGGAATCAGGTCGTGACGTAGTTCAGATTACATAATGTATTGTAGAATGGGGAAATCACTAATCAATACAAACTCCTATACATAGTATCTTTTAACAGCATCTGCGTTGATAGGCTTTGGATAGACTTCTCCATCCATCTCTGCCAATATCAATGCTCCTCCGTTCAAAACTCGGTGAACCATGTACGATCCTTGCCAATTTGGCACAAAATTTCCTTTTGCTTCTTCTTGATTCGGAAATATCTTCTTCAGAACTAATTGCCCAGGTTCAAAGAATCTCTCTCGTACTTTCTTGCTGAATGCTTTAGCCATCATCCTTTTATATAATTGCCCATGACATATCGCGTTTAAACTCTTGCCATCGATGAGGGCCAATTGCTCTATTATTCTTTTGATCCATTCAGCATCCTTCAATTGCGTCTCTTGGATGATTCTCAAAGATGGTATCTCGACCTCTGCGGGTATCACTGCCTCGGTGCCATACACTAACAAATACGGAGTAGCCCCCGGTGACGTTCTCATTGTGGTGCGGTACCCTAACATACTATAAGGCAGGTTCTCGTGCCATTGTTTTGAATTGTCAGTCATCTTTCGCAATATCCTCTTGATATTCTTATTGGCCGCCTCGACCGCACCGTTCATTTGAGGTATGTATGTAGTGGAATTGCGATGATTGATCTTGAAGACCTCACAGGTTGCTTTCATTAGGTCACTATTGTGATTGGACCCATCGTCGGTGATGATGAACTCAGGGATGCCGAACCGACAGATCATCTTGTCACGAATGAAATCAGACACCACCTTCTTTGTCACTGACTTGTATGATGCAGCTTCCACTCATTTGGTAAAGTAGTCAATGGCTACTAATATGTAACGATGTCCATTGGAAGTGGCTGGCTCGATAGGTCCTATGACATCCATTCCCCAGGCGGCAAAAGGCTAAGGCGATCCCATAATGTTCAATTCATTGGAATGCACTCGAATCATATCTCCGTGAACTTGGCATTGATGGCATTTCTTTGCGTGCTTTATACAATCATGCTCCATTGTCATCCAGAAATAACCAACCCTCAAAATCTTCTTTGCAAGTACGAAACCATTCATGTGTGGGCCACATGCCCCAGAGTGTATTTCTTCTATCAATTTAGCAGCTTCTTTTGCATCCACACATCTCAGCAAACCTAGGTCAGGTGTCCTTTTGTACAAAACTTCTCCATTCAGAAAGAAACCATTTGCTAGCCTCCTCAAAGTCTTGTTTTGGAGACTTGTTGCATTCCTTGGATAACTGTCGTCTTTAAGAAACCCTTTGATGTCGTAGAACCAAGGCTGTCCATCCGACTTTTCTTCCACATAGTAGCAGTATGCTGGTTGCTTTCTTACTGTCACAGGTATTGGGCCGATGTAGTTCTTGTCTGGATGTTTGATCATAGAAGATATGGTAACCAAAGTGTCCGCGAACTCATTTTTCAGTCTGGGTACATGCCGAAACTCTATCTTGGTGAATCTTTGATTCAACCCAGTTATGCACTCTAGGTATGGCAATATCTTTAAATTCTTTGCTGTCCATTCTCTTCGGACTTGGTGAATCAGTAAGTGTTAGCTTGGATAAGCTTGGAGTTTTGACTGATGACTGAGGAACGGATTCAAAGGACCTGTTCCTTTGAATCACTGTAGCAGAATAGATACTTCATGCAAAATCTTTTAATTGAGATATTATAATTTATCCTAGAACTGACGTATATCTTGATAATTATGCAGGTCTAAACGGATACGAAAATATTGCATAAACTAAAGGATAAGGATAGGAGATCCGGATTCTCAAGTGTAGAATCCAATTAGGACTCAAAGTCAAGGGAGCTTTGGAGTTCTAATTCATCAAGACTTCTTGGCTGCTGGAAGCTATAAAACGTAGAGAATATCAGCCATAGAAGTGTACATAAATACAGAGAGCATCGAGCAAAAGCTGAAAAGAGTTATTAGCTTATTTGTGTAATCAGTTAGCTACAGTAGAACTAAGTTAGAACCTGTTCCTTAGATTGAATCTTGTAAAAGTTCAAGTTTTAGTTCAATTGTAGTAAGCAAAAATCGAGTTGTAAACTGTCTGGTTCAAGTCATGGACTTGACACAACTTCACTGATCGTGAGAAAGATCACTAAAGGATTAGAGTTAGTCCTAGGTTAGTACGAGTGAGTCTTGTAACCAAGTGGGTCTTTTTACATAGTGAAGTTGAAATCCTACATGAGAAGTAAGTCGTGGTTTTTTGATCCCGAGTCAAGGGGTTTTTCCACGCTAATATCTGGTGTTCAATTACTTACAGTTTTAATTCCGCATATCGTATAGTAAAGGAATACATTTTAAGGAACTGGTCCTTAAAACAGTAAAGTGGTGTAATTGTGGGAAATATCAATTGGTATCAGAGCGGGTTATCCTTGAAAATGCTAACACCTAGGATTAGATGAGTACATCACGAGAGAACAATGAGGGCCAGTCAATGGTTAGAGCACCTTATTTCAATGGAAAATACTATTCATGGTGGAAAGAGAGGATGCGTGATCACCTTCAAGCAGAAGACTATGAATTGTGGGATATAGTAACTGAAGGTCCCATGATCCCAATGAAGTAGGATGCTGAGGGAAAAGATGTTCCCAAAACCAGGAAGGAATGCAATGCTGAAGACATAAAGCAATGGGAAAAGAATGCAAAGGCAAGGAAGTGGCTAGTTGGTGGACTTAGTCCTGACGAATGCACTAGAATCAGAGGGTGTGCCACTGCAAAAGAGATTTGGAATGCTCTACAAGTTGCACACGAAGGAACAAGTCAGGTAAAAAGGCCCAAAGGTACACTTCTTTATGCTGAATATGAAAGTTTTAAAATGAAAAAAGAAGAGTCAATCTCTGAAATGTATACTAGATTTAATGTCATTGCTTCTGAACTTATCTCTTTGGGAAGGGTTTTAACTGTGGAAGATAGAGTAGAAAAGATTTTAACTAGGGTTCTTCCAGATTCTTGGGAGATCAAAGCTTGTGCTATCATTGAAAGTAAAGATTTAACCACTTTATCCTTAGATGAGCTTATAGACAATCTAAAGTCTTATGAACTGAGGAAAAAGGTTAAAAACATAGGAGCACCAGTTAAAACTGAACCTAACCTAGCCTTGACTGCTGGTGATAAAATCATTGATGATAAGGAACTGGTCCTTATCGCTAAAAGTGTTCAGAAATATTTGAATAAGAAAAGGGAAATTAGTGGACAGGGTAGGTCTACTAACATGAAACAGGCTTGAGAATGCCACAAATGTGGAAGCTCGGAGCACTACATCAGCAAATGTCCAATTATGGAAGGAGAATGGAGGAAGAGATTCATTGATGAAAGGAGGAAGGCTAGGGAACAGGTCCATAAGAAAAGTGGAAATCCCAAAGCATTGGTTGCAGGATGGCAACACAGTGAAGATGAAATAACTGATGATGATCTGGATGAGGATCTTGCTCTAATGGCACTTGGAGATTCAGAAAATGAAGAAGATGCTGAGGTATTTGTTTCTAAACTCAAAAATGATGTAAAAAGCATGCCTAGAGAAAAATTGGTTAAAGTATTCCATATTGTGCTAAATGAATTTAAATCTCTAAGGGATAGCAATCATCAAATGCATGATAGAATTGATTCTTTAGAAACAGAATGCAAAGAAGAAATAGTTAAAAATGATTTTCTGGAAAGGAAGATTAGCTTGCTTGAGGAACAGGTCCTCACACTTGAAACAACTGCTCAGGAATTAGAAAATGTTAAAACAGTTGTAAAAGGTAAAGGTATTGCTAATTCTCATCAGATCATTGCTGAAGAGAAACTGAAAGACACAGTTGATGAACTGTGTAAGAAAGATGAAAAGATAAGATCTTTAGAAGAAGAATTGGTTAAAACAAAAATGGAATTAAGAAAAACTTTAGAATGGAACAAGTCTTCTGAAGCACTAGAATGGTTACAGGAAAATCATAGTAGTAACAGGAAAGGTATTGGATTCATGAAAGCACAGAGTTCATCTAAATGGAATCCAAAGAGTAAGTACTTATCATTTCCTGAAAACTGGCTATGCACTCACTGTGGGAACACTGGTCACAGGAAAGAAAATTGTCAATCTTTAAAAAGGGCTGCCCAGAGGAACAGGTCCTATAAACCTGTTCAAAATCCTGTGAAACAGAAGAATAGGTCCTACAAACCTGTTCAACATTCTGTAAAAAGGGAAAATGTTCACACAAAGAAACCATTACCATTCTGGGCTAGGAGAGATCTGATTCATCCTTTTTCAAAAGGAAAGGAACCCAAACTAGTTTGGGTTCTTAAAATTAACCCCTAGTTTTCTTTTGCAGGCTAGAGTGAAGGAGATAAACCACAAATGATACATGGACAGTGGTTGCTCAAGGCACATGACAGGGCGTAAGGAACTGTTCCTTTCACTCTCAGCTTTCCAAGGAGGAAGTGTTTCCTTCGGTAATGGTAAGAAAGGGGAAATTATTGGAATTGGAAAGGTAGGTAGGTCTAATTCACACTGTATAGATAATGTATTTCTAGTAGATGGGCTGAAGCATTGCTTATTGAGCATATCTCAATTGTGTGACAAAGGTAACAATGTTAATTTCTCATCTACTAGATGCACTGTGACTAATCAAACGTCTAGAGAGGTTATTTTACAGGGAAACAGGCATGGAAATATCTACAAAGTAGAATTGCTGACATTATCTGATGGAAGCTAGAGGTGCTTAAGTGTGATGCAAAATAATCCCCTCCTATGGCACAAAAGACTAGGACATGCCAGTCTTTCACAATTGAACAAACTTGTGTCAAAGGACTTGGTGATAGGTCTTCATAAAATCAAGTTTAATGATGAAAAAGTATGTGAAGGATGTGCCAGGGGGAAGCAGGTAAAATCCTCCTTCAAATCAAAGACACAGGTAAGTACCACTAAACCTCTGGAACTGGTCCATATGGATTTATGTGGTCCAATGAGAACAATGAGTCGTGGAGGTAAGAAGTATGTTATGGTATTGGTGGATGATTACTCCAGATTTACATGGACTATATTTCTTGCATCTAAAGAAGAAGCATTTAATGCATTTTCAATTTTTGCTAAGAAAGCTCAAAGAACGCTAGATAATCATATTGTTGCCATTAGGTCAGATCATGGAACTAAATTTGTAAATCATATGTTTTCCAATTTTTGTAATAAAAATGGCATTAATCATAATTTTTCTTCACCTAGAACTCCACAACAAAATGGTGTAGTGGAAAGGAAAAATAGGACTCTAGAAGAAATGGCAAGGACTATGTTAATATCTGGAAATCTACCACAGAACTTTTGGGCTGAGGCTATTAACACTGCATGCTACATAATAAATGGATGTATGACAAGACCTTTAATAGAAAAGACCCCATATGAATTGCTTAAAGGAAGAAAACCAAATATTTCTCATCTTAGGGCCTTTGGTTGCAAATGTTTCATACATAACAATGGGAAAGATGCCTTGGGAAAATTTGATCCTAGAAGTGATGAGGGAATATTTGTTGGTTATTGTTTAAATAGTAAATCTTATAGGGTATTTAACAAGAAAACATTGAAAATTGAAGAAAGCATGCATGTTAAATTTGATGAAACTGACAGTCTCACTCAAGAACAGGTACAGGAGGATGAAGAAATTGGAATGCTGAAAGAGTTTGAACTTAATCCACAAATGCAGATTCTGGATATGAGAAGTGAACTGCAAGGAACTGTTCCTCAGGATAGAACTGAGAAGAGTAGCACTGAAACAGGGGGAACAAATGTTGGTTCCACCTCACAAACTGGAAACGTTACTCTATCAGGAACTGTTCCTCAGCAGAGGACTTCTGACAATGGATTGACACCCAAGCCTTTCAAGTATCAAGGGTCACATCCTGTGGATCAAATAATCTCAGATAAGACTGCCGGAGTTCAAACTAGATCAGCAGTCAAGAATCACAATCTGTGTGCCTTTAGTGCCTTCTTATCTCTTATTGAACCTAAAAATGTGAAAGAAGCACTGAAGGATGCAGATTTGATAAATGCTATGCAAGAGGAACTGAATCAATTCCAAAGGAGTCAAGTTTGGCATCTGGAACCAAAGCCAAGGAACAGGTCCGTAATTGGAACAAAATGGGTTTTCAGAAACAAACTTGATGAGGATGGCATGGTAGCAAGAAACAAGGTCAGGCTAGTCGTTCAGGGATATAGTCAAGAGGAGGGCATCGACTATGATGAGACTTTTGCTCCAGTTGCAAGACTGGAAGCAATAAGACTTCTTATAGCCTTTGCTACATACATGGAATTTACTTTACATCAAATGGATGTCAAGAGTGCATTTCTGAATGGTTACTTGAAAGAAGAAGTGTATGTCAAGCAACCTCTAGGTTTTGAAAGTGAACAGTTCCCTGAACATGTCTACAAGTTGGACAAGGCCTTGTATGGGCTCAAGCAGGCACCAAGAGCATGGTATGAAAGACTATCAAAATTTCTACTTCAGCATGGATACAAGAGAGGTAAAATTGATAGTACATTGTTTTTAAAAGAAAAAGGTAAGCATCTCTTAATTGTTCAAATTTATGTAGATGATATAATCTTTGGTGCTACTTGTGAAAATGTAAGTAAGGAATTTGCAAACTTGATGGGGAGTGAATTTGAGATGAGCATGATGGGTGAACTCAATTTCTTTTTGGGTTTACAGATTAAGCAGACCTCAAATGGAACTATGATCCATCAACAAAAGTATGTTAAGGAATTACTTAAAAGATTTGATATGGATAATGCTAAGGAAATTGACACACCTATTGCCACTGCCACAAAATTAGATCTAGATGAACATGGAATATCAGTTGATCAAAAATTGTATAGGGGTATGATAGGTTCTCTACTTTATCTAACTGCTAGTAGACCTGATATTGTGTTCAGTGTTGGTTTGTGCGCCAGGTTCCAATCAGATCCTAAGGAATCTCATTTGAAAGCTGTTAAAAGAATATTGAGGTATCTGAAAGGAACAGGTCCCTTGGGACTTTGGTATCCAAAAGGTGGTAGTTTTAATCTTGTTGGATATACTGATGCTGACTATGCAGGTTTTCTTGTTATTAGAAAAAGTACCTCAGGTATGGCACATTTTTTTGGTGAGTGTTTGGTTTCTTGGGGAGCTAAGAAACAAAATTCAGTGGCACTTTCCACTGCTAAGGCTGAATATGTGGCAGATGCTTCATGTTGTTCACAGTTGTTATGGATCAAACAACAATTACAGGATTTTGGTGTTGATGTAGGAACTGTTCCTATCTATTGTGATAACACTAGTGCTATTAATATGACAAAGAATCCAGTGCATCACAATAGGACTAAACACATTGACATAACAATTATGAAAAGAGTTTGATCACCATAGCATTTTGTCCCACTGAAAAGCAAATTGCTGACATTTTTAAAAAAGCTCTAGGTAGAGATGATTTTGAAAGGAATAGATTAGAATTAGGGATAATTAAATTCACGTAAAATCATCAATGCTCTACTTCATAATTGGCTAGAAAATTGCTCCTAAAATGAATTTTATTCAAGTCATTTTGAATAATTCAGTCCAGTTTAATACTTAAATGTATACTCTTATGCCGTATATCTTATTTAGAGTTGCTAAAATTTAATGATGTTACCCTTATGCTCTTAGAATTTCAGATGATCAAAAAGTTGCAAATTGGAAGGACACTGAATTTTTTTGTTAAACTCAGGTATGTACTCGTTATTATTTAGTTAATTTAGAAGTATAAAGGCTATAGGTAACTTAAGATTAGGATAAATTCCACTAAGTTTCCTACCCATATCCAAAGTGTAAAGGAGTCCCATCGGAGGAACATTTCCTACTCTGAAAAGGTAACCTGCAGCCTAACGACTCTTTTTCTCCGGGAGACTCCCAAGAGTCCTTAACCGTTGCATGTTATGATGAGGTAAGTTGATCGTTTTTTACTCTAACTCCACTACCTAAATCACTCTATAAATACTCTCCTTCTCCCTCATTACCCTTTTACATTGTTCATCAATTAAAACTATCACAATTTCAGAAAGAGTAGTAAATTATTTGTTAATTCGAATTGCAAAAATATCTCTTGCTTCTGATAATTCTTCAACTGCACCTATTGATGAACAACCACAAAATCTTAATCCTCCCTCACCCATGGAAACCACTAACCTAAACCTTGAAATCCCTGAACCAATCCCAGACGTACCTGAACCTGAAATTCAGGGGGAAGGACCAGTTCCCATGGCTGAATCAATTGCTGAGCAAGTTGAGGATTTATCTCGTGCTATGGTGTTGTATCAGTATCAGGTAAACTTCACATACCCTTTGAATGTTGTTATAGACGAGGAAGAAAAGGGAGAGGGGTCTGAGGCTGCTCTTGAGGGGGAACCTATTAAGAGGTTGGAAGCACCCATGCATGGGGCATCAGGGTCTCTAGAGGCTGCTTTTAGAGCACCCATGGAGGATGTGATAGATGTTGAGGAGGCTATAAGTGATAGTGACAGGCCCCTGGTGGATTTGATCAACATTAGGAGTCTGAGAAGAAAATTGGCTAGAAAAAGACCCATTGATGACCGTGTGACTGCTGAAATTGCTGCTAAGCTGAAGAAAATAGGTGATAGTTACAAGCCTGGGAATAAAAAGAAAGTTGAAAGTTCCTCCAAGGCAAAAGGACCTGTTCCTTCTGCCTCAACCCCTGCTTCTGGGGTTAGGAGGACAAGAAGTGCTGTAAAAGCTGCTGATGAACAACTAGCTGCTGCCTTAGAAAGGAGCAGAAAAGGGAAAGGAAAACAGGTGGTGGAAGAGGAAGAAGTGGATGATATTGATCTTGCTGATTTTTCTGAGGATGATGAGATGGTAGATGCTGAGGAGGTTGTGCCTCAGTCTAAGAAAAGAAAAGTTCCTGAGAGAAGAGTAACAAGAAGTTCGGTTAAAGCTGCAGAGAAGTCTGCTAGGAGGACCAGGTCCTCTAAGAGAGTTGTTGTGTCTGAAAGCTCTGCCAGTGACAGTGATGAGTCCTTTGCTGGAGATGAGAGTCATAGTGAAGCTGAAGGTGATGAGTCTGTGCACTGTGTTCATGAAGACATGTTGACCAGGAAGGTTTTGAAAGGTCGGGTGATATCTGATGTGCAAAAAGAAGGAATGTTGTGGCTGTTGCAAAAACTGCATGCTCAGGGTTGGAGGGACATGGTCCTTAAGATCTCTGGGTGGTGTGCAAAGGGGATGGTGCAAGAGTTCTACAAGAACTGCACCATCAGAGAAGATAGAATTACTACCTCTGTCAATGACAATGTAATTATGTTTGACACAAGGGAACTTGGTGAGCTGCTGGGGGTTCCTGCTACTGGGTATGCTAGCTATGTCAAGAAGGTTTGGCCTGACTTGAAAGACTTGCCTACTGATCTGGAGATCACTAGGAAGTTTGCTGAGAATGATGAGGAAGAGAAACCCAGAGCTGTGCAGAAGAGTGAGATGCACCCACAGCACCAAGTGTTATTTGAGTTTGTGAACAAAATTGTGATGCCAAGGCAGGAGAAAAGAGGAGTTTCCAGTTTCATGGACCTGGTCCTTATGGAACTGTTGGACACTGAAAAGCAGATCAACTGGCCCAGCTTTATGATCCCCTGATAAAAAGGGTGATTGCTGGGAAGAGAAAGCACTCCTTGCCGTTTGGTTTCATTCTGACTAATATATTTGCAAAGTTGAAGATTCCCTTGGAAGGGGTTGTGAAGGCTACAAAGAAGGAAAAGTTTGGTTGTGCCACTTTGATAAGCTGTGACTTGCCAGTTCAGGCTGATCCTCCACAGGCTGGTGTTGGGAGGCAGCCACTGAACAACAAAGTGAGGGCACTTGGGCAGCAGGTTGCTATTCAGGCTGCTGAAATAGCAAGGTTGGAAGAGGAGAAGAATTTCTGGAAGGCAGAGGCCTCGAAGGCAAAGGAGACCAATGAAGGGATGCTCAAGCAGATGTTTGAGTTGCTTAACAAGTCTCAGGGACCTGGTCCGTCCACATCCTGACCACCTTAGCCTTAGCCTTTAGCCATCTTTTGTCTAGTGGGATCTAGCCTAGCTTAGTGCCTTAGCCTTTTTCTTCTTTAATTTTTTGGATAATTCTATAGTATGTGTGTGTATCCCCTAATTTCAATGGTTAATTTAATGAATTGTCTTTGATGGCTAATATCATTGTCTTGCAGTTTCTTTAATTTGATTTATGTTAGCATTTTGAGTTGCCTCAATGGCCATGTGCTGAGTAATTCTAACACTTGAGTTATATTTTTTATGCAACCTTTTCAATGATGCCAAAAGGGGGAAGAGTAAGTCTGATTTTGCACGATGATTTTATACCTAATAAAAATCTGTTCCTTAATGATAAACTCTTTACTGATTGATTGTTTTTGAGCTTAAGTTGTACTTCAAGACATTAAGGATATGCAGCTATGTGTATGAGTTTGTCATCATCAAAAAGGGGGAAATTGTTAGCTTGGATAAGCTTGGAGTTTTGACTGATGACTGAGGAACGGATTCAAAGGACCTGTTCCTTTGAATCACTGTAGCAGAATAGATACTTCATGCAAAATCGTTTAATTGAGATATTATCATTTTTCCTAGAACTGACGTATATCTTGATAATTATGCAGGTCTAAACGGATACGAAAAGATTGCATAAACTAAAGGATAAGGATAGGAGATCCGGATTCTCAAGTGTAGAATCCAATTAGGACTCAAAGTCAAGGGAGCTTTGGAGTTCTAATTCATCAAGACTTCTTGGCTGCCGGAAGCTATAAAACGTACAAAATATCAGCCATAGAAGTGTACACAAATACAGAGAGCATCGAGCAAAAACTGAAAAGAGTTATTAGCTTATTTGTGTAATCAGTTAGCTACAGTAGAACTAAGTTAGAACCTGTTCCATAGATTGAATCTTGTAAAAGTTCAAGTCTTAGTTCAATTGTAGTAAGCAAAAATCGAGTTGTAAACTGTCTGGTTCAAGTCGTGGACTTGACACAACTTCACTGATCGTGAGAAAGATCACTAAAGGATTAGAGTTAGTCCTAGATTAGTAAGAGTGAGTCTTGTAACCAAGTGGGTCTTTTTACATAGTGAAGTTGAAATCCTACTTGAGAGGTAGGTCGTGGTTTTTTGATCCCGAGTCAAGGGGTTTTTTCAAGCTAATATCTGGTGTTCAATTACTTACAGTTTTAATTCGGCATATCGTATAGTAAAGGAACACATTTTAAGGAACTGGTCCTTAAAACAGTAAAGTGGTGTAATCGTGGGAAATATCAGTAAGTCAGAATCCTCGATTGCTAACAGCTCTTGTATGTTCATGTCTACTGCCAATCTAAGCCCCAGGATGCATGCTTCATACTCTGCCATATTGTTGGTGCAAGGAAATCTTAGCTTGGGTGTGACAGGATAGTGTTGTCTAGTCTCGGAAACTAATACTGCTCCAATGCCGACTCCTTTGAAATTGACCGCTCCATCGAAGAATAGCCTCCAACCGTCATACTCTTCGGTGATATCCTCCCATATGAACATAACTTCCTCGTCAAGGAAATAGGTGTGCAAAGGTTCATAGTCATCTCCCACTTGATTCTCGGCCATGTGATCAGCCAAGGCTTGAGCTTTCACCGCCTTTTGGGTGAAAAAAGTGATGTCAAATTCAATGAGAAGCATCTTCCATTTAGCCAGATTTCCAGTAGGCATTGGTTTTTGGAAGATGTATTTGAGAGGATCCATCCTCGATATCAGCAATGTTGAGTAAGATGTCAGGTAATGTCTCAACATTTGTGATGTCCAAGCCAGCGCGCAGCATGTGCGTTTCAGCAACGTATACATGGCCTTGTAAGGAGTGAACTTCTTGCTTAGATAGTATTTTGCTTGCTCCTTCCTTCCAGTTGAATCATATTGCCCCAATACACAACCAAAGGCCGAATCTACCACGGACAGGTACAAGATCAAAGGTCGCCCAGGCTCAGGTGGGACCAACACGGACGAGCAAGACAAGTATTCCTTTATTCGATCAAATGATTTTCGGAAATCTTCTGTCCACTCAATCACTGCATCTTTCTTCAACAACTTTATGATTGGCTCAAAGATGACGGTGGACTGTGCTATGAAACGGCTGATGTAATTGAGCCTTCCTAGGAAGCTGATAACCTCTTTCTTGCTTTTTTTAGCGGTGGTAATTCTTTGATGGCTTTGATCTTGGACGGATCCAGCTTGATACCCCTTCTACTGATGATGAAACCCAAGAGCTTTCCTGCCGGAACACCAAAAGCACACTTTGCCGGATTGAGCTTCAGATTGTACTTTCGCAAGCGGTTGAAGAACTTGCGCAAGTTGTCAAGATACTCCGAACACTTCTTTTATTTGATGATTACATCATCCACATAGACTTCGATCTCTTTATGCATCAGGTCATGGAACATAGTTGTCATAGCCCTCATGTAAGTTGCCCCAACATTCTTCAAACCTATAAGTTCCCCAAGATGTAGTGAAGGCTGTATTCTCGGCGTCCTTTTCATCTATGAGAACTTGATGATAACTGGCGAAACAGTCCACGAAGGATTATAGTTCATTTTTCGCACAATTTTCAATCAGGATATGTATGTTTGGCAGAGGAAAATCATCCTTCGGACTTGCATTATTCAGATCCCTATAATCCATGCAAACTCGGAGTTTCCCATCTTTTTTCGGCACTGGGACAATATTAGCCAACAAAGTTGGGTATTTGACTGTTTTCAGAATCCCTGCATTGAGCTGCTTAATTACCTCTTCACCGATTTTCAACAAAACTGATTACTTGAAAGTTCGGGCCTTTTGTTTGACCGGCGGAAAGCCCGGATTGATAGGTAATTTGTGAGCTACCGCGTCCGTGCTTATGCCAGTCATATCATCATACGACCAGGCGAATACGTCCTCATACTCTTTAAGAAACTCAGTATACAGCTTTTTATCTTCGGCATTGAGATGTATACTAATCCTCATCTCTTTCACAACTTCCACATCTCCTAAGTTTATCGATTCAGTTTCCTCTAGGTTTAGCTTATGTTTGTTCTCAAATATCTCAATTTCCTCTTGTGTAGTTTCATCAAAATCATCATAATCAGCTCTAGCTTCCCCAAGCTCCATTGTTTCATTACACGTTGCGATTGTGGACTCAATGGGATTATTAGTATGAATGCTGAAAGAAGTAAAATATTGTAAAATTAAAAGATTAAAGCAAAAAATTAAACAGAAAATGGTGCGATATTTTATTTATGAATCCTTGCAAAATAAAGTTTGTGGGGAGACATGTGCAATAAAAGAAATGTAAATGCAAACTCCATGACTCAGAGTCGGATTTTATTTTATAAAGCATAATAGATTTTATCCCCTCAGCTCTACCAAAGTCCACGGAAAGCTCAGGCCAGGTTGTTGATCCAATTATTCAATGCCGCTCCAGATCCAGCCCTTGTCAGTCCTGGTGGTTCAACATGTTTTTTCCAGGATTACACAATAGTCTTCATCAGATATAAATAGATTTCGCATTCCTGCCAGTAGATCCTCTTCAGCATCAGCTATCTTCGGCCCCACTCCTTGTGCTGCGGACACCTCCCCTTTTCGACCATCCAAGTATCCAGACGAGACAAAGATATGCAAGAGAGTCTTGGTGCTTTTCTTATAGAACTTGAAGTCTAGGGACGCTTCTTCTATGCTCTTTTCATAGGTCACAATGTACCCTATGCCAGCCTTCTCGTATCGGGCCTCATCACAATTCTGATCGGCTCGACCATACCATCTATGTTCTTGCCCAAACCTTTGCTAGGTTCATAGCCTTGCTTAATTATGATGCCTACGACCTAATCTCCGGGACATTTCGCAGGCTGTGGGAGTACATATGAATCTTTAATCACTACTTCCATAGTTTCTAGTGCCTTGGGTATCCACACTTGCTTTCCCTTTGTTTCTTCAGAGATTTGCTTCAGATCTGGACGGGCATTGGGTGAGTACATTGGCTGCTTCTCAGCCTTGGCTGGTAGGGGCTCACAGAATTCACGTGAGGGCACTCCCTAATAAGTTCCTCTTTCTCTCTTCAACCCCAGATGGTGTGTTGACCAACTTGGGAGCAAAGTGTGTAGTGTAACCTCCTTGGACCATGTCTGTGGGATTCCAACCTGTATTGTAGTTCTTGCGGCATCCTCCTCGAGTGCCTTTTACTGCTCCCACGAGTTCTATAGTACAAAATGTTTGCCCATCAGGCGTATTCCCTTCCATTGCTGGTATGGTTTGCTCGTTGTAGATAGAGTTATTTCCCTCACCGAACACTACCACCTCTTTGTGGTCCCATTCAAACCTCACGGTTTGGTGCAATGTAGAAGGTACTGTGCCACCCGAATGGATCCAAGCCCTCTATAATAGCAGATTGTAGGAAGCAAAGATTTCCATGACATGGAACTCATCAGTGAACTCCACGGGACCAACCATGATAGTTAGGTCAATCTCCCCAATGGTGCTTCTTTGTGACCCATCGAACGCCTTCACCTTCATGCCGCTCTCTCTAATCTTGCTTTGATCAATCCCCATTCTCTTTAGAGTGATGAATAGGCATATGTTCAGACCGGAATCTCCGTCGACCATAACTGTTCCCACGAACCAGTCTTTGCATTTGACAGAGACGTGCAAAGCTTTGTTGTGGTTCAACCCTTCAGGTGGTAACTCATCTCCATGAAAAGCAATTCGGTTGGCCTCCATGACTTGTTCAACCATGCTAGCCAAGTTTTCGATTGAATTTTCCAAGGGGACATGTGCTTCGTCCAACACTTTCATCAAAGCACTTCGGTGACTCTCCGACTTGAGGAGCAAAGCCAAAACAGAGATTTGCGCTGGATTTTTGCCCAAGTGCTCAACTACGGAGTACTCCTTTGCTTGCACCTTCTTCCATAGTCCCTCAGACTCTTCCTCGCTGATGCCTCGTCTATCTTGAACAAGATGCTCGGGAGTGTAAATCCTCCCACTCCTAGTCATCCCTTGTGCGGCAAAAGTCTCAACTACGGACTTGTTCCTCTTCTCCATTTCATAATCCCATGCTACAGTCTTGTCGTTGTATGGGGGAACCACATCAACATAAAATTTGGGAGCCATTTCCACCTCAATTCGGGTTCTGTAGCGGCTTGAGCAACTGAAGCGGTTGCTGGTACCTTCTCTTTTGCCTTAAGAATAGTCCCTTCCAAGTTGCATTCCTCATCCAATTCTATCAGGTTCACCCTATTGTCTCCATGATTAGGCAGGGGGTTGTTGTGCACGTTTGGAGTCTTCAAGTGTATCACCTTTCGGTCTATTAAATCTTGTATCTTGTCCTTTAAGGCATAGCACTTCTCAGTATCATGACCAGGTCCTCCAGAGTGATAGGCACAAGTTTTGGTTTGATCAAAGTAGGGTGTTATCCTATCGGGCATTTTGAATGGCACAGGTTGGATATGACTAGCTGCTTTGAGTCTCTCGAACAACTGAGTGCGAGATTCAGCCAGTGAGGTGTAGTTTCTTTTGGTTCTAGGGTTGTTATTGGCGTGAGGCCTTGGTGAATATGTGTTGGTATTTCGGAAGTTGTGACTCTGTGGGTATGTTGGTCTTTGTGGTGGTGGGTTTTGATATATGGGCTGGGTGTTATAGACTAGGTAGGTGGATGTGGGTGGTATGTATGGGTAAGAAAGAGGAGGTGTTTGATAGTAGTGGTTATCAATAGAGGAGTGGTCGAGTGATACGGCCACGAAGGAGACATCGTCCTTCTTTTTCCTTGAGGTGGTAGTGATGTCAGCTTGTAGGGCTTTGTTAGCGGCTTGTAGTGCGGCCAGGTTAACAATTCTTCCAGTCATTAGTCCGTCTTCGACCACATCCCCAATCTTGATCAACTCTCTAAACTTCTTGTCTTGTAGATTCGGCATCTTATCAAAATAGACATCTTCTTGTATGCGGATGAAAGTCGCCACTATCTCGGCATCTTCCATGGGAGGTTGGACCTTGGCGGCTTCCACTCTCCATCCAGTTGCAAATTCTCTAAAGGTCTCAGTGGGCTTCTTCTTCAGCTTCTCTAAGTAGGACCAATCGGGCATAGCGTCAGTGTTATGCTCAAAACTGTCAACAAAGTCTCCAGCCATTGCTTTCCAGCCCGTCCACTTCTTTGTTTGTTGCTTAGAGTACCATTCTAGTGCATCTCCAGTCAGATTGCAGTTGAACAACTACATGCAGATCTTTTCATTGTGTCCAACTCCAATCAACATGTCACAGTAAGATCTTAAATGAGCCACTGGATCTCCACTACCGTCGAACAAGTTGAACTTGGGTGTCTTATAGCCTTCGGGTAGCTTCAAGTCAGGATACAAGCAGAGGTCCTTATAGGCCATCCCTCGGGTTCCCTTAGTGTCTTGAAGTTGTTTAAACTTCTCTACCAGCCATTGGACTTGCTCCTTGGTGTTGTCTGGGTCTTCCTTAGTCCACGCATATATTTCATGATCTTTGGTGGGTGATGCAATGGTTTTGGTTTCAACGGTGAATGAAGGTAAGTTGTTTTGTGATGCTTTTGGTGGTGCAGTGTAGGTAGGGTAAGGAATGTCTTTTTCGGGGTAGAGTGGATCTTTGCCGTGAGGGCGAGTAGTTTGGTTTGGTTCAATGATCTCATCAGTATGGGTAAGAGGGAACCTATTTTCTAGTTCCAGCAGCCTCTGCTCCAGCTTAGCATAGATTTCATAAGCGACTGTGCCTTGTTTCTCAGGAGTTCCATTTCCAACTTTATCAAACTCAGCCATGATATTTCGTCTCGTCTTTGTCCTTGTACGTAAAGGGGGAGGTGTTGGGATTGATCCTTTGGACCTTAACCGGTATTGCGGCGCGGCCAGAATGCACAAACCAAACTATTAGGGACTTGGGGACTGATACGTCAAAAACAAGGAAAGAAAATGTGAGGCTTGGCTTTATTGCAAATATTAATTTAAAGAAGACGACTCGATTAAGATGAAAACAACAACAGAAAAGGACAAGATGACTTGACTCGATAAGACTAGACTAGCTGCCAAGCAAAAAGACTCCAATTCAAACATCAGCTCCAACGTCTTCCCTCTCTTTCTCCTCTTTGGTTTCTTCCTTGGGTTTGTGAACCAAACTCATGAGTGGAGGATCAGCAAATGTTTCCATCAGGTCTTTCCCAGCTTCCATGTCACCCAGAGCTTTTATGAAGAACTTGCAGATTTCTATTCCCTTTGCTTCCTTCTCCTCCAGTAGTACTGACTTAAAATACTCTCCCCCACCCTTTGAGCAAATCATGTAAATTTCCAGCAGCTTGCCTTGTCCAATACTTGAGTTCATCCCCTTTGATCTTTTCTTTGTATTGCCCCCTCATTTCCCTTTCTTGCGTCACCCTTAACTCTTTCTTTCTTTGGTCAAACTCGTGTTTCAGCTTGTATTTTTCAGCAGCATTTGGAGCTTTGGCTTTTCTTTTTAGCATAGTCTTAAATCAAAATCTCGCCTTATCTTTACCGAGCCATTGAGGATAGGTTAATGTGGATGCGGGGTTCACCCTACTGTCTCGACCACGACAAAATTGCATAGTGAGCCTCTTCTCCCACATTGTCAATATAGTGAGGACTATCGGATGCTTGATGTCCTTTATATCAACATTGAAACTTCTTCCCTCAGTCAACTCCGGAGTTTGCTGTGTCATTCCTACTTGTTGGAGGATCCTTAGAGGAACATATTTATGAGTTCCTCGGAATCCAATCAATATCAAGAAGGTGATATCTTGACCTTGTATGGAGACAACGAAACCAGCACAATTTTCAATCACCCATTGCACCTCTTGCAATTCTTCAAACTTGGTGTACCAACCCTCCATGTTTGCAGGGTATTCCCATGCCACTATTCCAGGCATACAGGTACTATGTGAACAAATCCCTCATTGCCATGAGGGTTTTGGTTCCACTGGACTGACGGGAACACTGTGCAAATGCTCTATCTACCATATTTGCAGCAACATGTTACATCATTTGAAGAAATCTCCTCCCCTCCTACATTTGGTTAAGCCTATAAACTTCTCCCAAAATCATCGGAACCAAACTTACTGACGTTTGAAAGCACCTTTGCGCAGCCCCCTACTACTCTCCCTAGCCTTATGTCAATCCTACCTCCTTTCTCGGGGAAAACCATGCTTCCTAGAAAAGCAATGATGAAAGTATTTGATTCAGTCCATTCCCAATCTTGAATTTCCCATGCTCCAGTCCAATCATTCCTGAGTGTTGGATCTCCAAATCTAGAATACAAGTACTCCAACGTGACCTTTCCATAATGCACTCCCTCGACGTATGGATCATAGGGAGCTCCCAGCACTTCAATGAATTCCTTAGGGTCCACGTCTCGGGGATAAATCATAGTCTCGGGTCCGGGCTCTAACCCTGTTAGCCCTCTAAATTCTTCCAACATTGGTGCCAACTCGAAACCATTGAAATGAAACACATCCCTTTTGTAGTCCCAGAAATGTGTAGCCGCTTCAACCAAACCAGGCATAGCGCTGTAGGCTTTGTGAGCTACCAGTTCCCCCAACATTTTTTGAACATGAGCTTTCTTGACAACGGCAAAGTCTTCCCACCAGAGTCTGATCAAAGGAGGAGGTCAAGAAACAATCTCAAATTGGAGTGTTCCTTTTGCTGCCATAGTCTGAAAACAAAACAAGAAAGGGTAATGACAAAACATTCTTATAGTCTTGACCATGTTTAAACAGACGATCAATATTTCATGAAAACATTTCTTTGAATTAATGCAGGGATGCAATTTTGTCATCTTTCGGGTTAAGAACCCTTTTGACGTTTGGACAAGGTTTCCTAATAGACCTTAACGTGCCATGGACATAGGGCCTTTCTTTGATCAAAATGATATGAGAAAAATAAACATGCATTACCAATTTTTCTCAAGATTTCCCCAACATAAACTTTATTATATAATTTGGAGTCTATTACATGAAAACTTAGAATAAAAGGACAAAACAAAACTAAACATAGGGTTCCTCCTCTAGCCTGGCTTTCTTTGCTCCTTTCACTATCTCTTGAGCTTCTCCCAAAGCCTCCGCTAGATGTCCTTTCGCTGCGAACAAATGGAGTATGTCTACATCGCTGCATTCGGCGTTCCAATGCTCGAGCTTTTCCACTAATCCTCCTATTTTCCCTTCTAAACTAAATGCACGTTTCTTCCATATCTCTGTTCTTCCTTGGTGCTCCGTTTCTGATTCAGACACCCTTCGCATTAGCCACTTGTACTTGATTTGCGCCTCTACCTCCTTGTCTTTAATAGTGTCGCTCCTATTTGGCCCTGGTGTAATTGTCCCTCCTAACTCTGCTTGTAACCAGTCTGCATAGTGTGGTTCACAACCTGCTTTATACCGATCTCGTTCTATAGATTTTGGACCCATTATACGATGATTTTTCCAACTTTCGATGATTTCTCTGGCCAAAGTGATTTTTCCCTCAGTGTAATCAAGTTGATATCGCCAGTGAAAGCCATTTGAATTATGCATTGTTTTCTACCAGCTTGCCTCATGACTCTTCTAGGGATGTATGCTTGAAGGCCTCGCAGCCCCATTAGACTCAAAAAAGGAGTGGCATTAGCTCGAATTGTATATTCATCTGTCCGAAACCAAGTGAACATCAATTTTACCGTATTGTCTGTTATGCTGTTGAAGAGTTTCAACCATCCTTCGGTGCTACTTGCTTGTTTCAAGTTCTAACTCCATAATGTGGTGTGGTTATGTGATTAATACCCGATGGTTTGAGTATCTCTGTGTTTCCTCTCACTATTTCCAAATGCTCCTTGAACCAAAGTTGTACTAACAAATTACACCCCTCGAAATATTTAGCCCCTTTTCGACACAGCCCCAAAGCTCTATAAATGTCGGCAAAAATCATAGGTACCAAAGTGCATTCTCGCTTGTCAACCCCGTTCATCACCACTTCTACTACCTTGATCAATCGCACCCCAATCTAATGCTTTGAATTTTCAGGAAACACTATAATGCCCAATAAACTGACTATGAAGGGGAAGATTTTTCCTTTATGCCAATCATCGTAAGAAGTGAAATCTTCACTCCTTTGGTCAAAAGTGCCATCATGCCCAAACTTCTCATATAGAAAAGACAACGGTATACCGCCTTTTTGTATGAATGTTACCACATCGTTTCCAGCAAGGCTAAGCAACTTGCGCAATTAAAATAGGAAACTTTGGGATAATGATTTCCGTCTCTTGCCATGTGCACTTTTCCCTAATCATACCCGCATCTTCTGTAAAGCTGCCTAGCTCTTCTAACAATGGTGTCAGCTCTACGCCATTGAACCTAAAAACATTCCTTTGCTCATCCCAAAAGGTAACCGCTGCCTCGATTACCCCACGACATGGTTCCACTTCCATTAGTAAATGTAAATGCCCCAAAGACCTATGAACCCTCAAACGGCCATGATTCCCAAGATTATTCCACCATCGTGCCAGTAGAGGAGGGACACCCATAACCATAGCAAACTTTGGACATTTTTGAGCCATGAAGACCTACAAATAAACAAGAAAATAAAATAAAAAAATAAACACCCCACCCCTTATTTTGAGAATAATATGACCGCAACATATTTATTTTCCATAAATGCAAATAATCATGCCCAAATACTCCTTGGGGTTGAGAACCCGTTTAGAATTTTGGACAAGTTGGCCTATTTTGGACTTGGAAACAAGTCAATGATGCATGAGTTCCTATCGCCTCCTCTAAGATTTGGTTTAGACAAGGTTCCCCCAGATGAAAATTTTGGAGGTGGAAAAGTTTTGGGACCGTCGGCTGTACCACGGACTCGACCTATCCCAAACTTTTCCGAAGGGTGTTTGTAGAAGTGAGAACGGCCGTCAAACCGACGCAACCATTTTTTTTTTCAAGTTTCGCATGAGTGAACGTTGATGGTGAAGTATGTCAAATAAAATGCATTACAAAATTGAAAAGATATTACAACCAAAAAATAAGATAAAACAAAAGAAAACAAAAAAAGAAGAAGAAGTTAGTTCCAGATGATAATAATAAATAACAAGATAAAGGACAATAAAAATCCCAAAATAAAGACTCGTCGAGGTTAGGACTTTAAAATCTCTACTGGAGTCGTCATTCTGTCATACCTGATTTTGGACTCAACTCGAGGCGAGTCGGGTTTCGTATTTGACTGAGTGAACTCGTTTGAGTTTAGATGTTGGATTCGCCACCTAATATAATTTCTAAGGCGTATTAGGTCACCTAAATGTCTAAAGCCAAGTTTAATAGGTCAACTAGTCAATTCCAAAGATTCTATGTAGGTAACAAGTCCAAATGACTCGGGGAAGAAGGTGTTAGACACTTCCCCAAGTCCCACGACAAGTGTTTACCGTCCGAGTCTAAGTTTTGGGATAAAAGAGTGTATATTATCATAAATACTAACTAAAGTAACTAATCTAACATTTTAGCTTCAAATAATGTGCACACATGTATATAAATAATTTCCAAAGACGGCCAATACTTAAGCCTAGTCGTATATAATGGCCTCTAGGATTAAACGCCTAATTGTACACACATACAAAATGGTGTTTAATTTCAACTTACATATGTAATTAACATACTTTGAAAAAAGATTTACGCAAATAGTCTATATTTCAAATAAAATTCAGATTTTAGCAAAAACAAAAGGGAGTTTGTTTTAAAACAAAATGTTGGCCATTTAGTGTTGGTGTGACTCGTCATTAATTGTCGAGCCCTAACCTTAATGACCCTTTTTATGTAGGGGTCGGAGTTTAGAAGATATATATAGGAGAAAGGTTGTTTTTAAAAATGGTTTCACAGAAGACCGCAAGGAGCAGATAAAGGGCTGTCGCATGTAATAGCATATATATGCATAAACATGCAAATACATGACTAAGTGATAATTATACTTAATATATTTTAAAAGCGTATAAATGACCCCTAATACTTTATACACCCCTATACACTATTAGATTAGTGTACAAGGGCATAAGTAGTGGTCAAAATTGGTGTTTGCACATAAAGGACCCCTTTTGAAAAATGTTTTGGGCCCAGACCGTTTATGTAAAAGAGGGGCAAGTTTAATTTTCAGATATAGTCCCATCTAGGTAAGCAGAACATATACAGCTTCTGTTTATTCAAAATTTTAAATAGTGACACTAATTTATCATGCTTCTGATGCTCATTAGGTGTAAAGACTTTCAGGAAAGGTGGGACCTTAAACATGCTACCAAAACAATCATTTTTCACAAAAGAAACAACTCAGAACCATTTTTATCTCAAGTCTAAGCATGATGCATTGCACACAAGGAGAAAAGAGACAAGAGAGTGGCTCCTGGATAGCCAATTTGTACAACATCATTGTTGTACTCCTATTTTAAATGATACAGGCAGGGCACTTAATAAATATAGAGGTTGGGGACAGTTCCTAAGGGGAAAATAGGAGGGAAAGGTTACTGATCAAGAGAAGTCCTTGTTTCAAAGACAGAAGTACTCTATCAATAGCCAAGGGTTCCTGATTCTAGAAGAACCAGTTTAGAGAACTCAATTACTGACTTTATTGAACCCTCAGGGTTGTCCTGTAGGCTCTAGAACATAACATGGTTCACATGAAACTAAGCATAGGCTGCAAACAAACAGAGTTAGCCGGGGGAAACAGGGAAAGGGAAAGGCCTGAATCAAAAGGGAGATCTGCCAGGAACTCTATTGATCAGGTGCAGTCAGAGCACCTCTTATGGCTAAACAACTGTGCAGGATTCCCAGAATAAAATACACCAATGAATAAGTAGAACAGAGATGAGGCATGGTCAAGTTGAGGGCACACACACACAGATGTCACAGGTGATCAGAGAGTGAGTAGCAGCCATACCATTTGAAACGACCTCGGTCAGTCGTTTCGGAAGTTAGGACTCTGATTGGCGTGCCGATAAATTTAAAATATTCGTAAAGCCCATTGAGACTTATCTGTAAAATTTGAGCTAAATCAGACCTCGTTTGGTAGGTATCGGAAGAAGGTTTCAGTTTTTATTGTCAATAAATATCAAAAAGGGATTTTCGAGCTCGGTTTTGGCGAATGAGCTCCGATTCGAAATCTGAAAGCGCCGTTAGGTTCGTATGATTATTTTTTACTTTTGTGAGCTTTCGAAAGTGAATTTCGATGTTGTTCGGCTAGTTTCCGCTCGAAAAATAAATAATTTGACTTTTTCCTATTGAAATTCGCATTTTGAGTTTTCGGAACCCGATTTGAGGTCCACCTTCTCGAGTATACTACATATATTTTGTATAACTGGTATGCAAAAGCTGGAATTATTTCGAATATCGTAGCGTACTGTTTTAATTTTTGTCTAGAAAAGAAAATTAAAAAAAAAGATAAAATGAAAGAAAGAGATCGAAATGACCAAATGTGGTGGTGGGCATATATGCTAAGTACGAAACACAGAAACAAAAAACGATTCGGAAGCAGGTAAAGAGAAACGCGCAGAAGGGAATGAAAAATGCCAGAAAATGAGAAAAGGGGTCCGAGAAAAGTAGAATTTTCACCCTGAAACATTCAGGTAATGATCCTAATATATTATTTGAGTTTATTACGTGTGTTTGAATATAGTTTAATGGTAAAACTTAGAATACTAGACATCGTTTTAATAAGTTCAATTAATAGTTTAAAGGGTCAAATGGACCCCGATAATGGAATAGATTATATATTCGTACTCAGTGAGTTATGGGCAACATATAAATATAATTTAATTGGGGTTTGGTTATATGACCATAAACCCTGTACATAGGCCTGGTCTGCGTATTGCGTATGCAAATAGGGTATCAGGTTCCTAACCGGATTGCCCTAAGATTTGAGGAATGAAGCCTTTAACCTAAATTGATATATTTTTCTGCTTATTGAATAGAGTGGGATCGTTTGGCAAGGAAACCAAAGGATAAAGCGATTGTTGATTAGCCGTACTAACATTTGGAAGAGGTAAGTGTTTATATCCATTTCTTTGGAGGTGCCTGGCCTCGTGGATTTTCTACCACATGTTCCTTACGTGTGATGTTCTACCACATGTTACTAGTATTGCATTGAGGATCTGAGCATTGTACTTTGGCTATGGGTTGACATATACTTCCCGGCAGTCGATGAGAGTCCCGCGCTGGTGAAGGGATACCATTGCATCATATTGAGGGCAGGAGGATTCCGCCCTCGGAGCAGGAGTATTCCGCTCCATTGCGTCATATTGAGGGTAGGAGGATTCCACCCTCGGAGCAGGAGGATTCCGCTCCATTGCTTCATATTGAGGGTAGGAGGACTCCGCCCTCAGAGCAGGAGTATTCCGCTCCATTGCATCATATTGACGGTAGGAGGATTCCGTCCTCGGAGCAGGAGGATTCCGCTCCATTGCATCATATTGAGGGTAGGAGTATTCCACTCTCGGAGCCGGAGGATTCCTCTTCATTGCATTATACTGAGGGTAGGAGGATTCCGCCCTCGGAGCAGGATGATTCCGCTCCATTCATTTGGCACATGTGACCCTTTGCATCATATTTCATTTCATCTAATTTCATTTCATACCATTGTTTAGACTTGTGGTACATAAATACTGTTCGGCTTATACGTGCATTGTTTATTTGTTGATATGTTTCTTGTTCGTATTCCTGGTTGAGTTTATGGTTTCATACGTGTCTCCGGTTATTATCTGGCTTTGCCTTTTTATAATTTAAAAAAGAGGAATTTGGTTTATTTGTGTCTTCTCCCTGGCTAGGTGTCCTATTCTTTGAGGTGGCTAGTCTGCCCCACTTATTGAGTCCTTTTGACTCACCCTTGTTTTTCATTTGTTTCTTCTCTATCTATTTCGTTTCGGCAGGTTCGCTCCAGGATTGAGTTTGCCACGTTGTGAAGGAGCGAAGACGACTTCAGCTATCAGGGTGAGCCAACTTTTATTCCGGACGGCCACCAGTTTATTGTTTATTATTTCAATTGCATTCTGCTCCCTTCTGGAGGTATCTGTCTTCTTTTGTGCTCTTAGATGTCTAGTTTGGATAGCCCTAAACCTAGTATGTTAGGTAGTCAGCTGTAATTTCTTTTATACAGCTTAGAGGTATCAGTATGTCTATGTTTTTGTTTTAAGTCTTAACCTTATTTATGAATTATTATATTTACTTTCCTAATTTAATTGGTAAGGGTTCGCCCGACGGGTCTAGGGGAGGATGTCGGGTGCCCGCACGGCCTAATCGGATTCCAGGTCGTGTCAGTTGGTATCAGAGCCCGGTTTAAATTCTATCCAAACAAAGACCGTGTCTAGTAGAGTCTCGCTGATGGGTACGTAGACGTCCGTACTTATCTATGAGAGGCTATGATGGCACTTAGAAAGTTTCACTTCCTTCTTTTCTGATTGTGCGTCGGTCTAGGCTGCAAAAGTATTTTCGTTAATTCCTTCATGGTAATCGTGAACCCTCGTGCAACAAATCAGCAAACGGTAGGAGTTCAGGACGAAGTAGCCTAGCTGGGGCTAGAGCTACTCAACCCCCGAGAAGTTGTGTATCATGCTGACGATCTAGTTGCGCAGGCCCCAGCTGTACGAGCTCGCGATGGGCCAGGGAGCAGGGCCTTGTGGTTCCTTTTGCTCTCTACGATGCTTTCACGAGAATCTTGGTGATGCAGATACCGCAAAAACCTACTATTCGCTAGGAAGCTTATCAGGTTGATGCATGTGCAGACGTCCGGACTCAGGGAGCTCCTATTCCGGTTCTTAATATTGCTGCAGTGAATTATGTTCCGGAGACTGCCTGTGTTGTGCCTCTAGTTATTTTGGCTAGTTAGTTAGCCTGAGTAATAGCTCGGTCCGAGTGTCCGAAGAGGTTGCATTATTTTATCTGGTTGAACCTTTCGATATTATTAAGCAATGCATCAGATAAACCTCGTGATTTATTTAAAAATAATATGATGTTACCGTATCCTTCAGGCTCTTGATTATATCGAGCAGTATGGTGTTGATTATTCTTCTTTCCAGTTTCAGGGTCCAGCCTTGAATTGGTGGGCCGCACTCTTATTAGCTAACTTGGTTCAATTTTTCTTCTAGATTCATGGAAAAGTTTCTTTCGAGTAGCGAGCGAGATGAAAGATGTTGCCAGTTTGAGTAGATTGCACAGGGTAGCCTGTCGGTTAGCCTGTTGGTGTTTCAGAATATGAGATTGAATTCTATAGAATGGCTGGATATGCATTAGAACTAGTCCATGAACCTTTCGAGAGATTCAAAGATTTATTGACGAACTTTCTCCTTCCCTCCCGTGGCCCTAGTGGGCAAACATAGTACCTCATTTGGAGGTAAGAGTTCCGATTATTTTGGGAGGTCACCTTCCAGGTTATCTCAGCTTGTGTCATGTGATTTTTAGAGTGCGCCAGTAGCTCGTCAAGATCAGATTCAGTCTTTTCTTTACAGCTATCAACAATCTTTCCAGCTTCCATTTTTCAGCGAAAAGGTGGTATCATTGTCGTGAGTCTGGCTATTCTTTGAGGAGTTTTTCTTTACTTAGACAAGTAGCCAGCTGTCTTTTCTCTCGTCATCAGGCATCTGCACAGTCGCAGGGGATTTCATTTAGGTCTCAATCAACCAGAGATATGCCCTCATTTAATAGAGGTTAAGAGCGTAGTGGCAGTAGTTCTTCTAGAAGTGATTATCAGGGTAGTGGCTCAGCTCAGCTGCAGAGGCAGTTCTATGAACTGCTAGTCTGGTAGGATGCTGAGGCATCCGATGTAGTAGGTCTCTGTATTTCCTCTTCCTTTATATGTGAGTAAGATTTGATTCTTCAAATCGATCTGGAAATGGTGTGTCTTATCATGTTTCGATGGTTTCCTTGGATATTGACTTAATTAAGAATCGGTTGCGGTAGAGGGGCGAGCTTCTGGTATGATTTATTCCTGGCATTGGTGAGACCCTACTAATTTACCTGGTCTAAATATGAGAAATTTGACGGTGAGTATCGCTATTGTCTGCCCGGCATCTTGTCGTGCCCTCTTCTATTATTATATCAAATTAGTTTACCTCATTTTTTCGGAATTCCGTGTTGGTTGGATGATGGGATTCTAGTTCATCACCATAATAGAGTGTCATTGTTTATTCCAGTGTAAAGTGGTTAGTAAGTAATACTCGATTTTCGTATCTCCTCTTGGTTCAAAACGCTAGTAAAGTCATGTTATCTCATGAGCTTATCTGGATTATAAAAGGATTTTCTGGTAAATTGTCAGAGTTTCCTTCTTATTGGAAGGTTAAACTGATATGGATGTTGCTCCATAGAGCTCATTTAATGTCTATTTCTTCAATTGCGATTCTTTGGTTAGCCTGACTTGGAAATAGTCTAGCTCTGGTAGCCAAGCAAATAAAAATATGAGCTTGCTGAAGCACTGATTATTTCTATCCTAGTGAGCTTGTGTGGTTGGTAGCCACTTGTGATGTTCCCTGTGTTGAGCCAGAGTACGTGTTATTGTAGCCGGTTAAGCATATTATTGTTTTTCAAGGCTTCTAAGGGTAATAGAAGTACCATCCATCATGAGGTGGTGTTTACGACAAAGGTATGGAGTTGTGAACTCAAGAGTTGCAGCTGTTTAGCAACTCGAAAGGGTAGTTGGTAGCTAAGGTCTGCCTACGTTCAGCTTTTAGCTAAATCTTTTTTTAGTCCAGCAGACTGTGCGACGATGGTTATTCCTATTCAAATAGCTGCATGAGTCTGTGCTTTAAGTGGAGGAGTCTTCCTCCAAATACTGAATGGTAATACTAAATTTCTAAGGTGTTGATGCCACTTTTGTTACGACCCAACCTAAGGCCACGACAGAAACATACAATGAGCGTCGATCATTGCTAAACCCACTAATAATCTATTAATGCTAGAGATAAGCTGGCAACCTGATCATATATACGTACCTATCCGCTGAAAGCATAATGTTTGGAAAGATGACACGACTTTAAGTTGCTGGCAATTACAAAACTGAGCCACAAATTCTTCTATGTCACACTACATTTCGTCCCACCAATAAATCTTCTTAAGACCATGGTACATCTTAGTCGAACCTGAATGAACAGTGTATTTGGAATAATGTGCCTCTTTCATAATCTGTCCACGTAAATCTGCAACATCAGGAACACAAAGTCTATCTTATTACATGAGAAAACCATCAGTAGTAACCTTGTATGGTGACTCCGTTTTTTTTTCTGGCTATCTGTCTGTATTCAACCAGAACTGGATCCTCATACTGACGTTGTTTTACTTCATGAAAATTTAGAGATAAAGGTCTAGTGCAGCTTGTCGTCCATCCAACATTGGCATATCTCATTTACACCTTAACTCTTTGAGAAGTTGCTTTAGCGTTATAAGTGCACGTGTAATCAACTTTGTTGCTGGTATTCTGCCTCAGCTCATGGTCTAACTACATGTCTTTTTTTATTTTCACTTTTGCAAGACATAATATTTCCAATTCAAAGACAATACCCTGAAGTAGATGTTCAGTCTGGAAATAATTCCTGGTCTGTATCATACTATCCATAAGTATTTGCATGATCCTTATCCTTATATGATAGACCCTGTTCATATGAACCTTTGACATACATTAGGATATGAGTAACTACATTCCCACAAAGAGCTTGCGGAACAACACTAACATCAACTGAGATGTTGCATAGTGTGTTTGTAAAAATAATATAGATTGCATCAAATCTTCTATAATGTGTAGTGACAAGGTACTTCAAAAGCTTCCCCTATCGTATCAAGCGTGAGCTAATTCTTAGTTCCATCGACCTGTTCTATATCGAAAGGTATATCGAAGTGGTAATTATCGGCTGAATCATGTTAACCGATTCAAAATTTCATGTATCTTTGTTTCGAAAATGTAGAACTCTCCACTCGTGATTGAGGAAGGATCAGTGTAGTCAGAATAAGCTGAGCAATGGCGTTATGATATTATCCAGCTATATTTTTATCCAAGAGTTCGATATGCATGTTATAATTCTGATCCTGTAAGCAGGAAATAATGCCTGTGGAGTAGCTCATGAAGGTCCTGCAAGTTCTCTTGTTATCTGCGTGAATCTTGCTTTAGACTTAGGCTCGTTCGAGGACGAACGAGTGTATAAGTGGTGGAGAATGAAACGACCTCGGTCAGTCGTTTCGGAAGTTAGGACTCGGATTGGCGTGCCGATAATTTTAAAATATTCGTAAAGTCCATTGAGACTTATATGTAAAATTTGAGGTCCGCCTTTGCGAGTATACTACATATATTTTGTATAACTTGTATGCAAAAGTTGGAATTATTTCGAATATCGTACGGTACCGTTTTAATTTTTGTCACGAAAAGAAAATAAGAAAATTAAAAAAAGATAAAAGATAAAATGAAAGAAAGAGAAAGAAATGACCAAATGTAGCGGTGAGCATATATGCTAAGTACGAAACACAGAAACAAAAAACGATTCAGAAGCAGGTAAAGAGAAAACGTGCAGAAGGGAATGAAAATGCCAGAAAATGAGAAAAAGGATCCGAAAAAAGTAGAATTTTCACCCTGAAACAATCAGGTAATGATCCTAATATATTATTTCAGTTTATTACGTGTGTTTGAATATATTTTAACGGTAAAACTTAGAATATTAGACATCGTTTTAATAAGTTCAATTAATAGTTTAAAGGGTTAAATGGACCCCGATAATGGAATAGATTATATATTCGTACTCAGTGAGTTATGGGCAACATATAAATATAATTTATTTGGGGTTTGGTTATATAAACCCTGTACATAGGCCTGGTCTGCGTATTGCGTATGCAAATAGGGTATCAGGTTCCTAACCGGATTGCCCTAAGATATGAGGAATGAAGTCTTTAGCCTAAATTGATATATTTTTCTGCTTATTGAATAGAATGGGATCGTTTGGGAAGGAAACCAAAGGAGAAAGCGGTTGTCGATTAGCCGTACTAACATTTGGAAGAGGTAAGTGTTTATATCCATTTCTTTGGAGGCACCTGGCCTCGTGGATTTTCTACCACGTGTTCCTTACGTGTGTAGCTACCGATAGGCGTACTCATTACGCCTTATCCTTAGATTTACATTGTATACTATATATTATGTCCTGTTATTGGTATTGCATTGAGGATCTGAGCATTGTACTTTGGCTGTGAGTTGACATATACTTCCTGGCAGCCGATGAGAGTCCCACGCTGGTGAAGGGATACCATTGCATCGTATTGAGGGTAGGAGGATTCCGCCCTCGGAGCAGGAGTATTCCGCTCCATTGCGTCATATTGAGGGTAGGAGGATGCCGCCCTCAGAGCAAGAGGATTCCGCTCCATTGCATCATATTGAGGGTAGGAGGATTCCGCCCTCGGAGCAGGAGGATTCCGCTCCATTGCATCATATTGAGGGTAGGTGGATTCCACCCTCGGAGCAGGAGGATTCCGCTCCATTGCATCATATTGAGGGTAAGAGGATTCCGCCCTCGGAGAAGGACCATTCCGCTCCATTGCATCATATTGAGGATAGAAGGATTCCGCCCTCGGAGCAGGAGGCTTCCGCTCCATTGCATCATATTGAGGGTAGGAGGATTCCGCCCTCGGAGCAGAAGGATTCCGCTCCATTCATTTGGCACATGTGACCCTTTGCATCATATTTCATTTCATCTCATTTCATTTAATACCATTGTGTAGACTTGTGGTACATAACTACTGTTCGGCTTGTACGTGCATTGTTTATTTGTTGATATGTTTATGGTTCGTATTCCTGGTTGAATTTATGGTTTCATATGCGTCTCCAGTTATTATCTGGCTTTGCCTTTTTATAATTTAACAAAGAGGAATTTGGTTTATTTGTTTCTTCTCACTGGCTAGCTATCCTATTCTTTGAGGTGGTTAGTCTGCCCCACTTATTGAGTCCTTTTGACTCACCCTTGTTTTTTTGTTTGTTTCCTGTCTATCTATTTCGTTTCGGCAGGTTCACTCCTGGATTGAGTTTTCCACGTTGTGAAGGAGCGAAGACGACTTCAGCTATCAGGGTGAGCCAACTTTTATTCCGGACGGCCACCAGTTTATTGTTTATTATTTCAATTGCATTCTGCTCCCTTCAGGAGGTATCTGCCTTCTTTTGTACTCTTAGATGTCTAGTCTAGATAGCCCTAAACCTAGTATGTTAGGTAGTCAGCTGTAATTTCTTTTGTACAGCTTAGAGGTATCTGTATGTCTGTAGTTTTTTTTAAGTCTTAACCTTATTTATGAATTGTTATATTTATTTTCCTAATTTAATTGGTAAGGGTTCGCCCGACGGGTCTAGAGGAGGATGTCGGGTGCACGCACGGCCTAACCAGATTCCGGGTCGTGTCACCATTTTAACTACATCTCCTTAGTAAAAATAGGCATGATTTTAAATGTGCAGGGATTACCTAGGCTTAACAGATTATCCAGAATTAAGACAAAACACAATCATACAAGCAGTTCAAGTGAAGCAGGAACAGGATAAGCATATGCAAGGCAAACACATAGATGTAATAGGTGATAGTGGGTGAAAGAATACCTTTGAGTACTGTGAAGTTAATATGAATGCAGACAGCAGAAAGAAAAAGCATGACCAACACTCACACAAGCAGAACTGATCCTTTCAGGGAAGCAAGTGTTCAAGAAGAACTGAATGCCAAAAGCTATGCAGAATTTTGTTAAGTATACCAGTGTGTGTTTCTGAATGTTTTTTAGTGTTCAGAAACTTATTCTTCTAGTTGAAAAGAGAAGAGTTTATACAGGTGAGCGGTGGGGATTTGAAAAGAAACGGGTAAAAGTTCTCATAAGGCAATTAAATATACTCTTCCAAGAATAACATGGGACAAATTTGAGTACCCTTCCAAAAATAGAACAATTAGTCCCCAATTCTAATGCAAATCATTTGAAACCCCTCCCCTCAAACTTAACATAGTCTAGGTTCACAAATCCCATTCTAAATAGGTTTGAACCTTGACAGATTTTCAAAAGTCAACATATCAATGACCATGCCAAGTTTCCTTCTATGTTCTACGCACAAATTCAAATTTAAGTTAAACAAAATCCCTTGAATCGTGTAAACCAACTTTATAAGTTCATACTTTGATTAAACAAATCATGAATTTACACAAGTAATGCACAATAAGATGATTTAAACAATTTAAGAAAACTATAGCAATTTCTAAGCTTCAGATTAAATGGAGACAACATAGAATTTAGCCTTAAACATGTCAAAACCAGAGCGTAAACAGTCCCACTACGATGTCAAAACAAATCAACAGTTCATAGAGGTCGTAAGTCATGTGAATCAATTAATTAACAATTGAAACAATAATCGTGCTAATTCAGAGAGACATAGGGGATTTTAGGTGTAGCGTCACACAAATTTCACAAAATCGAAAGGAGATAGTATTACCCGTTCACCAAAATCGGGTCAATCGAAACCCGTCATAGATTAACCTTTGCATGGGGTTTCTTACCCCATTTAGGTGATAACACCTTTAAATCTATGGCCTGAACCTCGCCGGAGGCGTCTCCCGGCGGTGGTGTCACAGTTGTCAAAAGTCAAATCTCGCCCTTGCCCAAACGTCATCAAAACTGTATGGGTTTTGTAACGGAATTCAAGGGGAACACGATGATGCTATTTTCCCTCATTTTCTCTGGCTAAAATGGCCGAAATAGTGATCGACAAAGGGTGGCGATTTGTTTCGCCAAGAAAGGAGAGAGAGAAACTAGTTCTAGCAACAGACACTGGGGAAATGGGGGGTCGTGTGGGTAGATTTAGGGATTTTGGCTTTTAGCCGTTGGATCAAATCACGGAGGGTTAGGATTGAGCCACGTCAGTGCTTAGGAGTAAAAATGTAGGTGATGTGTAAATTATGACGTGTAATATATGTGTGTGTGTATATATATATATATATATATATATATATATATATATATATGTATATATACTGTATAGATAGTGTATATTAGGCATAAAATAGGTATAAAATTGTATAAAATGGGTATAAAAATATAAAAAAATTGGAAAATTAATTTAAAATGTTAGGAAGGCTGAGAAATGCATAAAAGTTGTAATTTTGGGATTTTAAACAATTTTTGATAATTTTGTCAAAATAGAAGTAATTGCGAAAATTGTAAAAACGACTATGGTTTGAGACGATGCTCTCAAAAATGGCCTTGATTTTCAGACTATCATGAAAAGATGATTTGAAAGAAATGGACGAGGTAAGAGTGGATACACGATTGTGTGTAAAATTTGAGAACTGTAGATTTTGAACATAAGAGAGACAAAATTGGGTGTCAACAACTAGAAGTGTGTTAACAAAGAGCTAAGAAAATCCTAGACAAAACTACCCAATTGCAGAATTTCTACCTGAGGTGCCTCTCTCTGAAATCTGGGGCACTCCGCCTAGGAATCTGGCCGCTCTGCCCTGCAACTTTTGAACTAGATTTTTCCCATTTTTCCTTTCTTCTTCTTCTTTTTCTTCTTCTTCAGCCGTTTCAACATGTTCTAACCTTCAAAATTAATGTTTAATGGTGTCCTTGAAGGTTTTTAACAACTCCCACAAATTCCCAACCCTAAACAACGAATAACAAGTCGTCTAATTCAAGAATTCTTCCAAATTTCAACTAAGGTTTCAAGAACTTGTTTCAATCAATTTGCTTAACAACCACAAATCCAAATGTGTTGTAAGGATCAAGAACAACTAGGAAACTTCACCTTAACAATTCCCAAAAAAGATTTTGATTGGGGACTCAAAATTCAACTCGTTTTTTTTTTTTTTAACAATAACAAGAAACTTATAAAAAAAACTATGAAATCTAAACACTAAGGCACGAAGAACAAGATTGGAAGTACTGAAACAAATCTGTTCCTTGCTTTGATACCAACTAATGTAAGCTAAATTACGGAAGAGAAAAACAAGATATATATCAAGACGAAAATTGAACAAGAACAAGAATTGCAACTAGGAACTAGTCTAGTTACCTTCTTGTTGGAGTCAAGAGACACCTATGCTATGAAAACTATCCTCAAGATTACTATGAATCTTGCAAAAGGTTTGATTGCGCCTTTTCCTTGGAAGAATACCTACAATTGCTAAGGCCCCATGGTAGGCGCCAAACGGTTTATGCCTTAAATTGGTCACCTAGGTTATAAAATTAATTCATAATGAGGTCACAAACAATAAAATAAATACGATGGAAAAGTAAGTAAATAAAAGAGAGAAATAATGAGCAAGAAAAGTAAAGTAATCTTATTCCTTGAGAATAGCTGGATTCTGTGGTGAATCACCCCTGCTGTACAATACAATGTAAGGAGGGGTATTTATAGTAGTGGATACCTAGTCCTAACTAAGGTAAATAACAAAGGTTAATAAGGCTATCGGCCTATAACTCAAGGCGGTGGTATATATGAGACCCTAACTAGCAGACTGTAACCCTAAGACGACACGATGTATACCCTTCATCCTACACCCGTATCGCCTGAACAGTTGTAACTCGTAAAATAGACGTGTATCCTTTGAGCGCGATGACTTGTAAGATAAGCCTAGTCTCACCAGTTGGACTCGTATCCCCATAATAGTAGGTGGCATATTTTTTTCATACAGTGGTGGTGGTGGTGGTCATCGTCATCGTAGTAGCAGCAGTAGCAGCAGCAGCAGCAGCAGCAGCAGCAGCAGCAGCAGCAGTAGTAGTAGTAGTTTATAATTTTAATTAAAATTAGTATGATTGATAAAATTGGAATTGATGAACTTGGATTTAGTATGGTTGATAAACTAGGAACTAATATGGGTGATGAACTTGGATTTCGTATGGTTGATGAACATGGATTTCGAATGGTGAACTTGGAATTGTTGAGTTGGAATTAACATGGTTAATGTACTTGAAATTAGTATGGTTGTTGAGTGACTTTATTATCTCTTCCATCAAGATTATATATTTCATGGATATCAACATTGAAGACTCAGTTGAAATTATTCAAGATACGATTGAAGACTCAATTGAAATGGTTCAAGATACAATCGAAGACTCAATTGAAATGTTTTAAGATACGATCAAAGACGTGTTTGAAATGGTACCAGAATCGTACACAGATGAAGAAGTTGAATTATCTGACGAACTACAAGAAGTTGTTGACATAATGTTACATATATAGCTTCCATACTTCTATTAAGATGTAATTATGGAAAGAAATACTTTATTTATACTAGACTTCGATTTAGCACAAGTATTATGTGGTTATAATTATTGAACAATTTTTTTGTACAGTACGTAGTCTTGCATTTGATACAAGTATTATTTAGTTATGGGTGTTAAGTACGGTTAATTAATTGTAGTAGGCTAATTTGGGTTTGGAAGGTGCTATAGCCTATTTCTAACATTTTATTATGTAGGATTTAGTGTATTACCGAGGGAACCAAATATGTTTAGATGTTCAATGCTACCAAGGGAAATCCTTCAGTAACTGAATTTAAAAATAATAATTATTTAGATTCTAACCGAGGGATTTTTCTCGGTAAAATATTAAATATATTAATATATTTTTTATTGCCGAGGGAAATCCCTCGGTAAGAATTTTGTAATATATTTTTATTGAAATTTATTCTTGAGGGACAACCGAGGGACACCCGTCGGTACTACCGAGGGAATTTTCTCGATGGTGTACAGAACGACGAGCTAATACCGAGGTACGCATACCTATGAAATTCCCTCGGTATGACGTTATCCTCACAATTCGTGTATTTTTCTAATAGTGTAAGAATCATATTCTATATATATAATTGGTATTAGAGCCATGGGGGGAAGTAGGGATTATTATTCTTATTTTTAACTTACTTTTATGATGTATTATTGGATCTAGTATTTAGATCTATAAAAACATGAACTCTTACATGGACTTTTATTAAATTTACATATGTATTAAGAAGATCTCTTAACTAATGGCACTGTAATCTTTCCGGATCTACACTGTAAGTAGTGTTCCTGAGTAAAATGGCTAGGTTGCCAAGTAAAATTATTCAGAAGGCTTACAGATGATTATTTATAACCCTTGGGTCATTAGTCAAGATACTCTTTTAAACATAAGCTAATTTAATTTTTGTGTATTAAAGAAAACATTACTTATATTTTAAATTTCTAAATCTGATTTTTCTTCATACTATTGAGTTAAGAACTTTAAAATTATCCTTATGGAACCCGTTGGTCTCTAGATCCAAGAACATGAAGCATTTAAGTCATTACTGTTTATCCACTAAATTTTTCTGTGCAGATCTTAGTATGACATTCTTCCATCTTTTCTCTACCTCCACTAAAAATTCTTCTCCTTCCTCTTCCAGATCTACATCCTCCTCTTCCTCTTCAAATTCTAAACTCAAAGAAGAGGTTAGTTTTACTAATCTACAGCAATCAATTGATGACTGAAAAATTCCTAAACATCCTAGTCAACAATCTATAAGTCTAGATGGAATTTGACAAGTGACTACCACATTTAAACCATCAAGCCAATTATTTCTCTTGAGTCAGATCATGAGGACATCAAGCTTTTAAACCCAAAATCTATAGAAAATAATAGAAAAAAGTACAACTATCTCCATGTTGGTTTAGTACAAATTGCAGCTAAACCTCTTTCTAGAGAAGGACTAGATACATCTCTCCTCCTCTGCCTTAGAGATTCTAGATTTCTAGATTTCAATGATTCCCTTCTAGAAATGGTAGAAACCAGTCTTTCTAATGGACCAATTTATTTTGACTGCTTTCCCAACTTTACTGTATCCCTTAAAGATAGGAATATATTAGACTCTTTGACACTAAATGTCAAGATATCCAATCATAAAACCAATGGATCTCTTCCAGTTGCAATTATTTATAGAATTCAATACAAAGATATGAATTCAGCCTTCAATTCTGGAGCCATGAAAACACTTCATAAAGAAGAAGTTGTTCTCTTCCAAACAGATCTTCAAAGATCTCATTTGTCAGTTCAAAAACCTATATCCTAGAATCAAGTTTCTTTACCTCAAACAGGCTTTTGCAAGATGCTACCCCAGCCCAGAAGCCAGAAAATACTAATGTGTCCCAGATCCAATAGTTTTCTTCAGGATTTGTAATTATTTCCTTACGAAGATCTCATAATCAAAGAGTACCTTCCTCACCAAGTCTGCTAGACATTTTGTCTCTTCATTTTCTTCTAGAATCGAAACTGTTAACTTCGAATCTAGGATTCCTCAAGCAGAATACTCAGTGCAAACACCTCCAATTGAAGTTAACTTCGAAAGACCTCAGTCTCCTACTTATTCATCTCTAGGTGCTGAATTCGGTATTTTAGAAAAAAGATTTCTAAATTGACAAAGAAAAACTCAGGACTGAATTTTACTCTCCTAAAAACCTTTTTAAGAGAACATGGTTTTTAACAACTTTCAAGGAAATGAAAGAAAAAAATCTTCAAAAAATTTATTATGAATCCTTGAACTCGATTCAAGAGCAAATTAATTTCTTTGAATGGTTTGAAGCTTATGCTGAATACCACCATATAGAATTTCCTTTTTCTAAATCTATTAATGTATCAAAAATTTGGAAAACTTCAACTGGAGAAGAAGTCATCTCTGAACTTCCTCCACCACAAGAGTTTCAACAACTTATGGCAAAACCCAAGTGGTAGCTACTCCTTTCAAATTAAAACCTGAAAGTGAAGCTTTCACATGTAAAGATATTAAAAATATATCTGAACACATTAATTATACAAACAAGTATTTACAAACTCTTGGTGAATATTTGATTTCAAAATCATCTTTTTCAGCATCCACTAGTACTAAGTCAGACGAAACATCTTCAATTCCACTATTTAAAATTTATAACATCCCTAGGACTTTTGCTAGTGAACTCCAGAGTCACCAATCTAAAGGTTTCCCTCAACTTTCTGACCTTCAACATAGAATCTCCGAAATAGAGAAAACCTTTGTTGTTCAAGACTCTGCAACTAAAGAGTCTGTAACTAAGGATGCTTCTATTATAGGTGTTCTTCGAGAGGTAGATATAGATCAAGAATCCCAAACATAGTCTAATCAATTTTATCATGATCCTTCTTTAGAAGTTTCTCCACTTAGAACAGGATCTTCCAACTGGCGACAACCCCAAAAACTCTATTATCCTAGAGCTACCCATCCTGATATAGTTTTAGAAGAAAAACCTAGTGTCATGCAGAATAACTACAATGCCAACAACATCTATTAATGGAACATAGATGGTTGCTCCGAATACAATATTTTGTCCAAGTTGTAGCAAATGGCTATGGTAGCCACTGCATATAGAACTTCTCAAAACTGTAGTGACCAGCTTACTACCCATATATTAATAGCAGGTTTTACAGGCCAACTTAAGGGCTGGTGGGATACCCATCTTAGCGAGGAAGATTATCAAAAGATCTTCTACAGTGTTTAGAATTGATCCAACAGGAGAATTAATCCTAAAAGATTGCCAAACTATTCCTGATTCGACCAACACCCTAAGTTATACCATTATCAAAACTTTTATAGGTAGTCCATCTTTTTTTAGAGAAAGATCTTCTGAAATACTTAACAATCTTAAGTGTAAGACCCTCTCTGATTTTAGGTGGTATAAAGACTCCTTTCTTACCAGGATATATGAAAAACTAGATGGAAGCCTCCCATATTGGAAAGAAAAATCCTAGATGGCCTGCCTAAGTCCCTTAGAGACTTAGTCAAAGAGGAACTCCAAGGTCTCTACACTGGTGATATTATTCCTTATGAACATATCACCTCTGGTCAGATTACCAATCTCATTCAACAAGTTGCTTTCAAAATCTACCGACAAGATAAGATATTGAGACAATTAGCCAAAAATAGAGCTCAAACTCATAGAGATTTCAGAAGTTTCTATGAACAATTTTGTATCCCTCCTTGTGAAAAAAGCCTCAAAAGAGACGAAAGGCTAAAGATAAGGAGGCCATCCCAAGATATAGACATCCTGCACCCAAGTTCAGGAAAACAAAATCTTCCTACTCCAAAACCAAAGCTCTATCAGCTCTACCCAATAGACCTAAAGCACCAGGTTTCAAATCTCCCAATTCTAAAAAATGTTACAGATGTCACTAAACCGGGCATATCACCAAATACTGCAAATTATCTAACAAAGTAAGAAACATTGAATTAGATGAGTCTATTCTTAACCAAGGTGCTTCTGATATTTCCGATGATGAACTTGAACAGCAATTAAACCAAATTAAAGATGATGATGTACAATCATCTTCGTCCGAATCTAGTCAAGAAGACCAAAATAGTCAACCCGAGATTAATGTTCTCTCTAAAGAACAAGATATCCTCCTTGAGCTTATTAGTAATCTTGAGAATTCAGACCAAAAGAAACATTATCTAGAGCAGTTCAAATGAACCATAAATAAGCCTTCTACATCTTCAAGTACCTTTCTAATCATTTTCAAATAGCTAATACTTACAATATTACTGACATTATCAATGATTTTCTTTATAGAAACCCTAGACAATAACTTTCCAGGATCTCCAAACTGAGATAACACTCCTTAAGGAAAATATTCGTAAAATTAGAGCAAAACAAGATATAGATCGCCTTGTTCTCCAACAGCTTTCTACCCAGCCTAAACAGCCTAGACAAACAGAAACCAAACCAGTTGATCAGGAAGATTTCATCAACTACCTCTCTAGATTTCCCATCAAGAAATGGCATATTAGGGTTACCCTAGTTATCAATAAGTCCATCACGTTAGATGTTGTCGCCGTATTTGACACAGGTACAGATCTCAATTGTATACAAGAAGGACTCATCCCAATAAAATACTTTGAAAAAACTAAAGATGCCCTTAGAGCAGCTAATGGCAAAAAAATTAGGAATTAGCTTCAAACTCTCTGATGTTGAAGTTGGAACTTCCTGCGAGAATTCTTCTTTGTCAGTAGCAACTTCTTTCTTATTAGTAAAAGACCTTACTAACTCAATCATATTAAGCACCCCTTTCATCCAAGAAATCATGCCTTTTATGGTCACTAACCAAGGCATCCAAATTGAGTGCATAGGAAATAAGATCCTCCTCCCTTTTGATAAACCTCCTATCAATAAGGTCTTGTCTACCTTAAAACATAAGGAAGCCCAAATCAATTTCCTCAAAGAAGAAGTATCATATCAAAGGCTACAACAACAACTTCAAGATCCTTCTCTTCAGTCTAAAGTTAAAATCTTAGAAGAAAAAATCCAAAAGAATCTTTGCGCTGATTTACCAACAGCCTTTTGGAATCGGAAGAAACACATAGTCAGACTTCCTTGTGAACCTGACTTCGATGAAAAAACCGTTCCCACTAAAGCTCGTCCAATCCAAATGAATCATGAGCTAACAATCCATTGCCAAAGTGAGATCAAAGATCTTCTTGACAAACATATCATCTCTCCTAGTAAATCCATTCCCTCGTTTGATTATTAATTACAAACCCTTGAATACAACTCTTCGTTGTATTAGATACCCTATTCCAAAGAAAAGAGATTTACTTCAGCGGCTTTATGCTGCTACTATTTTTTCAAAATTTGATTTAAAATCAGGTTTTTGGAAAATTTAAATTGATCCTAGAGATCGATGTAAAACTGCTTTTACTGTTCCATTTGGGCAATATGAATGGAAGGTAATGCCATTTGGATTAAAAAATGATCCTTCAGAGTTTCAAAGAATCATGAATGACGTTTTTAATCCTTTTTCAAAATTTATTGTTCACATTGATGGTGTCTTAGTATTTCTAATAGAATTGATTAACATTTTAAACATTTAAGAATCTTCTTTAATACCATTAAAGAAAATGACTTAGTTCTTTCAAAAACTAAACATAGTCTTTTTCAAATAAATATACGATTTTTAGGTCACAATATTCTACAAGGAACTATTGTCCCTATCCAGAGATCAATTCAGTTTGCTAATAAGTTTCCTGATCAAATCTTAGATGAAACCCAGCTTCAAAGATTTTTAGGTTGTATTAATTATGTATCTTATTTTATTCCCGGTATTAGTAATCTGCTAAAACCTCTCCCTAATAAATTGAAAAACCCTCTTCCTCCATGGACTAATGTTCATACCAACGTTGTCCAACAAATAAAATTAAAGTTAAACATCTTCCTTGTTTATCTCTCCCTGATCCTTCTGCTTTCAAAATTGTTGAAACAGGTGGATCAGATATTGGTTATGGTGGCATACTAAAACAAAAGAAAGATGGCAAAGAACATATCATTGCATTTGCATCTAAGCATTTGAATAATGCTCAACAAAATTATCCTACAATTAAAAAGGAAATTTTAGAAATTTTTTTATGAATTTCTAAATTTCAAGCTGATTTACTAAACAAAAATTTCTTTTAAAAATTAATTGCAAAGCTACAAAATCTGTTTTACCAAATAATGTACAAAACCTTGCCTCAAACATATATTTGCCAGATGGCAAGCTATTTTATCTTATTTTGATTTTTATATAGAATATATCAAAGGGAGCTCAAACTCTATTCTAGATTTTCTCACTCGAGACATCTTGCAGGGAAGATAACATGCCTAGAAAAACGAAGGAAGAACGTCCAGCCCTTCCTCCTCCGGAGGAAAACAATCAAGACAAAGTTGTCTCCCAATATCAAATAATTTCAGTTGCTTGGATGTTGCTGACCCAAGTCAGTCAAGATATCAAAATCCAGCAGACTATGCTATGAAGGGAATACACCCATCATATCTCCTGAAAAAGCTGAACCAATTTCAATTGAAAGCCCGAAAAAATGGGCAGATTTGGTTGAAGAAGATGAAAATCAACATGCAAAGATATCATCTGACTCCTCGTCAGATACAGACTTCTTAAACTGGTGTAAGCTTATGGGAATAAAAGCAACCATAAGTGACCCTAAAATAAGAAAATAATTTATTATGTTTAACAATTTATGTTCCACTGTAGCGGCCTCAGGCCACGCATCTTCTTCTCAAACTGTGGTTGCTAAAAGCACTACACAAACACCAATGGTGGCCAAAGGCCCCAAAATACAGAGCACATGCATGGTGTATTCAGCACCCAAACAGGCACTTTCTTCACCAGTTGACACGACTCGGAAATCCGGCTAGGCCGTGCGGGCACCCGACATCCTCCCCTAGACCCGTCGGGCGAACCCTTGCCAATTAATTTAGGAAAATAAATATAATTCAATGCAAAAATAGGAACAAGACTTAGAAAAAGAAGCACAGACATACTGATACCTCTAAGATGTACAAAAAAAATTACAGCTGACTACACAGCATACTAGGTTTAGGGCTATCCAGCATACTAGGGAATCCAATCTGATAACCAACTGGAGCGGAATACTCCTGCTCCTGGATCGGAATACTCATGCATTCGATATAATATAAACCAGAGGCGGAATATTCCTGCACTCTCATGGGGCGGAATACTCCTGCACCCGATACAATGTAAAGCTGAGGCGGAATACTCATGCACTAAAATAAGCAACGCACGTATAAGCAGAACAATAGTTATGTACCACAAGTCTACACAATGGTATGAAATGAAATAAGATGAAATGAAATATGATGCAAAGGGTCACATGTGCCCGTAATCCCATCCCCAAGCGGAATACTCCTACATTCAAGAGGAATCCGATCTGATAACCAACTGGAGCGGAATACTCCTGCTCCTGGGCAGAATACTCATGCATCCGATATAATATAAACCAGAGGCGGAATACTCCTACACTCTCCTGGGGCGGAATACTCCTGCACCCGATATAAAGTAAAGCTGAGGCGGAATACTCCTGCACTCAATATCTGACATAAGAGCGAAATACTCCTGCTCTTGGGGCAGAATCCTCCTACCCTCAATATGATACAATGGAGCGGAATCCTCCTGATCCTAAGGCGGAATACTCCTACACCCAATATGATATGCAATGTAATGCATATGAATGACATATATGCGTATTTATACCGTTGCGGCGTGCAACCCGATCCATATATTTATACCACTGCGACGTGCAACCCGATCCATATATTTATACTGTTGCATCGTGCAACCCGATCCCCGCAACCCAGACGAGCCAGAAATATATAGACAATTAAGCAATGCACGTATAAGCAGAATAGTAGTTATGTACCACAAGTCTACACAATGGAATGAAATGAAACGAAATGAAATAAAATAAGATGAAATGAAATATGATGCAAAGGGTTACATGTGCCCGTAATCCCATCCCAAAGCGGAATACTCCTGCATTCGAGGGGAATCCAATCTGATAACCAACTGGAGCGGAATACTCCTGCTCCTGGGGCGGAATACTCATGCATCTGATATAATATAAACCAGAGGCGGAATACTCCTGCACTCTTATGGGGCGGAATACTCCTGCACCCGATATAATGTAAAGCTGAGGCGGAATACTCCTGCACTCAATATCTGACATAAGAGTGGAATACTCCTGCTCTTGGGGCGGAATCCTCATACCCTAAATATGATACAGTGGAGCGGAATCCTCCTGCTCCTGGGGCGGAATACTCCTACACCCACTATGATATGCAATGTAATGCATTTGAATGACATATAATGCATATGAATGCAATGTTATGCAATAATAACCCTTCACCGGCGCGGGACTCTCATCGACAGCCGGGAAGTAGATTCCAACTCACAGCCAGAGTACAATTCTCAAATCCTCAACGTAATACCAACAACAGGACATAACATATAATATACAATGTAAATCCAAAGCTAAGGCGTAATGAGTAAGCCTATCGGCAGCTACATACGTAAGAAACACGTGGTAGAAAATCCACGAGGCCAGGTGCCACCAAAGAAATGGATATAAACATTTACCATGTTACAAAGTTAGTACAACCACTCAATAACCGCTTTGTCCTTTGGATTCATTTCCAAACGATCCCGTTGTGTTCAATAACCAGAAAAATATATCAAATTATGCTAAAGTCTTCATTCCTCACATCTTAGGGCAATCCAGGTAGGAACCTGATACCCTATTCACATACACAATACGTAGGTCAGGCCTATGTACAGGGTTTAAGGTCACATAACCAAACCCTAAATAAATGATATTTATATGTTGCCCATAACTCACTGTATACGAATATATAATCAATTCTACTATGGGGGTCCATTTCACCCTTTAAACTATTAATTGAACTTATTAAAACGATGTCTAATATCCCAATTTTTACCGTAAAAATATATTCAAACACACGTAATAAGCTAGGATAATGAGTTAACATCATTACCTGGATGTTTCGGGGTGAAAATCCTATTTTTCTCCGGCTCCTTTTCCTTTCCTTTTTCAATTTTCTGCTATTTTTATATATTTCTGTTTCTCTGTTTCGTTTTGGATAGGATGATCAGAATCATCCTTAGTTTATATAAGTTAAGGGTCCACCGCCCTTAAATTTTCTTTTCTTTCTTTTCCTTTTTTTATTTTCTTTTATAATTTCTTTTCTTTTCGAAAATTAAAATGGTACCCTATTATACTCGAAATAATTCCAACTTTTGCATACAAGTTAAACAAAATATATGTAACATACTCGCAAAGGCGGATCTCAAATCGGACTCCCGAAACTCAATATGAGAATTAAATGGAAAAAGATCAAATTATTTAACTTTCGGCATTTTAGCGAAAACTAGCCGAACAATATCGAAATTCACTTTCGAAAAATCACAAAAGTCACAAATTATCATACGAACCTAATGATGCTTTCGGATTTCAAATCGGAGCTCGTTCGCCAAAACCGAGCTTGAAAATTTCTTTTTAATATTTATCGATAATAATAACTGAAACCTTCTTCCGATGCCTACCAAACGAGGTCTGATTTAGCTCAAATTTTATTGACAAGTCCCAATGGACCTTACGAATATTTTAAAATTATCGGCACGCCAATCGGAGTCCTATCTTCCGAAACGACTAACCGAGGTCGTTTCATTCTCCTCAACTTAAACTCTCGTTCGTCCTCGAACGAGCCTAAGTCTAAAAGAAAATTCGAGTGGATAACAAGAGAACTTGCACGACCTTCATGAGCTACTCCACAGGTATTATTTTCTGATTACAGGATCAGAATAATAACACGCATATCGAACTTTTGGACCAAAATATATCTGGATAATATGATAATACCATTGTACAACTTATTCTAACTAAGCTGATCCTTCCTCGATTACGAGAAGAGAGTTCCACATTTTCGAAGAAAAGATACACGAAACTTTGAATGGGCTAAGATGATTCAGCTGATAATCACCTCTTCGATATATCTTTCGATATAGAACAAGTCGATGGAACTAAGAATTAGCTCACGCTTGATGCAGTAGCGGGAAGCTTTTGAAGTACCTTGTCACTACACACTATAGAAGATTTGATGCAAGCTATATTATTTTTTCGAACGCATTATGCAACATCCCAGTTGACGGTAGTGTTGTTCCGCAAGCTCCTTGTGGGAATGTAGTTACTCATATCCTAATGTATGTCTAAGGTTCATCTGAACAGGGTCTATCATATAAGGATAAGGATCATGCAAATACTACTGGATAGTATGATCCAGACCAAGAATGATATTCAGACTGAACATCTACTTCAGAGTATTGTCTTTGAATTGAAAATATTATGACTTGAAAAAATAAAAATAAAAGAGACATGTAGTTGCACCATGAGCTGAGGCAGAATACCAATAATAAAGTTGATTACATGTGCACTTATAATGCTAAAGTAACTTCTCAAAGAGTTGAGGTGTGAAGGAGATATGCCAATAATGGATGGACGACAAGCTGCACTAGACCTTTAACTCTAAATTTCCATGAAGTAAAAAGTCAATATAAGGATCCAGTTCTAGTTGAATGCAGATAGATAGCCAGAAGAAAATCGGAGTCACCATACAGGGTTACTAGTGACGGTGTTCACATGTATAAAGATAGACTTTGTGTTCCTGATGTTGCAGATTTACGTGGACAGATTATGATAGAGGCACATTATTCCAAATACATTGTTCATCCAGGTTCAACTAAGATGTACCATGATCTTAAGAAGATTTATTGGTGGGACGGAACGAAGTGTGACATAGCAGAAATTGTGGCTCAGTGTACTAATTTCGAGCATGTTAAAGTCGTGTCATCTTTCCAAACTTTATGCTTTCAGCGGATAGGTACGTATATATATGATTAGGTTGCCAGGTTATCTCTGGCATTAATAGATTAATAGTGGGCTTAGTATCGTGGCCCTAGGTTGGGTCGTGGCAAAAGTGGTATCAACGCCTTAGAGATTTAGTATTACCATTCAATATTTGGAGGAAGACTCCTCCACTTAAAGCACAAACTCATGCAGCTATTTGAATAGAAATAACCATCCCCGCACAGTCTGCTCGACTAAAGAAGATTTAGCTAAAAGTCAAACGTAGGCAGACCTAAGCTACCAAACTACCCTTTCGAGTTGCCAAAGAGCTGCAACTCTCGAGTTCATAACTCCATACCTTTTCCGTAAACACCACAGCCTGATGGATGGTACTTCTATTACCCTTAGAAGCCTTGAAAAATAATACTATGCTTACCCGGCTACAATAACACGTACTCTAGCTCAACACAGGGAGCATCACAAGCGGCTACCAACTGCCTAAGCTCACTAGTGCCGGACGAAGAAGAAATGGAAATGGACCGAGAATAGAAATAATTAGAGCTTTAGGAATCTCATCTTCTTATTTGCTTTGCTACCAAAGCTAGACTACTTATGAGTCAAAGTAGCCCAAGAATCGCAATTAAAGAAACATATATTAAATGATCTTTATGGAACAACATCCATGCCAATTTGACCTCCCAATAAGAAGGAAACTTTGACAATTTACCAAAAACCCTTTTATAACCCAGACAAGCTCATAGGATAACATGACTTTACTAGCGTTTTGAACCAAGAGGTGATACGTAGATCGAATATTACTTACTAATCACTTTACACTGGAAGAAACGATAACACTTGCTGATGGTGAAGAATTAGGATCCCATTATCCTACCAACACGAAATTCCGAGAAGAGAGGCAAACTGATTTGACGTAATAACAGAAGGTGGAACAACAAGATGCCAGGCAGACGATACCGACACTTACTGCCAAATCTCTCACATTTAAACCAGATCAACTAGGAGGATCTCAGAAATGCCAGGAATAAATAATACAAGAAGCTCACCACTCTATCGCAACCGATTCTTAATAAAAACGACATCTAAGAAAACCATGGAAACATGATAAGACAACCATTTCCAAATCGATCGGAAGAATCAAAGCTTACACATATATAAGTAAGGAAGAAATACTTGGGTCTAATACATCAGATATCTTAACATCCTGCCAGACTGGTAGTTCTTAGAACTGTCTCGGCAGCTGAGCCGAGCCGCTACCCTGATAATTACTTCTAGAAGAACCACTACCACTATGCTCCCGACCTCTATTGGATGGTGGAATTTCTCTTGCTGATTAAGATCTAAATGAAATTCCCTATGACTGTGCAAGTGCCTGATGACGAGAGAAAGGACGACTGCCTACTTGCCAGAGTAAGGGAAAACTCCTCAAAGGATAACCAGACTCATGGAAATGATAACACCTTTTCGACTAAAAATAGAAGCTGAAAAGATTGTTGATAGTTGTAAAAAAAAGCCTGAATCTGATCTTGACGAGCTACTGCCGCACTCTAAGAATTACGTGACACAAGTTGAGATAACCTGGAAGGTGACCTCCCAAAATAATCAGAACTCTTACCTCCAAATGAGGTATGGTGCCTACCAGGGCCGTGTGATCTCTTGCTCTCCCGCTTTAACTCTTCCCGCTCGGAGTTATGGTATGCCTCGTACCTTCGGGCAATATCAACAACAATATCAAATGAAATTCCGACCTCAATCTCTCGAGCCATCTGGGATCTCAAGGAAAAAGAAAGGTCATCAATAAATCTTTGAATCTCTCGAAAGGCTCATAGACTAGTTCAAATGCATATTCAGCCATTTTATAGAATTTAATCTCATATTCTGAAACACCAATAGGCTATCTGATAGGCTACCCTGTCCAATCCACTCAAACTGGCAACACTTTTCATCTCGCTCGCTACTCGAAAGAAACTTTTCCACGAATCTAGAAGAAAAATCGAACCAAGTTAGCTAATAAGAGAGCGGCCCACCAATTCAAGGCTGGATCCCTGAAACAGGAAAGAAGAATAATCAACACCACACCGCTCGATATAATCAAGAGCCTGAAGGATACGCTGACATCATTTTATTTAAAAAAAATCACGAATTTTATCTGATGCATTGCTTAAGAATATCGGAACGTTCAACTGCGTAGAATAATGCAACCTCTTTAGGAACTCGGACTGAACTATTACCTCGACTGGCTAATCCGCCAGAACAATTGGTGGCGCAACACATACTACCTCTGGAGCATAATATACTGGGGAAACATCAGGGACTGGAACAGGGGCTCGCTGAGACCGAACGTCTCTATCTATGGCACCCTGATAGGCTGCCTAGCGAATAGTAGACTCTTGCGGTATTTGTGTCGCCAAGATTCTCGTAAAAGCATCGTAGAGAGCCAAGGGAACCACAAGGCCCTGCTCCCTTGCCCATCGCGAGCTGGTACAGCTGGGACCTCCGTAACTAGATCGTCAGCACGATCAAACACTCTCGGGGCTTGAGTAGATCTAGCTCCATGCTAGGATACTTCGTCTTGAACTCATACCGTTTGCTGATTTGTCGCATGAGGGTTCACAATTACCACGTACGAATTAACGAAAATACTTTTGCATCCTAGACCGACGCACAATCAGAAAAGAAGGAAGTGAAACTTCCTAAATGCCATCATAGCCCTTCGTAGATAAGTACAGACGTCTACGTACCCATCAGCGAGACTCTACTAGACTCTTTCTTAGTCTGGATAGACTCTAAACTGGGCTCTGATACCAACTGACACAATCCGGAAATTCGGCTAGGCCGTGCGGGCACCCGACATCCTCCCCTAGACCCGTCGGGCGAACCCTTGCCAATTAATTAAGGAAAATAAATATAATTCAATTCATAAATAGGAACAAGACTTAGAAAAAGCAGCACAGACATACTGATACCTCTACCCAGCATACTAAGTTTAGGGCTATCCAGACTAGATAACTAAGAGTACAGAAGAAGACAAATACTTCCTGAAGGGAGCAAAATGCAACTGAAATAATAAACATAAAACTGGTGACCATCCGGAATGAAAGCTGACTCACCCTGACAGCTGAAGTCGTCTTCGCTCCTTTACAACGTGGCGAACTCAATCCTGGAGCGAACCTGCCAAAATGAAATAGATAGACAAAAACAAACAACAAACAAAGGTGAGTCAAAAGGACTCAATAAGTGGGGGCAGACTAGCCACCTCAAGAAATAGGAAAGCTAGCCAGGGAGAAAAGAAATAGATAAACCAAATTCATCTTATTTAAATTATGAAAAGGCAGAGCCAGATAATAACTAGAAACACGTATGGAATCACAAACTCATCAACAACCAGGAACGTAAGATAGCCAGAACATATAGGTATCCCGAACACATCAACAATCAGAAATACATCCTGTTGCGGCGTGCAACCCGATCCATATATTTATACCGCTGTGACGTGCAACCCAATCCATATATTTAAACCATTGCGGCGTGCAACCCGATCCCCGCAACCCAGAATACGAGCCAGAAATGTATAGACACATAAGCAACGCAAGTTATGTACCACAAGTCTACACAATGGTATGAAATGAAATAAGATGAAATGAAATATGATGCAAAGGGTCACATGTGCCCGTAATCCCATCCCGAAGCGGAATACTCCTACATTCGAGAGGAATCCAATCTGATAACCAAATGGAGCGGAATACTCCTGCTCCTGGGCAGAATACTCATGCATCCGATATAATATAAACCAGAGGCGGAATACTCCTACACTCTCCTGGGGCGGAATACTCCTGCACCCGATATAATGTAAAGCTGAGGCGGAATACTCCTGCACTCAATATCTGACATAAGAGCGGAATACTCCTGCTCTTGGGGCAGAATCCTCCTACCCTCAATATGATACAATGGAGCGGAATCCTCCTGATCCTAGGGCGGAATACTCCTACACCCAATAGGATATGCAATGTAATGCATATGAATGACATATAATGCATATGAATGCAATGTGATGCAATAATAACCCTTTACCGGCGCGGGACTCTCATCGACAGCCGGGAAGTAGGAACCAACTCACAGCCAGAGTACAATGCTCAAATCCTTAATGCAATACCAATAACAGGACATAACATATAATATACAATGTAAAAACAAAGCTAAGGCTTAATGAGTACGCCTATCGGCAGCTACACACGTAAGAAACACGTGGTAGAAAATCCACGAGGCCAGGTGCCTCCAAAGAAATGGATATAAACACTTACTATGTTACAAAGTTAGTACAACCACTCAATAACCGCTTTGTCCTTTGGATTCATTGCCAAACCAGAAAAATATATCAAATTAGGCTAAAGGCTTCATTCCTCACATCTTAGGGCAATCCAGGTAGGAACCCGATACCCTATTCACACGGAATACGCAGGCCAGACCTATGTATAGGGTTTAAGGTCACATAACCAAACCCTAAATAAATTACATTTATATGTTGCCATAACTCACCGAGTACAAATATATAATCAATTCTATTATCGGGGTCCATTTGACCCTTTAAACTATTCAGTGAACTTATTAAAACGATGTCTAATATCCCGATTTTTACCGTAAAAATATATTCAAACACACGTAATAAGCTAGGATAATTAGTTAACATCATTACCTGGATGTTTCGAGGTGAAAATCCTATTTTTCTCCGGCTCCTTTTCCTTTCCTTTTTCAATTTTCTGATTTTTTTTGTATTTTTGTTTCTCTGTTTTTTTTTTTTTTTTTTTTTGATAGGATGATCAGAATCATCCTTAGTTTATATAAGCTAAGGGTCCACCGCCCTTAAATTTTCTTTTCTTTCTTTTCTTTTTTTTATTTTCTTTTATGATTTCTTTTCTTTTCGAAAATTAAAATGGTACCCTATTATACTCGAAATAATTCCAACTTTTGCATACAAGTTATACAAAATATATGTAACATACTCGCAAAGGCGGATCTCAAATCGGACTGCCGTAATTCAATATGCAAATTAAATAGAAGTAGCTAATCAATGTCTGTCCGCTTACCCAAATTGAGCCAAAATTTTGGCATCCAAACCTTCAAGAAGTAGCTAATCAAATGCTTAGCTCATCAGCCAATTTCATACAAAAAACTCCTGACCATACTCAGAAATTTTACGAATTTATCCTTGCAGATGCCAAATCTTGCTTATTCAAACCTTATAAAGATAAGCAAACCCAAGCATATATTACCCATACAATAGTGTGGATTAATAAAATAATCTTGCCAAAAGAATGGGGCACACATCCATCCAAATATAAAAAAAATTCTCAACCTTTTCGACCTTAATATTTTAATTATTACGACTACAAGGCTGCCTGGATAAATGCCTTCACTTTTCAAACTCTTGGTTTATCCTTTTGGGTAAATAATTAGTCTCTGAATTTTTTCAGTGGTTTATACATCAATGGTGGCCTGTATATGGATACAAAATTGAAATCCTTCCCCACTTCAGTTAAGGAAGGTTATGAATATTTCAATACCAGGTTCTTTAGTCAACAACAAATACCTGTACTCCTCCAATTTTTCCATAGATTTCAAATTCCGTGGATCTACTCCCAAATATATTTGTTTCATAAGCCAGATGGACATAAAAGACTACCATGGTTGGCCCTTCAAGGTCACACCAAATGGTACAAAAACTGGAATCCTTCTGAAGCCTATGTTCCGGCATTAGAAAAATGGTTCCTGGAAAATCCAAAGTATCTGTCTCCAATAGATGCTGTCGAATACTCATTTTTTCAACAAAAATCAATAGCGGCTGCGCAATTAGCCAGCTCTAGCAATAAAGGAGATTTTATTGAACAAATGAAATTAATCCTCCAACAACTTAAAGCTGGACCCTCCAGCCAGAAGTCTCAACTATATTTAGAAGAAGAAGAAGAAGAAGAAGAAGAAGAAGAAGAAGAAGAAGAAGAAGACCCTGATTATGACTTAGCAGAAGAATAATCAAAATGTGCAAGCATGACATCAAGGTGTCATCATTTTGAAGTACAGAATTATTACATCAAGCTGACATCATCCAAGACATCAGCATGACACATCATGACATCAACTAAAGCTGACATCATCCATGACCTCAGCAAGCATTAGCAAGATAAAGCTAACATCATCAATAACATCAGCAAGCATTAGCAAGATATTTCATGTATTTTTTTTTTTATAAATACCCCCCACCATCACTTGTAAAAATACACATCACTTCTACTACATCAGTCACAATATTCTCACTCTCTCTGGAATTGGTTAGAGTTCTATCCCTCTAGCTTTGTAATATTTTTAATTTTAATATAATCTCCTTATATTAAATTTTTGTCTCGAATATTTATATTGTGAATTTCATGCATATGGTCGGTTTTACCGCCTGATTTACTTTACTGTACTGCATATTTAAATTCTTGCATTACATATTATATATGGTTGGCACTGCCACCTAATTACCAACTTAATTAATTAATTAATCTGCACTTGCTTCCTGTCCTTACTTCTCTTTATTTCTTCCCTTTCACTTAGGGGGTTCGCTTCCGGGATCTTGGTATATATATATATATATATATATATATATATATATATATATATATATATATATATATATATATATATATATATATATATATTGTAAGATGCAATCATGAATAAACATGATATTTGGACTTAATACTGTAAGCCAAAAACGAAAGTGAACAAACTATCTTACTTTGGCAATTCTATAATTTTATGAAAAGATAAAGGGACAATTACATGGAGAGACACCCCACTCATGAAAATTACCAAAAAAGACTCCTATTTTCTTATCTTACCCGACATAGCACCCCCCTTCTTTTTTTTTCCTTTCACTCTATAGCACCTCCCTCCTTTTTTTTCCCTTTCACTCTATATCACCCCCCTATTTAAAGGAAAAAAAAAAAACCCTAGCTCCCATTTTTTTTCTCTTCTCCTTCTCTTCTTCCCATTTTTCCTCTCTTTTCGTCCCCCTTACACAATAACGCCGCCTCCCCCCCACCCTTCCACCACTGCCTTATCTTCATCCTCTCTCATCCAAGCGGGCGCCACTGCTTCTTCTTCTTTTTTTTTTTTTTTTTTTTTTTTTTTTTTGCTTTTTGAATAATAATGTGATTTTCCATTGTATATTCCGGTCAAAATTCCGGTGAGGGGTTTGTTTCTCATGTTTCTTCTTCTTTTCTTACCCTTTTCATTAAAATCCGGTGAGATCTACTTTTTTTTGTTAAAACTTTTTAGATCTAGTATTTTTCTTGTATAAAAATGTACAAATCTTTTATATTTGTTAAGAATTTGTGTAGAAGCTGCCTGAAATACTGTATAAAATCAATTTTGCGAGTTTATACAGTTTTATATATTTTTATAAAAGTTTATACACTCCTGTAAATGTGTATAAAAATGTATAAATCTGTATATGCGTGTATATACAGTGAATATACATATTCTATGCACTTATATGAATTTGTATAAAGCTGTATATGCATGTATGAACAATGAATAAAGTTGTATAAATTTTAGATTTGTGCTCTATTTATGGATGCTTATATAAAATTTATATTTTTTGTGTATATTTTTTTATTTTTCTTCTTGCAAATATAATTTTCTATGTATTTACATGTATAATTTATTATTTTGATAGATTTAGGTGTATAAAATTATCAAAAAAATAATTATTTAAACAAATCCACTAATAAAATAAGCAATCCGACGAGATCCAGTGAAATTTTTGTTTTCCGGCCACAGGCCAGTGGCAGGGGAGGGTGGGGTAGTGGCTCCAAGGGTTTTTAGTTCAAATGGGTACTATGTTATGTAATTTTAAAAATAAGGGGATGCTATGTTGTGTAATTTAAAAATAAGGAGGTGCTATAAATGAAATGTGGCCCCTCATTTGTAATTTTGTGTAGTGGGCTGCCTAGTTTTTTGAAATTCTCCCAAAGATAAACGGGCCTGAATATGTGGGGGCACATCAATTTTGCTGTAAAAATTTGATCCCGTAGCTTATTTGTATCGCGATAAAAAAAAGTAGCCGGTGTTAGAAGACTAGGCAGATTAAAAAATACAGAAAAATTCAACTACTTTATACTGAGATTTTGAACTAAAATTTTCAAAATTCAATTTTGTACTGGGACCTGCTGAATATGAAACCCTAGTATAATGTCCTGGGACTTTGAACGTTTAGTTCAAAAGTCCTAGTACAAAATATTTGGGAATCACTTAATATGAAATTCAGTATAAAATATTTGGACTTTAAAAATTTTAGTTCAAAAGTCCCAATACAAAATACCCTGGACTTCAAATACGAAGCTCCAGTAAAAATCTCTGTAACTTTGAACTAAATTCCAGCAAAATTTGTCGGTATTTCGTTCAATATCTCAGGCTTTTGTTATGTGGATAGTATTAAAAAAACGTGCGTTTTTAAATCTAGCTTCTTTTTTAAAAGTTTGTAATTGTTGGCTGATTCTTTTTACGTAGTTCGAAAACTAGCTAGTTTCTAAATCTAGCTTCTTTTTTAAAAGTTTGTAATTGTTGGTTGATTCTCTTTACGTAGTGCGAAAACTAGCTAGTCACCATTTACCTTGAGTGCATATACTTTTTTTTTTCTTTTTTTTTTTTTTTTTGGACTTACAAAATAGCTGATTATGAAGCATGAAGATACTCCCTCTATCAATATCAAACTTCTTTATCGCCCTACCCAAAAATACTGTAGAATTTGTTTAGCAAGATACTTTTTTTTCCTAGTGCTCATGAATTTAAAACGTACAACAGGGACGTGATATTCTTTTTGACAAGGATTAAGAAAAGACGACAAACAAATTGGGAAAACAAATTGGGGCGAGGGAGTAGTTTTCTATTCTAATACGCCATCCGTGACTTGATTACACTTTTTAATGGAATATTAGGCATGTAGTTATTAAGCACTCTTGTTTGTATTAGAATGCCCTTTTTTACTTTGAGTGTTATTCCAGATTTATTGCCTTTTAATCCTGAAAAGATCTTAAAATGAGAAACCGGATTTTGTTGAGTGATTTATATGGGCTTTGAAGGAATAATATCAGCGATACTTGGTAAGTTTTGGCACTTTCAACTTGTCTTAAACTTTCACTTTTGAGCTGTATATTGATAGATCAGGTAAAGATCATTGGAATTAACTTAGCCTCTTAATGGCTACGTCGGATGCAGAATCCCTTTCAAATACAATCCAAGTTGGAGCAAGTTATTGCGGTACGCGGGGCAAACTTCAGTGCTTAGTCTAGACGAATCCCAAGTACGCGGGGCAAACCTCATTTATGACACCGAGTCCATAAGAGAGTATCTCACATCGACATAACACATGAGAGATGTTGAGTATATAAGTATACATGTTTTAAACCCTAGTGATGTGTTTTAAATCTGTGCGGGTTCAAATTCAAAGCGGACAATATTACCGACGGGCTGGGACTATTACAAGTACCTGCACTGATTAATAAATCTTTGATACATCACTAATGCTGATTCTTTTGCCGTGGAATAATAAGTGATTGAAAAAGATCTGGATGTAGGCCCGTCTGAGCAATAGTCCTTGGAATTCTCATTATTTAGAACAAAAGTCATTAAAATCAAATATTTTTCTAAAGAGTCTCCCAAACAAATACAACTTGACAGATTTCAAATTCTTTGCACATGCATGTTTTTTCTAATAAGACTTCGTATCTCTTAAAAATTATTTCTAACTGTTCTAGAAAATTGATATTTTTCGTCGATATGGTAAGAATATGAAATACTGAGAATATCAGCCACGTTATCATGACCTACTGGCAAAAACTAAAACGATTTTAATTTTATACTAACAAATAACGAGTTAAATGTGCTATATATGAATTATTCAATCTAATAGGCTAGTCTTTTTGGATTGGACTCTTTATTTTGGTCGGTAATAAGTCGATTAATGCAAAAAAGAAAGAGATGTCATTGTGTGATAATTATCCCTCATTGATTAAAAAGAAAAATACTATTCTATCCGTTCCAAAAAAAAAAAAGATACTATTTTCTTGTTAGTCCATTCCAAAGAGAATGATATAGTTCTAAACATAGAATTAATTTAACTTCAAAATTACTACTTTATTTCTTATGAGATGCTTTATAACTACATATTTATATATTGGTTATTTTAGATCACAAGGTTCACGAGTATTTCGCATTTTTTAAAACTTCGATCCAAGTCAATATATAGGATAACCTTTGTGGATTGTGCTTTGTTGATCTGTAACATGCTGGCGTGAGTCGAACTTCCAACCATTTGGTTGAAATTGTAGAGAGGTCTAAAGCAGTACCCTCTCGATCATCATGAAGAAAATATATTTCAATCCAACGTTTGGTTTGCAGTGGAAGGGTACGTACCCTAAATTGGGGGAAAAAATGCATATTTGCCAATGCATGCTATCTTTGTGGGTCGACGTACTTGGAAAAGTTTTGATTGCGAACCAGATAAAGATTATGGCATGGACAGGAAAAGGCTAAGATCATGAAAAAGATATGGCGCTAACAACCTACTTTCAGTGTCGTGCACTCATCCAATCCGATCCAAATGCAAGGAACGACTTTATAGAGATGATTGGGTCATCATGCCACTATCTAGTATATCTACACAAATAGTTAGGTAGAAATTTGACCCAGGCCTTTTGGCTAGGTAAGACCACCTTTCAACAAATTACGACATATCTGCTACATCCCTTCTTGCAAATATTAGCTAGCTCAAAAGAAGATCTCACAAACGTGCCTTGCCTACTGGGAAAAGGGCGATGACCCATTTGCTAGCTAGCACATTATTGACTACCTTTGGGGTTATCATACAGGTCATCGGATGCTGAAACACATTTGATTCCATGAACGTGACACTCGATTTGATCATACATTATATTACTGCCACTGACCACCAGATTAGTTTACCTATACTTGGCTATTAGAATAACATGCTAGTAAAAAATAACTCATACATTTACCATGCATGTTGCAATTGAAAAGAAGTTGTTTTATGGGCATTGGAAATTCCTCTTTATCGCATTCCTAAAATGATAATGGATCTAAGATAGGAGCAAGTGAAAGGGACTAGAAGAAAAGACCCACCTCTTGAGGAATAAACGCACCAAATGCGAAACTTGCCCACAAGATAGAAACATGATAAGTTGATAGCTAAGCTTTTGAGAGAATCCAAAGCAAAGTTATTGACAGAAAAGCCTCTGAGGGTAAGGTGGGGATTGTTCTCACTTTAACTTTACCGTTAGCTGCAACCAGACGTGCCACTAGCCGTCAAATTAATTGCAGCATAGTGTTCCTCTCTACAAATTGCTTCTTCGTAGACTTTAATGTGCTGAATTTCCGTGAATGTGAATTATTTAAAAGAGAGGTGGGACTAGCCTATCTATGTAGCTTCTAGCTAGCATAAAACACATATATAATCATTGAACGAAAAAAATATAACGCTGTAGTTTCTCATCACAGGGAATTCTGTCCACGAGGATTGCTAATGTTGAGAATTGGTTTTGAAGAATGACAAACAAGAAGGACTCAGTGATTTCTAAGAAGAATCTAGTCCTTGAATAGTAGGGCACGATTGGTCGAAAAGATCTGAGGGTTGCAAATCCCTGCGGAACTAGGAGTAGTGGCGCGTGAATGAATATGCATTTTAGTAAGACTAAAAGAGGCGGTGCACAGGCTGTGTCTTCAAAGTATGAATAAGAGTTGGACTTCAATAAGGAAAGAGTTACAAGGAATCTTGTCTTACCATAATTACAAGGATTCCTTGTGGGACTCAACTAGGGTTGTAAAGCCCATATAAATACAAGTAGTTGATACAGCCGAAATGAGATATTCACAAATAGAGAGTTGAGAGTATACAAAGGCGATCTAGCAACTTTCAAACGTGAGATAACTGAAGAAGACAACTGGTGGACTTGAGTAGATTGAGTCTAGATATTCTGTCTAGGTTCTTTGCTTTGTAAGTTGTCTTATTTTGAGCGATCATTGTTTTATCTATGAGCTTATCTTAGAAGCAGTGTATTAGGTGAACTATTGAGAGATTACTTTGTAAAGCTAGAGTTTAGCTTTGTTTAGTGATTAGGGTCTAGAGTGTAGCCCCTTGGTTACAGAGTCTTGTAATCAGAAACTTGCTCGTGTTGTTAGTGGATTGTATTCTAAAATCCCAGAGTGTGGGTCATGGTTTTTCTCCCTTGAGCAAGGAGTTTTCCACGTAAAATCCTTGTGTTTCTTGTGTCTGTGATTGGCGTGTGTTGTGGTGTTCAGGTTGCAAAACTGTAGAGGCAAGAACAGGGTTCTTGACTCAAGAGAATCGAGTTCTTGAATCGAAAATCAGTGGACACTATTCAACCCCCCTTCTAGTGTCCTTAGGAGGTGCATAGATTATAGCAAGTGAAATCAGAGCGGGTCTTCTCGTACTAGGTTAACACCTTGAGAAGGATCAGAATTATGAATGCACCACCTACAATTACTGAAGGACAGTCAGTTCAGAGGCTCCCACAGTTCAATGGGCAGTACTATGGTTGGTGGAAGAATAGGATGGTATGTGCTAAAGACTACCAACTATGGCTTATAGTATCAGAAGGAAACTTGATTCCTACTAAAATAGTTGGTGAGGAAGCTGCTGCCAAACAAGAACCTAAGTTGAAAGAAGAGTTCAATGAGGCAGACTATAAGATGATTGAAAAGAATCAAAAAAGCCAAACGTCTGGTAATTTGTGGTCTCGGCCCTGAGGAGTTTAACAGAGTATCATCTTACAAGACTGCCAAGGAAATCTGGGATGGCTTGCAGGTTGCGCATGAAGGAACCACTGAAGTGAAGGATTCAAAGAGAAGAATGCTGAAGAGATAATTTGAGTTGTTGTCTATAGGAGAGAAGGAATCAATCTAGGATATGATGACCAGGTTGGCCATTATCACTAATGAGATGAGATCCCTGGATATGGAGTTTCCAGAAGTAGAGATGGTGGATAAAATTATAAATGTGCTACCTGAGGCTTGGGAACCCAAGAAGACTGCTATCATTGAGTCTAAACCTCTAAGATCCATTAAACTGGAAGAACTAGTTGGTAGCCTGAAAACTCATCAGATGATGAAAGACTCAAAGACTAAACCAGCTCTCACGAAGAACAAGATCCTTGCACTCGAAGCAATGGATGAAGCTGATGATTATGTTGATCTGCAATCAGTTGAAGCAGCAATGGTTAGTGCCTTGAGATAGAAGCTTAACTTGGGAAGGTTTAAAGGCTTCAAAAGAAGTGGCAAGGAAAACTCTAGAAGGAAGAACATACTGGACAGTCCTGACTACTCAAGATGCTTTAAGTGCTTCAAGAAGGATCATACTGTTATGGATTGTCCTATGTAGGAAGCAGAATGGTTGAAAAATAGAGCAACTAAGGAAAATGAAAAGGAGGCGTCAAAGGAAAATAACAAAGATAAGAAGAAGGCAAGACGACCTACAAACTTCAGAGCAGAAAGAAGGAAGAGAAATGAAGCTTTCTATGCTACATGGGGACCAACTGACAGTTAATCTGATCATGAATAGGAATCTGGAGATGAATCACCACTGGCACTGATCTGATTGACAGGAATCAGTTCTGATGAGGAAGACCCTCGGGAGTTCAGAGAAGGAAGAGATCCTTCAAAGCCACCTGTGTTCAACGGGACTAACTACAAGTGCTGGAAGAAACAGATGAAAAACTTCCTTCAAGCAACAGATTACAGTCTCTGGTTGATTGTGAAGAGAGGACCTCACGTTCCTGTGAAGAGAGCAGCGAATGGAGTTCTGGTGCCAAAGAAAGTAGAAATCCTCAAGATCTAGACTGGCTACAGGCGAATTCCAAAGCTGAATTGTACCTGAGAGGAGGGCTGACTAATGATGTGTTGGCAAGATACTTGAATACAAGTCTGCTAAGGAAGTATGGGAAAAGCTGAAGGAGTTGTACACAAGTGACGACCAAAAGAAGGACTCTGCCCTTATGGCAACTGATGGAGCTGAAGCTGCTAATTCAGCAGAGGTATGTCTATCTGATCTTAAGGAAAATCTACACACACACTCTACTGAAAATTTGATTCTAATCACAGCCACTTTGATTGAGGGTTATGAAAAAGAGAAAATTGAAAAATATAAATTAACTGAAGAGTTAAGTGATCTCAGAACCAACCACAAGAGTCTTCAATAACAAAACATTGAACTGGAAGAAGTCAATGCCATCTTAAAAGGGCAGACTCTTTGTCAAACTCTAAGATCACTGAATTGGAATTGGAACTTAATCAGTTAAAAGAGAGTATAAATGGTAAGCAAGTAATAAGTGAAGTTCAAATCTTTCTTGAAAACGAACTTAAAAGAGCTAATGAGATTCTGTATCAAGAAACTGAAAAGAACAGGATTTTAAATCAAAAGGTTGAAAAATCTGAATTTGAGCTTACCAGATTAACAAAATGGAATAAATACTCTGAGGCAATGAACTGGGTTCTTGAAAATCAAAACAAGGGAAAAAAAGGACTAGGATTCAAGAAACCATTGCCTCCATATAACCCTAAGAGCAAGTATGTGGGATTGCCTTGCAACATTTTGTGTACCTTTTGTGGTGAAACTGGATACTACAAACAAAGGTGCATGAATGCAAGCAAGGCAAAGGCCAAGAATAAAAGAAGTGTTCTACCTAAATGGGCTAGACAGGATTTAATTTATCCATTCTCTCATAAGAAGGGACCCAAGCTTGTCTGGGATCCTAAAGCTAACCCTTAATCTGTTTTGCAGGCTGGAGTGAGGGAGAACAACCCAAGCTGGATTCTTGATATCGATTGTTCGAGGCACATAACAGGAGATAGAAGAAACTTTCTCTCACTCGCAGCATTTCAAGGAGGCAGTGTAGCCTTTGGAGGAGGTAAAAGTGGTCAAATCATAGGAATTGGAAAAGTTGGGAGAACTCTGGATCACGCAATTGAAAACGTATACTGTGTCGATGGTCTCAAACGCAACCTGCTGAGTATCTCTCAACTGTGTGATAGAGGAAATGAAGTGAGTTTCTCCTCTGTAGGATGTATTGTGAAGAATCTACAGAGTGGAGAAATTGTTATGGAAGAAAAAAGGTTGAACAATGTGTACAAAGAATCACTGAAATCACTGCCTGAAAACAACTTAACATGCTTGAACGTGCAAGAAAGTTATTCTCAGCTGTGGCACAAAAGAATGGGTCATGCAAGTCTCTCACAACTGAATAAGCTTGTATCTAAGGAGCTGGTTCGTAGACTGCCTAGCAAGAGATTTGAAAACACAAAAATGTGTGATGCTTGTGTAAGGGGGAAGCATGTGAAATCATCCTTTAAGTCAAAGAAAGTGGTAAGCACATCAAACCATTGGAACTGTTGCATATGGATCTGTGTGGACCTATGAGAGTCAGGAGCAGATGAGGAAAAAGGTTTGTGTTCGTAATTGTTGATGACTACTCCAGGTACACATGGACCTTGTTCTTGACATCTAAAGATGAAGCCTTTGACAGCTTCAAAGACTGAGCTGGTGTTGTGCAGAAAAGGTTAAGCCTAGAACCTATCAGTATTAGATATGATCATGGAACGGAGTTTGAAAACTCAAAATTCTCTTAGTATTGTGCAAAATACAACATTGATCATAATTTCTCTGCACCAAGAACTCCACAGCAAAATAGAGTGGTTGAAAAGAAGAACAGGTCTCTGGAGGATATGGCAAGGACTATGTTGCGGTCAAGTGGGCTTGCAAGAAACTTTTGGGCTGAAGCAATAAACACTGCATGCTATTTGTTGAACAGATGCTCCATCAGAGCTATTCTTGACAAGACCCCATATGAGCTGCTCGGAGGAAGAAAATCGAATATTGCACATCTGAGACCCTTTGGCTGTAGATGCTTTATCCACAACAACGGAAACGTACCATTGGGAAAATTTGATGGTAGAAGTGATGAGGCAATATTTCTTGGTTACTCTACTCAAAGCATACAAAGTGTTTAATAAAAGAACACAAATAGGGGAGGAAAGTATGCATGTGGTATTTGATGAATCCGATAAGGCATTAGGAGAAAATGGGGTAGATGATCAAGCGATTGGCCTTAGTCGAGAAGATGGTGCAGCTGACTCTGAAGATTCTGAAGACAAAGAAATATCAGGTGAAAATTCAATTTCTCGAGAACAAAGAGTCAACATGACAGGGGGAACATCAGACGAAGTCGATGATCCAGCAAGTCAGGAAGAACCTACCCAAAGTGATGCTGAAGGTACTTCTCGTCATATTCAACCCAGGCCATGAAAATACCAAAGTTCTCATCCCTTGGAGAATGTCTTATCAGAACTGGATACTGAATCATGACCAGGTCAGCCTTGAAGAACTTCTGTGCATTCTTTGAATTCCTTTCATCCTTGAAACCAAAGAATGTAAAAGAAGCCCTAGAAGATCCCGATTGGATTCTAGCCATGCAAGATGAACTTCATCAGTTCGAGAGAAGCAAAGTGTGGCACCTGGTTCCTAAGCCGAAGGACAGATCAATAATTGGAACAAAATGGGTGTTCAAAAACAAACTGGATGAGCATGGTATAGTGACAAGGAACAAGGCAAGACTAGTAGTTCAAGGATAAGGAAGAAGGAATCGACTATGATGAAACTTTTGCACCAGTGGCAAGAATGGAGGCTATTAGAATGCTGATTTTTTTTTGATACATATATGGTGTTCACACTGTATCAGATGGATGTGAAGAGTGCCTTCCTGAATGGCTACCTAAATAAAGATGTCTATGTAATACAGCCACCAGGCTTTGTGAGTAATGAATTTCCTGATCATGTTTACTAACTGAATAATCCAAGCTCCTAGAGCCTGATATGAAAAACTTTCAGGATTCCTACTGAAGAATGGTTTTCCAAGAGGAAAGATTGATAACACATTATTCCTGAAGAATAAAGGGAAGGATCTATTGGTGGTTCAAGTATATGTTAATGATATCATTTTTGGAGCCACTGATGAGGAGCTATGCAAGGGGTTTGCTGATTTGATGGGAAGTGAATTTGAAATGAGCATGATGGGTGAACTAAATTTCTTCCTAGGACTGCAGATAAAGCAGATGCCTAAAGGGACCATGATTCATTAGCAAAAATATGTCAAGAAATTTGACATGGAAGGAGCAAAAGAAATGACTACGCCTATTGCTCCTGGAACCAAGATGGATATGGATGAACTAGGTCCTTCGACTAATGAGACAAAATATAGAGGAATCATAGGTTCGCTACTCTATCTCACAGCTAGTCGACCTGATATTATATACAGTGTGGGACTGTGTGCCAGATTTCAGTCCAAGCCTAAGGAGTCACACTTGACAGCTGTGAAGAGGATCTTGAGATACTTGAAAGGAACTCAGGATCTATGTCTATGGTACAGTAGGGGAGGTACTTTTGAACTAATTGGTTTTGTTGATGCAGATTATGTAGTACGCTTGGTGGACAGGAAAAGCACTTCAGGAATGGCACACTTTCTTGGTCCTTGCTTAGTTTCTTGGGCAACAAAGAAGCAAAATTCAGTAGCCTTGTCTACTTTGGAAGCTGAGTATGTAGCAGCTGCATCATGCTGCTCACAATTGCTATGGATCAAACAACAGTTGGAGGACTTTAGAATCAAGTGTGGAGCAGTGCCAATTTTCTGTGATAGTACAGGTGCAGTGAATATTGCTAAGAACCTAGTCCAACACAAAAGAACAAAGCATATTGATATTAGACACCATTTTCTTAGAGACAATGTAGAAAAGGGTCTGATTACTATGAATTCTTGCAGGACTGAAGATCAAATTGCAGACATATTCACCAAAGCATTGAACAAAGTGCAGTTTGAGAGGAACAGGTTGGAGCTAGGGATGACCAAAATACACGGATGACCCAGCAGTTGTCCCTCAATGATTGGTTAGTTAAGTGTTCAATGATTTGTGTGTAACATTCGTTATTATTGTCCAGTCTAATATTGTACATACTTGTTCAGCTTATGAGCACCAGGTGAGGATAATGTGATCCCATAAAGAACCTACTATGAACATAGAAGGGACCGACTGAAGCATGAGGAATCATGTCCATGTACAGTCACATTGCCTTGCATGATAGGAGTCATAACTGAAATCAAATTGTCAACTATACGTGTGTCAAGTGAGACTTTCCATGTTCTTATAACTGTCCTAAATTATAGGAACACATTTCTTTTTGGGTTAGACTTCTATTAGACTTTGAATGGACCCCACTACTTGAAAAGGTTTTATTTGGGCAAGTCTGATAACCGTCAAATCCATAACTCTTTCCCGGTTCTCAAAAAGTTCAAAAAGCTGCTTTTCACTTTTCGGTCATCATTACTTTGTGTTCCCCAGGAAAACATCTCATCACCATAACTCCTTCTCATCCCTTCGTTTTGATCGATACAGAACACACACACTCAACATATTTCTCTCCATTCAACCACTCTCTCTCTCTAAACAATCAAGCCAAGAAACTTCATAATCCTAATTCAAAACCCTAACATATTTCGCCATGTCTCAAGCACAATCTTCATCAACATCACCCACCAAAACCCTCAAGAAATCAACTCCAAAATCAACTCCCTCCACTCTTGCAGAGAGAATTGTCAGGGCTAGGTTAAAGTTTCTCAAAAAGGGAGAAAAGAAGTTGGTCAAGAAGATGATGGCCAGATCTTTTTCGACTACGCCTACAGAACAAGTTTCCTCTGAAAGACCAGTTGAGGTAATACCTGACTCTACTTTATCTACTTCCATCGATTTAGAAGGGGTAAAAAGTCCTGAAAAAGTGAGTATCGAAATATTAGTAAAAGCACTAGATGCAATCGTAGGAAAGTAGAGTCCTGTGATAAAATTGATAGGGGGAAGGCAGTTGAGGAGAAACAACAGGATGTTCACGAGGAACCTAAGGCTAGTATGCATGTACCTATAGTAGCTGAGACTGTGTTGGAGGTTGATGTAGTGGGAAAAGTGTTAGAAAAGCTGAGGGAAAAGGATTCTGTTGAGTCCCTTAATAACATGTTGATGAACCCAGTTCTAGTGCTGTTTTTACTGAGAAAAGTCAAGGATTGTCTGCGCTTGAAGGTCCAGTTGTTGGAGGACCTGGATCTGCTGAGGCCTCACCGGATTTGAGCAAAGAAACTGGTTCTTGCCCAGATCCTACAGAGGCTGATGATGCAGAACGCAAGTGGACAGACTCTGAAAAGGAAAAGGATGAGGAAGTTGTAGAAGAAAAAGGTGAAAGTAAGGAAATTACAGAGAAAACTGAGGAAACAAAGAGAAAAAGTGTGAAAATAAGGTTTGGTGAGGAGGATGAAAGGCTTACATGTGAAGAAGAGAAAGAAGAAGTGGTGTTTGTGAGTGAGACCAGAGTGGAGCCTGACAAGAGAAGACGATTGGTGAGAGGGGGAATGCCGGTATCTAAAAGCCGGTTAGTGGATGAATCAAGTGAGGAGAGTGATGGCAAGGATGTGGTAGAGCCAGTGGCAAGAAGAGTAGGAATTAGGTCTGCTCTGAAACAACAGCTGGCGACTGTTGGAAATCTTGAAAGAACAATTACAAATGTGAGAGACAGAGAAGAGAAGAAAAAGAATGAGGAAGAGGAGAAAGCCGATGAGGCAAAAGAAGAGAGTGATGAAGCCGGTAGCTATGTGGAGCCAAGTGACTCTGAGACTGACAGTGAGGTGGAGAATAGGAAAAGAAGAAAAGGATATGAGGAAGAGGTTGACCGTGTGGCTTTCTTTGCCAAGCACCAGGTGCTTGCTGGTAGCGTTCTGCATGACGAGAAGGAGCATCATATTAAACCCTTGCTCAGGATGATTGGTCACCAAGGTTGGCTGAGCTTGTTTGGAAACAAAGACAGGATGTTTTTCTCTGATGAGATCAGGGAATTTTATACAAATTGCAGGGTTGTATCCAGGAGAGTATTTTCAATGGTGAAGGGAGTTGAAATTGAATTTGGAAGAACTGAGCTGGGGGTGATCCTTGATGTGCCTGCTGAAGGTTATTGCATGTACATTAAGCTGAAGTGGCCAAAGAGGACAGACAGGGTAACTCCTCTTAGTGTGGTCAAGAAATTTTTAGGGAAACCAAAGCTCAGAAAAGAAAGGAAAGTAGACAAAAAGGAGATGGAATCAGCACATCAATTGCTCTTTGAGTTTGTGCATCGGTTCCTCCTGCCTAGGGGAGAAAGAAACAGTAAAGCCAGTGCTCTGGATTAACCTATATGGACTTGCTGGATAGGGGGTGAGAATCAACTTTCCTTGATATATTCACCAGACATATCAAGAGGATTGCAGATACTGACCAAAAGCCACATTCTTTAGCGCATTCATATGTCCTTTAGCAGGTTCTAGAGCATTTTGGGGTTCCATTGGAAGTAGGGAAGAAGCCTACCATCCATAAGATGTTTGGGTATAATGTGCTTAAAAGCTGTGACTTCTTCAAAGAATGAGAGCTTCCAAGAAGCCCATGCAGGTTAAGCAAGAGCAGGCTGAGGAAAGTGAGGATTATGGACCAGAGGAGGCCATTACAGCTGTGAAGGAACTAGAGAGCCATGTCCTTGAAGTAAATACAGAAAATACTGAGCTTCACAGACAGCTGAAGTTGAAGGATCAAGAAATTGATCGTTTGAAGATAGATTGCCACAAGTATGAGGCCGAGCTGGTGATGGAGAGGGCCAAAAATACAATGAACCTTGAGGCACTTGTCAAACACTTCAACTTACAGCCATGAGTCCTCATGTCCTACCATCCAATGCTTTCTCCTAATTGCCTTTATCTCTTCCTACTCTCCCTGCATATGTGATGTTGTTTAAGACAATTTATTTTCAGTTGTGTACTTCTGGGGTAGGGTTGTGCTGCTGTAACACCCTGGATGATGATTTTAAATTTCTCTTGTTTATGTTTGTTTTGCTCTATGGTACTTGGTTCTTGTTGGGCCTTTAGCCTTATCTCTGTGTGTTTAAATTTTAGCTGACTTGTTGCCCTGTGCTCTAGACTGGATAGTACTAACTGGTTCATGCAGGTATTTGAATCTTTTCGATGATGCCAAAAGGGGATAGAAGGAAATGTTGGGGTGTTTGTGACCTAACTCATCTGTTTTAAAGTTTTTCAAACTTGTTATTCTTGTTTGTGTGTTTTTTTGGAAATCTTGTCTATTCAGGTTCTTTGGCAACATTTGTTTGTCATCATCAAAAAGGGGGAATTTGTTGAGAATTGGTTTTGAAGAATGACAAACAAGAAGGACTCAGTGGTTTCTGAGAAAAACCTAGTCCTTGAATAGTGGGGCACGACTGGTCGAAAAGATCTGAGGGTTGCAAATCCCTGCGGAACTAGGAGTAGTGGCGCGTGAATGAATATGCATTCTAGTAAGACTAAAAGAGGCGGTGCCCAGGCTGTGTCTTCAAAGTACGAATAAGAGTTGGACTTCAACAAGGAAAGAGTTACAAGGAATCTTGTCTTACCATAATTACAAGATTATTTGTGGGACTCAACTAGGGTTGTAAAGCCCATATAAATACAAGTAGTTGATACAGCCGAAATAAGTTATTCACAAATAGAGAGTTGAGAGCATACAAAGGCGATCCAGAAGCTTTCAAACGTGAGATAACTGAAGAAGACAATTGGTGGACTTGAGTAGATTGAGTCTAGATATTCTGTCTAGGTTCTTTGCTTTGTAAGTTGTCTTATTTTGAGCGATCATTGTTTTATCTATGAGCTTATCTTAGAAGCAGTGTATTAGGTGAACTATTGAGAGATTACTTTGTAAAGCTAGAGTTTAGCTTTGTTTAGTGATTAGGGTCTAGAGTGTAGCCCCTTGGTTACAGAGTCTTGTAATCAGAAACTTGCTCGTGTTGTTAGTGGATTGTGTTCTAAAATCCCAGAGTGTGGGTTGTGGTTTTTCTCCCTTGAGCAAGGAGTTTTCCACGTAAAATCCTTGTGTTTCTTGTGTCTGTGATTGGCGTGTGTTGTGGTGTTCAGGTTGCAAAACTGTAGAGGCAAGAACAGGGTTCTTGACTCAGGAGAATCGAGTTCTTGAATCGAAAATCAGTGGACACTATTCAACCCCCCTTCTAGTGTCCTTAGGAGGTGCATAGATTATAACAAGTGAAATCAGAGCGGGTCTTCTCGTACTAGGTTAACACCTTGAGAAGGATCAGAATTATGAATGCACCACCTACAATTACTGAAGGACAGTCAGTTCAGAGGCTCCCACAGTTCAATGGGCAGTACTATGGTTGGTGGAAGAATAGGATGGAAAATTACATATGTGCTACAGACTACCAACTATGGCTTATAGTATCAGAAGGAAACTTGATTCCTACTAAAATAGTTGGTGAGGGAGCTGCTGCCAAACAAGAACCTAAGTTGAATGAAGAGTTCAATGAGGCAGACTATAAGATGATTGAAAAGAATCAAAAAGCCAAACGTCTGGTAATTTGTGGTCTCGGCCCTGAGGAGTTAACAGGTTATCATCTTACAAGACTGCCAAGGAAATCTGGGATGGCTTGCAGGTTGCGCATGAAGGAACCACTGAAGTGAAGGACTCAAAGAGAAGAATGCTGAAGAGACAATTTGAGTTGTTCTCTATGGGAGAGAAGGAATCAATCCAAGATATGATGACCAGGTTGGCCATTATCACTAATGAGATGAGATTCCTGGATATGGAGTTGCCAGAAGTAGAGATGGTGGATAAAATTCTAAATGTGCTACCTGAGGCTTGGGAACCCAAGATGACTGCTATCATTGAGTCTAAACCTCTAAGATCCATTTAACTGGAAGAACTGGTTGGTAGCCTGAAAACTCATCAGATGATGAAAGACTCAAAGACTAAACCAGCTCTCAAGAAGGACAAGACCCTTGCACTCGAAGCAACGGATGAAGCTGATGATTATGTTGATCTGCAATCAGTTGAAGCAGCAATGGTTAGTGCCTTGAGACATAAGCTTAACTTGGGAAGGTTTAAAGGCTTCAAAAGAAGTGTCGAGGAAAACTCTGGAAGGAAGAACATACTGGACAGTCCTGACTACTCAGGATGCTTCAAGTGCTTCAAGAAGGATCATGCTGTTATGGATTTTCCTATGTGGGAAGCATTTTGGTTGAAAAACATAGCAACTAAGGAAAAGGAAAAGGAGGTGTCAAAGGAAAATGACAAAATAAGAAGAAGGCAAGACGACCTCCAAACTTCAGAGCAGAAAGAAAGAAGAGAAAGGAAGCTTTCTATGCTACATGGGGACCAACTAAAGCTCTCTTTTGTTCCTTTCCAGGTCAAAGTTTTGTTTTTGGGCATGTTTGATGTCTTTTATATCGTCTCAAAAGATCTACATTACCTGGGAATCCAAAATAAACCCGGAGTCAACATGTCAGGAAATTAAGCCTACCGTATCGCGCAATGCGTTGCATGGCAAGATGCGATAGGGTTTTTTTACTCAGGATTGCAAAATTCCAACTCTCTGAATTTCGAACCTATCATGTCGCGCTATACGGTGCCTGGCAAGGAGCGACATGCATAATTTACTGCTCTTCCACATTTTTATTATTTTTCATCCACCCCTTGGTTTTCAGTCAAGTCTCGGGCTTCTACTTAGACTTCAAAGCTCCATTTCTTCTCATTCAATTCCAGATTAATCAATTATCTCCAAATACATTCCTACACAATAAAAAACACGTAATAAGATCAAGAACACTAAAATATCAACTCATTCAATACATTAAAGTTACAAATATGAAGCAAAACAAGGCTCTAAACATGCATTTCTTGCCTAATATCAACAATCCTTTGTATGTCCTCTCGATAACATGGATAGGTGGAACTACACATCTTTTAGAGTCAAACAAATCTAACCAGCAAACTTCATTTATGAACCCCGTGATTCAATTTACAGAGATATCTATGTTGATTTTTTGTTAGGTCAAATAGAAATAGATCCTTCTTAATGATCATGTCAAAAGTCTGGGATGCCAAACTCCAAAAAAAAAATTAAAAAAAAAAAATTTAAAAGTCCGTATATTTTTGCACAACAATGATCAATGAAAGTTATGTTTTTGATGAATACAAAAAGGATAATCCTTAGTTGTTATGGTTTCATAGAGCCAATGAACGCTCAGGTCCACATGTGTGATTCCTCATCTTGTTACTAAAACGTGAGTCACATCAAATTAGGACGAAGGATTTCTTAAATTTAGTCTATCCAATGTATATGTTCTGACAATTGCAATACCAGAAAGGTAGTGCTTTCATTGGAGAACCTCGAGTATTAAACCAGGAATTTTTGTTACATTTAAATTTCAGTGTATAGTACTCATATTTTGGACCTGAAAGTTCACTTTCACAAAACCATGAACGTGACGAAGTGCATTCAAATATCTGCGAAGGTACATCATATCATATAATGGTCGGGTTTATGAGGTGAAAATAACTAATTACGGTGGCCACCCTCGCAAGGCACATGGAATGGATCGATTGGTGGGATACTTTCTTCTCATCTTTCTATTCTGCATGTGCTACAAAGGATTCAAAGTGTATGACCAACGATATTTGGATCATGTCAGAAAGGCATTGCATAGAGCATCCATCGTCGTGAAATGGGTTTTCTAATACCATAAAATTAGAAGAGACAATGTGAAATTAAGACTTTAATACCACCTCACGCCTAGGCCTGACCATCTGAATCTTGGACATAATAACAAACGTATGAGACACTTTTATACCATTGCATGCCTGCTAAGCCTAGAAACATAAATTGTGTGTATAATATAATACTCTTTCTGTTCCAAAAAGAATGATATGTTTTAAATTTCGAGAGTCAAACGAGTTCATTTTTATTGTGAATTTGAACATATAATCTTTAAAATTTTTGGAACGATATCTATATATTCAGAAACTATATAAAAAGTACTATAAGTCACAATAATTAATAATTCAAAATATTTAAAAGACATGAAAATATTACGGTCAAAGATAAACTTATTTGACTCTCGAAATGCGAAATATATCATCCTTTGTTGAACGGAGGGAGTATGAGATTCAACATTGACAAATCAAAATATACAAGAAGGGGTCCGTACTCTATTAAGAAGCTAGAGTTGTGGCTAACTCAACCCCGACTTAGAGCCTGTTTGGCCAAGCTTCTAGGGAGCCGAAAGTGCTTATTTTTCTCCAAAAGTACTTATTTTGAAAAATCGAGGTGTTTGGCCAAGCTTCTAGGAAAAAATAAGTACTTTTGAGTGGCAGCATAAGCTGTTTTTCTGCTGTTGGGAAGAAGCTGAAAAAAGTAGCTTTTTCCTAAAAGTGCTTTTGAGTAGAAGCAGAAGTTGTTTTTAATTTTTATGATTCCAAAAATATCCTTACCAAAAATACTTATATAATTAATTACCCCTATATATTTTAACCTAATAACTATAATATATAAATAGCACATTACTTTTTTAATCACTATTTTTTATATGTACGCCAACATCACTATTGTTACAAACTTTTAATATAATATCTTTTTTTAAGGTATAGATCAAGAATATTCAATTATGAATGCTGTATTTTGGAAAAAATTTACTAAATAAAAAAAAATTAAATATAGTGTTTGAGAATAAATGTTTAAAATCATTCATCTAGTTAAATAACTGTAAAGTGAGTATTTAAATGTCCTTACTCGTAATTTAACACTCAAAAGTACTTTTTCAAAAGCTTGGCCAAACACAAATTACTACTCAGCTGTTGACAGAACTGATTCTCAGATGAGTCGGCCAAACACAAACTGCTTTTCTCCAAAAGTACTTTTACGAAAAGTACTTTTGAAAATAAGCACTTCTCAAATAAGCAGTTTTTAGAAGCTTGGCCAAACAGACTCTTAGCCAATGAGGTGAAGTATAAAAGTTGACAAATGTAAGATACATTCACTAACGTTAACTATTTGCATTAGAAGATGCCCTGAAGTACTAATTCTAGCCCTGAAAGCACGTAACATATATTGAATGATGAAGATATGAGGGTGTTAATTTGTCAATTAGAAGAGGGTGCTACTCATATATCTTTGCTAAAGGTAATTGGAGGGCATGAATGTCAATTTGGAGACACTTCGGAGTCATCGTTAAATCCATAGAGATCAAACGTAGTAGTTTGCTGAAACATGCCATGCCATGTAATCTCTAAACATTGCCTAAATGCCTACTCGTTTAGGGCCCCTCCCTTTCCCTTACACGTGTCGGCCACTGAAACGGTCCATCAGTATGACCCTCTCCACATTTTAGTGGCCAATAGTTCCACTTTGTGACACATTTACATCTTCAGTCAACTCCATTGCCACTGAACTGAACAATCCCAAAAAGAGAAAAAGAAATGAAGGTAACGTGCAGCTTCAACTAATTATTTTTCTTTCATTCAAAATGTATTCTGTTTCCAATTGTTCGTGGAGTTCTTAACTTTTATTTCACTTTGTACTATACTTTTCTTTTTATTTTTTTTGGCCGTAGATCTTCAATTGGGTGCACCAAAAATTTTATCAGAAAGGTGATGCTATTTTTTTCTTATGAAATATAAAATTTTCCGTTTCATTTTCTCTTTAAAGAAAGTAATGTTTATTTAAGATTTCATATTTGACAGATGGATTGGTTGGTCATAATGTGAAAAATGAGGAGCCCAAGATTAGCAATGAGACTACTAATGTTGGTATCGACACACAAACTCTTCTTCAAGATGCCAACTTTGCTCGTATGTTCCTCAAAATTGGCACATTCGGATTCGACCCGCTAAGAGATGTGATGCAAGATCAGAGTGGCATAGACATTGAAGAAGGAGACGAAGAATCCCTAGAGGAAGAATATTCAGTGGGATTAGATGATCAAGAATGTGAAATTAGAGTTAGTGGTCAAGAGGAACATGAAGAGTTGTACCCTTTGATATATGCATATATTGGACATGACATGATTGAGAGTCCAAAAGAAAATGAGATAATTGCCATTGGTGGCAGCCCACTTTTTGAAAACAATGAGACAAACAACTTGGAGAGCAATTATAAGAAGCTGAATAAAGAAAGGATCACTTTAGCAGACTTATTCTCTGCTGATTCTGATCATCATGGCCAGAATCTTGAGGAAATTCCAGGCAAAAGTGCCGAAGCAGAATTTAATACAAAGAAAGAAGCTTCTTCACAAGTGAAAAATGGAATGTCTTTTGCCAAAAAGTTAATTCCTCGAGTTAAGGAGAATTCGCGTCCGATCAAAAAACTACAGAAAGTGAGTCAACAATGCTTCTGTCCTTCAGTGTTTTTAATTTGCTTGCCTGCATGCTTGTAACTGCTCGAGCTTAATCAATCTGGAAGTTATATGTATCACAGCATAACGAATTTTACATTGTTGATGTATTTTTACTTAATATTAAATTTTCTGGGTTATAAAATTAGGCTTATTATAGATAATTAAGTCTGTGATAAATTTTAGCTGGTTGTGAATGTAGTTGATGACGAGAGTGTTGAAAAGGAAGGTTCATCCAGATATTGAAACCAAATCCAGTAAGAGCACTAGTCAGGTGAAAGCAGCTAGCATACTTGGTCTTTCCTGTGTAAAGCATGTGAGGGCTGATTCTGATTCTGCAAATTGATCAAGGTATTTTGACTACTTTTCAAGGTACTGTCACTAGTAGGTTATGATTGAAATGTTCTTTCGAGTTGATCAAGTTTTTAAACATGTAAGAATCACTTATATATCATTCAAAATCTTAAAAATCTAGCAGATTTTCTTGATAACAAAACATTTTTAAGGCCTAGCTAGCGGAATCAATTTGTAGTCGATACGTGAGAAAAAAGAGAGAGACATTGACATGCAGTGTAAAGAATTTTGACATTCTAATTTAACATATAGTAATAACCATTTACTTTTATTTTCATTGTAAACTACAGTTCGCATATGCTTACATGACGTTATTCTCTAAGTGATCTAAATAATTTTGTAAAAGTTAGTCCTTCTATCCCATTTTGTTTGTCATACTTTTCTTATTTGTCCGTCCCAAAAAGATTGTCATATTTCTAAATTTGGCAATTATTCAACTCTAAAGTTACTTTTTGACTCATTTATAGCCACACAAATATTCATGGCTTATTATAGACCACAAATTTCAAAAATTTTCCTTACTTTATTAAACTTTGTACCAAGTCAAATTACGACAAACAAATTGAAATGAATAGAGTAGTTCACATTATCAATACATAAAAGTTAAAGTCTACGCATTTTATAAATCCCCTTCTTATTTCTTTACATGGTTCAATGTATAGAAGTTAAAGTCTACTCATTTTGTAAGTCCCTTCTTATTTCCTTACATGGTTTATTTTATCATTTAAAGTACACATCTTTCACTGTAACTCCTCTTTCTTTTTTCCTTTATCAGTTTCAGCTCCAATAAGGCAACTTCATTTTGATTGTGCTTCCCTTTTTAATGATAAGACCTAAAGGTTAGAAAAATGCCTCGATTTTGAGAGTCGTTTTTAAGGAATGTGATAAAAAGATTTCCTGCTATTCACTAATTATATAGATAGATGGCCCACTCACAGATTTCCTACTAATCCCTCCGTCCCAATTTATGTGGCATCATTTCCTTTTTTGTTTGTCCTAAAATAAGTGGCACCTTTCCTTATTTGACAACTATTTAATGTATCATCTCTATTTTATCCTTGTTGGGTCCTACATACTTTTAAACCTACCAACAACTTTTTTATTACTCAAATCTTCTCTCTCTTACTTTTTCAAGAGTAAAATTGATACTTAACAAGGTCAATTTCTATTTTCTTAAACTCCGTGCCCGGTCAAATGATGCTACATAAATTGGCACGGAGGGAGTATTCGCTAGTATATAGATGGCCCACTCTCTCTAAATAGCATAATATGTAAGATGTTTCCAACTAAAAGTTGTCAAATAATTAGTGGTTTTCTTCCATCACCTTTAAGATTATTTCTCAGTTTCTGAAAATTCCATCTTTCAATTCGGACATTATTGCTTTTGTCATATGGAGTCTTCTAGAGCCCGTTTGGTTGAGCTTAAAAGTGATTTATAAGTTTATAAGCCCATTAATATATGCTGAGTAACTTAAAAAATTTTGAACTTATAAGCCATAAGTAGTTTTTAAGCCATTTTTTAACTTATAAACCATTAAAAATAAGCTGCTTATAAGCCCGTCCAAACAGGCTCTAGTCACCCATTTTAAGAAGAAATGAGTAATAGTTCAAACAGGGAAGGACGTAAAAAACGAAAAAATGAAAAAAAGTAGGTATGATTGTTCAAGGACTATGCAATAATTTTTCCTTTATTTCGTTGCAGATGCCACGGCCTAAGCTGCCGTATTCCAGTTTACTCGCTTCCAGTTGCTTGGGATGAATTCCATTAGTTATCCTTAAATTATTGTTTTAACGTCACTAGTATGTATCAGTTTGTAAAATTTTCGTATTGTGAACAACTAGACCATGTGATCCTATTATGTCATGGCTTTTGGCCTTTGTCATGTGACAAAAAGTTTAAATGGTCTTGAATTCAGGGTTTGATTCGATTGATTGGTTATATTTGGACGTACCTAGACGGTTTCTTCTAGTAATCATCATCAGTGATGATGTGATGATGCACTTCATAAGAAAAGAGACGACTTAATTATTATATTCATACTTCTTCTTCCACCGGCACATCAAAAAGAATGACTCTTATCCAAATAGCTAAAGATCTCAACTTGCATTCTTAGAGCCTGTTTGGATAAGCTCAAAAGTAGCTTAAAAATATATATATACTTTTTGAATGTTTGGTAACTCAAAATGTAATGTGCTTATAAGAATTTTTATACTTAAAATAAGCCAAAAAAGAGTATAAGCAATTTGTGGCTTATAAGCTACTTATAATAAGTCCACTCAAATAGGCTCTTAGTCCGAAAGAAGATGGTTGTGTTTAGGAATTTTATCCATATAAATTGTCCTAGATGAAATACATATATATATATATATATATATATATATATATATATATATATATATATATATATATATATATATATCAAAAATCGTGTGTTTTTCGATCCCCAAAATAATTGAAAATCGGTCGAAAATAATTAAATTCCCACTGATTTTCAGTCGAAAAATTGCTGGTAAGAAAAAGTTTCCTACCGAATCGGTCGGCTATTGAGGCAGAAGTCAGTGAAAAATCGGTTTGGAATGTTATTGAGTTGATTTTTTTAAATTTTTGACCGAATCGGTCGGTAATGTTCTTCATATTTATTTATTTTTTCAAATTTTCGACCGAATCGGTAGAAATGTTCATTTCTAAAATTCTTTTTCCTTCATCTTTTTTATTGATTCGGTCGAAAATGTGACCATTAGGAAATTTTTTAACCCAAATTTTCGATCGACTGGGTAAAACCTGCAAAATAAAACCGCCTGTCAATTTTATACAATGCATCACAAATAAACAACAGTCTTCTACAATTCATTACTACTCTATTCCGTCGGAGCTAGGGTCGGGCGACGAACTGTATCGACGTTTGCCATTGCCTTTGCCTTTGCCCTTGTGCTTGCCTTTGCCCTTGCTCTTGTCTTTTCCTTTTTTCCTTTTCTTACTTCTCCTACATAATACTCATCATCATATCCTGCATTGCTTTGAAATTTGTCTCTGAACGTATACGATCTTCTTCGCGCTCATTCTTCAGCGCTTCTACTTCATTGTGCAACGAGGCTTCCACTGATTAATTAAATGAACAACTAGAAGAGTAAGTGCTCATCAAATCTGAATTTAGAAGACCCGAAAAATATTGTGATCCAAGGCCGTATGCACATCCCTTCTTTATTCCCACCGTTCACCTCCAACCATAGTGTTGTTTCCTCCTCAAGTGACGGCTGAGTTGGGGCAGTGCTACTATATTCGGATGCCTGACTTGCAATCCTCTCTTCATAACGGGCAAGTTATTCCTCCTGAAGAAAATTTTACAACATGAATTATATATATAAATTTTGAAGGATTATACAAATAATAATAACTTACATATGCTTTTCTAGCGCGCTCCTCGACCCACACTTCTTTTGATGTCTTTGTCCTTAAATATATGCATCTTTTTAAAGAACTCGTGCATAGTCAATGGGCGCCCTTCTTCCTTTTCCTACAAAATTAAAATAAAATAAGTTAATTAAAATACTAATAAGAGTTAAATTAAAGAATACATATATAATTTAGTTACCAATCTCATCTGTTGAGCCGCTCCACTAATTGAAACTCCGGTGTGCAATGATCCACCCTTTTTGGAGGCTCGAGTTGCCTTTCCTTGGGCACTGTTCTTATGAAATTCTTCACTCCCCCAGCATTGCATTAATTGGTGGGATTTCCACATAAATAGCCCTTAATATTTCATATTAACAAGTCATTTTGCACTAACATAATATAGCCACAATATTTATATTTAAAATTTATTTTATAATTAAAATATCAAATATAATAGATTGATAATTTGTACATATAGCTTCTATACACATATATATATTTGTCCTATATTTTTTAATATTTATATCATCAAATTATATTTAATAAATATGCTAGAAAAAGAAAGAAAGGACAAAATATGGCTACAAAAAGTGGATAAGGGTTGGGAACACGGTTATGTGGGGTAAAAATCCCTTAATTGGTTCCAATGGCCCAGTTATATCCCATCGGGCTACTTTCCGCTCTGTCGATATGCAAAAAGGGAACCTTTGACTCTATCTGCGTATTTGAGGAGGAAATTGCTTCGTATTTTATGATCATAGGATGTATTCTACACACACTTTGTCGAAAATAATTAATAATATTAGATTATACCTAACTAAATTATTAATAAATAAAACATAGTTAACACCTAACACATGTTAAACATCTCGATCCTTCTTGGATAAGGCACCTTATGCATTATGTAACCAAGTGTGTAACCTTGTATGAGGGAGTAAAAAACTACATAAATTAAGAATTTAATAGTGTTAATAAATATATTCAATAATTAAAAGTTATAAATATAGTAAATAATTAAAAACTAGCAAAAATAATACTTACCCACGATCTCCCTTAGGAGAAATCCTCAATCTCGCTTCGGGTTCTAATGTGCCAAGCTCAGCATGTACGTACTCTGATCACTAGGTGGTACAGAAGCACTGACGGATGGTGATGATGTAGAGTCGTCAAACTGCAATCTAGATGCAATAGGAGTAGATGATGACATGAATGGTGATGGACTGGAAAATGGCGAAGGCATGGATGAGTTCATACCATACGGATGAACAACATAACCTCAGAAAAAAAGTGGCATGCCAGACATAGGAATAAACTTACATGGAGGGTCGGATCCTGACATAGAATGCATGTCAAGGTAAGCCATAGGGGGTGTAGTGAAAAAACCCGGAGGATATGCAGACGACGGACAAGTAGGAAGAATATGAGGTAAAGGAGGGGAAGTATGAACAGAAGCAGGAGACGAACTTTGAACTTTATTTTTCCCTTAGATTTAGTAGCTTTCCCCGTTGATGCCATCTATGTAATATAAGTACAATAAATTAGCACAATATAAATTTATATGGATTACATTTATTAAGTAATACTAATAAATAAAGTAGCAAAGTAACAACATAAAACTACCAAAAAAAATTCTTGTTTAACCTAGATCCGATTTTAGGCCAATTAACAATTAAATTTGTATTTGCGGGGTCACGATCAATAGTTGAGATTAAGAGTTTATCCGATGAGCTGAGATGATAACAATATGCACATATGAGCTAATAAAAGTAATGCGCAAAATGTAGACAAGGAGAAGTAACCATATCGTATCACTCGTCCTCGGAGAGAGCTTCGATATCAGTCGTTCTTCAGAAGACCAAAGCAGAGAACTAAATAAGAACAAAGGGAATAACTGAGCAAGAGCGAGAGAGAGAGAGTATTCTTATTGATATTGCAGACAGGATGTAAAAGTTGTTCTACAATCGATTAATGCGAATGCTATTTATAAGCCTGATAGGCACCCGTTGGGATTTTTGTAACCGCTGGGCGTGGATCCGTCTGGATAAGTAACTGCCGGTCACATATCCGTTGGAGTCATAACTGTTGGGTTGTAATGATTTCCTTAATGACCATTAGTAGATTGATCGTGGATGATCGCGTTAATAACTGCTCATTTAAACCGTGTTGACCGTTGAAGTGTTTCATAACTCTTTCAGGTCTGCTCGTGACGAATGTCTGTCCATTGAATGTCTGTCCGTTTGAAATGTCTGCGCGTGCCACGTGGAAGACACGTGTCACCTTTTCAAGCCTAGTCAGCTTTTATCCAATACAGATAGTTCCCGCACTACTCGAGCAGAGTATCTGTTCGAGGAGTGGATACGATTTTTGGCGGGAATTTCTTGCGAATTTTTGTCTTCGTGTGATGTATCTTGATGACGTATGATCCTTATCAGCTGAGTGACAAGCCCTCATGACGTGCGCATTTAATGCGCCGTAACAGAAAGTAACTGCAGCTGGCATGCCTGCGAGACTGCAGGTCATTCCAAAATGACTGTTGCGTGCCCCAAGGGTAAAAGTAATAATTTTAACCGCTTCAGTTACGTGCACACGTCGTCTGCTGATCGCTAGGTGACCGCTACTTTCCAGAATAATGATGATACTATAAAGTTTTGGCGAACCCTATTCTCCTTTTTAACGGCCAGATCTGATCAAGGTTTCTCTGATGGTCTCCACGTGTCTTGAAGGAAGTTGGTGGGGCTGAATTTTCACTCCTATAAATAGGGGTTTGCCTGATGAAAAACCTTTTACTTGCTTTTATTTCTTCTCCGCTGTTCTTTGAAAATACTTTGAACTAGCTTTGAATTCACTCCTGATAACCTCATACTTTTCTTGCAACCATGACTTCACGATCTAGGAAAAACCAGGGCTCTGATGTTGCTGGTAGTTCCTCGGCGGCCACTCCCAGGTCCCGGATTACACAAGCTACTGCTGCAGAGATAATCCCCAAGAAGTGGGGTGAACTTGAGGCGGACTGTAACATTAAGTCCTTCCATAATAGGGAGGGAGATACGTTGAACTGGCCGGCGTATAGGTATAAGTCTGGGATCAAGAAAGAGGTGATCCCACGAGTAAGAATGGACTGTCACTAGGGCGATGAGGTTCCCCTCTTGCCGGTCACCGAGGAGGAGAATATTACTTCCCATAGGGCTGGGTGGACAGCCATGTGCACCTACCCTTTCACCGTGGGAAGCAGATTACCCCTGCTTCCTGTGCTGGAGAGGCTCTGCAGGGAGTATCTCCTCTGTCCGGGGCAGCTGAGCCCCAGTATGTATAAAATAGTTACTCTTTTGGATTGGTTCGCGGCAGGAACCGATCAATCTTTTGGTTATGAGCATTTTATTTCTTTGTATAGTATACAAATTTTCAAAGACGACTATGTAAATGCCAGAATGCGCGGAAGCAAGGGCTTGGTGCGCAGTTCTGAGGATACCGGTGACCGAGGTTGGCCACACCAGTATCTGTTTGTGCGCTCCTCGGCCTTGACTTTTGACGACAAGGCCTACCTTCCAGAAGTCTGGAATAAGAGGCGTAAGTCCCCGAGTATTTTTTGAAGTTCTCCGTGTTTTTTCTTTTCCTCGTCTTCTAACTCCATTCAATTTTTATAGCGGCCAAGCAACCCTACGACGGACTCATTTCTGTCGAAGATATGACCGTGTGGGTTGAGCCAATTTTGAAGGAGTTTACTTCTGAGAAGAGAGAGTGGATGTATTTTCCCACTCAGAAGAGTTTGGTTGTACAAAATCATGGTGAGAACATTTCTTTTTCATGATAGTTCTTCTTCTTTGAACCTTCTCCATATCTGACCGTTTTACCTTTTTATAGGTTTGGGCACTTCAGCAGATTTCTTTCCTGCTCCTCCTCAAGATGGGCCTCCCGAGCCTGTGGCTGACCCAGAAGCTGAAGCTGAGGCTATACTAGCTTCAGTGGGTCCTCTGCGCAGCAGGGAAGGGGGTGAAGAACTTCTGTCCGGTGGACTGGGCTCCTTGAAGAGGAAGAAGAGAAGGCAAGGCGAGGGCGGAGCACGGAAGAAGTCTGCTCGTAAGACTTCCGTGGCTGCTGGGCAAACCTCATCGGCTGGCAGTGATCCTTCTTCTAGGGCCAGTGCACCGGAGCCCGTAGAAGAGAATGCTGGTACTGCTGCTGAAGTCCCCGAGTCTGTACGGGGAGGGGGCGTAGCCAAGGAGGTCATCACTCTTTCGGACACTGAGGTCGAAGTTGATGTCCCTCTTAGGCGAAGGCCTCACCTCCGTAGTGACAGGAGAAAGGCCGAGGAGGAAGATGTCCGTACTCCGCAGAGGAGTCCCCGAGTTAGTGACGGGGCGGAGGCAGGTCCTTCTCGTGCCGACAAGGGGAAGAGAAAAGTAGGTATAGAAGAAGAAGAAGTGAAAGAAGAAGTAAGAGAAGAAGCTTCCCAAGAGAGTAGCCAGGGTCCTCGTGTTTATCGTTTCGAGGACCTGGAGAATGTGGCTACTGAGGGGGCGGCTCCCGTTGTTCTTCATGAATGTGAGACCATAGATCCTGGGGTGGAAGGTCACTCTAACCTTTCCTCATCAAGATTCGTTTGGCGGTCAGCCATTGGTGGCCGAACAGAGCTGAGTGACATCAAGGCAGTGCGTTACAAGTTCGGGCCAAATTATCCCTCTGAACAGGCTTGGGAGCCTAAGTTCTGCGAGAGGAAGCACACTTTGAAACTTGCCCCTGATGTTAACTTCGTAACCAGGCCACACAGCTTGGCTAAGGAAGTCTCCTCGCTCATCGGTCCCCGTGAAGAGTGGGTGCTGAGGGAGCTAACTGATGAGGAGTTGGCCTTCCAGATTGCTTCTGACTCTGCCCGGGTAAGTTCTTTCCGCTTTGTTTTGGGAATAACTTCTATCCTTGGTCTTTTAACTCTGACTTACTTTGCTTTTTTCAGTCGAGTATGCTGGCTGCCGAGCTTATGTTTCGCTCCAGGCTTAACAACGCCAATCAAGTGGTTGAAGTGAAAAGGGAGTTGATGGAAGCTCTGAAGGATAACAAGACTCTGATAGAGCAATATGGTTTCCTTGGTGGTGAGGTTAACCGGTTGACTGATGTCAACAACAAACGTGTTGAGCAAATCAATGTGCTCACCAGGGAGAAGGACCTTCTTCTCGAAGAGAAAGAAGGGTTCGCACGCTCTGTCCAAGGCTTGGAGGGACTGCTTGAAGATTGTTGAAATTCTTTGAACGACGCTATCGAAGATCGTACATCTCTTGAGATGGATATGCAGAGAGCTAATGAAGAATCAGTTAAAGCCAGGGCTGATCTCCAGGCTTCCAAGGATCAGGTCGCTCAGTTAATGAGTGCTCAGACCGCATTAACCAAGGACTTGGCGAACCTGCGTGATCAGTCTGAAATCAAAACCAAGCTTGCAGCTCTTGAGGCCAAGCGTACATTGCTCGTGTAGATTCAGGCTGGACAAGTTAATGTCGAGGAGATGCTGCAGACAACAAAGAATGCTGTTCGAAGAATAAATCAAGCATTGGGTCTCTCCCCGGAAGAGTCCGAAGGTGATGATGATGATGATGAAGACGAAGACGACGACGAGAGTTCAGGGAACGACGACAGGACTGACGGAGCTAGTGCGTCGAGTTCTGGTCGTAGCCCTAAATGTTAATGCCCTTTTCAATCTGTGATTGATGTAGTTTTTATTGTCTAGAGCCGGACTTGTCTGTTGGTGGATAGAAGTCTAGTAGAGACTTTCTGGTCCTTTGTATGGCCGGTTTGTTTGGCCTTTGAACACTCTGCGAATTTCTGTTAGCCGTATTCAGCATTTTATCAATTCACAAAGATAATGTATATATGATGTTTAGATCTGTCCAGTGACTATATTTAGTTTGAACTTCTTGATCTTTTGTTTGCATGTGTTGTGGCTTTCGTGCCTTATGATTGGGATTTTTCTGAAGTAAGAACTTTATTAAGTTCGTATCTTTCAAGAATCTGCCCGAATGTTTTTGACTTAGCCTTTTGTTAGGAAGAGGTCGTAAGTTGCAAGTAGTCTGACCGAATTGTGGTCGTTTAGAGTTTTAGCCGAATCGTTGCTCTGTGCGTATAACTTTGCTTATCGTTTCGATAGTTGAAAGTTGTTGCATGGCTTTGTAGATTGGCTCTGGCCGAGTTGTTGGCCTTGTCAACGACTTCTCTTATTTTTGTGGAAGCTTTGTCACATGAAAGTTTTTGTTTTGTGAATGACTCCTCTTATTTGCCGTGAAAGTCTTATCACGTCAAAGTTATTATTTTATGAATGACTCCTCTTATTTGCCGCGGAAATCCTATCACGTAAAAGTTTTTGATTTGTGAATGACTCCTCTTATTTGCTGTGGAAGTCCTATCACGTAAAAGTTTTTGATTTGAAAAAATTTAAAAATTTGCCTCTTGGTAAAGGTCTTTTGCCTTTATGAAGGTCTTATCTGGCCTACAGGGGCCTCTCACCACCCTCCTTGTTTTTATGTTGGAGCACGTAAAGCGATAACATGAAAAGAGTTTTCGGCGAGCTGCATATGGAACACATATAACCAAACAAGGAGTGTGTCCGTTGTGGGATTCGAACCCACGGCCGCGAAGTTGAAGAACTTCGAGCTCTACTAGTTGAGCTAAACGGATCTCACTTTTTATAGGTCGTTAGTACCATTTAGAAAAAATAAATAATAAAAGTAAGAACTTTTGTAAAGATAAAAGATAAGTGTAAGATAACTGACCGTTTTACCACTTAAAAGTGATACCTTTTGAGGTGAACCACATTCCAACTGTTCGGGACAGTAGAGCCGTCTGGTCGTGCCAAACGATAAGACCCTTTGCCGACTGAAGCAATTACTTTGTAGGGGCCTTCCCAATTAGGACCAAGCTTCCCTGAATTTGTTTCTTCTGTGCTCTGGGTGACTTTTCTGAGTACAAAGTCCCCGACTTGAAAACTTCATACGCGCAGTCCCCGATTGTAGTATTGATCGATTCGTTCTTTTTGAGCGACTACTCGTAAGGGCTAGCTCTCTACGTTCTTCAAGAAGGTCCACCTCTTCGGATAGATTGACTGAGATTCCTCAGTGGCATGTGCGTATCGTAAGCTGGGCTCTCGGATTTCAACTGGGATTAGAGCGTCTGCACCATACACTAATGAGTAAGGAGTTTCTCCGGTACTCATTTTTATAGTTGTGCGATAGGCCCATAATACTCCAGGTAGCTCCTCTACCCAACATCCGTTTGCCTGCTCAAGGCGCTTTTTAAGGGATTCAACGGTGATTTTGTTGGTAGATTCCGCCTGTCCATTTGCAACAGGATGATATGGAGAGGAAGTGATCCTCTTGATGTGCAGATCATCGAGGAACCTAGTCACTTTCTGGCCGATGAATTGCGGGCCGTTGTCCATGACTATTTCCTTAGGTGCTCCAAAGCGACACACGACAAAACGCCAGAGGAAGTCGACGACTTCCGTTTGTCGTATCCTTGAATATGCTGCCGTTTCGACCCACTTTGTGAAGTAGTCAGTGATGATCAATAGGAACCGCATCCCTCTTGGTGCTGTGGGAAGAGGTCCAACGATGTCCATCCCCCATTTCATGAAGGGCCACGGGGAGATTATTGAATGGAGTGGCTCTGCTGGTCGGTGGAGAAGATGAGCGAACCTTTGGAATTTGTCACACTTCTTGACAAACTCGTTCATATCTTTCTCCATCTTGTCACAATAATAGCCTGCACGAATCAGCTTCCGGGTTAGTGCCTTACCTCCAGAATGATTTCCGCAACAGCCTTCGTGGACTTCTCTCATTACGTAATTGATTTGATTAGGTCCAAGGCATTTTGCAAGAGGTCCTGCGAACATCCTCCGGTAAAGCTCGCCGTTGAGAATTATATATCGGGCAGCTTTCACTCGGAGTTTGCGTGCAGCTTTTGCATCTGCCGGCAGAGTTCCATGGATAAGATAATTTGTTATATCATTCCGCCAGTCCCAAGTAGCGTTGATGGTGTTGACTTCGAACTTTTCTCTATCCATGGTCATGTAGAGAAGTTGGACAACAGCTGAAGAGCTGGCTGCCCCTATCTCTGCCACTGACCCCATGTTTGCAAGGGGATCGGCTTCATGGTTCTCTTCCCGTGGAATCTGGACTGCTTCCCATTGGCCAAACTGTGCTAGGAGCTCTTTCACTCGGGCGAGGTATACTTGCATCCTGGATTCTCGTGCAATGAAACCTCCATTGATTTGATTAACCACAAGCTGAGAGTCGCTTTTTTAGCTTGACGATGGTTGTTCCATAACTTCGGGCTAGTTCCAATCCGTTTCGCTGGATGGAGCAACAAGGACCAGTCCAAGGCCGGACCCTTTGACGCTCGAGGAGCCATTTGTGTGAAGGGTCCATGTGCCGGGAGACTGCCCTGCATAAAGAATAGATTCCCTTTCTGCCTCAGGGTATATGTTAGTGCTGAAGTCTGCTACGAAGTCTGCTAGGACTTGTGATTTTATCGCTACTCTAGGCTGATAGGTGATATCAAATTCAGATAATTATATAGCCCATTTCACCAGCCTTCCTGAAAATTCAGGTTTGTGCAGAACATTTCGAAAAGGAAAAGTTGTAACCACAGCTATCAAATGACTTTGAAAATAAGAGCGTAACTTACAAGCAGCAGTTACTAATGCCAGTGCTAATTTTTCTAAGGATTGATAGCGTGTTTCTGCATCAATTAGAGCTTTGTTAATGTAATAAATAGGAAGTTGTTTACCTTTGTCTTCCCGAACTAACACAGCGCTTACCGATGACTCTGAGACTGCCAAATAAATCAGCAGCTGTTCACCTTCCTGAGGCGTGGAGAGCAATAGAGGATTGGATAGATTTTTTCAAATCCCTCAATGCTTGCTGGCATTCGGGAGTCCATTCGAACTCCTTGTTTTGTTTTAGGACATCGAAGAAACTTTTGCAACGGTCAGATGACCGGGAGATGAACCTGTGTAGAGCTGCCACTCTCCCTGTTAGTTTAATGACATCTTTCCTGTTGTGAAGTACATCTGGGATAGATTCAATGGCTTTAATCTGAGCGGGATTGACTTCAATGCCACGCTGAGAAACAATGAATCCCAGAAACTTCCCCGATCCGACTCCGAAAGCGCATTTCTCTGGATTCAGCTTCATGTTATACTGATCCAGGATTCGAAAAGCTTCCTTCAGATGTGCCAGATGGTCTTCTGCTCGTTTAGATTTTATCAGCATGTCGATATACACTTCCATAGTCTTCCCGATATGGTCGTGGAACATTCGATTGACTTGACGCTGATAGGTTGCACCTGCATTTTTCAGTCCAAAAGGAATAACTTTGTAACAGTACGTATCTCGACAGGTGATGAATGCTGTTTTCTCCTGGTCTTCGGGATCCATCAATATCTGGTTGTAGGAGTAGGCGTCGAGGAAGGTTAGCACTTCGTGTCCGGCCGTTGCATCGATCAGCTGATCTATCCTGGGGAGAGGATATGAATCCTTCGGGCAGGCTTTGTTTAGATCTGTGAAGTCAATGCAGACTTGCCATTTGCCGTTCTTTTTAGGTACGACAACTACATTGGCTAGCCAGTCTGGATACTTGACTTCACGTACTGAGCCGATCTTCAGCAGCCGATCAACCTCGTCGTTGATGACCTGGTTCCGGAATGCTCCTTGCTGGCGCATTTTTTGTTTCACCGGGCCGTGATACGGATCAACGTTCAACCTGTGAGTAATGATGTCAGGAGAAATACCTGTCATATCTGTGTGAGACCAGGCGAATGTTGTATGCTGCTCCTTGAGAAACTAGAGGATATCTCCTCGTAGGCGCTCGTTCAGTTCGGTCCCTAGATACGCCTTCTGCTCTGGCTTGTCGGCGAACAGCTCTTCGGGTTCCAAAGCTTCAACGGTTGGCATGTGGTTTTCTCTTTCGTCCATCTTCGTGATGAATTCTGAGACCTCGTACTTAGCCTCTTCAGGTGGTATGTTTGGCCCCGGTTGCTGTAATTGCTATTTGTTTTCTTCGGGCAGTTTTAGAGCCACAGAATAGCAATCTCGGGCAGAGCGTTGCTCTCCTCGAACCTCACGTACTCCCCATTTGGATGGTAACTTCAATACTTGATGATAAGTAAAAGGAACAGCTTGCATGTCGTGGATCCAAGGTCTGCCCAATATGATATTGTAGGCTAGATCCGCATCGACAACATGGAAAGTTGTTTCCTTTGCTACCCCTTCGGCAAGAGTCGTGAGGGTAATCTCACCGAGAGTCTTCTCACTCGGGCTCGTTAACATTTACCTTTGAAATGTAACGACCACAAACGTCCGACCAGCTGACTGCTGGGGATTCGCGGAGAGATTCGTACAATCGACGCATAGCTGTGGAGCTTCCCACATCCAGACTATAAGTAAACGCGATTACCGCCCACCTGTCTAGCATCTCGGGGAGTAGCGCTCGCTCTTTCTGGAAGCAAACTATATATTGGAAAAGAGATTCACCAGGCTTCTGCTTTACTTCAAAAATATTTGCTACGCGAATATATCCCTGACTCCCTCTTGCGATAATTCGTTGGGAATTACTTTCTGCCATGTTAGTTATAGAGCAAAAAGATAGACGAAAATAGATATAATGTTAAAGATAAACTATTAACCTACGAAGGCTATTGTCCGGCTCCCACTGTGGTCGCCAAATTGTTTAACCTAGATCCGATTTTAGGCCAATTAATAATTAAATTTGTATTTGCGGGGTCACGATCAATAGTTGAGATTAAGAGTTTATACGATGAGCTGAGATGATAACAATATGCACATATGAGCTAATAAAATTAATGCACAAAATGTAGACAAGGAGAAGTAACCATATCGTATCACTCGTCCTCGGAGAGAGTTCTTCGATATCAGTCGTTCTTCAGAAGACCAAAGCAGAGAACTAAATAAGAACAAAGGGAATAACTGAGCAAGAGCGAGAGAAAGAGAGAGAGAGTATTCTTATTGATATTGCAGACAGGAAGTAAAAGTTGTTCTACAATCGATTAATGTGAATGCTATTTATAAGCCTGATAGGCACCCGTTAGGATTTTTGTAACCGCTGGGCGTGGATCCGTCTGAATAAGTAACTGCCGGTCACATATCCATTGGAGTCATAACTGCTGGGTTGTAATGATTGCCTTAATGACCATTAGTATATTGATCGTGGATGATTGCGTTAATAACTGCTCATTTAAACCGTGTTGACCATTGAAGTGCTTCATAACTCTTTCAGGTCTGCTCGTGACGAATGTCTGTCCATTAGAAATATCTGTCCGTGCCACGTGGAAGACACATGTTACCTTTTCAGGCCTAGTCATCTTTTATCCAATACAATTCTTCCTCTGTTATTTCAACATCATTAATGTATTCTTCCTCCTCTATTGCCCTAGATGTGCCTTCTCCAAAATTATTCTTTTTTTTCCACATCTAACCACCAAAACATCAAACTCTTCATAGATGCCTTCAATATGTTTCAACTGATCGGCTAATTCTTCATCCACAATCAGGGGAACACTTGAAACCTCATTTCTAAATGCAACATCTAATACATCATCTATTTCCACTCTTCCCACTAGCTTCCCTTTTAGAACTGCCCACCAATTGGCCTTAGCCTTGGATTTGGCTTTGTTGTTGGTCGATGGATAAGGAATGAATGACAATTGTTTCACATTTTGGGCAATGATGAAAGGATCATAATGTCCATATGACCTTGTGTGATTAACTTCATCTATTTTAGAACATGGGTTTACCCTTATATCCTTAGGATTCTGATCAAACCACCTGCAGTTAAAAAGCACCAATTTTTTACGAGGCCAACCCGATGTAAACTTTACTTCTAAAATCTCCTGTATCACACCATAATATATCAGAAAAATCTACGTCCTGGTCACCAGTACCACCTTTAACACACACATTGCTGTTATTAGTTTTCTTCCCTAAGGACCATTCTTTTGTATGAAACATGTACTCTTTGATAACGTACTTAGACATCTTCTTATATTTATAATTAGGTTCGTAAGATAAGTCATGCAACAATGGGATGTTTATGCCATTAGTCAGATTTTTAACCTACATAATGTTCAAGAAAGTTTTAGATGTAAAACCAATTATATAGCTAAAAACATACGTATTAGTTTATGTAACAGTTACAAATTTTCTAACTCAATCTGTAAAGTTTTCATAAACAGCAGCAGCGCCAAATTGATCCACAAAGTAATGAGGGATATTGTATGTTAGGCGTTAATGAAAAATGAATTATATATACGTGTAAAAAGGTTGGACATCAGGACAATTCAACAACACATGTTTGTAACTGTTTTTTTGTCCCGGTCAGTGAAAGGTTTTATGTCACCTTTCTCCGGTCCTCTACCAGGTTGATTAAATATGAAAAATGCTGGATAATTTGAATCATTATTATCACCAACATCATGCCGATCCGGCCTATTTCTTAAACATGGCACATTCTAATCGAAATAATATGAACAAAAATGAGAAGTTTCCCTAGCTAGATATGCCTCACATATTGACCCCTCAATTTGGGACATATTTTTCACATCCCGCTTACACTTGCTAATAATCCTGCATAATACATTTATTAAAATATTTACTTAAGCTAAACAAAAACTGAGCAAATGATAGGGGGAAATTACCTCTTGAAAGGATACATCTATCTACAGTGTACCGGGCCTTCCAGTAGTGCCTCTTTCGCAAGATGAATATGAAGATGTTCCATTACATTGAAGAAACCAGGCGGAAATACTTTTGTCAGCTTAGTTGAGACTGCATGAAAGTTACTTTCCATCGACTTAAGATTTTATTCTTTCAACGCCTTAGAATGCAACTTCTTAAAAAATAAGCTTATCTTTGTGAGGGGTTCCAATACTTTATCAGGCAAGTCATTGAATACAATTGAGAACAAGTTTTCTATAAAAATGTGACAATCGTGGCTTTCCATATGAGTCAACTTTCTCTTTTTCATATCAACACACCTTTATAAATTTGATGCATACCCACCAGGCATCTTCAAATTCTTTATCCAATTACAAAACATTTTTTTCTCATCCAATTTAATTCGAATGTGTGTTGGCATTAGGCATCCGAGCCTTGTTGCCGACTTGAGATAAGTGTAACTTAGATTGGCTACAAAGTTTTTGAAGGTCCAACCCGGCCTTCACATTATTCTTTGTCTTGTTCTTGACATCCATCATAGTATTAAAGACAACCTCAAAAAAATTCTTTTCAATATGCATGGGATCCAGATTATGTCGAAGAATCCTTTCAACACCATAACCAGGTTGTTTAGATGGTTGTTGCTCAATTACCTTAGGATACACCTTAAACCTATCACAAATTTCTCGTCTTACAGCCTTCGTGGAGGCTCATAAAAATCAGTCTTATTCTTCATAAATGCACTACTGTTATTCCTAAACAGATGATCCATTTGGCAAAAGTTGACGATGACAGTCAAACCATGTGTTCTTATCGCCTTTTGTTAAAGTGAATGCCTTTGTGTCTTCCATACAACAAGGGCAAGAGAACTTGCCAGCAGTGAACCATCTAGACAATATTCCATAAGCTGGAAAGTTATTTATTGTCCACATCAAAGAAGCATGCTGTCGAAAGTTCTATTTTGTTGATATATCATATGTTTCCACACCTTCATGCCACAATAACTTTAGCTCATCAATCAAATGCTGCAAAAATACATCAATCGAGGCTTACGGGTTATGTCGACTCAGGATAATGCAATTTAGATAAAGATATGGACTTGTCATACACATTTCCGGCGGAACATTGTCCAGCGTGACAAATACGGGCTAACAAGAATATAGTATAGAAGAGACATCAAATGGAGTGAACCCATCTTAACATAAACCCAACCTGATGTTTCTTGGTTCACTAGCAAATGTCAGATACACCCTATCAAAATATTTCCATGTATCACCATCTGACAGATGACTTAGAATGCCAGGCCTTTTTGTACGCTCATGGTGCCATCTTATATGAGGAGTAGAGCTCATCGACGCATACAACCTCTTTAACCTAGGTATAAGGGGTAAGTAATGCATCGCCTTAATAGGGACCTTCTTCTTTTTAGCATTTAGGGCTAGCTTGTAACAAGCCGCTTCACAAAATTTACATGCTTCTAGTTCGGCATCATCCTTATAGAATATCATGCACCAATTGACATAATAGTGAATTCTCTCTGAAGAAAACTTAGTGTAGTAATAATTAGTTGGTAACTCCATGTTACTCAGATTAAGTTCATTCATAAGTCCAATGATGGAATCCATGGCTGCTTGAGATATATTAAAATCAAATTAATATTTAACAATCTAACAGCAAGTGACAACTTAGAATGCACTGAGCCTTTATACAGTGGACAGCTAGCTTCCTCCAACTATTTATTGAAGAGTTTTGCCTCATCATTGGGAACGTGTTCAACAGTTGGTTGGGATGTACCCTGTTGGGATGACTCTTTGGGTGCATCCTAAAAGTATTATTAACCATATCATTCATTTGATAATTATCAAGATCATTCTCCACAAACTGACCACTCCCACCGCCATAAGTATTTTGAAAATTAACATCACCCATAAAATAATTTGGCACAATCCTCTTATTATAAAGATGTATTTCAACATCTACCAAACTATGTGCTTTTATGCACTTGCATTTCTCACAAGGACACTTAATTTGTCCATGCCTTATAAAATCATTAAGTGTTTTCGTCTTTTCAATAAATCCTTCAACACTTTTTGTAAATTCAGACATCATTCTCCACCGCCTGGGATTATTTCTATTATACATCCAACTACGATTTCCATATTCCATATCTACACAAAGATTACAAGTTTTAAAATATGGAGATACATATCAATTTTCAACTAGACAATAATTTATCACGAAATACTAGAAATTTGGAAAAGATTAAGTAATTGTACAACTTACTAGTATTATTACAATTATATCATAGTCATGTTTAATTTGGCTATTACTTTTATATTACTAAGTAAGTTGTACTCTTGGATTATCTTCAGTAATTAATAACTCTTCTTAGCTGCAACTTATATTTATTTCTTTGAAATGTATAAACTATTTACTTATCTATAATAAGTTGGTTTAAAATCCAATATTTCAAGAATAAAATGAAATAGACTAAAACTTACAAAATGGATATTTAAAAATAATTTGTTTCATTCAAATCAATTGACAAAATATAATTTTTTAAGTTGTGTAGCTACTTTATTTCTTATAGCTAATGTCTATTAAATTATTATTTAAGTGTGATACTAATTTATTTGCTTAGTTTATGCTATAAAATTTTCATACTTTCTCCCTATTGTAAAACAAGTATTCTATTCTAAACAAAGGGTTAAAAAGGTTCAAATTTTACTTTAGCAATTTGTGAGATAAAAAGAACCTAGCTTTCTCCCTATATTTCTACTTGTTGGGGATATGCTATTCACATCAACTCCTACGTATTTTAGTTAATTGGTAAGTAACTTTGTCAATATAACTTTAGAATCTTCTTTATTTTCTTAACTTAGCACCAAACTAAATAATATGGAATTTATTAATGTCTTTAATTTAATTAAGATGAAACAACATTTCTTGTCAAAACATACTTTACTATCACAATGAAATATTACATCACAATATTCATCAAAAACACAATTAATTAATATTTCGTATTCGATCATTCCAACAAGTGCAACACAAGTGCGGTGGACTTTTCTCTAGACACGACTATAAGGTTGTTACTTTTCATTTATTTGTTTTTCATATATTCATCTTAAATACTTCCACATCTTCTTCTTTTTTTTAACTAACTTTTTAATTTTGTGTTTGTTGTTTTCCTCCTTAATATCCTAAAGAAAACTACAATCCTATAGAAAAAATCTATACTTGTGAAAAATAAAAGACTACTAGCATAATACCAACAAAAGCACAGAGCTTTATATTTCCAAACGAACGAGCAAGAACACAATCTGGGACAAAAAATAATTGTTGGCTGGAAAACTGACCTCACCGGCCGGAGTTCTGCTCCACCGCCATCGATTAACTACTCCCCCACCTTGATAGATAGAAGAACTAAATATTTGGGTGAAAAAGTTAGGGTTTCCACATTTTGGGAAAAAATTGAGAAGGAAAATAAAGAAAATTAAACTTACCAATTTGCAGGAAGAGATAAAAAAAACATTGTTGATTTGTAGTCCTTTGCTAGATTTTTTATGATTTTACCCACAAGAGAGGAGGAAGAGAGTCGAAGAAGGAAGAAAGAAAAGAAAGAGATAAAAAAGGAATCTGCCCGTGTATAATATCTGAGTCTCCGACCGATTTGGTCGGTCATATTAAAAAAAAATTAATAGCAACCAACCAAATCGGCCCGAAAATATTTAAAAAATTAATTTTTTCAAAAAAATTTTGAGCCAAATCGGTCTGAAAGCTCCGACCACCGGATTTCAGTTCTAAATCGGTGGTCGAAAAATATTAAATTTCTAGTATTCTATTTAAACAATCTAAGCAATATTGATGCAATGTAAGAATCTCATAATGTTTTCTGTTGTCCAATATCTCCATTACTTGGTTTATGTAAGCTTTGAGAAGTTTAGTTTTGGTTTATGTAAGATTTGAGAAGTTTTGTTTTGGCTAGACGTAAACCAAAGTAAATAGCACGATCCCAATACACTATAATTTCATGGGTATGGGTCCAAACTCTAAAACTACTTGCATATGTATGGTGCTTACGGATTTTCTTGAGAGATGTATGTGATATATTGCTACCGTCAAAGTACTATATGTTTTAGAAAAATTCTACATTTTATGAAAGGTCAAAACATGTTGACGTGAGATATAGTTGGATTTTAAATGTGTTGGATTTTAAGTAACTTAAAGTGGAGAGATTCACACTAATGACCATATTTTTGGTATATTACTAAATCGTTGTGACGACATGTTTGAAGCATATATGTTTCTTGATTCTTGGGATGCTTGCGTCTTATACATAATGGAGAACAAGGGAAAATTATTGGGTTTTGGACAATCTTTCCACTTCTTATGTGGATCAAAAATACATTTAAATCAAGCGCATTTTACTTAGCACGCATCTTTTTATCATTCTTTTAAAGGAGACCCTAAATTAGATTTGATATTAATAATAAAAATAAAGAAAGGGAGAGCAGCTGTTGGAAAGAGAGAAAGTCTAAAACTTGGGGTCCGTTGTTTAAAAGTTATAGACAAATTTTAACTATAATTTTATGTGAATAATTGGTAAATCAGAACTTGAAAATTGTGTTTATTTTTTCAAAAATTTCTTAAGCGTGGATTAGTTATGAACAGTCTGAATTATTGCATAGGCTAGATGTGAAGGGAAGTTTTGCAGAATAACTACTCCTTTAGAGCGGTAGTTGAAAAAAAACCTGACATATACAAAGTTTTTGATGAAGAGCCACATTGAAAGTTTTTGAAATAAAGACAATAAAAACTACATACATGACAAAATCCTGAATTTATCCTGGAGTTCAAGCAAAACAATCTGAGAACTCCAGGTTTTGTAAACCAGAATAAAAATCTTAAGTTATCCTAGAGTTCATGTCTAACTCTGTGATCTGTCATGGAGCTTATGATATTTTCCATTCAGGATTTTACTGTGGTTTAGTTTTAACGATTTATTCTAGAGTTCAAGTGGCTATGTTTCAAAACTTGTATCTTCAAGTGGTGCCTATTATTAAAAAAATTTACGAATTCGTCTATGGGTGCATTAAAAATGGAAAATTTATTGAAATTGGACAATATAAGAGTGGCTTAGCAAAAATAACCTCAGTTTCTCCTTTCCCAATCAATTTCAGCAAATTCTAACCCTAAAATTCTCCAAATTTCATAGAAAATAAAGATTCAAAGGTAAATATCTTCAAAATCATATTGATTATACGTAGATTTGCATTAAATTTTGTATAATTACGTTTAAAATCCATATATAATTTTTTTCAAATTCTATATAACTGCATATTAAGTAAACCTACATGTGAATTTTTTTGATACTGATCCAAACATAGTATCGCAGAGCCAAAAAATGACGTTATATCAATTATCAAGTAGCGATAATAGGCAATCCGGCAAAAGTAAAAAAGTTATACTATATTCGAGCTGTGTTTTTGTTGTAGAATTTAATTATAGAATTGCGAGTATTGTAGTTTGGTTGCGAGGATTATAGTTTTTCCTACATTGACTTGAAGTAACTTGTAGAGAATTTTTGTAAATTATGACTAATTGGGCAACATTTTAAAGCTCTGGTGTAACGGCACATATATGTCCTGCATTCACTTGTTATAGCTTGTAGAAAAATCGCTAGAAATTGTGCCTTATAAGCAATACTTGAAGGTCTGCTGTGAGAACAACATGTAGAGAAACTCCACATGTGCCTAATAGGCAACACTTTAATCCTTAGCAGTTGTGCCTTAAGGGCAACACTTGAAGGTCTGGTGCAAGAACAACTTGAGAATTTCCCTACAAGTTCGCATTCACTTGGTATAGCTTGTAGAGAATTTCCCTACAAGTCAACACTTTAAGGTCTGTTATAGAAAACTCTATACAACTTGTTGCCATTTGACCTCCACCCATATTGGCAATATTTAACAACAGAATAGTGATGTTTGCTTCTATCTTTTTGATCTATTTACGAAAATCTGAACTCGTATTCCATTTTATTACATGTATGTATTTAGATGACAACAAATTGCATCTACATTGCTTACAATGAAATATAAAGCGCAAAGTACAAGAGTTTGGATTATGACACAAACCCAGTACTCGTGGCATATGGTGTTACCTTCCACACGCTTAAAAAAAATTTAATGCTCTAAACTGAAGAAATTTGAACAAGTCCACTTATTGTTCGTAATTGGTTCACAAGAAGTGCTTGGATGCAAATTTATCAAAGAAAAATTCTACTAGTAGGAAGTGTAAGTTCGTGGGATGTCCCACAAAGTACAAAGAGTTTCATCAAAAACCCATTGAATACAAAAATTCTGATTGACTAGAAACAAACTAAAAGATATATTTCAAGAGTAGGATAAGATGTTTGCGATGCAAAATAATAGGATACAATAGAATGAGTTGTTTATACACTCCAATCCTCCATCCACATGCAATATGACATAGAAACAAACATGTGGCATGATTACATTTTAAATTTGAAGATGGTATATTTTTGTTAACAATACTTTTTCTTTTGTGATAATCATCAACTATTTGTCATTTGATTGTCTTTACATAAATATATTAAATACACAATTTAAATTTGGCCCCTGTTTTACCGTGAAACCTTGGTAATATGCATTGATTTCCTCTCAACCTCTTCATCCCCGTTGCAGCTAAAAATGGCTTGAAGTATTGAAAAATTGGCAACAGTTATCGCAACCCCTTCGACACATTCTCCCAAGCTAGTTGCCTCAAATTGTTGTTTGGTCCATTCACCCCTTCACACTTATCTTCAAATAATTACCTTAAAAAACTAGTAGGGAGATTGCAAAAACTTTAACTACCTCTCGCTGGCTTGCAATAGTTTGGTTCGTTCCAAAAAAAAAAAAAAAACAACAGAGGGTGAAATTTCACCAATATTTGCAATTTTTCATGGGACATAGCTTAGCCTATTGACACGACCCGAAATCCGGCTAGGCCGTGCGGGCACCGACATCCTCCTCTAGACCCGTCGGGCGAACCCTTACCAATTAAATTAGTAAAATAAAAATAATTCAATTCATAAATAAGATCAAGACTTTAAAAAAATACAGACATACTGATACCTCTAAGCTGTACAAAAGAAATTACAGCTAACTACCCAACATACTAGGTTTAGGGCTATCCAGACTAGACATCTAAGAGTACAAAAGAAGAGAGATACCTCCTGAAGGGAGCAAAATGCAGCTGAAATAATTAAAAATAAACTGGTGGCCATCCGGAATAAAAGCTGGCTCACCCTGACAGCTGAAGTCGTCATCACTCCTGAACAACGTGACGAACTCAATCCTGCAATGAACCTGCCGAAACAAAATAGATAGAAAAGAAACAAACAACAAACAAGGGTGAGTCAAAAGGACTCAATAAGTGAGGCAGACTAGCCACCTCAAAGAATAGGATAGCTAGCAAGGGAGAAAAGAATCAGATAGATCAAATTCCTTTTATTAAATTATAAAAAGGCGGAGCCAGATAATAACCGGAAACACGTATGAAACCATAAACTCAGCCAGGAATGCGAGCCAGAAACATATCAACAAATAAGCAATGCACGTATAAGCAGAACAATAGTTATGTATCACAAGTCTACACAATTGTATGAAAAGAAATGAGATGAAATGAAATGAAATAAAATCTGATGCAAAGGGTCACATGTGCTCGTAATCCCATCCCGAAGCGGAATACTCCTTCATTCGAGGGGAATCCAATCTGATAACCAACTAGAGCAGAATACTCCTGCTCCTGGGACGGAATACTCCTACACCCGATATAATATGACCAGAGGCGGAATACTCCTGCACACTCTTGGGGCGGAATACTCCTGCACCCCATATAATGTAAAGCTGAGGCGGAATACTCCTGCACTCTCCTGGGGCGGAATCCTCCTACCCTCAATATAATACAATGGAATGGAATACTCCTGCTCCTGGGGCGGAATACTCCGACCCTCAATATGATACAATGGAGTGGAATACTCCTGCTCCTTGGGTGGAATACTCCTGCACCCAATATGATATACAATGTAATGCATATGAATAACATATAATGTATATGAATGCAATGTGATGCAATAATAACCCTTCACCGGCGCGGGACTCTCACCGACAGCCGGGGAGTAGATGCCAACTCACAGCCAAAGTACAATGCTCAGATTCTCAATGCAATACCAATAACAGGACATAATGTATAATATAGAATGTAAACCCAAAGCTAAGGCGTAATGAGTACGCCTTTCCGCAGCTACACACGTAAGGAACACGTGGTAGAAAATCCACGAGGACAGGTGCCTCCAAAGAAATGGATATAAACACTTACCTCTTCCAAAAGTTGGCATTGCTAATCAAAAACCGCTTTATCCTTTGGTTTCATTGCCAAGCGATCACACTCTATTCAATTAGCAGAAAAATATATTAAATTAGGCTAAAGGTTTCATTCCTCACATCTTAGGGCAATCCGGTTAGGAACCTGATACCCTATTCGCATACGCAATACGCAGGCCAGACCTATGTACAGGGTTTAAGGTCACATAACCAAACCCCAAATAAATTATATTTATATGTTGTCCATAACTCACTAAGTACGAATATATATCAATTTCATTATCGGGGTCCATTTGACCCTTTAAACTATTAATTGAACTTATTAAAATGATGTATAATATTTCAAGTTTTACCGTAAAACTTCATTCAAACACATGTAATAAACTCAAATAATATATTAGAATCATTACCTGAATGTTTCAGGGTGAAAATTCTACTTTTCTCCGGCCCCTTTTCTCATTTTCAGGCATTTTTTTACCCCATTGCGTCATTTCATTTTCTCTGTTTCGATACTTGTTGCTTTCTGTTCTTATTTTTGGATGAAATCTAAGGGATATACATATCCCTTAGCACCACCTCAATGCACATTACCTTTACTTTCCTTCTTTCTGTCTTTTGTTTTTTTCTTTTTTTTTAATTTTCTTTTCGCGACGAAAATTAAAACGGTACCCTGCGACATTCGAAATAATTTCAACTTTTGCATACAGATTTTACAAAATATATGTAGCATACTCGCGAAGACGGATCTCAAATCGGGTTCCCGAAACTCAAGATGCGAATTTAAATAGAAAAAAAGGTCAAATTATTTACCTTCCGGCATTTTAGCGGAAACTAGCCGAACAACATCGAAATTCACTTTCAAAAGTTCATAAAAGTCAAAACTAATCATACGAACCTAACGACGCTTTCGGATTTTGAATCGGATCTCATTCACCTAAACAGAGCTAAAAAAACTCTTTAATATTTATCGACAGTAAAAACGGAAACTTTCTTCCGATGCCTACTAAACGAGGTTTGATTTAGCTTAAATTTTACAGACATGTCCTAATGGATATTACGAATAATTTAAAATTATCATCACGCCAATCGGAGTCCTAACTTCTGAAACGACTAACCGAGGTTTCATTCTCCTCCACTTAAACTCTCGTTCGTCCTCGAACGAACCTAAGTCTAAAGAAAAATTCTCACAGATAATAAGAGAACTTGCACGATCTTCATAAGCTACTCCACGGACATTATCTCATGATTGTAGAATCAGAATTATAACATGAACACCGAACTCTTGGAATAAAATATATCTGGATAATATGATAACATCATTGCCCAACTTATTCGGACTAAGCTGACACTTCCTCAAACACGTGAGGAGAGCTCTACCTTTTTGAAATAAAGATACACAGAACTCTAGATGGATTAACATGATTTTGCAAACGAATCACCTCGTCGATATATTTTACGATATAGAGCAGATCGATAGAACTAAGAATTAGCTCACACTTGATGCAATAGGGAAAGCTTTTGAAGTACCTTGTTACTACATACTATAGAAGATTTAATGCAAGCTATATCATTTTTACGAACGCACTATGCAACATCTCAGTTGATGTTAGTGTTGTTCGGCGAGCTCCTTGTGGGAATGTAATTACTCATATCCTAATATATGTCAAAGGTTCATCTGAACAGAGTCTATCATATAAGGATAAGGATCATGCAAATTCTACTGGATAGTATGATGTAGACCAGGAATGATCTTCAGACTAAACATCTATTTCAGGGTATTGTCTTTGAATTGGAAATATTATGACTTGAAAAAGTGAAAATGAAAGAGACATGTAGTTGGACCATGAGCTGAGGCAGAATACCAGCAACAAAGTTGATTACATGAGCACTTACAATGCTAAAGTAACCTCTCAAGGAGTTGAGGTATGAAGGAGATATGCCAATGATGGATGGACGACAAGCTGCACTAGACCTTTATCTCTAAATTTTCATGAAGTAAAACAGCGTCAGTATGAGGATCTAGTTCTAGTTGAATACAGACAGATAGCCAGAAGAAAACCAGAGTCACCATATAGGGTTACTACTGACAGTGTTCTTATGTATAAAGAAAGAGTTTGTGTTCCTGATGTTGCAGATTTACGTGGACAGATTATGATAGAGACACATTATTCCAAATATATTCTTCATCTAGGTTCGACCAAGATGTGTCATGATCTCAAAAAGAGTTATGGTGGGACGGAATGAAGTGTGACATAGCAGAATTTGTGACTCAGTGTTCTAATTGCCAGCAAGTTAAAGCCGTGTTATCTTTCCAGACTTTATGCTTTCAGCTGATAGGTACGTATATATGATCAGGTTGCCAGTTTACCTCTCCTCGAAATACAATGTTGGTAGGATAATGGGATCCTAATTCGTCACCATCAGAAAGTGTTATCGTTTCTTCCGGTGCAAAGTCACTTTCGAAAGTTCACAAAAGGCATAAATAATCATACGAACCTAACGGCGCTTTCAGATTTCGAATCGGAGCACATTCGCCAAAACCGAGCTCAAAAATCTCTTTTTAATATTTATCGATAATAAAAACTGAAACCTTCTTCCGATGCCTACCAAACGAGGTCTGATTTAACTCAAAATTTTACAGATAAGTCCCAATGGACCTTACAAAGATTTTAAAATTATCGGCACGCCAATCGAAAACAACCTCGGTCAGTCGTTTCGAAAATTATCGGCACGCCAATCGGAACCTTAACTTTCGAAACGACTGACCGAGGTTGTTTCATTCTAACACTTACTATAATGTAAATCAAAAGCTAAGGCGTAAGGAGTATGCCTATCGGCAGCTACACACGTGAGGAACACGTGGTAGAAAATCCACGAGGCCAGGGGCCCCCAAAGAAATGGATATAAACACTTACAATGTTACAAAGTTAGCACAATTACTCAACAACCGCTTTGTCCTTTGAATTCATTGCCAAACGATCTCACTCTATTTAATAAGCAGAAAAATATATCAAATTAGGCTAGAGGTTTCATTCCTCACATCTTAGGGTAATCCAGGTAGGAACCTGATACCCTATTCGCATACGCAATATGCAGGCCAGGCCTATGTACAAGGTTTAAGGTCACATAACCAAACCCTAAATAAATTACATTTATAAGTTGCCCATAACTCACTGAGTACGAATATATAATCAATTTCATTATCGGGGTCCATTTGACCCTTTAAACTATTAATTGAACTTATTAAAACGATGTCTAATATCCACATTTTTAACGTCAAAATATATTTAAACACACGTAATAAACTCAAATAATGCATTAACATCATTACCTGAATGTTTCAGGGTAAAAAATTTTTCTTTTCTCCGGCTCTTTTTTCATTTTCTGGCATTTTTTCCTCTGCTTCGTTTCTGCTTCTCCTTGTATATCTTTATGCTCATTTTGAGCGTTTTAAGCTCACTCACCGTCATAATCTCCTTGTTTCTTTCATTTTGCCTTTTTCTTTTTTTATTTTTTTTAATTTTCTTTTCGCAACAAAAATTAAAACGGTACCCTATGATATTCGAAATAATTCCAATTTTTGCATATAAGTTATAAAAAATATATGTAACATACTCGTGAAGGCGGATCTCAAATCGGACTTTCGAAACTCAATATGCAAATTAAATGGAAAAAGATCAAATTATTTAACTTTCGGTATTTTAGCGAAAACTAGCCGAACAACATCGAAATTCACTTTCGAAAGTTCACAAAAGTCATAAATAATCATACGAACCTAACGGCACTTTCAGATTTCGAATCGGAGCTCATTCACCAAAACCGAGCTCGAAAATCTCTTTTTAATATTTATCGATAATAAAAACTGAAACCTTTTTCCGATGCCTACCAAACGAGGTCTGATTTAACTCAAATTTTACAGACAAGTCTCAATGAACCTTACAAAGATTTTAAAATTATCGGCACGCCAATCGGAGCCCTAACTTTCGAAACGACTGACCGAGGTCGTTTTATTCTCCTCCACTTATACTCTCGTTCGTCCTCGAACGAGCCAAAGTTTAAAGCAAGATTCACGCAGATAACAAGAGAACTTACACAACTTTCATAAACTATTCCATGGATATTATCTCATGATTACAGAATTAGAATTATGACACGCACATCAAACCCTTGGATAAAAACATAGCTGGGTAATATCATAATGCCATTGCCCAGCTTATTCTGACTAAACTGATCCTTCCTCGATTACGAGAGGAGAGTTCTACATTTTCGACGCAAAGATATACGAAACTCTGGATGGACTAACATGATTCAGCCGATAATCACCTCTTCGATATATCTTTTGATATAAAACAGGTCGATGGAACTAAGAATAAGCTTACGCTTGACGCAATAGGGGAGGCTTTTGAAGTACCTCTTCACTACACACTATAGAAGATTTGATGCAGGCTATACTATGCAACACCTCAATTAATATTAGGGTTGGTCCGCAAGCTCCTTGTGGGAATGTAGATACTCATATCCTAATATATGTCAAAGGTTCATCTGTACAGGGTCTATAATATAAGGATAAGGGTCATGCAAATACTACTGGATAGTATGATGCAGACCAAGAATAATCTTCAGACTGAACATCTACTTCAGGGTATTGTCTTTGAATTGGAAATATTATGACTTGAAAAAGTGAAAATAAAAGAGACATTTAGTTGGACCATGGGCTGAGGCAGAATACCAACAACAAAATTGATTACATGTGCACTTATAACGCTAAAGTAACTTCTCAAAGAGTTGGGCTGTGAAGGACATATGCCAATGATGGATGGACGACAAGCTGCACTAGATCTTTAACTCTAAATTTCCATGAAGTAAAACAGCGTCAGTATAAGGATCCAGTTCTAGTTGAATACAGACAGATAGCCAGAAGAAAACCGGAGTCACCATACAGGGTTACTACTGACGGTTTTCCCACGTATAAAGATAGACTTTGTGCTCCTGATATTGCAAATTTACGCGGACAGATTATGATAGAGGCAAAATGTTCTAAATACACTGTTCATCCAGGTTCGACTAAGATGTACCATGATCTTGAGCAGATTTATTAGTGGGATGGAATAAAGTGTGACATAGCAGAATTTGTGGCTCAATGTTCTAATTAACAGCAAGTTAAAGTCGTGTCATCTTTCCAGACTTTATGCTTTCAACAGATAGGTATGTATATATGATCAGGTTGCCAGCTTATCTCTATCATTAATAGATTATTAGTGGGTTTAGCAATGATCGACACTCATTGTAGGTTTCTGTCGTGGCCTTACTTTGGGTCGTGAGAAAAGTTGTATCAACACCTCAGAGATTTAATATTGCCATTCAGTATTTGGAGGAAGACTCCTCCATTTAAAGCACAAACTCATGCAGCCATCTGAATAGGAATAACCATCCTCGCACATTCTGCTGGACTAAAGAAGATTTAGCTAAAAGCTGAACATAGACAGACCTAAGCTACCAACTACCCTTTCGAGTTTCTAAACAGCTGCAACTCTCAAGTTCACAACTCCATACCTTTACCGTAAACACCACCGCCTGATGGATGGTACTTCTATATAAAAATTTCGGCAGAGTTTCCCCTGAAACTGGATGATCCGCAAAAACAGAACCAGCACTATACTATACATGGGAATGGATACCCGGATAAACTGATATCAAAAACAATAATATGCTTTCCCAGCTACAATAACACGTACTCTGGCTCAACACAAGGAACTTCACAAGCGGCTACCAATCGCCCAACCTCACTAGTGTCGGACGAAGAAGAAATGGAAATGGATCAAAGATAGAAAAAATTAGAGCTTCAGGAAGTTCATCTTCTTATTTGCTTGGCTACCAAAGCTAGACTACTTCCGAGTCAGGCGAGCCAAAGAATCGCAATTGAAGAGATAGACATTAAATAAGCTTTATGGAAAAACATCCATACCAATTTAACCTCCCAATAAGAAGGAAACTATGACAATTTACCAGAATACCCTTTTATAACTAAGACAAGCTCATAGAATAACATGACTTTGCTAGAATCTCGAACCAAGAGAAGACACATAGATCGAGCATTACTTACTAGCCACTTTATACCGAAAGAAACAACGACACTTCCTGATGGTGACGAATAAGAATCCCATCATCCTACCAACACTGATTTCCGAGGAGAGAGGTAAAATGACTTGGCATAATAACACAAGGTGGCATAACAGGATGCCAAGCAGGCAATAGCAATACTCACCATCAAATCTCTCATATTTAGATCAGATAAACTAGTAGGGTCTCATAAATGCCAGGAATAAATCGTATCAGAAACTCACCCCTCTACCGCAACCGATTCTTAATTACGACAATATCCAAGGAAACCGTCGAAACATGATAAGACACACTATTTCCAGATCGATCGGAAAGATAAATCTTACTTACATATAAGGGAAGAAGAAACACACGGGTCTACTACATCGGATGCCTCAACATTCTGCAAGACTAGCAGTTCATAGAACTGCCTCTGCAGCTGAGCTGAGCCACTACCCTGACAAGCACTTTCTGGAGAACCACTTCCATCACAATCTCAACCTCTACTGGATGGTGGTATTTCTGTGGAGGATTGAGATCTAAATAAAATTCCCTGCAACTGTGCAGGTGCCTGATGACGAGAGAAAGGACAACTGCCTACTTGCCGAAGTAAGGGAGAACTCCACCAAAGATGACAGGCTCGCGACAATGATAATAACCTTTCAGTGAAAATGGGACCTGGACAGATTCTTAATAGCTGTGAAGAGAAGACTGAATCTGATCTTGATGAGCTACTGGCGCACTCTAAGAATCACGTGCCACAAGCTGAGATAACCTGGAAGGTGACCTCCCAAAATAATCAGAACTCTTACCTCCAAATGAGGTACCATGGTTGCCCGCTAGGTGCACGAGATTTCATGCTCTCCAGCTCTAACTCTTTCCACTCTAACTTATGGTATGCCTCGTACCTTCGAACAATATCAACAACGACATCAAATGAAGTCTCAACCTCGATTTCTCGAGCCATCCGGGATCTCAAGGAAGGAGAAAGGTCAGCAATAAATCTGTGAACATTCTCGGAAGATTCATGGACTAGTTCTAATGCATATTCAGCCATTTTATAGAATTAAATCTCATATTCTGAAATACCAACAGGCTAACCGACAGGCTACCCTGTCCAGTCCACTCAAACTGGCAGCACTTTTCATCTCGTTCACTACTCGAAAGGAACTTTTCCACGAATCTAGAAGAAAAATGAACCAAGTTAGCTAATAAGAGAGCAGTCCACCAACCAAAGGCTGGACCCCTGAAACTAAAAAGCAGAATAACCAACACCATACCGCTAGATATAATCAAGAGCCTGAAAGATATGCTGACATCATTGTATTTTAAAAATTTACGCAGGGTTTATCTGATGCGTGGCTTAAGAATATCAGAAAGTTCAATTGGATAAAATAATGCAGCCTTTTCGGATACTCGGACCGAGCCATTACTCGGGCTAGCTAACCAGCCAGAATAACTAGAGGCATAACATATGCTGCCTCCGGAACATACTTTACTGCGGCAATATTAAGAACTGGAATAGAAGCTCCCTGAGACTGAATATCTGCATCTGCATCTGCAGCAACCTGATAAGCTTCCTAGCAAATAATAGATTTTTGCGGTATCTGCGTCACCTAAATTCTCGTGAAAGCATCATAGAGAGGCAAGGGAACCACGAGGCCTTGCTCCCTTGCCCATCGCAAGCTCGTACAGCTGGGACCTCCGTAACTAGATCGTCAGCACGATAAAAACTCTAGGGGCTTCTTCAGTGCTAGCCCCAGGCTAGACTGCTTTGTCTTGAACTCATACCGTTTGCTGATTTGTCGCACGAGGGTTCACAATTACCACGAAGGAATTAACAAATTAATGAAAATACTTTTGAATCCTAGACCGACGCACGATCAGAAATGAAGGAAGTGAAACTTCCTAAATGCCATCATAGCCTCTCGTAGATAAGTACGGACGTCTATGTACCCATCAGCGAGACTCTACTAGACACTGTCTTAGTCTGGATAGACTCTTAAATATGGCTCTGATACCAACTGACACGACCCGAAATCTGTTTAGGCTGTGCGGGCACCCGATATCCTCCCCTAGACCCGTCGGGCGAACCCTAACCAATTAAATTAGGAAAATAAATATAACAATTCATAAATAAGGACAAGACTTTAAAAAAAATACAGACATACTAATACCTCTAAGCTGTACGAAAGAAATTACAGCTGACTACCCAACATACTGGGTTTAGGGCTATCCAGACTAGACATCTAAGAGTACAAAAGAAGACAGATACCTCCTGAAGGGAGCAAAATGCAACTGAAATAATAACCAATAAACTGGTGGCTATCCGAAATAAAAGCTGGTTCACCCTGACAGCTGAAGTCGTCTTCGCTCCTTCAGAACGTGGCGAACTCAATCCTGGAGCGAACCTGCCTAAACGAAATAGATAGACAAGAAACAAACAACAAATAAGAGTGAGTCAAAAGGACTCAATAAGTGGGGCAGTCTAGCCACCTCAAAGAATAGGATAGCTAGCCAGGGAGAAAAGTAATAGATAGACCAAATTCCTTTTATTTAAATTATAAACAACCGGAAACACATAAGAAACTTATAAACTCATCCAAGGATGCGTGCCAGAAACATATCAACAAATAAGCAATGCACATATAAGCAGAACAATAGTCATGTACCGCAAGTCCACACAATGGTATGAATTGAGATGAAATAAAATGAAGTGAGATGAAATGAAATGAAATATGATGCAAAGGGTCACATGTGCCCGTAATCCCATCCCGAAGCGGAATACTCCTGCATTCGAGGGGAATCCAATCTGATAACCAACTGGAGCAGAATATTCCTATCCCTGGGGCGGAATACTCCTGCACCCGATATAATATAAACCAGAGGCGGAATACTCGTGCATTCTCCTGGGGCGGAATACTCCTGCACCCGATAAAATATAAACCATAGGCGGAATACTCCTGCACTCTCCAGGGGCGGAATCCTCCTACCCTCAATATGATACAATGGAGCGGAATCCTCCTGCTCCTGGGGCGGAATACTCCTGCACCCAATATGATATGCAATGTAATGCATATGAATGACATATACTGCACATGAATGCAATGTGATGCAATAATAATCCTTCACCGGCGCGGGACTCTCATCGACAGCCGGGAAGTAGATGCCAACTCGCAGCAAGAGTACAATGCTCATCCTCAATGTAATACCAACAATAGAATATAACATATAATTTATAATGTAAATCCAAAGCTAAGGCGTAAGGAGTACGCCTATCGGCAGCTACACACGTGAGGAACACGTGGTAGAAAATCCACGAGGCCAGGTGCCTCCACCGTCATAATTTCTGCTCATTTTGAGCGTTTTAAGCTCACTCACCGTCATAATATCCTTGTTTCTTTCATTTTGTCTTTTTCCTTTTTTATTTTTTTAATTTTCTTTTCGCGACAAAAATTAAAACTTTACCCTATGATATTCGAAATAATTCCAACTTTTGCATATAAGTTATACAAAATATATGTAACATACTCGCGAAGTCGGATCTCAAATCGGACTCCCGAAACTCAATATGCAAATTAAATAGAAAAAGATCAAATTATTTAACTTTCGGTATTTTAGCGGAAACTAGCCAAACAACATCGAAATTCACTTTCGAAAGTTCACAAAAGTCATAAATAATCATACGAACCTGACGGCGCTTTTGGATTTCGAATCAAAGCTCATTCGCCCAAACTGAGCTCGAAAATCTCTTCCGATGCCTACCAAACGAGGTCTGATTTAGCTCAAATTTTACAGAAAAGTCCCAATGGACCTTACAAAGATTTTAAAATTATCGGCACGTCAATCGGAGCCCTAACTTTTGAAAACAACCGACCGAGGTCGTTTCATTCTAACACTTACTATAATGTAAATCCAAAGCTAAGGCGTAAGGAGTACGCCTATCGGCAGCTACACAAGGGAGGAACACGTGGTAGAAAATCCACGAGTCCAGGTGCCTCCAAAGAAAAGTATGTCTAAATTTTTTTAAGTCTTGTCCTTATTTGTGAATTGTTATTTTTATTTTCCTGATTTAATTGGTAAGGGTTCGCCCGACGGGTCTAGGGGAGGATGTCGGGTGCCCGCACAACCTAACCGGATTTCGGGTCATGTCACCTATAAAACCCACAAATATATAGAACGAATTTTCATTCCATACTAGGGTTCAATTAAAAAAAAACTACAACTCCATTACTACACCCAGAATATGTCCTGAACACCAACCAACATGAACCAACATAACAAACAAGATGGAAACCAAAATGGGAATCGCTGGTTTGGAGTGCAACGTAGCAAGTTTAAAAGAAGAAATGAAAAAATTAGATGAGAATTTTGGAATTTTGGAAGAGATTGTGCTTACAGGACGCAGTAATGACGATGGCGGCCAAGATATCATGGACGAATCTACTCCATCGGCTTAACCATATTAGTGATATTTTGTGATATCATTATATTTTTAATGTTATGTATTTTTTTATATTTTGAAATACATTTTATAGACAATTTGTTTGTTTTTCTTATTTTATTGTGATTCAATCCGTTCTGATTTCATTTCTCCCCTTCAACCATCTACCATTCAGTTTGCCTGCAAGTGTTGGCAAATAGTCTAAAATTTCCCTCCACCCCCTTCCCACATTCTCCAGCCAATAGCCTTTAGTTGCTGCTTAGGCCCATCACCAAATCTCCAAGCCTATTTCCTTGAGTCAGAAGGTTAAACAGATAATAAATAACATTAATACATATGAAAAATTATTTGTGCCAAGAGACTACGAATATACAAAAAGTAATGATGCACATGACACCAATAAAGAACATGGACATTTGAGACTAAAGAGTTCAAACAACACTCATAGGGGCTTCAGTAGCCAAAATGTTATGATTTCTAATAATGCAGTATTTGTTACTTACCTAAAGATGATGCATAGACTGTTACACACCAAAAAGCTATACAAAATAGTATAACTGCAATCATATGAACTAATCACAACAATTTACATTTAAAAAACATATGAGTTATTAATAAATCACACATATTCATTTTATTTTTTTAGCAGGGAACGAGTTTCCAACGTGTCCTTCATAAGAAAGAGTGTTGTGCTCATCATAAACATTGCCATCAACCCGGAAAGAGTATTGATTGTCGCAACCACCTTTTACCTAACTCAGAGTGAGTTAAGGTTTGGATTTGACTCGGTAACTCAGTTGAGTTGAGTTTTGGAGTCGCCACTTAATACAGTCTTCTAAGGTGTATTAGGTCACCTAAATGTCTAAGGGCTGTGATTTAACTCCTGGAATAACATTTTCAGAGATTCTACGGGTAAGAAGTCCAAATGACTCGGGGAAAAAGGTGTTAGGCACTTCTCCAAGTCCTACGTAATGTGGTTCCCGCCCGAGTTTCTTATTTTGGGATGTTGAAAGAGAATAGGCAGAGTATAAGTTTTAAACCTAGTCATTTCAATAAATTGAAGGCTAAAATCGCAATCAGTCATGCAAGAAAGGACATTAACGCAAATAATTACATAGGCAGTGAAGCATTGTTGAAACAAGTTCTGGGCCTTTCATATTTTGCAGAAACAGCCTAAGCTCTATGCCTAATCGCATTTTTATCACCCAATTATACAACCTTAAGTTCAACATAGGCTAATTTTGCAAGAAATGTCAGAAAGCAGTTTATTTGTGCAAATTCTATAAGTGGGCCAGTTTGCAAAAATAGACAGATTTTGAAAATATTTTATAACTTTTGACACAAAACCAAATTGTTATTTATTTTGTCAAAAGATGTTAGCCATAAATGAGTTCATAATGCACACAAATGCACATAAGGGTTATCGCATATAAGTATAGGTATACAGGCCTGCAAATACATGAATAAATGATAATAAACTTTAGAAAATACGTATAATAATTTGTATACTTGACCCCAATACTTATACTCCCCTATATACTATTAGATTAGTGTATAGGAGATCAAAGTAGGTTGAAAAATCAGTTTAAACGTATAAAGGCCGAGTTTTAAAACAGCTATTGGGCTTATATCATTTATGCAAAAGAGGGGCAGTTTAGTTTTTTCAGAAACAATCCAGAATTTAACAAGCCTTGCACATATAGCCCCTATTCAGTAAAATAGCTAGGTTTCATTTTTCAAACACTTGATTGTTCAGTCATTCACTTAAAACTGCCGGGCATATTCGATTATCAAGTTTTATCCACTCAAGTAGGTAGTAATCCTTCTTTTAAGCCATGATGCAAGTACATAAGTAGTAAGGAATTTAGAGGAGCCCCTGGATGGCATGGCATGACTACCAAGCATATAAATACAAGCAGGGTTATCCTAGAAAATACACAAACAAGTAAGGGGAGTTCTATACTATAACAGGACCCCCAGAACACACTAAAATAATGCACAAGCAGATTAGGCTAAGATATTACTTTGGCTCAACCCAAGAACCTTTATAACTCATTCCTTGCATAAAATAAGTTAGCAATGCACAACCCTATGCCTTTCCTTTGAGCTTAACACCCCTGCAAATAGTAAAACAGGATATAGTCCCTAAGACTATCCCAAGTGAACCTGTACATACACTGTTAGTGGCCAAAAAGGTGGTCCAGGAGGATATCACATGGCATCAGATAATGGGATTAACATGCAGAAGGAGAGACTACCTTTGCTGGAAATTGGATAAAGGCAAAACAGAGTAACAGTACTAGCAATGTAGAAACTGAAAGCAGCTTCACATATTGTATATTCTCAAACTTTTCTCTTCAACAATTAGGTTAAGAGAAAGAGGGAAAGCAATAACCAACAAGAGAAGAAGATGGTGTGTGTTTTACTGTTTTATCCAATGTGTGAGTGTGTGAATTGAGAGAATTAGACTGGTTTAAATAGGTGTAGGGTGATAGAACTAATTCAAACGGGTAGGAAGACAAAATAAGGCAGGGAATATTATTTCCAAGAATAAGAAGTATACCTTTAGGTGTCTCTTCCAAAAATAGTTCAATCAATCCCCAAATTCAAGGCAAAGCAAACCCTCTAACAAATATAGCTTTTCCCTTTTACACCTAGTGATGTCTACGTTTAAGATCAGCTATATAAACATGCTTTTAGGCTTGAAAATACTTAACAGATTCAAGAAGATCCTAATCAATGCTGAAATGTTCGAATAACAAATTTCCATGCAAGTATCACTCGCAAATTCACATTGTGCCTAGTCAAAATCATGTCCAAATTACATTACCATTCCTAGTTTCAGCCTAAACAAACTATATGATCATGGAGGTTATGTACTTTGACAGAATAGAAAGGAAAACACACACTGCAAAGCATGAATGACTAGAATCAATTCACAATTTCACTACTAAAAATAAGGCATTTTCAGACCGAAATTCGGTTGGAGCACACTGTCCGACCGACGCGGTGGGATAATTCATCGAATTATAACTAAATTTTTTTTTTACTTTAGCCGACCGCCGCGGTCGGACAAGAATTAAAAATTTTTGACCGACCGCAGCGGTCCGAGTGCGGTCGGTAGGCAGAAGGTATACCAGCACGGGCATACAGCCCGTTTTTCATTTCACCCAAAACCCATTTCTCTCTCTTTCGCCCCTTTCTTTCTTTCTCCATTCAACCCGATTCCAAAGCCAAATCCAACCCAAATCTATTAAAAAAACACTCTTAATCTCTTAATTCCATTCCTCTACAACTTGGTAAGTTTAATTTTCATAGTTTTCTTCCTATTTTCCCCAAATCCGAAAGCCCTAACTATTTTATCTATTTTTTTTGTAGTTCTTCCATCTATCAAAGTTGGAGATTAGTACATTAGTGGTGGTGGAGTACAAAACCATCCCTTGAGGTGAGTTTTATGATGAAACACCAATTTTTTTTTTTAATTTAATTTTAGCTCGTTTTTGTCATTTTTTCCTATGTTTGAATTCTAGCTCATGAAATTAATCCATGAAATAGTAGTTGCTATTTGGTTGTGAACTAGGTTACATTGTGTTGTTGTTTGGTTTGGGAATTGTTGAAGCTAGTTTAACATTTTTGTTGGTATTGTAAAAATTAGGTTGATTGGAAAAGTGGGTGTTGTTAAAAAAATAATTGGGTTATTGAATGCACATTTAGAAGATGATAAATTGGAAAGTAACACTTTGAATGGGTTGTTTTAGTGAAAAAGTTGGTGTTCCATTGAGAAGAGTACACTTTGAATGGGTTGTTGTTGATGGGTTCCTTTAGTAGTGTTGTTGTTGTTGAATGTTGTTAATGGTGTGTACTAGTGTTGTTGTTGTTGTTGTATTGCTTTGAGAAAGAATTGTTGGTGTATAGTGTAGTTTGGTAGTTAGATTCTTTGAGGCATTTCATCAAATAAGTGGTGAGCAACAACTAAGTTGAATAGTTTGCAAATAGTTTTAGATTACTCCAACTAAGTATAGATAAGTAAATAGTTTTATCATTTTGAATAAATAGATATAAGTTGCATATGAGAAGTGTTATTAATTACTAAATGATAATCTTAGAGAACAAATTAGTTAGTAATATAAAAATAATTGACTTAGAAAATTATACAATTACTTAATCTTATGAAAATTGATAATGTATCAAAGAAATGTTTGTTTAAATATTTGTAATTTAATATGCATCTCAAACGTGTAATTTTTGTGTAGATATGGTTAATGAAAGTCGTAGTTGGATGTATAATAGAAATAATCCCGGCCGGCGGGGGATGAGGGCAGAATTTGCAGTAGGTGTTGAAGATTTTATTAAAAAGGCGAAAACACTTGATGATTTTATACGGTGGGGCCAGATTAAGTGTCCTTGTCTGGACTGCCAGTGCATAAAAGGGAAAAATTTGGAAGATGTTGAAATGCATCTTTATAGGAAGGGTTTTATGCCAGATTATTTTATTTGGGTTTATCATGGAGAGTCTAGGGATGTGGGGGGTGATGTTCATTTTCAAAATGCTTATGTCGGTGGGAGTGGTCCGATCTCAAACGAGGATGATCTTGATAATTATCGAATGAATGATATGGTTACTAATGCTTTTGGAATGTACCCAGAGGAGCCATCCCAACCGGGTACATCACAACCAAATGTTGAGCACATTCCTAATGTTGAGGCAAAACTCTTCTATAAATGGTTGGAGGAAGCTAGTCGTCCATTGTACGAAGGCTCAGTGCATTCCAAGTTGTCAGTTGCTGTTAGATTGTTAAGTATTAAATCTGATTTTAGTATATGTCAAGCAGCCATGGATTCCATCATTGACCTTATGAATGATCTCAATCCGACTAACATGGCATTACCAACTAATTATTACCACACTAAGAAGTTGGTTTCCACGTTAGGTCTTTCTGCCCAGAGAATTCATTGTTGTGTCAACGGTTGCATGTTGTTTTATAAGGATGATGCAGAATTAGATAAATGTAAATTCTGTGAGGAGCCTCGTTACAAGCCAGTTTTAAACCCTAAAAAGAAGCTGATACCTGTTAAGTCGATGCATTACTTACCCCTTATACCTAGGTTAAAGAGGTTGTATGCGTCGATGAGCTCTGCTCCTCATATGAGATGGCACCATGATCGTACGAAACAGCCAGGCATTCTAAGCCATCCGTCAGATGGTCTGGTATGGAAACATTTTGATCAGGTGTATCCGGCATTTGCTAGTGAACCAAGAAACATAAGGTTGGGTCTATGTTCAGATGGGTTCACTCCTTTTGATGTCTCGTCTACACCTTATTCTTGTTGGCCCGTATTTGTGACGCCGTACAATCTTCTGCCCGAAATGTGCATGACTAGTCCTTATCTGTTTTTGAATTGCATTATCCCAGGGCCACATAGCCCGAAAGCCTCCATTGATGTATTTTTGCAGCCTTTGATTGATGAGTTAAAGTTATTGTGGTATGAAGGTGTGGAAACATATGATATATCAATGAAACAAAACTTTCAACTGCATGCTTCTTTGATGTGGACAATAAATGACTTTCCAGCTTATGGAATGTTGTCTGCGTGGTCCACTGCTAGTAAGCTCGCTTGCCCTTATTGTATGGAAGATACAAAAGCATTCACTTTGAAAAATGGTGGTAAGTGTACATGGTTCGACTGTTGCCGTCGATTCTTGCCAATGGATCATCCGTTTAGGAATAACAGTAATGCTTTTATGAAGAATCAGGTTGATTTTGAGGAGCTTCCGCGAAGGTTGTCAGGAGGAGAAATATGGGATAGGGTTAAGGTGTATCCTAAGGTAACTGACCAACGGCCATCTAAAGCACCTGGCTATGGTATTGATCATAATTGGACTAAACAAAGTATCTTTTGGGAGTTGCCTTATTGGAAGGATAATCTTCTTCGACATAACCTGGATCCCATGCATATTGAGAAGAATTTTTTTGAGGCTGTCTTTAATACAGTGATGGATGTCAGAAACAAGACAAAGGATAATGTGAAGGCCAGGTTAGACCTTGAGGAACTTTGTAGGCGACCTGAGTTACACTTATCTCAAGTTGGCAACACGATTTGGCTTCCCAAGGCCAGTTACATATTCGGATTGGATGAGAGAAGAATGATTTGTGATTGGGTTAAGAATTTGAGGATGCCTGATGGATATGCTTCAAACTTAGAAAGGTGTGTTGATATGACAAAAGGAACATTGACTCACATGAAAAGCCACGATTGTCACATCTTCATGGAAAACTTGCTCCCAATTGCATTCAATCGCTTGCCTGATAAAGTTTGGAAACCACTTACAGAGACGAGCCTATTTTTTAAGGAGTTGTGTTCTAAGACATTGAGGGAAGAGAATCTTAAGTCGTTGGAAAGTAACTTTCCTGTTGTCGCGACTAAGTTGACAAAAATCTTTCCCCCTGATTTCTTTAATGTAATGGAGCATCTTCCAATTCACCTCGCGGAAGAGGCACTATTGGGAGGCCCGATGCACTGTAGATGGATGTATCCTTTTGAGAGGTAAGGTCTCTTAAATTAGTCCTTAACTCATTTTTTCAATTCATCTCAAGTAGATTAATTAATATAATGTATCATGCAGAATTATTGGCAAGTGTAAGCGGGACGTGAAAAACAGGAACCAAATTGAGGGGTCCATATGTGAGGCATACCTGGCTAGAGAAACTTCTCATTTTTGTTCGTATTATTTCGATCAAAATGTGTCATGTTTGCGAAATAGGCCGGATCGACATGATGATGGAGACAAAAATGATCCGAATCATCCACCATTTTCTATATTCAATCAACCTGGTAGAGGAAAGTTAATGACCGAAGTATGCAAGTTCAATGACCGGGACAGAAAAGCAGCTACAACTCATGTTTTGTTGAATTGTCCCGATGTCACGCCTTTTTACAAGTATGCTTCTTTTTACATTAAAACCTAACATTCAAGTTGCATCAGTAATCTAACTAATGAGATTTTTTGACGCATCATCCAGTCACTTTGTTGGACAATTTGGCGCCTCTGCTGTTTATGAACAATTTTCAGATTGGTTTAGAGAATTTGTAAGCATTATATAAACAAATACATAAGTTTTTTGGTATATATATTTATAAATATATATATGTTGGTTTAATGTGTACAACTATCTTGAACTTTATATAGGTACTCAATCCAGACAATGGCATAAACTTTCTATTGTTGCATGATATATCTCACGGGCCTTATTATAAATACAAGAGGATGTCTAAGTACTTTGTTAATGGGTACAAGTTCCATACTAGAGAATGGTCCTTGAGGAAGAAAACAAACAACAGCGATGTGTGTGTGAAAGGTGGTACTGGTGACCAGGATGTAGACTTTGATTACTATGGTGTGATTGAGGAGATTTTAGAAATAGAGTTTACAGTAGGTTGGCCTCGTAAAAGATTGGTGTTTTTTCGTTGCAAGTGGTTTGATCCGAGTCCAAAGGGTACGAGGGTAGACCCATGTTCTAAAATAGTTGAAGTTAATCACAAAAGGTCATATGGATATTATGATCCTTTCATCATTGCCCAGAACGTGAAGCAAGTGTGGTACGTTCCTTATCCACCGACAACGAACAAAGCCAAAGCCAAATCCAAAACCAAGACCAATTGGTGGGCTGTTCTAAAAGGCAAGCCGGTGGGAAGAGTGGAAGTAGATGATGTATTAGATGTTGCATATCAAAATGAGGTATCTACCGTTCCCTTGATTGCGGATATTGAATTAGCCGACCAGTTGCAACATAGTGAAGGTATCTATGAACAGTTTGATGAATCGGTGGTTAGACGTAGAAAAAACACGACTAATTTTGGAGAAGGAACATCTAGGGCAAACGAGGAGGACGAATATATGGATGACGTTGAAACAAGTGAGGAAGAATTTGTTGACAGCGATGAGACGAGCGAGGAAGAAGAAATGGAAATAGCCGATGACCTTAACGCGAATGATGATGACTGACATGTTCGTAGTTTGTTGTTTTTACTTTACTACAATTATTTGCACTACTTTAGAAATGTATTCCATAAAAACTTATAATTTGATTATATCGTGCTAATTTATTGTGCTTATTTTACAGATATGTCATCTTCGGAGAAGGCTAGGGGAAAAAGAAAGGTTCAAAGTACCTCGCCTGCTTCAGCTTATACTACTCCTCCTGGACATGTACCTCATATGCTTCCTACACATCCTCCGTCTGCGTATGCTCTAGGTTTTTTCACTCCTCCTCCTGCCTTTCCCCCTGGCATGCCCTTTCCTGCATCGCCTGGTTATGCCGTTCGTCCTTATGGCATCGGTTCATCATCATCCATGCCTCATCCATCTTCCAGTCCGTCACCATCCCCTTCATCATCTACTCCTTCTGGATCTACACCTTCTGATGATCCGAGCTCGGTACCGGTGGACGCTTTGGTACCACCTACTATACCATTTTATTCGCCGAGCTCGCCTTATTACATTGGTCCTGCAGGATCATATGATGATGGGAGGGTGAGGATTTATCCAGAGGGTAGCCGTGGGTAAGTATTATTTTTTGTTATTTTTTAAGTATTTAATTCTACTATGAAGTTTAATTTTTTAGTTTATTTATTTTAACTATAAATTTTTATCTAGTTTTACTCCCTCGATGGTGGCTACTCCCATAATCACAAGATGCATGAAATCTAGATGGACTGAGCCATGGCCATCCTGGGGTCAGGTACCATTCCCTGTAAAGATGAGCATGTTTGACGATTTTCAGGTAATAACTATATTTTATTTTTTAATAATTTAGTTAAGTGTCACTTTTTTAGAAATCTAATATTCAATAATTATTTCAGACAAAGTGTATATGGCATCCTGCATTTAATAGCATTGCCAAAAGCAATTTCCTTGAAAAATGCCAAGATAGAGTGAAAGGTAGCATGTATGATTGTCGAAACAAAGGAAAGAAGCCCAAGTGGATATACGATCACGTTTGGGCACAACTTCTACAATATTGGGATACTGAAGAATTTAAGAAGAAGAGCGCCCAAGGAAAAGCTGCACGAGCCTCCGAAAGGGGTGGATCGCTGCACACCGGGGGTTCGGTTAGCGCAGCGACTCAGCGGATGATATTGGTAATTTATTAATTAATTGTATGTATTATTTTATGTAACTAACATTAATTTTCCATCTAACTTGTCATCTTTTTAATTTTGTAGGAAAGGCAAGAAGGGCGGCCAGTTCGTGTGCCTGAAATCTTTAAGAAGAGGCATATATACAGAAACAAAAAAGGAGAGGAAGTGTGGGTCGAAGACCGCGCTAGAGAGCTATATGTAAGTTATTAAATTCAATCTTTTAAAGTTATTAAATCCGTCAATATTTGTCAATCTAATTCTTGTTATTAAATTTTATTTCAGGAAAAGGCTACGGCGGTCTATGAAGAAAGGATGGCGACTCAGGCATCCAAGTGTGGTAGCAGTACCCCAGCTCAAATGACACTAGAAGAGGAAACCGCAATATGGTTGGAGGTGAATGGCGGAGTAAAGAAGGGAAGTGCTTACGGCCTTGGATCACAGTATGCCTCAGAACGTCTAAATCCAGGTTTGTTTGGCACTTACACTCCTCCTGCTAGTTCAATTAATCCCTCGGTGGAAGCCGCTTTGCGCAATGAAATCGAAAAGAGTGAAGAAGAACGTTTGCGCAATGAAGAAAATATGAGAGCCATGCGGGAAATGATGCAGAACATTATGTGTGGTGGTGCGGACAAGGGAAAGAAGGGCAAGGGCAAGAGCAAGACCAAGAGCAAGAGCAAGAGCAAGAGCCGGGGGAAAGGCAAGAGCAAGCGTCAATACAGCTCTGAGTCGGGTTCTGAGTCTAGTTCTGAGGCAACGGAGTAGTGATAATGGATTGTTGATGTATTAGACTTGTTTTAGACATGTTTTAACTTGTTTGGATCACTATTCGGATTGGATATGTTATGTAAAATGTTAAACTTTCTATTTAAAGGCAATAAGCCTTGTTTAGACTATTATTAAGGCTTGAGAAGCCTAATCTTCTTCTGGGTGCTGTTTTTTCTGCTTTTTACAGGTGGTGTAGCTCTAATTGCAGGTTTTTTATTGCAGGTACTACACTGCCTACCGACCGCAGCGGTCCGAAATCGGTCCGAAAATTGGCAATTACCCAGCCCAGAAATAAACAATCTCCCACCGCAGCGGTCGCCTGGCCAACCGACGCGGTCGCCTAGCCCACCGCTGCGGTCGCCCAGTTTCCCAGTTTTTTTGAAATCTCCCACCGCGTCGGTCGCCCAGTTCAACATTATTTTTTCCACCTATAAACTAGGCGACCGTCGTCCGACCGTATTTCGGTCCGACGTCCGACCACGGCGGTCGAAAAGCTATGAGCGACCACCAATTAGCCGACCGCCTTGTTAAGTCGGACAACGGTCGCCTAGCCGACCGTTGTCCCACCGTATCGGCGGTCGAAAAAGCCCTGATTTTTAGTAGTGTTTGTTAAGGAACTAATAGGAACAGCCTAGGGCACTAGGGCATGCAAAACTCGAAGCAACATTCAATTAATCATTAAACTAAACTGAAATTAACAATCACATAAGTTTTAACTAATCAAGCGGCATACAATCATGCTAAAAAATAGAAAAACTAGGCAAATTTAGGCTCGTATGTCACATAGGTTAGAGAAAAACGAAAGGGGGAAAGGGTTACTTGTTTAAACCGGAATCGGGTCAATTTTGACCCGTCTCAATCATGACCGTGTGAGGTGTTTCCCCCCTTCCCATCAATCGGGGAGCATGGGGTTGCAATTTATTTCGAGTTTCACTAGTGGAGGTGGTCGAAAAACGGCATAACAACGTTGGTTAGTGTTTCGCATGACAGAGAGTGAAGGAGAAGGGTGGCGGGGCTGAGTGGGAAATGAGATAGGGTCTTAGGTTTGGGGTCCTGACCATATAATTAAAAATGGAAAGTTTCTTTTCAGCCGTTGGATCAAGTAATCGGATGGCTAGGGTGAAGCAACGTAGGTATGACATGGTGCTGATGTGTATGTGTGTGGCATGTGATATGTATGTGTGGGGCAGGTGATGTGTATAAGCGTGCAAATGTATATATATTGTGTATAAAATAGTATAAAATGGGCATAAATGTGTATAAAATTCATATAAAATTGTAGAAAATTGTAAAATTAATTTTAAAAATGTTAGGATGACAAGAAATACATAAAAATATAATTTTGAGGTTTAAAATAATTTAATTAATTTTATCAGAAAATAGAGGTAATTGCAAAAACTACAATTAGTCATGAATATTTGGTAAAGTTGCCGTAATTTGTGATGGTGTTTTCAAAAATGGCTTAATTGGCATGCTGGTATAAAACAAAATTTTGAATGGGCTTTGAAATGAAAATAAGGCATGGCTTGTCAGTACAATTTTTTTGAAAACGGCTATCGAAACATGAGGGACAAAATTGGGTGTCAATATTGATTATGGCAAAGGGTACACCTAGAAGTATAACCGGTCGTATGCAAATTTATAGTATACCGAGTCGAGATCCACAAGAAACCAGCAGAGCTTCGAGTAAGAGTATCGCAAATAGTGGTTCAAGCTTGTATACTTCATAGTCATCGGAATATAGAGTGTTTTTGAACTAATTTTAACTATTTAGCAAGAACTAACAATTACACTAATTGCAGGGGATTTAAATCAATGAAAAGAAACTTAGGGGCGTAAGTGGCTAGAGTAATTTTTATCTAATGGGTAAAGTCATTTCACTTACCTATAATGGGTGTAAATATTATCGTGTCAATCTAAAGTAACCTCTACAATCTACCAGGCCTAAGAAAAGTCTACCTCACTAAGCTTGCCAGAGCCATAGCTTGGCAAATAAAGTACTAACTCATTGATCCAAGGAAAGAGGACCTATCCCTAGTGACCACTTTTAGCTGAGTCAGCTACTAGTTTAGAAAACATGAATCAAATTCTTGCTAAATCTATTATCCTATGCCAATTAATCTCTCCACAGTCTTTAATTAGTTAAATAGGCATGTAACCCTAGTGGCGCGAGCCAAAATTAAGAAATTAATGTGATAGAAGCTATATAATCAAACCCGGAATAAAATAACTGAAACTAAGGATTAGCCATTGAATTTCAACTACTTTAGCATGTTTACACCCCTAGTTATGAGTTTAGCTGCTCATATTAAGGGTTTGAATCAAATACATGTAATGGAATGAAGTAAGAATATTGTATTATTTATGGAAAAACAAGTTAAATTTGCTTACAGCTAAAGAAAGCCTGTTTACTCGCTTCTAAAGGTTTACCCAAAGTAGATATTTCTAATGTATCCAATAGAATAATAATAAAATTAAAACACTTTCTATTTATACTAGGTACATTTCACAATGGCAAGACTACCCTTTTCGGGTTTGGCGAACACATGGTGCTGTCGCCATTTATGATGTTGGCTGACTTCAATTTTTTCTTTACATGTTATGGTGGGCCACATCTTCATATGGGTGGCTGTCTGTTCTTCATTCTCCAAATTTGGGTGGCCCATCCACTGGATGAGGTGGTCGCCTAATAATGGGGAGTTAGGAACAGGCGACCATGCTTTGCATGATATGGTCGCATGTTCTTCAGAGGCGGGCCATCCAGAAGTTAAGGTGTGCCACCATCTTGAGCTCAGAAGATCTCTGCTCACTGTTTCTTTAATTGGGCAACCACCTGAGTTGGGGGAGGGCACCCTGCCCTGCTGCAACTAAAATCAACACTTTGGCTTATCCTTTTGCTCATTTGGTTCCAATCTTCTTTCATTAACCCTTGTAACCTAAAATCAAGTACAATATAAACATTATACGCACAAAATAATACTTTTGGATTCAAAAGCAAAAGTGAAAGAAAGTCTTAACGTTGGTAAAATCCCAACTTATCAAGTATCGTAGCCATCATTTGACTTGGACTTGACATGACACAACAGATTGATAGCCCAATAAAATCGATAATTTATCTGGAGAAACCTCATCTTTGAAACATCCTTGCCACTCACTATCAAGTCAGCAAACTTATGCAAAAAAGCACCACATTCAAACCTGTACAAAATTTAACGAAATGCTGAATAAGATAAACAAAGCAAAACGATAAACATAAAAAAAGGAGAAAATTATCAACTAAGTAGAGAAATATCAGTGAACAATGCCTACTTGGTGCTCTGCTTGGGGCATTTGACCCAATATATATATATCAACGCCACATGCAATGTTCCATAAGACTCTCGATACCTGTGGAACTCTAAAACTCCAGAATTAACAGTAAAATGAATAGAACATATATGACGGTATACTAAAATCAGCCTTAATTGGCGCAAAGTTTTCTTGTACCATCAGCTAATGTAATGTCAACATGACAAAAGAAAGAAAAATAAAAACATAGTAGCTAGTACTCAATAGTAAACTAACTAATGCCTTACATGTTATAGTTTGCTTAAAACAGATATTAGTCGTCATGGTAATGTGTATGAACTAGTGACCAATAGACAACGATTTTTGCAATAAAAGAAAAAAAGATGCAACAACTAGCACTTTGCTAATACATGAACTACTTAATTTACATGATTTCATAGAATATGCGACAATGAATCCAATTCCACTAACCTAATACATTAAGATATTAACAAAATATACTGATAAACAACACAAATTAGCAATTGAGGAAAGTATAAATTAGATTATTAGTAAAGATAAATGAAGAAAAAAATGGAAGGAAAAGAGAGAGAAACATATCAAATCAATTTGGATGAACCCTAATTCTGAAGCAATGAGAGAAGAGGGTGGCTGGGCAAAGATAGGAATGTAGCGTTATGTTCGCCAAGGGCAAAACAGTCTTTTCATATATAAAAAATGAGCTGGAGGCTATTCTCTTAAAATCATAATAAGTGAGGATAAATACTCACAACCAGTCAATTTGAAAGACACTTAGTAAATTTTTTTTCTAAAAACCTGATACCCGACTTAATGTTTACAGTTGTGAACATCATACAATAATATTTGCCGAATTTTAAAAGAAAAATTTTCAAAATAGGCTGCCCTCTACCCAATATTACAAATAGGATGCTATATTTATGTTTTTTTCTTAAATAGCACTCGTCCCTAAAATTACACTCCTTCATAAATAATACCTTAGCTACCAAATCTCCTCCTCCCCGGCCACTAAGCCGCCGGAAGACACCCTCCCCCGCCAGTGGTGTCATTACTTTTTTATATTTTACTGAATTTATGTTGTTTATTGCGTCTAAATCATTGTTTTGGACAAGTTTATACACACAAATCTCCCTCCAAAAAATAAATTATACATGAATAAACATAGATAAATGCGTAGCAATGAGAGAAATACAAAAATATATATAAAAAAAGTAAAAATTCGTATAAACATCGTTAATATATAGATTTATTCACTTGCATATACATACTTATACAAATTTATACAATTTTATACACATGTATAAATTTGTATAAAATTGTATAAACTTTTATAAACTTGCGGCACACTACTATCTCGGAAAAAGGGTGACAGGTCGAATAAGATTCGAAAATATGGACCATTTTTGATAAGTTTCGTGTTTTGCTTGTCTTTTAGTGTAATTATCCCATTAAAAGGCAATCAAATTTAAAACAACAAAAAGTACGCCCACATTTGTCTGAGACACAAGTCATAGTACAATCTTGACAGCAATGAAACGAACAATAGCGAACATTTGGCCCGCCTTTTATTTATCCACTAAATGGTCAACCTAGCCCAGCTCTAAGCGGGCCACAGGCTGGGCTGAACCAGCCTGCTTTTTTTTTAAAATATATATTTTTTATAATTACTGAAAATTTAAAGAATATAAATATTTACAAGATATTAGTCATAATTAATAGTAAGTAATCAAATTTCAAGTCCACATGGACCACATACCAATAATACATAATTAAATGATTATATAGTAAGTCTAAAACACCATAAAAAGAGCATAACATATTAATATCTTATTCTTAAAAATTTCTGAGTCAAAAGAATTAACGAGCTCCTCAATAAGGACATCCATGGCATGTCGACCCTCATAGCACATCCAAGACCACCACACCATCTTTATTAAGTACATTTAAATTCTCGCGTGACAAACTTGTAGTAATATCCTCATTGTCATTTACATTTGAAATTCATTAGCAATAATAATTAATAATTAGCTATTTGGAATTGTTGCAACATGCTTTTAGCACTTCTAGCTTTTGAGCTTTTAATTTTTTACTAGAATTATAATTTTATATAATTTGTGTTAGTTAAGTTAGGAAGTCAATTAGGAAGAATATAAAATAAGCTTTCGAACTTGGTAAGATTTGATGTGCTGGTCAGTGGGCATAAAATTTTGAATCTGTTTATTTGGCCTGCGGGCCGGCCCTGCCTAACCTCTTAGCTAAGTCTCCCAGGCTAGCGGCCTGCTTGGGTTGGGCTAAAAATCCTCGGTATTGATTGGCCTCGAAAAATATTAGCCCAACCACATAAAAAGTAGGACTAGGTCGGGCGAGCCCACGAACCAAAACTCAAATTGACGGCTCTATTCATCAATAAGAAACAAGGCTATTTAATACATCAGTCATGACTTCTAATTTAAATCAAATGAACTACACAAGCCAATTTCATATTCATTCCTGGAACAAAATGAACTCACATCAATTTCGTGTTAAAATTGGCCAATTGCAAGATCACGCACACACATACACAAAAAAAAAAATTATTCATCTTATTCATCTTCATGTGTTCCCACCCTTTACAAACAAGTTTTCCACTAGTTTGAACTTCAAGTAATGGACATACACAATCTTCATCTACATGAACTAAACTAGGCTTCATAGTACCACATTAAACCTATGCCAATAACATGCTGATCATAACTAAAACAGGCATGACTATAGACCGACTCAATGCAACAACTAATAAAGTGATAAAAATGGACAAAGAACTCATCATACCCCACAAACACACAGATGCATTTATATTTAGAATTTACTGTAAACAATATCATTCACTAATAGGCATCATAATTTAAAACACTAAACCAATAAAAACAAGTTAAATCTTGGATTGCTTCAAATATCTTTGAACTAGATAGACATATACACTAAATATCATTAAGCACTACTAGTAATCACCTAAACAAAAAGTAAAAGGGAAATCATATAAAGAACAGAAGGAATTAGGGTTCTCGTCTAACCCGTACACGGACAACCCTAAAAGCTAAACCAAAAATACCTCCTCTACTCTACTCCGCTGCTGCATCACCATAATTATCCTACAATTTTCCCTGTAGCGTGATCGCCACTGCCCCATTGATGTTCCACCCTAGCTTTTATCAATGGCATCCAAGACACCATCTTTTTCATCTCCAATAACACAAGAAAGCCTTGATGCTTATGGTACCGAGAGGGGAAGAAGAGAGAGGTCGGAGACTTGCCTTGCAAACCTAGCCTTGTTCGTGGAAATAAAAAATGAGTGAAAGACACTCATGGCAAACGAAGGTCGAAAATGAAATGAGGAATGTGTGAGGAGGTTGGAGGCAAAAGTAGCATCACAAAACTAAAAAGGGGCCGGAGTTTAGGGTTTTCGACACACTGTCGGCTGGACCTATGGTGAGTAGTTGGGATTTTGGGAAAAGTAGAGGTGGAAATGGAAAGAGGGGGTCGTGAGGGTTATGAGAAGGTATGGTTTGGTGTTGCCCACCGGCAAATGATAATGCCCAACTATGCCCTATAAAGAGGACTAAGTGGTCACGGCAGATATAGCTCGTTACTAAAGTTCCGAGGTCGAATTCCATAGAGAACACTCGAAATCTAGTCGTTATTCTAACTAATTTACCCGTCAATTAGCATCTTAAGAGTGATTTTGTAGTAACAACTAAGTAATAAGAAATCAACAATAAAGTAAATGACAAAGTAGTAGAGAATATGATTAACTCAAGATATATAATGCCTAAGATTGATCTACCAAATCCCTACTCATGTGTTAGAACAATGTATTTACAAGTTTAAATTGGTTCTTCCTATTGAACACTTGCTCCAAATTCACAACTATTTACTTCCATATAATAATTGCAACATTTACTAATCAACTTTTTAATTAATAAATAAATATATTTAGGACTAGAAGTATATTTCACAATAGGGATCAATGGTCATAAATCACCTTTTTTACAACCTAAGTAATGCATTTATTTTAAGTTGAAATATTGCTTAGTGGTTAACCCTCCTTTATGAATCTATCCCTAGATGATGCACAATAATAAAGGGGACAATCAATTGGTGGCCCTTCCAATCAATAGCAAACAAAGTATAAACACTTGATAGGAAGTAAGTCAATAGCAAATAAATTTCATTTACTAAGCCAATAATTCGTAACACATAAGTATTTGAGTGGTTCAATCAACCCTGAAATGGGTGATTTAGCACTCATAGTCATAGTTAAGCCAATTAAATAACTATAAGCATGTAAATCTACACAAAAGATGATGGGTGGATGAGAAAAAGTCTTGAATCTTGATCTTATATCTTCCTTGCCTCCTTTGGTGGTAAATAACCCAAAAGTCCCGATGATGTATTTATTTTGTAGGAATTGATCAATGATGAAACTTCCCTTGTAAAATTCATTCAAAACTCGATCTAGACCATTTTTCGGTCGTGCACGCCGTGCAGTACGCCATGACTACATGTCTGAATTTATGATCACAAAAACAAGCAGCAGTATTTTACACGATCTATCGCACGTGGTGAGGCCATATGGTGTGCGACACGTCGTGTGGCACGACGTGCTCCCCCAGTTCTCACGCAATTTTGTTCCTTCTCTGTCTGACCTTCGTTCGCACGCATCTCAGGCTTCTATTCATACTTCAAAACCCTTGATTTCCATATATTATGCTCCAAGAATGCCTTATATCATCATTGTAATCCCTGCAATATAAAATACACCAAATGAGAGAAATTTCGTGGAAAGTATTAACAAATATTGCAAGTAGACGCATAAACACGAGGCAAAAGTAAAAAAAAAAAAAAAAATAGAAATATCTAGTCTCGTATTAGCAGACGATGATGGTCAGAAATAGTTTGGAAACAAACTTGTAGTGGTTATAGGTGGCTGTAACTTATCTGGTAGGTGGAGAAATTTCTCCAGGAATTACCCAAGCCAAGAGGATTAGGGGGATATATGAAAATAAAGGAGGAAAAGGGGTTTTAAAGTGATAGGGGTGGACGAATAGGAATCGTTGGATAAAACTTAATCCAACGATTGTATGGAAACGGGTTAAAGTAGAGGAAGGCGGGTTGACATACGGTTCAACTTTTGAACTGGCTTGCTCTAAGCTGTCCAATACTATATGGATGGCTAAGATCAAGCAACGTCACCCCTGCCTTTTAATTATTTTTCTTTCGTTTTCTTTTTTCTGAAAAAATAATTTAAATAAAAATAGATATATAACTAAATAAATTTAAAATAATTAACAACAAATCATATATAACTCAAATTAATTAAACCTACTTTTTTAAAAAAATTGAGTATTTTTATTCCTAACTAAATAATTAAAATATCTAGACAAAAAATTATAGAAAAAAAATTTAGAAAAAATTTCTAAGCTAAATTAAGTGAACTAATATCAAAATTAGGTGAATACAATAGTACTTCAGCCCCATGATACTTAGCACTTTTTCTTTCAAATCATATCATAGCACGTCAATCTGAAGCTTCTTAGTGCTTACTTCAGCCATTGACAGAATAAAGAATATCAAATCAAGAAAGATTCATATGTAAACATATCAAGTGAATTTATATTAAATTAATCTAACCATATAAGTTGATTATCCTGAAAATTCTTGATCGTGATCCAATGTGAAGTATTTGAGATAGTCAATTGATGATCAATTCTCTTTTATTTACATAAAATGTTAAATTGAGTTGACAAGTACTCTCGACCTCGGTCAGTTCGAAGAACTTTTATCTTCTTATCTAATTGATTTTCCACTAAGCTCATATAACGTTTGAAACAACTTATTGCTTCTGCTTTGTGGGAAATTAAATAGACATAACTGAAACGAGTGTAGTCATCTATGAACGTGATGATAGAGTACGCCCCATGCCTAGCCTAACATTCAGAGGCCCACAGATGTCCGAATGGACTTATTGCAAAGGATATTCAGCTCTAGCCGCTTTACCGAAGGATTTTCTTGCAGATTTTACTGCTAGATAATTTTCACTAGTGGACAATTCCACATATTCAATGCCAATAAGCAAACCTTATTTTGCTAACCTTTGTATTCTTTGTTGGCCAATATGATCTAGTCTGGCATGCCATATGTTTACATCACTATCTTACTTATGTGAGGAAGCAAACATAAAAAAACTAGCATTATTATTAAATGAATCATAATCTAAATCCATAATAATAAAACCTCCGGTCACATGACCAAAACCAAATAAATTTGAACCTAAAGTCAATTTGACAGGATTGTCATGGAAAAACAAGCTAAATCTAAGCCTAAGCAAAACAATAACAGAAATAATATTCCGACAAATTCCTGGAGCATAGAGGACATCATGTAATAGTAGGTGTCGACCACCATGCAAGACTAACTTGCGTGTACTGATCCCTTCAACAACAACTTTATTGTTGTTTCACACATAAATCCACTTTGTTCGATGTGAAATACGCTGAGACTCCGCAAAAGAATTGTGTTCCCTCGTTATGTAGTCCGTTGCTCCCAAGTATACAATCAACAAAGGATTAGATTCAGTCAAAAATATTAAACTAGAAACACAAAGTTCACTTGTTTGAGTTTTGTGAAATACCTTTCTATGAGGCTCAGAGCAATCCTTAGCATAGTGACCCTTTTTGTCACAGTTAAAAAATTACACCTTTGCAACATTGACACGTTTGGGACATTTGTTATTTCCTTCTTGTTGTGCCCTTGCTCTTTTAATATGCTGAGACTGAGTTGGTCCTCTTTTTTTACCTCAATTCTTTCTCTTTGAGCCACCCTTGGCCTTAGAGGATGTTTCCATGTGCAACTCAGTTATTGGCTTAGCAGCTTTAGGCCGATCCTCTTCCAACTCAAGAGATCTCCGGACATCTTCCAGAGACGTGATTAGCTGGTCGTGGGTCAAATGCATCTTCATATGATCCCAAGAATCGGGTAAGGACCGTATGACAACTTGAATTTGTTGCTCATTGGTCAACACATGACCAGCATCTTTTAACTCCCCGATCATGTTTGTCACATGCCTCAGATATATTCTCACTTAATATTTCAGGCGCTTCTTGTATGCATCAAACTTGATTGCTAAGGATCGAAGCCTTGCAACAGAACAGGTACCAAACCTATTCTTCAAAACAACCCAAAGACCCATAGCTCTTTGGTGATCCTTAAATTCCCTTAAGATATCATCATCTAAGGTGCTCAACAACGTAAGGAGTCTTCCTTTTTCCAAGCATCATAAGCCGCACGGTCATGCCTATGCTGAGGCGTGGTGTCCTCCTCAGGCTCATCCATGACAATGTTAATTGCCGCCAGAGCCTCTTGCTCTTCAAGCACATATTTAACTTTTAATCTCCAGGTCTCACAGTTGTCACCATTGAGTTTCAACCCTTTGTTGAGCTCAGCAACAATATTTTAAGCAGCAGTAGACATTCTTTTAAAAAAATATAGTGAGGATCTTTAATAAGAAATTCCTAAACGCAAGTTCTATGTTCAACATACATAAATATTCAGACAATAAGCAATAAATTAATTAAGTTAATAAATACGTATATTAATAATAGAGTCGAAAGTTCACTATGTTCCCAGTCATCGTCCAAAAATTAAATACATGAAAATTAACCTAGTCAACTACCTAGCTTAATGTCTTTATCATCTTCAAAAACAACATTTTTCTTTTATGATTAATCCTGTATGGATCTAAGTAAAAAAATTAACTTAAATTTATTTAAAATTTTATTTAACATATTAAATAAAATAAGTCAAATGTTAAACTAATTAACATTTATGTATTCGTTAAACTAATTAAAAAATAGAGTAATATTAAACTAATTAATATTTCTAACATGTCAAATAACTTAGGCATGTTAAACTAATTAATAAATAGATGTAATTTTAAATCAATTAATATTTCTAGCATGTTAAACAAATTAACAATAAAAAATTAATGTTAACCTAATTAATAAATTAGGAAATTGATATAATATTTCAATAAGTATACCTAATGTTAAACTAATTAACATTTCATGTGATTGTTAAACTGATAGACATATTTGCATAATGTTAAACTAATTTAACATTTCATGCAATTGAAAAAAAAGTCAATTTGACTAATTTTTGAAATTATATTAAATTAAACAGCTTTATATACTCTTATATTCTTGCCATTTGGCAAAATAATTATTTTCATTTTCTTTTAAAATAAAATTGAAACTAGGCCATTTGCCCCAAATTCCCTGCGTTTACTAGTCCTTTAAATGGGCTTTCAGCATTCTCGTAGTGGCCCGTTTGCCCATGTAGGAGCATCTACCAATATTGTTTTTCTTTTAGAAACAGCCTAGATTTTCATGTTGTTTTTGTAAAATTTGGTCACGTAGCCTGTTTTGACCGCTTTAAATGAATACTAGTCAGCGATACAAAACTGTTTGAAGACTAGCCACTTCCAGATAAATCCTAGTATAAATACTGGGAAGCTTCAGTGAACTAACCCCAGTATAAAATACTGAGGCTTTAAATTTTGTTCAAAGACATATTTTTTTATTATGGGACTTTGTATAAAGCTTCAATCCCATAACAAAATGCTGGGGCACTGAACAAAACTTGTTCAAAGCCCCAACATTTTATTATGGGACTGAAGCTTTATATATAAAGTCCCATAACAAAATAATGGGATTTATCCCTTTGATGAGACCTTTTTTTATGGGAATAAATTCCATTATTTTGTTATGGGATAAGGTCCCATTATTTTGTTATGGGGTTATTTTTTTATGGGACTTCTTCAGTCCCATAACAAAATACTTGGGCTTTGAACAAGTATTTGTTATGGGATAGTCTGGGGCATTTTTCCAACGCTAATGGAGCTTAAGTGTGTGCGCGACTTTTTGGCTATTCTTCAATGAATTTTGAAAGGGTGGATAGTCCCCAATGAGCGCGTCCAAAAATGGCTACTGATCAAAATTACACCTTGTTTTTTCAAAAAAAAATTGGCCCTTGTATGCTAACTTAAAAGCAATACAGAATATATATGTCCAAAAGTTGTTGGACACATAAGGGTAAACAAACAAAAAAATTCACTGTATACCCTTCATAAGGAGTGGTTTTACAAAATTATCCGCGCTAAGGAATGTTTTAGCAAAATGTCATTATTTAGTCCGCAAGCCAAGACTTCAAGACAAAAAATTTGTAAGTCTTGGCAATTGGCTATACTTCAAGGGCAAGTGATGTTTTACCAATACTTCAAGTTATATGACGAGAATGCAGGGAAAACTGGAAGGGACAAGTCTTGACAATTGCCAAGACTTACGACGCAGTGCGGCAAGTGTTGCCTATTGCCAATACTTGTCGTGCAAGTGTTGGAAAATCGAGCAGGGATCAATGGTTGCCAAGACTTACGGCCTAGTGCGGCAAGTATTGCCTATTGCCAATACTTGAAGGGATAAGTGTTGAAAAGCGAAAAAATATAACGGGAAGTCTTGGCCCCGGATTTTTTTCATTAAATCTTAACATGGGCATTTTTGCAAACCATCTCTTAGCGCGGGCAAAAAGGCAAACCATTGCTTCCCGTGTTATATTTTTGCAAATGAGCTGTAAACAAAGTATTATTTAAACAAAAATTCTAACTGGGCCATTTACCCAATTCTGAAATCTGTCCAACTATATCAGCTTAGCCCAAATGCAGAGAAGCTGTATCTTCCTCTCCCTCTTGTTTCTGCATGTGATGCCTCCATTGAAGTACCAAACTTCAAGTTTACAGAGTTACCACCTAAAACTTAAAATGACATTTCATCCTTTTTTTCTAATTATCCACCATTGTTGAAGGTACTTTTTCCCACTTAGATTTTGACAAACAGAACCCAAATGAAAAATAATTAAAAAAACTCCTTTAGTTTTTTCATGGAAGGTTTTGTTGACGGTAGCTTATTGCCGCTTCCGTCAGAGTTCCGAAAGCGACGTATGGTGGCTAATGGCAGAGACGTGGCGATCTAAAAAAGAAGTTTTTTTTTTTTTTTTTTTTTTCACATCAGAATTGAAGACTAATTCCAATTCTGAAGAAATTTTTTGATAGTCTCCTTGATTCTTTAATCAAATTGGAAGCTATGTCCGTTTGACAGTGGCTGGTGGCTGTTCACCACTTACTGACGTTCTTCTCTACAGATTAGACCGCCGATGATCTATTTAGGCAGATGACTCACATTTTTTTTTTTAACTTTGAAAAAATGATCAGACACTTCTGGTTAAAAATTGGTCATAACCTTTTGGTTACGTGTGTTCATCTCTATAGTCATGAACACATGAAACCGAAGGATTATTCTGGTTCTCATAAAACAGAGAGTCAAAAACTAACATAATCATCTCATCCGTATGTATTCTAGATTCACAAAAATCATAACAACCGCATAATTTCTTAAACTAGAAAACCAGCCTATAACATCTGATACTAAATAAAGGATTCATGCTTTCAACACATAATTTGTTAATGCAAAAAACATAAATCAGAGAACTTACTTGTTCTCCTTATAAGCAGAAGCGATAGGATCTTAACCACGGTTGAAATTACTGGCCATCCGTGGTTGTCACGTTCTTGACGGAGCAACCCCTCTTTCCACAGTCTAAACATTTGTTAGAGAGGAGTAGGAAGAGCTCTAAACATTTGTTAGAGAGGAGTAGGAAGAGCACTAGAGAAAAAGTTTTTTTAAAGGTGTTTGACTGGATATATATAATTGTATATACAGGATGGACTCTTAATCAGATAAACCCAACCCAATGTGTTGGCAATAATTATACAATAAAATGAGCAACATAAACAATACACGGCTAAAGCGGTGCTCTTAATGTATTTGTTTACGAATGAACACATCCAATCATCTCTACCTTCATCACCTCAAACATAAATCAGAAGAGCAGCTAATATCACATATCGAAACTAATTAACATTGAACTCGACCTCACTAAGGAAGATTGGTCCAAAAATATGACTAAACATACAATATCTACATAATATGGCATACATGTTCTTTCCGTAAAAATTAGATCTAAATCCTACTTATGATATTTGAATTTTTCAATTTAAACTTTAGAAATGCGTCATTATCAGTTTATTAAGAAATCAACTAAACAATGTGGTATATATTAACTTAACTAGAGATTGTTCCCTATTTTCCTTGTGTACTATCAAAAATTGTATAAATACAGCCCTCCATCCAAGTTAATAATAAAATCCACCTTCATCATTTAAATTTTAAACGTATCTACCCTCTTATTAATAGGTGGGACATGTGGACGAATTTGAGGCGAAATAAAACCCATAACCCATGAATCGTCCCATTTTTCGTGATCTAACCTAAATATACAGTCATCTTATATCATCTTCTTCCTTGGGGTGAAGACTGGTTCTTCCAAATAATCTGGTACTTCCAATTCTTTTAATTTTTCTTTTCCAATCAACTTCTGACCTCTTACTTTCATAATTGATAGTGTTAAGGGGGTCCGAAAAGGATAACAATGTCATTCATTGAAGAGGATCGGAGGTAATGTTGCGGTATGATTGCTGACTACTCCAACGCCTGGACTCCTTCTAATGCAGGAAGGAGATTTTATTTTCTGGAGCTGATGTAAGTGACATTGTTTAATTTGGGTCCTTTGATTTTTTCTTAGTGTGTGTTTGTTCGTATCTATTATAGTAAGTTGTTGGGTCATTTGTATACCTTCTATCTATAATAATCCATTATATTTAGTTATCTAATTATGTTTGTCATATTAATTCATGTAGAGCATTGATTGAAATCAAAACTTTAACGTCAATGTTGGATTTAGTTAAGAAAAAATTGATGTCGTGGAAGCTATAAATAAATCTCAAGTAAAGAAAGTCAAAATCTTGGAAGATGAGGTGTTGAAGATGAAGACGAACATTATAATTTTATGGTCGCTCTTTGTTGGATTTGTTGTCTCATCCATGATGAATTGAATCTGTGAATTTCTTACGTAGCCTATTCCATGTTGGTTAATACTGTAAGTTAAGAATTGAAGTATCACAATGTGTAATGCTATTCCATATTAGTCATGTATATGGAGCCTATTTCTTGTTAGTTATTAATGTGTAATACTATCCTTAGACTTGGAACTAGCAAGTACCGTTCCTCTCAATGACAATAGATGTCAAAAAGACAAAGTGTTGGAAAGAATGACAACATGGATTATTAACAAAGTGTGGAAGCTAAAATTTATTGAGGAAAAATCCATTTGGGACAATGTTAAAGAGTTTGGAAATATTTCAGAATCTCATGTGACCAGGGTGATTAGAGGAAAAGAAATATGGATATATTGACATTATCCTTTAAGTTATTATTTTCAATGTGATTAACAAGATTGAGGAACTCTCTCTTTAAAATATGCATCAGTATTCTCTACACTTCAAATTGAGTTATAAGTCATTATATGAAAAAAAAAAATGTAACTTTTTGTTCGACGGATAAACAGAATGTAGATAGAGTGCAGTAAAAATTCTCAAAGTTAAAATCGCATATGGTGGCACTTCCTGTCAATGAAGGTAGATGTGAAAAATGTGAACAGCAGGTTTTTGCTGTCACTTGTAAAGCGAATTTTTATTTGTAAGGATTTTCAATAATAGATTGAAATCATAAACAATCTAAACTAAATTCTATCAATAATTTTAAAATCGTGGAACTACATGGTTTTCACAATAGAATAGTAATCAAGAACACATACCTGAATTCATGGTACTTTTCTTGAATAGTTGTTTTGATTCTTTTTTCTTTTTTGAGAATAATTGTTTCTCCCTCTTTCCTTTCTTTTACATAATAGTGTTGATGGAAAACCTTGTTCTCAATAGGCAAAGAGAGGACCCATTTATTCAGAATCTTTTTGTCGGTTATATTCACGTTCCATCAACATGAATAATAAATGGGAGGAGTGGGTAGTTTAATAGGAATAGTTAACTTCCCTTCTACCCAATTAAAATAATTATCTTTTATTAATATTTTATTAAACCAAATATTTTTTAAACGTGGGCCACAATATTTACATTCTGCCACTTGGCACACACTACACTTACTGGTTTAATAAAATACTTGAGTCGTCATGCGCACAGTTAAAGCTAAATCCAACATTATTCGTTGTCATTGAGTAAGTCAATTAATATGAATCATGACGATTGTGCATTACTTGATATAGTCCCTTCCATGTACTACAATATTAGTTTATTACCCAACACAATCTTTAATACATAATGGGTCCAACATTAATTCTTAGAGTATCTTAATCTAAGCCAAAACCTGTTATCGTCATTCTCAACTTTATTATGCAAGAGAAAACAGGCAATAACTGAAACATATATATAAATAAGCTCAAAATGTCAATTTTATAAACATCATAAAGTCATACATTGCTATCAGTGACGTCCATTCTTTCAACATGTTCTATAAATGCCTTGGGCGGTGATCCTTTTGTCAAAGGATCAGCAATAATAATTTTGGTGTTAATATCTTCAAGTAACACATTATGTTCCTGAACTTCTTCGTTAGGTTTAAGATATTTCAAGTCTATAGGCTTAGCACCTTTTGTATACCTATCATTCTTAGAGAAGAAGACTGTTGAGGAATTATCATAATAAATTTTTAGCGGCTTGGCGATATTGTCGACTAGTCCAAGTTCTGAAACAAAGTTCCCCAGCCACTTAGCCTGAACTGCAGCCTCAAAGCATTCCACAAACTCAGCTTCTATGGTAGATCCAGCAGTGATAGACTTCTTCGCACTCTTCCACGATATTGCTCCTTTAGCTAATAAGAACAAATATCCAAATGTGGATTTTCTTGTATCCTCACAACCACCATAATCTGAATCTGAATATCCAACCACATCAAGATGATCATATTTTCTATAAGTGAGCATATAATCTTTTGTTCCTTGCTAGTATCTCAACACCTTCTTTGCAGCCCTCCAATGATGCATTCATGGATTGCTTTTATATCTGCCCAGCATTCCAACAGCAAAATCGATGTTTGGTCTGGTACATGCCCAGGCATACATTAAGCTCCCAACTATGGATGTATGAGGAATATCTTTCATTTGCTTACGTTATTCATTCTTTAGACATTGATTGAGACTGAATTTATCTCCCTTCTGAATTGGAACGGACTTGATGAGCAACTTTCCATTCTGAATCTCTCTAGAACTTTATTAATATAGGTCTTTTGAGACAACCCCAACAATCCTTGTGACGTATCTCGGAATATTTCTATCCCGATCACATAAGTTGCCTCTCCCATATCTTTTATTTCAAAGTTCTTAGAGAGAAATTTCTTGGTGTCATGCGTCATACCAAGATCATTAGTAGAGAGCAAGATGTCATCAACATACAAGACTAAGATTATAAACTTACTCCCACTGACCTTCAGATATATACACTGATCAACGATGTTTTTCTTGAATCCAAAGGCGACAACAGTTTCATGAAACTTAAGATACCATTGTCAGAAAGCTTGTTTAAGCCCGTATATTGATTTCTTCAACTTACACACCAAGTGTTCCTTTCGTTTCATTTCAAAAACCTCTAATTGATTCATGTAGACTTCTCCCTCTAAATTTCCATTCAGAAAGACAGTTTTCATATCCATTTGATGTAGCTCTAATTCATAATGAGCCACCAAAGTCATTATAATTCTAAAGGAATCCCTTTTACAGACGGGCAAAAATGTCTCTGTATAGTCAACGCCATGTTTCGGAGTGAAACCTTTGGCAACAAGTTTGGCCTTGTAACTTTCGATATTACTATTTGAGTCGCATTTGGTCTTAAAGACCCATTTTTACCCGACTCTTTTGCAACCTTCTGGTAATTCAACATGGTCCTAAAATTAATTCTGTTGCATGGATTTCAACTTATCTTTCATAGCATCTAACCACTTATCAAATTATTACTTTCAATGGCATGTGAAAATAAAATTGGATCATCATCGATTTCCAAATCATCCAAATCAATTTCCGGATGAATTTCTGACTTATGTAGATATAGTAAAAAAGTCAACAGAAATAGCATGTCTCCTTTGTCTTTGAGATTTTCTTAATGCTACTTCTTGCGGTATATGTGCTGCAGGTTCATTGATTATCTCTTCATTGTGAATAGCAGGATCATTTACTTGTTGTTCTTGTAGGTTGTTAGGCGGTATAACAACTTCAGGAACAACAACTTTAGAAGAAGTATAGGGTATAGGAATCTGTACCCTAACTTCCCTAATTTCCACATTACGTGGTACTTCGCTCCCACTAACTTCACCATTCTCAATGAACCTTGCATTTCCAGTTTCAATAATTCTCGTACTATGATTAGGACAGTAAAATCTATACTCCTTTGATTTTTCTGGATAACCTATGAAGAAACCACTGATTGTTCATGGATCCAGCTTCTTTTCTTGTGGACTATAAATTCTTACTTCTGCCGGACAGCCCCAGACATGCAGGTGTCTTAAACTAGGGTTCCTACCAGTCCAAAGTTCAAAAGGTGTCTTTGAAACTGCCTTACTAGGAACCTGTTTAATAAGTATACTGCAGTCTTTAAAGCATATATCCATAATAAAGCAGGTAAAGATGAATTACTTAACATACTCCTAACCATTTCCATTAAAGTACGATTACGCCTTTCTGCCACACCATTTTATTGTGGTGTGCCAAGCATCGGTGTACTGAGCATGTATTCCACGCTTTTTGAGGAATTTAGCAAATAGACCAGGGTGTTATCCAGTTTCATCATATCTTCCATAATACTCACCACCTCTGTCTGGCCTGATTATTTTCACCTTTCTGTCTAATTGCCTTTTAATCTCATTAACAAATACCTCTAAGGCACTTAATGCTTGAGATTTTTCATGCAACAAATAGACATAACCATAATGTGAAAAGTCATCAATTAATGTGATAAAGTACTTTTCCTTACTGAAAGATGGAACATCAAAAGGACAATAGATATCAGTGTGTATAATTTCAAGAAGGTGTGTGCTTCTTGCGGCTCCTTTTTTTGTGTGTTTTATTTGTTTTCCTTTAATACAATCCACACAAATATGTAGGTATGTAAAATCTAAATCTAGAAGGATTTCATTCTTAACTAATCTTTCCAGTCTTTCTTTAGATATATGACCTAAACGTCTATGCCACAAATAAGCAGAGTGTTCATTCACCAACCTACGTTTGGTTCCAACTTTATGATGCAGAGTTGAGAGGGTTTCAGCAAACAGATTATCAAGATTCAGTTTGTACAAACCATCACAAATAGTACCAGAACCAATGAGATGATTATACTTAAACAAATTAAAACTCCCATTGCCGAAATTAAAAGAGTATCCAGTCTTGTCTAACTTAAATAAAGAAACTAAATTTCTGAAAATAGATGGTACATAATAAGTTTCAAATAAGTCTAAGTGACGCGCAGTATCTAGGATTAAACGAGATGTCCCGGTAGCTTGAATTGGTGCCTTCATTCTAATCCTCATGTACACAAATCTATCATTCTGATTTATGGTTTGGGTTGTAAGGAATCTCTGCATCGTATTAGAAACATGAACAGTACAACCAGAGTCAATCCACCAAGTATTATAAGGAACTTAGTAATGTTATTCGAGACACGTAAAAGCATAAGACTTACCTTTCTTCTCGAACCATGTCTTACGTTTCAAGCAGTATTTTTTTGACACCTAATTTTGTCCATCCTGTTTCAATAGCCATTCTTTAGACGAAATTGTACTGATAACCATACAATTACCCTCACTCACCCCCATTCAAAATTATTATCTTGCACAAACACATCAATTAGACTATTTTTAAAGACACTAGCACAAACTACGGCTATTTTACAAAATGTGCACGTCCAATTACATATTTCACAATTACTCCAATTTTCGATAGAATCACTAAAAATCATTTTTAAAATCTCAGAGTGACATTTTATACACTCCTTTGATTAAGTCTAGCATTTTTAAAATTAATTTCGCAATTTTCTGTAATTTTATACGCATTTTATTGGTATTTATACATATTTTATACACTAAATATATACTTCAGCATTTATACACATCACCATGCCACATACACCCATGTCAGCTCCACGTGGGCATATGTGGCAAAATCTTAGCCATCCGATCATTTGATCCAACGGTGGAAATCAAAATTTCCATTTTTAATTATATGCGGACCCCCAAACCCTACTGCTCTCTCTCGTTTCGTTCTAAATCAGCACCGTCCCTTTCCCTTCGTTCTCTCTCTTGGAAAAACCTAGCCACCACTGTCCATGGCCATTTCCAGCTATTTTCACCGGCAAAACTCGAAAATAACCACACCATCGTGCTCCTCTCATGGTCAACGACAAAACCCACCCATAATTTCCCAAAGATAACGAGGTCAAATGTAAGCCCTAATTGCAACCTCAGTCCCCGTCGTCGGAAAGAGATATTCCGCCACTCCTTCTTTCAATGCGCGACCTTTACTGACAAAAGAAGGAGGAAAATCTCTCGTGTGAACGTGATTGAGGCGGGTCAAGATTGACCCGGCCTCGATTAAAATGGGTAACCCTAACCCTTGTTTTTCCTATTTTTCTATGTCATGTCCATCCCTAAGATTTGCCTGATTTTTTATGTGTTTAATGAGTTTTTCACATTAGTTGTCATTTAGGTCAAAATAAAAGGTCTTGTGATTTTTAATCCGTGTTAGTGCCATAATGTGATTAAACTGTGTTATGAGTCTTTAACACTGTGTGTTTGACCATGCTTAATACTCTATGCCACCCTGTTAACAGCAGAGTGTAAAATCCATGTTAAGTAGACCTTGATCATGGCCATAGTTGCTTTATCAGTATGCTTAGCCTCTTGTTTTGTCACTGTATACGATTTCATGATCACCTAGCCAAATTAGGATGGACATAAAAATGGTAATGTGATTAGACCATGACTAAGGTTAATTTGAATTTGTACTTGGTATGTAAATAGAGATTGAGATCATAGGGATTTTGTCAGATTATTCAACTGATTGTCGAGCCTAAAATTGGAAAGGTAAGACTGATTCTGAACCTAGACTTTAGTAAGGTTAAAGGGGAAAGAGTATACTTGATGGGGATCCTGTTCTCCTTAAAATTTGGGACTGATTGATCTATATTTGGAAGGAATACTTAACCGAATCCTTTTTAACTTTTGGAAAACAATATTTCTTTACCTTGTATACTATACCCGTTTGAATTAAAAACCTCTACTCCCTACAACTATATAAACCTGTTTTCTTTTTACTTACACATACTTCACAAGCATACACTTACTATACAAAAGAAAATTGAAAAAACAAACATTGTGTTTTCATCTCTGGGACTTCCTCTCACTCTTTCTGGATATTTTTCTGGGAAAAGCTTGGCACTATCTGCACTACTACTCTTGCTTCTTTCTGATTTAATAACAAGGTAAACAGACATAGCATATACCCTTACTTATCCTTATATTTGAACTACACATGCTTATAATTTTCTGGTGTGATCTCTGCCCCTATGTTCTTTTGTTTGGGGCTCTATTTTGCCTCTGCTAACATCTATTTTGAAGCATATGTGGATAGACTTAGGGTTATACCAGGGCTCAGTTTACAGGTCCTTTGTGTGTTCGTAAAAGCCTGATAAAGGTTTCCGTTATCCGAAAAAACTAGGCCTAAACAGCCTATGCTTGGGGGTGCACACAGGGCACCATTCTTATCTTTTTCCTGATTTCTTCTAGTCTCCCCTTATGTGTTTGTATTTTCTAGGATCTTCCCTGTCTGTATTTGAACACTTAACACAGGTTGCACAGTTGTGAACTGTATATTTGGGCTACCCAGGGACCATTACTATCCTTCTCTCATATGTGCTTGCATCATACTTTTTAAAAACAGGGTTGTTTCATGCCAAGTCGACTGAACCCAGAATATTTAGTTTTTGAAAACAGAGCCTGAAATAGCTGCTACGCGTAAAATATGAAATCTGGTGATTTTAGGAGATATGGGGCTATTTGTGCATTGCCCGTTAAAATCTGGATCATTTCTGCAAGAACTGAAACTGCCCCTTTTGCAAAAGTAATATTTAAAACATGGCCTATTATGTGTTAAACTTATTTTCAACCAACTTTGATCTCTTATACACTAATTTAATAGTGTATAGGGGAGTATAAGTGTGGGAACTATTATACAATTAAGTGTGTGTATATGTATATATATATATATATATATATATATATATATATATATATATATATATACCGTGGACTGTACGGTTGGCTCACCTCAACAAAATAATACAGCAGCCTCGAACGGTCGCTACTGTCTCGATGGCTATCTAGAAGAAGTACCTGCACATGTGGCAGAGTAAGTTATGAGCCGAAGCCCAGTAAGATCACTGACAGACCCGCTAAATCACCCTTGCGGGACAAGTCGCAAACATGCATCGCAAGCAACTAAGCACGTCGTTTCTACGTAAATAAATAGCGCAGTCGCACATATTCACAATATAATTATCCAAGTATATATAATTATATATATATATATATATATATATATATATATATATATATATATATATATATATATATATATACATACAGATAGCATATGTCACATACACATTAAGTAAGCCAGTAGTCTCAGAATATCATACACAAGTCAAAGAGGATTATGCCAACCCAACGTAAGGCCTAGGTCAATCAACAGTGGTTTGGAGGTCCCATCTCTACTCCCACGCCGACTAACCTAAACCTACGGTAGGCTAGCAACACCGCCAACGGACGTAGGCAACAATACATTCATCACTCAATATCAGCACGCACCCTGTGCGGCTCCGTCTATAGGCCATAACGCCATTGTCAACATAAACAACATACCAGTGACCCGTAGTCACTGTCTCAATCATAAGGAAGTAGACCAATGACCCGTAGTCGTTGTCTCATCTCGTCTATATACGACCACACCACACCCCCTGTCAAGTGTGTCGTGTCTCAACAATCTAGTGACCACACCACACCCCTCGTCAAGTGTGTCACATCTCAAATATCTAGTGACCACACCACACCCCCTGTCAAGTGTGTCACATCTCAATAATCAAGTGTCCACACCACACCCCCTGTCAAGTGTGACACATCTCATAGTATAGGCGACACCACACCCCCTGTCAAGTGTCCCTCTAACCGTATTAATATCCATGACATTAATAACAATAACAGAAATAATAACAGAAATATTAATAACGATAATATTACACAGTCACTGTAACCAAGATTGGTTATGCTAGCTCAATGTAAAGCGGAGGTTAACCAGACGACGGTTTGGAGGTACAATCCCTACTCCCGTGTCGTCTAACCAAAGGTTACGAGGAGTCAGCACTACACAACCCGTCATGATAACCATACAAGTACCAAATTCGTACATAAGCCGGCAGAAACCTCGGCAAGACATAATCAATGATATGCCGGCAACATCCTCGGCCATATCCCCAGGTCCTTGCTATCTAATCATGACATAGCAAGCAATCCCACAATATAAGTCATCGCTATCTCAATGTAGCGTCTAGACCGGCACATACCTCGGTCAACTCATGTACTCACTATTTATGATCAAATAATAGTAAGCAATCCCACAATATAATTAATCGCTATCTCAATATAGCGTCTAGACTGGCACATACCTCGGTCAACTCATGTCTTTACTATTCATATTTAATTAATAGTAATATACCTAGCTAACGCTAGTCAATACATATTTAACACATAGCCCTAAGCTAATCACATAAGAGTACCCGAAGCGTACTAGCATGCTGGACGTATCCACAAGCAAAGTAGAGGTCAAATCTCACTTACCTCGAATTCCGGTTCAAAGCTAGGAAGCAATCTCCTTTCCTGCTCTTCTTGTCCTCGGGGAACTTTCCTCTAAGTCTATCAAGACAATATAGCACTCATTAGTGCTCCATTATAGAGAACTAAGCTCATATACGACTTAGGGTAAAATTACCAAAATACCCTCGGGTGGGACCGAGCCCAAAATTAATAAAATGTACATTTCCGGACTCCCCACACTCCCGTGAGTCCAAATATGCAATTAGATTTCTCATACGAGCCTTGCTCGTTGATTTTCCCCAAATCTTAAAATTTAGGATTCTAACTCATTTCCTATGAATCAAGCTTTGATTCTCATGATATATGATATGAAATGAGTTATGGAGGCTTACCTTATGATTATACACGTTTTGAACCTTCCAAAATCGCCTCCAAATCGCCTCCTTTGAATAAAAATTTGGTTTCCCGAAATCTGTCCCGAAATGACCCCTTAGTAGTGGGGAGCGTGGGGAGTCCGGAAAAGTACATTTTGTAAATTTAGGGCTCGGCCCTACCCGGGGCATTTTGGTAATTTTTACCCTAGGATGCCTATAGGCTTAAATAGCTATAATTGAGCACTCATATGTGCTATATCTTGTCTTAATAGACCTAGTGGAGAGTCCTTCGCGGACAAGGCGAGCGGGAAAGGAGATTCTTCCCGGCATTTGAGCCCAAATTTCGAGGTAAGTGAGACTTGACCTCTATTGTGCTTGTGGACTCTTCCTTCATGCTAGTATGCTTCATGTACGCATATATATACCTAACAATGGTTAGGATTAATGATGTGTTACTTGCTATTATTGTTTGTTATAAATAGCGAGATTGTGACTCGACCGAGGTATGTGCCGGTCTAAACGCTACGTCGAGGTAGCTTAAATTTATATCGTAGTAACGCTTGCTACGCCATGCTTAGATAGCAAGAACTTGGGACATGGCCGAGGATGTTGCCGGCATGTCATGATAAATGTCTTGCCGAGGATTTTGCCGGCTTTTGTATGATATTGGTACTTGATTTGTTCATATGCCGGGTTGGGTAGTGCTGTCTATACGTAACCTTGGGTTGGACGACATGGGAGTAGGGATTGTACCCCCAAACTGTGGTCGGGTTAACCTTCGCCTTACGTTCAGCTAGCATAACCAACCTGGGTTACGGTGACTGTGAAATATTATCGTTATTAATATTTCTGTTATTATTTATATATATATATATATATATATATATATATATATATATATATATATATATATATATATATATATATATATATATATATATATATATATATATATGTTCTAAAGGTTAAAACGTATTATCATGTATTTACAAACCTATATATGTTATGTGCGACAACCACCCATATGTGCCTTTTTTGTGTGTTTTCGTCACCCATTTTTTAAACAGCCCCCTTATATACATATATTATAAAATTGATCCTAAAACAAAAAAGCTATTAAGGTTAGGGCTCGACAATTAATATTAAGTCACACCGACCCTAAATGGCTAACATTTTCTTTCAAAAATAACCCCAACTTGGTTTGAAACAAAATATGAAATGTTTTCGTTGAAACTGGCTATTTTTTTAAAATCGGTTATTTTTGCAAAGTTATAGAGAACACTGAAAATTGTATAAATAAACTGAATTGAACTAGCTCTTGTGATGTTAGCCCCATGGAATATATGTTTGCAAACATGAGGTGAAATGTACGATTAGGCATAGGGCTTAGGCCGTTTCCGCAATTTTAAAGGCCCAATACCATGCACTCGCTGCCTATATATACTGTTTTGCGTAAATACACTCAATTGCATGACTGATTGTGATTTTGACCTTCAAGTTAGTAATATAATTTGTGAATATGATCAATATTTATCTGTGACTTGTTAGACATCCCAAAATCAATTGCTCGAGCGGGAACCACTTTTCGTGGGACTTGGGAAAGTGCCTAACACCTTCTTCCCCGAGTCATTTGAACTTCTTATTCGACCTTAAACATCTAGGCGACCTAATACACCTTAGAAACTTATATTAGGTGGCAACTCCAACTTCTAACTCAAACGAGTTACCCAGTCAAACCCGAGCCTTGACTCTCTCCGAGTTAGGTAAAAATACGGTAAGACAGAATGGCGACTTTGCTGGGGATATTCAAAGTCCTAACCATAACGAGTTTTATTTTGGGATTTTATTATTTCTTATTATCTTATTTATTGTTATTATTATTATTTTACTAATTTTTTTCCTTTTGTTTTTCTTTTTTTATTTATTTATTATGAAATTTGTAACATTGACATACTTCATTCATATTCCTCCACTCCTGGAAAATGACACTTTGCACACACACGGGCGATTACGTGGATCTCATGGTCGTCTCACCTCAAAAACCCTTTAGGAGGGACGTTTGGAATATAGTTAGTCCGTGGTACAACCAACAATTTTAAATGATCCCACCCCTTGGTCGTCCATCTTGGGGAACCGTATCAAGAATTATACCATTCCTGGAATGTAATATGCATGCATCATGCCATAGGAAGGGTTTTCCGTAAGCCGACTAGTTTTCAACTTGTTCAAAACAACTTGACGGGTTTTTAACCCCAAAGAAACGTTTGAACATGCTTATATGCACTTGAGAGAAAGAAAAAGAAAAGAGAAGAGAAGAAAAAGAAAAAAAAAAAGAGAAAAGAAAAGTGAGACGAAAATAAATACGCATTTTTTATTACCTCATTGTTCTCAAAAGGGGATAGGGATTTTTAATCAATTATTTTCTCTTTTCTTTTAGGTCATCTTGAGTCAAAAGTTTCATCGCTTTGGAATGACTATGGGTGCACCTCCTGTGTTGGCTAACTGGTGAAATAATTTGTCGTTGGGTGAACAAACCGAAGTACGCCAACATTTGGGTCATTTGGTTTCTCTGTTAGAAATGGAGCCATGTAGAGAAATGATTGAAGCGTCGGTGTCATTTTGGGATGAAAAACTAAATGTGTTTAGATTTGGGGACATCGAGTTAACACCTTTGCTGGAAGAGATAGTGGGATTCATATCACATTCGGGGTTAGACAAGCATCGTTGGCAAGTGTAAACGTAGAATTTTTCAAACAAAAGAAAATACCCTTTTCCTATTTCTACAACAGGTTCGGGTATTTGGGTGCTTTCGATGACCGTCGAAAAGAATTCAAATCCTACGATGACTGGAGGAGAGCTAGACCATTTGCATTTGCCGTTTGTTTCCTAGGAATATTGGTGTTTCCTGAAAGCTCGGATCACAATATATGTTCAAGGCTTATCATGGTTACTAATGAAGTGTTCAACGGGATTGATGGTTATCGCTACACTATAGTCCCTATGATTGTGGAAGACATTTATCGGGCTTTGGGTTGTTGTAAAAGAGGAGCGAATTATTTTCAAGGGTGCAATCTCTATTGCAAGCATGGTTCAAGGAATATTTGAGAAAGTTGAAAGGTGCGCAGGAATTATCCAAACCAGCTGGTTCAAATTACTTGGTTGAAGAACAGTACGGGATTCCAAAATTCAGGCAGCCAAGCAGCACAGAGAAATGGGTAAGATTGTTTGAAAACTTAACGGAGGATTCAATTCAATGGATGTTCACTTGGTTTCCTTCATCAGATTTTATCATTAGCTCTGAGAAGGCATCTTTTGTGATACTTATGGGATTGCGAGGCTCAACCCTATCAACCACTAAGGGTGATGAGGCAAGCAGGGAGAAAGCAAATTGTTCCACTCATACCGGACACGAAGGCCTTCCAGTTCGACTATGCTGAAGACATTGTCCCAAAAGTCAAAAGCATTAGGAAATCCTGGGAAGGTAGACAAGTCATGGGGGAGAAGTCATTAGCGCCAGACAGATACAACGCTGGATGCGAACCAAATTACATCAGTTGGTTGCGTTCAAGCCTAAAAGGAAATGTGCTAGTAGGGCCAAGCCGAGGTAATGACATAAGAGACTGAGAAGCGGAGGCTCAAGTTCGATACCATGAGTTCATGTTGAAAGTTGTTAAAATGGACAAAGAAAACAAAGAAGATATCGAAGTGTGGAGAAAGCGTATCTTGGAGTTGGAAGGAAAGATAGAGGCATTGGGGATAAATCTTGAACAATGGAATTCGGAGTGTGCTGAAGTAGACATCTTACACTTAGTTGTGGCCAAGCGATACTTAAAAAAAGCTATAAAGAAAGTCAAGGAGGTCGCTCGAGAAGCAAAGAGATCCAGGCTGGAGGAGGAGCGTGTGGCTTAGTCTAGTGTCATTTCTTTTGTATTTTTCATGTTTAGAAAAAAATAAGTCATCTTGTATTGAATTTCGAAATTATTTTGGGAATCTATGAGAAAAATTGGCCAAAAAATGCGTATCAATTTTCCTTGCGTCATGAAAAACATAGGAAGGCTAGACGTCCTTGGCAAGTCATAGTCCATTAGAAAACCTAGTTCAAACGTCGAAAAAATTTTTCAACCCAAAAAAACAAAACTGCATCCTCACATGGGCTCGAAGTAATGTTTGCGCAAAATATTGATCGCTTGCCTGAGTACGATAAAGACTATAGGATTGTTTTGATCTTTTCTTTTTCTATTTTGATTTCAGACTATGGCTGTAAGAGGCACAGTCCACTTTGAGACCGTCTTCCAAGGTCCTCACTTGATCAGGCTCAGGTGGGAAAGATTTGGCAGTAATCAGCAGGTTTCATGTTCAAATGACGTTGGGAGAATTGGTAGCCCTTAAGGCTTACACTGCTATGCCCGGTCTGGTCGAAGCTGCTACACATTTCTGGGATTACAAAAGGGCGGTGTTTTATTTCGATGGTTTGGAGTTGGCACAAATATTAGAAGAGATTGGAGGTCTGGCAGGGTTAGAACCTGGGCTCGAAACTATTATTTACCCCCCAAGACGTGGATCCTAAGGAGTTCATTGAGCTGTTGCAAGCTCCTTATGATCCATATATCGAAGGAGTGCGAAATGGAAAAGTTACCTTGGAATTCTTGTATTCTATATTTAGGAATCCAACTCTTAGGAACGATTGGATAGGGGCAGGGGAGGTTCAAGTTTGGGAATGGACTGAGTCTACTGCTTTCATCATTACTTTTCTGGGAAGTATGGTGTTCCCTGAAAAAGAAGGAAAGATCGACATAAGGCAGGGGAGGGTAGTTGAAGGATTGCAAAAAGGTGCTCACAAACGCCAAGTGAGTTTAGTTCCAATGATCGTGGGAGAAATCTACAGGACTCTAACCAAGTGTATAAAAGAAGGGGATTTCATTGAAGGGTGCAACCTTTTGCTGCAAATATGGTTGATAGAACACTTACACAATGTTATAATCAGTCTGATAGCACCAAGAGCATCAAGGGTTGGTGGCGTCCTCTCATATAGCACTCGTATAGCTGGCACGGCAGTGTGAAAAGACCCTGCAAATATGCGAGGATGGTACACCAAGTTTGAAGAGTTACAAGAAGTGCAATGGGTAATTGAAAACCGTGTTGGCTTCACTGTTTCCATACAAGGTCAAGACACCACCTTCTTGACATTGATTGGATTCTGAGGAACTCATCACTATGTTCCCCTAAGAATCCTCTGGCAAGTAGGAATGACACAACAAACTCCTCAGTTGATAAAAGATAGAAGTTTCAACGTTGACATAAAGGACATTGAACACCCGATGATTGGTACAATATTGGCGATGTGGGAAGAGAGGGTAACTATGCAGTTTTGTCGTGACCGAGACAGCAGGGTGAACCCCGGTGCTACTTTGACCTATCCTCAATGGCTCAGTAAAGATAGAGAGAAGTTTAGATCAAAGACCATAATGAAAAGGAAAGCTGAAGCTCCAAGTGTTGCAGAGAAGTACAAGAAAATGTGGCACAAGTTCAATCAAAAGAAGAAAGAGTTAAGGATAACACAAGAAAGGGAAATAAGAAGACAACACAAGGAAAAAATCAAGGGAGATGAACTCAAGTATTGGATAGGCAAGACAGTAGCAGCCAGGCAAGCCGCTGGGAATCTTCAAAACCTGCTCAAAGGATGGGGAGATTACTTTAAATCAGTACTGTTGGCGGAAAAGGAAGCAAAGGGAGTGGAAATATGCGAGTTCTTTACAAAAGCTTTAGGTGACATGCAAGCGGGGAAAGACCTTATAGAGGTTTTTGTTACCCCTCCGCCGAAAAACTTGGCAAATGGACCTAAAGAAGAGACCGAGGAATAGGAGGAGGGAGAAGACGTTGGAGCTGATGCTTGATCCAAGAACCTCTTTGCTTGGCACATAGTCCAGTTATCCTTAGTCTAGTCCTTTTTCTTTTCAAGTGGTCTTTTCTGTTTAGTCAAGTCGTTGTCTTTCTTTCAAAACTAAATTGTAATAAAGCCAAACAAATCAAATAAAATTTCATCATTTGGGTCTTTAGACTTGTGTTGATCATGCTCGAGCAAACAAAATGATGTATTTGGCGCAAACATTAATTTGAATCACCAATAGGCCTACCTCTAGCACAAAAGAGGCCCCCTGCATAATAGGATGCGAATTTATTAATGCTAACATTTACTCACGTTGTTTTCTTTGTTTTTGTTATTTTAGTCCCAAATCCCTTAAGTTTGGTTTGTGGATTCTGGCCACACCGCAGTACCGGTTAAGATCCAGAGGATCAATTCCAACACCTTCCGCTTTACCGACAAGGAAGAGACGCAATATCATGGCTGAGTTTGACAAAGCTAGAAATGTTAGAGGAACCCCTGAAAAGAAAGGTGTGGTCGCATACGAGGAATATGCTAAGCTGGAGCAAAGGCTGTTCGAGTTAGAGAATAGCATTCCTCTTGTCCATGCTGATGGAACCGCCGAACAAAACAAAACTTCCCGCCCTCACGGCAAAGATCCACTGTTCCTTGAGAAAAACATCACATAATCTACTTACACCGCACCACCAAAAGCACAACAAAATAACCTTCCTACTTTCACTGTCGAAACAAAAACTATTTCATCATCCACCAAAGATCATGACATGTATGCACGGACAGGAGAAGACTAAGACAACACTAAAGAGTAAGTCAAGTGGCTGGTGGAAAAGTTCAAACAATTTCAAGGCACCAAGGAAACTAGAGGCTTGACTTATGAAGACCTCAGCATGTAACCTAACTTGAAGTTGCCCGGTAGTTATAAGACACTAAAATTTAACATGTTCGATGGCAGTGGTGATCCGATGGCTCATTTAAGGTCTTACTGTGTGACAAGTTGGTTGGGGTCGGATATGATGAGAAGATTTGCATGCAGTTGTTCAACCATAGCTTGACAGGCGATGCACTGGTATGGTACTCAAAGCAGCAAACAAAGAAGTGGACGAGCTGGGAAGCAATGGCTGGGGACTTTGTTGACAGTTTCGGGCATAACGCTGAGGCCATGCCTGATCGATTCTATTTGGAGAAGCTGAAGAAGAAGCCACTGAAACCTTTAGGGAGTTTGTAACTAGGTGGAGAGCTGAAGCCGCCAAAGTCCAACCCCCTATGGAAGACACAGAGATAGTGGCAACTTTCATCCGCATACAAGAGGATATCTACTTTGATAAGATGCTGAATATACAAGACAAGAAGATTAGAGACTTGATCAAGATTGGAGACATGATTGAAGATCAGTTAAAAACTGGTAGGATTGCTAGTCTGGCTGCACTACAAGCCAGTAACAAGGCATTACAAACTGGTGGCAAAGTGGCATCGAAGAAAACGAATGACGACATTTTCTTCGTTGCTGCATCACTTGACCACTCTCCCACCCATAACCATTACTACCAAACACCACCTCCATCATACCTATATATTCCACCATCGCCCACCTATCCAGTCTACAACACCCAACCCATGTTCCAAAACCCACGTCCACAAAGACCACCATACCCACAAAGTCCTAACAATAAAAATAACAACACCTACCCACCAAGACCTCACATAAACAACAACTCAAGACCCAAAAGAAACTATACCCCATTACCCGAATCTCGCACTCAGCTGTTTGAAAGACTCAAAGTAGCGTGCCATATACAATCCATCCCATTCAAAATGCCTGATAGAATGTCACCCTTCTTTGACCAAATCAAAACCGATACCGAAAAGTGCTATGCCCTGAGAGATAAAATACAAGACCTAATCGATCAAAAGTTGTTCCACTTGAAAACACCAAATGTGCACAATAACCCTTTGCCTAACCACGGAGATAATAGGGTGAACTTGATCGAGTTGTATGAAGAATGCAACTTGGAAGGAACCATTGTCAAAGAAAAGAAAGCGACACTAGCATCTACTTCTGTTGCCCAAGCAACTAAAGCACCAAAGCCTATTGAAGTAGATGTGGCCTAAAATTCTACGTTGAAGTAGTCCTCTCTTACAATGACAAAGCAGTGCCATGGGATTATGAAGCAGAGAAGAAGGGCAATTCGACAGTCGAGACCGTTGCTGCACAAGGAATGATTAGGAGTGGGAGGATCTACACTCTCGAGCATCTTGTTCAAGGTAGACGAGGCACCAGTCAGGAAGAGCCTGAAGAATTGTGGAAGAAATTCCAAGAAAAATAATACTCCGTAGTTGAACATTTGGGCAAGACCCCTGCACAAATCTCTGTTCTAGCTTTACTCTTCAATTCAGAGAGTCACCGAAATGCCTTGATGAAAGTATTAGACGAAGCACATGTCCCAGTGGACACCACATTTGAGAACTTGGCTAACATGGTTGGGCAAGTCATGGAATCCAATCGAATCGCCTTCCACGAAGATGAGCTACCACCACAGGAGTTACGTTACAACAAGGCCTTGCATGTCACCATCAAATGAAAAGACTGGTTTGAAGGAAGAGTTCTAATCCACGGAGGATCTGGTTTGAATATATGTCCGTTCATCACTCTGAAGAGAATGGGGATTGATCTAGGCAAGATTAGCGAAAGTAACATGAAGGTAAAGGCGTTCGATGGTTCACAAAGAAGTATCATCGGGGAGATCGACTTAACTATCATGGTCGACCCCGTGGAATTCGTCACTGAGTTTCATGTTAGAAAGACCCTAGATTCACATGGCCGGGGCGGTGCCTTCTACTGCACAAAATGGTGAAGTTCGAGTGGGACAACGAAGAGGTGGTAGTGTTTGGCGAAGGAAAAAATTCCATCTACAATGAGCAAACCATACCAGCAATCGAGAGGGACCCTCTGACGGACAAACCTTCTATAATGTGGAGCTCGTAGGAGCCGTGCAAGGCAGCCGAGGAGGATACCGCAAAAGCTACAACAAAAGTTGGAATCCCAATAAGAAAAACACTGACACAGTTCAAGGAGGATATACTACACACTTCGCCCCTAAACTTATCAACACACCACTAGGTACTGAGGAGAAAAGGAGAATTTTTACAGTGCTTATTGGGATGACCCAGGCAAGGGCTATGAGGGTAGGAATCTAGTTTGGGAGCCTATGATATCTGACTGGGGTGTGCCTTCACGTGAATTTCGTGAGACCTTACCTGCCAAGACAGAGAAGCAATCAATGTATCCACCTAATGTTTGTCCTAACTGGAAGCGCATTTCTGAAGAGACAAGGGGAAAACAAGTATGGCTACCTAAATTACCTGAACCTATGGAGGAAGTGATTGAGGAGCCACACATGCTCCCACAGCCTGCGAAGTGGCCTAGAGAATGGGTTGTAGGCATTATGATAAGGTAAGGCGATGAACCTGGGAAAGGTTTGGGCAAAAATATAGATGGCATGGTTGAACCGATTCAAATTGTGATGAGTCCCGATAACGAGTAAACTGGCATATGGTACATTGTGACTTACGAGAAAAGCATGGAGGAAGCTTCGCTGGACTTCAAATACTACAAGGGAAGCACTAAAACTCTCTTACATATTTTCGTCTCGTCTAGCTATTTGGATGGTCATAAGTAGGAGGTATCTGCTGCACAAGAGGCTGAGCCGAAGATTGCTGTTGCTGAAGAGAATTTACTGGCAGGCGTGCAAAAGTTGTTCCTATTTGATCAAGACTGCTGTATGATCATGGAAGATCATGTTGAGCCTCATAGACTGGGAAAAGCTGAATCTGGAGCTGCACTGAAGTGATAAATCTGGGAGATGATAAAACAGTAAAAGAAACAAGAATCAGTGTACATTGTTGACACCTAATTTTGTCCCAAAAATTTCAATTAAAAGATGATTATTTTAAATTAAAATTAATTTTTAAAAGTTAAAGGTAATTGATTAATTTGGAAGAAAAGAGGCCAAAATTACAGATATAGCCTAAATCCTAGCCTACCCTGTGCAACACTTCTATTTTATTCAATCAACTCTAAAAAGGGCTAATTTCGTTCTTGCTTCTTAAAATTAGACCATCTGCATAAACAATACATACACACTCATAACACAAAACACGCAGAGTCCCTCCCTAATTCAGTTCTCCTAACCCGGAATTCAGAATCCCCAATTCTCGACCCGATCCAAACTCCGATTCCCCCAAAAAAATTTTGAATCAAAAGAGGCCAAATCTTGTACCTTCTATGGTACCCTCTCCGGCTCATCCTGTGCTTATCCATTAGAGCCTGTTAGAGGGGCCATTTTGGTATTTTCTACAACCCTAAAATCGACCCTATATAAGCGGAGATAGAAGAGTAAAAAGGGGTCTTTTTTTTGGAGCGGCTTGAGCAAAGGAGTGTTTTAGGGAGCGGCAGTAAAGGCATAACAGAAATGGCACAAAATTTATTTTGATTCTTTGAGTTTTAATATCTTCTTGGTTATTGTTCTTGCGCATTTTTTGGTTCCTTGTCCCTTGTCGTTGCTTCGCCTTTCAAGTCGTTGCTTGTGTTCGAGCTTATTTTCTTCAAATCCACGCCCTAGCTCACTGCACCGCAAAAGGTAATACTCTTCCTTGTTTTCTTGTCATTGTCAATTAGTTATTAACTTTGAGTATGGACAAAACTTAGCCGTGCAAGTTGTAGTCTTTAAGCTAATTTTTTATGCTGCGATGGGAGTCGTGTCTTTCTGTCATGTACTCATCAGTTTACAGATGAAAACCATTTGTCTAGTTCTGTCTGAATCATGTGTTATTTATGTTTGGATATAATCTGCATGCAGCTTGAAATCAAGTTCTTTGTTTCAGTTTTGAAGTGAAAGTTTCAATCTTTAGGTTGTTATAGTTGGTCTATGGTTCAAAGTTGAATTTTTGATAGCTTAGTTGCAAAATCATGTCTTTAAGCTGGATTGGTGAAATAGAATTTAAAAGAAGATGGTCTTCCTGTTTCTCTAAAGTTTGCGTTTCTGTTTGGCACTTTTCCATGCCATATTAGCTGCAAATGTAAGAAAAGGGATTCCTGTGTTCTGTTTATGGTAGTAGCAGTAGTTTTGGTTTGGTTCTGGTAATGTGTTTTGGTTCAGGGGAAATGTAAAAGGGAGCAGCCGTGTAGGGGTGTTAGGGCAGGAAGCTTTTGGTTGTGTGATGTGTATGGAGGAATTCTAAATGCTGCAACTGTATGAGAGAACCTGCAGGTGATATGAGGTTGTTTCCTGATGCTTGTAGCTATTTAGTAGTACCATAGGAGATCTGGTTTGTTCAGGGAAAGGGCAAGTAGTCTGTTAGGTGCTATGAGTCTGTGTGAGTGGTAGGATGGTTGTTCTAGGTGCTGCAGATTCAGAGGTGTGAGATGTAGTTGCAGGTGTAATTGCAGGCAGATCTGTGAGCCGTGTGTTGCAGGTGACTTCAGGGATTTGTTTTAGTTTGAAGAAGGCAGGGAATAGGCAGCAAGAGGAGAGGTTCTTGTGTTTTGGTTCATATGAGGTGCAGGGAAGTATAGGAGTTTATTTGGAGTCTATGTCTCTGTGTTGTCCAGGCTGTTCAAGAAGGAGTATGGGGAATTCTGGGAGTTTGTGTAGTATGCAGGTTGTTTCAAGTTGAAGCCTCTAGTTAGATTCAGCTTTAGCTCCTATCTTGAATTCTGCAGATTCAGGGTGTGTGAGTGCTTGAAGTTGTTTCTATTAGGTCTGGAAGGTGAGTAAGGAAGTTGTCTGTGAGTGGGTGAGTCTGTGAGGATGTTGCAGGGGCTAGTTGTTTATCCTTATTTAGTTTAGGATTGTTGTGATTAGATAGAGCTTAGGTTGAATGGTTCTTTGTGTTTTCCTATCTCTTTTCATTGGAATCATGTCTTGGATTAACTAGAATCTTGTTGGCTTATTGTTTGAAAAGTCTCCCATGGTTAACTCTGTTGGCATCGGCGGATTTTAAAATGTAACCTTTGTCCCTTTTGGTATATTAACCAGTTTAGGGAATGGATTGATTATTACCCATTACATTATAAGTCATGTAATGGTCTTGATTAGGTATGACCAAAGCTACAGTTTAAGTCGTACATGCCTTTTAGTTGAAATAGAAACTGAATATGGTTTTCTTCAAACTTGTTATGTGATGAGCTTAAAGCTTCATTCAAACCTTTAGCAGTGTTAAGCCGAATTATGATCCAAGAATCTTTTACTGACTTTGTTCATGAAGAGTTCAGTTGTAACATGTCTAAAGGTGTCGATCTACTAGGTATTAATTAGCCAAGTTCTTTTCTATTAAAATGGTTTGCTAAACAAGGCATAAGCTTCTGCATATTTTGTTGAATGATGAGTTTGTTAGCAATTATTTGTCTAGTAGCTAGAAGACCAATTTCAATATCCTCTCTGATTCGTCTGATAGCATTTATACTGACTTCATATGGTTGGCTAACTTAGCTACCTGTTTTAATTTCCTTTCCATTAGCTTAGTATGTAAAAGTTATCATTTAGTATATTCACTAATCCTTATTGTTTCTTCTTTGCATGAAATACATTCCTTGGGACGAGTTGGCTAAACTCGAATTGGGTTGGCTTATGTTGCGTGCATTGGGGTCAAGCTCGGGCTCAAGTTTTCAAGCTTTAGGAATTTTAGAAAATTCAAGGCTCCCGCGAGTTTCTCAAATTTTCGAGTTTTTATTTTTAAACTATTATCCTCTTTTTCCTTTTAGGATATTTATGTAAGTGCTGTAGAATAATTTATCTATGAGTAATATTGGATTATTTGCATGATTTTTTTACTTTTATGTTCATTTCCTTTATTTTGGAGTTGTTATTTAATTTATTGCAAAATAGTGTCCAATTATGCAAATGCGTGCAAATTTAATAAATTTTCAAAACTATGCTTAATAGTGACTATAAGAGATGGCTTCTATCTTATTGATATGAAGTAGTTTCTTTAAAAAGTCAAAATTCATAAAGAAGTTTTAATTAACTTCTAAATATCCCGAAACGACTTTGCAAAAAGCGACTGGAAATCTAAGTTCCATCTTATGGTGAGATACTCGGATTTTAAAGTTGAAATTAAGCAAGTGTCATTTATGCGCCCTCACATACGAGTTGGGAAAGAAATTAGGACGATCAAATCGTTCCTTTTTCAAAAGAAAATGCGCTTTTGCTTTATTTTATTTTAAAAATAATTAAGGCTTTTAAATAAAATGTAAATCTTTTGAAAACTTGCTAAATTTAATTAGTTGAATTAATTAATGGTTCAATTAATTATTTTAGAAAAACGCATAAATAGCACTTGCAAATTAAATTGAAAAACTGTCAGATTAACCGTAATTTACGGAATTTTGGAAGTGCCTTAAAAACCTTCTTCAGAAATTAACAAAACCTCTTACCTTTAGAATCTCTAAAAGAAAGGCCATCTTTTTCCTAAAACAGAGTTTTACACGCATTTGCTAATTTGGTTCCCTATTTTCCTTAAATTGGGTGGCGACTCCAAAAACTCCAAAAGAGTTAGTCCATTCAGTTGATATTCCTAAATTTAGCCCTTCGGGGTTAATTTTTTTGGGGGTTCAACAACGTGGTGACTCCGCTGTGGATACACAAATGGTTCTAACTAAAAGATTTTTACGAATGTGCGTTATTTATTTATGTGTTGATTGTATGTATGCGTAGCTTAACTCTTTGTTTGTTTGCATGTGTAGAATTAATTGTTGGTAATGAATGTATTGAAGCATGTTTTTATTTGTGCATAGTCTGCATTCCGTTCATATTTCCTCCCTCATGGAGCCTGTCAATTCTCTTTCACCTCCTCGATATCATCACGGGGCACCCGCTTGATGGGTAGTTTTGCAGGAAGGGCATTGCCTTTACCTCACTCTTTGAAACTTCTTTCGTGTCACCAAAAGTTAGTTCGGGATATTGAGATTTCCTGATTTTGTCATGGCCAGTTCTATCCCGCATAGGTCGAGTCAGCCTCAACCGTTAGCCCACTCTTAGATGGAGCTTTTAGGAGCATGCATGCCTTTACACCTTAGTCTGGACCTAGTCCTTGATACCATCTCCATAGTTAGGAAACCGCCCTTACGTCAATGGGTTTTTGAAACCCAACGACAATGCATATTATGTGCTATGTGATAACGAATCCTCAGTCCTAACCATATTTTGAGCAAAATCAAATTTGAAATTTTGTCTCCTATGTTGTCTTTTAGGGCAGTAAATGGAAGAATTTAGCAGAATTTATGTGGTCATAGCAGTCCACATAGAATTTGAGATCATAGACAGAATTGCAGTCCAAGGAAAGTTAGGCAGATTTGATTGATTTGTGTTTTGGAGATGGTATGGTGTAGTGAGATCTAAGAGGCGAAGCCCCTGGTGTCTTTAAAAGATCAGTGGGGTCCCTCTCGTGAATGGCTTTGCGTGTGTGCAGGCCCATGTTGACTAACCAGCTGTAAATTCTTATGGAATGAAGTATGCTTGTCGCATACTAGGAGAGTGAAGCCCCTATGTCTATAAACGACCAATGGGGTCCCTTCTTGAAGACCAGTGCGGTCTTGGCTACCTAGGAAACTAAGAGGCTTGATTAAAGCCGAGGACCAGTGAGGAGCCCTATGAACAAGGTCTGTGAGCCTTGCAAAACCTAGGAAGCTGAGAGGCTTGACTAAAGCCGAGGACCAGTGAGGTTTTATTTTTGAACGGTCAATTGCCGCCTTTCATGATTTGCAGTCTGGTATTGTGAAGGAAATTGGAAATCTCACTCCTGGATGCTGTAAAATAATTGGGAATTGTGCTTGGTGGAGTGTGGATGTTTGTAAAAGGTATGGAGGATTGTTTCAGGTTTAGGCATTTGGGTTTAAAATTTGGTGCAGATGTTGTGGAGAGCATGAGATGTGTTAGAATGTCGAGTTGATACCAACTTTTGGAAGTTAGTTGGGATAATGAAATTGCAGTGTCAAGGCAGAGAGATGATTGTTATCGATTATTGTTATTATTTATTGCTTACTCTAAATCTGAATTGCTCAAAACTGGCATGAACTATTTTTCATTACCACTTGTTTGCGCGTCTTAGGCTTACCTCTGGCACAAAAGAGGCACCTTACAGGGTAGGACGTGTTTGTATTTTATTTATGCTAATTTACTTGTGTTTGCCGCATGTCAAATTGTCTGTCTAATATGCGATTACTTGCTAAATATGTGCATCTTGCTTGAAATTTGTTGGCACTGATTGCGCTGTGATTGAATTTGTTCAGCGGTATGGTAAGATTAACGTTATGTTACTTCAACCTATCTTTTGTAAAAGTTAACCGCTTTTTGACGTCATTTATCTATCATCTGAATTCATGCATACCGCTATTCTAAAATGACTTTCAAATGTTATTTTGTTTATCTTAACCCCAATCTTGTCATTTTGAAAAACATTGTTTAGCGTCATATTTTTAAAGTATTCGCAAGTGTATTTCCCTTTTGAAGATAACTGTAGAGCTAAAAAAGCGTTTTCGCATCTGGTTGGCTTTAACAAAATAAGTGTCTTGCTCAAACTTTTGGATCTTTTCCAGTACGGTCTCAGTTTTTTCATTTTAGAATGAGTTGTCCCGTCAGTTTGTGCTTTAATAAACTTTTATTAAATTCGGTATGCGTTGTTAAAGGGTTAATTATTTTGAACATCAAGATCAGGACCTATGGCTCGTCAAATTGCTGTGATTGACTTGACTGGAAATAATGGATCCCACCAAGACAAGGTTAACAAGCTTGAAGCAACCGTAGCAAGTTTGGAAAAGAGACTTGATAGCCTTACTGAATTGGTTGTCGCGCTCATGGATGCTCGCAACCCAGTGCGTAATGTGCCAAGCCCAGGACCAAGTGCTCCTGTTGCACCTCCTACAATACAAATAGCTCCAACATTTGAGTGTGATGCTCAACAGTTCCCTAATTTGCATGCATTCCTGTTGGAAAAGGAATTTGATGGCTTCTCATAAAAAACAAACAATGAGAAAAGCAACGAGGAAGGGCTTCCAATGCTAAAGAGAACAATGCCATAATGGCATATGGGAAGGCTCTACCATCTCAAGCAGGCTTAGGTGAAGTAGAAAAGGAAAATGTGTTTCTTGACGTGGTTGATCCACCAGTGTATGATGGGATAGGAGATCCTCATGATCATTTGAAAGCATTCACTGATTGGGTGGCAATATTTGGAAAAGCAATGGAATCAAGTTGAGGTTATTTGTTAAGACGCTCGCAGGGCCGGCTTTAACGTGGTTTGCAATACAGGATCTTAGAAAGCGATTCACGTGGGATGACTTAGCTCGTAACTTTGTCAAGCAGTACGAACTCCCAAACCTGACCTTTGCAAGGGACAATCCACTGAAAATAAAATCTGTAGAGCTTCAAGAAGAGCCGGATGCAATAATTTCGGACAAGAGAAAATGTGAATTGGTTGAGGCGCAGTCCAAAGATAAAGGAAAATCTGTCATGTCAAAACCTTTGCCAGCCATAACAGGGGAACCCAGTGCCATCGATCAAGTAATCGTCAATCCAAGTTCACAGTCAAACCATGCCAAAAGATCTGCTTTTGCATTCACACGGCTCCCAGAATCTTACGCACGACTATTTGAAAGGCTCAAGGAGTTCAATTTGGTACATCCTATAGAACCAAAATCATGTCGGTCACTTAAGCCTGAGAACTTTGGAAAATTCTGCATTTACCATTCAGGAATGCATGTGCATTATATTGGGGAATGCATTACCTTTAAGGAGAAAGTTGAAAGCTTGATTAACTCTGGCCAGGTCAAGGTTCTACCAACAAATGGCACTGATAAACCTTTTGTCACAATCTTTCCATATGCAAAGGGAGATCCCTCGAAGAAGGGCATTTAGGCACCTATTAAGTTCCAGAAAAGCAGTAGCGTGGCAGAAGCAGAAGTTAGTTTATTTGCATTATTAGGAAGTAACTATTGTATTTTCCTTTTGTTAGTTTTGTTAAAAGAAAAGAAAAGAAAGAATATCAAATTATGAATGTTTGAATTTATTTCTATGTAAGCAAACTACTGTAACCTGTTTCCCAAGGCGGGAAGCGTAGGCAACTCATATCGAGTTTCTGTTACACCAGCATTTGGAAAATCTCTTCTATGTAAGCAGAACTACGCACGGTCTGATTCCCAAGGAGGGATACGTAGGCTTCTCCATCAGGCTCGACCCTTTGGTATTTAAATTTTAATTTTCCCAAAGATAGAAACTGGGGCAAATTTTTCAAAGCAGTAGAAGACGTGGGAGATTGCAACGGGGCCAGCTTTTGTTAAGTAATTTGAAGTTTTGAAAGTCATAACTGGGGCAGTTTTTACAAAACAAGTTGAAATGTTGGAGTCATAACTGGGGCAGAATTTTTCAAAAAGCAAGTTGAAGACATTATGTTGGTTTGTTCGTTATTAGAAGCTGTTTTCAAGGATTGGTGCAGACTGTCATTTTGCAAGGAAGAATCGATAGTCGAGCAAAGCATTGATGTTCAAAACAAGCCGACCATTTTAGCAAATTGTGCCAAAATGGTCTAGCACGCATACTAATTTTGTAAAAACTTTCAAAGTTGTTTTTCTCAACTCGTGTCTTGAAAAATCAAATTTTGTTGATCACTGAGTTTCGAACTTTCAAATATTTTACTCTTTTGTTGAGTCGGGAATTTGATCCCATCCATTCGGCCTAATGGCCTATTTTATACTTCAAACCTTATGCATGCATTGCTATTTTACGTATTAACTTGCTTTTGTTCAATGTGTAGAATTCATTTGTTAAAGGTTGGCTAGCATTGAACACTGAAATGGCTGAGAATCTGCATCAAGGACAAAGCAGCTTCAGGCAACCAGTTCTGGTATGGGCATCTTGCAAGCGCAGAATGATGATGTTGAAGAACATGTGGTCCAAAGGAATAGGATTGTCAACTTTGTCAACACTAGCAAACCTTTGCCAAATACAAGCTTTAACTCCAATCCACCTTACTTAACAATGCCTAATTACCCAATGCCTATACATACTATATATCCACAAATCCCACAAGGATATCTTACCAATCCAAATGCTTGGCCAGCTGCAACTTTATATCAACCACCTTTTATCACTATGCCTGCTGTGGGGAGTCAATCAAATCAATTGATAGTGCATTCACCAGAATTGCCTGAGAAAGAAGTTGAGACAACTTATCCTCACAATATGGATGAACAGATTGTGAGAAAGATCATGGGAAAAGAATTACGCTCTAGGAATATTCAGAGCTTATGCTATGAAGACTTACGCGTTCACCCTGACATTGAGCCTCCATGTGGGTACAAGATACCAAAATTTAACACTTTCAATGGAAAAGGAGACCCCTATGCAGATCTGAAAGATTATTGCAGCAGATTAATTGGAATTGGCAAGGAGGAAGCTTTGCGTATGGGACTGTTCATTAAGAGTTTATCAGGAATGACACTTGCATGGTATACTAAGCAGGATTTTACCGAATGGCACACATGAGAAGACATGGCTCGAGACTTTGTGGAACAATACAAGTTCAATATAGTAAGAGATCCTTATCTAATTGATATGCATAAAATCAGAAAGATGTCGCAATAATCTGTTGCAGAATTTGCTGCGAGATGAAGGCTAGAGGCTTCTAAGATGCATCCTCCATTGCCTGAAGATGAGCTGATAGTGACTTTCATTAGCCTTCAAGAAGGCCTATTTTATGAAAAGCTACTTTTTGCCAATTTAAAGGATTTTCCCAGTTTAATCCGATATGCAAAGACTTTGGAAGAAAAATTTCAAACCGGAAGGTTGATTGACTATGACACTACAGTGCCAGTTTTCAATTGTTCTGATGCACCTGAAAATATTCAAGACTCCCAGCCTTCGCAAGTGCACTACAATCATGATATGCAGAATTCAAGTCGTAAGCATCGATCTTATCAGGCACCATCTGGTCATCAAAGCACGAAGAAGCTAAGACCTCGTACTTTCACTCCTCTATATGAATCATTGCCAGCCATATTTGAGAGATTGAACGTAGGAGGACTATTGCATGCAAGGAAGGGATGGATCCCAGAAAATCCGCCTCAAGGATTCGATTTATCAAAGAGGTGCGCATATCACTCAAATATTCAAGGCCATAACACAGAAGAATGCTTGGCACTTAAGCACAAAATCCAGAATATGATTGAAACGGGCAAGATAAGTGTGAAGCAGGGGCAAACAAGCAATTATGATCCTCCAGCAGCAAATGCAATTATCATCAGAGGTGATTCATCAAATTTGGCACCAAGGCATTTGAAAAGGAAGCGTGAAGCTTAGCAAGAAGATCAAATAACAACACTTTGTTTGTTGAAAAGGAATTATTGCCCGACTATCTTATTTTCCTACTCTTTTGAAGTTTTATGTAATGAACTATCTCGTACCCTTTATTGGGTTTTTAATCCCGAAATCAATGAAAATCCATTTTTCCAAATAAGCCAAGCCAAAGAAATTTTAGATGGCATCTTTGTACAAAAGAAGAATTTCAAGAGCATCAGACTCTCGCAGCAGCAATACATCTGATTTCCATACAAGAAGATGCAGATTTGAAGCCACATTAGGTGTTCAATCAAGCCAGCCACTATTTGTTCAAAAACTAACAGCTTTTCCTTTGAAAATAAGGGACAAATTCATTTTGGAGCTACTGCAAAGTTCAGCATAAAGACAGAAAGAGCAAAACAAAATGTTGAGGCCTTGAGCCCATCTTTTAGAACTCACGATTTTTCTTTGGATGCAGGAATTCCAAAAGCAGTAGAATAAGGAGAACTAGCAACTATCAATTTCTCAAAGAGTATTCGTCTTGCCGCATATGCAGAGCGAATCTATTTTTTTCTTTTCCATTATAGTCTTTGCTTTATTATTCACTCGCTTTCCAACGCATTTACTCTAAATTTTGCAGGAATTGAACATCAGTTTCAATATGGACCGAAGGCAGCATTCAACGTTGTGCAGCATTATCAATACAAGCAACACGATCTAGCTTTGCTTATTTGTTTTACATTATCTTCCCTTAATTAATCCAATTTGCAACTTTATTTTGCAGGTTACTATTAAATGAAGGTTCGTTCGCCTTATAAATGAATGTTTTAGGCTCGTCCGCCTTATTATTGAACGTTTTAGGCTCGTTCGCCTTATAATTGAACGTTTTAGGCTCGTTCGCCTTATAAATAAACGTTATGATACCTGCGTAGGTTATAGATTAGCCAAGTCAACTTGAGACATTATGTCTCGTTAGTCAACCTATCTTATAAAAGCCTTGCATTCTAAAATTCGTACTCGCTTTACTTATTGTTTTACTTTGCTGTTTCAGAATAATGATCAGCCTAGAGGTTCCCCGGGCGGAGCACCTCGTCAGTTGATTGAAGGAAGAATTTACCGATGATATCACAACCCGCATTTACAATTTTATGTCATCGCTTTATTTATTTCTTATTCCAATTATTATAGTTTATTAGCAGTTGCTCGCTTACCGTTTGTCAAGATTATTACAGAATTCTGGCAGTATCGCGGCGGTATTTGGAGCATAACGTGGAATTTTTTCTTAGCAGTGAACTGGGACAATCGTTGATGTGAGCTAGACTCGTCAACGAGGATCTGAAGAATCGCACTCGAACAAGCAAGTCTTACCTAATCTTTCATTCCAGATTAGGAGTCAGTTTGAATTCTTTCCTATTCGTGTGTCCTTTTTTGTCAATCGTGCGAGTGCGAGTTTTCGTATCTAAGTGTCGTTGAACTACATATGGCCTGATTTTCTTTTAACCCGAGATATGCCGGCAACTCGAAAACCGGGGTTTGGCTATGTCCATAAGCCTCGCATTTTGGTCCTTGGAATCAAAGTCCTTGGCTTTATCGTGACAAAATTGGTTTTCCGTCAACTTCTTTACCCTGAAAACTCTTTCATCCTTTTCGGGTAAAGAGGGGCAGCTGTTGACACCCAATTTTGTCCCGAAATTTTTGAATTAATGTCTAATTATTTTAAAAAGGATAATTTTAAAAATCAAAAGCTAATTGAATAATTTGGAAGAAAATAGGCTAAAATTGCGCAACATAGCCTAAATCCTAGCCTACACACGCAAAAATCCCCCACAATATTTCCCATTTCAGTTGCCCAAACCCCTAACCCGTTTTCCCCATTTCCCTGACCCGGTTTCAAGAGCCCTAACCCACGAATCCGCGACCATTCCTTCAATTCTCACCCCAAAACGCAGAAACAATCGAATTAAACGACAAGCACTTGTTTTTCTTGTCTTCTTCTTCCGTACGATGCCTCGCTGCACACATCCCACGCGTTCGTTCTTGTACGAGTTCATCTGAGCCTTTAATTTGATCCCAACGGTCATTTTCCTTTAGGATAAGGACACGAATTGTACCATTTCTGCGGGAGTGGACGATTCCAATCCTTATCTCATAGGTAAAATGTCGATTTTGGGTCACAAGTATAAAGGAAGAAATCAGAATCCGAAACCCTAAGGTATGAGGTATATATATCCCTTATTTCTTTCATTTTGGAGAAGGAGGCAGCTGATACACATTTTCTTAGCTTTCTTTCCTTTTTGAATCTATACATACATATAGCGTTATTTTCTGTTTTGGGATTAACACATTTTTTTTGAGTGTGTCGTTGCTTCATTATGCTAGTCGTCGACCTTGCTCGCGTCGCTTAGTCGAGTCGCGTTTGCTTCGGACCCTCGCCCCATTCACTGCCCTTAGAAAGGTAACAACTCCATCTCGACAATTTGTGATTTGTCTATGTATTGCCATTTAAATTTGAAATGTTTGCACTGCCCTGCTATTACAAATCTAAAAATACATCTTGTTTTTCCACCTCTCTTGTTTAAAACCTAAGACCTCTTTCCCTCTATTTAGCTCTGTTAACTTGAATCTCATTGTGTTGTTTGTTAGGAAGAATAAAGTTCAGACCATTCTGTCAAGTTTCTATCTTTCGAATGATTATAAGTTTATGAATATGCATCAAGTTTGAGCCTTTATTGTTCCTAAGTATAAAAGTTGAGGTCTTTGTGAATACTTAAAAGTGTGAAGCTGGATTTTGTTCTGATTTCAGTCATGGAAGCGATGTTGAGAGTTTTGTTTAGTCGACTAAGGAAATGCATCTTCTTTGTGTTTTTGTTCTTGTTTTCTTCATGAAACGGTTTCAAATGGAATCCTAGTGAAATAAAAAATCAAATCTTTGGTTGTTATGTTTTGGCATAGTGATAAAATAAGTAAAATATCGTCTTCAAGTTAGTTTACTTATTGCCTGGTTCCTGGTAGTATGTGCTGTAAGAGGGAGAAGTCCAGTGAGGTGCATAGCTGTTCTGGAGTAGTAGTGCAAGTGTGGGTATGTGTTAGGGGTCTGTCAGTGAGGTTGAAAAGAGGTATGTGTGTGTGTGTGTAGGGGTTCCAGGAAGTGTTTCAGTTTAAGAGAGGGGTATGTGAAAGAGAGTAGCAGTTCCTGGTAGTGGAAAGGAAGGAGTTCAGGTTGAGAGGGAGCCTATGAGATTTTGGTCAAGTTGGAAGGGAGTTTGTCCAGTTTGTTTCTATTTCAGTTTCAGGGAGAGTTTGGTTTTAAGCTAGAGGTAGTCCTGATAATAGCAGGGGTATGGGGGTATGTTTTAGATGTTTGGAAGCTGTGAATTTAAGAGGGAGTTTAGGTGGAATTGGGAAAGCATTTGTGAGGGAGTGAGGTGGTTTCTTGCGTCAGCGAGGGGTTTCTGGTGGAGGTAATGAGTTTCAAAAGAAGTTTCTGGTAGTGGTTGGAGTCCAGTGAGGGTGAAGCAAGTTCTTGGTTTGTTCAGGGAGTCTTGGTTCCTACGGTTTTTGGTGTGTGAGAGGTGTAGCAGGAGTTCCTAGGCTAGGTAATTGGTCTGATGGTGTTAAGCAGGCAGCAGCAGGTGCGAGTTTTATTTCTAGTCGAGGCAGGTGCTTGGTAAGTGTTCAGGTGTTTCATCTGGTGTCAGTTGGGTCTTTAGGATGAGGTCTGGTTTCTTGATTTCTGTTCCTGCCATTTTAGAATAGGGGAGGGTCTGTTCATGAGTTGTGCCCATAAGTTTGAGTAAATTGTCGAGGTTCTATGAACCTGTAGGGCAAAGCATTATCACTTGCACTAGTACACTAGTAAAATAGATGTTGATGAGACTAAGTATCTTAGGTGATTAATTAATTGGGGCATTGAACCAAATCGACACCCCGCTACATCTCAAATTCTGTTTACTTTAGTGACAAGTTGTACACTATTATCTAGCTTGATTGGCTTTCCTTTCTAGTTAAAAAAATGAGTTTGCAAGATTGGCTTAAAGAATTACGTTTTAATTTGTTTGTCTTCGGTTTTAACTGAACAGGCTGTTTACAATTTTCATTTTTGCAAAATGTAATGTCTTGAGCCGCTACTAATTCTCTATCTCCTTTTCTTGTTATCTTTTCTTTTGCATGAAAACACTCTTGGGAACGAGTTGAATGAAACTCATAAACGGGGATGGATGCATGCATTCAGAGTTGTTTGATCCGCTTCGCATTTTCGGGACTTGTGATCCCCGAAAAATGCAAAAAAAGAAAAAACGAAAAACTCTAAATTCAAGGCTCAGTGATTGAGTTGCCAAATCCGGGTTCTATCTTCTAAACTCCCTCTTTCCCGTCCCCTTTAGAAAAGCATGTTTTAGGAGCCCTGTAGAATAGAAATGGTATTTGAATTGTGAATAATTATAGTAAATTACTTAAATTGTTTTTATATGAATGCTTTGTATCATTTCTTTGCGAATCGCCAATTAATTTATGGATGTTTAGAATCATTTGTCAATTAATGAAGTGCAAAATCAAATTCGACTAAAAATCGTACCCTCGTCATAATTTGCATTTTGAATTGCTTCTTTATTTATTATATTAAATATTCAATTATTTATTTATCTAATCTAATTATTTATTTAGTTAATCAATTAAATTTTAATTCTTTATTTATTTATTTACTTAATTTAATTTATTTAATTTTAATTAATTATTTATTTAATCAATTAAATATTTATTTATTTATTTAACTAATCAATTATTATTTATTTACTCCTTTATTTAATTAAAATTGATAAGTATTTATTTATTTAATTAAGTTATTTATTTGCTTATTTATTTATCTATTTATTCAATCAATTAATTAATCCTTTATTATTATCCAATTATTTATCTAGTTTGTTTTTACTTAATTATCTAACTTTATTTAACCTTTACCTATTCTATTAATTAATCAATTGATCATTATTTCACTATCTATTTAATTAATCTTAAATTGGGTCATCTATTTATCTAAGTATCAGCATAATTAAATCTTATCTTATTTATATTATTCTTATTATCCTTGTATAAAATTAGCTTTATATACTTATTATCTTTAGCAAATTCGTGAAAACCGCCGGATTAACCACATTTAGCGGATTTTCTAAAGTGCTCCCGCTAGGGACCTTCTTTCAAATTTAATAGAACCACTTACCTAAGAATTTCTGATTTTAATTTAATTTCCTTTAAATAAAGAATAAATTGCACTCATTAGTTAACCTTAGGTTCTTAATAATCCTTAAATTAGGTGGCGACTCCAAAGAAAGCCCTTTGGAGTCCCACTTTGTTGAAAGTCCAATCCCGATGCATACTTGTGTGTATTTTTTTGGGAAGGTTCAACATACATCTCACTGCAGAAGATGGAAAACAGTATACTGAATTTCTTAAAGAATATGAGGATGTGCTCGCATGGTGGTATGATGACATGACCAACATAAGTACGGATGTGGTGGCTCACAAATTGCCTATCAATCCAGGCTTTCCGCCAGTCAAGCAAAAAGCCCGAACTTTTAAGTCATCTACCTTGTTAAAGATTGGAGAGAAAGTGACCAAACAACTCAATACGGAGATTTTGAAAACAGTCAAATACCCAACTTGGTTAGCCAATATTGTCCCAATGCCGAAGAAATATGGGAAACTCAGAGTTTGTGTAGACTAGAGAGATCTGAATAGAGCCAGCCCCAAAGATGATTTTCCTTTGCCGAACATACATATCTTGATTGATAATTATGCGAAGCATGAATTGCAGTCATTCGTGGATTGTTTCGCCGGGTACCATCAAGTACTTATGGACTAAGCGGATGCCGAGAAGACAGCTTTCACTACATCTTAGGGAACCTACTGCTACAAGTTTATGCCATTTGGGTTGAAGAATGTTGGGGCAGCTTACATGAGGGCAATGACAACTATGTTCCATGATTTGATGCACAAAGAAATTGAAGTATATGTGGATGACGTGATCATCAAATCAAAGAAAATATCAGAACATCTTGATAATTTGTGCAAGTTTTTCAATCGCTTGCATAGACACAATCTGAAGTTGAATCCAGCAAAATGTGCTTTCGGTGTTCCAGCAGAAAATATCTTAGATTTCATTGTCAGCAGAAGAGTCATTGAGTTAAATCCATCCAAGATCAAAAGCCATCAAAGAATTGCCACCACCGAAGAGTAAGAAAGGGTTCATGAGTGTCTTAGGATGACTCAATTACATCATTGTCATCTGTGAACCAATCATCAAGTTATTGAAGAAGGACGCAACAATCAAATGGACGAAGGACAGCCAAAAATCATTTGACCGGATAAAGGAGTATCTATCTCGCCCACTCGTGCTAGTTTCACTCGAACCTGGATGACCTTTGATCTTGTACCTGTCTGTGGTAGATTCAGCATCTGAATGTGTACTGGGACAACATGACTCAACTGGAAGAAAGAAGCAAGCAATATACTATCTGAGTAATAAGTTCACACCCTACAAAGCCAAGTACACACTACTGGAGCGCACTTGCTGTGCACTGACTTAGGTAGCACAAAAGCTGAGACATTACCTGACATCATATGCAACTTTACTGATATCAAGGATAGATCCTCTCAAGTATATCTTCCAAAAGTCGATGCCTACTGGGAAGCTGGCCAAATGGCAAATGCTACTCAACAAGTTTGACATCACTTTTGACACTCAAAAGGCAGTGAAAGCTCAAGCCTAGCAGACCATATGGCCGAGAATCTTGTGGATGATGATTACGAACCTCTGCACACTTATTTCCCAGACGAAGAAGTCATGTTCACGGGGGAAGACATCACAGAGGAATACGACGGCTGGAGATTATTCTTTGATGGAGCGTTGAATTTCAAGGGAGTCGGCATTGGAGCAGTACTAGTTTTTGAGACTGGACAACATTATCCTATCACAGCCAAATTGAGGTTTCCTTGCACCAACAATATGGCGGAATATGAAGCTTGCATCCTGGATCTTAGAATGGCGGTAGACATGAACATACAAGAGCTATTGGTAATTGGAGATTCTGATTTTTTGATTCACCAAGTCCGAGGAGAATGGACGGCAAAGAATTCCAAATATTTTTGTACCTCGAGTGCATAAAAGAGCTGAAGCAAAGGTTCACCAAGATAGAGTTCCGGCATGTACCTAGGCTGCAAAATGAATTCGCAGACGCTTTGGCCACCATATCTTCCATGATCAAGCATCCTGACAAGAACTACGTTGACTCAATACTCGTGGCCGTGAAGAAACAACCAGCATATTGTTATCATGTTGAAGAAGAATTGGATGGAGAGCCTCGGTTCTATGACATCATGAGATTTCTCAAAGATGGAAAATGGTTTCTTTTTTAGCGATGAAGTCTTATACAAAAGGACACCTGATCAAGGTTTGTTGAGATGTAAAGAAGCTGCAAGATTGTTAGATGAAATACATTCTGGGATGTACGGTCTGCACATGAATGGTTTTGTGCTCGCAAAGAAGATCTTAAGGGCTGATATTTCTGGATGACAATGGAGCATGACTGCATAAAGCACGCAAAGAGATGTCATCAATGCCAAGCCCACGGAGACATGATTCGAATACCTTTCAGTGAGTTGAATGCCATGGGATCACCTTGGCCCTTTCCTACCTTGGGAATGGATATCATAGGACCTATCGAACCTATCATTCCGAACGGACACCGTTTCATATTGGTGGCTATCGATTACTTTACCAAATGAGTGGAAGCTGCATCATATAAGAAAGTGGTAGTAAATTTCGTTCATGGCAAGATGTCTGTAGATTCGGCATCTCTGAATCAATCATCACTGACAATAGGTCTAACCTCAATAGCGACTTGATGAAAGCAACTTGTGAAGACTTCAAGATCAGGCACCGTAATTCCACTGCATATAGACCTCAAATGAATGGAGTAGTTGAGGCAGCCAACAAGAACATCAAGAAAATACTCTGCAAAATGACAAACAATTCAAAGCAATGGCATGAGAATGTACCCTATGCATTGTTAGTGTACCGCACCACAGTGAGAAAATCAATAAGAGCCACTCCTTACCTGTTAGTGTATGGCGTTTGAGCAGTGATACCAGCAGAGGTCGAGATACCATCTCTAAGGATCATTCAAGAGGCACAATTGAAAGACGCTGAATGGGTCAAAGAGAGGATGGAGCAGCTAGCACTCATTGATGGAAGGAGAATGAATGCAATATGTCATGGGAAATTATATCAGAAGAGGATGACTAAATGATTTAACAAGAAAGTTCGAGAAAGGTCTTTCGAACCTGGACAATTAGTGCTGAAGAAGATATTCCCTAATCAAGAAGAGGCAAGAGGGAAGTTTGCACCAAACTGGCAAGGGCCATACATGGTCCACCGAGTTCTAACTGGAGAAGCACTAATACTGGCAGAAATGGACAGAGAAGTTTGGCCGAAACCGATCAATGCAGATGGTGTCAAAAGATACTATGTCTAAGAGCTTACATTAGTTAATGGTTTTACCATTCTGCAATATATCATGTAATCTGGAACTACGTTACGACCTGATACCCCAAGTGAGATATGTAGGCAACCTACCCAAGGTTCGGTCGTATAAATACAAAAATTTATTTTTGCCACGAAGAAGACACTGGGGCAGAATTTTTGAGGAACTCTAAAAAATTCCGAAAGGACCGATAAGAATTGACACTATTACCTCTCAAAAATTTCAAAATAAGGAAACTGGGGAAGAATTTTGAGGGGGTTCTCAAAATTCATTTAGTGGAGAATCTTGGAACCACCTAAGCAACAATGACCATGATCTTACACAATGCGGTTCGCAATTCAATGAAATAAAATACTTTCTTCTTACAAAAGTTTTTTCAAAATATTTGTGTTATATATTTCTTTATATATCCCTATCAGCTCGATCGAGGTCCTGGCACTTGAAAGAAGCAGGCGCAAAGCGAGCCGAGAAGGTACAAACTAAACCACCCCCGCACAACTCACAAATATTTTTTTGAATGCATGCACAAGGGTACATAGCCCGACACGACAAGCGAACATCTCCTGACGAAAAGTATTTAGCCCCCTTACACTATGCTTTTATTTTTGCAGGGTAGACAGCCCTAAGGGTAGACAGCCTTATGAAAAGTTTGGCATGACAGAAGGTAGACAGCCTGATGTGAAGATTGGCATGGTAAAGGGTAGACAACCCTGAGGGTAGGCAGTCGTGTGAGAAGTTTGGCATGGTAGAGGGTAGACAACCCGATGTAAAGTTTGACATGACAAAGGGTAGACAGCCTTGAGGGTAGACAACCCTGTGAGAAGTATGGCATAGCAGAGGGTAGACAGCCCAATGTGAAGTTTGGTATGACAAAGGGTAGACAACCCTGAGGGTAGACATCCTGATGTGAAGTTTGGCATGACAAAGGGTAGACAACCCTGAGGGTAGACAGCCCTGTGAGAATTTTGGCATGACAGAGGGTAGACTGCCCGATATGAAGTTTGGCATGGCAGAGGGTAGACAGCCCGATGTGAAGTTTGGCATGACAAATGGTAGACAGCCCTGTGAGAAGTTTGGCATGACAGAGGGCAGACAGCCCAATGTGAAGTTTTGCATGGCAGAGGGTAGACAGCCTGATGTGAAGTTTGCCATGAAAAAGGGTAGACAACCCTGAGGGTAGACAGCCCTGTGAGAAGTTTGGCATGACAGAGGGTAGACAGCCTGATGCGAAGTTTGGCATGGCAAGAGGTAGACAGCCCGGTGAAAGGATTGACATAACAAAGGGTAGACAGTCCGATGAAAGAATGACACAGTGTGTGGTGGATAATTTTGCATGATAAAGAGGCATACAGCCAAACATGGCGAACACACATGCATATGACGAGAAACCTTGGCAAGATGATTCAGTAAACATGAAAGTCCATTTATACATCTACATATCACTGCTTTTGCAAAACTCAATTTTACTACAGGATATACAATCCGACGATGCAAGACATTACAATATGGCACCTCGTAAATTCCCATAATCCATAAACACTCCTCAAGAGTCGTGACAAAATTAGTCATTCTGTCAACGTCTTTGCACAAAGACTCTTTCATCATCCCCGGGCAAAGATGGGCAATTGTTGACACCTAATTTTATCCCTCCTGTTTCAATAGCCATTCTTCAGATGAAATTGCACTGATAACCATACAATTACCCTTACTCACCCCCATTCGAAATCATTATCTTGCACAAACACATCAATTAGTCTCTTTTTAAAGACACTAGCACAAACTACGGCTATTTTACAAAATGTGAACGTCCAATTAAATATTTCGCAACTACTCCTATTTTTGATAGAATCGCTAAAAATCATTTTTAAAATCTCACAATGACATTTTATACACTCCTTTCATTAAGTCTAGCATTTTAAAAATTAATTTCATAATTTTCTATATTTTTAAACGCATTTTATAGGTATTTATATATATTTCATACTATTTTATACACTAAATATACACTTAAGCATTTATACGCATCACCATGCCACATACACCTACATATGCTCCACGTGGGCATACATGGAAAAATCCTAGCCATCCAATCATTTGATCCAACAGTGGAAATCTAAATTTCCATTTTTAAAAACACGCGGACCCCCAAACTCTACTGTCTATCTCATTTCGTTCCAAATCAGCGTCGTCCCTTCCCCTTCTTTCCCTCTCTTGGTAAAACCCTACCCACCACTGTCCATGGCCATTTTCGGCCATTTTCACCAGCAAAATGCGAAAATAATTACACCATCGTGCTCCTCTCATGGTCCGCAACAAAACCCACCCCTAATTTCCCAAAGATAACGAGGTCGAATGTAAGCCCTAATCGCGACCTCAGTCCCCGCCGCCGGTAAGAGATATTTCGGCACTCCTTATTTCAGTGCGTGACCTTTGTTGACAAAAAATTTAGGGAAATCCCTCGTGAGAACGTGATTAAGGCGGGTCAAGGTTGACCCGATCTCGATTAAAATGGGTAACCCTAACCCTTGTTTTTCCTAATTTTCTGTCTCATGTCCATCCCTAAGATTTGCCTGATTTTGTATGTGTTTAACGAGATTTTCACATTAGTTGTCATTTAGGTCAAAATGAAAGGTCATGTGATTGTTAATCCGTGTTAATGCCATAATGTGATTAAATTGTGTTATGAGTCTTTAACATTGTGTGTTTGTCCATGCTTAATACTCTATGTCACCTTGTTAGCAACAAAGTGTGGAATCCATGTTAAGTAGGCCTTGATCATGGCCATAGTTTCTTTATCAGTATGCTTAGTGATATGATCCTAACTAGGATTAGGAAAATAACAAAGAATTAAAATGATAAAAGCAAGACCCAATTTGAATTGATTTGGAATTAAGAAAGTGGATTAATGAAAAGTGGCATAGTCACCCCCCTTAAAACAACAATAAAAAAGAACCTATACTAATTAGTCCTCAATTGAATCAACAGTCAATTGCAAACCAAGGAAAGAAAGTGCTCAAGAACCATGCTTAGCCAATGTTTACTCACATCATTCATCATCAAAAGTCTAACTAATGAATAAACCCCTCAATTAGCCTATTTATAGTAGTTACTAAATACAATGAAGGAATGGACTAAAAGCCTCTAATTGCTGATTCTGTCAAGCTGCCCAGACGTCCTTCATCGCGGTCGCGCCTTGGGTGTCGCGATCGCGCCTTGTGAGCTAACGCTTTTTCGCGATCGCACCTTGGGTGTCGCGATCGCGCCTTGTGAGCTGACGCTTCTTCGCAATCGCGTGGGGTATCTCACGATCGCGCACTGGAGCGGATTTCTTCTGCACGGTCACGCCTGTTTCCTCGCGATCGTGTGGACACAGATTCCAGTGAGCTCTCATTTGCTTGTTTGGCCAGTCCCTTGGCTTGATTCTTTGCTTTCGAGCCCTTTTGAAGCATTTAAAACTCTGGATGTTGAGCATGAACCCTCCATGACTTCGGGTACTCATCCGGATTGCATCATTCCCTCTTTCTTTAAAGGAATTCGTCCTTGAATTTGTACCTTGCAAAGCCATGACGCGAATAAGTACCAACTCAATAACTATACAAGCACTACACAACAAAGAGGATGGAATAAAACTAATACAGTCATGCTCAAAGTGCACACTCTTATGATGTAACCAAGTATCAAGATCAACCCTAAAGAACATTTTTTCAATTCCAACATCAAAAATATGGCTATAAAAGCAACAATAAGCTAGCTCATTTACAAAACAATCTTCATTTTTTAGACTTATTCAATTCATGTCAAGCCTCCATTGACAATTTATCACTCTTAACATTGGAGGCTCTAGCAAAATCCACTTTAAAAGTTGGCTCAAGACTAGGAATATAGAAAGTAAAGAAATTGACACTAACACTAGCATCTATTACTTTACCACTACAATGTAGTGCCTCCCTCCTTCTTTAAGGAACAATCTTTACCTTTGGAGGACTTCCAAACATTGGACAAGCTTTCAACAAATATCTTGGGAGTTAGCTTGCTAACACCCACACAATTATCACTCTCAAGTAAGTCACAAGAATCATTTTGAGCAAATAATATATTGTTAATACTAAAATCACCTTCCAACGCTTCATCTTGCTCATTTTCAAATAGTTGAAAATCTTGACACAAACTACCACCACAATCAAGAGTGCTATCAAATGCTATCACATCAAGATCAAGCAACTCACTGGCACATTTTTCAAACAAAGGTGGAGTGTCATAACTCAATTCATTATGTTCAAGCTCATCCATTTGCACATCACTAGTGTGGGACAATTCACACACATAAAATCCATCAATTTTCTTTTCACAAGTGTGCCTAAATAGTATATGCTCACAACTACTATCATCAATGCAAGATAAAGAATCATTAATTCCACCAAAAGTAAAGCTATCAACCATATTCAAGTCTCGATCAAACTCACCCAAAGGAATACAAGAGTTAAGATTAGCTTTGTTACCTTGTAGCACATCTAAAGATTCTTCTTTACCTTGGCTTTTCAAAAGTAAGCTCACTTGTTCATTTGGAGACTTCACATTGGTCTCTTCTTTTTCTTCCAAGACTGAAACCACTTCCAAAGAAGGATCCCCAATTTTAGCTTTTTCAAGAGTACCTTCAAGAGACACAAAACAACTAGAGAAACAAGAAAGGTTAGAATTGTTAGAATAAGGAAAATCCCCACCCTCACTCTTTTGTTTTCCCTCTTTTTTCTTTCTCTCATTTTATTTTCAAGCTCTTCTCTCTTTTCTTGTGACAACTCACTCACTTCACTAACTTCAAGCTCTCCTTTTTCCTCTCTTGAGTTGTCACTTGCCACTTCCTTACTCCTCTCAATCTTTTCTCTCTCAAGTTCATTTGGATTAGTACATGTGCCAAGAATCCATTTCGGGGGAGTAGGAGTACTCTTGACCTCAACCTTCAATTTTTCTCCTTGAGAACCTTCATCTAACCTTTGCCTCACGCCTTTTGCCTTTTCTTTCTCGCCATTTCTAGCATGCCCAAATAAAGTTCGTTGACTTTCATTGGAACTTTTGGACCGGTAAAGTGAGAGCATGCTTTCTAAACTTCTCACTATGCTTGGCATTTCTAGCAAGCTTCTATGGTTTTCCCAACAACAAGTGACAACCTTTTATGGGCATCACATCACATAGTACTTCATCATGATAATCGCCAATTTTGAACTTTACCTTCACTTATTGTGTAATGACCACAAACCCATCTCCATTCAACCAATACCACCTATAGGGTAAGGGATGACTACAAGTTTCCAACTTTAATTGCTCAACCAAAGAAACACTTGCAACATTAGTATGACTCTTATAATCAATGATCATAGCACAAGTGTGCCCTCCGACCTTACAAATTGCGTGGAAGAAGTTCTTTCTTTCTTCCAAAAATTGCTCCACACAAACTTCATCACACTCATGGTTGTCTAAAAAATGATTCCGTTTATAGTTCTCAAAGCATTGTTAGTCCAAGACAAATCACTTGTAGTACATGTAACACCTTTTCTCACTCTAGGCCTCAAGTTTCCTTTCACATAAGAATTAGAGACATTAAATCTCTTGGCACAATTAGAAGATGTAGACTCTCTTTTTCTCATGGAGTAATTACTACTTCTCCTCAAACCGATAGAAATACCACTATTACTCTCTTGTTTATTTTTAGGAATACAAAGAGATGAAGAAAATGAATAATCTCTATAATTAACATCATCATCATTTCTCTCTATGTCACTATCTACATTTTCAAGTTCATCACAAGAAGAGTAAGTAGGAACATTGTACCTTGAAGCGTCACTTTTATCATCTCCAAGACTAGAAGCATAGGAGTTTTCATAGCCACATTCATCCTCATAAGCCTCATAGTCTCCACGAGCTTCATGATCACCATAGTGACTCGCTTCATCTTCATAAGAGCCATAGTTCCCCGAATCATCATAGTAACTCCCACCATTATCATAGGAACCAGAGTCTCCACAATCATTGTAGAAATCCCTATCATCTCCAAAGAAGTCATAACCTCCACAATCATTATCCGAGGACATATTTGTAACAATAATAACAGAAGGACCTCACAACTTCACTCCCTCACGTGTATCACTCGATATATGATCACTCAATTTTCTTTCCACTCGTGTATACACTAAAGGTCAATGGCTTTTGTGACCAAACTCTAATGTTCTCACCACTCAAGCCTTTTACCTCTTGTTGGCTAAATCAAGTTGCTTTTCACACTCAATTCCGATTTAAAAATCGAACTCAATCCAATTCGGGATGGAAAGGAGTTTTTGTGGCAAAGAACGGACAATGAAAGCTAATCAGACGGAATTAGAAAAATTCAAGGAAATGAAGAAAGAAAGGCTCGAATCGAATTGGCACGAAATAAAATTTGAATTGGATGAAATTTTGTATGTGATCTAGAAACTTATTGTATTTGATGATATGAAAGGGGTTTGGGTGATCTAAAACTGTTTAGGGGTTGTTCCGAGCAATCTGTAAAGTGACTGATTTTTTGTTCAGTGCTATCGCATGATGTCGGGCGCTATCGCGAAGAGGAACTATTAACCCTGCGCTGTCACTTCGCGATCGTGAAGAGAAATAATAAATAAGCCTGTGTGATCGCGACACTTCTCGCACGATCGCGAAGAGCAAATTCTGGTCCTGATGCAGAACTTGAAGCCCGAATTTTTGGAAATTTTCTTCACTTGAATCTTCACAAATCAACTTGTTTTTGCTCCAAATTTGAGATATAAGCTCCTTATATGTCCGTGAACAAACCCCAATGATCAATTCTTCAAGAAAAACACCCAAAATGCAAAAGCCTCAAATCTTTGTTAAAGAACCCTAGATTTTAATTCTTCAAATTAACACCTCAAATGTTGTTTGTTGTTCAATTCCTTCGAGAATCAGCTTCTAGAATCACCAAGCAACAATTGGTAACAAATATTTCATCCAAAGGAAACCCAAACCTATGACTCAATTTTTTGAATTTTTGGATTTATTATTATTTTTTATTATTTTTCAGATTTGATAAACAAATTTGGATTAGTGATTGTAAGAATAAACACTAATCTAGCTCCGATACCAATTGATATGATCCTAACTAGGATTAGAAAAATAATAAGGAATTAAAATGATAAAAGCAAGACCCAATTTGAATTGATTTGGAATTAAGAAAGTGGATTAGGAAAAAGTGGCCTAATCACCCCCTTAAAACAATAATAAAAAAGAACCTACTAATTAGTCCTCAATTGAATCAACATTCAATTGCAAACCAAGGAAAGAAAGTGCTCAAGAAACATGCTTAGCCAATGTTTAGTCACATCATTCATCATCAAAAGTGTAACTAATGAATAAACCCCTCAATTAGTCTATTTATAGTAGTTACTAAATACAATGAAGAATGAACTAACAAGCCCATAATTGCTGATTCTACCAAGCTGCCCAGACGTCCTACATCACGATCGCGCCGTGGGTGTCGCGATCGCGCCTTCTGAGCTGACGCTTCTTCACGATCGCGTGGGGTGTCTCGCGATCGCGTACTGGAGTGAATTTCTTCTACGCGGTCACACCTGTTTCCTCGCGATCGCGTGGACACAGATTTCAGTGAGCTCCCATTTGCTTGTTTGGCCAATTCCTTGGCTTGATTCTTGGCTTCCAAGATCTTTTGAAGCCTTCCAAGCTCCGAATGTTGAGCATGAACCCTCCATGACTTTGGGTACTCATCCGGATCGCATCGCTTAGCCTCTTCTTTTGTCACTGTATACGATTTCATGATCACCTAAATTAGGATGGAAATAAAAATGGTAATGTGATTGGACCATGACTAAGGTTAATTTGAATTTGTACTTGGTATGTAAATAGAGGTTGAGATCATAGGGATTTTGTCAAATTATTCAGCTGAGTCGAGCCTAAAACTGGATAGATAAGATTGATTCTGAACCTAGACTTTGGGTAAGGTTAAATGGGAAAGAGTATACTTGGTGGGGATCTTGTTCTCCTTAAAATTTGGGACTGATTGACCTATATTTGGAAGGGATACTTAACTGAATCCTTTTTAACTTTGGGAAAACAATATTTCTTTACCTTGTATACTAAATATGTTTGAATTCAAAACCCCTACTCCCTACAATTATATAAACATGTCTTCTTTTTACTTACATACACTTCACAAGCATACACTTACTATACAAAATAAAAACTGAAAGAACAAAGGCAAACAAACATTGTATTTTTATCTCTGGGACTTCCTCTCACTCTTTCTGGATATTTTTCTGGGAAAAGCTTGGCACTATCTGCACTACTACTCTCTGCTTGTTTCTGATTTAATAATAAGGTAAACAGACGTAGCATATAAATTTCCTGGTGTGATCTCTGCCCCTATGTGCTTTTGTTTGGGGCTTTATTTTTCCCCTACTAATATCCATTTTGTAGAATATGTGGATAGCCTTAGGGCTATACCAGAGCTCAGTTTATAGGTACTTTGTGTGTTTGTAAGAGCCTGATAAAGTTTTCCCTTATCCGAAAAAACTAGGCCTAAACATGCTATGCTTGGGGGTGCACACAGGGCACCATTCTTATCTTTTTCCTAATTTCTTCTAGTCTCCCCCTATGCGTTTGTATTTGCTAGGATCTTCCCTGTCTGTATTTGAACACTTAACACAGGTTGCATAATTGTGAATTGTGTATTTGGGCTACCCAGGGGCCATTACTATCCTCCTCTCTTATGTGCTTGCATCATACTTTTTTAAAACAAGGTTTTTTTATGCCTAGTCGACTGAGCCCAGCATACTTAGTCTTTGAAAACAGAGCTTAAAATAGTTTATATGCCTAAACTGTGAAATATGGTGATTTTAGGAGATAGGGCCTATTTGTGCAATGCTCGTTAAAATCTGGATCATTTCTGAAAAAGAACTGAAACTGCCCCTTTTGCATTAGTAATACGGGCCCAAAACAGTTTTAAAACATGGCCTATTATGTGTTAAACTTATTTTCAACTAACTTTGATCTCTTATACACAAATCTAATAGTGTATAGGGGAGTATAAGAGTGGGGTCTACTATATAATTAAGTGTGTGTGTGTGTGTGTGTGTGTGTGTGTGTGTGTATATATATATAAAAGGCTAATACGTATTATCATGTCTTTGCATGCCTATATATGTTATGTGCGGCAGCCCCCCTATGTGTCTTTTTTGTGTGTTTTCGTGACCTTTTTTTAAAACAGCCCCCTTATATACATATTTTGCAAAATTGACCCCTAAAATAAAATAGCCATTAAGGTTAAGGCTCGACAATTAATATCAAATCATACCAACCCTAAATGGCTAACATTTTCTTTCAAAAATAACCCCAACTTGGTTTGAAATAAAATCTGAAATATTTTCATTAAAACTGGCTATTTTTGCAAAACTGGTTATTTCTACAAAGTTATAGAGAACACTGAAAATTGCATAAATAAACTGAATTGAACAATATCTTGTGATGTTAGCCCCACTGAATATATGTTTGCAAATATGAGGTCAAATGTACGATTAGGCATAGGGCTTAGGCTGTTTCCGCAAATTTTAAAGGCTCAAGGGATTTTTACACTCAATACCCATAAAATTTAAAGTATTTACAAGTCATACCCATTAAAAATTACACTACCCATAAAACTAAAAGTATTTACCAACCTACCCATTTATTATTATATACTTTTGTTATACCTTATAGGTGTATACCTTTAAGGTATACTGCATAAATTATGGTATAAAAGTCTTGAGGGCCATTTATTACTGTATACCTTTGTTATAGCTTATAAATTATATGTGTATACCTTTATGGTATATTGCATAAACTATGGTATACAAGTCTGGATGGGTAGAATGAGTAAATAGTTTAGTGGGTATGTTGAGTAATATTTGAAAGTAGTGGGTAGTGGTTGTAATTATTTTTGATTTTGTGGGTATTTTTGGCTCAATACCATGCACTTGTTGCCTATATATATACTGTTTTGCGTATATACACTCAATTGTGTGACTGATTGTTATTTTGACCTTTAAGTTAGTGATATAATTTATGAATATGATCAATATTTATCTGTGACTTGTTAGACATCCCAAAAACAATTGCTCGGGCGGGAACCACTTTTCGTGGGACTTGGGGAAGTGCCTAACACTTTCTTTCCCGAGTCATTTGGACTTCTTACCCTCGAATCTCTGAAAATGTGCCTTGATCAAATAAACACTTAACCTTAGACATCTAGGTGACCTAATACACCTTAGAAACTTATATTAGGTGGCGACTCAAACTGCTAACTCAAACCAGTTACCTAGTCGAACCCGAGCCTTAATTCACTCTGAGTTAGGTAACAATATGGGTATGACATCTTTCTGAAAGTGTCCAGGTTTTCCACAGAAACGACTCTTGTCATTCTTGTGTTCCTTCTTACATACTTAATGAGAGGACTCACTAACATTAGGGCTCCTCTATTTACCCCTAACATGCTTCTTCCTTTCTTTCCAGCTCCTTGATAGCGTACAAAGTTAATGGAGTGGGTTTCTTGATTCTTTAGCCTTGTTTCCTCCTGAGCCAGCATTCCGTGCAATTCATGCACGTTCCCATTTGTCTTTCATGGTATTATAGTTCATTTGGAAAGGACCATACTCAGACGGTAATGAGTTGATGATGAATTGTACAAGAAAATTTTCATCCACTTCCATTCCCAGAGACTTAAGCTTTGCTTATGTGTTTGTCATTTCAATGACATGCTCATGCATGGTACATGAACCATCAAATTTCATGGCGGTCAAAGTACTCATTAGTGTCCCAGCAAGAGACTTATCAACTGTTTGAGAGCGTTCTTCAACAAGTTTTAAAAGCTCTTTGTTACTTTGAGTGTTGGGAAGAGTAGATTTAATATTGCTCGCAATACTCATTCGCATGAACATTAGACTTAGTCTGTTAGACCTGTCCTATTGCTTAAAATAGGACTTTTGTTCAACAGTGCAAGTTGCAGTAATAGCAGCTGGCTTCTCATTGCGAAGTGCAACATCAAAACCTAAAACTCTGAGATGGAATTTGATCTGCTCGCACTACTCCGAGAAGTTCAGTCTATTATAGGTAGTAACAGAAGCAGAGTGCGAATGAAGAGCAAGTGCTGCAAATAAAATATGCTCATTCGTTAACGGTTTGAGTTATAATCAAACTTACTATAAGATTAATAATTGATTTTATGTAGTCTTGATTGTACCTTGATGTTTACCTTTGGGCAGAACGCCAAAATACTAACTTTACACATTATGATGCTTAGTATAACTTAATATAATTTGATAATTTTTAATGTACCAGTCAGTAATATTTACTATCTTTGGATAACTAAACAAACTAATGGCACATTTAAATTATCTCTTTAATGTTCCACGGTAATAAGAACAAACCAATCAAGCTTTGGCTGATCCATAAATATCCTATAACCATAAACTTCAATTTACCCCTAATTTATAGTATCATTTATAAGCATCAATATTAAGCGTAATTGATATAAGACTATTCGTTTATTTTTAGAATTAATATTCATAAAAATTTGATCGTGCAGATGTGCACCTTTTACTAGAATTGTTCTTTTCGCATCATGAGTATTATTATTATTATTATTATTATTATTATTATTATTATTATTATTATTATTATTATTATTATTATTTATTATTATTATTATTATTATTTACTTTATTTACTTTTTAATTATTGTGCTAATTAGTTTTATTTTATTTTTTGCGAGGTACATTTGGATAGATATTTTCAAGACGGTGCCCCAAAATGCCTCTAATTCAACTTGCTATTGCATTCTTTTAATTTCAGTTTGTCATTATTAATTTATTTTGATATACTAACCAATTCGTTTTATTTTGCAAGGTATATTTGGTTGAATTCTCCAAGGAAGAAGTCAATTAGCAAATTTGAACCTTTTACTAATCTTAATTATCTATATATTATTAAAAGGAGGGTAGTAAGCCAATGGTAAGTAGCCAAGTGGCAATAAGTTAAAAGGACACATGGCAATTTTAAGACAAAAATTAGTTATTAGTTACTACATTTAAAATATGGTTAATTTTAGTATTTAATTATGTGTAGTTATTTTAATAGCCATTACAATTGGTGTTTAAATATAAAATTTAAAAATTATAAAATTAAATTAAAGTGTAACTAATCCACTTACGGAATCTCATGGCAACACGATTCTATGAAACAAAGATTATATATCTCAGCAAAGCTATATTGTAAATTTGTTTATTGAATTTTGCCGAAAAATAATTCCCGAAGTAACAAGTTTATATAGATCGTTTAGGGTGAGGATCATAGATCTTATCTTTAAAAGTATACCTTTATTTCTCAATGATAAAGAACATATCCTATTTTTCTTTTCTGGCATGATTTTTGAATGAATGTGATTTAAGTATTAGAGAATCTTTTTAATAACAAAAAATGCTAATAAATAACATAATTTAAGCCATTCAAATAGGTGACGTGGGAGTTGTAAAGTAGTTTTTTTTAAAAAAAAAATCTCCACATTTTAACTGTGTGGTAAAACTTTGGAATTGAAAAACAAATCTCTTCAATTACACTATTAAGCATTTTGCTCCATGATGGAGTCCAAAGCCTTCTCCTCCTAAAAGTTCTCAAACATAGATTTGTTTCTTTTGTTTGTTTTTTAAAATTGATGAGAAAATATAAACATAAACCTATACTATCTATTTTAAATTTGTGTGGTTAACTTTTGATTTTGAAAATATAAACTAACTAATATTTTTGGTATTTACAGAATCTAGAAGTAGAAGAGGGTATCTCGAGGGAAAAATATAAAGATTACTACTTCCCTCCAACGTGACAGTTTTTTCCTCCTTAGTGGGGCTTAACTTTTGAAAATAACTACCAAAATAATTAAGATAACTCCTTCTCATTGTTTCAGTAACCACGTCACTTAATCATAGCCTATACAAACTCGCCATAACTGCTACTTTGATCTCTATTTACCCGTATTTCTTTGATTTTTAATAACCAACAACCGTAGAAATAAATCCTATTTTAATGTATTTTGCATAAATTCTCACTGAAAATATCCAACTCCACATATTAAATTTAATATGGACACGGTAATGCATTGGGAAGAGAAAACAAGGAATGGGTAGCTATTCAAAAAATTTCTGAAATGGCTCTATCTAATATGTGTAAGTTCTATTTAAATTCGTAATTTACTTATTAGTCAGTTTACCACACTCCAAAACTCTTCATCTTACGTTGATCTTTTTACTATATTGATGTGGTACTACTGTCCATACCCTATGCCATGTATAACATCAAGAATGCTTGATATACCACGGCCTCGCCTGACATCAAATATTCAAATGAAGGTATGCACTTTTTTCTTAATATTTTTATTTCCTCTTTAAGTTTTCACAATTTTGATTGTTGCATTAATATAGTTGATGAACTAAATACTTTATTTGGTGCCAGTTACAACAAAGAATTTTGAAATGAAGAATAGATGAACTTCAACTCCACAATAAAGCATAGATATTATATCAAGTAAAACTAATGAAAAGCCCTCTACTGACGGTATAGGTTAAGTAACAAGTTATCTCATACTTCAACTGCCATGACTGAATTTTTATAAATAATTTATAAAAGTTATTTTTATTTCGTATTCTAATTATATTTATCTTTATAATGTGGTTGTTTACAGAGGTATGATTATCTGTGATTGTGGTTCTCTAGATCACAACTTAATGGTGCGACAGGGCTTACATTGCTAATCATGTATTAAACCGAATATAGCAATTTGTTTTTTATTTTTTACCATTTTCCTTTTAAAAAAAATACTCCCTTCTGAATATGACCTTGCATTGTTGTTACATTATTGTTTTATGAAATGTATCACACATTTGACAAATACAAGTAACAATTTAATATAGGGATCACTAATTTTTTATTCCACAAAAAAAATGAGATCGTTTATACAGAAGGAAAGCTCATTTATCATTAATTATTGGTACATGGTATGTTTAATGTCTTTAATTTAATTTCTTGATTTTATCTTCTATCCTTTTGTGTTATTTTAAAATTTTATTTCAACTAAATAGTTAAGTTAGTACAATCTGAACTGAGTAGGATTTTATAGGTTAAACATAGTAGAAAGAAACATATTGCAGGAAATGAGCAGTTGGTTCTATTGAAAGAAAGGAATTAAATATAATTTTATTACAAGCAAAATAGCAAAGTTTTGTCCTTTATACGTTTAAAACATGGAAGCATTAACTACAAATACAAGTGGGCTTTGTGTAAATAAAGAAGATCTACGATGAACATAGCGGTCTGCTGCAAACATGAAATTTTAAACTTTATTTGCTTCCTATTGATGACTTCTTTGAGAAAAGAAAGAAACTAGGAAGACGACATTAAGCGATATTTACACAGTAGATTATGTTAGGTGTTTGTATGTAAATTAAATTTAAATTTCAAAAAATCTTTACTACTTATATATATATATCTTACGCAAGACTGATAGAATTGTGGCATCACAGATTTCCTACATGGCTGCAGCGTGGGGCATGTTTTGTATTTTGTTTATTTATTTTCATAATATATTAAATATTTTGTAGGAGAAGAAAAAGAATGTTTATCCAATGCCATTATGTGTTTTAGATATTTGCATTTTCAAAAGTGTCTTACTTATATTGTTTGCTAGGTATTTATACTACTTTCAAAAGTATCTTATATTATTATCTTTACTGTTTTAGGAAAAGCACTCACCTACTATTCTTGATTTTATGTATAGTGATTCAGGTATGAATATAGGTGGGCTGATAGTATGCAAGAGGCCTATTGAAATTTCATCTCCAAATTATCTTGAATATTTGATGGTAAGGACTAACAATTTCCTAACTTACGTTTTGGATATGTAAAGAATTTGTCCCAACTTATCGGAGTTGTGTTTTATCTTGAATGTCTAAAATAATTTACTCTTCTAAGTTCTAAGAATTCTATTTATGTTCTCAAATTTGAGATGATGGAGTACTTTTTTAATTTTAGCATTCTGATTTAGAACGAAACTGTATAATGTTTATCAAATTAAATAGGCTTCTTTTTATGGGTGATCATAGCTGAAATAGTAAAAATCTATTGGTGAGTACACTATCAGCAATAGGCCTCTTATGTTACATATATTGAAAATATTAATATTTGGTGTAATCGGTTCCTCCTGATCCATGAGTTATCTCTATGTTTTAGAGACCATGTGGTAGTTCGTAAGATACTAACTATTGTAATTTGTCTCACATTAATTACATGCTGTGGATTACTTGGTTTTATCTTTACATATTTCCCTAGCAAGATTGTAAGTTATTTCCTTTAATTTTAATGATCACATCTCAGTACTGATTGGATAAATTATTACACTGTGATTTATTTTCACTTTTGGACCTTTTGAGGGCTAAGGCGATGTATTTCTCATACGTATTTGAGTAAAGGAAACTTTAAGCATCAAGTGCATCCTTGCTCAACTCCAAAAAAATTTAGTGAATGAGTTCTGTGAAGAAAATGATCGCAAGGATCTCTTTTCCTTTAACTTTACTGAAAGATGTCATTTAAAGCAAGTAGGTATAAATTAGACGATCAAATGGTAATTGACTAGCTTGAAGAGGAAAAAACCGAAATACGGCATGAGATTTCTCTTAATTTCAATTTGGACTTCAGGATAGTCTTTTAGTTCTTTTATATTTTTTATTTTTTGAAATTAGGAATATAACTGCATAAAATTGAGGAATCGTCACTTGCTTAGGTAATCCCCTTTTATCAAGTTTTTTGTTATTTAATTCTTCTATTTGCTCCTTTATAGGTGCTTATACTGTTGAAGTTTGCTAGCTTCTTATTTCTCATGATTAATTATATTTTTGAAATTATCTTTTTACCTAACTTGAGATATTATTACACATTAACTCTATTATTAAGACTTTTGCATCACAAATTGTATGAGTCAAATAATTAATTTTTTTACATCATAAACTATATACTTATGCTGTTTTTGTTTCATCCAAATGTGATTTCCTAATCACATAATTGTTTTCTTTTTTTTTTAACTTTATGTAACTTTTTGTTCCCTGGTACATTGTAAAGAGTATTAACACTTGCAATTTTATTAAGGCAATAATATTTATTTAATGTGCTAAGAACAAGGAGATTACAATATATTATTTTCCGCGCATCGTGCGGGTACTATACTAGTTTATATTTAAAATACATATTACACTAGTCATTTAATTATTTGTCTAGTTAGTTTATTTGCTTAGTCACTTTTAATTGCTTAGAATTCCAATTATATTGTCCGGCCGGTAACCATCTTTGGTGGCGCCTGAGAGGTATCTAACACCTTCCTCTCGGGTTAACTTGAACCCTTACCTAGAATTTCTGATTCGTAGACTAAGTTTCGGAGTTAATTATAAAATTGGATAAAACAAAAGTAGGTGCCTTAATACACATATTTAAAAAATATGTTAGGTGACAACTCCAAGTCTTTACCCGTGAGCTCCAATAAGTCGAGCCCTGTTTCGAACCTTAACAGGGTTCGGGGAAAAAAATGGGAGTCGACAATTGTTTCTCCGTCTTTCCTTTTTTTTATAAAACAGTGTTGATGGAAAACCTTGTTCTCAATAGGCAGAGAGAGGACCTATTTATTCAGAGTCTTTTTGTCAGTTATATTCACGTTCTGTCAACGTGAATTATAAATGGGAGGAGTGGGTAGTTTAATAGGAATAGGTAACTTCCCTTCTACCAATTATAATAATTAGATTTTATTAATATTTTACTAAACCAAATATTTTTTAAACGTGGGCCACAATATTTGCATTATTGATAGAAAAAATTTAACTAGCATCAGAACCTGTTCAATAAATGCATAACGTAGCTGTTGAACTGCTCATATAGAAGCAGAAAAGCAACAACATAATATGAATTGGTTAAATTTAACATCAAGAGAATCTAATAATCTAATAATTGAACTTAATATCAAAAGCTAACCACATTTTGACAAGTACCATTTAATGGAAAAATCGATCATATTATAACCCAAAATCAGGGACCAAGTTAGTCATAATATTACGACGGTCAATTGTGATTACCCAAAATCAAAGTCTAATAACTAAAGAGTATTTGACTAAAAAAAGTGCAAGCACAAAGTCATCATCAAAGCACATCAATTTCCCTTTGCCTTTCTTAATTTCTACTTTCCAAATTCCTTGTTGCCTTTGAATATGTATCTGATTTGTAGTCATAGTATTTTTTCCCTTCCATGTTAGGGCTCTTGGTCAGTAAGGAGGATTAGATGGCTCACTACATTTGTACAATCTCCTCTGAATTGATTACCCTTGTTCTAGTATGCATATGTGCTTGTTCTTTTGAGTGAAATGTGCTTCTTGACTCTAAAATTGTACGCTTAAATCATGGTCTGGCTCATGCTCAAGATCTAGAAGTACATTCTACTGGAACGACAGATTATTGTTGGGGTAGGCATAAAAATAAAGCGACTACCCTGACTGTTTTAAGAAAAATATAAAGATGACAAGTTGATTTCTTGATGTTCAATTTGCATTGATTCCAGCCTCACTCCATCTTCTTCATCTACTGGCCCATTTGTTTGCACTTAATGGGGCTCTTAATCTGAATTAGACAGATTTGGACCCATTAAGTTTATTTTTTTATTTTTTAAATAAGTACTGAATACTTCTTACTACCCTCTGCCCTAAAAAGATGGATCCAAGTATCTGTATCCCATTCAGTTTTGCTTTTTTATACGCCACTTTTCTAGGAACTATTTTTTTCTTTTTACGGAACTAATTTTCCACCAACTTTTATTTATCTGCAAAGTTCAGGACTCTCTCTCATATATTTTTTCACAAGCTTCACTCTCTCCTGGATTATCAAAGGGTGTAATCAAATATCTTCAACCTAAACTGGTAAGATTCTCTTTATAAATACTTCATCTTTTTGTCTACTACATATCTGTTCTTAAAACTTTTTTAGCGTTCTTGTATTAGTTCTTGATTACTTTATTTAGACAAAAGTAGCAGAATCTTGATTTCATTAGAACATCTTCGTGTAGAAAAGCTATTAACTTTGTACTTAAAAAGTTGGGGACAAATATCGCATATGCCGAGTATTGGCTTTGGTGAATAGATTTTTCCCTGCCCCTCGGGCCTCGGTAGTGGTATAGTTTCAGAAGTAATTTATCATAGTACATGTTCTTCATCTGATTTTTTTCGCCTTTATGAAGAAGGTTGACTGAAACATGTGCTTTCACTACCTAAGAAACATGAAGTAGTCTTTTCCCTGAGGAAGTATATTCCGATAACATTCTTTTCTAACATTGATCTGGTACTACGTTGAGAAAATTTGTACTATTGGTTACAAATAACTAATGTTATCTTTGTTAAAGAACTATTCTTGCTGAACTTAATATTGGCGCTTCTTTATGGATTGCCATTTTCAAGTACGATGAAGACTTCCCCTTGAGGTTAAAATAAATACTAGTATGGTGTTTAAATTCTACATATATCTTTGGGAAGGGAGGCTACCATTTTATTTTCTTTTTTATAGGAGACACTGCGAGATTAGTAATTGCTTTTTCTGTGGGAAAAACTAAATGTACTTAATAGTTGCAATCTTGTTGGGCAAGTACAATGTAGAAAATTAGTCCTGATGTAATGACAGTTAAAGCAATGTAGAAAATGGAGTCTCCAACATCTCCAGTTAAATTCTTGCCAGTCATTGATGATGAAAATGTCTTGATTGGTATTGTTTCATTACATGGGCTGGTTTCTGCAGGATAAAGATATATGGAATATTTGGAATATAGGCCTTAGCCTCCAACGTAGAACTTATATTTAAATACTTTTCTTCCAGATTACTTATGCTAGAAAATTCTAGTTGATTGGCTTATGTTGTTATTTCTTGTTTTGCGGTTCATAATTTTATCAGGAAGGAGCGTATAAATGATGACTTGTTTAATCAGTTTGATTTGCCTCAAGTAATATTTGAAGAGGAAGGACAACAAGGAGAAATACTAGATGAAACAAATGGACCAAGTTGGACAGCTGAAAATTCACAAATGATGAATAACTTACGCGAGCAACTTGCAAATCAACTTATGCAAAGATGAATAAATTTAAAAATTTTATATTTTAGTTATTTGAAATTTTTTTCTATTTCTTGAATGTTAGACGTTGGTTCTTCTTTAGGAACATATTAGATATTGATTTGAATATTTTGTAGTTGCTTATTCATATTTAATTACTATTTTATTTGAATTATATGTTATTTTATTCAAATAAAAAAATTAAATACATTCAGATGTTGAAAAAACAAACAGTCTTAATGATTCAATATTCCGATCCAGAGACATCATCTTAATATTTAGATGTGCATTCAGATTCAGGCCTCTTAATCTTAATAAAAACAAATGGCCCCTAAGGATCTCTTCCTCTTCACATATTTTTTTCCCTCGACCAGCTGTCAGATATATAAATCAATCAAATTATATAAAAAATAATCAACAAATATCTAATTAAATTAGTTAAGTACTAGTTACCTTTTCACATCCCTAAGCATTGGCTTGGCTTTCCACATAGCTGAGCACTCACCTTACTTCTTTCTAGCTTAATTTTATGCCCAGGTCTTTTGATTTTAGACCTTTTTTGCCATCTTAACCAGTTGTGGTTGTTCCATTGCTTTGAATGGATCTACTTTCTGCAATTTTTCTCATTTTACTTATTGTAACTTATTTTCATAAGTAAATAGGCATCGTTTGAATACCAAAGTGAATCGTTGTCAAAGGGCCTACTTTCTATGCAACAATTAATTGCATGATGCTATGGGGTTCCATAAATATCTCATGTTTCGCAAGTGTGTTTCTTAAACCCTAAATTAACAGTGTGCCTACCAGACTCCTCTATCACCTTAAGTCACCATCACTATTAAAATTGACTACATATGCATGAGTTATCTTCAAGTAGTCATGATAAAGTTTCATGCTTTTATGACCGACATCATCCTTCCATGTTTTCACATCATTTCATATTCGCTCAATAGATTCATACCTTTGATTCTAATGTCCTTCAAAATATTAATAAAAAGGCTTGTACCTTGCATCCAATATATAGTCATTGCATGACTCTATGAAATTATTGTCCACTGACATATTCTTACACACAGTGATAAAATAAGCTTTACTCCAACTCTGAACTGGATAATGCATTAAATCTTCAGCATCATCTTTATCTATCCATCCATCCATCCTATCTTCTTTAACTGGTCATGGAGGATATTCATAACTTGGGTACACTATGCACTCCACCGTAAATACTTCTTAATTATTTATCAATCCATCATTTTCACCAATAAGACTCAATATGTCTTGCACAAAATCTGTAGTTTGCTTCAGGAAGCACACTTTTAGTTGCTTCAGTCAATCCCTACATACAATTACTGCAAATCGGCCATAAAAATAACGCAAATTAGCCTTAAAAATAGTGCAGAAGTAGCTAAAAATATAGTTGTTAGCTTGGATAAGCTTGGAGTTTTGACTGATGATTGAGGAACGAATTCAAAGGACCTGTTCCTTTGAATCACTGCAGCAGAATAGATACATTATGCAAAATCATTTAAATTGAGATATTATTAATTATCCTAAAACTAATGTTTATCTTGGTAATTATGCAGGTCTAAACGGATATGAAAAGATTGCATAAACTAAAGGATAATGATAGAAGATCCGAATTCTGAAGAGTAGAATCCAATTAGGACTCAAACTCAAGGGACCTTTGGAGTTCTAATTGCTCAAGACTTCTTGGCTGCTGGAGCTATAAAACGTGGAGCATATCAGCCATAGAAGTATGCACAAATACAGAGAGCATCGAGCAAAAGCTTAGAAGAGTTATTAGCTTATTTGTGTAATCAGTTAGCTACAGTAGAACTAAGTTAGAACCTGTTCCTTAGATTGAATCTTGTAAAATTTCAAGTCTTAGTTCAATTGTAGTAAGCAAAAATCGAGTTGTAAACTTTCTGGTTCAAGTCGTGGACTTGACACAACTTCACTGATCGTGAGAAAGATCACTAAAGGATTAGAGTTAGTCCTAGGTTAGTAAGAGTGAGTCTTGTAACCAAGTGGGTCTTTTTACATAGTGAAGTTGAAATCCTACTTGAGAAGTAGGTCGTGGTTTTTTGATCCCGAGTCAAGGGATTTTTCCACACTAATATTTGGTGTTCAATTACTTACAGTTTTAATTCCGCATATCGTATAGTAAAGGAACACATTTTAAGGAACTGGTCCTTAAAACAGTAAAGTGGTGTATCGTGGGGAATAACAATTGGTATCAGAGCCAGTTATCTTTGAAAAGGCTAACACCTAGGATTATATGAGTACATCACGAGTGAACAGTGAGGGTCAGTCAATGGTTAGAGCTCCTTATTTCAATGGGAAATACTATTCATGGTGGAAAGAGAGGATGCGTGATCACCTTCAAGCAGAGGACTATGAATTGTGGGATATAGTAACTGAAGGAACCATGATCCCAATAAAGAAGGATGCTGAGGGAAACGATGTTCCCAAAACCAGGAAGGAATGCAATGCTGAAGATATAAAGCAATGGGAAAAGAATGCAAAAGCTAGGAAGTGGCTTGTTGGTGGACTTAGTCCTGACGAATGCACTAGAATCAGAGGGTACGCCACTGCAAAGGAGATTTGGGATGCTCTACAAGTTGTACACGAAGGAACAAGTCAGGTAAAAAGGTCCAGAGGTACACTTCTTTATGCTGAATATGAAAGTTTTAAAATGAAAGAAGAAGAGTCAATCTCTGAAATGTATACTAGATTTAATGCCATTGCTTCTGAACTGATCTCTTTGGGAAGGGTTTTAACTGTGGAAGATAGAGTAGAAAAGATTCTAACTAGGGTTCTTCCAAATTCTTGGGAGATCAAAGCTTGTGCTATCATAGAAAGCAAAGATTTAACCACTCTATCCTTAGATGAACTGATAGGCAATTTAAAGACTTATGAACTAAGGAAAAAGGTTAAAAACATAGGAGTTCCAGTTAAAACTGAGCCTAACCTAGCCTTGACTGCTGCTGATAAGATTATTGATGATAAGGACATGGTCCTTATTGCTAAAAGTGTTCAGAAATATTTGATTAGGAAAAAGGCAATTAGTGGACAAGGTAGGTCTACTAACATGAAACAGGCTGGAGAATGCCACAAATGTGGAAGCTCGGAGCACTACATCAGCAAATGTCAAATTATGGAAGGATAATGGAGGAAGAGATTCATTGAGGAAAGGAAGAAGGCTAGGGAACGGGTCCATAAGAAAAGTGAAAATCCCAAAGCAATGGTTGCAGGATGGCAAGACAGTGAAGACGAAATAACTGATGATGATCTGGATAAGGATCTTGCTCTAATGGCTCTTGGAGATTCAAAAAATGAAGAAGATGCTGAGGTATTTGTTTCTAAACTCAAAGATGATGTAAAAAGCATGTCTAGAGAAAAATTGGTTAAAGTATTCCATATTGTGCTAAATGAATTTAAATCTCTACGGGATAGCAATCATCAACTGCATGATAAAATTGATTGTTTAGAAGCAGAATGCAAAGAGGAAATAGTTAAAAATGATTTTTTGGAAAGGAAGATTAGCATGCTTGAGGAACAGGTCCTCACACTTGAATCAACTGCTCAGAAATTAGAAAATGTTAAAACAGTTGAAAAAGGTAAAGGTATTGCTAATTCTCATCAGATCATTGCTGAAGAGAAACTGAAAGTCACAGTTGATGAACTGTGTAAAAAAGATGAGAAGATAAGATCTTTAGAAGAAGACTTGGTTAAAACAAAAATGGAACTAAGAAAAACTGTAGAATGAAACAAGTCTTCTGAAGCACTAGAATGGTTACAGGAAAATCATAGTAGTAACAGGAAAGGTATTGGATTCATGAAAACACAGAGTTCATCCAAATGGGATCCAAAGAGTAAGTACTTATCACTTCCTGAAAACTGGCTATGCACTCACTGTGGGAACACTGGTCACCGGAAAGAAAATTGTCAATCTTTAAAAAGGGCTGCCCAGAGGAACAGGTCCTATAAACCTGTTCAAAATTCTGTGAAACAGAAGAATAGGTCCTATAAACCTGTTCAACATTCTGTAAAAAGGGAAACTGTTCACACAAAGAAACCATTACCATTCTGGGCTAGAAGAGATCTGATTCATCCTTTTTCTAAAGGAAAGGAACCCAAACTAGTTTGGGTTCTTAAAATTAACCCCTAGTTTTCTTTTGCAGGCTAGAGTGAAGGAGATAAACCACAAATAGTACATGGACAGTGGTTGCTCAAGGCATATGACAGGGCATAAGGAACTGTTCCTTTCACTCTCAGCCTTCCAAGGAGGAAGTGTTTTCTTCGTTAATGGTAAGAAAGGGGAAATCATTGGAATTGGAAAGGTAGGCAGGTCTGATTCACACTGTATAGATAATGTGTTTCTAGTAGATGGGCTGAAACATTGCTTATTGAGCATATCTCAATTGTGTGACAAAGGTAATAATGTTAATTTCTCATCTACTGGATGCACTGTGACTAACCAAACTTCTGGAGAGATTATTTTGCAGGGAAATAGGTATGGAAAGATCTACAAAGTAGACTTGCTGACACTATCTGATGGAAGCTTGAGTTGCTTAAGTGTGGTGCAAAATGATCCCCTCCTATGGCACAAAAGACTAGGACATTCTAGTCTTTCACAATTGAAAAAACTTGTGTCCAAGGACTTGGTGATAGGTCTTCCTAACATCAAGTTTAATGATGAAAAAGTATGTGAAGCATGTGCCAGGGGGAAGCAGGTAAAATCCTCCTTCAAACCGAAGAAACAGGTAAGTACCACTAAACCTTTGGAACTGGTCCATATGGATTTATGTGGTCCAATGAGAACAATGAGTCGTGGAGGTAAGAAGTATGTTATAGTATTGGTGGATGATTACTCCAGATTTACATGGACTATATTTCTTGCATCTAAAGAAGAAGCATTTAATGCATTTTCAATTTTTGGTAAGAAAGCTCAAAGAACTCTAGATAATCATATTGTTGCCATTAGGTCAGATCATGGAACTGAATTTGAAAATCTTATGTTTTTTAATTTTTGTAATGAAAATGGCATTAATCATAATTTTTCTTCACATAGAACTCCACAACAAAATGGTGTAGTGGAAAGGAAAAATAAGACTCTAGAAGAAATGGCAAGAACTATGTTAATATCTGGAAATCTTCCACAGAACTTTTGGGCTGAGGCTATTAATACTGCATGCTACATAATAAATAGATGTATGACAAGGCCTTTAATAGAAAAGACCCCATATGAATTGCTTAAAGGAAGAAAACCAAATATTTCTCATCTTAGGGCTTTTGGTTGCAAATGTTTTATACATAACAATGGGAAAGATGCCATAGGAAAATTTGATCCTAGAAGTGATGAAGGAATATTTGTTGGTTATTCTTTATATAGTAAATCTTATAGGGTATTTAACAAGAAAACATTGAAAATTAAAGAAAGCATGCTTGTTAAATTTGATGAAACTGACAGTCTCACTCAAGAGCAGGTACAGGAGGATGAAGAAATTGGAATACTGAAAGAGTTTGAACTTAATCCACAAATACAGATTCTGGATATGAGAAGTGAACTGCAAGGAACTGTTACTCAGGACAGAACTGAAAAGAGTGGCACAGAAAAAGGGGGAACACTTGTTGGTTCCACCTCACAAACTGGTAGTGCTACCCTCTCAGGAACTGTTCCTCAGCAGAGGACGTCTGACAATGGATTGACACCCAAGCCTTACAAGTATCAAGGGTCACATCTTGTGGATCAAATAATCTCAGATAAGACTGCTGGGGTTCAAACTAGATCAGCAATCAAGAATCACAATCTGTGTGCCTTTAGTGCTTTCTTATCTCTTGTTGAACCTAAAAATGTGAAAGACGCACTGAAGGATGCATATTGGATTAATGCTAGGCAGGAGGAACTGAATCAATTCCAAAGGAGTCAAGTTTGGCATCTGGAACCCAAGCCAAGGAACAGGTCCATAATTGGAACAAAATGGGTTTTCAGAAACAAACTTGATGAGGATGGCATGGTAACATGAAATAAGGCCAGGCTAGTTGTTCAGGGATATAGTCAAGAGGAGGGCATCGACTATGATGAGACTTTTGCTCCAGTTGCAAGACTGGAAGCAATAAGACTTCTTATAGCCTTTGCTACATACATGGAATTTACTCTACATCAAATGGATGTTAAGAGTGCATTTCTGAATGGTTACTTGAAAGAAGAAGTGTATGTCAAGCAACCTCCAGGTTTTGAAAGTGAACAGTTCCCTGAACATGTGTACAAGTTGGACAAGGCCTTGTATGGGCTCAAGCAGGCACCAAGAGCATGGTATGAAAGACTATCAAAATTTCTACTCCAGCATGGATACAAGAGAGGTAAAATTGATAGTACATTGTTTTTAAAAGAAAAAGGTAAGCATCTCTTAATTGTTCAAATTTATGTAGATGATATAATCTTTGGTGCTAATTGTGAAAATTTAAGTAAGGAATTTGCAAACTTGACGGGGAGTGAGTTTGAAATGAGCATGATGGGTGAACTCAATTTCTTTTTTGGGTTTACAAATTAAGCAAGCCTCAAATGGAACTATGATCCATCAACAAAAGTATGTTAAGGAATTACTTAAAAGATTTGATATGGATAATGCTAAGGAAATTGACACACCTATTGCCACTGCCACAAAACTGGATCTTGATGAACATGGAATATCAGTTGATCAAAAATTGTATAGGGGTATGATAGGTTCTCTACTTTATCTAACTGCTAGTAGACATGATATTGTGTTTAGTGTTGGTTTGTGTGCTAGGTTTCAATCAGATCCTAAGGAATCTCATTTGAAAGTTGTTAAAAGAATATTGAGGTATCTGAAAGGAACAGGTCCCTTGGGACTTTGGTATCCAAAAGGTGGTAGTTTTAATCTTGTTGGATATACTGATGCTGACTATGCAGGTTTCCTTGTTGATAGAAAAAGTACCTCAGGTATGGCACATTTTCTTGGTGGATGTTTGGTTTCTTGGGGAACTAAGAAACAAAATTCAGTGGCACTTTCCACTACTGAGGCTGAATATGTGGCAGCTGCTTCATGTTGTTCACAGTTGTTATGGATCAAACAACAATTACAGGATTTTGGTGTTTATGTAGGAACTGTTCCTATCTATTGTGATGACACTAGTACTATTAATATGACAAAGAATCCAGTGCATCACAAAAGGACTAAACATATTGACATAAGACATCATTTCCTAAGAGACAATTATGAAAAAGGTTTGATCACCATAGCATTTTGTCCCACTGAAAAGTAAATAGCTGACATTTTTACAAAAGCACTAGGTAGAGATGATTTTGAAAGAAATAGATTGGAATTAGGGATGATTAAATTCACATAAAATCATCAATGCTTTACTTCATAATTGGCTAGAAAATTGCACTTAAAATGAATTTTATTCAAGTCATTATGAATGATTCAGTCCAGCTTAATACTTAAATGTATACTCTTATGCCATATTTCTTATTTAGAGTTGCTAAAATTGAATGATTTTACCCTTATGCTCTTAGAATTTCAAATGATCAAAAATGTTGCAAATTGGAAGGACACTGAATTTTCGTATTAAAATCAGGTATGTACTCGTTATTATTCAGTTAATTTAGAAGTACAAAGGCTATAGGTAACTTGTGATTAGGATAAATCCAACTAAGTTTCCTAACCATATCCAAATTGCATAAGAGTCCCATCGGAGGAACAGTTCCCACTCTGAAAAGGTATCCTGGCAGCCCAACGGCTCTATTTCTCCGGGAGACTCCCAAGAGTCCATAACCGTTGCATGTTGTGCTGAGGTAAGTGTGATCGATTTCTACTCTAATTCTACTACCTAATTCACACTATAAATACACTCCTTATCCCCCATTATTCTTTTACCTTGTTCATCAATTAAATTCTCAAAATTTCAGAAAGAATAGTCAATTATCTCTTAATTCGAATTGCAAGAATGTCTCTTTCTTCTGATAATTCTTCAACTGCACCCACTACTGAACAACCACAAAATCTCAATCCTTCCTCACCCATGGATACGACTGACCTAAACCCTGAAATTCCTGAAACAATCCCAGAAATACCTGAACCTGAAATTTAGGGAGAAGGACCAGTTCCCACTGCTGAATCAATTGCTGAGGAGGTTGAGGATTTATCACGTGCTATGGTCTTGTATCAGTATCAGGTAAACTTTACCTATCCTTTGAATGTTGTGATAGATGAGGAAGAAAAGGGAGAGGGGTCTGAGGCTGCTCTTGAGGGGGAACCAATTAGGAGGTTGGAAGCACCCATGCATGGGTCATCGGGGTCTCCAGAGGCTGCTTTTAGAGCACCCATGGAGGATGTTATATATGTTGATAAAGCTATAAGTGATAGTGATAGGCCCTTGGTGGATTTGATCAACATTAGGAGTCTGAAAAGAAAATTAGCTAGAAAGGGACCCATTGATGACCAAGTGACTGCTGAAATTGCTGCTAAGTTGAAGAAAATATGTGATAGTTATAAGCCCGGAGATAAGAAGAAAGTTGAAAGTTCCTCCAAGGCAAAAGGACCTGTTCCTTCTGCCTCAACCCCTGCTTCTGGGGTTAGGAGGACAAGAAGTGCTGCTAAAGCTGCTGATGAACAATTAGCTGCTGCTTTAGAAAAGAGCAGAAAAGGGAAAGGCAAACAGGTTATTGAAGAGGAAGAAGTGGAGAATGTTGAATTTGATGATTTTGGTGAAGATGATGAGATGGCAGATGCTGAGGAGTTTGTGCCTCAGTCAAAGAAAAGAAAAGTTGCTCAGAGAAGGGTAACTAGAAGTTCTGTTAAAGCTGCTGAAAAGTCTGCTAAGAGGACCAGGTCCTCCAAAAGAGTTGTTCTGTCTGAAAGTTCTGCTAGTGACAGTGATGAGTCCTTTGCTGGAGATGAGAGTGATAGTGAAGCTGAAGGTGATGAGTCTGTACACTGTGTTCATGATGACATGTTGACCAGGAAGGTGTTGAAAGGTAGAGTACTATCTTATGTGCAAGAAGAAGGGATGCTATGGTTGCTGCAAAAACTGCATGCTCAGGGCTGGAGGGACATGGTCCTTAAGATCTCTGGCAGGTGTGCAAAGGGGATGGTGCAAGAGTTCTACAAGAACTGCTCCATCAAAGAAGACAGGATTACTACCTCTGTTAATGAAAATGTGATTATGTTTGATACAAGGGAACTTGGTGAGCTGTTGGGAATTCCTTTTACTGGGTATGACAGCTATGTCAAGAAGGTTTGGCCTGACTTGACAAACTTGCCTACTGATCTGGAGATCACTAGGAAGTTTTCTGAGAATGAAGGGGAAGAGAAACCCAGGGCTGTGCAGAAGAGTAAGATGCACCCACAGCACCAAGTTTTATTCGAGTTTGTAAACAAGATTGTGATGCCAAGGCAGGAGAAAAGAGGAGTTGCCAGTTTCATGGACCTAGTCCTTATGGAACTGTTGGACACTGAAAAGCAGACCAACTGGCCCAGCTTTATGATCCACCTGATAAAAAGGGTGATTGCTGGGAAGAGAAAGCACTCCTTGCCATTTGGATTCATCTTGACTGATGTGTTTGCAAAACTGAAGATTCCCTTGGAAGGGGTAGTGAAGGCTACAAAGAAAACAAAATTTGGCGGTGCCACATTGATAAGCTGTGATTTGCCAGGTCAGGCTGATCCTCCACAGGCTGGTGTTGGGAGGCAGCCATTGAACAACAAAGTGAGGGCACTTAGGTAACAGGTTGCTATTCAGGCTGCTGAGATAGCAAGGTTGGAAGAGGAGAAGAATTACTGGAAGGCAGAGGCCTCAAAGGCAAAGGAGACCAATGAGGGAATGCTCAAGAAGATGTTTGAGTTGCTTAACAAGTCTCAGGGACCTGGTCCTTCCACATCCTGACCACCTTAGCCTTTAGCCATCTTTTGTCTAGTGGGATCTAGCCTAGCCTTAGCCTTTTTCTTCTTTAGTCTTTGGATAATTCTGCAGTACTTGCTTGTATCCCCTGATTTCAATCTTTTGATTTAATGAATTGTCTTTGATCGCTAATATCATTGTCTTGCAGTTGCTTTAATACGATTTATGTTTGCATTTTGAGTTGCCTCAATGGCCATGTGCTGATTATTTCTAACACTTGAGTTATATTTTTTTATGCAACCTTTCCAATGATGCCAAAAGGGGGAAGAGTAAGTCTGATTTTGCATGAAGTTATACCTAATTGAAAATCTGTTCCATAATGATAAATTAATTCTCCACTGATTGATTGTCTTTTTGAGCTTAAGTTGCACTTCAGGACATTAAGGATATGCAGCTACGCTTATGAATTTGTCATCATCAAAAAGGGGGAAATAGCTCCAGCAGCCAAGAAGTCTTGAGCAATTAGAACTCCAAAGCTCCCTTGAGTTTGAGTCCTAATTGGATTCTACTCTTTAGAATCCGGATCTTCTATCCTTATCCTTTAATTTATGCAATCTTTTCATATCCGTTTAGAACTGCATAATTACCAAGATAAACATTAGTTTTAGGATAATTAATAATATCTCAATTTAAATGATTTTGCATGAATTATCTATTCTGCTGCAGTGATTCAAAGGAACAGGTCCTTTGAATCCGTTCCTCAATCATCAGTCAAAACTCCAAACTTATCCAAGCTAACAATAGTGACTAAAATAGTGATCTATACTTAATACTTGAACAAAATCTAGATTAAGCAAATAAATGTAGTTCCAATCAGTAAGTTAAAACTGCAAGACTAGTCTACATTTAGTCAGTAATAAGTGTAAGAATAGAGCTTGAAAATATACATTAATAAAAATAAGCCAAATATATCGCCAGCCCTCGAACTTGACACTATATTCTACTTAGACACTTCAACTAAGACCCTTCCCAGTTAAGCACTTGAACCTTTTTTAAGAGTGTTCATCTAAATACTTTCCGCCCACGTGGCTTATGGAGTGTTTTGCACTCCATTTGAGCGTGTGACCATAAGAAGAACACGATGAGGTATATTATAACCGTAAAATTTATGCACTTCAACCATATCCACTTATATTCTACCCCCTTTCACTCAATTTTGAACACTAATTTTTCTTTCTCCCTAAATTAGCCTTCATAATTCTTTCATGAATAAATTTTTCTCATCTATCTTTCTCATATCTCTTTATTTAACAATTCCCTTCAAAAAGTAAAATTTTAAAGAATGCCGAACTCATCTAAACCCGAGTTTAGTGGACCTTATTTTTTTATTATGGTTAATATTCAAAGTTGAGTACGTCATAGACATAAGTGAACACAGGAAGGAGAATCTATAGTTGCCGATTTTATAGGGTTAGTTTGAACTTGTTATATGATGTGTCCAATTATAGCACGTGGCATATTATAAATGAGTCACTTATCCACGTAGGACTCGTGTACAAACACGCGCATGAGTTTTTCATTAGAGTGGGCAAAAGTGTCTAGATGAACACTCTTAAAAAAGGTTCAAGTGCTTAGCTGAAAAGTGCCTTAGTTAGAATGTCTAAATGAAATATAGTGTCAAGTTTAAGGGGTTGGTGATGTATTTGGCCATTAAAGTACATTCTTCATGTCAGACATGAAACTGATACTTTCACTTATCTTTAGGTCCATTGAATTTTGAAGCAATTGTACAAGTTATATCTGCATTATTTTTATTTCTTTATTAACAAAATAGCCAGGCCAGAGGGTAAAAGTGATTCATACTATCTTGCCCAACAACAACTAATACTTGACCCACTGCTTTATCTTTTAAGAAAATACCATCTATTCCAATAAAAGTTTTCAACCCTTACTTGAAACTCATCTTCAATGCTTTGAAACAAATATACATTTTTAGGAATCTTTTTTTGCCTTCAGCAGATGCATCCTCTGCTATGTTGATAATCACATCACTTCTTGGATTACTTTTCTTCAATGTATCAGCATATGCGTCAAGTTTCTTATAATCATCATCAAAACTCCCCCTCAACATCTTTTTTTTTTTTTTTTTTTTTTTGGACTTCTCATGACTAACATTTAGCTCAAAATCAACCTTCAATTCTACCTTCATCCCCTTTACCTTATACTTTGATAATATTGCAACTTTCTCTTAAAATAATATGCTATTAGTATCAGCCCTACTGTTATTATTGTAGTGTTACAATCATGTTCTAGCTTTAAGGTCTTCACTCTAGCCCCTGGAAACTTCCCATTTTTGGACAAAGAAAAACCTTCTCCACAAGTATACCTTACCCGAGTTTTGTCACTTTTTTTGCAAATCAATCCTTTTTTTTCTTGAGAGTGCATAAATGTTCATAAATTTCCTAGCTTTAGCCATGTCCATAAAGGCTATACCCATGTGAAACTCCTTATACTCATTAAGTTATTCAGTTATGTCCATCTTCTTTTCTAATCCCAATGACTCTTAACTCTTTAGAATCATAATTTGAAAAATTAGTCAGACTTGGGATCATAATCCCCTTTACTTAAGCTACAAGCAGTAGCATCATCATTTAATACATCATGAGACACAGTAAGTTGTACAATGTTTGAACCCTATCTATAGCAACTCACTAACATCAACAATAATAGGTTAAAGACAATAGGTTTATAAGTGTTTCATCCCCTGTCATATAATATAACTTACCAATAAGGATAACAACTATCAGTTGTTGAACCCCTATAGACCGAGGCTCATTTTTTAATTCATTGACAATATCAATAAACGAAAGAGAATCTGAGTCATACCCTTCGCATGAACCCGTTTATTTGAATGTAATACTTGTAGACTTCTAATCCAGTCTCCACCAATATGAAATATTAAGTTAATTAACACTATTTCTACAAGTCTGCAAATATGTAACAAACAAAAAAAATATAGCAATATTCAAGAACTTATCAAAGAAAATAATAAAAAAGTAAGAGTAGAAAACAACGACTGAAAGAAAGGGCCCCCTCTCAAATATGAAAACTGAATCAACAATGAAAATAACATGTTGAGACCCTGCTTAATAGAAGAACAAACAAAAATAGAATAGTCCTATTGTTATAATTGTTTAATCATCTTCAACAAATTTAGGGACCGCATTCCATCATAAACTAACCAAAATAATTATAACTTCTATTCTACAAAAAAGAAAAAAATGAGCATTTATCCATAAACAAACAAGAAACCCTAAACCACCTTTGAAATTAGGGAAATTCTAACCCACATTACCATAAATCCACCTGAAAATAACAAAATTCTAAGCCCCTTACATTGAAAAATATAACCAAAATAAAGTCAGAAACATAAGCCGTATTGAAATTAATCATGAAACTTGAGCTTAAATAAAACATGCAAATAATATAGTGATGGAACGACATAATGAATGATTGGAAGTTTAAAAATAAATTATTATTTAGTCTATTGAGGCATTTAAGCTATACAAAATTTTAAAACCAAAATCACAAAATAAAAAGTTTCATAACAAACACTCAACAGATTATAACAAAAAACACACTTTAATATAACTAAACAAAATTTTATTTTAAAAAAAACGTAGCTGCTTTGTCCAAGAATGAAGGTGAATCAAGAAGTCATATAGCCTTGGGTTTCCGGTCGAATTCTATTTAGAAGCAATTTATATTTTAATTTAGGTGGTTTAAATATTATTTAAGTTGGGGCATAAAAAATGGGTTGGGTCATTGGTACAGGTTGTGAGTAATTTAAAGGGTTCATCGGTTATAAGTTTATTTTGCCTCATGTTTGTCATAGTGTCCGAACCATTAATAAGAGGGTAAATATGTTTAAAATTTGAACAGTGAGGGTAGATTTCAGGCAAAACTTGGATGAAGGGTATATTTATAATTTTTTTTAATTTTACATGGGAAAATATGGCCTTTTTCATTTAAACGATGTGGACAAGTCTAATTTTATGCTTTTTATGAAAAACAAGTAGAAGCTATGTCTCCTTCACCCACACAACTAACAAAGCACTACGACCAATCAAGTCCAAAAATAATTCACCTAAAAGATATTTATCGCTCCAAACTATTTAAAATATGAATGTACATGTCAAATTATGCTAAAGGTGCGAATTTTATACTATTCGGGTTTGGTCAATAAAAGTCAACCCTCGTGCCCCACCTTGATTTTTCGAGCCTAAGACCAATTTATAGTTACCGATTCCATGAAAAACAATGTCCGCAATTGGTAAATTTTTTGCCTAGTGGCCATTTTTGACGCCGTATTTGCTTTGAGGCTACTATTTTCCTTGGTCTTACACTTGAGGCCACTTTTGTCTATTTACTCATTAAACACGCCTAATTGAAAAGACTAAATTACCCCTCAGTGTGTCCGAATTTACAGTGTTTTGTCAAAATCGTTTCTCACAGTGAAAAACCGAATTCATGCAAAAAACTGTCATTATTTTTCACTGTGCTTCATGCAAAAAACTGTCATTTACATCAGTTTTTCATATTCCTCTTCGATTTTTGTCCCGTTTCTTTGTATACCCAGTGTTTTTTGCTCGTGTTAACTGTACTACGTAAATGGAATAACATATTTCGATTGTAGAATCAGTCTGAAATTTGTATAAGCAGGTATGACACGTTTTTCTTTCATATTTTTTTAAAACATATGTGTTAAATTTGTGCGTATTAAGTTACTTAACGTTATTTAAGTTTCAATTTGTATGTTTGATAGTTAGTAGTTACTTTTCATATTTTGTATGTTTGTGATTGGGGTAAAATTTAGACTTTTACTGGAATAAAGTTTTGATTGAGGGTGTATTAAAGTTGAATATGATTACTGGAATGATATTTTGAAATGCTACTGATTGAAGTTCTATCCAATTGGATTGAACTTCTTTTACTCTCATAGATTGAACTTCTTTTACTCTCATGGACTGAACTTCCTTACCCTATATGTGTGTGTGTGCGTCTGTCTGTGTGTTTGTGTGTACGAGTGAATGTATGTGGGTGTCTGGGTATATTAAAGTGCAGTCTAATTAGTTGATTGAAGTTCTGAAATGGTACTGATTGATCTTCTATCCACATGGATTGAACTTCTTTACTATCATGGACTTAAGTTCTATCTTCATGCACTGAACTTCTTTACTATCATAGACTGAAGTTCTATCCTCATGGATTGAATTTCCTTACCCTATATATGTGTGTGTGTGTGTTTATGTGCCTGAGTGAATGTATGTGGGAGACTGGGGTGTATTAAAGTGCAGTCCAATTACTGGATTGAAGTTCTGAAATGGTACTGATTGATGTTATATCCTATAGGGATTGAACTCCCCCTAACCTTATGTACTAAAGTTCTATCCCAAAGAATTGAACTCCTCTATCCCTCTGCCACGCAACTTGCTTACGTCTGTGTGCATGTGTGTCCGTGTACTAGTGAATGTATGCATAAGACTGGGGTGTATTAAAATGCAGTCCCATTACTGTATTGTAGTTTGAAATAGTATTGATTGATGTTCTATCCGAAAGTGTTGAACTCCCCCTACCCTTATGTACTGAAGTTCTGTCCCCAAGGATTGAACTTCCCTATCTCTTATCTGAAATTTTGTCCACAAGGGATTGATATTGAATTTCTATTCATATCTGCTGAAGATCAGTTTTATACTTAGTCATATTATTTTATTCGATTTATGTGTGGCTTTATACTTTATTTTGTATACTCAATTTGAGGTTTTTTATTTGAAGTTTGCTGCATTTGTTTATTTTGTATGTGCGACTGATAGTGTCTTTTTATTGTTAGCTTTTTGCAAGATGGATGCTGGAACGGCAGGGAATCTAGTGTATCTATTTGAAAAGTGGTTCAACTTGAATCCATATTGGGAGGGGAGCACAACTTAGATGAATTAATTTCAAGGTTCAGTGTAGTACAGTTTAAGAAGCTTTCATTGGGTGTGCTTGGAAGCTTTGTGAAGTTGCAGTCGTACAAAACTTCTATGAGGTTACTGCATTGTTTACTATTGTCTCGTATTGTGAGCAGTGATCCAAATAGATTAAGATTCAATGTTTTGGTCGTGTAATTCATTTTGGTCCTGAAGAATACTATCTTTACACTGGTTTGAGATTTTCTCCAAATCGTGGGTATTTGTTTGATAGGCCTTCTATGGATATGGATAGGAGGCTCCTCAAGTAGTACTTTGGTGGTAAAACCAATCTTCAGTTGTTGAATGTTCATGCATTTTTGGTACCAAGGAGCACGTCATCTCTGGTCAATGAAGACGATGCAGTAAAGATTGCAGAGTTTTATATTCTCCAGTCAATTATTTTGTGTTGTAAGAAAAAAACTAGTTTGGTGGAAGTTCATTATCTGGATATCATTGACAACGAGGATCTTTGTGCAGCTTATCCGCGGGGTAGTCCGGGTTTTGAAACACTTGTTAAGTCTGTGACGACCCCCCTTAAAAGTGTTGCAAGTTCAGGAAAAGATGCATACTATACTGTGCTTGGATTACCCATGGTGTTGTGCGCCGGGTTCGTTGAATTATTTCCAAAAGTTGGTTCTAAGTTCTGTACGTTTAACAGTGATGGCTTTCCAAGGATGTTGAGGTTTATTAACTTCAATAATCCTCAGTATAACAGTTTGGTTGAGAACTACTTTCATAATGTTAATGTAAGTTTATATATTTGTAAGTCAATAAGAATTTGAACTTCAATCTATATGGTCTTGAAGTTTCATGCATAATGTGCTTTACACATGGATTGAAGTTCTGTTTATGTAATACTTAAGTTCTATCCATAAGCATTGAACTTCTATCTATATGGTCTTAAACTTTTTTATCATTAAGCTTGTTGAAATTCTCCTACTATGGATAGAACTTCTGTTTATAAGGATTGAACTTTTATCTATATGGCCCTGAAGTACTATCCATAGAGGTCTCCCCGTATGGATTAAAGTTCTATTGATAAGGATTGAACTTGTATCTTTATGGCCATGAACTTCTATCCATAAAAGTTCTTCTCTTATGGATTGAAGTTCTATGCATAAGTATGTAACTTCCATTTCCTATTCGCTGAAGCTCTATCTCTGCACATTCTATATTTCTAAAGTTCTGTCCATAAAGATTGAACTGCTATCTTTTACTGCCCTGAAACTTCTATCCATAAAGCTATCCCCTTATGGATTGAAGTTCTATGCATAAGGATCTCTGCATATAGAAGTTTTATTCTTATTTTACTGAAGCGCTAATATATTTTTTATGGTTTCTTTTTTAATAGTGGTTTGATAACTTTGAAATGGTTCCAATTGTACTTTCTGAGGAAGAAAAAAGTTCTGTGAAATTGAATATGATAGAAGCAGCTCCAACTGTTGCATTTAAACAAAGAAAAGGAAAAGAAGTTGTTGATCGTGTTGAAAAGATTGAGGATAGTGGTTCTGAGAGTGAGGATAATGGTCATGAGGGTCAGGATACTGGTTATGAGAGTCAGGGTACTGGTGATGAGAGACAGGATACTTCTCACGGTGTGCAGCTTGATCAAGATTTAGCTGATGCAATTGTTAAAGTGAGTTTTTGAAGGATCATGTACATCCATCTTTTTGTGTTTTTGTTTTACTTGAATATCTTTATAAGTTTCATTAATTTATTTTTTGCAGAAGGTGAATATGAAAGTTCGGAAGAGGTTACGTAGCAAGCGACGCCACATAAGGGGGTATATTGGTGGTCTAGAGAACAAGGTTGACTCTGTTCTTGATTTTATGAAGAAGTTGAGTAAAAAATTCGAGGAACAGGATGAAAATGGGCGGAAAGGTGGAAGTGTTTGAAGGGACAAGGAACAATCTAGCAGCTATGGCCATTCCTTAAATTTGTATTCACGTGGAGGCAGTGCTAGCATTGGAAGGAGAGATATATGTGTCTATAGTGGCGGGGACGTTAACGCTGGAGTTGGTGATAGTCAATTGGGGAAGAGGAAGTCTGCTTCATTCAGAAAATCAAAATCAAAATCTCCTTCAGATGTTAGACAAGAAGAAGGCAGTGATGGCAGTATAGTTAGGAAATTGAAATCTCATTCAGATGTAAGAAAAGAAGGCAGTGATGGCAATGTAGGTCGAAAATCTGCTACACAATTTCATGGACAATCGCGAGAGTTATTTAGCAAAACACCTGCACAATTGCATGCAGAAGGTGAATTGGACATATATGGTGAGTTGACTGTGGCAGAGAAGGAAGTGCTTGAAATTTCCGTGCAACTTGTTACCGGAGAGCTTGATCTGAAAGCAGTTGGTGTCAATCATGAGGTTATGAGAGTGGTGAAAGGAGGTGCAACGACTTGTCGTGCTATTGAGTTGTCATCAAATGTAGTTTCTACACCCGTCTAAGCAAAAATATATCAAATGAAAAAGAAGAAATTGAAGACACAACGTTTCTATGATAGGCCTACATTTAAGATACTGCCATCGAGTCAAGAAAGTGGTAGTGAGGGTTCATGTGATGCTGAAGATACACCAAGGGCTGAAGGAATTCAGCAAGATATGTCAAAAAATCAGCAGCAATATATTGAGAATGAACTGGGGAAAGAACAAGGCATAAGTCAAGAACGGGAGAGGACTCATGACATTGTAATGGAGAATGTTGAGGTGAGTTATCAAGCAGATAGAGAAAAGGAGATGACTGAACAAGGACAGGCTCTTGAAATTCTCTTGAACAAAGGGCAGTCAATCGACTAAGTAGGCAAAGAAGAAGTGATGACGCAGGAAAAGGAAACGTCTCTTGACATTGTAATGGAGAATGCTGAGGCAAGTAAGGAAGCAGAAAGAGAAGGGGACATGACTAAAGAACATCAGGCTCTTGGAAATCTTGTGGGCAAAGGTCTGTCAATTGATGAAGCATGCAAAGAAGAGGTTATGACACAGGAATAGGAGAAGCCTCTTCAGATTGTTATAGAGAATGTCGAGGCAAGTGAGCAAGCTGGAAGAGAAGGTGATTAGACTGAACAACAACAGACTTTTTAAATTCTTGTGGACAAATGGCAGTCAATCGATGAAGCGAGCAAAGAATAAGTAATGACACAAAAACATGAGAGGCCTGTTCAGATTGTTATGGAGAGTGTCAAGGCAAGTAAGCAAGCAGGAATAGAAGGGGACCTTAGTGAAGAACAACATGCTCTTGGAAGTCTTGTGGGCAAAGGTCAGTCAGTCGACAAAGTGAGCAAAGAAGAGGCGATGTCACAGGAATAGGAGAGGCCTCTTTATATTGTTATGGAGAATGTCGAGGCAAGTGAGCAAGCAGGAAGAGAAGAGACTAAACAAGAACAAGCTATTGAAAGTAATAAGGTAAATGCTGAGGCAAGTCATCCAGCAGGGATAAAATGGTTGATCCAAGGCGAGAAGCAATCGGAGCAGCATCATCTTCTAGGGAAAAGGGACCGAAAGCCCAGTCTGTGGTTGTTATCTCTATATTTTGCTGGAAAGACTAAAAAGAAGATAACTGACTGGAAGGATAATTATAAACGTAGTTGTCCATTCTACTACTTGAAGATTGATCCAGCAGTGTTGCTAGAGTTTGAAACTTGGTTGCTATTTCAAAGAAATGACACTGAACTTGAACAGTAAGTCTATTTGTATTTTTTTATGATTTGTTGTCTGTAGTTTTTTAAGTTCAATGCATAGGGGATGAATTTGAAAACTTTTAGTTCAACCCCCTATGGACTGAACTTCTTAGCCTATGAGTTCTGCCTCTATGGATTGAATTTCTGTGCATATGGACTTAAGTTCTATCTATAAGAATTGAAGTTCAATAACAATGGTCCTGGACTTGTGTCTTCAAGGATATGAAAAGTTTTGTCCCTATAGGATCGAAGTTCTGTGCATATTGAGCTAACTTCCATCTATAAGGACTGAACTTCAATCTTATGGCCATGAACTTCTATCTCTATTGATTTAAGTCCTGTGCATATTGACTTAAGTTCTATCTATAAGAACTGAACTTTAATCAAATGGCCATGGACTTGTGTCCACAGGGATGTGGAAAGTTCTCTCCCTATAGGATTGAAGTTCTGTGCATATTGACTTAAGTACTGAACTTCAATCCTCAGGCTGTTGAACTTAATATATTATGAGTTTCTCAAGTTCCTTCCTCTATGTAGTGAACTTCAGTGCATATGCAGGGGAGAAAAAGTGTTTGAAAGTTCAGTCCAATAGGGATGAACTTCAAAGTTTCCAAAAGCGATGAAGTTCAATCCGAATGGACCTGAACTTCATTGCCTATGATATTCTTAAGTTCATTACTTATGGGAAAGTAACATGTTTTTGTATCCTATATCTTTTTAATTAGGAACAACCGTACTGCTTATATACCCGATAATGATTACGACAATGATCCGTATCAGTTGGAAACAATCAAGCTGGGCAAGCAGTGGTTTTTGGAGTTTGTAGATGTTGTCTACCCTCTAACTGATAATGTTAGTGGATATTCTGTTTTTGGTTTGTTCTGTGTTCGTTATTACTTTTCTGTGTGTTGATTAAATAGGTTCTTTTTTTTTTCTTGCAACATGTCGATATTGCTACGTATTATCTCAGAAAGAGGGTATGCTACCATTTGTTCCAGTTTCCTCATACACTCCCGATTACTGATATAGATTTTGATAGTTACATGTGCTCTGTTTATCAGTTAAATTTCAAAGGTAAAAAGAAAAGACCAAGTAATGAAATCTGGCTTGATGGTTTTTGATTGTGTATGTGTAACTATCTTTTTGGCCTAGAACGGAGGTGTTCAATTCCATGGAGTGGAGTTGATAAAATCTATTTTCCAGGTCGATTGCAAGGAGCACCTGCTGAAACGGTGACACATTACTTTTTGGCAGTCTTGGATATGCATGAGAAGAAAATACGTGTATATGATTCAATGGTCACCACAAAGAAGCCATCAGAGAAAAAAATTGACCATATGAAGGGTTATGTTGTTGTGCTCCCACATCTTTTCAAGTATCTCAAATTTGGCGAGCGACATGATTCGGTTAAAGATGATAAGTTCAATAGGGCTTATAGAACTGAGTGGGTACTATCACCAAATCAACTAGATTGGTAAGTCTTGTCAATTTTGTGCAAGTTTTATTGCAAATTAGATATAATTGACTGAATTTATAACCCCCTGCCTACTTATATGTCTTACTCTTTATTTTGGTTTGTTTATTAGGACTAGTTGTGGCATTTTTGTAATATTGTATGCTGATCTACTGACCAGAGGTAAAGATGTTCAAGATATTCAACCAGATCAAATTCATAATTACATGGCGCAGTTTGATTGTCAGCTTTGGGCTCATGGCCGTGCAAAGAATAGGAATGGATTTGAGACTCCACCTGAATTTGGTGACCATGATTATGGACAACATAATCAAGACATGTGTCAGTTATAGATGTTTTTATTTTTACCTTCAGAATTCCTAGTAGTATTGTGTAAAGTTTTTTTGGTAATAAATGGTGAAACAGATATTATATACAGATGAACAGATTATTACGCACAGATTTATGTAAGTGCCTGACACAACCCGGAATCCAGTTAAGCCGTGCGGGCACCCGACATCCTCCTCTAGACCCGTCAGGCGAACCCTTACCAATTAAATTAGGAAAATAAATATAACAATTCATAAATAAGGATAACACTTAAAACAAACACAGACATACTGATACCTCTAAGCTGTACAAAAGAAATTACAGCTGACTACCCAGCATACTAGGTTTAGGGCTATCCAGACTAGACATCTAAGAGTACAAAAGAAGACAGATACCTCCTGAAGTATGGGTGTCAAACGGGTAGGGGTCTACCCGTCAAAACCCGGACCCAGACCCGGACTCATTAAAACCCGACCCCACCCGGACCCGCAAAAACCCGGACCCGAACCCGTAGACCCCCTAAAATACCCCTACCCGAACGGGTTTTTTTTTCTTAACAAATACCCGTATCCGTTAAGACCCGTCAAAATTATGGGGTATTAATGGATATACCCGTACCCATACCCGTTAAAATAAACTGAGTAATAAAACTTGTACGTGGAGAGAAATGTATACACAAGTTTTTCACTCATGGTTTAATTTGTTTTGTGTCCATATTGTTAGTAGTAAAATATGTTCAAGAGAAACAAATTATTTATTTAATTAAAAAAATACTTTATATTCCATAATAAATCAACACTTTGAAGTTTGAATATATATTACTCTAATATGATATAGAACTTCAACTATTAATTTCGATATATACCTCAGAAAATAAGCTACTTGGAGTCGGACAAAGTAATTATGGGATCGTATTTATTAGAAAATATAATTATTTATAGTTTTGATGTTGCACTTTTTAAATTTGGAAGTTTAATATTTAAGACTTTAATAGTTCAAGTATCTTAAATAAAGTAACTCTTTGAGTTTTTCCTATTGATCTTTTTTTAATTTGTTTTAAGTATTTAAAATAATATTATTAAAAAATAAAATTATAACCCGTAGCCAAACCCGATTTGTTAAGACCGACCCATACCCCTACCCGCTAAGACCCGACCCGTACCCCTACCCGCTAAGACCCGAACCCGCACGGGTTTTTTTTTTCTAGCCGAAACCCGTATCTGTTAAAAACCCGTAATTTAAACCCGTACCCGACCCGTACCCGGAACCTGTGGGGTTACAATTTTACAACCCGAACCCGGACCCGTATACCCGTTTGACACCCATATCCTGAAGGGAGCAAAATGCAACTAAAATAATAACCAATAAACTGGTGGCCAACCGGAATAAAAGCTTGCTCACTGTCACGACCCAATTTCCAAGGGCTCGTGATGGCACCTAAACAACATTTGCCTAGGCGAACCAATGAAACAAGATGCGGAAAAGAACAATAATGTGAAAAGATCATAAATGGATATATAAATATAAAAGGGTGAAGTCCAAAAGAATATATATCCACAAAAGAATTGGAGCATTCTAAGAGTGACTCAATAAAGTATGAATATACATCAAAGAAATCTGAGTCCTATCTCTAAGTGACTCCGGCGGTATGCCACCACGGTCTGTGTGGTCGGCTCACCTCAATCAAAAGTCTCAGAAGCCTCGGGAACCGCTAACGTCCGGGCTGCTGACTGGATGAAGGACCTGCGCACGTAGCAGAGTAAGTTATGAGCCGAAGCCCAGTAAGATCACCGACAGGCCCGCTAAGGTACCCTTGCGGGACAAGTCGCTACATGCATCATAAGCAACAACATACTATAGTAATCATACAATAAAGTAGTGAAATCACAAATAGATGTAACACATTCCATACACACAAGTAGTAACCAGAAGTCTCAAGGATTATGCCCATCCAACGTAAGGCATAGGTCAACTCAGCGGCGGTTTGGAGGTCCAATCTCTACTCCCGTGCCGACTAACCTAGACCTACGATGGACTAGCAACACCACTACTAAGTATCAACCATATACCGTGACCCGAAGTCACTATCACAATCATGAATAAGTAGACCAACGACCCGTAGTCGTTGGCTCATCTCAAATTTGTCTACGATCGCACCACACCCCCTGTCAAGTGCGTCGTATCTCAATAAATCAAGTGACCACACCACACCCCCTGTCAAGTGTGCCACATCTCAAAGATCAAGTGTCCACACCACACCCCCTGTCAAGTGTGACACATCTCATAGTATAGGCGACACCACACCCCCTGTCAAGTGTCCCTCTAACAGTATTGATATCCACGACATTAATAACAATAACAGAAATAATAACAGAAATATTAATAACGATAATATTTCACAGTCACCGTAACCCAGGTTGGTTATGCTAGCTGAACGTAAGGCGAAGGTTAACCCGACCACAGTTTGGGGGTACAATCCCTACTCCCATGTCGTCCAACCCAAGGTTACGTATAGACAGCACTACCCAACCCGGCACGTGAACAAATCAAGTACCAATATCATACAAAAGCCAGCAAAATCCTCGGCAAGACATTTATCATGACATGCCGGCAACATCCTCGGCCATGTCCCAAGTTCTTGCTATCTAAGCATGGCGTAGCAAGCGTTACTACGAAAAAAATTTAAGCTACCTCGACGTAGCGTTTAGACCGGCACATACCTCGGTCGAGTCACAATCTCGCTATTTATAACAAACAATAATAGCAAGTAATTCACATCATTAATCCTAACCATTGTTAGGTATATATATGCGTACATGAAGCATACTAGCATGAAGGAAGAGTCCACAAGCACAATAGAGGTCAAGTCTCACTTACCTCGAAATTTGGGCTCAAATGCCGGGAAGAATCTCCTTTCCCGCTCGCCTTGTCCGCGAAGGACTCTCCACTAGGTCTATTAAGACAAGATATAGCACATATGAGTGCTCAATTATAGCTATTTAAGCCTATAGGCATCCTAGGGTAAAAATTACCAAAATGCCCCCGGGTAGGGCCGAGCCCTAAATTTATAAAATATACTTTTTCGGACTCCCCACGCTCCCGTGAGTCCAAAAGTACACTTAGATTCCACATGCGAGCCTTGCTCGATGTCTTTCCCCAATTCTTAAGAATCTAGGGTTCTAACCCATTTCCAAGAATCAACCCTTTGATTCTTGTGTTAATCAACATAAAGATGGATTGAAAGGGCTTACCTTAAGTGTAAGTATGATTGGGTCTTCAAGAAATACCCAAAAATCGCCTCAAGAGCTCACCAAATAATTTTTATAAGTTATGAACCGAAATGGCCTTTTTATAGCAGTTTTTTTTTTTTTTTTGCCTCTGTGACAGCTTCTTTTAAAAAATTCATAACTTTTGATAGGAATGTCCAAATTACCTGAAACTGGTGCCATTAGAACCACAACTCAAAGGGCTACAACTTTCATGTTTTTAGTTTTTCCTAATTCCTTACGGATTAGCCGAAAAATCAGCTTTTATCCGGCTGTTTGCGCCAAAACAGAACAGAAAAGTCGCACCAGATTTTCTACTGTTTTAGGGGCAAAACGGGACCGTACGAAGCTCGGAATGATTCCAAATTTTGCACACAAACCATAAAATACTTGGGTGACTTCCTCGTCAAGACGGAACTCAATTCGGACCTCCAGAACTCAAAAAGTGGGTCCCACGGCAAAGGTTCAATTTTCGACTTTCGCCAAAATAGCGAAATTTAACCAAACGACCTCGGAATCCAATTCCAAAAGTTGCTACAAGTCACAAATGACTATACGAACCTAACGGAACTTTCGGATCTCTCATTGGAGCTCATTTGCTCAAATCGAGCTCGGAAACCTCTTTTAACTCTTTTAAACTTCCGAAACGGGGACTTTATCAAAAGTCCTATCAAACGAGGTCCGTTTTCAATTTTGAAGGTTGCTACATATCATAAATGACGAGACGGACCAAACGGTGCGCTCGGATTTTCCATCGGGGTTCGTTTACTCAAAACGACCTATCGAAACCCCAAATTCCTTTCCGGAATTTCATAAACGGATCCTTTTCTCGAAAACCTATCAAACGGACTCCGTTTCGACTCAGATTTCACAGACGGGTCATAAATGACCTAACGGAGCTTTTGGGACTATCGACATGCAAATCGAGGTCCCGGATCCCGTAACGACTATTTGAGGGTCGTTACACTCACCCTGACATCTGAATTTGTCTTCGCTCCAACACAACGTGGCGAACTCAATCCTGGAGCGAACCTATCGAAATGAAATAGATAGACAAGAAACAAACAACAAACAAGGATTAGTCAAAAGGACTCAATAAGTGGGGCAGACTAGCCACCTCAAAAAATAGGATAGCTAGCTAGGGAGAAGAAACAGATAAACCAAATTCCTCTTATTTAAATTATAAAAAGGCAGAGCCAGATAATAACCGGAAACACATATAAAACCATAAAATCAACCAGGTATACGAGCCAGAAACATGTCAACAAATAAGCAATGCACGTAGAAGCAGAACAGTAGCTACGTACCACAAGTCTACACAATGGTATGAAATGAAATGAAACGAAATGAGATGAAATGAAATGAAATGAAATGATGCAAAGGGTCACATGTGCCCGTAATCCCATCCCGAAGCGGAATACTCCTGCATTCGAGGGGAATCCAATCTAATAACCAACTGGAGCGGAATACTCCTGCTCCTGGGGCGGAATACTCCTGCACCCGATATAATATAAACCAGAGGCGGGATCCTCCTTCACTCTCCTGGGGTGGAATACTCCTGCGCCCCATATAATGTAAAGCTGAGGCGGAATACTCCTGCACTCAGTATCTGACATAAGAGCGGAATACTCCTGCTCCTGGGGCGGAATACTCCTGAACCCAATATGATATAAACCAGAGGCGGAATACTCATGCACTCTCCTGGGGCGGAATACTCCTGAACCCAATATGATATAAACCAGATCCTCAATGAAATACCAACAACAGGACATAACATATAATATACAATGCAAATCTAAAGCTAAGTCGTAATGAGTACGCCTATCGGCAGCTACGCACGTAAGTAACACGTGGTAGAAAATCCGCAAGGCCAGTGCCTCCAAAGAAATGGAACACTTACCTCTTCCAAAAGATAGCATTGCTAATCATCAACCGCTTTATCCTTTGGTTTCATTGCCAAACGATCCCACTCTATTCAACAAGCTGAAAAATATATCAAATTAGGCTAAAGGCTTCATTCCTCACATCTTAGGGCAATCCAGTTAGGAACGTGATACCCTATTCGCATACGCAATACGTAGGCCAGGCCTATATACAGGCTTTAAAGTCACATAATCAAACCCTAAATAAATTATATTTATATGTTGCCCGTAACTCACTGAGTACGAATATATAATTAATTCCACTATCGGGGTCCAATTGACCCTTTAAACTATCAGTTGAACTTATTAAAACGATGTATAATATCCCATTTCTACCATTAAAATATATTTAAACACACGTAATAAAGTAAAATAATGCATTAAGATCATTACCTGAATGTTTTGGGGTGAAAATTCTACTTTTCTCCGGCACTTTTCTCATTTTCTGGTATTTTTTTTTCTCTTTCACCAGGTCATTCACGTTTCTGATCATTTTTTCTGCTCACTTCATGATAAGCTAAGGATTTAAAATCCCTTAGCCACCCAACGCCCTACTTTCTTTTCTTTTGTCTGCTCCCTTTTTTTTCTTTTTCCTTTAAAATTCGTTGCTACGGTAAAAATTAAAACGGTACCCTACGATATTCAAAATAATTCCAACTATTGCATACCAGTTATGCAAAATATATATAGCATACTCGCTAAGGCGGATCTCAAATCGGGTTCCCAAAACTCAAGATGCGAATTTAAATGAAAAAAAAAAAGTCAAATTATTTAACTTTCGGCATTTTAGCGGAAACTAGCCGAACAACCTCGAAATTCACTTTCGAAAGATCACAAAAGTCAAAAATAATCATACGAACCTAAAAGCGCTTTCGGATTTCGAATCGGAGCTCATTCGCCAAAATCGAGCTCGAAAATCTCTTTTTAATATTTATTGACAATGAAAACTGAAACCTTATTCCGATACGTACCAAACGAGGTCTAATTTAGCTCAAATTTTACAGACAGGTCCTAATGGACATTACGAAGTTTTTAAAATTATTGGGACGCCAATCGTAGCCCTAACTTTCGAAACGACTGACCGAGGTCATTTCATTCTCCTCCACTTATACTCTCGTTCGTCCTCGAACGAGCTTCCATCTAAAACAACATTCACATAGATAAAAAAAAGAACTTGCATGACCTTCATAAACTACTCCACGTGCATTATCTTCTTAATACAAGATCAGTTATAACACGCATATCGAACTCTTGGGATAAAACATATCTGGATAATATCATAACATCGTTGCCCAACATATTCTGACTAAGCTGATCCTTCCTCGATCACGAGAGGAGAGTTCAAAATTTTCGAAACAAAGATACACGAAACTTTGAATAGGTTAACATGATTCAGCCGATAATCACCTCTTCGAAATACCTTTCGATATAGAACATTTCGATGGAACTAAGAATTAGCTCACTCTTGATACAATAGGGGGAGCTTTTGAAGTACCTTATCACTACACACTTTAAAAGATTTGATGCAAGCTATATTATTCTTACGAACGCACTATGCAACACCTCAGTTGATGTTAAGGTTGTTCTGCAAGGTCCTTGTGGGAATGTAGTTACTCAAATCCTAATGTATGTCAAAGGTTCATCTGAACAGGGTCTATCATATAAGGATAAGGATCATGCAAATACTACTGGATAGTATGATGCAGACCAGGAATGATCTTCAGACTAAACATCTACTTCAGGGTGTCTTTGAATTGGAAATATTATGACTTGAAAAAGCAAAAATAAAAGAGACATGTAGTTGGACCATGAGCTGAGGCAGAATACCAGCAACAAAGTTGATTACATGTGCACTTATAACGCTAAAGTAAATTCTCAAAGAGTTGAGGTGTGAACGAGATATGCCAATGATGGATGAAGGACAAGCTGCACTAGACCTTTAACTCTAAATTTTCATGAAGTAAAACAGCATCAGTATGAGGATCCAGTTCTAGTTGAATACAGACGGATAGCCAGAAGAAAACCGGAGTCACCATATAGGGTTACTACTGACGGTGTTCTCATGTATAAAGATAGACTTTGTGTTTCTGATGTGGCAGATTTAAGTGGACATATTATTATAGAGGCACTTTATTCCAAATATACTGTTCATCCAGGTTCGACTAAGATGTACCATGATCTTAAGCAAATTTACTGGTGGGATGTAATGAAGTCTGACATAGTTGAATTTGTGGCTCGGTGTTCTAATTACCAGCAAGTTAAAATCGTGTCATCTTTCCAGACTTTATGCTTTCAGCAGATAAGTACGTATATATGATCAGGTTGCCAGCTCGTCTCTATCATTAATAGATTATTAGTGGATTTAGCAATGGTCGACACTCATTATAGGTTTCTGTCGTGGCCCTAGATTGGGTCGTGACAAAAGTGGTATCAACGCCTTAGAGATTTAGTATTACCATTCAGTATTTGGAGGAAGAGTCCTCCAGTTAAAGCACAAACTCATGCAGCTATTTGAATAGGAATAACCATCCCCGCAAAGTTTGCTGGACTAAAGAAGATTTATCTAAAAGCTGAACGTAGGCATACCTAAGCTACCAACTACCCTTTCGAGTTGCCAAACAGCTGCAACTCTCGAGTCATAACTCCATACATTTTCTATAAGCACCACTGCCTGATGGATCAAATCAAAGGTCAAATGACGCCTCTATTAGCCTTAATTGCCTTGAAGAAAAATAATGTGCTTATCCAGCTACCTTAACACGCACTCTGGCTCAATACAGGGAACATTACAATAGGTTACTGACCGCCTAAGTTCACCAGTGCCGAATAAAGAAGAGATAGCAACAGACTGAGGATAGAAATAATTAGAGCTTTAGGAAGCTCTTCTTCTTATTTACTTGGCTACCAAAGCTAGACTACTTACGAGTCAAAGTAGCCCAAGAATCGAAATTGAAGAAACAAATATTAAATGAGCTTTATGGAACAACATCAATGCAAATTTGACCTCCCAATAAGAAGGAAACTCTGACAATGAAACAACCTCGGTCAGTCGTTTCGGAAGTTAGGACTCCGATTAGTATGCCGATAATTTTAAAATATTTGTAAGGTCCATTAGGACCTGTCTGTAAAATTTAAGCTAAATCAGATCTCGTTTGGTAGGCATCGGAAGAAGGTTTCAGTTTTTATCGTCGATAACTATTAAAAAGAGATTTACGAGCTCGGTTTTGGCGAATGAGCTCCAATTCGAAATCCGAAAGCGCCGTTAGGTTCGTAAGATTATTTGTGACTTTTTTGATTTTTCGAAAGTAAATTTCGATGTTGTTCGGCTAGTTTCCGCTAAAATGCCGAAAGTTAAATAATTTGACCTTTTTTCATTTAAATTCGCATCTTGAGTTTCGGGAACCCGATTTGAGATCCGCCTTAGCGAGTATGCTACATATATTTGTATAACTTGTATGCAAAAGTTGGAATTATTTCAAATATCGTAGGGTATCATTTTAATTTTTGTCGCGAAAAGAAAAATAAAAGAAAAGAAAAGGAGAAAAAGACAAAAAAGGAAAAGAAAGAAAAAGAGCGTGTCATGGCGGTGGACTGGAGGAATATATATATATATATATATATATATATATATATATATATATATATATATATATATATATATATATATATATATATATATATCTGCAGCTTCATTTTGAAGCTTAGAAAACGAGAAACAGGAAGAAACAGAGAAACAAAATGAAAAACGCGCAGAAAAAAAATGCCAGAAAATGAGAAAAGAGCCGGAGAAAAGTAGAATTTTTACCCTGAAACATTCAGGTAAAGATCTTAATGCATTATTTGACTTTATTACGTGTGTTTGAATATATTTTAACGGTAGAAATTGGGATATAAGACATCGTCCTAATAAGTTCAATTAATAGTCTAAAGGGTCAAATGGACCCCGATAATGGAATTGAATATATATTCGTACTCAATGAGTTATGCACAACATATAAATATAATTTATTTAGGGTTTGGTTAGGTGACCTTAAACCCTGCATATAGGCCTGGCTTGCTTATTGCGTATGCGAATAGGGTATCAGGTTCCTAACCGGATTATCCTAAGATGTGGGGAATGAAGCTTTTAGCCTTATTTGATATCGTTTTCTGCTTATTGAATACAGCAGGATCATTTGGCAGTGAATCCAAAGGATAGAGCGGTTGTTGAGTAACTGTGCTAACTTTGTAACAAGGTAAGTGTTTATATCCATTTCTTTGGAGGCACCTGACCTCGTGGATTTTCTACCACATGTTCCTTACGTGTGTAGTAGCTGTCGATAGGCGTACTCATTACGCTTTAGCTTTGGATTTACATTGTATATTATATGTTATGTCCTGTGGTTGGTACTGGACTGAGGATTTGAGCATTGTACTCTGGCTGTGAGTTGGCATCTACCTCCCTGCCGTCGATGAGAGTCCCCCGCCGGTGAAGGATTATTATTGCATCACATTGCATTCATATGCATTATATGTCATTCATATGCATTACATTGCATATCATTGGGTGAAAGAGTATTCCGCCCCAGTAGCAGGAGGATTCCGCTCCATTGCATCATATTGAGGGTAGGAGGATTCCACCCCAGGAGCAGGAGTATTCCGCTCTTATGTCAGATATTGAGTGCAGGAGTATTCCGCCTCAGCTTTACATTATATCGGGTGCACGAGTATTCCGCCCCAGGAGAGTGCAGGAGTATTCCGCCTCTGGTTTACATTATATCGGGTGCAGGAGTATTCCGCCCTAGGAGAGTGCAGGAGTATTCCGCCTCTGGTTTATATTATATCGGGTGCAGGAGCATTCCGCCCCAGGAGCAGGAGTATTCCGCTCCAGTTGGTTATCAGGTTGGATTCCCCTCGAATGCAGGAGTATTCCGCTTCGGGATGGGATGACGGGCACATGTGACCCTTTGCATCATAATTCATTTCATTTCATCTCATATCATTTCATGTCATACCATTGTGTAGACTTGTGGTACATAACTGCTGTTCTGCATATACGTGCATTGCTTATTTGTTGATATGTTTATGGCTCGTATTCCTGGTTGAGTTTATGGTTTCATACGTGTTTCTGGTTATTATCTAGCTCTGCCTTTTTATAATTTAAATAAGAGGAATTTGGTCTATCTATTTCCTCTCCCTGGCTAGCTATCCTATTCTTTGAGGTGGCTAGTCTGCCCCACTTATTGAGTCCTTTTGACTCACCCTTGTTTGTTGTTTTTTTTCTTATCTATCTATTTCGTTTCGGCAGGTTCGCTCCAGGATTGAGTTCGCCACGTTGTGAAGGAGCGAAGACGACTTCAGCTGTCAGGGTGAGCCAGCTTTTATTCCGAATGGCCACCAGTTTATTGTTTATTATTTCAGTTGCATTTTTCTCCCCTCAGGAGGTATCTATTTTCTTTTATACTCTTAGATGTCTAGTCTGGATAGTCCTAAACCTAGTATGTTGGGTAGTCTGCTGTAATTTTTTTGTACAGCTTAGAGGTATCAGTATGTCTGTATTTTTTTTTCAAAAAGTCTTGTCCTTATTTTTGAATTGTTATATTTATTTTCCTAATTTAGTTGGTAAGGGTTCGCCCCGGGTCTAGGGGAGGATATCGGGTGCCCGCACGGTCTAACCGGATTTCGGGTCGTGTCAGTTGGTATCAGAGCCCGGTTTAGTGTCTATCCATACTAAGACAGAGTCTAGTAGAGTCTCGCTGATGGGTACGTAGACGTCCGTACTTATCTACGAGAGGCTATGATGGCATTTAGTCACTTCCTTCATTTCTGATTGTGCGTCGGTCTAGGATGCAAAGGTATTTTCGTTAATTTGTTCGTGGCAATTGTGAGCCCTCATGCGACAAAATTAGCAAATGATTTGAGTTCAAGACGAAGCGGTCTGGCCTGGGGTTAGCACTGACGAAGCCCCGAGTGTTTTGATCGTGATGAGGATCTAGTTACGGAGGTCCAATTTGTACGAGCTCACGATGGGCAAGGGAGCAGGGCCTTGTTGTTCCCTTGGCTCTCTACGTTGCTTTCACGAGAATCTTGGTGATGCAGATACCGTAAGAACCTATTATTCGGTGGGTAGCCTATCAGGTTGCTGCATGTGCAGACGTTCAGTCTCAAGAAGCTCCTATTCCAGTTCTTAATATTGCTGCAGTAAATTATGTTCCGGAGGTAGCATGTGTTGTACCTCTAATTGTTCTTGATGGTTAGCCAGCCGAGGTAATAGTTCTGTCTGAGTGCCCAAAGTGGTTGCATTATTTTACGCGGTTGAATCTTCCAATATTCTCAAGCAATGCATTACGTAATCCCTGTGTAAGTTTTTTTTTTTTTTTTAAAAAAGTGATGTCAGCGTATCCTTCAGGCTCTTGATTATATCGAGCGGTATGGTGTTGATTATTCTGCTTTCCAGTTTCAGGGTCCAGCCTTGAATTGGTGAGCCGCTCTCTTATTAGCTAAGTTGGTTCGGTTTTTCTTCTAGATCCGTGGAAAAGTTCCTTTCGAGTAGCGAGCGAGATGAAAAGTGTTGCCAGTTTGAGTGGATTGGACAGGGTAGCCTGTTGGTGCTTCAGAATATGAGATTGAATTCTATAGAATGGCTGAATATGCATTAGAACTAGTCCATGATCCTTTCGAGTGATTCAAAGATTTATTGATGACCTTTGTTTTTCCTTGAGATCCCAGATGGCTCGAGAGATTGAGGTCGGGATTTCATTTGATGTTGTTGTTGATATTACCCGAAGGTATGAGGCATACCATAAGTTAGAGCAGGAAGAGTTAGAGCGGGAGAGCAAGAGATCCCGTGGCCCTAGTGGGTAACCATGGTACCTCATTTGAAGGTAACAGTTCTGATTATTTTGGGAGGCTCAGCTTGTGTCACGCGATTCTTAGAATGCGCCAGTAGTTCGTCAATATCCGACACAATTTTTCTCTTTGTAGCTATCAATAATCTGTCCAGCTTCTATTTTCACTAAAAAGGGTGCTATCATTGTCGTGAGCCTGTCATCTTTGGTGGAGTTTTCCTTACTCCAGAAAGTAGGCATTCGTTCTTTTACTCACCATCAGACCAGCATCAGACACCTGCCCAGTCACAGGGGTTTTCATTTTGGGCTCAGTCATCCGAAGAAATGCCCTCATTGAATAGAGGTCAAGAGCGTGGTGGTAGTGCTTCTTTTAGAAATAATTATCAGAGTAGCGGCTCAGCGCAGATGCAGAGGCAGTTCTATGAACTGCCAATCTGGCAGGATGCTGAGGTATCCGATGTAGTACCCCCCATGTATTTCTTCTTCCATTATATGTGAGTAAAATTTAATTCTTCCGATCGGTCTGGACTTCATTTATAACATGGCTTCCTTGGATATTTTTTCTATTAAGAATTGGTTGTTGTAGAGGGGCGAGTTTCTGGTATAATTTATTCCTGGTATTTGTGAGACCATACTAATTTATCTGGTCTAAATATGAGAGATTTGACAATGAGTGTCATTATTGTCTGCCTGGCATCTTGTCGTGCCACCTTCTATTATTATGTCAAATTAGCTTACCTCTCTTCTCAGAATTCTGTGTTGGTTGGATGATGGGATTCTAGTTCATTAGTAAGTAATATTCGATCTACGTATCTCCTCATGGTTCGAGGCGCTAGTAAAGTCATGTTATCCTATGAGCTTATCTCGGTATTAAAGAGTTTACTGATAAATTATTGGAGTTCTCTTTTTATGAGAAGGTTAAATTGGCATGAATGTTGTCCCGTGAAGCTCATTTAATATCTATTTCTTTAATTGCGATTCTTCGGTAAGCCTGACACGTAAGTAGTCTAGCTCTGGTAGCCAAATATATAAGAAGATGAGCTTCCTGAAGTTCTAATTATTTCTATCCTCGGTCTATTACCATTTCTTCCTCGTCCGGAAATAGTGAGTTTGGGCGGTTAGTTGCCGCTTGTGATATTCCCTGTGTTGAGCCAGAGTGCGTGTCAAGTTAGCCAGGTAAGCACATTGTTGTGTTTTAAAGCTACAAAGGGTAATGAGAGGTGTCATTTGACCCCCTGCATTGAGCTATCGAGCGATGATGCTTATGGGAAATGTATGGAGTTGTGAACTCGAGAGTTGCAGCTGTTTGGCAACTCGAAAGGGTAGTTTGGTAGCTTAGGTCTGCCTACATTCGCCTTTTAGCTAAATCTTCTTTAGTCCAGCAGACTGTGCGGGGATGGTTGTTCCTATTCAAATAGCTGCATGAGTTTTTGCTTTAAGTAGAGGAGTCTTCCTCCAAATATTGAATGGTAATACTAAACCTCTAGGGCGTTGTTACCACTTTTGTTACTACCCAACCTAGGGCCACGACAGAAACCTATAATGAGTGTCGATCATTGCTAACCCACTGATAATCTATTAATGATAGAGATAAGCTGGCAATCTGATCATATATACGTACCTATCTACTGAAAGTATAAAGTCTGGAAAGATGACACGACTTTAACTTGATGGCAATTAGAACACTGAACCACAAATTCTGCTATGTCACACTTCATTCCGTCCCACCAATAAATATACTTAAGATCATGGTACATCATAGTCAAACCTGGATGAACAGTGTATTTGGAGTAATGTGCCTCTATCAAAATCTGTCCACGTAAATCTGCAACATCAGGGACACAAAGTCTATCTTTATACATGAGAACACCGTCAGTAGTAGCCCTCTATGATGACTCCGATTATCTTTTGGTTATCTATCTGTATTCAACTAGAACTGGATCCTCATACTGACGCTATTTTACTTCATGAAAATTTAGAGTTAAAGGTCTAGTACAGCTTGTGGACAATCCATCATTGGTATGTATATCTCTTTCACACCTCAACTCTTTGAGAAGTTACTTTAGCGTTATAAGTGCACATATAATCAACTTTGTTGCTGGTATTCTGCCTCAACTCATGGTCCAACTACATGTCTCTTTCATTTTCACTTTTTCAACCAATAATATTTTCAATTCAAAGACAATACCCTGAAGTAGATGTTCGGTCTAAAGATCATTCCTGGCCTGCATCATACTATCCACTAGTATTTGCATGATCCTTATCCTTATATGATAGACCCTGTTCAGATGAAACGTTGACATACATTAGGATATGAGTAACTACATTCCCACAAGGAGCTTTTGGAACAACACTAACATCAACTGAGATGTTGCATAATGCGTTCGTAAAAAAATAATATTGCTTGCATCAAATCTTCTATAGCGTGTAGTGACAAGGTGCTTCAAAAGCTCCCCTATTGCATCAAGCGTGAGCTAATTCTTAATTCCATCGACCTATTTGATCTCGAAAAATATATCGAAGAGGTGATTATCATCTGAATAATGTTAACCCATTCAAATTTTCGTGTATCTTTGCTTCAAAAATGTAGAACTCTCTTCTCGTGATCGAGGAAGGATCATCTTAGTCAGAATAATCTGGGCAATAGCGTTATGATATTATCCAGCTATGTTTTTATCCAAAAGTTTGATGTGTGTGTTATAATTCTGATTCTGTAAGCATGAGATAATTTCAATGGAGTAGCTTATGAAGGTCGTGCAAGTTATTTCGTTATCTGTGCGAATTTTCTTTAGACTTAGGCTCGTTCGAGGACGAACGAGAGTCTAAGTGGAGGAGAATGAAATGACCTCGGTCCGTCGTTTCGAAAGTTAGGACTCCGATTGGCATGCCGATAATTTGAAAATATTCGTAAGGTCCATTAGGACCTGTCTGTAAAATTTGAGCTAGATCAGACCTCGTTTGGTAGGCATCGGAAGAAGGTTTCAGTTTTTATTGTCGATAAATATTAAAAAGAGATTTACGAGCTTGGTTTTAACGAATGAGCTCCGATTCGAAATCCGAAAGCGCCGTTAAGTTCGTATGATTATTTGTGACTTTTTTGATTTTTCGAAAGTGAATTTCGATGTTGTTCGACTAGTTTCCGCTAAAATGCCGAAAGTTAAATAATTTGACCTTTTTTCATTTAAATTCGCATCTTGAATTTAGGGAACCCGATTTGAGATCTACCTTAGCGAGTATGCTACATATATCTTGTATAACTTGTATGCAAAAGTTGGAATTATTTCAAATATCGTAGGGTAACATTTTAATTTTTGTCGCGAAAAGAAAAATAAAAGAAAAGAAAAAGAGAAAAAGACAAAAAAGGAAAAGAAAGAAAAAGAGTGTGTCATGGCGGTGGGCTGGAGGAATAGATATATATATCCGCAACTTCATTTTGAAGCTTAGAAAACAAGAAACAGGAAGAAACAGAGAAACAAAATGGAAAACACGCAAAAGAAAAAAATGCCAGAAAATGAGAAAAGAGCCGGAGAAAAGTAGAATTTTTACCCTGAAATATTCAGGCAAAGATCTTAATGCATTATTTGAGTTTATTACGTGTGTTTGAATATATTTTAACGGTAGAAATTGGGATATTAGACATCGTCTTAATAAATTCAATTAATAGTTTAAAGGTTCAAATAGACCCCGATAATGGAATTGAATATATATTCGTACTCAGTGAGTTATGCACAACATATAAATATAATTTATTTAGGGTTTGGTTATGTGACCTTAAACCCTGTATATAGGTCTGGCCTGCGTATTGCGTATACGAATAGGGTATCAGATTCCTAACCGGATTATCCTAAGATATGGGGAATGAAGCTTTTAGCCTTATTTGATATCATTTTCTGCTTATTGAATACAGCAGGATCGTTTGGCAGTGAATCCAAAGGATAAAGCGGTTGTTGAGTAACTGAGCTAAATTTGTAATAAGGTAAGTTTTTATATCCATTTCTTTGGAGGCACCTGGCCTCGTGGATTTTCTACCACATGTTCCTTACATGTGTAGCTACCGATAGGCATACTCATTATGCCTTAGCTTTAGATTGACATTGTATATTATATGTCATGTCCTGTTGTTGGTATTGGATTGAGGATTTGAACATTGCACTCTGGCTGTGAGTTGGCATCTATCTCCCGGCTGTCGATGAGAGTCCCGCGCCGGCGAAGGGTTATTATTGCATTACATTGCATTCATATGCATTATATGTCATTCATATGCATTACATTGCATATCATTGGGTGTAGGAGTATTCCGCCCCAAGAGCAGGAGGATTCTGCTCCATTGTATCATATTGAAGGTGGGAGGATACCGCCCTAGGAGCTTGAGTATTCCGCTCTTATGTAAGATATTGAGTGCAGGAGTATTCCGCCTCAGCTTTACATTATATCGGGTGCAAGAGTATTCCGCCCCAAGAGAGTGCAGGAGTATTCTTCCTCTGGTTTACATTATATCGGGTGCAGGAGTATTCCGCCCCAGGAAAGTGCAAGAATATTCTGCCTCTGGTTTATATTATATCGGGTGCAGGAGTATTCCGCCCCAGGAGCAGGAGTATTCCGCTCCAGTTGGTTATCAGGTTGGATTCCCCTCGAATGCAGGAGTATGCCACTTCGGGATGGGATGACGGGCACATGTGACCCTTTGCATCATATTTCATTTCATTTCATCTCATTTCATCTCATTTCATTTCATATCATTGTGTAGACTTGTGGTACATAACTACTGTTCTTCTTATACATGCATTGCTTCTTTGTTGATATGTTTATGGCTCGTATTCCTGGTTGAGTTTATGGTTTCACACGTGTTTCTGGTTATTATCTGGCTCTGTCTTTTTATAATTTAAATAAGAGGAATTTGGTCTATCTGTTTCTTCTCCCTGGCTAGCTATCCTATTCTTTGATGTGGCTAGTCAGCCCCACTTATTGAGTCCTCTTGACTCACCCTTGTTTCTTGTTTGTTGTTTGTTTCTTGTCTATCTATTTCGTTTCGGCAGGTTCGCTCCAGGATTGAGTTCGCCACATTGTGAAGGAGCGAAGACGACTTCAACTGTCAGGGTGAGCCAACTTTTATTCCGAATGGCCACCAGTTTATTGTTTATTGTTTATCATTTCAGTTGCATTTTGCTCCCCTCGGGAGGTATCTGTCTTCTTTTGTACTCTTAGATGTCTAGTCTGGATAGTCCTAAACCTAGTATGTTGGGTCGTCAGCTGTAATTTTTTTGTACAGCTTAGAGGTATCAGTATGTCTGCGTTTTTTTTTAAAAGTCTTGTCCTTATTTTTGAATTTTTATATTTATTTTCCTAATTTAGTTGGTAAGGGTTCGCCCGACGGATCTAGGGGAGGATGTCGGGTGTCCGCACGGCCTAACCGGATTTCCCTACATACTAGGTTTAGGGCTATCCAGAATAGACATCTAAGAGTACAAAAGAAGACAGATGCCTCCTGAAGGGAGCAAAAGGCAACTGAAATAATAACCAATAAACTGGTGGCCATCCAGAATAAAAGCTGGCTCACCCTGACAGCTGAAGTCGTCTTCGCTCCTTCACAACATGGCGAACTCAATCCTCGAGCGAACCTGCCGAAACGAAATAGATAGACAAAAAACAAACAACAAACAAGGGTGAGTCAAAAAGACTCAATAAGTGAGGCAGACTAGCCACCTCAAAGAATAGGATAGCTAGCCAGGGAGAAGAAACAGATAAACCTAATTCCTCTTATTTAAATTATAAAAAGGTAGAGCCAGATAATAATCGGAAACACGTATGAAACCATAAAAGCAACCAGGAATACGAGCCAGAAACATGTCAACAAATAAGCAATGCACGTAGAAGCAGAACAGTAGTTATGTACCAAAAGTCTACACAATGGTATGAAACGAAATGAGATGAAATGAAATGAAATGATTCAAAGGGTCACATGTGCCCGTAATCCCATCCCGAAGCGGAATACTCCTGCATTCGAGGGGAATCCAATCTGATAACCTCCTGGGGTGGAATACTCCTGCTCCTGGGGCGAAATACTCCTGCACCCGATATATTATAAACCAGAGGCGGAATACTCCTGCACTCTCCTGGGGCGGAATACTTCTGCACTCTATATAATGTAAAGCTGAGGCGGAATACTCCTGCACTCAGTATCTGACATAAGAGCGGAATACTCCTTCTCCTGAGGCGGAATACTCTTGCACCCAATATGATATAAACCAGAGGCAGAATACTCCTGCACTCTGCTAGGGCGGAATACTCCTGCACCCGATAAAATGTAAAACAGAGGCGGAATACTCCTGCACTCTCCTGGGGCGGAATACTCCTGCACCCGATATGATATGCAATGTAATGCATATGAATGACATATAATGCATATGATGCAATGTGATGTAATAATAACCCTTCACCGGCGCGAGACTCTCAATGAAAGGGTAGTTGGTAGCTTAGGTTTGCCTACATTCAGCTCTTTGTTAAATCTTCTTTAGTCCAGCAGACTGTACGGGGATGGTTATTCCTATTCAAATAGCTGCATGAGTTTATGCTTTAAGTGGAGGAGTCTCCCTCCAAATACTGAATGGTAATACTGAATCTCTAAGGCGTTGATACCACTTTTGTCACGACCCAACCTAGGGCCACGACAGAAACCTACAATGAGTGTCGATCATTGCTAAACCTACTAATAATTGTGACTCGAGAGTTGCAGTTGTTTGGCAGCTCGAAAGGGTAGTTAGTAGCTTAGGTTTGCCTACGTTCAGTTTTTAGCTAAATCTCCTTCAGTCCAGCAGACTGTGCGGGGATTGTTATTCCTATTGAAATAGCTGCATGAGTTTGTGCTTTAAGTAGAGGAGTCTTCCGCCAAATACTGAATGGTAATACTAAATCTCTAAGGCGTTGATACCACTTTTGTCACGACCCAACCTAGGGCCACGACAGAATCCTAAAGTAAGAGTCGATCATTGCTAAACCCACTAATAATCTATTAATGATAGAGAAAAGCCGGCAACCTAATCATATATACGTACCTATCTGCTGAAAGCATAATGTCTGGAAAGATGATACGACTTTAGCTTGCTGGTAATTAGAACACTGAGCCACAAATTCAGCTATGTCAGACTTCATTCCGTCCCACCAGTAACTTTGCTTAAGATCATGGTACATCTTAGTCGAACCTAGATGAACAGTGTATTTGGAATAATGTGCCTCTATCATAATCTGTTCACGTAAATCTGCAACATCAGAAACACTAAATCTGCAACATCAGAAACACAAAGTCTATCTTTATACATGAGAACACCGTCAGTAATAACCCTGTATGGTGACTCCGGTTTTCTTCTGGCTATCTGTCTGTATTAAACTAGAACTGGATCCTTATACTTATGCTATTTTACTTCATGAAAATTTAGGGTTAAACGTCTAGTGCAGCTTGTCCTTCATCCATCATTGGCATATCTCCTTCACACCTCAACTCTTTGAGAATTTACTTTAGCGTTATAAGTTCACATGTAATCAACTTTGTTGCTGGTATTCTGCCTCAGCTCATGGTCCAACTACATGTCTCTTTTATTTTTGCTTTTTCAAGTCATAATATTTCCAATTCAAAGACACCCTGAAGTAGATGTTTAGTCTGAAGATCATTCCTGGTCTGCATCATACTATCCAGTAGTATTTGCATGATCCTTATCCTTATATGATAGACCCTGTTCAGATGAACCTTTGACATACATTAGGATTTGAGTAACTACATTCCCACAAGGACCTTGTGGAACAACCCTAACAGCAACTGAGGTGTTGCATAGTGCGTTCGTAAGAATAATATAGCTTGCATGAAATCTTTTAAAGTGTGTAGTGACAAGGTACTTTTAAAGTTCCCCCTATTATATCAAGCGTGAGCTAATTCTTAGTTCCATCGACCTGTTCTATATCAAAAGGTATATCGAAGAGGTGATTATCAGCTGAATCATGTTAACCTATTCAAAGTTTCGTGTATCTTTATTTCGAAAATGTAGTACTCTCCTCTCATGATCGAGGAAGGATCAGCTTAGTCAGAATAAGTCTGGCAACGATGTTGTGATATTATCCAGATATGTTTTATCCCAAGAGTTCGATATGCATGTTATAATTCTGATTCTGTAATTAGAAGATAATGCCCGTGGAGTAGTTTGTGAAGGTCGTGCAGGTTTTTTTGTTATCTATGTGAATGTTGCTTTAGATGGAAGCTCGTTAGAGGACGAACGAGAGTATAAGTGGAGGAGAATGAAATGACCTCGGTCAGTCGTTTCGAAAGTTAGGGCTACGATTGGCGTCCCGATAATTTTAAAAACTTCGTAATGTCCATTAGGACCTGTCTGTAAAATTTGAGCTAAATCAGACCTCGTTTGGTATGTATCGGACGAAGGTTTCAGTTTTTATTGTCAATAAATATTAAAAAGAGATTTTCGAGCTCGATTTTCGCGAATGAGCTCCGATTCGAAATCCAAAAGCGCCTTTAGGTTCGTATGATTATTTTTGACTTTTGTGATCTTTCGAGAGTGAATTTTGAGGTTGTTCGGCTAGTTTCCGCTAAAATGCCGAAAGTTAAATAATTTGACTTTTTTTCCATTTAAATTCGCATCTTGAGTTTCTGGAACCCGATTTGAGATCCGCCTTAGCGAGTAGGCTATATATATTTTGTATAACTGGTATGCATGAATATCGTACGGTACCGTTTTAATTTTTATCGTAGCAGCGAATTTTAAAGGAAAAAGAAAAAAAAAAGAAAAGACAAAAGAAAAGAAAGAAAGGCGGTGGGTGGCTATGTGATTTTAAATCCCTTAGCTTATCGTGAAGTGAGCAGAAACATTGATTAGAAACGAGAATGGCCCGGTGAAAGAGAACAAAAATACCAGAAAATGAGAAAAGAGCCATTGAAAGGTAGAATATTCACCCCGAAACATTCAGGTAATGATCTTAATGCATTATTTTACCTTATTATGTGTGTTTAAATATATTTTAACAGTATAAATTTGGATATTATACACATTTTAATAAGTTCAACTGATAGTTTAAAGGGTCATGGATCTCGATAGTGGAACTGATTATATATTCTTACTCAGTGAGTTACAGGCAACATATAAATGTAATTTATTTAGGGTTTGGTTATGTGACCTTAAACCCTGTATATAGGCCTGGCATACGTATTGCGTATGCTAATAGGGTATCAGGTTCCTAATCGGATTGCCCTAAGATGTGAGGAATGAAGCCTTTAGCCTAATTTGATATATTTTTCTACTTATTGAATAGAGTGGGATCGTTTGGAAATGAAACCAAAGGATAAAGCAGTTGTTTATTAGCAATGCTAACTTTTGGAAGAGGTAAGTGTTTATATCCATTTATTTGGAGGTACCTGGCCTCGTGGAATTTCTACCACGTGTTCCTTCCGTGTGTAGCTGCCGATAGGCGTACTCATTACGCCTTAGCTTTAGATTTACATTGTATATTATATGTTATGTCCTGCTGTTGGTATTGAATTGAGGATCTGAGCATTGTACTCTGGCTGTGAGTTGGCATCTACTTCTCAGTTGTCGAAGAGAGTCCCGCGCCGGTGAAAGGTTATTATTGGATCATATTGCATTCATATGCATTATATGTCACTCATATGCATTACATTGCATATCATATCGGGTGCAGGAGTATTCCACCCCAGGAGAGTGCAGGAGTATTCCGCCTCTGGTTTACATTTTATCGGGTGCAGGAGTATTCCGCCCCAGGAGAGTGCAGGAGTATTCCGCCTCTGCTTTATATCATATTGGGCGCAGGAGTATTCCGCCCCAGGAGCAGGAGTATTCCGCTCTTATGTCCGATACTGAGTGCAGGAGTATTCCGCCTCAGTTTTACATTATATCGGGTGCAGGAGTATTCTGCCTCTGGTTTATATCATATCGAGTGCAGGAGTATTCCGCCCCAGGAGCAGGAGTATTCCGCTCCAGTTGGTTATCAGATTGGATTCCCCTCGAATGCAGGAGTATTCCGCTTTGGGATGGGATTATGGGCACATGTGACCCTTTGCATCATTTCATTTCATTTCATCTCATTTCATTTCATACCATTATGTAGACTTGTAGTACATAACTATTGTTCTGCTTCTACGTACATTGCTTATTTGTTGGCATGTTTCTGGCTCGTATTGCTGGTTGAGTTTATGGTTTCATACGTGTTTCCAGTTATTATCTGGCTCTGCCTTTTTATAATTTAAATAAGAAGAATTTGGTTTACCTGTTTCTTCTCCCTCGCTAGCTATCCTATTCTTTGAGGTGGCTAGTCTGCCCCACTTATTGAGTCCTTTTGACTCACCCTTGTTTGTTGTTTGTTTCTTGTCTATCTATTTTTTCGGCAGGTTCGCTCCAGGATTGAGTTCGCCACGTTGTGAAGGAGCCAAGACGACTTCAGCTGTCAGGGTGAGCCAGCTTTTATTCCGGATGGCCACCAGTTTATTGGTTATTATTTCAGTTGCATTTTGCTCCCTTCAGGAGGTATCTGTCTTCTTTTGTACTCTTAGATGTCTAGTCTGGATAGCCCTAAACCTAGTATGTTGGATAGTCGGCTGTAATTTCTTTTGTACAGCTAAGAGATATCAGTATGTCTGTATTTTTTTAAGTCTTATCCTTATTTATGAATTGTTATATTTATTTACCTAATTTAATTGGTAAGGGTTCGCCCGACGGGTCTAGGGGAGGATGTTGGGTGCCCGCATGGCCTAACTGGATTCCGGGTCGTGTCAGTGCCATGTTGTTGCAGTGATATTTTTTTAGCATGAATGTATTTTATCCATAAGGACTGAGTTCAGTTAATGAGCATTGGACTTCAATCCATATCCATCCATAAGGATTATGAACCTGTATCCATATGGATTGAAGTTTCTGTACATATCCAAATAATTTAATAATAATTTTATATATTTTGAGTTTGAACTTCTGCCCATAAGAATTGAACTTTTGTATTTAAGTATGGAAGTTTTATAAATTATGAGACTGATCTGCATAGAAGGATTGAACTTCTGTCTTTTTAAGGATGGAAAATGAGTTCCTACTTGTGGTAATGTGGAAATACTATATATCAGCCTCCAATCATTGAAGTTTTTATAGGATAAAATTTAACTTCTATGGTCAAGGATTGAAGTTTTTATAGGCCAATATTAACTTCTATCCTCAATGATTGAAGTTGAACTTTAACTTCAATCCTTGAGGACAGAAGTTAATGTAATAACTTCTATTTTAATCTGAGCCATCCAACATACACACAACAACATACTCAGTTTAATCTGAGCCATCCAATTTTATTTAATCAGGCTGGGTCCCACGATTTTCTCCTTTTTTAACCTTAAAGATTATCTTTGTATTTTATTTTCTTTAGCCGCATCCATAAACTTTTTCTATTCTTGTTTCTTATTTTAGTTTGTCTATTGTTCTTCCATCATGAAAACCCAGAAAATGATGAAAAATATGATCTTGTTCTACATTTCAAATGGCATCCCAGTGTTTGAAATTATTTTGAATGATTCATACACTCTGAGAGACGATTTTGTAGTTAACCCTGCCCTTTGAAATTTTATATTTTCACTAGAGTAAATATTTAAATAATTATCATTTTAATGTATACTTTTGTTTTTTCGCAAATTCTTCCAATGGATATCCGCAGATATCTTCCTCCTCAAGCAGAAACTGCCATTGTAGAGTGTAATGGGAAGCAATGGTCTATGAAGATTTTGAGTGGAAAAAAGGTCGCCGAAGGTTGAACAAGGGGTGGGCAGAATGTGTAAAGGCAAATCGTCTGAAGACGGGCGATTATGTGAACTTTAAACTTGTTGAAAGTACTGTCGAGTATGTGAAGTTTGTTGTTACAGTTTTTTATTCCCCCCGCCCTGAAGATGATTGTGATTCTGAATGTGAATTTTGTGGTTATAATGAAGGAAGCGAAGGCGAATCTGATGATGATTTGTTAAATGGTGCAGGAACTTCTAGTGATCCAGTCATGATTGATTAATGGAGGAGATGAAATACCAGTTGTAGGAGTTATGAATCCCCTGTTGGTCTGTATTAGGAGTTAAAATATCTATCTGTAATAGGAGTTTAAATTTTTATTTGTATTTGGTGTTTAAATGCTTAATTTTCAGCATTTTGTTGGTCTGTATATGATTGTATGTTTTTAAGTAATTAGATGTTTGTATTTTGGAAATGGAATTTTCCTAAGTAATGGAATGTATATTCATGTGTTGCATTTCCTTATATGCTTATTTAGTTTAAGCAAGCATTTTAAATTATTGTAGTCTTGAAGCTGAATCTATAAAGACTGAAGTTCTATCTATATTTGTCTCTGAGTTAAGTTCATTTCCCTATGAATTGAACTTCATTCCATGTGGAATGAACTTTAAAACTCATAAAGTATTAAGTTCAATCCCTATGTGACTGAACTTCATTGCCTCTGAGTGCCTTAAGTTCATTCCCCTATGGATTGAACTTCATTCCATGTGGAATGAACTTTAAAACTCATAAAGTATGAAGTTCAATCCCTATGGACTGAACTTCATTACCTCTGAGTGCCTTAAGTTCATTCCTCTGTGGATAGAACTTTAGTTCATACACAGGGCCAATTTTAACTTATATCCTCAAGGATTGAAGTTAAACTTTAACTTATATCCCTGAGGATAGAACTTAATGTAAAATCCTTCTATTTTTAAAGAAGGAAGAAGAATAGACAAAAGTTTAACTTTAACTTCTCCTCTTTTTAACCCTATAATATTACCCTTCTATTTCATTTTCTTTTAGCCGCATAACTTTTTGTCGATTCTTCTTCCTTCTTTAGCCTTTCTAATCTTCTTCGACTCTTCATTTTGGCCATGAAGAACAACAAGAAGATGACCCTTTTCTATGTTAGCGTCATAGATTTTGTAGTTAACCTTGCCCTTTGAAATTTTATATTTTTCTTTAGAGTAAATTTTTAACTAATTGTCATTTTAATGTATATATTTTATTTTTCGCAGATTCTTCCACTGGATGTCCTTGGATGTCTTCCTCCTGAGGCAAAAACTATCATTCTAGAGTGTAATGGGAAGGAATGGGTTATTAACCTTATGGGTGGAAGAGATATGTTAAACAAGGGGTGGGTAAAATTTGTAACGGAAAACAATCTGAAGACAGGCGATTACGTTAATTTTAATCTTGTTGAAAGTAGTGTTGACTCTATGATGTTTGTTGTCACTGGTTTTGACTCCAGTGATTTTGATCGCCCCCATGTGGATCTTGTCATTCTTATTGCCGAGATGATGAAGGAAGTTCCGGCAATCGCCCATGTGCAGGAACTGCTAGTGATCCAATTATTATTGATTAATGTAGCAGTTGCAATATTAGTTGTAGTAGGTTAAATCCCCTGTTGGTCTGTTCTTAATTTCAGTATATGATGCTATGTTTTTTAAGTAATTAGATGTTTGTATTTTGGAAATGACATTGTCTAAGCATTGGAATGTATGTTTCATGTTTGCATTTCCTTTAATTCTGGTTAATTAGTTTTAACCCTGTATACTGAACTTCAGAAAATGCAACTTCAGTGTTTAAGAGTTGAAGTTTCATAGTTAAAGGATGAACTACTCTCCAGAAGGATTGAAGTTCAATTAAAAGGTTAAAAAATGCAACTTCAGTCTTTTAAGAATCGAAGTTTTTCATATGCTTATATTGAACTTTCTATGGACTGAACATCAATCCTTATGGAAAGAAGTTTAATCCCCGTGGACTGAACTTTACTGGCTTTGTGTTTCTTAAGTTCAGTCCCTTACGAATTGAAATTTAGGCCACACACAGGGAATGAAGTTTAAAACTCATAAGGTATGAAGTTCAATCCCTATGGACTGAAGTGTTGAACTTCTCTCCATAATGATTGAAATTTAATTAAAAGGTTTAAAAAATAAAACTTCAGTCTTTTAAGGGTTGAAGTTTTTCTTATGCTCATATTGAAGTTTCTTTATTTAAAAATCACAACTTCAGTCTTTAGTGTGAAGTTCCATTCATAAGGATTGAGATTTTTCAGTTTTGATAGAGTGAATTTACTACAAATCCAATCTTAAATAGACCGAAACTACTTCAAATTAAGTCTTGTTCAACTGAATTTATTTCAAGTCAGTCTTGTTTGACTGAATTTCCTTCAAACTCAATTTCTAATTGACTGAAAGTACTTCAACTACAAGTAGTTTATGTCAAATACTAGTATTAAACTTATTAAAAAATAGTTAAAGAACACAAAAAATCATCCAAACAAATTATAATAAACTGCAATCAAAGTTTTGAGTTCATATCTTGAATGTTGATAAGAAATTATCAGCAATTTTTTATTTGTCTTCATTTATGTCTGCACCATCATTCACCACCAAGAGTTTCATGCAACAAAAAGAAGAAATCAAATTAGTAGGAGGGAAATATTTAATAAAAAAAATTTATGGATAATGAAGGAAGTAGCAGTACCTATATATCCTTGAATAGGGTCAGAGTACTGGAGTATTTGTGCATGAGGTTCTATCATGTCCTCTGATTTTGCATCAACTACATTTTTTTTATTTGACTCGTACAGCCTCAGCAATCAAGATGTATCTCTTTGTTTTCCTTCTCCCTTGTTGTATTTTGACATTAGGAGTTTCTATCCTTTGGATTTTCACGGTATCTGGTACATTCCAAGAGCTTTTGTGCCCTATCATATTCACCTCACGTTGATATGCGTTTAACCAAAAGTCTCGTGAATACTATTTTGAGCAGAACTTAGATTTCACCAGGCATCTTTTCTCGCAATTGCATGTACACATGGGAGTTCATCAGTCTGGAATTCAAGACAGTCACATGTCCTATTCTTTAAGTCGACGTTGAAGCGTTTTCCTTCATCTTGCACATTGAATGTTGTTGTACCTGTTGGGAATACCTATTTGAAATGAAAATTAATAACTTTTGTAAGTCAGTACAGATGGTATTTAAATCGGCTATTACTAACTCAGAGCAAGAGTTCATGAGTACAGTTCCAATGGACTGATTGAAGTACAAATCATATGAACTAAAGTTCAATCCCACACCTAGTTGAACTTCCTTACCGCTATGGACTGGAGTTCTATTAACAAGTATTGAACTCCCCCCCGCCCCCCCTCTCCCGGGTGCCTTATGTACGGAAGTTCTATCCTCAAAGGTTGAATCCCCTCTCCCTTTTTTTACTGAAGTTCTATCCACAGTGATTGAACTCCCCTACCCCCCTATGATCTGAAGTTCTATCCACAATGATTAAACTCCCCTCCTACCTCCTTATGATCTGAAGTTCTCTATTCACAGAGATTGAACTTCTCCACCGACACGATCTAAAGTTCTATCCATACATTAATAGGATATATAAGTAATGCAAGGAGAAGAACAAGCCCTGAATTTTCAGTCTACGTGGACTGATCTTCACCCTTCTTTGTCTGTATTTTTAGACACTATTTGGGTTGCATATTTCAGTCTACTCAGAGTCAATTTTTCAGCGAATTTTGGTGCGAGTCTAGTGCTCTATACTTACATTTATTGTGAAGGCCAGCTGAATTTTCTTGTTCATTTCATCTTTTGCCCACCTTGATAAGCTATGAAAAGTCTTTTGAGCAGTAATTCTTCTTTCACAAAACCATTTCTGCTTCTTAACTATGATTAAATCCAAAAGGCTTAAAATGGGCAACTCCCTTGCTTTAAGTAATACAGAATTCATCGACTCAACCATATTTGTTGTAATCATATCATATCGTCGCCTCGGTGAGTAAGATCTAGCCCATCCTTCAGGTGGTTCTTCCATTATGTAGTTGATAAGGACCAAACCCCCACAAGACCCTTCACACAAAGCCAAGCTAAGGATATCCAAGAAGTGCATTTACACTTAGTGAGGAAGAGACTCGAAGATGGAAACGATTGGAAGCCATACCTGATGATTAAGGCACAAGCGCTAACCATGGAACAGTCGGGCGCCCCGCCTCAACCACCAGGCGCTCCGCCCTAAGTAGGCGGTCACCAAGAGCTCCGCCCAGTTATGGGGCGCTCCGCCCGGACCACCTCACTGGTCAATTGGGTGGGCGCTCTGCCCAAGACGCCGGCGCTCCGCCCGATTTGCTGAAGCACGGGAATTTTAATTATGTTAAGACTATTTTGACCCTACGTGGTCTTTTATCTTAAAGCCTAAGTATGGGCACTTTAGACCTTTTACTTAGTGCCTAAAAACCTCTATAAATAGCTAGATAGCTTATTTCATTCCTTAGCTAATTTTGATGATTCAAGAACCTTGTTAAGAGTTGAACTCTTTGTTGAATGAAACAACCTTGTTTGGGACTTGTTCTTCTTCTAGCGGATCTAGATGAATTCCATTCCCTCCACGATCATTCTACTTGCGGGTTCTAGTTAGCTCGAGGGTAGTTGCCCAGTGTAGGTGTTCCTTGACGATCTCCCGGGGTGTATCGAAATAAGTTCTTCGGTGCTACTTGGGCTATTGTTCGAGCCACGTCTCGCTCTTTATCTTGTTTTTACTTTCCGCGTTTTGACCCTTATCAGTTTGGTATCAGAGCAAGGCTCGGGTTTTGTTTCTAAAAACCTCCGACCCTTGATTCTTCATGCCTACATTAGCTTCTTTAGTTTTCTTGTTGTTGAAGTTATTGAAAGAAGAAAAATACAAAAAAAAAAAAAAAAAAAAAAAGGAAAGTGAAAAATACAAAAATTGACGTAACTTTTTGGTGTGTTCGATTCTCATTATGGGTGTTATAGATTATTGATCCTTGTTGAAAACCCGTCACTTTGATACCAAAAACACGTGGTTTGGATTGGATTCACGAGATTTGAAAATTTGAAAATCCCAAAATTGTTAAACCCCTTGTTCTTGATGAAGTTGATTGATTCTTGGATAGTTTGATTGTGGGTTGTGAAATTGATTATCGAGGTTTGTTCTACATTGAAAAACAAACAATTTGAAACAAATTTCGTATGATTTGGAGTTGTATAACATCGATTTTGAAGAATCGAAATCCACTTTGAAACCCTTGTTGAAACCCCAACTTGAAACTTTGAATCATGATTATGCTTTGATTGTTGGTTGTTTGGGGGTGAAAATCATTGGGGTTTGAAGAATATATCAATATTTAACTTTGGGTACCTTGGATTTGTGCAAAACACGTTGGAATCGACCCAAAAATTGGATTGAAATTGAAGAAAACGGAGTTGGAGAACCCAGGTGTTCTTCGCCCAGACGCTCCGCCTGACCACCCTCACTGGTGGTTTTGCTAGGCGCTCCGCCCTATTCCTCTGGGCGCTCTGCCCAACACCGGAAGGGTTGGATTTGGATAGTTTCCCCTAGGTTTTCTTGTTTTTGTTTGCCTAACCTCTAACTAGTGCCTATCTAAGTAATCTTCCTACTTAATTGTCACTAGTTCATTAAGCTTTTAGGTGATTCGTGCATTAGTTGAAGAGTAGAACTCCAAGAAGATTCGTAGATCCTTTTGACTCAAGTCCTCACTTCAAAGTGCCTAGCGTTCATTGAGTCACATTAACTCCACTCATCCCGGAGTGTGCTTGACTCGTCAATAGTTTGATTGAGTTGAGGGATTGTTATTCATCTACGTGAAGCTTTTGGACTACAAGTCGAGTAAAATATCCACCACCACTAAACGAGTGAACCAAGTGAAACACAAGTGAGGGAGTGTGTGAGGTGATTTCACTAACGTTTGTTCTTCTTGTAGGTACAATGGTCGACGAAGGTGGAGATTTTATAAAGGATGCCTTGGCTAGTCTTCTTGCCAAGATGGATAATGAACCAAAGGATTGAGTCTCTTGAGAAAGGGGCCTCAAGTACCCAAGGTGATCAAGGGTCCCCAAGTGTCCAAGATGATAAAGGGACCCCGAGAGTCCAAGTTGAGAAGGGGACCCAAGTGTCTAAATTGAAGCCGTGAAGGCTCAAGTAGTCCTACCTTTACCCCGGAACAAGTTGTTGAGTTGCTTAATCAACAACGGATGAAGGAAGATCGTGAGAGATATGAAAAAATGTTGGGCAATACCCAACAAACGGGCATTCCCCACCTAGGTATCAACCCTAACCTTATGGGCAATCCCCAAAGAAATGTTCCTTTTCCAATGGCCATTCGAAATGTGCAACCTCTTGGACAAGTGGGAGAAGCTCAAGAAAGGGGGAGGAAGAATATGGAGGTGATGACTATGGAGCTCCTAATCCAATTGGGAGAGCCATGAATTGGGGACGCAATGTTAATAGGGGTAGAGGCCGAGGTCGAGGGCCACCCATAGGAGGTGATAGGGATGTTGGAGGGAATGCTAGGAGAGATTTTGGTGGTTATGGAGGCAACTTTGGGGGCCAACTGGAGCTTTACCAAGGGGATCGAGATAACAGCAATCTTAATAGTGTGAAGCTCACTATTCCTTCCTTCACAGGGAGTAGTGACCTGCTGGAGTACATTGAGTGGAAATTGGCTATGGAGAGGATATTTGACACCAGTGATATGCCCGAAAAGAAGAAGGCCAAGTATGCAATATCTTCTTTTGAATCATTTGCTTCTACTTGGTGGGAATCGGTCAAGAGAAATAGAAGGAGGAATGCTATGCCAATCAATGTGACTTGGGGTGAATTGATTCGTGTGATGGATGAGAAGTACGTGACTCAACAATACCGTGTAGACCAATACAAGCATCTTTATGAGTTAAAGCAAGGTACAAGACGGTTGGGGAGTACTTCAATGAATTTGAGCAAATCCGGATGTCCCTAGATTTGGATAGGGAAGAGGATGGGCAATCCATGATTAGATTTCGAAGTGGTTTGAATCGGGACATAGCCTCACAATTGAAGTTTCACAAGTATGAAGACCACTATGAGCTATGCAATGATGCGGTTGAAACCGAGAAATGGCTTAAGGAAGAGAAATCCACTCGCTACAAGAGTAGCACTCCTACTCCCATGAGTAAGCCAAAGGAGTGGAAGACTCCTACTCCAAATGCAAGATTCCCAAATGCAAGTGGTACAAGTGGTGCAAGTGCTAGCAAAGATGTGAGGAAGCCATATGAGAAGTACGCATCCAATGTGGGAGGTAACTCTAAAACTCAATTAAATACTCCTACTTATTCTTCAATTCAATGCCACAAATACAAGGGGTATGGTCACTTTTCTAAAGAGTGCCCTACGAAAAGGACCATGATTGTTGTTGGTGATGGGGCTTATGAGCAAGAGAGTGACCCGGAGGATGAGGGAGTAGAGGGAGATGAGGTGGATGATATGGAGGATGATACGGTGGAGGATTATGATCCTCATGCTTTCCTAGTTGTGAGGAGGAGTTTAGGTGCCATGATTGTGGAGGATAGTGAGACCTTGCAAAGGGAAAATCTCTTCCATGCTAGATGCCGAGTCATGGGTGTTGTTTGCTCTATGATCATTGACTCAGGAAGTTATGCTAATGTTATTAGTCAATCACTTGCTTCCCAATTGAAATTACCCACCTTGAAACACCCCAAGCCTTATCGTTTGCAATGGCTTAGTGAGTGTGGGGAGCTAAAGGTGGTGAAGCAAGTAATGATCAAGTTCAAAATGGGGAACTATGTGGATAAACACATGTTTGATGAGGTACCTATGCAAGCATGCCACCTTCTATTTGGAAGGCCATGGCAATTAGATAGGCATGTGGTTCATGATGGTCGTGTCAAAACTTACACGGTCAAACATGAAGGAAGGAAACTTGTGCTTAAACCCATGACTCCCAAGCAAGTAAGTGAGGATTACAAGCGAATGAGGGAGTTAAGAGAGACGGTAAAGGCTAAGTCGGTTGTGGAGACTAGTCCTTTGGCCGAGAGCTTGGTGGTAACCTCACCATCTTCTACCGGTAGCATATGTGCCATGATGCAACCGGGAGAGATTTTGAGAGGAAATGATGGCAACAAGCTACTCTTTTGCCTAGTGCATAAAGGTATGATTCTTACATCCGATGTTGATTGTTTAACTAACCCTTTACCTAGTGCAATTGAGAATGTTTTTGAAGGTATTTGAAGACATGTTCTCGGAAGATATGCCGAAAGGTCTTCCTCTATTGAGGGGGATAGAGCACCAAATTGATTTTATCCCGGGGTCTCAAATTCCAAACAAACCGGCTTATAGGAGCAGTCCGGAGGACACAAGAGAATTGCAAAAGCAAGTAGATGACTTGCTCACTAAAGGCTTGGTTCGTGAAAGTTTGAGTCCATGCGCCGTACCGGTCATTCTTGTGCCAAAGAAGGACGGAACATGGAGAATGTGTGTTGATTGCGGGGCCGTGAACAAGATAATGGTAAAGTACCATCATCCCATTCCAACACTTGATGACATGCTTGATGAATTGAGTGGTTCATGTGTCTTTACCAAAATAAACCTTAGGTCCGGTTACCATCAAATCCGGATGAAACTCGGGGACGAATGGAAAACCGCATTCAAGACCAAGTTTGGTCTCTATGAATGGTTGGTGATGCCTTTTGGGCTCTTCAACGCACCTAGTACTTTTATGAGACTAATGAACCATGTTTTGAAAACGTTTATCAATAAATTCGTGGTTGTCTATTTTGATGATATCTTGATATATAGTAAGTCAATAGATGATCATGTTGGCCACTTGAGTCAAGTTCTTGAAGTGCTAATAGCTGAAAAGCTCTATGCCAATTTGAAAAAGTGTTCCTTTTGTGTGGAAAAGGTTGTCTTCCTTGGGTTTGTTGTGAGTTCCCAAGGAGTGGAGGTGGATGAGTCCAAGGTAGAGGCCATTCGTGATTGGCCTACTCTTACTACCGTGACTCAAGTGAGGAGCTTTCATAGTCTTGCTAGTTTTTATAGACGATTTGTGAAAGACTTTAGCTCCATTACCGCTCCACTCACCGAATTGGTGAAGAAGGACCAACCGTTTTTGTGGGGAGAGCCTCAAGAGAAGGCCTTCCAAGAATTGAAAAGTAGGTTGAGTACCGCCCCTCTATTGCAATTGCTCGACTATGGAAAGGCGTTTGAGGTTGAATGTGATGCCTCGGGGGTGGGAATTGGTGGTGTTTTAATGCAAGATGGCAAACCCATAGCCTACTTTAGTGAAAAATTGAAGGGCACCTCCTTGAATTACTCTACGTATGATAAGGAGTTGTATGCCTTAGTGAGAGCTCTTGCTCATTGGCAACATTACCTTTGGCCTAGGGAATTTGTGATTAAGACTGATCATGAGTCACTCAAACATCTTAGGGGCCAAGAGAAGTTGAACAAGAGGCATGCCAAGTGGGTAGAGTTCATTGAGTCTTTTCCCTATGTTGTTCAATACAAAAGTGGAAAGACAATGTTGTGGCGGATGCGCTTTCTAGGAAGTTTGCTCTTCCACTACTCTTACCTCCAAGATCATGGGTTTTGAGAGCATCAACTTGATGTATGCTCATGACCCTAAGCTAAAGAGCATCCATGAAGCTCTAGAGAAAGGAGAAAGAGTTGAGAAATACCAATGGGTTAATGGCTATATCTTTAAAAATGGTAGAGTGTGCATACCCGAGTCCTCATGGAGAGCATTGCTTGTGCAAGAGGCACATTGTGGAGGACTCATGGGCCACTTTGGGAAAAACAAGACCTTGGCCATTCTTAAAGAACAATTCCATTGGCCAAAGATGGGGGTGCAAGTTGAAAAGTTTTGCACTAATTGCCTTGAGTGCAAGCGTGCTAAATCCAAAGCACACCCCCATAGTTTGTATACTCCTGTCCCTGTACCTATTAGCCCGTGGATGGATATATCGATGGATTTTGTTATGGGATTGCCGTAGACTAGAGGGGGCATGATAACATTTATGTTGTCGTGGATAGGTTCTCCAAGATGGCTCACTTCATTCCATGTAAAAAGTGTGATGATGCACAACATGTTGCTTCTTTGTTCATTGATAATATTTTAAAATTTGCATGGTGTGCCTCAAACCATTGTAAGTGATACGGACACCAAGTTCCTTAGCCATTTTTGGAGAAGCTTGTGGGGTGCCCTTGGCACCAAGCTATTGTTCTCTACGTCCCACCACCCACAAACAGATGGCCAAACCGAGGTGGTGAACCGAACCTTGGGTGCTCTTCTTAGAGCCATGACCCAAGGTAAGGCCGGGACTTAGATTGATAGATTGCCTCTTATGGAGTTTGTATATAATCGTACATTGCATAGCATGATTGGCATGACTCCCTTTGAGTGCGTTTATGGTTTTAACCCCTTGATTCCCCTTGATCTAACCCCTTTGCCAAGGGAAATAGTTGTTAATTTTGAAGGTAAAACTAGAGCCAAGGCTTTGGTTGAACTCCATGCTAAAGCAAAGAAGAACTTGGAGGAAGCTTATGCAAAGGTTGCCTCCAAGAAAAACAAGGGACGCAAGAAGTTGGAACTCAAGAAGGGTGACTATGTGTGGGTGCACTTCCGGAAAGAAAGGTTTCCAAACCTTAGGAAAGGGAAGTTGGCACCCTGAGGAGATGACCCATTCTAAGTGCTTTCAAAGATAAACAACAACGCCTATGTGGTCGACTTGCCAAGTGATAATGTCTCTAATACATTCAACGTTTGTGATTTGGTTCCTTTAGATGTAGGGAATGGAGAGGTCGTGAATGATGATGCTTCAATTTTGAGGATGAAATCTTCTCAAGAAGGGGAGGATGATAAGGACCAAACCCCCACAAGACCCTTCACACGGAGCCAAGCTAAGAAAATCCAAGAAGTGCATTTACACTTGGTGAGGAAGGGACTCGAAGATGGAAGCGATTGGAAGCCATACCGGATGATTAAGGCACAAGCGCCAACCATGGAACAGCCGGGCGCCCGGGCTCAACCACCAGGCGCTCCGCCCTGAGTAGGCGGCCACCAGGCGCTCCGCCCGGACCACCTCACTGGTCAATTGGGTGGGCGCTCCACCCGATTTGCTGAAGCACGGGAATTTTAATTATGTTAAGACTATTTTGACCCTACGTGGTCTTTTATCTTAAAGCCTAAGTGTGGGCACTTTAGACCTTTTACTTAGTGCCTAAAAACCTCTGTAAATAGCTAGATAGCTTATTTCATTCCTTAGCTAATTTTGATGATTAAAGAACCTTGTTAAGAGTTGAACTCTTTGTTGAATGAAACAACCTTGTTTGGGACTTGTTCTTCTTCTAGCAGACCTAGATGAATTCCATTCCCTCCCCGATCATTCTACTTGCGGGTTCTAGTTAGCTCGAGGGTAGTTACCTAGTGTAGGTGTTCCTTGACGATCTCCCAAGGTGTATCGAAACAAGTTCGTCGGTGCTACTTGGGCTATTGTTCGAGCCACGTCTCGCTCTTTATCTTGTTTTTACTTTCTGCGTTTTGATCCTTATCAGTAGTTGAATGTGTTTCTATCCATTCCCTCTAATTGGGACATGAAAAAATGAAAGTCTTCACTCTTATAAGCTCTTGCAGCAGTTTGAAACAGACTTATCACTGTGGTTCTCACGTTCTATTGGTTTAGATTCTTTTCAAAGTGGTAGATGTATATACCATGGTGGCTATCAGGATAAAATTGTGCAATTCCATGAGCGATTGATTTGTTTCTGTCTGACAGAAACACCAGTTCAGGACGAGTACCTATTTTCTTTCGCAGCTCAGTGAAAAACCAAGTGTAAGCTTCATTATTTTCAGAGTCTGCAATCCCATAAGCTAGAGGAAAGAGTTGATTATTTGCATCTTTTACTATATCAATGATGAGAATACCTATATATTTCGCCTTCAGAAATGTTGCATCTACTGCTATGACTGGTCGACAATACCTCCAACCGTCTATTGATGGCTTGAAAGCAACAAACATATACATAAACCTGAAACATTTTAACATATGACAAAGTTAATTCTTAGAAAGTTTTGAATTTCGTATAGGCATCGAATTCTTTTTTGAGAAATGTTTACCAATTAAGACTGTCTATCTTTATATTAGTATGTTCGCCCGGATTTCTCTGTTTCAACACATGCAAGTATGAAGGGAGGATATGATAATGCTCATCAGGTCGTCCCTTAATCAATACATTTGCTGCTTGAATTGAACACCATGCCTTTTGATATCCTATTTCAACCCCATGTATCCTTCTCATTTCGTTGACAATAAATGTTGGTCTAACTACAGTTCTGTTGTCTCGGATGTTTTCAAGAAAGTATTCACTTATTAATATTGACGTGGTATGTTTTTTATCATCCTTCTTAATGTCAACGGAACATTTATGTATATTCTATAACTTAATTACCTTAAACAGTGTGGAGTCTTTTATCCTTCTGGCACGAATGTTCCAATCACAATTCGGATCGATGCATTTCAGTTCATATCTCGTTCTATTTGATCTAATAACCTTGAACTCAAAATGCTCCTTGATTTCTATCTTAACAAAACACTTCATCATGGTTTCCTTGTTGTCAAATGTTGAGTATGCTGCTACATCTTTTGATGATACATCTCCTGTTAATATCATTGCTGGAGATTGTTTCTATTTTACCCTGGACCTTTTTCCGTTTGCTCTTAGAAGATGATGTGCTACGACGGCATTCAACTGTTGGCGCTGGTGGCTGATATTGAGTATTATTTGTTTGCAGTGTCTCAACAATGCCAGGTGTTTCAATTGCTAGATTGCAGTCGATCGGCATTATCAAGTCCCCTCCTTGTTGTGGAAGCTCTGTGCATGGAGTATGATTCTCTTCAATTGCTTGATTATCGTCAATCTACATTATCAAGTTCCACTCTTTGAGTGGAACCTCTGTGCATGGAGTTTGATTCTGTAGCTTGTCAATCACGAAATGGCTATTCTTGAAAGACGGGTCATTCTTCAACAAGTGCATACATGTCCTGAGTTCTTCTTCTGTAGTTATAAGCACTCCTGTGCTCGAATCCATTCTAATATCAAACCATATATTCAGAACTTCAGTGAAATGTGTTGCTTCGTAAATCTTGTCCACAAAAGTTCTGAGTTCGATCATTTCATTAACAAGTAGAAGTTTTGTTTCATGATCCAAGTACTTGTAATCTTTTATCCAATTCCCATTGAAAGAAATAACCAAACAAACTGTAGTCATTCAGTATTGAATAAGTAAACCAGAGAAAAAAATTGTGTTAGTATGAAGTTCAGTCTGAATGACAATGGCGATAAGTAATCACCAAGTCCTGCGGTTGCTTCTTTCAGTTTATAAAATGAACTTTCATTCCTTAAGCACTGAAGTTCAGTCTTAATGGACTTAAGTTCTATTCATAAGGATTGAACTAAGTTCTATCAATATGGCGCTGAACTTCTATCCGTAAGCCTGTTTGAAAACTCTCCCCCTATGGATTTGAAGTTCAGTCCGTAAGGACTTAAGTTCTATGTATAAGAATTGGACTAAGTTCTATCCATAAGACCGTTGAAAGCTCCACCCCTTGTGGATTGATGTTCAGTTCATGTGGACTTAAGTTCTATCCATAAGGATTGAACTAAGTTCTATCTATATGGCCCTGTGTTGAAGTCTCTCTCCCTAAATTTAGTTTATAAATGAACTTTTCAGGACTTAAGTAATGAAGTTCAGTTTTAATGAACTGAATTTAGTTCAAACTTCAGTGCTAGTATGCTGATACTTAACCCTACAATGGCGATAAGCAATCACCAAGTCCTGAGGTTGCTTTTTTCAGTTTATAAATGAACTTTCACTCCTTAAGCACTGAAGTTTCGTCTTAATGAACTGAATTTAATTCAAACTTCAGTACTAGTGTGCTGATACTTAACACGATAATGATGATAAGCAATCGCCAAGTCCTAAGGTTGCTTTATTCAGTTTATAAATGAACTTTCAGTCCTTAAGCACTGAAGTTCAGTCTTTATGAACTGAATTTAGTTCAAACTTCAGTACTAGTGTGCTATTACTTAACACGACACTGGCGATAAGCAATCGCCAAGTCCTGAGGTTGCTTTTTCAGTTTATAAATGAACTTTCAGTCCTTAAGCACAGAAGTTCAGTCATAATGAACTGAATTCTAGTTCAAACTTCAGTGCTAGTGTGCTGATACTTAACATGAAAATGGCGATACTGAAGTTCAGTCATCAACGTCACATCGAGGTATTAAAACTACTAAATTTTAAACGAATTTCTCTGAAATTCAGTTTACATAGATTGAACTTAGTTCAAATTCAGTCCTAATGCAGCATAACGTAAAATTGAAACGTAGAATACTTACATTTTTTAAGAGAAACTTATGAAGAAAATTGAAAAGCGAGATTGATGAAGAAAATTGAATTAAGAGAATTCAGCAGCAGCATGGGAACAGAGAAATAACGAACTGAGTTGTTTATATATGAACAGAAGGGTAATACAGTCTTTTTGCTTTTTCCATTTATGGTGGGTGTAATGTAAGTGGCCACAAAGTAAATATTTTAGTATTAGTGGCCTTTTCCCTAAGACCAGGTCCAAAAGTGGCCTTTTGTGCACTTCGCCCCCGCAATTGGATTCCTAATCGAAATTCATTTACCCTATCAATTTCTCATTTTTTTTAGTTTGTGTGGAAAACCTGTCGATTTCATGTTCAATCACTGAATTGAAGGTGCAATCAATTTATTATTTATGTATGGTAGTTCATTAATTAGTGATGAATAATTAACATCACAAATATTATAGTCTCGGATCAAAGATATCTCATTTCAAAGTTAGGATTTAAATATCACAACAAGAGCTTTCAATTCAAGGAATAAGTGTTAAAATCCCACTTTCAATTATGTTAATGATAAAGGTGAGTGAAAGTATCTATCTTAAACACCCATGAAGACTCCAAATATCACGATCCAAAATCTCACAGTGGTCGTGAGGGCACCCGAACTAGTACATCGGATCAACCCACTCAAATAATAACCAATTAGTTACAAATTAATTAACAAACAACATTAAATTCGAAAAATATCAAACAAGGATAGAAGAAATATACGAAACGCCAATTATAAAATTAAATATATGTCCTCAATAAGTCATCAACATCTAAGATAAATAATTCGAGTGATAAATCTCAAGTGTCCGAGTAGAAAAGAAATATAATAAAAGAATTGAGCTTAAAAGTTCACACACCACGAACTAGGGGGGGTGGCTCACCACTACTCTTGACATAACCTCTAACGCTAGCCACGTAGCTCTTTGATACTTGGATCAAAATCTGCCCGAACAAGTAACATCACACAAAAATACAAAATGTAAGTCGAAAAGACTAGTAGGTGGATAGACATGCTTCTACAAATAACAGAAAATGCGTCTAAGCAAATAATATTTACAATGAGAGGAGAGAGAAAAGAAATATATTTCAACTCAATTTTCAAGTGGTTCACCAAATCAGAAATCAATCCTAACTAATATCTTTGAATTTCAAATTGTACCTCGAATTTTATTTTAAAATTAGCAATTTTCAACTCAAAACAGTACTCCGAAAATAAATTCTCAATTCAATACTATTAAAATAATATCTCAGTTCAAAACTAATCTATGATGGACCAACTCCGAATATTAGATAGTGGACCAACTCTAAGACTATCGTATGGACCAATTCTGAAATAGACAGTTGACCAACTCTGAGACTATCATATGGACCAACTCCAAAATAGATAGCGAACCAACTTCGAGACTATCAAATAGACCAATTCCGAAATAGATAGTGGACTAACTTCGGGGCTATCATATGGACCAACTCTGAATATTAGATAGTGGACCAACTCTGAGACAATCATATGGACCAGACATGCCTAAACCAAAACTCGACACGTGATACCACACACGTCCTTATATAGCATAAATTAGTATCTAGTCCCGACATGTGATACTACACATGTCTATCGACAAGATAATCAATTTCGAGTTACAATACACAATATAACACATATACATTAATATCATCATTTAGTATCTAGTCTCAGACACGTGATAAAATATGCGCTTGTCAATATCATAATTCAGTTTCCAAAATAGTGTTTGAAAGATAACATTTAAACATCGAGAACAAATATTTCACTCAAACAGTTTAAAGAAAGAATTGCACTAAATATAAATATAATATACACACCAAAAACAAGTACATTAACTATACCTAAGAGTAGTGTACATACAATAAACATATGTACAAGATCTCATGTAGAAGAATTCCACTAAAGGAAAGGATAGAACCACCTACCTCGATTCGTGATATCTTACTAGCTCAAGGCCGCTTTTTCCATGCTTAAATCACTCCAAACAAACTCCATTTATCTCAAATTTTAAGTCCTTAACAGAATGCTCATACGATCTTGGGTTGGAATTGACTAGTTGCTGAACCATGGTTGAGAAATGGTTATTTAATAACAGTGATCATTCCTTCAATGTGACTGCAAGACTGTCTATTTCGTGCGAAGTCCAGAAATCACTCATCCCGTCATCCGCAGCATCGGTGCTTGAACCAGTGTGTTCTTGATTTCTTTACTCTAAAGATTTCAATTCAACTCACTTAATTCTTAAATAAATGGCTTGAAATTTAGCCACGAATTCTTTGCAATATTTATAACAAAACCCCAATAGCAATTTGGAGTAATAGCCACTATTTCATATAAATCCATTTATGGGTTTTTAAGCTTTCTTCAAACACCTTCTACAGGAGACCTCCCAAAAAAAAAAAAAAAAACTACAGAAGGCAGCTAAAGGGTTTTACTTCCTCTCATGTAGCTTCTCCCTCGTGGTTGCACACTTGGACCGTAAAATTACTATCTAGAAAAATATACCGACATTTTCAAATATTTACAAAATATACCAATATTTCTCAATTTATTACCCTACATATACCATTTTTCATTTTCACTCTTTCCAAAATAACCCTATCTTCCCCTCTCTCTCCCTTCCTCCACCCACCCACCCACCACCTGTCGGACCTGCTCCACCGCCAATGTCGCTCCGCCGCCGAGCAGCACTCCAATCTGCTACTCTGCTACTCCGAACTGCTTCTTCTCCTTTTTTTTATTTAGATTCGTGTATACTTTTGTATGCTCATGTATGTATGTCTAGGGTAGTTGTTGGTGGTTGTTTGAAGGTGCAAACAAGTGTATGTTTGGTTTTGCACAGGTGTATGTATATGAATATCTTTTCCAAGTGCAGAGTGTATGTATGTGTATATCATTGTATGAATGTGTATTCCTGAGTATATATTGTATATTTTTGTATGTTTTATGTGTGTGTATCATACCCGATTTTGGACTCAACTCGAGGCGAGTCGGGTTTCAGATTTGACTGGGTGAACTCGTTTGAGTTTAAATATTGGAGTCGCCACCTAATATAATTTCTAAGGCGTATTAGGCTACCTAAATTTCTAAGGTCAAGTTCAATAGGTCAACTAGTCAATTCCAGAGATTCTATATGGGTAAGAAGTCCAAATGACTCTGGGAAGAAGATGTTAGGCACTTCCCCGACTCCCACGAAAAGTGGTTACCGTCTGAGTCTTTATTTTGGGATGAAAGAATATATATCGTAATGAATACTAACTTGGGAAGTTTAATATAGCACTAAAAGATGTAAAATATCTATGCACACACAAATAGTTTTCACATTCGGCCTTTATTTAAGCCTAATCGTATTTACGACCTCTAATATCAAGCGCCTAATCGTAAACAGCTGTTAACGTACAAAGGGTGTTCAATTTCAACTTATATATATAATTCACATACTTGAAAATGATTTGCACAAATAGTCTATTTTGCCAACGAAATTCAGATTTTAACAAATACCAAAAGGGAGTTTGTTTTAAAATAAAATATTGGTCATTTAGGGTCGGTGTGATTCGTCATTAATTGTCGAGCCCTAACCTTAATGATCCTTTTTGTGTAGCGGTCAGATTTTAGGAATATATATATAGGTCATTTAGAGTATAGGAACGTTAGAGTAGTTAGAAAACGTTTGTCATCTATATAAGTCATTTTTAAAAAGGTTTATGGGCCTGGATCGTTTGTGTAAACAGTTTAGACTTTAACAGAAACGAGCATTTTCACAAACAGTCTTGATTTCAAACAGGATTCCAATTTTACCGTCACAAAAACATGTTTTCAAGCTGTGAAGAATTCTAAAACCTGTGAGATAATATATAAGGCAGTGTAGTATGTAGTCCTAAACAACGTGATCTAACTTGTCATACTAACCAGATTTTAAAGGAAAGAAACCACGACTTTGAATGATGCAACACATAAGGAGGTAAGGGAGAAAGAGAGGCTCCTGCGTAGCCATTCACGCACCCTGTCTTAAGCAAATACAAACAGGGAACCTAATGAATATACACAAAAGGGACAGTTTCTAAAGGGGCAGGGTTCACCAGGCAAAGAATGGACTATTCTAAACATAGTCAGGACTTCCAAGGTTGCACCTAAGCAGGCACTGTTTAGTGTAGCTAATAAACTTGCTCAGTAGTTTTAAATTCATGACTCAAAGCAAGGTTGGCATGGCCTGAAATTTACAGAAAAGTAGAACCCCTCACTGGGTTCTATATAATAGCCAAACACCTGTAGCAGAACCTTGGTATATGCTTGAGGATATCCACATAAATCCTGCACAAAATGGTTAGCAAAAAAGGAAAGGGGAAGGCCCTGAACAGACACAGATAAGAGTAGGGGCAAGTATGCAGCCTCTCAAACAGGTACTGCTAGAGATGAAAAACAAGTTTTAGAAAGAGACATATATGCTTACCTCTTTAATCAGGTTTAGAAAAAAACAGAGGTGGAAATGCAGATGTTGTTCTTCGTCTTTTAATGAATAAGCACACCAGGAAGAAGTAATAGTGTTGCAGTAGTTGAGGGCCTTTCACATGCTCTTTATAGTAGCCAAACAATAAGGATCTTCAGAATAACTAAAGGGAAAGAGGTTGTTTTAATTAAGTTGGTTTTCTCTGTATTTTTTAGTATGTCCAAAGGAACCAGAAAGACTCCTTTATATAGGAAGGGGTGAGGGTTTTAAACTCTAACGGGATAAGAACCAAGATGGTAAGAAAATATTGATCGCCAAAGTCAAGAAACTAGTAAAATATCCCATTCCATATATGGGTTTACTAATCCCACAATTTTAGGGTAAAATAAATCCTATATCGATTAAAACCCCTTCCCTTACCACAAATAGAGTCTATGTTCAGAATCAACCCCCATACACAGGTCTTTATAGATTTAAAAGACTCTAATCAATCACCAGATCAATCACATAATCAAATTTAATCCAGTTCCAATCAGGATTTCAAAATGGAGCTAATTCAAATCATGCCAAATAAATTTAATTTAAATGCAATTACCTAATCCTGGAAATTGTATTTAAGCAAAATAGGTGACCAAATACATAACAAATGTGTGGGGATAATATTTGAATTTCAAACAGTCATAGACTCAAAGGAGTTCGATCAGTGAAACACAAGGCATAGACTGAATCCGTATGGAAACTTAAGTAACTACCAATTTTAAAACTTAGGTAAACAGTGTGTTAATCAAAAAATTAGTAATCATGTGAAGTCCTGCCCTAATTAACTTACAAAATAACAACGAAAATGTTAAACTACTTGTGAGAATTTAGGAAAACTAGGCACAGTGTCACATAGACTCAAAGCATAGTAAAGGAATAGGATAACCTGTTTTACCAGAGTCGGGTCAATCGCGACCCGTTTCAAACCTGTTAGCATGAAGGATTTCCTCCTTTCTTGTAGTAACGACACCTTAGGTACTATTTAGACGTGGCCGGAGACTTTTCCGGCGACTGCAACTTCTCCGACGAGGTGTTGATTTTGACTCTTCGTCGAACGGTGACAACCCCATAGGGGTTTTGTAGCGGACGATTACTGCGATGTATTTCTTTTTGCATTTTGCCGGTGGAATTGACCGAAAATCGTCGTTGACAGCGAAGATTAGGTTTTCGCCATGAGAGAGAGAGAAGGTGTCGAGGCTGAGCGTGTGTAAAGGAAAATGAGAGAAAATGTAGGGTTTTGGGGGGTGTATAGTTAAAATAGGAAATATGTATCATGGCTGTTGTATCGTCTACATGGACGATCGAGATCGATCCACGTAGGCGTGACGTGTACAAAATGTGGCTGATGTGTGTATATGTGTAAACTGTGAGGCGGATATATGAGGTGTAAATAGGAATGTATATCTGGTGTATACTAGGCATAAAATTGGTATAAAAATTGTATAAAATGGATATAAAAATATAGAAAAATTAGGAAATTAATTTAAAAATATTTGGATGCTAAAAAATGTATAAAAATTGTAATTTTGGGATTTGAAACAATTTGGATAATTTTTTCAAAATAGAAGTAATTGCAAAAATTGTAAGAATAGCTATGGTTTGAGACGATGCTTTTAAAAATGGCCCCGATTGTTAAACTATCATAAGAGGGGGAATTTGAAAAGGAAGGACGGGCAGGAGTGGATACAAAAAATTGTGTGTGAACTCCGAAAACTATTGATTTTGAAAATATGAGGGACAAAATTGGGTGTCAACAGCTACCCCTCTTTGCCCGAGGATGATGAAAGAGTCTTCAGGCAAAGACGTTGACAATGCGGCCAATTTTGTCATGACTCTAGAGGGGCCTATAACTTCAGAGAATGCGGTGCGTCAGGATGAAATGCTTGCTTTGCTTTGGGTGTATATCATGCAATGAAGATGTATTTGCAACATAATATATACATAAAACGTACCTTCCCGCCGGGCTGGATTGTCTTTCCAGGATTCTTGCCGCATGTGATTGTGTCTGCTATGCCATAATTGCGTGTCTTTCGCTGTCAAGTGTTCGATTCGACATCAGGTTATATGCCCTCCATCGGTGCATTAGGTCGTGTACCCTCCACAAAGAATAAAAATGACAAATCGGTATCGGGCTGTGTATCCTCAACCGACGCCTTAGGCTATGTACCCTCAGCTAATCAAAAATGCAAATCGATATCGGGTTGTGTACCCTCAACCGACGCCTTGGGTTGTGTACCCACAACTAATTTAAAATGCGAATCGATATCGGGTTGTGTACCCTCAACCGACGCTTCAAGTTGTGTGCCCTCGGCTAATTTAAATGACAAATCGATATCGGGCAGTGTACCCTCAACCGATGCTTCGGGCTGTGTACACTCAGCTAATTTAAAATGCAAATCGATATCGGGCTGTGTACCCTAAACCGATGCTTCGGGATGTGTACCCTCATCTAATTTAAAATGCGAATCGATATTGGGCTGTGTACCCTCAACCGACGCCTTGGGTTGTGTATCCTCAGCTAGTTTAAAATGCAAATCGATATCGGTCTGTGTACCCTCAACCGAAGCCTTGGGTTGCGTACCTTCAGCTAATTTAAAATGTGAATCGATATCGGGCTGTGTACCCTCAACCGTCGCCTTAGGCTGTGTACCCTCACCTAATTAAAATGAAAAATCGATATCGAGCTGTGTACCCTCAACCGACGCTTCGGGCTGTGTACCCTCAGCTAATTTAAAATGTGAATTGATGTGGGGATGTGTACCCTCAACCGACGCCTTGGGCTGTGTACCTCAGCTAATTTAAAATGCAAATCGATATCGGGCTATGTACCCTAAACCAACACTTCTGGCTGTGTACCCTCAGCTAATTTAAAATGCGAATCGATATCTGGTTGTGTACCCTCAACTGACCCATTGGGCTGTGTACCCTCAGCTAATTTAAATGACAAATCGATATCGGGTTGTGTACCCTCAATCGACGCTTCGGGCTGTGTACCCTCAGCTAATTTAAAATGACAAACCTTTGTTGAAGTACCTTTGTCGTGTATTGCCCAGTTATATATATTGTGTCTGCATCCAAAGAAAGATTTGTGAGTTGTGTGGGGGTGGTTTGGTTTGTGCATTCTTGGCTTGTTTCGCGCTAGCTGTCCACGAGCGTTGGGATCTTGGCCGAGCGAATAGGGATATGCATAAAGTAGTACGCAATGCAAATAATTTCAAAACAATTTTTTATAAGAAAGAAATGAAATGAAATATTTTGTCCTATTGAGTCATAGGACGCGTTGTGTAAAGCCAAAGTTGTCGTTCTTCATGCTGTTCCAGACTGCACTAAGTGAATTTTGAGGGCGACCTCAAAATTCTGCCCCAATTTGTATTTGAAATTTTTGAGAGGTCCTCAAAAATTTCTGCCCCAATGTCAATTACGTTCATCCTTTGGGAATTTTTAGAGTTCCTCAAAAATTCTGCCCAAGTGTTTGCTTCGTGGGAAAATGAAATTTTTGTATTCATGCGACCGGACCTTGAATAGGTTGCCTACGTATCCCACTTGGGGAATCAGGTCGTGACGTAGTTCAGATTACATAATGTATTGTAGAATGGGGGAAATCACTAATCAGTATGAACTCCTATACATAGTATCTCTTGACAGCGTCTGAGTTGATCGGTTTCGGCCAGACTTCTCCGTCCATCTCTGCCAATATCAATGCTTCTCCATTCAAAACTCGGTGAACCATGTACGGTCCTTGCCAATTTGGTGCAAACTTGCCTTTTGCTTCTTCTTGATTTGGAAATATCTTCTTCAGTACCAACTACCCAGGTTCAAAGAATATTTCTCAAACTTTCTTGCCAAATGCCTTAGCCATCCTCCTCTAATATAATTTCCCATGACATATTGCATTCAATCTCTTGCCACTGATGAGGGCCAATTGCTTTATTCTTCTTTTGATCCATTTGGCATCTTTCAATTGTGTCTCTTGGATGATTCTCAAAGATGGTATCTCGACCTCCGCGGGTATCACTGCCTCGGTGCCACACACCAACAAATACGGGGTAGCCCCCCCGTTGATGTTCTCATTGTAGTGCGATACCCTAACAGGGCATAGAGTAGATTCTCATGCCATTGCTCTGATGTACCAGTCATCTTGCGTAATATCCTCTTGATGTTCTTATTGGCCGCCTCAACCGCGCCATTCATTTGAGGTCTGTATGCAGTGGAGTTGAGATGCTTGATCTTGAAAACCTTGCAGGTTGCTTTCATTAGGTCACTGTTGAGATTGGACCCAATGTCAGTGATGATGGATTCAGGATTGCCAAATCGGCATATTATCTTATCACGGACAAAGTTTGACACCACTTTCTTTGTTACTGATTTGTATGATGCAGCTTCTACCCATTTGGTAAAATAATCAATGGCCACTAGTATGAAGCGATGCCCGTTGGAAGCGGCTGGCTCGATAGGTTCTATGACATCCATTCCCCAGGCAGCAAAAGGCCAAGGGGATCCCCTAATGTTCAGTTCATTAGGAGGTACTCGAACCATATCTCCATGGACTTGGCACTGATGGCATTTCTTTGCATGCTTTATGCAATCGTGCTCCATTGTCATTCAGAAATAACTAGCCCTCAAAATCTTCTTGGCAAGTACAAAACCATTCATGTGCGGACAACACAATCCAGAATGTATCTCTTCTAACGATTTGGCAGCTTCTTTTGCGTCCACACATCTCAATAAACCTAAATCGGGTGTCTTCTTGTACAAAACCTTTCCGTTCAAAAAGAAACCATTTGCTAACCTCCTCGTGTCTTCTTTTAGAGACTTGTTGCATTCTTTGGATAACTACCGTCTTTGAAAAACCCTTTGATGTCGTAGAACCAAGGCTGTCCGTCTGATTCTTCCTCCACGTGATAGCAGTAGGCTGGTTGCCTCCTCACTGTCACGGGTATTGGGTCAATGTAGTTCTTGTCGGGATGCTTGATCATGGCAAATATGGTATCGAAAGCATCCGCGGACTCATTTTTCAGTCTAGGTACATGCCGGAACTCTATCTTGGTGAATCTTTGCTTCAATTCCTTTATGCACTCCAGGTATGGCAATATCTTCAAATTCTTTGTTGTCTATTCTCCTCGAACTTGGTAAATCAATAAGTCAGAATCCCCGATTGTTAATAGCTCTTGTATGTTCATGTCCACTGCCAATCTAAGACCCAAAATACAAGTTTCATACTCTGCCATGTTGTTGGTGCAAGGAAACCTTAGTTTGGCCGTGACAGGATAGTGTTGTCCAGTCTCGAAAACTAATACTGCTTCAATGTCGACTCCTTTGAAATTGACCGCTCCATCGAAGAATAGCCTCCATCCATCATACTCTTCGGTGATATCTTTCCCTACGAACATAACTTCCTCGTCAGGGAAATAGATGTGCAAAGGCTCATAGTCATCTCCCACTGGGTTCTCCGCCATGTGATCAGCCAAGCCTTGAGCTTTCACCGCCTTTTGGGTGACGAAAGTGATGTCAAACTCGCTGAGCAGCATTTTCCATTTAGCCAGCTTTCTGGTAGGCATTGGTTTTTGGAAGATGTATTTGAGAGGATCCATCCTCGATATCAGCAATGTTGAGTAAGATGTCAGGTAATGTCTCAGCTTTTGTGCTATCCAAATCAGCGCGCAGCATGTGCATTTTAACAATGTGTACTTGGCTTTGTAAGGAGTGAACTTCTTGCTTAGATAGTATATGGCTTGCTCCTTCCTCCCAGTTGAATCATGTTATCACAATACGCAACCAAAGGCCGAGTCTGCCACGAACAGATACAAAATCAAATATTACCCAGGCTCAGGTGGGACCAGCACAGGCGGGCAAGACAAGTATTCCTTTATCCGATCAAATGCTTTTTGGCAATCCTCCGTCCACTCGATCACTGCGTCTTTCTTCAGCAACTCGATGATTGGCCCACAGATGATGGTGGATTGTGCTATGAAACGGCTGATGTAATTGAGCCTCCCCAAGAAACTCATGACCTCTTTCTTGCTTTTTAGCGGTGGCAATTATTTGATGGCTTTGATCTTGCACGGACCAAGCTCGATACCCCTTCTACTGACGATGAAACCCAAGAGCTTTCCTGCCGGAACACCAAAAGCACACTTTGCCGGATTTAGCTTCAGATTGTACTTTCGCAAGCGGTTGAAGAACTTGCAAAAGTTGTCAAGATGCTCCGAAATCTTCTTTGATTTGATGATCACGTCGTCTACATAGACTTCAATCTCTTTGTGCATCAGGTCATGGAACATAGTTGTCATAGCCCTCATGTAAGTTGCCCCAGCATTCTTCAAACCAAACGGCATAACCTTGTAGCAATAAGACCCCCGAGATGTAGTGAAAGCTGTCTTCTCGGCATCCTCCTCATCCATGAGCATTTGATGATAACCGGCGAAACAGTCTACGAAGGATTGCAGTTCATGTTTCGCGCAGTTGTCAATTAGGATGTGTATAGGCAGTGGGAAATCATCCTTCGGACTTGCTCTATTTTGATCTCTACAATCTACGCAAACTCGAAGTTTCCCATCTTTCTTCGGCACTGGGACGATATTACCCAACCAATTTGGATATTTGACTGTTCTCAGAATCCCTGTGTTGAGCTGCTTGATCACTTCCTCCCCCTATCTTTAACAGCACCGATGACTTGAAAGTTCGGGCCTTTTGCTTGACGGGCGGAAAGCCCGGATTGATAGCGTAATTTGTGAGCCACCACGTCCGTGCTTATGCCAGTCATGTCATCGTACGACCAGTCGAATACGTCCTCATACTCCTTAAGAAACTCAGTATACAGCCTTTTATCCTCGGCGGTGAGATGCACACTGATCCTTGTCTCTTTCACCGTTTTCTCATCTCCTAAGTTTATCACCTCAGTCTCCTCAAGGTTTGGCTTAGGTTTGTTTTCAAATCTTTCAATTTCTTCTTGTGTAGTTTTATCAAAATCATTATAATCAGCTCTAGTTTCCTCAAGCTCTATTTTTTCATTACACGTTGCGATTATGGACTCAATGGGATTATTAGTATGAATGCTGAAACAAGTAAAATATTGCAAAATTAAAAGATTAAAACAAAAACTACTAGTGCGATATTTTATTTATGAATCCTTGCAAAACAAAGTTTGTAGGGAGACATGTGCAAAAAAAAAAAAAAAAAAGCAAAATCCACAACTCAAAATTCGGGTTTTATTTTAGGAAACATAAAATAAATTTATCCCCTCAGCTCTACCAAGGTCCACGGTAAGCTCGGGCCCGGTTGTTGATCCAATTGTTCAATGCCGCTCCAGATCCAGCTCTTGTCAGTCTAGAAGGTTCAACACGTTCTTCCAGGATTATACATCAGTCTTCATCAGATATGAATAGATTTTGCATTCCTGCCAGTAGATCCTCTTCAGCATCAGCTATCTTCGGCTCCACTCCTTGTGCTGCGGACACGTCCCTTTTTCGACCATCCAAGTATCCAGATGAGACGAAGATATGCAAGAGAGTCTTGGTGCTTTTCTTATAGAACTTGAAATCCAGCGACGCTTCTTCCATGCTCTTTTCATAGTCACAATGTATCATATGCCAGCGTTTTTGTTGTCGGGCCTCATCACAATTCTGATTGGCTTGACCGTACCATCCAAGTTCTTGCCTAAACTTTTGCCCGGTTCATAGCCTTGCTTGATCATGATGCCTATAACCCAGTCTCCGGGCCATTTTGCAGGCTGTGGGAGTACATATGGCTCTTCAATCACTACCTCCATATGTTCAGGTGTTTTGGGTATGCGCACTTGCTTTCCCTTTGTTTCTTCAGAGATGCATTTCTAATTGGGACGAGCATTTGGTGAGTACATTGGTCGCCTCTCAGTCTTAACTGGTAAGGTCTCACGAAATTCGCGTGAGGGCACTCCCCAATCAGACATGACTGGCTCCCAGACCAGATTCCTCCCTTCGTAGCCTTTGCCTCGGCTATCCCAGTAAGCGCTGTAAAAGTTCCTCTTTCTTTCTTCAACCCCAGGCGGTGTGTTGATCAACTTGGGAGCAAAATGCGCGGTATAACCTCCTCGGACCATGTCTGTGGGATGCCAACTTGAATTGTAATTCTTGTGGCGTCCTCCTCGAGTTCCTTGCACTGCTCCCACGAGTTCTACAGTATAGAATGTCTGCCCATCAGGAATATTCCCTTCAATTGCTGGTATGGTTCGCTCATTGTAGATAGAATTGTTCCCCTCACCGAACACTACTACCTCTTTGTGATCCCATTCGAACTTCACGGTTTGGTGTAATGTAGAAGGCACCGCACCAGCCATATGGATCCAAGGCCTCCCTAATAGCAGATTGTAGGAAGCGGAGATGTCCATGACAGGGAACTCAACAGTGAACTCCACGGGACCAACCATGATGGTTAGGTCGATCTCCCCAATGGTGCTTCTTTGCGATCCATCAAATGCATTCACCTTCATGTTGTTCTCCCTTATCTTGCTTTGGTCAATTCCCATTCTTTTCAGAGTGATGAATGGGCATATGTTTAGACCAGAGCCTCCGTCGATCAAAACCCTTCCTACGAACCAGTCTCTGCATTTGACAGTGACATGCAAAGCTTTGTTGTGATTCAAACCTTCAGGTGGTAGCTCATCTCCATGAAAAGCAATTCAGTTGGCTTCCATGACTTGTCCAACCATTCTAGCCAGGTTTTCAACTGAAGTATCCACCGGAACATGTGCTTCGTTCAATACCTTCATCAAAGCACTTCGGTGGCTCTCTGATTTGAGGAGCAGAGCCAAAACAGAGATTTGTGCTGGAGTTTTGCCCAAATGCTCAACTATGGAGTACTCCTTTGCTTGAACCTTCTTCCACAGTACCTCAAACTCTTCCTCGCTAATTCCTCGTCTATCTTGAACAAGATGATCGGGAGTGTAAATCCTCCTACTCCTAGTCATCCCTTGCACGACAACAGTCTCAACTACGGACTTGTTCTTCTTCTCCCTTTCGTAGTCCCATGGTACCGCCTTGTCGCTGTATGGGGGAACTACATCAACATAGAATTTGGGAGCCACTTCCACCTCAATGGGTTCTGGTGCCGTAGTGGCTTGAGCAACTAAAGCGGTGGCTGGTACCTTTTCTTTTGCCTTAATAATAGTCCCTTCTAAGTTGCATTCCTCATCCAACTCGATCAGGTTCACCCTATTGTCTCCATGATTAGGCAGGGGTTGTTGTGCACGTTTGGAGTCTTCAAGTGTATCACCTTTTGGTCTATCAAATCTTGTATCTTGTCCTTCAAGGCATATCATTTTTCAGTATCGTAACCAGGTCCTCCAGAATGATAGGCACAGGTTTTGGTTTGATCAAAATTGGGTGTCATCCTATCAGGCATTTTGAATGGCACGGGTTGTATGTGGCCGGCTGTTTTGAGCCTCTCGAACAACTGGGTGCGAGATTCAGCCAATGGTGTGTAGTTTCTTTTGGGTCTTGGGTTGTTATTGGCATGAGGCCTTGGTAAATAGGTATTGGTATTTCGGTAATTGGGACTTTGTGGGTATGTTGGTCTTTGTGGTGGTGTGTTTTGGTACATGGGCTGGGCGTTATAGACTGGGTAGGTGGATGTGGGTGGTATGTATAGATAGGATGGAGGAGGTGTTTGATAGTAGTAGTTGTGAGTAGGGGAGTGGTCAAGTGATGCGGCCACAAAGGAGACATCGTCCTTCTTCTTTCTTGAGGTAGTAGTGCCGCCAGCTTGTAGGGCTTTGTTAGCGGCTTGTAGTGCGGTCAGGCTAACAATCCTTCCAGTCTTCAGTCCATCTTTAACCATATCCCCAATTTTGATCAGCTCTCCAAACTTCTTATCTTGTAGATTCAGCATTTTGTCAAAATAGATATTTTCTTGTATGCGAATTGAAGTCGCCACTATCTCAGCATCTTCCATGAGAGGTTGGACTTTGGCGGCTTCAGCCCTCCATCTAGTTGCAAACTCTCTAAAAGTCTCAGTAGGCTTCTTCTTCAATTTCTCTAGATAGAACCGGTCAGGCATAGCATCAGTGTTGTGCCCAAAACTGTCGACTGAGTCTCCAGCTATTGCTTCCCAGCTCGTCCACTTCTTTGTTTGCTGCTTAGAGTACCATACTAGTGCATCTCCAGTTAGACTGCGGTTGAACAGCTGTATGCGGATCTTTTTGTCATGTCCAACCCCAATCAGCTTGTCACAGTAAGATCTTAAATGGGCCATTGGGTCTCCACTGCCATCGAACATGTTGAACTTAGGTGTGTTGTAACCTTCGGGCAGCTTCAAGTCAGGATACAAACAGAGGTCCTCATAGGCTAGCTCTCGGGTTCCTTTAGTGTCTTGGAGTTGCTTGAATTTTTCTACCAGCCATTAGACTTGCTCCTTGGTGTTGTCTGGGTCTTCCTTGGTCTATACATACATTTCATGATCTTTGGTGGGTGATGCGATGGTTTTGGTTTCAATGGTGAAGGAGGGTAAGTTGTTTTGTGGTGCTTTTGGTGGTGCAGTGTAGGTAGGGTAATGAATGTCTTTTTCAGGGTAGAGTGGATATTTGCCGTGAGGGCGAGCTGTTTGGTTTGGTTCAATGATCTCATCAGTATGGGCAAGAGGGATCCTATTTTCCAGTTCGAGCAACCTCTACTCCAGCTTAGTATAACTTTCATAGGCAACCATGCCTTGTTCCTCAGGAGTTCCATTTCCAACCTTGTCAAACTCAGCCATGATATTTTGTCTCGTCCTTGTCCTTATAGGTAAAGAGGGAGGTGTTAGGATCGATCCTTTGGACCTCAATTGGTATTGCGGCGCGGCCAGAATGCACAAACCAAACTATCAGGGACTTGGGGACTGATACATCAAAACAAAGAAGAGAAAACATAGGATCAAGTCTTTACATATTCAGTCTATTCCTTTGTGGGAGGGACAAATACTCATTACGAAGTAGCCTCAAAATTAAGCTTTGTCGGCTTTGCCCTACTATGTTATAACGTTTACAACTGTATCTACAAATCTCCAATCCCATAGAATTGACGTTAGCTCCATTAGATCCGACCAAAAGTTTGAAGTTAAGCCTAATCTAGACCTAAACCTCAAAAATAATTCAGACCAAAATTTCAACCTTGGGGACCAAAGTTAGGCTTACTCTGGTGCTGATTTGTAAAAAGTAGCCGAGCTTTACAGAGTGTGGTCAAAATCAACTATGCCTTAAATGTGACGCAACCCAAATAGGCTATTGGTGCACTTCTTCCCCATTTTCCTTTTTATGATTTACAAAAATATGGCACGTTCTAACACCCTGTCAGAGATTTGACCCCATAAGAAAGTTCTCGGCAATTGTTGGTCATCTTATTAGTAAAGACCTAGCGGTCGCCAACAACTTTTCTTAATGAGGGCCATTATTGTATGACTGTTCTTATTGGAGTCAAAACTGTAGCAATGGCGCCAGAAGTGTTTCTTTGGCGCAACAACTTCCTATTAACGCAAATTGGGCCCAAATCAGGTATTTATATTTTAGTCCAAAATCCAGTATTTAAGTTTACACCTGTCCCACTCAAACACAATTCTTTTGGCTTACTAGGGTTTCTTGTCCTGGTTTTTGAAAAGGTAATTCCCTTTCTTTTGCTTCTGCTATACTTTAAATTATTCTAACTTTTAATCTTTTTACCTACAGTTAAGTTTTGAAATTATTGTTTCAGATGAGGCCTATTTTTGTTGGAAACTTTGAGTATGACACTCGCCAATCTGAACTTGAACGCTTGTTCTCTAAGTATGGAACAATTGAACGTGTCGACATGAAATCTGGTATTTTCCCTTTTTCTGTTATCACTATTTTGCTTTTATACTTGTCTTATCTTTTCGTTAGTATTGTTCAAAATTGCAACTTTTACTACTCCCTCCGTCCCACTTTTAGTTGACTTGGCATGGAGTTTAAGAATTAAGCGAAAAGTTTTGAAACTTGTGGACCGTAGAAAGTTGTGTGTTTGTGTATTTCATAAAGTTAAATTGTTACTAAATATTTGAACGCGTGTCATTCTTTTTGGGATTGATAAAAGAGGAAAGATCTTCACATAAAATGGGACGGAGGAAGTATATTGAAAGATCAGTTTTTAACTTTTAGCAAAAATTAGGACTAACCAACAGGTGCATGAGTGAGATTAGCTTCTATAGCGAGTACTAGTGCTGTATCATGCATTCCCTTCTTATGGATGTAATCAATAATGTAATGGTCAACTCTACTAATTATGAAATAAGAAATAAGCCAGACAGGGCAAGAATTAATTGCATAATCTCAATTAGAAAAGAAAAGGCTAATGTATCAACTCACAGTTTTTTTGAGTATCTAGTTTGTCCGCGATCATTGTTAAAGTTGGAAACGAAGGGTTTAATTATGAGCAACAACTTAGAAAAGGTTAGCTAGTAGTGGAGCGATTTCTGTCGTAGTATTATTTATTTGTATCCTATTCTTGTTTGATTCGTAATCTTCATTGCTTTTGGTGTTTTTCTTTTTATCTTGGATATTCTTTGATTTCTTTATGCCAATCCTTTCTTTACAATGGTATTTTATATTGTTTTTCAAATATGTGTTCAAAACTGATTTTCTTTTTCCGAGGGTCTATCGGAAGCCGCCTCTACACCTTGATAGGGGTAGAGTCTGCGTACGTCTCACCCTCCCAAGATCCCACTTGTGGGATAACACTGGGTATGTTGTTGTACAAAATGTAATGTAGAGTTCTTGGGGTTTAAAAGGCCTATGTTTGTTCCCTGATGAGTTAAACACACCCTCCGTTATGCCTTATACTTTTAAGCGCTGCTTTTGGTATTTGAATAATCCGTGGGGTGGGGGTGTAGGTTTTTGAATTATGCGATTCTTGGTACAGAAAGAGTGTTGGAAAGATTCTACCGAAGAGTGTCAGAAATTTTTTATTAGTAGCTTCATTCTATGTAATTGTTAATGTATGAGTTCCAATTTCAATGGTTACGCTGATTCAATAATTGAAAATGCCAGAGTGTCTGTTTTCAGAGTTTTTGCATGTTTTTTTCTGATTGTATTAATGAGTCATATGTTTGGATCTCGACTGAAACTGCAAGGTAGTTCAGTAAGGCAGTTACTGTCAGAGTTTTTGTATGCCTGTCTTGTACTATTTACGAGTCTTTTAGTAGCATTATTAAAAGAAAATAATGTTTACGAGTCATTTTTTGGTATCTTATCTAGTACGTGTCCTGCTGGATCTTCTGCCTCAGAAAAGTGTATTCTCATTTGAGGTGCATTTTAAGTTACATATTTTCCCTCTTGGGATAGTTGACTATGATTATTTAGGTTAAATGGAATTACAAAAGCCTTATGACTATGTGAGTGAGTACGTATGCTGCGTGTCTTGTTAAGACATAGTGTGGAACCCAATATAAAATTCATTTGGAGAAGATCTCTGCATTTAAGTGTTTATTTTGACGCAGGAACATCTACTAAGGAAAAAGAGCTTCTATCATGGCTCAACACTTCTGTGCCAAAAAACTTCTAATGCAAGGAAATATATCTGCCTGCTTGCTCTCCTCCTTCTCACTGATGGAGTCATTCTGCATTTCTTAGATCGATCTTCTGTCATTCACTTACTTCACTGTCCATGTTGGCATATCACAAGAATGATCATTGTGGGATCTGTCGGTTCATCATGCCACGCCTACCACTACTAATAAGGGGATCAATGAACTATATCATGCCTTGCCTACCAATTTTGAAATCGTGCAGTGAAATTGGTGAAGCATGCTTAGCAATGACTACTCAGACCTGAATTTAAACCTTTAATAAGCCATCATCATCATGACCATCATCGTCATGATTTAGTTCATGCAAGGCCTCTACCTCCTTGCTTTCCTCAAGTCCCCTCGTACTTGCAGGTTAACTTCTAATGGAGATGTGAACTTTGATTTAGCTGGCCTGCTGATGTATATTGTACTGAAAGGACTTCGGATCCTTAATCTTACTGTTTTTTTGGTCTTATAATGAAGTTGTTACAACTACAGGGTTTGCTTTTGTCTACTTTGAGGATGAGCGAGATGCAGCGGCTGCCATCCGTGGGCTTGACAACGTGTCGTTTGGGTATGAAAGGCGCCGTCTGTCAGTGGAATGGGCAAAAGTAATGTTTCCATCTTACTTCCTTCCAAATTTTATAAACTCCATCTGGTAGACATTTCCTTTCCTGGAAGGCGGTACAATTTGTTAATAGCTTACATGTTATCTAATTATGATTACTTTGTTTGTTTTGACAGGGTGAACGTGGTAGGCATCGTGAAGCTCCTAAGTCTGGTTCAAACCAGAGACCAACCAAAACGTTGTTTGTCATTAACTTTGATCCTATTCGCACTAAGCTGCGAGACATAGAAAGACATTTTGATCCATACGGCAAAGTTCTTCATGTTCGCATACGTCGGAATTTTGCATTTGTGCAGTTTGAGAATCAGGAAGATGCCACACATGCGTTGGAGTGTACACACATGAGGTTAGTAAGACACTTCATTCTATTGTTTATAGGTACAATCTTCTATCTGCTCAGTGCGTTACAAGAAGTGCATTGGAAATTGCATCTTGCAGTAAAATCCTGGACAGAGTTGTTTCGGTAGAATACGCTTTGAAGGATGATGATGATAGGGGGGACAGATATAACAGTCCCAGAAGAGACTATGGCAGGCAAAGGGATAGCCCTTATCGGAGGTCACCGAGCCCAATATATCGCAGGAGCCGACCTAGTCCTGATTATGGCCGTCCTCGCAGTCCTGATTATGGCCGTCCTCGTAGTCCTGTTCATAATGGTCCATCATATGACAGGTACAGGAGTCCTGAGTATGGAAGGTATCGCAGGTAAACCGGACTTTCCTTTTGTTCTACTTGACTCAATTATCAACTGCGTTTCTTGATGCAAGTGGGAGGCACTCGTTCATGTTTTGTCTTTACATTTTTCAGCAGGTCTCCTGTTCGAAGGTCGAGAACTTGAGTCAGTACTTCATCTGGGAAAAGCTTGTGCTGTTGTGATAATGTAAATGCTTGCTACAGTCTGGTTGTGTAGGAGAGGATCAATCTTTTGTCTATGTAATGGATTAGCTGTTGCATTTGTTAATTTTAACTTCGTGGAGTGACTTGTGAATGTAGCTGTCTGAAAACTGTGTAGTGGAATCATTTCCTATGAATGTTGAGACTATGTGGCTCTATAACACATTCATAACAGCCTTCACATGGTAATATGCTCTAGGACCTTAACCAAATTGAAAGGTGCAGGATCTTTGTTGTGTCATGTACTCGTATTATATCTTTGTTCTCTACTGGGAGGAGGGGGTGGGGTGGGGGGTGGGGTAAGGAGTGTGTCTGAATACTTGGTATACTAGTGCTCTTTCCATAGGTTCAGAAACTTTTGCACAACTGCATAGACAGGAAGATTGAAGTGTAGTGAATAAGGAATAAGATTTAAGTGTAGTGAATAAGGAATACCGACAATTATCTACTTAGTTGTGCTAGCTGACAAGGATCATTCTGTACTTTATGATTTGAGGATTGTTTTATGATTTGTTGTATAGTTTTGATAGTATCAAAAATTTAACAGGGCTCTAATAGCCAAGAAACCTAGCAACAATTGAACTTTCACTGCTGCAAGATTTCCCTACACTAAAACGTTTAGTATCTTCCCTGCGATTGACTATTATTACGATCTTGGGATCTCTTTTTTTACAATGTGCTGCTGTTAACCTTGATAAAGATTCTACTTGTAGTTTCTCAAGAAAAATCTAGCAGTTTAGGTAAATTTGATATAGCAGAAAATAGGCTTCTATCCCACAGCCAAACAGTATAAGTTGCCTTGTTAAACAACAGTATTTCTTTGGTTATCCAGTGGTCCAATTCAGAGTCATATTTCATCTATCAATAATGAATGCCAAGCAGTGCCATACACTTTGTAAGCTACACCTAGACTTTATTCACCACCCAGAAAGTGTGGGCACCTTTCTAGAAAATCAAGCAAAAAAAGAAGATTAAAATTAAAATAGGGGCTCGGGATGGGATGGGAGTGGGGGGAGAGGGCAGGGGATATAGAGGAGTAAGACAATAAGGGGTCGTTTGGTATGCGGTATAGTATTAGCTAATCCATGTATAAGAGTTTGGATAAGTTAATCCATTGTTTGGTTGGTTGTATAAAAGTCTGTACTAATAGTACATTGTTTGGTTTGACTAGTAGAAACTGGTATGAAACTAAGTACAAACAATACATTGTTTGGTTACATTTTGTCATTTCCGTATTAACAATACTGGTATAAGTTATACATCAATCTATGTATTATTTTATGCGGGTTAGAGGGTGGAATAAAAATACATGTATTAACAATACATGGATTAAAATAAAAAATGCCAAAAATACCCTTATCCATTTCTTCAAAATTCTATTTTAGTAAATATCCTATTTTATTCTCTTAAAAATATAAATTGTGGATTAGAGTATAACTTTTAATTCAACTAACCAAACATCCAACTAGAAATCATTTCTACATTGTAATTCATGTGTTATAATCCCTGCATAGCTTATACCTACATTGTTAATCCCTGCATAACTAATCTCTGCATTGTTAATCCTTGCATAACTTATCCCTGCATTGCTAATCCCTGCATAACTAATACCTACATTGTTAATCCCTGCATAACTTGTCTTCCAACCAAACGACCCCAAGTGTAAATAGAAAGTCTTCAAAACAAGGATGCACTTTAGGACCTCGTTTGATCATAATTTTTTTTTCTTTTTCTTAAAAAGTTTTTGAAAAATATGTTTGTCCATGAAATCTTGTTGTTTTTTCAACTTTTTTTGGAAAATAGTTTTTGAACAACCAAAAAGTGGTTTTGAGCACTTTTTCAAGTTTTTTTTTTTTTAAAAAAAAATTCCCTCACAAAACTCTACCTTTTTTTCAAGTGAAATATATGTCCAAACACAACTTCAACTTTCAAATATCATTTTTCAACTCAACTTCAAATTTTTTTTTTTTTTTTTTCCAAATCTATGGCCAAATGGCCACTTAGGAAGTCAAACCTTAAGAAAAGGCAAATTTCGTCTAGAAAATTGACATGAAATTCTCATCTAAGCTACAACATGATTAGTACATAGAAACTGTAACTTCCACATTTGAACCTGCATTACTCGATATTTCTTTTAATATGGCATAACTAAATCTACTAGTAAGAGACTCAGAACTTGTCTATTACAGCAATTGAGAGGGAACGAACAAAATACCAGATTAGACATGCAATCCATCATACTTGATACTCATCTATGATAATGAAGGCTATTCAGCATTTTTGTTTTTTCATTTTCATATTTTAGGATTGACAAAGTGAGACATCTATACATATTTTGAGCGGATAACATTGGTTGAAGTTCAATATGAAAACGCATCATCAACTAAAATCATTCGCCCGTTCAAACTCTTATGTCCATCTCAATTGGAGACAGAGACCTATCCCCTGCATTATTTAAACAACTAAGATTATAACTAACTCAATTGGAGGGTTGTGCCAATTCTAGTTGGAGTGCCTTGTCAAGCCAGGTCTCAGCATCTTCCATCATCTCAGGGCTAAGTCTAACCATGAGGATGCAAAACTCAGTTTCATTAAGTGCTCCATCTCCATCCAAGTCTCCTTCTCTCACCATGCTCTCTGCATCTTCTTTGCTCATACCTTCCATTCCAAGAAATCCCGAGTTCTTTTGCAAACTCATCGATGTGATCAAGCCACTTTTCGGGTCCGCCAGTAGCCTGAATCCTCCACATAGCTCTGCTACAAAGGTTTCCACGTCCAGCTTATCTGCCATAACTGGTAATAAGTCTTGATATTCAGTTCCTGCTTCACAAACTTTGCTTTCCATTCTACAATAAGTTGTTTAACTAAAGCACTGATATGAGTAAAAGGTATTCTTGGTTCAAGAAAAGTTGGAAAGACTATTTATACTGGTTAGATATTGTAAGGTAGAATGGGAATTCGTGGAACTCCAAATTAACAGTAATTATTTTTTGAATATTGTGGAAATATTAGTACTGTTGCATTGTCAACTTTGCAAGTTGCTTATTCATTTACACTTAGGAAGGTCGGACAGAAAAAAGAGGGTGGGGTATGGGCTATGGCCTATGGCTATAGTCCATATGTAAAAATCACATGATGAATGAATGGTTTGAGTAGGGCCTCCTATTTGTAAAGTACCGCGATAGGTAGTTTATTTATTTGCCTTTTTTAAAATAATGTTTAGCAGTTTACACTACCACTGTTTTGTTTGATGAGTTTAACTAATATATAGTGATAGATATAAATCTTTTTTTTACGCTACGTTAATATAAAGTCTATTATAAATAAATTTTCAAGTAATCTATTTATTTTATTAATAGTTAAACTTTAATTATGTCAATGATTTGACTAAGTTGATGTCCTTCCTTATTGTCTAAGATACCAATTGTATGCTAGTTTTTTTCATTGTGATTATTAAAGGTCAATTTTTCAAGCATGACTCAACCATTGGTCAATTTTATAAGCTAGATTAGCTATTTAAAAGGAGTATTAGACTTGAAAATATTAAGACAAGTAAGAATACTTGAAAATTAAAAATGGTTTGTATATTAGTTAAACTTTTGTTTGATTCAAATTATAGAGAAATCTTCCCATTTCTAGAGTTACATAAATTAACTTGCAAATTATATCTTTTACCAATTTCTTTCAAGTAATAAAATTTCCTTTTACCGATTTTCCTACATAAGTAACGCGTTTAATCCAAAAAAAAAAAAAAAAGGAGCTCATCTAATATATATTATGGAGTACTATTTCAGAGAACACGTAACTAAATCAAACAAATTCGGGGTTCATCTATGCTAAAGATAATTGTAATTCAAAGCTGGAGACAATTTTAATGAAGAAAAACTTTAGAAGTAACTATACTTATTCTTTAGACGTTCTTTAGATGGTGTTTATGGGAATGAATTCTGAACTGTGGTGGATTCAACAATGAGTTTGAGTATTCAGGCTTCGACGTTGAGCTTTATATATGTAAAAAATAAGGTTTAAATATAGAATTACATATGCATTTTAGAACTCACAATATTTAAATTTTGATATGTTACAAGCGACAGGAGATTCAAGTTGTTTTGAAGTTGTCAACAGCATCGTATACGTTTCTGATCACTCATATCCACTTGTTTATTGGGAAGATTTTAATTCTGAAGAGGGTTTCGAGGAAGGTTCATGGGAGGTCGATTTATGGTGGGTGATCTTCAAAGTGACTTGTGATTTGGGTAGAAGACAAGTGTCACGACGAATTTTTGCTAATAGTTGTGCTGAGTTCTCCTTCTTTGAAGCTTCCTTTGTTCCCTTTCAGTTCTCTCAAGTCTCATGTCTTGTTTTTCATGTCCTCTGTCCATGACTTGCATATGTATGGTCCCTGCCGCAATTATTTTATTTCCATTATCTTAACCCCCGAATATTAAATATCACACACATACATATATAATAGAAGTTAGAAAATGAACGACTATATAGTATTTACATGTACCAGATTGATATCTACGAATATATTCCTATCAAAGTGGAGGTGTTTTTTTTTCACCATTCTGATTTGCTTTATGTTTGAGTACATGTAAATCCGTTGTTGTTTTTATAATGTAGCGTATGATATATTCTGTATAGATCATGATCACGTCACCTTGAGAAAATGCTTTGCAGTTTGGACTCTTCTTTCTGGCCGCAAACGTAGAATAATACCAGTAGGAATTTCTTAATGGACATGAAAATTAATGGAAATTTCTGCTCGTGTTTCTTCTATTTTATTTAGGGTGGTTGTATTGGTTATGGAGGATTATTGAAGAATATAACATCGAACTTCTTTCCATAGTGAATATGAAATAGTATAATTGTTGAAGTTATGCAGTTCCAACGAACTTGACTTTGTCTTACACTTTGTTCCATCACAAGACAAAGGGAAAAAAAGGAACCTTTTGACTATATATGGTTCTTTATGCTTTTGGTTGTGCGCAAAAGTATAAGTTCAAGGCCACATGAAAGGAAAACAAGAGGATTTTCTTAAACCAAAGTGTGGGAGTCGTTCCTTCCAAATTCCAAGTCATCTCATTTGTTAATGACTTCCATTTCTCTTTTATCCAACTCAAGGGTTCTTTATTCCAATTTGGAGAAGAAAACGTAGAATGATCACAATCCTGAAAAACTGTCCAAGGTGATATCATCATGAAAACTCAAAAACAAAAAGAAAAAGAAAAATAACAGTATAAACGGTACTTTGCAATGACAAATAAAATCGCAACATTAGAAAGTTATTCAACGTTGCGGTATATCACTAAGAAGGCATTAACAGATCCCCAACAAGCAGTCGGCTCTAGTCAACAAATTATTATGTAAATTTTAAAATAAATTATTATTAAACATTAAACAAAATATTTAGGTGTAGATTAGGATATATACGATCGACGATAAGAAGCGTCCTGTTTGTAGAGGTAAGGGGCGGATCTTGCCTTTGGATGATGGTTTCATTTAAATGTCCTTTAATACTTTTTTCTTAACATATTATCATATAAATTATATTTGATCTATATACATAATAAAATTTTTTGACGAAAGATGTTTCCCGACCACTCTTTGAATACTGTGACTCTGCCTCTAAAAATGGTGAATCAATTTTCTTGAAATTTTAGATCCGCCTCTAATAGAGGTAAAATGATGTTTGTATTTGTGACAACTTGTGCAACCTACTAGCTAGTAGGAGAACATGAATTAAGAATGCATATTTGGAATAAATAAAACTGGCATAGTGCAAAAGTCTTTGTTATGCTAGCAAGAAGCCTTGTACATTCATGAGAGGTGTTGAACCCCAAAAATTACCCTTTCTTGGAGAAAAGATAGGTTTCGGGTATATTTCAACAAAATGGGACTCCAAAGGGTTTTTTTTTGGAGTCGCCACCTAATTTAAGGATTATTAGGAACCTAAGTTAACTAATGAGTGCAATTTATTCTTTAATTAAATAAAATTAAATTAAAAATCAGAGATTCTTAGGTAAGTGGTTCTTTTAAATTCGAAAGAAGGTCCCTTGCGGGAGCACTTTCGAAAATCCGCTAAATGCGGTTAATCCGGCGGTTTTCACGAATTTATTAAGGATAATAAATATATAAAGCTAATTTAACACAAGGATAGTATGAATAATATAAATAAGATAAGATTTTAATTATGCCGATACTTAGATAAATAAATGATCCAATTTAAGATTAATTAAATAGATAATGAAACAATAATCAATTAATTAATTAATAAAACAAGTAAAGGTTAAATGAAGTTAGATAAATAAATAAAACAAACTAGATAAATAATTGGATAATAATAAAGGATTAATTAATTGATTGAATAAATAGATAAATAAATAAGCAAATAAATAACTTAATTAAATAAATGAATACTTATCAATTTTAATTAAATAAAGGAGTAAATGAATAATAATTGATTAACTAAATAAATAAATAAACAAATATTAATTGATTAAATAAACGATTAATCGACATTAAAAAGATTAGATTAAATAAATAAATAAATAAAGGATTAAACTTTAATTGATTAACTAAATAAATAAATTAAATTAGATAAATAAATAATTGATTATTTAATATAATAAATAAAGAAGCAATTCAAATGCGAATTAATGACGAGGGTACGATTTTAAGTCGAATTTGATTCTGCACTCATTAATTGACAAATGATCCTAAACATCCATAAATTAATTGACGATTCGAAAAGAAATGATACAAAGCATTCATATAAAAATAATTTAAGTAATTTACAATAATTATTCACAATTCAAAATATCATTTCTATCCTACCGGGCTATTAATTCGGTCTATGGGGAAATCCTATACAACATGCATTTTCTAAGGGAGCGGGGAAAGATGGAGTTTAGAAAGAAGAACCCGGAAGCGCAACTCATAATTTGAGCCTTGGACTTTGCGATTTTCATTTTTTCTTTTTTTACATTTCCGGGGATATCAGGTCCCGAAAATGCGGCGCGGTTCAAGTAACTTTAAATGCAAGTAGCCATCCCATTTGTGAGTTAGCCAACTCGATCCCGATGAGTTCATGCCAAAATGAGAACAAGATTAAAGGAATTAGCAAGCAATAATAGGCAATTCATAAGATTAACTTACTAAATGAAGAAAGAAAGAAAGAAAATGGAACAGGTAGAGAACTTAAAGAAGAATGTAATATATTTGTTAAAACTTGATTCTTTGCCAGAAGCCTTTGGATGAAAATTTATCCTTCAGTGCCAAAATATATGACAAGCTCCTTAAGAGACATTCACTTGAGTATTTAACTAACAAGAAATGATAAAGACTGGAACCTTACAACTTGAAACACTAGGAAAATAGTTAGGCAGAAAGAATCCAATAACCTTGGACTGAAGGAACACGAAACAAGGACATGGATTTAGTATATAATCCAGAAGAACCAACGAATAGATCTCGTAACCACCAAATAAATCTATCTATTTGAAAAGGGATTATCATAGACAATGTTATGCTATTAAACCTTTCTCCAGTATGCCAAAACAAATAAGTAGTATTTTAACAGATAGAACTCCAAATATTTTGCCATTTTCCTATCTATCATTCCACAAGATCAACTATCTCAAGGTTAGTATTACTTACAATTGAAGAGAAATCAAGACAAGGATTTAAACTTTTAAAACTTTCGACATTATTCAGTTTCAATTCAAGCCAAATTCAAACTTTAACCGAGGCCATACCATCAGACTTCAAGATTTTAAAGCATTTAAACATTAAGAACCTGAAACAACCCCTACATTTCTAGACTTCTTCCTCAACCAAAAGAAGAAACATAGAAAACTGCAGAAGGACCAAAACAATTTCACCTTGAACTCTCACGAACTCTTGGACATACCTGCAGCCTAGAAACAGCTTAGCACCTCTCTCTCACTTCCTCTTACTCCCAATCATCCACCAAGCTCCTTTTACACACACTGAGACTCTGGCTACACCACACTCAAAGACTGCACCTCACAAACTCCCTCACCCTTTCTGACCTTCAGACCTGCCTCAAACTATGAACCTAAAACACCTCTACAAACATCAATATCAATCTGAAAGAAGCTTCAGCCTGACCTGCAGCAAAACACAAGCAACAACACCTGAATCCCCTAAGACCTCCCTGCTATCACCACTAAACACCTCTAATACCCTGCAGCACTTACCTGGACAACAACACGACCAAAACCTTTCCAAGACAGCTGCGCATACACCAGCACACATACGACTTGACACCTGAACCTCCTACAAATGGCCCGGACCACTTCAAACATCTGCAAACACCCAGGACTAACCTGCGGCTTCACTACACCTCCATAAACAACCCTGCAACCCTATACTCCCTCAAGCAACCAGGAAAACCAAGAGGAGCAGATCCCTTCACAACCTGAACTAAGCCACCCACTTTCTATGAGCATCTCACAAACCCCACACTGCCCTGAACACACCAAACAACTATGGAAACCATAACAGCCTCCTTCAAACTCCAGGATACTCTCACAGACCCTACACCAATCCAAACAGAACCAAGGCTTTCTCCAGAACCTGGAACTCACAGACTTGCACAACCTCAGCCCTGAACCTCCTCTATACTAACCTGGACCAAACGACAGCCTCACAGATTCGAACAAACATAGATAATCTTTAACTATTAGTGTTTTAAGATTCAACCTTATAAGCATAAAGACATGACTTTGAACTTAAATAAATCATGAGAAAAACTAAGGATGAACCCTTTTTAATGAAACTCAGATTCAAAAAAAACAAGAGAAGAAACAAGACTCAAGCTTCAAATTGAACTTTGATTCCTATTACTTTTTTGACAAAATTTCCACTGGCATAAGTCTAATCCCAGCTTTTAAAAAAAGAAAACTTCTAGCTCATATAGATAAGCTTAACTTCAGTCAAACGTATATATAGACCTCATTCCAAAAGTCCATGTCAACAGATAACATCCAGCATCTCATTCAAACATACTTTTGCATAGGAAAACAACATATAACCAAATAGAATAAAATGTAAAGGTTCAGATTTTACCTTTTTTAAGGCAGTGAACAGGAGCGAAGGTTCGAAGTAAACGCGACTCGACTAAGCGACGCGGCTCGACTAAGCGACTCAAACGAAGTTGACGACTCGAACGATAGAGCGACAACACAAATCAATTCCAGAAAAACAGTCACGGAGAAGATATTAAAACTCGAAAATAAGTAAAAAAAACTTGTGTGTATATCTGTTATGAACCCTGCCTCTTTTAAAATTCCGAACCCCCTTAAAAAAAATGAGAGAAGCAAGATTAAATACCTCTAGGCTAGGGTTATGCTCCTATTTGAAATTGCAAGTCCACCCTTACTCGCTTTTCCTTTCCCTTTCAAGACCAGGGTGAAAAAGGTCTAATCCTCTCGGATTGTACCATTTTCACCTTTGTCTTTAAGAGATTTACCCGTTGGACGATTTACGGCTCAGATGCGATCCTTGCTCAAAACGGACGATCGAGATCGATTGAGATTGTACGAAAAAGAGAGTGGGGGGACCAGTTAGTACACGAATTTGGATGGATTCGAAGTTGAAATCAGTGGCGGGTCGAGCTTGAGAGAAAACGGGTAACTGGGTCGCGGGTCAGGGAAGAGGAAACTGAATTGGAAAATTTTGGTTATCTGGGAATGAAAAGCGTGTGTGTAGTGTATGTATAGGCTTTGCACGGATAGGAGGATTTTTAGGCTGTGAGCAGATTTAGCCTTTTAAGGGTAATTAAATAAGAATAGAAATGTTTAGCGGGTAGGCTAGGATTTAGCTTATGTCTTCATATTTGGCCTCTTTTCTTTCACAATTAATTAATTTTCCTTTTACTATTATCATTTATTTTAATTTTAAATTTAACCTTAATTATAAAATATCGCAATAATTTATTAATTTTAAGAGAATTTCGGGACAAAATGGGGTGTCAACAGCTGCCCCTCTTTACCCGGAAAAGGATGAAAGAGTTTTCAGGGTAAAGAAGTTGACATAAAGCCAATTTTGTCCCGATAAAACCAAGACTTTTGATTCCTCAGACCAAAAGGAGAGGCTTATGAGTATGGCCGAACTCCGGTTTCCGAGTTGCCTACATATCTCGGGCAAAAAGAGAATCAGGCCATATGTAGTTCGACTACATTTAGAAACGAAGACTCGCCCGATTGACAAAAGAAAGAACGCACGAATAGGAAAGAATCCAAACTGACGCCTAATCTGAAATGAAAGATTAGGTAAAACTTGCTTGTTCGAGTGCGATTCTTCAGATCCTTGTTGACGAGTCTAGCTCATATCAACAATTGCTCCAGTTCACTGCTAAGAAAAGTTCCACGTTATGCTCCAAATGCTGCTGCAATACTGCTAAAGTTCTGTAAATACTTAACAAACGGTAAGCGAGCAACTGCTAATAAAGCCTGATAATCAAAAGTAAAGAATGATCAAATATTGAAGATACAAATTTGCAAGTGCGGGTTGCGATATCATTGATAAGTTGTCTTCCAAACAACTGGCGAAGCAATAAAGCAAGTGCGAAGGCATAATGCAAAGCATTATCAACAATCTTGACAAATCAACTGGCAAGCCGGTCGGGCACGCAGCAAGGAGGGTCTTGGGGTTGATTGTCAAACAAATCAGCTGGCGAGCCGGTCCGGCACGAAGCAAGGAGGGTCTCGGGGCTGACCTGTTAACCTGCTAAGCTAAAAGTAAAGCGGTTCATAATATAAAGCAAGTGCAAAGGCATAATTGAAAGCAAGTGCAAGGCAACTTAAACATCTTGACGAATCAACTGGCAAGCCGGTCGGGCACGCAGCAAGGAGGGTCTTGGGGTTGATTGTCAAACAAATCAGCTGGCGAGCCGGTCCGGCACGAAGCAAGGAGGGTCTCGGGGCTGACCTGTTAACCTGCTAAGCTAAACGTAAAGCGGTTCATAATATAAAGCAAGTGCAAAGGCATAATTGAAAGCAAGTGCAAGGCAACTTAAACATCTTGACGAATCAACTGGCAAGCCGGTCGGGCACGCAGCAAGGAGGGTCTTGGGGTTGATTGTCAAACAAATCAGCTGGCGAGCCGGTCCGGCACGAAGCAAGGAGGGTCTCGGGGCTGATCTGTTAACCTGCTAGGCTGTTCGACAATAACTCGTGACAAAGCACAATGCTTTAAGCTATGAAAAAGGCAGCGACGCAATCTGCAAGGCAACTTTGGGTGCGCGATTAATAAATTGTTCATCCATAATGCGAATGATCCTCTCATTGCAAGCTTTCATGTTCCTGCTCTCAAAGAAAAATTTGTTAGTTTTGGATAGGGGCGTCTGATTTGTGCTGATTCATCTTGAAATTGGTGCTGCTGCTGCTCCCTCGTTCTTCTTTAGACTTGGGCTTGCAAATTATACTCGGAGACTTGACTTATGAACTCAATATTGCATAATATTTCAAGATAGAGGCAAAATAAAGTAGTTTGATAAAATATTAAACAAATGATCATTGATATGCAACCGAAAATTATAATGCATTTAAAAATTTCTGCTTTAATTCAAACTCATGACATATCTTGAAACAAACTGAACGTCCTTTGTCTTTGCAACTTATGCTAATCTCGAATACTTTTAGAACTTTGCCACTTAATCCTTTGATAAGCCATACCAATTTTGCAAAAATCTGCCCCAGTTATGAACTTCCAAATCTTCAACTCATTTTGCAAAATTTGCCCCAGTTGATATCTTTCAAATCTTCAAGTTGTCTTGCAAAAATTGCCCCAGTTTTATCTTCCATATCTTCAAATTATCTTTGCAAAAATTGCCCCGGTCGCTTGCCTTAGGGGAGGCTAAAAATTTTAATATTATAGAGTCGAGCCCGTTAAGAGTGCCTACGTATCCCTCCACGGGAATCAGACCGTGCGTAGTTCTGCTTACATAAAGATTTTTGGGAAAGTATGGCAATCTAAGTACGAAGCCGTATCCGAATTGGAAAATCCACGCATCTGCCCAGATGCATAGTTCGGCATTACATCATAAAAGATAAACAAGCCTAAAGTGTTACAATATTTTGACCGAATCCGACGGGGATTGCCTACTTATCCTGTTGCCATTCCAGGAATCAGGTCAGAAGTAGTTCAAAAGTACATAAAAGAGGAAATAGGGGATTCATGTGCTAGTGTAACCGAACTCTATATGAGTTGCCTACGTATCCCAGCCCTGGGAATCAGGTTACGCGTAGTTCGCATTACATCAAAGATTACATAAAAAACAATGCTAACTTGCGGTTGCTTCAGACATAGTATCTCTTGACAAAATCTGCGCTGATTATCTTAGGCCAAACTTGATCACGAACATCTGCCAGTATTAGTGTTCTTCCACATAATGACATTGCCAACTTGGCACAAATTTTCCCATTGCTTCTTCTTAGTTAGGAAAGAGATGCTTCAATACCAATTGCCCCGGTTTGAAGTAAACTATTCAAATCTTCTCTTTGTGCATTCAACATCTTCCAACTTATCTTCTTGGATGGTTTCTCAAATGAAGGACTTCTATTTGTATAGACAAACCGCTTCGGCTCCAATTGCCGGCAAATAAAGCTGCCCCAGTTTGAAGTTCTAACGGTAATGTAATATCCAAAGAGTGCAAAAAGTAACCTTCCAGTGCATCATCCTTAAATCGTTCAGCTGTTTCGTTATAGATCACAAGCAAAGTCTAAGCAAGTTTTGTTTTTAATTTGAAACAGTAGTAAGTATATCAATCAGAAGTAAATAATAAAGCACATTAAATAATTAAAGTATATCAAAATAATGAGGTAGGAATGCAGTGCATTTGTTTATTCAAAACCTAATTTAGGGAGGCATACAACATAAAAGTAAACATGCAGGATTTAAAAGAGTTATTTGAAAGACATAGACATAAACATAAACAAAGTGCAAAACACAGTTCAGCGCCTCAAGCTGACTGTGATGCCAAAGCAAAAATAACGAGTTCATTCATCAAGTCTCTTTTGGACCACAAGTCCAATTAGCCATCACATCACTTGGTTCAGCATTCTGCACATGTGGCTCTTTCTCAAAATCTTCAATAGTTGCACTGCATTTCAATCCATCATTCAAGAATAGGCTATCAACACCTTCAATGAAATTCTGCATGGCCATTTCTGGTGCTTGGACAAATGACTGGTTCAATGGTAAAAGAGGTTGTAGCATGACACTAGTCGGCTTCTTCTCAGACTCAACTTTTCCATCTTTCCTTCAGCGGGGTTGCCACCTAGGCCAAAAGTTCCCTCATTCTTTGGAAATAGAGTTAGTGCTTGCTTAGGTACCTTAAAAGCAATATTATCACCCTCTACATCATAGATAGAGACTATGGTGCCCTTCAGATTTGGTTCTTCCTCAAGAGAAATCATATTAACTGCATTGTTACCATGATTAGGAAGAGGATTATCATGCACATTTGGCTGAGTGCCGGTGAGTTGAATGGTGCCTGCTTTGATTAAACCCTCAACCTTGTCTTTGAAAGTATAACATCTCTCAATATCATGGCCGGCTGCCCCTGAGTGATAAGCACAGTGCTTATTTGCATCATACCAATTTGGACGAGGGTTTGGGGTGTTATCAGGGATAGGCTGCACAACTCCTGCACTCCTTAATCTCTCAAAAAGCTGACCATATGACTCGGCTATAGGAGTATAGGTTTTGGTTGCTCTTCTTTCGTAATTCTGATTAAACCCTTGCACATTGGGACGAACAGGAGGACGAGGCTGGTAATTCTGGGGTGCTTGAAAATTTGGCTGACGAGGGTGTTGATTAGGTGCATGTGCTCTAGGTTGGTAGTAATTTGCTTGTGCATTGTAAACCGGATAAGGAACAGGGGGCATCTGGTAGTGAGTGGGGTAATTTGGGTAATATGGGCTTTGGTAGGTGGGAAAAGCAGACGAATTGTCAAAATTCAACTTTACAGCCGGTGGACGCTCGATATTCCCCACAACAGCTCCCACTTCCTCTTTCTTCTTTTTGTTAAAGCCGTTACCAGACCCAGACTGGATTGCCTTACTTGTAGCTTGCAAAGCGGCCAAATTTGTGATCCTACCCGATTTCAAACCAGCTTCATACATCTCCCCCGTTTTCACTAGATTGGCAAAAGTAGAGTTAGTCATGGATGCCATTCGATCATAGTAAAATTCATCCAATGTCTCGATGAAATGTCCCACAAACTCTTCCTCACTCATGGGAGGCTTAACTTTGGCAGCCTCACTCCTCCAACGTACTGCGTATTCCCTAAAAGTCTCGATCGTCTTCTTCTTAAACCTTGCAATAGCCAACCGATCTAATGGTATTTCAGCATAGAAACCAAAACGCTCCATGAAGTCCTGAGCCATACTCCTCCAGTTGATCCATTTCGAAGGATCCTGCTCGGAGTACCAGTCTAAAGCTTCGCCTTCAAGACTATGAATGAATAATTTCATACGAAGCTCTTGATTCTTTCCCACTCCCAAGGTTTCACAATACCTTCTCAAATGGGATCGGGGGTTGCCTTTGCCATCAAACTTAACAAACTTTGGTACTTTGTACCCTTCTGGGTATTCAATCCCAGGATGAACGCACAAGTCTTCATATTCTAGACTTTCCTTGTCTTTGCCTTTTGATGCTTTGCTAAGAGCACTCATCACCCAACCTTGTACCCTTTTCTCTAAATCTTCACCCCCATCGACTGCTTTTTCGACTCTTCTAACACCATTTTGAAACTTCACATAAGGAGGATTGGTGTAATCATCAATTTGCACAATAGGAACATCTTGCCCACCAGATACCGCCACTTGGACTAATAGTGCGGATGGATTTTCAGTATAAGCTTGCGGGATGGTTTCGTTTTGGTAAGTGGAGGTTTGGTAAGGATATGGGGTGTTTGTCTGATAATAAGTATTGGCAGGGTGCGGGGTGTATGATGGGTGTTGTTGATGTGATGGGTAGATGGGTGGTCGGTTAATTGTTTGGCTAGATTGAGCGTTATTTGGAGGTGGAGTTTGGAGAAGTGGCAAGTTGCTTTGGCGGACTGGTGCTTTTAGAGAATTGTGGGTGTTCAAAGGTGTGTTCATATTGGCGACCTCATCAATTGAGTTCAGAGACTGCCCCAGAGATTGCCCCATTTGAACCAGAGAGTGTGATGCATCGGGCCCACGTAGCGGCGTGTTTTTAGGAGTTTGCCCTTTTACTGCAGCCAGTTCATCTTTTAACATCTGTAGTTCCTTAGCCATTTCAAGAATCATTTCGTCTTGAGCAATAATGACATTTCTTTTTGAAGACTCAGGAGTTGCAAGATTTTTCTCGGTATTGCGAGGTTCATCATCTATTCCAGTCATTGTCAGTTGTGGAAATGTGTACCAGTATGCAAATTTGTCCTTTGTCCTTGTGTAATAGGAATGATCAGCCAGCTTAAATCAGCACAAATCAAACCTCTGAATGGGGATAAACAAAACAAAAGGAAAAGTTTAAAAGTAACCATGTTAGTTTGCATGTCATTGGCAAAATTGCACACAAATCACGTAGCGCGCATCACGTAGCGCTTTGCATTTTAAACAAGTTGACATGTGGCAAACACAAGTAGTTGAGCGTAAATGAAAATGCGAACGTTCCCTACCCTGTAAGGTGCCTCTTTGCCAGAGGTGGGCCTAAGACGCGCAAACAAGTGGTAACGAAAAATAGTTCATGCCAGTTTTGAGCAATTCAGATTTAGAGTAAGTGATAAATAATAACAATAATCGATAATAATCAGCTCTCCGCCTCGACATTGCAATTCCATTATCCCAACTAACTTCCAAAAAGCTGGGGTCAACTCGAAATTCTGACACAGCTCATGCTCTCCACAACATCTGCACCAAATTTCTAAACCCAAATGCCTAAAACCTGAAACAAACCTCTATACCTTTTGCAAACATCAACACTCCTCCATGCACAACTCCCAATTATTTCACATCTAGGGGTGAAATTTTCAACTGTCTTCACAATGCCAGACTGCAAATCATAAAAGGTTCCAATTGACCTTTTACAAATAAAACCTCACTGGTCCTTGGCTTTAATCAAGCCTGTCAGTTTCCTAGGTTTTGCAAGGCTCACAGACCTTGTTCATAGGGCTCCTCACTGGTCCTCGGCTTTAATCAAGCCTCTCAGTTTCCTAGGTAGCCAAGACCGCACTGGTCTTCAAGGAGGGACCCCATTGATCGTTTATAGACATAGGGGCATCACTCTCCTAGTATGCGACAAGCATACTTCATTCCATAAGAATTTGCAGCTGGTTAGTCAACATGAGCCTGCACACACGCAAAGCCATTCACGAGAGGGACCCCACTGATCTTTTAAAGACACAAGGGGCTTCGCCTCATAGGTCTCACTACACCATACCATCTCCAAAACTCAAACCAACCAAATCTGCCTAACTTTCCCCCGAACTGCAATTCTGTCTATGATCTCAATTCTGCTAAATTCTTCCATTTTTGACCTAAAAGACAACATACCAGACAAAATTCTAAATCTGATTTTGCTCAAAACATGGTTAGGACTGAGGATTCGTTATCACACAGCACATAATATGCATTGTCGTTGGATTTCAAGAACCCGCTGACGTAAGGGCGGTTTCCTAACTATGGAGGCGGTACCAAGGACCGGGTCCAGACTAAGGTGTCAATGCATGCATGCTCCTAAAGCTCCGTCTAAGAGTGGGTTAACGGTTGAGGCTGACACGACCTATGCGGGATAGACCTGGCCTCACAACGCAGTAGAACTGGCCATGACAAAACCAGGCAATCTCAATATCCCGAACTAACTTTGGTGACACGAAAGAAGTTTCAAAGAGTGATGTAAGGGCAATGCCCTTCCTGCATAACTACCCGTCAAGCGGGTGCCCCGTGATGAAATCGAGGAGGTGAAAGAGAATTGACAGGCTCCATGAGGGAGGAAATATGAACGGAATGCAGACTATGCACAAATAAAAACATGCTTCAATACATTCAATTCCAACAATTAATTCTACGCATGCAAACAAACAAAGAGTTAAGCTACGCATACATACAATCAACACATATATAAAGAAAGCAAATTCGTGAAAATCTTTTGGTTAGAACCATTTGCGTATCCCCAGCGGAGTCGCCACGCTGTTGAACCCCAAAAATTACCCTTTCTTGGAGAAAAGATAGGTTTTGGGTATATTTCAACAAAATGGGACTCCAAAGGGTTTTCTTTGGAGTCGCCACCTAATTTAAGGATTATTAGGAACCTAAGTTAACTAATGAGTGCAATTTATTCTTTAATTAAATGAAATTAAATTAAAAATCAGAGATTCTTAGGTAAGTGGTTCTTTTAAATTCGAAAGAAGGTCCCTTGCGGGAGCACTTTCGAAAATCCGCTAAATGCGGTTAATCCGGCGGTTTTCACGAATTTATTAAGGATAATAAATATATAAAGCTAATTTAACACAAGGATAGTATGAATAATATAAATAAGATAAGATTTTAATTATGCCGATACTTAGATAAATAAATGATCCAATTTAAGATTAATTAAATAGATAATGAAACAATAATCAATTAATTAATTAATAAAACAAGTAAAGGTTAAATGAAGTTAGATAAATAAATAAAACAAACTAGATAAATAATTGGATAATAATAAAGGATTAATTAATTGATTGAATAAATAGATAAATAAATAAGCAAATAAATAACTTAATTAAATAAATGAATACTTATCAATTTTAATTAAATAAAGGAGTAAATGAATAATAATTGATTAACTAAATAAATAAATAAACAAATATTAATTGATTAAATAAACGATTAATCGACATTAAAAAGATTAGATTAAATAAATAAATAAATAAAGGATTAAACTTTAATTGATTAACTAAATAAATAAATTAAATTAGATAAATAAATAATTGATTATTTAATATAATAAATAAAGAAGCAATTCAAATGCGAATTAATGACGAGGGTACGATTTTAAGTCGAATTTGATTCTGCACTCATTAATTGACAAATGATCCTAAACATCCATAAATTAATTGACGATTCGAAAAGAAATGATACAAAGCATTCATATAAAAATAATTTAAGTAATTTACAATAATTATTCACAATTCAAAATATCATTTCTATCCTACCGGGCTATTAATTCGGTCTATGGGGAAATCCTATACAACATGCATTTTCTAAGGGAGCGGGGAAAGATGGAGTTTAGAAAGAAGAACCCGGAAGCGCAACTCATAATTTGAGCCTTGGACTTTGCGATTTTCATTTTTTCTTTTTTTACATTTCCGGGGATATCAGGTCCCGAAAATGCGGCACGGTTCAAGTAACTTTAAATGCAAGTAGCCATCCCATTTGTGAGTTAGCCAACTCGATCCCGATGAGTTCATGCCAAAATGAGAACAAGATTAAAGGAATTAGCAAGCAATAATAGGCAATTCATAAGATTAACTTACTAAATGAAGAAAGAAAGAAAGAAAATGGAACAGGTAGAGAACTTAAAGAAGAATGTAATATATTTGTTAAAACTTGATTCTTTGCCAGAAGCCTTTGGATGAAAATTTATCCTTCAGTGCCAAAACTTATATGACAAGCTCCTTAAGAGACATTCACTTGAGTATTTAACTAACAAGAAATGATAAAGACTGGAACCTTACAACTTGAAACACTAGGAAAATAGTTAGGCAGAAAGAATCCAATAACCTTGGACTGAAGGAACACGAAACAAGGACATGGATTTAGTATATAATCCAGAAGAACCAACGAATAGATCTCGTAACCACCAAATAAATCTATCTATTTGAAAAGGGATTATCATAGACAATGTTATGCTATTAAACCTTTCTCCAGTATGCCAAAACAAATAAGTAGTATTTTAACAGATAGAACTCCAAATATTTTGCCATTTTCCTATCTATCATTCCACAAGATCAACTATCTCAAGGTTAGTATTACTTACAATTGAAGAGAAATCAAGACAAGGATTTAAACTTTTAACACTTTCGACATTATTCAGTTTCAATTCAAGCCAAATTCAAACTTTAACCGAGGCCATACCATCAGACTTCAAGATTTTAAAGCATTTAAACATTAAGAACCTGAAACAACCCCTACATTTCTAGACTTCTTCCTCAACCAAAAGAAGAAACATAGAAAACTGCAGAAGGACCAAAACAATTTCACCTTGAACTCTCACGAACTCTTGGACATACCTGCAGCCTAGAAACAGCTTAGCACCTCTCTCTCACTTCCTCTTACTCCCAATCATCCACCAAGCTCCTTTTACACACACTGAGACTCTGGCTACACCACACTCAAAGACTGCACCTCACAAACTCCCTCACCCTTTCTGACCTTCAGACCTGCCTCAAACTATGAACCTAAAACACCTCTACAAACATCAATATCAATCTGAAAGAAGCTTCAGCCTGACCTGCAGCAAAACACAAGCAACAACACCTGAATCCCCTAAGACCTCCCTGCTATCACCACTAAACACCTCTAATACCCTGCAGCACTTACCTGGACAACAACACGACCAAAACCTTTCCAAGACAGCTGCGCATACACCAGCACACATACGACTTGACACCTGAACCTCCTACAAATGGCCCGGACCACTTCAAACATCTGCAAACACCCAGGACTAACCTGCGGCTTCACTACACCTCCATAAACAACCCTGCAACCCTATACTCCCTCAAGCAACCAGGAAAACCAAGAGGAGCAGATCCCTTCACAACCTGAACTAAGCCACCCACTTTCTATGAGCATCTCACAAACCCCACACTGCCCTGAACACACCAAACAACTATGGAAACCATAACAGCCTCCTTCAAACTCCAGGATACTCTCACAGACCCTACACCAATCCAAACAGAACCAAGGCTTTCTCCAGAACCTGGAACTCACAGACTTGCACAACCTCAGCCCTGAACCTCCTCTATACTAACCTGGACCAAACGACAGCCTCACAGATTCGAACAAACATAGATAATCTTTAACTATTAGTGTTTTAAGATTCAACCTTATAAGCATAAAGACATGACTTTGAACTTAAATAAATCATGAGAAAAACTAAGGATGAACCCTTTTTAATGAAACTCAGATTCAAAAAAAACAAGAGAAGAAACAAGACTCAAGCTTCAAATTGAACTTTGATTCCTATTACTTTTTTGACAAAATTTCCACTGGCATAAGTCTAATCCCAGCTTTTAAAAAAAAGAAAACTTCTAGCTCATATAGATAAGCTTAACTTCAGTCAAACGTATATATAGACCTCATTCCAAAAGTCCATGTCAACAGATAACATCCAGCATCTCATTCAAACATACTTTTGCATAGGAAAACAACATATAACCAAATAGAATAAAATGTAAAGGTTCAGATTTTACCTTTTTTAAGGCAGTGAACAGGAGCGAAGGTTCGAAGTAAACGCGACTCGACTAAGCGACGCGGCTCGACTAAGCGACTCAAACGAAGTTGACGACTCGAACGATAGAGCGACAACACAAATCAATTCCAGAAAAACAGTCACGGAGAAGATATTAAAACTCGAAAATAAGTAAAAAAAACTTGTGTGTATATCTGTTATGAACCCTGCCTCTTTTAAAATTCCGAACCCCCTTAAAAAAAATGAGAGAAGCAAGATTAAATACCTCTAGGCTAGGGTTATGCTCCTATTTGAAATTGCAAGTCCACCCTTACTCGCTTTTCCTTTCCCTTTCAAGACCAGGGTGAAAAAGGTCTAATCCTCTCGGATTGTACCATTTTCACCTTTGTCTTTAAGAGATTTACTCGTTGGACGATTTACGGCTCAGATGCGATCCTTGCTCAAAACGGACGATCGAGATCGATTGAGATTGTACGAAAAAGAGAGTGGGGGGACCAGTTAGTACACGAATTTGGATGGATTCGAAGTTGAAATCAGTGGCGGGTCGAGCTTGAGAGAAAACGGGTAACTGGGTCGCGGGTCAGGGAAGAGGAAACTGAATTGGAAAATTTTGGTTATCTGGGAATGAAAAGCGTGTGTGTAGTGTATGTATAGGCTTTGCACGGATAGGAGGATTTTTAGGCTGTGAGCAGATTTAGCCTTTTAAGGGTAATTAAATAAGAATAGAAATGTTTAGCGGGTAGGCTAGGATTTAGCTTATGTCTTCATATTTGGCCTCTTTTCTTTCACAATTAATTAATTTTTCTTTTACTATTATCATTTATTTTAATTTTAAATTTAACCTTAATTATAAAATATCGCAATAATTTATTAATTTTAAGAGAATTTCGGGACAAAATGGGGTGTCAACAAGAGGTTTATAAAAATACCCATTAAAATAAAAATATTTACCGGTCTCTATCAATAAGTTTCATATTTACTAGTCCTACCCATAAACTATTTATCCACTCTACCGATCTAGACTTGTTTACCATAATTTATGCAGTATACTATAAATATATACACCCATAAGGTATAACAAAGGTATACAGAAATGGGTAAGTTGGGTAAATACTTTTAATTTCATGGATAATATAATTTTTAATAGGTATGACTTGTAAATACTTTGGATTTCAAAGGTATATAGTGTAAAAATCCCTACATTCATTGCGTAATTTCGAAAGCCATCCAGAAATGAAATCTCTTTTACAAAATGACCTCACCTCATGGATATTACTCCGTCCATTTCAATTTGTGTCATGGTATGACTTAACACATAGTTTAACAAGGAGAAGAATAATTTTAATGTGGTGTAAAATATATATCGTAAGTAACATTTATGGGAGTATAAAATATATGAAACTTTGTAGTCATAAACTTAATTAATATTGGAGTGCCATAGTAGCTTTTCATTAAAAAATGAGAAGTTCAAGTTAAATATTTTCAAATTAGGTATTATGTCATTTCTTTTTGTGCTGACTAAGAGTGTCTAACGGTCCGGTTCAGATCAGATCGGATCGAAATCCGGCTTGGATTGACCTGATTCACCCCACCCCAGCCTCCGGTTCCGACACGGCCCCCGCATTTTTGACCGGATGAACCGGTATGTTTTGGACCGGAAGCAGCCTAGATCGGACCGGACCGAACCGGACCAGATAAAAAAAAAACTGCACATTTCAGCCGTTAACTAGCTGTTGGAAACGACTCTTTTGACACCCTAGCCGTTGTCCAACGGCAAAAAACGATAATTTTACCTCCCCTACCACCCCATAACCCCCAACTATTCTATCCCTATAAATACCGCATTATTTTATCTTATTTTCACACAAATTATCAAATTCTCTCAAGTTCTTTACAATATTGCTACTTTGCTATCAAGTTTCAATTTGGCTATTCGTTAAAATTTTTAATTTGGCTACTTTATCAAGTTTTAATTGGAGTTACTACCAAAGTTTTATTTGGCTATTTGGTGAAGTTTATCAAGTTTTTGGATAAATTGGAGGTGCTACTTGCTTCAAATATCAATTTGGCTATTTGTTGAAGTTTTCAATTATCAAGTATTCAACTAATTAATTGGAGTGAATGATCAAGTTTCAACTTCACCTCAATTATACGGTTATATTGTTGGATGTTCCTATTTCCTACTCTTTTATAATTTTTTGTCATATATTTATTTTTTATTTGCTATAATTATATCTTCAAGAGGTTCTATTGGAATTAGTTGTGGGGAGCAGACACATGGTCATCGAAAAAATACATGTAAAGGAATTGTTGGTAGTTCTAGTCAGCCTTATAGAGATGATTTTACCCAAATAGATGAATCTCAATATTATCATGATGTCGTTAATAATCTACTTGTAACGATATGTTAGAAGCACAGTATGGCTATTAAACGACACAAAGGGGTTAATTTAGAGGAAACACCACCTAGTGAATTCCAAGCTAGTCCACCTGAAGTTCAGTCTGATTTGCCTCCTGTAGCTCTTACTAGAGAACCGGTTAAACGTAAGAATAGATCTGAGGCGTAGGAATTTGCGGAAAAGAAAGTTGATATACAGTAGGCCGTATGTAATATTTATAAAAAAGATTGAATTTTTAAAATGGGGGGGGGGGGGGGGGGGAGGGGTAATGAAGGGGGAACTGGTAAAATTAGGACGCACATGATAAATAAGTATCCTAAAGAATGGGCATCGAGGCAGGGGAATATTTATTTAGGGACTCAACATCGTGGAGTAGCGCATGATGAGAGTTCGGGTATCCAACAACATCTTAACCCAGTAATAGGAGGGCTTCTTCATTATGATAAGCAGAATGATAGGAAAAATATTGCAAATTGATTGCGGTAGAGGCTTTACACTTTATTTTTCCTTCGTGTACTGGTTTTGTTCGTTATATTCAAGATACATATATATCCCTTTTATAAAGGTTTTCCAAAAACTACTGTTAGAAATGATATTACTAAATTTAAGAACGAATATAAAAATTATTTGTGATATTGTTTTATAACTTTGACACTAGAGTATGTCTTACTACGTATATGGGTTGTTCTACTAATAATTGTGATTATCTTACAATTACTGTTCATTGGATAGATCCTGAATGGAGTTTTCAAAAACGTATTATTGCTTATAAAGTTGTTGATGGCACGGAAAATTTTATTTCAAATAAAGTTTAATCAATTTGTCAATTGTATGGTTTAAGTAACAAAATTTTAAGTATTACGGTAGATAATGCTAAAAACAATAATGGCGCAATAAGGAACTTAAGACTAATTTTTAACCCCCTTTTTGCCAAGTTTTTTCATGTTAGATGTGCATGTCATATTTACAATTTAGTAGTAAAAGATGGTCTTGACTTGTTTAACGACATTATCGAAAATATAAAAATAGTTATTGCTTATATTTTTAGAACAAAAAGCAAGAAAGAAAAAGAAAATGAAAAAGAAAATATATAGAATTAAATATGCCTATTATGAGAGTCCCAAAGGAAGTTTGTACTAGATGGAACACTTTATATGAAGCATAAAATGTTGCTTATATTCACAGAGAACCTATTTCATAAATGTTTAATGCTCATGTTATGGATACCTATCATCTTAAAGATGAACATTGGGACCTTATTGCTCATCTCCTTCAGTTTTTAGAAATTTTTTGTTTAGCTACTTTAGAATTTTTTAGACAATATTATCCAATTGTTCCAACCATGTTATATTATATCGCTGGAATTTCGGAGTTGTTGAAAGAATATAAGACATGAAGTAAATAAAAAGCCTGCGATACTAATGATTGAAAAATTTAGAAAAGATTCTTTTCCTACTCCTCATCTTTTTTACATTGCTTCTGTGTTACATCATGCTTTTAAACGTAAGTTAACTGAACGACGTGTTAGAGAAATATATGAAAATTTAGAAATTACTACAGATGAAGTTGAGACTAATGGATTTCCAAGTGTAGAAGAGGCATGTGCTAAGGTTTATGCAGATACCTAGACCGTTTATGCAAAGTATAGGGCTTGGTCAGATATTGCTACACCAACTGCACCAATACAATCCAGCGGTGAAGGTTCTTCTCAAATGGGCAAAAGGCCAACGGGGATGAACACTTTTGGCAAACTTGATGAAAGGTTGCTAAAAGAACAAGACGAGTATGGGGAGCAATACAAAGAGTTCCAAGAATATTTACTTCATGCTCCAAAGAAACTTAAATATTTTGGAAGTTATCAATTATCAGATTACTGGAAGCTTCAAGAACTACAATTTCCAATTCTTTCAAAAATGGCCCAGGCTATATTAACAATTCAAAGTTCATCAATTGCCTCAGAAAGTGCTTTTAGCCAAGGAAGATTACAAATCGAAGATCATAGATATTCGTTGAAGGAAGAGTCAATGGAGACAGTAGTTTTATTCAGAGATTGGATCAGAGCCGAGCAAAGAAACTTTGGAATACCAGAAAATAAGAAAAAAGACAGGGAATATCTCGAACAAATTTTAAACTACGGAAGCGAAGGGAGTCAAATCGGAAACGAAGAAGAAGAAGAAGAATAAGAAGAAGAGGAGGAGGAGGAGGAGGAGGAGCCAGAACAACAACCACCAATTCTTAAAGAAAAGCCTACTACTATCCTCAAAATATTAGCCAACTTATTTAGAAAAATGTAATTTTCTAAGTTAGGAATTTGAAATTATAAGTTTGAAATTATATTGAAAGTTTGGCTGTGTACTTTGCACCCTTTAAATATATTATCAATTATCAATAAAATTGATCTAAGTCTTGGAATTCCATCACAACTCTTGTGTTTTCATTTCCTTTAGTTCATTCTTTGCGCAAAAATACTACAATTAATTTACTAGTTTCTAAATTAATTCAAACTTTGAAGTTATCAAAATAATTTAAAGTTAGAAATTATCAAATTAATTCAAAGTTTGAAATTATCAAATTAATTCAAAGTTTTAATCTAATTTTATAATTTGAAATTAATTCAAAGTTTGAAAAAAAATTAAGTTTGAACTTTGAAATAAACTAAACATTTGAAATATATATTCAAGGGTAGTAATAATTTGTTGTTATATTTTCATAATTTAAAAATTATCGATGACTTAAAATATTTAAAAAAAAAGAAAGATGAACCGGGCCGAAATTTGAAATGACAAAGGGCAACCCAATTGAAATATAGCTGTTGGCCAACGACAAACAATGGCTATATTTGCCTCCCCTCCCATTGCCTCCCATACCTCCCTAACATGTTTTTATCTATAACTACCCTATTATTCATCAATGATATCACAATTCTACATTTTCAATCTATTTCTCTTCAAAATTACTATCAAATGTTATTTTCTAAATTTCTATCAAAATATGATAATGGTTGAAAATCAAACCTATTGGTCCTAATCAAAATGAACGTGAAGAACGACGACATCAATCTAAAGTGTGGGAATTTATTACGAAAAATACTGAAACTCAGAAAGATAAATGTAAAATTTGTGGGAAAGAGTGACAACTTTATGGTGGAGGGACCGAGATGTTAAGGTGCTAGTTAAAAACCAACATAATGAAGAATGGGGTGCTCGGGCGGGGGTATTTATCTGCGTTGAAGAACTGTTAAGGGAATATCTATGTAATTTTCTATTTTTTAGTTTATCTTTTCAATTATGTATTTCTCAAATGTTCAATAAAGTATTTGTCTTTCTTTTTCAAATTCAATGTTTGTTTACTTTATATTATCTTAAATAGTTTTTTTTATAACTCTTCTGTTTTAATTTTCTCTGTGTTTCTCTTAAAAATAACCAAAAAAAAAATTAAAATAATACGAAACCGGCCGGATCGGACCGGTCCGGACCTGAAAAACCGGTCTAGCCGGTACTGGTGTTGGTCCCGATGCGGCTCCCTTATATTTGCATCGGATGGACCGGACCAGATTGCCCGGTTCCGTCCGGTTTACATAGCCCCAACAGATCGGACTAGACCGAAACCGGTGAAAAAACTGATCCCGAACCGGGTCGTTTGACACCCTTAGTGCTGACTAATAAGAATAATGTGTCATTTTTTGTGAAACAAAGGACTTTATTAACTCTATAAGGTGACACCTGACGCTATATTGTAGATTGCTACATTAAATCAATAGCATAACATTAGCACTGTCACATACTCACATCTGCTACTAAAAGACCATCTCTTATAAGGCCAGAACACAGAGAGATCGATTAACTTCAATCCAAGAAGGGCTCAAGGAAATGTTTTAACTGTGGATCCAACCAAACCCATGTACGTCCATTAGGTACATAGTCATAAACCTCATGACAAACTTACCTCTTTTACAACCTGCAATATTGTACAGATTAAAAATAGAGGATGCACTCATTCATGTATATAACAAGTCAAATTGCCATGACATTTGCATCCTTGCAAAGTAGGGGTTAACTGTGGCCCAACTAAAATCTCAAAAAAATATGAAAAAGAGAGAGAGAGAGAGCGACAGACAAGGTGAAACAGCTATACAACTATATACATTGTTATATAGGTTTATATGATCTTCACCTTCCCAAATGTCTACATATGACTGTATTCCCCTTAGCTCTAATGCAAGACCAGGTTATACAGTCACGACGTAGTAAAAGAAGAAAAACACATAATAGCGTTCATCAGAATCATCTATAATAAGCTAATAATAAGCTAGCTAGCCACTCTCTTTCAGTTGCCTGCAAACTTTTTCTTCATTGTCCATCTCTTCCTGCAGGTTTCAAGTTCCTCCTCCTTCGATCTTGAGAGTTCCTGAAACCACTGCTGATATTGCAGTTCAATTGCTTTGAGCTCCAAACTTAGCTCTGTATCTTCATCTTTCTCAATTAATGAGGAAAAGGAACCATTTGACAAACTCATGCCTCTAGAAATTCTCTCGATATCTATAAAACTTAGCTCTGAATCCTTTCCACTATCATTTGATAGTATGTGTTCTGCACCATCACTACTGTTTTCATGCATTGTACATTCATCTTGGAACAAATACTTGAAATCCATCTCCGAGATGATTGCACTAGAACCTCTAGAAACTCCATCATTAACATGATCATCGAGGCATCCAAATGAATTCCCATTCTTTATATTAGCATTTTCAGCCATAACTTTGGAAGCAACTGGTCCATGAGACTCTTCATCATCCACGGGTGTCAAATGCGAAGGGGAAGCAAATATAGCATGATGAGAAGTGCCATCTGAGTTGACATACAATTCACCTTCATCAGTTTGAGCACTAACATGAGTTCCCACATTGATGCCAGAAATAACATCTTCATGACCTATGGACTTGGTCAGGCAAATGGTCATGTCTGAATGCCAAGAATTTGATGACACATTTAGGCAATTTTCTGGAGGCTGTTTCGTCATACTTCTCCCTCCAATAGAATTGTTACCAGAGGAAGGCTTCCAGCAAGGAAATATCTTCACTATTAGGTAATCTATAAAGTCAGCAATAAAAGCTACATCATGATCGGATAACTGCAATTGTTCAACCATCTCAGCCGCAACTAAAGGTGCTGTGTCAGTATCAAGATAGAATATGAAGTGTATATTTCTTACTCTACCTGCAATAACCAAAGGCTTCAAATAAGAAAGAGGAAATCTGACTACACAATGAATAAAAAAGCAGGAAATAGGTTGGTACTCATAATACTCACCAGTAGGATCTTTGATCCGTAAGGTCAATGAAATTGAGCTCTCATCATTTTTCTGCCCCATTAATTTAAATTCATTATTTTGATGACATCTCTGGAATTCCAAAACAGGAGCACGAGGACTTCCACAACTGGAGTCTGTACAAACAGACTGGTTATACTCTGAATCCAAATCCATGGAATGATGTGAAGGTTTCAATGAACTCAATGTTTTAGGAATTTGCTTAGGTAACTGAGACGGATTATGGACACAGTCCTTCAAGCTTTCAAATTGAAGAAACGGGTCTTTCAGCAGTTCCCTGGCTGGCAACCTCTTAGATGCTGCAACCAAGCATTTTTCTATGAATCTTTTGACTTCGGGATCAGTAACCTTGCTGAGGGAAGCAGGTTTAGTGCCCTGGTAATGCAAAGAATTACAGATTAATAGAATGACGGAATTTCAAATAGATAAAACAACTTATAGAGTAGACTATTGAACTTACTGAGCTAACTTTCTTATAAATTTGAGCCGGGTTCTTGCACTCGCTGTAAGGGTACTCAAAAGTTACCATTTCCAACATACACATTCCAAAGGAATATATATCCACTAGCTCATTATACTCTTCTTCGTAGAGCTCTGGGGCCATAAATTCAGGTGTCCCTATACATAGCAATAGATAAAGTGAATACTCCAAAAAAAGTCAGGCTGAAAGTTGTAATACAAGAAATAACCATACCAATAACACTCTTGACAGCACGGTGCTCCATAATAGTTGCCAATCCAAGGTCCCCAATCTTGACTTCCCCATGATTTCCATTGACAAAAATATTATCGCATTTCAAGTCCCTGTGAATGATAGGTGGTTTCTGACTATGAAGATAGTCTAAACCTTGAAGAACCTGCCTTGCCCAGTTTTTTATAGCCTTCATATCAACACTTTTGTACTTATTTCGGTATCTATAGCCATAACAAACAAATATTAATTTAAGATAATATAATAAGCACATGAAAAAGAATGAGAAACTATCAAGTGAAACTCACTGCCTCAAGTTCCCGGATGTAAAGAGCTCAGTGATCAAGTTAACTGTCCTCTTCTTTTCGTCAATCCATGAATCGTGTAACTTCATTATATTTTCATGTTTCAACTGTCTCAGAAGACGAACCTCCGCATACAATTTATCCAAATTCTCTGGTGACTGCAAGACATCATCGATTTTCACTCGGCTCCATGCAACTTCAATACCCTCAAGTAGATCAAATGCCTTGTAGCTAAAAAACACAATTCAAGAACAGGACAAATTGTTTAATGCTTTCAAGTAAAGAATTATCAATATCCATTAGCCATATCAGATTGAGAGATCAAAATGAAAACCAAAAGGGAATATAGTTAAGGAACATACACAGTCTTGAATGCTCCCTTGCCCAGTACTTCATTATACTGTAAGAGAAAATAAAAGAGGTGCTATAAAAGATTGACAAAAATGAAATTTCCTAAGCTTTGCCTGCTAAACAAAGGAAAGAAAAAGAGAGTCCCATAACAACCTCTCTCTAGACTCACTATATACTCCTTAATAACTAGACAAGTAGCAGCTACTTTTGTATCATACATCATAACAACATACATAAGCAGAGAAACTAAATGTAGTTTAAACATCAAACTAGACGACAGCAGGAAATTAAGAGGGATTTTGAGCAATGGTCATCTTACCATATCGTATTGCAACAAAAATGAAAGATAAGTAGATTAGCCTAAATTTAACCAATCTCATGCAAATGATCATGACCATCATATTTGTGCAGCTCCTCAATCCAAACAAGTTGAGGGTGGCCTTCATAATCTATACAACATTATTACCAAATAACTAATTCACTCCTTTTTATCAAATTTTTTCACTCCCTCCTTTTGGTAAGCTATCCTCGTTTTCTCGAGTAATTTGAGTTTGGTTTTTAAGCTGGTTGGAGTCGACCTGACACCATATGTACCTTAAATTGTCTTTCAAATACCTTTAAGTCTCCGTAATATGACCTTTCTTAACCTTATTCCGACATCCTATTTGAAAGTCTCCTATTTCCAAAACTCTTACCATTTGACAAATAAGTGAGAGACAACATGTTCAACCAACCATCCAGATAATTTAGCATAACTCACTAGCAATGTGTATCGCTCTTGAATACTAATGTGGTAAATAAAGCAACATCGATATTGTTTTCTAATTTTTGTCAAAGGCATTTGGTTTGGAACTACAAACCAAAACCAACTGCCAAGGAATTCAAGATTAGCAGGTTTTTGATTAGCTTTGACCTTTTGCTGTTTTAGGAAAAAAAAAACCTATTTGCATCAAACTAAGATCAGCTCAAAGACATTTATCTGCCTACATTTGTGATAAGTGATAACTTTCTATACAGTTCTACTTTTGCACATTTTGCATAAGTCAGCAAACTAAATGAAAAGAACCTTACCGAAATGGAAAATTGCAATTTTGCTACTTATGAAATCCAACTTAGAAAATTTGAGCCTTCAACTAATCAAATCATGTGCTTTTGATCAATCCACTATCGGTTTTTTTTCCTCCTAAACAATAACTAAGTCTTAAATTAAACCTTTCAATTATTTTGTTGAAATTAGAATTTATCACTGCTATGACACAGGAACTTAAACAAAAATTATGTAATGACCGATTTGGTGTGATAGCCTCATTACCTCATTCCTTTTCTCATCTTGCGCTTACTTAATATTACTTTTCCAATTTAAGACATGGTGTTTAGGAAATATAGAGAGACTTTTCAATCTTGTGTTTCTAAATTAAAGATTTGGATTTTCTGGTTTTAAACTTGCCCTGAATGGTTAGTGAATTATCAACATTAAATTACCTTTACCCTAGAAACTCTACCCGAGTACCCGTACCCTACTTTTTTCGCAATATTATAAGCTCATTCTTTATATCGCTAGTATGTGATAATATGATCTATCCAAACGTTATACTAACCAAAAAAAATATGATATACTAAAATACAATAAGATACATTATGAATTAGAGATAATTACCCGGACATATCGACCATTTGGGTCTTTTTCAACGTAGTCATCAGCTTGGAAGTTCGATATCTCATCAGCACATCCAAAAAATCCGCCTTTGTTATTCGTAGAAGAATATCCTAAAGAGTCCCCGTTTCCAATTCCAGTTCCAGCCTCCGAAATCATCTTGGTAAGAAACCAAACAACAACAGGAAAAAAGAAGAAGTAGAAGTAGAAAAGGAAAAAGGGAATTAAAACAACAAGAACAAAGACAAACTATTCAAAGGCAGACAAGGATTTGTTCAAAGGTGACTGTTATTTTTGCATGTCCCAAAAGGCCACGGAGGAACATAATGCTGATCATGTGATGAAACAATTGTAGTAATGATAAGAGCATTAAGATCGACACTAGTCGATAAAATATAACAGACACTTTTAGATGTCGACATTAACGAGGCCATAACACCACTCTCCATTGTATGACGATTTTCTTGATCTCTTCTTCATTCAACAAATTAAATAACTTAAACTACCTAACCAAATATGTTGACGCTAATAGAAAATCAAAAACATGAAAGAATTCTAGACTCAGAGCAATATATATGTAAAATAGTATAGAAAATTTTATGGATGATGCTATTTTTTTGCAAGTGTTCAAGGCAACACTAACGTAAAAACATTAAGTGTAGATGAGAAAAGAATGGGATGGAAGAGGGATAACGATGAAAAGGAAGAACGAAAAAGTTGGGAGTTAAAGGAACGAAGACAAGTGGAATTGATTACTGAAGAAAGATAAAAGGACCAAACAGTTGTGCGATGGGGTCTCTGTGTTTAGTTATGTTTTGTGGTAAAAAAAAAGTTATGTTTTGTGTTAGTAGCATAAATAAATAGTAAAAAGAAACAAAGTTGTGTTAAGTTATGTTTTGTGTTATAGCATGATTAGGAAAAATAAAGCTGTTTTTAATTATGTCGTGTGTTGTGCTACAAATAGGAAAAAGAAACAAATTTGTGTTTAATTATGTTTTGTGTTATACTAGCATAAAGAAACAAATTTGTGATTAATTATGTTTTCTATTATAGCAATAAATAGATAAAGGAAACAAAATTGTGTTTAATGCTGTTATGTGTTAGTAGCATAAACAAATAAATAAATAAATAGGAAAATGAGACAAAAAATTTGTGTTTGATTATGTTTAGTGTTATTGCATAAATAGCATAAACAAAATGAATTAATGCGGTGAACGTGGATCGAACACGTGACCTTCAGATCTTCAGTCTGACGCTCTCCCAACTGAGCTATCCCTGCTTGTGTTGATGTTCTAGCCTTATATATATGGAATTAATTTACGTTCTGTTATTTCATTATTCATGAGATTTTTTTAATTTATACAAATCTTGCGGCAGGTTTTAGTGTCTAAATATTAATATAAAGATGAACTGATACCCTTTGATTCAATTTCGATAGTTGGTCAGATAAAATTCAGTAAAAGATTTATTCGATTCTCAATAAAACAACCTAATCTACTTTATACTTGCATGTATTGTATTGGGTAAAAGTTGGCTCGTGTAAGTAACACTTCGGGTGCATGATTCGAGGGCTACCGAACGAATACTTATGAGCCAAGGGTTGAGATGGACAACAAGATCGCCGAAGTCTTCAACCGAGGATATGGTCAGGCTATGCCTTGGTGGACCTTCACCTCGGTCAATCAGTGAGCTTGCAGCTCCGGGGCAGATGACTTAAACCTCGGTGAAATCTTCCACCTTCAGCAAGATGGTTGCCCCATGATTTCATCCCACTATCAGGTCTTCTACAGAAATAGGAAGTGGGCATAGCCATGACTGGATGTGGAGAACGTGGCCTAAACTTCCCCAGCTCGTAGGTCTCTAAATAGCTCCTCACTTTGCACTGTAAACATCTAGAAATATATACAGAAACTCTGCCAAAATTTGTACTCGTTGCATATATTGAAATTTCGTTTCATTTGTCCATCAGCTGGTTCAATTTTATCGCTTTATTTCAACATTGATACTTAGCATTGCTTGTAAACCCGTCTCAAATTCGATTTGATTGCCTAAACTGATTTAGGCCAATACAAATTGGCGCTTTCTGAGGGGATTCAAGCAACTACACTTTGTTCCAAGGTTGAACGATAATCTGACCCACTTCCTTTCACATAATGGCTAACAACGGTGATGACACCCATGTACACCAGTTACCTCCCGATGGACAAACTGGTGTGTTCATGCCACAGCTTCCAACGGTAGATACACCCATACCACCACCGCCTCTAACAGATCCTTCTTCATCAAGATCAAATGACCTCTTCCAAGCGTTTGTCATACGCTCTTTGAATATCCTCCAAGCGCACTTCGATCAGCAAACAACCTTTGACGCTGAATTTTGTAGCTCTTTAGAGGTAGTTTTGATATGAAATTATGCTACCCCTACTGATACTCCAACCGTAGCTCTGAATAGAGGCATCCTGAACTTCGTTCCTGTGGGCGTGACAACGAACACCAATCCACCATTTGGGGGACCTCAAAATGGAGCCACGTCTGGAGGCTCGAGGACTGCACTGAACACCAATCCACCATTTGGGACGGTTCTCAACGTGGCGAAAACCAACTTCTCGGTAGACCTCAAAAAATTGAAAAGAGAGATCGAGGCCAAAGTCGAGAAAGGACTTAAAAACGTCCCCGAGGTAAGGAAGACCCAAAGGGCGTTGGACATCGACAAGTGTAGGCAATTGCCTTACAAACCCGAGGCTGCCCCAGCACCAATTGTGAATCATTTTAAAATGAAAATTTTGAAGAAATATGATGGAATCACCAACCCAATCGAACATGTAACTGAGCTCATGGCGATGGTGAAGGGGAATGACTTGTCTAAAATTGAAAAGGAATATGTGTTCTTGAAGAAATTCGGGGACACTTTGAAAAAGGGGGCGTTGCGTTGGTATATGCATTTGCCCTCAGAATCTATTTCAGACTTCAAAGATTAGCTGATACGTTTATTAAAGCTTATACTGGGGCATAAAAGATTCTTCAAAGGAAAGAGGATATCTTTAAAGTCAAACAACAATATGGGGAGCCCATCAAAGCCCGAGTGATTCCAAGCCAAGAGGATGGATCTGCACCCCCATGGGAGACAATTTGTCCATCATGGCCTTCAAGAGAAACATTAATGTTCAGAACTCTGAAGCAGCAGCCGAACTAAGGAAAGAGCTTCAACAGTATCAAGCTCAAACGTGGAATGAGTTACACGACAGAGCTGCCACTAAGATAAGGTTGGAGGAAGTAGAATGGAGAGCTGCAGGCCAAAGTTTGAACTATAGAAACCGCCCTGATTCATCACGACACCCCGAGGCGCCGCGGGGGAACTCAAAGGGTCGGTATGAGCCATACAATTTGCAAAGGCAACAAAAGCTCGGTGGACCACCCATAAGCCAACGCCTCGATGGTCAGGTAAATCATAATGGTAATCAAAAGAACACCTCAGGGCCCGCTTTGGTATCCAAAGATAAAGATCTGCCTCGGATACCAAATAACAACTTCAATGTGTCAACTATCGAGCTGGTAAATGCTTTGAAGGGGATGACAGATAAATGGGTGAGATAGCCCAAAGATATGAGGACAGCTGTCGAGAAAAGGGATCAAAGTTTGCGTTGCGAGTTCCACGTTGACTATGGACATCGAGCTAAGGATTGTAAGGCGCTTCACCTTGAGGTGGCTCATCTATTGAAGAAAAGCTTACTAGGTGAATTCCTCAATGCCAAAGTAGTGGACCACCACCGAGGGCACCACCCCCTGAAAGGGTTGTGAACGTAATAACTAGTGGATCTGAAGTTAACGGTGTTAACTTCGCCGCCGCTAAAAGGTTTGCCAAATTGTCAATAACAATGGAAAAGAGGACTCGAACAGGAGGCTCGGGCAAAGATATTGTCTTTGATGATGACGATTGTGATGGAATGATATTTCCCTATCATGTTGCCTTGGTCATCATGATAAGGATCAATGATTCAGACATCAAGCGAGTCTTGATTGATCCCGGTAGCTCGGTCAACATTATAAGCTACTGGGCTGTTAAGAAGATATGGTTGAAGGACCAAATCGTCCCGAAGGCAACCATCTCAACACGTTTCAACAACTCCACATAGAAGACTTTGGGTGAAATCACGCTCGACACTTATGCATAAGGGGTTGTTAAGGAAAAAATGTTTCAAGTCATGCCCGAGGACATGGCCTACAATGTGATCCTCGGGAGACTATAGATTCATTCAATGGACGCTGTACCATCTACTCTTCATCAAGTCATTAAATATCTAACCCCTTAGGGAGTTCGTTCGATAAAGGGAGAGCAACAAATGGCTAGAGAGTGTTATTCGGTTGCATTGAAGAGTGGAATCGTCCTGAATGGACTGAAGAAATAGCAATCAGAGCAACCGGGGTCTAGTGAAGAGAGGGGTTCGGCTTCCCAAACCGGCCCCAAGAAGAAGTAGTGGAAAAGATCCCCGTATGCATTCAAGAGCCTCGAAAGCAAAAGTGTTGGAATCCTTCATGCTCTCGAAGGATTTCCCAGACAGAAAAGTGTTTGACGGCTCGGAGTTGGACCCAGAGTCGAAAAAGCTATAATCGAGTTATTGAACTCCAACAGTGATTGCTTCGCGTGGTCCCACTCTGACATGGTCGGTATCGATCCGGAGATCATGACTGATAAATTAAATATGGACCCATGTTATACCTCGTTGAAGTAGAAGAAAAAGCTGTATGCCGGCGTACGAAGAAAAGTGATCGAGGATGAAACGAAGAAGTTGCTCGATAATGGCTTCCTAAGAGAAGTAAAGTATCCCAAATGGTTAGCTAATATCGTAGTCGTTCCCAAAAAGAATGGCAAGTGGAGAATGTGCATAGATTACACAGACTTGAATAAAGCTTGTCCCAAAGATTCTTATCCATTGCCCAAATAGATATATTAATAGACTCAACTGCTGGACATAAACTATTAACTTTCTTGGACACTTATTCAGGTTACAATCAAATCCCTATGGATACCGAGGATGAGGAGAAGACCTCGTTCATAACTGACCGAGGTACTTATTGGTATAAAGTAATGCCCTTCGGTCTTAGAATGCTGGTGCGACTTACCAAAGGTTGGTGTATCGAATATTCAAAGATTACATAGGAAAGTCGATGAAGGTGTACATAGACGACATTCTAGTCAAATCAATTTGGGTTGAGGATCATCTAAGTCACCTAAGGGAGGCCTTTGCTGTCCTAAAGAAATACAATATGAAGATAAATCCTGAAAAGTGTACCTTCAGTGTAGACTCGAGGAAATTTCTAGGATTCATACTCCGAACGGGGTATCAAGGCTAATCCAGAAAAAATCAGGGCTATTGAAAAAATCCTCGACGAACTGTCCGAGGTAAAAGAAGTTCAGGGCTTGACTGGCCGAGTCGCTGCCTTGAGTCGATTTATATCTAGATCTTCGGAGCGATGCCACAAGTTCTTTTCAGTCTTAAGGAAGAACAATGCCTTCGAATGGACACCGGAGTGCAAAGAAGCGTTAAGGGAGTTGAAGTAATACTTGGCTAGCGCGTCGCTGCTCACCAAGCCAAAAGATGATAAAACTTTGTTGGTTTACCTAGCAGTGTCCGAGATGTCAGTGAGCACTCTGTTGGTTTGGGAGGAGATGGCAAGCAACAGCCTTTCTATTATGTGAGCAAAACACTCATCGATGCTGAAACCAGGTACCCACATCTTGAAAAATTAGCTCTAGCCTTAGTTATTACTGCTCGAAAATTACGGCCTTATTTTCAATGTCATCCAATAGGCGTAGTCTCCACCTTCCCCTTAAGAAGTATATTGCATAAACCAGAGTTACTGGGGAGATTATCCAAGTGGGCAGTAGAATTGAGTGAATAAGATATTACCTACCAACCTCGGACCGTAATAAAGTCACAAGTCTTAGTGGACTTCATAGCTGAATTCAGTGTGAGAATTCTTCCCGAGGCAGAAAGGGAGAACTTAATATCCAAGGGGGAGACCTCGAAGGTATGGACACTTAATACCGATGGGGCAACTAATTCAAAAGGCTCAGGGCTTAGAATCTTCTTGGTGACTCCAACGGGGGAAAGGATTAGACATTCGGTCGGTTCGAAAAGGTGACCAGTAATGAAGCCGAATATGAGGCTGCTTTAGCAGGGTTGGAGCTGGCCAAAGAGATGAGAGTGGAAAAGGTTGAGTTGAAGTGCGATTCCCAATTGGTTGTGAATCAAGTGCTTGGGGAATACTCAGCTCGCGAGCCCAGACTGCAATAATTTTTAGCCCGAGCATAGCAAATCTTGGCTAAATTCCTAGAATGGAAGATCCAGTAGATACCTCGGGAAGAAAATACCGAGGCTGATGCCTTAGCTAACTTAGGTTCGGATGTTAAGGAAGAACACTCGGGGACTGATTCCGTTATTTGGTTGCTCTCATCTTAAATGAAAAATATGAAGCTAGAATTTAACTCGGTGAATCATACTTGGGATTGGCAAAGCAAGTTCATCTCTTATTTAGGATCGGGGACTCTCCTAACCAATAAGAGAGAGGCAAAACAGTTGAGAACTCGAGCAGTGTCATACTCGTTTATTTTGGGTAAGTTGTACAGAAGGATATCCTGCTGCCTGATGGCCAAATGTTTGGGCCCGAGAGAAGTTGAATACATAATGAGAGAAGTTCATGAAGGTGGATGTGGCAACCAATCGGGAGGAAAATCTTTGGTACACAAATTACTTCGGGCTGGATACTATTGGCCAACTATTAGTACAGACGCCAAAGCCTTTGTGAAGAAGTGTGATAAGTGTCAACGACATGGCCAAATGATCCATCAACAGGCTGAGCCTTTGCATTCGGTCATATCACCTTGGCTGTTCATGAAATGGGGAATGGATATAATAGGCCCTCTGCCAAAGGCGAAGGGAAGTGTTCGGTTTATACTTGTACTAACCGACTACTTCATCAAATGGGTGGAAACAGGGGCCTTTGCCAAAGTTAGACAGAAGGAGGTGATAGATTTCATCCAAAAAAATATCATCTACCGGTTTGGTGTCCCAAGAGATATTACTTGTGACAACGACCCTCAATTTATAGGGTCGATGGGCACTTACTTTTTAAATCAATAGGGCATAAAGAGGATAGTATCAACACCTTATCACCCAAGTGCAAATGGCCAAGCAGAATCTTCGAATAGAGTTATCATTGAGAACACAAAGAAAAGGTTTAATGAGGCAAAAGCTCCATGGCCTGATGAGTTACCCAGGGTGTTGTGGGCGATGCGAACCACGGAGAAAAACAGCACCAGTGAAACTCCTTTTTCCCTTGCTTATGGATGGATTCACTCATTCCCGTGGAGGTAGGTAAACTCGGCCTTCGATACGCTCATGCTACTGAAAATGCAAACCAACAAGCTATGCACATAGAGTTGGATTTACTTGAAGAAAAAAAGGAATTAACTTTGATTCGGTTGGAGGCTCAGAAGAGGCAAACCGAAGCTTATCTCAATATGAAAGCCAAACTTAGAGATTTTAAGGTAGGTGACTATGTGCTGAAAGCTTCAAATCAATCTACTAAGAAGAAAAATGCTGAAAAATTTGTGGCAAATCAGGAAGGACCCTACAAGGTCAAAGCTATCGTGGGAAAAAGATCTTATCAACTGGAAGACTTGAAGGACAAGCTTGAACCCTCAAATCAGAATATCTACAATTTAAAGTGGTATTATTTCTAACACTAAGGTATGTAACCTCTAATCGATAAAGCTTCACCCACGGCTACGAGACGAAAACACTCTGAAGCTTGATCGAACGACTCTTACTAACCCCTCATTTACTTTACTTGACCTTTTCAGGAAGCGAAGGGAACATCATAGTGCTCAGATCTTCATCAAGATTCACACCCGAACACTAGGGGGATATGAGCGATAGGGTGCAGTCAAGTTCTACTCAAGGCTTTACGTACCGAAGTCTAGCTATTCAAGCACTGGGGACTATCCGCCCGAAGAATAGCTTAGTACTTTGTATTTTGCGCCCGATAGTGGTGTCGTTTTGAAATCCGCCTAAGTCTTTTTATGACTAAGTTTTATGTAAAAGCCAACCTTGGCTCGTTATTATCGTCAATGAAAGGAACTTGATTCGACATCTCTTTATTTCTATGATTTTATCTACCAAACATATATTAATTGACCGAAGTCACTCTTTAATGCCTCATCTCGGAGACGAGATGCCGTCCCACATTAGCATCGATTCATTATAAGCTATAAAGTCTTGCAAGAAAAAATCGTTCTAAGTGTTCAATAAAAAATTTCCAAGACAAAATAAAGACTAACACATGAAAACAAAAGGTGAAAATTTATTCATTAACATAAAGCCCAAAGGCTACAAAAACTTTTCACACAAGTCAGCTCGGTGGCCACAATAGAAATAAAAATCTAAAACAAAAGTCTAAGAAGAAAAAGCTAAGCTTGAGGATCCTCTTCCCCCTCGAAAGTCCCCTCCTCGGTGCTCTCTTCGCCATCCTTATCATCATCTTTGGAATCTTCATCCGAACCCTCACTCGAGGGAAGTTCGTCAACGATATTCTGAGCTTCGACGACATCACCTTGAGCCTTAGCAATTTCCTCATCCAGCACAATCCCCCCGGCCTTAACTTGCTCAAGAGCTTCAAGCCGAGTCTTGACCTCAGCCCACGCTTCTTCAAACTTTGCCCTGGTGGCCTTAACTTTAGCTCGCTTCTCGAGGTCTGAAATTTTCTCCCGAAGCCGAGCAACCTTGCCTTTGAGCACCGGAACTAGGCTCACGCCACTCTCTAGTACCTGGAGCTTTGGCTGTATTGACACGACCCGGAATCCAGTTAGGCCGTGCGGGCACCCGACATCCCCCCCTAGACCCGTCAGGCGAACCCTTACCAATTAAATTAGAAAAATAAATATAACAATTCATAAATAAGGACAAGACTTAAAAAAAAACACAGACATACTGATACCTCTAAGCTGTACAAAAGAAATTACAGCTGACTACCTATCATACTAGGTTTAGGGCTATCCAGACTAGACATTTAAGAGTACAGAAGAAGACAAATACCTCCTGAAGGGAGCAAAATCCCACTGAAATAATAAACATAAAATTGGGGGCCATCCTGAATAAAAGCTGGCTCGCCCTGACAATTGAAGTCGTCTTCCCTCCTTCACAACGTGGCGAACTAAATCCTGGAGCGAACCTGCCGAAACAAAATAGATAAACAAAAACAAACAACAAACAAGGGTGAGTCAAAAGGACTCAATAAGTGGGGCAGACTAGCCACCTCAAAGAATAGGATAGCTAGCCAGGGAGAAAATAAACAGATAAACCAAATTCCTCTTATCTAAATTATGAAAAGGCAAAGCCAGATAATAACTGGAAACACGTATGGAATCATAAATTCATTAACAACCAGGAACATAAGATAGCCAGAACATATAGGTATCCCGAACATATCAATAATAAAAAATACATCATGTTGCGGCGTGCAACCCGATCCATATATTCATCCTGTTGCGGCGTGCAACCCGATCCATATATTCATACCGTCGCGGTGTTCAATCCGATCCCTATATTTATACCATTGCGACATGCAGACGTGCAACCCGATCCATATATTTATACTGTTGCGGCATGCAACCCAATCCCCACAACCCAGAACACGAGCCAGAAATATATAGAAAACTGAGATATGTCCACGACATAGTATACATACCGCATACATAAAACACAACACAATACACACAATAGTCAGTATGCGGTGCAATGAGATGGGATGAATGCGGTACAATGCAACGCAGTCACATATGCCTGATACCTATCTCCGACGCGGGACTCTCATCGTCTACCAGGAGATATATTCAATGATGATCCTTCACCGGCTCGGGACTCTCATCGATTACCGGGAAGTATATGCAATGATGACCCTTCACCTGTGCGGAAATCTCATCGCCAACCGGGAAGTATATGTAATAATGACCTTTCACCGGTGCGGGACTCTCATCGCCAACCGGGAAGTATATGCAATAATGATCCTTCACCGGCTTGGGGCTCTCATCGATTACCGAGAAGTATATGCAATGATGACCCTTCACCGGCTCGGGACTCTCATCGATTATCAGGAAGTATATGCAATAATGACCCTTCACCGGTGCAGGACTCTCATCGCCAATTGGGAAGTATATATACAATAATGATCCTTCACCGGCTCGGGACTCTCATCGATTACCGGGAAGTATATGCAATGATGACCCCTCAACGGCTCGGGACTCTCATCGATTACTAGGAAGTATATGTAATAATGACCCTTTACCGGTGCGGGACTCTCATCACCAACCAGGAAGTATATGTAATAATGATCCTTCACCGGCTCGGGACTCTCATCGATTACCGGGAAGTATATGCAATAATGACCCTTCACCGGTGCGGGACTCTCATCGTCAACCAGAAACTATACATAATGCTCAAGACCAGAGTGCAATGCTCATATGCTCAATGCAATACCAACAACAGGGCATAACATATAGTATACAATGTAAATTCAAAGCTAAGGCGTAATGAGTACGCCTATCGGCAGCTACACACATAAGGAACACGTGGTAGACTACCCACAAGGCCAAGGGCCTCCAAAAAAATGGATACAAACACTTACCTATTTACAAAGTTAGAACAGTTACTCAACAACCGATTTATCCTTTGGATTCACTGCCAAACGATCCTGATGTATTCAATAAGCAGAAACCGATATCAAATAAGGCTAAAGGATTTATTCCCCACATCATAGGGTAATCCGGATAGGAACCTGAAACGACCTCGGTCAGTCGTTTCGGAAGTTAGGACTCCAATTGGCGATAAATATTAAAAAGAGATTTTTGAGCTCGGTTTCGGGCGAATGAGCTCCGATTCGAAATCCGAAAGCGCCGTTAGGTTCGTATGATTATTTGTGACTTTTATGAACTTTCGAAAGTGAATTTTGATATTGTTCGGCTAGTTTCCGCTAAAATGCCGAAAGTTAAATAATTTGATCTTTTTATTTAAATTCGCATCTTGAGTTTCGGGAGTCCAATTTGAGATCCTTCTTCGTGAGTATGTTACATATATTTTGTATAACTTGTATGCAAAAGTTAGAATTATTTCGAATATCGTAGGGTACCGTTTTAATTTTTACCGTAACAGCGAATTTTAAAAGAAAAAGAAAAAAAAAAGGGAAAATGACAAATGAAATAAAGTTGGGCGGTGGCATATGCAGGGACATATATATCTCTTTAGAAAGAGAAGCTGTTGGAAGCTCAAAAGGAAAAGTAGAGCAGAAAACGTAACAAAAGCGCAGAAATGAAAAAAAATACCAGAAAATGAAAAAAGGGGCCGGGGAAAAGTAGAATTTTTATCCTGGAACATTCAGGTAATGATCTTAATATATTATTTGAGTTTATTACGTATGTTTGAATATATTTTTACGGTAAAAATAGGGATATTAGACATCACCCTAATGACGTAAATTAATAAGGGTCAAATGGACCCCGATAATGGAATTGATTATATATTCGTACTCAGTGAGTTATGGGCAACTTATAAATGTAATTTATTTAGGGTTTGGTTATGTGACCATAAACCCTGTACATAGGCCTGGCCTGCGTATTGCGTATGCGAATAGGGTATCAGGTTCTTAACCGGATTGCCCTAAGATGTGAGGAATGAAGCCTTTAGCCTAATTTGATATATTTTTCTGCTTATTGAATAGAGTGGGATTGTTTGGCAATGAAACCAAAGGACAAGCGGTTATTGAGTGGATGTACTAACTTTATAACAAGGTAAGTGTTTATATCCATTTCTTTGGAGGCACCTAGCCTCGTGGATTTTCTACCACGTGTTCCTTACGTGTGTAGCTGCCGATATGCGTACTCATTACGCCTTAGCTTTGAACTTATATTCTATATTATATGTTATGTCATGTTATTGGTATTGCATTGAGAATCTGAGTATTGTACTTTGGCTGTGAGTTGGTATATACTTTCCAGCTGTCGATGAGAGTCCCGCGCTGGTGATGGGTTATTATTGCATCATGTTGTATTCGTATGCCCATTGCATCATATTGAGGGTAGGAGGATTCCGCCCTCGGAGCAGGAGGATTCCGCTCCATTGCATCATATTGAGGGTAGGAGGATTCCGCCCTCGGAGCAGGAGGATTCTGCTCCATTGCATCATATTGAGGGTAGGAGGATTCCGCCCCCGGAGCAGGAGGATTCCGCTCCATCTATTTGGCATATGTGACACCATTGCATCATACTGCATTGTCCCATTTCATTGCACCGCGTGCTGACTATTGTGTGACTATCGTGTTGTATTTTATATATGCGGTATGTATACCATGTTGTGAACGTATCTCAGTTTTCCTATATATTTTTGGCTCATATCCCGGGTTGCATGCCGCGACAATATAAATACATGGATCAGATCGGGTTGCACGCCGCAACAGTATAAATATACGAATCGGGTTGCACGCCGCAACAGTATGAATATATGGATCGGGTTGCACGCCGCAACAGGATGTATTTCTGATTGTCGACATGTTCAGGATATCTATATCTTCTGTCTACCTTATGTCCCTCGCTGTTTATGATTCCATACGTGTTTTCAGTTATTATTTGGCTTTGCCTGTTTATAGTTCAAATAAGATGGATTTAGTTTATCTTTTTTTCTTCTCCCTGGCTAGCTATCCTATTCTTTGAGGTGGCTAGTCTTCCCCACTTATTGAGTCCTTTTGACCCACCCTTGTTTGTTGTTTGTTTCTTGTCTATCTATTTCGTTTCGGCAGGTTCGCTCCAGGATTGAGTTCGCCACGTTGTGAAGGAGCGAAGACGACTTCAGCTGTCAGGGTGAGCCAGCTTTTATTCCGGATGGCCACCAGTTTATTGGTTATTATTTCAGTTGCATTTTGCTCCCTTCAGGATGTATTTTTCTTCTTTTGTACTCTTAGATGTCTAGTCTGGATAACCCTAAATCTAGACCCGGCAAAGGAAGAAATACAACAACCGCAAAGTGAAGATGAACAAGAATGTCGACGTGAAAGTGGAAGTGAGAGTGGAAGCGGAAATGAAAGTAGTGAAAGTGATGAAAGTCAAGCTTAAGCAAGTGATAGTGATGATGACATCCCCGAGGATTGGGCAACCTGATTCAACTCGAAGTTGGCATTTCAGGCATATCAAAGAGGGTTAAGCGGGCCAGGAAAAATGAGTATTACGTATGAGCGGGTGATCGGCATGAGTAAGGCAGATCAATATTACCCGAAATTTTATGAAGCTTTTATGTCTACAGGTTGGGTGGAAATCTTTTGGAGGCCGCTACCAAAAGCCAATAATGAGATGATTTGGGAATTCTACGCAAATCTTGGTAGGAACGAAGAAGGTGATACAAAGGTGTTTTGTCGGGGTAAAGTAGTCGATGTGAGTGCCCGAGAATTATGTCGACACTTTAGCCTCGGCAACACCACCCCAGTCCTACATATGGAGAAATTTCATATGAGTGATGAGGCACAACGAGAGTCGTTAGTGCCAATAATTGGGAGAACAACAGACCCGGCATGGAGGAACCCGGGAGTGCAAATCATAGAGCCAACTTGAACTTTGAGGCAAAAGTGTGGCACTACATAGTGATCTCTCGGCTCGTTCCTAAAAAGCAAGATTACATTATAACAATGAAGAGAGCAGTGATGATCGGATGCCTCATGTCGGGTATACCGGTTAATTTGGGGGTTGAGATGAATAAGACAATTGTTGATGATGCTATGGCTAAAAAGGGAAATTTCTCATTTCCCAACACACTCACAAAGTTCTTAATGAAGAAGGGGTGCGAGGCTCTCCCAGGTGACACCTATCATTCGCCGGTATGCCCATTTAACTTTTATGCGACCAAGGATGTAGATAACCCAATCTACCCAGCACATGATGTACCAGAGCAGCCTGTCCATGCCCCTTCAGGTATTATCCCGCACTCTGGCATTCATTCTGAGTCTACCTCATCTGGGTCTGGTGTTGGCACCGGCACTATACCTGAGGAAGTGCCTAGCTTTGGTGCCAAGTTCGATGAGATTAGGGCTCTTCTCTCCAACTTGCCATAGGTCCAGCCACCTCCTCCTCCACCCCAGTGGCCACTGTTGAGCAGTTTGCTGAGATGGTGAAAGCCCTGAATGATCACACAAAAGCTATTGAGAAGCACATCACTACCTTGGAAGTAAATACCAAGGTCGTTGAGGCCACAGGAGTGCTATATCTGACATGAAGAAGTCCTTACGGAGTATGAGTTACCACTATCAGGAGTTAGACAAAACGGTGAGTAAGGCATTCGGACTTTCTTTAGGGTGTGCCCCCACGCCCTCATGGTGGACTCCACCGGCTAGGCCGGCCACCGCACAGACATCATATGTAGTTGCTCTTGCTATTGGGCCACCACCACTACAGGTTCCTTCTCATTCTACAGGGACATCCAGTTCGAAAGCTCTACCCAAACTGTCCAAGAAGGCTTAACAAAAGGAAGCCGCAGAGTTGCAGAAAGATTTGGCATGGATACGAGCCATGCAGTTTGATGATGATGATGCCGTTCCCTTGGCTCCCAATGTCGTGTTAGGCACTCCATAGGCTGATTTACTCCTAGATCATGTTCAGGACTAGCTAGTCACTCAGTTGTCCATCGAAGAGGCGGTGCGGGCTAAAGATAAGAAGAAGAAGAAGAAGAAGAAGAAGAAGAAGAAGAAGAAGAAGGCTGAGCCTGCTCCTGCGCCTGTGGCAGGCAAGGGCAAGCAGGTTACTTGATATTGTGCCAGGAAGTCCCTTTCTACCCCTCCTTGTATTTCTTTTGACTTACTTAGCATGCGGGACGATGCTAGAGTCTTTAGTTGGGGGAGGGGTTCGAATGTATATGTGTACCTTTGGATAGTGATAGTACTTGTGCTTATAATGTCCGTGTATACGTTTGAACCATTTTGATGTATATACATTTTATGTTGTTAGCTTTAACTTGTCTTCTTGGCTATGTTCCAAATTATTTTTAGTTTTACATAAGCTTCCGATTTTCTTCACTTGGTTCTTTCCGGAGGTTCTTTTTGAACCAAGTTTGTACATAAAACCTTTTGAAAATATATTAATGGATTATGTGGTACTACCTATTGTTACATTACTTTTATGGAAACTTTGACAAGTGAATGTGTATTTTGAGTGGCATGGTGCGAGTTGTAGACCGTGAGGCTCTCTAGTTAACTTAATTGTGTTGTTGGCGTGGTTTGAAACTTGAATCATTATATGCTTTGTGAGCGAGTGTCCCTAGTGTGTGTTTAGACTCAAACTTGGAAGATTACTTGCGTGTGTGGTGAGCTCTTGAATAATAAGCATGTGTGCGCGACTTGAAAGTTTGGAACTTGCTCTTAATGTACTTTGAGACGAAATCCTAGGTGAAACTTGACTTGAGACATGATTTTAGGCTTTCCTTGGACCGCTACTATCTCAAATGGCCTACCCATACGTATTTATCCTAGTTAGCCCCTCTGAGCCTTAACCTTTTATTTGGCAGTCACTAAAATATTAAACCGAGCCAATTCTTGTGTGCTAAGGCACCAACCCTCTTTTTGGCCCTAACTTCCATGTGTGCATTGAAAAACGTGCAACTTAGGCAAAAACCTAAGTTTGGGGGAGATGGTAAAAACTTGGAACCCCATTATGAATGTCAATTTGAAGGACATAAACGAGAAAGAAAAAAGAGAAAAAGGAAACAAAAGAAAGAGAAAAAGAAAGGAAATACAAAAAATAAAAAATAAAAAAAAAGGAAGAGAAAGGTGTTGAAATGTTGAATAAAGAAGAGATTAATTAGCGCCATCTTCAAAAGAAAGGTAGAATGAGCCTAAATGAAAAGAAAAGGAAAGTTGCACAAAAGAAAGTAATATGATATAGTGTTAAGGAGGTGTAAGTCACTATTTAGCCAAATCTACCATACCTTAAACCAAAAGCCTACATTACAACCATATCAAGTCCTAATTGATCTCGAGTCAAGTGGCCCTATATTAGTGGAGAAGTACAAGAAGAGCAAGACTTTGAGTTATTGAGAAGCACAAATGAGCATCTCCTTGTAAGAGTGAGAGTTCAAGTTCTTGGAGTCCAATTTTTTATGTCAATAAAAGTAAATAAATATTTTGTGGGTGAAGGACTCCATTCTTTTTCGTGAGGAAGCAAGTAACTTTTAAGCAAGAGTTTGAATGTATATTGGGGCTCATGAACAACCGAAGCAAGCCAATGACTTTGAGATAACTTTAAAGGCTCATGAGTTTCCTTTTGCCTTAGTCCGAGTGAACTGCATAATTACTTGTCAATTGTTCATTTTAGTATGTGTGACTAGTTAGTACCAACTAATTCATTAATGCAACAATACTGTTTGTGAGTCCGAAATATGGAACATGCCTTGTTGTCAAGCTTAAAGTGGAACATGCTTTGGTCTACTTGATTTTGAGTTGCTTGAGGACAAGGAAAGACTTAAGTTTAGGGGAGTTGATAAGTGGGTATTTTACCAACTTAAAGACTACTTTAAGCTTTTGTTTTTGAATCCGAAAGCAATATTGTATACTATTGATGCCGTGAAGTGCTTAGTTTCAGGTTATGACAATTTCACACGAGTCGTTGATTGGAAAGTGAAGCTAAAGAGCAAAATGAGAGCCAAAAATGCATGACTTACAAAGAAGTGTCCGAGGAGGCGCCCTTCCCCAAGTTCTGGGCACCCTTCCCCACTGATGGAAGAAAGAGTCAAGTGCGGGAAGCTGGGAGGCACCCCTCCCTCAATTGGAGGCGCCCCTCCTCCTGAACATCATATGGAAGCTACAGGGGAGGCGCCCCTCCTCAAGTTCTGGGCGCCCCTCCCCCGCTGATGGAAGAAAGAGGCAAGTGTGGGAGCTGGGAGGCGCCCCTCCTCCTGAGAAGCAAGAAGCAACCATTTGGAAGACACAGGGAAGGCGCCCCTCCTCAAGACTTGGGGGCGCCCGTGGCAAACTTGTAATTAAATCCTAGTTGGGTATAAATAGAAGAAGCTAGGGTTTTTGGAAAGCACTTTCATTACACATTTCTACACTTCTTAGAGGCGATTTTGGGAGCCAAGATAAGGTCATAACATCATTTTGTAAGCTTCTAAAATTGTATCTTTGAATCTTAATTCATATATCAATCCAACATCTATGTTTGAAATCATTTCATCATATCATTACACTTTGATTGCTTTGATTCAAACCCTAGTTATGAGTAGCTAATTTCATAACTAGGGGTGTAAATATGCTATAGTGATTGAAAATCAATGGGTGTCGTTCCATTTCACTAACTATAACATAAATATCAATTTTCCAACTCCCCATTACAATAACATCAAAATTCTAAAATCATTAACATTTGGTATTTCTTGTCTACATTGCTAGTTAAAGTCTCGAAAGAGATTAATTAGTGTAGAATAATAGAGTAGGCGAGGATTTGGGTTGATAGGCTATTCATATACACTAACCCATCTAAAAGGAGTTACGCTCGGAAGAGGTCTCCTTTCCTCGGGTCTTAGAGTAGTGCCTCGAGTATTCAACTACGGCTTTGACGAGCGGGCTGTGAAAGATCTCTTCTAGGCCGAAATAATTCTAGAGATCACAATAGGAAGACTCACCCATAATTATATTTATGTTGGGAAAGTAAAGTGAAAATACCCGTTGGTTGGAAATCACTATTAGTTTTTTACATCCCTAGTCTCGTAATATCTAATCAATTTACTTGTTTGATTGTATGCCTCGTAGTCAATTGTAGCGTTACTTAAAAACAACCCAATTTCTAGGACTCAATATTAAACCTTATTTGAATCTCTACTTGCAACTGTCTTACTTGACAAGCTAGTTCCCTTGGGAAATCGACCCTGACTCATATCAGGTGTTATATTTGAACGACCGCCCCTCACCATTTAAGGTGTAGGACTTAACGTGGATCAAATTTTGGCGCCGCTGCCGGGGAACTACGGTTTCAATATTGAGTTGTATTAGTTAATCAAAGTTGTTTAGTTCACAAGTCCTAGCATTTTACTTTTGTTTTTGGTTTTACCTTGTGTAGGTGAACATGTCTTATAGGAGAAATCCTAATCGAAATTTGCGGAACCCCAATTACAATCATTATTATAATCAACAACATGGGGATCCGCAAGGCTATGAAGAAGAATATGACGAAGAGTTCCATATAGAACTCAACCAAGAGGGCTATCCATTACATGTTGAACAAGTGGACGAAGATGAGATACAAGAGGAAGCTAATGATCCTCAAGTAGAGAATGTGAACCCTCAAGATGACAACCCTTTTGGCCAAGCAAATGCGGGGGTCCAAGCAAATGAAGAAGGAAATCTTGGAGAAAATGAAGATGTTGCGGGTAATGGTAATCGGGGTGGTAACAATGAAAACCGAGGCGGCTGAGGTGTAAACCAAGGGGGTCGAGGTGTAAACCGTGGAGGTAGAGCAAATGTCAACCGAGGGGGCAATGCCAATAGTGTTAATGCTCGCAATGTAAACCGGAATCAAGAGTATGCTAGAGGTGCTCGGGACTACCAACAAGATATGCGAGACTATGAAGATGACAAGGACATCGAAGAAGAAATTGATATGAATTGTTTTGCAAGTGCCATAGTTCCTCCTCCAATTCATGGCAATGCTAGTTTTAGCATCCCAAATGTAATTCTTCAAGGTCTTGAACAATATGGTTGCTTTGGTGGTACTAAGAATGAAGATGCAAATGATTACTTGAGAATGAACATGCAAATGATCACTTGAGAAACTTTATACAAACTTTTAATCTCTACAAGTCGGCAAGGGTATCGAAAGAGTCATTGAGGTTGAGAGTGTTTCCTTACTCTCTCACCGGAAAAGCTAAAGATTGGTTGAACAAGTTGCCAAGAAACTCCATTTTCACTTGGCAAGAGTTAGTAAATCAATTTCTAGGGAAGTTTACACCAAAGGGGAAGCAAGCGGCATTGAGAGACAAGATCTACATGTTTGAGCAAGAGGCATCCGATTCTTTGACCGAGGCTTGGGAAGCTTTCCAAGATGGGTTGCTCCGGTGTCCTAATCATGGTTTCAATGGAAGCATGTTGTTGCAAAGCATCTATCAAGGCTTAAATAAGATGAACCAATCCTCCTTGGACACTTTATGTGATGGTGTCACCATGGACGAGAGGTATGAAGAGGTGAAAGATATCCTAGAGAAAGTGACCAAGAGATCTCAAGAATGGAAATCAACAGCTAAGAATCCGGGAAGAGAAGTTGGGATTAGTCAAAAGATGATGGAAATATCTGAAGTGCAAGATGAGAAAATGGCAAGAATCTTGACATCGGTGGAACTCATGAACAAGAACTCAAAGGCCGATAGGGAAGCGAATGAAGAGAAGTTGCACACGGTGGAGAATTTTCACACCACAAATGCAGGACATCAAGTGGCCTCAATGGGTTATGTGACTCCCGGAGGTGTTCCTTTGTCCCTAATCCAACGTGGGCAAGAAGGATACTATCCGGAACAATGCTACCACGTGCAAGATAGAAAAGAAGTAAATTATGTGGGTAACTACCAAGGGCAAAGAGGGTATGATCAAGGTGGTTATCAAAGACCTTATCAACAACCCTACCAACAACCTTATCAACAAACCAACAAACAACAAGGGCAATGGAGGCCGAGTCAAGGAAGAGGTAATTGGAGTAACAACCATGTGGGGAGAGGAGACGGTTCTTCTCAAAAATATGCTCCAAGACCTCCGTTTTAAGTAAAATGATCAAGAAGCAAAAGCCCCCACAAAATTGGAAGAAATGATGAGTCAAATGCTTCAAAATCAACAAGGCTACTCCGGAGATATGAAAGACGTGAAGCAAACTATGACGTCACATTCCATATCCATAAAGGAGCACGAGTCACGAATGAGCCGACTAGCTCATCAAGTTAATCAAAGACCGCAAGGAGCACTACCAAGTGACACGGTAGGAAATCCTAAAAGAGGCGGTAAGGACCAAGTGATGGCGATCAAAACTCGAAGTGGCAAGACATATGAAGATCCAAAAGCCATGAGTAATGATAATGTAGAGTGGAGAGTGCAAGATGATCATGTGGGTGCCGAGTGGAATGATAATGAAGCTATCAGATAGGAGTGGTGCATGAAGAAATGGAGAGGAAAGGTGATGTGGTTGTGCAAGAGTATGATGATGATGTTGAAGAAGTCACTAAAAAGCCTAATCCCCAAAACACCACTACCCAAATAGCCAAACCAAAGAACATTTCACAACCCAAAGGAAGCCCTTCCAATCTAAGCTCCATTCCTAAAATACCACTTCCTTTCCCACAAAAGAGCAACAAGCAAAGAGAAATATCCCATGCAAAGAAGATTTGGGAGAGATAGCAAGTACTTCCATCGACATTCCATTGGTTGATGCTTTGGGACAAATGCCCAATATTGCTAAAGTCATGAAAGACTTGGTGACCAAGAAGACATATGGAGATTTCGAGACAATCAAGGTGACTCATAAAGTGAGTGCAATTGTGTCAAAACACATAGCTCCGAAGATGGAAGATCCCAGGGCTTTTACCATTCCATGCACAATTGGTGGAAGACACTTCAAGAAGGCTTTGTGTGACCTAGGTGTAAGTATCAACTTAATGCCATATGCGGTGTACAAGACATTGGACACCAAAGCACCTAGACCAACAACTGTGAACCTACAAATGGTCGATCGCTCAATGAAAAATCCGATTGGGATTATTGACAATGTGTTGGTGAAGGTATAAAAATTCATCTTACAAGGATTTTGTTATTCTTGATTGCCCCGTAGATTTTGAAGTACCTATCATTCTTGGAGACCATTCTTGGCAGCCGAAAGAGCTCTTTGTGATGTGGAAAGAGGTGAACTTACTTTTAGGTTCAATGGAGAGAAGGACGTATTTCATATTTTTAAGGCTTTGAAACAACCAATGGATGATGATGCGACTTGTTCTTATGTCGATGTCGTGGTTGATTCTCTAGTGAAAAAGGAGAGTGTCTGAGCTAGTCAAGAAGACACATTGGGGGCGGTAATTTGGAACATGGATGTGGAAGATGAAGAGAGTGTAGCGGAGGTAGTGAAGGCATTAGAAGGCTTTGGATCAAAACCCTATGTACCTAAAAAGCTATCCTTGGACATTGAAAAGCGAGAAACCCCACCTACAAAACCATCCACCGAATAACCACCGAAACTTGATTTGAAAATCTTACCATTCCATTTGAGATACACTTCCCTTGGTCCCAACTCCACTCTACCCATAATCATCTCATCTCTAAACTTGTTGAAGTGGTCAAGAGGAGGATTAAAGCTATAGGGTGGACCTTGGCGGATATAAGGGGAATTGATCCGGAGGTATGCACTCATAAAATCTTGCTCGAAGAAGGGTGTCGGCCAAGTGTAGAACACCAAAGGAGGTTGAATCCTCCTATGCAAGAGGTGCTGAAGAAAGAAACCATCAAATGACTAGATGCGGGTGTGATAGTTCCATTGTCCGATAGCAAGTGGGTGTCACCCGTGCAATGTCTGCCCAAGAAAGGGGGGATGACGGTGATCCTAAATGACAAAGGCGAGTCCATTGCAACTAGACCCGTAACCGGGTGGAGAGTGTGTGTGGATTATTGGAAGCTCAACACCGCTACAAGGAAGAGTCATTTTCCTTTGCCATTCAATGATCAAATGCTTGATCGGTTGGCGGGTCGTGCTTACTATTGTTTCTTGGATGGGTACTCCGGCTATAACCAAATATCCATTGAGGCCGATGATCAAGACAAGACAACTTTCACGTGCCCCTATGGCACCTTTGCATTCCACAAAATTTCATTTGGTCTTTGTAATGCCCCCACCACATTTTAAAAGTGCATGCTAGCTCTTTTCCACGACATGGGAGAGAATTTTCTTGAGGTTTTCATGGATGATTTCTCGGTGGTTGGAGATTCATTCGATGATTACTTGTCGAACTTGGAAAGGGTGCTAGAGAGATGCGAAGAAACAAGGCTTGTGCTCAATTGGGAGAAATATCATTTTTTAGTTCAAGAAGACATAGTGTTGGGACACAAAGTCTCCAAGAAAGGCATCGAGAGGTCACGACGGCCGAGTGTTTTGTGAGGAATGAGAGAGATACGTAGGGTTTGGGGGGTGCATGAAATAAAAATAGAAACTTAAATCCTGGCCGTTGGATTAGTGTCGTGGACGGCCAGGATTTGGCCTCGTAGGCGGTGATGTGTTATTAAAATGGGGCTGATGTGTATAACTGTGAGGTGGGTGTGTGTATACATATATATATATATATATATATATATATATATATATATATATATATATATATATATATATATATATATATATATGCGCGTGTGTGTGTGTGTGTGTGTGTAAAAATGTATATGATGTGTATAATTATGTATAAATGCTTATAAAATATGTAGAAAATTTTATAACAATGCTTATAAAATTATGAAAAAATCAGAAAATTAATTTTGAGGGAAAAAGGGCTAATGGAGACTATTATTTTTAATTTTAAAATAATTTGTGCCATTTTCTAAAATAGGAGTAATTAAAAAAATTCTAATTTGACGTACAAATTTTGTAAATAGCCGTAGTTTGTGCCGGTATTTTGAAAAAATAACCTAATTGATGTGTGTACACGAGGTAATGAGTGTTAGGTAATCGTGTGGCTATCAGAGCAATTTTGTCTGAATAAAAGGTTATCGAAATAAGAGTGACAAAATTAGGTGTCACCAGCTGCCCCTCTTTGCCCGGGGATGATGAAAGAATCTTCGGACAAAGATAGTTGACAGATCGACTAATTTTTTCGTGACTCTAGAGAAGTGCTTATAGCTTACGGAAATTGGTGATGCGTTAGATCGTAATGTTCGCATTGCCAGATTGTATATCCTGCAATAAAGTTAAGTCTGCAAAATAGTGTGTGTATAAACAAATATAGAACGCACCTTCCCATTGGGCTGGATTGTCTCTCTAGGATTCTTTACCGTACGCAGGTGTGTCTGTTATGCCTGACTGCATGTCCATTGTTGTGCCAAGTGATGCATTCGACATCGGGCTGTGTACCCTCAGTCGATACATTGGGCTGTGTACCCTCCGCAAGAAATGAAATGAAAAAATCGACATCAGGCTGTGTACCCTCAGTCGATGCATTAGGTTGTGTACCCTCAGTCGATGCATTAGGCTGTGTACCCTCCGCAAGAAATGAAATGACAAAATCGACATCGAGCTGTGTACCCTCAGTCGGCGCATCGCATTGTGTACCCTCAGCTATTTTAAATGACATAATCGACATCGGGGTGCGTACCCTCAGTCGATGCATCGGGCTATGTACCCTCAGCTAATTTAAATGGCATAATCGACATCGGGTTGTGTACCCTCAGTCGACGCATCAGGCTATATACCCTCAGCTAATTTAAATGACATAATCGACATCAGGCTGTGTACCCTCAGTCGACGCATCGGGCTGTGTACCCTCAGCTAATTTAAACGGGATCGACATCGGGTTGTGTACCCTCAGTCGACGCATCGGGCTGTGTACCCTCAGCTAATTTAAATGACATAATCAACATCGGGTTGTGTACCCTCAGTCGACGCATCAGGCTGTGTACCCTCAGCTAATTTAAAATTAAATAATCGACATCGGGCTGTGTACCCTCAGGCGACACATCAGGATGTGTACCCTCAGCTAATTGAAATGTAATAAGAGGAATTGGATAACCTTTTGTCGAAACATGTATTTCATATGTTGCGGGACTGCATACTTTCCTGCCTGCATCCAAAGAAAGATTGGTGAGTTGTGCGGGGTAGTTTGGTTTGTGCGTTCTTGGATTGCTTTGCGCTCGCTTCTAATAAGCGTCGGACCTCGGTCAGGCAGATAGCGGATATGTATAAAGTGGCAAATAATGCAAATATTTTAAAAACGTTTATGAGAAGAAAAAATTAAACGAAAATTTTATTCCATTGAGTCACGAGTCGCGTTGTGTAAGGTCATAGTTGTTGCTCTTCATGCTGCTCCAAACTCCATTAAATGAATTTTGAGGCCATCAAAATTCTGTCGCAATTTGTGTTTGAAATTTTTGAGACCCTATTTTTGAGAGGGTCTCAAAAATTTCTGCCCCAGTGCTAACAATGTTTGTTCTGCCCCAGTAGGTTGCTGACGTATCCCACTTGGGGAATCAGGTCGTAACGTAGTTCCAGATTATATAAATGTATTTGCAGAACAATAAGATCACTAACTAGTGCAAGCTCTTATACATAGTATCTTTTGACGGCGTATGAGTTGATTGGTTTCGACCAAACTTCTCCATCCATTTCTGCTAGTATCAGTGCTCCTCCATTCAGAACTCGGTGAACCATGTACGACTCTTGCCAATTTGGTGCAAATTTTCCCTTTGCTTCCTCTTGATTGGGGAATATCTTCTTCAGTACTAATTGTCCAGGTTCGATAGATCTCTCTCGAACTTTCTTGTTAAATGCTTTAGTCATTATCCTCTGATATAATTGTCCGTGACATAGTGCATTTAGTCTCGTGCCATCAATGAGGGCCAATTGTTCCATTCTCTCTTTGACCTACTCAGCGTCTCTCAACTGTGTTTCTTGAATGATCCTCAAATATGGTATCTCAACTTCCGCTGGTATCACTGCCTCAGCGTCATATACTAGTAAGTAAGGAGTAGACCCTGTTGATGTTCTCACTGTGGTTCGATACCCTAACAGAGCATAGGTTAAGTTCTCGTGCCATTGTTTTGAATTGTCTGTCATCTTGCCCAATAGCTTCTTGATGTTCTTGTTGGTTGCCTTGACCGCACAATTCATTTGGGGTCTATATGCGGTGGAATTATGGTGCTTGATCTTGAAAACTTCACAGGTTGCTTTCATTAGGTCACTATTGAGATTCGACCCATTGTCAGTGATGATGGATTCGGGAATGCTAAATCGACAGATCATTTTGTCATGGACGAAGTTTGACACTACTTTCTTTGTCAATGACTTGTATGATGCAGCTTCTACCCATTTGGTAAAATAGCCAATAGCTACCAATATGAAACGATGTCCATTGGAAGTAGCTGGCTCGATGGGTCCTACGACATACATTCCCCACGCAGCGAAAGGCCAGGGTGATCCCATGACATTTAATTCGTTTGGAGGCACTCGAATCATGTCTCTATGGACTTCGCATTGATGACATTTCTTTGCGTGCCTTATGCAATCATGCTCTATTATCATCCAGAAATAACAGGCCCTCAAAATCTTCTTTGCAAGCACGAAACCATTCATATGTGGGCCGCACGTCCCAAAGTGTATTTCTTCCAACAGCCTAGTAGCTTCTTTGGCGTCCATACATCTCAGTAATCCTAGATCAGGTGTCCTTTTCTATAGAACTTCTCCGTTCAAAAAGAAACCATTTGCTAACCTCCTCAACGTCTTCTTTTGGAGACTTGTTGTATCCTTTGGGTAAGCGCCATCTTTAAGGAAATCTTCCACATGATAACAATATGTTGGCTGCCTTCTCACTGCCACGGGTATTAAGTCAATGTAGTTCTTGTCCGAATGTTTGATAATGGAGGATATAGTGGCCAAAGCATCCGCGAACTCGTTTTGCAGTCTAGGTACATGTCGGAACTCTATCTTGGTGAAACTTTGCTTTAACTCTTTAATGCACTCAAGGTATGGAAATATCATGGAGTTCTTTGTTGTCCATTCTTCTCGGACTTGGTGAATCAATAAATCGAAGTCTCCAATCGCCAGCAGTTCTTGTATGTTCATGTCTACCACCATTCTAAGACCTAGGATGGAAGCTTCATACTCTGCCATGTTATTGGTGCAAGGAAACCTTAGTTTGGCTTTGACAGGATAGTGTTGGCCAGTCTCCGAAATTAACACTGCTCCAATACCGACTCCTTTGAAATTCACTGCTCCATCGAAGAATAGTCTCCAACCATTATAATCCTCTATGATATCCTCTCCTACGAGCATGACTTCTTCATCGGGGAAATAGGTGTGCAGAGGTTCATAATCATCTCCCACCGGATTTTCGGCCATATGATCAGCTAGGGCCTGAGCTTTTACCGCCTTTTGAGTGACTAAAGTAATGTCGAATTCGCCGAGCATCATTTTTCATTTAGCCAATTTTCCAGTAGGCATTGGTTTTTAAAAGATATACTTGAGAGGGTCCATCTTCGATATCAGCAACGTTGAGTAGGACGTCAAGTTGTGCCTCAGCTTTTGTGCTATCCAAGTCAGTACACAACACGTGCGTTCCAGTAATGTGTACTTGGCTTCATAGGGAGTGAATTTCTTACTCAGATAGTATACCGCTTGCTTCTTTCTTCCAGTTGAATCATGTTGCCCCTAACACGCAACCAAATGTTGAATCTACCATAGAGAGGTACAAGATAAAAGGTCGCCCAGGCTCAGGTGGGACCAGCACAGGCGGACAAGACAAGTACTCCTTTATTCGATCAAATGCTTTTTAGTCCGTTCACTCAATTGTTGCATCTTTCTTCAGTAGTTTGATGATTGGTTCGCAGATGACCATGGATTCTGTGAATTGGTTGATGTAATTGAGCCTTCGTAAGAAGCTCATGACCTCTTTCTTGCTCTTTGGCGGCGACAATTCTTCGATAGCTTTGATCTTGGACGGATCCAGCTCTATACCTCTTCTACTGACGATGAAGCACAGAAGCTTCCCTGCGGGAACACCAAAAGCACACTTTGCTGGATTTAGCTTCAAATTATATTTGCGTAAGCGATCGAAAAACTTGTACAAATTGTCAAGGTGCTCTGAGCTTTTCTTTGACTTGATGATTAAATCATCTATGTAGACTTCAATTTCTTTGTGCATCAGGTCATGGAACATAGTTGTCATTGCCCTCATGTAAGTGGCCCCAACATTCTTCAACCCAACTGGCATAACGTTGTATCAATAAGTTCCCCAAGATAAAGTAAAAACTGTCTTCTCGGCGTCTTCCTCATCCATAAGCACTTGATGATACCCGGCGAAACAATCTACGAATAACTGTAGTTCATGTTTTGCGAAATTATCAATCAGGATGTGTATATTTGGCAAAGGGAAATCATATTTTGGGCTTGCTCTATTCAGATCTCCATAGTCCACACAAACTCTGAGTTTTCCATCTTTCTTCAGTACTGGGACAATGTTAGCTAACCAAGTTGGGTATTTGATTGTTTTCAAGATTCTTGCATTGAGCTGTTTGGTTACCTCTTCCCCAATCTTCAACAAAACTGATGACTTGAAAGTTCGAGCTTTTTGTTTGACCGGCGGAAAGCTCGGATTGATAGGTAATTTTTGAGCTATCACATCCGTGCTTATGCCAGTCATGTCATCATACGACCAGGTGAACACATCCTCGTATTCCCTAAGGAATTCGGTGTACCGCTTTTTATCTTTGGCGGTGAGATGCACACTAATTCTTGTCTCTTTTACAGTTTCTTCATCTCCCAGATTTATCACCTCAGTTTCTTCTAGATTTAGCTTAGGCTTATTTTCAAATCTTTTAATTTCCTTTTGTGTAGTCTCATCAAAATCATCATAATCAAACTCAGTTTCCTCAAGCTCCATTGTTTCATTACATGTTGCGGTTGTGGACTCAATGAGATTATTAGTTTGAATGCTGAAAAATAAAATATTACGAAATTAAAAGATTAAAACAAAAGTTAAAGGAAATAGTGCGATATTTTTATTTATGAATCCTTGCAGAACAAAGTTTATAGGGAAACATGTGAAACAAGAAAGAAATGCAAGTTCCGCGCCTCAATGTCGGGTTTTTTTTTTCCTGAAAATATGAATTAAACTCTATCCCCCAGCTCTACCAAGGTCCACAGTAAGCTCGGGCCCGGTTGCTGATCCAGTTGTTCAATGCAGCTCCATATTCAACTTTTGCCAGCCCAGGAGGTTCAACTTGCTCTTCCAGGATCACACAGCAGTCTTCATCAGATATGAACAACTTTTGCACTCCTGCTTACAGGTCCTCTTCAGCATCAGCTATCTTTGGTTCAACTCCTTGTACTGCAGATACCTTTCCCTTTCGGCCATCCAAGTATCCAGACGAGACGAAAATATGTAGGAGAGTCTTGGTGCTTTTCCTATTGAATTTGAAGTCCAGTGATGCTTCTTCCATGCTCTTCTCATAAGTCACAATGTACCCTATACCAGCTTTCTCATTTTCGGGCCTCATCATAATTTGAATTTGCTCGATCATGCCTTCCAGGTTCTTGCCCAATCCTTTCCCAGGTTTATAGCCTTGCTTTAGCATTATGCCTATAACCCAGTTTCCAGGCTATTTTGCATGTTGTGGGAGTACATATGGCTCTTCAATCACTACCTCCATCGGTTCGAGTATTTTAGGTAGCCACACTTGTTTCCCCTTTGTTTATTCAGAGATGCGCTTCCAGTTGGGATAAGCATTAAGTGAGTACATCAGCTGTTTCTCTGTCTTAGCAGGTAAGGTCTCACGAAATTCATGTGACAGACATGAATGGTTCCCACACCAAATTTCTTCCTTCATAGCCTTTGCCTCGGCCATCCCAATAAGCGCTATAAAAGCTTCTCCTCCTTTCTTCAATCACAGGTGGTGTGTTGACCAATTTAGGAGCGAAGTGTGCAATATAACCTCCTTGGACCGTGTGAAGTTCCAACTCTTGTTGTAGTTTTTGCGACGTCCTCCTCGGGTACCTTGCACTGCTCCCACAAGTTCAACAGGTACTTCTCCAGCCATGTGAATCCTAGGTCCCCCTAGTAACAGGTTGTAAGAAGCGGAGATGTCCATGACATGAAACTCAGCATTGAACTCCACGGGACCGACCATGATGGTTAAGTCGATTTCCCAATGGTTCTTCTTTGCGATCCATCAAACGCCTTTCCCTTTATGTCGCTTTCTCTTGTCTTGCTTTGATCAATTCTCATTCTCTTCAGAGTGATGAATGGGCATATGTTCAAACCAGAACCTCCATTGATCAAAACTTTTCCTACGAACGAGTCTTTGCATTTGATAGTGATGTGCAAAGCTTTATTGTGACCCAAACCTTCAGGTGGCAGCTCGTTTCCGTGAAAGGCGATTCGGTTAGACTCCATGACTTTCCCGGCCATGCTGGCCAGGTTCTCAACTGAGGTATCCACCGGGATATGTGCTTCATCTAACACTTTCATCAAGGCATTTCGGTGGCTCTTTGACTTGAGGAGTAAAGCTAAGACGGAGATTTGTGCCGGTGTCTTGCCCAAATATTCAACCACGGAGTATTCTTTTGCTTACACTTTCTTCCACAGTTCCTTGGACTCCTCTTTGTTGATGCATCATCTACCTTGAACAAGATGCTCCGGAGTAAAAATTCTCACTCCTAGTCATTCCTTGTGGAGCAACAGTCTCAACTGTTGATTTTTCCTTCTTCTCCGGTTCGTAATCCCATGGTACCACCTTGTCACTGTATGGAGAACTACGTCAACTTAGAATTTTTGGGCTAGTTCCACCTCAATGGGCTCTGGTGCTTTAGCGGCTTGAGCAACAGAAGTGAACGCTGGTATGTCTCCCTTTGCTTTGACAATGGTTCCTTCCAAGTTGCATTCTTCGTCTAACTGGATCAAATTCACCTTATTGTCTCCATGGTTAGGCAAGGGGTTGTTGTGTATATTTGGAGTTTTTAGGTGGATCATCGTTTGATCGATCAAGACTTGTATTTTATCTCTCAGGGCATAGCACTTCTCGGTATCATGACATGGTCAAAGTAAGGTGTCATTCTATCAGGCATTTCGAACGGTACGGGTTGTATGTAGCCAGCTGCTTTGAGTCTCTCGAACAACTGAGTGCGGGATTCAGCCAGTGGGGTATAGTTTCTTTTGGGTCTTAGATTGTTTTTGGCGTGAGGCCTTGGTGGGTAGGCGTTGGTGTTTCTGTAGTTAGGGCTTTGTGGATATGGTGGTCTTCGTGGCGGTGGGTTTTGGAACATGGGTTGAGTATTGTAGACTGGGTAGATGGATGTGGGCGGAATATATAGGTATGATGGAGGAGCTGTTTGGTAGTAGTAATTCTGGGTTGGAGAATGATCAAGTGATGCAGCCACGGAGGAGATATCGTCCTTCTTCTTCCTTGATGTAGGAGTGTTACTAGTTTGTAGGGCTTTGTTAGTAGCTTGTAGTGCAGCCAAACTAAAGATCCTACCGGTCTTCAATCCATCTTCAACCATATCTCCAATCTTGATCAAGTCCCCAAAGTTCTTGTCTTGCATGTTCAACATCTTGTCAAAGTAGACATCTTCTTGTATGTGGATGAAGGTTGCTACATCTCTGTGTCTTCCATAGGAGGTTGGACTTTCGCGGCTTCGGCTCTCCACCTAGTTGCAAATTCTCTGAAGGTCTCAATGGGCTTTTTCTTCAACTTCTCCAAATAGAATCGACCAAGCATGGCATCAGTGTTGTGCCCAAAACTGTCAACGAAGTCTCCAGCCATCGCTTCCCAGCTCGTCCACTTCTTTGTTTGTTGCTTTGAGTACCATACCAGCGCATCTCCGGTCAGGCTGCGGTTGAACAATTGCATGCGGATCTTTTCATCATGTCCAGCCCCAACCAACTTATCACAATAAGATCTCAAATGAGCCATTGGGTCACCACTGTCGTCGAATATATTGAACTAGCGTGTCTTATAACCGTCGGGCAGCTTCAAGTCAGGGTACATGCAGAGGTCCTCATAAGTTAATCCTCTAGTTCTTTTGGTGCCTTGGAATTGTTTGAACTTCTCTACCAGCCACTGGACTTGCTCTTTGGTGCTGTCTAAGTCTTCCTTCGTCCATGCATACATGTCATGACTTTGGTGGGTGATGCAATGATTTTTGTTTCTACAGTGAAGGGAGGTAGGTTATTCTGTGGTGCTTTTGGTGGTGAAATGTAGGTAGGGTAAGGGATATTTTTCTCAGAGAATAGTAGATCTTTGCCGTGAGGGCGGGCGGTTTTGTTTGGTTCAATGATCTCCTCAGCACGGGTGAGGGGAACCCTATTTTCCAACTCAAACAACCTCTGTTCTAACTTAGCATAGTCTTAATAGGCGACCACTCCTTGCTTTTCGGGAGTTCCATTTCAAACATTGTCAAACTCAGCCATGATATTGTGTCTCGTCCTTGTCCTTTTCGGCAAAGGGGGAGGTGTTGGGATTGATCCTTTCGATCTCAGTCGGTATTGCAGCGCAACCAGAATGCACAAACCAAACCTTCAACGACTAGGGACTAACACAACAAAAACAAAGAAAAGAATGTGAGTATACGTTAGTATTGATAAAATCACACCCTATTATGCAGGGGACCTCTTTTGTGTTAGAGGGAGGCCTATCGAAGATTCGAAGTAATGTTTGCACCAAACATGTCATTTCGTTTGCATAAACAAAATCAACACAAGCCTTAAAACCCAAATAACAAAATTTTATTTGATTTGCTTGGCTTTTATTACAATCACTAGTTTAAGACAACGACTCGACTAAACGAAAAAGACAAAAGAAAAAAACGACTCGACTTAAGACGACCAGAGTATGTGTCAAGCAAAAGAGGTTTTGAAGCATCAGCTTCAGTATCTTCTTTCTCCTTGTTCCCTTCGGCTTCTTCCTTAGGTTTGTGGATCAGGCTTATTGGTGGAGGAGCGACGGATATCTCTATTAGATCCTTCCCAGCTTGCATGTCCCCTAAAGCCTTGGTGAAGAATTCACAAATTTCTAATTCCATTATTTCTTTTTCTTCTAACGGTACTGACTAAAAATAATCTCCCCATCCTTTGAGTAAATCTTGTAGATCCCCAGTAGCTTGCCTTGCTGCCATGACTTTGCCAGTCTAATATTTGGGTTTATCTCCTTTGATCTTATCCTTGTATTGCCTCCTCATCTCCCTTTCTTGTGTTACCCTTAATTCTTCCTTACTTTGGTCGAACTCGTGTCGCAACTTCTTGTATTTTTCATTGATGCTTGGAGCTTTGGCTTTTCTTTTCAACGTAGTCTTTGATTGGTATTTTTCCCTATCTTCACTGAGCCACTGTGGATAAGCTAGAGTAGCAACGGTGTTCACTCTACTATCTCGACCACAACAAAACTACATCGTAAGCCTTCTTTCCCACATTGTCAATATAGTACCAACTATTGGATGCTCAATGTCCTTTATGTCAATGTTGAAGCTTCTCCCTTCCCTCAACTACGGAGTTTGTTGTGTCATTCCTACTTGTCGGAGGATTCTTAGAGGAATATAGTGGTGAGTTCCTCAGAATCCAATCAATGTCAAGAAAGTGATGTCTTGACCTTGTATGGAATCGATGATACTAGCACAGTTCTCGATCACCCATTGCACCTCTTGCAACTCTAGCTTGGTGTACCATCCTTGCATGTTTGCAGGGTCCTCTCATATTGCTGTTCCGGCCATATGAGTTCTATGTGAACGAATGCCTCCTTCCCTTGACGGTCTTGGTGCTATTGGGTTGATAGGGACACTGTGCAAATGTTCTATCAACCATATTTGCAGCAAAAGATTGCACCCCTCGAAGAAGTCTTCTCCTCGTCTACATTTTGTTAGAGCCCTATAAACTTCTCCCATAATTATTGGAACCAAACTCACTTGACACTTGTGAGCGCCTTTGCGTAATCCTTCTACCACTCTTCCCAGCCTTATGTCGATCTTTCTTTACTTCTCTGGAAAAACCATGCTTCCAAGAAAAGCAATGATGAAAGTATTTGATTCAGTCCACTCCCAATCTTGAATTTCTCACGCCCCAGTCCAATCATGCCTAAGAGTTGGATCTCCAAATCTAGAATGCAAGTACTCCAAAGCGACTTTTCCATCATGCACTCCCTCGACATATGGATCATAAAGAGCGCCCAACAGTTTAATGAACTCCTTAGGGTCCACGTCTCGGGAATAAATCATAGTCTCGGGTCCAAGCTCTAACCCTGATAGTCCTCCAAATTCCTCCAACATCGGGGCAAACTCCAAGCTATTAAATGAAACACCGCCCTTTTATAGTCCCAGAAATGCGTAGCGGCCTCGATTAAACCAAGCATGACAGTGTAAGCCTTGAGACCCACCAGTTCTCCCAACATCTTTTGAATATGAACCTTATTAACAACAACCAAATCTTCCCACCAGAGTCTGATCAAGTGAGGAGCTCGGGAAACAATCTCGAATTGAAGTGTACCTCTCGCAGCCATAGTCAGAAAACAAAAAAGAAAATGTAAAAAAATCAAAACATTCTTATAGTCTTGATCATACTTAGACAAACGATCAATATTTTGCGCAAACATTCCTTCGAATCCATGCAAAGATGCAACTTTATCATTTTTCGGGTTAAGAACCTTTTCGATATTTGAACGTAGGCTTACGAATGGACTATAATGTTCCAAGGACGTATAGCCTTCCTAAGTTTGTCATGATGCAAGGGAAATAAATGCGCATTTTGTTGCCAATTATTCTCATCATAAATTTCCCAAATCAATTTTGAAATTCAATACATGATGACTTTTGGAAATAAAGATGAAAATGACACTTGACTAGGCAGCACGCTCCTACTCCAGCTTGTCTTTCTTTGCTTCTCGGGTAATCTCTTTGACTTCTTTCATAGCTTAGGTTAGCCGCCACTAAGTGTAAAATGTCTACCTCTGCACCCTCCGAATTCTATCGTTCAAGCTTCGTCTCCAACACCTCTATCTTTTCCTCTAACTCCAATGTAAGTTTTCTCCACATTTCGATCTCTTCTTTGTTTTCTTTGTCAATCTTAACAGCCTTTAACATGAATTCTCAGTGTCAGATTTGAGCTTCCGCCTCACGATCTCTTGCGTCATTCCCTCGACTTGGCCCCGCTACCCCATTTTCTTTTATGCTAGAGCGTAACCAAATTTTGTATTTTTGGTTCACATCCGACGTTGTATCGGTCTGATGCTAGTGATTCTTCTTCCATGACTTGTCTTCCTACCCAGGATTTTTCTTATGCTCTTAACTCTTGGAACAACATCTTCAGTGTAATCAAACTGATAGGCCTTCGTGTCTAGTATTAGTGGTATTATTTGCTTCCTCCCTGCTTGCCTCATCACCCTTAATGGTTGATAGGTTTGAAGACCTCTCAATCCCATAAGTATCACAAAGGGCGCCTTCTCAGAGCTAATGATGAAGTATGATGAAGGAAACCAAGTGAACATCCATTGAATTGAACCCTCCGTTACATTTTCAAACAACTTTACCCATTTCGCTGTGCTGCTTGAATTTTGGAACCCCGTATCGTTTTCCAACCAAATAGTTGTAACCAGTTGGCTTAGACAATGCTTGAACGCCTCTCACTTTCCTCAAGTGTTCCTTGAACCACGCTTGTAGCAGAAGATTGCAACCTTGGAAATATTTTGCTCCTGTCTTGCAACAACCTAAAGCCCAATAAATGTCCACCACAATCATAGGAACTATAGTATGACGATAACCATCAATTCGCTTAAATACCGCATTGGCAACTATGACAAGCCTCGAACATATGTCGTGACTCGAGCTTTGGACAAGTTGAAAACTAGCCGGCTCACGGGGAGCCCTTCATACGGTATGATGCATGCTCATTACATTCAAAGAGTGGTGTAATTCTAGACACGGTTCCCCAAGGTAGACGACCAAGGGGTGGGACCATTTGAAATTGTTGGTTGTACCACGAACCAACTATATTCCAAAATGTCCCTCCTAAAAGTTTTTTTGAGGTGGAGCGACCGTGGGATCCACGTAATCACCCATGTGTGCAAAGTATCGTTTTCCAGGAGTTGAGGAATATGAGTGAAATATGCCAAGATTACATCGAATTTCAAGTTCATACAAATAAATAAATAAATAAAAGGCAAAAAAAAAACCAAGTTAGTTAAATAATAATAATACGAATAACAAGACAATAATCAATTAAATCCCAAAAATAAAGACTCTTTATGGTTAGGACTTTGAGTATCTCCAGCGGAGTCGCCATTCTATCATACCCGGTTTTAAACTCAACTTGGAGCGAGTCAGGTTTCAGGTTTGACTGGGTAACTCGTTTGAGTTAAGAGTTGGAGTCGCCACCTAATATCAATTTCTAAGGTGTATTAGGTGATCTAAGCGTCTAAGGTAAAGTCTATCAAACTGGTCTAATTTCATAGATTCAGTGGGTAAGAAGTCACAGTGGCTCAGGGAAGAAGGTGTTAGGCACTTCCCCAAGTCCCATAAAAAGTGGTTCCCGCCTGAGTCTATATTTGGGATGTCTTTGCAAAATTATAAACATTATCATATGTATTACTAACTAAAGGTTCAATTTCACAATCAATTTATAAGACTAAGTTCAATCATACTAATCTAGATAACATACACATAATTAGGCTTTATATTTTACACATACGACCTATATTCCACGCCTAATCACGTTTAGAGCCTCTAGCATAAATTCCTAAATCGAAACATGGTCAAATCTGTAAAGAGTGTCAAAAGACAGCTTATTTGTGCAATTTCAGCGTGCATAGACAGATTTGCGAGAATAGGCAATTTTCATAAATAATTTTATATTTTGTCAAAAAACCAAATGGGGGACTGTAAAAAAATATGTATAGGAGTTTGTACAAGTGACCCGATACTTATACACCCCTATACACTATTAGATTAGTGTATAAGAGCTTAAAGTAGGTCGAAAATCAGTTTAACACATAAAAGGCCATATTTAAAAATTATTTTGGGCCTGTACTAGTTATGTAAAGAGAGAGGCAGTTTCAATTTTACAGAAACAGTTCAATATTAGGCAGTTAGCGCACATACAACCCCTGTTACTAACTTTTTCAGATTTTCACATGAAAGGTTTCAGTTAAACACGATTTAAACCACAAGCATGCTGATTTGGAACACCTAATTATCATTTTTATGCTATTAGTTAACGAACATGCAGTTGTTAATGGCCTGACTTCAATTTAGCATTGCAAGTCCTTCTTTCAGCATAATAATGATACAACCACATAAAGAGAAGGTTTAAGAAAAGCCATGTGTGGCCAAGCAGATAACAGTGAGCATTGCTTACTCACGCACAAGTACAGGCAGGATGTCCTAACAAATACACAGATAGGGAAGTCTAAAAAGGGGTAAAACATGAATTGATGCCCTGTTTCTTAAGAATTAAGCTTAGGACTGCCATTAAATCATAACATCAGAGGTTTGCACTTCTAGAACCCCAGTACCATAGTCAGTTTATAGGGCTTAACCACTGACCCTATTAAACTTTTGGGTTCCCCTATAGTCAATAAAACTAGTATGGTCTATCTAAGACCATCCAAACAAGCTGTAAGTACAAGGTTAGTAGGGGAAAAGGGGAACCCAAACAAGCAATTACATATGACCAGGGAGCAAACAAAGAGCATAGATAGAAGCAGTCTTAAGCAGCCAATATCATAAGTTTAGAAAAGAATTTTATACCTTGTCAAGAATAGAAATCAAACAAGTAGGATTTAGGCAGTGTCAAATACTTCTAGAAATAGGATCCAAGAGAGAGAGAGAGAGAAGGAAGAGGATTTTCCCAGAAAGCTTGCAAGTGACAGAAGAAAATATGCTACCAATGCTTTAAATATGGAGTACCCTTTTTATGAGAGAATTATGTATATTATTTGTATCTGCCCATATCCTCAAAAGCACCTAGGTTTATATAGGTGTGAGGGTGGTAAAATTAATTCAAACGGGTAGTAAAACAGAATAAGGCAGGGAATATTGCTTCTAAGAATAAGAAATACACTTGTTGAAGGATGAGTTTTGAAGATGACAAAGGACCTGGTGCTAAGTGGACCATGAAAAGGTTCACAGTTGAAGTAAGAAGACTAAGCTGTTCAACGAATTAATCGAGTTAAAGTTGAAGAAGGAGAAAGAGAACAGCTGGAGTCAAAGTTCCAATCCTACCGGGAAAAGAAGAAGCGAGAAGCGGTGCTGGAAAGAGACGCGGTTCCTAAACAAAAAAGGATTGGAAACTAAGGCAAATTAACTTAGGTTTTAAATAAGTAAATATGGGTAAACCTTGTTTGAAACTGGTTCCAAAGTGGAAAAGGAATTCTAAACTTAGTTGGATCCGGCTAAGTCTAACTCCTATAAATACAAGTTAATTTGGCTAGAATCATTACGCACAAAAGACATCTCAACAGAGCAAATAAAGAACAATCAAATCGTGAGAGGCTTTGTGTGCAAGAACAAAGGCTGAGCAGCAGAACCTTGAGAAGGAGCAGTTTCATAGATAAGTCTGTTGTTTTAGTTATTTGTTATAGGCGATTGAGTTGTAATTTATCAGCTTGTTTAGAAGCATTAAGTAGAGATTACTCTTTGGGGTAAAGCAGAGGTTTCCTTACCAGCTAACGTGTGGCTAGGAAGGTTCTAGATACTAGGGAGTTCTAGTTCCTTAATTACATTACGTTGTAGTCTAAAACTTGCTCGGGTTTTCCTTTAGTGGAAGAGTTGAAATCCCAAGAGTTTGGGTCGTGGTTTTTTATCCCTTGAGCAAGGATTTTTCCACGTAAAAATCTCTGTGTTATTTACGTTTCCGCATTAAGTTTAGTTTCAGAGATAGGTGAAACTTGCAAGGAACCTGGTTCATTGTAAGTTAGGCGATAAAAGTTAAAAGCAAGTTTTAGGATTAGAAAATCGGGTAAGGACACTATTCACCCCCCCCAGTGTCTTACATAGGTGCACCAGGTAGTATCAGAGCATGTTCTCTCGAATAAAGATTAACATCTTGAGAAGGATCTGAACAATGAGTGCACCACCGATAATCACCGAAGGACAATCTGTCAATAGGCCTCCTCAATTCAATGGCCAATACTATGGTTGGTGGAAAGGCAGAATGAAAAACTTTATTTAAGCTGAAGACTTTCAGTTATGGATCATTGCCAAGGATGGACCTCTTATCCCAAGCAGAACTGTTGGATAGCCACCTAACAAGCAAACTGTTCCTAAGGAGATATCTGAATACACAGATGCTGATTTCAAAATGGTGGAGAAGAATGCAAAAGCTAAGAGGCTCATCTAATGTGGACTTGGTCCTGATGAATACAATAGAGTTTCTTTATACAAGACTGCCAAAGAAATTTGGGGTGCTCTACAAATTGCTCTTGAAGAGACTTCACATGTAAAGAAGTCAAGGATCCAGATGCTGAAAAGAAAGCTCGAGTTGTTTTCTATGGGTGTATCTGAGTCCATCCAGGACATGATGACCAGGTTCACAATCATAACAAATGAGATGAAGTCACTAGGTATGGTGCCGACCAACGAAGACTTAGTAGAAAAGGTTATCAGGATTCTACCTGATTCATGGGAGTCAAAGGTTACAACTATCATTGAGTCCAAGAAACTGGACAAATAGTCTGAAAACCCATGAGCTAATGAAACAGTCAAGAATGAAGGTGGAACCCAAGAAGGAGAAGAACCTAGCTCTTGAGGCAACAGGAGGTTCTAAGTATGAAGTGTCTGAGCATGAGATGGCTTTAGCCAATGCAATTCTAAAGTCCTTAAGTTTTGAAAGAAGAAGAACCAGAGCTACTCCTGCAAAGAACAACATAATTGAAAATACCGACTTCTCAGGGTGTTTTAAGTGTAACAAGAAGGATCATGCTATAAAGGACTGCCCATTGTGGGATATTGAGTGGAAAAGGTCTGGAGCTCCAAAGGAGAATGAACCAAAGAAGACCAAACGTCCTCCCAACTTCAGGGCATTAAGGAAAAAGAAGAAAGAGGCTTTCTATGCAACATGGGGACCTTCTTAAAGTGAAGAAGAAGAAGAAGAAGAAGAAGAAGAAGAAGAAGAAGAAGAAGAAGAAGAAGAAGAAGAAGAAGAAGAAGAAGAAGAACCAGAATATGACTCTCCATTGGAACTGATGACTGATAATGAACCTTCCAATGATGATACACCTGAGGTAAGTCTCGATGAACTAAAAATTAGACTTCATACTTGCTCTCCTAGGGAATTGAATTTGCTTGCCCTGACTTTAATTGAAGAGATTGAAAATTTGAGGTCTGAGAAAGAACTAGCACTTTCTGAGAAGGACCAACTAATGTCAGTTGTTTCTGATTTTTCAATGAAAAATAAAAACTTGGAGAAAGCTAAATTTGATCTTAAAAAGGAATTAATTGCTAGTGAAGATCGAGTTTTTGAACTAAATCAGAAAGTCTCAGCCCTTGAATTAGAAAGTCTTCAACTAAAGGAACAAGTGCTTTGTGAGAAGAAGCTAGTTTCTGCACTCGAACTTGAAAATCAAAAATTAAAAGAATGGTCTGGTAAGCAAGGAGTTAGTGAGGCTCAAATCAACCTTGAGCCGAGCTTAAAAAGAAAAACCAGTTTCTATATCAGGAAACTGAGAAGGACCGGGTTCTTCAGGAAAAGGTTGAAAAAAGCTAACTCTGAGCTCACCAGACTCACTAAATGGAAAAAGTCTTCTGAAGTCTTGAATTGGTTGCATGAAAATCATAATAGAGGTAAAACAGGATTAGGACATAGAAAACCTTTACCTGCTTGGAACCCTAATAGTAAATATGTAGGACTTCCTTGCAACAAACTCTGCTTCTTGTGTAGTAAGACTGGACATATCAAGAATGAATGCAGTGTTGCAAAAGGAGCAGTAAAAAAGAATAAAAAATCAGTTTTACCTTATTGGGCTAGAAAAAATTTAATTCATCCATTCGATAACAAAAAGGGACCCAAGCTTGTCTGGGTAACCCTTGATTTTCTTTTGCAGGATGGAGTGAGATGGAACAACCCAAGCTGGATTCTTGATAGTGGGTGTTCCAGGCACATGGCAGGAGATAGAAGGAACTTTCTCTCACTCGCAACATTTCAAGGGGGTAGTGTGGCTTTTGAAGGAGGCAAGAGTGGTGTAATTGTTGGTATTGGAAAATTTAGGAGATCCCTCAATCATGCTATTGACAATGTACTCTGTGTGGATGGATTGAGGCACAATCTTCTAAGTATTTCCCAACTATGTGATAGAAGAAATTCAGTGAGTTTCACATCTGTAGGTTGCACTACAAAGAACCTACAGACCGGTGAAATGATAATTGAAGGGAAACGAGCGAACAGTGTGTACAAGGCTACATTAGGTTCTCTTCCTGAGAATAATTTGACTTTTCTGAATGTGCTGGAAAATGATAGTCAATTGTGGCACAAGAGACTAGGACATGCAAGCTTGACTCAATTGAATAAGTTGGTGTCAAAGGACCTGGTTCGTGGAATGCCATGCAAGAGGTTCAATGACATCAAGATGTGTGATGCTTGTGTGAGGGGGAAACATGTAAGATCTTCATTCAAGTAAAAAAAAAGTGGTTAGTACTTCTAAACCACTTGAGTTGGTTCACATGGACTTGTGTGGACCAATGGGGGTAAGGAACAGAGGAGGTAAGAGGTTCGTAATGGTAATAGTTGATGACTACTCCAGATACATATGGACCTTGTTCCTCAGATCTAAAGATGAAGCATATGATATGTTTGAGGACTGGGTTAGAATCAATCAGAAGAAACTGGGGCTTCATCTAGTGAGTATAAGGTCCAACCATGGTAAAGAATTTGAGAATTCTAAGTTTGCAGAATATTGTAATAAACATGGTGTGGATCACAACTTCTCTACACCAAGGACCCCTCAGCAGAATGGTGTAGTTGAAAGGAAAAACAGGTCCTTGGAGGACATGGCTAGAACTATGTTGCTGTCAAGCGGTCTATCAAAGAGTTTTTGGGCTGAAGCTGTCAATACCGCTTGCTACTTGCTGAATCGCTGTTCTATCCATCCTTTGTTAGAGAAAACTCCCTATGAGTTGATTAGAGGCAGGAAACCTAATATTACACAACTCAGAGCTTTTGGGTGCAAGTGTTTTGTGCATAACAATAGGAAAGAACCTCTAGGGAAGTTTGATGCTAGAAGTGATGAAGCAATATTTTGGGGATATTCTTCACAAAGTAAAGCTTACAAAGTATTCAAGAAGAGGACCTTGACTATAGAAGAAAGTGTGCATGTGGTATTTGATGAATCTGAAGTTGTTACAAACAGATAAGAAGATGATGATCAGGAGATTGGTCTTGCAAGAGATGAACCTGCTGAAGACCCTGAGAATCTAAATGGGATTAAAAATAATCATGATGATAAGTATCAAATTCAGGGGGAACAAGAAGGCAATCAGACAGGGGGAACTGAAGAGCAAGATGAAGAGGACTTAGATAACTCAGCTCCTCCTGGAAAAAACACTCAGCAGATTCAACCTAAACCTTGGAAATATCAAAGTTCTCATCCACTGGAGAACCTCATGTCTGATCTGAATACTGGAGTTGTTACTAGAAGAGCCTTAAAAAATTTCTGTGCATTCTTTGCATTTCTGTCCTCAATAGAACTTAAGAATGTACGTGAAGTACTTGAGGATGCAGACTGGGTGATTGCTATGCAAGAGGAACTTCATCAGCTTGAACGAAGTAAGGTATGGCACCTGGTCCCTCGACCAGCGGACAGGTCCATCATTGGTACTAAATGGGTCTTTAGAAACAAGCTGGACGAAAATGGTGTAGTAACAAAGAACAAGGCAAGACTGGTGGTTCAAGGTTACAGCCAAGAAGAAGGAATTGATTATGATGAAACCTTTGCACCTGTTACTAGAATAGAGGCCGTTAGGATGCTTATTGCCTTTGCAGCTTACATCGAGTTTAGTTGTACCAGATGGATGTGAAGAGTGCACTCCTTAATGGTTATTTGAATGAAGAGGTGTATGTGGTTCAACCACCGGGCTTTGAAAGTACAGAGTTTCCTGATCATGTCTATAAACTTGACAAGGCACTGTATGGGTTGAAACAGGTTCCTAGGGCTTGGTATGAAAGATTGTTTGGGTTCTTATTGAAGAACGGGTCTACAAAAGGTAAAATAGACAATACTTTTTTTTAAGGAAGAAAGCCAAGGACCTGCTAATTGTTCAAGTGTATGTAGACGACATCATCTTTGGAGCTACTAATGAGAACCTTTGCAAGGAGTTTGCCGACCTGATGGGAAGTGAATTTGAGATGAGTATGATGGGTGAGCTAAATTTCTTCTTAGGCATACAAATCAAGCAAACTCAGGAAGGCACAATGATCCATCAGCAGAAGTACATCAAAGAGCTTTTAAGGAAGTATGATATGAAGACTGTCAAGGATATGAACACACCCATTGCTCCTGGAACAAAGATAGATATGGATGAAACTGGTGCTTCAATTGATGAAACTAAGCACAAAAGAATGATTGGTTCTTTACTGTATTTAACTGCAAGTCGCCCAGACATTGTTTATAGTGTGGGGTTGTGTGCAAGGTTCCAGTCAAAACCAAAAGAGGCACACTTAACTGCAGTCAAGAGAATCTTGAGATATTTGAAAGGAACTCAAGATCTTAGTTTATGGTACCCAAAAGGTAGAAGTTTTGATCTAGTTAGGTATGCTGATGCTGACTATGCTGGTCACTTAGTAGATAGGAAAAGTACATCTGGGATGGCACACTTCCTAGGTCCTTGTTTAGTTTCATGGGCTACAAAGAAGCAAAATTCAGTGGCATTATCCACAGCTGAAGCTGAATATGTAGCAGCTGCTTTATGTTGTTCGCAGTCATTATGGATCAAGCAGTAGTTGGAGGACTTTGGAATCAAGTGTGGACTAGTTCCATTCTTTTGTGACAGTGCCAATGCAGTCAATATTGCCAAGAACCCGGTCCAGCACAAGAGAACAAAGAACATTGATTTTAGGCATCACTTTTTAACGGACAATGTTGAGAAAGGCCCAATAACCATGAATTTTTGCAGGACTGAGGATCAAATTGCTGATATCTTCACTAATGCATTGAACATGGTACAATTTGAAAAGAACATGCTTGAACTAGGGATGACCAAGATACAGTGAACGAAGCAGCACCTGGTTCTCCCAATGATTGGCTAGTGAAGTTTCCTTATTTTACCTAGCTTAACTTTGCTTAGTTGATTCTACATTTGAAAACTTAATTGTTTTGCTTGCTAACCTATTTGAAACTTGTTTTCATGACTTAGATACTGGCATTTTCTTGAAATAAAGGATATTATTGAAGAAACTGGTGCATGGACATTCAGGTAGACATTCTATGTTACTTACTATGTATAATGTTTGTCTTACGTGGCCTAATTGTTACCAATCACCCTCACTTGGCGCCGGATTTGTGGTAAGCTTTTAAAATTCAAATTCTTTGAACCTGCTGGCGTCAGCTCCTATGCGTCATTATGTAGTAATAGCTTTTTTCCCCATCCCATCAACCTGTTCCCCTTCCCAATATGCCTATAACCTTCCCTATTCCATTACTTGATCAACAAATATTGTTTCTATCGGATAAAAAGAAAAAAACTCTCTCAATAGTGTTCCTTCTCTCTCTAAAACACAACACTCTGTAAAAATGTCGACCAGTTCCAAAATTGATTCACAACTTTCTTCTCCTAAACCCAAACTTTTCAAGCTAAATCAAAAGGAGAAGCAACTTGCTGCAAGTCGCTCCGTCACTGTGGCGAAAAAATTTGCAAAATTGAGGCAGAAAAAATTGGAAGAAGCAACTAGTAAGGGGGAAAGCGTTTCAGTTGCTGGTACGGAAGAAGGGGTCGCCGAAACTGTTCAAGAAAGTGTTCAAGAAACCGAAAAGGTAAACCCTAGTTCTCCTACTAGTACTATTGTTGTAGATTCTAATTTACCTTCTCAGCCTGTAGATTTAGGAGAGCATGTGGTGACTGAAGTAGGTGATAAGGAGAAAGTGATAGTAGAAAATCTTGAAAAGGTCGTTGACACAGAGGTTGAGGTAGTTGTAAAAGAAACTGAGAACACTGTTGAGGAACCTGTTCCTGAGACAGTTCCAGTGGTAGAAAAGACCGTTAGTGATAAGGGAGAGGAAAAAATTGTTGAACCTACTAAGGAACCTGAGAGAGAACCTGGTTCATTCTCTAGTTCTGTGGCAAGTGATGATGCAGATCTGAGAGACATTGATGATTATGTGGAAGAGAATGTAAAAGGTGTAGGTTTTACTGAACCTTTGAATGTTGTGTTTCTTGAGGCCAATCCCACTCCTCAAGCTAGTGAAGGTTCCTCCAGTGAGACTGATGTTGTAGTGGTGGAGGAACGGAGGAGGTTGGGAAAGAGGCATGTGGTTCAGGAACAAAAACAAACTGTTAAGAAATGAAGGTTGGTGAAGGGAGGAGAATTTAAGGGTAGTTCCAAGATTGGAATTTTCGGAGATGCTGAGGGTATGGAGAAAGCAATAGGAAAACGGTGAGCCACGCTAGGAGACCTGCTACTCGTGGTTCTGTTCGAGAGTAACAAGAAAGGATTGTGGAGGAACTTGAGGTTCGTAAGAGAGGTTCCAAGACAAAGTTGGTGATTGGTGATGACAAGGAAGACAAGAAAATGAGGTTGGCCTACTTTAGAGGTCTGCCATTGGTAAAGGGTAAAATTCTCACTGACCTTGAGCTAGAGGGAATGAATCAACTTGGTGTTAAGTTGAGAGCTCAGGGTTGGTTAAACCTGTTCAGTGATCGTGCTAGACAACTGAGAGAGCAAGAGGTTCGAGAATTTTACTCAAATTGCACAGTAAGTGAGGGAATTGTGACAACCATAGTTAACGGCCTGGTGATACAGTTTGATAGTATGGAGCTTGGTGAGACTTTGGGTGTTCCTTCTCAGGGCTACATCGAGTACATGAGGAACTCGTGGCCGGCTAGAGGAGATGGTGTGTCTGCTTTGGAGGTGACCCAAAATTTACAGGGAGACCTAGACTGGAAAGGGCTACACAAGTTAAGAAGAAAGCAATGCAACCTTTCTACTAGTTGCTATTTGAATTTGTGCTGAAGAACCTGTTGTAGAGGTCAGAAAGGCGAAGTGAGGCAAACTTTCTTGATATGACCTATATGGACCTGCTAAATCGTGAGGTTCGTATTAATCTGCCTGAATTGATGATCAAGCACATTGGTAGGGTAGCTTACATGGGGTTGGGTAAACATGCGCTAGTCTATGGGTTTCTTCTGGGTAAAGTATTTGATTTCTTTGGGGTGCCTGTTGGTAAGTGGATGGAGCCAGACCACAATGACTTGTTTGGGAGGAACATTCTGAAGTTTTGTGACTATGTGTTGGATGGTGAACCTGCTGATGAACCAGAGCATGTGGAGGAGGATGTAGATGAAAGAAGGAATGTTAGAATGGACAGGAGGATTGAAGGGTTCAGGAGGCAGCTTGAAAGGCAAAATGATGAGCTGGCCTGGATGAATGCTGAAAACAAAAGGCTAGATGCAGAGCTGGAGCGTGAACGAGAAGGGAACTCATGTCGCCTTGCCTTGCCTTGTTTCTTGCTCACTTTAACATTCCTGATATTCCCCAATTCTGAATTAGTTCCTTTTCAAAGTCTCCTCTTGGTTCTATTTATGGCCTTTTTTAAGATTATATTATATTTTAGTTTGTAATATTTGGATGATGTTTGGATGTTTTTAAGACGTTTTGGCTCGTTTTGTTGATATAAATATCCTTTCTTGCTAGTATTTATTGTCTGAAACAGGTTCCTGACGTTTAAATATTGGCTTGCTGCCTTTGGCACTAGAGTAAAATAGACTTAATTTAAGTCGACCAGGTTCTTATAACTGTGAAACTTTTCGATGATGCCAAAAGGGAGAAATTAGATGTTGTTAGTTCATTGTATGTTTGTGACCTATTTCTGTCTAACTGTTATTACCTTGGTTCGTGGTTAGTATTTGACTTTTACATGTTCTTGAGCATATAAACCCTCGGTGAGAAAATATTGTTTGTCATCATCAAAAAGGGGGAATTTGTTATAGGATAAGTTTTGAAGATGACAAAGGACCTGGTGCTAAGTAGACCATGAAAAGGTTCACAATTGAAATAAGAAGACTAAGCTGTTCAATGGATTAATCGAGTTAAAGTTGAAGAATGAGAAAGAGAACAGCTAGAGTCAAAGTTCCAATCCAACCGGGAAAAGAAGAAGTGAGAAGCGGTGATAGAAAGAGTCGCGGTTCCTAAACAAAAAAGGATTGGAAACTAAGGCAAATTAACATAGGTTTTAAATAAGGAAATCTGGGTAAACCTTGTTTGAAACTTATTCCAAAGTGGAAAAGAAATTCTAAACTTAGTTGGATCTGGCTAAGTCTAACTCCTATAAATACAAGTTAATTTGGCCAGAATCATTACGCACAAAAGACATCTCAGAGCAAATCAAGAACAATCAAATCGTGAGAGGCTTTGTGTGCAAGAACAAAGGCTGAGCAGCAGAACCTTGAGAAGGAGAAGTTTCATAGATAAGTCTGTTGTTTTAGTTATTTGTTATAGGCGATTGAGTTGTAATCTATCAGCTTGTTTAGAAGCATTAAGTAGAGATTACTCTTTGTGGTAAAGTAGAGGTAACCTTACCAGCTAACGTGTAGCTAGGAAGGTTCTAGGTACTAGGGAGTTCTAGTTCCTTGATTACATTATGTTGTAGTATAAAACTTGCTCGGGTTTTCCTTTAGTGGAAGAGTTGAAATCCCAAGAGTTAGGGTCGTTGTTTGTTATCCCTTGAGTAAGGATTTTTCCACGTAAAAATCTCTGTATTATTTACGTTTCCGCATTAAGTTTAGTTTCAGAGATAGGTGAAACTTGCAAGGAACCTGGTTCTTCGTAAGTTAGGCGATAAAATTAAAAGCAAGTTTTAGGATTAAAAAATCGGGTAAGGACACTATTCATTCCCCCCCCCCTAGTGTCTTACATAGGTGCAACAACATCCTTAAGTGTCTCTTCTAAAAATATATCAATCAGTCCCCACAGATTTAAGATAAATCTAATCCTAACCAATTTGTACTCCCTCCCCTTAACTTTGACAGTTTCTAGGTTCAAGAAACAAGTCTTAGTCTCAAAATAATTCCTCCAATTCTGAGAAGACATCATATCAGTTACAAGAACCAGCTTCCATTTAAGTTTTCAATCAAGAGTTCAAATTGAGTCAATTCTTGATCCTTCCAATTATGCTAAACAGATTACCCTTTCAATTTCAAGCATACAATCATAAGAATTACGTGTCTTGACAGAATAGGAGGTTAAATACATAACAAACAAGAATGAACACGATCAATTCAAAACTGCCATGGCTTTTTACATTTGCAGACTGATAGAAGTGGTCAAAGGCACAAGCTAAGGGTACATCACATTCAGGCATGCGAGAATTCGAGGCAATGTTTAGCTAAATCAGTGAACTAACAAGAGCTAATAATTGCATGAATTTTAACTAATCAAGTACCGCACAAACATGTTAATTCTCACGGAAAGACCTAGGCAAATTTAGGTTCAATATTACACAGCTTCAAGGATGTCGAACCAAAAAGAGGAGTAGGGTTACCTATTTGAGATCAGGGTCGAGTTAAATTTAAACCAACTTCGATCAAACATGCATAGAGGTTTTTCTTGTCATCAAGATAACAAAATTCAGGAATTGCGCAAGCACCATCAGAGTTTTCTTCTCCGACGACCGAGACGAAATCGAGACAAGGGTCGACTTTTGACCTTTTGTCAAATGGGAACAAAAGTGTAGGGGTTTTGTAGCGGAGAGTGTAAGGATTACGATGATATAATTTATTTTGAATTTCGCTGGTGGATTTGGCCGGAAAACAGCGTAAATAGTGACGACTTAGGTTTTCGTAGAGAGAGAAACGAGAGGTCACGACGGCTGAGTGTTTTGTGAGGAATGAGAGAGATGCGCAGGGTTTGAGGGGGTGCATGTAATAAAAATGGAAACTTAAATCCTGGCCGTTGGATTAGTGTCGTGGACGGTCAGGATTTGGCCACGTAGGCGGTGACGTGTAATTAAAATGGGGCTGATGTGTATAATTGAGGTGTATATATATATGTGTATAAAACCGTATATGTTGTGTATAATTGTGTATAAATGCCTATAAAATATGTAGAAAATTATATTAAAATGCTAATAAAATTATGAAAAAATCAGAAAATTAATTTTGAGGGCCAAAGGGCTAATGGAGACTATTATTTTGAATTTTAAAATAATTTGTGTAATTTTTCTAAAATATGAGTAATTACAAAATTGTAATTTGACGTGCAAATTTTGTAAATAGCCATAATTTGTGCCGTTGTTTTTGAAAAAAATAGCCTAATTGATGTGTGTACACGAGGTAATGACTCAGGATAGGAATGACTGTAGGGTAATCGTGTGGCTATCAGTGCAATTTTGTATGAATAAAAGGTTATCGAAACAGGAGGGACAAAATTAGGTGTCAAGACCTGCCAGATAACTTGAAGCATACGGAACAACTTATCTGGATGAGCATATTGCTATGTATTACACGGCTGTAAAGAGTAACGAGATAACCGAGGAAGAGAGTCAATCTACTCTGGTGAAGAGGTTTGGCTCAGCTCTGACCAAAGGCGCCCTTGCTTGGTACACCCAGCTACCAATAGGCTCCATCGAATCATTCACTCAGATGCAAGACCTATTCAAGAAAGCGTATTCTGGTGCCCACTGGGGGCAAGGAAGGTCAACCTCTTCATCAGCTCTCAGCTGGTGGTCGATCAACTCAAAGAAGTTTTTACCATAAAAGGCATTTGTACGCCGAATCGACAGGAGAAAGTAAAAGCGCTCTTGAAAAATTTTCAGACATGGGAGTTTATCTATCGGGAAGAAAGCTCAAGCGACGGCGAAGCGTCTCAGGGTTTATACCACCAACAGATAGTGGTTGAGTTGACCCTTGTGGACCTGATGAACCTTGGAGTTCCAGATACAAGATCCGTCGCAGGAAATCGTCACGCACTGATCAACTATCTAAGCAAAGGAATCCTCCCTGAAGACAAATCAGAAAGCAGACAGCTGCAAAGGCAAGCAGTTCATTATTGTTTGCTTGGTACAGAGTTATACCATCGAGTCGTTAGTGGCCCAGAGGTAACATCTCCAGGATCAATACCCTCGAGCAGGGAAGCCAAAGTACATGCCCCCAAACCTTCCGAGGATCGAGCATAAATTATCTTTCGCTTTTTAAAGCATTTATTTTTATGTTGATTTCCTTTTTAACTTTGATCGCAGTATTTTTATACTCATCAATCATGTTACAGGTTTTCACCCACAACATCTCAGGCCTAGCGCCCCTTTATCAATAAAACTATTATTCTATTTAGTCAGTTTGACTTATTTATTCAGATCCATCTACGATCCAATTATTCATAGCCCCGGCCAGGCCTAAGTTGAAGTAATACACTCACTATTCACTGCAAAAAGTAGGGTACACTACTCGCTTAGATCTAGACCACGTCTATCTCAGCCACCAGGCAGTACTCGTATGTTGAACTCGCTTATTCAACAACTGCACCTACATGCTGATGGGGACGCCTGTTCACATAGTGCCAAAAAGTCTTAAATACTCAAGTAACTAAGTAGAGGCATTCGAAGTCGGATGCAAAAGTCTGTTTCCATATAGGCTAAAGTTGTCCCACTGTGGTCGCAACTTAAGCCGTCACCTATTGACGCAAATGAGTGCCCTTCATTGGGTACACCCATCTCTTGAAGACACTAGCCCAGAAAGGCATACAAAACATACTGCTTGACTACACATTACACCACATGTAATTACACAAGTATATATAAAACTATTGATGAACGACCGTATCATTAATAACAAACAGCTCGTAGGCTCAAATTATACAATTAGTTCTTCCCGAATACAATATTTATTCATAACAATTGTAAAAGAAAATAGAAAGGGAAGACTAAAAGTAGAGAGCTCCTCAGGATTAACATGGCTAAAGATCTTTCATCTGGATTGTAGCTACAAGCCGTAAAACAGTTCGAAGTTCTTCTTTTCTTCTGGTAGCCCGAGATATGTCAGCCCGAGCATTCCTTCAAGGTACACAGCCGTTGGTACAACCAAAACCTCTCTGCTTGATCAAAGCAAGGGACCTCGGAAGCGTTTGAGTACATGCTTAACCTCCTACATCTTGCCCGCTGAACTCGAAGAGAAACTTGAAGACTAGCCGTAGAACTTAGAAAGAAAACTTGACCATCCGAGTCAACCTCAATTGGTCAAACCAGAGTGTATAGCCCCGCAGATCTTCAAGCACAATCAAGAGTTCACTAGGGATGGAGAGGCTTGATCTGGGAACCTACTACAAGGTAGCCTCTTCCCTCGAGTATTCCACAGCCAATGGCCGATGGAGCATTGTAACAGCGATACAGCTGAAGCAGATAACAAAGGTGAAAGTTATGAACCAAAACAGAATCCAAAGCTTAGTGACACCTTAGCCACCGGTGGTGTGAAGCTAAATCCTCTTGCCTACCATGTAATAGAGTCAGAAAAGTAGGCTTCAACCCTATTTCATCAAAAAGGCTACCTAAGCACCTGAGAAATCCTGGCGAAGTATCTGCATGATAGCTGAATGGGCCAAGCGTCCTGACCCCACATGACAAGAGGAATATCAGAGCAACCGCCATGTTAGAAGATGAGCGCACCGTAACCAGTGCACGTGACACAATGAAGACATCCTAAAGGATGTCATTAGAATCCTGATTAAACTTCATGACTCGGGGACTTCATTCGTTCCTTCACGGATGAGGAAAGAAAATGAGATAACAGTAGAAGAGTTTCCTCTTAAAGTTCCCTCATGCATCATCCATTCGGAATGAAGAAGATTATCTGGGAATATCACACCAGGATCAAAGGCAAATATTTTTTAGGAAAGAAAAGTTTCTCACTATCATAAAAAATTATTGAAGAAGAGAAGTATTTTCTGAAGAGGAGTTTGTGATTTCTCTACTATCATGAAGTCACTATTTATAGGCAGAATAGAGATAAGGATGACACATGAAATGGTCAAACGCCATTACTCCTCTCATTTTGTTGTAGTATGTCTTCATATAGATCCTTCGATCTCCTTGTCCGGTGTATAACTCAAAATTGGGAATTACGAACACTTCTGGCTGTTGCAATTCAAGGTAGGGACAAAGATCCTTGAAAGAAGTGTTGGTATGATCTCCGTATCCCTGCATAATCCTTACGGCTTGTTCTAGACCATTCACTTTGCATAGAACCTCACACTCTTCCAGCTTTCCCGATCGATCAACCTCCACCTGAGACTTGCGATGTAATTTCTGCTCATATGAGACAATGTGTCGGAAATTGGGTTCATGGTGTTGATCATAATGATGATCTCTAGCATGGAGATGTGGGTCACTGTTGGACCTGGCCATGGCAAGCCTAATTGGGCCCAATAAAATTAGAACATGTGCCGGAGGTAGGCCATATTGCCCCAATGGTGGAGGTGGACCATACTACCCCTGTGGTGGTGGTGGTGGCGCATGAGGGCGCACTTCACCTTCATTTGTTGCACCGTGACCAGGGCAAAAACTAGGGGGATACGTTGGATCCTCGACTGTCGTAGATTTTCCCGGTGCCTATTGGAGAGCTGTTGGCACGACCCCATCTAGGACAGATGGCCTCGAAGGGGATGCCCCTCTTGTGGTCAATGTGTGATGTATCTCAGCGACTAGTTGTTTCAGAGTCTGGACCTCTCCACTCAACCTCTCATTCTTTAACGCCAAGAGTTCCTGGGCACCGGTCTTCCCTTCAGATGCCATGCTTTCAGGTGGTGTCACGGGTCCCTTTGATCTAGTTTTGTTAGGGTGGGGTAATGCCAGAGCATCTGGTGAAATCAACTGCAAACTCCCAAAGTTAGTATTTAAACAAACGGTATTAGAGCATAAGAATCAATATCAACAAACCTAGAGTTGTTTTGCGTCATCCCAAACTAATTAATGGCATGTCCCAGGTGCACATGACAACATCCTATTCGACCATATTATTTTCCATCATTTCTATCTCTCTCTTTTTTTTTAAAAAAAAAAGTTATATAAGTTTGCTTTAAGTAAAGGTAAAATAAATATGGGATAAAGTGGCAACACAGTTTCAGACAATGTAAAGTTTTATTCCATTTCAGCTTTCAAAAATACATCAATAGTACAATGACTAACCCCACAAAATAAAACAACATGACATAACTTGGGGGGATATCTCAACACATACTAGAAAATAAAGTACCAATAACTAAGAAGTTCAAAATACAAATGAAAAACACAACATGTCCAAAGTGCATAAAATAACATAATATCCTAATCTCAAGTCTAGCACAGCTACATGTCCTCCTGAGGCTCCTGTTGATCCACTGGTAGGTCCCCTGCCAAAGTCTGGTGCAATCCTGCCAAATCAGATGCAACTCTAGTGAAAAATGGAAACAACTGCTGGACTGGCTCCTCAAATGGTTGCCTTCTGTAATTAACGCACATCAGTGCAACATACACGATAGTGTCATAAACTTGCTCATGAGCTGTCCTGATGATCTGTTCTGCAACCTGCAAACCCTGAAGTCGGCCCAATGCTAGCTCCCTGACCCTCACTCCTCTCCTAAAGACGGTATGTCATGTCAGCCAACCTTAGCTCCATTCTTGCCTCAATATCAAAAGTACTTGTCCTGGGTCTCTCGGGCATGGCCTCAAGCAGAGGCTGGCGACGAAATCATGCCTCGTACTCGAGAGTGACCTCGCCCCTAAGACTATTGTGTGCCAGTGCGTGATCGTCCAAGAAAAATCTGTTATCCCACAATCTCCAAAACTGCGCCCTATCTCGGCACTGGCCAGACTCAAGCTTGGCAACATAAGCACTCATGTTTTCAACTATAGGAACCTCCTGGATGTGGCCAAATTGCCTAAGTACCCTAACAGGGGCATAAGGATGAGTCACATTCAATCCCAACAACACAAAGAAAGGGCGGTCTCTGCACTTAATAGCGATTTGACCTTTCAAAAATCAGCTACAATGCCACAAGATTTTACGAGAAGAGAGATGACTCAGATATTCTTCCCATCCATCCTCACTGTTTGGGAAATGGGTTTTTAGGCATGTTTCGGCTCGTGGCTTGAATAGCTCATGGTAAAGCACTTAACTATAGAAGGGTGCGGGTGATTGCATATGTATTCCATAAACCAAACTTGGAGGAGTAAGTTACAGCCATAGAAGAAATCTTTTTTTTTTGAGTCGTTCCTGCACTGACCCAAAGCGCCATAAATGCTCCCTAAAATCATCGGTATGATAGTGAAATCTTTCTTTTCATCGAACAGAGCTCTCATGACCCAACTCACCAAAATATATATATGTCTGTACTTCATCGGGAAAGCCATCAAACCCAGAAAATTAAACACAAATACATGTGCCCTATGTAGGGACCACTCATCATAGGTCAAGGTTTTATAAAACTCAGGACGATGTTGTTGATAACATTCCCCCATCCCAAAATGCTTGTAGAGGTACTCGAATAAGATCCAACCTTTGTTCACGCCATCAATCATATTACACCGGCATCTTTAGGTTTTTGAAGAATTCTTGCTTACTGATAGACCTAGGAACTAACATTTTTTCCCTCGAGGTCTATTTTGACCAAACCAGCCAACTCCTCTATTGTGGGGGTTATCTAAAAACCCTTAAATTGGAAAGTATTCTTGGTGGAGTCCCAATGCGAAATGAGTGCATTACCTAGTTCATGGCGCGGGACCAAGGTAATATCCACAAGATCGGTCAAGAGCCCAATCTTAGTGGTGACAACCTCTTTCTGCATAAATGACATTTCTCTCCACCATACCCTCAAATTAACGGGTGGTCCATCGATCATCATGACAGCGGGTGGTTTGGCATCTATTGGGTATTTTCTTTTTCTGAACGTCGAGGATGATGCAACCATGGTACCTAATAAAATACGGGTTAGGGTTAATGCACCATTTGGACGACTTAAACAAGATGAAAGACTGGGCGGGATCACCCATACAAAATGACAATATTCAACATATAGTAGGACTTGATTGTGTTTTTAATTATATATCTCTTTTTTTTTTTTTGGTATGTGGATGACTCGATATAAAATAAAGGTACAAAATAGATGGAAAAGTGTTTCAAAAAAAATTCGCTATTTCAATAGCATGAAAATAGCGATCGAATTATTTAAAAACTTGGGACAGATCCTAGACTCCAATTTGGACACAAGGGAGTTTCCAAAATTTTGCATTATAACGGCGCAAATTTGTCAAAATATTTTACTCGAGAATATCTTGACGCGAGATTCTAAAAAAATTCCCTGTTATAACGTTGCGAAAATTATTTCTAATATCTAGGATAGAGTGTGGACTTTGATCCAAACCAAAACTCTAAAAAAAATCGGCAATATAACGACGCAAAAATTGACAATATTATTGTCTCCTTTTTAATGACACGAACTTTAGACACAGACATTCTAAAAAAATTCGTCATTATAACAGAGTAAAACAATTTTACCGTGTTATTTTAACTACTCAATACTACATTTCCCATTCACATCCCCTTTCCCCTCTTTTAAACTTTTCATCAAATTGTTTTTTAAAATCGACTACCGTCCCCCAAACCAATAGCGATCAGCATAACAATCCTATCAAACATATGCAACACGTAGTATGTCAATAACGTGTCTTTTCAGAACGCGGGCCCCATTTTGACACAAAGGGGCCAGCCTAGATAAGTGCAGTACCGGTGTACCGTACCTCACTAAGTCAAATATAAAATTACACATAATCGAGCCTAAAGGTTTAACTCTAACTGATTCAACTGACTCGGTGTCTAGACTGGCTCAAAACCCGGTGACAATACGGGCGGAAAGCGCATCGAAGTTGTCCGGCAATATTATCTTCGGTCCAACCCAATACACTGTCCTCCTAAATCATGGGCAATTTAACTAAGAAGGGTTTCCCAGATGCTGAAAGCAATACTGGTATATATATTCAAAATAGTAACATTAAGTAATATCAAAACAGTAACATTCATGGCAAACAACAAACAAACAAGATTCAAAAGCCAAACGACAATTTTATTAAAACCGGAGATTCACTGTTTTCACTGGTTTCCCCAGCGAAGTTGGTAAGGCTTTCACACCCTCTTTTTACACCACTTTATGAAGGGTGTTTTTGGGTTTGAGGCGCTTTATGGATGTTTATTATTAGATTGCATTTTTCGGAGTAGGTTTTTCCATTTAAAGAAGTGACAATGTTTTAAAAGTTTTATTTTTAACTCAGAGTCGCCACTTGACAAGTTTGAGGTGTGCCAAGTCACCCAGTGGGTGTACCTTTAGAGCACCTTTGTCTCGTCAAGGTCTGCATTTATAGATTCTGAGTAAGGTTTTTAATTGACTCTCGGGAATGTATTAGGCATCCTCGAGTCATGTGACAAACAAAGTTGCTTTTACTGTTGTGTTTTAACTTTATAATTATATTTGTTGCATTTGTCATTTTATTTTCTGTTGCACTTTGATTTGGATGAAAATCTCTCGTTCATTGACATAAACTCTATTGGAATTAACCACTGATGCATTGTTTGCTCGAATCTCCAATATAAATAAGTCTTCGTGTGGACATTAACTTTGTTAAGCTAGCGTCATCGGACATTAGTTGTATTTTGACTCACTTAAAATTATTTAACATTGGATGTTATCGATTCAAATGGCTAAACTGTTTTCAAGCGCCACATTAACTTTAATTTGTGATTCGCTATTTGTTTTAGATGTTACCATTAAGACGACACAATATTCCTTCAATGGATTCCTTATATATAAAACAAAACACAGCTAACCATTATCTTCTTAAACCTTTAAAGATTGGTCATATTCCTCAAACATATAGGGCATTAAATTTTAAGGCATCTAAAATTTAGTCCATTTCTGCAAATCTCCATAACATCAACCCACTAGCTTCTGCTTCGAGATAAATTTACTTAAATAACCTTCTTTACTTATTTATTTTACAAGATGACCTATCCCTTTATCAAAACTTTTAAGGCTTCAATTACAGGTTATTCTTACAAAATAAGTTATTTTTGAAAAAAGCCCACTCGTTTCTTTCATATGTATATTAGCATAACAGCCTTTTTATATGTATTTGTATGATTTAGCTCCTCAAATTACTTCAAGACCTTTAAAAAGGACTAGTATAGTACCCGCGCGATGCGCGGACAATATTAAATAATATTAAAATGTCAAATTGTGATTGGTTTCTTTGCATATTATACTATATTCTTTTAAAAAAATTCCAAATGTCATCATGTTTCTTAATTTAATATACACAGTAACAAAGGTCTAAAAGATTAAAGAAACTTAATCATATAGTCATCAGATGATTGTCTGTTCAGTATTTTTCTTTATTACATTATGTACTACTTATTGCATTGCCAATACAAATTATTATTAGCTCATCACTTGATTTGATACCTACGTCCACTTTTTTCCATTTTCTCTTTGTGTATATATTACTAATGAAATAAATTATTCGCAAAGTAATATCCTAAAAAAACTAATCATAGTAATTTTATACTCTAAAATTAGCATTTGCATAAAATTCTTACTATTGAGCCTTAAAATTCAACTATTTGTACCGTTCGTCGAAACACAAAACATCTCTTCTCTTGAATAGAATTAGGGATAGAAAAATAAAGAAAACACAATGCAAATTATTTATTGATATTAAAAACGCAAAGCATCTCTTAAACAAATAAGAGAAAAATAGTGTCCCAGTATATCCTATTTCTGTTGAAGCAACTTGCCGAAAATGAATCCTTCAGTGTGCTTAAAAAAATGTAAGACAATAATTTGATGAAAAAAGGACAAATATTAAGCTAATGTCCTTTAGTAGATGTAATGTCTGTTAGCTTATATAAACAGTTGGACTAAAGCTACACATCTTATTTAATTATGTGGCAAGATGATTAACAGAAGTACTAAAATAGAAGTAATATGGGGATCAAAATAATTATTTCCCTTATACAGTGTCTAGCAAACTGAAGATCTTCATTCATTTCCCTCATATATGCGTGCATGTAGTGACTTTATCATTCAGCTAGCTGCTAGCTTTCTCTTCTAGCAAGAGTTGAAGTGAGATTGACTTACCAAATATGTGAAAAGCCAATTAACTACTTCATATTTATATAAATGAAGAAAGAAATGAAACAATAAAAATAGATAAGTACCATATGCATCTCCAAAATTTTTTGGTTGAATGCTAGCTTCTTGTCCAAATAATTAGAGTAAAGAACAACCTTCACTCGTTCACCACGGTTCAGGTTTGGTGGATCATATGAAAAAAACCTATAACATACCAGTCATCAAAATTTAAGAAGTAGCAGGGTGTATAAATTTTAACACTTCCTCATCTCCATCATTGCACCAAATAAAAAGAAAATATTAGAGGAATTTAAAAGGTTCATTCAAACTGAACAAAATAATTGTAAGCTTAATGAATGAAATTAGACCTCTTTTCCCACATCATGTCATCTCTGTCTTTACTCCCATAGGAAAAACTAAAAGTAGCAAAAAGAGAGGGTTGACGAACAATATCTATTGCAAATTCTTAGTATATTACTTCTATCTTCTCAAATTAAATGTCATTATCCATGGCTATATGATCCATCCAAAGTATACCCTCAAAACTGGGTAAAATAAAGTCACTGCAAATATAACTTTTTTTAAGTCCACATCAATTAATTCATTGAGAGATATCTTATTAAGTGAATATTCAAGTTATCTATCAAGTTCATTGAGTTAAAATACTCATTAAAGGATAGAAGTACCTGGTAATGAAGAATCAATATTAGTAAAGCAGTTGACGAAGATTTCTGATCATCATTGTTAATCAAAGATAATTTGATAACCGTTTTTTGCTGCTTGAATTTTAGAACACATCAATAACCAAAATGTACTGCCAGCTATGTTTATAAAATTGAATTACGTATATAAATATACCAAGTGACAAATATACATATATACCTGTGACTTGTGAAATTTTGGTGGAGATGAGATAAAGGAAAAACAATGATCCTTCGCCCAAAATTTGGTGGAGATAAAATAAAGAAAAAAAACAATGATCCTTCGCCTAAAAACATCAACTAAGATTTTATTTTAAAGGCTTCATTCACGTAAAAACAACGCTCCTTCAAACGCTTCGTTCACGTAAAAACAACGCTCCTTCAAACGCTTTGTTTTCTTCTATGCTCTTATAGAAGAAAATGAAGCTCCACAAATTGTTACTTAAAGTTATTTAATAAATTGTTTGAACTCAAAGTTAAAATTTCATGAATGGTACTGACATTAGGCAACAATATAGTTGTGCTAAGAAATTATGATCTGAAAGCACTTGAACAATTACTTACATTTGGCCTTCAAATTAAAAGGTTTTGCACTACAAACCTGGCAATACAGGATGAATCCGGAGTGAAGATGATATATGTCCATATCTGAGAAACTGCGTTGGATACCTATGATCAGTAGTTGTAATTAAAATTAAAGTCAAGCTCTCAATTACACACACAATTTTCACTTTTAAGTTCAGATTCATACCACTTTTTTAATAAACATAACTTAATTTACAAATGTAAAGCAAAGTAAATTTAAGTTAACTTTAATTGAGGAGGAGAAACTTTAAACTCAAATATTTGGAGAATCCTGGCTTTGAAAACATATAATATAGTTTTTCTCAAGAACTGCATAACTGGTCCGTCATAGTATTCCATAATGTCGAGCTCACATATGTGCAAGCATGTGATACAACCAAACTAGTAAAGAACCTGTGAACATGTTTATAACAAATCCGTCATAGATGATGAATTATGGAGTAATACATTTCAATTTTCAATTTCATAGATCATATACAGTTAAGACCTCAAAAATTAAAAATAACCATACATCTTAACATTATTCAAAGCGTACTTTACAAACTGGAGGCACGTTTTACAAATTGGCAAGGTACCTCAAGAGCTGTTATCTATGTCCAATTTTGTCTTTGTTCTAGGGACGCTGGCCGAATTCTTGAACTTATCAAAAGATAATCTATACTTTGTCGAGAAAAAATAGGTTTTTTCAATGATGAAAATTTTCAATTCTTTACACATACATGCACTGATCACATAAGATAATGCTAATCTATAATCCAAAAGTTAAATGTCCTCATTCATATAAAAACTAAAAGTGTATGATATAGAAAAGATGATCATTGATAAAGGTTAATGTTGAATTATAAAAAAGCCAGACTAACAATTATTGACCTTGAGGCTTTCTATGCATATCAAAGAATTGAACTCACGTATTAGTAGCTTACTTATGGTAAATTCCGTTCCACTCTTATCATCACTTGCTAATAGTGTTCCAAAACAGCACTCTCATAAATCTAGCAAAATTTGTGTTCCTGCAAATACATTAATTCATATAAGTTCCTCGTCTTAGCCAACGTATTCATGATCAATGTCATGTAAAGAAATCCAATGAAAGACTAATTACTCGTCACCATCGATATCAAGCTTGATTTAATGCTTGTAGTGGTGTTGGATTCCTGAAGCTTCACATTCAACATAAGACCTGAAGATGTTGTAAGCATCATTACTTAAATTCAAAGCTGATTTTACTTATGATCCTTATTTGGAGCTTTTCACAGTCAAAGTCAAAGGTTTCTTGGTGGCAAGATCGGCATGCCTTCTAGTTGTAGTTGTCTCTAGTGGTTTAGAAAGAGTTCTGTTGCTACTAACTTCTTTCTTTGTAGTCTAGTAGATCTACAGAGATTGGTGCTGCGAGGGCGAAGCGAAAATAACTCTGTGCCGCTTGCTGCGCGAAGTCAAACTTCGCGACGGAAGCAAGAAAAGTTCATCCATTTACCTGTTAACAAAAAGTAAATCACTATTAATGAAATATAATTAGTGTGAAATTAAAGGAAACAAATAAGAGAGATCTAACCAACTTCAGTTTCACATAAAATTCAACAAAGAAAATACTTTCACTTTGCAAATCAGATAGATATTTCTGTACATCTATGCGGAGCAATCAACATCTATCAAACCACCCTGTTTTCGTTCTCTTTATATGTGTACCAAAAGTTATGATTTCAGAAGTGAGAATTTGCATCTCCACAACATGGAATAAAAAGTATACAAACTAAAGAAAGTAGCACTGCAGGAGCCACACTGAATTATCTTCTATTCTGACACTATTATGTATGTTTGTGTGTTTACCTTTTTGTTTATGTACTCATGGATTCATAATCACACTCACAGTATTGAGCCTCAAAAATCAAAATTTTCCTTCCAACTTTTTCTGAATTTGACTTTGCAAGGTGTATGAACTTGTTGTAGGAGTATCAATTTTTGCTGGATCTGATTAACTTTGCTAGGAGTATCAACTATTTCTGCAAGATAACGTGAATTTAACCGTCATCTTAGAAAGGACTCTGAATACTTACTGTCTCAATTTTCGTTTAAATTTGATTTGTGCTATCCACCCACTACTAAGCAGTTACTTGCGCTATCCACCCACTACTTTGCAATTATCGTTTTTCTTTTTAAATATTTGCGTGACTGAATTATTTAAGATAATTTGTATGACTGAATAGTTTAAAACTGATTTGCATTATCTAATTACCCAGAAATTTTCAAATCCGATTCTCATTTTTTAAGGAGTAGTGGGGGTAAATGGGATAATCAATTATTAAAAACAATAGGAGTTATTTTGTATCTTTTTCCCTTTTTTAACTTTTTATTTTTGATTTTTTGCTCTTTAATTTGTTATATAATTATATATGGATGTAAGTTAATAACTAAATCACCTAACTTAACTACTTTGTCCTAAAAATTAACACATGGTTTTTCCTTGACATGCCACTTGACTACTTTTTATAGGCTACTACATGCCTTTTAATAATATATAGATAATTTCCCTTGTCTTTAAATCGTACGTTTCCCTTTCGAGTAATGATTTGCACTAATGAGACCCTTTATAATATTTGGTTTCAGATCTGGCTACCATTTTCAAGACTAGTCTTATCTTTGCTTACTTTGGAGTAGATTTGTTATCCTTTGCAAATATTAACCCTTTCTTTAGGTTGAAAAGCTAAAACACAGCCCAGTTTACATAGTTTGCAAGCTTGGTCTACTTTCACTCACAAACACACAAATGCATATGTAAAACCGATAGAGCAAGTGTAAATCTAAAGAGCTTAACATGGTTCATTCAATACTTGATTCCTAAAACATGCCTTACATGGTATAAAAGCTTAAACATACATGTGAAAGGGGGTTAGAAAAATAAATATCTAAGTAGCAAATGCAACTCCTAAAGCAGTAGAGCAACAAAACAAATGAACCAGCAATTCAGCAACTCAGCAACAAAAGCCCAAACCAGACCACTACACCCAAACTTCAACTCAGACCTCAAACACTAACTATATCAGCCATATTTTTTTTTCTTTTTATTTTTTTTAGCTCTTGATTTCTCAGATCACTCTCTCTCTCTCTTTCTGGTAGTTGTGGAGTAAATGCTCTTTATTTTAATTTTTTTTATGTGTAGTAAATGATCTTTTTAAATAGAAGAAAGAGGAGGAGATGTTGTTGGACAGCTAAAGGGCTGCAAAGCTCAAAGCAAATGTTTCTTTTCCAGAAAATCCCCTGCATGTCCAAGGACATAAATGCAAGATTTTGACCTATGCTCAAATTATAATGTTGGAGAGGAACAGTGTTACTTCTTACCAAGAAATCTTTTCCATTCTCAGCTCAAGGGTCTAGCTCATTTAATGAGGCAGATTTGCCTCTTTCAATGGGATAGATTTTTCAAATTAAATGGGCCTGGGCGGACCCGAAATTCCATCCTACATATCTGAAGATAATTCTAGCACCCAAACACAAAATGGGTTTTAAGCCTATTAGACCAAACCATCGGATGTGCTACATTCAAACTGTCATACCCGTAAAAACATATCCGCACCGGGTATTTACACCCAGTTTAATTAAGTTAACCATAGGAAACTAACTAAAGTAAAATAATAGTTTAATTTTAATAAACAAAACTTTTAAAAAAGATAATGGAGTCATCAACTCAAAATAACTGACATTAAGATGGGGCCGACGTCAAAGCTTCTTTCTAGCTCTTACTGTGTTTCTGCCATGTTCTTCCTTCTTATGTTTCTCCATTGCAAATTAATAGTGTGGTTCTTAAACAATCACGTGATTAGGGAATAATTGGCCTAGATTCCGTCAAAGACCCAACTACTCTAATGAATCTGTCTTTGTTAATTTAGGAAGAAAGGAAAAATAAATGTCTTTCTAACTTGTCACATATTATTAAGTTTTTATTTGTAAATGTGTGCTGAAACTATGTTGATAAAAACAAGAAAGAAATCTCCTAAACTTCAATTCACTTCATAACCACCAAGATCATTATTGTTTTTTGAGAAAAGTAATTAAAAAATTTAGAAAGTTTGTTTTCCAAATTAATTTTGATAATCTTTTCATAAAATGTAACAATGTAACTAATATGCAAAGCCAGTGCAATTTTGTGAAGGGCTAAAATTCTAATATTACTGAGTTACCACAAAAGATAAAGAAAAATGATTGTTAGAAAAGATGTCTATGTTAAATAGGAGGAAGATGAAGGTAATTATAAATGCCACGAAAAGCTTTAATTTTAGTGAGGCCGAAAATTGATTTAGTTAGACGTTAATCTTAGGGAGAAAGGAGTAGCAATCTACGTATACAGTATTAAGTATTTTATAAAATTACTTAAATCAGATGGTACTAACCGTGGTTAAGTAGTCTTGATTGTAGTTAAATAAATCAACATGTGTTATTAATCTATTGGCCGGGTGTAAACATCCGGTGTAGGTAAGTTTTTACCCTGTCAGACCCCAGACAAAATATTCTAACACTACTCTAGGCAGATCCTATGTCTAATTAATTTGTTGAGTCCCAAAGAAAACTATAGAGAATTCATAAACTCCATCTGAACTAATTAGCAACTTAACTTAAAATCTAATCAAAGTCCTACTTGACTAAAAATAGGCATCTCATCCTTAAAACTAATATCGGCAACTACGTGCTCAAATCAACGCCAAACCACAAAATTAAACAAGACAATGAACACACGAATTACATTCTATACACACTTTACAAGAGTTTCATATTTGGACAGTGAACCACATGATATACAAATCGTTCACTCATCACACACGATCATTAGACAGATTTATGCAAGCTTATATCTTAAAGCATGTAAACAAACAGAATATGTGTAGCGCATGGATCGTGTCAAAACGGGTTGAAACTTTTTCCATTAATCATTAAAAAAAAAAAAAAAGAACAATGAGAAGGAAAATTTCTGAAACACAAAGGTAGTCCCATAAATATATATACGACGCTAAACAAGATTAAACACTACACACAAAGAACTAATCTTTTATGGGCAAGCGATAAAAAAAACCTATGACGACAACCTATACATAATTTATAAGCAAAACCAACACGATTCACTAACTAATCACCTAATAATACTAACATGATCTACGCTAAAGAAACAAAAGGAAGGGAAAGGGCTCACAATCGCAATTTAAACCATTGAAATCCACTGCATTGCTACCATTCGATGTTGCTGCAACATCAAGTTCAATATGCCCTCATGTTCCCATTTGCCTTGACGCCTTTGCAACACTTCCACAGCCAAACATGAACCATGTAAACAGCCCCAAGCTAATCACTGCCTCGACATAACTCTAATCATCAAATCATCGTCACCACTGCCTCATAACAAAGTATACGAGCCAGCCAGTCACATCGCCGCCATCACAACAACAAACAACCATCATAGCGATACAAGCCATCGACACAGCCTTTAATCATTTTTGAAACACATCACCATGATCATGTTTTCAAAAAAAAATGAAACAGAACACACTACCAACGCTGCACTAAGACATTGTCGCCACAGCTAAACGCCAAATCAACCACACCATCTTCACTATCAAAATTATATCGCCACTGCCCGCCCTATTGTTGTATCACCACCATCGTCATCGTCGAATCGACACCATGTCATCATGGCAACACCTCCGAACCCCCAAAGCCACCACTTCTATCATTCTCCTAATTGAAATGGCCCCATCCAAGTTCGATTTCAGCTAGAAGATAGTTGAGAAGACGACACGGAGCCGGAGCTTCGAACAAAATTAAAACCGATTCAGCTGTTAGACGGCCTAAAACAGAAGGAGTTGGTTTTGCCAAATGGAGTCTATATGATGAAAAGGGCGAAGAGACGAACCCTTTAATGTATAGTTCACCAGAAAAGACAAATTTCACTGGAGAAAGCTTTGTTCGCGACTTCCAACCTCCGTTCTACAACGAACGGTTATGAATTTCGGAAATCAAAGGGTAGATCGAGGTAGAGGGACATGAGACGCGTCTGTAGATATATTTTTTGGATTTTTCTGGTGGCGGGGTTGTTTCGAATCGGTTTTAATTTTGTTCGAAGCTCCTAGGCTGTTTACATGGTTCAGTTGGTAAAAGATGAGAATCAAACGCGGAAAAAGTAAAAGATAAAGAACGAGACGTAACTCGATCAATAATCTCAAGTAGCAATGGAGAACTCGCTCCGTTAAACCTCAAGAGAATGTCAAGAACAACTACGCTAGGCAACTACCCTCGAGCCAACTAGAACTCGCAAGTAGAATGGTCGGGGCGGGGTCGTTGTTCAACTAGAATCCACTAGAAGCACACAAATCCCAAACAAAGGTTGGTTTTCATAAACCCAAAGAGATCCCTCTTTACAATGTTAATTCATCATTCAAAATAGACTAACTAATGAAAGAGGCTATGCTAAGCTATTTATAGAGGTTTCTAGGCATAAAGTAAAAGGTCTATAATGCCCAAACTTAGGCTTTAAGCTTAAAAGACCACGTAGGGTCAAAATAGACATAACACACTTAAAATCCCTCATCACAGCAATTGGGGCGGAGCGCCCGCCAAGTTGGTCAGTGGAGGGGCTTGGGCGGAGCGCCTGGGCCAAGTGTATCTCAGGCAGGGCGCCTGCTTTGCCTAGGCGGAGCGCCTAGCTGCCTGTTTGGCGGAGCACCGATGCTCCATCGCCTAAGTAGGCTTGACTCATCTCCGAAGCTCTTGCCCTTGCATTCTTTGCATCCTCCAAGCTTGGTACATATTGGAAAGCGTCGATTTTCCCGGCATCATCCTCCCCTTCTTGAAGAGATTTCGTCCTCAAAATCATTACATCAACGTCCATTGCATCTTCCCTTCGGGGTGCCCAATGCTCTCCTCTCTTGTAACCCTTGATCGTCACTTTGACATAGGTCTCTTCCAAGATCTCCCTTGCCTTAACATGGAGCTTAGAACCTACAAGCAACGACAAGCAAACACAAGATTTCCTACTTTGAAAGTAGGTTAGTGCAAGAAGTGTGGAAAACACACTCTTGTGATATAACCAAGCATCAATGTCAAGTACAAATACCAAATCTCCAAAGAGAACAATATGTGCTCGGTTAAAAATCATCATGCACTCAACACAATAGTGATCAAATAGGCCATGGGGATATGGAAAACGCAAGATCAAGCTATCAAAATCCCCTTTAACCTTAAGCTCAAGATCAACAAACCAATCCCTCCTCAAAGTGTGATCAACATGTGGAGTGGAGTGAGTCGAATAGCCCATCATGCAAGTGACATCAAGTACTCCACTCCCCTTCTTTAAAGCATACTTACTCACACCAAGGGATTCATCCTTACCCCCAATTTCATCACCTAAGCAACCCTTCCCATAAGACAAACTATCAAGAAAGGTATTGCTAATGGTCTCTTCTTCATCATAACCCCAACAAGCAATAGTAGGGTCACTCAAAGAGTCATTTACCTCATTCAAACCTCACACAATAGGTTGCCTAAGGAGTCAAATCCTTCACACCATGGGGGTTCCATTTGACTAACCACCCTAGACCGATACAAGTCTTTACCACTAATGAGAATGCCTTCAAACAATGGATTAGTAAAAACATGCATCTCAACATCATGATCAAACATAGACAAGTTCTCAAGGCTAGGTTCACTTGAAGAGTCATCATAGACAACATTGTCCAATTCATGTAATTTGGACTCCTCAAGGTCACTATCATCCTCACCACAACACATAGGCCCACCAAATAGAAGCATATCAACAAGGGTATGATCAACTATCTCATCTACCCCTTTATTAAAAATTGGCGGTGTGTCATAGCAAAGGTCATGATCATTGTCAACTATCACGTCTACACTAGTGAGAGATTCTTTGAACAATGAGCTTACATCATGATGTGGCTTAGCAAGGCTCTCAACTAATGTTTCACAAGCACACACAAGTTGACTTTTAGACTCTTCACTAGTGGCATATTCACTAGATGAAACACAAGCACCAACTAGTGTTGAGTCACCACAAGAAAAATAGCTAGTAGGTTCATGAAAAGGTGGAGCAACACTTACATTTGTAGTACTTCCTTGATCACTCACAAGGCTTGAAGTGTCATATATAACTCCTTCTTCATGAAGCTTACATTGAGAACTTTCCTCCTCTTTTCCTTCCTTCCAAGCACATGGTTGATGCTCCAATGGCTTGTCTTCAATTGTACCTACACAAGAACTAACAAAAGAAAGAGTAGAAGATGAAGAATTGTTAGAACAATAGGTGCTCTCACTCTCAATTTTTCTTTCCTCGCATCTCTTCTCTCTCAATTTTACCTCATGGTCAAGTGTAGTTGGTGGTGACAATCAACTCACATCACTCCTCAAATCCTCTCCTTTTTCCTCTCTTAGATTGTCATCGGTCACTCCCTCACTTCTCTCTATCTTTTCTCTCTCATTTGAAGTGGGGTGACTCTCATTTTCATCATGCAATGGCAAGACAACAAAATTGTTTGCCTCGGCTTCAAGTACAATGGGTGACTTTGCTTTAGCTGCTTCCCTTAACTCCCTCATTCGCTTGTAATCTTCCCTTACTTGCCTTGGAGTCAAAGGCTTAAGCAAATACTTCTTCTCATCTTTCTTGACCGTATATGAATTGGTCCGGCCATCGTGCACCACACATCTATCATATTGCCATGGTCTCCCAAATAATAGATGGCATGCTTGCATCGGGACAACATCAAACAAGATTTTGTCTTTATAACTTCCCATACCAAGCTCAATCAATGCTTGCTCCACCACCTTCAACTCCCCACACTCACTTAGCCATTGTAATCGATATGGGTTGGGATGTTTCAAGGTGGGTATCTTCAATTGGGAAATCAATGTTTAGCTCACTATATTGGCACAACTTCCCGAGTCAATAATCATGGAGTAAACTACACCCATGACTCGGCATCTAGCATGAAAGAGGTTTTCCCTTTGATCATTCTCTACCTCCTCTTCCATGAGAATGGTACTCAAACTCCTCCTAACCACCAAGAACATTTGAGGATCATCTCCTCCCTCAATACTCTCCTCACAAGCAATCTCCCCATTTTCGGGCTCACTATCTTGCTCATACACCAAATTGCCTACCACAACCATGGTTTTTTTTGTAGGATATTCTTTAGCAATATGTCCATAACCCTTACACTTATAACATTGAGTAGAAGTAGAAGTAGGATTGCTCAAGCGAGTTTAAGAATTACCTCATAATGGTGGTGTGGACTTCTCATATGTTCTCTTCACTTCTTTGTTAGCACTTGCACCACTTGCACTTGGAAAGTTTGCATTTGAGGTCTTCCACTCCTTTGGCTTGTTTGTGGAAGTAGAAGTGTTGTTCTTGTAGTTGGTGGACTTCTCATCCTTGAGCCATTTCTCGACTTCAACCGCATCATCAAAGAGTTCATAGTGGTTTCCATACTTGTGAAACTTCACTTGAGAGGCTATGTCTTGATTCAAACCACATAGAAATCTAATCACGGCTTGTTCATCATCTTCCCTATCCAAATCTAAGGGCATCCGGATTTGCTCAAATTCATTGAAGTACTCCCCAACCATTTTGGAACCTTGCTTTAACTCATAGAGACGCTTGTATTGGTCCACACGGTATTGATAAGTCAAGTATTTCTCATCCATCACACGAATCAATTCACCCCAAGTCACATTGATTGGCATAGCATTTCTCCTTCTATTCCTCTTGACCGATTCCCACCAAGTAGAAGAAAAGGATTCAAAAGAAGATATTGCATAGTTGGCCTTCTTCTCTTCGGTCATATAATTGGTGTCAAATATCCTCTCTAGCCAATTTCCACTCAATGTACTCCACCGGGTCACTACTCCCTTTGAAGGAAGGAATAGTGAGCTTCACACTATTAAGATTATTGTTATCTTGACCCCCTTGGTAAGGCTCCAGTTGTCCTCCAAAGTTTCCTCCATAAACACTAAAGTCTCTCCTATCATTCCCTTCAACATCCCTATCAACTCCTATGGGCGGCCCTCGACCTCGGCCTCTACCCCTATCAACATTGTGTTCCCAATTCATGGCTCTTCCATTTGGATTAGGAGCTCCATAGTCATCACCTCCATATTCTTCCTCCTCCCCTTCTTGAGCTTCTCCCACTTGTTCAAGAAGTTGCACATTTTGAATGGCCATTGGAAGAGGAGCATACCTTTAGGGATTGCCCATAAGGTTAGGGTTGATCCCTAGACGGGGAATGCCCATTCGTTGGGTATTGCCCAATATTTGTTCATATCTCTCATGATCTTCCTTCACCCATTGTTGATTAAGCAACTCAACAACTTGTTCCAGGGTAAAGGTAGGATTACTTGAGCCTTCACCGGCCTTATTTTGGACACTCGAGGTCCTTTTCTCAACTTGGACACTCGGGGTCCCTTGATCACCTTGGGTACTTGAGGTCCCCTTTTCAAGAGACTCAATCCTTTGATTCATGGTATCCACCTTGGTAAGAAGATTAGCCAAGGCATCCTTGATAAAATCAAGACTTTCGTTATCCATTATACCTACAAGAAGAACAAACGTTAGTGAAAACACCTCACACATACCCTCACGTGTATAGCACTCAGGTCACTCGTTTAGTGGTGGTGGATATTTCACTCGGACTTGAGTCCTAAAAGCTTCAAGTAGTTGGACAACAATCTTCAACTCAATCAATCAACTCACAAGTCAAGTGTACTCCGGGGTGAGTGGAGCTAATGTGACTCGATGTACGATAAGCACTTTAAAGTAAGGACTTGAGTCAAAGGATTCTACGTATCTTCTTGGAGTTCTACTCTCCAACTAAGGCACGAATTACCTAATAGTAATGAAGGATTAGTGCTAATTAAGTAGGAAAGATACTTAGATAAGCACTAATTAGAGGTTAAGCAACAAAGAAATAGGAAAACCTAAGAAAACTACCAAATCCAACAACTTCAGTACCTGGGCGGAGCGCCTCACGTTTTCAACAATGGAGGGGAGGGGGGTCAGGCGGGGCGCCCTAGGTCTGGGCGGAGTGCCTGGGGGTCGGGCCCCTGCTTTTCCAACTCCGATTTTTGCTCGATTTCAAGCCAAAATTTGATCCAATTTCAATGTTTTTTGCACAAATCCAAGGTACCCAAAGTTGAATAATGATATAACCTTCAAACCCCAATGCTTTTCACACCCAAACAACCAACAATCAAGGCACAATCATGATTCAAAGTTTCAAGTTGGGGTTTCAACAAGAATTTCAAAAGGGTTCAAAGTGGATTTCGATTCTTCAAATTCGATGTTATACAACTCCAAATCACACGAAATTTGTTTCTATTTGTTTGTTTTGCTATGAAGAACAAAACCCGATAATCAAATCAACAATAAACAACCATCTAACCCAAGAATCAACCAAGAATCATCAAGAACAAGGGTTTTGGAAGGGTTTAACAATGTTGGGGTTTCAAAATTTCAAATCTCTCGATTCCAACCCAAACCACGAGATTGTGTTACCCAAATGACGGGTTTTCAACAAGGATCAAGAATCTATAGCACCCATAACAAGGATCAATCACATCAAAAAGTTACGACAATTTTTGTATTTTTTTCACTTTTCTATTTTTTTGTGTTTTTTTCTTTCTAATAACTTCAACAACAAGAAAACTAAAAGAAGATACTAGGCACGAAGAATCAAGGGTCGGGGGTTTGTAGGAACAATACCCAAGCCTTGCTCTGATACCAAACTGATGAGAATCATACGCGGAAAAAGTAAAAGATAAAGAACGAGACGTAACTCGATCAATAATCTCAAGTAGCAACGGAGAACTCGTTCCATTATACCCCGAGAGAATGTCAAGAACTCCTACGCTAGGCAACTACCCTCGAGCCAGCTAGGACTCGCAAGTAGAATGGTCGGGGCGGGGTCGTTGTCCAAGTAGAATCCACTAGAAGCACACAAATCCCAAACAAAGGCTGGTTTTTCATAAACTCAAAGAGATCCCTCTTTACAATGTTAATTCATCATTCAAAATGGACTAACTAATGAAAAAGGCTATGCTAAGCTATTTATAGAGGTTTCTATGCATAAAGTAAAAGGTCTAGAATGTCCATACTTAGGCTTTAAGCTTAAAAGATCACGTAGGGTCAAAATAGATATAACACGCTTAAAATCCCGCATCACATCAATTGGGGCGGAGCGCCCAGAGGTTGGGCGGAGCGCCCGCCAAGTTGGTCAGTGGAGGGGCTTGGGCGGAGCACCTGGGCCAAGTGTATCTCAGGTGGGGCGCCTGCTTTGCCTAGGCGGAGCGCCTGGCTGCCTGTGTGGTGGAGCACCGATGCTCCATCGCCTAAGTAGGCTTGACTCAACTCCGAAGCTCTTGCCCTTGCATCCTTTGCATTCTTCAAGCTTGGTACATGTTGGAAAGCGTCGATTTGCCCGGCATCATAAATAGAACTTAAACTATGAACCAACACTTGATCCAAGTACAGAATATGAGAACAATTGTTACCACCATTAGCACTACCACAACACCCAACTTTTTTCGCCATAATCGTGTCTTTTTCCTTTTTTCTTCAATAGCTTTCAACTTCTTAAGTAGACCCCATGTTACTCTCTTCGCTTGATCTAACATCTCTTCATCATGCCATCTAAGGTAGTTGCAGCTCTTTCCCTACATAAAAAGAAGAAAATAAATACAAAAGTTGAAGAAAAAAATAAATACAACAAACAAATAAATACAAGAAAGAAATAAACCCATCAACTAACCTGTCCATATTTGCATCCATTAAACCTCCTTCCTGGGTTTACTTGACTCCACGATGTTGTTAACTTCGCATAATTTCCACATCGACAAAATAGTACTATACTACAACTATTAACGGATCTACTAGATATTTTAAACTGGATGTTTGATTTATTTTTGTAAACTGGTTTGAAAAATAATGAACGGATATATAATGTATTGGATGGTATAGTTTATTACCGTTGGTAAATAAATATTGTTCACGCGCCCAATGTAATAATTGATCACGAATTTGGGCTAGATCGAAAGGATGTTTGGAACATCTTGTCAAGGATAAGTTACACAAATTATACTAATGTAAGCTGATGTTCCGAACTATACATTCAAAATTTGAAATACACAAACGGCTACAATACAAGTTGCAAATACCGATACACCAAACGGCTACACTACAAGTTGCTGCTAGGTCGAATAGATGATCGGAACATCTTGTCAAGGATACGTTACGCGAATTACAGTTATATAGGCTGACGTTCCGAACCAGACATTCAAAATTTGAAATACACAAACGGCTACAATACAAGTTGCTGAAATACCAATACACCAAACGACTACAATACCACTTGTTGCACCAGTCACGTCCAAACAAATGTTTCGGTAGCCTCTTTTTACTCCTATAAATACCCAACAATTCAAACCATTTCAATCCACATTCATCAACTTACAATTCAAACAATTTCAATCCACATTCATCAACTAGCAATTCAAACCATTTCAATCCACATTCATGAACTAACAACAACAAAAATGGCTCTCAACCATCCATTTCAAGAGGATCACGAACAAGAAGAGGCTACACAGCAAGAGGAGCATCCACCTCTTGGCAAAACACTGTTGTTGATTATTTCCAGACTCACCAGGAATTGAAAGGGTGAATGACATATTGGAACAACTTAGGGCTGAAGTATGGGGTTGGAAGTTCAAGTTTGAGAACATTTTCCATGACTACAAAAAGGACGTCAGAAAGATGAAGAACGAAATGCGAAGGATGAAGAGAATGTTCAAAGGATCTCTTTCTAATAAGGGGATGCATTACCTTGACTTCTACTCCTCACCTTCACCCTAGATTTGGATGTTTATATTAATATTTATTATGTAATTTTAATTTGAATATTTATTATATAATTTCTTTTGAATGTTTATTATGTAGTTTCTTTGTTTGAATGCTAATATAACTAGCATTCTTTTTGTAAAACTTGACAATGATGATCAATGAAGGATATGTTTGCTTGGTTCTTGTAAATAAGTGCATAATCCGTTTAGAACATATGTTATGTTCAGAACATCTTTTGTTATGCTCAGAACGAGAATACGTCGTTCTGGAACACCGTCATATTAATCTTTTACACAATGAAATATCCATATTTGGAACATCAAACACTTACGCGAGGAACAACTTTATGTCGTTCTAAACAAATGATGAACAATTTTTATTCTCTGTTTATTTTCTAAAAAAATGTTGAGCAAATGATAAAAATATATTATTTGAATGTTTGTTCGAATGCTAAACAATTGAGAAAACATTATTACACTGCTAATCAAACAAAAAAATATAATCCATACATAATTACATAAGCACAATATCCCGAACGACAGGCTTATATTCCGAACTACTCCTTAAATTCTAAAAAGGCACAATGGTTACAATTAGTAGTTGCATCCTCGTTTGAATAGTCCAGAATGGTTACGAGTTTCATCAAAAGTCACTTTACTCTTATAAATACCCAACAATCACACATTGATTCCAAACATTTCGAAATGCCTCGTCGACCAAGAACAAGAAAAGCACCAATAAGAGGAGCATCGAGTTCAAGATGGCCTAGAGTACCTTCCTCGAGTTCACATTCAGATTCTGAAAATTCGAACAATGGTTTGGACCAACTAAGGTATGAAGTATGGGAATGGAAATTCAAGTTCGAAGAATTTTTCTAAGATTCCAAGAGGAACATAAGAAGGATGAAGAGAATGCTTAAAGGACTGCTTGCTGAAAGGAGAATTGATTATGTCCCATACTCCACACTACCAGGAACACCACCTGAAGCACCACCACAAGCTCTACAACATGCACCCTAAGTTCGATTGCTTATGTTTATTTAGTTATACTTTTATATGTCTATTATGTTATTGTGTCGTTTGTGTCTCGATTGAATATCCATTTTGCATTTTTTAAAGAATATAAGTGGAAGAGTTGAATGACGTTTGTAACATCAGTGGTTATATTAAGGAACGACTTATTATCGTTCCAGAACGTTAATTCAGGTAAACTTAAATAAATATTGCAGAAGTTTGGAATATCACTTGATTTGCGAGGAATGACAATTGGTCGTTCTGGAAAATCTGTTTAATTCATCTAAATTTTACTATGTCATATTCCTGTTGAATGCTGAACAACTGACCAATATATTTGAGTGTTTGTTTTAATTGCGACTAATTAAGCTATCCATTTAAGTACATAAAAAGTTATTAGCTATGTACTACTTAACTAAAAATATAAAAGTTATCCATACCTAATTACATACCAAATTAAACATTAAAAGATTATCCAAATATTATATGCCTAAATTAAAGATTCATTTTGCTGTCAAAAATACAAACGTTGCCTCCACCGATCAGCCTCATTGTCACAAATTTTGTCCATGGGGGTGTTTGTGAGAGGATTCTCAATGTACATCAACGAGAACATTCCACATGCTTTTGCCGTTAGATTTTGTGGAGAAAGTCGTCTTGGAACTCTCTCAAACTCCCACATGTCTCCTTCCTTACACTTTGGAGCCAAATCTTTGAATAGCTTAGAATTTCTGACATAGATCGGGAATATGAAGAGAATGGGAAAAATTATTGGCAAGAAGTGTTCATCATCATTAACACCATGATTGCAATCATACACAAAAATCTTCACTTCGACCATGTCAAACAACTCCGTCACATAGTGGTTGTCGTTGATGTTGAAGACAGCGAAGATCCACTTTTCACCAGCCCAACACCTACCCCCTGGGTAGGCCAGCTTTCCATATGCATACTTCAGAAAATCCTCATCAAACTCATACGTCCTCAGTGCCACATCAAACGGTAGATTATCTCTTTGTGCATCCTCTTCCAATTGGTAGTAGCATTTTTTCATGTTTGACAAGAATGTCATATCCAAAATGATGTCACTTTGATTGTAATGATAGGGGTACTTCAAATGCCTATTGTCATCACAGCTTCAACATACTGCAGAACAAATAAGAGACAAAAATAAATTGGGGTATAAGTGAGTAAAGGAAAGGTCCGTCGTTCTGAACATCTCACACTAATGTTTAGAACGAATGTGGGATGTTCTAGAAATCTATGTGAAGTTAGAAATGCGTGAGTTGTTCTAAGCATAAGTAAGATGTTCCGAAATCAATCAGTATGTTCCGTGCAACTATGAGAAGTTCAGAAAATCAGTAAAAAATAAGCTTACAATGTCCGACATCCACTCTTTCTTGTCTATCAGCATTTTGAAATCCTTGAAGTTCATCGGCAATCCAAGAAAAAAATCTGGTTGCTGCTTCTTCTTTCTGATAATGCGTTCATAGCATCCATTTTTTTCCACTTCAATGGCTTGTAAATATTCACTGGAAACCTCGAAGCAACTTCTTCCTGCTTCTTCTTCTCTTCTATTTGTGGTGATTTCACAACTTTTGCAGGTTTTATAATGTTTTGCTCTTCAACTGCTCAATCGTCTCCTGCATGGCTTCCATCTCCATATCCATGCCTTTACGCCAATTGTTGCAATCTTTGCAATTGCAACTGCTACATTTGGAGATGTCAAATCTATCACCACCGGAAGAATCACCTTTGCTTTGCTCAGAAGCCACAATCTTTGTCTCATAAGCCACGATTTTTTGCTCGTAAGCCAGAATCTTTTGCTTCACTGCTTCCATCCATCCGCTACATTCATCACATTTGCAGCCTCTGCAATTGGAGCTCCTCTTCACTATACCAACTTCAGTGAGACCAGCAACTTCACACTCACCAACAACTTCACTATCAGCTTTATTTCCACTATCAATATTCACATCTTGCAGGCCATCAATTCTCTCTTCATCATATCCCCCATCACTTCCAAACATCCTCTCAATTTCTCCTTCCTTGGCTTTACTCTCTATCACTTGTCTTGGAGAGGTCGCAGTATTGTTCTTGAAAATACATATTGTAGTGCCACCAGCAAGACCAACGCTGGTAGCATCCGCAAACGTTTCACACAAAGAATCCAGAAAGGCGTCCACAGAGTCGTCAAATGACACAATGTTTTGATAGAAATCTAGCTCCAGCTCATCATCAGTAGGAATGAAGAAAGGGTGAAGAACCTGTTAATATACCCCCCACAATATAAAATAAATATCAAATAAATTTTAAAAAGTTTTTGAAAGTTGTTTGGAATAAGCTGATGTTGTTTACAACATCAAAGCCATGATGATCCGAACATCGTAGAGTGAAGCAGTTGATGGTGCAGATATGTTTCATGGTAGATGTTCCGAACATCAAAAGAAATGTCTCTACAAACACCAAGTTGTTCTAAATATTTCACAACATATATGGAAAATGGAATAATTACAGGAACATCATGTTGCTCAAACAACCTGTCCGTATCTCTTTCACAAATTTCAGTAAGCCTGTTTATGATCCTTGGGATTGATTTTTCTTTTGGCAAATTCTTTGGCCTCAAGGCAGGTATAGCTTCATGAGTCCAGGCCATGAATTCCCATGGAAAGCCATAAAGATTGTATGTCTGGCTTGCTTCTGCACGAGGTTCCATTGGCTTTATCAGATATTCCATTGTTAATTCAAAACTCATCCTAGCCAAGGATATATTGGAATGCCTCAAGATCAGCGGCCAAGCACACCACCATTTCCTATATTCAATATTTGGAATCCCTCTGACAAAGAACAGTATGAACAAACCAGGCCATGCACAGATTTAAATACCATTTCTTGGGTACTATTCTAGGACAGATCAAGTCAAGCAAGTCACTAGACTTCACAGCTTGCTTTTTCTTCTGCTCCTTTGGGTTTTTGGGCTTGTTGAACTTCCTCTTGACGGGTGAAGGTGAGGGTGAGGATGAGGATGAGTATGATGGTGAAGGTGCGGATGACTCCTCCACCTTCTTCTTCCTCTTCCGCCCCCCTCCCCTTCTCCTTTTCCTTCTCCTCCTTTTCCTTCTTCTCCTTCTTCTCCTTTTCCTTTTTCTCTTTCTCCTTCTACTTTCTCTTCTTTTCCTTGAAATAATCAACAAAAAACTTCCACAATTCCTTCTCCTTTTCTTTCATTTCTTCCATGTACTCTTTATCTGGATAGGCACTATAGTCTAGCCATGTCATTAGTACAAACTCAGATAGGCCAAAACGTGCTGGCTATCCATTGAAGGATATCCAAAGCTTTCTCTGCTTCTTGCAAAGAATCCTTTGCATGAGGAGGTTATGCACCAACTTTGTGCCAAACAGTGGATACTCCGGTAATTGCAAGAAATGACCGAAACAATGATGAGAAAATCCATTTCTCACTTCCAATTTTTTCAACCCATCTTGAACTGTATCATACCCCTAGCCAACGGCGATCGAACAATAATCTTCCCATTAAAAGATTCATTCTTGGTCAGGTATGTGTCGTAGAGCTCCTCAATGTTCCTATTAAAAATAAGATGACCAACGTCTTCATACTGAACATAATTTTAGCATAGAATTAATAAAATGAATTACAATGATATTAAATCACATTAAAGGAAAAAAATTAAATGTTCGAAACATGGTTATAATGATGTTCTAAACGACCATAGCTATCGTTTGGAACATCATGTTATGGTGTTCAGAATGACTCTATGAATGCTAGCAGCCTTCATGCTGATGTTGGGAACATTAACAAGTTGTGTAGAACATTCATACTGATGTTCCGAACAATTACTAGTTTCAATTCAACTATCACCTGGTCTTCCTCATCCTTCAATCCATATGTTCCTTCAGTTTCCTTCTCTTCACCTGCTTCCTCTTCAACATTTCTACATGCATCCTTTACAGCTTCCCCATCTTTTTTATCTCTTTTTCCGATCCTTCAGAAAGTTTCTTTTTAAAATTACATCCTCCGCCTCCCTTCTTCTTCTTTTACTGCTTGTTGGATTCTCCCCTGACTCATTTGCTTCCCCTTCTACTTCTTCTCCTTTTTCTCTACTTAAATCATTACCTTGTTCATTTTTTTACCACCATCTTCCTCTTCGTTTTCACGATCACCATCTTCCTCTCCAGTCCTCAAAAAATCAATTTTTAACAGTTCATCAATATCGATGTCATCTGAATCCACTCTTCTTTCACCCTCATCTGCAGCTCTCTCCAAAGCCTCCCCACCTTTACTTAAATCGTAACTTCATGCTGGGCCTTGACTTTCCTCTTGTTTATCACCTGCTTCACCTTTGTTTTGTGGACCTACTACTTCTCCTTGGCCGTCGTCACTCTCCACAACCAATTTTCTTTTTGTTGTTCTAGTTGTTCTTAGGCGTTTAGGAGTAGGTTCTAAATCTGTAGGAGTACGTTTCAAATATGAAGTAGTAGCTTTCTTAGGATTCTTCTTCGGCTCAGGGCCCTTTGTCACGCCCTAAAATTTACTAAAATAAATAATAAAAAGGTAGGTTGTGACTTAGGTGTTTAAAGGTACAAAATTATTTAGAGATTATCGGAGTCGCCACTTGACATAGTTCAAAGGTGTGCCAAGTCACCAAAGAGGTACCTTAGAACACCTATGACTCGTTTAGTGGTCTGCGTCAGAGTTCCGGGTAAGGATCTCGGTTGACTCTCGGGAAGGTGTTAGGCACCCTCGAGTCCTGTGCAAGCACAGTTGCTTTATTGACGCTCTCCAGATTTGTGAATTATTGTTTGTTTGTTTAATTGCCAAATTATTAGTTGTTACGCTTTGATTTGGATGAAAGTCGCTCGTTCATTGACGAAAACTCTACCAGAGATTAACCGTGGACGCGTTGTCCATTCGAATCTTGATATAAATGAGTTTCGTATAAACATTGGACCTTTGTTACACTTTTATTTTTAAGTTAAAATCGTCCATTCATTCAAATGAAGACTCGGTTAGATATAATCGCGCAAGCATCCGCTCGAGCGAAACCTTCTAACTCAATTGAGTTTCATATAGACATTTGCTCGTTCATTGATGGATACTCTATTGAAAATTAACCCCGAACACGATATCCGTTCGAATTTCCAATAAAATGAGTTCCATATAAACGTTTGAGCGACTTATTTATTTCTAAAGAGTCATACTCTCGGCCTAATAGTTTTGCCTTTTGTGATGCAGTTGACATAGGGTACGACATGAGTATATAAGATTATTATTCAATATCTAGACTTCACTGTTACGTCAGTACTGCTAATTTATCAAATGAGACAATGGCCATCATTTTATATTCTCTTAACAAAAAGCACATCCTTTATAATAAATTCAAAAAAAAAGACTTGTGTGCTTAACATAGAAAGCCCAAACGAATTACTTTCGTAAATCTGGCCACAACTTTAAAACCTGAATTATTTTGTAAATTTGGCCCAATCTAATTTCGGCTAGTTTTCTTCAAAAAAAAAACTTTGCACTAATAGTCCAGTTCCGCTTGCTTTGTTCAGATCTGTCCCTATTTACAGAATTCTCTTTTTAGTGGTTATGTTCCAGATTTTTAATTTTTGTTTAATCTCAAGGTTTTATTTGCCTATTTCACATTTGTCCTAAGTACTACAAGTGGTGTCGACTTAGGATTTTAACATGAAGGGTAACTAAAAAAAATAAAACAACATTCATTCACACACACATGCTAGCAGACTATGTTAAATGAACACATACAAGGAATGTAATGTATTTTAGGCCTGAAAATTCAAAGCCTAGAACAGCCCCGCTTTTACTCATGTTCAAGATTCAAAAATACTTACAATAGGATAAACATGGTTGAAAAAATTACCTAGTGAAGATACATCTTCAAGCAAAAATAGCAATGAAATCCCATTTTGTTTGCATACACACAAACAACAACTGTGAATTCCAACCAGCAGCTAATAGATCCACCAACAGCAGCAACAAACAGACCCTTGAAACAGCCACGAAAATGGCACAACAAAAACCCTCCAACAGACCCTCTAAAAGATGAAACAATTTCAAACCACCAGCCCTTTTTCTTTCTAACTTTTCTCAAGTGTTTATGATATTCTTCTTTTTCTCACTCTATTTTTACTCCAGTTTCTTATGTTTCTCTACTCTCCCAAATCTGATTTTGTGTATTTCTTTTTAGAGTCCTTCAGATGTGTGTGTTTTTCTCTCCAAAAATGTAAAGATGTAGAGAGGAGTGGGAATGTATTTCTTTTTTTCAGATCCCCCCTTTTTAATGAGCCTTGAATAACTCTTTATATAAATGAAATAAGATCAGCCAGGTCCACACCCCCCAAGCCCCAAAAATTTAATGCTCTTCCTAAAGGACAAAGCAAGCATGCCAACAATTAATGTAAAGTAGGAGAGGGTGGAGTGTGGGCAGACTACCACCATCTCTGCCACTTACTTTAACTTTCACCTTTACTTTTACCCTTGCCTTGCTTCTACCTTTTTCAAAATTCAGATTTTCACATGCCCCCAAAACTGACAACTAGATAATTCATGTTCAATATTATTTAACTTGTCTACTAGACAACAAAACCAGTTCATGCTTTGACAAATTTACATAAAAGACCAAGACAAGCAATTCCTACAGCACTAGCAATAAGCCAAGGACATAAACTCAAGACTTGGTCAAACCAACTGGTTCTATTTCAACGGCTAAGGATCAATCTTAACAACTGGAGTATTTAACAAACTTGGCATACAAAGACAGAGACAAAAATGAAGTGCATCTCACTGGTTTCACAAACTTTTAACACCTAATGAATGCTAAACAAACAACCACTTTAATCTCTCCTAGAGACTTGTATTTCCACATCTACAAATTTAAACTAAAGTTCATTACTTGAAAGAATTGGTCATCTCAGCATATATAAGGCTCCAATTTTCTCCAACAACAAAAATACGTATACTAAGCTTCAACTACATGATCACAAAAGTTAGGAACTAAAACTAAGCATGTAAACTATCCAAAGACAAAAAGGAATAAGGAAGGTACTATCTTTTCTGTTTTCTAGCCATGGACGGACAAATTACCATCACTGCTCAGCCAAGCCTTCGTTACCATTGCACCAAAGCGTCGCTGCACCATCACTGATCAACACTGCATCGACCTCGTCACCCGCTGCCCCGCAACCAGCCTTGCCATTCTCGTCGACTCACTAAGTCGCAGCCTCACTTCTGGCCATCAATTCGCCATCAAATCTGACTCGCTTCACTGCCTCGTTCACGTTGCTTCAACTCATGTCCAAGTCGTAGCAGCCCCCTCACAGTCTCATTGCTATCAATCATCGCAGCCAAACCAGTGTATCACCACTATTATAGTAGCATCAGCATGCCCTTGCTGGTTCAAGGCTTCGCCTCGAGCAGCTTCGTCATCCCCCGACCGCGGCATCTCCAAACACCCCTGAATCAGTGGCGGCATCTCCAAACACCCCTGAATCAGCCGCTACGCCACTGCGTCACCATTGTAAATCGAACACAAGCAAACAACAGTCCCCTCAAAGTCCACCACCACACACGCCATCACTGAACCCACCAACGCCTTAACGGCTCTACCCCGACACCATTGCCCTCGCCATCGACATCGCAGCACCACCACTGTATTAGCCTCGAACAACCTTTAGAAATGCGTAGAGTAGGCAGAGGCGAGTCCTTCCATGTATATATTGACCGGAGAAAGTAGAGATCACCGGAGAAGGGTTTTGGCCGATCTTTAAGATCTCGATTCACGCCTTTTGGCTAAGGTTTTGGCGAAATTGAGCCCAGAACTGAAGAAAGGATGCCATGGCGTTACTGTTCATGTAATAATTTGGCCGGAAAGTGAATCATCGGCGGCTGGCGCCGTCGCCCGCGGTTGGAGTCCGGTGGGTTCGAAAGGTTTGCAAGGTCTCTTGGATCTGAAATGAGTTGAGGGGAAAATGCCTAAAATGGCAAAATTTTAGCTTTATACTTAGGGAATGTGGGCTGGGTTGAGTGGAATTGGGCTAGTGGGTTGCACGACTAGGCTGGTTCTTCTTTCTGAGTTTATAAATGACCACTAAAGGTCCAAACAAATTGAAGCATAAACAATAAACTAGAATTAGCACTACACAAATTGCAACATTACCACAATTAAAATTCAAAATCACAATTAAACACATAATAAGTATTTTTAATTTTCAGTTTTCTTTTTTTTCATTTAATGACAAATTTTAGCTAAAATAAAAGATAAAATTCTAGGAAAATTCGGCAAAAATCCTAAAATGTTAGCTCGGCTATTTTGAGCTATTTCAAGCTATTTTTTGAATTTTCGTGCCAAAATTAGGTGATTACAGCTGCCCCTCTTTGGTCGAGAACATCGAAGAGTTTTCGGGCAAAGATATAATCACAACTGATTTTGGCTTTTGGTTCTAGCCAAGAGAAAAACAAAATTGCGACCGTACCTTGACTTTTGATCCTAACCAAGAACAAGGCTACCTACATATCCCCGGACTAAGGAATCAGGTCAGTGTAGTTCATCACGTGCGATAGCTGGGACTACCGCATTTAGACAAACACTGGACTCTTTTAGACTAACACTAAGCACTCTCTAGACATACACAAACTAACTCTAGACATTTTCAGAACTAACTGGGACTGACTCCACGCCCCTAGACTTACCCGGACTGACACAAGACACTTTTGACACACTAGAGTTGTTGCTGCTGGTCACTGTCGCTGGTTGCTGGCTAGCTGGCTGGCGGTCACTACTTTACAAAGGAAAAATGAAAAATACAACATTTGAAATGTAAATTTACAATTTCTAAGCTAACTCTTCATGCTTCCCAAGCTGATGAACTGGTCTGAAGCTCCCACTAATCAAGTGGGTTTCGAAAACTTGAAATTGCCGCTTTGACGGGCTTGGCTTGAATGTTGAAATTTCTGAAGCTTGAAATTGCCGCTCGGGCGGGCTTTAACTTGAAGCTGGGGATGGTTGCTATCTTTGAGCGGGACCAACTTGAAAAGTAAGTGGTTGCTATCTTTGAGCGCAAATGACTTGAACTGAATGTGAGTGCTATCTTCTAGCAAAACTGACTTGAAAAGAAAATGATCGCTATCTTTTAGCAGATCTTGACATGGAAAGGAAATGACGCTATCTTTGAGTGAGGCTGACTCTAAAAGGAAATGATCGCTAACTTTTAGCAGATCTTGACATGGAATAGAAATGACGCTATCTTTGAGCGAACTGACTCGAAAAAGAAATGATCGCTATCTTTTAGCAGATCTTAACATGAAAAAGAAATGACGCTATCTTTGAGCGAACTGACTCGAAAAGGAAATGATCGCTATCTTTTAGCAGATCTTGACATGAAAAAGAAATGACGCTATCTTTGAGTGAACTGACTTGAAAAGGAGATGATCGCTATCTTTTAGCAGATCTGACTCGAAAGGAAACGACGCTGTCTTTGAGCGAAACTGACTCGAAAGGAAAATGATCGCTATCTTTTAGCAGATCTGACATGAAAAAGAAATGACGCTATCTTTGAGCGAAACTTGACTCGAAAAAGAAATGACCGCTATCTTTTAGCACATTTTGACATGAAAAAGAAATGACGCTATCTTTGAGAGAACTGACTCGAAAAGGAAATGATCGCTATCTTTTAGCAGATCCGACTCGAAAGGAAACGACGCTGTCTTTGAGCGAAACTGACTCGAAAGGAAAATGATCGCTATCTTTTAGCAGATCTGACATGAAAAAGAAATGACGCTATCTTTGAGCGAAACTGACTCGAAAAGGAAACTGACGCTATCTTTGAGCAAAAACTGACTTGAAAGGGAAACTTCCGCATTATCTTGGGGAAGTATGTTATTGTGGTTGACATCTTCCTGGTGAGTTATGTCCTCTCTGTTCACCCACTCATGATTAGCTCATATCCGGAAGCTGTACAGTCCACACATTTTTCACATGTGGTTTTGACTTGAATGCTGAAATTGGCCCGCTTTGAATGGGCTTTGACTTGAAAGATAAAAACTGGGACCACCACTCTGGTGGGTCTTGTTCGTTTTGAATTGAAAACCATCACTCTGATGGGTCTTGCTTATGCTGGAAATTAAAAGCTATCACTCTGATTGGTCTTGCTTTTTCTGAAAATTGAAAACCATCACTCTGATGGGTCTTGCTTTTTGTTGAAAATTGAAAATCATCACTCTGATGGGTCTTGTTCTTGAAGAAGAATCCCATTATCCCAACGGGTCTTGCGTTGAGACTTGAATCCCATCATCCCAATGGGTCTTGTCTTGAAAGTTGAAAACCACGGCTCCCTGCTCAGATGGTCCCTGATTTTTTTCTTTATTTCTTTTTTTTTGTTTTTCAGGTTTGTCCCCGACGAGCAACTGACTTGATGTAGTTGTGTTCTAACACTTCCCAACCCAAATTCTCATATCGGTCTTTAGTCACACCTTGTAGAAATAACAAACCATTTCCTGGTGATCTTCACGGTACAATCTCGGTGTTGGACTCCCATTCCCGACTTTTCTGGTACAACTGAAACTTGTAGACAAGTTTTGCAAACCTTTCTGAATGCCCGAAAATAATGAGAAAGAAATAAATGAAAAGGGAAGTGAAGAAAATCAAAAGGAGACATCGAACGAAAGATGTCCCTTGTAGATAGAAGAAACTTATATGGAGGTGAAACGACAACCTTAGTAAAACATGACATGCAATTAGAATCAACTCTTGATCCATTCACCCGGTCTATCCCAAACTTGCCCCAGTTTGACAACTTTGCTCAACCCGAACCTGGTGATGACTTCCACAACCCTCATTCGACTAGTAGTGCCCTTTCGGGTTTTCACCAACTAACCTCTCTCTTTGTTCTTTTAACTCACTATTGCCTTGCAGCGCCTTTTCAGGTTTTCACCGACAAGACTTCATTTTTTTTCATTTTTTTGCTCTTTCCCAATCGTCCTCCCATCTCTCCTTGCTGCTCGACCCCGTCTTTCCTTTCTTTCTTCAATTTCAGCCTTTATCTTGATTCCCCGGAGAATTTCTCCTTTAATGACCTTGGTGCTCCCAACTCCTAATGCGATTGTCGGCTTACAAGAATGCGACTTTACAACGTGGAACTTATCCCTTGATACCCTACTCGGCTTGACATTCTCAATGATCGGTCAGAAGGGTCTTTACTTGGACTGTAACATTGGATTTGGTTAGGCTATGAAGAAAAAGATTCAACATAAAAGCTCAAAAACATCTCATGAGACGACTAGAATGAGCATTACAAGAATTGAAATCACCGCTTTGAAAAAATAAACCAAACTTCTCCCCTGTTTAGACAAATTGGGGATTCTCTTTTTTCTTTTCTCTTTTTCTTTTTTTTTTTTTTTCTTTGGTTTGAAGAGTGGGCTGAAAGCATCTCATGAAACGACTTGGTAAAATATTACAACCCTTGGAATCATTTCTTTTAAATAATAACTAACTGAGGCCCCAATTTATTGAAAAATCGAGGAATTATCTTTTGAATTTTCTGATATGCAAACATAAGGGATATTGAGACATTCCCCCGAGATGAACACAAAGAAAGCAAAAGGAATTGACTTTCTCTTTTTCTTTTAAAATAAACTTAAACTTCTGCCCCAGTTTAGGATAAACTAGGGCGCTTTGAGTTTCTTCCTGGATTTCGAGACTGATATCTCATGAAACATATGAATAGATGGTACAAAAACATAGAAGTTTGTTTTTATTTTATTTTATATTTTTTTTTCAAAATAAAATAAAAACAAACTTCTGCCCCAGTTTAGCATACATTGGGAATTTGAATTTCTTTGACATTGTCCGCAAACTTGGAGGCAAGCTTTTGCGTCAACGAAGAATAGGGAAAAATGAACTTTCCACTATTATGACCGCACCCGAATGGTTGCCTACGTATCCTTTTGAGAGGAATCAGGTCAGACGTAGCTCTACCACTGAGGTAGATTTTGTTTTGTTTTCTTTTTATGATTTTTTTTTTCTTCTTTTCTTTAATCACATCAAATTGATTCCAAAGGAGGGTAGGCTAAAGAAAACAACAAAAGGGCTGACAAAGGATATAGTGTTTGGGTAGAAGAAACGAAAGCCGTTCGTCATCCCGACCCGAGAATGTCTTGCACAAATAATGATTCAAAGAATTGACCTAGACTGATCCACGCGTGTCATCGACTTCTGCTTCACTGATGGTTCTCAAAACTGGTATTTCAAATTCGGTCGAAGCGACCGTGCACGATTTTGAACTTCTCACCGATATCCCTTATCGGATGACTACAGATTAATTCCCAACTTATTTCGCTTCCTCTTTTATCCCTCTTTGCTACTCAAATAGCTCATAATGCCAGAGCGCGTGTCTAGATCAAGACGTAAATTCCGCACGCATGTCATGTTACTAAGGTCGACAAAACATAAAACAGAAAACTAAGGAGGTAAGAATAGGAAATATAAAAGACCGAATACTAGGACGAGATGGATCTCTCTTTCATTGAATTTGAAGATATAAGGGTTTGAACAAACAAAACAAGCAAAATAATGTACTTGGATTACAACCCTTGAATAACCAAGTACATAGAAAGATTAGCAAAACAAGCTACAATATTTCACAGTCACTCAATTGCAAGTCAGGGCCGGTTTCCTTCTTTTCATGCATTGTTGAGCCCTTCACAAGGATGCACCATGCTGACACCAAAGATATTCCCTGAATCTGGCAATTTCTTCTTCTTTTCCTTATTTTCTTCAAGGCCCATCAGGGTAGACTTCACTTCTTTGGGATTGATGAATGACCCGGTAAGATATGGAATTGGCTTCTCAAGAGACATGTTCGTCTTCTTCATTTCACCACCCCTTACTCTGTCTGCTACTCCAAACTCGATTTCAGGAACACAGTTCACTGTCACAAGCATTTGGTTAGCCCTAATTGACACATCACCAACAGGTACTATCGGCATTGCAGATTCAGCTCTCAAATCTTCTCCACATACCATACCCACCATATGCACATCATTACAGACAGGCAACGAGTTCTGATTTATATCTGGTGCATCTGAACCCTTAACTTGAATCTGACCACTATCGATCAAAGCTTGGATATCCTTCTTGAGAAAGTGGCAATCCTCAGTGTCATGCCCCGGCACACCTGAGTGGTAAGCACATTGACGAGAGTCGTCAACCCTGTCCCTAGGATGCATTCCTCCATTGATTGGTTTCAGTATGTCCAAAGCTTGCAACTTCTGAAAAAGTTCGGCATAAGATTCTCCAATTGGCGTGAACTCATTCTTTTTCGCTTGATGCACCTTTTTATACTCAACTTTTGGGAGAAAGACTGGAGGACCTCTCGGTCGGTGGGGAAGGTTCGGTGGAGGCTGGAATTGGTTATGTGGAGCTTGGTGAATGGGATATATAGGATGTGGGGCTGGAGCGCGCCATTGCGGATAAGACGATATTGGGGCATATGGCTGCACTGTATGGATTGAGTATTGGGGTGAAGGGACGAAATACTGTGGATTTTGGGGGGTGTAGTAGTGTTGAGGAGGGTATATTTGTGGAGCTTGGTATGAGTGGGTTTGATTGTATCTTTTCTCGCTCCACTTCTGTGAACCCGAACCCACCATGGCTACATCATCTTGATCCTTCTTCCCCAAGGCTCCTGCCTGAGCTCGCAAAGCTGTTTGGCTGACAATCTTGCCTGCCTTGATTCCTCTATCAATCATTTCACCAATTCTTACTGCTTCACTGAAGTGCTTCCCAATGGCAGAGGACATCGCTTGGTAGTATGTTTCATCGAGCACTTCGACGAACTCTTCAACTATCTTATCATCTGGGATCAAAGGGCTCACCCGCGCTGCTTGTTCGCGCCACCTGTACGCATACTCTCTGAAACTTTCACTTGGTTTCTTTGTGATCGTCTTCAAGGAAGAACGATCAGGAGCAGCCTCCATTTTGTAAGCATAATGGTTTAGAAAAGCGCTGGCCATGTCGTCAAAGGTGACCCACTTCGAAACATCTTGTTGTACAAACCATTCTGTTGCCGGTCCTCCCAGGCTGTCAGCAAAGTATGCCATCAATAATTCGTCCTTCTCAATCCCCCTCATTTTGTTAAGGTAGATCTTCATGTGGATCCTTGGATCACTTTGTCCAGTGTACGGATCGAATTTGGGCACAACAAAACCTTCAGGCAATGGCACATGAGGGAACAAACACAGGTCTTTGTATGAGACATTGATTTTATCCCCTTGACCTTGTATGTTTTTCACAGTTTGCTCCAAGCTTTTCAATTTTCGAGCAAAATCATTCTCTTCTGTCTTTCCCAGCCTTTCGATATCCGAATGTGATTCTGGGTGGTGTCCCTGATCATACGACTCGGTTTGGCGGCACACATTACCCTGAGCTTGGTCAAATTGTTGATCACGGGCCCTTAACTGTGGGTCACTGTTCGATCTTTGCAAAGTATGTCCTGCAGGAACGGTGAATGCTGTGGCAGGAACTTGGGGTTGGGCATGTTGTCCATGATGTGGCAATTGTGCCCCAGGTTGTACAGTAGAGGGTCCGGCTGCATTGCCAGTTGCCGGATGTGTACCAAATCCTAGAAGGTGACGGGGGTCTTCTACCACTGTGGATTGCCCTTGCCCTGGTGGCTGGGTATTTGCCATGAAACCAGCAGCACCTGGCAGAACAGGAGGTGCCTGAACTACTGCCAAGTTACGAGTTAGCAGTGTCATCATTTCTTTCATGGCTGCAAAGTCATCGGCCATCTTGGCCTGTTGCTCGGCTAAGCGAACCAGCTCAGTGTTCTCAATTTCCTCAGCCATCGTTGTTTGAGTGCTTTCCTGAAGAGGAGCTTCAACCACTTCTGGTACAGACAGTGGTCCCTTGATTCTGGTGGAGTAGGAATGTGGGGTCAGCACGACAGTTGCTCAAACTATTAACCAAACAGGTTAGCACAAAAGAAGCACAGATTGCAGCCTAAGGTTGTTATGCGTCATCCCGAAACAGTTAACAGCGTAAGCCGAGTGTACCGACCGTATCCCCCAAAGATTGCTTACGTGCCTTAAAAAAAATCAGAGCAAAACTGTAACTGGCACGTAATTAGAACAAGGACAAACGTGGATGATTTTCTTTTTCGATTTTTTGATTTTTTGATTTTTTTTTTCTTTCTCTTTTTCTAGCACAAAAACATAATTTAGATAAAGGACACGAGACAGACTCAAAATAAACTGCTTGACAAGATACACGAGTCAAAGATATATACAAACTGACACATTGGGCGGGTACACTGGATGGTGAAAATAATGAGACTCGACTTTTTAGCGGAGTCAAATTATTCTACCAGGATCAACGCAAAATACAACTTAACTAATTGCAATTTAGCGTATGCACCCTGACTTGACCTTAAACAAAATAGATAAAGCGGGACCCTGAAATAAACATTTTTTTTTTTTATTATATATTTTTTGAAAATTAAGACTCAACCGGAGATTCGAAATGGAACTTAAGAACAGATTATGAAACAAACTATTTTTCTTATCCGAAAGGTGACTCCAAAATTGGACATTACGACAACACAAAGACGGACACATTTTTTTTTTTGTTTTTTTGTTTTTTTTTTTTTTTTTTTTGTTTGAAACAAACTCTTTGATCTAATTCGAGAAAGAATCTTTAGAGTATTTACAAAATCTGGCAATTATGATGACACAAAATATTATACAAATTAGACGCAAAATTGATTTCTAAAATTGGCCATTTTGACGGCGTAAAACCCCGATAAATTAATTTCAAAATATGAACCTGACTTGGACACAAACACAAAAGGGTCCCAAAATTTCGTCATTATACCGGCGCAAAATTATGACAAATTATTTTCTAATACTTGAGACCGACACAAAAATTAGAACTCTAAGAGTTCTTGAAAAAATTCGCCATTATAACGGCGTAAAATGACAACTAAACAAAAAATATTTCGAAACACGAGACTAAACCCAATTTTCTATCATTTTCATTTTTTTTTTTAATTATTATTATTATTTTTTTTGACACTCGCCCCCCGGTGATCGGTCAGCATAACAACCTTTCGAACATATGCAACACAGAAAATGCCATAAATGTGTCTTTTTAGGACGTGGGTCTCGTCCTGACACGAAGGAGGTCAGCCTAGACAAGTGCAGTACCGGTGTACCGCACCTCACTAAGTCATCAAATGAAATGCAGATAAATCGGGCCTAAAGGTTCAACTCTAGGTGACACGACTGACTCAGTGTCTAGACTGGCTGAAAACCCGGTGGACAAACCGGGCGGAAAGCGCATCAGGGCCATCCGGAGACAGTGTGTCCGGCCTAAAACCCCGTCACGCCTTCCTCCTAAATCATGGGCAATTTAGTAAGAAGTCCCAGATGCCACAAGCAATCTGGTATACATATATCAGAGACTCAGAGGGGTTGTGCGAGAGGAGACAGTTTATATACAGTTAAGATAAATATTAAAGCAGTAACATTCCAAACATGGCAAACAAACAAACAAATATTCACAAGCCTAAAAAGCGACAATGATTAAAGCCTGAGATTCTAATTTTCCCCAGCGGAGTCGCCAAGCTGTCACGCCCTAAAATTTACTAAAATAAATAATAAAAAGGTAGGTTGTGACTTAGGTGTTTAAAGGTACAAAATTATTTAGAGATTATCGGAGTCGCCACTTGACATAGTTCAAAGGTGTGCCAAGTCACCAAAGAGGTACCTTAGAACACCTATGACTCGTTTAGTGGTCTGCGTCAGAGTTCCGGGTAAGGATCTCGGTTGACTCTCGGGAAGGTGTTAGGCACCCTCGAGTCCTGTGCAAGCACAGTTGCTTTATTGACGCTCTCCAGATTTGTGAATTATTGTTTGTTTGTTTAATTGCCAAATTATTAGTTGTTACGCTTTGATTTGGATGAAAGTCGCTCGTTCATTGACGAAAACTCTACCAGAGATTAACCGTGGACGCGTTGTCCATTCGAATCTTGATATAAATGAGTTTCGTATAAACATTGGACCTTTGTTACACTTTTATTTTTAAGTTAAAATCGTCCATTCATTCAAATGAAGACTCGGTTAGATATAATCGCGCAAGCATCCGCTCGAGCGAAACCTTCTAACTCAATTGAGTTTCATATAGACATTTGCTCGTTCATTGATGGATACTCTATTGAAAATTAACCCCGAACACGATATCCGTTCGAATTTCCAATAAAATGAGTTCCATATAAACGTTTGAGCGACTTATTTATTTCTAAAGAGTCATACTCTCGGCCTAATAGTTTTGCCTTTTGTGATGCAGTTGACATAGGGTACGACATGAGTATATAAGATTATTATTCAATATCTAGACTTCACTGTTACGTCAGTACTGCTAATTTATCAAATGAGACAATGGCCATCATTTTATATTCTCTTAACGAAAAGCACATCCTTTATAATAAATTCAAAAAAAAGACTTGTGCGCTTAACATAGAAAGCCCAAACGAATTACTTTCGTAAATCTGGCCACAACTTTAAAACCTGAATTATTTTGTAAATTTGGCCCAATCTAATTTCGGCTAGTTTTCTTCAAAAAAAAAACTTTGCACTAATAGTCCAGTTCCGCTTGCTTTGTTCAGATCTGTCCCTATTTACAGAATTCTCTTTTTAGTGGTTATGTTCCAGATTTTTAATTTTTGTTTAATCTCAAGGTTTTATTTGCCTATTTCACATTTGTCCTAAGTACTACAAGTGGTGTCGACTTAGGATTTTAACATGAAGGGTAACTAAAAAAAATAAAACAACATTCATTCACACACACATGCTAGCAGACTATGTTAAATGAACACATACAAGGAATGTAATGTATTTTAGGCCTGAAAATTCAAAGCCTAGAACAGCCCCGCTTTTACTCATGTTCAAGATTCAAAAATACTTACAATAGGATAAACATGGTTGAAAAAATTACCTAGTGAAGATACATCTTCAAGCAAAAATAGCAATGAAATCCCATTTTGTTTGCATACACACAAACAACAACTGTGAATTCCAACCAGCAGCTAAAAGATCCACCAACAGCAGCAACAAACAGACCCTTGAAACAGCCACGAAAATGGCACAACAAAAACCCTCCAACAGACCCTCTAAAAGATGAAACAATTTCAAACCACCAGCCCTTTTTCTTTCTAACTTTTCTCAAGTGTTTATGATATTCTTCTTTTTCTCACTCTATTTTTACTCCAGTTTCTTATGTTTCTCTACTCTCCCAAATCTGATTTTGTGTATTTCTTTTTAGAGTCCTTCAGATGTGTGTGTTTTTCTCTCCAAAAATGTAAAGATGTAGAGAGGAGTGGGAATGTATTTCTTTTTTTCAGATCCCCCCTTTTTAATGAGCCTTGAATAACTCTTTATATAAATGAAATAAGATCAGCCAGGTCCACACCCCCCAAGCCCCAAAAATTTAATGCTCTTCCTAAAGGACAAAGCAAGCATGCCAACAATTAATGTAAAGTAGGAGAGGGTGGAGTGTGGGCAGACTACCACCATCTCTGCCACTTACTTTAACTTTCACCTTTACTTTTACCCTTGCCTTGCTTCTACCTTTTTCAAAATTCAGATTTTCACATGCCCCCAAAACTGACAACTAGATAATTCATGTTCAATATTATTTAACTTGTCTACTAGACAACAAAACCAGTTCATGCTTTGACAAATTTACATAAAAGACCAAGACAAGCAATTCCTACAGCACTAGCAATAAGCCAAGGACATAAACTCAAGACTTGGTCAAACCAACTGGTTCTATTTCAACGGCTAAGGATCAATCTTAACAACTGGAGTATTTAACAAACTTGGCATACAAAGACAGAGACAAAAATGAAGTGCATCTCACTGGTTTCACAAACTTTTAACACCTAATGAATGCTAAACAAACAACCACTTTAATCTCTCCTAGAGACTTGTATTTCCACATCTACAAATTTAAACTAAAGTTCATTACTTGAAAGAATTGGTCATCTCAGCATATATAAGGCTCCAATTTTCTCCAACAACAAAAATACGTATACTAAGCTTCAACTACATGATCACAAAAGTTAGGAACTAAAACTAAGCATGTAAACTATCCAAAGACAAAAAGGAATAAGGAAGGTACTATCTTTTCTGTTTTCTAGCCATGGACGGACAAATTACCATCACTGCTCAGCCAAGCCTTCGTTACCATTGCACCAAAGCGTCGCTGCACCATCACTGATCAACACTGCATCGACCTCGTCACCCGCTGCCCCGCAACCAGCCTTGCCATTCTCGTCGACTCACTAAGTCGCAGCCTCACTTCTGGCCATCAATTCGCCATCAAATCTGACTCGCTTCACTGCCTCGTTCACGTTGCTTCAACTCATGTCCAAGTCGTAGCAGCCCCCTCACAGTCTCATTGCTATCAATCATCGCAGCCAAACCAGTGTATCACCACTATTATAGTAGCATCAGCATGCCCTTGCTGGTTCAAGGCTTCGCCTCGAGCAGCTTCGTCATCCCCCGACCGCGGCATCTCCAAACACCCCTGAATCAGTGGCGGCATCTCCAAACACCCCTGAATCAGCCGCTACGCCACTGCATCACCATTGTAAATCGAACACAAGCAAACAACAGTCCCCTCAAAGTCCACCACCACACACGCCATCACTGAACCCACCAACGCCTTAACGGCTCTACCCCGACACCATTGCCCTCGCCATCGACATCGCAGCACCACCACTGTATTAGCCTCGAACAACCTTTAGAAATGCGTAGAGTAGGCAGAGGCGAGTCCTTCCATGTATATATTGACCGGAGAAAGTAGAGATCACCGGAGAAGGGTTTTGGCCGATCTTTAAGATCTCGATTCACGCCTTTTGGCTAAGGTTTTGGCGAAATTGAGCCCAGAACTGAAGAAAGGATGCCATGGCGTTACTGTTCATGTAATAATTTGGCCGGAAAGTGAATCATCGGCGGCTGGCGCCGTCGCCCGCGGTTGGAGTCCGGTGGGTTCGAAAGGTTTGCAAGGTCTCTTGGATCTGAAATGAGTTGAGGGGAAAATGCCTAAAATGGCAAAATTTTAGCTTTATACTTAGGGAATGTGGGCTGGGTTGAGTGGAATTGGGCTAGTGGGTTGCACGACTAGGCTGGTTCTTCTTTCTGAGTTTATAAATGACCACTAAAGGTCCAAACAAATTGAAGCATAAACAATAAACTAGAATTAGCACTACACAAATTGCAACATTACCACAATTAAAATGCAAAATCACAATTAAACACATAATAAGTATTTTTAATTTTCAGTTTTCTTTTTTTTTCATTTAATGACAAATTTTAGCTAAAATAAAAGATAAAATTCTAGGAAAATTCGGCAAAAATCCTAAAATGTTAGCTCGGCTATTTTGAGCTATTTCAAGCTATTTTTTGAATTTTCGTGCCAAAATTAGGTGATTACACCCTTTCTTTTAGAAATTCCAGTCTTTGTAGGCTTCTTCTTCTGCTCATCTTCATCTTTCAGTGTTAATTTTCTCGGTCTTAAATTTACCATTTTTCTGCAAAACAAGGGGATACAAATTTTAGTTACAGAAAATAATGAACATCTTATGAACTGTTGTGAAGCTATTATGGTGTTCAGAACATCAAAAGACATATAACTGCAATAACTTCTATTTGCAACTAAATAAAGTAGTGTTGGTTCACAGAAAATTCAGAAATCGTTAGAATTAAACAACAAATGTAAAAAGACTAAAACTTTCAGTTGAACAGCGAAAATCCCCTTTGTAGTTCGAAACTACTTTCCCTATTAAAACACATATTCAATTTCTACAAAATATTGCACCTTTGTTTAAAAACAAACACCCAAAGCAGCGTTAATCACTGTCGACGAAGAAATACAAAAAAATACTAGGTTCAAGATTTACACCACAGTTTAAAAAATAAAAATAATGTTTACCTTATATATTTAATGCACTACAAATATTTTTTGTTTTGATGGTCGAATTCCTTGAAAAACAATGGAGAAGTTGAGAGAATTTTGGTTGAGAATCCGTGCAAGTTTTGTGTGCAGTTGTGAAGTGATGGAACATGGAGAGAGAGAGCCACGCAGGGTTATGTTTTTTTCAAGTATTTGAAATGATTAATTTATATGTTTTAAGAACGAACCTCAAGTTTTAAAAATATTAATTTGGTCCCTGATTAGTATAATCAGCTCCTAATCAGCTTTAGAATAAAAAGAAAAGGGAAAAGGAAAGGCGAGGCCCTCCCATGCCAAAAATAACTTGAGGAGTTCCTGAACATCCATTCTCATTGTAAACTCATGTATACAATTTCATTTTCATAAATTTTGCTTTCAAAAGAATATACAAATATGAAGCTCAAACTGTTATGAGTACGTACTAAGTATCAAATGTAGCTTTATTTTGTTTATTTAATGAATGATTAAATACTTACTGGAAAATAAATTCTTGGAAAGTGTATATATAATCCATACTAATATTACTTTACTACTATTACTCCTTTCGTTTAAAAAAGGATGAACTTTTTTGCTTTTCGAGAGCCAATTTGACTAATCTTTGATTCTAAATTAGACTATATTAAATTAATATTTTTAAATAAAAATTTGCATATTCAAAAACTATAAGAAAAGTACTATAACATGCAACTCTTCTCATGTCAATATGATGAAAAAAATCATCTTAAACTTATGGTCAAAGTTTATCCAGTTTGACTCTCGAAAAGCAAAAAGATTCATATAAACTGGAACGGAGGGAGTACTATAGAAGAGTGAAGGACAGCAGCTTAGGGTCGTGTTGCCTATGAAAACTTGCCACCGTGCCACTTGTAGGTTACATTTGAGGTAGCCAGATTTTGCATAGCGGTTATCTGCTTTTACAATTACTAATTGAAAATATAGCCATTATTTGTATCTCCCGCTGACCAAGCAATCACCTTCGGAGCTATAAATTAAAGCATATTCAATTTTTGCGAACTCAAGTAGCCACTTAAGGATCCTTAATTGAATATAAAGTCATTTGTTGCATAGCCTGCCAACTAAAGAGCTACTTTTAGGGTTATTAGATAAAACTATAACTAATTTTTTTATTAAAATTCATGAACTTTTAGGTAGTTTAACTTCAAAAATATTTCTAGAGTTTACATCGTTGTAAGTGAAACTCTAAGATAGTATTTGTACAGCTTGCCAGCCAAAGAGCCACTTTTACCAAAAAAATTTACCGTGTGCCCTCCATAAGGAGTGGTTTTGCAAAAATGCCCGTGCTAAACAATATTTTAGCAAAATACCTTTTTAGCCCGGAGCCAAGATTTCAAGGAAAAAATCTTGTAAGTCTTGGAAATTGCCAATACTTCAAGGGCAAGTACTGTTTTGCTAATACTTCAAGTTATATGGCGAGAATGCAGGGAAAGACTGGAAGGGGCAAGTCTTGGCAATTGCCAAGACTTACGGCCAAGTGCGGCAAGTGTTGCCTTTTGCCAACACTTTAAGAGTAAGTGTTGGCAAATAGAGAGGGGTCAAAGGCCAATCTTAGTCTTTGCCAAGATTTACGACCAAGTGTGACAAGTATTGCCTTTTGCCAACACTTAAAGGGATACGTGTTGAAAAGCAGGGAGGTATAAAGGCAAGTCTTGGCCGCCACCTAAAATCTTAACAGGAGTGTTTCCGTCCAAATATTTTTCATTAAACCTTAATGGGGAAATTTTTGCGAAACCCATGTTAGTGCGGGCAAAAAGGCAAACCATTACTTATGGTGTCATATTTTTGCAAATAGGCCCACTTTTACTCCTATTAATTAAAATATGATTAGTTTTTATAAAGTATTTGAAAGATAATTACTCAAACAATGTCATCATAATATTTGAGTTATCTAACTCTTATTTATTGATAATATCATAGAGCTGGATAAAAATATTAGAAAATTAATTCAAGATAACCACTAAGCAATAGCTTAAACAAAATAAATCGACGAATAATTACGATGAATCAAATCCAAAATAGATAAGAATTAAACTCTATGTTATGTCAAGCCTTTCGTACCTAGTGGAGAGAATATAGTTGTAGTCAAATATGATAAAAACCATAGGATTAATAAGATGATATTTCCTGCCTCTCAAGTCAACCACATGCGTAGACCAATCTCACTTGAAACCTTTTATAATATTTCCACATCCCGCTGCTCAAATATCCTTTAGATATGGAAGTAGGTTAAGGCATGATTTTAAAAGGATCTCGCATCCCCAATTGGTACAAGTAAAGTACGACATTTGCTGCCGAGTGTTAAGTAGGCGCATATCTGAAATGAAATTTCCAAGTCTTATTCTTGAAACGAAATATGAAAATTGTATATCGGGTATAAGTTTTGGAAGTCGCATTATATGATTGAGTTTTATGAAACTCATTCTCAAAATGCGATTTGTAGCTAACATGATTTCCTAAACGTCAGCTCAATTTTTACTGGACGCGTGTAAGTAACATCCCATAAATGAGATTTGCAGGGTTATTGGCATTTTCATAAACATAGCACATAATAAAATTTTCTCAGCCGAAAGTGCATATTTTCGGAAATATTCCAAGTGTCACACCTAACTATTTGCATACTACGAATAAACCAGCATATACCTGTCAATCGGGCCGGGCTAGCTCGGTACCGGACCGGTAAAAAACCGAATCAAACAGAACCGGGACAAGGAGAAAACGAGTTGCGGGCCGAGCCGGGCTTAAGAAAAAAGACCGATTAGCTCGGACCGGTAAAAGACACCCTCTTTGGTCCACCGGTGGATCGGACCAGACCGATTTTTTATAGAAAAATTATACTTTATGTCGACGAAAATTGAGACATGCTTTTGTCAAGAATCATACAAAATCTAATGTAGCATTTAGTCCCTTTTAGAATCCCTCAATATGCAGCAGTATCAAAGATATTTTTAGCTTCATTAGGTACAACAAATGAACATATTCATTTACTATTTTTTCATTGCTAAGCAGCAGTCAATAAGTTAGACCAAGTAGTAGAAATCAAGAATATATATTAATTAAGTATTTTATACAACTGATCTTCTTGGTTGTAAGAGAAATTGATAGTCTCAGTTTCTCACCCTTGAGTTGTATTAGAATTGTATCTATTTGACTAGGCGTACTATAGTAATGAAAGTACTTACTTAGAATAATAACAGTGATCTTTTACTTCATGAGTAGTGCATCAAATTAACATAGTGATTAAACTTGGTTTCCATCAATGAGTCAAAGTATATGATTCTCAAGATGTTTTGATCTTTTCTTTCCTGCTTTCACCTTCCTACTCTTTTTATATAGATTATATGTCCTTCCAATTGCAAGTACAAAATGACAGGCTTAGCTAAAATATTTTAAAAAAAAAAAAAAAGGAAAAAAAATCGGACCGGACCGGATCGGACCAGTGCTTAATGGGCTAGGGCCGAGCCGGACTTAAATTTTTTTAAAAAGACCGGTTCGGATCGGACTGGTAATGGTTCGGACCGAACCGGTACCGAGACCGATGAGCCGACTTTTAACGGGCCGGTCCGAGCCGGTCCTGGCCCGATTGACAGGTATAGACCAGCATAGGAACTCAAAGAACAGGAAAGGGGAGTATTAGGTATCAGTTGAAGCAGGTAGGTTCATTTCCATTTATAAAATACAATTTACTTAGTGGATTTGTTATATATTGCTACTTCCAATAGTTGAACAAAAGCACACTAGTTTGTGGTATATTAGGAGACTGCCTTCAATAACATCAAACTCAACTAGCATAAGTTCAACTACTATTGGTAAACTATATGTCCTAAGGTTCGGAGAGAGAACAACACATAAACAACATACTTTCTCCGGTCAATTTTATTTGATTTTTTAGCCTTTTTTTTTTTGGTCCACAATATTTGATCTTTTCGAAAATCAAGACACAATTTTACAATATCACCCCTTGCTAATAAATGATTTTAAACAAAATGATAAGTAGTAATAGCTTGAATAAGGGCTAATATAGTCAATTATATTGCTAATTAATGCTAAAAAGGTGATTTTCTTAATATGCGTTAAAACACCCAAAAAATCAAATAATATGGACCGAAGAGAGTACATAACAATGAATCCAAGACATGTGCATTTTATATTTATAAAATTTTATTTACTTAACCATGATTGAAAAATATGTTTTCTTACTTAAATTTGTGTATAACCCTTTTAGTTAATTTGGTAAACATAAAATAACAATCTCCTTTTCTTGATGTAGGATTGGACTTCAATCGGCACAAAGATAACTTAAAATTGATAATGAGCTACTTTATCCTGACTCGTATAACCTTCCATTATTCCCTTTATAACAGAAGAATGTACAATGACTCGTGTAGTCCACCTCACAAACTGATTACAAGCACGAGACGGAAAAGGTGACAGCTCAAAGCAATTATGGCAAGCATGTAAAGAAAGAGTCCATTAGCTAAATGGTCACTCAACTATGGAAAATAAACCAAGAAAGTCACTCTTCTTTGTAATGTTCTTAAATGGTCACTCAATTTTGGATAATTAACTCAAATGGTCATTCTTATCTGAAAAGTTGTTATGTCTGATTATACATGCTGACTTGGAATTTTTTTAAAGTAAATTTAAAATACAAAGAAATTTAAATCTCAATGTTCCACCCATTTAACATAATTATTTGACCCATACCCGATCAAATAACTTAATGGGTCAACTACTAAAAAAGTTAGCTCAACTTTAATCCTAAGATACTATACGATGTTTCCCTCCTCATCTTCTTTTTAGGGTTTTATATGGAGAATCAAAATTTTACCTTCAATTGATTTCTTCCCCAATAAAATCATTGCAATTAAACTAAAATTTTCATAAAATACCATAAACTCATAACATAATACATGACAATGGTACTGGATATGTCTAAAGCAACGATTACTTATCTTTTACTCATCATGAATGGTACTGATGTGAATTAAATATTTGGTGTAAGTAGCATGAGTTAATACCTGGTGAGAATGATTTTCTGGTTTACCAATTGGTGACTAATATCTTAATAAATTACTTTATTTTCTTCTTTAGGTTAATAAATTACTTTTTTCTTCTTCTTTTAGTTTGTAGGGGTAACTTACTAACAATTATAATTTACTAACAGTTTACTAATTTACTAATATTTTTTAGTAGTTAGTTTTTAGGAGTAACTTACTAACAGTTTACTAACCTACTAACAGCTTTTAGGAGTAAGTTTTAGCAGTAACTTACTTTATTTTCTTCTTCTAGTTTCTAGGAGTAACAAACTAAAAGTTAGTATGACACTTTAATATAAGGTGTTGTGTTTTGTTAAAATTATTAATATTGTTAACATACTTTTCTGTGTTCTATTATTAGAATACTCAAGAATCTTGAATGGAAAGTTGAAGTTTTCTTATGTATTATGTTATGACTTTATGGTATTTTATGAAAATTTTAGTTTAATTGCAATGGTTTTATTGGAGAAGAAATCGATTAAAAGTAAAATTTTGGTTCTCCCTATAAAACCCTAAAAAGAAGAGGATGAGGGAAACATCGTATAGTATCTTAGGATTAAAGTTGTATTGGCTTTTTTAATAGTTGACCCATTAAGTTATTTGAGTTGGGTATGGGTCAAATAATTATGTTAAATGGGTGGAGATAGTGGGATTTAAATTTCTTTATATTTTTTTAAAAAATACCACGTCAGCATTTATCATTGGAAATAGCAACTTTTCAGGTTAGAATGACCATTTGAGTTAATTATCAAAAGCTAAGTGACCGTTTAGGAACATTACAAAGAAGAGTGACTTTCTTAGTTTATTTCCAATAGTTGAGTGACCATTTAGGTAATGGACTCTGTAAAGAAATGGCTTCTGTTATCTTTTTCTTCACGTACGCTTAATTTATAAAGTCAAAACTTCATCCATCTTGTTTTGATAAGAGTAACATTTTCTTTTTATTTCTCACATCTAGTTCCTTTTCATCACCAAATGCTTCGAAGAAAATTGGAAGTCGTATTGCTACTTATCAAGGAGTGGAAAAATGAAACGAGGCCGAGACAATGGTCTAAGTATTGCTAGCAAGTATTGGGACATATATTAGACTTTAACTTGCATGCACTAACCGTACTATATAATTCTTTTACAATATATCACAATAAATTGATTTTCAACCGTTTGTAATTACCTATGCTGCTTGATCCTTCAAAGATGTTGCTAGGCATGTCGAATCCTCTAAAATTATGCATTTTTAAGGATCTAATACTGGTGCTACAACATTTTTGTGGGACTGAGAAACATAGCTGCTAACTATTCATAAACAACTCTAGAATGATACTCCCTTCGTCCCAAAAAAACTGTCTGGGTTTGACTGGGCACAGAGTTTAAGAAAAAAAATGAAGACTTATAAATCCTGTGGTGTAAAATGAAAGGTGTGTGTAATGTGGGCCAGTGTCTTTAAATCCTGTGGACCAAAACAAATCTTAGATTTAAAGAGTTGCCATAAAAGGAAAGAGGCACTCATTTTGGGACAAACAAAAAAAGAAAGGTAGACAGTCTTTTTGGGACGGAGGAAGTAAATAACAGGTTGTAACCAATTAACAAGCTAGGATTTTTTAAAAATTCTACAAACTATATAGTGCATAAATTATATAAGTATGGCCTAGTGCTTAGCAAATGTAGCAACATATATCTATTTTTTGAACCATTTTGTGGCATGTGAGACCAGCTGAAAGAAAACATGAAAAAAGATGAACAAAGAAAAAAAGGTTTAATCATGGCTATCCACAAATTAAGTTCATTTACAGAAGCTAAAATATAATGTAACATATAATTGGGCAGTGAATAAGGAGGTTACGATCAAGCAATCAAAGAGTGAACGAAGAACATTGAAACCAAATATGTCTTCTATCTTAGTTCTAAACCTCACCAAACAAATCAATGACGACTATACCATTCCTAAAAGATAGAAAAATAATAGTAATAATAATAGAATTACAAATTGAAGTTTTTTGCACAACATTTCCCTAAATTACCAGGATCCTCCACCAAACATTCCATTATTCCAATATCCAGCATTTGAATTCTCCTGTCCCTTGGTACTCTGATGATGCTCAGCTTCAGTAGTACTTGTACCTGAAAATTGCTTCAAGCTGCATCCAAAAGGGAGCATTATATTTTTCGCACCATTTTCTTGAAGCCCACTAGAAAAACTAAAAGCATTTAAATTTGGTGGTGGTGATGATATAAATGAAGTCAACCCTCTTGAGGCCATTCCAGTCCTAAGCAGATCCAGAGCTGAAATTGGAGTAGTACTACTTGAAGTTGAAGTTGAAGTTGTACTTGTAGGCATGAGATAACTACCCATTAGCTGATCACTCTTATTCTCATTATTACTACTTTCCATTTTAGGCAGTTCAAGAAACTGAGGCACACCATGGAAGTAATTATTATGATCATGATGTATAATAGATGGGAAACCTAGATTAAGATCTTGGCTACTAATTCCAAGATTAATCTTATTAGGGTTTTGATGAGAATAATGACTTGAATTAGGGTTTAGATCAGGAAGCTTTTGAGAAGAAGAAGAAGATGATGATAATGATAACGATGAAGATCTTCTATTTTTCCTTGAACCTCCTCCAACTGGAACATTTCTTAGCGTGCCACCTGCTGTCCAATACCTGCAAAGACATAGTTAAATAAATAAAAATGTCTAAGAACTGTTTAAGATTTCAGATGAAATTTCCACATATTTCAACAATATATACCTTCTACAAGTCTTGCAAAAATATCTTGGTTGAGTAAGACTATAGTTGTTGTAGTAACAAAACTTGGTATTTGTTGAATTGCACCGTGGACAATTTACGGCTTGATCTTTTTGTGGTCTGACCTTTTTTTCAAGTGAAGATGCAGGTCTTGAACATGTAACATTAGGAAGAGCTATTTCTGCAGCCATAGATGTCACAAGTCCAATATCCTGAAATTTAACGCAATCACAAGAAGAGAAACAAAGAAGAAGGTTAAAAGATTAAAAGTACAAAAGGGCTAGCAAGTTTGGTCCATGACATAAACACAAAGCTGGATAAATTTCACTTTGAAATTAAAATTGAAGGAAACTGAAAAGTAGACAATAATAATAATAACGAAGAACACCTTTTCCTTTATACTTTATCTACTATCTCATGTGTAATAAAGGGGAAGAAAGAAAAAGTGTAATAAAGATAATGAACACTTTAATTTGAAAAGAAAAAAGGTTGACAAGTTGAATCTCAGCATAACTTTTAATTTTTGAACACCATTTCATGAAGCTGAAATTAACTAAAAACGAAAAGGATTTAATAAGATGTACATCTAGAATAAATTCAAGAAAACTTAACATTTTCAATAAAGAAAGTATCTAGATAATGAACTTAATTTTGTACTCACCTGTGTCCATTGAGTAGTATCCATAAATTGGAAAAAGAAAAAAGGGTGCGAAGAAAAGCAGTTGATGATGTGCTCAAGAACAAAAATTTCACCTGCTTTGTCTGGAGCTGTCTTTGAAAGAATGTTTGAGTTGTTTGTGAGTTGGCTTTTATGGGTTGGTTTACTTTTTGGATGATTTGAAAAGAAAGAGATATGTTTGTTTTGACTACACCATTGTGAAATCAGTATACTTTATTGTTATTTTGGGTGTGAAATTCTGTACGAATTTCGTCAGTGATAGTGTCTTCAATCTTATTTAATTCTTGTGAGTGGAATTCTGAATGGAGGCCTTGTGGTGGGTTTCTACTTTTTGACCCCTTTAACGGGGGGCCTTCTAATTCTCATTGTTCTTTTTCATTTCAATTTTAGTAGATACAGAAGAATAAATGAGCAAAATATCATTATTTTTACACAATATATTATGTGGGATAACAATTCCAGATTATTAATCCCGAGGTACTAAAGTATCAAAATATTAAAAGTGACACACATGTGTGTTCAAAAATACTTCCATATCTTGTTTAGCTAATGCCAATTAGCTACAGATCTTTGTTTTTGTACTGACGCATTGTTTATTCAATTAGTATGTGCTCCTTTATTAGGCTCAAGCTAAGTTAGACATTCATGAATTCAGATTTACGCCGTTTTGAGTTTATATTAAAGTTGCCCTTTTCTTTTTCTGTTTCAAAACATAATATACAACGTTAATAATTCATATTTTGATATTTCTATTGAAGACATGCATAATTAAAATAATAATAGTGTGGTCTCTTTAATAGTTTTATCTTTTAGATTGTACACATATCGAGAAGGTAGTTGAGTAGGAAGAGATTTTGAGTCTAATCTGTGTCACTCGGTATTAAAAAGAATTCCGCGCAGTTTTTTCTTTAAAAAGAAGAATCAAACAGCCACGTGATGCTCAATTTTTTTATGATGCAGTAAAGCATTTCAAGACATTAGAGTGAACCTTATCCCTTTTATAATTAGCATATACAATATCTCGTTTGTCATAGTTACTGTTTCGAGAGTCAAACTTTTTAAATTTAACTGTAGATTAGGATATAAAATTTTTAACTTTTCTTAAATAAAATTTACATATTTGAAAACTACGTGAAAAATACTATAAGTCACAATAAACTACAACTCAAAATATTTAAAATATATATATTAAAAATTACGGTAAAAAATAAACTTGTTTTACCCTCGAAATTCGAATTACGACAAACAAAATGAGACGGAGGGAGTAGTAAATAAGGGCAAAAAAATTAAACTTACACTAAGGCTTGGTCGTCTTAAGTCCATCAAGTAGCGGTATCTGCAATACGAAATGGCAGGTGAGTAACTAAAGTTGTTGATCTTATTTTGAGAAAGACATATATAGATCATAAAAAGGTATCAGTTGCCAAGCACTAAATCACTTTTTTTGCATTGTTAATGATCGTTTTAACTTTTTGCCAACAACATATATTCCTTATTAGTTGGGTAGATGATGTCCAATCCTCAGAAACACTCTGGAAAATTCACCAACTACCAGATTGTTTGCATGTCAGTTTTGCTTTTCTTTTTCTCCATTCAGCTCTCTTGTTTCTTCTTTTTCGTAAAGAAAATTACTTAATTTTTAAGTATGACAAGGTATGGCCTTTTCAATGTTTCTCTTTACTAAAGCATTCTTCATCACCTTTAGGAATTATTCTGAAAAAGACATTAGGGTTTATACCAACCATATCGGTTCACGACCATTTTGCTTTTGTTTGTACATGGAGTTTCTATATAGTATCAATGCTATGCGTGTTCCCTTCATTCTTCTATGTTAGTAAAATATAGCTAAATTTCAGCTGGTAACAGGTGAGCTAATTTTGAACCATGACTAATTAGCATACGAATAGTGGAAGATCTAAGGCAAGTTATGCGGATTCAACTTCACCCAATATTGTTTTTTGCTATAATTATTACTACTATGTATTCGTAAATCTACTAACTCTAACTTAATCGTAGATCCGCCTGTCTTAAACACCTCCTTCTTCTTATCCATCTGTGTTTCTTTCTTCTCTTCTTTTCCTTTCTTCAGGACCTATGATCTATAATTTGTGTACCTATATGGCCTATGGGGCATTTCCATAAGGCTAGGGATCAGTATTACCGAAAATCTTTTTGGAAGAAGAATATGCAGATTAGATAATAATCACAGAACTGCATTTGAAGAGGGAATGTACCTAAAACTACTTTTCATTGGGAGGGACGTTTAAGACTGACAACTTACACAGAAGCACTTCGAAAAAGTCCTCTAACATATGTTAGATATGAATGTAAATAGATCACAATGTGGACGAATATGAGTTAGAGGCATACTAGCTATTGTGTATTGTGACTGCTATATTATGTTCAAATAACACTTGAAATAATTATGTGTTTGAAATGTACGCTCCGCTAATTATACAATGCCTATGTCTTTATCTGACTTGTGTATTTTATTGTAAAATGCCATCAAACTTTAGTATATGACGCGTTAATATACATAATCGTAAAAAGGGCAGGGGAGAAGCTACGAGGTTACTCTAGTCGATATACTAGTATGTAGTAGCATTAATCCGACAAGAGAATTGGATTGGGACCCAAGCAGTGCGCCATAAAATGGAAGAAGATGTCGATGACTGAAAAGGTGATGAATGCACTTTTTTTTCAATAAAATTTCAATCTACAAAACAAAAACTCACTTTGGAGTACTTTTTTGGGGGCTTAAATAGACATATTTAGGTATTACAATAGAGTTTAAGTTGTGTGCATCGTCGGTATAGTATTATTTTACACCATCAAATTATAATGACTTGCTATAGCAGGTTATCAATTTTTTTTCACTATTTTTTCTCTTTTCCAAAACTTAATTAAACACTGCATTTTTCCTTCTCATCCTCCGTCTCATCAAACCCTTTATCATCCTTAAACACTGCATTTTTCCTTCTCACCCTCCGTCTCATCAAACCCTTTATCATCCTCGTGGCTTCGTCTACCATATTTGTTCCAACCATGTTCTCTCTCTTTGGCTGTCTCTATTTCTCTAGAAAACAAGAGTGGAGAAAGGTGAGAATTGAAAACTAGAAGAGCATAAATTCCACAACAATGTTTGGGGCATTGAAAATTACTCTTTCTAATAACGTTCATAATTTTGAGATGTTAAAAAATTATTGATAATAATAATATTGAGTGATAACTATAAATAATTGTCAAAAATTATTAAATAATATAGGAAATTGTAATAATTTTGATTACGATACAACAAGGATTAAATATGCTCTACAAATCCCATCTACTGTAATGATCTGACGAAGTGAACATTATGTCAGAGATTGATTTCGTTGATCTTCATCCATATTTGTTGATTTTTCTTCATCCATATTTGTAACTTAATTCACTATATTTGGATACATTAGCATTTATGTGTTTATCATAAATTATAATTGTACAATAGAACATAATAAAGTAACGTCTTTGGGATTGAATGGGAAGAGAAGGGATGGATTCCTTATCAGATGAGATTGACGAAATGAATGAGAGAAAGGGGCAGGGGAGATAGTTGGGGTGGGGCTCGGGAATGAAAGGGTAGGCGGGGTAGGGAAGAAAACAGATAATGTAAAAATTAAATAAAAAATTTATTATGGTGTAACCTTTAAAATGACCTGATAGTGTAATTTTTTTTTTTTACACCGACGGTGCATAGAACTTAAACTCATTACAATATAATAACGTCATTTATAAATGGACTCTTTATTCGGATAGACATAAATCCTGAAGAATCTAAAACATATATATATATATATATATATATATATATGATTTGCTAACCTACTACATGAAGGTAGTAGGTTAGCATTGTACCCACTTTTGAATTGACCAAAATATCTCTAAAAGACATTACCAACTTATTAATAGTGAGGATAATTCGGTATTTTCACCCAAAAATAAAACCTAACTCTATTCATCTGCTTTCCCCATCTTCCCTTTCTCTCTCGATCCCCAACCTCTTTCTTATGCACTTCACCCATTTAACTTCTTCTATGATCCACAAATGGAGAAAAAAACTCTTACGTGATTGAATTTATTGGGGTTCTTGGGATAGGTGTGTGTGAACAAATTGATTGAATCTTCTTACTCTTTTCAAACCCACTTTCCAATTTTGTAGCTGAGACTTATAGTATTTGAAGAATTTGATTTTAATCTATTTACAAGATCAGTGAAGCTTAATTAATCTTTCTTTTATAATAATTTAAATGCTTTGATTGGAAGCTACATAAACTGTTGTTTGTGTGTGCAAAAGGCAAGGGCACGATCTGAAATTACAGAAATTGTCAAAGCAAATACAGTTGTAATTGATATAGTTGGTTCAGTGAGAACATTAATGGAGGTTGGAGTAATTAAACGACAAGCTGCTGAAGAATAAAAATAAGAGTTTAATTACTCCCACCTCCATTAATGTTCTCACTGAACCAACTATATTAATTACAACTGTATTTGCTTTGACAATTTCTGTTATTTCAGATCGTGCCCTTGCCTTTTGCACACACAAACAACAGTTTACGTAGCTTCCAATCAAAGCATTTAAATTATTACAAAAAAAAAAAAGATTAATTAAGCTTCACTGATCTTGTAAATAGATTAAAATCAAATTCTTCAAATACTATAAGTCTCAGCTACAAAATTGAAAAGTGGGTTTGAAAAGAGTAAGAAGATTCAATCAATTTGTTCACACATACCTATCCCAAGAACCCCAATAAATTCAATGGGTTAATTTCACCGGTGGTCACTGAACTATTGTTTCATTACCACAAAATTACTTTTGTTTCATTTGTTACCCAAAAGTCACTCAACTTTTCTCCGGTCTACAACAAAGTCACTCAAGCCGGATTTTATTTAAACTTGCCGGAAAAATGATGTGGAATCATTAATTAAAAATAATTTCTTAATTAATTTGTCATCTATTAATCTAATTCCTTAACCCATTGTTATTCTACCCAATCCAAACACATTTCACTATGTCATCGTCGTGCATAAATATTTCATACCGATGCCATTTCTCTTTGCTTCTGTTTCGTATTGAATTAATTAGTTAATCAAATTGAGTAACATTAGGCAAATTGGTTATGCAAAAAAGGGAAATGAGGAACGGGAAATGAATAAAAATGAACGAACTTAGATTGGTTTGGTTCGGTTTTTTATTTATGAAATCAAACTAGTTATGTCGATTTTTTAAAATTTTAAAACCAAAATAACAGCTCGTTTGGACTGTTGTTATGTATATGGTTTCATAATGTATCTATTGTATTGTACTTTATGTTTTGTTGAATTCAACGTTTTGATAGATTATATTGTTTGCATTCGTTTCATGATATAACATACTAGTAAATAAAGAATGAATTTACAATATTGCCAAGAAAATAATAAGATTCGGGATAGAGTTACTATAAAAAAGATAAGATAAATGGTAATATATGAGAATATTAAAGGGGAGAAGAGAGAAAAAAGACACGGTAACGACGCGATCACACCAAATCGGTCGTTACATAAAATGGCTCTTCATCATTATGTAACGACAGACTAACGATACGATACAGTAAAATTTTAAAGTAACAATTAATACAAATATTATTTTATAGTAACAGTACGATACAGTACAACTGATAACAACCATCCAAACAAGCTGATACCAAACAAAGTCGAATTTTTATTTTAGGTCTTTCTCGATTTTTTTTCTTTCAATTTTTCTAGGTTATTCGATTTTTGCTTGGTACCCCAACGATTATATGGTAGATAATATTTATCAAATTTTAAAATTTTCACTGATACAATAGTTATTTGTATATCTTCATGTAAAATATGACTTTCTAATTTATAGGTCTGTCCTTGCCTTTTCTTACTGCATTAAAAAATAATTGACACATAGATATAAAGCCTTAAAAAAATAACATGCCTGACGATAATACAATAACAATAACAACTCAGTAGGCCTCAGTTTGAAACTAACTGAGATTACTTCTTTGAAATGTCTTGTTAAACTAGATTGTCCTGTTAATTTTTAATTAGTTGAAATATATTTCTAATGTGGCTCCCTACATAATGTGGTAAAAAAGGAGTAGTGAAATCTGTGGCATAATGTGGCAAAAAAAGTAGTGAAATAGGTTTGGGTTGGGTAGAATAAGAATAATGGGTTAGTAAATTGGATTAATAGGTAAAAAATTAATTAAAAAAATTATTTTGAATCAATGATGCCACATCATTTTTTCGGCAAGTTTTAAACAAAATCCGGCTTGAGTGACTTTGTTGTAGACCGGAGCAAAGTTGAGTGACTTTTGGGTAACAAATGAAACAAAAGTGACTTTACGGTAATGAACCAATAGTTCAGTGACCACCGGTGAAATTAACCCTAAATTCAATCACGTAAGAGTTTTTTTCTCCATTTGTGGATCATAGAAGAAGTTAAATGGGTGAAGTGTATAAGAAAGAGGTTGGGGATCGAGAGAGAAAGGGAAGATGGGGGAAAGCAGATGAATAGAGTTAGGTTTTATTTTTGGGTGAAAATACCGAATTATCCTTACTATTAATAAGTTGGTAATGTCTTTTAGGGATATTTTGGTCAACTCAAAAGTGGGTACAATGCTAACCTACTACTTCATGTAGTAGGTTAGCAAATCCCTATATATATATATATACACACACACACTACAAGGTTTTACAACAAAAGGAGGCGGGCTATTATAACAAAAAAGGAGGCGGGCTATTATAACAAAAAGCTAGTGTTGCATTTAATCTTATGCGTTCTAAGTTTTAAGATAATGATCTCAAGTGTAAATGAGTTCTCGACATGATTTTCATACATATTCAATAAATTTTTAAATACAAATACACCATCTGTACCAAATCAACTGGGTTCTTTCGAACTAGAGCCTTATGATCTACATCCGCCCATGCGTATTTGCACGGGTATGTGCCAATTTTGCAAGGTTGGCTAACCCTTCTCTGTTCTTTGATGATTAATACAACACCCCCTCTCCATGGGTAGTTTTATTTATTTTTTTTAAATGTGTTAACTTTATTTCTCTGTAGACGTGAAATATTTTAGAGTTGTATAGCTCATTCAGAACTCAGAAAACACATGTAACCACCCATAAATAAACATGTGATAAACTACTCTAAATAAGTCATAAGTATTTGTGATATAAATCATCTTATTTAGGATAATGTAGAAAATTTAAAGTTAAATAATTTTTAAATTTAAAATTATTATATTCATTTTTAAACAATTAATAAAAAAAATTGAGTCTCTCTCTTTTGAACGAAAGTTGTATTTGCAAGGTTTAATAGGATGGCATTATTTCTGAGTCCACAGGGATTTCTAGTGGAGTAAGGTTACTTTTATTTGCAAGTTGAAGGCTTTAATTTGTAGCAGCAGTAGAATTGTGGTAATAGTGTTTAAAAGATTTTTTGGAATATTTTTAATTACACCCACTCACCTTTTACCTCTGTTGTTCTTGAATATTGAATATTTCACCCGCTCCTCCCGTTATCTGTGCTGAGAGAATTCGAAGCATATGATAATATTATAATCCAGTACATATCTAGTAGGACCCAATGATTTTCTTTGTCCTTTAGTTCCTGTTTTTGCGCATCGTTGCAGAAACTTCAAAATGCCAACAATATATTCTCTAGCCAAATATGATATGGAAGCCACTGTTTCTGATTCTACAACTCCAATTACTTGAATCCTCTCAAGTGGCAAAAAGTAAAAGAAGACAATAAGAAGAAATTAAATAAAATAAATTAGATGACATTCCAAAATTCTTTCTTACCCCACTTACGTTACAAGCAAGTATTCTTTAGAAAGTTCAATGGATTTCCTAAACCTCTCAATGTTAGTTCTTCTCATTCCTTTTTTTTTTTTTTTTTCCTTTTAATTATCTGTTAGCTAGTATTTAAAATTCACTGGTGTGACTAATTTAGATTGAATCAATTTGATCAGTTGAAGATTGAAATACTCCCTACCATTTCTCCTTTCCCGAGGGCCATGACTTGATTTTGAGAATATCTATGATTATGGCAGAAATTTCATGTGGCCTAGATACTTTGTAAATGTTATTGAATGCATATATAGCCACTTTTACTTTGAACACTCCGAACCAAAAGATTGAAGTCGAGCCAAATCTAAACCTGCCAAACAGGGTCGGCCCTAGGGCCTAGGCCCCAAAAATAATTAGGCCCCAAATTTCTTAATCTCTATTTTATATATAGAATAAAAAAATTATATGTAGTAATTGGTAATAAAAAAAAAGTGAATACTAATGTCCCAACTCTAAAATAAGAGAATTTTGTCCACCGTCCGAAAAAAACTCTTTCTTTTTACTGGAGGAGAAATATAAACAAACCAAATTGAGGACTAGTAAATCTCTTGCTTTGGGAAGATACTACATATAGATGTAAGCAGGAAAATAATAGAGTATTACGTTAAAATTTCTTAGCTTCTTTTTCATCTTTTATGTTTTACAATATTTGGCTTACACATTCAAACTTCAAATTTTTTTTCTCTTGTATATATTCCTTCGATATATGTTTAAACAATTTCCGCATTGGATATCAACACACATTAAAATAAGTAATTTGAAGCATAGAAACTCTCTCATGGCTATATCAAGTTAACAAGTTTCATAATCAAGACCCTAATAAATTAGAAAAGTTATTTTAAAAAACAACTGTTGTATAAATTTGCATGCAAAAGAAAAACTAGAAAAGATTAGCTTCAAACAATATACATATATACTTATATATATTTTTTAATATATTTATTAAAAAATATTAAAGCCTCTAAATAAATTTTGGCTTTAAACCACAAAAGTTGTTGGGCTGCCCCAGCTGCCAAACTACAAAACAAATTGGTTTGAAGTTACGCTTTCTTAGAGGTCTAGTTTGAAGTCGATGACACAGCAAAAATTTAAACTTTTTTGGACTTTAGATTATTTACTAGATAGCAATAATAAAAGTGGTTATTTGTACTCAAAGACCTGGTTAATGATGAAATGATTGCATCCATTTCATTGCATCTCAAGTGATAGAATAGTGCTGCTTCATCTACTGATTGATGCAAAACATGAGCGTGGATGAGTTTTTTCATAGAACAGCCCGCAACTACTTAAGGGCTTTTCTATTATAACTTGTGATACTCCAGATCAAACTCTCTGCCTAATTTACTCGGTAATATAACTTGTTGTTTGAAGCATTTGTACACTTTCTTCAAGAGCTACTCAATCTAGTCCTTTTGTTGGTAAAGAGTAACTGTAGCCTTTTATGCCTTCCTCTTCTGGTGTCAGGTCGATTCTTTTGAAATCGATTCGTGTATCCAGAATATGGAGTTTATTGGATAAAATCTTATACTACTCCACAACACGACAATATAACACAAATAATTCGGCGACTCACAAGGACAAGGTGATTTGGAGATTGACCTCTTGATCACAACAGGCATACAACCGAATTACTTAAACTATAACCATAGCTCCTCCAGGTGCAAGGAGCGAATTCAAACGGGTACACAACGATCACTAATGCTGGAATATTAAGAGATGACCATTGCCATAATATTTTATACAATCATGACTCTAACCGTTACGATTAGAGGAAATAAAGACAGATTCTCATTAAATGTACGTCATTAAGACCTACAATTGCTCTATAATCCCCCCCCCCTCCCCCCCCCCCCACTTCCTCCCATGTAAATCATCTAAAAATCATCATTACCGCTTCTATTAAGAAAAACAAATAAGAATACTCTCTCTCTCTCTCTCACTCTCTCTTATATTTTGATTTATTTACTAACTGATGTCTTGCTCTCTAACCGGAAGTTGTGTTCTCGGGGCACGCAAATAAGTTGTTCCATTTGTTTGATTTTGATTGCTCAATTATTATTACGTTCATCTCGTTTATATAGATCTTAATACATTTATATTGTTTGTTGCCTAGCTGATAAATTTAATTGGTTAATCTATTAAGTCAACTTTGAGGTTAAATAATTGGTGCCTACCATGGGCCCATATAATTGTAAATTGATTATTCTTCACTTATTCTTTGTCCAAATTATTTATCATGTCAGGATTAAACACTCTCCGCATAACACTGAGATTGAAAATGCAGATCTCCCAACTGATGCAATTTTTGCCATGGATGGAACTACAACCACAAAACTTGATGACAACATACAAAGACATGATCTACAAACCAGCCGGCCAACATCTTAGCCGTGGGAAGCAACACTTGATGCTTTCATAGCTCCATAGAAAGAGTGTGCGGCAGTTTCAAATAGGACTCCAAGGACTCCAGTTCTCACACGCATACTAAAAAGGATACCCCCATTGATTTGGAGACCGTTTATGCCTAAAATTTGACTCCTACGTAAAATAATAAAAATTTGTAGTAAGGTCACAAGCAATAAGGAAAAATACGAGGAAAATTAAGTAAAGCTAAGGAATAAATAATTGAGTAGAAAAGTAAGTAGTTATATTTTTTGAGAAAAGTCGGATTATATGTGAATGGTTTGCTTGTACAATACAATATTAGGAGGGGTATTTATAGTTATGATTCATCCAGTCCTAATTATGGTAAAATACAAAGACTAATAATGTCGTGGGCCTATTTACTCAAGGCGCTGGTACATACTAACTCTAACTACGAGAGTGTAAACTCTAAGGTGGTGGGATGTATGCCTTACGTTCTAGGGCTCGTGCCTGTTGAAAGGCAGACCTGGGAGCAGGCGTGTATCCTCTGTGTTCGGTAACTTGTAGATTAAGTTTAGTCTTCGCCATCTAGACTCGTACCCCATAATCATAGGTGGCATATTTTTGCCCACATAGAAATAAATAATTGAGTAGAAAAGTAAGTAGTTGTATTCCTTGAGAATAGTCGGCGTGTGAATCACTTGCTTGTACAATATAATGTAGGGAGGGGTATATATGGTTATGATTTATCCAGTTCTAATTATGGTAAAATACAAAGACTAGTAAGACCGTGGGACTGTTTACTCAAGGTGGTGGTACATATTAACCCTTTCTAGGAGAGTGTAAATCCTAAGGAGGCGGGATGTATTCCTTACATCCCAGGGCCTGTGCCTGTTGAAAGGCCGTAACTTGGGAGCAGACATGTATCCTATGCATCCGGTTCCTTGTAGATTAAGTCTAGTCTTTGCCAGCTGGACTCGTATTCCTATAATTTTATGCGGCGATAGTTTGAGTCCTCGAGATGGTTCTGGTGGTACAAGTGTCAGCTGTCCAGGGGGTTCCGAGGATCCTAATTCAATTGGTATCACTGCAGCACTGAAGGAAGTCCAAGAATTACTTCATAAGGAACTAAAAGAGCAAGCAGAACGTCTCAATTAGATCTCGGAGGCTCTGCCCCTTATCAAATGAATTAATTCAATTGTTTATTCACAACGGCCTAGGGAACCGAGTGCATCGCTACTGCCAATCTCTACATAGTTCAAAATTCTGAGCTTTGGCTAAGTACAACAGCACGACGGACCCTCGTGTTTACGTGACAACATACTAAACCGGAGTAAAGGGAAACTATCTCACCAAAGAAGAAACAGAGTATGTTTTAGTCAAAAAAATTATAAAAACTTTCATGAATAGAGCGTTAACTTGGGAACCCCTTCTGCACAAAGGGTATATTGGTTCTTTTGCAAAAATAGAGAATTCCATCATAAAGGCTCACTCAGGGACGTAGAAGGTGGAAAAAGTTTATGGAAGATATATTCAAGATCCAGCAAAGATATGACAAGCTTCTTCAAGAGTTCATTAGTAAGGTCCAACTGGAGTGAATGTTGTTGCCAAAAATTGTCGACAACTAGGCAGTCTTCGGATTTGCCAAGGGGCTTAATCCAAAGAGCTCCGAGGCTACAAAGAAGTTGAAAGAAGTCTTAAGGAACACCCTACTAAGACTTGGGATGATGCCTACTACCTTTATTGCTCTAAGCTCCGCATTAAGGACAACGTAGTTCGAATGGCTAGTCATTCAAGGATTCCAACTTGGAATAATGCCTATTACCGTTATTGCTCAAAGCTCCATATTGAGGAGGATGTGGTTCGAACAGGTAGTCATTCAAGGAGTGAAGGACATGAAAGGAAGGATGAAACATCTTCAGTATGGAATAATTATGACCGTAGAGATTCGGGGGCTCAGTATGATCCATATTCTGGATATTTGCGGTAAAAAAGAAGATGAGATAGAAGCCAATCTAACAAAAATTCAGGTCGAAGAAATGAAGCAAGTTCTTCAAAAGCAAGAAAATATGGAGATCTTCCTCACTTAGCTGATTACAGTTTCAACGTCAACACATCAGAGTTCACTAATTTGTTGCGCACTATGGAGGATAATGTCACATGGCCTCGGGTATGAAATCAAATCCTCATAAAAGAAGACAAGAACTTTGGTGTGAGCTTCATAGGGACCACGGGAAATCGGCAGAAGAATGCAAGGTGTTGAGATAGGAGGTGGCCCACTTACTCAAATAAAGGTTATTAGAAGATCTACAAACCAGTAAAGGGAAGCAGACAAATTCAAGAAACCAAAGAGGTCAGCGTGATGCAGATCAGCATGGAGCATATCAACCTCCCAAAGCCTCAACTCCAAAAATGAACAATGGACATGATTACATGAGGAGCAAAAGTTAGAAGAATTCTATAAAGAAGATTTTCCAAAGCTTTAGTGATGCATAGTGAACAATGGAAGAACAACTTAGAAGTAGAGTCCTGGGATTGCATTAGATTTAGTGGCTTAGATGTTGGTGGATTGTTATTCTCGCAACACAGAGCACTGGTAATCACTTTATGAATACTCGATGCCAATTTCAAATGTGATTTAGTGGATGCAAGAAGCTCGATCACCATAATTCAAGCTGTGGTTGTTGAGGATATGTAGCTATCGGGTAAGATTGTACAAAAATACACGGTCCTTTCCAATGACAACAACTCAACTGAAAGAACACTCAATGAGATAGTGTTGTCGGTCTACGCTGAGGAAGTGATCAAAGAGACGTCCTTTCAAGTCTTGGCAGGGGACATGCTCTACAACATTATTGAAAAAAGGTCGTGGATCCATGCCAAGAAAGTTGTTTCTTCAATACTCCATTAGACAATAAAGTTCCTTATTAATTGGGAAGTGTGGGAGATAAGAGGAGACTAGTGGGAGCTCACAACTACTCAATTATATTGGATGGGATTGAGCTTGTAGAATTAGAAGATGGGCAGCATTTGATGTAAGCTTGCCGGCAACATGCGAACAATTAAAGTGTTTAAAATTTAATGTATCAATATTAAATCATATTAACGCTAGCTTCTTTCCTTACATTATCGGATATTAACAATTTTAATGTAAGGCATAACTAATGCACTGTTGGGAAGCGTGCTAGGCTAGTTGAAAGGGAAAATATTTAAATAATAAAAGTAATAAAATTCACAAGACAAGACAAGACACAAGATTTACGTGGTTCGGCAATTTTTGCCTACGTCCACAGCCACACAGAGAATGTTTTATTTCACTGAGAGAAAGAAGAGAAAGTTGTGAGGGATGATTTACAAAGCTGAGAGTTATGCCTATTTATAGGCAAAACAACGAAATGTGAATACGCCGAATTCATTTTCTGCGCCGAAGTGCAACACCTAATTTGCACGTTTTCTTTCTTTCACATTTTTGTCAAAGTTACTATTCTGCAGCTTTTGTCTCTTTGTCTTTTTTCTCTTTCTCTTTCTTCTTTCTTTGACTTTTCATTCTTTTCTTATTTCAAACTTTCCACATTACTGAGTTTGCATTTCCCATCAATCTCCCCCTCAAACTCGTGTACATCAAAGAAAAAAAAAATATTACATATTCTCTTTGTGTGGCGCCTCCATTTCATTAGTCTTGAAGACTAACTGAGGCAATGCATAGCCTCAGCTTATCAATTCCAACGGCCTTGGTCAGCATATCCGCGGGGTTCTTTGATCCTGGTATCTTCTTCACCGAGAGAGTTCCATCACTTATCAATTCCCGAATATGATGGTACCTCAGCTGGATATGCTTTGATCTTGCATGAATCACTGGATTCTTGGCAAGATGAATTGCACTTTGACTATCACTGAAGAGTGCACAATTGTCCTGCTTTTTGCCTAACTCTTCCAGAAAGTTCTTGAGCCAAATCAACTCTTTTGCAGCTTCTGATATTGCCATGTATTCTGCTTCGGTGGTAGACAAAGCAACACTTTTCTGAAGTCTGGACATCCAACTAACAGCAGTACCACCCAAAGTAAACACATATCCTGTGGTACTTTTTCGACTATCCAGATCACCACCTAGGTTTGCATCAGAAAAACCTTGTAAGATAATATTGCTCCTTTTGAAACAAAGTGCCATACCTGAAGTGCCTTTGAGGTATCGCAAGATCCATTTTACCCCTTCCCAATGCTCTTTTCCTGGATTTGAGATGTATCTGCTGACAACTCCAACTGCATGGGCTATGTCGGGTCTGGTACAAACCATATCATACATCAAGCTTCCTACTGCTGAAGCATATGGTACCTTCGACATGTATCTCCTTTCTTCATCTGTCTTTGGTGATTGCTCCTTAGACAGATTGAGGTGGCTTCCTAGTGGAGTGCTTCTAGTCTTTGCATCATGAAGACTAAACCTGCTAAGTACCTTCTGTATGTACTTTTCTTGAGATAGCTTTAAGGTTCCTTCAGACCTATCTCTGCTAATCCTCATCCCAAGCATTTGCTTAGCTGGTCCTAAGTCCTTAATTTCAAACTCCTCTGCCAACTGTTGTTTAACCATGTTGATCTCTTCTATCCTAGATCCTGCAATTAGCATATCATCAACGTACAAGAGTAAAATGATATAGGATTCATCAAGATTTTTGATATAGCAACAATGGTCCATCTGACATCTTTTGAACCCATTGTTATTCATGAATCCATCAAATTTCTTATACCACTGTCTAGGAGCCTGTTTCAGACCATACAGACTTTTCTTCAACCTGCACACAAGATTTTCTTTACCAGGGACTTGAAAACCTTCAGGTTGCTTCATATAGATGTCTTCCTCAAGGTCACCATGTAAGAAAGCAGTTTTGACATCTAGCTGCTCCAAATGAAAATTCTCTGCAGCTACGATACTTAGCACCAACCTGATAGTAGTTAATTTAACTACAGGAGAGAAGATCTCAGTGTAGTCAATTCCTTCTTTCTGCTGAAAGCCTTTTACTACTAATCGTGCTTTGTATCTTTTCTTACCATCATGCTCTTCTTTGACCCTGTACACCCATTTGTTCTGCAATGCCTTCTTTCCCTTTGGTAACTCTGTAAGTGTCCATGTTTCATTCTTGTGAAGAGAATTCATCTCTTCTTTCATGGCCAACTTCCATTTGTCAGAGTTCTTCACCTGCATTGCTTCATTGAAATGCTCTGGTTCTCCTGCATCAGTTAGAAGTAAATAATGGAGAGAAAAAGAAAGCCTATCAGGAGCTTTAGATACTCTTTTAGATCTCCTTAATATGGGCTCCGGAGTAACTGATCCAGAATTTGGTTCAAGTTCCAGATCACATTCAGATTCTGATTCCATCTCCGGTTCTGGTTCTGATTCAGTTCCTGATCCAGCTTCTGGTTCTGCATCTCTAATCTCAAAATCAGCTTCGTCATTTCCAGCCACTTCATTCTCTGAGATTCCGTCCAACTCAGCTGTTTCAGTTGTTGGTCTCCTGGTGTTAGCCGATTCTACTCCAAGCCTGTCCTTGTACATCATATTTTCATTGAAAGTGACGTCTCTGTGTCTTATGATCTTTCTATTATGGTCATCCCAAAATCTATAACCAAAATTATCATCACCTTAGCCAATAAAGAAACATTTTTTGGCTTTAGGATCAAGCTTATCTCTATCATTGGAGTTTACATGTACATAAGCAACACAACCAAAGATTTTCAGATGTGAGAGATTTACCTCCTTTCCTGTCCATACTTCCTCAGGAATTTTGAAGTCCAGCGGTACTGAGGGTCCCCTATTTAACAGGTAAGCTGCCGTGTGAACAGCTTCTGCCCAAAAGCATTTTGGCAAGCCTGAATGTATTCTCATGCTCCTTGCTCGTTCATTCAGGGTTCTGTTCATCCTCTCCACTACTCCATTTTGTTCTGGTGTTCCAGGAACTGTCTTGATCATTCTGATCCCATTCTCAAAGCAAAATGCTTTGAATTCTTGACTATCATATTCTCCTCCATTGTTTGACCTCAGACATTTTAGCTTTAGCCCCGTCTGATTTTCAACTTCAGCTTTCCACCTTTTAAAGGTAACAAATACGTCAGATTTACTTTTCAGAAAATAAACCCATACTTTTCTTGTGGAATCGTCAATGAAGGTGACATAATAGCGTGAGCCTCCAAGAGAATTTACAGGAGCTGGTCCCCACACATCAGTATGCACTAGTTCCAGCTTTTCCTTCTTTGGTGTCCTTCCTGCCTTTGAGAAACTAACTCTTTTTTGTTTCCCATAGACGCAATCTTCGCACAAACCTAGTTCAACATGCTTGAGGTTTGGAAACTTTTCCTTGGATGCTAGCAGTTTCATTCCCTTCTCACTCATGTGCCCAAGCCTTCGGTGCCACATTGCTGAGTTGCGATCACTATCAACAGCTGCTACAATTGCATATAGTGTTCCTTTCTTGGAGCCTCGTGCTATAACCAAATTTCCTTTGGTTATCTTCCATGATCCGTTACCGAATATTGTTGTATATCCTTCACTGTCAATTTGACCCATGGATATCAGGTTCTTCTTGAGACCCGGAACATGTCTCACATTTTGCAATTTCAACAGCATCCCTTGTGCAGGCTTTATATGAACTTCACCTTTCCCCACAATATCCAAAGGTTCATCATCTGCGAGATAAACCTTGCCGAATTTTCCAACAACATAATTATGCAATAATTCTTTGCATGGGGTAGAGTGAAAAGATGCACCTGAGTCCAGAATCCAAGATTCAACTGGACTGTCTACGCAACAAATTAGTGCATCACCAACTTGTTCAGCACTAACATTTGCTGAACCATCATCCTTTTGATGATCTTTCTTCTTCGGTTCTCTGCACTGATTGCTGTAATGGCCCTTCTTCTCGCAATTCCAACAATTAATGTCTTTGCGATTTTTGGATTGACCCCTTCTCCTCGACTTTGATCTGCCACGTCCTTGACTTTGTCCTTTCTGGCTGCTTCTCCCCCTGCTTTCGGTGTTTAAAGCAGATCCTGGGGAATCACTAGATTCTCTCCGGCTAATATCTTCGCTTAGAATCAAGTCCCGAATATCATCCAATTTGAGCTTGGAATTTCTCGACGAACTGCTGACTGCAGTTACAGTTGCATTCCAACTTTCCGGTAAAGATGATAGTAAAATCAGCGCCTTGACTTCGTCATCAAATGTGATAGTGACAGAACTCAACTGAGTTAAAATTGTATTAAACTCATTGATATGTTCCGTGACAGATGCACCTTCTGCCATCTTTAAGTTGCACAAGCGGCGCATCAAATATACTTTGTTTGAAGCTGATGGCTTCTCATACATATTTGATAGCGTTGTCATCAAGCCTGAGGTGGTCGTTTCATTAATAATATTGAAAGCCACATTCCGTGTCAGCGTCAGCCTAATCACACCAAGAGCTTGGCGATCTAATAGATCCCAATCTGCCTTGGTTGTACTCTCTGGTTTTACCCCGGTCAGAGGTAAATGCAATTTTTTCTGATACAGATAGTCCTCTATCTGCATTTTCCAGAAACCAAAATCTTTGCCATTGAATTTGTCAATCTTAACTTTCCCTTCATCCATAACCATAATTTCACAAAAAAAATATTTTGTGAATAGTGACTGTGAATAGTAAAAATGTGAATAGTACTATGCCAACACAGTCTGCTCTACCAGAAATACACTGTCTGTGCTCTGATACCAGTTGTTGGGAAGCGTGCTAGGCTAGTTGAAAGGGAAAATATTTAAATAATAAAAGTAATAAAATTCACAAGACAAGACAAGACACAAGATTTACGTGGTTCGGCAATTTTTGCCTACGTCCACAGCCACACAGAGAATGTTTTATTTCACTGAGAAAAAGAAGAGAAAGTTGTGAGGGATGATTTACAAAGCTGAAAGTTATGCCTATTTATAGGCAAAACAACGAAATGTGAATACGCCGAATTCATTTTCTGCGCCGAAGTGCAACACCTAATTTGCACGTTTTCTTTCTTTCACATTTTTGTCAAAGTTACTATTCTGCAGCTTTTGTCTCTTTGTCTTTTTTCTCTTTCTCTTTCTTCTTTCTTTGACTTTTCATTCTTTTCTTATTTCAAACTTTCCACATTACTGAGTTTGCATTTCCCATCATGCACATGATGAAAAACTTCACTCACGTCCATTAAATAGAACTACAATTGCTCTAATCCTAGGTCAAAAAAGTTTGTCCATTCTAGCGTTGTCTTCATCCAAAAGCCATGACCCCCAAATTTCTATTTTTCCTATTTCATTCTCAGGTGACAAAAAGTCAGATCTTGGATCGAATGTCGCTTCTAGCACTCGAGATTGACAATATATTCCAACACTCAACTGCATCAAGCTCAATGTATTATGAGGTACCACACTACATCAGATCTGGAATGGAAGCAGAAGAAAGTTAAGAAGCTCAAATGGCTCCAATATTCTTATACTTAAAGTCCAATAAGCGACTTAAAATATGTTCGATAAGCGGCTATTTTGATCGAATGTGAAATTGTGAGATATTTTAAACATTTTAATTCTTTCGTTACAAGGGAATGTCGTTAAAACTTATTATGTATCACGGCTAAGAGCCCCTACTTTTACAAGTAATGAAATTTAACTTCAAACAAGTTCTACGTTAATTTGCTATCCGGAGACCTAGCTTTCCTTTCTGCTTTCATAAAATGGGACGGCATTCTTCATTTTAACTTTTATCAGGGTCCGCATTTTGTACATTATTTTCAGTCACATGCGATTCAATGATTTGAACTCGAAAATGCCTTGTTGTGATAGAACCAGGCGGATCCTAAGTTTGCCTGAAAATTAGAGAAATAAATCCCACGGAACACCATGTTTCAAAGAAAAATATTATTTTAAAACAAGGACAAAATGCTCAAGAAGACACAATTTAAGAGTATGAGATATTATTTGGCTGCATCCTCAAAAGGGGCATTCAGATCAGAAGTAAGAATTAAGAAAGAACCAGTTGAAACTAGAGCTACTGGAGAAGACAAAGTACCTAAAAGGCAAGGTACAAGAACATCTTCCTGTCTTTTGCTTTCTATCCTGACCAGCTCATTAAAAGACTTGACATCTTCCTTAGTAAAGTCCAGGGGGTGATTGAGTCCAACTCTTAGTACTCCAAAAATAGATCATTCGCTTTCTTGAACTCTTGATCCCAATCGAAGCCCATAGTGTTGACCTTTAAAAGAGTATCATAGTCAATCTTTATGATAGCCCACTTAAGATTCACTATACTTCTGGACTCGAGCTCTTTAAAGTTCTTCTCATCAGTTTTCGCTCGTCCTTGCAAAAGAAACCATTCACTTTCATTAACAGTGGCAATATCTGTAGCCCCTTTTTAGATGTGCCTCAAGATTGATTATTTTAGCCTGCACCAATAAGCACTCTTGAACAGATGAAATTTTTGCATCACTAGACCGGTCGGTGAAACTTTTGAGGCATTGGATTTCATCTTCAAAGTTTGCCTGCTCAGTGGTAAAGGCATCCTCTTGATCTTGTTGTAGCTTCTTCAAGCGCTCGATGTCACTCGACACAATTTGAGTCCTTCAACTTAGAACACCAAAGTTTGTCCTAAGTTGGGTAATTGATCACGACTACGCTAACCCCAAGGGGTCACCTGTCGGATGCAGTTATATCGGTAAGAACCGGATTGAAATCCACTGCAAATTAGCGAATAATCAAGTGCAAGTATTACAAATAGGAAGTCAAGTGTTGTAGTTCATTGTCCTAGGAATAAAAGATTGTGTTTCAAACTAACTGTAAAGTTTTAAAGTAAGTAAGGATTAAGTGAACTAATAGCGAGTTGTCTTAGACATGAATGTGGTCGAGTTAAGCAAATATAACCTCTAAAAACCGCCAGTTATAGTAGAGGTCTACCTTGCTAAGCTCGTCAGAGTCATAGCCAGACGCATAAAGTACTAACTCATTGACTCAAGGAAAGAGAACCTATCCCTAATGGACTCTTTTTGATGGGTCGGGCTATTTTAGCCAACATGATCAAAATCCTTGCTAGTCTCTATTATCCTAAGCCGATTAACCTACCACAGTATAACCCTAGTGTTGTGAGCACTAAAATTGAGAGGCTAAAGCGATAAAGACTAGATAATCAAACCCAAGATAAAATAAGTGAAACTAACAAAAACCCATTGAATTTCAACTGCTAAAGCATGTTTAAACCCCTACTTATGAGTTTAGCTACTCATATTAGGGGTTGAAATCATAGTCATACAGTGAAAGTGGTTAAGAATCATGTATTGGAATAAGAAAAACAAGTTTAGATTGTCTACAGTGTGGATGAACCTCGTTACTTGCTTCTCAGGTTTTCCTAAAGTAGCTAAAACTATGATATAGAATAGAATAATAATTAAATCCTACACTTTTCTATTCATACTAGCTATTTTCCTAAATGACGAGACTTCCCTTTTGGGCGATGTGACCGCCTAATGATATGGGGTGCTCGCCCTTTATGATGTTGGTTGACTTCATCTTCTATTCTTGTAGGTAAGGCAGGGCACATATTCAACTGAGGCGCTCCCCTGTTCCTTATCTTCCATATTTGGGCAGTCCATCTATTGGAGAAGGTAGCCACCTAATTGTAGGATTTCAAGAACAGTCGACCATGCTTTGCATGAGCCAGTAACTTATTCATCCCAAGGTGAGTCGTCCTAGTGGTGGTATGGGCAGCCCTTCTCAAGCCTTAGAAATGCTAGTTCTCTTTTCATTCATTAGGCAACCACCCTGAGCTTAGGGTGGGGCGCCCTACAGTGAGCCGCTGAAAATGAACTCCTAGGATTTCTTTTGCTCTCTTTTACTCTCTTTCTCCTTCATCAATCCATTCAACCTCAAACCAAGCAAATCGTAATATTATACACAAAAAATAATGCTTTCAGATTCAATAAGAAAAGTAGAAGGTAGTCTAAGAATGCCAACTTATTAGTAATCTTCTTTTTCTTCGCGGAGTTAGCTGTCCCAAGAAGGGAAATGGTGTCGTCAGTTTTTTTTCTCTCTCTGGCTCAGAAATAACCAAGTTTTACTATCATAGAAAAGCGTAAGAGAGTAGTTAAAATGTTCAAACAAGAAGTTAAACAAAAATGCATAATCAAAGTTATTTACCTAAAAAGAGGTGGTAGCGAGGAAGTCCATAAACTCGTCAGTCCTACGCATCTAGAAATACTTAACTTAGGGGATCGATGAAGGAATCGATCATAGAAGCAACATAGCAGAGAGTTTTCATTAAATATATTTCTCCATGAATAGTGATATTTACTTGGCATGCCTTATCTCTAAGAGTATACGAAGACCCAACTTCATCTGTAGTCGATGAGATAAGTGGAAGAGCCGAAACAACCGCGATAGTCTTTTAGAAGCCACTCGGGATAAAGGAGATCGTTTAAAAATAACTTTCTTAGCTTCCTTAGGGATCGGGAAGCGGGAAGTATTTCTGAGTTAGCAGAGTTGGTATCTTGAAAGGTTTTATTTTTTAATTCCTCCTCATGGAGAAATTCAACTCGTCTGTCCTAAGCAGAAGGGGTTCTTTGTTGACACACTTCTCACTGTTACTATCATCTTCGAGGTCTATTACTGCCAACATTTTTTAGGTTCACTGAGGGAGTGGAGATATCAATAAACAACATATTTAAACCCTTTACCAAGGAATGATTCCTCTTAGGAGGATCGACATACAACATCTTGATTTCTTTTCTATTTCTTTTGAGCTTCTCAAGATTGGCTTGAGATTGATCAGGGGTTGGGAGCTCCTTGGATAGGGAGGCACAAGGCATAACAGGACCATGGCTGGTGCAAGAATTGTTTGGCCCCATTGCTGGAAGACCAAAAAGCAAAAAGAAAAAAATTCAAAGCAGTAAAAGTAGCAAAGAGGTGGAAAAATAATTTCTTCACTACCATGGCTGTTAGCTTTGATTTTCACATCGGCTGGAGTAGGAATATCAAGATACTTTGTATCCGAACCTCAAAGACATCCAAATCCATATGAGAAATATAGGTGGCTGCAAGAAAAGAATGAACGATAAATAAAATATATATAAATAAGAAAAACAACAAGAAAAGTGAGTATGCTTGCGTCTAGAGTTATATTATTTGAGGAATGCAACCTTGTGATAGTGACAGACAGTGGCAGTTGGCATGACCACATACTGCTTATACTACCTCCGGTCATTGATATCCTTAGAGCCATTGACAAAGGCATTGCTAGCACGACTGTAGAGGGCAACAAGCTCCTCCCTAAAAGAATTTGGGGAAATAGAAATAGATGAGATGTTAGAAAGTAAGGACACCGGCCATTTGTTCCATGTGTTTTAAGGAAAAAAAAACCTCCACACATGGGGTCCAACTGCGACACAACTCCTTTATATTCCATTGACAAGCATAATTTAAGGGTGAAAGTGTAAGTGTAAATAAAGAAGTAAAAGGCCTTATGGTCGGTGATATGGGCTGTGGTAGGAGGACGATTAGCAACCAATTTTTCGTCCCTCTGGAAGTCATATTTGACCTATGGGATACGATCCTCTTTGATAGTTTAATCAATATTGGTACTGTCCTCACTTCTCGAGTACCAGGGTCAAAATCATGGTTCCAAGACACTCATACTTGGGTTTTTTCGATGGGTCATCAAGAACTTTTCCCTTTCCCTTGCCATTCTTGGTCAAAACAATGTTGATAGGAGCATTTTAACTTCTGGCTTCTTAGAAATGATCGATACTGAGACAGAACACTCCAAATATATTGAAGTAAAGCAAGAAACATTATGAGAATCATCGATTTTAGAAGACACTATGACAGAGTAAAAATGATTTTAGGGATTGAGAAAAAGGTGGAGGAAGCTTCTCTAGAAATTTTGCAAGGAAAAGAGGTTTAGCAAACCAAGCCCATTGAGATTACTTATACTTAGCAAAGTCACAGTTTCCTAGATTGACACTAAAATCACAGTTGACTGAGAACCACCCACGTCTGCAAAAGCAAAAGGCAAAACGACAGGAGTCTTTCCAAATTCAAAACCAAAGATGGCGGCAGACAGGTCAATTCTCCCGCCAAGAAAAATTATCCACTTCCTAACTAGTTTCGGAGATACATTTGGCACGGGCAGAGACTATTTATATTGGGTAAAATCTTACTTTACTTCTCAACACGATGCGTGGCTCAAAGATTCGGTGACTCTTAAGGAAAAGATGAATCAAGAGATTGACCACTTGATCACAATGGGCATACAACTGAATTACTTAAACTATAACCACAGCTACTCCGGGCACAAAAAACGAATTCAAACGGATACATAATGATCATTAAAGCCGGAATATATACACAATGATCATTAAAGGCGGAATATTAAAAGAGGACCATTGCCACTATTTATTCACACAACCATGGCTCTAATCATTACGATTAGAGGAAGTAAAGACAAAATCTCATTAAATGTATGCGATGCCTATATTGCTAATATAAATTAAACCCCTCCCCCCACCACTTCCTCCCATGTAAATCATCTAAAAATCATCATATCACTCGTATTAACAAAAAGCATTAAGAATACTGTCTTTCGTTCTCTCATGTATTTTGGTTCATTTACATACCGATATATAACTCTCTAATCTGAAGTTGTGTTCTTCGGGCACGCTATGTTATTCTGTTTGATTGATTTTGTTTGCTCTATTATTATTATTATGGTTCTCTCGTTAGTTTTATATAGATCTTGATACAATTATATTGCCTATGTCTTAACTAACAAATTAATTTGATTAATCTATTGAGTCAAATATTTAGGTTAAACATAGAGAAAATCAACTATCCAAGTATTATGTTGTACGTTCTATTACTGAATTTTTTAACCGAAGAAAAATTGTTAATAGTCCAATATAAATATAGCTTTCCTGGAAATTTAGATGTACAAATAGACAGAACAAATTCTGATTTTGTTCCAGCTTCTTGGCCACGTTTTGTTAATTGTAAAATTAAAGTTACCAGAACCAGAAATGTTGATACGGCTGATAATACATTATGCATTCTACATTTGCCTAATAAATTTGCTGGAGAGTTGCATTAAACAACTATTGATTAATTAAGTCATATTATTTTATTATAAAAGGGTGGGAAACATGAAGAAATTGAGGTGACAAAAAGTAGTTTTGACATACTAAATTGCATATCTTGAACTACAATATTTTTTATTTTTATTTTTTGTTACTAATTACCACAAGTCTAGACCAATTTTAAAATAATTAAATTTAAACTCCATTATATAGTGATGGTAGTAAAGAAACAAATAATTTTAGTTAGTTCTTGAAGCGTTCTCCAAAGAATAAATTATAATGAGAACAATATTAAAACAACGAGAGATAAGAAAAACTAGTGAATGTAAAGTACTTATATGAGGAAGAGTATCCAAGGATGCCTAGATCAGTTAGTACTTTAATTTTGATGAATAATTTTGATCGGACAATCTGGGTGCTATGTTGTCAAAGTCGATTCAATTTTCTTTTTTATTTTTGTGTGTTCCATATTATCCTTTGCTACTAGTCAATATTGGAAGTTTCCCAAAAAGTAGAGTAGACTTTATAATAAAACTCTCAAACTCAATTAATGCACCGTGAAATTGACCCCTCCCCCCCTTCTTCCTACTATCCAAAAACCTTTCTTTGTTATCGTTTGTTCCTTCTTATGTATCCTATTGGAACATAAAATAAAGGTTGTTAGTACAAATATATAGGCTATTAATGTAAATGTGTATGCAGTTAGGATTAGGTTAACTGTATATTGGACCAAGCCCATTAAGAATAGCTTAGAGACCAAGTTAGGGTTTTATTATTTTCTTGTATATATATGAGTTAACTCATCAATGAAGGCAAGAGTTTTCACCCAAAAGTTTATTTGTTGTGTCCATTTTTACATGGTATCAGAGCCACCATGAAACTCTTTGTGAGAGTGTTGAGTGATGGCAGTTCTGACAGATGGTGCTGGTGGAGAAGGAATCCGTGGGATGGGGGGTGACGTTGCCATCGTACGGAAAACTATCTCTCCATACGACATCACCTCAAATGATAATCCTGGTTTGATTATCACACAGGTCTAGTTGAGCGGTGAAAACTATGAGGAATGGGCACGGTTCGTTAGAACGACGTTGCATGCGAAGAAAAAGTTTGGATTCGTCGGTGGGTCTATTAAGAAGCCAGGTGAGAACTTGGTCGATTATGAGGATTAGTGGACTATCAATTTTCTTCTGGTGTCATGGATTAAAAAATATATTGACCTACCCTTAGGACCACCATATCACATATGGAGGTGACTAAGGATTTATGGAATAGTATCCGAGAGCGGTTTTCAGTGGAAAACGGACCACGGATTCAGTAGTTGAAGGCTGTACTGGCTGGGATTAAGCAAAAGGATTGACCATTACTGCTTACTACATAAAGTTGGCTATGCTGTGGGAGGAACTTGGAAACTATGATAAGTTTCCGACCTGTTCGTGTGGAAATTGTTCTTGCAATCTTATGGTTGCACTAGAGAAGAAGAGGGAAGAAGATAGAAATTCATTTGTTTCTCATGGGGTTGGATGAGAATCTTTATGGAACTGTCAGTTTCAATCTCTTGGCCCAGGATCCGTTGCCATCCATGAATCAAGTTTACCAAAAGGTAGTTCACGATGAACATGTCAAGGGAATGACATGGACACAGGAAGAACGGGGGGAGGTGACTGCGTTTGCTGCACAACGCTCGCCTCTACCACGTATAAGCTATAAGGACCGTCACTTGTGTGACCGAGGTGGACACCCTCCAGAGCGCTGATTTGAAGTAATTGGATATCTGGAGGGTTGGGTCCATTATTCGAACAGAGATCTCAAAGTAGTGGACGTGGCAGAGGGAGAACTGAGGCTACACGGGGTGATAGAGGTCGTGGATATCAAAAGTATGGCTCGAACATTGGTCGAGGACGTGGTGGTAATCGAGCTAAGATTATGCAAACTGAGTCCGAGGGTGGAGAAACTGGACACACTGGTGCACACGGACAAACGAACCTATCTGGGATAACGAGTGAACAGCTGTAAATGTTGTTTGAGCTGCTGAACAAAGAGAAGGCGGGCACAAGTAAGCCATCAATTGGTAAGAAAATTCGACTTTCGTGGATTATTGACACGGGAGCATCGAATCATATGACCGATCAATTAAGTGCTTTGGAGGATCTACGGACAATTCCACATTGTTTTATAGGTCTACCTTACGGAACCAGTACAATGGCTATGCAAAAAAGATCCATCAGATTTAGCTAAGACGTGCTTCTTTGTAGAGTGTTATATGTGCCGAAATAACTTGCAAATTGATTTCGGTGTCTTGATTGATTAATCAATTGGTTGCAATGTAAATTTTACTAATGATTTATGTGTTATGCAGGACCGGGCTACAGGAAGTTGATTGAAGCGGGCGAACAAAAGAACGGACTCTACTACTTTCGGATGATACCCTAGGTGAAGGAAATGAAGGTCGATGTGATGGAATTGTGGCATCAAAAGTTAGGGCACCCTTCGATACAAGTGACCAAATCTCTTTCAGCTCTAGAGGATAGGAGTAGGAAAGGGAGCTTGGAAGAAAGAGCATGTGATGTCTGCTTTCGGGCGAAGCAAACTAAGAATGTATTTCCTTCAAATGATAATAAAACTTCCGAACCTTTTTGATTTAATAAATTGTGATTTGTGGGTCCTTATAGAACTGAATCTTCATGTGGTGCGTCATATTTCTTGACTGTTTTTTATGATTGTTCACGAGGGGTATGGGTTTTTTTGTTAATTGATGAGAAAAAAGTCGGGCAAAAGTTAAAAGGTTTCTTTGCGATGGTGGAACGAAAATTTAATAAATGTGTTAAGTGCGTCTGGAGTGATAACAGCAAGTTCATAAGTCTAAAAGGGTTTTTTTCTTGAACAATAGATTTTTTTCCAAACTTCTTGTCTAGGGACCCACATAAAAATGGTAGGTTTGAAAGAAAACATCGACATATTTTGAATGTAGCACGGGCGCTTAGATTTCAAGCAAATCTACCAATCGAGTTTTGAAGAGAATGTGTGATGACAGCCTGTTATCTAATTAATTGGACGCCCTCTAAGTTATTGAATGGTAAGACACCTTACGATGTCTTGATAGGAGTAGCACCGAATTATGATCATTAGAGGGTGTTCGGATGCTTGTGCAACGCTCGCAATCAAGGACGGACGGGTGACAAGTTTAAGAATATAAGCCATCAATGTGTATTCTTGGGGTATCCAAACGAAAAGAAAGCTTGGAAGGTGTATGACTTGGAGGCAAATAAATTTTTGATATCGAGAGATGTGGTGTTTTATGAGAATGAGTTCCGTTTGCATCAAAGGTTGATGAGAAATAAAAATGGGGTCATGAAATGGTACCAGCGACCGAAGTGTTTGAAGAAGAAGAAGAGAGCGTAAGGAGGGGGGGAATTGAGAGTGACGCTCAAGTATAAATGACTTCGGCGAATAAAGGTGTGGATCATGGGGATCCAAAGCCTGATGTTGCTCCCGGACACATGGAATATGAAGTGTTGGTGGAAGAATTGGGTCGTGGAAAGCGGACTAAGAGAGAAAATGTTTTGTTAAGAGATTTTGTCGCTAATACGGTCCACAAGTTGAGTCACTGGGTATCGTCTTATGTCCAAAAATCTGATTGTTCATCCGTTTCTCAACAACCCTTCGGTAAGCCCTACCCTCTGGCACATTACGTCAATTGTGATAATTTTACTTTGTGAGTTTCCTTGCAGCTATTACAAAAGGACATGAGCCTTCCTCCTATTTGGAGGTGGTGAAAGATGAGAAGTAGAGAATAGCAATGCAACAAAAGTTACAGGCATTAGAAGCAAGCAAGACTTGGGAAATTGTACGTTTGCCTCCGGGTAAGAAGGCACTCGGCTGTAGATGGGTGTATAAGATCAAGTATAATTCAGACGATACAATTGAGAGGTACAAATCACGACTTGTGATTTTTGGGAATCATCAAGTGGAGGAAGTTGATTACACGGAGACATTTGCGTCGATATGGTAATCATCCGAGTTTTTCTGGCTGTGGTTATGGTAAAAGGTTGGGAATTGCATCAGATGGATGTGCACAATGCATTTTTGCATAGGGATCTTCGGGAAGAAGTATATATTAAATTGCCTCTGGGACATCAAATGAATGTCAAAGGAACCGTGAGTCGACTTTGAAAATCCTTGTATGGTTTAAAGCAAGCTCCTCTGTGTTGGTTTGCAAAGTTTTCGGCTGCTCTCAAGAACAATGGGTTCCGACAATCCTACTCAGACTATTCTTTGTTTACGATGAAGAAGAGAAATATGCAATTGAATGTGCTCGTTTATGTGGATAATTTTATTATCTCTGGTAATGATTCGAGGGCGTCAAATTTTAAAGTTATATATCTCTAAATGCTTTTATATGAAATATTAGTTACTTTGAAGTATTTTTTGGAAGTTGAAGTTGGATATCATTTCGGAGGCTGGTTTGTTCGGGGAAAAACCGGTGGGTACACCAATAGAGCAGAATCATTGTTTGACACTTGCGACTGGTCGTTTTGTCAGAGATCCCGAATGATTTTTCTTATTGGTTGGGAGATTTATTTATCTGTGTTTTACGCATCCATATTTGTCATACAGTGTGCATGTGTTGTCACAATTCATGTAGAGTCCCCGTGTTGAGAATATGGAAGCGGCACTCCCTGTCGTCTGATACTCGAAAGAGTTTTCGGTCCAAGGCATTATAATGAGTTCCCGGTTGTGATCTGTGCTTGTGCGGATGGTGTGATTCCGCTTGGCAGGGTGTTCTTTGACACATCGCTCGTTGACTGGTTGGTATGTAACTTTAGGTGACTCACCGATATCATGGTGGATAAAGAAGCAACAAATTGTTTCTCGTTCTTCATCGGAGGCAGAGTATCAGTCGATGCCAGTGACCATGTGCGAGTTAAAATGGTTGAAAAGGATATTATGGAATCTTAGAATCGAGCACTATCCTCCGATAAATTTGAAGTGTGACAGTCAAGCAGCATTGCATATTGCTCAGATTCCTATCTTTCATGAGAGCACTAAACACATTGAAGTTGACTGTCACTTTGTTTGGAATGAGATTATTGGAGGCACTATACGTTCCAGTTATGTGCCCACGGCCGCACAACTGGCCGATATTTTCATGAAGGCATTGGGACGGACACAGTTTGATCGACAGCGGGGAAGTAGATGCCAACTCACAACCAGAGTACAATGCTCAGATCCTCAATGCAATATCAACAATAGGATATAATATATAATATACAATGGAAACCCAAAGCTAAGGCGTAAGGAGTACGCCTACCGGCAGCTACACACGTAAGGAACACGTGGTAGAAAATTCACGAGGCCAGGTGCCTCCAAAGAAATGAATATAAACACTTCCAAAAGTTAGTACGGCTAATCAACAACTGCTTTATCCTTTGGTTTCCTTGCCAAACGATCCCACTCTATTCAATAAGCAGAAAAATATATCAATTTAGGCTAAAGGCTTCATTCCTCACATATTATGGCAATCCGGTTAGGAACTTGATACCCACGCGACCGGACTGTGTGTCCAATGTCAAACCTCTATGGGGGACTCCAAACAAGTTGGGCATTTGGAATCCTCATGCTCCAACTTGAGGGGATATTAGAATATAAAATAAAGGTTATTAGTGCAAATGTATAGTCTATTAGTATAAATGTATATATATTTATGATTAGGTTAATTGTATATTGGGGCGAGCCATTAGAAAGAGCTTAGGGACCATGTTAAGGCTTTACTATTTTCTTTTATATATATATATATATATATATATATATATATATATATATATATATATATATATATATATATATATATATATATATATAAGTTTTAGATGTTATTTACAAAACATGGCAATATTTTAGCAAAATTACCCAATATAAAGGAAAGGAAAAGTTAATTACAAAACATAGTAAAAACAGTGCAATATTTTCCCATAGCATAGCAAACCCTTACATTCTTCATCCTATTTCCCCCATTATCACTTTTCCTTCTCCAATTTTCTCCAATTTTACTTTTACTCCCACTATTTCCCCGCAATTTCACTTTTAATCCTCTCATTTTCTCCAATTTCACTTTTCCTCATCTCATCATCACTGTATCTCGTTGTATCTCGATGTTTCTCAACTACAACCCACCTCATATCTTGTTGTATCTTTTTGTATCTCACTGTATCTGCATTGTTTTGCACCGTATCTAACTATTTTTAGACTGTATCTAGTTATTTTTAGACTGTTTTAGCATTTGTTTCATCCCGTTTGTGCGTTGTTTCTCACTGTTTCTAAACTATTTCACCTTTTTTTTTCATTACTTCACATTATTTTTTACATTTTATTTCAGACTTTTTTGCTACCGGTTTCAGACTTTTTTACTAGCGGTTTTAGATTGTTTCAGCGTTGTATCTCACTGTATCGGCACTATTTTTGCTCCATATCAAACTATATCTCACTGTATCTGTGTTGTTTCAGCACTGTCTCAAATTGTTTTAGCACCGTTTCAGGTTGTTTTGCACCGTATCTAACTATTTTCTAGACTATATCTAGCTGTTTCTAGACTGTTTCAGTATTATTTCATCTTGTTTCTCACTGTTTCTAAGTTATTTCACTTTTTTTGCGTTGTTTCACATTATTTTTTGCATTATGTTTCAGACTTTTTCACTGTCTGTTTTAGGTAGTTTCAGCATTGTATCTGCACTATATTTTCTCTGTATCGAACCGTATCTAACTGTTTCTGCACCCTTTCAGGTTGTGTTCAGCACTGCATCTAACTGTTTCTGCACCGTTTCATATTTTTTCTGCACTGTATCTAACTGTTTATGCACTATTTCAGCGGCATTTCAGACTGTTTCAGCACCATTTGAGACCAATTTAGACTGTTTCAGACCGTTTCATCGCGGTTCAGGAGATTCTTTTATGTATAAGGTCCAAAAAAAGAAGAAAAAACCTAGAAATATCTGGTCTACACATATTACACCAACTACTAGTACTACATTGTACTCAACGCCACTCCCAATGTCAAGAACTCCAAAAAACAAGCCATGGCGGACACCACAACAACAATCTCCAACGATTCAATTCAGACCACAAAACTGGAAAAGATCAGAAAACCAAGCTCACATCTTTCATTGCATCATCCCCGTCTCACCACCACCACAAGCTCACACAAAAGCTACTTCACCACGGGGTGAATAAGGCGAAGAGCAGGTGACTATCGAGGTTAGATTTTTTGGCAGAAAACTGCCGATCCTCCATTTCTGATAGTGTCTTTGATCCAGTAAGGAACGACATCGCTACGATTAAAAGTCCTTCAACCCATTGCTCAGTTCCTCATCGAGTTATCAGAATCGCAGGATATTGTTGCCGGAGACGAGACCACTACCGTCGCTGCCACTGTTGGTGGGTATCAATACCGTCGTTGTTCTGCCCTAAAGAGAGAGAGAAAAAAGAACGGCGTGATAGGCCAGGTATGAATAGGTGATAGGAAAGGTCTGGATAGGTGCGTCTAAAGAGTATTTTGCCCGCAAATTTATATATTTTTGTAAAAAACATAAATTCATTTAGTCTCTGACCCCTCTGATTTCGCAAAAGGAATTAAAGAAAATGTAGTTAACGAACATTAAAAAGGAGGACAAAAGCATATGGATCGATTTGACTTAGTTCAAAGAGGCAGTCAATCTTTTTATTGGGTAATTTTTACAAATGATCACATAACTTAACTTTTATATACATAAATCACATAACTTACTTTTCTTATTCAAAAAATAAAATACTTCAAGTATTTAACAACAAAATCACAATGCCTGAAAAGTAATAACTTCTATGAATCTTTTGTTTTTCCCCAAAGTCAACATCCTAACCCATTTTTACATAAAATAGGTAATACTAATAGAAAATGGGTAATACAATTACTAATAGGACCGTACCCTACCGGTAACCAAAATCCATCATCCATTAAATAAAACTCAACTCATTTTCCCAAATATTTCACCTCACTCTATTTGCAATTCTAAAAAAAAGTTATAAAATTTCCAAAACCAAGATACCACTTTTAAAACAAGTTATAAAATTTATTGAATAACTCAAAATAAGGAAGTATCCAGTATTTTTCAAACTGTGTCAATTTGAAATTATATACATGAAAATACGGAAGTATCTAGTATTTTCCAAAGTATGACCTAATGGTGGTAAGCATAAGTTAATACTGAGGAGTAATTAGCAGGAGTTTTTAGACTCGAAGGGGGTGGTTAGCCTCTTCCTAAGCCTATGAAATTAAGCACGGGAGGGGTTCACATGAATTATTAGACAGTAGGGGTGGTATCCATTTCTTTATTGTGAATTTCAAATAAAGTGAGGGGAATTTTATAACTTATTTTGAGAATTGCAAATAAAGTGAGGTGAAATATTTGAGAAAATGGGTTGGGTTTTATTTGATGGAAGATGAGTTTTGGGTACGGTTTGGACCGGGTCCTATTAGTAATATCCATTTTATTTAGAAATAGGTTAGAATGTTGACTTTGGAATAAAAAAAAGAAAAAAGATCCAACGAGGTTACTACTTTTCCGGCGTTGTGACTCTGTTGTTAAATACTTGAAGTATTGTGAATTTTAGGTAGTGGCGTCAAAATGCGCTTGACCTTGAGGCCAGCCAACCTAGCCCTTTATTTAAGTAGGGTTGGGCTAAGAATTCTTCATTGGAAGAGAGGTCACTAAGCCCAGCCTCACTTGGCCCTTCAGCCTCAAGAGCTGGGCCAAGCCCGACCCGCGATTAAAAAAATTATTTTAATTAGTATTCGTTCGTACGTTATAAATAATGGTCAATTTGTTTTGTAGAACTTGGTATCATCCTCCAGGTGCCGCCTTATTATTACTAAAATATATTATTTTTTGAAATTTATGGTAGTTTGATAGAATATAAAGTAAATTTATTGTCTTATAAATTTCTTACATGGTTGAAAATACTTAATTCTCTATTGAGATGTTTGAAAGTTCTTGAATCATGCCTACCATGAGTAAATATGCTAGAATTTATTGTCAATTTAAATTAGAGACCTCGTTTCTTTCATTTATTATCAGAATTTATTGAAAGGCTAGCCCGTCCTAGCCCGCGATTCACTTAGGACTTGGTTGGGTCGGTATTTTAGTAGCCCTTTAGTAAAAAAGGTCAGGCCGTCCTAGCCCATTTAATTCTCTAGCCCGCAAGGGTTGGGTTTGACACCTCTACTTTTGGGTAAGAAAAGTAAGTTATGTAACTTTTGTATATAAAAGTCGTAGTTATGTGATCATTTGTGAAAATTACCCCCTTTTTATTTTATTGGGGATTTACACTTATATACAATTTTGAAGCCTCAATTACAAAAATATAGTAATATTATTAATTTTACAAAACATAGCATTTTTTATATACAAGTTGATACAAACAACTAGAAAAGGAAAATTCTAGCCTCCACCTTATATTTCTCCCCTTGCACCCGCCCCTGCCTCCTATTGCCCCAATTACCACCACTGGACTGACTTTGCCACCGTCCAGGCCTGCAAAAACAGTGCAGAAGCCGTTAGAAACAGTGCAGATACAGTCTGAAACAGTGAAGATACAGTGAGAAACAATACAGAAACGCAGAATCAGTAGAGAAACATTCCACAAACAGCTAGATACAGTGCAGAAACAGTGAAGATACAGTGAAATACAATAAGATAAAAATATAAAAAAGGCAAAAATAAAACAAGAAGAATGATAAAAATAAATAAAACGAAGCACTAGATACAAAGATACAATGTAGATACATTAATGTTAAAAAAATAAGAAGTAATAAATTAATCGTTGCAACTATTAGATACCGTCTCGAAACAACATGATACACAAAAATAAGATTAAATAAATTAAATGATACAATAGATACGACTTTGATATAGTAGATACATTAAAGATTCAATGTAGATACTTTACAGGCACGATGTTGATACAGGCGAGTTCACTGCACAAAAGTGGCTAGCGCATCAAATTCAAAGGTTAAGGTGGCTATGTCTGCAAATCATATATTCTTAGACGTTTTGTGTTATAGTTGAGTAAAAATTTTGCCCAGCAACCACTTTTAACACTGGTATTTAGTTTGAGGCCACTATATTTTTTGGTCTTACACTAGAGGCCACTTTTGGGCCTTTACTAAATAAATATTGACTTAAGTTCTGATAATTGACTGAAGTTCAGTCCATACGGCCCCTGGACTGAAGTTCCATCTCTTAAGGACGAACTTTCAGTCCATATGGCCATGGATACCATGGACTGAAGTTCCATTTTAAGGACTGGACTGAACTTCAGTCCATATGGCCCTAGATTGAAGTTCAATATTTAAGGACTGAACTTCAATCCGGCCTCTGGACTGAAGTTCTATCTTTTTAAGCAAAAGTGACCACAAACTAAATATTTTGATATTAGTGGCCTGTGCCCAAAGACCAGTGACAAAAGTGACATTTCGTGCACTTAGCCCTATAGTTGATCGTCTGCTCCATTGGCTATTACCGTTGATCGTCTTCTGTTACAGTAGCCTTTTTTTTCTTTTTTTTTTTTTTGCAAATCACAATAGCGGTTTTAGTCGATTAATCCATCTATACAGTAAAGCATTTTCTGAAATTCACTTGGAGCTTTGATTTCGGGTCCTTTGATCTCAGAGCTTCACTAATCAGAGTATGAATGAGCCACATACTACAGTTCCCTATCATCCTAACATTTCTTTGAAAGCAGGAAAAAAAGCCACAGTGACCTACATAGTTCTATTTTTGCAGTGGTAGCGTGGAGAGAGATGAATGGAAGGGTGGGGGTGGTGAAGGAGAGAAATTGGGGGAGGATAGGAGGAAAAGTGAAATTGAGAGAAATGTGAGGAGGAAGGTAGGGTTTTGCTATGTTATAATATTTTTGCTATGTTTTGTAATGAAGTTTTTCTTTTCTCTATATTGGATAATTTTGTTAAAATATGTCTATATTTTGTAAATAACTTTTTAAAAGTGTATTTTTGTGTAAAAAATCGTATTTTGTTTCCTTATAACTATTACTACTTTTAACTAAATAAAATTGTAGGATTTGAGAAAAGAGAGGTAGTTAGGATTATCTTTGTTATAAAATTTTGGACCCGTTGTGGCCAACGTACTCTATTTAAAATTTAAATTAGTTAACTGTTAGTCAATAGGCAATGAATCTTGGTTTAGGCAAGAACATGCCTTATCCAACTATTAACGAATAGTAGATGTATCCTTATCACAAAGCAAATGGGCCATTTTCTCTATCTTATAGTAGTACTTTGGAGCAATTCTGAATTCATAGAAGGGCCGATGTACTAATTTGTCAGTGTTTGAGTTTTAGCTATTGCTGGTGATCTTATTTCATTCGCATTTTTCACTTGTTTCATAAGTAGTACTCCCTCCGTTTTAAAAATGATGAACCTATTTTCTTTTTAATCTGTTTAAAAAAGAATGACCTCTTTCTAAATTTGGAAATAAATTTTCACTTTTACTCATCCCTAGATGATTTGTAACCACACAAATATCTATAACTTATTTGAGACCACAAATTTAAAAAGTCTTCTCTCTTTATTAAATTCCGTGCAAAGTCAAATGTGTTCATCTAAAATGGAACGGATGGAGTAATTTTTACCACCACTCTCGTAAGTTCGTAACATTTTTTTGAAGTCGTCTTGCCCAGTGCCCACTGATATATATCAAGGACCAGCAGTTCCTGCAGTTTCATAGGCAATGAATCTGTTCCAGAATTTAACTTCAGTCTCCGATTTTATGTTTAACTGAGAGAGCTACCAACTGGAATGGAATCAATGCATTCAACAACTTGCTGTATCATTTCACTTGGCATTGTACTAGGAGTTTTTCAGCAAATGCGCTAACAAAATTCAATAAATTGTTCGGACACTTTTGCTTTATTTGTCCTTACAATCTATGTATATGTAACTGATCACCTTTCAGTTTCCATTTAATATCGTTTTTTTCTTTAAAATTTCAAACATAAATAAAACTATCATCCGTGTAAAGTGGGTAACAGCACTGCATTAAAAACAAGATACTTGAAAGATTGGGCCAGCAGCTTAGTCCAACGTACTCCCTACGGTCCACTTTAGTTGTAAAGGTTGACTTTGCACACACCTTAAGAAATCATAAATAAATATAGTATTTTTACTAATTTACCCTTTTATCTTCTCAGTATTTTTAAGAAAGAGCTACTAATATTGAGGTGTTTGTATTTTTCAACAACATTTGATATTAAGGGTATTATGGGGAAGAAATGATAAATTTTACCTTGATATTCTAAATTGACAAATATTTTGGACTTTCTATAAATGGAATACCCTAGGACCGGAGAGAGTATATCTGCAAGTGGTAATTGTACTATGTGTTTAAACCAAATCATGCTAATGGTAATGACCGAGTGATAAATAAACGTGAGAATGCCTATAAATTAACTATGATTAGTCATAATAGCGTATACAAAGACTTGATTCTTAGTTTTTAGGCTGAAATAGCTCGTCGATCTAAATGAAGACATTTGGTATGCATTCATTGAGTTGATGCACATATCTAGTGTGCGTTGTATACGTGTAATCAATGTTTTAAAAAGCGAGTCACAAGGCTAACACAGCTCCGAGACGTGGGCCATAAGCCCCATCGATCTTATTTTTTAATTAATTTAAGTTAATAAATAACATAATAAGCCAAAAAATATCGAAAAAATGGCAGCCCAGTGCACAAAGCATCTCGCGTTCACGCAGGGTCTGGGGAAGGGATCCACCCCAAAGGAGTGTGATGTACGCAGTCTAACCTAATGCCTGCATTAGTGGCTGTTTCCAAGGCTTGAACCCATGACCTAAAAAAATTTACTGAAACAAAAGATCTAAAAAAAATTTACAAGTATAAAAAATTGAATAGTATTACGGTTTTTATGAGATACAAATAAACTACAAGGTTTTAACATTCAAACAATTAAATTATAAAATTTTGTTAATATTAAAAGTGAGTAAACAATAAAGTAGGCAACACATATGTATATGTATAGCTGACTATACGTAATATTTACACATCAAGGAGACTATAACTCCTCCGTAGAAGAGTAACGAGAGACTAAATTTTTTCAGTCATAGCAAAACAAATTAAATGAAAAAATTCACTGAAAAGTTTACAATAGCGAAACAAATTAAATGAATCCATATACTTTTTGTTGATTAAAAAACCTTTCACTGAAATCAAGCGTGTTGTCTTATAAATCAAACGGTAAAGTTCTTTATACTTGCTCAAAATCACTTGAATTCTTGTTCGCAAAACTTCTCATCAAGGCATTACAATTCAACCTCTAAATAATGGTAGTGCTCAACATCACCACTATAGATTGGTGATTAGCTCAGGTTCAAAACACATGTCTGAGACTGAGAACTACTCGTATACTTCCAACTGAGAACTGTCCATTCTCCCCGTCTAGTTTCTTCCTCCTACCTTACAGGCCTTTTATTCTTAACTACATAGATCTTATTTACCCCTCATAAAGTGAAACCTAGCATGTTGTTGCAAAATAATGAAGAGGGAAAGGGTTATATTTTAAAAAATATGAGGATATGGTGTAAATCAGAAAGATGCATACATAAAGGGTGCAAAATGAAAAGAACCCTCAAATTATGCAAGCATCTTATCTAATTACTTAAACTGCCACTTAATTAAATTATGTCTTAACACATTCTCGCACAGCCAAATCGTGGAAATACTTGCAATTTAGGTTATGGTGAGATTAAGCAATAATTTGCACAGTTTTAAAAACTTAATTATATTATGCCTCACTAACATTGATATTAGGTGTATGAAAGATGGGCAGTTCAAATGTGGAGTTGGTTGATCTAATTAAATTATTACTACTTGTGTTACATACCTGTGACAAAAACCTCCAGAACTGTACAGTCCCCTTCTTGCTTCCCAGTGAGCTGCTAGTTCCTGATCTGGACTGTACTTTTGATCCATGAGATAATATGAGAAAAAGATTCAGAGTTTATGGGTTATGGATAATAGATATAGGTGGATTTTAACACGAATATAGGGTCCGAGCCAAAGAGCCCGTAATTTGCCTTGTAGATTCGCCCATGAATACTACTTTAGAGCTATATACACGACAAAAGTAGGAGGCCAACCTTCCTTGCAAAGCTTCTTACCCAAATGAGTATCCAAGGTATGTCGATTAATGACTGAAAAGGACCCTAAGAAGTAGTACATTTCTGGAGTGACATTGTGGAATACTCATTTGAGCAAGAGGCTTTCCCAAGGAAAGGAAAGAAAGATGACTCCCTCCATGTGCAAGTGCAGAATATTTATAGTCATAACTCAATACTTTAATTTGTTAATGACCTAATTAAACTACATGTCAGATTGAGAGTTGGTTGCACCAGCCTTACGTCCATTGAGTTTCTACACACTCTTTTATCCTTCAGTTCCCATAGGAGGCTTTTTGAGTTGTTGGATCGATTAATAACATTTGTTGGTTGAACGATGTTTCATTATATTAAATGCTATTCTCTATCGCTACTTTTATGGGAATTTCGCTTTGACGAGGAAATTTATGGTAAGTTGAAAGTCTGCATAGAACTAGTTGAACATTGACTATCAATCCAATTTGAATCTATATTGTCGGGTTGTGATCACCTTGATTTGGGTAAAGCGAAATACTGATTCATATAGCCAATTTTAACTTTTACTCATGAGAGATATAGTTGATTGATTTGCATATAACTCTCAACCGAGGACAAGTTTTCTTCTTTCACGGAATATCTTTAAGCTATATACAATATTAAGCTTAATATTGACCAGTATCTTTTAAGTTTAAATCTTATTATGAATTTGTAATGTACTCCCTCCGTTTCAAAAAGGATGAACCTTTGCGGAGTACGAGGGTCAAATTGACTAATTTTGATCGGGAATTTGCACATCGAATTTTTAAATTTTGTGAAATAAAATTTACATATTTAGAAACTACATGAAAAATACTTTAAGTCACAAAAGTTAATAATTCAAAATAGTTAGAAAATATTTGTAAGACATGTGGTCAAACATAATCTTCTTTGACCCTTCAAATAGTAATAGATTCATCCTTTTTGAAACGGAGGGAGTAATTATTAATTAGATTCTCCATACTGTTATTTACTGATGCAATCAGATGCCTGCATCACTAATCTTGTAAAATTTTACAGTGGCAAAAAACTTAACGGCATGCACTCAGTACATGCTTATCCAGTTCAACTAATGCAACACATGCATTTTGTGTATAATTATCGCTTATCAGCTGCCCATGGTTAATTATATGCACTTTCGCTTTAATTTGTGACTCTAAATGCTGGTATATTGTTTGATATGGTTTAAATACCATGACCAGGTAGTTAGTATTTTCCATTTTAACAAACCCGGTTCAACGAGATTAGCTGCACTGAAGAATGAGTCAATTTCCTTTTGCGGTCCCTTGTAGTCTTTCCCCTTATATCGTCACTTATATTGCTGTAAGCCACCCACCGTTCAAGCCCTTGTATTAGGAGAATTCTGTGTGATGTATTCCTTCTTTCCATGTCTTGTTAGTTACAACTTACCAGAGAGATATATTGTCAAAGTTTACAACTGAATTGTTGGTGAGTACACGAGTTTCTATGAGTCAGATGCTCGAGCTAAGCACTTGCCTGTCAAGAGGAAATTGTTAAAGTCTGAAAATAAATTGAAGGCATAAAATTACGGATCTTACCATCTATATGCATGAAAAGCTGATCAGCTTGGTCTTTAGAAGATTTTAGAGTCATGAAGCAATTTTAAAACTGTATCTATAAACCAAACCCTACCTACCTCTATTCTTGTCTTTATTTACTTTTCTTTTCTTTTCTATTTTTATTCTTTTTTTGATTGATGAGCGAGGGTGGTTGCTGGGATATTTAGAGAAATAGGATACTTCCGCGTCATCACTTTTTGCCGCTCCTTACAAATAGTTAACTTTAGCTCTTAGTACCAGAACTTGGAGCACTTCCTTTCGGATCGCCATGAATTCAGTTCTAAAAATTCTTGGGAAAACCTTGCGGATCGTCAGGAATTTTGTTCAAAAAGTACCTAGTAGGGGATGGGGCAAAAGTTAAATACTTCTTCCTCCATTGCTAAAAACAAAACAGGACAATCAGGGCCATTTTATTTTATTCATATTAGGTAAAAAAAATATATAGATAGCCCCTTTAAGTTGTAGTCAATTCTCATGTAGACACTTTAACTTACATAATGACTCTATTGGGTGAAAAATCAGCCTTGCTTCAGGCTCAAAGCTCGAGGAAAGCCTTAACGAACACATGTTCATCTGACTCCTCGGAGAAGAATCGAGGGTAAGGTGCATCGGCAAGCCTTGATGAAGTTTATGCCTCGAGCGTGTGGAGGCTTGATTTCCCGAGGCGATTGATACGACCCTCAGGGAAGCCATTACTCTATGGAGCAGTTAATGTTGTAACCGTTGCCTATAATTGCCACATTAAAGAGAAAGATCATGGGTTGGCCATGATTGAACGTGGACAAAATGGCTCTTAATTGTATTTATAGTTCCTTCATTCTTATATGCTATAAATAGTCACTTGGTAATTATGTAAAGGCATCCAAAAAATAATCAACAAACACTTACTTTAGTCTCATTGCTATTGTTCGAATTTCCTTACTATGCTTCTTGTTATTTTTCAACTTTGATTCGAACGATTGCTCGTTAACATAAAACAAATTTGATTTATTGTCCTAACCAGATTTAGGCCAACACAATGACCGACTAGATACCTTCTATTGTAAAAAATGTATCTTTTAAACACCTATGGCTATGAGATCATTTGTGTGACACTCACGTGCTGCTGACGTGTAAATTGGCCAAATAAGACGACGACACATGTAATTTAGTTTTTTTTTTAAATATCACATAAACATAATTCAAAAAGTAAAAAATCAATTAGCATAACCCTCCCCCCACCTGCACCCCCCAACCCCAAATTCATTGTCCAAATCACGGCTGATTCTAGGGTTCTTTGGTTGGAGGGTCCTGTCCAAGTCTGAAAATAAGAAAAAAAAGACCCCTAGTTTTAAATATTAGGTATAGGATCCTTATTTATGATTAGTATTATTAGTAAGAAACTTGTGAAGAAAGAGGCTTAGGGACCTCCCAAGTCTTTAAATAAGGAAAGGGGATTTCAATTTCTTTATCACTTTCTTTTATTGCCTGTGTGTCATTAGAGGGGTAATTAATTGGCCTAGGGACCAAACAGCAAATATTAAAAATTGGAAAAAGTGAGTAAAATCAGCTCTCTCTCCCCACTTGCACTGACACTAGTACACTTCCCCAAATGATCAAACTCACCATTTCTCTCTGTTCTCTCTCCTCTTCCCCAAATTCAAAAACCGCTACTGTTCACCGTTGATTTGTTCTTGTTTTCTCCGATTTCCGTCGAATTTGTTGTGGTTCAAGATCGATTGTTGCATATTTCCGTTCATAAACTTAAAATAGGTACTTTTTCAACTTTTTTTAAAGCAAAAATAAGAATATGGTTCGTTCGAAAATCCTTGTTTCGTTTTTCTGGTTTGGGTTCATTTTCTGAGTTTGTGTATAGATTTTCTGGTGCAAATTCATTTGAAAACCCAGAATACACTGATTTATATCGTGTCTTCGGTTCCCACGAAAACAATATATGTAAACATCTGAAATATGTGTAAACATATTTGCAAATGTGTACACATCTTTGCAGATGTGTAAACAAAAAATGAGTACGCATCTGAAAAAATGGGCATAGATCTGCAAGATCTGTACACGTATTTTTGATTTGTACACATATTCTTGATGTGTACACATATTAACAATATATGTACACATATTATTAATATGTGTACACATCAAGAATATGTGTACACATATTCTGGATGTGTCTGCACCTGCCCAGATGTAATTCAGTTGGAAGTTGTGTTCGTTTAATCTTACTTGATGTATTCTCTTTATATGCTTTGTAGATACAATGGTTAGCACACGTCGTGGAAAGCCTAGTGGTAACACTAACAGGGGTGGCAAAAGGCTATGTGATGAAAGAAGCGACACTTCTGAACAGGCTAGCAAAAGAACGAGAGCTACCAGCAGTAAAGAACGATCAAATGAGGTCCAATCTGAGAGCCAGGCGAGCATAGATATGTGTGCACGTGTAGACGTTAATAAAATCCTTGGAGAAGTTAATCAACAAGCTGCACTCATAGATAGTGGAGAGAATGTGGAGAGAGTAGATGAAAGAGAGACTGAGACTGGTGATAGAGAAGAAGCTGGTGGAAAAGTTGTTAGTAATAGTGAAAGAGAAAGAGAAGAAGGTGGTGCTAGTGTTAGTGGGAGGGATAATCGAGAAGAACAAAGTGTTGATGCTAGTGGAGTACAAAAAGAAGGAGGTGTTGGTGGAAGTGATGGAGGAGAAGGAGGACAACAAGTTGTTGCTATTGGAAGTGGTGGAGGAGAAGCTAGTGGAAAAGCTGTTAGTGATAGTGGAGGTGATAGAGAAAGAGAAGAAGGTGCTGCTAGTGTTAGTGGGAGTGATAATCAAAAAGAACAAGGTGTTGAAGGTGCTGGTGGAGAACAAGGACTTGAAGGTGCTGGTGGGGAAAAAGAAACAGAAGAAAAACTTGCTGCTGCGAGTAGATGGAAGATGTTGTTAGAGAGTATGGCACAGGATATGGATGATAATCTTGTGGAGACAGAGGGTAATGTTGGGGATAATGATGCTACAGAGACTGAGGATAAGGCTGGTGATGATAAAGTTGATGATGATGAGGAGACGATTGCTGAAGGAGTTAATGCTGCAAGATCAGTTGAGGCAGCAGCCCCAGCAGAGGTAATTGTTTATGTGCGCACATTTAAATAAAGTCTACACATAAGAAATATGTGTACACATCAGTAATATGTGTACACATAATAAATATGTGTACGTGTAGACTTTATTCTTATATGTACTGTCATAGATGACGTTTGAAAACATTTAACTAATAAATATCTCTAAATCAATTCATTGCAGGTTGAGGAGGGCACTGTGACTTTCCAGCCTGATGTGAATCTCAGGACGTTTATGGAGGAGCAAGGAGAGTTCACCGTGATCAAGGTCACACAAAGATCCTCCCTTGCTGGGGATATGAAGAGGTTAAGAGATGCCTTGATAAAATTGGAATATTATGATGAGTTTAAAAAATCAGTGTTTGGGCACTTGCATGGGCTAAGTGATAAAGCAATTTTTCCTCCAAGATTAGTCCATGGGCTTCGATTGCGGACCATAACATGCAAGAAGAAGATGGAGTTGTGGGTCAAATTCAATGGACTTCCTGCTCGGTTTGGCATGAATGAATTTGCAATAATGACGGAACTGTCATGCCAGGACTACCCCAGTGATCTTTATTTGGAAGATGTGAAAGAGAAAGGGCAATCGATGTGGGATGTCTTAATCGAGAAGAATGGAGGAAAAAGAGCTGTTTCAGGAGGTGAGCTGTTGAATATTATAGAGAATAGTGATCTTGATTCAAGAACAAAGTATCGACTTTCCCTCGCTTGGTTTGCGCATTCAATCTTATGCTCAAAGGATTTGCGTACGAGCATCGATCCTTTGTTTGTCTGTTTAGCTTCTAGACCCACCACGTACTTTGCAAAGTATCCGTGGGGAAGAAAAAGCTTTGAGATGACAATACAGAGCCTTGTCGCCCCAATGAACGTAGAAAAGAAAGGATACAACCTCTATGGCTTCCCATGGGCATTCGTTGCATGGGCATACGAAGCCATTCCATCCCTTCGGCACCCTGGATATGATGAAAACCCTACAGAACCAAGAATGTTAAGATGGATCCCTACAAAGCAGGAGAGGGACTGTGTTCAAATCCTTCGCCATGTTGATAACCCGGTTAGTGATTATTTAACGATTTTATTTTTGTATGTACACATATAATTAATATGTGTACACATATTAATTACGTGTACACATATTATCGATGTGTACACGTATTCATGATGTGTACACATAAAGTAATATGTGTACACGTAAATAATATGTGTACATATTTTTTATATTCCTCAGGTTGATTTATTATTATTTTTTTAAATTTTGGTTGAGACGGGCTGTAGGTTGTAATCCCAATTCTTCTGCCTACTCAAAGGGAGAGTAGAAGGGCTTTCATAAAAAATCTGGTGCCGTTTGTTGATGAGGAGGATGCATTGATTGATGGACTGGTGGCTAGAGTTATTGGTGTGCAAAGATTGAGTTTGAGGGAAGTTGAAGTTAGAAGGGCAAAAGACGTTGTTGTGTATGATGCTGCAGTGGCAGGTGATAGGGTTATTGTTCCAGAGCAGAGTGAGAGAAGAAGAGTACTAGAGCAAAGTGATGGAAGAGGCAATGTTGCCGATAATGTTGTCGGAATGAGTGTGGATGATAGAGACTTTTCTGGTGGTGGTCGAAGGAGGCTTTTTGAATTTTCTGGAGGTGAGGCTGGTGAGAGCACCTCCAGAAGACATGGATGCAGCAGGTGTAAGCTGTGTGAAGTGTGCAAGGAAGAAAAAGAGAGTCAACAGAGGTTGTTAATGGAGTTGAAGGAGAATATGGTGTTCCTGAGGAAGTGTGCTGAGGAGAAGCCGAAGAGGACAGTGTATCCTTCGAGGGCAAGGATGTCTCCTTATGTTGCATCAGTGAAGAAATCAAAGAAAACCACAAGGGCAAGGTCTGCTGCAAGGGCGAGGGTTGCAGCTGTGGAAGTACAAGAGAGACTGCCTGTTGATCTCTATAGGCCAATGGATCCAACTAAAGAGGCTGGATTCCTAGCATACATGAAGGAGAGAAACATGGAGAAGTGCAGCTTTCTGGGTCACGAGTACAACTACAGGGACTTCCAAGATGTAATCCGCATGAAGAAGTGGATGGAGAGTCAGGTATTCTACAGGGCAATAATATGTGTACACCTAAAAAATATGTGTACACAACAATAATATGTGTACACATATTGTTGTTGTGTACATCTCAAATATGTGTCTGTTATTTTGGTTTTGTTAAATTCATCTTGTTTTTATTTTTTCTGTTCCATTATCTTACAGCATGTTGATGAAATTCTGAACTTGATGCGGATAAGGCACAAGAACTTCCACAGGCACTACAACAAGACCGATGTGATCTTGGACATGAACTTCTGCACTAAATTGACTGCAGCGCACCAATTTTTTATAAAGGATGCTGGTGACTTGGGGATTTCATTTGATGAATGCATGAAGTTGAAGAAGTGTGAGGAGGGGCTCCTGGATTATGCTAGTGGAAAGCTGCCTTACCCTGGTGGACGCAAGTGGGATGGTGCCAAGAGGATATTTACTATCCTTAACATTGATAACAGACATTATCTCACATGTGTCTTTTTACTTGAGCAGGGAAAGATTGAACTTTATGATTGCAACATGGGGGTTTATAGCGAAGATCAATTAGCTCCATATGTCTTGCCCATTACGGTTATGTTCCCAAAGTTCTTGCGTGATTGTGGTAAATTCAAACATTTACCAGAAGCCATCTTGAATGCAGACTTGTGGAGTTATGAACGAGTCAAGAGTCTTCCAAGGAACGAAACAGGTACTGCGTGTGGGGGGTATTCGCTTATGTTCATGGAGCATCTCTTGACAGACACCCCAATGACGTTGTTGCATGATAGTTCAATGGAAGATATGAGAAAGAAGTGGGCTGTCGACATATTCTATGAGGAAATGGAGCCTTAAGTGGTGTTGGATGAACTACTTTGATTGGTCTGTATTTAAGGATGATTTTAATCTTTTTTCATTTTTGTTGTTATGTATGGATAATTTTAATCTTTTTTGATGTCGTGGTTAGACTAATCCTTATGACGTTTATATTGAATGCAGTACATAAGCTTTTATGTCTACACATGTTAACTATGTGCAAAAATTACTTGCGTATTTTCTCCTTTGTATTTTGCACAAGTCCATAATACACATCAGTAATATGTGTACACGTACAAAATATGTGTAGGTAATTACTTGTATTTTGCACAAGTCCATAATACACATCAGTGATATGTGTACACGTACAAAATATGTGTAGGTAATTACTTGTATAATTTGCACAAGTCCATAATACACATCAGTAATATGTGTACACGTACAAAATATGTGTAGGTAATTACTTGTATAATTTGCACAAGTCCATAATACACATATAAAATATGTGTACACAACAATAATATGTGTACACATCGGTAATATGTGTACTCATATATTACTTTACAAGAGGACGGTTAAAAAGCATAACAGGCGGATAATAAAACTAGGACAGTTATAAAAACCGTCCATAACCCTTCAATAAACCTTCCATAACCCTTCAATAAACCGTCCATAACCCATAAAGATGAAAGGACACGATCCTTCATATCCTTGCTCTATAAATAGTAAAAAATACTCTCTAATAATCACGCAAGAAAAAACAATTCCAGTATCTATAGCAAAAACAGCAAAAAAATCATGGCAAGACGTCCAATTATAAAGATGGAAGACTTGAAGAAAGATCTTGATGAAATGAAAGAAGCCCTAATTGAAGCAAGAGACCGCCAACTTATGGATATAAGGAGGATTAAAAGGATCTTCGAACTTCTCCTCGCACATTTGGGCAAGTCCCTGAAGGACATCTACTACACTCCACCCAACTCTCCACCTCGCTCCGACTTTGAAAATTAGAACATATAATGTTAAGTTCCATTTTTATTGTGAAATCCGAGTTATGTCTTAATTTTAGTATATGTGAAGTCTACGATTATATGTATTTGAATCAATCTTAAAGTCATCTATTATCATGTTTCTATGTTTAGATGACAGTTATTTGAATGTTCAAATGAGTTCTCATGCATTAATTGTGCTTTTGGCTGTTGATAATGATTGAATGTACTCACACATAACTTTACGTGTACACATAAAATATATATGTGTACACATATTGTCATATTGATTCTCAAATATCCCAAATCTTGGTTGTTTGATTGCCAACAATGGTGGATCCATGTTCCTACATTAAAATGGGAGTTATTTGAGTGTTCATACGAGTTCTCATGCATTCCCCATCATTGGAGCATTAGAATCTAAGGATTTGGCCTTATCATTAGTCAGTAGTTGTCATATTGATTCTCAAATATCCCAAATCTTGGTTGTTTGATTGCCAACAATGGTGGATCCATGTTCCTACATTAAAATGGGAGTTATTTGAGTGTTCATACGAGTTCTCATGCATTCCCCATCATTGGAGCATTAGAATCTTAGGATTTGGCCTTATCATTAGTCAGTAGTTGTCATATTGATTCTCAAATATCCCAAATCTTGGTTGTTTGATTTCCAACAATGGTGGATCCATGTTCCTACATTAAAATGGGAGTTATTTGAGTGTTCATACGAGTTCTCATGCATTCCCCATCATTGGAGCATTAGAATCTAAGGATTTGGCCTTATCATTAGTCAGTAGTTGTCATATTGATTCTCAAATATCCCAAATCTTGGTTGTTTTGATTGCCAACAATGGTGGATCCATGTTCCTATATTAAAATGGGAGTTATTTGAGTGTTCATACGAGTTCTCATGCATTCCCCATCATTGGAGCATTAGAATCTTAGGATTTGGCCTTATCATTAGTCAGTAGTTGTCATATTGATTCTCAAATATACCAAATCTTGGTTGTTTGATTGCCAACAATGGTGGATCCATGTTCCTACATTAAAATGGCATTTATTTGAGTGTTCATACGAGTTCTCATGCATTCCCCATCATTAGAGCATTAGAATCTAAGGATTTGGCCTTATCATTAGTCAGTAGTTGTCATATTGATTCTCAAATATCCCAAATCTTGGTTGTTTGATTGCCAACAATGGTGGATCCATGTTCCTACATTAAAATGGGAGTTATTTGAGTGTTCATACGAGTTCTCATGCATTCCCCATCATTGGAGCATTAGAATCTAAGGATTTGGCCTTATCATTAGTCAGTAGTTGTCATATTGATTCTCAAATATCCCAAATCTTGGTTGTTTGATTGCCAACAATGGTGGATCTATGTTCCTATATTAAAATGGCAGTTTGAGTGTTCATACGAGTTCTCATGCATTCCCCATCATTGGAGCATTAGAATCTAATGATATGGCCTTATCATTAGTCAGTAGTTGTCATATTGATTCTCAAATATCCCAAATCTTGGTTGTTTGATTGCCAACAATGGTGGATCCATGTTCCTACATTAAAATGGGAGTTATTTGAGTGTTCATACGAGTTCTCATGCATTCCCCATCATTGGAGCATTAGAATCTAAGGATTTGGCCTTATCATTAGTCAGTAGTTGTCATATTGATTCTCAAATATCCCAAATCTTGGTTGTTTGATTGCCAACAATGGTGGATCCATGTTCCTACATTAAAATGGCAGTTATTTGAGTGTTCATACGAGTTCTCATGCATGGGCTAAGTATACTTTTGGCTGTTGATATGATTGAAGGTACCCACACATAATAATTACGTGTACACATATAATATTATGTGTACACATATTATTATATGTGTACATGTAATTCTTATGTGTACACATATAATATTTACGTGTACACATAATTAATATGTGTAAAGGACTTTGAATTTTTTTATTGTAATCTACCCACACATCGGCAAGATGTGTACACGTCAAACGAGATGTGTACACATATTATATTATGTGTACACATAATTTATATGTGCACAGTATATTAATTTGTTGAGTGTTTCTATCTATCATGTTATGATTTTATTTGTTCGTTTTACGTTGAAGGATAAAGAAAGTAAAGGTAATGTCTGCACAAAAGACATATTAAACAGAAAATAGATAAAAAACAAATAGGAACTATAGGTTTATAAATGGTTACAAATACAAGAAATGAACATATATGGTTCTATGAAACAACACTGGGACCTCCGGAATCTACAACCCTCCGCTGCGGACATGTTGTTTTCTTATGGCCAAGTCTCTTGCATATGCCACATCTATTCTTCCTACTTGTGAATGCTTCACCCACCGAAGGCATTCGCTTTGTCTTCCTTCTTCCTCGTGTTATTTTCACAAAAGGCGGCTTTATCTTCCTCTCATAAAGCTCTGGTGGTGCATTCCACAACTCCTCTGCAATCATTGGATATATTAAGCCGTCATACGCAAGAATGTATGCATTCGTAGAATAATAACCCGATGTATATTGGTATATCTCGTTCCCAAACTCAAACGCTCCTCCATATCGACATCTTAAGACTGCCATAGCATGTGCACAAGGTAGTTCGTCCAAATCAAACCTCCGGCAAGAACAAGTCCTTTGAATTAGATCGACACTAACAACCTCATCCCCAGTACCGACATTGTAAACATCATTGCCAACGCAACAAACGTAAAGCTTGTTGCCCTCTGTGACATTTTTCCTTAACATTTGTTCAATCGAAGGAACACATGGCTTTGAGTGCTGTAAGAACATGGTACGCCTATGATGAAACTTTTCAGAAAAATTCCTCAAAATTCCATTGAACATTGCAACGATGGGATACTCTCTTTCATCCTTTAGCATTGCATTAATTGACTCAGCGATGTTTGAGGTCATCACTCCAAACCTACACATATATAACTGATTCTTACAACGTGTACATATGATTCTGCATTTATTTAAATGACTACACATAATTAATATGTGTACACATAATATTATATGTGTACACATAATTAATATGTGTACACGTATTAATTATGTGCACATAAGTCTACATTTTAAAAACTGAAAACACACGGACACACATAATTTGTATGTGTACACATATTTAATATGTGTACACATATAATATTATGTGTACACATATACATTACGTGTACAGATATGGCTAATGTATTACATGACTACACATATAAAGGATGTGTACACATATTTTATATGTGTACACATAAGAGCAGCATGTGTACACATATTAAATATGTGTAGAAAGTATTACCTGCGGCCTGGAAAAAAGGCTCTGCTCCAGCGCTCAAACCCAACCTGCTCAAGATATGTGGCAACCCTTGGGCACAATGAACGAATTTGCTGGAAATGTTCCTCGAACTCAGTGGGCGTATATGATTCGGCTGCTTTATAAAAATAGGATACAAATTCACCACAATGAAGCTTTGCACGAATGCTTTCAGCCAAGTGCCACTTGCAAACTCCATAATTAGCTTGTGGAAAATACTTTGAAACTGCTGTTGGGATGCTTGAATGCCTATCAGAAACAACACACAACTCATCGCTGCTTGGGAGTATACCGACCAAATTTTCAAAGAAGTAATCATAGGAGGCATCACATTCCACGTTTACAACACAAAATGCCACATGAATAATATGCTCCTCCGAGTCTTGTGCCATGGCAGACAAAAAAACTCCCTCATACTTCCCCGACAAATGAGTTCCGTCTACGGCGATGACTTTCCTCATATGCGCAAAACCCGTTATCCATGCACCAAGAGCTACAAAAAAATATATAAACCTTTGGTTGTCATCAACCTTCAATGCTGTATGTGTACCCTCATTTGTCGTTCTGAGCATATAACGGTACGCATCCAATATAGCATAATTGTGCTCCGGCGTCCCTCTTGTCAAAGCCTTTGCAATAATAGTCCCCATCCGGCACTTCCAATAACTAATGTTACAACCCAAATCCCTACGGACTGCAGCTTTAACATCCTTTATTGATATACCTTTTCCTTTTCCCTCTTCATAACTACTTTTCAAGTATGAACCGATGAGTTCCGCAGAGGCATGTGGGTGATTACTTGAAAGATGCTCTAACCCGCACGAATGCTTGTTCCTGTACACAGTAATGATGAACCTATCACTGTCTACGTACTTTATGGCCCGGATCCACCACTTGCAGCTCTGATGTACACATCTCACACAATAAACCTTTTTTATATTCTTCACTTTCTTGAAACAATAATGCTTCTTCACTGCAGCAAGCTGCAAGGCATTTATTAAGGCGCGCTTGTTTTTGAAGGTTAAACCCTTATAAAAATCAGTGTCGTCGTCGTCCCCGTCCCTTTGAACACTGCAACCTGCTTCTAAACCTCCAACCATAACCGTATTGCTCTCAACTACAGGAGTTGGACTGAATTCCATTTCTTCTTCTTCTTCTTCTTCTTCTTCTTCTTCTTCTTCTTCTTCTTCTTCTTCTTCTTCTAGTTCTACTTCTGCTCCTCCACCTTCACCTCCTTCGTGTGCTTCTCCAACATTTTCTTCTTCTTCTTCTCCTTGATTTAGTGGATTTTCCATGTTCAACGGATCTGGTAGATCCATGTCATCCCATCCACTAGTAGAAAAATCATCACACATCCCATCATTACGCACAGGTTGTTCATTTGAAACCTCTACAGACCTATCAGCCAAACATACCCTTAAAGTAGGCCTATTTCAAGATCCGTCTACATCGGCAAGGTAAACAAGGAGATCCTCGTCGTTCTTTATTTACAAGGATGACTCTTTTGCTTTGAACAGATGCTAAGCATATATGTAATGCAAAGATCATTTGGATCATGACTGCCCCCCACATCTAGTAATGATCTTGTTAACCAACTCAGAATACGTAACATCATTATTCAAAATAACTGGTACCGTCTCCCTTGTCATCGAAATCCACGTGAAACATTCTGGGGTCTCAACCCATTCACCAAGAAAATCAACAGCTAACAGTAGTACAGCCATTTATGGTGCAAAAATACCTAGAAGCATCAGAAATTGATATGCATTAGAAGCTGAAAACACAGTTGAGATGTTTTCACGTATAAAGTAAAAGATGTGTACACGCATATGTTGATGTGTACACATATTTATTATGTGTACACGTCAATATAATATGTGTACATATTCACGTAAACAAAAAGGATGCAACGTCAGCTGATGTGTACACATTATATATTACGTGTACACATAATTTTTATGTGTACACATATATTTGATGTGCAGGGTTCAACTTAATATGATGTGTACACGTCTCTCATTATGTGTACACATAATCTTTGCATCCGTACACATCAGCTGCCCAGAATTTACATTTTTCATAAAACCCAGAAACGAAACCCATAAATCACAAAACAAACTGCATTATACAATGAACACTTACCAGAGCTCCTTTCAAGCGAAAAAGTGACAGATCTTCAAAAGGGGTTTAAATCGCGGAAAACAATATTTGAAAAAAGCTTTTCGATTTGAATTGGAATGGGTTTAAATTGGGTTTGGGATCAAGAAAAGCTTAAAATACCCTTTAATGGAGCTGTTGATTTGAAGCGAAATTGAAAAAAAAAAAAAAAAAAAAGGACGCGAATGGCTAGCAGCGCAGCTGCAAAAAAATTAGGGAAAGAAGAAGAATGGAGGAGAGAGAAATGTAGGTTTTTTTTTACCTTTTTTGGGCTGCTGATTTAGATATATATGGAGGGGCCATTTTGCACTTATTCAAACTTTGGGGTGGTTTTAATGGGACCACATAACTATCCTTAATTGTTAATTAGAGGGGTGTCCCCCTCACCCAATTGTTTAGAACTTTGTCCCCTTTTTTTCTTTTGGGGACTTAAAAGTCCCCCTCACCCAAAGCACCCAAGAAACTTGTATCCAAAATAATCCTCAAGTATTTTAGTTTGCACTTTGGTCCCAATTATAATTAGTACATTTCATCTTAAAATTGAAAAATCTTCTCTCTCTACATTACTTCTCTACATCTTTTTCTCATTCTTACTCAATTCAATGCTTATTTTCGCGTTCTTTTCTTCAATCAGCTCACCTAGATGTATAGAACCTCATTTCTATTACTTATTCTTTGTATAGAAGATTTGTGAAGGTTTTCCATTGTTGAAGGTTGAAACTTTGAATTGGGTATGATAATTTGAAAATAATTTTTATTGTTATTTCAAAATGGGTATTGTTTAAAATTGTTAAGAACAGTATTTTAAGGTTGTACATAAAATTTGAGATCATTTGGAGTTAATTTGAATAAGATTTGGACTGATTTTCACTCAAACCCGTAGTTGAAAATCGTTACCAGATTCAAACATCCCGATTGATGTTTAAACATATATCATAGATGTTTAAGAGCTTTGATCTCATAATATTTGAAACATCTCGCATGATGTTTCAAACATCCTATGTGAGATGTTTAAACAAGATTGAGAGACATTCTGATAGATGTTTAAAATTCCAACGAAATTTCTAAACATTTAAAACATAAATATTGTATGGGCCTAAATCAGTTTAGGTGTACAAATCGAATTTTAATTCGAATATAAGCAATTCTTCGTATCAAAGTTGAAATAAATACGCGAAAAGGATATAAATGCGAGAGAATAACTGTATTTCAATATATGAATGTGATTACAAATTTGGGCAGCATTTCAGTACAAATTTCTTGATGCCTATGATACAAAATGATCTAGTATTTTATAGGCATGAGGCTTTGCCCACGTCGTCCACTAGCACCTGATGCGTCTCCCACGATGTAAGCATTAAATGAAGGTGTTAGTGGGGCAAAGTAGTGGGCTGCAAAGCCGCTTAAACCGAGGGGATCCACCGAGGTGTGAATGATTGACCTCGGTGGCCTGGCCCTACTGCTTGACCGTGGTGATTGCTACCAAAGCTCAGCTCACGGCTCGCCTTCGGTAGCGACCTTCGGTTTCATGGCCTCGGCGACTTGTTCAATTGCTTCAGCGTTTGTCTTGCAGGGACGTGTTCGGTCGTTAGGATTTGCATGACCAGAGCGAATCATCGCGGGTCGATTTTTACCCAATACAGATAGTCCCCCCACTCCTCGGTTGCCTACCGAGGTAACCGAGGAGTGGAGTGAAGTTTAGCAGGAAAGTGACGTGGCTCGATCTTATCCAAGCGTTTCAAAACTTGTCAACGGTTCGCGTCCCATTAGGTCGCTTCCCTTGGACACGTGGCGTTCATGCACTGGTTGCCCGAACGGTCACGCCGTAATTTTTGTTTCTCCCAACGTTACAATAATGATCTTTGCTACTTGCCGTACTTCCAAACCTATAAATACTTCCCCATTAGATTCTTCTTCACACTTTTAACTTCTTGTGAGCAAGAGTATTGAGAACAAAGTTTCCATATTTCCTTCAATCATCTTTCATCTTTGCGAGATTACAAATTCCAGATTCCAATCATGTCAACCACTCAGTCTAGACAAGATTCGAGCGATTCAGGTAAGAGAGCGAGAGTTTTGCATTCAGCTGTGGCCACTGCCAGTGGTGATGCCGCCGCCGCTACGCCGGCGGTGGAAGGTGGGGAAGTATCATCGGGCACTGGCGGTGTAGTGCGCCGTAAGGCTAGAGCTATGCGCCAGTTGGCGGTGGAGGAGGAGGCCGATGTAGGGGAAGATGACGCCATGCTCGACGACGTCACGATGAGTAACTTTAGTGACGCCTTCCTCAGAGGTGACGATGACGGAGGTGATGGTGAGGGTGATGATGCCGAGGGTGACAATGCCGTGGGCGAGGCCGAGGGCGGTAATGTCGCCAAGGGGGGATCCTCGGGACCATCAATTCCTCCAGAGCAAGAGCTCGAGCCCCATTAGATTATTCCCTCCCACTTCGACAACGGCAAGGACTTGAAGTTGCAAGCTTAAACAGCCGACCAGGAGGAGAAAAACAGGAATATCCCCATGAATGCCACCCCGACCCGCATAACTCAAGCTCATATCGAGCGGGTTCGGAGGGAGTGTCAATTCGCGCCCGAGGTGAAAGTGATCATACCTGATCCAACAAGCCGGGTGTGTCACAATATTGAGGGGTTTTTTTTTCGCTTACACTTATCCCTTCACCCTCGGCTTCTCCCTCCCAGTCCATAGTCATTGATGATTTTTGCCGGGCCTACAACTTGTGTTTGGCTCAACTCGGCCCCGGCGTTTGGAGGGTTGTCCAGTGCATGGATTGGTTGAGCACGAAGGCTGGGGTAGATTTCACCTTTCAACACCTCATCTCACTTTACTACCCCTACTTTCACAAGGCCGGGGTCGTGGCGCTGAATAACCGAGGCAAGTTTACCCTTCTTCACAAGAGTGAGGATCATGGGGACCGAAGTTGGTGCGATCGGTACATCTTGTTGGAGACAAAAGTTTTATCCGCCGAGCCTAATTTCCCCGAACAGTGGAATAACACACGTAAGTATTCCTCCTTTCATATCTTACCCCTCGGTGGTTTGTCCATGCTAATTGATTTCATTTCTTTGTTGTTTCTTCAGCCAACAAGGTAGACATCGTGCCCCCGGCAGGTTTGACTGCTTGGGTCAAAGCAATGACCGGGGCTCTTAAACGCCCCGAGAGGACATGGATGAAAATGGCCGCCGAATTTGATTGGCAATGCAAGAGGCACAGTAAGTTTTTGGTAATGCTTTGATAGGTGGGTCGTTTTGGGGTTTTGACTCTATTAAACTGACTTTCCTTCCCTCGGTGCTAGGTTTTCCAAATCGTGCCATCAACACCGAGAAGAGTAAGAAGAAGAAGAAGAAGAAGGAGGAGGAGAAGAAGAAGAAGAAGAAGAAGAAGAAGAAGGATGGGGAAGAGACCGAGTCGGATGATGATCTGGCTGCGGTGGCTGGAGAGTACAAGGGGTTGAAGGCTTCCAAGTCTTCAAAAGTTTCAAAGGGAGCCTCCGATCAAGGGACCTCCAAAGGTAACGTTCATCTTCGGTTGATATCATCAAATGTCGTTCCTTTTTTGTTTTCTTATTCTAATTTCTCCCCATGTTGCAGGCGCGAAGAGGAAGAGGGCCACTTCGAAGAAATCTTCCCGTTCAGTGGTTCCTCGAACCGAGGCGGAGGTTCCTCCTCAACCCGAGGCGGCGGTGGAAAGGCGCCGAAGATTGGTTGGTGAGCCCGATGACGCAGCTGCCGAGGCTCTGGCTCGAAGGGATGTTGATGTTATTGATCTTGAGGATCAAGAGCTGGAAGCTGAGGTAGCCGCGGCAAGAGTTAAGGGCAAGGCTAAAGTTGCGGAGGCTAGCACCGCTGCACTTGAAGAAGGGGCTGGCACCGGGGCGGTTAAGGCACATTCCGAACCCGCAAGGATTTCATCCTCGGTGGGGTCTTATCGGAGACTCGAGGTGCCAGTTTCCTCCAATTTGCTAGCTTGCGGCCGGGAGGAGCTCTTAAGCCTCACGCCTTTGTTGGGACCGACCGAGGACAAGGTTGTGCAGGAGTTCACTTCCGGACAGCTATATAGCACTATGGCTTCCAACGCTGTGAGGGTAAATTTCACCATACTTAAATTGAAAAACTTGTATATTTACCTTCGTTTTGTAGTTGACCTTGATTCTTTGATCTTTGCTCAGAGCTTCATCCTCTCACTGAAGGCCATCGAGGTCGAGTCCGCGAGGACTGCCGAAGTTCGGCGCGTGGCTCGCTTATGGGATCAGCAAAAGGACAAATTCAACGCTCAAATAGCTTCGCTGAAGGCTGACTTAGCCAACTCCCAGTCCGATCTGCGTGAAGCCGAGGCGAATTCCGAGGCTAAAATCAAAATCCTCGGCGATGACTTCCAGGCTGAGCGCTCGAAGTTGGAGGATGAAGTTGCGAGGCAGGGCGATGAGCTGTCTCGAACAAAGGCCGAGGCTGTAAACATGGCCAAAAAGCATCATGAGCAGCTGAAGGATCATCTGCTCTATATCAAGAAGCTAGAGAGTGAAAACTCCAAACTTTCAGCTAAGGATGCTCAGATTGCAGCCCTTCAAGATGAGATCGCTGATCGAAAGAGTAGGGCTGCACTCAAGGTAAAAAGGGCCGAGCTGGACAAGCGATGGGCCATTATAAAGTCTCGGCTAAGGCTGCTCAAGCGATGTCGCGCTGGGGAGATTGACTTAGATGAGGAGATTGCGAAAGCCAAAGAGAAATCGGTGGAGGCACAAGCAATCATTGATGAACTCCCATCAAGTGAAGCTTCGAGTGGTGATGAAGATGAAGAAGATAATGAAGATGTCGAGGGGGGCTCCGAGGATGGAGGTGATTCTCTCGAGGCATAAACTTCTTGTAGTGTTGTTTTGTAAGCCTTCGGGCTTTTATGCTTATGCTTTGGGCCTTCGGGTCATTTTTTGAATGTAAATATTTTTCAGCCTTCGGGCTTTTATATGAAAGACTGTTCGTATCTTAGCTTCGTGTGTTGGTTTTTTACATATACCGAACACTTTAAAAATAAATGATATGCTTGCAAGACTTGACTGAATTTAATCGATGCAAATTTAGGACGACGTCTCGCCCTCGAGTCGATGCATTGTGCAGCTTCGGAGTGCAAGATTTACACACATAAAATGAATGAAACCAACGTCATTTTATTGATATCAACGAGCCAAAAGAAGGCTATTTACATAAAACCAAGTCGAAGCGGACCTTGGGTAAACAACAAATTTTCAGTAAAACTTGAACTAATTTATAATGTACTAAATCTAATCCTCGGGCGTAAGTCCCCGGTTGTCGGATAGATAAGCTTCGGTTGGGAGGCTCGATGTCGACCTCGATATCAACCCTTCTCACTCCCCCTCAATGTTCGGTTTTGAATCTTGATGAAGATCCGAGCACTAAAGACGGTTCGGTTCGCTTTCTGAAAAGGTCAAGCAATACATTTTCTATTAATGCCATGGGAGCGTTGTTCGGCTCGGGGCTGTTTAATTGAAAAAGAATTGAAAAGTATTTACCTCGGCTAGAAGTAGTATCGCTTCGGATTGGAGATGTTCCAATTCAAGAGTTCGGGTTCTCCTTGAAGAGACTCAATTTGATAAGAGCCTTTTCCAACGATTGCCTTGACTCTATAGGGTCCTTCCCAATTTCCAATAAGCTTCCCCCCGTTGTCTTCCTTTGTTGACTGGTTCACGGTTTTCAGCACATAATCTCCAACCTTGAAGTCCCTAAGTTTGGTTTTCCTTTTGAGGTAGGCCTCGGTCTGTCTTTTTTGGGCAACAAGCCGAACCAAAGCTAATTCCCTTTTCTCTTCGAGCAAATCTAGCTCTATACGCATTGCCTCTTGGTTGGCGTCCTCGGCAGTGTGAGCGTACCGAAGACTTAGTTCACCCACTTCTACGGGGATGAGAGAATCCATGCCATAGGTTAGTAAGAAAGGAGTCTCACCGGTGCTGTTCTTCTCCGTTGTTCGCATGGCCCATAACACCCCGGGCAACTCCTCGGGCCAAGGACCTTTCTTCTCGTCGAGTCTTTTCTTCAAATTTTCAATTATGATCCTGTTCGAAGACTCAGCTTGGCCATTGGCACTTGGGTGATAAGGAGTCGAGGCAATTCTTTTGATCCCCCGTTGCTAGCTTGGCCATTGGCACTTGGGTGATAAGGAGTCGAGGCAATTCTTTTGATCCCCCATTACTTGAAGAAATCAGTGATGGCTGCCCCCATGAACTGTTTACCGTTGTCACAAGTAATTTCTCATGGGACGCCGAACCTGTAGATGATATTCTTTTTGATGAAGTCGATTACTTGCTTTTGCTTTACCTCGGTGAGAGCCGCCGCTTCCACCCATTTTGTAAAGTAATCGGTCAATACTAAGATGAAACGAACACCACCTTTTCCTTTGTGTAATGGTCCCACGACATCCATTCCCCATTTCATGAAGGGCCATGGTGATACCACTGAATGTAGAGGCTCGGCCTGTTGGTGGATCATCCGCCCATGGCGTTGGAATTTATCACATTTCTGCACGAAGGCTTTCACATCGGCACTGATTGTGGGCCAATAATACCCAGCTCTTAATAACTTACGCACTAAGGACTTTCCCCCTGAGTGGTTGCCACATTCGCCTTCGTGCACTTCAGCCATCACGTATCTTGCCTCCTCGGGTCCCAAACACTTGGCCATCGGGCCGCAGTACAACCTTTTGTATAAGTTGCCCTCGATCAAGTGATACGAGGCTGCTTGGGTCCTCAACTTCCTTGGTTCTTTTCTATCTTGGGGGACAGTCCCCGAGTCGAAGTAGGAGATGAACTTACTTCGCCAATCCCATCGGTTATCCATTGAATTAACTTGCAATTCATCTCCCTCATTTGTGCGAATAGCAACTGAACCACTAAGTCAGTCCCCGAGTGAGTTTCGTCGATCGCAGAACAATGATTCGCCAAGGCATCAGCCTTGGTATTCTCCTCCCGAGGCACTTGTTTAATTTTCCATTCTTGGAATTGTGCTAAGATCCTTTGTGCTCGATCGAAGTATAGATGCATTCTGGGCTCCCGAGCCGTATAATCACCGAGGATCTGGTTCACTACTAATTGTGAATCACATCTCAGTTCGATTCTTTCAACCCCCATTTCTTTAGCCTGCTCCAAACCTGCTAGAGCTGCCTCATATTCTGCTTCGTTGTTGGTTACTTTTTTTAACCGAACCGAATGCCTGACCTTTTCCCCGGTGGGTGCTCTCAAGACCATGCCTAACCCCGAACCTTTGGAGTTTGTTGCCCCATCGGTGTAAAGTATCCACAGTCCCGAAGAGGCTCATTTTGCCATGGAGTTTTCCTTTTCCGCCTCGGGCAAAATTCCAATACTAAAATCAGCCACGAAGTCTGCCAAGACTTGAGACTTAATGGCAGTCTGAGGTTGATAAGTAATGTCATACTCACTTAGCTCTACTGCCCATTTGGATAACCTCCCCGATAACTCCGGTTTGTGTAATATATTTCTTAAGGGGAAGGTGGAAACTACTGCTATTGGGTGACATTGAAAATAGGGCCGTAGTTTCCGAGCAGTAATAAGTAAAGCAAGTGCTAATTTCTCCAAGTGTGGGTACCTGGTTTCAGCATCGAGGAGTGTCTTGCTCACATAATAGATGGGCTGTTGATTGCCATCTTCCTCCCGAACCAGCACAGCGCTGACTGACACCTCGGACACCGCCAAGTAGACCAGCAATGTCTCTCCTTCTTTTGGCTTGGCAAGCAACGGTGCGTTAGCCAAATACTGTTTCAAATCTTTCAACGCTTCTTTACACTCCGGTGTCCACTCGAAGTGATTTTTTTTCCTCAAAACGGAGAAGAACTTGTGGCATCGCTCCGAGGACCTTGAGATGAAACGACTCAAGGCAGCGACTCATCCAGTTAAACGTTGAACTTCTTTTACCCCGGTTAGCTCCTCGGGGATTTCATCAATAGCTCTGATTTTATCTGGGTTGGCCTCGATTCCTCGTTCAGAGACAATGAAACCTAGGAATTTGCCTGATCCTACGCCGAAGGCGCACTTCTCAGGGTTCAATTTCATACCGTATTGCCTCAACACAGCAAAGGCTTCCCTCAGATGGTTTAAATGATCCTCCATTTGGATCGATTTGATGAGCATATCGTCTATGTAGACTTCCATAGACTTTCCAATATATTCTTTAAACATGCGACACACCAACCTTTGGTATGTCGCCCCGGCGTTCTTCAGACCGAAGGGCATCACCTTGTAACAGAAGGTACCTCGGTCAGTGATGAACGAGGTCTTCTCTTCATCCTTCTGGTCCATGAGAATTTGATTATAGCCCAAATATGCATCCAAGAAGGTCAATAGTTTATGTCCAGCCGTGGAGTCTATTAACCTGTCAATTTGTGGTAATGGATATGAATCTTTGGGGCAAGCTTTGTTTAGGTCAGTGTAATCTACGCACATTCTCCACTTGCCATTCTTCTTCGGTACAACCACAACATTGGCCAACCACTCAGGGTATTTCACTTCTCTAATAAAGCAATTTTCTTGCAATTTGACGGTCTCATCCTCGATCGCCTTCTTTTTACCCCGGCGTGAGGTCTTTTCTTCTGCTTCACCGGGGTAAATTTTGGGTCCACATTCAGTTTGTGGGTCATGATCTCCGGATCGATACCCGTCATATCTGAATGTGACCAGGCAAAATAATCATGGTTGGACTTCAAAACTTCTATAATCGCCTTTTTAGACTCCGGGTCCAACCCCGAGCCGATAAACACTTTCCTGTCGGGAAAATCTTTCAATAGAGTGAAGGATTCCAGTTCTTCAATAGTTGAGTCCTCGGCCTTTTGTTTCCGAGGCTCTTGTATACAGGCTGGTACCTTTTCGATTTCTCCTTGGGCGTCCTCCCCGCTTGACCCCGATTCCTGTCGTTGCTATTGTTTTGGCCCAATCGGGGCGACTCCACTCTTTAGCGCAACCGAATAGCACTCCCTTACTACTCGTTGTTCCCCTTTGATTGATCGAACTCCCCAAGGTGTAGGGAATTTAATCACTTGATGAAGAGTGGAGGGGACAGCTTCCATGGAGTGGATTCATGGCCTTCCGAGGATCACATTGTAGGCTAGATCCTCTTGCATGACTTGGAACAGTGTTTCTTTGGTAATCCCCTCGGCGAACGTTTTGAGTGTGATCTCACCCAATGTTTTCTCCGTGGAGTTGTTGAAGCTAGCTAACAATGTTGACTTGGGAACAACTTCCCCCTTCAGCCACATCTTCTTAACAGCCCCGTAGCTAATTATATTAACTGAGCTACCGGGGTCGATCGAGACTCTTTTGATGTCAGAGTCGTTGATTCTCAACATGATAACTAGAGCGTCGTGAGGGAACATCATCCCATCACAGTCATCGTCGTCGAACACAATATCTTTGCCCGAGCCTCCAACTCGGGTTGTTTTCTCCATGGTGATGGAGAGCTTGGCAAATTTTTTGGCTGCGGCGAAATTCACGCCGTTCACCTCTAACCCCCCGGTTTTAACACTCACTACTCTTTCCGGGGGTGGAGCCCGAGGTGGTTGCCCATCACCTCGTTTCTTGGAAAAATTATCTTTCCCTTTGTCAGTGAGGAAGTCGACCAAGACTCCCTTCTTTAGCAGGTGAGCTACCTCGAGGCGCAAAGCTTTGCAGTCCTCGGTCCTGTGGCCATAATCTGCATGGAATTCACAATGCAGATTGTGGTCTCTTTTGTCCGCCGAGGTCCTCATATCCTTGGGAACCCTTACCCCGGCTGTCCCCTTGACAACATTGACCAGCTCCGAGGTCGATATGTTGAAGTTATAGTCTTGGATCCGAGGGAGGTCCTTTTTTGGGACCGAAGCGGAGCTTGAGGGATTTCTTTGGTCCACGTTGGGTTGAACCTTCCCTCCGAGCCTTTGGCTTATGTGAGAGGTTGGATATGAATTACCGAGGGTGTTCTCCAACCTCTGGCTGACGTGCTGCCTCGTCGAAGTGTAAGGTTTATACCTCCCCTTCGAGTTACTTCGTGGCGCCTCGGCGCGATTTGAAGATTCACCTCGGTTATGTTGATGGTAACCTCGGTTCTTGAACTCAGCTTCCTCCAATCTAATTTTGGAGTAAGTGCGTCTATGCAGATCCTCCCACGTCAGGACCTGATATTGTTGTAGCTCTTTACGCAATTCAGCGGCAACGCCAGAATTGCGACTATTGATACCCTTTTCAAATGCCATGATGGCCAAGGTATCATCCATCCGAGGCAATTCCATGCGCTCAGCGTGGAATCGCTCAAGAAATTCTTTAAGTGGTTCACCGGGTTTTTGCTTCACCTCACCTATATCCTCCTTCCTCTGGAGGATCTTTCGCGCCCCGGTGTGTGCCTTGACAAAGGCGCTGGACATTTCCTTAAATAAGGAAATCGACCCCGCTGGCAAGCACAAATACCACCGAAGAGCCCCTTTCTCTAACGACTGACCAAACTTCTTTAAGAACATCGACTCGAGCTGCGTAGCCGTTAAGTCGTTGCTCTTCACCATGGCCATATATTCCCTTATGTGCTCTTTGGGATCGGTTGTCCCATCATATTTCTTCAGGAATATGAGTTTGAAGCCCGGGGGAGTGGGGCTGGAGCCGCTTCGGGCTTGTAGGGCTGCTCCCTGTATTGATCGATGTCGAGGTCGTCTTCCTCCTTCGTTATCCCTGGCACGCCTTCGAGGAGCTTTTCCACGCGCGCCTCGATGCGAGCCTCGATTTCCCTACTCATTCTTTCGACGTCAACCGAGGACGTTGTCTCCGCCACGATGGGAACCGTCCCGAAATATGGTGTGGCAGTTGGGTTGTTCCCCGAGCCCCCAGACGTGGCCCCGTTGTGAGGTTCCCCTGTTATCGTGCCCGGAGGAACGAAGAGCGGGATGCCTCCACCAGGAGCCAAAGGCTGGGTGCTGTTTTGGGCAACACTATTCCTCGCCTCTAACGAAGCACGGAATTCGGCATTAATGTTCGCCTGCTCATCCTGTCTACTTTGGAGAGCTCTTAGCGTAGTGACAACATACATCTGGAATTCTTCAGTTGTCATCGGGGCAATGGGCTGTTGGTTCAACAGAACGTCAACCCGATCGTCATTGTTACCACTGTTATTGTTATCAGTCATAACGTTGAATCGCAAACTTTTGACAAAAAATGGATGTGGAACTTTGGAACAAAGCGTTACTGCTTATATCCCCACAGACGGCGCCAATTTGTATGGGCCTAAGTCAGTTTAGGTGTACAAATCGAATTTGGATTCGAATATAAGCAATTCTTCGTATCAAAGTTGAAATAAATACGCGAAAAGGATGTAAATGCGAGAGAATAACTGTATTTCAATATATGAATGTGATTACAAATTTGGGCAGCGTTTCAGTACAAATTTCTGGATGCCTATGATACAAAATGATCTAGTATTTTATAGGCATGAGGCTTTGCCCACGTCGTCCACTAGCACCTGATGCGTCTCCCACGATGTAAGCATTAAATGAAGGTGTTAGTGGGGGTAAAGTAGTGGGCTGCAAAGCCGCTTAAACCGAGGGGATCCACCGATGTGCGAATGATTGACCTCGGTGGCCTGGCCCTACTGCTTGACCGAGGTGATTGCTACCGAGGTGATTGCTCACGGCTCGCCTTCGGTAGCGACCTTCGGTTTCATGGCCTCGGCGACTTGTTCAATTGCTTCGGCGTTTGTCTTGCAGGGACGTGTTCGGTCGTTAGGATTTGCATGACCGGGGCGAATCATCGCGGGTCGATTTTTACCCAATACAAATATCTCTAGGACTTTGAGAGATAAATAAAGGTCATTTTGAAGGCACTCACCTAGATCAAAAATTTTAAGGCAATCTTGTTTAAACATCTCACATAGGATGTTTGAAACATCATGCGAGATGTTTACACATTCATTGAGATGTTTCAAATATTATGAGATCAAAGCTCTTAAACATCTATAATATATGTTTAAACATCAATCGGATGTTTGAATCTGGTAATAATTTTCAACTACGGGTTTGATGCAAAATCAGTACAAAGCATATCCAAATCGACTCCAAATGATATCAAATTTGTTATTCAAACTTCAAATACTAATCTCAATAGTTTTAAACAATACCCACTTCAAAGTAGAATAAAAATTTAGTTTGAATATTCAAAATCAATTTACTTTAAAGTTGGTTCCACAATTTTAAACATCAAATCTAGAGATAAAATAATTTGAAGAAGAAGAAGAAGAACACGAAAGGAAAAATATAGGAGGACGAGGATGAGGATGAGGAAGGAGAAGATGAGGAAGGGGAAGAGAATGAGAAAAAAGTAGGAGAATTGATAGTTTTTTTTATTTTTTGGGTTTTAAATTCTATCCCACAAGTTTTAAAAATGCTAATCTTCCCCCACTTACCCCTTAATCTCACTTTCAAAATAAAAAAAAAAGTCAAAAAGAAAAGAGAAAAAAAGAGAGGTCCCTTTTCTTATTTCAGAACTTGGGAGGACCCTTTAGTGTATATTTCTCCTGATTCTACTCGCCCCCCTACCACACACACATCCACAGGTGCTTCAACTTCTACCTCATTCCTTGTCCAAATCCATGGCTGCTTTCTCTTCTACTTCTACTCCCTCCACCATGCCTACTTCTACTTCTACTCAGTCCCCTCTCACTCATCTTCTTCTTTTGCAGACCCTTTCTTCCCCAAACTGATGCTGCTAACCTCAGCCATTGCCATCGCCTCCGCCGCCTCTATTAAAGGGGTCATCTTTTTTGGTGGATTTCTTATCCCTAACCAAATGGTATTGCCAAATACTTGGATTTCAGATGAAAATGATATTGAAGGTTGAATATTCATATCATAATAAAAGATACTAAAAGTTTCTGCCACACATACACCATCAAGAAAAAGAACTAAATTGAGGATGTAATTTCTAATCTAGCAGCCCACATGTTTAATTCAGATCATGTGACCAACTATTTGAAAATGGAAGACAAGCTTGACTATATATTCTACTAGGTTCAACACCGGCGCCAACTTTAAATAATATTTTTTGATGTGAATTGAGCACTTTTGACCATGGTCTTGATTTGATGAACATTTTTTAATGGTCTAAAGAATTTGAGCACTTTAAAAGATATTTCCACTTCTACTTTTTAAGTACTTTTATACAATTATTTAACAACCTTCCTTTTTCACACTTTCTCTCTCTAGAAAATACATCTCCTACTTCTTCCCTTTCTTAACCATAGCTCCGTCGCCGTTGGCCAAATTGACCGCCGCTAGGCCACCACCAGCAGCCGATGGAATGTTGTACCAATTACATCCTCAGATACGTATTGGCCTCATCTTTCCATTTATACTATCTATTTTTCAAAAATCACACTAAATTAGTGTAGATCTGATTTTAAAAATACGGGTAAACTTTTTTCTATAACTTTAGTATTGCTCTTACAAAGTTAAAAAGGAGATATGTAGAAAAGGCTTTTGATCTTTCAGCTCTGCAATTTAATGTTGCATATGATGGCTTGAGTCGAGTTTTTTGATGTATTAACAAATAATCTTGATGTGATTTTGTCATTAAGATTCAATTTGATAGAAAAGGTCGGTCACAAATGTATGAAAGGAAGTTCGTAAGCCAATAACAATTTCAGTAAAGTAGAACTTAGAGGTCGGTGAGATGCTCGATCATATGCCTAGTTCATGATTATAAACTCAAATAGCTCCATTTTTATTTTTTTTTTGGTTTATACCTTGCCTGTTCAAGGATGCACGTATTCGGTCTGAGTTCCTCATAGGATCTAGCACAAGTACATATTAGTATAAATCTACTTGTTCTCTTATTGATCTATCATTTAGTTGAAACGTAACTAGATATATATAACCTAATGAATCATTTGTTTTGTTTTTTAAATGATGCAGATATGACTACTCTGGCTATGGGCAGTCATCTGGCAAGGTAATTGACTATAGAACTTTCTTGCAATAATGGATGAAAAAAGAGTTGAAAGTGAACTTAACTTGTTTGATGCAGTCCCTTCCTTCAGAGAAAAGATAGAGACCAGAAAAAATAAAATGTGTGCAAGTGATGATGATTGGGATAAATGGCAGTGATGGCAATTTGACCTCATGTATTTGTAAAATAGAATGGAAAATAATGCCGGATTGACCTTATTTTATTTTTATGTTGAGTTTTGTATTTGGGTAAAGCGATGACAATTTGATGTCATTTACTTGTAAAATAGACAAAGTAGTTTGGCTCACTTATAAGTAAATGTAGACCTATTTAACAATTTTATGGATGTGTGAAGTGAGATCTAATTGGCCTCATTTCTTCACAAAACGAATATAATTATATGGATAAACACAACCGAATTATCGTTATTTCTAAATATATAAGCAGTTGAAGGTATTTTTTTGTGAATCAATAAGTAAGGCTGATTTTGTCATTATTTGTTTACAAAATGAACATAATTTTTTGCTCATTGTAAAAAAAATTGATGCCAGATTAGTCATATATTATTTGTTGCTTTGATTTTTGTATATGAGAAAAATGATGGTAATTTGACTTTATTTATTCACAAAATGGACGTGAAACACTCACGGATTGAATTTTTTACTGCCTTGTATATGAGCGAAACGATGCCAATTTGGTCTTATTTTGGTCTTATTTATTCACAAAATGGACGTGAACTATAACCGGATTCACATTATTTCTACTTTGTTAATACAGGAAGTACTATATTAGTACCGGTATTTTTGTACATTCAGCTTTATTTAATATAAGGGGCTCAATTCTTTAAGACCACCAAAAAATAGCTCAACTTATTAAGATCATAGTCCTTTTAGCTCATTTGTATAATTCACCCTTTATATAATGCAAAGCATTGTGCCTTACGATTGCATGTATAGAGTTGGAATTAAAAAATAAATAAAAACAAAAAAGGGAACTACAGAGGGATTGATATTATCGTATTGAGAATGAAAAATCTACTCAATAAGTGCAATAATCAATCTAGTTGAATAGCACGGATAATATAAGTATAAACGGTAAAAAAAACATAGAGGTGTGAATTTATGACAGGAGAGGCGACAGAAGGTAGTAGAGTTTCATTGTTGATGAGGATGAATTTATGGAGAAGAAGGTAGTGTTATTGGAAAGAAATGAAATATATAACGTGGGACCCGCAAATAATAATTTCTTTATTTTTTTTTAAAAAAAAAGTAAAGTTAAAAGCCTCACGCATTGAAGTTGAGGTGAAACATATATCGCTTTTTCCATGTCAGTATGAGGTGTTTAAAAGATACACTTTATAACAATATAAATTGTCTAGTTGGTCGCTAGGTAGTTGAGGTGGTTATATGGCAATTGGGGTACTACTTAAAGAGGCCATCCATGTATTCTGCATTAACATATGCCTTAATATTAAGACGTTTGATATATATATATATATATATATATGAATATAAGGATGGGTGTTAAAATTTATATGGTATGAATTTGAAGACAAATCTCAATATTGCAATGTCATATTAAGATCTGATCTGAATACAAAATATTTAGCACATTTTAGTTTTGCAACTTATGAATGTACAAAATTTGTGTTTATTGAAACCTAATAAAAATAAAATTTTAAATTGTTGATCAATCGAGGTTATATTAATAAAATATTAAAAATAGTATATTGATATGGCGCTTGTTGGTGGTTGATGTGTTGGTGTTTTATCTACATAATTAGATCTTTTAGATTAGCTTTTCTAGTCTTTTAGCTCGTGATTAGTTGCAAATCTTATATAATTCTCCACATTTCATGTTGATGATGATTTACAATGCATACAAGCCAAAGGAAATGAAAGGAACAACAAAAGGAAGCAAGTTTGGCTACAAAACAGAAATTGGAGAAAATGAGGGCGCAGAAGAAGATCGGCCCCAGCCAATTTATAAACGAAATTGGAGCAAGTCGTCGGAGGAAGCAAAAATTTTACAGAGCTGAAGTAGTGGGAAATTTATGGGCAACACTTCATGGTCGGCGGCCGCCGATCTATCGGCGAAACTGTAAAGGGCGCCCGCCTAAATATCGGCAACCTCACAGATGCCTATAGAATTTTCCAAGCTTCAGATGTTAAAGAAAGCTGATTCAACTGGTCCATCGGCCCCCGTCGATCCTGAAATATGGAAGATAGAGGAGAGTCAGCAGAAATTGGTCAAATGTCTAAAAAAGAACAAAATGACAGTTTTGTAGATATTTGTTTAGCACACAAAACCACAACTATAAATAGTCCATTAGGCTCCAAGGCATTTATCTTTGCACCTTATATTATACTTTGAAATATCTTGTAAGCTTGAAGAACAAGGCAAGGGTTTGAACAACATTTATAAGAATCTAATCCTTGTTCTTCTATCCAATATTATGATTCTTACTATTTCAATACATTTTACTTCCATTTTTGAACCTAGTATGAGTAGTTATACTCATACTAGGGGTTTATTTACAATGGCTTGATTCTTTAGCATTGGATGTTTGATTTTGTTTCATAAAACTTATGGGTGAATGTTTTTCTAGTTCTTATCGCTTTTATTATCAAAGTATAAGGTGACTTCTCACTTGAACTAGACCCCACTTTACTTTCATCTCTCTAACGGGGTTGAGAGTATGGGTTTATAAGAACTAGCGAGAATTTGGGTTCTATTAGCTCATGAGTGTACCCCATCTAAAAGGAGTAACCAAAAAAGGTACACCTACTCGGGTCTTAGAATTAGTTCTTTATGAGCTTTGTTGTTGAAGCTAATAGGCTTAACAAGGTAGATTCTCTCTATACCTAAAATTTTTTAGAGCATTACATTCATAGGTTCGACCATTAACCCTTAACCTATGAGATTTGTGAGATGAGATTAGTATCCATGTTATGTGCATCTTGCTTGCTTAGGTAAAACCCTAGACTTTAATACATTGTTTACAACCTGTTAATTGTTTTATTTTCTATGGTTTTTCTAGTTGTACCTAAATACAAAATTCAACCCTTTTTAATTAGGAATTCTCGAACAACTCTTAGAACTCGAACACTATTCAAGCTATTTTAGGTCACGTACTATCTCCTCGTGGAAATTGACCCCGAATCTCCATTGATTATTATACTTTGATAATCACCACTCACTATTCTTAGTGTTATTTTCCATTTGTTGGTGAAATATGACCAAACATCGGATTCTTCCTAATCGAGCATTACAGAACCCCCATTATAATTGTGCTCATGTGGACAACGAAGGGATCCCTTCAGTAGAGTTCTGGATGACCATGAGAACGACTATGAGGAAGAACTTGAGGAAATTCTTGGTGTTCATAACTAAGAATAATATGTTGAACAAGTTAATAAAGGAATTGGGGCAAACGTTCTTGGTGCCCTTGGTGATATTGTGCTACCAAATGATAATGACCCTCTTGAGGGTGTGCAAGTAAATGAAGGGGTGAATGCTAATTATGGTGTTTAGTGTAACATCAATCGAGGTGGAAAAATTCAAATAAAGGTGGCCGAGGTGCAAATCAGGGTGGTCGTGGTGTCAATGCCAACCGATGGGTAATGTTAGTTTCAACTGAAATCAAATGAATGTTAGGGGTAGAAGGCATGTCAGTCCACCCTTGCGAGATGTTGATGAAGAAAATGAAGAAGAGATTGAGGTTGAGGGTTTCACAAGTGCTATTGTTCCTCCGCCCATTACAGGTGTACACAACTTTCAACATACCCCGAGTAATATTGCATGGCTTAGAATAAAGTAGTTTCTTTTGTAGAGGAAAACATGAGGATGCCAATGAGCATTTGCAGAACTTTCTCCAAACTTCCAGTCTTTACAAGTCCACAACTATTACTGATGAATCCCTACACCTTAGATTATTCTCATTCTCATTGCAAGGCAAAGCCAAGGCATGGTTGCACAAGTTGCCAAAGAATTTCATCTACACATGGAATGAGCTTGTCGATCAATTTTTTTTCTAAGTTCTTGCCAAAAGGTAAACAAGCATTGATGTATGATAAAGTATATATGTTCAAACAAAACCCCTCGGATGCTTTGTCTGAATCTTGGGAGAATTTCCAAGATGTGTTGCTTGTGTGCCCAACTCATGGGCTTAGTGATGATATGCTTCTCCAATACTTTTATCAAGGGTTGGAAAAGATGAACCAATCTGCGGTGAACCTTTATAAAGGTGCTATAATGGATAAGTCCTATGAAGAAGTTAAAGACATCCTCAATAAGGTTCTCAAACAGTCCCAAGATTAGCAATTCCAAACTCAAAACCTAAGTAGTGAAGGTAATATGAATCCAATGATCTTGAAGAGAATGGAAGAGCAAGATGAGAAAATGAAAAGGATTCTCACTTCAATTGAGGTCCTTAACCACAATACCAAAGTAAGCAATGATGCCAAAGAGAAGAAGATCAACAAAGTGGAAAATCTTCAAGTGACTAATGTCGGACACCAAGTGGCTCTGATGGGTTATATGACCCCAGTGGGTGCTCCCTTCACTCTTCTCCAATATGATCAAGAGGGGTACTTCCCGGATCAATGTTTCAACATCCAAGAGGAGGAGAAAGCGAACTACGTGGGCAATTATCAAGGCCAAAGAGGATATGATCAAGGGGGCTACCAAAGACCCTATCAACTAAATTAATAGAGACAAAGCCAAGGTGACCATTAAGGCAAAGATAACTCTAAGTTGGAGGACATGATGAGACAAATGCCCAAATTGCAATGAGACTATTCTTATGATTTAAATATATCAAACAAACCATGTACTCCCACACAACTTCCATTAAGGCTCTTGAGTCCCAAATGAGCTATTTATCGCGACAAGTAAATCAAAGGCCACAATGGGAACTACTAAGTGACATGGAAGTGAATCCCAAAAGAAATGAGAAGAATTAAGTGATGGCAATAGTGACAAGGAACGGAAAGACTTGGGATGATCCTAAGGTTGATGATGAGGTGTATTTGCAGTCCCATGATGTTGATATTGGTGCAGAGTTAAATGATGAGGAGGAATTGGAGAATGGGGTACAAGAACAGAGTTTAAAGTATGATATTGTTGATGATGCAATTCCTCAAGAACCGATCTCCAAAAACACCACTACCCAAATGGAAAAACAAAAGGACACTCCACCATCAAAAGCAAGCCCTCCTAAACCTAGCTTCATTCCCAAAGTTGAACTTCCCTTTTCCCTAAAAAAGTTCCAAGCAAAAGCTAGCTTCTTATGCTAAAGAGATTCGGAAGAAGATGGTTACTACTTCTATCAATATTCCACTAGTTGATGTATTGGGATAAATGCCAAATGTGGCCAAATTCATGAAAGATCTTGTAACAAAGAAGACCTATGGAGATTTTAAGACCATCAAGGTTAGCACCAATATAGTGCTATTTGTGTCAAAGCACATTCCCCATAAGTTGGAAATTCCCAGAGCTTTTACTATTTCGTGCACTATTGGTGGAAGATATTTTGAAAAGGCATTGTGTGATTTGGTGCCAGCATTAATTTGATGCCATATACGATGTATAAAACCTTGGGATTTGAGATTCCAAGGCTGACGTCTATGAATATGAAGAAGCCCGTTGGTGTGGTTGATGATATTTTGGTGAAAGTGGACAAGTTTGTCTTCTCGACTGACTTTGTGATCCTTCATTGTATAGTGGACATTGAAGTCCCGGTTATTCTAGGGCATCCATTTTTAACCACCGGGAGGGTCCTTTGTGATGTTTAAAGGTGGAACTTACCTTTCGATTTAATGGAGAGAAGGTGATCTTCCATATTTGCAAGTTTTTACGATAACCAATGGAGGAGGAAACCACTTGCTCCTACGTGGATGTGGTGTTGGATGCAATTGTAGAGAAAGAGAGTGTCTTAGTTTATCAAGAAGATGCTCGAGCCACGGTGATATCAAATATGGTCATAGATGACGAGGATAGTACAGAGAAGTACGTGTTAGCACTAGAGGGGTTGGGCTCTAGACCCTTTGTACCCAAAAAGCTTTCCTTGGACCTTGAAAACTGCAAAACACCACCCACTAAACCTTCCATTGAAGAACCCCTACTCTTGAACTAAAAGTCCTCCCATAACACTTGAGATATGCATTCCTAGGCCCTAACTCCATTATTCCAATCATTAGCTCATCCCACTTGACCAATGATCAAGAAGTGAAACTTTTAGAAGTGGTGAAAAGGAGGATAAGGGTAATAGGATGGACTCTTGCGGATATATGGGGATTTGACCCGGGGGTGTGTAATCACAAAATTCTTCTTAAAGAACGATGTAAGACCTCGGTAGAGCACCAAAAGAGATTAAATCCCCCAATACAAGAGGTTGTGAAAAAAGAGATTATCAACTGGTTGGATGCATAGGTGATTGTTCCACTTTTCGATAGTGAATGGGTATCCCGCGTGCAATGCATTACTAAGAAAGGACGGATGACTGTAGTGCATCATAAGAAGGTTGGGGCTATTGCATTCACATGCCCCTACGGCTCCTTTTAATTCTGCAAGATGTCATTCGGATTGTGTAATGCACCCGCTATCTTCTAATGGTGTATATTGGCACTTTTTCACGATATGGTCAAAGAATTTCATGAGGTGTTATGGATGACTTTTTCATAGCAGGATACTCCTTTGAAGATTGTTTTAGCAACTTGGAGAAAGTATTGGAGAGGTATGAAGAGACCAAATTGGTGCTCAATTGGGAGAAGCGCAACTTTCTCGTTCAAGAAAGGACAGTCCTAGGGCACAAGGTTTTCAAGAATGGAATTGAGGTGTATCACGCAAAACTTAAGGTGATCTCAAAGCTTCCATCTCCAACAACCATCAAAGAAGTTATGAGCTTTTTGGGACATGCGGGGTTCTATCGCCGCTTTTTAAAGGATTTCTCAAAAATTTCCATTCCCTTAGGCAAGCTCTTTGAAAAAAATAAAAAGTTCTTATTTGATGAGGGATTCTTGGAAGCTTTTTGAAGAGGTGAAGATGTGATTAATAACCGCACCGGTCATTGTGAGTCCAAGATGGGATTCGAGCTTATGTGTGATACTAGCAAAGTCGCATTGGGGGCTGTACTAGGCCAAAGGTTGAAAAAATATTTTATCCCATTTATTATGTTAGCAAGACCATGAACGGGCACAATTGAACTACACGGTGACGGAGAAAGAACTGTTGGCCATCGTGTTTGCAGTTGAGAAATTTAGGTCTTATTGGGTATGGTCAAAAGTAATTGTTCATACCGAGCACTCCGTCATCAGGTATTCCATAGCCAAAAAATATTCAAAAGCAAGATTGATTCGGTGGGTACTTCTATTGCAAGAGTTTGATCCTGAGGTTATTGATCGAAAGCAAACTGAAAACCAAGTGGTAGACCACTTTTCCATGGAGGGCGAGGGGCGTCAAAAAAAACTCTTGAGATCAATGACTCTTTTTCGAATAAGAGGATCTTGGTCGTTCTTGGGAGCAAATTCCATGGTATGTAGACTTACCCAATTATGTTGTTTGTGGAGAATGAGCTGTCCTTTTTCAATTTTTTTTGTGGATGGAGTGACAAAGAGATGTGTAGCCGAGTCCGAGCAATGCACTATTCTTAAAGGGTGCCACTTCGCCCCCTATGAAAGGCACCATGGTGGTGACAGACGTCGACTAAAGTTCTTGAAAGTGGTTTTTTTGGCCTTCAATATATAAGGATGCTCATTCCTTCACCAAGAATTGTGATCAATGCCAAAGAATGGGAATTATCTCGAGAAAGCATGAAATATCTCAAAACTCAATTTTTGAGGTCGATTCTTTGATGTTTGGGGAATTGAATTTATAGGTCCTTTCCCAAGTTTTTATGGCATGAAATATATCCTGGTTGCGGTTTACTACGTCTCCAAGTGGGTAGAGGCAATTTCCCTACCAAAAAGTAAAGCTCGGAGTGTTACCGTATTTCTCAAGAAGAACATCTTTACAAGGTTTGGTACACCCGTGCAATCATAAGTGATGGAGGATCACATTTTTGCAACCGGGCTTTCAGTTCATTATAGGAGAAGTATGGGGTGAGACATAAGGTTGCTACACCTTATCATCCCAAAACTAATGGCCAAGTTTAAGTCTCAAAACGAGAGATCAAGCAAATTTTGCCAAAAATGTGAATGTAAACCGAAAGGATTGGGCAAAGAAGCTAGATAATGCCTTATGGGCATATCAGACGGCTTACAAATCTCCGATTAGAATGTCGCCCTACCGGTTGGTCTTTGGTAAAGAATGACCTCCCCGTTGAATTGGAACACAAGGCTTTGTGGGCCTTAAAAAAGCTTAATATGAATTGATATGAAGCTTCCAAGTCACGGGTTAAGACAATTCATGAAATTGATGAAATGAGATTCCATAAATATGAAAATGCCAAGCTCTACAAGGAAAGAATGAAGATGATTCATGATTCCAAGATTTGGAACCGAAGTTTCAAGCCGGGAGACTTGATGCTATTGTTCAACTCAAGGTTGACCTTGCCCCCTGGGAAGTTGAATTCAAAGTGGAAGGGACCCTACAAGGTGGTAGAAACATCATAATATGGTTAGGTTGAGTTGCCAGTGAATGATGGTTCCAAGACCTTCCGAGTAAATGGTCAACATGTGAAGCACTACTTGGGATGTAAAGTCGAGCCTTAGGAGATCGCTTGCATCTTTCTTATGGAGCCAAAGACAAATTGAGGTAACACCATTGTGCCGCGACATTAAATCAACTCCTTCTTAAAAGGCAACCCAAGTATTACATTTCCATATTTAGTTAACTATTAGTTAAACATGAAGTTCCTTGATTATTGCATTTGATCTTAGTAGAGTGGAGTATGTGCAGGGATGAAAGCATGGAAGTGTGCAAAATTTAGGGACTTAGTCCCAAGTATCATTAAGGGAAAGAAGCCAAAGTGAAACAGCGCCTGCCGAATGAACGGCGAAAACCCCTCGGCGGACTGTCCGAACATGGGCGGGATCGGGTGATGACAGGAATTTTTTTTAAATTTGGAAAAGATGGAAAGAGGATTTAGTTATTCATTCAGCGGACGCTGATCCACACATTTGATTCGGTAAAACGCTGATAGGACCGTCCATGCAAGAATTGAAAAGGGTAGTCAAGTCCCATTTGGCCAAAATATTGGCAACCACCAATTCAAAAATGAGGTAGCCAATTTACAAATATCGGGTGCCGAAAACTTGGCGGGCCGCCAACCCAACGAGTCAAAGCCGGGTCAACCGACTATAAAAGGCATGAGGTAACTTTTTTCTCACTTTTACACTTCCAAATCGAGAAAACCGCCTACCCACTCTCCAACGACACTGTTCATGTAACTCACAAACACATACAAATTCACTCACTCACATCGCGGTCCATGGAGATTCTACCACCCAATTTAATTGTTCAACAGCTCTGGTAAGAGATTTTAACCCTCATTTTTACTTTTCCCTATATGAGTTAGGGTTATGCTATAACATCATGTTGGGGTTGGAATTTAAAGTGGATTCATGTTTTTTCACATGATTAGTCTAGGGGAAGACTAAGTACCTTAGCTGTTACCAATGTTCTTTTAAATTTCATGCTTAGATCTTGTTGTTTGAAGTTTTTAAAATTGAAAGTTAAAAGTTGAGTGAAGAAAGGGATAGAAGAAGAGGGAGCATAAAAGTTAGAATCTTGAAACAGAAACTCATGAACATACCTTGTTTGTGCTTGAATCTTGAAAAAGTCTTGATCTTTGGTTGAATCATAGTTCAAAAAATTTTGAACCTTGTCGGAGAAAAGTAGCATTCTTGAGAGAAAGGTTGAAGTGTAAGAAGTTGAAAAGATTGACTTAGGTATGTGTTTGGATGTTAAATGATGTGTGTTGTTCGGAATCCTATGAAAAAAAGACTTTTGGATTTGGCCAATGATTCGGCCCCTGGCAATGAGGAATAGCTAAGAACTTTTTTAGACTTGGGCAACTTGAGAAAATTGATTTGGCCCTTGAAAGGGCGGCCGCCGATTCCTTTCTACATAGCCTTTGGAGGCCGCTGATTTCTTTTCTGCATCCTCCTAAGGTGATCAGCCGCGGCCGAAATTTCTGCTCCTTGATAATTTTACTATATGTTCCAATAGTTTGTCAACTTTCTTGGATTTCATGTGTGATAGTTTTAGGATAGATTAGGAGTAATTTAGAGTAGCTTTATCATGAGATGTGTGAAAATACTTTCTTGATATGTTCTTCTCTCAGATTCTAAAATTGTAGAGCATCAAGCTTCTAAAGGGGAGCAAACCCTACCAAAGCCACGGATGGAACAAAGAGCAAGGAAGTTGAAAGGAAAAAGGTAGAGTTAGCCAAGAAAAAGGTTGAGGAGGCTAAGAGACAGATAGAGGAGACATTGGCTAGAGTGAATCAGGAGGAGATGGAGAAGAGAAAAGGCAAGGCCAAGGTGGTTCCTAAGACACCTCAAAAGAAGGGTGGTAAATCTATTCAAAGGTTTGCTACTGATCTAGGCTCTTTTGATGCTATGGCTGCAGTACATACATCATCCTCTAATTCTGATAGTGAGGAAGGACGAGAAAGAGAGGTTCAAATAGCCCTTGATCCCTTGAGAGACCCTACAGAGTAGAAAGAATCATAAAGTTATAGTTTGTCAATGAGAAGGCGAGGAGATATTCGAAAAGGTCCCTAAAAGAACTATCAATCCAGAGAAGATGCTACAGATAGAGTGAGCCAAGGAATATTGTAAGGATTTCTATGAAGAGATTGAGAGAAGGGAGTGGTGGTTTTTGTGTAAACCCCTAAGCAAGTACAGTGACCCAATGGTGAGAGAGTTTTATGCTAATTTGGCCCCAAACTAAGGAAAGTGTTTTAGAGGTCAAGGTGTGAGGAGTTAATTGTTCTGCACCTCTTGTACCATCAGTGAAGTCCACATATTGGACCCTTCATTAAAAACTCCAGAGTATAACAGAAAAAAGGCAATGAAGAAGGAGGATGAAGCAAGTTTGAGGGTGTGGTTGAAAGTTGTCATTGCAACAGGGGGCATCACACCAACCTGGATAAACCTAGGTGTGAAGATTCAAAAATGCACGTTGAACTTTGTGGCAAAAGCATGGAATGCAGTCATTAGTAGTTTTTTCTACCCATCCCTCAATGACACCAGCATCACAATGGACAAAGCAATTCTCATAGCTTCAATCATGGACAAATTTGATATTGAGGTGGGGGAGGTTATCGCATCAAGCATACGATCAAAGGCTTTAGAAAAAAAAAACACGGCTTATGGGGGTAGAAGCATGATATTTTTTATTAGGCAATCCCTCACGAACCAATCTCTCAAAACACCACTACCCAAACGGCCAAACCAAAGAATACTCCACCACCTAAAGTAAGCCCTCCTAAACCTAGCTTCATTCCTAAAGTAGGACTTCTATTTTTCCAAAGAAGCTCCAAACAAAGGCAAGCTTCTCATGCTAAAAATATTTAGGAGAAGATAGCTACTACTTTCATCAACATTAAACTAGTTAATGCATTGGGATAAATGCCAAATGTGGCCAAATTCTTGAAATATCTTGTAACAAAGAAGACCTATTAAGATTTTAAGACCATCAAGGTCATCCACTAATATAGTGTTATTGTGTCATTGTGTCAAAGAACATGCCCCGAAAATTAGAAGATCTTAAAGCTTTTACTGTTCCGTTTACTATTGGTGGGAGAAATTTGAAAAGGCGTTATGTGATCTTGGTGCAAACATAAATTTGATGCCATATCTGGTGTATAAAACCTTGGAATTTGAGAATCCAAATTCGACATCTATCAAATTGCAAATGGCTGATCGTTCTATGAAAAGACCCATTTGTGTGAATGATAATATTTTGGTGAAAGTGGACAAGTTTGTCTTTCCGATGAACTTTGTGATCCTTGATTGCATCGTGGACTTTGAAGTCCTGATTATTCTAGAGCGTCCATATTTAGTCATCGAGAGGGCCCTTTGTGATGCTGAATGGGGGAAACTCGCCTTTCGGTTTAATAGGGAGAAGGTGGTCTTCCATATTTGCAAGTCTTTATGACAATCAATATGTGGTGTTAGATGCTCAAGTTGTGGTTATATGGAATATTAATATAGATGAAGATGAGAGTATGGAGAAGTGCATGTTGGAATTAGAGGGGTTGGGCTCTATGCCCTTTATACCCAAAAGGTTTTCCTTGGACATTAGAACCAGAAAACACTACCCACTAAATTTAGTGGATGTGGGCGCTGACCAACTAGCGGTTGTTGCTAGTAGTCTAGGTAGTTGTTGTTATGATGTGGTGTAGCTATTGGTGATAGTGGTTGGCTAACTGTTCAATAGTGGTGACTGTTGATTTTAGTTAGCGTGGAAGCTTATGATTATGATATATATAATGATAACTAATGATGGTGTAGATATTTGATAGTGGTCGATGTTGGTGATTGTAAGTGGTGATTGGGTCATCGTGGTAATGGCGACTAGTAATGACTATAAATGTACATGATGGTTATTGGTGGTGATGGCTGACTGTAATTATTAGCGGTATTGATAGTTCTGAGGTGTGGATGGTAGTAGTAAATAGTGGTTGGTAGTGATAATCATAAATGATGGCTAGTTATGATTAAGGTTGATTGTAGTGATTGGTTGTTGTGATCGTTACAGTTGAGGATGGTGGTTCTGGGTAATAGTTGTAGATGGTGGCTAGTGGTAATGATTGTAAATGATGATTAGTGGTTGCGTCTTGCTAACTATGATAATTAATGGTGGTGACGATTGAGGTTGGGGATAATAAGTTTGGGTAGTGGTTGTGGTGATAAATAGTTGAGGACGCCACTAGGTAACAGTGAAAGTGGATGGACTAGTGAATAAATGTCTTCTTTACAGAAATCCTTAGATAAATAGCATCTTAATAATATTAATATTTAAATTTATTAAGTGATGCTAAAGAAAAAAATTACATTTAATAATTACAGCCTTAATAACGATGATTTTGATTAAAAAGTAAGTATATTTCATGACTATTATTTGAATAAAAAACTTTTAACCACGATGGTTGAAATACGGATGGTGTAATGTAATTTATATGACACATATTTTAAGATTTCTAAATTTTTTTTAATTCTTTATATTTAATATTTGATTTGTAGACCATTATTTCAATTATTGGTTAACATTTTCGTTCTTATTAATAATAAATGAAATGACCTTGGCTTACTATTTCGTGAATAAAGATTCCGATTGGTGAGACTATAATGTTGGAAGCTTCGCAAGGTCTATTAGGACCTATCTATAAAGTTTGAGCTGAATCGAAACTCATTTGGTAAGTCTTGAAAGCTGTTACCGTTTTCTAGTATCGATAAAGCCGAATTGTGGTTTTAGAGCTTGTTTTAAGAAATTGAGATCTGTTTTGAAATCCGGAAGTGTTGTAGGTTCATATGGTCATTTGTGGCCTATATAAACTTTCAGAAATAAATTATTCCGGAAATAAAAGTTTTCCTCTTTCCGTTGAACCCTCATCTTGTGTTACGGTGATCCTTTTCCTGATCCGACTTCTTGAGTATGTCATATATATATTTTATAACTTGTTTGTAAAGTTTGGGGTTATTCCAAACTTCGTATAGTCCCATTCAGACCCAACATACAATACCAACTAGAGCTACCATGACCTCTGGAGATTAACCATGCGTGATAGCGCCAGGGTTAGTGCATTAGCGCTGAGGAAAATCTCCTTCTACGTGAAAGCATGCCCATTCTGAAAGGCAGAGTTTCGAGAGCGACTGTTTATGTGCGATAGCGCTGCATCGGGGTATAAATATGACCCAATTATCGGTTAAACTCATTTTTTATCAATTTCTCTCAATCCAAGGTCGGTGTGAGGCAGTTTTTGGTACCAACTCGTCCAAATCGGTCAAATAATCTGTTTAAACCTTCATATAGTGATAACAGGAGGATTTGAGATTGGAATTTTATGAATTTTGAGGTTAACCAATTGGGTTTGAAACCTAGGCTTATGAAATTGGAGAATTGGAGTACACTGACCTCGGAATATCCACCCAATGGTATAATTGGTTTGATGGGACTATGAGGAGTTCGGAAACATATCGTTTATGGGCGTTCGGCTTAGCTGGGGCCAGGAGAAATTTAGTAATTTTCTTCTATTTCTCCCTAATAGTTAAATATTCTTAATGAGGACGCTTATATGTGCGATTATCCTTCTATGGCTCAGAGAAAGATAGTTTCGAGAGGCTTCGGAAAGGAAAGAAAGTTGTCAGTAGTCGATTGAGCCTCGGACTTGAGAAGTGATTGTATCCATTTCTTTGATGGCCCTTGACCATATGAATATTCTACCACATCTTTTTTGCATGTATAGCTGCCGATAGAGCATACTTACTACGTCGTAGCATCAGGTTACTATTCCATATCATGTTATTATGACTTGATTTGATCATATAATGGAAATAGGAGTGTTGCACTCCCGTTTATGAGCTTGACATGTACTTTTAGGTAGTCGATGAGAGTCCTGCATTATTGAAGAATTATTATTGCATATATCTCCTGGTAGTCGATGAGAGTCTCGCGCCGGAGATAGATTTTGGGCACATGTAACCCCATTACATCATATTGTACTACATTTCATTTCATTATATGGTTTGCTGGCTATTTGATATTGTATGAATTGACTTATTCTCACGTTGATTAACTTGTTTAGTTGCTTATTATTTTTTGATTCCTTAGCTAGCTTATCTATTGTTCGAGATAGCTAGTTAGTCCTCATTTGCTGAGTCCTTTTTCACTCCCTATCTGTTTCTGGTTTCTCTTTTCATTTCGGTAGATTCTGCTCCAGGACCCAATTCGCAGCACGATTGAGGAGCAAGGAGTTCCAGCTGTCTGCGGCGAGCAAACTTTTTTCTGATGAGGCCACCAGCATATATATATATATATATATATATATATATATATATATATATATATATATATATATATATATATATATATATATATATTGTGTGTGCAAGAAGGAGCACAGTCAACTATCTCAAGTACAAGGTTCAGAGATTTCCAGATCAGACGCGTGTGAGTGCGCGTTATGTTTCTTTATGAACTTTCATATTTCATTCTGAGACTCTTTTATATCTTTTATGTTAAATAAGTCGATAGGGTTCGTCCACACGGCCTAGTTAAAAATTCGAATCTTGTCAATAATATATTACTATTAGTTTTAATTTTTTTTTCATTTTATCAAACATCATTATATGAAAATGGACCGTAGAACTATTTAAGACGCGAAAGTATTGATCACTTTGACATTGTACACCTCAAAATCCATTTCCTTGGGTGGTGCATTTTGAAATATATAATTGTTTTCTTTATGTGACACAAAGTTTGCAACATGAGTGATGAAAGGATGATTAAATTCGAGCTGTGTAGATGGTGTACCCAATTTCCAAGTTTATGCACGAAATAGATCAATCTGGCGTTGTTGTTATCGAACCTTCATTAGAAAGGTCTTACAAAAATGGTCTTTGTCGAAAGACTTGCTAAAAATAACCGGGTCTTTGCTAATAAGAAGATCGGCGATGGCGAACAACTTTCTTATGGGGCCAAATTTGTAAGACTTTAACGACGGTGTGCCAGAAGTGGGCTAATTTGCAGAACTATGACACCATAGGCAGTGATTTGCCTTTTTATCCCACATAACTGTGGTTTAGCAAAAATGTCATACGCTTGGTTTAATGAATAAATTTTAGACGGAAATATCCCTATGCATCTTTTGATGACGCTCATATACCCGCCTTCTATTTCTCCATAAGTACTGCCTAAGGGACGACACTTTCGTTTGACACCCGTTCATAGGCAGCACTTGCCATTGAATCTCATATTTTCCCAGATAAATTATTTTTCGATTAGTACTTGTCAATTGATAACTTGAAGTATTACCTACGGCAAAGGAAAGAGCATTTTGCTAAAATGATATTAAGCAAGGGCAACTCTCAAAACCAGTCAATTTTGGTACACTAGGTGAAATATTTTCTCGTAAGTGTTATTTTTCTATAAATCACCCCTTAGTTCGCGTTGTTTTTTGTAAAATTTTCACCCACAGGCTACTTTTGTCACTGACACTTAGTTAAAGCCATTTTTTATTGGCCTTACATGAGAGGCTACTTTTTGGAACATCAATCTTTGTGGGCTGAAGTTCAAACCTTGTGGGTTGAATTTCATGCCTAAATTATGAAGTTTCAACTTCAATCTGTAAGGGCTGAACTTTTAGGTATAGATGCATAAACTTCAACCCTTGTGGGCTGAAGTTGAACTTCAATTCTTGTGGGCTGAACTTGTGTGAAGTTCAACCCAAAAGAATTGAAGTTCCAAAAAGTGGTCTCTCATGTAAAACCAATAAAAAATGGCCTCAAACCAAAGACCACTACCGAAAGTGGCCTTTAGTGCACTTCGCCCGTTGTTTTTGGCATTGGGCTGATATTGCTCGGGCTTCATCTTCGTCCAAATGATATGGATTCCGGGTAATTTACAAAAATGGACATTTATGGTGTCCCAACACAGATTTAGCCTAGAAAGTAAAGTCTTACAAATTTGGAGTTTTGGACTACGTAAGAAAGTTTATGCGATCCCAGACCTTTGCTAATAAAAAGATCTGGCAATCATAAGTCCTACCTTTGCCATCAATATTGCCTGATGAATGCTATTTTGGTAAGACTTTTCTTAGTGAGGTCAAAATTATAAAACCTGCACGAAAACTGCCTAATTCGTGCAAACACTTCATCGGTTCCAGGTAATTTCATCATATGGCCTTTTGATGTAATCATGTTTATGTCTTGAGCTCATTTTTAATTTTTTGCAAACATAATCTCTTTTCAAATTTTTTATGAGCGCATTAAACTTGCACAATTTCAGATGTCAAAATTTCTATTCATAGTTACATTTCTAATCCTTACTTTTCAATGTAACCTATAAGTTCTTTTTCTTTTTTTGAGAAATTTACGTGGCATAAACACCCATTAAGTTTCTAAACAAAAATAAACACATTAGTTTTTAATTAATCACCATAAATGTAGTTTTAATTTAGTGAACTTTTTATAGCGGAACTTTCTATTGAAACACAGAGAGTTGATCATGCGAATATTTTAGGATATATGCTATCACCTTTAATTATCATGGTAGTGATTATCCATAAATAACAGTTTTTATTAGTAGATTAGTACTTATCTCCTAAATTAAAACAATAAGGGCTTCACTAAAACGTTTTATTAGTTATTAAAAATTCTAATCACTTCTTTTCTTTGCATTGAGATCATAAGTGTCGAAACTTTACACTCCTCCCTCACCCTTCCTTTTCCTAGAGTATATGGGATGACTATATGAATTATATGTATTAAACATTCATAGATATTCAACCATTTTATCATATATATTTTGAATACACATATTATATGTATATAAATATTCAAAAATATTCATCTATTTTATCGTATATATTTTGAATACACATATTATATGTATTAAATATTAATAAATATTCATCTCTTTTTTCGTATATATTATAAATACACAGATTATATGTATTAAATATTCATACGTTTAATGACACATTTTTCATTTTATTGTAAATATTTCCATTCATATATAATAAATTATTCATATATTTGTCAGCAAATATGGCAGAATATTCTTAGAATAAGCTGAATATATACAGGACTAGGAAGACTCCAACTATGTTTTAGATGAGATGGAGTTTTAGAATATTTATAACACTTGTTGTAGGTTTATTGGGATGATCCGATTCCCATTAGTTACGTAATCTGTTACAAAGTCGAAGAGGAGTAATTTTTTGCTACTTTTAAGTGATGTGATCTGATTTAAACGCTTATTATTAAGTTGGCTTTTTTTTTTTTTTTTTTTTTTGCTACTATATGTGTATCTTCAATTATTATTTGAATGTTAAGGGCCTCTAGTATAGGGCTTGTTACATTTTTTTTCCTTCTTTTTTTTGGTGGCTTTTCTTGATATGGGTTGTACTTGTGAGGTGGTAAACTGACGCTTTCTCCTTTTTCCTATGTCTAAGTACTTCCTTTTTTGGTCAGTCCCAATTCATATACCTCATCCGTCTTAATTTATGCGAGATACTTTGATTTTGTGTGGAGTTTAAGAAGTAAAGATTGACCTTGTGAAATTTTAGAATTGTCCTTGTAAGATGTAAAGAAAAAGTAAGAAATAGAAGATTTCAGTAATTAAAAAGTTGATAACTTTTAATGCAAGTAAGGCCAAACAATAGTAGAATAGAGAAAATACTACTCCTTACATCTCAATTTATGTGACATCATTTCCTTTTTAGTCTATCCCAAAAAGTATGTCACATTTTTTTATTTGACAATTATTTAATGCACTATTTTCATTTTGTCCGTGTTCGACCCTACTTACTTTAAAAGGTACAAACAATTTTTTAACTACTGGGATCTTCTCTTTCTTATTTTTTCAAGGGTAAGTTTGAAACTTTACAAGGTCAACCTCTATTTCGTAAATTTCGTGACAGTCAAATGGTGCCACATAAAATTGAACGAAATGAGTATTAGTTAGTTGTCAAATAAGAATATGTATATATTTTTTGGGACAAACAAAAAAGGAAGTATGTCACATAAAGTGAAACAGGGGTGTACATGAATTCATGCAACTGCAAACGAGTGATGGCTAATAGGAATTCAATCCACACAAAATTTTACAAGAAGTTAAAACTAGTGCAATTAAAGCTAAAAATAATAGATTACATCTTATCTGGAAACTAAGACATAATTCCACTGTTTTTGTTACAACTATATATATGCCGTAAATATTTAGAATATTTCTAGATAAAGCATCTAGCAACTCTTGTTAGAGCTTATACATTGAGCACTTCTTTCTTTGATTTCTTGGTCCTCCACGGAATGACCTGCTTGAAACCCTGGTATATGGCAGCCTGTAATTTGGACATGAATGAACTTAAAAAAGAACCAAAAGTACAATGAATGAACTGAACAATTCCGGGTAATAATTCAACAGATATTGAACTTTGGCAGGGCATTCATTGGATTGGAGATCTGTAATTGCCAATGGGACAATAGAGGGAGGCATGATGATTAAAGCAAAGGACTGCACCAAAATGATTTAAGTACTAGAAAATTTTGTGGATATCGCTTGTTAAACATTAAAAACATGTTTATGTTAATTGCTTAAAAATATATTGTGTTGTGCATTTTGCCGAAAGTGAAGTTGGCCATCAAATGGCCCCACTGTCGTCTTCTTCAACTTCAACTACCCCAATTATTAAGTTCTTGTCTTAAGCCATTTCGTTTACACCATTGTTTTAAAAAGCATGGGCGCGCGAGAAGAGGCATTTTAGTTGACACAGAGTGAGGAGTAAGTTTCGAGGCATCAGCGTAAGGCTCAGGGATCTTTAATATTTGGTACGTAATATTTTATATAATAAAATAATTTATATAAATATTTTTAAAAAACATAAATCACATAAAAAGGGTAAAATTACGTAGGAACTCTAGAAATTCAAATATTATGTTAGGCCAAGACTAAAAAATTACGTAGAACTAAGAAATAATAAAAAATTTTGAGAATTTAATTAGTAGATTGACATTTGAATGTAGGCATTACATAGAAAATTTATTAAAAAATTTTTTTAAAATTTTGATTAGGGACTTACGACTCGCCCAAAATACACCCCAAATTCTAGGCTTGGGCCTTCAGAATCTACGCCTCGCCAAAACATCCAGGTGTATTTATGATATGCCTCACCCGGAAAACGCCATTGAGAACACTGGTTTGCACTACTCATAACTAGTTCCGAACTTCACTTTTTAATTATATGAGCGCAAGTTGAACATATAAATTTCTTAGTGAAAAGTGAGAGCACTCCACCATTAATAGAACTGAAATTTTTATACAAAGTGAGGTTGTTGAATTTTCTACTGTAATTAAGCTATGCACCACTAAGCGAAGCATAAAAGATGTGAGCGTAAATTACATGATTAATTGGTTACAATTTGTAAAGACTTACCCAAATGTGAGACCTGGATTGAGAGAGGGTGGAGAAGCTTCCACTTCTTCGAAGTCTAGCCATTTTCACACCTTGATAATTACTGCCACAATATTCTGTTGAATCAACTGAATTCCCACTAGCACCCTTACGTTTAACATGTCTCTGCCACCAACTCCCTCCTTTACGCACTTTATTTTTGTAAACAACTAAACTTTTAACCTGCTGCACTTTTTCAACACGACCTTTCAAGAACCTAAATGAAGATGATGAAGATAACTTATTAGTACTATCAGGCTTAATATAAGGTCCATCAAGTACAGTAGTAGGAGATGGTGTTTTAGTAAACTCCAAGTAAAGTAGTCTTGGAGGTGGTTCTAAGCATTTAGGCTCATTGAAAATGGAATTTGGTAAAGTGATAAGGTCAGCGCATGGCCTAGGTTTTCCAGGTTCTTCTTCCCATCTAAAAGGAACAGAAGCTAAAGTGTGAAGTGGTGGTGTTAGTATCCCTGAATGCTCAGGTGATTTCATGGCTTGTACTGAAAAAAGTGGAAGTTTTGGTGTGGAACTAATTGGCTCTATCATGGCTTTATTTACTTAGTTTGAAGATAATGAAAAGAAAACTAGTTTTTCAAGAGGAAATGAAGGACGATGCTTTTTTATCTTGCTTGGTTTGTTCACAGGAAAAGAGCGCACACATTTACATCAATTAGGTACTTCATACAAGGAAAGTAGTAAGGAGGGAGGCAATGACTAAGACATAAATATTGCATGTGGTCGTCGAGCGTGTTTATTTTTTGGAATGTTATAGTGCACTAATTGTCTCATTGTTACTTTAATTAAGCTGACATGATGTGTTTTTTTTTTATTTGACATGCATAATGACTGATGAGGATGACTTTTCTTTTGATTTTCTCTCCGCTTGGCCATAAATTTTGTTTACTTGTTTTCAAAAAAATCTGAAAATAATCTTTGGCCAAAAAACTTTCCCAGTCTTTTGATGGTTTTTGAAAAAGACTTTTTTGAGCACTTTTTGGAATTTTTTCAGAACACAAAATTTTTCATTCAAAATCCAGCTGCCTGTAGTTAATTTATGAATTGCCTTGTTTATTTAGTGACTGTTTAAACACACACACAACATCATTTTCACTCTCTTTTTCATATTACTAATGTTTTCTCAATCTCACTGTACACACCTGCTAGCTCTTTATTAGTTAGCTAAAGATATATCCCTCGTACAGGCAACAACCGAAAGCATAATTTTGTTTAACTGGCTGGATTTTATAAATATTTTCACACTGTCTATAGATGAATCTTGGACTAAAATAGTACTGTCAGATTTAGATTTGATTTGAAGAGACGTGTATTGGTAAAAAATGGACCGAATATTTGTTGCCAAGTATCCAAATACGTGGTACAGTTAGAGTAGAATACGGGACATCACATTTGAATTCAATAGGCCATCGGACAGTCTTGATCCATTGGATTAAATTACGGCCAACAAGAGATCGGAGAAGACCAAACGGTCAGTCGAGCAGATAGCCATCTTGCCCCAACAGACTGCGCTTGTCTTGGGGCCAATTCCACCAATCTCTTTAGCCTTTATCCAGCCGTTGAGAGACGTGGGAGAGGGGAAGACGTGCTAACCTTAGCTACTCTACGCGCAAAATCTCTATATTTCCTTCATTCTTAGCTTATTATTGATGTTGTCGCTACTGCTACTATTCATGTGAATGATCAAGTTGTTGCGCTCATTGGAGCCAACTTCGGCAACATCAATATGAATACTCTAGTCTCTTTATCATTGATTACTTTACTACTTAATTGCTGTTATTGTTTAATCACTCTTTATTTGCAATTCGTTCATTATCGTTTAATTACTACTTAATCTGTCTAACACACTAATATCCCAACTGATTAGCCTAAAATCTCAATACAAAGAATTGTTTGTGGCCTAACAAATACAAATTAACTTAAATCACAATTTAAGGCATACAACTTATTGCTTGGACTGCAATATTTAGTTGTGATATCCATTCGTAAGTCTCTCTACAACCAATATGAGAGAAGAAAAAGGAATAAAATTCTCACTTTTGCTTTGATAGTGCAATTCTGCCACTGGTCCCTGCATAAAATGGGTGCTTGCAAGCAGAGAAATTATTTTTGCTTTTTTCATTTCAAAATTATGTCCTTTGTTTGGGTAATGGATAGCCTTGGATTCTAAATCATAATGTTAAATGTCAGTTCTTTTCAGGGTTGGATTGGACATGTTAGCTTGGATTTTACCTGCTCAAATTTGTAAGGAAAGCTTTTTCACGCCACCTACCATACGTCAACAACTTTGTCCATTTTATGTACAGACTACAGTCATACTCACTCCAGTGATTTGTCTCTTTACCTCGTTTGATTCTGCAAATGGCCATCCTATTCTAGATTCTGCTATCTTAATTTTAATCAAATCAAAGCTTTTACGATTCGGAATAAATCATCTAATTTGACACTATTACGTAATCCTTCCTTCTTATCTTTCTTAGAGCCCATTTGACTTAGCTTAAAAGCTAAGCTACTTTTAGCTCACAAGAGTGTTTGATTACTGTAAAATAGCTTAAAAATACTTGGTTTTTAAGTTATTTTGAAGTTTTGAGATTCATAATTCTAGACATTTTATGTTAGGGGGTTCTAAATTAATAATTAATACATATTAAATATTTTTTTCAAGACAAATTTACATGATTTGGCCAAAGTTACAGGATTCGACCGAACCCCGTCCTAGAAGGCTAGCTCCACCGCTGAAGCTGGTAATCCCAACTTTTGACTTTTGGCTAAAAAGTTATTTTGGTTTGACCAATTATTTTACCATTTTATCCATTATAATTTTTTTCTAATTCTACTAATACCTTAACTAACAAATGCCCTAGATTATATTCTCTTTTTTTTTTTGTTTATTTTAAAGATATTTTAATCATTTAACATAAAAAAATATTTTTTTACCAAACATTTCATCAATTTTTTTTAGTTTCAACATTTCTATCCAAACAGTAACTGCTTATTTATAAAAATAAGCTCCAACACTTAAAAGTATTTGCTTAAAAGTTACTTTTTTTAAGCCAACCCAAACGGGCTCTTAAAGTTGTACTTGCCCCTTTTGCCTTGAAATCAAATATTTTATCTTTTCTTTTGTGAAAAGTAAATACTTTTAGGGGATGTTTGGTTGGAGGAATTATCAAAAGTGGGATATTCCATGATTTGGAATAAATGTTATCTTTGGATTAAAGTTGGAATACAGTTTGGATAACTTATCCCCACCTCTATATGAGATAACTTATCCCACACATAATCACATAAATATGGGATAACTTTTATCCCATTTATCTTATATCGGTAACTAAACATGAGATAAATGTCTCTCAATTTTTATCTCGAGATTATAATCTCAATCCGACCAACCAAACATTCCCTTAATCTTTTAAAAGTTAAAGTTTGGTCAATTGACGAAAAGCGTGTTAGCCCAAGCCAAAAAAAACTGCTTAATTTGAAAAGAATTTTAGATAAAAGTACTTTTGAAATATAAGCAGTTTAGGTTTGACTAAGAGCCCATTTGAGTAAGCTTAAAAGTATATACGTGCTTATAAGCACTTATGTGCTTACTAGTCAAAAGTGAGATGTTAGAAAATCCTAACTTCTTAAAAGTGACTTATAAGCTACTTATAATAAGCTCACCCAAACAGATTGTAAGTCATTTCAGAAATGTCCTTCTAAACAAATTGAATTTGAATAAGTTTTACAAAAAATATTTTTGAGTGTCAAATTATAAAAATGAATATTATTATGGTTCATCCAGAAAAAAAAATTAGAGAAATTTTTTAGAGCATACTTGTAGGGGAATTGCTTTTGGAATTTAATGATAGCACTCCTAAAAAGTATTGTATTATGGTAAATAAGTGTTGCTAAATATTTTGTGATTTGGCAACACTTAAAAAGTGTAGCTTTTATATTTAAGAACAGTTTAGAAGTGTTGCCTAATTAGTGTGGCCTAATTAGTGTGGCCATAAGTCGCTAACAAAGGAAACCCCTTAATAAGCGTTCCCACAAGTTCATTTTGGCAACTTTGAGAGTGGTTTAAAATAGGGGTGTCCACTATTCAGATTAAACCGAAAATTAAATTTGGTTTGGTTTGGTTTGGTTTTTTTCTTTAATTGGTTTGGATTGGATTGAGAATTTTAAAATTTTGGTTTTATGGTTTGGTCAGATTTCAATAAGTCTAAACCGAAAAAACCGAAAAAATCGAATTATATATATTAAATATATACTTTTATTCTTATTTCTTAAGATATACATGTATAAGAGTGTTAGAGTTTGAATATCTTAATATTTTTTGACTTCGTTACTTCATTCATGATCACACTTCTTTGTATAATAATGTAACACTTGGGAAGTTCTTGTCTGAAGTTTCAATATACTATGTATAGTACTTCCATCAGCATTTATTTATTGAATTGTAAGTTCTCTTTACAACTAGGATTGTGATTTAGACTTCAGGTTTTATGTTTTTACATTTGGACATGTATTGATATGCTTTCAAGTATAATTTTTAAAATTTTATCTTATATGACATAACCGAAAAAATCAAAAAAATCAAACCTAAAAAATCGAAAAGAGGAAAACCGAACTAAACTAAATTTATTTTGATTCGGATTGGATTGCAATTTTTAAAACCAAAAAATCGAAATCAAAAAATTGACTGAAACCCCTAGTCTAAAATTAGTGTGGCCTTAGGCCAATTTTATTGTAGTGATTTGTGACTATCTTATATAATTGTTGCAAATATTTAAACATTTTTATAAAAAAATATTTTTATATTATATATATAGAGAGAGAGAGAAACATTTTAAATGTGTGTGTGAGTGCGCGCGCGTGTGTAACGATTTTCAATCAGAGTGAATAAAGTTAAACCAAAAAAGAGAACATGATAATAATATTATTTATATTTGAGAGATATAAAGTTTAAAATAATGAAGAATACTCTGGTAAATAAAAACTTTTGGTAAGAATATTTTTGTCTTAAAAAATTTATGAATTACTTCTCCTTCCGTTTTTGGGAGAAGGCAAAAATTTGTAGTCTCTCCCTAACAGCAGAAAAAATGCTTCTACTTCTGCTCAAAATCATTTTTGGATTTTGGCCAAACACCACAAATTTCCACCAAAATACTTTTTTCAGGGAAAAAAGGACTTTTAGCTTCTCACAAGGCTGGCCAAACATGTTAAACTACTTTGATTCGGTAGATGGGTTAAAGTTTCTATTCATTTTCTATATTTTTTATTGAAAAAATCGAACCGAAAAGAAATAGGAAAAAATCTCACTACCTAAACCTTTATCACCATTTTTAATTAAAAATATACACAATTTATACTAGCTACCCGAGCTAAACAGGCAGGCTACCTGGATACTTTTTTATAGCCGATGCTCTCTCCTTGTCGGGTGGCATCACCGCCGGCTCCCATTATTGTCCTTCTCCGGCAATTTTCCATGGTGGTCCCCCTCACTCTTCTTCTCTCCGGTAGTTTTCCCTATCAAGTGTCATCACACTTTTTTTTCATCTCTCTTCCCTCCCAACTTTGCACCATCTTTAGATCTTGTATGAGAGTTTATTCTATTTTTTCTTGTTTTCTTCATTTTTGTTAGTTTTGATGTACTCTACGAGTTTTTAGAGTCTACCTGTATATAGTGTATACTTAGTGAGTATGCTTTTAAATAATATCATACATGCGGTGTATAGTCAGAGTGTATACTCTATATATCGATTTTCATTTCAGAAAATGAAAAGCTATCATATAAATATATGTATACATAAAAAGATATATCTTAATATAAAATTATACACAACTCCGTGTATATATTTATGATATAATTGTATTGGTCGATTTCTGTTCGATCACAAAAGGAACAGACTCGGTCGTGTTACAAAACGCCAATTGATTTCGAAGGAGTAGAGATCGGAAAGAAACTGCCTCGGTTTGATTTTCGATCGGTTGTGCAACACTGTGATCGGATATAATCGAAGACAACCTCATAGTGGATAAACTTCAACTGATCCTCATCCCTAAAATATCGGAACAGACTTGGCGAATTTAGTGGAATGGATGACGACGTGCAAACAGTTGGAAGAGAAACGTGGAGAAGTGGGAATCTACTAGGGTTTAGGATTCCCCCATTGTTTCAACCTATAAATAGGAGCTCACATCTTCATTCGAGAGAGGGATCTAAGCAACATTCTTCCATTCTAAAAAGTCACTATTCTCTTGCCAAAAAGCTGTAGTCATTTGTTTCACTGTACGGTCAATTTGTACTAAGAGATTCGCTGTATTCAAGTTTGATCGTAGCTTGGTTCAAACATGGGAGGAGATCTGTTCTTTCCATTGAAGCACCATCCATCGATTCATCGAATACAATAAGCTTTTATCGCTTTAATTATTTGTTCCTTGCTTATTCATTTAAATCAATATTTGCTTTAATCGTGACATATTTTGTTCGTTTACTGCATTTAGTTTAAGCAACCCTTCATCGTTATTTTCATCGCACAAACGATTCATCAATTTGTTCTTCGTTAAGTTACATCGGATTTATTATTGTTTCCTCACATCATTCGATAGACTATATTCATTTTTCCATCGTATTGCACTTGTTCGCCATCGGATTGCTATAATCATTATCGGATAAATTACTGTTGTCATAATTTAACTGTGCATCTTGCTGATTCGAAGTCGTCTCATCGTACAATACTAGCTTGTCCTTTACTTCGAACTTATTTGCTCATCATCATTTGTAATTGAATTGCTTGACTTCACCTACCATCGAATCTGCATACTTGACATCGATTTTTGAACTGCTCCCGAGTTAAAACTCTTGCAATCGATTAACCTGCTTACGTAGATTGCTTATCGATCGATCGAATTGAGATACAAAAACGGTCGCCTTAGACTCAACTAAAAATATATTTAATTGTAAAACCTGATACATTTTTGGGAAATACAATAATAAGTGTTGACACCCAATTTTTTCCTTCATACTTCAGATTTTATCATACAAAACTTTGAAAATGCAATATTAATTTTCAGACAAAAAAAAACTGCGTCAATTATCATGCATTTATCCATATTGCCAACGTCCTATCTATATACATACATACTCAAAGGCGATTATATTACATAAATACGCCATTTAAGTCATTTTCGAAATGATAGTACAATTTTGTAATCATTCACGCAATTTATGTGTACAATTTTGTAATCATTCACGCAATTTATGTACTTAAATATCTATTTTTACAATTATTTACATTCGTTTAATGTCGCATAAATTCATTTATAATTATTTACAGTCAATTATTATTTTTTAAGTCTACAATATTACTCATCATGTTTTTATTAGTTTTTCTCTTATGTCATTAGCATTTTTTAAGCCACATTATTGGCTAATTATACCCGAATATACATTTTTTGCAATTATTCACATCCAATTAATATTACATAAAAGTATTTCAAATCAATTATCATATTTTCTAAGCCTATAATATTGCTCTTTATATTTTTTTTGTCAATTTTCTCTTATTTTGGGGTATTTTTTAAGCTAATTATAGACCAAATATACCTCCCATATACTCGAAATATACAGTATATACGCATAAATATATATATAACCCATACTACATATACACATCACTCTCTCAGGGACCCACGCGCACACACCTCAGCCTACACGCGCACACGTGGCGTGTTCCTGGCCAATCACGCCTCCACATAGGCTCCACCTCATTTATTTTTGATTTTCTCCCCTTTAACCAAACACCCCCCTTACCAATTAAACCCTAATACCCATTTCTCCCATTCCCCTCTCCCCCATTCAGCCGACGCCCCCTCCCCCTCTCCCCTTTCACCCGAAAAACTGACCCGATACATCCCCCCCCCCCAAATCCCGCCGTAGGCCCGACACCACCACCACTAGTCACGCCGCCGATTAGGGCATTTTTCTCTCTCCGCTGTTCCTTTTTTGACAAAGAAAGCAGAAGAAATTGAACATATTGTGCAAATCCGAGCTAATCATGGCAAGAGATCGTGATAATCATCAACATCTACATGCATAGAAGGAAAAAATCGAAGTCCAAGCGAGTGGGTCAAAGGAAATCGACCCGTTTGAACCGTGACCCGTGACCCGACCCGGGTACGTTTTCTTTTATTTTTTTTATTATTTATTTCTCACTTCTATGACTTATTTGTTTGAATCCCTGCCTACATGATGTAGTTATATACTTATTACGTGATTTAAGTATATCGAGTCACATTAGTTTGCATCGCGTAATCTGAATAAAGGTGACTAGTTTAAATATAGAATCCGAGTGAGAATATGTTGATGAAAGCTCGTTCATACACCATTTGTTTGCTCTGGAATTTTTCAGACTTGCGAGTTGCATTGGTTTTGTTCGGACTTTAGAAAATCATACGCGCTTTGTCCCCTATAAAAATGGTAGATGTTCTTATTATGATTGTGCTATGTAGTTAGTTAATAATCGAACAAAATTCTGAATAATTTGGCTGATTCGAATTACCATTTGTAAATACCGTAAAGACTGAAAAAAAGGTATATTTTGATTTAAAGTTTCAAACTTTGAAGTCATATATGCTGTATATATTCGCCCTTTTTAATTTTGGAACCAGAAATCCCCTCTTGATTGGTATACAACCTGTCCAAATACATAATTTGATACATAATATATTTTTGTTCCTTAGAATCTGAAATAGATTCTTGACTAGAGTTTTATTAGCCTAGAAAAATCAGTATCTTTCATTAAAATATATTCGGATGCCCAAACTTTGAAAAGAATATACATCTGTCAGGAAAAACAGATTTCCCCTTCTTTTTTTAGTAGTTTTTTTAATTCCGAAAATCAATTAATTAGGCTTTATTTATGGTAGTAAACTCTTTTGATTGAAAAACTGAATTCCTTGATTATTTCTTGCCTTATATTTTTTTTACTAATTTTCTTTTACCCCTTTTCACACTTAGAAATTAAATTGTAAACCCCTACTTCTACACTATAAAAAGAGGCAGTCCTCCTCTTATTTTGGGACACACTTACACGCGGAAAACAGCTAAAAAGATCTCTCACTTTCTCTTAAAAGAAAAAGGCAGAATACAAGTTCCATATCTTCATTAGTTTCCTGCATCTAAGGGCATAGTTTGAAGATTTACTATTCTGAAATCATTGGCTGCTATTCAATTTTTTTTTCTATCTTCAAGGTATACTCTTACAAACTGAATGAATGGCCTGCTAGATTTGATGTGAACACTGATTGTTGTGAGCGTATATGCCTGTGTGTTTGGGCCTCCTTTTGGCCATCAATTAACCTTGTCGTGCAGGATTTTGGATGGCTTTTAAAATGAGCCATACCATTGTTTAGACTATGTGCAGGTTCCCTCCTTCCAAAAGACTTTACAGATGCCTTTAGTCATAGTTTAGCCCCTCCAGAAGTGTGAAACAGAGGAGTGAAACAACTTGGAAAAGCTGCAATGGGTGTACTCAGGACACCCCCCTTTACCTTCTTTTTTTCTTCTATGTAATTCAATCTAGTTTCCTTCATTATTTTCGAACAAGGTCCAAAGTATGAACTATGGAAGTGTACTATGTTAAAACAGGCTGTGAAACATTGCATTAAGCAATGAAAAGTGCAGTAGTGAGCTGTTTCTTTTGGGGGTTATCTGGGACCTATTTTCTTCTCTCTTTACTTGTTTGTGATTTAAAAGTATAAGTTCATTTGTTTCTTTTGTGCATTCATACATCTGAAATCAACATTAGGAATACGTTAGACTGCATAACAGGTAGTGTTATAACTTCTGGAATCTGTAAGGCTGATCTTGCCAAATAAAGGGCAGAATTTTTGATTTTTTTTAAAAAACAGGGGCTATTTTCACAAACTGCCTCAATTGAGGCCTATTTCTGCAAAACAGAGAACTGGCAGTAACATTTGTCACGTAAATCCTGAATATTTTTTTTAGATTATTTTTAGTCTCACATCATTTAAATCCTATTTCTGCAAATCTTTTTTTTGGACAATGTTGTGAAAGTTAAGGCTTGTTTTTATTGTTTGAACTCTTTTAACCACAAGCCTCTTTTTTTTTTTTTTTTTTTGAAAAAAATGTCACACAAAAAATATTTTTTCCATCTCCAAGTTAATTAATAATTTGGAGGGGGAATGAGGGCTTTATGAGGTCAAGCTCTACAAAAGAAAGATATCTACTTTTATAAACTTAAAATTAAAATAAAATCCAATTATGTGATTAATATGTGCTAGTCATTTACATTTTGATTTATGGGCATATATATATATATATATATATATATATATATATATATATATATATATATATATATATATATATATATATATATATATATATATATATTAGAACCACTTGTATGGTTATGATTATGCAAACAGCAATGTGCACATTTCTATAAATGATCCCCTATTTGATAGGTTATATGCGATTTGAAATATGCAAATATTATATGCTCCTATTTTTAGAGTCATTTACAAGGTATTGATATTTTTGAAAACAAAACGACCTCACATTAAGAGCCAATTGATATGGATATTTTGACAATTAATGTCAAAATATCACTCAAAATGGCTAACATCCCTTTAAGCATTACAATTCCTTTTGTTTTTTCTTTACTTAAGGAATTTCGTGCGATTTAAAAAAAAGTATATATATGTTTGCACCCTTTATCTTTGGCTTAATCATATTTTTTTCTTACAGAACTATTTCATCTATGGAATAGTTAAAAGAAATTTCAGCCCCCTTCTTAAAGAGACAGTTATGTCGGGCTATTTCTGCAAGAAAATCATTTAAACGGCCTGCACTTGTAAAAACCCAAAAGAGGAGATTGGGTGATGCCTTTAGCGGTCCACTGCTTCTCTCCAACATTGCATGGATAGTCATTTTTTGCATTTAATCTCGCTAAAGGCAGGATATTGCATCCATAAGGCTGTATTTGAAATCAGTCAGTGGGCTTGGCCCATAAAAGCAATGTTCAGAATTTCAAAAATGCTGGAATGTTCATTTCGCGCAGCATGTTCTGTTTGAAGCCTGATTTCGATTTTTTGCCCTTTGTTCACTAAATTAAATTGTTTAAAATCCGATTTATATTCCTAGCTACTATTGCAACTTGTGTTCACATCTAACCTTGAGAATCATTTAAAATTTCCTTTAGAATTCTTTCTTACAGGTTGAGTCAATATCCCAAATTTTAAACTCGGTCGGGGAACCACTCTTAGTGGGACTCGGGAAGTGCCTAATACCTTCTTCCCGAGTCATAAGGGCTTCTTACCCTGAGATCTTTGCTAGCAAGACCTACCCGGAGTTAACTTTAGATACTTAGAAGCTTTAGGTGCCCTAATACACCTTATACGAATTTGTTAGGTGGCGACTCCAACTTCGACTCAACCGAGTCACCTAGTCAAACCCAACCCTTTGAACTCGCTCCGAGCTTCGAAAAAAAATGGGGTGCGACAGAATGGCGACTCCGCTGGGGATTTATAGTCCTAACCACAACGGGTTTTTCTTTTTGGGATATTTTAATTAATTGCTTTATATTGCTTATTATTTTGCTTATTATTTTACTAACTTGTTTTCTTTTTTGTTTTCTTTCTTTATTTTATTATTTGTATGAAATATCTTTGTTTTCTTTATTTTTTATTTATTTTATTATTATTTGATTGTATGAAATATTCCTTGTAATATTTATTAGCATTTTCACTCATACTCCTCCACTTCTGGAAACGACACTTTGCACACACACGAGCGATTACGTGGATCTCACGGTCGTTCCACCTCAAAAAACCCTTTAGGGGGGACGGTTGGGATAAGTTGGTCCGTGGTACAACCAACAATTCCAAACGTTCCCACCCCTTGGTTGTCCACCTCGGGGAACCATGTCTAGAATTACACCACTCTTGAGATGTAATATGCATGCATCATGCCGTAGGAAGGGCTTCCTGTAAGCCGACTAGTCTTCAACTTGTTCAGACAACTTGACGGATTTTTGTAACCCCGAAAAGACGTTTGGACATGCTTACGTGCATTTAAAAAAAAAAAAAAAAAGAGAGAGAGAGAGAGAGAGAAAAAAAAGAGTGAGATGAAAATAAATACACATCTTGATCGTCCAATTGTTCTCAACAAAGGGGTTAGGAATTTTCTTTTAATCATTTGCCTTTTCTTTTCTTTTTAGGACATCATGAGTCAAAAACTTCATCGTTTTGGAATGGCTTTGGGTGCACCTCCTATGTTGACCAACTGGTGGAATAACTTATCACTAGGTGTACAAACGGAAGTTCGTAAACACTTAGGGCATTTGATGTCTTTGCTAGAAATGGAACCGTGCAGAGAAATGATTGAAGCATCAGTGACGTTCTGGGATGAAGAATCAAATGTGTTTAGGTTTGGAGACGTCGAGTTGACACCTTTGCTAGAAGAAATAGGGGGGGGTTCATATCACATTCGGGCTTAGACAAACATCGGTGGCAAGGAGGTCGCATTTTGGCTCCCAGCGTTCCTACACCACAGGAGTTCCGTGATAAATTGGGGATGGTAGCGGACGTTGATGTAGGGTTTTTGCAGCAAAAGAAAATACTTTTTTCCTATCTTTATAATAAATTCGGGTACTTGACCGCTTTTGACAACCATAGAGGAGAGTTCACATCCTATAGTGATTGGAGGAGGGCTAGACCATCTGCATTTGCTGTTTGTTTCCTAGGGGTAATGGTATTTCCTGAAAGCTCGGATCACAACATATGTTCGAGGCTTATCATGGTTACTGACGCGGTGTTCAACGGGATTGGTGGTTATCGGCACACTATAGTCCCTATGATTGTAGCGGACATCTATCGGGCTTTGGGTCGTTGTAAAAAGGGAGCGAAATATTTTCAAGGATGTAATCTTCTGTTGCAAGCATGGTTCAAGGAGCATTTAAGGAAGGTGAACGGTGCGCAAGATTTGTTCAAACCAACTGGTTCGAATTACTTGATTGGAGAACGGTACGGGGTTCCAAAATTCAAGCAGCTGAGCAGCACGGAGAAATGGGTAAAACTGTTTGAAAACATAACGGAGGATTCAATCCAATGGATGTTCACTTGGTTTCCTTCACCAGACTTTATCATCAGCTCTGAGAAAGCATCTTTTGTGATACTTATGGGATTACGTGGCCTCCAACCCTATCAACCGTTAAGGGTGATGAGGCAAGCAGGGAGGAAGCAAATCATCCCAATTATACCAAACACGAAGGCCTACCAAGTCGATTATACTGGAGACCTAGTTCCACATTTCAAAAGCATTAGAAAATCCTGGTTAGGAAGGCAAGTCATGGAAGAGCCGACATTAGCACCAGACAGATACAATGCAGGATGTGAACCAAATTACATCAGTTGGTTGCGTTCTAGCATAAAGGGGAATGTGGTAGTAGGATCAAGCCAAGGGAATGACATCAGAGACAGAGAAGCAGAGGCTCAAATTCGATACCGTGAGTTCATGCTGAAAGCCATTAAAATAGACAAAGAAAACAAAGAAGAGGTCGAGACGTGGAAGAACCGTGCATTGGATTTGGAAGAAAAAGTAGAAGTGTTAGGAGCAAAGCTTGAACAGTGGAACTCGGAATGTGCCGAAATAGATATCTTGCACTTAATTACGGCCAAGGGGTACTTGACCAAAGCTATGGAGGAAATAAAGGAGGTCGCCCGAGAAGCAAAGAGAGCCAGGCTGGAGCTCCATGAGCATGTTGATTAGTTTAAGTGTCATTTTTGTATTTTTGTTTTTCAAAAGAGTCTTCATGTATTGAATTCTAAAGATTATTTAGAAATTATGAGAACAATTGGCAACAAAGTGTGTATTTATTTTCTTTTTGCATCATGACAAATCTAGGAAGGCTAGGCGTCCTTGGCACGTCCTAGTCCACTAATGAACCTCGTCCAAAACATCAGAAAGTCCATGACCCGAAAATGACAAATATTCATATGCATAAAATGATTGCGCCAATTGTTGATTGTTGCTTGAAGATTAATCAAAATATTAGGATTATTTCTTTTTTTTTAAACCTTTGTTTTGTTTTCAGACTATGGCTGCAAAAGGATCACTTCAGTTCGACTCATTGGCTCAAGTTCCCTATGTGCTCAAACTTTGGTGGGAGGATTTGACCAAAGCCAGCAAAGAAAGAGTTCGATCGCTACTAGGCGATTTGCTGTCTCTTATGTGGTACGAGACAGTTCCTGGTTTGGTTGAGGCAGCTGCTCATTTTTGGGATTACAAGAGGGCAGTTTTCCACTTCAATGGCATAGATTTAGCACCAATGATAGAAGAGATTGCAGGTTTATCCGGCTTGGCACCTGACCCAGAGACTTTGATTTGTCCTCGAAGGGTGGAACCCGAAGAATTCTTCAACTTTCTGGAGGTTCCCCAGGAACCATACTATAACGGTGTTCAAAATGCAAGGGTAACTTTAGAATTTTTGTACTCCAGATTCGGAGACACTACCCTTCGGTATGACTTCCCAGGAGCATCTGAAGTTGAAGATTGGCCACGAACCGAGTCCGTTGCTTTCACCATTGCCTTCTTAGGAGCTGTGATTTTCCCTGAAAAGGGAGGAAAAATCCACACAGAGATAGCGTTGGTGGTCTAGATATTGCGTAGGGACATTAACAGGCGTCGAGTGGGTTTGATTCCAATGATCGTGGGAGATATTTATCGAGCTCTGACTAAATGTAAGAAAGGAGCAGATTACTTCGAGGGTTGCAATCTCTTATTGCAAATATGGCTGATCGAGCATCTCCAAAAGCTCGAGGCGCCCCCATCTGCACCAATAGCCCATACACCTGATGGTATCATGACACACTCACTTCGCATGACTGGCACTTTGCAATGGGAGAAGCCCTTAGATATGAGTGGATGGTTTGACAAGCTTAATCAATTGCAAGAGGAAGACGTACAGTGGGTGATAAAACATTGCGTCTGTTTTATAGTTTCCATTCAAAGCCGAGACGTTACTTTTCTGACATTGATCGGGCTTCGAGGGACTCATCACTACATCCCTTTGAGGATTCTCAGGCAAGTAGGAACAATGCAATCAACCCCAGACTAGCAGAAGGGAGGAACCTCAACACCGAAATAGGCAACATGGATGGAGTTACACGAGAAATGATTCTAACCATATGGGAGAAAAGGAAGACTAGACAATTCTGTCATCATCGAGATGATAGGGTTAAACCCCAGGCTGCCTTAGCTTATCCTCACTGGCTTGAGTTCGACAAACAGAGGTTCCTAACTAATAAACCCACACTCAAAAGAAGAATCGAAGCCACCAATTTTGAAGAAAAGTACAAAAAGTTGAGAACCAGATATGATCAGAAGAAGGTGGAGCTGAAAGAAACCCAGAATCGAGAAATAAGAAGGCAATACCAAGGGAAGGCTAAAGAAGAAGAAACCAGGTTTTGGATGAACCAGACAGTGCAACTCCGACATATCGCGGGGAACCTTAAGGACATCTTGAATTCCTGGAAAGGACATTTCCAGTCCACACCACTGGAGGATAAGGAAGTGCTAGGAATACAAATTCTCTCTGCTTGTGCGAAATCTTTGGATGACATACAGTCTGGGAAAGATCTTCTTGAGTCAGACTTGATGCACTTGGAACCCTTCATAGAAGAAGACCCATCAGAGGAAGAATATGAAGAGGATGCTGATGATGATGTCGAGGACAAACCAAACGCTTGATCAGAGCGCATCTTTGCTTGGCCTTAGTTTGAATTGCAGTCGAGTCATTTCCCTTTTCAGTCAAGTCATTTCCTTTTCAGTCAAGTCATTTCCCTGTCAGTCAAAGTCGTTTGCGTCGAGTCATTTCCTTTCCAGTCAAGTTGTTTTTTTTTTTTTTTTGCAAGATTAGAGATTGTAATAAAGCCAAGCAATTCTATCAATAAAATTTCTTGTTTTGGAGTTTATAAAGTTGTTTTGATTATTCTCAAGCAAACAAAATGAGACAATTGGCGCAAACATTACCTTTAAAAAATCGTCGGTAGGCCTACCTCTGGCATAAAAGAGGTCCCCCGCATAATAGGACGCGATTGCATAACATTAACTTGTATATTAAGCTCTCTAAATACTTCGCTCACATTTATCTTTGTCCATTTATTTTTTTTTAAAGGTTATTTTGCTCCCAATCCCCGAAGGTTGGTTTGTGCATTCTGGCCGAACAGCATTACCGTTTAAGATCCAGAGGATCGATTTCAACACCTCCACCTTTACCTACAAAGACAAGGACGAGACGAAATATCATGGCTAAGTTTGACAAAGTTGACGGAACTACCGCAAATTCTGGTGTTGGAGGGACTCCTGGAAAGAAGGGTATGGTTGCATACGAAGATTATGAAAAGCTGCAACAAAGGATGTTTGAACTGGAAAACCGAATCTACGCTGATGGAACTACTGATCCAAACAAACCCGCACGCCCTCATGGCAAAGATCCCGTTATGCCTGAAAAAGACCACCCATACCCCACTTATGTCGCACCACCAAAAATACCCCAAAACAACCCTACTGCTCAATTCCATACCTTCACTGTCGAAACCAAACCCGCTTCATCGCCCACCAAAGAGCAAGACATGTATGTATGGGTAGGAGAAGAGACAGACAACACCAAGGAGCAAGTCAAGTGGTTGGTGGAAAAGGTTAAGCAATTTCAAGTGACTAAGGAGACAAGGGGATTAGCTTACGAAGACCTCTGCCTTTATCCCAATTTGAAGTTGCCCGACGGTTACAAGATACCTAAGTTCAACCTGTTCGATGGTAGTGGTGACCCGATGGCTCACTTGAGGTCTTACTGTGACAAGCTGATTGGAGTAGGACATGATAAAAAGATCAGGATGCAGTTGTTTAATCGCAGTCTGACAGGAGATGCATTGACCTGGTACTCCAAGCAACAGCTGAAAAAGTGGACTAGTTGGGAAGCAATGGCTGGGGATTTTGTTGACAGTTTTGGGCACAATACCGATGCCATGCCTGATCGCTTTTATGTGGAGAAGTTAAAGAAAAAGCCTAATGAAACTTTCAGGGAGTATGCAACGAGGTGGAGGGCTGAAGCCGCAAAGGTCCAACCACCCATGAACGACACAGAAATTGTAGCAACCTTTATCCGCATACAAGAAGATGCATACTTTGATAAGATGTTGAACATGCAGGATAAGAAATTCGGGGAGCTGATCAAGATTGGAGACATCGTTGAGGATGGTTTGAAATCTGGAAGAATCATTAGCTTGGCTGCATTGCAAGCCGCCAATAAGGCCCTACAGTCTGGTAGCACTAGTAACACCAAGAAGAAGAAAGACGAAGTCTCTTTCGTCGCTACTTCTCTTGACCACACCCCCACCCACAATCACTATTATCAAACACCACTCCCACCATACCCATATGCTCCATCACCACACGTCCATCCCGTATATAACACACAACCCATTCGCCAAGGCCCACACCCGCCACGGCCAACATATCCACAAAACCCAAACTACAGAAACACTAACGCATACCATCCTAGGCCCCATCCAGACAATAACCAAAAACCCCGAAGAAACTACACCCCGCTTGCTGAATCCCGAACCCAGCTGTTTGAAAGACTCAAGGCGGCAGGGCATATCCAACCAATCCCATTCAAAATGCCCGAGACAATTACGCCATTCTTCGACCCTTCCAAGACTTGTGCTTACCATTCTGGAGGGCCTGGCCATGACACCGAAAAATGCTTCGCTTTGAGGGATAAGATACAGGATTTGATTGATCAGAAAGTGATACACTTGAAGGCACCCAACGTGCACAACAACCCTTTGCCCGATCATGGAGATAACAGGGTGAATTTGATCGAGTTAGAGTCGGAATGCAGTCTAGAAGGAACCATCGTCAGAGCAAAGGAAGCTGCACCAGTGCTCGCTTCTGTTGCACAGGCTGCTAAAGCACCAGCTCCTATTGAGGTGGAAATGGCTCCCAAATTCTATGTGGACGTGATCCCACCTTATGATGACAAGGCAGTGCCATGGGATTATGAAATAGAAAAGAAAAGAAAAGGGAAGACAGTAGTTGAGACGGTTGCAGCGCAAGGAATGACTAGAAGTGGAAGGTTCTATACTCCCGAGAATTTTGCTCATGGCAAGGAGCACTGCAGAAAAGGAATCAGTGAAGAAGAGTCTGAAGAACTTTGGAAGAAAGTGCAAGCAAAGAACTACTCTGTAGTCGACCACTTGGGCAAAACCCCAGCCCAAATCTCTATTCTATCCTTACTAATAAATTCAGAAAGGCATAGGAATGCGCTGATGAAGGTTCTGGACGAGGCACACGTACCTGCAGACACCACTGTCGAGAATCTGGCCAGCATGGTTGGGCAAGTCATGGAATCTAATCGAATTACTTTCCATGAAGATGAACTACCACCAGAAGGGCTCGGGCATAACAAGGCTTTGCATGTCACTGTAAAATGCAAAGAATGGTTTGTAGGTAGAGTTTTGATCGATGGAGGTTCTGGTTTGAACATATGCCCGTTCATCACTTTGAAAAGAATGGGAATTGACCAAAACAAGATCAAGGATAGTGACATGAAGGGGAAGACATTTGATGGGTCACAAAGGAGCACCATTGGAAAGATCGACCTAACCATCATGGTGGGACCAGTCGAGTTCACTACCGAATTCCATGTCATGGATATCTCGGCATCATATAATCTACTATTGGGAAGACCTTGGATACACATGGCTGAGGCAGTCCCATCTACCTTGCATCAGACGGTGAAGTTTGAATGGGACAACAAAGAAGTTGTGGTGTTCGGCGAAGGGAGCAACTCTATATACAATGAGCAGACCATACCAGTGATTGAAGGAAATGTCCTGGATGGACAAACCTTTTACACGGTAGAGCTCGTGGGAGCAGTGCATGGTAGTCAAGGTGGTTACCGCAAGAGCTACGATGAAAAATATGGAGGGTGGAACCACAATAGCCACAGAGGAAGCACCGGTACAACACAAGGAGGATATTCTGCACACTTCGCTCCCAAACTTGTCAATGCCCCGCGAGTGACCGAGAGGAAGAGGAACTTCTACAGCGCTTATTGGGACGGCCAAGGTAAAGGTTATGAAGGAAGAGATCTGGTTTGGGAACCTGTAATGTCTGATTGGGGGGTGCCTGCACGTGAGTCCCGTGAAACAATACCTGCCAAGACGGAGAAGCAGCCAGTATACCCGCCCAATGCCCGTCCTGACTCGAAGCGCATCTCTAGAGAGACAAGAGGAAGGCAAGTGTGGATGCCTAAAGTGCTTGAACCCGAACCTGAAGAAGTTCAGATTGAAGAACCATACATATTCCCGCAGCCTGCAAGATGGCCAGGAGATTGGGTGATGGGTATTATGTTGAGGCAAGGCTATGAACCTGGGAAAGGTTTAGGGAAAAATCTGGATGGTTTGTTGGAACCTGTTCACATTGTGATGAGAGGCGACAAGGATAGGTCAAGCATAGGCTATTTTGTGAGTTATGAAGAAAGTTTGGAGGAAGCGTCTATGGATTTCAAGTACTACAAAAGATCTGTCAAACCTCTACTACATGTTTTCATCTCGTCTGGTCTCTTGGATGGTCGCAGAGGGGAGGCGCTTGCAGTACAAGAGGATAAGTCAGAGGTTGTTGATGCTGAGGCAGACCTGCTAACAAGCATGCAGAAGTTATTCTTATCTGATGAAGATTGTTGTGTAATTCTGGAAGAACATACCGAACCTCTTAATCTTGCAAAAGTTGAACTCGGAGCTGAACTGAACAATTGGACCAGCAACTTGACCCGAGCATACCGCGGACCTTGGTAGAGCTAGAGATTTTTGTTTTATTTCATGCTTTCGAAATAAAACACGACTCCGAGTCGTTAGAATGCATTTCTTACCTATTTTTCAGTTGTCATGATGTTTCCATATGAACATTGTTTTGCGAGGATTCATGAATAAAAGCATTGATCTTTTTCTATCATTTCTTTTTCTTCCATTTGTTAAATCCTTTTAATTATGCATTACTTTATCTTTTCAGCACTCAAACTAATAATTCCATCGAATCAACAACCGCAATGTGTAACGAAACAATTGTGTCTGAAGAATCTGATTCTGGTTATGAAGAGTTTGATGAGGCAACACAAGGGGAAATTAAGAGATTCGAAAACAAGCCTAAACCAAATTTGGATGAAACAGAGGTGGTTAATCTAGGAAACAACGAAACCGTAAAAGAAACAAGGATTAGTGCACACTTAACCCCTGAAGTTAGAAAACAATACATCGAGTTCTTAAAAGAGTATGAAGATGTATTCGCATGGTCATATGATGATATGACAGGCATAAGCACGGATGTTGTTGCACACAAGCTGCCTATTAATCCAGGTTTCCCACCGGTCAAGCAAAAAGCCCGAACTTTCAAATCATCAACCTTAGTGCAGATCAGGGAGGAGGTGACCAAGCAGCTCAATGCGGGAATCCTTAAAACGGTTGAATATCCAACTTGGTTGGCCAACATCGTACCAGTGCCGAAAAAAGATGGAAAAATCAGGGTTTGTGTGGATTATAGAGACTTGAACAAGGCAAGCCCTAAAGATGATTTCCCTCTACCAAATATACACATCCTGATCGATAATTGTGCAAAGCATGAGCTACAGTCCTTTGTAGATTGTTTCACCGGTTATCATCAAGTGCTTATGGATGAGGAAGATGCTGAAAAGACGGCTTTCACTACATCTTGGGGAACATACTGTTACAAAGTGATGCCTTTTGGTTTAAAGAATGCTGGAGCTACCTACATGAGAGCAATGACCACAATGTTTCACGACTTAATGCACAAGGAGATTGAGGTGTATGTAGATGATGTGATCATCAAATCAAAGAAAAGCTCAGAACATTTGGACAATTTGCGCAAGTTCTTCAACCGTTTGCGCAAGTACAACTTGAAGTTGAACCCAGCGAAGTGTGCTTTCAGTGTTCCATCCGGAAAGTTATTGGGTTTTATCGTTAGCAGAAGAGGTATCGAGTTGGATCCAGCCAAGATCAAAGCCATCAAGGAATTGCCACCACCGAAGAGCAAGAAAGAAGTCATGAGTTTCTTAGGACGACTCAATTATATTAGTCATTTCATAGCCCAGTCCACTGTTATATGCGAACCCATCATCAAATTGTTGAGGAAAGATGCCGTCATCGAGTGGACAGAGGATTGCCAGAAAGCATTCGATCGGATAAAGGAGTACCTATCCAGCCCGCCCGTATTGGTTCCGCCCGAACCGGGTCGGCCTTTGATACTGTATTTGTCTGTGGTAGATTCAGCATTCGGATGTGTATTGGGACAACACGATTTGACAGGAAGGAAAGAGCAAGCAATATATTATCTGAGTAAGAAGTTCACTCCGTACGAAGCCAAGTACACGCTACTGGAACACACCTGTTGCGCATTGACTTGGGTAGCACAGAAGTTGAGACATTATCTGACTTCATATGCAACCCTACTGATTTCAAGAATTGATCCTCTCAAGTACATCTTTCAGAAGCCGATGCCTACCGGAAAGCTAGCCAAATGGCAAATGTTGCTCAGTGAGTTTAACATCACCTTTGTCACTCAGAAAGCCATGAAAGCTCAAGCTTTGGCTGATCACATGGCCGAAAACCCTGTGGATGATGACTACGAGCCTTTGCATACTTACTTCCCAGATGAGGAGGTCATGTTCGTCGGAGAAGACATCACCGAAGAATACGATGGTTGGAGACTGTTCTTCGACGGAGCGGTAAACTTCAAAGGAGTTGGCATTGGAGCGGTATTGATTTCTGAAACTGGCCAGCACTACCCGGCCACTGCTAAGCTCAGATTCCCTTGCACCAACAACATGGCAGAATACGAAGCCTGCATCTTAGGACTCAGGATGGCCATAGACATGAACGTGCAAGAACTATTGGCAATTGGAGATTCAGATTTGCTGATACATCAAGTACGAGGCGAGTGGGCAGCAAAGAATTCTAAAATATTGCCATATTTAGAGTGCATAAAAGAATTGAGCAAGAGGTTTACCAAGATAGAATTTCGGCATGTACCTAGACTTCAGAATGAGTTCGCTGACGCTCTGGCCACAATATCTTCCGTGATTCAGCATCCCGACAAGAATTACATTGATGCAATACCCATAGCAGTGAAGGAGCAACCGGCATATTGCTTCCAGGTAGAAGAAGAATCGGATGGAGAGCCATGGTTCCATGACATTAAGAAATTCCTCAAAGAAAGCCTTTACCCTGAGAATGCTACAAGCCTTCAGAAGAGGACGTTACGGAGATTGGCAAATGGTTTCTTCCTAAACGGTGAAATCCTATACCGGAGGACGCCTGACCTAGGTTTACTGAGATGTGTGGATGCTAAAGAAGCTGCCAGGCTGCTAGAAGAAGTACATGCTGGAACTTGTGGTCCGCATATGAATGGTTTTGTGCTTGCAAAGAAGATATTGAGGGCAGGATACTTTTGGATGACTATGGAGCATGATTGCATAAAATACGTGAAGAAATGCCATCAATGCCAAGTGCACGGAGACATTATTCGAGTACCCCCGAATGAACTTAACATTATGGGATCGCCTTGGCCATTCGCTGCTTGGGGAATGGACGTCATAGGGCCTATTGAACCCGCCGCATCAAATAGACATAGGTTCATATTGGTAGCCATTGATTATTTCACCAAATGGGTGGAAGCCGCGTCCTACAGGTCGGTGACGAAGAAGGTGGTGGTTGATTTCATCCGAGACAAGATGATATGCCGATTCGGAATCCCCGAGTCAGTCATCACTGATAATGGATCCAATCTCAACAGTGAATTGATGAGAGCGACTTGTGATACTTTCAAAATCAAGCACCGCAACTCTACTGCATACAGGCCTCAGATGAATGGAGCAGTTGAGGCGGCTAACAAGAACATCAAGAAAATACTGCGCAAGATGATCGACAATTCAAGACACTGGCACGAGAATCTTCCCTATGCTCTGTTAGGGTGCCGCACCACAATGAGAACGTCAACAGGAGCTACTCCTTATCTCCTAGTCTATGGCACTGAAGCAGTAATACCAGCAGAAGTGGAGATTCCTTCTCTAAGAGTTATTCAGGAAGCTGAGTTAACAGACGCGGAATGGATTAAAAGGAGAATGGAACAATTGGCACTCATTGACGGCAAGAGAATGAACGCAATATGCCATGGACAATTGTATCAGCAAAGAATGGCAAAAGCATTCAACAAAAAGGTCCGTGCAAGGTCATTTGAACCAGGACAGTTGGTTCTGAAGAAGATTTTCCCTAATCAGGAAGAAGCAAAGGGCAAGTTTGCACCAAACTGGCAAGGACCCTACATGGTTCATCGGGTTTTGACCGGAGGAGCATTGATACTGGCAGAAATGGATGGTGAAGTTTGGCCGAAACCTATCAACAGAGACGCCGTCAAAAGATATTACATCTGAGAACCTGCACTTGCTAATAGCTTTATTCTTTATGCAATATCTCATGTAATTTGGAACTACGTTACGACCTGATTCCCCAAGTGGGATACGTAGGCAACCTACCCAAGGTTCGGTCGCATTAATACAAAAATTTATTTTCCCCACGAAATGGACACTGGGGCAGAATTTTTGAGGATCTCTCAAAAATTCGAAAGGACAAACTGAGATCAAAACTGGGGCAGAAATTTTTGAGATTCTCTCAAAAATTTCAGGAGAAAGCTAAGTGCAGAAACTGGGGCAGAAATTTTTGAGATTCTCTCAAAAATTTCAGGAGAAAGCTAAGTGCAGAAACTGGGGCAGAAATTTTTGAGATTCTCTCAAAAATTTCAGAGGAAAGCTGAGTGCAAAAACTGGGGCAGAATTTTGAGGTCCTTACCTCAAAATTCCTCAAGGATGTCTTATTACAATCTCAAAGACAATAGTTGCAACATTGTGCTTGTATTACACAACGCGGTCTATTGATTCGATGGAATAAAGTACACTTTCCCACAAACTTTTATAAACGCATGTCTACTTTCTCTTTGTTCTTTTCTTTTACTCCCCGTAGTTTGACCAAGGTCTGGCATTCGTAAAAGAAGAAACCACAAAGAAAAGGCGCAAGTCAGGCAGAGAATGCACAAACGAAACCTCCCTCCCCCAGAAACTTACAAAACTTTCTTTTAGTGCAGGCCACCGAAAGACGAACGATGTCACAATCAGCATAACAACATCTCGGGCAGTCTTCTCGACAAGGTAGTATCTCTATATTTATCACCTCATGTTACTCGCTGCATGTAGGGTATACAATTCAGCACAACAGGCAAAATAGCTCATGACGAGCAGGCAAAGTAGCTTTTTTTACAATGAGGCAAAATAGCTCTTGACGAGCAGACAGACAGCTCCTGACAAGTAGGCAGAATAGCTCTTGACGCGGAGGCAAAATAGCTCTTGACGAGCAGGCAACAGCTCCGGCAAGAAGGCAAAATAGCTCATGACGAGCAGGCAAAGTAGCTTTTTTACAAGGAGGCAAAATAGCTCTTGACGAGCAGACAGACAGCTCCTGACAAGTAGGCAGAATAGCTCTTGACGCGGAGGCAAAATAGCTCTTGACGAGCAGGCAACAGCTCCGGCAAGAAGGCAAAATAGCTCATGACGAGCAGGCAGAGTAGCTTTTTTACAAGGAGGCAAAATAGCTCTTGACGAGCAGACAGACAACTCCTGACAAGTAGGCAAAATAGCTCATGACGAGCAGGCAAGGTAGCTTTTGACAAGCAGGCAAAATAGCTCTTGACGAGCATGCAAACAACTCACGACAAAGGGCCACGACACATTGACGGTTGACACTCCAAATGACAGGAAAGTATATCTATGCACCTACATATATATATTATTCGCAAAACTCACTCTTGTCGCAGGGCACACAAACTGGCGTTGCAACGACACTACAATTTGGCACCCTACACGACCACCCATAATCTCCGAATACGTCCCTCTAAAGTCACGACAAAATTGGCCGCACTGTCAACATCTTTGCCCGAAGACTCTTTCATCATCCCCGGGCAAAGAGGGGCAGCTGTTGACACCCAATTTTGTCCTTCATACTTCACATTTTATCATACAAAACTTTGAAAATGCAATATTAATTTTCAGACAAAAAAAAACTGCGTCAATTATCATGCATTTATCCATATTGCCAACGTCCTATCTATATACATACATACTCAAAGGCGATTATATTACATAAATGCGCCATTTAAGTCATTTTCGAAATGATAGTACAATTTTGTAATCATTCACGCAATTTATGTACTTAAATATCTATTTTTACAATTATTTACATTCGTTTAATGTCACATAAATTCATTTATAATTATTTACAGTCAATTATTATTTTTTAAGTCTACAATATTACTCATCATGTTTTTATTAGTTTTTCTCTTATGTCATTAGCATTTTTTAAGCCACATTATTGGCTAATTATACCCGAATATACATTTTTTGCAATTATTCACATCCAATTAATATTACATAAAAGTATTTCAAATCAATTATCATATTTTCTAAGCCTATAATATTGCTCTTTATATTTTTTTTGTCAATTTTCTCTTATTCTGGGGTATTTTTTAAGCTAATTATAGACCAAATATACCCCCATATACTCGAAATATACAGCATATATACGCATAAATATATATGTAACCCATACTACATATACACATCACTCTCTCAGGGACCCACGCGCACACACCTCAGCCTACACGCGCACACGTGGCGTGTTCCTGGCCAATCACGCCTCCACATAGGCTCCACCTCATTTATTTTTGATTTTCTCCCCTTTAACCAAACACCCCTCTTACCAATTAAACCCTAATACCCATTTCTCCCATTCCCCTCTCCCCCATTCAGCCGACGCCCCCTCCCCTTCTCCCCTTTCACCCGAAAAACTGACCCGATACATCCCCCCCCCAAATCCCGCCGTAGGCCCGACACCACCACCACTAGTCACGCCACCGATTAGGGCATTTTTCTCTCTCCGCTGTTTCGTTTTTGACAAAGAAAGCAAGAAGAAATTGAACATATTGTGCAAATCCGAGCTAATCATGGCAAGAGATCGTGATAATCATCAACATCTACATGCAAAGAAGGAAAAAATCGAAGTCCAAGCGAGTGGGTCAAAGGAAATCGACCCGTTTGACCCGTGACCCGTGACCCGACCCGGGTACGTTTTCTTTTATTTTTTTTATTATTTTATTTCTCACTTCTATGACTTATTTGTTTGAAGCCCTGCCTACATGATGTAGTTATATACTTATTACGTGATTTAAGTATATCGAGTCACATTAGTTTGCATCGCGTAATCTGAATAAAGGTGACTAGTTTAAATATAGAATCCGAGTGAGAATATGTTGATGAAAGCTCGTTCATACACCATTTGTTTGCTCTGGAATTTTTCAGACTTGCGAGTTGCATTGGTTTTGTTCGGACTTTAGAAAATCATACGCGCTTTGTCCCCTATAAAAATGGTAGATGTTCTTATTATGATTGTGCTATGTAGTTAGTTAATAATCGAACAAAATTCTGAATAATTTGGCTGATTCGAATTACCATTTGTAAATACCGTAAAGACTGAAAAAAGGTATATTTTGATTTAAAGTTTCAAACTTTGAAGTCATATATGCTGTATATATTCGCCCTTTTTAATTTTGGAACCAGAAATCCCCTCTTGATTGGTATACAACCTGTCCAAATACATAATTTGATACATAATATATTTTTGTTCCTTAGAATCTGAAATAGATTCTTGACTAGAGTTTTATTAGCCTAGAAAAATCAGTATCTTTCATTAAAATATATTCGGATGCCCAAACTTTGAAAAGAATATACATCTGTCAGGAAAAACAGATTTCCCCTTCTTTTTTTAGTAGTTTTTTTTAATTCCGAAAATCAATTAATTAGGCTTTATTTATGGTAGTAAACTCTTTTGATTGAAAAACTGAATTCCTTGATTATTTCTTGCCTTATATTTTTTTTTACTAATTTTCTTTTACCCCTTTTCACACTTAGAAATTAAATTGTAAACCCCTACTTCTACACTATAAAAAGAGGCAGTCCTCCTCTTATTTTGGGACACACTTACACGCTGAAAACAGCTAAAAAGATCTCTCACTTTCTCTTAAAAGAAAAAGGCAGAATACTAGTTCCATATCTTCATTAGTTTCCTGCATCTAAGGGCATAGTTTGAAGATTTACTATTCTGAAATCATTGGCTGCTATTCAATTTTTTTTCTATCTTCAAGGTATACTCTTACAAACTGAATGAATGGCCTGCTAGATTTGATGTGAACACTGATTGTTGTGAGCGTATATGCCTGTGTGTTTGGGCCTCCTTTTGGCCATCAATTAACCTTGTCGTGCAGGATTTTGGATGGCTTTTAAAATGAGCCATACCATTGTTTAGACTATGTGCAGGTTCCCTCCTTCCAAAAGACTTTAAAGATGCCTTTAGTCATAGTTTAGCCCCTCCAGAAGTGTGAAACAGAGGAGTGAAACAACCTGGAAAAGCTGCAATGGGTGTACTCAGGACACCCCCCTTTACCTTCTTTTTTTCTTCTATGTAATTCAATCTAGTTTCCTTCATTATTTTCGAACAAGGTCCAAAGTATGAACTATGGAAGTGTACTATGTTAAAACAGGCTGTGAAACATTGCATTAAGCAATGAAAAGTGCAGTAGTGAGCTGTTTCTTTTGGGGGTTATCAGGGACCTATTTTCTTCTCTCTTTACTTGTTTGTGATTTAAAAGTATAAGTTCATTTGTTTCTTTTGTGCATTCATACATCTGAAATCAACATTAGGAATACGTTAGACTGCATAACAGGTAGTGTTATAACTTCTGGAATCTGTAAGGCTGATCTTGCCAAATAAAGGGCAGAATTTTTGATTTTTTTTAAAAAACAGGGGCTATTTTCGCAAACTGCCTCAATTGAGGCCTATTTCTGCAAAACAGAGAACTGGCAGTAACATTTGTCACGTAAATCCTGAATATTTTTTTTAGATTATTTTTAGTCTCACATCATTTAAATCCTATTTCTGCAAATCTTTTTTTTGGACAATGTTGTGAAAGTTAAGGCTTGTTTTTATTGTTTGAACTCTTTTAACCACAAGCCTCTTTTTTTTTTTTTTTTTGAAAAAAATGTCACACAAAAAATATTTTTTCCATCTCCAAGTTAATTAATAATTTGGAGGGGGAATGAGGGCTTTATGAGGTCAAGCTCTACAAAAGAAAGATATCTACTTTTATAAACTTAAAATTAAAATAAAATCCAATTATGTGATTAATATGTGCTAGTCATTTACATTTTGATTTATGGGCATATATATATATATATATATATATATATATATATTAGAACCACTTGTATGGTTATGATTATGCAAACAACAATGTGCACATTTCTATAAATGATCCCCTATTTGATAGGTTATATGCGATTTGAAATATGCAAATATTATATGCTCCTATTTTTAGAGTCATTTACAAGGTATTGATATTTTTGAAAACAAAACGACCTCACATTAAGAGCCAATTGATATGGATATTTTGACAATTAATGTCAAAATATCACTCAAAATGGCTAACATCCCTTTAAGCATTACAATTCCTTTTGTTTTTTCTTTACTTAAGGAATTTCGTGCGATTTAAAAAAAAGTATATATATGTTTGCACCCTTTATCTTTGGCTTAATCATATTTTTTTCTTACAGAACTATTTCATCTATGGAATAGTTAAAAGAAATTTCAGCCCCCTTCTTAAAGAGACAGTTATGTCGGGCTATTTCTGCAAGAAAATCATTTAAACGGCCTGCACGTGTAAAAACCCAAAAGAGGAGATTGGGTGATGCCTTTAGCGGTCCATTGCTTCTCTCCAACATTGCATGGATAGTCATTTTTTGCATTTAATCTCGCTAAAGGCAGGATATTGCATCCATAAGGCTGTATTTGAAATCAGTCAGTGGGCTTGGCCCATAAAAGCAATGTTCAGAATTTCAAAAATGCTGGAATGTTCATTTCGCGCAGCATGTTCTGTTTGAAGCCTGATTTCGATTTTTTGCCCTTTGTTCACTAAATTAAATTGTTTAAAATCCGATTTATATTCCTAGCTACTATTGCAACTTGTGTTCACATCTAATCTTGAGAATCATTTAAAATTTCCTTTAGAATTCTTTCTTACAGGTTGAGTCAATATCCCAAATTTTAAACTCGGTCGGGGAACCACTCTTAGTGGGACTCGGGTAGTGCCTAATACCTTCTTCCCGAGTCATAAGGGCTTCTTACCCTGAGATCTTTGCTAGCAAGACCTACCCGGAGTTAACTTTAGATACTTAGAAGCTTTAGGTGCCCTAATACACCTTATACGAATTTGTTAGGTGGCGACTCCAACATCGACTCAACCGAGTCACCTAGTCAAACCCAACCCTTTGAACTCGCTCCGAGCTTCGAAAAAAAATGGGGTGCGACAATAAGAAAGCAACATTGTATGATTTTCTGAACTATTAGAGAAGAAGAAGAAGAAACAAAATAATTTTCAGATACGTGAGGATGAAGAGGAGGAGGGAGGCAAAGAACAAGGTGGCTGGCTCATTCTATCTATTGTGTGCTAACACAATGTCAAATTGTGGGGAGTATAAATAGAAACCTTCTTTTTAATTGAAGGAATTTTATAAAAATAGACAATATTAGAGACCTATATTACATAAAATAGCTATACTATTTTGTTTATATAATATAGCTATACTTTTTTACACTTTATAGAATATTTTGGTATCTTACTAAATTGGTGTTCATTCTATCTTCTTCTTCCTACAAGCCTAACCACCACTATCGCATCCCTCCCCCTCCACTATCCACTGCTGCACCCGGAAAAAACCACCAAAAAAATACATGTAGATACAAAGATATACACTTGTAGATATATAGAAATACAAAATAATACATAGTTATACAATGTAAAGATATACTAAGAAATACACTTGTTGATACAAAGAATACGAAAGAATACATAGTTATACAACGTTATACTAAATTATACAAAGTTATATAAAGTAAATATATATAAAAAAAATACATTAGATATATAAAAAATAAGAATATACATAATTGTACAAAGCTATACAAACTCTCTAATGCCAAAATTCAACCGCGTATTAGGCCTATCAGATTCAATTTCCCTCAACATCAACTATAGTATCAGTTGTTTTTGTACATGGATATACTCATATCAGTTCACAATGTAGTCTCTTAAATAGAAAAATAGATTCCTAATGAATACGGGCAATCAATATTATTCACAGACATTTCTTTATATCATTGAGAACAATATTCTGCGTATTAAATAATCCTTAGACACCCTCCATGGCAAAGAACACCAAAAAACATTTAAGAGTTTTTGCGGTTCCAATCCTTTTTCATGAAAACGAAAACACCACTGCCAAACAACTTGAGGAATAAGACAAAAGATCATATGAAGTTAATTGGTATCTTCATCTTTCGTTTTTCTTTTTCTTCCTTAAGTTTTAGCGATGCTTATGTGTAGGCAATTGAAAAGAAAGATTAGGACCGAGAAAGTTTAATGATCAAAGAAAAAAGTGGCCAAGAAAATACAGGTTAATTTATTGAGTGAAAAAAATAGAGTGTGAAGAATATGTTTTAGGAGAAAAAAGGTATTAGAGGCGGTTAATTTAAGAGTGATGTCTTTCCTGCCTATGTTTAAGGATTTCACGTTAGTTACCATAAATAGCTATATTTTGTAAAAAAATCTATTAAGATTTTCTATGTTCAATAGTTTTGTAAAAATATATTTATGTTAGCTAATTAAATGTCTTAAGTTGTCTATTTGTGTAATTTTTAGGAGAACTTGTCTTTGATCATCTAACATTTTGTCTAGTTCCCTATAATTCTGTTTCAAGTGCACCAGCTTAGGGCAATTTTGATGACTAGCCAATTTTTGCACTACTTAAAAAAATCGATCAATAATTAAAATTTTCTAGAAAAGTAGTTAGATTTAAAAAAAAGATATTTTTTTAAGATTAGTCACCGGAAAAAACTTTGAGAATTTTAACTAATTAAACCTCAGCAGATTTTGCTGGGGTTAGTTCAAAGTTTCTAGGAATTTTACTGGAGCTTTATTTTTAAAGATCCCAGTACTTTTTATTTACTTGGACTTAGAACTAAAATTTACAAAATCTAAGTAAAAGTTTCTAGGACTAAATATTTAATATGTCCTAGTAAATTTTTCTTGTACTTTAAAAATTTTAGTTTAAAAATTTGAGAAAAAAATGCTTGATTTTTTCCCTGTTCCTCAAATGTGGCTACTTCTTTATAAGTTTTCAAATACGAACTAATTTGTATTAAGAGCGGTGCAAACTGGCTACCAGATCAAAATTTTACACTATCTTATAATAGAAATAATAGTTGAATTGCGCTTTGGAAAAGATATCGGCCTTTTTGCGTAAATATGACACCATAAGCAATGGTTTGCCCGTGCTTAACAAGGTTTTGCAAAAATGTCCCTGATAAGTTTAATGAAAATTTTTTCGACAAAAATACCCTTGTCAATCTCTTGGCACAGAGCCAAGACTTGGCTTTTTGACCTCACTCTATTTTCCAACACTTGCCCCTGAAGTGTTGGCAAAAGATAACAGTTGCCAGTACTTGGTCGTAAGTGTCGGTAAAAGGTAACACTTGCCCCTTCCAATCTCTTCCTGCATTCTCCCCATATAACTTGAAATGTTGACAAGACAACACTTGCCCTTGACCCTTTGCCTAAAAGTCAATACTTTTAAATTTGTGCTTTGAAGTCTTGGCCCCATGCCACCATAAGAATATTTTTTTAAAATATTATTAAACAGATGAAAACTTATAAAGTCATTCCTTATGGAGGGCACACAATGAAATTTTTTGAAAGATATCGGTCATTTGAAATAGGCCAAACTCATACACGACACCCTAAACTTGTTCACAACTTTCATTTTAACACCTGAACTAGGTGTAGTTCCAATTAAACACTTATACCATTCAATTCTTGTACCAATTAAACACTTTGTACTCATTATATTGTACTACAATTTTAGGGCGTGTCTTACAATCGCTTTGACCTGGATATGACTACAAATTAAAACAGAACATCTGTTAAATATCCTCCACGGTGGAATACCTATCTGAAAAAAGAAAGACACTAAAAATACATCAAAGTCCTAGCAACGTCATTAGACCCAAAACAACTCCAGTATCCCCAACTCCTCTTTCATGGAGAAGTGAAGAATTGGAGGGCAAAGCCTTGGAATTCCTTCAATCCAATGAAGAAACACAAATTTTTAAATGTTTTGTTGCTGTAAGTGACATTTACTCCCTTAATGAAACTCGTTGTCTCTGACATTTCACAACGAAGGCCTTCAACCAGCGATTAACAAGATCCATTTAGAGGAATTACTTTAAAATAGAGATAGATGAAAGAAAATGGAAATGAAACATGAGAGAATTATGATGGAGAGAAAAGGTGAACAACAAGATGAATGGGGTAGAGAAGATGACGAACAGTGAGGAAGTATGCAGATTAGAACCTTTTAATAATAGAGAGGAAATCTCTTTTTTTTTTTTTTTTTCAATGATGGAGAGGAAATCTCGATTTACCTTTTTTCCCCCTTTTTTTTAATGTTAGCCACATCAGATGGCCTTTGTTCTTTCACGCGCACTTTGTAAGTGACTTACACTAAATATGCCATGTAGGCAAAAGGTGTTTAATTGGATAAGTGTTCAATTGAAACTATGCCCGGTTCAGGTGTTAAAATGAAAGTTTCGAATAAATTTAAAACATATGAGTTTGGCCTTTGAAATAATATCCTAAATTCGCACTACGTGACCTAATTGGCACTTAGTGCGTAGTTTTTAGTCTCAATAAAGAACATTGTGCAAAAATAGCTTCCTTATTATCTGCTATGACCCGCAAGTACAAAGTGTGGGAGATTTGCTAGGAAGTACCTCGAAGTAATGGCCCAGAGGCTATGTTCTTACAACTTAAAGTTAAATAAAGGATTGCAAAATTTTCACCAAATGCCCTCCATAGGGAGTGATTTTGCAAGATTGGTTGTATTTAACAATATTTTAGTTAACTACTCCTATGTTGTCATAGGGCTAAGACTTCAAGCCACAAATTTATAAGTGTTGACACGGGGCCAAGACTTCAAGGGCAAGTGTTGTCTTGCCAATACTTCAAGATATATGGCGGGAATGCAGGAAGAGATTAGAAGGGGCAAGTCTTGGCCTTTTGTCAACATTTACGACCAAGTGTTGGCAAGTGTTGTCTTTTGCCAACACTTAAAGGGCAAGTGTTGGCAAATAAAGAGGGGTCAAAGGCAAGTATTGACCTTTTGGCAACACTTACGACCAAGTGCTGACAAGTGTTTTCTTTTGCCAATACTTGAAGGGGCAAGTGTTGGCAAATAAAGAGAGGTCAAAGGCAAGTCTTGGCCAGTGCCGAGAGATTGACAGGAGCGTTTCCATCCAAATTTTTTTCATTAAACTTAAAGGGGCATTTTTACAAAACCACTGTTAGTGCGGGCAAAAGGAAAACAATTGCTTATGGTGTCATATTTCTGCAAATCGGCCAGAGGACTGAGATAGGGGTATTTTACACATATATATACAATCCTACACCACTATATTACAAAAAAATAACAATAATTTACAAATTACAATACATAACAATATTTTCTTAGCAAGATATAAATACTTATATTTCATTCTATAACTTCCAAAACACAAAAGGGCCAATAAAAAAATGGGAATAAACCACTACCCACACAACGCAACCAAAACCCCATTACCAACCACCACTTCCGCCACCAAAACCGCCTCCACCAACCACCCCTTCCGCCATTGAAACCTTTGCTACTAGTGCACCGGACCTGAAGCCGCTGTCCTCCTCCTCCTCTGTCCTTTGTCTCGCTCCGCCGTCGTCATTTTCTTCGCACTGTTAATGCTTTTCGACATATTGCTACGAAAATGAAAGCTAAAAATAGAAAAAAGAGCAGTGAAAGAGACCGAAGAGGTGACGAAAAGCATCTCGACAAGCTTTATAATCTCCGGCAGCGCCGCTAGTGGAAACCTCTTTACGGTGCCGAAAGTGGAGACGGCGCCATCGCTGTCATTGCTGGAAGTTTTGGCATTGGGTGAAATTGTAGAAGATCCTTCTAATCCCACGGTTCACAATTAAACAGAAAGGATATATACACCGGGAATTGAATGCTGAAGAAATTTTGCTACTGTAGTCATTTAAAATGACTTTTGTTGAGGATAAACACAGCACGCAAGTGTGGAGAGAAATGAAAACACGTCACCTGAGTTCCATTTTATTCATCCTCCATTTATATTCTTTGTTTCTACCTTCATGTTTAAATTTGGATGATTATTTTTTCACACAAAGTACTAAATTTTTTAATAAACGACTTTTTTATTTTACATTTTAAAGTCACTAACTTTATCAGTAGTTTATTGAATACATGGCAGCATTTACTAGCTACAATATTTACTACAGGGTTATTACTTTCGTATAATAATCACTGTATCATTAGTTAGATGAACCAGACGATTTCCTAGCCTTCAAACAAAACGTACCATAACAAAATTAAAATACCAAGTTCAAATTTTAGATGTTGCTATTTTTGCAAAATTAAACAGTCATAAACAGTACTGAAACAGTCTGAAATTTCGCAGATACACCGAGATACAATTAGATACGGAGCAAAAAGAGTGCAGATACACCGAGATACAATTTGAAACCACGCAGATACAATAAGATACAATCTAGAAATAGTTAGATACGGTGAAAAATAATTTGAAACGGCGCTGAAACAACGCTTATACAGTGCTGAAACAATACAAAAATAATTTGAAACATCGATACAGTACTGAAACGATATAGAAATATTTTGAAACAGCGCAGATACAGTACTGAAACGATGCAGAAACAGTTTGAAACAACGCAGATACATTTCTGAAACGATGCAGAAACAGTTAGATACGGTGCTGCAGAAACAGTTGAAACGGTTCAGAAACAGTTAGATACGGTGCTGCAGAAACAGTTGAAACAATGCAGAAACAGTTGAGATACTGTGCTGCAGAAACAGTTGAAACGGTGCAGAAACAGTTGAGACACGGTGCTGCAGAAACAGTTGTAACGGTGCAGAAACAGTTAGATACGGTGCAGAAATAATGAGATTCAACGAGATACATTGAGGATGGATGAGGAAAAGTGAAATTGGGAATAATGAGAGGAGTAAAAGTGAAATTGGGAGGAAATGGTGAGAGGAAAAGTGAAATATGGGGAAATGGGAGAAGCAAAAATGATAGTGGGGGAAATATAAAGAAGAATGTAAGGGCTTGGTATGTTATGGGAAAATATTGCTATATTTTTGCTATGTTTGTAATTATCTTTTGTTTTCCTCTATATAGTGTAATTTTACTAAATGTTGCTATGTTTGGTAATTAAGCTCTAAAACTTGTACTTTTATGTAAAAATTCCCCGAGATAGCTTACAACAACATATCCAATGATATTCCACCAATTTGGAATTTGGGGAGGGTAAAATGTACGCAGACCTTGCCTCCACTAAAAGAGAAAAATTGTTTTCAAAAGATCCTCGTTTAAAGAAAATATTTTTTCAAAAATATTTTGAAAACATATTTAAAGTAAAACAATGATGAAAGACTGAGATTAAGATAGGTTGTTCTTTCAAATTTTCCAATAATATCGGTCATGTGAAAGCAATAAGCGTGAGTTCAAGATGAATAGTGTAGTTGAAACATGTCAAGATGGTGGGCTTCCTAATCACTCGCGGTCATGTCTTTTTGCAGCCAATTGCATATTGTTTAAACAGATTATAAATTAAGTAACATTTAACAACACATTAATTACCTTACTGAAGCTTGTAAACTACTTTTCCTCTTTGACAAATTAAGATGATTGACTTTACCAATTATCTTCTAGTCCTATTTCGCGTATATATCTTTTATTTGGTCGATTATGCTCCAATCTTTGTTTGCGTATATCTTGTTTCCAAGCTAGTTCATTTTTCATTCATCGAGAGGTCCAAACAGAAAATCAATCGACTCCCTCCTGGTCCAAAACAGTGGCCTATTGTTGGCAACCTTTTTCAATTAGGGCAATTGCCTCACAGAGACATGGCTTCATTTTGTGATAAATATGGACCATTGGTCTACCTCCGACTAGGTAATGTTATAGTAGTTTGTAATTTTTTGTGGGGATCCCACATCAATGAACAAAAGCCTTTTTTAAGAGCTTTATAAATAACAAGCTTGAAATTCATCAAGTGTTTTGTTCTATAAATATATAGAAATTTCCTATGAAATATGCATATGTTTTTTGTTCAAAGTAATTGTCTATGCACATGCAATACATATTTCAAAGAAAAGTTGTTTTTCACACCTCAAAGCCTTTCCTTTAATTGTCTTTATATGACTATTTTTTTTACTAACAGGTAATGTTGATGCTATAACAACAAATGATCCCGAAATCATAAGGGAAATACTTGTACAACAAGACGATATTTTTGCGTCTAGACCCAGGACTCTTGCTGCCATACATCTAGCTTATGGTTGTGGAGATGTAGCATTGGCTCCCTTAGGACCAAAATGGAAGAGAATGAGAAGAATATGTATGGAACATTTGTTGACAACTAAAAGGCTCGAGTCCTTTGGAAAGCATCGGGCAGATGAAGCCCAAAGCCTAGTTGAAGATGTATGGGCCAAGACACAAAAAGGAGAGACAGTGAACTTAAGGGATTTATTAGGGGCTTTTTCAATGAACAATGTAACTAGGATGTTGTTGGGAAAGCAATTCTTTGGGGCAGAGTCAGCAGGCCCACAAGAAGCAATGGAATTTATGCACATAACTCATGAGTTATTTTGGCTTCTTGGAGTGATTTATCTGGGTGACTATTTACCTTTATGGAGGTGGATTGACCCTCATGGTTGTGAGAAGAAAATGAGGGAAGTGGAGAAAAGGGTTGATGATTTTCACATGAGAATTATTGAAGAACATAGAAAGAAAGGAAAAAATGTTGATGAAGGTGAAATGGACTTTGTTGATGTTTTATTGTCTTTGCCAGGTGAAGATGAAGGAGATGGGAATGGAAAACAACACATGGATGACACAGAGATAAAAGCTCTAATTCAGGTCTATCTTTTCATACCAACTCTCTAGCTACCTAAGAGGTCCCTTTATCTCAAACAAAATACATTCAATATCTGCATCTAATGAAAACTAGTACCATATACATGAAACTCCCAAGCTTAATGTGGATTTAAAACAAAAACCAAATCAAATGCCATATCGAATTTCATAGTATATATTTAACTTATATATACTTAAATATTTTAATACTATCGGTGTACTGAATTAGCATATTGTAACAAGTACTTCCTCTGTCCCAATTTATGTGTCACACTTTCCTTTTGGTCTGTTCCAAAAAAGAATGTCACATTTTCTTATTTGTCAACTATTTAATATACTATCTCTATTTTACCCTATTGAGCCCTACTTCTTTTAAAAGCCACAAACAACTTTTTGATTACTGCAATTTTCTCCCTCTTACTTTTTCAAGGGTAAGTTTGAACATTTCTAAAGTCAACTTCTATTTCTTAAACTCCGTGCCAAGTCAAACACCGCCACATAAATTGGGACGGAGGGAGTAATACTTTATATTTTTTAGGTATTTACACATCTCATTTATTATAGGTATCTATAATATTTTATAGTCACCCTCTACAACTAAGTCAGTTGAGCTCTCTCGGCTCCTAGACCAGCTGCTTACTTAAATATATGCATCCTTAGAGTCCTGTCTAGTATTTTTAATTCAAGCCGAAGTAGGAAAAGTCACAAGCACCACTAGCCCATGAACATTTTAAAAATATTTACATAAATAGAAGTCAATGTAAGAGTTATATTAAAGTCATTACACTATGCTAGTTATGAATTTAAATTCTATACATGGAATGTTACTTACATTACTCGAAGAGATAACTGCTGACCTTAACTCGTGGAATTAGTAACATGCACAATAAGATTAACAATATGCTATAATATGTTAATATACATCAAAATATTACACGTTAGTATATCAGTTAAATCATATAGCTTGAATAACATTAATGCGTTCAAACTTCAAAGTAGACATATATTGTAAAAAGATATTTTTAGCGACTTTTCTTTTTCTTTGAATTATAGGATATGATAGCTGCAGCCACGGATACATCTGCTGTCACCAACGAATGGGCAATGGCTGAGGTGATAAAGCATCCAAATGTCCTCAAGAAGATCCAAGAAGAACTTGATATTGTTGTTGGATCGGACCGTATGGTAACCGAATCCGACTTGGTTCATCTCAAGTACCTTCGTTGTGTAGTACGTGAAACATTTCGAATGCACCCTGCTGGTCCATTTCTAATTCCACATGAATCAATTCGAGATACTAAGATCAACGGCTATTATATCCCAGCAAAGACACGTGTCTTCATCAACACACATGGTCTTGGTAGAAACACAAAGATATGGGATAATATTGATGAGTTTAGGCCAGAGAGACATTTGCCTGCAGATGAATTAAGTAGAGTTGAAATAAGTCATGGGGCAGATTTCAAGATTTTACCATTTAGTGCTGGAAAAAGGAAGTGTCCTGGTGCACCATTAGGAGTGAAATTGGTACTTATGGCTTTGGCTAGATTGTTCCATTGCTTTGAGTGGAGCCCACCAGATGGATTACGGCCTGAAGATATTGACACAATTGAGGTTTACGGAATGACTATGCCTAAAGCTAAGCCATTGATGGCTATTGCTAGGCCTCGACTGCCTGATCACCTGTACCACTCAATCAAATGATTTATCATTTCCTTATACAAATTAAAAGTGTGTTATTAATAACTTTTTTTAAGTAGTTGGACCATATAGTTATTTGTGTAGACAGATACTAAAATATGATACATCTCTTTTTCTGAATCAATACTATCAGCCTAGCAAAGCCTCTAATTTGGATTTAACAAGATGGATCAGACGACTCGATCAACTAGGTAACTTCTCAACAAAGTCTGCTTAAAACATTATCGTAAATGAAGCTGAATATAATAATGAATTCAGAGATTTTTCATGGCGGTAGAAATTGAATATCTTAAAAAAAATTAAGTACTTTCTTTGGCCAGCTGTTAATAATAGATTAGCTACTCGAAGTCTGCTATTTAGAAGAAGCATTACAAATTTAGATAGATGTGCTATCTGTGAAAGAGAATCAGAAGATGTTCTACAGGAGATATTCTACACATATTTTTTAGATGCTGGTTCTCTAGCATTATATAGAATCAACTCAATACAAACAATAATGCTCCTACTAATGGTAACGATAATGGATTTTTATTTGAATGGCTTCAAACCCAATGTAAATCAAAAAATAACTTTAACGCTTACATTAAATGGGCTGAGCTCATCCCCTTTGTGTTATGTCATATATTGCTTGAAAGAAATAATAGAATTCATAAGAGAACTAGCAAACCTTGCAACATTGATGATATTGTAAATAAAGCATTAAATAAAGCATTGGAGTTTAAGTTGCTAACTGAAAAGGAACATAGTGTCCATCGCGAAACTGTCTACATCAAGTGGAATAAGCCAGACTTAAACTATTATAAACTTAACATAGATGGCTCAGCTAAAGAAAGGCCTGTGAAGGGAGGAATAGGAGGAGTGTTTAGAGATTGGAATGGAAGATGGATTTTAGGTTTCAACAAGTTGATTCATTGTTCGACAGGAATATACTCTGAATTGCTTGCTCTATACCATGGATTAAAACTAGCACTAGATAATAGTATTGCTCCTTTGGTGATAGAAATGGATGGTAAGGATTTAATCAATTTGATAATTAAAGGAACTGAGCTACATCTAAATCTAATTAATGATTGCACGTTCCTATTACTTGAAGCCGAGGGCCCAAAACTGCAACACAACTATATAGAACCAAACAAAGCTGCAGATCAAATGACAAAAATGAGTTTGCAGTTCATCTTTTGAAGAACTTAGGATTTATCAATTTCCTCCTTCATGTGTAATTTCTATTTTAGAACATGAAAATCAAAGTACTACAGTACCTAAATTTGTCACTCTTGTTAACTCTATGAACAACTATGATCAGGACGACCGAAGTACTATGTTACAAAGGTCGGCCCTATCTTGTAATAGTTAGATATGTTTTGTTAATTTAAATGTCGTTCCTTATCCCAAAAAAACAAAAAAAAAAGTCTAGATAACCGACATTAAATTAGTTAAATATGTTATTTTTATTGTTAATATTTTTATTCTTCTTCTATAATATGCTTATAATGAAAGTACTGCCGTTAATGGCTATTGCTAGGCCTCGACTGCCTGATCACTTGTATCAGTCAATAAAATGAATAAATCTCTTTTCATGAATCAATACTATCAGTCTTTTAATTAAGCCTCTAATTTGGAGTTAAAAAGTGGGAAATTTTGATCACTAGTCATTTTTGGACGCGCTTATTGGGGACTATCCAACGTTTTCAAATTCATTGAAAAATAGTCAAAAATTCGCGTGCACACTTAAGCTCCATCAGCGTTGGAAAAACACCCCAGACTAGTCCCGTAACAAAATACTGAGGCTTTGAACAAAACTTGTTCAAAGCCCAAGTATTTTGTTATGGGACTTTTTTTACCCTCTATACCCATAAAATTTAAAGTATTTACAAGCTATACCCATTACAAATTATACTACCCATAAAACTAAAAGTATTTACCCAACCTACCCATTTATTATTGTATAGTATACCTTTGTTATGCCTTATAGGTGTATACCTTTAAAGTATACTGCATAAATTATGGTATACAAGTCTAAAGGGACATTTATTACTGTATATCTTTATTATGCCTTATATGTATATCACTTTATGGTATACTACATAAACTATGGTATACAAGTCTGGGTGGGTAGAGTGGGTAAATAATTTTTTAGTAGGTAGGTCCGGTAATATTTCAAAATAGTGGGTAGTGGCTGTAATTATTTTAGATTTTGTGGGTATTTTTGTAAGTGACCCTATATATAAAGCTTCAGTCCCATAACAAAATGCTGGGGCTTTGAACAAGTTTTGTTCACAGCCCCAGCATTTTGTTATGGGATTGAAGCTATATACAAAGTCCCATAACAAAATGCTGGGACCTTGAACAAAACTTGTTCAAAGCCCCAGTATTTTATACTGGGGTTAATTTACTGAAGCTTCCCAGTATAAATACTGGGGCTTTGAACAAGTTTTGTTCAAGGCCCCAGTATTTATACTGGGATTTGTCCGGAGGTGGCTATTTCTCAGCGAATTTATTTTTAACGGCTACATATCAATTAACGCGTGCCAAACAGGCTCATGCACGAAATTTTTACTTAAAAAGATGGAAAAATTTCAAAACTAACCATATATATCACATAGACCTACTATTTAATAGACACATTTACTAAATATCAATGGCTAACCACTTTCAATGCTAAAAATTAGTTCCACTAATATCTCACACTAAGTTTTTTTTCCTAAAAGAGTGGAATAAATGCTAGCCATACAGAGCATCTCTATTTAAAGAGAATTTGGTATATGCTGATTTCGGTCCTGAAAAATAGGAACCTTTATGGAAAACAAGTAACAACAATTAAGAAAATATTGATGAATCCTAAGTAGATTGAAATTCCTTTTCTTTTAATGTACATAATATATGAATAACACTCTTATCATTAATAAAAACGCAATCTCCTTCCTATTTCCTTTTTTTCTTCATCTATATTGTATAGATTAATAAAGGAACATCCAAGCTTAATTGTTTGAAATAATTTTTCAATGTATTTAACCATTATGCATGATATATTTGAACAGATATACAAATTTATACATTGACCCTACCAGTATGCGTACAATATGCATGCAATATGTAAGTGTATCATTAAAATTAAAGGACATAATTATATAACAGATATACAATAACACGGTTAAATATTCTACATATTTAATGGATATTCAATGTATAAATAATTTACTTCAAAATGGGCACTGGAATCAAGTGTAAATTGTAAAACAAATATAAATTAAACTAATGTAACTTTTTAGACTATGTCTTGTAACAATATAAAACAGATACATGGTGTAAATAGATATATTTTGAATTTTTTTATGCCTAATATTATGTAAACATTATGTATATTTTATGCATAACATAAGCGTATCGTACTTATGTGCTTAAAATATGTCTATCATATTTATTTGTAACATATATATTTATCGCATACATATATATTTATTGCATATTTTATGTACATCATATATATTTGACACATATATTTGTTGCACATTTGACATTTAGTCTATCTTCTAATAACCGATTTCACCCGACCACTGCATTTTGTTGATGGGAATGCTTAATCTTGAATTAAAACCAATAGAGAAGAGGAATCCAGTACAGAACTAAAAGCTTTAAGACAGAAAAAATTAGTGACATAATTAGAGGTAAAAGTGCCGCTACAATTAAGTATTTAAAAATACTTAAAATATATAAGAAACTAATGAGAAAGATCTCCTCAAACAAAATGACCCATTATCTCCCTAAAAGATAGGTGTTTGATAACAAACATGATCTTTCAGATTCCCCAAAAATAGGCATTTAATAGGGAAAGTAATCAGCAAAATAAAAAGATCTATAATAAGTAAAATACATAGTGTTAAATGTCTATAAAACATAATAAAGGTAAAATAGATCTATTTCTTGTTATGCACTCCTCTGAATGTCTATACAACGTAAATTTCCCTAAAAAGATTGCTGAAATGACCCGATCAGTCTAGACAAGCGAACTGCATTAGTTAAATAATTATATTCTTCTTCGAAAATATGCATATAATGAAAGTACTGCCTTCAAACAAATTTTTATTTTATTGTTATCTTAATTTGAAAATTATAAACTTAATTTGTTACGGATTTAATCCATCGCAAATTTTGCCGAAGACACTAACAGCAAACTTTTCACAAGCGCTGAATTAATGATTGAAACTTCTTTTCAACAAATTTGCAAATAGTTCAAAATTATAATTTTGCAAAAAATTTTACCGCATGCTCTTCATAAGGAGTGGTTTTACAAAATTACCCGCGCTAAGGAATGTTTTAGCAAAATGCCCTTATTTAGTTCGGAGCCAAGACTTCAAGGAAAAAATTTTGTAAGTCTTGGCAATTGGATATACTTCAAGGGCAAGTGTTGTTTTGCGAATACTTCAAGTTATATGGCGAGAATGTAGAGGGGCAAGTCTTGGCAATACGACGAAGTGCGTCAAGTGTTGCCTATTGCCAATACTTGCCGTTCAAGTGTTGGCAAATCGAGCAGAGGTCAATGGCAAGTCTTGCCTTTTTGCCAAGACTTACGGCCAAGTGCGGCAAGTATTGCCTATTGCCAATATTTGAAGGGATAAGTGTTGAAAAATGGAAAAATATAACGGCAAGTCTTGGCCCCAAATTTTTTTCATTAAATCTTAACAGGAACATTTTTGCAAACCATCTCTTAGCGCGGACAAAAAGGCAAACCATTGCTTCCCGTGTCATATTTTTGCAAATGAGCCTAATTTTGCCATCATACAATAAATTATTGACAAAATATCAATCACAATATTTGTGACGTAACAACATTTCTAATATATGTTTACTATTTGTGAGTTGAGAAAGATGTACCCTAATATTTTTTTAATGAGCAATGATTTTCTAAGCTCATTCACTAATTGTAATATATTTACCGATCTCTTATAAAAAAGATATTTTTACACTAATTGACATACTAAACCACTTAATTACAGAAAATACTGATATTTTTAAATAATTACCCTACATACGAATAATTTTTCACATTTTACAAAATATACAATTTTTCATTTTCTTTCTTCCCTCTCTACCCAAAACCCTAACCTCTCCCTCTCTCTTTCTCTCCTCTCCTCCACCCACCCACCCACCCCATCCTCCCGCCGTTCCCACCCCCTCGCCGGTCGCCGCCGCTGCGTGGCTCCATATCGGCGAAATGGAGCAGATCTGCTCTTCTTTTTTCATCTTCTCCTTTTTTTTTTTTTTTTTTTTTTTCATTTTGTACGTGTATATGTGTGTATTTTTATGTATACACATGTATTTTGTTAATACAAGTTCTGATCTGCTTCTCCTTCTTTTTTTTTTTTTTGCATTTGAATATACACATTCAAATTCAGATCTGCAAGCGTATGTATCTGTATGTTTGTGTATATACATGTAATAATTTTCAGCACACAAGTGTATGTACGTGTATATCACTGTATGAACGTGTATATCCGAGCATCTATTTGTATTTTTTGTATGTATATTTGTGTGTTTGTCAAGTAATAAATATCACACACATAAATTTTTATGTTTCGTTTGTAGATCTGTAGATTCGTGTATGTATGTGTGTTTAGTGTATGCATAACACAATTTTTTTTGTATATTTACATGTATTTTTGTTTATATGTATTTTCCAACTTTAATTTAAAAAAAAATCAATATTTATGGCGGCAGCCGGTGGTGACTAGGCGGCGCCGCCACCTGGGGTGGTAGCAGTGGGGGAAGGGGGGGCAGTAGGAAGAAGGAGGAACCCTAATTTATTAGTTTTATTGATTTTTGTATATATTGTGTAAAAAAATATTGGTATTTTTTGTAAAATGGAATAATATTGGTATTTTTTGTAATTTTGGTGTTATAATTGTATATATTTGTAAATCTTCCTATAAAAAATCATGTAAATGAAGTAACAATTGTAAAGAATTACAAATCAAGCCCTCATCAACAGCGGAGAAAGGTATTTTGTCTTTTGATGATGGCGGACTTTCATGATATAATTATTCCAACCCAATTAAGTTACAATTAACTTCATACTATTTTGTAATATATACAATGTTTATGCCTAACACTTTGTTTGGATCATTGTTACCTATTGTTTCATAATGTATTGTTTTGTATATATTATATTTATATTTGAATTGATTGTATTGTTTTCCATAGTTTCGTAACATTCTTATTGTTTTTTAATTATATTATATCAGTTGACTAATATACCTTTAGTTGTTCTAAATATTAGATTAAGTAATAAATTTTCTTTAAAATATTTAAGTCAGTTTAAATTTACTAGTTTATCACAAACTATACCTTGTAAATATATTAGCTATGAAATTCATGCAAATCATAATGAAAATAATTTAAAAATAAATAAATATGAGTTCTTTTGAAAAGTAGAGAAAGAATTTTAAAAAGGTGCAAGAAACGAAAGAATAAAAAAACGTATAAAGAAAAAAAGGTCTTGGAACGTACCAACACTGGAGAAGAAGGGAGACGAGATCAAAGTAGCTACTTATGTGTATTTAAATAAGAAAATAGGGTAGAGAGTAGAATAGGATTATAAAGTTATAATTAAGGACATGATGGAAAAGTGAGAAAGCCTAACAATCCAAAACCACTAAATTGGTTGTAACAAAAAAATGAGTCTTATCATTGTTACGTAACAACAGAACTTAACAATACAATACAACGAAACTAAAGTAACAACCAAAACAAATATTGTAATCATAATAACAATACAATACAATATAATGGGTAACAATGTTCCAAACAAAGTGTAAAATTAGATGAGTATGGTGAAATAGATAAATTAAATAGAGGAACACAGACAATAAAGTAAATACGAGGATAACAATATGAAAGTAGTAAGAGGGAGATATATGAAAGCATAAAGAGGGAGATATTATTCCTTGAGAATAGACGGATTCGTAGTGAATCACTTGATGTCGAATACAATGAGAGAGGAAGGGCATATAGTTATTGGTTTCTCCAATCCTAATTATGGTAAAATACTATGCGTATAGGCCGTGGGCCTGATTATACAAGGCGGAGATACTAAACAAACCCTAACTAGGAGACTTGGAGATATTAAACAAACCTCTAACTAGGAGACTTCAACCCTAAGGCGATGAGATGTGTGCCTTATTGCCCTGGGCCCGTGCTTGTTGAGCGGCCAAGGCTATAGGGGCAGGCGTATATCCTCAACGCTCGTTGACTTGTATAATATGCCTAGTCTCTACCAGCTAAACTCATATTCCTGTAATTGCAGGTGTCATATTTTTACCTATATAGTCACTCCCTCCAATTGCTGAGCGCTGATGTAAGTAGTCAGGAAGTGAAAGAGGCATGCGAGGGAGACATGTCAAAAGATATCTCACTGACTCCCTTAAATTCGTCGCTGTTTTGACCAAAATTGATGCTTCATACCTTCCTGAGCTCCATGCATCTTCACTTAATTGGCTTCATTGATCCTTTGCATCTTCCCAATACCTGCCATATTACTGCGCCAAATTTTTTAGTATCCTTCCCTATAATTACTCCTTGACCGTTTCATGTTCATCCTTATCTCCTCATGCCTATATAAAGGGTCTTCCTCTGCAGTTTATTTTCACAAGTTCTTCATCTCCCAAATACGTAGTTTCTTCATAAAACTTCATATCTTTATAGGAATCAAACCAATCTTTCATCTAAATGTTTATCTTCGATCTCGACTCTTCGCTTCTCCAAAGTGTTACCATTTGTCAGAGTGGTTGGTGTGCGAGAAAACTAATACAAGGAGAACAATAATATTCTTCTTTCTTTGTTCCGTAGTCTTTGTTGAAAAGAACGGATTTCCCATGTCATGAGACTTGGAAGGGATTGTCATGGCGTTCTTCGGAATGTCTCCATCATGGAACGTGTACTAACTAGCATGCGCTGGCTTTCTAACACATCGGTTGATGTGATATTTCTCTTATCAGGCGGGGCCAGGTCACTTGGCTCTTACGACCATCATGATGCTTCTCCTCTAGGTAGCCTTCAGCATGATGGTGGCTCCTCTGACAGCAAAAGGTCCAGGAATTATTGTCTTGCTCCGCTTCTTAGTTATAGGAGCCTTAAACTCCACGTTTGCTGACGATTCGAGGTCATCCTCTCTTTCGATCAGTTTAGGCTAATTGCCCTTGCGGCATCTTCCTGGCCGCTGGTGGTGAGCTTCTTCGAGAGGAAATTCATCTCTCCTGCACGTTCTCCGTCTCAACGCTCTTCTCTTCGATAAGCTCCCAATTGCGCTTGGAGATCGGCTCCAACCTCCACTGCTTGGCAGGCATTCATGCCTTAAGATTTCATCAAGTTACTTCATCACTATGGAGATTCGTCTTAATTCAGACACTTCTGAAGCCCTTTCTGTCAGGCGTTATGCTGCAATTCGCACTGGAAGTTATGAAAACTCCATGCAAAGGGAATGATCATACCAACTTGCTGTTTCGGTGGAGGTTATGGCTCGAAATAGAGCTTTTCCAGCCGTGTGAAGACCAGAAGATTTTCAAATAGAGTCCCCCAGGACATTGTATAGCTACAAAAATTTGTTTTAAATATACAAAGCTCAACTGTACATTGCATCTTACGGGCCTTTGATATTAATGTAAATAAGTGTTCACTAATATTTGCATGTTTTCATGCTTTTTACTTAAACGTAGTCAAGATGTGTCATGCGCTTAACCAGGCATATGAATTTTCTTTAGAAACTGTGTGTGCGCTTGTAGTAAACGACTTTCAAATTGCACAAGTAGATGATGACTTGAATGTATCAGTAGTTTGACATTTTTGAATAGGGCATGGCCCGCGCCCACAAATAGATTTTTTAGCCCGTTATAATGGAGCATTTTTGCATCCATAAAGAACGGTTGTGCTGTCCACTCGAGTACTTAAGTCTTTACGACACTTTATAGGCGGGCGTCCCTACCTCACGTAGGTGCAAATGTTGAATTGACGATTTGAACGCACGATACTGCCTGATGGCTTAACTAGAATCGATCTAGTTTGAGAGGGTGTTTAAAATTCAATTCAAAATATGTCTGAGGGCTTAGAATAAGTAGATCTAGATGATCTGAAATAAAGCTAACTAAAGATGAAATTGTAGTTTTATTAAATAAAGGGTCTTAGGGGCCGAATAAAAGTTTAATTAACATTGATAACATAATTTGGGCCTAGATACCCTTTCAAAATAAAATAAACAAGAAAGAAAGTAAATATTCTTACTATATAGGCCTACTGGCCTTTCAAGAATAATAAACCATGTGACATTCCACTTGTTCGGGATGACTGCTCCTTCCATGTCTTTGAGGCTATATGCTCCTTTCCTAGTGATCCCCTAGATGTTTTATGGCCCTTCCAATTCAAGGCTAATTTGCTTGCGTTGGCTTCTTTGGTGCTCCGAGATACTTTTCTTAGGACCGAGTCCCTTACATTGAAGGAATGTAGATTGGTCTTCGCATAATAATACTGCGTCACTTGTTGCTTTTGGGCCACTAGGTGTACTATTGCTAGTTCCCAGGGGCTCGTCCAGCAAGTCGAGTGCGACTGTTGGGGCCTCATTGTTGGATCCTTCATGAGCAAATGATCGGCGCATGCTGGATTCATGTATCTCGACAAGGATCATGGTCTCTACTCCGTATGTCAGCGAGAAAGGAGTCTCTCTCGTACTTGATTTCGAAGTAGTACGATAGGCCCACATGACTCTTTGCAATTCCTCTGGGCACTTGCCTTTTGGCTTGCTCGAGCTGGTTCTTCAAGCTATCTATGATGGTCTTATTTGAAGATTCAGCATGGCTCTTCGCTGAAGGGTGGTAAGGTATCGAGGTTATTCTTGTAATTTTCCATTATTTCAAGAACTCTATGACCTTAGCTCCTACAAACTGAGGTCCGTTATCACAACTGATCTCGGCGGGAACTCCAAAACGGCACATAATGTTCTTCCAGATGAACTGTATCCCCTTTGCTCTCAGATTGGGCGTAGGGAGTCACTTCGGCTAACTTGGTAAAGTAGTCGGTCATCATGACCCTCCGGGCGCTTTAGGCATCAACCCTACAATGTCCATCCCCCATTTCATGAAAGGTCAAGGTACGATTACTGAGTGTAACGGCTCTGCTAGCTGATGAAGTGCATGGGAGAATTGCTGGTAGCTGTCACATGCTTTAATGAGTTTTCTTGGATCTCTTTCTACTCGAGGCCAGTAATAGCCTACTCTGATTACCTTTCAGGCCAAGGCTCTTCCTCTGGAATGATTTTCACAATGCCCTTCATAGATCTCTCTTAGCACATAGTCGGCTTTCGTTGGGCCTAAGCATTTAGCCGGTAGGCCGCTGAACATTCGACGGTAAAGCTCTCATTTGATCAGCCAATAGCGGGCCGTCTGTATCTCTAGTTGTTTGCTCTTTTTCTTGTCATCGGGGAGTGTTCCCTTATCCAAATATTTGATCAACTCGTGGCGTCAATCCTAGACGAGTCCAGTTGAATTGACTTCAAGACACTTCAGGTCTAATTGAGTTATCTCAATCACCGCCTCCATGCTGTCTAAATTCATGTTCTCGGCTGCTGCTAGGCTAGCCAATCTATGAGCATCGTTGTTCTCTTCTCTTGGTACTTGAACAAACTTCCACTTATGAATTTTTTTTAGAAGGGCCTCCACTCTAGCTAGGTATTCATGCATGCAAGTGTCTTTGGCCGCGAATACTTTATTTACTTGATTGACCACCAGCTGTGAATTGCTGTGGAGGCTGGCTCACTTTCCCACAATATGTAATCTAATTCGAGGCCTTGAATTACAGCTTCCTATTCAACCTCATCATTTATGATTGATCCACGCTCAATCCTACACTTATAAAAATGAAGGGCGATCATCAAAAATAAAGTACCCAACAAGGAGTAGGGTTTGATATTCCTCAGTGAGCTAGCTCGTATTCTATTAATCTTATATTGGATGCTGTCAAGTTTTATGAGTTGTTCATGAATTCGTAAGCAGAGATTTAAATTGATTATCACTAAGCTAATGCTAACAAGTAACTGACAATAACATAAAACATCTTCACACTTTAACTATACCAAGGAAAGAGAGATAGGGGTTTACCTATTTAAACAAGATTCCAATAACCTAACGCTTCCTTTAACCTCACAAATCAGATGGGTAATATTTAATGGTTGGACCACATCTTTAAGCCTAAAAAACTGTTAGGTATAGAGAGAGCCTACCTCGTTAATCCCGTTGGGGGTTAATAACAAGGCGCATAAAACTCTAGTCCAAAGACCCGAGCGGGAATGACCTTTCTAGGTCGTTTCCTTTAGATGAGGTAGGCTCGTGAGCCAATATACCTAAATGCTTGTTAGTTTTTATAAACCCACACCTTAAACCCCGTTAGGGTGGTGAAGGAAAAGTGGGGTTTGTTCAAGTACGGCCGTGCCTTAAGCCCTAGTCATGAAATGTACAATAGAAACTAGATTAACATTAACCCATCGATTTTATAAGATTAAAACAAGTGTTAAAGCTAAAATATTTAAGTCATCATGGATAAACCCCTAGTATGAGTTTAGCTACTCATACTATGGTTCAACAAAATCATGGTAAGGAAAGATATGACAAGAATCATGTAATGGAATAGATTAAAGATGGAAATCCTTACAAAAATTGATGTTTAAAACCCTTGCTTGCCTTCCAAGTAAAAGGTGATATTCTAAAGTATTCATAGCTGAACAAAAAGATCCTTTGCCTTGGAGGCATAATGGCTCTATTTATAGGCATGGGTTTGAAAGCTAAATTCATATTTACAAAATTTCCATTTCGCTATGTTTTCTTCATTCCGCCGTTCAATCGGCGGTCCGCCTATTGTATTGGCTGACCTCCGAAGACAGTCTCTGACTTTTCTTATCTTATTCTCTTTTTAGGTTCTGCTGGTTGCCCTTCAAACGGCGGAATTGATCTCTTCCTTCGCTGAGACCTTGAGCTCATTGTGAGTACCAACGGGGTTGCTGATGCTTTTGCAGAGCCGCTGACTGATTTCAGCCCTTGGTTCGACGGTCCGTCGTTCATTTTGGTGGATTGTCTTGAGCTTTCGAACTCTCTTCTTCTCCGGCACGTGGCCTTATCAATCATCCGTTGATTAGGCGGGACGCCGATCTACTTTTGCTACTGTCTTGTTTCCATATTTTTTTAACTTTTAGTCAAACTTCCTTTGTTTTTGCTCTTTCTTCTCTCCTTTTGGCTTTGTATCATGAATAACAATAAATTCTTGAAACTTGAAAAATAGCATAAGATCTATATAAATTATAGAGCTAAAGGACATAAAAACTAGCCGAGAAGGGTTGGAATTTAGCTCAAAATACCAACTTATCAATGATCAACAAGCAGCTGACGGCCTTACGGAATACCTCCCCAGATGGGGTCTTTATGACTAGGCCGAGCTTGACATCTTTGACGTTAGATGCCCCATCAATATAAACTGTCCATTCCTTTAGGGTGATTCCTCCCATCGTCCTTAACCCATCTTTGGCCTTTGGCAAGATATCAATGCTAAAATCGACAACGAAGTCTTCAAGGACGAGTGATTTAATACCCGTTCACAGCTCATAGATGATGCCATATTCTCCTAGTTTTACGGCCCATTTTGCATGCATTCCAGAAATCCCAGGCTATTTCAAAATGGTTCGTAGTGGGAAAGACGAGACTATAACGATCATATGGCTCTAAAAATATGGTTGTAACTTCCGAGCGACAATAAATAGCGCTAGTAAGAGTTTCTACAGGTGTTGATACCATGTCTCTTCATCTAGGAGAGATTTGCTGACATAGTATATGGGAGGCTGTATTCCTTTCTCTTCCCATACGAGGACGACACTCACAACTACTTTTGAAACTGTGAGATACAACAAAAACTATTCTCTTTTGCGTTGTCTAATCAGCAGCGGGGATTTTGAAAAATATTGCTTCAAGTCCCAAAGAGCCTAACGACGCTGGTCTGTCATTTCAAAGCTTTTTTTTTCTTGAGCATGTTTAAGAACTGGTGGCATCGCTCTGAGGACCAAGAGATGAATCGACTAAGTACGGCTATACGAATGTTGAGTTTCTTCACCTCCGCCTCACTCTTCAATACCTCCGGTATGGCCTCGATGGCTTTGCTCTTGATAAGGTCTGGTCTTATCCCTCGGGTTGAAATGATGAATCTGAGGAACATGCCTTATAACACGCTGAAGGCGCACTTTTCAGGGTTAAGCTTTATGCTGAACTTATCCAGTATGTCGAAAAAGTTTGTTTAGCCCATGAAAGGGCGGCCACTGATGCCATTCGGCTCGGTCTTCGGCATCTCTGACTGGCTTTTTGTGGCCACCAAATGTGATCGGCGACCGCCGAAGTTTGTGCTCTCTAAAATTTTCAGTGATTGTTCCAATGGTTTGTCACTCTCTTAGACTTCATGTGTGGTAGTTTTAGCATATGTTAGGAGTAGTTTTGATGAGTTATTTCATGTCGCATGTGCAAATACACTGTTGATGTGTCCTTTCCTTAGATTTGAAAATGGTGAAACATCAAGTTTCAAAAGGGGGAGCCAAGCCTACCAAAGCCACAAGAAAACAAAAAGAAATGAGGCTGAGAAGAAAAAGGCAGAGGAAATTAGGAGAAGGCTAATGAAGCTAGGATGCAGGTAGAGGATACCTTAGTCAAGGTGAATCAAGAAGAAATAGAGAAGAAAAAGGGCAAGGTGAAGGTGGTTCCAAAGACACCTTAAAAGAAAAGTGCATAGTCTATTGAAATAGGTGCTGTTGATAAAGGCTCTTCTAGCCCAAAAGCTTCAATCTGATATTATAGATTGGATTAAGGAGGGGTTGCAAATTGTTATAGACCCATTGAAAGATCCTGAAAGAACAATGAGAATCAATAATTTGAGGTTTGTCAATGATGCGACCAAATAATTGTTCGAGAAAGTACCTCGAAGAGCCGTTAACCTTGAGGTTAGAAACTGAGTGAGATAAAAAGTATTGTGAGGACTTTAATGATGATATTGAAATGAGGGGATGGCAGTTATTGTGCGAGCCACCGGGTGAGTATAATGAAGTGATGGTGAGAGAATTTTATGCCAACCTATCTCAGAAGAAACCAAAGTCTTGATGATGTCAAGGTGAGAGGTGTGGATGTATTCTTTAGTGACGAGAAAATCAATGAGGCACTTGATGTTCAAGCTCCAGTAGACACTTATGCTCTTGATGCAAAGATGAGAATGAAGAAGAATGATGAAGCTAGTTTAAGCGTTTGGCTTGCAGCTGTTATCTCGGCTGGTGGCACAACTCCAGCATGGATAAATACAGGGTTGAAATCAAGAAGTACACATTGAAATTCGTTTCCAATGCTTGGAAGGTAAAAACTTACATGCACCGAGTGTTTACACCCAATGTAGTTAAGTTAACCATGAAAGACAAACTAAAGTATATCGTGATTATTTTAATATATAAAAAATAAAAAGAGAATAAAACTCAATAACCTAACTTATGGTTGTCGTAACCATTATTACCGTAAGCACTGTTTCTCTCATAGAGTAATTATTTCGCTCTTCTTTTAGCTTTCTTGCTAAAATTTAAAATGTTTCTGGCATTCTTCCTCACTCTTTAAATAATTCATCCCAAAAAAGTTAAGTTCACTTTTTAACTGAAGAATATATTTTTGTTAATCTAAACATTTACATATTATCAAAATTCTGATTTTCAAAGTTTTCTTCAAGTCATTAAGATTATTGAGAAACCATAAAATAAACTCTCCTGAGCTGTTAGTTCAGTTAGTAAATCCACCAAAATTTATTGTCTTTAAAAAGTTACAAAAAAAATGTTTGATGTTAAAATGATTAATATTTCTAATCCTATTTTGCTAAGCTATGTCAGAAGCTCGTAATGGCACTTTATTTGGATGTGTTCAGTGGTCTTCGAAAACATGAAGAATTAGTTTGACAACGTTAAAGGAATAACAACAGCGTAAAAGGAATAATAGGGAGTTGCACCAAGCTAAGATTATTAAGTATTTTAATTAATATTTATGTCATGTGCAAATTAGTAACTCTGGTTAAAAGCTCATAATTGTGGTTAACTTAATGAACATGTGTCGTTTAGTTATTAGTCGGATGCAAACATCTGGTGCGGGTAAGTTTTTACCTGCTTGGAATACTATAATCAATAACCGATTACATCCTTCACTCAATGACACTCACATCACCATGGACAAAGCCATTCTTATTGCCACAATTATGAATAACATGAGGGTCAATGTGGATGAGGTGATCTTTTACAGCATAGATACAAATGCTCATCAAGAAAAGACTGGGTACAGGTTCGCATACTAGCTTACAAAGTTGATGAAGAACCGAGTGCCTTAATTGCTTGATCTTGATAAAATGGTGGAAGCCTCCGGAACAATTGATGTGAAACGACTACATGATGAGGAGATCAAAGAAAGAGAGCAAGAGGCATTAGAACAAAAACAAGATCCACTCTCCAACAAGAAGGAAGCCCCTCCACCAACAGTAGGGGAAGTCTCATCGAGACAATTTACCTTGTTTAACATCCTGGGCTCACTGAACCACATCAGTACACAGCTTGAGGGACTCAATGCTTAGTTAAACCATGTGAGAGAAACCCTCCATAGATTTAGAAAAATATTTGAAGCCTGTGTTTGATTCCATCTCAAACCTCACTAAAGCTTTAGAGAATGACACAAGAAACTCGGGGAGGTGAAATTAAGGTCGATAGTACTTGAAACTTCTGAGACCCAGACAAGATCGCAAGTGAAGGGGATGGTTGAGAAGATAAAAAAAATTCAAAATAGTGATTTGTTTGGGTTTACATCCGAACCTACTTCAAAAATCCCGGAAAAGCACCAAGTGGTGGAAGAAATGGATGAAGAAGAGGATTTTGAAGAGGAAGAAAAGCAAAAGAAAGATCCTTCATTTACTGTGGTGCCCAAATCTTCAGAAGCATTACTATTGAAGCTCAAGTTGGAACGAGAGAGAAAATGTAAAGAAAGACAAGAGTGGAAGAAGAAATAAAAGAAGAAAGAGAATCAACAGGAGAAGAGGAGAAAGTGGAGCCCTCCTTGAAGAAATAAAAACTAGGAGGTGAGGAGAAAGAAAAGAAAGAGGGTGAGAAGAAGAAGGAGTATGTTAGAAGAAGGAAGAATAAAGAAGATGAGAGAAAAGGAAAATAAAGTGAGAAAAACAAAGAAGAGGAATAGAAGAAGAAAAGAGAGGATGAAAAGAGAAAAAGTGAAGAAGAGGAGAGAATTGTAGAGAAAAAAGAGAGGGGAATATAAAAGGAGCACCTTCCCCTATTCTATTTACTTTATGCACTTACTTGTTTGATTTGTTGCTTGGGGACATAGCAAATTTTCTTATTGGGGGTTGGGTATCTATTTGATTTATTGTCTCATGCTATCTCACATATAATCTTAGTTTAGATTGTCTTATATTCGTAGTTTAGATCATCTTTAAATTCGTAGTCTTGGTTTTCTTAAAATTCGTAGTTAATTTGTGTTAAGGAAAAAATTTAAAAAATCCAAATAAGAAATAGAAAAATTTGAAAAATTCTATTGCACTTCTTCTGATATATAGGCAACCCACTTGGGTCCAAATTAACCATTGTGAATACCATCCCTTGTATATAGCCTTTAGATTAGCCAATAACCTTCTTCTTTTTTCTTTGACTCGGTTCTTTTCTTAGAATGCAATTCTTTTGAACATGATCCCTTTTAAGATTTAATTATAAAACTGTCATCTTGTTTGATACCAACATGGTAGGGGTGGGTTGTTTGATTAGAGTTACTTTGTGGCGACTCTATGTATGTGTAGTAAATGCATAAATCCTTCTCTTTAGTGCTTATGTGAGTTGATTTTGTATCTCGTGTCTCTTGTGCCATGTTTGGTGAGATTTAATAGTGGGTTGTAATTGCATTGCATGCTATAACTTGGCTTGTGTGTCCTTAGAAATGAATTTAGTGTCAAACTTGGTGTTGGATAGGATAATAGGTATTTTTTGACCCGTTTGAGCCTGTTATGCATACTAAATGATGTTATACCCTAGTTAGCCAACTTTGAACCTAATGCCTTTCTCTTGTTAACTACATTACTAGCCCAGATCAATTCTAAGCGCTTCAAAACACAACCTTTTCATGGCCCTATCTTCTTATGACATTGAAAAACGTGCAACTTAGACTAAAGTCTAAGTTTAGGGGAGTGAAGTAAAGGAGTGATAGCTAGGTGGCTCAACAAAAGAAAACATTCAAAAGAAAAGTTGAGATTAAAGAAGAAAAACAAGAACAAGAAAAATAGCGAAAAGAAAAGAGCAAAATAGAAAAGAGAAACAACAGAAAGTAAGAGCCACAAAGCAAAAAGAAGAGTGGAAATTGGAAAATAAGAGCTTAAGTATTAGAAAAGCTCCAAAGAAATGAAATGAAATGAAAAGTTAGTGGAGTGTCCAATGAAGGAGATTAGTTGCTATTTAATCTAAAATATACCCTACCTATGCCCAAAAGCTTACAATTACAACATTAGAAAGTCTTATTTGATCATTTTCCAAGCGATATGAAAAGAATGAAAAGTGACACTAAGACCAAGCTTATGTCATTGCATTTGCATTACTTGCATTTTCTTGTGAGAGTGAGAGTCTAGTTTTAGAGTCACTCATGTGAATCTTGTAGGGGATAGGGACCCATTCCTTGCGGTGAGGGAACTTGGGACTTGAGATGATAGAAGATGCAATATCATAAGCCTGTAGTGAGTTGAGAAAGTAAAATGTGCTAAGCATGCTTTAGTTACCATTAGAAGCTCTAGTTGATGTAGTTGCAACTTTGGTTCTCATGGAAATTTAGTTTGATTCTCATGTGTGAAACTAAATATTTGTACGAACCAAAGTCATAGACTTTCTCTTTTGTTTAAACCTATCATTTGAATTCCCAAAGTCATAGACTTTCTCTTTTGTTTAAACCTATCATTTGAACTCAAGCCTGGTTTTCAAATTGAGCATAAGATTGGTTTATATTGTTGCTTGAGGGCAAGCAAAAACTTAAGTTTGGGGGAGTTGATGTGTTGGTATTTTACTTGCATACTTAGCCCTTTTGGATTGTCTTTTCTTGTCTTTTAGCCTTAAAATATGTGCAAAGCTCATATAAATCACCATGTTTCAGGTAATAAATGCTATACAATGCTTACAAGCCAAAATGAGATGAAAAGATAACAAAACATGAAGTTTGGCTACAAAGTGAAGAATTGGAAAAGTATTGGTGCAGAAGAAGGTCAGCCCCCGCTGATTGAATGGCTAAATGGAGGAGCCTTCTTCCAGTAGAGGCAGTGAGTTCAAGAGCTGGAGACATGAGATTATGTGAGCTATCGAATAGAATGAGCGGCCGTCGTTCCATAGGTGAAACGACCTCGGTCAGTCGTTTCGAAAGTTAGGACTTGGATTGGCGTGCCGATAATTTTAAAATATTCGTAATGTCCATTAGGACCTGTCTGTAAAATTTGAGCTAAATCAGACCTCGTTTGGTAGGATCGTAAGAAGGTTTCAATTTTTATTGGCGATAAATATTAAAAAGAGATTTTCGAGCTCGGTTTTTGCCGAATGAGCTCCGATTCAGAATCCGAAAGCGCCGTTAGGTTCGTATGATTATTTGTGACTTTTGTAATTTTTCGAAAGTGAATTTCGATGTTGTTCGGCTAATTTCCGCTAAAATACCGAAAGTTAAATAATTTGACTTCTTTTCATTTAAATTCGCATCTTGAGTTTCGGGAGTCCGATTTGAGATCCGCCTTCGCGAGTATGTTATATATATTTTGCATAACTCGTATGCAAAAGTTGGAATTATTTCGAATATCGTAAGGCACTATTTTAATTTTTGTTAAAAATAAAAAAAAAAGAAAATAAAAGCAAAAAAAAAAAAAAAGGAAAAGACAAGATATAGAAATTGGATCGGTGGTCAAAAAGGGATTACTCCTTAATCCCTTATCTTCAAAATCAAAAACAGCAAAACGAAACAGAAAGCTGAGAACGCAACAGAAAAAAAATATGCCAGAAAATAAGAAAAGGGGCCGGAGAAAAGTAGAATTTTTACCCCGAAACATTCAGGTAATGATCTTAATGTATTATTTGAGTTTATTACGTGTGTTTGAATATGTTTTAACGGTAAAACTTGAAATATTAGACATCGTTTTAATAAGTTCAATTAATAGTTTAAAGGGTCAAATGGACCCCGATAATGAAATTGAATATATATTCGTACTCAGTGAGTTATGGGCAACATATAAATATAATTTATTTGGGGTTTGGTTATGTGACCTTAAACCCTGTATATAGCCCTGGCCTGCGTACTGCGTATGCGAATAGGGTATCAGGTTCCTAACCGGATTGCCCTAAGATGTGTGGAATGAAGTCTTTAGCCTAAATTGATATATTTTTCTGCTTATTGAATAGAGTGGGATCGTTTGGCAAGAAAACCAAAGGACAAAGCGGTTATTGAGTGGCTGTACTAACTTTGTAACAAGGTAAGTGTTTATATCCATTTCTTTGGAGGCACCTGGCCTCGTGGATTTTCTACCACGTGTTCCTTATGTGTGTAGCTGCCGATAGGCGTACTCCTTACGCCTTAGCTTTGGATATACATTGTATATTATATGTTATGTCCTGTTGTTGGTATTGCATTGCGGATTTGAGCGCTGCACTCTGGCTGTGATTTGACATATACTTCCCGGCAGTCGATGAGAGTCCCGCACCGGTGAAGGGTTATCATTGCATCATATTGAGGATAGGAGGATTCCGCTCCATTGCATCATATTGAGGATAGGAGGATTCCGCCCTCGGAGCAAGAGGATTCCGCTCCATTGCATCATATTGAGGGTAGGAGGATTCCGCCCTCAGAGCAGGAGGATTCCGCTCCATTGCATCATATTGAGGGTAGGAGGATTCCGCCATCGGAGCAGGAGGATTCCGCTCCATTGCATCATATTGAGGGTAGGAGGATTCCGCTCCATTGCATCATATTGAGGGTAGAAGGATTCCGCCCTCGGAGCAGGAGGATTCCGCTCCATTACATCATATTGAGGGTAGGAGGATTCCGCTCCATTCATTTGGCACATGTGACCCTTTGCATCATATTTCATTTCATCTCACTTCATTTCATTTCATCTCAATTCATACCATTGTGTAGACTTGCGGTACATGACTACTGTTCTGCTTATATGTCCATTGCTTATTTGTTGATATATTTCTAGCACGCACCATTGGTTGAGTTTAGAAGTTTCTTACGTGTTTCCGGTTGTTATCTGGCTCTGCATTTTTATAATTTAAATAAGAGGAATTTGATTTATTTATTTCCTTTCTCCCTGGCTAGCTATCCTATTCTTTGAGGTGGCTAGTCTGCCCCACTTATTGAGTCCTTTTGACTCACCCTTGTTTGTTGTTTGTTTCTTGTCTATCTATTTCGTTTCGGCAGGTTCGCTCCAGGATTGAGTTCGCCACGTTGTGAAGGAGCGAAGACGACTTCAGCTGTCAGGGTGAGCTAGCTTTTATTCCGGATGGCCACCAGTTTGTTGTTTATTATTTCAGCTGCATTTTGCTCCCTTCAGGAGGTATCTGTCTTTTTTTTTTTTTGTACTCTTAGATGTCTAGTCTGGATAGCCCTAAACCTAGTTTGCGGGTAGTCAGATGTAATTTTTTTTTTTTTACAGCTTAGAGGTATCATAATGTTTGTACTTTTTCTAAGTCTTATTATTATTTATAAATTGAATTATAGTTATTTTCCTAATTTAATTGATAAGGGTTCACCCGACGGGTCTAGGGTAGGATGTCGGGTGCCCGCACGGCCTAACCGGATTTCGGGTCGTGTCAATAGGCTGAATCCAATGGGCGACCGCCGAAGTATCGGCTGATGCACTGACCAATATAGTGAGCTTCAAAGGCTAGATTATGAAAAATGGAAATTCAGCCGGTTGATGCGCACCTGCCAAATCTCAAAAGTCGGAGAACAGAAAGAGAGTCAGAAGTCAGCCTTCGGCGGCCGCCGAATGATCGACTAAATGTTGTGAACAGTGTGAAATGGAAAATTTGGAATTATTTAATTAGCTTTTGAACCCAAGAGTATAAATAGACCATTAGGAATCCAAGGCAGATATCTTTCATCTTATATTACATTTAGAAAATATTTTGTAGACTTGGAGAGCAAGGAAGGGTTTTAACATCAACTTTGTAAGAATTTATCATCTGTATCTTAATCCATTACATGATTCTTGCTATTTCTTTCCATTTTATTTTAATGTTAAAACCTAGTATGAGTAGCTAAACTCATATTATGGGTTTGTCTATTATAACTTGATTCTTTTAACCTTGGATGCTTAATCTAGTCTAGCAAAACTTATGGGTGAATGTTATTCTAGTTCTTAATGTTCCCACTTGCAAAATTATAAGCTGAGGCCTTACTTGAACTAAATCCAACTTTGTCCTTATCTCCCTAACAGGGTCTAGAGCGTGAGTTTATAAGAACAAGGGAGGATTTGAGTTATATTGGGTCACGAGCCTGCCCCATCTAAAAAGAATGACCAAAAAGGGTCAATCATACTCGGGTCTTAGAACTAGGTCTTATGCATCTTTTTATTGACCCTAACAGGCTTAATAGGGACGACATTCTATATACCTAAAAGTTTTAGAGTGCTAAATGAATTGGTTCGACCATTAATCTTTTACCCATGAGATTTGTGAGACGTGATTAGTATCCAAGTTATGTGAATCTTGTTTGCGTAGTTAAACCCCTAGCCTTCCATCCATTGTTTGCAAAATCCTTTTACTTATTTTTGTTAATGATTGCTAGTTGTAGTTGTTTACAAAACACAAATCATTTTTACTTAGGAATAATCGAACAACTCTTTAGAACTCGAATTTGTTCACTCTACTTTAGATCGCGAGCTAGCTCCTCGTGGAGTTCGACTTAGTAGTACTTACCAATCTATATTTGCATCCGACCGGCTACACTACGGGGTGTATTTTTGGTCGTGAGCACGTATGAACGGAACATGGATGTAGAGCAGCCATCAGAACTGCAAGAGGCGGAAAGATCCATTAATATAACAATTAGAGGACCCGAGGTCAAATACAAAATAGTCGGTGGTGTAATGGTCTACGAGGCTAGAAAAGATGCAAAGTAGGATGTCTACAACGACATGATCTTTTTCAAAGACCAGTGGCAGACCTAGAGCCACTGAAGGAGTATTAATTGATACCCATTCGACGAAAAATTATACTGTATATGCACGTAAAGAATTATTTTTACACAGATATATACTAGTTTGAGGTCCCTTATCAACAAAAGATTCTCCAGTCTAGTGGTGAAGGGGTATCAAAATTATGACTTAGGTCCATACTTCGAATCGCATGCACAACAATTATATTTTGAGTCCCCTTAGCGAAAATCAAGCGTCCACCACTGTCGAAGACAAGGATCTTAACGACATATTCTTTCCTCACCATAACGCCCTGGTTATCACATTATGAATTGGAGATTCGAAAGTAAAGCGCATTCTTATTGATGCTAGAAGTGCTGTCAACGTCATCAAGTGAGAAGTGGCACAAGCTATGAAGATTATGGACCGGATAGTCCCGAGCTCATATACATTCTCCAACTTCAACTACTCTAGTAAGAGGTCAGTTGGTGAGATCATCCTACTAGTCTATATGCCAGAGTGATCAAGTCTATGTCCTTCCAAGTGTTAATAAGCGACATCCCATGTAACATCATAATGGAGAGACCTTTGATACACAAGATGGGAGCGGTGCCTTCAACTTTTCATCAGATGGCTAAGTACCCTACCAAATGGGAGTAAAAACGTCCCGTTTGGGTAGGCTTATTTTAAGTAGCTTAAAAGTAAAAAGTTACTTATAAATAATTTTTAAGAAGTTAGGAAATCCTAACTTCTTACTTTTAGCTTCTTTTAAGCACAAAAGTGCTTATAAATATTTTATTTTTTAGTTACCAAACGCCCACTTTTTACTTAAAGGTACAAATATACTTTTAAGTAACTTTTTAAACTTACCCAAACAGGCTCTAAATCCGAAAGAACAACTGACTTTGAGGGAGTGCTACACATTACCCGTCACGAGTGTGGCCGAAGCACAAGAACCTGAAGGGCCAAATCTCCATAAGATGATAGGCATCGTCAACGAACCTGATCTAAGAGAAATTTCCGCAGTAGCAATCAAAGACCCCTGAGCTTCAGGGCCAAATGAACCCGAGTCGTTTTCAAACTGGCTTCAGGACACATCGACCTCTTTTATCGAACCCAGCGTCCCCGTTTTATGCTTTCGGACGCAGCGCCCCCGTCTCTAATAAAATGGCTATTTTCATTTAGTCAGTTTTAATCGTATATTGAAATCAACAATTTAACTAAGCTTTCAGGCCAAATCGTATGTTGAAATGGTCAATTTAACTAAGCTTCTGGGCACAATTTGTATTTACACCTAAGTGAAAAAAGACGCCTTTTTACAAAGTGTCGGAAAGACTTGCACACTCGAGTGGACAAATAAAGACATCGTCTGCGAGCGAAAATATGTCCTCAATAGTCAAAGCAAAGACAACCACCGTGGGCGCAAATATATCCTTAATATGCAAAGCAAACATGTCCTACGCGGGCACAAAGATGGTCTCATTGGACAAAACAAAGACGCATTCTTGGGGTACAAATATATCTTCGATAATATATAAAAAATACAGTGAAGACGTCTTCTGAGGGCGCAAACGAGTCCTCCATGGTCGAACAAAGATGTCCTCCGCAGGCACAAAAATGACATCAACGGGCAAATAAGGTAGCTCTCCGCGAGCGCAGAGACGCTCTGAGCGAGCACACAATAACTGTGAAAATAACTTGAGGATAAGCAAAAGAATTGATAAGGAAAATAATAAAATTTACAGGAAAAACATGTAAAAAACGAGTGCCCAAAATCTACGAATTACATAGGAAACAGGAGCTATAGAAACTAGCTCAAACCAGAGGTCTTGTTCTCGGCTGGAGGCATACCATATTCTTCGGCTACGCCTCCAATATGCCACCTTCATTTCCAGTTTGGTCCCCGGAGAGATTTCCATCATCACCTCCCTAACTTGGCTCACTTTTTTCAGTTCCTTCATCAATATCAGATGCAAACCAAGTATCTAACAACCACCAAGGCTTGCATATCTTCAATCTCCGCGTCCAAGTTCAGATTGCAATTGTGTCTCACCCACTATAGAGTTGACAACCATGTGGCCAAGATCATCCATTTAAGCTGGATTTGATGGCTATCTCCATAGCATGAATATGGTTGCAAAGGTGATAAGCTATCATTTTTCCAACTTTAGACTACATTTTACTTTTGTTTCTGAATCCGAAAGCATTGTTTAGTGGGTATGATGTTAGATTTTACTTGGTTTCAAGATGAAAGGAGTGATAAAGGAGAAAGGGACCAATAAAGAGAAAAAACAAGGTAAAGTGATGAAGATTCTCGGTAGTGTAGAAAAGGGCGCCCAACCTAGGGTGGCCCTCCAATGAAAGAAATAGAGAGAAACTTGTTCTGAGGGTTGAGAAGTGCAGCCCGCATCACCATCACAACAATTTGCCTTGGGTTGTATGGGCGATCGCCTCATGCAAAGCATGGCTGCCTGTTCGTGAATTCCACAATCAGGCGGCCGCCTTTTTCAAGCGGCAAACCGCCCAAATATGGAAAAAAAAGAGCAAGAGACCGCTCTATTTGAAGATACACCCTGCCTCACCTGCAAGACAAAATATGAAGTCAAGCCACATCACAAAGGACGACAACCCCATGTAATTAGGCGGTCTCCCCGACCGAAAAGGGTAGTCTTGTTATTTAGAAAAATAGTTATGTATAAGTAGAAGGAGGTTAGGGTTATATTATTATTATTATTGTTATTATTATTATTATTATTCCTAGTCTACTTATGACAAGATTAGGAGGGAAGTAATAAAATTTTTGACTATTTGTAAGCAAATCTTTCCTTGTTTTTCACTCCAAAACATGATATTATAATCTCTACTTATTTGACTGTAATTTCAACCCCTAGTATGAGAAGCTAAACTCATTACTATGGGTAATTGTTACTTTCTCTTATTTTATCTTGGGTTTTATTATCTAGTCTCTATTGAACTAATTTCTTTACTTTGATGATCGCGACACTAGGTTCTAAAGCCTATTTAACTGGTTATAACCTTGATATGACTCTGGCGAGCTTAGTGAGGTAGACCTCTTCTATACCTGGCGGTTCCAAGAGGGTATATTTGATTGACTTGACCATATTCACATCCACTATAAGTGAGAGAAACGATGTTACCCATTGAGTAGAAACTACTATAGGTCGTTTACACCCCTAGGATTTTCCTGATTGTTAACACAAGACTTAAATTGCTCACTTAGTCTTTACTTTAGTTTAAAATATTACAGTTAAATACAATTCTAACTTTTATTCCTAGGACAATGAACTACTACAACTTAAATACCTATTTGTAGAAAAACACTTAGAATCTTTTCTAGTTCTTTGAGGAAATAGACCCAGTCTTACAAGTTTATTTGCTCAAACCGGTGACCTTTTCAGGTTAGCCTTGTCGAGATCAAATTTTGTCGCCATTTCCGGGGGACTACAGTTGCAAGATTATTATTACATTAGCTATTTAAGCTTGCTAGTTATAGTTCCTAGCATTTCACTTTTGGTTTTGATTTGTTTTGTACAGGTAAGTCATGGTCGAAAGGTGATTTAATCCCAATCGTGCACTTCAAAACCTGAATTACAACCATCCTCAAGTAGATAATGATGGTAATACTTTAAGGTAAAATCCGGGTGGCCAAGAAGGAGATGTTAAAGAGGAATTCTTTGATGATGGTCTTGGTACTGAAGGCCAAGAGCGACTTGATAATCAACGCAATGATGGTATGTAGGCTATTGATGGTGCTCTTAGAGATGATATACTTTCCAATTATGAATTTGAAGGAGTTGATGATATTCAAGCGAATAAGGGCATTGTGGGTAATGTTGGCCGAGGTGTAAATACCACAAATAGAGGAGGCTGAGGTAATGCCAAACAGGGTAACCGTGGTGTCCATGCCAATGGGGGTGTAAATGCTAACCCTAGAAATGCCCATAATATGAATAGTAACAAAAAAAACCCAAAAAGTAGAATAAATGCCAATCCACCCATTCAAGAGGTTGAAGATGATGATAATATCGAGATACAACTAGAAGGCTTTCCAAGTGCTATAGTTGTGCCTCCTATACGAGAATTCCAATTTGAACACTCCTCAAGTTATTCCACATGGTATGGAGCAAACAGGATTCTTTGGAGGCAACAAGCATGAAGACTCAAAATAAGTATCTTAGAAACTTTCTCCAAACATATGCCCTATATAAATCAAACAATGTAACCGATGAGTCTTTTCAGCTTAGAGCATTCGTATTCTCCTTTCAAGGGAAAGATAAAGGGAAAACAAGCCCCATTGCGGGAAAAGGTTTACATGTTTAAGAAAGACAATGCGGGATCTTTATCGAAAGTTTGGGAAAGGTTTCAAAATGTTCTTCTTAAGTGTCCAACGCATAGATTCTTCGATGATATGCTCCTCTAATGTTTTACCAAGGGTTGAATATTATGCCAATCAACTATCAACAATCTTTGTGGGGAAGCCGTGATGGAATAATATAATGATGAGGTGAAGGATATTCTTGACAAGGTCTTAAAGCAATCACATGATTGGAAGTAGAGCTCAACCTACTATGAGTGAAGGGAGTTTGAACTCGATGATTTCAAAGAGGATGGATGAACAAGATGAAAACATGGAAAGAATCCTCACATCCATTAAGGCTCTTAACCATAATATCAAGATGAGCCACGTGGCTAATGAGAAGAAAGTAATAAGGTGGACAAATTTCAAATGACCAATACCGAACATTAAAGGCTACTATGTGGACCAATACTTCCATAGGCTCTGTTACTCCAGGAGGTGTCCCCTTGACACCTCCAATACAACCAAGAAGGCTACTATCCAGACCATTACTTCAATATCCAAGAAGAAGAAGAGGTCAATTACATTGATAACTACCGAAGACAAATAGGTGGTTATCAAGATGGATATTAAAGGCAATACAATCAATAAGTTCAATGTAGGCAAAGCCAATGAAGATCTGAATGGAACAATAATCAAGAAGGAAAGAGAGCCTGTTCCTCTCAGCCATTTGTTCCAAGAGCTCATTTCAAGCAAGGTGACAAAGAAGGAAAGGACAATTTCAAATTCGATGACATGATGGGTAGAATGTTGAAGATGCAAGAAGGTTATTCCGGAGATATAAAGGACATCAAGCAAAACTTGGCTTATCACTCTACATCAATCAACACACTTGAAACCCAAATGGGCCATCTATTACAACAAGTTAATTAAAGACCTCATAGGGGCATTACCTAGTTATACAGTAGTTAATCCTAAGAGGAATAGGAAGGATCAAATGATGGCACTTACTACCAGAAGTGGCAAAACATGGGATGATCTAAAAGCAAAGGGTGATGAAGATATTCCTTTGAGAAATGATAATGATGATGGTGTGGAGTTTAATGATGGTTATGATAATATGGATAATATAGTGCAAGAAGATGGTTTGAGCCAAGAGGATGTTATTCCCAAAAGCAAAAATATTGATGATGAGGCAATCCTTCAAATGCCTATCTATAAAACCACTACTACCAAAACATCCAATCCAAAAAGAGCTCCACTACCCAAAGAAAGCCCTTCTAAACTAAGATCCATTGCCAAGCAAAATCATCCTTTCCCACAAATAAGTGCCAAGAAAAGGCAAGCTTCTCATGCCAAGAAGATATGGAAGAAATTAGTTACCACTTTTATCAACATTCCATGCATTAGAACAGTTGCCTGATGTAGATAAGTTCATGAAGGACATTGTGACAAATAAAAAATATGGGGACTTTTAAACCATCAAAGTCACACATAAATATAGTGCCATAGTCTACAAACAAATGGCTCAAAGGGTGGAATCTGGGTGCTTTTACCATTTCTAGTTATATTAGAAGGATGTATATGAAATGGCTTTGTGTGATTTGGGAGGAAGCATAAATCTTATGCGCTATGCTATTTGCAAGACTTTTGAGCTTGAAGGCCCTGAAAGCGAGAGCTCGAGGCGGTGGGAAAGGAGAATCAACAAGATAGGATGCTCTGTCCCAACTGAAGATCCACCCCGATGAAATTTCAAATGGTGGTAGGTCATTGAAAAAAGCTATTGGATCAGTTGATGACGTGTTAGTGAAGGTTGATAGATTTGTGTTTCCGATGGACTTTGTTATCTTGGATTGTATCGTGGACTTTGAAGTCCCTATCATTCTCAGATGACCATTTCTTGCTACCAGAAGAGCAGTGTGTGATATGGAGAATGTGAGTTAACTTTCTGGTTTAATGAAGAGAGGTGGTCTTCTATATTTGCAAATCCTTGAAACAATCAATGGAGGAGGAAGCCACTTGTTCATATATTGATGTGGTCTTAGATGCTCTAATAGAGAAGGAAAGTGTGATGATAGCACAAGACGATTTTGCATCCGTCATTTGAAATATGGATATTAATGATGAAGAAATTGTGAAGGAGTGTGTACTTGCATTGGATGGGCTAGGGACTCATCTCTATGCTTTTAAAAAGATTTTCTCTTGACCTTGAGAAGTGCCAAACACTTCCTACAAAATCCTCCATTGAAGAACCACCAAAGTTAGATTTTAATGTTTTGCCTTCCAACTTAAGATATGCCTTTCTTGGGGGAAAACTCCACCTTACCTTTCATTATCTCCTCTTGTTTAGTGATCAAGAAGGCAAACTTGTGAATATGGTAAAAAATAGAATTCTTGCAATTGGACGGACATTGATAGATATCCAAGGGATAGACAAAGGTATTTTCCAACATAAGATAGTTCTTGAAGAAGATTGCAAGTCATAGGTTGAGCATCACAGAAGGTTAAACCTAGCAATGCAATAAGTGGTGAAAAAAGAGATAATCAAGTGGTTGGATGCGAGTGTTATAGGCCCTCTCTCCGATAGAAAATGAGTCTTCCCTATTAAATGTGTGCCTAAGAAAGGGGGGATGGCCGTCATCATGAATGAAAAGGGAGAGGCTTGTCCTACAAGAGCGGTCACTGATTAGACGGGGTGCATGGATTATCATAATCTCAATAATGCAATCCAGAAGCATCATTCTTGTTGCCATTCATCGATCAAATGTTTGATCGCTTGACGGGAAAATTTTATTAATTTCTCAATGGGTATTACAGGTACGACCAAATCACTATAGACTCGGAGGACCAAGACAAAACGAACTTCACATGTCCATATGTCACATTTGCTTTCAAGAAGATTCCTTTTGGTTTGTGCAATGCTCCAGCCATATTCCTAAGGTGCATGCTTACTTTGTTTCATGAAATGGTGGAAAATTTCCTTAAAGTATTTATAGATAATTTCTCCGTGGTTGGTGACTCCTTTGATGATTGCCTAGAAAAACTTGATAAGGTGTTGACTCGGTGTAATGCGACCAAATTGGTACTGAATTGGAAAACATGTCATTTCCTTATTGAAGAGGGAATTGTCTTGGGTCACAAAGTTTCAAGAAAAGGGATTAAGGTTGATCAAGCCAAAATAGATATGATATGTAAGCTACCTCCTGGTGAAGGTGTTCAATGTTTCCTTGGGCATGCGGGTTTTCAAAGAAGGTTCATCAAAGATTTCTCCAAAATAGTTAACTCATTATGCAAGTTGTTGGAGAAGGATGCAAAGTTTATTTTTGATGAAGCATGCGTGAAGGCTTTTGAAGAATTGAAAAGGAGGTTGACTACCATACTGTGATAGTTATTCTAGATTGGGCTTGCCATTTGAATTGATGTGTGATGATGATGGCGTAGCATTGGTAGCCATATTAGGTCAACGAATTGACAAGATATTTCATCGGATCTACAATGCTAGCAAGATAATGAATTGGGCTTAACTCAACTATACATAGATGGAGAAGGAATTGCTTGTCGTGGTCTATGCCTTTGAAAATTTTTGATCTTCCTTGGTGGAGTCTAAGGTTATTGGTCACAGCGACCACTTCACTATCCAGTATTTGATGATAAAGAAAGATTCAAAGGTAAGATTGATTCGATGGGTGTTGTTATTGCAAGAGTTTGATATCGAGTCAAGGATATGAATAGAACCAAAAATTAAGTGGCGGTCTTGTTTCGAGGAGGAAGGGAGACAAAAGAAAACAATTGATGTTGATGATTCATTCACAGATGAGAAAGTTTTGGCCGTATCTTAGGAATCAATCCCATGGTATGCGGACTTGGCCAATTATGTTCTATGTCGAGAAGTTCTAGAGGACTTCTCCTATGATCAAAAGAGGACGTTGGCTAAGGATGCGAGGCATAACTATTGAAATGAGTCGTTCCTCTTCCAGATTTGTATTGATGGAGTGATAAGGAGGTGTGTAACCGAATTTGAGCAAGTTGATATTCTTGAAGGATGTCACGCTTCTTCTTATGGAGGATATCATTGTGGAGTGAGGACGGCGACGAAAGTTCTTCCATGTGGTTTTTTTTTTTGCCGTCTTTATATAAAGATGCTTACTCATTTGCAAAGAGTTATGACCAATGTCAAAGAGTGGGGGGAATCTCAAGAAAGGATGAGGTGCCTCAAAATTCCATTCTTGAGTAGAACTCTTTGATATGTGAGGGATAGGCTTCATGGGCCTTTTCCCATGTTCTTGAGGCATGAAGTACATCTTTGTGGCGGTTTACAACGTGTCTAAATGGGTTGAGGCTATTGCATTGCCCAACAATGAAGCTAGAAGTGTCCTCGCCTTTTTTTAAAAAGAACAACTTTACAAGGTTAGGTACCCTCGTACAATTATAAGTGATGGTGGCTCTCACTTTTGCAATCAGGATTTTGGTTCATTCTTGGAGAAATATGGGGTAAATCATAAGGTGCAACACTTTATCATCCTCAAACAAGTGGCTAAGTGGAAGTGTCGAATCGTCAAATCAAGCAAATCTTGGCCAAGTCGGTAAATGTGAACCGAAAAGATTGTGCGAAGAAGAAAGATGATGCTCTATGATTATAGAGGACGGCTTACAAGTCTCCTATTGGCATGTCTCCCCACAAGTTGGTTTATGGTAAAGCTTGTTATCTCCCCATAGAATTGGAGTACAAGGCATTATGGGATTTGAAAATTTTGAACATGAATTGGGATAATGCTTCCATGATACGGACTGAGAAAATTCATGAAATTGATGAGATGCATTTCCACACTTATGAAAGCGCTTTGATCTACAAGGAGAAAATAAATTTGTTTCTCGATTCCATAATTTAGAACAAGAACTTCAAGGTGGGAGATGTTGTCTTGCTATTTGATTCACGGTTGACATTGTTTTCCCAAAAGTTTATATCGAAATGGACACATCCATTCAAGGTACTGTGTGTTACATCTTATGGATCGGTGGATTTGGAAACCAAGAAGCATGATAGAGTTTTTCGCGTTAATGATATAAAAGTGAAGCGTTACTTGGGATGAAACACCAATGTTGGTGAGTTATCATTCATCTATCTTGTGAATCATTGAGGAATGGACTAACGCTATCGTTCCGTTAGGTTAAATCAAGCACTTTTTGGGAGGTGTCTCGATACAAGTGAAGGAGGAGCGGAATCTGAAAATTGCTACAGGAGGCAGATCTCCTTTGAAAAGAGGCAGAACACACTCACCAACGCGGCACACCTAGGGTGGTCGCCTTTTAATGAAAACGTAATATCCAAAAATTGGGACATGCATTTTTGCTAAGTGTGGGAAAAGAGGCGGGCCACCTCGAAGCAAGGCAGGCCACCTCAGGCAAGGCGGATCGCCCCACTGAATAGGTGGCTCTAATGATGGAAACAAAATGTCCAAAAATACATGAAAATTTTTCCAAGTGTGGAGGAAACGGTGCCCGCCTTACTTGTAGGCAGTGTTGACACCCAATTTTGACCCTCCTATTTTTAAAATCAATAGTCATCAAATTTTACACACGTTTGTGCATTTATTCTTACCCCATCAATTCTTTCAAACTATCTTCTCGCAATAGTCTGACAATCGAGGCCATTTTCAAAAGCATCACCTCAAAAAATCATAACCACTTTTACAATTTCTACAATTACCCTTATTTTTGATAAAATCACCCAACTCATTTTAAATTCTAAAATACATTTTTTACGCTCCCCTAGCCATTTTATTACTTCAAAAATTAATTCCCAAATTTTTCTATATTTTTATACCTATTTTATGCCTATTTTATATCAAGTTATGCCTAATATACATTATTTATACACTATATATACGTAAATACATACACACACACACACACACACACACACACATATATATATATAGACACACACACACACACATCACACCTCACATTTTACACATCACACCTATTTTTACTCCTCAGCATCGACGTGGCCTCATCCTGGCCCTTCATTTCTCTAATTCAACAGCTAAGATTAAATCTTCCACTCATTTCCTAAACGACCCCTAAACCTTTCCCCCTACCCTCATTTTCCCCTCACCTCTCCGACAATCATTCTCGCTCTTCTCTTTCTTGGCGAAATGAAACGCCCCGCTGTCGATCGATTTTCCGGTCAAATTGGCCGTGAAAATTGGGGAAAATAGTACCATTGCACTCCCCTCGTCATGCGCTACAAAACCTGTATATTTTGATAGTATTTGGACGAGGGCAAAATTTGACGTTTTGATAACTGAACCACCACCGTCGGGAGACGCCTCCGGCGAGGTTCAAGCCATGATTTAACAGTGTTATCGCCTAAAAATGGTAAGAAACTCTCATGCGAGTTAAATCTGTGACGGGTCGACCTGACTCGACTTCGATGAGGACGGGTAACCCTTCAATTTTTTCTTTTGTGTTTGGTTATGAATTTTGCTTAATAACATGCCTAAATTCTTTGTTTCTTGGTATGTTAGCCTATTTGTTTTTTTGCATGATTAATCAATTAGGGTCACATTCCATGGTTATTTATTTTGTCTAGTACGTTGATGTGTCTAGACAGTTGCTCAGTACTTTGTGTCTGTTCCTTGTAAGTTATTTGTGTCCAAGCATGATTCTAGTGTCCATTGTGTCTCTTCTTGTTCATGGTCTTATGTTCAAATATGAGAAGGAAGGGTTGATAGGACAAGCTTGAAATTTTAGAAGTGATTTGATTAGAATTTTGATTGAAAACAAAGAGGGAAACGACGTGAGTATTGATATATTTGTTTTTGAAATCTGTCGAGGTTCAAACTTATTTGTGAATGGATTGATGAACCTAGACTATGTTGGTTTTGAAGGGAGGGAATCCAAATCAATTTAGGATTGATTTGCCTGAGGTTTGGGGATTGATTGCTCTATTTTTGGAAGGACACTCAAGTTTGTCCCCTGTTATTCCTGGGAAACAATATCTCTTGCCTTATGTGATTTACCCGTTTGTTTTTCAAAATCCCCACCCCTCACCTATATAAACTGACCTCTTCCTTTAACTTAGAGACACTTTTCTGACATTAAAAAAGAGAAAAACTCAGAAACAGGCACTAATACACTGACGAGAATTCTCATAGCTTCTCAGGCTTGCAACTCTCTATCTTTGTTTACTTTCTGAATGACTACTGCATTGCTTGTGTGTTGATCCTGCTTCCCTCTCTTCTGTCTGCATTCTATTAGTTTCACAATGTCTAAAGGTACTCCTCTTCACTTCTGATTACCTAGTGCATCTGTGTATGTGTGTTTGCCTGTCACACTCCTATCCTGTCTCAATTCTATTTAAACTGCTTGTGTGCTCCGCTTTTGCTTTGGTTCTGGATATTCTGTTTAAACCTAAGATAATCACTGCATTCCTATTAGAATGATCCATAAGGATCATGTCAGTGTTGTTTAAAAAGAGTGCAGTATAAAAGTTATGATCCTCTTCATGGGTTGATCTGTTATTCAAGCTGTTGCTGTCGAAATTCATTTTTGGTATAATTTCTACCTGTTTGTTACCTCTTGTTTGGGCTCAGTTTATGGCTCTGCTAACCCCTTTCTTGCAGCATGTGTGAAGATAGCCTCAGGGGGCTATACTAGGTTGTATTTGCAGTCCTTTTAGTGTGTTTGAGAGGTTGGAGGAGAAACTCCTTCTCTGAAGAAAGCTATGCCTAAATGGGCTACCAGTGCAGGGCATTACTTGACTTTTACCCTTTCTTTGCGCTTTTCCCCTAGAAACTGTCCCAACCTATGTATATTTTAGGACTCCCTGCCTGTATCTTTTAAAACAGGGATATACCGTTTACTACACTATGTGTGCAGCCATCCAGGGGCTCTTCTCTTGACCTTTCACTCCTATATGTTGCATTATCTGGAAAAAGCATGACATTTAAGAATCTGCACAACATTCTTTGTTTTTAAAACTGAAAGACTCATGTTATTTCTCTAAAACTGCATATCCTGGGTAGACTCTACGAATGATAACAGTGTGTTAGACTTAAAATATTATGAGAACGTACTTTTCTGAGTGTTTGAATCTAAAATTCATTTGACAGGGGCTTAGATGCGTAATATTTGCATAATCTAGACTATTTCTGCAAAACCAAAGACTACCCCCTATTTGCACAAATGATCCAGGCCCAGAACTGTTTAAAACGTGGCCTTTACATGTGTTTAAACTGTTTTCCCTACTCAAAACGCTCCTATACACTAAACTAATAGTGTATAAGGGTGTATAAAGTATTAGGGTCACTTATACACTCTACAAGTATTTTTTAAAGGCTATAATTATTCTGTAATTATATATTTGCATGTTCATATCTATATGTATATATTTTATGTGTGACAGCCTCCTTATTTGCATTTGTGTGCTTTTGTGACAACCCGTTTTCAAAAAATCGTCCATTTTCCTATATATTTCTTAAAAACTGACCCCTACACAAAAAATGTCATTAAGGTTAGGGCTCGAAAATTAATGACGAGTCACACCAACCCTAAATGGCCAACATTTTGTTTTAAAACAACACCCCTTTCGGTTTTGATATCAATCCAAATTTTATTTACAAAATGGACCATTTATGCAATATTGTTTTTAGTATGAGAATTGCATAGATAAACTGAAATTCAGCACCCTTTAGATGTTTAAGCTCGTCTACGATTAGGCGTTTGATAGTAGAGGCCGTAGAACACGATTAGGCTTACAATAGGCCGTATATGAAATCTATTTGCATGTGTGTGAATTAAATTGCATAGACATGTTATTTTCTTGAACTAAATGCTAAAATGACCTCCCAAGTTAGTATTATATGATAACATTCGCTATTTTTATCCCAAAAGTACAGACTCGAACGGGAACCACATTTCGTGGGATTCAGGGAAGTGCCTAACACCTTCTTTCCCGAGTCACTTGGACTTCTTACCCTATAGAATCTCTAGACATCTAAGAGTAAGAAAGAAGACAGATACCTCCTGAAGGGAGTAAAATGCAACTGAAATAATAAACACAAAACTGGTGGCCATCTAGAACAATGTGGCGAACTCAATCCTGGAGCGAACTTGCCGAAACGAAATAGATAGACAAGAAACAAACAACAAACAAGGGTGAGTCAAAAGGACTCAAGAAGTGGGGCAGACTAGCCACCTCAAAGAATAGGATAGCTAGCCAGGGAGAAAAGAAACAGATAAACCAAATTCTTCTTATTTAAATTATAAAAAGGCAGAGCCAGATAATAACCAGAAATACATATGGAATCATAAACTCAACCAGGAATACGAGCCAGAAACATATCAACAAATAAGCAATGCATGTATAAGATGAACAATAGTTATGTACCACAAGTCTACACAATGGTATGAAATGAAATGAGATGAAATGAAATATGATGCAAAGGGTCACATGTACCAAATGAATGGAGCGGAATCCTCTTGCTCCTAGGGCAGAATCCTCCTACCCTCAATATGATGCAATGGAGCGGAATCCTCCTGCTCCTAGGGCGAAATCCTCCTGCTCCTCAATATGATGCAATGGAGCGGAATCCTCCTGCTCCTATATAATATAAACCAGAGGCGGAATACTCCTGCACTCAGTAAATGATATAGCAATGTAATGCATATGAATGCAATATAATGCAGTAATAACCCTTCACCGGTGTGAGACTCTCATCGACAGCCGGGAAGTAGATGCCAACTCACATCCAGAGTACAATGCTCAGATCCTCAATGCAATACCAACAACAGGACATAACATATATTGTACAATGTAAATCCAAAGCTAAGGTGCAATGAGTACGCCTATCGGCAGCTACACATGTAAGGAACACTTGGTAGAAAATCCACGAGGCCAGGTGCCTCCAAAGAAATGGACATAAACACTTACCTCGTTCCAAAGTTAACACTGCTACCCAAAAACTGCTTTATCCTTTTGGATTTATTTACAAACGATCCCACTGTGTTCAATAAAGCAGAAAAATATATCAAATAAGGCTAAAGGCTTCATTCCCTAGATCCTAGGGTAATCCGGTTAGGAACCTGATATCCTATTCGCATACGCAATACGCAGGCCAGGTCTATGTACAAGGTTTAAGGTCACATAACCAAACCCTAAATAAATTATATTTATATGTTGCCCATAACTTACTGAGTACGAATATATAATTAATTCTATTATCGGGGTCCAATTGACCCTTTAAACTATCAGTTGAACTTTTTAAAACGATGTCTGATATCCCAATTTTTACCGTTAAAATATATTCACACACACGTAATGACTAAAATAATGCATTAAGATCATTTCCTGAATGTTTCGGGGTGAAAATTTCTATCTTTTTCCGGCTCTTTTCTCATTTTCTTGCATTTTTTTCCTTCTCCGTGTTCTCCTTTGATTTCTGTTTTCTCGTTCTCATGTTTCTGTTCTCGTTTATCTTTTTACATAGGTGGGAATGCCATCGCCTAACTTTTGTCATACTTTTTCCTTTTCCTTTTGCTTTCTTTCTTTTCTTTTTCTTTTATTTAATTTTCTTTTCTTTCCTTTTCGCGACGAAAATTAAAATGGAACTATATGAAATTCGAAATAATCCCAAATTTCTCAAATAAGTTATACAAAATATATGTAACATACTCGCTAAGATGGATCTCAAATCGGACTCCCGAAACTCAATATGCAAATTAAATGGAAAAAGGTCAAATTATTTAAGTTTTGGTATTTTAGCGGAAACTAGCCGAACAACCTCAAAATTCACTTTCAAAAAATAACAAAAGTCACAAATAATCATACCAACCTAATGGAAATTTCGGATTTCGAATCGAAACTCATTCACCAAAACCGAGCTCGAAAATCTCTTTTTAATATTTATCGACAATAAAAACTGAAACCTTCTTCCGATGCCTACCAAACGAGGACTGACTTAGGTCAAATTTTACAGATAAGTCCAATGGAGCTTACGAAGATTTTAAAATTATCAGCACGCCAGTCGGAGCCCTAACTTTCGAAACGACTACCTAAGGTCGTTTCAGACATGTTGGAATATAGTTGGTCCGTGGTATAACCAATAATTTCAAATGATCCCACTCCTTGTTGTCCACCTTGGGGAACCGTGTCTAGAATTACACCACTCTTTGAATGTAATGAGCATGCATCATGCCGTAGGAGGGGCTCCCCGTGAGCCGGCTAGTCTTTAACTTGTCCAAACTACCTAAACGGGTTTCTAACCCCAAAGGGACGTTGGACATGCTTATGTGCATTTGAGAGAAAAGAAAAGAAAGTGAAAAGAAAGTGAGACGAGAATGAAAATGCACTTTGATTCGTCCAATTATTCTCAAAGGGGGTGGAGTTTTAATCTTTTATTTTTTCTTTTTAGGTCACAATGAGTCAAAAATTTCATCGTTTAGGAATGACTATGGGCGCACCTTCTTTGTTAACTAGTTGGTGGAGTAACTTGTCACTAGGTGAGCAAACCGAAGTATGTAAACATTTGGGTCATTTGGTTTCACTATTAGAAATGGAACCGTGTAGGGAGATGATTGAAGCGTCAGTGTCATTTTGGAATGAAGAATTGAATGTGTTTAGATTTGGGGATGTTGAATTAACACCTTTAGTGGAAGAAATAGGGGGATTCGTGTCACATTCGGGGTTGGACAAACATCGTTAGCAAGGGGGGCGCGTACTAGCACCTAGCGTCCCCACAGCTGAAGAGTTCCGTAAAAAGTTAGGAATGGTGGCAAGTTAGGAATGGAGGAGAGTTAGACCATTCGCATTTGCTATTTGTTTCTTAGGAGTGATGGTGTTCCCCGAGAGTTCAAGTCACGACATATGTTCGAGGCTTGTCATGGTTGCGGATGCAGTGTTCAATGGAATTGATGATTATCATTATATCATAGTTCCTATGATAGTAGCAGATATTTATTGGGCTTTGGGTTGTTGCAAAAGAGGAGCAAAATACTTCCAAGGTGCAATCTCCTACTGCAAGCATGGTTCAAAGAGCATTTGAGGAAAGCGAGAGGTGTGCAAGTGTTGTCCAAGCCGGCTGACTACAACTACTTGATTAGGGAACGATACAGAGTTTCAAAATTCAAACAACCAAGCAGCACAGAGAAATGGGTAAGATTGTTTGAAAACATAACGGAGGACTCAATTCAGTGGATGTTCACTTGGTTTCCTTCATCAGATTTCATCATTAGTTCTGAGAAGGCATCCTTTGTGATACTTATGAGATTAAGAGGTCTCCAACCTTACCAACCGTTAAGAGTGATGAGGCAAGTAGGGAGGAAGAAAATCATACCGTTGATACCAGAAACGAAAGAATATCAGTTTGATTAAACTGGAGATGCGGTTGCGAGGGTCAAGAGCATTAGAAAATCATGGGTAGGAAGACAAGTCATGGAAGAAGCATCACTAGCACCCGATAGATACAATGCTGGATGTGAATCAAACTACAAAAGCTGGTTACGCTCTAGTATAAAGGCAAATATGGTAGTGGAGCCGAGTCGAGGGAATACCATAAGAGATCATGAGGCGGAAGCTCAAATTCGATACTGAGAGTTCATGTTGAAAGCTGTCAAAATGGATAAGGAAAACAAAAAAGAGATCGAAGTGTGGAAGAACCGTACATTAGAGCTAGAGGAAAAGATAGAGGCATTGGAGACAAAACTTGAACAATGGAACTCAGAGTGCGATAAACATTTTGCACTTGGTAGCGGCTAAGAGATACATAACCAAACCTATGGAAGAAGTCAAGGAAATTACACAAGAAACAAAGAGAGCCAAGATGGAAAAGGAGTGTGCTGCCTAGTCAAAGAGTCATTTTCATTTTTTCTCTTGTATTTTACTTTTTCGAGGATTATCATGTACTGACTTTCAAATTTTGGTGGAATTTATGAGAATAATTGGCAACAAAATGTGTATTCATTTTCTTTGCATAACGACACCTAGGAAGGCTATACGTCCTTGGAATGTAATAGTCCATTAGTAAACCAACGCCAAATGTCGAAAGGGTTTTTAACCCAAAAATAACAAATTACATCTCTGCATGGATTTGAAGAAATGTTTGCACAAGACATTGATCGCCTGTTTAAGGATGATCAAAACTATTAGAATATTTTGGTCTTTACCTTTTCTTGTTTTTATTTTCAGACTATGGCCGCAAAGGGTACACTCCAATTTGATATCGTTTCCTGACCTCCTCACTTGATCAGACTCTGGTTGAACATTTGGCTATTGTCAGCAAGGCTCATGTTCAACAGATTTTGGGAGAGTTGGTAGCTCTCACAAACTACGCTGCCATGACTGGTTTGGTTGAAGCTGCTACATATTTCTGGGATTACAAGAGGGCTGTGTTTCATTTCAACGATTTCGAGTTGGCACCAATAATGGAAGTATTTGGAGGACTAGCAGGGTTAGAGTCTGGACCCGAGACCATGATTTATCCCCGAGACGTGGACCCTAAGGAGTTCATTGAACTGTTGGGAGCTCCTTATAATCCATATGTTGAGGGAGTGCATGATGGGAAAGTCACGTTGGAATACTTGCATTCTGGATTTGGAGATCCAACGCTTAGACACGAATGGACTGGGGCGTGGGAGATTCAATATTGGGAGTGGACTGAATCCAATGCTTTCATTATTGCTTTTCTGGGGAGCATGGTTTCCCCCGAGATAGGAGGCAATATCGACATAAGGCTAGGGAGAGTAGTAGAGGGGTTACGCAAAGGTGCTTTCAAACGTCAATTAAGTTTGATTCCAATGATTTTTGGAAAAATTTATAGGGCCTTAAACAAATGTAGGAGAGGAGGAGACTTCTTCGAGGGACGCAACCTGTTGCTGCAAATATGGTTGATAGAGCATTTGCACAATGTCCCCGTCAGTCCGGTAGCACCGAAACCCTTTTGGAAAGGAGGGATCTGTTCACATAGTACCCGTATGGCTGGAACAGCGGCATGGGAAGATCCTGCAAACATGGAAGGATGGTACACCAAGTTTGAAGAGCTGCAAGAAATACAATGGGTAATCGAAAGCTGTGCTGGCTTCGTTGTTTCCATACAAGATCAAGCCGTCACTTTCATGACATTGATTGGATTCCAAGGAACTCATCACTATGTTTCTCTAAGAGTCCTCCGACAAGTAGGAATGACACAAAAAACCCTGCAGTTGACTGAGGGAAGAAGCTTCAACGTTGATATAAAGGGCATCGAGCATCCGATGGTTCTCACCATATTGACAATGTGGGAAAAGAGGCTTACTATGCAGTTTTGTCGTGGTCAAGATAGTAGGGTGAGCCCCGCCGCCACTCTAGCCTATCCTCAATGGCTCGGTGAAGATAAGGAAAGATTCCGGTCCAAGACTACACTAAAAAGGAAAGCCAAAGTTCCAAATGCTGCTGAAAAATACAAGAAGTTGAAACACGAGTTTGACCAAAGAAAGAAGGAGTTAAGGGTAACACAAGAAAGGGAGATGAGGAGACAATACAAAGATAAGATCAAAGTGGATGAACTCAAGTATTGGACCGAAAAGGTCATGATTGCAAGGCAAGCTGCTGGGAATTTACAAGATTTGCTCAAAGGATGGGGAGAGTATTTCAAGTTAGTACCACTGGAAGAGAAGGAAGCAAAGAGAATAGAAATCTGTGAGTTCTTCATAAAAGCTTTGTGTGACATGGAAGCTCGGAAAGATCTGATGGAGACATTTGCTAATCCTCCACTCATGAGTTTGGTTCACAAACCCAAGGAAGAAGCCAAGGACGAGAAGGAAAAGGAAGACGCTGGAGTTGATGTTTTAATCTGGAGTCTCTTTGCTTGGCACCTAATCTAGTCGTATCGAGTTGAGTCGAGCCGTCTTGTCCATTTCTCTTATTTTCGTCTTAATCGAGTCATCGTCTTTAAATTAGTGGTTGTAATAAAGCCAAGCAAATTAAATAAAACTTTGTTATTTTGGGTTTTAGACTGGTGATGATTATGCTTATTCAAATGAAATGATGTGGTTGGTGCAAACGTTGCTTCGAATCTGTGATAGGCCTACCTCCTACCTCTGGCACAGAAGAGGTCCCATGCATGATAGGACGCGATTTTATTTGAACTAACGGATACTCATATTTTCTTTCTTTGTTTTTGATGTATCAGTCCCCAAGTCCCTGATAGTTTGGTTTGTACATTCTGGTCGCGCCGCAATACCGGTTGAGGTCCAGAAGATCGATCCTAACACCTCTCCTGTTACCTAGAAGGCCAAGGACAAGACGAAATATCATGGCTGAGTTCGACCAAGTTGGAAATGGAACTCCAGAGAAGCAAGGTGTGGTCGCCTATAAAAGTTATGCTAAGTTGGAACAGAGGCTGCTCGAGTTGGAGAATAGGATCCCTCTTGCCCGTACTGATGAGATCATTGAACCAAACCCAACTACTCGCCCTCACGGAAAAGATCCACTCTACCCTGAAAAAGACGTTCCTTACCCTACCTACACTGCACCACCAAAAGCATAACAATTCATAAATAAGGACAAGACTTAAAAAAAAATCACAGACATACTGATACCTCTAAGCTGTACAAAAGAAATTACTGCTACTACCCAACATACTAGGTTTAGAGCTATCCAGACTAGACATCTAAGAGTACAAAAGAAGACAAATACCTCCTGAATGGAGCAAAATGCAACTAAAATAACAACGAATAAACTGGTGGCCATCCGGAATAAAAGCTGGCTCACCCTGACAGCTGAAGTCGTCTTCGCTCCTGTACAACGTGGCGAACTCAATCCTGGAGCGAACCTGTTGAAACGAATAGATAGACAAGAAACAAACAACAACCAAGGGTGAATCAAAAGGACTCAATAAGTGGGGCAGATGAGCCACCTAAAAAATAGGATAGCTAGCCAGGGAGAAGAAATAGATAAACCAAATTCCTCTTATTTAAATTATAAAAAGGCAGAGCCAGATAACAACTGAAAACACGTATGAAACCATAAACTCAACTAGGGATACGAGCCAGAAACATATCAACAAATAAGCAATGCACATATAAGCAGGACAGTAGTCATGTACCGTAAGTCTACCCAATGGTATGAAATGAGATGAAATGAAATGAAATGTGATGCAAAGGGTCACATGTGCCCATAATCCCATCCTGAAGCGGAATACTCCTGCATTCGAGGGGAATCCAATCTGATAACCAACTAGAGCGGAATACTCCTGCTCCTGGGGCGGAATACTCCTGCACCCGATATAGTATAAACCAAAGGCGGAATACTCCTGCACTCTCCTGGGGCGGAATACACCTGCACCCGATATAATTTAAAGCTGACGCGGAATACTCCTGCACTCAATATCTAACATAAGAGCGGAATACTCCCACTCCTAGGGCGGAATCCTCCTACCTTCAATATGATACAATGAAGCGGAATCCTCCTGCTCCTGAGGCGGAATCCTCCTACCCTCAATATGATACAATGGAGCGGAATCCTCCTACCCTCAATAGTACACAATGGAGCAGAATCCTCCTGCTCCTGGGGCGGAATACTCCTGCACCCAATATGATATGCAATGTAATGCATATGAATGACATATAATGCGTATGAATGCAATGTGATGCAATAATAACCCTTCACCGGGCGGGACTCTCATCGACTGCCGGGGAGTAGATTCCAACTCACAGCCAGAGTACAATACTCAGATCCTCAATGCAATACCTACAACAGGATGTAACATATAATATATAATGTAAATCCAAAGCTAAGGCGTAATGAGTACGCCTATCGGTAGCTACACACGTAAGGAATACGTGGTAGAAAATCCACGAGGCCAGGTGCCTCCAAAGAAATGGATATAAACACTTACCTCTTCCAAAAGTTAGTACGGCTAATCAACAACCGCTTTATCCTTTGGTTTCCTTGCCAAGCGATCTCACTCTATTCAATAAGTAAAAAAAAATATATCAATTTAGGCTAAAGGCTTCCTTCCTCACATCTTAGGGCAGTCCGGTTAGGAACCTGATACCCACGCGACCGGACTGTGTGTCCAATGTCCAGCCTGTATAGGGGACTCCAAATCATACATAACATGATCACAATATAAGTACAAGGATGTATGAGGCATAACACATGTGGCAACAATAGATATGGACTCAAAGGAATGAGAAGAAAACTCTGGATAGAATTATAGACACAACCTAGAACTCAGAATTTGTCCAACTCTTTGAATTTCCATAAAATTTTCTGCAGAGTTTTCCCTGAAACTGGATGATCCGCAAGAACAGAACCAGTACTATACTACACACTGGAATGGATATCCGGATAAACCGATAACATAAACATGTTAAATGGATAACAAGATGAGACGACTGGATGACATAACAAATCCGCTGATAGAATGTCTGCACAGCACCACTATCCTGCCTTTCGACCTAATTTTCAGAGTGTAGATTAAAGATATAGACTTCATGGTCTTCATAAAAGTTGTAGATATATGTCTTAGGATTCTGTGGATTCTTAAAGCATATTAACATCAATTTTGTACAAGGAGCTATGATCAATATACTAACAGCTGTTCAAAGATCAAAATGATTTTTCAGATTTTGAAACGTTTTGTCTTGCTGATTCGGACTTCTTTCACCTTGGATTTTAGTACCAAATTAAGTATATACAAGGTTTCCTTGATACCATACAAGTTTCTCACAAGAAACACTAAGTTTCGAACTAAGAAAAGCTTCAAAAGCTAAAAGATACATGCCTTGCCAAAAGAAAGGTTTAGTCTTGTATAACTTCAATGCTTCTTGCGTCTAAACCTTGTTTCTCTTGAATTCAACACCTTCTAAAGCTTAAACAAGCTATAATACAGAATTTGGGTACTTTACTTAGCCATGAAGTAATTCTAAAACTCAAGCTATAGACGAAATTGAAGGTAGCATAACGTTACCTTAATCGCGTAGAACGTTTTGACGCAATTCTGTCTTCAATTTCGAGTTACGATTGGCGTCCTTCCTTCAAAATCATAAAAGTGGATTAACTCTTCATTGAAGCACTGTTTCTATCGTGTATTTTCTGGAAATAACAAAAAGTAAGACATGTTTACCTTTTATACTTGAAATATTTCAGTTTTAGTCCTCTTTTGCGTTTATGTCCCATTTTCTGGCCTAACTTCTGATGCTCATATCTTCTTATCAAAAGTTATGAAAAATATACTCCAAGACCTTCAATTTGGTATATGATATGTCCCCAAATGACTTCATATAATATACGAAATTAATTGCTGAAAAGGCTTCGTTACAAGGCAATTCCTTAATCGGTTTTTCCGCAACTTAAATCCAATTTTTCCCAAACTTTATATTCAATATATAAACATCTTATATGGTAATATTATGACTTTAAACTCACTTAAATCATTCTTAACATGTCATTAGAATGATATACGTCACTTTGGACATACGAGGTGTAACAATCTTCCCCCGTTAGGAACATTCGTCCTCGAATGCTAAATGAAGTATGTAGAAGCATTAAGCAACGATCTGTTACATACTTGCAGTAGTGAAGAGATGTGAAAGGTCAAATTATTTAACTTTCGGCATTTTAACGGAAGCTAGCCGAACAACCTCGAAATTCACTTTCGAAAAAGTACAAAAGTCACAAATAATCATGCGAAACAAACGGCGCTTTCGAATTTTGAATCAGAGCTCGTTCACCAATACCGGGCTCAAAAATCTCTTGTTTGTATTTATCGACAATAAAAACTGAAACCTTCTTCCGATGCCTACCAAACGAAGTCTGATTTAGCTCAAATTTTATAGACAGGTCCTAATAGACATTACGAAGTTTTTTTTATTTTAATTATCGGCACGCCAATCGAAGTCCTAACTTTCTTAACGACTAAATGAGGTCGTTTCAACATGAGTGTAAATAGAAAAGTTGTATATTTTTCTTCTTAATTCTATGCAAAATTTTCTTGTTTTTCGAGGGTTTTTTTCCTTTCTTGTTGCCTCTTCTTCTTAAAGCAAAACTTCTCCATGTTGTCATTCTTTTAGCAATTTCTATATTTTAAAAGTGGTGGATTCTTTCCTTGATGCCAATAGTTAGTTTCATTGTGGTTATCTCTCTTGCAATGATTGCGAGAAGATTGAGCAATTATTAGGTTTGTAGCCTTTTTCTTTTTTCACTGAGTATCTTACTCTATTCAAAGCGCTTACGTTGATCACAGCTTTGGCTTACAAAGCTATCTCAATACCATCTTCATTATGTGATCTCCTCATTCTTCTTTGTTCTGTGGTTCAAGAGCACTAGTCGGTTCTCTAAAAGTCATTTTTATGATATCTCTAGAATCCTCAAGGGAAGAAATTTTCGATTCATATTTTTAGGCAAACTTACAAGGACTTCCTCTAAAAAAATTTCCTTAGGAAGATCTTTTCCTGAGAATCAGATTTGATTCACAAGCTTCAACAACTTGTCTGAGAATTGTTTCACCCTCTTAGTCTCTTCCATCTGTAAGTTCTCACGTTGCCATTTCAATGTAATAATCTTCATATTTCTGGACTTTCTGATCCTTGATATTCGATCTGCAACTTCTCCCATAATTCTTTGAGAGTAGACCAAGACATAATCTTATAAATATTTCTTCTGATACAACATTATGTAGATGTTTTAAAGCTTTGGCCCATTTCTTGTTCTCGATTCTGAAACTCTAGAGCTGGGCAATGGTAGGATCCTCAAGTAACTTAAGTAGGTCTACTCCTAACTGGGTCACTTCCCATAAATGTTTAGCTTAGAGGAAAGCTTCCATCATTACTACCCATGCACGATAGTTCTCTAATTTGAATACAGGAACAGGTGATAAATAGGAACTTGACAAAGATATGTTATTCACTTCTTTCAAATTTTGAATAAAATCTCTCTATCTTCAAAATTTTCAAATCCTCACAAGTCACGAAAGAGGTTCGCTCTGATACTAAATGTTAGAAAATAATTTGGGAAGTTCAGAGGAGGAGAATTCTCAAAGCAATCAAAATATCTTGAAGACAAGTAAATGAAGTAGTTTTCTGAACTTCACTCTATTTGCTTATAATCTATCTTTGAAGACAGGTGAGGAAACTATTCTTTTTTATTTCACTCAATTTGGCTTGCTCCAAATGGCTAAAATACATTGGTATTTATAGGTGATAAGCACCATGTATCTACCTACTACCTAGTGTGTACATGTATCTTCTTAATTTTATCCCCACTTCACTTTTAAAAATATGTAAATATATTTATACTCTAATGCATGTATCTTCTTAATACATCTAATCTACTAGTTCATATAGGAATAATAAATAGGATAATGTTAATAAGTTTAATATTTCAACATGGGTTTTCCCATTGAGATTCACTTCACAAACATATATGAAAATCATGGAATAAGGATTTCTTCTTTTACATACTAGAACTAGAACTTTAGTATTGTCTGTCCGACATGTTTATTATGGTTTTTCTTTACGATTCTTTTGATATTGTTTTATAGAAGGAGCAGATGAAGAGGATATTGAACGACTTCCGAAGTATATTTTTCAATGTCATAGTAATATTGAGGATTCTACGGGTGAGATACAAGGGATATTTTCTGGATTCATGATCAAGTGTGGGAGAAACACACCCATCAAGGACTCAATTTCCAAAGATGATGTTGTATGTCGCCCTTCCTTTTCTTTTAAGTTACCTTGTTCTATTCTAGTATGTGATTGCTTAAGGAACACTTGTTTATAATGATGCGTATATATTAATAATCGGAGTGTTCCATATGTCTCTTTACTTATGACAATGGAGATGAACTTCGTAAACTTCCTTGTGGTCACCATTTTTACTGTGCTTGTATTGTCAAATGGCTATATATTAGCAGAACTTGTCCCCTATGCAAGTGAAGATCTTCAAGGTTGATTGGTGCCGTGGTGAAGTTTAGAAGAGGATCATGAATAAGAATGCAGATTTAGCTTGGCGATTTTTCACACATGTTGTCATCTTTATAGACTTGTACCTTCTTTGTTCTAAATACTATTGTTTATGCATCTGTATATTTCTTTAAGGCCTCTAACCTTAACTATGTTATGTATATAAGGTTTGAAGGACATATCCTTCTTGCCAACACATATTTATATACATATGCTAGTGCCTATAAATAAATATATTCCACTGAAAAGAAAAGTTCACGACACGTAAATTTTTCATATGTAAAATGTTATTTACCTCCTCTAAAAATTTTGCCTTATTCTAATTTAAGTCTGCCTGGTCTCGTTTACTGCTACATCCGCTTACTATTTTTCCTTAAAAACATACTTTTGCATGCTTATACTCGGTCTCAGTCTGAGATCGTTCGGTTGACATACATTTTGTGGTGATATTAGTAATGCGTATAAACAATGCAAGTATATTAGTAAGCAGGGATTAGTAACGCGGCTACTAGTAATGCGGGTTTTAGTTATGCAGGTATTAGCTATGCAGGAATTATAATGTGGGGAATATTTCTTGAATCATTGTTATATCACAAATTAGTATATAATGTATAATTTAAAATATATATTATTCTATAAATGAATTAAGAATTACTCCCTCCGTCCCAAATTATTTGACGTTTTAGCAAGATTTATTTGTCCCAAATTAGTTGACGCTTTAGGATTTCAAGACAAAAAATATTAGCTCTTTTCAATTATACCCTTAACAATTATAAAAATTCTCAAAAAAAAAAAAAACTAAAAGTCAAACATTAAATAGGGGTAACATAGTAAAATATACACCATATTTAATGATTTTCTTAATGGACATGAAAAAGATAAAAGCGACAACTAAAATGGGACGGAGGGAGTATAAAACAACTTACCCTCCTTCACCGTTGAAACCAAAACCATCGTATCACCCACCAAAGTTCATGAAATGTATGCATGGACCAAGGAAGATCCAGACAACACCAAGGAGCAAGTCCAATGGCTGTTAGAGAAGTTCAAACAACTCCAAGACACTAAAGGAACCCGAGGGCTAGCTTATGAGGACCTCTACTTGTATCATGACTGAAGCTGCCCAAAGGATACAAGCCACCTAAGTTCAACATGTTCGACGGAAGTGGAGACCCAATGGTTCACTTAAGATCCTACTGTGACAAATTGATTGGAGTTGGACATGACGAAAAGATACGCATGCAACTGTTCAACCGCAGTCTGACTGGAGATGTGCTGGTGTAGTACTCTAAGCAGCAAACAAAGAAATGGACGAGCTGGGAAGCAATGGCTGGAGACTTCGTCGACAGCTTTGGGCACAACACTGATGCTATGTCCGATCGGTTTTACCTAGAGAAATTGAAGAAGAAGCCCACTGAGACTTTTAGAGAGTTTGTAACTAATGGAGGGCTGAAGCCGCCAAGGTCCAACCTCCCATGGAAGACACTGAGATAGTGGCAACCTTCATCTGCATACAAGAAGACGTCTACTTTGACAAGATGCTGAATCTGCAAGATAAGAAGTTTGGAGAGTTGATCAAGATTGGGGACATGGTCGAAGATGGACTGAAGACTGGAAGGATTGTTAGCTTGGCTGCACCACAAACCGTTAACAAAGCCTCACAAGCTGGCAGCACTACCACATCAAGGAAGAAGAAGGACGATATTTCCTTCGTGGCCGCATCACGTGACCACTCTCCCACCCATAACCACTACTACCAAACACCTCCTCCATCCTACCCATACATACTACCCACATCCATCTATCCAGTCTACAACACCCAGCGCATGTACCAAAACCCACCACCACAAAGACCAACATACCCACAAAGTCCCAACTACCGAAATACCAATACCTATTCACCAAGGCCTCACGCCAATAACAACCTAAGACCCAAAAGAAACTACACCCCGTTGGCTGAATCTCGCACTCAGTTGTTCGAGAGACTCAAAGCAGCCGGTCACATACAACCCGTGCCATTCAAAATGCCTGATAGGATGACACCTTATTTAGATCAAACAAAACCTGTGCCTATGACTCTAGAGGACCTGGTGATGATACTGAAAAGTGCTACGCCTTGAGGGACAAAATACAAGACCTGATCGACCAAAAGGTGATACACTTGAAAACTCCGAACTCGCACAATAATACCCTACCCAATCATGGAGACAATAGGGTGAACCTAATCGAATTAGATGAGGAATGGAACTTAGAAGGGACCATGGTTAGGGCAAAGGAAAATGTGCCAGCGATCGCTTCAGTTGCTCAAGCCACTACAGCACCAGAGCCCATTGAGGTAGAAGTGGCTCCCAAATTCTATGTCGATGTGGTTCCCCCATACAGCGACAAGGTGGTGCTATGAGATTATAAAATGGAGAAGACAAACAAGCCTACAGTTGAGACTGTTGCTGCACAAGGGATGACTAGGAGTGAGAGGATTTACACTCCCGAGCATCTTGTTCAAGATAGACGAGGCATCAACGAGGAAGAGTCTGAAGGACTGTGGTAAAAAGTGCAAGCAAAGGAGTACTCCGTGGTTGAACACTTGGGAAAAACTCCAGCACAAATATCTGTTTTGGCTTTACTCCTCAAATCGAAGAGCCACCGAAGTGCTTTGATGAAAGTGTGAGACGAAGCATGTATTCCGATGGACACTTCAGTTGAAAACCTGGCTAGCATGGTTGGACAAGTCATGGAGGCCAACCAAATTGCTTTTCACGAAGATGAGCTACCACCTGAGGGATTGAGCCGCAACAAAGCTTTGCACGTCACTGTCAAATGCAAAGGTTGATTTGTAGGAAGTGTCTTGATCGACGGAGGTTCTGGTCTGAACATATGCCCATTGACCAAAGCAAGATAAGGGAGAGCGACATTGGGGAGATTGACCTGACTATCATGGTCGGTCCTGTGGAGTTCACTGCTGAATTCCATGTCATGGACATCTCTGCTTCCTATAATCTATTGTTAGGGAGGCCTTTGATCCACATGGCTGGAGCAGTACCTTCTACATTGCAGCAAACCGTGAAGTTCAAATGGGATCACAAAGAAGTGGTAGTGTTCGGTGAGGGGAACAACTCTATCTACAAAGAGGAAACTATACCAGCAATTGAAGGGAATGCTCCTAATGGGAAGAAGACATTCTGTACTGTAGAACTCGTGGGAGCTGTTCTAGGCACTCGAGGAGGACGTCGCAGGAATTACAACCTGAGTTAGAATCCCACAGACACGATCCAAAAGGAGTATACTGCACATTTTGCTCCCAAGTTAGTCAACACACCGCCTGGGGTTGAAGAAAGGAAGAGCAACTTTTACAGCGCCTATTGGGATAGCCGATGCAAAGGCTATGAAGGGAGGAATTTGGTCTGGGAATCAGTCAAGTCTGATTGGGGAGTGCCCTCACGCGAATTTCGTGAGACCGTACAAGCTAAGACTGAGAAGCGACCAATATACTCACCCAATGCTCGCCCCAACTGGAAGCGCATCTGTGAAGAAACAAAGGGAAAATAAGTGTGGATACCCAAGGCACCCGAACCTATGGAGGTAGTGATCGAAGAGCCATATGTACTCTCACAACCTGCAAAATGGCCCGGAGACTGGGTCGTAGACATCATGATTAAGCAAGGCTATGAACCTGGCAAAGGTTTGGGCAAGAACTTGGATGGTATGGTCGAGCCGATCAGAATTGTGATGAGGCCCGACAATGAGAAGGCCGGCATAGGATACATTGTGACCTATGAAAAGAGCATGGAAGAAGCATAACTGGACTTCAAGTTCTATAAGAAATGCACCAAGAATCTCTTGCATATCTTCGTCTCATCTGGATACTTAGATGGCCGAAAAGGGGAGGTGTCCGTAGCACAAGTGGTGGAGCCGAAGGTTGCTGATGCTGAAGAGGATCTGCTGGCAAGAATGCAAAATCTATTCATATCTGATGAAAACTGCTGTGTAATCATGGAAGAACATGTTGAACCTCCTGGACGGACAAAGGCTGGATCTGGAGCGGCACTGAACAACTGGATCAGCAACCGGGTCTGAGCTTACCATGGACCTTGGTAGAGCTGAGGGGATAAAATTTATTTTATGTTTTCTAAAATAAAACTGACTTTGAGTCGTGGAATTTGCCTTTTTTCTCTTTACTGCACATGTCTCCCTACAAACTTTGTTTTGCAAGGATTCATAAATGAAATGTCGCACTATTTCCCGTTTAACTTTTGCTTTAATCTTTTAATTTTGCAATATTTTACTTTTCCAGCATCCAAACTAATAATCCCATTTAGTCCACAATCGCAACGTGTAATTAAACAATAGAGCTCGAGGAAACTGGAGTTGATTATGATGATTTTGATGAAACCACACAAGAAGAAATTGAAAGATTTGAAAACAAGCCTAAGCCAAATCTAGAGGAAACTGAGGTGATAAACTTAGTGTGATCTCAATGCCAAGGATAAAAAGTTGAGTTTCATAAAGAATATGAGGACGTATTCGCCTGGTCATACGATGACATGACTGGCATAAGCATGGATGTGGTAGCTCATAAATTACCTATCAATCTGGGCTTTCTGCCAGTCAAACAAAAGGCCCGAACTTTCAAGTCATCGGTTATGTTGAAAATTGGTGAAGAAGTAACCAAGCAGCTCAATGCAGGGATTTTAAAAACAGTCAAATATCCGACTTGGTTGGCTAACATTGTCCCAGTGCCGAAGAAAGATGGAAAACTCTGAGTTTGCGTGGATTATAGAGATCTGAATAGAGCAAGCCCGAAGGATGATTTTCCTCTGCAAAACATAAACATCCTGATTGATAATTGCGCAAAACATGAGCTGTAATCCTTCGTGGACTGTTTCGCTGGTTACCATCAAGTTCCAATGGATGAGGAGGATGCCGAGAAGACAACTTTCACTACATCTTGGGGGACTTATTGCTACAAACTTATGCCGATTGGGTTGAAGAATGATGGGGCAACTTATATGAGGGCAATGACAACTATGTTCCATGACCTGATGCACAAAGAGATTGAAGTCTATGTGGACGAGGTGATCATCAAATAAAAAAAAAAACTCGGAGCAAGTTCTTCAATCGCTTGCGGAAATATAATCTAAAGCTGAATCCAGCTAAATGTGCTTTTGGCGTTCCGGCAGGGAAGCTCTTGGGTTTCATCGTCAGTAGAAGGGGTATCGAGCTGGACCCGTCCAAGATCAAAGCCATCAAATAATTGCCACCGCCAAAAAGCAAGAAAGAGGTTATGAGCTTCATGGGAAGGCTCAATTACATCAGCCGTTTCATAGCACAATCCACCGTAATCTATGAGCCAATCATCAAGTTGCTAAAGAAAGACGCAGTAATCGAGTGGACAGAAGATTTCTAAAAAGTATTTGATCAGATAAATGAGTACTTGTCTTGCCCGCCTGTGCTGGTCCCACCTGAGCCTGGGCGACCTTTGATCTTGTACATGTCCGTGGTAGATTCAGCTTTTAGTTGTGTATTGGGACAACATGATTCAACTGGAAGGAAGGAACAGACAATATACTATCTAAGCAAGAAATTTACTCCTTACAAGGCCAAGTACACATTGCTGCAGCGCACATGCTACGCGCTGACTTGGATAGCACAGAAGTTGAGACATTACCTGACATCTTACTCAACACTGCTGATATCGATGATGGATCCTCTCAAATACAACTTCCAAAAACCAATACCTACCGGAAAGCTGGCTAAATGGAAAATGCTACTCAGCGAATTTGACATCACTTTCGTCACCCAAAAGGCAGTGAAAGCTCAAGCCTTGGCTGATCATATGGCTGAGAATACAGTGGGAGATGGCTATGAACCTTTACACACCTATTTCCCCGACGAGGAAGTTATGTTCGTAGGGGAAGACATCAGCGAAGAATACGATGGTTGGAGGCTATTCTTCGATGAGCAGTAAATTTCAAAGGAGTCGTTATTGGAGCGGTATTGGTTCCGAGACTGGACAACACTATCCTGTCACGGCCAAAATAAGATTTCTTGCACCAACAATATGGCAGAGTATGAAGCCTGCATCCTGGGGCTTAGATTGGCAGTAGACATGAACATACAAGAGCTGTTAGCAATCGGGGATTCTGACATACTGATTCACCAAGTCCGAGGAGAATGGACAGCGAAGAACTCTAAGATACTGCCATACTTGGAATGCATAAAGGAGTTGAAGCAAAGATTCACCAAGATAGAATTCCAGCATGTACCTAAACTGCAAAATGAGTTCGCAGACGCTTTGGCTACCATATCTTCTATGATCAAGCATCCTGACAAGAATTATATTGACCCAATACCCATGACAGTGAGGAAGCAGCCAACATACTGTTACCACGTAGAAGAAGAATCAGACAGACAGCCTTAGTTCTACGACATCAAAGGGCTTTTAAAAGACGGAAATTACCCAAAGAATGCAACAAGTATCCAAAAGAAGACACTGAGGAGGTTAGCAAATGGTTTCTTTCTGGACGGAGAGGTTTTCTACAAGAGGACACCCAATCTAGAGTTTTTGAGATGCGTGAACGCAAAAGAAGCTGTTAAGTTGTTGGAAGAGATACACTCTGGGACGTGTGGCCCACACATGAATGGTTTCGTACTCGCAACGAAGATTTGAGGGCTGGTTATTTTTGGATTACAATGGAGCACGGTTGCATGAAGCACACAAAGAAATTCCATCAATGCCAAGTCCATGGAGATATGATTCGAGTGCCTCCCAATGAATTGAACATTATGGGGTTGCCTTGGCCTTTTGCTGCTTGGGGAATAGACGTCATAGGACCTATCGATTCAGCCGCTTCCAATGGGCATCGCTTCATATTAGTGGCCATTGTTTATTTTACCAAATGGGTAGAAGCTGCATCATACAAATCAATAACGAAGAAAATGGTGTCGAGCTTTGTCCGTGATTAGATGATCTGCCGATTTGGAATCCCTGAATCATCATCACTGACAATGGGTCCAATCTCAATAGTGACCTAATGAAAGAAACCTGTGAGGTTTTCAAGATCAAGCATCACAACTCCACTGCATACAGACCTCAAATGAATGGTGCGGTCGAGGCGGCCAATAAGAATATCAAGGGATATGGCGCAAGATGACCGACAATTCAAAACAATGTCATGAGAACTTACCCTATGCTCTATTAGGGTACCGCACCACAATGAGAACATCAACGAGGGCTACTCCTTACTTGCTAGTGTATGGTACTGAGGCATTAATACCCACGGAGGTCGAGATACTATCTTTGATAATCATCCAAGAAACACAGTTGAAAGATACTGAATGGATTAAAGAATGTAGCAACTGGCCCTCATCGATGGCAAGAGACTGAATGCGGTATGTCATGGACAGTTATATCAGAGGAAGATGGCTAAATCATTTAGCAAGAAAGTTTGAGAAAGATCCTTCGAACCTTGGCAACTGGTACTGAAGAAGATATTTCCAAATCAAGAAGAAGCAAAAGGCAAGTTTGCACCAAATTGGCAGGCGCCATATATGGTTCACCGAGTTCTGAATGGAGGAGCATTGATACTGGCAGAGATGAACGGAGAAGTTTGGCAAAAAACGATCAACTCAGACGCCGTCAAAAGATATTATGTATAGAAGTTTGTACTGATTAGTGATTTCCCCATTCTGCAACACATAATGTAATCTGAACTATGTCACGACTTGATTCCCCAAGTGGGATACGTAGGCAACCTACTCAAGGTTCTGTCACATAAAAACAAAAATCTCATTTTCCCACAAAGCAAATACTGGGGCAGAATTTTTGAGGAACTCTAAAAAATTCTTAAGGGACAAACATAGTTGACACAAGGGCAGAAATTTTTGAGGATCTCTCAAAAATTTCAAATACAAACTGAGGCAAAATTTTGAGGTCGCCCTCAAAATTCACTTGATGGAGTTTGGAACAGCATGAAGAACGACCACTCTGGCTTTATACAATGCGACTCGTGACTCAGTGGGACAAATATTTCATTTCATTTCTTTCTTATAAAAGTTTTCCAAAAGTTCGCATTATTTACTATTTCATACATATCCCTGACAGTTCGGCCAAGATCCCGGTACTCGTGGACAGCGAGCGCGAAAAAAAGCCAAGAATGCACAAACCAAACCATCCCGCACAACTCACCAATCTTCTTTAGATGCAGGCTCAAAAGATACGTAACTCGGCAATACACGACATATACGCTTTAACGAAAGGTTTGTCATTTAAATTAGCTGAGGGTACACAGCCCGAAGCGTTGGTTGAGGGTACATAGCCCGATATCGATTTGTCATTTAAATTAGGTGAGGGTACACAGCTCGAAGCGTCGGTTGAGGGTACACAACCCAATATCGATTTGCATTTTAAATTAGCTGAAGGTACACAACCCAAAGCATCAGTTGAGGGTACACAATCCTATATCGATTTGTCATTTACATTAGCTGAGGGTACACAGCCTGAAGCATCGGTTGAGGGTACACAACCCGATATCGATTTGTCATTGAAATTAGCTGAGGGTACACAGCCTGAAGCATCGGTTGAGGGTACACAACCCGATATCGATTTGCATTTTAAATTAGCTGAGGGTGCACAGCCCGAAGCGTCGGTTGAAGGTACACAGCCCGTTATCGATTTGTCATTTACATTGGCTGAGGGTACACAGTCCGAAGCGTCGGTTGAGGGTACACAGCCCGATATCGATTTGTCATTTAAATTAGCTGAGGGTACACAACCTGAAGCATCGGTTGAGGGTAGACAGCCCGATATCGATTTGTCATTTACATTAGTTAAGAGTACACATCCCGAAGCGTCGGTTGAGGGTACACAATCCGATATCGATTTGCATTTTAAATTAGCTGAGGGTACACAGCCCGAAGCTTCGATTGAGGGTACACAGCCCGATATCGATTTGTCATTTTATTTCTTTGCGGAGGGTACACATGCCAATGTACCGATGGAGGGCATACAACCCGATGTCGAATCTAACACTTGACAGCAAAGGACACACGCTCATGGCATAACTGACACAACTATCTACAACAAGAATCTTGGAAAGACAATCCAGCCCGACGGGAAGGTACGTTTTATATATACATTAGGTTGCGGACAAATCTTCATTGCATGATATGTACCCAAGCGAAGCAAAAATTTCGACCTGACGCCCCACATTCTCTTAATTCATAGGCACTACTCTAGAGTCATGACAAAATTGGCCGCACTGTCAACGTTGCCCGAAGACTCTTTCATCATCCCCGGGCAAAGAGTGGCAGCTGTTGACACCCAATTTTGTCCCTCCTATTTTTAAAATCAATGTCTTCAAATTTTACACACGTTTGTGCATTTATTCTTACCCCGTCCATTCTTTCAAACTATCTTCTCACAATAGCCTGACAATCGAGGCCATTTTTAAAAGCATCATCTCAATCATAACCACTCTTACGATTTCTACAATTACCCTTATTTTTGATAAAATCACCCAACTCATTTTAAATCCTAAAATATATTTTTTTACGCTCCCCTAGCCATTTTATTGCTTCAAAATTAATCCCCTAATTTTCCTATATTTTTATACCTATTTTATGCCTATTTTATATCAACTTATGCCTAATATACATTATTTATACACTATATATACGTAAATATATATACACACACACACACACACACACACACACACACACACACACACACACACACACACACACACACACACACAACACATCACACCTCACATTTTACACATCATACCTATGTTTACACCTCAGTATCGACGGGCCTCATCCTGGCCCTTCATTTCTCTAATCCAACGGCTACGATTAAATCTTCCACTCATTTTCCTAAACGACCCCTGAACCTTTCCCCCTACTCTCATTTCCCCCTCACCTCTCCGACAATCACTCTCTCTCTTCTCTCTCTTGGCGAAACGAAACGCCCCATTGTCGATCGATTTCCCGGTCAAATTGGCCCGTGAAAATTGGGGAAAATAGTACCATTGCACTCCCCACATCATGCGCTAAGAAACCTGTATATTTTTTATGGTATTTGGACGAGGGCAAAATTTGACCTTTTGATAACTGAACCACCACCACCGGGAAACGCTTCCGGCGGGGTTTAAGCCATGATTTAACGGTGTTATCACCTAAAAATGGTAAGAAACTCCCATGCGAGCTAAATATGTGATGGGTCGACCTGACCCGAATTCGATGAGGTCGGGTAACCCTTCAATTTTTTCTTTTGTGTTTGGTTCTGAATTTTGCTTAATAACATGCCTAAATTGTTTGTTTTCTTGGTATGTTAGCCTATTTGTTTTTCGCATGACTAATCAATTAGGGTCACATTCCATGGTTATTATTATTTTTTCTAGTACAGTTTACTACACTATGTTTGCAGCCATCCAGGGGCTCTTCTCTTGACCTTTCACTCCTATATGTTGCATTATCTGGAAAAAGCATGACATTTAGGAATCTGCACAGCATTCTTTGTTTTTAAAACTGAAAGTCTCATGTTATTTCTCTAAAACTGCATATCCTGGGTAGACTCTACGAATGATAACACTGTGTTAGACATAAAATATTATGAGAACGTACTTTTCTGAGTGCTTGAATCTAAAATTCATTTGACAGGGCTTAGATGCATAATATTTGCATAATCTAGACCATTTCTGCAAAACTAAAGACGCCTCTATTTGCACAAACGATCCAGGCCTAGAACTGTTTTAAAACATGGCCTTTGCATGTGTTTAAACTATTTTCTCTACTCAAAATGCTCCTAATAGTGTATAGAGGTGTATAAAATATTGGGGTCACTTATACACTCTACAAGTATTTGTTAAAGGCTATAATTATTGTGTAATAATATATTTGCATGTTCATATCTATATGTATATATTTTATCTGCGACACCCTCCTTATTTGCATTTGTGTGCTTCTGTGACACCCGTTTTCAAAAAACCGTACCTTTGCGTATATATTTCTTAAAATCTGACCCCTACACAAAAAAGGCCATTAAGGTTAGGGTTCGACAATTAATGACGAGTCACATCGACCCTAAATGGCCAACATTTCGTTTTAAAATAACACCCCTTTCGGTTTTGATATAAATCCGAATTTTGTTTATAACATGGACCATTTATGCAATATTGTTTTAAGTATGAGAATTGTATAGATAAATTGAAATTCAGCACCCTTTGCATGTTTAAGCTCGTCTACAATTAGGCGTTTGATAGTAGTGGCCATAGAACACGATTAGGCTTACAATAGGCCGTACATGAAATCTATTTGCATGTGTGTGAATTAAATTGCATAGACATGTTGTTTTCTTGAAATAAATGCTAAAATGACCTCCCAAATTAGTATTATATGATAACATTCGCTATTTTTATCCCAAAAATACAGTCTCGGATGGGAACCACCTGTGGGACTCGGGGAAGTGCCTAACACTTTCTTTCCCGAGTCACTTGGACTCCTTACCCTATAGAATCTCTGTAATAGACTAGTATGACTTATTGAACTTGAATTTAGATACTTAGGTAGCCTAATACATCTTAGAAACTATATTAGGTGGCGACTCCAACATCTAAACTCAAACGAATTTACCCAGTCAAATCCGAAACCCAACTCGCCTCGAGTTGAGTCAAAAATCGGGTATGACAGGCAGGCCGCCCTCAGGTACGTTTTTCTAACTCTTACATGTTGAGAGAAAGTGTGGGGTACCCTAACCCTAGCGGTGACTGCCCCATAGGGTTGACCCAATCCCTATCAAGGGTATAAAAGGTCTTTTGGTATATCAATACAAGGGCCCTAATACCCTAATTGATAATGGGATAAGCGATACCATGTTTGGTTTGAATTTCGTCTCATCACCAAATTCAATATAACTTTTACGCAACGTTTTAATTGTAATGTTATATTTTCTGCACATCTAATACCTAAGTTATGCAGGCATTTATCAATTATTTTATGCGGGATAGAATATATAATTAGAATGTGTATATTGGTAATACATGTATTAAAATTTTAAAATGATAAAAATAACCCTCATAATAGTTAGAATTAAATTGCGGAAAAACCGACTAAGGAATTGCCTTGTAACGGAACCTTTTCAGCAATTAATTTCGTGCATTATATGAGGTCTTTTGGGGACATATCATATACCAAATTGAAAGTCTTGTAGTGTAGTTTTCAAGACTTTTGACGGTTTGTTCATACAATATCTTGATGAGAAGATATGAGTATCAGAAATCAGGCCAGAAAAAGGAACATAAACGCAAACGAGGACTAAAACTGAAATATTTCAAGTATAAAAGGAAAACATGTCTTCCTTTTCGTTATTTCCAGAAAATACACGATAGAAACAGTGCTTTAATGAAGGGTTAAGCCACTTTATGATTTTTAAGGAAGGACGCCAATCGTAACTCGAAATTGAAGACAGATTGCGTCAAAACGCTCTACGCGATTAAGGTAATGTTATGCTACCTTCAATTTCGTCTATAGCTTGAGTTTTAGAATTACTTCATGGCTAAGTAAGTACCCAAATACTGTATTATACTCCATCCGTTCCAAAATGGTTGTCATAGTTTGACTTGGAACGGAGTTTAAGAAATGTGGTAAGACTTTTGGAACTTGTGGTCCAAAATAAGTCATATATAAATATGTGGCTATAAAACATTTCATTAAGGGTAAAGTAGTAGTTTCAACTCAAAAATATTTCTAAATTTAGAATTGTGCCATTCTTTTTGGAACGGACTAATTAGGAAACTATGACAACCATTTTGGAACGGAGGAAGTAGCTTTTTTAAGCTTTAGAAGGTGTTGAATTCAAGGGAAACAAGGTTTAGACGCAAGAAGCATTGAAGTTATGCAAGACTAAACCTTTCTTTTAGCAAGGCATGTATCTTTTAGCTTTTGAAGCTTTTCTTAGTTCGAAACTTAGTGTTTCTTGTGAGAAACTTGTATGGTATCAAGGAAACCTTGTATATACTTAATTTGGTACTAAAATCCAAGGTGAAAGATGTCTGAATCAGCAAGACAAAACGTTTCAAAATCTGGAAAATCATTTTGATCTTTGAACAGCTGTTAGTATATTGATCATAACTCCTTGTAAACAATTGATGTTAAGATGCTTTAAGAATCCCCAGAATCCTAAGACATATATCTACAACTTTCATGAAGACCATAAATTCTATATCTTTAATCTACACTCTGAAAATTAGGTCGAAAGGCAGGACAGTGGTGGTGTCCAGACATTCTATTAGCAGATTTGTTATATCATCCAGTCGTCTCATCTTGTTATCCATTTAACATGTTTATGTTATCAGTTTATCCGGGTATCCATTCCCGTGTGTAGTATAGTGCTGGTTCTGTTTTTGCGGATCATCCAGTTTCAGGGAAAACTCTGCCAAAAATTTTATGAAAATTCAAAGAGTTGGACAAATTCTGAGTTCTAGATTGTGTCTATAATTCTATCTAGAGTTTTCTTCTCATTCCTTTGAGTCCATATCTATTGCTGCCACATGTGTTATGCTTCATACATGCTTATACTTATATTGTGATCATGTAATGCGTGATTTGGAGTCCCCCATAGAGGCTGGACATTGGACACACAGTCCGGTCGCATGGGTATCAGGTTTCTAACCGGATTGCCCTAAGATGTGAGGAATGAGGCCTTTAGCCTAAATTAATATATTTTTTTTGCTTATTGAATAGAGTGGGATCGTTTGGCAAGGAAACCAAAGGATAAAGCGGTTGTTGATTAGCCGTACTAACTTTTGGAAGAGGCAAGTGTTTATATCCATTTCTTTGGAGGCACCTGGCCTCGTGGATTTTCTACCACGTGTTCCTTACGTGTGTAGCTTCCGATAGACATACTCATTACGCCTTAGCTTTGAATTTACATTATATATTATATGTTACGTCATGTTGCTGGTATTGCATTGAGGATCTGAGTATTGTACTCTGGCTGTGAGTTGGCATCTACTCCCCTGCTGTCGATGAGAATCCCGCCCGGTGAAGGGTTATTATTGCATCATATTGCATTCATACACATTATATGTCATTCACATGCATTACATTGCATATCATATTGGGTGCAGGAGTATTCCGCCCCAGGAGCAAGAGGATTCCGCTCCATTGTATCATATTGAGGGTAGGAGGATTCCGCCCCAGGATCAGGAGTATTCCGCTCTTATGTCAGATATTGAGTGCAGGAGTATTCCACCTCAGCTTTATATTATATCGGGTGGAGGAGTATTCCGCCTTTGGTTTATACTATATCGGGTGCATGAGTATTCCACCCCAGAAGTAGGACTATTCCGTTTCAGTTGGTTATCAGATTGGATTCCCCCTGAATGCAGGAGTATTCCGCTTCGGGATGGGATTATGGGCACATGTGACCCTTTGTATCACATTTCATTTCATTTCATCTCATTTCATACCATTGGGTAGACTTACGATACATGACTACTATCCTATTTATATGTGCATTGCTTATTTGTTGTTATGTTTCTAGATCGTATCCCTAGTTGAGTTTATGGTTTCATACGTGTTTCCGGTTGTTATCAGGCTCTGCCTTTTTATAATTTAAATAAGAAGAATTTGGTTTATCTGTTTCTTCTCCCTGGCTAGCTATCCTATTCTTTGAGGTGGCTCGTCTGCCCCACTTATTGGGTCCTTTTGACTCACCCTTGTTTGTTGTTTGTTTCTTGTCTATCTATTTCGTTTCGAAAGGTTCGCTCCATTTAGGAGGTATTTGTCTTCTTTTGTACTCTTAGATGTCTAGTCTTGATAACCCTAAACTTAGTATATTGGGCAGTCAGCTGTAATTTCTTTTGTACAGCTTAGAGGTATCAGTATGTCTGTGATTTTTTTTAAGTCTTGTCTTTATTTGTAAATTTTTATATTTATTTTCCTGATTTAATTGGTAAGGGTTCGCCCGACGGGTCTAGGAGAGGATGTCGGGTGCCCGCACAACCTAACCAGATTTCGGGTCGTGTCACATGTGAAGGGAGATGATGAATCTTATTTTGAGAAAATGTGAATCAAGTTTAAGGGAGGTAGTTGAATATAAAACATGTTAACATTATCCTATTTATTTTTCTTAATATAAACCAGCAGATTAGTTGCATTAGGAAGAAATATTTATTAGAGTATGAACATATTTATGTATTTTAAAAGACAAATTAAGAAGATACAAATATACACTAGGTAGATACATGTTTCTATTCACCTATAAATACCCATGTATTCTAATCATTTGGAGTAAGTCAAATTGAGTGAAACAGAGAAGAATAATTTCATCACTTGTCTTCAAGGATGACTATAAGCAATTAGAGTGAAGTTACGAAAAACTATTTCATCTACTTGTCTTAAAAAGGTGTTGATTGGTTTGAGAATTCTCCTCCTCTTCCCCCCAAATTACTACTAACAACCCAGACATGATATTAATTATCACTTAAGAGCTTCTACTCAATGAGCTACTAAAATTCCCACACAATAGAACAATGAGGTAAGCATAACTTCTCTTGACGAATCATTTTCTTGGAATATTAATAGAATGAACTTGTTTCACCATTCTACGTCACCCAATTACCCAACATGCTGCCACTATTGACACAAAACACCAACACTACATTGATATTTCCAATTATCTTAGTTAACAAAATTTTCATGACATTCCCTTCTTGAAAGAGTTGTATATATTTTAATTTTATTTCACTCAAATCAATAAATTTTTTGGGATCATATATTCAATTCCAGACATGAACTTAATAACAAGTTCAATTTTATTGTGCTAATCCATCTTTTTGGACTTCAAATGATAAGCACATCCACAAGCCTAAGACCCATGTTACATGTCAAATGACGTGACGTCAAGTGATATCAAGGAATATGCATAAAGTGATATAGCATGCCTAGTCAAATTGACAGCCAATCAAAACCATCTAAGTGTACTAATGAAACGATTTTGGTCAATCAAATACAAGTTTATCATATATCTTTTTCTTAAGGTACCATAATTATGGGGACCCCTATTTCTTCGATTAATTACACTAGGTGTCATTGTGCGAACTTATTTTAAAAATATAGAAATATTCCCTAGTTAACCAAAAAGTTCAACATTTTGGACCAATGTTACCAAACATATCAAAAATATCAAAATGCTGCTATTGGAATCCTATACCTTTCTGTCTCTTCCATCCATCCCTTTTCTTCATTTTTACTGGCACCGGACCACCGACACTTCCCCATCGTCGCAACTTCCTCCTCCACTTCCTTCCCTATCATCACTGTCCTTTCCTCCCCTTCCCCATCACTGTTGTGCTCCAATACCTATCGATGCTACTACTCTTGTGCTAGACCATTGCTGCTGCTACGCTGATCATTGTCGAAGTGCTGCGGTGTTCTAGTTCTGGCCATGTAAGATAACTGGAGATTTTACACGCCAGCGATATTTTTTCCGGCGCTGCTGCGACTTTTTTATTTTAATTTTTTCAGTGGATATGTTGACTCTATGGCAGTTATAGTGTATTCTTTATGGTTGTTGAATGTAGGAGAATGTAAAATAGATGTAAGCCCATTGTATGTCTTGTGTATACCATGTTTATAGAGTTGATATACACCAGACATACAATGGGTTTACACTTTACATACACCATATGTATAAAGCTCTTTTATTTGTATGTTCATTGTATATACAGAGTATGTCCAATGTAAGAACGTCCATACAATAGAAATACACCAGGCATATACAATATATACAAATGACATACATACAAAAAAAAAAAAAAAGAGCAACGAGAGCAATTATGGGGGGCGGCTAGGGGGGGGGGGGGTGTTTCGAGAGGTGGGTGAAGCAGCGTGTTCAAGAGTTTCTTATATCCTTTTATATATACTTGCTATGTTTTTATAAAAACTAAAAAATATTGCTATGTTTTAAAAATGGTGCAATGTTGATATTTTTGAATAAAGTGGAACTTTTTTTGTGTAATTATGTAAAAAGCCCTTTTTCTCTAGCAAAATTCCTATATTGAATCATAACTTATAAGCAATAATATTTCTAAGCCCACTAGAAAAAAGTGTTAATGAGAGCCCAATTGAAAACTCAAACAAAAACATAAATATCAGCTTTGAATTGTATTTTCTTATTTGTTAAACCATAAAATTTATCTTCCGATGGTGCTTAAGATTAGATGGACCCTTTTTCTCAACCGTAGTTTTTACAAACCGGAAGGTAACTTTAACATTTTTGTTTTAGTATTTGGATTAAAAAATGGCCAAAATGATATTAATGAATATAGTGATTTTTGGATAAATAGCTTTTTAATTCTTACCAAAGAGAGTGTTTTTCTTAATATTTTGATTTAATTATAGTTGATATTAATGTTAAGTAAATTTTATCTGGGCCTTTAAAATTAAATATGACAAGTGTCTCTTATCTAAGTGTAAACTTGAAGAAATAGAGAGAATATGTAATCGAGGGTCTCATTCCTTATGGGCAGGAGCTCTCTATCTAGATGGTAAAAGGATAATTTTTTTTCCGCATGAATAACTTGGTATTTGTAATGGTATACATTCTATTTTAAAGGTACAAATTATTTTTGTAAATGTGTTACAAATTAAAATGATTAACGAGATACCACAATGTCCCTTGTTAAAATTTAACTTCAGGTCACAAGTTTTGCAAAATTTTTTACCACACGTCCTAAAAATTGATTGATGCTGCCTTTTTATCTCAATTTAAGATGGTTTTAAAAAAATGGTCTTCGTTTCTTCCTAGGCAACCCTTCAAGTTGTAAATTAACAAGTACCGCTTCTTAGAAAGATATCAAAGGGCAAGTGCTGCCTGCGAGAATGTGGGAAGAAATTGAAGGAGCAAGCAAGCATCACTTCAAGTTATGTGGGAGAGCGTGATAAAAGATTAAGTGCAAATATTTCCTAATTCAAGAGGGGGAAAGGCAAGTGCCTCCTCTTAGACAGTGTTTATGCTAAAAAAATTCTTAGTGGGTTAAGCAAAGATACAATAAAAGGGGCTCGAGCAATAAAGTAAATACTAAGGAAAAGATAAATAAGCAGAAAATAAAGAGATTGTATTCCTTGAGGATAGTCGGATTCTTGGAGAATCGCTTGATAATCAATACAATAGGGGAGAGGGGCATTTATAGTTATTGGTTTACCCCAATGGTAAAATACAATGACTATAGGTCGTGGGCCTGTTAACTCAAGGCGGTGATACTAATTAACCCTAACTAGGAGACAATAACCCTAAGGCAGCGAGATGTATGTCTTACATCCCAAGGCCCGTGCCTGCTGAGTGGTAGTGGCTAAAGGAGTAGGCATGTATTCTCAATGCCCGGTGACTTATATAGTAATTCTAGTCTTTTATAGCTGGACTCATAACCCCGTAATTATTGGTGTCATGTTTTAATCCACACAGTTAGTACCCCACTTGCTGAGCGCTGGCGTAAGCGGTAAGGAAGTGAAATACGCATGATACAAGACGTAGAGGCCTGCCTAAGCCCGATACTCGTCCCCTGTCTTATCGCATGCCTTGCCTTAATGATAATATTCAAGTACATCAACGTGCAACCATGTAATTGGAGGACTATGCATGCGTCTTCCCAATGCTACAGTTGCTCTACCATATCCCATAATCATGGGGATTTACTACGTATTCCATGCTAATCAAACGTATGTAAACAATCCACTTTACTTCTTGGACTCTTCTTGCGTGTATAAATACATCATAATCCTGAGACATTCTCAATCATCTTCATACTTCTTTGTAATTCAGCCTTTGCTAAAACTTCCTCTGTCTTATAACCCGCCTTTTCTCAATGGCACAACAAGCTAATTTCTTAGCCAGGGGCTTCAGAGCCCAGGAGTACATTCCCCTTGTCCTGAACCATGAAAATGATGGAAAAACGCTAGTATAATCACCTAAACAAGAGGGCGAACAAAACAACATTTCCATGGAGTCTTACCTTACTGCTGTTCAACCCGACAATATTCCCGTATCCTAATTGAATATTGGGGGGGTCTACCGTGGACATTATCATACTTACTTTGATAGAGAGGATTTCCACCTATCACATTGGTTACTCACTTGTTCATAGGTACCAATTTACTTTCTGCTTTGATCAGTGTGTACAGTTGATTGTCGAAGAAGTGTGTTTGCACTACAACATTTGTTTAGGCCACGTCGTGTCTTCTGTTTTATGCTTGGCCGCTGTTCTTGATCACCTGGCTTCTCATGGTGGCTTGGACTTCACCTTCTAACATCTTCATGACTTCTACTCTCATCGCCTTCATAAGTCGGGTGTACTAAACTACGAGAGGCGGCAGAAAGGTATTTTCTCCAATGGCAAAAACTCTAAGGAACGTTCTTGGTATCACCGGTACGTAGATGTGCACACCTGAAGCATTGTATCATCCGTCCATTTTCCAAAGGTTTTCAACAGAAACCGTAAGTCTCCGTACTTTGATTCTTCTTGCTCTGATTATTGTTCTTCATGCTAAACTCTTTCTCTTTCAGTAAACCTTGTGACCGATTTCCCAATTTCTCATGATACATGGGTTACTACAATTTTCACCAAGAACCCTGCCTAGAAAATGACATTCAGGACCCTAGACAGTATAGTTGGCGAGTGAAGGAAAATGGTACGTTATTTTCTTTTAACGACTACAAATCTTTTCTCTTATCTGCGTCTCACCTTCCTTCTTCTTTCAGGGTTCTCTCGTTGTGCAATGCCTGAGTTGAAGGAAATTCCATTTGTTGCTCCGTACATCGCTCCCTTACCTGACGTGTTGGCCTCTGCTGAGAGGGTCATCGAGCGAGCTAGTAGTTCACGCTCTTTTAAGAGGAGAAGACCCAGTAAATTAGGAAAATTTGATGTTGTTGATGAACCCTTGATAAGTTTTGATACTGAAGAAGTCCTCCGAGTGTCTGAGCCTGAGACTATTAATCCTCCCACTACTATCATTACCCTAAGGCTGAGGAGGAGGAGGCCGGCATGGAGGATAAAGTTGTCATTTTGTTAGCCCATTTTAAGGCTTCGGTTGCAGGTTGTTGCCTTTCCTCTTTATTCTGCTACTTTGAGTGTTCTACTAACTGTCTTTTGTTGAATATGTACAGAACCAGCAGCGTAGCTCAGGCTTCTGAATTGTATAGGTCTCCATTCGAATATCGTCCTGACAAAGAGGTTGTTGGAGCTTGTTCTTCTGCTGAGGAGTGCAGGGCCGGAGATGTGGATGTTGCTACGAAGAGAAGCCTATTGGCGGATCTCGCGAGATAGTTATTCCCATCATGGCGGGAGTTATTTTGTTTCAAGATCCAGGTGCCGCAACTGACCATACTGTAAAGCTGATCGGCCCTTCTGAGCAACGTTATCTCTGCGGCTTCAACCACCACGACCTACTGCAGGTCGCTATTGGGTACACCCTCATGGTATGTTTTCCTTCCTCCATGGCTTCTTCATTTTAAGTTGAATCTCCATTCTCTCTGAATATCTTCATGGATCATGTTTAGGGGCTCAAGACCTTTCAAGAAGTTATTCATCATGGGAGCATTGATGAGCACTTAAAGGAGGAGAATGATGCCTTTTAGGGCCATGTTGCCAGTTTACAGCCATTTGCCGCCCCAGGTGGAGATTTTGAAAGAAGATATTTACGAAAACAAAGAATGCCTTCCGCTTTGAGCAGCTCTAGGCCAACATACTTGACACAACAATGGGAGAGAAGGCGCATGAGCACAAAGGGGAGATTGTGAAGTTGAAGGCATCTCTTAGGGAAGCTGGAGCCCTTGGACAAGTGCACGAGCTCGTATGGCCCTCCTAGAATCAAATGAGTTGGCTTTGAAGTAGCAAGAGTCTGTAGCGGAGGAAAAAACTAAGGTTCTTGAGAAGGAAGCCTCAGAAGCTAGGAACCTTGCCACTTTTCTCCAGGATGAGAATGACAAACTACATAGTAGTGCCAAACCTCTAGAAAGGTATCGTGACAAGCTTTGCGCTAATTCCCACTGGCTATCTGAAAAGATCGATGCGTTGAGTGCCAGGCATGTGGCTGTGGTGGATCGTATAAACCTAGCTGCCGTGCTAGTCACCCTCTGGAGGATTTATGCCATCTCTGGTTTGGACCTGCCTTCTGAGATCGAAAAGCCGACCAGACTGATGCTCAAATAGGACCCAATCTTGAAGATGGCTCAGAAGAGGCTAGCGGTGATGGAGATAATAATCTTCCTACTGGGGAACTTGCAGTAAGTGGAATAGGACCTTCGTGGAGTGTTGCTGCAGAAGGAAGTCCCCCAAGAGAACTATTTCCTCCCTTTTTTTTTTTATGATAATGCTTTTTTTAATTTCTGCCTGTGTTTTGGGCATTTATAATTTGAATGAAGGCTGGCCTTTCTGAGGTAGTTTAAACTTCTATTCCTATGTATTTCTAGTATTATTGTTTGCTTATGACGATGCTAGCTTTTTTGCTGTAAAAAGTTTCAATAATGGTGTTGGGAGACTCAAGTTTCCACGACAGCTGACCGTGCCTATGTGGGCATATATGCGCCGAGTCTCAATTGCTTTTGTTAAGTTAGTAGCAAGTGTCATGTTTTATTCTAGTGTTTAGAATGTTAGCGTATTATTGAGAGCCTGAGTGGACATGTACGTCTATTGATAACCAGTTTGCACTTGTAGAAAGTGGCTTTTTAGGTTTGGCGCCAGCGGGTGGCATCTTAGGTGCATATGTAGCAGACATCTTTAGGGCATGACCTGCACCCGTAAAAGGAAGTATTTAGACCATTATGATTAGCGGTGCATTTTTTCATTCAAGCTAGAACGGTCGTGCTGTCCAGTCAAGTGCTCAAGTCTTTAATGGAACTACACGAGTGGGCGTCCCTATTGACATGTTGGTGCAAATGTTGAATTGACGATTTTAATACATGATACTGCCTGGTGGCTTAATTAGAATTTATCTAGCTTGAGCGAGTATTACTCTAACTCACAACGAGGAGTGAGTGTTTTACTTCAACTCAAAATACGGTCGAGTGCTGTGAATGATTGGATCTTAAATGATCTTTAACATAAAAATGACTAAAACGTAATAATAGTTTTATTAAATGACAAAAAGAGGGCGTTGAGACCGTATTGTTGTGGGTGTAAGGTCCATAACATAAGCAAAGACATCGAAAATACTAGAACTAAGTAGAAATTCGAGAACTAAATAGAAACTGATTAAATTAAATAACCAAAGGGAGATTTACTTTCAGATGTCCCATTCCTACTCCCCTTCAAACATTTAATCAACCAAGTGAATGTTACAATCGACTTGATTTATTGATCTTTCGGGGTCTTCTTCCATTTCATGGGGGCTCGGTGCTTCTTCCATGCTGGTCTCAGCTGCTCAAAGAACGGTTGTTACATAATATTCCATTGTTGTCTCCTACTGTCCATGCATCTCATTTATTCCCCACCCAGTTGCTTGAGCTTTTGATGTAAGATGGAAGGCACTGCCTTCATCTGGTGTATCCACGGCCGCCCTACGCTAGCATTTTAAGGGAGGCCTATTTTCATTACCTGGAAAGATGTAATGTGATCGGCTCCGGGCATGTGGATTATGAGATTCACTTCCTCAATGGACTTTTCACAAGAGTTATTGAAGTCTGCCAAAGTGTAAACACTTGGGGTCACTTGGTCTTCAACTCTCATTGCCTATATGATCTCCCACTTGATAGAGTTTACAGCGCTACCAACGTCAACTAGGACACGCTTTACGCCTGTATCACCTATCTTCAATGTTATGACCAAGGCATCATGATGGGTAGATGGAAAGTGCCAAAATCTTCTTCATTGAACAGTATTATTTCATCACGGATATGGCCTTCTTTCTACGTGCCTCCTTGACCTTTATCTCATTTTATTTGGAAACATCTGGTAACATGAGGCCTCTTATGATGACATTAATAGATCTCTTTGGCTCTGGAAGATCTGGGGGACCTTCGGAGTTCATGTTCTTGGCATAGGTCTACTTCGCTTTCTCTGTCAGCAATCAGTTTTAGTAGCACTTGTTGAGCAGGTTCATTACTTCTGGTATCAGAGCTCTGTAACCAGTAGTATCATGCTTGTGGTCTTTGTGGAATTTGCAAAAGAGGTTTGAATCTCTCTTGTCGTGTTCCACTGTCATGTTATTGGATCACTGGACTATGGTATTCCTCATATGGTCCCTCAAAAACTCTACAGCATTGACGCACAGTCCTAACCCTTTGAACATGTATGGAGCACTTTCGATGTTAAGTGTTCCCCTATGGCTATGTGAAGTTTCTTTATGGGTGTCCTCACATTTCTCGACGAGATTTAGGGGATCAGCCCAACAATCTCTTCTACTTCGCTTTCCTATTCTTTGCCTGGGGCTCTTCTGCATGCTCATGCTTTCGGCACCATTGGCTATTGTATTAAGGGATTCTACTGAAACTATCATCGAGTGCCTGGGATGGTTCCTGCTCAAAACCGAGCTTTTCGTTGTACCGCTGGTACCATGCATTCCATGTTGTCATTGGATGTTCTGTGATACTCCATTGTAGCTCTCGTGTAGATAATGAACCTCAGGGGTTTATGCTCTTGCGTAAGGCTACTACAGCAATGCTACAAGGCATTGGAAAAAGCTGCATGCGCTGCCTCTGGAACCTCTCCTGCTAGTCCTTCAGCAGCTCCTCATCGCGCTGGCGGATCATGAAGATATCTTCCATCCTCTTCTCTCGCATCCGAGCACCGGAGTGCATCTTCTTGAATAAGTTCTACATCTGGTTAAATGATTCAATTGACCCTAGCGGTAGCTAGGTGTACCATGTGAGGACCAGGGTCGAACCTAATCTCTTCACCAAAATAGATTGGGTTTCTTCTTCTATGATCTAACTATTCTTGACGGCTTTGTAGTAGGCAACAATATGTTCGTCCGGATTTGTGTTTCCGACCTACTTAAGGTTATTCGGCAGATGGATGTGCTTATGTACGCGGACTGGTGCAGTGCTCCCCTTGTATGCATGCTTGAAGAATTTCTGCGCATCAACAGCTGTAACCTAGGGTGCAGCACCGGACATGCTACCGATCCAATTATGGACCACTTTTAGCTTTTTGAGAATGTCTTGGTTGATAGGAACTCCTTCAAGGCCTTGATTACTTGCTGCGATAGAGCTTCCCTGTGTGATCTCCATGTTGATCCTCCATCTGGACACAGAAACTAGCAAATCATTCATGAGCTCGGATCCTTGTGGGGATGCTGGCCTCGGGAATGAACCAGCGAAGATTGCTTCTAGGCATTTGACCAAATTTTTGGCCATGGTGGCCGAGTTATTTTCCTTTTGTTCCTCATGTGCTTTGAGAAATTTGCAAGGGTATCTTCGAGCTTGTTGTTTCTTCCGCATGCAGATCGTCATCATGGTCACTATCGACAGGGATTGGCCTCTTGGAAGTATCTTTCGGTTGCCCATAAAGATTGCTGGGATCCTTAGAGGCGTCCTCAACCACATCATTGGTGTTCTTTGGGACATCATTGTTGTCGTTCAACATGGTCGTGCTTTTCCTTTGTAAAAATCTACAATTGTCTGGGCCCCACAATGGGCGGCAAACTGTTTATGTCTAAAAATTGCTTAGTAGGTTAAATTAGATAAATAATAAAAAGGGGCTCGAGCAATAAAGTAAATATTAAGGAAAAGGCAAATAAGAATAAAATAAAGAGATTGTATTCTTTGAGAATAGCCGAATTCTTGGAGAATCGATTGATGATCAATACAATAGGGGAGAAGGGTATTTATAGTTATTGGTTTAACCCATCTCTAATTATGGTAGAATATAATGACTATAGGTCGTGGGCCTGTTTTCTCAAGGCAGTGATACTAACTAACCCTAACTAGGAGACTGACTATAGCGCTAAGGTAGCAGGATGTATGCCTTACGTCCTAAGGCCCGTGCCTGCCGAGCGGTCATGGCTTGAGGAGTAGGCGTGTATCCTTAATCCCTGATGACTTATACTGTAGGTCTAGTCTTTTCCAGCTGTACTTCTATCCTTGTATTTATAGGTGACATATTTTTACCCTCACTGATAGTACTTACAAGAAAGGGAGAGCAGAATGCATAGGTCATTATTAGATTTTTAAAGGGGTATTTATGTCCGAAATTTATTCATTAAACTTAGCGAAGATTATTTTAGCTAAACCACTGTTATTAGGGTCAAAAAGGCAAACTATTGCCTATGGTGTCGTAGTTTTGCAATTCTCCGGGAATTTCGTTGGGCCACCCTTGAACTCTTAATATAGATTCCTCAAGAAAGAAAAATGATATAGTTACTAAAAAGATATACATAAATAAAATTAAAGAACTAGAAAATTATGAGAGCATTACCTGATTAGCTACAACATATACAACATCGATAATTCATTGGACACAACAGCAGACTCCAAGACCAACAACTAAGGCCACCCAATTGCAAAAGGCCACAAATAAAAAATCTAAAGGCAAGAAAAATATGCCAAGCCTGCAGAAAGATTAATTTATCAAAGATGAAAGCTTCAATTTGAGAAATAAACTATAAATAAAGTCCATAAATTTTTATCAACTAATTAAAGAAAGTTTTTCACGCATACTGGAATAATTGAGGAGTTCGTGTTGCATTTTCCCATCACTAGTACATACCCAAAAAAACGCAATGATCCACGCAAAGAATGATAAGATTACAAAGGCATTATCATACTCTTTGCCACGTTACTGCAAGTTTTTTTTTAAACACACAGGTTATAACAAATTGTTTATGCCTAAAAATTGCTAGATAGGTTAAACAAATATATTATGAAGGGGTTCACAAGTAATAAAGTAAGTACAATAAAAAAAATTAAAGCAAATAAAATAGAGATTGTATTTCTTGAGAATAGTCGGATTCTTAGAGAATCACTTGATGATCAATACAATAAAGAAGAGGGGTATTTATAGTTATAGGTTTACCACTGTCCTAATTATGGTAAAATACAATGTCTATATGCTGTGGGTCGTTATACTCAAGGCAGTGATACTAAATAACTCTAACTAGGAGACTATAAATCCAAGGCGACAAAACATTTGCCTTACAGCCCCTGGGCCTGTGCCATATGAGAGGCCGTGGCTATGTGGCATGTTGTTATCCTCAGCGGCCAGTGACTTCTAGAGTAAGTCTAATCTCTACCAGTCGGGTTCGTATCCCTGTAATTATAGGTGGTATTTTTTTACCCATACAGTTACTCCCCCCGTTGACGCCAGCTGTCAGGAAGTGAAAGAGGCATGCGAGGGAGATGTGCGAAAAGATATCTCAGAGACTCCTGAAGTCCGCAGTTATTTTGATTAAAATAGACGCTTGGTGTCTTCTGGAGATCCATGTGCTTTCTCCCGATTGGTCTTCATTTGTATCTTTCTCATAACTATCATTTGTTGCGCCAAATCGTTTCATATCCTTTTCCATAATTTTCTTTGGCCATTTCGAGCTCATTCCTTATCTCTTTTTACCTATATTAAGAGCCTTCCTCTGCAGTTACTTTTCACTAGTTTCCATCTCCCAAAATATAGTGTCCTTTTGGAAAATTTCCCTTTACTGTGAAAAAAATAAACCAAGCTTTTTTCCTAAAAAATGATAATCTTTGATCCCGGCTCTCTGCCTTTGAAATATTACCTTCACTTGAAATGTGCGCTGTGTGAGAAAACTGAAAATAAAGAAGCAACATTTGTTTTCTTCCTTCACCCTTCTATCCTCATTAAGAGTGATGAAGTCCATCGAGTTATTAAACTTGAACAAGATCCTAATGGAGTTCTTTGGAATATCTTCTCCATGGCACATGCACTAATTATGATGTTTTTTTTTTCTAATGCAACGGTTGCTGCGATATTTCCCTCAATATGAGAAAGTTGGCAGTCCAAAAGCGTCTGCCCATTAAACCCTTGCATCATCCAACTCTCCATTTTTTTCGGGGATATGTTGATGCTATAAGGTTTAATATCTTCTACCTTCTCGCAGTTGCTCTGCACTTCCTCTTCCGAGCTACTGCTGAGTTAGGGCGGTCATGTACCTCTATGTTTGCCTAAAGCTCAAGGATTGTATCTGCTTTACAATCTTTGAGAAATGAGGGTTTCTCGGATGTCCCCTTGGTGGCTGATGCTTTTTGCGTTGGATATAGGTTTATCTCATATGCTGAGCAACCAACACTGTTTGAAAATGCTGAGGGATGTTTCAATTCTTGTCCCCCGTTCTACTGAGGGATTCCTCAGTTGGATTGATTTACCAGTGCCTATTTGATAGCGTCATGCTGATATACTCGGGGCGCCGGGAGCGGCTAAATCCTGTGCCAAGGGAATTCTCAAACCGGCATGTCGTCTGAATAGGGGTTGTAACCCCAAATGAAGTTTTTCAGCCGCGCGAAGACCAAAAGACCTTTCAGATGAAGTTCCCCGGGACCTTGTAATAGCTAGAGGGAATTATTGTAAATAACATTGGATACAAAGATTCAATTGTACATTGTAGCCTACGGGCCTTTGACATTAATAAAAAGTGACGTTCATTAATATTTGTCTTTTTTGTGCGTGCTTGCATTTTTACTTTAATGTAGTCAAGCAGTGCTATATGTCTATTCAGGCATGTGTGTATTTGTAGAAAATTCTTTTATTATACACTAGTAGATGGCGTCTTAAAATGCGTCTATGGTAGACATCTTTAGATAGGCATGGCCCGAGCCCACAAGGCGACGTCTTTAGACCGTTGGAATCAACTGTGCATTTTTACGTTCATAGAGAACGACTTTGCTTGTTCATTCAAGTGCTTAACTCTTTAAGGCACTGTGCGGGGGAAGGGGGGCATACCCACCGAGATGTAGATTCAAATGTTGAATTGACGATTTTAATGTACGATAATGCCTGGTGGCTTAAGTAGAATTAATCTAGCTTAACCGAATGTTTAGTTGTAACTCGCAGTGAAGAGTGAGTGTTTCACTTCGACTGAAATTATGGCCGAGGGATAATAATGAATGGATCTAGATGATCCGAAATAAAACTGACTAAAACAGAATAGTATTTATTGAATAAAATGGGTGCAAGGGCCGAATAAATTTTTAAATAAACTTAATAACAAAGCATGGGTCTACATGCCATTTGAAATAAGAAAACAAGGACGAGAGTAAATATCTTTAATATACAACCTTGCTGGCCTTGCAAGAGTAATACTTCTTTAGCCAGGTGATGTTCTAGTTGTTTGGGACGGTTGTTCCTTTCATGTGCTCAAGAGTGTACACTTCTTTTCCAGTGATGCTCCGAATTTTGTATGGCCCTTCCCAATTCGGGGCGAGCTTGCCTACTCTGGCCTTCTTGGTGCTTTAAGATACTTTTCGGAGGACCAAATCTCCTATGTTGAAGAAGCATAAATTAGTCATCACATTATAGTACTGCTCCACTCGTTGCTTTTGGGCCGCTAAGTGTATTGCTGCTAGTTCACGGTGCTCATCCAGTAGGTCGAGCACGACTGTTAAGGCCTCATTGTTAGGCCCATCCTCATCAAATTCTCAGCACAAGCTGCACTCACCTATCTCAACATGGATCATGGCATCTGCCCTGTACGCTAAATAGAAAGGGGTTTCTCGTGTGCTCGCCTTTACCGTTGTGCGATAAGCCCATAGAACTCCCGGTAATTCCTTCGGTCACTTGCCTTTAGCTTCTTTGAGCCACTTCTTTTTATTGTCCATAATGGTCTTTTTTAAAGACCTAGCCTGTCCGTTTGCTGAGGGGTGGTAAGGCATCGATGTTATCCTTTTAATTTTCCATTCCTTTAAGAATTTTGTGAATTTTTCCAACGAACTAAGGCCCATTGTCACAGGCCATCTCGGCAAAAACTCCGAAACGGCACATGATGTTCGTCCATATGAACTACATGACCTCGAGCTCTCGAATCTGGGCCTAAGGTGCCGCTTCGACCCACTTGGTGAAGTAATCAGTCAGTATGAGTAGGAATTTGATACCTCTAGGTGCTTTAGGCATTGGCCTTACGATGTCCATCGCCCATTTCATGAAGGGCCATAGCGCGATTATTGATCGTAGTGGCTCTGCTGGTTGATAAAGGAGAATCGTTGGCAGCTATCGCACTCTCTGACAAGTTTGCTTGCGTCGTCCTCTATCTGGGACCAGTAGTAGCCTACTTTGATTACCTTTTGGGCTAGGTCCCTTCATCCAGAGTGCATTCTACAATGTCCTTTGTGGATCTCCCTTAGTACGTAATCGGCCTTCGGCGGGCCTAGGCATTTTGCTAGTGGGCCACTGAACATCGGACGATATAATTCTCCCTAGATGAGGCAGTAACGGGCTACTTGCATCCTTAGCCTTGTACAGTTCGATCACCGCCTCCGGGCTGTCCGCATTCATATCTATGGATGCTTGTAGGCTGGCTAGTGCATCGGCTTCCGTGTTCTCCTCCCTTGGTACTTCAACAAACTTCCACTTGTGAATTTTTCTTTTAGCGGGCATTCACTTTAGCTAGGCAGTCCTGCATGCGAGCATCTTCGGCAACAAATACTCCATTCACTTAGTTGACCACCCATTGTGAATCACTTTGAAGACTAACCTCCTTGGCCCCTAATATGTAGGGTAATTTAAGAGCTTTAATTACAGCTTTATATACTACTTCAATATTTGTGATTAGCAGGTAGCTGAAGGCTATACGGAAAGCCTTTCTGGGTGGAGACTTAATCACCACACCGACTCCAGCCCCTTTGACATTTAATGCCCCATCCGTGTAGATTATCCATTCTCTGGGAGTGACTCCTTAAATTGTCATCAGTTTGTTTTCAGCCTTTGGCATTGATGTATAGGCAAAATGCCACACATTGCCTTTTATTATTTGAGATTTTGTTGTGTATTATGGATTAAATGAGTGCACTAATCATACTTTATTTGCATATTGCAGGGTGTTTGGAGTTGTAGAAATGAAAAGATTCAAAACAAGTATAAAAAACAAGGCGAAATGTGAAGCTGCAAGTTCTAGTCTGGAGCAATGTTTATCTCCTTCGATAGTCCCGATCACAAAGCTTCAGAGAATTACTTTAGCGCGATAGTGCTTAGTGTGACACAATTGCTTGGGGACGTGCCTAGACTGCTTTCAACAGATTTGGAATTTCACCTCAGCTGAATTGGGGACATGTAGATAGCTGCTTAGACGACCTATGGAGCATCTTTGCCTCATCTCTCAAGCTTTGGGGGCAAAAGTTCATCAACCATGTCTAAGGTTTGAAGATTATGAGTTCAAATTGTAAAATTCTTTTACCTTTTTTTCATTACCTTGGTTTGTATTTCATTATCTTGACTTATCGGTGTTATTTTGACATTATGAACATGTTTAGTTGATAAATCGGTAGAGTTAGGGCTTCTATATTGACTCATTTGTTCTTTTAAGCTATTGAGTACCTTTTTACCATTATTAATTTAGGTGTTTGGCTAATTAATCACTACGTGCTTAAATTCTCATCAATTGGTACTTAAAATGCTAGTTCTAACCCTATGAGTACTAGATTTATACTGAAAGGGTACTTCTAGGAATGTGATAGTGATTAACGGGGTACTGGGGGTAGGTTTGTCGCATTTACACCGGTTAATAGGTTGAACATCAAAAGGAGGATGCCTTACTCGGACACAATTTCGATTGAGCTTAATGCAAGACCTCTTTGCACCGAAAGGGTGAGAGGTGTTAGGTCTGGTAGTCACCAAAATGAGCTATCCGGGTAAAGTAGATTGAGTGTCACGGAGCCTAAGATTAATTAGTTGGGGCTCTTTACACAAGATTGGTTAACATTTGGTTGATTGCATTCCTTAAGCTCTATTACCATACATCCTTGCTTGTGGCGCCATTGATCACATTTACATGCTTCCCTAGTGTAGTTGTAATGTTAGCATAATTTTCTAGTTATCATCCCTATTTGGCTTAGTCAACAGGTTTAGTTCCTCCACTATCTAAGTCGCATCATATTTTTCCCTAAGGATTCGACCCCGACTCATAGTTGGGTAAATTATATTGCAACTACCGTTTCATATCTCATTGGAGGTGTGAGTTGGACGTTATCAGGCATTATGTCGATACTGAAATTGACAACAAAGTCCGCAAGGACTTGTGATTTGATGGTCGTTCTCGACTGGTAAAGGATGTCATATTCCCCCAGCTCTACGGCCCATTTTTATAGCCTCCTTGAAAGTGTGGCCATAACTTCCTTGCCGCAACTAGTGCCAACGTGAGCTTCTCTAAGTGTTGGTACTGTGTCTCTGTGTCCAGGAGGGACTTGCCGATATAGTATATAAGAGATTGAACTTTTTTTCTTCTCGCATGAGAACTGCGCTTACTGCTATTTCTGATACTGCAAGACATAACAAAAGTTGTTCTCCCTCACGCACCTTAGTCAGCAGCAGAGGGTTGGAAAAATATTGCTTCACATCCTGAAGTTCTTGGCTATATTGCTTCATCCTCTCGAAACTTTTATTATTCTTCATCATGTTGAAGAACTGATGTCACCGTTCTGAGGATCGAGAGATGAATCGACTAAGTGCGGCTATCCTATTGTTGAGTATTTTCACCTCATCTTTAACACCTCTGGTATAGCCTTGATGGCCTTGATCTTGATAGGATTGGCTTCTATCCCCCTATTCGAGACAGTAAATCTGAGGAACAATCCAGATGACACGCCAAAGACACATCTTTTCAGGGTTAAGCTTCATGTTGAATTTGTCCAGTATGTCAAATGCTATCTCCAAGTGCTTGATGTGGTACTTCACAAATTCTAACTTTACAAGCATATCATCAATTTACACCCCATGGTTCTGCTAATTTAGTTCTTGAACATCCGGTTTACAAGCCTCTGATAAGTTGCTCCTACATTCTTTAAACTGAAAGGCATCACTGCATAGCAATACATTCCCCTATCTGTAATGAAAGAGCTTTTCTCTTGATCATCCAGATTCATTAGGATCTGATTGTACCTGGAGTATACATCCATGAAATTGAGAGTTTTATGTCCTGTCGTTGAATCAATGAGTTTATCGATGCTGGGCAGTGAGAAAGAGTCCTTCGGGCACGCGTTATTTAGGTCAGTGAAATCAATGCACATCCTCCACTTGCCATTCTTCTTCAGCACGACCACTATGTTTGATAGCCGATTCGGGTAGTGAACTTGCCGAATGGATTCATTATTTTACAACTTCTCTACCTCCTCGTGAACTGCTTTCCATTTTTCTCAGTTGATCGCCCGTTTCTTTTTGCTTAACCACTTTGAAGCACGATAAATATTCAGGTTATGTGTAATATCCTGGGAGGATATCCCTGGCATGTCGGTATGTATCCATGCAAAGGTGGTTACTTGGGGACGCAACAAGCTAGCGAACTCTTGCTTGGCTTCGGTAGAACATTTTGCCCCCTCATAGAATTTCTTGTGTAGAGACTCTTCGTCAAAGATCAGAGGATCCAGATCATATACTTTGGCCTTGACCAATACTTCTTCTCCGTCCAGGTCCTGTATTATGGTGGCTGATTCCCGAGGGATCTCGCTCTCGTGTTTTTCTGACTCAAACGGCACGCTAGTTACAAGGCAGGGCTCGAGTATTTTGTCCTGAAACTTCCGTTGATTCTTCACTATCTTCTTTACTGCGCACGTGATGGCAACCACATAACAACTTTGGACAACTTCTGCTACCCTTTTATCTTTTTACCCCCACAGAGTTGGATATTTGAGAACTTTATGAAGTATTGAGAGTACAACCCTTACATCATGTATCCAAGGCCTCCCTAGAATGATGTTGTATGAGAGATTGTATCTCATCACTTGGAAAGACGTAAGTTGCGATACTCTTGGGATGAGGACCGAGAAGACTATTTCACCTACCGACCTTTCGCTCGAGTAGTTGAAACTAGTAATTGTGTATGGACTTAGGACTACCTGTTGTAGCAACTCCATATTGTAGAGGACTTTCAATCGGATGATGTTAACAACACTTGTTGTGTCCACCAGTACTCGCTTAATATTGATATCAAGTACTCTGAGAGTAATGATTAAGGCGTCGGTATATCGGCAGTGGAGCTCTCTTCCATCATTCCTGTTGAATTTGATCGCGTAGATGCGAGGTCTCTTTTTTCCTTCATCCTAAGCTTCGCAAACCATCACTTCTTCGGCCTTCTTCCTCTCAGCCCCCAGTCCTTCGAAGATTGTATTGATGCTCTGTTTGTTCTTCTGATCCAAAGTGATGGATCTCCTTCATTCTTCTGCAAGCAGATTCTTAAGGTGTCTATATGTCAGCAGATGAGCTATCAGGAGCATGAGTACCTTGGAGTGTATTGTGTCATGGTCGTTACTTTGGTGGAATTCATATTAGGCTGACAAATTCCTCCCAAATTTGTTCTAGATAGTAGGAGGCCACTGAACTAATGAGCTTAATTTGCTGAAGTGATTCATTACTGGCTCTACCGCGCTCACTTGTAGTCCCAAACTTTGAAATTGTGAAACTTGGGGCTTTTCTCGTGGGAAGTGGTCCCTCGGGCGTCACTTTGCTTATTAAAGGTTCTCCTAAGATCCGCCTGATATTGCATTATTCTTTTCATCCTTCTACCGCCAACATCTGCCTCTAGGGTGGGCCTACGTGCTCGGCTTCTTCCTGTGTTATCATCGGGCACCTGGGGTTTATCCAGCTCGATGTGGAGCTTTTTGTTATACCACTGGTACAACACATTTTTGGTTGTCATCGGGTGGGTGAGACTCCATTGCAGCTCTCACGTGGCCAAAATACCTCGCCAGTTCAGGCTCTTGCCAAAAGCTACCGTGGCAATGCTGTCGAGCACCGCATGAAGTTCCATATGTTCCCTATGAAATCTTTCAATGTAGTCCTTTAGCAATTCTTTGTCGTGCTGGCAGATCTCGAAGATGTTCTCTATTCGTTTCTGCACTCCGGAGTGCGCCTGCTGGAAGATATCTTGTATCTAGATGAATGATTTAATAGACCCTACAGGCAGCTTATTGTACCAAGTTAGGGTCCCATTTGTCAGGGTTGAACCAGAGCTCTTTACTAGGGTGGATTGGGTTTTTTCTTCTTTGATCTCATTGTTCTTAAAGGTCGTATAGTATGCGGCTATGTGTTCGTCTGAATCAGTAGTTCATTTGTACTTAAGGTTATCAAGCATATGGAAGTACTTAGGTACGCAGACTAGTATAGCGCTCGCCTTGGATGCATGCTTGAAGAACTTCTGCTCATTAACAGTTGTTACCTTGGGTAGAGCACCCGGTACATTTTCGATCCGATTGTGGATCACCTTAAACTCCTTGAGTATGTCTTGGATGATATGTGTCCCCTCGAGCCCTAGATTATTGGCCGCTGTGGAACTTCCTAGAGTGGTCTCCATGTTAATCCTTCTCCTGGGTACGGAGGCCGAGGAATTATCTATGGGCTCATATCTCGTGGGGATGCTGGCCTCAAGAATGAACCAAAAAAGAGCGTTTCCAAACGTTTGGCTAGAGTTTCGGCCATGGTAGCTGAGTTCTGGGATGTATGCTCTTTCTACGCTTTAAATAAGTTGGTGATAACATCTTTAAGCTTGTTGTTGGCCTTAACGAGGCTTCCATGCATTAGATCAACATCATGATCGCTTTCAACAGGGACCGGCCCCTTGGACGTGTCTTTCGATTGTCCATCGAGATCAGTGGGATCCTTAGAGGCGTCGTTGACCATGTCAGTTGTATTCTTTGGGACATCACCATTGTCGTTCGACATGGTTATGCTTTTCCTTCGTAAAAAAACCTACAATTGCCTAGGCCTCACGGTGGATGCCAAACTATTTATGCCTAAAAATTGCTCAATAGGTTAAACAAATAAATTATGAAGGGGGTGAAAAGAAATAAGTAAATGCAATGAAAAAGAAATTAAAGTAGAAAAAGTAGAGATTGTATTCCTTGAGAATGGTCGGATTCTTAGAAAATCGCTTGATGATCATGATAAAAAGAGAGAGGGGTATTTACAGTTATAGGTTTATTCCAGTCCTAATTATGGTAAAATATAATGGCTATACATTGTGGGCCTGTTTTACTCAAGACTGTGATACTAATTAACCTTAACTAGGAGACCATAAACCTAAGGCGGCGGAAAAGTGAGAGTTGCACAAATGGTAAGCACCCTCCACCTGCATTCAAGAGGTTGTGAGTTCGAGTCATCGTTGGAGCACAAAGTGGGAGGGCCACTATTGGTTCCGAGAGAGGGGAAGGGGTGGATTTAAAAAAAAAAAAACTAAGGCGGCGGGATGTTTGCTTTACGGCCCCTGGGTCTATGCCTGGTGTATGGTCGTGGCTACTCAGTACCCGGTGAGTTGTAGAGTAAGTCTAATCTCTAACAACTGAACTCGTATCCCCGTAATTGTAGATAGCGTATTTTTAGCCACATAAAAACCAACATTCTATAAGTAAGAATCGTTATTGCATTGTCTTGTCTAAGAGACATATATAATCCTACTTGCTATGGTAGCAAAAAGCAAGAAAAAAAGAAGGATATGAAAAGGAATTGGTTATTCATTTATAAATATATCAAATTATTATTTATTTAGATCAATTGTGTCATGTGTGTCCTATTATTTATATAGTAGTTGATGTAGTGTGTAGAGCCAAGCTTATACACGGAAGATTAAATCATCGGTTCTTATAAATAATAAAGTAAGGTTCACAATCTAAAATAGAAATTGGGCAAAGCCATCGGTATGATTTTAGTACAAGATTATATATAATTTACCTTGATTATGGGAACGGTATAGTTCCAACTTCTTGTGCTAGTGCGCTTTGTGTGCACTGAACGGACCAAGTAGAGATAAGTATTTTTATACTGACTATATAAAACAAATTCTCTAGCTCATCAAATGTATTTATACACTTAATCTTGATATAGCTATTATTAGTGGTGTATATTATTCATTGTCTTGATTTATCAATAGGTGAGAACTAGGATATTTGGGTCAAATAATTCCTGATAAGTTGGATAATGATAATATGCGTTTGCGAAGTGATAGCTAGTTGATAGAATCCACGTCTCAGTATAGAGATTGATGACACCCCTTTATGAAAGCTTATAAGTTTTCATGTGTAAACCTGGCCGGTGGATTTTGGTATCCGACACATGAAATAAGTTAAATGGAAGTCAAAAGGATATTTATTAGTCAATAAATTAAATTGTCAGTAATTTAAGTTTATTGATTGGTGTCTGTAACCTTAACGTGGGGAATTAAATAAGGTTTTGATGGAAGAATTCGAAATTCAACTGAGGAGTGAAATTACAAATTTCTAATGGAAATAATTCGTGATTTATTATGGAAAATTTAATTCTAGAGAAAAAGAATTAATTCCATAATTGGAAGCCTCGTTAATTAATTTTGTGGTCCCTCTTGTGCCCGAATTAATTAGGATTAGGAGAACTTTACTTGGTGTAAAAGAAACCCAACTAGTTTTGGAATAGGTTTTCTAAGCCTAAAGCTAGGCTATAAATACATGGGTTATTCCTCCATAGAGTTGGTTGAGTTTTTACTCTAAGTTTCTCTGTAATATTTGTTCCACCCAAATATTGATAGTCCGGTAATTATTCTGGAGCACAACATAAGATCATGGATCTGGAGGGCTGGCTCATGGATGATCTTGCTTGTGGTAGATGGCTTGTCGCCCCGTTGTGGTCACGCTTCAAGAGATAAGTATCAATTTTACGTTTGATTAAATCTCCATGGTTTTGGTTGCCTATATTACATGTAAGTTTCTGATCTTGAAATTGTTTCCACTGTGCATATTTTCTTTCAGTGGGTCCACCGGCTCCTATGTTTGACAAGTGTAGTTTATGAACCCAAAATCTTAAACTCATAACTAATTTAATAGACATTACAAAACTTGTTTGTCAGTTGTGTGAGCCAAAGTAAAAGTTTCATAAGTCCACATTTTACAAAAATTTTACTAAAAATAATCAAATGAGAATTCCAAATAACTCACTAATTGCGAATATAGCAGGTTCTTTCGGGACTTAATTCAGCCAAAGTCATATAACCTCTAAACGAACCTGAAGTGTCAACAGGGCCCCCAAAACGATTGCCGGTATTCTCTTCTCTTAAACTCCAATAAAATACTAGCTACATGAAGAACACAAAGCAAACAATACCCAACTGTCCAAACCCTTAAAGGCATTTGTGGTTCCTCATTTCTACTCAATACCAAAACCAATATCCCTACAATGATACACACAAAGTTCCATACCATGTCAATAATTACAACGAGCTGTGTATAAACCCAACTACTTTCCCTCTCATCATATTCTACTGATGGTTCAAGAATCATAAGCCTACTTCTGCTATTGACCATTTGAAAAACCCGAATGACTTGTCGAATAAAATGTCGACATACTGATTGCTCGTGAAAAAGAACTTTCAGAGTTATTATTATTGGATGTTAGTAATGGTGAATTTGATGAAGACATTTTTCTAGTATGATGAATATTCAGATGTAAAGAAGACCAAGCTTGGTATTTGTTGGGGGTATAAGCATATTGAAACTTGAAGGAATAGGTTATCTAGTGCCATGGTTTATTAAATGGTTTGTCCAAAATGGGACAATTAGATAAAAGACTGGTTCCAGCAAAGGAAAAAAGAGAAATATGATAAAGACTGGTTCCAGGAAAAAAAAAAGAAGATAAAGACTGGTTCCAATGAAAACAAATAAGATTGGTTCCAAGAAAGGATAAAGACCCGAAAAGAAAATATTGTATGTCTTGCTAATAGAAGGATATGGTGATCGAAAAAAACTTTTCTTGATAGAAAAATGTAAGACTTCTCTATGGAGTTAAACTTGTAATTGGGCGCCAAGAATGTCCTCTTTTCATAATTACCCTGTACCTAGACTCTTGGCAGATTTTCAAAAATATGCTACCGGAAGTAATGGTTTGCCAAAATTCCTTCAACAACAGTGGTTTAGAAAAAATGCCCTCCATTAGTTTAATAAATTTTTTCGAACCAAAATACCCCTAAAAACCAATAAAAATACGCGCTCAGTCCCTCCCCTTCCTTTTCACCAGTCACGCGATCACAGGAACCGTAAAAGCCCATTCCTTTTACAGATTGCTCCGTTCAAGCAAAGATTTACCGTAAGATTTCTTCAAATTGCTATTGAATTTTACTAACAGTTCGACTAATTTCTTTAAGCCCTGTTGCAAGGGTAAAGGTCTCTGCAACTATTGCTAAGAGTTTAAGCTCTGGTGCTATCAGCACCATACATTCACTTCTTGCCTATTGCCAAGACTTTATGGCCTGTTGCAAGTGCCAACTTGCAGAGAAAGTCTCTGCAACTCTTGGCTTATTGCCAAGAGTTTAAGCTCTGGTGCAATGGGCACCTGGGAGAGACTTCTTGGCTATTGCCAAGACTTTAAGCCCTCTTGCAGTGGCCAACTTCATGAGAAAATCTCTGCAAGGCTTGGTAATAGCCAAGACTTTAAGTTCTGCTGCAAAGGAAAACTTACACTGAAAATCTCTAAAGTATTGGCAATAGCCAAGACTTTAAACTCTACTGCAATGAGAGGCTTGTAGAGACTTCTTGCCTATTGCCAAGACTTTAAGCCCTGTTGCAATAGGGGGCTTGCAGACAAAGTCTCTGGGCTTTATAGGCACTTCTTCCCTATTGCCAATACTTACAGCCCTATTGCAATGGGGTCCTTGCAGCTGCCAAGACTTGCAACTCTGGTGTAATAAGCACTTAGGAGAAACTTCTTGCCCATTGCCAAGACTTTAACACCTGTTGCAATGGGGGCTTGCAGAAAAAGTCTCTACAAGTCATGGCTATTACCAAGAGTTGCTGCTCTGGTGCAATAGGCACCTAGGAGAGACTTATTTGCAAGACCTTAAGCCAACAAAGGGCTTCACTTTTACCCATGATCCTGCTTCTATCAAAGCGATCTGAGTACGAAATTCTAAGCATATCATTCGTCTAGATTATGTGCAGGATTAGCACTATGACAACTCGCTACATTAATATAGCTTATAATGGGAAATGGGATGCAAATAGAAAATACATCAACCATGATATAAAGTTGATACTTGTCAAAGACGGTATAAGATACCACGTATTTGAAAAAGAAATTTGTAATGCTCTAACCATCAACACTGACGAAAGTGAAGCAAAGATAAGGTTTGACATGAATCTAGAAATGTGCAGAGGCATGATGGTAACAAATGATCAAGAACTTATCACTTGCATGTATCTGCTGAAGAATGATGAGAATTTCAGAAAATCCTGCTTCATAGTAGAAGTTATTAAAAGGACTGACATGTCAAAAAATCCCGCTTCTCTGTGAATGAAGCTGACCATAGCATGGTGTTGCATCAAAAGGAATGGAAGTTATTGATTATAAATATTTTTAAAAATCAAACGTGATTGGAAAAGTTAATATTATCAATAAATTGAACTATTGGCAATAGCCAGGACTTTACACTCATACAGATAACCAATTCAATTAAATTTAACGTAAAGTTTTGGCAAAGGGTAAGATATTTCCAACCAAAACTTATTTATCGACTTTAATATTAGAAATAGTTAACTTGCCTTGATGTCTTGCCATAGGCAATAGTATTGACAACTAAACTGACACCAAGTCTTGGAAAAAACATTTCCAGCCCAACTCTCCATGAATTATTAATCAATTTTAAATTAATTATATAATATTATAGTTGGAATTAATTAACTAGAATTCAAGTCTTACCCATTGGCAAGACTTTTCATCTAAATGTGTTCAATCCACAACAACTAAAATGCCTTGAAGTCCTGCAATTGCCAACACTTCCAGTTCATCCGATTCAAAGCAACTTCAGTCTTTAAAATAACAAATATCAAACATCCAAGTGTACTTCTTTTCGTAAACACAACAAATACGGTAAATACGAGATACACGTAATTAAAAACTACTCAACAACTTTCTCTAACTCTTTTGTAGTACTAAAAGTCTCATTTGGACTACTACAAGGATCATCTTACGACGGAGATAACAAACGAAAATTTGGAAATCCATCGCCCACATCATATTTTTGCCTTGGAATTCATCAGAAGATCTTGTCTGACTTATAAAATCATCCACTACATCACAATGTACATGATTAGGATCAGGAGATTGAAGATTCAATATCCATTACGTGCAAAATTTTAAAAAACAAAAGTGACAACACATAATAACAAAACAATGAAACAATAATGAAAAGACCACATAAAAACATGCAATGACAACTATTGAACGCATGAATGATGAAAAGAGTAAACTACAGAAAAAGTCTCTACAACTATTGTCAATAGCCAACACTTTAAACTCTAGTGGAAGGGGCAACTTGTACAAATAGTCTTTGCAAGTATTGACAATTGCCAAGACTTTAAACTCTAGTGGAAGGAGCAACTTGTACAAATAGTTTGTGCAAGTATTGACAATTGCCATGACTTTTACCTATATTGAAGTGCAAAACTTGCAGAGAAAGTCTCTGCAACTCTTGGCAATAGCCAAGACTTTAAGTTCTGCTACAAGGGGGACCTTACACTAAAAATCTCTAAGAGTATTGACAATTGTCAAGACTTCTACCTCTACTGCAGTGAACAAGTTGGAGACAAATTCTCTGCAACTCTTGGCAATAGCCAAGACTCTAAGTTCTGGTGGAAGCGACAACTTACACGGAACATCTCTGCAAGTATTGGCAACATCCAAGACTTTAAACTCTATTGCAATAAGCAACTTGCAAAGAATGTCTATGCAACTCTTGGCCATGATCAAGATTTTAAGCTCTATACAACAACATGAATATCTAATAGTCATATGTAATAAAAACCTTCAAATCACTGGAATCAATCAAACACAAGCAAAAAAATCCACAGGAACGTCAAACTTAATTCAACAATCATAGATCGAAATGGCAAAAACTAACAGATAAGTATATAAATAATAAGTATAAAAAAATAACAGAAAAAAATAAATGCACATAAATGATTACGCGAAATTTTTTTTACAATACAACGAAAAAATAATAGAACAAATATACGAAAAAGAGAGAATAAAAAACCCCAAATCTCCAGCACACAAAGAAGAAAGAAGGAGGCCAGAAATAGGAAAAGAGAGAAAGAAACCTGTTCAACATGATTTAAGCAGGTCGGGGGCAGAATAGTCCTTTCATAGGGGGGAGTATGATGTGGAGGGAATTTACTTAAAATATTTGTAAGTGGGGGCAATTAGGTGAGACCATGTCTTATTGAGGGCACTGGATGAAATTTTTTGTAGACTCTTTCCCCTGGGAGAATTACACAACTATGACACCGACTACAGTGGTTTGCGTAATGGTTTGCAAGAATGATCTTCGCTAACTTTAAGTAAGTACTACCTCTGTGGTAGAACTTGACCTTTTATCCCTTTCAACATTCTCCCAGATAACTTGAAGTGCTGCTCTGCGGACCGAAATACCCCTACAAAATCTTATATTGATGCCTGCATCCCGTCATCCCTTTAAGTAAGTGTTGCCTCCTAGGTAGCACTTGACCTTTTATCTCTTTCAATATTCTCCCACATAACTTGAAGTGCTGCCCCACCCTCCAAGCTAACTTGAAGTGTTGCCTCGGCAGCACTTGTCTCTTTAATCTCTTCACAGGTAGCACTTGCCCTTTATATTTCCCGAAGAGGCAACACTTGTCAAGTTATAAGTTGAAGTGTTGTCCGCGTAGGCCGCACTTGTCAATTTATAACTTGAAGTGCTGCCCTCGAGACCATTTTGCTAAACTATTCTTAAATGGGGATAAAAAAGCCATCACCAAGGATAAGGAAGTACATGTGATGAAATTTTTTGTTTTCCCCTTGCTTCATTATAACGAAAGTATTTTAAAACCTATCAAAAGTACTTAAATGGTCTTAAATGTATTATGATTTTATATGGGTACAAGAACACGTCATTTAAGGTGACATTGATATATTTTAAGAAAATTTTCAAAAATAGGCAGTCCAGTACCCAACAAACAGGAGGCCATATTTTTTTTTCATGCATAGCACCTATCCCTAAAATTATAAATTTTAGCACTCCTTCATTAAAAAAAAAAAAAAACCTAGCTACCAAATCTCCTCCTCCCCAGCCACTAAGTCGCCGGCAGACACCCTCCTACGCCAGTGGTGTTGTTACTTTTTTGTATTTTACTAAATTTATGTTGTTTATTGCGTCTAAATCATTTCTTTGGACAAGCTTATACACACAAATCTCCCCCCAGAAAATAAATTATACATGAATTTATATAGATAAATTCATAGCAATGAGAGAAATACAAAAATATACATAAAAAAAAGTAAAAATTCATATAAACATTCTTAATATACAAATTTATTCACTCGCATATACACACTTATACAAATTTATTCAATTTTATACATGTGTATAAATTTGTATAAACTTGTGGCAGACTGTTATCTCCGAAAAAGGGTGACAAGTCGGGTAAGATTCAGAAATATGGGCCATTTTTAGTAATTTTCGTCTTTTGTTTGTCTTTTAGTATAATTATTTCTATATTTTTTAAGTTTTAACTTAAAAAATTTTAAATATAAAAAAGTGTTTCTTTTTGGAAGACTTAACAATGTGTGGTAAAATGACAGACATATGTACTTGGTTGGACGACATGATCATTGAAAATCATAAACCGTTACTTGTTTGGCTTTGAAACTTAATTGTTGCTATAAAATGGAATAGCAGAATTAATATGAACAACAAAAGCCAATTATAGCTTGTTGCGCCCTTTCAGGCGTTGCAAGAATTAAAACAAATTAGATAAGCAATACTACCAGAGGGCATCCGAACTAACAAAATTCATCAATTTGTCAAAGTAAATCATCTAAATTCAATTTTAGTCTCAGAGATTGTAGCCACGTGACCATATCAACAGATGAAATTTTTATGGAATATATGATGTGGACTTTCATAGCGCCAATAGGAGATTAGAAGAATATGAGGAGGACCATGTCCATTCCAGATGACCCAGCTTGATCAGTTTAGACTATATTTAAATACAATCATAGCGTGTGTGTACACACACACACACATATATATATATATATATATACTAGTTTTTCTGCACGTGAATTGCGTGTGTATGTCAATTATTACCGTAATTGATGTTAGTTAAGCAATATCAATATTCTTATCAAAATAAAGCTCTGAGTAAATATTTTTACATAAAAGAATAAATATAAGATTATGCCAATGATCAATGTGCGGATCGTCATATGTTCAGACGATACATTTCTTCTACTATATCAAATGCGCACTTTGACTCTTTCCTTGTTTTTAAATATTTCACAACACAGTTTACGGGTGAATATGAGCAACATTGCTGATAGTTGAGATTGTTTAACTGTCTTAAAGTTTTGGGCTATTTTTTAAAAAACTGCAACCTTTTTTCGATTGTCGCATGCATATCAACAAAAAAGTTGTTGTGTAATGAAGATGGTATATTTTGCAGAAATTGTTCATAAATCCAACCAATATATCTTTCTAAGGAAAGCAAGTATGTAATTATCAATTTTCTAGTGGACAGCTGCCAAGAAACAGTAACTATTTGCATAGAGAAACTTGGGTTCTTTGGTTGGAAGGTCTTGTCATAAGAAAAAGGACCCCTAGTTTTAAATATTAGGTATAGGGTCCTTATTTATGATTAGTGTTAATGGTAAGAAACTTGTATCTAAAACAACCCTCAAGTAATTTAATTTACACTTCGGTCCCAATTATAATTAGTCCCATTTCATCTTAAAATTGAAAAAATCTTCTCTCTACATTACTTCTCTACATCTTTTCCTCATTCTTACTCAATTCAATGCTTATTTTCATGTTCTTTTCTTCAATCAGCTCTCCTAGATGTATAGAACCTTATTTCTATTACTTATTCTTTGTATAGAAGATTTGTGAAGGTTTTTCATTGTTGAAGGTTGAAGCTTTTAATTGGGTTTTAAATTTTGAAAATAATTTTTTTTTTTGGTTATTTCAAAATGGATATTGTTTAAAATTGTTAAGAACGGTAATTAGAGGTTGTACATAAAATTTGAGATCATTTGGAGTTAATTTGGATAAGATTTGGACTGATTTTCACTCAAACCCGTAGTTGAAAATCGTTACCAGATTCAAACATCCCGATTGATGTTTAAGCATTTCTCATAATGTTTGAAATATTTTGATATATGTTTAAATATCTTTCATGATGTTTGAGAGCATTTATCTCATGATATTTGAAACATCCTAATGAATGTGTAAACATCACATTTGATGATTCAAGCATCTTAGAGATGTTTAAACATCTCACATATTGTGTGAAACATCTCGTAAGATGTTTACATATTCATTAGGATGTTTCAAATATCATGAGAGATGTTTTAACATCTCAATCGATGATTGCATATTAGATAGTTTCTTAAACATAAACTTATAGATTTAATGATACTTGAACACTTATTTGAGTAATTATACAAATATTTAAACATTTACTTAATGATATTGAATAACTATTGAGTAATTATACAAGATATTAAACTTTAACATATCAATTTAATAATAATTGAGTACTTATCACGTGATACTATGAATACTTAAATTTTAACTTATTTAATTAATGATTATTGAGCATATGTAAGCAATCCTACAAATAATTAACTATTAACTTTTGATTTAATAGCAATTGCTCATCTATCGAGCGACTCTATAAATTTTAACTACTAATTTATTGATTTAATTATAATAAATATTTATTGCATGATTCTACACATAGTTAAAAATAATTTTTTAATTAATGATAATCAAACAATTATAAAATGATTCTATGAATAGTTAATCATTAATGTAGTGAATTATAATTTAACAACTACCAACAACAACATACCTAATTTATCCCGCACGTGGGGTCTGGGGAGGGTGAGATGTACGCAGACCTTACCCTCACCAAGATGGAGAGGTTGTTTCGGTAGACCCTCGGCTAGGAAAAACATTTAGATAACACCTTTTGAAAATCAAGACAGAAATATCATGCTAAATAGAATGATAAAACTAAAACATATTCAAAGTAAACATATAACAGTAGTAGATATAAAGGCGAAAATTAAGGTGGAACTTGTCTATATAGTTATAATACTACATCTAATAAGAGAAATTGAACAATTACTAAGTGATTAAAGTAGTAGTTAAACGTTAGCTTATCAATTGAAAGATGATTGAACATCTATAAAACGATTCTGCGAATAGCTAAACATTATCTTAGTAAATATAACGATAACTGAAAAACCATTGATAATTTAACAACTATCATTTCTATGTTAGCTTATCAATTTTGACGATAATTGAACAACCATCGAGTGATTATACAAGTAGTTAAATATTCTCATATCAACTTTACGATGATTAAGTACATATGGAGTGATTCTATGAATAGTCTAATATTTACTTATTCAATTAATGATCGTTGAGCATCTATAAAGCAATTCTACGAATAGTTAACTATTAAGAATTGATTGAATGATAATTGATCATCTCTAGTAACATTAATTTTTTTATTAATGATAATTGAACAACTATCAAGTGATTTTACAAGTAGTTAAAGGTTAAGATATTAACTTAACAATGATCGAGCATATATCGTTCAATTCTATAAATAGTTTGTCGTTAACTTATTGATTAAACTAAAATTGAGTATCTATCATACGATTCTAATAATTAAACATTATCTTATCGATTTAATAATAATAATTGAATATTTATGGAGTGATTTTATCAATATTTAAATATTAACTTATTGATATAATGATAATTGAACATCAATAGATGTTCGAAAATCCTAATTTTAATACTTTCCAATTATGAATCAAACTTTTTGCATAATTACGTACATATTTACATTCAAACAACCATTAAATGCTTAAACATATTATAGATATTTCAAACGTCCTACCGAATGCTTGCAACATCAATGAGGATGTTTAAACATATATATTCATATGTTTAATATTTTTGAGATTTTTAAATATTTATCAAGATGTTTCAAATATCTTGTAAGATATTTCAAACATCTTGTAAGATGTTTAAACATTTAAACAGATGCTTGAAAATTTGAAATTTTTAAACATTTACTAAGAAGTTTCAAACATCTTGTAAGATATTTCAAATATCTTGTAAGATGTTTAAACATCTCAATGGATGCTTGAAAATTTGAAATTTTTAAACGTCTACCAAGATGTTTCAAACATCTCGTAAGATATGTAAACATATCAAGGGATTTTTATTGATAAGATTGTTGTTTAAATATAACTTACCAACTTAACGATAAATTAACATAATGGAAGAGTTCCAAACAATCAAGAAATGTTTAAACATGTAGTGAAATGTTTAAACAATTTTTTATTTTTTAAGAGGAAAGTTCATAAACTTTTTTTTAGAATGTAATAAAATAAATAATTTCTTTAGTGTGAAGAGAAGAATATGATAAAATAAATATTAAAACATGAATTTGAAACACAAAATTAAGATATATGACTTATATATTTGATTAATACAATTATTATAATAAATATTTCTTCTATTAAGGATCATATATACATAATATTAACAAAAAAAAGAGCTACTTGATCAACTCTACCATAGGTGGAGGATGAGTACTTAAAGACGAAACGGGGGGCAAGGGAGGTTCCCGATTAAAAATTTTGATCTTGCTGAGTGCCTTCAAAATGACCTTTATTTATCTCTCAAAGTCCTAGAGATGTTTATATTTTAAATGTTTGAAAAAAAAAATCTATCCGAATGTTTCTCAATCTTGTCGAGTATTTTCACAATGATCTATTTAAATATGAGGCAAACTTGTTGTTTATGCTTCAAACAACCAATAGATGTCTAAACATCTCACATAGGATGTTTGAAACATTATGGGAGATGTTTATGTCACGACCCAATTTCCAAGGGCTCGTGATGGCACCTAAACAACATTTGCCTAGGCGAACCAATGAAACAAGATGCGGAAAAGAACAATAATGTGAAAAGATCATAAATGGATATATAAATATAAAAGGGTGAAGTCCAAAAGAATATATCCACAAAAGAATTGGAGCATTCTAAGAGTGACTCAATAAAGTATGAATATACATCAAAGAAATCTGAGTCCTATCTCTAAGTGACTCCGGCGGTATGCCACCACGGTCTGTGTGGTCGGCTCACCTCAATCAAAAGTCTCAGAAGCCTCGGGAACCACTAACGTCCGGGCTGCTGACTGGATGAAGGACCTGCGCACGTAGCAGAGTAAGTTATGAGCCGAAGCCCAGTAAGATCACCGACAGGCCCGCTAAGGTACCCTTGCGGGACAAGTCGCTACATGCATCATAAGCAACAACATACTATAGTAATCATACAATAAAGTAGTGAAATCACAAATAGATGTAACACATTCCATACACACAAGTAGTAACCAGAAGTCTCAAGGATTATGCCCATCCAACGTAAGGCATAGGTCAACTCAGCGGCGGTTTGGAGGTCCAATCTTTACTCCCGTGCCGACTAACCTAGACCTACGATGGACTAGCAACACCACTACTAAGTATCAACCATATACCGTGACCCGAAGTCACTATCACAATCATGAATAAGTAGACCAACGACCCGTAGTCGTTGGCTCATCTCAAATCTGTCTACGATCGCACCACACCCCCTGTCAAGTACGTCGTATCTCAATAAATCAAGTGACCACACCACACCCCCTGTCAAGTGTGTCACATCTCAAAGATCAAGTGTCCACCCCACACCCCCTGTCAAATGTGACACATCTCATAGTATAGGCGACACCACACCCCCTGTCAAGTGTCCCTCTAACAGTATTAATATCCACGACATTAATAACAATAACAGAAATAATAACAGAAATATTAATAACGATAATATTTCACAGTCACCGTAACCCAGGTTGGTTATGCTAGCTGAACGTAAGGCGAAGGTTAACCCGACCACAGTTTGGGGGTACAATCCCTACTCCCATGTCGTCCAACCCAAGGTTACGTATAGACAGCACTACCCAACCCGGCACGTGAACAATTCAAGTACCAATATCATACAAAAGCCGGCAAAATCCTCGGCAAGACATTTATCATGACATGCCGGCAACATCCTCGGCCATGTCCCAAGTTCTTGCTATCTAAGCATGGCGTAGCAAGCGTTACCACGATATAAATTTAAGCTACCTCGACGTAGCGTTTAGACCGGCACATACCTCGGTCGAGTCACAATCTCGCTATTTATAACAAACAATAATAGCAAGTAATTCACATCATTAATCCTAACCATTGTTAGGTATATATATGCATACATGAAGCATACTAGCATGAAGGAAGAGTCCACAAGCACAATAGAGGTCAAGTCTCACTTACCTCGAAATTCGGGCTCAAATGCCGGGAAGAATCTCCTTTCCCGCTCGCCTTGTCCGCGAAGGACTCTCCACTAGGTCTATTAAGACAAGATATAGCACATATGAGTGCTCAATTATAGCTATTTAAGCCTATAGGCATCCTAGGGTAAAAATTACCAAAATGCCCCCGGGTAAGGCCGAGCCCTAAATTTACAAAATGTACTTTTCCGGACTCCCCACGCTCCCGTGAGTCCAAAAGTACACTTAGATTCCACATGCGAGCCTTGCTCGATGTCTTTCCCCAATTCTTAAGAATCTAGGGTTCTAACCCATTTCCAAGAATCAACCCTTTGATTCTTGTGTTAATCAACATAAAGATGGATTGAAAGGGCTTACCTTAAGTGTAAGTATGATTGGGTCTTCAAGAAATACCCAAAAATCGCCTCAAGAGCTCACCAAATGATTTTTATAAGTTATGAACCGAAATGGCCCGAAATGACCTTTTTATAGCAGTTTTTTTTTTTTTTTTTTTGCCTCTGTGACAGCCTCTTTTGAAAAAATCATAACTCTTGATAAGAATATCCAAATGACCTGAAACTGGTGCCACTAGAACCACAACTCAAAGGGCTACAACTTTCATGTTTTGAGTTTTTCCTAATTCCTTACGGATTGGCCGAAAAATCAGCTTTTATCCGGCTGTTTGCGCCAAAACAGAACAGAAAAGTCGCACCAGATTTTCTACTGTTTTAGGTGTAAAACGGGACCCTACGAAGCTCGGAATGATACCAAATTTTACACACAAGCCATAAAATACTTGAGTGACATGTTCGTCAAGACGGAACTCAATTCGGACCTCCAGAACTCAAAAAGTGGGTCCCACGGCAAAGGTTCAATTTTCGACTTTCGCCAAAATAGCGAAATTTAACCAAACGACCTCGGAATCCAATTCCGAAAGTTGCTACAAGTCACAAATGACTATACAAACCTAACGGAACTTTCGGATCTCTCATCGGAGCTCATTTGCTCAAATCGAGCTCGGAAACCTCTTTTAACTCTTTTAAACTTCCGAAACGGGGACTTTATCAAAAGTCCTATCAAACGAGGTCCGTTTTCAATTTTGAAGGTTGCTACATCTCATAAATGACGAGACGGACCTAACGGTGCGCTCGGATTTTCCATCGGGGTTCGTTTACTCAAAACGACCTGTCAAAACCCCAAATTCCTTTCCGGAATTTCATAAACGGATCCTTTTCTCGAAAACCTATCAAACGGACTCCGTTTCGACTCAGATTTCACAGACGGGTCATAAATGACCGAACGGAGCTTTTGGGACTGTCGACACATAAATCGAGGTCCCGGATCCCGTAACGACTATTTGAGGGTCGTTACATTCTCCCCCACTTAGACTCTCGGCCGTCCTCGGACGAGCCTAAGTCTAAGGTAGGATCCACACAATAGCCACGGAGCTGGCACGGATTTCGAGGACCCCTCGGTACCACCCAAAATCAATAAAACTTAAAAATGCAAATTCAGGCTTAGAAAATACAAGGATTTCATACCTGAATCATCGAACAAGCGCGGATGCTTCTCACGCATCTCGGACTCAAGCTCCCAAGTGGCCTCGGCAATGGAGTGATGCCCCCACTGAACTCTCACTAGCGGGATCACCTTCGATCTCATCTTACGGACCTCTCTAGCCACAATAGCAATAGGCTCATCCGAATAAGCTAAGTCGCCATCTACCTCCACAGAAGCCATATCGATCACATGAGACAGATCGTGAACATACTTCCGGAGCATGGACACATGGAACACCGGATGAACAGACAGAGAGGGAGGCAAAGCCAGTCTATAAGCAACGGCGCCAACGCGCTCCAATATCTCAAAAGGCCCAATGAACCTAGGACTGAGCTTGCCTTTCTTCCCAAATCTCATAACACCCTTCATGGGCGACACTCTGAGGAATACCCGGTCCCCAACCATGAACTCAAGATATCTCCGCCTCCGATCTGCATACGATATCTGCCGGCTCTGAGCCGTGCGGAGTCGATCCTGAATAACCCGGACCTTATCTAAGGTCTGCTGCACCAAATCGGGCCCCAACACCTGGACCTCACCAGACTCGAACCAACCGATAGGCGAGCGACATCTCCGACCATACAATGCCTCAAACGGAGCCATCTGGATAGAAGCCTGATAGCTATTATTATACGCAAACTCTGCTAGCGGCAAATGGCTATCCCAATGGCCTCCAAAATCAATAGCACACGCCCTCAACATATCCTCGAGGATCTGAATGGTCCGCTCAGACTGGCCATCAGTCTGCGGGTGAAATGCAGTGCTGAGATCGACCCGAGTACCCAGCTCTCTCTGAAAAGATCTCCAAAACTGAGCTGTGAACTGAGCACCTCGGTCAGAAATGATAGAAACAGGAGCACCATGCAATCTCACAATCTGCTCAATGAAGATACGAGCCAGACGCTCCGAGGTATAAGTAGTCCTCACTGGAATGAAGTGAGCCAACTTCGTCAGTCGATCAACTACTACCCACACCGAATCATGCTTACCCACGGTCAGCGGCAAACCAACTACGAAATCCATAGTGATCTGCTCCCACTTCCACTCGGGAATGGGCATAGACTGGGTCACCCCGGCTGGCCTCCGGTGCTCATACTTCACTTGCTGGCAATTCAAACACCGAGATACATAATCAGCAACATCCCTCTTCATCCCTTTCCACCAATACAGCTCTCGAAGATCATGATACATCTTCGCAGTACCCGGATGAATGGAATATCTCGAACTGTGAGCCTCTGCCAAAATCATCTGCCTCAGCTCCACAATGGCTGGAACACATACCCGGCCGTTAAGCCGCAAAGCACCATCATCACCAATCACGAACGAGGACACTCCCCCACTCAGGACCCTGTCCCGGAGATCTCTCAGATAAGGATCCTCGAACTGCCTTTCCCGATTCTGGGAAGCTAAAGACGACTGAGACCCCACATACGCAAGCACCAGGCCTGGAACAGAATCATCAAACCGAACCCCACTAATGGACAAAGCCTGCAACTCACGGGCCAACGGCCTCATATCAGCATCAAGATAGGCGAGGCTACCCATGGACTTCCTACTCAAGACATCGGCTACAACATTAGCCTTTCCGGGATGATACCGGATAGAAAGATCATAATCCTTCAGCAGCTCTAACCAGCGCTGTCTCCCGTTCAAGTCCTTATGAGTGAACAAGTACTGGAGACTCTTATGATCGGTGAATATCTCACATGGCTCGCCATAAAGATAGTGCCTCCACAACTTCAGTGCAAACACGACAGCTAACAGCTCCAAATCATGGACAGGATAATTCTTCTCATGGACCTTCAGCTGTCTCGAGGCATAAGCTATCACCTTACCCTCCTGCATCAGAACTCTACCCAGGCCAACACCCGAAGCATCACAATATACGGTGAATCCCCCGGATCCACTAGGCAAGGCCAACACTGGCGCTGAAGTCAACAGAGTCTTAAGCTTCTGAAAGCTAGACTCACAGGCATCGGACCACAGGAAAGGAACATTCTTCTGGGTCAACTTCGTCAGAGGTGCTGAAATAGAAGAAAACCCCTCGACGAACCGCCGATAATAACCTGCCAAGCCTAAGAAACTCCGAATCTCTGTAGGAGAAGTAGGCCTAGGCCAACTCTGAACGGCCTCTATCTTCTTCGGATCAACACACACCCCATCCTTGGTCTCCACGTGACCTAGGAAAGATACAGAACTGAGCCAAAATTCACACTTGGAGAATTTGGCATACAACTGCTGATCCCTCAGAGTCCGAAGAACAACTCTCAAATGCTGCTCATGCTCCTCCCTGCTCCTCGAATAAACCAAGATATCATCGATAAACACAATGACGAAGGAGTCAAGGTAGGCCTTGAACACTCGGTTCATCAGATCCATGAAAGCAGCTGGGGCATTCGTAAGCCCGAAAGACATCACCAGAAACTCATAGTGGCCATATCGGGTACGAAAAGCAGTCTTGGAAACGTCCTCGGACCGAATCCTCAACTGATGATACCCCGACCTCAAATCAATCTTCGAGAAGAAGGTAGCACCCTGAAGCTGATCAAACAAATCATCAATACGCGGCAAAGGATACCTATTCTTGATAGTAACCTTATTCAACTGCCGGTAATCAATACACATCCGCATAGAGCCATCCTTCTTCTTCACAAATAATACCGGGGCACCCCATGGAGACACACTGGGCCTAATGAAGCCCATATCGAGCAAATCCTGAATCTGCTCCTTCAGCTCCCTCAACTCAACAGGAGCCATACGATACGGGGGGAATAGATTTAGGCTGAGTGCCTGGCAATAGATCAATGCAACACTCTATCTACCGCATAGGCGGCAAACCCGGCAAATCATCAGGAAACACATCCGGATACTCACAAACAACCGGAACTCTATCAAGGGATAACTCCTCTGCCCGGACATCCCGAACTGAAGCAATATATCCCTCGCACCCACTAGATATCATCCTCTGCGCCTCCAAGAAAGAAATGATCCTACTCTTCGGAGAAGGCCTGGAACCTCTCCATACAACCTGAGACTCACCCTCTGCCCCGATCGTCACGGACTTGGCATGGCAATCCAAAGTCGCATGACAGGAAGCCAGCCAATCCATGCCCATAATGACATCGAAATCAGACATATCGAGCAGCATCAGGTCCACTAAGGACTCTACACCACAGATGGAGATCATACACTGCCGATAACCCCTATCTACACATATAGAAGACCCGACAGGGGTGGCAACCATAAAGGGATCATCTAAGAAGACCAGATCCCTGCCCAAGCAAGGGGCAAATCCCGGTGACACATACGAATAGGTAGACCCCGGATCAATAAGAGCATAAGCATCGCGGCCACAGACAGAAATAATACCTGTGATGACATCATTGGATGCCTCAGCATCCTGACGAGTCATAGCATAGACCTGCACCGAGCCTCCTGAACCCGGAGCTCTCTGAGACTGCTGTCTAGGAGGAATCTGAGAAACGGGCCTGGCGGCCTGAGGACCAGATGGTACCATAGCTGCGGATCCCTGGCGACCTGATGAAACATAAGGGCAATTCCTGACATAGTGCTCTGGAGACCCACACTCAAAACATCCATCACCTCTACCTCCTCTACCGCCTCTACCACCTCTGCCATGACCACCTCCAGACGAACACCTCCCATGATGCCTCTGATGGCACCTCCCACACTGCGGCGGACCAGACTGCGAAGAGCCACCCCACCTCTGGGATTACTAAGGCCTCGGGGTCTCTGAAGAAAAATCCTGGGCAGGCAAAGCAGCAGCCTGGGGCCTAGACTGAGAACGGCTCTGATGACCCTGACCCCTCTGAGCGGATCCACTATACCCACCAGACTGACGCGATCTCTTAGCCGCCCTCTCCGCGTCAGCCCTGGCGAAGATATCCTCCATCCGCCGCGCCACATCAACTATCTCAAAATATGACTTGTTGCCCATATCAGGGGCAACAGCTACCTGCAAGCGGGGATGAAGACCCTCAACAAACCGGAGGACCTTGTCCCTCTCCTGAGCCACCATAGCCGGCGCAAACTGAGACAACCACAAGAACCTGGTGTCATAATCTGAAATAGACAGGTTTCCCTGCCTCAACCCCTCAAACTCGCGCCTCTGAGCATCGTGCTGACTCTGGGGCACGAACCTGCTCATGAACATAGACACGAACTCAGCCCAAGACAAAGGAGGGAGGTCACTAGACCTCTGCCGCATCATGGAGACCCACCATGTCTCCGCATCTCCCGATAATCTGAAAGAAGCACACTGCACCCCTAAGGTGTCTCTAGTACCAAGAACTGTCAAAATCTTCTCACACTTCTGAATGTACCTCTGGGCAGTACATGTAGCTGAGGTACCGTCGAACTCTGGAGGCTGAAGCTTCATGAATGACTCTATCCTCTTGGCAACCTCCTCAGTGCCCATAGGAGGAGTAGAAATAACAGGACCTGCCTGAGGAGCAGAAGCAGAAGGCTGGGGAATATGATCAGGAGCAGCCTCAGAAGTAGGCGTGCTCATAACAGGTGTGGTCGGCTGAGGAGCCGAAACAGGAGCTGCAACATCATCTCTGACAGGGACCTGATGGCTAGACAAGGCCATCAGTCTCATATACTCCTCTGAAGAGATCACAACGGTGCCTGGCACAACAGCAGGCACAGGGGGAATAGATGCTGACAGAGTCGTTGCGGACACCGCAGGGATAGCTGTGTCCTGCCTAGTGGCTGACGGGCGACCTGCCCGAGTCTTCTTAGCAGCTGGCGGCTGCGTAGGTGCTGATGACTCTCCCGCAGACGCGGGTGTAGAAGATGCAGCCCTCCTGGCTGAGGATGCTCGCGTCCTCGCCATCTCATACAATACACGAAAAAGGGTCAGCACCTATATAAGCTACTCAGCACGAATAGAGATGAAACGAAGGGAAAACATTTCCTAACATGCCCTTGTAGCCTCTCGCTCATAAGTATGGTCGACAACATACCCATAAGCAAGACTCTACTCAGACACTGCTCCAAGACTCCTAGGACTCGAATTAGAACCTAGGGCTCTGATACCAAACTGTCACGACCCAATTTCCAAGGGCTCGTGATGGTACCTAAACAACATTTGCCTAGGCGAACCAATGAAACAAGATGCGGAAAAGAACAATAATGTGAAAAGATCATAAATGGATATATAAATATAAAAGGGTGAAGTCCAAAAGAATATATCCACAAAAGAATTGGAGCATTCTAAGAGTGACTCAATAAAGTATGAATATACATCAAAGAAATCTGAGTCCTATCTCTAAGTGACTCCGGCGGTATGCCACCACGGTCTGTGTGGTCGGCTCACCTCAATCAAAAGTCTCAGAAGCCTCGGGAACCGCTAACATCCGGACTGCTGACTGGATGAAGGACCTGCGCACGTAGCAGAGTAAGTTATGAGCCGAAGCCCAGTAAGATCACCGACAGGCCCGCTAAGGTACCCTTACGGGACAAGTCGCTACATGCATCATAAGCAACAACATACTATAGTAATCATACAATAAAGTAGTGAAATCACAAATAGATGTAACACATTCCATACACACAAGTAGTAACCAGAAGTCTCAAGGATTATGCCCATCCAACGTAAGGCATAGGTCAACTCAGCGGCGGTTTGGAGGTCCAATCTCTACTCCCGTGCCGACTAACCTAGACCTACGATGGACTAGCAACACCACTACTAAGTATCAACCATATACCGTGACCCGAAGTCACTATCACAATCATGAATAAGTAGACCAACGACCCGTAGTCGTTGGCTCATCTCAAATCTGTCTACGATCGCACCACACCCCCTGTCAAGTGCGTCGTATCTCAATAAATCAAGTGACCACACCACACCCCCTGTCAAGTGTGTCACATCTCAAAGATCAAGTGTCCACCCCACACCCCCTGTCAAGTGTGACACATCTCATAGTATAGGCGACACCACACCCCCTGTCAAGTGTCCCTCTAACAGTATTAATATCCACGACATTAATAACAATAACAGAAATAATAACAGAAATATTAATAACGATAATATTTCATAGTCACCGTAACCCAGGTTGGTTATGCTAGCTGAACGTAAGGCGAAGGTTAACCCGACCACAGTTTGGGGGTACAATCCCTACTCCCATGTCGTCCAACCCAAGGTTACGTATAGACAGCACTACCCAACCCGGCACGTGAACAATTCAAGTACCAATATCATACAAAAGCCGGCAAAATCCTCGGCAAGACATTTATCATGACATGCCAGCAACATCCTCGGCCATGTCCCAAGTTCTTGCTATCTAAGCATGGCGTAGCAAGCGTTACCACGATATAAATTTAAGCTACCTCGACGTAGCGTTTAGACCGGCACATACCTCGGTCGAGTCACAATCTCGCTATTTATAACAAACATAAATAGCAAGTAATTCACATCATTAATCCTAACCATTGTTAGGTATATATATGCGTACATGAAGCATACTAGCATGAAGGAAGAGTCCACAAGCACAATAGAGGTCAAGTCTCACTTACCTCGAAATTCGGGCTCAAATGCCGGGAAGAATCTCCTTTCCCGCTCGCCTTGTCCGCGAAGGACTCTCCACTAGGTCTATTAAGACAAGATATAGCACATATGAGTGCTCAATTATAGCTATTTAAGCCTATAGACATCCTAGGGTAAAAATTACCTAAATGCCCCCGGGTAGGGCCGAGCCCTAAATTTACAAAATGTACTTTTCCGGACTCCCCACGCTCCCGTGAGTCCAAAAGTACACTTAGATTCCACATGCGAGCCTTGCTCGATGTCTTTCCCCAATTCTTAAGAATCTAGGGTTCTAACCCATTTCCAAGAATCAACCCTTTGATTCTTGTGTTAATCAACATAAAGATGGATTGAAAGGGCTTACCTTAAGTGTAAGTATGATTGGGTCTTCAAGAAATACCCAAAAATCACCTCAAGAGCTCACCAAATGATTTTTATAAGTTATGAACCGAAATGGCCCGAAATGGCCTTTTCATAGCAGTTTTTTTTTTTTTTTTTTTTTTTGCCTCTGTGACAGCTTCTTTTGAAAAAATCATAACTTTTGATAGGAATATCCAAATGACCTCACACCACACCCCCTGTCAAGTGTGACACATCTCATAGTATAGGCGACACCACACCCCCTGTCAAGTGTCCCTCTAACAGTATTAATATCCACGACATTAATAACAATAACAGAAATAATAACAGAAATATTAATAACGATAATATTTCACAATCACCGTAACTCAGGTTGGTTATGCTAGCTGAACGTAAGGCGAAGGTTAACCCTAGTCACCTTTCCCGCTCGCCTTGTCCGCGAAGGACTCTCCACTAGGTCTATTAAGACAAGATATAGCACATATGAGTGCTCAATTATAGCTATTTAAGCCTATAGGCATCCTAGGATAAAAATTACCAAAATGCCCCCGGGTAAGGCCGAGCCCTAAATTTACAAAATGTACTTTTCCGGACTCCCCACGCTCCCGTGAGTCCAAAAGTACACTTAGATTCCACATGCGAGCCTTGCTCGATGTCTTTCCCCAATTCTTAAGAATCTAGTGTTCTAACCCATTTCCAAGAATCAACCCTTTGATTCTTTTGTTAATCAACATAAAGATGGATTGAAAGGGCTTACCTTAAGTGTAAGTATGATTGGGTCTTCAAGAAATACCCAAAAATCGCCTCAAGAGCTCACCAAATGATTTTTATAAGTTATGAACCGAAATGGCCCGAAATGGCCTTTTTATAGCAGTTTTTTGCCTCTGTGACAGCTTCTTTTGAAAAAATCATAACTTTTGATAGGAATGTCCAAATGACCTGAACGGTGCCATTAGAACCACAACTCAAAGGGCTACAACTTTCATGTTTTGAGTTTTTCCTAATTCCTTACGGATTGGCCGGAAAATCAGATTTTATCCGGCTGTTTGCGCCAAAATAGAACAGAAAAGTCGCACCAGATTTTCTACTGTTTTAGGGGCAAAACGGGACCCTACGAAGCTCGGAATGATCCCAAATTTTGCACACAAGCCATAAAATACTTGAGTGACATGCTCGTCAAGACGGAACTCAATTCGGACCTCCAGAACTCAAAAAGTGGGTCCCACGGCATAGGTTCAATTTTCTACTTTCGCCAAAATAGCGAAATTTAACCAAACGACCTCGGAATCCAATTCCGAAAGTTGCTACAACTCACAAATGACTATACAAACCTAACGGAACTTTCGGATCTCTCATCGGAGCTCATTTGCTCAAATCGAGCTCGGAAACCTCTTTTAACTCTTTTAAACTTCCGAAACGGGGACTTTATCAAAAGTCCTATCAAACGAGGTCCGTTTTCAATTTTGAAGGTTGCTACATATCATAAATGACGAGACGGACCTAACGGTGCGCTCGGATTTTCCATCGGGGTTCGTTTACTCAAAACGACCTATCGAAACCCCAAATTCCTTTGCGGAATTTCATAAACGGATCCTTTTCTCGAAAACCTATCATACGGACTCCGTTTCGACTCAGATTTCACAGACGGGTCATAAATGACCAAACCGAGCTTTTGGGACTGTCGACACGCAAATTGAGGTACCGGATCCCGTAACGACTATTTGAGGGTCGTTACAGTTTACATATTCATTGAGATGTTTCAAATATTATGAGATCAAAGCTCTTAAACATCTATGATATATGTTTAAACATCAATCGGATGTTTGAATCTGTTAACAATTTTTAACTACAGGTTTGATGCAAAATCAGTCAAAAACATATCCAAATTGACTCCAAATGATATCAAATTTTGTATTCAAACTTCAAATACTAATCTCAATAGTTTCAAACAACACCCACTTCAAAATGGAATAAAAATCTAGTTTGAATATTCAAACCCAATTCATTTTAAAGTTGGTTCCACAATTTTAAGCATCAAATTTCAAGATAAAATAATCTGAAGAAGAAGAAGAAGAAGAAGAAGAAGAACACGAAAAGGAAAAATATAGGAGAATGTGGATGAGGAAGGAGAAGATGAGGAAGGGGAAGAGGATGAGGAAAAAATAGGAGAATGTTACAAATACATGTATGTATATAAATGTGGATGACCACTACTCTCCATTAATTCACTTGTAACATATGATTTACTACCCCACTTTCTCCTACTTAATTCCTCCCCACTTTCTCCTACTTAATTCATCATTTAGGGATGACTTGTAACTTCCTATGTATTGGAGTCCTATAAATAGAGGACACTTTGTCTATGGAAGACACACTTGAAGCACTTTGAGAATACAAGTTCTTCCTTCTCCTCTCATATACTTTTGTCTTGTTCTTACTTTACTATTAGTTTTATAACACGTTATCAGCACGAAGAGCTCTAATATTCTACAAGTCAAGTTTCAATCTTTCCCAACGTTTTCATTATGTCAAATTTATCAAAGCTTGAACTTGTGGCACTTGACATATCCGGCAAAAACTATTTGTCATGGGTGCTTGATGCCGAAATACATTTGGATGCCAAAGGTCTTGGTGATACTATCAAAGAAGGATATGAGACATCAAGCCAAGATAAGGCTAAAGCCATGATTTTCCTTCGCCATCATCTTGATGAAGGATTGAAAACAGAATATTTAACCGTGAAAGATCCACTCGAATTGTGGACTAACTTAAAAGAACGGTATGATCACCTTAAATCCATGGTACTACCAAGGGCTCGGGATGAATGGATTCATTTACGGTTACAAGATTTTAAAACTGTAACCGAATATAATTCTGCTGTTTTCAGGATCAGTTCTCAACTGAAATTATGTGGAGAAAATATTGATGATGCTATGATGTTGGAAAAGACACTCTCCACTTTCCATGTATCGAACATGGTGTTACAGCAACAATACCGTGAAAAGGGATTTACAAAATATTCTGAGTTGATCTCATGCCTTCTGGTGGCTGAGCAACATAATTCCCTGTTGATTAAAAATCATGAAGCCCGTCCCACTGGATCTGCTCCGTTCCCTAAGGTGAATGTGGGAGCACATGCTCCATTCCTTGAGGCGAATGTTGTAGCAACAAATAATGTGCCTGAAAGAAGGCAAAATAATTATCGTGGTAAAGGCCATGGTCGTGGGCGCAGCAAGGGACGAAATAATACTCGCCGTCACAGTGGAAATAAATATGAGAACAATAAGAGTTCTCAAGCTAATCCTTCAAAAGGCAAGAATAATAATTTTTGCCATCGATGTGGTGGGAAAGATCATTGGGCGAAAATTTGTCGTACGCCTGAACATCTTGTCATGCTTTATCAAGCTTCGCTCAGAAGAAATGAAAATAATGTGGAGGCATATTTGACCTTTCAGAATAATGACAATGAGACACATCTTGCTGACAAGCATGATGAGGCGGAGCCGTATCTTGCTGTAAAAGATGATGATCTTTTTAAGGTCTCCCAAATATTACCCATTTAGAAGCTGGAGACTTCTTTGAGAATTGTAACTGAAGAACTGGTGTTGCAACTAGGGAATAAATATAATAAAGAATAATGTTGTCTTTATTTTATGTTTTAAAGTTAGAAAAAAAATGTCGTCTTTATTTATGTTACAATGTTTAAAAGTACTTTTCTTGTACTTTATTTTTAGTATTTCTTACTATGTAATTTTTATCTTTTTATGAAGAAAATGGAAATTTCCCAGTCTTCAGTTGGATTCAAGCTCTATAATAAAGATATATGTCTCTTGGATAGTGCTACAACACACACAATTTTAAAGGATAAGAAATATTTTTCTTATTTGATTAATAAAGAATCCAATGTTAGTACAATATGTGGTAGTACAAAGTTGATTGAAGGTTATGGCAAAGCCAATTTATTATTACATGGAGGAACAAGTTTGGCTATTGATGAAGCCATGTACTGTAGTAAGTCTCAAAGAAACTTGTTAAGTTTCAAGGATATTGGCCAAAATGGCTATCATATTGAGACTAAAACTGATGGAAAGATTGAATATCTTTATATTACTACAACAAAGTCGGGTGAGAAATATATTCTTGAAAAGCTCCCCGCTCTTTCTTCCGGTTTGTACTACACAAACATTGGTACAATTGAATCACATGCCATAGTAAACAAAGGGTTTACTGAATCAAATGATTTTATTATTTGGCATGACCGGTTGGGCCATGCCGGTTATAATATGATGCGAAATATAATTGAGAATTCAAATGGGCATACATTGAAGAACCAAATGATTCTTCAATTTAAAGAATTCTTTTGTGCTGCCTGTTCTCAAGGAAAGCTAATTACTAGAGCATCTAAAGTTGGGATCAGGATCCCTGCATTTCTGGAACGTATACAGGGTGATATATGTGGGCCCATACACCCTCCATGTGGACCATTCAGATATTTTATGGTTTTAATAGATGCATCTACAAGATGGTCACATGTGTGCTTATTATCAACCCGCAGTATGGCATTTGCGAGGTTGCTTGCTCAAATAATAAGATTGAGAGCACAATTTCTAGATTATGCTATTAAGACAATTCGTCTTGATAATACTGGTGAGTTTACATCTCAAGCATTTAATGATTATTGCATGTCAACTGGGATTACTGTTGAACATCCAGTTGCTCATGTTCATACTCAAAATGGTCTAGCAGAATCATTTATCAAAAGCCTCCAATTAATGGCTAGACCAATGCTTATGAGAACTAAATTACCCATTTCAGTATGGGGTCATGCTATTTTGCATGTGGCAGCTCTTGTTCGGATTAGGCCGACAAGTTATCATAAATTCTCTCCACTACAATTGGCTTTTGGTCAGGAGCCAAATATTTCCCATCTTAGAATTTTTGGATGTGCGGTATATGTGCCAATTGCTCCACCACAACGCACAAAGATGGGACCCCAAAGAAGGTTGGGGATATATGTTGGGTATGAATCTCCGTCTATTATTAAATATCTTGAGCCCATGACGGGAGATTTATTCACCACAAGGTTTGTTGATTGTCATTTTGACGAATCAGTTTTCCCAACATTAGGGGGAGAGAATAAGCAGCTGGAAAAAGATATTGAATGGAATGCATTAACACTATCTCATTTAGATCCTCGTACAAATCAATGTGAACAAGAAGTTCAAAAGATAGTGTATTTGCAAAATGTTGCAAATCAACTGCCAGATGCATTCACTGACCTACTAAGGGTTACTAAATCCCATATTCCAGCTGCAAATGCTCCTGCTCGAGTTGATGTCCCGGTAGGACAATCTATAAGTGCAAGTGAGTCTAAGGTACGCTTGAAGCGTGGTAGACCACCCGGTTCCAAAGATAAAAATCCTCGAAAAAGAAAAGGAGCAATTGATCAAAAAGATCAAAATATGGAGGTAATTGCTCAAGAAGAGCATAGAGACATAACAATTGATAAGTCCTCTTCAGGAGAGGCTCAGGTACCTGAAAATACTAAAATCGAAGAGATCTCAATGAATTATGTCTCTACCGAAAAAATATGGAATCGAAATGATATTGTTGTCGACAACACTTTTGCATATAATGTTGCTGTTGATGTGATGCAACATAATGAGGATCTTGAACCAAAATCTGTCAATGAATGCAGACAGAGAAATGATTGGCCAAAATGGAAAGATGCAATTCAATCAGAATTGACTTCACTTGAAAAACGTAAAGTTTTCGGACCAATTATCATAACACCTGAAGGTGTAAAGCCAGTGGGTTATAAGTAGGTATTTGTGCGAAAACGAAATGAGAAAAATGAAGTCGTTAGATATAAAGCACGACTTTTGGCACAAGGATTTTCGCAAAGACCTGGCATTGATTACATGGAAACATATTCTTCTGTGGTGGATGCAATCACCTTCAGGTATCTCGTAAGTCTGGCAGTACGAGAAAAACTTGATATGCATCTAATGGATGTTGTCACAACCTATTTATATGGTTCATTGGACAACGAAATTTTCATGAAAATCCCCAAAGGGTTCAAAATACCTGAGGCATTTAAAGGCTCCCGAGAAGCTTGTTCAATAAAGCTTTAAAAATACTTGTATGGGTTGAAACAATCGGGACGCATGTGGTATAATCGCATTAGCGAATACCTGTTGAAACAAGGATACAAAAATAATTCAGTTTGTCCTTGTGTTTTTTATAAAAAGGTCTGGATCTGGATATGTCATAATAGCTATGTATGTGGATGATTTGAATATCATTGGGACTCCTGAAGAGCTCCCAAAGGCAATGGAATGCTTAAAGAAAGAATTTGAGATGAAAGATCTTGGAAAGACAAAATTTTGTCTTGGCCTACAAATTGAGCAATTGCCTAAAGGAATATTTGTTCATCAATCTACATATACAGAAAAGGTCTTGAAAAGATTTTACATGGATAAATCACATCCGTTGAGCACTCCAATGATTGTAAGGTCACTTGATGTGAATAAAGATCCATTTCGACCTTGTGAAACTTGATGAAGAGTTTCTTGGTCCTGAAGTACCATATCTTAGTGCAATTGGTGCACTGATGTACCTTGCCAACAATACTCGGCCAGATATAGCTTTTGCTGTAAGCTTATTGGCAAGGTTTAGTTCTTCCCCAACTCGAAGAAATTGGGATGGTATTAAGCATATACTTAGATACCTCCAAGGCACTATTGATAAGGGTTTGTTCTATTCGAATGAATCCAAGTCACAATTGATTGGTTATGCCGATGCTGGTTATTTATCTGATCCACATAAAGGTCGGTCCCAAACGGGCTATTTGTTTACATGTAGAGATACAGCCATTTCATAGCGTTCAGTGAAACAAACTACTGCTGCTACTTCTTCAAATCATGCAGAGATATTGGCTATTCATGAAGCAAGCCGGGAATGCATTTGGTTGAGATTAATGACTCAACATATTCAGCACATTTGTGGTTTTCCTTTGAAGAAGATTACAACAATATTATATGAAGACAATAGCGCGTGCATTGAGCAACTGAAAGAAGGATATATTAAAGGAGACAGAATAAAACACATTTCACCGAAATTCTTTCTCACTCATGATATTCAGAATATTGGTGAAATAGATATTCAACAAATACGGTCGAGTGATAATCTGGCGGATTTTTTTACCAAAGCATTACCAACCTCAACATTTGAGAAGCTTGTTTACAAGATTGGGATGCGTCGTCTTCGAGTTGTCAAGGAGTGTCTTCATCAGGGGGAGTAAATACGCGCTGTACTCTTTTTCCCTTAACAAGGTTTTATCCCACTTGGATTTTACTTGTAAGGTTTTTAATGAGGCAACTCTAAAAGCGTATTACAAGATATGTGTACTCTTTTTCCTTCACTAGGCTTTTTCCCACCGGGTTTTTCCTAGTAAGGTTTTAACAAGGCACATTATCTTCCAAATGGTCATCCAAGGGAGAGTGTTACAAATACATGTATGTAGTATAAATGTGGATGACCACTACTCTCCATTTATTCACTTGTAACATATGATTTACTACCCCACTTTCTCCTACTTAATTCCTCCCCACTTTCTCCTACTTAATTCCTCATTTAGGGATGACTTGTAACTTCCTATGTATTGGAGTCCTATAAATAGAGGACACTTTGTCAATGGAAGACACACTTGAAGCACTTTGAGAATACAAGTTCTTCCTTCTCCTCTCATATACTTTTGTCTTGTTCTTACTTTACTATTAGTTTTATAACAGAGAATTGATAGTTTTTTTTTGTTATCTTTTGGGTTTTCATTATAACCCACAAGTTTTAAAAATGCTAATCTGCCCCCCACTTAACCCTTAATCTCACTTCCAAAATAAAAGAAAGTCAAAAAAAAAAAAAGAGAAAAAAAGAGAGATCCCTTTTCTTATTTCGGAACTTAGAAGGACCCTTTAGTATATATTTCTTGAGAAACATAGTAGTTACATTGTTTTACTTTCCTATATCGATACAATGCAACTTTTCACTCTTCTCAGTATCATTCCAAATGAAATTGAATGATACTATTACTTCTATATACAAAATAAAAGTTATTTGAAAATATGCCATTTAAGACCTTCCAAATGAAATGGAATGATACTATTACTTCTATATACAAAATAAAAGTTATTTGAAAATATTCCATTTAAGATAAAGTGAGTATATACAAGTTGCCCCAGCCCTATCTCCTAATCAGAATGTTCTAGCCATTTGTATATTCAAGATGCCCAATTTTCCCAAAAAGTGTTGCTAAGTGATATACTAACAATGCAATTGAAAATTTGAATCTTTTGAAAATGTAATTATAAAGAACATCACTATTAACTTCTCAAATTTTTGAAAGATAAGAGTCATCACTAAATGATGAAAGAATTCAACCTATTTATAAAATACAAAAAAAGAAGATAAGTGCCATAATTATCATGGTATAGATTTAGTTTCAGTCAATGAATGAATTTTTTTATAGGGATTTTTACGTGGCATGAACACTCATTAATGATATAAACAAAATAAATACATTATCAATTTATTATACATCATAAACAATAACTAAATGTAGTGCACATTTTATGAACACTATTTTTGATAAAACATATAAAGGAGATTGTGCCTAGCTTTTAGGAGTATATTATAACTTACCTTATCTATATTAATAACTATTGTTCAATACACCCTAAATATCTACGTTAACGGATATCTCATAACCAACTCCTGAATACTAGCAATTATCTTCTAATGTATACAGTAAAAGAAATAGAATATCAAACATCCTTATCCCTTATTTTATATTTTTATTGGGATCTTTACAAACAACAACACATTAAAAATTTTCTTCCCTTCAACGCCGAATTAACACTTTGTTTCGGTATTTCATTAATATCACAAAAATATTTGACTTTGTAAGTTCACAAAAAATTAAGAATTTTAAAGCATACATGTATATGGATAGGTATATATCAAATATATCACTTACATAACTATTGACAAAGTGTTCAGCAAAATGAAGTTATATTCTTAAAATATTACAGGTAGAAGACATATAGTTATATTTTTTTAATATTAGTTGTATGCAAACCACATACTAGTATATTTTTAAATAATAAAATGGATATTAATAGCAAACGGTATGCAAAGGAATCATGTATTATGGAAGATAGTATGCAAAAGTCACGGGGGTTATATTTTTTAAATATTAAATTGATATTAGTATCCAATGGAATGCAAAATAATTAGAGGTATATTTTCTAAATATTAAATAAATATTAACAGCAGGTGGTATGTAAAAATACAATGTATATTTTTAAAATATTATTGGTAGATAGTATGCTAAATGCATGCGGTATATTTTTAAATAATAAATAAATATTTAGGGTGTATTGGGTTACCTATTAATTCAGTTACCACATTATCTACTTTAGCTATTTTTATGGAACATTATCAGCAAAAAATTAGGAGTTACCTATAGAAATGGCTAGCCATTGTTGTATTTTTTCCCGGGCCAAATAAATGTAAATGGCATTTAATTTATGGTTAGATACATTTTTTCCTCTTTTTTATATGCATGTGCATGCTTGTTCGACATCTACCGCAGTAGTCGTTATGAAGATTTTTATTGTTGGTGATTCCTATTTGTAGTACTTTAGAAAAGATGTATGTTTCTTATAGACACTTCAATTTAGTGTTTAATTAGAATAAACACAACTTTTCTCAACAGTTTCCTTCATTTCGTTTCCATAATTATTCCCTTCATTCCCTCTCCTTAATTATTACTTATATTTTATTAGTAGGACATTTTGATGAAATGATATGGGATTAATTAAGATATTTAGATGGGCATTTTGATAATCTAACTTGTACTCTTTTTGAAGACATGCTTATATAGTAATAATATAATATAATATAATATAATATAATATAATATAATATAATATAATATAATATAATATAATGTAATGTGTGTGTGTGTGTGTGTGTGTGTGTGTGTATATATATATATATATATATATATATATATATATAATATTAGATTAGCAATAATTAATAAATTTATATGATTATCAGTTACTAGTCAGCGCATCAACTATTTAGTCTAAAACTTGAATGATAGAAAAATAGTTGAATTTGTAGTTAAGGTCACAGGCAATCAAATATCGAAAAAAGAAAAAAAATAGGATTAGTATTGTATTGCTTTCAATTAATGTTACAATGAGGTGATTGGGATATTTATGACGTAAACCTTACCCTAATCCAGATTCTAATATAACTCCTTTTCATGAGACCTAGAGCTCATTTCATTCAGGGTTTAGCCAAAACATATCCTAGATAGGAGCTATCCTAGATAGGAGCAATTTAGAATTTTAAGGGAAGCTAAGCTGTAGTACAGCGTCCATTGGTCATACGGCCGTTATTAGTGAGGCTTACGTGTATTCCTTGGATTCAAAGTGTTTGTTATTATTAGACCCATTCCAGGTGGGCCAAAAAACCTTTGGGCCCATTAATAACAGGTTGCATAATTTATACCCACAAAGTCGGTCTTCCCCTCCCCCACCCCCTCCTCCTTCTTTTTTTTTTTTTTTTTTTTTTTTTGAGTACTTATGTAAGCACTCAAGAAGTGAGTGAGGTGATGTGCCAGCAGGAGTCCCGTTTGCGCAGTTTGTACCTCTTTGACTGGTGACTAAAGTTTTGTTTCTCAAACATACACGCGCCAATATCCGACTGGTCTCCTAGTCTTTTATGTCTTCCAAAGAGCCATTATTACATTCTGCTAGTACTGAAAAATTTATATCATGCCTTTTCGTGATTGCCATTAACCCTTTGACCGTTTCATATCTCTCTCTTTAATTGTCCCCTTATTTTGCTTATATAACAACTCCTCTTTTTACCTTCTCCTTCACACTCTCTTTAGTGGTTTGCAACCAAATTTTCCTGTGTTCTCTTCTTTTTCTGATGAAAATGTCAAATTATTATCTTGCTAATTTTAAGCTAGACCCTTTCATCCTTCTAGATGAAACTTATGAGCTTCTCATCATCGCCTCTTCTGAGGGCAGTGTGGGGGAAATCTTTCCTCGTAAAAGTTGTAGTAGGGATTTTTATGAGGTGCTCAAAATGACCTTTATCAACAAATATTGCACTTGGTACACCTTGGTACGGCACTAAAGGGGAGGTGAATAGTGTTCTTACTCGATTTTTAATCTTCTAAAACCTGCTCTTAACTTTGATTGCCTAGCTTATAAAGAACCAGGTTCCTTGCAAGTTTCACCTTTCTCTAAAACTTAAACACAATGCGGAAGCGTAACGAACACAGAAATTTTTACGTGGAAAAATCCTTGCTCAAGGGATCAAAAATGACGACCCAAACTCTTGGAATTTCAACCTTCCACTAAAGGAAAACCGAGCAAGTTTTAGATTACAACGTAATACAATCAAGGAACTAGACCTCCCTAGTACCTAGGACCTTCCAAGCCACACGTTAGCTTGTCAGGTTGACCGTATCACACCAAAGAGTAACCTCTACTAATTTCTTCTTAACAAGCTGATAGGTTACAACTCGATAGCCTATGACAAAGAACTAAACCAACAGACTATACTAAGAAACTGCTCATTCATAAGGTTCTGCTGCCCAGTCTTTGTTCTTGCACACAATGCTTCTCACGATAGATTTTGTTCTTGATATGCTCTGTTGAGATTTCTTGAGTGCGTAAAGAATTCTGGCCAAATTAACTTGTATTTATAGAGTTTGACATAGTCGTTTCCAATTAAGCTTAGAACTCATTTTTCACTTTGGATTTTGTTTCAAACAAGGTTTACCCATATTTTCTTATTTGAATATCAAGTTAGTTTGCCTAAGTCTTCAATCCTTTTTCAATTAGGAACCGCGTTCTATTTCAGCACCACCACAAGCTTCTTCTTTTCCCGGTAGGATTGAAACTTTGACTCCAGTTGTTCTCATTCTCCTTCTTCAACTCTAACTCGAATGTCCTATCGAACAGCTCAGTCTTTTACTCAACTGTGAACCTTTTCATAGTTCACTCAGCACCAGGTCCTTTATCATCTTCAAAACTTATTCTTCAACAATAAACATGTGCCAATTATGGTGGAGTTACCAACTAACATAGCGGCTGCTGTGGTGATAGTCTTGTCAGGCGAGACGGATCCATTTAGATATGACTTCTACCTTGAGGCCTTTGTTTCTAATGGTTTCCAAATCCTTATGATATCCTATTGATGTTGTATGGTTTCTCCTCTTTTCTTTTCCATTCTTATATTTTCCTTTTGTTGGTACTTTACGTACCTTTGTCATGACCACCGGGATATAGAAACCTCAAACTCTATAGAAAAACCTTTATCCCATCATATGCCAATGGACATTATAATATCTCCCCGATTACATGTCATGCTCCTCTGTGAGCGTGAGTTTCTTCCTCTGTAAACCGTTCAACTTCATCGCTCCTCGGTGTGTTCGTGTTCGCACCCCCTTTAAATACTTTAAAATAAAACTTGCATACACTTTTTGTATCATGGAAGAATATATTTAGTGACCATTAGCTGTTGACAATATGAACCTATTGGCCATGGGGGAATGATGGGCATAAAAGGCGAGGATGTGGAGACTAGAATCATGTTAGCCTTAGTGTACCGAGCAAAGGAGCGACTTGGGTTCGACTTCGCATTCGGATTTATTGAGAGCGCATATGCTAACCCCTTGACCTCGGGTGCAGTCCCCCGAACTTGGTTGCTCTGATTGTCATCCCTAGCTTTAGACGGTCCTTGTCATAATTGTTGCACCTGATTCCCCTTTGTAGTTTGTAGCCTTCGGGCTTTAGTTTTAATAAAGTAAACAATCGTTTGCTCAATGTGCTTTGTTTTCATTTATATTTGAGTTATTAATTTTACCAATTTTATGTTTATTCACAAATTGTATTCTCAACTATTATTGGAATAAACGTGCATTCGTTGACAGCGTCTTGCACCCATGAAATGCGTCTATTGCTTGTCCACTTGAGTGGATAAGTCTTTCCAACAATGTGTAAAAGGCGTCACCTTTTCACGTAGGTGTAAAATTGAATTGTCGATATCAATACACGATTTCACCTCAATGCGAGTTGAATTAATGATTTTAGCATACAATGTGGCCTGGAGGCTAGTTAGAGGAGATGTAACTTGATCGATTTGACTATGTCAATATTCGAAAAAATTGACAAAATGAAAATAGTGGTTTTGTTAGAAGCTGGGACATAGGGTCCGAAAACAACAATGAGTTAAATGAACTTTTGTAAGAAAATAAGCTAAGGGACGAGATGTCCTAAATCATTAGATAGTTGGCCTATCTGGACCATATGGGTCATAAGGCCTCTCTCCCTTCCCCCACCGACATTCGAGTCTATTTGGAAAATGACACAGATGCGTTGGCACTGAAAAGCTTAGAGGTAATATTTCTTGAGCCGCACCACGTTCTAAATTTGAAACCATAACGCCTTTCATATCTTCGAGCACGTATGCTCCTTTGCCTGTGATCTGAGTCTGCAGGGTCCTTCCCAGTTTGGGGCTAGCTTACCTGCATTAGTTTGCTTCATATTTTGGAACATTTTGATGAGGACGAGTTCACCTACCTTAAAGGAACGCGAGTTCGTGTCTTGTTATAATATTGCTCCACTCATTGCTTTTGTGAGGCTAGCTGTACGGCCGTAAGTTCACGTTTTTCATACTAGTAGATTGAGGCTGATTGAAAGAGCCTTATTAGTAAATTCTGCTGCGGCACAAGTTTGGTGTAAGTTCGGCTCGCCTATCTCGACCGGTATCATCGCCTCCAGGCCGTACACCAGGCAGGAAGAAGTCTCACATGTGCTCGTCTTTGGTTAAATTTAGTATGCTCATAACACTCCTAGCAGTTCCTCTGATCATTTGCCTTTAGCATTCGACTCGTTTCTTCTCTCATTTTGCCTACAATGAAAATTACCATTTCATACAACAACAACAACAACAACAACAACAACAACAACAACAACAACAACAACAACAACAACATACCCAGTGTATCCCATAAGTGGGGTGTGGAGAGGGTGAGATGTACGCAGAACTTACCCTCACCAAGGTGAAGAGGTTGTTTCCTATAGACCCTCGGCTAGGAAAAGAAACATATTAGAAAACACACTGCAAGATCAAGCCATTGATATCGTGTTAAATTAAATGTAAAGATAATGCATAAGGACTAATAACTCAAATCATAATCCACGAGTATGATCTAACAAGCCAATTATGGTTACACGCTAACAGTTTTAGAAAATTCACTACAATACCAATTCATAGATCAAAATGCGAAGAATAGGTAAACGAGCAATACCTAATGACCAATTTGATGTGATTATGTCCCTGTCTTCTTTTTCTTTCATTTTCCTTATTTATTGTTTAACTATCCAATTTTACTTTACGCTACCCTACTAACTCCACCATACACTTTACTTTTTCTTGGTTATATTATAAGCTCATTCTTCATACTGCTAGCATGTGGTATTATGAAATGACTGAAAATAATCTAAACGAACAATACAACATATACACCCAGTATGATAAGTAGGGTCAAGGAAATTTAAACGAACAATGCAGTATAATATAATATAATACAATACATTACCTTGTTCTTTCAGGAGTTAATACAACAAAAGTAACATAACAACTAAAAGAACCCGAATATGAACCTCCAAAATCCTCCTCAAGGAATGGAGACTGCCTATATCCTCTTCTCTTAAACTCCGAGAAAACACAAACAGCATGAAACACACAAAGCAAATAATACCCAATAACACAAATCCTTAAAGGCATTCTTGGTTTTTCATTTCTACTTAAAATAAAAACCAAAATAGCAACGATCATGTATGCGAAGTTCCATACGAGATCAATAATTATAACGGGCTTTGAATAATCCTAACTGCATTCCCTGTCAACATCAACATCATTATCATCATTGAATTGATTAGATGGTACATGCATTATTAGGCCACTTCTAGTACGGGCTCTTTAAACAGATTGGATTGCTTCATGAAGTGTGTATCTACGGAGGGATCGCTTGTGAAATATTTATGTTGAAGTTGAAGTTTTGAAGAATGACAAACAAAGAACCTAGTCATGGACCTGGTTCTTAGAGGAAGGCACAACTAATAAAAAAGATGTTGAGTCATATTCCTAGTCCTAGTTGGAAACGGAGAGGAACACATAAAGGAAGAGACTAACAATCCTCGTTGAACTAGGAAAAGCTAAGTGCGTGTAAAGTTGTTATCCTATTCAATCAAGGAGTTGGATTTGTGTCTTAGCCACCTTGAGTTAAATAAAGAAGAGTTAGAGTTATAAAAAAAATACATTGATCGGGGATCTTCTCTTTCCTTATATGGAGAAGAATCCTAGTTGGAGACGGCTAAGGTTTTAACCCTATATATATATATATATATATTTAAGTGAGGCATGCTGAAAATGATTCATTCACTACGAGAGAGCAGAGCAAAGGTAAGAAAATTCATTGATCATGTGTGAGTGTATAAGGAGAGTGCAGTTGAAGAAACGAGTGTTGATGGAGTTCCTTACAGTGTTCTTAGGATGTTTGTATGTCTCTTATTTGAATTCAAATGTTTACCTATCGGCTTATACTAGAAGCTTTGTAATTAGGTGCTCTTTGTAAGGCGTTAGATTGTGAAAGCTAAAGTTTAGCTTTGGTTTGGTATAGGTACTAGAGTTTAATCCCTTGGTTATAGTGATTGTAATCTAAAACTTGCTCATTGTGTTAGTGAAATTATTTCTCAAATCCAGATATTGAGTCGTGATTTTTCTCTTTTGAGCAAGGAGTTTTCCACGTATAAGTCCTTGTGTAACATTTATTTCTGCATTATTTGTTAGCACATTATTTAAGAGAAACACTTTAAGAACCAGGTTCTTGAAGAAGACGAGCAAGATTCTTAAGTAGGAAAATATCGGGAGACGCCATTCACCCCCCCTCCCTAGTGTCTATTAAAGGTGCACCAAGTGCCTCAGTTAGTATCATAACAGGTCTTCTCACTACTAGGCTAACACCTTGAGAGGATCTAATCATGAGTGCATTATCAAGTACAATCAATGTGGTTGGTGGAAAGGTAGAATGGAGGATTATATTCAAGCTAAAGACTACCAACTATGGATCATCACTTCTGAAGTTCCTTTGATTCCTACCAAAACTGATGGGAAAGGAGATGCTCGAGAAACTGTTCCCAAGAAAAGATCTGAATACACTGATGCTGATTTCAGAATGATCAAGAAAAATGCTAAGGCAAAAAGGCTTGTCATCTGTGGACTTGGTCTTGATGAGCTTAATCGAGTTTCTTCATATAAGAATCTGGGATGCACTACAAGTTGCACATGAAGGAACAAATCAGGTCAAGAAATCAAAGATGATGTTGCTTAAGAGGAAGTTCGAACTGTTTGCTATAGGAGAAACTAAATCTATCCAGGATATGATGACTAGGTTTACAATTATCAATAATGAGATCAAATCACTTAGTATGGATCTTTCAAATAAGGAACTAATGAACAGAGTTATTAGGATTCTCCCCAACTCTTGGGATGCAAAGTTACTACTATCATTGAATTCAAGAAACTGGATAAGATACAATTAGACGAGCTTATTGGAAGTGTAAAGACCCGTGAGAAGTTTAAGCAATCAAGAATCAAGGAAGCACCCAAGAAGGAAAAAAGTCTGGGATTGGAAGTTATTGGAGGACCTGAGCCTGAATGGACTGAGCAAGAGCTGGCCTTAATTGGTTCACTCAGAAGAACGCAAGATCTTGACAATTTCAATGGAACTAGAAAGACCACCAAAGAAGCTCATGCTAAGAAGAGCATTGTTGATAATCCATACTACTCTGGTTGCTTCAAGTATGACAAGAAGGACCATGTTGTCAAAGACTGTTCTATGTGGAAAATTGAATGGAAGAAGAACAGAGCTGCAAAAGGGAAGGAGCAGAAGAAAACAAGGCATCCACCTAATTTTAGGACTGAAAGGGAAAAAAAGGAAGGAAGCCTTTGTTGCTACGTGGGGCCAATCTGATAGTGACACTAATCCTGAAGAAGGTTATAAATATGAGTCGCCTCCTGCTCTAATGGCTCTTAAAGGAGAACCTGATGACAAGGCTAAGGTAAGTCTTGTTGATATAAAAGCTAATGACCACACATATTTTCCTAAAATGCTCTCTTTACTTGCACTCACTTTAATTGAAGGGTAAGAAAGTTTAAAGGCTGAGAAGGACCAACTTCTTATAGTTGTGTCTGATTTTAAAATTAAGTGTAAGAACCTGGAAGAAGTCAACATTGAACTTGAATAAAATAATGATGCATGCAATACACGGGTTCTTGAAAATATGAAATTAAAAGAAGTTGGCAGTAAGCAAGTAGTTAGTGAGGTTAAAACTATTCTTGAAGCTGAGCTTAAAAAGAAATATGATATTCTATATCAGGAAACTGAAAAGAATCGGATTCTTCAAGAAAAGTTTGAAAAGACTAACTATGAACTTACTAGGCTCACTAAATGGAACAAGTCTTCTGAAGCTATGAATTGAATTTTTGAAAATCGGAAAAAAGGGAAAAAGAACTTAGGCTATTAATCACTTCTGCCTATAATCCTAAAAGTAAATATATAGGACTTCCTTGTAACATGCTCTGCATCTTTTGTAGTAACATATGGACATTACAAAAAAACTTGCATGGCTGTTAAAAGGGCAGTAGTGGAGAATAAAAGATTTGCTTTGACTGGATGGGTTAAAAAGAACCCGATTCATCCATTCTATCATAAGAAGGGACCTAAGCTCATTTGGATTCCTAAAACTAATCCCTGATTCTATTTTACAGGCTAGAGTAGAAGCGAACAACTCAAGCTGGATTCTTAATAATGGTTGTTCAAGGCACATGACTTGAGATAGAAGAAATTTCTCTCACTCGCAGCATTTCAAGGGGTAGTGTGGCTTTTTATGGAGGCATCAGTGGTAAAAGTGTCGGTATTGGAAAGATTGAGAGGTCTCTTGATCATGTTGTTGACAATGTATATTGTGTAAATGGATTGAGGCACAACTTTTTGAGTATCTCCTAACTGTGTGATGGAGGAAACGAAGTTAGTTTCTCATCTGTATGATGTATTGTGAAGAACCTACAGAGTGATGAGATAGTAATTGAAGGGAAATGAGTGAAAAATGAGTGCAGGGCTTCACTCGAGTCTCTTCTCGAGAATTATTTGACTTGTTTAAATGTGCAAGAAAGTGATTCAACATATATGGCACAAGAGGCTTGGTCATGCAAGCTTGTCGCAGTTGAATAAGTTGGTGTCTAAGGAACTGGTTCGTAGGATGCCAAGCAAAAAGTTTGAAGATATTAAAATATGTGATGCTTGTATCAAGGGGAAGCATGTAAGATCTTCATTCAAGTTAAAGAAAGTGGTCGGTACTTCAAAACCACTTGAGCTAGTTCACATGGACGTATCTGCTCTTATAAGGGTAAGGAGTAGATTAGGTAAGAGATTTGTACCAGTGATAGTGGATGATTATTCAAGTTATGCATGGACCTCGTTTCCTTCTACCAAAAATGAAGCTTTAAACAGTTTCAAGGATTGGCAAATATTGTTCAGAAGAAATTGAGTTTTCAACTAGTAAGCATTAGGTCCGACCATGGTAATGAGTTCGTAAAAATGCAAAGTTTTCTTAATATTGCAGCGAATATGGTGTTGATAATAAATTCTCTGCACCAAGGACCCCTCATATGTAGTTGAAAGAAAGTATAGGTCCTTAGAAGATATGGTAAGGACAATGTTGTTGTCTAGTGGATTGGCTAAGAACTTCTGGGCTGAAGCAGTGAAAACAGCTTGTTATTTGTTAAATAGGTGCTCCATCAGGCAAATACTGGACAAGACTCCCTATGATTTTCTTAGATGCAGGAAACCAAACATTGCACACCTTAAACCAGTTGGCTGCAAGTGTTTCGTACATAATAATAATGGCAAAGAACCTCCAAGAAAGTTTGATGCACAGAGTGAAGAAACTATCTTCTTGGAATACTCTCTACAAAGCAATGCATATAAGATATTCAACAAGAGGAACATGACTGTAGAAGAATGTGTACATGTAGTGTTTGATGAATCAGATGTGGTGGCAGAGAAAGGAACTGATGACGATCAGGAGATTGGTCTTGCATGAGAAGAAACTGCTGGAGACTCCAAGAACCTGAATGAGAAAGAAGAACATCAATGTTTTTGAATGAGAAAGAAGAACATCAAGGTTTGTGCAAAATGGGACAACTATATAGAGACTAGTTTAGAAATGTTTGGATACAAGAAATTCAATTTATTTCCAATTATATTCTCAGTTTAATTTCTCGCACTTAAAAAGTGAACAAAGACGACTGTAGACTTATAAAATTTATTGAATTCAAATCCGTAAAATTATTTGATCATATGTCAAATTCAAGAAACATTAGTCCACAAAGGCCAATCAAATTGAATTTATATCCAAAATATATGGATTTAATTGAAGGCCCAACCTTATTGGGCTATCCCATATTGTCAAACATCAAATGATAAGCCTGAGTCTTTAGCCCAAGGTCCATGCCATGTGTCAAATGATGTGGCACCAAGTTAAGTCTAGGACCAATACGATCATGCCACCTTGCAGAAGTTATATAGCACGACAAGTCAATAAAAATATTCAATCACATGTCGCCAACTGTTCAAAATGACATGGCTTTTAGTGATAATTTTGATGACTTAAACTGACCAATCAGAATGGAGGAAAAATATGTATATTTATTGTTGACACCCAATTTTGTCCCTCCGTTTTTCGCAATTTAGCTATATTTAATTAAAATAGATAATAGTAATTTTACAAGTAAAATTGCATTAGACAACATGCATTTACGTGTGTAATATTATTATTAATCCCCTATTTAAATAATATTTATTTAATTGCGATTATAATTACGTAATTGCATTCATTTAGGCTATTTTCTAAAATACGTGTGCCATTTGTGTAATTTAATGTATTATGACATTATTTAAAAATTATATGTGGCTATTTATATTTAATTAGTATTATTTGTGGTCAGCTATATTTATTTATAATTATTTACAAAATTTCTTATTTTTATACTAATTATTTATATTTATAAGTATTTTAATTAAATACTGGTCATTTTGCTATTTTACAATCACATTCCTATTACATTTAGTCCTCTTCATCACCTTTTGTCCATGTATATGCCACCTAAGCCTACATCTCACTAAAACACAATTATACTACACGTACAACTCATCTTAAGCGTGTAGCACCACTCTCCAAAGCACGCGTACAACTCATTATAGCGTGTTGTACAACCCTCTCAAAGCACCCACTTATCCACTTCAGCACATATACTTATACATATACTACTTATACATTCACTCTCACGCGCCTATGTAGCACGATCCTAGCCTTTCATTCCCTTAATCCAATGGCTCACATAAAATCTCCTTTTACAATTATACACACACATCCCACGCAAAAACCCTAAAATCATTTCACTCATCTCCTCCCTAAATATCAGCCGACTCCCTCCTTATCCTCTCTCCCTCTTTCCCCAATCCCCCGTCCAGACTCCACCAGTCCACCGCGTCTTCCCCGCCACCAAATCTGGCGATCCTCCGCTCGTCTCTCTCTCTCCCTTATCGTTTTCACACAGAAAAAAGGGAAACAAATTCCCTTCCCTCTTTCGATGGAAACCGAAAAGGAAGAAGAGGGAATCGAGCAAATCTCGTTGAATCCGGAGCAAATAAAATGGGATACGCACTGATTTAGCTCGTTCAAGTTGAGTGACATGAGAATTAAACACAAATTACCAGAAATCAAGGCAAAACGGGTCAGCCGAGACTTACCCGACCCGGTTCATTAATGGGTAACATTTCTTTTTCTGTTTTTTCCTTTATCTTTTCTACTTGGAATCAGGAAGATTCACACGATTACGAACTAAAAATACACATGCCATGCCTATTTTTTATATGCTTAGTTTATGCGATTTTTCTACCTAGAATTGGTACTTGATACTTAGTTTTCAGTCGAGAAATATTGAATGTAGTTGCTCTCATGACTAGTTGCTAGATGATATCTTGTTTTTGAACTCATTTTGGTGAATTCGATGTTGAAAGCTTTATTTTGGTTTGGTATTGATACTATGCAATTAAAAATAGTTTTACTTTCTGTTAATATTGCTTGATTTCTGAAAATGAGAGGAGAAAGAAATATGTTATTTGATGTACTTTCCTTTTATAACAATTACATATCTCCTCACATATATTTTGATAACATTAATGTGATTCCCCTTTTCCTAAGTTTTGATTAATAGATTGACAATTTAAATGCACTCTGATTTGCCTCAGAATTAAAACTGAAGAACTATTTTTAGAAGTTTGATATGCTGGAAATCCCTTTGAAATTGCAAATTGACAAACCTGATTTTCCTTACTTCCTGTTTTGGACATATGTTGACAGACGGACACACATTAAAATACCCCTCTCACACACTGAATATGCTCTGGAAAATATAGAGTACTAACTCTCTCTGAATAATTCTCTCTCTCTCTCCCGCCCTTTGTTCTTATTCTGCTACTTGTTTGGTTTACTGCCTCTAAGCCAAGACAAGGCATTAGTTCGTTTGGTTCTACTAGTTCCGGTAGCATCACCATCCTTAATCATTGTTCTCTTGGAAGGTAAAATTCTTGAATTGGTATATGATCTCTTGTTGTTGTATGTGTACAAATACTTGTGTATGCATTGTTTTGGCCTTTGGCCATGGCCACTAATCCTTTGTGCAGGTTTGTTCATTATCTGGATAGCCTGAAACAAGGCTATACCATATATCAAATTTTGTGCAGGGATAAATCTATAGGATGTGTTATTGCGACTTGTAAAGTAATGATGTTGATCATGAAGTAGGTTGAGGAAGTTTTAAACTAGACAGAAATATAGACTGGAACAGCTCATACACAAGTGCATACATGGCACTATTTCTTCTTCTCTTTTAATCCTCATAGACCTTATTATTGTATTCATTAGGATTCCCACGATTTGTACATAACTGTGGCACTATAAAGTGCTGAAGAAGCTGTTGAAATAGCAGTAAAACAGTGAGAGAAAGTGCAGCAAATTGTTGCTATATGTAGGCTATACAGGGGCCTTTTCTCTTCCTTTTCTTTTTGATGTTGTGTGGTTAATTTTGCCATAGAAAATTGGGGTTGATATGAAAGTTTGTAATCTGGAACATAGTGCTGAAATTCTGGAATTTGCAGGGCTTATTTCCCTAAATAGGGGAAGGGATTTTTGATTTTTTATTTAAACAGAGGCTATTTTTGCAAACTACCTCAATTGAGGCTTATTTATGCAAAAAAAAAAAACGAGAGTCTGCCTGTAGGCAGTGTTTGTGAAATTAAAAGTTATGTAATTCTGATTTGTTTTAAGAGTAGATGGCTATTTTCGCAAAGCTATTTTAACAAAGATTATTTTCGCAATTTTATCTCAACTGATACTTATTTCTGCAGAAACTGAGCATGGGCTAACATTCAGTTCAGGCCAATTTTCTGTCAAAAGTTTAAAATTTATTCTTCAAAGAAAAGCTAATATATATACTTCCTTTACACTAATTAATACTCCCTCCGTCCCAATTTATGTGGCAGTATTTGACTTGGCACGGAGTTTAAGAAATAGAAGTTGACTTTGTAAATATTCAAATTTACCCTTGAAAAAGTAAGAGAGAGAAAATTGTAGTAATCAAAAAGTTGTTTGTGGCTTTTAAAAGAAGTAGGGCCCAATAGGGATAAAATAGAGATAGTACATTAAATAATTGACAAATAAGAAAATGTGACATTCTTTTTGGGGCAGACCAAAAAGGAAAGTGTGACACATAAATTGGGACAGAGGGAGAAGGAAGAAGATATGATCTTTGGGGTCAAGCTAATATATTACAACTATTTTCGGGGTATAATTATGCGATCTAACCACATACATGTTTTTCCCTAAAAATTGAAGTCACTTTATTAGACCACCTAATATGTATTGCATGAATATAACATTAATATATATATTTATGTGCATGTCCTTTTATATGCATTTGACTTGCTTTGTGCATTCATTTTTTAATCAAAAACCTTCCTATATACGTAGATATTTGTATGACCCCAAAAAGTAATAGTTGTCTATGAAATGGTACTTGATAATCAATGTCAAAACGCCTTCGAAAGATAACTAATATCTTTTATATACAATAATCTCTGTTTTGTCCCTTCCGTTTAAGTTATTGTGTATTTTGAAAAATCGTGTTCCAAAAATATGTTTTACGTTAGCTGTTTTCTGTCATGAAATTCATTTGGGGGAATACCTTGAATAATAGACGTTGCTACGCTTCTAGTCTCGCTAAAGTCAAGATATCGCATCTGTAGGGCTATATTTGAAATCAATTAGTGGTCTTGGCCCAGAAACGCAAGGTTCAGAATTTTAAGACACGCTGGAATGTTTTTATTTGCGCAGCATATTTTGTTTAATGCTTGACCTTGATTTCTGGCCCTATTTTCATTAAGTTGAATTGTTTAAATCCAATTTATATTCCTAGCCATTATTACAACTTGTGTTCATATTTAACCTTGAGAATCATTTAAAATTTCTTTTAGAAATCTTACTTACATGCTTAGCCAATATCCCAAATCTTAAACTCGGTTGGGAACCACTCTTAGTTGGACTCGGGAAGTGCCTAATACCTTCTTCCCGAATCATAAGGGCTTCTTACCTTAGAATCTTTGCTAACAAGACCTACCCAGAGTTAACTTTAGATACTTAAATGATTTAGGTGACCTAATACGCCTTTATACAAATTTATTAGGTGGCGACTCCGAACTAGTTCCAAACGAGTCAGCCAGTCAAACCTACTTTTGAACTCGATCCGAGCTCGAAAAATGGGGTGCGGCAGAATGGCGACTCCGCTGGGGATTATTTATAGTCCTAACCACAACGGATTTTATTTTTTGGGATTTCTATTATTATTATTTATTGAATTAATTGCTTTATTTTACTTATTATTATTTAACTAACTTGTTTTCTTTTTTGTTTTTCTTTCTTTATTTTATTATTTATTTGTATGAAATATCCTTGTAATCTTTATGACATCTTCACTCACACCCTGCATTCCTGGAGAGTTTACACTTACACACACTATAAACGGTTACGTGGATCTCACGGCGTTCACTCTCAAAAAATCCTTTAAGGGGAGCGGTTTGGAATATAGTTGGTCCGTGGTCCAACCAACAATTCTAAACGTTCCCACCCCTTGGTCGTCTACCTGGGGGAACCATGTTCTTGTCTAATAAACCCACTCTTGGAAGGTTCTTACATCACCTCCAACACCTCAATTTCATAAGTTTGCTAAATCATTTTCTTTTAAAAAAATTTCACGTCATAATTCTTTTTGTACTTTCTTTATTGTCTAGTTTCTATTTTCCTATTTTTAAAATCTAAATTTTTTATTTTATTTTTCTTTTTACTCCTCCTTTTTAAATTTATTTTTACATCCTTTCCATAAAATTGCCAAATTTCTTTTCTTCAAAACAATTTTACTTAATTTGTCTAGTTTCTATTAATTCTATTTTTCAAAAAACTAATGTGTGTTTGTTTTATTCTTTTTAAACTTATTTTATGAAATGTTTCCATATGTGCATATACTTAAGCATTTTTTTAAGGACAATTGTGCACTTCTTTCAAAATTTGTATATTTTCAAACTTGTGCACACCATCTTCCGCCACTCCTGCCAATCTTCTAAATCGTGCGTTACAAAAACCACGGTGGTTACAACCACTTCTTCCCTCACAAAAAAATTCCTTTAGGAGGAACGACTTGGAATCTATTTGGTCCGAGACGTTCCCGCTCCCGAGCCGTCCGCTTGAGAGGATAATAAAACTCGGTCTAGCCAACTCCATTCTTTAGTAGCAATGCTAGGAATCATGCATCATGACATATCAGTAGTCGACTTGTTCTCAAGTCCAACATGTTCAAACAATCCGAACGGATTTTTAACCCTCAAATAGCATTGAACGTGATTTATCTGCATTTGCTTAAAGGGATGAACGCGCAAAATATGGACCGTTTATTGACATTATTCTATATTCAATGCCATTCAAAGGCACAAAGGTTACCCAATGGGCGTTAAAAGCCCAAATTGAATCAGAAATGATTGATTATCGATAAACAGTTGGCATTATTCTGTATTCAATGCCATTTAAAGGCGCGAAAGTAACCTAAGAGGCATTAAAAGCCCAAATTAAATCGGAAACGACTGTTTAATCCTAAAGGATTGGAATCATCCTGAATTTAATGCTATTCAAAGGCTTAAAAGGTAACCGAAAAGGCATTAAAAGCCTATTTCGAAGCAGAAATGACCGTTCGATAGACGTGATGACACATAACGCAAGTTTATCTTTTAAGCATTATATAAAGACTTGACATCCTTGGTATGTCACAAGTCCATTAGCAATTTCCTTCTAAAGTGTCTAAAGGGTTCTCAACTCACAACGACACATCTCCTCATATCCTCTGTTGCATTGTTTTCAAAAGCTTGTGCCACACGTTGATCATTTTGCTCGCATTAAAGAGAATCTTAGTCATTTTTCTTCTCCCTTTTCCTATCATCCTTCACCTTTTCCAAAAGATCACGGCCACTAGAACATTTGACATAGTTGTTGAAGCCCCTCAGTTGCTCAGAGATTGGTGGGGAAACTTAAGTATAGATCAACAAGACCGAGTTAAGGCAGTGTTGGAGAACCTTATTTCACTGATGGAGCATACGGAAATGAAAGGGATAGTAGAACCAGCAGTACACTATTGGGATGCAGGCCGAGCAGTCTTTCACTTTGGGAATGCAGAGTTGACACCATTACTGGAAGAAATAGGCGGGTTAAGTCAATTACCATTTGAAAGTAAGGAATTCTTGATGCCTAAGAACATTACACCCGAGGAGTTCTTCGAAATGGCAGGGTTTAAGCCCGAATTATGCACAGACAGTATAAGGCAGTTGGGAATTACTTTAACTTCCCTCTACATCAAATTTGGGTATGAAGAAGCATTTCAAGAATCCGAAGACTATGTCAGCATTAACCAGGCAGATTGGCAAGAGCGGAGAGAGCTCGCTTTTGTTACTAGCTTTTTAGGGATTGTCGTGTTTCCACAACACAAAGGACGAGTTGATGTTTGCATGGTATCAATTGCCGATACCTTACTCAAAGACTTCAACAAGAAATACACTTTGGTACCGATGATTGTTGCAGAAATGTACCGAGCTTTAGAAAGATGCAAGAAAGGCGCTAGCTTTTTCGAAGGTTGCAATTTGCTTCTACAAATTTAGTTGATGGAGCATTTGCACAAGAAGAAAAACACAGTCCAAGGCTTCCACTCCGTTCCAAGAGAAAACTACACCTTGACTCATACCGCCCGCATGAACAATGCTCTCGAAAAGTGGGACCAGCCAACAACCACCGAAGGCTGGCACCACAAGCTTTCTCAATTGACGTCCGATAATATACAATGGATGTTTGACTACTTTCCTAGCACTACAGTGATCACACGGTCGGAAAGGGACTCGTTTCTCATCTTAGTAGGCTTTAGAGGAGTTTACCCATATACTCCTTTAAGGGCACTTAGACAAGCGGGGAGAAAGTAAATTTTACCCCAAATCGTAGACATCAGAAGTTTCAAAGCATATATTTTCGGAGGAGTGATACCATTCAAAGAAAAGATATTAGAACTTTGGAAAGAAAGGCAACAAATGGGATTTGAGACTATTGGCCGAGACAGATTTGATGCAGGCTATGATGAAGATTATCCAGATGGCTAAGAAAAGACATAGCAAAGGCAGTTCAACCAAGAGCAACAAGAAAAAGGAGAAGAAATGTCGATGAATTGGAATCTGAGTGCAAGAGGCTACACAAACAACTGGCAAAAGCACAAGAGAAAATAGTGAAAATGCAGAGTTTGGTAGAAGCAAAGAACAAAGAAAAAGGCAAATGGCGCAGTAAGGCAGAAATATTAAAAAAACGCATAGAGTCTATAGGTGTATGGGCTAGCGAAGGAATGAGCTCTGTGGAAAACAAAGGAATATAGGAGAAAGTAAGAAAGGCTTGGGAAATGTTGAAGAACTTCACATTTGACATATCCCAGCTCTTAACTGATGCAGATAATATCATCTTCCAAGAAGATTCATCAGGGGCAAGTTCGGCCGAGGAAGACTCATCTGAGGAAGAAGAAGAATCTTCTGGGGATGGATCGGCATGAAAGATGTTTACTTGGCCATGATATTAATTTCCTAGCAATATTTAGCCTTTTCCGCTTTTTATACTATTTCGTTATCATTCAATGTAATAAGATCCAATAAATGCAATATTATCTCTTAGGCTCCCTATTTTGTTAGCAAATGAAATGAGACATGTGGCACAAAGCGCTTTTCAAAATCATCGTGCGTAAAATGGTCTTTCGCATTATAAGATGCATTCGTTACTTGATATGTGTGTATTGCACGAACTCATTTGTTGCTCTCTCTCTCTCTCTCTCTCTCTCTCTCTCTCTCTCTCTCTCTCTACCTGAATGAATCTTTTCCCCAAAATCAATAACTCTCCAATGCATATAACCCTACTTTTCTTTCCAAGCTAATACTAAAATCCTGATCTTTTGCACATTCTGATTACTTCGTATCGCTAACTTAAAAACTTCCTTTCTAAAAGGTTGGCTCAAGTTGAACACTAAAATAGAAGACATGGCTTAGCAGAGTGCACTTATTGGTGATTTGTCAAAGCAAGATGGGGTTGTTGCGGCAAGTATTATGCGTATGGAGCAGAAAATTGACAGGGTAAGAGGAGTGATGGTCGGCCTCAAGGGCACCTCTGACATGCCACAAGAATTCCCAAAACTAATGTTCGAGGATCACTTTAGTGCTCCAGTCTACACTATTGCACCACCCGCCATACATGAGTGTGATCAAAAGTATTTTCAAAATTTAAATTCGTTCAGGGTTGAAAGAGCATTCAAAAAGTTATCAGGAGGCAATCAGGAGATGAGAAGTGAGGAGAATCCACCAAATGTTGCAAAGATTTACGCACAACAATCAGATATCAGCATGGTGATGAAACTTCCGTTGTATGATGGAACTAAAAATCCTTATGTACATTTGGGAGCATATCTGCACCAACTAAAAATTATGGAACACGACGACGAACTCAAGAGAAAGCTATTTGTTAAGACACTCACAAGTTCAGCATTGATTTGGTACATAGGGCAAGACACAAGCAAATGGAATTCTTGGAGCGACCTGGTCGAAGCCTTTATTAACCGATATAAATCCTATGGCGACCATCGTGCATGCAATATCTTGTTGAAAAGGAAAAGTGTTATAGAACCGATTTCTGAAAAGGTATTGGGTAATAATTTGACTGAAGCACAATCCAAGGATATGAACGTTAGAAAGAAAAGGAAAGCTACCATTACCAAAACCCCAAGCCCTATCCCAATATCTCTTAATAACCAAGTCGTCATCCTTTTGCATGAATCACTGACTGTTCAATTTGAGAAACTTAAGTCTATCGGGATGTTGCAGCCACAACGTGGAGAAGTCTTTACCCCACTACCACCTCACTTTGATTCAAGCAAACATTGTGCATTTCACTCCAACATAACAGGTCATGACACCAATGAATGCACCGCTCTGAGGAAGGAGATTCGGAGTTTAGTGGAAAATGGCAAGGTAGTCGAAGTGCCAAAGGGAAAGCCTCAACTTATGTGGTGCCGACCTCTGACCTTTATGCCAACAATTGATGTGCATAATTGATGTTTGCTCACTGCCAGATAACCCAATATCTTATCAGAAGCCAACAAATAGCACTAAGAGTTCCTCTCGCGATGCTCCTCGCAAGTTCCCTCCCATTGGTGGATCATATGCAAGTTTGTACGAAAGGTTGAAAGATGCAGGAATAGTAAACCCTATTGAAAGGAAAATTTACAAGGAACCATGGAAAGCAGATATGAAACAGTCATGTGTTTACCATTCAGGCATGCTGGGGCACAATGTTGAGAAGTGTTTTGCTTTTAAAGAGGAAATTGAAGAGCTGATCAAGTCTGGGCAAATCAAGATTGAAAATGGTAATGACGAAGCAATTGCAGATGACCAGGTCAAGGAGGCAGCAGTTTAATGACAGACATCCGAATACAAGAACAGAGCTTCTAAGTTGCATAGTCTTTGGAGACATTTATTTTACTTTCTAAGCAAGCTTTATGACACATGTCTTTAAGATTTCCCCTTTATGTATTTTGAACTACGCTTGACCTGATTCCTGCCAGTAGCAGGATACGTAGGCAGCCCACATCGGGTTCGGTCCCTTTATAATAAAAATTTTTATTTTGCCCAATAAGGAAAGTTGGTGCAAAGTTTGAAATATAGCAGTTGGTTGACAATTATGAAAAGGCATGGATCGCGACAGACAAATTTGTAAAGGAAACGGTGATCGCACCCAAGTCTTTGGTGTTTGACAAAGAGCCAACCTCCCTTTCGGTCACCTAAAGTCCAACCTTTTCCTGGACTTCGCACAATTCATCGCAACCTCCTTATCAATGATTTATCAACCAAAATCTTTGCCTTGACTGCTACATAAAGCACTTAAGCAATCCTTTATAATCTCTATACCGTTTGTCATAGTGTCTAATTCAAGCATTAGTCTATCATATGCTTTCTAGGTATCCTCTAAGCTGCATATCTGACATTTATGTTCTATTTTGTTTCAAAGTTTACAGGATACTAAATTTGTTTTGCATATTTTGTCATTTTATTAAATGTTGCCTAGCATTTTGAACACCTAAATTGGCAAAGAATCTGCATTAAGAAGAAGCCGAGATGACAAGCCAAGATGAAATATTCACTTTTGGAGCAAAGTCTTCAGAACCTAAGACACATGGCATTGAGAAAAAAAAGACTCAACAGGACATTTCAGATAAATCTGACAATCCTGATTCTACTACTATGCAAGTTGTGGCAAGGGACAGGCAAAATCAGCTGTCGTTATACCCACATAAGAAGCATGGAAAAGAAATCCAGCCAAATGAACAGGAGGGTTTAAATGAAAAGCTCCATAATCTGGAAATAGTTGTAAAAGAAGAGATGAGTTTAAGGAATATTCAAAGTTTGAGGTATAAGGATTTGTGTCTACATCCGTATGTTGAGCTACCGTATGGATACAAAATTCCGAAATTCAGCACTTTTAATGGAACAGGGAATCCTTTCTATCATTTGAAAGACTACAGTAATAGGCTAATTGGAGTTGAACATATCGAGGCTATCAGAATGCAATTGTTCATTCAAAGTTTATCTGGATTAGCACTCATTTGGTACACCAAACAAGATTTTAGCAAATGGCACACTTGGGAAGATTTGGCCCGAGATTTTGTCGATCAATACAAGTTCAACATCCGAAAGGATGTGCAGCTATATGAGATGCACAAAGTCAAAAGAATGCAACACGAGTCTTTTGAAGAATATGCTACCCGATGGAGAATCGAAGCTTCAAAGATACACCCTCCTTTACCTGAAGAAGAGTTAGTTTCAACATTCATCCAAATCCAAGAAGGGATTTACTATGACAAATTGGTTGGAGTTCAGGCACGCGACTTTCCTAATCTGATTCGAATAATAAGAGAACCAGAAATTGGCATTCAGGAAGGGAAGATTATTGGAAGTTCAACAGTGCACTATGATAATCAACATTTTCAACCCGAGGCACTTGAGAATTTGCAAAGTAATGAAGAAGACAACACATTAGTCGCCATGACTGGGCACCAACCACCGTACAACCAGAATCAACGGAATCTACGATTTCATGATACTCCTGACATACACACTAGACAACCTCCCCACTATCAGGATTTTCAACAAAAACCTTATCAAGCTCAACGCAATCGGCACCAGATAAAAAAAGATGAAATCTCGCACATTTACTCCTCTATCTGAATCTTTGAAAAGTATATTTGAAAGAGTAAGGGATCAAGGGATATTGCAGCCGAGAAATGGAGGGGTTCCTCGTTCGGATTTCGATCCATCAAAGACTTGCACATATCATTCGAATATTGAAGGTCATGACACTGAAGAATGTCCAGCACTGAAGCACAAAATTCAGTTCCACCAAATGACATTTCCAACTCTCAAGCTGCAAACACAGTCTATGTTCAAGGCAATCCATCGAAGATAGCTCTGAGGCATTTGAAGAGAAAGCGCAACACATGAAAGCAATCCATCACCATGCAAAATCTAACATCTCTACATTTGACTGTTCTTTTGCCCTTTATCTCTACATTGTACCTGAACCATGTATGACTTGATTATTGTATTGACAAGATATGTAAGCAGCCCACTTGGGCAGGGTTTCATTACAATAAAAATTCCATTTTCTCCTAGTCAAAATAAGCACAATTTTTGGGACATCCTCCTAATCCAATACACTCACTCAAAATTTTTCAACCTAAAATGAAAGAGGTATCTGCATGATCGATTGGATAACAAAGATTTTCAAAAATATCACATCAAAGGACAAATGCAGATAAAAGCCGACACTCGGGTGTTCAATGCAAGGCAACCACTTTGTTTTAAATTAACAACTTTTCCTTTGAGAGCAGATCTTTTCTTACAAATACAAAACTCGCAGGCAATACAATAATATGAGAATGAATAACTCCAGTTCCAATACCTGACATGCACTATAGGAATGCACTTACAAGCTTTTGGACATGGCACCTTTAATACAACGCTTAGCCTCGTCAGGCTTAAAATATGACGACTAGCCACGTCAGGCTTAAAATATGACGATTAGCCTCGTCAGGCTTAAAATATGACGACTAGCCTCGTCAGGCTTAAAATATGGCGACTAGCCTCGTCAGGCTTAAAATATGACGAATAGCTACGTCAGGCTTAAAATATGACGAATAGCCTCGTCAGGCTTAAAATATGACGACTAGCCACGTCAGGCTTAAAATATGACGACTAGCCTCGTCAGGCTTATAATATGACGACTAGCCTCGTCAGGCTTAAAATATGACGACTAGCCACGTCAGGCTTAAAATATGACGACTAGCCTCGTCAGACTTAAATTATGACGACTAGCCACGTCAGGCTAAAAATATGACGACTAGCCCCGTCAGGCTTAAAATCTGAAGACTAGCCACGTCAGGCTTAAAATATGACGATTAGCCTCGTCAGGCTTAAAGTATGACGATGAGCACCATCAAGCTTAGAATATGACTATTAGGCCTGACCGCCTTAGAATAGGACATCACATATATTTTGTTTTGCAGGCACTACTATAATAGGCCCATCTGCCTTATAATTGGATATACACATTATACTTTATTTTTTTTGCAGGCACTACTATTAGGCTCGTCCGCCTTAGATTTGGACATACACGTATGTTTTGTTTTGCAGACACTATTTACAGTAAGGTGATCTATTAAAGGCAATAAATTGGGGCAGAATTTTTTAGGATTCCCTCAAAAATTCTAAAAAGGTGCAAGACGACACTGGGGCAGAATTTTGAGGTTCCCTCAAAATTCATTGAAAAATCGATATCCACAAGACCAAGATGCAACAATGGGGAGGATGCACAAATCAACCCTTCCCCTCTCCCCAAAACTCACAAATCTTTCTTTGAGTGCAGGCACAAAATAGTAATTACAACAACAAATACGAAAACATATAGGGCAACACCACAAGACATTCTTCGACTTTCCAGCAATCCCTTTGAGCCTATCCTCACTTCCTCATGCTCACTTTCAAAATCAGTCCCCTATACCGAAATTGTGCAATCACAAAATTTCTAATATACACTATTTTAACTCCATTCAAAAAGCTTAGTTCTTTCAATTATGCTTTTTTTCTTTCATCAAATCATTTATTCCCGCTCAAATCAAAACCTCCCTTATGCAAACAAGTAATCTGCCTAATCCCTTATAGAGAATGCAGTTTGCATTCTTTCTGATTGGTGCTTACCTCGTGTGAATCTTGCCCGTTTGTTAATCATGCGTGTTTTCGTGCCTAATCGTGTTCATTTGTTTGAATCATGCAAATTTACCGTGCTACTCCTCAATATGTCATCAAATTTCAAAACACACACCAATCTGAACTTTTCATACTTGGACAAATCCACTCTTGACACCTAAATTATGCATCGTATACATCTCACACAGGCGACATGCCATTCAAAAACTATACACGGCCTGATTCTCGTAAAATCCGAGATATGTAGACAACTCAGAGACTGGGGTTCGGCCAAAACACCCCAAAACTCCCATTTTCCCTTCCAATCTTTTTCCTACCAGTCGTGACAAAATTGATTATTCCGTGAACTATCTTTGCCCGAAGACTCTTTCATCATCCCCGGGCAAAGAGGGGCAGCTGTTGACACCCAATTTTGTCCCTCCGTTTTTCGCAATTTAGCTATATTTAATTAAAATCGATAATAGTAATTTTACAAATAAAATTTCATTAGACAACATGCATTTACGTGTGTAATATTATTATTAATCCCCTACTTATATAATATTTATTTAATTGCGATTATAATTACGTAATTGCATTCATTTAGGCCATTTTCTAAAATACGTGTACGATTTGTGTAATTTAACGCATTATGACATTATTTAATAATTATTTGTGACTATTTATATCTAAATAGTATTATTTGTGGTCATCTATATTTATTTATAATTAAATATATTTATTTATAATTATTTACAAAATTTCTTATTTTTATACTAATTATTTATATTTAAAAGTATTTTAATTAAATACTGGTCATATTGCTATTTTACAATCTCATTTCTATTACATTTAGTCCTCGTCATTGCCTTTTGTCCATGTATATGCCACCTAAGCCTACATCTCACTAAAACACAATTATACTACACGTACAACTCATCCTAAGCGTGTAGTACCACTCTCCAAAGCACGCGTACAATTCATTATAGCGTGTTGTACAGCCCTCTCAAAGCACCCACTTATCCACTTCAGCACATATACTTATACATATACTGCTTATACATTCACTCTCACGCGCCTATGTGGCACGATCCTAGCCTTTCATTCCCTTAATCCAACGGCTCACATAAAATCTCCTATTTACAATTATATACACACATCCCACACAAAAACCCTAAAATCATTTCACTCATCTCCTCCCTAAATATCAGCCGACTCCCTCCTTATCCTCTCTCCCCCTTTCCCCAATCCCCCGTCCAGACTCCACCAGTCCACCACGTCTCCACCGCCACCAAATCCGGTGACCCTCCGCTCATCTCTCTCTCTCTCTCTCTCTCTCTCTCTCTCTCTCTCTCTCTCTCTCTCTCCCTTATCGTTTTCACACAGAAAAAAGAGAAACAAATCCCCTTCCCTCTTTCTATGGAAACCGAAAAGGAAGAAGAGGGAATAGAGCAAATCTCGTTGAATCCGGAGCAAATAAGACAGGATACGCACTGGTTTAGCTCGTTCAAGTTGAGTGCCATGAGAATTAAACACAAATCACCAGAAATCAAGGCAAAACGGGTCAGCCGAGAATGACCCGACTCGGTTCATTAACGGGTAACGTTTCTTTTTATGTTTTTTCCTTTATCTTTTCTACTTGGAATCAGGAAGATTCACACGATTACGTACTAAAAATACATATGCCATGCCTATTTTTTATATGCTTAGTTTTATGCGATTATTCTTCCTAGAATTGGTACTTGATGCTTAGTTTTCAGTCGAGAAATATTGAATGTAGTTGCTCTCATGACTAGTTTCTAGATGATATCTTGTTTTTGAACTCTTTTTGGTGAATTTGATGTTGAAAGCTTTGTTTTGGTTTGGTATTGATACTATGCAATTAAAAATAGTTTTACTTTCTGTTAATATTACTTGATTTCTGAAACTGAGAGGAGAAAGAAATATGATGTTTGATATACTTTCCTTTTATAACAATTACATATCTCCTCACATATATTTTGAAAACATTAATGTGATTCCCCTTTTCCTAAGTTTTCGTTAACAGATTGACAATATAAATGCACTCTGCCTCAAAATTGAAACTGAAGAACAATTTTTAGAAGTTTGATATGCTGGAAATCCCTTTGAAATTGCAAATTGACAAACCTGATTTTCCTTACTTCCTGTTTTGGACATATGTATATTTTTCTTTCCTTATACAATGGGCTTTTGAAATTTGAACAAACTACTCCTAGCACTATATAAACCAGCCCCTCCCCCCTTCACTGGACAGACGGACACACATTAAAATACCCCCTCTCACACACTGAATATGCTCTGGAAAATATAGAGTACTAACTCTCTCTGAATAATTCTCTCTCTCTCTCTCCCGCCCTTTGTTCTTATTCTGCTACTTGTTTGGTTTACTGCCTCTAAGCCAAGACAAGGCATTAGTTCGTTTGGTTCTACTAGTTCCGGTAGCATCACCACCCTTAATCACTGTTCTCTTGGAAGGTAAAATTCTTGAATTGGTATATGATCTCTTGTTGTTGTATGTGTACAAATACTTGTGTATGCATTGTTTTGGCCTTTGGCCATGGCCACTAATCCTTTGTGCAAGTCTGTTCATTATCTGGATAGCCTGAAACAAGGCTATACCATATATCAAATTTTGTGCAGGGATAAATCTATAGGATATGTTATTGCGACTTGAAAAGTAATGATGTTGATCATGAAGTAGGTTGAGGAAGTTTGAAACTAGACAGAAAGATAGACTGGAACAGCTCATACACAAGTGCATACATGGCACTATTTCTTCATCTCTTTTAATCCTCATAGACCCTATTATTGTATTCATTAGGATTCCCACGATTTGTACATAACTGTAGCACTATAAAGTGCTGAAGAAGCTGTTGAAATAGCAGTAAAACAGTGAGAGAAAGTGCAGCAAATTGTTGCTATATGTAGGCTATACAGGGGCCTTTTCTCTTCCTTTTCTTTTTGATGTTGTGTGGTTAATTTTGCCATAGAAAATTGGGGTTGATATGAAATTTTGTAATCTGGAACATAGTGCTGAAACTCTGGAATTTGCAGGGCTTATTTCCCTAAATAGGGGAAGGGATTTTTGATTTTTTATTTAAACAGAGGCTATTTTCGCAAACTACCTCAATTGAGGCTTATTTATGCAAAAAAACTAGAGTCTGCCAGTAGGCAGTGTTTGTGAAATTAAAAGTTATGTAATTCTGATTTGTTTTAAGAGTAGATGGCCATTTTTGCAAAGCTGTTTTAATAAAGGTTATTTTCGTAATTTTATCTCAACTGATACTTATTTCTGCAGAATCTGAGCATGGGCTAACTTGCAGTTCAGGCCAATTTTCTGTCAAAAGTTTAAAATATATTCTTCAAAGAAAAGCTAATATATATACTTCCTTTACACTAATTAAACGTGTATAAGGAAGAAGATATGAGCTTTGGGGTCAAGCTAATATATTACAACTATTTTCGGGGTATAATTATGCGATCTAACCACATACATGTTTTTCCCTAAAAATTGAAGTCACTTTATTAGACCACCTAACATGTATTGCATGAATATAATATATATATATATATATATATATATATATATATATATATATATATATATATATATCTTTATGTGCGTATTCTTTTATATGCATTTGACTTGCTTTGTGCATTCATTTTTTTATCAAAAACCTTCCTATATACGTAGATATTTTTATGACCCCAAAAAGTAATAGTTGTCTATGAAATGGTACTTGACATTTAATGTCAAAATGCCTTCGAAAGATAACTAATATTCTTTATATACAATAATCTCTGTTTTGTCCCTTCCGTTTAAGTTATTGTGTATTTTGGGAAATCGTGTTCAAAAAATATTTTTACATTAGCTGTTTTCTGTCATGAAATTCATTTGGGAGAATACCTTGAATAATAGACGTTGCTACGCTTCTAGTCTCGCTAAAGTCAAGATATCACATCTGTAGGGCTATATTTGAAATCAGTTAGTGGGCTTGGCCCAGAAACGCAAGGTTCAGAATTTTAAGACACGCTGGAATGTTTTTATTTGCGCAGCATATTTTGTTTAATGCTTGACCTTGATTTCTGGACCTATTTTCATTAAGTTGAATTGTTTAAATCCAATTTATATTCCTAGCCATTATTACAACTTGTGTTCATATTTAACCTTGAGAATCATTTAAAATTTCCTTTAGAAATCTTTCTTACATGCTTAGCTAATATCCCAAATCTTAAACTCGGTCGGCAACCACTCTTAGTGGGACTCGGGAAGTGCCTAATACCTTCTTCCCGAGTCATAAGGGCTTCTTACCTTAGAATCTTTGCTAGCAAGACCTACCCGGAGTTAAATTTAGATACTTAAACGATTTAGGTGACCTAATACGCCTATACAAATTTATTAGGTGGCGACTCAGAACTCTTTCCAAACGAGTCAATCAATCAAACCCTACCTTTGAACTCGATCCGAGCTCGAAAAATGGGTTGTGACATTTATCACATACCGCCTTAACTTATAAATATAAATAGAGGTCACAAGATCATCAAAATACATACATAAAAGTCTTCCGTTCTGCCCAAGAGCAAGAAGCATTCCATTCTTACAAGCCTTCCCTCCTCCAGAATATCAAGAAGTCTTTCCATACATATGTCGTCATCACATTCGTGATCATATCCGACGACCAAGTCCAATCTGCTAATTCAAGAACAAGCAGTGGAGCCTTTGAGTTGAAAGTCCGAGGAGAAAAATTAGAGGATTACATATTTGATTTAAGATAGTCTAAAGATTGTAACACACGTTACTTTGATCAATTATATACTACTTGTGGATACTTTTTGTTTTGATTATTTTTCAAGAACAAATTTCTAGTCTACAAATTTAGCACGCCCAGTAGGTCCATGTTTACTTCTCATCTCTTCCCTCCAACAATTGAAGTTCTAGACGTGAAGTCCTCTGTAACCAGGACAAAAGAAGACTACCACATTGCTGAAATGGTCGATAAAGTTCTTGCCTGACTTGATGCGTCTGCATCCAAGAATCCTTCTCTGTTGGCTGATGACGACATTCGGAGCACAGGAGCCACTCCGATCACTCCGCTTGACATGTCCAAATTTCGTGTCCAAGAAAATCCATGTTATTCTCTATAATCTTCAATGGTGATGCATGAAATGGTGAGAACCACTACTACAATGAAGAGTACCCCCTACAAAGTAAGTTGAACTCACCAGAGAAATTTAAGTTTCATCTGAAGGCCTAAGATCCATCGATAAACTAAAAGAGTTTATCGAGGGAACCCTTAAAGATAAAAACGAGGTTGCCTCCAAATCCTCCTTTATTTACGCAAAGTCATACACTTCCAGGATTGATAGCATGAAGATTCCTGAAGGATATCAACCTCCCTAATTCTAATAATTTGATGGCAAAGGGAATCCAAAGTTACAGGTTGCACACTTTGTTTAAAAGTGCAACAATACCGGAACTTATGGGCACTATCTTGTCAAGAAGTTTGTTTGTTCCCTTAAAGGGAATGTTTTTGACTGGTACACTGATCTCTGTCGCATCCTGTTTTTACCCGAACCAGTTAAAGTTCGAAATAGGGCTCGACTTATTAGGTAACTCACGGGTAAAGAGTTGGAGTCGCCACCTAACATATTTTTTAACTAGGCGTATCAGGGCATCTGTTTTGTTTCTAGCTAATTGTACAATTAACTTCGAAACTTAGTCTATGAACAAGAAATTCTAGGTAAAAGGTTTAAGTTAACTCGAGAGGAAGGGGTTAGGCATATCTCAAACTCCACCAAATGTGGTTACCGGCTGGACTTTATAATTGGGATTCTAAAGTGAGTAACTAACTAAGCAATAAAATATTTGAATTTTAAATCATGATACATAAATTTAAAGACAAGTAATGAATGTTCTTCTTTTCTAGTGGCTAAGCTTTGTCCAAACGTGTCTTGCAAAATAAACAAACAAGTTAGTAAGAATTGTAGACAAAATTAATAAAATGAAATAAAGTTAATGAGTTGGAATATTTTTATCCTTTTTCGAAAAGGGTTGTCTTTAGTAATTTCACCACGATGTACCTCGCAAAATATAAAGAAAATAAGTTAGTATTAATAAAATAATAATGATAGTAATAAATAATATAAATATCAGAATAATAATAAAAATAAAATAAAGGGGGAAAGGGATTTTATAAAATTGTAGGCTCAGGTTTGTATGAATCGGCTAGAAGTTAGAAATGTCGGTACGGTTGCGAACACGCCGGCCGGTCGTGTCGCCACGCCAAGTACCGGTCCCACCACTCCATCACCAGCTCATTTTGCAAACACAGCTCATACACGTCATCATAGCCTTTTATTTTAGGGACGCGGGAATGGGACTGTAGTATACGTTCGAATCAGTCAATAGGCCTCAAATAAATGATTATTTTCCTTGGTCGTAATTAGTCCGTCAATTCGTTGTATTTCTATCAAGTCATTGTGAAGGCCTCAAAGAAATAAATACATTTTCATGGGCCTACTTCGGCATATACTGCATATTGTCAGTCCAAATCTTAACAAACCATCAATCTGGCTAGCTTAAGAAACAAGTCAAACCCAAAGAATTAATAGAACAAATACGCAGCGGAACCCAACACAAAATTCAAAAGTTCAACACAAATACTCATATGCCAAACAATAATATGCAGTAAAGTAAACAAATCCAGAAAATCGGAAAAGACGATTCCAACGGTCGAACAATGACAACGGCGAGGTGGCACGCGAATCGAAGTGGAGACCAGGCAAACAGGTGATGAAGGACCTGTAAAAACTCAAAAAAATCAACGAAATATACATGAAGCAGATGCCCAGGAAAAAGATATGCCAGAACTCGATTTTCCGGTGATGGTGAACTAAAAAAGGTGGAGTGACTGTCAAGCCCCCTAACGGCAGCGTCTCTTTAACACCCTTCTTATCTTTTTGTTGACACCGATAATCAGTAGATCCAAACAACAGACAAGACGATTGGGTGACCAGTCACCGGAATTCCGGTGGGGTTCTAGGCGATGGTGCTCACCGACGTTCCCTTACCCCCATCCCCTATTTCTAATTTCTGTATGTAGGTGTGTGTATCGGTGGTTTTAATGATGTATGGGAAGTGGGTATTATGTACAATGGTGAGAAGAAGTCTGTAATGGTAGAGAAACGAGGTGGGAATGTGTATGTCGTGTTCATGGATATTGTGGATAAGAGGATCAGAGAATGGTGGTGCGTGTGTGCGTGTATTGGTTGTTTGTGAAGTGTGTGTGGATTTCGCTGAGGAAGAAGACCCAAAAGTGGAGTCCTCTAGTTGTGGATGTTGTTCTCATCTCTGTGGTGGAAAGGAGAGATTTCTCATGGTGTATCTTTTCTTGTATGTTGTGCGTATGTGTTGTATCTAATGATGTATAATGGAGGGAGTGTTGTGTATTGGAAGGAGGAGAGTGTGTCTCCTTGTTGGAGGTTTTTTATACTGTATATTTTTGGTGTCTGTTTTGTGTATGTATTGATGCAATGTATATGTTGGAGGAAGAAGGCTCTAGGGTGGGGTCTGCGAATGCAGTCATTTTTAGGATCAGTTGGAAAATTCCCATATTAAGGGATCTGATGGAGCATTCTAAGGGAGAGACGTTGGGGAGGGGTTTTGTAAGGAAGGGAGTGATTTTTTAGGAGATTAAGGAGTGCAAAATGTATCTAGTATAGAAAATTTATTAGGGGAGGATAATGTATGGTGTAGAAGATGTAGCTGGTTGGGAATTCGTCCGGGTTCAATAGTGATGAGATTTTTCTTAGAGAAAATATAGGAAAATATGTTTTGAAAAGGAATTGTGGGATTTGAAAGATTGACTTGAAATAATTCAAATTCAAATAAAATTTTGAATTCAAAAGAATGTGGTAGATAAAATTCAAAAATAAAGAACGAATATTTTACCCGGCAAAATATTTAACTTAAAGGTGCGAAATAAAGAGATATATAAATATATGCATATATATATATATTGTATAAAACAAAATGAACAGAAAAGTAAAATGCGAACATAAAGGAAATTTGGATACAAATTAAATTAATTATGTATAAATAGCTACAAATATTTTTAAAATACTGCAAATGTACTTAAAATTGCACAAAAAGCCACAATTATCTTTTAAATACTATAATTGCACTAAAATTACACGAACAATCATATTTTGATAAATAACCTAAATGATGTAAAATTACGTAATACCGACACATTTAAGTATGTAATATTTATATAGGGGGTAACACACGTAAATGCTTGCTTTCTAATGTACATTTTATCAAATAGTAAATATCGCACCTTTAGGCACACATCCGACGAAGGTGGGAAGAGTACTTCCATAGACTTCTAAATGATGAAGTGGAAAGGAACATTGTGCTAGGTCATCTCGAGCACTCGGAGAGTCACTGCCGTGATACTAGGCACTGCAGGTGTATTGGGGTTTAAAAGGTTTAGGAGGCAATACGCAAGATGAGAGGCGGAAGAGCGACCGGACCGGACGAGATTCCAGTGGAATTTTGGAAGAGTGTAGGAAGAACAGGTTTAACCTGGCTAACTGGGTTGTTTAATATTGTCCTGGCGACGGCCAAGATGCCTGAAGAATGGAGGTGGAGTACTATGATTCCTTGCACAAGAATAAAGGAGATGTTTAAGATTGCAACAATTATAGGGGCATCAAACTATTGAGTCACACCATGAAAGTATGGGAGAGGGTGGTTGAGAAGAGGATGAGGAGGGAAGTAACAATCTCGGAGAACCAATTCGTTTTCATGCCTGGGCGATCGACCATCGAAGTCATCCACCTTTTGAGGAAGTTGACTGAGCAGTACAGGGACAAGAGAAATGACTTACATATAGTGTTCATTGACCTGGAGAAGGCTTATGACAAAGTCTCAAAGAAGGTTTTGTGGAGATGCTTGGATTCTAAAGGTGTTTCTGTGGCGTATATTAGCGCGGTTAAGGACATGTACGATGGAGCCAAGACCCGTGTGAGAACAGTAGGAGGAGACTCCAATCATTTCCCAGTCGATATGGGATTGCACCAGGGGTTAGCTCTTAGTCCGTTCTTATTTGCGTTGGTGATGGATGAATTGACTAGGGGCATACAAGGGGAGGTTCCATGGTGTATGTTATTTGTCGATGATATAGTGTTGGTCGATGAGACTCACAACGGAGTTCAGGACAAGCTGGAGTGTTGGAGGCATCCCTTAGAGTCTAAGGGTTTGAGGCTGAGCAGAACAAAGACAGAGTACATGGAGTGCAAGTTTAGAGAAGCATCGCAGGAGGCATGGGGTGGAGGTGACGCTGGATTCACAGGCAATTCCCCAAAAGAGGAGCTTCAAGTACCTTGGTGCCATCATTCAAGGTAATGGAGAAATTGACGAGGATGTTACCCACCGTATAGGGGCAGGATAGATGAACTGGAGACTCGCGTCTGGTGTCCTATGCGATAATGAAGTGGCACCTAGACTTAAAGGTAAGTTCTACAAAGCGGTCGTTAGACCAGCTATGTTATACGGCGCAGCGTGTTGGCCAGTCAAGACCATGCACATTCAGAAGATGAGTGTAGCAAAGATGCGTATGCTTAGATGGATGTGTGGGAATACGAGGTTGGATAAGATTAAAAATGAGGTCATTCGTGATAAAGTGGGAGTGGCCTTAGTGGTGGACAAGATGCGAGAAGTAAGTTTGCGATGGTATGGCCATGTGAAGAGAAAGGGCACCGACGCACGGATGAGGAGGTGTGAGCGGCTGGCTGTGCTGGATCTGCGAAGAGGTAGAGGCAGAACAAAGAAGCATTGGGGTGTGGTGATTCGACATGATATGGCTCACCTCCAGGTCACCGAGGACATGACAAAGCGTGGAGGTCTAGAATTAGGGTAGTTAGGTAAAACGCGATTCAGTGCTGTCATTTTAGCTGTGTTTTTCTTACGCATAGTAGTCTTATCTTGCCCTTTTCGCTATTGGACTCTTGTGCCTGCCCTGACTATAGTAGTTTTATATGATTTCTTGAGCATTAATGGTGTTTCTACGTTGTTTGTGTTCATCTTATTTTCAAATATTTGTTTGCCTTTAAAAATTTTCAAATGTTTTTCTAAAGCCGAGGGTCTATCGGAAACAGCCTCTCCACCTTAGTGGGGGTAAGGTTTGCACACATCTCACCCTCTCGAGACCCCACTTATGGGATTGCATTGGGTTTTTTGTTGTTATTCTGTTGTTATAGAAAAAAGGAGGGAAAAAATTGGGTGTCACCAGCTGCCTCTCTTTGCACGGGGATGACGAAAGAGTCTTCGGGCAAAGATAGTTAACGGAGTAGCCAATTTTATCACGATAGATAGGCGAAATGATTGAAAAGGGAAAATGAAATTTTATGGGTTTTTTTGGCCGAACCCCGGTCTCTAAGTTGCCTACATATCTCGAGTTTCACGAGAGTCAAGCCGTGTGTAGTTCTAGATGGCATGTTGCCTGTATGGGATGCTTATGACGAACGATTTTGGATGTCAGGAGTAAACTTGTCAGAGTATGCAAAGTTCACATTCGTGTATACTTTGCCTTTTGGCGAAATAAATGGAGAATAAAGCCAAGGTATTATCGACGGTGAAATAACATCGATAGATCGAGTGTGGGAAAAGAGGCTTATAATCATCCTAGTTATGAAAAGGTGGCGCGCTACACACCCATAAAGAGGAGTTTATATGTACATAGTTTCCACTTCATCTCGATAAATGAGTAATCTCGCTTTCGATATTGCCTTGACTGAGCTAGGAAATATTTGAGGAATGAGTTTTGCAAATGCGCGCGATTCAAATAGGCAGGCACACATAGGAAGGAATACAGAGCCGGTACCCAATCAACAAGGAAGGATTAGGTAGATCACTGGTGCAAGTATGGAATTGTAGCTTGGAATTCGGCAAACTAGGTAGCTTGTGGGTGTAGCAAAAGGCATTGTCTATAGGGTTAGGCTTTTGTTTTGTATGTGTTTGAGGTTTTGTGGTTGCACAATTGGTAGTGATTTTAGGAGCAGGAGTAAGAGTATGGCATAGGGGTTTGGCGAGAGATCGGGGAGTACCCTACAGCAAAATCGTGATAAATGCAATAAGTATAAAGATAAAGGTAAAGTAAACTTCCCTATTGAGCCGAGTGGTAGTTTTGTCTTATGCTTGCTTGATTGATGTCTCATCCAAGTAGTTTTTCAATGTTATGCCCACTGATGCGGACCTTACTCTGCTGCAAATTGTTGTCATGTTCGCTACTGCGAACCCTATATCTCTGCCAACACGATTCTATGCCTCTCAAAATTGATGTCATGTCCACCGATACGGACCCTTTATATCCACCGACATGGATTCTATGCTTCTCAAATTGAAGTCATGCCCATCGATGCGGACCCTTTATATCCACCGATATGGATCCTATGCTTCTCAACTTGATGTCAAGTCCACCGATGCGGACCCTATATATCCATCGGCATGGATCCTATGCTTCTCAAATTGATGTCATGTCCACCGACGCGGACCCTATATATCCACTGACATGGATCCTATGCTTCTCAAATTGATGTCATGTCCACCGACGCGGACCCTATATATACACCGACATGGATTCTATTCTTGTCATGTCCACCGACGCGGACCCTATATATCCACCGACATGGATTCTATGCCTCTCAAATTGATGTCATGTCCACTGACCCGGACCCTATATTTCCACCGATATGGATTATATGCTTGTCATGTCCACCGACGCGGACCCTATATATCCACCGACATGGATTCAATGCCTCTCAAATTGATGTCATGTCCACCGACGCGGACCAAATATATCCACTGACATGGATTCTATGCTTGTCAAAATGATGTTGCTTCACAAGAGTTGTTAAGTATACTCGGTACCTGTGTAAACCTGCGATCAAAGAAAATTTGTGAGTTTCTAAGAGATGTCGACTTGCGTATTTGTTGTGTTGCACTGTGCTGCTATATCTTGTATAATAGTCCCCTTGTCATGTTGTTTTTTCATCGGCTTTTCAGACGCTTCGAGTTGTATACCCTGCCAACACAAGTAAGCATAACAAAGAAAAACTGAATGCTTCTCATCGGGAGATGTTTGCCTGTTACGTCGGGCTGTGTATCCAGCAAACAAAAATAGAGTAGAATGCGACAAATAAAATGCCATTGTTATCTCATGCAATGCACTAAGAAGGCTATTGTATTGTTCTTATGATGCCTCTCTTGAAATTTTTTAGGAAATCTAAAAAATTTCTGCCGCAGTGTCAAGCTTGCGCCTTTTGAAATTTTTGAGGGGATCCTCAAAAATTTTGCCCCAGTTTATTGTTTATGACAGATCACCTAGAGAGGGTAGTTGCATTGCACTGAACACAATATATTGTCTAGAATCTGCATTCGTCCTTTAGTGTGACAATTGGGTATATCGATGCTATGAATATGTAGATATTTGCATACTCAGACTGAGGTTCAGTGCTTGGATTTTTGCCGGATTTGGAGATTGACCAAAAGTGTATTTGTCTTAGGTTGTGATGGGGTGTCTTCATATTTTGTGCTTTCAAAAGTCATGGAGCCAATTTTGATGGATCGGTTTGTGCAAAAAGTGTTTTTGTGGTTCGGGAGTTGCAGTTTCCCTTTGTTGGTTTTTGTTGAACAATTTTCTTGCTTTGGGTCAATCAGACTCTGGATTTTGTATTTTAGTGCTGGATGACGAGTGTAGATCTTGTTGGGATCGAATTGAGAAATGGGTATCTATGGAGTAGTTTGTCTGTTGGGTGCAATATCTTTTGATTGGGCTAAGGAATAAAGGTGCGGGGTCTTGTATGTTAAGCTTGCTAAGATTGTCATTGGAAGTCTTGACAGAGGGGAGGTTGTTTATTGTGTAAGTTGGGTGTTGTGTGAGGTTATAAGTTTTGTCAACTTCGGTTGTATAGTGATTGAGTTTCTTCATTGTGACTCTCGTGTGGGTATAATGCAAATTATATGGGAATGGGATTGTCTGAAATACTCTTGGTGTCATATGCTGATGGTCCAAAGGACTTTGTTGCAGAGAAAGGTGTTTTCATCTTGGCTTGCCATTTCGGCTTTCTAAATACCGATTCCTTACCAACTTCGGTGTTCAAGTACGAAGCAACCGTATCAAAGTGGTGAAATGCACAAAACCGTGTGAGCACATTAGCAAAGACTTGAAGCAAAAATGACACGTAAGCTTAAGAGAATGCCTAGACCACGGATGATGGATTAGCGCTTGAGTTAGGAGGTTGTGATAGAATGCATAGATATCACAAGAGATTGCCTAAGTGCTTTATGTAGAAGTCAAGGCAAGGATTTTGGTCAAACAATCGATACTTGTTTAAGCGGAAGATTAGGAGTTAGATGTCAATGCAAAGTGGTAAAGATGTTGTGTGAGGAATAGATTGTATTGTGCGATAGAAAATATCTTTTGTCTTGGTATTCGGCTTAACCAACCTTTGGATAATAAGTTTTGAGTTGGGTAGCGAGTTTGGGATAATTTAGACATGTGAAAGATTTTAGATATCAGAATTTGGGTGTAGGGTAGGGAGATGAGATGCATGCTCGAGGAGGAGATGGGATTTGGGAAGGGATTCCCTTGAAGACCTAGAGCAACAGACAAATTCATGCAATGCATACATATCAAATAAGAAATGCATCCTATACCGTGAAAGACCATTTTACGCACGATAATTTGAAAAGCGTTTTGTACCACATGCATCATTTTATTTGCCAACAAAATGCAGAGCGTAAAGAAGGATTGCATTTATTAGACTTATTAAATTGGCTTATATTGAAACAGTGCAAGAGAAGGAAAAGACTACTAAATACTGTTAGGAAATTAGATCATAGCCAGGCGAATATTTTTCATGCCGATCCATCCCTAGAAGATTCTAACTGAGGAATTTCAGCAACCATGTCAAATGTTCTACTAGCCATGACCTTTTGAAAAAGGTTAAGGATGGTAGAAAAAAAAGGGGAAGAAATATGCCTAAGATTCGCTCTACTGTGAGCAAAATGATCAACATGTGGCACAAGCTAATGTAATATAAAGAGATGTGTCGTTGTGGGTGGAGAGCCCTTTAAACACTTTGAACAGAAGTTTCCAATGTACTTTTGATATGCCAAGGATGTCAAGTGTTTATAGGATAAATGTGCGTTATGTGTCATCCCATCTATCGAGCGGTCATTTCTGCTTCGAAATGGACTTCTAATGCCTTTTCAGTTACCATTTAAGCCTTTGAATAGCATTCGATGAGGAATAATTCCAATTCTTTGGGAATAAACGGTTGTTTTTGATCCAATTTGGACTTTTGACGCCTATTAGGTAACCTTTATGCCCCTTAATGGCACGGAATGCAGAATAATGCCAGTAAACGGTCCCTATTTTGCACGTTCAATCCCTTAAACAAATGCAAATAAATCATGTTCAACGCGACTTAAGGGTTAAAAACCCGTTCGGATTGTTTGAACAAGTTGTCCTATCCGACTTGAGAGCAAGTCGACTAATGACATGTCATGATGCATGATTCCTAGTGCCGCTACTAAGGAATGGAGTTAGCTAGACCGGATGTTATTATTCTCCCAAGCAGACGGCTCGGGAACGGGAACGTCTCAGACCAAATAGATTCCAAGTCGTTCCACCTAAAGGAATTTTTGTAAGGAAAAAGGTGGTCGTAGCCACCGTGTTTTCAACGCACGATTTAGACAGCTGCCAGGAGTGGCGGAAGGTATGCATGCACAAGTTAAAAATGTACGAATTTTGAAAGAAATGCACAAGTCCACCTCGGGAGTGGGAGTAAAATTAACACATGAAACAACAAGTAAGTGTTGAGATAATAATTTTCAAAGCGTATCATGTTTTATAATGCAAGGAACCTCTTTTGTGTGGAGGTAGATCTAACAAGATCAAATACACATAATATGCATGATAGGCGTCATATGATGACGCTTTTGGACGAAGTTGGCTAATGGACTTTAACATTCCAACGATGTTAAGCCTTTCTAAGTTTGAGTATGATATTTAAAATTGAATCTGTATCATGCGTCATCCCATTTGTTCTCATGATCTAAAAATAATTTTATAAAATAATCGATTTTGTTGTATAAATATAGAAATAAAATTTTTCATAGCAAATAGAAATAAATAATTGATTTCTATAATGATTTTTATTTATAGAAATAAAGAATTAATTTTATTACATAAAAGTAGAAAAATCAATTTAAAGTCTATGTTTTCTTTGATTTTCCATATCTTCGTGACTTGTAACATCCTCCAACAAAGCTAAATAATTGGATGATCCACACTTTTGAAAACAAATTTAAATTTAAATAGATGCACACATAACATATTTAAACATCCCTTAAGATCGAAAATCCATTCGGTTCATTCAAATATGGTGAACTAGTAGACTTAGACATGAGCCGAAGTCAAAATTTTCCTAAACATGACATGATGCGTGGTTCCTAGACAAGAGTCTCCATTAAGAGTTGGGTAATCTAGACGAGGACATAGTTCCCCCGGGCGGACAACCAAGGGGTGGGAACATTAAGAATTATTGGTTGTACCACGGACCAACTAGATTCTCACCGTTCCTCCTAAAGGGTTTTTTGAGAGTGAAACAGCTGTAAGATCTACGTAACCGTTTATGGTGTGTGCAAGTGAAAACTTTCCAGGAGTGGAGGTAGTACGTGACAAAAACAATAATAAAGAAAATATAACTAAACAATTAAAGAATAAAACACCAAACTTTGAAAACTCGAAAAATAAACCTTAATCCTGCAAAAAGGAAAGGAAGAAAAGTTAGTATCAAAATAAATGACAAGAAAATAAAGCAAATTAAGAATCCCAATTTAAAGTCCGTTATGACTTGAACCTTGATATCCCCAGCGGAGTCGCCATTCTGTCGCATCCTATTTTTACCCGAACCGGTTAAAGTTCGAAATAGAACTCGACTTATTGGATAACTCACGGGTAAAGAGTTGGAGTCGCCACCTAACATATTTTTTAACTAGGTGTATTAGGGCACCTATTTTGTTTCTAGCTAATTTTACAATTAACTCCAAAACTTAGTCTACGAGATGAAGGGGTTAGGCACCTCTCAAGCTCCACCAAATATGGTTACCGGCCGGACTTTATAATTGGGATTCTAAAGTGAGTAACTAACTAAGCAATAAAATATTTGAATATTAAATCATGATATATAAATTTAAAGACAAGTAATGAATGTTCGTCTCTTCTAATGGCTAAGCTTTGTCCAAACGTGCCTTGCAAAATAAACAAACAAGTTAGTAGGAATTGTAAACAAAATTAATAAAATGAAATAAAATTAATGAGTTGGAATATTTTTATCCTTTTTCGGAAAGGGTTGTCTTTAGTAATTTCACCACGATGTACCTCGCAAAATATAAAGAAATTAAGTTAGTATTAATAAAATAATAATGATAGTAATAAACAATATAAAATATCAGAATTATAATAAAATAAAATAAAGGGGGAAATGGATTTTATAAAAATGTAGGCTCAGGTTTGTATGAATCGGCTAGAAGTTATCGTGTCTCCATGCCAAGTACCGGTCCCAACACTCCATCACCGACTCGTTTTGCAATCACGACTCATACGCATCATCATAGCTTTTTGTTTTAGGGACGCGGGAATGGGGCTGTAGTATCCGTTCGAATCAGTCAAAAGGCCTCAAATAAATGATTATTTTCCTTGCCCATAATTAGTCCTCCAATTCGTTGTATTTCCGTCAAGTATTTGTGAAGGCCTCAAATATATATATATATATATATATATTTTTTCACGGGCCTACTTTGGCGTATACTGCATAATGTCTGTCCAAATCTTAACAAACCATCAATCTGGCTAGCTTAAGAAACCAGTCAAACCAAAAGAATTAATAGAATAAATATGCAGCAGAACCCAATACGAAAGTTAAAGGTTCAACACAAAGACTCATATGCCAAACAATAATATGAAGTAAAGTAAACAAATCCAGAAAATCAGAAAAGTCGATTTCGACGGTCGAACAATGACAGCGGCGAGGTGGCACGCGAATCGAAGCAACGACCAGGCAACCAGGTGATGAAGGACCTGTAAAAACTCAGAAAATCAACGAAATATAAACGAAGCAGATGCCCTAGAAATAGATATGCCAGAACTCGATTTTCCGGCGATGGCGAACTAAAAGAGGTGTAGAGACTGCCAAGCCTTCTAACGGCGACATCATTTCAACACCCTTCTTCTATTTTTATTGATGCCGATATCAGTAGATCCAAAAAACAGACTAGACGATTGGGTGACCAGTCACCGAAATTTTGATGGGGTTCTAGGCGATGGTGCTCACCGACGTGCCCTTACCCACATCCCCTGTTTCTAATTTCTGTATGTGGGTGTGTGTATCGGTGGTTTTAACGGTGTATGGGAAGTGGGTATTGTGTACAATGGTGAAAAGGAGTCTGTAATGGAGGAGAAACGAGGTGGGAATGTGCATGTCGTGTTCATGGATATTGTGGAGAAGAGGATCAGAGAGTGGTGATGCATGTGTGCATGTATTGGTTGTTTGTGAAGTATGTGTGGATGTGTGTTTCGCTAAGGAAGAAGACCCAAAAGTGGGGTCCGCTGGTTGTGGATGTTGTTTCATCTCTATGGTGGAAAGGAGAGACTTCTCATGGTATATCTAATCTTGTATGTTGTGCGTATGTGTTGTATCTAATGACGTATAATGGAAAGAGTGTTGTGGATTGGAAGGAGGAGAGTGCGTCTCCTTCTTGGAGTTTTCTTGTACTGTATATTTTGGGTGTCTGTTTTGTGTATGTACTGATGCAATGTATATGTTGGAGGAAGAAAGCTCTAGGGTGGGGTCTACGTATGTAGCCATTTTTAGGATCAGTTGGAAAATTCCCAAATTAAGAGATCTGATGGAGTATTCTAAGAGGAGAGACGTTGGGGAGGGGTTTTGTAAGGAAGGGAATGATTTTTTTTAAGAGATTAAGGAGTGCAAAATGTATCTCGTATAGAAAATGTATTAGGGGAGGATAATGTATGGTGTATAAGATGTAGCTGGTTGGGAACTCGTCCGGGTTCAAAAGTGACGAGATTTTCTTAGAAAAAATATAGGAAAATATGTTTTGAAAAGAATATTGTGGGATTTGCAAGATTGATTTGCAATAATTTAAATTCAAATGAATTTTAAATTCAAAAGAATGTGGTAGATAAAATTCAAAAATAAAGAACGAATATTTTATTCGGCATAATATTTAACTTAAATGTGCTAAATAAATAGATATATATATATATATATATATATATATATATATATATATTAGCAGCCACAGAGGAAGAAGAAGATGCGTGGCCTGAGGCCGCCACAGTGGAACATAAATTTTTAAATACAATAAATTATTTTTTTATTTTAAATACATAAGTGATACCAAGGGACCAGAAGCGAACCCCCTAAATAAAAGGGAAGAAATAAAGGGAAGTAAGGACAGGAAGCAAGTGCAGATTAATTAATTAATTAAGTTAGTTAATTAGGTGGCAGAGCCAACCATATATGATATGAAATGCAAAAAATTAAATATGTAGTGCAGTAAACTAAATCAGGCGGTAAGACCGACCATATGCATGAGATTCACAATATAAAGATCAGAGATAAAATTTAATATAAGAAGATTATATTAAACTTGAAAATATTACAAAGCTAGAGGGATAGAACTCTAACCGAGAGAGAGAGAGGGAGGATATTGTGAGTGATGTAGTAGAAGTGGTGTCCTTTTACAAGTGATAGTGGGGGGGGGGGGGGGTATTTATAGGAAAAAATACATGAAATGTCTTGCTAATGCTTGTTGATGTCATGGATGATGTCAACTCTTGCTAATGCTTGTTGATGTCATGGATGATGTCAACTTTATCTTGCTAATGCTTGCTGAGGTCATGAATGATGTCAGCTTTAGTTGATGTCATGTTTTGTCATGCTGATGTAATAATTTGTGTGCATCAAATATGATGACACCTTGATGTTATGCTTGCGCATTTTGATTATTCCTCTGCTAAGTCATAATCAGGGTCTTCTTCTTCGTCTTCTTCTTCTTCTTCTGAAGATGGTTGAGACTTCTGGCTGGAGGATCCAGCTTTAAGTTGTTGCAGGATTAATTCCATTTGTTCAATGAAATCTCCTTTATTGCTAGAGCTGGCTAACTGTGCAGCTGCTATTGATTTTTGTTGAAAAAATGAGTATTGGGCAGCATCTGTTGGAGACAAATACTTTGGATTCTCTAGGAACCATTTTGCTAAAGCCGGAACATAGGCTTCGGAAGGATTCCAGTTCTTGTACCATTTTGTGTGACCTTGAAGGGCTAACAATGGTAGTCCTTTGTGTCCTTCTGGCTTATGAAATGAAAATTTTTGGGAATAGATCCACGGAAGGTGGAATCTATGGGAAAATTGGAGTAGCACAGGTATCTGTTGTTGACTAAAGAACCTATTACTGAAGTATTCATATCCTTCTTTAACCAAAAGGGGAAGGATTTCAATCTTGTGTCCATATACAGGCCACCATTGATGTATGAACCACTGAGGAAATTCAGAGACTAATTGTTTACCCCAAAGGATAAACCAAGAGTGTTTTCCTTAGTGATTTTGAAAAGTGAAGGCGTTCATCCAAGCAGCCTTGTAGTCGTAATAATTAAAATATTGAGGTCGAAAAGGTTGGGAAAGTTTTTTATATTTGGTTGGATGTGTCCCCCATTCTTTCGGCGAGATTATTTTATTAATCCACACCGTTGTATGGGTAACATATCCCTGGGTTTGCTTATATTTGTAGGGTTTGAATAAGCAAGATTTGGTATCCGCAAGGATAAATTCATAAAATTTCTGAGTATGGTCAGGAGTTTTTTGTATGAAATTTGCTGATGAGCTAAGCATCTGACTAGCTACTTCTTGAGGGTTTGAATGCCAAAATTCTGGCTCAATTTGGGTAAGAGGATAGACATTGTCATTTTTAAAGTAGGTTGGTTCCTCAGGGGAGGAACTTTTGAATGAAGAAATTGGTTGTGGCACTGGTGAAGAAAGTGCCTGTTTTGGTGCTGAATACACCGTGCTTGTGCTCTGTGTGTTGGGGCTTTTGGCCACCACTGGTGTCTGTGTGGTGCTTTTAGCAGCCACATAGGAAGAAGAAGATGCGTGGCCTGAGGCCGCCACAGTGGAACATAAATTTTTAAATACAATAAATTGTTTTCTTATTTTAGGATCACTTATGGTTGCTTTAATTCCCATAAGCTTACACCAATTTAAGAAGTCTGTATCTGACCAGGAGTCAGATGATGTTTGTGCAAGTTGATTTTCTTCTTCTTCAACTGAATCTGCCCATTTTTTCGGGCTTTCAATTGAAATTGGTTCTGCCTTTTCCAGGAGATATGATGGGTGTAATCCCTTCATAGCATATTCTGCTGGAGTTTGATATCTTGGCTGATTTGGGTCAGCCACATCTTTTGAAAGTTGCTTGGAAGCAACTGAAATTGTTTGCTGTTGAGAGACAGCTTTATCTTGTTTGTTTTCCTCTGGAGGAGGAAGTGCTGGGAGTTCTTCCTTCTTTTTTCTGGGCATATTATCTTCCCTGCAAGAATTCTCGAGTGAGAAAATCTGGAATAGAGTTTGAGCTCCCTTTGATATATTCTATATCAAAATCAAAAATAGATAAAATAGCTTGCCATCTGGCAAATATATGTTTTGATGCAAGGTTTTGTACATCTTTTTGTAAAATAGATTTTGCAGCTTTACAATCAATTTTCAAAAGGAATTTTTGGTTTAGTAAATCAGCTTGAAATTTAGAAATGCATAAAACAATTGCTAAAATTTCTTTTTTAATTGTAGGATAATTTTGTTGAGCATTATTCCAATGCTTTGATGCAAATGCAATGATATGTTCTTTGCCATCTTTCTTTTGTTTTAATATGCCACCATAACCAATGTCTGATGCATCTGTTTCAACAATTTTGAATGCAGAAGGATCAGGGAGAGATAAACAAGGAAGAGGTTCTAGCAAATTGCTAATGCCTGGAATAAAATCAGATACATAATTAACACAACCTAAAAATCTTTGAAGCTGGGTTTTATCTAAGATTTGATCAGGGAACTTATCAGCAAACTGAATTGATCTCTGGATGGGGACAATAGTTCCTTGTTGGATATTGTGACCTAAAAATCGTATATTAATTTGAAAAAGACTATACTTAGTTTTTGAAAGAACTAAGCCATTTTCTTTAATGGTATTAAAGAAGATTCTCAAATGTTTAAAATGTTGATCGATGCTAGTAGAAAATACTAAGACATCATCAATGTAAACGATAATAAATTTTGAAAAAGGATTAAAAACGTCATTCATAATTCTTTGAAATTCGCTGGATCAATACGGAGGTTATCATTATACCATTAGTATAACACATCCCAAGTTATTACCAGGTTCTCGTGAAGACTCCACCATAACTCATGTGTGGCCAACGCACCTCGGGGGTTTAAACTCTGGTGGTTTAAACTCTTGCCAAAGGCTACCATTGCGATGCTTTCGGGCACAGGAGGGAGAGTCATCCGTTCAACCTCTCCAAGTAATCCTTAAGCTACTCACCTTCTTGCTAATGGATCTCAAAGATATCCTCTATTCTTTCTCTAATTTTCGGGTACCGGAGTGCGCCTTCTTGAACAGATCTTATGTCTGCGCGAAAGATTCAATCGATCCTACAGGTAGTTGAGTGTACCATGTCAGGTCCCTCTTGGTCAGGGTTGAACCAAACCTCTTTTCCAGGGCAAACTGGGTTTCTTCTTCTGTTATCTCAATTTTCTTGATGGCCGTGTAGTACGCGGCTATGTGTTCATTTGGATCAGTGGTTCTATCATACTTAAGACTTTTCGGTTAGCAGAAGTGCTTAGACACTGGAACTGGTACAACACTTGCCTTATATACATGCTTAAAGAAATTTTATTCACACGGTGTTCACCTGAGGTGGTGCACCTGGCACGTTACCAATCTATTCATGGATCACCTTCAACTCCTTGAGTATGCCTTAAATGACAGGTGACTCCTCAGGTGCTAGATTACTGGCTGCCATGGAACTTCTTGGAGCGGTCTCTAGATCGATCCTTCGCATGGGCACATAATTTGGGGTGTTACCCACAGGCTGTGATCCTCGTAGGGATCCTAGCCTTGGTATCGAACTGGCGAAGAGCGCCTCCAAATGTTTGGCCGGAGTTTGGCCATGGTGACCGAATTCTATACCGTCTGCTGCTCCTGTGCCTTGAGAAACCTGGTGAAAAACTCCTTGCTTCTTCAACGAGAATTAATCCATTGGACGTATCCTTCTCCTGCTTATTAGGATCGCTGGGATCCTTCAAGACGTCATCAACTGCATAAGTTGTGTTCTGCAGGAGATCGTTGTTGCCATTCGACATGGTCGTGCGTCTTCTTTGTAAAAACTGATAATTTCCTAGGCCCCATAGAAGACGTCAAACTTTTTATGTCTTAAATTAGACGATTAGATTAAATAGATAAATTTAATAGAGGGTCACAGAAAATAAAGTAAATAAAAGGAAAACAATATAAAAGCAGTAAGAGAGGAATATTATTCCTTGAGAATATGCGAATTTAATAGCTTGATATCCAATACAATGAGAGAGAGGATATATATGGTTATAGGTTTTCTTCAATCCTAATTATGGTAAAATATTATATCTATAGGTTGTGGGCCTGATTACATAAGGCAGTGATACTAAACAAACTCCTAAATAAGATATTGCAACTCTAAGGCAATGAGATGTGTGCCTTACAACCCTAGGCCCGTGTCTGTCGAGCAGTTGTGGCTATGGCTCAGGCGTATATTCTCAGCGCCCAGTGATTTGTAGAACAAGTCTAGTTTCTGTCAGCTGGACTCATATCCCGTAATTATAGGTGACATATTTTTAACCACACATATGATTTGTTACATTTTTTAGTTTCTATTTTTAATTGTTTATACTACCTTTTTTTTTTAATAATATGGGTATATTGTAACTTATTTCCTGTCAATATAATATTACTAGTAAATTTTAAAAATGAAAATTAAACTGTGACGGTATAACAGTATTTTATCCGAAAGATACTATATTATTCATGAAAGTACTGCCTCTAATTCGACACATTTTTCCATCTGAAGGATTATGAATACAAAAATCTATACTAAATAGATTAATCAAAATGTAAATTCGAGAACTTACTTGTTCACCTTGTAACAAAAACTAGAAGCGGTTGATCTTGAATCGTGGTTGGAATCACTGGTCGTCGGTGGTTGCCACAGTAAAATGAGCATCCTTTTTATCCACAGTCTAAACACTAGTTACTTGAAGAGTAGTAGGGAGAACAGTAGAGAAACATGTCTTTTCCTTATTGTGTTTGACTCTGTATATAGTAATTTTCCTCTTATAGGACTTTATCAGGTAAGTTATTTTTTTAACTGAATAGACTTTAAGAGCACCCGTGGATTCGGGGTGGACAAACAGAAATACTAATTTAATGGATCTTTCTTTTAACTTTGTTACAGAAAATTTCCATCGCAAAATTGTCTGATAGAGCGTCAAAATTTGCCACCAGACAATAATATGGACGAAGATTCTAGAAAATTTGTTGCGCAAATTATATCCATATTCCGTTAATCCGCCAAAAGCTCAAATCCGAAACGAGTTTTACGGTAACAACTTTTGATTTTTTTGCTAGTACTGGAGGATAAGATTATTACTCGTGTCAATTAAAAAGTACTACAAACAAATGGATTTCCTAGATAGGTTTTGCGTGAAGATTGTGAAAGAGGAATTGCAAAAGAAGAAGTCACGGGTACCTAAGGCATAACCACGTCACGTGCTTGGAACTAGAACAAAAACCAAATCTCACCGAGTCACACTCTGAGATTACTACTTTATTTGACTCTCTTTCTTGGTTAATGAGGGAGGTTACTGGTTGGGGGTGGAGACGAGGCTTTCTTAGAGAATCTCAAATTGAACAGCTCTTATATGAAATACTAGTTGCTTTACATCAATTTGAGCTACATAAATAGAAAGTGCATGGTTTATCAAGGCATGCTTTTACCTTTAAAAGGTTGTGATCTTGATCAATCTCAATATTTTGAGTGATTAAAATTCTTGAATTATTATCCATTTGGAGGTGAATTTTAATGGAGGGGCTAATTGAACAGAAGTATTGCTTAGTTTCCTCATGGCTTAAATCTATACTACTCCCCCAATTTTGAAGGTGTTTCACGGCACGGTATATATATGAAGTAAATGCAAATTTGCGAAACTTGTGATTTAAAGCAAATCACATAAATTTTTATAGTTATTAATTATCTCACAAAGTTAAATAGTTGTATTGGCTGAAAAATCACCTGCATACGTGGCATTTTGGGTGTGTAGCTCGAGACATGTTTCGATTAGGACTTTCAAGGTTGTTTCAAAGCATATGACTTGACCCTCGAGGCAAAACCTTGAGGTCAAGGTCCAACGCAAGCCTCGAAAGAGGCTCACCTCGGCGAATGGAATAATCATCTCCTCGAGGCAAGTAGCTCGAGCCTCGGGGGAGCAATTATACTTCAGCAGAAGGACAGCCTCATAACGGTTGCCCATTAATTCAGCATTTAATAGGGAGAATCATGGGTTGGCCACAATAAGGGCGTGGGGAAGTGGCTAATTAATGCCTTGATTTTCTTTGTATTTAGTAGGCTATAAATAGCACTTCATTCTTCTTGTAAACGCATTCAGAAATACATAGAGAAACTAGATTTACTTGTAATTGTTCATTTTTTATTCGTACTACTTTCTTGTTTCAGTTCAGTTCCCAACTTTGATACGTCATATTGCTTGTAAACCACGTTACAAATTCGATTGATTGACCTAATCAGATTTAGGCCAATAAAAATTGACGACGTCTGTGGGGATCACGTAATTACGATCGTTCCAAAGTTGCACGTCGCGATTTTCTACATCTTCTTCTTTAATTCTTATCAATGGCTGACAATACTGATAATGTTAGTAGAAATCAACAGTGCCCCGATGGGAAAATTAGAGTTGGAACTTTTGTACCTCCACTTCCACCAGGTGATGGGACGCATACATTATGAATTTTGTACAGCAAGTTCAAGAGCAACTTGCTGGGCAAGAAGCTATTAACACTGAATTCTGCAGTTTGCTAGAGGCTATGAGAAATAACACTACCCCACCAACACTCCACCTACAGTTCCCAATGGAAGCATCCCAAATTTTATTCCTACGGGCGCAATAACAGGGGGACTTCCAAATGGTGTTGCGTCTGGAGGCTCGGGGACTGCCCCCACTGGGCCCTCATCCTTTTGGGATAGCCCCTACGTTGGCAAAAACAAGTGTCTCATTAGACATCAATAAATGAAAATTTGAAAAACGACTAAAAACCATTCTTGGGGTTAGAAAGACTCAACGGGTCTTGGACATAGAAAAGTGCAGGCAACAACCTTATAAGCCCGAGGCTGCTCCTGCTTCCATACGAAGCACTTCAAGCTGCAGATCTTGAAGAAATATGATGGCACGACTGACCTGGCTGATCATGTGGCTGAATATATGGCCTATGGTCAAAAGCAATGACCCGGTAGAGAAGGAATCTTTTTTTAAAAAAAAAAATTGGGGATACTCTTGAAAAGGAGCTTTGCACCGGTACATGCATCTCCCATCTGAATTTATCTCAAGCTTTGATGAGTTAGCAGATCTATTCATCAAAGCGCAAACTGGAGCACAAAAGATCCTCAAGAGAAACGAGGATATCTTTGAAGTTAAGTAGTGGTATCGAGACCATTAAAGACTTCCTCGAGTGCTTCCAAACTGAGAGGATGGAGTTGCCAACAATGGATGATAATTTGGCAATCATGGAATTTTAAAGGAATGTTAATGCTAGAAACTTCGAGGCTGCTGCCGAGCTAAACAGCGATCTTTAGACTTAGCAAGTACGAACTTGGGAGAGTTGCATGATAGAGTTATTACCAAGGTTAGGCTCGAGGAGGCAGAATGGAGAGCGGCAGGTCGATACAATGCTTATAGAAACCACCCTGAGTCTTCTCGATGCGCCGACGCACCACGAGGAAATTCCATGAGTCGATACAATCCTTACAATTCTCAAAAGCAGCATGTAAGTCAGAGGCTAGGGGACAGTATGTGAGTCAAAGGCTTGGAGGAAAAGTTAGCTCGAATGTTAATCGAAAAAATTCAGCGGGGCCACCCTTTGTTCTAAAGAGAAGGACCTGCCTCGGATCCCAGACTATAATTTCAATTTGTCAACCACAGAGTTGGTGCACGCATTGAAGGGGATGATTGACCAAGGCATGCGGCTACCGAAGGACATGAGGATAGCCCCGGGGAAAAGGGATCACAACCTGATTGTGAGTTCCATGCTAAACATAGATACGTAATCAATGACTACAAGGCTCTTCGCCTCAAGGTGGCCCATTTGTTGGAAAATGGCATGTTAAAGGAGTTTCTCACCGATAAGGGGAAATAATGTTTTTCAAAAAATAGGGGAGAAGGACAACTCCCAAGGGCTCCATCCCCTAAAAGAGTTGCGAATGTTATTACGGGGGGATTAGAGGTGAATGGAATCAACTTTGCCGCAGCAAAAAAGTTTGCAAAACTTTCCATTATGGTGGAGAAGAGGACTCGAACACGAGGTTCGGGTAAGAAAATAGTCTTTAATGGTAATGATTGTGATGGGATGATCTTTCCCCATCACGATGCTTTGGTAATCATGCTTAGGATCAACTACTCGGACATCAAACGAGTCTCGGTTGACCCCGGAAGCTCGGTAAACATTATCAGCTACGGGGCTATAAAAAGATGTGGTTAAAGGACCTTATTATCCCGAGGGCAACCATATTGATAAGATCTAATAATCCCACGGAGAAAACATTGGGTAAGAGTACTCTCACTAATTATGCCGCGGGAGTTGGTAAGGAAACATTGTTTTAAGTAATTCCCAAGGACATGGCGTACAATATTACCTTCGGGAGGCCTTGGATTCATGAGATGCAGGATGTGCCATCCACCCTTCACCAGGTCATTAAATTCCCTACCCCGTGGGCAGTGCGTTCGATCTGATGTGAGCAGCGAGTGGCTAGAGAATGCTACTCGGTAGCCATGAAGATTTGTGTCATCCCAAGTGGATCATCAAAATAGCAATTAACGCACCCAGGGTCTGATGAATGAGGGAGTTCGGCTCCTAAAATAGACTCTCAAAAAGATATGGAAAAGATACCGGCATGCATTCAAGAGCCTTGAAGACAGAAAGCCGAGGACTCTACTATTGAGGAGTTGGAATCCTTTGCCTAGTCGAAGGAGTTTCCGGAAAGGAATGTGTTTGTTGGCTCGGAGTTGGACCCGGAGTCAAAAAAGGCAATAATCGAGTTGCTAAAGTCATATGATAATTGCTTTGCTTGGTCTCACAGCGATATGGTTGAGATCGATCCGAAGATTATGACGTACAAATTAAATGTGGATCCCCACCACGTTACGGTGAAGCAGAAGAAAAGGCCACATGATGGCGTTAGGGGTGGGCACTAAACCGAAAAAACCGAAATACCGAACCGAACTAATTCGATTTTTCGGGTTCGGTATTTCGGTTCGGCTTGGTCCAAGAAATTTTGAAATTTCGGTTTTTCGGTTCGGTTTTCGATTTCGGGACCCGAAAAACCGAAAAAATCGAAGTTTTTTTTTTTTTTTTTTTTACACATATGCTATATATTTCCTAAATCCCTAAATTACCCATTGTCAGTAAGTAACATGATTCTACGTATTGACTGATTTAACTAAAGGTTCTGCTATTTTTTATTTTGCAGAATAGAGAAAGTATCTAAATGTTCGTTACTTTTTGTATTATAGTAAACCGTAGATAGGTTAGTATTATAGTAAACCATAGTTAGTTAGTCATAGGCTATAAACTTTTTCTGTTATAGGGTCGTTACTTTTTGTATTATAGGTTAGTATTATAGTAAACCATACCTAGTTAGTCATAGGCAATAAATATTCTTGTTCGAGCTTTTTTTTTTTCCGGCCATAAACTTTGGTTTAAACCGAAACACCGATGTACCGAACCGAAGTATCGAACTAAAAAATCGAACCGAACCGAATTATAAAAATTATGGGTTTTTCTACCTTCAAACCGAACCGAAAACTGAAATACCGAACCGAAGTTTCGAAAAACCGAACCGAAGTATCGAACGCCCACCCCTAGCTGGCGTAAAGAAGAAAGCAATCGAAAATGAAACAAAAAGGCTACTTGATAATGGCTTCATAAGGGAGGTGAAGTATCCTGATTGGCTCACCAATGTTGTTGTGGTGCCAAAAAAAAAAAGAATGGTAAGTGGAGTATGCGCGTAGGTTATATGGATTTGAACAAAGCTTGCCCTAAAGATTTGTACCTGTTTCCACAAATAGACATTTTAATAGACTCCACAGCTGGACACAAGCTATTAACCTTCTTGGCTTCTTATTCAGGGTACAATCAAATTCTGATGGACCCACAAGATGAAGAAAAGACTTCTTTCATCACGGATCAGGGTACGTATTGCTACAAGGTGATGCGTTTTGGACTAAAAAACGTCGGGGCAACTTATCAGAAGCTAGTGTGTGGAATGTTTAGAGATTACATTGGAAAAATGATGGAACCTTATACAGAAGACATGTTAGTAAAGTCAATTCGGATAGAGGACCATTTGAACCACTTGAGAGAGGCCTCGTTATTCTAAGACAATATAGTATGATATTGAACCCTGAAAAATGTGTCTTCGGGGTTGGTTTGGGAAAGTTTTTGGGATTTATCATCTATGAGCGGGGCATCGAGGCGAATCCTGAAAAGATCAGAGCTATCGAAAAAATTCCTGAGGTACTTTCGGGGACTAAAGAGGTCCAACGCTTAACTGGTCGAATCGCTGCCTCGAGTAGATTTATCTCGAGGTCCTCCGAGCGATGCCACAAATTCTTCTCCATCTTAAAAAAGAATACTGCCTTCAAATGGACGTCGGAGTGTAAAAAAGCATTGAGGGAATTGAAATGGTATTTGGCTATAACACAGTTGCTTGCCAAGCCAAAAGATAGAGAAATGTTGTTGGTCTGCTCGACCGTAACAGGAGGTTTCAGTAAGTGCAGTCTTGGTTCGAGAGGAGGATGGGAAGAAACAACCCATATACTACGTGAGCAAAACACTCCTCCATGTTGAAACAAGGTACCCCCATTTAGAAAAATTAGTACTCGCTCTGGTTGTCGCTGCTCGTAAGCTTCGGCCTTATTTTTTATGTCACCCCATAGCCATGGTTACTACATTTCCTTTAAGAAGTATATTACATAAGCCTGAGTTATCGGGGAGGTTATCTAAATGGGCGATTGAGCTAGGTGAGTATGACATCGTTTACCAGCCTCGAACAGCCATAAAATCTCAAGTGTTGGCAGATTTTGTGGCTGACCTCAGCGCTAAAATACTCCCCAAGGTAGAAAAGAAGAACTTGATGTCTAGAGGACCAACCCTCAGTGTCTGGATACTCTACCCTGATGGGGCCACTAATTTAAAAGGCTCGGGGTTCGGTATAGTTTTGGTGGCTCCCATAAGGGAAAGATTGAGGCATTCCATGAGATTTGAAAAAGTGACCAACAACGAAGCGGAGTACGAGGCTACTATAGCAGGGATGGAGTTGGCCAAAGAAATGGGAGCAGAAAAAGTAGAATTAAGGTGTGATTCACAGTTGATAGTAAATAATCGCTCGGTGATTACTCGACTTGAGAGCCCAGAATGCAACAATTTTTGGCTCGGGCACAGCAAGTTTTGGCCAAATTCAAAGAATGGAAAGTTAAGCAAATCCCTCGAGAGGAGACTGCTGAGGCAGATGCCTCGGCGCACTTAGGTTTTGCAATCGAAGAGAAGGACTCGGGGACTAATTTAATAGTTCGATTACTCACATCTACGGTAGGAAAGATCAAGCTGGAGGTGAATTCAATAAATAATACTTGGGATTGGCGTACCAAATTGATTTCCTATTTGGACTTTAGGATTTTGCCAACAGATAAGAGGAAGGCCAAGAAGCTTAGAATACAGGTGGTCCCCTACTCAATAATTCAAGGGAAGTTGTATAAATGGCTATATTGCGGCCCGATGGCCAAATGTCTAGGGCTGGGAGAAGTTGAGTACGTCATGAGAGAGGTGTATAAAGGCGAATGTGGCAATCATTTAGGTGGAAAGGCGTTAGTTCGAAAGCTCCTTTGAGCAGGGTATTATTGGCCAGACATGAGCGTGGACACTGAATCCTTTGTTATAAAATGTGATAAGTGCCAATGACACGCACTGATGATTCATCAACAAGCCGAACCTCAGCATCCAGTTGTATCGACGTGGCCTTTCATGAAATAGGGGATGGATATCGTTAGGCCACGCCCCAAAGCTAAGGTGGGGGTGCATTTGGTTTATACTCGTGCTCACTGATTATTTCACCAAGTGGGTGGAAGCAGGGTCTTTCGCTAAGGTTAGGCAAGGAGGTCATCGGCTCAATATGAAAGAATATCATATGTAGGTTCAAAGTGCCAACGGAGATAACTTGTGAAAATAGATTTATGGATTCGGAAGTCACCACTTTTCTTGCAAAGTGGGGGATAAAAATAGTAGCCTCGACTCCCTAGTCAAAGTGCTAATGAACAGGTTGAGTCCTCTAATAGGATAATCATTAAAAACATCAAGAAGAGGCTCAATGAAGTGAAAGGTCCATGGCCCGATGAGTTGCCCGGGGTGTTGTGGGCAATGCGCACCACTGAGAAGAACCGCACGGGTGAAACCCTATTTTCCCTCGCCTATGGGATTGATTCTTAGATTCTGTGGAAGTCGGCGAACCTAGCCTTCGATGTTCTCTACAACTGAAGAATCAAATCAGCAAGCAATGCACGTGGAGTTGGATTTTCTTTGAAGAATAGAGGAAAATGGCTTTGGTTCGATTAACGGCTCAAAAAAGGAAAATCGGAACTTATCTAAATATGAAGGCTAAACTCAAAGCCTTTAAAGTTAGAGATTATGTATTAAAAGCCTCGAACCAAACTACCAAAGAGAAGAATGTTGGCAAGCTAGCCGCGAACTGGGAAGGGCGTTACCAAATCAAAGCAATACTTGCAAAGGGGTCTTATCAGTTAGAAATTTTGAAAGGCAAACTGGAACACTCAAATTGGAATATGTCCAATTTGAAGCGTTACTATTTTTGACACCAAGGTGCGTTACTATTTTTGACACCAAGGTGCGTTACCTTTTGTCAACAGATTTTCATCTACAACACCAAGTCGTCAATGCCAATGCTTAGGTCGAATAATTTCAACTGACCTCTCATTTTTCTTTGCTTGATCTTTTCAGAAAGCGGAGAGAACGAAGTACGGTGCTCGGGACCTCATTAATTCGCACCCGAACATAGGGGGATGTAAAAGACGGTGTGCAGTCAAGATTGACTCGAAACCTCTCATACCAGGGACTGCAAGTGAACCCGAAGACTAGCTATCCGCAACCGGGGACTGTTTTCCAAAGATTAGCCTAGTATTTTTATCTTGTTTTCATCGCCCAGTAGCTGTTGTTTTTAGAAATTCGCCTTAGTCTAGCCTCGACTAGGTTTATATAAATGCCCGTCATGGCTTATCAATGAAATGAACTTGATTAGATATCTCTTTGTTTTAATTTCTAACTTATGAAGTTATTGAGATAATCTCTTCATGCCTCAACACGGGAACAAGACGTCGTTCTAAGCTAGCATCGATTTATCATAAAGTCTTGCAAGCAAAAAATTTTCTAAGTGACATGTCACGCTTATAAAATTATGTAAAGACTAACACTTGAGAAAGAAAAGTTGAATTTCATTAAAGAAGGACCAGAGGCCTCAAAAGATATTTACATAACATAGCTCGAGATCCATGGCAAAAGAAAATACAAAAAGAATAGTAAAATGCTAAGCTGTGGGGTAATCTTTCCTCTCTCTCAAAGTCCCATCTTCAGAGTCCTCGTTGTCCTCTTCATCTTCCTCAGCCTCATCTTCACCCGAGCTTTCACTTGAGGGAAGTTTATCCATGATAAGCTGAGGTTTAACTGCGTCACTCTTGGCCTAGGAAATTTCGTAATCCAAATCATTTACCCCGGTTTTGCATTGATCAAGGGCCTTCAGTCGGGTTTGGATAATACCCCAATTTTTATGTAACTCATCCCTTGTGGCCTTTGCCTTAAGCCACGATTTCATGGATGCTTCTTTGCCCCGAAAGGTCTCAACCTCGGCCTCGAGCATCGCCATCTAACCCTCTAGTTCATTCATCTTGAGCATCTCTGTAGCCAGTTTGTTATGATAATCCTTAGCAACTTCCACAAACATAGCGTTGGTTCGCTCAACTTCTTCGTTCAGCTCTAGGCTTTCAGCTCGGTGGCTCTTCTCCTACACTTTCATTTGAGCCACGAGGGTAGCAGCAGCTTTACGAGCTTGATTTAGCTCAAGGTCAGACTTGGCAGCAGCTTCACGAGCCTGATCTAGCTCGTGGTTGGACTTAGCCAATTGGGCTTTCAGCTCAGAAATTTGGGTCAAACACCTCGACTTCTGACGATCCCAAGCATCCCATATCTGCTTAGGAGAAGCTAACCGATGGCGTTCCATTTCCACAGCCTTAATCGAATATAAGCAGCTCTTCAAAAGGTTTTAATAAAATTCAAGATAAAAGAAGTTAGTCGAAAAAGAAGAATAGCAAGCGGCGAAGGTTACCTGAATGGCATGCATGGAAGAGTTGATCATCTGATCCCCATGGGGCATATCTTTTATATGATCTCGTTCTTTTTCACCAAGCAATTCCCTAAGGATGAAGGGGACAACCATATCATTGTAAAAAAAAAGGCACAAGTTAGACGGGATCCCAATCCTCCTTATGTCCTCTTTAAAGGCTGGGAGATTCAGATTTGGCTCGTGCAGTGCTCGGTGCTGCTCTTTTTTCAACAGAGAAGGGGTATCAGCTGCTCTTTCTTCAGTGATAAACGGAATTTCAACCTCGCCTTGCCTTTGGCCTTGGCAGTAGCGTGGTCAAACCCCTCGAGGTCTACCATTTCAACCTCTTTGGAATCTTCGACGTCCACATCGCATGGATCGTCCCTTAGGCCTCGTCACGGCTCGATAATGGCCTCAAGACCTGAAGTCGAAGTCACTTCTACCTGAGGGCGCTTTACTTGGGTTGACTTCTTCGAGGCTTGTCTTTTCCTCTTCGAATCTGTAAAAGCGTGTGTTGGAGGTTTAGGGACAAAAGAAGAGGAAGTTGTAATGAAACTTTTTCAACCAAGGAAGATGTCATCATCACCTTTAAAGTCCCTTGGCCAAGAGAACCCTCGGGGACTTTAGATTTTGTGAGAACCTCAACTAGGTTCTCTAGCACATTCAAGCTCTCCCCAACTTCGGGGACCTCTTTCTCTTTCTTCTCATTTTTTCTTCCTTTCCTTTGGCTTAGTGGAAGCCGCCTTGTTGGGAAAACCTACAACTGAAAAAAAAATTCAACAAGAAAGAGATCTTGGGCAGACCCTAAGGAAATTGAATCGCAACAATAACTTATTGTGTCGTTTGCACACCCATTTGTTCTCTGTAATGGCGGTTATGCTCATCCTTCTCTCACGACGAGTCCGAATGTCAATGATTGCCTGAACCCAGTTGACTAGATTTTCTGGGGGGTTAACTGGGACTTTGTTCAGTGAGGAATTCAAAGAAAAAGATGAAAGATAAGTTCAAGGTTAAGATTAGAAGACAAATGAGTCACTAGGAACGTCACAATTGATGTTCGATCCCGAAGAGAAGGAAAAGATCTACTTACGTTCATTATTCAACACTATGGGAAATCCAGGCTCGGGGGACAGTAGATTGGTCGGGAGGAGAATGTAGGGATCACACCAGCCACGATCTTCTGTATCCTCACTTTTTGTAATCAACGAGTATTTTCCTCATTTGCTAAGTTGAAAAATCCCACCTTTATGTAAATTGGGGTAGAAGAGTGAATAGGTGCTGAAAAGTGAGAGGTACCCCAGCCTTTCGACTTAGAAAATCGAGGCATTGAACAACCCTCCAGAGTTCGGGGCCTAGTTGGACCAAACATAAGTTATATGTTTGGCAGAAGGTGTCGATCCCTTGATGCACGGGGAGAGAAAATCCTATCGTAAATGGATAGTTGTAAACAAAGGAGTGCCTGACCACGTGGTAAGAGCTGATACTATTTTCGGCAGGAACACCAACTTGGACCTCGGGAACCCAATTATAAGCCTTCCGAACCAAAGCTATGTGGGCTTGAGTAATCAGGCTCGGTGTAGTTTGGACTGGCACATTTCTATTCTTCTCTTGCTGCGCAACCAACTGATCTTGAAGTTTGAAGTCTTTATCTGTATCAAAACTCAAGGGGAAAATCTGATAAGGCTCAAGTTCCTTAACCGTGGAAATTTTCCTTGGCTTTGAAGATTCCGCCTCAACTCCACCAGCCAAACCAACATTGGCTCCTTCGCCGTCCACCTCATCAACCACGTCGACGTCATCTTCTTCGCTGATCACTTCTTCAAGTTTATCGCGACCAATGGCGGCTTTGCGCCGCCTTGCGTTTAGACCACCCGTCTGTGATGTCACTTCAATGTTATCATCAGACGGTGGAATAATATTCAAAGGTCCAGGAATGTAAATCAACTCACCACCAATAACCATTGTGGTGGTGTCAGGGATTCTTTCATCAGACGGACTAGAGGAATTCTGCACAGAGTAGGTTGTAGAGATTTTTGAATTGGTGGTGTTTCCTTAACTGAAATCTGCGATTTAAAGAAGAAGAAGTTTGGAGCTGGATTTTGCTCTGAAAATTTCACTGTTGTTCAAAGTCTGCAAGTGAATTGGAAGATGATCCAGTTGGTTACTTAATGGGAAAAGAATCATCATTGCATTTACATTGGAAAGGATGAGCGAAGCGTCTCGACCGCTCAACGGTCGCCACGTGTAACGGATGAGAATTCGAAGTGACTGCTACTTTTCAATTTGCTAGGCGTACGTATTGCCACGTCGATTCCCGCCTAATATCATTTCACTCCTCGGGAACTCTGTAAGTTGTCCAAAGAGTGGGGGACTATCTGTACTGGGTGAAAAATCACTTGCATACCCGTCACCTCGAGTGTGTAGCTCGGGATATATTTCAATTAGGATTTCCAAGGTGGTTTCAAAGCATATGACTTGACCCTCAAGGTCAAGGTCCAACGCAAGCCTCGAAAGAGGCTCACCTCGGCGAATGGAAGAATCATCTCCCCGAGGCAAGTAGCTCGAGCCTCGGGGGAGCAATTACACTTCAGCAGAAGGACAGCCTCATAATGATTGCCTATTAATTCAGCATTTAATGGGGAGAATTATGGGTTAGCATGATAAGGGCGTGGGGAAGTGGCTAATTAATGCATTAATAGCTTTTGTATTTACTAGGCTATAAATAGCACTTCATTCTTCTTGTAAACACATTCAGAAATACTTAGAGAAACTCGATTCACTTGTTATTGTTCATTTTCTATTCTTACTACTTTCTTGTTTTAGTTCAATTCCCAACTTTGATATGTCATATTGCTTATAAACTACGTTACAAATTCGATTGATTGACCTAATCAGATTTAGGCCAATACAATTATTATCAAACACAAATATATTTTATTATTTTGAATTGAATAAAAAAAAAGAGTGTCACATAAACTAGTACAGAAAATAATTAATAATGGTTCATGATGATTATCTCCACGAATATGTTCCCGCTTTTGGTCTGCCTTCACGCTCATGACTCATCATGGTTATGAATCCTGCCCTCGTTATGAAGTCAAGCTCAATAACAAGTCGTAGACACGAGCGACCGAACGCTGACTTTTACCTGAAGTTGATCAATTGTCCCGAACTCCTAACATCACGGCATCATGTCTGGGCATGCTAGACGTAGTAATTACTAATGGCAACATGTCCTGACAAGACATAGATGCACTTGGTCACCAAATTAATGATCAAAACATTCACAATCCATCAGCTATAACACAAAACACATGTAACACCAGTAATGCTTTCCATTTTCTGGCAAGGGAAGAGCTTCAAAGTAACAATAGTCACTTTAAGGATAATCCAAAGTAATTAGTCATGTCAATGGAATTAGTACAACCATAGTTTCAATTTACATGGACATATTTGATTTGACACAAAATTTAATAAAGAAATAAAAATTTTTAAATATTATAGTCTAAAATAAATTATTAGTATTTGTGTGGCTATAAATTATTTCATTAAAGGTATAATGTAAATTTGGAGTTAAATTATTTTCAGATTTAAAAATAAGAATGTGTTTGGGTGGGTTTAAAAGTTTGTCAAACTAACTTTTAAGCCACTTTTAGCTGATAGAAGTGTTTGATAAGTTAAAAACTTTCTTGACTTTTAAGCAAGAAAAAAATCAAAGCAATAAGCTGTGTAATCCTAACTTTTTTCTTCTGACTTAAAAACTGTTATAGTTTGACAACTATTTTAACTTTTAATCCTTATAATTTTTTTTTCAATTCCACTAATAACCTCACTAGCAAAATGCCATAATTTATCCTCCTTTTTTTAGGAATATTTTAATTATTTTATCATAAAAAAGTAATTTTTAACCAAACATCTCTACAATTATTTTTAGTTTCAGCACTCTATCCAAATACATAAACAAACACAAATACTTAAAAGGTACTTTTAACACTTTTATGCTTAAAAGGTACTTTTAAGTCACTCTTTTTAACCCAACTCAAACAAATTCTAAGTTATTCTTTTTTAAAATGACTAAAAAGAAAATAGGTTCATTGACATATATAGGAGTATATATAATAAAGCAAGTCATATACTCCCTCCAGTCCGCTTTCTTTGATATTTTAGCCTCTTTTTTTTTTGTGCACAATATTTGATGTTTGCGAAAATCAAGATGGAATTTTACAATGTCACCCCTTGCTAATAAATAACTTTAAAAAAATGATAAGTAATAATAGCTTGAATAAGGGCTAATATAGTCAATTATATTGCTAATTAATGCTAAAATGGTGATTTTCTTAATACGCGTGAAAACACCCAAAATATCAAATAATATAGACCGGAGGGAGTATTACAACAAAATGCAATAAGTGGGTTTAAAATTTTTATTTACAATAAATTACTAGTCCTTTTATGTAGTACGGGTTTGTCATCAACCAGTAGAAAATAGAAAAGCATTGTTGAAAACGAATCGAAGTGTGAAAAGGGTTTGTAGGTTGTGCTGCCGTAGGGGATCGAGGAGGCCCTTTTTCTGCATGGAACATGTACAGTGCCATCGTAGGACTGCATTACAAGTTTACAAAATGTAACAGATAAATTTCTGTCTCTATGTACAGTAATAATCTATATCTATCTATATATTATTAAAAGGAAGGTAGTAAGCCAATGAAATGTAGCCAAGTGGCAGCCTAGACAATTGCCATTTGGAAGTTTTAGGACAATAAGTAGTTATTTTAGTTTGTTTAGTTAAGTTTTAAATTTGAATTAAGAGAGTAATTGGAATTTAAATTAAAATAAAAGTTAATTTTATCATCTCTGCATTTTTGCGGACGTGACAATGCTTCATGAATTTAACCACGTTTGTTTAGTTTGATGGTTCCTATACGTGATTGGAAGTTTAATTTTTTTTTTTTTTCCAACTGACTTTTACGATTTTCTTTATGTTTATCTTTAAGTAACTACTTATTCAAATTATTAGCATAAAGATAAGGTTCAACAAAACTAAACTTCTCTCTAACCTCTTATTCTTTTTCCGCTAGCTTCAAATCTTTGTTTTTCTTCCATCACCACCCATATTTTAAATCATAGTCTTGCAAAATTTTTTAGTATTGAAGTTGGAAGCAAACTAATTAAGGAGAATAAATAGCATCTTTTTGTCACTTAAATTTTTAGTTTAATTTATATTTAGCATTTTTTTAGCATATTTTGTTTGTGAAAATTGGGATGAATTTAAGCCCAAGAAGGTATAATGATTTTTCAATTTGTACACATTCATGCCTTTTATATTCTAATCTTGGGTTCTCTTAATTTCTTTTCAGGTACACAAGCTAATTGTAGCAGAGAAAAAAAGGACACTCCCATTTAAATTTTGCTGCTGAGTTATGGGCATCATGTGATTCATGTGTATGAAGTTTTGTCATTGTTTGCTCACTGCAGTTAATATACTTCACCCAAAAAAAATATTTTAAATGAATCTAATATTGAGGTATATTTTAGTTTTTTTTTTCAGTTTAAAAGCATGTTCGGAAACACTTTCGTTCAAAACAAATTCAATAATTGAATAAAAAGCTTTATGACTTAATATTTGTTGTGATCTCTTTGCGGGTCACTCAACAATACAAGTACAATGATAAGAAAGTTTACTGAGCTATCAATTAGATGCGCTTCTCCCTTGGTTAATCGATACCTCTTTTATACTTTTTACTTTTATGATATTTGGTTTCATCTCACTCCGCCTTTATCTTTTGCAGTCTATGGAAATCTTTTGTAGTAAATTATCATAGCAAATCTCATCTGGTATTGCTTTTTAAATGTATAACAGAAGTGGAATTCTAAGTAAATCTTATCATTTTTGCAGTGGTCTGGACAATCCGCGACGATGGGCTGCTGAAAATTTAGATGATGTTTCAGGTGTTCCTCTTTTTAAACCTCTTTACAATTTGGTTATATGTTCACCACGAGTATCTGCTTTCCTCTCAATTGCTCTTTACTGCATTGTAAATGTGAATATATTTTATTTGAATTTCTTAATTCCAGTTAAAATATAGAAATTATTTTAATATTGAAAGATAAAAATGTGTTTTTTAAGAAAGGAGATTATTGTTATTTGGTTTTGAATATATATTAGAATATGGACTATTTAAGTTCTAACACCCTAGTGATTGAAATTTTCCGAACGAAAGTGATATTTTTGGAATCAAACCTTTTTTTAAAAAATAGCTGATGTGATGAAGAGTTCCATCCATGATTGTTTACCAAAAACTTAACCTACACATAAGTCTCTGATATTTTGAGTTTTCAAAATCAAAGCTTAGGAAGCGCCTGCTATTGGTTGCTGGTTAAAGCTGGTTTTACCCTAGCTTGGAGTGAAGCAGGCTCTACTTTGGATCAAGAGAAGACACTGGAAGAAATTTAGGAATGAAGTGGTAAGAGCTACTTGGAGTTCAATGATCTACTATATATGGAGAAGGAATTGGAAGAATTTCCAAGATCAAGATGTGCATATCAGTTTTGTAGTTAATCAGATTAAACAAACCATCCTAGAAAGAATAGGTAGATTTAAAAATTCCAGGCGTCCTATTAGAAGTAGCTAGGAGTTGGTGGCAAGCGCTGTAATTAGTTATGTTTGAAGCCCGAACCACCCGACAAAGATGTTGCGGTTAGGGTGCTCTTTAGGTGTGAGTCTGTTAATGGGTAATATTTTCACAGTTGTACCAAAAAAAAAAAAAAAGGCAAAGCTTATCTTGGGGCTATATTTTCAAATTTGAAATGATTACAACTTCTCATTAACTTAACATGCAGTCTGAATTTAACTTTGTAATTTGTTTAAATCTAAGTTCAAAATAAATAGGATAACAAGAACCAAACGGAGTAAAGAAACCTCTTAAAATATCCAGCCTTAGGGTGAACATCTGTCACTGTTGCTGGAAAATATAGACCGCAATGCTTTTCGTATGAAGCCTTTTGAGTGCATGCTAAAGATATTTTAGAATTGTCATCCCCATTAGAATGGTGAAATTTCAGGTTTTAGAAAAGAACCTGCTGCTTTTGCTTCAAATGTCTTCGCACATAAGTTGTAACATATCAATATAAATTTAATGTGTAAGTTTCTTCTATTTCTTGATACATGTATATTCCTCATTTTTTATTAATAGTAGTTCACAGCATTATGAATGAAATCTTCTTAAATTTGCTATTTTAATATATAAAATATGATTAGTTTTTATTCATATCGACCGCGCATCGCGCGGGTACTATACTAGTTAAGTGTAACAACAAACAATTTTCTTACTTCCTCGTCATAATTTATATAACACAATTTAGGATACCAAAGTCAAATTTTTAATCTTGACTATAATTTTAGACATATATTTTTCAAGTTCTTTAAAATAAAATTTATATATTTAACAATTACATAAAAAATATTATAAACTACATTTCAAAATATTTTAAAATATATAAAAAAATATCATCAAAAAATAATCTCGTAAACTCTATAAATAGACACACTAAATAGTAAGTGTGTCATATAAAAAAAAACTAAAATTAAATAGTGGCTTGTTGAGCTTTTCTTTTTCTCTTTTCATAAAGAGAGTAAAAAATGTCAAAAAGCATTTCAATTCTACAAGTTATGTGGAAAAAATATCGGAATATTATGTTAAGCATAATTGTACAAATCCAGATAGGAACAACCTTGAACGTCAAACATTCACACATACCCACAAACAAAAACATCGAATCTATCACCTATTTATATCCCAATGTTCACCTTATTACTCTCACTCTCCCTTTTCTCTGTCCACACCTTCATCCCTCTCTCACCAAAATGGAAGAAAGGAAACTCATTCCAGTTCCCTTACTCTTCACTATCTTCACCCTTTACCTTACACTTCTTCCCATTTCTACATCATCTACCCCTCTTCAGTACCAATCCCTTACCCTGAACTCTCTCCCACAACTTCAACCTCTAAGCTTTGAACCACTTTCAGACAATGAACTACTCGAACAAGAACTCGACTACACACTTTCTGTCCAACTACACCATGTGGACGTACTCTCATCTTCATCTTTCAACACAACACCACATGCATTGTTCAAACTCCGTCTCCAACGTGATGCCATTAGGGTAAAATCCCTCTACAAACTCGCTGCTGCATCTGCTAACGCCTCCGTTAGCGGATTCAGCAGTTCAGTCATCTCGGGTGTTTCTCAAGGTAGCGGAGAATATTTTACACGTATAGGCATTGGTACACCACCAAGATATTCTTACTTAGTACTTGACACTGGTAGTGACATTGTTTGGATCCAATGTTTACCTTGTAAAAAATGTTACTCACAAACTGACCCCGTATTTGACCCTACTAAATCATCTTCCTATAGTTCACTTTCTTGTGACTCTCCTTTATGCCGGTCTCTTGATTCACCTGGTTGTAATAACCGTAACAAATGCCTTTACCAAGTTTCTTACGGTGATGGTTCTTTTACTGATGGTGAATTAGCAACTGAAACATTAACTTTTAGAAAGACACGTGTTGGTAACATTGCGTATGGATGCGGACATGATAATGAAGGTTTGTTTGTTGGTGCAGCTGGTTTATTAGGTTTAGGTAAAGGAAAACTCTCATTTCCCGGTCAAGCCGGTAACCGGTTTGGTAATAAATTCTCATACTGTCTTGTAGACAGGACCGGTTCATCTAAACCGTCTTATATTATTTTTGGAGAGTCGTCGGTTACTAGAAATACCCTTTTTACCCCTATGTTAACTAACTCTAAACTTGACACGTTTTATTACGTGCAACTTATAGGTATTAGTGTTGGAGGTACTAGGGTTCCAGGAATTACCCCGGAGTTGTTCAAGCTAGATGCTGAAGGTAATGGTGGGGTCATTGTGGATTCGGGTACTTCGGTGACCCGGTTGACCCGACCCGCTTACGTTGCAATCAGGGATGCATTTAGGTTGGGTACTAAGAATTTAAAAAGGGCACCTGATTTTTCTTTGTTTGACACGTGTTATGATTTGTCGGGGAAAAGTGAAGTTAAAGTACCAACGTTGGTGTTACATTTTAAGGGTGCTGACGTGGCATTCCCAGCATCGAACTATTTGATTCCTGTGAATAATGAAGGGAGGTTTTGTTTTGGATTTGCTGGTACGATGAGTGGGTTGTCTATAATTGGAAATATTCAGCAACAAGGTTTTCGAGTTGTGTTTGATCTTGCGGGTTCTCGGTTAGGATTTGCTCCACATGGGTGTTCTTAATAGAATACATACTTTGGAACTCTTTTCATTGTGTAGTAAGTTTTTATTTTCTTGGTTGGATGAATCTCTGTAAAGGCAGAGAGACGGTACCGGTTAGCAGAAGAAAACAAATATCTTCACATGTTCTTTGTATGCATTGTGTGCTAGTGCTAAGATGTATTGAAGAAAGCAATTTATGACAAAGAAGTAGTGTAGTTGATGTGTGTTATTTTATCTAAAAGAGATGATTTGCATTACTATAACATGTTAGGTTTCAATTTACACGGCGCCGGAGTACAAGTTTGTTCTAAACGCCATTCTAAGCAAATGATTCATTTTTTGATATAGCCTCCTACATTTCAATTTAATTAAGCACCAACATCTTTTGTCTTGTAGGAAGCTTCTCCAAATAAAATTCCATTTTATATACTAGGATATTTTTATCGAACGAATTTTTAAATATTGGATTTCTAAACATATTTTGAGTAGAAGTTTTTTTTTTTTTTTAATAGATATTTAAGTTGAGTAATTGATTATGAAATACAAGATATGGTTAATTTCAACTTGCAAAAGGGGAAGTAGGCGTTGGGTTGACAGAAAAAGGAGTGTCATTATTTATTAAGGTAATTAAGAAGTATCATTATCTGCTGTGCTACATACTACTAGTGCTTCAGAGACAAAAAGCCCAAATCCTCTGGTGTGAAAACTCTTGTGAGTCAGATTTCATAAAAGAAAAATTGCGCCATCTAACAGTCCAACAGGGGGCAGTTGGACCAGTTTATAGGCAGAAATTGATGGTACAGGATGAATGAGGACACTGGCCACCCAACTGATTGTTTGAAAGAGAGTGAAATTTTTTTGACTTGTCATTAAATGAAAATGGTGTATGTCCTAACTAGCAATACTAAATAGTAATTGTAAGGATATGCAGATCTAGAAAGCGTATTGGTGAGAATCTGTCATGGACACATAACAGCTAGGCACGGTATCATTGAGGGCTTGCACATGAAAGTTAATACCGTCCGAGGGGGAATGGGACGTGAAGTGTCCGGATCAAACAAACGAGACCGTTAGTAACCATAAATTTCCCAGGATCTCGCATTAAATGGGAGGTAGATCATGGCTCGCCCACGATCTGATCATGTGGAAGGCATGGATTTATAAGTGGGCCTGGATGTTTCAATATACTTCACTATAAATACTCCCTTTCCCCATTGTAAAAGGCATTCACAAACTACACGTCAAAATTCTGTCAAATTGTACCCTAAAAGATAAAGCAATAATAGAACTGTTACCATTGTTCTTGTTTTTACTTGTTATATCATCTTTGTGTTCGATAATTGCAATCTTGATACAATTGATTGTTTGAAATCCTTTACAAATTCAATTGTGACCTAAATATCAAATTTAGGGCATACAATTTGGCGCCCACCGTGGGGCTCAAGCAATTGAGATCGTTCCAAGGGTGTTATACTCATATCAGTTCGCACATTTTCATTCTTCAAAATAGTTGAAGGAAACACCAAAAAACAGTCAAAGATCAAACGTGCCCCATTGGGCCATAAGATCGTTGGAGATAATCAAAGAGCAGAAAATGAGATTGTTGATGATGCTCATTCTGAGCATAAGCAATTCCTCCGGACGAATGTAGGAGAGAGTACTTCAGGGTTTGGTTCATGGCAAGTGATGCTCAGAGATTTCATGGTTTAAACTCGCGAAGCCATGGTGGAGCAGACAAGGATAAATAAGGGTACACAATTTATTGGAGGTACTCTCTGAGATTCTTAGAGATATAACTACCCCACTCGTAATTCCCATTGGGGGAACTCCGACTTCTATTCCTTAGGACGCTGTAATTGGGGGACTTCCAAACGGAATCAGGTCCGGGGGCTCGGAGACTACATCCTTAGAGACTGTTCCCGAAGTGGCTGAGACTACTCCCGTAATGTAACTGATAAGCCCCAAATCGAGCCAAGACACCTTTCCAACATGTATCAAGCTTGGAAGAGGCAAAGGATGCAAGGGCAAGAGCTTCGGAGATGATTCAAGCATGTTTAGGCGATGGAGCACCGGTGCTCCACCCCACAGGCAGCCAGGCGCTCCGCCCAGGCAAACCAGGTGCTCCGCCTGAGATACACTTGGCTCAGGCGCTCCGCCCAGCCCCAGGCGGTCCGCCCAGCCCCCTCCACTGATCAACTTTGTGGGCGCTCCGCCCGATTTGCTGAAGCACGGGATTTCAAGTTTAAAGTTACTATTTTGACCTTGCATGGTCTTTTAGCTTAAAGCCTAGCTTGTGGGCATTATAGACCTTTTACTTAATGCCTAGAAACCTCTATAAATAGCTAGATAGCTTATTTTATTCCTTAGTCTAGTCTAGTCAAGTCTAGTTTAAATGATGAATTAACATTGTAAAGAGGGATCTCTTTGGGTTTATGGAAAAACCAACCTTTGTTTGGGATTTGTGTGCTTCTAGTGGATTCTAGTTGGACAACGACCTCGCCCCGACCATTCTACTTGCGGGTCCTAGTTGGCTCGAGGGTAGTTGCCTAGCGTAGGTGTTCTTGACCTTCTCTCGGGGTGTAACGGAACAAGTTCTCCGTTGCTACTTGGGATTTGTGATCGAGATACGTCTCGTTCTTATCCTTTTACTTTTTCCGCGTTTGATTCTTATTAGTTTGGTATCAGAACAAGGCTCAGGTTTTGTTTCTACAAATCCCCGACCCTTGATTCTTCGTGCCTAGTATCTTCTTTTAGTTTTCTTGTTGTTGAAGTTATTGGAAAGAAGAAAATTACAAAAAAATTAAAAAACTCAAAAATTCAAAAATTGGTGTAACTTTTTGGTGTGTTCGATTCTTGAAGTGGGTGTTATAGAATCTTAATCCTTGTTGAAAACCCAACATTTGGGTACCAAAATTGCTTGGATTGGATTGATTTGAAAATTTGAAACCCCAAATTGTTAAACCCTCTCAAAACCCTTTGTTCTTGATGAATTTGGTTGATTCTTGGGTTGTTTGATTATGGGGTTGTGGAATTGATTACCGGGGTATGTTCTTCATTTCAAAACGAGCAAATTGAAAAAAGAATCGTGTGATTTGGAGTTCGGTAACATCGATTTTGAAGAATCGAAATCCACCTTGATCCTTTGAAACCCTTGTTGAAAACCCCCAACTTGAAACTTTGAATTATGATTGTGCCTTGTTTGTTGGTTGTTTGGGTGTGAAATCTATTGGGGTTTGAAGGTTGTATCAAGTAAAAACTTTGGGTACCTTGAATTTGTGCAAAAAAACGTTGAAATCGGACCAAATTTTGGCTTGAAATTGAGCAAAAACGGAGTTGGAAAAGCAGGGGCCCGACCCCCAGGCGCCCCGCCCAGCCCTAGGGCGCCCCGCCTGACCCCCCCACTGTTGGAAAACTTGAGGCGCTCCGCCCCAATCTCTGGGCGCTCCGCCCAAGCCCTGAAGGTGTGGATTTGGTAGTTTTCCTTAGGTTTTTCCTATTTCTTTGTTGTCTAAACTCTAATTAGTGCTTATCTAAGTAACTTCCCTACTTAATTAGCACTAATCCTTCATTGCTATTAGGTAATTCGTGCCTTAGTTGGAGAGTAGAACTCCAAGAAGATCCGTAAAATCTTTTGACTCAAGTCCTTATTTTAAAGTGCTTATCGTACATCGAGTCATATCAACTCCACTCACCCCGGAGTACAATTGGCTTGTGAATAGTTGGTTGAGTTGAGGATTGTTGTTCAACTACTTGAAGCTATTAGTATTCAAGTCCGAGTGAAATATCCACCACCACTAAATGAGTGAACTGAGTGCTATACACGTGAGGGTGCGTGTGAGGTGTTTTACTAATGTTTGTTGATTTTGTAGGCACAATGGCAAGTGAGGGAGATGATTTCATAAAGGGTGCCTTGGCTACTATCTTGTCCAAACTAGATAGTATGAGCCTAAGGATTGAAACTCTTGAAAGAGTGACCTCACGTGTCCAAGTTAAGCAAGGGACCCCGAGTGTCCAAGTAAAGGAAGGGACCCCGAGTGTCCAAGTAAAACAAGGGACCCCGAGTGTCCAAGTTGAGGAAAGGACTCCGAGTGTCCAAGGCAAAGCCGGAGAAGGCACGAGTGGTTCAACCTTTACCCCAAAACAAGTTGCCGCGCTTCTTAAGCAACAAAGGTTGAGGGATGAACTTGATAGAAATGAACAAGTGTTGGGCAATCCCCAACGAGTGGGCATTCCCCACAATTTGGGCAAACCCCAAAGAAATATTCAACTTCCAAGTCCCATTCGAAACGTTCTACCTCTTAAACTAGCTAGTGAAGACTACAAACAGATGAGGGAATTGAGGGAAGTGGCTAAGGCTAGACCACCCATGGTACTTGAGCCCGAAGCCAACAAGCTTGTTGCCTTCCCATTACAAGTTGAAAATGAGAGTCACTCCACTTCAAATGAGAGAAAAAAGATAGAGAGAAGTGAGGGAGTGACCGGTGACAATCTAAGATAGGAAAAAGGAGAGGAATTGAGGAGTGATGTGAGTGGATTGTCACCACACACTACACTTGACCATGAGGTAAAATTGAGAGAGAAGAGAGGTGAGGAAAGAAAAATTGAGAGTGAGAGCACCCATTGTTCTAACAATTCTTCATCTTCTACTTTTTCTTGTGTAAGCTCTTGTGTAGGTACAAATGAAGACAAGCCATTGGAGCCTCAACCATGTGCTTGGAAGGAAAGACAAGAGGAGAAAAATTCTCAATGTTAGCTTTATGAAGAAGGAGTTACACATGACATTTCAAGCCTTGTGTGTGATCAAGGAAGTACTACAAATGTAAGTGTTGCTCCACCTTTTCATGAGCCTACTAGCTTCTTGTCTTGTGATGACTCAACACTAGTTGGTGCTTGTGTTGCATCTAGAGAATATGCCACTAGTGAAGAGTCTAAAAGTCAACTTGTGTGTGCTTGTGTGACATTAGTTGAGAGCCTTGCTAAGCCACATCATGATGTGAGCTCATTGTTCAATGAATCTCTCACTAGTGTAGATAAGATAGTTGACAATGATTGTGACCTTTGCTATGACACACCGCCAAACTTTGATAAAGGGGTAGATGAGGTAGTTGATCATACCCTTGTTGATATGCTTCTATTTGGTGGATTTATGTGTTGTGGTGAGGATGAAAATGGCCTTGAGGAGTCAAACTTGCATGAATTGGACAAGGATGTCTATGATGACTCCTCAAGTGAGGGTAATGAACCTAGCCTTGATAACTTGTCTATGTTTGATCATGATGGTGAGATGCATGCTTTTACAAATCCATTGTTTGAAGGCATCCTCATTAGTGGTAATGACTTGTATCGGACTAGGGTGAGTAGTAAAATGGAACCTCCATGGTGTGAAGGGTTTGATTCCTTAGGCAACCCCTTGTGTGAGGATTTGAATGAGGTAAATGACTCTTTGAGTGACCCTACTATTGCTTGTTTGGGTTATGATGAAGAAGAGGCCATTATCAATACCTTTCTTGATAGTTTGTCTTTCGAGACGGGTTGCTTAAGTGATAAAATGGGAGGTGGAAAGGAATCCCTTGGTGTGAGTAGGTATGATTTAAAGAAGGGGAGTGGAGTACTTGATGTTACTTGCATGATGGGTTATTTGACTCACTCCACCCCACATATTGATTACACTTTGTGTAGGGATTGGATGGTTGATCTTGAGCTTAAGGTTCAAGGGGATTTTGATAGCTTGGTCTTGCATTTTCCATGTCCCCATGACCTACTTGCTCATTATTGTGATGAGTGCATGTTGATCTTTAACCAAGTACTTATTGTTCTCTTTGGAGACTTGATATTTGTTCTTAACATTGATGCTTGGTTATATCACACGAGTGTGTTTTCCACACTTCTTGCACTAACCTACTTTCAAAGTAGGAAATCTTGTGTTTGCTTGTCGTTGCTTGTAGGTTCTAAGCTCCAAGTTAAGGCAAAGGAGACCTTGGAAAAAAGCTATGTCAAAGTGACGATCAAGGGTTACAAGGGAGGAGAGCATTGGGCACCCTGAAGAGATGATGCCATGTACGTGAATGCATTGATTTCGAGGACGAAATCTTCTCAAGAAGGGGAGGATGATAAGCCCCAAATCGAGCCAAGACACCTTTCCAACATGTATCAAGCTTGGAAGAGGCAAAGGATGCAAGGGCAAGAGCTTCGGAGATGATTCAAGCATGTTTAGGCGATGGAGCACCGGTGCTCCACCCCACAGGCAGCCAGGCGCTCCGCCCAGGCAAACCAGGCGCTCCGCCAGAGATACACTTGGCTCAGGCGCTCCGCGCAGCCCCCAGGCGGTCCGCCCAGCCCCCTCCACTGATCAACTTTGTGGGCGCTCTGCCCAAGAAACGGGCGCTCCGCCCGATTTGCTGAGGCACGGGATTTCAAGTTTAAAGTTACTATTTTCACCTTGCATGGTCTTTTAGCTTAAAGCCTAGCTTGTGGGCATTATAGACCTTTTACTTAATGCCTAGAAACCTCTATAAATAGCTAGATAGCTTATTTTATTCCTTAGTCTAGTCTAGTCAAGTCTAGTTTGAATGATGAATTAACATTGTAAAGAGGGATCTCTTTGGGTTTATGGAAAACCAACCTTTGTTTGGGATTTGTGTGCTTCTAGTGGATTCTAGTTGGACAACGACCCCGCCCCAACCATTCTACTTGCGGGTCCTAGTTGGTTCGAAGGTAGTTGCCTAGCGTAGGTGTTCTTGACCTTCTCTCGGGGTGTAACGGAACAAGTTCTCCATTGCTACTTGGGATTTATGATCGAGATACGTCTCGTTCTAATCCTTTTACTTTTTCCGCGTTTGATTCTTATCAGAAACAAAGCGCCCCATTGGACCACTTGAAAAAATGGAAGAAAGAAAATAAGGCCAAATTCGAGGAGCGGATGGAGCGAACCTGATGCAGCTCGAAGTGCTGATCAAGTGCTCGATGATCCACCGACGCCAATGACACGAAGCCAAGCCAAATTGTTACATGATATGCACATTCAGTTGGCTTGGTCAGGAGGAAGCATGTATTCGGAGGAAGAGTGGCAAAGTGCTAGAGCCGAAGGCTACACCCTCAAATTGAGCCCGAGGACAAAGTGACCGAACACCAACCCTTGGCACTGAACAGCACAGAGCCGGACACTACAAATTGTGTTCGAAGTTAAGTGAGCGCCCAATGATAAATCTGTTCGAGCAAGCAACCGAGCATCGAAGTGAAGACTGCCGAACACTCACTTATTCAGCCCTACGTGGCCTGCTTTTATTGGTCACTTGCCTATTTTTACTAGTTTACCCTTAGTATTTCCTATATAAACCTTGTTCCATTTCATTGTAAGCAGCTGGTTTTTGAATATTGATTATTGAATGAGAATTGCCTTGGGCATTTATTCTTTTAGTCTCAGATGTGAGCAAACCCGATGTGGTCTTCGAAATTTGTGGCTTTCGGTGAATCCGATTGAACAATTCCTCTTGATCATTCAGTTTTGTCACGACCCAATTTCCAAGGGCTCGTGATGGCACCTAAACAACATTTGCCTAGGCGAACCAATGAAACAAGATGCGGAAAAGAACAATAATGTGAAAAGATCATAAATGGATATATAAATATAAAAGGGTGAAGTCCAAAAGAATATATCCACAAAAGAATTGGAGCATTCTAAGAGTGACTCAATAAAGTATGAATATACATCAAAGAAATCTGAGTCCTATCTCTAAGTGACTCCGGCGGTATGCCACCACGGTCTGTGTGGTCGGCTCACCTCAATCAAAAGTCTCAGAAGCCTCGGGAACCGCTAACGTCCGGGCTGCTGACTGGATGAAGGACCTGCGCACGTAGCAGAGTAAGTTATGAGCCGAAGCCCAGTAAGATCACCGACAGGCCCGCTAAGGTACCCTTGCGGGACAAGTCGCTACATGCATCATAAGCAACAACATACTATAGTAATCATACAATAAAGTAGTGAAATCACAAATAGATGTAACACATCCCATACACACAAGTAGTAACCAGAAGTCTCAAGGATTATGCCCATCCAACGTAAGGCATAGGTCAACTCAGCGGCGGTTTGGAGGTCCAATCTCTACTCCCGTGCCGACTAACTTAGACCTACGATGGACTAGCAACACCACTACTAAGTATCAACCATATACCGTGACCCGAAGTCACTATCACAATCATGAATAAGTAGACCAACGACCTGTAGTCGTTGGCTCATCTCAAATCTGTCTACGATCGCACCACACCCCCTGTCAAGTGCGTCAAGTGCGTCGTATCTCAATAAATCAAGTGACCACACCACACCCCCTGTCAAGTGTGTCACATCTCAAAGATCAAGTGTCCACACCACACCCCCTGTCAAGTGTGACACATCTCATAGTATAGGCGACACCACACCCCCTGTCAAGTGTCCCTCTAACAGTATTAATATCCACGACATTAATAACAATAACAGAAATAATAACAGAAATATTAATAACGGTAATATTTCACAGTCACCGTAACCCAGGTTGGTTATGCTAGCTGAACGTAAGGCGAAGGTTAACCCGACCACATTTTGGGGGTACAATCCCTACTCCCATGTCGTCCAACCCAAGGTTACGTATAGACAGCACTACCCAACCCGGAACGTGAACAAATCAAGTACCAATATCATACAAAAGCCGGCAAAATCCTCGGCAAGACATTTATCATGACATGCCGGCAACATCCTCGGCCATGTTCCAAGTTCTTGCTATCTAAGCATGGCGTAGCAAGCGTTACTACGATATAAATTTAAGCTACCTCGACGTAGCGTTTAGACTGGCACATACCTCGGTCGAGTCACAATCTCGCTATTTATAACAAACAATAATAGCAAGTAATTCACATCATTAATCCTAACCATTGTTAGGTATATATATGCGTACATGAAGCATACTAGCATGAAGGAAGAGTCCACAAGCACAATAGAGGTCAAGTCTCACTTACCTCGAAATTCGGGCTCAAATGCCGGGAAGAATCTCCTTTCCTGCTCGCCTTGTCCGCGAAGGACTCTCCACTAGGTCTATTAAGACAAGATATAGCACATATGAGTGCTCAATTATAGCTATTTAAGCCTATAGGCATCCCCTAGGGTAAAAATTACCAAAATGGCCCCGGGTAGGGCCGAGCCCTAAATTTACAAAATGTACTTTTCCGGACTCCCCACGCTCCCGTGAATCCAAAAGTACACTTAGATTCCACATGCGAGCCTTGCTCGATGTCTTTCCCCAATTCTTAAGAATCTAGGGTTCTAACCCATTTCCAAGAATCAACCCTTTGATTCTTGTGTTAATCAACATAAAGATGGATTGAAAGGGCTTACCTTAAGTGTAAGTATGATTGGGTCTTCAAGAAATACCCAAAAATCGCCTCAAGAGCTCACCAAATGATTTTTATAAGTTATGAACCGAAATGGCCCGAAATGGCCTTTTTATAGCAGTTTTTTTTTTGCCTCTGCGACAGTTTCTTTTGAAAAAATCATAACTTTTGATAGGAATGTCCAAATGATCTGAAACCGGTTCCATTAGAACCACAACTCAATGGGCTACAACTTTCATGTTTTGAGTTTTTCCTAATTCCTTACGGATTGGCCGGAAAATCAGCTTTTATCCGGCTGTTTGCGCCAAAACAGAACAGAAAAGTCCCACCAGATTTTCTACTGTTTTAGGGGCAAAACGGGACCCTACTAAGCTCGGAATGATCCCAAATTTTGCACAAAAGCCATAAAATACTTGGGTGACATGCTCGTCAAGACGAAACTCAATTCGGACCTCAAGAACTCAAAAAGTGAGTCCCACGGCAAAGGTTCAATTTTCGACTTTCGTCAAAATAGCGAAATTTAACCAAACGACCTCGGAATCCAATTCCGAAAGTTGCTACAAGTCACAAATGACTATACGAACCTAATGGAACTTTCGGATCTCTCATCGGAGCTCATTTTCTCAAATCGAGCTCGGAAACCTCTTTTAACTCTTTTAAACTTCCGAAACGGGGACTTTATCAAAAGTCCTATCAAACGAGGTCCGTTTTCAATTTTGAAGGTTGCTACATATCATAAATGACGAGACGGACCTAACGGTGCGCTCAGATTTTCCATCGGGGTTCGTTTACTCAAAATGACCTATCGAAACCCCAAATTCCTTTCCGGAATTTCATAAACGGATCCTTTTCTCGAAACCTATCAAACGGACTCCATTTCAACTCAGATTTCACAGACGGGTCATAAATGACCTAACGGAGCTTTTGGGACTGTCGACATGCAAATCGAGGTCCCGGATCCCGTAACGACTATTTGAGGGTCGTTACATTCTCCCCTACTTAGACTCTCGGCCGTCTTCGGACGAGCCTAAGTCTAAGGTAGGATCCACACACTAGCCACGGAGCTGGAACGGATTTCGAGGACCCCTCGGTACCACCCGAAATCAATAAAACTTAAAAAATGCAAATTCAGGCTTAGAAAATACAAGGATTTCATACCTGAATCATCGAACAAGCGCGGATGCCTCTCACGCATCTCGAACTCAAGCTCCCAAGTGGCCTCGGCAATGGAGTGATGCCCCCACTGAACTCTCACAAGCGGGATCACCTTCGATCTCATCTTACGGACCTCTCTAGCCACAATAGCAATAGGCTCCTCCGAATAAGCTAAGTCGCCATCTACCTCCACGGAAGCCATATCGATCACATGAGACAGATCGTGAACATACTTCCGGAGCATGGACACATGGAACACCGGATGAACAGACAGAGAGGGAGGCAAAGCCAGTCTATAAGCAACGGCGCCAACGCGCTCCAATATCTCAAAAGGCCCAATGAACCTAGGACTGAGCTTGCCTTTCTTCCCAAATCTCATAACACCCTTCATGGGCGACACTCTGAGGAATACCCGGTCCCCAACTATGAACTCAAGATCTCTCCGCCTCCGATCTGCATACGATATCTGCTGGCTCTGAGCCGTGCGGAGTCGATCCTGAATAACCCGGACCTTATCTAAGGTTTACTGCACCAAATCGGGCCCCAACACCTGGACCTCACCAGACTCGAACCAACCGATAGGCGAGCGACATCTCCGACCATACAATGCCTCAAACGGAGCCATCTGGATAGAAGCCTGGTAGCTATTATTATACGCAAACTCTGCGCGGCAAATGGCTATCCCAATGGCCTCCAAAATCAATAGCACACGCCCTCAACATATCCTCGAGGATCTGAATGGTCCGCTCAGACTTGCCATCAGTCTGCGGGTGAAATGCAGTGCTGAGATCGACCCGAGTACCCAGCTCTCTCTGAAAAGATCTCCAAAACTGAGCTGTGAACTGAGCACCTCGGTCAGAAATGATAGAAACAGGAGCTTCATGCAATCTCACAATCTGCTCAATGAAGATACGAGCCAGACGCTCCGAGGTATACGTAGTCCTCACTGGAATGAAGTGAGCCGACTTCGTCAGTCGATCAACTACTACCCACACCGAATCATGCTTACCCACGGTCAGCGGCAAACCAACTACGAAATCCATAGTGATCTGCTCCCACTTCCACTCGGGAATGGGCATAGACTGGGTCACCCCGGCTGGCCTCCGGTGCTCATACTTTACCTGCTGGCAATTCAAACACCGAGATACATAATCAGCAACATCCCTCTTCATCCCTTTCCACCAATACAGCTCTCGAAGATCATGATACATCTTCGCAGTACCCGGATGAATGGAATATCTCGAACTGTGAGCCTCTGCCAAAATCATCTGCCTCAGCTCCACAATGGCTGGAACACATACCCGGCCGTTAAGCCGCAAAGAACCATCATCACCAATCACGAACGAGGACACTCCCCCACTCAGGACCCTGAAGCTGATCAAACAAATCATCAATACGCGGCAAAGGATACCTATTCTTGATAGTAACCTTATTCAGCTGCCGGTAATCAATACACATCCGCATAGAGCCATCCTTCTTCTTCACAAATAATACCGGGGCACCCCATGGAGACACACTGGGCCTAATGAAGCCCTTATCGAGCAAATCCTGAATCAGCTCCCTCAACTCAACAGGAGCCATACGATACGGGGGAATAGATTTAGGCTGAGTGCCTGGCAATAGATCAATGCAAAACTCTATCTCCCGCATAGGCGGCAAACCCGGCAAATCATCAAGAAACACATCCGGATACTCACAAACAACCGGAACTCTATCAAGGGATAACTCCTCTGCCCGGACATCTCGAACTGAAGCAATATATCCCTCGCACCCACTAGATATCATCCTCTGCGCCTCCAAGAAAGAAATGATCCTACTCTTCGGAGAAGGCCTGGAACCTCCCCATACAACCCGAGACTCACCCTCTGCCCCGATCGTCACGGACTTGGCATGGCAATCCAAAGTCGCATGACAGGAAGCCAGCCAATCCATGCCCATAATGACATCGAAATCAGACATATCGAGCAGCATCAGGTCCACTAAGGACTCTACACCACAGATGGAGATCATACACTGCCGATAACCCCTATCTACACATATAGAAGACCCGACAGGGGTGGCAACCATAAAGGGATCATCTAAGAAGACCAGATCCCTGCCCAAGCAAGGGGCAAATCCCGGCGACACATACGAATAGGTAGACCCCGGATCAATAAGAGCATAAGCATCGCGGCCACAGACATAAATAATACCTGTGATGACATCATTGGATGCCTCAGCATCTTGACGAGTCATAGCATAGACCTGCGCCGAGCCTCCTGAACCCGGAGCTCTCTGAGACTGCTGTCTAGGAGGAATCTGAGAAACGGGCCTGGCGGCCTGAGGACCAGATGGTACCATAGCTGCGGATCCCTGGCGACCTGATGAAACATAAGGGCAACTCCTGACATAGTGCTCTGGAGACCCATACTCAAAACATCCATCACCTCTACCTCCTCTACCGCCTCTACCACCTCTGCCATGACCACCTCCAGACGAACACCTCCCATGATGCCTCTGATGGCACCTCCCGCACTGCGGCGGACCAGACTGCGAAGAGCCACCCCGCCTCTGGGATGACTGAGGCCTCGGGGTCTCTGAAGAAAAATCCTGGGCAGGCAAAGCAGCAGCCTGGGGCCTAGACTAAGAACGGCCCTGATGACCCTGACCCCTCTGAGCGGATCCAGTATACCCACCAGACTGACGCGATCTCTTGGCCGCCCTCTCCACGTCAGCCCTGGCGAAGATATCCTCCATCCGCCGCGCCACATCAACTATCTCAAACTATGACTTGTTGCCCATATCAGGGGCAACAGCTACCTGCAAGCGGGGATGAAGACCCTCAACAAACCGGAGGACCTTGTCCCTCTCCTGAGCCACCATAGCCTGCGCAAACTGAGACAAACACAAGAACCTGGTGTCATACTCTGAAACAGACAGGTTTCCCTGCCTCAACCCCTCAAACTCGTGCCTCTAAGCATCGTGCTGACTCTGGGGCACGAACCTGCTCATGAACATAGACACGAACTCAGCCCAAGACAAAGGAGGGAGGTCACTAGACCTCTGCCGCATCATGGAGACCCACCATGTCTCCGCATCTCCCGATAATCTGAAAGAAGCACACTGCACCCCTAAGGTGTCTCTAGTACCAAGAACTGTCAAAATCTTCTCACACTTCTGAATGTACCTCTGGGCAGTACATGTAGCTGAGGTACCGTCGAACTCTGGAGGCTGAAGCTTCATGAATGACTCTATCCTCTTGGCAACCTCCTCAGTGCCCATAGGAGGAGTAGAAATAGCAGGACCTGCCTGAGGAGCAGGAGCAGAAGGCTTGGCAATATGATCAAGAGCAGCCTCAGAAGTAGGCGTGCTCATAACAGGTGTGGTCGGCTGAGGAGCCGAAACAGGAGCTGCAACATCTTCTCTGACAAGGACCTGATGGCTAGACAAGGCCATCAGTCTCATATACTCCTCTGGAGAGATCACAACGGTGCCTGGCACAACAGCAGGCGCAGGGGGAATAGATGCTGACAGAGTCGCTGCGGACACCGCAGGGATAGCTGTGTCCTGCCTAGTGGCTGATGGGCGACCTGCCCGAGTCTTCTTAGCAGCTGGCGGCTGCGTAGGTGCTGATGGCTCTCCCGCAGACGCGGGTGTAGAAGATGCAGCCCTCCTGGCTGAGGATGCTCGCGTCCTCGCCATCTCATACAATACACGAAAAAGGGTCAGCACCTATATAAGCTACTCAGCACGAATAGAGATGAAACGAAGGGAAAACATTTCCTAACATGCCCTTGTAGCCTCTCGCTCATAAGTATGGTCGACAACATACCCATAAGCAAGACTCTACTCAGACACTGCTCAAAGACTCCTAGGACTCGAATTAGAACCTAGGGCTCTGATACCAAATTGTCGCGACCCAATTTCAAAGGGCTCGTGATGGCACCTAAACAACATTTGCCTAGGCGAACCAATGAAACAAGATGCGGAAAAGAACAATAATGTGAAAAGATCATAAATGGATATATAAATATAAAAGGGTGAAGTCCAAAAGAATATATCCACAAAAGAATTGGAGCATTCTAAGAGTGACTCAATAAAGTATGAATATACATCAAAGAAATCTGAGTCCTATCTCTAAGTGACTTCGGCGGTATGCCACCACGGTCTGTGTGGTCGGCTCACCTCAATCAAAAGTCTCAGAAGCCTCGGGAACCGCTAACGTCTGGGCTGCTGACTGGATGAAGGACCTGCACACGTAGCAGAGTAAGTTATGAGCCGAAGCCCAGTAAGATCACCGACAGGCCCGCTAAGGTACCCTTGCGGGACAAGTCGCTACATGCATCATAAGCAACAACATACTATAGTAATCATACAATAAAGTAGTGAAATCACAAATAGATGTAACACATCCCATACACACAAGTAGTAACCAGAAGTCTCAAGGATTATGCCCATCCAACGTAAGGCATAGGTCAACTCAGCGGCGGTTTGGAGGTCCAATCTCTACTCCCGTGCCGACTAACCTAGACCTACGATGGACTAGCAACAGCACTACTAAGTATCAACCATATACCGTGACCCGAAGTCACTATCACAATCATGAATAAGTAGACCAACGACCCGTAGTCGTTGGCTCATCTCAAATCTGTCTACGATCGCACCACACCCACTGTCAAGTGCGTCGTATCTCAATAAATCAAGTGACCACACCACACCCCCTGTCAAGTATGTCACATCTCAAAGATCAAGTGTCCACACCACACCCCCTGTCAAGTGTGACACATCTCATAGTATAGGCGACACCACACCCCCTGTCAAGTGTCCCTCTAACAGTATTAATATCCACGACATTAATAACAATAACAAAAATAATAACAGAAATATTAATAACGGTAATATTTCACAGTCACCGTAACCCAGGTTGGTTATGCTAGCTGAACGTAAGGCGAAGGTTAACCCGACCACATTTTGGGGGTACAATCCCTACTCCCATGTCGTCCAACCCAAGGTTACGTATAGATAGCACTACCCCACCCGGAACGTGAACAAATCAAGTACCAATATCATACAAAAGCCGGCAAAATCCTCGGCAAGACATTTATCATGAAATGCCGGCAACATCCTCGGCCATGTCCCAAGTTCTTGCTATCTAAGCATGGCGTAGCAAGCGTTACTACGATATAAATTTAAGCTACCTCGACGTAGCGTTTAGACCGGCACATACCTCGGTCGAGTCACAATCTCGCTATTTATAACAAACAATAATAGCAAGTAATTCACATCATTAATCCTAACCATTGTTAGGTATATATATGCGTACATGAAGCATACTAGCATGAAGGAAGAGTCCACAAGCACAATAGAGGTCAAGTCTCAATTACCTCGAAATTCGGGCTCAAATGCCGGGAAGAATCTCCTTTCCCGCTCGCCTTGTCCGCGAAGGACTCTCCACTAGGTCTATTAAGACAAGATATAGCACATACGAGTGCTCAATTATAGCTATTTAAGCCTATAGGCATCCTAGGGTAAAAATTACCAAAATGCCCCCGGGTAGGGCCGAGCCCTAAATTTATAAAATGTACTTTTCCGGACTCCCCACGCTCCCGTGAGTCCAAAAGTACACTTAGATTCCACATGCGAGCCTTGCTCGATGTCTTTCCCCAATTCTTAAGAATCTAGGGTTCTAACCCATTTCCAAGAATCAACCCTTTGATTCTTGTGTTAATCAACATAAAGATGGATTGAAAGGGCTTACCTTAAGTGTAAGTATGATTGGGTCTTCAAGAAATACCCAAAAATCGCCTCAAGAGCTCACCAAATGATTTTTATAAGTTATGAACCGAAATGGCCCGAAATGGCCTTTTTATAGCAGTTTTTTTTTTGCCTCTGCGACAGTTTCTTTTGAAAAAATCATAACTTTTGATAGGAATGTCCAAATGATCTGAAACCGGTTCCATTAGAACCACAACTCAAAGGGCTACAACGTTCATGTTTTGAGTTTTTCCTAATTCCTTACGGATTGTCCAAAAAATCAGCTTTTATCCAGCTATTTGCGCCAAAACAGAACAGAAAAGTCGCACCAGATTTTCTACTATTTTAGGGGCAAAACGGGACCCTACGAAGCTCAGAATGATCCCAAATTTTGCACACAAGCCATAAAATACTTGGGTGACATGCTCGTCAAGACGGAACTCAATTCGGACCTCCAGAACTCAAAAAGTGGATCCCACGGCAAAGGTTCAATTTTCGACTTTCGCCAAAATAGCGAAATTTAACCAAACGACCTCGGAATCCAATTCCGAAAGTTTCTACAAGTCACAAATGACTATACAAACCTAACGGAACTTTCGGATCTCTCATCGGAGCTCATTTGCTCAAATCGAGCTCGGAAACCTCTTTTAACTCTTTTAAACTTTCGAAACGGGGACTTTATCAAAAGTCCTATCAAACGAGGTCCGTTTTCAATTTTGAAGGTTGCTACATATCATAAATGACGAGACGGACCTAACGGTGCGCTCGGATTTTCCATCAGGGTTCGTTTACTCAAAACGACCTATCGAAACCCCAAATTCCTTTCCGGAATTTCATAAACGGATCCTTTTCTCGAAACCTATCAAACGGACTCCGTTTCAACTCAGATTTCACAGACGGGTCATAAATGACCTAACGGAGCTTTTGGGATTGTCGACACTCAAATTGAGGTCCCGGATCCCGTAACGACTATTTGAGGGTCGTTACAAGTTTGCAAGAGGTATTGTTCACATGAGGATTGTCGCATAGTTTAGGTGTTCTTTCCTTCTACTTGAATCGTACCGAGACCAGTTCCCGTTCAAGTAAGAAAAGTTGTGTCAAACTTCTATCTTTACTTTCTGCTGTTGCTTTCGGTTGCTTGGCTTCATCTTCGGATTTAGCTTGCACCAGAACCCCAGGACCACCAAAGCCTCTCAAACTGGTAACATTGCCAAATTTAAGCAGCAAGCCTACAAACCGGAGGCTGCTCTGGGTTTCATCCCGAATAAGTTCAAGGTATTGTTGTTGAAAAAGTACAACGATACGTCCGATCATACTGATCACATCACCGAGTATATGGAGATGGTGAAGGGGAATAATCTGACAGAGTTGGAGTTAGAGTCCGTGCTTCTTAAAAAATTCGGTGACACGATGGAGAAAGTAGCGCTAAATTAGTACATGCATCTACCCGCTAAATCTATTGGGTTGATGAACTAGTCAATCAGTTCATCAAATCTCACACAGGGGCCCAAAAGGTTCATAAGAGAAAGGAGGCCATCTTCTAGCCAAGACGAGGCTGAGAGAGACCCTCTAAGATTTCATAGAACGTTTCCAAGCAGAACGGATGCTCATGCCTCTGATGGAGGACGACTTGGAAGTTTTGGACTATACTAATAACTTTAATGGTGACAGCTCGGAGGCGGGTGCTGAGTTGAAGAAAAACTTGTAATAGTGGCATGCCATGAGATGGGATGATGATGTACATACCAGAAACTGCTCTAAGATTAAAGTGGAAGAAGATGCAAAGTTTGCGAACCGTGGTTCGGGATATTCTAATCGTTCCGAGTCATCTCGGCAGAACGAGTTGCCGCGAAGGAATTCAAAATCTCGTTTTGAGCCTTACAAAAGCCCCCTAAGGCAGCAAGTGAGCCAAAGGTTGGGAAATAAGAGTAATTGGAACAACAATTCAACTCAAAGGGATAGTGTCGGGCTGTCTTTTGTTTCGAAAGAACCAAGTTTGCCCTGAATCTTAGAATATAACTTTAACATCTCCAAATCCGAGTTGGTAAATGAGTTGAGAGGGATGACAGACAAAGGGGTGAGACTCCCTAAGCATATGAGGTCCAATCTTGCAAAAAAGGTTAAGAGTTTGTGATGCAACTTCATGAAGACCACGAGCACCTTATCGAAGATTATAAGGCCTTACAGTACGAGGTGATCCACTTGTTAAAGAAAGGGATGGTGAAAGAATTCTTAACAGACAAAGAAAAGCAAACCTTCGCCAAAACCAAGGGTAAAGGAAAGGCCTCCTAGGCATGTGTCTCTTAAAAGGATAGTGAATGTAATCTCTGGAGGCTCAAAGTTCAATGGCATAACTTATACTTCGGCCAAGAAGTTTCCCAAAGTCTCCATTACTCATGAAAAGAGGAGCCGTGATGGTGGCTCAAAGAGGGAAAGTGTGTTTAGTTATGAGGAAGCCAATGGGATTATGTGTCCCTATCACGATACGTTTGTTATTATGATGTGAATAAATGAATCTGATATAAAGCGAGTATTGATAGATGCAAGAAGCTCCGTGAACATTATTTGTTACAGAGTTGTGAAACAAACGTGGTTGAAGGACTAGACCGTCCCGAAGTCAAAAGTGCTCATAAGCATCAACAACTCCACAGAGAAAACACTCGGTGAATCACAATCACCACCTATGCTGAGGGAGTTACTAATGAGACTATGTTCAAGTCATGTCTGATGATATGGCTTACAATGTGTGAGACCCTAGTTAGGAGTATCCCACATTGACATAACATAAGAGAGATGTTAGGTATATAAGTACGCATGCCTTAGACTCTAGTGACGCATTTTAAATCCGTGCAAGCCTAGACCCAAAGCAAACAGTATCACTAGCGGACTGAGCTGTTACAAATGGTATCATAGCCACTCTATGTCAGCCTTGTCGATGTAAGACAGAGTTCTACTGAGTTTAGGCAATCTCATGTACGCGGGGCAAACCTCAGTATTGAGTCTAGGCGAATCCCGAGTATGCGGGGCAAACCTCAGCAAGGATGATGAGTCCATGAGAGAAGGTGTATGTGACACTCCAGCTAAGGAGTATCCCATATGGACATAACATCGGAGAGATGCTAGGTATATAAGTATGCATGCTTTAGACCCGAGTGACGTATTTTAAACTTATGCGGGCCTAGGTCCAAAATAGACAGTTGTACTAGCGGGCTGGGCTGTTACACAATGTTATCTTTTGGCAATCATAGATTCATACTATAGTGATGTTGCCTTCAACTCTTCATCAAGTGATTAAGTTCCCGACTCCATGAGGAATGTGAAGCATCCATATTGAGAAAAAGATGGCGAGGGAATGTTATTCAATTGCTTTTAAGAGTGGTGTCGTCCCGTCTGGACCATCCAAATAGAAATCATAGTGTCCAGGGTTTGTGGATGAGTTGGTTCCGTTGGCTGAAACGGAACCTCAAAAGGAGATGTTAGAAAAGATCCTGACTTATATTAAGGAGCCCAAAAGGTAAAGGGCGGAAGATTCCACGATCGAAAAGTTTGAAGCAATCACACTATCAGCAGAGTTTTCGGAAAGGAAAGTATTTGTTGGAGTAGAGTTGGACCCCGAGTCAAAGAGGAGTACGATTGCCTTTTTGAGGTCCGATACAGACTGTTTTGCTTGGTCTCATGCCGACATGGCTGGGATTGACCTAAAGATAGGAACTCATAAGCTAAATATTGATCCTTACTATCCTCCGATGAAGTAGATGAAGAGACAGAAGACATGCATCGAGAAAAAGGTAATAGAGGAGGAGGTGAATAAATTGCTTGATAATGGCTTCATCCGTGAATTCAAGTATCCGGATTGGCTAGCAAACATTGTGTCGTTCCAAAGAAGAACGAAAAGTGTCGAGTGTGTGTGGATTACACAAATCTGAATAAGGCTGTCCCTAAGGATTCATATCTATTACAACAAATCGATATGTTAATTGATTCTACGGTTGGGCACAAACTATTAACTTTCTTGGATGCTTACTGTGGTTACAATCAAATCTTGATGGAACCGTAGGATCAAGATAAAATCTCCTTCATCACTGATCAAGGAACTTATTGTTATAAAGTGATTCCATTCGGCCTCAAAAGCGCAGGTGCAACGTATCAAAGGTTGGTATGTCAGATGTTTAAAGAATATATCGGGAAGTCAATGGAAGTATATATCGATGACATGTTGGTAAAGTCAGTGTCGTGGAGGAACATTTGAATCACTTGAGGGGAACTTTCGCTACTCTCCGCCAGTATAATATGAAGTTGAACCATGAGAAGTGTGCTTTTGGTGTTGACTCTGACAAGTTTTTAGGTTTCATAGTATCCAAGCGGGGGATAGAAGCCATCTAGAGAAGATTAAAGCAATAGATGATATACTAGATATTCTTATGGGAATAAAAGAAGTGCAACACCTTACTGGTCGAGTAGCAGCCTTGAGCAGATTCATTTCAAGGTCATCAGAGCGATGCCATAAGTTCTTTTCTGTCTTGAAAAAGAACACAAGCTTTGAATGAACTCCGGAATGCCAACAGGGGTTGAAAGTTTTGAAACACTACTTGTCAAATGCTCTTCCTTGATCAACCTTGCAGTGTTTGAATTGTCCATAAGTTCAATACTGCTCCGAGTGGAATAAGGGAAGCAGCATCCGATCTATTACGTCAGCAAATCATTGCTTGATGCTGAGACCAGGTACCCTCATTTGAAAAAATTGGCACTTACTTTGTTAGTAGCTGCACGAAAGTTGCGGCCTTACTTCAATGCAACCTTATAGTTGTAGTCACCAAATTCCCATTAAGAAGCATATTGCATAAACCTGAACTCTCCAGAAGGCTAGCTAAGTAGGTAGTTGAGCTGAGTTAGTATGATACTCCCTCTGTTCCAATTTATGTGGCAGCATTTTCTTATTAGTCTGTTCCAAAAAGAATGGCAGCATTCTAAATTTGGTAAAAAGTTAACTTCACAATTACAGTTTATTCATTAATGAACTGATTTACAACCACACAAATATCTATGTCTTATTTCAGGCCACAAGTTTTAGAAGTCTTCATTTGTTTCTTAAACTCAGCACCGAGTCAAACTATGACATATAGAGTGGAACGGAGGTAGTACCACTTATCAACCTCGCACAGCCATTAAATTCCAAGTGTGTGGCAGATTTTAGTGCTCAAATACTCCTCGAGGAGGAGAAGGAAGGATTGCTATCAAAGGTTCCAATATCTGGGGTTTGGACACTCTACACGGATGGGGCTTCAAATGTAAAAAGTTCAAAACTTGGGTTAGTTTTGGTGGCTTCTACAGGGGAAAAAAGGTCTGGCACTCTATTAGACTTCACACAAATACAAATAATGAAGTTGAGTATGAGGCCGTGATAGCAGGCTTGGATCTTGCTATAAAATTGGGACTAGAGAAGATTGAGTTGAAAAGAGATTCAAAACTAGTGGTAAATCAAATACTTGGGGACTTTACGGCCCGTGAACCCAGAATGCAGCAACTCTTAACCAAAGTGAAGGAAATTTTATCCAAGTTTTTAGAATGGAAGGTGGAGCAGATTCCTCGGAAATAAAATGGGGAAGCGGATGCCTTGGAAAATATAGGCTCCACTGCTGAACTAAGTGAATCAGGAGAGAAGTTAGCCTTTCATCTTTTTAATTCAGCAATTGATAGGGTGAAAAGTGAAATGAATTAAGTACACCTCACTTGGGATTGACGCACTAAGTACTTTTCATATTTTTGAATTGGAGACTCTGCCAATTGATAAAAAAAAAAGAATGAAAGCTAAGGATCTAGGTGGTCCATTATTGTATACTTCGCGGGGAGTTAGATAGAAAATTGTACAACGACCTGTTGGCTAAGTGCGTAGGTCCGGGGCAGACTAAGCATGTTATGAGATAAGTGCATGATGCCGGGCAAACCATGAGACCCTTCACTCGGAGTCAAGCTAAGGAGATCCAAGGAGTACACTTGCACTTGGTGAGGAAGGACCTAGAAGAAGGAAGCGATTGGAAGCGATTCCGGGTGCTTAGAGCACAAGGGGAGCAGCCCAGTGCACCAGGCGCTCCGCCTGAAGGAGCCTAGGCTGAGGCGCTCCGCCTGAAGGAGCCTAGGCTGAGGCGCTCCGCCCAACCTCAGGGCGCCCCGTTTAGGCCACCCCACTGATCAAGGAGCCGGGCGCTCCGCCCCAAACTTGGGCGCCCGCCCAAAATGCTGAAGCACGGGATTTATGCTAGTGTTATGTCTATTTTGACCCTACGTGGTCTTTTATTTCTAAGCCTAAGTGTGGGCATTTTAGACCTTTAAATTGGTGCGTAAAAACACCTATAAATAGCTAGATAGCTAGTTTATTTCATTAGCTTATTTTGATGATTAAACAAACCTTTGTGTTGAGAGTTGAACTCTTCTATTGAATGAAAATCTTAATGGGACTTGTTCTTCCTCTAGTGAATCTAGATGATTTCCAATCCCCTCCTCCCCCTCCCAGACCATTCTACTTGCGTGCTCACGTTAGCTCGAGGGTAGTTGCCTAGCGTAGGTGTTCTTGGTCTTCTCTCGGGGTGTAACGGAACGGGTTCTCCGTTGCTACTTGAGATTAGTGATCGAGATACGTCTCGTTCCTATCTTTTACTTTCCGCGTTTGATTTTCTACATCATTTGGTATCAGAGAAAGGCTCGGGTTTCGTTTCTACGAACCTCCGACCCTTGATTCTTCGTGCTTAGGTTAGTTTCTTTAGATTCCTTGTTGTTGAAGTTATTGAAAGAAGAAAATCACAAAAAATTGAAAACTCAAAAATTCAAAAATTTGGTGTAACTTTTTGGTGTGTTCGATTCTTGAAGTGGGTGTTATAGATTCTTAATCCTTGTTGAAAACCCAACGTTTGGGTACCAAAATTGTTTGGATTGGATTGGATTGAAAATTTGAAACCCCAATTATTGTTAAACCCTACCAAACCCTTGTTCTTGATAAATTTGATTGATTTTGGGTTGTGTGATTGTGGGGTTTTGGAATTGATTATCGGGGTTTGATCTCCTTTGAAAATCGAACAAATTGAAACAAGAATCACGTGATCCGGAGTTCGGTAACATTGTTTTTGGAGAATCAAAACCCATCCTTGAACCTTGAAACCCATGTTGAAACCCCCAACTTGAAAACATTGAATCTCGATTGAATCTTGTTTGTTGGTTGTTTGGGTGTGAAATTGATTGGGGATTGAAGGTTGTATCAAGGAACAACTTTGGGTACCTTGAATTTGGCCAAAACACGTTGGAATCGGCCTAGAAATTAGATTGAAATCGAAGAAAATAGAGTAGAAAAACCCAGGTGTTCTTCGTCCAGGTGCTCCGCCTAGACCTTTGGGCGCCCCGCCTGACTTGCTCTTGGTCCAGGCGCTCTGCCTCATCTCTGGGTGCTCCGCCTGCCCAACCCCACTGCTCAATTTTTCCAGGCGCTCCGCCCCACCTCTTGGGTGCTCCGCCTGACCCCTGAAGGGTTGAATTTGGGTAGTTTCTTCTAGGTTTGCTTGTTTCTTTGTTGCCTAACCTCTTATTAGTGCCTATCTAAGTAATATTTCTACTTAATTAGCACTAATCTTTCATTGCTTTTAGGTGAATTCGTGCATTAGTTGGAGAGTAGAACTCCAAGAAGATTCGTAGATTCTTTTTGATTCAAGTCCTCACTTCAAAGTGCCTAGCGTTCATTGAGTCCTATTAACTCCACTCACCCCGGAGTGTGCTTGACTCGTGAATAGTTTGGTTGAGTTGAGGAATTGCTACTCATCTACGTGAAGCTTTGGAACTACAAGTCGAGTGAATATCAACCACCACTAAACGAGAGAACCGAGTGAACTCAAGTGAGGGAGTGTGTGAGGTAATTTCACTAACGTTTGTTACTTGTGTAGGTACAATGGCGAACGAAAGTCTAGATTTCATCAAGGATGCCTTGGCTAATCTTCTTACCAAGGTGGATACCATGAATCAACGGATTGAGTCTCTTGAAAAAGGGACCTCAAGTACCCAAGGTGATCAAGGGACCCCGAGTGTCCAAATTGAGAAAGGGACCCCGAGTGTCCAAGTTGAAGCCGGTGAAGGCTCAAGTAGTCCTAACTTTGCCCCGGAGAAAGTTAGCCATGTTATTGAATTGCTCAATCAACAACGGGTAAAGAAAGACCGTGAAAGATATGAACAAATGTTGAGCAATACCCAACGAACGGGTATTCCCCGTCTAGGGATCAACCCTAACCTTATGGGCAATCCCCAAAGGCATGAACCACTTCCAATGGCTATTCGAAATGTGCAACCTCTTGAGCACGTGGGAGAAGCTCAATAAGGGGAGGAGGAAGACTATGGAGGTGATGATTATGGTGCTCCTAATCAGAATGGGAGAGCCATGAATTGGGGACGTAATGTTGATAGGGGTAGAGGCCGAGGTCGAGGGCCACCTATAGGAGTTGGTAGAGATGTTGGAGGGAATGCTAGGGAAGATTTTGGTGGTTATAGAGGCAACATTGGAGGGCAACCAGTGCCACACCAAGGGGGCCGAGATAACAACAACCTTAATAGCGTGAAGCTCACTATTCCTTCTTTCAAAGAAAGTAGTGACCCGGTGGAGTACATTGAATGGAAATTGGGCATGGAGAGGATATTTGATACTAATGATATGACCGAAGACAAGAAGGCAAAGTATGCAATATCTTCTTTTGAACCCTTTGCTTCTACTTGGTGGGAATCGGTCAAAAGAAGTAGAAGGAGGAATGTTATGCCAATCAATGTGACTTGGGGAGAATTAATTTGTGTGATGGATGAGAAGTACGTGACTCAACAATACCGTGCGGACCAATGCAAGCGACTCTATGAGCTAAAGCAAGGTTACAAGTCGGTTATGGAGTACTTCAATGAATTTGAGCAAATCCGAATGTCCCTAGATTTGGATAGGGAAGATGATGAGCAAGCCGTGATTAGATTTCGAAGTGGTTTGAATCGGGACATATCCTCCCAATTGAAGTTTCACAAGTATGATGACCACTATGGGTTATGCCAAGATGCGGTTGAAGCCGAGAAATGGCTTAAGGAAGAGAAATCCACTCGATTCAAGAGTAGCACTCCTACTCCCATGAGTAAGCCCAAAGATTGGAAGAATCCTACTCCAAATGCAAGGTTCCAACATACATGTGGAACAAGTGGTGCCAATGCTATCAAGGATGTGAAGAAGCCGTATGAGAGGTACACACCCAATGTTGGAGGTAATTCTAAAATCCAATTGAATACTCCTGCTTCTTCTTCAATTCAATGCCACAAATGCAAGGGGTATGGTCACTTTGCTAAAGAGCGTCCTACGAAAAGGACCATGATTGTTGTTGGTGAAGATGCTTATGAACAAGAGAGTGAACCGGAGGAAGATGAGGGAGTAGAAGGAAATGAGGAAGTAGAGGATGATGATCAAGATGATGCGGTGGAGGATGATGAGCCTCATACTTTTCTAGTTGTGAGGAGGAGTTTAGGAGCTATGATAGTGGAGGATAGTGAGACCTTACAACGGGAGAACCTTTTTCATGTTAGATACCGAGTCACGGATGTTGTATGCTCTATGATCATTGACTCGGGGAGTTGTGCTAATGTTGTGAGTCAATCACTTATTACCCAATTAAATTGCCTACCTTGAAACATCCCAAACCTTATCGCTTACAATGGCTTAGTGAGTGTGGGGAGCTAAAGGTGGTGAAGCAAGCATTGATCAAGTTCAAAATAGGTAATTATGTGGATGAACACTTGTTCGATGTGGTGCCTATGCAAGCATGCCACCTTCTCTTTGGAAGGCCTTGGCAATTTTATCTACAAGCGGTTCATAATGGTCGTGTCAACACTTACACGATCAAACATGATGGAAGGAAATTTGTGTTGAAGCCCTTAACTCCCAAACAAGTGAGTGATGACTACAATCGGATGAGGGAGTTGAGAGAGGTGGCAAAGGCTAAGTCTGTTGTTGAGACTAGCCCTTTGTCCAAAAGCATGGTGGCAATCCCACCTTCTTCTACCGGTGGCATATGTGCCATGATGCAACCGGGCGAGGTCCTAAGAGGAAATGATGGCAACAAGTTTCTCCTATGCCTAGTGCACAAAGGTATGATCCTTACTTCCAATTGTGATTCTTCTACTAACCCTTTGCCTAGTGTGTTTGAGAATGTCTTGAAGGATTTTGGGGACATGTTCCCGGATGAGATGCCAGATGGAATACCTCATTTGAGGGTATTGAACACCAAATCGACTTTGTCCCGGGATCTCAAATCCCAAACAAGCCGGCTTATAGGAGCAATCCGGAGGATACAAGAGAATTGCAAAGGCAAGTTGATGAATTGATCACTAAGGGCTTGGTGAGGGAAAGCTTGAGTCCTTGTGCCGTACCCGTGATCCTTGTTCCCAAAAATGATAGCACTTGGAGGATGTGTGTTGATTGTCGGGCCGTGAACAAAATAACGGTAAAGTACCGTCATCCCATTCCCTGACTTGATGATATGTTAGATGAATTAAGTGGTTCTTGTGTGTTTAGTAAGATAGACCTTAGGTCCGGCTACCATCAAATCCGGATGAAACCCGGTGATGAATGGAAAACCGCATTCAAGACCAAGTTTGGTCTCTATGAATGGTTGGTGATGCCCTTTGGGCTCTCCAATGCACCTAGTACTTTCATGAGGCTAATGAACCATGTTCTTAAGCCATTCATCAACAAGTTTGTGGTCGTCTACTTTGACGATATATTGATCTATAGCAAATCAATAGACGACCATGTTGATCACCTTAGGCAAGTGCTTGAAAAGTTGAGAGCCGAAAAGCTCTATGCTAATTTTAAAAAGTGTGCCTTTGGTGTTGAGAAGGTAGTCTTCCTTGGGTTTGTTGTGAGTGCCCAAGGAGTGGAGGTGGATGAGTCTAAGGTAGAGGCCATACGTGATTGGCCTACTCCTACTACCGTGACTCAAGTGAGGAGCTTTCATGGTCTTGCTAGTTTTTATAGACGATTTGTGAAAGACTTTAGCTCCATTGCCGCTCCACTCACCGAATTGGTGAATAAGGACCAACCTTTTGTTTGGGGAGAGCCTCAAAAGAAGGCCTTCCGAGAGTTGAAAAGTAGGTTGAGTACCGCCCCTCTATTGCAATTGCCCGACTTCGAAAAGGCATTTGAGGTTGAATGTGATGCCTCGGGGGTGGGAATTGGTGGTTTTTTAATGCAAGATAGAAAACCCATCGCCTACTTTAGTGAGAAATTGAAAGGGGTCTCCTTGAATCACTCTACGTATGACAAGGAGTTGTATGCCCTAGTGAGAGCCCTTGCCCATTGGCAACACTACCTTTGGCCTAGAGAATTTGTAATCAAGAGTGACCATGAGTCACTCAAGCATCTTAGAGGCCAAGAGAAGCTAAACAAGAGGCATGCCAAGTGGGTTGAGTTCATTGAGTCTTTTCCCTATGTGATCCAATACAAGAAAGGGAAAGACAATGTTGTGGCGGATGCACTTTCTAGAAAGTTTGCTCTAGCCACCACTGTCACCTCTAAGCTCATGGGTTTTGAGAGCATTAAATTGATGTATGCTCATGACCCGAAGCTAAAGAGCATCCATGAAGCTCTAGAAAAGGGGGAGAGAGTTGAGAAATACCAATGGGTTAATGGTTATATCTTTAAAAATGGTAAAGTGTGCATACCCGAGTCCTCATGGAGGGAATTGCTTGTGCAAGAGGCCCATTGTGGGGGACTCATGGGTCACTTTGGTAGGGATAAAACCTTTTCCATTCTTAGGGAGCAATTCCATTGGCCTAAAATGGGGACACATGTTGAGAGACTTTGCAACTCTTGCCTTGAGTGCAAGTTTGCTAAGTCCAAATCGAACCCACGTGGTTTGTATACCCCACTCCTCGTCCCTACTAGTCCATGGTTGGATATATCAATGGACTTTGTCATGGGATTACCAAGGACTGGGGGGGCCATGATAGCATTTATGTTGTTGTGGATAGGTTCTCCAAAATGAATCACTTAATTCCTTGTAGAAAATGTGATGATGCACAACATGTTGCTACTTTGTTTATTGATAATGTTTTGAAGTTGCATGGTGTGCCTCAAACCATAGTGAGTGATAGGGATACCAAGTTCCTAAGTCATTTTTTGAGGAGTTTATGGGGTGACCTTGGCACCAAGCTCTTGTTTTCTACGTCCCACCACCCCCAAACGGATGGGCAAACCGAGGTGCTGAACCGAACTTTGGGTGCTCTTCTTAGAGCCATGACCCGAGGTAAGGGTGGGACTTGGATTGACAAGTTACCTGTTATGGAGTTTGCCTACAATCGTACCGTGCATAGAATGATTGGCATGACACCATTCGAGTGTGTTTATGGTTTTAACCCCTTGATTCCCCTTGATCTAACCCCTTTGCCAAGGGAAATGGTTGTTAATTTTAAAGGAAAAGCTAGAGCCAAGGCTTTGATGGAGCTACATGCTAAGGCAAAGAAGAATTTGGAGGAAGCTTATGCAAAGGTCGCCTCCAAGAAAAACAAGGGACGCAAGAAGGTGGAACTCAAGAAGGGTGACTATGTGTGGGTGCACTTCCAGAAAGAAAGGTTTCCAAACCTTAGGAAAGGGAAGTTGGCACCCCGTGGAGATGGCCCATTCCAAGTGCTCTCAAAGATAAACAACAACGCCTATGTGGTCGACTTACCAAGTGAGTATCAAGTTTCTAATACATTTAATGTTTGTGACATGGTTCCTATGGATGTAGGTGATGCAGAGGTCGTGGATGATGATGCTTCAATTTCGAGGACGAAATCTTCTCAAGAAGGGGAGGATGATGCAGGGAAAACCACGAGACCCTTCACTCGGAGCCAAGCTAAGGAGATCCAAGGAGTACACTTGCACTTGGTGAGGAAGGACCTAGAAGAAGGAAGCGATTGGAAGCCGTTCCGGGTGATTAGAGCACAAGGGGAGCAGCCCAGTGCACCAGGCGCTCCGCCTGAAGGAGCCTAGGCTGAGGCGCTCCGCCCAAACTCTGGGCGCCCCGCCTAGGGCACCCCACTGATCAAGGAGCCGGGCGCTCCGCCCCAAACTTGGGCGCCCCGCCCAAAATGCTGAAGCACGGGATTTATGCTAGTGTTATATCTATTTTGACCCTACATGGTCTTTTATTCCTAAGCCTAAGTGTGGGCATTTTAGACCTTTCAATTGGTGCCTAAAAACACCTATAAATAGCTAGATAACTAGTTTATTTCATTAGCTTATTTTGATGATTAAACAAACCTTTGTGTTGAGAGTTGAACTCTTCTATTGAATGAAAACCTTGATGGGAATTGTTCTTCCTCTAGTGAATCTAGATGATTTCCAATCCCCCCGACCATTCTACTTGCGTGCTCACGTTAGCTCGAGGGTAGTTGCCTAGCGTAGGTGTTCTTGGCCTTCTCTCGGGGTGTAACGGAACGGGTTCTCCGTTGCTACTTGAGATTAGTGATCGAGATACGTCTCGTTCCTATCTTTTACTTTCCGTGTTTGATTTCCTACATCAGTGCAGGATGGTGAATATGGCAATAACTTCGGAGGAAAATTGCTTGCTCGGAAACTACTCAGAGCTGGGTACTTTTGGCCAGATATAGGCACAGATGCCAAGGCCTTCGTACGAAAATGTGATAAGTGTTGGTACCATGCACGGATGCGCCATCATCAGCGAAGCCGTTGCATTCAGTCTTGTCACCATGGTTTTTCATGAAATAGGGGATGGATATTGTTGGACCACTCCCCAAAATAAAAGGTAAAGTGAAGTTTTCGCTCGTTCTAACAGATTATTTTTTCAAATGGATTGTAGCGGGGGCTTTCGCCCAAGTTAGAGAAAACAAAGTCATTGACTTTATTTGGAAGAATATCATATGGAGATAAGTCCCAAAGAAAATCTTGTGTGACAACGACCCGCAATTCATTGGCTCCAAAGTCACACATTTTCTTATGAAATTGGGCATAAAAAGAGTGGTATGAACATAGTACAATCCGAGTGCAAAAGGCCAGGTTGAGTTTTCAAATAGGGTAATTATTGAAAATTTGAAGAAGATTCTTGAAGAAGCAAAGGGCCTGTGGCCTGATGAACTGCCCGGGGTATTGTGGAAAAATAGAACCATAGAGAAAAATATCTCATGGGTAACTCTTTTCTCTTTAGTCTGTAGAATGGATGTTCTGATCCTCCTGGAAGTTGGTGAGCCCAGCTTTTAGTATGCTCATGCTATCGAGGAACAAAATCAAGAGGCGATGCAAATAGAACTAGATCTACTATATGGCTGGAAAAAAAAATTGAACTTGATATGGATGGCATCTCAAAAGAGGCAGATAGAAAGTTATCTCAAAGTTTATGAGCTTTAAGGTTGGAGATTATGTGCTCAAAGTTGTGACACAATCAACTAAGGAACTTAATGCCGGAAAGCTGGGAGCTAACTGGGAAGGTCCGTACTGGGGCGCGAAGATAATCAGAATGGGAACGTATCAGCTGGAAAAGATTGACAAGTCGGTCTCATCAAATTGGAACATCTCCAATTTTAAGCGGTATTACTTTTGACTTTAAGGTACTTAACTTTGTTTGCCTACTTTATATATATTCACCTACGGTTGCAAGTCTTCATACGCTCTGAGCTTAGGTCAAATGATTACTAGACCCCCTATTTTCTTTGCTAGACCTATTAAGAAAACGGAGGGAGCAGAGCACAGTGCTTGGGTCCTCATCATTCACACCCGACTACTGGGGGGGATTGAAGAGAAGCATAGAGTCCAGCACGGTGCAATAATGATGCCTGTCCGCGACTTGCAATCTTTCATACTGAGGACTGCCGGTAGACTTGAAGATATGTTTTATTTTATCTTTGTCTAAATAGCGTCCGATAGCGGCAATGTTTGAACTGTGCCTAAGCCTTTCACGACTAGGCTTGATGTAACATCGAGTACGGTACATTATCTCAAAAGGAATAGATATCATCCTAAGTCTTTTGCCTCAATATCTAACTTCCCGTAGCAATATTACATGGTTGAAATTATTTTTAGGCCTCGACACGAGAGCGAGACGCCGTTCCGATCCGCATTATTCTATCATAGAGGTTCTAAGTCCTACGAGATATAAAATAAATGAAAAGGCAAGTTTCATTAACATAATGGCCATTTAGACCCAGCAAAAGATTACATAAACTCGGCCTCATGCGGCTGGGATAGCAAAAGCAATATGGGAAAGAAATGCTTCACGAGGCAGGAGAAGTCGGTAGTTGAGAAACACCATCATCCCCCCCGATGAGAGCCCTCTTTATTCTCAGAGGCCTCGTTCTCCTCTCCATCCACTTTGTCTCTAATCTCATCTTCATCTTCCTCATCATCATCATTATCAGAGTCATCACTCAAAGGGAAGCTCTCAATAATCGCCCGAGCTTAGGCAACATGATCCTTGGCCACAACAATCTCTGCCTCAAGGTCCAAGGTCCCTACTTGACACTCTTTAAGGGCATCCAATTGAGTTATGATAACCACCCAGTTAAGGTCAATAGCGGCTTTCTTAGCTTAGCCTCTAACTTCTCAATTAGGCTAGCCTTTTCTTCCTAGAGCTAAGCCAACTTAGAGGAAAGAGCAGAGATAAAGAAGAGACACAGTAAAAGGAACACCAAAACAGAATTAGGGACAAGTAACAAACAAACAATGGGCTTACTTGAAGCCCGCCCACGGCGTCCCTTCACATGACCGTGTCCATATCGAGCTGAGCGAGGAATTCTTTTCAAAAGGCCCGAACAGTTGGTGAAACTGCTTTGCTACAATGCCGTTTTTGGAGAGGTGATCCACGTCCTGAGGGATAGAGATCAAAATTTTCCTCATAATACCCTCGGTGTTAGGGTCACTAGAGAGCTTAACATTAATCTTTTAAGCCATATCAGCCACTGTATCATCAAATGAATGAGGTCGAGACTCAGCTTCGTCCACCTTCTTTTTTCCCTTAGCCTTCTCAGCCATGTCCTCATACTCTTTGAGTTCAATAATGTCAGCCAGCTTGAGAGCTTTGGGGCCCTCGTTGTTGGGTTCGTCGACAAAATGGGACGACGAGAGATGAGTAGGGGGCTCTGCTCCCAACACTCCCAGCTTCCACATGGGGACACACTGCCCGACCCATCTTTGTAAAGGTCCCCTTCTTTTTCTTCTGAGGGGGATAGAGGACCCGATGACAGTAGAGGATCCAGCGACGACTCTCTTCATGAGTATGTCCGTACTCGGAAAGGCTCAAGTTTGAGCTAAAGCACCAGTCGACCCCGCGGTGATTTTAATCGGAGGATAATATTCTTCCAACTCTTTTATAGCGTCATCGGCCGTTGGGATTTTCTTCCATTTCTTTCCTTTTCTTCCATTCTTCCCTTTCTTATATGTTTTCTCCTTTTTCTTGGCAGCCTTCTTAAAGGGGGGTGCCTACAATGGAGAGAGTTTTATATGTAAGGGACTCAGAAGTATTTCCTAAGAAACTATGTTTGGGGAAAAGACTCACCATGCCTTTTTGCTACCCAGCCGTTCTTGGCGGCAGAGGACCTCCACGCCCTATTGTCACAGGGAATTGATAGATGATGGCTAGACCCCAACCTACCATAACAGACATGGGTTCAATGGCCACTTTGGAAGCTGCAAATATGAGAAGTACATCAGATGGAGAAAAATAAAAAGGAGAAAGAGAAATACAAACGGAAAAGGGAAAGAAGGTACTTATGGACAAGATTCTATTTCTTCGGGAACCCTAGCTCCGTCAAAACTCGAGAGGTATGGACCGCATCATAGTGACCTACCCATCCACGGTCCCTAATATCCTCACTATTAAACAGCAGAGCACTGACCGCGACTGCTCGAAGTCACTGTTCCACTTTTTCCTCCTCTTCTTCTTCTTCTTCTTCTTCTTCTTCTTCTTCTTCTTCTTCTACTTCTTCTTCTGATAAAACACAAGAGGACCAAGTAGCTTTACCCTTCTTCCTTTTCAATTGTGCAACATCAGACATGGTTTCAATATCGAAAGCATCTAGAATCACTTCGAGTGGCGCTGCAATAGTGTTGGGGCCCCCGCCAGTGACTGTTGCAGCAGTGTCTATGGTGTCGCCCCCCGAGTGATCTGTGAAATTCTTAGCGGAATTTCTTGAAGACATTTTTTCTTGAAAAGGTTTGGAAGTTTCAGATGATTTGTAAATAGAAGATTGAGCGAAAAGTTTTGGTTGTTCGTCGGAATTCTTGATCACTACAGTGTTGGTAAAATGGAAAGTGAAAAGGTTGAATTACTCACGCAAAGGATTTTTATAGTGGTGTAAGATCCTGATGACCACGAGATCTGGCGATGACATCACAACCAGTCAACGGATGCCACGTGGAATAAATGGGAATGCGAAGTGACAACTACCTTTTTGAAATACAAAGTTCATGAACTGCCATGTTATCTTCTCGCCTTGATCATTCCACTCTCTGAACGCTCTCGAAAAGTGGGCAGACTATATGTATTGGTGAGAATCTATCATGGACACGCGGCAGCCAGACACGATGCCATAGAGGGCTTGCACACCGAAAGTCTCACAGTGATGCCTTCGGAGACGAACATTGAAGTTATATCATCCGAAGGGAATAGGGCGTGAAGTGTCCAGAATCGGACCGTCCGTAATCGTATTTGCCCCATGATATCACATTAAATGGGAGGCAGATCATGGCTCGTCCACGATCTGATGGTGGGAGGCATGGCTTCATAAGTGCACTCGGCCATTTTAGTTTACTTTTCTATAAATACTCTTTCCACATTGTAAAGGACATTCACAAATTACATGTCAAAACTCTGTCAAACAGTACCTTCAAAGATAAAGCAATAATAGAATCGTTGCCATTGTTCTTGTTTTTACTAGTTATATCATCTTTTTGTTTGATAATTGCAATCTTGATACAATTGATTGTTTGAAAGCTTTTACAAATTCAACTACGACTTAAATGCCGAATATAGGGCATACAGAAAGTATGGTGACTGCACAGTGTGTCTCTATGTTGTTCTCACTAGAAGTAGAAGCAGATTGAACCTAAATTTAGATCAAGAATGATGTTAGGACAACTCAAAACCAAGCATCGAACGAAAAGCATTTATATAAGTTCCTATCAGTCCATAACCATGATCTAATCCACCTACCAATCGTGAAAAAGTAGTCCAAATATTTGAAAGAATCACTAAACTTGATAAATCTAGTAAAAAGAAAGAAATTTTCAAAATAAAGAACTACTCCCTCCGTCCAATATTAGTTGTCCCTTTAGCAAAAAGTGTGTATCGCAAATTAGTTGTCCCTTTATTAGATCCTCCCAACCATAAAAAAAAAAGGGCAGCCTGATGCACAAAGCATCCTGCGTTCACGCATGGTCCCAAGAAGGGCCGCACCCCAAAGGGTATGATGTACGCAGCCTAACCTGAAATCAGTGGTTGTTTCCACGGCTTGAACTCGTGACCCATAGGTCACGAAGACAACTTTACCAGCTGCTCCAAGACTGCCCTTCTTTCCAACTATACCTTTAATAATTAAAAGAATTCTCAAAAAAAAAATTAATAGTTAAGTATTAAATAGGGGTAACATAGTAAAATGTACAGGCTACTTATATATTTTCTTAATAGGTGTGGAAAGGCTTAAGGAGACAACTAAAATGAGATGGAGGCAGTACTTAAGTTGGTTTAAATTTATATATATATCACTAAGTAGTAGGATTTTTATTTTTTCTTTGTTTGAGCTAAAAATTTGCTCAAATTGAAGCACAAGCACAAATACACTTGGTGTATGTCTGGACAGGCCGTGTTATTTATTAGCGGAATAAATGCTCGAATCCACTCTGCTAATAAATGGATTGTAGTACCAAATTGTTGCCCATATAAAAACTTGTGAACAATTTTATAAGATAAGTAGAATAAAGATAGCATAAATTAAGTTTTGTCCATCAGCACAAAACTTGCGATAATTGAACTGCACAAGCAAGATTTGCCCATTCAGAAAAACTTGTGAATAATTTAACAAAATTAGTAAAATAAAAATAGTATTAAGTTTTTTAAAATCCCACTTGCAAGATCATGTTATGTTGTTATTTGTATAATCTAAAAATTTACTTAATAAATTAAGCAATTAAATATGTTTTGTTAGGCCACAAGCAATATAATCGTAGCAAAACTTGTAAATAAATAGAAAAAAGAATGTATTAATGCAAAAGTAATGAATTAAGACAAAATAAATAACTTATCTGTATAACGTGGGAATTTGGTTTTCAGCCAAAAAACTAGAGTCGTGAACAATACAAATGTGTAAAGAAGAGAGAAAGATAGTCTTTGTATTGCTTTTCAGAATATCACAAGTAATACTAGTGGTTCTCAAATGATTTACCTGAGAGAGATATGAAGGTTATATAATAATAGAGCTTTAATAGCGTACATATAATGAGAATTACCATTTATTTTTGTTTATCGTAACTGACAAAGTCATGATTGAGAAAGCAAATGGCAACAACGACTGTCTTAGGATATTCTGCCTCAAAAGAATGCTGAGTAGCCGTTGAGTATTAAAAAGAGCTGTAATTGTAGTCTTAATTTGATTAGCTGTAACTGAATTCAACTTATCTTCATGAGTTCTCGCGTATTTCATGACATGTGTTGTCCGATGATGCTGTGTAAAAAAATTTCCAATACGTTATTGTTGTTGTTACCGGATCTTGTCATAATTGGACGATACATTCAATATTTTTCCTTCTAAGAAACTCGCGAACAATTGAATATTACCAAGTTTTATCCTTCAGCCAAACATTTGTCAACAACCGATAATATAATTTTTTGTTCTTTCGGTTGTGTAATGCTAGAACTATTTTGGGAAAATTTCATAACTAACCAAGTATCTTACATAGCCCTACTAGATAATAGACATATTAACATATATCAATGGCTAACCAAAATTGATGCTAAATAATAGGTACATGAATATCCTAACTTCTAAAAGATCTGCGTGAATATCTCCTAAATACTAGCGTCGATTGTGTTAACTATCAGCAGCCGAAAAATCTGCAAACTAAATGGTGCGTGAATAAAGTAAACACTGTGAGAATTAAAACATCACGTCCATGAACTGATATGAAAAGAAACCCAGCATGCGTGGAATCAGGAATCCCACAAGGCACATATAGAAAATCTTACCCACTATATGTATCCATATTTACAGTAATATTAACAGAAAAGTAACGCAGATATACAGAGATATCTTCATAAACAGAACCAATATGAATATCATCAGAATATGTCACGAATCAAGATTTTAATTCAATATGAAGGAGAATGCGTTAATGATTACAAATTTATCAACTACAAGGCTGATGGAATACTACTACAAGAAGACTGTTTGTATGCAACATTTATGGGCGCGATAGTATCTCAACTAGCAATAGATACATCTAAATATATGGTTAATATACAGTATCAAATTGAAGAAGGATTCCAACCAATCTCCATTAACAATGATATGGGCGTACAACTTTATGTGGAGCAAAAAAAAGGGATCAAGATGAGCGAATATCCACTTTGTGTCACAGTAACTGAAAAACTCCATGAAGTTGGTTCAGGCACAAATGCAGTGGTATTGGGTACGAATATTTGCAGGGATGAAGAACGATTCCACGATATCAACATTGCAGATGTTGTCCAGCAAATATTTACATGCAACAATGATGAAATTTATGGAGTACCAATTGAAGACATAGGAATCATTGAAAATCCTGAACATGACGACATACAGGAAAATCAGGTATATAAAGACAAGGAAACTCTCCAAAGTGTGGTAAAGAAGTACGCTCTAAAGGAAAATTTTGAAACTAAAGTTTATAGGCCTTCAACTAAGAGGTAATTTTATTGTTTAGATATTCATTGCATATTACAGTATATTCTGTTAATATTGTCTGTTCTTAATTATTTGAAACTAAAGTTGATAGGTCTTCAACTAAGAGGTAATTTTATTGTTTAGATATTCACTGCATATTACAATATATTCTGTTAATATTGTCTGTTTTTAATTACTCATAGATGATACTCAAATGTTACTGACAGGTATTCAGTAGTATGCGTTACCAGTCCGTGTAGTTGGATGTTGCAATCATCGAGCTTGAATGGTTCAAGGGTATTCATGATAAGAAAATTTAACAATATACACACATGTCCAATAGAAGAAAGGTTGATTTCAGAGAGACGTGTGAGTACTGATGTTATTGGAAATATAATGAAGGAAAGGTTTGCAGATCCAAAAACAATATACACACCAAAGGACATCATAATGAAGTTGAAAAAAAATACGGGATTACACTAAACTACATGAAAGCGTGGCGATGTAAGGAGAAGGCAATTGAATTATTGAGGGGTGAACCTAGTCAAGCGTATGGAAAGATTCCAAGTTATCCTTACATCCTAAACAAAGCCAACCCTGGATCAATTACAAAGCTAAAAAAACGGATGATGATTCATTTTTGTATGTTTTCATTGCACTCAATGCATTTATACAGGGTTGGAAACATTGTAGGCCTGTAATAGTAGTGGATGGTAGTTTTTTGAGTGGCGTATACGGTGGGACGATGTTAATAGCCTGCACTTTGGATTGTTCTAGTAAGAAACTTAAATTTATTTGTTGAAAATATTTACTGCATATCAAACATATATTCTTTACATACCATCCTGTACTTACAACTTATCTAATATACTATACAGAATACAAAGTGAATATCTGCTATTATAATACAAAATAAAACTGCATATTTAGAATATAATTCCATTTATGTAACATTCTGTAATTCCTATACTATGTTTTGTATATAGGCCATATTCTACCATTAGCGTACGCAGTTGTTGATTCTGAAAACGATGCAGCTTGGGAGTGGTTTTTTAACTGTTTAAGGGAGGCATACGGTATAAAGAATGGCATGTGTGTGGTTTCTGATAGGCACGAAAGTATCGCACGGGCAGTGAAGACAATATATCCAGAAATACCCCACCGTGTCTGCATATTCCACTTATGGACAAATGTTAAGTTGAAGTTCAAAAAGGGTGAAGAAAAACTGAAAGAAGCATATTTTCGAGTGGTAATGGCATACACAGTAGACGAATTTCAAAAAGCAATGGATGACCTTGAGAGTATCGACAGCAGAGTGAAGGATTACCTTTTTAAAATTAGTTATCACAGGTGGTCAATAGCACACGCACAATGTAAGCGTACTTTCTTTATGACATCTAATATTGCAGAGTCAGTGAATGCAGCGAATAAGCAGGCAAGGAAACTCCCAATCGTAGCATTAATGGAGTACATGACCAATATGTTCCCGATGTGGACTGCTAAAAATAGACAATTTGCAATGGACACATTCACACCTCTTGGGGATAAATATCAAGAAATCCTTAATAATTCCATAGTTGCTTCCAAAAAATGGACTGTAAGTACATTCAATAAATATGCATATTGTTTAAATATTTTCTATATACTGACAACCCATAAATTTCATTTTGAATCCCTTACAAACATGAAGTAGTATAATGCAATTAAAATAGACTATCTGAATATTTCAATGTGAATGGAATTGAATGTGAATCCCTTAAAATTGATGAATATGCAGGATTTACTCACAGAAATTTGCATTATGTATGCAGTTACATTGCAGGCAGGTTAAAATATGCATAGAGTATTTATGAAGTATTTCTAATATATGCAGGTGATACCATCAACTGATCTTCTATACAAAGTGGTGTATGGAGGAGTGAAACATGTTGTTGATCTACGGGAGAAAACATGCACTTGTGGTTGGTATCAACTTGATGAAATTACCTGCCAACACACAATAGCTGTCCTAGATCACATGCATCTTAGACCAGCTGAATATTGTGCCGAATACTTCAAAAAGGAATCAATGTTGAAAACATATGAGGTACCAGTGTATCCTATTCAAGGTGAGAGTGTCTGGAATGTACCCGAGGTGATAAGAGGTGAAATTGTACTACCGCCCTATGGTAAAAAACAAGCAGGCAGACCAAAAACTTCAAGATTCAAGTCAGCATGGGAGAGACCACTGAAGAGAGCTCGGATAACATGTGCACATTGTGGCCAACAAGGTCACAACCGCAAGACTTGTAGAAATGCTCCAATTACATTTTAAAAGAACATTTAATTTTGTGAAGGATGCTAGTTTAATGTCTTATTTTAACAGTTTTTAATTTCTTAGTCTTGGTTAAATTTTAACTCTTTATTTTAATTTACTTGCTGTTATTTTATTATTTTTTGTTATTAAAATTGCGTTTGTTTTAAATTTGTAACTCTCAATGCAACATAGAACACTGCAGTGAAGTAATAGAATGTGAGTATTTTACATCTTGTTGATGTACTAAGTAACAAATATAGCTTTAAAAGATATACAGCAAAAACAACATACGCTTAAAATATTAAACGAATATACAGTGTACATTCTACCACAAAAAAAAAAATCAAACTAAATCTTATAACACATGAAAAAATATAAATTGTGATAACTCCTTGAAATAGATGTAAAATATGAGTGAAGATTATATGTACATGGCATACAAGGAACATATTCTAACTAAATACCTTTTTATATATATTTATACAACTTATTTAAAAATAAAAGGAAACAAAGGGTGCACAAATAAGACATTACAATCCATAATGAATTTATAAAGAATGTAATAACAACATAGCAAAAACAGAGCCTGGAAAGATTTGATTATAAATTCAATATGTACGATCAAAAAATGCTATAAAATGTTGTAAACAAAATTACATTGCATCCAAAATCATAATTGTATTGTCATAATTAACATACAAAGCATCCACTAAATCTGAAATAACTTAAAAAACTAAATGTCTAAAAGACATAGTTCATAAACTGAAAGCACAAAAAATTGCAACATCAGATAGTCAATTCTCCTCATCACTAACAACACATTCAAGTTGTTTGGTCATCCCATAATGCCATAGATACATTGCATAACGACTGTGTACAACAGAAAGGTCATCTTCTGGTCTAGGCAGTGACTGGTACTGAATGTAGTACTCCGCAAACGTAGCAGCAAAGACACCATAGTCACTGATTGCATACAATAGGAACAATAGTTAATTGGTAATACGTTTTAATCAGCTGAGAATGGAAACGATAAAGATACAACATACCGTTGCATCATCGATGGTAGCCTCGGACTGAAACGCAAAATGAACGGATCAGCCATAGATTTTCCCTCATAGGGCGACCCACTGTAGAACAAATCTGCTCTTCTTTATACAAAATCAGTGGTAGATAAGAAGAGAGGCAACAGAATGTCATAGGGCTCAACAGCCTGGATAACTTCTGCATTATATGCTGCTGAATTTGGATTAGAGTCGTAGACATAAATAGACCGGTCCTTGACAGACATTCTGGCCAAAATCCAATGCCAATCATGAACAACCTTCACCGGGAAGAGGATATCATCTACAAGAACCCAAGGGATATTACACCGCAAACTATTACCAGAGATATAGTTTGATATCAATTTAGCATCATCAACAACCCTCAAATCTTTCCCCGATCTAATGAACTCACTATACACAGCTTTAATGATAGCATCAAACTGACAATCAGTGGTAGTGACTTTTACAGTAATGTCTAGATCATACTTTGTCTTCTTACGCAAATAGTAAAACAAGACATCAAGATGCTAAAATAATAAATCAATTAAATTAGTACATATAGATAAAGTAAGAAAGAATTGGATAACAAATATATTACAACATATGATGATTTAATTTGCAAATATACCATGGAAATAAATCAAATACATAAATGTTAGTTCTCAGATGTGGTTGAATATCCCAATAATATCATGCATATATTTTGAATATCCCATGAATTTATTGAGAATATACCAGATATTGCTATAATATTTGTAAATATACCATGAATAAATGTTGCATATACTCAGATGGGGTTACATATCCTGTTATATTGTCATATACTCAGACACATATACAATGCATATAGTTTGAATATCCCTTGAATATATTTAGAATAACCACAAATGGCTCTAATATTAGTAAATATACCATGGATACATGTTGCATATACTCAGATATGGTAGCATATCCCTGTTATATTGTCATGTACTAAATAAATTCTTAATATATCAAAAATATGCAGTGCATATACAATTAATACATACAACAAAAGTACTGAATATAATAAAATAGAGAAGGACAGAATTAACAAATACCGAGGTGCTGAGGTCTTTTGATCCATACTTAAGGACATGAAACCACTCCTTCTTATCAACTAAATGAACACCAAAATTAAACTTCGGAATCAAATTATTTTCCCTTGCTGGATAAATATTTCAAACCCTGTAATGAAATAGACAGAATAATGACAAGCAAACTAATTTTAGTAAAGATGAAGTATCATGATGAATTTTATCTGCATGGCAGTGACTGTCCAACGCAGATCCCTTAACCTCGACTGATTCAAGAGGTTTGTCGTCAGCCCCAGCTTTGACATTCTTAACAACTAGCTTGCCGATAACAATACTAGGATTAGTGAATTCAACATCGCCCAATCTAAACGCATCACGAATATCATAACCATCACAAGAAATGACCTACATCCATATATAGGGTTACTAGGTTTCTAACAGCTAAAAAATTAAGCAATGATAATTTAGCACATAATTGACACAATATCTTACAGTTATATTACTAACAAAATTTCAATTCCAATAACATGAATATTCAAAAAAGACCTATTAATATTTAAAAAATAAATGTAAATACCTGGACAGTTAACATTATCACTACCACCTTCATGACCTTCCACACCATGAAAATTTGTATGCCTCTCTTTAATACCTTGAATATTGGTCATCTCATTTCCAGCGGGATTACCTTCGACAATAGAAGGATCACTCAGGTTCTCTTGTATAGGATCTGAAAGGAAAAATAGTTTTTAAAAATAAAACAGCCACATAAGGAATAAAAATAACAATAACAAAAGATTATTATGAATGACAGTATGCAAGATATATGCAAAGAATATAAAATATTAAAGAAATAACATACATACTGTGAAAATATTCCTTAATATTTCATTAAATCTAAAAAAATTATTTTGGATACCTTGAGGCTTAGCCATCTTAGTTCCATGTGAAATGACTTCGACAACAGAAGGTTCTCTCTGCTTCACATTTACAGGTTCTAACAGAAATATAAATAAAAATATTAAACCAACAAAATGAAATAGGTAATTGAATATTTTGATTGAATATTGAATAGATATTACGCAAACACTACTTGACATATTCAATAATTTACAAAATATTTCTTAATAACCTTGAATATCGGCTATCTGAATTCCATCTGAATTACCTTCTGCAACAGAATGGTCACTCTGCTTCTCCTGATTGTCCTCTGAAGATAATAACAAAGATAGAGTACAACAAAAAAAAACAAATAAATAATTAAATAACAAATTAGAATCCAATTTATAACCTTCCAATACATGAGCCATTGGTTCTTTCTGAGAAACATAGTCTGGACAAACAGAAAAAACAAAACCTGTTAAGTCAAACTTTTTAAATTAATATTCAATTAAGATAAACACAAATATGCTGCAGACCTAAAGGATTATAAGGGGGGAAACCATCAAAGCTAACTTGTTCATCACAACACATTTCTTGCACATTCTCCACAGAATCTAAACAAAACATTTAGAGAAACAAATTATTTGTTTACATACATTAATCAAATCCAATAGGAATATCATAAGAAATTAAGAAACAACAAACATGTTAGTATTAACACAAGAAAGTCATAGTACCAGAAGAATTTTCCATTTGACATCGATCTGGCAAATCTTCATTGCCATGGGAGATGTGTGGCTGTTTTTCAGACGGACCAGCAAAACAAAATATAATGATGCAATAGACACACATTAAACAAAAATTACAATAATACAATGTATGCAAAGCCATGGAAAAATAAATACCATAGCATTGATATGCAAAATTTCTTTCCTCTTCCTGATCATAATTTCCAAGAGAGGGACCATCACCATGATATTCATCTCTTTCATCTGTTGCTTTGGCCGAACCAGAGATCTTTAATAATAAAATGAAAAAGGTTAATAATTAGAACTAACAAAGAAATAAAAAAAAAATAACAGCCACAATCACGTACCCCATCACACTCATGTCCCTCTCCCAAATCATCCGGATCAATGTTTAATTTCTTGAAGATTTTATCAAAGTATTTAACCATACACAACTTCAACTAACACACATCATCCTGCAACAATTTCTGTTGGCCAAACAATAACTGCACATCGGGTGAAGAATGATGATTACAACGACTAGTAGTTGGTTGATGTCCTAGTCCTGATTTTGGTGAATCTTGAGCTTCACCAACATGCTCATCACAATTTGGTTCATCAGCATCCCTAGAACCAATATCATATGCCTTAACCTCCGACAGCCTAAATCTCATAATTTCTTCATCAGAAGGTTCGATCTTTGTAAACAGTACCTTAACAGAAAAACAACATCAAATTTTAATGAACATATAAAATACACTAACATGCAGTGTATATGAAAATTCATGACAGTATGCAAGGGATATGCATGCAATATCAACAAAACAGTTAAAAGGAAATAGTCAGGACTGTATTCACTGTATATGCAAATATAAGGACTGTATGCAAGGTATATGCATGAAATATATGCTAGGTAAATATCAACAATATGCAAGAAATCTAAAAGTAATATGTAAATTCAGAGACAGTATGCAAGTGATATGCATGCAATATCAACAAAACAGTTAAAAGGAAATAGTCAGGACTGTATAGAAATTCACTGTATATGCAAATATAAGGACTGTATGCAAGGTATATGCATGAAAGATTCCAGAAATATAAGCATACTATTTAAATTAATTGACAATATGCTAGGTAACTATCAACAATATGCAAAAAATATAAAAGTAATATGTAAATTCAGAGACAGTATGCAAGGTATACATGCAAATATCAACATAAACAGTTAAAAGAAAATAGACAAACCTGCCGTTTCTTTGGGCTAAAAAGCCCTTTCTGCAGTTCTTCAAAATCATAGGTCCTCTTAACATGCCAATTAAGGATTCGGGGGGATATGTTTGCAACTCTAAAAGCAATCACGTCATGCACAGTGGGGCAACTCTCATAAAACCAGGCCTGCAAGGCATACGGCAACCCACGAAGCGGTAACACTGAAGAAATGGCCTCTGCTTGTCATGCATCGACATAATTTTCGCAAGAAACACCTTTGTACCCCATGGGAAGGTCTCCCATGTACCGCATTCAACAACATTAAATTCCTTCTCCCCAATTGTAGTATCAAAATTCGCCGAATTTTTTGTAGAAAACAAGAATGTATGGATGAAATATAAGGCAGCAAGCTTAATAGCATCTTCATCACTCCTCCACTTTTGGGTAACAAAACACTCTACCAATGCTTTCTTAGTAACTTTCGATGCTCCCCCAAAGTACAACTCTAACAATCTATTTGGCACTTCCGAATGATACTCTTTTAAATGATCACCCACACAGTTGAGTCCGGTAACCAAACCAAACTCCAACAGACCAAACCTCATTTTGTTGCCATAGAAGTCAAACCATAAAGCATCAGTATCATCCCTAGGCGGACATACCTCTCGCAACAACAAAGAATTCAACAATTTGTTACACGTGAGAAATGCAGGCATGTCAAGGAAATGACCAAAACAAGACTGCCTAAAAATTTCCAATAATCTGTCGTTAAGAACCTGCTTTATCATTGGCACAACTTCAACATTTGTATGAGTACATATCCGACGGCTTCGGAATTGATCAGGACGAAAATAGAGTCTCAACGGCTAACAAGAAAAATAAAAACATGAGACAAATTAAAAAAAAAAATAAGATGAACCACAAACCAAAAAAAATTATTCTTTGAAAGTTTCAACAGAAAGTACAAGAATATATATGTAAAGGAATACTATTTGTATTCATTTCAAAAGATTAATACATGGTTAATATGCAATAAGTATCATCCTAATATACATCAATATACCACTATTATGAAAACTCCAAAATTTACACAACTAACATATAATAAGCATAATTAATTCAGTATAGATATCACTACAGTATGCATGTAATATCCCTGTAGTATGTACTGGTATCAGAAATATGCAAGTACACAACAAAAACACCTAACATATAAAAAACACATACTAGTAACACTAATATGCAAGAAATATCACTGTGGTATGCAAGTAATATCCCTGTATTATGTACTAGTATCAGAAATATGCAAGTACACAACAAACACACCTAACATATAAAACACATACTAGTAACAGTATATGCGAGAAATATCACTGTAGTATATACAAAAGACACAGCTAAAAAAGAAAAATCATAAAATACATAAAACACACATGTCGAATATTATATAAACATACCTCAACATCAACCAAAGGAAAGTCGTCATTCTTAACAGATTTAACTGCTCTCTTACTCTTCCCTTGAAATAACTTCTTCTTTGCTGAAGACGGAGATGAACCAAACACAACTTTCTTTTTCTTAACAATAACAGGAGGCTCATTATCAGAAGAATCACTCGATGAATCGACTCTTACACCTTTACCCTTACCATCTGAACCAACATTTTTTGTTTTTGTTTTAAGCTTATCAACCTGTCGACTCCTCTTCTTGCTATTCAATTTGCATGTAGACCTAGTAACACGACTAGGTGTATCAGCGGCAATTTTCTTAAAGAGTTTTTAAAAGTGGCTATTAAATGATTAGTAAATAAGTCTAAAAGTCTATTTACAATAATATAGATAAAATGTATCTATTTTCTGATAAAGACCCTCTCAAATGTCTATACAGTGTAAAAATTCCAACTATTTTTGTGAAACTTCCTTAAACATGGACATAATATAAATCGTGGGCCTGCAATTTGTGCAACCACAAAAAATTTCACTGGGCGCCCTCTATAAGGAGTGGTTTTACAAAATTGCCCGCGTTAAGTAATATTTTAGCAAAATACCCTTATTTAGCTTGGAGCCAAGACTTTAAGGCAAAAAATTGTAAGTATTGGCACGGGCCCAAGACTTTAAGGGCAAGTGTTGTTTTGCCAATACTTCAAGTTATATGGCGAGAATGCAGGAAGAGACTGGAAGGGGCAAGTTTTGGCCTTTTTCCAAGACTTACGACCAAGTGCGACAAGCGTTGCCTTTTGCCAACAATTGAAGAGCAAGTGTTGGCAAATAGAAAGGGGTCGGCACGTATTGTCTTTTGCCAACACTTGAAGGGATAAGTGTTGAAAAATAGAGAGGGGTCAAAGGCAAGTCTTGTCCCCGACCCAAAAGATTGACAGGGGCGTTTCCGTCCAGATTTTTTTCATTAAACTAATTGGGGGCATTTTTGCAAAAGCACTATTAGCGCGCGAAAAAAGGCAAATAATTGCTTATGGTGTTATATTTCTGCAAATCGGCCATGCAACCACCCTAGTTCATTGGACATACTTGGCCTCCATAGTTAATTAGGTAAAACTTTCGGCAGGGAGACAATTTTCCTCCTACCATTTAGTTTTTAGCTACTTTTTGGAACTTCAATGCTTGTGGGCAGAAGGTATGAAGTTCAACTTCACCCCACAAGGGCTGAAGTTACGCATTTTATGCCTAAAATCTCAGACTTTGTGGGCTGAAGTTGAACTTCATTCCTTTAGTTATGAAGTTCAGCAGCAACATCTTAAGTTCAGCTCACAAAGATTGAAATTCAAATAAATGGCTAAAAACTAGATAGTTTTTAAAAGGGCTCCAACTGTAAAGGCGAGGGTAATTTACAAAACTATGACACCTTAGGCAATGGTTTGCCTTATTGACCTCGTTTAAAGTGGTTTTACAAAAATGACCTCACTAATTTTAAGTAAGTCTCCCTCGGGGGCAACACTTGAAGTTATAACTTGACAAGTGCACCCACGGGGGCAGCACTTCAAGTATAAAGTGCACCCACGGGGGCAACACTTCAAGTATAGAATGACAAGTGCTGCAAGTGTTGCCCCCGTGGCAGCACTTGACCTTTTATCATTGTCAACATTATCTCCAGATAACTTGAAGTGTTGCCTTGCAGACAACATTTGCAATTTACTCTTGAAGTGTGTCTCCCGAGGGAACACTTAAAATTTTTTAACGTGAAGTGTTGCCTACGGAGGCCATTTTGCTAAACCATTCTTTAGTGGGGACAAAAAACCATAACCAAGGTTAAAGGGGGGTAAATTACGAAACTATGACACTTAAGGCAATGGTTTACCTAATTGACCTCACTAAGTATGGTTTAGCAAGAATGGCCTTGCTTAACTTAAGTGGAACATTTCAGGACGATACTACCCCTTAACAAATAATAAAAACACACGATCTGTCCCTTTCCTGTCCTTTATCATTCTGCGACTTAATTCCAGCAAAAAAGAAACTTCTGCAACTGATAAACCCTCAGAACTCCAAATTTCCTGGAAAAAGAAATATTCAAAGGTAAGTTTCTTCAATATTTCATTAAGTATACGTAGTTTTTAAACTAAATTTTCCATAATTACATCTTAAATTCGTAGAATTTGTTTAGTTTTTGTATAATAACATATTAGCTATAGGGAGTTGTGAATTTTGATGATAATGATTGAAAACTACTGTTAGATAACCGACAATTAACGTCACATTGATTTTCAATTGATGCAAAAAAAAAAAAATTACTATATTAGTTTGAATCTGTATTTGTTGCAGAATTTACGAATAGAAATTGCGATTACTCTTATTTAGTTGAAACTGCGTTGCTTTTCCCTAAATTAACTTGAAATAACTTGTAGATGATATCTGTAAATTGTCAATAACAGAAAACGCATTTTAAGATCTATTCAATGGGAATTTGTTTTCAATGCACTCACTGCCTTATGGGCAGCACTTGCAGCTGTGCTGCAAACAATTGCTTGTAGATAAACTCTACATGTGTTGCCTAATATGCAGCACTTTTAATCGCATGTAGTGGTGCCTTGTAAGTGTTGCCCACAGGGCAACACTTGGAGGTCTAGTTCAAACCAGCACATGTAGAGTAGCTTTACATGTACTGCCTAATAGGCAGTAGTTTAGAATGCATAGTAGGTGCCTTTTAAGTGTTGCCTTGTGGACAACACTTGAAGGTTTGATGCAAAATAAAATGTAGAAAAATCTCTACATGTGATGCCTAACAGGCATCACTTTAATTGTGTTGTTCATGTTGTAACTTGTCTACTGAATTGCCCTACAAATTGTAACTGAAGGACAACACTTTGAGTAAAAAAGTGTAGACAAGTTGATGATACCGATCGGAAATTAGTGCCCGATAACCAACAATTAACGTTACATTGATTGTCAAGAACTTGATTTTTTTTTTAATATTTTCAGTGTGTATTTGTTGTAAAATTTAGTGGTAGAATTGAGAGTATTCTTTTATGATTGGAATGACAATACTTTGCCCTAAATTAACATGGAATAACTTTTAGATAATCTCTGTGAATTTCGGTTGCAAGGGAACACTTTTTAAGCTCTGATGCACGGGAAAATGTCTGCACTGCACTCACTTGCTTGTGAGCAACACTTGAAATTGTGGTGCAACAAATATTTGATGATAAATTCTATATCTGAGGCCTAATAGGTAGCACTTCTATCTCAGGAAGTGGTGTTGCCTTATAAGTGGTGCCTTGTGGGCAGCAGTTAAAGGTTTGGTGCAAAACACCCTGTAGAGAAGTCTCAACATGTGATGTCTAATAGGAAACACTTTACCTGTGGTGCAATCTCTACATACACTTGCCATAACTTGTAGTAAATTTTCCTACAAGTTGTCAAGCATTGGTGTAGAGAAGTCTCTAAAACTTATTACCACTCGACCTCCACCGCTTATGCGTATCACTTAACAAAGGAATATTGATGCTTGCTTCTATCTAGTTAATCTATTCGTCAAACTCTAAACTCGTATTTCCATTTCATTGCGTGCAGCATTTGAATGTCAACAAATTGTATCTACATTGGGCCGAAAAAGAGTTGAACGACAAGATTGCTACTCTGACAATGAGTAACACTTCTTCAACAAAAATATACTTCACTATTAGCTTTGTAAGCAAAGAATCTACTAACATTTAGACTCTTGACTTTATTGTTGAGTTGATTCTTGTTTTTGCTCGCAGGTAAATCCTATCAGCGACACAAGATTTATTGCCAAAGATGGACTTGATGAATTCACCATAGACTTAATTAAAAGATCATGTGACTGCTTGCAGTTTTAAACAGATGAGATACCATGCACCGACGCCATTGCAGCAATAGATAGAAGAAACTTGAACAAGTCGACTTATTGTGCACAATAATTCACAAGAAGCACTTGGACACAAACTTATCAAGGAGAAATTCCCCCCCCCCCCCCCCAGTATGAAGTGCTAGATCGTGGGACGTACCACAAAGTATAAAGGAATTCATCAATACATCCATTAGCTATAAAATTCACTTCGGAAGGAGACAAACAAAAAGATATGTTTTAAGAGCAGAATCTTTCAAGAGTAGGATCAGATGCTCGCGTTGTATAAGATTAGGACACAATAGAACGAGTTTTCTTTATACTCCAGTCCAATATCTTCATGCAAGAAGATACAGAAACATAGTCGTGACATGAATTTTCTTATGAACTTGGATTGAATTTGTTAACAAATACTTTTTCTTTGGTTGTAGTCACAAATATTGTCATGCTCATTGTAGTCACATGAATACCTTCAATCCACAAATTTAAATTTGATCCATGATTTGCATTGAAAGCGTGGTAAATAAGTACCGGTTTTCCATCAACCCTTTCACCCCCACTGCACTTAAAATGCCTTGAATTATGGGAAAATAGACAACAATTATACCAACCTCATTCCACACCTCAGACTAACTATCCCAAAGTGTTCCCCTGGAGGCAGCACTTTAGGTTCAACTCCTCAAAATCTTCTTCTAATAATTGCCATGAACTGCTGCCAGGGAAGCACTTCTTCCAAGTGTGCAAGTGACGTTTAAAAAAAATATGATTTCCTAGGCAACGCTTTTTTCCACCACGTCCCAATTTCTACTAGGTAGTAGCACTAAAGTGTTGACTCTCAAGTAGCACTTTTCACACCTTTTAACATACCCAAATCAGAACCAATAACCATAAAGTGTTGTCTCGGCAGCAGTTATCCTCCAACATGTCACAAATTTTTCAACACAATGGCTTGAAAATAATGCCACAGAAGCAGCATTTCCCGACCCTTACCACATAACTAAACCCCCTAGACAAATAGCTTTAAGATGAAGCTTCCTAGGCAGCATGTTGCTTTCATCACGCCCTGATCTATCCCAGACAATAACTTTGGAGTGTTGCCGCCTAGGCAGCTCATAGACATTAACAACTAATAAAATTATCCTTGAAAAATAGCCTTGAGCTATTGCCTGGGCAATACTTTACCTAAACCCCTTGTCAAATAACAAGTCCATCCACCCCCTAACAAGATTAAAATCTAACTAAAATCAACTATATGTAACACATGTAGTAACACTTAAAATATAATTACTAACATTAATATAGCGTAACAAAATACAAATTTAAATGTAAATAAAAGAAGAACAAAATCACAAAATCTATTGTACTATTACAAAACTACATAGAATCAAAACATAAGTTTTTTCTAACTTTTCTGCCGTACAAAATGTCCTGATCTCAATATTAATACATGGTGTATCTGACACAACATCTTGTGACTCACATAACAAACGGAACGACGGCATATCAAAATCATCATCCAATCCACATTTTTGCCCTTTCCTAGCAACGATACCCTCATAAATGACTCGTTGGTCTATAAAGTTTCCAGATCATCTATTGATTGCAATTCATAAGGTTCACTATCGATAACCTGAAAAAACAAACAACAACACTGAAACCACAGAAAAATAAATCATAACAATAAAAAGTAATGTAAAAAGCATATAAAATGTATTACGACGTTCCATAATGAACTCAAACTAACAACTTTTCTCGTACAAGCAAAAATTGCACTATCAACATCACAAAAAGAAACAATAATAAAAAGGACAATAGCTATTATTAAACAGTAAGCAAAGCACATCCTGACAAGCAGCACTTTAACTACAAACAGAACTCATGCTTGAATGTTATGATGTCAACTGTCGCCCACATGGCAACAATTTCTACAACAAAAGGAAAACAAATCCATCCAATGGAACATATGCTTGAATCTTATGTCAATTGTTGACCAATGGGCAACAGTTTCTATACTAAAAGGAAAATAAAGTGCAACACCAACACTTTGCTAAATATTACATTAACTACCTAATTAATATGATTTATGTCAAGAGTAACAATTTCTACAGGAAAAGAAAACAAAGTGCAACACCAACACTTTGCTAAAAATTACATAAACTAACCTAATTAATATAATTTCATATAACATATTAAACAAATATTATCAATTAACAACAAAATTAAAAATTGGCGGAGCCAAAAATTGGATTAATAATAAACATCAATAAAGGTAAAAAACAAAACTAAAAAAAAAAGGAGAAAGAAACAAACCAAGACGTATAACCCTAATTCGCAAGAGAGAGGAAAGGGAGATAGAGAGAGAATAGAAGGGGCGGCACATCAGAATTAGGGCTTATAGAACCCTAATTTGCAAGAGAAAGTGGGAGAGAGGGAAAGAGAAAAGAAGAGGCAAAATTAGGGAATTATAATGGTTAAGGGCAAAATAGTCTTTTCGCATGTTTAAAAATAAGCAGGAGGCCATTTTGCTAAAGCATTTTTAAGTAGGGACAAAAAGACATAACCAAGAATAAGGGGGTACATGGGGTGAAATTTTTTGCTAAAAAGTGGCTACTTATAAACTTCCCTGTTAATTAGAGCAAAGAATTTCGAAAGTTTTTCATAAAATTGACACTTGCGATACCTCTGCTACACTTTTAACCCCTGTAGGCAAAATCATACAAAAATGGTGCTTTCTGATGATCGCCAGATCCTTCAATAAACAAATATTTGGTGATTGTCAGTATGATGATGGCCAAGTCTTTGCTAATAGAAATATTTGACGATCATCATGAAGAATAATATTTATAAAATTTTTTCTTTATATGGTCAAATCTCTTACGAACGCTAGAATGTGTAATATTTTTGTAATTCTCTCCAGAATTCGCCCTGCTCTTAAAGTTTTGGGCGGAAATTTTGGATTATTTAAGCTTTTTTCCCAATACCAGAACACGAAAAAATTCCTGACAATTTGTGAGGCTTTTTCTAGAAACACTTTGAAATTGTATTGCATGAAAAGTCCGGTAGATTACTAAAACTTGCTCTAAGTTCTGGCGATGCGGCTCAAAGTTCTACCATGTTGCACGATTTGATAGTAAAATATGGAAGATAGCCTTACCTACAACATGGTACAAATTAATTAGTCAAGGGCCTTCGAAGTTCTCAAATATGTAGTAGTACTTAACTGATTCCCTTCAGAAATATCCATCGAAATATATTACTCCTACGTGACAAACCTATCCATCAAACAAAAGCCTTCTCCAGATGCGAGAGCTAGAAAAAGGAGAAATCAACAATACCAAGTACTTGGAAATTGTTGATGATCAGCTTTATGTGTTTTTAAGACATTAGAAGGTTAGGCTGTGCCAACATGCTCCATCAGTTCATATTATATTTGCACTAAAAGGGATGACAAACAGGAGAAACTTCTATGGAATCCGAGGAGCCGAATTTATGAATATGTGTTTCTATCCTTTCTTTTTACTCAACTGATGTCGTAATAGCTAGGTCTTATAAGAATTTGATAATTTTGTGTTTCAAGGATTGTTGCCATATAGTAGTAAATGAAGTGGGATAAAAAACGTAAGGTCTAAATTCTATTATGTATTGTGCAAATGGGAAGTATCACATAAACCGCGAAATTGTCAAAGTATACACAAATTGGCAGTGACAACATTTTTAATTATCATAAAGAAAGAAAGAATTTTACACACATTATACAAATGAACTAAGATTCTCATTTATGAGAGCCCGAGCTCTATATAATTTCTAATTTCAGCTTGGCATTTTAATTAGTCCCTTTTAAGTGTTACTTTAGCCCAAAACTGTTTCAAAATATCATCTTTAGAAAACAAAGAGTTATTTTTCTTCTATTTACCCTCTCTATTAAGGAGATCGAATGTGAACATTATTACTCATTTCCACTAGTAACATTAATAGTCAAATAAATTAGGATAATGTAATAAATTACATGATCCACTTAATATCTTCATAAAGATTGCGCGAAAAGCTTAAAGACGATGAAAATGGAATACATGGGGTATCAAATGGGAAGTTGGAAATAAAAAATTTAAATTCCTCACATATAGTTCCCTCTAATTCAACTAGTGGAAGAATTTTGGGGAGGTTGGTATTAAGGAGATTTGTTGTATCACATTTCCTCATCATATTAGACTCTATCTGTGCTTGTCTAGATATCAATTATATTTAGTTAGGATTGATATTCATCACTTTGTATTGTATTAGATTAGGCTTACCTCTTCATACTCTTTAGGATTATCCTCTCCTTCTTTACAGAGGAGTCTCATGTGTATATACACATTAGTACATAAATCACAGCAAGTCTTTCTGAGTTTATAAATCTTTCATGGTATTAGAGTTATATTGCCTAACGGCTTAACGATCAATTTTTTTCCCGGCTACTTATGGAATTTGCTGCAAAATCATCTGCTCCTATAGCTTCCTCACATTTGAATCTAACAACTGATACTACTACACCACCAATGGCTCCTTTCACGGCGGCAATTACTACATTCGATGCATCCCAAACTGTCGGACTCCTTTCGTCTCTTCTAATCGGAACTCATCCTTTGTCCGTCACTGGAACCACTGCTTCTTCTATTGTGACTTCCATTAGATCTAGCAGTAATCCATCCTTGTTTCACCCATCATTGGGTTCACTACCTGCAATCCATGTCACCTTTTCCACTGGCTGCTCCTTCTTCCTTTGCAAACTATATGATGGAACCTGCCATTAGTCATACCATTCCTTCTCTCTCGTCTTTACAAACTCCATATCTAGCATCTATGTCTTCATTGAGTCACTAGATAATAAACTCAATCCATTTACTCACTGTCCCCTCCCAACCAACACAACTTTATCCTCTCAATCTTCCTTGATTAACATCGCACCTTCTCTTCAGACCTCCATTAAACTCACGCAATCGAATTATCAAACTTGTTATTCTCAATGGCGCTCGATTTTAATCGGATATGGATTCATACAGTTTGTCGCCACACAACCATCAGCAGAACAAATTCGATCTGACTACTGGTATCGTTAAGATCAGTTGTTGAGAAGTTCATTTATTATCTCTCTTTCTACAGAGGTTCTTCCAGTTTTGAATACCGCTGAGACTTCATATGATGTCTGGACAACTTTGCATACTATGTATGTACGTCCCTCTCGAAGTTGTATCCTTAGCCTTAAAGAATCTTTGTCACGGGCTACCAAGGATTCTCAAGCCATGACTACGTACCTTCAGCATATTAAGCAGTTGGTCACTACTCTTAATTCTTCTGGTGTAAATTTGACTTCGGATGATCTGACTTTATATGCTTTGCAGGGTCTTCCTCCTGAATATAGAGGTATCTCTGATTCAATGCATACTCGATATACACCTCTTTCCTTTGATGAGCTGCATGAAAAGTTATGTGATTATGAACAGTATCTTAAGCGTGATCAAGGTCTTCTTTCTACTCTAGTGACTGCTCATCTTGCTACCCGCAATTCTTCTAACTATAGGAACAACAAGAATTCCAAATCCTCAGCCCACACTGGTTCGTATCAGAAGAACAAATCTAACTCTCAGGTGATTTGTCAATATTGTGATAAACCTGACCATCTTTTTAAGAGATGCAAAAAGCTGAAAAATGCATTCCCTTGGCTAGCACCATCCAACAATGATATGCAGCCAACGGTTGGTTCAGATGATCGTAAACCAGTGGCTAATTTTCCAGTACAACTGTTTCGGGTAATTCCAATTGGCTAATTGACTCGGGTGCTTCTCATCAAACTACTAGTAATTTACAAAATCTCTCCCTACTCTCGGAATATTCTGGTGATGATATTATGATTGGTGATGGTAATAATTTACAAGTCGCACATCTTGCTTCTTATAATTCTACTCCTATATCCTCTTCATATCTTTCTAATGTTCTTTATGTCCCACAGATGAAGAAGAACTTACTTTATGTTTATCAATTCTGTAAATCAAATAATGTCTCTGTAAAATTCTCACCTTTCTCATATATTGTGTAGGATTATCAGGCGGGGGAGCATCTAGTAACGGGAAAGCCTAAAGATAGAGTTTACCCTTGGCCAGCAACTCCTGCAACCTCACACAGCTGTTCTCATCCTCAGGCTCATCATACTCAACTTCCATCTACTACAGCTTGGCACAATCGTCTTGGTCATCCATCTTCACCTGTTTTGAGTTGCATTTTAAGTTCCTTAAATGTTTCTCCTAGTTCAGTTTCTTCCAACTTTTTTTGCAATTCTTGTAAGTTCAATAAAATGCACAAAACACCATTTGATGTTTCATCAATAAAATCATCTTCTCCATTAGAATTTATTTATTATGATGTTTGGAGCCCCGCCCCGATTTCCTCTTTTGATGGTTTTCAATATTATATTATTTTTGTTGATCATTTTACCAAGTATGCCTGGTTGTATCCAATGAAGAGAAATTCTTATGTTTCTAATATATTTCCTAAGTTTAAGGCACTTGTAGAAAACTACTTTAAAACGCCCATTATTTCTCTTTACTCGGACAATAGTGGTGAATATATTCATTTAAAAGGCTTCTTTACTTCTCATGGAATTTCTCACTTTCTAGCACCACCATATACTCCAGAACATAATGGGACGGCAGAGTGTAGACACCATCATATATTTGAAACTGGCATTACCTTGCTTCATTTGGCCCACCTACCATTATCCTTTTGGTCTTATGCATTCCTGACTGTTGTTTATCTTATCAATCGACTTCCAACACCATTGCTTAATAATGATTCACCATACTTTCTTTTGTTTGGTACTTCTCTAAATTATCATCAGCTTCAGGTATTTGGTTGTCTTTGTTATCCTCAGCTTCGCCATTATTCCCGTAATAAACTTGAGCCTCGATCTTTCCTATGCATTTTTCTTGGATATTCTACCAATCAAAGTGCTTATATATGCTATGATCTTAAGAATCACAATATATATATATATATATATATATATATATATATATCCCGTCATGTTAGCTTTGGTGAGCATGTTTCCTTAGTCTAATTCTACTACCACGGATAATCCAATAACTAATGAAACAGTTCTCACTTGGGCTTCTCATTACATCCTTCCCTTGGCCACCGGGTTTACCAACTTTACAGCTCCTCCAGATATTGGTGCTTCTTCAGCTGCTACTTCTTCATCATGTGAGGCTTTGGGAATTTTAGAAAGTTATTCAGGTGCACTTTCTCTTACTTCTTCTTCTGCATTATCTCTTACTTCAGCAAACTCATCTAGTGTACAGGATTATGGTTCTCTTTCTGTCCCTATTTCTTCAACCTCTCCCTCTATTGTTGAGCCATTATCTCTGCCAACTACTACCGTTACAAACTCTTTGCCAGTGTCTTCATTGCCAATCCCTTCACCATTGGACACATCAGGGTCGACGGACACTATTGTTTCACCTACTGTGTCACTTGCTCCACAACCTCCACTTTCACAAAATGCTCATCTTATGGTTACCTGCTCAAAGAATAATATTCGTAAGCCTCGATCACCCGGCTTTGCCTTCTCGCGTCAATGAACTCAAACTCACTCTCCCAATTTGCACACACTGAAAAGTGAACCAAAGAGTGTGACTAGTGCTCTTAAGGATGCTGATTGGTATGCTGTTATGCTTGACGAGATAACTGCTTTGAAAACCAAGGGTACTTGGACTCTTGTTCCTGGTCACACTGGCAAGAATATAGTGGGCTATAAGTGGGTATTTCGAGTGAAGTAAAATGCTGATGGTAGCCTTAACAAATACAAGGCTCATTTGGTTGCCCAAGGTTTCACTCAACGCCCAGGTATTGATTATATGGAAACTTTCTCCCCTGTTGCAAAACATATCACTGTTAGAGTTGTTTTCTCTATTGCTATTTCTCAAGGTTGGTTATTGCGCCAATTAGATGTTAATAATGTCTTCTTGCATGGTAATTTAACTGAAAAGGTGTATATGGCTCAACCTAAAGGTTTTGTTGATACAAAAAGGCCAGATTATGTTTGTAAATTACAAAAATCATTGTATGGTCTCAAGCAAGCCCCTCGTACTTGGTATAAAGAATTGTCAAACTATTTATTAAGTTCAGGTTTCCAAGTGTGCTCCTCTGATATTGCTTGTATCACATTTTCTTATCAGATTAGACTCTATATTTACTTGTTTAGATATCAATTATATTTAGTTAGGACTGATATTAATCACTTTGTATTATAGATAAGGCTTATTTCTTCCTACTCCTTAGGATTATCCTCTCCTTCTTTACAGATGTGTCTCATGTATATATATACACATTAGTTCATAAATCACAACAAATCTTTCTGAGTTTGTAACTCTTTCAATTGGGACATAATATTGAAGATTCATGGTTTCACTTTTGCAAGGAGGGAGTGACAGAGACTTTACTCTCTTCTTTTCTTCGACCAATCAATGCAATAATAAATGCAAATGCTTGAAATGAAGAAAGACACTCTCAATAGTTGTTTGCTAGTGGTCCTTTCACTTGAGGTTAAATCTTGTTCTTTGTCCATCTAAAAGTAAGCACTCCTTCCTATCCAAAATACTTGTCGTCTTAGTAAGCTTGATTTTGTTTAAATACTTAACATTTAAAAAATATAAAATATTATTTTTTGTTATTTCTTCAGTATGTCTTTACTGTTCAATTATAATAGTGTTAAGTAAGACATTTTATTACTCCCTCTGTCCCATTTTGTTTGTCGTAGTTCGGATTTCGAGAGTCAAACTTCTTAAATTTGACCTTAGATTATGATATAATATCTTTAACTTTTTTTAAATAAAATTTACATATTTGAAAACTATATGAAAAGTACTATAAGTCACAATAAATTACAACTCAAAATATGTAAAAGATATATATAAAAATTACGGTCAAAGATAAACTCGTTTGACTCTCGAAATCCGAACTACGACAAACAAAGTGGGACGGAGGGAGTAGGAACTAAATGGTGTTAAGTTATTTCAGAATGTATTTTGATTATGACAAAAAGAATACGATACCTAAATCAGTCTATGTGCTTTCTGCAGGTTACGGACCCTATTGAGAATTGATTCTGTGGATCGTTAATTGATTTCGGAGTCAGCTATGGAAAGTTTAGATTGACAACCGCTCTTCTCGTGGGATTGGTTATTGCTCTTGTCTTATTCTCTGGAGATATTTATATCCCTAAGAGAATCAAATCTCTTGGGTCAAATCTCTCTAGCTTCAGTATCTCGTCAATCTCTCTCAATCATATCTCGTCCAAGGTTCTGCCCTGTTTTCCCGCAACGGTCTCCCTGCTGTGTCACTATTTATTCGAGAGTTTCTGAAGACCTCCTTACGCTTCTAATTACTATCTACTATCTCTAAGTCTTTTACTTACAAACTGTACTCCTGAGAGTATACGAGAGTTTTACAAGAAAAGAAAGAGAGATCGTGTAGTGAGGTAATAGTCGTGTCACTGAAGTTTGGTCTGATTCTCTATAAATCAGACACTATCGTTGGTGGTGAGCGAAGGATTAAAAACCACCTGTGAGCAGACGTTTATGGTTAACGATAAACCATACTTGTAATTGTGTTTACTAAAGAGCTTGAAGAGAGATCACTCCCTTGTGACCCAAGGGGACTGGACTAGGAACCATTTGGTTTTGAACCAGTATAAATACTCTGTGTCGTTCCTTACTTATTTACAGTCTTTCTATTTCTGCATTAATCAGTTTTTATATTTCTAAGTCAACTCACGTGCTCAGTCGACTAAATATAGCAGTTTTAACAATTCACCCCCCTCTTGTATTCATCAATTGGTATCAGAGCTTGGACTCACACTTTTGTTTTGCCTTACAGCAAGTGAGAAAAGATCATGTCATCACACGTTGTGAATGGGGCTCTTCTACAAGAGGGAACTTCTGCCACCCGACCTCCTTACTTTAATGGTAAGCATTATAGTCATTGGAAGATTCGTATGGAAACATACATTAAATCGGTTGACTTCAAGGTCTGGCGTGTCATCAAGAAAGGCCCTTTTGATATTCCCACCATCAAATCTGCCAAGAAAGAAGGAGATCCTCAGAATGCTCCTACTGATGTTGACATGGACGATTATACTGATGAACAACGTGAGATTATCCAACTCAACTACAAAGCTATCAATATTCTTTACAACGCCATTAGTGGTGAAGAATATGAAAAAATTTCTAGTTGTGAAACGGCCAAAGAAATATGGGATAAACTAGAAGTTACATATGAAGGAACTAGCAAAGTGAAAGAAACAAGGATCAATCTTCTCGTATATGAGTACGAACTTTTCCAAATGAAAGATGGAGAATCTGCTGAAGATATGTTTGTTAGGTTCAGCAAAATTGTTGGTGAACTCAAAGCGCTTGGAAAAATCTACTCCAATGGTGAGCAGATAAGAAAGATTCTAAGAAGTCTCCCTACAACCTGGCAACCCAAGGTCATAAACATTGAAAGTGGAGATCTTAACAAAATCTCCTATGACGAACTGAGAGGAGATCTGATTGCCTTTGAGAAAACTCATTTGAAACGCAATGTATTGGAAGAGAAAAAGAAAACTGTAGCATTCAATACTACAGTGGAGGAAGTCGACTACGATCAGGACATTGAAGAAGATGATATCCAGGAACAACTTGCTATGATGTCCAGAAACTTAAACGGACTTGTGAACCGAAGACGTCAATTCAGAAAAAGCAAAGCTCCTTTCAAGAAAGATCAAACCAATTACAGAAATGAAGGTCGAAGCTTCGAATGCGGCAAACAAGGACACATTGCAACAAACTGCCCTGACGCTAAAAGGAAAGGCAGAAATAGATCTTACGCTGCATGGAGTGATGAAGATACAGCTGACACTGAACAAGAAGAAGCAGCCAACATTTGCTTCATGGCCTCAGACAACTCTACCAGTAGTGGAATCCAATCTAATGACTCAAGTGAGGTACGTTGCGAATTCTGTATTGAAAACTCTAGAAACCTTGATGAAGTCCTAGACGAGCTTGAAAAGGCTCTCAGGAAAATTAAGAAACTAAGCAAGGAAAAGGAAGAATGGGAAATGAAATTAGAAGTAGTTGAGACAGAAAACGAATTCTTAAAAGAAGAAATGAATCACATAAAACTTAAGCTTAACCGTTATAAAAGATCTACTAGTCAAAGCTCAGCAGGGTCAAATAGCTTTTATAAATCTGCTAGATCCTTCACGTTTTCTAGAGAAACTAAAACTGTGCCTATTTTCTATCATTGCGGTGAACCTGGTCATGTATTAAAAAATGTCAAAAGAGAAATCCTGGAAAATGGATTTGGAGACCAAAAACCAAAACTGAAGCAAGCACATCTAGAGCTAACCCTCAAGGACCCAAGCAAGCTTGGGTACCTAAACATACTTGAAAACTTTGTTTTGCAGGGACGCCACAAAGGATCAATAAAGATGGGAAAATGGTTTCTTGATAGTGGCTGCTCCCGTCATATGACTGGCGATAAACAACTGTTCAAATCTCTAACTAAGATTGATGGAGGATCTGTTAAATTTGGAGGAGATGCTAAAGGAAAGATCGTTGGCATTGGAATCATTTCCCTAAGTCCCTCCTGTGACATCAAGGAAGCATTCCTCGTTGATGGACTCAAACACAATCTCCTAAGTATCAGTCAACTTTGCGATGAAGGGTACAAGGTAAAATTTGAATCCAGCAGATGCATTATTCATGACACCAAAGGTAAGGTAGTTCTCTCCGGATCTAGGGAAAACAATATCTATGTTCTTAACAATGGTAAAGCTTCTACAGGTAAACACTTATGTCTTGCTTCCATTGCAAATGACCCCTGGATATGGCATAGAAAATTAGGCCATGCTAGTATGTCTTTGATTGAAAAACTGTCTAAACAAGAACTAGTAATTGGACTACCAAAGCTTAACTTTTCAAAAAATCATATCTGCGATGCATGTCAGCTAGGTAAGCAAACTAGAACCTCCTTTAAGGGAAAAGATATTGTCTCTACCTCTAACCCCTTAGAACTATTGCATATGGACCTGTTTGGTCCAACTAGAACTGCTAGTATCGGAGGTAAAAGGTAGGCTTTTGTGATTGTCGATGATTACTCTCATTTTACTTGGGTTATGTTTCTATCTCATAAAGATGACGCCTTTAAAAGTTTTGAATTTTTCTGCAAAAAAGTTCAAAGAGAGAAAGGTTACTACATATCCACCATCAGAAGTGATCATGGAGGGGAATTCGAAAGCAAAATCTTTGAAGAATTCTATAATTCTCATGGATTCACTCACAATTTCTCCTCTCCTCGAACTCCTCAACAAAATGGTGTTGTAGAAAGGAAGAATCGCACTCTTCAAGACATGGCCAGAACTATGTTAGTTGAACACTCTCTTCCAAATCACTTTTGGGCTGAAGCTGTAAGTACTGCTTGTCATATTTTAAATAGATGTCTCATTCGCCCTATCCTTCATAAAACTCCCTACGAACTTTGGAAAGGCAAGAGACCAAATATTAGTTACTTTCATCCCTTTGGTTGTAAATGTTTTATTCATAACAATGGTAAAGATAATCTTGGTAAGTTTGATCCACGTAGTGATGAAGGTATTTTCTTAGGATACTCTAACACTAGCAGATCGTATAGAGTATTTAATAAGAGAACTTTAACAGTTGAAGAATCCATGCATGTTGTATTTGATGATTCCTTGATCCATGTCGAGAAAGGTAATAATGCAGATGACGACGAAGTTGGACCAACTCCATCCAGTCTCTCAGAAACTACAGTTACAACCTTTGAGCCTCTTAATCCTCAAATTCAGGAGGTTGAGGAGTCAGGTTCTACTCCAGAACAGACTGAGTCGACTTCACAGCTCAAAGAACTGGAAGTGGTCGTGCCAAATGAATGGAGGAGTGATCCCGACTACCCATAGAAATATATCATTGGGGATCCACGAGAAGGTATGAAAACGAGAAACTCCCTTAAATCTAATCTGGCTTTCATCTCACAGATAGAACCAAAGAAGATTAATGAAGCTCTTCAAGATGAATCTTGGGTTCTTGCCATGAAAGAAGAGCTCGATCAATTTGAGAAAAACCAGGTGTGGGAGCTCGTTCCTAAACCCAAAGGCAAATCTGTTATTGGTACCCAATAGGTGTTCAGAAACAAGCTCAACGAAGAAGGTAAAGTGGTAAGAAACAAGGCTCGTTTAGTGGCTCAAGGCTACTCTCAGACAGAGGGAGTCGACTACGACGAGACATTTGCTCCTGTTGCTAGACTTGAATCTATTCGCATGCTTCTAGCTTTCGCTTCTTTCAAACAATTTAAACTTTTTCAAATGGATGTGAAAAGTGCTTTCCTAAATGGGTTTATTAAAGAAGAAGTTTTTGTCAAACAACCTCCAGGATTTGAAAATCCTAAATTCCCTCATCATGTGTTTAAGCTTTCCAAAGCTCTTTATGGTCTTAAACAAGCCCCTCGTGCTTGGTATGAAAGACTAAGCTCATTCTTATTATCCCATGGATTTTCTAGAGGAAAAAGTGATAAAACTCTTTTTATACAGAAAACCTCCTCTGACATTCTTATTATTCAAATTTACGTTGATGATATCATTTTTGGTAGCACTAATCCAGAATTATGCAAGAAATTTGAAGTGCTTATGCAGGGTGAGTTTGAAATGAGCTTGATGGGAGAACTCACGTTCTTTCTCGGACTCCAGATCAAACAATATGAAAATGGCATCTTTATTTGTCAATCTAAATATACCAAAGAACTTATTGTTAAGTTTGGAATGAATGACGCCAACCCTGCTAAAACTCCCATGAGCCCTGCTACCCATCTGGTAAGTGACTCAAAAGGAACAAGTATCAATGCTTCTCTTTATCGAGGTATGATTGGATCACTACTTTACTTAACTGCTAGTCGACCAGACATAATGCTTTCTGTATGTAAATGTGCTCGCTTTCAGTCAGCTCCCAAAGTATCTCATCTTACTGCAGTTAAAAGAATCCTTCGTTATCTTGTTGGCACGGTTAACTATGGTTTATGGTATCCTAGCACGAATTTCTTTGATCTTATTGGGTTTTCAGACGCTGACTATGCAGGTGACAGGATTGATAGAAAAAGCACCAGTGGTGCAAGCTTCTTTCTTGGGAAATCTCTTGTTTCATGGCACAGCAAGAAACAGGACTGTATTGCTCTTTCTACAGCTGAATCTGAATATGTTGCTCTAGGACATTGTTGCACTCAACTCCTTTGGATGGGCAAACAACTCTCTGATTTTAATTTATTTTTTAAACCCATTCCCATGCTATGTGATAATACTAGTGCAATTGAATTATCCTACAATCCGGTTGATCATCCTAGAACTAAGCATATTGATGTTCGTTATCATTTTATTAGGGATCATGTTCAGGATGGTGATGTTGATATTGCCTTCGTTAGCACTGATTTTCAATTAGCTGATATTTTTAAAAAACCTCTTTTAGAAGAACGATTTTGTGCTCTACGTGACCTGCTTGGAATTTTGCCTGATCCCTCTTAATTTCCCTCAGTATAATGCCTTAAGTATATTTGTATTTTCCTTACCAGACTCTCTTAATTTTTAATGCTTATTTTACTATGTCATTATTACCTTTTACCCTTTCACTTGTCATTATTACTTCTTTTAGTTCAAAAGCTGTCAGGCGGCGTGGGAAACGATTTCCAAGGGTCTGCGTCCTGTCCTTTCCTCTCCATCAGCCATCACGTCTCTTCAGTTCATCTACCACTCACACGATACCCCTTCCGTTCCCATTCCTTTTTAACTTCTCCACTCCCCCAAATCCCTTCATACCTTTCCCTCTCCTCAAACTACCTCCATTAAAATGGTTCGCACAATATCCTTCTCTGCTCGTCGAAGCCAGCGTACTAAATCAAAACTACCTACCACCTCTACCACTCCGGTTCCGATGGAATCTGATCACTCTGAAAACACCATGTCCACTTATCAAAGTCCAAACAGAAACCCTATTTCTTCTAAGAAAGCCGGTAAAAGACCCATGCAAACTCCTGATGAATAGTGTGTTAAGAGGCCCAAGAAAGAATTTTCTCTTGCTGATTTGGATGAGACTCTAGATTTCTGGGATGCCTCTGCGTGTGAAAAGCTTGTCGCTCTTAAGGACAAACCTCTGGCTCATGGTAGACTTGTGGACTTGGAGGCTATGGATTCTCTCAATTGCTCTATGATTCCATGGTTTGCTGCTCAAGACTGGTCCAATTTCTTCTCTGCCGAACCCGTTGATATCCCTGAGGATCTGGTAAGGCTATGCCATGCTAATCTCCGTCCCTGTTCATCTGGTGGTTTTGAAACAATGGTGTTAAACACTCGCATTGTTATTACTAAAGCTATTCTGTGCCGCATTCTGGGCTGTAAGTCTTCTGGTTACTCTGACTTTTTTAAAATCTCCTGGCCTGCTGATTTTGAGGTCTCTTTTGACCAGGCCAAGACTTTTTTATCTGATAAGACTGATATTCCTGAAGGGCAACTAGGCCCCCTAGAACTCTCTTTTGAAATGCGTGTATTAGCCCATATTGTTGGTACTACCTTGCTTCCTCGGACTGGATCTCTTAGTTCTCTGTCTCAACGTGACACCCTGATTGTTTATTGCCTGGTCACTAAGAAGAAATTTGATTTAGCTGCCTGGATCATTGAATATATGCTTGAAAGTACTGCAGAATGTGCATCTCTTCCATATAGCATTCTCATCACTCGTATCTTGCATTTTTATAAAGTAAATATCTCTGAGTGGAAAACCTTCTCTTTAACTGCTTGTTACAACTCTCGCACCTTTGCTTCAATGGGGTATGTTCATCTTAATGACTCATGGGTTCGTAAGGAACCAAAATCCCCCAAGCCTGTTGATGATACTGCTGGTCCTTCTAAGGCATCTGCTCCAGTTGAAACTGAGCCTGCTGGTAAGTTCAAAGATGCTCTGGCTGATGTCAATGACCTGTTGCTGAGTTTGCACTACAAAAGTGAGAAGGCCTTTGAGGATATTGCCGAGCTCAAGTTGGATGTAGGTAGATTCTCTCTTAAACTTGATAATGCTGTAACAGACTCTGCTGCTGCCATAAGGCAGGTTCATGCTCGCATTGATGCTGTTTCTACAGACGTTCAAGCCAGAATCACTGCCATGTCCACTGATGTTCAGACTAAGCTGGACAGAATGACTGACAATGTTGTGAACACTCTTACTTATTTTCTTGCTCCTTGCTAAATTTAACTCTTTGGGTCTGTAGTATTCAGGACAACTTAGCACTGCTGTGCTTATTTTTGCTTTGCTCCTTTTTGGTTGATGCCAAGGGGGAGAACAGACTACTTCCTTTAGTTTAGTTATGTAAATATCGTATTATCCCTTCTCTGCCTTACGTCTTTTGTTTGAAGGGTCACTCACTCAGGGGGAGTCAACTAACCTCCCTCCCTGGAGACCTAAAACTTGCCTATCAAAACTAAGCTAACACTCAGGGGGAGTTAGCACACTCAGGGGGAGTCAGCTATCAGCGTTGAACAGCCAACTTCAGAATTAAAGGGAAGTATCCTAGCACATACACTCCTTCACTTTTTGTCATCACCAAAAAGGGGGAGATTGTTAAGTTATTTCAGAATATATTTTGATTATAATAAAAAGAATACGATACCTAAATCAGTCTATGTGCTTTCTGCAGGTTACGGACCCTATTGATTGAGAATTGATTCTGTGGATCGTTAATTGATTTCGGAGTCAGCTATGGAAAGTTTAGATTGACAGCAGCTCTTCTCGTGGGATTGGTTATTGCTCTTGCCTTATTCTCTGGAGATATTTATATCCCTAAGAGAATCAAATCTCTTGGGTCAAATCTCTCTAGCTTCAGTATCTCGTCAATCTCTCTCAATCATATCTCGTCCAAGGTTCTGCCCTGTTTTCCCGCAACGGTCTCCCTGCTGTGTCACTATTTATTCGAGAGTTTCTGAAGACCTCCTTACGCTTCTAATTACTATCTACTATCTCTAAGTCTTTTACTTACAAACTGTACTCCTGAGAGTATACGAGAGTTTTACAAGAAAAGAAAGAGAGATCGTGTAGTGAGGTAATAGTCGTGTCACTGAAGTTTGGTCTGATTCTCTATAAATCAGACACTATCGTTGGTGGTGAGCGAAGGATTAAAAACCACCTGTGAGCAGACGTTTATGGTTAACGATAAACCATACTTGTAATTGTGTTTACTAAAGAGCTTGAAGAGAGATCACTCCCTTGTGACCCAAGGGGACTGGACTAGGAACCATTTTGTTCTGAACCAGTATAAATACTCTGTGTCGTTCCTTACTTATTTACAGTCTTTCTATTTCTGCATTAATCAGTTTTTATATTTCTAAGTCAACTCACGAATTGCTGAGTCGACTAAATATAGCAGTTTTAACAATTCACCCCCCTCTTGTATTCATCAAATGGTAGTTTAAAATTTTAAATAACTAGTCTTATACTGAATAAACTTTTCTCGAATGAGCTTCTTATTACTTTAGGAGATTGGTTTCCATTAGCTGAGCAAATTTGACCTAGTCAGTATTTTTTTGTGATTAATTTCCTTTTGAACAAGTCATAGTCTTAGAATTTTAAAATTGAAATTCTATAAAGTTTGATACTTCGAATAGAACAAGCCTTCTTTGTCTTTTAATTTTGAGTGGGACGAAAGAAAGCCAAGGTCTCATAATTTAAATTTGAAATATCGCCCACTACTACAATTTGAAAAAGAAATGACTCTCCAGTCTCCAAGACTCCAATCGGTTTCACGATTTTTCTAAAGTAAATATTCATTTTTTTCAAGAACCTATCTGCTATTTATTTTTCAGTGCAATATAGGAAACAGCCCACCGGCAAACATGAAGCATGCTCTATGCTCTTTCTATTTTCCATATTCTCCCAGAAAAGTATCGAACCAAGCACCTATTAAATAATTGAAAACAGGAGGATATTTAAACTAACAAATCAAATACAGACGTCAATTGTATCAAGTGAATTTAACTCAAGAAAAATATTAAACAACGTATAGTAAATATATGTACCAACTTAATGCTGTTATTAACTCCTAACAAGAAGTTTTATGAAAAAGGACCAACAGTTGTAACTTATCCAACAAATAGCAACCAAATTTGGCACCAAGAAATCATAATAAAATCATAAAGCTTGGCAAAACATATCGACCTTCTTAAAGTTGTCTATATTTTTTACTTTAGCACTTCAACTTAAGTACATTTCATTTGACAAGTGAAAGTTGCTTAGATGGTAAGCACCCTCCACCTAACATTCAAAGATTGTTGGTTCGAGTCACCGTAGGAGCAAAAAGTGGGATGACCACTATTCTCTCCGAGAGAGGGGAAGGGGTGGGGTTTATTAAAAAAAAGTACATCTTGGGTAAAAAAAATATTACTTGAAAAACTAGGGTGAGAAATGAGTAAAGGATGAGAAGGTTGATTTCTGATGAATTCTTTGATTTTATGGAGTTTCGTTATGGTTTCTATTTGTGATGTTGAAGAGAGGTGGCTGAAAGGTGATATTGGTGTATAGGGGGAAGAAGGATGGTGGCATATTGAGTTTTTTTTAATGAATGTTTGCTGGTGTTGGATGAGCAAGGGTGGTGATGAGGTGGTTCGGAGACGGTGTGCCAAAGAATAAGAGGAAGAACAAAGAGAAGAAAAAACTTTAAAAAGAAAAAATGATCTAATGCTCTACAAAATGTTGTAAAATACACATTTTGCCACCTTTATTAGAATTAAAACATTCAAACTGTAAAAGTTGTAGGAGACGGTAAAGATCCCCTGATCTTTAAACAAATAGCTTAGCTCGGGTTTGAGCGATAAAAATGAAATCACCTTTATTAGAATTACTACATTCAAAGTGTGACTTCCCTGTCAGCTCAATTTAGTCGGCCCAAAGTCGACACCGAGATACTTCATACCTTTTTTCATTCAAACGGGAATGACTCCATTCTCAGTCCAAGTACACTAGTAGAAAGCTATGTTGGCCTAAATCGGGATAGGACAACAAATTGAATTTATATTGGGTTTAACTGGTAATTTGCTTGTATCAAAATGAAGTTAGAACTAAATCGAGTTCGGACTAAATGAAAACTTGAAAAAGTAACAAGACAGGAAATAAGATAACGAGGCAACAAATAAAAGTAGGATTCTGTATTCTATTGATTGTGTCCTGTTGTTTAAAAATGAGCCCTTTTATAATCAGGAGGAAGAATGATGTTGTAAAACGTCTTAATGGTGCCTTTATGGCCATTATTCTGTACATAATTGTATTTGATCCATAATCTGTCCTATTAAATGTCGAAGCAACGGTCGGCAGTTACGAAGGTTGGCCCTCGTCTCCCGAGGTGTGCCATTCGCTCGAGGTTGTAGTGGATTTTTCCGAGCTCTTCGCTCCGAGCTTGCCTCCCCTCGTTTCATAAGGCAATTTTATGGACGAGCGTCCACGCTTTCTTTCCCTCGGAAGCTTGTCTCGTAGCGCAGTCATCATTTGATTTTCTGAGGACTTGCTCGAGACCTCTGTGACTTTTCACCCAATACAAATAGTCCCCCCACCCTTCAGATAATTACTTGGATTTTCCGAGGGGTTGAATTGAATTTAAGCGGGAGAATGACGTGGTGTGTTTTCGGCCAGGAGATTTGAAAAGGCGGACGTCGTTTCAATTCCCATTCCTTGCACGTGGCTCAGTTTCGGATCTGCTATGTCTTTTCATTTGATCTTCCCTAGATAACTGCCATCATTACTTCTTGATCTACTTGTGCTCTGCTATACATAGCCCATTTTGGTTGTTTATTTTCACCATTTCGCAATTCCTTGTCAAAAGCCTTTCAGATTTCTTTCCCTTTTTCAGATTTTTGAGGCTCCATAATGTCTTCTCCATCCCATCGTAAAGATGTTATTGATGCTACAACTGAGGGCTTTTTAGACTCCCCGCCCTTGGCGACTTTTTCCCACTCGGAAGATAGTCGTAGTATGGCCAGCCAGGATCCATCCATCGGTGATGATGAGGTGGCGGCCGAGGGGGCCATGGATGATGATGAGGTAGTCGAGATCTCTCCCCCGAAAAGGAAGAAGAAGAAACAAGTTTACCAATGGGAGCTTGATCCTCAGTGGTTCATCCCAAGGTGGTTTGACTCAAGTAAAGACATTAAGATGAGAGGGCAATCAGCCTCTGACATTAGGAGGAAAAGAAACCTCCCCGTTCAACTTTCTCCGAGCCTGGCTTCGGAGGAGCACATAGCTTCGATCCGAGGGGAGTGCAGTTGGAGTCCTGAGGTCTCGGTCTCGATCCCGATCCCCACCCCCGAGAAACGTATGTGTAATAGTGTTCTGGGGTAATCCTTCGTTTACATCTACCCGTTTCTGATCAGTTTCTCTCTTCTGCTTCATCCCATAGCAGGCATTTTCTGCCGGACGCACAATGTCTGCCTGGCGCAGCTTGGCCCCGGTTTTTGGAGGTTTGTCCAATATCTTGATTACATTAGTCGCAAAGCTGGGGTCCCATGTGGGTATGACCACATGATTTCTTTATTTTCTCCTTCTCTGCACAAGGATGGGGTTGTGCAGTTGAACAAGCGAGGTCAGTTCCCCCTCATCACAAAGAGTGATGACACCGAGGATCGAAATTGGTGTGACTGGTTTGTTTCTCTTCCCAGCTCTTCTCTCTCATCCGAGCCTGGCTTTCCCGAGGCGTGGAATAGGACTCGTAAGCCGTTCCCTCGTTTTCTCTTTTGTACTTCGTCTTCTAAATGTACCTGAGTCTGACTTTTCATCGTGTTTTGTTTTAGAAAGGAGACCCCCAATCAATCCTCCTCAGGATTTGGAGGCTTGGGTGCAAGCCATCATTAACACCGAGGGGAGACTGGACAGGGACTGGATGGTTTTGGCCGCTCGTTCGAAAAACGGGTGGTCGAGGAAACGATCAGGTTGGTATATTCCTAATTTGGTCACTTTATCTTCTTGATATGTCTTTTCCCTACTTCATTTTTTTCTCCCCTTCTTTTCTTGCTTTTTAATTTTCACCATCTTGCCTGCCGAGGCAGAGCAGGAGGAAGATAAGAAGAGGAAAACAAAAAAGAAGAAGAAGAAGAAGAAGGAGTTGGGACGACGAGCTGAAGTCGTCGAGGTCCCGGATGCTGATGCTAGTTTTCATCTTATTACGGAGTCTGTTGAGACTCTTACTCAGGCTTCGAGAGGTACTCCTTTCTACCTTTTGCGTTTTTCTACTTGTTTTCCTTTTCAAGTAATGAGTTCGTTTCTTTTCAGGTTCAAAGAGGAAAGGCGATTTTCCAAAGAGGGCAGTTAAGGCTAAAATCCCTTGGGTTGAGACGACTAAGGCTTCTCGGCAAAAATTGATCGACAAACCTGACGATGTGCTGGTTAGGAGCATAGTAAAGGGGAAGGTAGTGAAAGAGCCGAGCCAGGAGGTTGATGAGGTGCGGGAGGGCCTGAAATCTCGCGAGGCGAAGTTTGCTAAGGTGGCCACCGAGCCATTCGAAACAGTATCATCTAAGAGGCCCGCGAATGTCTACGAACCTCGGGCGAGGACGAATCTCCCCCAAGGGATTAGACGGATCCCAGTTCCAATAGATGTTTGCCTATTGGACGACGACATGGGGGTCGCCATCAGCTGCAAAGGACTAATTGGGCCACTAGAAAATGACTATTTGAAGGACCTTCCTTCGGATGATCTGATGGCTTACTCGGCTCAACATGCAATTCATGTGAGACTTTGTTTCGTTTATCCCTTATTCTGATTTGGTCGTAGGGTTACGTTTATGCTATGAAGGCAACTGAGGTTGAAGCTCAATGAGCACATCATCATCGTCGAGTTGGGGACGAGTGGGATCATCGGAGGAACTTGCTTGAGGCTAATGTCGCTGAGCTCGAGGAAAAGCTCGCTAGCTCGGAGGCTAACTTGGGTCGATCTCAGAAGGAAGTTGATCAGCTTGGTGCTGATCTTTCTCAGGCCCGTGGTGAAGTTACTAGCCTTTTAGCTGAGAGGGGGTCCCAGGAGGAGAGTCATCAAGCTGAGCTTCGAAGGCAAGCCGATGCAGCCGACGCGGTGCTTAAAAGCTTGACCGAGCAGTTCGAAGAGAAGATGTCGTTACTTACTTCGAAGGTGACCGAGGTAGAAGCCAAGGATAAAGCTCTTGAAGCTGAAGAAAAGATTCTCTGAGCTAAGAGATCAGCATCTCCCTGAGCGCTCAAGTCCAAGTTCAGGTCTAAGATGAATCTGCGTGCCACCCGAGCGAAGGTTGACATTAACTGGGCGATTATCCAGGCCAAATTGAAGACCCTCGAGCAGTATAAGAAGGGAATTAGCTTGGATGAAGAGATTGCCAAAGCTAAGGTCGACGTTTCTAAGGCTCGGGGGATTTTAGACCGTCTTCCTTCGAGCAGTGACAGCTCGTCTGAAGGTGAGGCCTCGGCTGGTGATAGTGGATATGAGTAAATGCTCGTTTAGTTTTTGTTTTTTGTGCCTTTGGGCTACCTTTTGTAATTATTCTAGCCTTCAAGCTTTGTGAATACATGACTGTTTGGGTATCCACCATTTCTTTTTCGTTTGCTTGCAAGTCTTTGAATGTGTTAGAGAGCTAGCTTAGGGCGACGTCTCGCCCTCGAGCCGAGGCTGAAAATTTAATGGATAAAAAGATAAATCGATTCTTATTCCATTGATAAATATTGAGTTAATTTGCATAAGGCCTAGCTATACTTAGGCATAATTTGTTTAAGAGTCGCTTCGGGTGAGGATCTTAAATTTCGGGCCCAAGTCCCCGAGTCTGAGTTACTTTTTTCGAAGAGTACTTGAACTTTTGAACTGCGGGCTCGGTGGGTCTGCGAGTTAGGTGATTCGATCGCAGGTTGAATTGCGAGCTCGATGGGTCTGCGATTTTGGTAAATCGATCGCAGGTTGACCTCGTTCCCTTGTCACTCACTAGTGTTCGAGGGTGAAGGATGAAGACTCGAGCACTGTTGACCCCGGTAGCGCGCGCCCTGTAGTTAGAAGTAGTATTTCTTTAAATTGGACACATTCCAATTCAAAGGCTCTTGCTTCCCTTTAAGATCTGCTAGCTGATAAGATTCTTTTCCTATAATTGCTTTCACAGGGTAGGGCCCTTCCCAATTGGCAGCTAATTCCCCCGCATTTTTCTCTCTAGTTGTTTGATTCGAGGCTCTTAAGACGTAGTCGCCAATCTTAAATTCTCGCAGCTTGGCCTTTCTATTTAGGTAGGCCTCTATTCGTTGTTTTTGGGCCGTCAATCTTAATAGTGCCATTTCTCTTCGTTCTTCGAGTAAATCCAGCTCTATCCTCATTGCTTTTTGGTTTGACTCCTCGGAGCAATGCGCATAACGAAGGCTTGGCTCTCCCACCTCGACAGGGATTAAAAAGTCAATCCCGTAAATGAGAGAGAACGACGTTTCTCCTGTGCTATTCTTTTCTGTTGCCCTCATTGCCCATAGCACTTCTGGCAACTCGTCAGGCGACGAACTCTTGGCTTCGTTCATCCTCTTTTTAAGGTTATCAACAATTATCCTGTTTGATGATTCGGACTGTCCATTGGCACCTGGATGGTAGGGTGTCGAGGTTATTCTCTTGATTCCACATTTTTTGGAAAAAGCTGTGACTTCCGAACCAACAAACTGCGTACCGTTGTCACAGGTAATTTCCTTTGGGACTCCGAATTGGCATATGTTATTCTTCCATATGAAATTGATGACTTCTTTCTGTCTTACCCTGGGAAAGTGATGCAGCCCAAAATGGCCTCAACGACAACCATCAAAAGCCAAGCTCGAGAGCACAAGGGTTACGAGTCAAGGCCTCCGGGAATATCTTGAAAGATCATGCATTGGAGCGCCAAGGATGGAGGAAAATAGGGCAGGAAAAAAGGCAGCCCAAAACAGGGCAAAACAGGGGAGCACACTGGGAGCTCACTGCCTGAGGAAGAACATCTGTTCTTCGCGATCGCGACACTACCTGCGCGATCGCGAAGAGATCCTGAATACTCTGTGCAATGGCGCCCAACTGAATGCGAAGGCGAAGCTGAGGATGCTGGAGATCGTGAGGACGCTGAAGACTTGCGCGATCGCGAGCCCTTGGCTCGATCGCGATGACTTGGAGAGATACCTGCGCGATCACGTGACTCCTAGCGCGATCGCGATGACTTAGAGTTGAGCAGCGGACCAGAATCAGCTTCAGGGGCCATTTTGTCTATTTTCAGTGTAAATGGTATATATAGCACATTTGCTCTTCATTTCATTAGTTTAGTTTTAGCTTGAATTGAATAGAGAGAAGAGAGAATTAGAGAAGGCCGAGCCTTTCTAGTCCGAAGCCCCGAGGCTTCATGTATCTCATCGACTTGGAATCTATGGAGATTCACCACTAGCGTGAATTCCTTGTAAGGTTCGAGTTTCACTTTCTCCCTTTTGGATTATTAATTCATGTCTTGAATTCATTAATCTGTTCTTTCTTCTCGTTTCTTGACTCCCCAATCCTTATTTCCCGATATCATTGATATCATCTATCGTGTGTTTTATCGCTTCCGCATAGTTTATATCGTATTTAGCTTCCGCCTATTTTACCCTGCATCAGTTGGTATCAGAGCAAGGCTCGGGTTATGTTCTTACAAACCCCCGTTCCTTGTTCCATATGTTAGTATCATTGTTGTGTTGTTCTTGTTGTTCTTGAAAAGGAAGAAAAACAAAAAAATTGAAAAACTAGAAAATTTGACAAAATTTGGTCGAGCGGGTTGGATACAAATCCCCGAGTGTTAAAAAGTAGTGGGGTTTGTTCCTTATTATATTCCCGTCGTTTTGATACCTATATCTCGTGATTTGGTGTTACGAATCAAAATTTCCAAAATCAAAATCCAAAAGTTTGAAAATTTCTTGAAAACGCTTCAATCTTGAATCGAAGCTTGTTGTTGTTGTTGGGGGTTGAAAAACTCTTGGGGATTGATGATATTAGTTGTATACACTTTTGGGTATCGTTGGTTTTGTGTTTCGGGTTGAAATCAAGCCAAAAATTTGGCCAAAATCGCCCAAAAACCCATTTTTGAGCTGCTGTGAAAGTGCAGGAATTAACCCTTCACGATCGCGAAGAGCAATTCACGCGATAGCGAAGAGAAAAATTATTTTTTGAAAAATTAACCCTTCATGATCGCGCGCGTCTGGTCGCGATAGCGAAGAACAAAAAAATTTCAAAATTCCAATTTTGGGACAGAACATTCGCAACGGCTTCCGAACAGTTTCCAAACATCATGACTCCAATTGGACCATTAAATATGATGAGTTTGTAGATCACAAACAAAATTTCATCCGATTCCAAATCCGTTTGGTGCCAATTCGAGTCGAATCTTTTGTGTCCCGTTTTCTACCGTACCTCTTGGTTAGTGTTTTGAAGGTAATTGGCCTACTTGAAAGACACTAATCCTTTAGCGTATAGGGTATTCATGCGTAGAGGAGATTAGAATTCAAAGAAGAGTCGTAGAACTCCTTTTGGCCTCAAGTGCGCACTTTAAATAGCCGTCCGTATATCGAGTCTCATTAATTCCATTCCGAACTTTAACTTGGGCATGCTAGGTGTGATTACCTTGGTTCCCGAGTTGATAAGGCCTCGCTCTTGAGTGTTCATATATTGAGTGATACACGTGAGGGAGTGACTTTTGGGAGGTTTTGTTAATTGGTGATTGCAACAATGTCGGATAATGATGATGGAGTAGATTATGGCTCATGTGGCGATGATGCGAGTTGCTATGACTCGTTTGGTAATGAAGGAGATTATGGTTCCTACGAGGGTGATGATGGCCATTACTATGATGATGGAAACCATGGCTCCTATGTTGATGAAGCGGTTCACTATGATGATCGTGAGATTGATGATGACTATGAGGTTTGTGATGACGAATGTGATGATGCCTATTCTTCTAGTCAAGAAATCGAAGATGGTGACGCTTTAAGGTATGATGATCCTACTTACTCTTCTTGTGAAGAATTTGATATTGATGATGGTGACATAGGTAGAGTTGATGCTGATGATGAACATAGGGGTTATTCTTATGCATCTTCTCTTAGTGTTGCTAACGGTGTACAAGGGAGTAGTAGAGGACCTTCCATTAGTATGGGAGGTGGGGGTGGTTGTTCCATGGGGAAGAAGAAGCTTGCATCTTCTAGGTACGCTAAGCGACCTAATGCTTCTAATTCCCATGTGGAGGATGGTTTGAGAGATGGTGTTGCTTTTGCTACAAAGGGGATGTATGCCGTGAGGGGCGTGGATGGTTGTAGTAGTAGTGCTATGGGCTATGGAACCAAGGCGAGAGGCACTTATGGGTTCCATGGCGAGGTTCCTTCCTTGACTTCCAACAACATTGCTAATGTTGGGAGAGTGACGGGAAGTGGAGGTTGTTCTAGTGGTGTTGCCACTAGTGGAGGGATAAGGAAGACCCAAGTTGTTGGTGTTGACACTTGTGGGCGTCCAAATTCTCATTTGGGTGCCAATGTGCAAGACTTGGGTAGATGTAGGTTCGTTGTTGAGGTAGATGGTATTGGAGGATACTTGCTCAAGATTGGTGGTACCGATGCCAATTGTATTAGCACCTCTTTGGTTGATAGGCTTAGGATACCATGCCATAAGCTAAAGCATCCTTATGAGTATGATGGAGTGTGGGTTTCTAAGGAGGCTCGGGTACTCATATCTCATAGAGGTTATAAATGCTATGTTTGGTGTGACGTGTATCCCATGCATCATGTTGATGTGTGGATGGGTGAGCCGTGGTTGGAGGGGAAGAGGGTGCAATATAGTGTGGTGAAGGGTGCGTATCTTGTGGGCGTAGGGCAAAGAGTCTATGACTTTGTGCCTTACCGGGCGAAGAGCCGAGTGCCTACTAGTGCCCCTTCTTTGGCTAGGCAAATGAGCAAGGATCGAGAACTTCATTCCATGGGCAACAATGTGCAAACAAGAAGTCCTACAAACACAAGCAATGGTGGGACTAATGCTACAAAAGAGTTGGCAAATGTCAACAAGGTGAGCCTGAAGCCACTTCCAAAGCCGAGTGGTTCACCAACAAAGAAAAAGGAGACATCAAGTGATGAGTCTCCTAGTCCTAGATTCTGGGTTGACGTAAAAAGTCCACCTACTCCGGCTATGGGTATTCTTGGGCCTCGTCTCAATTCACCCGAATTTGAGAGACAAAAGATAGAGAGGAGTAAGGGAGTGACCGGTGACATTCCTCGAGTGGAAAAAAGAGAGAATGTGTTGAGTGATGTGAGCGGGATGTCACCACCCGAATCTACACCTAGCCTTGAAAGAAAAATGAGGGAAAAGAAAGAGGGAAAAAAGAGTGAGGACACCCCTTATTCTAACCTTAACCCTTTACCTTTTTCTTCTACTTGTGTGAGCACTTGTGTAGGTATTCTTGGAGGCAAGCCGATGGAGCCTCAACCATGTTCTGTGATGGAAAGACAAGGTAAAGGAGATGCCAAATGTGAGCTACGAGGAGGAGAAGCTAGTCATGACGCTTCAAGTACATTGAGTGAGCCCGGAAGCGACTCAAGTGTAAGTGTTAGTTCTTCTTCCCATGAGCCTATTACTTCCTTGTCTTGTGTTAGTGTTTGTAACAACTCTATGCTAGTTGATGATTTGCATGAATATAATGTGTTTGCAACTAGTGTAGAGCCTTCGGGTCAACTTGTGTGTGAAATTGAACCACTAGTTGAGAGGGTTGAAAAGCCACATCATGATGTGAGCTCGGTTTTCATTGAACCTCTCTTTAGTGAAGGTGTCGTAGTTTACCTTGTTTGTGAACCTTGTTATGGCACCCCACCTATATTTGATAAGGGTGAAGATGAATTGCATGATAATCTTATTCTTCCCTTTGATTGCTTAATGGATAGTGGTGGTCCCTTGTGTCGTAGTGAGGTTGGAATTGATCTTGAGGAATATCTAGAGTGTGAGATGGATCGATTTATTTTCGATGACTCCTCGAGTGAGAGTGAAGGAACTAGTCTTGATTCTATGCTTTTGTGTGACCATGAATTTGAGGTGCATGCCTTTACATTTCTATTGTTTGAAGGCAATCTCATTTGTGGTGGTGAATTGTATCGGACTAGGGTCGGTAGTAGAGTTGAACCTCCATGGTTTGTCAAGTTAGGCTCTATGGATGATCCAACGTTTGGAACTCCGAGTGAGGAGAGTGGTCTTGGTATTGGTCGTGTTGACCTATCTTCTAGTAGTTCTAGCCTTCGTTGTGTGGACTATGATGATGAAGGGCCTATTTTGGAGACCTTCCTTTGGAGCTTGTCCAATAAGGAGGATTGTCTTGGGGTTGATTTGGGAGGTAAGGAGGTACCTCTCGGTGTGTACAAGAATGCTCTTAAGAAGGGGAGTGGGGTAATCGATGTTAGTTGTGAATTGAACTATTTCACTTACTCCATCCCATGTGTTGAGCACACCTTGAGTGTTGAGCATGCCAAAGCCGATGTGTCACTTTGTGATAAAATTGATTTGAAGGCTTGGTGTGTTGGTCATGGTCTTAGGGGTCGTGGGGAATCTAATTGCTACATGCATATCCTTGATCACTTTGCTTGTTTTGAAAATGAGTGTTTGTTCTTGTCGAGCCAAGACTATGTAGTCTCCTTTGGGGACATAAGCTTTTTCATAGGTATTGATGCTTGGCTCTATCACAAGAGTGTGTTTTCCACACCACTTGCACTTATTCTTGTTAAGCTAACCTACTTGTGAAGTAGGAAGTTTTGGTTGTGCTTGTTTTGATTGTAGGTTTTGATGGTTCGATTTCGAGGACGAAATCTTTTCAAGAAGGGGAGGATGATGCAGCCCAAAATGGCCTCAACGACAACCATCAAAAGCCAAGCTCGAGAGCACAAGGGTTACGAGTCAAGGCCTCCGGGAACGTCTTGAAAGATCATGCATTGGAGCGCCAAGGACGGAGGAAAACAGGGCAGGAAAACAGGCAGCCCAAAACAGGGCAAAACAGGGGAGCACACTGGGAGCTCACTGCCTGAGGAAGAACATCTGTTCTTCGCGATCGCGACACTACCTGCGCGATCGCGAAGAGATCCTGAATACTCTGCGCGATGGTGCCCAACTGAACGCGAAGGCGAAGCTGAGGATGCTGGAGATCGTGAGGACGCTGAAGACTTGCGCGATCGCGAGCCCTTGGCGCGATCGCAATGACTTGGAGAGATACCTGCGCGATCGCGTGACTTCTAGCGCGATCGCGATGACTTAGAGTTGAGCAGCGGACCAGAATCAGCTTCAGGGGCCATTTTTGTCCATTTTCAGTGTAAATGTATATATAGCCAATTTGCTCTTCATATCATTAGTATAGTTTTAGCTTGAATTGAATAGAGAGAAGAGAGAATTAGAGAAGGACGAGCCTTTCTAGTCCGAAGCCCGAGGCTTCATGTATCTCATCGACTTGGAATCTATGGAGATTCACCACTAGCGTGAATTCCTTATAAGGTTCGAGTTTCACTTTCTCCCTTTTAGATTATTAATTCATGTCTTGAATTCATTAATCCGTTCTTTCTTCTCGTTTCTTGACTCCCCAATCCTTATTTCCCGATATCATTGATATCATCTATCGTGTGTTTTATCGCTTCCGCATAGTTTATATCGTGTTTAGCTTCCGCCTATTTTACCCTGCATCAGAAAGGCTCCTGCCTCAATCCATTTGGAGAAATAATCAGTGAGCACGAGTATGTATTTGACACTGCCCTTTGCTTTAGGGAAGGGTCCTACGATGTCCATTCCCCACTTCATGAAGGGCCAAGGTGAAACTACCGAGTGCAAGGGCTCGGCTTGTTGGTGAATCATAGAAGCATGCCTTTGACATTTATCGCATTTTCTGACGAGTATTTTGGCATGCTCACTCATCTCAGGCAAATTGTAGCCGGCTTGGAGCAGTTTACGAATGAGGGCTTTGGCTCCGGAGTGGTTGCTGCATGTTCCCTCGTGCACCTCTCTCATCACGTATTCGTATTCTCCGGGGCCTAGACATCTGGCCATCGGGCCGCTGTAGAGTTTTTTATATAGCTGCCCATACACTATTGTGTACGGGACAACTTGCTTCCTGAATTTTGTCGCTTCTTTCTTGTCTGGCGGTAGAGTCCTCGACTCCAGATAAGAGATGAATTTAGTTCGCCAGTCCCAATGTCGGTTCACTGCGTTCACTTCCAGCTTTATCTTTCCTGTGACCGATGTGAGAACCCTTACCGTGGCATCAGTCCCCGTGTTGTCTGCTGACACCACCGAAGCCAAATGAGCTAGAGCACCGGCTTCGACGTTCTCCTCTCGTGGTACCTGTATGACTTTCCACTCTTGAAAGGCCTCGAGCGCTTGTTGCATTCTTGCCACGAGTTGTTTCATTCTAGGCTCTCGGGCCGTATATCCACCGAGAACTTGGTTCAGCACTAGCTGTGAGTCACATATCAATTCTACGTTTTCAACCCCCATTTCTCTGGCCAACTTTAGTCCATCTATGGCGGGTTCATACTCGGCTTCATTGTTGGTTAGCTTCTCTTCATCGAATGCCTTAATTTCTCACTAGTAGGGGCCTCGAGCACTATTCTGAGTCCCGAACCGTTGGAGTTGGCTTCTCCATCTGTGTAGAGTTTCCACACTCCGGAGGTAGGGCCTTTTGAAGTCAGGCTCTCTTTTTCCGCCTCGGGAAGGAGTTGGACACTGAAGTTTGCTACGAAGTCAGCCAGTACTTGAGACTTGATGGTTGTGCGGGATTGGTATACGATGTTGTACTCGCTTAGCTCGACTGCCCACCGAGACAACCTCCCTGAAAACTCTGCCTTATGCAATATACTCCTTAGAGGGAAAGTTGTTTGTAACGACCTCAAATAGTCGTTTCGGGAATCGAGACCTCGATTTACGTGTCGAAAATTCCAAAAGCTCCGTAAGGTCCATTATGACATGTCTGAAATTTTTTAGCTAAAACGAACTTTGTTAGATAGGTATCGGAGAAAGACATCCGTTTCGGATATTCGTTAAGGCTAAAAGAGGTTCCGGAGCTCGATTTGAGCAAATGAACTCTGATGTGAAATCTGAAAGTTGCGTTAGGTTCGTATGGTAATTTATGACCTGTAGCAACCTTCAAAAGAGAAAACGGACCTCGTTTGATAGGACTTTTGATAAATTCTCCGTTGCGGAAGTTTAAAAAGGTTAAAAGAGGTTTTCGAGCTCGATTTGAGTAAATGAACTCCGATGAGAGATCTGAGGGTTCCGTTAGGTTCGTATCGTCATTTTTGACTTGTAGCAACTTTAGAATTTGGATTCCGGGGTTGTTTGATTAAAATTCTCTATTTTGGCGAAAGTCAAAATTTGACCCTTTTCCGTGGGACCCACTTTTTGAGTTCTAGAGATCCGAATTAAGTTCCGTCTTGACGAGCATATCACACAAGTCTTGTATGACTTGTGTACAAAATTTGGGGTCATTCCGAGCTTCGTAGGGTCCCGTTTAGACCCAAAAACAGTGGCTGACCTGGTGCGAAGCCAAAAAGCTGCTGAAATCTGTTTTTTTACTGTTCAGCCGGAAAGAAATCAATTTTTCAGATCAATCCATAAGGAATTAGAAAAAAGTCAAAACATGAAAGTTGTAGCTCTTTGAGTTGTGGTTCTAATTCCATCAATTTCGTATCATTTGGACATTTGTACGAAAAGTTATGTATATTTTACCGAAAGCTGTCCAGTGAGGTACAATTTGGACAGCATGTGGTACAACTCTTTAAAGCTGCGGGCTGCTATATATTCTAGGGCGGGCATTCATTTTTATTTCATGTTTTGAGCTTCTAAAAGTGATTTCAAGGGGAATTTGAAGTACCAAAATCATTCCTAAACACAAGATAACTATTCTTACCCATTTTTAACGCTTTAATCCGAGGATCAAAGTGACGATCCTTGGAAAGAGGGTTTGAACCCTAGATTTGTGAAATGGGAAAAATGACCGAGTTGGACTCGGGTATGTACAATAATGGTACTTTTGGACTCGTGGGAGTATGGGGAGTCCGGAAACATAAATTTTACGGGTTTTGGGTACGTCCGACCCGGGGGTATTTTGGTAAATTGCCTCTTAAATTGCGTAAGGGCTTAGAATCCGTTCCTCACATGCTTACGAGTGCGACACTATTTCTTTGGCTCAGAGAGGAGTCTTACGGAGGCACATCGTTTGGGAAAAGAGGTCGTTCCTTAGCCACTTGAGCCGATTTTGAGGTAAGTGAGACTTGACCTCTATTTTGCTTGCGGATAAGATTTGATCTTGCTAAGTAAGATGTCGAGTACTTAATTGACTAGCATTGTCTAGTAGATAGTATTATGTACTACTCGTTATATTTATACAAAAAGGTGAAGCACAAACGTGACTCGTGTATAGTCGATGTTGTGTGCCGGTGTGTTATTGATATGCTCTAGGGACAGAGGCTGGTGGTGCGTTATGATCTAGAAGCGAAATTCCATCTAGGGACAGAGGCCGGTGGTGCGTTATGACATAGATGTGGAGACTTATAGGGACAGAGGCCTGTGGTGCGTTATGACCTATAAACAAAGCCGCACCGGGTGTGTGCTTATGCTATGTGCTAGGTATATCATTACTTATGTGGTATGCGAGATATATCATCGCCATGCTGTGTGGTAATTATATTATTGCTTATGCCATAGTATCAATATAATATTGTATATGCTGCCTATATTATGTATCTTTATATTATTGACCATGTTATGTATTCGCGTATTATTGCTTCTGTTGTTGTATAATTATATTATCGTATGTAATATTTATGGGTTACTGTAAAGGTGTGGATTGTACTTCCGTTATCTGCTTATGCATTATCAAAGACTTGTCCCGAAAGGGTAATTTAGCGGGCCTGTCGATGATACTACTGGGCTTTGGCTCATAACTTACTGTTTTAAATGTGCAGATCCTTCTACTAGTCAGACAGTTGGACTTATCTGATCCGTTCGAGGCTGTGACTATTTTTGCTTGAGGTGAGCCAACCGCATGGTTCGCGGTGGCATACCGTCTGATCCACCTTAGTGCTTAGACGCTTCCTACATCTTGTATTATATATATATATATATATATATATATATATATATATATATCGGTTGTCAGATTTCGTAGATGCTCTATTGACACTGTATTTCGGGTGGATGTTTACACCTACATTTTATTGAAATATGTCTATCTAAATTATCATTATGAGTCAGTTTAATTATTCGTGGTTCGCCTAAGGATGTAACACTTAGGTGCCATCACGGCCCCGAAAATTGGGTCGTGACATTGTTACCACCGCTATTGGATGGCACTAGAAGTTGGTCGTAATCTCCTAGCAGCAATGACTAACGCAAGGGCTAACTTTTCTAGATGTGGGTACCTTGTCTTGGCATCGAGGAGGGCCTTGCTGACGTAGTATATTGGCTGCTGCTTCCTTTCTTCTTCTTGAACTAAGACAACACTTACCGACACCTCGGAGACTGCTAGGTAGACTAACAGGGTCTAGCCATCTCTTGGTTTGGCCAATAATGGGGCGTTGGCCAAATAATTTTTCAGTTCTCTCAAGGCTTCCCTGCACTCGGTTTTCCATTCGAAGGATGTATTCTTCTTCAAGACAGAAAAGAACTTGTGGCACCGCTCGGATGACCTCAAAATGAATCGAATCAGAGCGGCTAATCGGCCAGTTAAACGTTGTACCTCCTTTAAAGAAAGAGTCTTTAGGACAAGCTTTGTTTAAGTCGGTGTAATCTACGCACATTCTCCACTTATCGTTCTTCTTGGGCACCACTACTACATTGGCAAGCCAATCTGGGTACTTGACTTCTCTTATGAATTCGTTGTCGAGTAACCTCTTGATTTTGTCTTGGATCGCCTTTTTCTTTTCTCCAGTGTGGGGCCTTTTCTTTTATTTTATTGAACGATGGTTGGGGTCTACATTCAGCTTGTGCGTCATGATATCGGGATCGATCCCTACCATGTCTGCGTGGGACCATGCGAAGCAATCGTTGTTGGCTTTCAATAATTTGACGAGTGCTTTCTTTGACTCGGCGTCCAACTCCGAGCCGACGAATATTTTCCTTTCTGGGAATTCTTTTGTTAATGTATGTGGTTCCAGTTCTTCAACCGTTGAGTCCTTGACTTTTTGCTTTCGAGGTTCTTGGATGAAAGTTAGACTCCTTTCTTCCTTCTTTGGGGAGGTTGCTCCTTGGGGCGAGTTCTTCCCGACCAAGCGCTCGAGGTCGCGTGTTCCTATCTGCGCAGCGACTGTATAGCACTTCTGAGCCATTGACTAATCACTTCGGATTGCGCGAATTCCCCATGGGGTGGAAAACTTAATGACTTGGTGAAAGGTTGGCGGCACAGCTTCCATTTCGTGGATCCAAGGCCCTCCGAGGATAATATTGTATGCTATGTCCTCGTTCATTCCTTGAAAAATTGTTTCTTTGTCAACTCCTCCGGTGGTGGTTACGAGGGTGATCTTCTCTAGAGTTCTTTCCACAGACCCTGCCAAGGTGGTTACTTTCGGGATGACAAGGTCCTTCAACCTCACCTATTTAACGGCTCTGAGGTTGATTATATTTACGGAACTCCGAGGGTCTACTAGGACTCGTCTTACATCCGAGTCGTTGACCCTTAAAGTGATAACCAAAGCTTCATGATGAGAGGCCATTGCCTCGTGGCGGTCTCCCTCATCGAAAATAATTTCCTCACCGACCCTTTCTACTCGAGTTCTTTTCTCCACATCAGTTGAGAGTTTCGCAAGCTTCCTTGATGAGGAGAAATTGTTATCGCTTATCTCCACACCGCCCGTAATGACGTTTACAGATTTTCGACATGCCGAGGCTATCGACATTTTATACGAGTCCGGAAAATTTCGTCTTCGGAACAAGCGTTATTAACAGTTTCTCACAGACGACGCCAATTTGTGTTGGCCTAAATCAGGATAGGACAACAAATCGAATATGTATTGGGTTTAACTGGTAATTTGCTTGTATCGAAGTGAAGTTTGAACTAAATCGGGTTCGGACTAAATGAAAACTTGAAAAAGTAACGAGGCAGGAAATAAGATAACGAGGCAACAAATAAAAGTAGGATTCTGTATTTTATTGATTGCGTCATGTTGTTTACAAATGAGCCCTTTTTATAATCAGGAGGAAGAATGATGTTGTAAAACGTCTTAATGGTGCCTTTATGACCATTATTCTGTACATAATTGTATTTGACCCATAATCTGTCCTATTAAATGTCGAAGCAACGGTCGGCAGTTACGAAGGTTGGCCCTCGTCTCCCGAGGTGTGCCATCCGCTCGAGGTTGTAGTGGATTTTCCCGAGCTCATCGCTCCAAGCTTGCCTCCCCTCGTTTCATAAGGCGATTTCAGGGACGAGCGTCCACGCTTTCTTTCCCTCGGGAGCTTGTCTCGTGGCGCAGTCTTCGTTTGATTTTCTGAGGTCGTGCTCAAGACCTCGATGACTTTTCACCCAATACAAAAGCGTAAGAATGCTAGACCGCCGCTCAATACTCGCATTGGACAGTGAATGAAAAATAAAATAAAAAAGGTGTTTTCCACATAAATAGCCCATAATATTTCATATTAAAAAGTCATTTAGCACTAACATAATATAGCCACAATATTTATATTTAAAATTTAATTTATAATTAAAATATCAAATATGCTCCAATAGATTAATATTTTGTACATTTACCTTCTATATACATATATATTTGTCCAATATTTTTGAAATATTTATATCATCAAATTATATTTAATAAATATGCTAGGAAAAGAAAGAAAGGACAAAATATAGTTACAAAAAGTGGATAAGGGTTGTGAATGGTCATGTGGGGGTAAAAATCCCAATAAAAATCATACTTAAGTCTTACCAATTCTATCTAAAATATAAATGACACGACAAAGACAAAGCTCTCAAGCCCTCCATATCGCTTCCCTACGTTTCTCTCTCTTCATTATTTTCAAATCAAACGACAGTTCGATACAAAACCCCCAGTTTACACATAAAGCTCATCAGTAACTTCCCTAAAATTTACATCATACATAAGAGTATTCAATAAGGAAAATTCCATTCTTGCTTTGGTTATTAAGTCAAGAATTGATTTTGTTGTCATTTTTGAATGAATGGAATCAGAAAGCATTGAATGTATATCATCTTTAGATAGTATACACGATGAAATTTCTTACTTTTCTTCTTCAAAGACAACACCCCACAATAACAAAAACAAGAATTTTGTCCATGAACTTCTTGAATGTCCTGTTTGTACTAATTCTATGTATCCTCCTATCCATCAGGTTTGTTTCTTTATATTCTTGATTAATTAACAAGCTTTCTTTAGTTCCATTGTACTGTTTTGTGGGATACTTTGTGTACCTAGCTGTCCTATTGTACTGTTTTGAAATTCTTTTGTTTCTTGTTAGTGAGTTTATTGATGCAAGATTCAATTTGTTTTGGTTGTTTTGTTCGTTCTGTATTTTGATTGGTGTATAAATTCACCAATTTTCTTTGATGATATGTATAGACAAAATGGGGTTACTCGCAAGGCTGCTTAAACAAAAGTTAGCTATTTCGTTTATACCATGTATAATATGTGTATAATAAATGTATAATGTATGTTTGTGGCTAGGGCGACTATTTCTGTTAGTTTTCAAAAAAATTTCTTCCCAAATTTCCCATTAGTTAATTCCGAGCCTTGGAATGCAGTCGCCTTGGGATCACTTTACCCTCAATATGGGACTTTTTGGTGCCAAAGCGTTTTCGTCAAGTCTCGAAGTAGGTCTTGGACGCCGGGTGGTACGAACTAAGGGAGGTAGTTAGAGAATTTGGGTGTTTAACTTTCCAGATTTTTGGGGCTTGATGCGTTACATGTTCCACGAATTTGTTTTCCATAGGTAAGGTCTGCGTACAGTCCAACCTCCCCAGATCCCACTTGTGGGATCGCACTGGATGTGTTGTTTGTTGTTTGGAAATCTTGACCAATTAGGTGGATTATGGATTAGCCGGAATTTTTATATGGTAAAATTGGATAAGAGAGGTATCTTGGATAGTCGTCAACTTTTGGCTTCTGAGTTAGTCTGAGTTGTACTGCTGAATTAGTTTTCTTGTTTTTAAGACCTCTGATATATTAGTATCGTTGTTGGTTGGGCTTCTAACGGATTCTATGTTTAATTATATTTGATAATGGTGGTAGGTATCTTCCCCAGTTAGCATGCACTTCTGAGCTACTACTGTCCATAGGCACATTGCTGGGTATGGCTCATAGTAAGTGTTAGAGTAGGATTGGAACCTGGATCTATGGATATTTCTCCTATATTCAACTATCACGTCGGGGACTTCCTTCACTTGGATGAGTAAATGAGTAAATCTTGTTTTTGTGACCAATCAAAAAAAGAAAGTTATTCTTCTTCCTTTACTTCTTCCATGTGGGTCTCTTTTCTGAATTTTCTAGACAGCTGTTCCCATGTATTTTTTATTCCTACTAGGTTAGATCAACTTCAGTGGCAAATGGGCACCTTGAGTTCATCTTTGGGTATTGAAACGAAACTTTAGTTTCGTTCATGAAGAAGTTATACTGCGGAATACCAGCCAGTCCTGTGTATAAGTGTCAGCTCGGAGGAAAGTATAGGCTCAAGGCTGAAACATTAAGTAGAAGTCATTTTGCGGTTAATTAATAGTTGGAACTGTGAAAGTAGTGATTATTGTCTTGGTTTTCTTGTTCTTTAATGTTGGTGTCGGCACGGACAGAACTGAATCCTAATAGCAGTTAGCACCCTGTATTTAAAATGAACACAGTGTATGCTGAAGAGGTCTCTGGAATCCCAATTAACAGCAGTCTGAAGCTTATTGGTGTCCAAATGTACCAAAGCAGTATGGTGAGCATTTATAAAAGCATGAAGAATTTTTACAATCAAAGCCAGTTTTCATTAAGATAATTGTAGCTCCTCTTCTCACTTAATGAATGTACACCTCTCCTGTAGTCTAAAGATTATGGCAAAGTCCCATCTTGTTTTGAATTCAATTACAGAGACCACCTTATAGCTGGTAATAAAAATTTTGACACGTTGCACATACATTACACTATACTTGTTCATTACATATTTGGTGTAGTACATTATCCTTCTCTTTAAATTGATCTATTTGTGATCTTGAAGTGCCTTATAAATAACCCTTAGGTATCTGCTTCTATTGATGATAGATGTAAAAAGCTTAAACATAAAAACTAAACGAATATAGAGATTAAAACTTTCGTTTCTTTTCAACCAACCAGGAACCAAGAGAAAAAAGAAAAGCAAGAGATTGATGACACCCACTGAAAGAAGCTAAGCCAAGTTACTTTACTTCTACTTGGATATGTTGACTTTCCAATTAATCTCAAAGCTCTGAAAACACCTTTTTTTTAATTGAATAATAAACACCTGCTTTTGTTAATTAGGCCAGTAGCAAACAATGTAGTATTATAAATTCGTAGTGTAATTTTGAAAGTCAAAGATATCCACAGTGGTGTCTAAACATCTCTAACAAAGATCTGCATTTCTATTACCTATGTTGTGCTTGAATCATGAACTCTTAATTATGAGAATGAATAGTTAAATTTTCAAACAGCTCCTTTGTGTTCCTTATGAAATCCCTTTGGGTTGCAGGTGCTCTGCTTTCCTACAGTGCTTGTGTTTAATGTCCTTTGTGCTTTGGTTGTAACTGGCTTACATAAACACGGTGATAACATTAGGAATGATATTAGTTAAAAGATAGGTTTTTATATGGAATGAACGTTTTTCAGTTGTTCATGTCAGTTGTGGACTTGTGGTTGATGGCGTTAGGGCATAAAGGATGTTCTTGAATGATGGTTTCTGTAATAATATTGTCATTCATCTTGATTAATATCTCTACTTTCAGGTTGTATACCAGTTCGTTTAGTTAATGGATTAAGCAGGGCTGTTTGTTTTCTATGTTGTTATTTATTTGTATATGAAGCAACTTAAAGAAATTAAAAATAGTAGTAATGTATTGGAAGGAAATATGCTTTCAGATGGAGTTTGTTAATTATAGATAAATAGTAGTAAGATCTCCGGCTCCTGTTGTGTAATTGTAAGAATCTTTTTGTGTAGATGAAAATATGTAAATCTGTCTTTGGATTTTCATGTTTGCTTCCCTGCTGATATAACAGATAGAGAATATACTTATCAAGAAATAAAAAAACAGATAGGAAATACATCATAAGAATAAAGATTGCGATACTTCTGTTTGTCTGAGGAACATTTGTCCCAAGAAAACTAAAAAGCAGTTCAATGGCTTCTTTAATTTTCAAAAGTTTTCTTTATAGAAGCATGACCAATCGAGCTGCTATTTAATACTCCTATGATTTGGGAATTGTTATTCTTCTGCTTGAGCAGTCTGTCTTGGGCAATGTTATCCAGTTTTTGTGATACCCCCTATAGATTATGCATCCTATTTTAAGAAGATAAATATCAAAATATTCTCGCTTCTTTACATACTGATACTAGGAGGCATTCTGGACCTGCAGTAACTAATGGTCCCTCCACGATTCCTTTTCTCTACTTGAAGGAAACATTTTACTCTGAATGCTACTGTATGCTGCTCTATCAAAATTTTACGTAACCAATCACAATACAGATACTCAATTAGGTTGGCTAAGATGAACTTGATTATCCGTAACTGGAAACTCTGTATTTAAGCAATTTCCTTCTCAAATCACTTTTTGGTCAAAATACTAATGTGCCATTATTCCATGTTATTGTTGCAGTGTCACAATGGGCACACCATCTGTTCAACGTGTAAAGCAAGGGTACACAATCGATGTCCCTCATGTAGACAAGAGCTTGGTGATATCAGATGTTTAGCACTGGAAAAGGTGGCTGAATCACTTGAGCTCCCTTGCAAATATGGCCCTCTTGGGTGCCCTGCGATAATTCCTTATTATAGTAAGCTGAAGCACGAGGTAGATTGTAATTTTAGACCATACAACTGCCCATATGCTGGGTCAGAGTGCTCGATTGTTGGTGATATTCCTTACTTGGTTGCTCATTTGAGGGATGATCACAAGGTAGACATGCATTCAGGGTGCACCTTTAACCATCGGTATGTCAAATCTAATCCTCGAGAAGTGGAAAATGCGACGTGGATGTTAACGGTAAGTTGGATAGTCATTATGTTTAAATAAAGCGTACTTTTATCTGGTGTATGATCTGATCTATTATGTTCTTCAAAACTGAGTATCTGATATTGCATTACGGCTCAACATTTGGAGGGTGCTTTGAACTTTTTCCTTTAGTTATGCTAGTGATCTACCATTTGTTACGTAATGATGACTCTCTTTGATTTGACAAATTTTTTTAATGATGAAATTTTTTCATCTTAGATTGCCAAAAATGCTTGAATAAACATTTTCCACTAACTGAAGGAAAATGGTTTGAGAGCACAAGTCATAAAGAGCGTTTTCTACGTGCATACCAAGTAGGTTTACATCATACCACACACTGTGTGGACGCAGAGTTCTATGGAAATCATGGAAAACATGATTTTCTTGATATGTGTAATTTGGTTTTTCCAGTTTGGAAGTAATAGTCACTGCTACACTTCTTTGTTAGTCCTTGGTCGAAATACCTCAATGTTTCACCTGAAATTTGTGCTCAGGGGAGGATTCTAATGAGGATCTCACATGTTCCTTCTGGTACAAAAGGTTTCCGGGAATATTCCCTCATGCGTTGAGCTAGCTAGTTTTTCTCCTCTTGTTTTAATTAAGCCAAAGTACTCTAAAGCGAATTGCTTTAAACTGGCATCAATTTTCTTTTCAATGTTTCAGGATTTTAAGGTTTTCTCATGTCTCCATTTCAAACCCTCCTTTTCAGGTCTTCAATTGTTTTGGTCAGTACTTCTGTCTCCATTTTGAAGCATTTCAGCTGGGAGTGGCTCCTGTTTATATTGCATTTCTTCGGTTTATGGGAAATGACACAGGAGCTCGAAATTACAGCTACAGCCTTGAAGTTGGGGGCAATGGAAGAAAACTTATTTGGGAGGGTACCCCTCGGAGCATAAGAGATAGTCACAGGAAAGTTAGAGATAGCCATGATGGGCTTATTATACAACGTAACATGGCACTTTTCTTCTCTGGTGGCGATAGAAAAGAGCTTAAGTTACGTGTTACTGGAAGAATATGGAAGGAACAGCAGAATCCAGATGGGGGAGCCTGCATACCGAACATGTGTACTTAATACTGGTTGTACCACAACTCTAGGACATCCTTTTTTCCTGCTATCTTAGGTGCTGTATTTTCAGATAGTGTCATTAGCAACTTCACGTTGAAGATTTTCCGAAAAAATGTATGGAAATTTAGCTTTTATTTATCAACTGATAAGCTTGTCTATTTCACTTCTGGAAATACATATGATATAGAGATCTACTGACTTATTAGTGCCAGTAAACATCTCTGGTCATGCGTGTTAATGGTGACTGCAAAACTAAAGAGAATCATAAACTTTGGCAAAGAAATAATGACAATTGACCATGCAAATAAACAGCGCATTAATCTTGAGTTGGAATAACAGAAAGTAGAGATAATAATCTAAACACTCTCTAAACTATCATGTTTTTGCTAGTTTGAGTTTTATACTTAATCTATTGCTTGTTTACGTTACCCATTGGAACGGTAGGAGGTCACGGAGAATTGACCTATTCATAGAGTGATTCTCTGATCGATACAATGATATATACTATCTCATTCTTTATTCTATTCTATTTCTGAAAAAAAAAAAAAAAAAAGATGCCTCCCCCACCTCTCCGAACTTAATAGTATTTGTCTATGCGTGTATTCATGCTCCAAGGAAGCTGAAAATAAGTGCCAAGTAACATACACAGCTTTTTTTTTAATTGAAAAAAATAATATTTGATTTCAATTTAAATGAAATATATATAGTATATAATGGCGGAGGACTGCCATTTTGCCCCGTTTCCTGAATTTGCTCCAACAAGTTTAATCTAGGTTAATTTTTTATCTTTCTTTTAATTTTTGTGTGATCATCTTTAGTCATTGATTTATAAAATCTTGTCTATCACTTTAGGTATAATTTTTGAACAAAATCTTCAACTATATGTGGGATCTCAACAAAATTAAATGAATTCAGGAAAAGAGTGTTGATTTAGGCTTTTATGGACTAGGAACAAACAAGAAAGGGACCAAGAAAATTCAGAACAGAAATGGCTGATTTCAAAAAGAGAAAAATTTCAGAAAGCTGGATAGAAGTTGAAGAAGAACAGGCATTATATAAAAAGTAAACAAGAAATAAAGAGAAAATAATAAAAGAATAAGAAACATGGATCAGGCAGAGTCGTATGTCAGGCGTTTTTCGAAGCTCACAGGCTTCTCAGATGGTAACAACCACTATGTCATCTATCAGGTCGGGTGTAAGTTAAACAAGCGATAATTTTAAGACAGAAACATGATTGTTTAGAAGGGCATTGAACTTCTACCTTCATTGAAAATGAAAATCTTTATTTTTTACCACATGATAGATGCAGAGGAGTTTTTTCGTTTATCTACATATATTTATTATTAAATTAACAAATTAAATTTGTAAATAATATAATTATATACCAAAATTATAAACCATTTGGTAAAGAATGAACAGTAAAACGGTGACGAATAATTAAAAAATAACTATGACAAACAAGTAAGAATAGGGAGAGAAATTTCAAATGGGAGGTAAAGAGTATTTAAACAAAGTAAAAGCATGTATATTGCTATGTAGCGATGAGATATGTCTTTACAAATAGGAGGGAGGGGATTTTATATTCCCTTTTTCACGCCTAATAATTCTCTTCTTTAAAGCCTGATCATCACATCTGGATGTAACGGTCGGAGTATTGTATTGGTCGATTTTTGTCCGATCACGTAAAGAACACGTGGTTAACTACATGGCGAAGTGAGAACAGTTTCCGCAGACATTACAAAATGAGGTCGGATTGAAACAGCTTCGATCACTGATGTGATCGATTAAGTTGGATCGTGATCAGAATATTCCGAAGACAATTGTTTTGGTAGATAACGACGTCTGATCTTATCCCGCTTTTATCGAAACGAATTCAGCAGAATTTGTTGGACGTGGGTAACTGCTGGAGAGGCATGGGAGAATAGAGTCCTTCTAGGGTTGGGGACTCCACATCTCACCAACCTATAAATAAGCCCCGATTTCCCCATTTGTAACTTACGTTCTTCTGAACAAAAACGCTCCCTTTTCATTCTGTTATCATATCTTCATCATTGTTATTGAAAATTCGCCATTGTTGTCACAATTGTTGTATCAAACACAAATCACTGATTGGTTCAAGTCTGAAGGAGGACTCATCTCTTTCAACGGATCACCAGCCTTCGATCGAATAATACAATAAGCTTTACTGCTTTTATTTATTAATTTATTACTATTTGTTTCGTTGTTTGCATACTATCTCAATTGTTGGATATACTCGCTCATTGTCATCGATCCCATTGTTAATTCATCGTTTGTCATATTTGCTCATCGTCACCGATCACGTTAATTGATCATCGTCATCTTGATCGTAACGCCAATTTAATATGATTGTTGTTAATCAAATAGTAGTAGCTCTATCGTGTTTATCCAAACTTGTCATCGATTGATATATATTATCCTGCGTATCTAACTGTAGCTCAACATTCTTGGTCGAATTTTATTTAGTCTTTCATTGGATATCACGTAAATCTAATACTTAAATTGTGTTCAATAAAACATTAGCTATTTACTTCGTTCGTAATTCGCTTGCCTGAACTCATACGGAATCGATCGCTTGTGATCGTTTATTTATATCGTTATAAGCCTGTGAATCTATTGTTCATTTTTATTTACTCAATCGTATTTGTCCTCGAATTAATTTTGCTGCACTATACCATCGAAACTTGTTGTTGTCTGTTTTGCCGAATTCGCTGCTCATATTATATTCGATTCAATATTCAGTAAATCGATCACTTGCCAACGTAAATTATTTATCAACCGGTCAAATTAAGATATAAACGATCGCCTAAGACTCAACTAAATACAAATTTAATTGTTATACCTGAAATACGTTTTTAGGAAATACAATTTGGCGCCCACCGTGGGGTCTAGGCAATCGATTTGTTCCGAGATTTGATCATTGATACTACTTACGTTTGTCTTCTTGTTTCGCAATGGCAGATGAACATAACGTTGATGCTACCGCCGCTTTGAACGGTCAGCAACAGCTTAACCCTAATGACGGGGTTCATGCTCCGGAGGGTGGTCGATGAATCAACCAATCACGAGCAGGATCTGCCTCACGACGACGTTCCTACAGGTTCACGATTGAACGCGCCTCAAGGACGTCGACCCGGTAGGGAACCCGCGGTCGAATCAGTAGATACCAACATGGCGTTGTTGGAGTATCTGAGGAAATATGATGAACAGTTCGAAATGATAAACAAGAAATTGGAAATTATGTCTAGCTCTATCGGAAATAGAGCGCCCACCTCCCCGATCACACCCCCGCAAGCATTCCGACTTCGGTTCCTCAAGGCGCCGTAGCAGGGGGACTTGCAGCGGGGGTCGGATCGGGTACGGCCGCCGTGGCTAAGGGAGCTCTGACCTCCGTCACGACAGAAGTAAGGATGTTGGCTACGATGCAGATATTGTTGAATGATACAGTAAAGAAGAAATTCAATGAGATAAAGTCGTTTATGGAGAAACTGCCAGGCGCTCCAAAGTTTACAGACGACGTCGCTAAGAAATCGATCTCAAAGCGTACGTTCCCACCAAGTGCAACCCCACTACCTATTCCCAAAACTTTCAAGTTGCCAGAAAGTTTGAGGTACGATGGAACTACGGACCCAAGGGATCACATCGACATGTTTTCGATTGAAGTTCAATCGAATGACCTGACTTTGGATGAGATTAATTCGATCAGTTTGAAGAAATTTTGTGAAACACTGAGGGGAGGATCGTTGAAATGGTATTTGCAGTTACCTGAAAATAGGATATTAGATTTCGATGACATGTCTGCTAAGTTCATTCGAGCACACACTAGGGCTAAAAAGATAGAACCAAGAGTGGAGGATATCCTGAACATTAAGCAACGACCCGGTAAGACTATCAAACAGTTCCTGAAGCGGCTTAACGATGGAAAGATTAACATCCCAAATGTCGAGAAAAGATGGGCTTGTTTGTCTTTTGCAAATAATCTAAGCAACGGCTCAACGGAGGCATGTGCAAAGTTGAAAGATCGTTTGAGGGAAATCAACATGGACCTTTGACGATTTGCATCGTGAGTGTGAGCCAAAGATTAGGGCTGAAGAAGAGGAATTGCGGCTAGCACGATACAATCGTCAGTATGATCGACCACCACCACGGAGAATTGAGAATTACAGGCGAAACTACAAGTATCAACGATGGGAGCCCTACAGTTTCCCTCGAATGGGGAGTAACAACCACAAAGCTGGGAGTTCGAAAAATCAACCGAAGAAGGGACAGTTGGGTCCATCTTCGGCTCAAAGAGATCGACCATTGCTGCCCAAAGTGACAAATTATAACTTTTGTGTGTCGACGTCTAATCTAGTAAATCATTTGAAGGGGATGGGTGAGAAATTTGTAAAATTTCCCGGCCGAATGAAGACGAATCCGAATACAAGGGATGAAAACTTGTGGTGTGCATTCCATCACGATGTTGGCCACACGACCGAAGAGTGCAAAGCATTACGATATGAAGTAGCTAGCTTGTTGGAAAAAGGACACTTGGTAGAATTATTGACCGAAAGGGGGCGAAATAATTTTAATAAGAAAAAGGATGATGAACCACCAAAACCTCCTGCTCCGAGGAAAATGGTGAACGTCGTAACTGGAGGACATGACGTTTGTGGAGTAACTTACACTACAAAGAAATATGTAAAGGTTTCGTTTACACGAGAGAAGAGGACACGAGATGACATGAACGATGAGATTGTGTTCAGGGATTTTGACTTCGACGAAAGGATCCATCCCCATCACGATGCCTTAGTTGTTACGATGAGAGTTGACGATGCCGACGTAAAGAGAGTACTGATCGATGCCGGCAGCTCGGTTAATATAATTCATTCTAGAGTAGTGGAACAACTGCAGTTGAACGATAAGATCGTACCTAGATCAACGGTTTTATCGGGTTTCAACAGATCAAGCAAAGTGACCGTTGGAGAAATTACAATTAAGACGTACGCGGAAGGTGTTGAAAATGATACTTTATTCAAAGTAATGAAAGGTGACATGGCTTACAACGTGATACTTGGTTGACCATGGATACATGCTATGGGAGCAGTTCCATCGACTTTGCATCAGGTCGTAAAATTTCCCACTCCGTGGGGAGTGCGCGAAATCATAGGTGAGCAGCAAGCTTCTCAAGAGTGCTACTCAGTGGCTGTCAAGGACGACGTTCGAAAATAGCAATCACTGTTAGCGGAATCCGTGGTTGAAGGCTTCACTGCAACTCCGTCATGTGCTAAACAAGTACAGTTAGCGGAATCTGCAGTTGAAGATGACTTCACCACGATTCCGTCATGTGTTAGGGAACCACACAAAAAAAATGCTGAAGATTCTACGATAGAAGAATTAGATGAAGTAATGCTATTCGATGACAAACCAGATTGGAAAGTATACATCGGGGCAGAGTTGGATCCCGAAGTAAGAGCAAAAATCATATCTTTTCTCAAGGATAATTCTGATTGTTTTACTTGGTCCCACGCAGATATGATAGGGATCGGCCCAAAAGTTGCCGCACATAAGTTGAATGTCGATCCAAGACATCGGCCCGTGAAGCAAAAGAAACGGCCGAATGGTGGATTCCGAAGAAAAGTTATCAACGATGAAGTAGATAAATTGTTGGCGAATGGGTTCATTTAGGAGGTGAAGTATCCAGAGTGGCTAGCAAACACTGTCGTAGTACCGAAGAAGAATGGGAAGTGGAGAGTATGCGTCGATTACACCGACCTTAACAAAGCTTGCCCAAAAGATTCGTTCCCACTGCCTCATATCGATAGATTGATTGATTCGACGACAGGGCACGAAACGTTGAGTTTTTTGGATGCTTATTTAGGCTATAATCAAATTTTGATGGACCCAGCGGATTGGGAAAAAACTTCTTTTATCACAGACATGGGGACTTATTGTTACACGGTCATGCCCTTCGGTATCAAAAATGATGGGGCAACTTATCAACGTTTGGTTACCACGATGTTTAAGGATTTGATCGGGAAAACAATGAAAGTGTACATTGATGATATGTTGGTTAAGTCACTAGAAAGGAAAGATCATTTAAGTCATTTGAAAGAAACGTTTACGATACTAAGGCGGTTCAACATGAGGCTGAACCTGGAGAAATGCGTGTTTGGGGTCGGATCCGGCAAGTTCTTGGGATTTATCGTATCGCAGAGAGGGATCGAGGCTAATCCAGACAAAATCAAAGAGATAGAAAACGTACCCGAAGAGCTGAAAATGGTGAAAGAAGTTCAACAGCTGTCCGGTCGAGTAGCCTATCTCAGCAGGTTCATCTCGAGGTTATCCGAACGATGTCACAAGTTCTTTTCGGTGCTGAGGAAGAACACAAGCTTTGGTTGGACGCTGAAGTGCAAACGAGACCTCAAAGAGTTGAAACGACATTTGACCAACCCTACATTACTCTCAAAACCAATCGAAGGGGAAATGTTGCTGATCTACTTAGCTGTTTCCGAAGTGGCTGTGAGCGCTGTCCTCATTAGCGAGGACGGAGGTAACCAATTTCCTATATATAATATTAGCAAAATATTGTTAGATGCTGAAACAAGATATCTACACTTAGAAAACTCGCACTCGCACTAGTCACAGTAGCACGAAAACTAAGACCATACTTTCAATATCGCGCCATATCTGTTGTAACTACTTTTTCTTTACGAAATATTTTACATCGACCGGATCTCTCCGGTCGATTAATGAAATGGGCGGTCGAGCTGAGTGAGTACGATATCACTTACCAGCCTCGCACCGCCATTAAATCACAAGTGTTGGCTGATTTTGTAGCAGATTTTAGCGCCAACATCCTTCCAGAAGTGAAGAAGGAGGAACTTATGATTAGGGATCCAGACCCCGGAATCTGGATGATGTATATCGATGGAGCTTCAATGAGGCCGAATATGAGGCCCTTGCTGCAGGCTTAAAGATCGCAAAGGATTTGAAAATCGAACAGTTGGACATCAAGAGCGATTCCCAACTAGTGGTGAACCAAATCCAAGGATATTTTAGCGTTCGAGACTCGAGGATGCAACAACTGCTCAACAAGGTACAAAATCTTCCAACTTCTTTTGAGGAATGGAAGATAGCCCAAATCCCGAGGGAAGATAACATCGAGGCAGACGCCTTGGCTAACCTTGGTTCCGCAGCTACCATCGAGGGAGAACTCGATGAAACAGTGGTTCATTTGTTCAAATCCCCTCTCTGTCGGAGCATCAAAGAGGTAAATAATGTTAACCATACTTGGGATTGGAGAAACAAATATTTGTCCTATTTACAGGCAGGTACTCTTCCCGAGGACAAGAAGTATGCCCGATCACTCAAAGCTAAAGTGGCCAGATATTGCCTTATAAATAACCAACTCTATAGGCGAATGATCAATGGCCCTTTAGCAAAATGTGTTGGGCCAGATGGCACGAGCTATGTGTTGAGGGATGTTCACAAAGGCGAATGTGGCAATCACTCCGGCAGCAAATCGATTGTACGGAAGATAATCAGAGCTGGATATTATTGGTCAATGATCGCAGAGGACGCCAAATACTTCGTTCGTAAGTGTGATAAATGTCAACGATTTGGAAACCTCATACATCAACAAGTAGAGCCCCTTCATTCGGTCACCTCACCGTGGCCGTTCATGAATTGGGGAATGGATTTGGTCCGGCCGCTTCCGACAGCGCCCGGTGGGGTAAAATTCATTTTAATTGTGACAGATTATTTTTCTAAGCGGGTAGAAGTAATTGCTTTGGCTAAAATTCATGAACAGGAAATTATCAAGTTCATTCACCAGAACATCATTTGTCGTTTTGGGATCCCGAAAGAGATCACATGCGACAACGGCAAACAGTTCGTGGGGAGTCGAATCACAGCTTTTTTCAGGAAGTGGGGGATCAAGCGGATTGCATCAACACCCTATCACCCCAGCGCAAACGAACAAGCTGAGTCTTCCAACAAGACAATAATCAAGTACTTGAAGAAAAAGATGGATGAATCAAAGGGAAATTGGCCGAACGAGCTCCCCGGTGCGCTGTGGGCTCATCAAACAACGGTGAAACACAATACTGGAGAGACTCCGTTCTCACTTGTCTATGGCACAGAAGCATTGATTCCGGTGGAAGTCGGTGAACCAAGTCTTCGATTCGCTTATTCCACTGATGAGTCAAACAAGGAAGCAATGATGACAGAGCTGGATTTGATCGAGGCAAAAAGAGATATGGCACTAGTTCAGATACAAGCACAGAAACAAAGGGCAGAAAACTACCTCAACAAAAAAAATCAGGTATTGAGCTTTTAATGCAGGTGATTATGTATTGAGGATCAAAATGCCAAAAAAGGATGAACCAAACGAAGGTAAACTGGGAGCAAATTGGGAGGGACCCTATCGGGTCAAAGCAGTGGTCGGAAAGGGCTCATACCAGCTCGAAACAGTGGACTCCAAACTAGTCGATTTTAATTGGAATATCACACAATTGAAGAAATATTATTTCTGAAAACGTTACGGTATCGTATGATCGAATTTCTCTTTTCTTCACATAATTTTCATTTTTCCTCCATCAGACACATTTGATTATCGGTTATTTGGTACTCACTCTTTTAGATGATAAGCATAGTTGAAATCGAATGATGACAAATATCACCCGCGAATACTTGAATTCGTAAAGCTCCAATCGGGGTCGATAAGTCTGACGAATACTCTAACGTGGTCTTCATCTTTAACGCTCTCTCGATGTTTGTCCAACGTTTTCGTTTCAGATGTCGAAAGTCGAAGTCCCGCGTTCGACTACTCATACTTCGCACCCAAAAACTGGGTGGATGGAGTTAGTAGGATAATCGCGCATTCGTGGATCGAGGACTTCTAAGACCGAGGACTTCTTTCGAAAATGAAGACGAGATCGTTTGAAGACAAAGCCGGTTTCGACTACTCATACTTCGCACCCAAAAACTGGGTGGATGGAGTTAGTAGGATAATCGCGCATTCGTGGATCGAGGACTTCTATGACCGAGGACTTCTTTCAAAAATGAAGACGAGATCGTTTGAAGACAAAACCGGGGACATCTTTCGAAAACGAAGACTAGATCGTTTGAAGATAAAACTAGGGACTCGTCCAAATTTGACGAAAACTTAAAGCCCCAATGTTCACTCAAACTGGGGACTGTTCATTTAGATAGGACATGCAATATGTAAGCAATCCATTAGCGATCAAGTAATTTTTTGTCATCAACGCCTTTAAACGGCCACATTGTGTAACCGAACAAATTAACCGATCGAATAATGTATCAAGCGCCCGACAGCGGCCAATACTTCAATAATATACGACACTTATATCATTTTTTTGATCTCTACAACACTTGTCATTTTGTGTTATCGATCTTTACATTGTCGAATTTTACAATTCCAAATTTTGACTTGAATGTTTAAACCGAAAATTTTCGAACTTGAAATTGTTCGAAAGATGCATTACGTGAAAATGAGACGTCACTCTTTGCTACGCACTAAGTACATTGGGCCCCAATCATTTCATATTTTTTCGACGATTATCGCTAAGTCGTTAACATTTCGAATGATTGAACTAACTTGTCTCTCGAAAAATTCCGAGACAATTTTATCTTCGGAAAACAACACTTGAAGCTATACAAGGAAAATCCTAAAACATAATTCATTCATTTATAAAATATTTACATTGATCGGTCAAACGACCTGATCGTTTCAAAACAAAAAGACCAAGCTACTGGTCGAAAATAACTAAACAAAAGCTAACTGAATTTATGATTCATTCGTCTCCGTCAGAGCCTTCATCGGAGGAGCTTGGAGGGAGACCGAGATCCTCATGAGCAAGCCTTACAATGGCTATTGCTTCATCCAACTCAGTGGGAATATCGATATTTTGATCAAGCATCTCTCTGAGCACATCGCGCCTCGACTCAGCAAGGATCAAGTCCTCCTTCTTCTCAAATTCCTCTTCGAGGTCGCGCTTTAGGTTGGTCGACTCCCTTCTAAGCACTCGATTTCTCTCCGCCAGACTGTTGGCTTGAGCATTTAGATCTTCATTGCCCTTACGGAGAGTTTGAAGCTCTTCGGACACAGTAGCAAGCTCTTGATCTTTGCTCTCCAAAATGGAGCTGACTTCTGCACATTTCATCTCAGTATTGGCCTTATGCTGGCTGAGCTGCTCGTTCAAGGCTCGAATCTGAGATTCTGACTCAGATTCACGAAGAGCATGTTCATTCGTGCTTTTGTCAAAGTTATCCAAAAGCTCAGCATGCTCAGTCACTAAAGCTTTTAGCTTTCAATGCCACTCCTCTCCCGCCGAAGTCAGCTGAGTAATTTGATCGTCCAAAACTTTGGCTCCATCTTGAAGTTCGTGAATTCGATCAGCTGTTTCGATCGCCATTATTGAATTCTGAAAGCAAGTCATAAGTAAGATTCAATGAGTAGGATGTATTCAAAGGTAAAGAGCAGATGATGGGAAGAAGATCACCCTAAAACTAGCAAAAGCAATTTGCGAAGGGAGGATTAAGTCGCGTTACACGTTCAACCGGGCTTGCTCCATCGGCCCCATCACTTCGAAGAGATAATCAGCGAGTCACTTTGGGCATCTAAGCAGGCCGACGCTGCGCGGCACGGTCACGGTAACCGATCTGTAGCCCAACTCTTCAGATTCACCCAAAGCGGCGAAGGCTGCAGCATCTTCACCTCGAGGAAGAGGCACTATCGGGTCAGCATGATCTACACCAAAAAATGACAAAACCATACTTTCATCGTATTTGGATTTGGTTGTGGCCATCGGCCGATCTAAGGCTGGTATTTTCCCTTTGGTTGGATCCCTCTCCTCGAGGCTCTGATCAATGGCATCGATCATGGTCTCCTGGACTTCGGGAACAATGCCTAAGGAAACGATGGTGGCATCTCTGCTAGGCAAACCACCAGAACTCGAAGTGACTTCTTCGGCTATTGGAGACAGGCGAAAATCGTCGCCTCCAAAATCGGCTGAAAAATCCCCAACTTGCTTAGCCGCCTTAAGTTGGATAGCCGTTTCCTGAAATCTCTCCTTCACTGGCTTTTTGGGACGCCTAACCAATCAATCGGATCCCGATTCTTCTCCTGCCTCATCCTCATCGAGATTAACAATCGAGGTCGTCTCTTCGGCAGCCTTCGCTGCTGCAATAGCAGAGCTCATCCCAGCAATCACTTCTTTGATGGTTTGGGGCTTGGTCGACGAACTGCCCCTTGCTCTTTTCCCACAATCTTGGGAAGATACTTTCTCCTCAAATCCTTAAAGGATGTCTTCTTCTTCGGAGGAAGAGGAACATCATCGACTTTTTCCTAGTCCTCAGCTTTGACTTCCTCGTTGCTGGGCTCATCTCCGGCACCAGTAATACCTACAGAAACTTAAAGTTCAGCGGAAAGAATAAATCAAACACAAGTTCGAAGGAAAGAGGCATACCATGGTTTTTGGCTTTCAGAGTCGCGGCTTCCAGGCCCTTTGATCGTCGGTTGTCTTGCTCAAGACTCTGATCAACCATGGCTCGATGTCAGGGACTTGATCGAACAGAACTTTGTCGACTGAAAGTAGAAAGATGAGTTTCTAAGAAGATTGAATAAACTTCGAACCTATTCAAAAAACAAAGAGTAATCACACTTACGAGTTTGGTTCCACACGCTCAGAAGTTTTTCTTCTCTAGGTACGGTCAATTGCTCCGTGGGGATGAAAAAAAACGTTGGTCCCATCTACGAAGATCGTCATCGTTGTCAGAGATCAAAGCTCGTTGGCCTCGTTTGGCCAAATTGATTACCCCTGCCTTGTAGACTCGGGGAGAATAGATGTTAAGGATGTGGAAAAGTGTCAACTCCACTTCTGCCTTCTTCGCAATAATCTTCATTATCACCACCGTTTTCCATATCAATGGTGAAAGCTTTCCAACGCAGACATTGTACATTCGGTAAAACGATCAAAGGATCGATTGAAAGAGTGAAGCCGATCGTAAATGGATAGGTCAATACCACCGAATAGCCCTCGAGGTGGGTGGCTAAAGTTGATTTCCTCGGAAGGCACATCACGTCCACCTCATCTGCCTTCCAACCGCAGTCATCCCGAACTCGTGGTATCGATTCGGGAGTAATCGCGCAGTACACAGAGTCGATGGGAATATTTTTCTTCTTGCTTTTCTCTGCTTCGTTTTGGACATTCACTTTGCTATCGTTGTTGTCAGTGAACTTCTTCGGAAGAATTTCCGAATACAGCTTCTCGGGGCCGAAATCCTTTGGCTTTCTTTCTTTTCGCTATTTTCCCTTCTTATCCCCTGAAAGGCCAGCGACGGTGGCGATTTGCCCCGCCACTGTGGCAGAGTGCGGCGATACTGTGGCGCGAGAGCGGTGGAAGCGGTAGCTTCAGTGTCAGCAACGTTTTGAGTAGATGAAGACATTTTTTTCGTAACAACTTCAGTCTTGAGAATTTGAACAACAAAATTGAAAATATGAAGCAGGGATCAAAGGACACAACCAAAATCTTCTGGAAAGGGAAGAACAAAAGCAAGAATTATCAAAAAGTGGGTTGAAGAAGTTGAAAGAGTTTGAGAATTTTGGGAAGTTGTAAAGTTTGCAAAAAGTGATTTGAAGTTTGTATTTATAAGGCAAAAGTCATCATTTCCTCGGTAACCACTGAAAACTGTCGACCGAACGATGCCTGACACGTGCAGTGATGGGAAGTTGAAGTGACGATTTGGCGTTTCGAAATGAAGGGCCACAAACGCTCCACGTGTTTTTCTGCCTAAAGTTTCAAGAAACTTTCCAAGTTTTTCGAACACACGCTTGGCAAGTGGGGGGGACTATCTGTATTGGTCGATTTATATCCGATCACGCTAAGGACACGTGGTTAACTACGTGGCGAAGTGGGAACAGTTTTTGAAGACATCGCAAAACGAGGTTAGATTGAAACAACTTCGATCAGTGATGTGATCGATTAAGTTGGATCGTGATCGGAATATTCCGAAGACAATTGTTTTGGCAGAAAACGACGTCTGATCTTATCCCGCTTTTATCGGAATGAATTTAGCAGAGTTTGTTGGACTTGGGTAACTGCTGGAGAGACGTGGGAGAATGGAGTCCTTCTAGGGTTGGGGACTCCACATCTCACCAACCTATAAATAAGCCCCTTTTTCCCATTTGTAACTTACGTTCTTCTAAACAAAAAATTTTCATTTTCATTCGGTTATCATATCTTCATCATTGTTATTGCAAATCCGCCATTGTTGTCACAATTATTGTATCAAACACAAATCACTGATTGGTTCAAGTCTGAAGGAGGACTCATCTCTTTCAACGGATCACCAGCCTTCGATCGAATAATACAATAAGCTTTACTGCTTTCATTTATTACTATTTGTTTCGTTGTTTGCATGCTATCTCAATTGTTTGATATACTCGCTCATTGTCATTGATCATATTAATTTATTGTCGTTATCCTGATCCCATTGTTAATTCATTGTTTGTCATATTTGCTCATCGTCACCGATCACGTTAATTGATCATCGTGTAAGGAATGGGACATGTTGAAGAAGAAGGAGATTGGGAATTAAATATATGTGAATTAGGGCTAAATAAAAGGAATAGGGGAAATTTTACCGTTGGAAGCTGATTTTTACGGGCTTCACGCGCTGAAATGTGGTGTTGTTCACTCTATATGCCAAGTCAGCGGGACGTATCAAGTTACTGAAGGGGAGACGTGGTTCAGGGGTTTAAATAGGAAGAGGGTCGGTAAGGTGTCTAAATGAGAAAAAGTGTCAAGTTTAGGGGGTTGGACATGTATTCTGCCTATTAATTTATTGTCGTTATCTTGATCTCATTGTTAATTCATCGTTTGTCATATTCGCTCATCGTCACCGATCACGTTAATTGATCATCGTTGTCTTGATCGTAAAGCCTATTTAATATGATTGCTGTTAATCAAATAGTAGTAGCTCTATCGTGTTTTCCAAACTTGTCATCGATTATCCTTCGTATCTAACTGTAGCTCAACATTCTTGGTCGAATTTTATTTAGTCTTTCATTAGATCTCACGTAAATCTAATACTTAAATCGTGTTCAGTAAAATATTAGCTAGTTACTTCGTTCGTAATTCGCCTGCCTGAACTCATACGGAATCAATCGCTTGTGATCGTTTATTTATATCGTTATAAGCCTGTGAATCTAATGTTTAGTTTTGTTTACTCAATCGTATTTGTCCTTGAATTAATATTGTTGCACTATACCATCGAAATTTGTTGTCTATTTTGTCGAATTCCCTGCTCATATTGTATTCGATCAATGTTCAGTAAATCGATCACTTGCCAACGTAAATTGTTTATCAACCTGTCAAATTAAGATATAAACGGTCGCCTAAGACTCAACTAAATACAAATTTAATTGTAAAATCTGAAATACATTTTTAGGAAATACAATTTGGTACCCACCATGGGGTCTAGGCAATCTTTTTGTTCCAAGATTTGATCGTTGACGCTAGCTGTGGTGCCTCCTGTTAGTGAACACAACAAAAATCGAATGATTAAAACAAGTACAAAATAGTGTTTTTGTAAAAGTACTTTTTTCCATCTTATTCGCGAGATTTCTACACATACGTATACAAAATCTGTAAGTAGCTATAATAGTATGACAAGATTTTTGGATTTCTACTCTAAACAAATGATGAAAACATTTAATGGGAGAAGAGGTTGAAGAGTGTGAAGTTTCCGTAATAAATATGAAAAAGTTGCTAACAAAATAAGAGTCTATTTGAGTGAGCTTAAAAGTAGCTTATAAGCTTATAAGCTTATAAGCACATTAGTAAATATTTGCTAATTTTTTAAAAATTTATGGGCTTATGAGCTCTTATTATTTTAAAAAATCAAAAGTGAGTTCTCAAAAAGAAGACACGTTTTGGCTTATGAACCCATTTGGCTTAGCTTTTAAGTTACTGTTAGCTCACACAAATGTTTGGTTACTGCAAAACTGCTTGACTTTTAAGCTCAGAAAAAGCTAAAAGCCATAAGTTGGGTAACTCCAACTTTTGGCTTAAAAACTGTTTTTGTTTGATCAACTATTTTACCATTTTATCGCTTATATATATATATATATATATATATATATATATATATATATATATATATATATATATATATATATATATATATATATATTTAATTCTACTAATAACTTAACTAACAAATGCGCTAGATTATATTTTTCATTTTTTTGTTTATTTTAAAGATATTTTAATCATTTAACATAAAAAAGTATTTTTTTACCAAACATCTCGGCAACTTTTTTTTCAATTTCAACACTTCTGTCCAAACAGGTAACTACCTATCAATAACAATTAGCTCAAACACTTAAAAGTATTTTTAAGCACAAGTGGCTTAAAAGCCATTTTTTTTAAAGCAAACCCAAATGGGCTCTATAAGCTATTTAATAATTTAGAAAAATTACGCCACATAATCAATGGGAAAGAATAATTACTGTTTTTGTCCACCTTTTTTGTTTATTTCTTTCCATAACCATTTTGCCTTTTTAAAATATATTTTAGATATTTCGGATATATGTTAAATATTATGTATTTTGGATATATATTTAAAATATTTTAAATATTTTAGATGTATATATTTATGTATTAAGTTTTTGGATAGAAAAAATTATGGACAACTAAAAATAAATATTTGTTGATGGGCGGATAGTTACGTAAACTTTCCTAAAATAAGCTGCTTATAAGGTCACCCAAATAAGCTCTAAAGAAGCGAGTTTAGTGTTCTTATCAAGCTACACCTTAAACTCAGCCATCTACCATCATTTCAAATGTGTTCAATCAAATTTCGTGATGAAATATTTGGGTTATATGTATTATTAATCTCCATATAATTTAGTAGGCATCTGGCATAAATTCCAAATAATTTTCTAAAGTTAGTTTTTAAATTGAGTTTGAAAATTATATTTGAAAGTTAAAGTTGTGTTTGGACATTTAACTTGAAAAAAAAGGTGGTGATCTGTGAGTGGAGAAAGACTTTGTTTGATTTTTTTTTAATAAGTGGTATATACTAGTTTTTGATTTTTCAAAAACTCAATTTCAAAAAGGTTGAGAAAATCACACAATTTCATAGACAAATATGTTTTTCAAAAAAATTGAAAAAAGTGAAATATTAATGGCCAGACGAGCTCTTAATTGAAAGAGAAGATCACGTTTACTCCATCCGTCTGAATTTATATGACCATATTTAATTGAATACTGAGTTTAAGAAAGAAATAGAATTTTTTTAAACTCGTGATTCGAAACAAGTCATAACATTGTGTATATAATTCTTTTGTAATTGATCGTAACATGTGTCACGACCATTTTTTACACAAAACTAAACTAAAAAATTTATAATTAAAGGTTATGACGAATGTTGCAAGGTACACAATAATTTAAGAGAAATTCGGAGTCTCCACTTGACAAGTTAAAGGTGTGCCAAGTCACCAAAGTGGTGTACCTGGAACACCCTTGACTCGTCTAATGGTGTGCGTCAGAGATTCGGGTAAGGTCCTCAGTTGACTCTCGAGAAGGTGTTAGGCACCCTCGAGTCCTGTGCCGCGCACAGTTGCTTTATTATCGCATTTTGATTTATTAAACGTGGTTGTTATATCTTTTCCGTTCATTTAAAATTATACTTTTATTGTTTGACCAAAAAAATTTGTATTAAGTAACCCGCTGGGTATACCTTAGCTCAAATTAATTTTTCTTGATTTAATTTGTTGATTGCCTAATAAGCAGACCGCTGGTCATACTTATCGTTATGCCTAATCGTGTAAATATTTTCGACTTGATAAATAAAAGTTAGAATGCATCGTTTCCTTTAAACTTCATTATGGACTTATCCCTTTCGGAAGAAATTGTCTATTTTTAATAGACCTCCAAAATGATTAATTTTCACTAAGTGAAGGAACCATTTGTTAAAGAGGTATGCAGTGTGCCAAAGTAGTCTGTTATATAGAAGTGAAGGCTACTTGTTAAAAAGTTGACTGCTTAAGAGTTATCGAGTTAATGGAATGCTGAAACATTGAGTTATCAAACGATTGGACCTGCTGAATTTAGTCCTGTTTTGAGCCTGTTTTAATATATTTCTAACTTTATATGGCGAAAAGTCTGACTTTGTAACCTGTTCATTTGATTTAACCTGAGTTTTTGCCTAATATTATTTCAATAACAAAATTTTTGCATATGTGATAAGCGTTCAACGACATTGAACAAATTTAACCTGTTAGAACTTAGAAAAGGGGAGGATCTAGATTTCTCATTAAATATACTCATTATTCTGTCAAGTTGTTTCCCTTGCCCTTTCTCATACATACGTGCTCAAGACAACACCAAACATAAATTTATAAAGACAAGCATAAATAAAGTGGTTATGACAATTAGCTTATCCTAGCATGGCCATAATTCCTTCAAGATATAAGTTAATGATGTACGAGCAGAATTTTTGAATTCAAAACATGCTTGACTTCAATCACTTTTCATAGCCAAATATTCAAAGATAAATACAAGATAAAATCGTGTATACCTAATGAAGAGAATCCCAAAGCAACACCAATGAAGAACCGAGCAATAGTAACAAGCATACAGCAAACTCACATGCCCTTTTTTGAACTCAACTTGACTCTTTAACACCACTATTTATCCCTTAAAACTTCAAGATTTATACCCCAAAAGATCATTAATGTAAAGGCTTTTGGTTCTAAATCCTTCTTTCAAGCTTACTTTTTTTTTCAAGTGGTTTTACTCTCATAGTTGTATGTTCAAGTCGTTCTTAAATGAGGAGTTAAAGACACTCTTTTATAGACCTCTTAAGGATTGAGTGTAAACTTGTACATAAGTACAAGTCCATGCCCCAAGGAGTCCTTTTTTTGAAATTTGCAGCTGTTAGGGCTGTCTTGAACAGTGTTCATCCCACTCTAAATGCTAAAAAGCTGAAAAAGTAGGTTGTCCTTTCGAAGGACAGCCCATTACCCAACAGACCAGCTAAGCTAACTAAAACAGTCCCCAAACTGGCTTAGAACTAAACCAAACTAATAGCAATCAGATTTATAACTAAGTTATACTTCCTAGCTTAACAAAACAAACTAAACTAAAACTTGCAACTAACCAAGATTACACCAGATTCCTCAAAACTGACCAAATCCCATCCCAAGGTCTAACTTCTAGCCAAGAGCCAACTAAACTTCAAATGCATCATGTCTAACTTGCTAAAGAAAAAACAGGCATCTTATAATTGATCAATGACACTAGAACAAAACTAGAACCTCCTGCTTAACTACACAGATCTGGCTCCAAACATATTAATCATGCATAACACACAAAAACAGATTATCTCAATTCTTAAATGGCGAGCCAATAAAACTTTCCATGTACATAGACTCTCCATACATGTAAATTCATACAACTGTTTTACCAATTAACAAAGATAACAATGAACCAATATTCATTCACAACTTATCATTAGACTATATCATATAGATTTTGTTTCACAATCTAAATACTACCAGTAAACAATGAGATCAACTTCTTTGACTTATAAGCACGTGTCAAAGATGAACAACACACAACAGTTTTCCCTCTACATTGATTTTCATACTATACTAAGCTATGACTAATCAGGCAAGTAACTTGAGAAGGAATCAAGGATTTTGAGTCTAATCCGTAGACAAAGCTAACTGTCATTCCCATAAACTAACAGACCTTGCCACTTTGTCTCCACTCCTGCTTTGCCAAATACTGACGCCATTAGCATCACAGCCTCGCCTAGAAGTCATCATCGGTGCAGCCGTCCACACAAGATTTTTACCATAAGAACCCCCCATTCACATATACCCTGACGCATCACCATGCCACTACTTCTTCATATAACACAAAAATAAATTGATACAGCCCCTCCAAAAATTACAGCCAACATCACCAAACAACGACTCTTCACCGAATCATAGCCCGCCATGCCAAACATAGCCCTTGTAATCACCTAATTTTGGCACAAAATAATAAATTACATAAAATATATGCATTAATTGTCATGTGATTTTACCTTTTCTTTTGACTATTTTAGTAATTGATTAGGAAGAAAAATGCTAGAAAATTAACAAAAAATAAAAAAAAAGAATATGATTATTTGTGAGGATGTTTTGCCTACATTCTTGTGTTAATTGAAATGTTCCATGTGTTATTTGTGAGTGTTGTTAACTGTTCAATTTTAATTGATTAGTCTAATTGTGAGTTTAAATGAGTAAGATTTGGATTGGGCTAGTTCAATTATCAAAAAAAAAAAAAGAAAAGGAAAATAATAGTCCATAACTATTGATCCACAAGCCCAATCCCCTTGACCGGCCCATTCCCCTTTGTATATAAGCAATTCCATTGCTATTTTAGTTAATTTTTTTCCACAAATCAACAGAACCACAGAAAACTCTGCCAAAACTACATCTGCTCGCCGGAGCTCCGCCATGGGCGATGGCCGCCGAACTCCAATCACCTCCTCCGGCCAAAATTTTACATCCCAGAAGCACCTCGGTCTCCTCTTGCTCGATCTGGTTTCGGTTTCCCTAAAATTTCAAGGAATCACTTTGAATCGATGTTCGAAAGTACGGTTGAGGGATTTCCTGTGAGTTCTCCATATTTTCCGTTGATCTTTCACGGGTACACACTATCTCTTTCGCCTTTATCCGCTCCTTTCTTTCCTAGATGAAATGACCCCAAACGGGATCATTTCAGCTAGAAGAAGAGAGTGACGGATTTCTTATGAACCAGGGCTGTTTGGTTAGGTGTTGGACGACGGAGAGGGTAAGACGATGGTATTGCAGCGTGTGTGATGTGTGTATATAGGTGACGGGCTGTTGATCCGGTTTTTGGCTTTGACTTTGGCGTCGAGGAGTCAGTGGTGACTGCGTTGGCGAGAGCGCTGCAGCGATGGCGAGGGTATGTGATGGCATTGCAGCGTACTTGGTGTATGTGTGTGTGGTGGTGGATTTTGAGGAGACTGCTTGTTTTCTTCTGTTCGATTTACAATAGTGATGCGGCAGCGTTAATTGGCGAAGCAGCGAGACGATTCGCTGCTACGATGGCGAGGGCGTGGTGATGCTGTGGCTGCGTATGTCTCGTATGTGTGATAGGCGGCGGGGCTGTTTTGGTTCGATTTTAATTGTGTCAATGGCCTGATACAGTGATGATGCAGCAGCCGAGGCGAGACAGTTTCAATGGTGCTTTAGCCATTTGCTTGACGGGTTAGAGAAAACTATTACATTCATTCCCCTTCCCGAAATATGTTTAGCCTAGCAAAACTAGTCATAGATTAGTTTTAATCTTGTGAAATGAAATTTATATGTTCATGGTTTGAGTTTGAGTTTAATACGAATGGCTATCTCATGTGGTTTACTTGTTGATTGAGGTCTCTGTATGTATGTGTTTATGGATGAATGGAAAATGCTTTAACTGTGTCTGCTTCAAGTGTGGGATGTCATATGAATTGGAATCATAAGTTTGCTTGGAGTATCTATGTTTCATCTGTAGTAAGGCACGACCCTTTCGACTAATGCTCGGGGTTTGGTCTTCATGGTGTTCGATCTTGATTGGTTCTTTGTAAAACATGAAAGTTAGTGAGTCTAAATCTTATTGGCTTTTATTTGATCAGTAGAATTTATCTAGGATTTTCGCAGATCCATAGTTGAAGCGTGAATCTGTATGGTTAGTTGTGTCGTGTCCAGTCAGGACATGAAATTGGGTTTTTAACTTGAAATCAGTCTTGTTCTTGAGCCTCTGTTTAAGCATGAAATATGTTAAACTGGCCTTTAATTTGTAGCATAGTTTAAGACTCGAGGGGTTTAGGTCTGTGAGTTTGAGTTCATGAAAGGCATGAAGAGTTTTCTGAAGGGATGCCTAGGGAGATGTTTAGCTTGTTAATTAGTTCCCGTTTAAATGTTCTGAATTTGAGAAACCATTTGTTTAGTTCTAGTCTTCAAACATGTAAATTAATTTAGCTTGGACTGATCTGTTCCTAAGGTTGAATTTGTTTGTTTAGTTAGGAAGTTGAAAATCCAGGTGTTCATTTTGTAGGCTTGTTTTAAGATCTGATGTGGAGAAGTAGACCTGGTGGTCTTTAGACTGTCAATTTAAGAAATTTGGGGTAAAACTTTAAGTCTAGGCCTTTAAGTAAATTCTGAAAATAGTTTTAGAATATAAGTAATGAGAATTAAAATCTGAAAAAAAAAATGGAAAGAGGGAGATTTGAAAGTTGAAAATCAAACAAGAAAGCAGCCTAATTAATGAGGCAGATTTGGTAAGCCAAAAATAGCATGTTCCAGCTTTTGTTTGTTTGGTTGGTGAGGGAGTAAGAAGCAAAAATAGGAATTTTCAGCTTTGCATTAAATGACTTGGGCTTTGCACCCATTTTTTTCCCACCCTTTACATCATTTTCACCTATTTCCCCCCTTTTTCACTTTCATCCCTTTCTCCTATATACTCCCTCCGTCCCATTTTAGTTGTCGCTTTAGGCTTATGCACGCCCATTTAGAAATCAATAAATAGGGTATATCTTTTACTATTTTACCCCTGATAAATGAAACTGGATTAACTTTTCTAGGAAATACTCCTTTATTAAATATGGGCATAGTTGGAAAGAATTGGTAAAAAATGTCTTGAAATGCTAAAGCGACAACTAACTAATTTGGGACAAATGAAACTTGCTAAAGCGACAACTAAAATGGGACGGAGGGAGTATATCTTAATTCAATTCACATTTGCTACGCATTGCAGGGACATTAAAAGCTCCCAACTACCCTTCAACAAAACAAAAAAATATCCAGATCTGAAAGTAAGAAAATAGCAAAGAATTTTGAAAAAAAAAAAGAGAAAAGAAGGGAGTAAACAGGAACGTGAATAGCATGAAAAGATGAAAATGGTTTGAGTTTGGGTGAAGGTTTAGTGGGAGTTTGTTGCTGATTTTGTTGCTGGCTAAGCTGCTGGAATTCTACTTCTCATTTGAAAGCTTGATTTGCACTAGGTAAGTCTTTCCATTTCAAGTCAGTCCTGCTCAAATATAGCAACCATCCCCAGCTTCAAGTCAAGATTCGCTTTGAAACAGATGCAACCATTTCAAGTTTCAGATAGTGCTTGCCCATACAATGAGCAACAGAGTTGTCTGTCAAGCCAAGATTTACCTCAAGAAAGCATGAAGATTTAGGCTAGGGATTGTAATTTTACATTTTTTCCTTGTATTTCCAGTCCTTGTAAAGCAACGACCACCAACAAGCGACCAGTAATCAGCAATGATAACTTTTGTGTGCCTAAGAGTGTCTAGTATCAGCTCTAAGTGTGTCTAGAAGAGTCTCTAGTTTGTCTTAGTAGTCTAGAGTGTCTATTGTTGTCTTAGTGAGTCTAGAAGAGTCTAGTGTCTGTTGAATGCGGTAGTCCCAGCTACCGCACGTGAGGAACTACACTGACCTGATTCCCTAGCCCGGGGATATGTAGGTAGCCTTGTTCTCGGTTAGAACCGAAATTCAAGATACGGTCACCATTTTGAAAAGCATGCTCTCGGCTAGAACCGAAAAGCCAAAATTAGTTGTTGATTACTTCTTTGTCCGAAAACTCTTCGTGTTCCCGAACAAAGAGGGGCAGCTGTAATAACCTAATTTTGGCATCAAAATTCATAAAATATCTCAAAATAGTCGTATTAGATTCTTAGGACGTTTCGTCAAATTTTACTGGACTTCTAATATTTTATTTTAACTAAATTGTCATTAATTAGAATGTAAAATATGAAAATACCAAAAATTACTTGTTATGTGTGTTTAGCTTTGATTCTATATTTCAATTTCGATAGTATTGCAAAATTATATGGTTTTAATTTTAGTTGTGTGTGTGTTTTAATCAAGTCTAGACATTTTAATGACCATACATGAAAATAATAGCCCAACAACTATGATCCATTAGCCCACTTTATAACCCGGACCATACCCTACCGATATAAAAAAAACATCTCATTTCACCCCGTCACACCCCCTTAGCTCCTAAAGCTGGCCAAGCCATGCCAAAATTTCCACTCCTCGCCGGAATTCGCCTACCACCACTCCTCCGCCACTGTGCCGCCGCCGGCCAACACCTCTGGTGGCCGGAAAAATACAAAAAATATACCATTGGAAAGATCTCGACCCCATCTTTCCATTTCCACAACTATCTTCTTCAAATTCGCAACCGTTTGGCGTAGATCGGGCTTCAAAGTTCCGGTTAAACTCGACTCCGGCGACTTGTGACCTTTTTCCGGTAAGTTTCGGTTTCCATTTCTTCCCCTTGCTCTTCTTACCATCTTTCCTACCCCTTTCTCCCAAAATTTTTCCCTTTTCTGCCCGTTTCTCTGTCCCCTTTTCTGAATCTCATTTTTTTGATTTTTTTCTTTCTTCTCATTTTTGTTATGGTATGCCCTGCTGTTCAATGCTTCTGGTGGTGTTGATTTGATTTTGTGTTGGTATTCACATGGGGGTGATAGGGGCTGTTTTTTTTTTGGTGAATGTTTTCATGAAACGAGGGAGGCGTTGTTTGTATTGGGAGATGGAAGGTTGTTGATTCAGGGAGGCAATGTGTCTATGGTGGATTTTGGCGCAGTGAGGCAGTAGTGAGGCAGTGGAGGTGCTGCTGTGATCGATGGTGATATAGGGTTTTGTTTCAATCTCGATTAGGCAGTGATGGCGAGGGCGTAGAAGGGGGGGGGGCCTGTTTCAGTTTTGGCTAGGCAGTGGCGGCTCGACTATGGCAAAGCGGGTGTATGTCAATGGCTAGGCAGTGTAGTTGTGGAGTCGCTGTGACAGTGGGGATCCGTTCGCAATGGTTGATGCCTTTTGAACTGAACCAGTGAGGTAGTAACGATGGTGACGCTCAATAGTAGCAGCCACAATGAGGCTGAAGCTGGTCGCTCGTGGTGGTGTTGAGACAGCAGCAGCTATGGAATTTGTCCACGGGTTAGAAAAGTTAGACCTTGCTCTCTTCTGTTTGTTTTTGGTACAAATAAAGTTTTAGTCCAGTTTTAGCATGAGTTAGTCGTGTGACTGTATCGTTTTATATGTATTGCAATTGAAGTTAGTTTTTTCAAGATAGTTCGAGGCATTTTTAAACTTGAAAATGATTAAGTCTTGATCTATTTGTCTTGTCTAATATTCTGACACGGATTGGCTCTACTTATGCTTACTTGTAGTGTTGTAATCTAGTATAAAGTGGTATGTTCCGTTTTGCTCAAACAACTAGCAGTATCAGGTTCAAATTTTTGGTTAGTTTGGGCATGAAAGTCCCCTATATTTTTAGCTTTGGGCAAGCGTGGTAGGTTTTAAGCTTGAAATCCGTCTAGAGTTCCCTGTGTTGCTTAGCTTTCATTTGTGTGAGTCTGTAGTCCATTTATAGTTAAGTTTGATTTGTCAAGGAAACTTAGTAGTTTGTGTGCTCTTGTCTCCATTTTAGTTTGGTTTAGTTCAGTCAATTTTCTTAGTTTTAAGTCTAGTTTGGTCCATTTAGTTAGTTTGGGGCTGATTTAGTTTGCTTAGTTGGTCTTAGTTTCTTCTAGTTAGTGTAATGAGCATTGGGTACCCTTTAAAAGGACACCACTTGTATATTTTTACCTTTTTGGACAGCCTTGTAGGCTGAATAGTAGTCCTACTAACTGCTATACTTTTGTTGAAAATAGGACTAGAAAACACTCAAGTATAGGGTTGTGGGTTTGTACTTTTGTACAAGTCCACACCCCACCTTTTGGCCTTGAATTTCAGCTATAAAGAGGGTCATTTACTCCTCTTCAAACCATACAACTACCAGTTGAGAACAAGCTGAAAATACTTGAGCAAAACACTTGAGAAAAAAATAGTTTTTTGAAGAAAAGATTTAGAACCAAAAGCCTTTATACTAAGGGTCTTTTGGGGGTATAAATCTACTAGTTTTAAGAGTTAAATAGAGGTTAATAGGGGCTGTTTCGGTGCTGATTTTTAGGGGTGTTGCTGCTGTTTTGTTTGATTTGGTTGGGTTAAAAGCTTGTTAGATATTGGTATTGGCTTGCGGGAGGTTCACTTACTAGGTAAATATTCCAACTATTGTATTATACTCTTTCTTGTATAGGAATGCCATGTTTAAAGATGCTTAAGATGGTCATTTGAGCTTCATTATGTTCTGCTTTACTACCATCGTTTGTTTTAAATAGTACAAAAAAATGCCTATGTTAACAAAGTGCTGTAGGAACCTTCCTAATAATTGATATTCAAGATATGTTCATTATTGATTCGGTTGTTCATTTGGAACACTTTGTTGAAACTGGACAGAATTAATTAAACAAATATATGATCATTCATGCCATGCTTATAGGAAAGGTTGCACATGATATCGTGTGCAAATGTGGACGTATGAGATACAAGTAGGCAAAAATAGGATATTAAACGCAAAGTTATCTAACACTGCTTCTGGAAATGAATAGGCAACACTTAGGACGATTTTTTTTAAATCTAGCCCTCACATAGTATATGCATGTAATGATCATTATTTGAGAAAAAATCAGAATGTGGCTATTTTCACGAAATAAGTCTAAAACGGCCTGTTAATGCAAACAGATTAGCCCAATTGCAGAAAGGAAAGCACGTAGCCTGCAGGTTGTTTCTTTTTTCAAAGATAGCCCGCAAAATTGTTTCTACCTAATAAACAGCCTATTGTATGTATATACTTTTCATAATTTATATCTTTTAAGATAAATTTTGGAGTCCCAATTTGTCACTTATTAAAGTTAGCGGTTATTTTTAATTAAATTGATTAGGCAAATTAAATAGGAGCAAGAAGAGTTTTTACGATTGAGTTTAATAATAAGTGTGACTCGCGGTCTGCTTATTAGGCTAAAATGAAATTAATTCTATTAGACTCATTTTTTGTTAAGCAATAAAACTATAAAAAAGATATGATAATTTTTGCGAATAATTTTTACGGCAGTTTATTTATACAAACAGGTTTAGCCCATTTATGATTTTGGCAAACAACTCACCTTTTATTAATAGTCTCGAGGAAGTCAATAAAATTCTTTTAAAATAGACCAGTCCTTTGTGAGGTTGGAAATGCGTAATATATTTTATCTATTATGAATTAAAATGTAAATCTGTCTAATCCTCTGTGAGGTTGGATAAGAATAACGCTTTTAAATCTTCTGAATCAAAGTGTAAATTCAAATTAACGGCATTAATATAACAACCATATTTAATAAAAATTAAAATTGCGACAATAAAGCAACTGCGCTCGGCACAGGGCTCGAGGGTGCCTAATACCTTCCCGAGAGTCAACTGAGAACCTTACCCGAATCTCTAACGCAGACCATTAGACGAGTCAGAGGTGTTCCAAGGTACCTTTTGGTGACTTGGCACATCTTAAACTATGTCAAGTGGCGACTCCGAGTTCTCGAAACCATTTTGTACCTTTTTGAACACCAGTCACGAGCCTTTAAATAAATAAACACCCTCGCGGTAATTTTTTTAGGGCGTGACAGCTTGGCGACTCCGCTGGGAAAATTAGTGAAAACTAGAATCTCCGGCTTTGATAAAATTGTCGCATGTTTTAATTTATTAAATATTTTGTTGTTATATTTCTTGCCGTTATCACATGAAAAGTTTAATATTACTGCTTTGATATTGTTGAACTGTATATAAACTGTCTTCCTCCATAACCCTCTGAGTCTCTGAAACACACGCACACTTACACTTACCAGATTGCTTGTGGCATTTGGGACTTTCTTACTAAATTGCCTATGATTTAGGAGGAAGGCGTGACGGGGTTTTAGGCCGAACACACTGTCTCCGGATGGCCCTGATGCGCTTTCCGTCCGGTTTGTCCACCGGGTTTTCAGCCAGTCTAGACAGTAAGTCAGTTGTGTCACCTAGAGTTAAACCTTTAGGCCCAATTATCTGTATCATATTTGACTTAATGAGGTGCGGTACACCGGTATTGCACTTGTCTAGGCTGATCCCTTTGTGTCAAGATGGGTCTGTGTCCCGAAAAGACACTTTATTGGCATCTTACGTGTTGCAGAAAGAGGTTTGTTATGCTGACCGATCACCGGAGGTGGGTGTTAAATTTTGAAAACAAAAAAAATGAGAAAAATGAAAAATTGGTTTTGTCCCGTGTATCAAAATATCTTTATTTGTCATTTTATGCCGTTATAATGGTGAATATTTTTCAAGAACTTTTAGAGTCTAATTTTGTATCCGGGTTTGGTCTCAAGTATTAGAAAATAATTTATCATAGTTTTGCGCTGGTATAAAGGCAAAATTTTGGGACCCTTTTTGTCTTTGAGTCTGTGTCCAAGTCAAGTCCATATTTTTGGAAAGTAATTTATCGAGGTTTTACGTCATCATAATGGCCAATTTTCGTAAACCAATTTTGCATCTAATTCGTGTTATATTTTTTGTTTTTGTGTCGTCATAATGGCCAAATTTTATAAATATTCTAAGATTCTTTTTCGAATTAGATCAAAGAGTATGTTTCCAAAAAAAAAAAGTGTCCATCTTTGTATTGTCATCAAGTTCGATTTTAGAATCACCTTTCGGAAAAAATAGTTTGTTTCATAATCTGTTATTAAGTTCCGTTAGAACCTCCCTCGGTTTGAGTCTTAAATTTTCATTAAACAAAAAAAAAATTATTTTAGGGTCCCACTCTACTTTGTATTGTATTTTTTCAAGGTCAAGACAGGGTACAGACGAGTCTCATTATTTTCATCGTCTAGATGGACCCACCCATTATCATGTCAGTTTGTATATATCTTTTAACTCGTGTATCACGTTAAGCAGTTTATTTTGATTTTGCCTCGTGTCGTTATCTAAATTATGTCTTTGAGTCAGAAAAAAGAGGTAAAAAAAAAATTAAAAAAAAAATCATCGAGATTTGTCCTTGTTCTAATTACGTGCCAGTTACAATTTTGTTCTGATTTTTCTCAAGGCACGTAAGCAATCTTTGGGGGGGTACGGTCGATACACTCGGCTTACGCCGTTAACCAATTCGAGATGACGCATAACGACCTTAGGCATTGGTTAAGCCGACGAGCAAATTCATGTTCCATGCTATCTTGTTGCACTAACGTGTTTTGATTTGATTAGAGCTTGAGCAACTGCCGTGCTGACCCCACATTCCTATTCCATCAGAATCAAGGGACCACTGCCTGTTCCAAAAGTCGTTGAAGCACCTCTTCAGGAAAAAACTCCAACAACGATGGCCGAGGAAACTGAGAATACTGAGTTGGTTCGTTTAGTTGAGCAACAGGCTAAGATGGCCGAGGACTTCGCAGCTATGAAAGAAATGATGACGCAGCTGGTTCGTAACTTGGCAGCAGTTCAGGCACCTCCTGTTCCGCCAGGTGCTGCTGGTTTCATGGCAAATACTCAGCCACCAGGGCAAGGGCAATCCACAGTGGTAGAAGACCCCCGTTACCCTCCGGGATTTGGTCCACATCTGGAAACTGACAATGCAGCCGGACTTTCTACTGTACAGCCTGGGGCACAATTTCCACAGCATGGACAACATGGCCGACCCTAAGTTCCTGCCACAGCATTCACCGTTCCTGCAGGACACACTTTGCAAAGATCGAACAGTGACCTACAATTAAGGGCCCGTGATCAACAATTTGACCAAGCTCAGGGTAATGTGTGCCGCCAAACTGAGTCGTATGATCAGGGGCACCACCCAGAATCACATTCTGATATCGAAAGGTTGCGAAAGACTGAAGAGAATGATTTTGCTCGGAAATTGAAAAGCTTGGAGAAACTGTGAAAAACATACAAGGGCAAAGGGGTAAAACCAGTATTTCGTATAAAGACATGTGTTTGTTCCCTCATGTGCCATTGCCTAAAGGTTTTGTTGTGCCTAAATTTGATCTGTACATTGGACAAGTGATCCAAGGATCCATGTGAAGAGCTACCTTAACAAAATGAGGGGCATTGAGAAGGATGAATTGTTGATGGCAAACTTTGCTGACAGTTTGGGAGGACGGACAACAAAATGGTTTGTACAACAATATGTTTCGAAGTGGGTCACCTTTGATGACATGGCCAGTGCTTTCCTAAACCATTATGGTTACAAAATGGAGGCCGCTCCTGATCGTTCTTCTTTGAAGAAGATCACAAAGAAACCAAGTGAAAGTTTCAAAGAGTATGCCTACAGGTGGCGCGAACAGGTGGCGCGTGTCAGCCCTTTGATCCTAGATGATAAGATGGTTGAAGAATTCGTCGAAGTGCTTGATGAAACATACCACCAAGTGATGGCCTCTGCCATTGGGAAGCAGTTAGTGAAGCAGTGAGAATTGGGGAGATGATTGAGAGAGGAATCAAGACAGGCAAGATTGTCAGCCAAACAGCTTTGAGAGCCACTACCCAAGCGTTGCAATCAGGGTCAGGTGCTTTTGGGAAGAAAAAAGAAAAGAAAGATGAAGTGGCAATGGTTGGTCCTGGACCAAGAAGAAATGACGGAAGATACAATGACCGTCAAGGGTACATTCAGACACCCCCGCCACAACAATTCTATCCACCTCATGGCCAATAATTTGCCATGCCGCAGTTCTCATTCCCTGTCAATGCAGCATCTTATGCGCAGCCGCTATCTGGTCCACAATAGCATGCACCCCCTACTCCAGTCCAGTATAACAATCAACAGGCACATGCTCAATTCCCGGCTCAGCAGGAGATGCCTTATCGACCACGAGGTCCACTGGGTTTTCGTCCAAATATGCAACAGAGAAACATGCAACAAGAGAAAAGACAGTTCACCCCATTGGGGGAAACTTGTAATAATTTGTTTGAAAAGTTGCAACAAGCCAATGTGTTGAAACCAATCCCGGGAAAAGTGAACCCTAATGGAAGAGTTGATCATTCACGCCACTGTGTATTTCATTCTGGAGCACCTGGACATGACACAGAATCCTGTTGGGAACTCAAAAGGGCAATCCAGGCAATGATAGACAACAATCAGATAAAAGTCGTGGGGGATGAAACACAAAATGTGAATCAAAATCCTTTACCAGCTCATGATGTTCAAAACAACGTACAGATGGTAGGGATGGTATGTATAGAAGAAGACATGAAAGGGAAAGCCGCCAAGCAGATTGTGGCAGTTAGTCCCTCCCCAGACATCAAAGGCCATGAGCTATTTATTGTTAATCGGAGGAAAGTCAAGTTCGTCTGTTGTCAACAAAGCAAAGCAAAGCAAGATGCGGTCGTTGAGCCAAGTTTCCCAATTCCGGCAGCAAAGCAGGAAAAAGTTCATGACAGTGCACCAGCATTTATTGTGCAAGGGGCATCATGCCAGAAAACTCCAGTCTTCGAGGTTAAGGCAAAGAAGTGTGAACCGGTTATCATCACTCAAGCAGCGCAACTCCCTGTCAAAAGTACAAAGGCTGTTCCGAGAAAGAAGCGGAAGAATTTTTAAAGAAAATGAGATCGACAGATTATTCTATCGTCGAGCAATTGAGAAAGACTCCAGCTCAGATATCACTCTTGTCTCTACTTATGAACTCTGAGTCACATCGCAACGCACTGTTGAAAATACTGAATGAGGCCTATATTCCTGAACAAACTACCGTGGCTAATCTGGAAGCACTTGCTGGCAGAGTATTTGAAACTAATCGTGTGATGTTCACTGATGAGGAACTGCCAGTAGAAGAAACCGGTCATAATCAAGCGCTTCACGTCTCAGTCAAGTGTGAAGACTCTTATGTCACACGTGTTCTAATAGACGGCGGGACAGGATTGAATATTTGCCCTCTGTCTACATTAAAGAGTCTAAAGGTGGATATGAACAAAATCAGGGCAAGTTCCTCTGCTGTTCGTGCTTTTGATGGTGGAGTTCGAGAATCTTCGGGCATCATTAATCTTTAATTAACCATTGGTCCCGCTACCTTCAGCATAGTCATGGAAATAGATGCCTCGTACAATCTTTTATTGGGCCGACCATGGATTCACATGGCTTCTGCTGTACCCTCTACAGTTCATCAGGTGGTCAAGATTACTTGGGATAATCAAGCTGTCGTAGTTTATGGAGAGGATGACTTACAGTTTAACAATAGCCTGGACGTACCGGCCCTTGAAGTTGTCACCACATGCCCGACCATCATGTATCAAACCTCCGATGTGGTGTATGTGAAAAAAGTAACAGAAGGGAGACCTATACCCGTCCCACGAGTGTCAGAGACGTCTATTATGATGGCATCTGAAATGATAAAGCATGGTTTCCAATTTGGAAAGGGTTTGGGGGCATCACTACAAGGCAGGGTAAATCCAGTTTATCCAAATAGTGTGCAAGGCACGTGGGGACTAGGGTTCAAGCCAAAAGCAGCTGATCGCAAGCAAGCAAAGAAAAAAAAGTCGGAAGTTTGGTCTCTCCCAAAGCCAATTCCGTGTCTCGCTCAGTCTTTTGTGGGTTATGTCATGAAACCAAAGGTTGTCGCTGCAAATGTCAACACAGTGGAAAAAAATCAGGATGCACCATTTGATCCAGGTGGCATTTTTGAAATCTTCATGGTACAGCCGGGTGAAGGCTCCAGCAATGCTTCAATACAGTATATTGTCCCGGACGTGCACCTGACTAACAGGAATGCAACTCCCTTCCCCATCAGGAAGGGGTCTTGGTAGACTGTTGTTTTACAATTTTCTTTTGAATACACTTGGATATTCTAAGGGTTGTATGCCAAGTGTATTATTTTGCTCATCTTTCCTTTTGTAATTCAAACCCTTTTTCATTAATGAAAGGCCTAAGAGCCAAGCTTTCCTTCAATCTCTGTTCATATTCCTAATTCTATTCTGCTTTTGTTTATCTGTAGTGATATACATGTCGGTCCTGATATCATGACATGTTCAAGAAACTTATCGTCTATCCAGGGACCGCAATCTGATTTTGGCTCCATAACCATAGCTGAGGTTGAAAGATATGAAGAAAACATTGAGGAATCTGTTAACGTGATTGAATATGATGGGGAACAGGTTGATTTTGAAATAGGCCTGGAAGTTGAACGCCATGAGGGCAAGCCTAAACCCAATTTGGCTGATCCAGAGGATGTTAATCTTGGGAGCCCTGATGATGTGAGGGAAACCAAGATAAGCATGTATGCCCGACCTGAAGTGAAGAACGATATTCGAAAAGTGATTTTTGAATATCAGGATGTTTTGGAAAGGTCATATGATGAGATGCCGGGTTTGAGCTCCGAATTGATAGTCCACGAATTGCCAATTCAACCTGGTTTTCCTCAAGTGAGACAAATGCAACGGAAGTTCAAAACTGATATGATCAAGAATATCCATGATGAAATAATGATACAGTTGGATGCAAAAGTAATTCAATCGGTTCAATACACTACTTGGCTTGCGAATGTTGTTCCGGTTCTTAAGAAAGATGGAAAAACAAGGATATGTGTCGACTATCGAGATTTAAACAAAGCAAGTCCCAAAGATAATTTCTAGTTGCCTAACATTCATACTCTTGTAGACAATTGTGCCAAACATGAGATACAATCCTTCGTTGACTGCTATGCTGGATACCACCAGATCCAGATGGATGAAGATGATGTAGACAAATCGGCATTCACTACGCCTTGGGGAACTTATTGCTATAGAGTGATGCCGTTTGGTTTGAAAAATGCTGGGGCAACCTACGTGAGGGCTATGACTGCCATTTTCCATGATATGATGCATAAAGAAATAGAAGTGTACGTGGATGATGTGATTATCAAGTCTAGAACAGCTGAAGAACACGTTAGAGATCTCAGAAAGTTCTTTGAAAGGCTCCGTAGGTACAATCTGAAGCTGAATCCAGCCAAGTGTGCATTTGGTGTGCCTGCTGGAAAATTTTTAGGTTTCATTGTTAGCAGGCGAGGTATTGAATTGGACCCCGCAAAGTTCAAAGGAATACAATAATTACCTCCGCCTCGGAATAAGAGGGATGTTAAAAGCTTTCTAGGCAGGCTAAATTACATTAGTAGGTTCGTTTCTCAACTTACCACAATATGTGAGCCGATCCTCAAGTTGTTGAAAAAGAATGCATCAGTTGCATGGACTGAAGAGTGCCAAGAAGCCTTTGAAAAGATCAAGCAATACTTGTCAAATCCTCATGTTTTGGTTCCGCCCGAGCCTGGCCGACCATTGTTTTTGTACTTGTCAGTCAATGAATACTCCTTTGGTTGCGTATTGGGGCAACATGACGCCTCGGGAAAGAAAGAGCAGGCAATTTATTATCTGAGCAAGAAGTTCACAGATTGCGAAGCCATATACACTTTATTGGAAATAACGTGTTGTCCCCAAACGTGGGTTGCACAAAAGCTGAAACATTATCTTTTGTCCTATACAACTTATCTGATTTCCCGGATGGACCTATTAAAGTACATATTTCAAAAGCCAATGCCAACTGGCAAACTTGCAAAACGGCAGATCCTGCTCACAGAATTTGACATAATTTATGTCACTAGAACTGCAATGAAAGCTCAAGCCTTAGCTGATCATTTGGCTGAAAACCCGGTTGATGATGATTATGGGGCATTGAAGACTTACTTCCCTGATGAGGAGGTAGATGTGCTTGAAGAACTAATTAACAAAGAAGAGCACGTGTGGAAAATGTACTTTGACGGTGCTTCTAACTCAAAAGGCCATGGTATTGGAGCAGTCCTCATCTCTCCCACGGGACATTATTACCCGGCGGCCCAACTCCGTTTCAGTTGCACTAACAACACATCGGAGTATGAAGCATGCATAATGGGTTTGCGTATGGCTCTAGACATGGACATCAAAGAATTGCTGGTGATCGGAGATTCAGATATTTGGATACGCCAAATGAAGGGTGAATGGGAAACTCGAGATGTTAAGCTGATCATGTACAAGCGGTGTATGGACGATCTTCCAAAAAAGTTCGATGTTCTAAAGTTTAGACATGTTCTCAGAATACATAATGAGTTGGCTGACGCCTTGGCCACATTAGCTTCGATGCTTGTCCATCCTGATAAAGCCCATATTGATCCGTTAGAGATTCAGGTCCAAAGTCAACATGCATACTGCAATGTGGTTGAAGAAGAAATTGATGGTCATCCGTGGTATTTTGATGTCAAGAATTTCCTTCAAGATGGGACGTATCCTCCAATGGCAGAAAATAATCAAAAGAGAACCCTTCGACGACTGGCAAGTGGTTTCTTCTTGAGTGGAGAGGTTGTGTACAAAAGGACACCCAATTTGGGACTACTAAGATGTGTGGATGCAACTGAAGCCACAAAGATTCTCAATGACATGCATTCGGGGATCTGTGGCCCCCACATGAGCGGGCACGTGCTAGCTAAGAAAGTACTCAGAGCAGGATACTTCTGGCTTACTATGGAACATGATTGCATTACTTTTGTGCAGAGGTGTCATCAATGCCAATTACACGGTGATTTGATACATTCCCCCCCTTTAGAGTTGCACACAATGTCAGCCCCTTGGCCTTTTACAGCATGGGGATGGATGTTATCGGGCCTATTGAACCAAAAGCATCAAATGGGCACAGATTCATTCTGGTTGCAATAGATTACTTCACCAAATGGGTTGAGGCCGTCACTCTCAAGTCCGTGGCCAAGAAAGCCGTGGTGGATTTTGTTCATTCTAACATTATTTGTCGCTTTGGTATCCCAAGTACCATCATCACCGATAGTGCGACAAATCTGAACAGTCATTTAATGAATGACGTGTGTGAAAGATTCAGGATCATGTACCGAAATTCCACGCGTTACTGACCAAAGGAAAATGGCGCGGTCGAAGCAGCCAATAAGAATATCAAGAAGATCCTTAGGAAATGATACAAGGATCTCGTGATTGGCATGAGAAGTTATGTTTTGCTTTGCTTGGTTACCGCACAACTGTGCGCACTTCCATAGGTGCGACCCTATATTCGTTGGTATATGGAACTGAAGCAGTCATACCCGCTGAAGTTGAAATACCATCTCTCAGGATCATTGTGGAAGCAGAAATTGAGGACACAGAGTGGGTCAAAACTAGATTGGAACAGTTGTCATTCATTGACGAAAAGAGGCTCAATGCAGTTTGTCACGGTCAATTGTATCAGCAAAGAATGGCCCGAGCCTACAACAAGAAAGTGCGCCTCCGTGACTTGAAAGAAGGACAATTAGTATTGAAGAGAATCTTTCCTCATCAGGAAGAATTTAAAGGGAAATTTGCTCCAAATTGGCAAGGGCCGTACCTGGTAAAGAAAGTATTGCCAAATGGCGCCTTGTACCTTACAGATCCGGAAGGCAGAACAACTGAAATACCCGTCAATGCAGACGCGGTCAAGAGGTACTACATTTGACTCCAAGATGGCTTTCAAATCGGGATGAATGCAAGGCCTTTGTTCTCTTTTGCTATCCCAAAATGTATCCCTTATTAGCACTTTGAACAGGGTACTTTCGATACATGTTCTCAGTTGGAATCAATGTAAGTGTACCAAAATGAAATGAAACTGAAATGCATCAAAAAGAAACCTGGGCATTTGCCTAGAGCTACGTCTGACCTGATTCCTCTCAAAAGGATACGTAGGCAACCATTCCGGTGCGGTCGCAATAAGAGAAAATTTCTCTTTCCCTGTCTGCTTTTATTCGCGCAAACTCTGCCTCCAGGCTTGCGGGACATGTCAAGAAAATCATAGATCTCAGTTTATCCTAAAACGGGGCAGAAGTTGTTTTTATTTTTTAAGAAAATGGAGAAAATTCAATATTCCTCCCCATTTTCTTTGTGTTCCTAACAGTGAAAAGTTCATTCTTTCCTGCTTCGTATTGACGCAAAACTTGCCTCCAAGTTTGCGGCCAACATCAAAAGAAAATTAAATCCCCCATTTATGCTATACTGGGGCAGAAGTTTGTTCTTATTTTATTTCATAAATAAAATAAAATAAAAACAAACTTCTATCATTTTTGTATCATCTATTCACATGTTTCATGAGATGTTTGGCATACCAGTCTCGAAGTAAAGGGAGAAAACAAAGCGCCCCAGTTTATTCTAAACAGTAAGTCAAGAGATGTTTGTGTTGTAAATTGAATAGGAAAAAAAAGAAAAAAAAAGAAAAGAAGAAAAGAAAAGAAAAAAAAAGTGGAAAAAAGAAGTCTTTCCGGTGAAAACCTGAGAAGGCGCCGCAAGACAAACAGTGAGGCAAAAGATTAAAGAGAGAAAGGGCGCTACTAGTCGACTTGAGAGTCACCTCAACTTGGTTATGGTTTGATATCTTCCATGGAGCAACTCTCAACAAACAACTGGCACTGGTTAGACGAGGTCACCCAAGATACATGTCATGATCATCAACGCCGCCAGTATATTGCCAGATAAGTTTCCCTTTTCAGAAAGACGTTCCATGTCCAAACGACTTTCGCCCTTAAATTTTTTTATTATTCTACTTTGTACATCTTGCCTCACCATTAATTCCTCGCCCTTTCGGCGGTAACCTCACATGAGTAATAAAAGAAAATTGCAAATTTCTGTCTTTCAGGATTCAGGTGTTATTCTAGCGAGCAGGGCACACCCTCGACAATGGAAAATTTTCAGCGAGTCATGACCAACCTTGATAATTAGAGCCCAGATCCGCACATCAAGCCGGAGGAACGACATACCAAAATTGTATCATGAAGAGTATACATGTTTGGGAGAAGCTTTAGGCGTTGTTCATCCCACATTACTGTGAAGAATAGAACAAGAGTCACTAAGGATATTTGCAAGATAAGAAACAGGGTGTATGCACGATGCAGAAAGTTGGTGTGACATTTGCTATGTTGCCAAGAAAGAGCTGGGACCACTTGAATTGGGATAGTTGCGCTAGATGACAGATGGAACTCCATTCCCTTCTTTTGAGTCAGTTTCGCTCAAAGATAGCGATCATTTCCTTTTCGAGTCAGTTCACTCAAAGATAGCATCATTTCTTTTCCACGTCAAGATCTACTAAAAGATAGCGATCATTTCCTTTTCGAGTAAGTTTGCTCAAGGATAGCGTCATTTCTTTTCCACGTCAAGATCTGCTAAAAGATAGCGATCATTTCCTTTTCGAGTCAGTTTCGCCTAAATATAGCATCATTTCTTTTACATGTCAAGATCTGATAAAAGATAGCGATCATTTCCTTTTCGAGTCAATTTCGCTCAAAGATAGCATCATTTCTTCTTCATATCAAGATCTAAAAAAGATAGCGATTATTTTCTTTTCGAGTCAGTTTCGCTCAAAGATAGCATCATTTCTTTTCATGTCAAGATCTGCTAAAAGATAGCGATCATTTTCTTTTCAAGTCAATTTCGCTTAAAGAATAGCGTCATTTCCTTTCCATATCAAGATCTGTTAAAAGATAGCGATCATTTTCTTTTCAAGTCAGTTTCGCTTAAAGAATAGCGTTATTTCCTTTCCATGTCAAGATCTGCTAAAAGATAGCGATCATTTTTTTTTCAAGTCAGTTTCGCTTAAAGAATAGCGTTATTTCCTTTCCATGTCAAGATCTGCTAAAAGATAGCGATCATTTTCTTTTCAAGTCAGTTTCGCTCAAAGATAGTGCCATTTCTTTTTCATGTCAAGATCTGCTAAAGATAGCGATCATTTCCTTCTCGAGTCAGTTTCGCTCAAAGATAGCGTCATTTCTTTTTCATGTCAAGATCCGCTAAAAGATAGTGATCATTTCCTTTGCGAGTCAGTTTCGCTCAAAGATATCGTCATTTCCTTTCCATGTCAAGATCTGCTAAAAGATAGCGATCATTTCCTTTTCGAGTCAGTTTCGCTAAAGATAGCCTCATTTCCTTTCCATGTCAAGATCTGCTAAAAGATAGCGATTGTTTTCTTTTCAAGTCTGTTTTGCTAGAAGATAGCAGTCACATTCAGTTCAAGTCATTTGCGCTCAAAGATAGCAACCACTTCCTTTTCAAGTCAGTCCTGCTGAAAGATAGCAACCATCCCCAGCTTTAAGTCAAGACCCGCTTGAAACAGATGCAACAATTTCAAGTTTCAGATAATGCTTGCCCATACAATGAGCAACAGAGTTGTCTGTCAAGCCAAGATTTACCTCAACGAAGCATGAATATTTAGGCTAGGGATTGTAATTTTATATTTCTTTTCCTTGTATTTCCGTTCCTTGTAAAGCAACGACCACCAGCAAGCGACCAGTAATCAGCAACGACAACTTTTGTGTGCCTAAGAGTGTCTAGTATCAGCCTCAAGTGTGTCTAGAAGAGTCTCTAGTTTGTCTTAGTAGTCTAGAGTGTCTAGTGTTGTGTTAGTGAGCTCGAAAAGTCTAGTGTTTGTTTCATGTAGTAGTCCGAACTACCGCACGTGAGGAACTACACTGACCTGATTCCTTAGCCCGGGGATATGTAGGTAGCCTTGTTCTCGGTTAGAACCAATATTCAAGATACAGTCACCATTTTGAAAAGCATGCTCTCGGCCAGAACCGAAAAGCCAAAATTAGTTGTCGATTACTTCTTTGTCCGAAAACTCTTCGTGTTCCCAAACAAAGAGAGGCAGCTGTAATCACCTAATTTTGGCACCAAAATTCATAAAATTGCTCAAAATAGTCGTATTATATTCTTAGGACGTTTCGTCAAATTTTACTGGACTTTTAATTTTTCTTAACAAAATTGTCATTAATTAGGATGTAAAATATGAAAATACCAAAAATTACTTGTTATGTGTGTTTAGCTTTGATTCCATATTTTAATTGTGATAGTATTGCAAAATTTTAAGGTTTTAATTTTAGTTTTGTGTGTGTTTTAATCAAGTCTAGACATTTTAATGGCCATATATGAAAATAATAGCCCAACAACTATGATCCATTAGCCCACTTTATAACCCGGCCCGTACCCCACCTATATAAACAAAGACACTTCATTTCACCCCCTCACACCCCCTTAGCTCCTAAAGCTGGCCAAGCCATGCCAAAATTTCCACTCCTCGCCGGAATTCGCCAACCACCGCTCCTCCGCCACTATGCCATCGCCGGCCAACACCTCCGGTGACCGGAAAAATACAAAAATATACCATTGGAAAGATCTCGACCCCCTCTTTCCATTTCCACAACTATCTTCTTCAAATTCGCAACCGTTTGGCGTAGATCGGGCTTCAAAGTTCCGGTTAAACTCGACTCCGGTGACTTGTGACCTTTTTCCAGTAAGTTTCGGTTTCCTTTTCTTCCCCTTGCTCTTCTAACAATCTTTCCTACCCCATTCTCCCAAAATTTTTTCCCTTTCCTGCCCGTTTCTCTGTCCCCTTTTCCGATTCTCATTTTTCTGATTTTTTTCTTTCTTCTCATTTTTGTTATGGTATGCCCTGCTGTTCAATGCTTCTGGTGGTGTTGATTTGATTTTGTGTTGGTATTCACATGGGGTGATAGGGGCTGTTTTTTTTTTTTTTTTTTTTTTTTTTTTTTTTTTTTTTGTGATTTGTTTTCATGAAACGAGGGAGGCGTTGTTTGTAGTGGGATATGGAAGGTTGTTGATTCAGGGAGGCAATGTGTCTGTGGTGGAGTTTAGCGGAGTGAGGTAGTAGCGAGGCAGTGGAGGTGCTGCTGTGATCGATGGTGATGTAGGGGTTTGTTTCAATCTCGATTAGGCAGTGATGGCGAGGGCGTAGAAGGGGGGGAGGGCTGTTTCAGTTTTGGCTAGGCAGTGGCAGCTCGACTATGGCAAAGCGGGTGTATGTTAATGGCTAGGAAGTGTAGTTGTGGAGTCGCTGTGACAGTGGGGATCCGTTGGCAATGGTTGATGCGTTTCGAACTGAACCAGTGAGGCAGTAACAATGGTGACGCTCAATAGTAGCAGCAACAGTGAGGCTGAAGCTGGTCGCTCGTGGTGGTGTTGAGACAACAACGGCTATGGATTTGTCCACGGGTTAGAAAAGTTAGACCTTGCTCTCTTCTGTTTGTTTTTAGTACAGTTAATGTTTTAGTCTAGTTTTAGCATGAGTTAGTCGTGTGACAGTATCGTTTTATATGTATTGCAATTGAAGTTAGTTTTTTCAAGATAGTTCGAGGCATTTTTAAATGTAAAAAATGATTAAGTGTTGATCCATTTGTCGAATTGGCTCTACTTATGCTTACTTGTAGTGTTGTAATCTAGTAAAAAGTTGTCTGTTCTGTTTAGCTCAAACCACTAATAGTATCAGGTTCAAATTTTTTGTTAGTTTGGGCATGAAAGTCCCTTTTATATTTAGGTTTGGCCAAGCGTGGTAGGTTTTAAGCTTGAAATCCGTCTAGAGTTCCCTGCGTTGCTTAGCTTTCATTTGTGTGAGTCTGTAGTCCATTTATAGCTAAGTTTGATTTGTCAAGGAAACTTAGTAGTTTGTGTGCTCTGGTCTCGATTTTAGTTTGGTTTAGTTTAGTCAATTTGCTTAGTTTTAAGTCTAGTTTGGTCCATTTAGTTAGTTTGGGGGCTGATTTAGTTTTCTTAGTTGGTCTTAGTTTCTTCTAGTTAGTGTAATGAGCATTGGGTGTCCTTTAAAAGAACACTACTTGTATCTTTTTTCACCTTTTTGGACAGCCTTGTGGGCTGAATAGTAGTCCTACTAACTGGTGTACTTTTGTTGAAAATAGGACTAGAAAATACTCAAGTATAGGGGTGTGGGTTTGTACTTTTGTACAAGTCCTCACCCCCACCTTTTGGCCTTGAATTTCAGCTATAAAGAGGGTCATTTTCTCCTCTTTAAACCATACGACTACCAGCTAAGAACAAGCTGAAAATACTTGAGCACAACACTTGAGAAAAAAATAGTTTTTTGAAGAAAAGATTTAGAACCAAAAGCCTTTATACTAAGGGTCTTTTGGGTAAGGGTATTTTGGGGTATAAATCTACTAGTTTTAAGAGTTAAATAGAGGTTAAAAGGGGTGTTTCGGTGCTGATTTTTGGGGGCGTTGCTTCTATTTTGTTTGATTTGGTTGGGTTAAAAGCTTGTTAGATATTGGTATTGGCTTGCGCCAAGAGGTTCACTTACTAGGTAAATATTCCAACTTTTGTATTATACTCTTTCTTGTGTACGAATCCCATGTTTAAAGATGCTTAAGATGGTCATTTGAGCTTCATTATGCTCTGCTTTACTCCCATCGTTTATTTTAAATAGTACAAAAAAATACCTATGTTAACAAAGTGCTGTTGGAACCTTCCTAATAATTGATATTTAAGATATGTTCATTATTTATTTGGTTGTTCATTTGGAACACTTTGTTGAAACTGGATAGAATTAATTAAACAAATTTATGATCATTCATGCCATGCTTATAGGAAAGATTGCACATGATATCGTGTGCAAATGTGGACGTATGAGATACAAGTAAGCAAAAATAGGATATTAAACCCAAAGTTATCTAACACTGCTTCTGGAAACGAATAGGCAGCACTTAGGACGATATTTTTGAAATCTAGCCCTCACATAGTATATGCAAGTAGTGATCATTATTTGGGAAAAAAACAGAATGTGGCTATTTTTACAAAATAAGTCTAAAACGGCCTGTTAATGCAAACAGATTAGCCCAATTGCAGAAAGGAAAGCACGCAGCCTGCAGGCTGTTTATTTTTTCAAAGACAGCCCACAAAATTATTTCTATCTAATAAACAGCCTATTATATGTATATACTTTTCATAATCTATATCTTTTAAGACAAATTTGGGAGTCCCAATTTGTCACTTATTAAAGTTAGCGGTTATTTTTAATTAAATTGATTAGAAAAATTAAATTGAAGCAAGAAGAGTTTTTACGATTGAGTTTAATAATAAGTGTGACTCGCGGTTTGCTTATTAGGCTAAAAAGAAATTAATTCTATTGGACTCATTTTTTGTTAAGCAGTAAAAATATAAAAAAGATATGATAATTTTTGCGAATAATTTTTACGGCAGCTTATTTATACAAGCAGGTTTAACCCATTTATGATTTTGGCAAACAACTCACCTTTTATTAATAGTCTCGAGGAAGTCAATAAAACTCTTTTAAAATAGACCAGTCCTTTGTAAGGTTGGAAATGCATAATATATTTTATCTATTATGAATTAAAGTGTAAATCTGTCCAATCCTCTGTGAGGTTGGATAAGAATAACGTTTTTAAATTTTCTGAATCAAAGTGCAATTCAAATTAACGGCATTAATATAACAACCATATTTAATAAAAATTAAAATTGCGACAATAAAGCAACTGTGCTCGGCACAGGGCTCGAGGGTGCCTAATACCTTCTCGAGAGTAAACTAAAAACCATACCAGAATCTCTAACGCAGTCCATTAGACGAGTCAGAGGTGTTCCAAGGTACCTTTTAGTGACTTGGCACACCTTAAACTATGTCAAATGGCGACTCCGAGTTCTCTAGACAATTTTGTACCTTTTTGAATACCACTCACGAGCCTTTAAATAAATAAATACCCTCGCGGTAATTTTTTTAGGGCGTGACGGTGGCCCCACATTCCTGCTCCACCAGATTCAAGGGACCACTGCCTGTTCCAGAATGATTGAAGCTCCTCTTCTGGAAAGCACTCAAACAACGATGGTTGAGGAAATCGAGAACATTGAGTTAGTTCGCTTAGCTGAGCAACTGGCCAAGATGGCCGAGGACTTTGCAACTATGAAAGAAATAATGACGCAACTAGTTCGTATACATGGCAGCAGTTCAGGCACCTCCTGTTTCGTCAGGTGTGCTGGTTTCATGGCAAATACTCAGCCACCAGGGCAAGGGCAATCCACAGTGGTAGGAGATCCCCGTTACCCTCCGGGATTTGGTCCACATCCGGCAACTGACAATGCATCCGGATCTTCTATTGTACAACCCTGGGCACAATTCCCACAGCATGGACAACATGGCCAACCCCAGGTTCCTGCCGCAGCATTCACCGTTCCTGCAGGACACACTTTGCAAAGATCGAACAGTGACCCATAGTTAAGGGCCCATGATAAAAAATTTGACCAAGCTCAAGGTAATGTCTTCTGCCAAACCGAGTCGTATGATCAGGGACACCACCCAAAATCACATGCTGATATTGATAGGTTAGGAAAAACAGAAGATAATGATTTTGCTCGGAAATTGAAAAGCTTGGAGCAAACTAGGAAGAGCATACAGGGGAACGGAGGTGAGGCTAATATTTCATACAAATATCTGTGCTTGTTCCCTCATGTGCCTTTGCCTGAAGGTTTTGTCGTGCCCAAATTTGATCTGTACACCGGGCAAGGTGATCCTACGATCCACCTAAAGGTTTATTGTAAAGAGACGAGAGGCGCTAGCAAGGATGAATTACTAATGGCGTACTTTGCTGATAGTCTAGGAGGACCGGCAACAGAATGGTTCATCCTACAGGACGTCTCAAAATGGGCTACTTTTGATGATATGGCTAATGCTTTCCTAGATCACTTTGAGTTCAACATTGAGGCTGCTCCAGATCGTGCTTCTTTGAAGACGATCACAAAGAAGCCTAGTGAAAGTTTCAGGAAGTATTCCTATAGATGGCGCGAGCAGGCAGCGGGGGTGAACCGTACGATACCCGATGATAAAATGGTCGAAGAGTTCATTGAGGTGCTTGATGAGACCTACGACCAAGCAATAGCCTCTGCCATAGGGAAACAATTCTATAAAGCAGTGATAATTGGGGAGATGATTGAGAAGGGAATCAAGGCAGGCAAGATTGTCAGCCAAACAGCTTTGAGAGCCGTTACCCAAGCATTGCAATCAGGGTCAGGCCGTGCGGGCACCCGACCTGGACCGAGAAGAAATGACGGAAGATACTGACACGACCAGGCCTTGCGGGCACCCGACCTCCTCCCCTAGACCCGTCGGGCGATCCCTTACCAATTAAATTAGGAAAATAAATATAATTCATTCATAAATAAGAACAAGATTTTTAAAAAAATACAGACATATTGATACCTCTAAGCTGTACAAAAGAAATTACAACTGGCTACATGACATACTAGGTTTAGGGCTATCCAGACTAGACATGTAAGAGTACAAAAGAAGACAGATACCTCCTGGAGGGAGCAAAATGCAACTGAAATAATAAACAATAAACTGGGGGCCATCCGAAATAAAAGCTGGCTCACCCTGACTGCTGAAGTCGTCTTCGCTCTTTCACAACGTCGCGAACTCAATCCTGGAGCGAACCTGCCGAAACGGAATAGATAGACAACAAACAAACAACAAACAAGGATGAGTCAAAAGGACTCAATAAGTGAGGCAGACTAGCCACCTCAAAGAATAGGATAGCTAGCCAAGGAGAAGAAATAGATAAACCAAATTCCTCTTATTTAAATTATAAAAAGGCAGAACCAGATAACAACCGAAAATACGTATGAAATCATAAACTCAACTAGGAATACGAGAAAGAAACATATCAACAAATAAGCAATGCACGTATAAGCAGAACAGTAGTTATGTACCACAAGTCTACATAATGGTATGAAATGAAATGAGATGAAATGAAATATGATGCAAAGGGTCACATGTGCCCGTAACCCCATCCCAAAGCGGAATACTCCTGCATTCGAGGGGAATCCAATCCGATAACCAACTGGAGCGGAATACTCCTCCTCCCGGGGCGGAATACTCCTGCGCCCGATATAATATAAACCAGAGGCAGAATACTCCTGCACTCTCCTGGGGCGGAATACTCCTGCACCCGATATAATGTAAATTTGAGGCGGAATACTCCTGCACTCAGTATGTTACATAAGAGCGGAATACTCCTGCTCCTGGGGCGGGATACTCTTCCACCCAATATGATATGAACCAGAGGCGGAATACTCCTGCACTCTGCTGGGGAGGAATACTCCTGCACCTGATAAAATGTAAACCACAGGCGGAATACTCCTGCACCCTCCTGGGGCGGAATACTCCTGCACCCGATAAAATGAATCCAAAGGCGGAATACACCTGCATTCTCCTGGGGCGGAATACTCCTGCTCCCAATTTGATATGCAATGTAATGCATATGAATGACATATAATGCATATGAATGCAATGTGATGCAATAATAACCCTTCACTGGCACGGGACTCTCATCGACAGCCGGGAAGTAGATGTCAACTCACAGCCAGAGTACAATGCTCAGATCCTCAATGCAATATCAACAACAGGACATAACATATAATAAATGTAAATCCAAAGCTAAGGCGTAATGAGTACGCCTATCGGCAGTTACACACGTAAGGAACACATGGTAGAAAATCCACGAGGCCAGGTACCTCCTAAAAAATGGATATAAACACTTACCTTATTATAAAGTTAGCAAAGTTACTCAACAACCGCTTTATCCTTTGGATTCACTGTCAAACGATCCTGCTGTATTCAATAAGCAGAAAATTATATCAAATAAGGCTAAAGGCTTCATTCCCCACATCTTAGGGTATTCCGGTTAGGAACGTGATACCCTATTCGCATACACAATACGCAGGCCAGGCCTATGTACAGGGTTTAGGGTCACATAACCAAACCCTAAATAAATTACATGTATATGTTGCCCATAACTCACTGAGTACGAATATATAATTAATTTCATTATCGGGGTCTAATTGACCCTTTAAACTATTAATTGATCTTATTAAAACGATGTCTAATATCCCAATTTTTACCATCAGAATATATTCAAACACACGTAATAAACTCAAATAATGCATTAAGATCATTACCTGAATGTTTCGGGGGTGAAAATTCTATCTTTTTCCGGTTCTTTTCTCATTTTCTGGTATTTTAACGTTTCGCTGCGTTTTCTGCTTTTTGTTGTTTCTCGTATCTTTGTATGATTCTGATCATCCTGAGCTTATATATAAGCTAAGGACCCACCGCCCTTCAATTTTCTTTTCTTTCATTTCCTTTTTGTCCTTTTCTATTTTTCTTTTATTTTATTTTCCTTTCGCGACGAAAATTAAAACAGAACTCTATGAAATTCGAAATGATCTCGAATTTCTCAAGTAAGTTATAAAATATATATGTAACACACTTGCTAAGACGGATCTCAAATCGGACTCCCGAAGCTTAATATGCAAGTTAAATAGAAAAAGGTCAAATTATTTAACTTTCGGTATTTTAGCTGAAACTAGCCGAACAACTTCGAAATTCACTTTCGAAAGTTCACAAAAGTCATAAATAATCATACGAACCCAACGACACTTTTGGATTTCGAATCGGAGTTCATTCGCCAAAATTGAGCTCGAATACCTCTTTTTAATATTTATCGACAATAAAAGCTGAAATCTTCTACTGATACGTACCAAACGAGGTCTGATTTAATTCAAATTTTACAAACAGTTCCTAATGGACCTTACAAATATTTTAAAATTATCAACACGCCAATCAGAGTCTTAACTTTCGAAACGACTGACCGAGATCGTTTCATTCTCCTCCACTTATACTCTCATTCGTCCTCGAACGAGCTTCCATCTGAAGCAATATCCACACAGATAACAAAAGAACATGAACGACCTTTACAAAATATTCCACAGACATTATCTCATGATTAAAAGATCAGAAGTATAACACGTGTACCGAACTCTTTTAATAAAACAAATCTTGATAATATCCTCACATCGTTGCCCAGCTTATTCTGACTAAGCTGACCCTTCATCGGTCATGAGAGGAGAGTTCTACATTTTCGAAACAAAGATACACGGAACTTTGAATGGGTTAACATGATCCCGCCGACAAATCACCTCGTCGATATACTTTTCGATATAGAACAAGTCGATAGAACTAAGAATTAGCTCACGCTTGATGCAATAGGGGGAGATTTTGAAGTACCTTGTCACTACACACTATAGAAGATTTGATGCAAGCTATATTATTTTTACGAACGCACTATGCAACATCTCAGTTGATGTTAGTGTTGTTCTGCAAGCTCCTTGTGGGAATGTAGTTACTCCTATCCTAATGTATGTCAAAGGTTCATCTGAACAGGGTCTATCATATAAGGATAAGGATCATACAAATACTACTGGATAGTATGATGCAAAACAGGAATGATCTTCAGACTAAACATCTACTTCAGGGTATTGTATTTGAATTGGAAACATTATGACTTGAAAAAGTGAAAATAAAAAAGACATGTAGTTGGACCATGAGCTGAGGCAGAATACCAGCAACAAAGTTAATTACATGTGTATTTATAACGCTAAAGTAACCTCTCAAAGAGTTGAGGTGTGAAGGAGATATGCCAATGATGGATGGACGACAAGCCGCACTAGACCTTTAACTCTAAATTTTCATGAAGTAAAACAACGTCAGTATAAGGATCCAATTCTAATTGAATACAGACAGATTGCCAGAAGAAAACTGGAGTCACCATACAAGGTTACTACTGACCGTGTTCTCATGTATAAAGATAGACTTTGTGTCCCCTATGTTGCATATTTACGTGGAAAGATTATGATAGAGGCACATTATTCAAAATACACTGTTCATCCAGGTTCGACTAAGATTTACCATGATCTTAAGCAGATTTATTGGTGGGACGGAATGAAGTGTGACATAACAAAATTTGTGGCTCAGTGTTCTAATTGCTAGCAAGTTAAAGTCGTGTCATCTTTCAAGACATTATGCTTTCAGCAGATAGGTACGTATATATGATCAGGTTTCCAGCTTATATCTAGCATTAATAGATTATTAGTGGGTTTAGCAATGATCGACACTCATTGTAGGTTTCTGTCGTGGCCCTAGGTTGGGTCGTGAAATAAGTGGAATCAACGCCTTAGAGATTCAGTATTAGCATTCAGTATTAGCATTCAGTATTTGGAGGAAGACTCCTCCACTTAAAACACAAACTCATGCAGCCATTTGATTAGGAATAACCATCCCCACACAGTCTGCTGGACAAAAGAAGATTTAGCTAAAAGCTGAACATAGGCAGACCTAAGCTACCAACTACCCTTTCGAGTTGCCAAACAGCTGCAACTCTCGAGTAACAACTCCATACATTTTCTATAAGCACCACCGCCTGAAGGATCAAATCAAAGGTCAAATGACGCCTCTCATTACCCTAAGTAGCCTTGAAAACAACAATATGCTTACCCGACTACCTTGGCATGCACTCTGGCTCAACACAGGGAATATCACAATAGGTTACTGACCGCCTAAGCTCACCATTGCCGAACAAAGAAGAGATGGCAACGGACTGAGGATAGAAATAATTAGAGCTTTAAGAAGCTCTTCTTTTTATTTATTTGGCTACCAGAGCTAGACTACTTATGAGTCAGGCTAACCGAAGAATCACAATTGAAGAAATAGACATTAAATGAGCTTTACGGAACAAAATCTATATCAATTTAACCTTCATATAAAAAGGAAACTTTGACAATTCACTAAAAACCCTTTTATAACCCAGATAAGCTCATGGGATAACATGACTTTACTAGCGTTTCGAACCAAGAGGAGACACGCAGATTGAATATTACTTACTAACCACTTTACACCGGAAGAAACCATGACACTCCCTTATGGTAATAAACTAGAATCCCATAATCCAACCAACACGGAATTTCCAAAAACAGAGGTAAACTAATTTGATATAATAATAGAATGGGTCACGACAAGATGCCAGACAGACAATAGCGACATTCATCGTCAAATTTCTCATATTTAGACCAGATAAACTAGTAGGGTCTCACAAATTTCCTGATTAAATCATACTAGAAGCTCACCCCTCTACCGAAATCAATTTTTAGTAGAAAAAAAATCCAAGGAAGCCATGGAAATATAGTAAGATAAACGAATTTCAGAATGATCGGAAGAATCAAATCTTACTCACATATAATGGAAGAAGAATTACATGGGTGCACTACATCGGATATTCCTACCAGACAGGTAGTTCATAGAACTGCCTCTACAGCTGAGCTGAGTTACTACCCTGATAATCACCTTCTGAAGAACCACTGCCACCACGCTCTCGACCTCTACTGGATGGTGGCATTTCCCCCATGCGACTGTGTAGGTGCCTGATGACGAGAGAAACGATGACTGCCTACTTGCAGGAGCAAGGGAAAACTCCTCAAAGGATAACCAGACTTACGACAATGATAACAGAAAGCTCCTCAAAGGATAATCAGACTCACGGCAATGATAACACCTTTTCCCTAAAAATGGAAACTGAACAGATTATTGATAGCTATAAAACTGACTCTGATCATGACGAACTACTTGCGCACTCTGAAAATCACGCGCCACAAGCTAAGCTAACATGGGAAGTAACCTCCCACAATAATCAGAACTCTTACCTCCAAAGGGGGGCATGGTGCCCACCAGTGCCGTGGGATCTCTCGCTCTCCCACTCTAATTCTTCCCGCTTTAACTTATGGTATGCCTAATACCTCTGAGAAATATCAACAACAACATCAAATAAAGTCCCAACCTCAATTTTTTGAGCCATCTTGAATCTCAAGGAAGGAGAAAGGTCATCAATAAATCTTTGAATCTCTCGAAAGGCTCATGGACTAGTTCTAATGCATATTCAGCCATTCTATAGAATTCAATCTCATATTCTAAAATACCAACAGGCTAAACGACAGGCTACCCTGTCCAATCCACTCAAACTTGCAACACTTTTCATCTCGCTCGCTACTCGAAAGAAACTTTTCCACGAATCTAGAAGAAAAATCGAACCAAGTTAGCTAATAAGAGAGCGGCCGACCAATTCAAGTCTGTACCCTGAAACTGGAAAGAAGAATAATCAACATCATACCGCTCGATATAATCAAGAGCCTGAAGGATACCCTGACATCATTTTACTTTTAAAAAAATTACAGAAGGATCACTTGATGCATGCTCTAAGAATATCAGGAGGTTCAATTGGGTAAAATAATGCAGCCTCTTCGGACACTCGGACCAAGCTATTACCCAGGATAGCTAACTAGCCAGAATAAATAGAGGCAAACCACATATTTTCTTCGGAACATAGTTTACTGCGGTAATTAATACCTAAAACAGGAGCTCCCTGAGACCGAACGTCTCCATCTTCGGAGACCTGATAAGCTGCCTAGCGAATAATAGGTTCTTGCAGTATCTGTGTCGCCAAGATTTTCGTAAAATCATTGTAGATAGCCAAGGGAACCACAAGGCCCTGCTCTCTTGCCCATCGCGACCTCCGTAACTGGATCGTCAGCACGATTCATAACTCTCGGGGCTTGTGTAGCTCTAGCCCCAGGCTAGACTACTTCGTCTATAACTCACACTATTTGCTGATTTATCGAGCGAGGGTTCACAATTACCACGAAGGAATTAACGAAAATACTTTTGCGTCCTAGACTGACGCACGATCAGAAAGGAAGGAAGTGAAACTTCTTAAATGCCATCATAACCTCTCGTAGATAAGTACGGACATCTACGTACCCATCAGAGAGACTCAACTTGACACTGTCTTAGTTTGGATAGGCTCTAAATCAGGATGTGATACCAATTGACATGATCCGGAATTTGACTAGGCTGTGCGGGCACCCAATCTCCTTCCCTAGACCCGTCAGGCGAACCCTTACCAATTAAATTAGGAAAATAAATATAATTCAATTCATAAATAAGAACAAGACTTAAAAAAAAACACAGATATATTGATACCTCTAAGCTGTAGAAAAGAAAATGCAGCTGACTACCCGACATACTAGGTTTAGGGCTATCCAGACTAGACATCTAAGAGTACAAAATAAGACAGATACCTCCTGGAGGGAGCAAAATGCAACTGAAATAATAAACAATAAACTCCAGAATAAAAGTTGGCTCACCCTGACTGCTGAAGTCGTCTTCGCTCTTTCACAACGTGGCGAACTCAATCCATGAGCGAACCTGTCGAAACGAAATAGATAGACAAGAAACAAACAACAAATAAGGATGAGTCAAAAGGACTCAATAAGTGAGGCAGACCAGCCACCTCAAAGAATAAGATAGCTAGCAAGGGAGAAGAAACAGATAAACCAAATTCCTCTTATTTAAATTATAAAAAGACAGAGCCAGATAACAACCGGAAACACGTATGAAACCATAAACTCAACCAGGAATACGAGCCACAAACATATCAACAAATAAGCAATGCACGTATAAGCAGAACAATAGTTATGTACCACAAGTCTACATAATGGTATGAAATGAAATGAAATGAAATGAAATGAAATATGATGCAAAGGGTCACATGTGCCTTTAACCCCATCCCGAAGCGGAATACTCCTGCATTCGAGGGGATTCCAATTTGATAACCAACTGGAGCAGAATACTCCTACTCCTGGGGCGGAATACTCCTGCACTCGGTATAATATAAATCAGAGGCGGAATACTCCTGCACTCTCCTGGGGTGGAATACTTCTGCACCCGATATAATGTAAAGCTGAAGCAGAATACTCATGTACTCAGTATGTGACATAAGAGCAGAATACTCCTGCACTCTCATGGGGCGGAATACTCCTGCACCCGATAAAATGTAAACCAGAGGCAGAATACTCCTGCACTCTCCTGGGGCAGAATACTGCTGCACCCAATAAAATATAAACTAGAGGCGGAATACTCCTGCACTCTCCTGGGGCGGAATACTCCTGCTCCCAATATGATATGCAATTTAATGCATATGAATGACATATAATGCATATGACTGCAATGTGATGCAATAATAACCCTTCACCGGCACGGGACTCTCATCAACAGCCGGGAAGTAGATGTCATTTCACGGCCAGAGTACAATGCTCAGATCCTCAATGCAATATCAACAACAAGACATAACATATAATATAAAATGTAAATCCAAAGCTAAGGCATAATGAGTACGCCTATCGGCAGCTACACAAGTAAGGAACACATGCTAGAAAATCCACGAGGCCAGGTGCCTCCAAAGAAATGGATATAAACGCTTACCTTGTTACAAAGTTAGCACAGTTACTCAGCAACCGCTTTATCCTTTGGATTCACTGTCAAACAATCCTGTTGTATTCAATAAGCAGAAAACTATATCAAATAAGGCTAAAGGCTTCATTTCCCATATCTTAGGGTAATCCGGCTAGTAACCTGATACCCTATTCGCAGGCCAGGCCTATATACACGGTTTAAGGTCACATAACCAAACCCTAAATAAATTACATTTATATGCTGCCCATAACTCATTGAGTACGAATATATAATTAATTTCATTATCGGAGTCCAATTGACCCTTTAAACTATTAATTGATTTTATTTAAACGATGTCTAATATCCCAATTTTTACTGTCAGAATATATTCAAACATACGTAATAAACACAAATAATGCATTAGGATCATTACCTGAATATTTCTGGTATTTTTTCGTTTCACTGCGTTCTCTGCTTTTTGTTGTTTCTCGTATCTTTGTATTATTTTGATCATCCATAGCTTATATATGAGCTAAGGACCCACCGTCCTTTAATTTTCTTTTCTTTCATTTCGTTTTTGTCCTTTTCACTTTTTCTTTTATTTTATTTTCGTTTCGCGGCGAAAATTAAAACGGAACTCTACGAAATTCGAAATAGTTTCGAATTTCTGAAGTAAGTTATACAAAATATATGTAACACACTTGCTAAGGCGGATCTCAAATCAGACTCCCGAAACTCAATAGAGAAATTAAATAAATAAGGTCAAATTATTTAACTTTCGTATTTTAGCGAAAACTAGCTTAACAACTTAGAAATTCAATTTCGAAAGTTCAAAAAAGGTATAAATAATCATACGAACCCAACGGCGCTTTTGAATTTCGAATCAGAGTTCATTCGCCAAAATTGAGCTTGAATACCCCTTTTTAATATTTATCGACAAGAAAAGTTGAAATCTTCTTTTGATACGTACCAAACGATGTCTGATTTAATTCAAATTTTATAGACAGGTCTTATGGACCTTACGAATATTTTAAAATTATCAACACACAATCGGAGTCCTAACTTCTGAAACGACTGACCGAGGTCGTTTCAGATACAATGACCGTCAAGGGTATATTCAGACACCCCCGCCACAATAATTCTATCCATCTCATGGCCAACAATATGCCATGCCACAATTTTCATTCTCTGTCAATGCGGCATTTTATTCTCAGCCGCTATAGGGTCCACAATGGCGTGCACCCCCTGCCCCGATTCATTATAACAGCCAACAAGCATATGCTCAATTCCCAACTCAGCAGGAGATGCCTTATCGACCACGGGGTCCACCAGGTTTTTGTCCAAACATGCAGCAAAGGAACATGCATCAAGAACAGAAGTAATTCACCCCGCTGGGTGAAACTTACACCAACCTGTTTGAAAAACTACAACAAGCTAACTTGCTGAAACCAATCCCAGGAAATATGAATCTGACAGGGAAGGTGGATCATTCTCGCCGCTGTGTATTCCATTCTAGGGCGCCTGGACATGACACAGAGCAATGTTGGCATCTCAAAAAAGCAATCCAAGCGATGATAGATAACAATCAGATAAAGGTTGTGGGAGACGAGACTCAAAATATGAACCAGAATCCTTTGCCAGCTTATAATGTTCAGAATGACACACATACGGTTGGGATGGTATGTAAAGAGGAGGATTTGAAAGGGAAATGCCAAGCAGATTGTGGCGGTCGATCCCTTTTCAGATATTAAATGCCAGGAGCCGTTCATTGTTATATCTGCCGCAAGTCCAAATGCATCTGTTGCCAACAAAACGAAGTAAGATGTGGCTGTTGAACCTAGTTTTACAATCCCATCCGCATAGCCAAAAAAAGTTCAGCCTGATGGGCCAGTGTTTATCGTGCAAGGAGCACCAAGTCAGAAGGCTCCGGTCATTGAGGTTAAGGCAAAGCCGTGTGAACCAGTCATCATCATAAAGGCAAAAAAATCCCTGTTACAAGTATAAAGGCTGTTCCCGGGAACTACAACAAAACAATCATGTCTTACCAAGGGAAAGAGATTATAGAGGTCGCTGCTGATGTTAATGGTCTGACTCGCTCCGGAAGATGCTTCACTCCAGAAGAATTGGGAAAGGTAAAACCTGGTCATGAGGACCAAAGACCAATCAAAGAACTAGTGTCAGAGAAAGAAGCTGAGGAATTCCTAAAGAAGATGAGAACGACGGACTACTCTATCATCGAGCAGTTAAGGAAGACTCCAACTCAGATATCACTCTTGTCTTTGCTGATGAACTCTGAAGCACACCGCCACGCACTACTGAAGATACTGAATGAAGCTTATATTCCTGAACAAACAACTATGGCTAATCTAGAAGCACTTGCAGGCAGAGTATTTGAGACCAACCGCGTGACATTCACTGATGAAGAGGTACCCAAAGAAGGAACTGGTCATAACGGGCACTTCATGTTTCGGTCAAATGTGAAAAATCTTATGTCTCATGTGTTTTAATAGATGGCGGTGTAGGTTTGAACATCTGCCCTCTCACCACATTGAAGAGCTTGAAGGTGGATACCAGCAGGATCAGAGCCAGCATATCCTCTGTTTGCGCTTTTGATGGAGGAGTTCGAGAATCTTTGGGTATCATTGATCTTGAGTTGACCACTGGCCCAGCAACATTCACCATTGAATTCCAAGTCCTGGAAGCTGATGTATCTTACAATCTATTATTAGGCCGGCTGTGGATCCACATGGCATGTGTTGTACCTTCTACAGTCCATCAGGCGGTTATGTTCACTTGGGACAATCAAGCCATCGTGTTTTTGGAGAGGATGACTCGCAGTTCAACAATAGTCTAGATGTACCAGCCCTCGAGGTCGTCACCACTCGCCTAACCATTATGTATCAAACCTCTGATGTGGTGTATGTTGAAAAGGTGACAGAAGGGAAACCCATACCCGTCCCAAATGTGTCTGATACGGCTTTCATGATGGCCTCTGTAATACTGAAACATGGTTTCTAATTTGGGAAAGGTCTGGGAACGTCAATGCAGGGCAGGGTGAATCCAGTAGAGCCAATTCGAGTGCAAGGCACTTGGGGGCTAGGCTTCAAGCCAATATCAGCTGATCGCAAGCAAGCAAGAAAGAAGAAGTCCGAAGTTTGGTCCCTCCCGAAGCCAATTCCGTGTCTTGTCCAGTCTTTTGTAAGCTATGTTATGAAGCCGAAGATCATTGCAACAGATGTCAACAAAGTGAAAGACACTTAGGATGCGCCATTTGATTTGGGTGGCATCTTTGAAATTTGCATTGTTCAGCCAGGCGAAGGCTCCAGTAATGCCTCAATTCAGTACATTGGCCCGGACGTGACTGACTAACTGGAATGCAACTCCCTTGCCCATCAGGAAGGGGTCTTGGTAGACTATTGTTTTGCAGTTTCTTTTGAATACACTTGGATATTCTAAGGGTTGTATGCCGAGTGTATTATTTTGCTCACCTTCTTTATTGTAATTCAAACCTTTTTTCATTAATGAAAGGCTTGAGAGCCAAATTTCCCTAAATCTGCATCTATCTTCCTAATTTTATTCTTATTTTGTTTATATGTAGTGATGTATCTGATGGTCCTGATATCATGAAATGTGCAAGAATCTTGCTATCCATCTAGCATCTGCAAACTGATCTTGATTCCATAACCATAGTTGAGGTTGAAAATGATGAAGAACACAGAGACGAGTTTCTTAATGAGATTGAATATGATGAAGAAAAGGCTGATTTTGAAATAAGTTTGAAAGTGAAACGTCACGAGGAAAAGCGTAAACCTAATATGGCCGATACAGAAAATGTAAACCTTGGGAGCCCTGACAATGTGAGGGAAACCAAGGTAAGCATGTATGCTCATCCCGGGGTTAAGAGTGATATCCTACAAGTGCTTTTTGAATAGCGAGATGTTTTTGCCTGGTCATATGATGAAATGCCGGGTTTGAGCTCAGATTTGATAGTCCACAAATTGCCGATCCAACCTAGATTCCCTCATGTCAGGTTGTTACAACGCAAATTCAAAACTGACATGATCAAGAATATCCACGATGAAATCATGAAACAGGTCGATGCAAAATTCATTCAACCAGTCCAGTACACCTCTTTGGTTGCGAATGTTGTGCCAGTTCCCAAGAAAGATGGGAAAACAAGGATATGTATCGACTATCAAGATTTGAACAAGGCAAGTCCTAAAGACAACTTCCCATCGCCTAACATTCACGCTCTCGTTGACAATTGTGCAAAACATGAGATACAGTCTTTTTTTTATTACTATACCGGGTATCACCAAATCCAGATGGATGAAGATGACGCATACAAGACAGCATTTACTACACCCTGGGGACATTCTGTTATAGAGTGATGCCGTTTGGACTGAAAAATGCTGGGGCAACCTATATGAGGGCTATGACTGCTATCTTCCATGATATGATGCATAAAGAAATAGAAGTGTATGTGGATGACGTGACTGTAAAGTCCAGGATTGCCGAAGATCACGTGAGGGACCTTAAAAAAATTTTCAAAAGGCTCCGTAGGTATAACTAGAAGCTGAATCCAGCCAAATGCGCATTTGTTGTACCCACTGAAAAGTTGCTGGGCTTCATCGTTAGTAGGCAAGGTATTGAAGTGGATCCCGCAAAGATCAAAGCGATACAAGAATTACCTCCACCTCAGACCAGGAAGGATATCAAAAGCTTTCTCGGCAGGCTAAACTACATCAGCAGGTTTGTCGCCCAACTCACCATAATATGTGAGCCAATTCTGAAATTGTTGAAAAAGGATGCGAAGATTGCATGGACTGAAGAGTGCCAAGAAGCATTCGACAAGATCAAGCAATACTTGTCGAACCCTCCTATTTTGATCCCGCCCGAACCTGGGGAAACATGATGCCCCGGGAAAGAAAGAGCAGGCAATTTACTATCTTAGCAAGAAGTTAACCGATGGCGAGGACAGGTACACTTTGTCAGAAAGGACATGTTGCGCCTTATCTTGGGTCACACAAAAGCTGAAACATTACTTGTTTTCTCATACCACCTACCTCATCTCCCGAATGGATCCACTGAAGTATATATTTTGAGAAGCCAATGCCCACTGGCAAACTTGCAAAATGGGAGATCCTGCTCACGGAATTCGACATAGTCTATGTCACTAGAACCGCAATGAAGGGTCAAGCTTTAACCGACCACCTGGCGGAGAATCCGGTGGATGACGACTATGAGCAATTGAAAACTTACTTCCCCGATGAGGAGGTGGACACATTGGAAGAATTGATCAATGAAGAGGAACATGTGTGGAAAATGTACTTTGATGGCGCTTCAAATTCAAAAGGTCACGGTGTTGGGACAGTTCTCATTTCTCCCACAGGGCATTATTATCCAGCCGCAGCCAACCTTTGTTTCAGTTGCACTAACAACACAGCTTAATACAAAGCATGCATAATGGGTTTGCGCATGGCACTGGATATGGACATCAAAGAGTTATTGGTGATTAGAGATTCAGATCTTTTGATACACAAAATGAAGGGTGAGTGGGAAACCCGAGACCTTAAGTTGATTATGTACAAACAGTGTATGGATGATCTCCATCAAAGGTTCGATGCTCTAAAGTTCAGATATGTCCCAAGAATACACAATGAACTGGCTGATGCATTGGCTACACTAGCCTCAATGGTTGTCCATCCTGATAAAGCTCACATTGATCCATTGGAAATCCAGGTTCAAATTCAACATGCCTACTGTTATATGGTCGAGGAGGAAATTGATTGCCAACCATGGTATTTAGACATAAAGTGGTTTCTTTCTGAGAAGAGGAGTAGTGTACAAAAGAACACCAGATTTGGGACTGTTAAAATATGTGGACGCAACTGAAGCCACGAGGATTCTCAATGACATATACTTAGGGATATGTGGACCCCACATGAGCAAGTACTTGTTAGCAAAGAAAGTGCTCAGAGCAGGATACTTTTGGCTCACCATGGAACATGATTGCATAACCTTTCCGCGAAAGTGCCATCAATGTCAAGTTCACGGTGATTTGATACACTCTTCTCCCCTAGAGTTGCACACAATGTCAGCTCCTTGGCCTTTTACAGCATGGGGGATGGACGTTATTGGCCCCATTGAACCAAGAGCATCAAACGGACACAGATTCATTTTTGTTGCCATCGATTACTTCACCAAATGGGTCGTGGAGATCACTCTCAAGTCCATAACCAAGAATGCCGTGGTGGATTTCGTCCATTCAAACATTGTCTGTCGCTTTGGTATCCTAAGTACCATCATCACTGATAACGCGACAAACTTGAACAGTCATTTGATGAAGGAAGTGTGTGAACGATTCAAGATCACACACTAAAATTCTACATCCTACCGACCAAAGGAAAATAGTGCGGTTGAAGCCTCAAACAAGAATATCAAGAAACTCCTTAGGAAGATGATACAGGGATCTCGTGACTGGCATGAGAAGCTGCCTTTTGCCTTGCTCGACTATGGTACAATTGTGCGCACTTCCATAGGTACGAACCCATATTCATTGGTGTACGGAACTGAAGTGGTCATACCAGCCGAAGTTGAAATACCATCACTCAGAATCATTGTAAAAGCAGAAATTGAGGATGTAGAATGGGTCAAAACCAGGCTAGAACAATTGTCATTTATTGATGAGAAGAGGCTCAACGCGGTTTGTCACGGCCAACTTTATCAATAAAGAATGGCGCGTCATACCACAAGAAAGTTCGCCACCGCGATTTGAAACTAGGGCAGTTGTTTCTGAAGCGAATCTTTCCTCATCAGGAAGAAGCTAAAGGGAAATTTTATCCAAATTCGCAAGGACCATACCTGATAAAGAAAGTGTTGCCAAACGGTGCCTTTTACTTGACAGATCCAGAAGGAAAGACCAACGAGATGCTAGTCAATGTAGATGCAGTCAAGAGATACTACATATGAGCTTCAGGCCAACTTATTTTGTTAGTATAGATATCCTCCCACCCAAAGCATTGTACTCTTCGCTGGCCTTTAGAGCGTTGTACTTCCAGTTTTAAACTCTGTTTGGGTATCAATGAAATTGTAGTGAAATAAAATTGAAAAACATCAAAACAAAATTGCCATTAAGTCGTCGGAGCTACGTCTTGACCTGATTCCTCTTAAAATGATATGTAGGCAGCCATTCGGGTGCGGTCATAACATGGAAGAGTTCCTTTCATTCCTGTCTCACATTGACGCAAAACCTTGCCTCCAAGTTTGCGGCCAATAGAAAAGAAATGCAGAGCCCCAGTTTATACTAAACTGGGGCAGATTTTTTATGTTTATTCCTACTTTCCAAAATAATGCCAGGGGCTACGTCATGCGCCCGATGCATCTTGAAGGACATTTATGCCCTGTCAAATAGAAACCCAAATGCCCCAACGGGTGCATATGTATTTTTATTTTTAAAGGAGAATGTTTTCCAAAGGTGGGGAATTTCACGCAGTCACCTCATGATGCGTTTTGGATGTTATTTGATCAAAAAAATTACGATGTCTTGCCGGTGTAAACCTGAAAAAGCGCCGTAAGACAATTGAGAGACAAAATATTAAAGAGAGAGGCTAACCGGCGAAAACCCAAAAGGGTGCTGGTAGCCGACTTGAGAGTCACCTACTCTATAATTGGTTATGGGCTAGTATCCGTATTGAAACAATTCTTGACAAACAAGCAGTGCTTGTCGGACGGGGTCATTCAAGATACATGTCATGATCATCAGGGCCGCCAGTATATCGCCAGATAAGTTTCCCCTTTTCAGAAAGACGTTTCTTGTCCAAACGACTTTCGCTGTAATTTTTTCTATCCATTTAGTTTTATTCCACTTCACCATTATTTCCTTGCCCTTTCGGCATTAACTTAACATGAGCAACAAAAGAAATTCGTAAAACTCTGTCTCTACAGGATTTGCAGTTTACTTTCAGTAATCGGAGCACTCCCTCACAACGGAGCATTTATTTTCAGCAATTGGAGCACTCCCTCACAACGGAGCATTTATCTTTCAACAATCGAGGCACTCCCCTTACAATGGAGCATTTATTTTCAACAATCGAGGCACTCCCCTCATAACGAAGCATTTATTTTCAGCAATTGGCGCACTCCCTCACAACGGAGCATTTATCTTTCAGCAATCGAGGCACTCCCCTCACAACGGGGCATTTATCTTTCAAAAATCGAGGCACTCCCCTCACAATGGAGCATTTATTTTCAGCAATTGGAGCACTCCCTCACAATGGAGCATTTATCTTTCAGCAATCGAGACACTCCTCTCACAACGGAGCATTTATTTTCAGCAATTGGAGCACTTCCTCACAATGGAGCATTTATCTTTCAGCAATCCGGGCACTCCCCTCATAACGGGACAATTTATTTATCAGCAATCGAGGCACTCCCCTCACAACGGAGCATTTATTTTCAGCAATTGGAGCACTCCCATAAAAAAGGAGCATTTATCTTTCAGCAATCGAGGCACTCCCTTTACAATGGAGCATTTATCTTTCAGCAATCGGGGCAACCCCTATAACGGGACAATTTATTTTCAGCAATTGGAGTACTCCCTCACAAATGGAGCAGTTTTCTTTCAACAATCGAGGCAAACCTCCCCCCTCCCCCTCCCCCCACAATGGGACCGTTTATTTTCAGCAATTGGAGCACTCACTCAGAAATGGAGCAGTTTTCTTTCAACAATGGGGGCACATCCCTCACACAAAAGCAGTCTATTTTCAGCAACTGGGCTCATTCCCGACAATGAAGTAATTCATCTTCAGCGGATCAATCTTAGAAGAACAAGCCTGCGATGAAGCTCAAGCAAGCCGCCCTTAGAAAATGGCAGAATTTTATATTGTAATTTTGTTTCTCTTGTAAAATGTTGTAGAAAAGCAAACAATACCCAGCAACCAGCAACCAGCCGAAACAGTCCCAAGTGTGTTTAGCAGTATTTTGAGTCAATCCTAGTGTATTAGAAGTATCTAGTGTCCGTCGTTGTGTGTCTAGTAGGATCCAGAGTAAGTTCTCGTTAGTCTAGAATAGGCTAGTGTCTGTTTGAATGCGGTAGTCCCAGCTACCGCACGTGAGAAACTACACTGACCTAATTCCTTAGTCCGAGGATATGAAGGTAGCCTTGTTCTTGGTTAGAACCGAAATTCGAGGTACAGTCACCATTTTGCAAAGTGTATTCTCGGCTAGAACTGAAAAAGCCAAAATTAGTTGTTGATTACGTCTTTGTCCGAAAACTCTTCATGTTCCCGAACAAAGAGGGGCAGCTGTAATCACCTAATTTTGGTACAAAATAATAACTGCATAAAATATGTGTGTTAATTGTCATGTGATTTTACCTTTTCTTTTGACTATTTTAGTAATTGATTAGGAAGAAAAATGCTAGAAAATTAACCAAAAAAAATAAAATAGGATTATTCGTGAGGATGTTTTGCCTACATTCTTGTGTTAATTGAAATGTTCCACGTGTTATTTGTGAGTGTTGTTAACTGTTTAACTTTAATTAATTAGTCTAACTGTGAGTTTAAATGAGTAAGATTTGGATTGGGCTAGTTCAATTATTAGAAAAAAGAAAAGGAAAATAATAGTCTATAACTATTGACCCACAAGCCCAATCCCCTTGACCCGACCCATTCCTCTTTGTATATAAGCTAGTGCATTGCTATTTTACTTAATTTTTTCAACAAATCAACAGAACTAAAGAAAACTCTGCCAAAATTACATCTGCTCGCCGGAGCTCCGCCATGGGCGACGGCCGGCGAATACCAATCACCTCTTTCGGCCAAAATTTTACATCCCAGAACCCTCTCGGCCTCCTCTTGCTCGATCTGGTTTCGATTTCCCAAAATTTCAAGGAATCATTGTGAATCGATGTTCGAAAGTACGGTTGAGGGATTTCCGGTGAGTTCTCCATATTTTCCGTTGATCTTTCACGGGTACACACTGTCTTTTTTGCCTTTATCCGTTCCTTTCTTTTCCTAGCTGAAGGGACCCTAAACGGGATCGTTTCAGCTAGAAGAAGAGAGTGACGGATTTCTTATGAACTAGGGCTGTTTGGTTGGGTGTTAGACAACGGAGAGGGTAAGAAGATGGTGTTGCAGCGTGTGTGATGTGTGTACATAGGTGACGGGCTGTTGATCCAGTTTTTGGCTTTGACTTTGGCGTCGAAGAGCCAGTGGTGACTGCGTTGGCGAGAACGCAGCAGCGATGGCGAGGGTATGTGATGGCGTTGCAGCATACTTGGTGTATGTGTGTGTGGTGGTGGATTTTGAAGAGACTGTTTGTTGGCTTGTTTCCGATTTCCAGTGGTGATGCAGCGGCGTTAATTGGCGAGGCAGCGAGACAGAGTCGCTGCTGCAATGGCGAGGGCATGGTGATGTTGTGGCTGCGTATGTCTCGTATGTGTGATAGGTGACGGGGCTGTGTTGATTCGATTTTAATTGTGTCAATGGCCTGATACAGCGATGATGCAGCAGCCGAGGCGAGACAGTTTCAATGGTGCTTTAGCCATTTGCTTGACGGGTTAGAGAAAACTATTACATTCATTCCCCTTCCCGCAACATGTTTAGCCTAGCAAAACTAGTCATAGATTAGTTTTAAACATGTGAAATGAAATTTATATGTTCATGGTTTGAGTTTGAGTTTAATACGAATGGCTATCTTATGTGCTTTACTTGTTTATTGAGGTCTCTGTATGTGTGTGTTTATGGATGAATGGAAAATGCTTTATCTGTGTCTATTTCAAGTGTGGGGTGTCATATGAATTGGAATCATAAGTTTGCTTAGAGTATCTATGTTTCATCAGTAGTAAGGCACGGCCCTTTCGACTAATGCTCGTGGTTTGGTCTTCATGGTGTTCGATCTTGATTGGTTCTTTGTAAAACATGAAAGTTAGTGAGTCTAAATCTTATTGGCTTTTATTTGATCAGTACAATTTATCTAGGATTTTCGTAGATTCTGAGTTGAAGCGTGAATTTGTATGGTTAGTTGTGTCATGTCCAGTCAAGACATGAAATTGGGTTTTTAGCTTGAAATCAGTCTTGTTCTTGTGCCTCAGTTTAAGCATGAAATAAGTTAAACTGGCCTTTAGTTTGTAGCACAGTTTAAGACTCGAGGGGTTTAGGTCTGTGAGTTTGAGTTCGTGAAAGGCATGAAGAGTTGTCTGAAGGGATGCCTAGGGAGATGTTTAGCTTGTTAATTAGTTCCCGTGTAAATGTTCTGAGTTTGAGAAACCATTTGTTTAGTTCAAGTCTTCAAACATGCAAATTAGCTTAGCTTGGACTGATCTGTTCCTAAGGTTGAATTTGTTTGTTTAGTTAGGAAGCTGAAAGTCCAGGTGTTCATTTTGTAGGCTTGTTTTAAGATCTGATGTGGAGTAGTCGACCTGGTGGTCTTTAGACAGTCAATTTAAGAAATTTGAGGTAAAACTTTAAGTCTAGGCCTTTAAGTAAATTCTGAAAATAGTTTTAGAATATAAGTAATGAGAATTAAAATCTGAAAAAAAAAATGGAAAGAGGGAGATTTGAAAGTTGAAAATCAAACAAGAAATCAGCCTAATTAATGAGGCAGATTTGGTAAGCCAAAAATAGCATGTTCCAGCTTTTGTTTGTTTGGTTGGTGAGGGAGTAAGAAGCAAAAATAGGAATTTTCAGCTTTGCATTAAATGACTTGGGGCTTTGCACCCAACAACCATTTTTTCCTACCCCTTTACATCATTTTCACCTATTTTCCCCCATTTTTTCACTTTCATCCCTTTCTCCTATATATATCTTCATTTACTTCACATTTACTACACATTGAAGGGTCATTAAAAGCTCCCAACTACCCTCAACAAAACAAAAAAAAATCCAGATCTGAAAGTAAGAAAATAGCTAAGAATTTTGAAAAAAAAAATGAGAAAAGAAGGGAGTAAACAGGAAAGTGAATTACTGGAAAAGATAAAAATGGTTTGAGTTTGGGTTAAGGTTTAGTGGGAGTTTGTTGCTGGCTAAGTTGCTGGAATTCTACTACTCATTTGAAAGTTGGATTTGCACTATTTAAGTCTTTCCATTTCATGTTGTTACTACTATGTATGTTTTAGCTATGTCAATGTATGAAATAGTAATTTGTACCTATGTTAGCTTGTTTATGTATGCTTAGTCTTCTTATAGTGAACATCTATGATAAAGTTGTTGCCTGTTTACCATTGTTTAAAACTGAAATTTGCAAAAAACAACACCATCATATAATTTAGGGTCAGATCTGAAATTTGAGTAAGCAAAGTGATTGTTTGTGAAAATGTGTTTTGAAGCAAGAATAAGGTAACATAGCAGCACTTTATATTTGTAAAAAGGGTGCGCAAATCAAGTATATAGTTAGTTCATGTAAGCTTTATTATGTAAAAAAAATTAGAGGTGAGTAAAGTCCTGTAGAATTGAATATTCGACACAATTCTGGTCAGATTTTAAAGCAGATAGACAGATATGACACATGTGCAAGAGCAATAAAATAAAGAACGTCAGTGCAAAATTTTAAAGAACAACAATGGGCTGAAAAACAAACAATAGAATTGGCAAATCTGGTCAGATTTTAAAACAAATATATGAAATAGGACATCTGGTGCAATCCACCCTAGGAAAATGAACTGGCGTGCGAGTTTCATCAATGGGCCGAAAATTTTGCAAATCTAGGTCATTTAACTTCAGTCCTTTAAACATAAGGCCCTAATGCTGTCTAAAATATAAAATTAATAATTCTTTCAAGATATAATACACAAAAATCAAAACTTAGATGAATGATAAATGAGTAAGCTAAGAGAACACCTACAACTCAATAATTAATAGATTCAAATGTGGTTTGCTTAAGGCGGATGATTTCGAACGGGTGAAGTGTCTGTGCGATCATATCCGTTTTTAGACAAATTATATTTGTAAATATTAAACCAAGCCATATTTAATAAAAAAATGTCAAAACCAAATGCGATACATGTAACCAAAATCAAGATGGAATCATAAATTCGAGCTTAACCAAAAAAAAAAAAAAATCGAGACTCGAATCAAGGCCGATAAGGTGTCGAACGGGTGAAGTGCCTGCACGAGAATATTCGGCCGAGTCTCTGAGAAAAGAAAAATATATAATAATATAAATGAGTGAAATAATATAATCAAAATTAAAGCGTAGCAAAGGAAATAAATAAAGGCGAATACAAAAAATATTCCATATAGCCAGAATGCGTCAATAAAAGCAACTATGCTCGGCACAGGACTCGAGGGTGCCTAATCCCTTTCCGAGAGTCAATCGAGATCCTTACCCGGAACTCTGAAGCAAACCACTAACGAGTCATAGTTGTTCAAGGTATCTCTTTGGGTGACTTGCCATACCTTAAACTTGTCAAGTGGCGACTCCGAATTAATATAAACAATCCGTACCTTGAAACACCGTCACTTCCTTAAATGGAAACCCTAACTCGGGATAGCACCAAATAATCACAAAAATCCCATAAGCGCTTCCTAAATTCGAAAGTCCCTCTCACAAGCAGGCGCGCAACAAAAAAGGTGTGTGATAGCCCTCACCCAAATAAATATGCAGAAAACACACCCATAACAGAAAGAAAACAGAAAAAATGAGAAGAAGAAAAAAACGAATAGTCAGGAAAGAGGAAAGGAAACGGGTGACAAAAAGAGGTTTTTTTGTGAAAAAGGGTAGGAGATGTACTAGAGAAAAGAGAGGGGATGAGAATGAACCAAGAAACTTACCGGAAAAATTGGCGGTCGCCGGAGTTGAAGTTCGACAGCCTAGCTATTTACAAAAATCGGTTCACTTTTTGAGGAAACCAATAACGGAAATGGAAAGAGGAGATCGAGATCCTTCCAAGCATGTATTTTAGTATTTTTTTTCGGCCACCTGAGATGGTGGTCTGGCAGCGGGACAGTGGTGGTCGTGCGGCGATCAAGGTTGCTCCAGCTGCCTGGTGAAATTTTGCCAGGCTGACCCCAAGTCATTGAGACTTAAGGGGGTGTGTGGTGTAAATGAAGTGCTTTAAGAACTTATAAGGGAATGAAGGGGAAGAGTAGGGGCCATTGGATTAAACACGATCTAACGGCTGTGATTGAGGAAGACTAATGGGCGGGCTTCTGAAATTGGGCTGCACCTTTTCTAATTCAATTGGCCATTACACTTGGTCCATAAAACAATTACATAATTAAAACGTTTAATTAGTTAAACTAAGCAAATAAGCTAACTAAATAAGCTTAAAAGCACATAATATTATACTAATCACGCTATCAAAAAAATAATTACATAAATAAACATTAAAATTATTATTATTATTATTATTATTATATGTTTTCTACAAATTAATTAACTATTAATGAGAAAAATCCAGGAAATTAGGCAAACATCCGAGAAGATTAACATTGCTCATTTGAGCGATTTTTTTCTTTGTTAAAATTATGCGCCAAAATTAGGAGATTACAGCTGCCCCTCTTTGTTCGGGAACACGAAGAGTTTGACAAAGAAGTAATCGACTACTAATTTTGGCTTTTCGGTTCTAGCCAAAAGCGCGTTCTGCAAAATGGTGACCGTACCCTGACTACAAAGATACCTACATATCCTCGGAGTGAGGAATTAGGTCAGTATAGTTCCTCACGCGCGGTAGCTGGGACTACCGCATTTTGACAGACTTATAGACTCTCTAGACTAACACTAGACACTTCTATACATACTAGGACTAACTCGAGATACTTCTAAACACACAAGGGACTGACAACTAAACACTTCTAACAAAATAGGGTTGTCGCTGCTGGTCAATAGTTGCTTGCTGATTGGCGGTCATTGCTTTATAAAAAAATGAAAGTACGACATTGAAAATGTAAAATTACAATTCCTATTCTAAGTCTTCATTCTTCCCGAGAATGAGCCTCGTGGTCCTTGTTCTCCTCCTTTGTCGAAAATAAAACCACCGCTCTTGGTTCAGGTAGGCCTTGCTCTTATCACTGAAATAGATTCTCTCATTTTTCAGGTGGGTGCCTTGACTTCTTTAAACTATTCCCTCGTTGTCCAGGTGGGCGCCTCGACTTCTCAAATAAAATCCCTCATTCTCCAGGTGGGTGCCTCGACTATCTTGAAACTATTCCCTCGTTCTTCAGGTGGGTGCCTTGACTTTTAAGAAACTACTCCCTCATTCTCCAGGTGGATACCTCGACTTCTCAAATAAAATCCCTCATTCTCTAGGTAGGTGCCTTGACTATCTTGAAACTATTCCCTCGTTCTTCAGGTGGGTGCCTCGACTTTTAAGAAAGTACTCCCTCATTCTCTAGGTGGGTGCCTTGACTATCTTGAAAATATTCCCTCGTTCTTCAGGTGGGTGCCTCCACTTTTAAAAAACTACTCCCTCATTCTTCAGGTGGGTGCCTCGACTTCTCAAATAAAATCCCTCATTCTGCAGGTGGGTGCCTCGACTTTCTTGAAACTATTCCCTCGTTCTTCAGGTGGGTGCCTCGACTTCTCAAAGTGTTCCCTCATTCTTCAGGTGGGTGCCTCGACTTTCTTTAATGAATTCTCTTATTCTCCAGGTGGGTGCCTCGACTTCTCAAATAAAATCCCTCAATCTCTAGGTGGGTGCCTTGACTATCTTGAAACTATTCCCTCGTTTTTTAGGTGGGTGCCTCGACTTTCTTTAACAAATTCCCTCATTCTCCAGGTGGATGCCTCGACTTTCTTAAAATTGCTTCCTCATTATTCAGGTGGGTACCTCGACTTTTCAAATAAAATCTCTCATTCTCCAGGTGGGTGCCTCGACTTTCTAAAAGTTGCTCCCTCATTATTCAGGTGGGTACCTCAACCTTTCAAATAAAATCCCTCATTCTCCAGGTGGGTGCGTCGACTATCTTGAAACTATTCCCTCGTTCTTCAGGTGGGTGCCTCGACCTTTAAGAGACTACTCCCTCATTCTTCAGGTGGGTGTCTTGACTTCTCAAATAAAACTCTCATTCTCCAGGTGGGTGCCTTGACTATCTTGAAAATATTCCCTCGTTCTTCGGGTGGGTGCCTCGACTTTTAAGAAACTACTCCCTCATTCTTCAGGTGGGTGCCCTGACTTTTAAGAAACTACTCCCTCATTCTTTAGGTGGGTGCCTCGACTTCTCAAATAAAATCCCTCATTCTCCAGGTGGGTGCCTTGACTATCTTGAAACTATTCCCTCATTCTGCAGGTGGGTGCCTCGGCTTCTTATTTTCACTTTCTTGATTCTTTTGCTTTCTTGTATTTCCTTGGCCTTTGACAAAACATCAGCGGCCAAATGTTCCAACTAGTCAATAGCCAAATTTGTTAAGGACAGTATATTTCTGTGTTGGTCTCTTCTGCGGTGGAAACCTTGGCATGTCACTCCAGATACCAAGATGCCTTATAGGCTTCCGTTATCCAGGTGGGTTCTGACTGTGCTCCACCACAACTGCAAAACAGGTAAACAATGTTTGCAAAACTTTCTTTTGCTCGTTTCGATGTTATTTTGAATGAAAGGTAGAAGTGGAAGAAATTCTCGATGAAGGACTCTTAACGAGAGATGTCCTTTAGGGAAGTAAAAGGACTTATCTGGAGGTGGAAGTGATGCCCTCAATAAACATGACGTGCATCTTGGCCTCAAACCCTGATCCATTCACAATAGTTTTTCCATCGACCCTTTCCCAGTTTGAACATACAAAATGATACTCATCAAGCCCAATCTTAATGACAGTTACCAAAGCCCTCATTCAGTTAGCGGTGCCCCTTTCAGGGTTTTCACCGACTAACCTCTCTCTTTGTTCTTTTGCCTCACTGTTTGTCGTATGGCGCCCTTTTTGGTTTTCACTAACAAGACTTCATTCATTTTTTTTCATTTTTTCCCTCTTTTTTTTTTCTTTTCTCCAGTGGACCTCTTTTCATTTCACCCATTGATGATGATTTCCTGAGCTAATTCTCGCTCGATTGACATTCTCAAGATTGGCCAGAAATGGTCTATTGGATATTTATCTGAGTTTGGAAGCAATTTTTGGCCTGAGTTCTCGAAAGCGTCTCATGAAATGGTAGAGATCACTTTTAAGAAAATAAAGAACTTAAGCCCTAGTTTAGTGTAAATTAGGGTGCTTTGAGCATCTTCCCCACTTTCAAGACTGAATGAATGGTATGATAAAATAGAAAATTGTTTTTATTTTATTTTACTGAAAAAAATAAAAATAAAATAAAAACAAACTTCTACCCCAGTTTAGCAGAAATTGCGGATTTGGATTCCTTTGACTTTGGCCGCAAACTTGGAGGCAAGTTTTGCATTGATATGAGACAAGGAAAAAAAAATGGAATTTCCCCTATTTTGAAACTAGGGAATTTTGAGAACTTCCCCTGTTATGACTGCACCCGAATGGTTGCCTACGTATTCTTTTGAGATGAATCAGGTCAGACGTGCTCTGGCAACTTAATTCCAACTTTTGTTTTTGGATCTTTTCTTTCTTCATTTCATTACAATTACATACGGGTTTACAAAAGCAATACAAAGCCAAAGGCTAACAAAAGGGATACACTATCTGGGTAAAGGAAACAAAGACTTTCGTTATCCCATCCAAGAACATCAAATGTAGTACCTCTTCACTGCATCAGCATTAACAATCATTTCAGCCATCGTGCCGTCGATGTCTGTTAAAAATAGAGCACCATTGGGCAACACCTTCTTCACCACACGTATGGTCCTTGCTAATTTGGAGCAAAATTGCCCTTTGCTTCTTCTTGATGTGGAAAGATGCGCTTCAAGACTAACTGACCTTCACTAAACTTGCGTTGGCGCACTTTCTTGTTGTATGCTTTGGCTATTCTCTTCTGATATAGTTGACCATAACATACTGCATTTAGCCTTTTCTCGTCAATCAAAGCCAATTGTTCTAAGCAGGATTTTACCCACTCAGTATCCTCGATCTCAGCTTCAATAATGATCCTCAATGAAGGTATTTCGACTTCTGCCGGATTGACTGCTTTAGTCCCATACACCAGTTCATATGGCGTTGTGCCTATTGAGGTGTCAACAGTCGTGCGATAACCCAGAAGAGCGAATGGTAACTTCTCATGCCAATCTCGAGATCTTTGCACCATTTTTTGGAGGATCTTCTTAATGTTCTTGTTTTCCACTTCGACCGCACCATTAGCTTTTGGACGGTAAGGTGGAGAATGTCTATGCACAATTTTGAATCTTTCACATACCCTATTCATCAAATGACTGTTGAGGTTGGCCCTATTTTCGGTGATAATGGTATTAGGGATACCAAATTGACAAATAATGTTCGAATGGACAAAGTCAACCACAACTTTCTTGGTTACCGACTTGAATGTCGCGGCTTATACCCACTTGGTAAAATAGTCAATGACGACCAAGATAAATCTATGCCTGCTCGACGCTTTTGGTTCTATCGGCCCAATGACATCCATTCCCCATGTTGCAAAAGGCCAAAGGGCAGACATTTTGTGAAGATCCAAGTGAGGCAAATGTATCAGATCGCCGTGCACTTGATATTGCTGGCATCTCCGCACAAACCCTATGCAATCACGCTCCATGGTGAGCCAGAAATAACCTGCTCTTAAGATCTTCTTGGCTAGCACATAGCCATTCATATATGGCCCAAAGATTCCAGAATGTACCTCGTTAAGAATTCTTGAGGCTTCTTGTGCGTCCACACATCTTAACAATCCCAGATCTGGGGTTCTCTTGTACAACACCCCTCCAACTAGAAAGAAACCATTTGCAAGATGGCGGAGTGTTCTTTTCTGATTGCTCTAGGTTAGTGCTGGGTATTCTCCATTCTTGATGTAGTTTTTGATGTCCAAGTACCACGGCTCACCATCAAGTTCTTCTTCAACCATGTTGCAGTACGCATGTTGATCCCGAACTTGAATCTCGGGAGGATCAATGTGAGTTTGGACAGGGTGACTGATCATTGACGCTAATATAGCCAAAGCATCAGCCAACTCATTGTGCATTCTTGGGATATGCCTAAATTCAATAGAATCAAATCTTTGGCAAAGACCTTCCAAACACTGCTTATACATGATAAGCTTCACATCTCGAGTTTCCTGTTCACCCTTGATTTGATGTACTAGTAGTTCTGAATATCTAAGGACTAGTAGTTATTTGATGTCCATGTCGATCGCCATGCGCAGACCCATGATGCAAGCTTCATATTCTGCTGTGTTATTGATGCACCAAAAACGAAGTTGCACGGCTGATGGATAATAATGCCCTGTCGGAGATATAAGAACAGCCCCGATAACATCACCTTTGGAGTTAGAGGCCCCATCAAAGTACAGCTTCCAGTAATTATCATCTTCAGATGACAACTCTTCAATGATGTCCACCTCTTCATCTGGGAAGTATGTCTTGAGAGGTTCATACTCGTCATCCACTGAATTATCGGCCAAATGATCAGCCAAAACCTGGGCTTTCATTGCAGTTTTGGTGACATAAACTATGTCAAACTCTGTGAGTAACATTTTCCACTTAGCGAGCCTCCCTGTTGGCATCAGCTTTGGAGAACGTACTTCAGTGGGTCCATCCGGGATATGAGGTAAGTAGTGTACGACAACAAATAATGCCTCAACTTCTGTGCTACCCAAGTGAGGGCACAACACGTTCTTTCCAGCAAAGTGTACTTCACCTCGTAATATGTGAACTTCTTACTCAAGTAGTAAATGACCTGCTCTTTCTTGCCTGTGGCATCATCTTGCCCCAGTACACACCCAAATAAATTGTCCATCACTGAAAAATAGAGGAACAAGGGTCAGCCTGGCTCCGGTGGGACCAACACTGGTGGATTTGACAAGTATTGCTTGATTTGGTCAAAGGCTGCTTGACATTCCTTGGTCCATTTAACTGCAGCATCTTTCTTTAGCAGCTTGATGATTAGCTCACAAGTGGTGGTGAGTTGAGCGATAAACCTACTAATGTAGTTCAATATCCCGAGGAAACTCATGACTTCTTTCTTGTTCTTTGGCGAAGGAAACTCTTGTGTTGCCCTGATCTTTGTAGGATCTAAATCAATGCCTCGCCTGCTGACAATGAAACCCAACAGCTTTCCAGCTGGAACGCCCACATTTGGTCGGGTTCAACTTCAAATTGTACCTTCTGAGTCTTTTAAAGAATTTTTTGAGGTCTTTAACATGATGCTCTGCTGTTCTTGATTTGATTATCACATCATCCACATATACCTCAATTTCTTTATGTATCATATCATGGAAGATGGTTGTCATGGTTCTCATGTACGTTGCCCCAACATTCTTTAAACCGAACGGCATGACCCTGTGACAAAAGGTTCCCAAGGCATGGTGAATGGTGTCTTTTCTGCATCATCTTCATCCATTAGGATCTGGTGATATCCGCATAGCAATCCACAAAAGATTGGATCTCGTGTTTAGCACAATTGTCTATGAGAATGTGAATATTAGGCAAAGGAAAATTATCCTTGGGACTGGCCTTATTCAAATCTAGATAGTCAATACAAATTCTTGTCTTTCCATCTTTCTTAGGTACCGGCACGACATTGGCTAACCAGGTGGAATATTGAAGAGATTGGATCACCTTCGCAGATAGCTGCTTCATGATTTCATCATGTTTTTTCTTGCTCATATCTGTATTGAATTTCCTCCGAAGCTGCTTGACCGGAGGGAAACCAGGATTAATCGGCAATTTATGAACCACCAAATCTGTACTCAAACCGGGCATGTCATCATATGACAAAGAAAATACGTCTCTATAGTCAAACAAGACGTGGACTATGTCATTTTTCACTTTCGGTGCAACGTACATGCTTATCTTAGTTTCCCTAACATCATCGGGACTTTCTAGATTTATATTTTCTGTATCGTCCAGATTGGGCTTAGGCTTGTTTTCAAACTGTTCTAATTCCCCATTTACTTCACTATCGTCTCCCTCTTCATCATATTCTTCCTCAAATATTTCTTCTGTATCAGTCTCTTCCATATCATCTACCTCCTCAACTTCTACTTCATAATCATTCCACCCCCACTATAAATTTTCTGAATTTTTGGTTGATTCATTGAGACCAAGTTAAACTGTGTGTTTAGATCAGGGCATGATTTAGACATGCATGTCATGTTATTAAGGCCATCAAAAACATAGCTACAGAAAAAAATAAGAAACAAAAATCAGGAAAGTAAAGAGATAGAATAAGGAGACAAGAAGCAATGTCTTGCTTTTCATTGAATTTGAAAGATAAAAGTAACACGACCCGGAATCCGGTTAGGCCGTGCGGGCACCCGACATCCTCCCCTAGACCGGTCGGGCGAACCCTTACCAATTAAATCAGGAAATAAATATAATAATTCACAAATAAGGACAAGACTTAAAAAAAACACAGACATACTGATACCTCTAAGTTGTACAAAAGAAATTACAGCTGACTACCTAACATACTAGGTTTAGGGCTACCCAGACTAGACATCTAAGAGTACAAAAGAAGACAAGTACCTCCTGAAGGGAGCAAAATACAACTGAAATAACAACTAATAAACTGGTGGCCATCTAGAATAAAAGCTGGCTCACCCTGACAGCAGAAGTCGTCTTCGCTCCTTTACAATGTGGCGAACTCAATCCTGGAGCGAACCTGCCAAAACAAAATAGATAGACAAGAAATAAACAACAAACAAGGGTGAGTCAAAAGGACTCAATAAGTGGGGCAGACTAGCCATCTCAAAGAATAGGATAGCTAGCCAGGGAGAAGAAACAGATAAACCAAATTCCTCTTATTTAAATTATAAAAAGGTAGAGCCAGATAACAATCGAAAACACGTATGAAACCATAAACTCAACTAGGGATACGATCAAGAAACATATCAACAAATAAGTAATGCACATATAAGCAGGACAGTAGTTATGTACCACAAGTTTACACAATGGTGTGAAATGAAATGAAATGAAATGAGATGAAATGAAATGAAATGAAATCTGATGTAAAGGGTCACATGTGCCCGTAATCCATCCCGAAGCGAAATACTCCTGCATTCGAGGGGAATCCAATCTGATAACCAACTGGAGCAGAATACTCCTGCTCCTGGGGCGGAATACTCCTGCACCCGATATAATATAAACCAGAGGCGGAATACTCCTGCTCCTGGGCGGAATACTCCTACCCTCAATATGATACAATGGAGCGGAATACTCCTGCTCCTGGGGCGGAATACTCCTGCACCCAATATGATATGCAATGTAATGCATATGAATGACAGATAATGCATATGAATGTAATGTGATGCAATAAAACCATTCACCGGCGCGGGACTCTCATCGACAGCCGGGAAGTAGATGCCAACTCACAGCCAGAGTACAATGCTCAGATCCTCAATGCAATACCAACAACCGGACATAACATATAATATACAATATACAATGTAAATACAAAGCTAAGGCGTAATGAGTACGCCTATCGGCAGCAACACACATAAGGAACACGTGGTAGAAAATCCACGAGGCCAGGTGCCTCCAAAGAAATGGATATAAACACTTACCTCTTCCAAAAGTTAGTACAACTAATCAACAACCGCTTTATCCTGTGGTTTCAACTATATTCAATAAGCAGAAAAATATATCAATTTAGGCTAAAGGCTTCATTCCTCACATCTTAGGGAAATCCGGTTAGGAACCTGATAACCACGCGATCGGACTGTGTGTCCAATGTCCAGCCTCTATGGGGGACTCCAAATCACACATAACATGATCACAATATAAGCATAAGCATGTATGAGGCATAACATATGTGGCAACAATAGATATGGACTCAAAAGAATGAGAAGAAAACTCTGCATAGAATTATAGACACAACCTAGAACTCAAAATTTGTCCAACTCTTGGAATTTCCATAAAATTTTCGTCAGAGTTTTCCCTAAAACTGGATGATCCGCAAAAACAGAACCAGCACTATACTACACACGGGAATGGATACTCGGATAAACTGATAACATAAACATGTTAAATGGGTAACAAGATGAGACGACTGGGTGACATAACAAATCCGCTGATAGAATATCTAGACAGCACCACTGTCCTGCCTTTCCACCTAATTTTCAGAGTGTAGATCAAAGATATAGACTTCATGGTCTCATGAAAGTTTCATATATATGTCTTAGGGTTCCAGGGAATCTTGAATAAACTCAATATCAATTTTGTACAAGGAGGTATGCTCAAACTACTAACAGCCGTCCGAAGTAAAAATAATTTTCCGGATTTTGAAACATTTTGTGCTACTGTTTTGGACATCTTTTGCCGTAGTTCATAGCACTTAATTAAGCACATATATGGTCACCTTTATGCCATACAATTTACCCACAAGAATCATCAATTTTGGAACTAAGAAAAGCTTCAAAAACTACAAGATACATGCCTTGCCAAAAGAAAGGTTTAGCCTAACATACCTTTGATGTTTCTTGCTTCTCAACTTTGTTTCCCTTGAATTCAACACCTTCTAAAGCCTAAACAAGCTATAATACAGCATTTAGGTACTTTACTTAGCCATGAAGTAATTCTAAAGCTCAAGCTATAGACGAAATTGAAGGTAGCACAACGTTACCTTAATCGCGTAGAGCATTTTGACGCAATCTGTCTTCAATTTCGAGTTAAGATTGGTGTCCTTCCTTAAAAATCATAAATGTTTCTTAAAACTTCATATAACCAGTGTTTCTATCATGTAGGTTCTGAAAATAACGAAAATTAAGACATGTTTTCCTTTTATACTCGAAACATTTCAGTTTTAGTGCTCTTTTGCGCTTATGTCCCTTTTTCTAGCCGGGTTTCTGATGCTCAAATCTTTTTATCCAGACATTGTATGAACAAACCGTCAAAAGTGTTGGAAACTACACTCCAAGACCTTCAATTTGGTATATCATATGTCTGCAAAAGACCTCATGTAACACACAGAATTAACTGCTGAAAAAACTTCGTTACAAGGCAATTCCTTTGTCGGTTTTTCCGCAACTTAAATCCGATTTTTCTCAAAATTTATACTCAAAATATAAACATCATATATGGTCATATTATGACTTTAAACTCACTTAAATTATTCTTAACATGTCATTAGAAGGATATACCTCACTTTGGACATACGGGCTGTAACAAAAAGGGTCTGACATCCTAACGAGCAAAATAAATATACTTGGATTACAACCCTTAGAATAACCAAGTATACAGAAAGGATAACAAAAACTTTCTACCAATAGCCCCTCCTAGTGGAGACGATCTTGCTTGGGGCAAAGGCTTGCCTTCAGGAACCTCCTCCACATGGACTGCTTCAAAGGCCTGGTACATCAGAGTTGGGCTATCATTGATGACCTCAATAACTGGAATGGATGGATCTTTGTAGATTGACAGATCTCCCTCTCCGTGTACCATGATCATCTCACGATTCCATTCAAACTTGATAGTCTGGTGTAACGTTGACGGTATTGTGCCTGCCATATGGATCCAGGGTCTTCCCAACAGTAGGTGATAAGAAGAATCCATATCAAGAACTTGAAAATACATAGCAAAGTCCACAGGCCCGATTGTCATTATCAGTTCTATCTCACCAATCAATTGTCGTTTCTCTCCGTCAAAAGCACGGATATTCACGGTGTTGGTCCGAATTTTGTCCATGTTGACTTCCAATCTCTTTAGAGTAGACAATGGACAGATGTTCAGACCGGACCCACCGTCAACCAGTACCCTTGTGACATAAGAATTGGCACACTTGACAGTCAGATGTTGTTCTTTGTTGTGACCAGTGCCTTCCATTGGCACTTCCTCGTCAGTGAAAGTGATCATGTTTACCTCAAAGATACGACTTGCGACTTCTTCAAGATTGATGACGGTCATCTTCTCAGAGACATGAGCCTCATTCAGGATTTTCAACAGAGCATGACGGTGTTCCTCAGAATGCATCAACAAGGACAACAAAGAAATTTGAGCTGGGGTCTTCCTCAGTTGCTCCACATGGAATAATCTTGCACTTTCATCTTCTTCAGAAATTCTTCTGCCTCTTTCTTAGTGACAGGTTCTTTGATGGGGCCCTGATTTTCCCTAGCCTGCTTTGATTTTCTTAACTCTTCCGGGGTAAAGCACCACCCAGAACGAGTTAGACCGCCTATTTGTGTTGTTTTTTCCACAACCTCTTTTTCTTTGTATGTCACCACTATCTTGTCGTAATTCTATTGTACAATATTAGTGCTTTTCATAGGAATCTGAGGTGCTCTATTTATGACAACAGGCTCATACAGGTTGTTCTGATTATCTTCACGGGGTGCTCCTTTAATTACCAACTTTGGTTTGGCCACATTATCTGCCACCCCTTCATTTTTTCTGGTCCTTTGGATCACCAACTTTGGTTTTTCAGTCACCTATTCCTTTCTCTCAACAGCTCTTTTCAATGTTAACACTGGTTTATTTGGCTGGATAGGATGCCTTACTTTCCCCAACACAACCGAGGTCGCATCATTTCCACTCCAATTGTTATAGCATCGACTGACACTATTGGTCTTGTAGATTAATCTTCAAATCCCCCTTCACATATACCCACCATGTGTACATCGTGGACTAGCAAAGGATTGCGATTAACGTTTGGCGTTTCTGCATCTTCGATCACTATTTGGTTATTGTCAATGATATCTTGCACTGCCCTCTTGAGATAATAGCAATCTTCTGTATCATGCCCTGGTGCACCCGAATGGTTTTCACAATGCCGAGAGTGTTCCACTTTCTCTATAGGATGCATATTTCCATGAATTGGCTTTATCATGTCCAAGGCTCTCAATTTCTCGAAGATACTAGTGTAAGATTTTCCAATTGGTGTGAATTTTCTCTTTTTCTCTTCTCGGGCTTTCTTGAATTCAACTCTTAGACGGAAGCATGTGGGACCTCTTAGTCGGTAGGTACGGTTCGGTGGAGCCTGATAATTATTAGGTGGAGCTTGGTGTGTGTGATACGCAGGCTGTGGGGCTGGCGCACGCCATTGCAGATAGGATGTTGGTGCATATGGTTGTGCAGCATGTACTGAGTATTGGGGTGGCAGTATGGAGTATTGAACATTTTGTGGTGGGCAGTAGTGTTGTGATGGGAGTGTTTGCAGAGCTTGGTATGAATTAGGTTGACCGTATAGCTCATCGTTCCACTTTCGCGGACCCGACCCCACCATGGCCACATATTCTTTCTTCTTCTTACCAAACCCTGCTGCCCTAGTTTGTACAGCCTGTGTAGTCGCCTTCAGTGTAGTCTGGCTCACAATCTTGCCAGCTTTGACTCCCCTCTCAATCATTTCTCCCATCTTGACGACCTCACTAAACGGTTTTCCAAAGGCGGCGATCAATGCACCATAGAACGCCTCATCCTCCGCCTCAATGAACAAACGGACCATGTCATCGTCCGATACTGCGAGGCTCACTCGAGCGGCCTGCTCGCGCCATCTGATGGCATACTCCCTAAAGCTTTAACTTGGCTTCTTTTTTATCGCATCTATAGTGGATCGATCTGATAAAACTTCAATGTGGTACTTGTACTGGTCGTAGAATGCCTGCGCCATATCCTCAAATGCCAGCCAGTTAGTTACATCCTGCCTCATGAACCATTCGGCAGCTGCGCACCCCAAGCTTTCAGAAAAGTATGCTATCAACAGCTTGTCTTTCTTGACCCCTCTCATTGTGTTGCAGTATGTCTTCATATGAACTCTTGGATCTCCTTTCCTGGTGTATAGATCGATTTTTGGCACTATGAACCCATCTGGAAATTGCAATTTAGGGTAGGGGCAAAGATCCTTGAAAGAAATATTGTTATGATCTCCATATCCCTGAATGATCCTTACTACTTGTTCTTGGCCTTTCACCTTTCGCAGAACCTCGCTCTCATCCAGCTTTCCCGATCGATCCACCTCAACCTGAGACTCGCGATGGAAGCCCTGATCATATGAGTCACTGTGACGAAAATTGGGTGTGGTGCTGATCATAATGATGATCCCCAGCCTGGAGATGTGGTTCACTATTGGACCTGGCCATGGCAGGCCTAGCTGGGCCCTAAAAAGCTGGAATCAGTGGAGGAGGTGGGCCATACTATCCCTGTGGTGGAGGTTGACCATACTGCCCCTGTGGTGGATGTTGTCTATACTGCCCTTGTGGTGGAGGTGGTGGTTGTGGCGCATGAGGGCGCACTTCAGCCTCTTTCGTTGCATCATGGTTAGGTCCAAAACCAGGGGGATAGGTCGGATCCTCGACTGTTGTAGATGTTCTCGGTGCACGCTGGATAGCTGTTGGCACAAGCCCATCTAGGAGGTTTGGCATAAGAGGAGGTGCCTATCCCATGGTCATCGCATGATGCATGTCTACCAGGAATTGTTTCAAACGCAGGACCTCCTCTGTCATCCTTTCATTTTCCTCGGAACCGGCATCAGATTTATCTCCTTCAGTTTCCATGTTACCAGGTGGAATTTCAGATCCCCTTGATTTAGTTGTGTGAGAGTGGGGTAATAGCAAAGTTCTGCACCAAATCACTGGTAATCTAGTTTTGTCTGCAAACAAAACAAGTTAGGAAATACAATATTTATAAGCCAAGCGTGCTTACATGCCTAAGGTCGTCATGCCTCATCCCGAAACGGTTTGGATTAGATTCCCAAGTGTATTGTTTGAGTTCTCTTTTGCTTTTCTTTTTTTTTTTTTTCAAAGAGAGGACAGAAGGTGAAATAAATTGACACATAAAAAATAAGCAAAGATTTTTATTACTAAAGAGAGTACAAGACATACAGTGCTCTAAGGCACGATCAAAGCAACGTATAAATGAATGAAAATAGAAATAAATTACCACTACTACGTTCAAAAGCAATATAAAGTGCAATATGCCGAGATGCTAGATGAGTAACAAAACAAAACAATAAGTTGCATCATCTCGAACTGATGTATCTGCTAAGGCAACCCGGGCTCACAGTCAGCTGCCTCCTCTAGGTCAAACTCGGGTGACTCCTAGGGATCTTCTTCTGCTAGAGACAAAGGCTTGCTCAAAACATCACGCAATACGTGCACCCGCTGAGATATATTCCTGGCATAATCCGGAGCCTCAATGAGGATAATCCTATTGGACGAGATCCTATGATCTTGGCACATCCTAGCCACATAATCTGCCAGTTCCCACATATGCTCCTGACCTCGATCAATGACTCTCTTTGACACGGCTATCTGCTGAAGTTGGGTCGTGGCTAATCTCAACACATCATATTTCAATGTCACTGCCTCATCGAGTTGTTTATGCAGCCCATCAATGTCCCCAAGGCACTTATCTGGAAATCTGTCGCTCTCAGCCTGGGCGGCTAGAGCGGTGTCGTTCTCTGTGAAAGCTTTACGGTGCAAGTCATGAAGTAGCCTGATAGTATCTGAGAACTGAAGTATCAAGTCCTTTCTCTCAGACTGAGTGGCTCTAGCAGCATCCCTCTCCGCAACTAAGCCCTGTATAGTAGCACTGTACCCCTCCTTAATCTCACGCCTGGCCATTCGAACCTGCATATCCAATCAAGCCTCCATGTCAACCGCGCTAGTACTCAACCTAACCAGCATCTCTCTAGGTATGGGCTGGTGGAGATACCATGACTCGTACTCCTTAGTGACCTCTCTTATGAGTCTATTCTGAACCTGAGTCTCTTTTGTGAGGTGATGCGTAGTGTCCCACAAGTTCAAGATCGTACCCCTGTGGGTAAACAATTCTGGTGGGTACACTAAGACATAATCACTCATATCCTCAACTATTGGGACCACTTGTCGTCAGCCCAACTATCTGAGTACCCGTATAGGGGCATAAGTTTGGGTTGCTTCCAAACCCTCAGAACTAAAAAGGGGCGCTCGATGCATCTGTGCACAACCTTCTCCATAGAAATCCAGTTATACTGCCACAATATCTTATCTGATGTAAGGGAGTACAAGCACGATTTCCAAGCACGTTCGCTATTTGGAACTTAAATTTCTGGATATGTTCGAAATGATAACCAAGATAGCCAAAGTCAAAGCAATCAGTAATAGGATGAGACGGGTGGGGGAGTACACCCCTCGAATAACTCATTTTTACCTTTGCAGCATTGAATCAAAGCATGAAAGATACTCCCCAAAATTTTCATAACGATCGTAGGATTTGGTGCTTTTTTATATAGGGCCACCATAATCCAACTGACTTTAATAGATATCCTTTTATGCAACAGTGGGAAAACCAACAAACCTAGAAGAGCAAATACAAAAACCTTTGGACAAAGTTGCACCCATTCATTATATATCAGCTTGTCATGAAACTCAAAGTCATACCGTTTGAAACTATTATCACACCTGAATCGAGCATAGAGGTAGTCAAATGAAATCCAACAGTGACTAACACTAACAATAGAGGTATCTACTCGCGTCCGGATGTTTTGAAAGAAATCATGTACATTGACATTTTTTGGGGCAATCATTCTCTTTTCATTCAAATCTAGCTTAATGAGCCCAGCTATTTCCTCGATGGCAGGTGTCATCTCAAATCCCTTAAACAGAAGGTATTACTGTTTAGGTTCCAGAATCCAACTAGTGCACTAACCAGATCTCGATGCGGGATAATATTTGTAGTGAAAAGGTCAGTCAGAAAACCAAACTTTTTTTGGACTAAACCTTGCTGCATCTCGTTCATACTCTTCCACCAAAACCTCAATAATTCGGGTGGGCCGTCAGTCATCATGATAGATGGTGGGGTGGAATCAGCAAGGTACTTTCTCTTGCTAGACCTAGAAGATGATGCTGCCATAGTACCTAAAAAACACGTGTTACTTAATTTTGAAAAAACTAAAAATACCTCGAAACATTGACAGACAAAATAAACCGATGCTTAAAACCTCCTAAAAATCTAACATGTCTTTACCATTTGAGGCTCATATTTTCAATAAAAGATTTTGCCATTACAACAGCATAAAATTCACCCAGAAAAGACCTTCGGCCGACCGAGGCACTTGCTAACTGTTTGGGAAAAAAATTGTTATTCTAGAGACGTGAAAAATTGACTCAAAATATTGTCGCCAAAACAAAACAGACGCTTAGACTTTTCCACAAAATTGCGCATATCATGGTTGTCACAAAGGGACATAGTGATTTCCAAAAAATTTACCATTATAACGGCGTGAAATTGAACCAAAAAGAATCTTTCAGCCAACCAGGGCACTTGGAAACTCGAAATATTTTACCATTATAATGGTATCAAGACTAACTCCACAAAACTTGACAACTTTGGTATGAAATTTTATTTTTCCTTTCTTTTCTTTTCTTTTCTTTTTCGAAAAAAATTCGCCATTATGCCGACATAAAAACTGACCCAAAATTTTTTCGACACATAAATCTTTGCAAAATTTTTGTTTCAACGGCATGACCGAAAATAGGAAATGTATTAAAACAAGACATCTACAAACTGGAATTCATCCTACTTCCTCTCTTTCCTTCATTTTTCTTTTATTTTCCCTTTTTTTCTTTTGAAATCCACCCTTCCCCGATTCGGTCGGCATGAGGATGATACGAGGCTAGATATTGCAATAATTTCTATACTTTTGCCTCGTATTTATGTTTCAACTTGCGCTATTTGTTGGTACTTTGGACGGAATTGCTCTTATTTGGTGTGTTTTATATTGTAGGGATTACATTGATGATATGCGCCTTATATGTAGCATAATTGATGGAAAATAGGGTTTTGAAGTCTGAGTAGAAGCCTGAGGGTCGATTAAACCAAGACCTGGAGGAAAAATAATAAAAGAATTGGAGATGCAGTAAATTTGGCATGTTGCGCCGAAGAGCGCAACCGCCGCGCCGGATGTTGCGCTGTTCGGCGCAACAGGTACGATCTTCAGAGAGTTGAGAATTTTGGAAAGCCTGCAGAAATTGGCCTACGGCACCGCACTGCGCAATGCACTGCGCGGCGTCGTAGGCTTAAAATCCCGATGTTTTGATTCCGAGTTTATTGTGGATTCCCGACTTGTGTGGGTCTGTGGGGATGTTATAAAAGGCACTCAACGAGTCCAAAACAGAACTTTTGACCTATTCTTCATCAAAAGGAGGCAAGGAAGAGAGAAGATCAAGATTCAAGCTCTACTTCATCCATCCATCCATATTCTTATGGTTTTCCATGCTTTTAGTTATTTCTTGTCTTAGAACATGACTATGAGTGGCTAAATCACTCATTCTAGGGTTGATTGACCCACTCCACATACTTGTGTGATGATAATTGTTGTGTTATTAATTAACTTTGTTAACTCTTCCTATCTATGTTGTTTACGAATTGTTTGCTATTAATTGGTAGGATCCACAATTAATTGTGCACTTTATTCTTGTGATTACTGGGAATAGATTCATGAGTTAGGGTTAAACACATAGAAGTATTTCAACCTAAAACAAAGGCATTGCTTAGGTTGTCAAAATATTGAATTAGGAATATTGATCCTTATTGTGAACCATAAGTAAGGTCCTCCCTATCTTCATTAGTTAATTGGAATAGTTAATTAATGAAAGTTATGATTACTTAACATAAGTGGGTAATTGTAAACTTGGAGCACTTGTTCATTAGGAAGAGTTAGGAAAAATTGATAGCACAATACTTTAGCACAAGTTAGGAGTTGGGGAAATCAGTCCTAGGCTTCACATCTCTTCAATTAAATCTATCTTTCTGTAGTTGTTATTTACTTTCTTGTCAAGTAGTATTAGTTATAAATCATCAACAAATATATACTCTTGAAGTTGGTTGAGTAGATAATTTAGCTAGATTAACTGCTAGGATTCGTGTTCTCTGTGGGATTCGACCTTGGAGCTTAAAATACCGAGCTATATTTGCCGCGACCGCTTAGTCCCTTCTATAGGGCGTAGTTGGGCGTGACCAAATTTTTGCGCTGTTGCCGGGGAACATAGTGTATTTCTAGCTTGTTAGGATAGCTGAGTAGTTAGTTCGATTAACTTCGTTTCTGTACATATTTATTTAGCCTATATAAAAATAATAAAAATATGGCATCAAGAAATTACATGTGGCTGGGAGATCATTGTGGTTGTGATAATACGTCTTATTCCCCGAGCCCCTATTATGATGGTACTTCTTTCTCTTATGATAATAGTAGGTACGATGAAGTGGAGGATAATGAGGAAGAATATGAAGCTGAACTGAAGAAGATTTGAGACAGACGTAGAGCACAACTATGCCCCATAGAAGCTCAAGTGAATCAATTGGTTGCATTATTAGGAATTCAACAACCTAGCCAAGAAGACATGGAATTAGAAGAAGAAATTATGGCTATAGTTGAAGATCTAAAACGTGAATTTCCATTGGAGGAGACAAGGGTTGAAAGCCAACCATCTAGTCATATGGTGTGGGAAGATGCCGATGATGCGGTACTAGAGTCAGACAATAAAATTGAAGCTGAAATTATAGTTGACTCTAAGTTGTGTCAGAAAGAGGATGTGAGTAACGAATCAAAGTGTGAGTGGGTTCCACCGCATTCTAGACACTTTTCTACATTGATTTTAGAAGGAGACATGGAAATTGATCCTTCTGAGCCAATTGAAGAGTTGAAGGATGATATGTATGATGCTTACGCTCTCGAATATGTGATGCCATCTAGGCACGATGAAAATCCTTGTATGAAGGCCAAAGAATACAACATGGTATATTTGGTGTTGGGCCAAGAGTATAGCCGAAAATTTGGGGATATTCCTAAGTTGGTGGCGACGTGCAGAAGGAGATACTTAATGTTTGATTTGAAAGAACTTGTGTCACCCCAAGAGCATAGCCGGAGAGTTGAGTTTCAATTGGGAAGGCGATTCATAAGCTCAAGTTGGAGGAAAAAATATTGACTCTGGGTTATGTCATACCACGAAAAATTAAATAAGTCGCTTCTCGGGAGGCAACCCGTGATTGTATTTGTATAAAAGTAAAATAAAAAAATGAGGAAAAAAAACAAAATAAAAAAAATATTATTATTTTTTGAAGGATATTACTTGGTGACTTTCTTTGTTTTGCAGGTTTTGACTGGTTTGAAGTCTAAGTGTGGGGTGCTTGCAACCTCATACGATTGGATGATGATGTCCTGCTTGGGGAAGTCTGAGTACCTCGTGCCTTAAGGAAGCTCACAATGATGTTCTTTAGCACAAGTTAGGAGTTGGGGAAAGCAGTCCTAGGCTTCACATCTCTTCAATTACTTTAGCACAAGTTAGGAGTTGGGGAAATCAGTCCTAGGCTTCACATCTCTTGATCAAATCTATCTTTCTGTAGTTGTTATTTACTTTCTTGTCAAGTAGTATTAGTTATAAACCATCAACAAAGATATACTCTTGAAGTTGGTTGAGTAGATAATTTAGCTAGATTAACTGCTAGGAGTCGTGTTCTCTGTGGGATTTGACCTTGGGGCTTAAAATACCGAGCTATATTTACAGCGACCGCTTAGTCCCTTTTATAGGGCGTAGTTGGGCGTGATCAGACGACCCTTCTTCCTAAATGCAACACAGAAAATGCTTCGGATGTATCTCGATGCCAAGGAGTCATCCTAGACAAGTGCGGTACCAGTGTGCCGCACCTCACTAAGTCAAATATGATGCAGATAATTGGGCCTAAAGATTTAACTCTAGGTGACACAACTGACTCGGTGTCTAGACGGGCTCATAACCCGGTGGACAATCCGGGTGGAAAGTGCATCAGGGCCATCCGGCAACAGTGTGTTGGGCCTAAAGTCCCGTCACGCCTTCCCCCTAAATCATGGGTAATTTTAGTAAAATGGCCCAGATGCCACAAGCAATATGGTAAGTGTATGTGTGCAGGTGTTTAGAGACTCAGAGGTGTACGCGGAGAAGACAGTTTATATACCGTTCAACAAAATCAAAACGGTAACATTCAACCTTTCATGTGATAGTGGCAATCATATAACAACCAAATATTTAATATATTAAAACATGCAACAATTTTATAAAGCGGGAGATTCTAGTTTTCGCTAATGACCCCAGCGGAGTCGCCAAGCTGTCACGACCATTTTTTACACAAAACTAAACTAAAGAATTGTATAATTAAAGGTTATGACGAGTGTTGCAAGGTACACAATTATTTAAGAGAAATTTGGAGTCGCCACTTGACAAGTTAAAGGTGTGTCAAGTCACCAAAGTGGTGTACTTGGAACACCCTTGTCTCGTCTAATGGTCTGGGTCAGAGATTCGGGTAAGGTCCTCAGTTGACTCTTGGGAAGGTGTTAGGCACCCTCGAGTCCTGTGCAGAGCACAGTTGCTTTATTATCGCGTTTTGATTTATTAAACGTGGTTGTTATATCCTTTTCATTTATTTAAAGTTAGCTTTTATTGTTTAACCAAAACAAAATTTGTTTTAAGTAACCCGCTGGGTATACCTTAGCTCAAATTGATTTTTCTTGATTTAATTTCTTGATTTCCTAATAAGCAGACCGCTAGTCATACTTATCGTTATTGTCACGCCCTAAAAATTTTAATTAACTGCGCGAGTTGTTTTATTATTTAAAAGGCTCGTGACTGGTGTTCAAAAAGGTACAAAATTATTTAGAGAAACTCGGAGTCGCCACTTGACATAGTTTAAGGTGTGCCAAGTCACCGAAAGGTACCTTGGAACACCTCTGACTCGTCTAATGGTCTGCGTTTAGAGATTCGGGTAAGGTTCTCAGTTGACTCTCGGGAAGGTATTAGGCACCCTCGAGTCCTGTGCCGAGCACAGTTGCTTTTATTGTCGCATTTTTATTCATTAAATATGGTTGTTATATTAAAGCCGTTAATTTGAATTTATTCTTTGATTAAGAAAATTAAAAGCGATATCATTATCCAACCTCACAGAGGACTGGACGAATCTACACTTTGATACGAAGTAAATAAATAAATAGATAAATAAAATTTATTACGCATTTCCAACCTTACAAAGGACTGGTCTACTTTAAAAGAATTTAATTAACTTCGAAAAAATAATTAATTTAGGATTAGTTTAACTTAATTTAATTTTTCTTTTAGCCTAATAAGTAGATCTCAAATCATACTTATAATATTGCCTAATTATGTAAGTTTTCTTAGTCCTATTAATTTGTCTAATCGCATATTTATCAATAAATAAGTATTGGTTTAAAGGCCTAATGAATAAGAACTAATTTGCCTAATCGCATTTCATTAAAACATAACCACTAACTCTGTTAAGTGACGAATTGGGACTCCCAAATTTGCTCTTATTAAAATATGGATTATGATAAGGTTAAGATGGATTATGAAAAGTATATACATACGGTAGGCTGTTTGTTAAGTTGAAATAGTTTTATGCCTATCTTTGAAAAGAAAAAGTTTTTACAGAAAACTATACTAACGTCACTTAAAGCTGCTACGTGGGCTAAAGGTTTTTGCGAAAATAGGCAGTTTTAAAATCTGTATGCAAAGTTAGCACCTTTACTTTGTTTAATGATAACGATCATATAAATAAAATAACATGTGGGCAGATTTAAAGAACGTCCTAAGTTCGAAGCCTATTCGTCCAAATATGCGAGCCTTTAATCACGCCTTTGCACTTATGGTCCTACTTCAACATATTTTAAAGATTTGACCAATTTCATAAAATGCTCTCAAATTTAAGCAAAGTCTCAAAACAATCAGTAATGTAATACCTATTTCATATTGCCTTTACATATCTGTCCATATAAAAAAAATTGCGCCCCATGGCCATATTTTCAAAAAACGGCCCCAAAAAAAGAAAATGTAATATACGGCTGTTTCTTAGCAATAGTGCCCAGATTTGAAAACAATTAACCTTGCTGAATACATATACATTTATAGTTACTTTCAGTCAAACTATTTACCATACTTGCACTATTTTTCTCATAATGCTTAGGCTTCCAAAAACACGAATATAGAGATGTAACATTTGCATGCAAGAGCCAGAATTTAAGCTAACATATCATCATACATACATCGTCTGTAGGTCATAAACATGCTGATTTTCATGGTATTTCTAGCCAAACATTCAACAATATTATAAAGTTTATTAGTGTTTACCTAATGAAGAAGTTTCCCAAAGCTTAGCAAGTGAGGAAACTAGCAAAGTCCAAACGAACAACAGCAACCAGCTACTGAACAACTAGAAAACCAACTCTTTTGACCCCTTAAAACTCAAGATTTAGTACCCCAAAAGTCTCTTAGTGTAAAACTTTTGGCTCTAAATCCCCCTTTTACTTAAACCCTTTTTTTCAAGTGTTTTTTCGCTTTCAATTGAGTGCAATTTCAGCTCTATTTTTTCTATGTTTAGCAGGTTGTTGGTATGCCTTAAATGAGGAGTAAAGGCTCCTATATATAGCTAAAAGGTGGGGGCTAAAAGGTGGGGTGTGGACTTGTACAAAAGTACAAGCCCACACCCCTATACTTGAGTGTACTTAGCCCTTATTTTCAGAAAATAGTACATCAGTTATAGGGCCATGTTTCAGCCACCAAACACAATCCTAAAGGGGCTGAAATAATGCAAGAAGTGTCCTTTAAAAGGACACTAAACACTCATCACACTGACCAAAAGGATTAAGACCAAACTAGACAAACTAGATCAGCCCAACTAACTTAAAACTGAACCGAACAACACCTAAAGTCTTAGAGATGGTCACAGTGACCAAAGGATTTGTAAAACAGGAAGGAAATCTAACTAAAACAATCTCAATTAGCTCTTTAAGGTTCCACAGTAAGTCCAATGGAAAAACATGTACGAGAGGAAGGTTAAGCCAAGTAGTCATGCTCACACACAAAACCAAAACACCATTCATGAACTCAAACTCAAAGATATACTTGTTCCCACACATAACTGATAGCAAAAACTAGACCTAACTCTAGACATGATTCCTAATTTAAACAAATGAACCACACAAACCAAATCAACAAGTGAACAAATACCAGACAAACTTATGTTCAATTTCACTCTAAAGAAAGCGGATCAAGACACCACACAGAATAGTGAACAAATCCAAACACTTAGTCTAAGCAAATTCCTAGTTGATAAACATGTTTATTTTCATAATCATAGTAGAGGAACAGTGACAAGAATATATCCAGAACTGATGATTTCATTTATGTCCCAACTAAACTAAAACTAAACATATAGGATGATTTTAACACTAATTTTAGCAAAACAATGATAACAGGGAAAACAAAGGGGGTTCTACTTCTAACCCGTCAAAGCCAAAACGTCAATGACGCTATGCTCGTTGCCTGGATCTATCAACATCACCATCATCGTTGCCTCGTCCTCGGATCAGTATAATCAGTGGACAGCACTACATTGTCCTCCTCACTGCCTAAACAATGCTAAAACAGTCCCTCCACGGCATCACCACTGCATTTTTCAGTCGGACAACATCATCACAGCCCTCCAAAATATCCTACATCACTAATGACTTCAACCAAATGCTGAAACTGCCCCTCCCCCAACTGACATACGAACAACGAAACAGTACAAAAGCAGTCTCACCACCACTGCCTCACTCGCCTCATCACCACCACTCTTCGAACCAACATCAAAAACAAAAACGAAGAAGGAAATAAGAAGAAGAAGAAGAAAGAAACAGAAAATGGGACGAAAAAGACGGGTTGGAGGGACGGGTTACTTTTTGGGAAACACGGGAAGGATATGTACTAGAGAAACATATAATGGATGAGAAGGAAAAGAAAACTTACCGAAAAAATGGAAAAATGGCCGGAGTTTGAGCTTTGACCGAAACTTTCACTCCCGATCTATGCCAAATGGCTTAGATTTTGAAGAATCCGAGTTGAGAAATGGAAAGAGGGGGTCAAGGCCTTTCGATTGATATACTTTTTGTATTTCCGGCCACCGGAGGTGGTGGCCGGCCGGCGGAACAGTGGCAGAACCGCGGTGGGAGGCGAATTCCGGCGGGTGGTGGGAATTTCGCCATGGTATACCTAGCCTCGGCGGCTGGGAGATAAATGGGAGAGAAGGGTTTTGGTTTAGCTTATATATTTATCAAGTGGGCCGGGTTAAAATGTTGGGCTGGTGGATCATGGGAATTGGGCTGTTATTGTTTTTTACAAATAGCCATTTAAATGGCACTACGTACAAAATTAATCAACATAAGATCACATTATCTACACTAAACATCACCATTAAACATAGATTACAATTAAACACATAATACGCAATCTACACTAAACATCACAATTAAACATAGATTACAATTAAACACATAACAAGTAATTTTCGGAAATTCTTTTTTACATTTTCTATCCTAATTAAAGACAAATATAGTTAAAATAAAAGCCTAAATTTTTAGAAAAATTTTGGCAAAATCCTATGAATCTAATACGGATATTTTGACTATTTTTTAATTTTGTGTGCCAAAATTAGGTGATTACAGCTGCCCCTCTTTGTTCGGGAACACAAAGAGTTTTCGGACAAAGAAGTAATCGACAACTAATTTTGGCTTTTCGGTTCTAGCCGAAAGCAATGCTTTTCAAAATGGTGACCGTACCCTGATTCTTCGGTTCCAACCAAGAACAAGGTTACATACATATCCCCGGATGAAGGAATCAGGTCAGTGTAGTTCCTCATGTGCGGTAGCTGGGCCTACCGCGTTCAAACAGACGCTAGACTCTTCTAGACTCACTAAGACAACACTAGACACTCTAGGGTACTAGGACGACACTAGACACTCTAGACTACTAGGACAAACTTCAGACTCTTCTAGACACACTTGGGACTGATACTAGACACTCTAAGGCACTGAAAGGCTGTTGTTGCTGAGTACTGGTCGCTTGCTGGTGGTCGTTGCTTTTACAAAGAAAAATGGAATTACAACACTGAAAAATGTAAAAGTTACAATTCCTACACTACTCTTCATGCTTCCCGAGCTGATGAACTGGTCTGAAGCTCCCACTAATCAAGTGGGTTTTGAAAACTTAAAATTGCCGCTCGGGCGGGCTTTAACTTGAAACTTGAAATTGCCGCTTTGACGGGCTTGACTTGAATGTTGAAATTTTCTGAAGTTTGAAATTGCCGCTCGGGCGGGCTTTAACTTGAAGCTGGGGATGGTTGCTATCTTTGAGCGAGACCAACTTGAAAAGTAAGTGGTTGCTATCTTTGAGCGCAAATGACTTGAACTGAATGTGAGTGCTATCTTCTAGCAAAACTGACTTGAAAAGAAAATGATCGCTATCTTTTTAGCAGATCTTGACATGGAAAGGAAATGACGCTATCTTTTAGCGGGATTGACTAGAAAAGGAAATGATCGCTATCTTTGAGCGAAACTGACTCGAAAAAGAAATGATCGCTATCTTTTAGCAGATCTTGACATGGACAGGAAATGACGCTATCTTTGAGCGAGACTGACTCTAAAGGGAAATGATCGCTATCTTTGAGCGAAACTGACTCGAAAAGGAAATGATCGCTATCTTTTAGCGGATCTTGACATGAAAAAGAAATGATGCTATCTTTGAGCGAAACTGACTCAACAAGGAAATAATCGCTATCTTTTAGCAGATCTTGACATGAAAAAGAAATGACGCTATCTTTGAGCGAAGCTGACTCGAAAAGGTATGATCGCTATCTTTTAGCAGATCTATGACATGAAAAAAGAAATGACGCTATCTTTGAGCGAAGCTGACTCGAAAAGGAAATGATCGCTGTCTTTTAGCAGATCTTGACATGAAAAAGAAATGACGCTATCTTTGAGCGAAGCTGACTCGAAAAGGAATGATCGCTATCTTTTAGCAGATCTATGACATGAAAAAAGAAATGACGCTATCTTTGAGCGAAGCTGACTCGAAAAGGAAATGATCACTGTCTTTTAGCAGATCTTGACATGAAAAAGAAATGACGCTATCTTTGAGCGAAACTGACTCGAAAAAGAAATGATCGCTGTCTTTTAGCAGATCTTGACATGGAAAGGAAATGGCGCTATCTTTGAGCAAAACTGACTCGAAAAGGAAATGATTGCTATCTTTTAGCAGATCTTGACATGGAAAGGAAATGACGCTATCTTTGAGCGAAACTGACTCGAAAAGGAAATGGGCGCTATCTTTTAGCAGATCTTGATATGGAAAAGAAATGACGTTGTCTTTTAGCGGGAATTGACTAGAAGAGAGAATGGAGTTCCGTCTGATATCTGGCGCAACTACCCCCAATTCAAGTGGTCCTAGCTCTTTCTTGGCAACATAGCAAATGTCACACTTACTTTCTGCATCGTGGATACACCCTGTTTCGGATCTTGCAAATAAGCTTAGTGGCTCTTGTTCTATTCTTCACAGTACTGTGGGATGAACAACGCCTAAAGCTTCTCCCAAACATATCCACTCTTCATGATACAATTTTGGTATGTCGTCCTTCCGGCCTGATGTGTGGTGCTGGGCTCCAATTATCAAGATTGGTCATGACTCGCTGAAACTTTTCCATTGTCAAGGGTGTGCCCTGCTCGCTGGAATTAAAACTGAATCCTGAAAGACAGAGTTTTTCAATTTTCTTTTGTTGCTCATGTGAGGTTAGCGCCGAAAGGGCGAGAAATTAATGGTGAGGCAAGATGTACAGAGTGGAATAATAAAAAAAAGTTTAAGGGCGAAAGTCGTTTGGACAGAGAACGTCTTTCTGAAAAGGAAAACTTATCTGGAAATATACTGGCGGCCTTGATGATCATGACATGTATCTTAGATGACCTCGTCCGACCAGTACCACTTGTTTGTTGAGAGTTGCTCCACGGAAGATATCAAACCATAACCAAGTTGAGATGACTCTCAAGTCGACTAGTAGCGCCCTTTCGGGTTTTTGCCAACTAGCCTCTCTCTTTGATCTTTTGCCTCACTGTTTGTCTTGCGGCGCCTTTTCAGGTTTTCACCGGCAAGACTTCTTTTTTTTTATTTTATTTTTCTTTTCTTCCTTTTTTCTTCAATTCAATTTACAACAAAAACATCCCTCAACTAACTGTTTAGAATAAACTGGGGCGCTTTGTTTTCTTCCTTGACTTCGAGACTGGTATGCCAAACATCTCATGAAACATGTGAATAGATGGTACAAAAATAGAAGTTTGTTTTTATTTTGTTTTATTTTATTTATAATATAAAATAAAAACAAACTTCTGCCCCAGTTTAGATCTGAATTTCTTATGATGTTGGCCGCGAACTTGGAGGCAAGTTTTGCGTCAATACGAAACAGGAAAAAATGAACTTTTCACTGTTACGAACACAAAGAAAATGGGGAGGAATATTGAATTTCGTCCATTTTCTTAAAAAAAATACTTCTGCCCCAGTTTAGGATAAACTGGGGTCTCTGATTTTCTTGACATATCCCGCAAGCGTGGAGGCAAGATTTGCGCGGATAAAAGAAGATAGGAAAAGGGGAATTTTCTCTTGTTGCGACCGCACCGAAATGGTTGCCTACGTATCCTTTTGAGAGGAATCAGGCCAGACGTAGTTCTAGGCAAATGCCCAGTTTTTTTTTTATGCTTTTCAGTTTCATTTCATTTTGGTACAATTACATTGATTCCCATTGAGAATATGTCTCGAAAGTACAATGTTCAAAATGCTAATAAGGGATACAATTTGGGATAGCAAAAGAGAACAAAAATCTTGCATTCATCCCGATTTGAAAAGCCATCTTGGAGTCGAATGTAGTATCTCTTGACCGCGTCTACATTGACGGGTATTTCAGTTGTCCTGCCTTTCGGATCTGTAAGGTACAAGGCGCCATTTGGCAATACTTTCCTTACCAGGTATGGCCCTTGCCAATTTGGAGCAAATTTTCCTTTAGCTTCTTCCTGATGATGAAAGATTCTTTTCAAGACTAATTGCCCTTCTTTTAAGTCGCGGAGGCGCACTTTCTTGTTGTAGGCTCGGGCCATTCTTTGCTGATACAATTGACCGTGGCAAACTGCATTGAGCCTCTTTTCATCAATGAATGACAACTGTTCCAATCGAGTTTTGACCCATTCTGTGTCCTCAATTTCTGCTTCCACGATGATTCTGAGAGACGGTATTTCCATTTCAGCAGGTACGACTGCTTCAGTTCCATATACCAATGAATACGGGGTTGCACCTATGGAAGTGCGCACAGTTGTGCGGTAACCAAGCAAAGCGAAAGACAACTTCTCATGCCAATCACGAGATCCTTGTATCATTTTCCTGAGGATCTTCTTGATATTATTATTGGCTGCTTCAACCGCACCATTTGCCTTTGGTCAGTAAGGTGTGAAATTTCGATGTATGATCTTGAATCTTTCACACACGTCATTCATTAAATGACTGTTCAGATTTGCCGCATTATCAGTGATGATGGTACTTGGGATACCAAAGCGACAAATGATGTTAGAATGAACGAAATCCACCACGGCTTTCTTTGTCACGGATTTGAGAGTGACGGCCTCAACCCATTTGGTGAAGTAATCTATTGCAACCAGAATGAATCTGTGTCCATTTGATGCTTTTGGTTCAATAGGCCCGATAACATCCATCCCCCATGCTGTACAAGGCCAAGGGGCTGACATTGTGTGCAACTCTAAAGGAGGTGAATGTATCAAATCACCGTGTACTTGGCATTGATGACACTTTCGCACAAAAATAATGCAGTCATGTTCCATGGTAAGCCAGAAGTATCCTGCTCTGAGTACTTTCTTAGCTAACACGTGCCCACTCATGTGGGGTCCGCAGATCTCCGAATGCATGTCATTGAGAATCTTCGTGGCTTCAGTTGCATCAACGCATCTTAACAGTCCCAGATCAGGTGTCCTTTTGTACACCACTCCTCCACTCAAAAAGAAACCACTTGCCAGTCGTCGAAGTGTTCTCTTTTGATTGTTTTCCGCCAATGGAGGATACATCCCATCTTGAAGGAAATTCTTGACATCAGAGTACCACGGTTGACCGTCAATTTCTTCTTCAACCACATTGCAGTATGCATGTTGGCTTTAGACCTGAATCTCTAACGGATCAATATGGGCTTTATCAGGATGGACAAGCATTGAGGCTAATGTAGCCAACGCGTCAGCCATCTCATTATGTATTCTGAGAACATGTCTAAACTTTAGAACGTTGAACTTTTGGCGAAGATCGTCCATACACTGCTTGTACATGATCAGCTTAAGATCTCGAGTCTCCCATTCGCCCTTCATTTGGCGTATCAAAAGATCTGAATCTCCGATCACCAGCAATTCTTTGATGTCCATGTCAAGAGCCATGCGCAAACCCATTATGCATGCTTCATAATCAGATGTGTTATTAGTGCAACTGAAGCAGAGTTGGGCAGCTGCCGGATAGTAATGTCCCGTGGGGGAGATGAGGACTGCTCCAGTGCCATGACCCTTTGAGTTAGAAGCACTGTCAAAGTACATTTTCCACACGTGCTCTTCTTCGTCAATCGGTTCTTCGAGCACATCTACCTCCTCGTCAGGGAAGTAAGTATTCAATGGCTCATAATCATCATCCACCGGATTTTCAGCCAAATGATCAGCTAAAGCTTCAGCTTTCATTGCAGTTCTGGTGACATAAACTATGTCAAACTCCGTGAGTAGGATCTGCCATTTTGCAAGTTTGCCCATTGGCATTGGCTTTTGAAATATGTAATTCAATGGATCCATCCGGGAAATCAGATAAGTGGTATAGGACAAAAGATAATGTTTCAACTTTTGTGCAACCCAAGTTAGGGCACAACACGTCCTTTCCAACAAAGTGTATCTGGCCTCGCAATCTGTGAACTTCTTGCTCTGATAATAAATGGCCTGTTCTTTCTTTCCCGAGGCATCGTGTTGCCCCAGTACACAACCAAAGGAGTTTTCATTGACTGACAAGTACAAAAACAATGGTCGGCCAAGCTCAGGTGGGACCAAAACAGGAGGATTTGACAAGTATTGCTTGATCTTGTCAAAGGCTTCTTGGCACTCTTCGATCCATGCAATTGATGCATTCTTTTTCAACAACTTGAGGATCGGCTCACATATTGTGGTAAGTTGAGCAACGAACCTACTGATGTAATTCAGCCTACCTAGAAAGCTTTTAACATCTTTCTTGGTTCGAGGCGGAGGTAATTCTTGTATTGCTTTGATCTTTGCGGGATCCAATTCAATACCTCGCCTACTCACAATGAAACCTAACAATTTTCCAGCAGGCACATCAAATGCACACTTGGCTGGATTCAGCTTCAGATTGTACCTCCGGAGCCGTTCAAAGAACTTTCTGAGATCTCTCACGTGTTCTTCAGCAGTTCTGGACTTGATAATCACATCATCCACGTACACTTCTATTTCTTTATGCATCATATCATGGAAAATAGCAGTCATAGCTCTCACGTAGGTTGCCCCAGCATTTTTCAAACCAAACGGCATCACTCTATAGCAATAGGTTCCCCAAGGAGTAGTGAATGCCGTTTTGTATGCATCATCTTCATCCATCTGGATTTGATGATATCCAGCATAGCAGTCAACAAAGGATTGTATCTCATGTTTGGCACAATTGTCTACGAGAGTGTGAATATTAGGCAATGGGAAATTATCTTTGAGGCTTGCCTTGTTCAAATCTTGATAGTCGACACATATCCTTGTTTTTCCATCTTTCTTAGGAACCGGAACGACATTTGCAACCCAAGTAGTGTACTGAACCGATTGAATCACTTTTGCATCCAACTGTTAAATTATTTCATCATGGATTTTCTTGATCATATCCGTTTTGAACTTCCGTTGCATTTGTCTCACTGGAGGGAAACCGGGTTGAATTGGCAATTCGTGGACTATCAATTCGGAACTCAAACCCGGCATCTCATCATATGACCATGCAAAAACATCCCGATATTCAAAAAGCACTTTTCGAATATCGTTCTTCACTTCAGGTAGGGCATACATGCTTATCTTGGTTTCCCTCACATCATCAGGGCTCCCAAGATTAACATCCTCTGTATCAGCCAAATTGGGTTTAGGCTTGCCCTCATGGCGTTCTACTTCCAGGCCTATTTCAAAATCCACATGTTCTCCATCATATTCAATCTCGTTAACAGATTCCTCAATGTTTTCTTCATCACTTTCAACCTCAAATATGGTTATGGAGCCAAAATCAGATTACGGTCCCTGGATAGACGATAAGTTCCTTGAACATGTCATGATATCAGGACCAGCAGATATATCACTACAAAAAAACAAAATAGAATAAAATTAGGAATATGAACAGAGATTTAAAGGAAAGCTTGGCTCTTGGGCCTTTCATTAATGAAAAAGGATTTGAATTACAAAAGGAAAGATGAGCAAAATAATACACTTGGCATACAACCCTTAGAATATCCAAGTGTATTCAAAAGAAAACTGTAAAACAACAGTCTACCAAGACCCCTTCCTGATGGGGAAGGGAGTTGCATTCCAGTTAGTCAGGTGCACGTCCGGGCCAATGTACTGAATTGAAGCATTGCTAGAGCCTTCACCCGGCTGTACCAGGCAGATTTCAAAAATGCCACCTAGATCAAATGGTGCATCATGATTGTCTTCCACTGTGTTGACATTTCTAGCGACAACCTTTGGTTTCATAACATAACTCACAAAAGACTGAGCGAGACACGGAATTGGCTTTGGGAGAGACCAAACTTTCGACTTCTTTTTCTTTGCTTGCTTGCGATCAGCTGCTTTTGGCTTGAACCGTAGTCCCCACGTGCCTTGCACGCCATTTGGATAAACTGGATTTACCCTGCCTTGTAGTGATGCTCCCAAGCCCTTTCCAAATTTGAAACCATGCTTTAACATTTCAGACGCCATCATAATAGACGTCTCTAACACTCTTGGGATGGGTATAGGTTTCCCTTCTGTTACTTTTTCCACATACACCACATCGGAGGTTTGATACATGATGGTCGGCCGTGTGGTGACGACTTCAAGGGCTGGTACGTCCAGGCTATTGTTAAACTGCAAGTCATCCTCTCCATAAACTACGACAGCTTGTTATCCCAAGTAAACTTGACCACCTGATGAACTGTGGATGGTACAGCACAAGCCATGTGAATCCATGGTCGGCCCAGTAACAGATTGTATGATGCATCCGTCTCCATGACTTGAAACTCAATGCTGAAGGTAGCGGGCCCAATGGTTAACTCAAGATTGATGATGCCCAAAGATTCTCGAACTCCACCATCAAAAGCACGAACAGCAGAGGAACTTGCCCTGATTTTGCTCATATCCACCCTTAGACTCTTCAATGTAGACAGAGGGCAAATGTTCAATCCCGCGCCACCATCTATTAGAAATCGTGTGACATAAGAGTTTTCACACTTAACTGAGACATGAAGCGCTCGATTATGACCGGTTCCTTCTGCTGGCAGCTCCTCATCGGTGAACATCACACGATTAGTCTCAAATACTCTGCCAGCAAGTGCTTCCAGATTAGCCACAGTAGTTTGTTCAGAAATGTAAGCCTCATTCAATATTTCAACAGTGCATTGCGATGTGCTTCAGAGTTCATAAGTAAAGACAAGAGTGATATCTGAGCTGGAGTCTTTCTCAATTGCTCGACGATAGAATAATCTGTCGATCTCATTTTCTTCAAAAATTCTTCAGCTTCTTTCTCAGACACCGGCTCTTTGATGGGTCCTTGGTCTTCTCGACCTGGCTTTGCCTTTCTCAATTCTTCCAGGGTAAAACATCTCTCGGACCGAGTTAGACCATTTACGTCTGCAGCAACCTCCACGACTTCTTTCCCGTTGTAAGACACAATTGTCTTGTTGTAGTTCCAAGGAACAGCCTTTGTACTTTTGACAGGGAGTTGTGCTGCTTGAGTGATGATAACCGGCTAACACTTCTTTGCCTTAACCTCGAAGACGGAGTTTTCTGGCATGATGCCCCTTGCACAATAAATGTTGGTGCACTGTCATGAACTTTTTCCTGCTTTGCGGTCGGAATTGTGAAACTTGGCTCAACAGCGGTATCTTGCTTTGCTTTGTTGACAACAGACGCACTTAACTTTCCCCCGATTACAACAATAAATGGCTCACGGGCTTTGATGCCTGGGGAGGGACCAACTGCCACGATCTGCTTAGCGGCTTTCCCTTTCATGTCATCTTCTATGCATACCATCCCCACCATGTGTACGTTGCTTTGAACATCATGAGCTGGTAAGGGATTTTGATTCACATTTTGTGTTTCATCCCCCACGACTTTTATCTGATTATTGTCTATCAATGCCTGGATTACCCTTTTGAGTTCCCAGCAGGATTCTGTGTCATGTCCAGGTGCTCCAGAATGAAATGCACAATGGCGTGAATGATCAACTCTTCTATTGGGGTTCACTTTTCCCGAGATTGGCTTCAACAGATTGGCTTGTTGCAACTTTTCAAACAAATTAGTGTAAGTTTCCCCCAGTGGGGTGAACTGCCTTTTCTCTTGTTGCATGTTTCTCTGTTGCATGTTTGGACGAAAACCCTGCGGACCTCGTGGTCGATAAGGCATCTCCTGGTGAGCCGGGAATTGAGCATGTGCCTGTTGACTGTTATATTGGACTGGAGCAGGGGGTGGATGCCATTGTGGACTAGATAGCGGCTGAGCATAAGATGCTGCATTTACAGGGAATGAGAACTGCGGCATGGCAAATTGTTGGCCATGAGTTGGATAGAATTGTTGTGGCGGGGGTGTCTGAATGTGCCCTTGACGGTCATTGTATCTTCCATCATTTCTTCTCGGTCCAGGACCAACCATTGCCACTTCATCTTTCTTTTCTTTCTTCTTCCCAAAAGCACCTGACCCTGATTGCAATGCTTGGGTCGTGGCTCTCAAAGCTGTTTGGCTAACAATCTTGCCTGCTTTGATTCCTCTCTCAATCATCTCCCCAATTTTTACTGCTTCACTGAATTGCTTCCCAAGGGCAGAGGCCATCGCTTGGTAGTATGTTTCGTCAAGCACTTCGACGAATTCTTCAGCCATCTTATCATCTGGGATCAAAGGGCTCACACGCGCCGCGTGTTCGCGCCACCTGTAGGCATACTCTCTGAAACTTTCACCTGGTTTCTTTGTGATCGTCTTCAAAGAAGAACGATCAGGAGCAGCCTCCATTTTGTAACCATAATGGTTCAGGAAAGCGCTGGCCATGCCGTCAAAGGTGACCCACTTCGAAACATCTTGTTGCACAAACCATTCTGTTGCCGGTCCTCCCAAACTGTCCGCAAAGTATGCCATCAATAATTCGTCCTTCTCGATACCCCTCATTTTGTTAAGGTATATCTTCACATGGATCCTTGGATCACTTTGTCCAGTGTACGGATCAAATTTGGGCACAACAAAGCCTTCAGGCAATGGCACATTAGGGAACAAACATATGTCTTTGTATGAAATACTGGTTTTACCCCCTTGCCCTTGTATGTTTTTCACAGGTTGCTCCAAGCTTTTCAATTTCCGAGCAAAGTCAGCCTCTTCTGTTTTCCCTAATCTTTCAATATCAGCATGTGATTTTGGGTGGTGTCCATGATCATACCACTCAGTGGGGCGGAGTACATTACACCGAGCTTGGTCCAATTGTTGATCACGGGCCTTTAACTGTGGGTCACTATTTGATCTTTGCAAAGTGTGTCCTGCAGGAACGGTGAATGCTGTGGCAGGAGCTTGGGCTTGGCCATGTTGTCCATGCTGTGGGAATTGTGCCCCAGGTTGTACAGTAGAAGGTCCAGCTACGTTGTCAGTTTCTGGATGTGGACCGAACCCTGGAGGATAACAGGGGTCTTCTACCATTGTAGATTGCCCTTGCCCTGGTGGCTGAGTATTCGCCATGAAACCAGCAGCACCTGGCGGAACAGGAGGTGCCTGAACTGCTGCCAAGTTACGAACCAGCTGCATCATCATTTCTTTCATGGCCGTGAAATCCTCGGCCATCTTAGCCTGCTGTTCAGCCAATCGAACCAGCTCAATGTTCTCAGTTTCTTCAGCCATCGTTGTTGGAGTGTTTTCCTGAAGAGGTGCTTCAACCACTTCTGGAACAGGCAGTGGTCCCTTGATTCTGGTGGAATAGGAATGTGGGGCCAGCACGGCAGTTGCTCAAGCTCTATGCAAATCAAAACACGTTAGTGCAACAAGATAGCATGGAACATGAATTTGCTCGTCGGCCTAAACAATACCTAAGGTTGTTATGCGTCATCCCGAATTGGTCTAGATTAGATCCCCAAGTGTATTATTTGATTTCTTTTCTTCTTCTTTTTTTCTTTTTTTTCTTTTCTCTTTTTTTTCTTTCTTTTTTTGTATTTTTTCTTTCAAGTGAGGCTAGAGGGTGAAATGAATTGACACATAAAAATAAGCAAAATATTTTTATTACTTAAAAAGAAAGAGTACATACGGTGCTTCCGGAGCACGACCAAAAGAAACATACAAATGACTGAAAAAAGTGAAAATAAATTACAACATGCAAAATTCAAAAGCAACATAAAGTACAACAATGCCAAGATGTAAAATAAATGACAAAAAGCAATAATCTGCATCATCTTGGCCTGATGTATCTACTAAGGTGACTGGGGCACAAAGTCAGCTGGCTCCTCTGGGTCAAACTCGAATGGCTCATCGGGATCTACTGGCGGGCCTTCTACAAAGGTACGACGCAATCCATTCAAATCTGCCGCAACTCTAGTGACGAAGGGAAGCACATGTGGGAGTATGTCCTCCGCGGGAAGCCTTCTATAGTCATCGATGGACCGTGCAACGTACGTAGCAGAGTCATAAACCTGCCGATAAGCTACACTGATGGTCTGTCCTGCAGCCTGTATATCTCAAAGTCGGTCCTGTGCTAGCCCTCTGAGCTGCTCACCCTGCTCTAATGCCTTGTTAAGTCGAGCTCGAGCATCTATGGCATCCTGGCGATGATAATCCTCCCTTCTCCTGCTTTCTAACAAAGCTGCCATGTCGGCATCCCGCTCTATCAATGCCTGTGAGTACATGACACGGAGTCGTCTGACTGTGTCTAGGTGCTGATGCGCGAAACCCTCACTCTCTGACTGAGCAGCTCTGGCGGCATCCCTCTCTGCAATTAAGCTTTGTATAATAGCACGGTATTCCTTCCCAATCTCGTGCCTAGCAAGCTGAACCTGTATATCCAACCTGGCCTCAGTGTCGACCATGCCTGCTCTCGACCTCGCGGGCATCTCTCTGGATATGGGCTGGTGGTAATACCAAAACTTGTACTCCCGAACGACCTCCCCCTTAAGTGCATCCTGAACCTGTGTGTTTTCTGTGAGGTGCCTCCTAGTATCCCACAAGCGCAAGATCTCACCTCTAAGAGTGGCTGGGTTGAGAGGATAGTCTGAGACATATGCACTCATGTCCTCAACTATTGGGATCTCCTGCTTTCGACCCAACTGCCTAAGTACACGCAGAGGAACATAAGGCTGGGATGCTGTCAAACCCATCAGAACGAGAAAAGGACGATCCACGCATCTGTGTACAACCTCCCTCTTAGGAAACCAGCTACACTGCCACAAAATCTTGTCCGACGTGAGAGAGTTTAAGAAAGACCTCCAATCTGGCTCATTTTCTGGGAATTTATACTTCTCGATGTGTTCGAGATGATATCCAAGATAATCGATGTCATAGCACCTAAGAATATTACGAGGTGGGCAAGGGCGTACGTGCTCCAAAAACCAGAGCTGTAATAGAAGGTTACACCCCTCAAAGAAACCACTTTCTCCCTTGTGGCATCGAGTCAAAGCATGAAATATACTACCCAGAATCGTCGGGATGATAGTGGCGTCTGGTGCTCCACCATATAAAGCCGCCATGGTCCAACTGACCTTAATAGATATCGCTCTATCCGGTAGTGGAAAAACCAACAACCCTAGCAAAGCGAACACAAAGACCTTAGGACAAAGTTGCACCCAATCTTCATATTTTAGCTTGTCATGGAACTCAAATCCATACTTCTTAAAACCATTATCGGCCCCAAAACGATCATAAAGGTAATCAAATGAAATCCATCCTTGACGAACACTAGCGATTGAGAGGTCTGTTCGTACCTTGATATTACTGAAAAAAACACGCTCATTAACCTTCTTCGGAGCAATCATGCTCTTTTTCTCAATATCCTGCTTAAGAAGCCCAGCTATCTCCTCGAGGGTCGGCGTCATCTCAAACCCCTTAAAACAGAAGGTATTTTGGTTTGGGTTCCAAAACCCAACTAGTGCACTGATCAAGTCTCGACGCGGGACAATAGGTTTAGTCACAAGGTCAGTCAGAAAACCAATCTTTTCCTGGACTAAGTCTTTCTGCATTTTACTCATTGTGTCCCACCAAGATTTCAGAGATTTATCCGATTTGGGTGGGCCATCAGTCATCATGATAGAGGGTGGAATGGCATCAGCAGGGTATTTTCTCTTGACCGGCCTAGAAGATGATGCAGCCATTGTTCCTAATGAAAAAATGTATCAAATATTTGAAAGCCTGAGAACAACTTAAAACAACTGACCGACAGAGCAAAACAGAGGCCTAAAATGCTAATTCGAAACTCCAATTTTCAACAAAACTTTGGTCATTGTAATGACGTAAAGTTGACCCTAAGAGAATCGAAAAATTTTGCCATCATAACGGCATCAGGACTGATTCAAGGAAATTACCAACATAGGTATTTAGATGTAATTCGATGTTACAACGACGCCACATTGACATCAAAATAAAAAATTCATTCCAATGATGACACTACAGTATTTTTGCAAAAAATTCGCCGGCATAACGACGTGAAAAACTGGATCCCAAAACTTCCAACATCGATATACGAGCCTTTTCTAAAAATTCGCCATTATAACGACGTGAAAACTGACACCAACATTTTTCGACTTTCTAACTACTAAGTATGTATATTTTTTTTGTAAAATTTTCATCATTATAATGACACAAAACTGACATCTACAAAAGACGGCCAACACTGGCGCTTTTTTACAAAAAATTTGCCATTACAGCAGTATGACTCAATTTTTTAAAAAATAACAAGATATTTACATTTAAGACATAAGATTCACCCTGCTTCCTCACTTTTCCTTTCATTTTTTTTTTCTTTTTCTTTTTTTCTTTTGAAATCCGTCTCTCTCCAATTTGGTCAGCATAACAACCTTTCCTAGACGCATGCAACACATAGAATGCCTTTTAGACAAGTCTTTTCCGGGAAGTGGGTCCCGTTTAGACAAAAGGTAGTCAGCCTAGACAAGTGCAATACCGGTGTATCGCACCTCATTAAGTCGGATATGATGCATATAATTGGTCCTAAAGGTTTAACTCTAGGTGACACAACTGACTCAGTGTCTAGACTGGCTGAAAACACGGTGGACAAACGGGGCGGAAAGCGCATCAGGGCCATCCGGAGACAGTGTATCCGGCCTAAAACCCCGTCACGCCTTCCTCCTAAATCATGGGCAATTTAGTAAGAAAGTCCCAGATGCCACAAGCAATCTGGTAAGTGCACGTGTGTGTGTGTTTCAGAGACTCAGAGGGTTGCGGAGGAAGACAGTTTATAAACAGTTCAAAAAATATCAAAGCAGCTACATTCAACTTTCATGTAATAACGGCAATAACATAACAACAAAAAATTTAATAAATTAAAACATGCGACAATTTTTATCAAAGCCGGAGATTCTAGTTTTCACTAATTTCCCCAGCGGAGTCGCCAAGCTGTCATGCCCTAAAAAATTTAATTAACTGCGCGAGTTGTTTTATTATTTAAAAGGCTCGTGACTGGTGTTCAAAAAGGTATAAAATTATTTAGAGAAACTCGGAGTCGCCACTTGACATAGTTTAAGGTGTGCCAAGTCACCAAAAGGTACCTTGGAACACCTCTGACTCGACTAATGGTCTGCGTTTAGAGATTCAGGTAAGGTTCTCAGTTGACTCTCGGGAAGGTATTAGGCACCCTCGAGTCCTGTGCCGAGCACAGTTGCTTTTATTGTCGCTTTTTTATTCATTAAATATGGTTGTTATATTAAAGCTGTTAATTTGAATTTATTCTTTGATTAAGAAAATTAAAAAGCGATATCATTATCCAACCTCACAGAGGACTGGACGAATCTACACTTTGGTATGAAGTAAATAAATAAATAGATAAATAAAATTTATTACGCATTTCCAACCTTACAAAGGACTGGTCTACTTTAAAAGAATTTAATTAACTTCGAAAAAATAATTAATTTAGAATTAGTTTAACTTAATTTAATTTTTCTTTTAGCCGAATAAGTAGATCACAAATCATACTTATAATATTGTCTAATTATGTAAGTTTTCTTAGTCCTATTAATTTGTCTAATCGCATATTTATCAATAAATAAGTATTGGTTTAAAGGCCTAATGAAGAAGAACTAATTTGCCTAATCGCATTTCATTAAAACATAACCACTAACTCTGTTAAGTGACGAATTGGGACTCCCAAATTTGCTCTTATTAAAATATGGATTATGATAAGGTTAAGATGGATGATGAAAAGTATATACATACGGTAGGCTGTTTGTTAAGTTGAAATAGTTTTATGCCTATCTTTGAAAAGAAAAGGTTTTTACAGAAAACTATACTAACGTCACTTAAAGCTGCTACGTGGGCTAAAGGTTTTTGCGAAAATAGGCAGTTTTAAAATCTATTTGCAAAGTTAGCACCTTTACTTTGTTTAATGATAACGATCATATAAATAAAATAACATGTGGGCAGATTTAAAGAACGTCCTAAGTTCGAAGCCTATTCGTCCAAATATGCGAGCCTTTAATCACGCCTTTGCACTTATGGTCCTACTTCAACATATTTTAAAGATTTGACCAATTTCATAAAATGCTCTCAAATTTAAGCAAAGTATCAAAACAATCAGTAATGTAATACCTATTTCATATTGCCTTTACATATCTGTCCATATTTTAAGAAAAAAAATTTGCGCCCCATGGCCATATTAGCATAAAACGGCCCCAAACAAAGAAAATGTAATATACGGCTGTTTCTTAGCAATAGTGCCCAGATTTGAAAACAATTAACCTTGCTGAATACATATACATTCATAGTTACTTTCAGTCAAACTATTTACCATACTTGCACTAATTTTCTCATAATGCTTAGGCTTCCAAAAACACGAATATAGAGATGTAACATTTGCATGCAAGAGCCAGAATTTAAGCTAACATATCATCATACATACATCGTTTGTAGGTCATAAATATGCTGATTTTCATGGTATTTCTAGCCAAACATTCCACAATATTATAAAGTTCATTAGTGTTTACCTAATGAAGAAGTTTCCCAAAGCTTAGCAAGTGAGGAAACTAGCAAAGTCCAAACGAACAACAGCAACCAGCTACTGAACAGCTAGAAAACCAACTATTTTGACCCCTTAAACCTCAAGATTTAATACCCCAAAAGTTTCTTAGTGTAAAACTTTTGGCTCTAAATCCCCCTTTTACTTAAACCCTTTTTTTTCAAGTGTTTTTTAGCTTTCAATTGGGTGCAATTTCAGCTCTATTTTTTCTATGTTTCAGCAGGTTGTTGGTATGCCTTAAATGAGGAGTAAAGGCTCCTCTATATAGCTAAAAGGTGGGGGCTAAAAGGTGGGGTGTGGACTTGTACAAAAGTACAAGCCCACACCCCTATACTTGAGTGTACTTAGCCCTTATTTTCAGAAAATAGTACAGCAGTTATAGGGCCATGTTTCAGCCACCAAACACAGTCCTAAAGGGGCTGAAATAATGCAAGAAGTGTCCTTTAAAAGGACACTAAACACTTATCACACTGACCAAAAGGATTAAGACCAAACTAGACAAACTAGATCAGCCCAACTAACTTAAAACTGAACCGAACAACACCTAAAGTCTTAGAGATGGTCACAGTGACCAAAGGATTTGTATAACAGGAAGGAAATCTAACTAAAACAGTCTCAATTAACTCTTTAAGGTTCCACAGTAAGTCCAATGGCAAAACATGTATGAGAGGAAGGTTAAGCCAAGTAGTCATGCTCACACACAAAACCAAAACACCATTCATGAACTCAAACTCAAAGATATACGTGTTCCTACACATAACTGATAGCAAAAACTAGACCTAACTCTAGACATGATTCCTAATTGAAACAAATGAACCACACAAACCAAATCGACAAGTGAACAAATACCAGACAAACTTATGTTCAATTTCACTCTAAAGAAAGCGGATCAAGACACCACACAGAACAGTGAACAAATCCAAACACTTAGTCTAAGCAAATTCCCAGTTGATAAACATGTTTATTTTCATAATCATAGTAGAGGAACAGTGACAAGAATATATCCAGAACTGATGATTTCATTTATGTCCCAACTAAACTAAAACTAAACATATAGGATGATTTTAACACTAATTTTAGCAAAACAATGATAACAGGGAAAACAAAGGGGGTTCTACTTCTAACCAGTCATAGCCAAAACGTCAATGACGCTATGCTCGCTGCCTGGATCTATCAACATCACCATCATCGTTGCCTCATCCTCGGATCAGTATAATCAGTGGCCAGCACTACATCGTCCTCCTCACTGCCTAAACAATGCTAAAACAGTCCCTCCACGGCATCACCACTGCATTTTTCAATCGGACAACATCATCACAGCCCTCTAAAATATCCTACATCACTAATGACTTCAACCAAATGCTGAAACTGCCTCTCCCCCAACTGACATACGAACAACGAAACAGTACAAAAGCAGTCTCACCACCACTGCCTCACTCGCCTCATCAACACCACTCTTCGAACCAACATCAAAAACAAAAACGAAGAAGGAAATAAGAAGAAGAAGAAGAAGAAGAAGAAGAAGAAGAAGAAAGAAACAGAAAATGGGACGAAAAAGACGGGGAGGAGGGACGGGTTACTTTTTGGGAAACACGGGAAGGATATGTACTAGAGAAACATATAATGGATGAGAAGGAAAAGAAAACTTACCGAAAAAATGGAAAAATGGCCGGAGTTTGAGCTTTGACCGGAACTTTGACTCCCGATCTACGCCAAACGGCTTAGATTTTGAAGAATCCGAGTTGAGAAATGGAAATAGGGGGTCAAGGCCTTTCGATTGATATACTTTTTGTATTTTACGGCCACCGGAGGTGGTGGCCGGCCGGCGGAACCGCGGTGGGAGGCGAATTCCGGCGGGTGGTGGGAATTTCGCCATGGTATACCTAGCCTTGGCGGCTGGGAGAGAAATGGGAGAGAAGGGTTTTGGTTTAGCTTATATATTTATCAAGTGGGCCGGGTTAAAATGTTGGGCTGGTGGATCATGGGAATTGGGCTGTTATTGTTTTTTACAAATAGCCATTTAAAAGGCACTACGTACAAAATTAATCAACATAAGATCACATAATCTACACTAAACATCACAATTAAACATAAATTACAATTAAATACATAACACGCAATCTACACTAAACATCACAATTAAACATAGATTACAATTAAACACATAACAAGTAATTTTTGGAAATTCTTTTTTACATTTTCTATCCTAATTAAAGACAAATATAGTGAAAATTAAAGCTTAAATTTTTAGAAAAATTTCGGCAAAATCCTAAGAATCTAATACGGCTATTTTGACTATTTTTAAATTTTGTGCGCCAATATTAGGTGATTGCAGTTATGCGTAATCATGTAAATATTTTCTTCTTGATAAATAAAAGTTAGAATGCATCATTTACTTTAAACTTCCTGATGGACTTATCCCTTTCAAAAGAAAATGTCTATTTTTAATAGACCTCCAAAATGATTAATTTTCACTAAGTGAAGGAACCATTTGTTAAAGAGGTATGCAGTGTGCCAAAGTAGTCTGTTATATAAAAGTAAAGGCTACTTGTTAAAAAGATGACTACTTAAGAGTTACCAAGTTAATGGAATGCTGAAACGTTGAGTTATCAAATGATTAGACCTGCTGAATTTAGTCCTATTTTGGGCCCGTTTTAATATATTTCTAACTCTATATGGCAAAAAGTCTGACTTCGTAAGTTGTTCATTTGATTTAACTTGAGTTTTTGCCTAATATTATTTCAATAACAAATTTTTTGCATATGTGATAAGCGATCAACGAGATTGAACAAATTTAACATGTTAGAACATAGAAAAGGGGCAGATCCAGAATTCTCATTAAACATACTCATTATTCTATCAAGTTGTTTCCCTTGCCCTTTCTCATACATACGTGCTCAAGACAACATCAAACATAAATTTATAAAGACAAGCATAAATAAAGTGGTTATGACAATTAACTTATCCTAGCATAGCCATAATTCCTTCAAAATATAAGTTAATGATGTACGAGGACTTCAAAACATGCTTGACTTCATTCACTTTTCATAGCCAAATATTCAAAGATAAATACAAGGTAAAATCGTGTTTACCTAATAAAGAGAATCCAAAGCAACACCAATGAAGAATCGAGCAACAATAACAAGCAAGCAGCAAACTCACAGGCCCTTTTTTAAATTCAACTTGACTCTTTAACACCACTATTTATTCCTTAAAACTTCAATATTTATACCCCAAAAGATCATTAATGTAAAGGCTTTTGGTTCTAAAACCTTCTTTCAAGCTTACTTTCTTTTCTCTCTTTTTTTTTTCAAGTGTTTTTATTCTCATTAGTTGTATGCTTCAGATCTGGTTGTTGTGTTTTTTCAGCAAGTCATTCTCAAATGAGGAGTTAAAGACACTCTTTTATAGACTTCTCCAGGATTGAGTGTAAACTTGTACATAAATACAAGTCCATGCCCCAAGGAGTCCTTTTTCTAAAATTTGCAGCCTTTAGGGCTGCCTTGAACAGTGTTCAGCCAACTCTAAACACTAAAAAGATGAAAAAGTAGGTTGTCCTTTCAAAGGACATCCCATTACCGAACAGACCAGCTAAGCTAACTAAAATAGTCCCCAAACTAGCTTAGAACTAAACCAAACTAATAGCAATCAGATTTTTAACAAAATTGTACTTCCTAGCTTAACTAAACAAACTAAAGTAAAACTTGCAACTAACCAAAGATTGCACCAGATTTCTCAAAACTGACCAAAGCCCATCCCAAGGTCTAACTTCTAGCCAAGAGCCAACTAAACTTCAAATGCATCATGTCTAACTTACTAAAGCAAATTCAGGCATCTTACAATTGATCAATGACGCCAGAACAAAACTAGAACCTCCTGCTTAACTACACAGATCAGGCTCCAAACATATTAATCATGTATATAGACTCTCCATACATGTAAATTCATACAAGTGTTTTGCCAATTACAAAGATAACAATGTACCAATATTCATTCACAACTTATCATTAGACTATAACATATAGTTTTTGTTTCACAATCTAAATACTACCAGTAAATAATGAGATCAACTTCTTTGACTTATAAGCACGTGTCAAAGCTGAACAACACACAACAGTTTTCCCTCTACATTGATTTTCATACTATACGAAGCTATGACTAATTAGGCAAGTAAATTGAGAAGGAATCAAGGATTTTGAGTATAATCCGTAGACAAAGCTAACTGTCATTCCCATAAACTAACAGCCCTTGCTGCTTTGTCTCCACCGCTGCTTCGCCAAATACTGACGCCATTAGCATCACAGCCTCCTCACAGCCTCGCCTAGAATTCATCATCGGTGCAGCCATCCACACAAAATTTTTACCATAAGAACCCCCCCCCCCCCATTCACATATACCCTGACGCATCACCATGCCACTACTGCTTCATACAACACAAAAATAAATTGATACAGCCCCTAAAAAAAGTACAACCAACATTACCAAACAACGACTCTGCACCGAATTATAGCCCCGTCATGCCAAACACAACCCTCACCCAAAGAAATATGCAGCAAACACACCCATAACAGAAAGAAAACAGAAAAATAAGAAGAAGAAAAAAAAAAGAAAAGTAAGGAAAGAGGAAAGGAAACGGGCAAGAAAAAGAGATTTTTTTGGGAAAAAGGGTAGGAGATCTACTAGAGAAAACAGAGGGGATGAGAATGAACCAAGAAACTTACCGAAAAAATTAGGGGTCGTCGGAGTTGAAGTTCAACAGCCTCTTTAAAGCTCGATCTACGAAAATCGGTTCACATTTTGAAGAAACCAAAAACGAAAATGGAAAGAGGAGGTCGAGATCCTTCCAAACTTGTATTTTATTATTTTTTCTGGCCACCGGAGACGGTGGTCCGGCAGCGGGATAGTGGTGGTGGTGTGACGCTCAAGGCGGCTCCGGCTGCCTGGCGAAATTTTGCCAGGGTGACCCCAAGTCATTGAGACTTAAGGGGGTGGGTGTTGCAAATAAAGTGTTTTAAGAACTTATAAGGGAATGAAGGGGAAGAGCAGTGGCCATTGGATCAAACACGATCTAACGGCTGTGATTGAGGAAGACTAATCGATGGGCTTCTGAAATTGGGGTTGGACTCAAGCTAATTGGGCTGCACCTTTTCTAATTCAATTGGCCATTACACTTGGTCCACAAAGCAATTACACAATTAAAACGTTTAATTAGTTAAACTAAGCAAATTAGTTAACTAAATAAACTTAAAAGCACATAATATTATACTAATCACGCTATCAAAAAAATTACATAACTAAACATTAAAATTATTATTATATGTTTTCTACAAATTAATTAACTATTAATCAGAAAAATCTAGGAAAATTAGGCAAACATCCGAGAAGATTGACATGGCTCATTTAAGCGATTTTTTTTTTGGAAAATTATGTGCCAAAATTAGGTGATTACTACATGTTATATGTTTGATTGCTATGAAATCCTTTCATTAAGAGTAAAATAAGAAATTTAACTTAAATTATTTTCAAATTCTGAAAAAAAAAATCATTTTAAATAATGAATTAAAGAAAAATAATGGTACTTAGGGGTCGTTTGGTTCGAAGGCATGTTATGCAGGGATTAGCAATGTATGTATTAGTTATGCAGGGATAAGCAATGCAGGTATTAGTTATGCAGGGATTAGCAGTGCGGGTATTAGTTATGCAGGGATTAACTATGCAGGGATTAGTTATGCGGGAACTAGTTATACGGAGATCAGTTATGCATGAATTAATTATATATGTATTACTTTACGGAGATTATTTCTTATTCGATATTTAATTTCTTGAAAATTTCTTGAGTAAATCCTCGTTTTACTTTGAAATTGTAAAGTAATATATATATATATTATTTTTTTTAAAAAAAAAAAAGGAAAACGAAAAGTTAGAATTTGAGATTTGCTCCAACAAAAAAACAAGAAAATGGTTAATTAACTATCATTCTATTTGAAAATTAATCGCTGAATATGAGTTTGATATGAGGGCATTTGTGTCATTTATATATTTTAATCCATGTATTACTAATACACGTATTATTATGCCACTTTCTACCCCGCATAGAATAATACATAGATTGATGTATAACTTATACATGTATTATTAGTGAGCAAAAGTAAAATTTAACCAAACAATGTATTAGATATGCTGAATTGAATACATACAGTAAGCTGGTAAACCAAACAAAGTATTAACTATGCTGAATTGTATGCAGGCATTATGTTTGTAACCAAACACAGTATTGCTTATGCTGAATTTTATACAGGGATTATGACTCCTTGTACCCCCAACCAAACGGGCCCTTAGAGTATTACTACCATTATTACCCAACTACCAAATTCAAATGATTTTTCCATGAATAATCTTTCACTTTTTTCAAAAAGTTTTTGAAAAACATGTTTGTTCATGAAAAACGGTTAATTTTTTGAGATTTTTTCAAAAATAAATTTTGAAAAACAAAAAAGTGCTTTTGACCACTTTTTCAAGTTTTTCCAAAAATTACTTTTTCTCTACTCACAAAACTTCAATTTTTTTTCAAGTAAATTGTAAGTCAAAACACTACTTCAATTTCCAAATATCATTTCTCAACTCAATTTCAAAAACTCTTTTCCAAATATTTTTTCGAATCTATAGCCAAACGGCCACTTAGTATATCAGTCTTGTCATTCAATCGACTGAGTCTTCTGACTTTTACCTTCCCCGTACTTCCATTTACGTGACAACTCTTGGTTTTTTCTATGCAGCTAGTTTCATGGATTCAGATTTTGTCTAGTGATTTTTTGTGAAATATTGCTCAATGCAATGTTAGAACTGTGCCACATATTCTATTGGGCATTTAATGCTTGAAATGGCTTTTTCCACTATTCAATTAAATGGCAACACAATAAAATGTCAAAGAAATTAATTAAAAAGTAATATTTGATGTCTGCTGTTAATAGTAAACGTCCACTGTTGGACTGTTAGCAGCTTTAAGCCCTAGTAGGACCTCATGTAGTCTCCTAAACAACTACTACTACATGTTTTAGCATAACTTAGAAATGCTCTAATTTTTTTTTTTCTTTTTTGTGTGAATCTTTGTAAACATTAATGCAAAAATTATACACTACATGACATAAAATGCACCAAAACCATTAAATAGAAGGACTAAAGATGGTCCAAAAAATAGGTTCTTTATCAAATGACAGATTCAATTCATTCAAAAATTAATAGTAATCTAGAAGTAATTTTTTGACAGATCACAATGCATTATCTTTAAACTTTTTATGCTCTTCGACTCTCAAAATAATTTGCCTGAAATATTAAAATAAAAGTTAGACATAAATAGATAAATATTTTTATTGGAAATAAAAAAAAAAAATTTATTTGATATGAATCTGATCGTATGAAAAAAATAACGAGTTTCGCTCATGTACAAACACATTACTAGAAAATGGTTCTCGCATGAATAGTGAAACTAAGCTAAGATTTATATGTTTGATAAAATATTTGTATAAACGAATTACACTAAGAATATCGTCATCATTTGAGTAAAGGCAGGAGATTCCATCAAAAGAGCAAACTCTGCTTGTCGAGACACGCTCGCACAAATCATATTTTGAGATGCACTTAAACCAGAATTGCTAGAAAAAAATTCCTTTGCTGACCAATCCTACAAATAATTAAAATAAATATGTAATTGATCAATAGAAAATATCTCAATCATAATTGAAAAGTAGAATATGCATTACCTGATTGAGATGATTCACACACTACAACAAATTAGTTCTACGGCCACACTAATTTTAGACAACACTTAAAAAGTGTTGCCAAAAACATCTATGAGCACCCTTTTTAAGTGTGGCCTTTGGTTAGAGCCTATGGCCACACTTTTTAAAGCAACGCTTGTAAAGCGTAGCTTTTAATCCTAGAGACAACGCTTATACAAGATTGCCAAATCATAAAGTTTTTAACAACGTTTATTAATTATTAAAAACTATTTTTGAAAAGTTGCTATATAGATGTACCAAAGGATACACTTTTCAAGCGTACCCTAAAATATTCCTAAAAAAGTTTTAATATTAAATTTTCTCCCAAAACCATTCTCCTAATTTTCAAGGATTAAATTCACATACCCGCATAAATATTTTCGCATCACTTTTCCCTCCTCTGTCTTTTAGGTTTAGTTCATGAAAAATAACATTCACCTTGTGTTTCACAAGATCCACCGCAGGTTTGAAAAAATTTCAAGTCTTTTTTCCCTTTGATATAGTTTTGTGGATTGAATTAGTTGTTACGAAAGAGGAAGAGACATGTTAATTTTGATTGGTCAAACGTGAAAGAACTCAGAAGTTACTAGTAGAGTCAATAAATTTAGTTATTTGCATTTGAGTCCTATTAGTAATTAATTTAAGTAGTCCTAATAGTATTAGAGTCTTGGACAGGTGTCCCAATATATCCGTTTGAATAGTACAGTAGCTGTAGACTTATGATTAGGCAACAGCTGGCCTTAGGAATCCTTTGTTCTAGTATTTAAGCTGAGTATTTATGAGAATCCAATCATTGATGAATGAATATTATCCTTTTCCTTGTTTTATTCAGTTTTTCCTTTTTTTTTTTACTCTTTCTTGCCATTTTAAATTCCTTGTCTGCTACATTTGGTATCTAGAGCCAGGCTTTCCGGCAGCTTGGTGTCACGATGGTTGACAAACAAAAGAATACTGAACCTGAAGATGGGTGGAAAAAAATCGAAGTTCTACTTCAAGTTTATATGGAGGAATCACAAAAAAATTAGAATGGCTAGAACAAAATCAAGCTCGTATTAATGATGAAGCTCAAAAACAATATGCTGAAAACACTCGACGTTTGGATACCCTGGTAACTCAGCTCGAAGCTGAGCGCAAACAAGAGTTAGCAGCGTTAGGTCGTTCAGTAGGAGCTTTTATCGCATGAAGAGCGTGGTGAAACTTCTGTTGGTAGGGTACTGAGACAAACATCGTCACCTATGACTCCAACATTTTCAGATTCTCCGACGTTGACCCTGCAACCTCGACGTTTGACTCTATCTTCAGCTCTTTTAATCTCACAAGGATCTGCAGCACCCATTCCCATAAACCATTACACACCATCATCCCGTATATCTTCCTTATATCCACTACTACATGCCTCCCTTTTGCACCCTGTCACCACAAAATAGTTTCTTTAGAAACCCGTACAAGCGTTTCTACTTTGGGTACGATTCTTTCTTTTAGCGTGTCTATACTCAATTGATTGAGCTTATTCTCCATATTAATGGAATTTAGATTTCTGGCCTGTCCAGCCCTAAAAGACACAAGAAGGGAGATAGACAGGGTTAACCCTAGAGATGTGATGTATTCTTCAATTAGCAAGTCCATTCCTTTGATTCATTTTCTTTTCTTTTTCTGCTCCCCCGGGGAAATACTTGTCGGAAATAGCCGGTGGTTGGTTCGGAAAGACATGGGGCTTTTTGGGCGTAAAAGTGCTTCTCTTACGATATTTCGAGTTGGATGAAAAGAGTAAAGTTACAATATCATATGTGTTGTTCGAAACTATCTTACTTTGAAAGGGGAAGTCGACGCCAACAATCGAAAAACTATTGGGTAAGTCCTGTGGCGTATCAAATCTTTCAAGAGAAAGAAAGTGCCCTTCAGAAAGGAAGAAGAAGCGTAGAAATCAAACTCCTCGGGTGCGTCTGCGCTCAGTCTCTGTCTGACAGGCCATTACCTAAATCCAGAACTCCACAACACAAATAGGTTTTTCTCAACCTACAGCTTGGACCCCTAATACCCAAAACGTTCACCGGAACCCAAACAATATACCAGGACCTTCACAAACCTCTTATGTCACACCCATTGCTTTTAATAACCCTTTATCTAGCCCTTTTCTTCAACCCAATAACCCTACCAACTATAACCCCAATATTCCAAGTTATGTTCCAGCAGACAATCAATCCAGGAACCAAAACACCCATGTCACTTTCTCCACCACAAATAACCAATTTAAGTCACCAAAAATCAAACTTCCATTTCCAGAATTTAACACCCAGAACCCTCGCGGATAGATTAGAAGGTGTGAAAGATTTTTTGAGCTTTATCAAGTATGTAACGACCTCAAATAGTCGTTACGGGATCCGGGACCTCGATTTGTGTGTTGACAGTCCCAAAAGCTCCGTTAGGTCATTTATGACCCGTCTGTGAAATCTGAGTCAAAACAGAATCCGTTTGATAGGTTTTCGAGAAAAGGATCCGTTTATGAAATTCCGGAAAGGAATTTGGGATTTCGATAGGTCGTTTTGAGTAAACGAACCCCGATGGAAAATCCGAGCGCACCGTTAGGTCCGTCTCGTCATTTATGATATGTAGCAACCTTCAAAATTGAAAACGGACCTCGTTTGATAGGACTTTTGATAAAGTCCCCGTTTTAGAAGTTTAAAAGAGTTAAAAGAGGTTTCCGAGCTCGATTTGAGCAAATGAGCTCCGATGAGAGATCCGAAAGTTCCGTCAGGTTCGTATAGTCATTTGTGACTTGTAGCAACTTTCAGAATTGGATTCCGAGGTCTTTTGGTTAAATTTCGCAATTTTGGCGAAAGTCGAAAATTGAACCTTTACCGTGGGACCCACTTTTTGAGTTCTGGAGGTCCGAATTGAGTTCCGTCTTGACGAGCATATCACCCAAGTATTTTATGGCTTGTGTGCAAAATTTGGGATCATTCCGAGCTTCGTAGGGTCCCTTTTTGCCCCTAAAATAGTAGAAAATCGGGTGCGACTTTTCTGTTCTGTTTTGGCCCAAATAGCCGGACAAAAGCTGATTTTCCGGCAAATCCGTAAGGAATTAGGAAAAACTTAAAACATGAAAGTTGTAGCCCTTTGAGTTGTGGTTCTAATGGAACCAGTTTCAGGTCATTTGGACATTCCTATCAAAAGTTATGATTTTTTCAAAAGAAGCTGTCACAGAGGCAAAAACTGCTATAAAAAGGCCATTTCGGGCCATTTCGGTTCATAACTTATAAAAATCATTTGGTGAGCTCTTGAGGCGATTTTTGGGTATTTCTTGAAGACCCAATCATACTTACACTTAAGGTAAGCCCTTTCAATCCATCTTTATGTTGATTAACACAAGAATCAAAGGGTTGATTCTTGGAAATGGGTTAGAACCCTAGATTCTTAAGAATTGGGGAAAGACATTGAGCAAGGTTCGCATGTGGAATGTAAGTGTAATTTTGGACTCACGGGAGCGTGGGGAGTCCGGAAAAGTACATTTTGTAAATTTAGGGCTCGGCCCTACCCGGGGGCATTTTGGTAATTTTTATCCTAGGATGCCTATAGGCTTAAATAGCTATAATTGAGCACTCATATGTGCTATATCTTGTCTTAATAGACCTAGTGGAGAGTCCTTTGCGGACAAGGCGAGCGGGAAAGGAGATTCTTCCCGGCATTTGAGCCCGAATTTCGAGGTAAGTGAGACTTGACCTCTATTGTGCTTGTGGACTCTTCCTTCATGCTAGTATGCTTCATGTACGCATATATATACCTAACAATGGTTAGGATTAATGATGTGAATTACTTGCTATTATTGTTTGTTATAAATAGCGAGATTGTGACTCGACCGAGGTATGTGCCGGTCTAAACGCTACGTCGAGGTAGCTTAAATTTATATCGTAGTAACGCTTGCTACGCCATGCTTAGATAGCAAGAACTTGGGACATGGCCGAGGATGTTGCTGGCATGTCATGATAAATGTCTTGCCGAGGATTTTGCCGGCTTTTGTATGATATTGGTACTTGATTTGTTCACGTGCCGGGTTGGGTAGTGCTGTCTATACGTAACCTTGGGTTGGACGACATGGGAGTAGGGATTGTACCCCCAAACTGTGGTCGGGTTAACCTTCGCCTTACGTTCAGCTAGCATAACCAACCTGGGTTACGGTGACTGTGAAATATTATCGTTATTAATATTTCTGTTATTATTTCTGTTATTGTTATTAATGTCGTGGATATTAATACTGTTAGAGGGACATTTGACAGGGGGTGTGGTGTCGCCTATACTATGAGATGTGTCACACTTGACAGGGGGTGTGGTGTGGACACTTGATCTTTGAGATGTGACACACTTGACAGGGGGTGTGGTGTGGTCACTTGATTTATTGAGATACGACGCACTTGACAGGGGGTGTGGTGCGATCGTAGACAGATTTGAGATGAGCCAACGACTACGGGTCGTTGGTCTACTTATTCATGATTGTGATAGTGACTTCGGGTCACGGTATATGGTTGATACTTAGTAGTGGTGTTGCTAGTCCATCGTAGGTCTAGGTTAGTCGGCACGTGAGTAGAGATTGGACCTCCAAACCGCCGCTGAGTTGACCTATGCCTTACGTTGGATGGGCATAATCCTTGAGACTTCTGGTTACTACTTGTGTGTATGGAATGTGTTACATCTATTTGCGATTTCACTACTTTATTGTATGATTACTATAGTATGTTGTTGCTTATGATGCATGTAGCGACTTGTCCCGCAAGGGTACCTTAGCGGGCCTGTGGGTGATCTTACTGGGCTTCGGCTCATAACTTACTCTGCTATGTGCGCAGGTCCTTCATCCAGTCAGCAGCCCGGACGTTAGCGGTTCCCGAGGCTTCTGAGACTTTTGATTGAGGTGAGCCGACCACACAGACCGTGGTGGCATACCGCCGGAGTCACTTAGAGATAGGACTCAGATTTCTTTGATGTATATTCATACTTTATTGAGTCACTCTTAGAATGCTCCAATTCTTTTGTGGATATATTCTTTTGGACTTCACCCTTTTATATTTATATATCCACTTATGATCTTTTCACATTATTGTTCTTTTCCGCATCTTGTTTTCATTGGTTCGCCTAGGCAAATGTTGTTTAGGTGCCATCACGAGCCCTTGGAAATTGGGTCGTGACAGTTTGGTATCAGAGCCCTAGGTTCTAATTCGAGTCCTAGGAGTCTTGGAGCAGTGTCTGAGTAGAGTCTTGCTTATGGGTATGTTGTCGACCATACTTATGAGCGAGAGGCTACAAGGGCATGTTAGGAAATATTTTCCCTTCGTTTCATCTCTATTCGTGCTGAGTAGCTTATATAGGTGCTGACCTTTTTTCGTGTATTGATTGAGATGGCGAGGACGCGAGCATCCTCAGCCAGGTGGGCTGCATCTTCTACACCCGCATCTGCAGGAGAGCCATCAGCACCTACGCAGCCGCCAGCTGCTAAGAAGACTCGGGCAGGTCGCCCGTCAGCCACTAGGCAGGACACAGCTATCCCTGCGGTGTCCGCAGCGACTCTGTCAGCATCTATTCCCCCTGTGCCTGCTGTTGTGCCAGGCACCGTTGTGATCTCTTCAGAGGAGTATATGAGACTGATGGCCTTGTCTAGCCATCAGGTCCCTGTCAGAGATGATGTTGCAGCTCCTGTTTCGGCTCCTCAGCCGACCACACCTGTTATGAGCACGCCTACTTCTGAGGCTGCTCCTGATCATATTGCCCAGCCTTCTGCTTCTGCTCCTCAGGCAGGTCCTGTTATTTCTACTCCTCCTATGGGCACTGAGGAGGTTGCCAAGAGGATAGAGTCATTCATGAAGCTTCAGCCTCCAGAGTTCGACGGTACCTCAGCTACATGTACTGCCCAGAGGTACATTCAGAAGTGTGAGAAGATTTTGACAGTTCTTGGTACTAGAGACACCTTAGGGGTGCAGTGTGCTTCTTTCAGATTATCGGGAGATGCGGAGACATGGTGGGTCTCCATGATGCGGCAGAGGTCTAGTGACCTCCCTCCTTTGTCTTGGGCTGAGTTCGTGTCTATGTTCATGAGCAGGTTCGTGCCCCAGAGTCAACACGATGCTCAGAGGCGCGAGTTTGAGGGGTTGAGGCAGGGAAACCTGTCTGTTTCAGAGTATGACACCAGGTTCTTGTGGTTGTCTCAGTTTGCGCCGGCTATGGTGGCTCAGGAGAGGGACAAGGTCCTCCGGTTTGTTGAGGGTCTTCATCCCCGCTTGCAGGTAGCTGTTGCCCCTGATATGGGCAACAAGTCATATTTTGAGATAGTTGATGTGGCGCGGCGGATGGAGGATATCTTCGCCAGGGCTGACGCGGAGAGGGCGGCCAAGAGATCGCGTCAGTCTGGTGGGTATAGTGGATCCGCTCAGAGGGGTCAGGGTCATCAGGGCCGTTCTCAGTCTAGGCCCCAGGCTGCTGCTTTGCCTGCCCAGGATTTTTCTTCAGAGACCCCGAGGCCTCAGTCATCCCAGAGGCAGGGTGGCTCTTCGCAGTCTGGTCCACCGCAGTGCGGGAGGTGCCATCAGAGGCATCATGGGAGGTGTTCGTCTGGAGGTGGTCATGGCAGAGGTGGTAGAGGCGGTAGAGGAGGTAGAGGTGATGGATGTTTTGAGTGTGGGTCTCCAGAGCACTATGTCAGGAGTTGCCCTTATGTTTCATCAGGTCGCCAGGGATCCGCAGCTATGGTACCATCTGGTCCTCAGGCCGCCAGGCCCGTTTCTCAGATTCCTCCTAGACAGCAGTCTCAGAGAGCTCCGGGTTCAGGAGGCTCGGCGCAGGTCTATGCTATGACTCGTCAGGATGCTGAGGCATCCAATGATGTCATCACAGGTATTATTTCTGTCTGTGGCCGCGATGCTTATGCTCTTATTGATCCGGGGTCTACCTATTCGTATGTGTCGCCGGGATTTGCCCCTTGCTTGGGCAGGGATCTGGTCTTCTTAGATGATCCCTTTATGGTTGCCACCCCTGTCGGGTCTTCTATATGTGTAGATGGGGGTTATCGGCAGTGTATGATCTCCATCTGTGGTGTAGAGTCCTTAGTGGACCTGATGCTGCTCGATATGTCTGATTTCGATGTCATTATGGGCATGGATTGGCTGGCTTCCTGTCATGCGACTTTGGATTGCCATGCCAAGTCCGTGACGATCGGGGCAGAGGGTAAGTCTCGGGTTGTATGGAGAGGTTCCAGGCCTTCTCCGAAGAGTAGGATCATTTCTTTCTTGGAGGCGCAGAGGATGATATCTAGTGGGTGCGAGGGATATATTGCTTCAGTTCGGGATGTCCGGGCAGAGGAGTTATCCCTTGATAGAGTTTCGGTTGTTTGTGAGTATCCAGATGTGTTTCCTGATGATTTGCCGGGTTTGCTGCCTATGCGGGAGATAGAGTTTTGCATTGATCTATTGCCAGGCACTCAGCCTAAATCTATTCCCCCGTATCGTATGGCTCCTGTTGAGTTGAGGGAGCTGAAGGAGCAGATTTAGGATTTGCTCGATAAGGGCTTCATTAGGCCCAGTGTGTCTCCATGGGGTGCCCCGGTATTATTTGTGAAGAAGAAGGATGGCTCTATGCGGATGTGTATTGATTACCGGCAGCTGAATAAGGTTACTATCAAGAATAGGTATCCTTTGCCGCGTATTGATGATTTGTTTGATCAGCTTCAGGGTGCTACCTTCTTCTCGAAGATTGATTTGAGGTCGGGGTATCATCAGCTGAGGATTCGGTCCGAGGATGTTTCCAAGACTGCTTTTCGTACCCAATATGGCCACTATGAGTTTCTGGTGATGTCTTTCGGGCTTGCGAATGCCCCAGCTGCTTTCATGGATCTGATGAACCGAGTGTTCAAGGCCTACCTTGACTCCTTCGTCATTGTGTTTATCGATGATATCTTGGTTTATTCGAGGAGCAGGGAGGAGCATGAGCAGCATTTGAGAGTTGTTCTTCGGACTCTGAGGGATCAGCAGTTGTATGCCAAATTCTCCAAGTGTGAATTTTGGCTCAGTTCTGTATCTTTCCTAGGTCACGTGGTGACCAAGGATGGGGTCTGTGTTGATCCGAAGAAGATAGAGGCCGTTCAGAGTTGGCCTAGGCCTACTTCTCCTACAGAGATTCGGAGTTTCTTAGGCTTGGCAGGTTATTATCGGCGGTTCGTCGAGGGGTTTTCTTCTATTTCAGCACCTCTGACGAAGTTGACCCAGAAGAATGTTCCTTTCCTGTGGTCCGATGCCTGTGAGTCTAGCTTTCAGAAGCTTAAGACTCTGTTGACTTCAGCGCCAGTGTTGGCCTTGCCTAGTGGATCCGGGGGATTCACCGTATATTGTGATGCTTCGGGTGTTGGCCTGGGTAGCGTTCTGATGCAGGAGGGTAAGGTGATAGCTTATGCCTCGAGACAGCTGAAGGTCCATGAGAAGAATTATCCTGTCCATGATTTGGAGCTGTTAGCTGTCGTGTTTGCACTGAAGTTGTGGAGGCACTATCTTTATGGCGAGCCATGTGAGATATTCACCGATCATAAGAGTCTCCAGTACTTGTTCACTCAGAAGGACTTGAACGGGAGACAACGCCGCTGGTTAGAGCTGCTGAAGTATTATGATCTTTCTATCCGGTATCATCCCGGAAAGGCTAATGTTGTAGCCGATGCCTTGAGTAGGAAGTCCATGGGTAGCCTCGCCTATCTTGATGCTGATATGAGGCCGTTGGCCCGTGAGTTACAGGCTTTGTCCATTAGTGGGGTTTGGTTTGATGATTCTGTTCCAGGCCGGGTGCTTGCATATGTGGGGTCTCAGTCGTCTTTAGCTTCCCAGATTCGGGAAAGGCAGTTCGAGGATCCTTATCTGAGAGATCTTCGGGACAGGGTCCTGAGTGGGGGAGTGTCCTCGTTCGTGATTGGTGATGATGGTGCTTTGCGGCTTAACGGCCGGGTATGTGTTCCAGCCATTGTGGAGCTGAGGCAGATGATTTTGGCAGAGGCTCACAGTTCGAGATATTCCATTCATCCGGGTACTGCGAAGATGTATCATGATCTTCGAGAGCTGTATTGGTGGAAAGGGATGAAGAGGGATGTTGCTGATTATGTATCTCAGTGTTTGAATTGCCAGTAGGTGAAGTATGAGCACCGGAGGCCAGCCGGGGTGACCCAGTCTATGCCCATTCCCGAGTGGAAGTGGGAGCAGATCACTATGGATTTCGTAGTTGGTTTGCCGCTGACCGTGGGTAAGCATGATTCGGTGTGGGTAGTAGTTGATCGACTGACGAAGTCGGCTCACTTCATTCCAGTGAGGACTACTTATACCTCGGAGCGTCTGGCTCGTATCTTCATTGAGCAGATTGTGAGATTGCATGGTGCTCCTGTTTCTATCATTTCTGACCGATGTTCTCAGTTCACAGCTCAGTTTTGGAGATCTTTTCAGAGAGAGCTGGGTACTCGGGTCGATCTCAGCACTGCATTTCACCCACATAATGATGGCCAGTCTGAGCGGACCATTCAGATCCTCGAGGATATGTTGAGGGCGTGTGCTATTGATTTTGGAGGCCATTGGGATAGCCATTTGCCGCTAGCAGAGTTCGCGTATAATAATAGCTATCAGGCTTCTATCCAGATGGCTCCGTTTGAGGCATTGTATGGCGGAGATGTCGCTCGCCTATCGGTTGGTTCGAGTCTGGTGAGGTCCAGGTGTTGGGGCCCGATTTGGTGCAGCAGACCTTAGATAAGGTCCGGGTTATTCAGGATCGACTCCGCACGGCTCAGAGCCGGCAGATATCGTATGCAGATCGGAGGCGGAGAGATCTTGAGTTCATGGTTGGGGACCGGGTATTCCTCAGAGTGTCGCCCATGAAGGGTGTTATGAGATTTGGGAAGAAAGGCAAGCTCAGTCCTAGGTTCATTGGGTCTTTTGAGATATTGGAGCGCGTTGGCTCCGTTGCTTATAGACTGGCTTTGCCTCTCTCTCTGTCTGTTCATCCGGTGTTCCATGTGTCCATGCTCCGGAAGTATGTTCACGATCTGTCTCATGTGATCGATATGGCTTCCGTGGAGGTAGATGGCGACTTAGCTTATTCGGAGGAGCCTATTGCTATTGTGGCTAGAGAGGTCCGTAAGATGAGATCGAAGGTGATCCCGCTTGTGAGAGTTCAGTGGGGGCATCACTCCATTACCGAGGCCACTTGGGAGCTTGAGTCCGAGATGCGTGAGAGGCATCCGCGCTTGTTCGATGATTCAGGTATGAAATCCTTGTATTTTCTAAGCCTGAATTTGCATTTTTAAGTTTTATTGATTTCGGGTGGTACCGAGGGGTCCTCGAAATCCGTGCCAGCTCCGTGGCTAGTGTGTGGATCCTACCTTAGACTTAGGCTCGTCCGAGGACGGCCGAGAGTCTAAGTGGGGGAGAATGTAACGACCCTCAAATAGTCGTTACGGGATCCGGGACCTCGATTTGCGTGTCGACAGTCCCAAAAGCTCCGTTAGGTCATTTATGACCCGTCTGTGAAATCTGAGTCGAAACGGAGTCCGTTTGATAGGTTTTCGAGAAAAGGATCCGTTTATGAAATTCAGGAAAGGAATTTGGGGTTTCGATAGGTCGTTTTGAGTAAACGAACCCCGATGGAAAATCCGAGCGCACCGTTAGGTCCGTCTCGTCATTTATGATGTGTAGCAACCTTCAAAATTGAAAACGGACCTCGTTTGATAGGACTTTTGATAAAGTCCCCGTTTCAGAAGTTTAAAAGAGTTAAAAGAGGTTTCCGAGCTCGATTTGAGCAAATGAGCTCCGATGAGAGATCCGAAAGTTCCGTTAGGTTCGTATAGTTATTTGTGACTTGTAGCAACTTTCGGAATTGGATTCCGAGGTCGATTGGTTAAATTTCGCTATTTTGGCGAAAGTCGAAAATTGAACCTTTGCCGTGGGACCCACTTTTTGAGTTGGAGGTCTGAATTGAGTTCCGTCTTTACGAGCATGTCATCCAAGTATTTTATGGCTTGTGTGCAAAATTTGGGATCATTCCGAGCTTCGTAGGGTCCCGTTTTGCCCCTAAAACAGTAGAAAATCTGGTGCGACTTTTCTGTTCTGTTTTGGCCCAAACATCCGGACAAAAGCTGAATTTCCGGCAAATCCGTAATGAATTAGGAAAACCTTAAAACATGAAAGTTGTAGCCCTTCGAGTTGTGGTTCTAATGGCACTGGTTTCAGGTCATTTGGACATTCCTATCAAAAGTTATGATCTTTCAAAAGAAGCTGTCACAGAGGCAAAAACTGCTATAAAAAGGCCATTTCGGGCCATTTCGGTTCATAACTTATAAAAATCATTTGGTGAGCTCTTGAGGCGATTTTTGGGTATTTCTTGAAGACCCAATCATACTTACACTTAAGGTAAGCCCTTTCAATCCATCTTTATGTTCATTAACACAAGAATCAAAGGGTTGATTCTTAGAAATGGGTTAGAACCCTAGATTCTTAAGAATTGAGGAAAGACATCGAACAAGGCTCGCATGTGGAATCTAAGTGTACTTTTGGACTCACGGGAGCGTGGGGAGTCCGGAAAAGTACATTTTTTAAATTTAGGGCTCGGTCCTACCCGGGGGCATTTTGGTAATTTTTACCCTAGGATGCCTATAGGCTTAAATACTATAATTGAGCACTCATATGTGCTATATCTTGTCTTAATAGACCTAGTGGAGAGTCCTTCGCGGACAAGGCGAGCGGGAAAGGAGATTCTTCCCGGCATTTGAGCCCGAATTTCGAGGTAAGTGAGACTTGACCTCTATTGTGCTTGTGGACTCTTCCTTCATGCTAGTATGCTTCATGTACGCATATATATACCTAACAATGTTTAGGATTAATGATGTGAATTACTTTCTATTATTGTTTGTTATAAATAGCGAGATTGTGACTCGACCGAGGTATGTGCCGGTCTAAACGCTACGTCGAGGTAGCTTAAATTTATATCGTAGTAACGCTTGCTACGCCATGCTTAGATAGCAAGAACTTGGGACATGGCCGAGGATGTTGCTGGCATGTCATGATAAATGCCTTGCCGAGGATTTTGCCGGCTTTTGTATGATATTGGTACTTGATTTGTTCACGTGCCGGGTTGGGTAGTGCTGTCTATACGTAACCTTGGGTTGGACGACATGGGAGTAGGGATTGTACCCCCAAACTGTGGTCGGGTTAACCTTCGCCATACATTCAGCTAGCATAACCAACCTGGGTTACGGTGACTGTGAAATATTATCGTTATTAATATTTCTGTTATTATTTCTGTTATTGTTATTAATGTCGTGGATATTAATACTGTTAGAGGGACACTTGACAGGGGGTGTGGTGTCGCCTATACTATGAGATGTGTCACACTTGACAGGGGGTGTGGTGTGGACACTTGATCTTTGAGATGTGACACACTTGACAGGGGGTGTGGTGTGGTCACTTGATTTATTGAGATACGACGCACTTGACAGGGGGTGTGGTGCGATCGTAGACAGATTTGAGATGAGCCAACGACTACGGGTCGTTGGTCTACTTATTCATGATTGTGATAGTGACTTCGGGTCACGGTATATAGTTGATACTTAGTAGTGGTGTTGCTAGTCCATCGTAGGTCTAGGTTAGTCGGCACGGGAGTAGAGATTGGACCTCCAAACCGCCGCTGAGTTGACCTATGCCTTACGTTGGATGGGCATAATCCTTGAGACTTCTGGTTACTACTTGTGTGTATGGAATGTGTTACATCTATTTGCGATTTCACTACTTTATTGTATGATTACTATAGTATGTTGTTGCTTATGATGCATGTAGCGACTTGTCCCGCAAGGGTACCTTAGCGGGCCTGTCGGTGATCTTACTGGGCTTCGGCTCATAACTTACTCTGCTACGTGCGCATGTCCTTCATCCAGTCAGCAGCCCGGACGTTAGCGGTTCCCGAGGCTTCTGAGACTTTTGATTGAGATGAGCCGACCACACAGACCGTGGTGGCATACCGCCGGAGTCACTTAGAGATAGGACTCAGATTTCTTTGATGTATATTCATACTTTATTGAGTCACTCTTAGAATGCTCCAATTCTTTTGTGGATATATTCTTTTGGACTTCACCCTTTTATATTTATATATCCACTTATGATCTTTTCACATTATTGTTCTTTTCCGCATCTTGTTTTCATTGGTTCGCCTAGGCAAATGTTGTTTAGGTGCCATCACGAGCCCTTAGAAATTGGGTCGTGACAAAGTAGCCCCGGAGTCAAGAATGGACATTGTAGCAGTCCATATCAAGGAAAAAAATGACCATTGGTTTGATGTTTATGTGTTGGAACAAGGGGGAAGGGTAACTTGGGAACAATTTTGTTTGGATGTGTGTCGTAGGTATGGAAATATTAGGCCTATGGATGTGGTTGTTGAGTTCAACAGGCTTAAACAGACAACTGATGTAGATAGTTACTTTAACAAATTTTAGGAGATGTGTTTTTACTTGTTGTTGGTGAAACCAACGCTGAATGAAGCTTACTTCGTATACTGTTTTGTGGGGGGTCTTAAAGCTGATTTACAGTCAATGATTAGAGCTTCCAATCCCCCCACTTTATTGGATGCTTTAGAAATTGCAAAACAACATGAAAAGACCTTGGCCTCCATTTATAAAAATTTCCAGTCCAGAAACTTCAACCCACAAGGTCGAAATTTTAACAATCAGCCAAGAATTACCTTTCCTCCCAGTCCAAGAGCTCATAACCCAAATGCTTTTCGTGCCCTACCAGCCCCCACCCCTGCTGGCGCAAGAAATGTACCCACTAATGCACAAGGGTTGAGAGCCTTTCCCAATATTGTGACAAGACCTGCGGGTCCTAGAAATACAGCCAATGACCTGCCTCGTGATCGAAGGCTTTGTTATAGGTGCAATGAATGATATTTTCCAGGGCATGTGTGTAGATAAGGGGCAGTTAATTTGGTTGAAGGATTTGAAGAGGAGGAAGAAATGTTTAATGCTGTAGGAGAGTTGAACGGAGCTGAGGGGGTGACTATAGAGACAGAGGAAACAGAGGGAACCAACACAGAAGAAGCCATAGTGAATGTAATAACGAATTCAGGCTCCAGCCCAACTGCAATTAAGATCACTGGTTGGGCCCAAAAACGTCCTCTTGTAGTGTTAGTGGATAGTGGATCCACTCATAGCTTCTTGGATCCACAGTGGGTAGAAATTTTGGAGTTGAAAAAGCAGACCCTGCAAAAGCCAATGTTAGTCAAGGCTGCGAATGGAGGGCTTATGTCTTGTGTGGAAGTGAGCCCAAGTGTGTCATGGAGTATGCAAGGGGAAGAATTTGTCTTTGATATGAGATTGTTGGGGATTGGAGAGTGTGATATGTTGTTAGGAATGGATTGGATTGATACCGTGGCCCCAATAATATTGAATACAAGGCCTAATAGTATCTCGTTCATACGGAAAGATAAATGGGTGAGCTTGGTGGGTTGCCAAGATATGCGGGCCCAATCAAAGGATTCAAGCATTGGCGGTTGTAATTGGGTAGCCCAGATTTGCCACATGGATTCGATGGAGCAGCCCAAGGAGATTATTCCTGCTCAGATTCAAACATTACCTGCTGAGTTTGGAAATGTATTCAGCGAGCCCAACAGTTTACCTCCACCTCGTCATTGTGACCCTGGGATTGACTTGGTACCTGGAACAAAACCAATTAATCAGCGCCCTTATCATTATTCTCATGATCAAAAAGATGCTATTGAAAAGATGTGCCAAGAAATGCTTGATGCTAAGATTATTTCAAGGAGTTCCTCTCCCTTTGCATCCCCTGTAATCCTAGTAAAAACAAGGATTCGTCATGGAGGCTTTGTGTGGATTACCGTAAGTTAAATGAGGCAACCATCAAGAACAAATATCCAATACCGGTTGTAGAGGATTTGTTGGATGAGTTACATGGGGCACAATGGTATCCCAAGCTTGATTTAAGGTCTGGGTACCATCCAATTCGTATGAGGGTCGGGGACGAATATAAAACAGCTTTTAAAACTCATCATGGATTGTGGGAATTCAATGTTATGCCTTTTGGCTTAACAAATACCCCGGCAACGTTCCAAGCTTTAATGCATAGAATATTTGGGCCATTCTTGAGGCAATTCGTATTGGTCTTTTTTGATGACATTCTTGTTTATAGTGAGACATTAGAAGATCATTTGAGCCATCTAAAGAAAGTTTTTGAGGTATTACGAGATCATCAATTGTTTGCAAAGCGCTCAAAGTGTAGTTTTGCCCAAGTACAGGTGGAATACTTGGGCCATGTGATCTCGGGCATGGGAGTGAACACTGATGCAGCCAAGATAAAGGCCATGGTTAATTGGCCAAGACCCACTTGTTTAAAGGGGTTGCGTGGATTCTTAGGATTAACAGGGTATTACCGGCGTTTCATAAAAAATTATGCAATTCTTAGCAAGCCGGTGACAATGCTTCTAAAAAAAGGTGGTTTTGCATGGAATGAAGCTGCTTCTATTGCATTTTAAGAATTAAAGAGGGCTATGATTGCAGCCCCTGTGCTTGCACTCCCAGATTTTAAATTGCCCTTCATTGTTGAAGTTGATGTATGTGGGCTGGGTGTAGGCGCATTTTTATCACAGCAGAATAGACCTATCGCTGTCATGAGTCAGGCGCTCAGCCCAAAGCACCTGGGCCTATCCACTTACGAAAAAGAGCTAATAGCTCTTCTCTTGGCTGTGGAAAAATAGAGGCATTACCTCCACTCAGCCCATTTCATCATTCGCATAGATCATTTCAGTTTGAAATTTTTGAAAGAGCAGCGAATAACCACTTCTTTGCAGCATAAGGGAATTACTAAGTTGATGGGTCTGAGCTATGAAATCCATTATCGTAAAGGTAAGGATAATATAGTGGCTGATGCCTTATCAAGGAGAGGGGAAAAAGACAAGGTTAAAGAAGAGGAGCTCTCTTGTTTGAGTCAGTCTTTGACCCATGTGAAGACCCCTTGTTTTGGCCTTACTGTTATTCAACCCAAATGGGCAATCGAGGTCATGGAAAGCTACACCTACGATCAGGAGGCTCAGGATATATTAACCCAAATGACTATTGATCCAAAAGCAAAACCAGACATGTCTTTATAGAATGGGGTGCTTCGTCTGGATGGTAAAGTGTGGATTGGAACTCATGGGGACTTAAGGTCCAAAATTGTTCATGATATACACACCACGGCTTGGGGGGGACGCTCTTGGGTACATGCTACTTATCAAAGGATCAAGACAATTTTCTATTGGCCTAATATGATAAAAGATGTGAAAGAATTTGTAAGGGAGTATGAGCTCTGCCAAAGAAACAAGGCAGAAAGTGTGGCGTATCCGGGCTTGTTGCAACCTCTACCAATTCCAAACCAAGCTTGGGAGCACATTTCAATGGATTTCATTGAAGGGCTTCCTAAGTCGCAAGGTAAAGATGTTATATTGGTAGTTGTGGATCGCTACACCAAGTATGGGCATTTCCTAGCGATTGCACACCCCTACACTGACCCCCAAATTGCCCAGATATTCTTGGATAATATTTGCAAACTACATGGAGTTCCCTGCTCTATTGTATCAGATCGTGACCCCATTTTTGTGAGTCTTTTTTGGCAAGAACTTTTCAAGAACCTATAGGTGCAGCTTAAGTTAAGATCGTATCACCCTCAGACGGACGGACAAATCGAAAGATTGAATCGTTGTTTGGAAGTATACCTAAGATGTATGACTGGGCATAAACTAAAGGAGTGGTGCACGTGGCTACCATTAGCCAAATTTTGGTATAACTCTAATTTTCAGTCGGCGATTGGAATGACTCCCTTCAAGGCTCTTTATTGTTACGATCCACCTCAACCGACATTTGAATTTATTTCTCAAACCATGTTGGAATCTGTGGATCAATGGATGAGGGAAAGGCAGTTAATCCACAAGCAAATGAAAGAGAACTTGATCAAAGCTCAGAATCGTATGAAGCAGTATGCTTATTGTAAGAGAAGTGAACAAACCTTTGAAGTTGGGGACTTGGTTTTCATCAAATTGCAGCCATACCGTCAGGTTACAGTAGCATTGAGAAAGAACATGAAATTGGCTTCCAAATTCTATGGACCCTTCCTAATAATCAGGAAGATTGGACCAGTGGCTTACGAACTCAAATTACCCGCTGGGTCACGTGTTCATTCGGCGTTCCATGTTTCTCAGATGAAGAAGAAGGTTGGATCGAAAGATTTTCCAGTAAAGGAATCACCTTTAACTACCCAAGAAGGACAATTGCTAGCAGAACCCATCGCCATTTTAGATCGGCGTATGGTGAAACGAAACAATAAGGCAGTAGTCCAGGTTTTAGTGCAGTGGGAAAACTTGTCTCCAGAGGAAGCCACTTGGGAGGATTTCACCTTCTTGTAGTCACAATTTCCAAATTTTGAATCCTGAGTACCAGGATTCTTTGAAGGGGAAAGGGATGTTACAAAAGAGGAAGAGACATGTTAATTTTGATTGGTCAAATGTGAAAGAACTCAGAAGTTACTAGTAGAGTCAATAAGTTTAGTTATTTGCATTTGAGTCCTATTAGTAATTAATTTAAGTAGTCCTAATAGTATTAGAGTCTTGGACAGGTGTCCCAATATATCCGTTTGAATAGTACCGTAGCTGTAGAGTTATGATTAGGCAACAGCTGGCCTTAGGAATCCTTTGTTCTAGTATTTAAGCTGAGTATTTGTGAGAATCCAATCATTGATGAATGAATATTATCCTTTTCCTTGTTTTATTCAGTTATTCCTTTTTTTTACTCTTTTTTTCCATTTTAAATTCCTTGTCTGCTACAATTGAATTAGTCATCATTCTCTTGTGATTGCTCATATTTCCCTTTTAAACTAAAAATCCTTATAAGCCTCTATCTCGTTTCAGGGCAAATACAAAAGTACTTCTTCCGCGCGACTCTACTGTGACAGTCCACCTCTTTAATGCTTCACAATTGCTGCTGCTGGCAAGTCTCTCACTCTTGTTCTCTCGCGCCTCTACAGTGATAGTCCCATTCCCCTTCCACATTGTGTAGTCTTGAGTTGTGCAATTGTGCTTCGTGCCGTTGATCGAAACCGTTTCGGATCTCGATGGATCTGTGGTAGCTGATTGTAAGAACTCCAATGAAAACTGGGAGGGTTCTTCCCTTCTTAATACTTGTGAAATCTGCACATGAAAAGTATGCTTGTAGCCTGTCCAATAAAATGCGCAAGTGATTAAAAGTTCGAAATTTTGCAGTCTTGCGTAGCAAAGAGATTATTAGGTATTATATCTGATTAAAATTGATGGCTTCTTTCGCTGGGCTTGATAGTTTCATAGCAACTGCTTTGTCCTTGATAGATTTACCATTCTCTGAAAATGAACCATCCTTTGATATAGTCACAGCTTTCTTAGGTTTACCCTTATCTGGATTTTTTGGTGAAGCTTCATTGTCTTTTGAAATGCTAGCTGTGTGTGGCTTAGTACTTAGTTTCTTTGGTCCAGGATCAGGAAGTAACACACGTCGTCCGCTTGTGGGTAGAGCTTTAGCTATCACTTTTTTTTTAAATGTCTGTTTTATACTGTTATTTATCTGGAATAGTTGTCTACAATATCAATGACTTAATTCTTTGATGGGTTAGTTGCTTGAACTTTATTCACCTATCCACTTTTAAATAGAAATAAATATACCTCTCTTAATTATATTACAATCTATTAAAGCTAGCTTAGAGAATTAATCCAAGATTTCAGACCAACTTGGAAAAATCAAGCACCAACAACAACATGCAAAAATCTGGACATCTCAAGGATTCAGAAAGAGATCCAAGGAGCTCTCACTTTCGACAACCAACAATTCCTTCTTTCAAAGTTAGAATAGGAAAGTACCATACTTTTGAAGTTCACTAGTTAAATTCAAATGTTGTAAGTTGTAAAGGAAGTGATGATTGTTGCTCCCAACGCACACGCAAGTATACGTGGTCGACAAGTAATAAAATGATAAGTAGAGTATCGTTCCCACGAGGACTATTCAGACTGGACTCCTAACAAACAATTTCTAACTAACTATCTAGGGATCTTTTTCCAATAATGAGGGTGTTATTAACTAAAGAGAAATAATTAAAATGGTGGAAATTCAGTCAAACAATGGAGCAAACTTTGGTTGTAAACAATATTAACGAGACGTTCCATGGTCAGAGCTACGACCAATCCAGTTGAGTTTTCCAATTGATTCCACTTCTCAAATCCCGGATTACTAACTAACAGATTAAATGTACCCGTGAAAACCTTTCGATTCTTCACGGTCTATGCAGGCTACTCCAATCCCTATATGTCTATGGGTTGAATCACGTGCACGCATTAACGAATTCTGTAATTAGTTAAGCTAGGCGAGCAAAGTATATATCTATCCTACTCACAAATTGGTTCCCCGATGCCCGGGTTCACAATCTAGCCCTACTCTTTCTTACTAAGTTCATAAATTTCCTCTTTCGAGTTCAATCTAAAAACCATAGATAATGCCTAATTATTGGGCCCTAATAATTAAACAAGCTAAATCAAGAAAGAATAAATAATCCGTTGTGGGATTCAATATATGGAATTCAATCTTCAAACATAAACTTTCATGAAACACTCTAACCCTAGAACGAAATATTTAGCCACGCATACTCATAATCACAAGACAATGATTTGATGAAATAATCATGTAATGATTAAATAGATGAAAGAATAGGAATTAAACCCTTGTTCAATGAAGTATGGTGCTCTCAATTTGCTCCAAAGTCTGAACCTCCTTAAAAAACGAAGTAAAAGAATATTTATAGTGTTTACAAAAGCCTAGAAATAAGTTACGCCTAAGCCTAAACAAAATAGGACTTAAAAACCCGCTCTAGGGGCACTATAACTGGCGCCCCGCGCCTCAGAACGCGCTCAACTAGGCAGAACCCGTCGAATCTCGCACGCAATAGCCCCGCTCCGAGCTCAAAAACGCGCCAGAACCTTGGGCGCCATAGGGGCGCGGCGCGCCACCCACCGCGCCAAGCCAATTTCTGCTTTTCCTTGTTCCGCAGCTCGCTTCGCGACGTGCCTTCGTGTGCTCGATCCAATCCTCATTCAAATTCCAACCTTTTCTTGCTCGATCATGCTCTTTAAAGCTCCAATTGCACTTCATAACAACCTACAATTATACGACACAAAATCAGTGCAAAATCACATCCATTAACTAGAAAACGCGCGAATAAAGTATCCAAACGTGAGGAAATATTAAAAAATTATTGGCATAAAATGCCAAACATCAATGATCACTTTATACTTATTTCTGTAAGCTTAATTGTTAAAAGGAGTCCTCCCTATTGTATAGTTCTCATCACTTTTTTTTTGGGATTGGTCATGAATGGAAGAAGTTGTCTCTTTAGCCTCTTATTTGGGCTGATGAGGTCAAGCTTTACTCCACTTCTCTGTATGATTGACCGTCTAATAATATATTGGTCCATTTTACTTAAAAGAAAGAATCAATATATGCTAATGACTCTGTACATTCATCAATTCATCACTCTGGTCTTGTACATGAAAATGTGAACCAACTAGGAATAAATAACTGGAGTTTCAACATTGGTGAGAAGGGACATATATGGAAGAATTTGAGTTAATTGAAGAAAGAAAGTTGCACTCTTTGCATCTAGTTAGGGGAATTCTTCTTTTTTTCTCCATCCTGGTTGAAACTCGAGTCCTTGTTAAATTATGTAAACCTATATTCTTTCTCTGCCCGGATACTAAAACAATGAAGTTACTTTATCAAGTATAACAGTCAGTGATGTTTCTTTTTCACAGGCTGAACTTATGAATCGTCGACACTCGGGGAAACATCTGATGATGCATTTGAGGCAGTTTTTGGAAAAGAGCGGCATGGTCGCTTTAGATGCTATGGTAGATTCATAACAACTACTTTTCTGAAAAATAGATGAGGAAATTAACAAGCTAAAAGAAAAGTATGCCAATGAAATCACCTCTTTGAAGGAAGAAATAAAGGAAATGATGAAAGCAGAATGACAAAATTTTGTTAGTCAATTCGTTCAAAACAACCCTGGACTGAATATTCAAGATATACCAGGGTATGTCGGATCTAACCTACCTTCACCTATTGATGCAAGTAATGCACGGGGTATGAGAAGTCAAAATCTTCTACATTCTTCTGGCTCAACTCATGCTCTAGATTCTTGAAAAGGTATTTATATTTCGCAACCTCAAAAAAAATAAATGTTAAACTTTTCGTGTACATTCTCAAAAGATCTAATAACTGTTCTTGAACCCTGCTGAATTATTGAGATACTATGTGTGTATGCAGAAAGTTTGTATGATTTCAACGCTAAGATTGAACCTAGTCCAATCTTGGCACCTGTAGAACTAGAGCTAAAAAATAGTTCAAAATAAGTGTCCTTGTCTTCCAAAGTCTTGAGAAGACAGAAACACCAATATAGTGCACAAGGTGTGTTTATTATATCCATATGAACTCTGGCCTATGAATTAAGAGCTAGTGAAGCTTCTGAAAGTTGACCAAGAAGCTGGTAATAGTTAACTAGGAAAATAGCAGGTAGTTTCCAATCGGTACCCTCTTCCGTCCTCTACGTCTCAAGTGCTTTTCTGTGGCCTATGATGCCTTGACGTACATGTCACCTAATTAACAATCTGTTTTGTGAAGCTATAGAGTCCTATGAGTTAAGCTACTATCTTTTTCCCAAATAATTATCCAATCATGTGTAGACATATTGGTTCGTTCAATGAGTTATCTAACTTGTATTTTAGCTCTCTGTTGAGTACGTTCTCTGCTTCCCCAAATCAACTGCTTTTTTCTTTTAGTGACTTTTAGCGCTTGTATAATCCTTCCACACCCCCTACCGGTCTTATTCAAAATATGACATGTTCAGCGATAAATTACCTGTCTCTCTCTGGTATATTGAAATTGAAATGAATAAGCATAAAACTATGACACGAGAAAGATCTTCATTTTTTTCTCTCTAAAATTTTGGATTTGCAAACTTTAACTAACCTGAAGATTCTTGTGTTATATGTATTACTTTGGATTATTCTATATTTTATTTTGGAAGTTTGAAAATAGCTTGACTTGCGTTTCTATTCTCAGGCTTTATAACTAATTGAAAGTATCTTCTTTCCTTTCATATTTATAGCATTTAATTGGTTTAAAAGACTAAGTTTTTAGCATTAGAATAACAAAATTCAACGACAACAGTAATAAATATTGAGAATTAGTGCCAGCCTTTGAGTTTGAACTTTTCATATGGTCGTACTTTTTTACACACAACAAACAAAATTGATTCACTTCCAAGATACTTGAAGCATAGTTAATGTGGGCAATCCTATGAATCTATACGTTGACATTCTCTCTTCTCAACATTTGGGGTTTACTCCAACATGTGCGCATACTAATGATTTCTGTCTAATTACTAATGAAATAATCATCCACATTCCTTTGAGTTTTCACTTGCGTACTATTGCTTTTTATCTAATTACTAATTTGAATTTGCAGAAAAATATTGACGATGCAATTGGAGTAAATTGGTGATGGTGCCAACAAGTTAATTTAATCTTTTGGAAGCGAACGATGAAGATTTTTGGGCGATTACGTTGTTTATTGGATATTAAAAATATTTGATTTTGTAAAGCTCATTTCAAGTGTATACACTAAAACACTATGCGCTATTTATGTAGTACACTGAATATATGTTGTTTTTTGAAGTTTATTGCAAGTACGCATTTGAATTATTTGTTGTTATCTATTCATTAGTTAATTTGATAATAATATTTTTGCTGAAATAAATGTATAATATAGGATATATTAAAATTTGTAATTTTTAACCACAAAAATAGGATTGTATAAATGCCACACTTTAAAAGTGTGGCAAGGAATTAGTGAGTCAGCCACACTTGAAAGGTGTGGCAGAAAATGTATCAAAAGCAATGCTTGAGAAGTGTAGCAATATTTCATAATAAGCGTAGTCATAAGAATTGCAATAAGTGTGGCCTTTGATAATGAAAAGGCAACGCTTATTTAAACCGTAGCCTTTGCCTTATGAAAAGTATTGCCTTTTGGCCAAAGATAACGCCTCTATAGGCCACCCCCTGAAAAGCGTTGCCTTAGGGATGAAAGTGTGGCTTTTGATAATAGACCACACTTTTTAATGTTTAGGCCACACTTTCCGGGCGTAGTTAAAGGCCGGATTTGTTGTAGTGACATTATCAAATTGAGCTCTATCATTAACTATCGATTCATCTTGGTTGGCAAAATTCACCTTCTTTTCTTGTGTTTTCTAGCGCTTTCCATTCACCTCGAGGGAACTTTTAATCCTCTTTTTTCTACGATGTAGCCCTTCTTTTTTATAGAAGGACATCTTTATCATTATTTTCTTCTGGTAAAACTCTTGATGAACCGCTAGTGTAAAGACATTGAGTTGTCACCTCCATAATTTGGTTCAATTTTGAACTAAACTCATTTATACAAGCCATAGAGGTCAGCTTAGGATCATTAATCCCTATGTCTTGCCCGTCAATTTCTTTAATTTTTTCGGCCTTTGCATTTTTTGTCCATTTTTTCAGAATATATTCGGGTGGAATTGAGTTAACCCTTTTATCACATCAAGAATTCTTATTATATGACAACAGAGTATACCCATTGACTCAAACTTCATGCAAGTACAAAACATATGGCCCAAATCTGTCTCCTTAACAATATACTCACGAGCATTCCCATGCTTGCTAACCTTATAAAAAATCAAATTATTCTCCTCATATCTATTTACTCTAATTAACAAAGACTTCATATATTCATTTTGAAATTGTGCAAAGATATTTGATATATAGATTTCTCTGCCATGAGCCAGAATATGCACTTCTGCCTTTAATACTGGCATTCGTTGCAATGTATCAAAACTATCTTGCAACTCGTTATATCTCTTATCCTCCATTACTCGATCATAATACTTAAAAAATTGTACCAAATCATAGGTAGACTGTAAGTAATCCTTTAAATCACTATTCAGGCTCTCACTTAATTGTGTGTTGTTCATGCCACCAGAAAAAATTTCTTATCTTGATCTATAAAAATTGTTATTGGTTTTTTCCCAGACACCACTCTAAGAAATGTTTCAAACAACCATTCAAAGGACATGCAAGTCTCATCATACATCAATGCACCTCCAAAAATCACCATTTTCCTATAATTATTCAGTCCAACAAAATTAGCCAAAGGTCTATGCTCTCTGTTTGTTTGGTAATTTGTATTAAATTAGAGCACATCTCCAAAAGTCTCATAATCTATTATCATCTGCCCAAAATATGTTAGTGATCATATCATCAACATCCAATTGTACCGCAAAAAAGAATGATGGATCTTCAATTCTTTTCTGTTCAAAATATTCTAACAGTACCCCTGAAATAAAAAATAAAAAATAAAAAATCAATAACAATATATAAAATTTCTAATATAGAGAATTGCATTTCATATAAAAAACAACATTACCTGCTTCCCCTTGTCTCAAGGCGTTTTGTCGTTTGGCTTGAAGGTAATTCTTTTGATCTAATTTAGGATAGCCCAGAGTTTTACGATCACCAGCTTGAAGACTCATAAAATCAATTGTTTCTTTGGAAAGTAATCCAGCATCTTCTAAGTCTGTACAATGTTTATTTTTCTATTGGATGAAAACATGTGAACCATTGACATTGGAACAAGAGAATGATTATGTTCCAACTCAACCTTAGTAATACTGTACGCTCCTGTTGACTGACGAGTAATAATATGTGCTTGACATCCAGTCGTGGATTTTTAGCTTGATATTTTCGTTTATCATCATCACGAAAACCTTCTTTGAAATATGTGAGCTTCCGTGACGTTACATAACACAACTTCTTGTTTGTGTTCACATACTCTTTGCGAATGCTAAATCCGATTCTTCTTGCATATTCATTATAAAAGTTAATCGCAGTATCATTACTATCAAACTCAAGAACAAGTTTAAGCTCATGATTTAGTGATCCTTGAGAGTTATTATGTAAAACTTCTTCAGGCTTTTTTTCGTACATATTTTTTCAAACCTTGTCCATTCTATTTCAAATGAAGAAGATTACAGATATAAAAACATAACTACAATTAATCAAATTTCTAACAGGGCCGTAATGCATAAGTTAAAAAAAGATATTAAACAATCAAATGACTTATGAAATTAAAACTAAGCAAATTCACTAAGATCCAACAATTAGTAGATTAAAAGGAAAATAAGGAATAAAACCTGGTCTGTGAAGAGTTCATAGTCCAGAACTATGAAATTAATCTCAGAAGTAAAAAGGTTTTGCTTTGTCAGAATTTTTGAAAGTAAATAAAAAGTTATACTTGTATAAATTTATATTGTATAGGTACTAAAAAATATTACCACATATCTTTAATATAATCAGAATCTTTTTACAAAAGGAATAAGATCAAGTTTATATGTACTATTCCCGGTAAAATATGCAATGAGATCAGTTTTATGTGTACTTTTACCGGTAAATATTCTATTAAGTTTAGTAATAGTTGTTGAGATCAGATGGTGGGGCCTACTAACTACTACAACGCTGCTAACTGTGAAGGTAAACGGCATACGTCAGATATTACTCCCTCTGTCCCATTTTGTTTGTCGTTGTTCGGATTTCGAGAGTCAAACTTCTTAAATTTGACCGTAGATTATGATATAATATCTTTATTTTTTTTTAAATAAAATTTACATATTTGAAAACTACATGAAAAGTACTATAAGTCACAATAAATTACAACTCAAAATATGTAAAAGATATATATAAAAATTACGGTCAAAGATAAACTCGTTTGACTCTCGAAATCCGAACTACGACAAACAAAGTGGGACGGAGGGAGTACTTTTTAATTAATTTCTTTAATATTTCATTGTATTGCCATTTAATTAAATAGTAGAAAGAGTTATTTCAAGCATTAAATTCTCAATAGGACACGTGGTGCAATTCTAACATTGCATTGAGCAATATTGCATAAAAAATCACTGGACAAAATCTGAACCCCTAGTTTCATAGACCATCTTTTTATTAAAAAAAACTAGTGAACTCGACCGCGCTCGCGCGGTCATTAAAAATTAAAAAAATATATAGTTAAATAATGATTGATATAACTTTTATAATAACAAAATGAATATTTACTTTTAAATTAATTTCTTTTCTATTTATACTCCGACTGTAAACAATATATTATGCATAAAATTGTTGATTAACGTGACTTTATGGCCTTGCGAAATAGCTTTTGGATTAGTTTTACTGATAAGAAGCGCGACACTAAATTTAACATGTTACGACTCATTTTTTAAAAAGAGATTATTTTAAGTTCTTAATGACTTTAATGACTTTATGAAAGAGAATCTGTTTGTCAACTTTGTATGAAAATGAAGTTAAACAATGTGATTTTCTTGGTTTATACCACCTTCTTATGTAATTTATCTATTAACTTTTTCTTTGACCTTCTTTTATAGTCCACTTTCTTTTCCTTTTGGCATTCTTACTTAAGTGACTGTTCATTTTCAAAAACAAAAAATGAAAACTCTATTGTTTTTGTAACTTGCAATAATAAATTTACATATTCAAAAAGCTCTGAGGGAGAACAAAAATAAAAACCAAAGAGGACCTTTTCCTTCGTATCATCCTCATTCATCATCTAAAATTTGATTGAAAACATAAGAAATACAAAGTAAAGATTAATCAGTTTTAAATGAAATTGCATCGTTAATAGTTATAGTTTAAGTGAATTACAAAAATAAAAAAAATATCAACAAACATTAAGGGAAAAAACACTTCATAATTTCAGCAGATAGAAAATTTAAATATATCTCCATAGCACCATAAAACTAAATAACCATGCATACACATTACATTTATCTTCTTTATGATAATATAACAAACAATGATCCTTATTCACAAAACACTTACTAATAATTTTACAAATCAATTATAAGTTGTGAGTGACACTTCGTTCTAATCATAACATAGTAATTAAGTAAAAGAACGAAGAATCAAGAACTTAAATCTTGAAAAAGTAGGTTGTTAAGAGGTTACCTTCATAAAAAAGATCGATTTCAACCTCCGAAAAAATTCCAGCATCCCGTAATTTTTCTCCTTCCAACTGATCTGTTAGATGTTCTAAGAATTTACATACATTTATGATATACAACAAACACTGATCCTTCATTCAATAATATGTGCATATATCTTTTCACTTGTTGTTTCTACTACAACATGACTCATAAAGAAAAATGCATTGAGTGCACATATAAATTACCTTTTCTATTAAATCACATCCAAACTACTCAACTCTCCATTTTTTTGTTGTTGGTAGTGACAGAATTCCAAATCCTCACTAAGAAAAGAATAAGTAATGTTTACTGGGAAGCAAAGTGCAAAATACAATGATATATGGGACTATATATAGTACATAAAAACTCAGCTAATAAATATGGGCATGAAATTTAATAAAAAATTATTATTCACATTAATTGGAGAAACTTTACTACATATAATAATTGACATAAAGAAACATAACTATGAAACGGCAATATAGACAATATGTAACTGAAGTAAAATAATTTGCAACTTAAGGAATACTAAACTGACATATTTCACTTCTGTGCTCTTAAAAATCTTCTCCTTTAATTGAGAATTGGTAAAATGAAATTAGTAAATATTGGGGAAGAAAACCAATTGCTAGAAAAATGACCAAAAATAAGGAATCCTAGGCCATAGAGCTATGCCACATCACTTGCCTATAGTTCTCAATTAGTAGATATTAGGTAACTTGCCCGCGCATTGCGCGGTCTCGAAGATCCTCTCGTTAATTTTACAAAATGATAGTCTTCTAATATCAAATATTATAAATACAAACCAGGTTCATTATTCATGTAAAGATTGAAAATATAAAGTCTTTTAAAATCAGCCTCAATTAAAATTTAATGATAATTATAGATACGTTGGAGATTTAAACTTGCATTTGACTCACTTTTTAGTATAATTACACATATTTCACCATAATTTGCAAGTAAAAAATTTGCCACTTATACTTTTCTAACCACTAAACATACTACTTATCAAAACAAAATAATGATCTTAAAGAAGGAAGATGAGCACATACTTAATTTAGTCATGAGAGAACAGAATGCATATTTTTTTTCATTTTCTTCCTACACAATTCCACACAAGTGAATATTTTATTTTTTTCCTACAATAGATTCAAGAGAAAACATAAACTTATATAGTATTATACAGACTGTGCAAACTGCTAAATATTAATACAATCCTATGAATAAAAGAAAAAGGAAGGAACAATACCTTTTGATGTTATTGTCGCTGTTTTCTTATTTTCTTTTGAAGTTCCTCTAAAGCTTGATTAATTGATTAACATTTTTTTCCCTGGAAGGAATGAAAGCGAGAATGAGTAGGTAATAAAGAAGTACTTTAATATACAAACTTGACAAATGAAGTGAATACTGCTAGAGGACACTCCCCTCAAGCCTCAAATAAAAATATAAAACGGATGTTATAGTACTTCATTTCGATCTTTTCCTTTTCATTACATTGTTTAAATAGAGTAAAGAGCTTGTCCGCACGTAATTCGTACATAATACACAATCAGAGAAGAGAATACATATATCTTCAATGTTTGTCTTTTTCATCATGCACCACTGATACATGAAAACATTGTGGTTCCGAAACTACGTACATTGCCTATTCTTGGATGTAAAAATCAATCTTCTTTCATAAAATCCAGGAGCAAAAAACTATCAACGAAATAGGGCAGTATATTCCCTGATCATGTATTATTTCATGAAATTAGGATTGTTGAACTAAGACAATTACTGTTTTATCTTTGGAATGACCAAAGCGTTGTTTTCAGAATTTTCACCTTAAGAAACCTTGTGTTCTTCTCTCGTCTATCATCACCTCTGGATGACATTAAAGTTTTTTTAAAAAAAGACGTAATTCGAAATATGAGAATCTTTTTTGTGGTTGGTTGGTAATAGACCATTTCTCAAAGTGAAAAAGAAAGGAACAAATGAACTTTTTATACTCTTTGGAATTCTTGATTCTGCTAAGTGCATGTTTCTTCATTTGTTCCAAAAGCTACATATAAATGAGAAGAACAATATCAATTGGTAGATAGATTTCAGAAAGTGAATCAGTATAATATTATAGACAAAATAGGGGGAATACTTGTACTGTTCATTCATAATATTTGCATTCTCCACTCATGGACTTGAGATATCCTGAAAATAAAGAAAGCAATTACTGATACGAAAAATTGGTTGAAAGTTGAAGTGTGACGAAGAGTTGGATTTTATAAGCACGGTAATTCAAGTAGGATTAGTAACATATTGCTTAATTATTGGCATTAATTAATTTAATTCAATTGTAATGACACAATAACTAAATACTCCTTCCGTTTGTGTTAGAGTAAAGAGCACTAATTCAGTTTGAACAGTTGAGCGTTTTGTTTAGGAAGTGGGGATTTGTTTGGTCAATGAGCCGTTTCTGAAGAATAAACTATAGGAGTGGAGATGTTTGGTCAATGAAGAAAAAGCCGTTTGTGATTTTGATTAATGGGTCATTACTACCTTAGTGGTTAATTTCCAACAATCAAACAGAAGTAGAAAAATATGATAGAGAGAAGCCACAAAATAAAAGGTTGAAAAATGGCCAAAAGAGAGCAATTCTTGGCCATAGAGCTATGCCACATCACTCTTCTATGTTTCTCAATTAGAAGATACTAGTGAATGGGACCGCGCTCGCGCGGTCATTAAAAATTTTTAAAAAATTATATAACTAAATAATTATTGATATAATTTTATAATAACATAACGCATGTTTACTTTTAGATTATTTTATCTTCGATACATACATCGGTCGTAACACTACCCATGGATCACTTTATGAGTATCACGCTCTTTTGGTCTCAATAGTTTGTTAATAGGAGTATAATTTGTTACAAAAATTATTATGTAAAGCCGTTTCCAAGCTTCTCTAGACAATCAGTTCTTTTTTCAATTAATTTTCTCCTCCTATCATCGCCTAAATTCAAAAGACCACTAAGTAGAAGGAACACGTAGAGGATACCTATTAAATTGGCAAAAATTCCAGAAAAGAAGACTTACAAAATTGACTGTTCATTGTTCAAAATTCGAGCTTCGAGACTTTGCTAGATGATATTTTCAGTGGTTCACGGGTTGTGCTTGTACTGTTATAGCGTAACAATCATCATATATCTCTATAATGTTATGTTTAATTTAAACTTCTCTTCACTGATAATATAAACGGCCTCTATACATATAACTAAACTATCGACTTCACAAAGGATATTTAGATTTTTTGGCTCTCTCAACTATGCAAGCTTAATGGAGAGTGGAATGGTTTGACGTACCATTTGGGTGTAGGAGGTTGTGTATGGAGAATATGACGATCTATCACGTGTTTTCTACTTTCCTTGTCCATTAATTATGAGAATGTTTACGAATATATCAACATATATGGCCTCTATTTTGGCCATGTTTAGTGACTAACTTTATTAGCAGATTGATCATTAGCACGTTTGTTGAAAATAAAACTGAAAAATAAGTAGAAAAAATCCAAAATAAATGTATAATTAATCCATACATTTAGCTTATGACATTTGTTTTTACCAAGAAATTGACAACTAACTCTTAAGAAGAGAAAATGCAAAAACAATATATCGTTGATAAGTGAAATAAAGGTATAGATTTAATACTTGCATTTTGCATGATGCTTTTCTTTCTTCCAAAGAAGTGTCACTAATTCTTATATATGTACACATGCATAGAAGATATCATCCTAATAAACATAAAATTGATCGATTTATCCTCAAAAAAAAGAAAAAGAAATAGAAGTACAAATATAATGGAAACAAAAGGGAAAAAATCAAACCATATGCTTGTTAGCCTCCAATCTCAGCACTTAGCTTTCTTCTGTCCCTTTTTTAATCTTTTGTTCTTTATATTTTCATCTTCTTCCATTCCTTATCTCTCTTATTTAACAAATTATTACTCTCTTCCGTTTGTCAGGGAACAATATGCGTCTTTCTCCATTATTTTTTTCCTTATTGGTTTCTTCTAGTCAACCAAACAAATTGCTTCGAGCTTCTTTACACGGTGTAAATCCTATAAATCACCTTCTTCCCTTGTTAACACTCCTTACCCTTATAAATTGTTCACCAATGTTTATATAAGTTCAAAGAGAAGAATGATGTGTTGTAGGATTTGTCACAGCACTAACAGCATGTGCCATAAAAAAGAGCAAAAGAATAACAAAATTTCAATAACAAAATTTAAATGAAAAGTTAGGCATCAATGCATAAATTCATTCAAGATAAAATTTCCACTTCTACCTCTCGTTGAAAAAACCACAGATTTGCCATGTTCTTAAGTTAGGGAATCGACTTGTTCTCCTTTCTAGTCATGTGCTTTTCAAGAAATATATTGAAGTTTCTCCTCATGGGATTGATTTAGAAGGAATTGTATTTTCTTTGTTTTGCAACGTCAGGAGCTCCACTATTTTGTTGGAAGATTCAACTTGAACTTCTACATCATATACTGGTTTCTAATGCATAACTAAATAACTTCTTTGTTGGGTGTATGTAGGTTGTGTGTACTTGGTTTATAAAGGAAAAAAAAGGTTGTAAGATGGAATGTGAAGAAGATTGTTATTAGTTTTATTTCTAATTTATTTGTCACTATTATTTTGATTGTTACTTATAATGTTTCATTAATTATTGTGGATGTTTCATTCTCCTTTGGAAGGAAGAAAATATATTCTTTGAACTTTTTTCATTCATTCTTTAACGTGTGTTATGTGTTGATGTTTACTACTAAATGCTTTCACTAACCGTTTTAACTTTTTTTGTTTACCCTTTTTACTCTTTTCAAGCGTTTCTTTGATAAAGTAATTTTTAAGTAGTATTCATTTGGTGTAAATGCTTTCAAAAAATTTCTCACAGTAAAAAATAAAGCGGGGAAAAGAAAATCTTAAAATACATTAAATGAGAAGAGAGGAAAGAAAACAATTGTTAGAAATGCTTGTTTTCTATACATTTTGTCTGAACATTAATTTCATAATTTCTATCTAAAAAATATTATTTATCAAGTCATCATTTCATGATGGTACATCTTTGAGGATTATTTTACATCTGATGCAAATTGGAAAATTTAATAAAATTTGGCATTTTAGTTAGATTAAATATGCAGACAATTTAATTCTATGAATCAATCAAATGGTAAAATCAGTAATTTATCTTTATTGCCATTATCATATTCTAATGGATGTCTTTGGTATTACCTTTATTAAACTGGAAAGTTCGAGGATTAGCTTGGCGTTGGCAATAATGCTGAAGTTCTAACCTCTTCATTGACTTTGCCAAGATGTCAGTTTATATACCTCCTTAATATATAGGTTCACCTTATGAAATCATCAATATTAAGATAGATGATACAAAATAATCATAAACTAAGTCATACTTCTGAATTTTCAATCAAACTTTTTGCTTTGATTGTTTAGAAACTTCAATCAAGTATAGATCCATGCAGATAGAAACTTAAGAAAAAAATATGTTTACAGCACTCAATGTGTAGAGTAAAATATATGTAAAATGCGTCCTCTAACCTTCCCTTGCTAATTAAATATCATAATTTCAAAATAAACAACTTTAAAAGAATAAGAAAAAATTCAATTTATATAGCACCATTTAAAGACTGTAAATATATTCAATGTTCATTACAAAAATGGGGGAAGAGAAATCTTGAATAAAATTAACAACTCAATTGATGCCTGCAGAGTCTTTCCATGAAAAATATCTCCTCCACAAAATGAAGCAATATATCTACCAAAAGTTGCTCTCTCTATCTATCTTTGCTGGCTACCAAATCATTACAATCCATATTTTCTGGGGTTAGTCCTTTAGTCTACTACTAATCAAGTTTAAGTATAATTAACTAACCTCTAAAAGTATTCAAACCATTACCTCAAAGGCGAATTAGAGAATCAGGAAGCCAAAATTATCAGATAAAATAGGAGTAATGGAATCTTATCAATTCTTCTTTTACTATATTCAACTATATGCATTCCTCAACCCGTACAGTACATTGAATATACATAACTACAACAAAATTCTTTAGTAGTTAATATATACGTAAAATATAATATCATGAAGAACTTGATACACAATTGCCAGCTTCCGCAAGAAAGAGATGCTAGGACGAATATATCTACTTCTTGCCCTCTGTCATACAGAAGATTGTCTACCATTAACATTTTAAATTGTAGGAACATGCCATATCAATTTCAAATGGAGCAAAGAAGTAGCTCAGTGCCAGTAAAAATTTGTGATTGAGGAGGTAGAAAGCAATTACTACATAAAATCTGCAAGTGGACAACTGATCCTTAACATTGGTGACCATATTATATAGTGCTGCTCACTGTTTAATTGCAAGGAAACCCTTCAAATTCCTTAATCAACTGACGACATCCGTTTTTTTCCGTTTCCAACTTCAATGAGTCATTTAAGTGAAAGAGTCGTGACTGAAACTTTAATAGAAATTGAAACGCCTTCTTTTCTCTTCTAATTATGCATCAACAATTAATATATTAAAGATTATTGCATTAAAATGAGAGAAAAACAAACCAAAATTTCAGATTAGGGTGATAAGAAGAAAGTGAGGAAAAAGGCCAAAAATGATGAATCCTTGGCCATTGAACTATGCCACATCACTCTTCTATGTTTCTGAATTAGAAGATATATAGATTCGCAACTCAAGAAGTCACATAGAAGGAGGAGGGACATTTTTCCCTTTCCTATTTTCTCCACCTCGCTATCTCTATCAGATCTTTAAATGGCAAGTTTCAGCTTCGTAATATTTGGTTTTCCTTCATTTTGGATCTTTGGTTGGTGATTTGCTTCTTGTTTCTTGTACAGGACTTGAAACTCTTGGAATCCTCTACTAGTTTGTTGGCTCTGACTAGTGGCTTTATATCCGATCCAAGGCATGCATTCCTTGAAGGCCATATCTTTCTCCTCTACACGTACGCTTTTCTTTTATGTAATATAACTTTTTGAGGCTTATTTTTGCTTATGGTATTCTGGATGCGGTTGAAATGTTACTATATGCTTCTACTGTTGTTTTTGGCAGAACTGTTTGCATTTGATATCTTTGCTTTTAAGATTCCAATACAACAAACCATTTGACATGAGAAAATTTTAATTTGCCGTGCATTATTTTGCCCGAAAAGAAGGCCTTGCCGTTAGTGTAGCTTAAAAGTACCATCCCCAAACAAATAATACTTCCTAGCATGTTTACATAATTAAGTCTCTCATTGATTATTAAAAAAACCTGATCAGGTGTTAATCAAACTCCTTAGTGAATTCGGCCAATTTATAAATTAAGTAATATTAAATTATTAACACAAGTATAGACCAACCGTAATATATTCAGTAGCCAAAATATGTATGCATATAGAGATATCCATATACACTACCGAACTAACTCAGTTCATGGACACTATTTAGAACTTGTTTGGTTTGAGGTAATAGGTATAAAATGAAATTATCATTGCTTGGATTTTGGTATTGCTTTATCCATTATTTGCTTGTATATTTGAGTCATGGATTAACAAATCCTTGTACAATTTAATACATCATGTGGTGAAATATATTATACTACTATGAACATGGGAATACTTATCTTAATCCATAACCTATATATAAATAAGCTTCAAAAGGTCAAAATTAAAGAAAAGGATATTACAAATTTCCATTCAAGCATTAATTTATTTGTTGATCAGCCTAGTGTTGGAAAATTATCTCAGATCCATTAGCCTTTAGAGAGAATAGTCTGTTGCTGGGGTCAAGGCCTATAAAAGGTAGAGATTATTGTAGTTTTAAAGAAACAGAGTTAGCTTTGGATAATCGTTGGCACCTAGTGAGAGTTAATGCAGCTGTGATCATAAGGAAGAACCTTGTGAAGAGTGAAAATTTCAATATAAGGAAGTAGGAAGTAGGAAGTAGGATTATCTGTGAGTTCTTGTTGTCCTGATGCAGTTTGTTTATGGCTTTGAATAATTTGTAAAGATACATGGTAAGTAGTAATTAAGTTGAACAAATGATTGTTGTTGTTTCTGTGTTTATCATGCGGGATAATATTCATGTTTAGGTTGGAAGAAGAAAAACATTGGTACATAGATTTCTAATGATATATTAATTTATACGACTACCAACGTCAGATAACTTATCTATGTATAACTTATACTTGAATAAGCTTCAAAAGAACAAAATTAAACAGAAGGATATAATAAAGAAGTTTAGATTTAACTTCTTTCTGAATACATATTTTTAAATGTTCTTAAATTCTCCTTCATGGTTGAAAGAAGTCTTGTTTTCTCTTATAAACCTAGTAATGGTGAATTGGGTATCCCATTAAAAAAGCTTATGTATAACTGATAAAATGTCGAATATCCTAGGTTAACAGTACCTCAATCAGGAAAGTGCTTGCATTAAAATTTTTGTTGGCATCATTGGAAGTTAGTGAGGTACTTGCACGATTATTTTTCTTCCCGATATGATAGTGTATCTCAATTTCGATGCATTGATTCTCATGGAGGATGTTCTTGTTTTTACATGGGATGTTCAAACTATGTGGCGCCTTGAAGTATTTGTACCCGTACCTTGGGTTATTTCATGTCTCATTGGATGCTTATGCATACCATCTTTTCCTATTGTGGCATAGGATTTGTTCATGTTTTCTTATGCCGAATTATTAGACGCACATGTTCATATACTATGTTATGGTTCAGACCATAGATTGTAACCTTTTTTTTAAGCCTTAAGTTGGGGATTAGGCTGTTCCTCTGGGCATCAGACTGACTGTTGGGCTCAGTAGTATCACGCTGGTTTTTAGGATCAACAGTATTTTCTGAGACATTCGAGGCATTGTCATCTGAGGCATCACCAAAAGTTTTTCTATTTCCAATGTCTTTTTGATGAGAGCAGGAGGAGGCAACACCATTCTCTCTCAAATTGAGACAAGACTTCTATAATTGACTGTCCCATCCCAGCGGGGGATAGAAATGACCCATTCAATCAAAGGCTGATCAGGATCATGAGGAAAAAATTCAGCATCAAAAAGTTCAGCTGCACCATAATATTGTTCCTGTGTAAGTTCCTCCGAGGCATTGGACTAATTAGAGGGCTTAGGAGAAATTTCCCTAGCCATTTTCGAGACATTTAGAATAAGAACAATGTGATCACTCACATAAAAGGATTTTGCAGGCCCATGGCTAGCCACCTCTGCAGAACATTCAGCTTGACCCAAAATGTTAAAATTTTGGATATAGGGGATCGCGGTGAAATGCTGAGGCTTTTTCCATAATCTTATTTGATTTTCATATTATCGAATCCAGTTCATCCTACTAGCCAGTCCATACCTAAGATTTTCTCTCGGATACTCGTTCTTAGGTGGATTACGTGATGTTTTACCAGGCTTGTTGAAATCAAGTTGGCGCAATATATCTCTCATAGTTGTAATAAACACATCAGTTTAGATTCAAGACAAAGTATTGTCCGCCACAATGCTCCAGATTCACCCAAGCTTCTAGATGTGGCCGTTGAAACTCTTCTTGGGTAGTGATTCGAGAAAAAGGTAGTGCTAAACTTATTTCCACCCAAGAAGTATTTCAACGGTCACTTCCAGAAGCTTGGATGAATTTAGAGTGTTGTGGCAGAAAATATTTTGCCTTGGCTCTGAACCGATATGTTTATTACAACTATGAGAGATATATGCTCTAGCTTGGTTTCAACAAGTTTGATAAAATTTCATGTGATCCACCTAAGAGCAAGTAACCGAGAGAAAAACTTTGGTATGGACTAGAGAGTGATAAACTGAATTCAATATAATAAAAATCAAATAATATAATGGAAAAAGCCTTGGAATTTAACTGCGATCCTATATCCAAATTTAACACTTCAGGTCAAGCTGAATGTTCCCTAAATGTGGCTAGTCATGGGGCTGCAAAATCCTCTCATTCGAGTGATCACATTGCTCTCGTTCTTAATATCCCGGAGGTGGCTAAGGAAACTTCTTATGATCAGCCTAATGCCTCGGAGGAACTTACACAGGAACATAATTACGGGGCCGTTGAATGTTTTGATGCTGGATTTTCTCCTTCTGCTTCTGATCAGCCTTTGATTGAGTGTGTCCGTTCTATCCTCGCCACGATGGGACATTCAGTTTGAGAAGCCTTGCCTCAGCTTTGAGAGAGCATAGTGTTGCCTCCTCCTCATGCTCTAATCAAGAAGATATTGGAAATAGAAATACTTTCGGTGATTCATCGGATGATAATAGACAGACTGCTAGACTCAAACTTTTGGTAATGCCTCGATTGATCTGCCTCGGATGCTTCGGGTAATGCTATTGATCTTGAAAATCAGTGTGATTTCAATGAACCTGATAGTCAGTCTGATGACCTAGAGAAACAGCCTAATCCCCAATACAAGGCTCGAAAAAAGGGATTATGATCTATGGTCTAGACCTCGACACAAAAGGGACCAAGACTATAATTATGTACTCAAGAAACCAAAGAAGTGGAGGAGGTGAATTGAAGATACTGACAATGATTTGATGAGGTATTTTCACTATCTGTAGTTCCATTACTATACTTCACTAATAATATTTGTTGTTGATAAGAAAAAGAGATTAAGAGGAAATGCTAAGAGGTCTCTTTCGCTAGTTGAAAATTGCAGAGATGAGAATGCATTTGATGTGTGCGTGGGAATCGCTTGAAAGAAATGGATTATATTCTCTTAAAAGACAAAAAGACCCTTGATGGATCATATTACAATGGATAATTCACTGTTGGCATCGTGCTTCTAAAAAGCTCTGCCTTTGAATTCATGAGGAAGAAGAGAAACAATAAGAGAAAAAATGTAAAGGAATTTCTCATTAGACAAGCTCGTTGATCAGTAGAAGAAAATTAGCTAATTTTGGTGTTAGGCTAGAGAGCAAACACGGGTGAGGAAGAAGACATTGGCAGAATTGGGTAAGATGACTAAATTACCCTTATTTTTAATGTGCTGGTAAAAAAATAGTAGGGGTATATTGATGAATCAAAAGATGTACACAATACTAACATACTACAGCTATGTAGTATGTTAGCAAAACCCTATATATGTATTTAATATGATATGGCCCGCTATTTTAGTCTAGTCGTCATAGTTATTCAGTCAGTTTGTCATATTTAGTATAGACTATATCCGACCGAATGTTGCATGAGACCACCCCACTTTTCATCGCCGCGTTTTAGTGAACATGAAGCAGTATATCTCTGTCATGTATAAGCTCTTCTGTAGCTAGTGAACATGATGCAGTATATCTCTATCATGTATAAGCTTTTCTATAGCTAGTATTCAATTGGCAAGAACTATGTGTATGAGGGAGGGCTAGATATTTTTCAAATATGTAGAGGAGCTTGAGGTAATTTATAAAATTGTATAATGCATCATTTTCTTTAATCATGTAAAGTTTGGTTTTCATTAATAATTCATATGGCAGATGCAGAAGTTAATAACTAGTGCATATTTATTAAGCTGTCAGGTCGGCAAAATTAGTACAAACAGGATTATGGCCTACATGCATGGCATGTGTAGTTCTGGGCCTATCCTTGTCCAAAATATTAATACAAGAATCTAGACATAAAGGAAAGCATGATAAAATATTGGATTGTTGAAGAGAGAGCCCTACTTGGCTACTACGTCTGCCAAGCCATTTGCTTTTCTTGGTATGCAGCTAACCATCACCCGCTCCAACTCCATGATCAACAACCTGCAATCCATAAAAATGTGTGAGAATAAACTACTAGGGTTATTGAGAGTGTCTGTCGATATCTGGGCATCTGATTCAATGTATAGCGGTATTAAATTACATCAAGTAAAAGTGAGTTAAGAGTTGGCTTTTAAATAGAGCTTTTGATAAGCATAGTAGAAAGCTTGAAACACACAAAATTAGAGATATAATATACTGCAAAAGAGAGTTAGCTTCTTAATAGATATCTATTTAGTTACATACTAGACATACAAATAGTTCTTATTAGACTTGCTTATCTACTTTTGAAGATCGAATTCAAAGGTAGTTTCTCTCCCTCCTTTCTCGCAAACTCTGGGTACATGAAAGAACAAGTTGTTTTCAGGAAAGAGGTTAATGCTAAACTATTTTCTTGTATCTATTTCTTTAGTTTTAACATTACTGCTAAAGCATTGTTTAATCTCTTTGCATGTAGTTTATGCTCCTTATTTTGAATTATTGTCTGCGAGGAGTTTCTGTGGTTGCGTCTTGATGCTTGGGATAATCTTGGCTTTGTGGCAGAATTTCTTTAATCTTGGCTTTGAACCAATCGGTTCATTACAACGGTGATGAAATTTCAATATTTTTACGTTAGCCAAGTAAATGTAAGTATACATAAAAAGAGTGGGACTCGAAGCACTTATAAGAAGGAAGGGATGCGCTAATACATTACATAGAGTTATCCATATGCATAGTAAGGAGCTAAATACATACAAAATTAGATATGCAGGAAAGAGTTGAAAGATCTTCTTTTGAATGTCAAACCTCGCCTGGGCCGATTTTTCTTTAAAAACTTCTTGTAGGTTCTGATGGTTCCGCTGTTAGAGAGCCGAAACAATGGAAGCTTTTTTCCGCGATCGAGGTCAATTTTAGTTCCGAAGGGCTCAACTTGCCTTTTTGCCAAAGGTAATTTTTATTCCCTCTTTCAGCTTTTTCTTTCCTTTCTTTAGTGTGATTGATCTTTTTGTTTTAGTTCGGGTTCTTGAAAGAATTAAGTTTTTGTAGTGCCCACTGTGAGACTTTTGTTCAGTAGCTAATTCATGAGAATTAATTTATGGAAGTGTGCTCTTTAAATGACATTAAAGTATGCAAGTTAGTCTTACTAAGTTTAATTTCCATTCAAATAAATCTGAACTTGTAAAATGATTTGAACGTGGGAGAAGTCCTAGGTCTTGAAAGCAGTAAACTTGATCTATTTATGTTAAGTTATTTTTATCTTAGCATGCCTAAGGGCTAAGCCTATGTCTATCTCATGAATGCTCTATATCTGCCTAGGTTTAGTTTTATGTCCAGCTTCTCGGCTTCTTAATTCAACTAGTATACTCCTCTGTCTTCTTCCTTTGGTTATGGAATCAAGAAATGCTTTTCTTTTTTGTTTTAAATGCATACTGTATGGTATAGGTGAGTGTGAAATCCCCCAACCTTCTCAGTTTGTACTATCCTATCAATGACAACCCACAGTAACGACAACAAAAGCAACAACAGAAACTTTGTGCATGAACTTCTTGAATGCCCTGTTTGTATGAATTCTATGTATCATCCTATCCATCAGGTTTGTTTCAATATGTTCTTGATCAATTAAGAAGTTTTGTTTAGTTCCACTGTGCTGTTTTGAAATTCTCTTCTATCCCGTTAGTGAGTTTATTGATATATGATTCAGTTTTTTTGTTTTGTTAGTACTGTTATGTAGGTAACTGAGGTTATGTTCAATGAGACATTTTGAAAAATTTCCTCCCAAATGTCCAATCAACTGAGCTATATTAGCCCAAGCCAAGCGGAGCATGGATCACCTTCTATCAGTGATTCCTAAAGCTTTTTTGGGCCTGAGCATATTGAACATTAGGAAATTGATATGTTACCTTCAGGGAAATTGATACATGTAGATTATTTTCTTTGTTTTCCATGGGAATCTTGACCAATTGGGTGAATTAGTGGTCTTGTATGTAAACTGGGCCCTAGGGTCCGATGGCCACCTAACGTGAAAGGATCTGCAGGAAGAAACACAACGCCCTATTGCGATTTTCATCGCAGCGGGGGCCATACAACGGTCAATTGCAAAGCCTTGATGATCGAGATTGAACATTTACTAAAGGAAGGACATCTCAAAGAGCTTCTAGAAGAAGGGCCTCGTCGTTTTAAAAGTTTGGAGTCCGAAAACTTGAAGACCATCAACGCAATTTTCGTGAACGAACAGCCGGACACGGCTCGAGGGACTGCAATGACCAGGATAACATTTGGGTCAATCCGATTCGACCTGAAGGAGCAAGCATACCAACAAGGAGACCTTGTTGTACCTGTGGAAGTATCCGACATACACATCCAGCGGACTCTTATCGACCCGGGTAGTAGCGCTAATATTAATTGGGGGAAGGTGTTACACAAATTCAGCCATTATCATCAAATATCCTCGAGTACTCCAAAAATAATGGGTTTCTAAGGAATCCGGGAAGCATCCACAGGAGAACTAGCTCTACCGGTTCACATACAGGGCATAACGAGCACAACCATTTTCCAGGTGATGAAATGCAATCTCTCATATCACGTAATCCTGGAATGGTTGTTGCTCCCAAACACACACGCAAGTATACGTGGTAAATAAGTAATAAAGTGATATATCGAGTATCGTTCCCACGAGGACTATTGTTACGACTGAATCCTAGCAAACAATTTCCTAAAAACTATTCAGGGATCTTTTTCCTATGATTGAGATTTTTACTAACTAAATGAAATAATTAAAAGCAAGTAACTAAGATCAAGGAACAGAGCAAATTCTAGATTGTTATCAATAAGAGAGAAACGGTCCAGGGTCAGAGCTACAAACAATCCAGCTGTGTTTTCCAGTTGATTCTACTTCTTAATTTCCTAGATTGCGAACTAACAGGTTAATTATATTCGTGAAAACCTTTCGATTCTTCACGACTCTATGCAAGCTACTCTAACGCCTATATTTCTATGGAATAAAATCACATGCATGCATTAAAGAACTCTGTATTTAGCTAAGCAAGGCGAATAGGTATATGTCTATCCTACCCGCAAATCGATTCCCTGATGCCCAGGTTCACAATCAAGCCCTACTCTTTCTTATTTGCGTTCACAAGTTCCCTCTGTCGAGTTCAACTTGTGAACCGTAGATAGTGTTCAATTATCAGGCCTCAATAACCAAACAATTAGTCTCAAGAAAGAATAAACAATCTGTAATGGTAAATTAATAGGTATACATCAACTTTCAAACATCAACCTTCATGTATTTACTCTAACCCTAAAACGAACAAACTATAGAATTAAGGAGAAAAATAAGAGAAAGAGAGAAAGAACTTGTTTAGAAGACATCTAGGGCTCCTCCCCTCTCCTCTACGTCTCCAAAATCTCGATCTCTCTGTCAAAACTAAGTAGAAGGGTATTTATAATGTTTACAAAAGCCAAGCAATTAGTTACGCCTAAGCCTAGACGAAATAGGACTTCCAAAAACGCTCCAGGGGCGCTATAGCTGGCGCCTCGCGCCTCAAACCGCGTGAAACCAAGCAGAGGACGTCGAATCTTGCACATAACGGCCATGCCCCGCGTCCCAAAACGCGGAAGAAAGTTGGGCGCTGCAGTGGGCGCCTCGCGGGCCAAACCGCACCTTCACTGGGCGATGTAGTGGGCGCGGGGCCCCGCGCCAGGCTAATTCTCTGCTTTCATCGTTCGCAGCTTGCTTCGTTCCGTGCCTTCGCGTGCTCGATCCAATCCTCAATCCAAATTCAATCTTTTCTTGCTCGATTATGCTCTTCAAAGCTCCAATTGCACCTCGCAACATCCTACAAGTCAGACGACACAAAATCAGTGCAAAATCACATTCGTTAGCTAGAAAACGGGCGAATAAAATACTCAAACATGAGGAAATATTAAGGAAATATAGGCATAAAATGCCAAACATCACCACCCCACACTTGAACCTTTGCTCGCCCTCGAGCATTTACAAATAACTTCCCAACCTAGGTAGAACAGGTCTGCCTATGACTATGGTTGATACCGACCATTGAATGAGTGCACACATGACTACTATGGGCCCAACAAACATGCCAATAATATATCAAACATCAAAACATGAGAACAACCACCCCAAGACAACTCAGATGCACAAACTCGACTCATTGCAACCATGCTCCCACAAAGTCACACCTACCTACTCAACCAAGAAGCCACGACTTCACCTATCTCATGTAAACCGTGTGCCCTCACCAATAATGAAGCAAGAGAGTGTCCCCCAAAATATCACACACAACAATGAATATCAAGAATAGAATGAGGACAATAGCATAGAAATAATTCACTCACTCTCATGAAAAGCTCACATGTCACACATGATGTACCATAGGCTTGCCCGTAGTGTAGGACTCCACTAATGTAGGCTCACTCCAATCAGGATTAACTAGGATTTTAAAGGGTTGTAATGTAGACTAAGGGGCTGGTAGGATAAATATGGGTGATAGTGACTACCTCCGTAAGCACTTTAATATATTACATTCAATTTAAGCACATATCTCATCAAAACCACCCAATTCACCACCCAACAAATTTCACACACATCTTTTTCAACAAGTAGTAATTTTTCTTTTAAGAACAACACTAGTAAGGATGGATATTCATTTCTTTTCTTTTTTTCTTTTTCCAATTTTTTTCAGTTTTTTTTTTCATTTGTTTCTTTTTTCTATTCAATTCTTTCCAAACCTTGCCAATGCCCCTTCAACTACTTCACAATTTATCAAGTATTCCCCTCATTGGTTCCACTAAAAAACCTCCCAATACTTCAACCACAAACTCCACAATAATATAAAATTATCAATTAAAGTGGTTAAGGAGTAAAGGGTCAAAAGAAAGCAATTTAGAACAAGTGGGTAGGCTTGCGGTGTGGGTGCAAACAAAAGGTCAAAAGGATCACAGCAATCAAGGGTGCATATAAGGGTAGATAAATCAGGGTAAAAGGCTTATCCAAGAAGGCATGTATCATCTCCCGACTAGAGCAACCCTAGGATTTCGCTTTGCACACACAAAGGGCAAGTTCTAGACACCAGTATGCAATATGGAGTACAATAGAATATGCCTCACAACACACATTGCACACAGTCCACACAAGATGATTCCATCACAACTCTCAATCAAACAAATAAGGTGCAACTTGTGGGAATTTAAGCACTAATGCACAAAGGTTCACAACAAAGTCAAGTGAGTGGACTCTAGCATCTCAAGGGGGTCATTCCATTTTTTATAGGCATGCATCACAATTTTAAAACCAAAACACCACCACAAGTATCACATGCAATAAGTTCAAGTCCACCGGTATCAAACAAATCAAAGGCACCTATCATTCTACCTATTTCTTTCGTCTAGGGCCACCTATAACTAACTACTCTAATCCTAAAAAGAAAGAAAATAAAAAAATTACCCGGTTCAAAGGCCTCCACGTGGAAAAGAACCGAGGCCATAAGAAAAATCACGGTGTGGACGACATGTACCACTACAAAGTCTATAAAGAAAATCTTTTTGCATTTTTTTCTAATAAAACAAAAGCAAATACTAAAAAGAAAAACAAAATGTCAAGTGACAAAAGAAAAATCCTAATGGTACATGCATCCCTAACCTAAAAAATAAAGGGGAGTTCCCCCACCCCACACTTAAATCAAGCAATGTCCTCAATGCTAAAAATAAGAAAGTGCAAGGGTGAAGAAAACTTCCCTGAAGGCCAATCGGCCTAGCCGTTGGCGCTAGCATCCTCCAAGCTTCCGTATAACATGAGGTACTCAGACTTCTCCCAACAGGTCATCAATATTAGGCAGGGGTCAGGACACCCCACACTTAAACTCGACATTACATGAACCTGCAATCCAAAGAATCACCCAAAGTAATATACAACCATAAAAATAATAATAAAAATAAATAAAAGTAAAGCAAGCAAATTTAGTTGCCTCCCAAGAAGCGCTTGATTTAACGTTGCGGCACTACAAAAACAACTTCATCACTTTTGTCTCCACCTTGAACTGATGAATTGTCTCCCCAACTTCGCCTCAAGCTTACGACTATGGTATTGGTGTGGTGGTAAAAATACAAACGAGCCAGTTAAACAATGTCGCATTTTACACTTTTTGGCTCTTAAATTAGGAATGTCGTTTTGTCTTCTAGGTATAGCAAATTTCAAAATATAGGCACCTTGTTCCTCATTCGTGCGCTTCTTAACAAGCTCGGATGGCTTGATTCTCATGTCATCATCCAAACACAATGTTGAAAAATGATTGGAATGAGGTCCAATGCGCTTTAATTCTAAAATTGCATTACTTTTGACACCCTCAATTGCACAAACACTAGAGTTCTTAAATACGATTTTTTCTATTTCCTTACTTGACTCTAATACAATTTCCTCAACTTCAGCATCATCAACTAATATTAGGTCGAATGGTAGGAATTCCACTTTTTTCTCCTCAAATTGGCTTCTAAGCTCTTCTATCTCAAATCTACTATCCACGATAACTGATAATTGGGCATTAGACACCTCAACCATATCACTCAAATTCGCCTCCAAGTCGTGAACAGTCAAGCCAAATTCATCGATCTCTTGTCTGAGAACAACCCTTTCTTCCATAAATTGCCTCATCATATTTGTAAGTTCACTTCTAAAATCCCCATGTGCTTCTAAAAGGTTGGCTTGCTCCGTTAGAAAATTTTGGCTCACAACCTGCACTTCTTCATTCCTGTTAGACTCACAAACATTGTTAAAAACATCACATACATTGATAGAGGAAGGAGTATGACACTTGGGACAAGAATTCCACAGACCACCACACAATTTGCAAAAGTTCCAGTCAAAGGTTGTAGAAAATTCACATAACCAGTCCCGTAGGGTTGAAAGACTTGGACAATTTTCCCATAAGTGAGTTCCTCCACACAGTAAACAAAGATCATCAAACTTTGAGCAACTATTATTCAACCAGTTTTCATTAAAAGATGTCATGTTAACAAGTAATACAATAATAAACTAAACAAAAATTAAACCTAAATAGAAAATAATAAATTGTTCAAAAACAAAACAGTCAATTATTTAGTCCCCGGCAACGGCACCAAAAACTTGTTACTCCCAAACGCACACGCAAGTATACATGGTCGACAAGTAATAAAGTGATAGATCGAGTATCGTTCCCACGAGGACTATTGTTACGACTGAATCCTAGCAAACAATTTCTTAAAAACTATTCAGGGATCTTTTTCCTATAATTGAGATTTTTACTAACTAAATGAAATAATTAAAAGCAAGTAACTGAGATCAAGGAACAGAGCAAATTCTAGATTGTTATCAATAAGAGAGAAACGGTCCAGGTTCAGAGCTACGAACAATCCAGCTGTGTTTTCCAGTTGATTCTACTTCTTAATTTCCTAGATTGCGAACTAACAGGTTAATTATATTCGTGAAAATCTTTCGATTCTTCACGAGTCTATGCAAGCTACTCTAACACCTATATTTCTATGGAATAAAATCACATGCATGCATTAAAGAACTCTGTATTTAGCTAAGCAAGGCGAATAGGTATATGTCTATCCTACTCGCAAATCGATTCCCTGATGCCCAGGTTCACAATCAAGCCCTACTCTTTCTTATTTGCGTTCACAAGTTCCCTCTGTCGAGTTCAACTTGTGAACCGTAGATAGTGTTCAATTATCAGGCCTCAATAACCAAACAATTAGGCTCAAGAAAGAATAAACAATCTGTAATGGTAAATTAATAGGTATACATCAACTTTCAAACATCAACCTTCATGTATTTACTCTAACCCTAGAACAAACAAACTATAGAATTAAGGAGAAGAATAAGAGAAAGAGAGAAATAACTTGTTTAGAAGACATCTAGGGCTCCTCCCCTCTCCTCTACGTCTCCAAAATCTCGACCTCTCTATCAAAAACTAAGTAGAAGGGTATTTATAATGTTTACAAAAGCCAAGCAATTAGTTACGCCTAAGCCTAGACGAAATAGGACTTCTAAAAACGCTCCAGGGGCGCTATAGCTGGCGCCTCGCGCCTCAAACTGCGTGAAACCAAGCAGAGGACGTCGAATCTTGCACATAACGGCCATGCCCCGCGTCCCAAAACGCGGAAGAAAGTGGGGCGCTGAAGTGGGCGCCCCGTGGGCCAAACCGCGCCTTCACTGGGCGCTGTAGTGGGCGCGGGGCCCCGCGCCACTAAACGCGCCAGGCTAATTCTCTTCTTTCGTCGTTCGCAGCTTGCTTCGTTCCGTGCCTTCGCATGCTCGATCCAATCCACAATCAAAATTTAATCTTTTCTTGCTCGATTATGCTCTTCAAAGCTCCAATTGCACCTCACAACATCCTACAAGTCACACGACACAAAATCATATTCGTCAACTAGAAAACGGGCGAATAAAGTACTCAAACGTGAGGAAATATAGGCATAAAATGCAAAAAAAACATCTATGGCCATAGATACACGATGTCAGAGGAGTGCCTTTAATATTTTATCAGGTCTTCAAGTACCCGACCCTGCACGGGGTCGCCGACCTACGAGGTGAGCGGCCTCTCCTTGAGGAATGTCGCCTTACTTTAGACGGGATTACATCCACCGAGTTGGAAGCTATTGAGGCCATAAAGCGAGAGGTTAGAAAGGAACTAAGCGAACTGCGGGATCGACTGGCGGCAATGGATCAACTAGTCCCGAGCGCGACTGAATTTATATGTCGTCTCTCTGAGGTACTGCGGAAGCAAGGAGAACCCATGTGGCTAATATAAAGTTATTTGACAATGGCTGGGACGAACATTCAACTTCTACAAATTCCAGTAATAACCAAACAAAAGACAGTGAGCACCTACTGTTATACGTTTCAATATCTGAAATAGCCTGGAATGCGGTCCTTGTACGAGAAAAGAACGAGCAACAGTTTCCCGTGAAATACACCAGTAGGATATCGCAGTGCATAGACAAGTTCTTTCCCTTGCCGCTCCAGTTCATAGCAACCGTGGTAATGGCCACACAAGAGTTGCACTCATATTTTCAGGAACACTCGGTCAGTTTAGTCTCTTCGACACCGGTACAAGCCATTTGTTCTAAACCCGGTTTGTCGAAAGATATGGCAAAGTGGGCTGAAGAGCTGGGAGAGTACGACGTTATCTATCAACCCCGTACAGATGTCAAGTTACATGCGTTGGAAGGTTTTACTTAATATTTTGTAGAAGAACTGGAACGGAAGGCTGAAGAGTCACTCAAGAATGAAGCAGTGATTGAGTACGGCCGTTGGGAGATTCGCCCTTGAACGAATCCTAATGGGGAGGAAGTTGATCTGTAGATTAGAATGTCGTCTGGGATGGTCTACCACCAGGCCACAAAAGCTGATGACAACAAAGCAGAGTGTGAAGCCATAATTCAAGTTCTTGGCTTCGCCTACACACTGGGGTCAGGGAGATCAGCCTGTATAATAAATCCCAGCTGATGGTTAAATAACTAAGGGAAATTTTTGTAGTTGAGGACATTTGCTAGCCATATCAAGAGAAGAAAATCATGACAATCCTAAAATATTTTCATGCATGGGAATTCATCCACCAAGAAGAGATCTCAGGAGACGCCGAAGCATCCGAGGATTCGTACGATTGGCAGATGATAGTTGAGATAAACCCCGCAAGCCTGATTAATCTTGAAGTTCCAGATACAAGATCTTTCGCAGAGAAGCGTGATGCGCTGGTCAACTATCTGAAAAAAGGATATCTTCTTGAAAACAAGTCAGAAAGCATCTACTTGCGGAAATAAGCAGTTCACTATTGCTTGATCGGCAAGAAGTTGTACTACAGGGTCGTCAACGACCCGGGGAATGACTTCTCAGGCTTAGCACCTTTAAACAGGGAAGTCCAACCAAATACCCCCCGAATCTTTCAACGATCAAACATGAAGTACCTTTGCTTGAGAAAGCATTTAATTTGCTTATGTTATTTCCTTTTTATTACGGTATTTATCGGACATGTTACGGGTTTTCACCCACAGCATCTCAGGCTCCGCGCCTCTTTTATCAATAAAACTATTATCTTACTTAGTTAGGTTTAACTCATTTATTTAGATCCATCTACAATCCAACTATTCAAAGTCCCGGCCAGACCTAAGTTGAAGCAATACACTAACTTTTCGCTACAAAAAGTAGAGTACACTACTCGCTTAGAGCTACACAACATCTAGTTCAGCGACCAGGCATTAATCGAGCGTTGATCTCGTTAAATCAACAATTTCACCTACACGCCGATGGGGACGCCTGTCCGCGTAGTGCTAGAAAGTCTTAAATACTCGAGTAACTAAGCGAAGACGTTCTGTCTCAGAACGTAAGAAAACTGCTACCACACAGGCTAACGTGATCCCATTGTGGGCGCAAACAGCCATCTGCTATGGATGCAACCTAGTTGCCATCTATCGATGCACAACAGACGTAATTGCTCAAGGCAAATACACTGACACACGTTCTTACACAACTAGAACAGTCAGGATGACCAAAAGCCATCTAATATTAGGTGCATAGGCATGCTGCTTGGTTATACATTACAAAATGCGTAATAACACAAGTACGTATGAAATAATTATGAACATTCATTTCATTAATAACAAACAGCTTGTAGGCTCATAATAAACATTTAGTTCTTCCTGAATACAATATTTCTTTATAACGATTGTATAAAAATAAGGAAAGAGAAGGCTAAAAACAAAGAGCTCCTCAGGATTAACATGGCTAAAAATCCTTTATTTGGATTGTAGTTACACGTCGTAAACAGTCCGGAGTTCTTCTTTTCTTCTAACAGCCCGAGATATGTCGGTCCAAGCATTCCTTCAAGGTACATAGTCGTTGGTGCAACCAAAGCCCGTATTCTTGATCAAAGCGAGGGATCCCAAAAGCATCTGAGTACAGACCTGACCTTACCTCATCTCGTCCGTTGAACTCGAAGAGAAACTAGAAGACTAGCAGCGAAGCTTGACCATCTACTTCAACCTCAACTGGCCAAACCATAGTGCAGAGCCCTGCAGATCTTCAAGCACAAACAGGAGTTCGCCGTGAGCAAAATGGCTTGAGCTGAGAACCTACCACAGGGGAGCCTCTTCCCTCGAGTATCCCACAGCCAACGGCCGATGGAGCGTTACAATAGCGATTCAGGTGAAAAAGATAACAAAGGTGAAAACCATGAAGTATGGAGGAATCTGAAGCTCAGTGACACCTTAGCCACCTGTAATTGTGAAGTTAAATCCTCTTGCATGCCATGAAATAGAGCCAAGAAGTTGATCACCAGCCCAGTACCATTGAAGGAGTGGCCTGGACACACAAGGCATCCTGGAGGAGAAGCCGCACTGAAGCTGAAAGGGCTAAGCGTCCTGACCCCGCATGACAAGAAGAATATCATATCAATCGATGTGTTAGAAGATGAGCGCACCCTAATCAGTGCACATAAAACAATGAAGACATCTGGAAAGACATCATGAGAATCCCGATCAAACTTCATGACTTGGAGGAATTCATTCATTCCTTCATGGATGAAGAGAGAAAAGAAGATAACTGCAGATGAGTTTGCTCCTCTAATTCTCTTGAGTGTCATCCATTCGAAACCAAGAAGAACTTTTGGGAATATCAGGTGAACGTTTTTCAGGGACGAAAATTTCCCGCTATCATGAGAAATTGCTGAAGAAGTGAATTATTTTTCGAAGAGGAGTTTATGTTTTTTCCACTGTCATGAAGTGGCTATTTATAGGCAGAGAGGGGTAAGGATGGAGCACAAAATGGTCAAACTGTCATAATTGCTGGAGATATGAAACGATCCGGAGCAGTCATTAGCGTTCTTTGGAAAGGTGCATGAGATCAGCATCAACCAATTAGAAGGAAGCACGCGAAGTTCTTGAAGAAATCAATAACATTCTTGGTCAAAGCGACTGCGAGACTCAAGGGGTCAATGAGATATCTTTTCACATCTGCACCGCTTTCACTTCCTGACTGCTTACGTCAGCACTCAGCAAGTGGGGGGACAGACTGTGTGGGCAAAAATGCGCCACCTATTATTACGGGGATATGAGTCTAGCTGGCGAGACTAGACTTAACCTACAAGTTACCGGACACTGAGGATATACGCCTGCTCCTAGAGCCAACAGCTGTTCAGGCGATTTGGTCATAGGGCCCCATCGCCTAGGGTTTACAATCTCCTAGTTAGGGTTTAGGCCCATGGCCTTATTAGTATTTGTTTTTTACCTTATTTAGGACTGGGTATCACTACTACTGTAAATACCCCTCCTTATATTGTATTGTACACAAGACACAATTCGCCACCAAACTTGGCTACTCTCAAGGACTAAGAATTACTTCTCTATTATCTCCTGCTTAATTACTTGTCTTTACATTATCGTATTTACTTACTTTTCCATCGTAATTTTCCGTATTGCTTGTGACCTCATTCATATTTAATTATTTAACCTAGACGTACAAATTTAGGCATACACACCAATACCAAGCTACAATGTATCAGCCACCAGGGTCCTTCTTGTTTTACTAACACCTCGGAGAGCTTGGTACCATAATTCTGGTGCCTTGGGAACTAGATGACTCATCTCTGACAACCACTCCCTTAACTCATCGATCTCTATCCTAGCCTCACGCTTCATAGTTTGGTACCAGATAGATTCTTCGTCAACCATATTGACCTCAACTATCAGCCATTTGTCGTGTCCTCTGTCAAACGTAGGATGATCCCCAGGAAAAGGCCACTCACTCTGTAAGTCGTTGACCGCGTGCAAGGAAGGGTATCTGAAGACTTGGTGGAGCATTGAGGGTACTCCTTTTACATTGTGTATCCAAGGCCATCCCAGGATGACATCATATGATAGATTACAGGTGATACATGGAAAGAGATTGTGCTCGTCACACCCGGGATATGAACCGGTAGAGCTAGTTCTCCAACACGCTCCTCACGAAGGCCATTGAAACCGATTATCCTGTAGGGGCTCAGAATCATCTGAGGGTGCTGGTCTATCTTCTGCAATACCTCCCACCGGATAATGTTCATATTACTTCTTAGATCAACCAAATCTTGCTTGATCTGAAGGTTGGAAACCCTTATGGGGATAACGAGAGAGTTTTGATGCTTTCCTTCGTCTTCTGGGCTGAACATAATAGGGCTAGCGAACGACCCTGGTCTTTTAGTCCCCCAAGCTATGATAGGTCCCAAGGTTGCAAAGATCGCGTTGATGCTCACCTTTTCCCCAGAGTCCGGTGCTCTTGACCGCCTTGCTCCCTCTTCAGTCAAATCCTTGAGGTGTCCCTTCTTCAATAGATGCTCAATTTCTAACATCAGGGCTTTGCAGTCGGCTGTGGCATGGCCATTGCTATGATGGAAGTCATAGTAGGCCGTTGAATTCCTCCCGGTTGCTCCTTCTATGGTGGCCAGACATCGTACTTTTGGCCCTAGTTTTCCAAAGTGATAAGCAACCAGTCCCACGGTATTGACTTGCAAATCAAAATCTCAAAAACTGCGGGGCTCAGTTCATTTCTCCTAGGACCCGGAACCTCTGGTACTGCCCTGCTTTCCCGTTCCCGCTTGACTCTGTGTCTTCCTTTTAACTCTTCTTCTATCTCATTCTCCCTCCATGGATGGACTTTCTGCTCGTTTTCTTCGTTCATCTTCGAGGTTCTGAGAGTGCTCTAGCTCTAGGCGGAGTTTCAGTGTACCTCTGATGTAGGGCACTCCATGTTGACACAGGATGTTGAGTTAGACTGTATTGCAACTCCTTAGTAGCTAGTGACCCTTTAGAATTCAAGCTCTTGACAAAAGCTACCACAGCAATATTGTCGGGAACTGGAGGAAGCTCCATGCATTCTCTCTGGAATCTTTCAAGATAGTCTTTCAGCAACTCGTTGTCGCGCTGCCTAACCTCGAAGATGTCTTCCATATGCTTCTCCCATGTATGGGCACCAGAATGCGCTTTCTTGAACAAATCTTTTATTGGGTGAATGACTCGATGGAGCCCATTGGTAGCTGAGTATACCAAGCAAGGGCGCCCTTAGCCAAGGTCGAGCCAAACAACTTCACCAGAGCAGATTAGATTTTTTCCTTTGAGATTTCATTGCTTTTGACGGATGTATAGTATGTAGCAATATGCTCGTCCGGATCCGTCGTCCGTCGTGCTTTAAGTTATCCAGCAGGTGGAAGTCCTTTGGTACGTGGATTGGTGTAGCGCTTGCTTTGTATGTATGCTTATAAAACTTTTGCTCATCTACGATGGTAACCTGAGGTGGTGCACCCAGTATGTTACTGATCCGATTGTGGATGGCCTTCATCTCCTTTAAGATGTCCTGAATGGCAGGTGTTCCTTTGATTTAATTATTAACTGTCGTTGAGCCTCTAGAAGCGGAGTCCATGTTGAGTCTGCGGTTAGGAACAGATGCTGGTGATTCGTTTACGGGTGTTGGTCCTCGCGGGGATACTGGAGACGATCCAGTAAACATCGCTCCTAACTTTTGAGATATGCCCTCGACCATATTGCCCGAGTTATGCTCTACCCGTTCTGATAAGGTTTTGAGGAGATTAACAAGAAAACCTCTAAACTCAAAATTACCTTCGCGTGATTGATCGCCTTCACTGGCTACATGGACTGGCTCCTTGGCAGAATCCTTTAGTTGTATGCTGGGATCGCTAGGATCCTGTACGGACTTGTCTACTGCATTGGTAGTTTTCTTTGGGATGTTTCCATTGCCGTCCGACATGATTGCGCCTTTTTCCTCGTAGAATACCTATAATTGCTTCGGCTCCATAGTAGACGTCAAACTATTTATGCCTAAAATTGTACGTCTAGATTAAACAATTAAATTTATAAAATGGTCGCAAGCAATTTAGTATAAACGATGGAAAAAGTAAGTAAATAGAAAAAAAAAATAATGAACAAGAAAGTAAATAGTATTATTCCTCGAGAATAGTTGGATTCACTGTGAATGGCTTGATGTACAATACAATGTACGCAGGGGTGTATATAGTAGAGATTACCTAGTCCTAATTGTGGTAAAATACACATACTAATAAAGGTTATGAGCCAATAAACTCAAGGCGGTGGTATATACGAAATCCTAATTAGGAGACTGTAAACCCTAAGGCAGCGGGATGTATGCCTTGCGTCCTACGCCCGTACCTCCTAAACGGTCGTAACTTGTGGAGCATGCGAGTATCCTCTGTGTCCGGTGACTTGTAGGATAAGTCTAGCCACGTCAGCTGAACTCGTATCCCCATAATAGTAGGTGGCGTATTTTTACCCATATACGGGTATTAGCTACGCAAAAAAGGAAATCGTAAACCAAACATTGTATTAACAATGCTATGTTTTATATGAAAAAGAAAAAAAATTACCAAATATTGTACAAAATCAATGCGAGTTTTATGCATTGAGCAAAACTCAAACAAAATACTGCATACTTTGTACAAGATTTAATCAGATATTAAATTATCAGGAACTCCTACCAAACGAGCCTTAATTGTAATTCAAAGATTGTGAGTTTGATTTTTTCATCTATCAGGTTAATGGCTACTTATCGATGGTGGCATTTATAGCTTGAAGAAAGCTTGGATTCATTTACTAAATTTTATCACCTTTTTAAAGGAGTCTGATTTATTACCAAATAGATAAATAAGCTGTTTATCCTATAATCCCGACTTATGATTCGATCTGATGTATTTTAGATTTTGAATTTTCAAACCTGAAATATTTTCAAGTATAATAATGTTCTCAAACATATACTTTAAAAAGTAAAACATCCATGTAATTGCAAAAAAGAACTTTCAGGACATATATCTTAGTCTCTTAAGAAATCCAGATTTCCATGTATAATGTAAAAGAATTCATATAAAAAAAAATTAGAAAAAAGGTTTCTGCTAAATTTAGAAGGTAAAAAATGTTATTCCAAATTACTTTTTACTTTATATATGTATGATTTTTATTCTAACCCATCTGATGAGTTTACAAATTTTACTAGCTAAACCTACCATTAGGAGTGTCCAAAATTGAACGGGTACCGAAAGTGGAACTGCTACCGCTACCGATAAGTATAACGGTATCGGTATAACGGTATATTGATTCGATAATTTTATTGATTTTTAATACCTATGAGATGTCGATATGGTAACAGTATCTATATATCTTTATCGTTACCGTATCGATAACCGATAAGGTATTTTTTATGATTTTTATAGTCAAGGCAAGTCCTTTATATTTATTTTCTTTCACCAAATTTTCACTTAACATTTCTCAACATATTCAAGTTAGTAAGTAAATATCTTTCTCTTTAATCAATTATTATGCAGATTGTGAGAGAATTTGGATCATTCAGCAACTACATGTGGAGCTATGTGAATTATAAACCTATAATTAATAGATTTAGATATCCAAGAAATGTTTCATAAAGAGCTTAAGATTTAGATATCCAAGAAATGTTTCATAAAGAACTCCAAAAGCAGAAGCTATTAGCATGGATTTGCTTAAAAAAGGATTTCGAATTGTTGGACCAGTGATGTGTATTCACTTATGTAAGCTTCAGGAATGACAATTAAATGGTTACTAATTTTTCATCTGTCAGCACAATTGACTTTCCAAACATCACAACAACAACGAGTTTTTATTTATGTGAATTTGTTAATGCTCAATTATAATGCACATTTCCTTTAAAGACAATGTGGAGCAGTTCCTAATAATGAAAAAATGTTACCTATTGACAATCAACCACTGAGAATTCGCGCATTACTTCAGGGTAGGTAATACAGGTTACCGAATCGTTAAGAACCGATAACCGATAGTTAATTGGTACAGTATTGGTTTTACATAATTATATACCGTTAAACGATATACCGCTATTGATAAGCTAAAACCCGAATTGTACTACCCTATGAACACCCTTAGCTAGAGGTATTCACGGTTTGGTTAAAAAACAACCCAAATCGAAAACCGAACCAAACCGATTAAAACAACCGATACTTTATTGGTTTTGGTTTGGTTTGATTTTTAATTTTTTTAAAACTGATAATATTTGGTTTGGTTTTATAAAAGGTAACCGAATAAATAACTGAACCGAACCGATATACGCTATTTATATCTATATATTGATATTTTAAGTTTTCTATAATTTAATTTTAAGTTTTCTATATCATTTCAACAAGACTTGTAGTAAAAGAAAATAAATTAGACATAACTAATTGTGTTCTTGAGCCCAATAAGAATATAATAAGTCAACAACTTAGTAAACAATGTCGGTATCTATTTATAGTACACAAAGTTCTCACATCTTTGTATTACTTATGATTTAGTATAATTACTCATATCCGCCAGTAACTATTGGTTTTTGGTTAGAACTTTACTTGCATAAAAGTATTGATGAATTGTAAGTACCATTATGCCGGCATATAAATTTTTGCTAAGGAAAGACTTATAGAAATGCATAGGACCTAAGCAAATGTACTAACATTGTTAATACATATTTCCAAAAAGCTTCTATCACCTATTTCTTTTTCTTGTTTTTCTGAAACATGGTTTATACTAGTTTTACACCCTTCACTTAGTGGGAAAATCGCATTTAATCAACCACTAAAACCAAGAAAGACTAGTTGGATTCTGTAAATAAATTTGTTTTGCATTATTCCGCTTCTCTTAATGATATGCAAAATGTGATACGTAATATCTAGTGTTTGTTGAATTACTAATATGTTCTTTCTATTACATATGTGAACTATTCAAGTGAATAAAATTTTTTTCTAAGAATTGTTCTCTTTATCTTTTTTTCTTTACGTTCATTGCTATTTGTTCATAAAAAATCGATAAATCGAACTAAACCGATGATTTTAATTTTACTTGGTTTGGTTTGGTGTTGATACGGGAAAAATCGAGCCAAGACACCAACCATCAAGAACCAAGCTTGAGAGCACAAGGAATGCGAATCAAGGTCTCTGGAAGCGGCTTGAAGATCATGCATCGGAGCACCAAGGAAGGAGGAGCGCCCAGCTCAACCAGGCGGAGCGCCCAGCTCCTAGGAGGAGCGCCCAGAGTCCACGTGGTCCAGGCGGAGCGCCTGAATTCTAGGTGGAGCGCCCAAACTCCACTTGTTCCAGGCGGAGCGCCTACCAGTCTAGGTGGAGCGCCAAGCTTTGGTACCATTTTGTTCAGCAGACCATTAGGGTGGAGCGCCCATTGTTTAGGCAGAGCGCCTACGTGCTGAAGAAGACCAACATTTGGTGTGAAGTTCCTATTTTTCCCTTAAGTGTCCTTTTATGTTCTAATTAGCTTTGGGGGAATTTTAGCCATTTCACCTAGTCTTGTGAAAAACTATAAATAGGGAACTTAGTCTTCATTTTTCATTAGTCTAGTTTGAGTATAGAAATTGAGAGAAGACATTGAGGGGCTTGGTCTTCGTGTTGAGAGCTTGAAGCTCGTGTATCCACTACGACTTGGAACCTATGAAGATTCATCGCTAGTATGAAATCCTTGTAATGTTCGAGTTTCATTTCTCCCTTTGGATAATTAAATTCATGTTATGAATCGTTTATCCAATTCTTTCTTCTATTTCTTGCCTTCCTCGTCTTGATTTTCTCGATATCTTTGATATCACGTTGTCTATTTTACTTGCTTCCGCTCGTTTATCGTATAGTTAGCTTCTGCATATTTTACCCCTTATCAGTTGGTATCAGAGCAAGGCTCGGTATTTGTTCTTACAAACCCTCGTTCCTTGTTCAACATGTTAGTATTGTTGTTATTGTCGTGTTTGTTCTCGAAAGTTTGAAGAAAAACAAAAAAAATTGAAAAAACTATAACAGTTTAAAAAATTTGGTAGATCGGGTTGCATTTGAATCCCCAAGTGTTTAAAAGTATTGGTGTTTGTTCCTTATTGTATTCCCGTCGTTTTGATACCCATATATCACAATTTGGTGTTACGAATTAAAATTTTCAAAATCAAAATCCAAAAAGTTTGAAATTTCTTGAAAACACTTCAAATTCGAACGAAGCTTGTTGTTGTTTGTTGGAGGTTGAAAACTATTGGGGATTGGTTGTTATAGTTGTATACACCTTTGGGTATCAATGATTTTATGTATCGAGTTGAAATCGAACCAAAAAGTTGGCCAAAATTCACCAAAACCCGTTTGGAAAAACTGCTGAATCGCGTCCCAGGCGGAGCGCCTAGGACCTGGGCGGACCGCCCACCTTCTTGGAAGTAGGGGCAGCCAGGCGGAGCGCCTCCCACCGAGGCGGAGCACCTCCCACAACTGGGCGGAGCGCCTCCCCTTCTGGGCGGAGCCCCCAACCCTGAAACGCGCCCGATTTGTTTCGTTTTGCGTGTTTTATGTTCCGTTTGTTTCCTAACTTCTTGGTTAGTGTTTCTAGGGTAATTGGTCTACTCCATTGATAATAATCCTTCAGCGTATTAGGACACTCGTGCATAGAGGAGATTAGAATTCAACAAAGAGTGGTAGAAATCCTTTTGGCCTCAAGTGCGCACTTAAATAGCCATCCGTACATCGAGTCTCATTAACTTCATTCCGAACTTTTACTTGGACATACTAGTTGTGATAACCTTGGTTCCCATGTTGTAAGGCCTCGCCTTTGAGTGTTCATATATCGAGTGAAACACGTGAGGGAGTGACTTTTGGGAGGTTTGTCTTTTGGTGTTGCAACTATGTCGGATGAAGATTGTGGAGGTTATGGCTCATGTAGAGACGAGGGTGATGATGTATATTGCTATGATGACTCGGGCGACTATGGCTCATATGAGGATGAAGCGGCTCACTATGTTGATCGTGAGATTGATGAAGACTATGAAGTTCATGAAGATTAATGTGTTGATCTTTATGCTTCTAGTCAAGAATATAAAGATGGTGACGCTTCAAGGTACATTGATCCTACTTACTCTTCTTGTAATGAATATGAGCATGATAGTGACATAGAGGGAATAGATGATGAAGTTGATTATACGCATTATTCATTTGCATCTTCTCTTGGTGTTGCTAGTGGTGTACAAGGGGGTAGTAGAGGTCCTTCCATTAGTATGGGAGGAGGTGGTGGTTGTTCCATGGAAAAGAAGAAGCTTGCACCTTCTAGGTACGCTAAGCGACCTAATGCTTCTAGTTCCCATGTGGAGGTTGGTTTGAGAGATGGTGTTGCTTTTGCTACAAAGGGGTTATATGTCGTGAGGGGCGTGGATGGTTGTAGTAGGAGTAGTACTATAGGCTATGGTACCAAGGCGAGAGGCACTTATGGGTTCCATGGCAAGGGCCCTTCATCGACTTCCAACAACATTTCTAATGTTGGGAGAGTGACGGGAAGTGGAGGTTATTTCCCCATGTTTTTGGTGTTGACACTCGTGGGTATTCAAGTTCTTCCTTGGATGCATCTCTACGAGACTTGGGTAGACATAGGTTTGTCGTTGAGGTAGATGGTATTGGGGGATACTTGCTCAAGATTGGTGACACCGATGCCAATTGCATTAGTGCTTCGTTGGTCACTAAGCTAAGGATACCATCCGACACTTTAGAGTATCCGTATGAGTATAATGGAATTTGGGTTTCTAAGGGAGCGTTGGTGACCATATCTCATAGAAGTTATAAGAAGTTTGTTTGGTGTCACGTGTATCCCATGTGGGATATTGATGTATGGCTAGGTGACCCATGGTTGCAAAACAAGAGCGTGCAATATAGCGTTTTGAAGAATGAGTATCTTGTGGGCATGGGGCAAAGGGTTTATGACTTTGTGCCTTATCGGTCAAGAGTCAAATTGGCACCAGTGGCGTACCTAATCCTTCCTTGTTGATTGGGTGTCAGTTTCGTATTCATTCCTATCTGCATCCATCTGCGTCGATCATGCGTATTTTCATGCTTAATCGTGCCCGTCTGCTTGAATCGTGCGCATTCATAAAACTCGCTCCCCAAATATTTCCAAGCTCATTCAAAGCAAAATTGAAGACGAAATGACTCATTTATCGAGATGAAGTGGAAACTATGTCCGTGTAAACTCCTGTTTATGGGTGTGTCGTGCACCACATCTTCATAACTAGGATGATTATAAGCCTCTTTTCCCACGCTCGATCCATCGATGTTATTTCATCTCCGACAATGCCTTTGCTTTATTCTTCATTCGTCTTACCAAAAGGCAAAGCATACACGAATCTAAACTTTACATACTTGGATAAGTTTAGTCTTTACATCCAAAATCGTGCGTCATAAACATCTCGCACAGGCAACATGTCATTCTAGAACTACACACGGCCTGATTCTCGTGAAACCCGAGATATGTAGGCAACTCAGAGACCGGGGTTCGGCCAAAATACCCCCCAAAACTCCCATTTTCCCCTTCCAATCTTTTTGCCGACCAGTCGTGACAAAATTGGTTATTCCGTCAACTATCTTTGCCCGAAGACTCTTTCATCGTCCCCGGCCAAAGAGGGGCAGCTGTTGACACCCAATTTTGTCCCTCCATTTTTCGCAATTTGGCTATATTTAATTAAAAATGATAATAGTACCTTTTCAAATAAAATTTCATTTGGTAGCATGCATTGATGTGCGTAACCCCTATTATTAAGCCCCTATTTATACAATATTTATATTAATTGCGAGTACATTACGTGATTACATCATTTGGATTGTTTCTTAAACCATATCGTTAGTGTGATTATTTGTGCAATTTAGTGCATTACTAGTATCATTTAATGTGACTATTTATATTCAATTAATATGAGCTCGTTTCATTCTATTTGTGATTAAATGTATTTATTCATTTTATTGATATTTTTGTTACTTTATCCTAATTAGTCGTGGCATTTATTATTAAATGTTAGCCAATTATGGTTGTATATAGCCAAATCCTTTATTACAATCTATCAGTTAAACCACACCCTATCTCCAAATCCTCCCCGCTAATCTCGTCCTAGTCCCGTCATTCTTGGTCATTTTCTTGAACTAAAACTTCAGACTTGTTCCATTGCATTCCTCTTTTTGTAATTTTATTTTTTCTTGCTTTCAAATTGAACTCCTAAAATGCCATCATTATACTTGATCCATTCACAATTATTTTGGCGTTAGTTGAGACCTATTCCCTAATTTCTGCTTCTTCTTCTTAGTCTATTATACCGTAATTTAATATGAGTTTCCTTCTATTTTTTTTATAGTACCAGTCTTTGTGTCATGTTAATCTTTTTTCCTTATCAGTTTTGATTTATCTTTGACTGCTTACCTTAGTTAAAAACGATTTATTGACTTGTATTACAATTAGTTTCTTGACCAGATTCATGATTCAAATATCAATTTTAAATCTTTTGGTGTATAAGCAATGATTTGTGGACTTGTATTTTAGTTAGTTTCCTGACTAGATCCATAATGCGCCTTAATTTTCGTTCCTCTTTTGTACAAGCAGTGATCTTTTTTCCTATTCTAGATATTGTATACAAGGCTCTAATGCCACTATAAATAGTTATATTTTCATCTTAATTGGGGGGGGGCCCTCTCTGAATCTCTATGTCTTTCTCCATTCTCAGTTTCATAATAGACACGCTACATTCTCTCTTTACACATCTTAACCACTTACATTATTCTTCTTTAATATTAGTCTTCTTTGTTTTGTTTTGAGCCAAAGTAAAGTAGTCGTTTGAATCATTCTACCCCCAGCTTTTGCTATTGCCTTTGCTATTTGTTTTCAAAGGTTAGTTCATGCACTATTAAATATTGTGTTGATATGTGTTCTGGCATGTCAAGTTGATTATTTATCTTATCTCTTGCTCGCTAGTCAGTGATGAAATATTCTTTGTATATATTACTGCCTAGACTCCTCTTTGGAGTCACTAATTTTTATCTTGCAGGGAAAAGTGCTTAGACTAAGCACAAGTTCTTTTTGGTACTAATCAGAATTTTTGCAGGGTTGCTATATGTTGAAAATTCGTGCGAAAGGCTATTTCTGCAATTTAATTTTCAAAAAAAGATTGCACCACTTTTGTAACGTTGCTGAAACTGAAAATTCGAAAGTTTAATTAGACTGTTTATGTGGATTTTAGAATCCAAAACCCAAGACTATTTTTTTTGGTAAGGCTAACATATGCAGGATAACTTCAAATAGGACTATATTTTGCAAAAGTTCTAAAAGCTGAAGATTTAATTTAGAACGGAACTATATTTTTTGTAATTTAAAAAATGTCCTAACAGTTTTTTCCAAGAAAACTCATTTTTACGAATTTCTCCAAGTTAATAATAGCTTGTGAGGGATTCAAGACTTTGGAGGTCAAGTCTTTTAAAAATTATATTATTTTCTCTATAAACTTATAATTAATATTACCAATATTTCCTAACTCTTATGCTTACCACCTATTTGATTTCTATACGTGTGTGTGCAACACTGTGTATGTTTACTATTTGCTTATTATATTAATATATTTTTTTATATCAACTGCTTGCTTAACTTAAATATATCCATATTTGCTTAACAAGTTAATATTTACCCCATGTCTTATATGCTCAACTGTATGTATATTCAATTATAAATATATTCCTTTCTTATTTCAAATTAAAATTATTTTAAACGCGGCCTCACACTAAAGTTGTCACTGAAGTTAAAGGCATGTGACCAACAATGTCACAATGCCATCCTTTAGTAGCACACATTTTTTTATAATATATATTTCCTCCTTGTTTTCGTATCGCTTAAAAGTTAACTTGTGTTACTAACGATTTAATTAGTCACTTTATGTCGAAATGTGCAATTCTATGCTACAGGTGCAACACAGCTCGAATTATAGACCTTATGCAAATCTATTCAAATTTGCCCGTGATTAACTGTTCTGAAATTGAGTTTTGCAGAGATATTCCGGATTTAAAACTTATTGAGATTTTAACCCTTTTGTGGAGTAGACTATCTTTTAGACTGAAATTGCACGTCTAGTCTTGAATTAAATATGCCTTTAGAATATTGCCTTCTTAATATATGCTTTTATTTATTTTTCATGTCATCTCTTTTATTTAATTACTTAACTTTTATCCTTTAGCTTAATTATATGCTTAAACCCAATATAGAAATCGGCCGGGAACCACGTTTAGTGGAACTTAGGAGGTGCCTAATCCCTTCCTTCTAAGTTAACCTGAACACTTACCAAAATCTCTGATTAATAGACCACCCAGAGTTATCTTCAAATTACTTAGAAATGCTTTTAGGTGACCTAATACACCTTAGAACTATATTAGGTGGCGACTCCAAAATTTCTAACTCCAAACGAGTTACCCCAAAGTCGGAACCCACTTTACTTTACTTATTTAAAGTGGGGTGCGACAGAATGGCGACTCCGCTGGGGATTAAATGTTCTAACCATTACGATTTTTTATATTGCTTTTATTACTTTGTTCAATACTAACTTTTTCTCTTTGCAGGTGGGCAATCTTTTACATTTTGCATTTTTTTACTATATGATATTTAGTATATTATTGAATTTATTTGTTGCATTTCGTTCATACTCCTCCACTCCTGGAAAATCGACACTTACACACGCACAAACGATTACGTGGATCTCACGGTCGTTTCACTCTCAAAAAACCCTTTAGGAGGGACGGTTGGGATAAGTTGGTCCGTGGTACAACCAACAATTCCAAACGTTCCCACCCTTTGGTTGTCCGCCTGGGGGAACCATGTCCTTGTCTAGATTAGCCAACTCTTAATGAAGACTCCTTTTAGGGATCATTCATCATATCATATCTAGGACCATTTTTGACTTCGGCTCATGTCTAAGTCTACTAGTTCACCATATTTGAATGAACCGAATGAGTTTTCAACCCTAAGAGATATTTAAATGTGTTATGTGTGCATCTATTTTAACGTGTCTAATATAGACCATTTGTTCTCAAAAGTGTGGATCATCCAATTATTTATCAAAGAAAACAGACTTTAAATTGATTTTTCTACTTTTGCATAATAAAATCAATTATTTATTTCTATAAATGGAAATCGTTATAGAAATCAATTATTTATTTCTATTTGCACATGAAATTTTTTATTTCTACATTTACGCAAAATCAATTATTTTATAAAATTATTTTTTAGGTTATGAGAGAAATTAATTTTTCTACTTTTATGAAAATGAAATCATAGACTTTACATTAATTTCTTCTACTTTTAATGTAGCAAGATCAATTATTATTCCTATTTACCTAAAAAATATTATTCCATATTTATACAACAAAATTATTTTTCTGTTAACTTTGGATTATGAGAACAAATGGGATGACGCACTATACACGTTCAATTTTAAATAACATACTCAAACTTAGGAAAGCCTAACATCCTTGGTATGTTAAAGTCCATTAGCCAACTTCGTCCAAATGGCGCCTATCATGTATCTCATATGTGTCGGTCTTGTTAGGTCTACCTCCAGCACAAAAGAGGTTCCTTGCATTAGAAAACATGATATGTTTTGTATATGAAAATTATTAGCTCAACACTGACTTGTTTTTTCACGTGTTAGTTTTACTCCCACTCCCGAGGTTGACTTGTGCATTCTGGCCGAACATCAGTACCGGACGAGAGCCAAAGGACCGGTTACAACCCCTCCCTCCTCACAAACTAGAAGAAGAGGAAAGCGAAATATCATGTCCGAATTGAATAATGCTGCTCTTGGTGATGATAACATTAGGAATAATGGGACACCCCGCAAACTTGCTTTGGTTGGGTATGATGAACATGTTGCTACCTTAGAGCAAAAAATTAAAGAACTTGAAGAGAAACTGACAATGGTCAGTTTATCCGTTGGAAACTCCGCCCATTCAAGGGAATCAGTCGATCCAAGTGGGTCAGCCCGCCCTAATGGAAAGGACCCTACAAACCCAACTGATCCCCCTGTTGTTTACCAAACAACACAACCAGCTCCTTACCAAACAGCACCACCTGCTACCTACCAAAGCGCACCAACCGCCACATATCAAGCACCGCCTCCCTATCCAGCACTACCAGCTACTTATCAAGCACCGCCTCCTGCATACCCTGCTCACCCAAACACAAGCCGACCTCACACCAACACTGCATACCCGCAGCCTTACAACCCCATGTTCACTACTGAAACCAAACAACTCACTTCGCCAGTCAAAGACCATGAAAACTATGAATGGGCGGAAGATGAAGCCAATGATGATGGGACAAAAGAGAAAGTTCGTAAGCTAGAGGCAGCCTTTAAGAAGTTTGAGTTAGGCAAAACCACTAAAGGTTTAGCTTATGAAGACTTGTGCATCTATCCTACTTTGAAATTGCCAGACGGATACAAGATACCAAAGTTCGACCTGTTCAATAGAACTGGAGATCCTATGGCACATCTAAGAACATATTGTGACAAGCTGATTGGAGCAGGGGAAGACGAGAAAGTACGGGTAAAGCTATTCAGCCGAAGCTTGACCGGAGAGGCTTTGAGTTGGTTCTCTAAGCAGAAGCCTGGCACATGGCTCGGTTGGGAAGACATGGCAGCAGATTTCGTAGAACGATTTGGGTACAACACTGAAATGGTACCAGATCGTTTCTACCTGGAAAAGTTGAAAAAGAAATCCACAGAGACATTTAAAGAATATGCTACGAGGTGGAGAGCAGAAGCTGCCAAGGTGCAACCTGCTATGGATGAAAGGGAAATAGTGAATATATTCATCCGCATTCAAGAGGATGTCTATTACGATAAGCTGCTGCATATGAAAAATCAAAAGTTTGCTGATGTAGTGTTGATGGGAGATGATGTAGAAGAAGGGCTGAAAAGTGGAAAGATTATTAGTCTAGCTGCACTACAAGCTACTAATAAGGCTATCCAGTCTGGAAATGTGAGCCTTTCCAAAAAGAAGAAAGATGAAGTCTCTTTTGCGGCAACCATTCAAGACCCTGCTTTCAATCACTATTATCAAACACCGCCACCATTCTATCCCTACCATCACATACCACCTGAATATTCCGTTTACAACACTCAGGCCGCTCGACCCATATTCCACACTCCAGCACCAAATCGACCACCATACCAGCAAAATACTCAACCTAACTACCGAAATGCACCATCATACCCTCCTAGACCTCGCCCTGAGGCAAATCAAAGACCCAAAAGGGACTACACTCCACTAGCCGAATCTCGCACTCAATTGTTCGAAAGATTGAAAGCTGCCGGGCTTATCGTCCCGATACCTCAAAAGATGCCAGACAACCCTTCACCTAACTTTGATTACAGTAAAAGGTGTGCATATCACTCAGGTGGACCGGGGCATGAGACGGAGAGATGTTTTGCACTAAGAGATAAGATTCAAGACCTAATAGATGAAAAGGTCATTAATTTGAAAGCGCCAAATGTGCACAAAAATCCGCTACCCAATCATGGGGACGAGAAGGTGAATATGATCGACTTCAGCAAAGAATGCAATCTGGAAGGCACAATCATAAAAGCAAAAACAGTGTTTGATGAATACAAGTTTTGCATGGGGTACACCCTGGTTTGCAAAGGAAAAGGCACTACAAGAGGTTATCATTCACTAGAGCAGTTTGTTCCAACTCTGAAACAAGCATCCATCTTTTCAAGCTGCATGAAAACTCTCAAGGAAGAAGGACTTGTAGAAGGTGTTCACGGTATAGAAGATGAGCTGACCGGTCTAAAGGAGCTATTCATGGAAGAATATGATGCGGCTCTTGAAAAGCATACTGAAGCCCTGAACATCTAGAAAGCTGAAGCTGAACAACTGAATCTACAGCACATTCCGAGCATGCCGAGAACCTTAGTGGAGCCGGGGCATTAGTTTTTTTTAAATAAAGCACGACTCCGAGTTGTTAGCTTTTAATTTCTTTGTTTTTCAACTTTGTTGCATCGTCGTTTCCTTTCAAAGACTATTTCTCAACTCCAATAATAAAAGCATTTCCTATTCTTCATTTTGAGTATGCATCGTTCACTTTCTGCAAAAAATTATTTTAATTCCATTGATCTGCGACTGCAATAGCAGTCCAAAATGACGAGTACAAGCCAGACTACTGTGATTCGACAGAGGACATTCAAGGAACTTCATAGTTAATCGTGGAAATCTTATAGCAGACAACTGAGACAAGAACATATTGAGGAAGATGACTTACAATCCAAGGTGAAACATTAGAAATATATATAAGAAGCAGAATTAGACAATCCTGATTGGATCAAAAGCATACTCGAGCAAGTGACGCTCATAGATAGCAAAGTATAAATACAACAAGCAATAACATGACAAAGGCATTTATCCAGGAAGTTAGAGCAAGACAGTTGATCTTAAAGTGGAATTCTCTAAATCGAGATAAAATTAACAAGATCCTTTACTCAGATACAATCAAGAGATATTACGAGTCAAGCAACATTCATCCTTTTTGGATTTGAACTACGTAGCGACCTGATTCCCAAAAGGGGATACGTAGGCAGCCTACCCAAGGCACGGTCACATCACAAGAGAATTCTATTAGACACTGGGGCAGAATTTTTTGAGTTTCCCTCAAAAAATTCAAAAAGTGCATTATAACACACTGGGGCAGAATTTTTGAGGGACCTCAAAAATTCAAGGAAAATACAAGCAGCACACTGGGGCAGAAATTTTGAGCTTCCCTCAAAATTTCAAAATGGATAATCTTGAAGCAGCAAATGGATATAGAGGAGATTATGTCCAAACAACACGTCGCAGTCTATGATTCATTGGAACAAATTTGCATTACTCTTTAAAAATAATTTTCACAAAACACATGCATATCCCATTTCCTTACCCCTTTTGCCCACAGCTCGACTAAGGTTTGACGCTCGAAAGAGAGATATTACAAGAAGACAAGCATGAAAGAACAAAGTACGACACAGCGAATGCGCAAGTCAACCATCCCCAAAATACTCACAAATCTTTTTTGATTGCAGGTTTAAACAGGTACCGAGCATACCTAACTACTCTTGCAAAGCAATATTCATCAACATGACAAGCATAGAATCTGCATCGGCGGATATATAGGGTCCGCGTCTGTGGACACGACATCAATTTGAAGATCATAGAATCCATGTCGGTGGATATATAGGGTCCGCGTCTGTGGACACAACATCATTTTGACAAGCATAGGATCCATGTCGGTGGATATATAGGGTCCGCAGCGGTGGACATGACATCAATTTGAGAAGAATAGGATCCATGTCGGTGGATGTATAGGGTCTGCATCGGTGGACATGACAAGCATAGGATCCATGTCGGTGGATATATAAGGTCCGCGTCTGTGGACACAACATCAATTTGACAAGCATAAGATCCGCATCGGTGGATATATAGGGTCCGCGTCTGTGGACACGACATAAATTTGAGAAGCATAGGATCCATGTCGGTGGATATATAGGGTCCACACTGGTGGACATGACATTAATTTGAGGAAACATATTTGGTCTGCAACGGTGGACACATTCAACAATGAAAATGATCTAGGGCTCGCTTTGTGAACATGACAGCAATGACAACACTGCAAGGTCCGTCTGTGGACATGACTTCAAATTTGAGAAGCATAGAATCTGCGTCGGCAGATATATAGGGTCTACGTTTGTGGACATGACAACAATGAAAGAAGCATTGAATCCATGTCGATGGATATATATAAGGTCCGCATTTGTGGACATAGTTCAGCAATTTGGAGCAGTAAGGTCCGCGTTTGTGGACAAATCAACTATTGATCAAGCATAGGATCCATGTCGGTGGATATATAGGGTCCGCGTCTGTGGACATGGCATCATTTGACATCCATAGAATCTGCGATTGTGGATGATGAGGTCCGCGTTTGTGGGCAGTTCAACATAGGATCCGTGCACGTGCATACAGTTCAACATTGAAAGCACCTTAAGTATCGAAGAGACATATGATCTGTGTCACTGGATGGAAAGTTTGGGTCCACGTTTGTGGATGAGATATCAATCCAACAAGTGTAAGGTCCGCATTGGTGGACATAGCATTGGAAAATATTTAGATGAGACATCAATCAAACAAGCACAAGACAAAATAACTACTCGGCTCGACAGGGAAGTTTACTTTATCTTTATCTTTACACCTATTGTATTTATCATGATTTTGTTGTAGGGTACTCCCTGATTTCTCGACAAGCCCCTGTGCCATACTCTCACGCCTGTTCCCAATATCACTACCAATCATGCAACCACAAAACCTCAAGCACATACAAAGCAAAGCCCAACCCTACAAACAATGCTTTTTGCTACACCCACAAGCTACTTTTCTTGCCAAGTTCCAAGCAACAATTCCATACTCGCACCAGTGGCGTACCTAATCCTTCCTTGTTGATTGGGTGTCAGTTTCGTATTCCTTCCTATCTGCATCCATCTGCGTCGATCATGCGTATTTTCATGCTTAATCGTGCCCGTCTACTTGAATCGTGCGCATTCATAAAACTCGATCCCCAAATATTTCCAAGCTCATTCAAAGCAAAATTGAAGACGAAATGACTCATTTATCGAGATGAAGTGGAAACTATGTCCGTGTAAACTCCTCTTTATGGGTGTGTCGTGCACCACATCATCATAACTAGGATGATTATAAGCCTCTCTTCCCACGCTCGATCCATCGATGTTATTTCATCTCCGACAATGCCTTTGCTTTATTCTTCATTCGTCTTACCAAAAGGCAAAGCATACACGAATCTAAACTTTACATACTTGGATAAGTTTAGTCTTTACATCCAAAATCGTGCGTCATAAACATCTCGCACAGGCAACATGTCATTCTAGAACTACACACGGCCTGATTCTCGTGAAATTCGAGATATATAGGCAACTCAGAGACCGGGGTTCGGCCAAAATACCCCCCAAAACTCCCATTTTCCCCTTCCAATCTTTTTGCCGACCAGTCGTGATAAAATTGGTTATTCCGTCAACTATCTTTGCCCGAAGACTCTTTCATCGTCCCCGGGCAAAGAGGGGCAGCTGTTGACACCCAATTTTGTCCCTCCATTTTTCGCAATTTGGCTATATTTAATTAAAAATGATAATAGTACCTTTTCAAATAAAATTGCATTAGGTAGCATGCATTGATGTGCGTAACCCCTATTATTAAGCCCCTATTTATACAATATTTATATTAATTGCGAGTACATTACGTGATTACATCATTTGGATTGTTTCTTAAACCATATCGTTAGTGTGATTATTTGTGCAATTTAGTGCATTACTAGTATCATTTAATGTGACTATTTATATTCAATTAATATGAGCTCGTTTCATTCTATTTGTGATTAAATGTATTTATTCATTTTATTGATATTTTTGTTACTTTATCCTAATTAGTCGTGGCATTTATTATTAAATGTTAGCCAATTATGGTTGTATATAGCCAAATCCTTTATTACAATCTATCAGTTAAACCACACCCTATCTCCAAATCCTCCCCGCTAATCCCGTCCTAGTCCCGTCATTCTTGGTCATTTTCTTGAACTAAAACTTCAGACTTGTTCCATTGCATTCCTCTTTTTGTAATTTTATTTTTTCTTGCTTTCAAATTGAACTCCTAAAATGCCATCATTATACTTGATCCATTCACAATTATTTTGGCGTTAGTTGAGACCTATTCCCTAATTTCTGCTTCTTCTTCTTAGTCTATTATACCGTAATTTAATATGAGTTTCCTTCTATTTTTTTTATAGTACCAGTCTTTGTGTCATGTTAATCTTTTTTCCTTATCAGTTTTGATTTATCTTTGACTGCTTACCTTAGTTAAAAACGATTTATTGACTTGTATTACAATTAGTTTCTTGACCAGATTCATGATTCAAATATCAATTTTAAATCTTTTGGTGTATAAGCAATGATTTGTGGACTTGTATTTTAGTTAGTTTCCTGACTAGATCCATAATGCGCCTTAATTTTCGTTCCTCTTTTGTACAAGCAGTGATCTTTTTTCCTATTCTAGATATTGTATACAAGGCTCTAATGCCACTATAAATAGTTATATTTTCATCTTAATTGGGGGGGGCCCTCTCTGAATCTCTATGTCTTTCTCCATTCTCAGTTTCATAATAGACACGCTACATTCTCTCTTTACACATCTTAACCACTTACATTATTCTTCTTTAATATTAGTCTTCTTTGTTTTGTTTTGAGCCAAAGTAAAGTAGTCGTTTGAATCATTCTACCCCCAGCTTTTGCTATTGCCTTTGCTATTTGTTTTCAAAGGTTAGTTCATGCACTATTAAATATTGTGTTGATATGTGTTCTGGCATGTCAAGTTGATTATTTATCTTATCTCTTGCTCGCTAGTCAGTGATGAAATATTCTTTGTATATATTACTGCCTAGACTCCTCTTTGGAGTCACTAATTTTTATCTTGCAGGGAAAAGTGCTTAGACTAAGCACAAGTTCTTTTTGGTACTAATCAGAATTTTTGCAGGGTTGCTATATGTTGAAAATTCGTGCGAAAGGCTATTTCTGCAATTTAATTTTCAAAAAAAGATTGCACCACTTTTGTAACGTTGCTGAAACTGAAAATTCGAAAGTTTAATTAGACTGTTTATGTGGATTTTAGAATCCAAAACCCAAGACTATTTTTTTTGGTAAGGCTAACATATGCAGGATAACTTCAAATAGGACTATATTTTGCAAAAGTTCTAAAAGCTGAAGATTTAATTTAGAACGGAACTATATTTTTTGTAATTTAAAAAATGTCCTAACAGTTTTTTCCAAGAAAACTCATTTTTACGAATTTCTCCAAGTTAATAATAGCTTGTGAGGGATTCAAGACTTTGGAGGTCAAGTCTTTTAAAAATTATATTATTTTCTCTATAAACTTTTAATTAATATTACCAATATTTCCTAACTCTTATGCTTACCACCTATTTGATTTCTATACGTGTGTGTGCAACACTGTGTATGTTTACTATTTGCTTATTATATTAATATATTTTTTTTATATCAACTGCTTGCTTAACTTAAATATATCCATATTTGCTTAACAAGTTAATATTTACCCCATGTCTTATATGCTCAACTGTATGTATATTCAATTATAAATATATTCCTTTCTTATTTCAAATTAAAATTATTTTAAACGCGGCCTCACACTAAAGTTGTCACTGAAGTTAAAGGCATGTGACCAACAATGTCACAATGCCATCCTTTAGTAGCACACATTTTTTTATAATATATATTTCCTCCTTGTTTTCGTATCGCTTAAAAGTTAACTTGTGTTACTAACGATTTAATTAGTCACTTTATGTCGAAATGTGCAATTATATGCTACAGGTGCAACACAGCTCGAATTATAGACCTTATGCAAATCTATTCAAATTTGCCCGTGATTAACTGTTCTGAAATTGAGTTTTGCAGAGATATTCCGGATTTAAAACTTATTGAGATTTTAACCCTTTTGTGGAGTAGACTATCTTTTAGACTGAAATTGCACGTCTAGTCTTGAATTAAATATGCCTTTAGAATATTGCCTTCTTAATATATGCTTTTATTTATTTTTCATGTCATCTCTTTTATTTAATTACTTAACTTTTATCCTTTAGCTTAATTATATGCTTAAACCCAATATAGAAATCGGCCGGGAACCACGTTTAGTGGAACTTAGGAGGTGCCTAATCCCTTCCTTCTAAGTTAACCTGAACACTTACCCAAATCTCTGATTAATAGACCACCCAGAGTTATCTTCAAATTACTTAGAAATGCTTTTAGGTGACCTAATACACCTTAGAACTATATTAGGTGGCGACTCCAAAATTTCTAACTCCAAACGAGTTACCCCAAAGTCGGAACCCACTTTACTTTACTTATTTAAAGTGGGGTGCGACACATGCCTTCACATTTCCATTGTTGGAAGGCAATCTCATTTGTGGTAGTGAATTGTATCGGACTAGGGTTGGTAGTAAAATAGAACCTCCAAGGTTTGAAAAGTTAGACTCTATGGATGATCCATTGTTTGGAACTCCAAGTGAGGAGAGTGGTCTTGATATTGGTCGTGTTGACCTATCTTCTAGTAGTCCTACCCTTCGTTGTGTGGACTACAATGATGAAGAACCTATTTTGGAGACCTTCCTTTGGAGTTTGTCTAGCGAGGAGGATTGTCTTGGGGGTGAATTTGGAGGTGAGGGGGTACCTCTCGGTGTGTGTAAGAGTGCTTCTAAGAAGGGGAGCAAAGTATTCGATGTTAGTAGTGAATTGAACTATTTTACTTGCTCCATCTCATATGTTGAGCACACCTTGAGTGTTGAGCATGCCAAAGCCGATGTGTCACCTTGTGATAAAATTGATTTTAAGGTTTGGTGTGTTGGTCATAAGTTTAGGGGTCATAGGGAATTTGATTACTATGTCTTGCTTATTCCATGTCTCAATGATCTCTTTGCTTGTTGTGGTAGTAAGTGCTTATCATTGTTGAGCCAAGAACTTGTTGTTTCCTTTGGATCATAAGCTTTTTTATTAGTATTGATGCTTGGCTCTATCACAAGAGTGTGTTTTCCACACCATTTGCACTTATTCTTGTTTAAGCTAACCTACTTGTGAAGTAGGAAAATTGTTTGTGCTTGTTTTGAATGTAGGCTTGATGGTTTGATTTTGAGGACGAAATCCTTTCAAGAAGGGGAAGATGATACGGGGCAAATCGAACCAAGACACCAACCATCAAGAACCAAGCTTAGGAGCACAAGGAATGCAAGTCAAGGTCTCCGGGAGCGACTTGAAGATCATGCATCGGAGCACCAAGGAAGGAGGAGCGCCCAGCTCAGCTAGGCGGAGCGCCCAGCTCCTAGGAGGAGCGCCCAGACTCCACATGGTCCAGGCGGAGCGTCCAGACTCCACTTGTTCCAGGCTTAGTCTAGGCGGAGCGCCCAGCTTTGGCACCATTTTGTTCAGCAGACCATTGGGGTGGAGCGCCCAGCTTTGGCACCATTTTGTTCATCAGACCATTGGGGCGGAGCGCCCATCGTTTAGGCGGAGTGCCTACGTGCTGAAGAAGACCAACTTTTGGTGTGAAGTTCCTATTTTACCCTTAAGTGGCCTTTTATGTTCTAATTAGCTTTGGGGAGTATTTTAGCCATATCACCTAGTCTTGTGAAAAACTATAAATAGGGCACTTAGTCTTCATATTTCATTAGTCTAGTTTGAGTTAGAAATTGAGAGAAGACATTGAGGGGCTTGGCCTTCGTGTTGAGAGCTTGAAGCTTGTGTATCCACTACGACTTGGAACCTATGGAGATTCATCGCTAGTGTGAAATCCTTGAAAGGTTTGAGTTTCATTTCTCCCTTTGGATAATTAAATTCATGTTGTGAATCGTTTATCCAATTCTTTCTTCTATTTCTTGCCTTCATCGTCTTGATTTTCTCGATATCTTTGATATCACGTTATCTATTTTACTATCTTACGCTCGTTTATCGTATAGTTAGCTTCCTCGTATTTTACCTATTGATAAGGGGTAAATGACGCGGAAGCTAACTATAAGATAAACGAGCGTAAGCAAGTAAAATAGATAACGTGATATCAAAGATATCGAGAAAATCAAGACGAGGAAGGCAAAAAATAGAAGAAAGAATTGGATAAACGATTCACAACATGAATTTAATTATCCAAAGGGATGAAATGAAACTCGAACATTACAAGGAATTGATAAGGGGTAAAATACGCGGAAGCTAACTATACGATAAACGAGCGTAAGCAAGTAAAATAGATAACATGATATCTAAGATATCGAGAAAATCAAGACGAGGAAGGCAAGAAATAGAAGAAAAAATTAGATAAACGATTCACAACATGAATTTAATTATCCAAAGGGAGAAATGAAACTCGAACCTTACAAGGAACTGATAAGGGGTAAAATACGCGGAAGCTAACTAAACAATAATCGAGCATATGCAAGTAAAATAGATAACGTGATATCAAAGATATCGAGAAAATCAAGACGAGGAAGGCAAGAAATAGAAGAAAGAATTGGATAAACGATTCACTAACATGAATTTAATTATCCAAAGGGAGAAATGAAACTCGAACCTTATAATGATTTCACACTAGCGATGAATCTCCATAGGTTCCAAGTCGTAGTGGATACACGAGCGTCAAGCTCTCAACATGAAGGCCAAGCCCCTCAATGTCTTCTCAATTTCTATACTCAAACTAGACTAATGAAAAATGAAGACTAAGTGTCCTATTTATAGTTTTTCACAAGACTAGGTGAAATGGCTAAAATGCCCCCCAAAGCTAATTAGAACATAATAGGCCACTTAAGGGCAAAATAGGAACTTCACACCAAAAGTTGGTCTTCTTCAGCACGTAGGCGCTCCACCTAAATGATGGGTGCTCCGCCCCAATGGTCTGCTGAACAAAATGGTGCCAACGCTGGGCGCTCCGCCTAGACTGGTAGGCGCTCCGCCTGGAACAAGTGGAGTTTCGGCGCTCCGCCTGGACCATGTGGAGTCTGGGCGCTCCTCGTAGGAGCTGGGCGCTCCTCCTTCCTTGGTGCTCTGATGCATGATCTTCAAGCTGCTCCCGGAGATCTTGACTTGTATTCCTTGTGCTCTCAAGCTTGGTTCTTGATGGTTGGTGTCTTGGCTCGATTTGCCCCGTATCAAGTGTTAAGAATTTGAAAACCGATTAAATTGGTTTGGTTATAATTTTAATCAAAAACCAACCGAACCGAACCGTGAACATCCCTACGTACAACGAATTATTAAACTCGTTACGTGTGGGTTACACAAATTTAGTGAATAGTGGGACCACAGATAAAGAGGGAAATGGAAAAACTAGTTGAAGCCTATGAGGCCAATTATGTTCATTGGGTAGTGACTTTATTTATTTATTTTTTTTAGTATTAGTAGTGACATGAATATATTTTACTCAAATTTTAAAAAGAAGAAATACTTTTGACTTGCAGTCTAAAATAGTTATAGAAATATGAATGAATTAATCAATTGCTTTACTATATTATTTTTATTTGTGAAAATATAAAAAAAATTTGTCAAAAAGAAAATTGTGCTACATAAATTCAGATAACGGTGGGACCAAAGACAAAGCAGGAGGGAAATTTTGACAAACAGCTATGTTTTGTAGCACTAATAAAAAAATTGTCAATATTTTCAAAGTTTTAGTAGATTAGCCACAATCACTCAAACTAAAAATAAAAAATAAAAAAAATAATAAAAAAATAAAAATAAAAACAGAATTCCTGCAGGTCAACTGAAAAATCCTCGAGTATTGAACTCAATAGCAAATCGTGGAGGTTTAAAGTAAACTTCGAAATAATTTCTTGAGATTAACGGCGGCAATGACTATTAGTCTTTGGAAATGTTGTGTATTCATTGGTTGCTGGGGTAAAAATGGCGAGGGCTATTTGACAAACAATCATTTTTAAGTCGCTCAACAAAAAACAATCAGCAGTTATAAAATATAAAAAATTAATATTTTTAGGCTAATTGATATACTAAACTACTTAATTATAGAAAATACTGATACTTTTAAATAATTATCCTAAATACCAACACTTTTCACATTTTACAAAATATACAATTTTTTCATTTCTTTTCTTTCCTCTCTACCCAAAACCCTAAATTCTCCCTCTCTCTTTCTCTCCTCTCCTCCACCCACCCTCCCACTGTTCCCCACCCCCCTCGCCAGTCGCCGCAGCTGCCTTGCTCCACCGCGGCGAACTGGAGCAGATCTGCTCCTCTCTTTTCTGATCTTCTCCTCTTTTTTTTTTTTCATTTTGTATGTGTATATGTGTGTATTTTTATGTATACATCTATATTTTGTAAATACAAATTCAGATCTGCTTCTTCTTCTTCTTTTTGCATTTGAATATACACATTCAAATACAAGTATATGTATCTGTCACTACTAGAAATTGAATGATTTGCGTCACAGTTTGGAGACGGAATTCCCTCTCTAAAAGGTGTTTGGAGACGGAATTCCGTCTCTGCGCGTCCTTCGCTTTTAAGCGCATCGTTGGACAACTTGGAAACGGAATTCCGTCTCCAATCATTAAATTAATTAATTAATTTAATGCTTGGCGAGGGAATTCCCTCTCCAACATAAATTATATATATTATTTTTATTGTTTAGAGACGGAATTCCCTCTCCAGTAAAAAATTTAAAAATTATTTTTGTTGCTTAGAGACGGAATTCTCTCCCTAGTAAAATAATTTAATTTTTTTTGATTGGTTAGAGACGGAATTCCATCTCTAACTATATCAATCCTGCTAAATAAAAATATTAAAAATTCGGTACAAAGCAACCAAAAACCAAAAACAACCTGTTTAACATAAAATACCTGTTTAACATAAAACAAAGCCACCACGGCCAATAAAACAATTCTATACAAACATGATAGAATTGAATCCCTACCAAAGGACAACCAAACCAGTAAGAGACAAACATCACCTATTGCATCCAATTTGCTATGTAACAAGTTAATATTGAAAATAATTGCAAAACCTATATATCATGCGAGTTTCAAAAAAATACACGGGCTTGTGGGAATGTCACCTCTTTGAATGCAACCACTCAAAACCAAGTAAAAGCTACAAATAACATTTCTTATTCCTTTTTATGGGCAAGAAAATTCTCATGACTTTCTAACCCATGATTTTGCCATTGGTATGAGATGTGCATCATTAGTGCTATAACTCAGTATACATAATTAACTATATGCCAATACTCATTTCATGAACTAACTAGCACACAAAATAAAATTAGCTAAAGCGCAACGAAACAAAATAAAAAATGGTAACACATACATACAATACTTTACTTGGCTTGAGTATGATTATGCAAAAGGCGTACTCCATTACTAAATTTGATCTTTTTAAAAGAAAAATCATGAATATGAGCTATTAAAAATGAGGAGAATATTAAACAATCACACAAATATACAAACATGATAGAATTATATAAGAAATTCAACATTGATAAGGATGATAATGGAGTATCAAAGTTGGTATTGGGGAGGGAAAAATGGGGGCCGAATTAAAGGATGGGGAAAATAGGGAGGAGAAAATAATTCGAATTATAGCTAAAAATAATGGGGAAGATGAAGAAAACTTACTTGAATAAGTTGTTAGGATGGATTGAGGAAGTTTTCGCCGGGGGAGGGAGTAATTTCACCGGGGCAGGGGTATTTTTTCTCGCGCGGGGCAGTGAGTTCGCGTGGGGAGTGTTTTGTTTTTTGGGGGAGACAATGAATCTGAGAGAACATGGGAGACTGTATATTTTTAGAGTTGGAGACGGAATTCCGTCTCCAACCAAAAAGCAAAAAACGTGTAAGTGATTGGAGACAGAATTCCCTCTCCAATCACTGACACGCTTTTTGCTTTTTGGTTTCCGTCTCCAACTCTAAAAAATTTAATTAATTTTTATTGAAACACTGATTGGAGACGGAATTCCCTCTCTAACTGATTGGAGAGGGAATTCCGTCTCCAACCTTTTTGTAGCTTTTTCATCAATTTCTAGTAGTGTGTATGTTCATGTATAAACATGTAATATCTTTCAGCACACAAGTATATGCACGTGTATATCACTGTATGAATTTGTATATCTGAGCATCTATTTGTATTTTTTGTATGTATTTTTGTGTGTATATCAAGTAATAAATGTCACACACATAAATTTATATGTTTCGTTTGTAGATCTGTAGATTCGTGTATGTGTGTGTGTGTGTTTAGTGTATGTATAACACAATTTTTTTTGTGTATTTACATGTATTTTTGTTTATATGTATTTTCCAACTTTAATTTCAAAAAAAAAAAATCAATATTTATATGTGTATTTATGTGTATTTCATTTTTTAGATTCAAAAACACAAAAAAAAAATAAAAAAAAATAAATCGGTGGTGAATGGCGGCGGCCGGCGGTGAGTAGGAGTCGGCGGCGCCTGGGGTGGTAGCAGTTGGGGGGGGGGGGACGGTAGGAAGAAGAAGAACCCTAATTTGTTAGTTTTGTTGATTTTGTATATAATGTGTAAAAAAAATATTGGTATTTTTTGTAAAATAAAATAATGTTGGTATTTTTTGTAATTTTGGTATTAGAGTTGTATATATTTGTAAATAGCCCTAAAAAATTGCCATAGCTTTAAAACACATAGTTTGGAAATACTTTTCGTGTGTAAAATATCAAAACAATAGAGCTTCAAAATTTTCCTACGCTATGTTATATCATAAGTTTTGCCCTTGGTTAGTGGTTGGGATCTTATATACTATATTTCTAAGGTTATGAATATGCGCCAAATATGATTTTGTTCACTAACGACAAGTGCTGTCCAATACTTGGGCCTGCTTTACAAGGTGAAACTTGTAAACTATATCTTTGAGCTCTGCCAAATTGTTCAAATTTTCTCTTGAACATTGCCTATAGTAAAGATAATCTTTTGGCGATTACAATACTAACTTCTTCGATACTCATAACCTCCGACTACCATGTTTCTATTCTCAAAGCTAAAATTACTCACTTTCAAGCCTCAAATCAACCAAAACGGAATTCAAAGAACGATCAGTTGCATTAGCAAGTTTAATTCTCACATCTACTGGACTATCGATAAAACTTCAGCATCAAATCATTTTTAGGTCACCAATAAAAATACAGGAGCTTCATATAGATTGAAATAAACCTAGATATTATAATACTCAGCTCTTAAATAATTTGAAATAGTATTATTATGCAGGTCAAGGTTCATTTCGGTAGTTGAGCTCCGATGATTTTCTGATGGTGGTAAAATGGTAACTGCGGAAAGTTGTAATTAAAGATGAAGGTCTAAGAAAGAACATCTAAATGGGGTGGATTTTATGTAAAAAAAAAATTTATGAGTAATCAATTGTTGCGGTATTGATGAACTTAGCGGGATGAACGAAGGTGTATGAGAAAACTCATTTTTGATCATTTGGCAAAGTTCAGGAGCAGATTTGGACTATTTTGTTTAATTAATTAATGGTAATATAGAGTATTGACCATTTTCCTAGGTAAAAAACCCACATCCTAAAACCCTTTTTCGTTTGGTTCTATCGGGTATATTCGCCCTAGTTTTATAGCATTAAATTATATACTATTTGATTATAACATTTTAACAAAGGACAAATCAAGTCAATATTTCATGGTTAAATTTGAACTTTTTAAATATCAAAATAAATTTAGTACTCAAAAGTTGATATGACGCGACAAAAGCTCAATTGGGAAAATTAATTGACAGGATAATTGAACCCTATCCAAATTATTTGAGTCTTAAATCTGCCATGTGCACTGACAGTGGCCTTGCTAGTTTGCCTGAATGCAGCTTACAGTACGGTGGCCAATGGTCGCTGATGTTGCTTCACGTACTTTAATGGGGCTTAGCATGGAGGACTTGCCAAGTTTTTTTAAATGGAAAAAGGGGCAAGTTTTAAACATGAAATATAGGGTCCTCATTTAATTAGTGGAATTAACTATCTAATATTCTCACTCCAATGTTTTGTAAGTTACACAATAGTTCATGTATAAAAGCTAGTTTTTGACCAAATTTGGCCATTATACCTAGATGAGCACGCTGCTTCTCTCTCTCTCTCCTCTCCCCCGTTTTCCCTCCATTTTTTCCCCATTCCACTCCCGCCCAAAATTCCACCATAGCTGTTGAGCTTCTTTTCCTAAATCAAAATAATACCCATTCCACCATAGCTGCTGAGCTTATTTACTGAATATCCTTTCCAGTTTTAGGCAATACAAGCTGAGACCACCCACATTTGGGTTATACAACATTTCGTTAAATCTGGTCGTTTCTTATCTATTAAAGGGGAAATCTTGTTCCTCTAATTTTAATCGTATCAATCCAGTCATCTCCGGTAAGTATACTAACTTTAGACCATGTTTTTAGCTGTTTTTGTTGATTCGAGGTTGTTATGGATTCAGTTCCTCCGAACAATCTGCGTGAAATTCCAAACATCATTTTGACGTTCCTATGGTCGTAATTGTAATTCCAAACATATCGCTAGCGTTTTACACGGCGTATGTATTTATTGATATTTTCACAGGTAATGTTCGGAACATCCTGCTAGGATGTTTGAGCGTTCTGTTAGCAGTTGGGAACATCTTGCATTAAGCAATGAAAAAATGTAAGGTGATGTTCACAACGTCTGAATACAATGTTCTAAAGGAGCAACATTGAGGTTTGGAACATCTTGCATTAAGCAATAAAAAATTGTAACGTGATGTTCAGAATGTCAGTAACGATGTTCCAAACAAGCAACATTGAGGTTTGGAACATACTGTATAAATATTAGTAATACTAATAGTTGGTCATTCCAATTTATTGCATGTGACCATCGATGGGTGAGGTTATATTAGGAGTTAATTATCAAGGTGAATGGGTGGAGCGTTCTAAATGTTATGCTTAGGTTCCGAAGGTTAAAGAGTCAAGACCCATTCTTGTACCTAGAGATGTTACGTATGATGTTCCACTTAACAAAATCATCGGAAGTTGGGGGATAAGAGACAATCCGAGGGACATTTGCATTACTTACATGCTGAGTGTTGCCGCAAATCAAAAGACTCATCCCGTTACAATAAGAAATGATGATGATGTACGCCTTTATATGGCTGATGTTGACCGTAATGGTGCTAGGCCCACTCTAAGGGTAATTGTGGTTTCTACGACGGAGGAATGTGCTGGTTCTAATGACTAAGAAATGCCAAATAGTGGAGGGCATGATTTTAGTCAGCGATTGGATGACTTACATGAATAAGTAGAAGAAGACAAAGGAGGAGGCGTAGATGTAGATAAAGAAAAAGAAGAAGAAGTAGAAGAAAAATATGTAGAGGAAGATCCTTCCATTTATACCCCTGTGTTTTCAACACAAAGCAGCGAGCCGATATTTCACTTCGCCGATGGCACAGGTTTTGAAAAAGGTATGACTTTCACCAATAAGAAAGAATCGGTCACCAAATTGAGGATTGCAGCAGTTAAACATCGTTTTAGTTACAAAGCATTGAAGAATACTGCAAAGATTTTTAATGCTAGATGTTTAGATGTGAAATGCAAATGGTGGTTAAGGGCAATGAGGTATAAAAGTAATGATAGGTTCTACATTAGTGTATACAATAACTTGCACACATGCGGTGTCCAACATCATTCCAATCATATTTCACACGCCTCTGCCCAGATAATTGGTGAGTTCATGAAAGGTAAATATTTAATGGGAAAAGTTCTAACCACAAAAGCTGTCAGGGAGCCCTTAACGACGATTTTGGTTGTAAGGTTAGCTACTGGAAGTATCTTAAGGGTTGTCAATTTGCAAAAGCTTTGACACAGGGAACACATGAGAAATGTATTGAAATTCTTGATGCTGATGCTTATATGGTTAGGAATAAGAATTCAGGAACCAAGACAGATTTGAGGCTTTCTTGCACATGGAAGTTCTTGTATTTTTTTCTATCTTATGGAGCGTGGATCAGGGGATTTACTTACGTGAGAAAAGTCCTAGCCGTTGACGGTACACATTTGTCTGGCGAGTATGGAGGGGTGTTGTTGTCTGCTGTTGCTCAGGATGCAATGAGTCACGTATTTCCTGTTGCTTTTTGTGTTGTAGACAAAAAGTGTGACGCCTCATATGAGTATTTTTTTCGAACAATTACGCGGCATAGTTTCAGATAGCAAAGAGTTGTGCATTGTTTCGGATAGACATCCGAGCATCTCGAAGATGGTCGCCCAAGTGTTTCCTTCTGCACACTATGGAGTTTGCATCTGGCATCTTGGTGAAAGCATCCGAACAAAGTTTCAGTTTGGAATCAGTCTTCATAAATACTACACTGCAGCAAAGGCATACAGGGTAGAGGAATTCACTGATGCTATGAATGAGATCAGGACTATTGATTGGAGGGTAGCGGATTATCTTGAAAATGTTGTTGGCTATCATAAATGGAGCAGATTATATTTCTCAGGAAACAGGTAAACTATAATAACAAGGTCTGATATTACTGTCATGCTTTAAATCTGTTCCAAACATCACACAAAGTGTTCCGAACATATCATTTATGTGCAGAACATTATTAGGAAAATTTATTTTCTAACGATGTTCCGAACTTCTTATTATCGATCTGAACTTATGCTTCATGTTAGGAACATCATGAATGTTCCACACTTCTTATTCCAATATATGCACTTGTGCTTTATGTTAGGAACATCTTTGGATTATTATACTATTTATTCTGTTTTAAAGGTTTCAAGTTATGACATCAAACATAGATGAGTCCATTAATTTCATGCTGAAGGAGCAAAGAGAACACCCCATTTCTGCCCTCTTGAAGGATATAGGTAGGAACTTTGCGGAAAAATTCCACACTAAGGCTATGAAGTTAATCAACCACCCAAATTTATGCGTCTCAGATATTGAAATAAAAATAAGGAAGAATAAAGAAGTGGGAGACAAGCTAGTTGTTAACAGGAAGGGAACTTATGGTTTCGAAATCATTAGTCCAGAGTATGAGGCAGAAGTTGATCTATATGAGAGGACATGTACATGTAGGGAGTTTGATCTTGATCAGTTACCTTGTGTACATGCTATGGCAGCAATTAGGGGGTTGCATGGCGATGAATATAGAAGTAGAGTGTATGGATACACTTCTGGATATTACACAACACAAGCATGCATCCTTGCCTATGTAGAGCCTGTCAATGCAATACCTCCTGAAGAATCATGGGTCGTCCCTGCTGAAGAGATACTTTATCAGTGCCTCCGCCCCCAAAGCCCAACAACCGTGGAAGGAGAAGAGTTAACCGAATTTGATCTATTGGGAACGTCTTCCAAAGAGGAGAAATAAATGTGGCAACTGCAAGAGATATGGTCACAAGAAAACTACATGTCCCGTTGTTCGTAGTGGAACTGAGGCTACAAGTCAGCCTACAAAGTGAGTTTGTGAATTGGACAAAGCATCGTCCTCGTTATAATTTTGATTATTTGGATTATTTCGATTTCTATTTGAATTGCATAATGGACTTTTCGTCCTACTTGTATAATTTATATTGTGTACATATCTTTACGACAGTCTTAATTTATGTTGTGCACATATTTGCTTTACTGCACTTTTTGTAATTATACTGTGCACATATTTGCTTATTGTACGCAACACATCTAGTGTTGTTTAGGATATTACATTTGATGTTCCGAACAATTGCAAGGCATGTGAAAGCTTGTGATGTCTTTATTTCACAATTCATAGTCGTATCATTTACCAAGTGCTGCCTTCGAGAAGATGTTCAGAACATCTTGTCAAGGATATTATATTATACATTTATACCTGATGTTCCGAACAAGCTATTCAAAATTTAAAAGACACAAATGGCTACAATGAACAGTTGGGATGCCCAAATACCAATACACCACAAACTACACAAGCAACAGGCCGTATCCAACCCTGTAACTCTCTAGCCAGTTTGGCAGTTTAATGAAAGTGTGCTAGTTTTAACCAAAAAAAAAAAAAACAGCTAAAATACAAGTTATTGCAATAGTCACGTCAAAACTCATGCACACTTGTATATATGCGTCCCTTCATTTGCTTCGGCCATTGAAAAGGCGTGCACTAGAAATTAAAAGCCACTACAAAACATCTATAAACACCTCCTTGATGAACTAAATTCACAATTCATTTCGCATTAACCAAGTATTACGTTCATCTATATCAAAGAAGAACAAGTTGAGGTACTCAAGTTTTCCATATTTTCTACGTTTTTCCTAAAACAATTTCAAAATATAATCTGTTTATATTTCCTTAAACATAACTCCACTTTGATTCTTTTTTAAATTTTAAACAATTTTTCATGCAGATGGACAATAATGCATTTAACGATCCATGGAATAAGTACCACCGAGTCCGAGAGCCTCCAAACAAGTCGCTTCCTACAATACTGCTAGACGTGCATTCTGAAGTTGTTGACATCAAGGAGGTAGAAGATAATTGCGAGAGGTCCATTCAAACACTCGAGACAAAACTTGAGCAGATGCAATTGCAGTTAGAAGGATTGAGAGGGTTTTGCAAAATCACTTTGGTGGAGGCCAAAACAGTAACGAAGACGCTATTGTATATTAATTGTTTAAGTAATTGTATTGTTTATGCATATGCTTTTGTTATCTCTTTTCAATTAATATTATTATGAAGGTCTTTAATTTGAACTGTTAAATTATCTCCAAACCATCGTATTTGCTTATAATTCGCAACACATCAACTGTCGTTTAGGATATTACAATACGATATTCCAATGACAACTTGTTCTACTCCATTTCTGGAAAAGTTAATAAATTCAAAAACAAAGTTCGGAACATATGCAATGTGTTCCAACAGTAAACTGTATGTTTGGAACACAAATGGTATGTTCCAGGTATAAATAATGATCATTAACACTATACACGACCAAATTTCCCGAATAGAGTGATAAATGATGTTAATTTTAACTAGAAAGGACCAATTATACTTGTTAGATTGACAAATGATAATGATTATCACTAGAAATGACCCATTAGAATTGTAAAAGTGACAAATGATGCTAGTTTCGCTTAAAAGGACCAAATATAGTTGGTAGACTGAGAAATGATGACAATTATTAGTAGTAATGACCAATTATACTTGTTAAAGTGATAAATGTTGATAATTATCAGTAGTGATGACCAATTATACATGTAAGAGTGAAAAGTGATGATCATCTATCGTAGGGTTGTTTCAAACAACCTATTGATGTTCGTCGCATTATATGGTAATTCGGATCCACAATTTTAATGTTGTTATCTTCATCGTATTGTTTTCTAATTATGGTTGTTAGAGTGATAATTGGCGATCATTATGTGTAGAAATGACCCACTATACTTGTTAGAGTGACAAATGATGATCATTGTAACTAGAAATGACACACTATACTTGTAAGAGTGACAAATGATGATCACTATACCTACAAATGACCAACTATACTTGTTATAGGGAGAAATGATGATCCATACATATACTCTAGTTTCGAACATCAAATAGATGTTTATCACATTTTATATGTCGTACCGAGCGCCATGTTCAATTTTTTCTATCTTCATCATACTTTTTCAAAATTAGAGTAATTAGCATGACAAATTATGATGATTATATGACTATAAGTGACCAATTATACATGTAAGAGTGATAAATTCATAAAAATTTCATCACAAAGACCACTTAAAGTAGTTTGTGTGACAAATGATGATCATTATGAGTAGAAATGACCCATTATACATTTTAGAGTGACAAATGATGATCATTATACCTACAAATGACCCATTATACTTGTTAGAGTGACAAATGATGATCATTATCACTATAAATGACAAATTATACTTGTTATAGGGAGAAATGATGATCATTATGAGTAGAAATGACCCACTATACTTGTTAGAGTGACAAATTATGATCATTATACCTACAAATGACACACTATACTTGTTAGAGTGATAAATAATGATCATTGTGAGTAAAAATGGCCAATTAGAGTTCTTAGACTGACAAATAATAATCATTATGAGTAGAAATGACCCACTATACATTTTAGAGTGACAAATGATGATCATTATACCTACAAATGACCCACTATACTTGTTAGAGTGACAAATAATGATAATTGTGAGTAGAAATGACCCACTATACATGTTAGAGTGACAAAAGATGATCATTGTGAGTAGAAATGACCAATTAGATTTGTTAGATTGACAAATGATGATCATTGTAACTAGAAATGACCCACTATACTTGTTAGAGTGAGAAATGATGATCATTATGACTAGAAATGACCCACTATACTTGTAAGAGTGACAAATGATGATCATTATCACTATAAATGACCAACTATACTTGTTAAAGGGAGAAATTATGATCCATACAGATACTCTAGTTTCGAACATCAAATAGATGTTTGTTACATTTTATGTGTCGTTCCGAGCGCCATGTTCAATTTTTTCTATCTTCGTTATACTTTTTCACAATTAGAGTAGTTAGCGTAACAAATTATGATGATTATATGACTATAAGTGACCAATTATACTTGTTATAGGGAGAAATGATGATCATTGTGGGTAGAAATAACCCACTATATATCTTTTAGACTGACAAATAATAATCATTGTAACTAGAAATGACCTACTATACTTGTTAGAGTGACAAATGATGATTAATGTGAGTAGAAATGACCCACTATACATTTTAGAGTGACAATTAATAATCATTATAAGTAGAAATGACCCACTATACATTTTAGAGTGACAAATGATGATCATTATACCTACAAATGACCCACTATACTTGTTAGAGTGACAAATGATTATCATTCTGAGTAGAAATGACCCACTATACATGTTAGAGTGACAAATGATGATCATTGTGAGTAGAAATGGCCAATTAGAGTTGTTAGACTGACAAATAATAATCATTATGAGTAGAAATGACCCACTATACATTTTAGAGTGACAAATGATGATCATTGTACCTACAAATGAGCCATTATACTTGTTAGAGTGACAAATGATGATCACTACCACTACAAATGACCAATTATACTCGTTGTAGGGAGAAATGATGATCATTATGAGTAGAAATGACCCACTATACTTGTTAGAGTGACAAATGATGATCATTATACCTACAAATGACCCGCTATACTTGTTAGAGTGACAAATGATGATCATTGTGAGTAGAAATGGCCAATTAGAGTTGTTAGACTGACAATTAATAATCATTATAAGTAGAAATGACCCACTATACATTTTAGAGTGACAAATGATGATCATTATACCTACAAATGACCTACTATACTTGTTAGACTTACAAATGATTATCATTCTGAGTAGAAATGACCCACTATACATGTTAGAGTGACAAATGATGATCATTGTGAGTAGAAATGGCCAATTAGAGTTGTTAGACTGACAAATTATAAGTAGAAATGACCCACTATACATTTTTGAGTAACAAATGATGATCATTATACCTACAAATGACCCACTATACTTGTTAGAGTGACAAATAATTATCATTCTGAGTAGAAATGACCCACAATACTTGTTAGAGTGACAAATGATGATCATTATACCTACAATTGACCCACTATACTTGTTAGAGTGACAAATGATGATCATTGTAAGTAGAAATGGCCAATTAGAGTTAGACTGACAAATAATGATCATTATGAGTAGAAATGACCCACTATACGTTTTAGAGTGACAAATGATGATCACTATACCTACAAATGACCCACTATACCTGTAAGAGTGACAAATGATGATCACTATCACTATAAATGACCAATTATACTTGTTATAAGCAGAAATGATGATCCATACATATAGTCTTGTTTCGAACATCCAATAGATGTTCGGAACATGTTATGTGATGTTCCGCGCGCGATGTTCAATTGTTTCTATCTTCATCATACCTTTCACAGTTAGAGTAGTTAGAATGACAAATTATGATCATTATATCACTATAAGTGAGTGACCAAGTATACTTTTAAAAGTGATAAATTCATCAACTTCTATCACAAAGAACACTTAAAGTAGTTAGACTTAGAATTTATGATCATTGTTACTACAAATGGCCAATTACACTTGTAAGAATTACAAGTGATGATCATTGTCACATGATTAAAGGGCGATCATCATTATCACTCTAAATTACCAAGTATACTTGTTAGAGTGACAATTGATTATCCATCTATCTCGTTGTTTCGAACATGCTATTGATGTTTGTCACATGAACATCATGTTAGGAGCGCCCTTTTCCGATGTTGCTATCTTCATCGTATATTTTTTGAAAATATTTAGAACAGATAGCGGTATGATTGAAAGATGTAGTGCGTCATGCGGAACGACTTAGGGTATAATGGTAATTTACAAGACAAAATAACAATTTTAAATGAAATTTCTTGATCATTAGTACACAAAACATAACAATTGGAAATAAATAGAACCTAAACAATGAACCATCACTTGATCCAAGTACAGAATATGAGAACAATTAGCACCACAACTATCAGTAACCCAATACCCAATTTTTTTCGCCATAACCGTGCCTTTTTCCTCTGTTCTTCAACACCTTTCAACTTCTTAAGTAGACCCCATATTACTCTCTTCGCTTGATCTGGCATCTCTTCATCATGCCATCTAAAGTAGTTGCAGCCATTTGCCTACATAAAAAAAAGAAAATAAATACAACAAACAAATAAATACAAGAAAAAAATAAACCCATCACCTAACCTGACCATATTTGCATCCGTAAAACCTCCTTCCTGGGTTTAGTTGAGTCCGCGATGTTGGTAACTTTGCATAATCTCCACATCGACAAAATGGTACTACAGTTCCACTATTAACGGATCTACGAGACCTTTTAATCTAGATGTTTGATTTAATTTTGTAAACTAGTTTTACAAAATATATAATGTGTTGGGTGGTATATTTTTATTACCGTTGGTTAAAAAATATTGTTCACTCGCCCAATCTAATAATTTATCACGTGTTTGGGCTAGATCGAAAAGATGTTCGGAGCATCGTGTAAAGGATAGGTTACGCAAATTATAATTATGTACAGTGAAGTTCTGAACAATACATTCAAAAATTTAAATTCAAAAACGGCTATAATACAAGTTCCAAATACCAATACACCTATCAGCTAGAGTAGGTTGCAGGTAGGTAGCAGCTAGGTCGCAATGATGTTCGGAACATCTTTTCAATGATACGTTACACGAATTATACTTATATAGGCTGACGTTCCGAACCACCCGTTCAAAATTTGAAATACACAAACGGCTACAATACAAGCCGCTCAAATACCAATACACCAAACGGCTAAAAATGTTTCGGTTACCTCTCTTTACTTCTATAAATACCCAACAATTCAAAGCATTTCAGTCCACATTCATCAACTTACAATTCAAATCATTTCAATCTATATTAATCAACTTACACTTCAAACCATTCATCATCAAAAATGGCACGTCAACCACGAATAAGAGGTGGCTCCATGGCTAGAGGAGTCTCCACGGCTAGAGGAGCCTCCACCTCAAGGCAAAACACTGTTGTTGCATTATCATTTTCAGACGAACCACAAACTGAAAGGGCTATTGACATATTGGAACAACTAAGTGAAGAAGTGTGGGTTGGAAGTTCCAGTTCGAGGGCTTCTTACATGGCTACAAAAAGGACGTCAAAAAGATGACGAAGGAAATGGATGACGAAGGAAATGCGAAGGATGAAAAGAATGCTCAAAGGGGTACTTGCTGATAAGGTGATGCATTACCTTGACTTCTACTCCTCTCCTTCACGCTAGATGTGGAAGTTCCCATTAATGTTTATTATATAATTTTTTTTTGAATGTTTATCATCTAGTTTCTTTTGTTAGAATGCTATTATAACTAGCATTCCTTTTGTAAAGCACTGACAATGATGTGCAGTTTCTCTATTTGAATGCTAATATAACTAGCATTCTTTTTGTAAAGCTCTACAATGATGATCAACGAAAAATATGTTTGCCTAGTTCCTATAAACAAGTGTGTAATCCGTTAAGAACATCTATATGTTCAGAACATCTTTTCTACGTTCATAAAGGTACTCTGTCGTTCTGGAACATAAACAACCTTTATACAATGAGATATTCATGTTTGGAACATCAAGGTTACGCGCAGAACATAAATTTGTCGTTCTAAACAAATGATGAAAAATTTATATGCTCTGTTCATTTTCTAAAAAACTAATCCATCTATAATTGAATAAGCAGAATATACCGAACGACATTTAAGTGTTCCGAACTTCATGTTAAAATCTAAAAGGCACAATAGTTACAATTAGCAGTTGCACTCGTTTGAGTAGTACATAACGGTTACGAGTTTCGTCAAAAGCTACTTCCCATAAAACCATTCCCAATAGACTCATCGATTGCCACTTTGCTCTTATAAATACCGAACAGTCACATATTGATTTCACACATTTCAAAATGCCTCGTCGTCCAATAACAAGGGGAGCACCGATAAGAGGAGCATCGAGTTCAAGATGGCTTTGAGTTCCTTCCTCGAGTTCACATTCAGATTCTGAAAATTCGAACGATGGCTTGGACCAACTAAGGTATGAAGTGTGGGAATGGAAATTCAAATTCGAAGAATTCTTCCATGATTATAGAAGGGACATAAGAAGGATGAAGAGAATTCTTAAAGGGCTGCGTGCTGAAAAGAAAATTGATTATGTCCCGTACTCCACACCATCAGGAACACCACCTGAAGCACCATGACAAGCTCAGCAATATCCACCCTAAGTTCGATTGCTTATTTTTATTTTAGTTATAATTTTATATGTTTATTATGTTATTGTGCCGTTTGTGTCTCGATATAATATGTATTTTGCATTCTCTAAAGAACATAAGTGGAGGAGTTCTTGGGACGTTGGTAACTTCTAGTGTAAACTTAAATAAATTTTGCAGGTGTTTGGAACATCCCATTGTTTTTCAGGAACAATAATATGTCGTTCTGGAGCTTATGTAATAATCGTCTGTCATACCCGATTTTGGACTCAACTCGAAGCGAGTCGGGTTTTGGATTTGACTGGGTAACTCGTTTGAATTTAAGAGTTGGATTCGCCACCTAACATATTTTTTAACTACGCGTATTAGGGTACATATTTTGTTTTTAGCTAATTTTACAATTAACACCGAGACTTAGTCTACGAACCAGATATTCTAGGTAAGAGGTTCAAGCTAACTCGAGAGAAAAATGGGTTAGGCACCTCTCAAGCTCCACCAAATGTGGTTACCGGCTAGACTTATAATTGGATTTTAAGAATTATGAAATAACGAAAAAATAAAAAAAAAATATTAGATGAATGATTAACTGACTATTTATATGCATGTAATAATTAAGATGAAAAGATTTCAATTCACTAATTGACTTCCTCCTTAAAGAATTTCTCCTAGCAAAAAGGAAAAAATGAATTAGTCCAATAATAATAAACGATAAATAATAATAGTAATAGTAATAATACTAATAGGAATAAATGATAATAATAATAATAATAATAGTAATGAAAAAGGTTTTTCTTTTTTTCCAAAATATGTTATCGTCTCTCATCCAATTTTACCTCACAAAATTTGAAGAAAATGAGTTAGTGAATAATAATAATAATAATAATAATAATAATATTAATAATAATAAAAATAATAATAATAATAATAACAAGAGTAATAGTAATAATAATAATGATAATAATTTTAAAATAAAGGGGGAAAGAGATTTTTAAAAGTGTCGTCTCAGATTGGTATGAATCGGCTAAGAAATTAGGGACGTCGGTACGGCTGCGAACACGCCGGCCGGTCATGTTGCCATACCAAGTGCCGGTCCCACCACTCCATAACGGCTCACACACATCATCATAGCCTTTTATTTTGTTTTAGGGATATGGGAATGAGTCGTTCAAGTGTGGTATCATGTTCAATTTAGTCAAAATAGGCCTCAAATAAATAAATATTTTCCTTGACCTTATCAGTGTTGGGATTACAAGTTTAATATAACATTCAGAAACTGCAAAGATCTCAACAAATATCGTTAGGCAACAAATTGATATACAAAATACGGGTCAATAGCAGAGAACGAAATGACCCAAAATAAATGGACCAACTACAATTGAAAATGAGTCAAATGTCAATATGTAAATCAAGTCCCCTGCAAAACAAATATCAATACACAATTGACCAGAATAAAATAAGGCCAAAAGAGATTCATCACCAGTCAAACAACGTCAAGGCACAAACAGTCGGTGCAACCAAATGATTGAACTGCAGAAACATCAGAATCAAGTGAAGTCACATAAGCTTTAATAAAATTGAATCAACAGCAACGACGATATCTCGCCGACGAGAAATGCCGATGGCAACCAATGAACAAGACGTCATTCGAATAGAACCATCGACAACAGACTCGAAGGAGCGACTGTCGGCGCGGTTTCTCCGATAAGGAGACACCACCGACGTCGCTACTACTCCGGTAATTCAAGTGATGACAGTGATCTTGCAGCCACTGATTCGAATTACAAATTCCCCTCCCTGATCTCTTTTTCGATCTACAAAGTCACCCACTCCCTTTTCGTTTCCGTTTTGCCTCTGATTTTCGTTTATGGGTATGTGTGATTGGAGAAAGAAGAGAGTACGATGGTGGAAGAGTTTGGCCAGTGGAGGCGTGTATGTGTATATACGATTTTTGGAAAGAAGGAAGTAGGTATGTGCAACACTGTATGTCTCTGGATTTGAAACGGTGTGTGTATGGTTTGTATCGGGAAAGAAACGGATGGGGAAGTGGGATTACGTGGTGTATGTGATGTGTGCGGGGATTTTTGTATCTGGGTGTGTTGGATTTAAAAGAGAGGAAGAGAGGGGTTATGGTAGTGGTGTTTGTATGGTTTTTGAAGAAGAAGGGAAGTGTTGATATATTCTGTGGATGGTTGGAGAAGGAGAAATCCTCCGCTGATATGTGTAAAATGTGAGGTAGTTTTGTGTGAGCACTGTATGTTTTGGGGAAGGAGAGGTCGTGTGGGGAAGATGAGTAGGTGGGTGTGAGGTAAGGTGTGTATGTGAAGAAAACCAAGGAATGGGGTCCGTTTGTGTATTGCGTGCTGCTGATTTTTGGATAATTGATGATTGTGTATCAAGAAAATGGTCTTCTTTTTAAAGATTAAAGAAGAAGAATTTCAAAAACTAGTTGTTAGGGAATTGGAGATGATTGGGGGATTTGGGAATGATTGTAGGGATTGTAGGAGATTATGATTAAGGAGGGGATTATTGAGAGATTAGGGAATAGATAGGAGGAGATTAGGGATTTTGAATTGTTTCCAAAACGGGGAAGGAAGACAAAATATGGGAGGATGAACTTGGACGGATTTAAATAATGAAAACGAATGTAGACCACTTGTTGTCTAGATTTAAGTAGAAATAGGAATCTTGAAATTAGGAAGAAAATAATTTAATGTAGGAAAATATATTTGGTTAGGCTTTATGTCTAGGTTCGAAGTAGAATTAGGAAGAAGATTTGGGATTTAAAAAAAATGATTAATTCAAAATAAAATAAGAGGAAAAGAAAATTTCAATGCAATTATGAACGTACCTAGACAAACACTCGTCCAGGTTCAAAAAGGAAAAATGTAATAAGATAAATATAAATAAGTAAAGAATTTTGATAGGAATTTTGCAATATGGAAGAATTAATAATAAAAAGGAATTTGGACATTTTCTTTTAAATTGGCCAATATTCAACTTAAAGGTGTAAATAAAAATATAGATATACATATTTTATAAAATGCACAAATAATTAGTAAATAAACTCAAATAAAATTATTTAAATAGATAATCACAAATAATCACAAATTGATACAAATTCTACACGTAGCCTGAATGATGCAATCATGTGATATATTATGAATGTACAAAATTGCACAAATATTCACATTTTGACAAATAGCCTAAATGATATAAATTTATGTAATATAGCCACACTTAAGTATATAATATATAAATAGAGGATAACGCACGTAAATGCATGATTGATAATGCACATTTTGCACAAATACTCATATTGCACCCTTAAGTTGAATTATAGCCAATTTTAGAAAAAAGAGGGACAAAATTGGGTGTCAACAGCTGTCCCTCTTTGCACGGGGATGATGAAAAGAATCTTCGGGCAAAGATAGTTGACAGAGTAGCCAATTTTGTCACGACTGGTGAGCAAAAAGATTGAAAAGGGAAAATGGGAGTTTTGGGGTATTTTTGGCCGAACCCCGGTCTCTGAGTCTCCTACATATCTCGGGTTTAACGAGAATCAGGCCGTGTGTAGTTTTAGAATGGCATATTGCCTTTGTGGGATGCTTATGACGCATGATTTTGGATGTAAAGACTAAAATTATCCAAGTATGTAAAGTTTAGATTTGTGTATGCTTTGCCTTTTGGCGAGATAAATAAAAAATGACGCAAAGGCACTAGGGAAGATGAGATAGCTTCAATAGATCTAGCGTTGGAAAAGAGACTTATAATCGTCCTAGTTATGAAAATGTGGCGTGCTACACACCCATAAAGAGGAGTTTATATGTACATAGTTTCCACTTCGTCTCGATAAATGAGTAAACTCGCCTCCAATATCGCCTTGACTGGGCTGGGAAGAATTTGAGGAGCGAGTTTTATAAATGCGCACGACTCAAATAGATGGGCACGATTAAGCACGAAAACACGCACGACTGACGCAGATAGGCTTGAATAGAAAAAGTAGGCATTAGTTGGAAGGAAATGCAAAATGACATCCTAATTCACAATGGAGAATTAGGCAGATTACTTGTCAGGGAATGAAATGATCGGCTTTTAGGCATGTCAGAATTCGACATAATAGGTATGTTTTGCAGGCAGGACAAAGGCATTGTTGAAGTCGAGATATCATCGATAAATCGAGTGTGATGAAATAGGCTTGTAAACGTCCTAGTTATAAAGATGTGGTGCACGACACACCCATAAAGAGGGGTTTACATGGGCACATTTTCCACTATAACTCGACAGATGAGTCATCTCGGCCTCAACATTATCTTGAATGAACTGAGGAATATTGAGGAGTAAAGCACGATGAATACGCACGATTCTAATAGATAGACACGATTAGGAAGGAACACGGAGCTGGTACCTAATCGGCAAGGAAAGATTAGGTAGATCACTGGTGCGAACATAGGATTGTAGCTTTGAGCTCTTTGGAACTCGGCCGAAATAGGTGTCTTGCGGGTGTAGCAAAAGCATTGTCTGTAGGATTAGGCCTTCTTAATTGGGCTTGGGATGATGTTTTGTGTGTATTTGAGGCTTTTGTAGTTGCACAATTGGTAGTGATTTTGGGAGCAGGTGTGAGAGTGGGATGCAGGGGTTTGTCGAGAGATCGGAGAGTCCCTATAGCAAAATCAAGAAAAATACAAATTGAGATAAAAACAAAGATAAAGTAAACTTCCCTGTTGAGTTGAACTCTCCTTTGTCTGGTCCGCTTTCAGTGCTCAGTGTTAGGGACTGTGTGCCTCTCCTCAGGGGGACATCCGCTTGTTAAGTGCTTCTCGTCAGGAGGTAGTTTCTTTGTCGTTCTGAACTGCTGTTGAATCATCTTGCCAGTGTGACGCCGGATTATGTGTCCATTGCTTTTCATCCTTTAAATATGTGCTTGTCACGTCGGGCTGCATACTCCTTTCTATTGAATTGTGTATGTCTTTATACAGGGTTGCCTATCATTCTTTCATTTGGTTGCAGACCTTTTGTTATGTTGTCCTTTCAACGGGATATCTACCCTCCAGGCTGTCTTCCTATTACAATATAAAAATTTGCATCGAGCTGTGTACCCTCCGCGGTGTCAGTTTCGACATCGAGCTGTGTACCCTCTGTCGATGCCCCTCCGCAAAATTAAAATACAAATTGATATCGGGCTGTGTACCCTCAACCGATGCTTCGGGCTGTGTACTCTCAGCTAATTTAAATGCAAATCGATATGGGTTTTGTACCCTCAACCGACGCTTCGGGCTGTGTACCCTCAGCTAATGTAAATGACAAATTGATATCGGGCTGTGTACCCTCAATCGATGTTTCGGGTTGTGTACCCTCAGCTAATGTAAATGCAAATCGATATCGGGCTGTGTATCCTCAACCGACACTTCAGGCTGTGTACCCTCAGCTAATGTAAATGACAAATCGATACCGGGCTGTGTACCCTCAATCGACGCTTCGGGCTGTGTACCCTCAGCTAATGTAAATGACAAATCGATATCGGGTTGTGTACCGTCAATCGACGCTTCGGGTTGTGTTCCCTCAGCTAATGTAAAATGCAAATCGATATCGGGTTGTGTACTCTCAACCGACGCTTGGGGCTGTGTACCCTCAGCTAATGTAAAATGCAAATCGACGTCAGGCTGTGTACCCTCAATCGATGCTTCGGGATGTGTACCCTCAACTAATGTAAAATGAAAATCGATATCGGGTTGTGTACCCTCATTCGACGCTTCGGGCTGTATACCCTCAGCTAATTTAAAATGCAAATCGATATCGGGCTGTGCACCCTCAATTGACGCTTTGGGCTATATAGCCTCAGCTAATTTAAATGACAAATCGATATTGGGTTATGTACCCTCAATCGATGCTTCGGGCTGTGTACCGTCAGCTAATTTAAATGACAAAATTCGACATCGGGCTGTGTTCCCTCAGTCGATGCATCAAGAGCAAGATAAACTGCAACAAGTAAAATGCTATTGTATGTCATGCGATGTGCTAAGGTGGCTATCATGTTGCTGTTGTAAGGACTTTTCTTGAAATTTTTGAGGTCTTTTTTGGGGACCTCAAAAATTTCTGCCCCAGTGTCAAGTTTGTGTCTTTTGGAATTTTTGAGCGGATCCTCAAAAATTCTGCCCCAGTTTATTGTTTATGACAGATCATCGAGAAAAGGTGGTTGCATTGCACTGAACACCAATGTATTGGCTAGAGTCTGCATTCATCCTTTAGTGTGGCGATTGGGTGTACTGATGACTATGAGTATATGGACATTTTCAGACTGAGGGTTTGATATTTGGATTCTGCTGAATTTGGAGATTGTCTAAAATTTTATTTGTCTTGGGTTGTGATGGGGTGCCTTCAGGTTTCGTGCTTTTCTATTCGGCAATCATGGAGCTAACTTTGATGTATTGGCCTTTGTAGAAAGTATGTTTGTGGTTTGGGAGTTAGAGTTTCTCCTTGTTGGTTTTTGTTGTACCGTTGTCTTGCTTTGGTCAATCAGACTCTGAACGGTGTGTTTCAGTGTTGGATGTCTTGCGATGTCATAGTATGGGAATGTTTGAGTGATGAGTATAGATCTGGTTGGATCGAATTTATGAATGGGTATCCAGGGAGTAGTTTGTTTGTTAGATGCAATATCTGTTGACTGAGCTAAAGGAATAAGGCATGAGGTTTTGTCTTTTTGTATGTCTTCGATAGTGTTGAGCCCGATAAGGTTGTAGTTGGAAGTCTTGACGGAGGGAGATTGTTTGTTGTGTAAGTTGGGCGCGGTGTCTGACTGAGCCAAAGGAATAAAGATGTGAGGTTTGTGAGCTTGGTCGTATAGTGATCGGATTTCTTTATTGTGACTTTCGTGTGAGGGTAATGCAGGTTATACAGTATTGGGATTGTCTGAATACTCTTGGTGTCATATGCTGATGGTTCAAAGGACTTCGTGGTAGGAGAAAGTGTTTTCAGCTTGGCTTGCCATTTCGGCTTTTCTAAATGCAGATTCTTGACCAGTTTCGGTGTTCAAGCGCAAGTCAACCTTAACAAAGTGGTGAAATGCACAAAATGGTGTGGGCATGTTGGCAAAGACTTGAAGCAAAAATGACACATGAGCTTAAATGCCTAGACCGTAGATGACGGATTAGCGCTTGAATTTGGAGGTTATGATAAATCATATAGATATCACAAGAGATTGCCTAAGTGCTTTATGTAGCAGTCAAGGCAAGGATTTTGGTCATATGACCGATGCTTGCTTAAATAGGAGATGAGGAGTTGGTGTCAATGAAAGGTGGTAAAGATGTTGTGTTAGGAATAGATTGTGTTGTGTAACAGAAAGGGATGTTGGCTTTTGTCGAATACCAAGACCTTGAGTGCATTTGTCATCCTTGCTTGCAATTTTGTTGGTCATGACGCCTATGTGTCTTTCAAAGAGGTTTTCAACGTCTTTCATAATCGTCGACCAACTGCTGCAATATAGTCTTTGTACTAACTTTCCTTGTTGGATAATATCTCATTGTCGAGCTGCCGAACTCAATGTAGGTTGGCTATGTATCATATGTATTCTTAGATTGTTGTGTCATGTTGTGGTTATTCTCATGAGAATTCATATCACCCCAATAAAGCCTTCGACCAAAATTGCTCCAAGAAGTCTATCCGACTGTGCTTTTGTATCAGCTCAACCCTTGCTATGGTAAGAGTCTCAAATAACTTCATCGCCTTGCTTTATCTTTTCTAGTGGATAAAAATATGCTCCCAGATACTCCAAGGGTCTCCAGGTTTGTCATATAATGATGGCTTCATCATTATGTCTTTGCCTCTCATTTTCGAGTTGAATTGGTTTGCTTGTTTTTGGTTGTTGTGCTCAAGTATTTGCTACACCTCTGTCTTTCCAATATTATCTTTCACTGGCCTTTGAACGCTTGGACGAGTTGAAAAGTGTTTTGGGTCACAGTCATGTATTGTAAGTGGTGTGACTATGTAGATAGGTGCAACAAAAATGATCCTTGGATATTGGAGTCAAAAGGTCTTAAGGCGAGTCATGTATGCCTTCGAGTTTGACCAATATTTTCCTTGCTTTGTCAGTTTTATCCATGTTCATAGTGCTTGCTGGAACAATTTGAGGTACTGGGACAATAAGCCCTTCCAATCTCTCGAACAATTGAGTGTGGGCATCGACTAGTGGAGTGTAGTTTCTTTTCGATCCTTGGTTTGCATTAGGATGAGGCCCAGGAGGATATGGTGGTGCATTTCGGTAGTTGGCATGAGTGTTTTGCTTGTACGGTGGATGATTTGGTGCTGGGATGTGGAATATATGTCAAGTGGATTGAGCGGGATATTTAGGTGGTATATGAGGGTAAGGATAAAATGGTACCGTTGTTTGATAGTAGCGGTTGAAGGTAGGGTCTTGAATGGTTGCGACAAAAGAGACTTCATCTTTCCTCTTGAAAAATGCTCACTTTTCCAGACTGGCAAGCCTTATTGGTAGTTTGTAGTGCAGTGGAGGTAATGTAGAGATAGGATAGGGCTGGTGGGAATTGCTGTGAAAACTTCCTTATTTCATAAAATCCCTGACAAGTGCACTCGCTTAACCATGTCCTTTGCCTTGGTATTCAACTCGAGCCAACTTTTTGGTAATAAACTTTTGAATGAGTTAGAGACAGTTTGGAGATGCGAAAGATTTTAGGCACCAGGATTTGGACACACCGTGGGAAGAGGAGGTACCTCGGTAGGCGATTGAATTTGGGGAAAGAATTCCTTTAGAGACCTAGAGCAACAGACAAATTCATGCAATGCACACATATCAAATAAAAAATGCATCCTATAATGCTAAGGACCATTTTACGCACGATGGTTTGAAAAGCGCTTTGTGCCACATGTATCATTTCACTTGCTAACAAAATGCGAAGTCTAAAGATAATATTGCATTTATTGAACTTTCGTTACATTGGCTGATTTTGAAACAGTGTAAGAGAAAGAAAACTTTTGCTGGAGGGTTAGATCATGGCCAGGTGAACATATTTCATGTTGATCCATCCCCAGAAGATTCTTCTTCTTCTTTCTCGGACGAATCTCCCTCGGACAAGCTTGCCTCTGATGAGTATCCTTGAAATATGATATTGTCTGCGTCAGTTAAGAGTCGAGATATGTCAAATATTAAATTCTTCAACATTTCCCAATCCTTTCTTCCTTTCTCCTATATTCCTTTGTTTGCCACAGAGTTCATCCCCTCGCTAGCCCATACGCCGATAGACTCTATGCGTTTTGTCAGGAGTTCTGCTTTACTGCGCCATTTGCCTTTTTCTTTGTTCTTTGCTTCGACCAAACTTTGCTTATTTGCTATTTTTCCTTGTGCCCTTGCTAGTTGTTTGCGTAACCTTTTGTACTCAGATTCTAATTCATCAGCATTCCTTTTCCTTTTTGTTGTCGCACTTGGTTGAATTGCCCTTGCTATGTCTTTCCTAAGCCAGTCTGGGTAATCTTCATCATAGCCAGCATCGAACCTGTCTCGTCCAATAGTCTCGATTCCCATTCGTTGTCTTTCTCTCCAAAGTTCCATTATCTTGTTTTTAAACAGGATCACTCCTCTGAGAATATTCGCTTTGAAACTTCTGATGTCTGCAATTTGGGGTACTGTCTGTTTTCTCCCTGCTTGTCTAAGTGTCCTTAAAGGAGTGTATGGATACACTCCTCTAAAGCCCACTAAGATAAGAAATGAGTCTTTTTCGTACCGTGTGATTACTGTTGTGCTGGAAAGTAATCAAACATTCATTGAATGTTTTCAGGTGTCAGTTGATAGAACATGTGGTGCCAACCATTTGTAGTTGTTGGTTGGTCCCATTTCCAAAAAGCATTGTCCATGCGAGGGGTATGAGTCAAGATGTAGTTTTCTCTCGGTATGGAATTGAAAGCTTGGTCTGTATTATCCATCCTTTGCAAATGCTCCATCAGCCAAACTTGTAGCAGCAAATTGCATCCTTCAAAGAAACCAACACCCTTCTTGCATCTTTCTAAAGCACAGTTCGTCTCTGCGACGATCATAGGTATTAATGTGTATTTCTTATTAATGTCTTTGAGTAAGACATCATCAATTGAGACCATGCAAACATCAACTTGTCCTTTGTGTTGTGGAAAGACGACAGTCCCTAAAAAGATGGTGACAAAAACAAGTACCCTCCGCTCTTGCCAATCTGCCTAGTTAATGTTGAAATAGTCTTCGGATTCTTGAAAAGCCTCTCCATACCCAAATTTGATGTAAAGAGAAGTTAGAAAAATTTCCAGTTGACGTATACTGTCTGTGCACAACTCAGGCTTAAACCCTACCATCTCGAAGAACTCCTCTGCTCTAATATTTTTTGGCATCAAAATTTCTTCACTTTCAAATGGTAATTGAGTTAACCAACCTATTTCCTCCAGTAATGGTGTCAACTCTACATTCCCAAAGTGGAAAACTACTCGGTCTGCATCCCAATAATATACCGCTTCTTCTATTATCCCTTCCATTGCAGTGTGCTCCATTTGTGAAATCAGGTTACCCATCACCATTTTGACTCAGTCTTGTTGATCTATGCTTAGGTTTTCCCACCAATATCTGAGCAACTGAGGAGTTTCAACAACCATGTCAAATGTTCTAGTGGCCATTGATCTTTTGGAAAATGTGAAAGATGATAGGAAAAGGGAGAAGAAAAATGATTAAGATTCGCTTTACTGTGAGCAAAATGATCAACGTGTGGCACAAGTTTTTGAAAATAATGCGACAGAGGATATGAGGAGATGCGTCGTTGTGAATTGAGAACCCTTTAGACACTTTAGAAGGAAATTGCTAATGGACTTGTGACATTCCAAGGATGTCAAGTCTTTATATAATGCTTAAAGGATAAATGTGCGTTATGTGTCATCCCGTCTATCAAGTAGTTATTTCTGCTTCAAATGCCTCATTGGTTACCATTTAATGCCTTTGAATAGCATTGAATACAGAATGATTCCAATCTTTCAGGATTAAACAGTCATTTCTGATTCAATTTGGGCTTTTGACGCCTCCGCGGTTACCTTCGTGCCTTTGAATGGCATTGAATACATAATAACTCTGATTGTTTAAGCAATCATTTCTGATTCAATTGGGGCTTTTGACGCCTCCTTGGTTACCTTTGTGCCTTTGAATGGCATTGAATATAGAATAACTATGATTGTTTAAGCAATCATTTCTTATTCAATTCGGGCTTTTGACGCCTCCTCGGTTACCTTTGTGCCTTTGAATGGCATTGAATACAGAATAACTCTGATTGGTTAAGCAGTCATTTCTTATTTAATTCGGGCTTTTGACACCTCCTTGGTTACCTTTGTGCCTTTGAATGGCATTGAATACAGAATAACTCTGATTGTTTAAGCAATCATTTCTGATACAATTCGGGCTTTTGATGCCTCTTGGGTTACCCTCATGCTTTTGAATGGCATTGAATACAGAATATTTCTTACTATTTAAACAATCATTTCTTATTCAATTGGGGCTTTTGACGCCTCTTGGGTAACCTTTGTGTCTTTGAATGGCAATAAATACAGAGTAATTTCGACCGTGTAGGAATAAACAATCATTTCTGATTCACTTTGGGCTTTTAAAGCCAATTAGGTAACCTTTGTGCCTTTTAATGGCACTGAATGGATAACAATGTTAATAAACAGTCTACATTTGCACGTTTAATCCTTTAAGTAAATGCAAATAAATCATGTCCAATGCTCTTTGGGGGTTAAAAACCGGTTCAGATTGCTTGAACAAGTTGGCCTATCAGACTTGAGAACAAGTAGATTAAATGACATGTCATGATGCATGATTCCTAACGCTGCTACTAAGGAATGGAGTTAGCTAGACCGGATTTTATCATCCTCCCAAGCGGACGGCTCGGGAGCGGAAACGTCTGGGGTTAAATAGATCCCAAGTCGTTCCCCCTAAAGGAATTTTTATGTGAGGCAAGATATGGTTGTAACCACCGTATTTTCAACGCACGATTTAGAAAGTTGCCAAGAATGGCGGAAGGTATGCACGATATGCACAAATTCAAAAATGCACAAGTTTTGAGAAAAATGCACGAGTCAACCTCGGGAGTGGGAGTAAAACTAACGCATGAACCAACAAGTTTGAAATAATAATTTTATATGCAAAGCAGATCTGTACACATAATATGCATGATAGGCGTCATATGATGACGCTTTTGGACGAGGTTGGCTAATGGACTTTAACATACCAAGGATGTTAAGCCTTCCTAATTTGATTATGGTGTTTAAAATTGAACTTGTATTTTGTATCATCCCAATTGTTCTCATAACCCAAAATTAACAGAAAATAATTTTATAAAATAATTAATTTTACTGTATAAATGTAGAAATAACATTTTTGTTTTAGGTAAATAGGAATAATAATTGACCCTGCTACATTGAAAGTATAAGAAATTAATTTAAAATCTATGATTTTATTTTCATAAAAGTAGAAAAATTAATTTCGTTCATAACCAAAAAAATTTTTTATAAAATAATTGGTTTTATTTGTATAAATGTAAAAATAAATAATTTATTTTGTTACGAGAACCCACTTTTATGTGAACAAGTGGTCTATGTTAGACACGTTCAACCTTAAATAAATGCACACATAACATATTTAAACGTCCCTTAGGGTCGGAGGCCCGTTTGGTTCGTTCAAATATGGTGAACTAATAGACTTCGACGTGAGCCGAAGTCAAAATTTTCCTAATGATGCATGATTTCTAGACTAAGAGTGGGGTAATCTAGACAAGGATATGGTTCCCCCAAGGGGACAACCAAGGGGTGGGAACGTTTAGAATTGTTGGTTGTACCATGGACCAACTAGACTCTAACCGTTCCTCCTAAAGGATTTTTTTTTAAATGTGAAACGGCCGTGAGATCCATGTAACCGTTTATGGTTTGTGCAAGTGTAAAAAATTTCCAGGAGTGGAGGAAATGACAATGCAAAATAACAAAGAAAATACAATTAAGCAATTAGATAATTGAGCATCAAAATTCAAAAATTCAAAAATAATCCTTAGTCCTGTAAAAAAGGAAAAGAAGAAAAGTTAGTATCGAAATAAATGGCAAGACAATAAAGCAAATAAATAATCCCAATTTAAAATTCTGTTATGGTTTGAACATTGATATTCCCAACGGAGTCGCCATTCTGTCATACTCCATTTTGAACTCAACTCGAAGCTAGTCGGGTCTCGGATTTGACTGGGTAACTCGTTTGAGTTTAAGAGTTGGAGTCGCCACCTAACATATTTTTTAACTAGGCGTATTAGGGCACCTATTTTGTTTCTAGCTAATTTTACAATTAACTCCGAGACTTAGTCTACGAACCAGATATTCTAGGTGAGAGGTTCAAGTTAACTCAAGAGGAAGGAGTTAGGCACCTCTCGAGCTCCACCAAATGTGGTTACCGACCGGACTTATAATAGGGATTCTAAGAATTATGAAATAACTATAAAAAAAAAATAGACGAATAATTAAATGACTATTTATATGCATGTACTAATTAAGATGAAAAGATTTCAATTAGTTAATTGACTTCCTCCTTAAAGAATTTCTCCTAGCAAAAAGAAAAAAATAAATTAGTCCAATAATAAACGATAAATAATAATAGTAATAGTAATAATACCAATAATAATAGTAATAGCAAAATTTGAAGAAAATGAGTTAGTAAATAAAAATAATATTAATAATAATGAAAATGATAATAATAATAATAATAATAATAATAATAATAATAATAATAATAATAATAATAATAATAATAATAATAGTAATAACAAGAGTAGTAATAATAATAGTAATAACAAGAGTAGTAATAATAATGATGATAATAGTTTTAAAATAAAGTAGGAAAGAGATTTTTAAAAGTGTCGGCTCAGGTTAGTATGAATCGGCTAAGAGATTAGGGACGTCTGTACGGCTGCGAACACGCCGGCCGGTCGTGTTGTCATGCCAAGTGCCGGTCCCACCACTCCATAACAGCTCACACACGTCATCATAGCCTTTTTTTTATTTTTGGGACATGGGAATGGGCCGTTCAAGTGTGGTATCATGTTAAATTTAGTCAAAATAGGCCTCAAATAAATAATTATCTTCCTTGGCCTTATCAGTGTTAGGATTACCAGATTAATATAACATTCAGAAACTGTAAAGATCTCAAAAAATATCATTAGACAACAAATTGATATCCAAAATACGGGTCAATAGCAGGCAACGAAATAACCCAAAATAAATGGACCAACTACAATTGCAAATGAGTCAAATGTCAATATGTAAACCAAATCCCCTGCAAAACAAATATCAGTACACAATTGACCAAAATAAAATCAGGCCAAAAGAACTTCAACACCAGTCAAACAACGTCAAGGCACAAACAGTTGGTGCAACCAAACGAGTGAACTGCAGAAACATCAGAAACAAGTGAATTCGCATAAGCTTTAATAAAATGGAATCAACAGCAACGACAATATCTCGCCGATGAGAAACGCCGATGGCAACCAATGAACAAGACGTCATTCGAATAGAACCATCGACAACAGACTTGGAGGAGTGACTGTCGGCATGGTTTCTCCGATAAGGAGACACCACCGACGTCGCTGCTACTCCGGTAATTCAAGCAATGATGATGATCTTGCAGCCACTGATTCGAATTAAAATTCCCCTCGCTGATCTCCTTTTCGATCTCTCCGATCTGCAAACTCACCAACTCCCTTTTCATTTCCGCTTTGCTTCTGATTTTCATTTATGGGTATGTGCGATTGGAGAAGGAAGAGAGTACGATGGTGGAAGAGTTTGGCCAGTTGAGGTGTGTATGTGTATATGCGATTTTTGAAAAGAAGGCAGCGGGTATGTGCGTATGTTCAACGTTGTATGTCTCTGGATTTGAAATGGTGTGTGTATGGTTTGTATTGGGAAGGAAACTAGTGGGAAGTGGGAATTTCATGGTGTAATTGATGTGTGCGAGGATTTTTGTATCTGGGTGTGTTGGATTTAAAAGAGAGGAAGAGAGGGGTTATGGCAGTGGTGTTTGTACGGTTTTTGAAGAAGAAGGGAAGTGTTGATATATTCTGTGGATGGTTGGAGAAGGAGAAGTCCTCCGCTGATATGTGTAAAATGTGAGGTGGTTTTGTGTGAGCACTGTATCTTTTGGAGAAGGAGAGGTCGTGTGGGGAAGATGAGCAGGTGGGTGTGGGGTAAGGTGTGTATGTGAAGAAAACCAAGGAATGGGGTCCGTTTGTGTATTGTGTGCTGTCGATTTTTGGATAATTGATGATTGTGTATCAAGAAAATGGTCTTCTTTTTAAAGATTAAATAAGAAGAATTTCAAAAACTAGTTGTTTGAGAATTGGAGATGATTGGGGGATTTGGAAATGATTGTAGGGATTGTAGGAGATTATGATTACGGAGGGGATTATGGAGAGATTAGGGAATAGCTAGGAGGAGATTAGGGATTTTGAATTGTTTCAAAACGGGGAAGGGAAGACAAAATATGGGAGGATGAACTTGGACAGATTTAAATAAAGAAAACGAATGTAGACCACATTTTGTCTAGATTCAAGTAGAAATAGGAATCTTTAAATTAGGAAGTAAATGATTTAATGTAGAAACATATATTTGGTTAGGCTTTATGTCTAGGTTTCAAGTAGAATTAGGAAGCAGATTTGGAATTTAAAAAAAAGGATTAATTCAAAATAAAATAAGAGGAAAAGAAAATTTCAATGCAATTATGAACGTACCTAGATAAACACTCGTCCAGGTTCAAAAAGAAAAATGTAATAGGATAAATATAAATAATGAAGAATTTTGATAGGAATTTTTCAATATGGAAGAATTAATAATAAAAAAGAATTTGGACATTTTCTTGTAAATTGACCAATATTCAACTTAAACGTGTATAAAAATATAGATATACATATTTTATAAAATGCACAAATAATTATTAAATAAACTTAAATAAAATTATTTAAATATAGATAATTATAAATAATTATTAATTTACACAAATTGATACAAATTTGAAACGTAGCCTAAATGATGCAATTATGTGATATATTATAAATGTACTAAATTTCGCAAATATTCACATTTTGACAAATAGCCTAAATAATATAAATTTACGTAATATAGCCACACTTAAGTATATAATATATAAATAGAGGATAACGCACGTAAATGTATGATTTCTAATGCATATTTTGCACAAATAGTCACATTGCACTCTTAAGTCTAATTATAGCTAATTTTAGAAAAAGGTGGGACAAAATTGGGTGTCAACATCGTCCAAATTTTACTATGTCATTTTCTGTTGAATGCTGAACAACTGACAAATATATTTGAATGTTTGTTTTAATTGCGACTAATTAGGCTATCCTTTTAAGCACATCAAAAGCTATTACTTGGCTAAGAAAATAAAAGTCATCAATACCTAATTACATAACCAAAATAAAAGTTAAAAAATTATCCTAATATTACATATACCCAAAATCAAAGTTTCATTTGCCGTCAAAAATACTAACGGTTAGACGTCGTCTCCACTGATCAGCCACATTGTCACAAATTTTGTCCATGGGGGTATTTGTAATGAGATGCTCAATGTACATCAACGCGAACACTCCACATGATTTCGCTGTTAGATTTTGTGGATAAAGTGATCTTGGCACTCTCTCAAACGACCACATGTCTCCTTCCTTACAATTCGGCTCCAAATCTTTGAATAGCTTAGCATTTCTGATATAGATCGGGAACATGTAGAGAATGAGGACAATTACTAGCAAGAATTGTTCATCATCATTACAACCATGATTGCAATCAAACACCCAAACCTTCGCTTCAACCATGTCAAACACCGCCGTCACGTAGTGATTGTCGTTGATGTTGAAGACGGCGAAGATCCTCTTAGCACCAACCCAACACCTACCCCCTGGGTAGGGTAGCCTTCCATGTGCATATCTCCCCTGGGTAGGGTAGTCTTACATGTGCATACTTCAGATAATCTTCATCAAACTGATACGTCTTCAACGCCAGATCAAGCGGTACCTTATTATCTTGCGCGTCTACTTCCAGTTGGTAGTAGCATTTTTTCATGTTTGTCAAGAATGCCATATCCAAAATGAGGTCACTTTGATCGTAATGATAGGGGTAATTCAAATGCCTCTCCCGCATCATTGTCATCACGGCTTCAAACATACTGCAGAACATATAAGAGACAAAAATAAATTGGGGTATAAGTAAGTGAAGGAAAGGTCTGTCTTTCCAAACATCTCCCTATGTTCGGAACGATTGTGTGATGTTTTAGAAATCTATGAGAAGCTAGAAATGCTTGATTTGTTCCAAGCATAAGAACGATGTTCTGAACTCAGTTAGTATGTTCCCTACAGTGATGTGAAGTTCAGAAAATCATTCAATAGTAAATTTACAATGTCCCACAGTCACACAGTCTTGTTCATCAGGTCTTTGAAATCTTGGAAATTCATCGGCAATCAAAGAAAAATATCTTTTTGTTTCTTCCACTTTCTGATAAATGCGTTCAATGCATCCACTTTTTCCGCTTCAATTGCTTGTAAATGTCCACTTGAAGCCTCGGAGCAACTTCTTCCTGCTTCTTCTTCTCTTTTATTTGTGGTGATTTCACAGCCTTTGCAGGTTTTATAATTGTTTTGCTCTTCAACTGCTCAATCGTCTCCTGCATGGCCGCCATCTCCATCTCCATGCCTTTACGTCAATCGTTGCAATCTTTGCAATTGCAACTGCTACATTTGGAGATGTCGAATCCATTTTCACCAGAAGAATCACCTTTGATTTGCTCAGAAGCCACAATATTTGTCTCATAAGGCACAATTTGTTGCTCATAAGCCACGATCTTTTGCTCATAAGCCACGATCTTTTGCTCCATTACTTCCCTCCATCCGCTGCATTCATCACATTTGCAGCCTCTGCAATTGGAGCTCCTCTTCACTGTACCAACATCAGTGATACCAGCAACTTCAAACTCACCAGCAACTTCATCAACATCAGCTTTGTTTCCGATGTCAATATTTACATCTTGCAGGCCAGCAATTCTCTCTTCATTATATTCACCATCACTTCCAAACATCATTGCTTCTGCTCCTTCCATAGCTTTAATTTCTATCACTTGTCTTGGAGGGGTTGCAGGATTGTTTTTGAAGATACAAATTGTAGTGCCACCAACAAGACCAACGCTGGAAGCATCCGCAAACAATTTACAAAAATGATCTATTGTGTCGTCCTCAGAGTCTTCAAATGGCACAAGGTCTAGAAAGAAATCCATGTCCAGCTCATCATCAGTAGGAATGAGGAAAGGGTGAACAACCTGTTAATATACCCCCCACAACATTAAATAAATATCAACTAAATTTTAAAAAGCTTTAAAAATTGTTTGGAACAAAGCCATGTTGTTCGAAAACATCAAACCCTGATGTTCCGAACATAGTTGACTGAAGCAGTTGATGGTTCTTCATGTTGATGTTCCGAACATCAATTAGAAATATCTCAGCAAACACGAATTTGTTCCAAACATTACATAACATATATGGAAAAAGGAATACTTACAGGAACATCATGTTGCTCAAACAACCTGTCTGTATCTCTTTCACAAATTTCAGTAAGCCTGTTTATGATCCTTGGCATATTTTTTCTTTTGGAAAATCCTTTGGCCTCAAGGCAGGTATAGCTTCATAAGCCCAGGCCATGAATGCCTATAGAAAGCCATAAAGATTGTAAGTATGGCTTCCTTCTGAACGAGGTTTCATTGGCTTGATCAGATATTCAATTGTTAATTCAAAACTCATCCTACCCAAGGATAACGTTGGAATGCCTCAAGATCGGAGGACAAGCACACCACCCATTCCTCTATTCCATATTTGGAATCCCTCGCACAAAGAATAGTATGAACAAACCAAGCCATGCACAGATTTAAATACCACTTCTTGGGACAGGTTCCAGAACATACCAACTCAAGCAAGTCACCAGACTTCACAGCTTGCTTTTTCTTCGGTTGTTTTTGTTTTTTGGGCTTGTTGAACTTCCTCTTGGCGGTGAAGGTGATGGTGAGGGTGAGGGTGAGTGCGAGGGTGACTCCTCCACCTTCTTCTTCCCCCCTTCCCCTTCCGCTTCCCACTCCCCTTCTCCTCTTTTTCCTTCTTCTCCTTCTCCTCCTTTTCCTTGTTCTCTTTCTCCTTCTGCTTCCTCTTCTTCTCCTTGAAACAAACTTCCACAATTCCTTCCCCTTTTCATTAATTTTTTTCATGTACTGTTTACTTTGATAGGCACCACAGTTTAGCCCTATCATTAGTGCAAACTCGGATAGGCCAAAACGTGCTGGCAATCCATTGAAGGATATCCAAACCTCTTTTTGCTTCTTGAAAATAATCCTTCGCATGAGGAGGTTGTGCACCAACTTGGTGCCAAACAGTGGATATTCTGGTAATTGCAAGAAAGGACCGAAACAGCTATGGAAAAATCCCTTCTCAGCTGCAATTTTTTCAAAACCTCCTTGAACTGTATCATACCCCTAGCCAACGAAGAACGAACCGTAATCTTCTCATTAAAAGGTTCATTGTTGGTTAGGAAGGTCTTGAAGAGACTTTCAACGTTACTCTTAAAAATAGCATGACCAACGTCTTCACACTGCACATAATTTTAGCATAAAATTAATAAAATGAATCACAATGATAGAAAATCACATTAAAGGAAAAACGGAAATGTTCGAAACATGTTTATGCTGAGGTTCTGAACGATACTAGCAATCGTTTGGAACATCACGTAATGTGTTCAGAACGAGAGCTACCAGCCTTAATGCTGATGTTGGGAACATATATATGTCGTGTAGAACATCAACATAGTCGTTCCGAACAATCTCGAGTTTCAATTCAATTATCACCTGGTCTTCCTCCAGTTTCGATCCAGATGTTCCTTCAGCAGTTTCCTTCTCTTCACCTGCTCCCTCTTCAACATTTCCACCTGCATTATTTACAGCTTCCTCATCTATTTTAACTCTTTTTACCCGATCCTTCAGAAAGTTGCTTTTTACAATTGCATCCTCCGCCTCTCTTCTACTTCTTTTACTGCTTCTAGGACTCTCCTCTGTCTTATCTGCTTCTCCCTCTACTTCTTCTCCTTTTTCTCTAGTTAAATCATCAGCTTCTTTATTTTTTTTACCACCATCTTCCTATTCCTTTTCACGATCACCATCTTCCTCTCCAGTCCTCAAAAAATCACTTTTTAACAGTTCATCAATACCGGCGTCATCTAAATCCACCCTTCTTTCACCCTCATATGCAGCCCTCTCCAAATCCTCCCTACCTTTACTTAGATCGTAACTTCGTGCTGGACTTTGGCTTTCCTCTTGTTTATCACCTTTGTTTCGTGGACTTATTACTTTTCATTGGCTGTCGTCATCACTCTCCACAACTAATATTCTTTTAGTTGTTTTAGTTGTTCTTGGGCATTTAGGAGTGGGTTCTAAATCTGTACGAGTACGTTCCGAATCTGAAGTAGTAGGCTTCTCAGGTTTCTTCTTCGGCGAAGGGCCCTTTCTTTTAGAAATTGCCTTCTTGGGAGTCTTTTAGGCTGCTTCTTCTGCTCATCTTCATCTTTCAATGTTAAATTTCTCGGTCTTAAATTTACCATTTTTCTGCAAAGCAAAAGAAGGGGATACAAAATTTAGACAGAAAATCATAAACATCCAATGAGATGTTTAGAACCTCATATGAACTATTGTGAAGCTGCTATGGTGTTCGGAACATCAAGACGCATAACAACAATAACTTCAATTTGCAACTAAATAAAGCAGCGTTGGTTTACAGAAAACCCACAAATCGTCATAATTTAACCAAAAAATGTAAAAAGCCTAAAAATTTCAGTTGAACATCAAAAATTCCCTTTGTAGTTCGGAACTACTTTACCTATTAAAATACATAATGCCATTCAATTTCAACACAATATTACACCTTTTGTACAAAAACAAACACCTAAAGTATCGTTAATCACTGTCAACGAAAAAACTAAAAATAAAAACCTAGGTTCGAGATTTACACCATAGTTTAAATGATCATGACATTGTTTACCTTTTATATTTAATACTTTGTTGTATTGCTGGTCGGATTTCTTGAAAACTACAGAGAAGTTGAGAGTATTTGGTTTAGATTTGGCGTGAAAAAGGAGATGAAGTGAAGAAGTTGAAGAAGCCACGCGGGAGGAGGGAGGGGAGGTTATGTATGTTGTTCCCAATGTTTGAAATTTTAAAAATATAAATTTGGTCCATGATTTGTCTTAATTAGACTCAGAAAAAAAAAGAAAATAGAAAAAAAAGGCGAGAACTTTTTCTGCCAAAAAAAATTTGCGGAGTTCTGGAACGCCACATCTCCCTACTTTAATAAGCGGTCCTAAGATTTGTCGACCATTATGTTGTTTTGTCAGAGTTTATGGTTCATTTTGTGACAGGACGTCACAGGTTTGAGCAGTTAAGACAACCTCGTTGTAGAAATGTTATTAAGGAAACATATGCTCAGAGTACTATATGTCCCATCTTTTCTTACCTATGCAGTGCTCATGGGTGAAATAAGAGTCGTAGTAGCGTATATTGAAAACGATACAGCACATTGCTATGCATTAATCATTTTGAATTCGAAATGGAGAAATTGAAGCGAAGTTTGGTGAGTTCATTCAAAGAGGACACTAATTGAAATTCCATCTTCAAAAAAAGAAAATTGTTATGAGGTTCATTAGATGGTCTTTGTCCTTAGAACATTGAGTCCCATAACTCAGTAGGAAAATGATATTTAACCATATTTTTTGTGGACATAATGGGAATAATTAAATTATTTTTACTAGAGGTTTGAGAGTATAATTTCTCTTTTTATAGTTAATTATGTTTACATTCCCAATATATAGATTGTATTAAAAAAAAAAAAAATTCTCTCACCGTAATATTCTTTATAATTGTATCTTCTAAAAGATTTGAACACCGGTTTATGATTTTCTGATTTTTTCATACTATAAAAGAAAATCTTATACTTAGTACATATTTTCATAACCTCCTATATACGAAATTTTAATTTCATGATTATTATATTTGTGCTTTCTTCTTTCTGATATTCACTTTTTAGTACAAAAAATTGAAAAAAGAGTTTTTTAAAGTGTTGAACAAAAAAATATTTTTCAACTTGACGTCTAAAAATAAGAATTTTTTTTTGGAAAAAAAAGGCTAAAAGCTAGTATTTTAGAAAAGTTTTTCAGTTTGTTCATTTTTTACATTTACAAGTTGAAACCCATCTTTTGGAAAGATAAAGTGTTTTTTGTTAGAAAGTCTTAAAACTTTTTTCGTCGAATCCCGCCATAACCTATGGAGAAATCTTGTATTTAACTCATGTATGCAAATACTTGTAATGCGCATACACAAGTTCATGTAAAGCACAAAGAATAAATTTTAAATAATTTCATATTCATCGTAATTAAATTTAAATAATAGAATAAAATAACTCAAAGGTAAAATTTAACATGAATTGTCACTAACTTAAAAACAATGAAAAAATATCTTATTTCAAGCTCAACATAATATTCTTAGTCAGGACACATCTAAACTGGAATCAAGATAATGTTCTTATTTATCTTATTAATTTAGTTGAATAAAAATTTATATTATTTGACCAAAAAAAAAATATATGCCTTTATAGAGGAAAATAGACTACCCGACTTTATTAAAAATATTATATATGTATGTTATTGTATATTATTGTATGTCCCCCAAAGTGCCTTCAATTATTCATTACTATCAGTGATTGAAGGATCAGATAAGACAAATCAAAACACATTACTATCAGTGATAACATACAAAAGACATAAGAAATTTTGCTACATAGCAAGAGTAATTGAAGGATCAAATAAGAAAAATCAAACATTTTTATTATTGATAACATATCTAAGATATAAGAAACTTCGCTCCATAGCAATAGTAATTAAATACAAAGTAATTGAAAAAATAGGATAGATGGCACACTTTTATCAGGTTCGAACCCATAAAATTCGCTTTTAACGTCGCAGTAGTTGCCATTATGCTGGAATAACTTCTTTGTCAACGGTTACACTCCAACTGTACTTAATTACGTCAATTCTTACCTTCAATTCCTAAGGCGTTAGTTGACTCATCAAGCAACAACACTCGTCTATGTTTTTTAGTTTATTCTCTGTTGACTGATCAAACAAGGCAACAAATATGAACATGGGGCTAAAATGGCTTTGATTGACATTGCAAGCATGATTATTTAGAGGTTCAACAGAAAGAATGGAGACACACTAACAACTACTGCTACTCCCAATGATTTTACACAAAGCATAGTTAGTTGGTAGTTTGATTAATGATGTCATATCTGTATTTATTCTTGATAATATATTGTCTTATATATAATAGTAGTTCCATAACAAATTTATTTTATATTTTTTTTAGTTCACATAATTCTTGTTATATTATGTAGGGGAGTGTATGCAAATATGTGAATCATAAATTTTTACTGATAAATTTATAAATGGTGTGTATGTAAAATTGCATAGGAATAAGTTTGAAATACATAAGACGTGTATTATATATATCATTATGTAGTCAATTAAATTACCATAATTCGAATGAGTAATGCAATTTCAAAATATTAACGAATTAACTACAATGAAAATTGGTCACTTATATTCTCATCTAAGATTTAAATATTTAATGAGAAACTCTTACAAGCAAAAAAAATAATTAAATTCGGTATTCATTCAAATTAAACTCACATATTCAATATTAAGAATAATGTACTTATATAATATTAAGAATAATATACTTATATATTTATTTAATTGTTTAATGTATTGGGACCATAAAAAATTAGACATGGTTACATAAAATAATTATATTTTTAAAGGAGAACTTATTGGAGAGAAAAAAATAGTTGTTGGAGTCAAAGTGAATGAAGAATTTATGAACTTTTTAACTTTTATGTCCACCCGTGTATGATCAAATAGCAGCGTCCTAACTCGTAGGCTTCAGTTGATGGAAAATTTTGACTTCGTAGAAAAAGGAGAAACAAAGAAAAAAGAGTTTGCAAGAAAGTCAAAAAGAAAATCTAGATAACGGCATGATTGGCGTAGGAATTGAGAATATAGGCACAATGAATGAAGTGTAGGATCTTGTTCACTTAATTGGATTTTAGATTTGTAGTTGATGAGTCTTTTTCCTTCATTGGCTTTCAATGACATTGAAAAAGATGCTACTGCGAAAGTAGGTATTTATAAGAGAAGAATTTAGAATACCAACTTGTACTTTTCAGACTTGCAAACCAACCCTTATAGCTGTACAGAGTTACTACATTTTAATGATCTGCAAATTAAAAGAGTGTCACTCAATATGCCCTAGGTCTTTTGCAGACTGGTCCATTTGCAAAAATGGTTGATGTTTGAAAACTGATGCACTCGTACCTAATTATATTTGACTTAGGCTTTATCTATGTAACTGAGTTAAAGCTTCTGAATTTACTGTATAACTGCACCTGCACATGCACATGCACATGCACATGCACATGCACATGCACATATAACAGAGTTAGCTATAAAAAGACTTGTAACCAGCTGTATCGTACGCAATATATTTATACATTCTAATTTAACCTTTTTTCACCAGCTGGCAGTTCTCGTGAAAAATGCGAACAAGTCGAAAACACTTGTTGCCTACAGTAATATCAATATGCACGAATGTAAAATTAAAGATCTGTTGCCAAAGAAATTACTGCTCCTTATGTCTTAATTTATGTTGCTCTGTTTTCTTTTTGTGATTTGTCTAAAGATATGTCAGCTTTTTAAAAGTAGAGACAATTCACTTTATGAAATGATTTTCAGCCACACAAATTAACTTGTTTTAAATCAAAATTTTAATAATCAGCTTTCTTTCTCAAATTTCGTGCCAAATAATGGTGAACAAACCAAACCATCGAACCAAATCAAACAGATAAACCAAGTCAAATTGAACAAAAAATCGACTAGTGGTTTGGTTTGATTTGGTTTGGTATTAGAATAAAATAAACCAACATGTTTAGTTTGGTGTTAACAAAAAAATATATTGGGTGAAAATTTACCGAGCCTCGACGATAGGGCTCAAAACATGGTTTGATTAAATCCTTTGGAAACGAGCTCTCAAGGAAGCTCGCTCAGTTCCCGAGGCTCAATGCCTCGGGTAGGAAACAGACCTTAGCTACAAGTTATCCCTCGAGGCGATTAAAAGACAACCATCACGAGGCGTGTGGCTTACCCCTCGGTGAAGATTTGTTCTTCGGTGAACGAGCTTGTTGCTCCCAAACGCACACGCAAGTATACGTGGACGACAAGTAATAAAGTGATAAATCGAGTATCGTTCCCACGAGGACTATTCAGACTGAATTCTAGCAAACAATTTACATAAACTATTCAGGGATCTTTTTCCAATAGTAATGAGTTTATTAACTAAAGAACAGTAATTAAAATGGTAAACGTGAATTCAAGCAATGGAGCAAAACTTGGTTGTTATCAGTAATAAGGAGACAGTCCAGGGTCAGAGTTACAAACAATCCAGTTGAGTTTTCCAATTGATTCCACTTCTTAAATCCCAGGTTACTAACTAACAGATTAAATGTACCCGTGAAAACCTTTCGATTCTTCACGGTCTATGCAGGCTATTCCAATCCCTATATGTCTATCGGTTGAATCACGTGCACGCATTAACGAATTCTGTAATGAGTTAAACTAGGCGAGCAAGTATATGTCTATCCTACTCACAAATTGGTTCCCCGATGCCCGGGTTCACAAACTAGTCCTATTCTTTCTTATTACGTAATTAAATTCCCTCTTTCGAGTTCAATCTAAAAACCATAGATAATGCGTAATAATCGGGCCCTGACAATTACACAAGTGAAATCAAGAAAGAATAAGTAACCCGTAATAGGATTCAATTAATGGGAATCAATCTTCAAACATCAACCTTCATGAAATACTCTAACCCTAGAACGATAGATTTAGCCACGCATACTCATAATAACAACACAAGGAATTGATGAAATAATGAAATAATGATGTAATAGATTAATGAAAGGAAGAAAAACCCTTGTTCTTGATGTTATGAGCTCTCCAATTTGCTCCAAGGTCTGAACTCCTATCAAAAACTAAGTAAAAGAGTATTTATAGAGTTTACAAACACCTAGTAATAAGTTAGACCCAATCCTAGACGAAATAGGAAGTAAAAATGCGCACAAGGGGTGCTATAACGGGCGCCCCGCGCCTCGGAACGCATGACCTTGGACAGAACCCGTCGAAAGTTGACCGCTATGCCTCCGCGCTGCGTGGGAAACCGCGCCCACCAGGGTGGCGCGTTTCCTGGCGCGGCGCGCCACCTGTGGCGCCCAGCCATTTTTCTGTTCCGTTCGCTCCTTTGCTCACTCGTGTCGTGCCTTCATGTGCTCGATCCAATCCTCAATCAAAATCAAATCTTTTCTTGCTCAATCATGCTCTTAAAAGCTCCAATTGCACTGCATAACAACATACATACACACGACATAAATTAGTGCAAAACCACATTCATAAACCATAAAACGAGCGAATAAAGTATCCAAACGTAAGGAAATATTAAGGAAATATAGGCATAAAATGCCAAACATCACCACCCCACACTTGAACCTTTGCTCGCACTCGAGCAAGTCACATCTCACTTCCCAACCTAAGTAAAACAGGTTTGCCTATGACTATGGTTGATACCGACCATTGAACCAATGCACACATGACTACTGTGGATCCACAACATGCCAACAAATTATCAAAATCAAAAATATAGAAACAACCACCCCAAAATAGCGCAAATGCACAAACTCAACTTAATGCAACCATGCTCCCACAAAATCACATCTATCTACTCAACCAAGAACCATCAACTTCACCTATTTCATGCAAACCACGTGCCCTCACTAAAATGAAGCAAGAGAGTGTCCCCCAAATATCACACACAACCATAAATATCAAGAATAGAACGGGGACAATAGCATAGAAAGAATTCACTCACTCTCATGAAAATCTCACATGTCACACACGATGTACCATAGGCTTGCCCGTAGTGTAGGACTCCACTAATGTAAGCTCACTCCAACCGGGATTAACTAGGACTTTAAAAAGGTTGTAATGTAGGCTAAGGGGCGGGTAGGATACATATGGTAATAGTGACTACCTCCCTAAGCACTTTAATACATCACAATCAAATTAAGCATCAATCTCATCAAGCCACCCAATCAACAACTTTCACACACACCTTCTCAACAAGTAGCAACCTTTCTTTTAAGCACACACTAGCAAGGAATCGATATTCTTTTCTCTTTATTTCTTTTTTCACAATTTTTTTCTTTTCTTTTCAACTTTGCTATTTTTTTCTTTTTCCATTTCATTATCTTCCAACCTTGCCAATGCTTTTCACTACTTCACAATTTTAAAAATTATTCTCCTTCATTAGCTCCACTCAAAAACCTCCCAAAATCCAACCACAACTCCAAAATAACAACACAATATCAACTAAAGTGCTTAAGAAGTAAAGGGCCAAAAGGGACAATTTAGAACAAATGGGTAGGCTCGGGGTGTGGGTGCCAACAAAAAGGGTCAAAGAAATCACAACAGCAAATTTTTTTTTTCAAGGTATATATGTAAGGCTAGGCAAATCAAAAGAAGGCCTTGTATCATTTCCCGACTAGAACAAACCTAGGATTTCGCTTTGCACACACACGGGGCAAGTTCTAGACATTAATATGCAAACATGGAGCAAACAAGAATATGCTTCACAACACACATTGCACACGATCCACACAAAAAGGTTCCATCAACAACTCTCAACTAAGCATCTAGAATGCAACTTGTGGAAATTTAAGCACTAATGCACAAAGGTTCACAATAAAGTCAAGTGAATGGACTCAAGCATCTCAAGGGGGTCGTTCCATTTTTTCCTAGGCATGCATCACAATTAAAACCCAAGGACACCACAAATAGCACATGCAATCAATTCAAGTCCACCGGTATCAAACAAATCAAAAGCACCTAGCATTCTACCTATTCTTTTCGTCTAGGGTCACCTATACTAACTATTCTAATCCTAAAAAAAATAAAAAATAAAAAATAAAAACTACCCGGTTCAAAGGCCTCCCCGTGGAAAAGAACCGCGACCATAAGAAAAACCACGGGGTGGATGCCATGTACCACTAATAAAACTAAAAGAAAATCTTTTTGAAATTTTTCATTGGTTTTCTAATTTTTTTTTTTCATATATTAAAGCAAGAAACAAATAAAAATAAAGTCAAGTGACAAAAGAAAAATCCTATGGTACATGCATCCTAACCTCAAAAATAGATAAAGGGGTAGTTCCCCCACCCCACACTTAAACTAAGCACTGTCCTCAGTGCTAAAAATAAACAAGCGCAAGGTAAAGAAAACTTCCCTGAAGATTCTAGTCCTTGGTGCTAGCATCCTCCAAGCTTCCATATCGTATGAGGTACTCAGACTTCCCTCATCAGGTCATCAATATTAGGCAAAGGTGAGGACACCCCACACTTAGCCTCGACATTACATGAACCTGCAATCCAAAGAATCACCCAAAGTAATATACAACTATAAAAATAATAAATTAAAAAAAAAAAAAAAAAAAGTAAAGCAGCAAATTGGGTTGCCTCCCAAGAAGCGCTTGATTTAACGTCGCGGCACGACGAAGACAACTTCATCACTTTTGTCTCCACCTTGAACTAATGAATTGAATCCCCAACTTTGCTTCAAGCTTATGACTATGGTATTGGGGTGGTGGCAAAAATACAAAAGGACCAAGTAACCATTGTCGCATTTTACACTTCTTGGCCTTTAAATGAGGGATGTCGTTTTGTCTCCTCAACATCACAAACTCTAAAATATAGGCACCTTGTTCCTCCTCCTTTTGTTTCTTCATAGGCTCGGGTGGCTCAATTTTCATGTCACCATCCAAACACAATGTTGAAAAATGATTGGAATGAGGTCCAATGCGCTTCAATTCTAAAGTTGCATTACTTTTGACACCCTCACTTGCACAAACACTAGAGTCCTCAAATATGATGTTTTCTATTTCCTCACTTGACTCTAATGTGATTTCCTCAACCTTGGCATCATCAACTGCTATTGGGTCGAATGGTAGGAATTCCACTTTTTGCTCCTCAAATTGGCTTCTAAGCTCTTCTATCTCAAATCTACTAATCACGACAACTGATAATTGAGCTTCAAACACCTCAACCATATCACTTAAATTCTCCTCCAAGTCATGAATAGTCAAGCCAAATTCGTCGATCTCTTGCCCCAGCTCCACTCTTTCTTCCATAAATTGCATCGTCATATTTGTAAGTTCACTCCTGAAATCCCCATAAGCTTCTAAGAGTTTGGCTTGCTCCATTAGCCAAGTTTCGCTAACAACCTGCACTTTATCGCTCCTGTCAAACTCACAAACATCATTAGAATCATTACAAAAATTATTGGGGGAAGGAGCATGACACTTTGGACAATCATTCCACCGACCACCACACAATTTACAAAAATTCCAATCAAAGGTGGTAGAAAATTCACATAACCAGTCTCGCAGGGTTGAAAGACTCGGACAATTTTCCCAAAAGTGATGTCCTCCATAAAGTAGACAAGAATCAATAAAATTTGAGCAACCATCATTCAACCCACTTTCATTAAAAGATGCCATGTAAACTAGTAATACAATAATAAACTAAAAAAAAAAAATTAAACCTGAATAGAAAATAATAAATTGTTCAAAAAGAGAACAGTCAATTTAGTCCCCGGCAACGGCGCCAAAAACTTGTTGCTCCCAAACGCACACGCAAGTATACGTGGTCGACAAGTAATAAAGTGATAAATCGAGTATCGTTCCCACGAGGACTATTCAGACTGAATTCTAGCAAACAATTTACATAAACTATTCAGGGATCTTTTTCCAATAGTGATGAGTTTATTAACTAAAGAACAGTAATTAAAATGGTAAAAGTGAATTCAAGCAATGGAGCAAAACTTGCTTGTTATCAGTAATAAGGAGACGGTCCAGGGTCAGAGTTACAAACAATCCAGTTGAGTTTTCCAATTGATTCCACTTCTTAAATCCCGGGTTACTAACTAACAGATTAAATGTACCCGTGAAAACCTTTCGATTCTTCACGGTCTATGCAGGCTACTCCAATCCCTATATGTCTATGGGTTGAATCACGTGCACGCATTAACGAATTCTGTAATGAGTTAAACTAGGCGAGCAAGTATATGTCTATCCTACTCACAAATTGGTTCCCCGATGCCCGGGTTCACAAACTAGTCCTATTCTTTCTTATTACGTAATTAAATTCCCTCTTTCGAGTTCAATCTAAAAACCATAGATAATGCGTAATAATCGGGCCCTGACAATTACACAAGTGAAATCAAGAAAGAATAAGTAACCCGTAATAGGATTCAATTAATGGGAATCAATCTTCAAACATCAACCTTCATGAAATACTCTAACCCTAGAACGATAGATTTAGCCACGCATACTCATAATAACAACACAAGGAATTGATGAAATAATGAAATAATGATGTAATAGATTAATGAAAGGAAGAAAAACCCTTGTTCTTGATGTTATGAGCTCTCCAATTTGCTCCAAGGTCTGAACTCCTATCAAAAACTAAGTAAAAGAGTATTTATAGAGTTTACAAACACCTAGTAATAAGTTAGACCCAATCCTAGACGAAATAGGAAGTAAAAACGCGCACAAGGGGCGCTATAACGGGCGCCCCGCGCCTCGGAACGCATGACCTTGGACAGAACCCGTCGAAAGTTGACCGCTATGCCTCCGCGCCGCGTGGGAAACCGCGCCCACCAGGCTGGCGCGTTTCCTGGCGTGGCGCGCCACCTGTGGCGCCCAGCCATTTTTCTGTTCCGTTCGCTCCTTTGCTCGCTCGTGTCGTGCCTTCGTGTGCTCGATCCAATCCTCAATCAAAATCAAATCTTTTCTTGCTCAATCATGCTCTTAAAAGCTCCAATTGCACTGCATAATAACCTACATACACACGACATAAATTAGTGCAAAACCACATTCATAAACCATAAAACGAGCGAATAAAGTATCCAAACGTAAGGAAATATTAATGAAATATAGGCATAAAATGCCAAACATCAGAGCTCATGCCTTTTGTAATTGACAACCGCTGTCCACACATTTAAGAAGGAGATCATGGTCAGACCACGACTGAATGTTGATAATAGCCATTAAGCACAGTAATTGTTATTCTCAACCTTGTAAACTATAAATAGGGGTTATGTAATTAAGGAAGATCATCTACAAAGATATCAAACACACTTACTCTTTGTTTCTTAGTTATTATCCAGTTTTCTTTAACAAATTTCTTATCATTTTACGGCTTTGATATAAATAGTTTCAATTAACCCAAAATAAATTCGATTTGTTGTTCTAATCAGATTTATACCAACAAAAATTGGCGTCGTCTGTGGGGAAATTAGCAATAATATTTGTTCCGAAGTCACATTCCCTGTTTTACATACCATTTTTACCAATATCGTTCAATGGCAGACAATACTAACACCTGTGATAACACAACGGTCCAAACTCCTGATCCAATCACTAGCGTTACTTCATCAGATGGTGGAACACCAATTACGCCACCTGGCTTAACGCCGACACCTGGCTTAACACCACGTCCTAGCTTAACAACGCCAATCAGCTTAACGTCACTAGTTGGTTTAACACCGCCCACTGGTTTGACTCTGCCAACTGGTTTAAGCTCCCCAATTGGGGTTACTCCACCACCACCAACTGATCCCTTTTCATCAAGTTCAAATGGCCTCTTCCAGTTGTATATTATGGCCACTTTGCAACGGCTTCAAGAGCAATTCGTTGTTTTCTCTAGAAATGCGAGAAACACAGCAAATCCCACCGAGCCTCCACTTGCCAATCTCAATGGAAGTGTCCCGAACGTTGTTCCTATGGATGCAACAACATGGGAACTTCCAAATGAGGCCGCATCTGGTGGCTCGAGGTCTGCTCCATTGGGGAATCAATCCTTCGAGGCAGCTCCATTGGGAAATCAATCCTTCGGGGTAGCTCCAACGGTGGCTAAAACTAGCGTCCCGTCGGACATTGAGTAATGGAAGAAAGAGTTTGAGGCCAACATGGAAAAATGGCTTGAAAATGTCCCTGGAGTCAGGAAGCCCCAACGAGCTATAGATATTGAGAAATGCAGGCGGCAACCTTTAAAACCCGACGCTGCTCCCTCTCTCATTTCCAAGTACTTCAAGTTGCAAATCCTGAAGAAGTACGATGGAACAACTGACCTCATTGATTTACATAACTGAATATATAGCTATGGTCAAGAGCAATGACTTGACCCTGGTGGAAAGGGAGTCAATGTTTCTTATGAAGTTTGCTAATACCCTTGAAAAAAGAGCGTTGCGCTAGTACATGTACCTCCCCTTCGAGTCAATATCGAACTTTGAAGAACTGGCTGATATGTTTATCAATGCCCATACTGGGACCCAGAAAATCCTCAAGTGAAAGGAGGATATCTTCGAGGTTAAACAAAAATACCTCGACCGATCAAGGACTTCCTCGAGCGCTTTCAAGCCGAAAGGATGGACTTGCAAAAAATGGATGATACTATGGCAGTCATGGCTTTCAAAAGAAATATAAATGTAAGCAATTCTGAGGCTGCTGCTGAACTGAAGAAAGAGCTCCAGTATATCAAGCCCAGACTTAGGATGAGCTGCACGACAGAGCCTTTGCAAAAAATTAGGCTCGAAGAGGCCGAATAGAGGATGACAGGTCGGTACAGTTCGTATCGAGGCCACGCAAAGTCCTCTCAATGTGCCGACGCACCACGAGGGAACTCAAAAGGACGATATGAGCCTTATAATTCGCAGAGGCATCATGTAAGCGAACGACTCGGAGGACAAAAACATGTAAGTCAAAGGCTAGCGAGGAAAGTCAGCACGAATGCCAATTAGAAGAACTTCTCGGGACCATCCTTGGTATCCAAGGATAAGGATCTGCCTCGAATCTCTGATTATAATTTGAACATTTCCACTTCCGAGCTGGTAAAAACTACAAAGGGGATGATAGATCAAGGTGTGAGGTTGCCGAGAGACATGAGAACGCCCCCGGGGAAAAGAGATCAGAGTCAGCATTGTGAGTTCCATATGGATTATGGGCATGCCACTGAAGACTGCAAGGCGTTGCACCTCGAGATGGCACATCTTCTCAAGAAAGGTTTGCTAGCTGAGTATCTCACTAATAAGGGAAAGCATAATTTTGCTAAGAATATGGGAGAAGGCCAGCAGCCGAAGCCGTAGTCTCCAAAAAGATTCGTGAATGTTATAATTGGGGGTTGGAGGTGAACGGTATCAACTCTGCTGCTGTGAAGAAATTCGCAAAGCTTTAAAAGGACAAGAACTGGTGGGTCACAAAAATGAAATAGTCTTGATGCAGAAGACTGTGATGGAATGATGTTTCCCCATCATGATGCACTAGTGATCATGTTAAGGATCAATGACTGTGATGTCAAGCGAGTTTTGATTGATCCTGGCAGCTCGGTGAATATCATTAATAATAGGGCTATTAAGAAAATGTGGTTGAACGACTCCGTCGTCCCGAAGGCAACCATATTGACAGGATTCAACAACTCTACCGAGAAGACACTTGGAGAAATTACTCTCACTGCAACTGCTGAAGGAGTCAATAAGAAGACTGTTTTCCAAGTGATAGCCGAGGATATGGCCTATCATGTAATCCTCGGAAGGTCTTGGATCTATGAGATGGAAGCTGTCCCATCTACCTTGCACCAGGTAATTAAGTTCCCAACACCATGGGGAATTCGTGCCATCCGAGGTGAGCAACGAATAGCTCACGAGTGCTGCTCGGTTGCAATGAAGAGTGGAGCATCTGCGATCGAGCCATCCAAATAGCAATTACTTAGTTTGGGGCCCGATGAGGAAGAGAGCTCGGTTCTCAAAATAGGCTCTCAAAGGGACAATGGAAAAGGTCCCATGATTTCTGACATTGAGGTACGTTACCCTTTATCAAGCACAAATCTTTCGCTTATAACATCAAGCTATCAATGCCCCAACATTTAGATCGAATGGCTTACCTCTCGTTTTTCTTTGCTTGTTCTTTTCAGGAAGTGGAGGAAGCGGCAAATAGTACTCGGGTCTTCATTATTCACACCCGAACACTATGGGGGATGCAGGGGGAGTTCACTTAGTCAGTTTTCGGCCGAGGACTTCGAACGAAACCCAAAGACTAGCAATCCATACATCGGGGATTGTTCCCATAAGAGTTAGTATAGTTGCTTATCGTAATCGCCCGAGGTGGCTGTTGTAATAAGAATTTGCCTAAGTCTTGTCATGACTAGAACTTATGTAAATCGGCTCGAATTTCATTAATAAAACTTGATCCAGTTTCCTTTCGATGTTTAAAGCCAGTTTTGATTTTTATGCCTCAGGTCATGAGCGAGACATCGTTCTAAGCTAGCTTCATTTTATACTATCTAAGTCTTGCAAGCAAAAAACTCAAGTGATATGAGATAGACACTTTCAAACACGAGGCAAAAGATATAACAATTTGAGGCATTCAAATGTTCATTAGTGGCTCGGAAGCCAGCGTAAGAAAATTTACAAACGGCCTGAAGGCCTAAGGCTCGGACGCCAGCGTAAGAAAATTTACAAATGGCCCGAAGGGCTAAAACTCAAAGGCCCAAACAAAAAAAATAAAGAGAAGAGAGCACCAACGAAGTTCACTCGTTAGAAGACGGTGCTTTCGAGCCCTTACTCTCTTCATCACTTGAGCTTTCACTGCTCGAATGAAAATTGCTTATCAGCAGCTAAGCCTTGGCGACGTCCACTTTTGCCCTGGCTATTTCTTCATCCAAGTCTGCTCCAGCTTTGCACTGCTCGAGAGTCTTTAGCTTGGTCTGAATAATAGCCCTGTTTCTGTCAACTCGGGCTCTAGTATCTCGAGACTTCAGCTTAGCTTTGATCTTGGACTTAAGCTTGGATGAGAACATGGCTCCTTCGCTCTAAAAGGTATCCACCTTTGCCCTGAGGTTTTGAGTGTGGGCCTCAAGCTCGATCACCTTTGATAAGAGCTCCTTTGATTGGCTTTGAAGCTGTCCATTCAAATCATCGATCGTCGCATTTGCTGCCTCAATTTTAGCCCGGAGGATATCTTCTTGAGCTTTCTTTTCAGCTTCAAGCTTCGTAATGACTTCCCGGTATTTATTCAGCTCAAGCTTAGACTCTTTGGCTACTTTGCGAGCCCAATCGAGATCAATATCAGAATTGAGAAAATGCTTCTCGAGCTCAGTGACTTTGACTTGGAGCCCAACCTTTATGTGATCCCATCGCTCCCCAATCTTCCTTGGATTTGCTGCTCAGTGAGCCTTAATTTCGGCCGCCTTCATAGTGAAAACAAAACTCTGTGAATTGGAGGAAATGAGTTACAATGGTACAAATAAAATTTAGAATGAAGCAATTTGAGTTGAGAAGAAAATTACATGAATTATGTACTGAGATGCATAAGCCATCAAGTCGTCAATCGGAAAATCTTTGAGGCATTCTCGCTCTGCTGGGCCAACCAAGTGCTTAAGGCTGATGGGAACAACCACTGTATCGTCCAGTATGCACAGATCGGAAGAGATGCCTATCATCCTAGGACTCGCTTCAAAAGCGGAGGGATGATCAGCCTGAGCGGAATCTTTATCTGCCCCTTCTTTACCTCGAGCAAGATCACCAATTGCCCTCTCATTGGCGGAAAGACTCTCAGCCACTTTGGCTTTGCCCTTAGCCTTTTCAGAGGCTCGTTTTTCTTCAAGGTCAGCCACCTCGACCTCATTATGGGCATCTTTATCTGCAGGCGCGTCAACTTAGTCACGCTGAGGAACTTTAGGTGACTCAACCCGATGGCATTTAGCTTTAGAGGGGTTAACTACTGCTCCCTTCCTTTTCCTTGAATCTGAACATATGAGATGATCACTAAAAAAAAAGCGAGAAAAAAGATGAGGAAAGCAGTTAAGCCGAGGACTCAAACCTTTTGAAGTCTTGCAGCCTGGCGACTTCTTTAAAGCTTTGGCTTTGAAGAGTACCCCGACCGAGTCCTCTAAGTCCTTTAAGCTATCCCCAGCCTCGGGGACTTCCACTTCTTTCTGCTCTTCTTTCTTCTTCTTGTCATTTTTCTTCTCTTCCTTTTCTTCCTCTTCCGGCTCGGTAGCCACCATATTGGGGAAGCCTACAAAGAGGAGGTAGAGTAAGGACAAAGTCTTTGAACCAAGAAGACGAAGGCATAATACACACTTACCATGTCATTTGCACGACCGCTGGTTCTTCTTCAACGCCACAAAGATCATCCACGATCTCTCTGGTCTCGGCTTGGTGTCAATAATTGCCTGAACCCAAGCAGTCAAACCCTTTGGGGGGTTAATTGGAAGCTTCTCTGTTGAAACTACGAAGAATTGATTAAAACCTGAGGGGTATGCAAATAGAAAAGGAGAAGTCAGTGTTCGACAACTTACGAGTTCTATTCCACACATCGCGGAATCCAGCCTCAGAAGAAAGAAGAGCAGTGAGGGTGAGAACGAACCAATCACACCAACCACGGTCCTTGATATCATCACCCTTCGTGATTAAAGAAAACTTGCCCCGTTTGCTCAACTGGACAACTCCATCTTTATGCATGCTGGGTAAAAAAGGGAAATAAAATGGGCGAAAGTAAAGGGACCTTGGCCTGTTGGCTCAGGAAGTCAAGGCATTGAATGACCATCCAGAAGGTGGGACCCAGCTGAGCATAGCACAAATTATATGTTTGGCAGAAAGTATCAGCTATGTGATGAATTGGGAGGGTAAAGCCTATCGTAAAAGGATAGGTATAAACGAAAAACAGCCCGGCGATTCTATCACAGATACGATGCTCCGATGCAGGAACCACAATTCGGACCTCGGGGCCCCAATTGGAATCTTCTCGAACCTGATCTACGTGAGCTTGTGTAATTAGACTCGGTGAATGGTGAACATGCACATTCATATTTTTCTCGAAGGTCGTTTGCTTTTACATTCTGAAATCTTTACCGTTTTGAGGAAATCACCCGATGGGGTTTAAGCTCTCTAGTGAAAGATTTCTTCTTAGGCTTTGAAGCTTCAGCGGCTTCAGCCTCATTATTGTCATCGTTGGCGACTTCTTCAGTCGCAGCTCAATCATCTCTGACTGATACCTCCTCCTCGTTGGTGGTGTCGCGACGGTCGGAGGTTGTTTCTTTGTCACCCTCCTCCGGTGAAATAGCTTTTAGTGGCACTACAACATTCGCCAGCACACCACTCGTTACCGTGGTGTTATCGTCCATTGTTCTTAGTTTTGATGATCCAGAAAAATTTTGGGTAGAAGACATGATAGCAAGGTTTTGACAGAGGGAAAAGTTGCAGAAAAACTTGTTACTGTTGATCAAGGATTTAAGAAACAGTATAAATGGTGGACAAGTTAGTTGATTTATAGGAGATGTGATACTCAAGTGCTTTGAAAAGTTGCCATCATTACTTTTACATTGGGAAGGTAAAACGAAGCGTTACAACCATTTAGAAAATGCTGCGTGCAGTGAGCGAGATGTTGAAGGGACGGCTAGCTTTTCAAATTCCTTGGCGAAGAATTTGCCACGTCACTCTCCTGCCGAATTTATTCCACCCCTCGGACAATCGTGACTATTATCCGAGGGGTGGGGAGACTATCTGTATTGAGTGAAAATTTACCGAGCCTCGACAATAGGGCTCAAAACATAGTTTGATTGAATCCTTTGGAAATGAGCTCTCAAGGAAGCTCGCTTAGTTCCCGAGGCATTAGGAAACAGACCTTAGCTACAAGTTATCCCTCGAGGCCATTAAAAGACAACCATCACGAGGTGTGTAGCTTACCCTTCAGTGAAGATTTGTTCTTTCGTGAATGAGCTCATGCCTTTTGTAACTGACGACCGTTGCCCACACATTTAAGAAGGAGATCATGGTCAGACCACGACTGAACATGGAGTAATGGCCATTAAGCACAGTAATTGCTATTCTCATCCTTGTAAACTATAAATAGGGGCTATATAATTAAGGAAGATCATCCACAAAGATATCAAACACACTTACTCTTTATTTTTTTAATTATTATCCAATTTTCTTTACTGAATTTCTTATCATTTTACGGTTTTGATATAAATAGTTGCTAGTTAACCCACACAAATTCGATTTGTTGTTCTAATCAAATTCAGACCAACAAATAAAAAAATCGAACCGTCTTCAAACAAAATTGAAATTACATATATATTATTTTTAAATTTTTTATAAATAAAAAATAGGAAAATTTACCATGTTTAAAGCATTTTATTCATTACCCGATATTTTAAAAGATTCTCGCTAATACAATTTCAAAATTTAATACCATATTTATATATTTTATTTCAAAAAATACCACTTTCACGGTCCCATTAAAATCTTCTAGATTAATGTGCATTAAATATCTCCTATCTTAAATCCCATTAAAATAGAGAATCTAGTCAATAACCTACCAATCGTTCTAAAAAAAATCTTCCAAATCCTATAAAGAACACCGAGTAAAATTATGCATACATAAAGTATTAATATGATGATGTTGTTGTTGTCATCGTTGTAGTTGCAGTAGTATGTTAATGCTATATGTTTGGTAAATGTGTACATTCCGAATATGCTCCCATATACTACCATATTTATTATATTAATTTTGTTATAGCTAATTATTTTATATTGGGTTATTTCTTGAGAAAGTACCAAACAATTGTTACTTACCAAGTAAAATTAAAAAAACCTGAAAAACTTGAGAAAAATTGAGATGAAAAAATCGACTTTAATTGATTTGAATTGGTTTATAAATTTTAAAGACATAATTGGTTTGATTTGATAAATGAAAAAATTGAATCAAACTGATCTATGTTCACCTATAGTTCTCAGTCAAATACCGCCATATAAAATAAGACGTAGAGAGTAATTGATTTATGTGATATACAATTGTTAAATAGAGAGAGAGAGAGAGAGAGAGAGAGAGAGAGAGAGAGAGAGAGAGAGAGAGAGAGAGAGAGAGAGAGAGAGAGAGAGAGAGAGAGAGAGAGAGAGAGAGAGGGGGTTGTAATTGATTTATATGATATACAATTGTTGTTAAATAAATAAATATGTATAGTTGGCAACCTTCCCATTTTGTAGTTCTAAAAAATGACCTTACCATTCAATTACCATCACATTAAAATTAGATAATTTGTCATTTAACCAAATTTCCCCAATTTCTTTGCATCTTGTCATTTAACCTTCCCAGGATTGCATCTTGCTTCAACTTTTCCAGCCACTTTACGACAATCATAGCATCGTTAGTTCCTCAAGCTTTAAATTCAATTAAGTCCTCACTCCCACCTCCCCCAAAGAAATAAAAAGTTTCCTCTTTGATGCAGATTAGACTTGACTCATTTTATAAAGTATGAAACAATGGGTTTTCCACTGTGGTGCTGTATTTGGATTTCAAATTATATATTTGGTGATGTACATAACACTGACTTTTAGGGTGCTATATTTTTATGTGTAAAAAGACGTTAGTTCGACAAGTGTTAAAATCACAGCATACCCATATAAGATTTGGCTAAACTTTCACTAATGAGGACTCAATTCAGGTTACAATTCCTAATAGTCACACAATTACCTCTAGCCCTATCCAACAGATCTTCTGCTCGTACTGACTTACAAATTTATTGTATTGGCCTAAATCGGTTTAGGACAACAAATTAAATTTGAGTTGAGAATACAAGCAATACTAAGTATCAAAGTTGAGATAATAAGCTAAATCAAACGTAAATGACAAAGAAATAATGAAATTCCAATATATGAGGATGAGTACAAATTTTGCCAGAGTTTCAGTATGTATTTCTAGATGATACAATACAAGAATAAAGTGACAATTATAGGGAGGCAAACAATCAGCCATTTTCTCCACGATCCCCATTAATTCGTCATCATCCCACATACTCGGAACGTGGGGTTAGTGGGCTGAAGTAGTGGGGAGTTACTTTGCTAAAACCGAAATGACCTACTGAAGTCTGAATCATCGACCTCGGTGATGTGAGCTTGTTGATCAACCGAGGTAATACTTCACCGAGGTATGATATAGACTCTGTTCTTCAGTTGCTGACTTCAGTAATCTCATTGTCTATCTCGGACCATAACTTGTAAATATCTGTTCGGCTAACTCTGAGTCATGCCACCGAAGTGTCATGTATGCAGGTCGATTTTTACCCAATACAGTTATGCCAAACTCTAAAGTCTGTGTATAACACCAAAATACCTTTTAAAATTTACTTCTAGACAAGCAAATAAAGTACAACTTGATAACATAATACATAGAACGAACAACATACAACAAACTAAGGGAGTTTGGTAAACGTGCTTGTATCTTCTAGTTTCTCCAGTACTCCAGAACATCAGAAATTTTGCTCTCTCAATCTTCTCACAAAGTATTCTCTGAATTTTCTCTATGAAGGTGTGCATCTGTTCCAGAACAACTTGAACTACAAGAGTTCTAAGTAATTAAGGTAGTAAGTATATACAGGCCAAAACTATCACAAAGACACTCCTCTGTTGAGATCGTAACTAAATATTCTCTTAATTTGAATCCGGTCTCTTCAAAAATTATTTCCACACTTTACCATAAAAATAGATTGTCAGTCAAATACAAATTTTTGACGGTTAGAATTTAGGAACAACTCAATTTACTAGTTGATCTCTCAGTAGTTTCGACAATAGTTTCCCTATAGATTTGTAATAATCAAAATCTCATAATTCAACGCTATCCACTACCCAGTAGTTCTTGAAAAACCTTTATAAGAGGGATTATATGTACACTGAATATAACGAATAAAACCAGTAGAAGAAACTATAAAATAAACCCTTGACCGCAACTAGTTTAGCAATATTTTCCCTACCCCTTCATTTATCATAAGTAAGAAGTCCTCCTGTTGTTTGGTTAATTTTTGTTTGGGTAGCCAAAGATTCATCATGCGCTACTCCCCATGTTCGGTCCCTAAATATATACCCCCGCCCACATTGACCATTCTTTAGGATGTTTATTTCTTAGTGGGTCCTAATTTTACCCGTCCCACTCATTACCCCTAGTTCTAAAAATCCACTCCATTTGACAAAGCCCACATATAGTCGTCTGCTGTTCAACTTTATTTTCCACAAATTCCCCACCTCCGATCTTTCCTTACATTTAAGCGGTACAGGAGGCAAGCCAGACTGAACTTCAGGTGGACTAGCTAGAAATTTATGTGTTTCTTCTGAATTAACCCCGCTTTGATGGCCATATTGTGCTTCTAACATATCATTATCAAGTGGATTATTAGCGGTAACATCAAGATGATATTGAAAATCATCTATGTGGGTGAACTGACTAGAACAACCAGCAATTCCTTTATCTTTACCCCTATTTCCCCTGCGACCACGTGCCCGCCCCAACCACTAGTTCTAATTGAACCTCTTTGAGACATTATTATAGCAAATAAAATAAATATATGAGAAAAAAATTATAAAAAAGTAGGAAGTAGGAACGACCAACCAAATATAACCGTATAATTGAGGTGAAGTTGAAACTTGAACCTTCACTTTAATTAATTAGTTGAATACTTGATAATCGAAAAACATCAACAAATAGCCAAATTGATATTTCAATCAAGTAGCGCCTCCAATTTACCCAATACTTAATAATTCAAAATTTCACCAAATAGTCAAATATAACTTTAATAGCAACTCCAATTAAAACTTGATAAAGTAACCTAATTGTAAAATTTTAACAAATAGCCAAAGTAGCAAGATTGAAATATTGTAGAGAATTTAAGAGAATTAGATGATTTGTATGAAAAATATGATGAAATAATGAGGTATTTATAGGAAAAAAATATTTAGGGGCGGTTATGGGGTGGTAGAGGGGTTAAAGTGACGGTTTTTGACCGTTGAACAACAGGTAGGGGGTCAAAAGAGTCGTTGCCAACGGCTAATTAATGTTGACTCCTTGTTTTGATAATTACAATAGGCTAAATCCCTATGTATAACGACTAATATTTTCATCCTCAATTGTAGGTACTGAAAGCCCTCAAGACGAATGAAATATGGAAGAAAGAAGTACGAGATGCTTCTCAATATTATATATGGTAAAGAAATCATTGCGCATCAAATTAAGGAGTAAATTCACACTGGAATATCTCAGAAGATCTTTAGCTGCACGAATTAAGGCATCAAGCTCTGAACGAATATGCTGCCAACAAAGGAAAGAATATCCGGAGAAATCAACTAAATCAAGGCACATAAAGCCTTTGAAGAAAAATCAGGACTTCCATATCAGCTCTTAACATTATTCTCAAAAAGGATATCCTAAACCTTTTTGAGGATCAACTCCCTTGGGTCAATATCTCTTCTTTATGAAAAATATCTCAACACAACCAAAGGAAATCACTCATGACAAATATGCAAGACTGTGCGCTGAAGATTTCAAGACTATATAAATACACAGACTTCTCTTCACAAATGATCACGCAACCTACAACTTTCTAGAAATCTCTTTTAGTTTTGATAAAATTGTATTCTTGAGAGTCTACCATCGTACAAGAAAAAGAAAAGAGAGTCAAGAGAGAAAGTAAGGTTAGTGTCGAGTGAGTTGATTATTATCTGTAAAACCAACATTAAGTCGTTAGTGGTGAGTGAAGTAACAAAATCCACCAGTTGAGTTCGTTGATGGTTAGCGACAGAAAACCATTCAAGTTGTACTTTGAAGAACACTAAAGAGCTGAAGAGATACCTCCCTTGCGATCCAAGGGGACTGGACTAAGAACCACATTAGTTCCGAACCAGTATAAAAATACTCGTGTCCTTTACTTTCTGCATCTTATATTTCTTATTCCACTGTTCCAGATTTAGTCGACTAAAGTAGTCGACTGAAAGGGATTAAAAGCTTTAAAATTATAATTCACCCCTCTTATATCTTCAATTGGTATCAGAGCAGGTCTCACACACCTATGTTTTGTCTTTTATTTTTTGCTTTACAGCAAGTGAGAAAAGATCATATCTGGACATATCATCACTGACGCCTTACTTCAAGAGGGAACTTACATTGCTCGACCTCCCTACTTTAATGGACAACACTTAAGTCATTAGAAAGTAAGAACTGAAAAATTTGTGAAATCCATTGATTTCAATGTCTGGTGTGTTATCACTAAAGAGCCTTATGATATACCTTTGGACAAAGGTAAGAAACCTGAAGGACAAGATTCCAAAGTACCTTTTGACATTGATGATTACAATGATGAGCAAAGAGAAATCATTCAGTTGAATTCCAAAGCTCAAAACCTTCTGTACAATGCCATCAGTGGTGAAGAATATGAGAAAATCTCGAGCTGTGAAACTGCCAAAGAAATGTGGGATAAGTTTGTTGTTACATATGAGGGCACAAGTAATGTAAAGGAAACTAGAATCAACATTCTCGTCCATGAATATAAATTATTTCAAATGAAGAAAGGAGAATCTATAGAGGATATGTTTGCTAGATTTAGCAAAGTTATTGGTGAACTGAAGTCTCTTGGAAAAGTTTATACAAATGGTGAACAAGTAAGAAAAATTCTAAGAAGTCTTCCAGCTATATGGCAACCCAAAGTGATTAATATTGAAGGAGGAGATCTCAATTCTCTATCATATGATGAACTTCGAGGAGACCTTCTTGCGTTTGAGAAAACTCACCTTCAAAGAAAATGACAAACCACTGAGAAGAAAAAAGAAGTTGCTTTCAGTGCTGACAACACAGATCCACCAAGCGACAATGATGAGATCGTGGAGGAATGGGCATTGATGTCAAAAACTTCTCAAATCTCCTTAAAAGAAATAGACAAAGAGGAAAGCCCAGATTTAATCCACGCAGGAACAATTCTAACAATGATCAAGACAAGAACGATGGGCGTTGCTATGAGTGCGGTAAGAATGGTCACATCACAGCAAACTGCAATGAAGTAAAAAAGAAGCAGCGTAGGAGCAATTCCAAGAAGAAAGCTTTACCTGCATGGAGTGATGAAGAAGCATCTGAAAATGAAGAAGAAGCAAATATATGTTTCATGGCCGAAGCAGAATCTAGCAAGGCACGTAACTATAACTGTGAAAATTGCTATATTTTACAAGAGGATTTATATTCAACACTAGAAGAAATGAAAAGTATTTTAAAGGAATTGTCTAAATTAAAGAAAAAAAATGAAACCAGGAAAACCAAGCTTGAAGTGTGTGAAATAGAACGAGATTTCTTTCATCAAGAAGTCCAAGATTTGGAATTCAAATTGAATGGAATTAATAAGTCCACCAGTCAAAGCTCAATCAAATCAAATACTACTCCTTTGTCTTCTGCTTCTATAAAGGCTATACCTGGTAGTTTATGATTCACTAGCAGTGAGCCGACTAAAATTGAAACTAAAACTCCCATTAGATATTATTACTGTGGAAACTGTGGACACACTAGTGCTAGATGCAGACTTAAAAAGGCTAACAAAAGAAAATGGAGATGGATTCCTAAAATTTCATTGAACTCTTATGTAGTTAACCATAAAGGAACCAAGACAGCTTGGGTACCAAAACATCAATATCATTATTTGTTTGCAAGAACACCAAAGTAGAGGAGCTTGCAAACGAAAATAGATTCTAGACAGCGGGTGTTCCAGACATATGACAGGTGAAAAATATGGGTTCAAATCGGTCACAAGCATAGACAGCAGACTCGTTAAATTTGGTGACAATAGAAAAGGTATTGTAATTGGTGTTGGCAAGATCTCCTTAAACCAAGCATATGACATAAATGAGGTGCTTCTGGTAAGTAGTTTAAGACATAATTTACTTAGTATAAGTCACCTATGTGACTCTGGATATCAGGTTAGGTTCGAAGCTTCGAAATGCATTATATCTGACTCATCAGGAAATGAAATTCTCACAGGATCTAGGGATAACAATATATACAAGTTAAATGATGTCTCATCTACATCTAATCACATATGTTTAACTTCAGTCTTATCTGATCCTTGGTTATGGCATACGAAATTAGGACATGCTAGCATGCATCTCATTTTGAAATTATCTAAAAAGGATTTAGTTGTTGGTCTGCCAAAATTAAATATTTTGAAAAATCATGTTTGCGATGCTTGTCAATTGGGAAAGCAAACTAGATCATCTTTTAAACCAAAAGATATTGTTACTACTTCTATACCTCTACAATTGTTGCACTGGACTTGTTTGGCCCTACCAAAACAGTCAACATAGGAGGAAAGATGTACGTATTTGTTATTGTTGATGATTACTCTCGTTTTACATGGGTTATCTTTTTATCTCACAAAGATAAAGCTCAAAAGAATTTTAAGTTCTTTTGTAAAAAGGTTCAAAGAGAAAAAGGGATACTTTATCACTGCCATTAGAAGTGGTCATGGAGAAGAGTTCGAGAGCAAAATGTTTGAATCCTTTTGCAATGAGCAAGGTATTTCACACAATTTCTCCTTACCCAGAACTCCCCAGCAAAATGGTGCGGTCGAACAGAAGAATAGAACCTTACAAGATATGGCAAGAACGATGTTGCAAGATCATACATTGCCTAACAGATTTTGGGCAGAAGCAGTTAGTACAATATGTTCACATTCTCAATAGGTGTCTCATTCGACCCATTCAAAAGAAAACTCCTTATGAACTTTGGAAAGGTAAGAGGCCCAACATCAGTTATTTTCATCCATTCGGATGCAAATGCTTCAACCACAACAACGGTAAGGACAATCTTGGTAAGTTCGACCCAAGAAGTGATGAAGGTATTTTTCTTAGTTATTCAAATACTAGTCGTTCATATAGAGTGTTTAACAGGCGTACTCTTTCAGTAGAAGAATCAATGCACGTTGTTTTTTTGATACTAATCAATCTCCTGAGAAAGATGAAGCTGCAGATATTGAAGTGTTAAACTCAAAATCCCTGTCCTCTAGCAAAGAAAATCAAAACCAGTCGACTGAGAAGCCTATTGAAACATATGATCTAGTATCAGATAAGTCAACTGACGATCAGGTCTCAAATGTTCCAAATGAATGGAAGAGTGAGCCTGGTTACCCTCACAAATTTATCATAGGAAATCCCCAAGAAGAAATGACAACACGAGGCTCTTTGAAACAAAGCTCAAACCTGGCATTTATATCTCAAATCGAGCCCAAAAAGGTCGAGGAAGCACTAAAAGATGACAACTGGATAAGGGCCATGAATGACGAGTTGGCTCAATTCGATAAAAATAAGGTATAGTCACTTGTTCCTAAACCTCAAAATGCATCCATTATAGGAACAAAGTGGGTTTTCAAAAACAAACTGAATGAGGCTGGAGAAGTCATGAGAAACAAAGCTAGACTTGTTGTTCAAGGATATTCACAATAAGAAGGTATAGACTATGATGAAACATTTGCTCCGGTCGCAAGGTTAGAATCTATTCGAATGCTGTTTGCTTATGCATCTTTTAAAGGATTTAAATTATTTCAAATGGATGTCAAAAGTGCTTTTTTAAACAGATTTATAAAAGAAGAAGTTTACGTCAAACAACCTCCTGGTTTTGAAAATATGAAATTTTCTTCACATGTGTTTAAGTTGACTAAAGCTTTATATGGGTTACAGCAAGCCCCAAGGGCATGGTATGAAGGACAAAGTACTTTTCTTTTAGATCATGATTTCAGTCGAGGTAAAATTGATACTACACTATTTATTAAACGATCCTCGATTGGGAAACTTCTTATCCAAGTATATGTTGATGATATTATATCTGGAAGTACTAACTCTGTCTTATGCAAGGAATTTGCTGATATAATGCAAAATGAGTTTGAGATGAGTTTGATGGGTGAACTCACATTCTTTCTTGGTCTGCAAATCAAGCAATACAATAAGGGCATATTCATCAATCAATCCAAATACACAAGAGAATTACTTGCTAAATATAGTATGCACAATGCTAAAGCCATGGGAATTCCCATGAGTCCCTCTACAAATCTCGAGATTGATAGTAAAGGTAAAAATGTAGATAAAACCACCTATCATGGAATGATTGGATCTCTACTATGTCACTACAAGTCAACCAGATATAATGTTTAGTGTGTGTAAATGCGCAAGATTTTAATCTAATCCTAAATAATCACACCTAACTGCCGTTAAACGAACAATGCAATATTTGTCTGGAACTACTTCCTTTGGTTTATGGTATCCACGTACTATTAACTTTCATTTTCAAGGTTTTTCAGATGCTGACTTTGCAAGTGACAAAGATGATTGCAAAAGTACTAGTGGTACTTGTCAATTCTTAGGGAAATCTCTAATTTCTTGGCATAGTAAGAAACAAGGTTCAGTATCCTTGTCCACTACCGAAGCTGAATATATTGTAATTGGGCATTGTTGCACTCGATTACTTTGGATGTTTTACCAATTAACTGATTATGACATTAATTCTACTTCTATGTCCATATTTTGTGATAACTCAAGTGCTATATGTCTCTCTAAAAATCATGTGCATCATTCCAGAGCTAAGTATATAGAAATAAAGCATCATTTTATTTGTGATCACGTGCTATGTGGCAATATTAAAATCTCATTTGTTACTACTCAAAATCAGTTGGCTGATATCTTCACTAAACCTTTGCATGAAGATAGGTTTTGTGAATTACGGGAAAAGTTAGGTGTTCTAAAAGATCCTATTAGTACTTAAAATTGTCATATTATTTTATAAATTTGGATCTATCTATGTCTAATTATGTGCACAATTAATTTACCTTGTGTAAACTAGTACCATCAGTATTACTTCATTTTTATGTGTGTTCACATCACTCAAATTGCTCATTACTGCCTTTCCCTCTACTTTCAACTTGTCAGTCACATCCCATCCTTCCCGCTTCTCCATAAAAACTCCTTAATTCCCTTTCTCCATAAAACCCTCCATTTCTCTTCTTTGTCGCCTCTTTACCTCTCTCTCTCTAAACTCTTCAAAACCGCTTCCATGGCAAAATCTCAAAAACCCAAATCCTCGCCTGTGCGAAAAAGTACTCGCATTCACACCAAAAATAATTCTTCTAGTTCGCCTGTAAATCTTGCTTCCTTCGAATCTTCACCCATGTCTCGACATGATGAATCTGCATCCTTCATCTCTCCCCCGTCTGGTAAGAGATATGGAAAACGACCCATGCAAGAACCCTCATCTGGTCCATCTCCAAAGAACCAAAAGTTGTCACTCCCATTAACGCTCTTGATAATGACCAAAATTTTTGGGACAATGGGCTTGAGAAATTTAAAGACCTGAAATCTCGTCGCATTGCATTGGGCGTATTGTGGATCTTGATGTCATGGAAAATTTAGACTGCCATGTCAAAACTCTGTTTGATTTCCAAGGTTGGTCAAATTTCTTCTCTATTAACCGTCCTGTAGTCTATCATGATCCTGTTAGGTTATTCTATGCTAATCTCCGTACTTGTGGTACTGATGATATTGAATCTTTGGATCTAGGACAACGTATTTTTCTTAATTGCAAAGTTTTAGAAAAAACTCATGTCTGCTAAATCCTTTGGTTTTTCTGACTGTTTCGAAAATGCCTGGCCCTCTGATTTTAAAGTCTCATTCGATCAAGTCAAATCATGTATCACTGGCCTTGGTAATCATGATATTCCTGATGATCAACTTGGACCACATCTTCTAAGCTTTGAAAATTGTGTTCTTTCTCACATAACTGCTACAACCTTCCTTCCTTGCACTGTTTTCTTTAGCACTTTATCTCAGCGTGATACCTTTGTTGTATACTACTTAATGTCCAAATAAAATTTAAAGTTATCTTGGTGGATTCTGAACTACATGCATGAATGTGCTATGGACAGTAATGGATCTGGTTGTCTTCCCTATGGGATGCTTATCTCCCATATCATTGAATTACTTCATGTTCCTGTTTCTGGTCACACTGAAATCACTGTCTCTCAAAGCTACAGCTCTCGTGCCTTCGCTAGTATGGGTATGTCCACCTTAGAGACTCTTGGATCAAGAAACCTGAGTTAGAGGTTCCTCCTGCCCCCTCTGCGCCAAATCCTGCAGCCCCTGTTGATAATTCTGATGTTCTGAGTTGGCTTACTGCTACTTAAAGTCAACTTCGCGACCTGTGTGATCTTTGTTTCTCCTCTCAATGCAATCTTAAAAAGGCTCGTGATGACACAAAGTCGACTAAAACTAATATGGCCCTTCTAAGAGTTTCTCTTCACCAGGTAGCCAAAGATGCCCGCAAAAGCCTTGTCTCTCTCCACTCTCGCATGGACACCTTGGAACCAACATCATCAATATCCCAAAATACTTTCTAGGAAGGCGCCAGTGATTGATTTGTAGTTGGTTATGCTTGTCTTCCCTGTTTTTTGTTGATGACAAAAGGGGAGAAATATTTCTTGTTTATGAACTGATAATTGTGCTTATTTTCCTTTATATTTTATTTTGTGAACTACCTTCAGCTTTGTAATATGGATGCTAAAATATTATTCTATGTTATGTGAATTATGCTATGTTATGTGAATCTGCTGATGATAGTTTGGCCCTGTTGAAAATTCATTGAACATAGTCGACTTATTCTATATTTCATTTTAGTCGACTAACTTCTCTGTCGAGGTATAGTTCTGTATTATTCCTGTTCCAGGTATGCCCAAAGTCAGAGGGAGCATACAATTAGGGGGAGCAAACTTCTGAGCTTTTAAACACAAGGAAGTATCATAAAGTATTCAAATATTGTCATCATAAAAAAGGGGGAGATTGTTGACTCCTTGTTTTGATGATTACAATAGGTTAAATCCCTATGTATAACGACTAATATTTTCATCCTCATTTGCAGGTACTCAAAGCTCTCAAGACGAATGAAATATGGAAGAAAGAATTATGAAATGCTTCTCAATACTATGCATGGTAAAGAAATCATTGCGCATCAAATTAAGGAGTAAATTCACACTGGAATATCTTGGAAGATTTTTAGCTGCATGAATTAAGGCGTCAAGCTCTGAATGAATATGCTGCCAACAAAGAAAAGAATATCCGGAGAAATCAACTAAATCAAGGCACATAAATCCTTTGAAGAAAAATCAGGATTTCCATATCAGCTCTTAACATTATTTTCAAAAGGATATCCTAAACCTTTTTGAGAATCAACTCCCTTAGGTCAATATCTCTTCTTGATGGAAAATATCTCAACACAATCAAAGGAAATCACTCATGACAGATATGCAAGACTGTGCGCTGAAGATTTCAAGACTATATAAATACACAACCTTCTCTTCAGAAAAGATCACGCAACCTACAACTTTCTAGCAATCTCTTTTAGTCTTGAAAACATTGTATTCTTGAGAGTCTACCATTGTACAAGAAAAAGAAAGTAGGGTTAGTGTCGAGTGAGTTGGTTATTGTCTGTAAAACCAACATTAAATCGTTAGTGGTGAGCGAAGTAACAAAAACCACCAGTTGAGTTCATTGATGGTTAGCGACAGAAAACCATTCAAGTTGTACTTTGAAGAACACTAAATAGCTGAAGAGATACCTCCCTTGCGACCCAAGGGAACTTGACTAGGAACCACATTGGTTCCGAACCAGTATAAAAATACTCGTGTCCTTTACTTTCTGCATCTTATATTTCTTAATCCACTGTTCTAGATTTAGTCAACTAAAGTAGCCGATTGAAAGTGATTAAAAGCTTTAAAATTATAATTCACCCCCCTCTTATATCTTTAGTTAATGGGTAGAAATTCTAGATATTTTTTGGACCGGTCCGACTGGTTACGGTCAATTTTTATACCAGTCTGTCCGGTTTTTTTTTGGCGCACCATGTCAGAACCAGAGCCAGGGTTCGCTAAGTCGTTGGGGTCCGGTTTCTATCGGTTCGAGCCGGTTTACGATTTGAAACCGGTCTGGTCCAATTTGAACAGGACCAATAGCCACCCTTAGTTAGGAACAACTCAATTTACTTGTTGATCTCTCAGTAGTTTCGACAGTAGTTTCCCTATAGATTTGTACTGATTAAAATTTCAATTAAATACTATCCAGTACCTGTTATGAAGCTTTGGCTAATTTGGATTTGCGTCAGAAAATTATGCTTTGAATGTTAAACGCTCCATAGGAAAGATGAGTCCGCTCTTTCAACTAACTTATTAGTTCACTCATTTTTACATACATTCTGTTATAACGATAATAATACTAAATATTTTGCCAAAAATATTACAAGTTCTCCACAATAGAGATTGAGCAGTTAAAGGTTTCAAATACAAAAATCATATTTCTGTGAAAAAAAACCACAATACCGTTTCTGCCCATGTGTCCCGTTTAAATAACACACAAATTTAGGCATCAAACAAAATTAACATCACAATTCAAACAGAGCCACGAACCTTAAGAGCTGCAGTGTAAAAAACTAAAAGGTAACATATGATCTTGTTAGATAGTTTCACATGTATGATATTGCACCACAATATTAGAATTTACTGAAATGAATCATAAATTGCAGTGTTTTTTATAACATATAAGACAAATTTTATTTTCTAAAAAAATTGAGACATAATTGATTAGTTGAAAAAGAACTAGTACATAAACGGCTCTTAGCTGCAACAGTAGTTATGGACCTTGCCCTAATTTAGGTTATGAATCATTAATTATTTCAAAGATTTATTCTAACATTGGTTAAACAAAATTTTAGAAGTAATGTGTGTGTGTGTGTGTATATATATATATATACATATATATATAAGTGTGTCATATATATAGCTAAAAAGTATTTGGAAAATCTGAGAAATTGTAGTAGAGGAAAAAGTGTTAGATTTACTGAGATTTGCTCAAGTATTTTGAATGACAAAGGAAAACAGAAAGTCGAAGAAGGAAATCAAAGGTTGAAGAAGGAAGACAAACGACACAACTTTGTTTCTAGCGAAGTGTGTTTGATGTCTTCTATGAAGACTGGTTGACTGACTGGTTGATTGGGCTTTCTGATGGGCCACTGTAATATGGGCCGTTTGGGCCAGCTGAGCTGCACAACTCTAATCAAATCTGAAGGTCCAAATGACCCATATGAAATTAGAACACATAGTATAAGTCTTGTATATATTTCGTATAGCATAGACATTACAAATGAACATTGGATATAGAATCTTTCTAGATTATTCTAGAACTAGATGACTAGGATTCGTGGCTAGCAAGAATACAATGACTAGGCAAAATCTGTTAGAATTTGTTAGGAGGATATCTAGGTAATTACATAGGAAATTTGATCTTGTATAAATATATGTACAAAGTTGATGAATAAAATCAGAAAATTATCCCAATATCTTCAAACTTCTTCATGGTATCAGAGCATTAAAGATCTTTAACGTTTTACTATGTTCTCAATTCCAGTCTTCAGTCTCTTTCACTAAGCTTCAATGGCTGACTCTCAAACAAACATCACTGGTACTCCAATTTCTACTGTCAGTGGAGAATCCTCCATCAAACCAACACAAGTAATTGATTCCTCTCATCCATTTTATCTTCATGCTTCTGATTTCCCTGGCATGACCCTTGTCAACTCTTCTTTTGATGGAAGAAGATATGAAGGTTGGAGGAGATCTGTGCTCATTGTACTGTCTGCTAAAAACAAGCTGGGTTTTATTGATGGTACCTGTGTAGCACCAAAACCAGATTCAGATGAGTTCAAATCTTGGAATAGATGTAATGACATGGTACTAGCTTGGCTTCTAAACTCTCTTTCTGGAAATTTATGATAGTGTTATTTACTCTAAAACAGCTAAACATCTTTGGACAGATATGGTGGTAAGATTTGGGTAGTCTAATGTTGCCAAACTCTATCACCTCCAGAAAGAACTTAATGATCTAGTTCAGGGTTCTTACAACATTTCAACTTATTTCACTAGGATCAAAAAGATTTGGGATGAACTTGATGCTTTAAACACACATGTGAATTGTTTTTGTGCCTGTGACTGTGGTGGTAAAGAAAAGCTAGCAGAATTCATTCAGGATGAAAGACTCATACAGTTTTTAATGGGATTAAATTTCTTATGCTTCTGTTAAGAGCAGTATTCTGATGATTTCCCCCTTACCTAGTGTTCATCAAGCTTATTCCCTAATTATTCAAGATAAAAAACAGAGAGAAGTTCATGTTAACACTCAATATCCTGCTGATTCCAGTTCTTTCTTGATCACTAATCAATACCCTAACAAGAGATCTGGAAATGAATTTAGAGGAAAGGTATCCTATGAAGGGAAAACTAAAAATCTGATCTGTTCTTACTGTAAGAAGCCTAGTCACTCTGTTGACAAATGTTACAGGATCATTGGTTTTCCTCCTACATTCAAATTTACCAAATCAAAGAGAGGGAATCTAGCTCAAGGAAATGCTGTGCATACAACACCAGATTCCAGTTCTGCCTCTCTCTGTTCTGAGACAGGATCTGCAGCACAGACAACTCTCAGCAAGGAACAGCTGAATCAGCTAGCTCACTTGATTATTCAGGCACAAGTTGTGCCATCTGAGACTGTTGCTAATGCAACCACTTGTGCTGGTATTAATCCAAATTCATCTAGTTGTATTTCATGTTTTACTCATATCAGTTCCAATTCTTGGATTTTAGACTCAGGTGCTTCTGAGCATATGACTTTTGATCAAAGTATGCTATTCAATTTCACAGAATTGTCTAATCCCCTCACTGTCAATTTACCTACCTCATATAAAATCAGTGTCACTCATGTTGGTAGTGTTTCTATCCTTCCTAATCTCACCCTGGATAATGTGTCAACCTAATCTTTATACAGAAACTATGTTCACATCTTGATTGCACACTAACATTCTCATCTTCCAAATGTGTTTTGCAGGCCCCTTCAATGAAGAGGCCTCTGGTTCTTGGTAGAGTTAGAGCTGGATTGTACCTTCTGGACACTCAAGCTTCAAGTCAAGTCTATAGCCAGTCTTCTAGTTTATCTAAGTCTAGTTCTTTATCAGTTGTTCCTTCAGTTTTTCATTCTGATTGTAATCAAAATAGTGTTCTAAGTTCTAATGTACTTAAGACTGCTGATGTTTCTCATCAATCTTCCAATTCTGATGTTACCTTATGGCACATTAGATTGGGACATTTGCCATTTCCAGCAATGAAACATGTTGTTTTAGATAAAAAATGTTCACCTATAAATTCTGATGTTCCTTGTTCTATTTGCCCTCTTGCAAGACAATCTAAGTCACCTTTCTCTTCTAGTGCAATCACTAGTTCTCATATTTTTGAACTTATTCATATTGACACTTGGGGGCCTTACAAAACTGCAACTCATCATGGTTATAAGTACTTCCTACTGTAGCAGATGACTACAGTAGGGGTACCTGGACTTTCCTCATATCTGCTAAGGGAAATGCATTTTCAGTGTTGAAACAATTCTTATCTATGGTTGAAAGACAATTTGGTGTTAAGGTGAAGAAGATCAGGTCTGATAATGCACTTGAGCTGGGCTCAAGCATCATTTCTTCATAATTCTTTGCCACTCAAGGCATAGAGCATCAGACCAGTTGCATTTACGCACCTCAGCAGAATGGGGTGGTTGAAAGGAAGCATATACATCTCTTGGAGACATGTAGAGCACTCCTTTTTCAGTCTAAAGTGCCTATTCAGTATTGGGGAGAATGTCTTCTCACTGCCACTTTTTTTATTAATAGATTTCCATCTAGGGTGCTGAATAATAAGACTCCTTATGAAATATTGTTTGGCAGACCTCCAGTTTATTTTTTTTAAAGTATTTTGGTTGCCTATGCTATGTTTCTACTCTCCCTATGCATAGAAACAAATTGGAGCCAAGAGCAGCTCCTTGTGTCTTCTTGGGTTAACCTTTTGGTAAGAAGGGATACAGGGTACTTAACCTAGACACTAACTATCAGTTTCCATAAATTTTATCTTTTATGAACATGTTTTTTCTTTTTCTCACATACCCTCCCATTCTCCTACCTTATTTCCTCATCAGTCTCACCTCCCCCTTTCAGATCCTCCCATTTCCCAATCACCCCTTTTCCCTCCAGAGTAACATACATCTTCTTCCCCTGTTTCTGTTCCATCCCCAACCTCCTCATCATCCAGCTCACCTCCACTTCTCTCTCCCTCTCCCTCTACCCATACTACATCTACCCCACCATCCTCTCATCCCACTCTCATACTCAGGAGGTCATCCAGACCTCATGTTCCACCTATATACTTACAGGATTTTATCTGTGATTCTCTAGTCTTTAAAGACTTGGATAAATCTTGTTTTCTCACCCCTGTTTCCCCTTCTGTTTACTCTTTTGCTGCTTTATCTCTACCTAATCAGCAGCTCATTTCTTCTATTCATTTTATTACTGAGCCTCATAGTTTTGCTCAAGCCTCTTCTCATCCAGGTTGGATGGAGGCTATGAACAAAGAATTTGAAGCTTTGCTTTCAAATCAGACATGGGAGTATGTTGATTTGCCTCCAAAAAGGAGAGCTTTGCCTTGTAAATGGGTTTACAAGATCAAGCATAGATCAGATGGCACCATTGAAAGGTTAAAGGCCAGATTAGTGGTCAAAGGAGACATCCAAAGAGAGAGAATAGATTTCACTGAAACCTTTTCCCCAGTTGTCAAAATGGCAACTATCAGATGCCTCATGGCCATTGCAGTTAAGAAAGGATGGCCTATTTTTCAATTGGACGTTAATAATGCCTTTTTACATGGAGACCTTCAAGAGGAGGTCTACGTGAAGGTTCCTGCAGGCTTTACCTCACCTAATTCTACTCAAGTATGCAGATTACAGAAATCTCTATATGGTTTGAAGCATGCTTCACGACAATGGTATGCTAAACTCACTGCCACTTTGATTTTTAAGGGTTTCTCATCTTCCCTAAATGACTACTCCTTGTTTTTTAAGAAAACTGGGAGTTCCACTACCATTGTTGCCGTCTATGTAGACGATATTTTCATCACAGGTGACAATCCTACTGAGATTTCTAGTATAAAGGCATTTCTAGATGCAGAGTTCAAAATCAAGGACCTGGGGGCCCTTCATTATTTTTTGGGCCTTGGAAGTCTTCGAGAACCTCATGGATTCACTGTTTCACAAAGGAAATATACGCTTGAATTGCTTGCAGAATTTAATTGTGAGCACTTACTTTCGGTGTCCTCGCCGTTGGATCCTTCTCTTAAACTCAGTGTTGATTCAGGTCCTCTTCTAGCACATCCAACTGTTTACCGGTGTCTTCTTGGTAAACTCAACTATCTCACGAACACTCGTCCGGATTTGTCCTTTGCTGTTCAGCATTTAAGCCAGTATATGTCGACTCCTCGTCTCCCTCATTATACTGCTGCTCTTCGAGTTCTTCGATATCTCAGATCAGATCCAAGTCAAGGTCTTTTCTTTACATCATCACTTTCTCTTGATTTGGTGGCTTATTGCGACACTGACTGGGCTTCATGTGTGGATTCTCGCAAATCAATAAGTGGTTTCTTCATCAGTTTAGGGGGTTCCCCCGTTTCCTGGAAATCAAAAAAGCAATTATCAGTGTCTCTTTCTTCTGCAGAATCAGAATACAGATCTATGAGACGTGTCGTTACGGAACTTACTTGGTTATCCAGACTCCTTGTCGATCTATCTATCCCTCCATCACTTCCTATCCCGCTTTTTTCAGATAGTCAATCCGCAATCCATATCGCTAAAAATCCCCTTTTTCATGAATGGAAAAACCATGTGGAACTTGACTGTCATTTTGTTCGACAACAATTCCTCTCTGGTTTGATTTCTCTCTCCTTTGTTCTGTCATCATCTCAGCTTGCCGATCTGTTTCCTAAGCCCCTTTCGGGTCCCATACACCACAAAATTCTTGGCAAGTTGGGGGTCGGATCCCTCCCCTCCAACTTGAGGGGGGAGGGTGTTAGATTTACTGAGATTTGCTCAAGTATTTTGAATGACAAAGGAAGACAGAAAGTCGAAGAAGGAAATCAAAGGTTGAACAAGGAAGACAAATGACACAACTTTGTTTCTAACGAAGTATGTTTGATGTCTTCTATGAAGACTGGTTGACTGACTGGTTGACTGAGCTTTCTGATGGGCCACTGTAATATGGGCCGTTTGGGCCAGCTGCGCTGCACAACTCTAATCAAATCTGAAGGTCCAAATGACCCATACGAAATTAGAACACATAGTATAAGTCTTGTATATATTTTGTATAGCATAAACATTACAAATGAACATTGTATATAGAATCTTTCTAGATTATTCTAGAACTAGATGACTAGGATTCTTGGCTAGCAAGAATACAATGACTAGGCAAAATCTGTTAGAATTTGTTAGGAGGCTAGCTAGGTAATTATATAGGAAATTTGATCTTGTATAAATATGTGTACAAAGCTGATGAATAAAATCAGAAAATTATCCCAATATCTTCAAACTTCTTCAAAAAGAATTTGACTAATAAGAGAGTACCAATATTATATCTAAAGGAGACGAGAGTATAAAAGACACATAAATGTGACAAGAATGCATAACAGTCACAAATGTTGGTGAATTGTTCCTAAGCTGGTTTTCTATATAACAAAGCAACACAAGAACAAAACAGTCACAGGATCAGGTATAGTACAACACTCATAAGAAACATTTTCAGATTTCTTGTTCACTTCTCGTAAAATCATTCCTAGTGACATCAAAGTTGAAGGAAATTAAAAGAAAATGGAGTCAGAGGTCACAGGATTAAGAAACAGAACTTCAGGAATGCCATGTCTAAAACCAATAGAAACAAAGAGAAAAGCTATTGAAGAATACGAAATGGTGGATGTTGAAGAACCATTGAGTCCAACAGCTCGTTTGTTTCATGATCGAAACTTTAATGTCCATGTTGTTGTCGCTATAGCTGCCAAAACTCGGATCTCTCCGCAGCTTATTAAGGACAAGTTGGTCCATACTTTGCTTAAGCATCCTCGTTTCACTAGCTTGCTGGTACGTTTAATTAATTCTATTGTGCTTTTTTGCATGTTTTATTAGTACGTCCTAAGTCGAAAGTCTTACCTTTGCTTACGGACGAATAGTGGTATCACACTCTTCGTACTTGTAGGTTGACTCAGTTATGCATACCAATTTCTCACCAAGTCTTATAAAAGTGCACTTTCCTTATACATCCAATTGCTTTACTGACGTGAATTGGTTATACCGAAGTCAAACCATTTTAGAAAAGAAGCCCTTACCATGTGATGTTTGCCAGTTGACTTTCCTGTTCCATTTCACATTTTTCATACTTAAAATCTGTTATGTCATATTTACTACCTCCGTCCCAATTTATATGGTGGTATTTGACTTGATACGGAGTTTAAGATATAGAGATTGACTTTGGAAAGTTTAAATTTACGCTTGAAAAGATTGGACCTATTAAAAAGTTTTTGGTATCTTTTAAAGTTAGTATGACCTGATAAGGTTAAAATAAAGATAATGCATTAAATAGTTGTCAAATAAAAAAGTATGACATTATTTTTGGAACAGATTAAAAAGGAAATAGTGACACATAAATTGAGAGAGATGGATTAAAATATATTCCAATGTGTGTTTTCTTGGGTTAGAAAAGACATTTATCATGAAAACCTTCCTTAGAAAACCTAACTATTGCCATGATTTTTATAACATGAAGCAAAAATTTATATGTAGTTAAGAAGACGGCAATAAAATTTAGGTGTGTGACCAACTTTATGGAACAAGTTTAATTCAAAGCATTGTGTGATGTTCGTAGCCTACCACCCTGATACTAGTAGCTGACATTCATAAACTTCAGAAAGTATTATGCTTTGTAGAAATGTATCCTGAAGTAAATCTTTTAAAAAATTAAAAGCATAAAAGAGTTTTTCAGGATGAAAAATTGATGCCTAAATAAGAACTAAAGAAACTCATAAATTGCTGCAATAGCAGTTGTGGTATTATCATGAAGACTGCAAATATTAAAAGTTCTTATTTCTATCTTAAATTATATGCGAGTAGTTTCACATAAATTAATGTAGATGAAATAATCTAAAAAAAATAAAACGTAAAGACTAAAGAGCATAAAATCCAAATTAGTCGGACCCCAAAATGATACTGCACTCAGGTGGAAAACCAAAAATATTTAATGCCCATGTCAAATAAGCGCAAACAGATAAGTTTGGCGAAGTTCGTACACTTTAAAGTCTTCTATATAACAAAGCAACAACAAAATGTAATTGTCACAAGATCAAGTATAGTACACAACTACACATGCATTAAAAATATTTTCAGATTTCCCTAGTTTCTTGTCCCAAATTATTTACTCCTAGCCCTTCCCTTTGACATCAAAGTTGAAGCTGAAGGACAGAGAAAAATGAAGTCACTTGCCACAGAATTAAGAAACAGATCTTCAGAACCATGTCTTAAACCAATAGAAACTAAGAGGAAAACAATCGAAGAGTACGAAACAGTGGCTGTTGAAGAAGAACCATTGAGTCCAACAGCTCGTTTGTTTCATGATCCAAACTTCAATGTCCATGTCGTTGCCATTATAGCACTCGATACTCGGATCTCTCCGCAGCCTATTAAGGATAAGTTGGTCCATACTTTGCTTAAGCATCCTCGTTTCACTAGCTTGATGGTATGTCTAATTCTAGTCGCCCAAATACTTAACTGCATTTCTCTTCTAGTGCTTTCTGTATGTTTTACGTCCAAAAGTTAATTCACTTCTAAGTCGTGCATGATGGACACAGATAATTGCTTAAGGATGCGATGCACTAGAACTTAGGAGAGAAAGTGGTTGCACGAACTGGCTAATCAAATTTTTTTGTCTTAATATAACATAAAATTAAAGAATCTGAACGTTTAACCAAAAATGTTAAGACAATGGATGGAGTGGTAGAGGTCGTCGTCTTTTTCGTCACAAGGAGTACTGATTGTTTTCATCTTTGTAGAGTCCAATATATTTTCTATTGTTTCTTCCAACAAATTGGAAAGGTAACATGATTATACCCTCTCATTCTTGCTCAAACATGAATTATTAGTATAGAGAAAGCAAAGAAACTTAAAGACTGAAGAATTAATTAAGCTCATAAGACTCCTTGTTAAGAAAAAATGCTATATTTTCCATCCAGTTGAATATAATGTATAAGTGTTTATAAATTTAGTTATCAAAATTAATAAGTTATAGTAGTAGTTATCATGTTAATAGTAAATCTTGATCTAGAAAATTTTGGTGTTGTAGTCTGAGAGCCCATCAACGTGACACATAAAAAGCTCATACCTAGATTAACAGAAAATGCATGATTCTTTGTGAATTGTGACTTACCTAGCTATCAGCATCTTTAAAGGGAACACGCCATATATGTTTCTCCATTTCCTATTCCTTGGCGTATAGTAATTGGTTTCCTCAATTACCAAAGTATTGCCAAAATAACTCGTATCGACTTAAACCGAGGAAAAACAAAAGGAGAACATAATTTGTCGGATTTAAAGTACTATCTAGAGTACGCTGCTAATCCGTCCCTTGAGAGTTATTTTTTCCAAGCGACTAACAGATGGTCCTCTTATTCACGTAAATAGCAAAATATTTTCCACGTAGGTAGACCAATAGATGTAAAAACGAACTATTTCCATCTTCCTAACATTATCGGTCACTAAGCTGGTTGGACCGAAGAGTCCTCCTCTTTTTTTTTTTAAATGTAGGATAACTGTTTAACTGCTTTTACACCACTTTCATCACTTAATTATAGTAATAATTTACTGCATAATAATGACTTCTTCCATCTCATTTTATGTGAAAGAATTTGGAATAGTGAAAGAAAAAATTGTTTGACTCTACAAATAATAATATTGTTATATAAATTGAGCTAGAGGGAATAATAAGGTCGGGTGTAACATTGGATTTGACAAGTTTGTTTTATTTTTTGCCTTTCATTAATGAGTGTTTTTGTGTGTGTTTTTGGTTATAAGTACAAGCTAAGGACTAGGGAATTCCGCGTTGAAATTGTTTCCACACACTGCAAGCTAAGTAATCATACACAGTCAAATGATAGTACTCTTAACAAATTTGATGTACAGGTTGTGGATGAAGAAAATTTAGCAGATATGAAATGGGTCCAAACAAAGATTGATTTGGACCAACATATTATAGTACCAGAAGTGGATGAGACTCAGCTGGAATCACCAGATAAATTCGTCGAGGATTATATTTACAATCTTACCAAAACCAGCCTTGACAGAACAAAGCCACTTTGGGACCTTCACCTTGTCAATGTCAAAACTCGTGATGCGGAGGCCGTGGCCTTGCTTCGAGTTCACCATTCTCTTGGTGATGGCACCTCTCTTATTTCTCTTTTACTTGCATGCACTCGCCAAACTGCTGATGAACTCAAGTTACCTACAATTCCAACCAAGAAAAGGAGGCCTACCCCTTCAGGTTTCTTCACTACTTTAATTAGTCTAATTACATTTTATACACTCTTTTCTTTTGAATTTGTAAAAAATATGACATATTTTTATACTTTGAAACGGGTCAACTCAACTATATTTTCCATTTATCCTTAATGTTATGCTTTTATAGCTACAAAGGTGTCCTTGACATATTCTGGATCACAAGCTAAGTTAATTTTACTTTTAGTATGTGGCAAAAGTCTTATCTTTAATTTTACATTTCGTGCCGAACAAATAGAGGCGGATGAGTGTGTGTCAATTGGTTTATTGAACCCAGTACTTTTGATACGGACTGTATGTGAATACATAATAACCACAAAAATTTCATTAACTGTCAATCGGTTAACGCTAATGATTCTAAAGTTGAATCTATCAAGTTTAACTCTTGGAATTATAAAGATGAAATAAAACACAAGAAACCCGAGGTGATGGGAAAATGTTTCTTTATTGGAGTAACATAGTACTAGAGACTCTTTGAGCTAACTAGTTCATATGGCAGGTTATTCAACAAAGGAAGAGTCGTTCAAGTTGTGGCACTATTTGGCAGTAATTTGGCTTTTCATAAGAATGATTGGCAATACTTTAGTGGATGTTTTGATGTTCATAATCACAGTCATCTTCTTGAAGGATACAAAAACGCCAATTAATACTGTACCTGATTCTGAGTCTAGAGTTAGACGAATAGTTCACAGGATAATCGATCTGGATGATTTGAAGTTGGTGAAAAATGCTATGAATATGGTAAGTTACCCTTACGTTTTATGAAAGTAACATATAGAACACATCATAAGCAAACAGTTAGTAAATGCAAAATAAAATAGAAGTTACACTAATCTTTGCTAAAGATTAACTAATATTGTGCTGTTATATATTTCTCCACAGACTATAAATGATGTTGCCCTGGGTATTACACAAGCTGGTTTATCTAAGTATCTTAATAGGAGATATGGTAAGTTATTTATTCACAAACTCGTAGTGTAAGTGTTTGTTTTGTACTCTGGTATATTATTTCAGTTTCAACCGAGTATTCCAAGTTTTCACCAACAAAACTTCTACTAGTATGTCTTTTCCTGAGTGATTAATGTTCAAACACAACTTTAACTTCCAAATATACCAGTGTTTGATTCCAAATTCATGTAGTTTGACTCTGATTCCTCTGTTTTTTCAACTATTTGCAGCTGTCGATGAGGAAGACAAAGGAGACACTGAGAGAAACAACAATCTTCCCAAGAACATTCGACTTCGATCCTGTCTTGTTATAAACTTGAGACCTTCGGCAGGAATTGAAGTAAATTTCATGCTATTATTACCGTTATTCTTGTTGTTGTTGTTGTTGTTACACATAAAATCATGACATAAATGAAACAGGATTTAGCTGATATGATGGAGAAAGGACCCAAAGAAAAGCGGGGTTGGGGAAATTGGTTTGGTTATGTTCTCTTACCATTCAAGATTGCACTGCGTGATGATCCTTTAGATTATGTTAAAGAGGCAAAGGCAACAGTAGATCGGAAGAAACGCTCCTTTGAAGCTTTGTACACTTTGATTATGGCCGAAGTACTAATCAAAATATTTGGCATCAAGGTATCGAGTCTTAACTTTTATGTAGTACATCAACAGTGTAAGATTATTTTTACACTATATAAGTTACGTAGAAGATAATTACATATGATTTCGTATAATTACAGATGATTTCGTATAATAAGTGGAATTCGTTAGCTGAAAAGCATGACAGACAATTGCTACACCATGTTATACCCATCCACGGAACTAAAAATGATAGTAATAATATTTTGGTACGAAGTACTCGATCATTGATGAATCTTACACATTGATTGATAGGTAGCTACAGCTGTAACAGTCAGAGTATTCTCAAATGCAACAGTATGCTTCTCCAATGTGGTTGGACCACAGGAGGAAATTGGGTTCTGTGGCCACCCCATAAGTTATCTTGCACCAAGTATTTATGGGCAGCCAAGTGTAAGTATTCCACTCTTTTGTTGCAAGCTGATTGGAGAGGGCATTTTTTATATAGAATCATTTAAATTAACTGTTGAGTGTCCATAGAAAACAATTTTTCTACCTTACTCAAGTTAGGGATAAGGTCAGCGTGGACCTCACTCTCCCCGGACTCCACTCATATATGTATGATCTATGCTATTCTGTAAACAAGGTTCTGATTCTATTAATTGTTATTCTAGGCATTGATGATCAATTTCCAAAGTTATATCGATAAGATGATCATCGTCGTGGCAGTTGATGAAGGTGCTATTCCTGATCCACAACAGCTGCTTGATGATTTTGAAAATTCTCTTCATCTCATTAAGGAGGCCGTCCTAGAAAGAGGGCTTGTCAAGAATCTGAAATGATCAAGAAATCCAACCAAGCAAGGTTACATATAAACATTTATACTATATTATTAAAGGGCTGTGAAATAATTCACCAGCTATTGTGTTGCAACTAGTTCTCTTTATTATTCCTCTCGAGTTGATGTTGAAGAATATAGTATTAATGATCTTACAAAAGTGCATTTAAGTTAATTTATAATTATATCGATGTATTACAATTTATGCGTAAACTCTCTATTGTTTTGAATGTGGTGATAGGTTGATGTTTACAGACATTCATCATAATCCATGCGATTGTACCTAGCATGGGAATAATAGCTACAGTGGCACCTATTAAACTCGCCCCTACAATTTTCACAGTTAATGTTGGTTTTCGGGAGAAAGCCAATTTTGTTGAATACAAATGGTTGCTAACAACTTGAATTATATTATTATAAATTAAAAAGCAAAATATTTTACTCACACTATAGTACCTCTCTTGCCTTTCTCTCTTTAACGCTCACTTTTGCTCTCACTCCTTCTCTCTTGTTTTGCTTTTCTTACTTAATTACAACTCAAGTGAACCACCTCTATTTATAGGTGGTGATGGAAAGATCTAGTAAAAGCTTTCTACTACCCTTTCTCTAGAATACTCCTAACTACATATTCTAGACATGCACTTTCTAGAATTTTTCTAGAATTCTCATTCTAGCCTAGCACTTTGAATTCTCTAGAATTGTTCTAGATTTTTTCCTCCTTTACATTATCTTGACTACTCTAGAATATTCTAAGAAGTTCACAAATAAAGTTGGTGATGATATCATTATATTTTAATATTCCTCCTTGTAATCACCTAATTTTGGCACAAATAAAAAAAACTGAAAAACCGTGTTATTTTCTCCGTGTATTTGTTGTCTATTTTCATTTTATCTTTCCTTTTAACCATTTTTAGTCATTTACTTAGGAGAAAAAGTGCGAAAATTACCAAAAATATTTTGATATTTAGGTGATGAGAAATTGATGTTTTGAATCCTTAGCTATAATGTTTCTATAACTATGTCATTTTCATTCAGTTAGAAATGTCATGTTGATTGATTAAGCGTTTGGAATTAATTAGTTATCTTAAGAGTTGGACTAATGATTAAATGTAGAAAAAGAAGGAAAAAGAGTCAGCCCATTACCCACTTACCCAGCGAGCCAATACTCACTGATGCGGCCCACATCTCACCATATAAAAATCTAAAATACCCTAATTTATTACTACACTTCTTAAGTCTCAATGACTTGGGGCTACCCAGCCAAAATTTCTCCTCCCCACCGGAAAACATTTCACCACCACTGGTCCACCAAGTTCTGCCGCAGAGCCACCGTCCGCTGCAACCAGACCATCGCCTTCCGGTGGTCGGAAAAATACAAACTATACTATTCTGAAAAGCCCTCGAGCCCCTCTATCCATTTTTGCTAGTATTTTCTCCAAATTCATAGCCGTTTTGCACAGATCCGACTTTAAAGATTCAGCTTTGCCTAACTCCGGCGAATTTTTGATTTCTCCGGTGAGTTTTAATGTTTTCTTCTTCTTCCTGCACTCCTCCATCACTTCCTGTACTCCAATTACCCGAAATCCACTTTCCTTTTCCTTTTTTCTTACCCGTTTTCTTTTCTTTCTTTTTTCTGCTTCTTATTTCTTTTTCTTTTTTTTTTTTAATTTTTGGTGTGATTTGAATTGTGGCGGAACTGTTTGGTCATGCTGTGATGATGGGGCTATTGTGATTGTGTTGTGGTAATGATGATGTTTGGGAGAGGTGATGGCTACAGGGGCTGCTCCGTTGATTTTGTTCATGTTTGTTTCGAGGGAAGTGTGGAAGGTGTCACATGGTGGTGAGGCTGTAGTAGTTGTGTTTGTTGTAATGGTGGTAATATGTATGATGTATGTATGCTCATTTCATGTATAAATTTGAAGTTCAGTTGGCCTAGTTGCTATTGTAGTTTCTTTTAGTTTCGAGCACAATTTTGTTCATGTTAAATTTTAGTGAAATCTTAGTTTGTTTGTTGAAATCATATATGTTTGGAATCTGTTTTGACAGTTAGTGTTAACTTGAGTGTGAAGCTGGTCACTTTTAGCTTCACCTTAAACATGAATTTTCCTAAGTGTGTTGGGATTGATAGTGAAGTTGTCTAGGATGTGCTTTTTCAGTCTACCTTAAGTATTTGAATTAGTATGTTAGTGTGTGAATTTGTTTTATGTCAAAGCATGACCTTGGTTAGGTTTGGCTAGTTTAGTTTGGAGCTGAAATGTTTTGGGATTTTGGACTTGTCCTTTTATTATTTGGGGTTAAGTTTATGTTGGGTTGAACTTACTCAGTTACTCCAATTCATTTAGCACATTCAATTAAGGTTGAACTTTTAGTTGAGTTTTAGTTAGAATTTTAGGTGGAAAAGTAGGATTTGGTTTGGAATAAAAATAAGATTTTTTCTTGGAAAAAGAGTGTCAAAAAGTCAAGAAGAGTACAATGTGGCAGCCGAGGAGAGGGGACTTTCACATGGCTTTGTATACTTTTCTGGAAAAGTTAAAAAGAAGCACGTGGACTTTGTACTTGTACCCAATTTCTCACCCACGTTTTGCCTATTTAAGTTGAGTCTTTACTCACTCTATTCACCATTCTAGATCTGGAAAAAAAAAATATTTGAGAGAAGCCATACACTCATCCGAAATTACACCTTCTCATCTGAAAAAATACATTCACTAGTCTCAAAAAAATAAATTAGATCTGGGAGAAAAATGCTAGTCTTAGTAGAAAGAAAGTAAACACAAGAAAAAATTGAGAGAGAGAAAGGGAAAATTTAGAGATATTGAAAGGGAGTTCAAATCTAAAAGTTTTGAGGTTTAAAGAGCTGGTCGTGGCTTCTATGGTAGTTTGTTGTTGCTATTTGTGTGTTGGTTGGGAAATGGGATTTCATGGTTGTTTTACTTGAGAGAGTTGTATCTTCACTAGTTTATTTCTTGCAGAAGTAAACTAGATCTTAGAACTAAACCGTTAGCTAATATTTTAAACGTCCTAAAGGTCTATTAGCGTCCCACTTAAAGTCCCGGAGGCTTTTGGGACACTACTTTAAGTCTCTAGACACCCTAAGTACATTAAATTTCCCAATCTAGACACCCTAAGTACATTAAATTTCCTAATTCAATCCAAAAGAACCTACAAAAAGAGTTAGAAGATGGCCCTTAATAGACCTAGATAGGCACAAAGTTGCAGTTTACAATCAACAGATACAACCATAGTTCATGCTAGATATAAGATGATAAAGGAGTCCATTCATTCAGTTTTAGTAACACCTAGGAGATTTTAGATGACTAGAGACAGAGGTTAGCACATAGATGCCAGGATAATAGACAATAACAAGAACAACCAGGGTCATAAAATGCAGTAACGACACTACAAACAAACATTGCCATAGATTTCACTGTCTAAGTTATCAGCCAGCAGAGGCAGAATAGAGCAAGATCAAACAGTCTTTATGCTTTAGTGGAGAGGAGAGAAGTAAAGAAACATGTCTTCTAGGAATTAAAGCATATTCAGAGATGTGTTTTCAGTGTGTGAATTGTATTAGAGGTGTAGAAAAGTCTGCCAGTAGTGTAAAAGATTGTGTATGCCAGAATTCACAAGAGTGGTATTCTGTATCTATTCCCCTGTCTAAGTGTAGATGTGCATGTGTGTGAGAGGTATAGAGAATGTGTCTGCTCTGTGTGTGTGAGAGGTTCAGTGTATGTGTTTCAGTATGTAGATGATAAGTCTGAAGGTGTATGTGTGTGTCTTTTATAGTGCTAAGATTGTAATGTCCTATGGAAAAAAGCAGAGAGAATACCAGTGATACAACTAATTAAAACAAATCAAATCAAGCTTATGATTGACAAATTATCCGAGCTGTTTGAATGACTGTTAGACAAGGAGTCCAAATACATGTATATTACCATTTTCCTCAATAAACTGCCTAAAATAAAGGCCATCAATCACTAATTTGGACATAACTTTTTATCAACAGATTATCATCTATTCCAGAAATGCTAACCAAAATCAAGTTAAATATGTACGAACTAAAAATGAAACTGACCGAATGCGAATCTAGACAAGTAAAACATTTAGATACCAGAAATGAGAATGTAATCAGAACTAAAATAGGCATGGGCAGAAAAGATATCATGCTTGTTCAAATTTCATTAACAAAAGGAAAAAACCAAGAGATGTTACCCGATTTGGCCAAGAATGGAATGTAAAATTTGATCCTTGCCTCGTGCGTGTAGAATCAGTTCGAATTTCAGTTTGTAGGTGCCGAATTTGAAGGGATTCGTACACGATTCCTTATTCCAATTTTGGATTCACGAGGCGAAGGAAAGAAAGATTTGTCCCGTGTAATCAAAGATAGGAAGAGGGAGAAGGTCACGGTGTTGATGGCGGAACTTTGGCGGAGTTTAGTGGTGGAACCTGGACGGATTTTGAAGGGAAAGGGGTAAGAGGAGAGGAGAGGAGGGAACGGCGGCTGATTTTGGTGAGGAGAAGTGTGGGAAATAATGTTTAGGGTTTTAGGTGAGGGTGTGTTTGGATATATTAAAGTGTAAGTAATATTTTGAGTCGTTGGATTAGATGGATAAACGGCGCAGATCGTCCCACGTCAGGCGCGTGTGTATGATAGTATATGCTGAGGTGTAAGGAAAATGTGCTTTGAGGGGATTTTACCGTAAGCTGAACAGAGCTGTACACACGCCTAATGTGTGTGTACTTTGTGCTATAAGTGTATTTAGGGAGGTGTTAGGCTTATGTGAAGTTTAATTGGCGTATACGCGGACAACGCGTAATGACATGGACGGAATATAATAGAAATGGAATTGTAAAATAACAAAATGGCTAGTATTTAATTAAAATTCTTATAAATATAAATATTTAGTATAAAAATAGAAAATTTTGTAAATAATTACAAATAAATATATTTAATTATAAATAAATACAGATGACCACAAATAATACTAATTAGATATAAATAGCCGTAAATAATTATTGAATAATATCGTAATGCGTCAAATTATACAAATAGCATACGTATTTTAGAAAATATTCTAAATGAATGCAATTATGTAATTATAATCATAATTAAATAAATATTATACAAATAGAGAATTAATAATAATTTTACACACGTAAAAATGCATGCCATCTAATGTAGTTTTATTTAGAAAATTACTATTATCGATTTTAATTAAATATAGTCAAATTGCGAAAAATGGAGGGACAAAATTGGGAGTCAACAGATGCCCCTCTTTGTCCGAGGATTATGATAGAGTCTTCGGGCAAAGATAGTTGTCGGAATGGCTAATTTTGTCACGACTGGTAGGCAAAATGATGGGAATTTTGGGGTGTTTTTTGCCGAACCCCGGTCTTAGAGTTGCCCACATATCTCGGGTTTTGCGAGAATCAGGCCGTGTGTAGTTCTAGAATGGTATGTTGCCTGTGTGAGATATTTATGACGCACGATTTTGGATGTAAAGACTAAACTTATCCAAGTATGTAAAGTTTAGATTCATGTATGCTTTGCCTTTTGGCATGATAAATGATTTAAGAATAAAAACAGAGGCACTATCGAAGACGAGATATCATCAATAGATCGAGTGTGGGAAAAGAGCTTGTAATTATCTTAGTTATGAAGATGTGGTGCACGACATACCCATAAAGAGGAGTTTACACGGTCATAGTTTCCACTTCATCTCGATAAATGGGTCATCTTGCCTTCAATATTGTCTTGAATGAGCTTGGAAACATTTGGGGGAGCGAGTTTTATGAATGCGCACGAATCAAGTAGACAGGCACGATTAAGCACGAAAATACGCAGATGGATACGGATAGGAAGAAATACAAAACTGACACCCAATCGACAAGGAAGGATTAGGTAGACCACTGACGCGAGTATGGAATTGTAGCTTGGAACACGGTAAGATAGGCAGCTTGCGGGCGTAACAAAAGGCATTATTTGTAGGGTTAGGCTTTACTTTGTATATGATTGAGGTTTTGCAGTTTGGTAGTGATGTTGGGAGCAAGCGTGAGAGTGTGGCACAGAGGTTTGTCAAGAGATCGGAGAATACTCTGCAGCAAAATCATGATAAATGCAATAGATATAAAGATAAAAGTAAAGTAAACTTCCATGTTGAGCCGAGGGGTTGTTTTGTCTTGTGCTTGCTTGATTGATGTCTCATCCAAGTATTTTTCGATGTTATGCCCGCCGATGCGGACCTTGCTCTGCTGCAAATTGTTGTCACATTCACCAATGCAAACCTTATATATCTACCGACGCATATCCTATGCTCCTTCAAATGATTTCAAGTCCACGGATGGTGACCCTATATATCCACCGACATGGATTCTATATATGTCATGCCCGCCGATGCGGACCCTATATATCTACCGAAAAGGATTTTATATATTTCACGCCCGCCAACGCGGACCCTATATACACTGATATGGATTCTATATATGTCATGCCCACCGACGCGGACCCTATATACACTGATATGGATTCTATATATGTCATGCCCACCGACGCGGACCCTATATATCCGCCGACGCAGATTCTATATATGTCATGTCCCCCAATGCGGACCCTATATATTCACCAACATGGATTCTATATATGTCATGTCCACCGACGCATACCTTATATATCCACCGACATTGTTTTTATGCTTCTCAAATCAATGTCATGTCCACCGCTGTGGACCCTACATATCCACTGACATGGATTCCATGCATGTCATGCCCGACGATGCGGACCCTATATATCCACCGACATGGATTCTATATATGTCATGTCCACCGATACGGACCCTATATACCCACCGACATGGATTCTATGCATGTCATATGATGTTGCTTTGCAAGAGTTGTTAGGTATACTCGGTACATGTGTAAACCTATAATCAAAGAAAATTTGTGAGTATTTTGGGGGGAGGCTGACTTGCGTATTCGTTGTACTGCACTCTGCAGCTGTATTTTGTACAATTGTTTCCTTTGTAATATCTCCCTTTTCGAGCGTCAAACCTTAGTCGAGCTGTGGGCGGAAGAATAAAAGATGATATGCATGTGTTTTGAGAAAAATAATGTTTAAAGTGCAATGTGAATTTATTCCATTGAATCATAGACTGCGACGTGTTGTTTGGTCATAATCTCCTCTATATCCATTTGTTACTCGAAGATATTCTACTTTGAAATTTTGAGGGAAGCTCAAAATTTCTGCCCCAGTGTGCTGCTTGTGATTTCCTTGAATTTTTGAGGTCCCTCAAAAATTCTGCCCCAGTGTGTTGTGATGTATTCTTTGAATTTTTTGAGGGAAACTCAAAAAATTCTGCCCCAGTGTCTAATAAAATTCTCCTATGATGTGACCGTGCCTTGAGTAGGCTGCCTTGAGTATTTTGCTGGTATGATGGATGGCTTGGTGCTGGGGTGTGGAATATAGGCCGAGTGGGTTGAGTATTGTAAACCGATTTTTCAGATGATGTATAAGGGTTGGGATGGAATGGTGGTGGTGTTTGATAATAATAGTTGAGCGCGGGGTCTTGATTGTTTGCAGTAAAAGAGACTTCATCCTTCTTCTTTTTGGAGAGACTCACATTTTCTGCCTGGATAGCCTTATTAGCAGCTTGTAGTGCAGCTAAGCTAATAATGTTTCCACTTTTTAACCTTCTTCTATATCATCTCCCATCAATACTACATCTGCGAACTTTTGGTTCTTCATATGCAACAACTTGTCATAGTAGACATCTTCTTGTATGCGAATTAATATGTTGACTATTTCCTTCTCACTCATAGCGGGTTGCACCTTGGCAGCTTCTGCTCTCCACCTAGTAGCATATTCTCTGAATGTCTCTGTGGGTTTTCTTTTCAACTTTTCTAAATAGAAGCGGTCTGGTACCATTTCGGTATTGTACCCAAATATTTCTACAAAGTCTGCTGCCATATCTTCCCAACCGAGCCACGTGCCTGGTTTTTTTGTTTAGAAAACCAACTTAAATCATCTCCAGTCAAGCTTCGGCTGAAAAGCTTTACTCGTATTTTCTCGTCTTCCCATGCTCCAATCAACTTGTCACAACATATTCTCAAATGAACCATAGGGTCTCCAGTGCCGTTGAACAAGTCGAACTTTGGTATCTTGTACCCATCAGGTAGTTTCAGAGTAGGATAGATACACAAATCTTCATAAGCTAAACTTTTAGTAGTTTTGCCGAATCCAAACTTCTTAAAGGCTGCTTCTAGCTTACGAACTTTCTCTTTTATCCCATCATCATTGGTTTCGTCCTCCGCCCAATCATAGTTGTCATGGTCTTTGACGGGTGAAGTGAGTTGTTTGGTTTTAACAGTGAACATAGGATTGTAAGGTTTCCGATTTGTGACATTAGTGTGAGGTAGGCTTGTGTTTGGGTAAGTAGGGTATGCAGGTAGATCAGTTGGGTGTGTAAGGTCTTTTTCATTAGGGCGGGCTGACCCACTTGGATCGACTGATTCCCTTGAATGGGCGGAGTTACCAACGTCTAAACTGGCCATTGTCAGTTTCTCTTCCAATTCTCTAATTCTTTGCTCTAAAGTGCAACATGTTCATCATACCCAACCAAGGCAAGTTTGCGGGGTGTCCCATTATTCTCAATGTTATCGTCACTAAGAGCAGCATTATTCAACTCAGACATGATGTTTCGTTTTCCTCTTCTTCTAGTTTGTGAGGGGGAAGGATTTGTATCGGGTCCCTTGGCTCTCGTCTGGAACTGATGCTCGGTCAGAATGCACAAGTCAACCTCAGGAGTGGGAGTAAAACTTAAGCATGAAATCAATAAATTAGTGTCGAGGTAATAATTACCATATGCAAAACATATCACTCCTTATAATGCAATGGATCTCTCATGTGCCGGAGGTTAGGCCTAACAAGATCAACACACATAATATGCATGATAGGCGTCATTTGGACGAAATTGGCTAATGGACTTTAACATGCCAAGGATGTTAGGTTTTCCTAAATTTGAGCATGATATTTAAAATTGGACGTGTATCGTGCGTCAACCCATTTGTTCTCATAACCTAAAATTAGCAGAAAAATAATTTTATAAAATAATTAATTTTATTATATAAATGAAGAATAACATCTTTAGGGTAAATAGGAATACTAATTGATCTTGCTACATTAAAAGTAGAAGAAATTAGTGTAAAATCTATGATTTAATTTTCATAAAAATAGAAAAATTAATTTCGTTCATAACCCGAAAATAATTTTATAAAATAATTGGTTTTGTATGAATAAAAAAAATTCATACGCAAATAGAAATAAATAATTTATTTCTATAACAATTTCAATTTATAGAAATAAATAACTGATTTTGTTAGACAAATGTAGAAGAACCAATTTAAAATCTATTTTATTTTATCTTCATAATTTTCGGCTTGTGACATCCTCTAATAAATAATTGGATGATCCACACTTTTGAGAACAAATGGTCAATATTAGACACGTTAAACTTCAAATAGATGCGTACGTAACACATTTAAATGTCCCTTAGGGTCAAAAACCAGTTTGGTTCATTCAAATATGGTGAACTCGTAGACTTACATATGAGCCAAAGTCAAAAATGGTCCTAGATATGACATGATGAATGATCCCTAAGAAGAGACTTCATTAAGAGTTGGCTAATCTAGACAAGGACATGGTTCCCCCAGGTGGACAACCAAGGGGTGGGAACGTTTAGAATTGTTGGCTGTACCACGGACCAACTAGATTGTAACCGTTCCTCCTAAAGGTTTTTTTAAAAGTGAAACGATCGTGAGATCCACGTAATCGTTTGTGTGTGTGCAAGTCTCAATTTTTCAAGAGTGTAGGAGTATGAACAAAATGCAACAACAATAATATACCAAATATCATACTATCAAAAATTGTAAAATATAAAAGGCTACCCACTTGCAAAGAGAAAAAGTTAGTATTGAATACAAAATAATAAAAGCAATAATAAACCCAATATAAAAATCGTAATGGTTAGAACATTTAATCACCAGCGGAGTCGCCATTCTGTTATACCCAATTTTGGACTCGACTAGAGACGAGTCGGGTTTCGAATTTGACTGGTGTACTCGTTTGGAGTTAGGAGTTTTGGAGTCGCCACCTAATAAATTTCTTAGGCATACTAGATCACCTATTAATTTCTAATTCCATTTAAAAAATTAAATCCGGGTTGGTCTACGAGTCAGAGATTCGGATAAGTGTCCGAAATTATCTAGAAGGAAAGGGTTAGGCACCTCCTAAGTTCCACCAAACGTGGTTCCCGGCCGATTTCTATATTGGGTTTCATTTATTTCTTTAGAAAAGGATAAAAGATAAATAAGGTAAATAAAAGAGATATGGGCTGCAAAGTAAGTAGAATAGGAAATTTAATGTATTTGCATAAACAATTTTAAACAAATAGTCATATTTGCACAAATAGCCACAAAATAGTAAATATCTAATTGATCACTTTGAATAAATAACCCTATGTTTTATTATCCTATTCGGATCAGAACCCGGCTTTTGAAAAGGATGATAGTTTCAGAATCCACAATCAAATATAGCTCGGGTAATTTCCATCATCTCCGAGGGGCTTAATTTACCCTTAATCCCTTACCCTCTTTAAGTACTTAAACTAAACCGTTAGCTAATATTTTAAACGTCCTAAAGGTCTATTAGCGTCCCACTTAAAGTCCCGGAGGCTTTTGGGACACTACTTTAAGTCTCTAGACACCCTAAGTACATTAAATTTCCCAATCTAGACACCCTAAGTACATTAAATTTCCTAATTCAATCCAAAAGAACCTACAAAAAGAGTTAGAAGATGGCCCCTAATAGACCTAGATAGGCACAAAGTTGCAGTTTACAATCAACAGATACAACCATAGTTCATGCTAGATATAAGATGATAATGGAGTCCATTCATTCAGTTTTAGTAATACCTTAGGAGATTTTAGATGACTAGAGACAGAGGTGCTAATATAGATGCCAGGATAAGAGACAATAACAAGAACAACCAGGGTCATAGAATGCAGTAACGACAGTAGAAACAAACATTACCATATATTTCACTGTCTAAGTTATCAGCCAGCAGAGGCAGAATAGAGCAAGATCAAACAGCCTTTATGCTTTAGTGGAGCGGAGAGAAGTAAAGAAACAAGTCTTCTAGGTGTAAAGCATATCCAGAGATGTGTTTCCAGTGTGTGAATTGTATTAGAGGTGTAGAAAAGTCTGCCCAGAAGTGTAAAAGATTGTGTATTCCAGAATTCACAAAAGTGGTATTCTGTGTCTATTCCCCTGTCTAAGTGTAGATGTGCATGTGTGTGAGAGGTGTAGAGAATGTGTCTGCTCTTTGTGTGTGAGAGGTTCAGTGTATGTGTTTCAGTATGTAGATGATAGGTCTGAAGGTGTGTGTGTGTGTCGTTTATAGTGCTAAGATTGTAATGTCCTATGGAAAAAAACAGAGAGAATACCAGTGATACAACTAACTAAAACAAATCAAATCAAGCCTATGATTGAAAAATTATCCGGGCTGTTTGAATGAATGTTAGAAAAGGAGTCCAAATACATGTATATTACCATTTTCCTCAATAAACTGTGTAAAATCAAGGCCATCAATCACTGATTTGCATATAGCTTTTTATCAACAGATTATCATCTCTTCCAGAATCAAGTTAAATATGTACGAATTAAAAATGAAACCGACTTAAACCGAATGTGAATCTGGACAGGTAAAACATTTAGATACCAGAAATGAGAATCTAATCAGACCTAAAATAGGCATGGGCAGAAAAGATATCATGATTGTTCAAATTTCATTAACAAAATGAAAAGCCAAAAGATGTTACCCGATTTGGCCAAGAATTGAATGTAAAAATTCGATCCTTGCCTCGCGCGTGTAGAATATGTCCAGTTTCTTTTTGTAGGTGCCGGATTTGAAGGGATTCGTACTTGATTCCCTGTTCCTATTTTGGATTCACGAGGCGAAGGAAAGAAAAATTTGTCCCGTGTAATCAGAGATAGGAAAAGGGAGAAGATCGCGGCGTTGATGGCAGAACTTTGGCGGAGTTCAGTGGTGGAACCTGGACAGATTTTGAAGGGAAGGGGGTGAGAGAAGAGGAGGGATCGGCGGCTGATTTTGGTGAGGAGAAATGTGGGAAATAATGTTTAGGGTTTTAGGTGAGGGGGTGTTTGGATATATTAAAGTGTAAGTAATATTTTGAGCCGTTGGATTAGATGGATAAACGGCACAGATCGTGCCACGTCAGGCACGTGTGTATATGTGTGTATGATAGTATATGCTTGGGTGTAAGGAAAATGTGCTTTCAGGGGGTTGTGCCATACGCTGAAGAGAGCTGTACACACGCCTAATGTGTGTACTTTGTGCTATAAGTGTACTTAGTGAGGTGTTAGGCTTATGTGGAGTTTAATTGGCGTATACGCGGACAACGGGTAATGACGTGGACTGAATATAATAGAAATGGAATTGTAAAATAACAAAATGGCTAGTATCTAATTAAAATACTTATAAATATAAATAATTAGTATAAAAATAGGTAATTTTGTAAATAATAATAAATAAATATGTTTAGTTTTAAATAAATATAGATGACCACAAATAATACTAATTAGATATAAATAGCCGCAAATAGTTATTAAATAATATCGTAATGCATCAAATTATACAAATAGCACACATATTTTAAAAAATAGCCTAAATGAATGCAATCACACAATTATAATCATAATTAAGTAAATATTATACAAATAGGGGATTAATAATAATTTTAAACACGTAAAAATGCATGCAATCTAATGCAGTTTTATTTAGAAAATTACTATTATCGATTTTAATTGAATATAGCCAAATTGCGAAAAATGGAGGGACACAATTGGGTGTCAACAGATGCCCCTCTTTGCCTGGGGATGTTGATAGAGTCTTCGGGCAAAGATAGTTGACAGAATGGCCAATTTTATCACGACTGATAGGCAAAATGATTGGAATTTTGGGGTGTTTTTGGCCGAACCCCGGTCTCTGAGTTGCCTACATATCTCGGGTTTCACGAGAATCAGGTCGTGTGCAGTTCTAGAATGGCATGTTGCCTGTGTGAGATATTTATGACGCACAATTTTGGATGTAAAGACTAAACTTATCCAAGTATGTAAAGTTTAGATTCATGTATGCTTTGCCTTTTGGCATGATAAATGATTAAAGAATAAAACAGAGGCACTATCGAAGACGATATATCGTCGAGCGTAGGAAAAGAGCTTGTAATCATCCTAGTTATGAAGATGTGGTGCACGACACACCCATAAAGAGGAGTTTACGCGGACATAGTTTCCACTTCATCTCGATAAACGGGTTAGCTTGCATTCAATATTGCCTTGAATGAGCTTGGAAATATTTGGGAGAGCGAGTTTTATGAATGCATACGATTCAAGCAGACGGGCATGATTAAGCAAGAAAATACGCACGATTGACGCAGATGGATACGGATAGGAAGGAATACGAAACTGCACCCAATCGACAAGGAAGGATTAGGTAGACAACTGGTGAAAGTATGGAATTGTAGTTTGGAACTCAGCAAGATAGGTAGCTTGCGGGCGTAGCAAAAGGCATTGTTTGTAGCGTTAGGCTTTGCTTTTTATGTGTTTGAGGTTTTACGGTATGGTAGTGATGTAGGGAGCAAGCGTGAGAGTGTGGCGCAGAGGTTTGTCAAGAGATCGGGGAGTCCCCTGCAGCAAAATCATGATAAATGCAATAGATATAAAGATAAAGGTAGAGTAAATTTCCCTGTTGAGCCGAGGGGTTGTTTTGTCTTGTGCTTGCTTGATTGATGTCTCATCCAAGTATTTTCCAATGTTATGCTCGCCGATGCCCAACTAGCAGCCCGCTTTTCCGACCCGCTTCCCCTCCATTCTGAGGCGAGTCTACAAATCCCATTCGGACCTTGCTCTGCTGCAAATTATTGTCACGCTCACCACTGCAAACCTTATATATCTGCCGACGCATATCCTATGCTCCTTCAAATGATGTCATGTCCACCGATGCGGACCCTATATATCCACCGACATGGATTCTATATATGTCATGCCAGCCGATGTGGACCCTATATATCCACCGACATGGATTCTATATATGTCACGCCAGCCGACGCGGACCCTATATATCCACCGACATCGATTCTATATATGTCATGTCCACCGATGCGGACCCTATATATCCGCTAACGCAGATTCTATATATGTCATGTCCACCAATACGGACCCTATATATTCATCGACATGGATTCTATATATGTCATGTCTACCGACGCAGACCCTATATATCCACCGACATGGATTCTACGCTTCTCAAATCAATGTCATGTCCACCGCTGCAGACCTTAAAGATAAGTATGATCTACTTACTACGCAAAAAGTAAAATTAAATTAAAAGCTCGATTTATTTTGATGTATACCATGCGGGTTACTTGATACAATTTTGGTTCAAACAATCAAAGCGTAAAATCTAAATGGCAAATGCAACAAATTTAATTCACAAAAGCGGAACGCATCAATAAAGCAACTGTATTTGTCGCAGGACTCGAGGGTGCCTAACACCTTGTCATACCTGATTTTGGACTCGAGTTGAGACGAGTCGGGTTTAGGATTTGACTAGGTGAACTCGTTTGGAGTTAGGAGTTTTGGAGTCGCCACCTAATAGATTTCCTAGGCGTATTAGGTCACCTATTAATTTCTAATTCCATTTAAAGAATTAACTCCGGGTTGGTCTACGAGTTAGAGATTCGGGTAAGTGTTCGAAATAACCTAGAAGAAAGGGGTTAGGCACCTCCTAAGTTCCACTAAAAGTGGTTCCCAGCCGATTTCTATATAGGGTTGCATCTATTGTTTTAGAAAAGGACAAAAGCTAAATAAGGTAAATAAAAGAGGTATGAGCTGAAAAGTAAGTAGAATAGGCAATTTAATGTATTTGCATAAACAATTTTAAACAAATAGTCATATTTGCACAAATAGCCACAAAATAGTAAATAACCAATTGATCACTTTGAATAAATAACCCTAGGTTTTATTATCCTATTCGGATCAGAACCAGGCTTTTGAAAGGGACGATGTTTTAGAATCTACAATCAAATATAGCTCGGGTAATTTCCATCATCTCCGAGGGGCTTAATTTACCCTTAATCCCTTACCCTCTTTAAGTACTTAAACTAAACCGTTAGCTAATATTTTAAACGTCCTAAAGGTCTATTAGCGTCCCACTTAAAGTCCCGGAGGCTTTTGGGACACTAATTTAAGTCTCTAGACACCCTAAGTATATTAAATTTCCCAATCTAGACTACTAGGTGCCAAATAATGAACAGTCATGTTAACACATAAGCAAATAATATCATGTCAGCAAAACAATTTTAAAAGCTTTCAAAGTAAGCCTCCAAATTAATAAAACAAGTGAAAAGGATATAAGTTTAAACTCAAATTCACTTACTGCCTATATCCAGAATATCAAATTTGCAGAAATGCACCAACTTTCAGCACTAATTAAACTTTTAGCCACAAACGTACTTCTACGTTTTCAGAGTATGCAATTTACAGAAACAGTCCCGTTTTAAGATTGTCTTGTATTACTGACCTACCTAAAAGATATCTTTGCTTTCAGCATACTAGAGTTGCACAAATATCCTAGAATACTATCCATTTTCAGTCTAAAACCATGTAAAGATATGACTACAATGTTAGTTTTACTATTTGCTCCAATAAAGTAGTCTTGCATTTTTAGAAAAATGTGTCAACTGCCAAGTTTTCCACAAGTGAATACTTCGCATAAACAGTTCAATTTTCAGCTTCTACTTTAATACTTATACCTTCTACATGACCACTTAAAAATGCACAAATAAGGCAGTTTGAAAACTGTGTTAAGATTTTAGCCCTTGGGCACATAAGAAGGTAAAGAGAGGGTTAGAGGTGGCCCCTGTGTAGCCAATTTTAACCACACTAAGCAGTGTACGAGTGGTTTTACCTGTCCTAACATCTATTATACATGATGTCAATACCTAATGAATACATGATTTAAGCTTTCAAGTTTCTAGCTAAAACAGTAAACGAAAAGGTGGTAAGAAGTAGGGCCTTCATCCCTTGGACTCTTGTAAGATCCATTTTTTGAACTAATGTATATCGGTTCTAACCAATTCAAAGAGAAACCTGTAATAAACACTTATGGTATGGCACTTTTGCCATCCTAATTCAATACAAAAGAATCTAGAAAAAGAGTTAGAAGATGGCCCCTAATAGACCTAGATAAGCACAAAGTTGCAGTTTACAATCAACAGATACAATCATAGTTCATACTAGATATAAGATGATAAAGGAGTCCATTCATTCAGTTTTAGTAATACCTTAGGAGATTTTAGATGACTAGAGACAGAGGTGCTAATATAGATGTTAGGATAACAAACAATAACTAGAACAACCAGGGCCATAGAATGCAATAACGGAACTAAAAATAAACATTACCATAGATTTCACTGTCAGAGTTATCAGCCAGCAGAGGCAGAATAGAGCAAGATCAAACAACCTTTATGCTTTAGTGGAGAGGAGAGAAGTAAAGAAACAGGTCTTCTAGGTGTAAAGCATATTCAGAGATGTGTTTTCAGTGTGTGTGAATTGTATTAGAGGTGTAGAAAAGTCTACCCAGAAGTGTAAAAGATTGTGTATTCCAGAATTCACAAGAGTGGTATTCTGTGTCTATTCCCCTGTCTAAGTGTAGATGTGCATGTGTGTGAGAGGTGTAGAGAATGTGTCTGCTCTATGTGTGTGAGAGGTTCAGTGTATGTGTTTCAGTATGTAGATGATAGGTCTGAAGGTGTATGTGTGTGTCTTTTATAGTGCTAAGATTGTAATGTCCTATGGAAAAAAGCAGAGAGAATACCAGTGATACAACTAATTAAAACAAATTAAATCAAGCTTATGATAGACAAATTATCCGAGCTGTTTGATTGACTGTTAGACAAGGAGTCCAAATACATATATATTACCATTTTCCTCAATAAACTGCCTAAAATCAAGGCCAACAATCACTGATTTGCACATAACTTTTAATCAACAGATTATCATCTATTCCAGAATACAAACCAAAATCAAGTTAAATATGTACGAACTAAAAATGAAACTGACTTAACCCGAATGTGAATCTGGATAGGTAAAACATTTAGATACCAGAAATGAGAATCTAATCAGACCTAAAATAGGCATGGGCAGAAAAGATATCATGCTTGTTAAAATTTCATTAACAAAAGGAAAAACCAAAACATGTTACCCGATTTGGCCAAGAATGGAATGTAAAATTCGATCCTTGCAACGTGCGTGTAGAATCTGTTCCAGTTTCAGTTTGCAGGTGCCTCGAAAGGAAAGAAAGATTTTTCCCGTGTAATCAGAGAGAGGAAGAGGGAGAAGGTCACGACGTTGATGGCGGAACCTTGGCGGAGTCCAGTGGTGGAACCTGGACGGATTTTGTAGGGAAGGGGGGTGAGAGGAGAGGAGGGATCAGCGACTGATTTTGGTGAGGAGGAGTGTGGAAAAAAATGTTTAGGGTTTTAGGTGAGGGGGTGTTTGGATATACTAAAGTGTAAGTAATATTTTCAGCCATTGGATAAGATGGATAAACGGCGCAGATCGTGCCACGTCAGGCGCGTGTGTATATGTGTTTATGATAGTATATGCTGAGGTGTAAGGAAAATGTGCTTTCAGGGGGTTGTACCATACGCTGAAGAGAGCTGTTCACACGCCTAATGTGTGTGTACTTTGTGCTATATGTGTATTTAGTGAGGTGTTAAGCTTATGTGGAGTTTAATTGGCTTATACGCGGACAACGGGTAATGACGTGGACTGAATATAATAGAAATAGAATTGTAAAATAACAAAATGGCTAGTATTTAATTAAAATGCTTATAAATATAAATAATTAGTATAAAAATAGGAAACTTTGTAAATAATTATAAATAAATATATTTAATTATAAATAAATATAGATGACCACAAATGATATTATTTAGATATAAATAACCGCAAAAAATTATTAAATAATATCATAATGCGTCAAATTATACAAATAGTATACGTATTTTAGAAAATAGCCTAAATAAATACAATTACGCAATTATAATCATACAAACAGAGGCATTATCGAAGACGAGATATCGTGAATAGATCGAGCGTGGGAAAATAGCTTGTAATCATCCTAGTTATGAAGATGTGTTGCACGACACACCCATAAAGAGGAGTTTACATGGATATAGTTTCCACTTCATCTCGATAAACGAGTCATCTTGCCTTCAATATTGCCTTCAATAAGCTTGGAAACATTTGGAGGAGCGAGTTTATGAATGCGCACTATTCAAGCAGACGGGCACGATTAAGCACGAAAATACGCACGATTGACGCAGATGGATACGGATAGGAAGGAATACGAAACTGACACCCAATCAACAAGGAAGGATTGGGTAGATCACTGGTGCGAGTATGGAATTGTAGCTTGGAACTCGGCAAGGTAGGTAGCTTGCGGGCGTAGCAAAAGGCATTATTTGTAGGGTTAGGCTTTGGTTTGTATGTGTTTGAGGTTTTGCGGTTTGGTAGTGATGTTGGGAGTAAGCGTGAGAGTATGACACAGAGGTTTGTCAAGAGAATGGGGAATACCCTGTAGTAAAATCATGATAAATGCAATAGATATAAAGATAAAGGTAAAGTAAACTTCCCTGTTGAGCCGAGGGGTTGTTTTGTCTTGTGCTTGCTTGATTGATGTCTCATCCAAGTATTTTCCAATGATATGCCCACCGATGTGGACCTTGCTCTACTGCAAATTGTTGTCACGTTCACCACTGTGCTTATATATCTGCCAACGCATATCGTATGCTCCTTCAAATGATGTCATGTCCACCGATCCGGACCCTATATATCCACCGACATGGATTCTATATATGTCATGCCCACCGATGCGGACCCTATATATCCACAGACATGGATTCTATATATGTCACGCCCGCCGACTCGGACCTTATATATCGACCAACATGGATTCTATATATGTCATGTCCACCGACGCGGACCCTATATATCCGCCAATGCAGATTCTATATATGTCATGTCTACCAATGCGGACCCTATATATTCACCAACATGGATTCTATATATGTCATGTCCACCGACGCAGACCCTATATATCTACCGACATGGATTCTATGCTTTTCAAATCAATATCATGTCCACCACTGCGGACCCTACATATCCACCGACATGGATTCTATACATGTCATGCCTATTCTATATATGTCATGTCCACCGATGCGGACCCTATATATCCACCGACATAGATTCTATGCATGTCATGTGATGTTGCTTTGCAAGAGTTGTTAGGTATACTCGGTACCTGTGTTAACCTATAATCAAAGAAAATTTGTGAGTATTTTGGGGGGAGGCTGACTTGCGCTTTCGTTGTACTGCACTCTTCTGCTGCCTCTTGTATAATTTTTTCCTTTGTAATATCTCTCTTTTGGAGCGTCAAACCTTAGTCGAGCCGTGGGCAAAAGGAAAAACAAAAGGGGATATGCATGTGTTTTGAGAAAAATAATGTTTAAAGTGTAATGTGTATTTATTCCATTGAATCATAGACTGCGACGTGTTCTTTTGACATAATCTCCTCTATATCCATTTGTTACTCGAAGATATTCTACTTTGAAATTTTGAGGGAAGCTCAAAATTTCTGCCCCAGTGTGGTGCTTGTGATTTCCTTTAATTTTTGAGGTCCCTCAAAAATTTTGCCCAAGTGTGTTGTGATGTATTCTTTGAATTTTCTAGGAAAACTCAAAAAATTCTGCCCCAGTGTCTAATAAAATTCTCCTATGATGTGATCGTGCCTTGAGTAGGCTGCCTTCGTATCCCCTTTTGGGAATCAGGTCGCTACGTAGTTCAAATCCAATAAAGATAAATGTTATTTGATTTGTAGTATCTCTTTATTGTATCTGAGTTTTGTCTCGATTAAGAGAATTCTATTCTAGGATCAACTGTCTTGCTCTAACTTTCTTGGTAAACGCTTTTGTTATTCTATTGCTTGTTGTGCTCATTCTTTGCTATCCATATGCGTCAGTTACTCAAGTATGCTTTTGGTCCGCTTGGATTGTCTAATTATGCTCCTTATATGTATTTCTACTATTTCGCCTTGAATTGTAAGTCATCTTTCTTAATATTTTCTTGCTTCAGTTGTCTGCTATAAGATTTTCACGAAGTTCCTCAAATGTCTTTTGTCAAAATCACCATAGCCTGGTTTGGGCTCGTTGTTTTGGATTGCTTTCTCACATCGCAATCATAGATTTAATGGAATTAAAATGATTTTGCAGAAAGTGAATGATGCATAAAAAGAGGGAATGCTTTTATTATTTGACTTGAGAAACAGTCTTCAAAAGGAAACGACGATGAAACAAAGTCGAAAAACATAGAAAGCAAAAGCTAATGACTCGGAGTCGTGTTTTATTTAAGAAAACAACTATTGCCCCAGCTCCACTAAGGTTCTCGGCATCTTCGAAATGTACTTGCAGGTTCAGTTGTTCGGCGTAATTCTAGTTTCAGCCTTTTGGATGTTCAGAGCTTTAGTATGCTTTTTAGGTACTGCATCACATTCTTCCACGAATAGATCCTTTAGACTGGTCAGCTCATCTTCTACATCACGAACACCTTTGGTATGTCCTCCTCCCTCAAGAGTTTTCACGTAGCTTGAAAGGATGAAGGTCTGTTTCAGAGTTGGAATAAACTGCTCTAGTGAATTATAATCCCTTGTGTTCTTTGTAGTGCTTTCTCCTTTGGAAACCAGGATGTACCCCATGCCAAACTTGTATTCACCGAACTCTATTTTTGCTTTTATGATTGTGCCTCCTAGGTTGTATTCTTCGCCGAAGTCGATCATATTCACCTTCTCATTTCCATGATTAGGGAGTAGGTTATTGTGCACATTTGGCGTCTTCAAATGAATGACCTTTTCATCTATTAGGTCTTGAATCTTATCTTTCAATGCAAAATATCTCTCTGTCTCATGCCCCGTTCCACCTGAGTGGTATGCACATCTTTTGCTGTAATCAAAGTGTGGTGAAGGATTGTCTGGCACTTTTTGAGGGATTGGGACAATATACCCAGCAGCTCTCAACCTCGCGAACAATTGGGTGCAGGATTCAGCTAATACAGTGACACGGCCCGAATTCTCGGTTAGGCCGTGCGGGCACCCGACCACCTCCCCTAAACTTGTCGGGCGAACTCTATTGACTGAATCGATATAAATTGTGAAGAATTACCTTGAAATGAAAATGAACCAAACTTTAACAACATAAGATAACTCTTAAGGATAGACAAACATACATGCTATCTGAATAATACAAATAACTACCCAGAAGACACATTTTTAAAGGTTTCCAGATCAGACATCTAAGAAAGCCAAAAGATATACACACCTCCCGAAGGGAGCAAACGTAAAGAAAACTGTAATATCTGAAGTTGGTGGCCGCAATGAACAGGATGGCTCATCGTAGACAGCTGAAAATGTACTACTCCTCAATCACAATGTGACTGGCTGGGTCCTGGAGCAGAATCTACCGAACGAAAAGAAAACACAAGAACAAATAGGGGTGAGTCATAAGGACTCAATAAGTGCGAACAAACTAGCAACCTCAAAAAATAGATACGCTAGTCAGGGAAACAGAACCAGACAATAATCAATAAATAAGCAATGCACATATAAGCAGAACAACAGTCATGTACAGAAAATCTACGCAATAGTATGAAATGAAATGGAATGGAATGAGATGAGATGAAATGAAATGAAACGAAATGAGATGAAATAAAATGAAATAAAATTAGATGAAATGAAATGAGCTGTAAAGGGTCACATGTGCCTGTAATCCCATCCCGAAGCGGAATACTCCTGCATTCGAGGGGAATCCAATCTGCTAACCAACTGGAGCGGAATACTCCTGCTCCTAGGGCGGAATACTCCTGCACCCGATATAATATAAACCAGAGGCGGAATACTCCTACACTCTCCTGGGGCGGAATACTCCTGCACCCGATAAAATGTAAAGCTGAGGTGGAATACTCCTGCACTCAGTATGATATGCAATGTAATGCATATGAATGCAATGTGATGCAATAATAACCCTTCACCGGCGCGGGACTCTCATCGACAGCCGAGAAGTAGATGCCAACTCAAAGCCAAAGTACAATACTCTGATTCTCAATGCAATACCAATAATAGGATATAACATATAATATCGAATGTAAATCCAAAGCTAAGGCGTAATGAGTACGCCTTTCGGCAGCTACACACGTAAGGAACACGTGGTAGAAAATCCACGAGGCCAGGTGCCTCCAAAAAAATGGATATCACTTACCGTATTCCAAAGCTAGCCCTGCTACTCAACAACTGCTTTTTCTTTTGGATTAACTGCCAAACTATCCCGCTCTATTCAATAAGCAGAAAAATTATATCAAATAAAGCTCAAGGCTTCATTCCTTATGTCTTAGGGCAATCCAGTTAGGAACCTGATACTGTAACGACCCTCAAATAGTCGTTACGGGATCCAGGACCTCGATTTGCGTGTCGACAGTCCCAAAAGCTCCGTTAGGTCATTTATGACCCGTCTGTGAAATCTGAGTCGAAACGGAGTCCGTTTGATAGGTTTTCGAGAAACGGATCCGTTTATGAAATTCCGGAAAGGAATTTGTGGTTTCGATAGGTCGTTTTGAGTAAACGAACCCCAATGGAAAATCCGAGCGCACCGTTAGGTCCGTCTCGTCATTTATGATATGTAGCAACCTTCAAAATTGAAAACGGACCTCGTTTGATAGGACTTTTGATAAAGTCCCCGTTTCGGAAGTTTAAAAAAGTTAAAAGAGGTTTCCGAGCTTGATTTGAGAAAATAAGCTCCGATGAGAGATCCGAAAGTTCCGTTAGGTTCGTATAGTCATTTGTGACTTGTAGCAACTTTCGGAATTGGATTCCGAGGTCGTTTGGTTAAATTTCGCTATTTTGGCGAAAGTCGAAAATTGAACCTTTGCCGTGGGACCCACTTTTTGAGTTCTGGAGGTCCGAATTGAGTTCCGTCTTGACGAGCATGTCACCCAAGTATTTTATGGCTTGTGTGAAAAATTTGGGATCATTCCGAGCTTTGTAGGGTCCCGTTTTGCCCCTAAAACAGTAGAAAATCTGGTGCGACTTTTCTGTTCTGTTTTGGCGCAAACAGCCGGATAAAAGCTGATCTTCCGGCCAATCCGTATGGAATTAGGAAAAACTCAAAACATGAAAGTTGTAGCCCATTGAGTTGTGGTTCTAATGGAACCCTTTTCAGATCATTTGGACATTCCTATCAAAAGTTATGATTTTTTCAAAAGAAGCTGTCACAGAGGCAAAAAAAAACTGCTATAAAAAGGCCATTTCGGGCCATTTCGGTTCATAACTTATAAAAATCATTTGGTGAGCTCTTGAGGCGATTTTTGGGTATTTCTTGAAGACCCAATCATACTTACACTTAAGGTAAGCCCTTTCAATCCATCTTTATGTTGATTAACACAAGAATCAAAGGGTTGATTCTTGGAAATGGGTTAGAACCCTAGATTCTTAAGAATTGGGAAAAGACATCGAGCAAGGCTCGCATGTGGAATCTAAGTGTACTTTTGGACTCACGGGAGCGTGGGGAGTCCGGAAAAGTACATTTTGTAAATTTAGGGCTCGGCCCTACCCGGGGGCATTTTGGTAATTTTTACCCTAGGATGCCTATAGGCTTAAATAGCTATAATTGAGTACTCATATGTGCTATATCTTGTCTTAATAGACCTAGTGGAGAGTCCTTCGCGGACAAGGCGAGCGGGAAAGGAGATTCTTCCCGGCATTTGAGCCCGAATTTCGAGGTAAGTGAGACTTGACCTCTATTGTGCTTGTGGACTCTTCCTTCATGCTAGTATGCTTCATGTACGCATATATATACCTAACAATGGTTAGGATTAATGATGTGAATTACTTGCTATTATTGTTTGTTATAAATAGCGAGATTGTGACTCGACCGAGGTATGTGCCTGTCTAAACGCTACGTCGAGGTAGCTTAAATTTATATCGTAGTAACGCTTGCTACGCCATGCTTAGATAGCAAGAACTTGGGACATGGCCGAGGATGTTGCCGGCATGTCATGATAAATGTCTTGCCGAGGATTTTGCCAGCTTTTGTATGATATTGGTACTTGATTTGTTCACGTGCCGGGTTGGGTAGTGTTGTCTATACGTAACCTTGGGTTGGACGACATGGGAGTAGGGATTGTACCCCCAAACTGTGGTCGGGTTAACCTTCGCCTTACGTTCAGCTAGCATAACCAACCTGGGTTACGGTGACTGTGAAATATTATCGTTATTAATATTTCTGTTATTATTTCTGTTATTGTTATTAATGTCGTGGATATTAATACTGTTAGAGGGACACTTGACAGGGGGTGTGGTGTCGCCTATACTATGAGATGTGTCACACTTGACAGGGGGTGTGGTGTGGACACTTGATCTTTGAGATGTGACACACTTGACAGGGGGTGTGGTGTGGTCACTTGATTTATTGAGATACGACGCACTTGACAGGGGGTGTGGTGCGATCGTAGATAGATTTGAGATGAGCCAACGACTACGGGTCTTTGGTCTACTTATTCATGATTGTGATAGTGACTTCGGGTCACGGTATATGGTTGATACTTAGTAGTGGTGTTGCTAGTCCATCGTAGGTCTAGGTTAGTCGGCACGGGAGTAGAGATTGGACCTCCAAACCGCCGCTGAGTTGACCTATGCCTTACGTTGGATGGGCATAATCCTTGAGACTTCTGGTTACTACTTGTGTGTATGGAATGTGTTACATCTATTTGTGATTTCACTACTTTATTGTATGATTACTATAGTATGTTGTTGCTTATGATGCATGTAGCGACTTGTCCCGCAAGGGTACCTTAGCGGGCCTGTCGGTGATCTAACTGGGCTTCGGCTCATAACTTACTCTGCTACGTGCGCAGGTCCTTCATCCAGTCAGCAGCCCAGACGTAAGCTGTTCCCGAGGCTTCTGAGACTTTTGATTGAGGTGAGCCGACCACACAGACCGTGGTGGCATACCGCCGGAGTCACTTAGAGATAGGACTCAGATTTTTTTGATGTATATTCATACTTTATTGAGTCACTCTTAGAATGCTCCAATTCTTTTGTGGATATATTCTTTTGGACTTCACCCTTTTATATTTATATATCCATTTATGATCTTTCCACATTATTGTTCTTTTCCGCATCTTGTTTCATTGGTTCGCCTAGGCAAATGTTGTTTAGGTGCCATCACGAGCCCTTGGAAATTGGGTCGTGACAGTTTGGTATCAGAGCCCTAGGTTCTAATTCGAGTCCTAGGAGTCTTGGAGCAGTGTCTGAGTAGAGTCTTGCTTATGGGTATGTTGTCGACCATACTTATGAGCGAGAGGCTACAAGGGCATGTTAGGAAATGTTTTCCCTTCGTTTCATCTCTATTCGTGCTGAGTAGCTTATATAGGTGCTGACCCTTTTTCGTGTATTGTATCAGATGGCGAGGACGCGAGCATCCTCAGCCAGGAGGGCTGCATCTTCTACACCCGCGTCTGTGGGAGAGCCATCAGCACCTACGCAGCCGCCAGCTGCTAAGAAGACTCGGGCAGGTCGCCCGTCAGCCACTAGGCAGGACACAGCTATCCATGCGGTGTCCGCAGCGATTCTGTCAGCATCTATTCCCCTTGTGCCTGCTGTTGTGCCAGGCACCGTTATGATCTCTTCAGAGGAGTATATGAGACTGATGGCCTTGTCTAGCCATCAGGTCCCTGTCAGAGATGATGTTGCAGCTCCTGTTTCGGCTCCTCAGCCGACCACACCTGTTATGAGCACGCCTACTTTTGAGGCTGCTCCTGATCATATTGCCCAGCCTTCTGCTTCTGCTCCTCAGGCAGGTCCTGTTATTTCTACTCCTCCTATGGGCACTGAGGAGGTTGCCAAGAGGATAGAGTCATTCATGAAGCTTCAGCCTCCAGAGTTCGACGGTACCTCAGCTACATGTACTGCCCAGAGGTACATTCAGAAGTGTGAGAAGATTTTGACAGTTCTTGGTACTAGAGACACCTTAGGGGTGCAGTGTGCTTCTTTCAGATTATCGGGAGATGCGGAGACATGGTGGGTCTCCATGATGCGGCAGAGGTCTAGTGACCTCCCTCCTTTGTCTTGGGCTGAGTTCGTGTCTATGTTCATGTGCAGGTTCGTGCCCCAGAGTCAGCACGATGCTCAGAGGCGCGAGTTTGAGGGGTTGAGGCAGGGAAACCTGTTTGTTTCAGAGTATGACACCAGGTTCTTGTGGTTGTCTCAGTTTGCGCCGGCTATGGTGGCTCAGGAGAGGGACAAGGTCCTCCGGTTTGTTGAGGGTCTTCATCCCTGCTTGCAGGTAGCTGTTGCCCCTGATATGGGCAACAAGTCATATTTTGAGATAGTTGATGTGGCGCGGCAGATGGAGGATATCTTCGCCAGGGCTGACGCGGAGAGGGCGGCCAAGAGATCGCGTCAGTCTGGAGGGTATAGTGGATCCGCTCAGAGGGGTCAGGGTCATCAGGGCCGTTCTCAGTTTAGGCCCCAGGCTGCTGCTTTGCCTGCCCAGGATTTTTCTTCAGAGACACCGAGGCCTCAGTCATCCCAGAGGCGGGGTGGCTCTTCGCAGTCTGGTCCGCCGCAGTGCGGGAGGTGCCATCAGAGGCATCATGGGAGGTGTTCGTCTGGAGGTGGTCATGGCAGAGGTGGTAGAGGCGGTAGAGGAGGTAGAGGTGATGGATGTTTTGAGTGTGGGTCTCCAGAGCACTATGTCAGGAGTTGCCCTTATGTTTCATCAGGTCGCCAGGGATCCGCAGCTATGGTACCATCTGGTCCTCAGGCTGCCAGGCCCGTTTCTCAGATTCCTCCTAGACAGCAGTCTCAGAGAGCTCCGGGTTCAGGAGGCTCGGCGCAGGTCTATGCTATGACTCGTCAGGATACTGAGGCATCCAATGATGTCATCACAGGTATTATTTCTGTCTGTGGCCGCCATGCTTATGCTCTTATTGATCCGGGGTCTACCTATTCATATGTGTCGCCGGGATTTGCCCCTTGCTTGGGCAGGGATCTGGTCTTCTTAGATGATCCCTTTATGGTTGCCACCCCTGTCGGGTCTTCTATATGTGTAGATAGGGGTTATCGGCAGTGTATGATCTCCATCTATGGTGTAGAGTCCTTAGTGGACCTGATGCTGCTCGATATGTCTGATTTCGATGTCATTATGGGCATGGATTGGCTGGCTTCCTGTCATGCGACTTTGGATTGCCATGCCAAGTCCGTGACGATCGGGGCAGAGGGTGAGTCTCGGGTTGTATGGAGAGGTTCCAGGCCTTCTCCGAAGAGTAGGATCATTTCTTTCTTGGAGGCGCAGAGGATGATATCTAGTGGGTGCGAGGGATATATTGCTTCAGTTCGGGATGTCCGGGCAGAGGAGTTATCCCTTGATAGAGTTTCGGTTGTTTGTGAGTATCCAGATGTGTTTCCTGATGATTTGCCGGGTTTGCCGCCTATGCGGGAGATAGAGTTTTGCATTGATCTATTGCCAGGCACTCAGCCTAAATCTATTCCCCCGTATCGTATGGCTCCTGTTGATTTGAGGGAGCTGAAGGAGCAGATTCAGGATTTGCTCGATAAGGGCTTCATTAGGCCCAGTGTGTCTCCATGGGGTGCCCCGGTATTATTTGTGAAGAAGAAGGATGGCTCTATGCAGATGTGTATTGATTACCGGCAGCTGAATAAGGTTACTATCAAGAATAGGTATCCTTTGCCGTGTATTGATGATTTGTTTGATCAGCTTCAGGGTGCTAGCTTCTTCTCGAAGATTGATTTGAGGTCGGGGTATCATCAGTTGAGGATTCGGTCCGAGGACGTTTCCAAGACTGCTTTTCGTACCCGATATGGCCACTATGAGTTTCTGGTGATGTCTTTCGGGCTTACGAATGCCCCAGCTGATTTCATGGATCTGATGAACCGAGTGTTCAAGGCCTACCTTGACTCCTTCGTCATTGTGTTTATCGATGATATCTTGGTTTATTCGAGGAGCAGGGAGGAGCATGAGCAGCATTTGAGAGTTGTTCTTCGGACTCTGAGGGATCAGCAGTTGTATGCCAAATTCTCCAAGTGTGAATTTTGGCTCAGTTCTGTATCTTTCCTAGGTCACGTGGTGACCAAGGATGGGGTGTGTGTTGATCCGAAGAAGATAGAGGCCGTTCAGAGTTGGCCTAGGCCTACTTCTCCTACAGAGATTCGGAGTTTCTTAGGCTTGGCAGGTTATTATCGGCGGTTCGTCAAGGGGTTTTCTTCTATTTCAGCACCTCTGACGAAGTTGACCCAGAAGAATGTTCCTTTCCTGTGGTCCGATGCCTGTGAGTCTAGCTTTTATAAGCTTAAGACTCTGTTGACTTCAGCGCCAGTGTTGGCCTTGCCTAGTGGATCCGGGGGATTCACCGTATATTGTGATGTTTCGGGTGTTGGCCTGGGTAGCGTTCTGATGCAGGAGGGTAAGGTGATAGCTTATGCCTCGAGACAGCTGAAGGTCCATGAGAAGAATTATCCTGTCCATGATTTGGAGCTGTTAGCTGTCGTGTTTGCACTGAAGTTGTGGAGGCACTATCTTTATCCGAGCCATGTGAGATATTCACCGATCATAAGAGTCTCCAGTACTTGTTCACTCAGAAGGACTTGAACGGGAGACAGCGCCGCTGGTTAGAGCTGCTGAAGGATTATGATCTTTCTATCCGGTATCATCCCGGAAAGGCTAATGTTGTAGCCGATGCCTTGAGTAGGAAGTCCATGGGTAGCCTCGCCTATCTTGATGCTGATATGAGGCCGTTGGCCCGTGAGTTGCAGGCTTTGTCCATTAGTGGGGTTCGGTTTGATGATTCTGTTCCAGGCCGGGTGCTTGCATATGTGGGGTCTCAGTCGTCTTTAGCTTCCCAGATTCGGGAAAGGCAGTTCGAGGATCCTTATCTGAGAGATCTCCGGGACAGGGTCCTGAGTGGGGGAGTGTCCTCGTTCGTGATTGGTGATGATGGTGCTTTGCGGCTTAACGGCCGGGTATGTGTTCCAGCCATTGTGGAGCTGAGGCAGATGATTTTGGCAGAGGCTCACAGTTCGAGATATTCCATTCATCCGGGTACTGCGAAGATGTATCATGATCTACGAGAGCTGTATTGGTGGAAAGGGATGAAGAGGGATGTTGCTGATTATGTATCTCGGTGTTTGAATTGCCAGCAGGTGAAGTATGAGCACCGGAGGCCAGCCGGGGTGACCCAGTCTATGCCCATTCCCGAGTGGAAGTGGGAGCAGATCACTATGGATTTCGTAGTTGGTTTGTCGCTGACCGTGGGTAAGCATGATTCGGTGTGGGTAGTAGTTGATCGACTGACGAAGTCGGCTCACTTCATTCCAGTGAGGACTACTTATACCTCGGAGCGTCTGGCTCGTATCTTCATTGAGCAGATTATGAGATTGCATGGTGCTCCTGTTTCTATCATTTCTGACCGAGGTGCTCAGTTCACAGCTCAGTTTTGGAGATCTTTTCAGAGAGAGCTGGGTACTCGGGTCGATCTCAGCACTGCATTTCACCCGAAGACTGATGGCCAGTCTGAGCGGACCATTCAGATCCTCGAGGATATGTTGAGGGCGTGTGCTATTGATTTTGGAGGCCATTGGGATAGCCATTTGCCGCTAGCAGAGTTTGCGTATAATAATAGCTATCAGGCTTCTATCCAGATGGCTCCGTTTGAGGCATTGTATGGTCGGAGATGTCGCTCGCCTATCGGTTGGTTCGAGTCTGGTGAGGTCCAGGTGTTGGGGCCCGATTTGGTGCAGCAGACCTTAGATAAGGTCCGGGTTATTCAGGATCGACTCCGCACGGCTTAGAGCCGGCAGATATCGTATGCAGATCGGAGGCGGAGAGATCTTGAGTTCATGGTTGGGGACCGGGTATTCCTCAGAGTGTCGCCCATGAAGGGTGTTATGAGATTTGGGAAGAAAGGCAAGCTCAGTCCTAGGTTCATTGGGCCTTTTGAGATATTTGAGCGCGTTGGCGCCGTTGCTTATAGACTGGCTTTGCCTCCCTCTCTGTCTGTTCATCCGGTGTTCCATGTGTCCATGCTCCGGAAGTATGTTCACGATCTGTCTCATGTGATCGATATGGCTTCCGTGGAGGTAGATGGCGACTTAGCTTATTCGGAGGAGCCTATTGCTATTGTGGCTAGAGAGGTCCGTAAGATGAGATCGAAGGTGATCCCGCTTGTGAGAGTTCAGTGGGGGCATCACTCCATTGCCGAGGCCACTTGAAGCTTGAGTCCGAGATGCGTGAGAGGCATCCGCGCTTGTTCGATGATTCAGTTATGAAATCCTTGTATTTTCTAAGCCTGAATTTGCATTTTTAAGTTTTATTGATTTCGGGTGGTACCGAGGGGTCCTCGAAATCCGTGCCAGCTCCGTAGCTAGTGTGTGGATCCTACCTTAGACTTAGGCTCGTCCGAGGACGGCCGAGAGTCTAAGTGGGGGAGAATGTAACGACCCTCAAATAGTCGTTACGGGATCCGGGACCTCAATTTGCGTGTCGACAGTCCCAAAAGCTCCGTTAGGTCATTTATGACCCGTCTGTAAAATCTGAGTCGAAACGGAGTCCGTTTGATAGGTTTTCGAGAAAAGGATCCGTTTATGAAATTCCGGAAAGGAATTTGGGTTTTCGATAGGTCGTTTTGAGTAAACGAACCCCGATGGAAAATCCGAGCGCACCGTTAGGTCCGTCTCTCGTCATTTATGATATGTAGCAACCTTCAAAATTGAAAACGGACCTCGTTTGATAGGACTTTTGATAAAGTCCCCGTTTCGGAAGTTTAAAAGAGTTAAAAGAGGTTTCCGAGCTCGATTTGAGCAAATTAGCTCCGATGAGAGATCCGAAAGTTCCGTTAGGTTTGTATAGTTATTTGTGACTTGTAGCAACTTTCGGAATTGGATTCCGAGGTCGTTTGGTTAAATTTCACTATTTTTGCGAAAGTCGAAAATTGAACCTTTGCCGTGGGACCCAATTTTTAAGTTTTGGAGGTCCGAATTGAGTTTCGTCTTGACGAGCATGTCACCCAAGTATTTTATGGCTTGTGTGAAAAATTTGGGCTCATTCCGAGCTTCGTAGGGTCCCGTTTTGCCCCTAAAATAGTAGAAAATCTGGTGCGACCTTTCTGTTCTGTTTTGGCGCAAACAGCCGGATAAAAGCTGATCTTCCGGCCAATCCGTAAGGAATTAGGAAAAACTCAAAACATGAAAGTTGTAGCCCTTTGAGTTGTGGTTCTAATGGCACCCGTTTCAGATCATTTGGACATTCCTATCAAAAGTTATGATTTTTTCAAAAGAAGCTGTCACAGAGGCAAAAAAAAACTGCTATAAAAAGGCCATTTCGGGCCATTTCGGTTTATAACTTATAAAAATCATTTGGTGAGCTCTTGAGGCGATTTTTGGGTATTTCTTGAAGACCCAATCATACTTACACTTAAGGTAAGCCCTTTAAATCCATCTTTATGTTGATTAACACAAGAATCAAAGGGTTGATTCTTGGAAATGGGTTAGAACCCTAGATTCTTAAGAATTGGGGAAAGACATCGAGCAAGGCTCACATGTGGAATCTAAGTGTACTTTTGGACTCACGGGAGCGTGGGAGTCCGGAAAAGTACATTTTGTAAATTTAGGGCTCGGCCCTACCCGGGGGCATTTTGGTAATTTTTACCCTAGGATGCCTATAGGCTTAAATAGCTATAATTGAGCACTCATATGTGCTATATCTTGTCTTAATAGACCTAGTGGAGAGTCCTTCGCGGACAAGGCGAGCGGGAAAGGAGATTCTTCCCGGCATTTGAGCCCGAATTTCGAGGTAAGTGAGACTTGACCTCTATTGTGCTTGTGGACTCTTCCTTCATGCTAGTATGCTTCATGTACGCATATATATACCTAACAATGGTTAGGATTAATGATGTGAATTACTTGCTATTATTGTTTGTTATAAATAGCGAGATTGTGACTCGACCGAGGTATGTGCCGGTCTAAACGCTACGTCGAGGTATCTTAAATTTATATCGTAGTAACGCTTGCTACGCCATGCTTAGATAGCAAGAACTTGGGACGTGGCCGAGGATGTTGCCGGCATGTCATGATAAATGTCTTGCCGAGGATTTTGCCGGCTTTTGTATGATATTGGTACTTGATTTGTTCACGTGCCGGGTTGGGTAGTGCTGTCTATACGTAACCTTGGGTTGGACGACATGGGAGTAGGGATTGTACCCCCAAACTGTGGTCGGGTTAACCTTCGCCTTACGTTCAGCTAGCATAACCAACCTGGGTTACGGTGACTGTGAAATATTATCGTTATTAATATTTCTGTTATTATTTCTGTTATTGTTATTAATGTCGTGGATATTAATACTGTTAGAGGGACACTTGACAGGGGGTGTGGTGTCGCCTATACTATGAGATGTGTCACACTTGACAGGGGGTGTGGTGTGGACACTTGATCTTTGAGATGTGACACACTTGACAGGGGGTGTGGTGTGGTCACTTGATTTATTGAGATACGACGCACTTGACAGGGGGTGTGGTGCGATCGTAGACAGATTTGAGATGAGCCAACGACTACGGGTCGTTGGTCTACTTATTCATGATTGTGATAGTGACTTCGGGTCACGGTATATGGTTGATACTTAGTAGTGGTGGTTCTAGTCCATCGTAGGTCTAGGTTAGTCGGCACAGGAGTAGAGATTGGACCTCCAAACCGCCGCTGAGTTGACCTATGCCTTACGTTGGATGGGCATAATCCTTGAGACTTCTGGTTACTACTTGTGTGTATGGAATGTGTTACATCTATTTTTGATTTCACTACTTTATTGTATGATTACTATAGTATGTTGTTGCTTATGATGCATGTAGCGACTTGTCCCGCAAGGGTACCTTAGCGGGCCTGTCGGTGATCTTACTGGGCTTCGGCTCATAACTTACTCTGCTACGTGCGCAGGTCCTTCATCCAGTCAGCAGCCCGGACGTTAGCGGTTCCCGAGGCTTCTGAGACTTTTGATTGAGGTGAGCCGACCACACAGACCGTGGTGGCATACCGCCGGAGTCACTTAGAGATAGGACTCAGATATCTTTGATGTATATTCATACTTTATTGAGTCACTCTTAGAATGCTCCAATTCTTTTGTGGATATATTCTTTTGGACTTCACCCTTTTATATTTATATATCCATTTATGATCTTTTCACATTATTGTTCTTTTCCGCATCTTGTTTCATTGGTTCGCCTAGGCAAATGTTGTTTAGGTGCCATCACGAGCCCTTGGAAATTGGGTCGTAACAGATACCCTATTCGCATACGCAATACGCAGGCCAGGCCTATGTACAGGGTTCAAAGTCCCATAACCAAACTCTAAATAAATTACATTTATATGTTGCTCATAACTAACTGAGTACGAATATATAATCATTTCCATCATCGGGGTCCAATTGACCCTTTAAACTATCAATTTAAGTCATTAGGGCGATGTCTAATATCCCTATTTTTACTGTAAAAATATATTCAAACACACATAATAAGCTAAGATAATGAGTTAACATCATTACCTGGAGACTTGGGGTAGAAATTCCACTATTTTCCACCTCTTTTCCTTTTTTCCTATTTCTTTTCCTAATTTCTCTTTTCTCTGTATATGTTCCAATGTTTCTGTTTGTATCGCGTGTGCTACTTTGCTAAGCGATTAAATCCCTTAGCCCACCGACTAATCAATTTTATTTTTTTATTTTTATTTTATTTTTATTTTTTTATAATAAATTCGCTACGACGGTTAAAATTAAAATTGAATCCTAGAGAAGTCCAAATGATCCCAAATTTTTCAAGTAAGTTATACAAAATATATGTAACATACTCGCGAAGACGGATCTCAAATCGGACTCCCGAAAGTCAAGATGCGAATTTAAAGGAAAAAGGTCAAATTATTTAACTTTCGGCATTTTAGCGGAAACTAGCCGAACAACATCGAAATTCACTTTCGAAAAGTTACAAAATTCAAAAATAATCATACGAACCTAACGGCGCTTTCGGATTTCGAATCGGAGCTCATTCGCCAAAACCGAGCTCAAAAATCTCTTTTTAATATTTATCGACAATAAAACTGAAACCTTCTTCCGATGCCTACCAAACGAGGTTTGATTTAGCTCAAATTATACAGACAGGTCTTAATGGACCTTATGAATATTTTAAAATTATCGGCACACCAATCGGAGTCCTAGCTTCTGAAACGACTGACCGAGGTCGTTTCATACAGTGTAGTTTCTTTTGGGTCTTTGGTTTGCCTCAGGGCGAGGCCTAGGAGAGTATGGTGATGCATTTTGGTAGTTGGTTTGAGTATTTTGCAGGTATGATAGATGGCTTGGTTCTGGAATGTGGAATATAAACCGAGTGGGTTGAGTGTTATAAACAGATTTTTCAGATGATGTATAAGGGTAGGGATGGAATGGTGGTGGTGTTTGATAATAGTGGTTGAGCGCGGGGTCTTGAATTTTTGCAGCAAAAGAGACTTCATCCTTCTTCCTTTTGAAGAGACTCACATTTCCAGCTTGGATAGCCTTATTGGCAGCTTTTAGTGCAGCTAAGCTAATAATCTTTCCACTTTTTAACTCTTCTTCTATATCATCTCCCATCAATACTACATCTGCGAACTTCTGGTTCTTCATATGTAACAACTTGTCATAGTAGACATCTTCTTGTATGCGAATGAATATGTTGACTATTTCCTTCTCACTCATAGCGGGTTGCACCTTGGCAGCTTCTGCTCTCCACCTAGTAGCATATTCTCTGAATGTCTCTATGGGTTTTCTTTTCAACTTTTCTAAATAGAAGCGGTCTGGTACCATTTCGGTATTGTACCCAAATGTTTCTACAAAGTCTGCTGCCATATCTTCCCAACCGAGCCATGTGCCTGGTTTTTGTTTAGAAAACCAACTTAAAGCATCTCCAGTCACGCTTCGGCTGAATAGCTTTACTCGTATTTTCTCATCTTCCCCTGCTCCAATCAACTTGTCACAATATGATGCGGGACAAATTGAGCCAAAGCGTCAACCATCAAGAACCAAGCGTGAAGACCACAAAGGATCCAAGGCAAGGGCTCCAGAGGACGGTTCGAGAGTGATTTGGAGTCATGGACTTGAGCACAATTGAGGGAGGGCCGACTACGGACCAAGGAGGAACACTTAGAGTCCATTTTGAGCCGTATCCATACCTCCCAGGAAGAGGCGGACCGCCCCATGCACTAGGCGGACCGCCTACTCGAACATCACTCTCTGGACTTGCTTGAGGCGGCCGCCCCTACACCTAGGCAGACCGCCCATCACTGACAAAGAGGTGGAGCGCCTCCTTTCTGAGGCGGGCACCTCCCACTGCTGTGGCCTTGACAAGATTCCTACTACTTTGTGGTGTAATTCCAACTATAGCCCTAAGTGACTTGTATTGTTTTGACTAGACTTAGGGGCTATTTAGACATTTCATTTAGAAGTGTGGTGAATCTATAAATACCACACTTAGTCATTTATTTCATCAGCTTATTTAGATTTGAAGAATAGACATAGAAAGAGAGGCAAGGCCTTCTTCTTGTTGAAGCTTGAAGCTTTGGATTATCTTTTTGCTTGGAACCTATGGAGATTCGTTACTAGTACAGATTCCTTGTATGGTTCAAGTTTCCCTTCCTCTCTCGGATATACATTCATGGTTTGAATCATTTATCCATTCTTTTCTTCTATTTATGTTCTTCCCCGTCCCTATTTTCTTATTATCTTGTGTTTATTGCTTCCGCATTCTTAGTTTATCGCTTCCGTAATTTTGCCCCGCATCAGTTTGGTATCAGAGCAAAATGGATTTATTCTTACAAACCTTCGATCCTTGTTCATCCTATCTTTAGTTTAGTTTATTGTTATTGTTGTACTTGTTCTTGAAGAAAAGAAGAAAAACAAAAAAAAAATAGAAAAAGTTGAAAAAACGCCAAAAATTTGGCATATCTTGTTCGTTTGATTGATTCTTGTTATGTATGTTATAGGGGTTTGTTCCTTGTTGGAAACCCGTCATTTTGGTACCCAAAAGATATGATTTGAAGTTGTATTCTAAAATTTGAAAATTTGAAACCCTTGTTCTTGAAACCCTTGATAAAACTTGATGAACATGGTGATGTGGTTGTTTTTTATTGGGGTTTGATAAAAATCATTGGGGTTTGATTACTGTGGTTGAAAACATATTTGGGTACCTACGGATTGCTTAAACATCGTGAGATTTGCTGGATTTTTGGGTGCTAAAGTCGAAAAATACGAAGTTGAACTGTGCTGAAATTGCAGTAGGCGGAGCGCCTAAACAGAGAGGTGGACCGCCTCAACTTGGTGAGCTCTCTGGAATTTTGGGAGGCGGAGTACCTAGCTCAAGAGGCAGACTGCCTACGCGCTGCTGCTTTGTGTAGGGCGGCCGCCCACTCTGAAGAGGCGGAGGGCCTCAATTTTTGGGCGGAGGGCCTCACACCTGAAGCCTTTTTGGGTATATTTCCTAGGTTCTCTTGCTTCCTTGCTTGCATAACATCTAACTAGTACTTCTCTAAGTAACTTTCCTACTTAGTTTGTGCTAGTCTTTGAGCTTATAAGGTGTTGTGTGTCTTGAAGCTTTACTTAAAGTCGTAGAACTTCTTTGGCCTCAAGTGCGCACTACAAATAGCTTCCGTACATCGAGTCGCATCAACTCCACTCCGAGCCATTACTTGGGTGTGCTAGTTGATTGATCATACCATTGTGGTTCCTAAAAGAGATAAGGGCATCTTTGGTTGGGGGTTTGGGAGTGTGCACCCTAAAAGAGTGTTGAGTGCCACCACCAAAGGTAAGGGAGAGCAAGTGCGGTTGTTTATACTAACCTTTGCACTTTCTTAAATTGTCTTTTGCGGGTACAAGGAGCCATAAGAGAGGTTTGGAGGGAAGTGGGAGTGGTGAGAAAGGTGTAAGTGGGAGGGAGTTAGTTGAAGCCTACCTTCAGAGCATCTTGGCTAAGATAGAGGCAATAGACACTCCAATCCAACACTTAGAGGATGATTTGGATGAGAATGAGGCTGAGGGAAGAGATGGTGTGAGTAGTACTCCTTCCTCGACTTTCAACAACACTTCTAATATTGGAAGAGTGACGGGAAGTGGAGGATGTTCTAGTGGTGTTGCCACTAGTGGAGGGATAAGGAAAACCCGAATTGATAGTGATGTTAGCCTTGGGCATTCAAGCTCTTCTTTGGACGTACCAATACGAAAATTAGGTAGAAGTAGGTTTGTCATTGGGGTAAATGGGATTGATAGAAACTTGCTCCAAATTGGTGAAACCGATGCCAATTGCATTAACCCTTCGTTAGTTCAAATGCTAAAAATACCATGCCATGATTTAAAGTATCCCTATGAGTACAAAGGAGTTTGGGTTTTCAAGGAGGCACATGTACTCATATCTCATATGGGCTACAATGAGTATATTTGGTGTGATGTGTATCCCGTACCAAATGTGGGTATTTGGCTAGGTGAGCCATGGTTGCACAATAAGGAGATTCAATATAATACTAAGCGGGATATATATCTAGTGGCCACGGGTCAAGGAGTTTATGAGTTTGCACCCTATGGAATGAGGGGAAAGATGACCCCTCAACTACATGCTTGGGTTATGCAAAGGAGAAGGGAGCGAAAACTTCAATCCATGGTTGAAAGAGTGCAATCAAGAAGGCCTACAAACACAAGAAGAGGTGGGACTAGTTCAAGAAGAGAGTTGACATATGTCAACAAGGTGAACCCCAAACCACAAGCTCCAAAGCAAAGTGGTTCACCAACAAAGAAGAAAGAGACCTCAAGTGATGATTCTCTTAGTCCTAGATTCCGGGTTGATGTTAAAAGTACACCTACTCCGGCTATGGATATTCTTGGGCCTCGTCCCAACTCACCCGAATTTGAGAGACACAAGATTGAGAGGAGTAAGGGAGTGACCAGTGACATTCCTCGAGTGGAAAAAGGAGAGGATGTTTTGAGCGATGTGAGTGGGATGTCACCACCCGAATCTACACCCGACCTTGAAAAGAAAATGAGGGAAAAGAAAGAGGGAAAAAAATTGTTAAGAGTGAGGAAACCCCTTATTCTAACCATAATCCTTTATCTTTTTCTTCTATTTGTGTGAATTCTTGTGTAGGTATTCTTAGAGGCAAGCCAATGGAGCCTCAATCATCTTCCAAGATGGAAGGACAAGGTCAAGAAAATCTTCAATGTGAGCTTCAAGGTGAAGAGCCAATTCAAGATACTTCAAGTGCATTGAGTGAGCTAAGGTATGTGAAAGTTCTTCCCTTGAACATGTTACTTCCTTGTCATGTGAGAATGTTTGTGAAAATGCTATGCTAGTTGATGATATGTGTGATTATAATGTGATTGCAACTAGTGTAGAATCTTTGGGTCAACTTGTCTGTGATTGTGAACCATTAGTCGAGAGGAATGATAAGTTATATCATGACGTGAGCTCGATTTTCATTGAACCTCTCTCTAGTGAAGATTGTATAGTTGACCCTATTTGTGACCCTTGTTATGACACCCCACCTATATTTGATAAAGGGGAAGATGAGTTGAATGAATACCTTATCCTTTCCCTTGATGAATTGCTTGATAATGGTGGACCTATGTATTGTAGTGAGGTTGGTAGTGACCTTAAGGAGTCCCTAGTGGATGGGATGGATAGGCTTATACTTGATGACTCCTCAAGTGTATAAAGAGTGTGAACTTGACCCTCCACGGTTTGAAAGGTTTAAATCTATAGACAATCCATTGTTTGAAACTTCAAGTGAGATGAATAGTCTTGGAATTGATTGTGTTTGTCCGTCTTCTAGTAGTCCTTATCTTGATTGTGTGGACTATCATGATGAAGAAGCCATTATGGAAACCTTCCTTGATAGTTTGTCTTGTGAGCGAGATTGTCTTAGAGGTGGATTGGGGGTGAGGAAGTCACTCTTGGTGTGTGTAAGAATGCTTCCAAGAAGGGGAGTGGAGTATTTGATGTTAGTTGTCACTTGAATTATGTTGCTTACTCCATCCCAAATATTGATCACACCTTGAGTGTCGAGCATGCCAAAGCCAATGTGTCACGTTGTGATAATATTGATTTGAAGGCTTGGTGTGTTGTGCATAAGCTTAAGGGTCATAGGGAAGTTGATTGCTATATCTTGCATGTCCCATGTCCTATTGATCTCTTTGCTGGTTCTTGTGTTAGATGCACTTTCCTTTTGAGTCAAGTACTTGTTGTTTCCTTGGGAGACATGAGCTTTTTTATTGGTATTGATGCTTGGCTCTATCATAAGAGTGTGTTTTCCCACACTTTATGCACAAACCTACTCTTGTAGTGGGAAGCTTTGTTTGTGCTTGTTTTGAATGTAGGCTTGATCGTTTGATTTCGAGGACGAAATCCTTTCAAGAAGGGGAGGATGATGTGGGGAAAATTGAGACAAAGCGTCAACCATCAAGAGCCAAGAGTGAAGAGCAGAAAGAATCCAAGGCAAGGGCTCCGGAGGGGGGTTCGAGAATGATTTGGAGTCGTGGACTTGAGCACAATTGAGGGAGGGCCAACTACGGACCAAGAAGGAACACTTAGAGTCTATTTTGAGCCGTATCCATACCTCCCAGGAAGAGGCAGACCACCCCATGCACTAGGCGGACCGCCTACTCGAACATCACTCTCTGGACTTGCTTGAGGCGGCCGCCCCTACACCTATGCGGACCGCCCATCACTGAAAAAAAGGCGGAGCGCCTCCCTTCTGAGGCGGGCACCTCCCACTATTGTGGTCTTGATGGGATTTCTACTACTTTGTGGTGTAATTCCAAGTACCCCTAAGTAAATTGTATTGTTTTGACTAGACTTAGGGGCTATTTAGACATTTCATTTAGAAGTGTGCTGAACCTATAAATACACACACTTAGTCATTTATTTCATTAGCTTATTTAGATTTGAAGAATAGACATAGAAAGAGAGGCAAGACCTTCTTCTTATTGAAGCTTGAAGCTTCGAATTATTTCTTTGCTTGTAACCTATGGAGATTCGTCACTAGTACGGATTCCTTTTATGGTTCAAGTGTCCCTTCCTCTCTCGGATATACATTCATGGTTTGAATCGTTTATCCATTCTTTTCTTCTATTTCTGTTCTTCCCCGTCCCTATTTTCTTGTTATCTTGTGTTTATTGCTTCTGCATTCTTAGTTTATCGCTTCCGTGATTTTGACCCGGATCACAATATGTTCTCAAATGAACCATAGGTTCTCCAGTGCCATTGAACAAGTCGAACTTTGGTATCTTGTACCCATCAGGTAGTTTCAGAGTAGGATAGATACATAAATCTTCATAAGCTAAACTTTTAGTGTTTTGCCTAATTCAAACTTCTTAAAGGCTGCTTCTAGCTTACGAACTTTCTCTTTTATCCCATCATCATTGGTTACGTCCTCCGCCCATTCATAGTTGTCATGGTCTTTGACGGGTGAAGTGAGTTGTTTGGTTTCAACAGTGAACATAGGATTGTATGGTTGCCAATTTATGACATTAGTGTGTGGTAGGCTTGTGTTTGGGTAAGTAGGGTATGCAGGTAGATCAGTTGGGTGTGTAAGGTCTTTTCTATTCGGGCGGGCTGACCCACTTGGATCGACTGTTTCCCTTGAATGGGTGGAGTTAACAACGGGTAAACTGACCATTGTCGGTTTCTCTTCCAGTTCTCTAATTCTTTGTTCTAAAGTAAAAACATATTCATCATACCCAACCAAGGCAAGTTTGCGGGGTGTCCCATTATTCCCAATGTTATCATCACTAAGAGCAGCATTATTCAACTCAGACATGATGTTTCGCTTTTCTCTTCTTCTAGTTTGTGGGGGGAGGGGTGAGGGGGAGTTGTAACGGGTCCCTTGGCTCTCGTCCGGTACTAATGCTCGGCCAGAATGCACAAGTCAACCTCAGGAGTGGGAGTAAAACTTGAGCATGAAATCACTAAATTAGTGTCAAGGTAATAATTACAAAATGCAAAACATATCACTCCTTATAATGCAAGGGACCTCTCATGTACCGAAGGTTAGACCTAACAAGATCAACACACATAATATGCATGGTAGGCGTCATTTGGACGAAGTTGGCTAATGGACTTTAACATGCCAAGGATGTTAAGTTTTCCTAAGTTTGAGTATGATATTTAAAATTGAACGTGTATCGTGCGTGATCCCATTTGTTCTCATAACCTAAAATTAGTAGAAAAAATAATTTTATAAAATAATTGATTTTATTGTATAAATGTTGAATAACATCTTTTGGGTAAATACAAATACTAATTGATCTTGCTATATTAAAAGTAGAAGAAATTAGTGTAAAGTCTATGATTTGATTTTCATAAAAATAGAAAAATTAATTTCGTTCATAACCCGAAAATAATTAGTTTTGTATGATAAATAAAATTCATACGTAAATAGAAATAAATAATTAATTTCTGTAACAATTTCAATTTATAGAAATAAATAATTGATTTTGTTACATAAAAATAGAAGAATCACTTTTAAGTCTATTTTATTTCATCTTTAATATCTTCTGCTTGTGACATCCTCCAATAAATAATTGGATGATCCACACTTTTGAGAATAGATGATCAATATTAGGCATGTTCAACTTCAAATAGATGCGCACGTAATACATTTAAATGTCCCTTAGAGTCGAAAACCCATTTGGTTCATTCAAATATGGTGAACTAGTAGACTTAGACATGAGCCGAAGTCAAAAATGGTCCTAGATATGACATGATGAATGATCCCTAAAAACAGACTTCATTAAGAGTTGCCTAATCTAGACAAGGACATGGTTCCCCCAGGTGGACAACCAAGGGGTGGGAATATTTAGAATGGTTAGTTGTACCACAGACCAACTAGATTCTAACCGTTTCTCCTCAAGGATTTTTTTAGAGTGAAATGATCGTGAGATCCACGTAATCGTTTGTGTGTGTGCAAGTGTCAATTTTCCAGGAGTGGAGGAGTATGAACGAAATGCAACAAATAATTCAATAATATACTAAATATCATATGATCAAAAAATTGCAAAATATAAAAGGCTACCCACCTGCAAAGAGAAAAAGTTAGTAGTTAATACAAAATAATAAAAGCAATAATAAACCAAATATAAAAATCGTAATGGTTAGAATATTTAATCCCCAGCGGAGTCGCCATTCTGTCATACCCGATTTTGGACTCGACTCGAGATGAGTCGGGTTTCGGATTTGACTGGGTGAACTCATTTGGAGTTAGGAGTTTTGGAGTCGCCACCTAATAAATTTCCTAGGCGTATTAGGTCACCTATTAGTTTCTAATTCCATTTAAAGAATTAACTCCGGGTTGGTCTACGAGTCAGAGATTCGGGTAAGTGTTCGAAATAACCTAGAAGGAAGGGGTTAGGCACCTCCTAAGTTCCACTAAACGTGGTTCCCGGTCGATTTCTATATTGGTTTTCATCTATTGCTTTAGAAAAGGACAAAAGCTAAATAAGGTAAATAAAAGAGATATGGGCTGCAAAGTAAGTAGAATAGCCAATTTAATGTAGGAAAATTTACACCAGTTGACGCTCTAAAGTGCTTAATTACGTAACATAACGATATTTAGGGTAATTTACCTACCGTACCGATACTTTTAAATTAATTACAAAACGTGACACAAGGATAAAAAGGGTATTACAATGTTATTTTCCATTTCTCTCTTATACGTTGTGTTCTCAGACTTCACTTCAAATTTTTCTCTCACTACTGAAAACTGCTCCTCTCACTTCAAAACCGCTCCCTAAAATTGTTTTCTAACTGTTAATTTCGCCGGAATTTTAACAAATTCTCGCCGGAGTTTGTTAAACCATGTCACAAAATAGTGATAATTCACCCTCTGCTCGTGAAATTCGTTTAAAATCGCGGCATCAGCGGAATTCTCCAACTATAAAACTGCATTCACCGGTGAAACGCCGGCAGTCATTAGGAGTTAATATCCCTAGAGGTTCACCTGTGCAAAGCCGTCGGCCAGTAGCAGTTAAGAGTCCCAAATGTTCACCGGTTAAACCTGGTAAACGGAAGTCGAGAGAAGATGCTAAAGGTAAAAGTATTGTCGACAATGATTTTGTTGATGATATCGATGCTGATGTTCGGATGAAAAGGAGCAAATATGATCGGTGTGGAGTCCTCGAACAAAATCACTGTCACTCGCAGGATAATGTATGTATTATGTTGTATTTGCCTTTTTTACTTTTGTATGTATTAGTATTTTTGTGTATTTTTCCCCTTTTGCATGTATAATTTTGCGAACCTAAGTTGTATAGGCATTTTTTGTATAATATGTATTTTTTTGTATTTTAAGTGCATGTTATGTATTTTTACTGTATCTTATGTAATTTTTGCTGTTCACATCTATGTTTTTATATGTGTCTATTGTCTATTTTTCGTACACCCCCACCCTCAGTTTGTATGTTGATTGTATAAATATGTATTTTTTAGTAGGCTTTTTTAACATGTGTATGTGGAGACATTTAATATGTTGTCGAAATATGCATGATCTTATATGTTTATGTATATACAAACTTATATTCCCTTTGATCGACACCGATTTAATCACTGTAGCAACCGTTTATGAACTTTGCATAGACATTTATGTGCAGTTGTATATCTATGTATATATTTGTATATGTATTTTGTTGCACTGTTGCATAATATAAAGTTTTTTTGCTTTGTTTGTCCATGTCCAGGATTGTAAATTTTATGTCCCTGCGAATATAGTTACTGTGACAGATCACTGGACTGCCACAACTCGTTATGATATTGTTAGAATCTTAGAAGAGCATCTGTCATCCGCTCAGTTGGCTTTGTTTAGGCAGACCTGCTTTGGGTAATTTTTGGATCTGCCAGAAGTATTTGGTCAATATCAATTAATTCACCATTTGATGCTACGTGAGATTGTATCAGATAATGCAAATGAGTTTACAATTATGATTGATGGTACGCGTTTGCGGTTCGGTCTACAAGAATATGCTGTTATAACGGGGTTAAATTGCTTTGGTGATGATATTATTGTTGCTGATCCTACTCCAAATAGGATTATTTCAAGCTACTTTCCCAATCAGGAAAAGGTGCGCAGAAGCGAGTTAATTAAATGTTTTCTTGGTAAGCGGTGGATTTGCGATGAAGATGCTGTGAAAATTGCTGTTTTGTACTTTCTGCATGTCTTTGTGTTATCAACTGATAGTGGGTACATTATACCCAAGGAGCATTTTGATTTGGTTGAGTCGGGGGCTTATATTAGTTATCCGTGGGGCAAATATTCATTCACATTATTGCTTGAAACGATTAGCCAAAAGTTATATCCACCTCTGAAATTCTATAGGATTGGTGGGTTGCCGGTTGCAGTCCAAGTCTGGTTTTATGAATGCTGTTCTGAAGTTGACCGAAAAGTTGCCTTTCGTGTTGGTAACTTTACTCCTAGGATTTTGAGTTGGAAAGTTACTGTGAATCAACCGAGGTTTGCCAACTTGTCCAAAGGAATGTTTAGCGGTACAAGACCTGAGGTTAGATATAATTACACGAAATGCTTTTTCTTTGTATGTTTTTGTATTACTTTATATGCAAGTTCTCAGTTTTCTTTTTGTTTCTTTTTTCTTATTTTTCTTTTTTGTATTTTTATAGTTGGTGTTCAGGAATATTGTTCCAACCGCTGATGAGATACGCATTTTCAACTTGCCTGTTCGAACTGAGGCTCCTCCTAGTGCCAGTTGTGCGTCTCACATTCCTGTTCGTGAGTTTGTTGGCATTCCTCGCCAAAAAGTTCAGAATGTGAAAGAACCTTCTTCTGCGTCGCAACCTATGAATGAAGTTGATGTTGTTGCTGAGTTGAAGCAATTGACCTCTGATTTTAATGATTTCAAGAATGATGTATGTGTTGTTTTGATTTTTTCAAGCATGTATATTTCTGCTTTTTTTTTTTTTTTGCACTTTCATTTGATTTATATTTCTCTATTTCTGCTTTTTTGGTTTATTTTTTAGGTTAATTCTCAATTTGCCAATCTTACTTCCTTTCTTACCGATTCATTTGCGAAGGTGTTTGCTCACTTGAAGGTAATTCCACTCAATTTTTTTATATTTTTTTGTATTTGCCAATTTTACTTCCTTTTTTGTATGTTTTTGTATTTGCCCATGTACAGGTTGGGGGAAACAGCCCTGTTGATGATTCCCAAGAAGACCAAGGTGCTGATTGTCGTTCTAGTAGCCCTATTGATGCTCAAGATCTTAAGCAAGGTGCTACCTTTGATTATGGTAGCCCTGTTGAAGCTGACCATCATACGCACCAGAAGGACAGTGCTTCGAATTTGCGTGTATGTATTTTTTTGTATTCTTTTTTCTTTTTAACATATTTAAATATATTTTTGTGTATATCAATTTCCTGATACTGTTTTTTTGTATTTTTTCCAGCTGGGTGTTGGAAGTTCTCATATTCAAGTTTCATCTGCTGGTCGTGGTGCTGCTTTTTTATTTGGAAGTGCTGCTAAAGTTTGCAGTCCAGTTCACTATGATGAGACTCCACTTAGTCGCCGTGTATGTCTGTTGTCCATGCTCACATTTTTTTATTTTTTTTCCTGTTGTATATCTATTTTGCTGATGGCTTTATTTAACCAGGGTGTTGGAAGTCCTATTATTATTCAGTTTCCATCTGCTCGACCTAGTAGTAAACTTTGCAATCTATTGCAATATGATGAGACGCCACCTACTCGTACTGTATGTGTCATATCTATGAACAAAATTATCTTTAATGTAATTTTTTATATAATGTTGACATATTGAGTTTGTTTTTATAGGTTGATGAGCCTGGAGTAGGCGGTGACATTGAGCAGTCTGGTAGTCGAGATGTTGTGCCACTTAGTGTGTCCAGACTTAGTGAACCAAGAGCTGCTGCGTTCTTACGGTTTGATGGACCGAGTTTTTCGATTGGGGATTTTAGTCAAGAATCTGAAGAGGGTGTTCATGGACAATGTGCAACTGAAGTCCAGCCTGACAGTGTATGTACATGCATGTTAGCTTTTTCACTTTTTTGTATATTTGTGTATTAATATGTATTTATTTGTATTTTTTAGTGTATCTTCTGTATTTTTACTGCATCTTCTGTATTTTTACTGTATCTCCTATTTTTTTGTGTATTTTTGTAGTATGTATGCTAACTATTGTATTATGTATTTAGTATGGGTAGTTTTTTCTGTTTGTGTAGGCAAGTGTTGCTGAGTCGAGCAAGGTGGCAGTTGATAATGATCCTAATTTCCCCAACATTGATCCGTCTGCCTATATTGAGATTGATGCTGCTATTGCAAGAGCAGTGTCTGCGTGTAAGCCGGTGGTGGTTGCCCCACTTAATACGGTACCACAAGAAAATATTGAGTCTGAACATACATGTTTAGGTGGTGTGTCATCTGGTGACAAATCAGAGGATGAATCGAGTCAGCCTGATGCAAATGTTGTTGATGGGCATGAGTCCCAGCTAGTTGTGGTTGAGAGTGATGCAGATGATTCTGCTACACCTTCTCAGTTGATTGCACGGATTAGGCGTTCAGGGAGGTATGCTAGGCCTGCCTTGGCCAATTCACCAGGACCAAAAATCTTCCAAACGAAGCATCCATTTATTAGTGGTGTGAATGTTGACATTGACCAAGATCTGGAAAATGCATTTGTTGCATGGGTTGAGGATGAGATTGAGCCAAGCAGGCGAAGGTTTTTTCTTATTACTTGTTTGAAGTAACTCTTTTTACATTATTGGTATTTCGTGTCATAATGTCTTATTTTTTTAAAAAAAATAAATTATCAGGAAGCTGCTCTATTCGAGAGAAGGTAATCGAATTGCGAAGCCTTTTCAGCTAGGAGTTGTTAAAGTTGAAAGGAAGGAGTGGTTTCGCACCTTGCTGCATAGTGGAGGTTTGCTTAATGACCAGGTATGTGTTTTCACTGTATAATATTGTATAATAATGTATTGTACTATATATTATTGTTTGTTAGTTTTGTATAATAATGTATTGTACTATATATTATTGTTTGTTAGTTATGTATCTTACTTTTCTTGTTTTTGATGTTTACATTTTTCAGCATATTGATGTAGTCTTCTATTATTTGCGGAAGAAGGGAAAGTATGGTCCTGATGTTCGTCTTAAGTTCACCACTACAGATTGTTTTTTCAAGAATTTGGTTGAAGATGTTTTCAAGGCGTACAAAGCTAGTAACAACGACCCCACAGTTGTTACTAATGATGATCCTATTGCTCAGTATATTATGGGTTTTAGGTTGCTTGCAAACACCCCATGGGTACATGTTGATTATGTTTTAGTGCCACTGCACATCAAAGAAAAATTTCACTGGGTGTTGGCTATAGTGTCATTCAAAGAGAGATCTATTTGGTTGTTTGATTCTCTTGGTGCAAGGCCTTGTCCTCCTGTCCGTGCTCTAGTTCATAAACTGTCTGTTGTGTTGCCTCTTTATCTTTCAGTCACTAGCTTTTATGGTGCGAGGCTTGACATTGATTGGAACACAAACCCGGCATTCAAAGACAAATCTATGACAGACCCATTCTCTGTTGTTACAATTACAAATATCCCAAAACAACCTGTTGGATCAGTGTATGTATCTTTCAACACACTGTTATGTTTTTCTTCTTTTTTTTTGTACTTTGTTGGTTTTGATCTGTTTTGTTGTTTATGTTTCAGCGCTTGTGGTGTCTACGTTGCAGCATATGCTGAGTATTTCATAAGTGCAAATGATCGACCACCATTTGATTTTGATGCTGATATCTATCGTAGTAGGTTGGGGACGCTACTGTGGCACTATGGAAAATCAAAGCAAGATGAGCAGGCCATTAGTGCAGATGAGGTGACAGGAAATCAGTTCAAGAAGAAGGGTGGGCCAAAGCGAGGCGAAGCATATCATTAAATAGTTTATGTAGTCTGTTGGTGTTGTATTATTTTAACTTTTAAGTACTTGTTATTCAGTGGGTGGATCTAATTTGTATTTCAGTTTGTATGTATGCAGTGTCTACTGTAACTGAAAAGTTGTTGTATGGATCAATATTTCTTAACCAGTTATTGTATGGATCAATATCTCTTTTCCTTAAAGCTTTTTTTTTAAAAAAAAGTTTAATGCATAATGTTATGTTCTACAGGAGCTTCAATTTGTTGATGAACATTTTGAGTTGATAACATTATTCATGTATTAGCATATGAATAGTTCTAGAAATGTCTTTGAAATTTCTAAATACAAAATAATACAGTTATAAATACACAATAATACAGTTATAACAATAACAATTTGTAACTGTATTATTTTGTATTATGTTGTATAATGTATTTGTGTTGTACTGCATTGTTTATGTGAGCTCAAATATTTGGATAGATTAATTGTTTCTTGTCGTTTGATAAGATTCACTAACAAATATGAAGATTGAATTTACAATACTGGCAAGAAAATAGTATGTTTGTGTAGACCATATACAAAATAATACAGTTTCATACACCAAGTGTTTACTATAAAATAAGTAGGCAAAATAAAAAAATTCAACCAACTTGAGAAACAAATCTTATTATTCAATATGTGTTTATAACAATGTATTATCCAACTAAATGTATGACATTTTCCTTTTTTTTACACTTGGAATGTAATAATTCTGATTGTTTATTTTTCTAAATGAGATGAAATAGTTTCTAAGCGTGGGAACAGAACGTTCAGTTTCTCTTGGGGAGGTTTGTACAAGTTGCTCTGTTGTGGCCTTCACATCCACATAGTCCACATGTTATCTTTGATCTTTTTGGATGCAGTTCCCAAGGTTGCTTGTATCTTGTCTTTTTTGGTCTGCCTGGAGTCCTTTTCCATATTGGGGGGTGCACAACTTCATCAGTAATGTATGGACGGATGTCCCAATTACTTTCATCTGGAATAGGATTAACAGGCACTTCATATGTCTTCAACAGGAATTGCTTTGTGTAGTATGGAGAGGCATAGATCTCTTCTTCCATAGACTTAGACTTCATTACTGCCACTGCATGTGCACATGGCAGCTCGTCCATTTGGAACCTTCTACAGCAACATGTTCGATCTCTCAATGACACGAGGAATTTTGTTTCCTTATGCCAAACTGAATATGAATCCCCTGATGAAGGCTTAACCTGTAGCACATGAACTGTTTAAGTAATACAAAAGTATACAGTCTAGTTATATACTTTACATACACACTAATACAATACAATACAAAATTATACAGAATACTATGTATGCATATAAATACAAACAACTATAAGACGGAGTAAGAAACTTAAACGAGTTACTAGCCATATTGTTTTTTTTTTTTTTTGCTACTGAAGGAAGCAACAATAATGCAGCATTGTTCAAATATATACATAATACACCCATAATATATAAATTTTGTAAATCTGAACTGTAAGATGTAGTATTACCGTCATCTGCAGTGCCAAGGTTCGATGTTTATCCAAAATATCATTAAATTTTTTACCCAGCTTTGTGAATGTATTTTCTGCACCTTCCCTGTTGCGATTGTTCCACATTTCAACTTTTGCTCGCATTGACTCCATAAATGATGACACAGGCATATCTCTTGCACCCTTTGTAGCCGCATTTAATGACTCCGCAATATTTGAAGTCATTATCCAGCCACGACGGACAGTTGAATGAGCCCTAGCCCACTTTTGATAGCCAGCATTGTACAAGTATGTTTTGATCCGGTTGTCCATCTTGGCAACGTCCTCCATTTTTTTATCAAACTCCTTCACTGTGTATGCTTTAGCCATGGTAAAGAAAGCTTCATGCAGTTTTTCTTCAGCTCTTTTGAATTTTGATTTCACATTGTTCCACAGATGCCAAATGCATGCATAGTGTTGAACCATGGGATATACAATAGAGGCCGCTTTCAAGATGCTTTCTTTACGGTCCGAAACAATTCACATATCATCTCTTTGGCCATATGCTCTTCTAAAATTATCAAAAAACCAATGCCATGCATCATCATTCTCAGAATCAACTATAGCATACGCTAGAGGGAGGATTCTGCCTGTGTGATTGGAATTATAAATGAGAAAGTAGAATCAGTAGTTAATTATACACATTTATACAGATATATACAACATAATACAAATGCCTAAACTGTTAGACTTACCCGCTCCATCCATTGTACTTGCAGCTAGGAATGTCCCCTTATGTGTAGCGGTAAGAAAGCTACCATCAACAACAACAATTGGTCTGCAATACTCCCATCCTTTTATTGATGCGTTAAGTGCCACAAAGGCATATAAGAAGCAGTTGTCCTCTGTTTTAACAAAGTCCACAATTGACCCCGGGTTGGTTTTCTCCAAAATGTATAAGTACCCTGGCAACTTGTTGTATGAATCTATTGGATCACCTCTCATTGTTTCCAGCGCTTTCTCCTTCGATCGCCATGCTTTCATATAAGGAAGCTCCACACCATATTGTTTGTGAATGTCTTTAATTATCTCTTTTGGTTTGTAAGTTGACTTGGGATCTTTATATTTATACTGGATAAGACTCCCTATAATTGCTGCAGTTGCTTGTTTGTGGTTGAAAATTCTGTTCTTCAGTGGGCATGAGTGCTCATTGACAAATTCCCTAATTTTGAACAATCCAGAAGTGTTCAAGCTTGAAGACTTAAACTTCCATGCACAATTCTCCCCAGTGCATATCAGGCAATAGCTGTACATACATATATACAGAATTATTTTATGTATGTTTAGATAATGACTTCAAACAGGGTAGTTGTTTAGATACAGAATTATACATATAGAGGAAAAATTATACATATTTTTGACAACATACAATATTATACATTGCAAACTCATAATATACATATTTTTTGACAAGGTGTTCAGTGGGCAAAAAATAGTTATATATTTTGAAGTCATACACAATTAACATAGACATATAGAAACATACAACTTTATACAGAATAGGCAACAGTTTTTGAAATTCCGTACCATTTTGAGCTTGATCTTTTCACCTTAAAGTGGAACTTGTTCCTTAATGCATAGTGCTTCATTGCTTTGACAATTGTATCCTTATCTTGGAAAACCTGCCCTTCAATGAGTTCTTCTTGCATAGGGTCTGCAATTATAAGCGCAGTACTATCTTCAAAGTCTCCAAAGTCTGGAATAGCTATCAATTCCTGGGTATGTTCCTCAGCTATCGACTGTATGTTATTACTCTCTACATGTTCTGGTGAATTTACTATCCAATTGTCAGCTTCATCAAACCAGTTTCGACTCACTGTAATACACAGTGGATATCTTCCTAATTCCTTGTTATCTTTTTTTATCTCAACAAACACTTTGACCCCCATGTCATTGTGTATTTCAATTGGAGGTCTTGTTGCATCCACTTTATACTTTATTTCCATTTGGTTCACAGTGGTATCCACACGGATTTGATTTGCAATAATAGAGATTAACTCCTCAAAAGTACAGTCAGATGTTATTACAACTGCATCAACACCATAATCAACATAGTTTCCGGTTGCATCCCACCGCCCTTTGTGTTGGACAAGTACCGTTACTGATGTCATTCTAGACCTGTCAAAAATACAGTGATGAAGCAATTTAATAAATGCTTCTCGAGTATCCATTTGTACAAAAGTGGAAAATTTATGATGCAACTACGTAATTTGGATACAAAATCAATACAATTTCAACAACAGAAGCACCCAAAAACAAAAGAAGTTTATGCATAAAACTGTATGTTAAACCACAGCTTTTTGTATAAAAATGTATGTCGACACATAGTTGTATAAAAATACACATCGGCACAATGTATCGATGAACTGATATCGCAATTTACTGAACTACAAATGTAAAAGCGACTACAAGTTTTAGCATAGTTACAACAGTTATACAATTTCAACAACTGAAACGCGCAAAAACAAAAGAAGTTTATGCATAAAACTGTATGTTAAACCGCAGCTTTTTGTATAAAAATGTATGTCGACACATAGTTGTATAAAAATACACATCGGCACAATGTATCGATGAACTGATATCGCAATTACTACTGAACTACAAATGTAAAAGCGACTACAAGTTTTAGCACAGTTACAACAGTTATACAATTTCAACAATTGAAACGCGCAAAAACAAAAGAAGTTAACGCATAAAACTGTATGTTAAACCACATCTTTTTGTATAAAAATGTATGTCGACACATAGTTGTATAAAAATACACATCGGCACAATGTATCGATGAACTGATTTCACAATTGCTACTGAACTACAAATGTAAAAGCGACTACAAGTTTTAGCACAGTTACAACAGTTAAACAATTTCAACAACTGAAACGCGCAAAAACAAAAGAAGTTAACGCATAAAACTGTATGTTAAACCACAGCTTTTTGTATAAAAATGTATGTCGACACTTAATTACGTGAAGATACAGTACTCGTAATACAAAATCTACAATGTGTTTACAGAAACTTTGAGTATTCAATATCAAAACTCCGAATACAAAATCATAATTGCATAATCAAAATCAGAAAATCAAAAAGCTTCGATTACAAATTACAAATTGAAAACTTTGATTACTTACCGGAAAAATCGATCAATCGAGGACAAAAATCGCAAAATTGAGTTTGATTTTTTTCAATTTTTATCGAATCAGAACTGAAAATTGTGGAACAATTCTGATTCTACTTTGATCCTGAATTGTTTTTGAAGCTAAATTTGACAATATAAACACTAGATTTTGGAGTGTAATTGAAGGAGGTTGAGAGTGAATTGTGTTCTTTAGAAAGGAAAGAGAACGCGCGTAACAGAAGAAAGGTTTGGTAGTGACAGAAATATTGAAATTGTTTGGTATTTATATGTTGGTATTTTGTATGTATTGTGTTAAAAAACTATCGGTATTTTTTGTAAATTGTAATTGTATCGGTATTTTACGTAATTTTAGGTATAAGATTGTATATTTATGTAATTCTCCCTTTAATGTATTAGCATAAAAAATTTTAAACAAATACTCATGTTGCAAAAATAGCCACAAAATAGTAAATAACTAATTGATCACTTCCAATAAATAACCCTAGGTTTTATTATCCTATTCGGATCAGAACCCGGCTTTCGGAAGGGACGATAGTTTCAGAATCCACTATCAAATATAGCTCAGGTAATTTTCATCATCTCCAATGGGCTTAATTTACCCTTAACCCCCATACCCTCTTTAAGTATTTAAACTAAACCGTTAGCTAATATTTTAAACGTCCTAAAGGTCTACTAGCGTCCCACTTAATGTCCCGGAGGCTTTTGGGACACTACTTTAAGTCTTTAACCACCCTAAGTATATTAAGTGCCCCAATCTAGACAACTAGGCGCCAAATAATGAACAGTCATGTTAACACATAAGAAAATTATATCATGTAAGCAAAACAATTTTAAAAGCTTTCAAAGTAGGCCTCCAAATTAATAAAACAAGTGAAAAGGATGCATGTTTAAACTCAAATTCAATTACTGCTTATATCCAGAATATCAAATTTGTAGAAATGCACTAACCTTTAGCACTAATTACACTTTTAGCCACAAAACGTACTTCTACGTTTTCAGAGTATGCAATTTACAGAAACAGTCCCGTTTTAAGATTGTCTTGTATTACTGACCTACCTAAAAGATATCTTAGCTTTCAGCATACTAGAATTGCATAAATAGCCTAAAATACCATCTATTTTCAGTTTAAAACCATGTAAAGATATGACTACAATGTTTAGTTTTACAATTTGCACCAATAAGCCAGTTTAAAGTAATCTTGCATTTTTAGGAAAATATGTCAACTGCCATGTTTTCCACAAATGAATACTTCGCATAAACAATTCAATTTTCAGCTTTTACTTTAAAACTTATACTTGCTACATGACCACTTAAAATTGCACAAATAAGGAAGTTTGAAAACTATGTTAAGATTTTAGCCCTTGGGCACATAAAAAGGTAAAGAGAGGGTTAGAGGTGGCCCTGGTACAGCCAATTTTAACCACACTAAGCAGTGTACGAGTGGTTGTACCTGTCCTAACATCTATCATGCACCTTATGCTGCTTATACATGTTGTCACTACCTAATGAATACATGATTTAAGCTTTCAAGTTTCTAGTTAAAAAAGTAAAAGAAAAGGGGGTAAGCCTTCATCCCTTGGACTTCTCTCATATCCCTTTTTTGAACCAATGTATATCGGTTCTAACCAATTCGAAGAGAAACCTGTAATAAATACTTATGGTATGACAGTTTTAGCCATCCTAATTCAATCCAAAAGAACCTACAAAAAGATTTAGAAGATGGCCCCTAATAGACCTAGATAGGCACATAGTTGCAGTTTACAATCAACAGATACAACCATAGTTCATGCTAGATATAAGATGATAAAGGAGTCCATTCATTCAGTTTTAGTAATACCTTAGGAGATTTTAGATGACTAGAGACAGAGGTGCTAATATAGATTCCAGGATAACAGACAATAACACGAACAACCAGGGTCATAGAATGCAGTAACCGCACTAGAAACAAACATTACCATAGATTTCACTGTCTAAGTTATCAGCCAGCAGAGGCAGAACAGAGCAAGATCAAACAGCCTTTATGCTTTAGTGGAGAGGAGAAAAATAAAGAAACAGGTCTTCTAGGTGTAAAACATATTCAGAGATGTGTTTTCAGTTTGTGAATTGTATTAGAGGTGTAGAAAAGTCTGCCCAGAAGTGTAAAAGATTGTGTATTCTAGAATTCACAAGAGTGGATTCTGTGTCTATTCCCCTGTCTAAGTGTAGATGTACCAGTGTGTGAGAGGTGTAGAGAATGTGTCTGCTCTGTTTGTGTCAGAGGTTCAGTATGTGTGTTTCAGTATGTAGATGATAGGTCTGAAGGTGTATGTGTGTGTCTTTTATATTGCTAAGATTGTAATGTCCTATGGAAAAAACCAGAGAGAATACCAGTGATACAACTAAATAAAACAAATCAAATCAAGCCTATGATTGACAAATTATCCGGGCTGTTTGAATGACTGTTAGACAAGGAGTCCAAATACATGTATATGACCATTTTCCTCAATAAACTGCCTAAAATCAAGGCCATCAATCACTGATTTGCACATAACTTTTTATCAACAGATTATCATCTATTCCAGAATGCAAACCAAAATCAAGTTAAATATGTACGAACTAAAAGTGAAACTGTCTTAACCCGAATGTGAATCTGGACAGGTAAAACATTAAGATACCAGAAATGAGAATGTAATCAGACCTAAAATAGGCATGAGCAGAAAAGATATCATGCTTGTTCAAATTTCATTAACAAAAGGAAAAACCAAAATATGTTACCCGATTTGGCAAAGAATGGAATGTAAAATTCGATCCTTGCCTCGTGCGTGTAGAATCTGTTCCAATTTCAGTTTGTAGGTGCCGGAATTGAAGGGATTCGTACTCGATTCCCTGTTCCTATTTTGGATTCACGGGGCAAAGGAAAGAAAGATTTGTCCCGTGTAATCAGAGATAGGAAGAGTGAGAAGGTCACGACGTTGATGGCGGAACTTTGGCGGAGTTCAATGGTGGAACCTGGACAGATTTTGAAGGGAAGGGGGTGAGAGGAGAGGAGGGATCGGCGGCTGATTTTGGTGAGGAGAAGTGTGGGAAATAATGTTTAGGGTTTTAGGTGAGGGAGATATTTGGATATATTAATGTGTAAGTACTATTTTGAGCCGTTGGATTAGATGGATAAATGGCGCAGATTGTGCCACGTTAGGCGCATGTATATATGTGTGTATGATAATATATGCTGAGGTGTAAGGAAAATGTACTTTGAGGGGGTTGTACCATACGCTGAAGAGAGCTGTACACACGCCTAATGTGTGTGTACTTTGTGCTATAAGTGTATTTAGTGAGGTGTTAGGCTTATGTGGAGTTTAATTGGCGTATACGCGGACAACAGGTAAATGACGTGGACTGAATATAATAGAAATGGAATTGTAAAATAACAAAATGGCTAGTATTTAATTAAAATACTTATAAATATAAATAATTAGTATAAAAATAAGAAATTTTGTAAATAATTATAAATAAATATATTAAATTATAAATAAATATAGATGACCACAAATAATACTAATTAGATATAAATAGCTGCAAAAAATTATTAAATAATATCGTAATGCGTCAAATTATACAAATAGCACACGTATTTTAGAAAATAGCCTAAATAAATATAATTTCGCAATTATAATCATAATTAAATAAATATTATACAAATAAGGGATTAATAATAATTTTACACACGTAAAAATGAATGCCAATGCAGTTTTATTTAGAAAATTACTATTATCGATTTTAATTAAATATAGCCAAATTGCAAAAAACGGAGGGACAAAATTGGGTGCAACACACCCGAAAGTCAACCGAGATCCTTACTCGAGAGTCAACCGAGACCACTAAACGAGTCATAGGTGTTCTAGGTACACCACTTTGGTGAATTGGCACACCTTTAACTTGTCAAGTGGCGACTCCGAATTCCCTTAATAATTGTGTACCTTTAATACCCGTCACAGCCTTTAAATATATAATTCTTATCTTAGTTTTTGTAAAAAAGGGTCGTGACAGCTTGGCGACTTCATTGGGGAATGAAAGTGAAAACTGAGAGTCTCAAGCTTAGTAATTTGTCGCTTTTCGGTTTAGTAATATTGTTTTTGTTTGTTGGCATGCATTGAATGTTACTGCTTTGATATTATTTAATTGTACATATAAATTGTCTTTTTCCGCAACCCTCTGAGTATCTGGAACACTTGCACCAGATTGACAATGACATATGGGCCTTCTTACTAAAATGCCCATGATTTAGGAGGAGGATGTGTTGGGATTTTAGGCCGGAGACACTATTGTCGGACGGCCCCGACGCATTCTCTTCCCAGTTTTTCCATAGGGTTCTTCAGCCAGCCTAGACACCGAGTCAGTTGCGTTACCTAGAGTTAAACCTTTAGGCCCAATTAATTGCATCATATCTGACTTACTGAGGTACGGTAAACCGGTATTGCACTTGTCTAGGCTGACTTTTTTGTGTCAAGATGGGCCCGTGTCCCGAAAAGACACATTATTGGCATCTTATGTGTTGCATTTATTGTAGAAAGAGGATTGTTATGCTGACCGATCAACGGGGGGTGGGTGTCAAATTTTGAAAAAAAAAAAGAGAATGAAAGAAAAATAGTTTAGTCCGTGTCTCGAAATATTTTTAGTTGTCATTTTACGCCGTTATAATGGCGAAAATTTTTCAAGAATTTTTTGAGTCTCATCTTGCGTCCGGGTTTGGTCCCAACTGTAAGAAAATAATTTATCATAGTTTTGCACCGTTATAATGGCGAAATTTTGAGACCCTTTTGTGTTTGAGTTTGTGCTTGAGTCAAGTCCATATTTTTTAAAGTAATTTATCGGGTTTTACGCCGTCATAATGGCCAATTTTTAGAAATCAATTTTGCGTCTAAGTTGTGTAATATTTTGTGTCGTTGTGTCGTTATAATGGCCAAAATTTGTAAATACTCTAAGATTCTTTTTCGAATTAGACCAAATCGTTTGTTTCAAAAAAAAAAAAAAGCGTTCCATCCTTGTGTTGTCGTAATGTCTGATTTTGAAGTCACCTTTCGGATAAAAAAGAGAGGAAAAGAAAAGGGAAAAGGAGTTTTGTTTTCATAATCTGTTCTTAAGTCCAGTGCGAATTTCAGGTCGAGTTTTAGTTTTTCATTTAAAAAAAGGGGATGTTTTTTGGGGGTCCACTTTATTTTATTTTTTTAGAGTCAAGTCAGAGTAAGGACGATAAATTACAACTACCTGAGTTGTATTTTGAGTCGATCCTCGTCGAATAATCTGACTTTGTTGAAATGTTGAGTCTCGCTATTTTCACAGTTTGGGTGTACACGCCCATTATCATGTCAGTCATTTATATCTTTTGACTCGTGGATCATGTTGAATATTATTTTGAATCCGTTTTGTATCGTTGTTTAAATTATGTTTGTTGTGTCAAAAGAGATAATCAAAGAAAACCAAAAAACAAAAAAACAAGGAAAAAAAAGACAAAGAAGGAAAGGGAAAAAGAAAATCCAAGTTTGTCCTTGTTCGGAATTACGTGTCCCTTTGATTTGTGTCCTGATTTTGTCTAACGCGACATGTAGAAATATTATGGGGATACAATCGATACACGCGGCTTGCACCGCGAACCATTTCGGGATGAAGCATAACAACCCTAGGCTTGCAGTCTGTGATTTCTTTGTGCTAATCGTGCTGTTGCCCAAAGTTTTTCGAAGTTTGTGCTATTTAAACAGGCGCTCTGAGACTGGTTCTGATGAATAGGCAGAATGAGATGTCAACTAGGGAGGTCAAAATATGAACAGTTGATGGCAGACACAGGTCATGTCATTACTATGGGACCAGTGCCACCAGAAGCCTGTCCCTTGCCTTGTTGAATGTTTCACAAGGTCCAAAAGTTGAAGAAATGAGAAATGAAATAATATGTCGTCGAATCTGAGGAACGGCTTTGGCATCAACATAGTGCAAATTGGTGAAGGGCTCATCAATACATAAGTCCAAAACTCATTTCCGAAGAGCAACTGTGCACCTGAGAATCATTGTAGCTTGTTTTGTTATCCTTTCTATATACTTGGTTATTTGAGGGTTGTAATTCAAGTACATTATTTTGCTTGTTTTGATATTCAAACCCTCATATCTAAAAAAAAAAAATAATAAATAATAATAATAATAATAATAATAATAATAATAATAATAATAATAAAAAAAAAAAAAAGGAGCGAGATCCAATTCTTATCTCAACATTCTGTCTTTTATCTCTCTGAATTTTGTCTTCTTTTATTTTTGTGTTTGTCGGCCTTAATAACATGACATACGTACGGTGTTTACTTCTTGATCTAAACATACGGTCCGACATTTTGTCTCAATGAACCATCAGAATTGTGAGTAAAAATGAGTGAAATAAGTTGGGAATTAATCAATAGTCATCCGATAAGGGAGATCGATGAGAAGTTCAAAATCGTACACGGTCGCTTCGACCGAATTTGAAATATCAGTTTTGAGAATCATCGTTGAAGTAGAAGTCGAGGACATGTGAGGATCAATCCAAGTCAATTGATTGAGTCATCATTTGTGCGAGGCATTCTCGGATCGGGATGACGAACGACTTTCATTTCTACTACCCAAACACATTATCACTTTGTCAGCCTTTTTGAGCCTTGTATATTTTCTTTTGACTTACCCTCCCTTGGAATCAATGTTATTGTAATAGAATAAAAAAAGAGAAAAAAAAAGAGGAAAAAATAAACCACAAAATCTATCTCATCGGTAGAGCTACGTCTGACCTAATTCCTCTCAAAAGAATACGTAGGCAATTATTTGGGTGCGGTCATAACAGGGGAAAGTTCATTTTTACCCTATCTCAGATCGACGCAAAACTTGCCTCCAAGTTTGCGGCCAATTTCAAAGAGAAAAATCCCCAATATATGTTTAACTGGGGCAGAAGTTTGTTGTACCATCTATTCACAAGTTTTATGAGATGTTCGGCATATCAGTCTCGAAATCGAAGAAGAAACTCGCAGCGCCCACTGGGGCAGAAATTTGTTTTTTTTTTAAAGGGGTGAAAGTCAACATCCCTTTTACTTTCACTGTATTTATCTCGGGGGATAATCTCAATATCCTTTATGTTTTCACATCAGAAATTTCAAAAGATAATTCCTTGATTTTCAATAAACTGGGGGCTACAATTTATTATTATTAAAAAAATAATTCCAAGAGTCGTATCGTTCACCGATTCATTTCATGAGATGCTTTCATATCACTTTTCAAACCAAAGAGAAAAACTCAAGAAAAAAAAAAGAGAAGAAAGAAAAAAAAAAGGAAAAAAAAAAGAAAAAAATATATATAATCCCCAATTTGCCAAAACTGGGGGAAATAAGCTTGTTTTATTTTTCAAAAATGGTGATTTCATAGCTTGTGATGTTCAACTAATCGCCTCATGAGATGTTTTTGAGCTTTTATGCCGAACCCTTTTCTTCATAGCCTAACCAAATCCAATGTTACTATCCAAATAAAGACCCTTTTGACCGATCACTGAGAATGTCAAGCCGCGTGGAGTATCAAAAGACAAGTTTCACACTGTAAAGTCGCATTCTTATAAGTCGACAATCGCATTTTAGAGATGGGAGCACCAAGATCACTAAAGAAGAAATTCTCCGGGGAATCAAGATAAAGGCTGAAATTTGAAGAAAGAAAGGGAAGACGGGGTTGACCAACAAGGAAAAATGGGAGGCCGATGGGGAAAGAGCGAAAAAATGAAAGAAATGGAAAAAAAAAGAAAAAATGAAGTCTTGTCGGTGATAACCTGAAAAGGCGCTGCAAGACAGTAGTGAGTTAAAAGAACAAAGAGAGAGGCTAGTCGGTGAAAACCCGAAAGGGCACTACTAGTCGAATGGGGGCCGTTAAATTTGCCATCAAGCAAGTTCGAAAAAATGGGAACAAAATCAGGGATAGACCGTGTGAGCAGATTAAGAGTTGAATCCAAGATGCATGTCATGTTTTCTAGGGTCGTCTTTTTACCTCTAAATAAAGTTGTTTCTTACCTTCTAGGGCATCTTTTGTCTGATGTCTTTTCTTTTAAATTTTTCACTCCGCCTTTTTTTTTTCTCATTTCTTTCAATCAGAACAAGCAAAGAAAATTTCACAAAACTTTCTTACAAGTTTCATAGTTGTAATGGAGCGAGTCAGGACCAACCTCGATAATTGGAGCTAAGCGGTGAACTCGGCAAAAAGAATAATACACCAAGATTATACCATGAAGATTTCCAGGGAATGACATTATATTTTTTTATAAGGATTTGATCAAAGACTGAGATGATCTTTTAATTTTGAAGCACTTTTCTGTTGGGAGGCATGAAATAAATCAACTGTATCAAGGCAGTTGTTCGTCGGGGACCAACTTGAAGGGCAAAGAAGGAACAAAGAAAGGAAGCAGCAAGGACCATCTGAGCCGAGTTTTTCAACTATCAATTGAAGACCCATTAGGATGATGCGTTTGAAATATCATATTTTATCAAACACCCCATTGGGATAATGGGTTTGATTTTCAGCTTTTGTCAAAGACCCCATTGGGATAATAGGTTTCAATTCTCAGTTTTGTCAAGATCCTATTGGGATAATGGGTTTCAATGTTTAGTTTGCAGTCAAGATCTTATTGGGATAATGGTTTAAAGTATTCAGCTTTCAGAACAAGATCCACTAGAGCAGTGGTTTTTATTTTCGGCAAGAACAAGATCCATCGGAGTGATGGTTTTCAATTAAGCAAGAACAAGACCCATCAGAGGGATGGTTTTAATTTTCATTTTCAGCAAATGCAAGACCCATCAGAGGGATGGTTTTAATTTTCAGCAAAAGCAAGACTCATCAGAGTGATGGTTTTCAATATTCAAGTCAAAGCCCGTCAAAGCGGCAATTTAAATTTTCAAGTCAAGCCCGTCAAGCGGTAATTTCAACATTCAAGTCAAAGTCCGTCAAAGTGACAATTTCAGCTTTCAAGTTGATGTGTGGCTAAATTACCACACATTACATACTTGTACTTGAGCTATTGTTGTGTTAAATTGATGAAATAAGTGCACTTATCATGGTTTTGTTGCATTTTGTAGGTTGAATATGTTTGGAGAAGAGTGATGGAAGAAACAAGTTAAAAAGAAGCCAAGATAAAGAAAAAGAAGAAAACTGGCTAGTCTGTCAAAAACGCAGCAGAAAAGTGGCTATGCGTGAAACAGTGACTAAGTTGAGCAGCGAAAAAGTGGCTAGCGGGTGAACTTCAGTACCAGGGTGGCTATGGCGTGAAAATTCAGAATTTCTTCATTTTAACCTAGGGACAATTGTGGAAAATGATGGTATTTCATTTTGGCAACACATAAATAGTTTGTAGCTTCCATTTGTACATATCTTTGGCTACTTTTTCAATTTGGGAGCAAGAATTCATCAACAACAACTTCAAGATTAAAGATTGGGTGCACTTTAAATGAGAAGTTCTTTATCCCTTTCTTTATTTCTTTGATTTGTATGCTACATTTGTTAGTTGATGTTATTAATGGACATGATTTTATATGAATGATTCATGACTAGGAATTTATATTTGTGGGTTTTATTGATTATCTAGCTTCCATTGTTTTGATTGCTTGACTCTTGTGCTCGAGACACTTGAGTTGCTCGTCTACTTTGCTAATTAAAGACTCGGGAGAGATTAGTTAGCGTAGAATAGTGAAGCTAGCGAGGATTTGGGTTGATAGGCTATTTCATAGACTAACTCATCTAAAAGAAGTTACGCTCGGAAGAGGTCTTCTTTCCTCGGGTAATGGATAGTGCTTTATAAGCTCAACCATGGCTTTGACGAGCGCCGTTGAGGTAAATCCCTTCTAGGCCAGAAGGATTCTAGGGATTACATTAGAACGACTCGGCCATAATATATAAACCCCGTGCTATAATTGTATCCTAGGCTCAAAACTTGACTTCCTTGGTTGTGAGAAGGCCATAGATCACATTTACTTGCTTTCCTAGTATAGTTTGTAGTTGTTAATATCGTTCCATCACCTCGTTATCCTAGTTTGGCTTTGTCAAATAGGTTTAGTTCCTCCACTACTTTGATCGCATCACTTTGTTCCTTGTGGATTCGACCCCGACTCCTAGTTGGGTAAATTGCATTGCGATGACCGTTCATACCTCAAGCCGAGGTGTGTGTTGAGCGTTGTCACAAGTCAAAGCGGCAATTTCAGCTTTCAAGTCAAAGCTCGTCAAAGCAATAATTTCAAATTTCACATCCAAGCCCGCCCGAGCGACAATTTCAAGTTTCAGCAATTTCAACATTTAAGCCAAAGCCCGCCCAAGTGACAATTTCAAGTTTCAGCAATTTCAACATTTAAGCCAAAGCCCGCCCAAGAGGCAATTCAACTTTCAAGTCAAAGCCCGTCAAAGCGGCAATTCAGCATTCAAGTCAAGTCCGTCAAAGCGGCGATTTCAACATTCAAGTTAAAGTCCGTCAAAGCGGCAATTTCAGCATTCAAGTCAAAGTCCGTCAAAGAAACAATTTCAACATTCAAGTCAAAGCCCGTCAAAGCGGCAATTTCAACATTCAAGTCAAAGTCCATCAAAGCGGCAATTTCAACATTCAAATCAAAGCCCGTCAAAGCGGCAATTTCAACATTCAAGCCAAAGCCCGCCCGAGCGACAATTTCAAGTTTTCAAGATCCACTTGGGTAGTGGGAGTTTCGGACCAGTTTATCAGCTTATGAAGCATGAGGATTTAGTCTACGAATTGTAATTTCATTTGTCAGTCTTGTATTTTCATTTTCCTGTAAAGCAATGACGACCAGCCAGAAACTAGCAACCAGTGACCAACAGCAGCAGCCTCAATATGTCTAGAAGTGATTAGTGTTTGTCTAGGTGTCTAGAAGTGTTTCATATTGTCGTTGTCTAGTAACGTCTAGTGTAAGTCCACATTAATTTAGAAGAGCCAATGTGTCTGTTTGACTGCAGTAGTCCCAGCTACCGCATGTGAGGAACTACGCTGACCTGATTCCTTAGTCCAGGGATATGTAGGTAGCCTTGTAGTCAGGGTACGGTCACCATTTTTGCATGCTCTTGGTTAGAACCAAAACGCCTAAATTAGTTGTGATTATATCTTTGTCCAAAAACTCTTCATGTTCCCGAACAAAGAGGGGCAACTGTAATTACCTAATTTTGGCACAAAAAAAATATTTGAAATACCGTGTTATATTTTCCGTGTATTTGTTGTCTATTTTCATTTTATCTATCCTTTTAACCATTTTAGTCATTTACTTAGGAGAAAAAGTGCGAAAATTACCAAAAATATTTTGATATTTAGGTGATGAGAAATTGATGTTTTAAATCCTTAGCTATAATGTTTCTATAACTATGTCATTTCATTCAGTTAGAATGTCAAGTTAATTGATTAAGCGTTTGGAATTAATTAGTTATGTTAAGAATTGGACTAATGATTTAATGTAGAAAAAGAAGGAAAAAGAGTCAGCCCATTTTCCACTAACCCCGCGAGCCCGATACTCACTGATCCGACCCACATCTCACCATATAAAAATCTAAAATATCCTAATTTATTACTGCACCTCCTAAGTCTTAATGACTTGGGGCTACCCTGCCCAAATTTCTCCTCCCCATCGGAAAATATTTCGCCACCACTGGTCCACCAAGTTCCGCCGCAGAGCCACCGTCCGCTTCCACCAGACCACCACCTTCCGGTGGTCGGAAAAATACAAACTATACCATTCTGAAAAGCCCTCGAGCCCCTCTATCCATTTTTGCTAGTATTTTCTCCAAATTCATAGCCGTATTGCACATATCGGACTTTAAAGATTCAGCTTTTCCTAACTCCGGCGAATTTTTGTTCTCCAGTGAGTTTTAACGTTTTCTTCTTCTTCCTGCTCTCATCCAACACTTCCCGTACTCCAATTACCCGAAATCCCCTTTCTTTTTCCTTTTTTCTTAATCATTTTCTTGTCTTTCTTTTTTCTGCTTCTTATTTCTTTTTCTTTCTTTTTTTAAATTTTTTGGTGTGATTTGGATTGTGGCCGAACTGTTTGGTCATGCTGTGATGACGAGGCTGTTGTGATTGTGTTGAGGTGATGATGATGTTTGGGAGAGGTGATGGTGACGGGGGCTGCTCTGTTGATTTTTTCATATTCGTTTCGAGGGAAGTGTGGAAGCAGTCACATGGTGGTGAGGCTGTAGTAGTTGTGTTCGTTGTTATGGTGATAATATGATGATTTTGGTGGCTGTATGTATGCGCATTGCATATATAAAATTTGATATTCAGTTGGCCTAGTTGCTATTTGTAGTTTCTTTTAGTTTCGAGCACAATTTTGTTCATGTTAAATTTTAGTAAAATCTTAGTTTATTTGTTGAAATCATGTATGTTTGGAATATATTTTGACAGTTAGTGTTAACTTGAGTGTGAAACTGGTCACTTTTAGCTTCATCTTAAACAGAAATTTTCCTAAGTGTGTGGGGATTGATAGTGAAGTTGTCTAGGATGTGCTTTTGCAGTCTACTTTAAGTATTTGAATTAGTATGTTAGTGTGTGAATTCGTTTCATGTAGCATGACCTTGGTTAGGTTTGTCTAGTTTAGTTTGGAGCTGAAATATTTTGGGATTTTGGACTTGTCCTTTTGTTATCTGGGTTAAGTTTATGTTGGGTTGAACTTACTCAGTTACTCCAATTCATTTAGCATATTCAATTAAGGTTGAACTTTTAGTTGAGCTTTAGTTAGAATTTTAGGTGAAAATAGGACTTGGTTTGGAATAAATATCAGATATTTTGTCTTGGAAAAAGAGTGTTAAAAAGTCAAGAAGAGTACGATGTGGCAGCCGAGGAGAGGAAACTTTCACATGGCTTTGTGTACTTTTTTGGAAAAGTTAAAAAGAAGCACATGGACTTTGTACTTGTACCCAATTTATCACCCCAGCTTTTGCCTATTTAACTCGAGTCTTTACTCACTTTATTCACCATTCTAGATCTGAAGAAAAAAAATATCTGAGAGAAGCCATACACTCATCCAAAATTACACCTTCTAATCTGAAAAAATACATTCACTAGTCTCAAAAATATAAATTAGATCTGGGAGAAAAATGCTAGTCTTAGTAGAAAGAAAGTTAGAAATACATAAGAAAAAATAGAGAGAGAGAGAAACGGAAAATTTAGAGAGTTTGGAAGGGAGTTCAAATCTAAAAGTTTTGAGGTTTGAAGGGCTGGTCGTGAGTGCTTTAGTAGTTTGGTGTTGCTGTTTGTGTGTTGATTGGCAAATGGGATTTCATGGTTGTTTTACTTGCGAGAGCTGTATCTTCACTAGTTTATTTCTTGCAGAAGTAAACTAGATCTTAGAACGTGAATGATTTGTGTCAAAAATAGACAAAGTTGAAATGTATAACAAAAGAGGACGTCAAATGCAAATAAATTAAATGGCAAAGGAATAGACACTCCGTCCAATTTGATACAATCTGACGATAGGTTCAGTTAATTGGCAAAAAGAATAAAGGGAGCAAAAGATGAGTAATTAATTTAATGCTTTATCATAAATAAAACAAGATAAGAGCGCGATTAGGCAAATTGATAGGAGATACGATTAGGCATAATAAGCTGACTAGTGGTCTACTTACTAGATAAAAGGGATGAGATAGTATTGACGAATAAAATAACGCACGATTAGACACAACGATAAGTATGATTTGTAATCTGCTTATTATGCAAAAGAAAAAAATAAATTAAGAAGATTAATTTATTCAAAAGATAATATGATTTGTGATCTACTTATTAGGAAAAAAGTAAAATTAAATTAAAAAGCTCAATTTATTCTGAAGTATACCCCGCGGGTTACTTGATACAATTTTGGTTCAAACAATTAAAGCGTAACATCTAAATGGCAATTGCAATAAATTTAATTCACAAAAGGCGGAGCGCATCAATAAAGCAAATATATTTGTCACAGGACTCTAGGGTGCCTAACACCTTCCCGAGAGTCAACTGAGATTCTTACCAGAACTCTGACACAGACCACTAAACGAGTCATAGGTGTTCTAGGAACACCACTTTGGTGACTTGGCACACCTTTATCTTGTCAAGTAGCGACTCCGAATTTTGTTAATTATTATGTACCTTTAACACCCGTTACAGCCTTTAAATATACAATTCTTTTCTTAGTTTCTGTAAAAAAGGGTCCTGACACCCCTCAGCACCAACTTCATTTGGTCTTGCAATCATCCCAAGTGCTTCTCGGAATCTTGTAAACCTCATATTATCCAGGCTCTTTGTGAATATGTCGGCTACTTGTTCGTTCGTCCGGATTGGTTCCATTTCAATATCACCCTGAAGCACTTTTATCGAAGAAAGTGGTAGTGTACTTCCACATGCTTTGTCCTGGCATGAAACACTGGATTTTCAACCAATTGTATGGCTGACGTGTTGTCACAATATAGTGCCACATTATCTTCTGATGGTTGATGCAAATCTCTCATGAGTTGCATTAATCATGTGCTCTGTTGTGCCGCCATTGCTCCTGCTCGATATTCTGCTTGTGTCGTTGAAAGTGAAACAGTTGGTTGTCTTTTGCTACATCATGATATTGCACCTGACCCAAGACTAAAAGTGCATCCAGTGGTTGATCTTCGTGTACCGTGGCAACCAGCATAATCCACATCACTATATCCAATTATTTTACTGGGAACACCTTTCTTGTAAAGAAGTCCATAATCAATGGTTCATTTCACGTACATCAATATTTTTTTAATTACTTCCAAGTGAGGCTTCATTGGCTTCTGCATGAATCTGCTGATTACTCCAACTGCGAAGGCTATATCCGGTATGGTCAACGTTAGGTAGGTGAGACTACCAACTAGTTGACGATACATTGTCCCATCCTCCATGTTTTTGCCTTCATAAGAACATAGCTTTAAGTTAGGCTCCATTGGCATCGAAGACGGCTTGCAACTTGATATCCCATATTTCTGGAGTAGATCCCTCGCATATTTTTGTTGCCTAGGGAATAATCCATCTTTTGTCTTCTCAACTTCGAGACCAAGGAAGTGCTTTAGTTCACCCAACTCCTTCATTTGAAACCGTACCTTCAGATTTTCTTTACTTTGATGAATCTCATCAAAGTCATCCCCGATGATAATTAGATCATCCACATAGACTAGTATGATGGCTAGTCTTGCTCCTAGGGCCTTTACAAATAAGCTCGAATCTGCAGGAGCCACTTGATAGCCACTTTGAATTAGGAACTCGACAAATTTTCTATTCCATACTTGAGGAGCTTGCTTCAAGCCGTATAGAGCCTTCTTCAACTTGCACACATAATTAAGGTTGTCTTTATTCACGAACCCTTGTGGCTGATCCATGTATATCTCCCGATCTATCTCCCCCTGAAAGAAAGCATTGTTGACATCAATTTGCCAAAGAGTCCAAGATTTACTAGCCACCAGAGCTAGTAACATACGAACTGTAGTAATTTTTGCCACAGGGCTGAATATCTCATCATAGTCTAGCCCATACTCCTGAGAGAATCCTCGAGCTACCAGTCGAGCCTTGTACGAATCGATGGATTCTTTAGGGCGTGTTTTTAATTTATAAACCCATTTACATGATATGGTTTTACTTTCCCAGAGTTTGGCCGCTAAATCCCAAGTTTGATTTTGCTTCAAGGCTAAAATCTCTCCTCCATTGCCTTTCCCCATTCACGACTCTTCAAAGCTTCTTCAAAGGTGGTAGGCTCCTTGATCTGTTCAACCTCAACTAGTGCTGCATTTGCATACTTAGGGTTTAGGAATTTCTTTCGGGTAGACTTTCGTAGTTGAGGTTGATGTACTTCTTCGGATTCTTCTTGAAACTCCTCGGGGGTTTCATAGACTCCAATTTGCCATGGACTCCTGCGTTCTTCTCTTGGGGATATCTCTTCAGCTGTTGGCTCATGTTCTTCACGCTCCTCTTGTTCAGATTCTTTCTTGCTTCCTTATCCGTCCTCTTCGAGCTTATGTTGTAGCTTTTTTTCCAAATCTCTTGAATCTGGTAGCATGGCTTCTTGGGACCACCATGATGATGCCTTGTTAAACACCACATTTCTTGAAACATATGTTCGATTAGTGGTTGGGTCACAGCATCTCCATCATTTTCTTTGCTCGTCGTAGTCGACAAAAATACATCGAACTGCTTTCTTGTCAAACTTGCTACGAAGATGATCTGGCACGAACACATAGCACACACATCCGAATACTCGAAAGTGGCTTACAGTGGGTATCATCTTCCGGAGCTTCTCGAATGGTAAGATAAATCCTAGTCTTGCCAGTGGTAGCCTATTGGTGATGTGAGCAACATTCTTCATACATTCTGCCCAGAACCTTGCTGGTACATTCATATTGTGCAACATACTCCTACATATCCCTGGGAAATGCCTGTTTTTCCTCTCTGCTACTCTATTTTGTTGCGGGATGTTTGGACATGTCAACTTTCGCCTTATCATCTGCTCTTTGAGGTAGCCATTGAACTCTCGTGATGTGTATTCTCCTCCATTATCGGTGCAGAGACACTTGATTTTCCTTCCAAGATCATACTCCACCGTGTGTTGGAACTCTTTAAACTTCTCAAATACTTCAGACTTCTCTTTTAAGAAGTAAATCCACACATACCTTGAGAAGTCGTCGATGAATGTCACCATGTATCGGTAACCACTGATGGAAGGTTGTTTGACTGGTCCAAAAACGTCTGAGTGCACTAGCTCTAGTGGCTCTTTGGCTTGATACTTTGATTCTTGATAGGGAAGTTGATGTGCTTTCCCATACTGACATCCGGCACAAATAATGTCTCCTCTAATCTCAAGTTAGGGAAACCCTTATAACTTTGATTGTTGGATCACGACTTTCAACTTGCTGTAACTTACATGCCCAAGGCGTGCATGCCATAAGTCAGCTATCTCATTACTCCGAGTCTTCTGCACATAAGCTGTCTCTGCTGACATGACATAGATTGATTCTAATCTTCTTCCCTCCATGATTGACGAGCTTGTAATTTTCAGTCTCGATACACTACAACAAATTTGGCCTTTAGTGAGGGGAAATTTGGTCGTTAAAAGGGTAAATCCGGTCGTTATATGCCTATAACGACCGGATAAAATCCGGTCGTGACCGGTCGTTATAGGCTTTCACGTTAAAAGTATAACGACCGGATTCAAATCCGGTCGTCAAAAATCCTTTAGCGGCAACGAATAATCCGGTCGTTATACCTTATTTTAGCGTCGGTGATTTCCCTTCGTTAATTGCTTTTCCGGACATTAATAGTCATAAATCACCACAAGAAATTCAATCATGATAGGTGCTTTTAATGGCTAAATTTTTGTACCGCTACCAAAACCATTATTGCAGTTGCTTCCAAATATATATACAGTATACACACATTCAAAAATAAAATATAATCAATATATTTATGTACAACTTTATTGTTCCCATCCAAATAATATTACACTATTTTCTCAACTCGTAAGAAAATAAATTAAAACAGTAGCATGAACTGTAGGTAGCATCTTCAAATAAGCCATAGAAAAAAAAGTAAGTTCTTGTGCTTCAACTGGTCTTTAACATTTTTCAGCTACACCAACGTGCTCAGAGTAGTCTTCAAGGTAGGATTCTTCAAATTTCAAATTCTCTCTGTTAAAAGAACGAGTACTTGTTAGTTTAGTAGCAAACCTCCTACTAACTACTCCTGTTTGAAAACAAATGAACATATTGCTAGGTTGCTATACTGGCAGATGTAAAAGAAAGTAAGTGAAGAACAACACTTTGAACTTTTAGTACTTATTAAACAAACAACACTAAGCTTAGTAGCAAAATATCACAAAATTTATTTACTAATAGCAAACGATTGTAGAACTTAATACCAATATCATTAATGTATCCGCAAAACTACAGTATAATAATACTAGTACCCAACAGAGAACAATAATCACACAATTAAGTTCAGTAATCCATGTTTCATTTAATTCAACAGTAAAAGATATCACTAAATCTATTAACAAGTAGTTATCGTGGCATAGTTTGCAAAACACTTACATGTGTTCCAATTTATGTTCTCCAATGTCCGACCATCACTCGGAGCAAGAACATATTGCAGTCAGGAACTAATATCTTTACAGCTGTTTTTCCTCACTTATTTCAGCTTCGCAGGATCAAATGAACTACAAAATTTCATTCAAGTCCCACATAAAAAAGCAGCAGTTCATTAAAAGAAGATATTTCAACTTGAGGCAATCAAATAAATCTTTCTTCTGTTTAAGTGACTGACTCAGTTCTGCTACTTGATGGAGGAGGAACTCTTTCTTTGCCGGCTCATTCTCAATCAACATCACAAAAAAGCTTAATTTATCTTATCTTAAAGAGCTTAATCTGCAAAATGTAAATCCTGTTAGAAGATTACTCCATAAGAAAATCAGATTAGAAAAAATAATGTACATTCTGAAAGAAAGTAGAAGTGAAAGAAAAGTTATGCAAAAAGGGTGTGAATTTAGGTTGTGAACTTATGGAAATTTCCTACTCTAAAGTTATTATTGAATGCTGCTTCTAGTCATGGTTTGTGATTCAGCTTCAACCTGATAAGAAGCAATCCCATTCTTCCTAGCATTTTTTCCAACACTCACGCAAATCTTAAATGGTACCTCAAGGCTCAACTGCACAAGAAGGTAGTTGTCTAGTTTCCCTGTTCAATTGAGAAACATTCACTTCTGCTTTTTTTCTAGGGCGTAGGACAATATGAACTACTTGAGTTCTCTCATGGTATTGAAAATAAAATGTACAAAGCAATAACTAAAAGTAAAACAATCTGTGAAACCAGTAGATTCAAAAGCCTAGTAAATCTCTGCATATAATTATTTGTATTTGTTACAAGAAAAAGAAGATAAAGCTGAAGTTGTACATAGAACTAAGTTGGTAGTAGTATTTTTTATTTCTCTTCTTACTAAAAGAATGAGTATTTACATATTAAACCAGAATACATGAATGTTTTTCTCATCTAACTAGATATCATTTGCACTCTTCAAATCTTTAACCAATATAATAACAAAAAAGATTTGACAGATGAAGAGATGAACCTCTAAAATAAATTTCTGCATTCACACCCGTACAAGTATAAAAAGTTGGACCAAAATCCTAGTCTATTCTTACAAATTCAAAGTCTTAGTTTTTTTGTTTTATAAGTTCAAAGGAGCAGAATCCTAATTAGTTCAGAAGTACTTGCATTTTTGTCACACTCAACTTCAATTACCATCCAAGTAAAGCAATAGTTATTAAAAGCGTCAAGTCCTTCAAAATTTTGCAAACTACGCCATCTTATTTTACAACATTCTGAAAAATCTAATAAGTTCAACTGCCTTGCTTTCTATCGCGATTACGAAGCTGAACCATAATTTTACGCTTTATCATCTAATATCATTACCTAACACTTCATAATGGCATATCACTTGGACGAGCTTATTAAGACTTACTTAACTTAACAGAGAAGCTTTTTCCATCCACATTTCACAACAAAATCATGCTTACATATTGCAAATCTGAATAAAAAAAATTACCAAACTATGAAATCAATGCACAAATACAACTATTAGAAATACTGGAATGCATTATATACTAGAACCAGAACAATCGGTAGCTCAAAACATACTCTAAAAATTTCAGCTAAAGCAAGCAAGCAATAGAGTATCAATCAAACTGAGATCATTTGATAAATGTTGTATCTTGATAACTTAAAACTAGAAATTTGGTAATTCAAATATTTAACTAGGATGTGAGGTGAAACTGCCAGTAGTGTTTACATTTTTGTAATAAAGAGACGTTTAAATACAAGATCAGTAATAGCTTATGTGCTCATGTAGAGAAGCAATTAAATTAGAGTCTCATGGGCTAATCAATGTGATTTTAATAAGCAATGCAGCCCAAACTGAAGTTGTACCACTGGAAAATGCAAGTTATACATTGCAAGCTAAATAATATATTCTTATGTAGCAATTAACGAACAATATCCACATCAATCTTATACAAAATTTAGGTTTTGATTATAGTTTATACTGGCCTTCTGATTACTAGCCTACGTAATGCTATGAAAGTCCAAGCTCATAACTGACAAAGAAGCTTTTAGCTACATTATTTTGGCATTTTTACGTGTCTTAACCAAAATTGCCTACTTAGGAGAATACTAGATACGAAGGGAACAACAACATTCACTTTCGTATTTCAGTCTTAGTAAAAGCAAACAATATTCCACTAATGTACATATGACAATGTTAACAAGAGCTATGACAATAGCTCATGTGAGAAGATCACATAGTTTCACATAACCAGCGGCAAAGAAGAACAATGAAATCTTCAAATAAGTGCAGGTAGATTGCTGCACAACCGATGACATAATTTCCACCTCAAGCATATAGGAAGAAATTAAAAGCACATGACAAACAGTTTGAATAAATGGTTAAAGTTAGACAAACTGGACTTACAAATTCTTGATCGGATGCTAGAGGCCTAAGGAAGAAGAACCAATTTCTGTTCAGAATGCTCACGATAGAGAATGCAATTATAGTTTGCCTGAATAATATTCTGTTTGACAGGTTAGTACAGTAGACATATACAAATCCAAAAGAATATAATAGTGAAATTCAGAAAAAAGTCAAATATAAAGAGTCTTATAATGATTAAATTTATGTGCTATATGTAAGTGAAGATAAAGTGATGCAAAATTAAAAAAATACCTTTACAACGAGGCCTAAAGAAAGAGTAGAAAAGAAAAGCAGAACAACTGCTTACAAAGGAATAGAGAAGATATAGAAGGTACATATGGTAAATCTTGTCACATATCACTATGAATCTCTCCCAAATGAACTTTTCAAATATGACATTAACCAACATTATTCAACATGAAGTTAGGAATTGACTGGTAAATTTTGAACTAAAAGGTTTCTAAAATCCTTTCTCATGCATAACTTCACATATGTTGATGATCTATTTTAAAGAAAAGGTTTTGCCATTTCAGCAATTAAAAATATACAAAATTGTGAACATAAAATCAAAGTGTAACATTATCGAATCAGATTTTAGCAGATGTAAACTAACTTTCAACCAGTAGTGAAACAGAGAAGACGATATCATCAATAAAAAAGGGCCTTTTTCTGTCTGGGTAACCAATAAAATTAGGCAACTATTACAAATTAAATCAACAAAAAATTGTTTGACCAGAAGACATACCAGTGATCTTCTTTCATCAGACAGGTACTAGTAAAAAATAAAATTATTACAGGAAAGAGTTGGACCTCGTAATTGACTGATCTAGTACATTAGTAAGTCACCGGAGAAGGAGTTTACCGTGGAAGTTATGATGGCTTGGTGGAAAGATTGTTGGAACTTTGTATGGGTTGGTGCAATTGCTTCTCCTGCGAATGGGGTTGAAGAAGATGAAACTCTAGGGCTTTTTCCCCTAATTAGTGTATTTTGGAAAAGAAAAATATTTGTGGGATAATTAGATTTTGTATTCCCTCCTAATTTTTTTCAGGAATCCCGCTTAATTTTTTTTGCCCAGGATTCCCGCCTAGTTATGATTTATTAGCATTAACATCCAGATATTGTAGTTTCCAAATACTGGAATTTATCCGCTTGCTTATGTGGAACTAAAATATGGATTTAATGACCGGAAAAAAAATCTGGTCGTTGTAAGTATATTTATAACGACCGTATTGGCATCCCTTCGTTAAACAATGGTCGTTGAAAGACGATTTTCCTGTAGTGATACACTTTTACGTCATTCGATCCAAGCACAACATAGTTGCCTAAAGCTGTTAGTTCCGATACAGACAACAAGTTCTTCTTCATACCTGGCACGTGGTAGGCATTCTGAAGTTGCACTCTTCTCGAGCTGTGACGTGGCACGAACACTGTCTTGCCAATGTGAGAAATTGGCATTCTTGAGTTATTTGCAGTCACCACTACTCGACCACCCTTGTATTCACTTATGTTGATCAACTTCTTTTCATCACCAGTCATATGATTGGAGCATCCGGAATCAATGATCCAATCATGGTCATAATCTACTAATTTTTCACTTACAGTTGCAAGCACTAGTTCTTGTTCTGACTCTGACTCTGGACAGTGCGAGGTGATGAGCTCTTCCTAATCATTGCTTTCATCAACTGCATATGAAGTTTCTAAATCCCAATTTTCTTCCTCGTCTTGCTTATTTTAAGTAAAAGTGGCTATGTTACCTTCAGCTTTCTTGTACCAGCATTCTCTGGCGTAGTGTCCCTTCTTCCCGCAATTGTAACACGTGTCTCTCTGCCGATTGTTGGATCTTTGGTTTGCCTGCCTGTTAGGTCGATTACTTCCTTGACACCGATCACGTTGATCTCCCCTGGTTGTGAGCTTCTCATTTCACCTCTTCTTTGGTAGCCTTGAGTTTTGCTTGATCCATCATTTCTTCTGCCTTGAGCGTTGTACCTTTGCCTTTTATTAAAGAGCGCATTTTCATCTTTTGTGGAAAGGCCTGAAAGTTGTTCCTCCAAGTCTTCTTCATTTTCTAACAGATTCTCCAACTCTGATAAAGTTGGTTTTGTGGCCTACCCGCGTGTCGTGGTGACTATGCCTTTATACTCCGGCCTCAAACCATGAATGATAATTCTTTTCATCCTTGTCTCTGTGATAGCATTCTCTGGATTTAGTTTTGATATTTCATCACACAAACACTTAACCTTTTAGAAATATAGACTGGTTATCATATTCCGTTGCGAGATAGACAAAAGCTCACTTTCAAGCCGTTGTGATCTTGCATCATTTTTCTTGGTAAAGATTGTTGCCAACGTGTCCCAAGCTTCTTTGGGCATCTTGCAATTCTTGATCCTCTGCAAGAACTCATCCTCAACTGTTACTGTGAGAGCATACATGGCCTTTCCTGCTTTGACCTTCCACTTTTTTGCTGCTTCAACATTTATTGGTGATGTAGTTTCAGAGCCACCAACAATGTCCCATAGATCTTGGCCGAGAAAATAATATTGCATTTATGCTCCATGATCCATAATTGCTTGCGTTGAGCTTCTCAACGCTACTGAGGGTGCTTGCAAAATCCGCCATGGATTGGTGCCGCTTGACTTGTAACCTCGAGTAGTAGCTTGTTGAACCTCTCTTGGATGGTTACCGCTCTTGATCCACCAGGCTCTGATACCACTTGTTGAACACAAATGGTTGCTAATAACTTGAATTTTATTATTGCAAACTAAGAATCAACTTTGATATTACAAATATTTTATAATGTTTCACTCACACTCTAGCACCTCTCTGGCTTTTCTCTCTTTAACTCTCACTTTTGCTCTCACTCTTTCTCTCTAGTTTTGCTTTTCTTGCTTGGTTACAACTCAAGTGAACCACCTCTATTTATAGAGGGTGATAGAAGGATCTAGTGAAGCGCTTTCTACTACCCTTTCTCTAGAATACTCCTAACTACATACTCTAGACATGCACATTTACTTAATTTTTCTAGAATTTTTATTCTAACCTAACACTTTGAATTCTCTAGAATTGTTCTAGATTTTTCCATCCTTTACATTATTTCGACTACTCTAGAATATTTTAAGAAGTTCACAAATAAAGTTGGTGATGATATTATTATATTTTAACAAATTTTGCCCCTCGACTATATGAAATAGATCAAAAATACCTTTCATTTGGTTTGTGGCCCAAAAAAGCCCCTGTCGTTAGGCATTTGGCTCACAAATATCCACTTTTTTTAACAGAGCTCCATGTCATCACCTATATCCTCTTTTAAACTACTTTATTTCATCGATGGATATCCACCTTGGAAAAGAGACTATCTCACAAAATGCTTGTTACTATAATGAGGAGGACGACAGACCCACTCACGACAATAAGGAGAAGCAGTGGTTCGAATCCACATCGAAACACGGAAATAGAAATATGTAATTACAAAATTTAATAGCTTCCACTTGCTATTATATTCTACAAACACTATATTTCTTATCATAAATGAGAAGACGTGGAAATTGAGTACATTATAGCAACCTTTAAACAACACAACTAACTAGATCAACTTAGCTTTTATCTTTGTTGCTCCTTTTTATATTTGGCTGCTATCGGTATGCATTGCCAAGTTTGTGATTTTCCACACAGTCAATCCAAGATTTTAAAAAATGATATTGCACTTTTTTTTCAAGATTTTAAAGAATGATATTGCACTTCTTTTTTTCTTCATTATTTAACTCTCCCTGTAAGAAAAATTTCTACATTGTAAAATTTCTAGATGGAAAATTATAGTAAAAAAATAATATATTTATCATCACCGTTGGATTGTTGAAATTATTCTAAAGGAAACTTGTCTTCAGACTCTCCATCATCAACATGTTTTGGTGTTCACCAGTAAATCTTTTAAAAATGATTCTTGTCTCCATCATTATGTAGAAAGGAAAGAAGTATAAACCTTTTTATGTATTTGAATAATTCTTTCACTTGAAAATTGAAGTACCTAAATGATGCTATAGAGAGGAAGAGGAGATCAATGGATAAGGTTAAAAAATGTTTAAAGGGAAAGCAAGCATGTGCTGATCGATGGCTGAAGATGTGTCTCTGTTTTTTTATTGTACAGTGACAAAAATGTGAAAGAAAGAGAAAAATGCAATCCTAACCTTTAAAATCTTAGATGAACCTAAGTAGGGTGGCCTCTTTTTCAAGGTAGATGCCATCTCAACAGGGAAAAAAAATATTTTAAAATGGAATATAGGTGACATGGAACTCTGTTAAAAAGAGAGAGATTCACGAGCCAATATCATAAAGGCAAGGACTTTTTTGAGCCACAAATCGAAAGGAAAGATATTTTTTTGTTCTATTTCAGATAGTTGAGAGGTAAAATTGACCCTTTTACGTTGGTTTTCAATATAGATTCACGCAAAATAGTTAATCCATCCATATTTTAATAAAAAGAGTTACTACTTCATGTTAATCATTATTCTAGAAGACCAAGAAGATATAGCAATTTTCTTTTTCTATTCCACTCTTATGGCTATAGGACATATAGCCATTAATTACAATTAAATAAAAAGGTAATTTAGCCAAACTACATGATTTTTCTTGTATAATTTTCTGGATTTGTGTCATGCAGGGCCTATACAAAAATTTTCACCTTATGCTCTCCATAAGGAATGGTTTTGCAAAAATTGCCGCACCAAGGAATATTTTAGTTAATGGCCTTATTTAGTCTGGAGCCAAAACTTCAAGACAAAAATTTTGTAAGTCTTGGCAATTGGTTATACTTCAAGGAAAAGTGCTGTTTTGCCAATACTTCAAGTTATATGGCGAGAATGCAGGGAAGATTAGAAGAGGCAATTGCTAATTGCCAAGACTTACGACGAAGTGCGACAAGTGTTGCCTTTTGCCAACACTTGCCGTTCAAGTGTTGGAAAATCGAGCAGGGATCAAAGGCAAGTCTTGCCTTTTTGCCAAGACTTACGGCCAAGTGCGGCAAGTATTGACTTTTGCCAATACTTGAAGGGATAAGTGTTGAAAAATGGAAAAATATAAAGACAAGTCTTGGCCCCGAAATTTTTTCATTAAACCTTAGCGGGGGAATTTTTGCAAACCTTTTCTTAGCGGGGGCAAAAAGGCAAGCCATTGCTTCCCGTGTCATATTTTTGCAAATCAGCCGCCTATACAAGATAGAAGCACTCAGTATGTAAAAATTTCGCGCAAGGGCCTGTTTGGCGCGCGCTAATTGATTTATAGCCACCAAAAATAAATTCGCTGAGAAATAGCCACCTCCGGACAAGTCCCAGTATTTTATACTAGGGCATTGAACATAAAATACTGGGATCACTTAAATATCAATCCCAATATAAAATACTGGGACTTTGAACATGTTAGTTCAAAGTCCCGGTATTTTATATTGGGACTGGGACTTTATATATATATAAAGCACCAGGAGAAAATCCCATTATAAAATAATGAGACTTTGAACATGTGTTGTTCAAAGTCCCAATATAAAAATTTGGAACTAGTCCGAGCTGTTTGCCAATACTAATGGAGTGTATGTGTGCGCGGTGACTATTCCTCAATTAATTCTGAAACAGTAGATAATTCTCATTTAGCACGTTCAAAAATAGCTACGCATCAAAATCACACGCTCAATACTAGTAATTTTATCATAATTCAGAGAGCTCAGACATGAGATATTTCGTTTAGGTGAAGGAACTTCATCTGTGGCACTATATTTTTTCCGAGTGCACTCCCAATAATCAAATGTTATCAAATAATTTTCTTGCTAAGTTTGTCAACCCCAACAAGAGAAAAGGAAAAGAACTAGCCAGACACTTTCTGGAAACAATTGATTTTCACGTGGGAGTAAATTTTTATCATGGTGGTACCGAAGATGAAAGGATTCAATTTTTCTTTTTGAATTTCAACACTTTTTTGCTAGAAAATGGCTGCCTAAACCAAAATAGGTGGAGTTCATTACCTAGATATACTAAGTTGAGTGACTTTTCAAAAACAAAATTAAAAAAACTGACTTTGTTAACTTATTTTCACTAATTGAGTTACCATTTAGGTAATGAACTCAAAATAGGTGGTATTGTATAATAAGTATATACTCGGTCGGACTAATAAAATATAGGGAAATTTTCAAAAATAGACAGTCCACTACCCAAAATTACAAATAGGAGGCCATATTTTTTTTTCATGCATAGCACACACCCCTAAAATTACAAATTTTAGCACTCCTTCATAAAAAACACCCTAGCTATCAAATTTTCCCCTCCCCAGCCACTAAGCCACCGGCAAACACCTTCCCCGCTAATGGTGCCATTACTTTTTTGTATTTTACTGAATTTATGTTGTTTATTGCGTCTAAATCATTGCTTTGGACAAGTTTATACACACAAATCTCCCTCTAAAAATTAAATTATACATGAATATACATATATAAATATGTAGCAATGAGAGAAATACAAAAATATACATAAAAAAAGTAAAAAATCATATAAACATCATTAATATACAGATTTATTCACTCGCATATACACACTTATACAAATTTATACAATTTTATACATTGTATAAATTTGTATAAAATTGTATAAACTTGCGGCGACTGCTATCTCGGGAAAAGGGTGACAGCTCGGGTAAGATTCGAAAATATGGGTCATTTTTGGTAATTTTCGTCTTTTGCTTGTCTTTTAGTGTAATTATCCCTAAAATATAAGTATATAATATTAATTAATTATACACTGCCGGACTAATTTCTTGTTTGAGTACTTGTGTGACCGGCTATTTTCGTTAATTTTCCTTTTTTGGACATCTCTTGTATTTCTAGAAACCACTCTCTCCGAAAGTTATGATTATTTCAAATTGTATGTGTTTAGGAAGTCATTCCCTCAATATTTTGTACTCTACTATTTATATATACATGTAAGTAATAAGGAAGAGTATGAATAATGGCGTGTGTGATGTCTCTCGACAGTCAAGTTGGTCAAAGTGGACAATCCTTAAATAACGGGTAAATTGACATTGAACATCGGTATTTTACTCGGTTTGTAATGTGAACCTCCTTAAATACCTCCCATGCAAACAAAACGATGAAGATTGAAAAACCCAATATACGATATAGAAAAGAAAGAATTAATACTCTCGACAGGATCTAAAGCTAGCTTTTGAGGAGGCTAATAAAAAGCTTCTTCCTAATCGTTTGTTTCCAGATTGAAACATCCAGTTTTCTTAAGAATGGAATGGTCCCCAAAATGTGCTGCCAATGCATATCTTGACACCCTCAAATTGGTATGTCTATGTTTTTAAAAAAATAATATTATGTAGCATCATACATCCACGATAAAATTGCATCATTTCTCCAAGATTGGTTTGTTTATATTTGATTAATTATTTGGGTAATCTGTTGTTTTAACTCTGGAGTTTAAGAATTATATTCCAAAGACGTGAAGATTTATTGTATCATATGCATACAAAACAACTTAACATAGTTCGTTTGATATACTCCCTCAGTCTCACTTTGTTTGTCATACTTTCCTTATTAGTCTGTCCCAAAAAGATTGTCATATTTTTAAATTTGGTAATCATTCAACTCTAAAGTTACTTTTTGACTCATTTATAGCCACACAAATATTCATGGTTTATTTTAGACCACAAGTTTCAAAAGTTTTTCTTACTTTATTAAACTTTGTGTCAAGTCAAACTATGACAAACAAATAGGAACGGAGGGAGTATTCAGCTTTGTGCATGAACAAATATAAGAATATACTGCTGTCTTGTAACAATGTACTATGTCTAGTGCTGGGAATAAAATGAACATCATTGTACTACCAGAATCGAGATTACCTTACAGTAATTTGTTCTCAAGCTCATCCTTTATCTGCAAGCATAATATGGAAGGGGTAAAAGCTTCTTTCATTCGTAAATTATTCGAATTAAGCATTTAGCAAAGCAGTGTGGTTCCATTGAAATTTCCATTAACGCTAACAAGAAATCCAGCATTAACCTGTAAAAGAAATTACTTACTATTAGCTTTAAAGAATGTGATAGGCTGCTACAATATGTTGAACGATTATCAGTCTTGTAGTCCTTGGGTACTTTCATTTGTTAGCATAAAGCTGACTATTTTTTAATACCCTTTTATTTTCCTTGCAGTGCAGCAAACATAGTCAAGATTGCGATTCATGTGGAACACAAGAACCCGAGAGCACCGAATTCATATCAGCACTAGCAGCTGGAATGAGTGCAAAATTAATGGTGGAAGTCACCTCTGAAGTCTCTCCATCAACTGTAGCCTTAGCAGCAGCAGCTCGTCAAACAGGAGGTAAATGTTGAAATATGTGACCATCTCATCTAAAAGTTTAATTTGTCAGAGAATGTACAGTTTTATTTACTTAATTTTATATCTTGGACAGGTAAAGTTGTGTGCATAATTCCAGAGCAAAAACTGGACAAGACGCAAAAAGTGATAGAAGAAACAGGGCTAAATGACATGGTAGAATTCAAGACAGGGGACCCTGTTGATGTATTGCCTAATTATGAAAACATCGATTTCTCTCTCGTTGATTGCAAGACTAAAAACTACGATATGTTGATTGAAAAACTTGATGTTAATCCTGAAAGATCAGTAGTAGTGGCAAATAATGTAGAAGGACGAAAAGGCGTTCGAGGACACTTGAAGAAAGTGGAACATGAAGTTAGAGTAAGTTCAACGAAGCATCCTATAGGTAAAGGATTAGAGGTTACTATGATTGAAAAAAGTAAAGATTTTGGGAACAACAATAAAGAAAGAAGCAGATTAGGCAATCATAGTCATGGTCATCAAAGAGGAGAGAAAAAGAATAAGGGTACAGTAAAATTGACTGATAAAAGCAAATGGGTATTTGAGGTTGATGAAAGTGGTGAAGAACATATATATAGAGTGCGAAAATGATTATGAACTAACTGTCAAAAATATGGTATCATGGCCTTTTGATATATCGATAGATTTCTGTGAGAAATGAGAGAATGGTTGTTTTCTGGAATGCATCCTTGTTTTCCAGAAGCCTTTGATGTATATAAGAGGCAAGAGTCGACAAATGAGATATTTGATCAACTGGAGTATAAGTTTTCAATTGAAGAAATTAATATGTGTGACAGACACCCTTAAGATAAAAAGGGAGATGCTGTATTTCCGGACTTTCTTTGGTTGCAACAACATAATATTATAGAGAACATATAATAGAACATAACATAAAAAATCAGTACCAAAAAAATACTTGGTTGTAATAGTGAAACGTTATTATAGATGATGACAGTTATATAGACGTTTGACTGTAAATAGAGAGCTATATAAGCCCTTGTAAATTGTTTCTAATTTTCACTAATCTCATGGTGGCTTCAAAATGGAAAGAGAGGGGCATGGGGAGGGCCTTGTGTTAGTTAAATATAATATAGGAAGCGGAGATGATTTGAAATGTAAACTTTGTCTTCTTTCTTTCTTCATTAGTGCATCTGAAAATTAAATTGTTGATCCTCACTCTTTTTTTTCAACTCGCAGAGTGAAATCCCATTTCCTGGCCATAACTCAATTTAAGTAATCTTTACATTCGATGTGTGATGGAACAAAACTTGATTAACGTACCAAAACACGGGTTACAATTGATGAGCTAGATTTGATAAGAAGAAGCAATCAAATTCATGTCAAATAATCTGAGCTAAGTAGACCTGCAGAAAAAAATAATGCTCAATTCGTCGCAATTTAAATGCCGTTTAAGATTTTAGCTCATTCATTAAGAAAGTTTATTGAGCACAGGCTTAATTTATTTAAGATTTTTCGTTTTTTTTAAATTTCCAAATTAGTAACCAATGTGACAGTTCACCTCAGTTATCCTCTTGTTGATCCTTTTCCAAGCAAAACCTCTTTCACAAAGATAATTAGATAAGCATAACCAATCCTAATACTAGTTCTTGTTAACACTTTCTTGTCATGATAGACATTTCACAGTTTTTCACCTTGGTGGTGTTGTTGTTGTTGTTGGTTAAAAGATATGGCTTGAAGAAAATAAGTGATGATGATGATCACCCGCCACCCTCAATTACCAGCCCACACTACCCCACCCCCACCCCCACCCATACCCCACCCTACCATCTTCAATCACTCAACCTTCAACTCCAAGAAAACAGTTTTAACCATAACCCCTCACCAAACCTTCCCTACAATTCTTCATTTCCCATATTAGTCTTCCATCGTAGCTCAAACTTTTTCCTGTTCCAAGTTTTGATATTCTTGGGAAAATATGGCTGTTGTTTCAAGATTATCGGTGTTGACATTGTTTATTATGTTGATCTTTTTGGAAAGAGATAATGGAATGACGCAAAGTAAAGGGATGATAATGGCCATTGATGAAGATGCCAAAGCGCTTTGTAGTGTAAATCTTGCTCAATTTCTTCCTCCTCCTTATGGTGGTCTAGAAAATATGGTTTGCCAGCCTCTTTGGAATTCTTTTCTGCTACGTGTAAGTTCTACGGACTTCTGTACATTGATATTGTAAAAGATTTTTTGTATCATTACGTCATAGCTACGAGTAACTGCCTATAGCAAGTGTAACTAGTTAGCAGGCAAACCACCTGCTACAACAAATTAAACAATACTGTTAGTGCAACATGTTGAAGACAAATGGTTGAGCACAACTTGAATTTTATTATTGTAAACTGGGAAGCAACTTTGATCTTACAAATATTTTACAATGTTTTACTCACACTCTAGCACCTCTCTTTATTTTCTCTCTTTAACTCTCACTTTTGCTCTCACTCTTTCTCTCTTGATTTGCTTTGCTTTTCTTGCTTGCTTGGTTGCTTACAACACAATTGAACCACCTCTATTTATAGGTGGTGATGGAAGGATCTAGTTAAGGGCTTTCTACCACCCTTCTCTAGAATATTCCCCTACTACATAATTCTAGATATCTACTTTCTAGAATGTTTCTTGATAATTCTAATTCTAGACTAGTACAATGAATTCTCTAGAATTGTTCTAGATTTTTTTTCTTCTTTACATTATCTTGACTACTCTAGAATATTCTAAGAGGTTCACAAATAAAGTTGGTGATGATATTATTATATTTTAACACTCCCCCTCAGCACCAACTTTATTTGGTCTTGCAATCATCCCAAGTGCTTCTCGAAATCTTGTAAACCTCATATTATCCAGGCTCTTTGTGAATATGTCGGCTACTTGTTCGTCCGTCCGAATTGGTTCCATTTCAATTTCACCCTGAAGCACTTTTTCCCGAAGAAAGTGGTAGTGTACTTCCACATGCTTTGTCCTGGCATGAAACACTGGATTTTCAGCCAATCGTATGGCTGACAAGTTGTCACAATATAGTGCCACATTATCTTCTGATGGTTGATGCAAATCTCTCATGAGTTGCATTAGCCATGTGCTCTCTTGTGCTGCCATTGCTCCTGCTCGATATTCTGCTTCTGTCGTTGAAAGTGAAACAGTTGGTTGTCTTTTACTACACCATGATACTGCAGCTGACCCAAGGCTGAATTTGTATCCTGTAGTTGATCTTCGAGTATCATAGCAACCAGCATAATCCGCATCACAGTATCCAATTATTTGGCATGGAATACCTTTCTTGTAGAGAAGTCCATAGTCAATAGTTCCTTTCACGTACCTCAATATTCTTTTGATTGATTCCAAGTGAGGCTTCTTTGGCTTCTGCATAAATCTGCTGACTACTCCAACTGCGAAGGCAATATCTGGTCTGGTCAGCGTTAGGTAGATAAGACTACCAACTAGTTGACGGTACATTGTCTCATCCTCCAAGTTTTTGCCTTCGTAAGAGCATAGCTTTAAGTTAGGCTCCATAGGTGTAGAAGACGGTTTGCAACTTGACATCCCATATTTCTGGAGTAGATCTCTCGCATATTTTTGTTGCCCAAGGAATAGTCCATCCTTTGTCTTCTCGACCTCAAGACCAAGGAAGTGCTTCAGTTCACCCAGCTCTTTCATTTGAAACCGTACCTTCAAATTTTCTTTACTTCGATGAATCTCATCAATGTCATCCCCGGTGATGATTAAATCATCCACATAGACTAGTATGATAGATAGTCTTGCTCCTCGGGCCTTTACAAATAAGCTCGAATCTGCATGAGCCACTTGATAGCCACTTTGAATTAGGAACTCGGCAATTTTTCCATACCATGCTCGAGGGGCTTGCTTCAAGCCATATAGAGCCTTCTTCAACTTGCACACATAATCAGGGTTGTCTTTATTCACAAACCCTTGTGGTTGATCCATGTATATCTCCCGGTCCAACTCTCCATGAAGGAAGGCATTCTTCACATCCATCTGCCATAGTGTCCATGACTTGCTAGCCGCCAAAGCTAGTAAAACACGAACTGTAGTAATTTTTCCCACAGGGCTGAATGTCTCGTCGTAATCCAGCCCATACTCTTGAGAGAATCCTCGAGCTACCAGTCGGGCCTTGTACCGATCGATGGATCCGTCAGTGCGTGTTTTTAATTTATAAACCCATTTACAGGATATGGGTTTACTATCCCTGGGTTTGGCCACTAAATCCCAAGTCTGATTTTGCTTCAAGGCTAGAATCTCCTCCTCCATTGGCTTTCTCCATTCACTGCTCTTTGAAGCTTCTTCAAAGGTAGTGGGCTCCTTGATCTTGTCAACCTCGACTAATGCTGCATTTGCATACTTAGGATTTGAGAATTTCTTTCGGGTAGACCTTCTTAGTTGAGGTTGATGTACTTCTCCAGCTTCTTCTTGAAACTCCTCGGGGGTTTCATAGACTCCAGTTTGCCATGGACTCCTGTGTTCTCCTCTTGGGGATATCTCTTCTATTATTGGCTCATGTTCTTCATGCTCCTCTTGTTTGGATTCTTCCTTGCTTCCTTGTCCGTCCTCTTCGAGCTTGTGTTGTAACTTTTGTTCCAATTCTCTTGAATCTGGTAGCGTGGCTTCTTGGGACCACCACGATGATGCCTCGTCAAACACCACATTTCTTGAAACATATGTCCGATTAGTGGTTGGGTCACAGCATCTCCATCCTTTTCTTTGCTCGTCGTAGCCGACAAAAATACATCGAACTGCTTTCTTGTCAAACTTGCTGCGAAGATGATCTGGCACGAACACATAGCACACACATCCGAATACTCGAAAGTGACTTACAGTGGGTATCATCTTCCGGAGCTTCTCGAACGGCGAGGTAAATCCAAGTCGCGCCTGTGGTAGCCTGTTAGTGATGTGAGCAACAGTCTTCATACATTCCGCCCAGAACCTTGCCGGTACATTCATGCTGTGCAGCATACTCCTACATATCTCTGCGAGATGTCTGTTTTTCCTCTCTGCTACTCCATTTTGTTGTGGGGTGTTTGGACATGTCAATTGTCGCCTTATCATCTGCTCTCTGAGGTAGCCATTGAACTCTCGTGATGTGTATTCTCCCCCATTATCGGTGCGGAGACACTTGATTTTCCTTCCCATATCATTTTCCACCATGTGTTGGAACTCTTTAAACTTCTCAAATACTTCAGACTTCTCCTTTAAGAAGTAAATCCACACATACCTTGAGAAGTCGTCGATGAATGTCACCATGTATCGGTAACCACTGATGGAAGGTTGTTTGACTGGTCCAAACACGTCTGAGTGCACCAGCTCCAGTGGCTCTTTAGCTTGATACTTCGATTCTTGATAGGGAAGTTGATGTGCTTTCCCATACTGACATCCGGCACAAATAATGTCTCCTCTAATCTCAAGTTAGGGAAACCCTTATAACTTTGATTGTTGGATCACGACTTTCAACTTGCTGTAACTTACATGCCCAAGGCGTGCATGCCATAAGTCAGCTATCTCATTACTCCGAGTATTCTGCACATAAGCTGTCTCTGCTGACATGACATAGATTGATTCTAATCTTCTTCCCTCCATGATTGACGAGCTTGTAATTTTCAGTCTCGATACACTACAACAAATTTGGCCTTTAGTGAGGGGAAATTTGGTCGTTAAAAGGGTAAATCCGGTCGTTATATGCCTATAACGACCGGATAAAATCCGGTCGTGACCGGTCGTTATAGGCTTTTCATCACCAGTCATATGATTGGAGCATCCCGAATCAACGATCCAATCATGGTCATAATCTACTAATTTTTCACTTACAGTTACAAGCGCGAGTTCTTGTTCCAACTCAGCACGGTGCGAGGTGATGGGCTCTTCCTTATTGTTACTTTCATCAACTGCATAGGAAGTTTCAAAATCCCAATCTTCTTCCTCGTCTTGCTTATTCTGAGTAGAAGTGGCTATGTTACCTTCAGCTTTCTTGTACCAGCAGTCTCTGGCATAGTGTCCCTTCTTCCCGCAATTATAGCACTTGTCTCGTTGCCGATTGTTGGCTCCTTGGTACGCCTTCTTGTTGGGTCGATGACTTCCTTGACGCCGATCATGTTGATCTCCCCCTGGTTGCGAGCTTCTCGCTTCACCTCTTCTTTGGTAGCCTTGATTTTTGCTTGATCCATCGTTTCTTTTTCCTTGAGCATTGTAGCTTTGCCCTTTATTAAAGAGCGCCTTTTCTTCATCTTTTGTAGAAAGGCCTGAAAGTTGTTTCTCCAAGTCTTCTTCATTTGCCAACAGATTTTCCAACTCTGATAAAGTTGGTTCCGTGGCCCACCCACGTGTCGCAGTAACTATGCCTTTGTACTCCGGCCTCAAACCATGAATGATAATTCTCCTCTTCCTTGTCTCTGTGATAGCATTCTCTGGATCCAATTTTGATATTTCATCACACAGAGACTTAACCTTTGAGAAATACTGACTGATTGTCATATTCCGTTGCGAGATCGACAAAAGCTCATTTTCTAGCCTTTGTAATCTCGCATCATTTTTCTTGGTAAAGATTGTTGCCAACGTGTCCCAAGCTTCTTTGGGCGTCTTGGCATTCTTGATCCTCTGCAAGAACTCGTCCTCAACTGTTACTGTGAGAGCATACATGGCCTTTCCTGCTTTGACCTTCCATTTTTTTGCTTCTTCAGCATTTGTTGGTGATGTTGTTTCAGAGCCACCAACAATGTCCCATAGATCTTGGCCGAGAAAATAGTATTGCATCCTTGTGCTCCACGATCCATAATTGCTTGCGTTGAGCTTCTCAACGCTACTGAGGGTGCTTGTAAAATCCGCCATGGATTGGTGCCTCTTGACTTGTAGCCTCGAGTAGTAGCTTGTTGAACCTCTCTTGGATGGCTACCGCTCTTGATCCACCAGGCTCTGATACCACTTGTTGAAGACAAATGGTTGAGCACAACTTGAATTTTATTATTGTAAACTAGGAAGCAACTTTGATCTTACAAATATTTTACAATGTTTTACTCACACTCTAGCACCTCTCTTTATTTTCTCTCTTTAACTCTCACTTTTGCTCTCACTCTTTCTCTCTTGATTTGCTTTGCTTTTCTTGCTTGCTTGGTTGCTTACAACACAATTGAACCACCTCTATTTATAGGTGGTGATGGAAGGATCTAGTTAAGGGCTTTCTACCACCCTTCTCTAGAATATTCCCCTACTACATAATTCTAGATATCTACTTTCTAGAATGTTTCTTGATAATTCTAATTCTAGACTAGTACAATGAATTCTCTAGAATTGTTCTAGATTTTTTTTCTTTTTTACATTATCTTGACTACTCTAGAATATTCTAAGAGGTTCACAAATAAAGTTGGTGATGATATTATTATATTTTAACACAACACTGTCGTTGTATTAAGTTAAATCTTGTGCAAAATCATTAATCTGTTCTATTTGATGACAACCATTTTTTTATCAGATGTCCCCAAAGCCCGGACTATTTGATGACAAGCGTATACTTTAGAAACTTCTTAAGAATTCTCTATTCCACTTGCACTTTGCAGCTTCTCATTTAAAGATTACTTGTAAGATCTTCCTTTTCTTTTCTTAATTTGTTCTAGTTACACACTCTCCTAGCAGAATAATCCTCTGTTTTGTTGTGCAATAGTTCAATCATTGCTAATTGTGACAAATACTGAATTGCAAAATTTAGATAATTCTGACCTTTTTACCTAAAAATCAACCATAACACATAGGTTACTTTTAGTAGTCAGTAGTTTATCATGCTAAACTGATTGCAGAAATAACTGATCTTGCCTTAAATTCTGGTTACAGTACTCACAGACTACAGACAATGTCATCACAATTGTATTATCAACTGTGTATACTACCGGATGGGTAGGAATGGGGTTCTCACGAGATGGAAAGATGATTAATTCTAGTTGTATGGTTGGATGGATAAATCCTGAAGGTCAGGGAAAAATCAGGCAATATTATGTAGAGGGGTTAACACCCTCGAAAATCAAACCAGAGAAAGGGGAGCTGCCACTGACAAGTGTTCCACCCATCGTCTTTCTTCAAGGTGCCACAATATACTTGTCCTTTCAATTGAAGTATCCGAATCGTCTCAAAAACCAACCGATCTTACTAGCATTTTCAACCAAATATCCTCATCACCACCACCTCACTGTACATGATGACAAGACAACTATACTATTTGACTTCTCTTCAGGTTCGTTCATCTTAATCTCTTTATCTGTGTTGTCTTGTATCAACTTACATTCTTCCTAAACTTAAGACTAAGATATCAGTAACATACTTTTTACCTGCATCTTTGTATGATTGATATCACTGATTCATTTTCTTCAAGGAGGCAGAGTAATCCTTGTAATGACTTCAACTTGCTTTTTAATTATGTGATTCAGTTCAACATATGCATGTTAGTGCTATCTATATGCATTCTGAAACACTTGTAAGACATTTGACTTTTAAAGCAGAGCTAATTTTCTCTTCTCTTCAGGTGCTTCATTTGCTGTTAATTCGGGTGCACCTAATAGCTACATTAGCTCAACGAAGACTCATGGTGTGTTGGGCATATTGGGATGGGGACTATTCTCCCCCTTTGGAGCAATTTTTGTGAGATACTTAAAGAACCAAAAATTATGGTATTACTTTCATGTATCCGCTCAATTCATAGGATTCATATTAGGACTTGCTGGAGTGGTTCTTGGACTTCAACTTCACAACAAGCTTCAGGTCCATATTCCTGCACATGAAGGCATTGGCATTCTTGTTCTTGTGCTTAGCATTCTTCAGGTTCGTGTCTTAATTGATTCAGTGATGTTTCCTTGTTTTTTTTTTTATAGTTTGTGTTGAAGTTTTTTGGTGTCATTATTTCTAATTATAGGAAAAGCCTATTTTACAACAGTGGCTCTCAATATATTTGCATGCAGGTGTTGGCATTCTTTCTACGGCCAGATAGAGACAGTAAATACCGCAAGTGTTGGAATTTGTATCATGGTTGGGTCGGGAGGATTGCCCTCTTCTTTGGAGCTGTGAACATAGTACTTGGGATGCATTATGCAGGCGCAGGGGAAGGCTGGAAAATAGGTTATGGATTCCTTCTTGGTTCGATAATGCTGGTGTGTATCGTACTGGAAACACTGTTGAGGCTGAAGAAGCTGGATGAGCCAACTCTTCCTCCAAACGATCCCATGAGTTCAATTTAAAAGTATAATGATTAGAGGTAAATTGTCTGCCTTCATCTACTTGGAAATTACATGCTAGGTCTACCAATCTCCTTTTACGTTTAATATCAGAAATTAAGTTTTATAACTCCTAGTTTGTATTCCGTTGATTTAAGCTAATAACCCTGACTCGATTTCTTTAAATTTGTGAAAATAGGGTGAACAAGTTAGATGCTCGATTTTGCCTGCTAAGTCATTGAAGATTAAGTTTCTTCTGTCACAAGGGTGTTTTTCTCCCGCCAAAGTTGTACATTGACTCTCCAAAATATGTTTTCATCACATTTCGACTCAACGTGTGCTTCCAGCCAGACCTTCCACATTGCATTGAATGACTAAAGACTTCCCTCACAGCAAATTGGAAGGATTGTGGTCAACGATTTTGCTACTGCTTGCTCAAATTCTCTCTCTCTCGAACAAGTAAAAACTGAACTTTCCCTTATGTATTTTACATTTTTTGGCAATTAAAAGCTGAACTTTCCCTTAACAGCTTGTTTTGGATGGTTGTAACCCATGGTATGATATTGTATTGTTATCATGGGTACGACGTTTGTTTTGATTGTTTCTCTAATTAATATTGTATGGTACCGTTAAATCCATGGTTATGTAACCATGAAAACTATCACTTTATGTAAGGACCGATTTGGTGGGATCCCGTAGTTACCTATTTTTCTTACCCATCATATCCTCACTTATTATTTAATATTCTCATTTTACCCTCTACCTTATTTTCAATTATTAAACCACGGTAAACAATACAGTCTATCCAAACATTATACAACACAATACGATACAGTACCATACGATACAATAGAATACAATACATTATGAAACGATGGGTAACAACTATCCAAACGGAAATGTATTGGCAATTTGTTTGAATGAAGCTTGGTTTGTGGAATATTAAATGCAAAGTTGTATGAAATGATGTAACAGAAGATTGATTCACAGGGTTGTCTTATGCCTATTAAGTGCTTACTTGGACAATGCATCCATCCTATTGGAGGAATTGATGCAAACAGATACCATACTCGGAATTGTAAATATTTTATTCACAAGACTTGTAAATACATAAAATTTTACCTAAATATTCAACGCTGTTAAAATATTCCTTTATATTTGAACCTCAGAGTTTGTTCGAAATTGGTGTTCCTATTTTTTGTACTAAGAACATATATGACGACGACAACAACAACGGCACCTCAAGGCTTAATCTCAAGTATTATCGTAAGGATTTCATCATTATTTGACTAGTTTTACAGTTTCATGGATCCAATAAAGAAAAACCATGCCGAGTAGGTAAAGAAGTTGAGAAGGAAAAAAAAAAGTTGTACTTGCGACCAAGTGAATCTTATAGAGTGCAACTTGTCCAAGCTCTTAAATTATATGATGTTGTTCCTTGCGAATCAAAGGCAACGCAGCCATAAGGTCATTGACAATCCAACAATGTGAAACGTGAAGAAAGATAACCAGCCAATCCTTATTCCCCTGGAATTAGTCCTCTCTCCAGTTTATTGGCATTTTAGAAAAATAAATATGTTAAGTTGAGATGTGATTGGTTCCCTTTTTATGATTACAACATGGGATTCATTAGTTTTAGTTTATATATTGAAGAAATTTGACAGTGCTCAAGGGACAGCGACCCTTTATTGTTTCCAAAATACTTGAGTTGACTATACATCTTATAGAGAAGGATTAACAACAATTATTAAAGGCTGCTTAATCCTGTGTGAGAGCTAGATAAAACCTGTGTTGATTTTAAAATTTCCAAGAAGAATCTCTACTTTCTCTTAGAATGACTAGCTAGTATGATTCCCCTAAATTAGAAAGTCAACAATAATCAAGAATTTTATTTGTAATTAGTTTCTCATATAGGCAATTTCTCACGTTTTATATATATATATATATATATATATATATATATGCAAGCATTGTTTTGTTTTATTTTTTCTTTTTCAAGTTTTAAAAGTTTATTAAATAGTAACTGTATTTTTTCCAAGAGCAAAGCTAAAACAAAAGAATTTCTTTATAATTGTAAAAATAGTCTACATATATGAATTTTTGTGAAACTTTGATTGACTTTATATGATGATGGGTATCGTTTGGCGTCACACAACAAAGTAAATAGTTGCATACATATAGTATCAACTAGCAGATAACAAGACTACAAGAATATACAAGGTTGACCATTGACCAAGCGCATATGAATATGAATATTCTGGCAAAACTTTAGAAATTGACCAAGTGTCAAGTAATATGTTTATTTCTAGCAAAACCTTAGTTCTATTAGGATATCCATGTTTTAACTAACTGGTATGTTCCCTATGTATTTTGCCGTCTTTTCACAAGATTGGCAAGCCTCTTAATTTCTTGAGTTTTTACAAGCATGTCTCCTCGTCAAACAATTGCTCTAGTACTCTTAGTTACAATATGCTTGCTTCTACTATCCATATACTGTTTTCTCTGTATAGCGTGTCGCCTGCCTGTTGGAACTATTCACCGGGGCCGTCTCCTGGTTTTTGGGGCGATGCAGGCTTCCTCCGTGATAACTTCGCTACCTACTGCAGGCCTCGATGACCTCACGATTCAGTCATACCCAAAGGTAACCAGAAAAAGATTTAGAAAGGGTTCTATGATTCCAGATGATAGGGTTCTACGACTCCGAATGAACTCATTGTTGGCTCCAGCTATATATGCTAAAATATATATTTACTACTTAGCTTCTTCTATATCATTTATGTGGCACTCTCTCCTTATTTGACGATGTAGGTAGTCCTTGGTGAAAGCAGGCATCTTCCAGGGCTTGACGAACTAACTTGCTCAATATGCCTGGCAGAGTATAGTGCCGGAGAGTCAGTCAGGCACATACCTGACTGCCAACATTGCTTCCATGCTGACTGTGTTGACGAGTGGTTGAAGATGAAGGCCTCCTGCCCTGTTTGCCGACATTCTCAACTTGTTTAAAAAAGCAGTAGGGTAATGTACAACAACAACAGCAGCAACAACGAGTTTGCCGCGGTCTCATGCAATTTCAGGAGGATTATATGAATCTTCATTGTCTATGTCACTCAATTTAGGCTCGTCTACACAGTGGATACTATAGTTACTGTTGTACTAAACCAATTTTTGGTTGTAGAAGCAGTCCAAGCATTAGGAAATTGTGATACCTTGTTTAATTGGGTGTTCTATGAATCTATGATTGCAAGCTTTTCCGCAGAAATTTATTTTCTTTTTTACACGTATTATTACTTGATCCTCGCCTGCTCAACTCTCCCGAGCTGTTATATAGACAAATTTATCTTCCTGAAACTTCACTAATGATTAGATAAAACCATACTTGCCAAATTAAATTCATGATATTATTTTTCCAGAAGAGTTGGACTGGAGTAAAAGATTTTGAAGCCACGTTTCTAATTGTGCTACTCCTAATATTTTTGTTGAGGTAAATGTTTTGAAGAATAAGAAACGAGAAGAACCTAGTGCTTCTGGAGGAGAACCTGGTTCTTGTATAGAAGAAGGTTGTAAATCCTTGCAAAACTAGGAAAACTGGTGCGTGTACAAGTATGCATCCTAGTCAGTTGAAAGAGTTTGTGTCGTGGCTGTGTCTTCGAAGTACGAATAAGAGTTGGAACTAAACAAGGAAAGAGTCACAGAAAATCTTGTCTTGCCATAATTACAAGGTTTCCTTGTGGAACTCAACTAGGGTTCTGAGACCCATATAAAAGCAAGTAGTTGATGCAGCCGAAACAGAGTTATTCACATACAGAGAGTTGAGAGCATACACAGGCAATCCAGCAACTTTCAAAGTGACTTAACTGAATGAGACAACTGTTGGAGTCAAATTAGTTAAATCTAGATATTCTGCCTAGGTTCTTGATTTGTAAATTGTCTCAAATTGATACTATCATTTTTGTTACCTATCTGCTTACGTTAGAAGAAATTGTATTAGGTGAACTTTTGAGAAATTACTTTGTAAAGCTAGAGTTTAGCTTTGTTGAGTGATTAGGGTCTAGAGTGTAGCCCCTTGGTTACAGAGTTTTGTAATCTAAAACTTGCTCTTTGTGTTAGTGGATTGGTTCGTAAATTCCGGAGTGCGGGTCGTGGTTTTTCTCCCTTGAGCAAGGAGTTTTCCATGTCAAAAAACCTTGTTCCTTGAGTTTGCTATTTGTGTGTGTTGTGGTGTTTGCAGAGGAAAACTGTTGAATCAAGAACAAGGTTCTTGCCGGTAAGAATCTGGTTCTCGAAAAAATTGGTAGACACTATTCAACCCCCCTTTTAGTGTCAATAGGAGGTGCTTAGATTATAACAAGTAGTATCAGAGCAGGTCTTCTCGTGCTAGGTTAACACCTTGAGAAGGATCAAAATCATGAGTGCACCACCTACCATCACTGAAGGACAGTCAGTTCTGAGGCCCCCACAATTCAACGGGCAATACTATGCTTGGTGGAAGAACAGAATGGAAAACTACATTTGTGCTGAGGATTACCAACTCTGGCTTATAATATCGGAAGGAAACTTAATCCCTACCAAGATAGTTGGAGAAGGAGCTGCTGCTCGAGAAGAACCTAAGTTAAAAGAGGAGTTCAATGAGGCTGACTATAAGATGATTGAAAAGAGTCACAAAGCAAAATGGTTGGTAATTTGTATTCTTGGTCCAGTGGAGTTCAAAAGAGTCTCATCTTATAAGACAGCCAAGGAAATCTGGGATGCCCTGAAAGTCGCACATGAAGGAACCACTGAAGTGAAGGACTCTAAGAGAATAATGCTGAAAAGACAATTTGAGTTGTTCACTATGGGAGAGAAGGAATCAATCCAAGATATGATGACAAGGCTGACCATCATCACAAACGAGATGAGATCTCTGGATATGAAGCTACCAGAAGTAGAGATGGTGGACAAGGTTCTGAATGTTCTGTCTGATGCTTGGGAACCTAAAATGACTGCTATCATTGAGTCCAAACCTCTCAGATCCATCAAACTTGAGGAACTGGTTGGAAGTTTGAAAACACATGAGATGATGAAGGATTCAAAAAGTAAATCAGTACCCAAGAAGGATAAGACTCTTGCACTTAAAGCAACTGATGAAGCTGAGGAATATGTTGATTTACAATCAGTTGAGCCGCAATGGTTAGCGCTCTGAGACAGAAGTTCAATCTAGGAAAGTTCAAAGGATTCAAACAAAACAACAGGGAAAGCTCCGGGAAAAAGAACATTGTTGATAATCCAGATTACTCAGGATGCTTTAAGTGTTTCAAGAAGGACCATGCAGTTGTGGATTGTCCAATGTGGGAAGTCGAGTGGATGAAAAATAGAGCTACAAAGGAGAAGGAAAAAGAGGCAATAAAAGAGAATGACAAAGACAAGAAGAAATCCAGACGACCTCCAAACTTCGGAGCAGAAAGAAGAAAGAGGAAGGAAGCGTTTTATGCTACATGGGGACCTACTGACAGTGAATCTGATCAAGAAAAGGAATCTGAGGATGAGTCTCCACTAGCACTGATGGGATTGTCAAGTTCAGACGAGGAGGATTCTCGGGAGTTCAGAGGAGGAAGGGATCCATCAAAGCCACCTGTGTTTGATGGGACAAGCTACAAGTGGTGGAAGAAACAAATGAAGGTCTTTCTTCAAGCGATGAATTATAGTCTCTGGTTGATAGTAAAACGAGGACCTCACGTTCCTGTCAAGAGAGCAGCAAACGGAGTTCTGGTTTCAAATTTGGTAGAAGAACTTGATCCTCAAGACTTAGACTAGCTGCAAGCAAATGCCAAAGCTGTGTTATACCTGAGAAAAGGGCTGACAACTGATGTACTAGCAAAGATACTTGAATACAAATCTGCCAAAGAAATTTGGGAGAAGCTGAAGGAGATATACACTGAAGATGACCAGAGGAAGGACTCAGCTCTTATGGCCACTGATGGAGAAGAAGCCGCTCATTCAGCAGAGGTATGTCTTTCTGATCTAAAAGAAAAGTTGCACACATACTCTACTGAAAACTTGATTCTGATAACTGCCACCTTAATTGAGGGTTATGAAAAGGTAAAAACTGAGAAAGATAAATTGACTAATGACATAAGTGATCTTAGAACAAAATACAAGAGTCTTTAAGAACAAAATATTGAGCTGGAAGAAATCAATGCTGTTTTGAAAGGGCAGACTCTTGTGTCAAACTCTAAGATCTCATAATTAGAGTTGGAATTGAATCAGTTGAAGGAGAGTGTTAATGGTAAGCAAATAATAAGTGAAGTTCAAACCTTTCTTGAAAATGAGCTTAAAAGAACAAATGAGATTCTGTACCAAGAAACTGAGAAAAACAGAATTCTAAAATAAAAGGTTGAAAAATCTGACTATGAGCTTACCAGATTAGCAAAATGGAACAAATCCTCTGAGGCAATGAATTGGGTTCTTGAAAACCAGAACAAAGGAAAACAAGGGATACGATTCAAGAAATCATTGCCCCCATACAATCCTAAAAGCAAATATATGGGTTTGCCTTGTAACATGTTGTGTACCTTCTGTGGTGAAACTGGGCACTACAGACAAAGGTGCATGAAAACAAGCAAGGCAAAGACCAAAAATAAAATGAGTGTTCTACCTAAATGGGCTAAGAAAGATTTGATTGATCCATTTTCTCATAAGAAGGGACCCAAGCTTGTCTGGGTTCCTAAAGCTAACCCTTGATTTGTTTTGCAGGCTGGAGTGAGAGTGAACAACCCAAGCTGGATTCTTGACAGTAGTTGTTCAAGACATATGACAGGAGACAGAAGAATCTTTCTCTCACTCACAGCATTTCAAGGAGGCAGTGTGGCCTTCGGAGGAGGAAAAAGTGGTCAGATTGTGGGAATTGGAAAAGTTGGGAGAACTCTGGATCATGCCATTGAAAATGTATACTGTGTTGATGGTCTCAGACACAACTTGCTGAGTATCTCTCAACTGTGTGATAGAGGAAATGAAGTAAGTTTCTCCTCTGTAGGGTGTATAGTGAAGAATTTACAGAGTGGAGAAATTGTCATGGAAGGAAAAAGGGTGAATAATGTATACAAAGCATCATTGAAATCACTGCCTGGAAGCAGCTTAACATGCCTGAATGTTCAAGAAAGTGATTCTTAACTGTGGAACAAGAGAATGGGACATGCTAGTCTGTTACAGCTCCACAAGCTAGTATCGAAGGAGCTGGTTCGTGGATTGCCAAATAAGAAATTTAAAAACATAAAAATGTGTGATGCCTGTGTTAAGGGAAAACATGTGAGATCATCCTTCAAATCCAAAAAGGTGGTGAGCACTTCAAAGCCACTGGAATTGATACATATGGATCTTTGTGGACCCATGAGAGTTAGGAGCAGCAAGGAAAGAGGTTCGTATTTGTAATTGTTGATGATTATTCAAGGTATACATGGACCCTGTTCTTGGCATCCAAGGATGAAGCATTTGATAGCTTCAAAGATTGGGCTGGAGTTGTGCAGAAAAGGTTGAGCCTGGAATTGATCAGTATCAGATCTGACCATGGCACAGAGTTCGAAAACTCAAAATTCTCTGAGTATTGTGCAAAACATAGCTTGATCATAACTTTTCTACACTAAGAACTCCACAACAGAATGGTGTAGTTGAAAGGAAGAACAGGTCTCTGGAGGATATGGCAAGAACCATGTTGCTATCAAGTGGTCTTGCAAGGAATTTCTGGGCTGAAGTAATAAACACAACATGTTATTTGTTGAACAGGTGCTCCCTAAGAGCTATTCTTGACAAGACTCCATATGAACATCTCAGAGGAAGGAAACCGGATATCGCTCACCTGAGGCCCTTTAGGTGTAAATATTTTGTCCACAATAACGGCAAGGAACCATTGGGAATATTTGATGCAGGAAGTGATGAGGCAATATTCCTTGGGTATTCTACTCAAAGCAAGGCATACAAAGTGTTCAACAAAAGAACACAAACAGTAGAGGAAAGCATGCATGTGGTATTTGATGAATCAGATAAGAAAATCAATGAAAAGGAACTAGATGATCAGGCCATTGGTCTTGTTCAAAATGATGGTACAGTTGACTCTGAAAAACCAGAAGAAAAGGAGGAATCATGTGAGGAAAGTGAAGATTCAGTTCCAGGAGAACAAGGAGTCAACATGTCAGGGGAAATAACAGATGAAGTTGATGATCCAGCTAATTAGGAAGAACCTACTCAAGATGCTGCTGAAGGTTCTTCTCGTCATATACATCCTAGACCATGGAAACATCAAAGTTCCCATCCTCTGGAGAATGTGTTATCTGACCTGGATACTGGAATTATGACCAGATCCGCCTTGAAGAACTTTTGTGCATTCTTTGCCTTTCTATCATCCATGGAACAAAATAATGTAAAAGAAGCCTTGGAAGACACAGATTGGGTGCTAGCCATGCAGGATGAACTACATCAGTTTGAAAGAAGCAAAGTCTAGCATCTAGTTCCTAAGCCAAAAGACAGGTCAATCATAGGAACAAAGTAGGTGTTCAGAAACAAATTGGATGAGCACAGTATAGTTACAAGGAACAAAGCTATATTGGTAGTTCAAGGATACAGTCAAGAAGAAGGAATTGACTATGATGAGACCATTGCACCAGTAGCCAGGATGGAAGCCATAAGAATGTTGATTGCTTTTGCTACATACATGGAGTTTACACTGTATCAGTTAGATTGAAGAGTGCCTTCTTGAATGAGTACCTTAATGAAGAAGTTTATGTAATACAACTACCAGGTTTTGTGAACAGTGAATTTCCTGATCACGTTTACAAACTTGATAAGGCACTCTATGGTTTGAAGCAAGCCCCTAGAGCCTGGTATGAAAGGTTGTCAGGATTCTTGCTGAAGAATGGTTTCTCAAGAGGAAAGATCGACAACACATTGTTCTTGAAGAAGAAAGGAAAGGATCTATTGGTGGTTCAAGTATATGTTGATGACATCACTTTTGGTGCCACTGATGAGGAACTATGCAACACCTATTGCTCTAGGAACCAAGCTGGACATGGACGAACTAGGTCTTTCTATAAATGAGACAAAATATAGAGGAATCATAGTTTTACTCCTCTATCTCACAGCCAGTCGACCTGATATTGTCTGCAGTGTGGGACTGTGTGCTAGATTTCAGTCCAAACCTAAGGAATCACATTTGACAACTGTGAAGAGAATCTTGAGATTTTTGAAGGGAACTCAGGATCTATGCCTATGGTACCCCATGGGAGGTACTTTTGAACTAATTGGTTTTGCTGATGCTGACTATGTAGGTCATCTGGTGGACAGGAAGAGCACTTCAGGGATGGCACACTTTCTTGGTCCTTGCTTAGTTTCTTGGGCTGCAAAGAAGCAGAACTCAGTAGCCTTGTCTACTGCAGAAGCAGAGTATGTAGCAGCTGCATCATGCTGCTCACAATTGCTATGGATCAAACAGTAGTTGGAGGAGTTTGGAATTAAATGTGGAGTTGTGCCTATTTTTCTGTGATAACACAAGTACAGTGAACATTGCCAAGAACCCAGTCCAACATAAAAGAACAAAACAAATTGATATTAGACACCATTTTCTTAGAGATAATGTGGAAAAGGGTCTGATCACTATGAATTCTTGCAGGACTGAGGGACCAAATTGCTGACATCTTCACCAAAGCACTGAACAAAGTTCAATTTGAGAGGAACAGGTTGGAGTTAGGGATGACCAAAATACACGGGTGACTCAACATTTGTTCTCCAAGGATGGGTTAGTTAAGTGTTCATTAACTTGTTTGTAACTATAGTTGTTACTGTCCAGTCTAATTCTATACTTTACTTAAGTATACCCGTTCAACTGAGTACCATTGGAGTATGCTAATGTGTTCTCATGAAAGAACCTACAGGGTACATAGAAGGAACCAAGACAAGCATGAGGAACCATGTTCAGGTACATCTACATAGCTATTTATGTTAAGTGTCATAACTGAAATTGATTGTTTGATGAAAGTGCATCAAGGAAACCTTCTATGTTTGTATAACCACCCATAATTATAGGAACAATTCCTTTTGTGGTTATACTTCTATAGGGTTCAAACTGACCCTGCTTATTCTAGAAGTCCTATTTGGGTAAGTGTTAATAACTGTCAAATCCTACACTTTCCCGGTTTCCCAAAATTTCAAAAAGCTGCTTCTCTTTTAATTGCCATCATTACTACCTAGTCCCTAGAGAAACCCCAACTCACCGTTACTTCCTCTCACAATCAACATACAAATAAAGTAATACACTTACAAAAACTCTCTCTATTCTGTTCTCTCACTCTCTAAAATACAAAACAAGAATTTTCCTTTCAGAAACCCTAACCAAAATCACCATGTCTCAAGCACAATCATCATCAGCTTCTCCGGTACAGACCTCAGAGACCCACACTTCTAAAGAATCCACACCCAAACCTCCTGCCTCTACTCTTGCTGAAAGAATCGTCAAAGCTAGGGTAAAATTCCTTAAAAGAGCAGGAAAGAAGGGCTTAAAGAAGAAGGTTGCCAGAACCTCGCTTTCGACGCGGGCAGTACCAGTCTTTGATGAAAAACCGATCGAGGTAAAGCATGTCTCTACCCTAACTGACTCTACTGCTTTGGACTCTGTAAAAAGTCCTGGAAAATTGAGTACTGAAACTTTGGTTAAAGGACTAGATGAAATTATAGAAAAAGTATAGCCTTGTTGTATCTTTGATAGGAAGAATGCTAGTGAGGAGAACTTGCAGGAGAACTTTGTGCCTAAGATTAGTTTTCATGTTCCCTTAGTGACTGATAAAGTAGTGGAGGCTAATGTAGTTGAAAATTTGTTGGAAAAATTGAGAGAAGAGGATTCTGCTGAGTCTCAAAAGGGCCCAGTCAACGAACCTAGTTCGGAGGCTGTTCCTGTTTAGAAGGTTCATGTGATGGGTGTGTTGGAAGGTTCAGTTGGTATTGAACCAAGTTTTATTGAAGCCACTAAGGAATTGAGCCAAGAACTTGGCTCTTGCTCAGTTCCTATAGTGGCCGAGGATGCAGGACTAGATTGGATTGACTCTGAAGGAGAAAAAGATGAGAAAATTCAGGATGAAGATGGTGAAAGTGAAAAAACTGAGGAAATTGTTGAGGAAAAGAAAAAGAAGAGGGTGAAAAGAAATTTTGGTAAAGAGGATGAGAAGTTGATGGGAGAAGAGAAAGAAGAGGAGGTAGTTTTCTGATTGAAAAAAAAGCCTGAAACATATAAGAGAAGAAGGCTACTCAAAGGGGGAAAAGCTGTGTGTAAAAGCAGGTTAGTGGATGAGAGTGATGAGAACTCTCAGGATGAGAATAGGAAGGATGATAAGTCTGCTGCTCAGACAGCACCTACAAGAGTGGCTACCAGGTTTGCTCTGAAGCAGCAGTTAGAGAAGGTGGAAAAGCTTGAAAAGAAAGTTAAGAAAGTAAGTGATGAGAAACAGGAGAAGAAAAATGAGAAAAATGTTGTTGAGGCTGAGGAGGAGAGTGATGAGGCAGGAAGTTTAGTTGAGCACAGTGATTCAGACACAGATAGTGAGTTAGAAAGCAATAAGAAGAGGAAAGATGCTGATGAGGAGGTTGACAGAGCAGCCTACTTTGCAAGGCACCAAGTATTGGCTGGAAGCATCTTGAGTGACCTACATGAGTATAACATGAAACCTCTACTAAGGAAGGTAGAGGATCAAGGATGGTTAAACCTCTTTGCTAAGAAAGACAGGTTTCTGTACACTGAGGAGATCAAGGAGTTTTACTCAAACTGTAGTTTCGTTCCTAGAAGAGTGTTTTCAGTTGTCAAGGGTGTGAAGATAGAGTTTGGAAGGACAGAGCTGGGAGTAATGCTTGAGGTTCCTGCGGAAGGCTATTGCAGGTACATCAAGCTGAAGTGGCCAAAAAGGACTAATGGAGTAACACCTTTGAGTGTGGTGACAAAATTCTCAGGAAAGACCAAACTTAGAAAAGAAAGAAAAGTTGATAAGAAAGAAATGGCCGGCTCATCAGTTACTGTTTGAGTTTGTTCATAGGTTTCTATTTGCCTGGGGGAAGGAACAGTGAGGCCAGTGCACTTGATTTGACTTACATGGACCTGCTGGACAGAGGAATAAGGATCAATCTACCTGGTCTGATCATCAGACACATAAAAAGGATTTCTGATACTCATCAAAAGCCACATTCTTTGGTGCATTCCTACATCCTACAACAGGTTCTGGAGCACTTTAGGGTACCTTTGGAAGCTGGAAAGAAGCCAACCATTCATCAGTTGTTTGGTCTAAATGTGCTTAAAAATTGTGATTTCTTCAAAGAGAAGAGAGCTTCTAAGAGACCAGTACAGGTCCAGCAAGAACAGCTTGAGGAAAGTGAGGACTTGTGACCAGATGAAGCAATTGCAGCTGTGAAGGAATTGGAGCACCATATTCTGGAAGTGAATGAAGAGAATGCTGAATTGCAGAGGAAGCTGAAGGTGAAGGATCGAGAAATTGATCACTTGAAGATCGAGTACCACAAGTATGAGGCCTAGTTGGTGATGGAAAGGGCCAAGAATTCCAAGTATATTGAGGGATTTGTCAAGCACTTCAACCTGGAGACCTGAGTCCTACCCACTTTCTTTCCTGTCCTTGTCTAAATCCCTCCTTTATCTCTCCATGTGTCCCTTATTGATGTGTGTTTTTAAGACAATATTTTAAAGTTGTGTACTTAATTGGGCTATGTAGTTGTCAAGCCCTGGATAATTATTTTTAAATTTCTTTTGTCTGTATTGGGTCCTTTCTACTATATTTCTGGTTCTGATTGGGCCCTTAGCCTTATTCCTGTGTGTTCAGTTGACTTGATTGCCTTGTGCTCTAGACTTGATAGTACTAACTTGTTCTTGCAGGATTTTTTGAATCTTTTCGATGATACCAAAAGGGGGGAAAAAGGAATGTTGGGGTGTTTGTGACCTAACTCATCTATTTTAAATTTGAAGTTTCTGTGCTCTTGGTGATTTTTGTCTATTCAGGTCCATTGGCAACATTTGTTTGTCATCATCAAAAAGGGAGAATTTTTTGAGGTAAATATTTTGAAGAATGAGAAACGAGAAGAACCTAGTGCTTCTGAAGGAGAACCTGGTTCTTGTATAGAAGGGCACAACTGATCGAAAAGATTAGAGGTTGTAAATCCTTGCAGAACTAGGAAAAGTGGCGCGTGTACGAGTATGCATCCTAGTCAGCTGAAAGAGTTTGTGTCGTGGATGTGTCTTCGAAGTATGAATAAGAGTTGGAACTAAACAAGGAATGAGTCACAGAAAATCTTGTCTTTCCATAATTACAAGGTTTCTTTGTGGAACTCAAGTAGGGTTCTGAGACCCATATATAAGCAAGTAGTTGATGCAGCCGAAACAGAGTTATTCACATACAGAGAGTTGAGAGCATACAACTTTTGGAGTCAACTTAGTTAAATCTAGATATTCTGTCTAGGTTCTTGATTTGTAAGTTGTCTCAAATTGATACTATCATTGTTGTTACCTATCTACTTACGTTAGAAGCAATTACTTTGTAAAGCTAGAGTTTACCTTTGTTGAGTGATTAGGGTCTAGAGTGTAGCCGCTTGGTTATACAGTTTTATAATCTAAAACTTGCTCTTTGTGTTTGTAGATTGGTTCGAAAATCTCAGAGTGTGGGTCGTGATTTTTCTCCCTTGAGCAAGGAGTTTTCCACGTAAAAACACCTTGTTCCTTGAGTTTGCTATTTGTGTGTGTTGTGGTGTTTGCAGAGAAAAATTGTTGAATCAAGAACAAGGTTCTTGCCGGTAAGAATCTGGTTCTCGAAAAAATCGGTAGACACTATTCAACCCCCCTCTAGTGTCAATAGGAGGTGCTTAGATTATAAAAATTTTGACATGCTTGACTGATGGAGGGATGCAGACTCTTGATAATAACATACACAGTACAAAGTTTGGTTGGTATCTTTTTAAGGTGTTTGCTCTCTTAATAAGAAGTTTAAACATAAAGTATAGACTATTGAACGGGTGATTTAACGTTTAACCTGTCAAAGTTACTAAACACAATCTTTCATGATGAAAAAGTCGCTCAAATTTAAGAACAGAAAGAAAATGCGAGAAGAAAATTATACAATAGTGTAATTTGGGTCCTTATCGACAAATTATAGAGACACTTTTTAACAATTAGACAATATAGAAGATATAGTGATTTCATCATAAAATATAGTAGAAGAAAAAAAACTAGCATCCTCCTCCCATTTCCCTTCTCTCTCCCTGCCCTCTTGCCGCCTCCTTCTTTGGCGCCAGCCTCCTCCTCCGGCGCTTCCTGTGCTGCATCTTTCCCTCTTCCTCCCCTCACATCATGGCTGCTTTGATTTACTGATGCCATGCTTGTTTCTTACTAATATTCATTGTGTAATCGCACCTATGTTTCTTATTCTCAACTTTCATAAGTACAACAATTAGAGCCAAATAGAAAAATAGATCGAAAAGCATACAGAGGCTTAGCGGGCAAGGTCTTCGAGCTTCCACTGTCCATTTCATGAATCATCTATTAATTATATCATTAATAAAGTACCGATTAACACTTCTTTATTCGTTTTGAATTTTGCAGATAGTGGGTGATTCTAACAAAGGTACGTTCAAATTTGACATTTTGTGATCAAGATTTGGTGTTTTTCGTTCATATTTAGTTTTTCCTTTGGGGGGGGGGGGGGTTGGGGGGCTAAAAGAGGGTGTTTTCCTATCATATTTGATGTTTTACAGGCCAGAACTAGTGTTTTCTTCTCAGATATGCTTTTTCTATTAAGATCTGTTGTTGTTTTGATCTTTTTTAAGTTGTTGTATCTGCATTATATCCAGTGGCGGACCCAAAATTTTTAGCAAGGGGTTTCAAGATTTAAAAAAATTTCTTTCTTTGGCAACATATATAAATAGAGGCGAACAATAAAAATTTTGAAAACGACATTCAGAAATATTAAAAAAATAAATAAACTATTGCTTAAAATCAAATTAATAATGTTAGAACAAAATTTATTGTTTTGAAGAGCTACTCTTTTTAAATATAAAATGCTTATGCAAAAATATAAATATTATAAATTAACTTTAAAAAGTCAACCACTACTTATTATAAAAATAAATAGTAAATAAAATTCAAAATTAAAAGGTATGTTTAACCTAGATCAGATTTTAGGCCAATTAATAATTAAATTTATATTTGCGGAGTCACGATCAATAGTTTAGATTAAGAGTTTAGCCGATTTAAATACAGGATTGCATTAATTACAAGATTATGAATATATGCAAGATTTTCGATGGAGATGTAATGATAATTAACGATGGTATGAAAGTAATACGAAATAATTGAAGATAAATAAGATTAAAGCACGAATTAAATAGGCAGAAGGAACAGTATTAGATCGCTTGATCTCGGTGAGTATCCCTTGATATTAATTATGCTTGAAGACTTGAGAACGAAATATGCAGTAGTATAAAATGATGAAAAGTAGTGAGCAAGAGCAAAGAGAGTATTTTATTGTTATTGCAGATAGAGAAGAGAATGTCTGTTCCAATGATTCGAAAACAAACGCTATATATAGATTTTGCTAGGCAGCAGTTCGGTATGTAACCGCTGGGTAGCCGTTGCCCTTGTAACCATTCATTGAGCAGTTGCGTTTGAATAGGTAACTGTTCATTCAAATCGCATCAATTTGGAGAGGCGTCACGTAACTGCCTTGGGCGTGCTCGTGGTAACCGCCTAGCTAGTCATCTGTCCACTAGAAGTCTGTCTGGGGAAACCTCTGTCCGTGCCACGTGGCAGACACATGTCCCGTGCCACGTGGCAGACACATGTCACTCTTTTAAGTGACGATGGTTTTTATCCAATACAGATAGTCACCGCACTTCTCGAGTAGAGTTTTTGCTCGAGGAGTGGATGTGAATTTTGGCGGAAAATTTTATTGGGAAAATCCAACCTTCATCTGCAACATGATAAGTCTCAGTGACGTGCGGATAGTGACGTGCACATTAAATGCGCGAGGTAAAAAGTAACTGTGCCAGACACGTCCACACGTCCGCCGTCAGTTTCGAAATGACTACTATGCGTCCCAAGAGCAAAAGTAATGATTTTTAACCACCTCAGTCACGTGAACACGTCCACTGTCAGTCGCGAGGTGACCACTGCACTTCAGAGTAATGATGTTGCTTCGAAACTCGGCGAAACCTACTCTCTCTTTTGACGGTTGAATCTGACCATAATCTCTTCGATGATCTCCACGTGTCTTATGGAAACTTAATGGGCTGGACCTATTTGCTCCTATAAATAGGGGCTTGTTGAATTTTAACCTTTTCGTTTTCTTTTACTCTAAAACTCCCGAATCTTGAAAACCTTTGAATTTTCTTCAATCTTTCTTCTAGCTTTCGATTCCTCTCCAACTATGTCTCCAAAAGCTAAAAAGAATTTCAACATGGATGCCGCTGCCAGTAGTTCTTCCATGGCTACCCCTAAATCTAAGACCGCTCAGGCCACTGCTTCAGAAATTATTCCCAAGAATTGGGGTGAACTGGAGAAGGACTGCAGCGTTAAGGCCTTCAATAATCATGGTGATATACACGTATGGCCAGCGTTTAGGCCTTCAATAATCCGGGATCACGTCAGCGATGATCCCTCGAGTTAGAGAAGATTGCGGCTGGGACACGAGCGTTCCCATTTTGCCAGTATTCGAGGATGAGAACATCACTTCTCATAGGGTAGGGTGGACGGCCATGTCTACCTATCAGTTCACAATTGGTTGCACGTTACCCCTCCATCCTATTCTTGACAGGCTTTGTAGGGAGTATTTTCTCTGTCCAGGACAACTGAGCCCCAACATGTTTAGAATGATAAGACTTATTGATTGGTTTGCTAAAGAGACCGGTTAAAGTTTTGAGTATGAACACTTCATTTCTTTGTACAGTATTCAAGTTTTTAAGGACGGATTCATCAATGCCAGAATGCGTGGAAGCAAAGGCTTGATACGCAGTTTTGAGGACACCAATGACCGGGGATGGTTGCACCGGTACATATTTGTGTGCACTCAGGCATTGTCTCACAACTCCAAGGCTCCTCTCTCCGAAAACTGGAATAAGAGGCGTACGTCCCCGAGTTTTCCTTTGGAATTTTCATATTTCCCCTTTTCGTTTATTTATTCTTTGGATTCTGCATTACAGCAGCCAAGTTGCCCTATGATAAGCTCATATCGGTTGATGAGCTGAGAGCGTGGGTTGAGCTCATCCTGGAGAAGTTTCCCGTCGAGCAGAGGGAATGGACGTACTTCGCCACAAAAAAGGTTCTGACCGCAAAGACTCATGCTGAGAACTTTTCGCTGTTGCAGCTACTTCTTCTCTTCGTGGCTTTGCTGTATCTGACCGTTTCACCTTTTACAGGTTTAGGCTCACAAGGAGACTTTTTCCCTGCCCCTCCCCCTCAGGCTGTGCCGTCAGGATCTTCTGTTGACCCTGAAGATGAGGCTGCGGCCATAAAGATTGCGGCGGAGGCAATGTGTAAGAGGGAGGGTGGCGAGGAATTATTGTCTAGCGGTATAAGCTCTCTGAAGAAGAAGAAGAAAATCCAGGGTGAGGGCGGAGCATGGAAGAAGTCTGCTCGTAAGGCTTCTGTTGCTGCCGAGAAGACCTCAGCTGTTGGAGGTGAGACTCTACCCGGTGCTAGTGTGCCCGGGCCTGAAAAAGAGAATGTTAAGACTTCTGCGGCAGTCCCCGAGTCTACACGGGGAGAGGGCTTTGAAACGAAGTGATCGATGTTTCTGATACTGAAACCATTGAAGACCTTGTGAGAAAGCCCTATCTCCGAAGCAACAAGAAGAAGGACGAGGAAAAGACTGCCCGTGCTCCGGAAGGAAGTCCCCGAGTTGATGATGGGGTAAAGGTGGGCTCTTCTCGTGCAGACAAGGGCAAAAGAAAAGTTGGTGAAGAAGAAGAAGAAAAAGAAGAGATCCCCCAAGAGGGCAGCTGACACGACCCGGAATCCAGTTAGGCCGTACGGGCACCCGACATCCTTCCCTAGACTCGTCGGGCGAACCCTTATCAATTTAATTAGAGAAATAAATATAATTTAATTTATAAATAATAACAAAACTTAGAAAAAGTACAAACATAATGATACCTCTAAGCTGTAAAAAAAAAAAAAGAAACTACAGCTGACTACCCACATACTAGGTTTAGAGCTATCCAGACTAGACATCTAAGAGTACAAAAGAAGACAGATTCCGCCTGAAGGGAGCAAAATGCAACTGAAATAATAAATAATAAACTGGTGACCGTCCGGAATAAAAGCTGGCTCTCCCTGACAGCTGAAGTCGTCTTCGCTCCTGAACAAAGTGGCGAACTCAATCCTGGAGCGAACCTGCCGAAACGAAATAAATAGACAAGAACAAACAACAAAAAAGGGTGAGTCAAAAGGACTCAATAAGTGGGGCAGACTAGCCACCTCAAAGAATAGGATAGCTAACCAGGGAGGAGAAACAGATACACAAAATTTCTCTTATTAAATTATAAAAAGGCAGATCCAGATAATAACTAGAAACACGTATGTAATGACAAACTCATCGACAACCAGGAACTTAAGATAACCAAAACCTACAGGTATCCTGAACACATCAATAATCAGAAATACAACCTGTTGTGGCGTGCAACCCGATCCATATATTCATGCTGTTGCGGCGTGCAACCCAATCCATATATTTATAGCGTTGCGGCGTGCAACCCGATCCATATATTTATACTGTTGCGGCGTCCAACCCGATCCATATGTTTATACCGTTGCGGCGTGCAACCCAATCCATATATTTATAACGTTGCGGCATGCAACCAGATCCATATATTTATAACGTTGCGGCGGCAATCCGATCCCAGCAACCCAGAATACGAGCCAGAAATATATAGGCAAATAAGCAATGCACGTAGAAGCAGAACAATACTTATGTACCACAAGTCTACACAATGGTATGAAATGAAATAAAATGAAATAAAATGAGATGAATGCAAAGGGTCACATGTGCCCGTCATCCCATCCCGAAGCGGAATACTCCTGCATTCGAGGGGAATCCAATCTGATAACCAACTGGAGCGGAATACTCCTGCTCCCGGGGCGGAATACTCCTGCACCCGATATAATATAAACCAGAGGCAGAATACTCCTGCACTCTCCTGGGGCGGAATACTCCTGCACCCGATATGATGTAAAGCTGAGGCGGAATACTCCTGCACTCAATATCTGACATAAGAGCGGAATATTCTTGCTCCTGGGGCGGAATACTCGTGCACCCAATATGATATAAACAAGAGGCGGAATACTCCTGCACTCTCCTGGGGTGGAATACTCGTGCACCCGATATGATATGCAATATAATGCATATGAATGTAATATGATGCAATAATAACCCTTCACTGGCGCGGGACTCTCATCGACAGCCGGGAAGTAAATGCCAACTCACAGCCATGGTACAATGCTCAGATCCTTAATGCAATACCAACAATAGGACATAACATATAATATACAATCTAAATCCAAAGCTAAGACGTAATGAGTACGCCTATCGGCAGCTACACACGTAAGGAATGTTGACACCCAATTTTGTCCCGGAATTTTCAATTAGCGTCTAATTATTTTTAAAATAAAGCTAACTTTTAGGATATATTAAGTTCATAATTTTAACGGAAAAAGGGTCATAATTGTTCTCCATTTTGAGTACCGGCCTATTTACGCAGCACACAATTTTCTTCTTGCCCAATTTTGGGAAAACCCTAACCCTCACCCCTATAAAATCTAAAACCCTAGCCTCACTCACATTTTTTATTCATCATCTCCCTTACACCCCACTCATTTTTTTACCCCACCCTAACTATTTATCCTCATCTTCACTCCGGCCACGGGATCTCTTGATCTCCCGCTCTAACTCTTCCCGCTCTAACTTATGGTATGCCTAATACCTTTGAGCAATATCAACAACAACATCAAATGAAATCCCGACCTCAATCTCTCGAGCCATCTGGGATCTCAAGGAAAAAGAAAGGTCATCAATAAATCTTTGAATCTCTCGAAAGGCTCATGGACTAGTTCTAATGCATATTCAGCCATTTTATAGAATTCAATCTCATATTCTGAAAACAACACCAGGCTAACCGACAGGCTACCCTGTCCAATCCACTCAAACTGGCAACACTTTTTATCTCGCTCGCTACTCGAAAGGAATTTTTCCACGAATCTAGGTGAAAAAACGAACCAAGTTAGCTAATAAGAGAACGGGCCACCAATTCAAGGCTGGACCCCTGAAACTGGAAAGAAGAATAATCAACATCATACCGCTCGATATAATCAAGAGCCTGAAGGATACGCTGACATCATTTTATTTTAAAAAAAATCACGAGGTTTATCTGATGCATTGCTTAAGAATATCAGAAAGTTCAACCGCGTAAAATAATGCAACCTCTTTGGGCACTCAGATCTAACTGTTACCTCGGCTGGCTAACCAGCCAGAACAATTGGTGGCGCAACACATGCTGCTTGTAGAACATAATTTACTAGGGCAACATCAGGGACTGGAACAGGGGCTCGCTGAGACCGAACGTCTCCATCTGCGGCAACCTGATAGGCTGCCTAGCGAATAATAGACTCTTGCGGTATCTGCGTCGCCAAGATTCTCGTAAAAGCATCGTAGAGAGCCAACGGAACCACAAGGCCCTGCTCCCTTGCCCATCGCAAGCTCGTACAGCTGGGGCCTCCGTAACTGGATCGTCAGCACAATCCACAACTCTCGGGGCTTGATCAGTGCTAGCCTTTGACTAGACTACTTCGCCAGTGAATTCTAACCCTTTGCTGATTTGTCGCACAAGGGTTAACCATTAGTACGAAGGAATTAATTAAAAATATTTTTGCATCCTACACCGACGCACGATCAGAAAAGAAGAAAGTGAAAATTCCTAAATGCCATCATAGCCTCTCGTAGATAAGTACGGACGTCTACGCACCAATCACCGAGACTCTACTAGCCACTGTCTTAGTATGGATAGACTCTAAACTGGGCTCTGATACTAACTGACACGACCCGAAATCCGGTTAGGCCGTGCGGGCACTCGACATCCTTCCCTAGACCTGTCGGGCGACCCTTATCAATTAAATTAAGAAAATAAATATAATTCAATTTATAAATAATAACAAGACTTAGAAAAAGTACAAACATAATGATACCTCTAATCTGTAAAAAAAGAAATTACAGCTGACTACCCACATACTAGGTTTAGGGCTATCCAGACTAGACATCTAAGAGTACAAAAGAAGACAAATACCTCCTGAAGGGAGCAAAATGCAGCTGAAATAATAAAAAATAAACTGGTGGCCGTCCGGAATAAAAGCTGGCTCACCCTGACAGGTAAAGACGTCTTCGCTCCTGAACAACGTGGCGAACTCAATCCTGGAGCGAACCTGCCGAAACGAAATAAATAGACAAGAACAAACAACAAACAAGGGTGAGTCAGAAGGTCTCAATAAGTGGGGTAGACTAGTCACCTCAAAGAATAGGATAGCTAGCCAGGGAGGAGAAACAGATACACAAAATTCCTCTTATTTAAATTATAAAAATGCAGAGCCAGATAATAATTAGAAACACGTGTGGAATGACAAACTCATCAACACCAGGAACGTAAGATAATCAAAACATATAGCTATCCCAAACACATCAACAATCAGAAATACATCCTGTTGCGGCGTGCAACCCAATCCATATATTTATAGCGTTGCGGCGTGCAACCCGATACATATGTTTATACCGTTGCGGTGTGCAACACGATCCATATGTTTATAACGTTGCGGCGTGCAACCCGATCCATATATTTATAACGTTGTCGCGTGGAACCCGATCCCCGCAACCCAGAATAAGAGGCAGAAATATATAGGCAAATAAGAAATACACGTAGAAGCAGAATAGTAGTTATGTACCACAAGTCTACGCAATGGTATGAAATGAAATGAAATAAAATGAGATGAAATGAAATATGATGCAAAGGGTCACATGTGCCCGTCATCCCATCCCGAAGCGGAATACTGCTGCATTCGAGGGGAATCCAATTTGATAACCAACTGGAGCGGAATACTCCTGCTCCTAGGGCGGAATACTCCTGCACCCGATATAATATAAACCAGAGGCGGAATACTTCTGCACTCTCCTGGGGTGGAATACTCCTGCACCCGATATGATGTAAAGCTGAGGCGAAATACTCCTGCACTCAGTATCTGACATAAGAGCGGAATACTCCTGCTCCTGGGGCAGAATACTCCTGCACCCGATATGATATAAACCAGAGGCGGAATACTCCTGCACTCTCCCTGGGCGGAGATATGATATGCAATGTAATGCATATGAATGTAATATGATGCAATAATAACCCTTCACCGGCGCGGGACTCTCATCGACAGCCGGGAAGTAGATGCCAACTCACAGCCATGGTACAATGCTCAGATCCTTAATGCAATACCAACAACAGGATATAACATATAATATACAATATAAATCCAAAGCTAAGGTGTAATGAGTACGCCTATCGGCAGCTACACACGTAAGGAAAACGTGGTAGAAAATCCACGAGGCCAGGTTCTTCCAAAGAAATGGATATAAACACCTACCTCTCCCAAAAGTTAGCATTGCTAATCAACAACCGCTTTATCCTTTGGTTTCATTGCCAAACGATCCAACTCTATTCAATAAGCAGAAAAATATATCAAATTAGGCTAAAGGCTCCATTCCTCACATCTTAGGACAATCCAGGCAGGAACCTGATACCCTATTCGCATATGCAATACGCAGGTCAGGCCTATGTACATGATTTAAGGTCACATAACCAAACCCTAAATAAATTACATTTATATGTTGTCCATAACTCATTGATTACGAATATATAATCAATTCCATTATCGGGGTCCATTTGAGCCTTTAAACTATTAATTGAACTTATTAAAACGATGTATAATATTCTAAGTTTTACCATTAAAATATATTCAAACACACGGAATAAACACAAATAATGCATTAAGATCATTACCTGTATATTTTGGGGTAAAATTCTACTATTTTCCCAGCTCTTTTCTCATTTTCTGGCATTTTTTCTTTGTTGCGTTCTCTCTTTTTCGTTTCTGCTCTTGTTTCTGTTTTTGTTCTAATAAAACACTAAGGGATATATATCCCTTAGCACCACCGCCCATGGTCACTTTAATTTTCTTTATTTTTTGTTTTTTTCTCTATTTTTTCTTTTATTTTCTTTTTGTGACCAAAATTAAAATAGTACCCTGCGGTATTCAAAATAATTCCAACTTTTGCATACAAGTTATACAAAATATATGTAACATATTCGCGAAGACGGATCTCAAATCGGACTCCTGAAACTCAATATGCAAATTAAATGGAAAAAGATCAAATTATTTAACTTTCGGCATTTTAGCGGAAACTAGCCGAACAACATCAAAATTCACTTTCGAAAGTTTATAAAAGTCACAAATAATCATACAAACCTAACGACGCTTTCGGATTTCGAATCGAAGCTCATTCACCAAAACCGAGCTCAAAAATCTTTTTTTAATATTTATCGACAATAAAAACTGAAACCTTCTTCCGATGCCTACCAAACGAGGTCTGATTTAGCTCAAATTTTACAGTCAGGTCCTAATAGACATTACAAATATTTTAAAATTATCGGCATGCCAATCGGAGTCCTAACTTCCAAAACGACTGACCGAGGTAGTTTCATCAGCTAGAGTCCCCGTGTTTTTTTATCTCGAGGATTTGGAGAACGTGGCTGTTGAGGGGAAAATGTCTGTTTGTTTGCATGACTGTGACACAAAAGATCCTGAAATGGCAAATGATTCTGATATGTCAAGCACAAAGCTTACTCGGTAGACCTTCATCAGCGGTCTGACTGGATCAAGGAACATTCGGGGCATGCGCTATAGATTTGGCCCAAACTTTACCTCTGAGCAAGCTAGGGAGCCTAAATACTGTGAGAGGGAATGCACCATGAAGCTAGCCCCAAATGTTAACTTCGTGACTAGGCCGGGTAGTTTGGCCAAGGCAGTTTCATCGCTCATTGGTCCCCGCGAAGAATGGACAATGAGGGAGATGAGTGATGAAGATCTGACCTTTACTATTGCTATTGACTCTGCCCGAGTAAGTGTTTTTTAACACTTTTTAAGTCGGAAGAATTTTGAATTTGTACTTCTAACCTTATTTCTTTTGTTGTTTCAGTCAAGTTTGATGGCTGCCGAGTTGATATTTCGTTCCAGAATCGACAATCTTGATGAGGTGCTTGAACTGAAGAAAGAATTGCTGAAGACTCTGAAGGAGAACAAGGCTCTGGAAGAGAAGTGTGGTTTCCTCGAGGGCGAAGTTAACCGGTTGGCTGAGACCAACAATAAACGAGCAGATTAACAAGCTCACAGAGGAAAAGGACCTTCTTTCCGAAGAGAAAGAGGGGTTCGCACAATCTGCCCAGGACTTGGAGGCTCTACTCGAAGGAAACAATTCTTTGCTGAACAAGGAACTTGACGAACGTGGATTTTTAGAGACGGACCTGCAGAAGGCTAAGGAAGAATCTGTTAATGCTCGAGCTGAACTTCAAGCCGCCAGGGACTAAGTTGCCTAGTCAATGAGCATTCAAGACTCGTTATCCAAAGATTTGGCCAACTTGCACGATCAGTTCGAGATCAAGGCTAAGCTTACTGCGCTTGAAACCAAGCGAACACTACTCGAGCAGGTCCATGCAGGTCAAATCAATGTTGAGGAAACAATGCTGAAAGCGAAGCGTGCTGTTCGCGAAGTGAGACAAATATTGAACCTTTCTCCTGAGGAGTCTGATGAAGATGGTGATGAAGGTAGAGATGAGAGCTCGGGTGATGATGACGGAGCCGATGGAGCTGGTGCATCGGGCTCTGGTCAGAGTCCCCAAAATTAATGCCCCCCCTTTTCAAAATTTGATCAAGTTGTAGGTTCATGTGTCCGGCGAAAGCCGGATAATTGGTTGCGGACAGAGGTCTCTTTGGGACCTTCTGATCCTTGTTTGTTTACGGCCGGTTTCATTGGCCTTTGTCACTCAATGAAAACTTTTGTCAGCCGCTTTGGCATTTTTATTGTTTTTTCAAGACAATTTATATATTTTCAGATCTTTTAATTCAATGGTTGTGTATAGCTTGAATCTTCGATCTTTGTAATTACGTTTGGAGGCATTGTGGCCTTTGTGCCTTTAATTTAAGCGCTTTTAGAAGTTTGAACTTTGCTAAGTTCTGGTCTTTAAAAGCCTGTTCGTATGTCTTAATTTAGCCTTTCTCAAAGAAGAGGTCATAAGTTATGAATGGTCTGCGCAGATGTTTCATTCTGACCGAGTCGCGGTCAATAGATTCTGGCCGAATCATTGGCCTTGTGAATAACTTTGCTTACCATTTTTGATAGTTGAAAGTCGACGCAGAAAGTTTGTAGTTTAACTCTGGCTGAGTCGCTGGCCTTGTGAACAACTTCTCTTATTTTCGTGGAAGCTTGTCACATAAAAAGTTTTAAAAAAACTCGCCTCTTTACAAGGTCTCTTGCCTTTATGCAGGTGTTATTTGGCCTACAGGAGCCTCTTACCACCCTCCTTGTTTTTATGTTGAAATGCGGGAAGTTTTAACATAAAAAGGAGTTAAGGCTGGTCGTAGATAATAGAACACATATAACCAAACGAGGAGTGTGTCCGTTGAGGGATTCGAACCCACAGCCGCAAAGTTGAAAAACTTCGAGCTCTGCCAGTTGAGCTAAACGGATCTGGCCTTGTTTAGGCTGTTAGTACCATTTAGGAGAAATATAATAAAAGTAAGAATGTCATAAAAGTAAAAGGTAGGAATAGAATAACTGACCGTTTTACCATTCAGAAGTGATACCTTTTGAGGTGAATCACATTCCAATTGTTTGGGACGATTGAGCCATCTGGTCGTGCCAAACGGTAAGATCCCTTACCGACTGACGCGACTACCTTGTAGGGGCCTTCCCAATTAGGGCCTAATTTTCCCGAGTTTGCTTCTTATGTGTTTTGGGATACTTTTATTAATACAAAATCTCCAACCTGGAAACTTTGTATGCATAGTCCCCGATTATAGTATTGTTCGATTCGTTACTTCTGGGCGACTACTCGTACAAGTGCTAGTTCCCTTCGTTCTTCGAGGAGATCTAATTCTTCGGAAAGATTGATTGAGTTGGATTTTTTGGTAGCATGTGCATACCGTAGACTTGGCTCTCCAATTTCAACTGGGATTAGAGCGTCTGCGCCGTATACCAATGAGTAAGGTGTCTCCCCTGTACTCATTTTTATTGTCGTGCGATAAGCCCATAGTACACCGGGCAGTTCTTCTACCCAACATCCTTTGGCCTGCTCAAGGCGCTTCTTGAGAGACTCAAGGATTATTTTGTTTGTTGACTCTGCCTGTCCATTGGCAACCGGATGGTATGGAGAAGAGGTAATCCTTTTGATGTGTAAGTCGTCAAGGAACCTAGTCACTTTCTGGCCGATGAATTGTGGGCCATTATCCATGACTATTTCCTTAGGTGCTCCAAAGCGACATACGACATACTGCCAAAGGAAGTCAATTACCTCTGTTTGTCGTATCTTTGCATATGCTACCGCTTCGACCCATTTGGTGAAGTAATCGATGACGATTAGTAAGAAACGTAGCCCTCTTGGCGCAGCAGGAAGAGGACCAACTATGTCCATTCCCCATTTCAAGAATGGTCACGGAGAGATTATTGAGTGGAGCGGTTCTGCCGGTTGATGGAGAAGATGCGCAAACCTTTGACATTTATCATATTTCTTGACGAAATCATTTGTATCTTTCTCCATCTTATCCCAATAATATCCTGCGCGGATCAATTTTTGCGCTAACGCTGTGCCCCCAGAATGATTACCACAACAACCCTCGTGGACCTCTCGCATCACGTAGTTGATCTGGTTTGGTCCCAGGCACTTGGCAAGGGGCCCTGCGAACATCCTGCAATAAAGATCGCCGTTGACGACTGTATATCGAGCAGCCTTTATTCTGAGTTTGCGAGCAGCTTTCGCGTCATCGGGCAGAGTTCCATGAAGAATATAAATTGTGATTTCATTTCGCCTGTCCCAAGTTGTGTTTATATCATTAACTTCAAACTTTTCTCGATCTATGGTCGTGCAGAGGAGTTGAACTACAGCCGAGGAGCTGGCCGCCCCAATGTTCGCTACTGACCCTAAATTCGCCAGGGCGTCTGCTTCATGGTTTTCTTCTCGTGGAATTTGGAGCACTTCCCATTCGTCGAACTGATCCAAAAGTTCTTTTACACGGGCAAGGTACACTTGCATTCTGGATTCCCGTGCGATGAAACCTTCGGTCACTTGGTTGACTACTAGTTGAGAGTCACTCTTGAGTTTGATAACATTTGCTCCACAGCTTCGAGCTAAATCTAATCCTGCAATTACGGCCTCATATTCGGCCTCATTGTTAGTGATAAATGGGCAATTGATGGCCTGCCTGACGGTCTCTCCGGACGGGGTGATAAGAACTAGTCCAAGACCGGACCCTTTGACGGTCGAGGGGCCATCAGTGAATAGGGTCCATACACCAGGGGCCTGCCCAGCGTAGAGAATTGCATCTTTTTCTGCATCAGGATATATATTAGCACTAAAGTCTGCTAGGGCTTGTGACTTAATTGCTACCCGGGGCTGGTAGGTAATATCGAATTCGCTTAATTCTACAGCCCATTTAACCAACCTTCCCGAAAATTCGGGTTTATGCAAAACATTGCGTAAAGGAAAGGTTGTCACTACAGTTATTCAATGACCTTGAAAATAAGGACGTAATTTACGGGCAGCAATTACGAGTGCTAAAGCCAGTTTTTCTAAGGGTTGTAACGTGTTTCCGCATCAATTAAAGCTTTACTAATGTAATAAATGGGAAGTTGCTTACCTTTTTCTTCTCGAACCAAAATTGCGCTTACCGAAGACTCTGAAACCGCAAAATAGATCAACAACTGCTCCCCGTGCTGAGGCGTAGAGAGTAGTGGTGGATTGGATGGATATTTTTTCAGATATCTCAGCGCTTGTTGACATTCAGGAGTCCAATTGAATTCCTTGTTCTGCTTCAGAACATCAAAGAAACTTTTGCACCGGTCAAATGAACGGGATATAAACCTGCGCAAGGCTGCCGCCCTCCCAAGCGATTTCATGACGTCCTTCCGGTTGTGGAGCACGTCTGGAATTGACTCAATTGCTTTGATTTGAGCGGGATTGACTTCAATTCCACGCTGAGAGACGATGAAGCCTAGGAACTTTCCTGAACCAACTCCAAATGCGCACTTCTCTGGATTAAGCTTCATGTTGTATTGGTCAAGTATTCGGAAGGCTTCCTTCAAGTGTGCCAGGTGATCTTCTGCCCGTTTCGACTTGATCGGTATGTCATCAATGTATACTTCCACGGTCTTACCGATATGATCGTGGAACATACGATTGTCCAATCGCTGATACGTTGCACCTGCATTCTTTAATCCAAACAGCATGACATTGTAGCAATACGTCCCTCTGCACGTTATGAATGACGTTTTTTCCTGATCGTTGGGGTCCATCAATATTTGATTGTACCTTGAATATGCATCAAGGAAGGTGAGCACCTCGTGCCCGACGGTTGCATAAATCAACTGATCTATCCGGGGAAGAGGATACGAGTCCTTCGGACAGGCTTTGTTTAAATTAGTGAAGTCAATGCAAACTCGCCATTTCCCATTTTCCTTAGCCACAACGACCACGTTGGCTAACCAGTCTGGGTATTTAACTTCGCGTACAGATGATGTGGGCAAAATGCCAGACATTACCTTCTATTTACTTGAGCTTTTGTTGTGCATTATTGATTAAATACGCGCACTTATCATGTTTTAGTTGCATACTACAGGATGTTGACGCTGTGATGATGAGTAGATGGAAATAAAGCCAAAACAAGCTGAATTGCAAGGTTTTTGTTTCTGGTCTGGAAAGTTGTTCAGCGCGATCGCGCAGTATAAAAAAAGAAAGCCAGCGCGAAGGCGCTCAAGCAGACGCGATCGCGGGTCATGAGAAATCTGTGCAGCGCGATAGCGCTTAGAGTTGCGCGATCGCGCAGAAACGCGCCTGGACTGTGGACAGTTTCAGAATTTCACACCAGCTGAAGTGGTTACAAATATTCAGCCCTTTACACGACCTAGGGCTTATCTTTTGGCCATTATTCCAATTTTGGAGCAAGGATCCATCAACAAGAACACCAAGAGGGTGAAGATTTAGAGCAACCCATTGAGAAATTCTCAACCTTTAGTACTCCTTTCTTTACTTTCATGTTTTGTAGTGAATATATTTGGTCTTGTTGATGTTATTGAAGAATTGATTTTTTGAATATATTTCATGGCTATTTGTGTTATTAATTGATATGATTTTGCACATGAATATACGAATGAGTCATGACTAGGAATTTATATTGTTGGGTTTTGATTATCTAGCTTCCATTATTTTGATTGCTTGACTCTCGTGCTTGCGACACTTGAGTTGCCCATCTACATTGCTAATTAAAGACTCGGGAGAAATTTGTTAGCGTAGAATAGTGAAGCTAGCGAGGATTTGGGTTGATAGGCTATTTCATAGACTAACTCATCTAAAAGAAGTTACACTCGGAAGAGGTCTTCTTTCCTCGGGTAATGGGTAGTGCTTTATAAGCTCAACCATGGCTTGACGAGCGCCGTTGAGATAAATCCCTTCTAGGCTGGAAGGATTCTAGGGATTACATTAGAACGACTCGGCCATAATATATAAACCCTATGCTATAACTGCATCCTAGGGTCAAAACTTGCTTTCCTTGGTTGTGAGAAGGCCATAGATCACATTTACTTGCTTTCCTAGTGTAGTTTGTAGTTGTTAATATTATTCCATCACCTCGTTATCCTAGTTTGGCTTAGTCAAATAGGTTTAGTTCCTCCACTACTTTGATCGCATCACTTTGTTCCTTGTGGATTCGACCCCGACTCCTAGTTGGGTAAATTGTATTGCGATGTCTGTTCATACCTCAAACCGAGGTGTGTGTTGAGTGTTTGTCAACAGATCCAATCTTCAGCAGTCGATCAACCTCATCGTTTATGATTTGATTCCGAAAAGCTCCCTGGGGGCGCTTCTTCTGCTCCACCGGATGGTGGTACGGGTCAACATTCAACTTGTGAGTTATAATTTCTGGAGAAATACCCGTCATGTCTGCATGCGACCAAGCAAACGTCGTATGCTGCTCCTTGAGGAATTGAAGGATATCTCCTTGGAGCCGTTCATTTAATTCTTCCCCTAAGTAGACCTTCCGCTCTGGCATGTCAGCGAACAGTTCTTCTGGTTCAAAAGCTTCCACGGTCGGTGTATAATTTTCCCGTGCCTCTAGCTTTGTAATAAATTTTGGGACCTCACACAATGCTTCTTCATTTGCTGCGTCAGATCCCGGTTGCTATGATTGCTATTTATTTTCTTCGGGTAGCTTGAGGGCCACCGAATAGCAGTCTCGAGCAGAGCGTTGCTCTCCCCGTATCTCGCATATTCCCCATTCTGATGGGAATTTCGATACCTGATGATATGTGGAGGGAACAACCTGCATTTCATGGATCCATGGTCTTCCAAGGATAATTTTGTAGGCTATGTCTCCGTTGACAATCTGGAACACCGTCTCCTTTGCTACCCCCTCGACAAGAGTTACGAGAGTAATCTCGCCAAGGGTCTTCTCACTTGAGTTGTTAAAGCCGGAGAGAACTCGCGACACTGGCACGATCTTCTCCATTAGTTGCATCTCCTTGACAACTCGTGATTGAATGATATTTGCAGAATTGCCCGCATCAATGAGCACTCTTTTGATATCAAACTCTGCCACGCGCAATGTTATGACCAGCGCATCAACGTGTGGGAATTGCAAGCCATCTGTATCCGAATCTTCAAACGTTATTATTTCTTCTGGCTGTGGACGCTTGGTCTTTGTAATAGAGACCTTTGCATATTTCTTTCCTGTGAAAACAACGGAGTCAACTTTGATCCCGCCCGAAATAATGTTGACTGTCTTCTTCGGGGAAGATGCTTGTGGAGGGCCAGATTTGTTTTGCTGAGCCTACGCATGAGTTTGCTTTCCCGTTTCGGTTAGAAGTTCCTTCATGAATCCTTTTTTTAATAAATGTGCGACCTCGTATCTTAAGGCCTTGCAATCTTCAGTGGTGTGACCGTGGTCACGATGAAATTCGCACCAAAGGTCCTGATTTCTCTTACTTGGATCGGTTTTCATGTCCTTTGGCCACTTGACCTTTTCGCCCATATCTTTGAGGGTTGTGATCAGTTCAGTCATTTCTACGTTGAAGTTTGGTAGACTTGGGGCTCCACGAGTACTTGACTCTGAATCGTCTCCTCGTGCTAGTCCATTGTTATTGCGACCGCGCCCTTTGGAATTGTTGCGTGATCGGTCAGGGTACGGTTCATAACATACATCCGACCTTTCTGACTCTATCTTCCCGCCAAAGCCACCGCTTCGTGATTGATTCTTTCCTCGAGCACTAGTTCCTATCAGCTTGTCTTTATCAATGCGTACTTTGGAGTTGTAGCGATTGTAGACATCTGACCAATTGGATGCTGGGAATTCGCGAAGAGATTCGTATAGCCTGCACGTAGCTTCTGAGCTTTTGACATCCAAACTGTTTGTGAATGCAATGGCCGCCCATCTGTCCGGTACCTTGGGCAACAACATGCGCTCGCGTTGGAAACGGTCCACATATCTTCGGAGAGATTCACCGGGATTTTGCTTGATCTCAAAGATGTCTTTAACGCGAGTTTCCGTCTTCTGGGTGCCTATGTGGGCTTTTACGAACAATTCAGCCATCTTCACGAAGGACCCAATAGAGTTTGGTGGCAACATTGAGTACCATCGTAGAGCTCCATCCGCTAGGGTCTCCACAAATTTCTTCAATTGCACTGATTCGATCTCCTCATCGGTGAGATCACTTGCTTTTATAAAATTGCTAAACATCATGAGATGATCATTGGGGTCAGTTGTCCCACGATATCTCGGAATGTTTGGCATCTTGAACGTTTTTGGTATTGCCTTCGGTGCTGCTTCCTTCTTCTAAGGCCTTTGCGAGTAGCGTTGAATGTCAATTTTCTTCAATGTGGGTGGAGCGCCTCGTATTTGATCAATTCTGTCGTGGAGAGACTTTTGAAGTGCTTCTTGGGTCTCTTTGAATTGCTTGGTGAGTGCCTCCACGACGACGCTTATTTTAGTGGATACAAAAATCATCCGTTTTGATTTTGATTTGCTTGGGTTGCTGGATCCATGGTTCCTCCATTGTTGGCCGCATTTTATTCTCCATCTTGCCTTGAAGTGCTGTGAAGAAGGAACATCTCGACCTTGGGCTACAGGATCAGTCCCCATAACTGATGGGATTTGCCCTCGAAGAGAATTGATCGCCTCGTTTATTCCCCTGTTGACCTCCGTTTGTTGTTGCATAAACTCAAATATTGTTTCTTGGAGATTCCTTTGATCTTGGGGTGGCAGACTGGGTCCTACACGGCGCGTGCCCGGGGAGAGACTTCTATGGTGTCGTCTTCTAGGCGGGGTTCTGCTCTGAGAGTGTTCACGCCTGTTCCGTTCCCTACTTGGTCCTTGGGAAGAATGTTCTTGCCTATCGGACGAGTAATCTGGAGAGTAATTAGGGCTTGATGGAGGAGTACTTACTTGACTTCCACCCACCATAGTTCCTTATGAGCCGCTTTCTGCCATGTTAGTTACAAACAAAAGATCGACAGAAAAGAATCCAATGCAGGAAAAAGATAAACTATTAACCTATAGAGGCTATTGACCGACTCCTACTGTGGTCGCCAAATTGTTTAACCTAGATCCAATTTTAGACCAATTAATAATTAAATTTGTATTTGCGGAGTCACTATCAATAGTTTAGATTAAGAATTTAGCCGATTTAAATACATGATTGCATTAATTACAAGATTATGAATATATATATATATATATATATATATATATATATATATATATATATATATATATATATATATATATATATATGCACGATTTTCGATGGAGATGTAATGATAATTAACGATGGTATGAAAGTAATACGAAATAATTGAAGATAAATAAGATTAAAGCACGAATTAAATAGGTAGAAGGAACCGTATTAGATCGCTTGATCTCGGTGAGGATCCCTTGATATTAATTACGCTTGAAGACTTGAGAACGAAATATGCAGTAATATAAAACGATGAACAGTAGTGAGCGAGAGCAAAGAGAGTATTTTATTGATATTGCAGATAGAGAAGAGAATGTCTGTTCCAATGATTCGAAAAATAAAACGCTATATATAGATTTTGCTAGGCAGCCGTTCGGTATGTAACCGATGTGTAGCCGTTGCCCTTGTAACCATTCATTGAGCAGTTGCGTTTGAACAGGTAACTGTTCATTCAAATCGCATCGATTTGGAGAGGCGTCACGTAACTGCCTTGGGCCTGCTCGTGGTAACCGCCTAGCCAGTCATCTGTCCGTTAGATGTCTGTCCGAAAAAACCTCTGCCTGTACCACGTGGCAGACACATGTCCCGTACCACGTGTCAGACACGTGTCACTCTTTTAAGTGACGATGGTTTTTATCCAATACAAGGTTAATAACAAAACATGTTGTGGAGCATGTACAAGCATAAAGCCTTAACTAAAGCATATAAATTTGTTTATTACTACATATGTTATAATTTTTTAAAGATTGTACTATTTAAAAAGAAAATGAAGATGAAATGTATCGAAAGAAAGAAAAAGAAGAAAGGTGAAAGAAATGGGGTCAAGTTGAAATGAATGAAAACGGAGGGAGACGGGAAAAGCAACAAAGTGTGGCCGTAGAAAAATGCACAGATGCTAAGAGCCTGTTTGGCCAAGTTGTTAAAAACTGTTTATTTTGAAAAGTACTTTTATCATAAGTACTTTTCACATAAATATTTTTGAAGAATAAGCAGTTTATCTTTGGCCAATTCATTTAAGAAGTGCTTTTCTAAATAGTTTGTGTTTGGATAATCTTTATAAAAAGTACTTTTGAGTATCAAATTATTAAAAAGTGTATTATTAGAATTCATTATGCGACTAATATTATTTAAATATATCAAAGATTTAAATATTTTTTCAATAAAAAGTTAACTTAATATTTTATTTTTATTTAGTTTAAATATAAAATATAAAAGAAAATATATACTATGGTTTTTAATCAATAGAAATATGGTTAAACCAAAAGAGGGAAATAGAAAATATAATTTTATTTATATTTAAGAAATATATTGGTTAAAATAATTAAATATAGTGGTAAATAAATATTTTTTGTAAGGATATTTTTGTCTTAAAAAATTAATAAACTGCTTCTGCTTTTGAGGAGAAGAAGAAATTTGTAGCTTTTCCCCAACAGCAGAAAAACTGCTTCTACTTTTTCTCAAAAGTACTTTTTTTTTTTTGCCAAACCCCTCAAAATTCTTCAAAAGCACATTTTTCTTGAAAAAGAGTACTTTTGGCTTCTAAGAAAACAGGCTATAAGTATTTCTGCAAAATATGAGAAGGTTAATTTGATAAAGAGTGTCATACAGAGTTGAACACAAGACCTACAGCTTTTCTTGAACCCACTTCACCGATGCGCCAACGTTTCCTCATGGTTGAAGGGGGTTCAATGATTATTTATTGACGTTATTACTGATATCTGTTGAAATTCCACATATAAAATTACTGATTTTTTTAAGGGAGTTCAAATGGCATCCCTTCGCACATCTAGGTCCGCTCCCTATTCTATCTACACCATTTTTAGTTGTATCTAGACCATTTTTAGTTGTATCTGTTTGTCTTTCTACATTGTTCCTCTATAGTTTTCTAATATTTCTACTTCTATCTGCATTATTTTCCAGTCTTTCTGTTGTTTCTAGTGTTTCTACACTTTTCAACACAATTTCTGCATAGTTTCGACGTGTTTCTACATTTTTTCTGTATTTCTGCACTGTTTATACATCTTTTCTGAACAGTTCCTGCATACTGGTGGCGGCAGTAGTGGCAGCTGGCAGCAAGGGGGAGAGATATAAGATGGAGACTAGAGTTTTTCGTATTTAGCTGTTTGTAGCAACTTGTACATAAAAATATTGCTATATTTTGTACTAAAAATAATATTGCTATTTTTTTAATAAATTATGCGAAATGGTATATAAGTTTAAATCATAGTACATAAATAGGCTCGAACTTGGAGCCTACCCAAGCATGCAATCATGTACAATATTTAACTAGCATGTGGATATTAATAGTCACCATGGACATGACAGTCTGTGCTCGCTGAATAGTACGAGCAACTGTTGCACTTTAATTGTGAAGTATTATTTCTGTTGCACAGGGCTCCGTAACTGAAACTAAAACGATCCGGTTTAATTGGTAATCTATAATGGCTGGTAGTTAAATAGGAATCTAGAATTGGTGCAAAAGTTGAAGTTAGACTGTCAATTGAATCATTTGCGCCAAATGTCGTAGTTCCAGCACATAGTTTAGAGTCTGGCCTTAGTTGGCAGATGTAATTCAATTTAGGCTATAAATACAGTCTTGGACCTAATTTAAGTATAGTCTGCCTTTACTTAATTTGCAGAGATAATCCAGATTTAATACATGTGGCAAATCTGACCACTTTGAGGATATTAGACAATGTTGAGCTGAAATAGCAGACATGACCTGAATTTGAGTAAAATTTATAATAATGACAATTTACAAAAGAGAGAATTAAACAAATATACAACCCTCATACCAAATTTACAAAAAATAACAATACTATACCATTTTACAAAATATATCAATAGTATTTTTACAAATCATACACAACTTCCATTAAAACCATATAAATAAAGGTTTACTTCCTCCCACACCCACTGATCCAGTCACAGAGTTGTCGGTGGCCACCAGTGCCGGTCTCCACCGGCCAGTCGCCGGCCACCGCCAGCAGGTCATCGAAATTTTTTTTTTTTTTAAATTTGGAAAAAAAACTTCTAACGTACGAAAAAAAACACAAAATGAAAATACATAAATATACATAAACTAGAAAATAAAAAATATATAATTATTTAAACCACAAATACACATAAATACTACTATATACAAAATTATACAAAATACATAACCAAAAAGTTGCCAAACATACACTTGAAAATATAAACTACACAATCATACAACAATATACAAAATAAACACAACCAGATATTAAAAAAACTTTAATGTATTTATACACCAAAACATACACATACACATAAATACAAAATCTTATACATATATATACAAATAAATACAGATACAAAAATCAATAAAACAAAAAGAAAAAAGAAGAGAGAGAAGTAGCTGTAATCACCTAATTTTGATTAATTTTGTCTTTAATTAGGACGTTAAAATTTGTGAATTAACAAAAATTACTTGTTATATGCTTAATTGTGATTCTATGTTTAAATTGTGATTATATTGTAAGTTTATGCGGTTTAGATTAGGATTAATTGTGTGTGTTTTTGTACCTAGTAACAATTTTAATGGTTATTCGTAAAAAAACAACAGCCCAGTACATTGGCCCGTCAGCCCATCTATTTACCCGGCCCATATTCACTAACTATATAAGCCAAAACATTATATTTTTGCTCATTTTACACAAAAAATCAGAAAAATAGGCCAAGTCATGCCAAATTTTCTCTCACTCACCGGAAATCGCTCCGCCGTGCTTCCACCGAGGTTCCAGCGCCGCTCCGCCGCCGGCCACCACCTCCGGTGGCCGGAAAAAATATAAAAATACATCAATCGACTCCTCTCGCCTCCCTCATTCCATTTTTCAACTTGGATTCTTCAAAATCCAAGCCGTTTAGAGTAGATCGGACTTTGAAAAGCTCGACTCCTGCCACCTTGACCTCTTTTCGGGTAAGTTTTGGTTCCTCTTCTTCACTTTACTCCTCCCTATCTCTTCCCACACCCCATCTCCCAAAAACCCCATCCCTTTGCCCGTTTCCTTTTTTTTTCCTTTTCCCGTTTCTGTTCTTCTTTTCTTTTCTTCTCCTTCTTATTTGTTTTTTTGTTTCTGTTGATGTTTGTTTGTTTTGGAGTTATGGAGAGGATGAGGGGGCTGTTCTGATTACTGAGGGTTTGAGGGATTGTTTTTGACCCGTGGATTGGTTCGTAGTGGTGAGGCGACAGCGAGGCGGTGAGACGACAACATAGCAGCGATTCGTGATGGAAAAAATTGGTGGCGAGGCCGCCTGTGACATGATGCTTGCAGCTGCTACTGTGATGATGATGAATGATGAGAATGAATCCGCGAGACAGTGATGGCGAAGCTCTAATCCAAGGCTGCGATGCAATTTAATTTAGTCGGGTTAGAAGAAAAAAAAAAACAAATCTTTGCTTCCTTTTAGTTTTGTATTTGTTTGTTTACTGTTTCTGAATGTTTAGTCATAGATAGAATTACTTCATGTCTTTATCAAAAGGAAAGTAGGAATGGTTTAGGTGTAGTATCTGAAATGAAAGATGCAGTTTAGCTTAGCATGTAAATGATGGACGAATATTGATTGATGATAAACTGTTTCCATTTGGAGTCTCTGGTAATGAATATCATGTATGGGTCTCTTTGAAGTATGTACAGTTTCCTTTCGTCGAATCAGGAAATGAAAACGATTAGTTGTTTATGTTTGTATGTACTATCTTGGTCTGATCCTATGTGAAGCATGAAATGGTTGAGTTTCTTTTGGTCTAATTTATTTACTGTCCAGGTAGGTGTCTGTTGGTTTATCTTAAGGAAATTTTGGGAGTTGTTTCGACTTTGGTTGCTTCCCAATCATATTTATACTGTTTGTTTGTTGTATCGCAAGTCCTCTGTTGTCTTTCCTATCCGTCGTCGAGAATGAATTAGTCTTTGTTTACCTCAAGTGGATCTTTCAGTTGAAGGTCTTTGTTTAGTTTCATTCAGGTGCCAAATAGTCTGCAAGCTGTTTCTGGCTTAGTTTGCTTAAGGGTGAGCTTGTGTTAGAACCTGTCCTCACTGCCTGTATGGGTCTTCATGTTTTTAAGTATTGTTTTGTGTGGTAACTGTGAGGGAAGTCAAGTATGTATGTGATATGAACGAGCTGTAGTTTCTAATTAGTTGTTCTAAGACTTGTTCACTTAGTTGAAGCTTATTTTTGCTTGCTGGAAGCTCTTAACATCTGGTTTTGTTCTAGTTAGGTTATAATTTAGGATCTGGTTACTTTTTTACCATAGTTTAGTTAGTTTGGGGCTGATTTAGTTGGTATAGTTGGTCCTAGACCTTCTAGTTAGTGTAATGACTATTGGGTGTCCTTTTAAAGGACACCACTTGTATATTTTTAGCTTTTTGGGACTGTTTAGGGGGCTGAAATAGTGCCATACAGCTGCTGTACTTTGGCTAAAAATAAGGGCTAAGTACACTCAAGTATAGGGGTGTGGGCTTGTACTTTTGTACAAGACCATACCCCCACCCTTTGGCCCCATCTTTTAGCTATATATAGGAGTCTTTACTCCTCATTTAAGACACATCTACCTGCTGAAAACACACAACAACAAGCTAAAATTCACAAGAAATTAAGAGAAAAAACACTTAAAAAAATAGTAAGTTTGAGAGTTAGATTTAGAACCAAAAGCCTTTACATCTAAGGTCTTTTGGAGCATAAATCTTAAGGTTTTAAAGGTTGAATAGGGGTATAAAAGGGGCTGTTTTAACTGCTGGTTTGGAGTAGAAGTTGCTTGGTCTTTGGTTGTGTTTCTTTGTTGTCCATTTCTCGTTGGCTAGGAATTTTTCGCTCAAAGGTAAACACAATTAACCTCATTTTCTATGTTGAGTATTTGGGCTATGAAATGATTAATGACAGTGTGCTTAAAGGCAAGAAAAAAAAGGGGGTTTCTACTTCATGTTTCGTACTTGCTGTTAAAGTGTTAATCAATGTTTGTATGTGATAGTTAATGTATGTTGTGAGTAATACAATATGAGAAGCTTGAAAGAGGGTATAAACTAATAAAAATGAGCAGGTATTTGAAAAGAAAAAAATTTCCAGACTGGCTATTTTTTTTGCAGAAGTATAAAATTGCAGAAGTATTGGCGAGAGTGTCTCAATATGTATATTTGCAGAATTGGTCACTCATTGAGTGTAGTTTTTTTTAAAAAAATGGATAAATTTGATAGTAGGCAAGTTAGGATTTTTTTTTTTTTAAATTCCAAACCTGAAAGCGATGTCTCTTATTAAAATTGGTCTGAATCTTGGACTCACAGGGCAGAATAGGACTTTTAATGTTAAAAGGATTTGCAAACTTGGTAAAAGCTAAAACTAGTAGGAAGAATAAGACATTGAATGTTAACAAATCCAAAAACAGACCACATGATGTCTCTTTGCAATAGTCACGTGAACTTGGACTTTTTAATGTTTGCGAGAATTAGTCACCATTTAAGACGTTTAATAGTTTAAACAGTCCATAAGTTGATTAGTTTTTGCAAATACCTACTAATTTGACTATTCCTAACTGACCTATTAAATATATATTAGCCCATGTTTCGGCAAATAAAGCAACTCATCTTTGGCAATTTTCAATCCAGCCCATCATAGCCCATTATTTCGACAAACAGCCACTACTTGTATAATATAATAAAATATGATTATTTTTTTTATTTTTTGGCAAATGATCCTTACGGCATCTCATTAGTGCAAACAAGTCAGCCTACCACCTAAATGGATCGATTAAAATTGAACAAGTGTTATTATTACAAACAAAATAATTAGGCTATCTTATTAATGCGAATGGTCTAGCCCACTATGATTTTGGCAAACAAATCACCTTTAATAAATAGTTTCATTGAAGCTAATTAGATTCTTTTGAAATAGACCAGTTCTCTGTGAGGTTGGAAATACGCAATACATTTTATTTATTTACTTATTATGAATCAAAGTGTAAATTCGTCCAGTCCTCTGTGAGGTTGGAAAGGAATAATACACTTTTCTTTTATAAAATCAAAGTATAAATTCAAATCAACTTCAAAAGATAACAACCATATTTTAATAAATTAAAATTGCGACAATAAAGCAACTGTGCTCGGCACAGGACTCGAGGGTGCCTAATGCCTTCCCGAGAGTCAACTGAGAACCTTACCTGAATCTCTAACGCAGACCATTAGACGAGTCAGAGGTGTTCCAAGGTACCTTTTGGTGACTTGGCACACCTTAAACTATGTCAAGTGGCGACTCCGAGTTTCTCTAAAATAATTTTGTACCTTCTTGAACACCAGTCACGAGCCTTTAAATAATAAACACACCACGCAGTTAATTAATTTTTTAGGGCGTGACAGATTGGCTACTCCGCTGGGGAAATTAGTGAAAACTAGAATCTCCGGCTTTGATAAATTGTCGCATGTTTTAATTAATTAAATATCTGATTTTTATCTTTTATTGCCGTTATCACATGAAAAATTGAATGTTACTGCTTTGATATTGTTGAACTGTATATAAACTGTCTTCCTCCTCAACCCTCTGAGTCTCTGAAACACAGACACACGTGCACTTACCAGATTGCTTGTGGCATCTGGGACTTTCTTACTAAATTGCCCATGATTTAGGAGGAAGGCGTGACGGGATTTTAGGCCGGACACAATGTCTCCGGATGGCCCTGATGCGCTTTTCGCCCGGTTTGTCCACCGGATTTTCAGCCAGTCTAGACACTGAGTCAGTTGTGTCACCTGGAGTTAAACTTTTAGGCCCAATTATCTGCATCATATCCGACTTAATGAGGTGCGATACACCGGTATTGCACTTGTCTAGGCTGACTACCTTTTTGTCTAAACGGGACCCACTTCCCGGAAAGACTTGTCTAAAAGGCATTCTATGTGTTGCATGCGGCTAGGAAAGGTTGTTATGCTGACCAAATTGGAGAGAGACGGATTTCAAAAGAAAAAAAAAAGAAAAAAAATGAAAGGAAAAGTGAGGAAGCATGGTGAATTTTATGTTTTAAATGTAAATGTCTTGTTATTTTTATAAAATTGAGTCATACTGCTGTAATAGCAAATTTTTTGTAAAAAGCGCCAGTGTTGGCCGTCTTTTGTATATGTCAGTTTGGTGTCGTTATAATGACAAAAATTTTACAAAAAAAAAATACATACTTAGTAGTTAGAAAGTCGAAAAATTTTGGTGTCAGTTTTCACGTCGTTATAATGGCGAATTTTTAGAAAAGGCTCGTATATCGATGTTGGAAGTTTTTGGGATCCAGTCTTTCACGTCGTTATGCTGGCGAATTTTTTGCAAAAATACTGTAGTGTCATCACTGGAATGAATTTTTTGTTTTGATGTCAATGTGGCGTCGTTGTAATGTCAAATTTTTTCTTTTATAAATTACATCTAAATACCAATGTTGGTAATTTCCTGGAGTCAGTCCTGATGCCGTTATGATGGTAAAATTTTTCAATTCTCTTAGGGTCAACTTTACGTCATTACAATGACAAAAGTTTTGTTGAAAATTGGAGTTTCGAATTAGCAGTTTAGGCATCTGTTTTGCTCTGTCGGTCAGTTGTTTTAAGTTGTTTTCAGGCTTTCAAACATTTGACACATTTTTTTATTAGGAACAATGGCTGCATCATCTTCTAGGACGGTCAAGAGAAAATACCCTGCTGATGCCATTCCATCCTCTATTATGATGACTGATGGCCCACCCAAATCGGATAAATCTCTAAAGTCTTGGTGGGACACAATGATTAAAATGCAGAAAGATATAGTCCAGGAAAAGATTGGTTTTCTGACTGACCTTGTGACTAAACCTATTGTCCTGCGTCGAGACTTTATCAGTGCGCTAGTTGGGTTTGGAACCCAAACCAAAATACCTTCTGTTTTAAGGGGTTTGAGATGACGCCGACCCTCGAGGAGATAGCTGGGCTTCTTAAGCTGGATTTTGAGAAAAAGAGCATGATTGCTCCGAAGAAGGTTAATGAGCGTGATTTTTTCAGTAATATCAAGGTACGAACAGACCTCTCAATCTCTAGTGTTCGTCAAGGCTAGATTTCATTTGATTACCTTTATGATCGTTTGGGGGCCGATAAATGGTTTTAAGAAGTATGGATTTGAGTTCCACGACAAGCTGAAATATCAAGATTGGGTACAACTTTGTCCTAAGGTCTTTGTGTTCGCTTTGCTAGGGTTGTTGGTTTTCCCACTACCGGATAGAGCGATATCTATTAAGGTCAGTTGGACCATGGCAGCTTTATATGTGGAGCACCAGACGCCACTATCATCCCGACGATTCTGGGTAGTATATTTCATGCTTTGACTCGATGCCACAAGGGAGAAAGCGGTTTCTTTGAGGGGTGTAACCTTCTATTACAGGTCTGGTTCTTGGATCATGTACGCCCTTGCCCACCTCGTGATATTCTTAGGTGCTGTGACATCGATTATCTTGAATACCATCTCGAACACATCGAGAAGTATAAATTCCCAAAAAATGAGCCAGATTGGAGGTCTTTCTTGAACTCTCTCAAGATTTTGTGGCAGTGTAGCTGGTTTCCTAAGAGGGAGGTTGTACACGGATGTGTGGACCGTCCTTTGCTCGTTCTGATGGGTTTGACAGCATCCCAGCCTTATGTTCCTCTGCATGTAGTTAGGCAGTTGGGTCGAAAGCAGGAGATCCCAATAGTTGAGGACATGAGTGCATATGTCTCAGACTATCCTCTCAACCCAGCTACTCTTAGAGGTGAGATCTTGCGCTTGTGGGATACTAGGAGGCGCCTCGCAGAAAACACACAGGTTCAGGATGGACTTAAGGGGGAGGTTGTTCGGGAGTACAAGTTTTGGTATTACCACCAACCCATACCCAGAGAGATGCCCGCGAGGTCGAGAGCAGGCATGGTGGACACTGAGGCCAGGTTGGATATGCAGGTCCAGCTTGCTAGGCACGAGATTGGGAAGGAATACCGTGCTACCATACAAAGCTTAATTGCAGAGAGGGATTCCGCCAGAGCTGCTCAGTCAGAGAGTGAGGGTTTCGCGCATCAGCACCTAGACACAGTCAGACGACTCCGTGTCATGCACTCACAGGCATTGACAGAGCTGGATGCCGACAGGTCAGCTTTGTTGGAAAGCAGGAGAAGGGAGGATTATCATCACCAGGATGCCATAGATTCTCGAGCTCGACTTGACAGGGCATTAGAGCAGGGTGAGCAGCTCAGAGGGCTAGCACAGGACCGACTTCGAGATATACAGGCTGCAGGACAGACCATCAGTGTAGCTTATCGGCAGGTTTACGACTCTGCTACATATGTTGCACGGTCCATCAATGACTATAGGAGGCTTCCCGCGGAGGACATACTCCCACATGTGCTTCCCTTCGTCACTAGAGTTGCAGCAGATTTAAATGGATTGCGTCGTACCTTTGTAGAAGGCCCGCCAATAGATCCCGAGGAGCCATTTGAGTTCGACCCAGAGGAGCCAGCTGACTTTGTGCCCCAGTCACCGTAGTAGATACATCAGGCCAAGATGATGCAGATTATTGCTTTTTGTCATTTATTTTACATCTTGGCTTTGTTGTACTTTATGTCGCTTTCGAATTTGGCATGTTGTAATTTATTTTCACTTTTTTCAGTCATTTGTACGTTTCTTTTGATCGTGCTCCGGAAGCACCGTATGTACTCTTTCTTTTTAAGTAATGAAAATATTTTGCTTATTTTTATGTGTCAATTCATTTCACCCTCTAGCCTCACTTGAAAAAATATAAAAAATAAAAAAGAAAAAAAAAGAAAAAAAAAGGGGGAAAAGAAATCAAATAATACACTTGGGGATCTAATCCAAACCAATTTGGGATGACGCATAACGACCTTAGGCATTGTTTAGGCCGACGAGCAAATTCATGTTCCATGCTATCTTGTTGCACTAACGTGTTTTGATTTGAATAGAGCTTGAGCAACTGCCGTGCTGGCCCCACATTCTTATTCCACCAGAATCAAGGGACCACTGCCTGTTCCAGAAGTGGTTGAAGCACCTCTTCAGGAAAACACTCCAACAACGATGGCCGAAGAAACTGAGAACACTGAGCTGGTTCGCTTGGCTGAACAGCAGGCTAAGATGGCCGAGGATTTCACAGCCATGAAAGAAATGATGATGCAGCTGGTTCATAACTTGACAGCAGTTCAGGCACCTCCTGTTCCGCCAGGTGCTGCTGGTTTCGTGGCGAATACTCAGCCACCAGAGCAAGGGCAATCTACAATGGTAGAAGACCTCCGTTATCCTCTGGGGTTCGGTCCACATCCAGAAACTTACAACGTAGCTGGACCTTCTACTGTACAACCTGGGGCACTATTCCCACAACATGGACAACATGAAGCTCCTGCTACAACATTCACCGTTCCTGCAGGACACACTTTGCAAAGATCAAACAGTGACCCACAGTTAAGGGCCCGTGACCAACAATTCGACCAAGCTCGGGGTAATGTACTCCGTCCCACTGAGTCGTATGATCATGGACACCACCCAGAATCACATGCTGATATCGAAAGATTGGGGAAAACGGAAGAGGCTGACTTTGCTCGGAAATTGAAAAGCTTGGAGCAAACTGTGAAAAACATACAAGGGCAAGGGGGCAAAACCAGTATTTCATACAAAGACATGTGCTTGTTCCCTCATGTGCCATTGCCTGAAGGTTTTGTTGTGCCCAAATTTGATCCGTACACTGGACAAAGTGATCCAAGGATCCATGTGAAGATATACCTTAACAAAATGAGGGGTATCGAGAAGGACGAATTATTGATGGCGTACTTTGCGGACAGTTTGGGAGGACCGGCAACAGAATGGTTCGTGCAACAAGATGTTTCAAAGTGGGTCACCTTTGACGACATGGCCAGCGCTTTCCTGAACCATTATGGTTACAAAATGGAGGCTGCTCCTGATCGTTCTTCTTTGAAGACGATCACAAAGAAACCAGGTGAAAGTTTCAGAGAGTATGCCTACAGGTGGCGCGAACAGGCGGCGCGTGTGAGCCCTTTGATCCCAGATGATAAAATGGTTGAAGAATTCGTCGAAGTGCTTGACGAAACATACTACCAAGCGATGGCCTCTGCCCTTGAGAAGCAATTCAGTGAAGCAGTAAAAATTGGGGAGATGATTGAGAGAGGAATCAAAGCAGGCAAGATTGTTAGCCAAACAGCTTTGAGAGCCACGACCCAAGCATTGCAATCAGGGTCAGGTGCTTTTGGGAAGAAGAAAGAAAAGAAAGATGAAGTGGCAATGGTTGGTCCTGGACCGAGAAGAAATGATGGGAGATACAACGACCGTCAAGGGTACATTCAGACACCCCCGCCACAACAATTCTATCCAACTCATGGCCAACAATTTGCCATGCCGCAGTTCTCGTTCCCTGTAAATGCAGCATCTTATGCTCAGCCGCTATCTGGTCAACAATGGCGTCCACCCCCTGCTCCAGTCCAATATAACAATCAGCAGGCACATGCTCAATTCCCGGCTCACCAGGAGATGCCTTATCGACCACGAGGTCCGCAGGGTTTTCGTCCAAACATGCAACAGAGAAACATGCAACAAGAGAAAAGGCAGTTCACCCAACTGGGGGAAACTTACACTAATTTGTTTGAAAAGTTGCAACAAGCCAATTTGTTGAAGCCAATCCCGGGAAAAGTGAACCTCAATGGAAGAGTTGATCATTCACGCCATTGTGCGTTTCATTCTGGAGCACCTGGACATGACACATAATCCTGCTGGGAACTCAAAAGGGTAATCCAGGCAATGATAGACAGTAACTAGATAAAAGTCGTGGGGGATGAAACACAAAATGTGAATCAAAATCCTTTACCAGCTCATGATGTTCAAAACAACGTACACATGGTAGGGATGGTATGCATAGAAGAGGACTTGAAAGGGAAAGCCGCCAAGCAGATTGTGGCAGTTCATCCCTCCCCAGACATCAAAGGCCCTGAGCCATTTATTGTTGTAATCGGGGGAAAGTCAAGTGCGTCTGTTGTCAACAAAGCAAAGCAAGATGCAACTGTTGAGCCAAGTTTCACAATTCCGGCTGCAAAGCAGGAAAAAGTTCATGACAGTGCACCAACATTTATTGTGCAAGGGGCATCATGCCAGAAAACTCCGGTCTTCGAGGTTAAGGCAAAGAAGTGTGAACCGGTTATCATTACTCAAGCAGCACAACTCCCTGTCAAAAGTACAAAGGTTGTTCCTTGGAACTACAACAAGACAATTGTGTCTTACAACGGGAAAGAAATCATGGAGGTTACTGCAGACGTAAATGGTCTAACTCGGTCCGGGAGATGTTTTACCCCGGAAGAATTGAGAAAGGAAAGCCAGGTCGAGAAGACCAAGGACCCATCAAAGAGCCGGTGTCTGAGAAAGAATCTGAAGAATTTTTGAAGAAAATGAGATCGATAGATTATTCTATCGTCGAGCAATTGAGAAAGACTCCAGCTTAGATATCACTCTTGTCTCTACTTATGAACTCTGAAGCACATCGCAATGCATTGTTGAAAATATTGAATGAGGCCTACATTCCTGAACAAACTACTGTGGCCAATCTGGAAGCACTTGCTGGCAGAGTATTTGAGACTAATCGTGTGATGTTCACCGATGAGGAGCTGCCAGCAGAAGGGACCGGTCATAATTGAGCACTTCATGTCTCAGTTAAGTGTGAAGACTCTCATGTCACACGTGTTCTAATAGATGGTGGCGCGGGATTGAACATTTGCCCTCTGTCTACATTGAAGAGTCTAAGGGTGGATATGAGCAAAATCAGGGCAAGTTCCTCTGCTGTTCGTGCTTTTGATGGTGGAGTTCGAGAATCTTTGGGCATCATCAATCTTGAGTTAACCATTGGGCCCGCTACCTTCAGCGTTGAGTTTCAAGTCATGGAGACAGATGCATCGTACAATCTGTTACTGGGCCGACCATAGATTCACATGGCTTGTGCTGTACCCTCCACAGTTCATCAGGTGGTCAAGTTTACTTGGGATAATCAAGCTGTCGTTGTTTATGGAGAGGATGACTCACAGTTTAACAATAGCCTGGACGTACCAGCCCTTGAAGCCGTCACTACACGCCCGACCATCATGTATCAAACCTTCGATGTGGTGTATGTGGATAAAATAACAGAAGGCAAACCTATACCCATCCCAAGAGTGTCAGAGACGTCTATAATGATGGCATCTGAAATGTTAAAGCATGGTTTCCAATTTGGAAAGGGTTTGGGAGCATCACTACAAGGCAGGGTAAATCCAGTTTATCCAAATGGCGTGCAAGGCACGTGGGGACTAGGGTTCAAGCCAAAAGCAGCTGATCGCAAGCAAGCAAATAAAAAGAAGTCGGTAGTTTGGTCTCTCCCAAAGCCAATTCCCTGTCTCGCTCAGTCTTTTGTGGGTTATGTTATGAAACCAAAGGTTGTCGCTACAAATGTCAACACATTGGAAGACAATCAGGATGCACCATTTGATCTAGGTGGCATTTTTGAAATCTGCATGGTACAGCCGGGTGAAGGCTCCATCAATGCTTCAATTCAGTACATTGGCCCGGACGTGCACCTGACTAACTGGAATGCAACTCCCTTCCCCATCAGGAAGGGGTCTTGGTAGACTGTTGTTTTACAGTTTTCCTTTTGAATACACTTGGATATTCTAAGGGTTGTATGCCAAGTGTATTATTTTGCTCATCTTTCCTTTTGTAATTCAAACCCTTTTTCATTAATGAAAGGCCTAATAGCCAAGCTTTCCATCAATCTCTGTTCATATTCCTAATTTTATTCTACTTTTGTTTATCTGTAGTGATATATCTGCTGGTCCTGATATCATGACATGTTCAAGGAACTTATCGTCCATCCAGGGACCGCAATCTGATTTTGGCTCCATAACCATAGTTGAGGTTGAAAATGATGAAGAAAATATTGAGGAATCTGTTAACGAGATTGAATATGATGGCGAACAGGCTGATTTTGAAATAGGCCTGGAAGTTGAACGCCACGAGGGCAAGCCTAAACCCAATTTGGTTGATACAGAAGATGTTAATCTTGGGAGCCCTGATGATGTGAGGGAAACTAAGATAAGCTTGTATGCCCTACCTGAGGTGAAGAACGATATTCGGAAGGTGCTTTTTGAATATCGAGATGTTTTTGCATGGTCATACGATGAGATGCCGGGTTTGAGCTCCGAATTGATAGTTCACGAATTGCCAATCAACCAGGTTTCCCTCCAGTGAGACAAATGCAACGGAAGTTTAAAAATGATATGATCAAGAAAATCAATGATGAAATAATGAAACAGCTGGATACGAAAGTAATTCAATCGGTTCAGTACACTACTTGGGTTGCAAATGTTGTTCCGGTTCCTAAGAAGGATGGAAAAACAAGGATATGTGTCGACTATCGAGATTTGAACAAGGCGAGTCCCAAAGATAATTTCTCGTTGCCTAACATTCACACTCTCGTAGACAATTGTGCCAAACATGAGATACAATCTTTCGTGGACTGCTATGCCGGATACCACCAAATCCAGATGGATGAAGATGATGCATACAAAACGGCATTCACTACGCCTTGGGGAACTTATTGCTATAGAGTGATGCCGTTTGGTTTGAAAAATGCTGGGGCAACCTACATGAGGGCTATGACTGCCATTTTCCACGATATGATGCATAAAGAAATAGAAGTGTACGTGGATGATGTGATCATCAAGTCTAGAACTGCTGAAGACCACGTGAGAGATCTCAGAAAGTTCTTTGAAAGGCTCCGTAGGTACAATCTGAAGCTGAATCCAGCCAAGTGTGCATTTGGTGTGCTTGCTGGAAAATTGTTAGGTTTCATTGTTAGTAAGCGAGGTATTGAATTGGATCCCGCAAAGATCAAAGCAATACAAGAATTATCTCCGCCTCGAACCAAGAAGGATGTTAAAAGCTTTCTAGGCAGGCTGAATTACATCAGTAGGTTCGTTGCTCAACTTACCACAATATGCGAGTCGATCCTCAAGTTTTTGAAAAAGAATGCATCAATTGCATGGACCGAGGAGTGCCAAGAAGCCTTTGACAAGATCAAACAATACTTGTCAAATCCTCCTGTTTTGGTTCCGCTTGAGCCTGGCCGACCGTTGTTTTTATACTTGTCAGTCAATGAGAACTCTTTTAGTTGTGTACTGGGGCAACATGATGCCTCGAGAAAGAAAGAACAGGCCATTTATTATCTGAGCAAGAAGTTCACAGATTGTGAGGCCAGATACACTCTGTTGGAAAGGACGTGTTGTGCCCTAACTTGGGTTGCACAAAAGTTGAAACATTATCTTTTGTCCTATACCACTTATCTGCTTTCCCGGATGGATCCACTGAAGTACATATTTAATAAGCCAATGCCAACTGGCAATCTTGCAAAATGGCAGATCTTGCTCACAGAATTCGACATAGTTTATGTCACCAGAACTGCGATGAAAGCTCAAGCTTTAGCTGATCATTTGGCTGAAAATCCGGTGGATGATGATTATGAGCCATTGAAGACTTACTTCCCGGACGAGGAAGTAGATGTGCTCGAAGAACTGATTAATGAAGAAGAGCACGTGTGGAAAATGTACTTTGACGGTGCTTCTAATTCAAATGGCCATGGTTTTGGAGCAGTCCTCATCTCTCCCACGGGACATTACTATCCGGCAGCTGCCTAACTCCGCTTCAGTTGCACTAATAACACATCTGAGTATGAAGCATGCATAATGGGTCTGCTTATGGCTCTAGACATGGACGTCAAAGAATTGCTGGTGATCGGAGATTCAGATCTTTTGATACGCCAAATGAAGGGTGACTGGGAAACTCGAGACCTTAAGTTGATCATGTACAAGCAGTGTATGGACGATCTTCGCCAAAAATTCGATGTTCTAAAGTTTAGACATGTTCTCAGAATACATAATGAGCTTGCTGACGCATTGGCTACATTAGCCTCAATGCTTGTCCATCCTGACAAAGCCCATATTGATCCCTTAGTGATTCAGGTCCAAAGCCAACATGCATACTGCAATGTGATTGAAGAAGAAATTGATGGTCAACCGTGGTACTTTGATGTCAAGAATTTCCTTCAAGATGGGACATATCCTCCAATAGCAGAAAATAATCAAAAGAGAACCCTTCGATGACTGGTAAGTGGTTTCTTTTTGAGTGGAGGGGTGGTGTACAAAAGAACACCCGATTTGGGATTGTTAAGATGTGTGGATGCAACTGAAGCCACGAAAATTCTCAATGACATGCATTCAGGGATCTGTGGACCCCACATGAGCGGGCACGTGCTAGCTAAGAAAGTACTCAGAGTAGGATACTTTTGGCTTACCATGGAACATGACTGCATTACTTTTGTGCGAAAGTGTCATCAATGCCAAGTACACGGTGATTTGATACATTCACCTCCTTTAGAGTTGCACACAATGTCAGCCCCGTGGCCTTTTACAGCATGGGGGATGGATGTTATCGGGCCTATTGAACCAAGAGCATCAAATGGGCACAGATTCATTTTGGTTGCAATAGATTATTTCACCAAATGGGTTGAGGCTGTCACTCTCAAGTCCGTGACCAAGAAAGCCGTGGTGGATTTCGTTCATTCTAACATTATTTGTCGCTTTGGTATCCCAAGCACCATCATCACTGATAATGCGGCAAATCTGAACAGTCATTTAATGAATGACGTGTGTGAAAGATTCAAAATCATGCACCGAAATTCCACACCTTACCGACCAAAGGCAAATGGGGCGGTTGAAGCAGCCAATAAGAATATCAAGAAGATCCTTAGGAAAATGATACAAGGATCTCGTGATTGGCATGAGAAGTTATGTTTTGCTTTGCTAGGTTACCGCACAACTGTGCGCACTTCCATAGGTGCGACCCCATATTCATTGGTATATGGAACTGAAGCAGTCATACCCGCTGAAGTTGAAATACCATCTCTCAGAATCATTGTGGAAGCAGAAATTGAGGACACTGAATGGGTCAAAACCTGATTGGAACAGTTGTCATTCATTGATGAAAAGAGGCTCAATGCAGTTTGTCATGGTCAATTGTATCAGCAGAGAATGGCCCGAGCTACAACAAGAAAGTGCGCCTCCGCGACTTGAAAGAAGGGCAATTAGTCTTGAAAAGAATCTTTCCTCATCAGGAAGAAGATAAAGGGAAATTTGCTCCAAATTGGCAAGGGCCATACCTGGTAAAGAAAGTATTGCCAAATGGCGCCTTGTACCTTACAGATCCAGAAGGCAGGACAACTGAAATACCCGTCAATGCAGACGCGGTCAAGAGGTACTACATTTGACTCCAAGATGGCTTTCAACTCGGGATGAATGCAAGGCTTTTGTTATCTTTTGCTATCTCAAAATGTATCCCTTATTAGCACTTTGAACATTGTATTCTTGAGACATGTTCTCAATTGGAATCAATGTAATTGTATCAACATGAAATGAAACTGAAAAGCATCAAAAGAAACCTGGGCGTTTGCCTAGAGCTACGTCTGACCTGATTCCTCTCAAAAGGATACGTAGGCAACCATTTTGGTGCGGTCACAATAAGAGAAAATTCCTCTTTCCCTTTCTACTTTTATTCGCGCAAGGTTTGCCTCCAGGCCTGCGGAATATGCCAAGAAAACAAGAGACCCCAGTTTATCCTAAACTGGGGCAGAAGTTGTTTTTGTTTTTAAAGAAAATGGAGGAAACTCAATGTTCCTCCCCATTTTCTTTGTGTTCGTAACAGTGAAAGTTCATTCTTTCCTGTCTCATATTGACGCAAAACTTGCCTTCAAGTTTGCGGCCAACATCAAAGGAAATTTAGATCCCCCTTTTTATGCTAAACTGGGGCAGAAGTTTGTTTTTATTTTATTTCATAAATAAAATAAAATAAAAACAAACTTTTATCATTTTTGTATCATCTATTCACATGTTTCAAGAGATGTTTGTGTTGTAAATTGAATTGAAAAAAATAAAAAGAAAAAAAAAAGAAAAAAAAGGAAAAGAAAGGAAAGAAGTCTTGTCGGTGAAAACCTGAGAAGGCGCCGCAAGACAAACAATGAGGAAAAGATTAAGGAGAGAGGCTAGTTGGCGAAAACCCGAAAGGGCGCTACTAGTCGACTTGACAGTCACCTCAACTTGGTTATGGTTTGATATCTTCCGTGGATCAACTCTCAACAAACAAGTGGCACTGGTCGGACGAGGTCATCCAAGATACATGTCATGATCATCAAGGCCGCCAGTATATTGCCAGATAAGTTTCCTTCTTCAGAAAGACGTTTCCCTGTCCAAACGACTTTCGCCCTTAAACTTTTTTTTATTATTCCATTTTTGTACATCTTGCCTCACTATTAATTCCTCGCCCTTTCGGCGCTAACCTCCCATGAGCAACAAAAGAAAATTGCAAAACTCTGTCTTTCAGGATTCAGGTTTAATTCCAGTGAGCAGGGCACACCCTCGACAATGGAAAAGTTCTCAGCAAGTCATGATCAACATTGATAATTGGAGCCCAGCACCGCACGTCAGGCCGGAAGGACGACATACCAAAATTGTATCATGAAGAGTGGATATGTTTGGGAGGAGCTTTAGGCGTTGTTCATCCCACAGTAATGTGAAGAATAGAACAAGAGTCACTAAGCTTATTTGCAAGATCCGAAACAGGGTGTATCCACGATGCAGAAAAGTAAGTGTGACATTTGCTATGTTGCCAAGAAAGAGCTAGGACCACTTGAATTGGGGTAGTTGCGCCAGATATCAGACGGAACTCCATTCTCTCTTCGAGTCAATTCCCGTTAAAAGACAGCGTCATTTCTTTTCCATATCAAGATCTGCTAAAAGATAGCGATCATTTCCTTTTCGAGTCAGTTTCGCTCAAAGATAGCGTCATTTCCTTTCCATGTCAAGATCTGCTAAAAGATAGCGATCATTTCCTTTTCGAGTCAGTTTCGCTCAAAGATAGCGTCATTTCCTTTCCATATCAAGATCTGCTAAAAGATAGCGATCATTTCCTTTTCGAGTCGGTTTCGCTCAAAGATAGCGTCATTTCCTTTCCATATCAAGATCTGCTAAAAGATAGCGATCATTTCCTTTTCGAGTCGGTTTTGCTCAAAGATAGTGTCATTTCCTTTCCATATCAAGATCTACTAAAAGATAGCGATCATTTCCTTTTCGAGTCAGTTTCGCTCAAAAGATAGCGATCACTTCCTTTTCGAGTCAGTTTCGCTCAAAGATAGCGTCATTTCCTTTCCATATCAAGATCTGCTAAAAGATAGCGATCATTTCCTTTTCGAGTCAGTCTCGCTCAAAGATAGTGTCATTTCCCTTCTATGTCAAGATCTGCTAAAAGATAGCGATCATTTCCTTTTCGAGTTAGTTTCGCTCAAAGATAGCGTCATTTCCTTTCCATATCAAGATCTGCTAAAAGACGGCGATCATTTTTCTTTCAAGTCAGTTTTGCTAGAAGATAGCACTCACATTTAGTTCAATTCATTCGCACTCAAAGATAGCAACCACTTCCTTTTCAAGTTAGTCCTGCTCGAAGATAGCAACCATCCCCAGCTTCAAGTCAAGACCTGCTTGAAACAGATGCGACCATTTCAAGTTTCAGATGGTGCTTGCCCATACAACGGGTGATGGAGTTGTCTTTCAAGCCAAGATTTACCTCAAGGAAGCATGAAGAGTAGTCTAGGAAGTGTAATTTTACATTTTTTCCTTGTATTTCCATTCCTTGCAAAGCAACGACCACCAGCAAGCAACCAGTACTCAACAACGACAGCCTTTGTGTGCCTAAGAGTGTCTAGTATCAGCCCCAAGTGTGTCTAGAAGAGTCTCTAGTTTGTCTTAGTAGTCTAGAGTGTCTAGCTTGTCTTAGTGAGTCTAGAAGAGTCTAGTGTCTGTTTGAATGCGGTAGTCCCCGCTACCGCATGTGAGGAACTACACTGACCTGATTCCTTAGTCCAGGGATATGTAGGTAACCTTGTTCTCGGTTAGAACCGAAATTCAAGGTGCGGTCACCATTTTGAAAAGCATGCTCTCGGCTAGAACCGAAAAGCCAAAATTAGTTGTTGATTACTTCTTTGTCCGAAAACTATTCGTGTTCCCGAACAAAGAGGGGCAGCTGTAATCACCTAATTTTGACTAAATTTGTCTTTAATTAGGACGTTAAAATTTGAGAATTAACAAAAATTACTTGTTATATGCTTAATTGTGATTCGATGTTTAAATTGTGATTATATTGTAAGTTTATGCGGTTTAGATTAGGATTAATTGTGTGTGTTTTTGTAACTAGTAACAATTTTAATGGTTATTCGTAAAAAAATAACAGCCCAGTACATTGGCCCGTCAGCCCATCTGTTTACCCGGCCCATATTCACTAACTATATAAGCCAAAAAATTATATTTTTGCTCATTTTACACAAAAAATCAGAAAAATAGGCCAAGCCATGCCAAATTTTCTCTCACTCACCGGAAATCCCTCCGCCGTGCTTCCACCGAGGTTCCGCCGCCGCTCCGCTAGGTGGTGGCCGGAAAAAATATAAAAATACATCAATCGACTCCTCTCGCCTCCCTCATTCCTTTTCTCAACTTGGATTCTTCAAAATCCAAGCCGTTTAGAGTAGATCGGACTTTGAAAAGCTCGACTCCGGCCACCTTGACCTCTTTTCGGGTAAGTTTTGGTTCCTCTTCTTCACTTTACTCCTCTTTATCTCTTCCCACACCCCATCTCCCAAAAACCCCATCCCTTTGCCCGTTTTCTTTTTTTTTCCTTTTCCCGTTTCTGTTCTTCTTTTCTTTTCTTCTCCTTCTTATTTGTTTTTTTTTTTTGTTTCTGGTGATGTTTGTTTGTTTTGGAGTTATGGAGAGTATGAGGGGGCTGTTCTGATTACTGAGGGTTTGAGGGATTGTTTTTGACCCGTGGATTGGTTCATAGTGGTGAGGTGACAGCGAGGCGGTGAGGCGATAACATAGCAGCGATTTGTGATGGAAAAAATTGGTGGCGAGGCCGCCTGTGACATGATGCTTGCAGCTGCTACTGTGATGATGATGAATGATGAGAATGAATCCGCGAGACAGTCATGGCGAAGCTCTAATCCAAGGCTATGATGCAATTTAATTTAGTCGGGTTAGAAGAAAAAAAACCAAATCTTTGCTTCATTTTAGTTTTGTATTTGTTTGTTTACTGTTTCTGAATGTTTAGTCATAGATAGAATTACTTTATGTCTTTATCAAAAGGAAAGTAGGAATGGTTTAGGTGTAGTATCTGAAATGAAAGATGCAGTTTAGCTTAGCATGTAAATGATGGACGAATATTGATTGATGATAAATTGTTTCCATTTGGAGTCTCTGGTAATGAATATCATGTATGGGTCTCTTTGAAGTATGCACAGTTTCCTTTCGTCGAATCAGGAAATGAAAACGATTAGTTGTTTATGTTTGTATGTACTATCTTGGTCTAATCCTATGTGAAGCATGAAATGGTTGAGTTTCTTTTGGTCTAATTTATTTACTGTCCAGGTAGGTGTCTGTTGGTTTATCTTAAGGAAATTTTGGGAGTTGTTTCGACTTTGGTTGCTTCCCAATCATATTTATACTGTTTGTTTGTTGTATCGCAAGTCCTCTGTTGTCTTTCTTATCCGTCGTCGAGCATATATTAGTCTTTGTTTACCTCAATTGGATCTTTCAGTTGAAGGTCTTTGTTTAGTTTCATTCAGGTGCCAAATAGTCTGCAAGCTGTTTCCGGCTTAGTTTGCTTAAGGGTGAGCTTGTGTTAGAACCTGTCCTCACTGCCTGTATGGGTCTTCATGTTTGTAAGTATTGTTTTGTGTGGTAACTGTGAGGGAAGTCAAGTATGTATGTGATATGAACGAACTGTAGTTTCTAATTAGTTGTTCTAAGACTTGTTCACTTAGTTGTAGCTTATTTTTGCTTGCTGGAAGCTCTTAACATCTGGTTTTGTTCTAGTTTAGTTATAATTTAGGATCTGGTTACTTTTTTACCATAGTTTAGTTAGTTTGGGGCTGATTTAGTTGGTATAGTTGGTCCTAGACCTTCTAGTTTGTGTAATGACTATTGGGTGTCCTTTTAAAGGACACCACTTGTATATTTTTAGCTTTTTGGGATTGTTTAGGGGGCTGAAATAGTGCCATACAGCTGCTGTACTTTGGCTAAAAATAAGGGCTAAGTACACTCAAGTATAGGGGTGTGGGCTTGTACTTTTGTACAAGTCCATACCCCCACCCTTTGGCCCCATCTTTTAGCTATATATAGGAGTCTTTACTCCTTATTTAAGACACATCTACCTGCTGAAAACACACAACAACATTCTGAAATTCACAAGAAATTAAGAGCAAAAACACTTAAAAAAAATAGTAAGTTTGAGAGTTAGATTTAGAACCAAAAGCCTTTACATCTAAGGTCTTTTGGAGCATAAATCTTAAGGTTTTAAAGGTTGAATAGGGGTATAAAAGGGGCTGTTTTAGCTGCTGGTTTGGAGTAGAAGTTGCTTGGTCTTTGGTTGTGTTTCTTTGTTTTCTATTTCTCGTTGGCTAGGAATTTTTCGCTCAAAGGTAAACACAATTAACCTCATTTTCTATGTTGAGTATTTTGGCTATGAAATGATTAATGACAGTGTGCTTAAAGGCAAGAAAAAAAAGGGGGTTTCTACTTCATGTTTCGTACTTGCTGTTAAAGTGTTAATCAATGTTTGTATGTGATAGTTAATGTATATTGTGAGTAATACAATATGAGAAGCTTGAAAGAGGGTATAAACTAATAGAAATGAGCAGGTATTTGAAAAGAAAAAAATTTCCAGACTGGCTATTTTTTTGCAGAAGTATAAAATTGCAGAAGTATTGGCGAGAGTGTCTCAATATATATATTTGCAGAATTGGTCACTCATTGAGTGTAGTGTTTTAAAAAAAATGGATAAATTTGATAGTAGGCAAGTTAGGACTTTTTTTAAAATACCAAACCTGAAAGCGATGTCTCCTATTAAAATTGGTCTGAATCTTGGACTCACAGGGCAGAATAGGACTTTTAATGTTAAAAGGATTTGCAAACTTGGTAAAAGCTAAAACTAGTAGGAATAATAAGACATTGAATGTTAACAAATCCAAAAACGGACCACATGATGTCTCTTTGCAATAGTCACGTGAACTTGGACTTTTTAATGTTTGCGAGAATTAGTCACCATTTAAGACGTTTAATAGTTTAAACAGTCCATAAGTTGATTAGTTTTTGCAAATACCTACTAATTTGACTATTCCTAACTGACCTATTAAATATATATTAGCCCATGTTTCGGCAAATAAAGAAACTCATCTTTGGCAATTTTCATTCCAGCCCATCATAGCCCATTATTTCGACAAACAGCCACTACTTGTATAATATAATAAAATATAATTATTTTTTATTTTTTTATTTTTTGGCAAATGATCCTTACGGCATCTCATTAGTGCAAACAAGTCAGCCTACCACCTAAATGGATCGATTAAAATTGAACAAGTGTTATTCTTACCAACAAAATAATTAGGCTATCTTATTAATGCGAATGGTCTAGCCCACTATGATTTTGGCAAACAAATCACCTTTAATAAATAGTTTCATTGAAGCTAATTAGATTCTTTTGAAATAGACCAGTCCTCTGTGAGGTTGGAAATACGCAATACATTTTATTTATTTACTTATTATGAATCAAAGTGTAAATTCGTCCAGTCCTCTGTGAGGTTGGAAAGGAATAATATGCTTTTCTTTTATAAAATCAAAGTATAAATTCAAATCAACGTCAAAAGATAACAACCATATTTTAATAAATTAAAATTGCGACAATAAAGCAACTGTGCTCGGCACAGGACTCGAGGGTGCCTAATACCTTCCCGAGAGTCAACTGAGAACCTTACCTGAATCTCTAACGCAGACCATTAGATGAGTCAGAGGTGTTCCAAGGTACCTTTTGGTGACTTGACACACCTTAAACTATGTCAAGTGGCGACTCCGAGTTTCTCTAAAATAATTTTGTACCTTCTTGAACACCAGTCACGAGTCTTTAAATAATAAACGCACCGCGCAGTTAATTAATTTTTTAGGGCGTGACAGTAGATCTGAAAATATATATACAAAATACAAATATATCATATCATCATATTATATTAAAAGTGAGAACCCTTAAATGTAAAGTCAGATTACTAAAATACCCCTAATAAGATATTGAACGCCCATTTTACCCTTCTCTAACACCATCTATAATAGTTTTGTATCAAAAAGTATATGTAACTTAAGAAAAAGATAAATTTGATCTATAAACACCCATGTAAATGCTGATATTAAATTTGTCTTGAACCGTGTACCTTTTAACCACTCATTTTGATTCAACAAATGATTTCAGAAAAGAAACGGCAAGAGTTGTAACGCATGAGTGTAACTAAGAGTTGTTGTAAATGTAGCTAATGAAGAGTTGTATCAAAGACAATCCCCTTCAATTATAATATTCACTTCAACCTATTTCTGTCTCCATATTTTGTTGGCTCCGTCCGGTTAATTTAAACTTGCATGCTGCCTTCTTTTTCACATAATTCTTACTCAGTTGGTGAGGAGACAGAGGAGTTAATTGATAGTCACAAACTACTGCATTGCTCAATAGACGAGAAAGCAGACAATGCACCGATGCGTAAATTTTTCGACGAAAATTCATAAGTAATGGGCACAAACAAAAAGAGACTGTGTTCAATAAAACCAATAGATATCATTATTGCTGACTGCTGATATTATTGTGTTTGTCCAGAATTTTCTTAAATGCTAATCAGATTTTAAGGAATCATATAATCTCCGCGGATGCTGGTATCTAACCACATACAACATTGATCATCCATGCATATTGGATAATTTGCAATCCCATCTTAGATCTTTCTATCACTATAAAAGTAGGCTTGCTATATTGATGTACATGTATTGATCTATCCATTTTAATTAGAGTATTCATTAACTATATGTTAGTTAAATATATGTTTCTTTCTTCATGACGAAACATTTGTATCTCCTCGATTTCAACTTTTGAAACTTCAAAATGAGGTTATTCTTCCATCCATTTGAGTTTGCATTTTTTCCCTTCAAATTTTGAATAAGTCATCACACAATTATTTTAATAATATCATTATTATATCATTTAAAAAAGTTCGTATCAATTAACAAGGAATACACATGTCCAAAAACTAGTACATAAACATACGCATATATACACATACAAAAGGAAAAAAGGACTAAATCGAAAAAATCCACTGAAAAACCACCGGAAAAATATAGATCGGGGCGTTACACCGCTGCAGTGCAGCAGCGCCGCCACGAGGAACAGCGCCACGAGAAGCATACACAGTGGCGGGCAACAGTAGCAGACATAGTGACGGCGACGACAGCAGCGACGGGGCTGCTCGCTGGCAAGAAGGAGGGGAATGGCGGTGGGTGGGTGGGTGGATGGGTGGAGGAGGGGAGAGAAGGAAAGAGACGAAGAAATTAGGGTTTGTGATTGGAAGAGTGGGAATGGTATATAGGGTAATTTTTTAAAACTATTGTTATGTATTTTAACTATTGTAAAAGTATTTGTATATTTTGTAATTTAGCTATTAGAGTAGTCATTTGGTGTAAATTTTCCTTTACAAAACTATACAAGCTAATATTCTTTTTTACACAAAAATGTTAATATTATCCTATTTTCAAAATATAACAGCATTTTTAATCAACATATAGCAAATATATATAAAACCCTAAATTCCCCTCCTTAACTATCATCCAACCCACAGACGTCACCCCCATGACTAAAAAAAATTGTATATGTTGTGCATTTTCATTGTATGGACAGTAGGCATACACCCTTACAATTATTGTCTATTTATATATTTGTTGTATGGTTAGTGTATGCATAGTGTATGAATATTTTTACACCGCACATACTCACCATATACAAATGGATAGAGCAAAATACATTTATTGTATGTCCGGTGTATATCCAGAGTATATTTAAGTCATACACCGTGCACACAATGAAAATACACATGTAATACATTCCCGCAATCAATAAACACCAAAAACACACCACTGCCACCATAAATCCATCGTACACCTTCGGAAAAATAATAAAAAAAGAAAAGAAAAGAAAAGAAAAGAAAAAGCAAGCAGCTATGCTTTTTCTCGCAGCATTAGTGCTTAACTGGCAGCGCCAATGCCGGAGAACAGCAACGCCGTCGCCGACGCTGCAGAGGCTGGAAAAAACGACGGGCCATTGACGGCGAAGAGACTAGATTTGATAGACACGGCGAAATACACCATCGCCAAAGCAAACGCGACTCCGGTGGGGCGGAAGCGGCGAGAGGTGGAGGGGAGAGAGAAGAGAAAGGGAAGAGAGAGAAGAGGGAGAAGAAAAGTAAGCGTTTTGTAATTATTCTATATTTTGTAGCATTTCAAAAAATAAATATTGTTATATTTGGTGAAGTGACAAAATATTGCTATATTTTTTAAAAAAATGCCCTACAATAAAACTGTGTGTAATTTTTCCTATAATATATCTGCACTTAGTTAAAATGAATTAATTTTGCACCATGATCTAATTATATGACCTATTTGGATTTTCTCTATTTTAGTTAATTAATTGATTAGAACTCAAGTTTAGAAATCAGTCCGTGAACCATACTTTGTGTAACTTATGAGGTGCCTTACACCTTTTCTCTAGATTAACTTGAATACTTATTCGGAATTTCTAGTTAGCAGGGCCACCTTGAGTAAACCTTTATACTCCCTCCGTACCACTTTATGTGTGCAGCCCTGATTTGTCTTTTGTTCTTTGGCCTTTACTTTCCCCCTCCCCCCTCTTTCTTAGAATTCTACATTTAGGATATGTTTTGCATCTTGTTTCCGCTTTATGGGAGTAAAAAAAAAAAATCTTTGACTGCAACTTTTTCATATGCCCTTTAAAGATTTTTAATTGTTAGTTAATGTGACTTATAGTACTTTTTATGAAGTTTCTAAATATGTAAATTATTTCTTAAAAAACTTAAAAAATGTATATCCGAATTCACAATCAAAATAAAGTAGTTTGATTCTTGAAATCCAAACTGTGTCACATAAATTGGGATGGAGGGAGTAATTAATTAGAAAAAATTCCTAATACACCTACTTAATAATTATTATTAGGTGGCGATAACCAAAAAAAACTCAAAAAGCGAGCTACTAAGTTGGAAACCACTTTGGACTAGCTCTTCGAAATGGGGTGCAGCAGAAATACAACTGTGCTGGGATAACCACCATTTAAATTGAGTTGTTTTCTTTCTTTGATTTCTTTTGTTGGGATTAAGTTTTCTTCTCTGCATTTCTAATTATCTGGCATTGTCTTTCTAATTCTTGCAAAACCTTAGTTCTATTAGGATATCCACGTATTAATTAACTGGCATGCTCTTTTTATTTCTATCAAAATCTTAGTTTTATTAGGTTACTCACGTTACTGGCGTGCTCATTTTATTTTCTGTTGCCGTTACATAAGTTTGGATAGCCTGCTACTTGAGTTTTCACACACATGTCTCGTCATCGTACAATATTTGATCTAGCCATATTTCACTGGCAGTCCATGGTTTCTAGGGCGACATCATCATCGACCCAGGCTTCCTCCGCAATAGTTTCGCTACCTGGTGCAGGCCTTGATGACCACACGATTCAGTCATACCCAGAGGTAATCTGAGGCAGATTTAGAGCGGAATTCTCAAATTAACTCATTATTGTTGTATTGGCTTGAACTATATTTGTAGAATTAGAAATAATATTGAAATGTATACATTTACTTTGCTTCATCATTTCATTTTAATTGACAATCTTTGATTATGAGTTTATTAAAGAAGTATAAGACCTTTCTATATATATTTTGAAACAATTTTACTTTAAACTTTTTACTTACCTTTAGTGACGTGCTTTATGATTATTAAATATCTTGACATGTTTAAGACAACATATTTTAAAATCCCTCGTTCTTTTTGCAAAACTTTGTGCTCAATCTAAACTCTATATGTATGTATTTTATATCGAATTGGAGGGGGTAATAAGATTATTGTCAGTTTGAACTCAAGTGTATGACTTTATTAGATCTTGAATATGTCTCTGTAGAAAGTCTTTGGTGAAAGCATAAATCTTTTGGGGCTTGACGAACTAACTTGCTCAATATGCTTGGCTGAGTATAGTACCGGAGAGTCAGTGAGGAACCTACCTGAGTGCCAACATTGCTTCCATGCTGACTGTGTTGACAAGTGATTGAAGATGAAGGCCACCTGTCCTGTTGCCGAAATTCTCCATCTTGTTATGAAAACATGTGAAGTTAATTAATAAATCATAATATATTGGTATTGTACAACCACAACAATTATTACCCAGGGAAAAAGAAGCTCTGAATCGCCCTTCTCTCTAAAACCCCCCTCCCCTTTCAAAGCTTATTCCTCAAATCTATTTTTCATTAATGGACGTTGATAACACCAACACTCCTCCGCCTGACTCCCATTTAATACCACCTAAGCCACCTGATAACCTACTGAAAGAAAGTAATTCATTACAATCTAATATACCTACCTATCAAGATAAAATATTGGCACAGCCTACCACAACATCTACCATTACTCCTCCTTTTCTACATGATACACTAGCCGATCACTCTATGTAAAACCACCCAATGATAGAAGACGACTTAGTTGACTATATTTCTTTCACTCATGAAGAAAAGCAAAGAATTTACTCACCCTAGGTCAATGATTATCAAACTGCTGGGAAAAGGCTCCATCACAATTACCTATACGAAAAGCTAAAAACACAATGGAGATTATCGGAAGATTTTCCTCTAATTGACCTTGGAGAGGATTTTTATGTAGGAAAATTTAACAAAAATGATAGGCTTCACATAGTTTTAACTGAAGGACCATGGTTTGTTAATGGTTTTTTCCTCTCAATCAGATGTTGGGAACCTAATTTTGTAGCTACAGAAATTAAATTGCTATCCGCAGCAATTTGGATATGACTGCCTAACCTACCTGCTGAATTTTTTGATGAAGGTGTTCTGAGAAAGATTGGTAGCAGTCTTGGTAAATTGCTTAAAATCGATTTCAAAACTTTCACAACATTAAGAGCAAGGTATGCAAGGATTTGTATTGAAGTACAAATTGATGTTCCGGTTAAAAGTTATATCTACATTGAGCATCATAAACAAAAGGTGATTTATGAAAGTGAAAATATGTTGTGTAAGATTATGGTCATCTGGGTCATCTGAGTCATCTTCAAATTAATTGTCCCTACGCTCACCAAACAATTTATCTGCCTACAAGTTCAATTAACCCTACTTCTTCAACCCCACAAAAACTCAAGACCAAGGAGGGAAATTTAGAATGGCATACACTCAATTTCCAAAAAAAGAAAAAATGTTTAGCTATAAAAAATTCTCAACAAAAAAATGCTACATCATCAATATTAACATCAATGCAGGCAAGGCTCATCATCCAGGTAAGTTCACTAAACTTCCAGTCCCTCGTATTAATTCTAAGATTATTAACTCCACTAAACCATCTTTTCACACTAATAGTCCTATGAATAGATTTAATACTCTAAATCCTCTTAATAATGACGTGAAGGAAATTAAAAATAATAATACGAATGGTAAATTGGGACCATCACTACGTGCCATGCAAAAATTGAAAGAAACTATGCATGGTCAAAAGTCAAATCATGATCCCGACTGCCATGTTATTGATTCCATGGTTATGAATTTTGCTCCCACTTCTCCCACGTCACCCAAAACAAATCCCCTTTAAACCCTACTACAACTAAAACACCGGGTGACGCTTCTCCCCATATTCAAACTCTGCAAAATTCTGATAATTCTCCAATTAACTCACCGCATAAAACAACCAATGACAAAAATTCTAAGGATTCGTATGACATAGTGCATATCCCTCCTCTTTCTTTGAAAAAACTTGATCACTCACATACGTTATCTCCCATCACAATACTACAATCTCGTCTACATCTCATCTTTCCCCATCGTCCTATATAGCTACACAAAATAATAATGAGAGCTCCACCCTAAAAAAGAAAGTCACGAAAACTTGTGAAAGAACTATTGGAAACTCATCGACAAAAGAAACTAACTATGAAAACAAGAATATTCCTCTTATCCCACCACCAATCCCCATGAATCCACCTCTAATATTCACACTTCCACCACCTAAAAATCACATTCCATAGTCATAGATAGAGTCCACTCTTTGGGGTCACGCAATCACTATCCCAATGACTTTTTTTGGACACCAAGATCATGTAATCGTCCAGGATCCGTCTTATCTCGCATTAATAGTGAGCGAAGGAATGCACATGACAATGCTCAACTACATGAATAGTATGTGGCCACAACTACTGAATGGAGTGAATCAACAGGACTTCCCGCTGATCGTCTTCCTTTTTTCCCACCACGTGTGACACAACCACAAATTCCAATTTTCACATATGGGGACTTAGCTCAAAATTAGTTAATGCATGCCCCCTTACATGCAAATCAACAAATGTGGAATCCTCAAAACATGATACCTCATCCACCACCTCCCATGCAAATGAATATCCCTCCACCACCAGCTCCACCTCCATCACCGGAACACCATCCCAATCCACCCGTACTAGGAGAAAACATGTTGGAGGACCTAGAAAAAATCGTCCTAAGAGGGAGGGAGAGTCACACGGAGTTTCTACACCTAAACGAAATAACAATTCATCTTTTCAAAGAAAGATTGGATAGGAAAGTCATTTTTACGAGTCACCAATTGCTTTACAAATGCTCACTGGATGTGAGAGCTCTAGCAAACAAGCAAGTGGGGAAATATGCTGTAGCGTTGAACCTAACACTAAGGAATGATCCAAAACTTGATTTGATTGAGAATGAAAACCCTAATCTTAATATGAAAAGACTACTTAACATAATTGTTTGGAACGCTAAATTTTGATGTTATTCTAGAAGACTATAGGCCTGGCTTAGTTGCATTACTTGAGACCAAGATGGAGGACCACCACGACTTAAGGGCTCGTTTTGATTTCACTAATTATGCCGAGGTTCCATCAGTGGGTCGTTCAGGAGGCATTGTAGTCCTTTGGAAAAATGATTTGATCACTGTTTCTGATGTGCACATTAATGGTAATGAGGTCCATGCCATGATCAAGGCAAATCATGTCTCTTTTTCCTCTCCTTGGCTTTTTTCATCAGTTTATGCCAGCATCTCTTACTCTACTCATAATTTACTTTGGAATGCATTAGCTACAATTTATGATTCGTATAAAGGTCCATGGCTTGTTAATGAAGATTTTAATCAGATCCTAAGCCAAAGAGACAAATCAGGTGGCAGACCTCTTAACTGCAAGCATGCTTATAATTTTAGAAATTGTATAAACTATTGTAATCTCATTGACCTAGGCTTTAAAGGACCAAAATGTACTTAGTGTAACCATATAAGTGTAGTAGTGGTCTAATTTTACAACGTTTAGATAGGTGTTTAGCCAACCATGAATGGGTTACTTTGTTTAAAGATGCATCTGTTGTTCATCTTCCTAAAACCTATTCTGATCACCACCCTATGTTAATTAGTTTAAATAATAAGCACCATGCTACTACTAACAAATTTTTTAGAATTGAATCAATGTGGATGTCCCATCCCGACTTCATTAATATTATTAGAAAAGCTTGAGAAAATAAATGTTTTAATGATGCTATCAAAATATTTGAAGAAGATATTTCTATTTGGAATAAAACAGTTTTTGACAACATTTTTAAAAATAAAAAAATTTTACTCACTAGACTGAATGACATCCAGTCTTCTCCTAATTATCCCACTAGTCATTTTTTACAAAATCTTGAAAATAAATTACTTATTAATTTTAATATTTTACTTAAAAATGAGGAGGAATATTACCGCCTAAATTCTAGGATTAATTGGTTAAATTTTGGGGACGCTAATACCAAATTTTTTCATGTCACCACCCTTAATAGACGGAGACATAACACTATTACTCATTTTCAAGACGAAAATGGTGCTATTATAATGGATCCAGAGGCAGTCAAGAGTCATGTTATTAGCTATTTTGGTAATTTATTCTCGACAAGTCATGATCATAGTTCCCTTCTCCCCATTAGTCAAAACACTAGTTGGCATTGCAAAACTGATCTTTCAAGTGTTGATAATCCTTTAACTGATGATGAGATCACTAATGCAATTTCTTTCTTTAAGCCTTATAAAGCCCCTGGCCCGGATGGTCTCCGTCCTTTCTTTTTTCAAAAATATTGGGGTATTATTGGAGGCTAAGTAAAATCTTTTTGTCACCAAGTTTTTGCCACTGGTAGTATCCCAAATTTCTCAAATACTACTTACTTATGCCTCATTCCTAAATTTAAAAATGCAGTTAATCTTAAAAAATTTCGTCCTATAGGCCTTTGTAATACTATCTATAAAATTATTACTAAAATTATCGCTAATCGTATTAAGCCCTTCCTTGATAGCCTTATTAGTCCATGTCAAGCTAGTTTTTTGAAAAATAGACGAGCCTCTAATAACGCCATTATTATTCAAGAAATTATTAATAAATTCTCTCATATGAAAGGTATCAAGAGTGAAATGCTAATTAAAATTGATTTAGAAAGGCCTTTGATAGACTAGAGTGGTCCTTTATTCGTACCATGTTAGCTTTTTTCAAAATTTTCCCTAATATTACACGTTTAATTTTATCTTGTATTACATCATCTCCTATGTCAATCTTGATTATTGGTTCTAAAACTCCATTTTTTAATCCCACAAAGGGTATTAGGCAAGGAGCTCCTATGTCTCCCTATATTTTTATTTTGTGTTTAGAACTTCTCTCAATTTATATCAATCACAAAGTTGATCTTAATTTATGGAACCCTATTAAACTATCCTCTAAAGGTTCAGATCTTTTCCATCTTCTTTTTGCGGATGACCTTACTTTCATGGCTAAAGCTAATGAGAAAACTTCTTATACTATAAAATCAACTTTGGATTTATTTTGTGATTTTTTCGGTGAAAAGGTTAATACTACAAAATCTAAAATTATTTTTTCTTCTAATATTTCTTCATCTCGTGGTGAGAATCTGAGTTCTATTCTCACTATGAAAATTAGTAAGTCGTTTGGTAAATATCTAGGATTTCCTATTTTGAACCATAAACCTAGAGCTAAGGATTGCCAATATTTACTAGATAATTTTCAATCAAAACTATCTAATTGGAAAACGAATTTCCTTAGCCTAGCCGGTAGGGTTACCCTTATCAAGTCAACCCTTAATACCCAACCATATCATGCAATAACATCTTCTTCCTTCTAAGACTCTCAAAACCTTGGACAAAATTCAGAGGAATTTTTCACTGGGGTACTACTAACACTAAAAAGAGGCTCCATCTTCTTTCTTGGTATATTATCACTAAATCCAAAATTCTAGGTGGCCTAGCTATTACCAAGGCTAAAACTAAAATCTTGACTATGATTACAAGCTTAACGTGGAGATTCCTCTCACACCCTACCTCTTTTTGGGCCACGACTATCACTAGTAAATATATTCATAAGGCAGTTACCAAATCCCACTCCTTTGTTTGGAGTAACATTAATAAAGGTTGGTACCTTTGTAATGATAACATCTACTGGATTATAGGAAATGGCTCCTATACTTCTTTTTGGTATCATAGTTGGCTCCCTAACAGGAAAATCATTAGAAGCCTTATTAGTGGTCTTCTTACGTTAAGTGAGTCTAATCTCAAAGTAGCCGACCTCTTTATTGATAACTTATTTGACTTGTCTAAAATCTCATTCCAACTTCCTCTCCATATTCAAAGTTTGATTCTTAATTCTCCTATATCCTTAAGTAATGATTTGGACTACCCCATCTGGAAGCCTAATAACAATGACCTTTTTTCATTAAAATCCACTTACCCTTTAATTGAAAGCAATATCTCTAGTGAGAGGGATTTTGATTGGATTTGGAACATAGAAACCCTTAACAAAATTAAATATTATGTATGGCAATCTCAACATGATCGTCTTCCTACTCGTCATGATCTTTCCAAGATTGGCATTAATATTAACCCAATCTGTACAATTTATAAGTGCGAGGTCGAATCTTATACCATATATTGGGGTGTTTGATTGCTAAATTTTTTTGGCATACTTGCTCAATTCACCTAAATATCCCAAATTCTCATGATTGGTTACATGAATTAAGAAATTCTTCTCATAATATTACCTCAAAATATTATAATTGGCTAGAGTTCCCATCCTTTGCTCGCTGGAATCTTCGGTTAAATCGTAATAGTAATAATATTAACAATCTCGATAGGAGCATAACTCATGCCACTGTTAACTCTAGGCTTATGGAATTCAAGTTGCTTACATCCAAGGAGTCTAGGACAATGCCTAATAGAACAATAAATATTGCTTGGTATCCCCCTAAAAGAGATGTTATTAAACTGAATATTGATGGGGCGTATACAACCCATGATTCCATGGCTAGTATTGGGGGAGTGTTCCGTAATAACAAAGGAAATTAGGTGCTACGCTTCCACAAAAATGTATCCGGTTTAACGCATGTAGAGCTTCTAGCTCTACATTATGGCCTAACCCTAGCAATTGATCAACAATTCTTAAACCTAGAAATAGAAACAGACTCCTCAGATGTAATTCAACTTCTGAATAAGTCTAACCCTTCTTATTTCTCAATTATTTCAAAATGCAGGTTAATGATGTACTACCTGCGAATGCCAACCATTAGGCATAACTTCCGCCAGGAAAATAAGGTTGCGCACCTTTTGGCGCATGGAGCTCCTGATCAGTCCAAAACTATCTCTACTTATTATTATACAGTGCCACCAAATTATGTCCAGCAAGCCTTGTTGGAAGATAGTGTTGACACTTCTTTTGTTGCTAAAATATCTAGCAGTTTTAATTGTTTATCTAAATTAGGAAACCTTAATATGTTGAACGCTATGTCTAATTCTAGTCCTTGTAATATTCAAATTGCGGAACTTCCTAATAGCAGCATGAACTCCTTATTTAATCCTCCGTAATTTATATCTATGCAAGTCTTGTTTCTATCAAAAAAAAAAATAATTATTACTCAGTCTCAAAGAACTTTTGCTCGATTCTATGAATCTTTATTGTCTATGTCGTTCAATTTATGCTCATAGAAATACAATAGTTACTATTGTACTAGACCCATTTTTGGTTTTAGAAGCAGTCGAAGCATTCGTAGATTGTAACTATTTAATTATATTGATTGTTTTATGATTTCAAACTCTTTTGCACAAAAAATTACTACAAGTATTCTTACTTGATCCTTGCCCCCGTCTTTCCCGAGCACTTATATCAACATATTCATCGTATTTGTTATTTTATCAAATAGTCTAGCAGAGAAAGCTTAATTACTCGGATGTAAAACTTGTATTTGGTAAGAAACAAAGTCATGATTTTTTTTTCCCAGAAGATTTGGTGTGGAGTAATGATTTTGAAGGGTGTGTTTGGTATGAAGGAAAATATTTTCCATGGAAAATGTTTTCTTGAAAAATATTTTCCTAAAAATTATTTTCCCATGTTTGGTTGGTGAGTGGAAAATATTTTCTAGAAAATATTTTCTAGTGTTTGGTTAAAAGTTGAAAATATCTTCAGAAAATAATTTCTTATACTTCTCATACCCAATCCCATCCCTACTTCCCTCCCCCTCCAATTTTTTTTTAATAATAGTTGGAATATGTACTTCTAAGAATAGTAAGTACAAAACTTTTTTTTATTTCTCACATTGTCCTATCTCTGTCGAGGCTCGACTAATTCAAATTTTTCCAAGGACTTCCAAAAACCGACAACTATATTTTTAGCCTCTAAGACCTTGAATTTATTAGAGACAAAGCAAGTTATTTTCTTAGTACTTGTACTAAAACTAATAAATAGATACACATTCTCAAATTTCACTCATACGACACAATACACATTCAATCTCATCTGATAATCACCCAACAGACAATGAACTCTAAGCAAGCCTATCATGCTGAAATACCCTAATACCTTCAAGACATTACTTCCACCACTGTAATCATATATACCCATCGGTAGCAGTAAACTCTTCAAGACCTTCCTTCTACATCTCCAATATTTGGATTATTATAGATTTCTCCACAAGGGCTTGTAAGAAGTTGAGGATACCCTAGATACTCCAAGCTTGGAAACAACAATATTAGAGAATTATTGATACAAAAATATGATACATGATTGATGTGAATCATACCACATAAATCTATGGATAAAAACAAATATCTTCAATGTCCAGTCTAGTTTGATAACAAACCTAGCCTCTTCATTTAATAGCAACTTTTCACTTTAATGCTTAATAGCCATAGATGCCATCACTTTTCTCCAATCATAAAAGCCAGTACCATTGCTCATTCAGGCATGAACTATGTCAATTTATGGCATTAGCTAAATATAAAGAGCAACTATTACTCAACCACAGAAATGTATGACCTCAGCTACCGGCTAAAACACAAATAAACGCAACTATTAAACTGAATACTTTTATCAACAATTGATATAAGAATTTTATAACTTATTCAGTTCTTCCTAGCAATAAACAGTTATAAATTTCAAAAATTGAAAACATCTCGGCAAGTTATCTGAATCAAAGGATCATAGCAAGCAACTTCACTATGTATTAGAGGTAGCGAAACCATTATCAGGCTTCTTTACCTCTTGCAAGGGAATATAAGCAACGACAAAAAACCGAACGTGCAGATGTAAACCATTCACGAAGATGCAAGCGACATACATATGTAACTACAGTAACATAGTTCGAGGATAGTACCCTTACAGCTCTTGCTTTCACCACAGATAATTAAGCTTAACCAATAACAACTGAGCATGCCTCTTTGACATAACACAACTCACTACAGAAATTGAGTGGTAAGTTCAATGTGCTATTTTGTTGCCAGGGAGCTTTTTTTTTCAGAGTTACTTGCAGAATCTTATGTATTTCTCATGTTAGTGTTGTTCTATTAGGTTCAAAGATTGAGTAGTCTCAAAACAGATTCAGTAATGCATTTTGAAATGGTTTCAAGTTTAAATTTCATTGATCAACAGACTCAAAAGCTCAAACCTGAGACTAGCTACCATACCAGTAAAAATTATACAGAGATAGCACCAAAAGAAAGCTATTTTCAATAGACTAAAGTCATCTATTTCTCCTATCATAATTTGTGAACATGGCACGGGCAATCGCATCTCTTTTCAAAGACCATTGCCTAGCTTCTTCGCGTCTTTTTCTAGGTGTTTGATAGCTTTGATTCCCTTGAAAACTTTGAGTAACTTGACCACTTTGATCTCGAGTTAGCTGCCCCCCATCCACTTCTTGTACTATTAAGTCGTTTGGCTCCAACTCAATTATATGATTGTGCAAAATACAACAAGCTAACACGACATCCACTTGTGTTTTAAAATCCAAAAATGGTTCATTATCAACCACGTGAAATCGTGTTTTGAGAATAGCAAAAGCACGTTCAATCGTAGATCTCAAAGATGCATGTCGAAGGTTGAACAATTCTCTCTCATTTTGCGGAGGACGATCACTATACTCTTGTATGTGATAGCGTACTCCATGATAGGGTGGAATGAATCCCTTACGAATACCATATCCCGTATCCACAAGATAATACTTATCTATAAAACAAAATTAAGGTTAATTAATATATATTATTTATTGAATTCTTTCTACAAACTACTTTAGATTGAACAAGATACCTTGGGGGACTTAAAAACCTCGTGGTCTCTCCAAAGCATCATTTAATACGCACGAATCATGAGCGGATCCTTCCCAACCCGCAAGGACATAGGTAAACTTCAAATCAAAACTAATAGCAGCCAATACATTCTGAGTTGTCGTGCCTTTACGGCCCCGAAACCTACTTTGTTGTTCGACGGGGATGGATGCAAGCACATGTGTGCCATCTATTGCTCCCACACAATCCTATATATGGCGAAAGTTAATAACGTATACCATTGTTCATAGGAATTAATTAATAACTTAATTTTAGTACGTAACTTACTGAAAACCAAGAAAAATATCGTTGGTTGTTCCTTATCTCGAGTTGAACAGTCCCATCATGCGATTTTATAAGGAACAGATAGAGCTTCAAAATGGCTTGAAGCACAATATGGAAGCATCGATGATTAGACTCAATAGACCTATAAAAGTGAGACTCTATCTTGCGAAATCGTTCATTAAAACCAAAAATTTCTAAGAAAATTAATAGTTGTTCTTGTACGGACATATTTTTGGTTGGACCCAAGAAGTTGTTTCTTCGAAGAGCATTACACAGTTCAAAAAATACAGGTTGACTCATCCTTATCTGACCCACGCAATGAATAATACTCCCATTCAAAATACTATTCATATAAAATTCCCTCTCCTGGTCTGTATTGATGTAAGGTACTCTAGGAATGTTATTGTAGTTTTCATAAGCTACAACAAACGCAGCACCAGTAGCTAAGACGGATGTCGCTGCAGCTCCAATTATTACGTCCTCTTCGTCGTCGTTAATCAAACTCATTTGTCGCAACTCGACTTTAAATAATGATTGGGAAAGTAACATAAGTATTTTGAGATTCTAGAAGATGCAACTAACAACAAATTAAAATAGCAGATCTGAATATTTGAGGTAAACTTTTGAATATTTGAATATTTTTTCTACTCGCAATTTAAACAAAACAAAGTAAATCAAGGTTAAAATAGCAGCAAATCAAATGCCTAAATTGGAGTAAAAGTTAGGGTTTTGTTAATGCAAACAGTAAATAGATCTGAACCCAAAAATGTATTGCCAAGATAAACGAGAAATACCAATATATTTACCGTATAAAATGAAAGAAAGTACCTTTGTATCGTCGTTAGAAAACACTGTTCGTGGCGGAGGACAGAGAAATTCGTGGTGGAGAGCAGTGAACTTGTGGCAGAGAAGCGGCGGAGAAAAGAAAAATCCTAAACTAGAGAGAGAAAGAGAGAGAAGGGAGTTCGCTAGAGAGAGAAAGCGAAGCACAAAATGTGTGATTAGGAACGGGGGTGCAGCGGGGCGGGGGGTGGCCCGTGGGAAGCGTGATTTCTTTTTTCGAAAAGAAAATATTTTCCCAACTATTTCTAGGAAAAACTTTTTCCTTTATTTGGAGGAAAATAGAAAGACTAGGAAAATGTTTTACAAGCCTTATATTCCAACCAAACAATGGAAAATAGGAAAATATTTTCCCCCATACCAAACGCACCCGAAGTCTCCTTCAGTGGTGAATATTTTGACAAAATCAAGTCCTGATGGGAGGGATGCTGATTCTTGATATACCACTTACACAATGCAAACTTTGGTTGGAATCATTGTAAGGTGTTGGCTCTGATTAAAAATTTTAATGATAAAGTAAAGGTTCATTGAACAAGTGTTACTAAACACAACTTGTAATGAAAAGAAAAATGTACGAAAAGAAAAAAAAATCTAGAGAAAAATAAAGTTTTAATAGGCTCGAAATTACAACCATGTAAATATGATGACGTGCTACAGCCCAAGCACCTAAAGAATATATCAATTGTTTCAAATTCTTTCAAATGAAAGACAACACAATCAACAAAGTCATTGACAATCCTACTTGTGCAGAAGAAATGCATATTTATATTAACCAACCCTAGTTTCTTTAGAATTAGTCCTCTCTCCCTTCAGCTACATGACAGACCTGCCTCTACTCTTAAATTATACGATATGAAATGTGTTAGCTTTAATAATCTTGGAAGTTTTAACTGATGACGAAGGAAAAAATCCAAGGACGTGTTCCTTTGGATCGCGATAGCCGAATAAATAATATAGCAAAATCAATTAAGCGGGAAAATTAATTATTATCCTATTATCTAATATTTATCTTGATAATCATGCAGAGTTGTACGTGATAAGAAAAGATTGCATAAGATTGGGATAAGGCTTGAAGATAAGCAAGGAGTTCAATTAGGACTCAAACTCTTGGAGGCTTTGGAGTTCTAATTGCTCAAGAATCCTTAGATTTCAAAGCTATAAGTAGAGGAGCATTTCAGCGGTTGAAGATACGCACAAATACAGAGAAAAGAGCTATAGCATTGTTGAATCAAAATTGTATTTTTGTAGTCATTAAGCTACAGGGAACTAAGTGAAGAACCTGTTCCTTAGATTGAGTCTTGTCAAAGTTCAGTCTTAGTTCATCTGTAGTAGGGTATATCAAATTGTACTATTTGCTTTCATAGAAGCTTTGTAAGAGTACGCATCATTCAAGTCTTGTTACTTGGAAGAACTTCACTGATTGTGAAAGGGGTCACTATAGGATTAGAGTTAGTCCTAGGTTAGTAAGAGAGAAGTCTTGTAACCGAGTGAGTCTTTGAAATAGTGAAGTTGAAATCCTACTTGAGAGAGTAGGTCGTGTCTTTTTGATCCCGAGTTCAAGGGGTTTATCCACGCTAAAATCAGTGTTCATTTACTCTTGTTTAACTTAATTCCAGAATTAATCAGTAAAGAAACACATAGAAGGAACTGATCCTTCCGTAGTGGTGTGTCTTGGGAAATAACAATTGGTATCAGAGCAGGTTATCCTTGAAGAGGCAAACACCTTAGGATTAAAATGAGTGCACCATCAGATGGATGTTAAGAGTATATTTCTGAATGACTATTTAAAGGAGGAAGTATATGTCAATAACCACCAGGTTTTGAGAATGAACAGTTCCCCGAACATGTGTAGAAGTTGAACAAAGCCTTGTATGGACTCAAGCAGGCACCAAAAGCATTGTATGAATGTCTATCAAAATTCCTACTTCAGCTTGGGTATAAAAGAGGTAAAATTGATAGCACACTGTTTTTGAAAGAAAAAGGTAACATCTTTTAATTGTTCAAATTTATATAGATGATATAATTTTTTGTGCTACTTGTGAAAATCCGAGTAAGAAATTTGCAAGCTTTATGGGGAGTGAGTTTGAGATGAGCGTGGTGGGTGAACTCAATTTCTTTTTGGGTTTACAAATCAAGCAAACCTCAAATAGAAATATGATCCATCAACAAAAATATGTTAAGGAACTACTTAAAAGGTTTGACACGGATAAAGCTAAGGAAATTGATACACCAATTGCCACTGCTGCTAAATTAGATCTTGATGAACATGGCATTTCAGTTGATCAAAAAATGTATAGAGTCATGATTGGTTCTTTGCTTTATTTAACAACTAGTAGACCTGACGTTGTGTTTAGTGTTGGCTTATGTTCAAGGTTTCAGTTAGATCCTAAGGAATCTCATTTGAAAGCTGTTAAAAGGATATTAAGATATCTGAAACGAACAGGTTCCTTGGGACTTTGGTACCCAAAAGGTAGTAATTTTAATCTTGTTGGGTATACTGATGCTGACTATGCAGGTTTTCTTGTTGATAGAAAAAGTACCTCAGGTATGACACATTTTCTTAGTGAGTGTTCGGTTTCATGGGGAACCAAGAAACAAAATTCAGTGGCACTTTCCACTGCAGAGGCTGAGTATGTGGCAGCTGCCTCATGTTGTTCACAATTGTTGTGGATTAAGCAGTAATTACAAGATTTTGGTGTTTATGTAGCAACAGTTCCTATCTATTGTGATAACACTAGTGCAATTAGCATGATAAAGAATCTTGTGCATCACAAAAGAACTAAACACATTGATATAAGACACCATTTCTTGAGGGATAATTATGCGAAGGGTTTGATCACTATAGCCTTTTGTCCTATTGATAAACAAATTTCTGATATTTTATCTGGTTACTGGATCAAACTGCTCTTGTCGAACTCCAAGCCGGAGAAAGAAATTCAAAAGATGGCTTCAACATCCCGAAGGACGGCTTGTCATGAAAGGGGCTGGCTTCAACATCCAGAAGGACGGCTTGCATTAAGCCATGTTCCAAAAATTCCAAAGAAGAATATTGTGCTACCTTCTGGAGAAAAACCTCCAACAAATGATATTGAAGCAACTTTAAACCTGAATTTGATATTGCAAAAATGGTTTGGGAAAGAAAAGAGTCTTGAGAGCAGGTACAAGATCATAGAATTTTTGGTATATAGTAGCTATTTTATATAGTGTTCACATGAGAACAAACAACAAACAAGGGTGAGTCAAAAGGACTCAATAAGTGGGGCAAACTAGCCACCTCAAAGAATAGGATAGCTAGCCAGGGAGGAGAAACAAATAAACAAAAATTCCTCTTACTTAAATTATAAAAAGGCAGAGTCAGATAATAACTAGAAACACGTATGAAATGACAAACTCATCAACAACCAGGAACGTAAGATAGCCAGAACATATAGGTATCCCGACCACATCAACAATCATAAAGACATCCTGTTGCGGCGTGCAACCCGATTCATATATTCATCCTGTTGCGGCGTGCAACCCGATCCATATATTTATACCATTGTGACGTTCAACCGATCCATATATTCATACCATTGCAGGGTGCAACCCGATCCATATATTTATACTATTGCGACGTTCAATCGACCCACATATTCATACCGTTGCGGCGTGCAACCCGATCCATATATTTATACTGTTGTGGCATGCAACCTGATCCATATGTTTATATCGTTGCGGCATGTTCGCTCCAGGATTGAGTTCCCCACGTTGTTAAGGAGCGAAGACGACTTCAGCTGTCAGGGTGAGCCAGCTTTTATTCAAGACGACCACTAGTTTATTGTTTATTATTTCAGCTGCATTTTGCTCCCTTCAGGAGATATCTATCTTCTTTTGTACTCTTAGATGTCTAGTCTGGATAGCCCTAAACCTAGTATATTGGGTAGTCAGATGTAATTTCTTTTTTACAGCTTAGAGGTATCAGTATCTCTGTATTTTTTTTAAGTCTTGTCCTTATTTATGAATTATTATATTTATTTTCCTAATTTAATTGGTAAGGGTTCGTCCGACGGGTCTAGGGGAGGATGTCGGGTGCCTGCACGGCCTAACCGGATTCTGGGTCGTGTCAGTGAGATCATTTTGAAAGGAACATATTAGAATTAGGGATGATTAAATTCACCTAAGTCTACTCAGCTTTACTTCAAAAATTGGCTAGAAAATTTTGCTTAAAAATGAATTTTAAGCCCCCCCCCTCCCTATCAAGCAAGAAGGAAGCGGCTCTTCCCACGGCGGAGTCACCATTGACTCTATTTATTATTATGGTAAATCAGTGTATCAAGATGTCAATCTGAGATCTTAAAGTCAATTTGAAGTTTTCAGCTCAGTTCTATACTTAATGATATACTCTATGCCATGATTTCTAATTAAGCTTACTAAATTTTAATGATGTTACTCTTATGTTTTTAGAATTTCAAATTATGCAATTTGATTGAAATTGGATATGGGAACTGTTCCCTGTCACATTCTCATGTATGTACTACTTTATTATTCAGAAATTATTAGAGTTTGAAGAACACAGGTAATTAGACGAGTTTAAATCTCACTCAAACTCTATCTCTCTGAAATCAGTCCCATCAAGGAACCGTTCCATACTCCATCTTCCACTTGAACTCTTAATCCTAATGGCTCTATTTTGAAACGTTCAAGAAACCTAATCAGTCTGGAACTCTATTTAATCAAGGAAGCTGAAAGGTAATTAATTTTACACTCCATATCTATCACTATCCTTTACTTCTATATAATATTTTAAGCTCTAATCTCATATTCTCATTCAAGAAAGAGTGATTCATTGTCTTCTAATCAAATAATTGCAATGTCTCTCTCACTTGAAAACACTTCATCCATGCCTACGAATGAAAAACCACCAGTTACAAAGCCTACTTTACCCATGAAAATAAATTCACCACATCCAGAAAATCAAAACCCTAACTCTGAAATTAATGGGGAAGGATCAGGTCCATCTGTTGCTGAGAAACTGGCGCATATGGATGATTTGTCTAGGGCCATGATCCTGTATGAATTTAAGGTAAATTATGCTGAGCCTTTAAATGTTGTTGGTGATAAGGATGAAGAAGTAGAAGGGTTAGGTTTGTCTGTACCAGAAAATGAGGGGGAAAAGGAAATTGTGAAGTGTTTAGAGGCTCACATGCATGAGTCTCCTGGGTCTCACATGCATGAGTCTCCTGGGTCTCCAGAGGCTACTTTTAGAGCTCCCATGGATGTAGATATGGTGGATGTCAATGAGGACATTAGTGACAGTGATAGGCCTGTCATTGATTTAATCAATGTTAAAGGAATGAAGAGAAAATTGGCAAAACAGGGGCCTGTTGATCCAAAAAGAAGTTGCTGAAATAAATGCTAGGCTTAAAAAGATGAGTGATAGCTATAACCTGGAATTAAGAAGAAAAGCCAAGGGAAAAGTTCTGCTAAGAGTAAAGGAACTGTTCCTTCTACCCAAACTCCTGCTAGTAGGGTTAGGAGAACCAGAAGTTTTGTGAAAGCTGCTGATGAGATAATGTCTGAAGCTCTTGAGAGAAGCAGGTAAGGTAAACAAAAACAGGTTCCTGAGCCTGTTGTGCCAGTTGAGAACTTTGGTAGATTAGAGTAGTGATTCTGAGGAAGGTGAAGTTGAAAGTGAGAGTAAAGGTGATGAAACTGAACAAACTGATTTTGACAAAAGAAAGTTGTTGAAAGGCAGGGTTCTTGCTGATATGGAAGAAGGGGGAATGGTTTGGTTGTTGCAAAAATTAAGAGGTTGGAGGAAGAAAGGGACTTCTGGAAGGCTGAGGCTGCTAAGGCAAAAGAAACAAATGAAGGGATGCTTAGTAAAATGTTTGAGTTGCTGCAAGAAATATCTCAGGGACCTGGTCCTTCCACCATGTGATACCCAAAACCAGAAACCCATCTTTTGTCCAGTAGGATTTAGATTAGTTCTAGTCTCATAGCCTTCTTATCTTTAGTTTTTGACTAGTTTAGCAGTATTTGCTTAGTTTGTTTCCCCTGGTTGAAAATATTTTTTGCTTATGATGTCATATCTTCGATGGCTAATATCATTTCAATGCAGTTGCCTTTTGTTGGATTATGTTTGCATTTTGAGTTGCCTAAATGGCTATGAGTTGATTAATTTTTATTGCTTATAATAATTCTGACTTATGCAACCTTTTCAATGATGCCAAAAGGGGGAAGAGTAAGTATGATTTTGCTTGTGATATTTATAACCTGTTTAAGAATCTGATTCTTAATGACGAAATTGATTTTCTGCTAATGTGGCTTTTAAGTTGAAAATTGTGGTTCAGGACATTAAGGATATGAATCAATGTCTATGAGTTTGTCATCATTAAAAATGGGGAAAATATTAGCTTGAATAAGCTTGGAAATTTTGATTGATGACGAAGGAACAGATCCAAGGACGTGATCTTTTGGATCACGGCAGCTGAATAAATAATATTGCAAAATCAATTAAGCGGGAAAATTAATGACTATCCTATTATCTAATATTTATCTTGATAATCATGCAGAGTTGTACGTGATAAGAAAAGATTGCATAAGATTGGGATAAGGCTTGAAGATAAGCAAGGAGTTCAATTAGGACTCAAACTCTTGGAGCGGCATTTTCAGTATAGAGCCGAAGGCGAGGGTTTCCAGCAGGCCCCCTTCTCTGGCTTTCCCTTTAAGTGACAAGGGGCTTTGGAGTACTAATTGCTCAAGACTCCTTAGATTTTAAAGCTATAAGTAGAGGAGCATTTCAGCTGTTGAAGATATGCAGAAATACAGACAGAAAAGAGCTATAGCATTGTTGAATCGAAATTGGATTTGTGTAGCCATTAAGTTACAGGGAACTAAGTGAAGAACCTGTTCCTTAGATTGAGTCTTGTCAAAGTTCAGTTTTAGTTCATCTGTAGTAGGGTATATCAAATTGTACTATTTTCTTTCATAGATGCTTTGTAAGAGTACGCGTCATTCAAGTCTTGTTACTTGGAAGAACTTCACTGATTGTAAAAGGGGTCACTATAGGATTAGAGTTAGTCCTAGGTTAGTAAGATAGAAGTCTTGTAATCGAGTGAGTCTTTGAAATAGTGAAGTTGAAATCCTACTTGAGAGAGTAGGTCGTGGTTTTTTGATCCCGAGTTCAAGAGGTTTTTCCACGCTAAAATCAGTATTCATTTACTCTTGTTTAACTTAATTCCGCAATTATTCAATAAAGAAACACATATAAGGGACTGGTCCATCTGCAGTGGTGTGTCTTGGGAAATATTAAAATGAATCCTTCTTTTTTTTTATTTGAATCAAAGGCCACACAGCCACAACGTAGTTGACAATCTAACAAGGTGAAATAAAAATGCAAATTAACCGATCCTTGTTCCCCTGGAATTAGTCCTCTCTCCAATTGTGTGGCAGCGACCCAACACAAGTAAAAAAAAATGCATGGTGGGTAAAATTTGATATTATAATTTATCAAATTTGTTCTATATATGTAAAATTGAATAGAAAATTAGGTCAATTTAAATAAATAAATTATCTTAATAAGAGAAATACCTTAACTTCTTTTTTTGAGTCTCTGAATAGGTAGAACTAATTGAATACCACAGTTAAACGTAAGTGTCCTTGTCTCACTTTCATATTGAAAGAACGATTAGGCCTCGTTGTGTGATTATAAGTGTGAAAATTTGTTGAAACCGGAGGATGTTAAACCTCATCATTATGAAAGGGATCACAAACTAGTGAATAGCTCATGAGAATATCGAGGAAATTTTTGGGGTTGAAGTTTGAAAATTTTACTAATGGTGAGTAGTTTGTTAGTGGACCCGGTTGATGTTGGATAGTTATGGTGCTTTTGGGATATACCAAGAGGTTTAATTCTATCAAAATGTTGAAGCACATTCCAACAAAAACAGAATTCATTTCTATGATTCACTAGGTCGCTAATTGTTTAGCCACATCAGCCTCTAGTTAAAGATCAAGAAGTCTAAGTCTTAGTATAGTTAGTACAACTTATCTTACTTAGCCCATTTAATATTAGTTTGAGTTCAGGGCTCGACCCAATGTATAAATAGTATAGTGGCAGGGACCTAAATGACATTTTACTATTTTTGGTTCAATACATAGAAATAATATCACCCCTTTCTCTCTAAATTTCATCTAGGGTTCATATAAATTTTGCTTGCGATCTTGAGTTTCTATAACCGAACATAGTATCAAAGTGGGTAATTACACTCGTCTCATCGAGATCTATCATTTGATCATACCCTTGACAACATTTTACGGCAGAAAATCCGGAATTTTAAAACCCTAAATTTTGTTATGCTGAAATTTTTACCGGAAATTAACTGCGGTGACAGTATCTGCTCAGCTTTTTAATGAATTCAAGGATTGTGGTAATATTTTGGAAAAATGGAGCAGTGACGGTTGGAGCTTCGATACGGTGACGTGCTCCCTGGTTACCCGGACAAACTATAGCTTGTCAAACCTCGAAAATGTTGGCAACGTGCTTCTTCTTTGAGATGTTTTGTTAGATTATGTATAATATATGTTAGTTTTAGAAGATTTGGAAACCCTAGTTACTATTCATTTTATGTAAAACACTATAATGACGAATGCTTCGAGTTCTACTCAAAACCAAGGTACACGAAATTCAGATGAAGGATTTTCTACCTTTTCATTAGATCCCTCACATACCTTCGACATACACCCATTAGATAGTCTGGGGACACTATGTTTCTGTGTCCTTTGATGGTACTGGCTTTGTTGTGTGGAGAAAGGAGTATCTTGATTGCTCTTTCATCCAAAAAAAAAATTAGGATTGATAACTGGTAAAGATCCCAAACCACATGTTGATTTTCCATATTATCCTTTCTGGGAAAGATGTAATGGAATGGTAACAATATAGATAACAAATACTTTAACTAGAGATATAGCCACTACTGTTATGGGATTTGAAAACTATAAAGGAAGTTTGGGATGACCTCAATGATAGTTATTGGCAATCAAATGTAACTTCTGGAAGAAATCAGTGCTTTATTTCAAGACTCTTCTGATATAGTTAATTACTTCACAAAATTTAGAAGTTTGTGGGATGAGTTGTCTGCAGTTATATAGGGCATTTGTGTTCATATGGTGCTTTACCTAAACGTTTGGTAGAACAACAACTATTCCAATTCCTCAGTGGACTCAATGAGTCCTATTCCACTTGCAAAACCATCATCCTTATGATGGATCCCATACTATCCAGTAGAGCATACTCAATACTTTAAAATGATGAGAGTCAGAAGGAATATGTGCCTTCCAGTCTTGGTTTATCTAGTGAATCAGCTTCATTCTTCCAATCAAAATTATAACAAGAATTCCAGTCATGGCTGGAATCAGAACGCCAAGAATTTTTAACAAAACAATAGAAGGAGATTTCATCATAGAGGTGGTTATTATCAGAATAAAAATAGGGGCAATTATCATAATAATAGAGGTGGTAACGGGCCTTCTTCCTCCTACAAGTCTAACAACAGAAACATTTCCCAAAGGGTTACTTTTAGTTCCAGGAAGGACCTCTTATACAAATATTGCAAAAATTATGGGCATACATAGATCACTGTCGCAAGCTACATGGTTATCAAAATGAACCTCTAAATAACAACAATCACAACTCTGCCTCATGTGTTCAAGGAGACTCCCATTTCATGGAAGGAGCTCCTTCCATATCTTCCTCCTGTAATTCAACTCCTCCAGAATTTGCTTAAGAATAATGTCAACAAATCCTTACTATGATTCAGCAAGAACAGATGGGATCAATATCTCAGATATTCAATTTAGAAAATTCGGGCTTTGCAAAATTTGCAGGTATGTCCAGCATAACTACAAAGAATTTTGAGGACTCTTATGTGTGGTTTATCTCAGTTAGTTATAGATTCTTGGATTTTAGACGCTAGTACAACTAACCATATGACACCACACAAACACTTATTAAAGAACATTCAGCCACTCATGACACCTTTCCTTATCACACTTTCAAATGGGTACAAAGTGAAGGTTATATCAGTTACCTATTTTACTTTAAAACCTGATATTACCTTGCACAATGTGCTCCTTGTTCCTTCTTTTCATTTTAATCTGATTTCCATTCATCAGCTCATTAGGAAATTAAATTGCTTTTCTTATAGTTTGCAGGGCCCTTCTCTAAAGAGGCCACTGGAAATAGGTAAGGCTGGCAATGGGTTGTACTTTTTCATCAGCCATAGTGATTCCACTACTCCATCCTCGTCACCTGTTTCCACTGCCCATGTTCCCTGTTGTCCATTTACTTCTTCTGTAAATACTGCTTCTTGTAATAAGGTTGATGCTTCCTAAGATCCTTCTATCCTCATTTGTAATGATAACTCTTTGTTAATAAAATGGATTTGTTTTGCCATCAGAGACTCGGCCATATGCGCTTTTCATAGAATGAGGACTATTCCATTTTTGTATGATAAAGTTTCTTCCAAAAGGCTTTTGTTTGTCCAATATGTCCCCAAGCTAGAAAACAAAGACTTCTCTTTCCAGAGAGCTCTATCAAGTCCACAGCACCTTTCCAATTAGTACATATAGACATTTGGGGTCCTTACAATGCTAGAACCTATAATGGTTTTAGATATTTTTAACCTTAGTAGATGACTTCTCTAAAGCAACTTGGACCCATTTACTCTCTTCTAAGAGCAATGCACTTTCAATAATCAAGTTTTTATATCAAGATGGTCCAAGTGCATTTTGGCACCAAGGTGAAATCATTCAGATCACATAATACCTTTGAGTTAGGGAGTAGTTCAGAGGCTTCTAATTTCTTTTCCTCAGAATGGATCTTGCATCAAACCTCAATTCCTTATACTCCACAACAGAATGGAGTGGTTGAGAGAAAACACAAATATTTACTTGAGGCTTCCAGGGCACTTCTTTTTCAATCACATCTCCTAATAAAATATTGGGGAGAATGTGTACTCACTGAAACTTACCTTGTCAACATAATGCCTTCCTCTGTCCTCCAAAATGTTTCACCTTTTGAGAAACTCCATAGTCATCCTCCTCGCTATGAACACTTAAGATCTTTTGGATGTCTTGCTTTTGCAGCATCTCCTAAACAAGGGAGGGACAAGTATCAACCAAGGGCATTCCTCTGTGTGTTTTTGGGTTATCCTTTTGGTGAGAAGGGATATAAACTTCTTAATCTCAAAAATCACTCTGTCTTCAAGAGATGTAGTTTTTCATGAAAATTTATTTCCTTATAACTCTGCCAAACCAACTTTATTTCTAACTACTACCACTCCATCTGTAGATTCTGTACCTTCTAGTAATCCACCAACTACCTACGAGTCTGCAACTTCCACTTGCAATCACATCACTTCACCTAATTTTCAAGTTAATTCTCCATCTATGTTAACTATCACCCTTCACCTACTATTCCATCACCAACTAGGCAATCTATTAACCCTCTCCCACAAAGCATTCTTCCAAAACTAGTAATTCTCCAGCCTACTTAAATGACCATATCTGCTCTCCTGTTCTACCTGTACCTTCAGCTCTAACCAAAGTTATCCATTGCTGAAATTCTTATGTAAGAGCCTCAATATTACCTACAGGATACTTCTAATCCTGCTTGGCAAGAGGCAATGCTAATGGAATTCATGGCTCTTGAGTCAAATCAAACATGAGATATAGTCCCACTTCCTCCACATAAAAAGGCTATACCCTGCAAATGGGTTTATAAAATAAAGCAGAAGGCAGATGGTTCCCTAGAACGATACAAGGCTAGGCTTGTCATCAGTGGCAATACCCAAAAAGAAGGCATTGACTATAATTATACATTTTCTCCCATGGCAAAGCTTACCACAGTCAAATGTCTCCTCACTCTTTCTATCAAACACTATTGGACAGTCTTTCAACTAGACATTAACAATGCATTTTTACATGGGGAACTTCATGAAGAAGTTTACATGAAAGTTCCTCCTGGATTGGAAATTTCCTCCAGTTCTTCCTCATATCCTCCAGTTTGCAAACTCAAGAAGTCATTGTATGGCCTCAAACAGGCTTTTAGGCGGTGGTTTTCTAAACTATCTGAAGTCTTGACATCACGAAGCTACATCTCCAGTAAGAATGATCACTCATTGTTTACCAAACATGCTCTAGATTCTATGGTTTTGGTGGTTGTTTATGTCGATAACATATTATTAGCAGGTAATGATGTTGCTGAAATGAATTCACTTAAATAATTTCTCAACAACAAGTTCAAGATTAAAGATTTCGGTACGATTCACTACTTCCTTAGCTTAGAAGTTTATGCTCATCCACATGGCTATGTTATCAGCAAACACAAACACACCAAGGATCTTATTTTTGAGTTTTACTGTGATAGCTTCACCCATGTATCTATCCCATTTGATCCAATTATTAAACTCACCACTGACATGGGACAACCTTCTACTAATCCAAAACTATTAAGGAGGCTAGTTGGGAGTTAAACTTCCTTTAACATACCAGACCAGACATTTTCTTTTCTGTCCAACGTTTAAGTCAGTTTCTACATTCACCTCAATTTCCCCATATGATGGTTGCTGTTCATGTACTAAGGTACTTGTTGGGTACTCCAGATCAAGGCATCCTCTTGTCTGCCTCTTCTGATTTCTCCTTGTCGGGTAATTCAAACTCTGATCGGGCTGCTTTTCCAATGACACACAGATATGTGACTGGTATTATTACACTTGGGGACAGTCCCAATTTTGGAAAACTAGGAAACAACTGACTATGTCCTTATCCTCAGATGAAGCTGAGTACAGAGCCTTACCAAAAATTGTTGCCGAGATTGCTTGGCTTGTTAGATTGCTGGCTAACATGGGATTATTCATCACTTCACCAGTGCCTATATTCTGTGATAGTCAAGCAGCTCTCCACATCGCTCAAAATCTTGTCTTCCATGAGCAGACTAAGCACATTGAAATTGATTGCCATTATGTATGTGATTGCTCCCTCTCTGTACTAATTTCTCTTCACTTTCGTTCCAGCAGCAAGCAGCTTGCAGACATACTCATGAAGCATCTCCTTAGACCCTCTCATCATCATCTTCTCTACAAGCTTGGAGTGATCTCTCCCTCCAGCTTGAGCAGGGGGCTTGTTGAGCCACATCTGCCTCTAGTTAAAGACCAAGAAGTCTAAGTCTTAGTATAGTTGGTACAACTTAGTTTACTTAGTCCATTTAATATTAGTTTGAGTTAAGGGCTCGGCCCAATATATAAATTATATAGTGGTAGGGACCTAAATGACTTTTTCTTATTTTTTGTGACACCCCATCTAAGGATTAAGTAACCCAAGATTGGTATAACACATGAGACATGTTGGGTATATAAGTCTGCATGCCTTAGACACTAGTGACGTGTTTTAAAATCGTGTAGGGCTGGGCCCAAATCGGACTATATTACTAGTAGGCTGGGTTGTTACAGATGGTATCAGAGTCCTTGTCGATGTGGGTCAGAGTTCAACTGAGCTTAGGTGAATCCTAGGTACGCGGAGCAACCCTCAGTGCCGAGTCTAGGCGAATCCTGGGTACGCGGGGCAAACCTTAGCGAGGATGCTGAGTCCATAAGAAAGGGTGTATGTGACACCCCAGCAAAGAATTAAGTATCTCACATCGGCATAACATAGGAGAGATGCTGAGTATATAAGTATGCATGCCTTAGACCCTAGTGACACGTTTTAAAGTTAAGCCCAAAGAGATCAATATCACTAGCAGGCCCGGCTGTTACATTTTAGGTTTAATACACAGAAATAATATCCTCTCTTTCTCTCTAAATTTAATCTATGGTACATATAAAATTTGCTTGCAATCTTGAGTTTCTATATTCAAACAAATTGCCCACCCTAGGAATGCTCAACTCACTCTGAGTTGTATTGTGGTAAGATAACTAAATCATCATATTGAAATACAGCTTAAGCGGCATATCCATACGTATTGTTACTTTCAGTGCAGTGCGGGTAAATCGATATCCAAAACTATAGTGAGTAAATAGTGTGAATAAAAAGAGAATTAATATGTTATATTAAGAAATCAAACGATTACAAGATAGCAAACGTGATTACATGGGGAGCAACACTGATGTTGGCCATTTTTATATATATTTTGATATTAATTCACTTCTAGTTTTACCATCCTTTTGAGTATTTTATGTGGTTGAATATGTGCAACTAAGATAAGTTTTTGATATTACACTTACTTGAATTATTTGTGTTGTTAGGGAGCTAATAGAGTAAATTAAAAGAAAAGTGTACAAGTTGAGCTATCTGGAACCATTGACGTTGCAATGGAAGACATAGAAGAGGAGAAAGGTTACATGAATGGGCAATGTTGCAATCCAGGACGTATAAGCATGGTGGAACAATTACTGGAGGGCTAATTTGGTCCAACCAAGTCCTATATTATTTTAGTAGATATCATAAATTAGCCTTTAGCTTTTCCATCTAGGATTCGGAACTTTTTGGATCATATAAAAAGAGAAGTTAGGGCTGCTACAGGGGGACTTTTGAGCATGTTGTAGGCTGCTGGACTTGAGAAGCAAGGCAGCAACTATGCACTCTTCAGCTTACGAGTTCCTTTTCTTTTCTTTTCTCTCTAATCTAGTTTGTTAATCTTTGTGCCGTGTGATTCTCCATGAATGTTGATTTTCGGATGTTGATTTGATTTCATTAATTTATTACATTGGGTTATTTATTCATATCTTGAGCCTAATTATTTGATTGCTTGATCACCAATTGAATACTATTTATGAACCTAGGGTTGAACTTGAAAGTGGGAACCACATGTTGCAATAGGATTGAAAAGAGTGTGTTCCTGAACCTGGGCATCGGAGAATGGTTTCGCGGTTAGGATAGAAATATACCTAACAGTCACGCTTAATCAGTATACAGGAGAAGCACGTGTATTCTTATTAACTCTAATTCCATAGACATATAGGCGTTAGGTTGGCTTGAATAGGCGAGCATGGTATCGAAAGAGTCCTGTGAGTAATATTAACCCTTTGATTAGTAACCCAGATAAATTGATTTAGTCAGATTAACTGAAGAATTCAGCAGGATTGCCAGATATCCCATGACCCTAGGCTATTATCCCTTCTTGAATCCAAAATCGTGTTTTACTTGTTATTATATTCTTGGTTTAATTAGTTAATTTTAGTTAGATAAATTCTCAACTCTTGTAACCTTCTTGCTTAGATAATTAGAAATTGTCTAATTTAGTTGGTAGTTAATCAATAGTCCTCGTGGGAACGATACTTTTCTTATCAGTTTATTACTTGATCGACCGCGTATACTTGCGTGTGCGTTTGGAGCGACAAGTTTTTGGTGCTGTTGCCGGGGACTTAGAATTAGCTATTTTCTAGATGAGACTTTTACTTTTGTCTATTCCAGTCTTTAGTTTAGTTTAGTTTAATTTATTATTATATTACTTGTTACCATTGCATCTTTTAATGAAAATTGGTCGAAAATTGGCTACTCGTATTTTGGTGCTCCTTGTATAATTTCTAATGGACGTCACTTGTGGGAAGATTGCCGTCATCTTGATATCCTACAAAATTATTTATCTAGTTGTTCCTCTACAACCTATGATCGAAACTATTGTCAATTGTGTGGTGGTCTGTGGAATGATTGTCCTAAGTGTCGTACTCATTCTTCAAGTAATATTCATGATAATACTAACCTTGTTTGTGAGATTGATAGGAGCAACGAAGTGCAGGATACATCACAACAAGAGAAAAATTTCGAAGAGGTGGAGATCGTGAACGAAATTTGGCTAATGGAACAATCTCAACGGTTAGATTCATTTGGGGGTCTTCTTGACAATATTACAAGTGCAGCTAAGTGCTCTATAAAATGGAAAAGTGTGCTTAGACAAGAGATCGACCGATTTGGTGATGCTATTCACGACCTTGAGGCTAATTTGATTGAAATGGTTGAGGCGTCTAAGTCTCAACAATCAATTGTAGTGGATAGTATATTTGAGGTGGAGGAAATCGAAGAGGAATTTAAGAGCCAATTTGAACAGCTAAGTATGGAGTTCCAACAGTTCGGCCCAATTGTAGTTGACAATGCCAAAGTTGAAAATTTGGCACTAGAGTCAAGTGGAGAATTGGCAAATATAATTTTTGAAGACTCTAGTGTGTGTAAAGATGAGGGTGTCAATAATGATACAATTTTGGAGATAGGGCGCATAAGACCTCATTCCAAGCACTTTTCAATATTTTGTTTTGATGGCGACATGAAAATCGAGCCCTCCGAGCCACTAGGAAAGTCACAGGAAGAGGAACAAGGTGCCTATAGTCTAAAATTTGTGATGCCGAAAAGACAAAACGACATCCCTCATTTAAAAGCCAAGAGGTGCAAGATGCGACATTCATTACTTGGCTATTTTGGTTTTATGCCACCTCCCCAAGCGCATAGTCGTAACCTTGAATTCAATTTGGGGAGAAAATTCATATCTTCAAAGTGGAAACAAAAAGGGATGTACATCGTCGTGCCGCGATATTATTTCAAGCGCTTCTTGGGAGGCAACCCAAGATTTACCGCTTTTTATTTTTGTTTTTAATTGAAAAAAATAAAAAAAGGAAAAGAAAAGAAAGTACTTTACTGACTTTCTTTAGCTATTTGTGTTGGCATGGATTTAGGAGCCAAAATATGCCATGACTTTTGCAAAGGCACGTGAAGAGAATGAAAAGAGAAAAAGTGCAGTAGAGAAATACAAGTCCCAGGTAGAACACTCTTTGAAGCGGCGCACTCATCACTGTATGGAAGGAAGAGATGTAATAATTTTAAAACAGTGTACTCAAGCAATCGCATCCAACACTGTTTTAGACAAAAATTTGCAAAACAAAATTCTGCGCATCGCAAAGAACATTGGTCTTTCAGGTAAGTATTATTCTGAGCCTAAACCACTTCAATTCTCAGAAAATTTCATAAGATACAGACAAGCACAGCACCTCAGTCTTCTATATCGTCTGCCACCTCTCATAACATACCATCAATGCTCATTCTCTGCCACAATTATCTTGGATTCCAGGTGTTGAACCCCAAAAATTACCCTTTCTTTAAGAAAAGACAGGTTTCGGGTATATTTCAACAAAATGGGATTCCAAAGGTTTTCTTTGGAGTCGCCACCTAATTTAAGGATTATTAGGAACCTAGGTTAACTAAAGAGTGCAATTTTATCCTTTATTTAAAAGAAAAATAATTCAGAGATTTTTAGGTAAGTGGTTCTATTAAATTCGAAAGAAGGTCCCTTGCAGGAGCACTTTCAAAAATCCGCTAAAAGCGGTTAATCCGGCGGTTTTCACGAATTAGTTAAGGCTAATAAATATAGGATTAATTTTAAATGAGGATAATATAAATAAGATAAGATTTTGATTATGCCAATACTCAGATAAATAAATAAAAAAATTTAAGATTAATTAGATGGATAATTAAAAATAGTTGATTGATTAATTAGTTAATTAAATAAATAAGCGCTAAATAAAATTAAGTAAATGAATAAAATATATGATTAGATAAATAATAATAATTGACCAATTAATTGATTGGATAGATAAATAATAAATAGATAATAACTTAATTAAATAAATAAATATTTATATGAATTCAATTAGATAAGGAATAATGGATAATAATTGATTAATTAATTAACTTAATAATTATAATTGATTAAAAAATAAATGATTAGTTAAAGTTAAATAACCAAATTGATTAATTAAATAAATTAATAATAAATACCACTTAATTAATTTAATTAATGAATAAATAAATAATAAATGGATAAATAATTAATTGAAATGTAAACAATAAATGAAGATTGTATAATTTTAAATAAACTTTAATTCTTTTGCACTCAATAATTGACCAGAGATTTCTATTGCCTTAAATTATTTGGCACGTCCCAAATAAACGGGAAGAGCGATTATTTAAACAGTTCTAAACATGCGATAAAATAATAGTTTTAAATAAAGCGACTATCCTACCAAGCTTCTAACATGCAAAGTCCTAGTCCGGCTTTTCCTATAACATGCTTTTCTAAAGGAGATGGGAAAGAGGGAGCTTAGAAGGTAGAACCCGGAGATGCAAACTCGCAAAAATAAGCCTTGATAGCAACATATTGGCGGAATCTCAAAATGACGCTAACGATATGCAACGATCCAAATAGACTTGATCACGAGAAGGTGCGTTGAGTTTTAAACTCGTTGCAATTCCAATCGCATTCCATGTAAAGAATGAAAACAACAGAAATTAGCAAGTGACCACAATGTAACGATGCAAAGTAACACAAGATTTGTGTCAATAAACTTCAAGCTAGTTACGATTAGATCTGAATAACTCCTATCAGCACTCATACAAATAATGAAAATTCATGCCAACTGCTCACTTGATTATGCCTTCTAAAATGGCTATGTAGACGCCCATGAACAAGTTATTTAGGAAGAACCATTTCCTAACTAATGACATTAATCTCAGCAAGGTTTAAAACTTGGCAAGGTTTAACATAAACAACTCCAATCTTATTCATTCACAACCACCGTTCATAAAGCAATAAACTTTGAAGATAACAACACTTTTTACTCTGACCATAAATAATTGGACATACTCTGTATCCTTTCCTAGAAAATGTATCCGGATGAGAATTTTCAAAGTTCAACCTTTAATAGCGATAATAACTTTTGACATCTTAATAAAATTCAATATTAAAAATATGACTTTTTACCATATGGATTAGCTCCACTCTAAACAAATCCATAAACCCCTTTTCGGAACTCAAACAAACTAAACGCTAAAAAGGAACTCAACTTTACACAACATTGCAAGCTTAAAAAAAAAAAAAGTTAACAGTTTTAGCAGTACTTGCTAACAGCTGCAGGACATGGTTATTCATGTCCTAAGAAAGAAATAACAAGCAACTAAGAAGGTACCAACTGTGTCGTGATGCAAATGAAAACAAAGTGCTAATGAATCCACCATTCTTTGCCCCCTTGAGCTCCTTCTGTAACTCACAGAAAACCAATCAACAAATCTCATTCTAGCACCTTCTAACAAACTGCCTGCATACCACCAGATTACCCACAACCATTTCACCCAGAAACAGCCCTCACACCTCCTGCAACATGCACACACACAGCTGAACACACTCACACACTTGAATTCACCCCCAGACACACTCTCACTCTCCTCTAGTCTCCTGGAACAACTCCCTCATACTACCAGACATAATCATCCCTCTTCACTTCTAAAAGCAAAAGACCAAGCTTTCTAACTCGCATACATACATCAGAACCAGAACTAATTATTGAAGACTACCAGCCTCACAAACTAGTTAGTTAAAGTAAACAAATAACTCAAATAATCAAATATGTATATTAATAAATGAATTATTCTACAAATAATTTATATAAGTGCAAATAATCTATCTACTAAAATAGATATAAGATGAGTTAAAATGGTAGAACCCGAAAAGTGACTAGGAATTGAAGATGCGAGAGCGGATAGATATAAGACCATGGTGAGCGACCCTCCTAGGATTGGCGCTAGAAAATGCAAGTGGGCTGATGTAGTAACTGTTCTAACTCCATCCGTACTCAGGATATAGATTGAGTTCCAAAATAAAGCTCGTCCATGCACATTCCATGCAAAGATAAAAGGAAAAATGGATTAGAACAAGACTACCATAGGAAGAATTTTCATGGAAAAGGATATCCATACTCCTACAGAACCATAAAATAAACTCAATTCCAATCACTAATTAAAAAAGAGAACTTACGTTCTATCTAACAAGATCTGAAAATTACTATCACAAAAGAAGCTACATACGTCTTCAAAGTGCAGGGTACGATGTTATAGAAAAGAGCAAAAATTAAACCATAGCTTTATCAACTTATACATTTTAAAAGAAATGACACAGTAAGGAGCTTAGTGAATTCATATAGGAAAAACTAAGTGATAGTAGAGAACTATAACTTTAAAATGGAAAGGAAAATATCTGATTCATATCTAAATCTCGACAGTAGTAATTGATCATTTTCCATATGCACATCAACAAAATATTCTATTAACGCTTCGCTTATAACAGGACCAAACAAACTGAGGATTCCAAATATTACTAGTTAACACCACACTAAAATGACGAGCATACAAGAGGAAGAAAACTGACTTCAAGTGCAACCGAAGAGATGTATAAAGATTGTAGCTTTTGTTTTAAAATTTTCTTAAATTTAAATAACAGAATCCCAAAAATGCCTATTTAATCAGCATGCACTTACACAATAATGATGACTCAGAACAAAAGTTACTATCTTTAAATTAAAACAAGAACACAAATAAGACTTAGAAAACCTTGAGCATAACTTGTTGATATACAACTTCAAAAGCAGGTTTTTTACCATATGCAGAGGCCTAGGCTAGCAAGTCCAATTAACAGGGAAATAATGAAGACTAATATTCAAGCTAAACTAATCAATTTCTTCTTATATGGTCATATCCTTTACCAGGTTACTTCAGGCTTTTAACCAAACTTTCAAGTACTAAAAAAATGGTCATTATCTAAATGAAAATAATCTTAGCTTATCTATAGATTGTAGCTGATAGCCCACATTAAATACGCAAGCAAAGATATACTTTTACACTACTATAAATCCTACAGACTCCCAGCTTCAGCTTATGACTTAAACATGCCGTCAGACAATAAAAGAGATCACAAATACATTAGGCCAGAGAATAAAATTAATTCCTAGTTTAACAAAAATCAGACAAGATAAGTTGAATGACGATTTAACTTGATAGCAGGATTACACTCTTGACATCAAACTGAACTTAAATCTTCAGGTTGTAAGAGCAACTTACAACCAAAAAAACTAGAACATGAAAAACAGGGCAAGATTACACGTTTCGAGTCAATAAGCCAGAAAATTTATGGAAGTTCAGCCGCTCCAAACATTTTACCGAATTTCAGCCAAAGCAAACTAACGATAACAGTGGGGACTTTGAACAAGATCAATACTTCATGACATATCACTCCAAAGAACCAGGCAGATTAATCATTATTACTTAAACAACAACTATGAAAGAGAAACAGACATGGTCTCAAACTACCTAACATAGAAACAAGAAAAGGGGACACAAAAAACGAGATGGTTTGGTCTTCGACAGGCTATTTTAGTTTGACTTCTACTTCTAACAGAAAACAGAACACACCCTAAAATCCCAGAGCAATCCACACAAAACTCCACCCTGACCTCCCCTCAACACACATAACCTCCAGACACTTAATTTTACTTTCCAGGAACAAACTTATACACTAACTTCCTGCAGCACCTCCATAGACACCTGCCAACACCTAGAATAGCATGACTACAACCAGAAACAATCCTGGCCAGAGCTACTCCCTCCCTCAACAATAACTGAACCAGAACAGCCTTACACTTCACAAGGAAAGCAGTTCCCTCATCACCTTACAAACTCACAGACTAACACCCCTGCTGCCTCTCGATACCAAAAACAATTCCCCATCCACCTGCAGCCAACTATAAATACCAGGGAACAACCTCACACCTTCCTTGAACTCTGCAACACCAATGAACAACCTTAAACAAACTAAAAACTACCAAATTATAACCCTATATACCCCCTCATACTCACAGACCCTCAACACCACTCCAGGAATAAACTCCAAACAAATATACAAACTCCTGCACTCACATACCTCTCCTAACTTCTTCAGCATAATAGAACACACACCAAACCAACAGGAACCTGAAGACAATCGATAAACTAAAGGGAGAACAGGAGAAGCAATTGAAACATAGAGGGAATAGAAATGCCTGAATGCAGACCAAGAAACTGGCTTGAACCTGAACTAGAATTTGAAACTTACCCTAGAGCTTATGCCAACATCTCAAATAGAACAATATTTCAAGATCATTAAACCAAGTTGCTAACTAGTTAAGACTCAAAGAGACCAACACAGGAAGCAGCTGCTAGTAGACATGCTTTTAAGATATAAGAAACTTGAAATAAACTGATTCACCATTCTTTTATCCGATATGTATAAGCATATAGGAACTGATTTCAAACTAGAATTTCAACAAGCTGACAAGAACACCAAAAATGAAGAAAGCAGAAACTGAAATTAAAGAAAATGAGAAGGTTATTACCTTTTGCGGAGCAGTGAAAAGGGACGAGGGATCTGAAGCGATGTCACTCGAACAAAACGATGACTCAAGCAAGGAAGAAGCGACTCGAACACGAGAAGAGATAAAGCAAAACACAAAGAAAACCAAAAACAGTAGCAGTACCTTTATGAACTCAAAACTAAAGAGAATAAAATTTTTAACCATTGTATATGCATGCTGCTGCTATATGAACCTCTCCCCATGAATCTCCCCCTTTTTTCGGCTGCTTATCATCTATCTATAGGATAATATTCTCGGGTTCAAAGAGTGCCAGACCTAAGCTTCAATTGACTGATATAGCCTCCAAACGGCTCTAATTGGATAAGGTTCATTTTAATTCTTGTACCATCAAAAAAGGACAATGTTGGATGAAGCTCATTCGTTCACTGTACGGAAAAAGAAGAGAGTGGAAGTCGGGTCTGGATTTGAACTGAATTCCCTCTTCTGTTTAGGCGCGTATGTGTGTATATGATATATATGTTTCGCGTAGGATAGGCTGGATTTTAGGCTACTAGCTAATTGAGCCCTTTAAGGGTAATTAAATAAGAATAGAAATTTTGCGCGGGGTAGGCTAGGATTTAGCTTATGTATTGCAATTTTGACCTCTTTTCTTCCAAATTAATCGATTAGTTTCTGATTTTTAGAAATTATTCTTGTTTAAAATAATTAGACATTAATTCAAAAATTTCGGGACAAAATCGGGTGTCAACACCAGGTATGAGTTTCTGTGGTCTATTATCTCTCTCCTCTGCTGCAACTTGCTGCGTTTCCACACTCCCTTTTTCCCCTAGGCATAAGTTTTACTTTTAGTTCATGTTGAATGTGAATCAGCTGCGAATTTGTGAACTCTTTTGGCTGGTTTTTGACTGTGGAGAAGTGCGGAGAGGCACAGGGGTGTGTAATGATTAATTCCCAGGATTTAGGAGGGTTCAATCCGAACCGTACATGCTTACTATAGGCTGCCCAGAATTGCGTACAGAAGATGTTCGATAAAATGCCTCACTAAACTTTTTGTAAGGTTAGGCGAGGTCTGAGTAGTGTGACCACTTCCTTAGGGCTTGGAAGCGTAATCTGAGTATGGGAATGGCTTGGGAGATAAAGTTTGGGGCTGTTTGCACATGATACACTTCGCTAGCGCACGATGAGTATTAACTATGCAACTATGACACTACTGGTTACCTGTTCCGAGTAGTAGGGGCTGCCCCATTTCTTAAGCTTCATAACTGATTTCATGTTTTATTGAGATGGTATAATATAAGTGTGGGGTGGTTTCACCCCATGTGCACTCATTAGATTGTTTGAATTAGTATTTTGGCATGAAAAGCTATGTGCACGATAATGAGGGAAGTCTGAGTACCTTTATTACCACCCTTGTTTATTTGGTTATGTGCATTGAGGACATTGCACAATTTTAAGTGTGGGGTAGGGAATTCCTATCTTTTGCTTATTGCTATTTTTATTTTTGTCAATTGACATTTTTTTATTTATTTCTTGTTTTCTAGTTTAGTTATAATTATTCAAAAAACATTAAAAAAAGAATAGAAAACAAGAAAATCCAAAAATAGTTAGTCTTTTCTTAGTTTATGTTAGCATAGTTAGAGCAGATAATAATCTCCCGTGGTTTTTTTGGGGCATCGGTTCTTTTCCATGGGTTGTACACTTGAACCGGGTACATTTTATTTTATTTTTGGATAGTTTTAGTCGTTCGTAGTAGTAGAAAGGAAAGGAAAACTCGGGTTTGGAGTCTAGGTGTCTTGTGACCTATTTGATGCTAGCATATTTAGACCTGAGCACGTGGATTGAAATGCCTTCCTTGTGAGTTTTTGAAATAAATTGTGCCAAGAAAAATAAATAACCTTGTTTGTGACGCCTAGGCTCAGTTTCTTTGTGTGCTAAGTGCTTTACGCTTTATTCTTCGAGCCTATTAACTGCTTTGGTTTGAGAGTCCGAATTGAACCATCTTGAGTGAGTCATGTGCCATTGTGTGAGTGAGGTTCTTGTTTCGTTCCATGCTTGTCACTTGAGTCTAGAACTTGCCCGGAGTGTGGTTGAAGCGAAATCCTAGGGTTTGCTCAGGTTGAAAAATGATTATAGGCTTTCTTTCCTTGACCCGTTTGAGATTTTTCTAGCCTACCCTATACTTGATTGCCCCTAGTCAGCCCCTTTGAGCCTTTATCCCAGTTATTGATAGCCATATTACGAGCCTTGACCTCTTTTGATTTGAATTTCCTATCTTTTGAATTCCCTATCTCCTTGAGCACTTATATATATAATGAGCTGAAATAGCTAAAGTTGGAGAAAAAAATTAGTTGGTTTGTGGATTGGTCCCAAGTAGAAAATATAAGTTGAGCTTGAACATATTCATTGGTGTAAATAAATAGGGGAAGATTGGGTGTTGCTTGAAATTGAAAAGGAAGGAACTTTTGAAAGAAGGAGATGTGCTAAATTAATGTCTTGTAAGTGCTTAGAAAGATTTAGTCACTTTATCCATATCTATCCTACCTGTCCTGCAGCCTATATTACAACTTGTATTAAGTCCTATTTGATTTTAGACTGAGCAGACTTACATTAGTGGAGTTTTACACAAAGGGCAAGCCTATGGTACTTCTTGTGTGGCATGTGAACTTCTTTCCGAGAGTTGAGTGAATTCTTTCGATCTGTAAAGTCCTGAAATTAATTACAATATTTTGTGAGTATTGGACTACTTCTCTTGACTTGTTGTGAGGGCACTTGATTCATGAAGGGTATGTGATTTTATTAGACTCTCGGCCGAAGTAAGCGAGCAGGCTTGAGAAACTTGGTTGCATAGAGTTTGTTATTGAGGTTAGGATGTTACAATTTGGTTATTCGATTGCTTTTAAATGCTTTAAATCTTTTGGCAATGTGAAATATGAGGAAGCGCTGGAAAAAAATGCATGAGAGAAGGTTTAATTGTTGATATCAACCATGGTCACATATATAGTTGATCTTAATTGAGAAGTATTGTTGGATTGAATTGCTCGAGGACGAGCAATAGTTTAAGTATGGGGTGTTGATGTTGGCCATATTTATATATATTTTGATATTAATTCACTTCTAGTTTTACCGTCCTTTTGAGTATTTTATGTGGTTGAATATGTCCAACTAAGATAAGATTTTGATATTACACTTACTTGAATTGTTTGTGTTGTTAGGGAGCTAAGGGAGTAAATTAAAAGAAAAGTGTACAAGTTGAACTATCTGGAACAATTGACGTTGCAATGGAAGACATAGAAGAGGAGAAAGGTTACATGAATGGGCAATGTTGCAATCCAGGACGTATAAGCATGGTGGAACAATTACTGGAGGGCTAATTTGGTGCAACCAAGTCCTATATTATTTTAGTACATATCATAAATTAGCCTTTAGCTTTTCCATCTAGAATTAGGAACTTTTTGGATCATATAAAAAGAGAAGTTAGGGCTGCTACAGGGGGACTTTTGGTCACGTTGTAAGCTGCTGGACTTGAGAAGCAAGGCAGCAACTATGCACTCTTCAGCTTACGAGTTTCTTTTTCTTTTCTTTTCTCTCTAATCTAGTTTGTTAATCTTTGTGCCGTGTGATTCTCCATAAATGTTGATTTTCGGATGTTGATTTGATTTCATTAATTTATTACATTGGGTTATTTATTCATATCTTGAGCCTAATTATTTGATTGCTTGATCACCAATTGAATACTATTTATGAACCTAGGGTTGAACTTGAAAGTGGGAACTACAGGTTGCAATAGGATTGAATAGAGCATGTTCCTGAACCTGGGCATCGGGGAATGGTTTCGTGGTTAGGATAGAAATATACCTGACAGTCACGCTTAAACAGTATACAAGAGAAACACATGCATTCTTGTTAACTCTAATTCCATCGACATATAGATTTTAGGTTGGCTTGAATAGGCGAGCAGGGTATCGAAAGAGTCCTGTAAGTAATATTAACCCTTTGATTAGTAACCCAGATAAATTGATTTAGTCAGATAACTGAAGAATTCAACAGGATTGCCAGATATCCCATGACCCTTGGCTATTATCCCTTCTTGAATCCAAAATCGTGTTTTACTTGTTATTATTTTCTTTGTTTAAATAGTTAATTTTAGTTAGATAAATTCTCAACTCTTGTAATCTTCTTGCTTAGATAATTAGGAATTGTCTGATTTAGTTGGAAGTAAATCAATAGTCCTTGTGGGAACGATACTTTCTTATCACTTTATTACTTGATCGACCGCGTATACTTGCGTGTGCGTTTGGAGCGACAAACACCGTAACAGATATATGAAATATTCACAAAGATTCGAATACTTGAGTACTCCTCTTATAGATGTCTTAAAAATAAAACTCAAATCACAGGAGTCAGATATCAAAAGGCTAGAGAATCATATTGACACCAAGGAGGGGCCGCATCCTTGCTTCCGTCTTAAGTGAGTGCACGCAGGACATATTGTAGTTGCGCACATGCACTAGCTGTAGGAGGTTTTGAGGGCATTTTTTGCTGTTGCGCGAGGTCACACATAACTATCGCACAAATGCGCATTGATCTCTTGGCAAGCGTAAGATCATATGGTTGTCTGTGACTGTACGCGCTTGGAGGCTTACCAAGGCACCAGGGGACGTGTCCGATGAGTCATGGGACACAGTTGAGAGGCCGCATATGACATTCTCCCCATCTGAGTTGGTGATTTCCCAAACACCTTCATTGCTAAATAATAATCAATTACGTCCGTGAAGGCTGTATGATCTATCCCTCTCGCCTATGCATCCTACTCTGCATCACGTTCACTCCATTTCACCAGAAACTCTTGATGTTTTCTTCAGGGATAGTAAAATTTGAACTCTTGACTTTTGCATGTCCTTATCCTCGTATCATATTAAATCTTGGGGTTGAGTTAAACATAAAGCTCCTGATTGGCCATATCTTTAATTTTTTTTTTTTTCACACATTAATTTCAAAATAGAGTTTGGTTATAAAATGTAATGAGATTTTTGGCAAACATAGAAGATGAAAATTTTTTGTCATTCACAAAATTTTAATATTTTTCAAGTAAAATGCATGTCCACATACAAATTATTTTTCTACTCAATTTCAAGAACCCATTTTTACAAGTTCCAATCAAATCTATGTCCAAACGTTAGCATAATGTAACTTTGTTGACACTCAAAGTTGCAGTAAAGCAAAAATAAATTAAGATAGGCACAGACAAAATAATCCTTTAGATATGTAGCAAATCATAGTGATAGTCAAGTGTAAAATGGTACAATAGAATAATTCACATTCAAGACAGAGTGAGAGACGGGAAAAACAAAAAACAAATTGAATAAACAAAAAAGTTGAAAAACAGTCATGCGCGCCAATTCTAACGGCTTCTTGGCCCAAACTGTTTCTCTTTGTGATATAGATACTGTATAAGTCCTCATTTTCTTCCTCTTAATCTTCTCTTCTTCTAAAACCAATTAAACCCCTATAGCTTTCTCAATATTCTCCACTTCAATTCAAAAAAATTCCCCAAACCCCAGAAATTTATTTCCTTTTTTATAAAAAAAATGGGTAGTAGAGATAGAGTTATTGCATTTCGTCCAAGAATTGGAACAAAAATCAGAGATCCACTTAGTGGTGGAATTTACTTTCTTGAAAAAGTAATTGGTACTTCAGATGATCATGATTATGTCTACAAAGCTTCATATTATTCACAAGATTACTCTTCTAATGGTAATTCTCGTCCAACTAAATTTGTCACTGTGAAATATGTTAAAACAGGATCAGAAAATGAAGTTAGAAGAGTTACAGAAATGAACCAAATTGAGTCTAGGAATATTATTGATATGGAAAGTTGGACGTTTTATGGTGCATCAAGAAACGGGTTAGTTGTTACATTACCATATATGTCTGAAGGTTCATTTCGTTATTTGCTTAGTTCAAGATTTCATTATGGGATTCCTGAAGATTATATTGCTATTGGGCTTAAAGAAGCACTTTTGGGTTTGAAAGATTTGCATGATTCAGGTCGAGTTCATAAGAGTTTTAATGCTGCTCATATCTTTGTTAATTACAATTCGGATCGTTTAGTGGCTAATATTGAAATCAAGTTGGCTATTGGAAATGCAATGTATGATTCAGATCTTGATTATAATGTTCATCCTAAAAAGCAACGTGCTGTTCAGAGAGAAAATTACGGCCATGGTTCCTCTTCGGTAATATTTTTATTTATTTATAGTAGTAATAATTTCTTTACATTTTACTTCATTACTGTATACTATTATGTTTGTTAGTCCAAGTTATAAGGATGGAATAGGTGCTTGATTAAATTTTACTAGATCTTTCTTGTTTGTGCATGTTCACTAATTTGGAGTATTATTTCCTATAATATGAATTGATTATGCCATTAAAATGGTACTATTGAATAGTTAATTATATTCCGTTTATTTGTTAGAGTCTGACCTATTACTTTTCTTAATTTGTTAGTCACAATACGGATTAGAATAGGTGCTTATGTATCTTAGAGAAAATTTTCTAATCAAATGACAACTTAGAGGAAAAATGGAAACCTTATCATTGTGAAGTTTCATACTATATGAGCAATGAACTGCTGTTATTCTCATTGATCTGTATAGAAATATCAAGGCAACAATATGAAAATTTGGAATGATCACATTTAATGAGTGCAACAGTATATGTAGCTTGTTGTTTTAGAAATTATGGTACAAGCTAAATTAATTTCAGCTTTCCATTAGCCTCTGTTTCTATTATTCATATACTATCTAAATTTGTAACAGGTAATGCCTCTGTCAAAAATTTCTGAATGGTCTGCTCCACCGGAGGTATTTTATACAGATATTGATGATGAGGAGATGAATAATGATGAGGATGGTTATACAACTAAATCAGATATTTGGCTAGTAGGAATTACAGCATTGGAACTAGCATATGGAAATATTAGAGCTTGTGATCGTCAAGAATTGGAAAAGATTATCAAGAAAATAAAGAAGTCGAAGAAATTGCCAGTTAGGCTTGAGGATCTGCTTGAGAAGAAAGGGAGAATGAAGACGGTTATGAGCTTCATTAAAGACAAGCTGAAATTGGGAAAAAGGGTGTTTTCAAGTGAATTTGTGAGAGTGGTGTTGAAATGTCTTAAGGATGAAGAGTCAAAAAGGCCAACAATTGATGAGCTTTTGGAATTTCCATTCTTTAAGAAAGCTAAGGATTTGAAATGGTTTAAACGTAATGTGTTGCATGGCAAGAATCCAGTGCCTATGGGTGAAGATTGAAGATTTGTGCTAAGCACTGGAAGATGAAGAGAAGTATAAATGTAATTATATTACATAGTCAGAGAAATTTTTACATTCATAGTTTAAAAATTCTGCTTATGTCTTAAGTTTTCTAGCTTGGATTCAAATGAGCATGCTGTTGTTGGGTTTAAGCAGGAAAGAGTCTGGCTTCTTCTTTTACTGTTACACATTCATATTCATAATAGATTAACAAATATACATGAAGTTTTAGTTTGTAGTGTTGGTGGATTGTGTTTATATATTTCTATACAACTACGGTTGTATTGATTTCTATGTATTGATTTCATTGAATCCTGTAATGGTTCAAAGTAGAGTTTCAATTTTAGTTCCAGCAGAATATAATTTTTGTGGAAACTCATCTTCTTCCTTTCTTATTTCCTTTCTTTCCCTTTTTTCTCATTTCGCAACAGTCACGAATTATTTAGAGTTTCATGATGTTTGGCATTTTATGCCTATATTTCCTTAATATTTCCTCACGTTTTAGTACCTTATTCGCTTGTTTTATAGCTTGTGACTGTGGTTTTACACTGATTTTATGTCGTGTGTATGCAGGTTGTTATGCAGTGTAATTGGAGCTTTTAAGAGCTTGATTGAGCAAGAAAAGAATTGATTTTGATTGAGGATTGGGTCGAGCACACGAAGGCACGACACGAGCGAGCAAAGGAGCGAGAAAACACGAAAAATGGCCTTGCGCTGCAGGGGGCGCGCCGCGCAGCTCATAGCGCGCCACCTCCTGCGCGTTTTCTTGCGCGACGCAGCCCAAAGGCGGAGGGATTTTGGCGTTTTCTGTCCATCTTCACGCGTTCCGAGGCGCGGGGCGTCCGTTATAGCGCCCCTTGTGCGCGATTTTATGTCCTATTTCTTCTAGTTTTGGGTCTAACTTATTACCAAGGGTTTGGAAACATTATAAATAGTTTATTACTTAGTTTTTGTAAGGAGTTCAGACCTGGGAGCAAATTTGAGAGCTCATAACATCAAGACAAGGGTTTTTCTTCCTTCCATTAATCTATTACATCATTATTTCATTATTACATCAATTCCTTGTGTTGTTATTATGAGTATGTGTGGCTAAATCTACCGTTCTAGGGTTAGAGTATTATATGAAGGTTGATGTTCGAAGATTGATTTCCATTAATTGAATCCCATAACGGGTTGCTTATTCTTTCTTGATTTCACTTGTGTAATTGTCAGGGCCCGATTATTACGCATTATCTATGGTTTTTAGATTGAACTCGAAAGAGGGAATTTAATTACGTAATAAGAAAGAATAGGACTAGTTTGTGAACCCGGGCATCGGGGAACCAATTTGTGAGTAGGATAGACATATACTTGCTCGCCTAGTTTAACTAATTACAGAATTCGTTAATGCGTGCACGTGATTCAACCCATAGACATATATGGATTGGAGTAGCCTGCATAGACCGTGAAGAACTGAAAGGTTTTCACGGGTACATGTAATCTGTTAGTTAGTAACCCGGGATTTAAGAAGTGGAATCAATTGGACAACTCAACTGGATTGTTCGTAACTCTGACCCTGGACCGTCTCCTTATTACTGATAACAACCAAGTCTTGCTCCATTGTTTGAATTCACTTTTACCATTTAATTACTGTTCTTTAGTTAACAAAATCCTCACTATTGGAAAAAGATCCCTGAATAGTTTAAATAAATTGTTTGCTAGAACTCAGTCTGCATAGTCCTCGTGGGAACGATACTCATCTTATCACTTTATTACTTGGCGACCACGTATACTTGCGTGTGCGTTTGGGAGCAACAAGTTTTTGGCGCCGTTGCCGGGGACTAATTATTGACTGATTTCTTTTTGAACAGTTTATTACTTACTATTCAGGTTTAATTTTTGTTTTGAGTTTTGTGCTGTTTCAGGTATTAGGTCCTGCTTGATCTTTACCTACAGGAATGGCAGAAGACCAAGCTTTAGCTGTGCGAGATGTTGCTCTCCCCAGCCTGGAGGGAGTAGCATCGAGCATAGTTAAGCCCGCTATCACCGGGGGATTTGAGATTAAGTCCGGCATGATTGAGTTGCTGCATGTGACTGGACAATATGGTGGATTATTTCATGAGGATCCGCAGCAACACATTCAGAACTTTCTGGAGATCAGTGATACTTATACACCAGCGGGTGTTCCTACTGATTATGTTCGCTTGACGTTGTTCCCGTTTTCACTGATTGGGGCAGCAAAGAAGTGGTTAAAGGCTGAAAAGTCTGGGTCTATCACTACTTGGGAGGATTTGGCTAAGAAGTTCTTGGCTAAATTTTATCCGTCTGCCAAGACAGCCCGGCTGAGGAGCGAAATTATGTCCTTCAGACAGTTAGAAGGAGAATCCTTGTATTCAGCCTGGGAGCGATTCAAAGCTCTGTTGAGAGATTGTCCACACCACAACCAATCCAATGAGGTTGTTGCACACACTTTTGTTGAGGGGTTGAACCAACACACTAAGATCGTGGTTGATGCTGCTGCTGGAGGCCAAGTACTGGCCTTAAATTTTGATCAGATTTATGATTTACTTGACAAGTTTTCGCAGAGCAATCCTGATTGGCAGGGAGATGGTAGAGCTATTACGCAGAAACCTGCAGGGGTACTTCAGTTAGATGCAGTTTCAGAGCTAAGGGCGAGGATGGATGCTATTTCCAATCAAATTAGCAAGTTAGCTCTGCAAAAGGCTCAGCAACCAGTGGCTCCAGTGAAACAACTCCAGAGCTTTTGTGAGGTTTGTGGTCAAGACCATGCTACAGAGGTTTGCTCTTCTAATCCAGAGTCAGTTTATTACGTGGGTAATCAAAACAGGCTGCAGGGTCAAAACCAGTTTGGTAATGGTTATTATCAAGGCAATACGAGAGCCCCGAATAATTACCACCCACTTCCAGCTCCACCACAGCAGGTTAGTAGTTCAGTTGAAGATATGCTAAAGCAAATAATGGCAGGCCAACAGAGAATGATAGCTGACACTGCAGCCCATGCACAAGCCATACAAGATCTTGCCAATGCTCACAAGAACCTAGAGCACCAGTTGGGGCAGTTGATGGGAGAAAGAAGCACTGTTAAAAAAGAGCCTGAACAATGTCTTGCAGTGACCTTAATTGAAGGTGGAGAGCTGATGGCCAAGTCTGAAGAGAGAGCTGAAATAGAAAAATTTAAAAAAGTGGAGAAGGTAAAGAAGAAAGAAGAGAGAAAGGAGGCACCTCTGCCACCTCCACCATTCCCGCAGAGGCTTATACAGTCAAAGGATTTAGCCCAGTATCAAAAATTTGTGAGTATGCTAAAAGAACTTCATGTTAATATTCCTTTGACTGATGTGTTTGAATTGATGCCATCCTTTGTGAAGTTTTTAAAAGAGATTTTAGTTAAGAAGAAAAAGCCTCAAGAAATAGATTCAGTTGAGTTAGTTGAGGAGTGTAGCACGATCTTGAGTAAGCTACCTCCAAAACTTCAAGATCCTGGGAAGTTTACTATTCCTTGTACCATTGAAGGGCATAGTATCACTGGTGCCTTGTGTGATTTGGGTGCAAGCATAAATCTCATGCCTCTGTCTGTTTGCAAAAGGCTAGGGCTAGGAGCAATCAAGCCCTCTTCAGTTACTCTTAAGATGGCGGATGGATCACTCACTCACCCTGAGGGTAAGTTGGAGGATGTGTTGATAAAAGTTGGTAAGTTTACATTCTCTGTTGATTTTGTAGTCCTAGATTATGAAGAGGACTTAGCAGCTCCAATTATTTTGGGGAGACCATTCTTAGTCACCTCGAAGGCACTTATTGACATGGAGCTGGGTGAGATGACTGTGAGAGCACATGGGGAAAAGGTTACTTTCAAGGTGTATAATGAGAAGGAGCACATAGCTAAAATTGAAGAGTGCTCTATGATTGAATGTGTTAGTCAAGAACATGGAAGTACACCACATGTGAAGTTGAAAGGGGGGTCTCTCAAAGAAAGGAAGAAAGCAAAGGTTCGGCGTAAGAAGAGAAGACATAAATACTGGAAGTGAGCTAAAAGTGTCGTCGTGCCACGACGTTAACTAAGGCGCTTCTCGGGAGGCAACCCGAGTTTGTACTTGTATTATTTTATTCTATAGTGTCACGTAGTTGTTGTTTTTCCTTGGATTGCAGGTTCATGTAATGTCGAGGCTAAGTGTGGGGTATCCTCACCCTTGCCTAATGTTGATGACCTGATGAGGGAAGTCTGAGTACCTCATACGATATGGAAGCTTGGAGGATGCTAGCACCAAGGACTAGAATCTTCAGGGAAGTTTTCTTTACCTTGCGCTTTCTTATTTTTAGCACTGAGGACAGTGCTTAGTTTAAGTGTGGGGTGGGAAACTACCCTTTATCTATTTTTGAGGGTATGGATGCATGTACCGTTAGGATTTTTCTTTTGTCACTTGACTTTGTTTTGATTTGTTTCTTGCTTTAATATATGAAAAAATTGAAAAAAATTAGAAAACCAATGAAAAAGTTTCAAAAAAGATTTTCCTTTTAGTTTTATTAGTGGTACATGTCATCCACCCCGTGGTTTTTCTTATGGCCTCGGTTCTTTTCCACGGGTAGGCCTTTGAACCGGGTAGTTTTTATTTTTTAGGATTAGGATAGTTAGTTATAGGTGGCCCTAGACGAAGGAAATAGGTAGAATGCTAGGTGCCTTTGATTTGTTTGATACCGGTGGACTTGGACTTGATTGCATGTGCTATTTGTGGTGTCCTTGAGTTTTAATTTTGATGCATGCCTAGGAAAAAATTGGAACGACCCCCTTGAGATGCTTGAGTCCGCTTGCTTGACTTGATTGCTATCCTTTGTGCATTAGTGCTTAAATTTCCACAAGTTGCATTCTAGAAGCTTGGTTGAGAGTTGTTGATGGAATCTTTTTGTGTGGATCATGTGCAATGTGTGTTGTGAGGCATGTTCTTATTTACTCCATGTTGCATATTAATGTCTAGAACTTGCCCCGTGTGTGTGCAAAGCGAAATCCTAGGTTCGCTCTAGTCGGGAAATGATACAAGGCCTTCTTTTGTTAGCCTACCCTTACATATATACCTTGGAAAAATTGTTGTTGTGATTTCTTTGATCCTTTCTATTGGTACCCACACCTCGAGCCTACCCATTTGTTCTAAATTGTCTCTTTTGGCCCTTTACTCCTTAAGCACTTTAGTGATATTGTGTGTTATATTGGAGTTGTGGTTGGATGTTGGGAGGTTTTTGAGTGGAGCTAATGAAGGGGAATAATTGTTAAAATTGTGAAGTAGTGTAAAGCATTGGCAAGGTTGGAAGATAATGAGATTGAAAAAAAATGCAAAGTTGAAAAGAAAAGAAAAGAATTGTGAAAAAAGAAATAAAGAGAAAAAGATATCCATTCCTTGCTAGTGTGGGCTTGAAAATAAAATTGCTACTTGTGTGAAGGTGTATGTGTAGAAGTGTTGATTTGGGTGGCTTGATGAGATTAATGATTAATTTGTATTGTGATGTATTAAAGTGCTTAGGGAGGTAGTCACTATTACCATATGTATCCTACCCGCCCCTTAGCCTACATTACGACCTTTTTAAAGTCCTAGTTAATCCCGATTGGAGTGAGCTTACATTAGTGGAGTCCTACACTACGGGCAAGCCTATGGTACATTGTGTGTGACATGTGAGACTTTCATGAGAGTGAGTGAATTCTTTCTATGCGATTGACCCCATTCTATTTGTGATATTTATTGGTGTGTGTGATATTTGGGGGACACTCTCTTGCTTCATATTGGTGAGGGCACATGGTTTGCATGAAATAGGTAAAGTTGATGGCTCTTGGTTGAGTAGATAGGTGTGATTTTGTGGGAGCATGGTTGCATTAAGTTGAGTTTGTGCACTTGAGCTATTTTGGGGTGGTTGTTCGCATGTTTTTGGTTTTGGTAAATTATTGGCATGTTGTGGATCCATAGTAGTCATGTGTGCATTGGTTCAATGATCGGTATCAACCATAGTCATAGGCAGACCTGTTTTACCTAGGTTGGGAAGTGATTGGTGATTTCTCGAGGACGAGCAAAGGTTCAAGTGTGGGGTGGTGATGTTTGGCATTTTATGCCTATATTTCCTTAATATTTCCTCACGTTTTAGTACCTTATTCGCTTGTTTTATAGCTTGTGACTGTGGTTTTACACTGATTTTATGTCGTGTGTATGCAGGTTGTTATGCAGTGTAATTGGAGCTTTTAAGAGCTTGATTGAGCAAGAAAAGAATTGATTTTGATTGAGGATTGGGTCGAGCACACGAAGGCACGACACGAGCGAGCAAAGGAGCGAGAAAACACGAAAAATGGCCTTGCGCTGCAGGGGGCGCGCCGCGCAGCTCATAGCGCGCCACCTCCTGCGCGTTTTCTTGCGCGACGCAGCCCAAAGGCGGAGGGATTTTGGCGTCTTCTGTCCATCTTCACGCGTTCCGAGGCGCGGGGCGCCCGTTATAGCGCCCCTTGTGCGCGATTTTATGTCCTATTTCTTCTAGTTTTGGGTCTAACTTATTACCAAGGGTTTGGAAACATTATAAATAGTTTATTACTTAGTTTTTGTAAGGAGTTCAGACCTGGGAGCAAATTTGAGAGCTCATAACATCAAGACAAGGGTTTTTCTTCCTTCCATTAATCTATTACATCATTATTTCATTATTACATCAATTCCTTGTGTTGTTATTATGAGTATGTGTGGCTAAATCTACCGTTCTAGGGTTAGAGTATTACATGAAGGTTGATGTTCGAAGATTGATTTCCATTAATTGAATCCCATAACGGGTTGCTTATTCTTTCTTGATTTCACTTGTGTAATTGTCAGGGCCCGATTATTACGCATTATCTATGGTTTTTAGATTGAACTCGAAAGAGGGAATTTAATTACGTAATAAGAAAGAATAGGACTAGTTTGTGAACCCGGGCATCGGGGAACCAATTTGTGAGTAGGATAGACATATACTTGCTCGCCTAGTTTAACTAATTACAGAATTCGTTAATGCGTGCACGTGATTCAACCCATAGACATATAGGGATTGGAGTAGCCTGCATAGACCGTGAAGAACTGAAAGGTTTTCACGGGTACATGTAATCTGTTAGTTAGTAACCCGGGATTTAAGAAGTGGAATCAATTGGACAACTCAACTGGATTGTTCGTAACTCTGACCCTGGACCGTCTCCTTATTACTGATAACAACCAAGTCTTGCTCCATTGTTTGAATTCACTTTTACCATTTAATTACTGTTCTTTAGTTAACAAAATCCTCACTATTGGAAAAAGATCCCTGAATAGTTTAAATAAATTGTTTGTTAGAACTCAGTCTGCATAGTCCTCGTGGGAACGATACTCATCTTATCACTTTATTACTTGGCGACCACGTATACTTGCGTGTGCGTTTGGGAGCAACATTTCATAATTCAACAAAAGAAAAGACTAGCAGAAAAAATGGAGAGACGTCTTAGAAGAAAAAAAAAAGGGTTGTACAATGTGCTTAAAAGATATATTGAGATCTTTATACTCTTTAGGGGAAGTACATGCAATTTCCTTCAAGATTCAACAAAAGCTCTGGTATACTGTAAATTTATTTAAAGCTATGGTATAATGTAAAGTTATTTACACTACTTAAGTACCATCTTAATATATATTTATAGAAATTGAGGTATGACTTTTCAACAAAGTCATTCTCTTTGTCGAATAGATTTGTCTTTTCAATTTATGACACCCAAATTTTACTAACAAGTAACAATCCACCACTAGCGTGTGATATTTTTTATGATATCATGCATAAATATCACATATAAATATGAATTTTTCATTAGTGCAACTATTTTAAAATTTCACGAAATTACTGTGTTTTAGTATCACACAAACATAATACTCCATTATTTAGTAGTTAAATTAACTAGTATTTTGTGCCTTGCACTTCCATATAGATTCAAATACTCCGTAGCTAAGGGCATCTCCAACCCTCAACTCCATTTTCTTCTCCAAAATAGAGAAATCTCCAAAATGGGGTAAACTTACTCCAACCATTTCCCCATTTTTTTCTCCAAAAAAGAATATTTCTTTTTATATTCTTATCTCTCTTCTATATTATATTATTATCTTTATCTCAATTTTATTTTCTTAATTCCATTAAACAAATTTTATCTTTTATTTTCTTTTTTTACATATTCATCACATATAATTGATATTCAATATAAAATTATTTTATACCATAAAATTTTAAATATTATAGTAATTTGTAAGAAAATATTATAGATTAAATATATCAACGAATAATTTAAATAAAAGTGAAATCATTACGATACAATATAATAAGATACCTATTCATTTTTCAATTTTAGTAACATCTAATATTTTATGTCGCACCTTTCAATTTTAGCAATATTTAATATTTTATATTTGCATCATTCATTTTTTGAGTTGATTATAAATTTTTCGTAGAATTATAACTTATTTAAAATTTTACATAAAAATAAGAAATGCACAAAAATTAATTTATCAAAATTACACGCCTAAGTTAAGATATAAAATAAATATTACAAAACTATTACATAAACATAATTAAGTGTATATAAAGGGATAAATTAAAAGAGATAAATAATAAAAATAATAATAAAATAATAGGGAATAGTAATGGAGATGATGAATAGTGTCACTCCAAATTTGGGGTGAGGAGTAAAAAATGCAACACCATTGGAGTGGATTTTCTCCAAAATCCAACCCCATATATAATGGCATTTGGGGTTGGCGTCGGAGATGGTCTAAGTAAACCACTATCTCAAACCTTTGTGTCTTAGTCAAATATATTTTATATAAACTGAAACATATGGATCGGAGTTAGAGAGAGGAGAGTGCATGCTATATAACTTACGCACGTATCCTGGACTACGAGTAAAAGTCTTGCTCAATGAAAGTTTTGCGTTTTTACTTTTCACCCGTGGAGATATGTATAATATATAGAAAATAGGATTTACAACGTGAAAAATATTTTTCCATCATGTAGCTTCTTAGAAAAGTATTAGCTTTATCCCATTATCTTTGTACATATTTATCATTTAATGGTCAAACTGGGTTTGGTCAAAGTTGCTTTTGGAATAATATTCATAATTTTTTTATGGGAAATTTGACCCCAGAAAATAACGTTTCATTAATATCTTACAAAAAAACTATTTTTTTATTAAGCTCCAATTTGACTCTAGAAAAGTCAAGTCGCATAAGAACTTCATACTAATGAACAGAGGTGGATTCAAGATTTAAAATCGATCGGTTCAATATTTAAGGTTTTAAGGCACTTAGCTTATTGAACTACTATTAAATTATGAGTTCAGATCTAATAAAGGGAAAGGACGGCCAGTGCACAAAGCATCCCGCGTTCACGCAGGATTCGAGGAAGAGCCCCACTCTAAGGAGTGTGATGTACGCAACCTAATTTTATTAGTTCAGATCTAATATTTGTTTAAAATTCTAATGAATATTCACATACATTAATATTTTATGCCGAAATAAATTTGTTCAGACCCATAGCCCAAAAAACTACATAGTTTTTTGAACAAATATTCTTTTTATGCTTTTGGTTTGTATTTTCCAACAAACACAAAGAAAATGTTAGTCTTTCTACTCAAATTTCTTTTTAGGAGCTATAGGATATATGCATATACAGATAAATTGGTCTAGTTGCGAACATTGTCCTCACCAACGTAACTCAATAGGGCATGCGCATAGGAATTTGAAAAAGGTGACATAAGTTGTTCTATTTATAGCTAGGCAGATCCGAAATTTGAATTGTATGGATTTGAGTTCAAGATTTTACTGTAATTCATTTTGTTTACTAATTTTCAAATCAATTACGTTGAACACACGCACTAGAGTATATAGGTTCTGAGTTTTGAGTTATGAGCTAAAGCTATTGAGCTAGGTTGAACTCATATATATTATATATACTCTACATCCACCTCTTGGTATATAGAGACTTCAATAAATGACTAAGGATCCAAACTGCATTCTCATTATGACTCCGATATATGATTTGATAGGAGTAGGCGTTTTATGCAAATCTATGAGACATCTAATATAACATTCAAACTTTCTCGGATTAGTTTCATCGTTACCCATGACGCATGGAACTACTACGGAAGTACTCTTAGATGCTACGACCAAAGAAAAATCAATACAAGCATTGGCTATACTTTTCTTGTACGGAAGATATTGCAATTGGATTCAGAACGTTCTAAGAGAAAATATGCGTAATTTCAACCAATAGAGGTGGATATATGTTGGCAGAGTTTAATCTTGTTTTGACAACTACAAATTGCTGGAAAATTCTACCGCGGATCGGAGATTAGGAAGTGTTTTATTACCACGTGGTCTTCAGGTTTGAAATTTTAGTACTTTAATTTTTCCAAGAGAACCTATAAATAGTAGATCTTTTGTTTCAATTTAATCATCAAATTAAGTTCGTAACAAGAAATGAGTAATAAGTTAATAATCATTCTTTTTCTTTCGATTTGCATTTCATCATCATGGGAAGTTACCTCAGCTAGCCCCCATGATGACTTTCTTGAATGCCTTTCTCACCAAATTATGAACACAAACTCAATATCTCAAGTCATTTACACTCCTAAAAATTCTTCATATTCCACAATATTGAACTCATTTTCAAGTAACTTAAGGATAATTTCCAACTTCAAACCATCCATTATTTTCACTCCACTGAATGAATCCCAGATACAGGCAGCTATATATTGCTCCAAGAAACATGACTTACAAGTCAGAATTCGAAGTGGTGGACATGACTATGAGGGCTTGTCATACATTTCTGAAATCCCCTTTGTCATCATTGATCTTAGAAACCTAAGATCAATCTCTATTGATACCGAAAATAAGACTGCTTGGATTGAAGCTGGCGCAACCTTAGGGGAAGTTTACTATAGAATAGCTGAAAAAAGTAAAAAATTGGCTTTTGTTGCTGGGGTTTGCCCTACTGTTGGTGTTGGAGGACACTTTAGTGGTGGAGGATATGGCATGATGTCTCGAAAATTCGGTACCGCTGCTGATAACATCATAGATGCCAAACTGATCGATGCCACCGGGAAAATTATGGACCGGAAATCGATGGGGGAAGAGCTCTTTTGGGCTATTAGAGGAGGTGGTGGGACTAGCTTTGGTCTCATTATTTCATGGAAAGTGAAATTACTTGACATTCCTGAAAAGGTGACTGTCTTCAATGTAACAAGGACACTTGAACAAAATGCAACTCAACTTGTCTTTAGATGGCAACATATTGCCGACAAAGTTGATGACAATCTCCTCCTTAGATTGTTCTTGAGGAATAGCGAATCGCCATTTCCACGTGGGAAAAGGACTGTCCATGCATTCTTCACTACATTGTTCGTTGGAGGAATCGAAGAACTCCTCCATGAAATGGATAAGAGCTTCCCAGAATTAGGTCTGGCAAAAGAAGATTGCATTGAAATGAGTTGGATTGAATCTATACTCTTCTTTGCTGGTTTCCCTAGGGGCACGTCACTTGATGTGTTACTAGACAGGAACAATATCATACCTAATGATCAAAAGGGATACTTTAAAGCAAAATCTGACTACGTTCAACGACCCATTTCACTAAATGGTCTAAAAGGTATATGGAAACTATTCAACCAAGTAGAAGAAAACTCCGCAGAATTGCAATTCAGTCCTTACGGAGGAAAGTTGAGTGACTTTTCTGAAACTGAAACACCTTTCCCACATAGAGCTGGAAACATATTTATGATCCATTATGGGGTGAATTGGGAAGAAATGAAAAGGTCTAAAGAACATGTAGATTGGATTCGGAAGCTTTATGGATATATGGCTAAGTATGTTTCCAAGTCTCCTAGAGCTGCTTATTTCAACTATAGAGATCTCGATTTGGGAGTGAACAACAAAGGAAACACAAGCTATGCACAAGCAAGAATTTGGGGAGCGAAATACTTCAAGAACAACTTCAATAGATTGGTACAAGTAAAGACTAAAGTTGACCCAACAAATTTCTTTAGGAATGAACAAAGTATTCCTCCTCTATTATCTTAATTCTTAAGCTAAGGTGTAATATAATGCAAAGCCATCACCGATTGTCTAATAATAAGGCTTTTCACACATTTCCTTTATGTTTGTACAATTAGTGAAAAATAAATGGAGGAATAATGTATCAAAAATTTGTGTAAGATATTTTCTGATTTATGAATATATTTCCATGTAATAAAGTTCTATATATTGTTTCTTTTTTTTTTTTTTTTTTTTTTTTTTTTTGCTAAGGAAGTTATACAAACTATATGTATCATGACTGGTTAAATATTACAATAATTTCTTCTCTCCCTGAGTAGAGAAAAGGAATCATAATCCAGTTCAACCATAACAAAACATGAACATAATTAAAATAGATTAGTGTGTCTTGAGAAGCATTACAACCATATTTTGATAGCAAATCAGCAACAAAATTCGCTTCTCTATAGATATGCTTGACTTCTTTGCATCCTAAGTCGGATAGTAAGGACCTACAATCACATAAAATATTAGAGTATGTCTCATTTGTTCCATTCAATATGAGTGTAAGAATGTGTGAATCAACTTCAACTTGGAGTGGTAACAGGTTATATAACTTTGCCATAATTAGTCCTTGGTATAGATCATTAATTTCTGCATGAATTACTGAAGATCGGTGAAGATGCTGTGTGAATCCCATTTTCCATGATCCTTAAGCATCTCTAATTACTCCTCCTAAGCCTCCAACTCCCGTAGTGTTGTTGAAAGCTCCGTCTGTGTTCAATTTAAAATATCCTTCATCCGGGGGTTTCCATTTAATATAGGTAACATTTGATGTAGCCTTCCCCTAAGTAGATGTTTTAATGTAGTAATACTCCGCTGCTTGGGATGCTATTAGGCTACAATTTACAGGAAGAGAGCTATTTTCAAAGGCATTCTTGTTCCTGTTTTTCCAAATATTTCATAGAGCAATTGGGATATATGTTTCATGAGCAGTACCTTTGAAACTCTAAGCAGCCCCTTTTTTCTACATAATTCACTTATCCAACGAGGAAGATCTGGTGGAGGGGAGAGATGAAGTAGTCTCATACATCTTTTTCCACTTTTGGACATTCAACAAAGATATGATAAATTGACTCTGCTATAGCCGGGCAGTATTTGCATGACTCATTCTGAATAATATTTCTTTGGCTAAGGTTTTGGGCAGTTGGTAGTTTGTTAAGGCTAAAAGACCAAAGGAAAAATTTTATTTTATCTGAGATGTTTAACTTCCAAATCCATGAGGTTGGATTATTGTCTAGTATTTGTTGAGTTGAAAGGTTTGCGGCTGCCCATAATGGATAGGCCGATTTGGTAGTAAAGAGTCCATCATGACATAGGTTCAAATAAAACTTATCTATCTGGTTACAAGAATGACCACGATGAGTGTTTTGAATTTTTTTCTGAATTTCAGTTGGGAGCTCAAAGGATAAATTATCTAAGTTCCAAGTGGAATGAGTGAGGATAGATAGCACTGTAGCATTGTGTAATTGTCTAGGAAGAGGCCCCTGGATCAATGATCTTAAAGAATTATTAGGGTTTATCCACCTGTCGTTCCAAATATCTATTTTGTCTCCATTACTCACAGTCCAATAAGTAGATTGAATACAAATTTCATTTACTTTTGCAATACTCATCCAAATATAGGAGCCCACCATGTTGCAGTTCCTACCATACTTACTTGATAGGACTTGCACCCATGGTTTATCTTGGTTCTTTTTAAGCCTTCATGCAAAACCCGTCATTAAAGCTCCATTTTTCTGCTTAGCTTTGTGAAGCCCCAAGCCACCCTTTGATTTTTGAGTAGTGATCATATTCCAATTAGCATGATGAACTTTTTTCTTTTCCGCGGTCGAACCCTATAGGAAATTCCTTTGAATTTGATCTATGTTTTTTAGGGGCTTAGCTGGAAGTAAGTTAACCTGCATGGAATAAGTTGGGATAGCTGCTAGAACATAATTAATAAGAGTGGCTCGACCTGCAATACTTAAGCAAGTTGTTTTCCAACCTTGGAGCTTTGAGTTCATTTTATCAAGAATCATTTGATAGTCAGAGCTCTTGGGGTTTTTATTGGTGATAGAGAAACCTAAATATTTACCAATATGAGTTGCAATAGTAATATTAAGAATAATATAAATTTCATTACAAAGACCAATATGAGTATTTTTAGAAAAAATCATTTTGAATTTTGAAAAGTTAATTTTTTGGCTTGAGAGGCGGCTAAACTTTGTGAGGACACCTTGGATAGTGGAAGCATTTTTCCTGGTAGGGGTACCAAACAAGATGAGATCATCTGCAAAAAGAAGATGTGACAACTTAGGACCAGCTCTAGATAGCTTAATAGGTTTCCAATTAGAATCCTTAACGACCTTGGTAATATTCCTGTAGAGGACTTCCATACAGATAATAAAGATGTACGGAGCTAATGGGTCACCCTTTCTAATACCTCTTGAAGGTAAGAAAAAATTAGATGGTCTTCCATTGATAAGGATAGAGATGGAGGATGTAGTGATACAATCCATGATGAGATTAATAATATTACTAGGAAATTAAAATAGTAAAGATTGTATTTTATAAATGACCACTCAAGTCGATCAAACGCTTTTTCAAGATCTATTTTGATCATCATATTACCTGACTTACCAGTTTTCCGATTGAACGAATGAATTGCTTCTTGAACTATGATAGCATTATCTGCTGCACGTCTTCCAGGAAGGAAACTAGATTGGTATGGACCTATAATTTTATCTAGATGGGGGCAAATTCTATTAACAAGAATTTTGGTAATAGTTTTATAGATTGTGTTGCAGAGGCTTATAGGATGGTAGTGGGTCATAGTTTCAGGAAATTGATTTTTAGGGATAAGAATAAGGTGCGTTTTGTTATAGGATGGTAGTGGGTCACAGTTTCTGAATTTCACTAATAGCTAGTGGTCTACCAGTCAAGGAAGAAGATTGAATGTCAAGGGAATTTTCTTGGGCCAGATCTGAAGGGTGAATAAATTCAAGAAGATCTGTTTTATAAATATTCATAAAATGATTGGTGATCACATTATTGATATCAATTTGATTAAAGAACCAGTTTCCTACCGAATCTACAAGGCTATAATTTTATTATGCCTACGCCTCTTAACAGTTGAAGTATGAAAAAATCTCGTATTCGCGTCCCCATCATTTATCCATTGAACGCGCGATTTAATTTTTAGAAATCTTCCTCATCTTACAGTATAGCATTATAATTTTCTATAAGGGAATTTTCTAGATTATAATAAAAGCTATTGTTTCTAGATGGGTCCATTTTCTGCCGGCCTGCTAGTCTTTTAGTAAGAATCCTTTTGTTATAAAATATATTACCAAACACAATTTTATTCCAATGAGTGGCAGCTTTGGTGAAGTTTTCGACAGATTGGGAATAATGGACTTGATTATGCCAACATGACTTGACTACTCTGGGAAAGTCATAATGATTTAGCCACATTGCCTCAAACCTAAACAAGGAATTAGTTGGACCCTTATTTGGAATTATGTCCAAAAGTAAAGGGCAATAATCGGATCTAGTCCTAGGTAAATGGTTAACAGATGCATCACTAAATAGATGAAGCCATTCAGCATTAGCTAGGAATCTATCCAATATTTCAAGGATAATGCCGGAGCCCTTGTTAGTCCACGTAAAATATGATCCCGTGAATCCTAGATCTATCATACCTATATTATTAATACAATTTAAAAAAGGAATAATTCTCCTATTATTAACAGGATTTCCTCCATACTTTTCATGACCCGCCGTGACTTCATTGAAGTCACCACATAATAACCAATGGCCTTTAATAGCAGAGCTATATTTTTCAATGCTATCCCATAATTGGAGCCTTTTATGCAAAAAGCAACTAGCATATACCACACTTAAATACCAAATAGGAGCAGATGAGTTTACCTGAACACTGACAAGAGTCTTTTGTGGTGTATTGAACACAAATTCAAGATGTAAATCTTCCTTTCTCCACAGAATGGCTATGCCACCAGAATATCCATCAGCAGGTACTCGTTCAACAACATTAAAGGGCAAGTAGTTCAGTAAATCATAATGACCAACAACATCCATTTTAGTTTCCACCAAAACTAGTAGAGCAAGAGAATGTATTTGGATGAGATCTAGGGCACTATGGCGAAAAGTCAAACTACCCGCACCCCTACAATTCCACAATATCAGTTTCATCTTGGCATTTTCCAGATTTGAGGTACTTCCTCCTCTCAGTATTTGGACACTGTAAGGGATCGATTGGGTCTCCCTTGTTCCTACCCCCATCGGGCAGTTCTCCAAAAATTTTGGGATCGAGCAGATTTTATATTTAAATTCCACTGGAGGTGGGTAACAACAGATGGTTAATGAAGTCTTGAACATCGAATCCGGGAAATTCCACATACACTTTTCTTCTACATCCTCTTTGAACCCCTTGTACAGATTCCCCCCATAGTGTCCCCACTTCCATCACTGCCCTACGCCGTTTGGTGGAGATGCACTAGTTTGGTACGGAATTGGTACGGTGTTGGATATCTGAAAACCTGTGGTGATGCGATTGGTGGTGTTGGTGGTGTTGGAGATCTGAAATCCATAGGAATGATTGGTGTTGTGTTGAACATATTCTCGGAGATAGGGTGTTGGCGTGATGTCCACAAGAATATTGGCCAAATCATTGGGGTTAGGTTTGGATTTCGAACAAATTGTTGATATAGGTCCATCAGATTCAATTCTTGGAACCTCAGAGATTGAAGGGCTGCCAAGTTGTTGCTTCCACGTCTCATTAATTCCACTGCTAAAATCGCAAGCCCTCGTGGGTCGAAGAGAGGAGCAATCGTTGGCTGATTGTTGATAACCACTGTGAGTTTGCACCCTATTCCGGTGAGTCCCAATTCCAACCACATTTCCGGGTTCAGGGGTGGGTTCCTTGTTAGATCCATGGTTAGCCGAAAATGGGTCACCGGAAAACTGTTCACCGGTATTAATGGGGTTCTGAGAATTGCTTGCTGGGGTGGAACTTGTTGGTTTCCTTGAATTGAGTTCCGTGATGGTGAGCTTTAAGGATTGTGGCTGAAGTTTTGTGATGCTTGGTTGTAGGCTGTCCTACGACGTCGACTGGCTCGTGATGACTGAGATGATGTCCTGCGTCTCGGCATTTCTTTTGTTGGTGTTATCAGTTATTTGGGTGCTTTGGTTTGAGGTGTGTTAGTATGATTTGTGTTTTTGGAGATGGAAGAGGTTATAGGTAATGGAGGTGAAGAGTGTAATTTTGGTTAAGAAGATGGAGCATGCTTTTTCTCAGTAATGATGGGCTGAAAAGTTGTTATATTAGGCTTAAACATAGGTATGTGATTAGCTTTACTGTTATGGTTTGATTTCTCAAACTTGTGCAATGTTCTGTGTTGTGTCCTCTCAACAGATAGAATCTCCCTAGAACTAGAATTTAGACAATCATTCAAAGATTTAATGATCTCAGTTACTTGTATAGGCTTATAGTTATTGGTATCGTTTGGACTAGGATTTGAATTAGTACTTGAATTAAGTACTGGATTTTCAGCTGGTGCATTTACTTGAGGAAAAGTAGCAGAAATAACAGGAGACTTAGTTGGAATTTGATGAGCCTTTGTTTCAGACATAGTACTGCTGCTTGGGTCCAAAGTTTCTTTCAAAGTTTGTGAAACTTGATGTAAAAGTATTTTATTGTCTGTATGAAGTGGTTTTTTCGAAGACAACTGGATAGAATGAACTTGGGATATGTGGTATTCTACAATAGCAGTACTATCTAAATGGCTTTGGGGTGAAGTAATTTTTTTTCTTGGGAAGGTGCTGATGTCATATGAATGACATCATTAGTAGGAATTTCATTTTTAGCTATTTGGACATTTGACTTGCTATTTTTTGTATTTTCCAAGGGACCCACATTTGTGGTATCGTTTAATTTAGTAGTGGTAGGAATTACAAAGGGGTTTATTTTGTCAATATGCTTATGAGTAGTGAGATCATAAAGGGAACTTTTTTGACTTCTAGGATTTCTATTTTTGGCAAAGTTCACAGTTTGCCATACATCATTATTTTTAGACTGAGATGTGCTAGGTGCTGAGGAAGAGAGAACTGTTTTGAGTGTAGTAGTAGTTCTGATAGAAGGAAAATAGTGAATTAAATGTCCTATGCAACCACATTTGATACAAAAGTCGACTGATGGCTCATAAAGAATTTTTTGGATATGTTTGCCAATCATGATTTCAGTGGGTAATAGTTTGCCTATTGGTGCTAGACTACAGAGACGAGCATACCTGTCTCGTAGAGCTTGAGTAGTGCAATTATCAACCTTGAGGAGCGCTCTAATTTTGCTACCAATTTTCTTCAGAATTTTCTTATCATAGTATTCAGTTGGCAGCTCATGAAGACGGATCTAGATGGATGAAAAATTTTGAGTAGAGTCGGATGCCTGGAATTTTGGTTCCCATTGTCTGTGAGGACCAATGAACCATGGCCCATTATGGAGAGCCATATTATAGTTATCTCTACAATTGAGATTGACAAGATAGAAATCTGATCCAAGGTCAACAAGATTTATGTCACCATTGAGCTTCCACATTTGTTGGATTTTAGCCTTTAGAGTAATGTGGCTTAGCCTCTTACCAATCAGCTTTATGATTAATGCATACTTCCATTGATCATACCGTCTGCTTTTGTCCGAAGTAGCGACTGGGATAAAGAATGGGTGATTGACAAGATTTTCCACTTCATCATCCATGTCTTTATCCATGAAGAAAGTCGGACTGAAATTATTTTGTTTATCTTTTGGTGTTGTGCCTACTAACTTTTGAAGGAAACTTTCCTTTTGAGGAGAAGATCCTATTGGTTGATCTGGCTTTTTATCAATCATTTATTCATCAGAAGAATTCATTATAAAGAATAAGAAATGAAAAATCAAAAAATAATACTGGAGGAGGGATTAAAAGATGCCAAGGGAGGAGAATTGATGAGGATGAGTGATGAGTCCTATGGATTTGATTGTGTGTATAAGACTTAGAAATATGGATTGATATAGATGACTTGAACGATTTTTTTTCCTATATAAAGTTACAAACTTGTAGAGCAAGCAAGGATCCTTGAGGAGCAATTAACTATCCAAGAACAAGCTGAAACGATGGGGAAATATGAATATGAATATTAAAGGGGATTTTTAAGAAAGGATTTGTATTTAGAGTTGATTAAAGTGGATGACTAAAAGATAAGGTGATTGATAAATGGTTTTTCTGAGAAGGAAATGGAGATAAGTTGAAGTTTGGTGGCTGAAGAAAAATGAGATGCTATATTAAATCATAATTATGATATCAAACACAAGTATCACATCTCAGGTAGTCATCTCAGTATGAATTATAGTAGTGTATGCTAAAGATCATAACATAGGAACTAATAATGAAGATATGAAGACTTATATGAATCAATAAGCAGAAGTCTTGTAAAGTTACCTGGTAATGCTAAAGACAAGCACTGGGGGAATTAGTGCGCAAAAACAATCAATAGGTTGATAGCAAACTATAGGCAAAGATCAAGAGGAATTCGTAAACAAACTGCTGAATGGTTAAGTAATGGAAGAGCAAGAGACAACAATGATTAGTATTAGAAGTGGAGTGTTGGAAATCTTAATGTTGATGAGAAATGGGAGTTAGTGCCGTATGAATGCAGTGAGAGGAAGCTGGAGAGAAGTAGGAGCGTTTCAGCTCATATTGAACTTCTTCGATGTAATAGATTCTCAGTTAATATAAATCCTCCTTATTTGTCTTTTGATAGAATCTTTTGATTTTGTGATTCTCCGAGACAGTGCATGTATTTTCTCATACTATTCCACAATCATATCATAATCATAATCATCATATAATATATATAATATTATAAAAGCATAAATTCTTAAGGTAAAAAGTGAAAGACAGAAATACCCCTAAAAATTGAATTACTATAATACTCATTAAAATAAATAAATAAATTATATAAAAAGTACATTGGTCAAACTATATAAAAAGTATTTAGGTGCTAGGGAGTTGAAAGGTTTACATTAAGAAGTAGAATTATTTATCATTCCAAAAGTTAGGTTCAACGAATGTTAAGCAGAGTAATAAATCAAATTGATCAGGTTACACTTATGATGAAACATGATACCAATAAGTCTATTCATTTACATTGATCAATTTAATAGTAGTAAATATTAAATTTTTAAATAAGCAGCCTTTTGTATTACTTTGTTGCTTGATTAGTATAACTGAAAACTCAAGCTATTACAATCGTATATATGAATCCGACATTATTTTGTTATGAAGTCCGTGATGCTTTTTAAAATTCTTATAGATGGAGATGGACTTTATGGACTTGAATTCTATAGATTTTATTGTTGTGGTAAAGGAAGAACCAGTTGAAAAATTTTCTACTCTGCCTTTCTTGTATCTACAAACTTTGTAACCTTCGAAATATTTTCTATATTTATGCTTTTTTTTCTTTGTGTTCTTTGCTTCAATACCGTGTTGGAAGTTTGATTATCTTTGAATTATTAGTTGTCTGATAAATATATGAAATTCATATTTTTTTTGTTCTTTTTATGTATTAGACTCTAATATGAGTAGATTTTTTTAACACGGAACTCAAAACAAAAATTATTAGAGGTACACGCGCAAAGCGCGTTATCAAAGACTAGTTAATATTATATGTTACTGAAATTAGAGTGTCAGCAGCCACGGTTTTAATTCTTCGTTTTTCGTATAGGTAAGTCTTGTTCACGTTTATAAAAAATAGGAGTATATACAAGCTTATTTTGGTTGCTCAAGTTTAACAAAAATAAATAGTAAGTGTAATTTTCCAAAGATAATCGAGAAAATTCGAAGATTTACTTTATAATCATGTCAAAACCTCAAGGGTCTAACTAGAATTATCTTTAGGTAGTATATATGGTTGACTTAGCTAAAAACGATGATCGATGTATGATGATGATTTCAATGGCTTCACGCAACAAAATAAAGTAAACTGTTTTGTATCAAATAGCTAGTAGATGACAAGTCACAAATTGACCAAGTCCATAGGAATACTAGTTGAAAAAAAGTACTACTTAGTAGCAATATGAATAGGATTTAATTTATATTCATCGACATTAAAAATGAAAAAGTTAAACCATATTAACCTGCTCTATCAGTAACAGGTTATGCTTGTTTTCTTCTTTTATTTTTTTTTTTTAAAAAAATAACTATTCTACTGCATTTGTGGCAGGGGAAAGGGGATGGTGGGAATTGAATTATCCGTATTGTATAAGAGACTCTCGCGAGTAACACTAAATTATAAGTCTTGTTTTACTATTTTGATCTTCTTTCTTTTTGTTTTTAAATTACTGATCACACTTATATGATAGCTCTGTAGTTATCTTTTGCTCACTTGATAGTGCAAGTATATAGATTAAGTTACACGGCATATGGATATTCTATCAAAACCTTAGAAATTGACCGAGTACATAATAATATGAATATTTATCTAGTAAAACCATAGATCTGTTAGGAAATTCAGGTATATATTAACCAAATAGCATGCTTCTCTAGCTCCGTTTTGTTTCGGAAATTTGCCAAGATTGGCACGCCTGACTTTCTTAAGAAGTCGCAACATGTCTCCTCGTCAAAAATTTGTTCTAGTCCTAATTGTTACTATATGTCTTCTTATACCGTCCATCTTGCTTGTAATCTGTATAGCATGTCGCCTGCACCTTGATGCCATTCATCGGCGCCGTCTCCACGTTTTCAGGGAAACGTCATCATCACCCCAATCTCCCTTTATGATAATTCCACTACCTGCTGCAGGCCTTGATGATTGCACGATTCAGTCGTATCCAAAGGTACGTAGCGAAATACAGATTTATGACAGAGTTAAGTGAATTCAACTGGACAATTTTCTTTTAGCTCGAGCTATATATACTAAACAAAAAAGTTAGAAATATATATTAAGCTCATACTCATTTTTACCTCAGTGTCTTTGGATATTGAAATCGCCTATATGTAGGAAGTTTTTGCTGAAAGCGGGCGACTAAACGGCCTGAGTTGCCCAATATGCCTAGCGGAGTACAGTGCAGGAGAGTCAGTCAGGAGCATACCTCAGTGCCAACATTTCTTCCATGCTGAATGTGTTGATGAATGGCTGAAGATGAAAGCCACCTGCCCTGTTTGTCGAAATTCTCCACTTCTTTTGAACATCGATAAGTTTGAACAATCATAATTATAATTGTATGATAATAACTAACCTTCAATTTTAATCAAGTTGAGATTGATTGTATGAATCCTGGATGTCTATATTATTGCATTTAAATCTGTCATAGTGCAGTAAATGATGGAGTACTTGCAAAACCAATATTTTGTTTTCGAAGCAAACATTAGTAGATTATGGTACCTGTTTAATTATGTTATTTGATTGCAGGCTCTTTCGCGCAAATATACAAGTCTTTTTTTTTTATAACCTCTCCCCCATCCCCCAACCCCCACCCCCAACCAAAACACTGGTGCAGTTATATCAAGAATTTATATATCCTCTTGAGATTTGCTTAGCTTTTCTTTCTCTGGTTGTCATTTTGCAAAAGTCGTGAATGGGTAATTGATGGTCTAGCGAGAAAAGCTAACTCGACTGTAAATCTTTGTATTTGGCTAGAGACAATTTCGGTACAAAGTTATTCCCACAACAATTTATCCACACATACTATTTATCAAACCACTAAATATATGATATATGTTCGCATACAGGTTTATATTATTTAACTATGATTAAATTTATTTATATTATCTCCTCATTACACCACTTAAATATGAGAAATTAATATGCTATATAGAAAACACGGAATGTCCCCTTATTTTGATTGCAAAGCTTTAGGGGAAGAATTAAACAACATACATCCTTCAACTTTACCTAGGGAATAGGGATATTAAACTCCAACCAAGCACTTCTAACAAAACAGAGGATATTAGGTTTCATGACAAACTCAAATTTAAAAGAAAAAGATAGAGACTAAACCAACCAACACGTAAGCTTCAACACATAGTGTTGAACATTGGTTTTGAAGAATGACAAACGAGAAGGGACTCAGTGGGTTCGGAGAAGAACCTAGTCCTTGAATAGAAGGGCACGACTTGGTCGAAAAGATCTGAGGGTTGCAAATCCCTGCAGAATTAGGAATAGTGGCGCGTGAATGAATATGCATCCTAGCCAGACTAAAAGAGGCGGTGCCCAGGCTGTGTCTTCGAAGTACGAATAGGAGTTGGACTTTAATAAGGAAAAGAGTTACAAGGAATCCTGTCTTACCATAATTACAAGGATTCCTTGTGACACTCGACTAGGGTTGCAAAGCCCATATAAATATAAATAGTTGATACAGCCGACATCAGTTATTCACAAACAGAGAGTTGAGAGCATACAAAGGCGATCTAGCATCTTTCTACGTGAGATAACTGAAGAAGACAACTGGTGTACTTGAGTTGATTGAGTCTAGATATTCTGTCTAGGTTCTTTGCGTTGTAAGTTGTCTTGTTTTTGAGCAATCATTGTTTTACCTATTGGCTTATCGTAGAAGCACATGTATTAGGTGAACTTGTGAGAGATTACTTTGTAAAGCTAGAGTTTAGCTTTGTTTAGTGATTAGGGTCTAGAGTGTAGCCCCTTGGTTACAGAGTCTTGTAATCAGAAACGTGCTCTTTGTGTTAGTGGATTAAGTTCTAAAATCTCAGAGTGTGGGTCGTGGTTTTTCTCTCTTGAGCAAGGAGTTTTCCACGTAAAATCCTCGTGTTCTTTGTGTTTGTGATTGGGATTGGTGTGTGGTGTAGTGTTCAAACAGCAAAACTGTAGAATCGAATTCTTGAAAAGAAAAATTGGTGGACACTATTCACCCGCCCCCCCCCCTCCTTCTAGTGTCCTTAGGAGGTGCATATATAATAACAAGTGGTATTAGAGCAGGTCTTCTCATGCTAGGTTAACACCTTGAGAAGGATCAGAATCATGAGTGCACCACCTACCATTACTGAAGGATAGTCAGTTCAAAGGCCCCCACAGTTCAATGGGCAGTACTATGCTTGGTGGAAGAACAGGATGGAAAATTACATATGTGTTGAAGACTATCAACTATGGCTGATAGTATCTAAAGGAAACCTGATCCCCACTAAAATAGTTGGTTAAGGAGCGACTGCCAAACAAGAACCTAAGTTGAAAGAGGAGTTCAATGAAGCGGATTATAAGATGATTGAAAAGAATCACAAAGCTAAACGTCTGGTAATTTGTGGTCTTGGTCCTGAAGAGTTTAACAGAGTATCATCTTACAAGACTACCAAGGAAATTTGGGATGCCCTGCAGGTTGCGCATGAAGGAACCACTGAAGTGAAGGACTTAAAGAGAAGAATGCTGAAGAGACAATTCGAGTTGTTCTCTATGGGAGAGAAGGAATCAATCCAGGATATGATGACCAGGTTGACCATTATTACTAATGAGATGAGATCCCTGGATATGGAGTTACCAGAAGTGGAGATGGTGGATAAGATTCTAAATGTGCTTCCTGAAGCTTGGGAACCCAAGATGACTGCCATCATTGAGTCTAAACCTGTAAGATCCATTAAGCTTGAAGAACTGGTTGGTAGCCTGAAAACTCATGAGATGATGAAAGACTCAAAAGCTAAACCAGCTCTCAAGAAGGACAAGACCCTTGCACTTGAAGCAACTGAGGAAACTGATGAGTATGTTGATCTGCAATCAATTGAAGCAGCAATGGCTAGTGCTTTGGGACAGAAGCTTAACTTGGGAAGGTTTAAAGGCTTTAAAAGAAGTGGCAAGGAAAACTCTGGAAGGAAGAACATAGTCGACAGTCCTAACTACTCAGGATGCTTTAAGTGCTTCAAGAAGGATCACGCCGTTATGGATTGTCCCATGTGGGAAGTAGAATGGATGAAAAATAGAGCATCTAAGGAAAAGGAAAATGAGACGTCAAAGGAGAATGACAAAGATAAGAAGAAGACAAGACGGCCTCCAAACTTTAGAGCAGAAAGAAGGAAAAGAAATGAAGCTTCCTATGCTACATGGGGACCAACTGACAGTGAATCTGATCATGAAAAGGAATCTGGAGATGAACTACTACTAGCACTGATGGGACTGATAGGCATCAATTCAGATGAAGAAGACCCTCGAGAGTTTAGAGGAGGAAGAGATCCGTCAAAGCCACGTGTGTTCAACGGCACTAATTACAAAAGCTGGAAGAAATAGATGAAGAATTTCCTGCAAGCAACTAATTATAGTCTCTGGTTGATTGTGAAGAGAGGACCTCACGTTCTTGTAAAGAGAGCAGCCAATGGAGTTCTGGTGCCAAAGAAGGTAGAAGAACTAGATCCTCAAGATCTAGATTGGCTACAGGCAAATTCCAAAGCTGAATTGTACCTGAGAAGAGGGCTGAATAATGATGTATTGGCAAGGATACTTGAATACAAGTCTGCTAAGGAAGTGTGGGAAAAGCTGAAGGAGTTGTACACAGGTGACGACCAAAAGAAGGACTCTGTCCTTATGGCTACTGATAGAGCTGAAGCTGCACATTCAGCAGAGGTATGTCTATCTAATCTTAAGGAAACCTTACCCACATACTCTACTGAAAATTTGATTCTAATCACAGCCACTTTAATTGAGGGTTATGAAAAAGAGAAAATTGAAAAAGATAAATTAACTGAAGAGTTAAGTGATCTCAGAACCAAGCACAAGAGTCTTCAAGAACTAAGCATTGAACTGGAAGAAATCAATGATATCTTAAAAGGACAGACTCTTGTGTCAAACTCTAAGATCACTGAACTGGAATTGGAACTTAATTAGTTAAGAGAGAGTGTAAATGGTAAGCAAGTAATAAGTGAAGTTCAAACCTTTCTTGAAAATGAATTTAGAAGAGCTAATGAGATTCTACATCAGGAAACTGAAAAGAACAGGATTTTAAATCAAAAGGTTGAAAAATCTGAATTTGAGCTTACCAGATTAACAAAATGGAATAAATCATCTGAGGCAATGAACTGGGTTCTTGAAAATCAAAACAAGGGAAAACAAGGACTAGGTTTCAAGAAACCGTTGCCTCCATATAATCCTAAGAGCAAGTATGTAGGATTACCTTGCAACATGTTGTGCACCTTCTGTGGTGAAATCGGACACTACAAACAAAGGTGCATGAATGCAAGCAAAGCAAAGGCCAAGAATAAAAGAAGTGTTTTACCTAAATAGGCTAGACAGGATTTGATTTATCAATTTTCTCATAAGAAAGGACCCAAGCTTGTATGGGTTCCTAAAGCTAACCCAATAATCTGTTTTGCAGGCTGGAGTGAGGGAGAACAACCCAAGCTGGATTCTTGATAGCGGTTGTTCGAGGCACGTGACAGGAGATTGAAGAAATTTTCTCTTACTCGCAGCATTTCAAGGAGGCAGTGTGGCCTTCGGAGGAGGTAAAAGTGGACAAATCATAGGAATTGGAAAAATTGGGAGAACTCTGGATAACACAATTGAAAACGTATACTGTGTCGATGATCTCAGACACAACCTGCTGAGCATCTCTCAACTGTGTGATAGAAGAAATGAAGTGAGTTTCTCTTCTGTAGGATGCATTGTGAAGAATCTACAGAGTGGAGAAATTGTTATGGAAGAAAAAAGGGTGAAAAATGTATACAAATCATCACTGTTGTCACTGCCTGAAAACAACTTAACATGCTTGAACGTGCAAGAAAGTGACTCTCAGCTGTGGCACAAAAGAATGGGTCATGCAAGTCTCTCACAACTGAATAAGCTGGTATCTAAGGAACTGGTTCGAGGATTGCCAAGCAAGAGATTTGAAAACATAAAAATGTGTGATGCTTGTGTAAGGGAGAAGCATGTGAGATCATCCTTTAAGTTAAAGAAAGTGGTATGTACATCAAAACCACTTGAATTGTTGCATATGGATCTGTGTGGATCCATGAGAGTCAGGAGCAGAGGAGGAAAGAGGTTCGTGTTTGTAATTGTTGATGACTACTCTAGGTACACATGGATCTTGTTCTTGGCATCTAAAGATGAAGCCTTTGACAGCTTCAAAGACTGGGCTGGTGTTGTGCAGAAAAGGTTAAACCTAGAACTCATCAGCATTAGATCTGATCATGGAACGGAGTTTGAAAACTCAAAATTCTCTGAGTACGGTGCAAAGTACAGCATCGATCATAATTTCTCTGCACCAAGAACTCCACAGCAAAATGGAATGGTTGAAAGGAAGAACAGGTCCCTGGAGGATATGGCAACGACTATGCTGTTGTCAAGTGGACTTGCCAGAAACTTTTGGGCTGAAGCAATAAACACTGCATGCTATTTGCTAAATAGATGTTCCATCAGAGCTATTCTTGACAAGACCCCATATGAGCTACTCAGAGGAAGAAAACCAAATATTGCACATCTGAAACCCTTTGGTTGCAAATGCTTTATCCACAACAATAGCAAGGAACCATTGGGGAAGTTTGATGCTAGAAGTGATGAGGCAATATTTCTTGGTTATTCCACTCAAAGCAAAGCATACAAAGTGTTTAACAAAAGAACACAAACAGTAGAGGAAAGTATGCATGTGGTATTTGATGAATCCGATAAGGCATTGGGGGAAACTGAGGGGGATGATCAAGTGATTGGCCTCAGTCGAGAAGATGATGTAGATGAATTTGAAGACTCAGAAGACAAAAAGACATCATGTGAGAATTCAACCTCACGAGAACAAGGAGTCAATATGACAGGGGGAACATCAGATAAAGTCGATGATCCAGCGAGTCAAGAAGAACCTACCCAAGAAGATGTTGAAGGCTCTTCCCGTCATATTCAACTCAGGCCATGGAAACACCAAAGTTCTCACCCCTTGGATAATGTCTTATCAGAACTGGACACTGGAATCATGACAAGGTCAGCCTTGAAGAACTTCTGTGCATTCTTTGCATTCCTCTCATCTCTGGAACCAAAGAATGTAAAAGAAGCTCTAGAAGATCCAGATTGGATTCTAGCCATGCAGGATGAACTTCATCAGTTTGAAAGAAGCAAAGTGTGGCACCTGGTTCCTAAGCCGAAGGACAGATCAATAATTGGAACAAAATGGGTGTTCAGAAACAAACTAGACGAGTATGGTATAATGACGAGGAACAAGGCAAGGCTAGTAGTTCAAGGATACAGTCAGGAAGAAGGAATCGACTATGATGAAACTTTCGTACCAGTGGCAAGAATGGAGGCTATTAGAATGTTGATTGCTTTTGCTACATACATGGAGTTCACACTATATCAGATGGATGTGAAGAGTGCCTTCCCGAATGGCTACTTAAATGAAGAGGTCAATGTAATACAGCCACCAGGCTTTGTGAACCATGAATTTCCTGATCATGTTTACAAACTGGACAAGGCACTCTATGGATTAAAGCAAGCTCCTAGAGCTTGGTATGAAAGACTCTCAGGATTCCTACTGAAGAATGGTTTTTCAAGAGGAAAGATTGACAACACACTATTCCTGAAGAAAAAGGAAAGGATCTATTGGTGGTTCAAGTATATATTGATGATATCATTTTTGGAGCCACTGATGAGGAGCTGTGCAAGGAGTTTGCTGATTTGATGGGAAGTGAATTTGAAATGAGCATGATGGGTGAACTAAATGTCTTCCTAGGATTGCAGACAAAGCAGATGCCTGAAGGGACTATGATTCATCAACAAAAATATGTCAAGGAACTACTGAAGAAATTTGACATGGAAGGAGCAAAATAAATGACTACGCCTATTGCTCCTGGAACCAAGCTGGATATGGATGAACTAGGTCCTTCGACTAATGAGACAAAATATAGAGGAATCATAGGTTCACTTCTCTATCTCACAGCCAGTCGACCTGATATAGTATACAATGTGGGACTGTGTGCTAGATTTCAGTCCAAGCCCAAGGAGTCACATTTGACAGCTGTGAAGAGGATCCTGAGATACTTGAAGGGAACTCAGGATCTTTGTCTTAGGTACCCAAGGGGAGGTACTTTTGAACTAATTGGTTTTGCTGATGCAGATTATGCAGATCATTTGGTGGATAGGAAAAGCACTTCAGGAATGCCACACTTTCTTGGTCCTTGCTTGGTCTCTTGGGCTACAAAGAAGCAAAACTCAGTTGCCTAGTCTACTGCGGAAGCTGAGTATGTAGCAGCTGCATCATGCTGCTCACAATTGCTATGGATCAAACAACAGTTGGAGGACTTTGGAATCAAGTGTGGAGCAGTGCCAATTTTCTGTGATAATACAAGTGCAGTGAATATTTCCAAGAACCCAGTCCAACACAAAAGAACAAAGCATATTGATATTAGACACCATTTCCTTAGAGATAATGTGGAAAAGGGTCTGATTACTATGAATTCTTGGAGGACTGAAGATCAAATTACTGACATACTTACCAAAGCATTGAACAAAGTGCAGTTTGAGAGGAACAGGTTGGAGTTAGGGATGACCAAAATACACGGATGACCCAGCAGGTTGTCCCTCAATGATTGGTTAGTTAAGTGTTCAATTATTTGTGTGTAACATTTGTTATTACTGTTCAGTCTAACATTGTACTTTATTAAGTATATTTGTTCAGCTTTTAAGCACCAGGTGAGGATAATGTGATCCCATGAAGAACCCACTATGTACTAAGAAAGAACCGACTGAAGCATGAGGAATCATGTCCAGGTACAGTCACACTACCTTGCATGATAGGAGTCATAACTGAAATTAAATTGTCAATTATACGTGTGTAAAGGGAGACTTTCCATGTTCTTATTACTGTCCTAAATTATAGGAACACATTCCTTTTTTTGTTAGGATTCTATTAGACTTGTATGGACCCCACTACTCGAAAAGGCTTTTAATTGAGTAAGTCCATAACCGTCAAATCCATAACTCTTTTTCGGTTTTTAAAAATTTCAAAAAGCTGCTTTTTACCTTTTTATGTCATCATTAATTTGGCTTCCCTAGACACTGTCTCTTCACCAAAACCCTTTTCCCTCTTTTGATCAACACAGAATATACTTACGCAACAACTTCCTTTTCTCTCAACCTACTTTCTCTCTAAAAAATTCAAGCCAGAAAACCTTCGTAATCTAAGTCAAAACTCAAACAATTTCACCATGTCTCAAGCACAATCTTCATCAACATCACCCACAAAAATTCTCAAGAAATCAACTCCAAAACCCCCTCCATCCACTCTTGCAGAAAGAATTGCGAGGGCTAGGTCAAATTTTCTCAAAATAGGGGAAAAGAAGTTGGTCAAGAAGATGTTGTCAAGATCTTTGTCTACTACGTCTACAGGACAAGTTTTATCTGAAACATCTGTTGAGGTAATTCCTGACCCTACCCTATCTACTCTTGTCGATTTAGAAGGAATAAAAAGTCCTGGTAAAGTGAGTACTGAAACCCTAGTAAAAGGACTAAATGAAATCGTAGGAGTGGTAGAGTCTTGTGATAAATCTGATAGGGAGGATGTAGTTGAAAAGAAGAAAAAAGATGTTCAACAAGAACCTAGGATGAGTCTACATGTGCCAGTAGTAAAAAAGACTGTGTTAGAGGTTGATGTAGCAGGAAGGGTGTTAGAACAACTAAGGGAAGATGATTCTATTGAGTCCCTTAAAGAACATGCTGTTGAACCAAGTTCTAGTGGTGGGCTTGCTGAGAAGAGTCAAGGAGTGTCCATACTTGAAGATCTAGCTGGTAGAGATCTGCTGAGGCCTCACAGGATTTGAGTAAAGAACCTAGTTCTTGCCCAGATCCTATAGAGGCTGATGACGCAGAACTCAATTGGACAGAATCAGAAGAAGAAAAGGATGAGGAAGTTGGAAAAGAGAAAATTGAAAGTGAGAAAGTTACAAAGGAAGCAGAAGAAACAAAGAGGAAGAGGATGAAAAGAAAGTTTGGTGAGGAGGATGAGAAGCTGATGTTGGAGGAAGAGGAAGAGGAAGTAGTATTTGTGAGTGAGAACAGAGTAGAGCCTGATAAGAGGAGAAGATTGGTGAAAGAGGAAATGCCAGTATCAAAGAGCAGGGTAGTTGATGAATCAAGTGAAGAAAGTGGTGACAAAGCTGTTGCAGAGCCAGTGGCTATGAGAGTTGGAACTAGATCTGCTCTGAAGCAACAGTTGGCGACTGTTGGTAAGCTGGAAAGAACAATTATAAATGTGAGAGACAGAAAAGCAAAGAAAAAGCAGGAGGAAGAGAAGAAAGCTAGTGAGGCAGAGGAAGAGAGTGACGAGGCTGGCAGTTTTGTGGAGCCAAGTGACTCAGAGACTGGCAGTGAAGCAGAAAACAGGAAAAGAAGAAGAGGATCTGAAGAAGAAGTTGATCGAGTGGCTTTCTTTGCCAAGCATCAGGTGCTGCCGGGTAGCATTCTGCATGATAAGAAAGAACATCATATGAAACCCTTGTTGAGGATGATTGGTGACCAAGGGTGGCTGGGCTTGTTTGGAAACAAATACAGAATGTTATTTGCTGATGAGGTTAGGGAGTTTTACACAAATTGCAGAGTTGTAGCCAGGAGAGTGTTCACGACTGTGAAGGGAGTTGAAATAGAGTTTGGGAGAAATGAGCTAGGGGTGATCCTTGATATACCTGTTGAAGGTTATTGCAGGTATATTAAGCTGAAGTAGCCCAAGAGGACAGATGGAGTAACCCCTCTGAGTGTGGTCAAGAAATTCTCAGGGAAACCCAAGCTCAGGAAAGAAAGGAAAGTAGACAAAAAGAAGATGGGACCAGCACATCAGTTGTTGTTTGAGTTTTTGCACAGGTTCCTACTGCCTAGAGGAGAAAGAAACAGTAAAGCTAGTGTTTTAGACTTAATCTACATGGACCTGCTGGATAGGGGTGAGAATAAACTTGTTTGGGCTGATCATCAGACATATTAAGAAGATTGCAGATACTGATCAAAAGCCACACTCTTTAGTGCATTCCTATGTCCTTCAGCAGGTTCTAGAGCATTTTGGGGTTCCAATGGGAGCAGGGAAGAAGCCAACAATTCATCAGATGTTTGGGTACAATGTACTTAAAAACTGTGATTTCTTCAGAGAAAGGAGAGCTTCCAAGAAACCCATGTAGGTTAAGTAAGAGCTAGCTGAGGAGATTGAGGATTATGGACCTGAGGAGGCCATTACTGCTGTGAAGGAACTGGAGAGCCATGTTCTTGAAGTGAATACAGAAAATGCAGAGCTTCACAGACAACTGAAGTTGAAGGATCAAGAAATTGATCGTTTGAAGATAGACTGCCACAAGTATGAGGCCGAGCTGGTGATGGAAAGGGCCAAAAATACAAAGAACCTTGAGGCACTTGTCAAACACTTCAATCTTCAGCCCTGAGTCCTCCTGTTCTGCACTCATGTCCTTTCTCCTAACTGCTGTTATTTCCTTCCATTCTCCCTGTACATGTGATGTTGTTTTAAACAATTTATTTTCAATTGTGTACTACTGGATAGGGTTGTGCTTCTGTCACACCCTGGATAATGATTTTAATTTTCGCAGGTTTATGGTCGTTTGCTATATAGTATTTGGTTCTTTGTGGGCCCTTAGCCTTATCTCTGTGTGTTTATATTTTAGCTGACTTGTTGCCTTGTGCTCTAGACTGGATAGTACTAACTGGTTCATGCAGGTATTTGAGTCTTTTCGATGATGCCAAAAGGGGGAAGAAAGAAATGTTGGGGTGTTTGTGACCTAACTCATCTGGTTTATTTTTTTCAAACTTGTTCTTTTTGTTTTGTGTTTTTGGGAGATCTTGTCTATTCAGGTTCTTTGGCAACATTTGTTTGTCATCATCAAAAAGGAGGAATTTTTTTAGCATTGGTTTTGAAGAATGACAAACGAGAAGGGACTCAGTGGGTTCGGAGAAGAACCTAGTCCTTGAATAGAAGGGCACGACTTGGTCGAAAAGATCTGAGGGTTGCAAATCCCTACAGGATTAGGAATAGTGGCGCGTGAATGAATATGCATCCTAGTCAGACTAAAAGAGGCGGTGCACAGGCTGTGTCTTCGAAGTACGAATAGGAGTTGGACTTCAATAAGGAAAAGAGTTACAAGGAATCCTGTCTTACCATAATTACAAGGATTCCTTGTGACACTCGACTAGGGTTGCAAAGCCCATATAAATACAAATAATTGATACAGTCGACATCAGTTATTCACAAACAGAGAGTTGAGAGCATACAAAGGCGATCTAGCATCTTTCTACGTGAGATAACTGAAGAAGACAACTGGTGTACTTGAGTTGATTGAGTCTAGATATTCTGTCTAGGTTCTTTGCGTTGTAAGTTGTCTTGTTTTTTAGCAATCATTGTTTAACCTATTGGCTTATCGTAGAAGCACATGTATTAGGTGAACTTGTGAGAGATTACTTTGTAAAGCTAGAGTTTAGCTTTGTTTAGTGATTAGGGTCTAGAGTGTAGCCCCTTGGTTACAGAGTCTTGTAATCAGAAACGTGCTCTTTGTGTTAGTGGATTAAGTTCTAAAATCCCTTGAGCAATGAGTTTTCCACGTAAAATCCTCGTGTTCTTTGTGTTTGTGATTGGTGTGTGGTGTAGTGTTCAAATAGCAAAACTGTAGAGTCAAGAACCCTGTTCTTGACTGAGGAGAATCGAATTCTTGAAAGGAAAATTTGGTGGACACTATTCAACCTCTTCTAGTGTCCTTAGGAGGTGCATATATTATAACAGATAGCTAAAGTAAAAGTGTTCAATTAGTTGCAATGATCTAATAATTGTGCCTTATTCCTTACACCTTCGGGGGAAGAAAAGAAAAGGCAAGTTATTGAGCTAAATGGACAAATGTCATGACTTGTTTTAGAATTTTTTAATATGGTAAAGCAGAATATATAAGTTGATTCAAGTCAATAAGTATCAAAAACATTAAATGTTGCACAGTTCTAATCCAACTCGAGTTCAAATTTTACTATGTATAATGTATCCACTGACTCGCTGTATGCAGTTTGATTTAAGATGGAGTACTATGGGATAAGTGAAAGTTTAGAAGCATAAGTTTCAAACATTCTTGGATCTGTGAGAGTTGCATTCAATTCCTCTCCAATACTAAGTACGATTCTTATTAAATAGCATTTCGAACATTTCCAATCTTCAAAAGGAAAAAAAGAAAAGATATCAATATTTGTATATATTTGAGAAGTATCCATCAACCATTATAAAGAATTTGTATACCCTCTAAAACTTTTGACTTTGAGAAACTCTATTGCATCCTAAAGAGGAAGTCAGCATATAGAAAAGATCAAGAAAAGGACTACATACCTCGTTTGCATAATCTATCTGTACTGAAGACAACAGAATCTGCTTATGGTATTACGGACTTGGTTGTAAAGGTGTGATGGGAATCCTGAAAGTGCTGCTCATTCTTTTCATGCAAATTATAGTCATCCATGCCAAAAATGAATGCTCCGAATCATATTGTCCTAACAGTACTTTCCCTATAAGATTTCCTTTCTACTTAGAAAACCAACAACCTCAAAGATGTGGCTACCCTGGCTTCAATTTAAGATGCAACAGCCAGGGATACACTGTTCTTAATCTTCCTTTTTCAGGGGAGTTTCTTGTTCAAACTATCAAATATTGGAGACAAAAAATTATACTCAATGACACAGATAACTGCCTTGCTCGCCGATTGATAAACTTGAACCTTTCTTCTTCTCCTTTCAAAACTGATGAGAAGACGATGAGAAATTATATAATCATCAGTTGTCCATCGACATCAAATTATCCGTTAACCTATACATTCCGCGTCCTTAATTGCCTAAGCAACTCCACAGACAAGTTATTGGTCGAAGATTTCGATTGGCATGTTGAAAAGTTAATGCCTGATGAGTGCAACGTAATTGCTAGAAACCTATCCATAGCATCACCAGTGTTACAGTATGCTGATATGTTAGGTCTTAGTTTGACATGGACTGTGCCTAATTGTACAGCTTGTGAAGATAAATATGAGTTATGTGGACTGACAAGTTCCACAAGTCAAGAAATTCGTTGTTTTCCTCGTCCCAAAACAGGTAAAGACACTTGTTCAGCTCATTATGTTATAATGATAAGAACTTTTCTCTTTGTCAAAGTAAAGTTGTTCTTTCAGTTTTGCTTTAATTTCTTCTGCATTTTCGGGACTGCAGGGCATGCGTCTTTTACATAATAATGTCTATTGCTTAATCCTGGCTAAATAGTATGCATTTTTATTACATAAGATAGTATATTAGCATTGCTTTGGTGCAACCACCAGGTCGGTTAGATTACTAGATATATTTCCGGCAATAAGCCATTACATTTTCGTATTAAGCAGCTTGTTCGTCTTATTAGAAAATGAGCATACGTGAAATTGAAATAACTAAGACGCGCACTAATGACATAAATAAACATGGAATAGAGGAAAATTCACCATACCATTTGTGTGTTTTTTTCTCATTGGTTAACTTAATTAATGTTGCAGGAAGCGATGAGCAGCCAATTGCTGTAGTGATTGCTTTGTCTTTGACCATTCCAGTAGTAATCCTTTTGCTACTGTTAATTACTATTTTCCCGATTTTATTCTACTTTCTTTTGTCTTTGTGAGTGTGTAAACTTTCTTCTCAGATAATTGTTTTTAAGTTTGTATGAGAGAGATGGTTTTTGTTTTGTTTTAGGCCGATATCTTTTCATATTAATCCTTTGTACAGTGAATTAGTAATGAATTTTGTAATATATTAGCTTTTTTTTTTTTTTTACTTTTAGTTAACGAAATATGCTATTGAGATATTAAATTTAGCTAGTATTTTTTTTTTATAAATTTAAATGTCAAATGTTAATGTACATTTATATCAATATCTCGTTGTAACATTCATGAAATTTTCAAACCAATACTGCCATTATAAGAGAGGTCTCAATGTATTACAATGGTTTAAATTTTAGGAATTCACAACTTGAACTCATGACCTTCCATAGGGAACTCTTATTATTGTAAAGACTCCATTTTTGGGGGGGAGGGGGGGTGGGGGTGGGGGGGTTTATGTAATTCTCTGGAAAAAATGTGAAATGACGGTGATTAATTTTCTATACTAGTATATTACACAAGAAACGGGGTTTACCTAGAGCGTATCCAAAGAATAGCGGCTGTGGATTCCTCAGTTTTTTTTTTAAAAAAAAAATCATCTATACTAATCTTGTCCTTATGGATTGACAATTATATTCCCTAATAACCCAAAAGAGTATCTTCCTGGTGGAGCAGCAAGTGCTAATAATAATTACTCCAAGCACTTATCACAAATTGTAATTTTGTCTACTAAGTTCGAATGGTAATCATACACTGCAGTGTCCACATTAAAAGTGGCAAACGGTCCAGTTTCGACCGGACCGGGTCGGATTCGGGCCGAAAACCGGCTCGGACCGGTTGAGACCGGACCAATACCCCTCTGACGGTCCCCGACCCCGGTTCCGACACGGTTTGAAGAAAAAAAACTGGATGGACCGGTATAAAAATGGACCGGAACCGGCCGGACCGGTCAAAAAAAAAAAAGGAAAAATCACATTTTCAGCCGTTAACTAGCCGTTGGCAACGGCTCTTTTGACCCCCTAGCCGTTGTCCAACGGCCAAAAACGACCATTTTGACCCCTCTACCACCCCATAACCACCCCTAACTATTTTTTTCCTATAAATACCCCATTATTCATCATATTTTTCACACAAATCTTCTAATTCTCTCAAATTTTCTACAATATTGCTATTATTCTACTTTGGCTATTTATTAAAAGTTTATAATTTGGCTACTTTATCAAGTTCTAATTGGAGTTGCTATCAAAGTTATATTTGGCTATTTTGTGAAGTTTACAAATATCAAGTATTGGGTCAATTGGAGGCGTTACTTGGTTGAAATTTCAATTTGGCTAATTTTATAATTTTTCGATTATCAAGTATTCAACTAATTAATTGAAGTGGAGGCTCAAGGTTCAACTTCACCTCAATTATATGGTTATATTTGGTTGGTTGTTCCTACTTCTACTCTGTTATAATTTTTTTAATCATATATTTATTTTATTTGCTATTATTATGTCTCAAAGAGGTTCAATTGGAACTAGTGATGGAGGGCGGACACGTGGTCGTAGGGGAAATAGGGGTAAAGAAATTGCTGGTAGTTCTAATCAGTTCACCCAAATAGATGATTCTCAATATTATCATAATGTTAGCGCTGATAATATACTTGATCACGAAATATTAGAAACACGATAGGCTGAAAACCAAGCTCCCGCTGCTCCCGGTCCTAGTGAAACAAGAATTGCGGAACGAAGATGTCATTCTATAGTGTGGCAACTTATTATGAAAGATACTGAAACTCAGAAAGCTAAATGTAGTTTCTGTAACAAAGAGTGGCAAATTTACACTGGCAACTACAATGGAGGGATGGAAAAGTTTAGGCAACACTTAGAAAAACGTCACAAGACCGAATGGGATAGAATAAATAGCTTTATTCCGCGTGATTAAAAATTTGAAGAGATGGCTAAGGGAATATCTATGTCATTTCAATTATGTATTTTCGAATTTCTAGTTTATTTAGTATCTTTGTAATTTTCAATTTCTAGTTTGTTTTGTCATTTCAATTATGTATTTCCCGAATTTTCAATAAATTGTGTGTATTTTTTTCCAATCAACGTTTGTTTAGTGTTTATTTATTTACTTTACATTAATAAATTTAAAAATATAATTTATATATTTGTTTAGTTTCATTAAAAAATATAATTTACATAATTATTAAAAATGGTATAATAATTAAAAAAAAATTAATTTTCAACTTTATTTGCCTAAAGAAAAAAACGAAAAAAACCATTAAACCGGACTGGTCCGGACCAGACCGACCGGCTTAACGGTCGCCGGTCCCGGTCCCGATCCGGCTCCAATTTTTTTAACCGGATGAGACCGGACCGGTAGGCCGGTTTTTATCCGATTTTGAATTTTTTTGGCCCGGATTCGGACCGGAATCAGTTGCCGGTACCGGTCACGGACCGGACCGGACCATTAGTCACCTTTAGTCCACGTACTGAGTGAACTGCAGCTAGTAAAAGAGTCATATCTGAAACAAAATTGTTGTACAGTTATATGGAAAATAATTTCCAATATAACAAGTTGAACCCCCTAAACTCTCAGAAGCATTATTACATCCGATGAAATCAATTGTTAAACAGGGGATCTTGAGTATAAAATATTACAATTAGTTGCAATGATCTAATTATTGCGCCCTAGTCCTTAGTAACTCGAATGGCAGATTGATTTTTGAGCTAAATAAACAAATATCATGATTGATTTTTTATTCTTTTATAAATCGCAGTAAAATTTATAATTTGATTCAGGTTAATACGTATCAAAAAAAATTGTAAAGTTGCAACAATTCTAACCCATCTCGAGTTCAAAGTTAACTCTGGAGTCTGGATTCACAAGCACATTATGCATTCTGATTGAGATGGATTGCTATGGTAAAAATGAAAGTTAATTTAGGAGCATAAGCTTCTAAGGTTATTGGATTAATCACTGAGTTGCAAACTATTCTTAGTACATTATGTAGCATTGTGAACATTTCCAATCTTCAAGGAAGAAAAAAATATTTGAGAAGTGTCCAGCACCCATTATAAAGAACTTTTATACTCTCTTAAAAACATTTGACATTGAAAAATTCTATTGCACTCTAAGAGGAATGTCAGCGTATTGAATAGATCAAGAAAGGGACTACATACCATGTTTATTAAAATTCCAAATTGCATTATCTATATGTACTTAAACTAAATAATTGCTTATGGTATATGCACTTTGTTGTAAAATGGAAATCCTGAAAGTGCTGCTGATTCTTTTCATGCAAATTATAGTCATCCATACCAAAAATGAATGCTCAGAATCATATTGTCCTAACAGTACTTTCTCTATAAGGTTTCCTTTCTACTTAGAAAACCAACAGCCTCGGAGTTGTGGCTACCCTGGTTTCAATTTGAAATGCAACAGCCAGGGATACACAATTCTTAATCTTCCTTTTTCTGGGGATTTCCTTGTCCAAAATATCAGATATTACAGTCAAGAAATTGTACTCAATGACACCGATAATTGCACTGTGCGTCGCCTAATTAACTTGAACCTCTCTTCTTCTCCTTTCAGAATTGATGAGAAAGAGATGATGAACTACACCATCATCAGTTGTCCATCGACTTCAAACTATCCGTCAACCTATACATCATTCGTCCTTAATTGCCTAAGCAACTCCACAAACAAGTTATTGGCCTTTCGGTATTATTGGGGTGTTGAAGACTTACTGCCTGAGTGCAACATAATTGCTAGAAACCTATCTATAGCATCACCAATAATAGAATTTGTTGATACGTTCGGTTTTGACTTGACATGGAGTGTGCCTAATTGTACAGCTTGCGAAAATAAATCTGAGTTATGTGGATTTGCGGACTCTATGAGCCAAGAAATTCGTTGTTTTGCTCGTCCCGGAACAGGTATCAGCTCATTTTGTTACTCCAACTTATTACACGATATACAGGGGTAATTTGGATTATATTTTTACTATATGGAATTCTAATTAGGTGAAATTTCTCATAAAATTGTTGTTTCTTTTCTTCTTCTTCTTTTTGGGCGTGCATGAGGGTGGAGCCACCTGCTTCCAAGGGGGTTCAAATAATTTACCATTTTATACATGTATATTACAAACTAAAAATAATAAATTACATGATCAATACAAGGATTGGGTCCCTTTGACTTGAAACAAAAGCTTGATTTAGCCACCAATTTGGTGGATTAAAGACAATTTATCATCCCATTTGTGTTTATTCTCATTGGCTAACTTAATATTGCAGGAAGGTCAAGGGATCAGCCAATTGCTAAAGTGATTGCTTTGTCTTTAGCCATTCCAGTAGTAAGCCTCTTGGGATTGTTAGTATTTGGCTTATCATTACGGAGATATTGTAATAGAAGAAGGCAAGCGGCAAGCAGCTGAAACTTTTGGTTCTTCTCTATGGATCGTAAGTTGCACCTGCCTCATGGTACATCTACCGCGGTAGAATCTGGATACCAAATGATTATACATAAAAAAAAAAAAAAAAATAAAAAAAAAAAAAAAGGCATCTGTAGTAATGGGTTTGAATTAGAATTACAACTTTGTTTTATTTTATCTTCCTTTGTGGGGGTGTGAGCTATAACATTATTAGATTGTTGGTACCTGTTTATTCGTTCTATATGATTGCAAGCTCTGCCGCACAAATATAATCAAAGTCTTCTTTCTTGATATCCTCCCCCGGCAGTTATATCAGGAATTTACCCCTTGAGATTTAGAGTCCGTTTGGGTGAGCTTATTTTAAGCAGCTTATAGCCCATTTGGGTGAGCTTATTTTAAGTTGCTTCTAAGTCACTTTTGAGAAGTTATAATTTTCTAACTTCTCACTTGTGACTTATTTTAATTTTTAAGCACAAAATGACTTATAAGCCCATGGCCTTTTGGGTTACCAAACACCATTAATTGGCTTATAAGTAAATATGTGTTTTTAAGTCACTTACCCAAACGAGCTCTAAGTCATAACTTCTCACTTTTTGCTTCTTTTAAGTACATAAGGGCTAATAGACCAAAAAATTCACTGGATATACCCGCATATCATTGGTTATGGTTGTTTGTCCCCACTTAAGAATGGTAAGCAAAATAGCCCTGGAAGCAACACTTCAAGTTATAAATTAACAAGTGATGCCTCTTTGGGAAGTATAAAGGCAAGTGTTGTCTGCGAAGAGATCAAAGGGGCAAGTGCTGCCAAGACAAACACTTTAAGTTATCTGGGAGAATGTGGGAAGAGATAAAGGGCAAGTGTTGCCTATGCAAGTGGGGGTCAAAGTCACGTGTTGTCAAGTGCTGCCTAAAAGGAAACACTTAGGCAGCACTTACGTCAAAGTGAGGTGATGCAATACTTCAAGTTATCTGGGAAAATGTGCAAACATATAAAAGGTCAACTGCTGCCTAAGAGGCGGCACTTACTAGAAAGGGAGGGTGGAATGCGGACATCAATATAAAATTTTGTAGGGGTATTTCCGTTCGATAAATATAGATAGTGCAGATAACTTGATTCAAGTTAAAATTCATCTCAAAAAATTTAGAAGTTGCAACAAAGTTCTAATCCAACTCGAGGTCAAAATTTACGCTGGATTCATGATCCACACTCAATCCTACACCATTAATCATGAGGGGCGGTTGTCAAAGTATAATACCCGATGTGAGTCGGGGTCGATTTTCCAAGGGAACTAGCTTGTCAAGTAAGAGAGTCGCAAATAGAAATTCAAATGAAGTTTAATATTGAGTCCTAAAAGTGAGGTTTGATTTAAGTGACACTACAATTAGCGACAAAGCATACAAATTTAAGCAAGTTGATTTGATATTACGAGACTAAAGAAGTAAACGGCTAATAGTGATTTCCAACCAACGGGTATTTCCACTTCACTTTCCCAACATTAGTATAATTATGGTCGACTCTTCCTATTGTGATCTCTAGAATCCTCCCGGCTTAGAAGAGATCTTTTCACAACCCGCTTGTCAAATTCTTAGTGGAATGCTTAAAACACTACTCAAAGACCCAAGGAAAGGAGACCTCTCCCGAGCATAACTCCTTTTAGATGAGTTAGTCTATATGAATAGCCTATCAACCCAAATCCTTGCCAACTCCACTATTCTACATTAGTTAATCCCTTTCGAGTCTTTAACTAACAAAGTAGACAAGAAATCCCAAATATCAATGATTTCGGAATTTTGATGTTATTGTAATAGGGAGTTGGATAATTGTTACTTACATTATAGTTAGTGAAATAGAACAACACCCATTGATTTTCAATCACTATAGCATATTTACACCCCTAGTTATGAATTTCGCTACTCATAACTAGGGTTTGAATCAAAGAAATCAAAATGTAATGAAATGATGAAATGAATTCAAACATAGATCTTCGATTGATATATTAATTAAGATTCAAAGATATAAATTTAGAAGCTTACAAAATGATGTTAAGACCTCTACTTGGCTCCCAAAATCGCCTAAAAAATGAGTACAAACGTAATTTGGAATAATGTGTTCAAACCCTAGCTTATGCTATTTATACAAGGGAAAAAATGCAGAAAAAATGGGAGTAGGCAGCTAGCCTAGTAGAGTAGGCGGTCCGCCTCTTTCAGATGTCATTCTCTGGACTTTTAGTAGGCGCCCCGCCTCAGTAAAGTAGGCGGGACGCCTATTCCTGAATCTTCATCTACCAACTCTCTGAAGTTGGTTTAAGCGGGGTGCCCCGCCTCTTCCTGGTGTCTTTTCTTTCACACTTTGGTCTAATTCTTGCTCTCTAGCTTCAATCTTCAACTAGTGTACATGCGAATTTATTATAACCTGAAACTAAGCAATTCACGAAGTTAATAACACTAAATGTTGTCTTTGGATTCAAAAACAAAAAGGTTTAAAGTAGTCTTTAAGTTGGTAAATTCACCAGCAGAATATATATTCATTTTGATTGAGATGAACTACTATGGTAAAAGTAAAAGTTTAGAAGCATAAGCTTCAACGATTCTTGAATTAATATTGAGTTATAACAAAATTCTTCTCCAATAATAAGTACTATTCCTATAACATTTCCAATCTTCAAGAAGTGAAAAAAACAACTTTGAATATTTCCTATCTATAATATATTTGAGAAGTATCCATCAACCATCATATAAAGAACATTTATACCCTCTAAAATATTTGACTTTGAGAAATTCTATTGGACTCTAAGTGTAATCTGAGCTTATAGAAAAGATCATGTGAAGGACTACATACCATATTTATTTAAATTCCTAATTGCATTATCTATATCTACTTATATAAATGTTTTCTGTGCAGAGTTTAGTTGTAAACGTGCATTCTAATGGATATTCTGAAAGTGCTAATCAATTTTGTCTTGCAAATTTCAGCCATCCAGGCCAAAAATGATTGCTCAGAATCACATTCTCCTAAAAATACTTTCCCTATAAGGTTCCCTTTCTACTTAGAAAACCAAGAGCTTTAAAGTTGTGGCTACCCTGGCTTCAATTTTGAGCTGTAATAGCCAGAAATAGACAATTCTAAATCTTCCTTTTTCAGGGGATTTAGATTATGATTAAAACTTGATTATGGTAAAATAATAGAGTATGTATTCTATCACAAACAATCGTACTAATAACATTAATAAAATCAATATGGATTAGAGACTATTTCACTATCCCATTTTGTTTTCTCATTGGTTAACTTAATATTGCAGGAAACTCAGGTCAGCCAATTGCTAAAGTGATTGCTTTGTCTTTGACCATTCCAGTAATAAGCCTTTTGCTACTGGTAATATTTTGCATATCGTTGCGAAAATATTGTAATCGAAGGCGGCAAGCTGCAAGTAGCTGCAACTTTTGGTGCTTCGCTATGAATGGTACGTCGCACCACAGAGAGGATTTTTTTCTTATTTTTTTGGTTTTAAACAGAAATGTTTCACATTTAATGGAGTTTTGTTTTGAAGTATAAAGAAGAACTTGCCCTGTAGATGTGGTCATGGTCTCTGTTTTCTGGATTGCGGCGGGGAGGGAGTAGGAAACTGACGATCACTTACTTCCTTCGAGGCATTGATAATATATTTGTTTAAATTTCTACAAGAGTTTCACCACTTGAATCCATGACCTTCTAGTCAAAAAATCGTGACGCTTACTATTGCATCAAGAGTCCATTTCGCATCTCGACGTTATGGCTTAATAATATTATTCCTTAACACTGAATCCATTTCTGCAGAGAGATACTACAGTAGAAAAGATCAAAGGAAAAGGAGTAGCAACTGTTAACGACTTAACGGTACTTGCTCCCAGTACTATCACAAAAGATAGAGGAAACGTTATGCTTGAAATGAATTTTAATCTTTTGTCTACTAAGTTAACCATGGTAATCATAACACTATATTGTGTAACATCCTGAGTGAACTTAAGCTAGTAAAAGAGTTATCTGTAAAAAAAAATTATTTTTAGTACACCTTTTGGAATATGAATTCTAATGTAACAATGACACTAGTATAACAAGTTGAACCGCAAAATCCTCAGAAGACTCCCTGTTTCAAGTTTTTAACGAGGTTACAATATGTCAACCCTACAAGCGGGACAAACTCTACAGCAGTTTTCTCCTACCAATAACCCTCGACTTCGTTTAAGAACGCTCCTTCGGCAAAATCGTGATTCTACGTCTTCCATTGAATAGCAGAAAGCTAGCTAGGGACCAAGATGTGACCATTTAAAAGCTAGTGCACCGACGCCCAAATCTTAAGTGAGGATAAGAATGGCTACTAACCCGCCAGCCCTCGCCACTGTTCCTTGCATCACCACTTCTCCGTCTTCTTTCTGCTTAATATTCATGGAATGAAAATTTAGCATCTTTGAAATATCTCTTTCTGGAAAATAATTGATAAGTTGGTAAAATACCAACTTAAAGACTACGCTAAACTTAAGTTTTTGAATCCAAAAGCGACATTTTGTGTTATTAACGTCGTGAATCGCTTAGTTTCAGGTTATAATGAATTCACAAGGATACTAATTGAAGATTGAAGCTAGAGAGCAAGAATTCGAGCCAAAATGTGAAAGAAAGGACATCAAGAGAGAGTTGGAAAAATTGAAGCCAGGAAGAGGTGCCCCGCCTGTTTTACAGAGGTGGGGCGCCTACAGAAAAGCCAGAGAGTGATCAAAAAAGAGGCGGACCGCCTACTTAAACAGGCGGGGCGCCTATTGAAAATCCAGGGAGTGATCAAAAAAGGGGCGGACCGCCTACTCTTAACAGGCGGGGCGCCTACTGAAAATACAGAGAGTGATCAAAAAAGGGGCGGACCACCTACTAAAGTAGGCTGGCCACCTACTCCACTATGTTCTGCAATTTTTCCTGCTTGCATAAATAGCTTAAGCTAGGTTTTGAAGAGACATTCCATTATTACGTTTTGTATTGAGTTTGAGGCGATTTTGGGAGCCAAGTAGAGGTCTTAACATCATTTTGTAAGCTTCTAAACTTGTATTTTCGAATCTTAACTCATATATCAATCCAATATCTATGTTTGAAATCATTCCATCATTGTACTACATCTTGATTGTTTTGATTCAAACCCTAGTTATGAGTAGCTAAATCCATAACTAGGGGTGTAATTGTGCTATTGTGATAGAAAATTAATGGGTGTTGTTTTATTTCGCTAACCATAACTCAAGTAACAATTATCCAACTCCCCATTACAATAACATCAAAATCCCAAAATCCATGATATTTGGGATTTCTTGTCTACATTGCTAGTTGAAGACTCGGAAGAGATTAACTAGTGTAGAATAGTGGGGTTGACGAGGATTTGAGTTGATAGGCTATTTATATAGACTAACTCATCTAAAAGGAGTTACGCTCGGAAGAGGTCTCCTTTCCTCGGGTCATTGAGTAGTGCTTTAAGCATTCAACTAAGGCTTTGACGAGCGGGTTGTGAAAGATCTCTCCTAGGCCGGAAGGGTTCTACAGATCACGATCGGAATGCTCGACCATAATTATACTTGTGTTGGGAAAGTGAAGTAAAGACACCCGTTGGTTGGAAATCACTATTAGTTGGTTGCACCCCTAGTCTAGTAATATCGAACAACTCACTCGTTTAATTGCTTACACTTTAGAATTAATCATAGTTTTCATCGAACAAATCATACTTCTAGAACTCAATACTAAATCTCATTTGAATATCTATTTGCAATTCTCTCACTTGACGTGCTAGTTCCCTTGGGAAATCGACCCCGACTCACATCGGGTATTATACTTTGACGACCGCTCTTCACTATTAATGGTGTAAGATTGAGCGTGGATCAATGATCTTTCTTAAACCATTAAATCCTCCAGTTGAGATGGATAATGAATTCACAAAGTTACAAAACGTTTCACCAAAAAAAGAGTAAAGAAAAGTACCCCAAATTAATCAGGCATCATATTTTATAGTAAAGAATTAACCACACATCATTATGTGTGCACCCAATACAATGTACTTCTACGGCTTTCATTTATTCGACCTATATATAAACTAAATTTAGTATTTCAAACATATAAAAGCCACTACACAGACGATAAAGAAGTATCTACAATCTCTAAGATCTAATCTGACTTGCAATGACTACTGAACCCAAGTGTGACGTCATCTCCATTAGGCATACCATCTGAACAACTAAAAAAATAATTAAAAAATAACTTTTCGGAAGCATACTTTTATACTTTTAATAATTAATAATCTCAAACAATTGTTATGTATGTGCCTCAGTTTTTATTCTGCTTTTAAGTTGCAATTTTTTAGTGTCTTCTTGGCTAGAAGGTAGATTCTTATTAGATGTTGTAATCTGGAGCAACTAGTGAAATCTCTGCTACTGTGAGTAAAGGAATTAAGCCAAGATAGAGAGAGAGAGAGAGAAAGAATAACTGCCTTCGGTTAATTGGGAAAAAGTTCAACTAATAACTAACCTATTACGCCATCTATTTATACTAATAGTTAACCAACTCTAACTAATTAACTATATATCATTTACAGTTAAATAATGCAGTTTAACTAATACTAAACTAATCCAGTTGTCACCAACTGTCCTAAGTCACCTCCTCTCTGATTGGCGTGTGACAATCGTGCAACTCACAGCTTGCACTCTCAACACTCCCCCTCAAGCTGTGCACCCTAAAAAGTTCTTCAATCCCATTCTACCAATCAATTCATAGTGTTGTATCTTTCCTAAAGCCTTTGTCAATATATCTGCCTGTTGCTCCTTAGTTGAAACATGTTCTGTTCTGACCAGCCCTTCTTGTATATTTTTCTCTAGTGAAATGGCAGTCGATCTCTATATGTTTTGTCCTCTCATGATACATAGGATTGGCTGCTATTTCAAGTGCGGCTTTGCTGTCACAATATAGTTCGACAGGTAATCTCAACTCTACTCCCAGTTCCTTTAATAGCCCTGACAACTAAGTGAGCTCTGCTACTGTGTTTGCCATACTCCTATACTCTGATTCAGCAGAGCTCCTTGACATTGTGCTTTGCTTCTTGGATCTCCAAAAAATCAGTGAACATCCCAGCTTTACTAAGTAACCGGTGATCGATCTCCTTGACATTGGACATACTGCCTAGTCAGCATCGCAATAAGCAGTTAAAGTATTTGAACCTTTGGATGACATCAGCAGTCTCAAACCAGGAGCATTCTTCAAATATCTCACAACTCTCATTGCAGCTTCCATGTGTGAAATCTTTGGACTTTGCATGAATTGGCTGAGTGTTTGCACAGCATAAGATATGTTAGGTCTAGTCATTGTTAAATACAACAAATTCCCTATCAACCTCTGGTATTTTCCTGCATCTTACCGTTCAGCATCTTCTTTCAACTTGAAGAGTCTGTCATATTCCAGTGATGTCAGTCTTTGATTAGGCTCTAAAGGTGTACTAGCAGGCTTAGCACCTGTCAGTCCCATGTCTGCAATCAACTCTAGCGTGTATTTCCTCTGGCACATTACTATACCTTCTTGTGATCTTGCAATTTCAAGACCAAGAAAGTATCTTAATTCCCCCTAGATCCTTGATCTTGATATTGTGCTGCAATGTCGCCTTTGCTTCAAGAATTAACTTCTCATTGTTTCCAGTGATCAAGAGATCATCTACATAAACTAAAATCACAACAATGTTCTGACCTACTCTCTTGGTAAACAGAGAATAGTAATAGTGACTTTGAATAAAACCTGAAGAAATTAGTGCCTGGGTAAGCTTGATGTTCCACTGTCTTGAGGCTTGTTTAAGCCCATACAGGGACCTCTCCATCTTGCAGACTACTCTCTCCTCCTGATAGGATAACCCTGTGGTATTGTCATATACACATCTTCAATCAAGTCTCCTTGCAAAAACGCATTATACACATCCATTTGAAACAATTTCCACCTTTTAGATGCTGCCAGTGCTACTACACTTCTCACAGTGACCATCTTGGCCACCAGCGAGAATGTTTCTTGGTAATCGAGTCCTTCTCTTTGACTGTAGCCTTTAGCTACTAGTCTGGCTTTGTACCTCTCTACCTCACCATTAGCCTTGTATTTTGTTTTGTATAACCATTTGGATCCAATAGGAACCTTTCCCTTAGGTAATGAAACCAGCCTCCAAGTCTTATTGTCGTGCAATGCCTGCAATTCTTGTTTTATTTCTGTCACCCATTTTTCATCTTTAATGGCCTCTCTATAAGTCTGCGGTTCTGTGAGAACTGAGAACTTGGACAAATATGTCTGATAAGAAGGAGACAAAGCTTCATAGCTCATGTAATTAGCCAATGGATAAGCACATGCTGGACTTGTATGATCAGTGATATAATCTTGCATCCAAGTTGGTTGCTTGGAGACTCTGGTTGATCTTCTTGCACTCATGTTATCTGTGTCCTGATCATTTGCAACAATATGTGGCAAACCTGAATGATCTGCACCCTGAGGTCCTGTATCTTGCTCATTTACAAAAAATAGTGGTCCATCTACATCTTTCTCAGTTCTAGATGGAAACATACTTTCTCTGAACACTACATCCCTGCTTACAAAAACAACTTCCCGTTTCAATATTGTACAGCCGGTAGCCCTTTTGTGTGGATGAGTAGCCCATCATGACAGAGATCAAAGCTCTAGAAGTAAACTTATCTCCTCTGTTAGTGTTGGTTGCAAAACACATGCATCCAAATACTCTTAGGTGACTTACGTTTGGCTTTCTTGAACAGAACTGCTCAAAAGGTGATTCTCCACCCAACACTTCCAAAGGAAGTCTATTGATTATGTAAACAATTGTATCAACACACAATGTCTAGATTCTAGTAGGTATGTTGCCTTGTATCTTCAATGCCCTATGCACTTCTAGGACATGCATATGCTTCCTTTCTACCACCCTATTTGTTGGGGCGTATACACACAAGAGCTTTGATGGATTATACCCCACGACTTGAATAAATTTGAGCATTCATTGTTGAAAAATTATGTACCATTATCACTCCTCAACACCTTTACACATGTATTGAATTGAGTTTTCACATAGCACAAAAATTCCTTCGGTAATTTAATTACATCACTTTTTAGCTTCATCATGTAAACTCAAGTCATTCTACTAAAATCATTGGCAATTGTTAAGAAAAACCTATTTCTATCATAAGAAGCTACTCTATATGGTCCCCAAACATCGACATGTACTAAGTCAAAAACTTTGACAGATTTTGTACTGCTTAGTCCAAAAGGTAACCTGCATTATCTTGCTTGAGGACAAATGAGACACTGCTTCAGTTTTGCTTCATCTTCTTTATTAGTTAACTTGGTCATTTTCCTCATCATCTCACAGGAAGAATGTCCAAGCCTTTTATGCCAGATCAAAGCATCTACTTCTACTTGAACTGCTGCCTGGCAGCTTATTGTACTATTATTCTGAGCTACCTTATTTTGAAGTATGTACGGACCTCTCTGCTCTTTACCAATCTGCATCACCTTCCCAGTGTGAAGGTCCTGCAAGACAAAGAAATTAGGATAGAAAGTTGCACTGCACCCTAATTCCTTTGTTAGTTGTGACACTTACAACAAATTGTATTTAAAATTAGGCACACACAACACATTAGATATTCTCCTGATGCTATTTTAAAACTCCCAACATGTGTAATGTCTGTTGTATCTCCATTTGGTAAGTGGACTTTTCCTTTGTTATGCATGTTAGTAGTATCTATGCTGGATAGCATATTTGAATCACAAACCATATGGTTAGTCGCTCCTGTGTCCACAATCCAATTATTACTAGTATTCTGGACCATAAAGGAACTAACTATACCTGCCACATTTACTGAAGCATCATTATTTGGGTTCACATTTTCCTTGTTAATCATCCTCAGAAGCTGACTGAATTGTTCAGTAGTGAATGTCATGCTTCCACTTGTTAAAGATGTGGTGGAACTAGTGTCTGAATGCTCTTGCTTGGTAGATGTTTCTCCCTTTTCAACCATCACATTATTTGCTCCACCTCTCCTTCTTGGTTTATAATCATTTCTATAATCACTTTGGTATTCTTTATCCTTAAGCTTCCAGCAATTGTCTCTAGTGTGTCCCTTAATCCTGCAGTGATCACAAAAGAGATTGTTTCTTCTAGGTTTCTGGTAATTTTTAGATCCCCCTTTAGCGGTGAAGAAACTAGCAACTGAGTCTGTCAAGTCACCCCCAGTATGTGTCATCCCCTAATTTCCTCCTTTAGCAGTGAAAAACACAGTTGAGTGGAGATCATTCATGTTCTGTACAGATCCTGGACCTCTCAACCTTTGGTTCTCAAGTTGCATCAACATCCCATATGCTTGATTCACTATTGGTACAGGCACTATAATCAAGATTTGATTTCTTGCGGCATCATATAAATCATTTAAACACCCTAGAAACTGCAATAATTTTTGTTGAAGCATGTGTGCAGCATACACTTTGGAGCCCTCACAAGCACAGGAAGGTGGTGGAAGTAAAGCCTCATATCCATCCCATAATAGTTTGAGCCTGGTAAAATATTGTGAAATACTAGTAGTACCTGTGTTATTGTAGAAATTTCACGATGAATCTGATAAACCCTAGAGGTATTGATCTTGTCAAATCGTTCTCGCAAATCTTCCCAAACTGCACATACATCAGTAGCATAAACCATGCTCCCAGCAATTCTTTTGAAACCGTGTTCATGATCCAAGCCATAATGATCGCATTACAGCGCTCCCAGCGATCATGTAAAATCTCATCATAATTTTTCTTTTTACACGTTCCAATAATGAAACCCAGCTTGTTCTTAGCTCGTAAAGCATTTTTCATTAAGTGACTCCACAAAGCATAATTTTCAATGCCGGTCAATTGTATCGAAATCAAAATAGAACCAGGAGTATCTGATACATGGATATACAGCGGGTGATTGTGGTCTACGACGATCGTGTCACTAGTACTTTGTGCATTTGTTCCCATTTTAGAATTAGGGCTTAATTTGTTACAAATTGAACCTTTCCGATTGAATTTTCAGTAAACCACTAGTTTCCAATCAACTTTTCAACAGAATAATCTTCTCTAGCGCACAATTCCAAAACTCCGACAGAAGATTAGGGCTAAATTGCTCCAGTGAACGGAAAAGGAAAAAGAAGAACTGAGTGAATTCACCATCATGTCGACGACTGCTCCGCCGTGCGCGGTGGCTCTGATACCATATTAGATGTTGTAATCTAGAACAACTAATGAGATCTCTGCTATTGTGAGTAAAGGAATTAAGCCAAGATAGAGAGAGAGAAAGAATAACTGCCTTCTGTTAATTGGGGAAAAGTTCAACTAATAAATAACATATTGAACCATCTATTTATACTACTAGTTAACCGACTCTAACTAATTAACTATCATTTACAGTTAAATAATGCAGTTTAACTAATGCTAAACTAATCCAGCTGTCACCAACTGTCCTAAGTCATCTCCTCTCTGATTGGCTTGGGGCAATCGTGCAACTCACAGCTTGCACTCTCAACACTTCTATTAATATTTTGTTCACCATAGGCATCTTTGGCCTTAAACAACTTATCCTAGGAGTTCTTGAATGTCTGGGTTACAATACATTCTTCTTCAAATACGAAGTTCGATTCTTATTAAATAGCATTGTGAACATTTCCTATCAATACTATATTTGAGAAGTATCCGTCAACCATTATAAAGAATTTGTATACCCTCTAAAACTTGACTTTGAGAAATTCTATTGCACTCTAAAAGGAATGTCAGCTCATAGAAAGGATCAAGAAAAGAACTACATACCATGTTTATTTAAATTCCAAATTGCATAATCTATATATACTTATACTAAATAATCTACTTATGGTATATGGACTTAGTTGTAAACGTGTGATGGAAATCTTGAAAATGCTGCTCATTCTTTTCTTGCCAATTTTAGTCATCCATGCCAAAAATGATTGCACAGAATCATATTGTCCTAACAATACTTTTCCTATAAGGTTCCCTTTCTACTTAGAAAACCAACAGCCTCAAAGTTGTGGCTACCCTGGCTTCAGTTTGAGATGCAACAGCCAGGGATACACAGTTCTAAATCTTCCTTTTTCAGGGGACTTTCTTGTTCAAAGTATGATCTATTACAATCAAGAAATTATACTCTACGACACCGATAATTGCCTTGCTGGTCGATTAATAAATTTGAACCTTTCTTCTCCTCCTTTCAAACCTTATGAGATAGAGAATTACACCATCATCAGTTGTCCATCGAACTCAAAGTATCCGCTAACCTTTTCATCCCCGTCCTTAATTGCCTTAGCAACTCCACAAACAAGTTATTAGCCTTTCGGTTTTATTTCGATTATGAAAAGTCAATGCCTGAAAGCAACGTAATTGCTAAAAATATATCTATAACAGCACCTCTGTTGGCATATGTTTGGTTTGAGTTTGACATGGAGTGTGCCTAATTGTACAGCTTGTGAAGATAAATTTGAGTTATGTGGATTTGAAAATTCTACAAGCCAAAATATACGTTGTTTTTCTCGTCCCACAACAACAGGTAAAGATCCTTTGTTCTGCTCATTTCTCATGATTCATGAAAAAATCGTTTATCTACTTTGAGGGAGCACTGAACATGCGTCTTTTACATAATGTCCATCACTTAGTCATGATTAAATAATAAATTTATTTTATGCCGAATAAGTGTAAGTAAAACATAAATCAGTATGGAATATAGAAAAACTCACCATCCCATTTGTGTGTTCTTTTCACATTGGTCGACTTAATGCGGGAATCTCGAGGGGTCATCCAATTGCTAAAGTGATTGCTTTGTCTTTTGCCATTCCAGTAATAAGCCTGTTGGTATTGTTAATATTTGGCTTATCATTACGGAGATATTGTAATAGAATAAGGCCAGCTGAAACTATTGGTTCTCCTCTATGGATGGTAAGTTGCAACGGCATCATGGTTCATCTGCAACAGTGGGATCTGGATACCAAATGGTTACACACAAGAAGAAGGAAAAAAAAAAAAAGACATCTGCAGTACTGGATTTGAACTACTCGAAGACATCATAGTTTATTTTGCTTTTATTTATTTAACTTTATGATCAGATAATTGTTTTAATGTTTGTGTGAGAGAGAATCTTTTTTTTTTTTAGGTTTTAAAAAGAAATGTTTTCTCTAACTTGCCCGATAAATGTGGTCATGGTCTTTGTTTTTCGGGTTGTGGGGTGGAGGGAGTAGGAAACTGAAAAAGATCACTTACTTCCTTAGGCATCGATGATATACTGGTTTAAGTTTCACAACTTGAATGCGTGACCTTCTAGTCAAAAAGCAGCAACTCTGACTGTTGCGTCAAGAATCCATTTCCGATCTTGAGATTATGGCTTAATAATATTATTCCCTAACACTCAATCCATTTCTGCAATGAGATACTACAGCAGAAAAGATCAAAGGAAAAGGAGTAGAAACTGTTAACGACTTAACGGTACTTGCTCCAAGTACTATCACAAAAGATAAGAGGAGACATTATGCTTAAAATGAATCTTTCGTCTACTAAGTTAACCATGGTAACCATACTGCTACACTGTTGACATCCTTGGTGAACTGAAGCTAGTAAAAGAGTCATCTGTAAAACAAAATTGTTATAGTACACTTTATGGAAAATGATTTCCAACGTAACACTACTAATAGAAACACTACTATAACAAGTTGAACCCCAAAATCCTCAGAAGACGACTTCCCTACTTCGATAAGGTTACAATATGTCAATCCTACAGCAGAACGAAATCTGCAAAAGTTTTCTCCTACTAATAACCTGGACTTCGTTGAAGAGGGCTGCTTCGGCTAAATCATGATATCACATCTTAAATTGAATAACAAAAAGCTAGGGACCAAGATGTGATCATTTACTAGCAAAACTTGAGAAGCTAGTGTGCTGAAGCCCAATTCTTAAGTGAGAATAAGAATGGCTAGTAACCCGCCAGCCCTCGCCACTGTTCCTTGCATCACCACTTTTCGGTCTTCTTTCTGCTTAATATTCAAGAAATGAAAAATCAGCATCTTTCAAAAGATGATTCTTTCAGGAAAATGATCTTCCAAAGTAATTAAATCCTCCTGTGGAGATGGATGATCCGTTGACAATGTTCAAAATGTTTCACCCAAAAAAGAATAGGCAGTGAATACAAAGTAACGATTAGCTAGGTATCATTATATGGCACCCAAATACAGTGTACTCCTAAGGCCTTTATTTATTCAATCTAATTATATTTTTTTGGGTATTTATTAAGATAAAAGCAGCTAAAAGAGGAAAAGGAAATATCTACAATCTCCAAGATTACTTTGACTTGCAATGACAACTAAACCCAAATGTGATGTCATCTCCATTAGCGACACATCTGAACTGAAATGAAATTAAAAAAATCTTTTAGAAGCATTGTTTTTATACTTTTTTAATAGTTAACCTCAAACAGTTTTTTGGCAAGTGCCTCAGCTTCTATTATGTGTTCATCATTGCCTTTTTTTAGTGTCTTATCGCTAGAAGGTAGCATCCATTGATAGTTCACCATAGGCATCTTTGGCCTTAACACAACTTTTCCTCAAGAGTTCATGAGTGCCTTAGAGCACGTTATAATACAAGACAAAGTAAATGATCCAAGTCAGCCACTCTATCAAGGCGCTAAAACAAGCTAGGGAAACTAGGCTGTCATGACACATGTAAAAGCAGACTTGATGTTATTATAATAAACAAAACCAGATAACCCAAAAGTAGGAATACTATAATTGAATAAATTTCTCCAAATCATGAGTCTAATGTATCCTTATAACCAACTATAATATTACCTTTGATAATGCGGTGAAGATAATCGATCAGGAGAAGATCGATGCACAGAGACTGCATGAAATCTGTGTTCCTCAAATGCTCCACTTAATCGACTTCCATCACTTGGCTGGGTTTGTTCATTTATGCCTGACGAACCTACTTGACCCAGAGACCCGAACTCAAGCTGTTCTCCATGTGAACCATAAGTAGAATTATTGTCAAACGGATAAAACATAACAACAGGTGGGCCACCAGGTCCATTTGAAGACACTCCACTTGGATTCATTGCTGCTAAAGGATACATCCCATACGCCATGTTGGAAGGGCTTGGGCTTGAGTTTGCATGCACTGGACCATTTTGTGTCTGATATGAAGGGAAGGAATCGTGTCTATGAGAGCTCCATGACCTGTCAGCTCGGCTCTCACTGGATGCCAAGCGATCCGTTCTCGAGTTTAATTTCTCAGATTGGCTGCGGTTGTAGTTGCGCCCACCAGTGCGCGACCTCGAATTTGCATTCCAGTTCCCCTCTCTGTCACCATTGTTATCATTTCTGTCATGGTTGTAATTACCCCTTCTTGTACCAGACGAATGCCGATCTCTAACCGAAACCTTCTGAACAGTCAAATTGCAAAGGTAAAACATCCGCTAGAAATGAGAGTCCAAACATCTCAAGTAAAAAGGATCTTACATGACAAAACAGAGGTGTAAGCACTGTACAGAAATTAACTCTTAGTTTCTCCGACTAGGGAGACCAGGCAGGGTGATGTGTATGTGAGCTTCATGAACATAGAATAGACATAATTCTCATTGAACCCCTCAGCATCAATTGAAAAATATGGTAAAGCAAAGTGGAGCGGGACTTCCTTACAAAAATATACTCTCTTAAAGCTCTGGACAAGCATGTTGTTTGTGCGAGAAGTTAACTGGGACAAGCATAATATCCACATCCCACCACTAACAAGGGCATCTCTTTGTAGGAATGCTTCAATTATTGTTTGAAAATCAATGGGTGAAGCATTGAAATTATTTAAAATCAATGAGTGAACACTAAAATGTTTAAAAATCGATGAAACGTTGAGATGTTTTTTTTAAAGACACTTTGAAAGAAAAATAAAGAAGCTAATAAACACGTGAGGACAACGTTGTGCAAGAATTCTGCATGCATATTACAGATATCATAATAATATATAGCACCGTACCAAACCACACTTTCTAGGATAAACATACATTGGAATAGAACAGTATTGACTAATAAACAGGTATATTGAGCAAACTTCTTACTGGATTTGGCAAATATGTCCCAGTCCCGCTACGATATCTCGGTATCTCATCCACATAATGTTGAAACACATTCGGAGGTCTACTTGAAACAGACTGTAGCGGTGCAACGGGTAATATACGAGGACCATAGCTCATCAGCTGAGTAAAAAGGTTCGTGTTGGCTGACGGCGGTCTTCCTGGACCATCCCACGGGAACCGGCCTTGTAAGTATGTAGGTGGTACCATTACAGGAGAAGGATAAACAAGAGGCCCAGGATGCCTTGGATTTTGGCAAAACCTTCCGAATTGTAAATTTTGCCAATGACTAGCAAAGTCACTGTTAAGTATATCAGACTTGTGTTCATCAGGTGCTTCTATAGAAGTAGCCCCTCTGAAAGCACTGGAAGTATTTAAATGTTCAGTGTGGTCAAGTCCCCCAGACAGGTCAAGATTCTGGCCTGCATCACTGTTATCAAAACATTCTTCTCTTCCAAAGTGCCTTGTTGATGCATCAGGAGTTCCAGACTCGGATGGAATATTATATACTGGAAGCATTGTTAGAAAAGGAACTGGTGGTCCCGTGGGATAAAATGCAATAACCCCAGAATTATCCATCATTCTTTGCCGAGAACCAGGCCCTATGAACATTGGTGCAATGGGTAATATTGGGTCGGATCCACTTGTCTGAGTGCTTTCATATTCAGGCACATGATGCCTTGCAATGTGCATGGAAATAATAGACTGAGGTACTTGGCTTCCCTCAGCCATTTCACTACTCATGTTTGACACAGAGTTCCAATCCTGATCATCCTCCTCAGCTTGGTTGGACATGCGATCAGACATCATCTTACCTTTCCCGTAACCAGAAGTTGGTTCCGTGGCACCTGTTTTATTTCCCCGTCTTCCCCTTGTTGACTTTGTACTTTTAGAAGAAGACCCATCCCAAGAACTCTCAGAAGAGGTTTTGCTTCTCACGGAACTACTGTGAGCAGTGGATGAGAACCGTGAACTTGCCAATCTTTCTTCAGCATAAACATCGGTCATTCTGTTTTCCTGAAACTGAATATCATCAGAATGTTCATCCCTGATTGGCCCACGTTTTTCCTTTGAGTGATTCTGCTGAGCTCCATTACTGGAGCCACCCACCCAAGATGAAGGAACAAAATTAAAACCTGACTGGACTGCATGTGGCTTATCATTAGCAGATTGAAGTGTTTCATAATTTCCATTTTCAGGGTCGAATTCAACATTAGAGCCTGCATCAGGTTCCTGCCAGAAATCTTTGACCACCGAACTTGAGTTCATCTCTATAGGACTAAAATTTTCGTTATTCCGGTCAATTGAATCTTCAGAAGTTGGACTCAACCCGGGGCCTGGGAAGTAATGGTTCAAGGAGGGCGAAATCATACCATGAGGGAATTGCACATTGGGAAACGCAGGATCACTCACAGGAAAATTAGAAGAAATTCCTGGAATATTTCTTTGAAGATATCCCATGGAAGCCAGAATAGAAGGTGAGATAGGGAAAGGCAGTTGGGCTGAAGCCCAATTAAATGGCAAATGAACTTGACCATTAAAACCATGGACTGAAGTAGATGCCATAATGTTCACAAGATCTTGCTCTTCTTGATGCATCCCCTGTGTACTACCAGTGAATGAAAGCTCTTCATTCAGAGCATCTAAACCCGCATCTCGGTGAAAGCTATTTGATCTACTGTTGGAGTCGGCTGCAGCATCAATACCTTGATGAGATGGAACGTGTCTGACAGATGAAGTGTCACTATTTAGAGATCGACCACTCTGGCCAGCTAAATTTTCAGATCCGTGATTCGTCCTCCAGTTACTGCTGTCTTGACTCAAAGGAGTAGGTTGCATTTTTGCAGTCTCTGGAGCTTTGCCACATCTTCCCTGAGAAGTAACTTCACCATACGTGTCAGTAAGCTCAGGACTAGACCGTGTTCTGGAGAAAACAAACCTACCCTGTATATCATTAGCTATTTGATCAGACTTCAAATTTCTCTGATTTTTATTAGGCCGTGCAGCCTGAGAGGAAGTGACCTCCTTTCTTACTTGATCAGATACCCTTAGGGTGTTTGAATTTCCATGGCTCTTTCGGCTCTCAGCATAAGATGATTGACTTCCAGTTGAATGATTACCATGTTGAGAGGAAACAATCCGTGATTGAGTTCCTTCAACATCAGCATCACGACCAGAAGATTTGCCATTTACATTTTTCCCACTAGAGTTGACCCTTAAATATTCAGAGTCAGGTAGGTCATCCGGTGTTGACAATCTCAGGAAGTCCACCCCTGGCGCATCAGGTCTTTCACCACTGCCATGCCTGTCCCATGTATTCATAAAGAATTGATTTACTTCATGAATGAGATTTTCTTTGGGGCAGTCTAGTAATCTTGACAGTCTTTTAGCACCAAACCCAAATGCACTCCTTATCCTAAAGAAATTACCTGCCAACAGTATAAATCATATCGACATGAAGTAGCAACAGAAATCATGCTAAGAACCCACTCCACTGCAAAGTACCATGAGCCATACAAGTGAGCCTTTTATAACTGCGAAAATACTGTTTATTACGTTGAGGATAATAGTCTTCTAAAAGCAAGTGTACCTCAAGATTTTCTCCCACTCACACCTTCTGTCAATAGAAATTTAGCTAAGACAATAACCAATAGCATTGTAACTTACTGTTCTTTAAAGGCACAAACAAGCATTTCCTAGAGACCCAAACAGCAGAAATTTAATATAAAAACCTTCAAACACCCCAAGGTCCACATCTTGTTCACAAGAACTACTTAGCATAAATGGAGGATATCATAACTCATATTATGCCATAACAGTATCAATAGATGTGAGATATATTTAAGGACGAAGGGCCAAAAATACCAATGAGCTATCGCGAATGGCTTAATTATGGCACCCGTTAATAGTTGGGTCTCATATGCCTTTGTTGTGAAGGTTTTGACTCAAAAATGCCATTTCCCTTTTTAAGTTTTCTTTCTTGGATTTTTATTTTTAGCTTTAAAATTGTCCTGTTTGCTGAGTGAGCAAATAATGGCATATTTAAGCCAAAATCCTCACGACATGACATATTAGACCCAACCATTCATGTGTGGCATAAATTAAGCCAATTCGGATAGCTCAGTGGCATTTTTTGGCCCTTCGTCCTACATTTAAAGATAAATCATGATGGAGAGAAACAAATAGAAGGAAAGGAAGTGGATTTCCAGCACTTTGCCCCAACCCCCACCACCCAAAACAAAGATAAAGAAGCTTCTCGACACATCTCTTAATTATTCAGTTACCAGGATTGACAGTAGTAAGCAGTGACAACAACAAAGATATAAACATACATCTCAACAATTGAGCAATGAGCGTAGATTTCGTAAGAAGAAAGAACATCATAATTACAGGGAAAGGAACCCATACAATCCCCGCCTCACAAACCTTTCACTTAATACTCTAAATATCAGGTCGAAATAAGTTTCATAAATCAAGATAAAAAATGAATTGTAACCAAATATAAGGTAAAAACCTCCTAAGCTAAGACCCTTGTATGACCAGATAAAAATATAATTTCAGAAGTCAAACTACTTCCGATAATGAGGAATAACCGACAACCAACAATACCATTAAAACCTTCAAAGTTAAGTACCTTTACTCACACTACGGCCAAGGTTGTTGTTCACTCGTAAAGGATCAATCACATTGAAATGTTTGGAAATGAATGGCTGTCCTTGATTTTCCTGGCCAACAGGGAAAACAGCATATACGGAGCTACAGGCATCAAGAAACAATTTGCTGAGAAGCAATTCTCCACTATCTTTTCGAGGAGGTTCAGCTGCAACATGTTTCCAACTATACTTAAGCTAACAAGTAAAACTCACATCAGAGTAGAGGAAAACAAAACTAGAGAATGATTCTTCCACGTCTGTTACCAGTGACATCAGGAAGTGAACTAATTGGCACAGGCCCCCACAAGCTAATACAAAAGTTGTCCCAGTCAAAGTTGCTGAAAAACTCCAAGAAGCGATACAGAACCTTCACATATAAATACAAACATGAGAATGGAAATGATGAATGCAAAACATCGACAGCACTTTAAGCAAAAAAAGAAAGAGGAAAAAAAGTTTGAAGCTAGTAACCTCAAGTGGACCAGCAAAGGTATTGTTGAACACGTGAAATATGTAAAGAACTAAGGTCTCCAAGGCATAAGTTGAAATAAGACCGTGATGAGCACCCAGTATACGGCTCTCATAATAGCACCAGGCCTTAATCAAAATAATGCTGCGCTTGAATAAATGATTCTGGTTTATCAGGTGATCGACCTAAAAAAGATGAACAAGTAAAGATTAGATTTCATTTCTGTTTACTCAGGTCTCAATACTCATTTTGTTCCTTTATTGGTTTAGTTTATTATTATTTAATAAACAGTACTTAGCATGGTATCTTAAGGCTATGAGCATATCATCAAGGTCTTTTTCATAAGGAGTAACTGCACACCTCTTCAAGGAAGCAAAGCGTACACAAACCACCTAGCTGATTGAAAGATATGTCAACCACGATATTTTCAACTAAACATTTTATTATCTTCACCTGCAATAGAAAAAGGGTAAGAGAAAACCGAGAAGTGAAACAGTGCAAACCTAAACAAAATGTATCAAACATAATGGTTCAAAGGAAGACAAATGAAGAATGTCACGATGCCCTTAAACTAAGGCTGACATGTTTCATCATTACTAAAGCAATGAATTGAACCTATGAAGACATAAAAGTTATTAATCTAGAGATAAAAGACCAATCTAGAGATGCATATGCATGCTAATCAGAAATCACTACAACACAGATGAGTCCCAAATAAATGCAACAGAAAAACTAAATTTACAACTCCAAAAAACTGAGAACAAAGGAGAGTCACAAATACTGACATTTGACCGCTGAAATATGTCTAGATGAATGATATATATACCATATTAGAAAAAAATAAGGTGAGAGAATGGCATATCAACCAGGCAATCAAGTCTTTGACTTTCTGTTAACAGACTAAAAAGGTAACAAGGTGCTTGTTTTAGCATGAAGTTGCTTCCATTCTCAAAGATTTATTAAAAAAAAAAAAAATTACAGTTACTTTGTGGCACGAAAAGAACTGGGGTACAATTCATTGAGGACCAAAATAAACAACAAAAGAAACTGATTTTCACCAAATCATTTTTGTCAAAATTGGATAAAACCTTAACAGAGCACACTAAATGGAGAATGATACTCCAACATACCCTCCACCCTGTCAGAAGGGTTAAATTCAAATCACTCCAAAACATAAGATCTACAGAGATCGCCTGCTTTTCCGTAATAAGTAGTGATTTAAGAGATTAAGAGCACACTGCCTACAACATCTAACGAAGACGGGAGTTGTATAAAGGACATACTTCAGCTTGAATGTACTGAACCTCCTTGACATGAAATTCAGCATTTTCATTTTTCTCCTCCTCCTCTAACATATCACGAACCTGATGAGCCCATGAATCTTTCAAACTTTGGTTATTACTGAAGGCGGTTAAATCAATGTCCCCATCAGGAAGATAGGTTTTCAAGGGTACTGAACCAAAGGTGAAGACCTGGAAAGAGTAAGGTGATCAAAAAATTAGCAGCAAAAAGCTACAATAGAAGGCCTGAATATTATAAGTATGTATGACAAATATAAGTAATCCTTCTTTATCGAAGAAAGCTTACATCAGAACGAATGACATAGTCAACTGCTTCAGTCATAAACACTAATGCTAAAGGTTTACCATAAAATTAATCACTTTCACTCATCAATGAAGGGGAGCCTAGGAGCAACTGGTAAAGTTGTTTCCGTGTGACCTATAATTACAGGTCCGAGCTGTGGAAACAGCCACTGATGCTTGCATCAAGTTAGGCTGAGTACATCACACCCCTTGGGTGCAGCCCTTCCCCGGACCCTGCGTAATGCGGGATGCTTTGTGCACCGGGCTGCCCTTTTACTCAGTCAATTGATCATGATGATTCTGTGATTTTATTAATTTGCATGGCTACATCTTTAGCCACTCCAAACCAGCAGTCCACCTTGCACTTTTTCCAGCCATATCCACTGCAACCCACACTGCATATATTTCCATTCTACACTTAAAACCATCGACTTTCATCAATGACCTATTGTTCCTACATCTACGCCACTCCCTCGACTCATCGAGATAAAAAAGAAGGAACAGATATATATAGAGGCCATTGAAAACCTCTGTGTTATAAGAAAAGATAAACACTTCACATAACTCTTATTTACTCTGCCAGTTTTAGATAACATAATGAGCATCATAAAGCAGAATAACAAGCTCCAATAGTTTGAACAAGAAATAATCATTTCAAAACCTAAAATAGTTTACTCGTGTCCATAGATTAAAGCACTGAATACTGAAGTGTCAAAGTATAATAAAACAATTGAGAAAACATATTTCCTTACCACAACGGATTAGCTAAGGATTGCATTATGAAACTTTTACACAGCTAACTTAATAATAATGAAGCAACATAACCAGCATTAAGGAAATTTCAAGAACAACCTGACAAGGGAAGCATTTCATGATGAGCCGCTGGACATAATCAGCAACAGCATTTCTACGCTCCTCGGATGGCTGGTTAGGCTGAATGCGACCGATTAACTCAGCCGTTCTTTCCTCAGCCTTTAACCATCTATCCGAGTCAAGCACTCGGATCACAGGTTCAGCATCGGGCATTAGCCCATTCGGACATAGCCCATTCGGCTCTATCCATCCCTCAACTTCTCCCATACACACTAGTAGTGTGAAATATCTACTAACTAAAAATCTTTAAAGGGGTCTCCTTCTATTAAATACTTCTTAAATCACTGAAAATCTTGAATGTTTTCCTCTTTTTCGCTTTTTACGAACTAATATCAATCCATCAACCTTGCTACTAAACTAGCAACCCCACTAAATGCCAACATGTAATACTAAAATACAATCTAAATTCCATATAAAACCCCTAAAAACGTAAACTTTAATATACCAAGATAAGTACTAGTACCATTTATCAATTTAACAACAATAAAGTTGCAATCTTGGCCAACAAAATTATATAAATTAACCAAAAAAAACCCATTCTTTACCCAAAAATATTAGAAGGGTAAGCAAATAAGCTATGATAATACCATCTGATCAATACCCCAAATGAAAATAGATATATACATATAAATTAAAAAGAAAACAAAACAAAAAGCAAGAAAATTCTTTTTATTTTTTAATGTAATAATAAAGATGGGATTTTTATTTACAGAAGATAATAAAGGATCTTGAAAATCCAGATTAAAAAAAAAGGCTAGAAATGGAAAGTGGCTATTTCCTAAAAGGGGGTGGTAGGAATTGGAAACAGAGATTTCTAGTGTGTGTGAAAGAGAATCAAAATTCAAAGAAGGAAAAATGGAGGAATTGGCATTGAAATTTTTTGAAGATGTAGTTAAGGGGATTTTTCTGGAAAAATAATTGGGAAGGAAGATATGGTTTTTTTCTTTCTTTTTTCTTTTCCTTTTCTTTTCTTTTTCTATTTTGTGGTTTATTTTTTCAAACTTTATTTCTAACTTTAGAAAAAAAATGTCATGGGAGTTTTAATATGACATGGAGTCTAGTAGTTTTTAAGTATAAAAGCGAGCCAAAAATTAATTGTAAGGGTACTTTTTATATCACAATTAAATGAGGTACAATTGCTCTATTTTCAATAGTTGAGGCTAATTCATTTTTCGTTATATATTTGTTGTTTTTGGAAAACTAATACTAGTGAGGAAGATATGACTATCTGTTTTTTTTTTATTTTCTTTTCTTATTTTTTTTCTATCTCCAAGTGAAACATATACGGCAATGGATTATGGGATGTGCATATTTGGTTATGATAATGGAAGTTTAGTTATTTAAAATTGTATGGTAATGGAATCTAATTTTAGTTATTTATAATTGCAACATTGAGTAGTACAATTATTGATATACATAATCCTAGTTTTTAGTGCATGTCTATTTAAGTAAGTTTATTGAGAGGAAAAATTGTTAGTTGAATCTTAAAGATTGGGCCACCAAATATTGAGATTTGAGGGTTGTGTCATTTTTGTTAAGCTTGTGCCCTAGATGGTGGTGTGGCCTGGGCTTAGCCTTTAAGGGCTGAGATTTGCTTTTTCTTTTTCTAGTTTTGAAATTTTGTAATGTCATAAAAGATTGTATGAGGCTGAAAAAAAAAAAGAGATTGTACAAATACATAGTAACATAACTACGCTCAAATCTCGTTATAACAACCCCTCGTTATAACGGCATTTCAGTATAACGGCCTAATTTTCTCCAGAACTGATTTTTCATGTTATATTTTACCTCTATAACAACATTCTACCTATAACGGTAATGACATTCACTATAGTGGTACACTCTTTGTAAAATTACCTCTCTATAACAGTTATACTCAAATATTATGTAATTATTTGTTGAGGATGTTGGTAGTGTGTCATCACTTATAGCCCAAATTCCATCTCATAACACCAATCAAACAATGGATGCTACCACTTATATGAAGTTTGACGTAACACTTCCTATCCTTGAAGCTTACACTGATGAAGATATTATTGCACAAGTCAATGGAGTGAAAGAACAAGAGACAGTGGAGGCAGAAAGTGACAACAAAAGTGTTGATGAAGAGTTTCAACCTACTGCTACTTGGACTGAGATAGAAGAGTCAACTGTTAAGCTCTTAGATAGCCTTCAAGGAAAAGTTATTGAATACCCTTTTGATGAAAGTTTGGATAAAAATTTCTGCCAATTCAAGCGTTATATTGTCACTAAGAGACTTCAATGTACAAAACAACCTACTATTGTAGAATTCTTATGTCAAACTTGATTTATTTGAATTTTCAATTAATTTCAATGCATATGTTCCTTAAAATTTTATATTTTGTCAGTACGGTACAACTAGTTATGGATTTATCAATAATGTATTAACTGTTACACTTCTAATTTAATGAAATATAAATATCTGTTGAGATTTTAAAATTAACATATATTTTTTGCGTACTTTTCAGTTATAACAGCTAAATGAGATCTAAACGTCAAACGTCAGTACACATATATAACAGCACATCACTATAGCGGCCATAAAAGTTCCAGACGAATACTGCCACTATAGCGAGGTTTGACTGTATACCCACAGCTTTGGTACATGAGTAACATATTTTATTCCTTTTTTCATACCTCACGTGGGAGAGGAAAAATTAAGCGACCAAAATGATAGTTATTGAATCGTTAGATTGTTGTCATAATGAATTCAAAAGTATGTCACTGAAATTAAAAATTGGTGACAACTATCTTTTGTTTTTTTGTTTTTTTTAGCGAAATGAGCAAAGGTTAATCAATCGTTTAAAGGAATAGTTATCTATTGTCCTATTTTGACTCTGGGAATATAATATTTGATGTTTTATTATCAATGTTCGATACTCCAGCAACTATTTTCTTTTGTTATTATCTTTCCAAGGTATCTTTTCATGGTGCAATTGGTAGTAGTTGTAATTTTGATGATGTTTACCATTCTTGTACTAGAACCTAACACATACATCTACCTTATTTTAGTAGTTTCTAATATAAGCTTTTAGAATGCATTTTTTTTTACTTTCTCTTGATGGCATATTTTCCACGTCTATCTTCAATGCAGCGGCATCAACCCTCCTTTTTCCCCCTTTTTTTTTCTTTATTTTAATCTAATTTCAACTTTATAAGTGTCAACCTTTCAGTCTAATTAGTAACTCTAGCTAGTCTGATGAAAGTTATTTTGGTGGAAATATTTTCTATCATAAGTAATGTTTTGTTGTTTGTTTAAACCAGGAAAATATTTTTAACGAAATTGGAAAAGGTGACTTTAATTTCCTGGCTTATGTATAGATGTCATTTTCCAGTTTTCCTTACAAGTTACATTTACTTTAACTTTTAACATATACATATGTTGTAATCTTTTAATAATTGGTCATTTGTCGTATTATGTTTGTGTCGTGAAATCTTAGTCAAGAAACGTCTTTAATGTTACGCAAACATCTCGATCAAATCGAATACGTAGTTGATACTGGATTTTACTGAAATAAGTTCACATATGCTCACATTTAAAAAGCTCAAATGCGATGCCAAACTTACTAATTATTGATAATGTTCTTTCTTTAAGTTTAGTGCTGTAATTTGATAACTGTTGGTTTTTTCCTTATTTAGCCAAATAATAGTAGTAATAATTATGGTGTCTACAACAATCTTATCATAACTTTCACTTTTAAGCTACAATACAACCCTATGGGGAATGCTTTTGGAAGAATAACAGGAAAAAAACAACTGATAAGATTGATGTTAGGCTGGGCCAGAAGGGTGACTTCCATAAATGCCTTTGTAATTTTCAAAAAAGATATCTAGATAATAGAATCTTAAAAAGAACAAAATTACGTAAACTACTGATTAAACTTGGGTGAAGTTGTAAAGATATTTGAAGTGATCCTTGTCAATTGTACAAACCTCATGAACATCTTCCACTTTGTTTCTTTTTCTGTTAAAGCTCTTCTTCATAACTTTACTAAGTTTAAATGATATACATATTCATTCACATTGTTTATAAACTTGTAATTTGATGTCATTCTTGCAGTTTGACTATCAAGTTGGGTAAGAATAATGTTATGTGGCTGCAAAATTTTCAAAAGGTGCTATTAACGAATTTGTTCTGGAACTTATTTTTTCTGGACTATGTCTTTAGTTATTTGAGTTAGCACAAAAAGTTACAAGTGTATACAATGTAATTCAGCTAAAAATGTAAGAAAGAAACTGCTTACAAGTTATGTCATATCAACAATTTCATTATGTATTTTTTATGTTCCTAGAGTGGCATGCCAATAGTTCTTTCCTTCATAATTGAAGCCAAATAGAACAATCTATGGGGATGATGGGATTTCTTGAAATGGAAAACTTCCTTTGTTTAGTCGATGATATTTCTGTCAAGGAAATTAACATAGTGGTTTATTCATTTTCCTCCTTACAAGAAAAGTAAACATTACTCCAAATTAAAAAGTCTTAGTTCCAATTTATTGAGATCGCCTCATTTTATTATTGTTGTTGTCTTCCTTTGATTAATTGAAGAGGAAATAGGAGGAGTGAATGATAAAGGGAAAACTACGGAAGCGATAAAGTAAAGATAAAGCGAGACGCGACAAGAACAACTGACGACTTACGAGGTAGGAAGTGATAAAGTAAAGATAAAGCGAGACGCGACAAGAACAACTGACGACTTACGAGGTAGCACCAAGCAACGATGTCTTGATACACCCTCGTTCGAGTCAAGTAGAACTTACGCTACGCAACTATCCTCAAGAGACACTCGGCCCTTACAAATAGAATAATCAAGGAGGATTGAAGATCAACTTGGATTCTTCCAATTGATTCAAGCCAAAATGTTACAAGTGTTTTGAGAGCAATTCTCATCAATGTTCAATATTCATGGTAGGTTGAATTACATAAATGAGCTATGGGGTGTATTTATAGCACCATATTACAATGCTGTGTAATGTTTAAAGAGCCCTTAGTTTAATTAACACACCATAGAAATCCTAGGGCTAAAACAGGAAGTTCAACAAAAATAAGTAGAAGCTTCAGCGTTTTGGACGCCCCGCCTGGGCTAGTCGCTCCGCCTATGGTCTGGGCGCTTCGCCCAATGCCCGTGATCTTTCATTCCTTCTTCAAACGAGCTCAAGTGTATGATCTTCCAATGGTCTCCGGAGCTCGTATCATCAACGCTCTTCCGAATCAAATATAAGTGAGCATCATGAAGTGCTTTGGTTTGGCTTCTAGTAAAAGGCCTTGTGATGGTGGTTTGGCCCACATCATCCTCCCCTTCTTGAGAAGATTTCATCCTCGAAAGTAAGGCATCATCCTCCACGGCATCATGACCTACATCAAAAAGAGCCAAGTCACTAACATTGAAAGTATTTGAAACATTGTACTCACCGGGTAAATCGATCACATAGGCATTGTTGTTGATCTTGGATAACACTTGGAAGGGTCTATCTCCTCGGGGTGCCAACTTCCCTTTCCTAAGGTTTGGAAACCTCTCTTTGCGAAAGTGCACCCACACCCAATCCCCTTTCTTGAGTTCCAACTTCTTCCTTCCCTTGTTTTTCTTGAAGGCAGCCTTTGCATAGGCTTCCTCCAATCTCTTCCTCGCTTTGGCATGGATCTCGAGCATTGCCTTAGCTCGACCTTCACCTTCAAAAGTAATAACCATTTCATTGGACAAAGGGGTTTAATCAAGTGGAATCAAAGAATTAACCATAAACGCACTCAAATGTAGTCAAGCCAATCATTGTAATCACCTAATTTTAGCACCAAAATTCATAAAAAAATAGCTCAAAAGAGCCGTGTTAGATTCCTAGGATTTTTGCCAAAATTTTCCTAAATTTTAGTCTTTATTTTAACAAAAATTGTTATTAATTGGGATGTGAAATATGAAAATTGTCAAAATTACTTGTTATGTGTTTAATTTTTGATTCTATAGTTTAATTGTGATGGTATTGTGATGTATGTGGTTTAATTTTAGTTAGTTTGGTGTGTATCAACCATTTTAATGGCCATTTGTAAAAAATAATAGCCCAAAACATTTGGCCCGTCAGCCCAAGTCCCTTACTCGGCCCATGACTTACATATATAATGTGAAAAACCTTATTTTATTCTCATTCCCCTCAAGTCCCATGTGACTAGTGTTACTCTGCTGAAATTTCCACTCTCTCACATGAAATCGCCAACCTCCACTGCCCCGCCGCTGCTTCACCGTCTTCCGCCATTGTGCCGCCGCCGGCGGTCGGAAAAATACAAAAAATATATCCCCAGACTCCTTTTCACCCCCTCTTTCCATTTCTCAACTCAGATTCTTGAAAATCTAAGCCGTTTGGCGTAGATCGGGAGTCAAAGTGTCGGTCAAAGCTCAAATCTGTTCACCTCCATTTTTTTTCGGTAAGTTTTGGTTCCCTCTCTTCCTCTCCATTTTTTTCTCACCTGTTTCGCCCCCATCTTCCAATACCCCGTCCCCTGTCTCCCGTTCCCTCCCCTCCCCCCCCCCCCCCCTTTTCTCTATTTTCTTATCTATTTTTTTTGTTTCGTTTTCCTTCTTCTCATTTTCTTCTTCTCTTTCTTGATTGTGGGTATATGTTGCCACTAGTTTTGGTGAGGATGAGGGGCTGTTTTTGTTGAGGTCATGGTGGTGCTGTGATTCGGGGAAGGGGGGCTATTTAGGGCAGCGGGGTGTTGTTTAGGTTTCGTTTCAATGGTGGTGATGTTGATCTTGGTCGAGGCAGTTCCATGGGGGAGTTGGGGGTCATTACTAGAAATTAGTGTTGTTGTGTGTTTGATGGAGACAATGAGGATTATTTGTTGGTTTCGTTTCGATGTTGTTGAATTGAAAAAATGCAGTGGCAAGGCAGTGGTGCGAGTGATTAGGGCAGTGGTGGTGAGACTGTTTTGGTATTGTTTTGTTTGATCGTATGTCAGTTGATTATAGGGGCTGTTATGGTTCATTTACGTGTGGTGTTTGACGAGGCAATGAACGAGTCGAGGTGGCGCAGCGAGGCAGTGATGGCCTTGGCGAGGCAGCAAGCTCGTGGAGGTGCTGGGATGATGCAGTGTTGGCCACTGATTATGCTGATTCGGGGCAGCGAGGCAGCGTTTCTGTGGCTTAGACTCGGCTAGCTTGGATCATTTCAGTATGTTGTCCCTTAGGTTCTTTTCTTGTTTCTGTAAGTCTGCCAATCAGCTGTTTCTTCCTTGCCATTTAATTCTGTCCAGCTTTGAATGTCAAATGGAAACCTGTGTAAACACTGAGACTATGAGTTTTGATTAGTTTTGTCTAGCTTTATCCCATGGTGTACACATAATGGTTTATAAGTAGTTCAGATGAAATCTCGCATTAGTCATGTTATTTCCTCACTGATTAGTTATGATAAGCGTAAAACTATTCTTTTTTCTTTCGGATCGAATACAAAGTGGATATGAATGTATGAGGCGAATTTTTGTTACCTAGAGTGTTCTGATTTTGGTATGTTTAAGCATGAATTTGACCTTGAGTTTCAGTCACAAAATCTGGTTGCCTCTAGTATAGTTTAGTTAGTTTAGGGGGCTGTTTTAGTTTGGTTTTGTTTAGTCAATTTAGTTAGAATCTGGTTGCTTTTAGTATAGTTTTGGTTAGTTTGGGCTGATCTAGTTTGTCGAGTTTGGTCCTAGTCCTTTTAGTTAGTATAATGAGTGTTTGGGTGTCCTTTTAAAGGACACAATTTCAGCTTTTTGGGACTGTTTAGTGGCTGAAAACAGTGGCTAATAGCTGCTGTACCATTCTTGAAAAGGGCTAGAAAACACTCAAGTGTAGGGGTGTGGGCTTGTACTTTTGTAAAAGTCCATACTCCACCTTTTGGCCTTCAATTTCAGCCATAAATAGGGCATTGAATGCCCTCATTTAACAACAACAACTAGCTGAAAATGCAATGAATTGAGAGCTAAATACTTGAGAATAAATAGTAAATTTGAGAGTAAGATTTATAACCAAAAGCCTTTACTTCATAGGCCTTTTGGAGTATAAATCTTCAAGTCTTAAGGTTGAATAGAGGAATTAAGGGTCTGCTTTGTAGTAGTTGCTGCTTCTGGTTTGTTTTTCAGCTTGATGGGTCTTCAATACTTTGTGTTTGGGAATTTTATCCATAAGTTGTTGTCCGGAGTGTTCATTGCTGGTCATTTGGTTTTTTTTCTTTCACATTGCTGCTGGCTAGCGTAGGAAACATTTGCGCTACAGGTATTTTCCCTCTTAATGTCGTATGAGTTTGCATTTTGCCTTGCTTTAATGAAATCTAGGCTTGTTTGAAGGCCTCTAAGTTGATAAATTTGACTAGTGAACGACCTATTGTAAAATTTGAAGCCTTTATTTTAATCACGCTGCCACTTTTTCATATGTACACTATGCATGGCATTATGTATTTTCCTTGAGCTTATGACTTTAAAGCGTATTAAGAATTAGCTAAGTTTGAACCACAACTTAAATTCTGGTACGTCTTTGCAAAAGAAAAATCAAAGAATGCGCAGGAAACTTGAACTTTTAGTTTAAACTTGTTCATGTGTTTAGATCTGGACAGAAATGAAACTAGTTGGCAAAATAAGCTTTTAAATGTAAACAACTGCAAAACAAAAAATCTGCAACGTAACTTTGGATATCTAAAAATGGAGACAAATATGAAATGTATAGGTAAAAGCAAGACATCAAGTGCAAACGTTACATTTCTTAAACTTTGATAGCCACGATAGGCAAATTTAGGACTAAACATCAACTTGTTAGATGTAAATACATTTTAGAAGTGGCTTATGTTAAAGGGGATTTTAATGCAACTAATGAATATAATTAGGTTTGGATTTAGCAAAAATGGGGCAGTCTACTTCACGAGCTTAAGTAGCCTCAGTTTAAGCTAAGTAACGAAAACTGTTTTCTTTCGATTTAATTGATAAGCGAGTCATATATGATTAAGCACACGATTAGGCATCGTTATAAGTATGATTTATAATCTATATATTAGGCGAAAACAAAAATAAATGAATTGAAAGAAGCAAATAATGAAGGTTGATTTATAATCTATATATTAGGCGAAAACAAAAATAAATGAATTGAAAGAAGCAAATAATGAAGGTTGTGTTGAAATTTAATTTCAAACTTGATTACGCATTAATAAGTATGATTTGTGATCTATTTATTAGGCGAAAAAAAAACTAAATTGAGACGAGCCAAATAAAGTTGAGAGAAGTTGATGATGAATCTTGTGATAAAATATGGTTTCAAATCCAATTAGACAATATTATAAGTATGATTTGTGATCTACTTATTAGGCTACAAGAAAAACTAAATTGAGTTAAACTAATTCTTAATTAATTATTTTTTTTGAAGTTAATTAAATTCCTTTAGAAATAGACCAGTCCTTCGTAAGGTTGGAAATAGGTAATACATTTAATTATATTTTGAATCAAAGTGTAAATTCGTCCAGTCCTCTGTGAGGTTTGAAAAAGAATGATACACTTTTAATTTTCTTAATCAAAGTACAAGTTCAAATTAACGGTATTAATATAACAACCATATTTAATAAATTAAAATTGCGACAATAAAGCAATTGTGCTTGGCACATGACTCGAGGGTGCCTAATACCTTCCCGAGAGTCAACTGAGAACCTTACCCGAATCTCTAATGCAGACCATTAGATGAGTCAGAGGTGTTCCAAAGTACCTTTTGGTGACTTGGCACACCTTAACCTTGTCAAGTGGCGACTCCGAGTTTTCTCTAGAATAATTTTGTATCTTTTTGAACACCAGTCACAAGCCTTTAAATACATAAACCCCGTAGAATTAATTTTAAAATTTTTTAGGGCGTGACAATCATGCAATGCAATGTATGGTTATATGCAAACTCCATAAGAAGCAATTTTTCAACCCAAGTCCCGTCCTTACCTCGGGTCATGGCTCTAAGTAGAGCACCCAAAGTTCGGTTCACTACCTCGGTTTGACCATCCATTTGAGGTGGTGGGACGTAGAGAACAACAACTTGGTGCCAAGAGCACCCCAAAGACATCTCCAAAAATGACTAAGGAACTTAGAGTCCCTATCACTCACAATTGTTTGAGGCACACCATGCAATTTTAACATATTATCAATGAACAAAGAAGCTACATGTTGTGCATCATGACTCTTTTTACAAGGAATAAAGTGAGCCATTTTGGAGAACCTATCCATGACAACATAAATGCAATCATGTCCCCCCTTAGACCGTGGCAACCCCATAACAAAATCCATATAAATATCCATCCACGGGCTAGTAGGAATAGGAAGGGGGTATAAAAACCATGGGGATTAGATTTGGACTTAGCATACTTGCAATCCAAGCAAGTATTGCAAAGTCTCTCAACTTACTATCCCATCTTTGGCCAATGGAATTGCTCCATGAGAATGACCAAGGTTTTGTCTCTCCCAAAGTGACCCATCAAGCCCCCACAATGTGCTTCACGAATAAGCAACTCTCTCCATGAGGACTCGGGCACACAAACTCTACCAATTTTTAAAGATATAGCCATCGACCCATTGGTATTTCTCCACCCTCTTCCCACTCACTAGAGCATCATGAATGCTCTTGAGCTTTGGGTCTTGTTCATACATTGATTTTATACTTTCAAAACCCATAAGCCTAGAAGCAAGTGTGGTAGCAAGGGAGAACTTCCTAGAAAGTGCATCGGCTACAACATTGTCCTTTCCCTTCTTGTAATGAATTACATAGGGAAAAGATTCAATGAACTCTACTCATTTGGCATGTCTCTTGTTCAATTTTTCTTGGCCTCTAAGATGCTTGAGTGACTCATGGTCACTCTTAATCACAAATTCCCTAGGCCATAGATAATGTTGCCAATGAGCTAGAGCTCTCACAAGGGCCTACAACTCCTTGTCATACGTGGAGTAATTTAAGGTTGCGCTCTTCAGCTTTTCACTAAAGTAGGCAACGAGTTTCCCTTCTTGCATGAGAACACCCCCAATACCCACCCCCGAGGCATAACATTCAACCTCAAATGCCTTTCCGAAGTCGGGCAATTGCAACAAAGGGGCGGTACTCAACCTACTTTTCAACTCTTGGAAAGCCTTCTCTTGAGGCTCTCCCCACACGAAGGCCTTGTCTTTCTTCACCAACTCGGTGAGTAGTGCAACAATGGTACTAAAGTCCCTCACAAAGGTCTATAGAAACTAGCAAGGCTATGGAAACTCCTAACATGAGAAACGGTAGTAGGAGTTGGCCAATCTCTAATAGCTTCGACTTTGGACTCATCGACCTCTACGCCATTGGCACTAACAACAAAGCAAAGAAAGACAACCTTTTCTACACAAAAGGCACACTTTTTAAAGTTGGCATTGAGCTTTTCGGCTCTTAGCACTTCAACAACTTGACTCAAGTGGCCCACATGGTCATTTACTGATTTGATATATATCAAGATATCATCAAAATATATGACCACAAACTTGTTGATAAACGGCTCTAAAACATGGTTCATTAACCGCATGAAAGTGCTAGGTGCGTTGGCGAGGCTAAAAAGCATCACCAACCATTCATAAAGACCTAACTTGGTCTTGAATGCGGTTTTCCACTCATCACCCGGTTTCATCCGGATTGGTGGTAGCCGGACCTAAGATCTATCTTGGTAAAGACACTTGAACCACTCAATTCATCAAGTATGTCATCAAGTCTAGGAATAGGATGACGATAATTTACCGTTATCTTGTTGACCGCATGACAATCAACACACATCCTCCATGTCCCGTCTTTCATTGGCATAAGAATGACCGATACGGCACACGGACTCAAGCTTTCACGAACCAAGCCTTTGTTGAGCAACTCATCCACTTGCTTTTGCAACTCCTTTGTATCCTCGGGATTGCTCTTATAGGCCGGCTTGTTTGGAATTTGGGACCCCGGGACAAAATCAATTTGATGTTCAATTCCCCTCAAAGGAGGAAATCCACTTGGCATCTCTTCCAGGAATATTTCCTTAAATACCTTCAAGACATTCTCAATAGCACTAGGCAAAAGGTTAGGGTTAGGAAAATAATCACAATCGGAGTTTAGAACCATACCTTTGTGCACTAGGCAAATGAGATTTTAAGTGCCATCATTTCCTCTCAAGTACTCACCCAGTTGCATCATGGCACAAATGCTAACGGTCATAGAAGATGGAGTGGTAGGGCCCTCAGCCAAAGTCTTAGTCTCTACAACGGACTTAGCCTTAGCTGCTTCTCTCAACTCCCTCATGCGCCTATAATCATCACTCACTTACTTAGGCGTCAAGGGCTTGAGCACATATTTCTTACCTTCATGTTTGGCCGTGTATGTGTTGGCTCGGCCATCATGTACCACACTCATATCGTATTGCCAAGGCCTACCAAACAAGAGGTGGCAAGCTTGTATTGGCACTACATCAAACATAAATTCGTCTTGATAATTCCCAATTTTGAACTTTATCAAGACTTGCTTCACCACCTTCAACTCCCCACATTCACTCAACCATTGTAATCGGTAGGGGCTTGAGTATTTAAGGGTAGGAAATTTCAATTGTAAAACCAAGGCTTGGCTCACCACATTCCCACAACTACCCGAATCTACAATCACAGAGCACACTCGTCCCTTCACCCTATGCCTAGCATGGAACAAGTTCTCTCTTTGAACATCCACTTCCTCCTCACTCATCATGGCACTCAAACTACGACGTACCACCAACTGATAAAGGGAAAACTACGGAAGAGATAAATAAAGATAAAAGTGAGACGCGGCAAGAACAACTTACGAGGTAGCACCAAAAACATTCTAGGGTCATCACCCTCCGCTACATCCTCTTCTCCCTCAACTACTTCACCATCTGTCACGACCCTTTTTTTTTTAACTTAAAAGAATAGCTTTTGTTTAAAAAGGCTGTGACAGGTGTTAGTAGGTACACAATTACTAAGAGATTTTTGGAGTTGCCAGTTGACAAGTTAAAGGTGTGCAAGTCATCAAAATGGTGTACCTAGAACACCTTTGACTCGTAAATGGTCTACGTCAGAGTTCCGGGTAAGGATCTTGGTTGACTCTCGGGAAGGGGTTAGGCACCCTCGAGTCATGTGCCAAGCACAGTTGCTTTTATTGATGCATTTCGACTCTTTGAAATTATTTGTTTGTTATAATTTTCCTTCTTTTATTTATTAACGCTTTGATTTGTAATTAAATTGCCCGTTCAAATAGAAACTCAAATCGAGATATAATCGTGCGAGCACTTCACTCGTTCGAAATCTTCCGACTTAAATCAATTAAATCGCGCAGGTACTTCACCCGTTAGAGATCTCTTGAGTTAAACGAGTTCTATATGAACGATTAGTCTGTCGAGTAATCTAAAGCATTGTTTTATTTTTCTTACTTCGGCCTATTTTTATTTGCCTAACGATATCTCTTTTTTCGTACTTGTTTCCCTCAAATTAAACATATTTGTTATTTGTTTTACGTAACAGAGCCCTAAGTTTGCCTATCCAAGATTTTAACAAGTTACAATTCATTATTTGCAATATCAAACATTTCCCTAATGAAGCTGCACTTGCACACTTTGTTTTAGTATGACCAATAAAGGGTCTGCCTAGATCTAAATGGACAGATCTGGGCCTAATGGGTGCTGACCCAACAGCCAAAGCTATTATTTCTACATATTCTACTTTGCCTTTCCCTTTTACTTTTATGATTTTTGATACAAACAATATGAAGCACCTTAACACAAATTAAACATACATAGAGAAAAGTTAAATTGGCCTTTAAGGTTGACTTTCATATAATCTTGCTACATGCTTTCAAGTTTCAAAAGTACAAGGTGAAGAGTACTTACCTAAAGTGCAAAATCCCAAAGCACAGTAGCAAAACGATTACAAAGTTGGCCTAGACAACAGCTATGGAGATCCCAACCAACCTTATCAACTAACAAATCCCACGATCTCAACGACCTCAGCAGCAACAACCAGCGATGAAGCATCAGCAACATCAATCAACCAAGACTCCTTAAACTTTCAAACTCACTACTGACTATTTTTCTCACTTATTTTTCTAGTATTTTCTCTCAAGTGTTTCCTCTTTTCTCTATTTTTTTGTCACCCTTTTCTCTCTACTATTATGTAGTATTTTCACTCTCCCAGATCTTTTTGTATTTTTTTCAGATGTTATGTTTTTTAGATATAAGGGTAAAAGACCCTATTAAATAGAGGAAAAAAGGGGAGTAAAATGGGGGGAAAGTTGGAGGTGAAAGTGATATAAAGAGGAGGGAAAGGAATGGGCTGGCAAAGAGGTACCCGATGGCCACTAATGCAATTTCAGAAAGTTGCCATCCTTTTGCTATGCTTTTCACCAACCAAAAAGCAAACTGTAACTATCCCCTTTTATGCAACCTCTTGTCCTAAAGTCCAATCCAAAACTAACCATTTCATACCCCCTAAGCTACTTTTCTGTCTAATGCTAACAGTCCAACATTTAACACTAATAAGCAAACTAAACTAACTCCATGCTAACATACTCCTTACTGCCATAACTATGCTATGGTCATATCACAACCACAACCTCGTTGAACAAACAAACACATCAGCCTCAGCACCACTACTATGTCGTCACTGCCTCGTTAAGCCCTCGTCGCAGCCTCAGACACCACAACTTAGCCATTATCACAGTCCCATTTGCTTCACCACCACAAGCTGAACCAAATACCCAGCACCACCCCAAGCGACACCACACACAAACATGTCGCAGCCTCTACTATAGCTTAAAGTAGCCCTCATTGCCACTGTATCGTCATCACAAACAACCCCCTAACATCATCCCAAACAACACAAAAACACTACGGCACTGCCCCGCAGCCGCCGCATCGCCATCACCACGCCACCAGTTTCAAACTAGAGATTTTCGGGAAATGCAACAGAGGAGGCGAAAAAGAGAACAAGATGAAACTATTGATGTATAATTTGGCCGGGGAAGAACTTATCTTCGCCGGATTTAGGGTTCCGCCGATTGTTTAGGCTTCGATCTAAGCCGAATCGTGGGGATTATTGGAGAAATTGACCTCAGAAGTGCAGAGAGGAGGTTGTGGGGAGTTCAGGGATGTATAATTTTGGCCGGAACGGTGGTTGGCCGTTGGAGCCGCCAGTCGCGGAGGAATCCGTTGACAAGGGAAAAATTTGCAAGAGTCCCTTTGTGTCTGATGATTTGTGGAAATTATGACTAAAATGGAAATTTTTGCTTTTAAACAAAGGGCTTGCGCCGGGTTGGATATTGGAATTAGGCCATATCAATTTGTTGTGGGCTTCTTTTCACTCTGTTTCTGATTTCAAGTGGCCCAATGGCTTCTTTAGACTAATACAAGCATAATTAACTAAACTAATTAATTAATACTAAACACACAAAAATTATATGACAAATTGATTAACACATAAACTCAATTAAAAATTACTCATGATTGAATCCTATTTTTGGACATTTTTTCTAATATTTTCACCCGGTAAATATAGCAAAAGTTACATAACATTTAACAAAACTATCTTACGCATATTTTTGGTATTTTCGTGCCAAAATTATGTGATTACAGCTGCCCCTCTTTGTTCAGGAACATGAAGAGTTTTCAGACAAAGACGTAATCGACAACTAATTTGGTTTTTGGTTCTAGCCAACAGTGTAGAAAATGGCGACCGTACCTTGACCTTTCGGTTCTAACCAAGAAAAAGGATACCTACATATCCCCGGACTAAGGAATCAGGTCAGTGTAGTTCCTCACGTGCGGTAGCTGGGACTACCTCATTCAAATAGACACCAGACTCGTCTAGACTCACGAGGACTTACTCTGGATGCTACTAGATTCATTGGGACGGACACTTGATACTTCTAATACACCAGGACTGACACAAAATACTGCTTAACACACTTGGGACTATTGCTGCTGGTTGCTAGTTGTTGGTGGGTATTGCTTGCCTTTTCTACAATATTTTACAAGAGAAACAAAATTACAATATAAAATTTTGCCATTTTCCAAGGGCGGGTTGCTTGAGCTTCATCGCAGGCTTGTTCTTCCAGGATTGATCCACTGAAGATGAATTGCTTCATTGTCGGGAATGAACCCAGTTGCTAAAAGTAGACTGCTTTTGTGTGAAGGGTGTGCCACGATTACTGAAAGTAAGCGGCTCCATTTGTGAGGAGTGCTCCAATTGCTGAAAATAAATTGTATCGTTGTGGGAGGGAGGGGGGCCCCGATTGCTGAAAGATGAATGCTCCGTTTGTGAGGGAGTGCTTCGATTGCTGAAAATAAATGCTCCGATGTGATGGAGTGCTCCAATTGCTGAAAGATAAATGCTCCATTGTGAGGGGAGTGCCTCGATTACTGAAAGATAAATGCTCTATTGTGAGGGGAGTGCCTCGATTGTTGAAAGATAAATGCTCCATTGTGAGGGGAGTGCCTCGATTGATGTCGATTGCTGAAAGATAAATGCTCCATTGTGAGGGGGAGTGCCTCGATTGCTGAAAGATAAATGCTCCATTGTGAGGGGAGTGTCCCGATTTCTGAAAGATAAATGCTCCGTTGTGAGGGGAATGTCCCGATTACTGAAAGATAAATGCTCCATTGTGAGGGGAGTGCCCCAATTGCTGAAAGATAAATGCTCCATTGTGAGGGGGAGTACCTCGATTGCTGAAAGATAAATGCTCCATTGTGAGGGGAGTGTCCCGATTGCTGAAAGATAAATGCTCCATTGTGAGGGGAGTGTCCCGATTGCTGAAAGATAAATGCTCCGTTGTGAGGGGAGTGCCTCGATTGCTAAAAGATAAATGCTCTGTTGTGAGAGGAGTACCTCGATTCCTAAAAGATAAATGCTCCGTTGTGAGGGGAGTACAGATGCTCCATTGTGAGGGAGTGCTCCGATTGCCGAAAGAGATGCTCCATTGTGATGGAGTGCTGCAATTACTGAAAGATAAATGCTCCATTGTGAGGGGAGTGCCTCGATTGCTGAAAGATAAATGCTCCATATGACGGGGAGTGCCTCGATTGCTGAAAGATAAATGCTCCATTGTGAGGGAGTACTCCGATTGCTGAAACTAAACTGCAAATCCTGAAGAGATAGAGTTTTGCGAATTTCTTCTGTTGCTCATGTTAGGTTAGTGCCGAAAGGGCAAGGAAATAATGGTGAAGTGGAATAAAACAAAACGGACAAAAAAAAATTGGAGCGAAAGTCGTTTGGACAAGAAACGTCTTTCTGAAAAGAAGAAACTTATCTGGCGGCATACTGGCGGCCCTGATGATCATGACATGTATCTTGAATGATCCCGTCCGACTAGTGCGGCTTGTTTGTCAAAAATTGTTTCAATGCGGACACTAGCCCATAACCAATCATAGTTGAGGTGACTCTCAGGTCGGCTAGCAGCGGCTTTTTGGGTTTTCGCCGGTTAACCTCTCTCTTTAATCTTTTGCCTCTCCATTGTCTTACGGTGCCTTTTCAGGTTTTCACCGGCAAGACATCATCATTTTTTTTTGAATCAAATAACATCCAAAATGCATCATTGAGGTGATTGCATGAAATTCGCCACCTTTGGAAACATTCTCCTTTAAAAATATATAAAAAAAAAACATCTTCCCCAGTTTAGAATAAACTAAGGCGTTTGAGTTTCTCTTTGACAGGGAATAAACGTCCTTCAAGATGTAGCAGGCGGATGACCTGACCCCTAGGATTATTTTGGAAAGCAGAAATCAAAAACCTGCCCCAGTTTAGCCGTCTTTTGTATTGGCCGCAAGCTTGAAGACAAGGTTTTGCGTCAATATGAGACAAGAAAGAAAAGAACTTTTCCATATTATGACCGCGCCCGAATGGCTGCCTACGTATCCTTTTGAGAGGAATCAGGTCAAGACGTAGCTCTGACAACTTAATGCCAATTTTGTTTTGATGTTTTTCAATTTCATTTCATTACAATTTCATTGATACCCAAATAGAGTTTACAACAGGAAGTACAAGGCTCTAAAGGTTAGCGAAGAGTACAATGCTTTGGGTGGGAGGATATCTATCCTAACAAAATAAAGTTGGCCTGAAGCTCATATGTAGTATCTCTTGACTGCATCTGCATTGACTGGCGTCTCGGTAGTCCTTCCTTCTGGATCAATCAAGTACAAGACACCGTTTGGCAACACTTTCTTAATTAGGTATGGTCCTTGCCAATTCGGAGAAAATTTCCCTTTAGCTTCTTCCTGATGAGGAAAGATTCGCTTCAGAACCAATTGCCCTTCTTTCAAATCGAGGTGGCGAACTTTCTTGTTGTATGTACGCGCCATTCTTTGTTGATAAAGTTGGCTGTTACAAACCGCGTTAAGACTCTTCTCATCAATAAATGACAATTGTTCTAGCCTGGTTTTGACCCATTCTGCATCCTCAATTTCTGCTTTTACAATGATTCTGAGTGATGGTATTTTAACTTTGGCTGGTATGACAGCTTCAGTTCCGTACACCAATAAATATGGGGTCGTACCTAAGGAAGTGCGCACAGTTGTGCGGTAGCCGAGCAAGGAAAAAGGCAGGATTTCATGCCAGTCACGAGATCCCTGTATCATCTTCCTAAGGATCTTTTTGATATTCTTATTTGCTGCTTCAACCGCACCATTTTATTTTGGCTGGTAAGGTGTGGAGTTTCGGTTCGTGATCTTGAATCTTTCACACACTACCTTCACCAGATGACTATTCAGATTTGTCGAATTATCAGCGATAATGGTACTTGGGATACCAAAACGACAAATAATGTTGGAATGAACGAAATCCACCACGACTTTCTTGGTCATCGACTTGAGAGTGACCGCTTCGACCCATTTGGTGAAGTAATCAATGGCAACCAAAATGAATCTGTGTCCATTTGATGCTCTAGGTTCAATGGAGCCAATAACGTCCATCCCCCATGCTGTAAAAGGCCAAGGAGCTGACATTGTGTTCAACTCTAGGGGAGGAGAGTGTATTAAATCACCTTGCAGTTGACATTGATGGCACTTTCGCACAGAGATTATGCAATCATGTTCCATGGTGAGCCAAAAGTATCCTTCTCTAAGCACTTTCTTTGCTAACATGTACCCGCTCATGTGGGGTCCACATATCCCTGAGTGTATGTTATTGAGAACCCTCGTGGCTTCAGTTGCATCCACGCATCTTAACAATCCCAAATCTGGTGTTCTTTTGTACACCACTCCTCCGCTCAGAAAGAAACCATTCGCAAGTTGTCGAAGGGTTCTTTTCTTATTGCTTTCTACTGTTGGCGGATATGTCTCATCTTGAAGAAAATTCTTGATATCTAAATACCATGGTTGGCCATCAATTTCCTCTTCGACCATATTACAGTAGACATGTTGACTTTGAACCTTGATGTCCAACGGGTCAATGTGAGCTTTATCAGGATGAACAAGCATTGAGGCTAGTGTAGCCAATGCATCAGCCAATTCATTGTGTATTCTTGGGACATATCTGAACTTTAGAGCATCGAACCTTTGACGGAGATCATCCATACACTGTTTGTACATGATCAACTTAAGGTCTCAGGTTTCCCCCTCACCCTTCATTTGGCCTATCAAAAGATCTGAATCTCCGATTACCAATAACTCTTTGATGTCCATATCTAGTGCCATGCGCAAACCCATTATGCATGCTTCCTATTCAGCTGTATTGTTAGTGCAACTAAAACGAAGTTAGGCTGCGACCGAGTAATAATGCCCTGTGGGAGAAATGAGAACCGCCCCAACACCGTGACCCTTTGAATTTGAAGCGCCATCAAAGTACATTTTCCACACATGTTTCTCTTCATTGATCAATTCTTCCAATGTATCCACCTCCTCATTGGGGAAGTAAGTTTTCAATGGCTCATAGTCGTAATCCACCGGATTCTCAGCCAGGTGGTCGGCTAAAGCTTGACCTTTCATTGCAGTTCTGGTGACATAGACTATGTCAAATTCTGTGAGCAAGATCTGCTATTTTGCCAGTTTGCCTGTTGGCATCGGCTTCTGAAATATATACTTCAGTGGGTCCATCCGGGATATAAGGTAGGTGGTATGAGACAACAAGTAATGTTTCAGCTTTTGTGCAACCCAAGTTAAGGTGCAGCACGTCCTTTCTAACAAAGTGTACCTGGCCTCGCCATCAGTGAACTTCTTGCTCAGATAGTGAATTGCCTGCTCTTTCTTTCTTGAGGCATCATGTTGCCCCAGTACACAACCAAAATGAGTTGTCATTGACTTAAAAATATAGAAACAGTGGTCGGCCATGTTCGGGCGGGACCAAAACAGGAGGGTTCGACAAGTATCGCTTGATCTTGTCGATTGCTTCTTGGCACTCTTTAGTCCATGCAATATTCGTATCCTTTTTCAGCAATTCTAGAATTGGCTCACATATTGTGGTGAGTTGGGTACCGAACCTGCTGATATAATTTAGCCTGCCGAGAAAGCTTTTGATATCCTTCCTGGTCCGAGGTGGAGGTAATTCTTGTATTGCTTTGATCTTTGCGGGGTCCAGTACAATACCTCGCCTGCTAACGATGAAACCCAACAACTTTCCAGCGGGCACACCAAATGCGCATTTGGCTGGATTCAGCTTCAAGTTATACCTACGGAGCCTTTTGAATTTTTTTTTTAAGATCCCTCACATGATCTTCAGCAGTTCTGGACTTGAAAATCACGTCGTCCACATACACTTCTATTTCTTTATGCATCATATCATGGAAGATAGCAGTCATAGCCCTCACATAGGTTGTCCCAGCATTTTTCAATCCAAACGACATTACTCTATAACAGAATGTCTCCCAAGGTGTAGTAAATGCTGTTTTGTACGCATCATCTTCATCCATCTAGATTTGCTGATACCCGGCATAGCAATCAACAAAGGACTGTATCTCAGGTTTTGCACAATTGTCAACGAGAGTGTGAATGTTAGGCAATGGAAAATTGTCTTTGGGACTTGCCTTATTTAGATCTCGATAGTCGACACACATCCTTGTTTTCCCATCTTTCTTCAGAACCGGCACAACATTCGCAACCCAAGTGGTGTACTGGACTGGTTGAATGACTTTCGCATCGACCTGTTTCATGATTTCCTCGTCGATTTTCTTGATCATGTCAGTTTTAAATTTGCGTTGTAACTGCCTGACATGTGGGAATCCAGGTTAGATTGGCAATTTGTAGACTATCAAATCTGAGCTCAAACCCGGCATTTCATCATATGACCAAGCAAAAACATCCCGGTATTCAAAAAGCACTTGTAAGACATCACTCTTAACCTCGGAATGAGCATACATGCTTATCTTGGTTTCCCTCACATCGTCAGGGCTCCCAAGGTTAACATCTTCTATATCGGCCAGATTGGGTTTAGGCTTTTCCTCGTGACGTTCCACTTCCAAACTTATTTCAAAATCAGCATCTTCCTCATCATATTCAATCTCATTAACAAACTCGTCACTGTTTTCTTCATCATTTTCAACCTCAACTATGGTTATGGAATCAAGATTAGTTTGCAGATGCTGGATGGATGATAAGTTTCTTGCATATATCATGATATCAGGGCCATCAGATACATCACTACATATAAAAAAAAATAGGAATAAAATTAGGAAGATAGATAGAGATTTAGGAAAAATTCGGCTCTCAGGCCTTTCATTAATGAAAAAGGGTTTGAATTACAATAAACAAGGTGAGCAAAATAATACACTCGCCATACAATCCTTAGAATATCCAAGTGTATTCAAAAGAAACTGCAAAACAATAGTCTACCAAGACCCCTTCCTGATGGGGAAGGGAGTTGCATTCCAGTTAGTCAGTTGCACGTTCGGGCCAATGTACTGAATTAAGGCATTGCTGGAGCCTTCGCCTGGCTGAAGCATGAAAATTTCAAAGATGCTACCCAAATCAAATGACGCATCCTAATTGTCTTTCACTGTGTTGACATCTGTTGCAATGATCTTCGGCTTCATAACATAGCCTACAAAAGACTGGGCAAGACACGGAATTGGCTTCGGGAGGGACCAAACTTCGGACTTCTTCTTTCTTGCTTGCTTGCGATCAACTGCTTGTGGCTTGAAGCCTAGCCCCTAAGTGCCTTGCACACCAATTGGCTCTACTAGATTCAACCTGCCCTGTAGTGACGTTCCTAGACCTTTGCCAGGTTGGAAGCCATGTTTCAGCATTTCAGAGGCCATCATGATAGCCGTATCTGACACTTTTGGGATAGGTATGGGTTTCCCTTCTGTTACCTTTTCCACATACACCACGTCAGTGGTTTGATACATAATAGTTGGACGCGTGGTGACAACTTCGAGAGCTGGTACATACAGGTTGTTGTTAAACTGCAAGTCATCTTCTCCGAAAACCACGACAGCTTGGTTGTTCCAAGTGAACTTGACCGCCTGATGGACAGTAGATGGTACAACACATGCCATGTGGATCCACGGTCGGCCCAATAATAGTTTGTAAGATGCATCAGCTTCCACGACTTGGAATTAAATGGTGAATGTTGCAGGGCCAATGGTCAACTCAAGATCAACGATACCCAAAGATTCTCGAACTACTCCATCAAAAGCACGAACAGAGGATTAGCTGGCTCTGATCCTACTGGTATCCCCACCTTCAAGCTCTTCAATGTGGTGAGAGGGCAGATGTTCAAACCTGCACCGCCATCTATTAAAACACGTGAGACATAAGAGTTTTCATATTTGACCGAAACATGAAGTGCCCGGTTATGACCAGTTCCTTCTTTGGGTAACTCTTCATCAGTGAATGTCACGCAGTTGGTCTCAAATACTCTGCTTGTAAGTGCTTCCTGATTAGCCATAGTTGTTTGTTCAGGAATATAAGCTTCATTCAGTATCTTCAGTAGTGCGTGGTGGTGTGCTTCGGAGTTCATCAGCAAAGACAAGAGTGATATCTGAGCTGGAGTCTTCCTTAACTGCTCGACGATAGAGTAATCCGTCATTCTCATCTTCTTTAGGAATTCCTCAGCTTCTTTCTCTGATACTGGTTCTTTGATTGGTCTTTGGTCTTCATGACCAGGTTTTGCCTTTCCCAATTCTTCTGGAGTGAAACATCTCAGAGCGAGTCAGACCATTAACATCAGCAGCGACCTCCATAATCTCTTTCCCTTGGTAAGACACGGTTGTTTTGTTGTAGTTCCAAGGAACAGCTTTTGTACTTGTAACAGGGAGTTGTTTTGCCTTTGTGATGATGACTGCTTCACACAGCTTTGCCTTAACCTCAATGATTGGAGCCTTCTGACTTGGTGCTCCTTGCACGATAAACACTGGCCCATCAGGCTGAACTTTTTCTGGCTTTGCGGCCGAGATTGTGAAACTTGGTTCAACAGCCACATTTTGCTTTGTTTTGTTGACAACAGATGCATTTGGACTTTCGGCCGATACAACAATGAACGGATCCTGGCATTTAATATCTGAAAAGGGATCGACCGCCACAATATGCTTGGCAACTTTCCCTTTCAAATCTTCCTCTATGCATATCATCCCAACTATATGTGTGTCATTCTGAACATTATGAGCTGGCAAAGGATTCTGGTTCACATTTTGAGTCTCGTCTCCCATAACCTTTATCTGATTGTTATCTATCATTGATTGGATTGCTTTTTTTCAGATACCAACATTCCTCTGTGTCATGTCCAGGTGCCCCAGAATAGAATGCACAGCAGCGAGAATGATCCACCTTCCCTGTCAGATCCATGTTTCCTGGGATTGGTTTCAGCAAGTTAGCTTGTTGCAGTTTTTCAAACAGGTTGGTATAAGTTTCACCCGGCGGGGTGAATTGCTTCTGTTCTTGATGCATGTTCCTTTGCTGAATGTTTGGACGAAACCTGGTGGACCCCGTGGATGATAAGGCATCTCCTACTTCCTTTGCTGCATGTTTGGACGAAAACCTAGTGGACCCCGTGGATGATAAGGCATCTCCTGCTAAGTTGGGAACTGAGCATGTGCTTGTTGGTTGTTATAATGAACCGGGGCAGGGGGTGCACGCCATTGTGGACCAGATAGCGGCTGAGAATAAGATGCTGCATTGACGGGGAATGAGAATTGCGGCATGAAAAATTGTTGGCTATAAGGTTGATAGAACTGTTGTGGCGGCGGTGTCTGAATGTACCCTTGACGGTCATTGTATCTTCCATCATTTCTTCTCGGTCCAGGACCAACCATTGCCACTTCATCTTTCTTTTCTTTCTTCTTCCCAAAAGCACCTGACCCTGATTGCAATGCTTGGGTAGTGGCTCTCAAAGCTGTTTGGCTGACAATCTTGCCTGCCTTGATTCCCTCTCTCAATCATCTCCCCAATTTTCACTGCTTCACTGAATTGTTTCCTTATGGCGGAGGCCATTGCTTGGTAGTAGGTCTCATCAAGCACCTCAATGAACTCTTCGACCATTTTATCACCGGGTATCAAAGGGCTCACACGTGCTGTCTGCTCGCGCCATCTATTGGCATATTCCCTTAAACTTTCACTAGGCTTCTTTGTGATCGTCTTCAAAGAAGCACGATCTGGAGCGGCCTCAATGTTGAACTCGAAGTGATCTAGGAAAGCATTAGCCCTATCATCAAAAGTAGCCCATTTCGAGACATCCTGTAGGATGAACCATTCTGTTGCCGGTCCTCCTAGACCGTCAGCAAAGTACTCCATTAGCAATTCATCCTTGCCAGTGCCTCTCATCTTGTTACAGTAAACCTTTAGGTGGATCCTAGGATCACCTTACCCGGTGTACAGATCAAATTTGGGCACGACGAAACCTTCAGGTAAAGGCACATGACGGAACAAGCACATGTCTTTGTATGAAACATTAGCTTTACCACCATGCACCTGTATGCTCTTCATAGTTTTCTCCAAGCTTTTCAATTTCCGAGCAAAACCATTATCTTCTGTTTTTCCCAACCTATCGATATCAGCATGTGATTCAGGGTGGTGTCCCTAACCATACGACTCGGTTTGGTGGAAGACATTACCCTGAGCTTGGTCAAATTGTTGATCATGGGCCCTTAACTGTGGGTTACTGTTCAATCTTTGCAAAGTGTGTCCTGCAGAAATGGTGGATGCTGCGGCAGGAATATGGGGTTGGCCATGTTGTCCATCCTGTGGGAATTGTGCCCCAGGTTGTATAGTAGAATGTGCGGTTGCATTGTCGCCGGATGTGGACCGAATCCCAGAGGGTAACGGGGGTCTCCTACCACTGTGGATTGCCCTTGCCCTGGTGGCTGAGTATTTTCCATGAAACCAGCATCACCTGGCGGAACAGGAGGTTCCTGAACTGCTACCAAGTTACGAACTAGCTACGTCATCATTTCTTTCATAGCTGCAAAGTCCTCGGCCATCTTGGCTTGTTGCTCGGCTAAGCGAACCAGCTCAGTGTTCTCAATTTCCTCAGCCATCATTGTTTGAGTGCTTTCCTGAAGAGGAGCTTTAACCACTTTTGGAACAGGCAGTGGTCCCTTGATTCTGGTGGAGTAGGAATGTGGGGCCAGCACGGTAGTTGCTCAAGCTAATGATCCAAACAGGTTAGTGCAACAAGATAGCATATAACATGAGTTTGTGTGTCGGCCTAGCCAATGCCTAAAGATCGTTATGCATCATCCGGAAATGGTTAACGGCGTAAGCCGAGTATACCGATCATATTCCCCAAAAGATTGCTCCGTGCCTTGAGCAAAATCAGAACACAATTGTAATGGGCACGTGATTAGAATAAGGACGAACTTGGATTATTATTTTTTTTTTCATTTTTTTAACCTCTTTTTCTGACTCAACAAGCGTAACTTAGAAAAACGACACGAGATGGACTCAAAATAAAATGCTTGACATGATGCACGAGTCAACAGATATATACAAACTGACACGATGATGGGCGAGTACACCCGAACTGTAGAAATGATGAGACTCGAAATTTAGCAGAGTCAGATTATTCTACGAGGATCGACGCAAAATACAGCTCAGGTAGTTGCAATTTATCGTCTGTACCCTGACTTGACCTTAAAAAAATCGAATAAAGTGAGGCCCCAAAAATATATATATTTTTTAAATGCAAATTAAGACTCGACCCGAGATTCAAACTGAACTTAAGAACGGATTATGAAAACAGAGCCCTTTTTTTTTTTTTTTACATCCAAAATGTGACTCCAAAATCGGACATTACGACATCGCAAAAATGGGCACAAAATTGATTTTTGAAATAAACTCTTCGATCTAATTTGAATATAGATCTTAGAGTATATGCAAAATCTGGCCATCATGACGACACGACAACAACTCGACAAAAATACTGACACAAACTAAACACACACATGATTCCCAATGCTTCGACATTATAACGGCGTCAAAACCTCGACAAATTATTTTAAGACTCAAGATTAGACTTGGACACAGACTCGGATAGAAAAGGGTCCCAATTTTTTTTTCCTTTGCCATTATAACGGCGCTAACAATGACCAAGTTTTTTTAATACTCGGGAATAAACCCCGACACAAGATGAGACTCAAAAAATTCTTAAAAATACTCGCCATTATATCAGCGCAAAATGATAATTAAAAATATTTCGAGACACAAGACTAAACCCCATTTTTCTATCATTTTCACTTTTTTTTCTTTTTTTTTTCCAAAATTTGACTCCCGCCCCCGGTGATCGGTCAGCATAACAACCCTTCGACTAGAAAAATGCAACATATAATATGCTCATGATGTGTCTTTTGGGGTCGCGAGCCCCATTATGACACAAGAGAATCAACCTAGACCAGCGTGGTACCGGTGTACCGCACCTCATCAAGTCTAATGACATGCAAATAGATCGGCCTAGATAAAATCATAGGTTCAACTCTAGATGACTCAATGGGTTATGTTCTATATTTTCTGTCAATTTGGAAGTGCCTCGGGGATACCAGTTGACAAAGTCTAACGGCCTAACCCAACGCACCTCCTCCTAAAAAAGGTTAACTTTTTGTGTCCTAAGACACGACAGAAATTCCAGACGCCGAAGCAAAACTAGCGTGCATGTGTGGTACAATGCAAACCCGAAGGAGTTGCTAAGCACAAACGCGGAAGATAAACAAGAAAGGTAAAAGATAGAAGTAAGACAAAACTTGCTTCTTTCGAAAGAACAGTGAGGAACCTGTCTCAAAGCTCGATCGAAAGGGTCACAAGAATCACCCTAACTATGCAACAATCCTCAAGAGAACATTGCCTCTTGCAAACTGAATGATCAAAGAGGAATGTTCAATCGGATTAACCGAAAGCCATAAGTCCATAAAATCCCTCACAGGGTTTTGCTCACGACGGAGACAAGAGAAAGGTGCTCGGCACTTTCATTAATTTATCATTGTTCAAAAACTATCTCTGTACAATGAAAGGAAACAAGGTTTATATAGGAAATACTAAGGGTAAACTAGTAAAAGGTTCACAGGCGACCAATAGAAATAAGCCATGTAGGGCTGAGTTAAATTGTGTTCGGCAGAATTTGACTTCGGTAAGCCTTGGCTTCGGTTCTCGATTATCTGCTCGAACACACTCATTGTCTTTAGACGCTCAATTGTCTTCGAGCCCATTGTCCTCGGTCACTTTGCCTTCGGGCTCAAATATGAAGATAATGCCTTCGGTTCTTGAGCCCGGCCACTCAGCTTCGGAGCAATTGTTTTCCTTCGGCCAGGCTAAGTGAACGTGCACACCGTGCAGCAGCTTGGCTTGGCTTCTTGTCATTGGTCTCCTCGGTGGATCGAACACTTGATCAGCACGTGTTCGGGCTGCATCATCCTCCCCTTCTTGAGAAGATTTCGTCCTCGAAAACGAATTCTCCTCGTCCTCCGAAGTTTGACCTACAACACAAGGAACTAAGTCAGCAACATTAAAGGTGTTGGACACGTTATACTCACCAGGGAGGTCGATCACGTAAGCATTGTTGTTGATCTTGGTTAGCACTTGAAATGGACCATCCCCTCGAGGAGCCAACTTTCCTTTCCTTTTGTTCGGGAAGCGTTCCTTTCGGAAGTGAACCCAAACCCAATCTCCCTTCTTTAATTCCAGCTTTTTACGCCCTTTGTTTTTCTTTAAGGCAACCTTTGCATAGGCCTCCTCGAGGTTCTTCTTCACCTTTGCATGCAATTCGATCAAGGCAGCTGCTCGTCGAGTACCTTCAAAATCAAGAACAGAATCTCGAGGCAATGGGGTTAAATCAAGTGGAATTAAAGGATTAAAGCCATACACACATTCAAACGGGGTCATGTTGATCATTCTATGCACCGTTCGATTGTATGCAAACTCCATCATGGGCAAACGATCAGCCCAGTTTCCAACTTTGCCTTTGGTCATTGCTCGAAGCAAAGATCCCAAGGTTCGGTTAACTACCTCGGTCTGTCCATCAGTCTGAGGATGGTGAGACGTCGAGAATAGTAACTTGGTGCCGAGGGCACCCCACAAGCATTTCCAAAAATGACTCAAGAATTTTGAGTCTCGATCACTCACAATAGTGCGAGGTACACCATGCAATTTTAACACATTAGAAACAATCAATGTAGCTACATGCTGTGCATCATCACACTTTTTGCAAGGAATAAAGTGAGCCATTTTTGAAAAACGGTCAACCACAACGAAGATGCTGTCGTGTCCTCCCCCCGACCTCGGTAACCCCAAGACAAAGTCCATGGATATATCAACCCAAGGTCGATCAGGCACAGGTAACGGGGTGTACAAACCATGAGGGTTGGACTTCGATTTTGCTTTCTTGCAAATGAGACAAGCGTTGCAAAGGTTTTCCACATCTCGTCGCATTTTGGGCCAATGGAACTGTTCGGTCAAGATGCCAAGAGTTTTGTCGACACCGAAGTGTCCCATCAGTCCACCGGAGTGAGCTTCTCGAACTAAGAGCTCTCTCCACGATGACACTGGCACACAAACCCTCCCATTTTTGAAGAGGTAGCCATCGTGCCACTGATATTTCTCAACCCTTCGGCCACTCAAGATTGCGTCTCGAACGCATTTCAGCTTGGGATCGTCTTCGTACATCGACTTGATGCTTTCGAATCCCATGAGCCTAGAGGCGAGAGTGGTCGCTAAGGCAAATTTCCTTGATAGCGCATCGGCCACAACATTGTCTTTACCCTTTTTGTAATGAATTACATAGGGAAAGCTCTCAATAAATTCAACCCACTTGGCATGTCTTCGATTCAATTTCTCCTGACCTCGGAGATGTTTCAAAGACTCATGATCACTCTTGATCACAAACTCTCGAGGACACAAATAATGCTGCCAATGGGCGAGTGCTCGAACGAGGGCATACAATTCTTTGTCATACGTAGAGTAATTCAAAGTTGCACCCTTAAGCTTTTCGCTAAAATAAGCGATTGGCTTCGATTCTTGCATCAGCACTCCTCCGATCCCAACTCCAGATGCATCACACTCGACTTCGAATGCTTTGCCGAAGTCAGGGAGTTGCAAGAACGGGGCAGAGCAAAGCCTCCGTTTCAATTCTTGGAAAGCCCTCTCTTGGGACTCTCCCCACACAAATGGATGGTCTTTCTTCGCCAGCTCGGTTAAGGGAGCTGCCACGGTGCTAAAGTCACGAACAAACCTTCGGTAAAAGCTAGCTAAGCCATGGAAGCTACGAACTTGTGTTACCGAGGTTGGAGTTGGCCAATCTTTGATGGCTTCGACTTTCGATTCGTCGATTTCGACACCATTAGCACTGACAACAAATCCAAGAAAGACTACACGATCGACACCGAAGGCGCATTTCTTGAAGTTGGCATACAACTTCTCTTCTCGAAGCTTTTCAAGTACTTTCCTTAAGTGTTCGACATGTTCATCCACGGTTCTGCTATAAACAAGTATGTCATCGAAATAAACGACAACGAACTTGTTTATGAACGGTTTGAGCACATGGTTCATCAATCGCATGAATGTGCTCGGTGCATTGGATAATCCAAAAGACATTACCAACCATTCATATAGACCGAATTTGGTCTTGAACGCGGTCTTCCACTCGTCTCCGGGTTTCATTCGGATCTGGTGGTAACCGGACCTGAGGTCTATCTTCGAAAAGCATGAAGAACCACTTAACTCATCTAGCATGTCATCTAATCGAGGGATAGGATGACGATACTTTACCGTTATTTTGTTGACTGCTCGACAGTCAACACACATTCGCCATGTTACATCCTTCTTCGGGACAAGGATAACAGGAACGGCGCAAGGACTCAAGCTCTCACGAACGAGGCCCTTGTTCATCAACTCATCAACCTGCCGTTGGAGCTCTTTGGTGTCTTCGGGATTACACCGGTATTCAGGTTTGTTGGGGATTTGAGACCCCGGTACGAAGTCAATTTGGTGCTCGATTCCTCTCAACGGAGGTAATCCACCTGGCATTTCCTCGGGAAACATGTCCTCGAAGTCCTGCAAAACTTTACGAACAAACAAAGGCAAAGGGTTATTGTTAGAAAAATCATCATTAGAGTTTAGAAAGATACCCTTGTGCACGAGGCAAATCATCATCTGACCGCTGTCGTTGCCTCGTAGTAACTCACCCGGTTGCATGATTGCACAGATTCCTTTTACTTCGGGCAGAGTGTTTGTCTCTTCGGGCCCCAATTTTGCTCCCATCGGAAGCTTAGCTTTGGCCGCTTCTTTCAGTTCTTTCATCCGTTTATAGTCCTCGGTGACTTGTTTTGGAGAGAGGGGTTTGAGTATGAAACTCTTCCCTTCGAGCTTTACAGTGTAAGTGTTGGATCTGCCATTGTGAACAGCTGTCCGGTCATATTGCCACGGTCGACCCAATAGCAAATGACAAGCTTGCATCGGAACCACATCGAATATCATTTCATCTTGATACTCTCCGATTCTAAACTTGATCCACACTTGTTTGACAACTCTCAATTCTCCACACTCATTCAGCCATTGTAATTTGTAAGGGTGGGGATGCTTCAAAGTAGTTAGTCCCATTTGTGAGACCAAAGTTTGGCTCACCACATTCGCACAACTACCAGAATCAATGATCATCGAACACACCTTTTCCCTTACTCGACATCGGGCATGAAAGAGGTTTTCTCTTTGGTTATCCTCTTCTTCAAGAGTCATGCAGCTCAAATTCCTTCGAACCACAAGAAACATTTCCGGATGATCAGCTTCGGTAGCCTCACGATCATCATCACCTTCAGCTCGGTCAGTCTCTTCGATAAATTCCTCCTCGGTGTCACTCGCTTGCTCATGGACGGTTCCATCCTCGAGCAGAAGCATAACTTTGCGAGTTGGACACTCTTTTGCCATGTGACCATAACCTTTGCACTTGTGACACTGAATATTTGAAGCACTAGGAGAGTTAAGTTGAACTTTACCTCCCACTTCTCTCGACTGGTTAACGGTCACACTTCTTTCGAAGGGTCTCTTCGAATCTCGAACAGTGTTAGCACTTGTTTGGTTTGGACTCTTCCACTCTTTACCTCGGTTCAAAGGAGTAGAAGTAGTAACTCCTCGATACCGGTTTGTCTTATCATCTTTCACCAATTTTTCAGCTTCGGTGGCAGCATCGAACAGATCTTCCAACGTGTGATACACGTGGAGTCTCAGCTGAGATGACACATCCCTAGCCAAGCCATTCTCGAATCTGATAATGGCTTGCTCTTCATCCTCTACCAGATCAATATTCAATCGAACCTTTTCGAACTCATCGTGGTACTCTTGGACTGACTTGGACCCTTGTTTTAGCTCATAGAGTTTTTGCATTTGAGTTTGCCTGTACTTGGCACTCAAATACTTAGCATCCATAGCTCTCATCAACTGTGGCCAAGTATGGACTATCGGATAGTCATTTCTTCTTCTATGCCTCTTGTCAGATTCCCACCATGTAGATGCATAGGCTTCGAACGAAGCAATGGCATGGGCAGCTTTTCTCTCATCGGTCATCTCATTGGTTTCAAAGATGCGCTCCATTTTAAGCTTCCATTCAAGATACTCATCGGGATCACTAGTTCCTTTAAAGGGTGGAATAGTGATTTTGACACTGTTCAAATTTGAGTCTCGAACAGCACGAACCTGTTCGGGATACTCATCACCGCGATCATCAGCCTCACGCTCAATATTTCTTTCAACATTTGCGCATCGGCCTCGACCTCGGAAATTTCCACGACCTCGGTGAGCTTGCCTTCATTGAGCGAACGGCGACTCATTCTCATATTCGTCCTCGGGAAATTCCTCTTCGATAACCTCTTCGACAACGGCTCCACGATCTCTTCGGGCCCTTGGAAGTGGTATCCTTTCTCCTCGGGGAATGCCCAAGTTTTGATAACCAGCTTGGGGATTGCCCAAGTTTTGTTGCGCTTGGGGATTGCTCAAGTTAAGCTCTCTTCGAATGGCTTCACTTGTCAACTGATGTTGTCGTACAAGCTCAGCGTACAGCTCAGGTTTCATCGGAGTGGTTTGGCTAGTTCCAGCGCCGGACCCATTCATGGCCACAGACGCGCTTCCCTGCTCGAGGAGAGTTACTCGAGCAGTCACTCCTCTTATTTCGGCACTGACGCCTTGTATCGCAGCCATGAGATCGGCTAACGACACTTCGGGCTTCTCAATGCTTTTACCATCGTTTCCAGCCATGGTACCTGCACAAGTCAAAGATCAAACAAATGTTAAGAGTTATAAATCTCCTCACACACTCCCTCACCTTTGATGGGTGGCACTCGGGTCCACTCAATTTATGGGTTCGGTTTTGGTCACTCCAGGACTTGTTAACAGTGGCTCGTCTGATTGATCGGTCCTCTAAGATCCTTCAAGTTCGACAATAGTCACTGTCTCTTCGGGAAGAGTGAAGTGATGTTCGACTCGATGGAACAGACGCTTTTAACTGAGCTCGGGGAGTCAAAGAAATTTCTACGAAAGTTTGGACTTCGGTCACCCCTTCGCACGAGTTCCTATTAGCTCAAAACGAGTTAGTACGACCTCGAGTAGGACGATTACTCAAAAGATCCACCAACTAGAAATTTGACACGAAAGAAAGTGAGAACCTAGGAGAATCTACCCTTTGATTCCCTTTGGAATCTTTTTCGATCACAACATCTCTTGTCCGTACAAGAGTGGTCTCTCCTTGGTGCGAATAGGGTTTTTACCTTATCTACTTTCCTTTTCTCAGCCGACAATTTTCACCTGGGGTTTGGATGTTTAAACTTTTACCCCTTCTTCTTCTTCAATGGAACAGTGACCTTTGCTCCGGCGTACGGACAAATCAACTTCGGTTCACTGATCACAAATTTCAACAGATCTGGGTTGCTCTTTCAGCTCCGGTTGCAACAGCATCGGAGGAATTCAGTTCAAGTTCTTCGAGCTAAGAACCAGCTCGTTCGAGTCGTACACTGTTACGATTTTGTAATAATTTTCCGGTGTACGGACTACGATTTAAACTTAGAACTTCGACTTTTTAAGCAACAAACAAACCCGAATCACTCAAGAACCACCAACCTTCATCGGTTTCAACCAAACAAAATGGGGTTCAAGTTCCAGCCACCATTAAAGCTCAAAACAGTCCAAAATTTCACCAAGAAACCCTAGTCACGAAATCAGTACGTCGGGTACTTGTTGGAATCAGGAAACAATGGTGAATAAGAATCAATGGTTGTTTATCCCAAACAACCAACAATCAAACACAATTTTTGAATTTTCTTTTTAACACTTTTTTTTTTTTGTAAAGTAATAACACCAACAGTAACACAACCAAATCAAGAACACGAAATGGAAAACAAAGACACAACGCACGAAGATAAAGATAACTTTGAACAGAATTTGGGGTTGTAGAAACAAGCCCAAACCGTGCTCTGATACCAAGATGGTGCAATGCAAACCCGAATGAGTTGCTAAGCACAAACGCGGAAGATAAACAAGAAAGGTAAAAGATAGAAGCAAGACAAAACTTGCTTCTTTCGAAAGAACAGTGAGGAACCTGTCTCAAAGCTCGATCGAAAGGGTCACAAGAATCACCCTAACTATGCAACAATCCTCAAGAGAACATTGCCTCTTGCAAACTGAATGATCAAAGAGGAATGTTCAATCGGATTAACTGAAAGCCACAAGTCTATAAAATCCCTCACAGGGTTTTGCTCACGACGGAGACAAGAGAAAGGTGCTCGACACTTTCATTAATTTATCATTGTTCAAAAACTATCTCTGTACAATGAAAGGAAACAAGGTTTATATAGGAAATACTAAGGGTAAACTAGTAAAAGGTTCACAGGCGACCAATAGAAATAAGCCATGTAGGGCTGAGTTAAATTGTGTTCGGCAGAATTTGACTTCGGTAAGCCTTGGCTTCGGTTCTCGATTATCTGCTCGAACACACTCATTGTCTTTGGACGCTCAATTGTCTTCGAGCCCATTGTCCTCGGTCACTTTGCCTTCGGGCTCAAATCTGAAGATAATGCCTTCGGTTCTTGAGCCCGGCCACTCAGCTTCGGAGCAATTGTTTTCCTTCGGCCAGGCTAAGTGAACGTGCACATCGTGCAGCAGCTTGGCTTGGCTTCTTGTCATCGGTCTCCTCGGTGGATCGAACACTTGATCAGCATGTGTTCGGGCTGCATCAATGTGTGCAGTGTTCCAGAAGAATCGGAGGTGTACGAGAGAAGACAATTGTGTATATACAGTTCAAACATATCAAAGCAGTAACATTCAAGACAATTTATACAAAAATACATAAAAGCCGAAATGCAAAAACTCTTAAAGCCTGAGACTCTCAGTTTTCACTTTCCTCCCCAGCAGAGACGCCAAGCTGTCACGACCTTTTTTAACTTAAAAGAATAGCTTTTGTTTAAAAAGGCTGTGACAGGTTTTAGTAGGTACACAATTATTAAGAGATTTTTGGAGTCTCCACTTGAAAAGTTAAAGGTATGACAAGTCACCAAAATTGTGTACCTAGAACACCTTTGACACGTAAATGGTCTACGTCAGAGTTCCGGGTAAGGATCTCGGTTGACTCTCGAGAAGGGGTTAGGCACCCTCGAGTCCTGTGCCCAGCACAGTTGCTTTTATTGACGCATTCGACTCTTTGAAATTATTTGTTTGTTATACTTTGCCTTCTTTTATTTATTAAAGCTTTGATTTGTAATTAAATTGTCCATTCAAATTGAAACTCAAATCGAGATATAATCGCGCGAGCACTTCGCTCGTTCGAAATCTTCCGACTTAAATCAATTAAATCGTGCAGGTACTTCAACCGTTCGAGATCTCTTGACTTAAACTAGTTATATATGAACGATTAGTTTGTCGTGTAATCTAAAGCATTGTTATTTTTTCTTGCTTCGGCCTATTTGTATTTGCCTAACGATGTCTCTTTTCTCGTACTTGTTTCCCTCAAATTAAACATATTTGTGCGTTTAGAACAAGTATGCCTTTTCCAAATCTAAGTCAGCAAAGCATTACGGGCAACTTTGTTATTTGTTTTACGTAACAGAGCCCTAAGTTTTCCTATCCAAAATTTTAACAAGTTACAATACATTATTTGCAATATCAAATATCAAACATTTCCCTAATGAAGCTGCACTTGTACACTTTTTTTTAGTATGAACCGTAAAGGGTCTGCCCAGATCTAAATGGACATATCTGGACCTAATGGGTGCTGACCCAACAACCAAAGCTATTATTTCTACATATTCCACTTTGTCTTTCCCTTTTATTTTTCTGATTTTTTACACAAACGATGTGAAGCACCTTAACACAAATTAAACATACATAGAGAAAAGATAAATGGGCCTTTAATAGGCTGACTTTCATATAATCTTACTAAATGCTTTCAAGTTTCAAAAGTACAAGGTGAAGAGTACTTACCTAAAGTACAAAATCACAAAGCACAGTAGCAAACCGATTACAAAGCTGGACTAGACAACAGCTATGGAGATCCCAACCAACCTTATCAACTAACAAATCCCACGAACTCAATGACCTCAGCAGCAACAACCAGCGATGAAGCATCAGCAACATCAATCAACCAAGACTCCTTCAACTTTCAAACTCACTATTCACTATTTTTCTCACTTATTTTTTCTAGTATTTTCTCTCAAGTGTTTCCTCTTTTCTCTATTTTTTGTCACCCTTTTCTCTCTACTATTATGTAGTATTTTCACTCTCCCAGATCTTTTTTTTATTTTTCAAATGTTTTATTTTTTAGATATGAGGGTAAAAAAACCCTATTAAATAGAGGAGAGAGGGGAGCAAAATAGGGGGGAAAGTTGGGGTGAAAGTGATGTAAAGAGGAGGGAAAAAAATGGGCTGGCAAAGAGGTACCCGGTGGCCATTAATTCTATTTCAGAAAGTTGCCATTCTTTTGCTATGCTTTTCACCAACCTAAAAGCAAAGCTGTAACTGTCCTCTTTCACGCAACCTCTTTTCCTAAGGTTTGGCTCTCTCTCTCTTTTTCATTTTCCCTTTTTCTAATTTTCTTTACATTTTTTCATATTTTATTTAAAAAGGGTTGGACTTACTAAAGTCCAACCCAAAACTAACCATTTCATACCCCCTAAGCTACTTTTCTATCTAATGCTAACAGTCAAACATTTAACACTAATAAGCAAACTAAATAACTCCATGCCAACATACTCCTACTACCATAACTACACTAATGTCACAGTACAACCACAGCCTCGTCGAACAAACAAACACAGCAGCCTCAGCACCACTACTACGGCATTACTTCCTCGCTAAGCCCTCACCGCAGCCTCAGACACCACGGCTTAGCCATTATCATAGTCCTATTTGCTTCACCACCACAAGCTGAACCAAACACCCCACACCACCCCAAGCGACACCGCACACAAACATGTCGCAGCCTCCACCATAGCTTAAAGCAGCCCTCATTGCTGTTGTATCGTCATCACAAACAACCCCCTAACACCGTCTCAAACAACACAAAAACACTACGACACTGCCTCGCAACCGTCGCATCGCCATCACCAGGCCACCAGTTTCAAACGAGAGATTTCGGGAAATGCAGCAAAGGAGGTGAAAAAGAGAACAAGATGAAACTGTTGATGTATAATTTGGCCGGGGAAGAACTTACCTTCGCCGGAGTTAGGGTTCCGCCGATTGTTTAGGCTTCGATCTACGCCGAATCGTGGGGATTTTGGAGAAATTTACCTCGGAAGTGCAGAGAGGAGGTTGTGGGGAGTTCAGGGATGTATAATTTTGGCCGGAACGGTGGTTGGCCATTGGAGCCGCCAGTCGCGGAGGAATCCGTTGACAAGGGAAAAATTTGCAAGAGTCCCTTTGTGTCTGATGATTTGTGGAAATTATTACTAAAATGGAAATTTTTGCTTTTAAACAAAGGGCTTGCGCCGGGTTGGATATTGGAATTAGGCCATATCAATTTGTTGCGGGCTTCTTTTCACTCTGTTTCTGATTTCAAGTGGCCCAATGGCTTCTTTAGACTAATACAAGCATAATTAACTAAACTAATTAATTAATACTAAACACAGAAAAATTATATGACAAATTGATTAACACATAAACTCAATTAAAAAGTACTCATGATTGAATCCTATTTTTGGACATTTTTTCTAATATTTTCACCCGGTAAATATAGCAAAAGTTACATAACATTTAACAAAACTATCTTACGCAATTTTTGGTATTTCGTGCCAAAATTAGTTGATTACACCATCCTCAACAACCTCTCCCTCAGGCTCACTCTCCTCCTCATACACCAACCCATCATCTATGATTATCATTGTTTTCCGGGTAGGGAAATCTTCGGCAAAGTGGCAATAACCTTTACACTTGTGACATTGAAAAGTAGAAGAAGAAGAAGTATTGAGTTGAGTTTTAGAGGTACCTCCCACTTCTTTGAAGTCGCTTCTTAGAGTGGCCTTCTCAAAAAGCTTCTTGACATGACGACTCCCACTAGCACCACTTGTGTTCGGGCTATTCCATTCTTTGGGTCGAGTCATTGGAGTAGAAGTAGTACTCCTATAGCGAGGAGCTTTCTCTTCCTTGAGCCACTTTTCGGCTTCAACTGCGGCATCACAAACATCTTGAAGAGAATGAAAGATGTGTAGTCTCAATTGAGAAGCAATCTCCAGGCTCAAACCGTTCTTGAATCGGAGGATAGCCTGCTCCTCATCTTCGGTCTCCATGTCAAGGGCCATTCTGTTTTTCTCAAACTCGTTGAAATACTCATCAACCGACTTGTAGCCTTGTTTCAACTCATATAGCCTCTTGAATTGTTCTTGCCTATCCTTAGGGGTCACATATTTGGTACTCATTACCTCTTTCAATTCCTCTCAAGTGATGTTCATTCACATCCCAACTCTTCTTCTTGACCTCTTGACGGATTCCTACCATATGGAAGTATATGACTCAAATGAAGCAATGGCATAAGTGGCTTTCTTCTCCTCGGACATGTCATTTGTGTCGAATTCCCGCTCCAATTGAACCTTCCACTCTGAGAACTTTTCTAGATCAGTAGTCTCTTTGAAAGCTGGGATAATGATCTTCACACTATTTAGGTTGTTGTCACGACCTCCACGGTTTGGCTCCAACTGGCCCCCATAGTAGTCATCAATATCCTCATATTCTCGCCCCAAGTTCCTCCCCACAAAAGCCCTTGGAGGTCATCGAATGCGCCCACGACCTCCATCCATACCCCGGCGTCTATTCATCGCCCTCCTATTTGCATAGGGAGCATCAAAGTCATAATAATTTTCACCAAGCCCGGGGCCCTCCCCTTCTTGAACTTCATCAACTTGCTTAAGGGGTATAATATTTCTTCGGGGCCGCATGAGTGGAACTTCACCTTAGGATTGCCCAACAATCTTTCTCGAACAAGAGCTTGCTCTTTCAACCGTTGTCAACGAGCTAGCTCTGCAAATTGATCCGGTCTCATGGTTGACCCATCACTTGTGCCTTCCCCAGCATCTTTATGGACACTCGGGCTCTTTTCTCTTTCCAGAACCTCCATTTTGAGATTTAGAGCCTTCACCTTGGCCAATAGATTAGCCCAGATGTCAGTTGGAACCTCAATGGTATCTTTTACCTTCTCTTCTGCCATGTAACTACAAACAATCAAAAACAAGAAAAGAGATTATAGTAAAAGTCCTCATGCACTCCCTCACTTTTGATTGTCGCTCGGGTTCACTCAAGTTGGGGTAAGTTCACACAAGCTTGAGAACAATGGCATCCTCGTAGTTGATCAACTTCCTCGATAACCAAACCACTTCACAAGAACCAAATACTCTTCGGGGAGAGTAGAGTTGATGGGACTCGATGAACGTTAGGCTATTTAGTGCGCACTTGAAGCAAAAATTAAACTACGAGTCTTTTTTGAGGTCTACTCTCCCCTAGGCACGAGTACCCTAATCGCTCAATGAATTAGTACCAATTAAGTAGGAGCGTTACTCTCAAAGTACTAATCGGAAGCAATGGGAACCAAAGGAATACGAAAATCTAAGAAAACAAACTACCCGGACACGCTTCAGGATCTAGGCGGTCTACATAGAGGGCGGGCGGTCCGCCTGGAATTGTGTGATTTTTGGATGGAAACTGAGGTGGGTGGAGCACCTAGGTTTGGGCGGTCTGCCTAAGCCTGACGCTTCAGCTCGTCAAGAACACGATTTTGATGATTTGCAAGCAATTTTTCCAACGATTTCAAGGTGTTTTTCACTTTTGATGATACTCAAAGTTGTTTTATGCTATTTCAAACAAACCCCAATCCAACAAACAACCAACAACAACCTTGTTCCAAGATTTTTTAGCTAATTTTCAAAGAGTTTTCAAAAATCTTGAGATTCAAAACATCGATTCTCAAACCGCAACACCAAATGACGTTATTGGAGTATCAAAACGATGAGTTAACATCTTAGAACAATCCCTGATATCAAACATCCAAGAAATCATTACAACAAACCACATCTAGCAATTTTTGTGATTTTCAACTTTGGAGATTTGATTTTTAAAATTTTGATTCACAACTTCAAATCATGTTTTGAGGGTACCCAATCAACGGGAATACGTCAACAAACATTCCCCGATAACAAGCACAAACAAAACCGATTCAACCAACAAAATCTAGCAAATTTTTGGATTTTTCAACTTTTGAATTGTTTCTTCTTTTTCAATTTTTTCAAGAAACAAGAACATGAGTAATAACAAGAACAAGATAAAAACAAGTCGAACAAGGAACGAGGGTTTGTAGAAACAACACCCGAGCCTTGCTCTGATACCAACTGATAAAAGGAAAACTACGGAAGCGATAAAGTAAAGATAAAGCGAGACGCAACAAGAACAACTTACGAGGTAGCACCAAGGGACGATGTCTTGATACACCCTTGTTCGAGTCAAGTAGAACCTACGCTATACAACTATCCTCAAGAGACACCCGGCCCTTGCAAATAGAATGATCAAGGAGGATTGAAGATCAATTTGGATTCTTCCAATTGATTCATGCCAAAATGTTACAAGTGAGCAATTCTCATCAGTGTTCAATATTGATGGTAGGTTGAATTACATAAGCTACGGGGTGTGTTTATAGCACTCCATTACAATGCTATGTAATGTCTAAAGAGCCCCTGGCTTAATTAAAACACCATAGAAATCCTTGGGCTAAAATAGGAAGTTCAACAAAAATAAGTAGAAGCTTCAGCGTTTTTGGCACCCCGCCTGGGCTAGGCGCTCCGCCTGTTGAAGCCATGACCTGGGCGCTCCGCCTGGTGAGCCTACTGCCTAGTGTGCTAGGCGCTCCGCCCAATGCCTGTGGTCTTCCATTCCTTCAAACGAGCTCAAGTGTATGATCTTCCAATGGTCTTCGAAGCTCGTATCATAAACGCCCTTCCGAATCAAGTATAAGTGAGCATCATGAAGTGCTTTGGCTTGGCTTTTAGTAAAGGACCTTGTGGTGGTGGTTTGCCCCGCATCAGTGAAAGTGAGATGTGAAGAAAGGTGTTGGGTGCAGCGTTTTTCCATCATGTGCTAAGTGGAAATATATTACTCCTATTGAGAGTGCATGATGATGAAGAGGGGGTAGAAATGACAAGGTCAAATAAAGCTTCTTCTATAGATAATACATATTCTCTCTATTTACAGGTAGATTTGCAATTTGACACTCCTGAGATGAATTTATTCCCCGAGGTTGAGGGATGATTTCTCAAGGAAGTTCTATGAAACGATCGTGAGACTAGCAATGTACGGAAAAGAATATCGACCCTCCAACTCCCAACATATCACAAGATGGTCAGTGTTGTAAAAGATGTGGACATTAAAATAGATGTGCAGCCATACAAGATTCGAGAAAGATCATAAATTGTCACATCCGAAAAAAGATACAAATACCACATATGGATAGAAAAATGAGATGTGGTCACATAAGATGATTTGGGAATGTCCTATATCAACCTTCAAATGCATTGTTTGTAGGTGCAATACTGTGATGACTGAAGGTGTTAAAAAGAACATGTTAAACCAAAAATCATATGGAGCAAATAGTCATTTCACAATACCTACAATCTCTTGGAATCACCCGAGTTTAGCCAAGACTATAAATAGCACAAACCAATATATAGGTGCTACCAACCCACTAACTAGTGATGATTAAGGCTTCTTTGAGTAGATACACTTACATCAGGTCCAATGTTTTCTAGAATCGTATATAGGTCTTACTTCAGCAATGGGAATGATTGTGAGTTTAAAAGACATCTAAAATTAAAGAACCCCTAATTTTGTCTTAATAGTATTACAACCAAATAGGCCAGATAGACTGAATGGATATAGAGGATTTATATAGCTATTTGAACTAGTTTGAGATTGATGTGCAGTAATAGTTGGTGGTTGGTGACTTGTCATTGGTATGTACTGCCTGATATTATTTCCTCCTTCAATATTATTCTTCTATTCTTTAGACTCTCTAATCAGGCCTCTTTCTCTTTTCTTGTTCTCCTGATGAGCTGCTTTCTATGTTGTCTTATAATGCAATTCAAAGCCTTCAAATAATTGCTTGAATCATGGTCCCTGCAAATTGTACCATCAGTACCATATGCCATAGGATCACTATAAATTTCTAATGGGTGGGGAGAATTAAGAAAAATCCTGAGAGCTTTGCCAGTAAAAGCACGACGATTATCGTCGAAGGTATATAGGCCACTGCCTGGAGGAAGTAAAGGGTGAGAGGCTGATGACTTCTCATCAGGCTGGAGGATAAATATTTTTCCTATTGGAGAGTATAGCAGATTCTGCAAGACAAAGTTCTCAATTAGTTGGTTAGCAGTTGAAAGCAAGTAAATCATTTCATTGTTCTTCTATAGACTTTCTATATTTTAAATCAGTTTTAAGTATGCAATTAGTTATCTAAGAATTGTGCAAGGGAGCGTGTACTCACATTCTTATTTAGACAAGGATGAGATTTGAAAGTATTATTCAAACTCATGAGGATTTCGGATAAAAAATGTGGATAGTTGCATGAAAATACTCTAGGAGCAATGTCTCTATGCATCATGACACAGTGGACATCATTCTCATTCAATCCCAATTGATCAAGGATTTTTTGGCCATCGCAGAACACGTTGGGTGATCCAAAAGTGACAATTGGTAGAAGAGATGATCGTTCGACAATGTTCCTTGTTAGCAACATTAAGTTTACTAAAAGTGAAAGACTTCCCCCAAGACAATGGCCAGTAAATTGAAGCTTTGCCTTGTCACCAAACTTCTGCAGGTGCTCCATTATCTGTGGCATCAATTGCTCATATATTCCCTTTGCAACTTCATAAATTCCACGATGAACCAACACATCCGTTCCCTAAGACAAAAGGAATTGATTCTATTATATTTAGTTTGACCAATATTTTCAAAATTTCCTGCAAGGGCAAGATCATTGAGTTACCAATAATACCTACCTCAAATTGAATAGATTCAAAGAGCATAACCGTTTGCCATGATGTCAATGATTCTAATCCCTGCATTCACAGATGGATAGCTAGTCAATGTGGACCTTTTGGAATAATAACTCCATTCGCTTTTTAAGAAATCTTAATCTGTTTGATGCCTCTTTGAATTGGAGTTGTCACTAGTTCCCGATTTCTTGAACGTTATGCCTGTTCAAAGGAGTTACCTGAATAACGAAGCAGCGGGTATATGTGCTTGAATCATCGCAAATAAACCATTCACAAGGTGAGGATTGAAGGTACTTGGTTGCCTCTTGTGGTTGCTTCTCATTAGCAGCAATGATAGCTGTCATCGTAGCTGATGCTATATATGCAGCCATATCTGACTTGCTTATTGCTGTAGAAGGGTTCTCTTTACCATCTTCTAAGTGGATTTCGTTACCTTTAATCACATCTTTAAGTGCAAATTGTGGCTCAGAAAAAACAGATAATAATTCCTTAGCGGATGAATGGACATAAGATGCTGCTAAAGCAGCCATCACATTGGAGCCAGAAGGCTGTGACATATGCATTTGCTCAGTGTTTTCTGTTTTGTCTAAATCAGGCACTCCAGCTTCTATAGCTGTTGCTTCTGCCTTTTTCACAAAGGAAGATGTTACTAAATTCAGACCATAGTATCTCTTTAGATCCTTGGCCTGCATGTTGGAGTAGTGTTCCTTTACTTGCCATTGACTCGACGAAAATAGTAAAAAATGAAACTAATAGTAATGTCACAAATCTCAAGAAAGTTTACTGAAATATGATGCATGTTTAGAATGATACTGTCTATAAGGGAGTAAAACCAAAAGGTTTGGTTGTCGGTGTATATAACTTATAATCTATTGAGTATTTAATGTTATTACTCATTACTTTTCCCTTACTTCACCCCAAAAGTAGGAAATGGAAACAGAAAAACTGTATAATCCTCCTTTGCTCTTTCTTTGTATCCTTACTGCTCTTTACAATTGGAAATAATTCTTTTTAAAAAAAAAAAAACAGTTTGGTCTAGTTCCTTTTACTTATTAATGGCTGGATGGAAAACCAGAGTACAGCTATATCTGCATCAAAGGGGGGGGGGGGGGGAAGGTAGTATAACATATAGAGACAGTCAAATAGACAAAGAACCATAGTGATGAATGTTCCTAATTCATCTTATATCAATTGTAAATGACCTTTCACATATTCAGTGCAACTAAACCTGTTGTAAAAGATTACTTACCTTATTTTCCAGGTTACTAATTTGATTGATTGCGAGTAGTTACCTAAGTACCTTTAAAGTGTCTTGATAGTGAAAATATTTTAACATTGTGAGTACTGAATATGTAAGTTGAACCATGTTTCACGAACATATACCTTGATATCCGGGATAACATAAGCCATATTACATAAGAAAGCAAGCTGAGAGAAACGCTTCAAATTTAACCATGAGACACGCCTTAACAATTTCAAGAAAAATGATTTTCTATCTATGTTCATTTCCCCTGCTGCCTCATGATCATTCTCATCCTCATCCTCATCCTCATCCTCGTATTCTATTTCACAATCATCCTCCCCTTCATCTCCACAACAATTTATGGCATTGTTTACAAGCTTCATTGTTTTGTCTTTCAACCTAAGACTATTCTTTATCTTCAGCCAGCACAAGTACTTATTGGAGTATGATTTTCTCATTTGAGCTCCATCATGAGAGTTTTTGCAAGAAAATGAGCTTCGCAAGATATCTTGTTCCTTCCATATTTCTTTGGTCATTTGATAAGTCATAATGGACACCGAATTGCACAGCATAATTGCCATGACTTTGTCAGGCTTGTGGCAAACCTACGAACCAAGATATACCGTATATTGTTACTGGAGATTGAGGAGAGAGTAATGAGTTTCTGCATTAACTTGATGAAACTATGAACAAAAGACAAGGACCTTATAAGAAGCTGTCATTGACAAAATATGGCTTTGTATGCAACGACCCCTAGATAACCAGATTAAACTAATGTGACTTATCCATTTTGTGAGATGGATCAGGCATAGCGATATTCGGTATTCATTGTAACACTACTACCAATGATTCTCTTTGGCTTTTACCTAACGTTATATTTATGTATAATTGTATATGTATGTTTCAAAAACTTCAGATTTTTTTTTAATTGTTTCTTTGGTGAATTGACAAACGAGGATCGCGGTTGGCTTGTAGCAGTACCTTAAGATATCACTAGTATTTAACACACGATAATATAACTTTTTTTTTACACAGTCGGTTAATTTAAAACCTACTATAAGCAAATTTTTAAGTTTTCTTGCTTGTTTTAATATTCTCAAGCCTAATACTTTCTTTATATAGCTAATCTAACTTAAAAAATTAATCAATGGTTGAGTCACAATTGAAGAATTAACCTTTAAGTATTACAAGGGCAAAAACTAGCATATAGTTGGTAACTTAGACAATTAAAGAAGGACACTAGCTTGATCAAATCATTAGTATAATATAAATTTAAATATTAGTAAAACAAGTAAGAAACTTAAAAATTTACTTGTAATATACTTTAAATTAGCTGACGGTATTAAAAAAAAAAGATTTACACCGTCGGTGTATATTAGTTAAAGACTTATTTTTCTAAGGTTTAATGTCGAATAATGTGTATCATCACATTGAATAAAATCCAAAGGAAAGCTAAAAGTGTTACTGCTGGTGAATCCACGAAAATGAATTTAAAGCATCAATGTTGCTGATTAAGGAGACAAAAAATATTAGGTATCTTGTACTAAAAGAATGTTTTTGACATTTTATTTGGACAAGAAAAAAGGGGGTGGGGATGGGGATTGAAATATGTTTAGTTGTTTACTGTAGGCGGATATTATGTGCTTGCAACGTCCTCATGTACGTGCTTGTTTCCTGTTAATTTTCCTAGATATGTACTCCATAAAACTTTTTTTTCTCCAAAAAGAGTTGCTAATTAGAAACTGTGAATCTGAAACTGGGACGATTAATTTTCATCTCATTACAGCTTGATGGTTGAAACTTTCTTTAAACTTCAGAGGTAACACGTTTATACCTCATGAGGTGCGAGGTTAAAGCTAAATATATATTAATCCAAAGATGGCTAGGCTGTTCCATTGAAATAATATTTTCAACCCGTTTTAATCGAGAATCTCATAGACGGACTAACATCCTTCATATGCTAAATAAATTTCTGAAAATCCTTTTATATATTCATTACAAATTCTAAGAAATATTTTTTGAAATTTATGTTAACTACTCTGCACATTTTGAAGTAGTGAAGATTTTTTCAACTGCTTTGCAAAACATGAGTATATTCCAATTAATAGCTAGAAGTGGCATTTGGTTGGAAAGCTGCAGTAGGCTGGGTATTTATTAATTTACTATCCTAAAATTGGCTACTTGGTTGGTAACTTGTGCAAAAATTGGCTAGTTTTCAATTAAGAAACAAACTTTATTGACCGTCTATGCAAAACTGGCTATGTTTTCAAGTTATAACCCTAAAAGTGGCTATATAAAAACTGACTATATTTTTATGGTGAAATTACGCTGCCTGTCCATTTAGGCATCCTTTTTAAAAAACATGAGTTATTTTGCCTTTTTATCAAACGTAGCAATATTTTTATCTATGCTACCAATTATAGCAAAACCTCTTAAAAAATATTATTGAACAAAAACTCCCACTAAAAAATCAAAAAATACAAACTGACCCCTTAAACAAACATATGCTGACATTGGACATACTCATTACAGTTACACCTCTCTCATTCCGCACTCAGGCGGTTTCATTGCGATTTTCACTGCGATTTCTTGCAATTTTTGCCTCAATTTTCCGTACATGTCTCTGATTTTTATGTAAGTACTGCTTTTGTTCACTATTTTGTTTCATAATTCAATTGAATTTCACGATTTTCACTTATTTTTTCTCCATATCTTTTTATTTAGAAAACCCTAATTTTAGACAGAAATGGGTAAACCGGCTAGTACCCCTTCTCCACATCAAATTCGGGCAAAAATGCGGCAGTTTAAAGCGGCGGTTACTCCTTCAAAAAACATGGTGTGTGAAAGCAAAGAGCTTGATGTTCCTATATCTTCCAAAACGAAGTCCAGGGCGGGTGAAATGGTGTATAAAGGAAAAAATAAAATTGATTCTGACTTTGTCGAAGAAGTCGCTGTTGAGGATACCCGGAAAAAATTGCGATTTGGTGTTGTAGACGAGGCTTCTGAGGTATTTCTTGTAATTTTTTATATTTTTCAATTTTGCTGTGTATTTGATTCCGACTTTGAGTTGTATTCTGTGTATTTGTTGTTTGATCAATGTATATTCTGGGGCTTTTGAATTGTATGAACCAAATCTTAATATATGTTCACTGTCTTATTCTTGTATATGCCTTGTATTTGCATTGTATGTTCAATTTATGTACTAGCAATTGTGTTGCAAATTCATGGCTTTTGTGTATATTGAATATGTAACTTTTACTTTGATGTTTTTCAAGCATTCATATGTCCAGTGTATCTGTTGTATGTGATTATACTTTTACTATGTTAGAATAGCATTTTAAGTGTATGAACCAAATCTTAGTGTATATCACTGTCTAATTCTTATATATACTCTGTAATTTTCATTGTATGTTCATTGCATTTTGTATGTCCGCTGTTTCTGTTGTGTATATAGTCATTCGTTTGCTTTGTGCTTGTTTTTTGTAGGTCCCCATTTTTTATGTCCCTGAGGATACTGTTTATACTAAGACTGTCCATTTTACATGCCCCGTACAGACAGATTTTCCACTGTATTTACAGAAGTACTTGTTTGAAGCACAATTGAGCATGTTTAGGAAGACATGCTTTGGCCATCTTTTGGATTTGCCTGAAACGTATGCTCAACCTCAGTTGATTCGTCACTTGATGGCTAGGTAGATTCACACTTAAGGCTTATACATTGGTTATTTTTGATAATGGTGTGAAGTTGGAGTTTGGGTTGAAGGAATTTGGTGCTATTTCTGGTTTGAAGTGTTATGGGGACGAGACATGTGTGTTTGATTCTCGTGTGTCAAATCATATTATGCGGAGTTACTTCCCTAATTTTGAAAAAGTTCCGGTTAGCTGCCTGGATGACTGTATTAAAAAGACACCGTAGATTGATGTCAATGATGCAGTTAAGCTTTCTGTATTGTATGTGATATACAGTTTAATATATACAGTTGGTGCGTCCAAGAAATATTTTGTTGATAGGAAAGATATAGAGTTTGTTGAATCTGGTGAATTTGTGCATTTCCCCTGGGGAAAATATTCATTCGACTCATTGTTCTTAAGTGTTAACAAGCAGTTGAAAGGTTCTGTTGGCTACTATCAAATTACCAGCTTGTCTCTTGCCTTGCATATTTTGTTTAATGAGTGTTTCTCCAAAGTAGATCCTTCTCTTGTTGTATCTATTCGCAATTTATTTCCAGGGATTCTGAAATGGCAAGTAATTGACAGTCAACCTAGTTATAAGAAGTTGGCGAACGACATGTTCAAAGCTGTTGGCAATCCGGTACGTCCCTTTTTCTTATGTCCCTTGTATCGCTTATGTATGCCAAATTTGCTTGGTATTGTTATTTTATTAAGTCAGTTTTGCTTTATTCTATGTTTTGTAGGTTCAATTTAGTAATTATTGTCCGACTGCTGCTGAGCTTTCTAATGTTGTTCCTCCCAAGCTTTTGGAGGATCCCCTTGTCCCAATTTCAGCCCGCCTGATATAGATGGTGCTCGTTTGTCTACTGATGACACACCACCTGACTCTGTACACAATCAGCAGCCACCATCTATAGTGGTGCATGCTAGTTCTGTGGTTGACTATGACTGTGAGATACAAAAATTGAAGAATGATATTGCTTTGATATCAAGTGATCTTGCATCTTTTAAGACATATATATGCATTTGTCATTAATTCAGTTTTTGTACTTAACGTTCGCTTTATATAGTTATTTTATGCCACTTTTTCATGGATGTAGGTTCATTGTCAGTTTAAGGATCTTAGGGCATTTGTTGTTGAAACAGTGAATAAAGCTGTTGAGTAGATTACTTTGTCAAATGCGTCAAAAATGTACTATTTATTTTATTCTTCCTGTATGCCTTTTGATGTGTTTTACTAATTTTTTTCGTACCTTGCATTGGATGTTCCAACTGTTTATGCTGTTATACATTCTCCGGTTCGCACCGATGTTCACTGTGACACCGATCATCAATTTGATACACCACCGTCTCCTATTCATAGCCCGGTAAGTGTATATATAAACTTTTTTATTCCATTCCTATCTATCTTTTGCATCTATAATTTTATTTGTTATGTGTCCCATTTGAACAGGCGGTAGAGGCTGTTGGCGCGCAGGGTCGTCAAGGTCCTGCTGAATCTGTTGGCGTGCGGGATGGTCAGGATGTGCCTATATCTGAGACTTGTGCCCCTCCTGAATTTGATGTTTCTAATTTAAATTTGGGCTCGACTTAGTCTCCATATAGCACTCCCGATAAGGTTACTTTCCCCCCTTTGTATGCAGATTGTATGTATAGTGTATCTTATTTTTTATTTCATAGTATATGTCCTGTACTTTTGTATGTCCACTGTGTGCATTTTGTATGTACACTGTATGCGAGTTGTATTCACATTGAATGCACAATGTATGCACAGTTTTTGTATGTGAAGTGTTTTTTCTCTCTTTGTTTCTGAAATATGTAAGTGTGTCTAACGTATTGTCCATTCCTTTTTTTTAGCACATTTATTTCATATTCTGTATGCAGCTTGTATGTGTTATGTATGCTGCTATTATATCTTGTGTGTGTTGTGTTTTCTAACTAAAAGGACACCATGAGGTACTGAAATTTAAGTGCATTTCTCTTCATAGCCCGTAGAGACTCTTGGTGTGAAGGATCTTCATGTTTCCTGTGTTGAGGATATACCTGGTCGTTAGGCTGTACCTGTTCAATCTGATTTTTCCAATTTTTATTTGGGGTTGACTCCATCGCCATAGGGCACTCCCGTGCAGGTTAGTCTTTTTTTCTTTCTTTAGTCTATGTATGCAGATTGTATGTGCAGCGTATGCTCTATTATTATTTTCGTAGTGTATGTGTAATTTCTGCATGCAGCTTGTATTTCTAGTGTTTTTCTTGTGTCTGAAAAGTGTATGCATTGTGATGTATATCTACTGGCCATCTTGGGCTGATTTATTTGCTTTATATCAGGGTATCAAAAGTGCATGATCGAATGTTGCTGGATCTAGCAAGGGGTTTACTCTTGATGACTATGATCTCCCTTTTAAATTAGATGAGATTGATGCTAATATCAGTGTTGACACCCAATTTTGTCCCTCCATTTTTCGCAATTTGGCTATATTTAATTAAAATTTATAACAGTAATTTTTCAAACAAAACTTCATTAGACAACATGCATTTACGTGTGTAATATTATTATTAATCCCCTATTTATGTAATATTTATTTAATTGTGGTTATAATTACGCAATTACATTCATTTAGGCTATTTTTCAAACTTCGTATATTATTTTATGCAATTTAATGCATTACGATATTATTTAATAATTACTTGTGGCTATTTTTATCTAATTAGTATTATTTGTGGTCGTCTATATTAATTAAATATATTTATTTATAATTATCTACATAATTATTTACAAAATTCCTTATTTTATACTTATTATTTGTATTTATAAGTATTTTGATTAAATATTAGCCATTTTGCTATTTTACAATTTCATTTCCACTATATTCGGTCCACGTCATCACCTTTTGTCCACGTGTACGCCACCTAAGCTTCACATAAGCCTACACCTCACCAAATACACTTTTAGCACAAGGTACACACATATTAAGCACGTGTACAACTCACTCCAGCACGTGGTACAACCCCTCAAAGCATCATTTGACTCCTTGTCCTCAGCCATGTCATCAATACGCATATACACATACATAAATACACGATCACGTGGACAGATCTGAGCCGTTCGCTCACTTAATCCAAGGGCCAAAATTAAAACAAAGCTTTTGATAATTACACCTCACCCCTCACTCCCCCAAACCCTAAACATTTCCCACACTTCCCCTCACCCTTAACAGCCGCCGGATCCCATCACTCTCTCTCCCCCTTTCTTCTCTTCCACGTCCAAATACACCTAATCTCCACCGTGACTCCGCCGATCTCTCCGATCTTCACGCGTCCCTCTCTCTCCCTTATCGTTTTCACACAGAAAAAGGGAAACAAATCCCTCTTATCCCTCTTTCTATGGAAACCGAAAAGGAAGTAGGGGGATCGTATGAATCTCATCAAAATCCGAGTAATCTTCGACAAACAAGGTAAGTATTATGGAAATTAAACAAGAATCAACGCAAATCAAGGGAAAACGGGCAGATTTGAGACGACCCAACCCGGTTCATCCATGACCCGACCTAGATGCATTGAAACAAGATAATGTCTTTCTTTTTTAATTCTGTGTGATAATTCTCTGTTAAACTTGGTAAATTCTTGTGTGTTACATGTCTAGATTCACAATTCCATTTTAACTTAGCTATATTTTCGGTCTGAAATCATGAAGCATGATATGCCTATTTAATTGGATTTTGCTTCTTTCTTGAATGAGATACATGACTAGCCGAATATATATACATTTCTATTCTTAGGCTAGAGGGAAGAGTTGAATGCTCTAGAAGTCCAAATAGGCAGTATGCGATCTGTTCGGATTCATTTGGATTTAGTTGTTATTTGTTTTCCCTGTTTAGCATTCTATTGAAGAAATTGAATTTTGGAATTGATTGGGAAATTTTCAAAATCTCTTGATTGACAAGTATGCAATCAGCCCTATTTTGACACTATAAATATGGCTGCCTGTTTTCAGTTCTAAACACTTTTTCGGGTACCTCTAACAGCCTCACACATACACAGCTACACTTAGACAAAATCTGAGACACATCCAGACTACACACACTGAAATACAGGGATTGAACACCTTCAGACACCCTTTTTATAGGCTGAAGTACATACCCTACTCTCTCTTCTCATTCTCTGCATTTCACACACACTGGAAAGCCATCTCTGGATGCTTGTGTTACATTCTGGAAACATGCAGTAGTCCTCATCCTCTCTGAATCTTTGTCTTGTTGGTTTGGAACCAAACTGAGACCCTTTAGCATATCTGTGTTGCTGCCCTTGCTGCCTGTTTCTTTCTTATTTATTTCAGACACACCAAGGTATATTCTTTCTACTGGTTGAATGGTTCTTTTTGTGACAGTCTTATAACACTGTTTTATAAACTCGGAATCTGCCTTTTCTATGTGTGCATTACCATGACTTTTGGGCCTTTATTTTGGCCACACTCTAACCCCCTTTTATGCAAGAAAACTGGATGATTGAAAAGTCATACCACTGTTAGCGTCATTACAGGTTTACATGAAAGTCTGGGTGTTTGTTCCCAATGTTTTAAAAAGGATTCAACAGCATAATTTAGCCTTGATAAGGGCTGGACAAAAGAAGCTCGTTATGGTGCATACAGGGCACACTCTTTCCTTCTTTTATGAATTAACATGTTCATCCCCCTAGACCCTTTTATGTATTCTGCTTAAGCACCATAAGGTGCATTTAGTTGCTTAAGGCAGGTACATCAGATTAAGTACTGCAATATGCAGTAAAGCAGGCTGTACAGGGGCCATTTCTAACTCTGCTCTTTAGAATTTATGTGTGTAAAGGCTGAAATCGCATAAAGGCTGAAAGTTGGTCTAGTTATGCAAAGTGATTTTCTGGAAATTACAACAGAATGTGAACAGGTTTAAAATTGAATGTTTAATGTCAATTTAGACTATTTGTGTAATTTAAACTCTGTAAGTGGATCACTTTCTGAAAAGGCTAGAAACGTAAGACTGCTTTAAAACTGGTTATTTCTGCAAATCGTACATGCTGTAATGTGAAGTGGTTACAACTGAAATTGCATTTTAAATCCAGCCTATTAATTATAAATTAGATGTTTTGAAATGCAAAGGTACATGCTGAACATGAACCTAACTTGTTTTCTTTCTGAAGCTATTTAATTTGGAGGCCCACTCTTCTTTTAAAGTTCACTTTACTTACATAATATTATTCGCTTACGTGTTGGCATGACAGTTTATTATTTGATGCCTAGTGGTCTAGTCCGGGGCATTAATACAGTTGGGGGTCTAGATACTTAAATTAGTTGTCTCAATAGCCTCCGAGGCTTTAAGTAGGACGCTAGTAGACCATTAGGACGTTTAAAATATTAGCTAACGCTTTAGTTAAATACTCAAAGAGGTATGGGGGTTAAAGGGAATTAAGCCCCTCGGAAGTGATGAAATTACCCGAGTCATATATAATTGATAGTGGATTCTGAAACTATCGTCCCTTACGAAAGCCGGGTTCTGATCCGAATAGGAGAACTAAACCTAGGGCCATTTATTCAAACGTTTAATTGGTTATTTATTATTCCGTGGCTATTAGTGCAACACAACTATTATTTCAAATTATTTATGCAAATTATTAAATTACCTATTTTACTTTGCATCTTATATCTCCTTTGTTTATTTATTTAGTTTCTATCCTCTTTTTATAAGCAATATAGTAAACCCAATATAAAAATCGGTCGGGAACCACGCTTAGTGGAACTTAGGAGGTGCCTAACCCCTTCCTTCTGGGTTACGTCGAACACTTACCCGAATCTCTGACTCGTAGACCAACCCGTATTTAATTCTTTAAATTAAATTAGAAATTAATAGGTGACCTAATACACCCTAGAACTATATTAGGTGGTGACTCCAAAATTTCTAACTCCAAACGAGTTACCCCAAGTCGAACAACACTTACTAATTTAAAGTGGGGTGCGACAGTCAGTAGTGTTGTTTCTTGGGGAAAGAGAGCTGATGTGAATGTGCAAGAAGGTGGTTTAATTTTTTTTTCTTGGTAAATTATTTTGTAGCCGTGCCACTTTTTAGTGATATTTTTTTGATAGATGTAGGTGAAGATGGTAAAGATAATTCTTCTGATGAGTCTTCTGGAGACAGTGATACTAATGCTGTTGTTCTTGCTGTACATGAGTCTCAGCTGGTGGTTGTTCACAGCGAGGAAGAAGACGCCGAGAATGTAGGTGCAGGTGGTAAGACTCCATTAGAAAGAGTAAGGCATCCATGAAAGTATGCAAAGTCTCTATTTCTACAGAATCTGAATTCTTGAAAACTCAATTTGTCTCCAAAGAAAATTTTGCAATAAAGTACCCTTTTATATGTCCAATCAGGGTTGAAGTTGATGAAAGTTTGAGCGACGCTTTTGGAACCTGGGTTGTTCAGGGCTCCACTCCAGATGGAAGAAGGTTTTGTAGATAAACTTAATGTTTTCTATACCATTGTTCTATTTTTAATGTTTTTTGTTTTTTGACTTCTTTTGTAAAGAATTTTCAGGAAGGGTACTTACAGAAGAGCATTTAAAAAAATTGGCCTAAATTTGGCTTTTGAGTGAGTAAAGTTGAGAGTAAGGAGTGGTTCCACATTTTGCTTAATGGTGGAAAGGCTTTTAATGATGTGGTATGGTTCCTAAAACTTACTTTAGTGGAGTTGTATATTCACTGTCTGTAGTTTGTATGTGTAGTCATTACACAGTGTCTGTATGTGTAGTGTTTGCACAATCAACTTACTAAACAATTAACTATTGATTATTTATTTCTGTTTTGTTTTTGTTTTTGCATATATGATATTTTGTTACTTTTTCAAATGGATTAAGCATTTCTTTTTTAAAGGTATCTTGTAGTTACCCCTAGTCCCCCACCTCTCTTGTTTCTATACTTAAGTTTATGCAGTGTGTGGAATTTGTATGTACAGTATATGTGCAGTTGTATGCACATCGTATTTGCAGTGTATGCACAATATTTTGTATGTGGAGTGTGTGCAGTTTGCATGTACACTGTATGTGCAGTTGTATGCACATTGTATGTGCAGTGTGTGCACAGTTTTTTGTATGTGTAGTGTTTTTTTCCTCTTTGTGTCTGAAATTTGTAAGTGTGTCTAACGCATTGTCAATTCCTTTTTTTAGAACATTGATGTTATATTCTACTACTTAAGGAAGAAGGCAAAGTATGGCCCTTGTACCCCGATTACTTTCACAACTACGGTCTGTCTTTTCAAAACAAGGGTTGTGGAGATGTATGACCTATATAGAGACATCAGCAATGATAGTAGTGTATGCTCTATAGAAGATGGTGTGGTTGAATACATTCTTGGCTTTAAGTTGCTTGCAAACGTCCCGTGGTGGCATGTTGACTACGTTATATTTCCTATCAATGTGAAGGATGAATTTCACTGGGTCATGGCTATATTGAATACAAAGAGAGGTGCTTATGGGTGTATGATTCCCTACTCGGTGCATCAATAAATAAAGCTGTAGTTCGTGAGGTGGTGCAAGATTTTTCTATTATGTTTCTCTTTTATCTTCTTTTCACTGGTTTCTATGGTGCACAGGTCGATCTCAATGCTGCAGTCAATCTAGCATATAGCAACAACTCTATTACCGACCCCTTTGATATTTTTCTTGAGAACTTGCCCCAACAGGAAGAAGAAACTCTGCAGGTGTCCACTTCATATCTAAATTTTTTTTAAAGATACACATTTTTTCTAACTGTGTTTTTCATTCACTGTTTGCAGTGATTGTGGACTCTTCGTTGCTGTATATGCTGAGTATTTCAGTTAGGGTTATGCTGTCCCTCCTTCTGATTTTGATGGTGCTATTTACCGCTCAAGACTAGGCACTCTCCTTTGGGACTATGCACGAAGAAAGCAGAATGAAAATGCTATTACTGAAGATGAGGTTACTGGGCAATAATTTATAAATAAGGGTGGTCCAAGGCGCAAAAAGTTTCGGGTACTATCCTGACTTAGTAGTTTCATGAGATAGGTGTATTAGGTAGTACTTGAACAGTTCAAACAATTGTACATTATTTTTTGGAATAATTTGTTAGCTATCGGATGATTAGTATTTTGGAACACTTGAACTGTCTGGATGTATGTATACATTGATCTTCATTTTCCGCAATTATCGACAATATATAATTTCTATTTTTAGTGTTATGTGTTTTCCCACATTTTCGTATAGACAGTGTATGTTCTGTATATATGCAATTCACTGTAGAGGTATGGCTTCTTTATCTACAGAGAATTGCAGTTGTAGGAAAATACACTATATGGGTTTAACACGCTCATTAAACCTGTGGCGATACGACTCAGTGTATATACACTGTATGGAATGTCCATAAAGTGTAGTTATAACCATTCCATACAGTGTACAAACATTATATATAGTGTAATTATGTCTTTGCAACCTCTTCATGACTGTTGCTTTGATTTGTGTTATCTACTTTTCTGGCAATGCTTTATTCGCCAAGGATTTCAGGGTACAAATTACTTGTCACATTCTTTCATTGTTACATGTTTCAAATATGTCGAATTTACCTAACTGTATTTGAAACTTAGAAAATTTTTGGTACAGAATTAACATAAGCTATACCAAGGGCATCCATACTCGTGGCGGACCCAGAATTTTAAACAAGTGGGTTCAGTAAAAAATGTTGTAACAAAAAATAGTAACAATACTGCGCGACGTGGGATTTGGGAAGCTTTTTTTTTTTTTTTTTGGTTCTCTGTTCATCTTTCTAAGTGCATAACATTATAACAACATGAATTACTCAAAAAAAATATCGTTGCCACTCTTTGTTTTGTTCAAACATAAGTTTGGCAAAAACAAGCTTAAAACGTATAATAAGAATCGATTTTTTGTTAATTTAAAATGTACTTATACTATTTCATTTAACGAAAGTTTTTTTAAAAAAACATGATGAACTTTAATAAAAATCTATTTAACAACCTATATCTGAGAAATTTAAAATAATAATTCTAAATAACAATTTTGATTACACCAATAATACAACAAAATAAAGAATAATAACTTAGAAACTAGAACAACCTATAAGAAAAGATAGGGTATAAAGTAAATTACTTAGTTACACAAATAACCCATTAAGCATAAATTAATTTACGAGTAAGTATAAATAATTTCAATAATTTTAACAAAACTTAAGTAAGATTCACTTTAGATAACTTTTGATTTTTATAAGTGAAATAGTGTATAACTCTTACTGGATTTAAGTTAAAAGTTTAAATATAAATTAAACAAATAAGAAAAGTAAAAAAGAGTTAAAGGCATTGGGAAGACATGCCGCTCACAGGTCACACACTGACTAGAATATACAGAAATAGATACACTGACATAGAATAGAAATAGTTATAATAAAAAAGTAGAAAGAACAATCACGGAGTGTCCACTTTATGCAAAGTTTGCACTGCTTGGACCATCTCAGCAGACATCCAGATTAGTACAGGTGGATTCATTCATTCCATAAATTCATGTTTAACAGAATTTAACCTATATGTACTACAAAGATTTTTCGATGAAGTGGGTTCAGTTGACTCTGTTTGAACCAACGTGGGTCTGCTTTTGGTCTATACACTGTACATACATTATACACTTCCAATACAGCATCTATACAGAGTATATATACACTTCCAATACAGCAGCCATGCAGAATGGACACAAAAATTGTTCTCTTAACTCTTACATACAACTAGCAAACACACTGGCCTTTTCACAATTCAAAAAAATAGCTAAAATAGTAGTTTCCATGGATTGCTAACATTGAATGTTAACAAGTTTTCTGCAATTGTTCAACATTGTTTTTCAAGTGTTAGCTAATCCAGAATCTGAAATACTAGCCAAAATAATATGTAAAATAGAATGCTAACAGCTGTAACTAAAACAATACTAATATGTCCTGGGATTCCTACAAGTTTTCTATTGTGCCCCTCTTGCCCACAAGCTCCACATGTAATCCTTGATCTCTTTGTGTTCCTTTCCCAAAAAGACTTGTATCTTGTTGTTCTTCACCTTCCAGGTTGTTTTCTTTCAACAGGTGGTAGCACAACTTGTGCTAAGATATGTTCAGGGATGTCCCATGTGATTGCATCAGGAATAAGATACACAGGAAGTTCATATGTCTTGACCAAGTAGTTCCTTGTGTAAAATCGGGAGGAGAAGTTTTCTTCCTCTGTGTTCTTGCTTTCAAGTACATCATAATGTGTGGACATGGCATTTCATCAATTTAAAATCTTCCACAACAACAGGTACGCATTTTCAAATCAACCAGGTACTTTGTTTGTACTTTATCCCTTGGATTAGTCACACTATATCAATCCCCGCTAGGCTTTATCTGTTGAGACAATACAAATACACCATGGTTTAAGTTAAGAAAGGGAATGCACACAATACCTAATGCATACAAATACATGGTTTCCTAATGTGATTAACTTTCAAACCTAAAAGCACTACAAAGAGTGACACACTGCCTTCATGCACTTAGCATACAACATAGAAAATAGAAACAAAACTCGGAAAATTTCTACGGATACACTTTCCATACAACAGACATACACAACTCAGCCTTTGCATCTGTTACTAATAGCACCAAATCATATTTACAAGTCAAGATCATAATAAATTCCAATAAATCACAGAAATGCCAGCGCCACCCAAACTCACTTATTCATAAACATGAACAAGCAAATTTGCATCCAAAATGTATGTTCACATAATGTTTAAACAAGGTCTTTGATAAAATATTTAAGTTTATACACTTTATAAACCAAGTATCATAATGTTAACATTGAAGATCTGAGTTATTATACATGTCTATTATTGCTAACTATTTTAGAGCAATTTTAACTACCGTTCCACAACTAAACACATACTTATTCAACTAAACATATACTAATTCAGCAGATATACACATTGTTTTATCTTTATTCGGACTACTTGAGTTCGCCTGTCATTGAGCATCTTGTTATACTTTTTGCCAAGTTTTGTGAATGTCCCATTTGCCCTTTCCCTTTTATTTTTGTTCCAGATTTCTACCAAATCCCTCATGTATTCCAAGAAAGGCAATATAGGCAGATCCCTCCCTTCCTTGTGCACTCTATTTATTGATTATGCTGTGTTCGATGTCATTGTCCAAGACCTATTGGCTGTTGCATAAACTCTTGCCCACTTATGGTAGCCAACACGAGACAAGTATTGTTTCACCAGTGGGTTTAGTTCTACTACCTTCTTTAAACTCTCTCACTCTGTATGCTTTGGCCATGGTAAAGAATACCTCATACAGCTTCTCATTACCCCTTCTAAATTTTGTCTTTACATAGTTCTACAAATGCTAAATGCAGCCACAGTGTGGAAAATTAGGATACACAATTGAGCTAGCCTTCAAGATGCTCTCGTTACACTCTGATATGATGCACATGTCTGCTCTTTCACCATACGCTTCTCTCAAATGCTGAAAGAACCACTCCCACGCATCATCATTTTCAGAATCAACTACAACATACACAAGTGGTAAGATGCAGCCTGTTAACAAAAATATACACAGGAGATAACGTGTAAATAGAATGGCGCGATGACAATAAAAAATGCAGAGATCTTCTCCGGATACACTGTCCATACAGTGAACATACACAGTGGGCACAAATTTCATTCACTTATCATACACTATCCATACAGTTTAGCATACACTATCCATATAGTGAACATACACATTGGACACAATTTCCTTCTATTACATACAGTTGCCACATATAATCCATACACAGTGAGCACACAACAACAATACTCTCTCTGTACACATACACAATGGACATAGATAGTGGACATAAAATAGTGGGCATACATTAACCAGTCTGAGTATACACTTGACATCCAGTAGGCATACAACAAATGTTCATCAATAGTCAATTAAATATACCGAATAAGCTTTGAATTTTTGACACTTACCTGCAGCATCTAGTGTAGAAGCCGATAGGAATGTGCCTTTGTGATGCCTTAAGAAAACTTGCATCTACAACTAAAATTGTCTTACAATACTCCCATTCTTTGATCGACGAATTGAGTGCCACAAAGACATAAAAGAAGGGTCATCATATGACATACACAAATCAACTACTGAGCCTGGATTTCTCTCTCGTAACATGTATAAATAGCTTGGCAACTTGCTGTATGATTCAGTAGGATTGCCCCTCATCTTTTCAAGTGCTATTTTCTTTGCTCTCCATGCCTTCATGTATGGAATCTCCACGCCCATTTCTTTCCTGACATCTTCAATTAAATCCTTAGGTATGTGGATTTTTTTCGGATCGTATACTTGTCTTTGATAATGTCCCTAGTTATTGATGTTGTTGCTTGACGTTGTGAATAAATTCTATCCTTTAATGTGCATGTGTGCTCATCAATAAATTTCCTAATCTTAAAAATGGTTGAAGTATTTAAGCTTGAAGCACGAAATTTCCATGTGCAACCTTCAGCAGTGTATATAAGGTTGAAGCTGTGCCAATAGATTCCACACATATTAATACAAAATCCAACTGAACAAGCCAACTATGTAAACTGTTACATAGTTTGTGCAGTGTGTGCACCGTATGTTCAGTGTGTTGACAACGTGTACTGCATTTTTGTATGTGTACTGTATGTGTAGTGTGTGCACAGTAGCAACGCTACGTTAACCTACACTAAAGTGTATGGCCAGTGTGTACATAATGTATGTTTAGTGTATATGCATTGTATGTATACTGTGTAGAAAAAATACTTGAAAGTGTATGGCCAATGTGCACATAATGTATGCTAAGTGTTTAGGCATTTTATGTGCACCGTATAACAAAGCTACATCAACCTACACTAGTGTTTATACATTGTATATGTACTGTTTGTGCACTGTATGTGCAGTGTGTGCACAGTAGCAACGCTACGTTAACCTACACTAAAGTGTAAGGCCAATGTGTGCATAATGTATGTTCAGTGTTATGCATTGTATGTGTACTGTATAGCAAAGCTACACTTAGCAAAGCTACATAAAAGTGTATAGCCAATGTGCACATAATGTATGCTAAGTGTTTAGGCATTGTATGTGCACTGTATAGCAAAGCTACATTAACCTACACTAGTGTTTGTTCATTGTATCTGGACTTTTCATTCATTTTTGTGTGTGCACTATATGTGCAGTGTGTGTTTATGTGTATTGCATAGCAAAGCTATATTAACCTAACATACACTAAAGTGTATGTCCAATGTAAACATAATGTATGTTCAGTGTTTAGGCATTGTATGTGCACTGTATAGCACAGCTACATTAACCTACACTAAAGTGTATGGCCAATGTGTACATAAAGTGTAGAGACTTCATACCTAGTTCTACTTGATCTGCTCACTTTGTATTGAAACTTGTTCTTCAAAGCATAATGTCTCATTGTGTTGATAAGTGTAGCTTTATACTGATAAACCTGTTCCTAGATGACAGTTTTGTGGTTAGGGTCACTAACTATTGTCGCAAGCTCAGTTTCATTATCTTCACATTCTCCGAACATCATCAACATGCGTTCAAACACACTATTTATGGCAGATGTATCCATAGAGTGTATGACTTATGTATTGACATTGTATAACTCTCTAGCATTGCTACTCTCTGCATGTTCATGTAAAGGAATTGGTGATCCACTACTATATTGATCCTAGTGGTGGCAAATGGGTGAGTTGGATCGGATTTGGATGGGTTAAAAATGGATTGAGAAAAATGGGTTGGGTTGTAACCCACCCATATTAATATGGGTAAAATATGAGTTGGGTAAAAATGAGTTGGGTAAAATATGGGTTGGGTAAAAATGGGTTGGATAAATATGGGTAAAAAAACATAGAAACTAAAATTAAAAAAGAAAAAAGTCAAATATATTAGTACTAGTAGTATTTAAAAAGAACAAATAAGAAACAAAAAACCATCTAAGCATTTGTAAATTAGCAATTGATAAAGATGGGGCCCACAAAATAAGCACATTCCTTGATTCCAAATCAATATGGGTTGTATTTAGAGACCCACTTTTTACCCATCAATACCCATATTTTCTTGGGTTAAGTAGAGGAAGAAACCCAAATTTTATCCAAATGAATTATTAGTCATCCAATCCTTTGAAATATGGATCAAATGAGTGGATTAACAAAATATGGGTGGAAATTGCCAGCCCTAATTGATCCACTACCATATCGATCAGTCTAATACAGAACGGATACCTTTCTATATCCTTACACTGATTTTTTAACTCAATGTAAAATTCTACACCCATATCATTGTAAATCTGTAATGTCGGAGATCGATCATTCAGTTTGTACTTGATTTCAATATGTTTGTCTAGTGTATGAAATCCTAATTGCTTTCTAGTTGCATCTTTTAAGTTTTCATAATTTAAAATCAGTACTTAACACAATTCCATCAACTGTGAAATCGATATATCGACAATTTGTATCCCAATGTCCACCATGTTGTAGTACAATTAACATCGTAAGTATTGAATTCTAAATAAAATAGATATATGATGATTAAAATTGCAATTAGTGCTGCGAAATACACTTTTATAGCAGAATTCAACATGAAATTCGATCGATTTCAGTTGCGATTCGACAGCTACTGCAAAATACACAATCGGTTTCAATTTATGTAGAATAATTTCAATTGCGAACAAAAATTGCAATCGGTATTGTAGTTTCCACAATTAAACATGAACTTGAATCCGTAATTGTAGCAGAATCGCGATTTGTAATCGCTAATTATAGTGGATTTATAGCAAAATAGGGTTTGAATCGCGATTGGGGAGAGATTAGGGTTTGAATCACGATTTTTGGGGTTTGGATTGTGTGCGCAGAGATTAGCGAGAGATGGCATGGAAAACAAAGTGTTTAGCGTAGGAACATGGGTGTGTGTATAGTGTATTTTAGGTATTTATACGTTGTATACAATTTGAGAAAAACTATTGCTGTGTCTTGAAAGTGTAAAAATATTGACATTTTTGCATAAATTAGAATGTTTCTTTGCATAATTTTATAATTCGCCATATTTTTATTGATAGAAGAAAGAAGCCCACACACAACACCAAGCTCCTCTCTCTTGGTCATAATCTCTGAGTATATCTTGGGGGGGGGGGGGGGAAGGGAAGAAAAAATTTCTACTAATTACTTCCACTTGACATTGAGGTAGCTTTAATTGACATCATGTTTCAATAATGTGCATTTAATTGGATATTATGTTTACCTAATGTCATATAGTAAGAAAAACTACTAAAAGACTATGTTGGCCTAAATTGAGATAGGACAACAAATCAAATTTGTTTTGGGGTTGATTGAAAATTTGCTTGTATCAAAGTTATGATCAAACTGAGATTGAGTTTAAACGAAAAAAATGCTTAATGAACGAGGCAGAAAAATAAACGATCAATAATGTGTATATAACAAGACAAAGCTTAAGAGAAAGAATATAAGTCAAGTGTTGTATTTCTGGATGCCTTTCTTGTTTACGAAGGGTTCCTATTTATTGTTGATAGGAACGAGAAGATTACAATTGCATTCAATGGTAATTACTCTGTATTCATTCATTGCCAGCTAACAGTCTCTCTTTTTAATGTTCGAACAACGGTTGTATAACGGTCGACGGTTATAATTAGATGTGGTCGTTCACCGAGGTAATATAATCCCTCGAGGGGTCGCCATATTGATCATTCTTCAATCTTTCTGAGTTCTGATCTTGCACTCGGCTCGATCTTACCCGAGATGGAGGTGAAAACCGCCTCCTCGAGAAACTGTCCTCGGTGAAACTTGACTGTCTCTTGGTTCAAGCCTTTGCACCGAGGCGACGAGATTTTTACCCAATACAGATAGTCCCCTCACCCTTTAGACAATTGTCATAATTTTCCAAGGGGTGGAATTGAATTAAGCGGGAAAGTGACGTGAAACGTTATCGGCCAGGAGATTCGAAAAGGCAACCGTCGCTTCAGTGTCACATCCCACTCACGTGGCCTTGTTTTGAATAGCTGCAACCCTTCGTTTTACCTTCCCCATGTAAATGCCATGATGGCATTTTTAATCCACTTGCATCTTGCTATAAATTGGCTACTTTTTGTCATCATCCTTACCATTTCATAATTTCCTTTTAACTATTCTTGTTTTTTCTAGCCTTCTTTTTCCTTCTAAAGATATTCACCATGTCTTCTTCTTCTCATCGTGAAAATGTCGCTAATGCTGGTATTTTGGCATCAACTAATGAATTGATAAATTCTCCTCCATCAGCCACTTCTTCCCATTAGGATGAAAAAATACCAGCATCAACGACATTTTCACGATGACAGTCATAGTATCGCCAGTCAAGAACTTCCATTGGTGATGACGAGGCAGCGACTGAAGAAACTGTCGATGACGATGATGACAACGAGGTGGTCGAGACCTCGCCTCCAAAGAAGAAAAACAAAGTTTATCTTGGGGAACTCAAACCTCAATGGGTTATTCCAAAGAAGTTTGATTCCAGCAAAGATTTCAGGATGAGGCTCAAACAACCTCAGATATTAGGAGGAGAAGGAACCTCCCCGTTCAACTTTCTCTGACCCTTGCCTCAGAAGAACGCATAGTCTTGATCTGAGAGGAGTGCAATTGGGGCCCTGAGGTTCCAATTTCGATTCTTGCCCCCGAGCACAACATGCGACAGTGTTTCGGGGCAATCCTTTGTTTATACGCACCCGTTTTTGATAGGTTTTAATCTTCCCCTTCACCCCGTAGTGAATACTTTATGCAGGTCACACAATGTTTGTTTAGCTCAGCTAGGCCTCGGCTTTTGGAGAGTCATTTAGTTCCTCGACTACCTTAGTCATAAAGTCAGGGTCACATTTGGGTATGACTACTTGATTTCATAGTTTTCTCCATCTCTGCACAAGGATGTCATTGTGCAGTTAAACATGCGGGGATAGTTCTCCATCATCACCAAGAGCGACGACACCGAGGATCGTAGCTGGTGTGATTGCTTTGTTCTTCTTTTCACTTCTCCTCTCTCTGTCAGGCCTGGATTTCTCGAGGTGTGGAAAAGAACAGGTAAGTTTTCTTCTGGTCACGTTTTTCACTTGACTTCCATAAGTGCGAGAAGACTACTTTTTAATTATACTTGTAGCTAGAAAGCTTCCAATCAATCCTCCCAAGGACTTAGCAGCCTGTGCACAAGCTATTATTAATGCTGAAGGGAGGCCGACGAGGGATTGGATAGTCTTGGCTCCTCGTGAGGAGAACAACTGGTCGGGCAAACGACTTGGTTACTGTGCTTCCAATTTCGATATTTCCCTTTCTTAGCGCTTCCTAATTTGGTCTTACTCTTTTTTTTTTTTTCAGATTTTAACGAGCTGCCTTCTGATATGTTGGTATTTTGTGCTTAATTTCAACTCATTCTAACAAGCTTTTATCCTTTTTAGTGATGTTATTTAAATGACTCTTATGTTATTCTTCATGTTTCAGGTTTTTAAGAGAATTGATATACAAAGCCGAAGAAAATATGCAACAGAGCAAATACAAGTGCACTTTGGCTACAAAATGAAGAACATGAAGACAAGAAAACAATTGGATCGTCACCTCACAGAAATTGTGGCTCAAAAGGTCAGCCATCCTCCAAAGGAAGGGAAAGTTCACAGCAGTCAGCAACTCAAAAGGATGCCAACCGATTAGAGTGCTAAACATACCCGGCGGCCCCGCATGATTAACGGCGAAACCGCCGATGCTCAGAGAGAGATATTGAAAACTGCAAAGCTGAGGAGTTGACCGAAATTACATGGGCACCCTGCCGAACCTGTACCGCAAAAGAAAAGGAAAGCTTAGCAAAACATGAAGGCGGCGAGCCAACAACCAGTTGGGCGGCTCGCCGAACAAGCGGTGGCCTGGCGTAGAAACAAGGAAAATGGACATTTTGTAAATAATAGCATAGTTTTGAAACCCATGCCTATAAATAGGCTGTTATGCCTTCGAGAAAACAGACCCTTTTTCAGCTTAAAATATTACTTTATGCTTTTTGAATATTCTTGGAGAACAAGGAGGGTTTCTACTTGAATCTTTGTAAGGATTTTATTGTTCAATCTATATTCTCATATGATTCTTGCCACTTCATCTTACATTATGTGTGTGTTAGACCCTAGTATGAGTAGCTAAACTCATACTAGGGGTTTATTCATTAAAACATGATTATCTTAGCTTAAATCTTGTACTTAATCTTATAAAATTAATGGGTTAACATAAATCTAGCTCTCCATCATACTTCCTTAACTAGGGTTTAAGGCACGGCCGTACTTGAACCTAATCCTACTTTGCTTTTATCACCCGAAAGGGGTTGAAGGTGTAGGTTAATGGAGACTAGCGAGAATTTGGGTTACATTGGTTGCGACCTACCCATCTAAAGGGGAAGACCTAAAAAGGCCATCCTCGCTCGGGTCTTTGGATTAGGGTTTTTCGCGCTTCATCATTGACCCAAGAGGGCTTGATGAGGTGAATCTTCCCTATCCCGAGAGGGTTTTGAGGAATACATTAGAGGTCCGACTATTAGTGTTACCTATGAGATTTGTAAGGTTAATGCAAGTATTTAGTTAAGAGAACCTTGCTGAAATGGATAAACCCCTAGCTCATTCGTATCGTTTACACCCATCGTCATTGTTTAGCTTGCTTTACATTAATTGCTAGTTGTAGTTGTAGTTGTAGTTGTAGTTAAAACACTTTTACCCTTATTTATTAGGAATTTAGGGACAATGCTTAGGACCCGTTATTATTCAACCTAAGTCTAATAGATTACTTCGCTAGGCTCCCTATGGAATCGATCCCGACTCTTGTTTGGTACAATTACTTTTGACGACCGCCCTATCATCCTTAGAGGTGAGTGGAATGAGCGTGGATCAAATTTTGGTGCCGTTGCCAGGGAGCTACGGTACATCTATTAGGTTGAATATTTCTTGTTCTAGTCTTGTTAGTTGTTCCTACATTTTACCTCGCGCTTTGTTTTACCATGTGTAAGTGAACTCAAGTATGAGAAGGAATCCATATAGAGCTATGAGGAACCCCCTCTACAATCGTGCTAATGAGAGAGTTCCATTTCCAAATAGTCCAATTGCACCGAGTGATAATTATGAAGAGTCCGAGGAAGATTATGATGACACTTCTCTTAGTGAGGAGAGTTATGGAATTTATGGTGTCTTTGAAGAAAATGAAGACCCTCAAGTTGAAAATGCAGCCCCAAATAATGGAATTCCTCATGGCAATGCTCAATCCAATGAGAGGCAACAATGCTAATAGAGGAGGCCGAGGTGCAAATCGAGGAAGCCGTGTAGCTCAAGCTAATAGGAGAGCCAATGCCAGTCGGGTGAATGTTTGCAATGACAATCGGAACCAAAGGAATGCAAGGGGTGGTCGAAATGATAATCATCATATTCAAGAATTGGAAGATTCGGAGGAGGAAGTAAATTTGGATACATTTGCAAGTGCCATTATGCCACAACCAATTCGTGGGAATGTGACTTTCAATATCCCACAAGTGATTCTTCATGGACTTGATCAAAATGGACTTTTTAGTGGAGGAAAGCATGATGACCCAACGGAACATTTGAGAGATTTTATGCAAACGTGTGATCTCTATAAGTCAGCACATTGCACGGAAGAGTCTTTGCACCTAAGAGTCTATCCCTATTCTCTATCGGGGAAGGCCAAGGAATGGTTGAACAAGCTACCAAAGAATTCAGTTTACACTTGGGAGGAACTTGTGAAGCAATTCTTGGAAAAATTCTTGCAAAAGGCAAGCAAGCATCAATGAGAAATAAAGTGTATATGTTCAAGCAAGATCCTACCGATTCATTATATGAGGCTTGGGAAGCGTTCCAAGAGGTTTTCTTACATTGTCCAACTCATGGTTTTGAAGATGATATGGTCTTACAATGTTTCTACCAATGGCTCAACAAGAACAACCAAGTGGCCGTGAACAACTTATGTGGAGGTTCTATCATGGACCATACATTTCAAGAGGTCAAAGAAATTCTCAACAAAGTTGCCAAAAAATCTCAAGATTTGCAATCCAGAGCTCAAAATCCAAATGGTGAAGGAGGAATGAACCAAATGATGATGAAAAGATTTGAAGATCAAGCGGAACAAATGGCTCAAATCATCACCAACATTGAGCTTCTTCGAGGTGCCAAAGAAGCAAAAGAGAAAAAGGCGAGTGTTGACACCCAATTTTGTCCCTCCTTTTTTCTAAAAATTGTCTATAATTCAACTTAAGAGTGCAATTTGACTATTTGTGTAAAGTGTGCATTAAAAATCATGCATTTACGTGCGTTATCCTCTATTTATATATTACATACCTAAATGTGGTTATATTACGTAATTTTACATCATTTAGGCTATTTGTCAAAACTTTGACTGTTTGTGCAATTTAGTACATTTATAATACTCGTGACTATATCGTATAGTTGCATCATTTAGGCTATATGTCAAATATTTATCAATTTGTGATTATTCGTGCAAATTAGTAATTATCTGTGATTATCTATATTTAAATAATTTTATTTGAGTATTATTTAATAATTATTTGTGCATTTTACATAATATATATATTTTTTATTTTTTTATTTTTTTTATTTTTTGCACCTTTAAGTTGAATGGCCAATTTAAAAAAAATATATCAAAATTCCTTTTTATTAAATCCTCCATATTTCAAAATCCCCACCAAAATTCTTTATTTTATCCTTATTGACTTTTTGAATTATATCTTCTCTTTGAACCTACACCAAATTTCTAACCAAATACGTCCTTATTTTTTGAATTTTTGATCCCGAATCCTCTCCTTGATTTTGTTCTCTGTTTCAAATATTTTTCTAAAATCACCCTCCTAATCTTTTTCAAATTCCCTAATCCTCAAAATTTCTCTAAAGTTTCCCAATTATCTCCAATCACCCAACAACTCTTTTTCTCCCCAAAAATTGATATATACACCATATATCCATCATCAGACAAGACACAGGAACAGAACACAAAAAATAGAGACATAACCAGCCGACCCCACTTTTTGGTCTTCTTCCTAAAAACAACAGCATACAAATACCCACACACGCAGCCTCGTCTACACCATCACCCTCACTGCCTCATCCATCAACGGTACACATCTCCACCAGCCGTGGTGAAAACCACCACTGCCATACACCTTCACATACACCACATCCATCCCCGTCGTCCTCTCCATCATAGACACTCACAACAACGATACTCCACTCCCTCTCTATCCTTACATGGTCTCATCTCCACTAGTGGCAACACATATACACATACCCATACAAAATCAAACGGAAACCAGATCAGAAACGGAGAGTAGCAGCGACGCCGCGAGCTTTACCTGAGCCTCCCTGGAAAACTTCGCCGGAGGTCGCTCCTCTCCGTACGTCGACTGTACCATCTGTTCAGTCCGTCGATCGATTGTTTCCTCTACTGTATCGCATTTCGATTCGCCGAAATTCGAATGGGGTTTTTACACCAGCGATGGTCACAAGTTTAAATCGATATATTTGCTTCGCAACTTATTATCCTGATTTCGTATACTGCTTCGCTGGATTTGTCGAATCTATGGTTAAGCTTATCGATTGATTAATCGGATGTTCATAACTGGTTCTGCTAATGTTTTGTTGAGATTTACAGATTCCATGGCTACACTGTGTTATTGTTTTGGGCAGGAGACAAAAGCAGCGGTGCCGCTAAGACTTCTCGCCAGCGATCGTTCTTGTCTTTTCCCGTTGGTCGTGATCTCGTTTATTACAGCCGACTCCTTTACTGATTGATATGTATTTGTTTGGCCTTGGTTAAATATTGGTTCTTGTTTTGGTCTCTCCTATTTTGGTTTAATTAACTGATGTTATGTTGACTGGGGCCCGCTGTTTTCTATGAATTTCCCTAATTATCACTAAGTTTTGTTGAGAAATTGTGCAGCTTCTTGGTGCTTTTTGTGCTCGGTCTTGCACTGACCTCGGCAGCCCCTATGCATTTTTGCCTATGAAAATACTTGTATTTGAGGCTTTACAACGAATTGATGGATTCTATACCAATTACGGCCAAGGAAAATAATTATTTATTTGAGGCCTATCAACTAATTCGAACGGATACTACACAATCCCATACCCCGTGTCCCTAAAAATAGGCGATGACGATGCATATCACTTTGCAAAGTAAGCGATAGTGGAGTGGTGGGATTGAAGGTGCCTTGCATGGCAAACCGGCCCGGGCTCCGTGTTTGCAGCCGTACCGACATCCCTAACCTCTGCTTGATGCAATACACCATTCTGAGCCTACATTTTTATAAATCCATTATACCTTTTATTTTATTTTTATTTGTATTATTTTAATATCTTATATTATTATTATTATTATTATTATTATTATTATTATTATTATTTATTATCATTATTATTAATACTAACCTATTTTCTATATATTTTTTGCGAGGTAAAATTGGATGAGAGACGACGGTCTGTTTTGAAAAAGAACATTTAGAAGAAAAATCCTTTTATTATTATTTTCATTATTATTAGTTATTATTATTCTTATTATTACTACTTATTTTTATAATTATTGATTGACGTACTAATTCATATTTTTATATTTTTTTACGATGTACGTCGTGGCGGAATTATGAAAAGACGATACTTTCAAAAAAGGACAAAATATCCAAAATCACCGACTTTATTTAATTTCATTTTGTTAATTTCGTTGGCAACTCTTAATAACTAGTTTGTTTATTTTGCAAGGCATATTTGGACAAAGCTTAGTCATTAGAAGAGACAAATATTTATTACTTATATTTAAATTTGCATATCGTAGTTATTTTATTGCTTAGTTAGTTTAATTATTTGCTTAAGAATCTCAATTATTTAGTTCAGCCGGTAAACCATATTTGGTGGAGCCTGAGAGGTGCCTAACCCCTTCCTCTCGAGTTAACTTGAACCCTTACCTAGATTTCTGGTTCGTAGACTAAGTTTTGGAGTTAATTATAAAATTAGCTAGAAACAAAATAGGTGCCCTAATACGCCTAGTTAAAAATATGTTAGGTGGCGACTCCAACCCTTTACCCGTGAGTTACCCAATAAGTCGAGCCCTATTTCGAACTTTAACCAGTTCGGGTAAAAATAGGATGCGACAGCGAGTAAGGTAGAAAATCTTCAAGTTACAAATGCAGGCCATCAAGTGTCCCCAATCGGGTATGTCAAGCCAAGGGGGCCACCTCTAACCCTTCTTCAAAGAGGGCAAGAGGAGTATTTCCCGGAGCAATATTTCAATGTCCAAAATGAAGATGAAGCCAACTTTGTGGCTTACCAAAAAGGTGGTTATTAAAGGCCTTATCAACAAGGCCAATGGATGCAAGATCAAGGAAGACAAAATTGGAACAACAATCAAGGTGGAAGGGGGGTTGGCGAAACTATGCAATAAGAGCCCCTTACAAACAAGATAAGAATGAAGGGAGAAATCAATCAAAATTAGAAGAAATGATGGGAGAAGTCCTCAAGAATCAAGAAATTTATACCGGTGACATCAAGGAGATTAAGCAAAGGGTCAATGCTTATAGTACTTCCATCAAGGCTCTTGAACCTCAAATGAGCACCCTTTCTCACCAAGTGAACCAAAGACCTCAAGGAGCACTACCAGGTGACACGGTGGTGAATCATAAGAGAAATTGGAAAGATCATGTGATGAAAATTATGACAAGGAGTGAAAAAATATGGGAAGATCCTAAATCAAAAGAAGAGGAGTATGGAGTAGAAATGCAAAAGTGAGAGCAAAACAAGGAGGAAGAGTTAAACAAAGATAAAGCAAATGATGTGGAAGTAGAGATTTCACGGCATCGAGTTGATGATGAGCCAATCCCTCAAGAACTAATCCCCGAAGTCACTACCCCTAAAAAAGCCAAACCAAAGAAAATTCCACCACCCAAACCAAGCCTTCTTAGTCCAAGCTCCATTCCCAAAATTCCACTTCCTTTCCCACAAAAGAGTATGAAACAAAAAACAAGCAACCTAAGCTAAGAAACTTTGGGATAAGATAGCATGAACATCCATTAACCTCTCTTTAGTTGATAGATTGAGCCAAATGCCAAATGTTGCAAAGCTTGTGAAAGATCTTGTGACCAAGAAGAATTATGAGGATTATGAGCCAAGCAAGGTGACTCATCAATGTAGTTCAATTGTCTCAAAACATATGGCAAGATAGATGGAAGACCCCAGAGCCTTCACGGTTCCATGCACAATTGGAGGGACACATTTCCCTAAAGCTCTATGTGATCTTGGAGCTAGCATTAATTTTATGCCGTATGAGGTTTACAAGACTTTGACTACCAAGGAAGTCCTTAAGGCTACAAATATGAATTTGCAAATGGCCGACCGCACCTTGAAGCAACCAATTAGACTGGTCACCAATGTTCTAGTGAAGGTGGAGTAATTTATATTCTCGGAGGACTTTGTGATCCTTGATTACCCGGTGGACTTTGATGTTCCCATTATTCTTGAGCGTCCATTTTTAGCTAGCGGGAGTGAACTTTGGTGATGTGGAGAAGGGGGAACTTACATTTCATTTCAATGGTGAGAAGGTTGTGTTTCATATATGAAAAATATAGAGACAACCTATGGAGGAGGAAGCCACTTGTTCTTATGTGGATATGGTTGTGGATGCACTTGTGGAAAATAGAGTGTTCTAGTGAGTCAAATGGATGAATTGGCCGCGGTGGTTTGGAACATGAATATTGATAGTGAAGAGAGTATTGCCGAATGTGTGAAAGCATTGGAAGGAATTGACACTAAACCCTATGTTCCCAAAAAGATTTCCCTTGATCTTGAAAACCGAACCACTCCTCCCACAAAGCCCTCAATTGAAGAACGTCCGAAACTTGAACTCAAGGTACTCCCAAGCCACTTGAGATACACTTTCCTAGGCCAAAACTTCACTCTTCCCATAATCATCTCTTCCCACTTAACCAAAGAACAACAAGATCAACTAGTAGGAGTGGTGAGAAGAAGAGTTAAAGCAATTGGGTAGACTCTTACGGACATAAGAGGAATTGATCTAGGAGTATGCACTCACAAGATTCTCCTTGAAAAAGGATTTAAACCAACTGTGGAACATAAAAGGAGGTTGAATCCTCCAAAGAAGGAAGTTGTCAAAAAGGAGATCATCAAATGGTTAAATGCGTGGGTGATTGTTCCACTCTCCGATAGTGAATGGGTTTCACCCATTCAATGTGTGTTCAAAAGGGGAGGGATGACGGTAGTTCACAATGAAAAAGGTAAAGCTACATCAACTCGAACCGTGTCCGGTTGGCGAGTGTGCATGGTTTACCGTAAGCTCAATAATGCAACAAGAAAAGATCATTTTCCCCTACCTTTCATTGATCAAATGCTTGATCGCTTGGCGAGCAGAGCTTACTATTGTTTTCTAGATGGATATTCGGGGTACAATCAAATCTCAATCGAAGCAAATGATCAAGATAAAACAACCTTCACATCTTCTTATGGTACTTTTGCATTCCAAAAAATGCCTTTTGGACTTTGTAATGCCCCGGCTACTTTTCAAAGGTGCATGCTTACACTCTTCCATGACATGGTGAAAAATTTCTTAGAAGTGTTCACGGATGATTCCTCCGTAGTGGGTGATTCTTTTGAAGATTGTTTATCTAATTTGGAGAAAGTCTTAGAGAGGTGTGAAGAAACCAAATTTGTGCTTAATTGGGAGAAATGCCAATTTTTTGTCAAGAAGGAATTTTTCTAGGGCACAAGGTGTCTAAGAAGGGGATTGAAGTAGATCATGCGAAGATTGATGTCATCTCCAAACTTCCACCTTCTACAACTATCAAAGGAGTGAGAAGCTTCTTGGGATATGTCGGATTTTATCGCCGCTTCATCAAAGATTTCTCCAAGATCGTCAACCCATTGTGCAAGTTGTTGGAATAGGATGCTAAGTTTGAATTCAATGAGGCATGTTTGAAAGCCTTTGAGGAGGTCAAATTGAGATTGAAAACTGCACCGATAATAGTGAGTCCAAAATGGGATCTTCCATTTGAGCTCATATGGCGATATTGCATTGGGAGCCGTGCTTGGCCAAAGAGTTGAGAAGGTGTTTTACCATATCTGCTATGCTAGCAACATCATGAATGGAGCTCAAAAAAGTTATACGGTGATGGAGAAGGAGTTGCTAGCCATTTTTTTTGGCTTTAAAAAATTTCGATCTTACTCGATTGGATCTAAGGTCATTATGCATACCGATCATTTCGCAATCTGATATTTGATAGCCAAGAGGGATTCAAAGGCAAGGTTGATTAGATGGGTACTTTTGTTACAAGAATTTGATCTTGAGGTACTTGATAGAAAGGGAATCGAGAATCAAGTGGCGGACCACTTATCCCATTTGGAGGAGGAGGGTCGCCCAAAAGAAACCCTTGAGATCAATGATTCTTTCCCGGATGAGAGGTTATTGGCGGTATCTTCTGAAGAAACTCCTTGGTGTGGAGATTTAGCCAATTATGTTCATGTGGAGAGATCCCAGAAGATTTCTTATTCAATCAAAAGAAGAAGTTGATCAAAGATGCACGACAATACTTTTGGGATGATCCCTTTCTTTTCAAAGTATGTGTCGATGGAATAATAAGAAGGTGTGTTTCCGAAGCCGAGCAAGGAGCTATTCTTGAAGGATGTCACTCCGCTCCTTATGGAGGACATCATGGAGGTGTTAGAACGGCGACAAAGGTACTTGAATGCAGTTTCTTTTGGCCTACTTTGTACAAGGATGCTTATGAATACATAAAGAGTTGTGATCAATGTCAAAGAACGGGGGGAATCTCAAGAAGGTATGAAATGCCCCAAAACCCTATTGTGGAAGTTGATCTCTTTGATGTATGGGGAATCAACTTTATGGGTCCTTTTCCAAGTTCTTATGGTATGAATTAAATCCTTTTGGCGGTTGATTATGTGTCGAAATGGGTTGAGGCAATAGCCTTTCCAAACAACGAAGCTAGAAGTGTCACCGCCTTCCTCAAAAAAGCATTTTCACAAGATTTGGCACCCCTCGCACAATCATAAGTGATGGGGGTACCCGCTTTTGCGATCGGGCCTTTAGCTATTTGTTGGAGAAATATGGGGTAAGACACAAGGTTGCTACACTTTATCATCCCCAAACAAGTGGCCAAGTGGAAGTGTCAAATCAAGAGATCAAGCAAATTCTAGCCAAGTCGGTTAATGTGAACCAGATGGATTGGTCGAAAAAGTTTGATGATGCTTTATTGGCATATCGCACGGAAAACAAGACTCCTATTGGGATGTTACCATTCCAGTTAGTCTTTGGCAAAGCTTGTCATCTCCCCGTGGAGTTGGAGTATAAAGCTCTTTGGACGTTGAAAAAGCTCAATATGAATTGGGAAGAAGCTTCCAAGTCCAGAGTGGACAAGCTACATGAACTTGAGAAAACGAGGTTTCTTGCCTATGAAATGCAAAGCCCTACAAAGAAAAGATGAAGATCATCCATGACAAAAAGATATGGAATCAAACATTCAAAGTAGGGGACATGGTGCTAATGTTCAATTCAAGATTGCATCTCTTCCCGGGGAAGTTGAAATCAATGTGGAGTGGACCTTTCAAAGTGGTGGAAACATCACCCTATGGATGGGTCGAGTTGCAAGAAAAGGGAAGTTCTATAACTTTCCGGGTGAGTGGTCAAAAAGTGAAGCATTACATGGGATATGAAGCCGAGCCTAGGAAGGTCGCTTGCATCTACTTCATGGATCCTTGAAGGTTGAGGTAACCCCGTCGTGCCGCGACGTTAAATCAAGCACTTATTGGGAGGCAACCCAAGTTTTACTTTTAGCAATTTTAGTTTTAACCATGTAGTTAGTGTAAAAATTTCATGTGAAATTCTGTGATGAATGCATTTGACCTTGGTCGGAGTTGTGTTAATGCTGGGAAAGTGCAAGGATTGAAAAGTGAAAAAAGTTGAAAAATAGAAAAAGGGCGCCGACTAAAGTGCGGAAGCAAAAGGGAAGCCCAACCAATTGAATTGTGGGCTGCCGATGCAATCAATGAGGAAATATTTTCTGCGGAGTAAAGGATTACTCAGCCATTCATTCAGAGATTCGCCCACTCAACTCCGCACGCCAGTCGGCGACCCAACCTACTTGTGCACCCTTGAAGAACTTAAGTCCTACACGCCTTAAATTTGGCGACCCACTGAATGAGATGTGAGACGCCACTTTCATGGGCCTGGCAGGTTTTTACCCAACTATATAAGGCCCCAAGGTAAGTTTCTTTTACACTTTTCACCCCAAACATAAAAATCAAAGCAACCACCACCGAAAAACACTGTTCTGATGCACCACCATCTCAATCAACACTCTAAATCACACATGCACACTTGATCTCACGAACCCACAGTGAATCCTTCAACCCGATTTGAATTTCATCACAGATCCGGTAAGATTTCAACTCCTCGCTTTAAAATTTTCATGTTTTATATATGAGGTAGCTAAGAACTTCATGTTAGGGTGGGGTTTGGTTGATTAAACTTGTTATCCATGATTAGGTTGATTTTAGGGTTTGTTTTTAACTTTCATTTCATGAAATTTGAACCTTAGAGTGTGTAAATATGGGTTTACTTTGTTCTTAAGTGAAGAAATGAGTAAAAGAAGAGAGTAAAAGTAAAAAGGACCAAAAATTGGACTTGAATGACACCATGAACATACCTTGCTTTGCTTGAGATCTTGAAAAAGCTTTGAACTTTGTATGATTCTTGGTTGACTTTTCATGAATTTTGGTTGAAATCGTCGTCTCGTTCTTGAGAGAGAGTTTGAGAGAAGTGAGAAGTTGAAAAGACCACTTAGGAGTGTGTTTGAGGGTGTTAAGGGAAGTGAGAATTGGAAAACTTGGAATCTGTGCACTTTAGGTTAAATCGACCAAGGAATCGGCAAGCCACTAATGAGGTTGATAGGCCGCACAATGAAGTGCGGAAGACACTCGACGTGCCTGCAAAAGCAAGTGCGACGCCACGGCGTCAACAGTGAGCTCCAAAAATTAGGCGAGTGAGGCTTGCCCATCGCAGGTCAAAGGGCGACTCGCCGACCTATTTTGTCAAAAGTTATGTGAGTCGCCAAAGCTAAAGTGCGCCTCGCAAAGTGAAGGGCGGAATGAGTAGGCGGTTCCTTAGTTTCAATTGCGGGCCTCCGACTCTCACAGAGAGTTGAATTTTTCTGCGACTTGAGGTAAAGTCTCGTACTTCATATGGCGACCCGCTGGTGCTTCACAGCACTTGCTTCTGCGGGCCGCCTCTTCATGTCTGCGACCCTGCCTCTTGTTCTGCTGTCCGCCTTTTCTTTTGTACCTTTTGAATTGTTTCAATATCCCAAGTGTTCCATCCCATTCCATGAACTTCATATGTTAGTTTAGTTTAATCATAGCTTAGTTAGGAGTAGGATAGTGCATTGATTTAAAAACTCACATTGCTCTTGGAGTTTATTTTGTCCAGGTAGTACAATGGCACACCCAACACCATACAAACGAGCAAGGATGGACACTCCCCCCACCACACAGTTTTTCAGTAAGTGACCCTTCTAGCAATGATTTGTCTGATGATGAACCATGTGAAGCAACTTTCAGTATAGATGGAGAGCATGAGTTGCTCATATGTGAGATGAGAGTAGTACTTGATAGAGTGGGGGAGCTTAACCCAGCATTTTACAAAGCTTTCCATGAAACAGAATGGAGTAACATCTTCACAAGAAGACTGGGAGCAACAGTAGTAGAGCTAGTTCTGGAATTCTACATTGCACTGAGTGAACAACAAGAACCAGAATGTGTGATTGAAGTCAGGGGCACAACAGTGGAAGTGTAAGCAAGATCATTGAATTAACACCTTCAAATTCCAAACTTTGTTCCTAAAGAATACATGGCCAAGCTGGAAATGAGAGAGAAACTGCAAAGAAGGTGGTTGATTCCCACTATTGGGCGAGAGAGAAGGCTAGCATGGAGTAGAGTTGGTGAAACAATTACAACCCAAGATCTTAACTTTGAAGCCAAGGGTTGGAATGTTATTGTGAGCTCAAGAATCTTACCGACAAGAGGGAGCCACATAGTTACCCTCCGAAGGGCAATCATCATTGGCGGCATAATGAGCGGAATACCAATTAATCCGAGAGCTAAAACGGTGCAGGAAATGTTTGATGCTGCAAAAGCTGGTGATGGATATTTCCCATTTACCAATACCTTAACAGATTTCCTAATGGATCAGGTGTGTGAAACTCTAGGCAATGATGACTATGCATTTGCGAGAAGGGGTTTTAATTTGTACGCTCTTGAAGATGAAAAAAACCCACTTCATCCAACACCTGCTGCACCCATCTCATGGGGCAACATCACGAGCTGATCAGCCATCTTCTTCAAGAGCTCCTCCACCTCAAGTGCGTCAAGCGGAAGCAGCTATTACAAGTCTCACTCGGGAACTCGAGGAGCTACAGGGCAAGATGCAAGATTTTGGAGTCCAATTGTGCAACATGCCAAGGATGAAACCACCTCCACCTTCTTCAAGAAATGTTAATCCCATTGAATTTGACCAATTAAGTGAGGCCATCGATGCACACTCAAAAGTAATCTTAAAAATCAAAAAGTGCATTCATGTGTTTGCAATCATGCATCGAGATATGGCAAATAGCGTGAACATATTATTGAGTGAAAGGGAGCAGAGACAAGAAGGGTCGAACCATCCAACATCCCCAGAATCTACGCACCAAATGAACATGAGGAGAATGCAACAAAAGACACTTGGAGATTTAGGTGTGCTTAGAAACAGGAAACATGATGAGGAAATTCAAATGGATATGGCTAGAATGGCCTCAATGGATGAACCAAGGAGAGCAAGAGCAGGGAGAGGGCAAGGAAGTCGACAAGCCCTATGAAGAAATGTTGAAGGCAAGGGCAAGGGAATTGCCCGAGATGAATAGGGAGTTCTTCTCTCCCTCTGTGATTACTCCATGAAATTTTGTGCTACTATGTTTAGTTGCTTTGGGACATAGCAACTTCTCATGTTGGGGGTGGAGTAACTATCTTTTGTTTGAATATGTCCTAAACTATCTTTATGTTATGATTGTTTTTATGTTGATATGGATGTTTAACTTAGGATATTTAATATAGGATGTTTTTGTGATGTTTATATTCGTGTGATGTTATGTATACTATTGTCTTTAGTCATGTCTTTAAATTCATAGTGTAGTTGTTGTTAATATCATATTATATTAAAAAAAATTCAAAAATCCAAACTAATTGAAAAACTTTGAAAAATCCCAAAAAGAAAAAAAGATTCCAAAGGTACTCCCGTGAACTACGCTTGGGATATTGCCTCCTTTCCTCTGATTTGCACCTTTTGCGATACGTAGGCAACCCTCGTGAAAGTCATTTTTACTTGGGCCCGAAACAACAACAACCCCATTGTAAATACCACTTGTGTAAATAGCTTTAAACTAGTAAATAACCTTCTTGGTTTTCTTTGGCTCAGTTCTTTTCCCAAGAATGCAATTTTTTTGAATCGGGCACTTTTTAGGACTCTAATCATAGAAGTGTCATCCTTATTTGATGACTTGTTTGGTACCAACACATTAGAAGCACACATGAGAAAGTTTGTGAATTGTTTGTTGAGAGTCATACCTATAACCTTTAGGTTCTTGTGATGACTTTATGCATGTGTAGTATAGGTTAGATCCTCACTTTAAGTGTTGGAAAGTTGTTGTTCTTGTCTCTTATCCCGTATACTAGTGAGGTGAGTTCTTACTCAAAAGCTTGTTAATTGCATATGCATGTTAGAACTTGGCTTGTGCGTCCTTGAAAATGAATGAAGTATCAACTTAGTGGTTGGATATGATGATAGGCATTTCTTTGACCCGTTTGAGCCTTTTAAACCACCAAATGAAATTAATCCTCCGTTAGCCAACTCTGAGCCTTAATATCCTTTCTTTTGATAGCCATGTAATTAGCCCGAGCCAATTCTAAGTGCTTAATAGCACTAACCCTTCTCTTAGCTCTACCTCCTTGAGGCATTGAAAGACGTGCAACTTAGACTAAAGTCTAAATTTGGGGGAGGGGAACAAAGAAATGAAAGCTATGTGGCTTTTCGATGATTGTATAAAGAAAAGTTGCAAAAGAGGAAAGGAGAAAATCAAGAAAAGTACAAAAAGAGCAAAAGACAAATTGAAAAGACAAAAATAGAAAGAGAAGCAAGTGAAAGAATAAGAGCCACAAAAGCAAAGATCAAGAATGAAAATGGGAATAAGAGCTAAAATGTAAAAAGAAAGCTCAATGTGAAATGTTTGAAAAGATGATGTAGTGCCCAAGGAGGGAATTTAGTCACTCTTTATCCAAATTATACTCTACCTTTATCCAAAATCCTACATTAACACCTTAGAAGTCCTATTTGATTCTCCTTTAATTGACATGAAAGGAAATGACAAGTGACACTAAGGCAAGCCTATGACATTGTATGTGCTTAACTTGCATTTATTTTTTAGAGTGAGAGTTTAAAAATTGAGGGTCCCTTTTGTTTGCATTATATTGAGAGATATGGACCCATTCTTTGTGGTGTGAGCATTACGAGACTTGAGACTTGAAGGTGAAACCAAGAAAACCTTAGGTGAATTGAGAAAGCAATTGTGTTATACATGCTCTAGACCCCACTAGAAGCTTTAGTAGATATAGTTGTGACTATGGCTCTTGTGGATTGATTGGTTAAATTCTCATATGTGTAATTAAGTGTTAGTATCAACCAAATTCATGAACTCCTCTTTTACTCCATTCCCATTTCAACTCAATCCCGCTGCTAAGAAAATGAAACATGAGTTAAGTTCTTAATGCTGCTTGAGGGCAAGCAAAAGCTTAAGTTTTGGGGAGTTGATATGGTTGTATTTTGTACTTAATTTCAACTTATTCCGACTAGATTTTATCCTTTTTAGTGATGTTATTTGAATGAATCTTATGTTATTCTTCATGTTTCAGATTTTTAAGAGTATTGATATACAAAGCCGAAGAAAATGTGCAAAAGAGCAAATACAAGTGCACTTTGGCTACAAAATGAAGAACATGAAGACAAGGAAGCAATTGGATCGATGCCTCACCGAAATTGTGGCTCAAGAGGTCAGCCATCCATCCATCAAAAGAAGAGAAATTTCACAGCAATCAACAACTCAAAAGGCTGCTAGCCAATGAGAGTGCTAACTATACCCGGCGGCCCCGCAGGATGAACGGCGAAACCGCCGATGCTCACAGAGAGATATTAAAAACTGCGAAGCTGAGGAATTGACCGAAATTACAAGGGTGCCCCGCCGAACCTGCACTGCAAAAGAAAGGAAAGCTTAGCAAAACATGAAGGCGGCGAGCTAGCAACCAGTTGGGCGGCTCGCCGAACAAGCAGCGGCCTGGCGTAAAAACAAGGAAAATGGAAATTTTGTAAATAATAGCATAGTTTTGAAACCATGCCTATAAATAGACTGTTATGCCTCCGAGAAAACAGACCCTTTTTTAGCTTAGAATATTACTTTATGCTTTTTGAATATTCTTGGAGAACAAGGAGGGTTTCTACTTGAATCTTTGTAAGGATTTTATTCTTCAATCTAAATTCTCATATGATGCTTGCCATTTCATCTTACATTATGTGTGTGTTAAACCCTAGTATAAGTAGCTAAACTCATACTAGGTGTTTATTAATGAAAACATGATTATCTTAGCTTAAATCTTGTACTTAATCTTATAAAATTAATGAAAACATGATTAGCTTAGCTTAAATCTTGTACTTAATCTTATAAAATTAATGGGTTAACATAAATCTAGCTCTCCATCGTACTTCCTTAACTAGGGTTTAAGGCACGGCCGTACTTGAACCTAACCCTACTTTGCTTTTATCACCCGAAAGGGGTTGAAGGCGTAGGTTAATGGACACTAGCGAGAATTCGGGTTACGTTGGTTGCGACCTACCCCATCTAAAGGGGAAGACCTAAAAAGGCCATCCTCGCTCGGGTCTTTGGATTAGGGTTTCTTGCACTTTATCATTGACCGAAGAGGGCTTGATGAGGTAAATCCTCTCTATCCCGAGAGGATTTTGAGGAATACTTTAGAGGTCCAGCTATTAGTGTTGCCCATGAGATTTGTAAGGTTAATGCAAGTATTTTGTTAAGATAACGTTGTTGAAATGGATAAACCCCTAGCTCATTGTCATCATTTACACCCATCATCATTATTTAGCTTGCTTTACATTAATTGCTAGTTGTAGTTGTAGTTGTAGTTAAAACACTTTTACCCTTCTTTATTAGGAATTTAGGGACAATGCTTAGGACTCATTATTATTCAACCTAAGTCTAATAGATTACTTCGCTAAGCTCCCTATGGAATCGACCACGACTCTTGTTGGGTACTATTACTTTTGACGACCACCCCATCATCCTTAGAGGTGAGTAGATTGAGTATGGATCACCTGCCGAGACGGAGAAGGAGGAAGATAAGAAAGAGAAGAAGAAAACAAAGAAGAAGAAGAAGAAGAAGAAGAAGAAGAAGAAGAAGAAGAAGAAGCAGGGACGACGAGAGGATGTTGTCGAGGTCCCTGATGTTGAGGCTAGTTTGCAGTCTTTGGAGGAGTCTGTTCAGACTCTCACTCAGGCCCCAAGAGGTATCCTTGTTTATTCTTCGTATATCTTCTCGTTTTCTTTTCCTTTGGATGACACGTTTTCTCTTTTCAGGTTCGAAAATAAAAAGGCATACGCCCAAAAAGCCACCCAAGGCTAAAATCCCTCATGTTAAGTTGCTTGAAATCCCTATACGAAGACTAATTGACGAGCCAGACGACGTCTGTGTTCGAGACGAGGTCGAGGTGGCGAGTATTAAGGAATCGAGCCAAGTTATTGATAAGGTTCATGAGGAGATTGAGTCCGGCGAGGCCAAGCTTGTCGAAGGGGTTCCATCTGCAAAAGGGGCGAGCACCGATTCAACTCGAGCTGAGACAGACCTTTCTCAAAGAATTAGGAGAATCCCAATTCTGATTGATGTTTACATGCTGGACGATAGCATGGGTGTTTCCATTAGCTGCAAGAGGCTGCTTGGGCTTTTAGAAAATGAGTGGCTCAAGAATGTGCCCTCGGATGATTTTATGGCTAATTTGGCTCAACATGCGATTCATGTAAAGTTTTTTGTTTTCCTTACTGCTTTCTCAATTTTAACTGCTTTTCCCACTTCTAATTTCCTCTTTTCTGGCTGTAGGGCTACGTCTATGCTATGAAAGCGGCTGAGATCGAGGCCAAACGAGCAGCGTACCTTAAGCAAGTTTGGGATGAGTGGAATCGAAGAAGGACCGGGCTCGAAACTCGTGTTTCTGAGCTTTAAAAGCGACTCCTTGACTTAGAAACCAAATTGGATCGAGCTCAGAAAGAGGTTGAATGATCGAGCGCCGAACTCTCTCAGGCACGTGGAGAAATTGCCAATCTTAGGGCCGAGAAGAGGTCTCAAGAGGAGAACCATCGAGCCGAGCTTCAGAAGCAGGCTGAGGAAGCAGATGCAGTGCTCAAAGGACTAACTGAGCAACTCGAGGAGAGATCTTTGCTGCTTGCCTCGAAGATGAAAGAGTTTGAAGCCAAGAATGAGGTTCTTGAAGTTGAAATGAAGACCCTTCAAGGCAAAAAATCAATCTCCTCTTCTGAGCTAAAGTCCAAGTTCAAGGCCAAGCTGAACTCGAGAGCTACCCGAGCCAAAGTTGACATAAATTGGGCAATCATTCAGAACAAGCTGAAGACCCTCGAACGATGTAAAATGGTGGTTAGTTTGGATGACGAGATAGCCAATGCTAAGATAGATTTCACTACTGCTCGAAAGTTTTTAGATCAACTTCCTTCGAGCAGTGAGAGCTCGTCTGAAGGAGAAACTTCGGGTAGTGATAGCAAGGCTAGTGGGTGAAAGCTCATTTGTTTTTTTGGGCCTTGAGCCATTTTCTTTGTAATTATTCTGGTCTTCGAGCCTTATGAGTATATGAATATTGAATGTTAGCTGTTTCAATATCTTTTCGAGTTTTATTTACTTGCAAGACTTTAAGTATATTATGAAGCTAGCTTAGGACGACGTATCGTCCTTGAGCCGAGGCTTGAACAAAGCTTAATGGATAAAAAGATGATGAGTCGATTTTTATTCCATTGATAAAAATCGAGCTGGTTTACATAGAGCCTAGTTGTACTTAGGCAAATTTAATTTACAAAAGCCATCTGGGGCAATGAATATGAGTAATCAAGCGTAATACTATGGGGTAAGTCCTCGGTGTAGGTTCAGCTAGGCCTCGGGCGATTTCCATGTTTTGAAGTTTTCGAGTTAAGTCCCCGAGTTCGAGTTATTTTTCGAAGAACCTGAGCTGCGAGTCTATGAGTCGATTGCAGACTGACCTCATTCCCTTGCACCCCCCAGTGGTTGAGTGTGAATGATGAGGACTCGAGCACTGTCAACTTCGGAGCGATATCTCGTTGATGTTAGAAGTAATACCTCTTCAAATTGGATATGTTCCAATTTAACGGTTCTTGCTTCCACTCGAGGTCTTCCAGTTTAAAAGACCCTTTCCTTACGATTGCTTTCACTCGACAGGGGCCTTCTCAATTGGCGGCCAATTTCCCTGCATTTTTCTCTTTGGTCATTTGATTTGAGGCCCTCAAGACATAGTCGCCAACCTTTAACTCTCTCAACTTGGCCTGTTTGTTCAAGTAGGCCTCGATTTGCTGTTTTTGAGCTGTCAACTGCACCAAGGCCATCTCTCGTCGTCCTTCGAGCAAATCCAATCCACTCGCATAGCTTCTTGATTTGACTCCTTGGTTGAATGAGCATAGCGAAGACTTGGTTCACCAACCTCGACAGGAATTAGCAAATCTACCCCGTAAATAAGAGAGAATAGGGATTCGCTAGTGCTATTCTTCTCTGTGGTCCTTATTGCCGATAACACTTTTGGTAACTCATCGGGCCATGAGTCTTTTTCTTTGTTCATTCTCTTTTTAAGATTGTCGACGATTATTTTATTTGAGGACTCAGCTTGTCCATTGGCACTGGGGTCGTAGGGTGTTTAAGCCACCCTTTTGATCCCCCATTTTGCAAAGAAAGCTGTGACATTCGAGCCAACGAATTGTATGCCGTTATCACAAGTGATCTCCCTCGGAACTATAAATCGGCATATGATATTTTTCCATATGAAGTCGATGACTTGCCTAACTTTAGAAAAAGCTCCTGCTTCGATCCATTTGGGAAATAATCAGTGAGCACGAGGATGTAATGAACACTGTCCTTCGCTTTGGGGAATGGTCCCATGATATCCATTCCTCATTTCATGAAGGGCCATGGTGAGACCACAGAGTGCAAGGGCTCAGCCTGCTGATGAATCATGGAGGCATGCCTTTGAGACTTGTCGCAATTCCTAACAAATACTCTGGCATGCTTACTCATTTCGGGCCAATAGTAGCCAGCTCAGAGGAGCTTTCGCATGAGGGCTTTAGCTCCAGAATGATTACCACACCTTCCATCATGTACTTCTTTCATCACGTATTCATACTCTTCTGGGCCTAGAAATTTGGCCATCGGGCTGCAATAAAGCTTCTTGTATAATTGTCCATATAGTATCGTGTATGGAACTACTTGCTTCCTGAATTTTTTCGCTTCTTTTTTGTCTGGTGGTAGAATCCCTGACTCTAGACAACAGATAAAGCTTATCCGCCAATCCCAATATCGATTCACCACATTTACTTCCAGCTTCATCTTTCCTATTACTGACGTAAAAATCCTAACTGTGGCGTCAGTCCCCGAGTCATCTGTTTCAACTGCCGAGGCCAAGTTTGCCAAGGCATTGGCCTCGACGTTTTCCTCTCGTGGTATTTGCATGACCTTCCATTCTTGAAAGGCACCGAGCGCTTGCTGCATTCTTACCATGAAATGTTTCATTCTAGGCTCCCGAGTCGAGTATCTGCCGAGGACTTGATTCACCACTAGTTGCGAGTCACACCTGAGCTCTACATTCTCGGCTCCCATTTCTTTGGCCAGCTTTAATCTTGCTATGGCAGCTCCGTTTCCGTTGGTTAGCCTCTCGAATTTCATCGAGTGCCTTAGCTTTTCCCCTGTGGGAGCTAAGAGCACTATTCCAAGCTTCAAGCCATTGTAATTGGCTGCCCCATCTGTGTAAAGCTTCCATACCCCATGGGTGGGACCCTTTGAGAATAGATTCTCTTTTTCCGCCTTGGGAAGTAGTTTAGCACTAAAATCAACTAGAAAATTAGCTAAAACTTGGGATTTTATGACTGTGCGGGGTTGGTATATAACTCCATACTCACTCAGCTCGACTGCCCACCTAGATAACCTCCCTGACAATTCTGGCTTATGTAATATGTTTCTCAACGGGAAGGTTGTTACTACGGCTATCGGATGGTATTGAACATAAGGGCGTAGTTTTCGAGCAGCAATGACTAATGCAAACGCTAATTTTTCTAAATGGGGGTACCTTGTTTCAGTATCGAGGAGCACTTTGTTAACATAGTATATTGGTTGTTGCTTTCCTTCTTCTTCTCGAACCAGAACTGCGCTGATCGATACCTCGGAGACGGCTAGGTATACCAACATTGTCTCGCCATCTTTTAGTTTAACAATGGGGCATTGGCCAAATAATATTTCAACTCTCTCAGAACCTCCTTGCACTCGGAAGTCCACTCAAAGGAAGTGTTCATTTACCACACGGAAAAAAACCTGTGGCACCGCTCGGATGACCTTGAAACAAATCGATTCAGAGCGGCTAATCGGCCAGTTAAGCATTTGACTTCCTTTGGGCGTGACAATTCCTCGGGGATTTCTTGTATAGCTTCGATCTTGTCAAGATTTTCCTTGATTCCTCTCTCCGAGACAATAAACCCCAGGAATTTCCCCGAGCTGACCCCGAAAGCACACTTTTCGGGGTTAAGCTTCATGCAATACTGCCTCAAAATCACAAAGGCTCCTTTAGTTGTTTCAAATGATCTTCCAATCGGACAGATTTCACCAACATATCATCGATATATGCTTCCATTGTTTTTCCGATGTAATCCTTAAATATTTGGCACACCAACCTTTGATAAGTTGCTCCGGCATTTTTGAGGCCGAAGGGCATCACCTTGTAACAATAGGATCCTTCATCTGTGATAAAGAAAGGTTTTTCTTCATCACTGGGGTCCATCAAGATCTGATTGTACCCTAAATATGCATCCAAAAAGGTAAAGATTTTGTGTTCAGTCATGGAGTCTATTAACCTATCTATTTGGGGAAAAGGGTAGGAGTCTTTGGGGTAAGCTTTATTCAGGTCGGTGTAGTCGACACACATTCTCCACTTTCCATTTTTCTTGGGTACCTCTACCACAGTAGCAAGCCAATCTAGGTACTTGACTTCTCTTATGAATCAATTTTCGAGCAATCTCTTGGTCTCATCTTGGATCACCTTCTTCTTTACTCTAGCGTGGGGTTTTTTCTTTCGTTTCATCAGGCGATGGTTGGGATCTACATTCAGCTTGTGTGTCATGATTTCAGGATCGATCCCACCATGTCTGCATGAGACCAAGCTAAGGAATCATCATTGGCTTTCAACAATTCGATGAGAGCTTTCTTAGACTCAGCATCCAGCTTCGAGCCTATAGATATTTTTCTTTCTGGGAACTCTTCTGACTAGGCATAAGATTCCATCTCTTCCACTGTTGAATCCTCGGCCTTCTGCTTCCGAGTTTCTTGAATGAAAGTTGGGATCTTCTCTTCCTGCTTTGGATGAGCTACCTCTCGAATTGAGCTCTCCTCTTTAGGGGGCTCCGAGCTGCTCTGTTGTGATTTTAAGTGCCCGATCGGGGTGTTACCATTTTTTGCACCGATTGAATAGCATCTCCGGGCCGTTAATTGGTCACCTCGGATTGCACGGATTCCCCATGGGGTGAGAAATTTCATCACCTGGTGGAGGGTTGACGGTACGGCCTCCATTTCATGAATTCAAGACCTTTCAAGGATAACGTTGTAAGCCATATCCTCATTCATTACTTGAAAAGTTGCTTTCTTGTCAACTCCCTCAGCGGTGGTTGTAGGGGTGATTTCCCTTAAGGTTCTTTCCATAGAGTTGTTGAACCCTGGTAGAATGATTGGTTTTGGAACGATGAGATCCTTCAACCACATTTGTTCAATGGCTCTATGACTGATGATATTCATAGAACTCCTAGGATCTATTAAGGTTCGTTTTGCGTCTGAGTCATTGATCCGCAAGGTAATAATCAGAGCATCGTGATGAGGGGTCATCATTTTGTAGCAATCCCCCTCGTCAAAAACGATTTCATTGTCGCTTCCTTCAACTTGAGTCCTTCTTTCCGTATCGGTTCAGAATTTCACAGACTTTCTCACCGAGGAGAGATTGACTCCATTTTTTTCCATGCCGTTGGTTATGACGCTCATAGATTTTCGTGACATTAAGAGAATTGACATTTTGCTAAGATTAGGAAAAGATTAGACTTTGGAACAAGCGTTATTACCAAGTCCCCACAGACGGCGCCAATTTGTGTTGGCCTAAATCGAGATAGGACAACAAATCGAATTTATTTTGGGGTTGATTAATAATTTGCTTGTATCAAAGTTATGATCAAAGTGAGATTGAATTTAAACGAGACAAATGCTTAATGAACGAGGCAGAAAAATAAACGAGCAATAATGTATATAAAACGAGACAAAGCTTAAGTGAAAGAATATAAGTCAAATGTTATATTTCTGGATTCCTTTCTTGTTTACAAAGGGTTCCTATTTATAGTAGATAGGAACGAGAAGATTACAACTGCATTCAATGCTAATTACTCTGTATTCATTCATTTCCAGTTAATGGTCTCTCTTTTTAATGCTCGAGCAACGGTCGTATAACGCTCGACAGTTATAATTAGATGCGGTCGTTCGCCGAGGTAATATAATCCTTCGAGGGGTCGCCGTATTGATCATTCTTCAATCTTTCCGAGTTCTGATCTTGCACTCGGCTCGATCTTACCCGAGATGGAGGTGAAAACCACCTTCTCGAGAAGCTGTCCTCGGTGAAACTTGACAGTCTCGTGGTTCAAGCCTTTGCACCGAGGCGATGGGATTTTTACCCAATGTAAAAACAAAAAAAGCTAGGAGTAACATTTAGCACACCAGACAAAGTCACAAGTTCACAACCACAAATTTCTAAGATTGCTTTGTGGTGTGACGAATCAGGACATTCTTAGGAAACTAAAAGAAGAAAAGAACAGTTGTGAGGAGGAGAAGTTGTGACTGCAATGTGGGCCATCATGATTTCGTCGTCACCACTTCTATATATCTTAAATCTTTCTTGCTCCTTTAACAGGTCATTTAATATGTCATAGAGCATATGGCTCTCATCCTCCATATAATTAGAAGTTCCACTTTATGTGTTAAGAAGTTCCACTTTATGTGTTAAGATTTGAAATACGAGGATTAAATTTGTTAATTTTTTATCATGAATTTAGCCATAAATTGTTTAAATTTCTAAAAATAATATATATATATATATATATATATATATATATATATATATATATATATATAAAAATAAATAGAGAGATATTTAAAAATTACATAAAAGAATACTATATAAACTATAATAATTTATAATTCAAAATATTTATAAACTACTAGTTTTCTAATATGTGCGTTGCATGTGCAATCGATATTAATATGTAAATACCTTTAAATCTGTGAGTAACACGACATTTGATAATGTGAATAAGAGTAACACCAATTATAATTTCAAACGCTTCATGTCTTAAAGTTTCTACCTCATTTTTATGATACGGTAGTCTCTTACTTTATAACTACCACATACATATCAAGAAATTACTGTTGAATAAAAATAGTATTTTGTAGAACTTGTCCACAATTCGATTAACATATATCTTCTTTAGAATGAATAAGATATCATTGCTAATTTCATGATGTACGCAAGCAAAGAATTAAATTGTATTTTTTGTGAAAGAAATACTTAATGGTGAGTCACAACCTTTTTTTTATGCATATAAATTATAATATTCACATGAAATTGTAATACAACTATTATCAAAGATAATTACCATTTGTCGAAAATAAAAATAAAAATCAAGGAATGAACTTACAAGAGTGACATGATCCGGAATTCGGCTAGGCCGTGTGGGCACTCGACATCCTCCCCTTGACCCGTCGAGCGAACCCTTACCAAAAAAATTAAGAAGAATAAATATAATTCAATTCATAAATAATAACAAGACTTAGAAAAAGTACAGACATACTGATACCTCCAAGCTGTACAACAGAAATTACAGCTGACTACCCAACATAATAGGATTAGGGTTATCCAGACAAGACATCTAAGAGCAGGAAAGAAGACAGATACCTCCTGAAGGGAACAATTTGCAACTGAAATAATACACATAAAACTGGTGGCCATCCTGAATAAAAGCTGGCTCACCCTGACAGCTGAAGTCGTTTTCGCTCCTGAACAACGTGGCGAACTCAATCCTGGAGCGAACCCGCCGAAATGAGGTAGATAGACAAGAAACAAACAACAAACAAGGGTGAGTCAAATGGAATCAATAAGTGGGGAAGTCTAGCCACCTCAAAGAATAGGATAGCTAGCCAGGGAGAAAAGAAACAGATAGACCAAATTCCTCTTATTTAAATTATATAAAGGCAGAGCCAGATAATAACTGAAAACACGTAAGAAACTATAAACTCAACCAGGAATACGAGCCAGAAACATATCAATAAATAAGCAATTAACGTATAAGCAGAACAGTAGTGAAATGAAATGAAATGAGATGAAATGAAATGAAATGAAATATGATGCAAAGTGCCAAATGATTGGAGCGGAATCCTCCTACTCCTAGGGCGGAATCTTCCTGCCTTCAGTATGATGCAATGGAGCGGAATCCTCCTGCTCCTGGGACGGAATCCTCCTACCCTCAATATGATGCAATGGAGCGGAATCCTCCTGCTTCTGGGGCTGAATCCTCCTACCCTCAATATAATGCAATGGAGCGGAATCCTCCTGCTCCTAGGGCGGAATCCTCCTACCCTCAATAGAATGTAATGTAATGCATATGAATGCAATATGATGCAACAATAACCCTTCACCGGCGGGGGACTCTCATCGACAGCTGGGAAGTAGATGCCAACTCACAGCCAGAGTACAATGCTCAGATCCTCAATGCAATACCAACAACCGGACATAACATATAATTTATAATGTAAATCCTAAGCTAAGGCGTATTGAGTACGCCTATCAGCAGCTACACACGTAAGGAACACGTGGTAGAAAATCCACGAGGCCAGGTGCCTCCAAGAAATGGATATACACTTACCTTGTTACAAAGTTAGCACTGCTAATCGAAAACCGCTTTGTCCTTTGGATTCATTGCCAAATGATCCCACTGTGTTCAATAAGCAGAAAAATATATCACATAAGACTAAAGTCTTCATTCCTCACATCTTAGAACAATCCAGGTAGGAACCTGATACCCTATTTGCATACGCAATACGTAGGCCAGGCCTATGTACAAGGTTAAAAATCACATAACCAAATCCTAAATAAATTACATTTATATGTTGCCCATAACTCACTGAGTACGAATATAATAAGTTCTATTATCGGGGTCCAATTGATCCTTTAAACTATCAATTTAATTCGTTAGGACGATGTATAATATCCCAATTTTTACCGTTAAAATATATCCAACTGACACGACCCGGAATCCGATTAGGCCGTGCGGGCACCCGACATCCTCCCTTAGACCCGTCGGGCGAACCCTTACCAATCAAATTAGGAAAATAAATATAACAATTCATAAATAAGAACAAGACTTTTTTAAAAAAAAATACAGACATACTGATACCCCTAAGCTGTACAAAAGAAATTACAGCTGACTACCCAACATACTAGGTTTTGGGCTATCCAGACCAGACATCTAAGAGTACAAAAGAAAACAGAGACCTCTTGAAGGGAGCAAACTGCAACTGAAATAATAAACCATAAACTGGTGGCCATTCGGAATAAAGCTGGCTCACCCTGACAGCTGAAGTCGTCTTCGCTCCTGAACAACGCGGCGAACTCAATCCTGAAGCGAACCTGCCGAAACGAAATAGATAGACAAAAACAAACAACAAACAAGGGTGAGTCAAAAGGACTCATTAAGTGGGGCAGACTAGTCACCTCAAAGAATAGGATAGCTAGTCAGGGAGATGAAACAGATAAATCAAATTCCTCTTATTTAAATTATGAAAAGGCAAAGACAGATAATAACCGGAAACACGTATGGAATGACAAACTCATCGACAACCAGGAACGTAAGATAACCAAAACATATAGGTATCCCGAACACATCAACAATCAGAAATACAACCTGTTGCGGCGTGCAACCCGATCCATATATTCATCCTGTTGCGGCGCGCAACCCGATCCATATATTCATCATGTTGCGGTGTGCAACTCGATCCATATATTTATACCATTGCGGCGTGCAACCCGATCCCCACAACCCAGAATACGAGCCAGAAATATATAGGAAAAATGATATATGTCTACGACATGGTATACATACCGCATACATAAAACACAACACAATACACACAATAGTCAGTATGCGGTGCAATGAGATGGGATGAATGCGGTACGATGCAATGCAGTCACATATGCCTGATACCATTCTCCTGCGCGGGACTCTCATCGTCTACCGGGAGATATATGCAATAATGACCCTTCACCGGCTTGGGACTCTCATTGATTGCCGAGAAGTATATGCAATGATGATCCTTCACCGGTGCGGGACTCTCATCGCCAACCGAGAAGCATATGCAATGATGATCCTTCACCGGTGCGGGACTCTCATCACCAACCGGAAAGTATATGCAATAATGACCCTTCACCGGTGTGGGACTGTCATCGCCAACCGGGAAGTATATGCAATGATGACCCTTCACCGGCTCGGGACTCTCATCGATTACCGGGAAGTATATGCGATACTCAAAACCAGAGTGCAATGTTCATATGCTCAATGCAATACCAACAACAGGGCATAACATATAATACACAATATAACTTCAAAGCTAAGGCGTGATGAGTACGCCTATCGGCAACTACACACGTAAGGAACACGTGGTAGAAAATCCACGAGGCCCGGTGCCTCCAAAGAAATGGATATAAACACTTACCTTGTTGCCAAGTTAGTACATCCACTCAATAACCGCTTGTCCTTTGGTTTCATTGCCAAACGATCCCACTCTATTCAATAAGCAGAAAAATATATCAAATTAGGCTAAAGGCTTCATTCCTCACATCTTAGGGCAATCTGGTTAGGAACCTGATACCCTATTCGCATACGCAATACGCAGGCCAGACTTATATACAGGGTTTAAGGCCAAATAACCAAACCCCAAATAAATTACATTTATATGTTGCCCATAACTCACTCAGTACGAATATATATTCAATTCCGTTATCGGGGTCCATTTGACCCTTTAAACTATTAATTGAACTTATTAAAACGATGTATGATATTCCAAGTTTACCGTTAAAACACATTCAAACACACGTAATAAACTCAAATAATATATTGGGATCATTACCTGAATGTTTCAGGGTGAAAGTTCTACTTTTTTCCGGCCCCTTTTCTCATTTTCTGGCATTTTTTTCCATTTCTTGCTTTTGTTATGTTTCTCGTTTTATCCCTGTTTCTGTTCACTTTCTTCTTTTTGAGCTTCCAAATGAAGCTAGTCAAGGGATATAAACATCCCTTCATATGCCCACCGCCATTAAATTTTATGTTTTTGTCTTTTTCTCTTTTTTTTCTTTTTCTTTTAAAATTTGCTGTAACGGTAAAAATTAAAATGGTACCCTATGATATTCGAAATAATCCCAACTTTTGCATACAAGTTATAAAAAAAAATATGTAACATACTCGCGAAGGCGGATCTCAAATAGGACTCCCGAAACTCAAGATGCGAATTTAAATAGAAAAAGTCAAATTATTTAACTTTCGGCATTTTAGCGGAAACTAGCCGAACAATATCGAAATTCACTTTCGAAAAATCACAAAAATCACAAATAATCATACGAACCTAATGGCGCTTTCGGATTTTGAATCAGAGCTCATTCGCCAATACCGAGCTCGTAAATCTCTTTTAATATTTATCGACGATAAAAACTGACACCTTTTTCTGATGCCTACCAAACAAGTTCCGATTTAGCTCAAATTTTACAGACAGGTCCTAATGGACCTTACGAATATTTTAAAATTATCGGCACACCAATCGGTGTCCTAACTTCCGAAACGACTGACTGAGGTCGTTTCATTCTCCTCCACTTATACTCTCGTTCGTCCTCGAACGAGCCTAAGTCCAAAGCAAGATTCACGCAGATAACAAGAGAACTTGCACGACCTTCATGAGCTACTCCACGGGCATTATTTCCTGATTACAGAATCAGAATTATAACACGCATATCGAACTCTTGGATAAAAACATAGCTGGATAATATGATAAAATCATTGCCCAACTTATTCGGACTAAGCTGACCCTTTCTCAATCATGAGAGAAGAGTTTTATATTTTCGAAATGAAGATACACGCAACTCTTGATGGGCTAACATGATTCCACCAACGAATCACCTCATCGATATACTTTCGATATAGAACAGGACGATGAAACAAAGAATTAGCTTACGCTTCAGCAAAGCCTTAGAGATTTAATATTATGATTCGACATCAATTGGAGGAAGACTCCTCCACTTAGAGCACAAACTCATACAAATAATTTGAATATGAATAATCATCCCCGCACAACCTGCTGGCCTAAAGAAGATTTGGCTAAAAACTGAATGTAGGCAGACCTAAGCTACCAAACTAACCTTTCGAGTTGCCAAACAGCTGCAACTCTCGAGTTCACAACTCCATACCTTTGTCGTAAACACCACCGCCTGATGGATGGTACTTCTATATAAAAATTTCGGCACAGTTTCCCCTGAAACTGGATGATCCGCAAAACAGAACCAGCGTTATACTATACATGGGAATGGATACCCGGATAAGTTGATAACATAAACATGTTAAACGGATAACAAGATGAGAAAACTGGATGACATAACAAATCCGCAGATAGAATGTTTGGACAGCACCACTGTCCTGATTTTCAACCTAATTTTCAGAGTATAGATCAAAGTTATAGACTTCATAGTCTTCATAAAAGTTTTAGATATATGTCTTAGGGTTCCAGGTAATCTTGAAGCATCTTAATATCAATTTTGTACAAGGAGTTATGCGCGCAAATACTAACAGCTGTTCGAATTTTGGACATCTTTTACCGGGGTTCTTAGCAGTGCTATCTTTTGGAAGAGTAAGTGTTTGTATCCAAAACAATAATCTGATTACCCGGTTACCTTGACATGCACTCTGGCTCAACACATGGAACATCACAATAGGTTACTAATCGCCTAAGCTCACCAGTATCGAAAGAAGAAGAGATGGAAATAAACTGAGGATAGAAATAATTAGATCTTTATGAAGCTCATCATCTTATTTATTTGGCTACCAGAGCTAGACTACTTACGAGTCAAGATATCCAAAGAATCGCAATTGAAGAAATAGATATTAAATTAGCTCTATGGAACAACATCCATGCCAATTTAACCTCCCAATAAGAAGGAAACTCTGACAATTTACCAGAAACCCTGTTATAACCCATATAAGCTCATAGGATAACATGACTTTACTAGCATTTTGAACCAACATGAGATACGTAGATCGAATATTACTTACTAACCACTTTACACCGGAAGAAACAGATGACACTTTCTGATGATGATGAATAGGAATCCTATCGTCCTACCAACACGGAATTCCGAGAAGAGAGGTATACTAATTTGACTTAATAATTAAAGCTGGCACGATAAGATGCCAAGCAGACAATACCGACACTCACTGTAAAATCTCTCATATTTAGACCAGATAAAATGGTAGGGTCGCACAAATGCCCTGAATAAATCATACCAGAAGCTTGCCCCTCTACTGCAACCGATTCTTAATAGAAATAATAAGGAAACCATGGAAACATGATATGACAAACAATTTCCAAATCGATCGGAAGAATCAAATCTTACTCCCATTTCAGGGTCCACTATATCGGATACCTCAGCATCCTGCCAAACTAGAAGTTCATAGAACTGCCTCAGCAGCTGAGTCAAGCCGCTACCCTGATAATTACTTCTAGAAGAACCACTACCATCACACTCTCGACCTTTATCAAATGAGAGCATATCTCTGCTTGATTAAGATCTAAATGAAATTTCCTACTACTGTGCAGGTGTCTGATGCTGGTCTGATGGTGAGAAAAGAACAAATGCCTACTTGCCGGAGTAAGGAAAACTCAACCAAAAATGACAGGCTCACAACAATGATAACACCTTTTCAATGAAAATGGAAGCTGGACAGGTTGTTGATAGCTACAAAGAGAAAAATTAGGTCTAATATTGACGAACTACTGGTGCACTCTAAGAATCGTGTGACACAAGCTAAGATAACCTGGAAGGTGACCTCCCAAAATAATCAGGACTTTTACCTCCAAATGACGTACCATGGTTGCCCACTTGGGCCACGGGATCTCTTACTCTCCCGCTCTAACTCTTCCCGCTCTAACTTATGATATGCCTAATACCTCTGAGCAATATCAACAACGACATCAAATGAAGTTCCAACCTCAATTTTTCGAGCCATCTAGGATTTTAAGGAAGGGGAAAGGTCACCAATAAATCTTTGAATCTCTCGAAAGGCTCATGGACTAGCTTTAATGCATATTCAGCCATTCTATAGAATTCAATCTCATATTTTGAAACCAACAGGCTAACCGACAGGCTACCCTGTCCAATCCACTCGAACTGGCAACACTTTTCATCTCGCTCGCTACTCAAAAGGAACTTTTCGACGAATCTAGAATAAAATCGAACCAAGTTAGCTAAAAAGGGAGCGGTCCACCAATTCAAGGCTGGACCCCTGAAACTGGAAAGCAGAATAATCAACACCATACCGCTCAATATAATAAAGAGCCTGAAGGATACGCTGACATCATTGTATTTTTTAAAAAAATAACGAAGTTTATCTGATGCATTGCTTCAGAATATCAGAAGGTTCAACCGCGTAAAATAATGCAACCTCTTCGGACACTCGGACCGAACTGATACCTCGGCTGGCTAACCAACCAGAACAACTGGAGGCACAATACATGCTGCCTCCGGAACATACTTTACTGAGGCAATATTAAGAACTGGAATAGGAGCTCCCTGAAATCGAACGTCTACACATGCGGCAACCTGATACGCTGGCCAGCGAATAATAGGTTCTTACGGTATCTGCGCCGCCAAGATTCTCGTAAAGCATTGTAGAGAGCCAAGGGAACTACAAGGCCCTGCTCCCTTGCCCATCGCGAGCTCGTACAACTGAGGTCTGCGCAACTGGATCGTCAACACGATCCACAACTTTCGGGGCTTGAGTAGCCCTAGCCTCAAGCTAGACTACTTCGTCCTGAACTCCTACCATTTGCCGATTTATCGCACGAAGGTCCACCATTACCACGAAGGAATTAATGAAAATACTTTTGCATCCTAGACCGACGCGCGATCAGAAAAGAAGAAAGTGAAACTTCCTAAATGCCATCATAGCCTCTCGTAGATAATTACGGACGTCTACGTACCCATCAGCGAGACTGTACTAGACACTGTCTTGTCTGGATAGACACTAAACCGGGCTCTGATACCAACTGACACGACCCGAAATCTGATTAGGCCGTGTGGGCACCCGACATCCTCCCCTAGACCCGTCGGGCGAACCCTTACCAATAAAATTAGAAAAATAAATATAACAATTCATAAATAAGAACAAGACTTTTTTTAAAAAAAATACAGACATACTGATACCCCTAAGCTGTACAAAAGAAATTACAGCTGACTACCCAACATACTAGGTTTTGGGCTATCCAGACCAGACATCTAAGAGTACAAAAGAAAACAGATACCTCTTGAAGGGATCAAAATGCAACTGAAATAATAAACTATAAACTGGTGGCCATCCGGAATAAAGCTGGCTCACCCTGACAGCTGAAGTCGTCTTCGCTCCTGAACAACGCATCGAACTCAATCCTGGAGCGAACCTGCCGAAACGAAATAGATAGACAAAAACAAACAACAAACAAGGGTGAGTCAAAAGGACTCAATAAGTGGGGCAGACTAGTTACCTCAAAGAATAGGGTAGCTAGTCAGGGAGATGAAACAGATAAACCAAATTTCTCTTATTTAAATTATAAAAAGGCAGAGCCAGATAATAACCGGAAATACGTATGGAATGACAAACTCATCGACAACCAGGAACGTAAGATAACCAAAACATATAGGTATCCCAAACACATCAACAATCAGAAATACATCTTGTTGCGGCGTGCAACCCGATCCATATATTCATCCTGTTGCGGCGTGCAACCCGATCCATATATTCATCATGTTGCGGCGTGCAACCCAATCCATATATTCATCATGTTGCGGTGTGCAACCCAATCCATATATTTATACCATTGCGGTACGATGCAATGCAGTCACATATGCCTGATACCACTCTCCGGCCCGAGACTCTCATCGTCTACCGGGAGATATATGCAATAATGACCCTTCACCGGCTCGGGACGCTCATCGATTACCGGAAAGTATATGCAATGATGATCCTTCACCGGTGCGGGACTCTCATCGCCAACCCGGAAGCATATGCAATGATGATCCTTCACCGGTGCGGGACTCTCATCACCAACCGGAAAGTATATACAATAATGACCCTTCACCGGTGTGGGACTGTCATCGCCAACCGGAAAGTATATGCAATGATGATCCTTCACCGGCTAGGGACTCTCATCGATTACCGGGAAGTATATGCGATACAAAGCCAGAGTGCAATGCTCATATGCTCAATGCAATACCAACAACAGGTCATAACATATAATACACAATATAATTTCAAAGCTAAGGCGTGATGAGTACGCCTATCGGCAGCTGCACACGTAAGGAACACGTGGTAGAAAATCCACGAGGCCAGGTGCCTCCAAAGAAATGGATATAAACACTTACCTTGTTGCCAAGTTAGTACATCTACTCAATAACCGCTTGTCCTTTGGTTTCATTGCCAAACGATCCCACTCTATCCAATAAGCAGAAAAATATATCAAATTAGGCTAAAGGCTTCATTCCTCACATCTTAGGGCAATCTGGTTAGGAACCTGATACCCTATTCGCATACGCAATACGCAGGCCAGACTTATATACAGGGTTTAAGGCCACATAACCAAACCCCAAATAAATTACATGTATATGTTGCCCATAACTCACTGAGTACGAATATGTATTCAATTCCGTTATCGGGGTCCATTTGACCCTTTAAACTATTAATTGAACTTATTAAAACGATGTATAATATTCTAAGTTTTACCGTTAAAACATATTCAAACACACGTAATAAACTCAAATAATATATTGGGATCATTACCTGAATGTTTCAGGGTGAAAATTCTACTTTTTTCCGGCCCCTTTTCTCATTTTCTGGCATTTTTTTCCATTTCTTGCTTTTGTTATGTTTCTCATTTTATCCCTGTTTCATTTCACTTTCTTCTTTTTGAGCTTCCAAATGAAGCTAGTCAAGGGATATAAACATCCCTTCATATGCCCACCGCCATTAAATTTTATGTTTTTGTCTTTTTCTCTTTTTTTTCTTTTTCTTTTAAAATTTGCTGTTACGGTAAAAATTAAAATAGTACACTATGATATTCGAAATAATTCCAACTTTTGCATACAAGTTATAAAAAATATATGTAACATACTCGCGAAGGCGGATCTCAAATCGAACTCCCGAAACTCAAGATGCGAATTTAATTAGAAAAAGTCAAATTATTTAACTTTCGGCATTTTAGCGGAAACTAGCCGAACAATATCGAAATTCACTTTCGAAAAATCACAAAAGTCACAAATAATCATACGAACCTAATGGCGCTTTCGGATTTCGAATCAGAGCTCATTCGCCAATACCGAGCTCGTAAATTTCTTTTAATATTTATCGACGATAAAAACTGACACCTTTTTTCGATGCCTACCAAACGAGTTCTGATTTAGCTCAAATTTTACAGACAGATCTTAATGGACCTTATGAATATTTTAAAATTATCAGCACGCCAATCGGAGTCCTAACTTCCGAAACGACTGACTGAGGTCGTTTCACAAACACACCTAATAAACTCAAATAATGTATTAAGATCATTAACTAAATGTTTCGGGATGAAAATTCTATCTTTCTACGACTCTTTTCTTATTTTCTGGCATTTTTCTCTTTCTCCCCGTCATTTCATTTACTTTCTGTTTTGCTTCTCGTTTTCTGCTTCACTTTTAGTTCCCCATTCCTTAACTTAAAAGTTAAGGATTTATAGTTCAGCCACCGCCTCCAAATTTGACTTTGTCTTTCTTTTTTTTCTTTTTTTTGTTTTAATTTTATTTTATTTTCTTTTCTTTTTGCGACGAAATTAAAACGAAACTCTACAAAATTCGAAATGATCCCAAATTTCTCAAGTAAGTTATACAAAATATATGTAACACACTTGCTAAGACGGATCTCAAATCGGACTCCCGAAACTCAATGTGGAAATTAAATGGAAAAAGTTTAAATTATTTAACTTTCGGCATTTTAGCAAAAACTAGTCAAACAACCTCGAAATTAACTTTCGAAAGTTCACAAATGTCATAAATAATCATACGAACCCAACGACACTTTTGAATTTGGAATCGGAGCTCATTCGCCAAAACCGAGCTCGAAAATCTATTTTAATATTTATCGACAATAAAAACTGAAACCTTCTTCCGATGCCTACCAAACAAGGTTTGATTTAGCTCAAATTTTATAGACAAGTCCTAATAAACCTTGTGAAGATATTAAAATTATCGGCACGCCCATCGGGGTCCTAATTTCTGAAACGACTACCGAATGTCGTTTCATTCTCCTACACCTATACTCTCGTTCGTCCTCGAATGAGCCCAAGTTTAAAGAAAAGTTTACACAGATAACAAAAGAACTTGAATGACCTTCACCAACTACTGCATGGACATTATCTCATGATTGTAAAATCAGAATTATAACACGCACACCGAACTCTTAGAAATTAACATATCTAGATAATATCATAACGCGATTGCCCAGCTTATTCCGATTAAGTTGATCCTTCCTCAATCACGAGAGGAGAGCTCTACATTTTTGAAAAAATGATACACGGAACTTTGGATGGATTAACGTGATTCAGCCGATAATCACCTCTTCGATATACCTTTCGATATAGAACAGGTCGATGGAACCTAGAATTAGCTCACGCTTGATGCAATAGGGGGGCTATTGAAGTACCTTGTCACTACTTACTATAGAAGATTTGATGCAAGCTATATTATTTTTACGAACGCATTATGAAACATCTCAGTTGATGTTAGTGTTGTTCCGCAAGCTCCTTGTGGGAATGTAGTTACTCATATCCTAATGTATGTCAAAGGTTCATCCGAATAGGGTTTATCATATAAGGATCATGGAAATACTACTGGATAGTATGATACAGACCAGGAATGATCTTCAGACTGAACATCTACTTCAGGATATTGTCTTTGAATTGAAAATATTATGACTTGAAAAAGTGAAAATAAAAGAGACATGTAGTTGGACCATGAGCTGATGCAGAATACCAACAACAAAGTTGATTACATGTGCACTTATAATGCTAAAGTAACTTCTCAAAGAGTTGAGGTGTAAAGGAGATATGCCAATGATGGATGGACGATAAACTGCACTAGACCTTTAACTCTAAATTTACATGAAGTATAACAACATCAGTATGAGGATCCAGTTCTAGTTGAATACAGACAGATAGCCAGAAGAAAACCAGAGTCACCATACAGGGTTACTACTGATGGTGTTCTCATGTATAAAGATAGACTTTGTGTTCCTGATGTTGCAGATTTACGTGGACAGATTATGATAGAGGCACACTATCCCAAATACACTGTTCATCCAGGTTCGACTAAGATGTACCCTAATCTTAAGCAGATTTCTTGGTGGGATGGAATGAAGTGTGACATAGCAGAATTTGTGGCTCAGTGTTCTAATTGCCAGCAAGTTAAAGTCGTGTCATATTTCCAGACTTTATGCTTTCAGCTGATAGGTACGAATATATGAGGTTGGCAGCTTATCTCTATCATTAATAGATTATTAGTGGGTTTAGCAATGACCGACACTCATTATAGGTTTCTGTTGTGGTCCTAGGTTGGGTCGTGACAAAAGTGGTATCAACGCCTTAGAGATTTAGTATTATCATTCAGTATTTGGAGGAAGACTCCTCCACTTAAAGCACAAACTCATGCAGCTATTTGAATAGGAATACCCATCCCCGCACAGTCTGTTGGACTAAACAAAATTTAGCTAAAAGCTGAACGTAGGCAGACCGAAGCTACCAACTACCCTTTAGAGTTGCCAAACAGCTGCAACTCTCGAGTCACAACTCCATATATTTTCTATAAGCACCACCACCTGATGGATCAAATCAAAGGTCAAATGACGCCTCTCATTACCCTTATTAGCCTTAAAAAACAACAATGTGCTTACCCGGCTACCTTGGCATGCACTCTGGCTCAACACAGGGAACATCACAATAGGTTACTGACCGCCTAAGCTCACCAGTGCCGAACAAGGAAGATATAGTAACAGACTAAGGATAGAAATAATTAGAACTTCAGGAAGGTCATCTTCTTATTTACTCTGCTATCAGAGCTAGAGTACATCCGAGTCGGCTAACCAAAGAATCGCAATTGAAGGAATAGACATTAAATAAGCTTTATGGAACGACATCTATGCCAATTTAACCTTACAATAAGAAGGAAACTCTGACAATTTACCAGAAAACCCTTTTATAACCCAGATAAGCTCATAGGATAACATGACTTCACTAGCGTCTCGAACCAAGAGAAGATACGTAGATCGAATATTACTTACTAATCACTTTACACCGGAAGAAACGATAACACTTGCTGATGGTGATGAACTAGAATCCCATCATCCAACCAACACGGAATTCCAAAAAATGAGGTAAAATAATTTGATATAATAATAGAAGGTAGCACGACAAGGTGCCAGGCAGACAATAGCGACACTCACTGTCAAATCTCTCATATTTAGACCAGATAAATTAGTAGGGTCTCACAAATTCAAGTAATAAATCATACCAGAAGCTCGCCCCTCTATCGCAACTGATTCGTAATAGAAAAAATATCCAAAGAAACCATGGAAACATGGTAAAATAAACGAAGTCCAGACCGATCAGAAGAATGAAACCTTACTCACATATAATGGAAGAAGAAATACATGGATGTACTATATTGGATACCCCAATATCCTGCCAGACCTCTATAGCTGAGCTAAGCCACTACCTTGATAATCACCTTCTGAAGAACCACTGCCACCACGCTCTCAACCTCTACTGGATGGTGGCATTTCTCTGGCTGGTTGAGATCTAAATAAAATCCCCTGCGACTGTGCAGGTGCCTGATGGCGAGAGAAAGGAGAACTGCTTATTTACCAGAGTAAGGGAAACCTCCTCAAAGGATAACTAGTACTCATGATAATGATAAAACCTTTCTGCTGAAAATGGAAGCAGGACATATTGTTGATGGCAACAAAGAGAAAACTGAGTCTAATCTTGATGAGCTATTCGCACACTCTGAGAGTCACGCTCTACAAGCTGAGATAACCTGGCAGGTGACCTCCCAAAATTATCAAAACTCTCACCCCCAAATGAGGTACCATGATGCCCACTAAGGCCGTGGGATCTTTTGCTCTCCCGCTCTAACTCTTCCCACTCTAACTTATGGTATGCGCAATACCTCTGAGCAATATCAACAACGACAACAAATAAAGTTCCAACCTCAATTTCTCGAACCATCTGGGATCTCAAGTAAAAGAAAGGTCATCAATAAATCCTAGAATCTCCCGAAAGGCTCATGGACTAGTTCTAATCAATATCCAGCCATCCTAAAGAACCAAATCTCATATTATGAACCCAATAGGCTACCTTATCCAATCCACCCAAAACTAGCGACACTTTTTATCTTGCTTGCTGCACGAAAGGAACATTTTCATGAATCGACAAGAAAAATCGCACCAAGTCAGCTTAGGCGAGCCTTGCTTAGCTGATAAAATAGCGGTCCACCAATCCAAGACTGGACCCTGAAAATAGGGATTATCTAATACATTACTTGGGAATATCGGGATGTTCAACCGCGTAAAATAATGACACCTCTTTGAGCACTCGGACCCAATAATTACCTTAGTTACCTAACCAGCCAGAACAACTAGAGGCACAACACATGCTGCCTCCGGAACATACTTTATTGCGGCAATATTAAGAACTGGAATAGGAGCTCCCTGAGACCGAACATCTGCATCTGCGGCAACCTGATAAGCTCCCTAGCGAATAATAGGTTCTTGCGGTATCTACATCACCAAGATTCTCATGATAGCATCGTAGAGAGACAAGGGAACCACAAGGCCCTGCTCCCTTGCCCATCGCGAGCTCGTACGGCTGGGACCTCCGTAACTAGATCGTTAGCATGATCAAAACTCTCGGGGCTTCGTCAGTGCTAGCCCCGCGCTAGACTGCTTTGTCTTGAACTCATACCATTTGTTGATTTGTGGCACGAGGGTTCATAATTACCATGATAGAATAAAAGAATTAACGAAAAACTTTTGAATCCTAGACCGACGCACGATCAGAAATGAAGGAAGTGAAACTTCCTAAATGCCATCATAGCCTCTCGTAGAGAAGTACGGATGTCTACGTACCCAGCAGCGAGACTCTACTAGACACTGTCTTAGTCTGGATAGACTCTAAACCGGGCTCTAATACCAACTGACACGACTCGGAATCCGGCTAGGCCGTGCGGGCACTCGACATCCTCCCCTAGACCCGTCGGGCGAACCCTTACTAATTAAATTAGGAAAAATAAATATAATACAATTCATAAATAATAACAAGACTTAGAAAAAGCACAGACATACTGATACCTCCAAGATATACAAAAGAAATTACAGCTGACTACCCAACATACTAGGTTTAGGGTTATCCAGACTAGACATCTAAGAGCAGGAAAGAAGACAGATACCTCCTGAAGGGAGCAACTTGCAACTGAAATAACACACATAAAATTGGTGGCCATCTTGAATAAAAGCTGGCTCCCCCTGACAGCTGAAGTCGTCTTCAGTCCTGAACAACGTGGCGAACTCAATCCTAGAGCGAACCTGTCGAAACGAAATAGATAGAAAAGAAACAAAAAAAAAGGTGAGTAAAAAGAACTCAATAAGTGGGGTAGACTAGCCACCTCAAAGAATAGGATAGCTAGCCAGGGAGAAAAGAAACAGATAGACCAAATTCCTCTTATTTAAATTATTTAAAGGCAGAGCCAGATAATAACCGGAAATACGTAACAAACTATAAACTCAACCAGGAATACGAGCCAGAAACATATCAATAAATAAGCAATGTACGTATAAGCAGAACAGTAGTTATGTACCACAAGTCTACACAATGGCATGAAACTAAATGAGATGAAATTAAATGAAATGAAATATGATGCAAAGTGCCAAATGAATGGAGCGGAATCCTCCAACTCCTAGGGCGGAATCCTCCTACCCTCAGTATAAAGCAATGGAGCGGAAGCCTCCTACCCTCAATATGATGCAATGGAGCGGAATCCTCCTGCTTCTGGGGCGGAATCCTCCTACCCTCAATATAATGCAATGGAGCGAAATCCTCCTGCTCCTAGGGCAGAATCCCCCTATCCTCATTATAATGCATTGTAATTCATATGAATACAATATGATGCAATAATAACCCTTCATCGGCGTGGGACTCTCATCGACAGCCGGGAATTAGATGCCAACTCTGAAACGACCTCGGTCACTCGATTTGAGAGATAGAACTCCGATTTACGTGCCAATAATTTTAAAATTTTTGTAAGGTCCATTGGGACTTATCTGTAAAATTTGAGCAAAATCAGACCTCGTTTGGTAGGCATCCGAAGAAGGTTTCAGTTTTTATTGTCGATAAATATTAAAAAGAGATTTTCGAGCTCGATTTTGGTGAATAAGCTCCGATTCAAAATCCAAAAGCGTCGTTACGTTCATATGATTATTTGTGACTTCTGTGAACTTTCAAAAGTAAATTTCGAAGTCGTTCGGATAGTTGCACAAAAATTCCAAAAATTAATAATTTTGATCTTTTTCCGTTTAATTCGCATCATTAGTTTCGGGAATCCAATTTGAAATCTGCCTTAGCGAGTATGTTACATATATTTTTTGTAACTTGCTTGAGAAATTTGGGATTATTTCGAGTTTCATAAGGTACCATTTTAATTTTAATCGTTCTAGCGATTTGTTAAAAAGAAAACAAAAAAAAATAAAAAGAGAAAAAAAAGAAGAAATAATATAGGCGGTGGGTGCTAAGCTTAAAGCTTAGCTTTTAAGATTAAAAGCAAACAGAAAGAAGATACGAAACAGGAACTAGAAATGGAGGAGGACTCAGCGAAAAATACCATAAAAATAGAAAAAGGAAAGGAAAAGGAGCAGGAAAAAAATAGGAAATAATATAGGCGGTGGATGCTAAGCTTAAAGCTTAGCTTTTAAGAATAAAATAAAACAGAAAGAAGATACGAAACAGGAACTAGAAATGGACGAGGACTCAGCGAAAAATACCATAAAAATAGAAAAAAGAAAGGAAAAGGAGCAGAAAAAAATAGGATTTTCACCCCGAAACATTACGGTAATGATGTTAACTCATTATCTTAGCTTATTACATGTGTTTGAATATATTTTTATGTTAAAAATAGGAATATTAGACATCGCCCTAATGACTTAAATTGATAGTTCAAAGGGTCAATTGGACCCCGATGATGGAAATGAATATATATATTCGTACTCAGTGAGTTATGGGCAACATATAAATGTAATTTATTTTACTGTTTGGTTATGTGACTTTGAACCCTGTACATAGGCGTGACCTGCGCATTGCATATGCGAATAGGGTATCAGGTTCCTAACCGGATTATCCTAAGATGTAGGGAATGAAGCCTTTAGCCTTATTTGATATAGTTTTCTGCTTATTGAATACATCAGGATCGTTTGGCAGTGAATCCAAAGGATAAAGCGGTTGTTGAGTAATTGTGCTAACTTTGTAACAAGGTAAGGGTTTGTATCCATTTCTTTGGAGGACCTTGGTCTTGTGGATATTCTACCACGTGTTCCTTACGTGTGTAGCTGCCGATAGGCGTACTCATTACGCCTTAGCTTTGAATTTACATTGTATATTATATGTTATGCCCTGTTGTTGGTATTGCATTGAGCATATGAGCATTGTACTCTGGTTTTGAACATTTCATATACTTCCCGGTAATTGATGAGAGTCCCAAGCCGGTGAAGGGTCATTATTGCATATACTTCTCGGTTGGCGATGAGAGTCCCGCACCGGTGAAGGGTCATTATTACATATACTTCCTGGTTATCGATGAGAGTCCCGAGCCGGTGAAGGGTCATTATTGCATATACTTCCCGGTTGGCGATGAGAGTCCCGCACCAGTGAAGGATCATTATTGCATATACTTCCCAGTAATCGATGAGAGTCCCGACCGGTGAAGGGTCATTACTGCATATACTTCCCGGTAAGCGATGAGAGTCCCGAGTCGGTGAAAGGTCATTATTGCATATACTTCCCGGTTGGCGATGAGAGTCCCGCACCGGTGAAGGATCATTATTGCATATACTTCCCGGTAATCTATGGGAGTCCCGAGCCGGTGAAGGGTCATTATTGCATATACTTCCTGGTAATCGATGAGAGTGCCGAGCCGGTGAAGGGTCATTATTGCATATATCTTCTGGTAGACGATGAGAGTCCCGCGCCGGAGATAGGTATCAGGCATATGTGACTGCATTTCATCGTACCGCATTCATCCAATCTCATTGCACCGCATACTGACTATTGTGTGTATTGTGTTGTGTTTTATGCATGCGGTATGTATGCAATGTCGTGGACGTATCTCAGTTTGCATATATATTTCTAGCTCGTATTCTGGGTTGCGGGAATCGGGTTGCACGTCGCAACAGTATAAATATATGGATCGGGTTGCACGCCACAACGGTATAAATATATGGATCGGGTTGCACGCCGCAACGGTATAAATATATGGATCGGGTTGCACGCAGTGACGGTATGAATATATGGATCGGGTTGTACACCGCAACAAGATGTATTTCTGATTGTTGATATGTTCGCGATACCTATATGTTCTGGCTATTTTATGTTACTGATTGTTAATGAGTTTGTGATTCCATACGTTTTTCTAGTTATTATCTGGCTATGCCTTTTTCATAATTTAAATAAGAGGAATTTGGTTTATCTGTTTCTTTTCTCCCCGGCTAGCTATCCTATTCGTTGAGGTGGCTAGTCCGCCCCACTTATTGAGTCCTTTTGACTCATCCTTGTTTGTTGTTTGTTTTTTCTATCTATTTTGTTTCGGCAGGTTCGCTCCAGAATTTAGTTCGCCACGTTGTGAAGGAGCGAAGACGACTTCAGCTGTCAGGGTGAGCCAGCTTTTATTCAGGATGGCCACCAATTTAATGTTTATTATTTCAGTTGCATTTTGCTCCCTTCAAGAGGTATTTGTCTTCTTCTGTAATCTTAGATGTCTAGTCTGGATAGCCCTAAACCTAGTATATTGGATAGTTAGCTGTAATTTCTTTTGTACAGCTTAGAGGTATTAGTACGTCTGTGCGTTTCTATGTCTTGTTCTTATTTATGAATTGAATTATACTTATTTTCCTAATTTAATTGGTAAGGGTTCACCCGATGGGTCTAGGGGAGGATGTCGGGTGCCCGCACGGTCTAGCCGGATTTCGGGTCATGTCAGTTGGTATCAGAGCCCGGTTTAGAGTCTATCCAGACTAAGACACTGTCTAGTAGAGTCTCGTTGATGGGTACGTAGACATCTGTACTTATCCACGAGGGGCTATGATGGCATTTAGGAAGTTTCACTTCCTTCTTTTCTGATCGTGCGTCGGTCTAGGATTCAAAAGTATTTTTGTTAATTCTTTCGTGGTAATTGTGAACCCTCGTGCGACAAATCAGCAAACGGTATGAGTTCAAGACGTAGCAGTCTAGCCTGGGGCTAGAGCTACTCAAGCCTTGAGAGTTGTGGATCGTGCTGACGATGCAGTTGCGCAAGTCCCAGCTGTACGAGCTCGTGATAGGCAAGGGAGCAGGGCCTTGTGGTTCCCTTGGCTCTCTACGATGCTTTTACCAGAATCTTGGCGACGCAGATGCCGCAAGAACCAATTATTCGCTAGGCAGCTTATCAGGTTGCCACAGATGGATACGTTTGGTCTCAGGGAGCTCTTGTTCCAATTCCTGATGTTGCCTCAGTAAATTATGTTCTAGAGGCAGCATGTGTTGCGCCACCAATTGTTCTGGCTGGATAGCCAGCCGAGGTAACAGTTCGGTCCGAGTGCCCAAAGAGGTTGCATTATTTTACGTGGTTGAACCTTCCGATATTCTTAAGCAATGCATCAGATAAACCTCGTGATTATTTTTAAAATAAAATGATGTCACCGTATCCTTCAGGCTCTTGATTATATCGAGCAGTATGGTGTTGATTATTCTGCTTTCCAGTTTCAGGGTCCAACCTTGGATTAGTGGACCGCTCTTTTATCAACAAGGCAAGGCTTGTCTGAGCTGTATTGGTGCGAGTTATCTCGTAGATTTGTGGAAAAGTTCCTTTAGTGTAGCGCGCGAGATGAAATGGATCGCCAGAATGAGCTGATTAGATAGGGTAGCCTGTTGGTTTCAGAATAGGAGATTAAATTTCTCCAGGATGACTGGATATGCTTTATAGCTAGTCCATGAACCTTTTGAGAAGGTTCAAATACTTATTGATGACCTTTCCCCTTCCTTGAGGTCCCAGATGGCTCAAGATATTGAGGTCGGGAGACCATTTGATGTTGTTTTTAATATTGCTAGGAGGTATTGGGCGTACCATAAGTTAGAGCCGGAGAGCAGGAGATCCTACGGTCCTGGTGGGCACCATGGTACCTCATTTGGAGGTAAGAATTCTGATTATTCTGGGAGGTCACCTGCCAGATTATCTCCGCTTGTAGAGCGTAAGTCTCAAAGTGCACTAGTAGTTCATCAAGATAACTCAGTTTCCTCTTTGTAGCTATCAATAATCTGTCCAGTTTCCATTTTCAGCAAAAATGTGTTATCATTGTCGTGAGTCTGGTTATCCTTTGAAGAGTTTTTCATTACTCCGGAAAGTAGGCAGTCGCCCTTTCTCCCGTCATCTGGCACCTGCACAGTCGCAGGGATTTCATTTAGATCTCAATTTTCCAGAGTAATGCCACCATCCAGTAGAGATCGAGAGTGTGGTGGCAGTGGTTCTTCAAAAGGTGATTATCAGGGTAGTGGCTCAGCTCAGCTGCAGAGGCAGTTCTATGAACTGCCAGTCTGGCAGGATGCTGAGGTATCCGATGTAGTAGACCCATGTATTTCTTCTTCCATGAAATGTGAGTAAGATTTTATTCTTCCGATCGATCTGGAGATGGGGTGTCCTATCATGTTTCCATGGTTTCTTTTGATGTTTTTTCTATAAAGAATCGGTTGCGGTAGAGGGGTGAACTTCTAGTATGATTTATTTCTGGTATTTGTGAGACCTACTAGGTTTAAATGTAAGAGATTGGGAGTGAGAGGCGGTATTTTCTGCTTGGCATCTTATTGTGCCACATTCTGTTATTATGTCAAGTCAGTTTACCTCTCTCGTCGGAATTCAATGTTGGTAGGATAATGGGATCCTAATTCGTCACAATCAGAAAGTGTTATCGTTTCTTCCGGTGCAAAGTGATAAGTAAGTAATATTCAACTTATGTGTCTTCCTTTTGTTCAAGATGCTTGTAGAGTCATGTTATTCCATGAGCTTGTCTTAATTATGAAAGGGTTTCTGGTAAATTGTCAGAGTTTCCTTCTTATAGGAAACATTGATGTTGTTCCATAAAGCTTATTTAATATCTATCTCTTCAATTGCGACTCTTTGGTTAGCCTGACTCGGAAGTAGTGTAGCTCCGGTAGCCAAGCAAATAAGAAGATGAACTTCCTGAAGATCTAATTATTTCTATCCTCAGTCCATCACTTTCTGTTCTTCATCCGGCACTAGCGAGATTGTGAGGTTAGTAGCCGCTTGCGATGTTCCTTTTGTTGAGCCAGAATGCGTGTCAAGATACCCATATCAGCACATTGTTGTTATTCAAGGCTACTAAGGTTAATGAGATTCGTCATTTGACCCCAGAATTGATCCATCAGCCGGTGGTGCCTATGGCAAAAGTATGGAGTTGTGAACTCGACAGTTGTAGTTGTTTGGAAACTCGGGAAGGTAATTTGTCAGCTCAAGTATGAGCTGCGTTATGTTTTAGCTGAGTCTTTCTTAATCCAGCATATTGTGCAAGGATGGTTATTCCTATTCAAATTAATTGTATGAGTTTATTCTCTAAGTGGAGGAGTATTTCTCCAGTACTGAATTTTAATATTTAATCTCTAAGGCATTGCGGAAGCGTAAGCAAATTCTTAGTTTCATCAACCTGTTCTATATTGAAAAGAATATCGACGAGGTGATTTGTTGGCGGAATCATGTTGATCCATCCAGAGTTTTGTGTATCTTTGTTTCAAAAATATAGAACTCTTCTCTCATGATCAAGGAAGGGTCAGCTTAGTCAGAATAAGTTGGGCAATGATGTGATGATATTATCAAGATATGTTTTATTCAAAGAGCTCGATGTGCGTGTTACAATTCTGGTTCTGTATTCATGAGATAATGTCCATAGAGTAGTTTATGAAGGTCATGCAAGTTCTCTTGTTATCAGCGTGAATCTTGCTTTAAACTTAGGATCGTTCGAGGACGAACGAAAGTCTAAGTGGAGGAGAATGAAATGACCTCGGTCCGTCATTTCGAGAGATAGGACTCCGATTTACGTGCCAATATTTTTAAAATCTTCATAAGGTCCATTGGGACTTATATGTAAAATTTGAGCAAAATCAGACCTCGTTTGGTAGGCATCGGAAGAAGGTTTCAGTTTTTATCGTCGATAAATATTAAAAGTGATTTTCGAGCTCGGTTTTGGCGAATGAGCTCCGATTCAAAATCCAAAAGCGTCATTACGTTCGTATGAGTATTTGTAACTTGTGTGAACTTTCGAAAGTAAATTTTGAAGTCGTTCGGATAGTTGTGCTAAAATTCTAAAAATTAATAATTTGATCTTTTTCCGTTTAATTCGCATTAGTTTCGGGAATCCAATTTGAGATCTACCTTAGTGAGTATGTTACATATATTTTGTATAACTTGCTTGAGAAATTTGGGATTATTTCGAGTTTCGTAGGGTACCATTTTAATTTTAATCGTTCCAGCGATTTTTTAAAAAGAAAACAAAAAAAATAAAAAGAGAAAAAAAAAAGAAATAATATAGGCGGTGGGTGCTAAGCTTAAAGCTTAGCTTTTAAGATTAAAAGCAAACAGAAAGAAGATACGAAACAGGAACCGAGAAACGGAGGAGGACTCAGCGAAAAATACCATAAAAATAGAAAAAGGAAAGGAAAAGGAGCAGGAAAAAAATAGGATTTTCACCACGAAACATTCAGATAATGATGTTAACTCATTATCTTAGCTTATTACGTGTGTTTGAATATATTTTTATGGTAAAAATAGAAATATTAGACATCGCCCTAATGACTTAAATTAATAGTACAAAGGGTCAATTGGACCCTGATGATGGAAATGAATATATATTCATACTCAGTGCGTTATGGGCAACACATAAATATAATTTATTTAGTGTTTGGTTATGTGACTTTGAACCCTGTACATAGGCCTGGCCTGCGCATTACATACGCAAATTGGGTATCAGGTTCCTTACCGGATTACCTTAAGATGTGGGGAATGAAGCCTTTAGACTTATTTGATATAGTTTTCTGCTTATTGAATACAGCAGGATCGGTTGGCAGTGAATCCAAAGGATAAAGCGGTTGTTGAGTAACTGTGCTAACTTTGTAACAAGGTAAGTGTTTGTATCCATTTCTTTGGAGGCCTTTGGCCTTCTGAATATTCTACCACGTGTTCCTTACGTGTGTAGCTGCCGATAGGCATACTCATTACACCTTAGCTTTGAATTTACATTGTATATTATATGTTATGCCCTGTTGTTGGTATTGCATTGAGCATATGCGCATTGTACTCTGGTTTTGAACATTCCATATACTTCCCAGTAATCGATGAGAGTCCCGAGCCAGTGAAGGGTCATTATTGCACATACTTCCCGGTTGGTGATGAGAGGCCCGCACCGGTGAAGGATCATTATTGCATATACTTCCCGGTAATCGATGAGAGTCCCGAGCCGGTGAAGGGTCATTATTACATATACTTCCCGGTAATCGATGAGAGTCCCGAGTCAGTGAATGGCCATTATTGCATATACTTCCCGGTTGGCGATGAGAGTCCCGCACCGGTGAAGGATCATTATTGCATATACTTCCCGGTAATTGATGAGAGTCCCGAGCCGGCGAAGGGTCATTATTGCATATACTTCCCAGTATTCGATGGGAGTCCCGAGCTGGTGAAGGGTCATTATTGCATATATCTCCTGGTAGACGATGAGAGTCCCGCGCCGGAGATAGGTATCAGGCATATGTGACTGCATTTTATCGTACCGCATTCATCCCATCTCATTGCACCGCATACTGACTATTGTGTGCATTGTGTTGTGTTTTATGCATGCAGTATGTATACTATGTCGTGGACATATCTCAATTTGCCTATATATTTCTGGCTCGTATTCTGGGTCGCGGGGATTGGGTTGCACGCCGCAGCAGTATAAATATATGGATCGGGTTGCACGCCGCAACGGTATAAAGATATGGATCGGGTTGCACGCCGTGACAGTATGAATATATGGATCGGGTTCTATGCCGCAACAGGATGTATTTCTGATTGTTGATATGTTCTGAATACCTATGTGTTCTTGCTATTTACGTTACTGGTTGTTAATGAGTTTGTGATTCCGTACGTATTTCTAGTTATTATCTGGTTGTGCCTTTTTCATAATTTAAATAAGAGAAATTTGGTTTATCTGTTTCTTTTCTCCTTGACTAGCTATCCTATTCCTTGAGGTGGCTAGTCTGCCCACTTATTGAGTCCTTTTGACTCACCCTTATTTATTATTTGCTTTTGTCTATCTATTTCGTTTCTGTGGGTTCGCTCTAGGATTGAGTTCGCCACATTGTGAAGGAGCAAAGACGACTTCAGCTGTCAGGGTGAGCCAGCGTTTTTTCAGGATGGCCACCAGTTTTATGTTTATTATTTCAGTTGAATTTTGCTCCCTTCAGGAGGTATTTGTCTTCTTCTGTACTCTTAGATGTCTAGTCTGGATAGCCCTAAACCTAGTATGTTGAATAGTCAGCTGTAATTCTTTTGTACAGCTTAGAGGTATTAGTACGTCTGTGAGTTTCTAAGTCTTGTTCTTATTTATGAATTGAATTATTCTTATTTTCCTAATTTAATTGGTAAGGGTTCACCCGACGGATCTAGGGGAGGATGCCGGGTGCCCGCACGGCCTACCCGGATTCCGGGTCGTGTCAAACTCACAACCAGAGTACAATGCTCAGATCCTCAATGCAATACCAACAACCGGACATAACATATAATTTACAACGTAAATCCAAAGCTAAGGCGTATTGAGTATGCTTATTGGCAGCTACACACGTAAGGAGCACGTGGTAGAAAATCCATGAGGCCAGGTGCTTCCATGAAATGGATATAAACACTTACCTTGTTACAAAGTTAGCCTGCTAATTGAAAACCGCTTTGTCCTTTGGATTCATTGCCAAACGATCCCACTGTGTTCAATATGCAGAAAAATATATCACATAAGGCTAAAGTCTTCATTCTTCACATCTTAGAAAAATCCAGGTAGGAACCTAATACCCTATTCGCATACGCAATACGTAGGCTAGGCCTATGTACTGAGTTCAAAGTCACATAACCAAATCCTAAATAAATTACATTTATATGTTGCTCATAACTCACTGAGTACGAATATTATAATTAGTTTTATTATTGGGGTCCAATTGATCCTTTAAACTCTCAATTTAATTTGTTAGGACGATGTCTAATATCCCCATTTTTGATGAATACAAGAGGGGTGAATTGTTTTGACTTATAATTTTAGTCGACTACTCAAGTTATTTGTTGACTTAAGGTGATAAACAATATGCAGTGCAAAACAAAAGTTAGTAAATAAATGAGGAACGACACAGAGTTTTATACTGGTTCAGAACCAAACGGTTCCTAATCCAGTCCCCTTGGGTCACAAGGGAGTTATCTCTCTTCAAGCTCTTGTAGAACACAAATACAAGTATGGTTTATCGTTAACCAAAAACGTCTTCTCACAAGTGGTTTTAATCCTTCGCTCACCACTAACGACTTTGTCTGATTTATAGATAATCAGACCAATTTCAGTGACCCGACTATTACCTCACTACAAGATCTCTCTTTCTTTTCTGTGACAGACTCGTAGACACTTAGGAATACAGTACTTGCAAGTAAAAGAATTAGAGAGAGTAGATAGTAATTAGAAGCGTAAGTAATATCTTCAGAGACTCTAGTATAAATAGTGACACATCAGAGAAGCCCGTTGAAGAGGAAGTGAGGCAGACCTGCATGCGGGATTAGATGGAGATGTGATTGACGGGTATTGCGGAATAGAGAGATTTGACCCAAGAGATTTGATTCTCTAGGGGATATGAATATCTCCAGAGAATAAGGTAAGAGCTGAATGTGGGACAAGTCCCACGAAATAAGCGGGCCACAAATCTCAACCTTCCATAGCTGACTCTCGTAATAAATCAATCACCAATCTTCTTCAGACAATTGGGATCTTTGCAGAGGTTCGTCCTTGTAGTTCCTGCAGAAGGCACATAGGACTTAAGTGTCGTATTCTTTTTGTCATAAACAAAACATGTATTTTAATTAACTCAATAATCTCCCCCTTTTTGGTGATGACAAAAAGTAAAGGAGTATGTGCCAGGATACTTCCCTTTGTCGCTTTAGTCGACTAGCCTATCCTGATAGCTGACTCCCCCTAAGTGAGTGCGTCCTACAATATTAGAAAGTGGAGGTCTCCAGGGTCTAGGAGGTTAGTTGACTCCCCCTGAGTGAGTGACCCTATACATTGTATAATGCAGATACGATAATACCATAATCACATAGATGCAAAATGTACATAGAGGGAATAAACAGTCTGTTCTCCCCCTTGGCATCAACAAAAAGGAGCAAAAGAGCAAGTCTAAATTATCCTGAATATTACAGACCCAGAGAATTAGTTTAACGAGGAGTAAGGAAATATGTAAGGGTATTCACGACATTATCAGTCATCATGTCAGGCTTGGTTTGAACATCTGTAGACATAGCAGTAATTCGGGCCTGAACATCTGTGGAGACAGCATCAATTCTGGCATGCACCTGTCTAATAGCAGCAGCAGAGTCACTCACAGTAGTGTCTAACTTAAGTGAGAACCTACCAACATCTAGTTTAAGCTCAGCGATGTCATCGGAGGCTTTTTCACTCTTGTAGTGTAGGCTAAGTAACAGGTCATTGAGGTCGGCCATAGCATCCTTAAGCTTACCAGAAGGCTCATCAGTAACCGGAACAGATGGCTTGGAAGGACCAGCATGGTCATCAGCCGGTTTGGGAGATTTTGGTTCCTTGCGAACCCAGGAGCCATTAATGCGAACATACCCCATTGATGCAAAAGTGCGAGAATTATAACATGCAGTTAAAGAGCAGGTTTTCCAAGCAGAGATATCAACTCTATAAAAATGCAAGATACGAGTGATAATGATACCATACGGAAGAGAAGCACATTCAGCAACACTTTCAAGCATATATTCAATGATCCAGGCAGCCAAATCAAGTTTCTTTTTAGTAACCAAGCAGTAAACAATCAGAGTGTCACGTTGGGAGAGGGAACTGAGAGAACCAGTGCGGGGAAGCAGAGTAGTACCAACAATGTGGGCAAACTCACGAATTTCAAAGAAGAGGTCTAAGGGACCTAGTTGTCCCTCAGGAACATCAGACTTATCACATAAAAAGGTTTTGGCTTGGTCAAAAGAGACGTCAAAATCAGCAGGCCAAGAAATTTTAAAGAATTCAGAATATCCAGAAAACTTACAACCCAGAATACGGCACAGTATGGCCTTGGTGAAAACAATGCGAGTATTCAGAACCATTGTCTCAAAACCACCGGAGGAACAAGGGCGAAGATTTGCATGAAAGAGTCTTACCAAATCCTCGGGAATGTCGATGGGTTCAGTGGAGAAAAAGTTGGACCAGTCTTGAGCATCAAACCAAGGATTGAGAGAGCAATTGAGAGATTCCATAGTATCCAAATCAACAAGTCTGCCATGAGCCAGAGGTTTATCCTTGATAGCGGCAAGCTTTTCACATGCAGAGACATCCCAAAAGTCCAGAGTTTCATCCAAATCAGCAAGGGAGAACTCCTTCTTGGGTCTTTTTACACATTCCCCATCAGGAGACTGCATGGGTTTTTTACCAGATTTCTTTGAGAGATTAGGGTTCCTTTCAAGGCTTTGATAATTGGACATAGTATTTTCGGAGTGGTTAGAGTCCACCTGTACCGGAGTGGTGGAGGCAGTGGGTAATTTTGATTTTGTGCGTTGACTCCGACGTGCAGAGAAGGAAGTTTTCCGTACCATTTTGATGATGAAGGTTTGTGGAGTAGGAGAGAAGATGAAAGGGATGAGAATGAGAAGAGTTAAAAAAGAGCGGATGAAAATGGAAGAGGTGTCGTGTAAGGGAGAAGAAGCGAAAAGACGTGATGTAATGATGGAAGTGTAAGGACACAGTGCAGACTCTTGGGACTCGTTTCCACGCCGCCTGACACCTTTTCAAACTAAAGAGAAGTAATGATGGCATTAAAAAGGTAAAAAGTAATAATGACAAATAAAATAGACATAAAAGCAGGAAAATCCTAAATATGGTAAAATAATGAAACAAATTAGGGGTACTTTTTAGAGAGTAATATAATGAGATTAACAAGGATCAGGTAAAATTCCAAGCAGGTCACGTAGGGCACAAAATCTTTCTTCTAAGAGGGGTTTAGTAAAAATGTCAGCCAATTGAAAATGGGTGCTCACGAATGCAATATCAACATCACCATCCTGAACATGATCTCTAATAAAATGATAACGGACATCTATATGCTTTGTTCTAGGATGATCAACAGGATTGTATGATAGTTCAATAGCGCTAGTGTTATCACATAACATAGGAATAGGTTTAAAAAATAAATCATAGTCAAATAATTGCTTGCACATCCAAAGAAGTTGAGTGCAGCAATGTCCTAGAGCGACATATTCCGATTCAGCAGTTGAAAGGGCAGTGCAATCCTGTTTCTTACTTTGCCAAGATACAAGGGATTTCCCAAGAAAGAAACTCGCACCACTGGTGCTTTTTCTATCAATTCTATCACCTGCATAGTCAGCGTCTGAAAAGCCAATGAGATCAAAGAAATTGGTACATGGGTACCACAAACCATACTTAACTGTTCCAACAAGATATCGAAAAATTCTTTTGACTGCAGTAAGATGGGATACTTTAGGAGCTGACTGAAAGCGGGCACATTTAAAAACTGAAAGTATAATATCTGGTCGACTGGCAGTTAAGTAAAGTAATGATCCAATCATACCTCGATAGAGGGAAGCATTGATACTCGATTTGGAGCCACTTACCAGATGAGTAGCAGGACTCATGGGAGTTTTAGCAGAGTTTGCATCATTCATGCCAAATTTAAGAATGAGTTCTTTAGTATATTTAGATTGACATATGAAGTTTTTTAGTATATTTAGATTGACATATGAAGATGCTATCGTCGTACTGTTTGATTTGAAGTCCTAGGAAGAACGTGAGTTCACCCATCATACTCATTTCAAGCTCTCCCTGCATTAGTACCTCAAAATTCTTGCATAATTCTGGATTAGTGCTACCAAAGATGATATCATCCACATAAATTTGTATAATGAGAATATCAGTAGATGTTTTCTGTACAAATAAGGTTTTGTCACTTTTGCCTCTTGAAAAACCATGTGATAATAAGAAGGAGTTGAGTCTTTCATACCAAGCTCGAGGGGCTTGTTTGAGACCGTAAAGGGCTTTGGAAAGCTTGAAAACATGATGAGGGTAGTCAGACTTTTCGAAACCTGGAGGTTGCTTGACAAAAACTTCTTCTTTAATAAACCCATTTAAGAAAGCACTTTTAACATCCATTTGAAATAGTTTAAAACGTTTGAAGGAAGCAAAAGCTAAAAGCATATGAATAGATTCAAGTCTAGCAACAGGGGCAAATGTCTCGTCGTAGTCGACTCCCTCCGTTTGAGAGTAGCCTTGAGCCACTAGACCAGCCTTGTTTCTTACCACCTTACCTTCTTCGTTGAGCTTGTTTCGAAACACCCATTTTGTGCTAATAACTAATTTTCCCTTGGGTTTGGGAACTAGCTTCCATAATTTTTCTCAAATTGATCGAGCTTCTCTTTCATGGCAAGGACCCAAGATTCATCTTGAAGGGCTTCGTTTATCTTCTTTGGTTCAATCTGTGAGATGAAAGCCAAATTAGATTTAAGAGAGTTTCTCGTTTTCATACCTTCTCGAGGATCTCCAATGATGTATTTCTGTGGATAGTCGGGATCACTTCTCCATTCATTTGGTACCACCACTTCCAGTTCTTTGAGGTTTGCGAGAGTAGTTGACTCAGGCTGTTCTGGGATGGAATCTGACTCCTCAGTATTTTGAATTTTTGGGCTTGGAGGCTCAAAGGTGGTGATTGTGGTCTCTGAGGGTGTCAATTGGGTTTGGTCGACTTCTTCTTCATCTGCATCATTACCTTTTGTCGACATGGGTCAAAGAATCATCAAAGACAACATGCATAGACTCTTCAACAGATAATGTCCTTTTATGAAACACTCTGTAAGACCTACTGGTAGTAGAGTATCCTAAGAATATACCCTCGTCACTACGAGGATCAAATTTGCCAAGATTATCTTTGCCATTGTTATGAATAAAACATTTACATCCAAAGGGGTGAAAGTAACTGATATTAGGTCTTTTACCTTTCCAGAGTTCATAGGGAGTTTTATGAAGGGTAGGACGAATAAGACACCTATTTAGAATATGACAAGCAGTACTTACAGCTTCAGCCCAAAACTGATTAGGGAGAGAGTGTTCAACTAACATGGTTCTGGCCATGTCTTGAAGGGTGCGATTCTTTCTTTCTACAACTCAATTTTGCTGAGGGGTTCGAGGAGAAGAAAAGTTGTGAGTGAATCCTTGAGAATTGAAGTATTCTTCAAATATTTTGCTCTCGAACACTCCTCCATGATCCCTTCTGATGGTGGAAATGAAATAACCTTTTTCTCTTTGAACTTTCTTGCAAAACACTTCAAAGCTTTTAAATGCATCATCTTTATGAGATAGAAACATAACCCAAGTAAAACGAGAGTAATCATCAACAATTACAAATGCATATCTTTTCCCTCCTATACTTGTAGTTCTGGTTAGACCGAATAGATCCATATGCAGCAATTCAAGGGGGTTGGATGCAGAGACAATATCTTTTCCTTTAAAAGAAGTTCTAGTTTGCTTGCCTAGCTGACATACATCGCTGATGTGGTCTTTAGAGAAGTTAAGCTTAGGTAATCCAATGACTAATTCCTGCTTAGACAGTTTCTCGATTAGAGACATACTAGCATGACCTAACTTTCTATGCCATGTCCAAGGGTCATTTGTAATTGATGCAAGACACAGATGTTTACCTGTTGACGCTTTACCGTTGTTTAGAACATAGATATTGTTTTCTCTAGATCCAGAGAGAATAACCTTACCTCTGTTGTCGTGAATGATGCATCTGCTTGATTCAAATTTTACCTTGTACCCACCATCACATAGTTGACTGATGCTTAGAAGATTGTGCTTGAGTCCATCAACCAAGAATGCTTCCTTGATATCACAGGAGGGACTTAAAGAAATGATTCCAATGCCAACGATCTTTCCTTTAGCATCTCCTCCAAATTTAACAAAACCTCCATCAATCTTTGTTATAGCTTTAAACAACTGTTTGTCACCGGTCATATGTCGGGAACATCCACTATCAAGAAACCATTTTCCCATCTTTATTGTCCTTTTATGGCGTCCCTGCAAAAAAAAGTTTTTAAGCATGTTTAGGTACCCAAGCTTGCTTGGGTCCTTGAGGGTTAGCTTTAGAGGTGCTAGCCTCACTTTTAGCCTTTGGTCTCTAAATCCATTTTCCAGGATTTCTCTTTTGACATCTTCTAAACACATGTCCTGGTTCACCACAATGATAGTAAATAGGAATATTTTTAATTTTTCTCGTAGATGTAGAAGATCTAGCTGAACTATAGAAGCTATTTGATCCTGTTGAACTATGACTGGTGGACTTTCTATGACTGTTAAGTTTAAGTTTAAGGTGATTCATTTCCTCTTTTAGGAATTCATTTTCAGTCTCAATTACTTCCAGTTTCATTTCCCATTCCTCTTTCTCTTTACTTAGTCTCTTAATTTTCTTAAGTGCCTTTTCCAGCTCGTCTAGAACTTCATCAAAATTTCTAGAGTTTTCAATACAGAATTCACAACGTACCTCACTTGAGTCATTTGATGGGATTCCACTACTGGTAGTGTTGTCTGAGGCCATGAAACAGATGTTGGCTGCTTCTTTCTGCTCAGCATCAGCTGCATCCTCATCACTCCATGCCGCGTAAGATCTGCTCCTTCCTTTTCTTTTGGCGTCAGGGCAGTTGGTTGCAATGTGACCATGTTTTCCACACTCAAAACATCGACCCTCCTTTCTGTAGTTGGTTTGATCTTTCTTGAAGGGAGCTTTGCCTTTTCTGAATTGTCTTCTACGATTAACAAGGCTATTTAAGTTTCTAGACATCATAGCAAGCTGTTCTTGGATATCATCTTCTTCAACTTCCTGATCATAGTCGACTTCCTCCACTGTAGTATTGAAGGCCACAGTTTTCTTTTTTTCTTCCAACGCATTTCGTTTCAGATGAGTTTTCTCAAAGGCAATCAGATCACCTCTGAGTTCATCATAAGAAATTTTGTTTAGATCTCCACTTTCTATGTTTATAACCTTAGGTTGCCATGTAGTAGGAAGGCTTCTCAGAATCTTCCTAATTTGTTCACCACTAGAGTAGATCTTTCCGAGTGCTTTGAGTTCACCAATGATTTTGCTGAATCTAGCAAACATATCTTCCGCAGATTCTCCATCTTTCATTTGAAAGAATTCATATTCATAAACTAGAAGATTGATTCTAGTTTCCTTGACCTTACTGGTTCCTTCATAAGTAACCTCTAATTTATCCCATATTTCTTTGGCCGTTTCACAGCTAGATATTTTTTCATATTCTTCACCACTGATAGCGTTGTAAAGAATATTTACAGCCTTGTAATTAAGTTGGATAATCTCCCGTTGTTCGTCAGTATAATCATCCATGTCAACATCAGTAGGAACATTTTGAGGATCTCCTTCTTTCTTTGTAGCTTTGATAGTGGGAATGTCAAAGGGACCCTTCTTGATGACACGCCAGACTTTAAAGTCAACCAATTTGACGTATGTTTCCATACTAATCTTCCAATGACCATAGTGCTTACCATTAAAGTAAGGAGGTCGGGTGGCAGAAGTTCCCTCTTGTAGAAGAGCTCCATTCACAACGTGTGACGACATGATCTTTTCTCACTTGCTGTAAGGCAAAAACAAAAAATGTGAGTCCAAGCTCTGATACCAATTGATGAATACAAGAGGGGGGAGGGGTGAATTGTTTTGACTTATAATTTTAGTCGACTACTTAGTAGACTTAAGGTGATAAATAATATGCAGTGCAAAACAAAAGGCAGTAAGTAAATGAGGAACGACACAGAGTTTTATACTGGTTCAGAACCAAACGGTTTCTAATCCAGTCCCCTTAGGTCACAAGGGAGTTATCTCTCTTCAAGCTCTTGTAGAACACAAATACAAGTATGGTTTATCGTTAACCAAAAACGTCTTCTCACAAGTGGTTTTAATCCTTCGCTCACCACTAACGACTTTGTCTGATTTATAGATAATCAGACCAACTTCAGTGACACGACTATTACCTCACTACAGGATCTCTCTTTCTTTTCTGTGACACACTCGTAGACACTTAGGAATACAGTACTTGCAAGTAAAAGAATTAGAGAGAGTAGATAGTAATTAGAAGCGTAAGTAATATCTTCAGAGACTCTAGTATAAATAGTGACACATCAGAGAAACCCGTTGAAGAGGAAGTGAGGCAGATCTGCATGCGGGATTAGATGGAGATGTGATTGACGGGCATTATGGAATAGAGAGATTTGACCCAAGAGATTTGATTCTCTAGGGGATATGAATATCTCCAGAGAACAAGGTAAGAGCTGATTGTGGGACAAGTCCCACGAAATAAGCGGGCCACAAATCTCAACCTTCCAAATCTGACTCTCGTAATAAATCAATCAGCAATCTTCTTCAGACAATTGGGATCTTTGCAGAGGTTCGTCCTTGTAGTTCCTGCAGAAGGCACATAGGACTTAAGTGTCGTATTCTTTTTGTCATAAACAAAACATGTATTTTAATTAACTCAACAATTTTTACAGTTAAAATATATTCAAACACACGTAATAAACTCAAATGATGCATTAAGATCATTACCTGAATATTTCGGGGGTGAAAATTCTATCTTTCTCCGACTCTTTTCTCATTTTTTAGCAGTTTTCTCTTTCTCCCCGTCATTTCATTTTCTTTCTGTTTTGCTTCTCGTTTTCTGCTTCACTTTTAGCTCCCTGTTCCTCAACTTAAAAGTTAAGGATTTATAGTTCAGCCACCGCCTCCAAATTTGTCTTTGTCTTTCTTTGTTTCTTTTTTTTTAATTTTCTTTTCTTTTCGCGACGAAAATTAAAACGGAACTCTATGAAATTCAAAATGATCCAAAATTTCTCAAGTAAGTTATACAAAATATATGTAATACACTTGCTAAGGCGGATCTCAAATCGGACTCCCGAAACTCAATGTACAAATTAAATAGAAAAAGGTCAAATTATTTAACTTTCGGCATTTTAGCGGAAACTAGCCGAACAACCTTAAAATTCACTTTCGAAAGTTCACAAATGTCATAAATAACGATACGAACCAAACGACGCTTTCGAATTTTGAATCGGAGCTCATTCGCCAAAATCGAGCTCGAAAATCTCTTTTTAATATTTATCGACAATAAAAACTGAAACATTCTTCCGATGCCTACCAAACAAGGTCTGATTTAGCTCAAATTTTACAGACAGGTTCTTATAGACCTTATGAAGATTTTAAAATTATCGGCACGCCCATCGGGGTCCTAATTCCTGGAACGACCACCTAAGGTCGTTTCAAAGAGTTGACATTTGCAAAGTAAAATTTTGTTGCGATAGATGAACAAATAATCCTAATTTATAATAATTGTAATTTACAGGAGGTAGAATGTTTAAGATTATGTAAAAGTTCACTTAATAAAAGAAGAATATAATGAGAATTAAACAAAGTGTTTGATGGTTTATTGGTTTCCTTCCTCAATCGAGATAATGTATGACCATTTCAAATGTCTAATGACTTGCATTTTGTAGATGAAGCCAATTTATACTATTAAATTAGCCAAATAAATTTATCCTAAATTAAATTACCAAATGCAATTTTTTATTGTCTCCAGACTTTTTGTATTAATTCGTTTAGATACATGTTTTATAATTTAATATTTTATTTTATATTTTATTTTATTTATATTAGTATGTGTATTAACGTTCTTATACACAACTATATTTAGAGCAATATTTGATTAAGGGGCTAATATGATCTTTTGATTTTGCTATTTATGGGCTTCCCACTTGTAAAGTAGTACTCCTACTAGATTAAAAAATAAATGGTCGTAAACTTCCCACATATTATTATTGCCCCCATAAAGTGGAACCGGGGTAGTACTATATTATCAAGAAGATGCATTTTATGTTTTTAATGTCCCATATAGAAAGAAAAGGTAGAGACACAGTAAGTCCAGCATATGGAGGAGAAGAGCAGATGTAAGGTGTGTGTAACAGGAGGAGCAGGGTACATAGGTTCTTCCATTGTAAAGAAACTTTTGGATAAAGGCTACACTGTTCATGCTACCCTTAGGAACTTGGGTATGTTTTAATTTCTTTTACTCCCTAAGTCCATCTATATCTGGATGTTTTTGTGAATGATTTTTAACTTTACTAATATGCAGAGGATGAGTCAAAGGTAGGGATGTTGAAGAGTTTCCCTGGTGCAGATAAAAGACTGAAGTTATTTAAAGCAGACATTTACAAACCAGATGATTTTGAGCAGGCAATTCAAGGCTGTGAATTTGTTTTCCATGTCGCAACCCCTTGGGCGCATTCTGATGGATTTCAGGTATAATTGATTCATCACATTTAACTTTTAAATTCCTCTCTAATCACTAACTCGTATACTCCATTTGTTTATGCCAATTTATATAGTACAGTTTTCTTTTTAATATGTCCTAAAAAAATATCACAGTTCTTTATTTGACAATATTTTATGAAATTTCTCTATTTTAACCATATAAAACTATCTTTATTTTAATCTTGTTAGGCTTTACTTGCTTTAAAAACTAGCAACAACCCTTTGATTAGTACTATTTTCTCTTTCTTAATTATTTTTCTTTCATCTAACGAGTATAATTTTGAAAATTTTTAAGGTTAACTTTTATTTTTAAAATTTCATACAAAGTCAAACTACGTCACATAAATTGGTACAGAGCGAGTAATATATATGCATAAGTTACTTTACAAACAATTTTGACCCTATGCTTTTGGAATCATATGAAACAGTACAAAAGTAGTACTGAGGCTACTGTTGGGGCAGCGAAGAAAATTGGAGTGGCTTGCTTGAAATCTGGGACAGTGAGAAAGCTTATCTATACTGCTTCAGTGGTTGCTGCTTCACCATTGAAGGATGACGGGAGTGGTTTCAAGGCTGTGACGGATGAAACGTGTTGGACTCCTCTAAATTTCTCGAATGCTTATAGCAATCAAGCTCTTAAGGTGAGCTAACTCATGTCAAGTTGCATTTTTGGCTTGATATAAGTAAGTTTTTACCTAATAAAGTATTGTACTTTTTCGATCCTTTTTATAGTATATTTTTTTTTCGTTGGCATTGTACTTGGTTAAATTAAAGAATCATTGATAGCATATAGTTTTAAGGCAGTGCCAGCAACTTGCCTTCGATAAATGACTATACATCATCTTGAATTGAAAAAGAAATTAATGTTATATCTGGTTATTAAAAGTGACCAGTATTTTGAAACAATTTTTAACTGAAATGCCGGATAAAAAGGAAGGAAGCAATATATATTCAGAAAGCTTCTTATTTATTTGTTTAATTTTACTATTGTAGGATTACGTAGAGTCAAAATTGCTGGCTGAGAAAGAGATCTTGAATATTGGGAAGGAGGGGTTGGAGGTGGTTACACTGAGTTGCGGCCTTGTTGGTGGAAACACACACTTACCTTTTATCCGGTCAAGTACTATGATAATCTTGTCAGTACTCACTCATGAGGAGCTTTTCTACAATGTAATCAAGTTTTTAGAGGAGCTCTTAGGAAAAGTTCCACTTGTACATATTGAAGATGTCTGTGAAGCTCACTTGTTCTCTATGGAAGCTGCTTCTATCAACGGTCGTTTCTTGTGTGCTAACTCCTTTGTTTCCAATGCTGAGATTGGCAATTACTACCAACAGAACTATCCAGAGTTAAATGTCAAGCAAGAGTAAGATATCTACCTCGCATTATACATTGAGTTTTCTTTTATGAATTAACGGTCACTTGTAAGGTAATTACTAGTAAATTTCTATAATAATCACTAATTGGTAACTTAGGGGCACAGATGTAGAGGTTACTTATGGGCTAGTCCAAACCTAGCAACATTGGCTTAGTATTAAACAATTTACAAATAAGTATAACTAATTGATTTTGAACCAAGTAAATCAAATGAATTGTGGTATAATACTGAACTCAAATCCATGAAGTTCACGTCTTGAATTCATTATGAATAATCTGATAAAAAGGTTATTAATTTGAGTACTCCAGAAGGAATTAACAGGAATTTGATTTGGAGTGGAACTTTTTCTTTGTTTTTCCCTAAAACTTCCCATCTCAGCAGGTGCTTGAATGACTTAAAAAGAGAAGTGAAGTGGGGATCGAGAAAGATAGTTGAGAAAGGTTTCGTGTACAAGTATGGGATGAAGGAGATATTGGATGATTCCGTTACTTTTGCAAGGCAAAATGGCATTCTTTAGCAACAATGTATGAAGCAAGGCAACGATCATAATATATGCTGCTTCATTAAATGGTTGCTGCATCAAAAAAAAATTTGGTTAAACTGTACGTTAGAAGCTTTTACAAATTTGTTGCTAATACTAGCTAATAGGGATAAAGCAGATGATAAAATAAGATTTGTGTTGAGTATATGATGTTTTGATGATAATAAACAAAATGTACTTGTTACATTGAATTAATTAAGACCTTATTTGTGGAACTAGTTTTTCTTGAATTATTGGTAATTTGGTGAATATAATTTAATTGTTAATTTTGGTGAAATTATTGTATGGCTGACTTATGGATTAAGCTAAGTATTCTTGATAAGATTCTTTAGCTATTTGATTATCTAAAGTAGAGTTGGAGTAGAACTCTATAAAATCCAAAATGATAAGGGAAAGGGATTAGAATTAAAGCTATATGGTTATCCCTAATATACTTGGACTTTGTTTTACTTATCAAGTCTTTATCTATAAAAGAAGTCCATGTACATATGGAGAGAGGGCGTCCAAACACTTCAGCACAAAAGAGAAATTGAGCGTACAAGAGAGAAATATTCTGAAGCAGTTGGAACGGGCGTTGGAACAGTTTGGACAAGTGTTTCATCAAGTCATTTAAAATAGTTTGAGTCCAGTTCTTAGTTCATGTATTAGGCACTAAAGTGTAATCTCGTTCAGCTTATAAGAAGCACTTTTTGAGGTTGTAATCTAGAGTTAAAATCTCATTGGATAAAGAGCTTAGAGTTAAGTATAGGATTGTTGTATAAGGGCTTAGAGTTAGGTCCTTGGGGTTACCTTTGTAATCTAGTTTTGGCTCGTAAGTTTAGTGGATTGGTTGAATTTCCCACAGGGGTGTGGGTCGTGGTTTTTTACACCTTTGAGTCAGGGTGTTTTCCACGTTAAAATCGCGTGTGCCTTATCTATTTTTGCTCTTTAATTGCTTTGCTAAACTGCAGTTGGAACACCCACAGGAACTGTTTCAAGTAAGCTATTCCAACAAGTCAAGAAACTTAGTTTAAAGTTTAAAAAGAGGCAAAATCGTTATCGACCCAATTCACCCCCTCCCCTCTTGTGTCGAGTGTACTCTAAACTAACAATTGGTATCAGAGCGGGTGTCTCATATTTAGGCTAACACCTTTGAGAGATCCTTAAGATGAGTGCACTAATAGGACCACTAGAGGGTCAATCCATTACTAGGCCCCCATTGTTTGATGGTCAAAATTATAAGTGGTGGAAAGCTCGCATGGAGATATTCTTATAAGCATAAGACTATCAGTTATGGCAAATCATTACTGAAGGACCCATGGTTCCTACCAAAACTGATAGTACATGCACAAAGGTTCCAAAATCTAAAGGTGAATTTAATCAAGATGATCTCAAAATGCTTAGGAAGAATGCAAAGGCGATCAAAATACTTTATTTTGGTCCTCGACTTAATGAGTTCAACCGAATCTCTGAATGTACCACTGCAAAAGAAATTTGGGATTCTCTAAAGTCAACTCATGAAGGTAATTTGCATACTTGTGAAATTGGGAAGAATTCTCTAGTTGAGGATGAACCAATGATGGAACGTTCCAGAGGCTGTTTCAAGAGGCAGCAGAAATTATCCAACAAAGGTTTCAAGAAATCCATGATTGCACCCTTGGGAGACTCTTTGACTAGTGAAGAATCAGAAGGTGAAGATGAAAGTGATGTATTTGCTTTAATGGCTAAAAGTGACTCCGAATCAGATGATGAATCCCCAGAGGTAATGCTCACTCAACTTAAAGAAAAAGTTCATTATTTATCCAAAAGTAAAGTAGTTGATCTTTTGCTTTCTTTAATGGATGAATTTCAACATGTGAGTGATGAGAGAAATGATTTAGCTACTATAGTGTCAAGTTTGAAATCTGATTGCAAGTGTTTGCAAAGAAACAAAAACGAACTTGAAAAGGCTAATAAGGAACTCAAAGAAGAAATATGTAAATTGGATGGAACTGTTTCATCTAAGAACGCTGAAATTTAAGAACTTAAGAAATCTCTATCTGTGAGCACTTGTCAAGTAAGTTTTGAATCTGATATGAATACTTTGAAAGGGGAGTTGAGTCATGAAATTGAAAAGAATAAAGAGCTTCAAGAAAATTTAAAAATTGTGAGCAATGAACTTGCTATGATCAAAAGGTGGAACAAGTCCAATGAAACTTTAAATTGGTTAACTGAACATCAAATTAGGAGTCGTAGTGGTCTGGGTTACAAAAGTGATCAGGTTAAATGAGATACAAGTAGGAAATATGTTAATTTACCTGAATATCGCTTATGTACTTATTGTGGACACACTGGTCACCACAGGTATGAATGTTTAGCTAGAATCAAGGCTCTCCAAAAATTGAAAATACTGTTAGATGGGTTAGAAAAGATTTGATGTTTCCTGTTTCTCAAGGAAAGGGACCCAAAAAGGTTTGGGTTCCTAAGTCTAACACTTAATCTAGTTTTGCAGGCTAAGGTGAGAGGGAGCAACCAATTATATTACTTGGTTAGTGGTTGCTTGAAACTTATTATTGGAGTAAAATAAAATTTCTCTCACTAACGGCCTTCAATGAAGGAAGTGTGGCATTTGATATAGGTAAGAAAGGTAAGTCACTCTTCCATTCTTTATTGGTTGAAGTTTTAAAAATTAAATTGTTACATATTTCACATTCATGTGACCATAGAAACAAAGTTGATTTTCATAGTTTTTGCAAAATTGTGAATGACAATATTTTGAGAAGTTGTACAACTGATTTTCTTAATGCTTTAGCTGAAAAGAGTGTATAGGATAATGCTTTCAGATTGGTCTTTATCGAACTTTAAGTGAGGAGGATGCTACGAATGTCCAACACGAAGGTACATGTCTTGGAATAGGTTCTTCTGAACCTGGGCATATTCTTGGCTAAATTTTATCCATCTACCAAGACACCCCGGCAACGGCGCCAAAAACTTGTTGCTCCCAACGCACACACAAGTATGCGTGGTCGACAAGTAATGAAATGATAAATAGAGTATCGTTCCCACGAGGACTATTCAGACTAACGCTTAACAAACAATTTCTAACAACTATTCAGGGATATTTTCCAATAGTGAGAGTTCTAGTAACTAAAGAGCAGTAATTAAAATGATGGAAAATTAGTCAAACAATGGAGAAAACTTTGGTTGTTAACAATATTAAGGAGACGGTCCAGGATCAGAGTTACAAACAATCCAGTTGAGTTTTCCAATTGATTCCACTTCTTAAATCCCGGCTTACTAACCAATAGAGTAAATGTACCCGTGAAAACCTTTCGATTCTTCACAGTCTATGCAGGCTACTTCAATCCCTATATCTCTATGGGTTGAATCACGTGCACGCATTAACGAATTCTGTAATTAGTTATACTAGGCGAGCAAGTATATGTCTATCCTACTCACAAATTGGTTCCCCGATGCCCGGGTTCACAAACTAGTCCTACTCTTTCTTATTGCGTTAATAAATTCCCTCTTTCGAGTTCAATCTAAAAACCATAGATAATGCATATTTATCGAGCTCTAACAATTAAGCAAGTGAAATTAAGAAAGAATAAGTAACCCGTTATGGGATTCAATTAATGGGAATCAATCTTCAAACATCAACTTTCATGTAATACTCTTACCCTTGAACGTAAGAATTAGCCGCGCATATTCATAATCACAAGGCAATGAATTGATGAAATAATGATGTAAATGATTAAATAGATGAAAGAATAGGAATTAAACCCTTGTTCAATGAAGTATGGTGCTCTCAAATTGCTTCCAAGTCTGAACTCCTATAAAAAATGAAGTAAAAGAGTATTTATAGGGTTTACAAAGGCCTAGTAATAAGTTACACCTAAGCCTACACGAAATAGGAAGTCCAAAAACGCTCCAGGAGCGCTATAGCTGGCGCCCCGAGCCCCCGAACGCGCCTACACAAGCAGAACCCGTCGAAATCCGGGCACCTTGGCCACGCCCCGTGCTGGGAAAAGCGCCAGAAACTGGGCGCCTTTGGGGGCGCGACGCGCCTCTCAAAGCGCCAGGCATATTTTGCCTTCCTTGCTTCGCAGCTCGCGTCGTGTCATGCCTTCTACTGCTCGATCCAATCCTCAATCAAAATCCAATCTTTTCTTGCTCGATCATGCTCTTTAAAGCTCCAATTGCACTTCATAACGACCTACACACATGCGACACAATATCAGTACAAAATCACATTCATAAACTAGAAAACGGACGAATAAAATACTCAAACGTGAGGAAATATTAAGGAAATATAGGCATAAAATGCCAAACATCAAAGAGTGTGTAGGATAATGCTTTCAGATTGGTCTTTATCGAACATTATGTGAGGAGGATGCCACAAATGTCCAACACGAAGGTACATGTCTTGGAACAGGTTCTTCTGAACCTGGGCATATTTTGGAACAATCAGGGGAAAGAACAAATGGAACAACAGTTGGTGAAACAGTTCCAACTCCTGTTCCAATGAAAGATCCTCATACATCAACTCATAACTAGACCTTGCAAGCATAGAACTCACATCCTCTGCCCATCAGCTGGCATGACTTTGATTTTTAGACATGTTGATGTTGTTTTTGTTGAGTTCTTGACTGACAATATAGCACTAAAGGTATGTAATTCTTTCTATCTCTTGTTTAGTATTTTGGGTAAAAAGTTGCTAGTATCTTTACTAAAGCATTAAGTTATGGACATCTTGAGGTAAATAAATTGGATCTTGACATGATTATATTTACTTGAGTGCATGGTGTATTGCTTTTTCCCCAATGATTGGCTAAGAGGTGTCATTTTTATTGTTGAGATCTAATGATATTTCCCTTATTTTCTTTGATTGATTCACAATTTTTAAAACATGATATAGAGGACAAATGAGTTTTAAACTGTTCTAAATCTGTACCTCCAAAATATGGCTTGTGCATATAGTTGTTCATTATTATTTCTCATAACCAGCCCATATCCACTTTTGTTAAAAGTTATCATCTCTCAAAAAAAAATTATGAGCATGCTCTTTCATTTTCTTTCACACCTCCGGACTCCCTCGAATTTGGCCTATAAGAACTTCCAAAGATAAAGTTGCAAATCTGAAAATAATAGGAGACAATCTCATTTGGATAAATGTGAAGCAGCCTAAGGTTGAGGGGGAACCAAAAAAAAGTATGCTTTGATGAGTATGGTAATGTCATTATGTGGAGGAGATGTTTGATGCAAAATTCTTTTGACACAAATGAAATGTCACAGATCTATTGTCAAGATCATGAGCTGCAGAGAAGATGGAGCAGGTGATAGACCTGGTTCTACTAGTGATCCAATAGCCATCTCTAATGTGAATGTTCAAATTAATATTTTAAAAAATTGGTTGGCTATTCATTTGGAGGAGAATGAAACTTTGATATCCTATGTTTTCATAATTGAGCAAAAGCTGAAAGTAAGAGGGAAACATAAGCCAAGCACCACTAGAAACTCTTAACTCTTTCCTTAGCCTCACACTCATATCAGCCCAGTTTTAAACCTGTTCAATGTTTGTTCCTTAACCTTATATTCTTGTTTTAAATCCTATGAACAAGGTTATGCATTAAGCATTTTATTTTGGGCTTGAAAGCTTAACTGGTACAGATTTGGCTTTGTCCTTTGTGGATTGTTTTGATGAATTATGATTTCAAGCAGCATGACCAATATCATTTAGTATCAATACTTGAGAAATTTATGCTTATGCTTATGCTTACATGAGTTGCTGCCCCAGTGGCGATGGGTGTGACATACTCGATTATCCATATTTTTTGCATTGTTGATTTTTGACAGTAGTTGATGCTTTTCGATGATGCCAAAAGGGGGAAGAGTAATATGTGCTTGTGCTTAGGTTATGTATATCACTGTCAAATACTCCACTTTAATTTTGTCTTATTGTCCCTTACTTGTATGTGCCTTTGGTAATAAATGAGTTTGGCAAAAAGGGGGAAGAAACATTAGGTGTGTTTAGATAAAAGGAGGAAGAAATATTATGTGTGTTTAAATAAATAAATTCCTTAATTTAGATCCTTAACTGTCTTAAGTGAGGTTGTTGTGATTTTTAAAATGAAACAAGCACATTTTGTTTGTCATCATCAAAAAGGGGGAATTTGTTGAGTATATGATGTTTTGATGATAATAAACAAAATGTACTTGTTACATTGAATTAATTAAGACCTTATTTATGGAACTAATTTTTCTTGAATTATTGGTAATTTGGTGAATATAATTTAATTGTTAATTTTGGTGAAATTATTGTATGGCTGACTTATGGATTAAACTAAGTATTCTTGATAACATTCTTTAGCTATTTGATTATCTGCAGGATTTGGAGAATGAAGTAGAGTTGGAGTAGAACTCTATAAAATCCAAAATGATAAGGAAAAGGGATTAGAATTAAAGCTATATGGTTATCCCTAATATACTTGGACTTTGTTTTACTTATCAGGTCTTTATCTATAAAAGAAGTCCATGTACATATGGAGAGAGGGCGTCCAAACACTTCAGCACAAAAGAGAAATTGAGCGTACAAGAGAGAAATATTCTGAAGCAGTTGGAACGGGCGTTGGAACAGTCTGGACAAGTGTTTCATCAAGTCATTTAAAATAGTTTGAGTCCAGTTCTTAGTTCATGTATTAGGCACTAAAGTGTAATCTCGTTCAGCTTATAAGAAGCACTTTTTGAGGTTGTAATCTAGAGTTAAAATCTCATTGGGTAAAGAGCTTAGAGTTAAGTTCTTTGTGTTCCAAACTAGGGATTTGGAAGGGTAGCAACAGTCTAGGATCGTTGTATAAGGGCTTAGAGTTAGGTTCTTGGGGTTACCTTTGTAATCTAGTTTTGGCTCGTGAGTTTAGTGGATTGGTTGAAATTCCCACAGGGGTGTGGGTCGTGGTTTTTTTACACCTTTGAGCCAGGGTGTTTTCCACGTTAAAATCGTGTGTGCCTTATCTATTTTTGTTCTTTAATTGCTTTGCTAAACTGCAGTTGGAACACCCATAGAAACTGTTTCAAGTAAGCTGTTCCAACAAGTCAAGAAACTTAGTTTAAAGTTTAAAAAGAGGAAAAATCATTATCGACCCAATTCACCCCCCTCTTGTGTCGAGTGTACTCTAAACTAACAATTTGTCTATGATAAATCGCTGTCATCTAAGAGAGAATGGGCGTGCTAGTAGGGAGAAAGCATTTCGATAGCTCTGACGCTCACCTCCCGTTTTGGTGGATCAAAATGTTTGGCATAACTAATCAAATAAAATAAAGTAAAGAGAGAGCATTTCGATAGCTCTGGATGCTCACCTCCCGTTTTGGTGGGATCAAAATACTTAGACGTAATTAACCAATAAAACTATGTTCTTCCTCTAATAATTAAAAAATTTAAATGAGATGATCACATAATCTAATATGATAAAAAAATCAGACCATTTATATTTTGGTTTAACCAATGATGGCTATCTAAGTTACATTGTCCATGCACCAAATCTTTAGTAGTACTCTGTGTGCAGAATGTCAAGTGTTCCACATTAGTTGAGAAATGAGCTATTCTATCTTTATATGCCTTAAATTATCAACACATGCATCATGATTCGAAGTTGTTTTTGACTTGAATTAGATTTAAAGTTTGTTCTCCTATATGCATGTTTTAGGGTGATTTTAGTTTGTCATTTGCTAGAACAATTTTGTGATGCCTAATAAGTGAAAATATAAGAGGGGGTGAATTATATAACTTTTTATCTTTTAAACAGTTTCGGTCGACTAATATGTCAATTAATTTTAGAGCAGTTAAGAATAATAAGTAAAGTGCAGAAAATAAAGGATACAATCAGATATTTTTATACTGGTTTGGAACCAATGTAGTTCCTAGTCCAGTCTCGTGGATCACAAGGTATTTATCTCTTCGGCTCAAGTTTTCTTCAAAGAACAACTTGGATGGTTTTTCCTTCACTCACCACCAACGGATTCAACTTGTGTTTTTGTCACTCCGCTCACCATTAACGACTAACAGTTGGTTTTAGAAGACTATAACCAACTCACTCGGCACTAACCTTACTTTATCTCTTGACTCTCTTTTCTTTTTCTTGTACAATAGTAGACTCTCAAGAATACAATGTTTCAAGAGTTAAAAAAGATCGCTAGAAAGTTGTAGGTTGCGTAAGAAACTGAGTGAATGCTGCCTTAAATATATAGCCTCAAGCCTTCAGTGTGAACGTATATTCAAGTCAGTGTATATCATGATTCTCGATCTTGATTTCCTTGTGTGAAAGAGATATGGTGACCCAAGAGTGTTGAACCTCACAAAGGGTTTTGATTTATTCCTTTGTGAGAATAAGGTAAGAGCCTTTAAGTATCTAGATTCTTTCCATCTTGAACTTGATCTCTTGTGCTAATTTAATTCTCCAAATCTTCAATTCCGCGTAGGCAGTCAACTTTCCTTTTATAGGAGATCCTTGATTGATGCACATATAAACTTCTCTCCTTGCATGCCTCTCCACATAATCTTCCTTTTTGTATTTTACTCGTTCCCATTCAACTCAGAATATTTATGTGTCCTATAAGAAAATATTACAGCTGTCACGAGTCACGACCCTTTTTTTACAAAAACTAAATTAAGAATTGTATATTTAAAGGTTATGACGGGTGTTAAAGGTACACAAAATTAATAAAAATTCGGAGTCGCCACCTGACAAGTTAAAAGTGTGCCAAGTAACCAAAGTGGTGTACTTAGAACACCTTTGACTTGTAAATGATCTGTGTCAGAGTTTTGGGTAAGGATCTCGGTTGACTCTCGGGAAGGTGTTAGGCACCCTCGAGTCCTGTGTCAAGCACAGTTGCTTTATTGACGCGCTCCGACTTTGTGAATTATGTTTGTTATTTATGTCTTTATTTTGTTACGCTTGGATTTGATTTGATTTGAACCATTCGTCTAAAGATTGTGTCAAGTAACCCGCGAGGTATACTTCAACTCAACTTTGTACCAACTCACCCGCTGGGTATACCTTGGTACGAGTTGGCTTCTCTCAACTTAATTTCTCTTACAAATTAGCTTCTCTTAATTTAGTTTTAGTTTTACCTAATAAGTAGATCACAAATCATACTTATAATATTGTCTAATCGAATTTGAAACCATATTTTATCACAAGACTCATCATTGACTTATCTCAATTTAATTTTTTTTACAATTGACTAGTTTCAATTTTGTTTTTCTTTTTACCTAATAAGTAGATCACAAATCATACTTACCTATGCCTAATCGAGTGAGACTTCATCATTCCTATAGGATTTTGCCTAATCGCGTCATTTCACTTTGTCATTATAAAACTTCTTTCTTTAAAGTATGCACTTTTACTGACACAGAACACGCTAGCTTCTAATATCCTCGCTGGATAGCCAACTATAGTAGTCCAATTTCTATTTTACTATCATTGTTATTTTACTATCTTATTTTGAGCAAACTCTAAGCTCCCGTTTGGACATAGTTTTTGGGGGGAGTTTTTGGCTAAAAAAGTATTTGTTTATGCTATTTGAGCAAAATTTCTCCCAACAACTCTCAAAAACTCAAATACAGGTCTTGAGGTATTGTTGGCCAAAAACTGTACAAACTAGCTTTGAATAAGAGCTTAAAGGCTATGGCAATGTCAAAAAATTTGTTCCCAAAAAGTATGTCCAAACACTTTTTCATTTTCATATTAAATTTCTCCCAAAAAATATTTTCCAAAAAGTATTTGGGAATCTATGTCCAAACGCTAGCTAAGTAACAGGTGGCCCCATTTGTGAGTTACTCCCTCCGTCCCAAAATGAGTGTCTGGGTTTGACTTGATGCAGAGATTAAGAAAATGGGGAAGACTTTTGGATCTTGTGGTTTAAAATTAAATGTGTGTGTAATATGGGCCAGTGCCTTTAAATCTTGTGGTCCAAAATAAATCATGAAATTAAAGAATTACCAAATATGGAAAGAGACACTCTTTTTGTGACAAACTAAAAAGGAAAGATAGACACTCATTTTGATACGGAGGGAGTACTTTGGACCAAACCTTTCATGTGGGCTTTCAAATTAAATGTTGGCCCAAATCATGAGTTGAACGTTATTAGACCAAGTGGTTTGCCTAGTCAGAATGTGGACAAGTTCAACATTTACACCATTTCTCATGCGCCTTTCATATCCTCATTTTTTATTTGCAAGATAAAGACAAAAAAACACTTGGAATATAGCAACTAACATATACAAGATGACAATAAGATCACTTGGACCTGATTTAATTCGGACCAGCCCCCATACAAATAGATTTGATGTTGGATCTTAAAACAGAGCAAAGATACTCATATATTCAGGTTTTAGAAATGCAAAAATTTCATGTAATACAACAGAAATAATTCAAAATGTTTACTTGTAGCCAATATCTTTAAGCAATAGCAGTAAGTTGAAACATTTTTTTCAAGATTATTAACAACATAGTCAAAACAATTTATAACATACTTAGGCTCTTGAATCATGGCTAAAATTAAATATTACATTCACAGAGGTTAGCGAAAAATACCTAGTGCAGTAATATTCCCAAGCTTACAAAGAGACCCATGTGAGAAAGTAAACATCAACAACCACCAACAACTTAAACTCCCTTTAAACCAGCTCCTTTCTAGTTCAGATGCTAAACCAAAAGCCCAAATTGCAATAACAAAAATCTCCCCAAACAACAGAGAAGATAAGCCCTTTTAACCCTAGAGTTTCACCTAGAAGATACTTAGAAGATTTAACTCCAAAAGACCTTTGATCTAAGGTCTTTTAGCTCTAACTCTCCCACCCTACCCTCTCTATTTTATCTTAAACTCTATTATATTTTCTCTAATTTTTTTCTCAATAGTTCTTACCCTTTTTTTCAGTTTCAAATCTATCTCCTTTGGTGTTATGAAGAGAATAGTTGAAAGTGTTTTCTTTCTCCGATCTAAAAAAATGGTCCATAAAGTGAGTAAAGACTCAAGTTAAAAAGGCAAAAGATGGGGTGAGAAAATGGGTAAAAGTACAAAGCCCATGTGCTTCTTTTTAACTTTTTTCAGAAAAATACACAAAGCCATGTGCGACTCCTCTCCTCGGCTGCCACATTGTACTCTTCTTGACTTTTTGACACCCTTTTTCCAAGACAAAATATCTGACTTTACTTTCTCAATTCTAACTCCAAAACCAACTAAGATTCAAAACTTAACTAAATACTTGGCTCCCAACACATAACTAGACTTTTAAATTTGGACTTACAAACTAAATTCAAACTCCCAGCAAAGACCAAATGAAATTGAAGTCTAAAACTAACTAGGTTCTCTAAGGTAACAGTGAGGAAAAATTATCTCAAATCCTCCCCACACTTAATTAAACTAAACCAAGCAATTTGTGCAAGTCAAATAATACTAGTTAACAACCAATCCTCTAATTCACAAAGACAAAAGATATTCAACCATAGATTCGTAAACGACCACACATTTCCAATAGTCTACACACATATGATCGGGAAGCGACAAAAGCCGACATCTCCCACTAATTCCCCTCATTTTGACAAACCAAACAAACTCACGGGAAGCGAAAAAGCTGACATCTCCCACGTGCATTCATAAAATACTAAACTGCACACTTAATACCGCCTTAACATTGATCACGTCCACACTAATCATGTAGTAGGATCAAATAATTTTTTTTCAAATATTTTACGTGAAATATTATACTCTAAACACTATACTAAGCATGGTTTTCATCAAGCTAATGTCTAAACACAAACAAGAACATCTAAAGAACTAAAAAAATAGGAATAGCTCTAGCCTAACCAGTGTCCAAGAAAACACCTAAGCGCCACTGCATTCCGAACCAACATCACTTGCCAAGGCTGCCTCGATGATCACTGTTTGATTCAGTTGCTGCCTCACTACCCCATTGCCTTAAAAATACTACCGTAACAGCCTCTGAACATCAGGTCCAACATACCACCATAGCGTCACCACCACGGGACAGCCTCCGCATTTCACTCTAGACGAACATAAACAAACATAAAACGGAGATGCCCCCCGTCTCCATCACCTCTCCAAAACATCATCATCGCCTTAACACAATCACAACAGCCCTCCATCATCACAACTGGAACCCTGCTGCATTGCCAAGCAAACTCACCATCGTTCCGCTCGCAGCATCACCCATACGCCAAAACCAAAACATCACAGCCTTCCCATCTCCACTACACCATTGCATCAATTGTCGCAGCACCATTACATGAAACAAGAAAACATCACAGCTCCAAGTCAAACTCACAATCACACACACAAACACTATCCCAACGGCCCCATCACAGTATCATGGCCTCGACATTGCTGCTCCAAAACACCAATACGAAACTCCCATTTCAAACACGAAACCAAATCACACCATACTTGGTCGTCATCTCTACGGCATCTCCGCCACTAGTTTTAAAAGGGAGGATTTCGGGAAAATAAAGTAGAAGAGGTGAAAGAGGAAATCGAAACAAATCTGTAGACATAAGATTCGCCGGACTTAGGTTTTTGGCTGATTTTTAAGCTCTGATCTACGTTAAATCGATGAGAATTTAGAGAAATTGATGCCATATTCGGATAGAAGAGGTGAAGGGTGATCAGGAAAGGTACAATTTTGGCCGGAGAGAGGGTATCTGCCGTCGACGGTGGCGGAGCTCCGGCGACAGTGGAGAAATCGCCAGAGTGTATGTATTTTGGTGAGATTTGGTCCAAATGTGGGATTTTGGAGTTAAAAGTGGAACCGGCCAGGTCAACTAAATGGATTGTGCTGGCTTTTTTCTTTAATTTTCCTGATTACTCATTAACCAAATAGCTACTAAACTAGTATTTGCTAACTAAAATGACCCATGTAAGCTAAATAAACCAGCACAATAAATTAATTAAAATACATACTTGAACATGAAACACATAAAAAAATATTTTAACTAGCACAAAACATCAAGTAGAAATTACTTACACAATACAACATTTTTTAATTATTTTTTTTCCAAAACTAAAGATAACGTCCAGAAAAGTGACACAAATCACATGATAATTCAGATGACTATTTTACGCAATTTTTGGTATTTGTGCCAAAATTAGGTGATTACAGCTGCCCCTTTTTGTTCAAGAACATGAAGAGTTTTTGGACAAAGACGTAATCAACAACTACGAGGAATTTAGACAGACGTAATCAACAACTACGAACAATTTTTGGCTTTTCTGGTTCTAGCCAAGAGCATGTTTCGCAAAATTGTGACTGTACCTTGACTACAAGGCTACCTACATATCACCGGACTAAGGAATCAGGTCAATGTAGTTCCTCACGTACGATAATTGGGACTACCACATTTAGACAGACACTAGACACTTCTAGACTCATAGAGACATACACTAGACACTTCTACATAACAGGACTAACTCTATGACACTTTAGACATACTGGGACTAACTCGACATTTCTTGACTTATCCGGACTGACTCAAGAAATTTTTGACATACTAGAGCTGTTGTTGTCGGTCACTTGTTGCAGGTTGCTGACTGCTGGCTGGTGATCATTGCTTTTAGAACGAAAATGAAAATACAACTTTGAAATGTAAAAGTACAGTTTTTCCTAAACTAAGTCATCATATTTCCTAAGCAGATAAATTGGTCTGCAACTCCCACTACCCAAGTGAGTCTTGAAAACTTGAAATGGCCACTCGAGCGGGCTTTGACTTGAAAGTTGAAATTGCCGCCTTGACAGGCTTTGACTTGAAAGCTGAAATTGCCGCTTTGACGAGTTTTGACTTGAATGAAATTACCGCTTTGATGGACCTTGACTTGAATGTTGAAATTTCCGCTTTGACAGACTTTGACTTGAATGTTGAAATTACCGCTTTGATGGGCTTTGACTTGAAGGTTGAAATTGCCGCTTTGACGGTCTTTGGCTTGAATGTTGAAATTGCCGCTTTAACGGGCTTTGACTTAAATATTGAAATTGCCGCTTTGACGAACTTTGACTTGAATGTTGAAATTTCCACTTTGACGGGCTTTGACTTGAAGGTTGAAATTGCCGCTTTGACGGGCTTTGACTTGAAAGCTGAAATTGCCGCTTTGACGGGCTTTGACTTGAAAGCTGAAATTGCCGCTTTTAACGGGCTTTGACTTGAATGTTTAAAACCATCATCCTGATGGGTCTTGATTTTGCTGAAAATTAAAATCATCCATCTGATGGGTCTTATTCTGAAAGATGAATATTCCCCATTATCCCAATGAGGTCTTGACTGCAAACTAAAGATTGAAACTCATTATCCCAATGAGGTCTTTGACAAAAGCTAAAAATCAAACCCATTATTCCAATGGGAACTTTGATTAAAGATGATAATTCAAACACATCATCCCAATGGGTCTCGAATTGATAGTTGAAAAACCTGGCTCAGATGGTCTTGCTACTTCTTTTCTTTTCTTTGTTCCTTCTTTTGCCCTTCAAGTTGGTCCTCGACGAACAACTGTCTTGATACAGTTGATTTATTTCATGCCTCCCAACAGAAAATGCTTCAAAATCAAATTATTATCTCAGTCTTTGATCAAATCCTTGTAGAAAATAGCATGCCATTCTCTGGAAATCTTCATGGTACAATCTCGGTGTGTTATTCTTTTTGTCGAGTTCACCGTTGAGCTCCAATTATTGAGATTGGTCCTGACTCGCTCTAGTACAGCTATGAAACTTGTAAGCAAATTTGTTAAAATTTTCTTTGCTTGTTTCTGATTGAAAGAAATGAGAAGGAAAAAAAAGGTGGAATGAAAATTTTTAAAGATGAGATATCGGACAAAAGATGCCCAAGAAAGTAAGAAAAAACTTTAATTAGAGGTGAAAAGACGACCCTAGAAAACATGACATGCATCTTGGATTCAACTCTTAATCTGCTCACACGGTCTATCCCTGATTTTGCTCCTATTTTTCCAATCTTGCTCGATGGCAAATCTAACGACCCTCATTCGACTAGTAGTGTCATTTCAAGTTTTCACCGACTAGCCTCTCTCTTTGTTCTTTTGACTCACTATTGTCTTGCATCGCCCTTTCAGATTTTCACCGATAAGACTTATTTTTTTTCCTCTTTTTGTTTCATTTCTTTCATTTTCACTCTTTCCCCATCGACTTCCCATCTTTCCTTGTTGGTCGACCCCGTCTTCCCTTTCTTTCTTTAAATGTCGGCCTTTATCTTGATTCCCCGGAGAATTCTTCTTTAGTAACCTTGGTGCTCCCATCTCCCAAAATGCGATTGACTTATAAGAATGCAATTTTATTGTGTGAAACTTGTCTCTTGATACCCCAATCGGCTTGACATTCTCAATGATCGGTCAAAAGGATCTTTATTTGGACAGTAACATTGGATTTGGTTAGCCTATGAAGTAAAGGGTTTGGCTTAAAAGCTCAGAAACATCACATGAGAAGATTAGATGAACATCACAAGCTATGAAATCACCATTTTTGAAAAATAAAACAAGTTTATTTCCCCTTGTTTAGGCAAATTGGGGATTATTTTTTTTTCTTTTTTTTATTTCTTCTGTTTTTTTTTTCCTTGTGTTTTTCTCTTTCGTTTGAAATGTGGTGTGAAAGCTACTCATGAAATGAATCGGTGAACATACAACCCTTGAAATTATTTTTTAAATAATAACAAATTGTAGCCCAATTTATTGAAAATTGAGGAATTATCTTTTCAAATTTCTGATGTGAAAACATAAGGGATATTGAGATTATCCCCCGAGATGAACAAAGTAAAAGTAAAAGGGATGTTGACTTTTTTTCCTTTCTTTAAAAAAAAAAAACAAAATTTTGCCTCAGTTTAGGATAAACTGGGGCACTGTGAGTTTCTTCCCCGATTTCGAGAATGATATGTCGAACATCTCATAAAACTTGTGAATAGATGGTACACCAAAATAGATGTTTATTTTTATTTTATTTTATTTATAAAATAAAATAAAAATAATCTTCTGCCCCAGTTTAGCATACATTGGGGGTTTGAATTCCCTTTGGCATTGGCCGCAAACTTGGAGGCAAGTTTTGCGTCGATCTGAGATAGAGAAAAAATGAACTATGTAGAGGAGAGCATGGAGGTTTTTACTACTAACTTTATTTTCTTTTTTGTAGGTACATTCATAATTATAATTCATGGTGTGAAGATCCTTCATGATTTTTGTGTTTGGAGTTGCATGTTTCGAAGTTTGCAAGGATATATACGATGGATCTCTTGGTGGCGGACTATTTTGGCACGATTCAGCTCATACACTGCTTGAGGCATCGCTCTGATGGCTATTTCACCTGGGAGAATTCAGAAATTTCAAGTACACAACAATCATCTCAGTGAGCCAACAATTTTGCAAAGTTTCAGTTGAAACATTGCTTCATGCGTCGCGCCACAGGCTGTATGAACTAGGCGGAATTAATTTTTTTGGTCAGTGGCAAAAGCCATGGCGTGGGCTGCTATATGCATTTTTGGATAATTTTTCAGCTGAGACGGCGACTGGGGCGAAGCGCCAACAAGTGTCTCGCCTGGGAGATGCTTTTGCGTGAAAATTCCAGTCCACACACCCTTCCATGCGATGCATCAAGAGGTGTGGGCTAGAAATCATTCTTTGGTGCAAGTTATTGCTCTTGGCTAGTTGGGATGCTATAGTTTCATTATTACATACATCATTAGTTTAAAACTACATGATTGTAGGTCATTAGCTAGATATTTCACTATTTTTTCATATGTATTATTCCTAAGTAGTGTGGTTTTTGTAAAGCACTTTATCAAAGTATTAAATTTGCTTCAATTGGTGGTATTAGCATTGTATGATGCTCAATCCAATGAGGTGAATGCAATGCTTTGATATGGTGCTATCTTATCACTACTTAGGGATTACTTAGTACTAACTAGTTCGAATTTCATTCATGATTGTAAAGATCGTATTTATGTGTTTTTATTTATTATTAATAAAATTAAGCTTAGTGGTATTTGTGAAAAAAAAAAAAAAAAAAAAAAAAAAGTGGTGTCTTCCGGTCCAAGGTAAATCCGCCCGTCTGCAAGTTCAAATTCAGCTTCCCACCACTTCTTTCGTGAGTTTGTTTCTTCCTATTAATGAAAACTTTTCTTCCAATTACTTTTCATGTTTTCATTTAATTTTCACATTGCCTAAGATAACCATTCAAATTAACTACTTGGTATTTGATCGAAATAAGCGATAATTCACCAAAAAAATGAAGAAGAAACATGGAAAACACCCTGTCACTAATAAAATTATGACATTGCAACTGATTACTCTATAAAATGCAAGGAAAGACTTCCTTGTGCTGGTGAAAATGAGTTGAACAATACGAAGCAAAGGGAAATATACATTAGCTAAAGCAAAATATAGGATATGATAAAATCTACTTTTCTTTAAATAAAGAGGTGTTATTTTAAAGAATTGGGGGACTTATAATAGCCGAGCATATGGAGATGGAAATGCTACTACTTATACCATCCATACTTTAAGAATTTAGTAGCATCACAGTTGGTTGAAGTTGTTTTTTTCTAGTTTTTTAGCAATACAAAATAACATCTTTACTAAGTTGCTCTTTAATTAGTCAAATAAGTCGACACTGCTTACCCAAACTTACTCCAAATACATGACAAAGTTTGTGGACTTTCCTTAAAGACCTCCAACACTAGCACAAACAAAAGTAAGACACTAATGTGGGAAGCCTTTGAAGGAGAGTGAACAAAGATTGCAATGTCAAGAGTACCATAATAAACCTAGTTTTATATATATATATATATATATATATATATATATATATATATATATATATAGAGAGAGAGAGAGAGAGAGAGAGAGAGAGAGAGAGAGAGAGAGAGAGAGAGAGAGAGAGAGAGAGAGAGAGAGAGAGAGAGAGAGAGATAATAAACCTAGTTATATATATATAAGGTATATATGATCGTGAGCAACAGGCACTTCTTATTGATCCCCCTGCAAGTGCCCCTATCCATCATGCTTCAAGATCACTTCACGTTTAGTCTTAGCATGTAACTAAACGCTTAACAATCTTATGAACAGGCATGAGAGAAGCCCTTGAGGGAGAGATAACAAGTAGTGCCAGCTTAAAGATATTATAATGAGCTAAATAATGTTTATATTGCCTAAGTAATTGAGGATAAGTGCAATAGAGCAGCCTATTTATAGGCAATGCAAGATCATATTTCAAGAATAATATAATTAAAGAGTGTAAAATTATAGATTAGTGGGACCTTCATATCTTTGGCACTTGATATGAGTGGCAAAATTAGATCCTTTTTACTATCCACAAGGCCAAATTAAAGTAGATAACGAGTTTTCATTTGTCCCGCATGCAGAAGAGAAGTCAACCCTCGTGAATAAAGAATAAAAGTATCTCATCCTCACTCAATATTATCTTATATTAACGTATTAATTCCTTGTACGAATAATTCCTCCCTTCAATCATTGTTTCTATTTCCTTATCTCAAAAGAGATCACTGATCTTAACAGAGGCTTCACAATGTTGTAGTATCATTTTGCCACATGCAGAATATCAATATCCAATAATCTTTAATTAAGAACTGTAATGACCAACAACCTGCTGCATCTCATAACTTGGCTTTTAGCTGTAAATTTTTCATCTTAGTTTAAATAGAAGCAGATGCACAGCTTTTGGAAACGATTTTCAAAAGAATATTTCGAGAAAAAAGTTTGTGCAAAAGAAATCGATGTGTTTAGGTAATTGAGTTATTTACAGTTTATGTATTGTTTTTGAGATTTGTGACTAGAAATATATATATATATGGTTCAATAGGTGATCAAATCACAACTCCACCCAAATTTTGAAAAATTGTTGCAGGACATTTCTGCATTGGGTAAAAATCGACTCGCGATGATTCGCCCCGGTCATGTAAATCCTAACGACCGAACACGTCACAGCAAGACAGATGCCGAAGCGATTGAATAAGTCGCCGAAGCCAAGAAATCGAAGGTCGCTACCGAAGGCGAGCCGTAAGCTGAGCTTCGGTAGCAATCACCTCGGTCAAACTGTAGGGCCAAGCCACCGAGGTCAACCATTCGCACCTCGGTGGATCCCCTCGGTTCAAGCGGCTTTGCAGCCCACTACTTTACCCCCACTAACTCCTCCATTAAATGCCAAGATCGTGGGAAATGCTTCAGCTGCTGGTGGAGAACGTGGGCAAGGCCTCCATGCCTATAAATACTAGATCATTTTGTATTATAGGCATCGAGAAATTTATACTTAAACGCTGCCCAAATTTGTAATCAAATTCATATATTGCAATACAGTTATTTTCTCGCATTTACGTCTTTTTCGCATATTATTTCAACTTTGATACGAAGAATTGCTTGTATCCGAATCTAAATTCGATTTGTACACCTAAACTGATTTAGGCCCATACAAATTGGCGCCGTCTGTGGGGATATAAGCAGTAACGCTTTGTTCCAAAGTTCCGCATCCGTTTTTTATCCAAAGTTTGCGATTCAACGTTATGGCTGATAACAGTAACAGTGGTAACAATAACGATCAGGTTGACGTTCTGTTGAACCAACAGTCCATCGCCCTGATGACAACTGAAGAATTCCAGATGTATGTTGTCACTACGCTAAGAGCTCTCCAAAGTAAACAGGATGAGCAGGTGAGCATTAATGCCGAATTCCGCGCCTCGTTAGAAGCGAGGAATAATACTACCCCAAGCAGCACCCAGCCTTCGGCTCCTGGTGGAGGCATCTCGCTCTTCGCTCCTCCGGGCGCGATAACAGGGGGACCTCACAACGGGGTCACGTCTGGGGGCTCGGGGAACAACCCAACTGCTACACCACATTTCGGGACGGTTCTCACCGTGGCGGAGACAACGTCCTCGGTTGATGTTGAAAGGATGAGTAGAGAAATCGAGGCCCGCATCGAGGCGCGCGTAGAAAAGCGCCTCGAAGGCGTGCCAGGGATAACGAAGGAGGAAGACGACCTCGACATCGATCAATACAGGGAGCAGCCCTATAAGCCCGAAGCGGCTCCAGCCCCAACTGCCCCGGGCTTCAAACTTATATTCCTGAAGAAATATGATAGGACAACTGATCCCAAGGAGCACATAAGGGAATATATGGCCATGGTGAAGAGCAACGACTTAACAGCTACGCAGCTCGAGTCGATGTTCTTAAAGAAGTTTGGTCAGTCGTCGGAGAAAGGGGCTCTTCGGTGGTATTTGTGCTTGCCAGCGGGGTCGATTTCCTCATTTAAGGAAATGTCCAGCGCCTTTGTCAAGGCACACACCGGGGCGCAAAAGATCCTCCAAAGGAAGGAGGATATATGTGAGGTGAAGCAGAGGCCCGGTGAACTACTTAAAGAATTTCTTGAGCGATTCCACGCTGAACGCATGGAATTTCCTCGGATGGATGATACCTTGGCCATCATAGCATTTGAAAAAGGTATCAATAGTCGCAATTCTGGTGCTGCCGCTGAATTGCGTAAAGAGTTACAACAATATCAGGTCCTGACGTGGGAGGATCTGCATAGACGCACTTACTCCAAAATCAGATTGGAGGAAGCTGAGTTCAAGAACCGAGGTTATCAACAACATAACCGAGGTGAATCTTCAAATCGCGCCGAGGCGCCACGAAATAACTCGAAAGGGAGGTATGAACCTTACACTTCGACGAGGCAACACGTCAGCCAGAGGTTGGGGAACACCCTTGGTAATTCGTATCCAACCTCTCACATAAGCCAAAGGTTCGGAGGGAAGGTTCAATCCAATGTGAACCAAAGAAACCCCTCAAGCTCCGCTTCGGAACCAAAAAAGGATCTCCCTCGGATCCAAGATTATAACTTCAACATATCGACCTCGGAGCTGGTCAATGTTGTCAAGGGGACAGCCGGGGTAAAGGTTCCCAAGGATATGAGGACCCCGGCGGATAAAAGGGACCACAATCTGCATTGTGAATTCCACGCAGATTATGGCCACAGGACCGAGGACTGCATAGCTTTGCGCCTCGAGGTAGCCCACCTACTAAAGAAGGGAGTGTTGGCCGACTTCCTCACTGACAAAGGGAAAGACAACTTTTCCACAAACCGAGGTGATGGGCAACCACCTCGAGCTCCACCCCCGGAGAGAGTAGTGAACGTTATAACCGGGGGGTCAGAGGTAAACGGCGTGAATTTCGCCGTGGCCAAAAATTTGCCAAGCTCTCCATCACCATGGAGAAAAGAACCCGAGTTGGAAGCTCGGGCAAAGATATTGTGTTCGACGACGATGACTGTGATGGGATGATGTTCCCTCATCACGACGCTCTAGTTATCATGTTGAGAATCAACGACTCTGACATCAAAAGAGTCTTGATCGACCCCGGTAGCTCAGTTAACATAATTAGCTACGGGGCTGTTAAGAAGATGTGGCTGAAGGGGGAAGTTGTTCCCAAGTCAACAGTGTTAGCTGGCTTCAACAACTCCACAGAGAAAACATTGGGTCAGATCACACTCAAAACATTCGCCGAGGGGATTACCAAGGAAACACTGTTCCAAGTCATGCCCGAGGATCTAGCTTACAATGTGATCCTCGGAAGGCCATGGATCCATTCCATGGAAGCTGTCCCCTCCACTTTACATCAAGTGATTAAATTCCCTACACCTTGGGGGATTAGATCAATCAAGGGGGAGCAACGAGTAGCAAGGGAGTGCTATTCGGTGGCGTTAAAAAGTGGAGTCGCCCCGGTTGGGCCAAAACAATAGCAACGACTGGATTCGGGGTCGAGCGGGGAGGACGCCCGAGGAGAAGTCGAAAAGATTCGAGCTTGCATTCAAGAGCCTCGGAAGCAAAAAGCTGAGGACTCAACTATTGAAGAGTTGGAATCTTTCACTCTATTGAAAGATTTCCCCGATAGGAAAGTGTTTGTCGGCTCGGAGTTGGACCCGGAGTCGAAAAAGGCAATCATAGAAGTTTTAAAGTCCAACCATGATTGTTTTGCCTGGTCGCATTCAGACATGACGGGTATCGATCCGGAGATCATGACCCACAAACTGAATGTAGACCCAAAATTTACCCCGGTGAAGCAGAAGAAAAGACCTCACGCCGGGATCAAAAAGAAGGCGATCGAGGACGAGACCGCCAAATTGCAAGAAAACGGCTTCATTAGAGAAGTGAAATACCCCGAGTGGCTGGCCAATGTTGTGGTGGTACCGAAGAAGAATGGCAAGTGGAGAATGTGCGTAGATTACACTAACCTAAACAAAGCTTGTCCCAAAGATTCATATCCACTACCACAAATTGACAGGTTAATAGACTCCACGGCTGGACATAAACTATTGACTTTCCTGGATGCATATTCGGGGTATAACCAAATTCTCATGCACCCGAAGGACGAAGAGAAGACCTCATTCATCACAAACCGAGGTACCTTCTGTTACAAAGTGATGCCCTTCGGTCTGAAGAACGCCGGGGCGACATACCAAAGGTTGGTGTGTCGCATGTTTAAAGAGTACATTGGGAAGTTTATGGAAGTCTACATAGACGATATGCTCATCAAATCCATCCAAATGGAGGATCATTTGAATCATCTGAGGGAAGCCTTTGCTGTATTGAGGCAATATGGTATGAAATTGAACCCTGAGAAGTGCGCCTTCGGCGTAGGATCGGGCAAGTTCTTGGGTTTCATTGTCTCCGAACGAGGAATTGAGGCCAACTCAGATAAAATCAGAGCTATTGAGGAAATCCCTGAGGAGCTAACCGGGGTAAAAGAAGTTCAACGCTTGACTGGCCGAGTCGCTGCCTTGAGTCGTTTTATCTCAAGGTCTTCGGAGCGATGCCACAAGTTCTTCTCCGTTTTGAGAAAAAACAATCACTTCGAGTGGACACCGGAGTGTAAAAAAGCGTTGAAAGATTTGAAACAATATTTGGCTAACGCACCGTTGCTTGCCAAGCCAAAGGAAGGAGAGACATTGCTGGTCTATTTGGCGGTGTCCGAGGTATCAGTCAGTGTTGTGCTGGTTCGGGAGGAAGATGGCAAACAACAGCCCATCTATTATGTGAGCAAGACGCTCCTCGATGCTGAAACCAGGTACCCACACTTGCAGAAATTAGCACTTGCTTTACTTATTACTGCTCGGAAACTACGGCCCTATTTTTAATGTCACCCAATAGCAGTAGTTTCCACCTTCCCCTTGAGAAATATATTGCACAAACCGGAGTTGTCGGGGAGGCTATCCAAATGGGCGGTAGAGCTAAGTGAGTACGATATTACTTATCAACCTCGGACTGCCATTAAGTCTCAAGTCTTGGCAGACTTCGTGGCTGATTTTAGTGTTGGGATTTTGCCCGAGGCTGAAAAGGAAAACTCCATGGCAAAAGGAGCCTCTTCGGGATTATGGATACTCTACACCGATGGGGCAACAAACTCTAAAGGTTTGGGGTTAGGAATAGTCTTGAGAGCACCCACCGGGGAAAAAGTCAGGCATTCGGTTCGATTCAAAAAAGTAACCAACAACGAAGCGGAATATGAGGCAGCTTTAGCAGGTTTGGAGCTGGCTAAAGAAATGGGGGTTGAGAGAATCGAACTGAAGTGTGATTCACAGCTAGTAGTGAATCAGATCCTTGGTGATTATACGGCTCGGGAGCCCAGAATGCAGCTATACTTGGATCGAGCACAAAGGGTCTTAGCTCAATTCCAAGAATGGAAAGTTAAACAAGTGCCTTGGGAGGAGAATACCGAGGCTGATGCTTTGGCGAATCTTGGTTCGGCGATCGACGAAACCCACTCGGGGACTGACTCAGTGGTTCGGTTGCTATCAGCACAAATGAGAGAGATGAAATTGCAAGTCAACTCAGTGGATAACCGATGGGATTGGCGAAGTAAGTTCATCTCCTACTTCGACTCGGGGACTGTCCCCCAGGATAGAAAAGAAGCAAGGAAGTTGAGGACCCAAGCAGCCTCGTATCACTTGATTGAGGGCAACTTGTACAAAAGGTTGTACTGCGGCCCGATGGCCAAGTGCTTGGGTCCCGAGGAAGCAAGATACGTGATGGCTGAAGTGCACGAAGGCGAATGTGGCAACCACTCAGGGGGAAAATCCTTAGTGCGTAAGTTGTTTAGAGCTGGGTATTATTGGCCCACAATCAGTGCCGATGTGAAGGCCTTCGTGCAAAAATGTGATAAATGCCAACGCCATGGGCGGATGATCCACCAACAGGCCGAGCCTCTTCATTCAGTGGTATCACCATGGCCCTTCATGAAATGGGGAATGGATGTCGTGGGGCCATTACCCAAAGGAAAAGGTGATGTTCGTTTCATCTTAGTATTGACCGATTACTTTACAAAATGGGTGGAAGCAGTGGCTCTCACCGAAGTAAAGCAGAAGCAAGTAATCGACTTCATTAGAAAGAATATCATCTACAGGTTCGGCGTCCCAAGAGAAATTGCATGTGACAACGGTAAACAGTTCATGGGGGCAGCCATCACTGATTTATTTAAGCAATGGGGGATCAAAAGAATTGCCTCGACTCCTTATCATCCAAGTGCCAATGGCCAAGCTGAGTCTTCGAATAGGATCATAATTGAAAATTTGAAGATTAGACTCGATGAGAAGAAAGTTCCTTGGCCCGAGGAGCTGAACGGGGTGCTATGGGCCATGCGAACAACGGAGAAGAGCAGCACCGGTGAGACTCCTTTCTCACTAGCCTATGGCATGAATTCTCTCATCCCCGTAGAAGTGGGCGAACCAAGTCTTCGGTACGCCCATACAGCCGAAGACGCTAACCAAGAAGCAATGCGTATTGAACTAGATCTGCTCGAAGAGAAAAGGGAACTAGCTTTGGTTCGGCTAGTTGCACAAAAAAGGCAGATCGAGGCTTACCTCAACAGGAAAGCTAGATTTAGAGACTTCAAGGTTGGAGATTATGTGCTGAAAACTGTGAACCAATCAATAAAGGAAGATAACGGGGGGAAAGCTTATTGCAAATTGGGAAGGACCCTAGGCTCTTATCAAATTGAGTCTCTTCAAGGAGAACCCGAACCTCTGAATTGGAACATCTCCAATCTGAAACGATACTCCTTTTAGCCGAGGTAAATATCTTTCAGTTCTTTTCCAATTAAACAGCCCCGAGCCGAATGACGCTCCCATGGCATTTATAAGAAATGTACTAACTTGCTCCTCGTTCCATCTTTTTGCTTGACCTTTTCAGGAAGCGAACCGAACCATTTCCAGTGCTCGGATCTTCATCAAGATTCAGAACCGAACACTGGGGGGGAGAGAGAAGGGTTGATAACGAGGTCGACATCGAGCCTCCCAACCGAAGCTTATCTATCCGACAACTGGGGACTCACGCCCGAGGATTAGATTTAGTACATTGTAAATTAGCCCGATAGCAGCGTGTGATCAATTTGCTTTTATTGAAAGTTTGTTTTTTCTACCCAAGGTCCGTTTCGACTTGGTTTCATGTAAGCAGCCTTTTTCGGGCTCGTGGATATCAATAAAACGACTTTGGCTTCACTCATATAAAATGACTTTGGTTTCATTCATTTTATCTATGTAAACCTTGCACACCGAAGCTGCACAATGCATCGACTCGAGGGTGAGACGTCGTCCTAAGTTTGCATCAATTAAATTTAGTCAAGTCTTGCAAGCATATCATTTATTTTCAAAGTGTTCGGTATATATAAAAAGCCAACACACGAAGCTCACAAAGCAAAGATACAAACAGTCTTTCATTAAAAGCCCGAAGGCTGAGGCTATTTACATCCAAAAAATGACCCGAAGGTCCAAAACATAAGCATAAGAGCCCGAAGGCTTGCAAAACAACACTACAAGAGATTTATGCCTCGGGAGAATCACCTCCATCCTCGGAGCCCCCCTCGGCATCTTCATCCTCTTCTTCATCTTCATCGCCACTGGAAGCTTCACTTGACGGGAGTTCATCAATGATCGCTTGGGCCTCCGCCGATTTCACTTCGGCTTTTGCAATCTCCTCATCTAAGTCAATCTCCCCGGCGCGGCATCGCTTGAGCAGCCTTAGCCGAGACTTGATAATGGCCCATCGCTTGTCCAGCTCGGCCCTTTTTACCTTGAGTGCAGCCCTATCCTTTCGATCGGCGATCTCATCTTGAAGGGCTGCAATCTGAGCATCCTTATCTAAAAGCTTGGAGGTTTCGCCCTCTAGCTTCTTGATATGGAGTAAATGATCCTTCAGCTGCTCATGGTGCTTTTTGGCCATATTCACAGCCTCGGCCTTTGTTCGAGACAACTCACTATCCAGCCTCGCAACTTCACCCTCCAACCTCGAGCGCTCAGCCTGAAAGTCTTCACCGAGGAGTTTGATTTTAGCCTCGGAGTTCGCCTCGGCTTCGCGCAGATTGGACTGAGACTTGGCCAGCTCGGCCTTCAGCGAAGCAATTTGGGCATTGAACTTGTCCCTTTGCTGATCCCATAAGTGAGACACGCGCCGAACCTCGGCAGTCCTCGCGGACTCAACCTCGATGGCCTTTAGCGAGAGGATGAAGCTCTGAGCAAAGTTTAAAGAATCAAGGTCAGTTATAAATCGAAGGGGAAGATATAATTTCTTTCTCTTAGTTTCAGCATGATAAAACTTACCCTTATAGCGTTGGAAGCTATAGTGCTATATAGTTGGCCAGAAGTGAATTTCTGCACAACCTTGTCCTCGGTTGGCCCTAGTAAAGGCGTAAGGCTTAGAAGCTTCTCTCGGCCACATGCTAACAAGTTTGAGGCAACTGGAACCTCGAGCCTCCGATAAGACCCCCACCGAGGACGAAATCCTCGCGGGTTCGGAATGCGCCTTGACCGCGCCAGCGCCAGCTCCTTCTTCAAGTGCAGCAGTGCCAGTTTCCCAAACTTTAGCCTTGCCCTTAGCTTTTGCCGCGGCTACATCGTGTTTGAGTTCTTGATCCTCAAGATCAATAACGTCGACATCGCTTCGAGCCAGAATCTCAGAAGCTGCGTCATCGGGCTCATCAATCAGTCTTCGGCGCCCTTTCACCTCGGGTTGAGGAGGAGCCATCACCTTGGTTCGGGGAACCACCGAACGGGAAGGTTTCTTCGAAGTGGTCCTCTTCTTCTTCACGCCTGCAACGAGGGAAGAAGTTAGAATAAGAAAACAAAGAAGGAATGACATTTGACGATATCAACCAAAGACGAATGTCACCTTTGGAGGTCCCTTGATCGGGGGCTCCCTTGGAAGCTTTTGAAGACTTGGAAGCCTTCAACCCCTTGTACTCTCCGGCCACCGCAGCCAGATCACATCCGACTCGGTCTCTTCCCCATCCTTCTTCTTCTTTTTCTCTTCCTTCTTCTTCTTCTTCTTACTTTTCTTAGTATTGACAGCACGGTTTGGAAAGCCTAGCACCAAGGTAAGGAAAGTCAGAAAAACAAAACTAAAATCCCAAAGCGACCCATCTATCAAAGCTTTACCCCAAAACTTACCATGCCTCTTACACTGCCAACCAAATTCGGCGGCTATTTTCATCCATGTCCTCTCGGGGCGCTCAAGAGCCCCAGTCATTGCTTTGACCCAAGCAGTCAAACCTGCCGGGGGCACGATATCTACCTTGTTGGCTGAAGAAACAACAAAGAAGCGAAATCAATTAGTATGGGTAAACCACCGAGGAGTAAGATATGAAAGAAGGAATACTTACGTGTGTTATTCCACCGTTCGGGGAAATTCGGCTTGGCGGATAAAACCTTCGTCTCCAACAAGATGTACGATCGCACCAGCCTCGGTCCCCATGGTCTTCACTCTTGTGGAGGAGGGCAAACTTGCCTCGGTTATTCAGCGCCACGACCCCGGCCTTGTGAAAGTAGGGGTAGTAGAGTGAGATGAGGTGCTGAAAGGTGAAGTCTATCCCGGCCTTCGTGCTCAACCAATCCATGCACTGAATGACCCTCTAGACGCCGGGGCCAAGTTGAGCCAAACACAAGTTGTAGGCCCGGCAAAAATCATCAATGACTCTACGGACTGGGAGGGAGAAGCCGAGGGTGAAAGGATAGGTATAAGCGAAGGACAACCCCTCAATGTTGTGGTACACCCGGCTCGTTGGATCAGGAACGATCACTTTCACCTCGGGCGCAAACTGACACTCCCTCCGAACCCGCTCAATGTGATCTTGAGTTATGCGGGTCAGGGTGGTATTCACGGGGATATTTCTATTTTTCTCTTCTTGGTCGGCTGTTTGAGCTTGAAGTTTCAAGTCCTTGCTCTTGTCGAAGTGGGAGGGAATGATCTGATGAGGTTCGAGCTCCTGCTCTAGGGGAATTGATGGTCCCGAGGATCCCCCCTCGGCGACATTACCACCCTCGACCTCGCCGACGGTATCACCGCCCTCGGCACCGTCATCCTCACCATCACCTCCGTCATCGTCATCTCTGAGGAGGGCGTCACTAAAGTTACCTAGTATGACGTCGTCAAGCATGGCGTCATCTTCTCCTGCATCAACCTCCTCCTCCACCACCAACTGGCGCATAGCCCTAGCCTTGCGGCGCTTCAGGCCCCCAACGCCAGACGACACCTCACCGCTCTCCACCGCAGTCGGGATGACCGCCGGCGTAGCAGCGGCGGCGTCGCCACTAGCAGCAGCCGTAACCATGAGCGGAACTCGCACTCTCTCACCCGAATCAATTGAGTCTTGTCTAGACATAGTGGTAGACATGGCGTTAGTTTAAGGTTGGAATTTTCTTGAAAACAAGGGCTGATCAGAGAGGGGTATGGAAGCTTGTGTTCTTTTTTCGTTCTGAGAACTCTTAATCGAAGAAAGTGAAAGTGAAGGAAAGGATTTGGTAGAGGAGTATTTATAGGTATGGAAGAGTCAGACTGTGGGACACCATCATCATTGTAACGTTGGGAAAGCCAAAATTACGGCGTGACCGTTCGGTCAACCAACGAATGGATGACACGTGTCGATAAGAAGTGACCTGATAAGACGCGGACCGTTGACGAATTTTGAAATACTTGGATAAGATCAAGCCACGTCGCTTTCCCGCGAAGATTTGGTAGAACTCTTAATCGAAGAAAGTGAAAGTGAAGGAAAGGATTTGGTAGAGGAGTATTTATAGGTATGGAAGAGTCAGACTGTGGGACACCATCATCATTGTAACGTTGGAAAAGTCAAAATTACGGCGTGACCGTTCGGTTAACCAACGAATGGATGACACGTGTCGATAAAAATTGACCTGATGAGACGCGGACCGTTGACGAATTTTGAAATACTTGGATAAGATCAAGCCACGTCGCTTTCCCGCGAAACTTCATTCCACTCCTCGGCAACCTCGGTAGGTAACCAAGGAGTGGGGGGACTATCTATATTGGGTAAAAATCGACTCGCGATGATTTGCCCCGGTCATGAAAATCCTAACGACCGAACACGTCACAGCAAGACAGATGCCGAAGCGATTGAATAAGTCGCCGAAGCCAAGAAACCGAAGGTCGCTACCGAAGGCGAGCCGTAAGCTGAGCTTCGGTAGCAATCACCTCGGTCAAACTGCAGGGCCAAGCCACCGAGGTCAACCATTCGCACCTCGGTGGATCCCCTCGGTTCAAGCGGCTTTGCAGCCCACTACTTTACCCCACTAACTCCTCCATTAAATGCCAAGATCGTGGGAAACGCTTCAGCTGCTGGTGGAGAACGTGGGCAATGCCTCTATGCCTATAAATACTAGATCATTTTGTATTATAGGCATCGAGAAATTTGTACTGAAACGCTGCCCAAATTTGTAATCAAATTCATATATTGCAATACAGTTATTTTCTCGCATTTACGTCTTTTTCGCATATTATTTCAACTTTGATACGAAGAATTGCTTGTATCCGAATCCAAATTCGATTTGTACACCTAAACTGATTTAGGCCCATACAATTTCCTTACACAAACAACATATAAAGTACGTGATTACTCGTGTTTAAGTGGTAACGTATTGAAACCAGGACATGATGATCATAATAATTTAAAGATCAAGTAAGAAAGAATGTAAATTATCTTCTTAATTTGTTTGGATTAGTGAACCCTATCCGCACATTTCTATAGACAATTGGGAGGCTGCTATGTTCAGTGCAGATAAAATTGAATGTTCAGATCTTGAATGACTCATGCTAATTAAAGTTATTATTGTAAATAGGTTTATTTATGTAAATTATAGTAATCTAGACCAAGTATATTTTGGATCTAGGGACTAAGTTAGGTTTTTTATTTTACACTTGTATATATAGGTTTATTTATTAATAAAAAAGGTGAGAAGTTCTTCACCCTAAATTTGTGTCTTGTCTTATTAATTTTATCATGGTATCAGAGCCACCATACAATTGATCGAGAAAGTGATCGAAATAGTGAAAACTTCTCCAAAAGTGTGAGGAAAGAGTGTGGTGATGGCCGCTCGACGGGAAGGATGTGGTGTCACCGTCGCGAGTGTCTGTGTCGACAGAGTAAATGGTTGGCGGCAGAAGAGGTTACCGGATGACATGGAGTCCAACGTTGAAAGGGCGAGATTGGTTCAGACAATCTTGAATGCCCTAAAGAACACAGGTTTCGGAGGTGAAACCATTGAACGAACCGGAAAGGGTTTGGCAGATATGTTGAATAAGCAAGTGCGGAGTGAAAATCGGAGACAGACCGACCGAGAGAGTTTTGTGAATTATGCCGTGAATAGAGCAACATTGTCCCGAGAAAGTGTGAAAAACGAGTGGAAAGGAGTGATGTGTCAGAACTGTGATCGTTCGGGACATAACCCAAATTACTGCTATGAGGTTATTGGGTATCCAACGTGGTGAAAATTTGACTCACGAAATGAGAAGGGGTCTTGTAATCGAGATACGGTGTCGTCAAGCAGCTGTATAGAGACACTTGCAAATATGGCTTGTCCGGTGAATGAAGTTGGATTCGGGAGCTCTAGTGCCTCTGACTTGAGTAGTGAACAGGTGCATGTATTGGTAACTTTTTTGAATAAAAAGAAGTCGGACGCTGATCGAGTGAAAAATAAGACGGTTAATGGTCCGTGGATAATTGATACTGGAGCTTCGAACCATGTGACTGAAGAGTTGAATGTGTTGAGCAATTTACAGAATATTATACATTGTCCGGTAGGTTTGCCTAACAGAAGCAGTACCATGTCCGATGGTACCCTCCGAAATGTTCTTTATGTGCCCAGAATGACGTGCAATTTAATTTTGGTGTCTCAAATAATTGATCAATATGATTGTGATGTGCAGTTTACTGGGGACATATGTGTTGTGAAGGATAGGACTGCGGGCAAGTTGATTAGCACGGGTAAACAAACAAACGGCTTGTACTACTTTCGGCCGGTGTCACTGGTGAAGGCTTTGAAAGTGGATGTTTTAGATCTGTGGCATCAAAGGTTGGGACATCCCTCTATTCAGGTAACGAATTCTCTCCCAATTCAAGAAGTTAGAAATTATAGCGGCAAGAAAAATGTAAAAGCGTGTGATATATGTCATCGGGCAAAACAGACTTGGAATGTATTTCCGTTAAGTGAAAATAGGTAACGAATTCTCTCCCAATTCAAGAAGTTAGAAATTATAGCGGCAAGAAAAATATAAAAGCGTGTGATATATGTCATCGGGCAAAACAGACTAGGAATGTATTTCCGTTAAGTGAAAATAGAGCCTCCTAGAGTTTGAATTGATACACTGTGGCTTGTGGGGTCCGTATAAAATGGAAACTTCGTGTGGTGCCAATTGTTGATTATTTTTCCCGAGCTGAGCCTCCTAGAGTTTGAATTGATACACTGTAGCTTGTGGGGTCCGTATAAAATGGAAACTTCGTGTGGTGCCAAGAGATGATTATTTTTCCCGAGCTGAGCCTCCTAGAGTTTGAATTGATACACTGTAGCTTGTGGGGTCCGTATAAAATGGAAACTTCGTGTGGTGCCAACAGATCAGAAGAGCTTTGGAAGATTTCTTTGCAATGGTCGAAAGATAATTTCATAAATATGTCAAGATTGGACCTAACTCCACCCCAAAAGCTAGCTCAAAGGGGGCGGTTTATTCAAAACTTATATGGGCCACTTGCCTTTCATATTTTACCGATGTGGGAGACTTTTCCCACACCACATCAACTCATTCAACACCCCCTCTCCCTACCCGCACGCCCAAACCCAGACCAATCATGGGCTACATCAACTCATTCAACACCCCTTCCCCCCACCCGCACGCCCAAACCCAAACCCATCATGGGTGGGGCGTGGACAATATCATATGCAAGGGTCAATTAATTGGAGCCAACCTGGCTCTTATACCATGAAAAACTCCAACACCCGGGCGCCCATCACACGGGAACCCATTATACTCGGGCGCCTACATAAGCTTGGACCTAACTCCACCCCAAAAGCTAGCTCAAAGGGGATGATTGTCCAAAGCTTATATGGGCCACTTGCCTTTCATATTTTACCGATGTGGGAGACTTTTTCCACACCACACATCAACTCATTCAACACATGCTAATGCGATGTTAAAGAAAAAATAATAGATAAGGAACAAATATTTCACCCTTAAGCGCTAGCTGAAGATTTGCATTTTTATGTAAGAGCATCCATATATTTTTCATATTATTGTTACTATTAATTATATTAGTATGATATTGTTGTTATTCTTGATAAGTCCATATCTTTGATATGATTTCGAATTAATCCACTAACCAAATAATGCTCATACAGGTAACAGATATGTTTGCTTAGACACAAAGGTGGCGATCAAGGAAAGCGGACATTTTATTCCAGAACTTTTTGCTCAACACAATTAAGCACAGAAATGAACACCTGGCAAAAGAATTTATGCCACTATTTATTGGTATGGACTAGGGAGCTAAACTAGGATGTAATGCTAATTTATATGGTTCAGACAAAAATACATTAAATATGGACCTCATGCACCAATAATTTGTTGGTACCATATTGAATTGTGTAAAGAAACGATATATTTATAATAAAAATTTACTAAGAATTTACTTGTTAAAGCTTTAGTGCCTCAATTAATGAAAAATTAGTACTTCTACAGCCAGTCATTGTGGAAAACACTTGTCCCCTTTCCTATCTTACCGAGCTGGTTGTCAGTCGACAAATATTTAGCAGGGACTTCTTTCGCAAGTCCTTATGCCATGATACATCGTGTTTAGACAAAAGATTTTTGCAAAGTGACATTGCGCCTCTTTACTCATGTGATATTGAGCCTCATTTATATATGAATATGGAAAACTTGAGCGAGTGAATAAGCTGAATATGATAAGGGCATTTGACCCTATTTGCTTTTATCAAGATTAAGTCATTTAAGTTTGGGCTGATTACAAAAATATACCAGTTTAGGACTGAAATTACACAAAATATCGATACAAATACAATTTACAAAAAATACCGATATTTTTTTTAAAAACCTATACAACTATATAAAGAAACAATTTCAAAGAAAAAGCTCAACAGAAACAGAGGATTCACCCACCCCGCTAAACCTAATCACTACACTTCCAGTTCTTCAGTAAGGCGATTCAAAACGAGATTCAAAACCCAATTACACATTCTAATTCAAACATCAATTTGCTGTAGTTTACATTCAAAATCAATGCGATTTTGAATCGCGATTTCAATCGCAATTCAAATTTGAAGGTTTTACATCTATTTCATACACAAATTGTCTCTCGCATTCAAAATTGAAGCCGTTTGATCGGTTTCATACACTAATCAGCAGTCGCGATTCAAAATTGAAGCTGTATATTGATTTTTTTATCTGTTTTCATAAACAAATTAGAAAATTCTAATGTCAAGAGTAACAATTCTTCTCTAACACAAAGGTCGCTGGGATAAAACAGGAGAATATGTTGATTTTTGTGCTGATGCAATAGTAATAAGCACTGATTGTACATTTGATGATCTAGAATATACAATTTCAAAACAAATTCGTGTTGATACTATTACTAATCACATGAAAATCAAGTACAAGTTGAATGCGACATGTCCTGCCATAGAGATACACAACGATATGAGGGTGAATGTGTATGTCGAGCTAAAAAAGGATAAGGATTTTGGAAAATATCCTTTGTGTATAACAGTAACAGAGAAATCATTCGACGACGCAGTTAATGCAAATTCATTGGTTATATCACCTAGATATACAGAAGGAACTCACACACACGCAATAGAAGATGGTGATACAGTGAAATTGATAAATGATGATGAATATTTTGATGATTATAATGAAACTGTTGGAATAATTACCGACTCTACGCATGAAGTTATTGCGGAAGGACAGGTTTTCGAAAACAAGGAGACGATTGTTACTGCAATAAAACACTATGCATTAAGGCAAAAGTTTCAGTTTAAGGTGAAAAGATCGAGTTCGAAATGGTATGAATTTTAAAAACTTTGTCTATTTGTGTATGAGGCTGTATATCTATACGTTTATGTATAAAATCATGTATGTCTGTATAAAAGCTTTTACACTTTTCATATTTATTTGTGTATGAGGCTATATATGTGTATTTATGTATGAAAATGTGTTTGCGTATGAAGAATTATGTCTGCGTATTTGTGTATGAAGTTTTATATGCGTGTATGAAGGTGTAAGTTTATGTATTATGTATGAAAGTGTGTTTGTGTATGAAGCTGTATGCCTGTGTATTTTTTGTATGAAGCTGGACTTATATGTATGAAGCTGTATATGCGTGTATGAAGCTGTAAGTTTATGTATTTATGTACGAAAGCGTGTTTGTGTATGAAGTTGTATTTCTGTGTATTTTTTGTATGAAGCTGAACTTATGTGTATGAAGTTCTACTTGTGTGTATGAAGCTGTAGGTTTATGTATATGTGTATGAAAGCGTGTTTGTGTATGGAGCTCTATGTCATTGTATTTCCTGTATGAAAGTTGTAGTTGCATGTGTATGAAACTATACTTGCCCATTACTCTATTAAAATCTATGTTCAGTTATGTATTTCTATAGACAATTTTGTATGTATTATTTTATTCTGTTTCACTATGTATATGTGTGTTTATGACTAAGTTATGGTGCGTATCTAATTGTATATCACAAAGCTCTAATTTGTTCGTAATTTGTTGTACAGCTACTGCCTAAAATGCATAAGGGATGATTGCACATGATTATTTAAGTCTTCAAGTTTGCATGAATCTGGTCTGTTCAAAGTTAGAAAATTCATCGATGAGCACTCATGCCCATTGAAGGACAGAATTTACGAGCTGCGGCAAGCAAGTGCAACAATCATTGGCAGTATAATTCAACACATGTATATCGACCCCAAGAGAGAGTACAAACCAAAGGATATAATTGAAGACATGCACAAAAGCTTAGGCATTGAACTTCCATACATGAAGGCGTGGAGATCAAAAGAAATGGCACTTGAATTTGTAAGAGGGGATCCTACAAAGTCCTACACCAAGTTACCTAGCGATCTGTATATATTGCTGAAAGCCAATCCAGGGTCACTTGTAGATTTGGTTAAAGATGAAGATGATTGTTTCATGTATGTCTTTGTGGCGCTCTATGCATCTACCAAAGCTTGGAAATATTGTAGGCCTATTGTGGTGGTCGATGGCAGCTTTCTTTCAGCTGCTCACAAGGGAACTTTCTTTACTGCAACAACAACGGATGCATCAGGTAAATTCCACAACATCAACTATATTCCCTGTTGTGCCATGTATAAATGTAGTAAAAGTTGTATGTTCATGTATATGAATGTATGTAGGTGATGATGAAAATTTGTTTACACTTTTTGTTAACATTTATACAGGCAGCATCTTACCCCTTGCCTATGCTGTAGTAGATTCAGAGAATGATAATGCATGGGGATGGTTTTTCGATAGGTTAAGACAAGCCTATGGTCAAAGAAAGAGTATGTGTATTGTGTCAGACAGGAACGAGAGCATCATAAAAGCAGCATCTATTGTGTATCCAGATGTCCCTCACTATGCTTGCATTTGGCATTTATGGAACAACGTAAAAACAAAATTCAAGAGGGGAGAAGAGAAGCCACATGAGGTATTCTTTAGCATGGCTAAGGCATACACAATTAAGGAGTTTGATAGTTGTATGACAAAGGTCGAAAATATGGATGTACGTATTAAGCAATACTTGTATAATATTGGGTATCAAAGGTGGGCACGAGCTCATTCTACTGCGAATCGAGTTTCACAATGACTTCGAACATTGCTGAATCATTGAATGCAGCTAGCAAAGATTCACGAGATATACCAGTACTTGCCTTCATGGAATCCATGAGATATTTGGTTGAGAGATGGAATTATAACAACAATGAAGCTGCAAAAAACAGATCCAGAAAGCTTGGTACAAAGTATCACGACATTCTGGATACACATGGAAAGTTGGCAGTCCAGATGACGGTAAAAATACATTTTTAGTTCATCATTAATGTGTGTTTGGCATCACTGTTTTATATTTGTGTATCAATTGTAGAACATCAATTATTCATAGTTATGTGTAGTTGTTCGTAGTTTACTAGTTGAATATATTGTATAAAAGTTAACAAAGATCTAATTGTGCAATTATAGGTAAAACCTACAACAAACATATATACAGTGATGCATGGGGAGCGTAAATTCTTAGTATCCTTGACTGATCGAACATGTTGCTGTGGAAGATTCCAAATGGATGAGCTACCATGTCCACATGCAGTGGCTGTTCTAAAGTCAAAGCACATAGAGGAGGAAGATTATGCATCTGCATACTACACAACAGAGTACTTGCTGAAGACCTATGAAGTACCAGTGAATCCCATTCCAGATGAAAGTAATTGGGATGTTCCTACATATATTTCTGAAGAAGTGGTACTGCCTCCAACTGGAAAAAGGCCTCCAAGAAGACCAAAAAAGAGAAGATACAAGCCATCTTGGGAGATACATTCTAAAAAATCAAAGATTACCTGTGGAAATTGTGGACGGGAAGGGCACAACAGAGCTACTTGTAGGAATCCCTCCACCAAAAAATAAACAAGCTTCTCAAAAAAGTATTTCTATTGTTTCAGGATTTAACACAAAACACAAAGTATACATATTAAATTCAAAATGCACAAAACTTTTACATGTTATTAAATAGGTACTGCTATGGCAATTATATTACATATGTTGTTGGAAATGACATAAAGCAGAAAAAAGTTGTTGAATAATTTGTGTATGAGGCTATATACGTGTCTATTTGTCTATTTGTTTATGTATGTATGTCTCTAGTTGCGTGTATGAAACTATAGCTTTATGTATTTATGTATGAAAGAGAGAGAGTGTGTGTGTGTGTGTGCGTGTGTGTGTGTATGAAGATGTATGTCTGAAAATTTTTGTATGAAGTTGTACTTGTATGTATAAAAGTGTGTTTGTTTAAGTGTTTATGTATGAAAGTCTATGAAGATGTATGTCTGAGTATTGACTTAGTTAGTATGTTTGTTTAAGTGTTTATGTATGAAAGTGTGTGAAGATGTATGTCTGAAAATTTGGGTATGAAGTTGTACTTGTATGTTTGAAAATGTGTTTGTTTAAGTGTTTATGTATGAAAGTTTATGAAGATGTATGTCTGCAAATTTGGGTATGAAGTTGTACTTGTATGTTTGAAAGTGTGTTTGTTAAAGTGTTTATGTATGAAAGTGTATGAAGATGTATGTCTGCAAATTTGTGTATGAACCTGTACTTGCATGTATAAAGTTGTACTTCCATGTATGAAACTGTAGGTTTATGTATTTATGTATGAAAGAGTGTGTGTGTGTGTGTGTGTGTGTGTGTGTGTGCATGAAGATGTATGTCTGCGTATTGACTTATTTTATAAATTTGTTTAAGTGTTTATGTATGAAAGTGTATGAAGATGTATGTCTGAGTATTGACTTATTTTATCTATTTCTTTGAGTATTTGTGTATGAAAATGTATGAAGATGTATGTTTATGTATTTATGTATGAAAGAGTGTGTGTGTGTGTATGTGTGTGTATGAAGATGTGTGTTTGCGTATTGTATAAGTTTGTACCTGTCCAAATACATAAATATATGTGTATTTTCAGAAAATGTACTACGAGATGTTGTAATATCTAAGTTTGTACATGTGCAAATACATACATACAGTCACACCGTTAAAAAGTTATATAAAATGTAATGTCAGGCAACACAACAAATATAGTTAACATTCAAAACTTATATAAATTTTCATCAGTCATACATTGAAAAATACAAACCATACAAAGTATTTATCGTAAGTAACATCCAGCTTAAAACAAAACATAAATGGTGATATTATAATCCAACAGCCCAAGTATCTAAAAAGGTTATTACAAAAGCCACTAAAACTACTTAACAATGCACTTCTCCCCTTTTCGGACCACCATTCTTCCTAAAATGATTTCCTGTGACCTCAGGTGCGCTAATTGCTCCTTCTGTCCGCTTTTGTGTTGCATACTGCCAAAGAAGTGCCCCCAACTTCATACGATACATAGCAACATCAAAATCAACAGGGGGTGCAAGCAGTCCACATGCAAATGACTCATATGCAGCAACGAATATACCACAGTCGTTGCAGCAACAACAACTAAAAGTCAGCCACATGCAAAATACATCAAATTTAACAACAACAAAAAAACACACATATAGCGATTCAGGAGCTTGCTGAGGCAGGTTTGGAACTATGACAACATTGTATGGATCTGTCACAGCTTTGTCTTTGTATGGATTTGACTGCCAATCAATGTCAATTCTCCCACCATAAAAACCAGTTACTGACAGGTACAAAGGCAAGATAACAGCAAATTTCTGAACCACACCACGAACAACGGCACTACAACCACCATTCCTTCCAAGTAGAGAGTCATACACCCAAATACACCTATCAATAAATGAGGCAATTCCCAATACCCAATGATATTTTTCTCTGATATGTATAGGCATCATAACATAGTCAACATGGATCCAGGGGTGTTGGCACGCAATTTAAAACCCATAATATACTCACTAACAACATCATCCTTTGAAACCACACTATTATCCCTGTTTCTGGCCTCATACAAGTTAAACGCTTCTTCAACCCTTGTTTTGAAACAACAATCAGTACATGTGAACCTAAAAGGTACATTCGGACCATACTTGCCTTTTTTCCGCAAGTAGTAAAAGATCACATCAATGTGCTGGAAAAAAATAAAAACATAACTATAATTAAAAAAACATGTGGCATACCAAAAATATATACAACATCCATGTGGCATATAAAAATATACAGAACACCCTAGTTCATACAGACTTTGTATCAAACTGTATGTGTGTGTATGAAAGTCTCAATTTGTGTATGCAAGTGCATATTTCAGTATAAAAATCCTATGTATGTGTATTTATGTATTTCCTTGCAGTTAGAAATAATTATAAATAACTACATACATACCCCCATCATTCAAACACGTTCCAGCATGTACCAATGTGCGGAACCAGTCCTTCCACTCAACTTTCAACACTCCTAAATTCAAAGCTTCCTGAATTCTATTGGCTACTCTTGGATAAACTGATTTCCTAAGGAATTCATATAAATTCAATGACTTAGATACATGTAAACACCAAAAAATACAAAGAACAAAAAATCAACCAAAGACATTACCTTCTTTTACTTGGACAGACCCCTTCATCAAGCCATACAGAAAATGCATTTTGTAGGTCTTCATCAACCTCAACACCAATTTGACTCGTAAATGGATGTTTTGTTCCAAAATATTTTGGTCCTGGTGTTTTTGGTGTTGCAACAACCCAAGGAGAATTAGCATACCTCCCTGGATGCCTCAGTCGGGCAATTAACTGCTCAGGTGTAACAGCACCTTCTTCTTCATCAGGCTCAACCAAAACAATTTGAGACTCAGTAGCAACAAGATCATTACCATCACGGTGGCTTTGAACTTCTGAACCAACATCTTCAGAATCTATTTCTTCAGAATTACAAGCAACATCTATTAACAAAAACAAGATTATAAAGTAAAATGAGTGACAGCAATAACAAAAGTAACAACAACAAAAGATGTCAGGTATACCTTGCTTTTTAAGATTTTCAACCGATCCACTTTTAGACTTAAGTACACTTGCCACAACATCATCAATTATCGCAAGGTGCGTAGCATTAAAAAAGGCATCATCCTCATCGAGAGTACCCAACTTGCTTGATTCACCAACTTTTGTATCCATACCAGAAGCATGGACTGATCCAGCACTAGCTACCTGCTATGAAAATGACATACAGTTTACTTCATATACAAAATTTTAAAAATGTATGAATTTATATAAAATATACCTGATCATCCGGATGGACACTACCACCACTATTGTTTGCAGCAGGAGCTGGATCCTCATCTTCATCACTAAAACCAAGAGAAAAGCTTGGACAACCATCATCTTCATGAAGTTTGCAATGAGGATCTTCAGCAGGCGCGTGACTGCCCTCGCTGTGTGTTGGAGCAGACTGGCCAATCCGTTCAGTTGCAACGTCTATAGCCTCGGCTTCTGTCCCAACACCTTGCTCCAATGAAAGTTTAGAAGCAGGATCTGCAAAAGGCTCATAACTGCCCTCACTGTGTATACAAGCAGGCTTTTCAGTTCGGACATCTACAACATCGGGTACATCTGAAACAACAGATGGTATTGAAATTTTAGAAGTAGCGTCTTCATCAGGAAGAGGCTCGGCTGCATCTGCAACAGCAGGTAGTACTGTCCCAACACCCTTCAACAAACAAAAAAGTTTAAATAGTTAAAAAGTTTTAACATCTAATGAATTAAAATTAAAATTAAAATAAAGACACATACAGAAACATGGACAACAGTGTCAACTGTGTCATTTCCCAATATAACAGGGCTTCCATCAAAGAAATTGCCGACTTGTTGTAACTGTTCATCTGTGACAACGGCACTTCCAAGTACCTGGTTGCAAAAAAGGTAAATAGAGCACATTTAAATATGTGGATATACAGTTCTATAAACATACAACATATAATACAAAATATATAAACAGTAAAACAATTTTAAAACATCTCTAAACACATAAAATGCAAGTCCATACACATAAATGGAACTACCTAGACATAAATATAAGTATGCAGTATATGCATACAAAAATAATGTACATACAGGTTCTCCCCAAACAACCCGTGAAAAAATTGCTATACACATTTAAATTATATCTAAACACATAAAAATAAGGCTATACACATAAAATACAAGTCGATACATATAAGTATGCATTGTATCTCTAAACACAAAAATAATGCATTTTATCTCTAAACACATAAAATGCAAGTCCACACATATAAATGGAACTACATACACATAAAAATAAGTATGCAGTATATGCATACAAAAATAATGTACATACAGGTTCTCCCCAAACAACCCATGAAAAAATTGCTACACACATTTAAATTATCTCTAAACACATAAATATATGGCTATACACATAAAATACAAGTCGATACACATAAGAACAATGTACATAAAGGTTTCCCCTAAATAAATCTGTGAAATAAATCATATACACATAAAAAATATTCCTAGACACATAAAAGACATTCCTATACAGATAAAAATACATGTCTAGACACCTTAATACAAATGACATAAAGTTTAGACATGGATTCATAAAAAGAGTGCACGTACATGATCGTTCACAAACATCTCCTTCTGTTGCACCAAATGTCCAGGGTCAAAAGGGCTGCCAAAGCTGAAATCAGTGCGTGCTCTATCAGGATCTACAACAGGGTCGCCTCCGCCAATCTTTTAAAAAGGAACAACAAAATCATTATATAAACAAAAACAATCTTGTTTAAAAATACAAAAATGTAGAAACATTACCTTTAGGTGATCAAACAGTTTCTTAAATGTTTCAGTCATAAAGCTCTTAAGATCAGTAAACTTACAATCAGCCTACAAACAAACAAGAAACATTAGTTTGATTAAAAGTGTTGGAAAAGTCTTTTATGGTAAAAATAAAAAATACAAAAATACCTGCGTCTTATGTGTTACAAACTCATTGTTCAATCGGTGCAACTCATTCCCAATCAAAGACAACTGCACAGACATGGAAGGATCGGTTGACGATACAGAAAATTGGTGAGAATCCTTGGCAGGATTACTTGAAGAGGCACCAAATTGTTGTGATCCCTTGGCAGCAGCATGTTGTGAGTTCTTGGTAGCTTCGGAGGGATTACTCGTAGATTTACCATGAGGGACTTGAGCACTACTAGTATGGATAACAGGCTGCTCAAGTTCATTGCTAGAATCCGCTAGTGCATCCAAGTTGAAGGTTCGCACCTCATCAGCGGTGGGAATAATATTGTTAAACACAACCTACAAAAACAGTAAAACAAAAGGATATAAAGACAAAAAAAAGTAAATACACTAAAGTAATAGGAAAAGTAATAAAACTATATACAACTAGTTTATGTGCATACAACATACATACAAAAAAAGGGTGTGGAGTGAATTTACCTGACTTCCTTTTCCTCTAAAATTCCCTCATACAACTTGAGAAAAGATGGTTGTTGTACAATCACTTTCCAATTCAAAATCCTAGGGATTCCATTACCAGTACAAACCGCGATACTGCCATCAACTCTTGAACAACATTCGTAAAACCATACTTGTAAAGCAAGTGGAGCCCACCAATCCTATAAAATTTCCCTTTTGGATGTAACGTTTTGCTAATGGTTTCAAGTAATGCAGAAAATGAAGCTTTACCCCACGGATACGTATGATATGCACCGGATTCTACCAAATTAAAGTGCGCCTTTGGTATGTATGACTTAGCCCCATTATCTGTTGACAACACAAAAATGTGTATAAAGAACAACGCAGCAATCTTCACTGCATCTTCATCACAGATCCATCTCTTCTAAAAAATGCAGTGCAACAGTTGAATCCTCGGCACTTTAGACTGATTTGGGAAGTACGATGAGATAAGCCTATTTGGTGCAGGATCATCAACAAGAGTATCATCGCCTAAACAATTTAAACCAGTGATTGCTGCAAATTCTTTAATACCAAAATGCAGCCGTGTGCCGTTCATCATAATTCTAAAAACATTTGAGTCCACTAACACAAACTCTCGCAACATAAGATGATGAATAAGCTGATTTTGAATGTGTACTAGCGGTAGACACAAAAAATACCCAAAACAAGTCTCCTTGAACATATCCAGCTGGGTGTCACTCAGTTTCTGCTTTAACAGAGAAATAATATGACACTGGGTGGTGGCAATCCAATGACTGGTAACAAAAGGTTCATTGGTGGAGACACAGTACGTGCAAGGCTGAACATGGACAGAAAGACAAAAACATACATCACAACTAAAATTCAACTATAATATAACAAGATATAACTCAAACAAATATAGCTATACAAAACACGGGGCCGCCTCGCACATCCCAAATATTTTCAAGTGCATTACTACAAAATAACTTAAAAAATCTTCATATATACATATAAAATAAACTAGACAGAACTATAAAAAGCAAACTAAATATGGATAAATATGTGGATATACAGTTCTATATACATAAAATAAACATATACACTGTAATACAAATATATACACAGTAAACACAATTGTGAAAACAGTTGTGAAAAAACAACTCTAAACACAGAAATACAAGTCTAGACTCATAAATACAATGTACATGCAGGTTTTCTCTTAAAAAAGGCGTGAAAAAATTGCGAAACACATTTAAAAGTATATGTAAACACATAAATACGAAGCTATACACATAAATACAGTGCTATACATATTTAAACAATATAGATACAGGTTTCCCCCAAAAATCCGTGGAAAAAATGCTATAAACAGAAAAACATTCCTATACACATAAAATGCATGTCTATACACATAAGTACAATGTACATACAGGTTTTCCCAACAAAAAAAAAAGGCGTGAAAAGATTGCGATACACATTTAAAAGTATATCTAAACACATAAATACAAAGCAATACACATAAATACAAGGCTATACATATAAACACAATATAGATACAGCTTTCCCCCAAAAATCCGTGGAAAAAATGCTACACACAGAAATACATTACTATACACAAAAAATATATATCTATACACATAAAAATTTAAAAGACATACAGTTTTTCCTCATAAAAATCATCAAAATATAATGTAACTAACAAAATACAAATTCAATACAAGTACACATACTAAAAATACTTTTAACATACATTTTATACATATATTTGTGCACAAAAAAATATAAATAAAAAAATGTGTAAATACCTGTTCGGAACACGGATTGTTAGCGAGAATTTCACCCCGGTCAATTTTCTTCTTTGAGCATGCAACATCAACACTGATTTCATCAACAAGATCATCATCTACAACGGTTTTCCCTTTAACATCAGAAATCGACGTCGTAGACTTCCTTTTACCAGTTTTTGGTACCGAACCTTCACAAAGCTTCTTCCGTACTGACCGATGTCCTTCTTGATTTAATGTTAGGGATTTCCTGTCATGTCGTGCTTTTGATCGAATTTCACGAGGTGATGAAGGAGTACCTTTGCTTGTTGATATTTTCTATACAATAATATGCTAAATTGTAGGTAAAACGTATGGTAATTGCAGAGAAGAAGACGAAAAAACAATTACATTTGAAGAATCGTCAAGAGACGCGATGGAACGAGAAGACGCAATGGAACGAGAAGAGCTAAAACTAAAAGAAAATGCGAGGAGTACCTTTGCTTGTAAGTAAGGTTTGGTAAAATTTAGGGAAAAGGGGAATAGTTAGGTTTCTGGTATGGTTTATAATAAATTTAAAAATATTGGTATTTTTTGTAAAATTTTGAAAATATTGGTATGTTGTGTAATTTTGGTGCCTGACAACTAACGTAAAAAATTCTTTAAGTTTTATTTTTTTTATGTGGAATAAGCACTTAGTGTTTATTTTTATTTGGTGAGCTATTTTTTTGTGGTATTTAAAGCATAAGCACTTTTGAACAATTTTAAACATATTTCCACATCTACCTTTTAATCACTTTTCTACAATTATTTCACATTCACACTTTCTCTCTAGAAAATTTATCTCCCACTTCTCCTCCTTCTCTCTAGTTTACCGCCATTGACCGGTGTTGACCGCCGACGGGCCACCATCGATCGTCGCCGGAATATTTTAAAAATTACATCCTCAAATTCGCCTTGGCTTTCTCTTTCCGTTTCTACCATTGATTTTCCAAAAATTACGCTAAATAGTGTAGATCTGATTTTGAAAATATAAAAACAAAAATTCTGATGATTTTTTTGATCCTTTTCCAGTAATTTTTACATAACCGGGCTTAACTTTTCTTCCTCTTTCATTATGCACTTTGATTTTTGTATGGGGGAGAGGTGGGGTGGTTGTTTGGGCCATGGGCGCAAGACGGGAAATTTAGCTAACGTTTGGACATAGATTCCCAAATAGTTTTTGGGAAATACTTTTTGGGTGAAGTTTGATATAAAAATAAAAAAGTATTTAGACATACTTTTCGGGAACAATTTTTTTGGCTCAGAAAGAGCCTTTGAGTTCTTATGAAAATGAATTTTGATATGTAAATTCAACATTTTGGCTCAAAAAGAGCCTTTGAGACTTTTTGGGAGAAGTTTTGGTTAAATAGCAGCGGCTTAACGACAGCTCATTCTGTTCCCTATGATATGGGTAATAATATATACTTGAAAACTTCCCCACTATGACGTGCTCCAGAGCAAATTAAAGATGTTGTGAAGTGATTTTCTAGCATAACTTCCAAAAAGTAGCACTTGCTCACGTGGCCGCTTTTTTCAGATTCAGGCTAACGTTGCCTCTCGTACCATAGAAAGCTTATATTTGATTCACAACATATAGTTATTAAACTTGAATTACCTGATTGAATTTCAGATTGCTAAACACAGGTATAGAAAGAAAAGTACCTTGACAACATTGCTCGTGTCTCCATCACAAGTTGATCAAATTTGAATGTATTAGAAAGATATGTGCTGCAAGTGACAGGAGTTGTTGCAGAAAAGTTGAACAAATATACTAAATTTGCCTTATTTTATTTTTACTTTGATTTTTTATATATGGAAAAAGTGATGACGATTTGGTATCATTTTCTTGTAAAACAGACATAGCAGTTTGGCTCACTTGTAAGTAAATGATGCCAAATTGGCTCTGTTTTACTTTTACTTTGGATTTTTGTATATGGACAAAGTGATGACTATTTGGTTTTATTTGCTTGTAAAATAGACATAGTCGTTTTGCATAGTTATAAATAAATATGGCCGGATAATCTTCATTTTATATTTTCATATGTATTTTTATGGATGAATGAAGTGAAGACGAATTGGACTCATTTGTTTGCAAAATGTACTTAATATTTAGCTCACATTATGAATAAATGATGATGAATTGTTGTTATTTCGAAATATATAAGCACTTGAAGGTAATGAATAAAGTAAGGCCGATTTGGCATCATTTCTTCACCAAACGAACGGGATTTTTTACTTAGTGTATAAAGAATGACGCCGGATTGGTCTTATATTTTATTTTTCTTTGATTTTTGTATATGAGTGAAACGACGTCGATTTGGCTTTATTTATTCACAAAGTAGATCTGAACTACAGAGGGATTGGTTGCCTTGTATATGAGCGAAACGATGCCGATTTGGTATTATTTATTCCCAAAATGGACGTGAAATACAACCGGATTGGCATTGTTTTCTACTGTGTAGGAAGCAGTGACGTTCTTTTTGTAATTTCGGATGTAAAAATTAAAGGTGTGGTGGCATTCAAAAAATGGTCTGTGAAATTTTTGCAATTACGAGAAGTTCTTTATTATTAAGGGTATTTTTGTACTTTCAGCTTAATTTAATGGTAAAGTGCTTATGTTTTCAAGACCACAAAAAATAATATCTCAATTTATTAAGACCATGGGCAAAAGTGCCCATTTGTATAATTCACCCTTTAAATTTTGAATAAATATCTTAATACTAAGATATATGTGAAAATCAAAGTATCTGAATCAAAATACACATATATATATTAAGATGTTATATTATTAAGATATTAATTAAATAATTAAAACTATTTGATTTTCCGCATCTAAATGTTAGTAATTTATCTCTATTAAAAATAGTAAATATATCCTAAATTGAATAATTTTATTACTATTTTCACAAATAGTTAGGCCACAATTAAGGTGGTGGTTGGTGGCTGGTGACTGGTTGCTAGTGGTATTTGGCCGCCGCGGCTAGTGGTGGTGGTTGCTATATGATAGGAGTAGTGGTGGTGATGATTGTTAGTGGCTATGGTGGTGGGTGATTGTGACTAGCAGTAATGAAATGGTGGTTGTGGTTGATGGTGGTGTTGATGGTGATTGGCTGCTGTGCCGACTATGATGGCGAAGGTGGTTGTAGTAGTAGTTAGCGATAGTAATAGAGATTGTTGGTACTAGTGGCTAGTAGTTTTGGCGGTGATAGTTATGATGGCAGAGGTGGTTGGTGCAATAGTAATTGGTAGGTGTTGAGTGGTTGAATATGGTGGTGATGGCGGCAGAATGTGGTGGTGGCGGCAGAATGTGGTGATAGTTGATGGAGTTGTTAGTGAGGGTTAATAATGGTGATGGTAGAGGTGTTAACCACACACAATGAGGTTGATAGTTGATGCTGATAGCTAGTAATGTTGGTAGTGGTGGTGAAAGTGATAATGGTTGACTGTGATGATAATTGTGATGGTAAGGGTGATTGGTGTGATCATGACTAGTGATGGTGTTTGACTGCAGAGATGATGGTTAGTAGTGGTGATAGTGATAGTGGTTGTTTAGTCCTGGTTGGTTATATTATAGACAAAGTGATAATGAAAAATTATATTTACATAATTATTAAATAGATCCTGATATAGTCCCTGCATAAAATGTGACTGATTGAATTATAAATGATTAAAATTCAAAATTGATGACTAAAATCAGAATAATTAAGATTTAAATCTCTATTGAATGTAAATAAATGAGGCTTTAAATCATATATTATTGTTCTACTAGTGAACAAAGACCATTCTTTTTTTGTCCACCTTCATCACTACCGACCATCTTTTCTTTGTCCTCTAATTACAAAAATGCCATTATTTTTTAATGCAGCCATAATGATAAAAATATCACCTGCATCTTAATGAAACCGTAATTAAAAAAATAACATTGCTTCCTACAAAGTAGAAACAATGTCAATTCGTCTATGTTTATGCATATATTAAACCAAAAATTATGTCCGTTTTGTAAAGAAATGAGACTAAATCGACCTCACTTCACACATCCACAAAAAAAAAAAAAAAAAAAAACTAAAAAAAATCAAGTGCTTATATTTAGAAATGACGAAAATTCAACCACACTTATTCATAAAATGAGCAAACCATTATGTTCATTTTGTAAATAAATGAGGCCAAATTATCGTCACGTTATTCATTCACAAAAATACATATGAAAACATTAAATAAAGACAATTTGGTCGCATTTATTCATAATTGAGCTAAAAATATCCTGCCTGTTTATAAATAAATGACACCAAATCGTCATTACTTCACCCATCTATAAAAATCAAAGGAAGACATAATTAAAGTCAATCCAATATCATTTATTCATAATGTGAGCCAAATATTATTTATATTTTGCAAATAAATAATGCCAATATTGTCATCACTTTTCATAATGAGATTTAACATGCACACCATGATGCACATAATTCACTAGGGTGGTGGGTTACGTATAGGTGCAACAACAACATGGTAAAGGTTAAGGAAACAAACTCAATTCTTTATTATCCATACTTTTTTATAACCGCAAATGCGTCAACAACAAGCCAAAATCTTCATCAGAAAAAGAAAAATTATTATTCCGAGGGTTTAATAGAAGAGCAAATTGGTGATGTTGTTCGGCAATGAATTTGACATTTTGGGTTTGGTTCGGTGAGATTTGAAGAATAAAGTAATAATCAAATTAAGTGATAGTAATACGCTTTTTACCGATAACTATTAATCGATGATGTGAGTAGTCGATCAGCAGAGGGTGATAATGCCAGGTCGAAAATTGGAAATCTTTGGCGAGATTCCAGCAACCCGTACGACGACACCTAGATTCAGATCCGAACTCTTTCAGCTTACACCGATAACCCCACTATGCCATGTGCAGTGGCTGTTTCTACCCCGACGCGATACTTATAGTGAGAGGTGGTGGAGGGTGGTCGCTGGTGCGGTGCATGGCTGGTTGGAGCAGTGGTGGTGACAGATCATAAATAGTGGTCGGCAGTGCTGGAGGGACACTGTGCAAATGCTTAGGTATGTGAAAAGACAAATACGTCCTTAACGAATGTGCTAAAAAGTTTAAGATCGTGAAAAAAGTACTCAGCACTTTAAGACCATACCCAAAAGTACTCAATTCACACAAAAAAATGAAGTGTGCAAAGTGCCACATTAACCGTATGTTTTTATAGCGCAATTTATAAAACTATGATACCATAGGCAGTGGTTTGCCTTATTGACCCTGCTTAAAGTAGTTTTGCAAGGATAAATTCCGGATAGAAATATCCCTACAAAATCTTATATTGAAGCCCGCATCCCGCCCTTCCTTTCTAGTAAGTGCTGCCTCTTAGGCTGCACTTGACCTTTTATCTCTTTTCATATTCTTCCAGATAACTTGAAGTGTTGTCTCGCCCTCTCTTTCTCGTAAGTGGTGCCTCTTAGGCAGCACTTGACAAACTTTGACCCCCTCTTGCATAGGCAACACTTGCCCTTTTATCTCTTCCCCACATTCTCACAGATAACTTGAAGTGTTACCTCCATAGCACTTGCCCTTTTAATCTCTTCGCATGAAATACTTTATATTTTCCGAAGAGGCAGTTTATAACTTGAAATGCTGCCTCCGAGGCCATTTTGCTAAACCATTCTTAAGTGGGGACAAAAAGTCATAACTAGTTATATGCGAGTACATCCAGCGAAATATTTAGCTTTTTATATGAGCCGTTCAAGTATAAATTATGTGTTTATTAAATAATCATTATTGAGATATCTAAATAAAAAGTAGTGACAACTTTAAACGTTATACGTGATTAGAAAATTGGATTAGGTAGTCAATATTGGCTTTTTTTGCAGAACTAGGACACCATAGACAACAATTTGTTTTTTTGCCCGCATATAATAGTGGTCTTGTATAAATATCCTCTGTTTAGTTTAATGAATAAATTTCGGATGAAAATACCTACGTAAATATTATATTGATGTCCATATCTCCATCATCTCTTTCTCCATAAGTACTACCTAAGAGATAATATTTGCCTTTGACCCCACTTTCTTAAGCAACAGTTGCCCTTAAAATCTTACATTCTCCTAGATAAAGTGTTGTCTGCAGAGCATTTTCCACTTTCAATCTCTTCCCGTATTTTTCTAGATAACTTAAAATATTTCTTAGGTAACACTTGCCACTTGACCTTTTCCTGAAAGACAATAATTGTAAATTGATAACTTGAAGTGTTGCCTACAGGCCAAGCAGATGGCATTTTGCTAAAACCATGTTAATCGGGTAAAAGTTTTGCATAGGAGCCACTTTTGACTGTGTTAGTCAAGAAGTTGCCGGCGCGCACAAATTCGTTGAAAAGTAGCTAGATTCGGAAAAGTTCTAGTAGTAGTATTTATACTGGGACTTTATATATGAATCACAGGTATAAAATACTGGGACTTTGAACTATGTTAGTTCAAGGTCTCAGTATTTTATACTGCGACTTTAAATATAAAACTCCAATTTTTGCTGAAACTTTGAATACAACTCTAGATTTTTTACTGTAGTTTAGTTCAAAGTCTCATGTATTTATACTGTGGCTAGTCTGTGGTGTTGTTTAATACCAAGAGGCTGTAAGTGTGCGGGGAGGTAATTTGACTATTTCTCAATGAATTGTGAAATGGTGGATGAAACTCACTTAGGGCATCCAAAAATGGCTACTCATCAAAATTTTGCGTTAATCGAGGACAAACTCTCAAAACCTATTACTTCTCTAGCCCCAATTAAAACATACTTACAATTTTAGCACCAACTCTTAGGAATTCTTAATGAGGCTAAAACATAAATTGTGACGCCCAAGTAACCTACTAGTGAAATTGTTCCATTCTGCTTCCTTTGATTAGAGGACACTGTTCACCTCAAGGTACAACCTTTAATCTTCCAAACCCTGGCTGCGTTTCTCTCTGAACAAATAGCCTTTAATCTTCATCTTCTTTGTAAGTTCTTCTGAGATGCTTTGGCTATTCTTGCTTGTATTTATTATTTTCTTGGTGGGGTGAATTGCATCTTCTGAGATATTTGAGTTCTTGCTAATTGTTATGCTTCTCTGTGTTTATGTTCTGATTTTATGTGCTTAGGTTAGTTTCAGACAGTATTTTTTGAAGGAATTTTTACACTGCCTGAACACTGGCTAGACTTCCAGTGTAATACTCCCTCCGTCCTATTTTATGTGAAGGTGGTTGACTGGGCAGAATTTGAGAGATAATGGACAAGTTACGGATAATCAAGAAGTACCAACTTAGTACTGTAACAATCAAATTGTAATTAAAATAACTAATTTTAGCATCCAATATACAAAATGATGACAAACGTTAGTCTAACTCCTCAAAGTTGAGATTCACAGAACCAACCACTTATTGTTTAGATCACTGGGTGTATCAGTGTTTGAAGTGCACATTTCTATGAAGTACATGCTTCCCCTAAGAAGTGATAACCCCTCGTTTCGCATCTCGCATCGTCGCTTTATGCGACTGAGCAATGGCTTTTAACAACACTGTATTCAGAGGTTACCTGGCTTGAGAGTAGCTGATTTTTTCTTGTGCGTTAATACCTCTCATCAGAAATCTTAGACTAGCTAACTCCTGAAATATAGTGTAGAGCCTGTATGACCATCAAAGTCGCAAAGGAAGTGCAGGATTCAGATGCTTTATTTCTTATATCTTCTTATTCCTTTTAGTTCATGGAGAACAAATGAGAAATATATTACAAATTCAAGAACCTCTGTAATTGGATCTTGACATTTTCAGGAAGTATAATTTGTTAGTACTACTACTAACAGTAGAAAAGAGGAGTGAAATTAACTTTATGATCTCCATGCTTCAGGCCCAAAACATGGTTAACTAAACAAACGAAACGAATACTAGATTACAGATCTTTACTTGTGGTTTCGTCTGAATTTTATCCTATACTAGCAAATTGATACATCCTTCATTCGCTTATCATATATCAGCTAATGGTGAGTTTGTTAGAGTTTGTGGAAGTCAATTAAGTTGGTCTTTCCTTTTGATTCTAGAGTGAACTTTGTCATTCCTTCATAACTATAAAATCTATGAAACCATTATGAGGAATGAAGTTTTAAAATACTTGTATTGTATAGATGGATATTCTTAGCACATTGACATAACTGCAGTCCAATATGTCCAGCTAAAAGCATACACTGAAACAACATATTTATAGGTTTTCCTACCCTAAAAAGGAAAAAGCAGGATGAGAATTACCCTAGTAATGCTTTAGCCCGAATAGTGGAATCACAGTGAATTAAAATGATTACGGAACATTTTCCTTTATTAGTCAATGTGTGCTGGCAATATTTATTCACTGAAGTGCAACTAGAACTCCTTAATAATTGTCTCTCTCGGACAAAATCATTATGTTCTTGTAGGATAATTTTCCCCCTGATAATATCATTAGTTAGGTTAATGGTTATTGCTATCAGGAGTCGGCATCACTGTAATGACCCGATAATTTATACTTATAATCTAGTTATCTAATAAGTTATTAAGGGTAGAAATGTAAATTTGTGAGATGGAAAAATTATTAGAGAAATAGACTATTGAACCAAATAGTTATTTCAATTGAGCTAAGTGGTAAACTGATAGACTAAGCCCATCCATTATTTGCAAGCCCATACTTTCTAGGGCATTTAAAAGATAACTTGCCAATTTGGAAAAAAAAAAAAAGCACACAACAAAAGAGCTTTGGGTAAAGAAAATGAACCGGCAGCTGTAGCATTCCATCACGTTAGCTCTCAAACTCTTTTGTCCAAGCATCAGGTATTTGTTATTAGGAGTACATTTTTTTTATTGCTTTTGGTTGGTGAAATGAAACATTCTTGGTCATTATATTTGTCTTTAAGAACTTCTCAAATGAAACTTGTACTAAATGACATTCCTATGGTTCAATACTCTGTACTTTCAAAGCAGTGCTTAACAAAACCATAGCTGAAATTCGAAAGCTCATAGAGTCTTTGAACGAAGTTGTTCTCTTTAGTTTTATTTCTTTTGTGGTAGCTATGGGTGGTGGCTTGAAAATGCTATCTTTTAAGTTAGTTTTAAAGATAATGATGATGAAAGATGATGATTACATTTATGATTAAATGGGATCATGATGATTGCAAAATCATTAATGCCATGGAAAGGAATGATAACATTTTATGAAATTGGTTTGGTAATAGGCACTGCCAGAAGCTTCGTTTAACTTTCTGGGAGCAAATCTTTTCTTTGGCGGCTTCATTTTGACTATTACTTACTCTTGGAACATATATTATTGGTGTATTAGATTTAGAAAATTGAAAGTTAAAGAATGTAGAAATATCTCTTTTGCCTTTAGAGTATGATACTTGAGATATATAGAAACTAGGTATATAGCTCTAAGTTAAATGTTTAGTAAAATTGAGATTTGACTCCCCAATTCGTACCAAGATCAAAATCGATTATATTTTATACTCGTGTGATTATGGGTAGCACGATTGTAAGATTAATTATGGGGTTAGATAATGGGTGCCCGGGGTTGACTTTTAAGTTGATTTCTTAACCCCTTTTAACTTAAGGTTTGGAATACTTAACCGTTAGCTCTGGAGTTATCAATTGCGTAATTAGCTAATTACTGTAACTGAATTACTATTCTCCTTTCAACTTGCAAAAGCAAATTTGTGTGTTGTTGTAACTGTACTTATGTTTATGTTTCATTTGCCAATCAATCCCCAATCTTTTTCCATCTTATTTCTTAGTCACTTGGTGATTGGATCCTAAGGTTTTGACAGCTTTACTCCTTTGGCTGATATCTGAAACTAAGGCATATTGACTGTATTCATTAAATCTCAATTCCAGACTTGTTACTGTATCGTCGAAATTGCAATAGCAATGAATGCCCTTTGGGCAATATGTAGTTCATTTTTCTTTCAATATTTGATCCGCTTGATAGAGGAACTTTTTATTCTATAAGCTATTTACCTCAGTGAACCTTTGACAATATGCAGATTATGAGAAAATAAGAAAGTGATAAGTTATTCGAAGTTCCTTAGGCGGCAAACACTATCTAAAGGTTGTTCAAGAAGTGCGATCAAATTGTTGGACAGTTCTTATAGATGGGTGGTAACAAGCAAAGGCGACCTAAAAGTCATCATCCCTCTCATCGAGGACAAACCAGCCGTACTCGTCAACCTGGTGAATCTCTTAGGGTTGAAGAGTCTTCTTTACCCGGAGAAATTGTGGAGGAAGACGGAGCGACAGTTCCAAAAATTCAGCTGGCTATGTGGGATTTTGGTCAGTGCGATGCTAAAAGGTGCACTGGGCGGAAGCTTGCGAGATTTGGTTTGTTGAAAGAGCTACGCGTTAGTGCTGGATTCGGTGGTATTTGTTTAAGTCCCACTGGATCACAGTGTATCTCAAGAGAAGATAATAGTTTAATTGAACGAAGGGGGATGGCTGTAGTCGATTGCTCGTGGGCCCGCTTAGATGACGTACCTTTCACAAAACTGCGTTGTGCTGCTCCTCGTCTTTTACCATGGTTGGTAGCAGCAAATCCAGTAAATTATGGTCGCCCGTGTGAGCTATCTTGTGTTGAGGCTTTAGCAGCAGGTTTAATTATATGCGGCGAGGAGGAAACTGGAAATCTATTGCTCAGCAAGTTCAAATGGGGTCATGCATTCCTGTCCCTCAATAAGGAACTTTTGAAGGCATACTCAGAATGTAAGACAAGTGCTGATATCGTTTCAACTCAGAACGAGTGGCTCTCCGTGCAAACTTCACCCATTCCACAACCTCTAATTGACAGTAAGGACTCTGAATCACATAGGGAAGGTGAAAATTCTTCTAATGATTCAGACGATGGACTTCCTCCTCTGGAAAAGAATATGAATCATCTTTACTTGGACAGCGATGAAGAGAGTGAATAGCTATATCATTTCTTTGTTTTCCTTTGAAAAGGGAAAGAATAGATGGTTGCTCCAATAAAAAAAATGTTTGCAGAATTAGCATAGCAGAAGCCTCTATTTACTGTATTCTTCTTCTTTTTCTTTTTAATCAAATTACAGTTGATTCCAGCGGCTAGATATGTATTTTCCGCAGACACATTAGCTAATTGTGGGACCAAATTTCATACTGGTTACATGATCCTATTCCAATGTTTGGTTGTATAAACACTATAGGGACAAACAAACCATTGAGTATGACCATGGCCAATAAACTGTTGAAAAGTAAGGAAAACCGACTTTTCTTTGCTCATGTGCACCTTAAAGATAGTGTATCAACTCTATTTGCCATGCCAACTTCATCAAAATCCCAATCCCAATTCCGGGGATAATTAGGACTAATAATAGTTTCAGTTGTGTGCTGGATAAACAACGCCAAGTTCATAGGATAGTGAGATTTAAGCTTATTTGGAATTATAGTATTAATTTTTATTTTTATTTTTTAAAATGAAGTTTGTGAAAATTGAAATTTGTGATTTCAAATTAATGTTTTAGAAATTTTCATTTGAAAGAGACCTCAAACCTCAACTTTATTGAAAATTAATTCCCAACTCAAGTTGTTCAGTCACACAAATAAATGCCAACTTATAACATATTGGAGTATCTTTTTATTTGCAAGTGAAATCTTCAAACAAACGCCATAACATTAACCAAGCAATTTAGTATATAAGTATATAACACGAAGTACCACAAATATAAAATGGTCAGTTTGTGAAGTAGTTGTATTCACTGAGTCCTGAGAAAATAACCATCTTAGAAGTTTGATAGAAAAGTTTTCTGTTCTGAGTTCAGTGCCAACACTAATCATTATAAATGAATTTTAATAGTAGATTTCCTTTGGCAATTCTTGGCCACTCAAAGTTGGAAAAGCATTATGAAAGTACTCTTTAATCCATCTGAATATAGGCCCACTAATCATCAGCCATATGATCCTTATATGACATGGTCACCAACTCATGGTAGGATCCTGTTCTCCCTTCCACTTATCTACAACCTTTCATAGGATATCAACATTTGGCTAACTTTGCAAATTTCTCTTCACATTGTAGCATAGAAAATTTCAGTGTAACTAGTGATACATTATTATACTATGGACACCCTCAATGCAGCAAGATTGACACCTCTTTCAGTTCTTTCTGATAGAAGAAATGAACCAAGAAAACTACCATCTTTCACCAATTCATTTCCATTCAAGAACCTTCCTAATTCAGTTAACTTTAGCACCAACTTGTCAAGTTCAGTAGATGGTCTATCAAGAAATGTTCAAGGTGGTCTAGTACTACTATCCTCAGTTTTTACTACAAGCTTAGCTAAAGCATTGACATATGAGGAAGCACTTCAGCAATCAACTACTAGTAGTACTTCTGCTGAGTTTGATCCTAATGCATTTGTCGAAACTGTGACAAATTTTGTGTCTGAAAATCCGTTAGTTATCGCTGGTGGTGTTGCTATTTTGGCATTGCCATTGGTTCTATCTAAGGTTCTCAGTAGTAAGCCCAAGTCATGGGGTGTTGAGTCTTCCAAGAATGCTTTTGCTAAATTGGGAGATGATGAGAGTTCACAGTTACTTGATATAAGAGCACCTTTGGAATTGAGGGAAGTGGGGAGTCCAGATATCAGAGGTTTGAAGAAGAAGGCAGTTACTGTTGTTTATAAAGGTGAAGATAAGCCAGGGTTCTTACAGAAGCTAGCTTTGAAGTTCAAGGAGCCTGAGAATACCACATTGTTTATTCTAGACAAGTAAGATTTCAAAACAATTTCTTTTTTTTCTGATTCATAGTTGATGGTATGTAGTAGTATTTGGTTTATCTCTTTTACTAGTACATTCTTTAATTAATTAATGTGCACATGCTTACATTGTGACCAATTTAGTTAGTGGGATATGTTGCACCTTTGATCATTTAACTGTTTTTTCCCCCCACAAAAATGAATGTTTTGCTAATCATTTTTTATACTTTACATGATACTCTTAATAAAAGGAGTTACATTAACTGATAGTGCAAAGAAATTCTTCACAATGCGATTTAACTGGTTTTAGCAGGTTATTACTCATTTTTAAGGTTACTTGTCATTGTAGGTAAACTTAACTCTGTAAAATAATCTAACATAGTCAGTGTACTGTATAGAAAACTTAAAACTCTTTTTGAGTTTAGCTCTTTAAATCTTTGTAACAGAATTCTCTTCTAACTATTTCATTGAGGGCTTAAAGGAAACTTAAAGTTGAGTTTGCAAAATGAAAAGTTTCATCTGGCTTGATCTCGTGTGGAGTTCTAAATTCAGCCTACAAGTTGAACAAAATAAATCTAATCCTGTCTCTCTCTGGATTGTAATGAAGCCAGATTTGATGGGAACTCTGAGCTGGTTGCAGAACTTGTTACAGCAAATGGCTTTAAAGCTGCATATGCTATTAAAGATGGTGCTGAAGGACCCAGAGGATGGAAGGTTACATTCAAAAAAATTTTGATTTCTGAATTTTTGAAAAGTTGGTGGCATGAAGCATAATGATTTCTACTTTCTGCAGAATAGTGGCCTTCCCTGGATACTTCCCAAGAAATCATTAAGTCTTGATCTCGGCAATCTGTCTGATGCTCTAGATGGTGTTCTTGGGGTATGTTCTTTTCTCTAAACCATGGTACTGTCATTATACACCCTTATATAGATGTGGTTATGCCGTTTGATTTCAAGAAGATTATGTGATTTCTATAACTGGAAATTGGTAATATAGTTAATATTTTTGAGTCTCTAAATCCACAGAAGGAAAAGGGTGTAATAAATATGCATATTGCATACAATAGAAGTGGTTCATTTAGGTTGTCACAGAAGAAATACATGAGACTGGCATCTCTTCTTGTAATTGGCAATGCATGCAAGAAATTTTAAGATGCCTTTCCTTTACCTAATTGCACAAAAATGTGCCAAATGTTTACATTTGTATTATCTATAACGAGGAAGCAGATATTAACGTTATAATGATATAATCCCTCGGCTTCTTAGCTGTGGTTTCTTAAGGCTTACCAAATTGTGGGAATGGACAAATCAAAAGTTCTCTTCTGTTCCAAATGCTAGGAGCAGCTGCACATTTCTGTGTTTGTAGCTCTTCTTCACTTTAACTTCAGGATACTTCAGTTCTTAATTGAATGGCTTGGGAATGATGAACATCTTTATGAAAGAAGATGAACGATAGAAGAGTCATTTCTCCTAGTTTCAGTATTGATGCTTCTATGAAGCTTTATGTTCTGTAGCCACCATAAATTGATATATAGTTTGAGAAGTAAATCTGTAGACTGCTCAACGTGCATTTATCAAATTCATTGGCTATGGGGTGAACTAGTAGTCTAGCACTACTATTGTGATTATAGACTATTAGGGTTCACATTTTGACATGCTTAACTTAAATGACACTGCTAGAATGTGGATATGCAGGATGGTGCTGATGCTGTCGCTATAGGTTTAGGTGTTGCTGCAGCTACAGGGTTAGGACTTTTGGCGTTCACAGAGGTCAGGATCCTATATATATTATGCTGAAGTTTAGGTTGAGCAAAATGCATTAACCGGCTTACTGTTGGTCCCTTTTCAGGTTGAAACAATACTCCAACTCTTAGGTTCAGCTGCACTTGTCCAACTGGGTGGCAAGAAATTTCTATTTGCAGAGGTTCGTCGGCACTCTTTACAATGTATCCATTCCTTGCCTCTCTCATATGTAGCCTCAAAAGGGATGCCAGAAACGTTGTCCTGGCAATAAGATGTAACTCTGGCTTTAACTGTCCTCTTCTTGAATTGTTCGTGACATTGATCCTTTTTCAGTAATATATATATTTCCTTTAACGTTAGTAATATCCTGAATCTGAAGATCTGTCTTCTGAAGACCACTTGAAGGCTTGAAAGCTAACTTGTAAAAGAAACATCATTTATTTTTTCTTATCAAACTTTTTGAACTATGATAGAAGGTGAATCCCATCTTATATACAGTTGATAAAATGAAACTGGCCTCTATGGTTTCCACAGGCTAACACTGATAATGACCATGGTAGAAAAACTTTAGGACATGAGAGGTCCATTAACATTTTGACATTTTCACTTCCCAGGATAGAAAACTAACTCTGCAACAAGTTGACGAGTTTCTCAGCACCAAGATTGCTCCAAAGGATCTTGTAGGTGACGTTAAGGTAAATGTGCTTAGACGTTCAGAACTTCTAAAGTGTTTTGTTTCCCATATCAGACAACTTTATGTTTCTCTTTTAACAAGATATTTCATAGTCACAGTTCAATTAATCATGTACTTGTGCGTCTAAACCTTGAAATTCAGCAAATAGGAAAGGCTCTTCTTCCAATTTCAGCGACTAGCAAGGCTCTACCTGCACCTGCAGAGACAACTGAATCTGTTCCGGAGGTAGATGTTACATCATCTAAAGTAGAAGCATCTATCGATCCTACTCCAGAAATCAATTCAGTCCCTAAACTAGAAGTCAAAGTAGAAGCTCCAACTGGAAGTTCAAGGCCTCTTTCACCATATCCTAACGTAAGTGTTCCTTTTCATTCTGAATAGTTGGTCTGTTAATTTCATTATGACTTTCACATGAATTCCACATCATGTCCACGTGCATATTTGATCCTGAGATTGAGGTATTGCTGAGCGGAGAATTTCAATACGTTGATTTGTCTATGTGACTTCCCTTGTTTTCTCAATCTTCTTCATTAACTACATCTGTTCTGGATTTGTCAATGCAGTACCCTGATTTCAAGCCTCCAACATCGCCAGTTCCTTCAAAACCGAGTAGCACTGTGGTGAAAACTGAAATAGCTGCCAAGGTAGAATTAACTGCTGTGTCTACTCCAGAAATCAGTTCAGTCCCTGCGCCAGAAGTGAAAGCAGAAGCACTAACTGGAGTTTCAAAGTCACTGTCTCCATATCCGAACGTAAGTTTTCTCCTTTTCGTTCTCAATAGTTGATCTGATCATTTCATTATAACTTGCTACATGAATTTCCTTGTACCATATCCAAGATTCTAACATCTTGATTTTCCTGCTAATGAAATGCTGATGATCCTCGTTTAAATTCTGAGATGGTGGTATTGCTGAGTGGACTAATTGAACGACATTTGAGGGACATCCCATGTTGTTTTGACATTGCTTTCATATCAACATCGACACACTGACAGATGTGAAAGAATTATTAAGCTATCATATCATCGAAAAAGTATAGTAATTCGTTCCTAAGCAGGATTAGTAACTTGAAAAATAAGGCATGTTACCTGCTACAACATGTTAAAGTATCTTGATATTATAAAAATTCTTTATACTGTCAGTGCATGTAAGTTAAATTCTTCCTTCATTTCTGGTTGTAGTATCCTGATCTCAAGCCTCCAACATCACCAATGCCTACACAAGCATAATGCTGGACTTGCAGATTTCCGTATCCAAGGTGTATCAGCTCCACAAAAACAAGTTTGCTTAAAATTACACTACGATATCCTCTTTCAAGTCAAGGCTAGATCCTCCATGAGATTTTGATTTTACATTACATGCAATATCCTCATTCTTTGTAATTTATTGATGGATGCAATGTAGATACAAATGGTGTATAATCTTTATGAGTTTAGTGTTATAATCTATGCACCTTCTAAGGATACTAGATGGAGGGGTTGAATAGTGTCCACAGATTTTTCGTTTTAAGAACTCGATTCTTCAGAGTCAAGAACCTCGTTCTTGCCTCGACGGTTTTGCAATCAGACACACCAACACACACAAATAACAGGCACAAGGAACACAAGGATTTTACGTGGAAAATCATTGCTCAAAGGAGAAAAACCACGACCCACACTCTGTGATTTTAGAACTCAATCCACTAACACAAAGAGCAAGTTTCTGATTACAAGACTCTGTAACCAAGGGGCTACACTCTAGACCCTAATCACTCAACAAAGCTAAACTCTAGCTTTACAAAGTAATCTCTCAAAGATTCACCTAATACAATTGCTTCTACGATAAGCTAATAGGTAGAGACAACGATTGCACAAAACAAGACAACTTACAAAATCAAGAACCTAGACAGAATATCTATACTCAAACAATTTAGCTCCACCAGTTGTCTTCCTCAGTTATCTCACGTTGAAAGCAACTCTCTATTTGTGAATAACTGATTTCGGCTGTATCAACTACTTGTATTTATATGGGCTTTAGAACCCTAGTTGAGTCCCACAAGGAAACCTTGTAGTTATGGTAAGACAAGATTTCTTGTAACTCTTTCCTTGTACAAGTCCAACTCTTATTCGTACTTCGAAGACACAGCCTGGGCACCGCCTCTTTTAGTCTGACTAGGATGCATACTCGTTCACGCGCCACGACTCCTAGTGCCGCAGAGATTTGCAACCAGATCTTTTCGATCATGTCATGCCCTTCTATACAAGGACCAGGTCCTCCTCAGGAACCACTGGTCCTTCGTGTTTGTCATTCTTCAAAACTTTTTCTCAACAAATTTACCCTTTTTGATGATGACAAACAAATGTTGTCAAAGAACCTGAATAGACAAAATTTCCAAAAACACAAAAACAAGAATAACAGATGAGTTAGGATGAGTTAGGATGAGTTAGGTCACAAACACCCCAATATTTCCTTCTTCCCCCTTTTGGTATCATCAAAAAGATTCAAATACCTGCATGAACCAGTTAGTACTATCCAGTCTAGACTCTAGAGTACAAGGCGGCTAATGTGTCTGATGAATCTTTGGGACTTGTGGTCCTTCTATTTTCTCTTCAAGGGAAAATCAAGGCGTGGTTGAACAAGCTCCCTAAAAGCTCGATTCATACTTGGAATGACTTAGTGAAGAAGTATTTGGCCAAGTTTCTACCTAAAGGTAACCAAGCTTCATTGCAAGATAAGATTTATATGTTCGAACAAGACAAGTCTGAGTCTCTTTCGGAAGTTTGGAAGAGATTCCAAGACGTGCTACTTGAGTGTCCACTCACTGGTTTTCGAGTAATATGGTTCTTCAAGCTTTTCTACCAAGTGTTAAATATAATGAATCAAACGGTCGTGAACAATTTGTGTGGTAGTGCCGTGATTGAAAATTCATATGAAGAGGTGAGAGAGATTCTTGACAAGGTGTTGAAACAATCACATGATTGAAAATCAATACCTCAATGGTGATGGGGGATTGAAACCATGATTTCAAAAAGAATGGATGAGCAAGATGAGAGATGGCAAGAATCCTCACTTCTACTGAGGTACTCAATCACTACTCCAAGAAAAGTCAAGAATCCAATGAAAAGAAGGTGAACAAGGTTGAAAACAGTGTTTTCAAAGGCGGAGACATGAGGCGAGGTGTTTTATCTAAGACGAGATGAGGCATAATGATACGGGTCAAATCACGGAAGCGAATAACAAGTAATGGAAGCAACAAAGTAATCACGATAGAAGGAAAATAGGGATGGGGGAGAATAGAAATAGAAGAAAGAACGAATCAAACTAAACAATTAGGTTGATTCAAAAGGGAGGAGAGACTTGAACCATTAAACGGGAGTCACACTAGCGGTAATCCACCATGGATTCAACATAAGAGATACATGAAGCTCAAGCTTCAACAAGAATGGCCAAGCCTATTCTATCTTCTCAATTCTATCTTCCAAACTCAAATCTAGCTTCTGAAATAAATGGCTAAGTGTGGTACTTATAGTTTCACCACAATTCTAAATGAAATGACTAAAAGCCCATAAGACAAGTTAGTGCAATAGAAGCACTTAAGGCTAGAATAGGAATTACACCATAAAAACAAGTTTTCAAATGGCTCGGAAGTAGGCACCTCGCCTAGTGGAAAGAGGCGCCCCCCGCCTAGTGCTTTGTAGGAAAAACAGGCGCCCCCCGCCTAGTGCTTTGTAGGAAAAACAGGCGCCCCAATGGGCAGGAGTAGGCGCCCCACCTACTTGGAGTAGGCGGTCCGCCCAAAATAGAGGCGGCCAGAGATCCAGAGGCTTGCATTCTAGTAGGCGGTCCGCCTAGTGAAACGGGCGGTCCGCCTCTTCCTGGAGGTTCTTGAGACGGCTCAAAATGTGTCTCCCGAGCCCCTCCCTTGAAGCCTAAGTGGTCCTCCTTCCTTGGCGCTCCTTTGCATGATCTTCAAGTCGCTTCCCGGAGCCCGTGACTTGTCTTCCTTGTGCTCTCAAACTTGGCTCATGATGGTTGGCGCTTTGGCTCCAATTTGCCCCGCATCATCCTCCCCTTCTTGAAAGGATTTCATCCTCGAAATCAAACCATCAAGCCTACATTCAAAACAAGCACAAACAAAGCTTCCCACTACAACAGTAGGTTAGTGCCAAAAGTGTGGGAAAACATACTCTTGTGATAGAGCCAAGCATCAATAACAAGTAAAAAGCTTATGTCTCCAAAGGAAACAACAACTACTTGACTCCAAATAAAAGTGCACCCAACACAAGAACAAGCAAAGAGATCAATAGGATATGGAACGTGCAAGATATAGCAATCAAATTCCCTATGACCCCTAAGCTTATGAACAACATACCAAACCTTCAAATCAATATTATCATAATGTGACATATTGGCTTTGGCATGCTTAGCACCCAAGGTGTGATCAACATGTGGAGTGGAGTAAATAAAATAGTTCAATTGACAACTAACATCAAATACTCCACTCCTCTTCTTGGAAGCACTCTTACACAAATCAAGAGTGACTTCCTCACCTCCAAATCCAACTCCAAGACAATCTCCCGCACTAGGCAAACTCCAAAGGAAGGTCTCCAAAATAGGTCCTTCATCATTATAGTCCACATAATGAAGGTTAGGACTACTAGAAGATGGTTCAACACAACCAATATCAAGACCACTCATCCCACTTGGAGTTCCAAACAATGGATCGTCCATAGAGTCTAACTTTTCAAACCATGGAGGTTCTATTCTATTACCAATCCTAATCCGATACAATTCGCTACCACAAATGAAATCATGTTCACATAATGGAAATGTAAAAGCATGCATCTCAAATTCATGGTTACCCAAAAATATGGTATCAAGACTAGGTTCTTCACTCTCACCCGAGGAGTCATTGAAAACAATTCGATCCATCTCATTCACTAGGGACTCCTCAAGGTCACTACTAACCTCACTACAACACATAGGCCCACCATTATCAAGCAATTCATCAAGGGAGAGGATAGGGTATTCATTCAACTCATCTTCCCCTTTATCAAATATAGGTGGAGTGTCATAAGAAGGATCACAAATAGGGTCAACTACACATTCTTCACTAATGAGAGGTTCAATGAAAACCGAGCTCACATCATAATGTGGCTTATCATCCCTCTCAACTAGTGGTTCACAATCACACACAAGTTGACCAACCGACTCTACACTAGTTGCAAACATATTGTAATCACACAATTCATCAACTAGTATAGAGTTTTCACCAATACTATCATAAGACAAGGAAGTAACATGTTCAAGGGAAGAACTTTCACATACCTTTGAGTGGCCATTTTGCTCACTCAATGCACTTGAAGTGTCTTGAATCGTTTCTTCACCTTGAAGCTCACATTGAATATTTTCTTCACCTTGTCCTTCCATTTTGGAACATGATTGAGGCTCCATTGGTTTGCCTCCAAGAGTACCTACACAAGAGTTAACAGAAGTAGAAGAAAAAGACAAAGGGTTAAGGTTAGAATAAGGGGTGTCCTCACTCTCAATTCTTTTTCCCTCTTTCTTTTCCCTCATTTTCTTTTCAAGGTCGGGTGTAGATTCGGGTGGTGACATCCCACTCACATCACTCATCGCATCCTCTCCTTTTTCCACTCGAGGAATGTCACCGGTCACTCCCTTACTCCTCTCAATCTTTTGTCTCTCAAATTCGGGTGAGTTGGGACGAGGCCCAAGAATACCTATAGCCGGAGTAGGTGGACTTTTAACATCAACCCGGAATCTAGGACTAAGAGACTCATCACTTGATGTCTCTTTCTTCTTTGTAGGTGAACCACTTTGCTTTGGAGCTTGTGGGTTGGGGTTCACCTTGTTGACAATTGTCAACCCTTTTCTTGCACTAGTCCCACCATTGCTTGTGATCATAGTACTTCTTGTTTGCACTCTTTCAAGCATAGGATGAGGTTCTTGCTCCTTTTCCTTTTGCATAGGCCTAGAAGGTATACTAGGAGGTGACTTGATCTTTACCCCAAGAGGCTCAAAGTCATAAATCAATTGGCCCTTACCGAAGTAATACCTATCGTTCATATTACTATATCGCACCTTCTTGCCTTGCAACCATGACTCACCTAACCACACATGACAATGTTGCATAGGGTACACATGACACCACACATAACCCCAATAACCCCTATGAGATATGCACACCCGAGCTTGCTTGGAAACCCACTCTGTAGTACTCATAAGGATAATCTAGGGCATAGCAAGGTAGCCTTAGCTCATCAACCACCGAGGTACTAACACAATTGGTATCGGTGTCACCAATCTTGAGATAGTACCCTCCACTACCTTCCACCTCAACAAGGAACCTTCTTAGACCCAAGTGTAGTATAGGATCATTCAAGTACAATCTTGGAACTTCAAGATAACCATCACTATCAACTCGGATCTTCCTCAATCCTCCTCCCCCAGCAACACCACTAGGATAACTTCCACTTCCCGTCACTCTTCCAACATTAGAAGTATTGTTGAAAGTCGAGGAAGGAGTACCACTATGGAACCCATAATTGCTTCTCGCCTTGGTTCCATAGCCCATAGCACCACTCCTACCACCACTACTAGAGCAATGCACCCCCGTAACAGTAAAAGCAACACTTCTCATCCTACCCTTCACATGGGAGTTAGAAGCATCAAGCCGTTTAACATAAGTAGAATATGCAAGCTTCTCCCTTCCTATGGGACAACCACCACCTCCTCCCATACTAATGGAAGGACCTCTACTACTCCCTTGCACACCACAAGCAACATCAAGAGAAGATGCATATGCACAATCCGCATAATCAACCTCATCATCAATTCTCTATACGTCACTACCATCATGTTCAAATTCATCACAAGAAGAGTAAGTAGGATCATCATACCTTGAAGCGTCACTATCTTCATATTCTTGACTTGGAGCATAAGATTCTTCACATTCATCTTCGAAAGCCCCATAGTCTTCTTCATCTTCATAATCAACATAGTGACCCACTTCATCATTATAGGAGCCTTGGTTCCCTGAATCGTCATAGCAATACCCATCATCACCATCATAGGAACCATAGTCTCCATCATCTCCGCATGAGTCATACCCTCCACAATCGTCATCCGATGCCATAATTGTAACAAAAGAATAAAGAACCTCACAAATTCAATCCCTCACGTGTATCACTCAAAAGATGTCACTCAATTTTCTTTCCACTCGTGTATACACTCAAGGTCGTTGGCTTTTGTGACCACACTCTATTGTTCTCACCACTCAAGCCTTTTTCCACTCAAGACCTTCTTGTCTCTTAGTAATCACAATGGCAAGATCAATCAACTAATGCACCCAAGTAATGGTTCGGAATGGAGTTTAAGTGACTAAATGTACGAAAGCTAATTTAATGCGCACTTGAAGGAAGCAAGATCTACGACTTTAAGTAAAGACTCCAAGACACACAACACCCTAAGTAATCAAAGATTAGTGTTAATAAAGTAGGACTAATACCCTAGAAACACTAACCAAGAGGTACGGAAGCAAACGGAACACAAAAAGACACGAAACGAAGCCAAACGGAGGCCCTCCAGGAGTGGGCGGTCCGCCTACTTAGGGTGGGCGCCCCGCCTACTCAAAATACAGAGAGCAACCAAAAAATGGGTGGACCGCCTACTATTTGGGGCGCCCCGCCTACTGGTGCTTTCAGCACAGTCCGAAAATGGGTTTTTGGCCCTTTTGCACCCAAATCTCGATGTTCCAAGGTGTTTTTTTCCAATCCGAAGGTACCCAATGGTGTTTTCAACTACTCTAATCAATCCCCAATGATTTATAACAACACCCCAATCTATAACGAATCCAAATCAAGAAATTTCAATCAAATTCAAGGGTTTTTCAATTTTGGGGTTTTGATTTTTCTAACTTGTGATTTTCAACACCAAATCAAGAAACAAGGGTACCAAATCAACGGGTAAACATCATAGATCGATCCCCGATATCAAACACACGATGAATAATCGAATCCAATCCACAACATGAATTTTTTGTAATTTTTACTTTTTCAATTTTTTTGTTTTTTCTTCTTTTCTCAAGAACATAAACACAATAACAATAAAGTAAAGATAGGATGAACAAGGAACGTGGATTCGTAAGAACGAAACCCGAGCCTTGCTCTGATACCAAGATGATACGGGTCAAATCGCGGAAGCGAATAACAAGTAATGGAAGCAACAAAGTAATCACGATAGAAGGAAAATAGGGATGGGGGAGAATAGAAATAGAAGAAAGAACGAATCAAACTAAACAATTAGATTGATTCAAAAGGGAGGAGAGACTTGAACCATTAAACGGGAGTCACACTAGCGGTGATCCACCATGGATTCAACATAAGAGATACATGAAGCTCAAGCTTCAACAAGAATGGCCAAGCCTATTCTATCTTCTCAATTCTATCTTCCAAACTCAAATCTAGCTTCTGAAATAAATGGCTAAGTGTGGTATTTATAGGTTCACCACAATTCTAAATGAAATGACTAAAAGCCCATAAGACAAGTTAGTGCAATAGAAGCACGTAAGGCTAGAATAGGAATTACACCATAAAAATAAGTTTTCAAATGGCTCGGAAGTAGGCACCCCGCCTAGTGGAAAGAGGCGCCCCCCGCCTAGTGAAGAGTCGATGGTTAATTAAGTGATTTTTGAGAGGTTTACAAGGCTAAGTAGACATAATTATATGGAAAACTGTAGGGCGAGCCCCGTGCGTTATGCGTTCTGTGCGTTTGGAACATGAGCCCAGGCACTTGAGCTGTAAGCTTCACGAGGCAAAAGCCCCCCAGGAAGCCCAAGGGTGTTTTACGAGTAAAAATTTAGTCACGCAGCCTGTTTTGACCGCGTTAAATGAATACTAGCCAGCGATGCAAAATTGTTTGAAGACTAGCCACCTCTGGACAAATCACAGTATAAATACTGGGGCTTTGAACAAGTTTTGTTCAAAGTCCCAGTACTTATACTGAGAAGCTGAAGTAAACTAATCCCAAATAAAATACTGGGGCTTTGAACAAGTTTTGTTCAAGACCCCAGCATTTTGTTATGGGACTTTATATAAAGCTTCAGCCCCATAACAAAATGCTTGGGCTGTGAACAAAACTGGTTCAAAGCCCCAGCATTTTGTTATGGGGACTGAAGCTTTATATATAAAGTCCCATAACAAAATACTTGAGCTTTGAACAAGTTTGTTATGGGACTAGTCTGGGGTGTTTTTCCAACGCTAATGGAGCTTAAGTGTGCGCGCGAATTTTTGGCTATTCTTCAGTGAATTTCGAAACGGTGGATAGTCCCCAATAGCGCGTCCAAAAATGGCTACTGATCAAAATTACACGTTTTACGAGTGCCCCACCCAGGGACGAGTCCAAATTCTGCCTTTTAAAACAGAGGTTGAAAATCTTCAAAGGACAAATACCGGTCATCAAGTTGCTTCAATGAGGTATGTCACTTCGGGTAGTGTTCCTTTGACGGTTCTCCAACCCAATCAAGAAGGTTATTACCCGGACCAATGTTTCAATGCAAGAAGATGAAGAAGCTAATTACATTGATAACTACAAAGGCTAAAAAAGTGGTTATCAAAGTGGTTATCAAAGTGGTTACCAAACACAATCAAACCAACAAGGTGGTTACCACAATTAGCAAGGGCAATGGAGGTTTAATAAACAAGGCCAATGATGATCTAATTGGAACAACAATCAAGAAGGTAGATCGAAGAGCCGGTTCTTCTCAACCTTACGTTCCAAGATGTGCTCCTTTCAAACAAAACAATTGTTGTTTGGCATTTTATGCCTATATTTCCTTAATATTTCCTCACATTTTAATACTTTATTCGCTCGTTTTATAGCTTGTGACTGTGGTTTTACACTGATTTTATGTCGTGCGTATGTAGGTTGTTGTGCAGTGTAATTGGAGCTTTTAGGAGCATGATTGAGCAAGAAAAGATTGGATTTTGATTGAGGATTGGATCGAGCACACGAAGGCATGACACGGACACGATTTCGGACCAAAGAAGAAGGAGATTGGCTGGGCGCCGTGGGCTCCGCGCCGCGCCACCCATAGCGCGCAGGGGTTGGGCGCGGTTGCCCATGCACCGCATGCCTAAAGCACGAAGGCTGGGAGCGGGTTCTGGTTGGTGTCACGCTTTTCGGGGCGCGGGGCACCCGTTATGGCGCCCCTGGAGCGAATTTTGATGTCCTATTTCGTCTAGGCTTGGGTCTAACTTATTACTAGGTGTTTGTAAACTCTATAAATACTCTTTTACTTAGTTTTTCATAGGAGTGGAGACTTTGGAGCAAGTTTTGGAGGAGAGGGGAGGAGCCCTAGATGTCTTCTACACAAGTTCTTTCTCTCTTTCTCTCATTCTTCTCTTTAATTCTATAGTTTGTTCGTTCTAGGGTTAGAGTAAATACATGAAGGTTGATGTTTGAAAGTTGATTTCTTCCTATTGATTTACCATTATAGATTGTTTATTCTTTCTTGATCATAATTGTTTGATTATAACGGCCGTATAATTGAACACTATCTACGGTTCTTAGATTGAACTCGACAGAGGGAATTTATGAACGCAAATAAGAAAGAATAGAACTAGTTTGTGAACCCGGGCATCGGGGAACCAATTCGCGGGTAGGATAGACATATACTTGCTTGCCTAGTTTAACCCATTACAGGATCGTTAATGCGTGCACGTGATTCAACCCATAGACATATAGGGATTGGAGTAGCCTGCATAGACCGTGAAGAATCGAAAGGTTTTCATGGGTACATTTAACCTGTAGTTAGCAATCTAGGAAATCAAGAAGTAGAATCAACGGAAAAACTCAACTGGACTGTTTGCAACTCTGACCCTGGACCGTTTCTCCATTATTGATAACAACCCATAAATTGCTCTCAAATACTTGATCTCAATTACTTGTTTTAATTATTGCAATTAGTTAGTAAAATCTCAACCATTGGAAAAGATCCCTGAATAGTTTATATAAATTGTTTGATAGGATTCAGTCTGAATAGTCCTCGTGGGAACGATACTCGATTTATCACTTTATTACTTGTCGACCACGTATACTTGCGTGTGCGTTTGGGAGCAACAAGTTTTTGGCGCCGTTGCCGGGGACTAAATTGACTGTTTTCTTTTTGAACAATTTATTATTTTCTATTCAGGTTTAATTTTTTTTTAATTTTAGTTTATTATTGTATTACTAGTTTACATGGCATCTTTTAATGAAAGTGGGTCGAATGATGGCTGCTCTAATTTTATTGATTCTTGTCTACTTTGTGGAGGACACCACTTGTGGGAAAATTGTCCAACTCTTTCAACCCTGCGAGATTGGTTATGTGAATTTTCTACCACCTTTGATTGGAATTTTTGTAAATTGTGTGGTGGTCGGTGGAATGATTGTCCTAAGTGTCATGCTCTTTCCCCCAATAATTTTGGTGATGATTCTAATGATGTTTGTGAGTTTGACAGGAGCGATAAAGTGCAGGTTGTTAGCGAAACTTGGCTAATGGAGCAAGCCAAACTCTTAGAAGCTTATGGGGATTTCAGGAGTGAACTTACAAATATGACGAGGCAATTTATGGAAGAAAGGGTTGTGCTCGGGCAAGAGATCGACGAATTTGGCTTGACTATTCACGACTTGGAGGAGAATTTGAGTGATATGGTTGAGGTGTCTGAAGCTCAATTATCAGTTGTCGTGCTTAGTAGATTTGAGATAGAAGAGCTTAGAAGCCAATTTGAGGAGCAAAAAGTGGAATTCCTACCATTCGACCCAATAGCAGTTGAGGATGCCAAGGTTGAGGAAATTACATTAGAGTCAAGTGAAGAAATAGAAAACATCATATTTGAGGACTCTAGTGTTTGTGCAAGCGAGGGTGTCAAAAGTAATGCAACTTTAGAATTGAAGCGCATTGGGCCTCATTCCAATCATTTTTCAACATTGTGTTTGGATGGTGACATGAAAATTGAGCCACCCGAGCCTATGAAGAAACCAAGGGAGGAGGAACAAGGTGCCTATATTTTAGAGTTTGCGATGCCGAGGAGACAAAATGACATCCCTCATTTAAAGGCCAAGAAGTGCAAAATGCGACAATGGTTACTTGGTCCTTTTGTATTTTTGCCACCACCCCAATACCATAGTTGTAAACTTGAGGCAAAGTTGGGGATTCAATTCATTAGTTCAAGGTGGAGACAAAAGTGATGAAGTTGTCTTCGTCGTGCCACGACGTTAACTAAGGCGCTTCTTGGGAGGCAACCCAATTTGCTTGCTTTACTTTTATTTATTTTTATTAGTATTTTTATGGTTGTATATTACTTTGGGTGATTCATTGGATTGCAGGTTCATGTAATGTCGAGGCTAAGTGTGGGGTGGCCTCACCCTTGCCTAATGTTGATGACCTGATGAGGGAAGTCTGAGTACCTCATACTATATGGAAGCTTGGAGGATGCTAGCACCAAGGACTAGAATCTTCAGGGGAGTTTTCTTTACCTTGCACTTTCTTATTTTTAGCACTGAGGACAGTGCTTAGTTTAAGTGTGGGGTGGGGAACTACCCTTTATCTATTTTTGAGGTTAGGGATGCATGTACCATAGGATTTTTCTTTTGTCACTTGACTTTATTTTTATTTGTTTCTTGCTTTAATATATGAAAAAAAAAAATTAGAAAACCAATGAAAAATTCCAAAAAGATTTTCCTTTTAGTTTTTATTAGTGGTACATGTCATCCGCCCCGTGGTTTTTCTTATGGCCTCGGTTCTTTTCCACGGGGAGGCCTTTGAACCGGGTAGTTTTATTTTTAGGATTAGAGTAGTTAGTTTTAGATGACCCTAGACAAAGGAATAGGTGGAATGCTAGGTGCCTTTGATTTGTTTGATACCGGTGGACTTGACTTGATTGCATGTGCTATTTGTGGTGTCCTTGGGTTTTAATTGTGATGCATGCCTAGGAAAAAAATGGAACAACCCCCTTGAGATGCTTGAGTCCGCTAGCTTGACTTGATTGCTAACTTTTGTGCATGAGTGCTTAAATTTCCACAAGTTGCATTCTAGAAGCTTGGTTGAGAGTTGTTGATGGGCCCCGTGTGTGTGCAAAGCGAAATCCTAGGTTTGCTCTAGTCGGGAGATGATACAAGGCCTTCTTTTTGTTAGCCTACCCTTACATATATACCTTGAAAAAAAATTGTTGTTGTGATTTCTTTGATCCTTTCTATTGGTACCCACACCCCGAGCCTACCCATTTGTTCTAAATTGACTCTTTTGGCCCTTTACTCCTTAAGCACTTTATTGATATTGTGTTGTTATTTTGGAGTTGTGGTTGAATTTTGGGAGGTTTTTGAGTGGAGCTAATGAAGGGGAATAATTGTTAAAATTGTGAAGTGGTGAAAAGCATTGGCAAGGTTGGAAGATAATGAATTTGAAAAAGAAAAAAAATAGAAAAGTTGAAAAGAAAAAAAATTGTGGAAAAAGAAATAAAAAGAGAAAAAGATATCCCTTCCTTGCTAGTGTGTGCTTAATACAAAAATGCTACTTGTGAGAAGGTGTATGTGTGATAGTTGTTGATTGGGTGGCTTGTTGAGGATTGTGCTTAAATTAATTGTGATGTATTAAAGTGCTTAGGGAGGTAGTCACTATTACCATATGTATCCTACCCGCCCCTTAGCCTACATTACGACCTTTCTAAAGTCCTAGTTAATCCCGATTGGAGTGAGCTTACATTAGCGGAGTCCTACACTACGGGCAAGCCTATGGTACATTGTGTGTGACATGTGAGACTTTCATGAGAGTGAGTGAATTCTTTCTATGCTATTGTCCCCATTCTATTCTTGATATTTATTGTTGTGTGTGATATTTGGGGGACACTCTTTTGCTTCATATTGGTGAGGGCACATGGGTTGCATGAAATAGGTGAAGTTGATGGTTCTTGGTTGAGTAGATAGGTGTGATTTTGTGGAAGCATGGTTGCATTAAGTTGAGTTTGTGCATTTGAGCTATTTTGGGGTGGTTGTTCTCATATTTTTGGTTTTGGTAAATTGTTGGCATGTTTGTGGACCCATAGTAGTCATGTGTGCATTGGTTCAATGGTCGGTATCAACCATAGTCATAGGCAGACCTGTTTTACCTAGGTTGGGAAGTTAGTTGTGACTTGCTCGAGGGCGAGCAAGGGTTCAAGTGTGGGGTGGTGATGTTTGGCATTTTATGCCTATATTTCCTTAATATTTCCTCATGTTTTAATACTTTATTCGCTCGTTTTATAGCTTGTGACTGTGGTTTTACACTGATTTTATGTCGTGCGTATGTAGGTTGTTGTGCAGTGTAATTGGAGCTTTTAGGAGCATGATTGAGCAAGAAAAGATTGGATTTTGATTGAGGATTGGATCGAGCACACGAAGGCATGACACGGACACGATTTCGGACCAAAGAAGAAGGAGATTGGCTGGGCGCCGTGGGCTCCGCGCCGCGCCACCCATAGAGCGCAGGGGTTGGGCGCGGTTGCCCATGCGCCGCATGCCTAAAGCACGAAGGCTGGGAGCGGGTTCTGGTTGGTGTCACGCTTTTCGGGGCGCAGGGCACCCGTTATGGCGCCCCTGGAGCGAATTTTGATGTCCTATTTCGTCTAGGCTTGGGTCTAACTTATTACTAGGTGTTTGTAAACTCTATAAATACTCTTTTACTTAGTTTTTCATAGGAGTGGAGACTTTGGAGCAAGTTTTGGAGGAGAGGGGAGGAGCCCTAGATGTCTTCTACACAAGTTCTTTCTCTCTTTCTCTCATTCTTCTCTTTAATTCTATAGTTTGTTCGTTCTAGGGTTAGAGTAAATACATGAAGGTTGATGTTTGAAAGTTGATTTCTTCCTATTGATTTACCATTATAGATTGTTTATTCTTTCTTGATCATAATTGTTTGATTATAACGGCCGTATAATTGAACACTATCTACGGTTCTTAGATTGAAATCGACAGAGGGAATTTATGAACGCAAATAAGAAAGAATAGAACTAGTTTGTGAACCCGGGCATCGGGGAATCAATTCGCGGGTAGGATAGACATATACTTGCTTGCCTAGTTTAACCCATTACAGGATCGTTAATGCGTGCACGTGATTCAACCCATAGACATATAGGGATTGGAGTAGCCTGCATAGACCGTGAAGAATCGAAAGGTTTTCATGGGTACATTTAACCTGTAGTTAGCAATCTAGGAAATCAAGAAGTAGAATCAACGGGAAAACTCAACTGGACTATTTGCAACTCTGACCCTGGACCGTTTCTCCATTATTGATAACAACCCATAAATTGCTCTCAAATACTTGATCTCAATTACTTGTTTTAATTATTGCAATTAATTAGTAAAATCTCAACCATTGGAAAAGATCCCTGAATAGTTTATATAAATTGTTTGATAGGATTCAGTCTGAATAGTCCTCATGGGAACGATACTCGATTTATCACTTTATTACTTGTCGACCACGTATACTTGCGTGTGCGTTTGGGAGCAACAACAATCAAGTTAACCAAGAAGGCCAAGGCAACTCCAAGTTGGAGAATATGAGAGTCAAATGTTGAAGTTGCAAGAAGGGTATTTTGGTAATATCAACGGCATAAGCAAATCATGACTTTTCATTCAATATCAATTAAAGGCACTTGAATTTCAAATGGTGCATTTATCTTTTAACAAGTGCACCAAAGACCTCAAGGAGCTTTACCTAGTGATATAGTGGTAAGAGTAAGTTGTATGCTTTGGTTTAAAACACTTATGAATAAGTGCTCACACTACTCTTATTTCATACTTTATCATTTCTTCGAGATAAATGAATAAACCAAACAGTCTGGACAAAGACATGGGTATTAGCGTATCCGGATAAGACAAAACGTTAGCTAGCAGTGTTTAACAATCAAATTTTGGTGCAAACATAGCAATAGAGTGTAGAAGCTGCATCATTAGGTAGGTCATCTTTGCTCAAGAATCCCATTTTGCCTCGCACAAGTAACGCAATCATCCAATATCTCTTTCATACCATACTTGTACACAAAACCTTTCTCAACTAGCTTTCGCGATCCCCACTTTACTTCTCTCTTTGGATCATTCAAGTACCTGAGATGGGAATTTTTAGGAAACAATGAAAGATGAAAGAGCACAAAAATTTACAAAAATTCCATTCAAGAAAGAAAATATTCAACGTAGTATTTTAAGTTTATATTAGAGACAATGGAGTATAAATAGTGTTTTTATGCTACCAATTAAATGTGTATCATAAAATTAATTGTAATTATCTTATAAATGACCTTGAGTATGTGACTATTTTTTATTCCATCAGCTTATAGAACTTAAATTAATCAATATATAATGCAAGGTTAAAATCTTACTCTTGCTTGACATTGAACTCTGGATATTTCTGTCGATAGTAACTGCCGATCTCTGCAGTGGAAACAAAGGAGCTAGCACACAAGAAACGACCATTGATAGAAGCAGATTCCATAGAGAACAAGTGAGCTTCACAGACATCCTCAATGTGTACAATTGGAACTTTTCCATCAAGCTCTTCCAAAAACTTGAGTGCATTGTACATAATTTCCTCGTTAGTGAACACTGACAAGAATATCGCAGTACTTTGTGGTGTATAAGGTAAGTAACTGTTTCCACCCACAAGGCCACAACCCAATGTTACCACATCCAAACCCTCCTTCCCAAAGTTCAAGATCTCTTTCTCTGCTAGCATCTTTGACTCAACGTATTCCTATAATTACAATATAAAAGATCAACAAATACAATATTTAAGTATGCGCACAATTCGTTTAAAAATTTATTACGATGTAGTAATTGTAATGTAACCTGTTAAAGTAGGTTAAATTTCAACTTTATCATGTTATACAAACTAGCCTATTATAGAGATTTACTTACATGTAATTACTACTTTATAAACCGGTCGTGCAATTAATAGTATAAGGTAAATACGTTAGGCTTACCCTAAGATACTGTTGGGTATAAGGATTATTTGAAAAATTTAGAGGTGTCCAACACGTTTCATCCATCAAATCCTTGAAACTTCTCCCATCATCATTCAACGGGGAAGCAGCAACCACTGAAGCAGTATAGATAAGCTTTCTCACTGTCCCTGATTTAAGGCAAACCATTCCAATTTTCTTCACTGCATTGACTGTAGCCTCAGTTCTATCTTTGTACTGTTCCACATGACCGAAAAAACAAAGGTCAAAGATTATTATAAAATCAAAAGAGAAAATGAAAAGAAAGCAATTAAATAATATTCGGCTTACCCTTTTTTTTTTCACTACCAAAATTAAGCTCCCGTTTGTTTATACTTTTTGGGGAGACTTTTTTAGAGTTTTTGGGAGAAAAACTGTTTGATTGTAGTATTTGACTAAAATTTGGAGCAAAAAGTCCCAAAAACCAACCACATTTTGGGATTTTTTGAGAAATTTTGTATGTTTCACTCACAAAACTTCAAATATTTTTTCAAGTGAAATGTATGTCCAAACACAATTTCAAATTCCAAAAATTCTTTTTCAACTCAACTTCAAAAACTCAAATTCCCGAGTTTCAACCAAATCTATATTCAAACGCTAGCTAAGTAGCGGTAAGAAAATGCAAATAGTAACATGGGGCAAGGGGTTGTCATCCTTGACCATACTCTAACCAAGGAGTAACTAATACTGTGCTGAGGCAGCAGCATCCCCAACAAATTAAGATTTGGTCAATAGTGTGATTGACACTTCTAGATTGATAAGCTTTTCACAAATCGTGTTGAGTGATGGCGCCAAGAATTAATTTTACCTAGGGAATTTGAAAAACCATACAACACTGTAGCGCCCTGGGATCGATTTTAACCTCCAGCCACTTAGCAATGTTTAAATTTTCTTTTCCTCTACATTACATTAGAGGCTTTTAATATGTCATGGAGACTTAAATATTCATATAGTATCTATTATAAAAACTGTTTTTGCCCCCCAAGTATTAATATATGATAAAGGGGTTTCAGTCGAACATCTTCTTTACACGCCACAAGATAAATATGAGATAGAACACAAGTTTATTATACTACATGTCCGCTATAAACGAACTCAATAGGAAGTAGTTCAATGAATAAATTTCTGAGGCTTATTAGTATTAGGTCGTAAAACAGACAATATATATGAACAATCCACTTGGTCTGTGACAAGAAGTGATGGATGAGTTGCATCTGTGAAAAAGTGCATGTGGATGAAATTCATACCTGAAATCCTTCAGAATGCAACAAAGGGGTTGCGACATGGAAAACAAATTCACAGCCTTGAATTGCCTGCTCAAAATCTTCTGGTTTGTAAATATCTGCTTCAAATAACTTTAGTCTTTTATCTGCACCAGGGAAGCTCTTCAACAGTCCTACCTTTGACTCATCCTCTGCATTTCATTAAAGTTAAAAATCATTCATAAAAAGTCCAGATATAGATGGACATAAGAGTGAAATAAAATAAAACATACCCAAGTTCCTAAGGGTGGCATGAACAGTGTAGCCTTTATCCAAAAGTTTATTTACGATAGAAGAACCTATGAACCCCGCTCCTCCTGTAACACACACCTTGAAGCTGCTTTTCCCCTCCATTTGCTGGACCTATTTCTGCATCTGTTGTTTAGTTCCTTCTATATATATAAAAAATAGAGCTACTTGATAATATTTTTTTTTTTGGGTCAGATTCTTGATAATATAATACTACTAATATTTAGAGCCATATATGCGCTCTTTGTCATATTGTATGATATATTAATAAACTAATTCGACAAAGGAACAAGAAAGATTAATATATAGAAGACGACAAAATTCATAGTAGATCATCACTATTGTAGCCACAATTTGTACTTCTCAAAATAACTATTTTGTTTCTTTCTTCTTCGTCTTCTGCTTTTTTTGCTCCAATGGTCTTCTTCTGACTCGGCAACCGCAACTGCCACCTTAGAAGTTAGTCGTGATGGCTTTATCTGATGTAGTAAATGTAATACTATTAGACAATTTAAAGTCTCTTATTTTTTGTTTGTTTGGTATAATTGAACTAACATGTAAATAAATATACGCGACAAACTAAACGTAATGTCAATTAAAGCAACCTCAATGTCAACGGAAATTGATCAGTGGAGATCTTTGCTTTCGCATTGAGATATCTTTAAAGATTTGATCTTACATGAAAGTATATTTAATTCTTGGGAGATCAACAAAATGCTTAACATGACCTATATGACACAGGAAGCAAGGGTTTGCCTTTTTTGTCTACGCTAAGAAATTGTTTGCAAAAATGCCCCCATTAAGATTAATGAAAAAAATTCGGGGTCAAGACTTTTCTTTATATTTTTCTACTTTTCAACACTTATCCCTTTAATTATTGGCAATATGCAATACTTGCCGTACTTTGCCGTAAGTCTTGCCTGTCTTGGCAAAAAGGCAAGACTTGCCATTGACCCCTGCTCGATTTGCCAACACTTGAACGACAAGTGTTGGCAAAAGGCAACACTTGCCGCACTTCATCGTAAGTCTTGGCAATTCCCAAGACTTGCCCCTTCCAGTTTTCTCTGCATTCTCGCCATATAACTTGAAGTATTGGCAAAACAACACTTGACCTTGAAGTATAGCCAATTGCCAAGACTTACAAAATTTTTGCCTTGAAGTCTTGGCTTCGGACTAAATAAGGACATTTTGCTAAAACATTCCTTAGCGCGGGTAATTTTATAAAACCACTCCTTATGGAGCGCATGCGGTGAAATTTTTTGCTTGCCAACATAGATCATAATTTGTTATTTAGCCGTGTGCGTGTTGATATATGGAACTTTTCAAAAATAGCATTCCAAACAAAGTAAATTACAAATTAGGGGTCTTCTTTTTTTATGCATAGCATAGTCCCTATTTTATAAATATAGACACTCTTTCAAAATAAAAAACTCTAGTTGTCAATTTCTCCCCTCCCTTGCCACTGACCCGCCAGTAGACATCCTCTAGCGGCAGCACAATTATTTATTTTTATTTCACTGAAGTTATTTTTGTTGATTTTGTCTATATCATTATTTTGGACAAGTTTATACATACAGTTTTCCCTAAAAAAAATAAATTATACATGAATATACATAGATTAATGCGTAGGTAAGGAGAGAAATACAAAAATATACACAAAAAGCTGAAACTTTATATAAACATTCATAATACTACAGAAATCTGAAAATTTATAAAACTTTATTCATTTGTACATACACGCTTATACAGATTTATACAAGTTTATACACGCTTAGAAAAGTGTATAAACTTATATAAACTAGTTGTGGGCTGTTATTTTGCATAATTGCTGCCATCTCCGATAAGAATCACAAATATGGGCCATTTTGATAATTTTTGTAGTTGCTTGTCTCCTAATGTAAAAATTCCTTGATATATTGCATCTAGATCTGCAAAAAATTTCACGTACTGCCCTCAATAAGCCATGGTCTTACCTAATTGCCCCCACTTACAAATGTTTTAAGTAAATGCCCTCCACATCATAACCCCCCTTATGAAAGGATTATTTTGCCCCCAACTTGTGTTAATTCACGCTAAAGGTTTCCTTCTCTCTTTCCGCATTCCTGGCCTCCTTCTTTCTTCTTTGTGTGGCCCCCAACTTGTTTAATTCACGCTGAAAGATTTCTTTCTCTGTTTCCCCATTCCTGGCCCCCTTCTTTCTTCTTTGTGTGCTAGAAATTAGGGATTTTTTTCCTTGTGTTTGCTTGATTCCAGTGATTTGAAGGTTTTTATTGCCTATGGCTATTAGATATTCATGTTTTGCGTAGAGCTTAAAATCTTGACCATGGCCAAGAGTTGCATAGATTTTCTCTGCAAGTTGCTTATTGCAGTAGAGTTTAAAGTCTTGGCTATTGCCAATACTTACAGAGATGTTCTGTGTAAGTTGTCGCTTCCACCAGAACTTAGAGCTTTGGCTATTGCCAAGAGTTGCAGAGACTTTGTCTCCAACTTGTTCACTGCAGTAGAAGTAGAAGTCTTGGCAATTGCCAATACTCTTAGAGTCTTTTAGTGTAAGGTCCCCATTGCCAGAACTTAAAGTCTTGGCTATTGCAATGAGTTGCAGAGACTTTGTCTCCAACTTGTTCACTGCAGTAGAGGTAGAAGTCTTGGCAATTGCCAATACTCTTAGAGATTTTTAGTGTAAGGTCCCCCTTGCCAGAACTTAAAGTCTTGGCTATTGCCAAGAGTTGCAGAGACTTTCTCTGCAAGTTTTGCATTGCAATATAGGTAAAAGTCTTGGCAATTGCCAATACTTGCAGAGACTATTTGTACAAGTTGCTCCTTCCACTAGAGGTTAAAGTGCCGGCAATTGTCAATACTTGCAGAGACTATTTGTATAAGTTCACCCTTCCGCTGGAATTTAAAGTGTTGGCTATTGGCAATAGTTGTAGAGATCATGGCAATAGGGCTTAAAGTCTTGGCAATAGGCAAGAAGTCTCTACACAGCCTCCCATTGCAGTAGAGTTTAAAGTCTTGGCTATTGCCAATACTTTAGAGATTTTTCAGTCTTTGCAGCAGAACTCAAACTCTTGGCAATAGTTGCAGAGAACTTTACCCTTGCAACTTGAAGAAATCTTACGTTGAATTTTCTCTTGAACAAAGCAATCCGTAAAAGGAATGGGGTTTTATGGTTTTCTTGATAGCGTGAATGGAGAAAAGGAAGGGGAGGGATTGGTGCGCGTCTTTTTACCGATTTGTAGGGTATTTTGGTCCAAAAAAAATTTCATTAAACTAATAAGGGCATTTTTGCTAAACATCTGTTAGTGAGGGCATTTTGGCAAACCAAAGCTTCCCGTGTCATATTTTTGCAAATCTACCCTAGATCTTTGCCACGTGGGCTTAGGACTTGGCAGGCCGCAGGGTGGTCCGACATTTTAATCAAGAACCTAGTGCCCCTAAAATTGACTAGTTTTGAGATCTTTCCCCCCATTTAATAATGAATTTGGCAAAAAGTCATTTGTTTGGTCCGTAGGCAACATTTCATGCTATCAATTTACAAGTGCTGCCTTTTAAGAAGAGGTTAAGTGGCAAGTGTTGCCTCTTCAGGTTATTTGGGAGAATGTAGGAAGAGATTAGAACACTTCAAGCTATTTGGGAGAATGCGAGAAGTGATTGGAAGGGGTAAGTGCTGCCCAGACAATAGTTTCTCTAGGATAATTCAAAGACAAATATTGTCTCTTAGGCAATACTTATGTGACTTCAAGGGCTTCATGACATAAACAATCTTAACCAGTAAAATTATAAGAAAATATGAAAAGAGTTAAGAAAAACTTGTTTGATCTTCATTCTCCCCTGCTCTGGCCTCTCTCTTGCTCTTCCTGGGTCGGGATCTGTGTTGAATCAGGATCAGAGGCTTTAATCATGTTTTAAGAAAAATGAGGAAAAATGGCCCCACGATTAAGAAAGCATATAAATTTTGCCTTGTGTTATGATTATACGATAGACTTCTATAGCACAAAATTCTTGGAGATTCTTTCAAGGCTGTGCAACGCACAGGCCTCCTCAAGACTCACAAAGATTATCTTTATCTTCTCCATGTGATGGCTATTCAATGCGAACTTAATTCATTGCTAGGGGTAATATTCTTCTTCATTAAAAATTCGTTCCATGTGGCGTACAACTTAGCTCCATTTCTTCAGATTTCTCCTTTTTGTTTCATTTTGCTCAATTCATCTATCAGTGAGCTCCTATATATCAAAATTCACCTAATGAATTCAAACTCATCATATTTTCAACATTAAAAATCACTAGAATGAACCAAAGTAAAAGATAAAATACATTAAGATATATACATTTTTAGCCTAGCATCACTCAACTACAACTCTAGCTCAAAAAAAAAAAAAAAAAAAAAAAAAAAAAAAAAAAAAAAAAAAACCTTTAGACCTTAAAACTAAAATTAGGCTTAAAAATAGTCGATTTTCCATCGCTGAGACTAATTAAAAGTGATCGTGCCTTGTAAAGTTTTTATAAAAAGTGATTGTGTCTTAGATGGTGCTATTAAAACAAGCTATTCGTGCAATTTGTCCCAACGCGCCTAGCTGTAGTTCCAAAAAATTTCACTACATGTATTTCCTTATCCTTGGTTATAGTTTTTTGTCCCCACTTAAGAATGGTTTAGCAAAATGGCCTCGGTAAGCAACACTTCACGTTATAAATTTACAAGTGTTCCTTTTAGGGACACACTTCAAGTATAAATTGACTTCAAGTATAAATTGCAAGTGCTTCAAGTTATCTGGGGAGAATGTTGACAGAGATAAAAGGTCAAGTGCTGTCATGGGGGCAGCACTTGCATCACTTGTCATTTTATACTTGAAGTGCTACCCCCATGGGTGCACTTGTCAAGTTTATGAACAAACTCAAAGAGCAGCTGATGTGCTGGTTCCATCTCCTTCATACCCACTTTCCTCTCTTTTCTGATCTTTGGTTTTCCTGAAAATTTCTTTACTACACTAAGGGGAGTCACTCCACCTGTTCTCTTTGGCCATTTCAATCTAATCTACCTGCAATAACCTTCAGCAGGCACATCAAGGATCACTCCCAGCTCAGTTCTTCCAAACTCAATTTCAACTCCATTCACCACTGTAAACACTCTCCTGGCAGTAACCCTGCAGTTGATGTAGAATTCCCTGATCTCATCAAAAAACAACATCTTGTCTTTGTTTCCAAACAAACCTAACCACCCTTGATCACCAACCATTCTAAGTAAAGGTTTCATGTGGTGCTCCTTCACATCACTCAGGATGCTCCCAGCAAGCACCTGATGTTTTGTGAAGAAGGCTGCCCTGTCAGCTTTTTCCTCAGAATCTTTTCTCCTTTTCCTGCTCTCCATCTCACTATCAGTGTCAGAGTCACTAGGTTCCACATAACTGCCAGCTTCATCACTTTCTTCTTTGTCTTCAACATCTTGTTTCTCAGTCTTCTTCTTTTTCTCCTCATCTCTATCCCTCATATTTTTAACTGTTTTTCAAGCTTTCCTACTTTCACCAACTGTTGTTTCAGAACAGACCTGGTTCCTACTCTTCTTGCCACTGGCTCTGCCACAATCTTGTCATCACTCTCAATTCTTTACTCTAGAGAGTCCTCACTGCTTTCATCCACAAGTCTGCTCTTGGACACAGACTTTCCCCCTTTCAACAACCTTCTTCTTTTATCAGGCTCCACTCTGGTCTCACTCACAAACACCACTTCTTCTTCTTCATCTTCATTCAACAGCTTTTCATCCTCCTCTCCAAACCTTCTTTTTACACTTTTCCTTTTTGTTTTCTCAACTTTCTCTGCTATTTTCTCACCTTCCTCATTTCCTCCTAAACTTTCTTTATTATTCTCCTCTTCGGAATCAGTCCAGTTTAGTTCTGCATCCTCAGCCACAGTAGGATCCAAGCAAGAACCAGGTCCTTTACCCAAATCCTTTGCAGCCTCAACAGAGCTAGATCCTCCAACCACTGGACCTTCACCTACAGATATATCATGAACTCTCTCACTAGGAATATCCTCCAACCTAGAGTCACTAACATGTACCTTTTGGGATTCAGCAGTCTCCTATTCTCTCACTCTTTCTATCACATTTTCAACTACATTAGCCTCAAACACAGTCTCAGTTACTAAGGGCACATGCATACTAGACTTAGGTTCCTCCTGAACACCCAATTGGTTCTCCTCAACTACCTTCCCTATACCAGATGTATCACTGGACTCTACCTTTTCTACTAATTCATCTAGTCCTTTTACCAATATTTCAGTACTCACTTTTTCAGGACTTTTTACGACTTCTAATGCAGTAGAAGTAGATAGAGTAGATTCAGGCATTACCTCGACTGGTGTTTCAGAAGAGACTTGTTCTGTAGGCGTAAGGGACGAGGATACGACCCTCTTCTTCTTGGCCAATTTCTTTACTCCCTTGTTGAGAAACTTTGACTTAGCCCTGACGATCCTCTGTGCAAGAGTAGAGGCAGGGGGTTTTAGAGTGGATTTCTTGGATGTGTGGGCTTCGGAGGTTTTGGTAGGTAATGTTGATGTATATTGTGCTTGAGACATGGCGATAGTAAATATGTTTTTGAAAATAAGACGACGGAGTTTGCTCAGTTTGATTTAGAGAGAGAAATTTGGCTGAATAGAGAGAAATTGTTTGCAAGTGTATGTATTCTGATTCTATCTACCAAGGAAGAGAGAATGAGTAATGGTAATGAGAGGTTTTCATGGGGAACACAATGTAATTATGGCTAAAAAGTGGAAAAGCAGCTTTTTGAACTTTTTGAGAACCGGGAAAGGAGTACTGATTTGACGGTTACATGGACTTGCCCAAATAAGGCCTTTTTAAATAAGTTGGCTCTAGTAAAGTCTAATAGAAGTCTAACCAAATTAGGAATGTGTTCCTACAATTTAGGACAGTTACAAGAATATGGAAAGCCTCCCTTGACACACGTATAATTGATAATCAATTTTCAGTAATGACTTTTATCATACAAGGTTGTGTGACTATACATGGACATGATTCCTCATGTTTGCTTTGGTTCCTTCTATATACCTAGTAGGTTCTTCATAGGATCGCATTAGCCCATCCTGGTGCTAGTCAGCTGAACAAGTATACTTAATAAAGTACAAAATTAGACTGGACAATAATAACAATAGTTACAAACTAATTACTGAACACTTAACTAACCAATCATTGGGGAACAACTGATGAGTCATCCGTGTATTTTGGTCATCCCTTACTCCAACCTGTTCCTTTCAAACTGCACTTTGTTCAATGCTTTGGTAAATATGTCAGCAATTTGATCTTCAGTCCTGCAAGAATTCATGGTGATAAGACCCTTTTCTACATTATCTCTAAGGAAATGGTGTCTAATATCAATATGCTTTGTTCTTTTATGCTGGACTGGGTTCTTGGCAATGTTCACTGCACTTGTATTATCACAGAAAATGGGCACAGCTCCACATTTAATTCCAAAGTCCTCCAACTGCTGTTTGATCCATAGCAATTGTGAGCAGCATGATACAGCTGCTACAAACTCTGCTTCTACAGTAGATAGGGCTACTGAATTCTGCTTCTTTGTTGCCCAAGAAACTAAGCAGGGACCAAGAAAGTGTGTCATTCCTGAAGTGCTCTTCCTGTCCACCAAGTGACCTGCATAATCTGCATCAGCAAAACCAATTAGTTCAAAAGTACCACCCCTCGGGTACCATAGACATAGATCCTGAGTTCCTTTCAAGTATCTCAAGATCCTCTTCACAGCTGTCAAATGTGATTCCTTAGGCTTGGACTGAAATCTAGCACACAGTCCCACACTGTATACAATGTCAGGTCGACTGGCTGTGAGATAGAGAAGTGAACCTATAATTCCTCTATATTTCGTCTCATTTGTAGAAGGACCTAGTTCATCCATATCCAGCTTGGTTCCAGGAGCAATAGGTGTAGTCAATTTTTTTGCTCCTTCCATGTCAAATTTCTTTAGAAGTTCCTTGACATATTTTTGTTGATGAATCATGGTTCCTTCAGGCGTCTGTTTTATCTGCAGTCCTAGAAAAAAATTGAGTTCTCCCATCATGCTAATTTCAAATTCACTGCCCATTAATTCAGCAAATCCCTTGCATAGCTCTTCATCAGTGGCTCCAAAAATGATATCATCAACATATACTTGAACCACCAATAGGTCCTTTCCTTTCTTCTTCAGGAATAATGTGTTATCAATCTTTCCTCTTATAAAACCATTCTTCAATAGAAATCCTGATAGTCTTTCATGCCAGGCTCTTGGCGCTTGCTTCAATCCATAGAGTGCCTTGTCAAGTTTGTAAACATGATTAGGAAATTCACTGTTCACAAACCATGGTGGCTGTATTACGTAGACTTCTTCATTTAGATAGCCATTCAAGAAGGCACTCTTCATATCCATCTGATACAGTCTGAATTCCATGTATTTAGCAAAGACAATCAACATTCTAATGGCTTCCATCCTTGCTACTGGTGCAAAAGTTTCATCATAGTCAATCCCTTCTTCTTGACTGTATCCTTGAACTACTAATCTGGCTTTGTTTCTTGTCATTATATCATGCTCATCCAGTTTATTTCTGAACACCCACTTTGTTCCAATTATTGATCTGTCCTTCGGCTTAGGAACCAGGTGCCACACTTTGCTTCTCTCAAACTGATGAAGTTCATCCTGCATGGCTAGAATCCAATCGGGATCTTCTAGAGCTTCTTTTACATTTTTTGGTTCCAGAGATGAAAGGAAGGCAAAGAATGCACAAAAGTTCTTCAAAGCTGACCTGGTCATGATTCCAGTATCCAGCTCTGATAGAACATTCTCCAAAGGATGAGAACTTTGGTGTTTCCATGGCCTGGGTTGAATATGACGAGAAGAATCTTCAGCATCGCTTTGGGTAGGTTCTTCCTGGCTTGTTGAATCATCGACTTCATCTGATGTTCCCCCTGTCATATTGACTCATTGTTCTCGTGAAGTTGAGTCCTCACATGATTCTTCTTTGTCTTCTGGATCTTCAGAGTCAGCTGCACCATCTTCTCAACTAAGGACAATCGCTTGATCATCTACCTCAGTTTCATCTACTGCCTTATCGGATTCATCAAATACCACATGCATACTTTCCTCCACTGTTTGTGTTCTTTTATTAAACACTTTGTATGCTTTGCTTTGAGTAGAATAACCAAGGAATATTGCCTCATCACTTCTAGCATCAAATTTTCCCAATGGGTCCTTTCCGTTATTGTGGAGAAAATATTTACAACCAAAGGGTCTCAGGTGTGCAATATTTGGTTTCCTTCCTCTGAGTAGCTCATATGGGGTCTTGTCAAGAATAGTTCTGATGGAGCACCTGTTCAGCAAATAACACGCCGTGTTTATTGCTTCAGCCCAGAAGTTTCTTGCAAGTCCACTTGACAGCAGTATAGTCCTTGCCATATCCTCCAGAGACCTGTTCTTTCTTTCAACCACTCCATTTTGCTGTGGAGTTCTTGGTGCAGAAAAATTATGATCAATGCTGTATTTTGCACAATACTCAGAGAATTTTGAGTTTTCAAACTCTGTTCCATGATCAGATCTAATGTTGATAAGTTCCAGGCTTAACCTTTTCTGCACAACACCAGCCCAGTCTTTGAAGCTATCAAAAGGATTCATCTTTAGACGCCAAGAACAAGGTTCATGTGTACCTAGAGTAGTCATCAACAATTACGAACACAAACCTCTTTCCTCCTTTGCTCCTGATTCTCACAGGTCCACACATATCCATATGTATCAATTCCAGTGGTTTTGATGTACTCACCACCTTCTTTGATTTAAAGGATGATCTCACATGCTTCCCCCTTACACAAGAATCACACATTTTTATGTTTTCAAATCTCTTACAAGGCAGTCCACGAACCAGTTCCTTCAATACTAGCATGTTGAGCTGTGAGAGACTTGCATGACCCATTCTTTTGTGCCACAACTGAGAATCACTTTCTTGCACGTTCAAGCATGTTAGGTTGTTTTCAGGCAGTGATTTCAGTGACGCTTTGTACACATTGTTCACCCTTTTTCCTTCCATAACAATTTCTCCACTCTGTAGATTCTTTACAATGCACCCTATAGATGAAAAACTCACTTCATTTCCTCTATCACACAGTTGAGAGATACTCAGCAGGTTGTGTCTGAGACCATCGACACAGGATACGTTTTCAATTGCATGATCCAGAGTTCTCCCAACATTTCCAATTTCTACGATTTGACCACTTTTTCCTCCTCCGAAGGCTACACTGCCTCCTTGAAATACTTCGAGTGAGAGAAAGTTTCTTCTATCTCCTGTCATGTGCCTTGAACAACTGCTATCAAAGATCCAGCTTGGGTTGTTCTCCCTCACTCCAGCCTGCAAAACAGATTAAGGGTTAGCTTTAGGAACCCAGACAAGCTTGGGTCCTTTCTTATGAGAAAATGGATAAATCAAATCCTGTTTAGCCCATTTAGGTAGAACACTTCTTTTATTCTTGACCTTTGCCTTGCTTGCATTCATGCACCTTTGTTTGTAGTGTCAAGTTTCACCATAAAAGGTACACAACATGTTGCAAGGCAAACCCACATACTTGCTCTTAGGATTATATGGAGGCAATGGTTTCTTGAATCCTATCCCTTGTTTTCCCTTGTTCTAATTTTCAAGAACCCAGTTCATTGCCTCAGAAGATATATTCCATTTTGTTAATCTGGCAAGTTCATATTCAAAATTTTCAACCTTTTGATTTAGAGTCCTGTTCTTTTCAGTTTCCTGATACAGAATCTCATTTGTTCTTTTAAGTTCGTTTTCAAGAAAGGTTTTAACTCCACTTATTACTTACTTAGCATTTATACTCTCTTTTAACTGATTAAGTTCGAATTCCAGTTCTGTAATCTTAGAGTTTGACACAAGAGTCTGCCCTTTTAAAATAGCATTGATTTCTTCCAGTTCAATTTTGTTCTTGAAGACTCTTGTGCTTAGTTCTGAGATCACTTAACTCTTCAGTTAATTTATCTTTCTCAATTTTCTTCTTTTCATACCCCTCAATCAAAGTGCCAGTGATTAAGATCGAATTTTCAGTAGAGTATGTATGTAAATTTTCTTTGAGATCATATAGACATACCTCTGCTGAATGAGCAGCTTCCTCTCCATCAGTTGCCATAAGAGCTGAGTCCTTCTTTTGGTCACCTTCTGGGTATATTTCCTTTAGCTTTTCCCACACGTCTTTAGCAGACTTATATTCAAGTATCCTTGCTAACACATCAGTAACCAGCCCTTTCCTCAGGTACAGTTCAGCTTTGGAATTTGCTTGTAACCAATCTAGGTCTTGAGGATCTAGTTCTTCTACCATCTTTGGAACCAGAACCCCCTTTGATGATCTCTTTATAGGAACATGAGGTCCTCTTTTCACAATCAGCCAGAGACTGTAATCCGTTGCTTGAAGAAAGCTTTTCATCTAATTCTTCCAGCACCTGTAGTTAGTCCCGTTAAACACAGGTGGCTTTGAGGGATCTCTTCTTCCTCTGAACTCCCGAGGATCTTCTTCATCTGAGCCAACATTTGACAACCCCATCATGATCAGATTCGCTGTCAGTAGGTCCCCATGTGGCATAGAAAGCTTCCTTTCTCTTCCTTCTTTCAGTTCTGAAGTTTGGAGGTCGTCTCACCTTCTTCTTTTCTTTGACATTCTCCTTTGATGCCTCCTTCTCCTTCTCCTTTGTTGCTCTATTTTTCATCCATTTTACTTCCCATATTGGACAATCCACAACAGCATGGTCCTTCTTGAAGCACTTGAAGCAACCCAAGTGATCAGGACTATCAACTATGTTCTTTCTTCCAAAATTCTCCTTGTTATTTCTTTTGAAACCTTTGAACTTTCCCAAGTTAAACTTCTGTCTCAAGGCGCTGACCATTGCTGCTTCAACTTATTGCAAATCGACATATTCATCAGTTTCATCAGTTGATTCGAGTGCAAGTGTCTTGTCCTTCTTTAGAGCTAGTTTAGTTTTTGAATCTTTCATCATCTCATATGTTTTCAAACTTCCAACCAGTTCATCAAGTTTGATGGATCTGAGAGGTTTGGACTCAATGATAGCAGTCATCTTGGGTTCCCAAGCCTTAGGTAGCACATTCAGAATTTATCCACCATCTCTACTTCAGGCAACTCCATATCCAGGGATCTCATCTCATTAGTAATAATGATCAACCTGGTCATCATATCCTGGATTGATTCCTTCTCTCCCATAGAGAACAACTCAAATTGTCTCTTCAGCATTCTTCTCTTTGAGTCCTTCACTTTAGTGGTTCCTTCATGCGCAACCTGCAAGGCATCCCAGATTTCCTTTGCAGTCTTATAAGATGATACTCTGTTAAACTCCTCAGGGCCAAGACCACAAATTACCAAACGTTTGGCTTTGTGGTTATTTTCAATCATCTTATAGCCTGCCTCATTGAACTCCTTTTTCGACTTAGGTTCTTGTCTGGCAGCAGCTCCCTCACCAACTATTTTAGCAGGAATCAAATTCCCTTCTGATACTATAAGCCATAGTTGGTAGTCCTCAACACATATATAATTTTCCATCCTATTCTTCCACCAAGCATAGTACTGCCTATTAAACTGTGGGGGCCTTAGAACTGACTGTCCTTCAGTGATGGTAGGTGGTGCACTCATAGTTCTGATCCTTATCAAGGTGTTAACCTAGCACGAGAAGACCTGCTCTGATACCACTTGTTATAATCTAAGCACCTCCTAAGGACACTAGAAGGGGGGTTGAATAGTGTCTACCAATTTTTCTATGTAAGGACTCGATTCTTCTGAGTCAAGAACCTTTTTCTTGACTTAGTAGCGTGCACTCAATCACTTCAACACACACAACAAAAGACACAGAGAACACGGTATTTTTACGTGAAAAACTCTTTGCTCAAGGGAGAAAAACCACGACCCACACTCTGGGATGTTAGAACTCAATCCACTAACACAAAGAGCAAGTTTCTAATTACAAGACTCTGTAACCAAGGGACTACACTCTAGACCCTAATCACTCGTCAAAGCTAAACTCTAGCTTTTACAAAGTAACCTCTCAAAAGTTCACCTAACACAATTAATTCTAATATAAGCTGATAGGTAAAAACAATGATCGCACAACGTAAGACAACTTACAACTCAAGAACCTAGACAAAATATCTCGACTCAATCTATTTATCTCCACCAGTTGAATTCTTCAATTATCTCACGTAGAAAATTGCTGGATCGCCTGTGTATGCTCTCAACTCTCTGTTTGTAAATAACTACTTTCGGCTGCATCAACTACTTGTATTTATATGAGCTTTTAGAACTCTAGTTGAGTTCCACAAGGAAACCTTGTAATTATGGTAAGACAAGATTCCTTGTGACTCTTTCCTTGTTCAAGTCCAACTCGTATTCATACTTCGAAGACACAGCCTGGGCACCGTCTCTTTTAGTCTGACTAGGATGCATACTCGTTCCCGCGCCACTACTCCTAGTTCTGCAGGGATTTGCAACCCTCAGATCTTTTTGATCAGTCGTGTTCTTCTATCCAGGGACCAGGTTCTCCTCCGGAACCACTAAGTCCTTCTCATTTGTCATTCTTCAAAACCTTTTCTCAACATTGAATTACCCCAAGAAAACTTAATTGTATATGAAAGAAATAGATACAAAGGAAAGAAGATAGAAACAAGAAAAAATTACCAAATATCAAAAGTACATAGACCTGAAATTGAAAGAGTAGAGAAGAAATAGAAAATTAGAAACTCACCAGAAGAGAAAATTAGCAGAGACTGTTGAAGCAGTGATGTGATACCCAAGTGTAATTGCTTATTGGAGATTTGACCTTTGGAGTGACCAAACAATGGTGTTTTTTACATTGAGAGGAACACGTGGTTTGCTGAAAGAATTAGTGCAATACAGCTGTTAATAGGTAAAGGTGCAAAAATCAACTCCCAATGAAATGGGTCCAAGTTAATAGTACAGTTGATATAACTTTTTGTACTATCTGCTATAGAAGTGTTCACACTCCTGCTTATATATATTGATGATGATGATGATTGAGATGATTGATAATGAAAGATGATAGCAGTTTCCAGAGTTTTAATTTTGGGACCAAAAAGGTAAAACATCAGTAGAAATGAACACTGTAGCATCCAAATTTAATCAAATATATTAATTAATCTCTTCAAATTAAATTAATTGGTCTGTATATTACTAATAACTCAATTTGAGTCTGGTAAGTGTATTGCGTGAACATTGGCTCGCGTATGTGATACCTCGGGCGCTTGATTCAAAGTGCACCGAGGAGATGTTTGTAAGCCAGAGCCCGTGGCAAGCAACAAGATTGCCGAAGTCATTAACTGCGGTAGCAGTTTATAGCACACCTCGGTGAATGATCACAACAGTCGATCAGCTAGCTCACGTCCACGAGGTTGATGACTTAGGCCTCGGAGGATCATCTCAGCTTCAGCGGGAAAAGTGCCCACGATCTCAGCCCACTAACTCCATTTCTAGAGATGTGCAATGTGGGTGAAGCAGTGAACAAACATGGGGAAGATAGCTTGTATTCATTTGTCTATAAATAGCATTTCATTTCATGTTGTGATCATTCAGAAATACATACCAAAACTTGGTCAAAATTTGTACTCAACCTCGAGATAATTGAAATATATCAATTTATTGTTCTTTATTCGATTATCTACTTTGATTTATTGTTTTAGCACAGCTTTGATACTTGGCATTGCTTGTAAACCTAACCAAATTTGATTTGTTGGCCTAAACTGGTTTAGGCCAATACAAATAGGCGCCGTCTATGAGGATTCAAGCAATTATGCTTTGTTCTAAGGTTGAATAATAAATCAGTTCATATTAATATTCACCATTTATTTTAGCAATGGCTAACAACAGTGAGGATGCCAATACAGTCATTTACCTCCTGATGGACATACTGGTGTGTTTGTACCTCCACTTCCAACGGAAAATACGCTTGAACCACCACCGCCTCCGGTGGACCCTTCTTCATCAGCATCTAACAATCCTTTCCAAGAGTTTGTTATACGCTCCTTACGCAACCTTCAAGCGCGATTCAATGAGCAAGCGAATTTTAACGCTGAATTTTGTAGCTCTTTAGAGGTAGCCTCAATGAGGAATCACGCTACTCCTACTGACACTCCACTCGTAGCTCCGAATAGAGGTATCCCGAACTTCATTCCTATGGGCGCGAGAACAGGAGGACCTCAACACAGAGCCATGTTTGGAGGCTCGAGGACTGCACTGAACACTAATCCACCCTTCAGGACGGTTCCCAACGTGGCGGAAACTAAATCCTTGGTAGATCTCGAAATATAGAGAAGGGAAATCGAGGCCCGAGTCGAGGCTCGAGTCGAAAAGCGACTCGAAAACATCCCCAGAGTGAGGAAGGCCCAAAGGGCGTTGGACATCGACAAATGTAGGCAATTGTCCTACAAGCCCGAGGCTGCTCTAGTACCAATTTCGAAGCATTTCAAGAAGCAAATTCTAAAGAAGTATGATGGTACAACCGACTTAGTTGAACACGTGGATGAATTCATTGCTATGGTAAAAGGAAATGATTTGTCCGAAATAGAGAAAGAATCAATGTTCTTGAAGAATTTTGGAGACACTTTGGAAAAGGGGGCGCTACATTGGCACATGCACCTACCTTGGGAGTCTATCTCAGACTTTAACGAATTGGCTGATGGGTTCATCAAGGGTCACACCGGAGCGCAGAAAATTCTTCAAACAAAGGAGGATATCTTTGAAGTTAAGCAGCAATACAGGGACCCATCAAGGACTTCCTCGAGCGATTCCAGGCCGAAATGATGGAATTGCCCACCATGGGGGATAACTTGTCCATCATGGCCTTTGAGAGAAACATCAATGTTAGAAACTTTGAAGCAACTGCCGAGCTAAGGAAAGAGCTTCAATAATATCAAGCTCAGACGTGGGACGAATTACACGATAGAGCTACCACCAAGATAAGGTTGGAGAAAGCAGAGTGGAAAGCTGCAGGCCGAAGCTCAAACTACAAAAATCGCCTCGAGTCATCACGACGCGCTGAAGCATCACGTGGGACCTCAAAGGGTCGATACGAGCCATACAACTCACAAAGGCAGCATATGAGTCAAAGGCTCAGTGGGCCACCCATAAGCCAGCACCTCAGAGGCCGAGTAAACCGCAATGCTAACCAAAAGAGAACTACGGGGCCTGCCTTGGTATCCAAAGATAAAGACTTGCCTCGGATCCCAGATTACAATTTTAACGTATCAACCATGGAGTTGGTGAATGCTCTGAAGGGAATGACAGACAAGGGGGTGAGGTTGCCGAAAGATATGAGGGCTGCCCCTGAAAAAAGAGATTAAAGTTTGCGCTGTGAATTCCATGTTGACTATGGCCATCGTACTGAGGATTGTAAGGCTCTTCGCCTCGAGGTGGAGCACTTGTTGAAGAAAGGCCTGTTGGGTGAATTTCTCACCGATAAAGGAAAGCAAAATTATGCAAAGAATAGATAGGACAGACAGCCACCAAGGGCACCACCCCCTGAAAGGGTTGTGAACGTGATAACTGGGGGGTCCGAAGTGAACGATGTGCTGCCGCCAAAAATTTGTCAAACTATCCATAACAATGAAAAATAGTGGATTCATCCCGAGTGGACCAAAGAAATAGCAATCAGAGCAGCCGGGGCCTAGCGAATAAGGGGGTTCGGTTCTCCAGACAGATCCCCAAGAAGAAATAGTAGAAAATATCCTGGTGTGCATTCAAGAACCTTGGAAGCAAAAAGCCGATGATTCAACTATTGAAGAATTGGAATCTTTCATGTTGTCAAAGGATTTCCCAGATAGAAAGGTGTTTGTCGGGTCGAAGTTGGACCCAGAGTCGAAAAAAGCTATAATTGAGTTGTTACAGTCCAACAATGATTGCTTCGCATGGTCCCATGCCGACATGGTCGGTATCGATCCGGAGATCATGACCTATAAACTAAATATAGACCCACGCCATACCCCGGTGAAGCAAAAGATAAGGCCACATGATGGAGTAAGGAAGAAGGTGATTGAAGATGAAATTGAGAAGTTACAAGAGAATAACTTCGTGAGAGAAGTCAAATATCTCGAATGGCTAGCTAACGTCATAGTTGTGCCCAAGAAGAATGGAAAGAGGAGTGTGTGGATTATATGGACTTGAACAAAGCTTGTCCCAAAGATTCCTATCCATTGCCTCAAATATATACGTTAATAGACTCCACGGATGGACATAAACTATCAACTTTCTTGGACGCCTATTCGGGATATAATCAGATCCTTATGGATCCGGAGGACAAAGAGAAGACCTCGTTCATCACAGACCGAGGTACATATTTCTATAAGTGATTCTCTTCGGGCTCAAGAATGCTGGAGCAGCCTACCAAAGGTTGGTATGTCGTACGTTTAAGGATTATATTGGGAAGTCGATGGAAGTATACATAGACGACATGCTTGTCAAATCAGTTCAAGTGGGAGATCATCTAAATCACCTAACGGAAGCCTTCGCTATTTTAAGGCAGTATAATACGAAGCTGAATCCCAAAAATTGTCCTTCAGTGTAGGCTCGGGAAAATTTCTTGGATTCATAGTCTCCGAATGGGGCATCAAGGCTAATCCAGAAAAAATTAGAGCTGTAGAGAAAATCCCCGATGAGCTGTCTGGGGTAAAAGAAGTTCGACACTTAACTGGTCGAATCGCTGCCTTGAGTAGATTCATCTCGAGATCCTCAGAGCGACGCCACAAATTCTTTTCAGTATTAAGGAAGAATAATGCCTTCGAATGGACACCACAGTGCAGAGAAGTGCTGAAAGAGTTGAAACAATATTTGGCTAACTCGCCGCTACTCGCCAAGCCAAAAGATGGGGAAACCTTGTTAGTCTATCTAGATGTGTCCGAGGTACCAGTGAGTATTGTGTTGGTTCGAGAGGAAGATGGTAGGCAACAACCCATTTACTATGTGAGCAAAATACTCCTCGACGCCGAAACCACGTACCTACATCTTGAAAAACTGGTACTTTCCTTAGTTGTTACTGCTCGGAAACTACGGCTTTATATTCAATGTCACCCAATAGATGTAGTTACTACATTTTCCTTGAGAAGCATATTGCACAAACCAGAGTTATCAGGGAGGTTATCCAAATAGGCAGTAGAATTAAGCGAATACTACATTAGCTATCAACCATGAACAGCTATAAAATACCAAGTCTTAGTGGATATCGTGGCTGATTTTAGCGTGAGAATTCTTTCCGAGGCTGAAAAGGAGAATTTAATATCCAAAGAGACAACCTCGGGGGTTTGGACACTTTACATTGATGGGGCGACCAACTCAAAAGGTTCAGGACACGGAATAGTCTTGGTGACCCCAACCGGAAAAGGATCAGGCATTCAATCAGATTCGAAAAGGTAACCAACAATAAAGCTGAATACCAAGCTGCTCTAGCAGGGTTAGAACTGGCCAAGGAGATGGGGTGGAAAAAGATGAGTTAAAATACGATTCACAATTGGTGGTGAATTAAGTGCTCAGGGAATATTCGGCTCGCGAGCCTAGAATGCAGTAATTTTTAGCCCGAGCACAACAAATCATTGCTAAGTTCCAAGAGTGGAAGATCCAACAGATACCTCATAAAAATGTCGAGGTTGATGCCTTAGCTAACCTAGGTTCGACAATTGAGGAAGAGCACTCGGGGACTGATTCTATTATGCTCTTATCGCAGATGAAAGGTATGAAGTTTGAAGTCAATTCGGTGAATCACACTTAGGATTGGCGGACCAAGTTCATCTCTTACTTGGAATTGGGGACTCTCCCAACCAATAAAAGGGAGGCAAAGAAATTAAGGACTTAGGCAGCTTCATACTCGTTAATTTTGGGAAAGTTGTATAGAAGGATGAACTGTGGTTTGATGACTAAATGTCTAGGTGCGGGGGAAGTCAAATATGTGATGAAGGAAGTTCATGAAGGTGAGTGTGGAATCATTTGGGGGAAAAGCTTTATTGCGCAAATTACTTCGGGTTAGATATTACTGGCCAACTATCAGTGCAGACGCCAAAGCCTTCGTGAAAAAGTCTGATAAGTGTCAGCGACACGCCTGAATGATTCATCAACAGGCCGAGCCTCTACATACGGTTGTGTCTTCATGGTCGTTCATGAAATGTGGAATGGACATAATTGGCCCCCTGCCAAAAGCAAAGAGTAGTGTTCGGTTCATTCTTGTGTTAACTGACTACTTCACCAAATGGTTAGAAGCGGGGGCTTTCGCCAAAGTTAGACAGAAGGAGGTGATAGATTTCATCCGCAAAAATATCATCTACAGGTTCGGCGTCCCAAGAGAAATCACTTGTGACAATGGCCCTCAATTCATAGGGTCACCCATTTCCTAAATCAATGGGCCATAAAAAGGATAGTGTCAACCCCTTATCCTCATGGAAGTTGGTGAACCCAGCCTTCGGTATGCTCATGTCACAGAAGATGCAAACCAACAAGCTATGCGCGTAGAGTTGGATTTACTTGAAAAAAAGAGGGAACTGGCTTTGGTTCGGCTAGAGGCGCAGAAAAAACAAATCGAAGCATATCTCAATACGACAGCTAAACTCGGGGATTTTAAGGTCGATGATTATGTGTTGAAAGCTTCGAATCAATCAACCAAGGAGAAAAATGCTGGAAAATTCGTTGCAAACTGGGAAGGACCATACAAAGTCAAAGCAATCGTTGGAAAGGGATCTTATCAGTTGGAGAATTTGAAAGGCGAACCCGAACCCATGAATTGGAATATTTCCAATTTAAAGTGGTACTACTTCTAACATCGTGATATGTTACCTTTCATCAATAAAATTTCACCTACAGCGCCGAGCCGCAAACGCTCCTACGCTTGGGTTGAAAACCTCTTGCTAACCCCTCATTTTTTCTTTTCTTGACCTTTTCAGGAAGTGGAGGGAATGAATACAGTGCTCGGGTCTTTTTTTTCTTTTCTTGACCTTTTCAGGAAGTGGAGGGAATGAATACAGTGCTCGGGTCTTCACCGAAGTTCACACCCGAACACTGGGGGAATGTAGGAGACGGTGTGCAGCCAAGCTCAACTCAAAGCCTCTCATACCGGGGACTGTAAACGAACCCAAAGACTAACTATTCGAACACCGGGGACTATCACCTGAAGAGTAGTATAGTATCATGTATTTTTCGCCCGATAGTGGCTTCATTTCAAATTTTTGCCTAAGTCTACCTTCGACTAGGTTGAAACTTGTGTAATGCTTATCATGGCTTATTGTTATCAATGAAATGAACTTGATTCAACTTCTCTTTATTTCAAAGTTTAGTTTACTGAAATATCATCGATTGACCGAGATCACTACAACATGCCTTGGCTCGAGAACAAGACGTCGTTCCAAGCTAGCATCGATTATTAGATGTGATAGAGTCTTGCAAGCGAAAACTATCCTATAAGTGCCTAGTTGAGCACTTTCAAAGCAAAGTAAAGACACACTTAGAAATAGAAGTGAAATTCATTAAACTTAGCCCGAAGGTTTAAGAAGCTATACATTAAACAAGGGTCGCGGGCCACAAAAAATTGATTAAACTAAAACTCGATGGCCACAACAAAAAACATAAGCATAAGAAAAATAAAAATGCTATGTTTCGAGACCATCTCCCTCATCGAAAGTCCCATCCTCAGCATCTTCGGTGTTCTCCTCACCTTCGTCATCTTCATCATCGGCCTTATCATCACCCGAACCTTCGCTCGAGGGGATCTCATCTATCACGGCTTGGGCTTTGGCTGCATTATCTTCGATTGTAGAACTTTCAGCCTCCAAATTAAGGTCGCCAGTTTGACACTGCTCAAGAAACTTCAACCGAGACTTGATGACAACCCAACATTTGTCAAGCTCTGCCCTCTTAGCCTTGATCTTAGCTTTTGCTTTCAAGTCCACAACTTCACCCCGAAGTTGTTCAGCCTCGGCCTCAAGAGATGGGATCCTCATGGTTTAACCTTCTAGCCTTTGGATCGTGGGCACATGCTCTTTTAGCTTCTCATGGTGTTTGTTGCCTTCCATGATGAATTCATCCTTAATTCGAGCCAACTCATCATTAAGCCTCACGATCTTGGCATCCAGCCTCGAGTGCTCCACCTGAAAGCCATCATCCAGAGCTTGAATTTTGGCCTCAGAGGCCGCAGCAGCCTCTTGCAAATCGGCGTGGGACTTAGCTAGTTGAGCCTTCAACTCAGAGATTTGGGAATTGAAACTATCCTTCTTCTTGTCCCAAGCATTTGTAACACGTTGAACTTCTTCAAACCTCGTGGTTTTGAGTTCAACGGTCCTCAAAGACAGAAGAAAACCTTGAACAGAAATCGCCGAAGAGTTAGAAGAAGAAGAGAAGATGTTCAAATGAAAGGGAAACGAAGAGAATGAAAATTTACCCGAAGCGCATTGGCCGCAACAGTGGCGGCCAGCTTCGCCGAGGTGAATTTCTTGACAAGAACCTCCTCTTTCGGCCCAAAAATGGTGCGAGGCTTAAGATGTCTTCACAAGAGCTCTCAAAGAAGTTTGACAGAGTTGAAACCTCCAACTTCATCAAAGGCCTTTCCGAGGCTGAAGCTCTAACAGGCTCAGAGTGTGCCCGAGCAGTACTAGTAGCTGTCTCCTCATCGGAAGTAGGGTTCACAGCCTCTCTGACCTTGGCTTTGCCTTTAGCCCTGGTGACAGCCATATCAGGTTCATGTTCTAGCTCTTCAAGTTTTATCACTTCGGTTTCCCTTTGAGCCCCGAAGTCTTCATCAATGGGCTCATCAATCAGCCCCTGCCATCGCTCAACAATAGCATCAGGCCCGGGGCCGGTCGTCGCCTCGGTACGAGGGCAAACTGAGCGAGCTGATTTCTTCGATACCGCTCTATTTCTTTTGGAATCTATAAAATATGGGGTGGAAAGCTTATGAACGAAGAAATGAGAAGAATTTGAAACACAAGTGAAGTGACCAAGGAAGATGTCATCATCACCTTTTGAGGTCCCTTGACCGGAGGACCCCTTCGAGGGTTTGGAAGCTTTGAAGTCCTTGAGCTTCTTCAAGTTACTGACTAGATCCAGCATCGAGGCCACATAATCTTCGGCATCGGAGGCTTCCTCTTCTTCTTTCTTCTTCCCCTTCCGTTTCTTACTCCTTTTCTTCTTTTTTGGCTCAGCGTCAGCCGTCTTGTTGGGAAAACCTAGCACAGGAACAAATGTTTATAACAAGAAAGAAACTTTGGGCGATAACCCCGGGATCAAGATTGTAATGATACTCACCATGCCTCTTGCATGCCCAACCATTGATGGCAGCCATATTCATCCAAGATCTAATAGGACGTTTGCGATCTTTGATTATAGCTTTGCCCCAGTTCGACAAGTCCTCCGGAGGAACGATGCGAACCTTGTTGGCTACGAATGAGGAGCGAATCACAAAACAAAACAAAAGAAAAGTGAGAGAAGAAAAGACAACAATCGAAGGGATTAAAAGCAGTAAATCATTTACGCTTGTTATTCCGCCTCTCCCAAAAATTGGGCTCGGTAGATAGAAGGCTGGTCTTCAAAAGGAATTAGCGATCACACCAGCTTCGGTCTCCATGATCCTCACTCTTAATAAGAATCGAATACTTTCCTCGGTTGTTCAAGGCAACAACCCCACCCTTTTGAAAGTATGGGTAAAAAAGAGAAATGAGATGCTGAAAGGTAAAAGGCACCTTGGCTTTTGGCTCAACCAATCTAAACACTGAACAACCCTCCAAACACCGGGGCCGAGCTGAGCTAGGCAGAGATTATATGTTCGAAAAAAATTCATCAATTACTTTATGAACAAGAAGTGAGAACCCGATGGTAAATAGATACATATATGCGAAGGACAACCCTTCCACATGATCACAACATCTGCTAAACCTGATGGTAAATGGATACGTATATGCGAAGGACGGCCCTTCCACATGATCACAACATCTGCTGTTCGGATCGAGAACAATAATTAACCTTGGGCCCCCATCGACATTATGTCCGAACCAAGCCCACGAGGACTTGAGTAATCAAGAAAGGCGTGGTCTGCACCGGCACGTTCCTATTCAATTCTTGCTGATCAACCGACCGACCTTGTAGTTTGAAGTCTTTGTCCATCTTGAAAGTTGAAGGGATGATATGATGAGGATCAATTTTTTGTTCGAGGGGAATTTTCTTCCTCTTCTTTGGCTCCGAGGGTTCATCCTCAGCTTCATGCCCCCCCCCTCCTCAGTGCCAGGTATCTCAACACCGGCCTCTGTAGTGATGTCGGCCTCATCATCATCAGCTTCAACATCATCACCATCAATATCATCACCTCCAATGCCATCGTCATCTCCTTCGATGATTTTATCGCGACCGCCGGTCTGCTTGCGCCGCCTCAAACCACTCACATGCGACGATATTTCATCATCGCCTTCCACTGATGTGACAACGTTCAAGGGTTGGGGTATATTCACCAACTCGCCACCGACGATCATGGTGTTGGAGAGAGGAATCCTTCTCTTAGAAGAAGAACCACTGGAACCTTGAGCGGAATTTGTTGCAGACATCGTGATTATCTACTGGGAGTTTTTTATTCTGAAGAGATAACGAAAGAATAACAGATGGAAGATTTAATCTCAAAGGATTTAATCTCAAAGAAACTTTACTGTTGCTTCAAAGATTTATGTAAAGAAGAAAGTGATCAAGTGGAAGTATTTATAGGCAAAGGGTCATCATTGCTAAAACGTTGGAAAGAGCAAACGAAAAGGCGTGACCGTTCGAAGCTAATCAATGGTCACCACGTAAGCCGCAACGGGAAGCTGAAGTGATAGAATCATTTATAAAATCCATGGCGTACATTTCGCCGCGTCATTCTCCTGCTCAAATTTATTCCACTCCTCGGTAACTTTGGCACTTGCCCGAGGAGTAGGGGGACTATCTGTATTGGGTGAAAATTGGCTCGCGTATATGATACCTCGGGCGCTTGATTCACATTGCACAGAGGAGATGTTTGTAAGCCAAAGCCCGAGGCAAGCAACAAGATCGCCGAAGTCATTAACTGAGGTAGCAGCTTATAGCAAACCTCGGTGAAGGATCGCCTCGGTGAATGATCGCAACAGTCGATCAGCTAGCTCACGTCCACGAAGTTGATGACTTAGGCATCGGCAGATCATCTCCACTTCAGCGGGAAATTTCTCACGATCTCAGCCCACTAACTCCATTTCTAGAGATGTGCAACGTGAGTGAAGCAGTGGACAAACACGGGGAAGATAACTTGTATTCATTTGTCTATAAATAGCATTTCATTTCATGTTGTGATCATCAAAAAATACATACCAAAACTCTGTCAAAATTTGTACTCAACTTCGAGATTATTGAAATATAGAGATTTATTATTCTTTATTCGATTATCTACTTTGATTTATTATTTTAGCAGAACTTTGATACTTGGCATTACTTGTAAACCTAATCAAATTCGATTTGTTGACCTAAACTGATTGAGGCCAATACAGTAAGATTTGTTCATAAATTGATATTCAAATTTGTATATTTGAGTTGTTAGGTCATAAGACATATGATATGGAAGGAAAAAAGAATGATCACTATTGCAAAATCATATATAGTTCATGATTTCATTTAATTGTTCCAGTTAATACTTTGTAATACCTGATCATTTAGCGAAGAAAGAAAGTATCAATTTTATTTCTATCAGTTCTTACGTACCTCTTGAAATATTAATTTCTATCTCTATAAACATCTGTAATCATAAGGTAGAGATGCGTGTGTTTCCAAAAAAAAAAAAAAAACGACAGGGGATAAAGTGTATGGAATCTAGGGGTGTGCACTATTTGGACTAAACCGAAAAATCAAACCAAACAGAATGATTATTCTAATTTGATTTGGTTTTTCCATTAATTGGTTTGGTTTGGATTGAGAATTTTAAAATTTTGGTTTGTTGGTTTGGTTTAGGATTTCAAAAAATAGAATCCGAAAAACCAAAAAAACTAAATTATTAACAAATCTGTTATAGGGGTGTTACAGTTTGAATATTTCAATACTTTTTGTCTTCAGTACTTTCTTCATGATCGCACCTCTTTGTATTATGGTATAATACTTGCAAAAAGCTTCAATGTACATTACTCTACTTCTTAAATTGTAAGTTCTCTTTTTAGCTAGGATTATGTTTTAGAGTTTAGATTTTATATTCTTATATTTGGACATATATTGATATGATTTCAAGTCTTTTGTATTAAAGCTTTATCTTATATGACATAACCCAAAAATCAAAAACCAAACCAAAAAAAAAAAAAAGACGAACCAGAATGAGGAAAATCGAACCAAACCAAATTTATTTTGGTTCGGATTAGATTGCAATTTTTCAAAACTAAAAATCGAAACCGAATAGTTAAAAATCGAACCAAAAAACCGAATGCAACCCCTAAAGGGATCTTCTAAAAGTATTGGTTTGAGTTAATGAATCGGGTTGTGAGTGGGTTGAATGTTATTACAAAAGGCCGATAAAAAATGTCATGTATTTTATTTAAAATGCTATATATTCCATGTCAATTTCTGTTAAAAGGAGGTGCAATTTTAAGCTAAAACTTAAGTATTCATAATCCAATAGATGAATAAAGGATAAATTTAACGGAGAAGGGTCAAAGATACCCTCAACCTATGCTAAATGGAGCATATTTGCCCTCCTTCCATCTATTGGGTTAAATTTACCCCTAACATTTTTTTAGAGCAAAAATACCCTTTTTTTTTTAAATGGAAAAATGACCTGGCACTGAAGTGGCGTCTCAATTAACACGTGACAAGTTATTATTTATCCAAGTGAATTAGTAACCCAAAGACTAAAGGATCAGACCCAACAGAGGTAATTTGAGCCGAGACCCATTAATTCTCATTACCACCTTCATGTCACACGTCTGACGAACTTCATGCGCATAAACACAACATTGTAGTTTACGACAAACCCAAAAAGAAAAACAAAAGAAGAGGATGAACATGTCACAAGCTCCATCACTTTAATAACTACATCAAGAAGAGATTTTACACCATATGTGTCGCTGCATCTCTACCACTTTAGCCAACATCTATGGCTTCCAAGACATATTTAAATCAAAAATTATAATTATGTTGCTTGCTCTTCCATGGGTGATCAATGACATCTGATGTAGGGAGCTAATGCACAAATATGAACGAAACACTAGTTTAAATACACATCTTCACAGAAAAATTACCAATATAGCCGCTAAAAAACATTTCAAAATCTTAGGGATATCTGGGTTCTGACGCAGAGGAAGTTGATTTTCCCAATTCAGATTTTCTAATGTTTTTCTTTTTCTTTTAAAAATATATCTTTTTCATATTTAAGCTACTGGGTGGGTTTAGAGTTTCGGGTCAGACCCTTTTAGTCTTTGGGTTACTAATTCACTTGGACTAATAACAAGCTGCCACGTGTTAATTAAGACCCCACTCCAGTGCCATGTCATTTTTCCGTAAAAAAATGGTAGTTTTGCACCAAAAAATAAAGTTAGGGATAAATTTAACCCAATAGGTGAAAGGGGGGCAAATATACTCCATTTAGCATAGGTTGAGGATATTTTTGGCCTTTTCGTAAATTTAAACCATTTTCAACACAGTGAGGGTATTTTGACCCTTTTTCTGATTCCTAATAGTTAACCCCTCGTGATTTCTGGGATGGTAGGCCATTGCCATTCCAAATCCACCGATCCAATCATGTCTTGGTTTTTGTACTGTATGATTTATGTTTACGCACTTCACAGAATTGTACGTCCACGTTACATTACACTACACCGATCAGAACATGTCTTGGTGGCTGGTGCCCACCACTTTCAAACACTATTTAACCCAAAGTCCAAGTAGTACTCCTCTGTTTGCTTTTGTGTTTTATTTTATGTAATGTAAATTTATTTAGCTAGCCAAAAGTCTTATTTTAAAAAAAATAAAATAAAATAAAGATTCTAAATTTGTAGTTCTTCATTTGTGTGACTATAGCTCTCTCAAATAAAATAATTTTAAATAATTCATAATATTTATATGGTTATAAAAATTTCTAATTGAAAATTTAAATAAAATTATTTTTATAACCTTCAAAAAATAATTTATTCGAAACAGATTATAGAAAATGTGTTTAGGGAATAATTGGGAGTTAATCAGACAATGCTAAAGGCCTCCAGTCCAATTGCATTCTTGTAGAAATAACAATTTCACCTACTTTGTTCATAGTATTAGTCAACCAGATTCTATAAAGATTAAAGTTAAATACAACAATAACAATATACCCAATATAAATTTACAAGTGGGGTCTGGAAGGGTGTGATATACGCAAACCTTACGCCCTTCAAGATGGAGAGGCTATTTCCGATAGACCCTCGAATAGTGAAAACATTTAGAAAACACATTTGAAAACAAGAGAAAAATATCATGCTAAAGAGAAAGATAAAACTAAAGCATATCCCAAAAAAAAATAATAATAATAACAACAGTAGATATAAATATGAAGACGATGGAACTAGTTTATATAGCATATTATATTATAATCTACTACTAGAGTATCTTATAAGTGGGAAGCACCTAAAGATGTAAAGTCAAAAGATTAAACTAATTACCTTTCAGCTAACCATTATTTCAAGAACTTTTCATGTGCAAAGATGTATCTATACATTCACTAAAGCTAATAAAAAAAGGTTTACTAAAGATAACCAAAAGCAAACAATAACACTAACAACTGTAGAAATACCCAGTAGTGGTTAGTTGATTCTTTTTGTTATTATGTTGTTTTCTACTTATTGTCCCGAGAAGATGTTAAAATTTTAGAGCAGACTTTGATATATAAACGCAATAATAATTAGTTGATTCTCTTTTATATCTTATATATAACTTTTTTTTTAATATGTAGGGATATATATGAAAAAAGTCTCATATATATTTATTTTATTTATTCAATTCTAACAAATAATTTTTCTTTGTTAATTCACGGATAAAACGACTCATATAGTTATGAAATAGATGAACTGACATGAACAAATTATTTTGGTTCTTATACATATTTTAAAAAGCATTATTTTTATGCCAAATAACTAATATTTTTGTGTAGATTTAGACCATAAATTGATAATGATCTTTTAGCCATATTAAGGAATATATATGTTGATCGAATTAATATACAACTTCTACAAAGTTTTCATTTGACAACATCTTGATTTGTTCGGTAACTCTTTTTAGGAGACAACCGTTTCTATTAAAAAAGATAAAAACTTTAAGATGTGTCACATATGAAAATATAGTCGACGTTGCTCACATTCACTGTTAAATTATGTATTGTTGAGATATAAAAGAAAATGTATTGATATCAAGTTGAATACTTGATATATTATAAAATTTGCATCATTAATACCGTTCAAATATTATTGGCATTCATACAATAGTAATTTTCAGTATGATAATGTAATGCAAAAACAAAAAAATATCGATCAAATATGATTCGATATATCAGTACTTTGAATTTATATGTTTGTTTATTAATTTAAGGGCAACTCAACACACGTTTATTACAAAATGTTTATAATTTTTATCCTAATTATTAGGAATACACGTGTCAGAAAACTAGTATCTAATAAGAGGCAAGACACTCGACTACTATCTAACCTTCTACCCTAATCCTCGACTTCCTGGCTCTTCTATCTAGAGTTATGTCCTCGATGATCTGGATCTGGACCATGTTCTGTCTAATCACCTCGGTTCAATTCTTCTTCGGTCTACCTCTACCTCTCAGTAAACTCAACACTATCAACCTCTCACACCTCCTCACCGAAGCATCTGCATTCCTCCTCTTCACGTGTCCGAACCATCGCAACCTTGCTTCTCGCATCGTGTTTGCCACTGAGGCCACACCCACCTTGTCAAGCATGACTTCATTCATAATCTTATCCATCCTAGTGTGCCAACACGTCCATCTAAGCATTCTCATTTCTGTCACACTCATCTTCTGAATGTATGAGTTCTTGACTGGCCAACATATTTCCCCATACAACATAGCTGGTCTACTTAGCACTCTATAAAAATTTTCTTCGAGGCTAGGAGGTACAAAGACTAAAAGTTAACTAGAAAAAGAAAAATGCTCTTAAAAATTTAGGAAAAGTCGATTTCTAATAAGGAAGTAATTAATCATGTGCCCCCTTCCACTTAGAAGCAAGTTCAGCTAATGCTTTAGTTGAAGAACCATCTTCCTTCATCACCTTAGCTGCTGCATCTTTTAATTCTCTCATTTTGCTACGCAGTCCTTTTACTTCTTCACCTTCTAATAGTCCTTTCACCACTTCAGCAATTTCCAATCTCCCCACAATGCCATTGTCACAAATTTTAGGCCTTACCGCCTTAGTGCCACTTTTAAGTCTTCAGTCAACATTACAGCATTCACTTTTGGCAAAATACATATTTTGGTATCTTAACTTGTCCTGAAAATACAGTTACACACCTTAATTTTGCGGACGACTTAAGACCCCCTTAACAAAATCAAAGTGGTATTAATACCACCTTAAAAGATGACATGACAGAGAGAAAAATTATAAGCAAGTAAAGAGGAAAAAATCGTAGACGTGTCAACTTTTAATTGGATAATATATAACTAATTACACTTATTATTTGTAACCCTCATTTTTCTTTTTCCTTTTTCTTTTCCCTTTTCTTTTCTTTTTTTTTTTCGTTTTCTCTTTTTTCGTCCTTAATCCCAATTCTTGCTCCAGCAAGACTCCATTCCAGCCACCAATTTCATTTTGTTTTCTTCCTTAATACTCTACTCTAACTTGATAACCAATCATACTTTTGAACTCTGCATCTGGATCCCAACTCAAACACCAAATTTCCCTAAAATTTGAAATAAAAGAATTGTTAATTTTATTAAAGTATTAATTAACAAGCCTAGGCATTTTTGTTCTTGGGAAAAATTAGAAGAACTGGTGAACAGAGGAGATACTCCTTACCGGAAAACAAGAAGAATATCATATTAAAGTGATGAAGAAAGAAGATATTGGTGAAAAATTATGACGGTGTTGTACCCGTTGTACTAAGTAATGAGTGAGCTTTACATATGGTGGAAAAATAAATTTGTGTAGATGATAAATTTATTTTCTAAAGCTCATTATTCCTTAATTGGGATATCACCAAACAGAGAAAAATTGAGAACTTCAACTAAAAATGGTTGGAGGCAACCCACCAGTAGTTTTGTTATGTCCCTTGCCAAAGTGGAGGAAAAACGGTGATGGGTTCCTTTTTTTTTTTGGTTTAATTTTATTTAGAAAGTATTAAAAATAGTATTAAAAGTTAAAACATGGTAAAAAAAAGTAAAATTATTTTATATTTGACGTATTGCCACGTAGCAGCGAGTGTGAAACACCTTCCATTGTGCAACTGGTTATATATGAAACAGGTGTGTGTTAATACCACTTTGATTTTGTTAAGGGGAATCTTAGGCCGCTCGCAAAATTAAAGTGTGTAATTTTATTTTCGGGACAAGTTAAAGTACCAATGTATATATTTTGTCATTCATTTTTTGTTCAGCAAATAGAGGCTAAGCAATTAATGGAACGCCATGGACCACACTCTCTAACGTTGAGTTCCAACCACAATGAGTCAAGAACCCACCAATGGACCCATGGCTAAGAATTTGAACCTGTGGAGCCCAATTTGGTAGCAACAATCCTAGCCCCTTGGTCCTTTCTAAAAACTCATTTGGTAAAAAATCAATAGGGTTAGTTGAATTTTGGACATTGAAGTACGTTCCATTGGCAATTCTGTCATTTAATTTGGACATCTAATTACCCACAAGAATCTTTGTTTACTCATTTCTAAACCAATAGCTAGTTCAATTAGCTGCTCATGTGAAAGGGTCCCACCACTCCCAAATGAAATGTACAATACTGTTCCACGTGGCTTCTCATCAAGCCATTTCAAACATTGTGACTCATCATCGACATTTCTAGTTGTATCCATCAGTATAAGGGGTCCAATAGGGTAAAATGGTTGGCTTATTAATTATGTTACCTGCAGGTTCTTCCTCTTGTAGAGCTTTAATAGCTCCAGGTTCCAAGTCCTTGAAGCTGTTCACAATTATTCCCCTTTGCTATTTTGTACCTGCAGTAAATAAATCAAGAATGGTATAATCGCTACTCCATTGTTACTATTTATGTAATATTATTAGTCCCTTCTTAAAAGAGTAACATACTTTTATGTATTTATAAAAACAATTAACCTATAGTGAGAAAAATTGTTATACCTGCATAAATGTTATATCATATTTAAGAACACAAGTGTTAAAAAGCTTATACAAACTATATGATCTGTTTAAACACTGTGTCGAACTAAAACACATTATTAATTGAAACACTTGAAGTAGTTAGTTAATTTATATCTAAATAATTTTATAGTCAAAATCCTATAAAAATAAGTTTCTAGATTTTGGTCTAAATGGTCTTATTGTAATATTATTTTAAAAATTTTAACTTATATATATTGACAATAAGAAAAAATTTTACACTCCCAATATAATGCAGCATTATTACATTGTGGATTAGTATATACTAGTTATACTCTTTTTATGATATGGATACTACTAAATACATATTTTCTTTATTAGTTGAGACTTGATAAATGAGATTAAGTACCTCTTAGTATGGTGAAGAGCCCATTTGTAAGCCTCATTTTTTCTATCATGAACAGGGTCTGGAAGATCCTTCCCACGCAACCTGGAATTTGAATCGGTTCTAGCAAATCTTTATACTCGCAAGAAACAGTTTTATCAAGCTCGGGTAAATAAAAAGCTAGTGATTACATCGTAGCTGTAGTAGGATAAAAGATATAAGAAGAAATCTTAAACTCATTTGCCACATCAAATGCATCAGTACCAAAAAGATCAACAACAAAGGCTACTATTTTTTTTGATTCAACAAGTGTCTTGAAAACTTCCGTGAATCAAGAGAACGAGTAATAGTAAGGCAAATGCGAATTTCAATCTTAACGTCAATAGGTAAGTCTTCGAAATTAACTGGAGGAAGAAGGAGATAATTTATTTCAGAGTCAAGGTTGTTGAGTAAATTTTTTTGAGATTTAGAGATGGGGCCATCAGTAGGAAGGATGATTGTTACAGTGAAGTTGTGTTGTAGAACGAGTCGTTTGGCGAATTCCACAAGAGGGATTAAGTGACCCATTCCAGGTAGCATGGCTATGTGCAGATTCTGTGATTGTGTTAGCTTTTGAGTTTCAGCCATTGTGAGTTATGGAGTTTGGAAAGTTCTAAGAAAAGTAACGAAAATGTTTGAACTAATAATGACTAGTAGCTTTCTTTTTGGTAGTACTAATAATGAGAATGGAGGAGGCAAGGTGGAGGGGTCTTTGAGCATGTTTGGGTGAGCTTAAAAGCAACTTATTTTACGTGGCTTATAAGTCAAAAAGTGACTTAAAAACCACTTTTTAAGAAGTTAGGAAATCCTAACTTCTTAAAAAGTGGCTTTTAAGCAACTTATGGCTTATAAATCCAAAAATTTTGAGATTACAAAACATATATTAATGGGTTTATAGGCTTATAAGTCACTTTTAAGCTCACCCAAACGGGCTCTTTATATATACAATTGGTGACAACCTTAAATGTCGATCTATAATTGTACTAGTTCGGCCGGGCCAAGAATTTTTTTTGTCATTCATCTGGTAAAGCTCGTCTTGAAATGCAATATTTACAATTCTTGGAGTTGCAAATGAAATCGTGAACGGGTGCATCCCCTAAGCTGTGTTCTGTTATTGTGTGACTTAATTACTTTTTCACTTTTATTTCTGTAAAATCCACCAATATTTTGAATACGAAAATTTTAAAGATAGAATATTTCAGTATCAATGCAAAGTTATCGAGATAGGGTATTTCAACACCGGGTTTAACTTTTAAAACTCTTTTGAAAAAATCATTCAAAAGTGTCCGAATTTTGAGCACTTCTTGATAGATCGCAAAGGAATATTCTGATAGAATGCTAGTATTTCAGTTCAAAATTTATAGCGATGTTCTCCTATTGTTATTTCAATTGATTGTAGCATAGATTGACCAGTAATAATATTACGGTGAAAGTATAATGGCCATGTTGTTGAACCCTCCCAAAAACAATGCACACAAGTGTACATCGGGATTTGACTTCAACAAAATGGGACTCCAAAGGTTTTTTTTTGGAGTCGCCACCTAATTTAAGGATTATTAGGAACCTAAGTTAACTAAAGAGTGCAATTTATTCTTTATTTAAAAGAAATTAAATTAAAATCAGAGATTCTAGGTAAGTGGTTCTATTAAATTCGAAAGAAGGTCCCTAACGGGAGCACTTTCGAAAATCCGCTAAATGCGGTTAATCCGGCGATTTTCACGAATTTGTTAAGGATAATAAATATATAAAGCTAATTTTATATAAGGATAATATGAATAATATAAATAAGATAAGATTTTAATTATCCCGATCCTTAGATAAATAAATGATCCAATTTAAGATTAATTAAATGGATAATAAAATAATGATCAATTAATTAATAAATAAGTAAAGGTTAAATGGAGTTAGATGATTAAATAAAATACATTAGATAAATAATTGAATGATAATAAAGGGATTAATTAATTGATTGAATAAATAGATAAATAAATAAGCAAATGAATAACTTAATTAAATAAATGAATACTTATCAATTTTAATTAAATAAAGGAGTAAATGAATAATAATTGATTAATTAAATAAATAAATGAATAAGTATTTAATTGATTAAATAAATTATTAACTGAATTTAAATAAATTAGATTAAATAAATAAATAAATAAAGGATTAAAATTTAATTGATTAACTAAATAAATAAATTAGAATAGATAAATAAATAATTGAATATTTAATATAATAAATAAAGAAACAATTCAAATACGAATTATGACGAGGGTAAGATTTTTAGTCGAATTTGATTTTGCACTCATTAATTGACAAATGATTCTAAACATCCATAAATTAATTGGCGATTCGAAAAGAAATGATACAAAGCATTCATATAAAAATAATTTAAGTGATTTACAATAGTTATTCACAATTCAAATATCATTTCTATCCTACAGGCTACTAATCTGGTCTATGGGGAAATCCTATACAACATGCATTTTCTAAGGGAGCGGGGAAGGATGGAGTTTAGAAGATAGAACCCGGAAGCGCAAACTCAATCATTGAGCCTTGGACTTTGTGATTTTCATTTTTTCTTTCTTTTACATTTTCGGGGATATCAAGTCCCAAAAATGTGGAGCGGATCGAATGACTTCCCAATGCGGACCATCCCAATTTGTGAGTTTAGCAACTCAAACTCGTCCCAAGGTTTCATGCCAAAGGAGAATGAGGAAAAGGATTAGAAAATGTAAGGTAAAGAAAACCAAGCAGATTGTTAACTTATGAATGAATTACACGACTTGATGACTAAAAACTCAGATATGATAAAGAAAAGAAAATGAATAGGCTTAGAATTACAATCTTTGAAACATAACAGCAAAGATAGCAGGGATCAATTAGCTCACATTAAATAAACTTAGCACTTGAACAAACCTTACTGTAGAAAAAAGGAGATTTTCTTTCTCGGCTTGACTAAACTTTCTTTTTCTTATACTCCCCCTTGAGAAGATAAGGAATAGAAATAGAGAAAGAGATATTTGTGGGCCGTTAAACGACTTAGTCACTCCGCGTACGAAGAACCGCTTAGCAAACTCCAAAGCACCAACTGACGAGACTAACGATTTCTCTAACGAAAATGGAACATTTTGTTACGTTCTACCGCTGTTATGCCAGAATAAAAGGTTCCACACGAGCTCCCGTTCAGCAGCGTGGTGGCAGGACCGCTAGGGGAGAGCTCGAGTAGATTCACGAATGTCCTGGAATTTCAGTATGGGCATACCCTACTGGTTTAATTTTAAGACATACAGGCATACAGATCTTCATTACTGATCAAGATTTCAGCTAGCAAAAATACTATGTATCTCTGCATTTCAACACATATCATAAAATAGGCATTTTCATGCACTCAGATATGCATAAGTTCGGATGAGACACTCCTTTTAACCCAGGCAGTAACTACATGTTTCACTCACCAGGAAAAGGAATTATAACAAGCAAGAATTTAAATTAAGCTGGACATCCTCCGAAAAATTTCACAGAGAACTTAGAAAACTTCACCAAGTTTCATACTTGTATTAATGTTTTCTTCTACTACTTTCAGCAGCTATTGTCACACCACTTGAACTATCACAGACACAAATTTCACCACTCTTCCTGCGGACCTCACAGGTCACTCCTATTCTATCCAACAACAGTCGGGCTAATTAAAACTAGATAAATCAAAGAAGAAAGCTGAGACCAGGAGGAAAACAAAACTGAAAGCTATTGGGCAGCACCTAAAGGTATCATTTACAATCTGACCAAACAGAGCTAAGATACTTCACCCTACTCCTCTATTTAAAACCAGATTACCAGGGATCAATTTCACCTCTTTTAACAGGCTGGAACAATCCCTGCAAATACAAACAACCATCTGCATCTTTAAGCTTCAGAACCAGACCTCACACACACTTACTCACACAAAAACTTGCACATCAACATCCAAACGTGCTACCTGCCTAACTCCCTCAAACTTACTTGAGCAACAACAACCATCCAAACATCTGAATCACACCAACTAAGACTCTGCACTACTTCAAAAACCAACCAGACATCAGCACACCTCCTTCACATACCCTGCACCTTACCTGCACCCTTCACTATCCAAACTAAACTCCCAGATCCCCTGGACTGCACCTAAAATGCCACCCTAAACCTGAACATACTCAAAGACAAACAGAACTAACAACAACCAATTTCAAAATAACAAGAACCCTTCCAAACACCTACAAATACCTGGACAAACCTCAGACCAACAGAATACCCTCACAGACCTCCAGAACAAACCAAAGCAACCACTGCACTCTCTTCTACTTACCAGACAACCCAACTCCCTCTTGAACTAATTCACACTGCACCTACACACTTCTTCCAAACCAGAGAGCAACTAGACACACACCCTGAACTCTTCTACTACTTCCTCACTGAACCAAAACAAACCATCAAGACTGCCTCTAACATCCTGCAAGCTAACCAGACCCACCTGCATACTCTCTTAACAACCAGGAAACAACCTGAACAGACACCCTCACCTGAACAGAGACAGAACCAACTACTGACCAGACCAGCCTGAAACTTCTCTATTTCAAGCAGACCTAGTCCAGAACAAACTAGAACAAACCCTGTTTCTTCAAAACAACAACAGATTACTCCTTTAACTCCTACACACATCCAACCTCCTCTCTTCATTCCTGCCCTGAACATACAGACTCCTCCCTCACTGCCAACCTGGACAAACTGAACAATACCAGACCTGAGCTTCTCTCTTTACTACAAGAATCAGGACTACACATACACTGAAAACTGAACCCACCTTACACCCCTCCATGCCTTCAAACCAAAGACCCTCACACTTCCTGCTTCTCCAGAACCCCTAGCAACAACAACAACCTAATTCCTAACCCAAACAGCTACCGGATCAAAAACTGCCAAACTGCAGACCCATAACAAACTGCATCACCCCTTCCATCCTTAAAACAACCCAGACAGAACTCCATACTAACCTGCACATACTCTAGAAACAACACCCTAATCACCTGCCAATTGCCTAAACTGATCTCCTGGACCTGCATCAACCAGACTCCTACAATACCAAAACACTCACAAAGCACTCCCTGAAACTCACATAACCACATATCCTGAACACTAACTCCTACAACTACATCAACACCCCTGCAACACCCAGGCCACAAACTAACTACTACACCTAAAACCAGCCAGAACAAACTTCCAAATGTTCAGAACCATCACAGAACCAGCATTCAGAAATGAGCAAACATGATAGATATAAACTAGTATGCTGATACTAGAAAGGGAATGAACTCCTACTACTAGGATTTAAGCGAATCAGCCCACCTCAGCATTTTGAAACTCACAGACCAACAACATGGGCCTGCAGATTCCTTCACACCATCTCCAGAACATGAACACCCTCTAAACAACTTCAGACCAAGCAAAAGAAAGAATATAGGCATGCATACATGATCAATACTTAGCAAAACAACTTAAACTGCTCTTTGCTATTTGAAACAGTCAGGAAACTCACACGCAAGTACGGAAACAGAGGCAAAGAATCAAACTTTAACATTCATTATTTTAAATCTTCAAGACATATCGATTTCATTTACTTCTATCCACCAAAAGTATAAGTTTTACTTAGATTCATAAACCAGACTTGAACTGCATTTTTTCATACCATCAGGTGAACTGAAAATAAAGCTAAGACTAAAAGCAAGAACAATATATCACCTATTTGGTGGCAGTGAACAAGAAGCGAGGATCTGAAGAATGAGCGCGATTCGACTAAGCGACTCGACTAAGCGACTCAGTTGAGGTCGACGACTCGAAAAGCAAAGCGCCGACACCAAACCAAAATAATGTTCTTAACCCAAACAGGAACAGTAATGCTATGTATATTTTAAGAGATTGAAACTAAGAAAATATTATGCCTATGTATGTATGCTGCCGCTGCCCAGAACTCCCCCCTAAAACTTATCATATAAACTATATATATAGAGAAAACTAGGGTTTATCATTTACCTCCGAATTTTCCAAAAGGCCCTTTTAACGGATCTTTTTGTAAAACTTTGATTTTCCCCTTTTATTTTGAAACAAAAATCAATAAAGAAAAGCAAAATTCAGGCCAAAAACCCCGAATATTCCTTTTCGATTCTGATTTTTGAATCAAAATGCTCATTACGCTTTTGAATCTTACTCGCTGGTTTAATCTGGGTCGCTGATGAAAAACAAGGACAAAATCGAAGGGCTTTGATCTCTCCTTGTACCATTTGCAAGCTGGAAACGTGTGGGGACCAATTTGGGTACAAGGATTTGGCGTTTTCGATCAGAATTGGGGGGAAAAGAAAGGGGAATCGGGTAAGGGTTAGGGATTTTGCGGGTCGGGGATTGGGTTGACTGAAATGAGGGAAATGATATGGTGTACATATGAAGGTTTGCAGAAATGGGCTGAAATTTAAGTTTAAGAACGCTTTTAGCCTAATTTAGAATGAATTAGGAAATTTAAGGATTGCATGGGTGGGTAGGATTTTAGGCTATGCATTGCAAAGTTAACCAGCTTCCTTGAAATTTCAATTAATTTTCAGTTATTATTATTATTTATTTTATTTTCAAAATCAATATTAATTACGAAATATTGCAATCATTTATTAATTTTAAGAAATTTTCAGGAAAAAATTGAGTGTCAACACATGTAATTGGTCTTTCCACTAACTTTAATTGGTCTTTGGACTAACTTGTTGTATTGTCTAACATTTGTTGCCTTTTTTTCATAGCTGCTAGGGCAATGGAAGTGTTGAACTTCACTCCTATAATCGAGAAGTCGATTAGGATAATCTATTCTCATAGGAACCCCTGTCTTCGTAAAAGTAGAACCGCTAATATTTTTATTAGGATATTTATAGCTGAACTTGAATATTTCCAAAACAGTTTTGATCTATCATTTGATGCCTCGAACATGGAGACCTCGCTTGTTTGGTATATCTAAACTTCGATCCCCGAAATGAACCTTTGTCACCTTTGGATCCCACTTAAAACCAAATAGTCGTTTGGCTATAGATACCAAAAAACTTTTTGAAAAATATTTTTTAAAGTTGAGTTGAAAATTTGTATTTAGAAATTGAAATTACGTTTGAACATGTATTTTGGTTGAAAAGAGTTGCTCTTTTGTAAGTGGAAAAAAGTAGTTGTTTTACAAAGTGCTAAAAACTACTTTTTGGTTTTTTAAAAACTCATTTTCAAAAAAAATCATTTTTTCATGGACAAACAAGTTTTTGGTAAATAATTGTGAAGAAAAGCAAAAAATTTATATAGACAAACAGCTCCCAAGTCTCCCATTGGTTCAGATAAGAAGGATCTTAGTTTTTTGTCTTTCTTTAAAGAATTTGAAACGAGAAAGAGGATATGGTCCATGTCACAAGGGTGGCCCACGTGAATTGACATACTTCATCAAGACAACCTGACATCAGCAGAAAGGAGGTGCACAGTAAATTACCAAATAGGTCTTGCAATATTGTGAATTAATGGTAAAATTGGCAAAAAGTAACGAAATAAATTGATAAAGCAGGGGGTAAACTTTAACTTGTCATCCTTTTGGCAAAAAGTGCATTCACAACGTACAACTCCTAATGCGAGATGTTAAGACTGTTAAAGCATAAAGTCATGTGAAATGTCCGTTTTGCCCTTGGGACAGGCAGGCATGTCAACGATGACCTGCCTGCTGTTCTCACTAATATATGTAGAACAGATATGCTATGCCATAAAAATGATCAAACTATGAAAATAATTTCTTGTTGAAAATTTACGTAGTACAGCTTTCGTTTTACTCTACGGAGTTGTAACAAAATGATTCTTTTTCCTTTCTTTAGCAAAGAGGTTGTAAAATTGTACATGTGCGGCTGGCCATATTTGCATTATTAACGCCAATAATATTAATGGTGACAGTACCCTTTAAGGGGGACCTCTGTTCCGAGATTACAAGATGAGAAAACTCTAGCTAGTTAGTTGTGCACTCACTATCACATGATAAGAATTACTCATCCCAATTTCTTTAATAATGTTTGACGGGATATGAGGTTTAAAAAAATAAAATAAATATTATTTAAAATAAGCATAAAATTTTATGAGGTTATAAATATGAAATAAAAAATTTAAAATTATATAATATTATTATTAAATATAAAATTATTATTCGTTTGTTAAAAAATAAAAGAGTGTTACTTGAATAAGGACAGTGAGAATACATAATGACGCCCATGCAAACTTAGCCTCGTTATATTATGCCAATGCAAAAGTTAGTCCGCGCTTATAGCTTTTTGTTCTTTCAATAAGAGGAAGTTGATAGCTCAAATGGTCATCCCACTTTAGATAATTAACCATAAAAGTCATCTTTCTTTCATTTGCCGTTCAAAAGTCATCCAACTTTGGGCAATTGGCTCAAATGGTCATCTCCACCAATTTTGATATTTTCCGGTCACCGAAAAATGACGTGTCTTTTTAAAATATTTTAATATTCAAAAATATTAAATTCAAATCCTAAATCATATAGGATCCGAACAATATAAATGTGACCCAATCCAGAATTACCGGTTCACTGTGAGATATTGTTATCTAATTTCTTAATAAAAGATGGCTTCCTCCCTCTGATTTTACGCTTAGGATTCTTTACTATGCAAATATTTCTTTTTTCTCTAAACTATTCTCTTGAAGATAGAATTCGTGGGTTTATCAAGCAAAGAATTTCGTTGAAACTCGAAAAAAAGAGTTTTGAAATTGTGTACAAAAAAAGATTTAAAAATTAAAATTGTATTTAGACATACATTTTATTATAAGTAATAATAATAATAAGTTAAATTTTGTGACTAGAAGAAAAAATTCCACCAAAAAGCTGGTCCATGTCACTTTTTTTTAACGTGAAAATTTGTTTTCAAAAATTGATCAAATTCGATGAACAAACAATATTTTCAAAAGAACAAATGAAACCAGCTCAAGCATGCTGGATGATCAGAAGAATTATCAAGGCAAGAGCAGACCTGGAACAACTCCAAATCAGAGATATATGGAAGCAAAGTGTAATAAGTCAGATATACTACCAGTTGCTAGATGCCCCAAGTTCAATTAGATGGAAATTGGTGATGTTCAAGACTGTTGCCAGACCAAAAGCTCAATTCATTATTTGGGCTATGCTGCATGGCAGGCTATTCAGTACTGACATATTACTGAAATAGGGTTATAGTATTGATCCACTATGTGTTTTGTGTCATAAAAAGCCTAAAACAAGAGATCACTGGTTTAACCAATATGTGTATGTTTAAGGCTTATGGTCTAGAGTATGTAGGTGGTTGCAAGATATACACACACCAGACTACATGGGAGCATCATATGGAGTGGGTGGTTAAACAGGCAAAAGGGAAAATAAAGCAGGCGCAAGTCTTTAGATTGGTGCATGCTGAGCTAGCCTATGCAACATGGATAGAGAGGAACCAAAGAAAATTTGAGCAAAGAAGCTGCAATAAAGAGCAAGTAGCTAAGCAAGCAACAATTATCACCTGTGCTACAACTCCTAAGGTCCTAGAAGAGTATTTGCAGAGGTCCAGTTTCTAAAAGGAAAGAGTGAAATGTAGATTATAGTGTAAACATTGTAGAGATTCTTAATGTGTTGTAATAGCTTATTCATGTAATTGTTTTCTTTCTCTAGTGTAGTTTAGTTGTGGAGTTGTTTATGACAGCAAGCTGGGTAAGCTATGTTGTGGTTATGTAAAGATTATTTTGGTGATTAAATAAAAGTGACTTAATTACCAAAAAAAAAAAGAACAAATAAAAAAAAAAAGGCAAAACAAATCTATGCCCAAACAGAAGCATAAAATCAAAAATGGGAGTCATTTATTATAGAAAAAATAAAACATCTATCATATAGTAAAAAGATATTACCGATTTGGTTGGATGTTGGGCAGAGTTAATATTGGGTCCGGTCCTAAATTGTTAGAATTGAAATTTAATATATTTTAAATAAAAAAATATTTTAGAAAATGTCACGTCATCTTCCATTGATTGGAAAATTCCCAAACTAATAGAAATGACCTTTTGAACACTACTAAAAATCACTGATTTTCTGACCGAAGTTTTTCCACCGAAATTATCCCACCGAATCAGTCGAAGAATCCAGTTAACTTATCTTAAAATATATTTTTTTTTGTGCCGTTCGACCGCCGCGGTCGGATAGGAATTAAATTAATTTTTTTATAGTGTCCGACCGATGCGGTTGGAGCCCCTAAAACAAAATACACAGCAGGCACGTTTCTTCTCTCTCTCTCTCTCTCTCTTTCTTTTCTTTCCACTTTCCTCTTCTCTCTTCCTCAAATACTAAAGCCGACCTGCCCTCTAAAAATACTAAATCTTTCACATAACAAATCAATCATCAACAAAATCTTTCATCCCATCTCACTTTAAATGTATATTTATCTCTAATCTAACATATTTCTCAATTTTTACATCTCACATAAGAAACCCTAACTACTTTTTTTTCCAGATCTGCAACTCCGACAAGTCCACTCCGGCGAATCCACTCCAGCGAGCAGTTCACTCTGGCGAGCAGTCCATGTCGGTACGTAATTATTTATTTTTTTAATCATATGTTTTTATATTTTCAAGTGTTAAAGTCCCTAAAAACTATGGGTAGAAAAGAATTCATGATCTTTTTGATGAAACTTTGAATTCCCTAAAAATTGGTTGCTTGACTTGTGACTTTGAAATTGTAGTTTGGAATGTGTTGAATGAATTGTGAAGCTTTGAAACCATTAGTTGGGGGAAGAAAAAATTCATGAAAATTGTAATGTGCACTTGAAGTTGGGTTAGGCTTGAAGTTGTAACCTTGTATAATTGTGACCTTGAACCTTTCACTTGCAAATTGGTGCTATAGCTAGTTGGTGCTTGAACTTGAACCTTGAACCTTGTGACCTTGCTATATAAATACAAATTGGTGCTTGAACTTGAACCTTGTGACCTTGCTCTTGAACTTGCTATAGCTAGTTGCTCGGAATTGATATCATAAATTGGGATTAGTAGGTTTGGGGGTGTATGAGCATGTTTAGAGACTTGTAATAAAGTGAAATCTTGTAGTGAACAAGTAGGTTCTTTTTATCTCCTATATTGCTAAAGTTTGAAGCATTTTTACCATTTGTTTAGAATGGGATATTTGTTTTACAAAGGGAGAAAATATAGAACTTTCTCCTAGCATAAATTGTAAGCAAATGTACTAGTATTACACTTAACAATAATTTAATAGACATTAGCTATAAGTAATGTAGTAGCTAAACAACTTAAATATCTTATTTCATAAATTGATTTGAATGAAATAAATTATTTGTAAATATCCATTTTGTAATCTTTGATTCTATTTCATTTCAAAGAAATAGATATAAGTTTCAATTGAGAAGTGCTATTAATTACTAAACGATAATCCTAGAGAATAAATTAGTTAATAATATAAAAGTAATTGACTTAGATATAAAAGTAATATAAATGTACTTAATCTTTTTCGAATTGGTAGTGTTTCAGAATAAATTATTTTTTAGTAATTAGTAAAGAAGAAGAGAATAGCAAAAAATTGATAAAATATTTTTAACCATTTGTTTAGAATAAAATATTTATTTTACAAAGGGACAAATATAGAACTTTCTCGTAGCATAAATTGTAATTAAATGAACTACTATCACACTTAACAATAATTTAAGAGACATTAGCTTTAAGTAATATAGTAGTTACACAATTTAAAATGTCTTAATTAATAATTCATTTAAATGAAATAAATTATTTTTAAATATTCATTGTTTAATCTTTTATTCTAGTTCATTTGATTCTTGAGAAGTGTTACTAATTGCTAAATGATAATCTTAGAGAATAAATTAGTTAGTAATATAAAAGTAATTGACTTAGAAAATTATACAATTACTTAATCTTATGAAAATTGGTAGAGTATCAAAGTAATTTTCTTTTAATCTTTGCAATTGAATATGTTTCTCAAACTTGCAATATTTTTGTAGATATGGAATATGGAAGCCATAGTTGGATGTATAATAGAAACAATCCCGGGCGGCGGGGGATGAGGGAAGAATTTGCTATATATGTTGCACCATTTATTGCTAAGGCAAAAACACATGATGATTTTATAAGGATTGTCGAGATTAAGTGTCCTTGTGTGAAATGCAAGTGCACAAAAGGAAAGAATTTGGATGAAGTAGAAATGCACTTTATGAGAAGGGTTTTATGCCAAATTATTTTGTTTGGGTTTATCATGGAGGGTCTCGTGAGATGCGCAATGATGTTAATTTTCAAAATGTTTGTGGCGGTGGGAGTGGTCAATTTGTGGATACTGATCTTGATAGTTATCGAATGAACGATATGGTTAATGATGCCTTTGGGATGTACCCGGATGAGCCATGCAACCTTGTATATCGCAGCCAAATGTTGAGCACGTTCCCAATGATGAGGCAAAGCTCTTCTATAAACGGTTGGAGAAAGCTAGTCGTCCATTGTATGAAGGCTCGGTGCATTCCAAGTTGTCAGTTGTTGTTAGATTGTTAAGTATTGAATCCGATTTTAGTATATCTCAAGCAGCCATGGATTCCATCATTGGCCTTATGAATGAACTCAACCCAACTAACATGGTATTACCAACTGATTATTACCACACTAAGAAGTTGGTTTCCACGTTAGGCCTTTCTGCACAGAGAATTCATTATTGTGTCAATGGTTGCATGTTGTTTTATAAGGATGATGCAGAACGATAGACTTGTAAATTCTGTGAGGCGCCTCGTTACAAGCCGGTTCTAAATGCTAAAAAGAAGCTGATCCATGTTAAGTCGATGCATTACTTACCCCTTATACCGAGGTTAAAGAGGTTGTATACGTCGATGAGCTCTGCTCCTCATACGAGATGGCACCATGATCGTACAAAGCAGCCGGGCATTCTGAGCCATCCGTCAGATGGTGAGGCATGGAAACACTTTGATCAGGTGTATCTGTCATTTGCTAGTGAACCAAGAAACATAAGGTTGGGTCTATGTTCAGATGGGTTCAGTCCTTTTGATGTCTCCTCTACACCCTATTCTTGTTGGCCCCTATTTGTTACTCCGTACAATCTTCCGCCTAAAATGTGCATGACTAGTCCTTATCTATTTTTGAATTGCATAATCTCGGGTCCACATAACCCGAAAGCCTCGATTGATGTATTTTTGCAGCCTTTGATTGATGAGTTAAAGTTACAGTGGCTTGAAGGTGTGGAAACATATGATATATCAACGAAATAGAACTTTCAACTGCGTGCTTATTTGATGTGGACTATAAATGACTTTCCAGCTTATGGAATGTTGTCTGGGTGGTCCACTGCAGGTAAGCTCTCTTGCCCTTATTGTATGGAAGATACAAATTCCTTCACTTTGAAAAATGGCGGTAAGAACACATGGTTCGACTGTTGGCATCGATTCTTGCCAATGGACCATCCTTTTAGGAATAACACTAGCAGGTTGATTTTGAGGAGCCTCTGCGAAGGCTGTCAGGAGTAGAAATATGGGATAGGGTTAAGGAGTACTCTAAGGTAACTGACCAACGGCCATCTAAAGCACCTAGTTATGGTATTGATCATTATTGGACTAAACAAAGTATCTTCTGGGAGCTGCCTTATTAGAAGGATAATCTTCTTCAACATAATCTGGATCCCATGCATATTGAGAAGAATTTTTTCGAGGCTGTGTTTAATACTGTGATGGATGTCAGGAACAAGACAAAGGATAACGTGAAGGCCAGGTTGGACCTTCAGGAACTTTGTAGGCGACCTGAGTTACACGTATCTCAAGTAGGCAACACGATTTGGTTGTCCAAAGCTAGTTACACATTCGGATTGGATGAGAGAAGAATGATTTGTGATTGGGTAAATAATTTAAGGATGCCTGATGGATATGCGTCAAACCTAGAAAGGTGTGTTAATATGACAGACGGAAAGTTGACTCACATGAAAAGCCACGACAATCACATCTTCATGGAAAACTTGCTCCCAATTGCATTCAATGGCTTGCTTGATAAAATTTTGAAACCCCTTACAGAGACGAGCCTATTTTTTAAGGAGCCGTGTTCTAAGACATTGAAGGAAGAGAATCTTAAGTCTTTGGAAAGTAACTTTCCTGTTGTCGCGACTAAGTTGACAAAAATCTTTTCCCCTGGGTTCTTTAATGTAATGGAGCATTTTTTAATTCATCTCGTGGAAGAGGCACGACTGGGAGGCCCGGTGCACTGTATAATTTTTAGTATATTTATTAACTCTAGTGATTTTTATCTAGTTTTACTCCCTCGCACGTGGCTACGCCCATAGTCACAACATGCATAAGATCTAGTTGGACTGGTGCGTGGCCATCCTGGGGTAGGGTACCTTTCCCGGTAAAGCTGAACATGTTTGAAGATTTTAAGGTAATAACTATGCATAAGATTTATTAATAATTTAGTTAAGTTTTACTTGTGTTTAAATCTAATATTTTTAATTATTTCAGACAAAGTGTAAGTGGCATATTGCCTTTGATAGCGTTATCCGAAGCAATTTCCTCAAAAAATGCACTGATCTCGTCAAGGGCTCCATGTATACTTGTCGGAATAGAGGACAGAAGCCCGATTGGATATTTGAGCCTCAGTGACTACTACTGCTAAAATACTGGGAGAGTGATGAATTTAAGAAGAGGAGTGCCCAAGGAAAGGCAGTGCGAGCCTCCAAAAAGGGTGGATCGCTGCACACCGGGGGCTCAATTAGTTGCGCGACTCAGTGGATGCTATTGGTAAAGATCTTTAAGTTATATGTATTGTTTTTAATGTAACTCTTGTTAATTTTCTATCTAACTTGTCCTCTTCTAATATTTGTAGGAAAAGAAAGAAGGGCGGACAGTACCTGTGCCCGAAATATTTAAGACTAGATATATCTACACGAACAAAAAAGGAGAAGAAGTCTGGGTCGAGTCGCGTGCTAAAGAGTTGTGGGTAAGTTATTAAATTCAAACTTCTTTGTATAATCCTTCAATATTTATACATCTAATTTTTATTATTAATTTTTTTTTTCAGGAAAAGGCTTCAGCGGCTTATGAAGCAAGGTTGGCAAGTCAGGCATCCGAGTGTGGAAGCAGTACCCCAACTCCAATGACACTTGAGGAGGAAACCGCACTATAGTTGGAGGTGAATGGAGGGGTAAAGAAGGGATGTGCTTACGGTCTTGGATCGCAGTATGCCTCGGATCGTCTGAATCCAGGTTTGTTTGGCTCTTACACTCCTACTAGCTCAATTAATCCATCCGTGGAAGCTCGACTGCTCAATGAAATTGAAGAGCTTAAGAGAAAGAGCGAAGAAGAACGTTTTGCGCAATGAGGCTAATATGAATGCCATGCGGGAAATGATGCAAAACTGGATGTCTAGTCATTCTGAGAAGGGAAAGAAAAAGGACAAGGGCAAGAGCAAAAAGAGGAGCAGGAGCGGGGAGAAAGGCAAGACCAAACGTCGATACAGATCGTCGTCTGAGTCTGGATCTGAGTCTAGTTCTGAGGCAATCGAGCAGTATAATGGATTGTTCATGATGTTAGACATGTGTTAGACTTGTGGATAGTTTTTGTTAAGCTTCTTTGATGATTGTAGGACTTGTAGTTGATCTGTTTGACTTGTTTTATCATTGTGAAGTCTTGAAATTATGTATATTGTTAGACTTTTAGTTTAAAGTCAAGTTTAGACTAATATTAAGGCTTGGTGAAGCCTATTGTTTATATGGTGCTGATATTTTCTGCGTTTACAGGTGGTGTAGCTCTAATTACAGATTTTATATTGCAGGTTTTACATAGATTTTCGACCGATTCGGTCGAACATGTCACCTAAAAAATTCCCAGAAATTCATATGTTCGACCGACTCGGTCGAAAAATTGAATTTCATTTTTTCCAGAAAATCATCTGTTCGACCGAATATTTATTTTTCCAGATATTCAACTGTTCGAGCGATTTGGTCGAACAATTAAATATTTAGTTTTCCAGAAATTCAAGTTGTCGACCACTTTCCCACCGATTGTCGGTCGAATCTTCGACCGAATCGGTCTGTCAGACCTTTCCCACTAACAAATCTCCGACCACTACTTGTGGTCAGATGTCAATTGGCTATCCGACCGTTGTCCGACCGCATGGGCGGTTGAAAAACCCCTGATTTCTAATAGTGGAAGCAATTGCATAAAGCTAGATAATTTTTTAACGACAAATAAAAGAAATTAAAAATGTACTTTATGGCCAATTACCCAAAATTGTGTGAGCATTTGAGCCATCAACTCATCTAAAGGCTAGAGCAGCTACTTGTAGTTGAACACTCGCACTGAACTATCCTATGAATGTTTGAGCCTGGAATTTTCATTAAACATTCTTAAGTTGTAAATGGAGAAATTTGATGAATAACCACTTTTGGAGAATTGATTAAGAACAATCAGTATTTGTAAACTTTTAGAAGTATAGCCACATCGGTTCAAATTTCAGGAAAAATTCATAGATATCAGTAAAATACCCCTAAAAAAATGGAACTTAAAATGAAAAATCTCGAATTTTTGGAGAACAATCCTAGAAGTTTGCGATAGTTTTGAAGATGACAAAAGACCTGGTGCTGAGTGGACTACGAAAAGGTTTACAGTTGAGTAAGAAGACTGGGCTGTTTGATGGGTTATTTGAGTTAGAGTTGAAAAAGGAAAATGAGAACAGCTGAAGTCAAAGTTTCAATCCTGTCGGGAAAAGAAGAAGCGTAAGGCGGTGCTGAAATAGTACGTGGTTCCTAGATGGAAAAGGATTAAAACCTTAGGCAAATTAACTTGAGTTTCAAATAAGGCAATATGGGTAAACCTTATTTGAAACGGAATCCAAATTGTAAAAGGAGTTCTAAGCTTGATTGGAATCGGCTATGTTAAACTCTATAAATACAAATTAATTTGGCCAGAATTCTATACGCACTCAAGAAATCTCAATAGAGCAAATCAAGAACAAAATTGATCGTGAGAAGTATTGTGTGCAAGAACAAAGGCTGGCAGCAGAACCTGACGGAGGAGCAGTTTCATAGTTTAGTATGTTGTCTTAGTTCTTTGTTATAGGCTATCGAGTTGTAATCTATCAGCTTGTTAAGAAGCATATAGTAAAGGTTACTCTTTGGTGTGGTAGGGTCAACCCGACAATCTAACGTGTGGCTTGGAAGGTTCTAGGTACTAGGAGATCTAGTTCCTTGATTGCATTACGTTGTAATGTAAAAATTGCTCGGTTTTCTTTTAGTGGAAGGTTGAAATCCCAAGAGTTTGAGTCGTGGTTTTTGGTCTCTTGAGCAAGGACTTTTCCACGTAAAAATATTTGTATTCTTTACGTTTCCGCATTGTGTTAAGTTTCAGAGATAGGTGAAACTTACAAGGAACCTGGTTCTTTGTGAGTTAGGCAATCAAAGTTAAGAGCAAGTTTTAGAAGATTAATAATCGGGTAAGGACACTATTCACCCCATTCCCCTCCAGTGTCTTACAGAGGTGCACCAAGTACAACAAATAGTATCTGAGCAGGTTCTCTCACATAAAGATTAACATCTTGAGAAGGATCTGAACAATGAGTGCACCACCGATGATCACTGAAAGGTATTCCATCAACAAGCCTCTGCAATTCAATGGTCAACATTATAAATTCTGGAAATTTAGAATGAAAATCTTTCTACAGGCAAAGAATTATCAATTGTGGAAAATTTCGACAAATAGTCCTATTATTCCGACAAAACTTGATGAGTAAGGGAATAAAATCCACAAGCCTGTGGAAGAATTGAATCAAACAGATTATCGTGCACTTCAGATGAATGCTGAAGCCATGAAAATACTGCATTGTGGTCTAGGGTTCAATGTGTATAAGAAAATACCAAAATGTTCAACTGCAAAAGAACTATGGGATTCTTTAGACAACATCTACGGTGGAGAATCAGAAAAGAACGGTGAAGCTTTTGTTAAAGAGTGGGCAGCATCTGATAGCGACACTGATTCAGGAAAAGAAGAAGACTCAAATGATGATTCTCTTTTTGCGTTGATGGCTCTTGATGATGAACTGACGATCCATCTGAGGTAAGTCTCAAAAAGTGAAAACTAGACTTCATACTTGCTGATAAGACCCAAATAGAGCAACCATCCAAAAGCACCATCCAAGGCCAAGGAAGAGCACTTCAAGGTCATGCATTGGGACGCCGTGGAAAGAAGAGCATCCGAGACACATTTCGGAGTGTTTGAAGAAGCTTCAGCAAGAGACGGACCGCCTAGGAATGGAGGCGGACCGCCTAATGCCTGCCTGCTCTCTGGATCTGAGGAGGCGGAGCGCCTCAGTGTGTGGGGCGGAGCGCCTCAGGCTGGGCGCCTCTCCCTGTGCAAGTTTGACCGGGTTTTGACTTTAAGTTGCTATGTAATTCCTAGTATGCCCCTACGTGGCTTATGACTTTAGAACTTATTTAAGGGTACTTTAGGCTTTTCATTGATGTCTAGGAAAGGCCTATAAATACTCCATAGCTTAGCATTATTCCTTAGTTAGCTATTATGATGAATGATTGAATGTCAATTGACAATGTTCAAGAGTGGATTCTCTTTGAATGAAAACCCTTTGCGACGGTTTGAGTTTACTAGTGGATTCTAGTTGAACCCCAAACCACCCCCGATCATTCTATTTGCGAGTCCCAGGTGTGACTCGAGGGTAGTTGCATAGTGTAGGTCCTCCTCGATGCCGATACGAGGGTATCACGGAACAAGTTCTCCGTGGTTACTTTGTAGGGAGTTCGAGTAGTGTCTCGCTTTTATCTTTATCTTTCTGCGTTTGTTTTTTATTCTTATCATACTTGTTCCGTGATACCCTCGTATCGGCGTCGAGGAGGACCTATACTATGCAACTACCCTCGAGTCACACCTGGGACTCGCAAATAGAATGATCGGGGGTGGTTTGGGGTTCAACTAGAATCCACTAGTAAACTCAAACCGTCGCAAAGGGTTTTCATTCAAAGAGAATCCACTCTTGAACATTGTCAATTGACATTCAATCATTCATCATAATAGCTAACTAAGGAATAATGCTAAGCTATGGAGTATTTATAGGCCTTTCCTAGACATCAATGAAAAGCCTAAAGTACCCTTAAATAAGTTCTAAAGTCATAAGCCACGTAGGGGCATACTAGGAATTACATAGCAACTTAAAGTCAAAACCCGGTCAAACTTGCACAGGGAGAGGCGCCCAGACTGAGGCGCTCCGCCCCACACACTGAGGCGCTCCGCCTCCTTGGTCCGCCTCCTCAGATCCAGAGAGCAGCAGGCATTAGGCGGTCCGCCTCCATTCCTAGGCGGTCCGCCTCTTGCTGAAGCTTCTTCAAACACTCCGAAATGTGTCTCAGATGCTCTTTTTTCCACGGCGTCCCAATGCATGACCTTGAAGTGCTCTTCCTTGGCCTTGGATGGTGCTTTTGGATGGTTGCTCTATTTGGGTCTTATCATCCTCCCCTTCTTGAGAAGATTTCGTCCTCGAAATCAAGGCTTGGTCTCTCATGGCTCTATCAACTCTTCGGGGTGGCCAAGAATCTCCTCCTTTGTCCTTCTTGATCGTCACTTTGGCATAGGCTTCTTCCAAGATCTTCCTCGCTTTAGCATGGAGCTTAGAACCTACAAGCAACGACAAGCAAAAACACGCAAACGTCCCACTTTGGAAGTAGGTTAGTGCAAGAAGTGTGGAAAACACACTCTTGTGATATAACCAAGCGTCAATAACAATCATGAATATCAAGTCTCCAAAGAGAAAAATAAGTACTTGGTTAAAAATCAACATGCACTCAACAAGATAATGAGCAAAGAGGTCATGGGAAGATGGAAAAGGCAAGATCAAGCTACCAAAATCCGCTTGAACCTTAAGCTCAAGATCAACACACCAACCTATCCTCGAGGTGTGATCAATATGTGGGGTGGAGTGAGTCAAATAGCCCACCCTACAAGTAGGATCAAGCACTCCACTCCCCTTCTTTAGAGCATACCTACTCACACCAAGGGGTTCCTCTTTCCCTTCCATTTCATCAACTAGGCAACCCTCCTCAAAAGTCAAGCTCTCAAGGAAGGTGTTGATGATGGATTCTTCTTCATCACAACCCAAACTAGCAATAGTAGGGTCACTCAAAGAACCATCTACCTCACCCACATTTTCAAGCAATGGGTTGCCTAAGGGGTCAAACCCTTCACACCATGGGGGTTCCATTTGACCACCCACCCTAGTCCGATACAAATCGCTACCACAAATGAGATTATCTTCACACAATGGAAATGTAAAAGCATGCACCTCAAATTCACGGTCAAATACAAGCATGGTATCAAGACTAGGTTCTTCACCCACACTCAAGGAGTCTTCGAAAATAAATCGATCCATCTCACACTCTAGAGACTCCTCAAGGTAACAATCATCCTTGCTACAACACATTGGCCCACCAAATAGAAGCATATCAACTAGGGAATGGTCAACTACCTCATCTTTCCCTACGTCAAATGTTGGCGGTGTGTCATAGTAAAGGTCACAATCATGGTCAACTATCAAATCTACACTAGGGAGGGGTTCAATGAACAATGAACTCACATCATGACGTGGTATAGTGCTCCTCCCAACTAGTGTTTCACATGCAAACTCAAGTTGACAACTAGACTCTTCACTAGTGGTATACTCACTAGATGCATCAAAAACACCAACTAGTGTTGAGTCATCACAAGACAAGTAGCTAGTAGGTTCATGAAAAGGTGAAGCAATACTTACATTTGTAGTACTCCCTTGATCACTCACAAGGTTTGAAGTGTCATATGCAACTCCTTCTTCATGAAGCTGACATTGAGGCTCCAATGACTTGTCTTTCAATGTACCTACACAAGAACTTTCACAAGAAGAGATAGAAGATAAAGAAGGGTTAGAACAATGGGTGCTCTTACTCTCAAATTTTCCTTCCTCACCTCTCATCTCTCTCAATTTTACCTCATGGTCAAGTGTAGTTTGTGGTGACAATCCGCTCACATCACTCCTCAATTCCTCTCCTTTTTCCTCTCTTGGATTGCCACCGGTCACTCCCTCACTTCTCTCTATCTTTTCTCTCTCAATTGGAGTGGAGTGACTCCCATTTTCATCATGCATTGGCAAAACAATGAAATTGTTTGCCTCGGATTCAAGTACGATGGGCGACTTGGCTTTAGCCGCTTCCTTCAACTCCTTCATGAGTTTGTAGTCATCACTCACTTGCTTGGGAGTTAGGGGTTTCAACACAAACTTCCTTCCTTCATGTTGAAGCGTGTAAGTGTTGACACGCCCGTTATGAACCACTTGTCGATCAAATTGCCAAGGCCTTCCAAAGAGAAGGTGGCAAGCTTGCATGGGCACCACGTCGAACAAGTGTTCATCCACATAACTACCCATTTTGAACTTGATCATTGCTTGCTCCACTACCTTTAACTCCCCACATTCACTAAGCCATTGTAATCGATACGGCTTGGGGTGCTTCACGGTAGGCAATTTCAATTGGGATATAAGAGATTGACTCACAACATTAGTACAACTCCCGGAGTCCATGATCATAGAGCACACAACACCTTTGACCCGGCACCTAGCATGAAATAGATTTTCCCTTTGCAAGGTTTCACTATCCTCTACTATCATGGCCCCTAGACTCCTCCTCACAACAAGGAAGGCACGGGCATCATCATCATCTTCACCCATGACAACCTCCCCAACATCTCCTTCCTCATCACCCTCTACTCCCTCTTCTTCCTCGGGTTCACTCTCTTGCTCATACACCAAATCACCAACCACAACCATGGTTCTTTTTGTAGTGCATTCCTTAGCAATATGCCCAAAGCCCTTACACTTATAACATTGAGTAGAAGTAGAAATAGGATTACTCAAACGAGTTTTAGAATTACCTTCCAAGTGTGGTGTAGTCTTCTCATAAGGCCTTTTCACTTCTTTGCTAGCACTTGCACTTGGAAAGTTGGCATTTGGAGTCTTCCACTCTTTTGGCTTGCTTGTAGTAGTAGGAGTGTTGTTTTTGAATTTCTCTCTTTTGAGCCAAGTCTTGGCATCAATTGCGGCTTCAAACATATCTTGAAGTGTGAGATAATGATGCAACCTCAATTGAGAAGCTATACCATAGCTCAAGCCATTCTTGAATCGGATCATGGCTTCTTCTTCTCCTTCGGTATCCATATCCAATGCCATCCGGATCTTCTCAAACTCATCATAGTACTCATGCACCGATTTGACACCTTGCTTTAGATCATAGAGCTTCTTGAGTTGCTCTTGCCGATACCTTGGAGTTATGTACTTGGTGTCCATAAGGCCTTTCAACTCATCCCAAGTCACATTCAAATGCAAATTCATCCTTCTCCTAGACCTCTTCATACACTCCCACCAAGTAGAAGCATAGGCCTCAAAGGTAGAAATAGCATAGGTACCCTTTCTCTCCTCGGTCATTTCATTGGTGTCAAACACCCTCTCCATGAGTAGTACCCATTCCATATATGCCTCCGGATCACAAGTTCCCTTGAAGGGTGGAAGATTTAGCTTGACGCTATTGAGGTTGTTGTTGTTGTCACGTACCCCATAGTTAGGCTCCGGTTGGCCTCCGTAATGGTCATCATGAGCAACATACTCTCTCCTCGCATTCCCTCTAGCATAGCCCATGGGTGGCCCTCGACCTCGGCCTCTACCCCTATCCACATTTCGACCCCAATGCATTTTCCTCCTAGGTTGATAAGGAACATCATACCCATAGGCTTCATCACCATACCCGAACTCCTCCTCTTCTTGAACTTCATCAATTTGTTCAAGAGGTGGGACATTCCGCACGGGTCTTCGAAGTGGAGCATTTACTTGGGGATTGCCCAAGTTGAGGGGATTGCCCTCTTGTCGGGGATTGCCCAACCCACGCTCTCGTAGAGCTTCAACTTTGCTTTGTTCATACCTCTTGTTTAGCTCAACAAAGTGTCCGGGAGTCATAGGAGTGCTATGACTCGTTCCTTCTCCGGATTCAATTTGGACGCTCGGGGTCCTCCTCTCACCGGTCTCAACTTGATTCCTCTCGACGGTTTCAAGTCTCAATGAGATATCCTCCAATTTAGCCATAATGGTGGCCATGAAGTTCTTCATAGGATCATCCCCATCGTTTGCCATGGTACCTACAAAAAGCAACAAACGTTAGCAAAATACCTCACCCGCTCCCTTACAATTGTTTCACTCGGCTCACTCGTGTTTAGTGGGGGATGGATATTTCACACAAGTTTGAGTCTAAAAGCTTCAAGTAGTTGACCAACGAACCACAACTCAATCACTCAACTTATCAAGTCCAAATGCACTCCGGGGTGAGTGGAGTTAATGGGACTCGATTGGAACGGTAAGCACTTTAAATGAGGACTTGAATCAAAAGATACTACGGATCTTCTTTGAATTCTAGTCTCCTTTCTAAGGCACGATGATCCTAATAGCTCAAAGTAATTAGCACTAATCGAGTAGGATTATACTCTAATAGCACTAACCGGAAGCAATGCAAGCAACAAAACAAGAAATCCTAGAAGTTTCTACCCAATTCCCAAGCTTCAGGAAGTAGGCGCCCCGCCTCAGGAAGTGGGCGGTCCGCCCAGAGCAAACCTACAGGGGGAGGTGCTCCGCCTCTTCAGGGGAGGCGCTCCGCCTCAGCAAGATCCTGAGAGCTCATCAGTGGGAGGCGCTCCGCCTCATTGCTAGGCGCTCCGCCTCCTGCTGTGTTCCAGCACAGTTCAAACTCGTTTCAAGTCGATTTCCAAGCCTCAAATCCGATGTTTTCGACTTGTTTTCACAATCCAAGGATACCCAAAGTTTTTTTTGGTCACAAAGATCAAACCCCAATGATTTTTAACAAACCCCAATCGAAAACAACGAATTCACCATGTTCATCCTCTTCAAGAACACAAGGGTTTATCAAAGGGTTTCAAAATGGATTGTGATTCATCAAAGTAGGTGTTATATAGGTCCAAATCCCACAAAATTGGTACCGAATCGTTTGTTTTTCAATGAAGATCAATCCCCAATATCAAGTTTTCAATCCAACATCCATCCAACCCAAGAATCAAGCAAAAATTCATCAAGAACAAGTTCATCAAGGGTTTAAGGGCAAGTAGGGTTTCGATTTTTCAAACTTCACCAATTCCAACAAATTTGGTACCCAAGTAACGGGAATTCATCCACGATCAAGAATCTATAATACCCATATCATAAATCATCCAAACCAACAAGATACACCAAATTTTTAGATTTTTCAATTTTTCAATTTTTTTGTAATTTACTTCTTTCAATAACAACAAACAAGAAACTAAAGATAGGAATCGACCTAGGCACGAAGAATCAAGGGTCGGGGGTTTGTAGAAACAAAACCCGAGCCTTGCTCTGATACCAAGATGATAAGAATCAAAAACAAACGCGGAAAGATAAAGATAAAAGCGAGACACTACTCGAACTCCCTACAAAGTAACCACGGAGAACTTGTTCCGTGATACCCTCGTATCGGCGTCGAGGAGGACCTACACTATGCAACTACCCTCGAGTCACACCTGGGACTCGCAAATAGAATGATCGGGGGTGGTTTGGGGTTCAACTAGAATCCACTAGTAAACTCAAACCGTCGCAAAGGGTTTTCATTCAAAGAGAATCCACTCTTGAACATTGTCAATTGACATTCAATCATTCATCATAATAGCTAACTAAGGAATAATGCTAAGCTATGGAGTATTTATAGGCCTTTCCTAGACATCAATGAAAAGCCTAAAGTACCCTTAAATAAGTTCTAAAGTCATAAGCCACGTAGGGGCATACTAGGAATTACATAGCAACTTAAAGTCAAAACCCGGTCAAACTTGCACAGGGAGAGGCGCCCAGCCTGAGGCGCTCCGCCCCACACACTGAGGCGCTCCGCCTCCTTGGTCCGCCTCCTCAGATCCAGAGAGCAGGCAGGCATTAGGCGGTCCGCCTCCATTCCTAGGCGGTCCGCCTCTTGCTGAAGCTTCTTCAAACACTCCGAAATGTGTCTCGGATGCTCTTCTTTCCACGGCGTCCCAATGCATGTCCTTGAAGTGCTCTTCCTTGGCCTTGGATGGTTGCTCTATTTGGGTCTTATCATCAACTTTAAGAGGGCACTGCAACCATTTCTACCAAAAGCCATAGCTGTTGGTAGAGGCGCAACGCAACTCTTATATCGCCGGATCAACCCCAAATCGAGGTCCGTCCCTGACACCACCATGACCACCCCGAGCAACGCAACTCCTCCAGGGGATGGACCCCACAACGGGCGGCTCCTTATGAGTTTGGACCCAATCCTTGATAGCCCCTTATCATCCCCCCTTTCTTTAAAGCAAGTTCGTCCCCGAACTTCGCATGGTGTAGCCAGGAATCGAACCCGGGTTGGCTCTGATACCAAACTTTAAGAGGGCACTGCAACCATTTCTACCAAAAGCCATAGCTGTTGGTAGAGGCGCAACGCAACTCTTATATCGCCGGATCAACCCCAAATCGAGGTCCGTCCCTGACACCACCATGACCACCCCGAGCAACGCAACTCCTCCAGGGGATGGACCCCACAACGGGCGGCTCCTTATGAGTTTGGACCCAATCTTTGATAGCCCCTTATCACTTGCTCCCCTAGGGAACTAAATTTGCTTGCTCTGACTTTAATTGAAGGCATTGAAAATTTGAGGACTAAGAAGGAACTAGTGCTTTCTGAAAAGGACCAATTAATTTTAGTTATGTCTGAATACTCAACGAAAAAAAAACTTGGAAAAGGCTAAAAATAATCTTAAAAAGGAATTAATTGCTAGTGAAACTTAAGTTTTTGAACTGAATCAGAAAGTCTCAGCCTTTGAATTTGAAAGTTGTTAATTAAAGGAACAGTTACTTAGTGAGCAAAAGAAAGTTTGTGCACTCGAACTTGAAAATCAAAAATTAAGAGAAGGGTCTGGTAAGCAAGTAGTTAGTGAGACTCAAATCAACCTTGAAGCTGAGCTTAAAAACAACCAGGTTCTCTATCGGGAAACTAAAGAACCGGGTTCTTCAGGAAAAGGTTAAGAAAGCTAACTATGAGCTCACCAGACTCACTAAGTGGAACAAGTCTTCTGAAACTCTGAATTGGTTGCATGAAAATCATAATAGAGGTAAAACTGGTTTATGACATAGAAAACTTTTACCTGCTTGGAATCCTAATAGTAAATATGTAGGACTTCCTGGCAACAAACTCTGCTTCTTGTGTGGAAAAACTGGTCATATTAAGAATGAATGCAGTGTTGCAAAAAGAGCAGTGCAAAAGAACAAGAAGTTAGTTTTACCTTATTGGGCCAGAAAAGATTTGATTCATCAAGAACAAGAAGTCAGTTTTACCTTATTGGGCCAGAAAAGATTTGATTCATCCATTCTATATAAAAAAAAAAGGGACCCAAGCTAGTCTGAGTTCCTGTTACTAACCCCTAATCTTCATTTGTAGGCTGGAGTGAGAAGGAACAACCCAAGCTGGATTCTTGATAGTGGGTGTTCCAGGCACATGAGCGGAGATAGAAGAAACTTTCTCTCACTCGCAGCATTTCAAGAGGGGTAGTGTGGCTTTTGGAGAAGGCAAGAGCGGTGAAATTATAGGAATTGGAAAGGTTGGGAGGTCTCTCAATCATGCTATTGATAATGTACTCTGTGTGGATGGATTGAGGCACAATCTTCTAAGTATCACCCAACTATCTGATAGAGGAAATCTAGCATGTTTCACATCTGTAGGTTGCACTGTAAAGAACCTGTAGACTGGTGAAGTGTTAATAAAAGGGAAACGCGTAAATAATGTGTACAAGGCTACATTAGGTTCTCTTCCTGAGAATAATTTAACTTGTCTGAATGTGCTGGAAAATGATAGTCAGTTGCGGCACAAGAGATTAGGACACGCAAGCTTGACTCAGTTGAATAAGTTGGTGTCAAAGGACCTAGTTCGTGGAATGCCAAGCAAGAGGTTCAATGACATCAAGATATGTGATGCGTCTGTGAGGGGGAAACATGTAAGATCTTCATTCAAGTCAAAGAAAGTAGTTAGTACTTTTAAACCACTTGTGCTGGTTCACATGGACTTGTGTGGACCAATGAGGGTAAGGAGCAGAGGAGGCAAAAGGTTTGTGATTGTGATTGTTGATGACTACTCCAGATATACATGGATCTTGTTCCTCAGATCCAAAGATGAATCGTTTGATATGTTCGAGGACTAGGTTAGAGTTATTCAGAAGAAACTGGGGTTTCAGTTGGTAAGTATCAGGTCCGACCATGGAACTGTGTTTGAGAATGCTAAGTTTGCAAAATATTTTAACAAATATGGTGTGGATCACAACTTCTTTGCACCAATGACCCCTCAGCGGAATGGTGTAGTTGAAAGGAAGAACAGGTCCTTAGAGGATATGGCTAGAATTTTGTTGTTGTCAAGCGGCTTGGCTAAGAGTTTCTGGGCTGAAGCAGTTAACACCACTTGCTGCTTATTAAATCGTTGCTTTATTCGTTCGTTGCTGGAGAAAACTCCCTATGAGCTTATTAGAGGCAGAAAACCAAATATTGCACATCTTAGAGCTTTTGGGTGTAAGCGTTTCGTGCATAACAATGGAAAAGAACCTCTAGGAAAGTTTGATGCTAGAAGTGATGAGGCCATCTTCTTGGGATATTCTTCACAAAGTAAAGCTTATAAAGTGTTTAATAAGAGGACCATGACTGTGGAAGAAAGTGTGTATGTGGTATTTGATGAATCTGAAGTTGTTGCAAATAGACAAGAAGATGATGATCAAGAGATTGGTCTTGCTAGAGATGAACCTGCTGAAGACCCTGAGAACCTGAATGGGAATAAAGATGATCATGCTGATAAGGATCAGACTCAGAGGGAACTAGAAGGCAATCAGACAGGGGGAACTGAAGATCAAGATGAATACAATCTAGATGAACCAGCTCCTCCTGGAAACACTACTCAACAGATTCAGCCTAAACCTTGGAAGCATCAAAGTTCTAATCGACTAGAGAACCTCATCTCTAATCTGAATACTGGAATTGTTACTAGAAGAACTCTAAAGAACTTCTGTGCATTCTTTACGTTTCTGTCCTCATTAGATCCTAAGAATGTACGAGAAGAACTTGAGGATCCAGATTGGGTGATTGCTATGGAAGAGGAACTTCATCAGTTTGAACGTAGTAAGGTATGACACCTGGTCCCTCGACCAACAGACAGGTCCATCATTGGTACTAAATGGGTTTTCAGAATCAAGCTGGATGAACATGACATAGTGAAAAGGAACAAGGCAAGACTGGTAGTTCAAGGCTATAGTCAAGAAGAAGAAATCTATTATGATGAAACCTTTGTGCCTGTTGCTAGAATGGAAGCCATTACGATGCTAATTGCTTTTGCAGCTTACATGGAATTCAAGCTGTATCAGATGGATGTGAAGAGTGCATTCCTTAATGGTTATCTGAATGAAGAGGTGTATGTGGTTCAACCACCTGGCTTTGAAAGTGCAGAGTTTCCTGATCATGTCTACAAACTTGACAAGACATTATATGGGTTGAAACAGGCTCCTAGGGCATGGTATGAAAGGTTGTCAGGGTTCTTATTGAAGAATGGATTTACAAGAGGTAAAATAGACAACACCTTATTTCTAAGGAAGAAAGCCAAGGACCTGTTAATTGTTCAAGTGTATGTAGACTACATCATCTTTTGAGCTACTAATGAGAACCTTTGCAAAAAGTTTGCCGACATGATGGGAAGCGAGTTTGAGATGAGTATGATGGGTGAGCTGAATTTCTTCGTAAACTTACAAATCAAGCAAACTCAGGAAGGCACCATGATCCATCAGCAGAAGTACATCAAGAAGCTTTTAAAGAAGTATGATATGAAGTCTGCTAAGGATATGAACACACCCATTGCTCCTGGAACGAAGATAGATCTGGATGAAACTGGTGCTTCAATTGATGAAACTAAGTACAGAGGAATGATTGGTTCTTTGATGTATTTAACTGCAAGTTGTCCAGATATTTTTTATAGTGTGGGGTTGTGCGCAAGGTTCCAGTCAAAGCCAAAGGAGTCACACTTATCAGCAGTCAAGAGAATTTTGAGATATTTGAAAGGAACTCAAGATCTGTGCTTATGGTATCCAAAAGGTGGAAGCTTTGATCTGGTTGGTTATGCTGATGCTGACTACGCTGGTCACTTGGTTGATAGGAAAAGTAAATCTGGGATGGCACACTTCCTAAGTCCTTGTCTGGTTTCATGGGCAACTAAGAAGCAGAATTCAGTGGCATTATCTACAGCTGAGGCTGAATATGTAGCAACTGCTTTGTGTTGTTCACAGCTATTATGGATCGAGCAGCAGTTGGAGGACTTTTGGAATCAAGTGTGGACCGATTCCAATCTTTTGTGACAATACCAGTGCAGTCAATATAGCCAAGAACCCGGTCCAGCACAAGAGAACAAAGCATATTGATATTAGGCATCACTTTTTAAGAGACAATATTGAAAAAGGCCTAATTACTATGAATTTTTGCAGGATTGAGGATCAAATTGTTGATATCTTCACTAAGGCATTGAATAGGGTTCAACTTGAGAAGAACAGACTTGAATTAGGGATGACCAAAATACACTGAATGAGGCAGCACCTGGTTCTCCCAATGATTGACTAGAGAAATTTCTTTATTTTACCTAGCTTAACTTTGTTTAATTGATTCTATTTCTGAAACTTAATTGCTTTGCTTGCTAACCTGTTTGGAACCTGTTTTCATGACTTAGATGCTGGCAAAATTTTTTGAGTAAAGGATAAAGTTGCAGAACCCGGTGCATGGAAATTCAGGTACACAATTTATATTATTTACTGATTATAATACTTGTCTTACGTGGCCAAATTGTTACCTATTAACCTTACTTAGCGCCGGATTATCTGTGATTATTTAAGATTCAAATTCCTTGAATCTGGTGGCGTCAGCTCCTATGCGTCATAATGACTTACACAACTTTTTCACATCACGTCACCCTTTCCCCTTCCCGATACGAACTAAAAAACTTCTCTATTCCATTAAGTTATCCGATATAGAGGGAGAGATACATTGTTTCTGGCGCTGAAAAGAACCAAAATTCTCTCCCAAAAAAAAAAATCTCTCATTCTCTCTCTCAAATTCACAAACTCTTCCACCATGTTTACTGGCTCTAAAATCGACTTAAACCCTTCTTCTCCTAAACTCAAAATCTTCAAACTAAATCAAAAGGCTAAGCAACTAGCGTCGAGTCGCTCAGTGGCAATAGCAAAAAATTTCGCTAAATTAAGGCAAAAGAAATTGTTAGAGGAAGCTACCAGCAAGGGGAAAAGTGCGTCTATGGCGACTACAGAAGAAAGGATTGATACGGTTCAAGAAAGTGTTTAAGAAACTGATAAGGTAAACCTTAGTTCCCCTGTTGCTACTGTTATCGTCGAAAATAGTTTGAATTCTGAGCCTGTAGATTTAGGTAAGGAAGTAGTGGTCGAAGTTAGGGAGAAAGCGAGGGAAGTAATTAAAATTCTTAAGAAAGAAAAAACTGAACATGCAGAGGGTGGTTTAGTTGAAAAGTTGACTAAGGAAGCTGTCAAGGAACCCGTTCCTATGGAAGTTCCTGTGGTGGAAAAACCTATTGGTGGTAAGGGAGAGGAGAAATCTGTTGAACCTTCCAAGGAACCCGAGAAAGGACCTAGTTCGTTCTCTGGTTTTATGGCAGGTGATGACGCAGATCTGAGAGAAGTAGATGATTATGTGGAAGATAATGTGGAAGGAGTAGGTTATACTGAACCTTTGGATGCTGTATTTCCTGAGGCAAATCCAACTCCTAAAGCTAGTGAAGGTTCATCTAGTGAAACTAATGTTGTAGTTGTGGAGGAACAGATGAGGTTGGGGAAAAGGCCTATGGTAGAGGATCAGGCCAAAGTTGTGAAGAAACGGAGGTTGGTAAAGGGAGGTGAACGTGTGGGTAGTTCCAAAGTCGGTAGTTCTGGTGATGCTGAAGGTATGGGAGAAAACAGTAGGAAAACTGTGAGTCATGCTAGGAGGCCTGCTACTTGTAGTTATAATAGAGAGCAGCAGGAGAAGGTTAGGGAGGAACCTGAGGTTCGTAGGAGAGGTTCCAAAATTAAGTTGGTAATTGGTGATGACAAGGATGGAAAGAAGATGAGAGTGGCCTACTTTAGGAGTCTGCGACTGGTGAAAGGTAAAATTCTCACTGACCTGGAGTTAGAGGGTATGACACAGCTTGGTGCTAAGCTGAATGCTCAGGGTTGGTTGAACCTGCTTCGTGATAGAACTAGACAGCTGAGAGAGTTTTACTCAAATTGCACAGTGAGTGAGGGAATTGTGACAACCATAGTGAAAGGGTTGGTGATCCATTTTGACAGCAGTAAGCTTGGAGAGATTTTAGGTGTTCCTTCTCAGGGCTATAGTAAGTATATGCGGAACTCGGGCCGGCCAGAGGAGATGGCGTGTCTGTTTTGGAGGTGACCCAGAAGTTTGCAGGGAGACCTAGGCTTGCAAGGTCAACTCAAGTGAAGAAAAAGGAAATGCAACCTTTCTACCAGTTATTATTTGAATTTGTGCTGAAGAACCTATTGCAGAGGTCGGAAAGGCGCAGTGAGGCAAACTTTTTGGATCTGACCTATACAGACCTGCTAGATCGTGAGGTTCGTATAAATCTGCCTGAATTTGATGATCAAACACATTGGTAGAGTAGCTGAAATGAGGTTAGGAAAACATGCTTTAGTCTATGGGTTTCTGCTGAGCAAAGTGTTTGATTTCTTTGGGGCGCCTGTCGCAAAGTGGACTAAGCAGGATCACAATGATGTGTTTGGGAGGAATATTCTGAAATCATGTGATTATGTGTTGGATGGTGAACCTGCTGATGAACCAGAGCATATGGAGGAGGATGCTGAGGAAAGGCGTAATGCCAGGATGGACAGGAGGATTGAGGGGTTCAGGAGGCATATTGAGAGACAAAATGATGAGCTGGCTTGGCTGAATGTAGAGAATACCAGGCGGACGCTGAGTTGGAGCTTGAACGTGAAGGAAACTCGCGTCGCCTTGCTTTGCTGCTTGTTCACTTTAACATCCCTGATATTTCTCAATTCTGAACAAGTCCCTTTCCCAGTCCTTTTGTTGGTTCTTCTTGTGGCCTGTTTTTAAGACAATTATTACTTTGGTTTGTAATATGTGGATGATCTTTTGGATGATTAAGCCGGTTTGGCGCTTATTTGATTTATATCCTTGGCTATCTGCTGGTATTAATTGTCTGAAACAGGTTCCTGACATGAAAAGGTTGGCTAGTTGCCTATGGCACTAGAGTCAACTAGACTTAATTTAAGTTGAGCAGGTTCATACAACTATGAAACTTTTCGATGATGCCAAAAGGGGGAAGTTATATGTTGTTTAGTTCATTGTATGTTTGTGACCTATTTTTTGCCTAACTGTTATTATCCTGGTTCTTGGTTAGTGTTTGATGTTATACAGGTTCATGTGTTTAGTACCTTCGGTGAGACAACATTGTTTGTCATCATCAAAAAAGGGGGAATTTGTTGAAGGATAGTTTTAAAGATGAGAAAGGACCTGGTGCTGAGTGGACTACGAAAAGGTTCATAGTTGAGTAAGAAGACTGGGCTGTTCGATGGGTTATTCCAGTTAGAGTTGAAGAAGGAAAATGAGAACAGCTGAAGTCAAAGTTTCAATCCTGTCGGGAAAAGAAGAAGCGTGAGGTGGTGCTGAAATAGTACGTGGTTCAGAGATAGAAAAGGATTGAAAACTTAGGCAAATTAACTTAAGTTTCAAATAAGGCAATATGGTTAAACCTTATTTGAAATAGAATCCAAATTGTAAAAGGAGTTCTAAGCTTGATTGGAATCGGCTATGTTAAACTCTATAAATACAAGTTAATTTGGCCGGAATTCTATACGCACTCAAGAAATCTCAATAGAGCAAATCAAGAATAAAATTGATCGTGAGAAGTATTGTGTGCAAGAACAAAGGTTGGACAGCAAAACCTGACGGAGGAGCAGTTTCATAGTTTAGTATGTTGTCTTAGTTCTTTGTTATAGGCTATCGAGTTGTAATCTATCAGCTTGTTAAGAAGCATATAGTAAAGGTTACTCTTTGGTGCGGTAGCATCAACCCGACAAGCTAACGTGTAGCTTGGAAGGTTCTAGGTACTAGGAGGTCCAGTTCCTTGATTACATTACATTGTAATCTAAAACTTGCTCGATTTTCCTTTAGTGGAAGGTTGAAATCCCAAGAGTTTGGGTCGTGGTTTTTGATCCCTTGAGCAATAACTTTTCCACGTAAGAATTACTGTGTTCTTTACGTTTCCGCATTGTGTTAAGTTTCAGAGATAGATGAAACTCACAAGGAACCTAGTTCTTTGTGAGTTAGGTGATCAAAGTTAAGAGCAAGTTTTAGAAGATTAAAAATCAGGTAAGGACACTATTCACCTCCCCTTCTAGTGTCTTACAGAGGCGCACCAAGTGCAACACAGGATTTATCTTGGAGTTTGAGCTGATGTGGAAATTCTTTTTTATTTATTTTTTATTTTTTACAAATTTTACCCAATCGTCTATTTGCTCTCTAAAAAGTGTCTATCTAACTAATTTTGCCTTTTCAAACACTAATTACTTCGAGTGATTTGCAAGTTAGAGTCTATAAAGGGTGATCTTGAACTTTGAGTCCGCTTAAAGAAAACATCTGTATACAATGACCTCTATTGTATAAGTTATGGACATAAATTATTTTTGCATATGAGACAAAAGTTTAGATATTTTAATAAATTGGAAACAATAAATTTGCTCGACCACAAGTTCTGCCGTTTAACAAAAGTTGCTTGTGTTGCTTAATTGTTCATAATTGAATAAAACTAAAATTCTGGCCCTATATATAAGACACTATCTTCACTTAGACAAAATTAACTTATCCGCACATTACACTAAAACTTATGTACAACGAGCAATAAAGTATATTATTATTATTTTTTTTTTTTTTGAAGATTTTGTTAATCTGCCAAAATTTCCAACACCACCCTTCCTATTTCCGCAAATTCTTTTTCATTTCCTTCAAAATTACGGGTTTCACAGAGAGAGAGAGAGAGAGAGAGAGAGAGAGAGAGAGAGAGAGAGAGGCAAAGAGAAGAATGGAAACTGATATACAGAAAATTTGGTTTGGAAACTGCCACTATGCCCGCAGCTATATCAATGGAGATCATGACAATTTCTTGCTCCTAAGTACGAACTTCTTGGAGGAGAACTATTATACGCAGTGTACCTCTTCAGAACACTAGAAGTGGGTTGAATAGTGTCCTCTGATTTTCGCTCTTCACCACAAGAACCAGGTTCTTGTATTTGTTCTACACAACACTAGCCAAATCACAGAACAAATACTGAAGGTAAAAAATACTGAGTTTTTATGTGGAAAACTCCTTGCTCAAGGGAGAAAAACCATGACCCACACTGTGGGATTTTAAAAACTCTTTCACTAACACAACAAGCGAGTTTTAGATAACAAACTCTGTAACCAAGCGACTACACTCTAGATCCTAAATACTCTCAAAGCTAAACTCTAACTTTTACAAAATGTTCTTACAAGTCTTACCTAAAACAATGCTTCTCAAAATAAGCAAAATAGGTAATACATTAAAACCAGTTTTACTCGACAACAATAATAAAGAACCTATTCTATATTCCAAATAAGCACAAAGTTCTTCAATGGTTGTCTGCAGTTATCCACTCACTCATGATAAATAACTGAATAGCCTATTTTGCTCTCAACTCTCGTGATGAATGAATAGTAGTTGCTACCTCAATTACTTGGTTTTATATGGTATTCGAAACCCTAGTAGTTTATTACTAGGAATCTTATGAAATATGGTAAGTGAAGATCATGTGATATAATCCTTGTATAGCACTAACTCTACCTTCATACTTTATAGAGACAACCTAGGTATGAACTCTTTTGCTGACTAAGATAAGTAGACATGCATGCGCCAAGATTTCCTTATTCTGCATGGATTTGCAACTCGTGATCTTTTCGATTAGTCGTGTCTTCTACTAAGGACTAGGTTCTTCACCATGTCCTTTATTTTTCAATCTTCTAAACAACAACCTTCTCAACAACTTCTCCTTTTTTTATGATGACAAATAAATGTTGCCAAGGAACCTGTACATGCAATCACCAAGACAGAATAGCAAGAAACAGTTTGAAAGAAAAAATTAAAAACAGATGAATTGGGTCACAAACATCCCAACATTTCCTTCTTCTCCTTTTGGCATCAGCGAAAACATCTCAACATCCTACAAGAAAAAGTCAGCACAGTCCAATTTATAGCACAATGCTGCAAGCTAACTGAGCAAGAACACACGCATCATATCTAAGGGCCCAGCAGGACAAGATAGCAACATATAGAAACATATTAGTTATAACAAACAATTAAAACCAATAAATCCAGGGTTCGCACATGTGTAAACCATTAAGTACAACCAACAAAACACAAGTAACTGTCTTAAACATAAATCACTAACAAGAAGAATTGACTATGGGATCAGGGAAGAAATTGAAAAGATAAGATCAGGGATGAAGCTTGAAGTGCTTGACAAGTGCTTCTAGATTCTTCGAGTTACTAGCCCTTTCAACCACCAGATCAGCCTGGTGCTTGTTGTACTCAATGGTCAAGCAATTAATCTCTTGATCCTTCAGCTTCAGCTCTTCATTTTCTTTTTGTAGTTCCAGCAGGGTCTTCTCCAATTCCTTCACAGCTGCTACAACCTCATCTGGTCCATAGTCCTCACTTTCATCAGCTTTTTCAATCTTGACCTGCGTAGGATGTTTTGATGCACTATTCTCCTTAAAGAAATCGCATATCTTCAGAACATTCATTCCAAACATTTGATGATTCATGGGCTTCTCTCCATTTTTAAGAGGAACACCAAAGTGTTTGAAAATATGTTGCAAGATGTAGGAATGCAGCAAAGAATGACTCTTTTTTCCTAGTGTCAGCAATATTCCTCTTGAAATGCCTTATTATGAGCCCAGCAGATTTATCAGGATACATCTATCCACCAGGTCCATGTATGTCAGGTCCAGTGCACATGCCTCACTATTCCTCTCACTCCTTGGTAGCAGGAACATGTGCACAAATTCAAAAAGCATCTGTTGGTTCCATCTCTTTGTCTAGGGTTCCCAGAGAACTTCTTGTTCACTTCAAGAGGAGTGATATTATCTGTTCCCTTGGGCCATTTCAGCTTCAAGTACATGTAACAACCCTCTATAGGAACTCCCAAGGTTACCCCTAACTCAGGTCTTCCAAACTCAATCTCAACACCCCTAACCACAGAGTACACTCTCCTCTCAACTACACTACTGTTTGTGTAGAACTCCCTGATCTCATCCAAAAGCAAACATATGTTGTCCATTGAAACCAACTTCGTCCATCCTTAAACATTCAACTTGGCAACCAAGGGCTTCATATGTCACATTTCCATATCACATAGAATACTCTCATAAAGAACAGGTTTGTTTAAGAAAAACTTAACCCTATCCATCTTTTATTTTTTCCTTCTTAGGATCATCAGAACTCTCACCAGAGTCAGAGTCATCTGGGTCCATGTTGAACCCCAAAAATTACCCCGAAAAGGATAAATTCCGGAATATCGACAGGATGGGCTAACTCTTTTGGAGTTTTTGGAGTCGCCACCCAATTTAAGGAAAACAGGGAACCAAATTAACAAATGCGTGCAAAACTCCATTTTTACAAAAAAGACGGTCTTTCTTTCAGAGATTCTAAAGGTAAGAGGTTTTATTAATTTCGGAAGAAGGTTTTTAAGGCACTTCCGAAATTCCATAAAATACGGTTAATCCGATAGGTTTCCAAAATATTTGCAAAATATGCTTTTCTAGAAAATTTATCTAAAACAATTAATTGAAATAAAACTTGTTTATGAAAAATAGTTTAATTTGCACGCATTTGCTAATTGGCCTCAGTTTGCAATAAATTAAATAACGACTTCAAAAATAAAAGGCAGCGAACATAAAGTAAAGCCATATACAATCAATCAAATATTATTGATAAATAAATAATCTACACATTTATTTGCATAAATATCTCTAAGGAAAGTAATGCGAAGTTTAAACATAAAACCCGGGAAATGATCAACTCGCGGGAGCCTTGGATTTTCTAAAATTCCTAAGTCTTATTTCTGAATGCTCGGGTCCGAATTCAATCCCCAAATGCCTTTAATGCAATGGGTTATTCCCGTTCGTGAGTTAGCCAAACTCGTCCATAACTTATTCGTGCCAATATGTACCTCGCAAAATAAACAAGTAAAATAAGATTAGTACGATAATAAGGTATAATAATTAATGAAATAAAATAACAATAATAAAGTAATAATAATAATAATAATAAATATATAATAAAATATATAATAATAATAATAAAATATATAATAATAATAATAATAATAATAATAATAATAATAATAATAATAATAATAATAATAGTAGTAGTAATAAAGGGGTTGTTTTTTTGCAAAATTTAGGCTCAGGTTTGTATGGCGCGTCGAATAGAGGCTCGGGATTTGGTACGGTTGCAAACACGGAGCCCGGGCCGTGTTGCCGTGCCAAAGCACCAAACCCACTACTCTATTCAACTTGCTTAGCATTAAAATGCATTCATCATCGCCTTTTGCTTTAGGGACACGGGACGGGACGGTTCAAATATAGTATATGTTCAAAATCCGTCAATTCATTATCTGTCAATTCCTTGTGTAGGCCTCAATACGTGTATATGTATTTTTCATTGGCCAATATGTAGTATCGGTTCAATATCAGTGTGAATATCCTGTAATGGGTAAAATATGTCTAGAATGGGTCCTGCACTCAGAAGTTCAGTCAACACCAGTGCAAACATAAATTAATCAGTAAACATAAAAAAAATCTATCAGTGGGACACAATTATGCATATCAACATAACATAACAGGGGATCAGCTAAAATAATCGAAGACCAGGACATGTGCAAGTCAAAGCAAAAGTCAATCGAGAACCAAAGCAAAAGTATGGTCGCCGGTCAAGAATCAACCAGTTTCTGGTGAGAACAAATAGGCAGAGCAAACCCAAACATCGGAGGAAAGGAGGAGCGACAGCTAGGCAGCGTCACTCCGACTCCTACCTCGATGTTCCTTTTTATTTCAACAACAGGTCGCCGGGAACAAAACAGCCGTGAAACGAAAAGGAAACAACCAAACACCGATTCAATCGAGATTCGGGTAGGACAAAAAAAATAGAGCAACAGTTAAACGGGAACGAGGAGCGACCGCCGGCGAGGTTTTCTGGTGAGCCTCGCGGCATCGCTGCAACTCATTTACCCTTTTACTTCATCCCTTTTCTCATTATCAGATCAAAAAAAAAAAAACAGAGGACGCCAACAACAATGGTTTTCTGGTTAAAATCAAACACCAGTGATGATTCTCCACGAACCCCGATGTCCCCGTTTCAGACCTGTGCGCGTGTGTCGTATATTATGTGGGAGATGTGGGTAATAGAGACAAGAGGAGAAGGGTCATGGAAAATGTGGGTCTCGATCTGATTTTTTAGTGAGGAGAGGGTTTTTGGGGATTTTAACTCTAATTCAGATTCTGCCATGAAAATGGAGAGTAGAGTTTGTCATGGATGTGTGTGGGGATTTTTATACCTGTGTATGGTGATGAAGTGTTAAGAGAAGAAGGGTCAGGGATGACGGGTTTTTTAGTGTTATTGTAGGGTGGGGTTTTTTGAGTGATGATGATGAATGTGTATATGTGTGTTGTGAATGGAAAACCCAAAAAAAGAAGGGGCACGACTGGTAGCTTAGGATAGTGGGTGTAGGGTTTTTTTTTTTTTGATAAGGGAAGATGGTGAATAATGGGTTGGATTTTTTTTTTTTTTTTTTTTTTTTTTGTTATATGGACTTTGCGGAAATAATTTTAAATTGTAATTTAAGAATAGATTTAGCCCTTTATTAAATTAAACAAATAATTATATAGCACGCTGCAAATGAAGGGACGACTTGCGATTTTGATCATTTTCCTTTAAAATTAGCTATTTATTTGCAATCTTCAAAATTAAACTTAATTTTAAAATTATTATACTTTTAATTAAAATCCGGGACAAAAATGGGTGTCAACAGTCCACATAGTCCCCATTATCAGCACTACTCTGCTCCTCTGTAGAATCCTTCTCCTTAACAAGAGCAGGTTACTCTTCTATCACCTTTGCACCCTTCTTCTTCTCAGCATATTTGGTAATATTTTCTATCTGCTGCTTTACGGCTGACCTGGTTGCTACTTTCTAGGAACCACAAGTTCCTCTTTGTTCTCAGACACAGATTTTGTCTCCTCACTGTCACTTTCATCTACTAGCTGTCTTTTGCCTATAGCTTTTCAAGCTCTCATCAGCTTTCTTTTCTTCCCCTTCTTAGTTTTCTTCTCCACAGTCTTTGTTTTAATTGCAAATAACTCTTCATCCTCCTCTTCCTCAACCTTCTCAGCTTTCTCACCAAATTTTCTTTTACTCTTTCTTTTCTCAGTCACCTCAATCATTTGTGTTTCCACATTCTCCTTCATATTTTCCTCCTGCTTTTCCTTGTAAGAATCAGTCCAGTCAATTCTTGCCTCATCAGTTGTCTCAGGAATTGAAGAAGGACCAGGTCCTTTATCAGTTCCTTCAACAAATTCAGCAGGTCTTTGGTCAATATCGACTAGACCACTGACTCCCACATCTTTTTTTACAATCTCTTATGGAACAGCCTCCGAACTAGGTTCCTCAACTGGGCCATTTTGAGAACCCACTGATTCCACAACCTTTATTAATTCTAGTGTAATTTTAACAGCATCTACACTAGCAATACCCACTTCTAAATTAGTAATGTCAGGTTCTACCCTAGTCCCACCAAGTTCTACTCTAGAATCATCAACTTTTTCTGTAACCACATTCCCCTTATCAATCCCACTCTCAGACTCCACAATATCCATAGATTTCACAAGTTCATCCATCCCTGTAACTAAAACCTCCGTAGCTACTTTCTTAGAGCTTAAAACAGAGTCATGCAAAGTAGAACTAGTTTCACTGGTGTCAGGCCTTACCTTTGTTGTTTTCTTGTCAGAGATGATGGGTGTTGCAGACGTGCTTGTTGATCTTGGTGTAGAGTTCTTTTCTCCTTTCTAACCGAGCTTTCTTTGAACCTTTTGCCTTGCTCTAGATATTCATTTAGCCAATATAGAAACACTTGCCATGGGTTTCTTTATGGATTTTTGAGATGGTTGTGGTTCAGAGATTTCGGTGGGGGAGGCAGATATTGATTTTGATTGAGACATTGTTCGATTTTGTGTTTTGGTTGAAGACGATGTTGGTTCAGTTTTAGGGTTTGGACGAAGAGATTTTAGAGAGAGGATTTGTTTTGTTCTTGAAAAAGGAAAGAATAATAATGACTTAAAAAGGTGATTGCCTTTTAACCACTTGGAAATCGGGAAAAGTTATGGATGTAACGGTTATTGAATAACAAGTCATTAAGACTTCTTTTCTAAGTAGGAGAGATTTAAAATTTGAAAAGTGTAACGATATGGGATAATGACTTCGGCTTATGGCGGTTACATATTTAAGGAAATTATAGTGATGCATATTCAAAACAAAACACTTTTTCCAAGGAACTTAATGAAAATTAACACAGTGTGTACCTGGACTTGGTTCCTCGTCTCAATAATAGTTCCTTCTTGATGCCTAACAAGTCCTTCAATGGGAATACATTAGACAATAGTGTATGCACAGTTAAACATGCGTACTATTTATAATACAAAATTTAGACTGGACTGTATTAACAAAATTCTAACAAAACATGAAGATACTTAACTAGCCAATTGTTTTGGGAATCAGGTTTCGGATCATCTATGTATTTTGGTCATCCCCAAATGTAACCTATTCCTCTCAAACTGAACCCTACTCAAAACCTTGGTGAAGATGTCATCAATTTGATCTTCAGTCCTGCACGAATTCATAGTTATTAGACCTTTTTGAACATTATCTCTCAGAAATTGTAAACAAGAAGAAGCAATTGTAAACAGCAAGAAGCAGCAGCAACATACTTAGCCTCAACTGTGGAGAGAGCTACTGAATTTTGTTTCTTTGTAGCCCAAGAAACCAGACGAGGATCTAGGAAGTGTGCCATACCTGAAGTTCTCTTTCTATCTACCAGGTGGCCTGTATAATCAGCATCAACAAATCCAATTAACTCAAATGTACCACCCCTGGGGTACCATAGACATAAGTTTTGAGTTCCTTTTAGACATCTCAATATTTTTTAACAGCTGTTAAGTGGGACTCCTTAGGTTTTGACTGAAATCTTGCACAAATTCCTACACTGTAGACAATATCTAGACGACTAGCAGTAAGATAGAGGAGAGAACCTATAATTCCTCTATACTTAGTTTTTTTAGTAGAAGGACTAAGTTCGTCCAGATCTAACTTTGTTCTAGGAGAAATAGGAGTAGCCATTTCCTTAGCTCCTTCCATATCAAACTTCTTCAGCAATTTCTTGATGTACTTTTGTTGATGAATCATGGTTCCTTCAGGAGTTTGTTTGATCTGCAACCCCAAGAAGAAATTCAGTTTCCCTATCACACGCATCTCGAACTCACTTCCCATCACTTCAGAAAATTATGTGCATAGGTTCTTATCTGTTTCACCAAAAATGATATCATCAACATAAACTTGAACTACAAGCAAGTCCGTTCCCTTCTTCCTCAAAAATAAGGTTTTATCAATCTTTCCTCTTGTAAAGTCGTTCTTGAGTAAGAACCCTAACAACATTTCATACCATGCTCTAGGTCCGTGTTTCAATCCATAGAGTGCCTTGTCAAGTTTATATACATGATCAGGGAATTCACTGTTCACACAACCAGGTGGTTGAATCACATATACTTCTTAATTCAGATAACCATTTAAGAATGTGCGCTTTACATCAATCTGATAGAGTGTGAATTCCAGATAGGTTGCGAAGGCAATCAATATTTTTATGGCTTCCATCCTGGCCACTGGTGCAAAGGTCTCATCATAGTCAATTCCTTCTTCTTGGCTATACCTTTGAACTACCAACCTAGCTTTGTTCCTGGTAACAATGTCCTGTTCATCTAACTTATTTCTGAACACCCACTTAGTTCTAATGATTGATATGTCCTTTGGCTTGGGAACTAAGTGTTATACCTTGCTTCTCTCAAACTAGTGTAATTCCTCATGCATGGCAATCACCCAATCTGGATCCTCTAGAGCTTCCTTCACATTCTTTGGTTCCATGGCTGAAAGGAATGCAAAGAATGTATAGAAGTTCTTTAGTACAGACCTGGTCATAATGTAGTGTCTAGTTCAGAAAATACATTCTCCAGAGGATGTGAACTCTGATGCTTCCAAGGTCTTGTCTATATCTGTTGTGAAGGTCCTGCATCTGCATTTTGAGTGAATTCAACTTCTTCATCATTTTAATCCTCATGATCAGTTGTTTCCCATGCCATATTGACTTCTTATTCCCCTAAGTCAGTTCACATTCATTCTCCTACAATTCTTCCTTTTCTTCTAGATTCTTTGTAGCATCAGCAGGTTTTTTTCCCGAGCAAGACATATGGCCTGGTCTTTACCATCAGAAACAATCTTTTCAAATTCATCGAACACCATATGCATGCTTTCCTCAACACTTTGTGTTCTTTTGTTGAAGTCTTTATAGGCTTTGCTTTGGGTAGAATACTCTAGAAATATTGTTTCATCACTTCTTGCATCAAATTAACCCAGAGGTTCCTTTCCATTATTGTGAACAAAACACTTGCATCCAAAAGGTCTCAGATGTGCAATGTTAGGTTTTCTTCCTCTTAGTAACTCATATGAAGTCTTAACAAGAATTGCTCTGATTGAGCATCTGTTCAGTAGGTAGCAAGCTGTGTTAACTGCTTCAGCCCAAAAATTTCTTGCTAATCCACTAGATAATAACATAGTTCTTGCCATGTCCTCCAAAGATCTGTTCTTTCTTTCAACTACCCCTTTTTGTTGTGGGGTTCTTGGTGCTGATAAATTGTGATCCATGATATGCTTGAGATAGTATTCAGTGAATTTGGCATTTTCAAACTCCGTGCCATGATCAGATCAAATGCTTACTAGTTCTAGGCTCAGTCTTTTCTGCACAATTCCAGCCCAATCTTTGAAGTTGTCAAATGCCTCATCTTTTGAAGTGAGAAACAGAGTCCATGTGTATTTTGAATAGTCATCAACTATCACGAACATGAACCTCTTTCCTCTTCTACTTCGTACTCTCATTGGGCCACACAGATCCATATGTACCAATTCCAGTGGTTTCGAAGTACTCACCAATTTGTTCGACTTGAATGAAGATCTCACATGTTTCCTCCTGACACAAGCATCGCATATTTTTATATCCTCAAACTTCTTGATAGGCAGTCCATGAACCAAGTCCTTCGATGCTAGCTTGTTTAGCTGTGACAAGATTGTATGTCCCAATCTCTTGTACCATAGATGTGAATCACTTTCTTGTACATTCAAATAAGTCAAATTTTTTTCTAGAAGAGAACCTAGTGAAGCCTTATACACATTGTTCACTCTCTTTCATTCCATGACCACCAGGTTCTTCAGAATTCAACCTACAGATGACAAACTAACTTTATTTTCTTTATCACATAATTGGGAAATGCTCAGCAAATTATGTCTTAGTCCATCCACACAATACGCATTTTCAATTGCGTAGTTCAGTAATCTCCCAATCTTTCCAATACCAACTATCTGATTGATCTTGCCACCACCAAAAGCCACACTACTCCTTCAAATGATGTGAGTGAGCGAAATTTCCTCCTATCTCTAGTCATGTGCCTTGAACAACCGCTATCGAGAATCCAGCTTGGGTTGTTCACTCTCACTCTAGCCTGCAAAACAGATTAGGGGTTTGTTTTAGGAACCCAGACGATCTTGGGTCCCTTTTTATGAGAAAAAAGATGAATCATTGTCCCTTCCTAGGCCAACTGGGTAGAATGTGCCTTTTGTTCTTAGTTTTAGCCTTTTTAACTGCTATGCAATTTTCTTTATAGTGATCGGTGTTTCCACAAAAGGTTCACAACATATTATCATGAAGTCCTATATATTTGCTTTCGGGATTGTAAGGTGGCAGTGGTTTCTTGAAACATTAGCACTTCTTGCCTTTATTCTGATTCTCAAGAACCCAATTAATAGCTTCCGAGGACTTATTGCATTTAGTGAGTCTTGTGAGTTCATAATAAGCCTTTTCAATCTTTTCTTAAAAAACTCTGTTCTTTTCAGTTTCTTGACAAAAAATCTCATTTGTTCATTTAAGCTCACCTTCAAGGAAAGTTTGAACCCCACTGATTATTTGTTTCCCAATATCTTCTTTCATCCTACCAACTTCCAGTTTAAGTTCTGAGACCTTCTTTTTAGATGCAAGAACCTTCTCATTAAAAGAGGCATTAGTTTTCTCTAGTTCATCATTAACTTCTTCCAAGTTCTTGCACTTTAATTTTAATTCAGACACAACGACAGACAGTTGGTCCTTCTCAGCCTTCAACTTTTCATATCTGTCGATTAGAGGGGCAGTTATTAATGAAAGACTTTCAGGAGAGTATGTATGAAGTTTTTCTTTAAGATCAGAGAGACTTACCTCAGCTGCATGGGCAGAGTCTTCATCGTCAGTTTCCATGAGGGCTGATACCTTCTTCTTGGGATCTTCATTGTAAAGTTCCTTCAGCTTCTTCCATATTTTCTTTGCTATAGTACATCTTAACACTTTCTCCAGCACATTAAAGCTCATCCCATATTTTAATGCTAGTACAGGCTTAGCATTCACTTGAAGCCAGTCCAGATCATGTGAAGCAAGTTCTTCCACTAGCTTAGGTACCAGAGATCCATTTGGAGCTCTTTTCACAAGAACATGAGGTCCTCTTTTCACAATCACTCAAAAACTGTAGTCCATTGCCTGAAGAAACAGCTTCATCTCCCTTTTCCATTCTTTGTAATGAATTCCTTCAAACAGTGGAGGTTTGGATGGATTTCTTCCCTTAGTTATTTCAAATGTATCCTTCTCCTCAGTGATGTCATTTTTCAGTCCCATCAGTGCTAATGGAGACTCATCATCAGATTCCTTTTCTGCATTGGATTCACTATCAGTTGGTCTCCAAGTAACATAGAGGGCTTCCTTCTTCTTCCTCCTTTCAGCCCTAAAGTTTGGTAGATACCTTGTCTTCTTTTTATCCTTATCTTTGTCTTTGTCTTTGTCCTTGTCCTTTTTTTAGAGCCCTATTCTTCATCAACTCAGTTTCCCACATAGGATAATTCATGACAACATGATCCTCCTTGAAGCATTTGAAACAACATGAGTAGTCTGGACTGTCAATAATGTGCTTCTTACCAAACGTGTCACTTATTTTCTTCTTGAATCCTTTGAACTTACAAAGGTTGAGCTGTTGTCTGAGAGCACCAACATAGCCATCTCAACCTCATGAATGTCAAGCTCACCTTCCTCAGTGGCCTCCAATGCTAGGGTCTTTTCCTTTTTAGGTGCGGACTTATTTCTGGATTCCGTCATCATCTCATGAGTTTTCAAGCTCTCAATCAGTTCTTCCAGCTTTATAGACTTCAATGGCTTAGATTCAAAAATAGCATTCACCTTTGGTTCCCATGAATCAGGTAGTGTTCAGAGAACCTTGTCCACCATCTCTATCTCTGAAAGGTCCATATCCAAAGACCTCGTCTCATTTGTAATGATGGTCAGTTTTATCATCATATCTTGGATCAATTCTTTGTCTCCCATAGTGAACAGTTCAAATTGTCTTTTGAGCATGCTCCATTTTGAGTTCTTGACTTGACTTGTTCCTTCATGTGCGACTTCCAATGCTTCCCAGATTTCGTTGGTAGTTTTGTATGAGGAGACTCTATTGAACTCCTCATGATCAAGGACACATATAACTAGCCTTTTAACTTTATGATTCTTCTCTATCATCTTGTAATCTGCTTCATTGTATTCAGCCTTGTCCTTAGGTTCATAGCAGCTCCTTCACAAACAGTCTTTTAGAATCAAAGGTCCTTCAGAGACAATTAGCCATAATTCATAGTCTTCAGCACATATAAAGTTCTACATCTTCTTCTTCCACCATGCATAATATTGTTCGTTGAATTGCGGCGGCCTACAAAAAGACTTTCATTCAGTGATAGTTGGTGCTACACTCATGAGTCATGACTAGATTCTTCTCTAAGTGTTAGCCTATCAGTGAGAAGATCTGCTTTGATACCACTTGTTGTACGCAGTGCACCTCTTCAGGACATTAGAAGGGGGGAGGAGGGAGTTGAATAATGTCCTCTGATTTTTGCTTAAGAACTTTGTTCTTCACAACAAGAACTAGGTTCTTGTATACGTTCTACACAACACTAACCAAATCACAGAACAAATACTGAAGGTAAAAAATACGGAGTTTTTACGTGAAAAACTCCTTGCTCAAGAGAGAAAAACCACGACCCATACTCTAGGATTTTGAAAACTCTTTTACTAACACAACAAGCAAGTTTTAGATTGCCAACTCTATAACCAAGGGGCTACACTCTAGACCCTAAATACTCTCAAAGCTAAACTCTAGCTTTTACAAAATGTTCTCACAAGTTTCACCTAAATAATACTTTTTAGACTAAGCAAAATAGGTAATACATAAAAACTAGTTTTACTCGACAACAATAATAAAGAACCTATTCTATATTCTAAATAAGCACAAAGTTCTTCAATGTTTGTCTGCAGTTATCCACTCATTCACGATCAATAACTGAATATCCTTTTATTTGCTCTCAACTTTCGTGATGAATGAATAATAGCGGCTGCCTTAATTACTTGCTTATATAGGGTATTCAAAACCCTAGTAGTTTATCTCTAGGAAACTTATCAAATATGGTAAGAGAAGATCCCATGTGATATAATCCTTGTATAGCACCAACTCTACGTTCACACTTCATAGAGACAACCCAGGCATGAACGCTTTTGCTGACTAAGATAAGTAGACATGCACGCGCCAAGCTTTCCTAGTTCTGCATAGATTAGTAACTCGTGATTTTTTCGATCAGTCATGCCTTCTACTAAGGACTAAGTCTTTCACCAGGTCCTTTGTTTGTCAATCTTCTAAACAACAACCTTCTCAAAAAGAACATTACCAAGCAATAATATAACTGTCGATACGATATATTGATTTAAGGAAACATTATGGATGAATATGTTAGTGGTTATAAGTAGGAGATTGAAAAAGTAGTATCGTAAAACTAATCACTAATCTGATTTATAAACCTAAAATGTATGTGTATATCTAAAACGTAATTTTCATAATAATTAATGAATTTGATTTGACATTTTTGTAGGGTGGTTAGTAAGTCTTCAGAGCTACTATGTATATATCTGATGGTTGGCTTTCTACGTACCAATTTGCTTAAGGTGTACTAAATATTTTGATAGGGCAATTTACATATGCTATATAAACTAACATTCTTTTTTACACAAAAATGTCAATACTATTTCATTTTCAAAATATAGCAATATTTTTTTCAATACATAGAAAATACACATACAAGGATGATAAAATCCTAGGTTCCTCTCCTACACTATGCCACCCACAGTCGCCGCCACCCCATGACTGCCGCCGCCTCAAGATGCCGTTCGCCGAAATTGTTTTTTAGTTTTTTTTTTTGAAAATTTTTTGATGTTATTTTCATTGTGCGGGACAATGATACATTGTGCATACAGTAAAAATACAGTATACATACACCTCATATGATTATTGTATGTTTGTGTATTCTCTTTATGATTATTGTATGTACCTTGCATGCATGAGCATACACAGGACATCACACCACATATAAATGAATAAACCCCAAAATATATTCTATACACTTATTATATGTAAGTGTATGTCCATTGTATGTCAGGTATATATTCACTGTATAAACAAAGCATACACCGCACATACAATGGGAATACATATGTTATACATTCCCTACATTCAACAACCTTCAAACCAGAAAAACTCCAAAAAAAAAAAAAAAAAAAAAAAAAAAACAACCTGCAGCCGCCGGGAGAATTGAACAGATCCATAGTAGACAGCAAAACATGTGACAATGGGAGCCACCGGAGCTCCGTCGTCAACCACATCAGTAGCATATCTAGTTGAATGATCTGAAATGACGGAGAATATAGTTGCAGAGCAGTGAAGCCGGAGGCCGGCGACGACAGGGCTTGGGGGATGGGACACCCGCGACGACAGGGCTTGAGGGATGTCGCTAGCGACGGGGAAGGGGGAGGGGCGGTGACAGTGGGGATGTGTGGAGAGATAGAAGAGGGAAGAGAGGAGAGAGAATAGAGGAGAAAAAAATGATAAGGTTTTTTTTGCTATGTTTGGTAGCATTGGTAAAAAATATTGCTATGTTTGATAAAGTTGTAGAATATTGCTATATTTTAAAAAAAAAAAAAAATCCTTACACCGACACAAAGGTGTATTTTTTTTTAATACCCTTCTCTACATCGACTGCAACAACAATATATCTAATGAGCAAAATTATTTTAAAAGAGATAGAGAATTCACTCTAGATTATTGGATGTCACCACTTGTTTAATTCAAAGAAAGTTACTCAGAAGTTGTGATTGAATAAAAGGACTTAAGAATTCTGTTTAAAGTATGGGATAAAAGTGAATAACTATCTAATATAACTAACTGATCTGTAAGATAATAACAATCTAAATAAGGATAACTAAAAGCAATCTGGTAGCAGCAGTGATAATGCTCCAATAAGCCCCCAAAGTCACGCAACGTGTCACTAAGAGGTCATTTTTTTATTAAGATTAACATGTTTGAATCTGAATGTAAATCTGAATATTAAGATGTTGTCTCCTCATCTAAATACTGAATACTTAAGATTGAATTTTTTAATATCTAAATATGTGTAATTTATTTGTATTTCAGTATAATAATATATAATTTGAATATAATAATAATAATAATAATAATAATATTGTATTAATAAATTATTAGAGTAAATATCATTAAAAGAAAAAAATTATTATGTTTATCAAGAAAAAAAGGGACCAAACAACATCAAATTGATCACTACTCAAAGTATGAATAAAGAAGTTGTCTTCCTTGAAAGAAAGCCATACAAGAAGAGAAAGGAATATATATATATATATATATATATATATATATATATATATATATATATATATATATATATATATATATATATATATATATATATATATAGACACACAACAATAACACATAAATTTTCTTAATAGCCAACAACTAAAACCAAAAATCCAGCAATAAAATGGTATTAGAAACTTAACCTTCACTCAATAATTAGTTTTCTGCTAATAAGGCTCAAAACTCAAGAAGCCCAAAAAAGATACAAATAAGAGAGAAAAAACCGTTGTCAAGTCCGATAAAAAAATTAAAGACAAAGGCAAACGAGTGGTTTTTTTACCGTATGAACAAAGAAATAGTTACGATAACGTTTGGTATACATCGATATTTTTCAAGTTGTTATTTTTTTTTTTTTTAAGTTTGCATATGGAAATAGAGGGAGAGAGGTATGAGAAGAAGTAAAAAAAAGTGGGAGTTATTCTGAAATTTGTGCCGTATCAATTTTAAGGATCGGTATGATATACAATAACTTTGCCACAGATCTTTTTATTAAGAAATATTAAGATCTATTATGTGTTTTTTAAAAGAAAAATAAATGCACTTAATGAGATAAAATCTGAACTATTCAAATTCAAGCCTCTATGAAGTGCAAACAAATGAGGCCTAAGCCTAACTTGAACAGATTTTGATCAAATTCTAGCTTAGCAAGTGCTTTTGTAAGTGTATATGCTATTTGATCGGTAGCATGAACATTAATGATACGAGCTTTTTCTTTTTGGACATGTTTACATACAAAATAGAAGTCGACTTCAACATGTTTCATGCAACAATAAAAGACTGGGGTTTTCCATAGATAGTGACACCAATGTTGTCACAGTAGACAGTAGGAATCACATAAACTGGAATGTGTAGCTCGGACAACAGATTTTTCACCCAAAGCATTTCAGCTAGAGGCATTAGCTACCGCTCTACATTCTGCTTATGTGGAGGAAGGCGCGAGTGTATACTATTTTTTAAAAGAACATATGATCGAATTAGTGCCAAGAAACAGAATATAACCCGAGGTGGTTAACCTATCAGTGAGATCTCCAGCCCAATCAACATCAGAATACTTGTGTAGGTTGAAGTCAACATTTGGAGACACATGCAGACCAAACTGAGTTGTACCTCTAAGATACCGAAGAACCCGTTTAATAGCTTTCCAATGAATTTTTGACGGAGCTTGCATAAAATGAGATAAATTATTGACGACATAGGCAATATCTAGCCTAGTGAAGGACAAGTAATGAAGCTTACCAAGAACTCTCCAATAGCGTGTCGCATCTGTACGTTGTGCTCTATCGTTAAGCTTAAGTAATTCAAATGCGCTCATTGGCCTTTTTGCAGTTTTGCATTCAGACATCAGTTCCTCACTTAAGATATCATTAATGTAATTGGCTTGAGGTAAATGATTTCATTAGAATATCGAAGCACTTCAACACCAAGAAAGAAATTTAGGGAAGATACAACCTTATTATCGATGACAGAATTGCCACCAGTAACTACGATATCGTCAACATAGACTAAGAGGTGCGTGGTATCACCGAGGCCATCTTGAACAAATAGGGAGCTATCATATTCAGTTTTGGGAAAACTCAAGGAATGAAGAAGCATCCAAAGTGCATTATGCCGCATCCTATTTTTACCGAACCGGTTAAAGTTCGAAATAGGGCTCGACTTATTGGGTAACTCACGGGTAAAGAGTTGGAGTCGCCACCTAACATATTTTTTTAACTAGGCGTATTAGGGCACCTATTTTGTTTCTAACTATATTTACAATTAACTCCGAAACTTAGTCTATGAACCAGAAATTCTAGGTAAGAGATTCAAGTAAACTCGAGAGGAAGGGGTTAGGCACCTCTCAAGCTCCATCAAATGTAGTTACCGACCGGACTTTATAATTGGGATTCTAAGTAAATATTAAATAATAAACTATAATATATAATTTAAATAAAAATAATAGCATATGAAATAAATGTCTATCTTCTTCTAACAGCTAAGCTTTGTCCAAATATGCCTTGCAAAATAAGTAAACAAGTTAGTAAGAATTGCAAATTAAATTAATAAAATTAAATTAAATAAAGCTAGTGATTTTGGATATTTTGTCCTTTTTTAAGGTGTCGTCTTTTCGTAATCCCGCCACAATGTACCTCGTAATAAATATAAAAATGTGAATTAGTACATCAATTAATAATTATAAAAATAAGAATAACAATAAATAATAATAATAATAATAATAATAATAATAATAATAATAATAATAATAATAAAAGGATCTTCTTCTAAATGTTCTTTTCAAATTAGACCGTCGTCTCTTATCCAATATTACCTTACAAAAACTATAAAAAATGAGTTAGTAATAATAATAATAATAATAATAAATACTAGTAATAGTATAAAATATCAAGATTAATTATTTAATTAAAATAAGGGGGGAAAGGGATTTTATAAAAGTGTAGGATGAGAATATGTATTGCATCAAGCAGAGGTTAAGGATGTCGGTACGGCTGCAAACACGCCGGCCGGTCGTGTTGCCATGCCAAGTACCTTTAATCCCACCACTCCACTATCACTTACTTTGCAAAGTGATATACATCGTCATCGCTATTTGTTTTTAGGGACGCGGGGTGTGTAATAGGATTGATTTTAGGCCTCCAAACGTCATTGGCCTAAGTGTAGTGTCATGTTCAAATCAGTCCAAATAAGCCTCAAATTCAAATTAATTATTAAATTATTTTTATTGGCTTATTTTATTATAACTGTCCAGTTCTATGCCAAAACCGAGCGTAAAAGCAACTGCAAAATTCTCAACCAAAACAATTAGTATCAGACAAGGTCAAATGAACAGTAACGGGACTGGGTCATAATAACAAGATAGGAGACGGAATCAATTAAACAGAAACATGAAGCAGATATATCGAAGTTTAAACACGACAAGGATAACAAGACCCATCTGCAAACTTCCAGTCAAGACCAATCGACGGGCAAACCAGGAATATTCAAGATACCAGAAGTAAGGAGAAGGGAGGAGCGATCGCCTGGCGGATCTTGGCGGAAACGCCGGTGACCTCACCGGCGTCGCTACTACTCTGCATCCCGCCGTTTCTGCCAATCTTCGCCCTGTCAATAATACTCATCAACAAAATATCATATCCAAAACGAAATCAAATAACAGCAGAAATAAAAGTATTGGTGCTCCAATTAAAAACAAGTGATGCCACCGGCTCCACCATCTCTTCGTCGCCGGTGGCAACTATGTAAAACTACTACTCTGTTTCTCCAGATTTCGTTTTTCCCAATCCCCTATTTCCTGCTTCTGGTCTCGACCGATGTGTGTGTGTGAAGCCTTTTATATTGTTTTTGTCTGAAAAAATGGAGAAGACGGGGTAATCCTGATATTTTTGTATATGTGATGGTGTGTGTAGTGGAGAAGACCAAGAGGGGGTGGTTGCTGTTTTTGCTATGTTAAAGGGGAGGAGATGGGGATGTTTAGGAAGATAACCCACAAGGAATGTAGTATTGTGTAATTGCTTCCTTTCACTGGTGTTTTGCTGTTTCGTTTATGGATGTGTGTATATTGAGATGTGTATTATACTGTGTAATTGAGGAGAAAAGAGGTGGGTGATGGTATGTCTGTTGTGTGTGGAATTGGATCTGTTTGGATGGTGGTTCTACCATTGTTTCTGGTGGTGTTGAAGAAGGAAGGTCGAGGGGGTAGTGTGCGTATGTGCACTGTATATGTGTATTGTGATGGAAAGGGAGCGTGTAGTTGTAGGGTATGTGTTGTGAGGAAGACAACCCAAGAAAGAGAGGGGTCTGCGTGTGGGTCCTCTGTTTTTTGGGGTTCTCTGTGTGCGTGTTCTTTTCTGTATGTGCTATTTTTGGTGGATATGTGCTGATTGTGTAAAGCAGGAGAAGATGTATTTATGATATTTTGTGAAAAGAGTGGTTAAGGAAAATAGGAGGTGATTGAGGAATTTTTGAATGGGAGTGAATCAAGGGAGAGATTTAGGTAATTAGAGATTTGAAAAAGGTAATAAAATCAAGGAGAAGGTTTGAAGATGTTTTCTTTCAAAATTTAAATAAAGGGAACGTATTTGGTTAAGAAACTGGTTTAGGTTCGACACGAAATGATTATAGAAATTTAGGAATGAATTAATTCAAAAATAAAGTAGAAAGATAATAAAATTTTAAATACAACTGCGAAAGTATCTAGACGAACATTTGTTTAGGTTCAAGACAAAGGAGGATTTTAAAATACTAGAAAAAAAATATTTTAGAATAAAATAATTATATGAATATTCAAGAGAATTTGAACTAAATGATTGGAAGAAAATCGCAATTGATTTCTAACAGAATGGATGCACCTAAACGGACTATTGTTCAGGTTCGTAGGAAATTTTAACAAAAGGAGAAGGAAAATAAGTAAATAGAAAAATGGACATTTTCTTTTAAATTGGCCAATATTCAACTTAAAGGTATAAATAAAAATATAGATATACATATTTTATAAAATGCACAAATAATTATTAAATAAACTCAAATAAAATTATTTAAATATAGGTGATTACAAATAATTACTAATTTGCACAAATGATCGCAAATCGATATAAATTTGACCTGTAGCCTAAATGATGCAATTATGTGATATATTATGAATGTATTAAATTGCGCAAATATTCACATTTTGACAAATAGTCTAAATGATGTAAAATTACGTAATATAGCCACATTTAGGTATGTAATATATAAGTAGGAGATAACACACGTAAATGCATGGTTTCTAATGCACACTTTGCACAAATAGCCAAATTACATATTTAAGTTGAATTATAGCAAATTTTAGAAAAATGAGGGACAAAATTGGGTGTCAACATATTATACCGTGCCCGAGGGGCTTATTTCAGGCAATAATAGCCTTGTGCAAGCGACAAATATGTGAGAGGCGAGCAACATCAACAAAACCCCGTGGATGCGTTATATATACTTCTTCTTCAAGGTTGCGAAGTGCCCAATTAAGTTGAAGGGTAATAGATTGGACCATGTGAATAATGGTAGGCTTGATTATCGGGCTGAAGGTGGAGTGAAAATCAACTCCAGTTCGTTGTGTGTTAAACTAAATAACTATCTACGCTAACTAATTGATTCATAAGATAAAAGCAATTTATATAAGGATAACTAAAAGCAATTTGGTAGCAGCAGTGATAGTGCTCTAATCCCAGAAGTAAGGTCTCACAAGTGGTTTGGACCCTTCTCTGCAGTTGTTTTATTTAATTCAAATTCACATGTCACTTGCAGGTTTACTCCAATAGAATTGGAAGTTTCTATTTAGACTGAAGTTTCCCATAAGATGTTTTGTTGGCTTTTGTTCTACTTATCAACTCTCTAACGATACCCAAACAAAAGGTTTGAATAGGGTTGGACATTTCTCCACTTTTATGATGCTTTATTCAGGTCATGGATAGAATACCTAGAGATATGAGAGATATTGGTACAACCTTGAAAGAACTACACCCCAAAAGTTAGCTATTAGGTGGAAAGCTGAAGGCTATATAATCCCCACGAGCCCCCCCATCTGACCGATGTGGAACTCAAGTCCCATAGCTTGCAATGGATCATAACAAACCACCATGCTCCGCACCGTCGTCCTCGAGGTCTGTGCGCTAGAGATTTCTAGCTCCGAACAAACATTGTAATGTCGGCGTCACCATCCCAGGCACTGTTCATGGAGGGTGATGGGTGACTCTGATACCATTGATACAATCTTGAGAGAAACATACCCCAAAAGCTAGCTATTAAGGTGGAAGAGTCCAAGACCATGTAAGCCCCTCATCAACCCCTGTTTGACCGATGTGGGACTCAAGTCTCATACCTTGCAAAGGATCATAACATAGAATTGAGATGGGTATTGATATTTTTCTAGTTTTATGATGCTTTATTCTTGTCATGGATAGAAAATGAAAAAGCAAGAAATATGCCCTTAAAGTTGATATTGAGCGGAAAAACTACTCTTTATGTGAGCTTAGTAATAATACATCTCGTTATGTCTACAAATTCCTTTTGTTTTTCTTTTTGTTCCCATTGTACGTCTATTACTATCAGTAAAAAGTATGCACAAACTATAGAAGAGCCAAAGTCGATTGCTAAACCATTCGGGAACAGGCACCGGTACCTCTAATGCTATAATCATCTTCTCTTCCCGTTTGTTGAAGCAATTGTCTTGCTACGTGATAAAGAAGTGATAGATTGCTGAGAATAATTGCAATAAGCATTTCGGGATTTGGGAAATGAATTTTAGCATACAAACTGACAAAAATATTTGATTTTTATTTTTTTAAAAATATAATATACTCTTCCTCTGGCGTTTAATCTCACACAAGTTGAAATTAAAAGGAATCTTTCCGTTTCTAAGTTGTATCAAAGTATTATGGGAAGGGGGATGTTATACGTGAAGAAGTGGAGATAAATTATTGAGCTGACTCTAATTTATATGTGCTATAAGGCCTTCAATATGTACTTGACTGATGATAGACTATCTTACATTGTTTTAATTATGCTCATCAAGATTGACATTTGACCAGGGGAAATATGCATGTATCTTTATTTGACAGAGACATATCTTTGACAATAAGGAGGGGCTATCTGGTCATTCAAATAATTGAGGTGTCTAAGTGGGATTACATGTCTAACTTAAAGGGACATCTATGTATTCTACCTAGATTTCTAGATACAAAAATGAGCCAAATTCAGACCTAAAGTGTGAAGTTGAAATCAATTTCAAAGCAAATTCAAACCCTTGGTTTGAATGGAGGAAAAAGAGAGGAAAAAAAAAAAAAAACAGATTCAACCTCAGACCAAAAAAGCTCAAGTTAGCTTAATGTAACATGAAGTTCAGCCATGACGGTCTAAACTCAGAAGTGCCCAACGTAGGGGTGCCCATAGTATAGTAAATACCGAAATACCGCACCAAACAAAAAAATTTTAAATTTTGGTATTTGATTTTTAAAAATGTTGGTATTTCGTATTTAAAAAAAATATATCGAATACGTAATACGGTACCGAAATACCTAATTACACAACAATTCATGTATATTATATTATTATATAAACGGAAAAGGGCCAAAACTGCCCTTAACGTATACGAAAAGGATTAAAATTGCCCTCGCCGTTAGTTTTTTGGTTTTTTTGCCCGCACCGTTAACGCAATGGCTCAACTTTGCCCTCCCCACTAACGGAATTAATTTATTTTTTCTTTTTTTCTTTTTTAATTACGTGGCTGCCTAATATTTTGTCACGTCACTTAATTTAACCCACCCAAACCAATTAACCCACTCCCTTAGTTAACCCACCCCAAACTAAATTAACCCGACGCATATCCCAAATAATCTGCCACCCCTTTTCTTCTACTTAAAACATTTCTTCCCCATTCAAACACCCACTTCTTCTTATTGGGTTCTATAAAAAAATTTCCAACATTTTCTTGTATTTCATTCATTTTATGGAAAAATCTCAATCTTTAGTTGGTCTCACGATGAAACTTAAGATTGAGACATTTTTTTCGTAAAATGAATGAAACACAAAAAAATATTGAAAAAAGTTTGATAGAAAACCCAATAAGAAGAAGTGAGTGTTTGAATGAGGAAGAAAGGTTTTATGTAGAAGAAATGGGGTGGCGGGTTATTTGGGATATGGGTCGGGTTAATTTAGTTTGGGGTGGGTTAACTAAGGGAGTGGGTTAATTGGTTTAGGTGGGTTAAATTAAGTGACGTGGCAAAATATTAGGCAGCCACGTAATTAAAAGAGAAAGAAAAGCAAAAATAAATTAATTCCGTTAGTGGGAAGGGCAAAGTTGAGCCACTGCGTTAACGGTGCGGGCAAAAAAATCAAAAAACTAACGGCGAGGGCAATTTTAATCCTTTTTGTATACGTTAAGGGCAGTTTTGGCCCTTTTCCGTTATATAAATAATACAGTAGTAATTTAATTAACAAATATGTGAACTAATAAAATCTTAAATTTAGTTGATTAGTGAATATTTAGAACTTAATATATAATTTCAAATTTCGTATAAAGCTTGTATAGTAGGATTATGTTTAGTTTAGGTTTTGGCTAATGTTTTTTGTACTTTAAAACTTTGACTACTTTATTTGTGGTCTTTTTGTATTTTGCATCAGTGTATACTTAGGTTCCATTGTTAATTGTCATATGAAGCTTCTAAATTTCCTAGCATTTAGCCTTTTTCCTTTTAGCATCTTTTCGCAATGTATATCTCTACTATATATAAATCGAAGTCGAACAAACTATAGTTACCAACATACCATACCGGAAATTATCGAAACAGAACATTACCAGACTTGTTTGGTATGATAATGGTACTATATTTTTAATAGGGCTTTTTCACTTACATACAGTCCCACACCTCGATATTACAAAAAAATAAAAATATTATTGATAGTACAAACAAAGCAATATTTTTATATACAAGTTGCTAGAAATAACTAAAAAAAAGAAAAACCCTAGCCTCCATCCCTCATCCCTACCCCTCTGTCGCCGCTGCCCTCTCTGCCTCCGCAGGTCTGCAAAAACAGTCAGAAATAGTACTGAAAAAGTTCAGAAATAGTACTGAAAAGGTGCAGAAATGGAGAAACCGTGTAGATACGAGCTGAATTAATGCTAAAATAGTACAAAAATAGTGCAAAATTTGTATAAAAATAGTGTAGAAACGCAGAATAATCCAGAACAATGAAGAAATAGTGCATAAACAGTGTAGAAATACTGCAAAAATGCAAAAGTAGTGCATAAATATTTGGATACAGCACAACAAAAATTGAGATAGAATAAATAAAAAGACCATGCCGAAAAAACTTCTGATCTGACCGAAAAATATCAGATCTGGCCGAAAAATACTAAATGTGGCCAAAAACACCAAATTTTAATTAGAAAATACCATAATTGAACAAAAAACACCAAATATGAATGAAAAACGTTAAATTTTGACGAAAAAATATTATATACAAATGAAAAGGCTCCAAACCTGAGCAAAGTGTGAGAAGGGAGAAGGATAGTAGGGTGTGAGTAGCCAATGTGATGGTGACAGCGGCGCGGCGTAACTTTTACCGTGGGAGCACTGGAGAAGAGGGCGGTTGTAGGGGTGGAGTACACCAGAGAAGACGATGGTTCAAATTGTAGCCTGGGGTACATCTGATCTCACTGCTGGTAGTGGCGACTGGAGCTCCGCGACTATAAGGAAGAGGAATCCAGCATGACAGAAAGAGGGAGAAAGAGGTGGAGAGAAAATGGAGAAAAGTGGAGGAGAAGGAGAAGGCTAGGCTTTTGATGTTTAAGATTTTTTATATTTTTGATATATTTTGGAATAAGTACTCACATCCACTATATTTTATACTTAGGACAAAATGTCTCTATATTTTGTAAAAAAAATCTCCAAATTATATTTTTATGTAATTTTTTCTTTTTAAGATGTGAAAACCGAAATTACCAAACTGAAATATTTTAAAACCATACATATGGTACCATGAGCAACCCTAGCCCAACCATTGCAAAGGCCCCTCAAAAGTAATACTATTATGAAGTTTTTACGCTAATTCATATTAAGCAGCTAAATTATAAAAAATATTAATATTATTGAGAAATTACAAAATATAACGATATTTTTAAATATATTACAATTCATACAATCTTTTCATTTCCATCTCTCTCCCAATCACAAAACCCTAATTTCTCTCTCTTTCTTTCTCCTCCTCCACCCACCCACCTACCCACCCACCTGTTGTCCTTTCCCCATCTCCGGCGACATAGCCGGTGTATTTCTCCGGCGAAGCAGCTGTTTTTTGCTGCTGCTGCTTCTGCTGTTTTGCGTGCTTTCTGGTCAGGCAGCGGTGTTGTTGCTGCTACTCTGGACGATGCCGGTGCTCCCTTGATCGGTTGCTGTTGGTGTTCGTCGCCGGCGACCGGAGCTGTTGCCGCCGATCTGCTTCCTTTTTTTTTTTATGTGTTTTGGATGTGTATTAATGTGTATATACGTATATACCTTGTGTATTATGCTATAACTAATAGTGCTAAAACACAAAAAAAAAATCACCCCATGCCCTCCATAAGGAGTGGTTTTGCAAAATTTCCCGCGCTAAGGAATGTTTTAGCAAAATGTTCTTAATTAGTACGGAGCCAAGACTTCAAGGCAAAAATTTTGTAAGTCATGGCAATTGGCTATACTTCAAGGGCAGGTGCTGTTTTGCCAATGCTTCAAGTTATATGGCGAGAATGCAGGGAAGATTGGAAGGGGCAATTGCCAAGACTTACGACGAAGTGCGACAAGTGTTGCCTTTTGCCAACATTTGCCGTTCAAGTGTTGGCAATTCGAGCAGGAGTCAAAGGTAAGTCTTGCCTTTTTGCCAAGACTTACGGCCAAGTGCGGCAAGTATTGCCTTTTGCCAATACTTGAAGGGATAAGTGTTGAAAAGCGAAAATATAAAGGCAAGTCTTGGCCCCGAATTTTTTTCATTAAATCTTAACGGGGGTATTTTTTGCAAACCATCTGTTAACGCAGGCAAAAAGGCAAACCATTGCTTCCCCTGTCATATTTTTGCAAATCAGCCGCTAAACACATGCGGGTAATTTTGATGGCTAGCCAGTTTTCGCACTACATAAAGAGAATCAGACAACAATTACAAATTTTAGAAAAGTAGCCAGGTACTAAAAACATGCATTTTTTTGAGTTAGCTAGAGCAAAAAAATTCGAGAATTTGAACAAAACTTCAAAGTTCTAGAAAAATTTTCTAGAGCTTCATATTTGAAGTCCCAATATTTTATAGTGGGACTTTTGAACTAAAATGTTCAAAGTGCTAGAATTTTTTGATGAGACTTCATATTTAGCAAAGTCCAAGTATTTTATACTTAGATATTTGAACTAAAATTTTCAAAGTCCAAATATTTTATACTGAGATTTTATATTTAGAAAATCGCAGGATTTTATATTTGGATTTTGATAATTTTAGTTCAAAATTCCGGTATAAAAAATTGAGTTTTTTCGTGTTTTTTTGAATTTGGCTACTTTTCTAAATTTTGAAATGCTGATTAGTTTCCATAGAAGTGCGGAGCAAACTGGGTACGGGTCAAATTTTCACAAAATAAGCTACCGTGCACTTCCCCTCAATATTACGGGTTTTGCAAAGAGTAAGGGAGAGAGAGATAGCGGGAGCGACTAAGGAAAGGAAAGAAAGGATCGAAGATGATATACCGTAAATGGAGTCTGCTTACTGGACCCCCAGCTATGTTGGGCGTTATCGTTGGTACAGTCATCGTTGCCAATTTCCTTTTCGTTAACAATGTAAGCCCCCAACGTTTTTATCCCTTCCAATTTTAAGTATTTTTTTATCTGGGCTTTGGTCTAGTGGTAAGAGTACAATATTGTTAAGGTGCATGTCACATGATAGGACTCAAAGAAAACTCGGTTATTTAAGTGGAGAAGGGTAGAAAGTTGTGCCCGTTACCCAACAAATTTTGAATTGTATGTCATTGTTCCTCAGGTATCTCCGTATTTAATTAAAGAGAGTTCTCGTGAATCTGTTAGAAATTCAACTGTGGCGTAGAAAAATATATAAAGTAAATGTAATTGATCCAAAGAAAGAATAGTTAAAATGTCGGTGAAAAGTTATACCAATTAGTAAAAGAGAGAGGGTTTTGTGAGGATGCTTAAATGGAGAGAAGCTGGAAACGTTGAATGAAATCATAGGAGCTGGCTATGCATTAAACACTTTTGTTAGGTTGTTGACCATGTACTAACATTTAGCTCATTGTTCTCGGGGAGGGCTATATTGAGCTGCTTGGAGGTCCATGTCTTTGACAAATTCCAACACCCGTGCACCCACCACACTCGGGCACCCACATAAGCTTGGACCTAACTCCACCCCAAAAACTAGCTCAAAGGGGAGGTTTATCCAAAGCTTATATGGCCACCATGCCTATTCAAATCTACCGGTGTGGGACAACTTGTCCACCAACACCATTACATTCCAACAGTCTTAATGGAATATCTTGTTCGTGCACTTCACATAAGTCCTTATGTAAACAGGGAGAATGATAGAAAAGAATAAGGAGGTGTGCAAGCTGGTCCAAGCATCATCTTAATCCCCCTCCCCAAAGAAAAAAGACCCAAAAAAAAAAAAAAAAAAGAATGCATACGTTACATCTTGTTGAGTTGTCATAGAGTTTAAGTATGTAGACACTAACAGGGGTATGATGTGCTATTTCTCTACCCGCAGTTGATTTTGATTCCAAAAAAGTGTCTGGCTTGTAAAAGGTCATAGTTATAATCTTGATTTTGTTCTGTAAGTGCCTTGACTTTGCAACCTCAGTGAGATATGTTTTATCAGCACTAAGACTAAATTTGAAACTGCTGCTTTCTGAGGGATCATACATTCTCTAACGCATCATTGTTGAGCGCGGAAACTTGGTGCGATGCATTTTATGCGCTTCACTTAGTTTAGGCACCGACTCAATCTAAGCACCAGGGTACTAAACATTTGCTTTAGCATCTTTGGGCTTTTCCTTGAGTAGAATGTTACCAAGCAATAAATATAATTGCCGAAATGATCTATTGATTTAGGGAACATTATGGATGAACATGTTTGAGTTATCAGTAGGAGATTGTTAATGTAATATACTAAAACTAATTACTAATCTGAATTATAAACTTAAAATGCACCTGTGTATCTGAGTCCTTATTTTCAAAATGATTAATGAATTTGGTTTGACATTTTTTTGTTGGGTGGCTGATAAGTTTACTATAGAGCTACTGTGCATATCTGATGGTTGGCTTGCTTCGTACCAATTTGCTCAAGTTGTTTTGAATATTTTGATACCCTTCTCTGCATCTGCTGTATTTAATTCAAATTCAAATGTCACTTGTAGGACCCATTCCTTAAGCCAGATCCAAGGAATCAAGAGAATGCACCTTCAACCAAGTAGAGGGATCTGGTCATCTTTGATGATTTGAGGTTTTTCCTTGTTGAATTCATCATCTGTAACTTTAATTAGTCTCTGCTCAGATACAACATTTCAGTTCAATAAAATTAGAAGTTGCTAGTCAGAATGAAGTTTCCCATATGACGTTTTGTTGGCTTTTGCTGTACTCATTTACTCTCTAACTATGACCAAACAAAAGATTGGAATGGGGCTGGACATTTCTCCAGAGTTTTATAAAGCTGTATTCAGGTCATGATACTTTCTTGTTTTACGATGTTTTATTCTTGTCATGGCTAGAAAATGAAAAAATCTAGAGATATGTCCGATAAAGTTGATATTAGGCGAAAAAACTGCTCTTTATGTGGGTTTAGTAATGATACATCTTGTTATTATTGCAACTTTCCTGTTATAAAAGATGCACAAACTATTGAAGAGCAAAAGTGGATCGCTATACAAATTAGCATTAGGCACCGGTATGGCTGAGGCTATATCATCTAGTGTCACGCCCTAAAAAATTTATTTATTAAACTGCGCGGTGCGAGTTTATTTATTTAAAGGTCTCGTGACTGGTGTTCAAAAAGGTACAAAATTATTTAGAGAAACTCGGAATCGCCACTTGACATAGTTTAAGGTGTGCCAAGTCACCAAAAGGTACCTTGGAACACCTCTGACTCATCTAATGGTCTGCGTTAGAGATTCGGGTAAGGTTCTCAGTTGACTCTCGGGAAGGTATTAGGCACCCTCGAGTCCTGTGCCGAGCACAGTTGCTTTATTGTCGCAATTTTAATTTATTAAATATGATTGTTATATCAATGCCGTTAATTTGAATTTGAACTTGGATTAAAAGAGTATCATTCATTTCCAACCTCACAGAGGATTGGGCGAATTTACACTTTGATTTATAGTAAATATATAAATAAGTAAATAAATATTTTTTAAATAAAATCGTGCATTTCATACCTCACAAAAAGGTTGGTCTATTTTAAACGAATTAACTAAAAAATAATTAACTTAGAATTGGTTTAGTTTAGTTTTCCCGTGTAATAAGCGGACCACAAGTCACACTTTAGTCCTCTCGTTCCTATTGATTTGCCTCCGTTATTGTTTGGTCAAAATTAACATATATATATATATATATATATATATATATATATATATACCAAAAGTGAATTAAAGAAAATTCATATCTTTTACATTATATGAATACTACCAAAATGAATTTTATTTACTTAAAGTTAAACAAAACCCAACTCAAACTAATTAAGTTAAATACTGAATAATGTTAACAAAAATGTGACTATTCTGAAAAAGTATGACCATTTGTAAAAAAAATCAAAACTGTTATTAAACGGAAAAGAGGCTGCTTTGTTAAATTGGGATGGCTTTATGGGCTGCTTTTGAAATAGAAAAGTTTACAAAAATTGTCATGACATGGGCTGAATTATTGTGCAAGAGTGAGCTGTTTTAAGGTGACTTTGCAAAATTAGCCACGCTGGGTTTATATTTCAAATCACTTAATCAAAATCAAAAGTGGTCAGAATTTAAAAGACGTCCTAAAATCTGCAGCCTACTCGTTCCAGAAAGCAGTATTGATTTACTTTGCATTTACGTCCTATTTTTGCCTACTACTTCCAATTTCAGCCAAATTTCAGCATATACAAGGTTTGCAATATATGACCATCTTTGTTTTTTAAAACAAGTGTGATAAGCGGATATGAATTTGCAAAGTTCAGCACTTCATTTTTATCCAACTCTCCTACATAGCTAAAGAACGATATATAACTTGAACAACATAAACACTAACTATTTCCTATTTTTTCACAAACAGCCAGTTTTAACTCATAATGAAGATGCATACAATAAAGAGGCTTTAAACATGCTGATTTTAACTTCATTTCATAGCCAAAGATTCAAACATAAATACAAGGTAAATTGTGTTTACCTAGTGAAGAAACTTCCCAAGCTTAAAATGCAAGTGAACGAATTAGCAAAGTCCAAACAACCAATAGCAAAAACAGCCACTAAACAGCTAGAAAACCAACTCTTTTGACCCCTCAAACCTCAAGATTTAATACCCCAAAAGTCTCTTAGTGTGAGGCTTTTGGTTCTAAATCCTAACTCTCAAAACTTACTATTTTTTAAGGTGTTTTTGCTCACTGTTTTTGCATAATTTTCCAGCAGGCAGATGTGTATTAAATGAGGGCATTCAATGCCTTTTATAGCTGAAAAATGAGAGCCAAAGGTTGGAGTGTGGACTTGTACAAAAGGTACAAGCCCACACCCTATACTTGAGTGCTTTTAGTCCCATTTTTCAAGCAAAAGTACAGCAGCTGTACACCTACTATTTCAGCTATTAAAACAGCTCCAAAAAGCTGAAAAAAATGCACAAGTTGTGTCCTTTAAAGGACACCCAATACTCATTCACTAACTAGAAGAAACTATGACCAAACTAGAGTAACTAAATCAGCCCTAAGACTAGCTAAATGGATCAAACTAGACTTAAAACTAAACAAATTGACTAAACTAAACCAAAACTCAAGACCAAAGCAAGAACAAACATTTAAACTAGTTGCTTTCAGATTCTGGACAGTTAAACATGCTTTCAGATTTTAGTTCCCTGCCTCGCAAACTCATGTAAACACACAGCCACACACAGTAAACTTCAAATATGCTTTGTTAGGATGAACTAGCGTGTGAAAAAGCTCCAAACGAAACAATCAACATTTGTTCAATATTTACCAAGCTCGAATAATTTTCTTTGATTACTAGACAGTCAACAACTTTCATGTTTAAATTGCTAAGACTTCATCAGCATAACAAGAGCTTATTCACATGCTAAAATTAATCTAAAGAAATATTTATCCCTGAACAAACCTAAACGAAATGAGTGAAGTAAAAGAAACAGGGCCAAGGGAATTTCTTCTAACCCGTCTCAAGTTGATCACTTCAAAACATCGACGCCACTGCTTAGTCGCAGCTTCAATTGTCACTGCTTCACCCTCGCTGCCACAGTTCCAGTTTTGTCGCGCCACTGTTACAGCTGCGACGTACTGTCTAATCAAAACATAACAGCTCCAAATGACACCATAAACAAACCCCCGCCATTGACATCACTGCCTCGCTGCCTCCACCGCGACTCGTACACTGCCTAATCGAAACAGAAACAAACATATCACCCCACTGCCTCCGTTCATCAATAAATCATCATCATCATAGCCTTCCCTTACTGCCCCAAAACAGAAAAACATCACCATCACTGCCTTAAATCCATCATTTCCAACGACACAAATCCGAACACCCCCTATATCGCAACGATCAACAACTCCCCACTGCCCCCCGTTAAAAAAAAAAAAAAACCGCAACAGCCCCCTACATATCAAACAAGCACAACCCTACACCACCTCCATAGCTCCAAACGAACAAACATCAAACAAGAAACAAAAAATGAATCAGAAAGAGAAGAAAAGAAAAGAAGAACAGAAACGGAAAAAGAAACAAAAGGAAACGGGTAAAAGGGAGAGGGATTTTGGGAGATGGGATGTGGGAAGATAATGAGAGGAGTGAAAGTAAGAAAGGAAACAAAAAACTTACCCGAAAAAGTTATGGGGTCGCCGGATTACCGAATTTCAAAGTCCGATCTACGAAAATTGGCTTGGATTTTGAAAAAACGGAGTTGAGAAATGAAATGGGGAGGCCGAGATCTTTAAAATGGTGTGTTTTGGTATTTTTCCGGCCACCGGAGGTGGTGGCCGGCCGGCGGAGCAGCGGCGGAGCCGCGGCGGTTGGCGATTTCCGGCGTGGAGGGGAAAAATCGCCAGAGCTCCGCTGGTCCTAATGGACTTGAGGGGTGTGAAAATGAGAAATGAAATGTTTTCTGTATATATAGTTTGGGTGTGGGCCGGGTAATTAAATGGGCTGGTGGACATGTATTTGGGCTGTGATATTTTTTACAAATGGCCATAAAATTATTTATGCACACACAAACTAAACTAAAATCAAACCATATACTTTACAACACTATCACAATTAAACATAGAATTACAAAAAAATTAAGCACGTAACAAGTGATTTTTGTTAATTTTCAAATTTTAAAGTCCTAATTAGAAACAAATTTAATTAAGAACAAACACTAGACGTCCAGAAAAATTGACGACACGTCCTAAGAATCTAATACGAATATTTTGAGCGTTTTTGAATTTTGTGTGCCAAAATTAGGTGATTACAGCTGCCCCTCTTTGTTCGGGAACACGAAGAGTTTTCGGACAAAGAAGTAATCGACAACTAATTTTGGCTTTTCGGTTCTAGCCGAGAGCATGCTTTTCAAAACGGTGACCGTACCTTGAATTTCGGTTCTAACCGAGAACAAAGTTACCTACATATCCCCGGACTAAGGAATCAGGTCAGTGTAGTTCCTTACGTACGGTAGCTGGGACTACCGCATTCAAACAGACACTAGACTCACTAAGACAACACTAGACAACTAGACTACTAGGACAAATTAGAGACTCTTCTAGACACACTTGGGGCCGATACTAGACACTCTAGACTATTAAAAGGCTGTCGCTGCTGAGTACTGGTCGCTTGCTGGTGGCCGTTGCTTTACAAGGAATGGAAATACAAGGAAAAATGTAAAATTACAATTCCTAGACTACTCTTCATGCTTCCTTGAGGTGAATCTTGGCTTGAAAGACAACTCCATCGCCCGTTGTATGGGCAGGCACCATCTGAAACTTGCAATGGTCGCATTTGTTTCAAACAGGTCATGACTTGAAGCTGGGGATGGTTGCTATCTTCGAGCGGGACTAACTTGAAAAGGGAGTGGTTACTATCTTTGAGCGCAAATGACTTGAACTACATGTGAGTGCTATCTTCTAGCAAAACTGACTTGAAAGGAAAATGATCGCTATCTTGACATGGAAATGAAATGACGCTATCTTTGAGCGAACTGACTCGAAAAGGAAATGATCGCTATCTTTGAGCAGATCTTGACACGGAAAGGAAATGACGCTATCTTTGAGCGAAACTGACTTGAAAAGGAAATGATCGCTATCTTTTAGCAGATCTTGACATGAAAGGAAATGACGCTATCTTTGAGCAAAACTGACTCGAAAAGGAAATGATCGCTATCTTTTAGCAGATCTTGACATTGGAAGGAAATGACGCTATCTTTGAGCGAACTGACTCGAAAAGGAAATGATCGCTATCTTTTAGCAGATCTTGACATGGAAATGAAATGACGCTATCTTCGAGCGAACTGACTCGAAAAGGAAATGATCGCTATCTTTGAGCAGATCTTGACACGGAAAGGAAATGACGCTATCTTTGAGCGAAACTGACTTGAAAAGGAAATGATCGCTATCTTTTAGCAGATCTTGACATGAAAGGAAATGACGCTATCTTCGAGCGAACTGACTCGAAAAGGAAATGATCGCTATCTTTGAGCAGATCTTGACATGAAAGGAAATGACGCTATCTTCGAGCGAACTGACTCGAAAAGGAAATGATCGCTATCTTTGAGCGAACTGACTCGAAAAGGAAATGATCGCTATCTTTTAGCAGATCTTGATATGGAAAAGAAATGACATTGTGTTTTAGCGGGAATTGACTCGAAGAGAGAATGGAGTTCCGTCTGACATATAGCGCAACTATCCCAGTTCAAGTAGTCCTAGCTCTTTCTTAGCAACATAGCAAATGTCACACTTACTTTCCTGCATCGTGGATACACCCTGTTTCGGATCTTGCAAATAAGCTTAGTGACTCTTGTTCTATTCTTCACAGTACTGTGGGATGAACAACGCTTAAAGCTTCTCCCAAACATATCCACTCTTCATGATACAATTTTGGTATGTCGTCCTTCCGGCCTGATGTGCCGTGCTGGGCTCCAATTATCAATGTTGATCATGACTTGCTGAGAACTTTCCCATTGCCGAGGGTGTGCCCTGCTCGCTGGAATTAAACCTGAATCCTGAAAGACAGAGTTTTGCAATTTTCTTTTGTTGCTCATGTGAGGTTAGCGCCGAAAGGGCGAGGAATTAATGGTAAGGCAAGATGTACAAAATGGAAATAAAAAAGTTTAAGGGCGAAAGTCGTTTGGACAGGGAACGTCTTTCTGAAAAGGGAAACTTATCTGGCAATATACTGGCAGCCTTGATGATCATGACATGTATCTTGGATGACCTCGTCCGACCAGTGCCACTTGTTTGTTGAGAGTTGATCCACGGAAGATATCAAACCATAACCAAGTTGAGGTGACTCTCAAGTCGACTAGTGGCGCCCTTTCGGGTTTTCGCCAACTAGCCTCTCTCTTTAATCTTTTGCCTCACTGTTTGTCTTGCGGCGCCTTCTCAGGTTTTCACCGGCAAGACTTCTTTTTTTTCTTTTTTCTTTTTTTTTTCATCTCTTTTTTTTTTCAATTCAATTTACAACACCAACATCTCTTGAAAAATGTGAATAGATGATACAAAAATGATAGAAGTTTGTTTTTATTTTATTTTATTTATGAAATAAAATAAAAACAAACTTCTGCCCCAGTTTAGCATGAAAAGGGGAATCTAAATTTCCTTTGATGTTGGCCGCAAACTTGGAAGCAAGTTTTGCGTCAGTAAAAGAAAACAGGGAAAGAGGAATTTTCTCTTATTGCGACCGCACCAGAATGGTTGCCTACGTATCCTTTTGAGAGGAATCAGGTCAGACGTAGCTCTAGGCAAATGCCCAGGTTTCTTTTTGATGCTTTTCAGTTTCATTTCATGTTGATACAATTACATTGATTCCAGCCGAGAATATGTCTCGAAAGTACAATATTCAAAATGCTAATAAGGGATACAATTTGGGATAGCAAAAGAGAACAAAAGCCTTGCATTCATCCCGAGTTGAAAGCCATCTTGGAGTCAAATGTAGTACCTCTTGACCGCGTCTGCATTGACTGGTATTTCAGTTGTCCTGCCTTCCGGATCTGTAAGGTACAAGGCGCCATTTGGCAATACTTTCTTTACCATGTACGGCCCTTGCCAATTTGGAGCAAATTTCCCCTTGGATTCTTCCTGATGAGGAAAGATTCTTTTCAAGACTAATTGCCCTTCTTTCAAGTCGCGGAGGCGCACTTTCTTGTTGTAGGCTCGGGCCATTCTTCGCTGATACAATTGACCATGACAAACTGCATTGAGCCTCTTTTCGTCAATGAATGACAACTGTTCCAATCGGGTTTTGACCCATTCTGTGTCCTCAATTTCTGCTTCCACAATGATTCTGAGAGATGGTATTTCAACTTCAGCGGGTATGACTGCTTCAGTTCCATATACCAATGAATATGGGGTGGCGCCTATGGAAGTGCGCACAGTTGTGCGGTAACCAAGCAGAGCGAAAGACAACTTCTCATGCCAATCACGAGATCCTTGTATCATTTTCCTAAGGATCTTCTTGATATTCTTATTGGCTGCTTCAACCGCACCATTTGCCTTCGGTCGGTAAGGCGTGGAATTTCGGTGCATGATCTTGAATCTTTCACACACGTCATTCATTAAATGACTGTTCAGATTTGCCGCATTATCGGTGATGATGGTACTTGGGATACCAAAGCGACAAATAATATTAGAATGAACGAAATCCACCACAGCTTTCTTGGTCACGGATTTGAGAGTCACGGCTTCAACCCATTTGGTGAAATAATCTATTGCAACCAAAATGAATCTGTGCCCATTCGATGCTCTTGGTTCGATAGGCCCGATAACATCCATCCCCCATGCTGTAAAAGGCCACGGGGCTGACATTGTGTGCAACTCTAAAGGAGGTGAATGTATCAAATCACCGTGTACTTGGCATTGATGACACTTTCGCACAAAAGTAATGCAGTCATGTTCCATGGTAAGCCAGAAGTATCCCGCTCTGAGTACTTTCTTAGCTAGCACGTACCCGCTCATGTGGGGTCCACAGATCCCGGAATGCATGTCATTGAGAATTTTTGTGGCTTCAGTTGCATCCACGCATCTTAACAGTCCCAAATCAGGTGTCCTTTTGTACACCACCCCTCCACTCAGAAAGAAACCACTTGCCAGTCGTCGAAGCGTTCTCTTTTGATTATTTTCTGCCATTGGAGGATATGTCCCATCTTGAAGGAAATTCTTGACATCAAAGTACCACGGCTGACCGTCAATTTCTTCTTCAATCACATTGCAGTATGCGTGTTGGCTTTGGACCTGAATCTCTAATGGATCAATATGGGCTTTATCAGGATGGACAAGCATTGAGGCTAATGTAGCCAATGCGTCAGCCAGCTCATTATGTATTCTGAGAACATGTCTAAACTTTAGAACATCGAACTTTTGGCGAAGATCGTCCATACACTGCTTGTACATGATCAGCTTAAGGTCTCGAGTTTCCCATTCACCTTTCATTTGGCGTATCAAAAGATCTGAATCTCCGATCACCAGCAATTCTTTGATGTCCATGTCTAGAGCCATACGCAAACCCATTATGCATGCTTCATACTCAGATGTGTTATTAGTGCAACTGAAACGGAGTTGGGCAGCTGCCGGATAATAATGTCCCGTGGGAGAAATGAGGACTGCTCCAATACCATGGCCTTTTGAGTTGGAAGCACCATCAAAGTACATTTTCCATACATGTTCTTCTTCGTTAATCAACTCTTCAAGCACATCTACCTCCTCATCAGGGAAGTAAGTCTTCAATGGCTCGTAATCATCATCAACCGGATTCTCAGCCAAATGATCAGCTAAGGCTTGAGCTTTCATTGCAGTTCTGGTGACGTAAACTATGTCAAATTCTGTGAGCAGGATCTGCCATTTTGCAAGCTTGCCAGTTGGCATCGGCTTTTGAAATATGTACTTCAATGGATCCATCCGGGAGATCAGATAAGTGGTATAGGACAAAAGATAATGTTTCAGTTTTTGTGCGACCCAAGTTAGGGCACAACACGTCCTTTCCAACAAAGTGTATCTGGCCTCACAATCTGTGAACTTCTTGCTCAGATAATAAATGGCCTGTTCTTTCTTTCCCGAGGCATCATGTTGCCCCAGTACACAACCAAAGGAGTTTTCATTGACTGACAAGTACAAAAACAATGGTCGGCCAGGCTCAGGCGGAACCAAAATAGGGGGATTTGACAAGTATTGCTTGATCTTGTCAAAGGCTTCTTGGCACTCCTCGGTCCATGCAATCGATGCATTCTTTTTCAACAACTTGAGGATCGGCTCACATATTGTGGTAAGTTGAGCAACGAACCTACTGATGTAATTCAACCTGCCTAGAAAGCTTTTAACATCCTTCTTGGTTCGAGGCGGAGGTAATTCTTGTATTGCTTTAATCTTTGCGGGATCCAATTCAATACCTCGCCTGCTAACAATGAAACCCAATAATTTTCCAGCAGGCACACCAAATGCACACTTGGCTGGATTCAGCTTCAGATTGTACCTACGGAGCCTTTCAAAGAACTTTCTGAGATCTCTCACGTGGTCTTCAGCAGTTCTAGACTTGATGATCACATCATCCACGTACACTTCTATTTCTTTATGCATCATATCATGGAAAATGGCAGTCATAGCCCTCACGTAGGTTGCCCCAGCATTTTTCAAACCAAATGGCATCACTCTATAGCAATAAGTTCCCCAAGGCGTAGTGAATGCCGTTTTGTATGCATCATCTTCATCCATCTGGATTTGGTGGTATCCGGCATAGCAGTCAACAAAGGATTGTATCTCATGTTTGGCACAATTATCTACGAGAGTGTGAATATTAGGCAACGGGAAATTGTCTTTGGGACTTGCCTTGTTCAAATCTCGATAGTCGACACATATCCTTGTTTTTCCATCTTTCTTAGGAACCGGAACAACATTTGCAACCCAAGTAGTGTACTGAACCGATTGAATCACTTTTGCATCCAGCTGTTTCATTATTTCATCATGGATTTTCTTGATCATATCAGTTTTGAACTTCCGTTGCATTTGTCTCACTGGAGGGAAACCGGGTTGAATTGGCAATTCGTGGACTATCAATTCAGAACTCAAACCAGGCATCTCATCATATGACCATGCAAAAACATCTCGATATTCAAAGAGCACTTTCCGAATATCGTTCTTCACTTCAGGTCGGGCATACATGCTTATCTTGGTTTCCCTCACATCATCAGGGCTCCCAAGATTAACATCCTCTGTATCAGCCAAATTGGGTTTAGGCTTGCCCTCATGGCGTTCAACTTCAAGGCCTATTTCAAAATCAGCCTGTTCCCCATCATATTCAGTATTGTTAACAAATTCCTCAATGTTTTCTTCATCACTTTCAACCTCAACTATGGTTATGGAGCCAAAATCAGATTGCGGTCCCTGGATGGACGATAAGTTCCTTGAACATGTCATGATATTAAGACCAGCAGATATATCACTACAGATAAACAAAAATAGAATAAAATTAGGAATATGAACAGAGATTAAAGGAAAGCTTGGCTCTTGGGCCTTTCATTAATGAAAAAGGGTTTGAATTACAAAAGGAAAGATGAGCAAAATAATACACTTGGCATACAACCCTTAGAATATCCAAGTGTATTCAAAAGAAAACTGTAAAACAACAGTCTACCAAGACCCCTTCCTGATGGGGAAGGGAGTTGCATTCCAGTTAGTCAGGTGCACGTCCGGGCCAATGTACTGAATTGAAGCATTACTGGAGCCTTCACCCGGCTGTACCATGCAGATTTCAAAAATGCCACCTAGATCAAATGGTGCATCCTGATTGTCTTCCACTGTGTTGACATTTGTAGCGACAACCTTTGGTTTCATAACATAACCCACAAAAGACCGAGCGAGACACGGAATTGGCTTTGGGAGAGACCAAACTTCCGACTTCTTTTTCTTTGCTTGCTTGCGATCAGCTGCTTTTGGCTTGAACCCTAGTCCCCACGTGCCTTGCACACCATTTGGATAAACTGGATTTACCCTACCTTGTAGTGATGCTCCCAAGCCCTTTCCAAATTGGAAACCATGCTTTAACATTTCAGACGCCATCATAATAGACGTCTCTGACACTCTTGGGATGGGTATAGGTTTCCCTTCTGTTACTTTTTCCACATACACCACATCGGAGGTTTGATACATGATGGTCGGGCGTGTAGTGACGGCTTCAAGGGCTGGTACGTCCAGGCTATTGTTAAACTGTGAGTCATCCTCTCCATAAACCACGACAGCTTGATTATCCCAAGTAAACTTGACCACCTGATGAACTGTGGATGGTACTGCACAAGCCATGTGAATCCATGGTCGGCCCAATAACAGATTGTACGATGCATCCGTTTCCATGACTTGGAACTCAATGCTGAATGTAGCGGGACCAATGGTTAACTCAAGATTGATGATACCCAAAGACTCTCGAACTCCACCATCAAAAGCACGAACAGCAGAGGAACTTGCCCTGATTTTGCTCACATCCACCCTTAGGCTCTTCAGTGTAGACAGGGGGCAAATGTTCAATCCTGCGCCGCCATCTATTAGAACACGTGTGACATAGGAGTCTTCACACTTGACTGAGACATGAAGCGCTCGATTATGACCGGTTCCTTCTGCTGGCAGCTCCTCATCGGTGAACATCACACGATTAGTCTCAAATACTCTGCCAGCAAGTGCTTCCAGATTAGCCACAGTAGTTTGTTCAGGAATGTAGGCCTCATTCAATATCTTCAACAGTGCATTGCGATGTGCTTCAGAGTTCATAAGTAGAGACAAGAGCGATATCTGAGCTGGAGTCTTTCTCAATTGCTCGACGATAGAATAATCTGTCGATCTCATTTTCTTCAAAAATTCTTCAGCTTCTTTCTCAGACACAGGCTCTTTGATGGGTCCTTGGTCTTCTCGACCTGGCTTTGCCTTTCTCAATTCTTCCGGGGTAAAACATCTCCCGGACCGGGTTAGACCATTTACATCTGCAGCAACCTCCATGATTTCTTTCCCGTTGTAGGATACAATTGTCTTGTTGTAGTTCCAAGGAACAGCCTTTGTACTTTTGACAGGGAGTTGCGCTGCTTGAGTGATGATAACCGGTTCACACTTCTTTGCCTTAACCTCAAAGACCGGGCTTTTCTGGCATGATGCCCCTTGCACAATAAATGTTGGTGCACTGTCATGAACTTTTTCCTGCTTTGCAACCGGAATTGTGAAACTTGGCTCAACAGCAGTATCTTGCTTTGCTTTGTTGACAGACGCACTTGACTTTCCCCTGATTACAACAATAAACGGCTCAGGGCCTTTGATGTCTGGAGAGGGACCAACTGCCACAATCTGCTTGGCGGCTTTCCCTTTCAAGTCCTCTTCTATGCATACCACCCCTACCATGGGTACGTTGTTTTGAACATCATGAGCTGGTAAAGGATTTTGATTCACATTTTGTGTTTCATCCCCCACGACTTTTATCTGATTATTGTCTATCATTGCCTGGATTACCCTTTTGAGTTCCCAGCAGGATTCTGTGTCGTGTCCAGGTGCTCCAGAATGAAACGCACAATGGCGTGAATGATCAACCCTTCCATTGGGGTTCACTTTTCCCGGGATTGGCTTCAACAGATTGGCTTGTTGCAATTTTTCGAACAAATTAGTGTAAGTCTCCCCAAGTGGGGTGAACTGCCTTTTCTCTTGTTGCATGTTTCTCTGTTGCATGTTTGGACGAAAACCCTGCGGACCTCGTGGTCGATAAGGCATCTCCTGGTGAGCCTGGAATGGAGTATGTGCCTGTTGATTGTTATATTGGACTGGAGCAGGGGGTGGACGCCACTGTGGACCAGATAGAGGCTGAGCATAAGATGCTGCATTTACAGGGAATGAGAACTGCGGCATGGCAAATTGTTGGCCGTGAGTTGGATAGAATTGTTGTGGCGGGGGTGCCTGAATATACCCTTGACGGTCGTTGTATCTCCCATCATTTCTTCTCGGTCCAGGACCAACCATTGCCACTTCATCTTTTTTCTCTTTCTTCTTCCCAAAAGTACCTGACCCTGATTGCAACGCTTGGGTCGTGGCTCTCAAAGCTGTTTGGCTAACAATCTTGCCTGCTTTGATTCCTCTCTCAATCATCTCCCTAATTTTTACTGCTTCACTAAATTGCTTCCCAAGGGCAGAGGCCATCGCCTGGTAGTATGTTTCGTCAAGCACTTCGATGAATTCTTCGACCATTTTATCGTCTGGGATCAAAAGGCTCACACGCGCCGCCTGTTCGCGCCACCTATAGGCATACTCTCTGAAGCTTTCGCCTGGTTTCTTTGTGATCGTCTTCAAAGAAGAACGATCAGGAGCAGCCTCCATTTTGTAGCCATAATGATTCAGGAAAGCGCTGGCCATGTCGTCAAAGGTGACCCACTTGGAAACATCTTGTTGCACAAACCATTCTGTGGCCGGTCCTCCCAAACTGTCCGCAAAGTACGCCATCAATAATTCGTCCTTCTCGATACCCCTCATTTTGTTAAGGTATATCTTCACATGGATCCTTGGATCACTTTGTCCAGTGTACGGATCGAATTTGGGCACAACAAAGCCTTCAGGCAATGGCACATGAGGGAATAAGCACATGTCTTTGTATGAAATACTTGCTTTACCCCCTTGCCCTTGGATGTTTTTCACAGTTTGCTCCAAGCTTTTCAATTTCCGAGCAAAGTCAGCCTCTTCTGTTTTCCCCAATCTTTCGACATCAGCATGCGATTCTGGGTGGTGTCCATGATCATACGACTCAGTGGGGCGGAGTACATTACCCCGGGTTTGGTCGAATTGTTGATCACGAGCCCTCAACTGTAGGTCACTGTTTGACCTTTGCAAAGTGTGTCCTGCAGGAACAGTGAATACTGTGGCAGGAACTTGGGCTTGGCCATGTTGTCCATGTTGTGGGAATTGTGCCCCAGGTTGTACAGTAGAGGGTGTTGAACCCCCAAAAATTACCCTTTCTTTAGGAAAGGATAGGTTTCGGAATATTTCAACAAAGTGGGATTCCAAAGGGTTTCTTTGGAGTCGCCACCTAATTTAAGGATTATTAGGAACCTAAGTTAACTAAAGAGTGCAGTTTTATTATTTTTTTAATTAAATGAAATTAAATTAAAAATCAGAGATTCTTAGGTAAGTGGTTCTATTAAATTCGAAAGAAGGTCCTTATTACGGGAGCACTTTCGAAAATCCGCTAAAGGCGGTTAATCCGGCGATTTTCACGAATTTTACTTGAAATTTAGTTTGGGATAAATTTTAAATAAAATAAATAGGTAATAAATAATATAGAGAAAATAAAATTGATTATGACAATACTTGAACAGAATTTAGGATTAATTAAATGAATAATGAGATAAGGGTTGATTGATTGACTAAATAAATAAGGGCTAATTAAAATTAAATAAATAAATTTAACAAATGATTGAATAAGAATAATAATTGATTGATTAATTAATTAGATAAATAAATAGATAGATAAATGACTTAAGTAGATAAATAAATATTTATATGATTTCAATTAGATGAGGGATAAGCGATAATAATTTGACTAGTTAAATATAATTTGATTAAGCAAATAAATGATTAATTAGAATTAATTAATTAAATAAATAAAATAAAATAAATAAATGAAATAATAAATAAATACCACTTAAATAACTTTGTAGATAAATGAATAAATAAGTAAATAAATAATTATCATTGATTAGGTAGATAAATGATTAATTAAAATTAAACAGGTAAATTGATAATAAATGCCACTTAATTAATTTAATTAATGAATAAATAAATGAATTAATAAATGGATAAATAATTGACTAAATATAAATAATGAATAAATAGGTACAATTTTAATTTTATTTCTTTTGCACTCGATAATTAACTAAAGGTTTCTACTATCTTAAATTAATTGGCGAGTCCCAAAGAGACGGGATATGCAATTTATAAACAATCTTAGGCAACCAATAAGATAACAATTCAATTAAAGCGACTAATCTACCAGGCTTCTAATCATACAAAGTCCTAAAACATGCTTTCTAAAAGGGGACGGGAGAGAAGGAGTTTCAGAAAATAGAACCCGGGATAGCGAACTTAAGTCGAGCCCTGTATTTCACAAGGCTTTTCATTTATTCATTTCTTTTCGTTTTTACATTTTTCGGGGATATCAAGTCCCGAAAATGCGGAGCGATCCAAGTAACTTCCAGATGCAAACCGTCCCCATTTGTGAGTTATAGCCAACTCGAACTCGACCCCAAGGTTGAATTCATGCCAAAAGATAATGAAACAAAGTTAGCAAGTGCTCAGCTAGTGACTTAACATGCGAGCCTACTAATCAAATAAAGAACAAGAATGATGCCAAACCAAGAATACCAAAACTGGAGTATTAAAATTTAAAGGCATGAACACAGTTTCACTTTTACATGGGTTCAGTATTCTCCTAGTTCAAACCAAAAGTTCGCACATAAATCCCATAGTAGTATCAAATGCCAACTCTCTCAGGTATAACCATTTATAAAGCTGAAAAAGAAAAACTGTTGAATGGATTTAACTTATCCAGATTATGCATAAACAGAATGCATTCATTTCTTTCAGCGCAGCCTGGCAACAGATTCTTCATGCTTATTCTTTAGATGAAACTCAAAATTTATGACTTTGAATTCAAGATACTAGCAGACTTTAAATAGACCAAAAGAAATTGCAACTTATGGGTTTAATCTTTGCAAACACCTTCATTTCTGAACAACAAAAACTCATATATTTTTATGCACACACTCACACTTCCAGCTTGCCAAGACCACCAAGACACTCCTACATACTCCCTACCCTCGCAGACCTCTTTAGGGCCAAACCTGCTACAACCAATGCACCAAAAGGAACATGCCTTCACCTTCTCTAATCAATCCCTGCCTGAACAACCACCCATCAGCCTACCAGAAACCAGAACAGACTCCTTAGAGCTACCCTGAACTCCTACTATACTTCACCCTCACAAACTCTACATTATCATATCTCAGGCCTACAAACTGAAACACTACTCTCATGATTCCCTACTACGCGACTCCCTGAAACAGAACCTGGAATAGCCTCTAAACAGGCTGCCAACTCCCTGAAATGCCCCTTACTGCCTACTACCTGCTACAGCCCCCTAAGACTCCCTGAACAATCAACTAGCAAGATTAGACTCCCACACCATGAGACTGCCCCCCAAACTACTAGAAACTACACCCTCCCCTCACTTCACAAACCCCTGCACACACTCCCTGAACATACTTCCAACACAAAGACTCCGAACCTTCAGCATCCACTACATGCTCCTTCCCTTCTTAAAGAACAAACTGCAGCTTCCACCACCTAAACTGAAGCCATTGCAGCACCCAGAACTTCACTCAAGCCCCTGCTTAGCAAAGAAACAACTACAGACCCTTGAAAACTTCTCTTCTAATTCCATGAAACCAACAGACCTTTCATACACACACTCACAGAAAACTGACCCTGAACCAGCCTGCTATCCTTTGAAACAGACAGAAAAACACCCTGAACCACCCCCTTTTGGACCTCACTGAACTGGCAAAACAAAACTCACCCTGCATTCCTCTCACCCTCACAGACACCTACACATACAAACTGAGAACTAACCATAGCTGAATCATATTGCAAAGAACCATAACAAAACAGGCTCTTCTACAAAAAAAAAAAAACTGAGCATGGAGTTGATTTAAACAAACAAGGATCATTTAAAAAAAAAGGATGTTAAGGTAATGCTTATGCTCAAAACAAAACCAAAGCAGAGATCTTGATGATTGTTTCCGTTATAACTGTATTTGAGCTATTTCCAACAAAACGTTATATAAAAATTAAGATTCAAGCTTTCTAAGTTCAAGATTAAACCCTATGTTGTTTTTAACATGTATCAGGTATCAAGCGGACTTTATAGAAGCCCAAGTCAAAAACTTGATTAACATACATCTCATACAGGCATACACACAAACTGATTGCTTTTACTCACTCAAACCTTATTCTAAACTGTGTTAAAGTTATCATGAACATCTGATTTCAAATCAAAAATAAACTCAACCTCAAGAAAGCAAGATAACCGTACAATAACTAAAATAAAAATAGTGAAAGTTATGGCCTCTGACCTGCTTTTATGCAGTAAACTGAAGCGAGGAGCTGAGTCGATCGACTCGAAGAAAACGACCACGATACAAACGATGCAGTGACAATAACATATAAACACCCGAACAAGACCAGGAAAACAGAACCCTATTTGTATATATATTTTTTTGAAAGAAAAGTTGAGCTCTCCAATCTTTTTTATACTGCCGTTTTTTATGTAAAGATCCAAAACCCCAAAAAACTCTCTAAAAAAAATGAGATAATGAATAATATATCTGCTCGCTAGGGTTTAGACTGAGGTTTTGAAATTCAAACCAGACCCAAAATAGACATTTCCTTGCTAAGATTAGGGTGGAAATTGTCCAATCCCTAAAGATTGTACAAGTTCCAACCTTATCTACAAGAATATGCCCGTTTGAACCAAATCGACGATGCGGATTAGACTCGTACAAAATCAACGGGTAAAAACCTTCCAGCTAAACTTCGTACGGAGAAGAAGACAAGGATTTTAAGTTGGCTTGTCGTTTTGAGTGAATTCGGCTGCGTTTCGATTGAGATTTGCAAAGGGTCGCGGGTTCTAGGGCTTTTAGGTCGGGTTAACGGGTTGGGGGAAACTGATTAGGGGAAATGAGAGTGTCGTGTGTGTGTATATATGCTTCTTGCATGTATAGGCTGATTTCGGAATTTAAAGCAAAACTAGCCCTAATTTTAGATTTTAATAGATTAGTGGGAAAATTGTAAGGGTAGGCTGAAATTAATGCTATGTATTGCAATTTTAACCATTTTTAACTTAAATTCATCAATTGCCTTTAATTTCTAAGTTAATTTTATTTAAAATAATTAGGCTTTTAATTGAAATTTTTTTTTTTTTTTGGGACAAAATTGGGTGTCAACAGCTGCCCCTCTTTACCCGGAAAAAGATGAAAGAGTTTTCAGGGTAAAGAAGTTGACGGAAAAGCCAATTTTGTCACGATAAAGCCAAAGACTTTGATTCCAAGGATCAAAGTGCGAGGCTTATGGATATGGCCGAACTCCGGTTTTCGAGTTGCCTACATATCTCGGGCTGAAAGAGAATCAGGCCATATGTAGTTCAACGACACTTAGACACGAAAACTCGCACGATTGATTGAGAAAGACGCACGAATAGGAAAGAATTCAAACTGACGCCTAATCTGAAATGAAAGATTAGGTAAAACTTGTTTGTTCGAGTGCGATTCTTCAGATCCTCGTTGACGAGTCTAGCTCATATCAACGATTGCCCCAGTTCACTGCTAAGAAAAAAGTTCCACGTTATGCTCCAAATGCTACTGCGGTATTGCCAAAATTCTGTAAAGACTTAACAAACGGTAAGCGAGCAACTGCCAATAAACTATAATAATATTTGGAATAAGAAATAAATAAAAGTATAATATAAAATTGTAAATGCTGGTCGTGATGCTCAATAAGTTCTTCTCTCGATCAACTGACGAGATGCTCCGCCCGGAGAACCTTTAGGCTGATCATTATTCTGAAACAGTAAAGTAAGACAATAAGTAATGCGAAAATGAATTGTAAAAATGCAAGGCTTTCATAAGATAAGTTGACTAACGAGACGTGATGTCTCGAGTCGAATCATGCATTTCAAATACAATATGTCAATATTGCAAGACAACCGACATTGCGAAACACTCTGAGAGCGGTGCTCCAGCCGACTTGTCTTAAATTATCAATCTACTTTAAACATAAAATGCTAATATTGCAAGACAACCGACATCGCGAAACACTCCGAAAGTGGTGTTCCAGCCGACTTGTCTTAGATTATCAATCTACTTAAAACATAACATGCCAATATTGCAGGACAATCGACATCGCGAAACACTCCGAAAGTGGTGTTCCAGCCGACTTGTCTTAGATTATTAATAAATATCAGATATAAAATGCCAATATTGCAAGACAATCGACATCGCGAAACACTCCGAAAGCGGTGTTCCAGCCGACTTGTCTTAAATTATTAATAAATGCCAATATTGCAAGACAACCGACATCGCGAAACACTCCGAAAGCGGTGTTCCAGCCGACTTGCCTTAGATTATCAATCTACTTTAAACATAACATGCCAATATTGCAGGACAACCGACATCGCGAAACACTCCGAAAGTGGTGTTCCAGCCGACTTGTCTTAAATTATTAATAAATTTAAAATATAAAATGCCAATATTGCAAGACAACCGACATCGCGAAACACTCCGAAAGCGGTGTTCCAGCCGACTTGTCTTAAATTATTAATAAATGCCAATATTGCAAGACAACCGACATCGCGAAACACTCCGAAAGCGGTGTTCCAGCCGACTTGTCTATCAATATTGCGAGATAAACTCCATAACAATGTTAAAACTTGAGAAAAGAAAAGCGCCGTCTTTTCGGCAATAATATAATGTGATGCTTAGATGCCAAGCCAGCCAAATCATTTGCATTATCAACTTGATTGGTGTTGCTTGCATGGATAGTGGTGTAAAGTTTTGAATGATCTCTTCAGTTCATATTGAATCTGATGTTCAATTCTTTGAATGCGCGTTCAATAAATTGTTCATCCATAGTGCGAATGAACCTCCCATTGCAAGCTTTCCGGTTCCTGCTCTCAAAGAAAAATTTGTTAGTCTTGGGGAGGGGTGTTTGATTTGTGCTGATTCATCCTGAATTTGCTGCTATCGCTTCCTCTTCTTCGTGAAACTCGGGCTTTGAAAACCATCCTCGGAAACTTGGTTTATGAACTCAATAGTATAACTCATCTTAATATAGAGGCAAAATAAAATAATTTGATAAAACAGTAAGCAAGCAATCATTGATATGCAAGTGAAAAGTTTATAATGCATGTAAAATTCCTGCTTTAACTCAAACTCATGACATATCTCGAAACAAACTGAACATCCTTTGTATTGCAACTTGTGCTAATCTTGAATACTTTCAGAACTTTGTTGTTCCATCCTTTGATAAGCAAACCAATTCTTGCAAAGATCTGCCCCAGTTATGAACTTCCAAATCTTCAACTCATTTTGCAAAATTGCCCCAGTTGATATCTTTCAAATCTTCGGATTACCTTGCAAAATTGCCCCAGTTTCTATCTTCCGTATCTTCAAATTATCTTTGCAAAATTGCCCCAGTTGCTTGCCTTAAGGAGACTGAAAATTTTAATATTATAGAGTCGAGCCCGTTAAGAGCGCCTACGTATCCCTCCACGGGAATCAGACCGTGCGTAGTTCTGCTTACATAAGATTTTTGGGAAGATATGGCAATCTAAGTACGAAGCCGTATCCGAATTGGAAAATCCACACATCTGCCTAGATGCATAGTTCGGCATTACATCATAAAAGATAAACAAGCCTAAAATGTTACAATATTTTGACCGAATCCGACGGGGATTGCCTACTTATCCTGTTGCCATTCCCGGAATCAGGTCAGAAGTAGTTCAAACTTACATAAAAGAGAAAATAGGGGAAATTCTTATATCGATGCAACCAAACTCTATGTGAGTTACTACGTATCCCGCCTTGGGAGTCAGGTCACGCGTAGTTCGCATTACATCAAAGATTACATTCAAAACCATGCTAACTTGTGATCGCCTCAAACATAGTATCTTTTGACGGCATCTGCGTTGATCGCTTTTGGCCAAACTTGACCATCCATTTCTGCCAGAATCAGTGCTCCTCCGGATAAAACCCGATGAACCACATATGGACCTTGCCAATTCGGTGAAAATTTGCCCCTTGCTTCTTCTTGATTAGGAAAGATCTTCTTTAACACCAATTGCCCCGGTTTAAAGTCTCTCACTCTCACTTTCTTGCCAAAAGACTTGATCATGCGATTTTGGTAAAGTTGCCCATGACAAATTGCATTCATTCTTTTCTCATCAATAAGCATCAATTGTTCACATCTGATCTTCACCCATTCAGCGTTTTCCAATTCAGCTTCTTGAATGATTCTCAAGGAAGGAATTTCTACCTCCGCGGGTAAGACTGCTTCTGTGCCATACACCAAAAGATAGGGAGTTGCCCCAGTTGAAGTTCTAGTGGTGGTGCGGTACCCAAGAAGTGCAAATGGTAACTTTTCATGCCAATCTCTATAATTATCAATCATCTTGCGAAGAATACGCTTGATGTTCTTATTTGCTGCCTCAACAGCTCCATTCATTTGAGGGCGGTATGCAGTAGAGTTGCGATGAGTAATCTTGAAACTCTCACAAGTTGCTCTCATCAAATCACTATTTAGGTTTGCACCATTATCAGTGATGATTGATTCAGGAACTCCGAATCTACAAATGATATTGTTGCGCACGAAATCTGACACCACTTTCTTGGTTACAGACTTGTGAGAAGTTGCTTCCACCCACTTGGTGAAGTAATCAATAGCCACCAAAATAAAGCGATGTCCATTTGAAGCGGCCGGCTCAATAGGACCAATAACATCCATTCCCCAAGCAACAAAAGGCCAGGGAGAACTCATTGCATGAAGTTCAGAAGGAGGTCTTTTGATCATATCTCCGTGAATTTGACATTGATGGCATTTTCGCACAAACTGAACACAATCAGTTTCCATAGTTAACCAAAAATAACCGGCTCTCAAGATCTTTTTTGCCAAAACAAAACCATTCATATGCGGCCCACAAACTCCCGCATGCACTTCCGTAAGCAATTTATTTGCTTCAACTGCATCAACACATCTTAAGAGTCCTAAGTCTGGGGTCCTCCTATATAGGATTTCACCGCTTAGAAAGAATTGATTTGCTAACCTCCGAATGCTCTTTCTTAGGACACTTGTTGCATTTTCGGGATAACTCCCGACCTTGAGATAATTCTTGATATCAAAATACCAAGGATGGCTATCTCGCTCTTCCTCAACTTGAAAACAATAAGCTGGCCTATCATGCAATTCAATTTCGATAGGATCAATATAATTCTTGTCAGGATGTTGGATCATAGAAGATAAAGTTGCCAAAGCATCGGCAAATTCATTCTGAAGTCTTGGAACATGCTTGAACTCGATCTTTGCGAACCTTTTGCACAATTCCTTGACACAGCGCAAATAAGGAAGAATCTTTGCATTCTTGGTGTTCCACTCGCCCTGTACTTGGTGAATCAACAAGTCGGAATCCCCAATCACTAAAAGTTCTTGAATATTCATATCAACTGCCAATCGAAGACCCAAAATGCATGCTTCATATTCAGCCATATTGTTAGTGCATGGGAATCTGAGCTTGGCCGAAACAGGGTAATGCTGACCCGTTTCAGAAATTAAGACAGCTCCAATACCAACACCTTTGAAATTTGCTGCTCCGTCAAAGAAGAGACGCCAACCATCATATTCAGAAGAGATGTCTTCACCTAGAAACAAGACCTCTTCATCGGGAAAGTAAGTTCTCAAGGGCTCATAGTTGTCATCAACAGGATTTTCAGCTAAATGATCCGCCAATGCTTGTGCCTTTACCGCCTTTTGGGTGACATAAACTATGTCAAATTCACTCAACAAAATCTGCCATTTTGCTAATTTTCCCGTGGGCATCGGCTTTTGGAAGATGTACTTTAAAGGATCCATCCTCGAGATAAGATAAGTTGTATATGATGAGAGATAGTGCCTTAACCTTTGTGCGGTCCAAGTCAAGGCGCAACAAGTTCGCTCCAAGAGAGTGTACCTGGCTTCATAAGGGGTGAACTTCTTGCTTAGATAATAAATGGCTTGTTCTTTCTTCCCGGTCTTGTCATGTTGCCCCAAGACACATCCAAATGCATTTTCCGAGACAGACAAATATAAAATCAATGGTCTTCCAGGTTCAGGAGGAACTAACACAGGCGGATTAGATAGATACTCCTTGATCCTATCAAAAGCCTTTTGACAATCTTCCGTCCACTCAATAACAGCATCTTTCTTCAACAACTTGATTATTGGTTCACAAATAACCGTGGATTGTGCAATGAAGCGACTTATGTAGTTCAAGCGGCCAAGAAAGCTCATCACATCCTTCCGGCTCTTTGGAGGAGGCAAGTCTTGGATGGTCTTGATTTTAGACGGATCCAATTCTATACCCCTCCGGCTTACAATAAAACCCAACATCTTACCAGCAGGAACACCAAACGCACATTTTGCAGGATTAAGCTTCAAGTTATACCGTCGAAGGCGGTTGAAGAACTTTCTCAAATCGGTCAAATGCTCTTCTTTCTTCTTTGACTTGATAACAACATCATCTACATAGACTTCAATCTCTTTGTGAATCATATCATGGAAAAGAGTTGTCATTGCTCTCATATATGTTGCCCCGGCATTCTTCAAACCGAAAGGCATAACTCTATAACAAAACACACCCCAAGGCGTGATGAAGGCGGTCTTTTCAGCATCATCTTCATCCATCAGGATCTGGTGATAACCGGCAAAACAATCGACAAAAGACTGAAGCTCATGTTTTGCACAGCTATCAATAAGGATATGAATATTTGGCAATGGAAAATCATCCTTTGGACTTGCTTTGTTGAGATCACGATAATCAACACAAACTCTAACTTTGCCGTCTTTCTTGGGCACCGGCACAATATTCGCTAACCAAGTGGGATATTTGAGAGATCGAATCACCTTGGCGGTCAATTGCTTTTGCACTTCTTCCAATATTTGTTTGCTTGTGGAAGTTTTGAAGTTTCTCTTCTTTTGCTTAACAGGCGGAAATGAAGGATCAGTTGGCAATTTGTGAGTGACAAGATCGGTACTCAAACCGGGCATATCATCATAGGACCAAGCAAAGATGTCTCGGTACTCGTTCAATAGTTCAATATAAGCTCTTCTTTCTTCCGAGGTCAAATGAACACTGATTCTGGTTTCTCTAACATCTTCTGAAGTCCCCAAATTGATTGACTCGGTTTCTTCCAAGTTAGGCTTTGGTTTGTTCTCAAATTGATCCACTTCTCTTGTTATTTCATCAGGAACAAAATCTTCATCAAACTCCCCAATACTCAATGCATCAGTGCCAGTTTGTTCAGTTGTTTCATTATATGTCACAAGCAAAGTTTCGGCAGTTTTGTTAAGTGGAAAGCTGAAACAAAAACAAACATTAATCAAAAGCGTAAAATAAAGTAAATAATTGAAGCATATCAAAATAATAGTAGGGAGAATGCAATGCATTTTATTTGTTTCAAAATCTAGTTTAGGGAGGTATACATTAAAGCAAAACATGCAGAATGTAAACAGATTATTTTGAAAAGACATAAACATAAACCAAAAAGCAAAACACAGTTCAGGGCCTCAATCTGACTGTGACGCCAAAATAACTGTTGAGTTCATTCACCAGGTCTCTTCTACTGGGACACAGGTCCAATTGGCCATCGGATCCTTGGCCTCAACATTTCGCACAGGTGACTCCTCAGCACATTCTTCAATAATAACATCGCATTCCAAATCATCACTCAGAAACAAATCGCCAACTCCCTCTATCAGATCCGGTATATTGACTTCCGGTGCCTTGACGAATGACTGGTACAAGGAAGGAAGGGGTTCTGGCATGGCAATGGCTGGTTTCCTTTTGGCCTTTTCAATCTCTTTTTTGGTAGGACAGTAACCCAAGCCAAAGGTACCCAGATTCTTGGGCAAGCAGATGGGCTCGGTTATGCCGTTCAGACTTGCTCCCAATCCCGAACCAGGTTTGAAACCATTTTTCAACATCTCCACAGCAATCATCTTGGGGACTCTGGGTAGGATACCTTTCTTTGAATCCTCATTTGATGCTCGGGTCACATTCATCAGCTCAACCGTGTGGAAAGTAGTCCCATCAAGTTCTGCGGCGTTGTCCACCATGGGAATCGTGGTGCTGGCATGCGTGGGGCTGTTTCCCTCGCCCTTGACCACTACTTCTTCATTGTTCCATATAAATTTCACACTTTGATGCAAAGTGGAAGGGATGGCTCCGGCCATGTGAATCCAGGGTCTTCCTAACAGCATGTTATAGGTAGACGGGATGTCGAATACCTGAAACTCCACAGAGAAGTTCACAGGACCTATCTGCAGATCAAGATCAATCTCTCCAAAGGTGCACCTTTGAGCCCCATCAAAAGCCCTTGCTTTCACATTGCTCTGTCTAATTTTGCCAGCGTCAATTCCAAGCTCCTTCAGAGTTGCCAACGGGCATATATTGAGCCCGGAACCACCGTCGATCAGTACCCGTCCAACAAATTTGTCCCTACATTTGACAACAATATGCAAGGCTTTGTTGTGTCCGAGACCCTCGGGTAGAAGCTCTTCTTTGAAGAAGGACACCTTGTGAGGTTCTAAGATTTGGCTAACCAAGACGGCCAAACTCTCACCCGTGGTCTCAGCGGGCACCTCTGCTTCCTTGAGCACTTTTAGCAATGCATTTCTATGCGTTTCAGAGCTCATCAGCAAAGCCATAATGGATATGCGGGAAGGAGTATTCTTTAGGTGCTCCAGAATAGAGTATTCCTTTGACTGCATTTTCCTCCAAAAGTCCTCAGCTTCGGTGTCAGTCACTCTTCTTACAACGCCCTCCTTTTCCCTAAGGCCTCGACCCAACTCCTCAGGCGTATAGAATCTACCAGATCTGGTCATGCCTTGTGCAGCAGCAACAGCAACAGTTACCTTTCCACTTCCGATAGGCACTTCAGAATAGTTCCAAGGAACCCTCTTGCTATCATATTGAAGGGGTGAGGCAAGCATGACGGTGACAGTTGGCCTCGGGATACCCGCTTGCACTAGAATGGGAGCTCTAACTTGCACAGATACTTTGGCCTCGTTAGCAACCCTCACATTGCTAACGGGAACAATGGTCCCTTTCAAATCGACTCCCTCCTCAAGGGAAATGACATTGACAGCATTGTTTCCATATGCGGGAAGAGGATTATCTTGCACATTAGGCTGAGTTCCAGTAAGCTGGATAGTGCCTGATTTGATCAAAGCTTCCACTCTATCCTTGAAGGCATAACACCTTTCCACATCATGGCCCGCAGCCCCAGAATGATAAACACAATGCTTATTAACATCATACCACCTTGGAGGAGGATTCGGAGTATTGTCAGGAACAGGCTGCACAACTCCGGCGCTTCTTAGTCTTTCAAATAATTGACCATAAGATTCGGCTATAGGAGTATAGGTTTTGGGTGCTCTCCTCTCATAGCTTTGGTTAGGTCCTTGCATATTTGGACGGACCGGAGCACGGGGTTGGTAATTTTGTGGGCGAGGAGGGTATTGTTGTGGTGCTGGTGCTCGTGGCGGATAATAACTGGGTTGTGCTTGATAGACAGGATATGGAGCGGGAGGAATTTGATAGTGACTAGGATAATTTGGGGGTGGTGCATTCGGGTAAGGAGAAGGAATATTTGGGTAATGAGGAGGTGCAGTTGGGTAATGAGGAGGTGCATTTGGGTATGTAGGGTAGGTTGGTGGATTATCAAAGTTCAACCTCCTAGCAGGGCGGCGGTCAATGTCTGCGGCAACAGCCGTGACTTCTTCCCTCTTCTCTCTTCTTCTAGCATTGTTTGAGTTGGCCTGAGCATTTTGAGCACTTGACTTCATTTCAGCAAAGCTCACAATCCGACCGGATTTGATGCCTTCTTCCACCATCTCCCCCATTGTGAGAAGTTCAGCATAAGGTGCACCCATCATAGGAAGCATATGCATATAATATGAGTCGTCTTGAGCACGAATAAAGTACTTCACCATATCTCTCTCAGTCATCGGGGGTTGCACCCGTGCAGCCTGTTCACGCCATCTCAAGGCGTATTCCCTAAAAGATTCTGTTGGTTTCTTCTTCAAATTGGCCAAGGTTATGAGGTCAGGGACCATCGCCACATTGTATTCAAACTGCTTTGTGAAATCACCAGCTATATCATCAAATTCGTGCCATTTGCTTATGTCTTGTCTGGCAAACCATTCAGCGGCAATACCTTCCAGACTGTGGCTAAAGTAAGCCATCAGAAGTTCTTCTTTGCCTCCCGCCGCCCTCATTCTGTTGAGGTACTTGGTTAAATGAGCAAATGGGTCACCATGACCATCATACATGTCAAACTTCGGCACTTTAAAACCGGGAGGAGGAGTAATGTCCGGGAATAGATAAAGACTGCGGTATGAAGTGCTTTGCCGTTTCTTAGTCACCTGCAAGTCCTTAATAGATTGTTGCATGACTTTCATTGCCTGGATTATCTCATCTTGTTCGCTTGTCCTTCCCTGTTTTTCCACGGCTGTGGGCATTTCATTCTGTGGCGGATAATCTGTGAAATCCGCATTCTTCCCATTAGGGTCATGCTCATAATATAACGCCTCGGGATATCCCTGCCTTGGATCATTGGCGTTTGGAGGAGCAACGGCTACAGGAATGGGCGCTTGAGATTGTGGAGGACGGGGAGTGTCTTTAGCAGGCAAATATTGGTAGTGAGGAGGAGTGGGGTCGTTAGGATATGGATAATATGAAGGATAACCAGCGGGTTGGGCATTTTGCTGAGCGGGCGGGGTATTTTGACTAACTGGTGGGCGATTTTGTGGTGGTGGCGTTTGATTAAGTGGGTTGTTTTGGTATATGGGTATATTGTGAACAGGATTGGCATTTAAAGGTATGTTTTGAGGGGCTTGCCCTTTAATGGCTGCTAGCTCGTCGCTCAGCGTCTGTATCTGTTTGGTCAGGTTCAAAATAAGGTCATCCTGAGCAAGGAGGATGTTCCCTCTCGAAGATCCGGGAGTTTCGAGAGTCTTATCATTGAGGACGGGAGGCTGGTCATCATTACCGGACATTTTGTCGAAATTCTGAAGTGTATATCAATGTGCAGAGGAAGGCCTTTGGATCAGCTCGATCAGCACAAATCAAACCTCTGTTTAGGAATAAACAAAACAAAAGAAACATTCAAAAGGTAACTGTGTTAGTTTGCATGTTGTTGGTAAAATTTGCACGTAAGCACATAGCGCGCGTCACGTAGCGCTTTTGCATTTTAAACGGGCGATAAATAAGGCATGTGGCAACCACAAATAATGTGCGTAAAATAAAATGCGGACGCGTCCTACCCTGTAGGGTGCCTCTTTGTGCTAGAGGTAAGCCTAATCGCGCAAATTGCATACACATGTGGATATTATAATGATACAAACCGTTTGCCAATACAAAATTGGGATGTAAATAAACATTAGTAATTGCCATTAGTAATAAACCGTTCTCAAAACGTTACATCGTGATAGAGTTGGGATAATAATATCCAAATATTAAAAGGGGAAGAAGCATCAAGCTTTACATCGGGACAAAAGAAGGGAATTTTAGAAAACAAGAGCTAAATTCTGCTTCAATCTTTAGGAATCAGCAATAATCATCAGCATTCAGCAACATCATCAGGCAGGTGGCCTTTCAAGATACAACCGGTTTGTGGCATAGAGATATCCTGAATATCCCGGGTAATGGCGAACTTGGTCAAACATCAAATCATCCAATGTTGTTATGGGCAAAATGTGAAGGCGAGAATGCCTTTCAGCTTCTTTATCAACAAACCCAGTCTGCTCCCAAGGACTTGTTTCTATCTCCCCAGTTTCATAGATGTACCTTGCCCATGCGTAATACTCAGGAGAACATGGTGGGTTTTGATCTCGACGAATCAATTCTCTTTCTAAGCGAGCCCAGTCATCACAGATGTTTGTTGCTTCAGGAACTGTGTAATTGGGTGCTTCATATTTGATTTCAGACTCCCGAATACCAGCAATGAGTGGGATGGACTGTAATAACCCGAACTGCCTCATCACACGGATCGGAGCGTAAGGCTGGATGCTCCTGAACCCGATCAACCTGATATAATACCGGTCGGGACTCCTTAAACGAACTTCATGATTGCCAATCCATGAATAATTCCAGTGAATGTCCGCGCCACTCAAACCCTTTATATCATCATACCAACCTTGAGCAGTCTTATGACGTCTGAAATTTCCCATTCTTGCATGGTGTGTGGCGATTCGATTTCCATTTTGGGGAATCAAATCATCCAATGGGCCTCGAGTGCAAAGATGTTCAATAACCCATAGTTGCAAAAGAAGATTGCAACCAGAAAAATGACAATTCCCTCCTTTAGAACACTCAGTCAAAGCGCCCAGTATATCGGCCAAAATCATGGGAACCAGAGTAGTCTGCCTCCCATTCACGCCCTCAAATATAGATCGGACCACGGTGCTAAGTCGCATGTCAACTGCGTCATAGCCACAAGGAAATACTAAAGTGCCAAGCAACGCCATTACAAAAGCTTTGGGTCTGAGCTTCTCCCATTTATGTTCAGTGCATTTGAACGCCCTTGGATTGGCGCGATAAGATCCCTTTTTCCCGAAACGGTCAAACAAATATTTCAAAGATACTGTGCCCTGGGTTTTAGTTATCAGTGATGAAGAGTAGTTTAATTCAAACATTTTGCAGAACTTTTTCTCACACTTCTCCATGGGCACAATCAACTCACGGTCATCCAGGGCCAAATTGGTAAAACCAGAAATTTCCTCTAAAGTAGGGCATAATTCACAATCTGGGAAACGGAAAACGCCCTGTTCAGGATCCCATAGTCTTATTAAAGCCTCGATAAGACCCTTGTCTCCCTGGATATCCATTAATGAAACTAGGTTCCCTGTTTTCCTTATGACCAAGGAACCATGATCTCTTCTGATGTTATCCCACCAGTCTTTGAGAATTTTTGGACAAGTGTGGATCATCTGAGTGTTCCAGAAACTCGGAAAAAGGTGGTCTGCATTCATATCTATAAAACAACAAAAGACACGACATGAGATCCCAGATTTGACATGGCAAAGGGCTTGGAGTTCATTATAATATCCACACGATCACATAAGATGCAACGTCGTTGGGTCTGCAATAACCCGTCAACAAAAGGGCGGTTTCTTAATTCTTGGAAACGGTACCAAGGACCGGGTCCAAACTAAGGTGTATATGCATGCATGACCTAATCTCCTTCTAAGAGTGGGCTAACGGTTGAGGCTGACTCGACCTATGCGGGATAGACCTGGCCTCACAACGCAGTAGAACTGGCCATGACAAAACCAGGCAATCTCAATATCCCGAACTAACTTTGGTGACACGAAAGAAGTTTCAAAGGTGAGGTAAGGGCAATGCCCTTCCTGCATAACTACCCGTCAAGCGGGTGCCCCGTGATGAAATCGAGGAGGTGAAAGAGAATTGACAGGCTCCATGAGGGAGGAAATATGAACGGAATGCGGACTATGCACAAATAAGAACATGCTTTATACACAATCAATCTAATCATACAAACAAACATTTATTTAAGCTATGCATACTAGTTTTAGGCATTCAAACAATAATTAGTTAAGCTACGCATACATACAATCAACACACGTATAAATAAAGCAAATTCGTGAAAATCTTTTGGTTAGAACCATTTGCGCAATCCCCAGCGGAGTCGCCACGCTGTTGAACCCCCAAAAATTACCCTTTCTTTAGGAAAGGATAGGTTTCGGAATATTTCAACAAAGTGGGATTCCAAAGGGTTTCTTTGGAGTCGCCACCTAATTTAAGGATTATTAGGAACCTAAGTTAACTAAAGAGTGCAGTTTTATTATTTTTTTAATTAAATGAAATTAAATTAAAAATCAGAGATTCTTAGGTAAGTGGTTCTATTAAATTCGAAAGAAGGTCCTTATTACGGGAGCACTTTCGAAAATCCGCTAAAGGCGGTTAATCCGGCGATTTTCACGAATTTTACTTGAAATTTAGTTTGGGATAAATTTTAAATAAAATAAATAGGTAATAAATAATATAGAGAAAATAAAATTGATTATGACAATACTTGAACAGAATTTAGGATTAATTAAATGAATAATGAGATAAGGGTTGATTGATTGACTAAATAAATAAGGGCTAATTAAAATTAAATAAATAAATTTAACAAATGATTGAATAAGAATAATAATTGATTGATTAATTAATTAGATAAATAAATAGATAGATAAATGACTTAAGTAGATAAATAAATATTTATATGATTTCAATTAGATGAGGGATAAGCGATAATAATTTGACTAGTTAAATATAATTTGATTAAGCAAATAAATGATTAATTAGAATTAATTAATTAAATAAATAAAATAAAATAAATAAATGAAATAATAAATAAATACCACTTAAATAACTTTGTAGATAAATGAATAAATAAGTAAATAAATAATTATCATTGATTAGGTAGATAAATGATTAATTAAAATTAAACAGGTAAATTGATAATAAATGCCACTTAATTAATTTAATTAATGAATAAATAAATGAATTAATAAATGGATAAATAATTGACTAAATATAAATAATGAATAAATAGGTACAATTTTAATTTTATTTCTTTTGCACTCGATAATTAACTAAAGGTTTCTACTATCTTAAATTAATTGGCGAGTCCCAAAGAGACGGGATATGCAATTTATAAACAATCTTAGGCAACCAATAAGATAACAATTCAATTAAAGCGACTAATCTACCAGGCTTCTAATCATACAAAGTCCTAAAACATGCTTTCTAAAAGGGGACGGGAGAGAAGGAGTTTCAGAAAATAGAACCCGGGATAGCGAACTTAAGTCGAGCCCTGTATTTCACAAGGCTTTTCATTTATTCATTTCTTTTCGTTTTTACATTTTTCGGGGATATCAAGTCCCGAAAATGCGGAGCGATCCAAGTAACTTCCAGATGCAAACCGTCCCCATTTGTGAGTTATAGCCAACTCGAACTCGACCCCAAGGTTGAATTCATGCCAAAAGATAATGAAACAAAGTTAGCAAGTGCTCAGCTAGTGACTTAACATGCGAGCCTACTAATCAAATAAAGAACAAGAATGATGCCAAACCAAGAATACCAAACTGGAGTATTAAAATTTAAAGGCATGAACACAGTTTCACTTTTACATGGGTTCAGTATTCTCCTAGTTCAAACCAAAAGTTCGCACATAAATCCCATAGTAGTATCAAATGCCAACTCTCTCAGGTATAACCATTTATAAAGCTGAAAAAGAAAAACTGTTGAATGGATTTAACTTATCCAGATTATGCATAAACAGAATGCATTCATTTCTTTCAGCGCAGCCTGGCAACAGATTCTTCATGCTTATTCTTTAGATGAAACTCAAAATTTATGACTTTGAATTCAAGATACTAGCAGACTTTAAATAGACCAAAAGAAATTGCAACTTATGGGTTTAATCTTTGCAAACACCTTCATTTCTGAACAACAAAAACTCATATATTTTTATGCACACACTCACACTTCCAGCTTGCCAAGACCACCAAGACACTCCTACATACTCCCTACCTTCGCAGACCTCTTTAGGGCCAAACCTGCTACAACCAATGCACCAAAAGGAACATGCCTTCACCTTCTCTAATCAATCCCTGCCTGAACAACCACCCATCAGCCTACCAGAAACCAGAACAGACTCCTTAGAGCTACCCTGAACTCCTACTATACTTCACCCTCACAAACTCTACATTATCATATCTCAGGCCTACAAACTGAAACACTACTCTCATGATTCCCTACTACGCGACTCCCTGAAACAGAACCTGGAATAGCCTCTAAACAGGCTGCCAACTCCCTGAAATGCCCCTTACTGCCTACTACCTGCTACAGCCCCCTAAGACTCCCTGAACAATCAACTAGCAAGATTAGACTCCCACACCATGAGACTGCCCCCCAAACTACTAGAAACTACACCCTCCCCTCACTTCACAAACCCCTGCACACACTCCCTGAACATACTTCCAACACAAAGACTCCGAACCTTCAGCATCCACTACATGCTCCTTCCCTTCTTAAAGAACAAACTGCAGCTTCCACCACCTAAACTGAAGCCATTGCAGCACCCAGAACTTCACTCAAGCCCCTGCTTAGCAAAGAAACAACTACAGACCCTTGAAAACTTCTCTTCTAATTCCATGAAACCAACAGACCTTTCATACACACACTCACAGAAAACTGACCCTGAACCAGCCTGCTATCCTTTGAAACAGACAGAAAAACACCCTGAACCACCCCCTTTTGGACCTCACTGAACTGGCAAAACAAAACTCACCCTGCATTCCTCTCACCCTCACAGACACCTACACATACAAACTGAGAACTAACCATAGCTGAATCATATTGCAAAGAACCATAACAAAACAGGCTCTTCTACAAAAAAAAAAAAACTGAGCATGGAGTTGATTTAAACAAACAAGGATCATTTAAAAAAAAAGGATGTTAAGGTAATGCTTATGCTCAAAACAAAACCAAAGCAGAGATCTTGATGATTGTTTCCGTTATAACTGTATTTGAGCTATTTCCAACAAAACGTTATATAAAAATTAAGATTCAAGCTTTCTAAGTTCAAGATTAAACCCTATGTTGTTTTTAACATGTATCAGGTATCAAGCGGACTTTATAGAAGCCCAAGTCAAAAACTTGATTAACATACATCTCATACAGGCATACACACAAACTGATTGCTTTTACTCACTCAAACCTTATTCTAAACTGTGTTAAAGTTATCATGAACATCTGATTTCAAATCAAAAATAAACTCAACCTCAAGAAAGCAAGATAACCGTACAATAACTAAAATAAAAATAGTGAAAGTTATGGCCTCTGACCTGCTTTTATGCAGTAAACTGAAGCGAGGAGCTGAGTCGATCGACTCGAAGAAAACGACCACGATACAAACGATGCAGTGACAATAACATATAAACACCCGAACAAGACCAGGAAAACAGAACCCTATTTGTATATATATTTTTTTGAAAGAAAAGTTGAGCTCTCCAATCTTTTTTATACTGCCGTTTTTTATGTAAAGATCCAAAACCCCAAAAAACTCTCTAAAAAAAATGAGATAATGAATAATATATCTGCTCGCTAGGGTTTAGACTGAGGTTTTGAAATTCAAACCAGACCCAAAATAGACATTTCCTTGCTAAGATTAGGGTGGAAATTGTCCAATCCCTAAAGATTGTACAAGTTCCAACCTTATCTACAAGAATATGCCCGTTTGAACCAAATCGACGATGCGGATTAGACTCGTACAAAATCAACGGGTAAAAACCTTCCAGCTAAACTTCGTACGGAGAAGAAGACAAGGATTTTAAGTTGGCTTGTCGTTTTGAGTGAATTCGGCTGCGTTTCGATTGAGATTTGCAAAGGGTCGCGGGTTCTAGGGCTTTTAGGTCGGGTTAACGGGTTGGGGGAAACTGATTAGGGGAAATGAGAGTGTCGTGTGTGTGTATATATGCTTCTTGCATGTATAGGCTGATTTCGGAATTTAAAGCAAAACTAGCCCTAATTTTAGATTTTAATAGATTAGTGGGAAAATTGTAAGGGTAGGCTGAAATTAATGCTATGTATTGCAATTTTAACCATTTTTAACTTAAATTCATCAATTGCCTTTAATTTCTAAGTTAATTTTATTTAAAATAATTAGGCTTTTAATTGAATTTTTTTTTTTTTTTGGGGACAAAATTGGGTGTCAACAGAGGGTCCAGCTACGTTGTCAGTTTCTGGATGTGGACCGAACCCTGGAGGATAACGGGGGTCTTCTGCCATTGTAGATTGCCCTTGCCCTGGTGGCTGAGCATTCGCCGTGAAACCAGCAGCACCTGGCGGAGCAGGAGGTGCCTGAACTGCCGACAAGTTACGGACCAGTTGCATCATCATTTCTTTCATGGCCGTGAAATCCTCGGCCATCTTAGCCTGTTGTTCAGCCAAGCGAACCAGCTCAGTGTTCTCAGTTTCTTCGGCCATCGTTGCTGGAGTGTCTTCTTGAAGAGGTGCTTCAACCACTTCTGGAACAGGCAGTGGTCCCTTGATTCTGGTGGAATAGGAATGTGGGGCCAGCACGACAGTTGCTCAAGCTCTAAACAAATCAAAACACGTTAGTGCAACAAGATAGCATGGAATATGAATTTGCTCGTCGGCCTAAACAATGCCTAAGGTCGTTATGCGTCATCCCAAATTGGTTTAGATTAGATCCCCAAGTGTATTATTTGATCTCTTTTCTCTTCTTTCTTTTTTTTCTTTCTTTTCTTTTCCTTTCTTTTCTTTCTTTTTCTTTTTTTTTTTTCAAGTGAGGCTTAGAGGGTGAAATGAATTGACACATAAAAATAAGCAAAATATTTTCATTACTTCAAAAGAAAGAGTACATACGGTGCTTCCGGAGCACGACCAAAAGGAACGTACAAATGACTTAAAAAGGTGAAAATAAATTACAACATGCCAAATTCAAAAGCGACATAAAGTACAACAATGCTAGGATGTAAAATAAATGACAAAAAGCAATAATCTGCATCATCTTGGCCTGATGTATCTACTAGGGTGACTGGGGCACAAAGTTAGCTGGCTCCTCTGGGTCGAACTCAAATGGCTCCACGGGATCTGCTGGCGGGCCTTCTGCAAAAGTACGACGCAATCCATTCAAATCTTTCGCAACTCTAGTGACAAAGGGAAGCACATGTGGGAGTATGTCCTCTGCGGGAAGCCTCCTATACTCATCGATGGACCGTGCCACATATGTAGCGGAGTCATAAACTTGCCGATAAGCTACACTGATGGTCCGTCCTGCAGCCTGTATATCTCGAAGTCGGTCCTGTGCTAGCCCTCTGAGCTGCTCACCCTGCTCTAATGCCCTGTCAAGTCGAGCTCGAGAATCTATGGCATCCTGGCGATGATACTCTTCCCTTTTCCTGCTTTCCAACAAAGCTGCCCTGTCGGCATCCCGCTCTGTCAATGCCTGTGAGTGCATGACACGGAGTCGTCTGACTGTGTCTAGGTGCTGATGCGCGAAACCCTCACTCTCTGCCTGAGCAGCTCTGGCGGCATCCCGCTCTGTCAATGCCTGTGAGTGCATGACACGGAGTCGTCTGACTGTGTCTAGGTGCTGATGCGCGAAACCCTCACTCTCTGACTGAGCAGCTCTGGCGGCATCCCTCTCTGCAATTAAGCATTGTATGGTATCACGGTATTCCTTCCTAATCTCGTGCCTGGCAAGCTGAACCTGCATATCCAGCCTGGCCTCAGTGTCAACCATGCCTGCTCTCGACCTCGCGGGCATCTCTCTGGGTATGGGCTGATGGTAATACCAGAACTTATACTCCCGAACGACCTCCCCCTTAAGTCCATCCTGAACCTGTGTGCTTTCTGCGAGGTGCCTCCTAGTATCCCACAGGCGCAGGATCTCACCTCTAAGAGTAGCTGGGTTGAGAGGATAGTCTGAGGCATATGCACTCATGTCCTCAACTATTGGGATCTCCTGCTTTCGACCCAACTGCCTAAGTACACGCAGAGGAACATAAGGCTGGGATGCTGTCAAACCCATCAGAACGAGAAAAGGACGATCCACGCATCTGTGTACAACCTCCCTCTTAGAAAACCAGCTGCACTGCCACAAAATCTTGTCCGGCGTGAGAGAGTTTAAGAAAGACCTCCAATCTGGCTCACTTCCTGGGAATTTATACCTCTCGATGTGTTCGAGATGGTATTCAAGATAATCGATGTCACAGCACCTAAGAATATCACGAGGTGGGCAAGGGCGTACATGCTCCAACAACCAGACCTGTAATAGAAGGTTACACCCCTCAAAGAAACCGCTCTCTCCCTTGTGGCATCGAGTCAAAGCATGAAACATACTACCCAGAATCGTCGGGATGATAGTGGCATCTGGTGCTCCACCATACAAAGCTGCCATGGTCCAGCTGACCTTAATGGATATCGCTCTATCCGGTAGTGGGAAAACCAACAACCCTAGCAAAGCGAACACAAAGACCTTAGGACAGAGGAGTACCCAATCTTCATATTTCAGCTTATCGTGGAACTCAAATCCATACTTCTTAAAACCATTATCGGCCCCAAAACGATCATAAAGGTAATCAAATGAAATCCAGCCTTGACGAACGCTAGCGATTGAGAGGTCCGTTCGTAGCTTGATATTATTGAAAAAATCACGCTCATTAACCTTCCTCGGAGCAATCATATTCTTTTTCTCAAAATCCAGCTTAAGAAGCCCAGCTATTTCCTCGAGGGTCGGCGTCATCTCAAACCCCTTAAAACAGAAGGTATTTTGGTTTGGGTTCCAAAACCCGACTAGTGCACTGACCAAGTCTCGCCGCGGGACAATAGTTTTAGTCACAAGGTCAGTCAGAAAACCAATCTTCTCTTGGACTATATCTTTCTGCATTTCACTCATTGTGTCCCACCAAGACTTTAGAGATTTATCCGATTTGGGTGGGCCATCAGTCATCATAATAGAGGGTGGAATGGCATCAGCAGGGTATTTTCTTTTGACTGTCCTAGAAGATGATGCAGCCATTGTTCCTAATAAAAAAAATGTGTCAAATGTTTGAAAGCCTGAGAACAACTTAAAACAACTGACCGACAGAGCAAAACAGATGCCTAAACTGCTAATTCGAAACTCAAATTTTCAAAAAAAACTTTTGTCATTGTAATGACGTAAAGTTGACCCTAAGAGAATTGAAAAATTTTGCCATCATAACGGCATCAGGACTGACTCCAGGAAATTACCAACATTGGTATTTAGACGTAATTTATAAAAGAAAAAATTCGACGTTACAACGACGCCACATTGACATCAAAACAAAATTTCATTTCCAGTGATGAACACTACGGTACTTTTGCAAAAATTTGCCGGCATAACGACGTGAAAAAAACTGGATCTCAAAAACTCCCAACATCGGTATACGAGCCTTTTTCTAAAAATTCGCCATTATAACGGCGTGAAAACTGACACGAAAATTTTTTTGACTTTCTAACTACTAAGTATGTACATATTTTTTTGTAAAATTTTCGTCATTATAACGACACAAACTGACATATACAAAAGACGGCAAACACTGACGTTTTTACAAAAAATTTGCCATTACAGCAGTATGACTCAATTTTATAAAAATAGCAAAACATTTACATTTAAAACATAAAATTCAACCTCTTCCTCACTTTTCCTTTCATTTTTCTCTTTTTTTTTTTCTATTTTTTTTTTCTTTTGAAATCCGTCTCTCCCCAACTTGGTCAGCATAACAACCTTTCCTAATCGCATGCAACACACAGAATGCTTTTTTAGACAAGTCTTTCCCGGGAAGTGGGTCCCGTTCAGACAAAAGGTAGTCAACCTAGACAAGTGCAATACCGGTGTATCGCACCTCATTAAGTCGGATATGATGCAGATAATTGGGCCTAAAGGTTTAACTCTAGGTGACACAACTGACTCAGTGTCTAGACTGGCTGAAAAACCCGGTGGACAAATCGGGCGGAAAGCGCATCAGGGCCATCCGGAGACAGTGTGTCCGGCCTAAAACCCCGTCACGCCTTCCTCCTAAATCATGAGCAATTTAGTAAGAAAGTCCCAGATGCCACAAGCAATCTGGTAAGTGTACGTGTGTGTGTGTTTCAGAGACTCAGAGGGTTGCGGAGGAAGACAGTTTATATATACAGTTCAACAAATATCAAAGCAGTAACATTCAACTTTTCAGGTGATAACGGAAATAAAATAACAACCAAATATTTAATAAATTAAAACATGCGACAATTTATCAAAGCCGGAGATTCTAGTTTTCACTAATTTCCCCAGCGGAGTCGCCAAGCTGTCACGCCCTAAAAAATTTATTTATTAAACTGCGCGGTGCGAGTTTATTTATTTAAAGGTCTCGTGACTGGTGTTCAAAAAGGTACAAAATTATTTAGAGAAACTCGGAGTCGCCACTTGACATAGTTTAAGGTGTGCCAAGTCACCAAAAGGTACCTTGGAACACCTCTGACTCATCTAATGGTCTGCGTTAGAGATTCGGGTAAGGTTCTCAGTTGACTCTCGGGAAGGTATTAGGCACCCTCGAGTCCTGTGCCGAGCACAGTTGCTTTATTGTCGCAATTTTAATTTATTAAATATGATTGTTATATCAATGCCGTTAATTTGAATTTGAACTTGGATTAAAAGAGTATCATTCATTTCCAACCTCACAGAGGATTGGACGAATTTACACTTTGATTCATAGTAAATATATAAATAAGTAAATAAATATTTTTTAAATAAAATCGTGCATTTCATACTTCACAAAAAGGTTGGTCTATTTTAAACGAATTAACTAAAAAATAATTAACTTAGAATTGGTTTAGTTTAGTTTTCCCGTGTAATAAGCGGACCACAAGTCACACTTATTGTTACGCCTAATCGTATTTTAGTCCTCTCGTTCCTATTGATTTGCCTCCGTTATTGTTTGGTCAAAATTAACATATATATATATATATATATATATATATATATATACCAAAAGTGAATTAAAGAAAATTCATATCTTTTACATTATATGAATACTACCAAAATGAATTTTATTTACTTAAAGTTAAACAAAACCCAACTCAAACTAATTAAGTTAAATACTGAATAATGTTAACAAAAATGTGACTATTCTGAAAAAGTATGACCATTTGTAAAAAAAAATCAAAACTGTTATTAAACGGAAAAGAGGCTGCTTTGTTAAATTGGGATGGCTTTATGGGCTGCTTTTGAAATAGAAAAGTTTACAAAAATTGTCATGACATGGGCTAAATTATTGTGCAAGAGTGAGCTGTTTTAAGGTGACTTTGCAAAATTAGCCACGCTGGGTTTATATTTCAAATCACTTAATCAAAATCAAAAGTGGTCAGAATTTAAAAGACGTCCTAAAATCTGCAGCCTACTCGTTCCAGAAAGCAGTATTGATTTACTTTGCATTTACGTCCTATTTTTGCCTACTACTTCCAATTTCAGCCAAATTTCAGCATATACAAGGTTTGCAATATATGACCATCTTTGTTTTTTAAAACAAGTGTGATAAGCGGATATGAATTTGCAAAGTTCAGCACTTCATTTTTATCCAACTCTCCTACATAGCTAAAGAACGATATATAACTTGAACAACATAAACGCTAACTATTTCCTATTTTTTCACAAACAGCCAGTTTTAACTCATAATGAAGATGCATACAATAAAGAGGCTTTAAACATGCTGATTTTAACTTCATTTCATAGCCAAAGATTCAAACATAAATACAAGGTAAATTGTGTTTACCTAGTGAAGAAACTTCCCAAGCTTAAAATGCAAGTGAACGAATTAGCAAAGTCCAAACAACCAATAGCAAAAACAGCCACTAAACAGCTAGAAAACCAACTCTTTTGACCCCTCAAACCTCAAGATTTAATACCCCAAAAGTCTCTTAGTGTGAGGCTTTTGGTTCTAAATCCTAACTCTCAAAACTTACTATTTTTTAAGGTGTTTTTGCTCACTGTTTTTGCATAATTTTCCAGCAGGCAGATGTGTATTAAATGAGGGCATTCAATGCCTTTTATAGCTGAAAAATGAGAGCCAAAGGTTGGAGTGTGGACTTGTACAAAAGGTACAAGCCCACACCCTACACTTGAGTGCTTTTAGTCCCATTTTTCAAGCAAAAGTACAGCAGCTGTACATCTACTATTTCAGCTATTAAAACAGCTCCAAAAAGCTGAAAAAAATGCACAAGTTGTGTCCTTTAAAGGACACCCAATACTCATTCACTAACTAGAAGAAACTATGACCAAACTAGAGTAACTAAATCAGCCCTAAGACTAGCTAAATGGATCAAACTAGACTTAAAACTAAACAAATTGACTAAACTAAACCAAAACTCAAGACCAAAGCAAGAACAAACATTTAAACTAGTTGCTTTCAGATTCTGGACAGTTAAACATGCTTTCAGATTTTAGTTCCCTGCCTCGCAAACTCATGTAAACACACAGCCACACACAGTAAACTTCAAATATGCTTTGTTAGGATGAACTAGCGTGTGAAAAAGCTCCAAACGAAACAATCAACATTTGTTCAATATTTACCAAGCTCGGATAATTTTCTTTGATTACTAGACAGTCAACAACTTTCATGTTTAAATTGCTAAGACTTCATCAGCATAACAAGAGCTTATTCACATGCTAAAATTAATCTAAAGAAATATTTATCCCTGAACAAACCTAAACGAAATGAGTGAAGTAAAAGAAACAGGGCCAAGGGAATTTCTTCTAACCCGTCTCAAGTTGATCACTTCAAAACATCGACGCCACTGCTTAGTCGCAGCTTCAATTGTCACTGCTTCACCCTCGCTGCCACAGTTCCAGTTTTGTCGCGCCACTGTTACAGCTGCGACGTACTGTCTAATCAAAACATAACAGCTCCAAATGACACCATAAACAAACCCCCGCCATTGACATCACTGCCTCGCTGCCTCCACCGCGACTCGTACACTGCCTAATCGAAACAGAAACAAACATATCACCCCACTGCCTCCGTTCATCAATAAATCATCATCATCATAGCCTTCCCTTACTGCCCCAAAACAGAAAAACATCACCATCACTGCCTTAAATCCATCATTTCCAACGACACAAATCCGAACACCCCCTATATCGCAACGATCAACAACTCCCCACTGCCCCCCGTTAAAAAAAAAAAAAAACCGCAACAGCCCCCTACATATCAAACAAGCACAACCCTACACCACCTCCATAGCTCCAAACGAACAAACATCAAACAAGAAACAAAAAATGAATCAGAAAGAGA